>JAWNOW010000654.1:0-9123344 GCA_035045625.1 Drosophila formosana
ATAAAAATGTGAAAATGGAAAAATATGTAAGGGGACTTCAAAAATTGTGTAAATTTCTGTTGTAATATTGTTCGCTTGTGCCGAAACTTGCAACTTATATATTATTTGGAAGTGTTTGTTTTTGTTTCTCTTAGGAACATTGTTAAGTCCCAAGAACTACACCCAGAACACGTAAACAATTTAATGAGACGCATGCGTGACTGGATGATCACTTTGACACAAAGGCAGATTCATGGATACAGGGGTTGGGTCAATGTCTGGGCTTTTGATTTACCTCACAACTTGAAATGACTCATTGGCATGTTGTGTGGATACAATAATTATGTACTGTGTGTTCGCAAGTATTATAAATATTTACTATAGAGGAGTTATCATCAGGTTACATTTTAGTTGGCCTGCGACTAGAAGGCGGCGAGGTTATCACGTCTCATTTACAACTTTTGTGAGTCAGTTTGAAGATCCCTCCCTCGACAACGCTTTCTCTTGTGTTCGATCTCTTGGCCTCTGTCTGAGTTTTTTGTTTTTGTTTGGGTTGCCAGCCAAACGAATCGCTGACCTAGGCCCGGCGTCTATCACTTCCCGGTGTTAAATCAAAGTTAATTGGATTAACACTTTTTTGTGGCTCAAGTCAAGTCCATAATTATGACATATCTCATTGTTGTGGTCATTTTGTAATTGAAGCAAATGCTTTTCATAATCAAAATTGCCTTTACTGACCGTATCTTTCACTTTGCCTTTTCTTGATGCCTTTCCATGCCTTGTTTACGATCAGACAGACGGGCACTTACTTTGATTAAAGACGGCGATAGCTTGTTCCGTGTATTCATAAAACAAACACTGAGAACTATAGGCATAAGTCTGTCGCATGTGCTCTTAGGAATGCCCTATAAAATTATTTATTTGTTGATTTTTTCCAAGCTGATAATGTCATTCTTTTTTCCAGACTTGGAATAAGCAACCCAGATATTTACAAAAATATTTGTGTTTCTTTTTGCTTTAGATACTAAATATCTTTCCAAATCATTTCATATTTATTTTATTTAATTTGTATTTTTCTCATACTTCCATAACGTATGTTGGCTTTATAAGCAATCATACCCTACATGAACCATTTCTATCAATGAGTGTGCAATGAAATTATAATGGAATGTGCTGGAAAGAAAAATTACTTGCGCTTTTTCAACGTTCTCTCTCTTGCCATATGTTGTTTTTATTATTGTTGCCTCTGCTCTAGCGAATATATACTTTTAATTTTTAATAATTAATGTATACGTTTCATTGCTATATAGGATAGATACCAGCGACACCGTATGTGCCTATATGTACATGTATAAATATAAACACATATAATACGATGCGATAAGCCCTGTTTCATAAGAATGTAAGCGTGGAGCTTTATAGAAAGTAAGTAATGTACGAACATCTACATAAAAGCAAAATCACATATGAGAATTTTATTTTGTATTAAACTTTCGTTTCAAGGTCTATTAAAAGTAACTAGGGTATTCACATAAAATGAAAGAATCAACACACAACGAACACGAATGGGCTTCTGGTTGGGGAAATTCGAATTATATAAAAATATAAATAATTCAAAATAATTTCAAGTTATGTTTATGACTTAAGTAAATTATAGTTGTTAAAAAAATTAACATTCTAAAATTTAAAAAATATTTAATTGACCGGCATTTTTAGATCGTTTGATAAAAATAATGTGTTACTGTGAAAGTGAATTTATCAGAAATAATTATAGCTTAGTGCCATTCAAATGAGGTTTGAGATTTCTCATGATTTGAATACCCACTATTCATTGGGTAGAAGGGTATTATTATATCTTTATTACGAAATGCATTTTACTCGCAGTATTCCAGTTCCATAAAGTAAATATATTCATGGTTAGTGTTACTAGTCCAGACGATTTAGAGATGTCCGTCTGTCTGTATGAACAACTACATATTTTGGCGTAGATCTCAAAAACTATGAAACCCAGAACTTATATATTATGATAATAATATTCATGTACCGAAAATATATATATATTCACACAAGTGCTAGATCATACATATAGTTTGACGTTTGAATGAATTTCTAAAAGAAATTGTATTTTACTGTGCCTACTTTAAGGTGATGGCAATATTTATAGCTATTTTTATGCACGTTTTATTTTAAAATTTTTGATTAGATTTGTCGACGTCTTTTTTTATGTTTCACCTATACCAACCAAATTTGCAATCTATTGTACTTATACCATATAAGTCTTTGAAAGTATTTTGTTTGGTTTTTATTTCAATGCCACACATTCCCAGATGAGAGCTGATAGCTTGCAGAGGTTTTGTTTGTATATATTTATATTTTTAGGGGTTATGCAATGGTTCAGCTTTAATAATACTTGCAGCTCCTCTCACATATGTACACTCAGGGAAAATAAAGCAATTAATTTAGTTTTTAGTTTTGTTGGGGAATTTACAAAGATTTTCAAATATTGTCGAAATATTGTCTGCAGTTTTCTGAGTGCACTTAATACAAGGTAGTATTCTAGTTGTCAACGTCAATCGATCTGGATACTCAAAGTTCCAGCACCTCCTCCGGAACATTCGAGTGCTGTCGTGCCATATGATTGTTCAGATTGCCCACACTCTGGTACGACTTTTCACAGTGGGTGCAAGCGTAGGGCTTCAGCCCCGTGTGGACCAAATCATGGGAGCTGAGATGGCCGCGCGTAAAGAACGCCTTATCGCATTTATCACACTTGTAGGGTCGCTTGGACATGTCCGGGTCATGGGAGCGCATGTGAGTGCGCAGATCCGACTTTGTGGGCCACGTCTTCGCGCACGTGTCGCAGGCGAAGATTCGCGGCTTTGTCTCGCCCGTGTGCATCCGGGAGTGCGAGTTCAACTGGGTGCGGAGGACGAAGCGGCGATCGCATTTCTCGCAGGCAAATGGACGATCCGTGGAGTGCAGCGAGGTGACGTGATAGCGCAGGCTGTGGCGCGATGCGAAGCTCTTGGGGCACACATCGCACGGATAGCGCAGACCATCGCCCAGACCATGCACCGAGATCATGTGCAGCTTCAGCTGGAAGTTGCGCGTGAATTTCTTCTCGCATTCCGAGCAGGGACGCAGCGATCTGGGGATACGTGGTCGTGAGGCTTCTCGCTTACGCTTTAGCTTGTCCACCTGAGCAGGTGGGTCCGATCGCTCCGGTTGCTGTTCCAGGGACTCCAGGGTTGCGGGCAAATGCAAGGGTGTATTCAGAGTGCCTCTGTCCGTGGAATACGCAGATTGTACAGCGAATGATGGCTCGTAGCTTGGCTCGAACGCATCGGAAAGGTCCAAGTTACCTGCGAGAAGGAAGCAGCGATTTCAGTACGGATCGATGCTTGAATCACAGAGTGCAGCACTCACCAAAGTCCACGGGTTCCAGGAACATTAAGTTGGGCAACGTCTCGGCATCCGTTTGGCCGACCACTTGGCGTTTCATGCACTCGAGGGCATCGTCCAGCGCCTGCTCGTGACGGTCACGAAGGATGCGCTCCGCATTCTCACAGCTTTGCAGGAACTCTAGGGCACTGCGCAGGCGTTGCAGGCACGGATCACAAATGACATCGTCGGGTTGAATTTTAAGTGTGGGCGCCAGAGCCAGCAGATCGCCTTTGAGTTGATCGTTCTCGCTGAGGTTGTGGCAGAGCGGCGGCTGCTCCTCCAGACAGCAGCGGCAGACTTCGAATACGGGTCGTTGAGGCAGCGCGAACATAATACTTTGTGGAGCGTCCACTCAGCCGGACCGATGCTGGGTGCCTGAGAAGTGAACGCTTAATGACAGCCGCTTCTATCAGAGTCGACGACGACGACGACCACGACCACGACGACGACGACGACGACGACGACGACGCCGGCGTCTGAGATTTTAATGCCGGCTCAGGGCACAGAGATAGCCCTTGACACAAGCCCGTGTATAGGCAATGGGCCCGGGTGATAAGAAGACCGAGAATCTCTCTCAGCGTCTGCTAATTTACAGGCGATGCATACTAATTGATTGCCATTGTTATCTATCTGCATTTGCCTTTTCTCATCGATCTATTATCGCCGACCTTATCACAGTCCTCGAAATGCAACTGAACTCTGATTATCACAACTACAAGTTTGGCTCTCTTTAAATATACTTTCAATAGTTAGATTACGAGCATCCTTATCTCTTTCTTGCTCTTTCTTGATCTTGTTGATCTTTGCACTAAACGGAATTCCCATCGAACTCTGGTCCATGACACAATGTTATTGTTGTATTCAAATTTAACTTTTTTGGCAGAAAAAGTGCCCAAAGGACCAATAAAAGGATGTTTCTCATCTCATAATGAACTCAGCTTTTCGAGCTCTATCAGTTGCACGTTATCAAAACGATTATTTAGTGGAATAAAAGGTTAAATAGATTAAATGAAAATATACGAAGCTAGGAAATCCCTTGTTATCTGATATCGCCTTGACTCTTAATAATTAAGTCGATAGTTTTCGGTAGACGTGTGAAAGAATAGCTTACAACATAAGCTATTGGACCAGAGAGCAAAGACAAACAACGAAAATAGTCGTATTCATTTTGGAAATGCCCATAAGTACTATACACTTGCCAGCAAAACTATGCGTACACCCATATAGCAAAACTTTGATGGTAACAAATATATAGTTGTATTAAAGATATCGTCTTAATTTTTTTTTTAATTATACATATATTTTCATTAGGTATGACAAGTAATCATTTGTTTAAACTAAGAACTTAATTAATTAAAATTAAAAAACCAAAAATTCATAAGACTAAGAGCAAGAAAAAGTATGCGTACAAACTTAAATTAATAACGAAAAGGCACTTATTCTCACAAAAATTATTAATTCTAGTATGAAGTTGAATAACCCTTCCTTTTAATCGTTTCAGCCAACCGTTTTGGCATTGATTGAACCAATTTTTCTGTTGTTGAAGCCGGTATTTTGGTCCATTCATCCATAATCACCTCTTTCAACATATTCTTCGACGTAATCGTGCGAAGGCGTATCCTGCGCTCCAGATAATCCCATAAATGTTCCATGGGATTCAGGTCCGGCGATTGCGGCGGTGAATTCAATTGACTTTTGGTGTTATATAGCAACCACAGCTTCACATTATGCGCCGTATGCTTGGGGTCATTATCCTGATGGAACCAAAAGTCATCAGCCAGCCCTAGTTTTCTTGCACTTTGGTGTACATTTTGTTTTAGGATCTCCATGTAAGCCTTGTGATCCATGGTAGAGTCAATAAAGACCAGGTTGCCAACTCCACTTGCCGCCATGCAACCCCACACCATATCACCGCCACCACCGTGCTTTACTGTTGGCGCAAGGTTCTGCACATCAAGGGCTGTGCCGGGTTTGCGCCACACAAGCTTACGCCCTTTGATTCCGAATATGCAGAATTTGCTATCATCACTGAAAATAACCCTTTTCCAGAAGGTTGACGGTTCTTGGATGAATTTTTGGGCAAAATCCATACGCTTCTTTTTATTCACTGGGGTTATGAGGGGCTTCTTACGTGCAACACATGCATGTAGGTTCTCCTTTTTTAAAATTTTTCTGACTGTGTCGTCATGTAGATCCTTCTTGAACTTATCTTTAATATATTCCGAAATTTCTGCGGCCGTGATCCTGGGATTAAGCGACACCGTCTTCAATACGTCCCGCTTCTCACGATCGGTCAGCTTTGGTGGCCTTCCAGAACGTGGCTTTGACTTGAGTGAGCCGGTTAATTTAAAATCTTTTAGCACTCTTTGTATCGAGGAATGCGTTCTGCCCACAATTTCGCCAATTTCTCGCAGAGATTTCCCCTCATCACGAAGTTTTACAATTGCTTGCCGTAAATTGGGATCTATTTCCTTTGACTTGTTGCCCATAGCGCTTTGTTTAATGCAGTGATGAAATTTATTAAAATAAAAAGCATCAAGAAGTTTTTAATGCTTTTTTCACCGTTATTTGTGATCTAACGGCACCTAAAGCTGTATAAAGAGCTTATGCACGCTGAGTTTAAAATTTGTTCGCATACTTTTTCTTGCTCTTAGACATATACATTTTTGGTTTTTTAATTTTAATTAATTAAGTTGTTAGTTTAAAAAAATGATTACTTGTCATACTTATTGAAAATGTAGTAGATGTATAATTAAAATAAAAAAAAATCAAGACGATATCTTAATAGAACTATTTATGTTGCTATATGGGTGTACGCATAGTTTTTCTGGTAAGTGTATAGTACTTATGGGCATTTCCAAAATTAATACGACTATTTTCGTTGTTTGTCTGTGCTGATAGACGTCTTAAATATTTTGGAAATGCCCAAAAATTAATAAAATTAATGTTAAGAAAATTTTACCAAAATATTTAAATACGTATACGCTAAAAATGTGTATGTACTATATGTATATTACCTAAACAATATTATTTTCATATTCTCGGTAATTTGACAGCTCTCTATTAGAGTATTTAGTTTTCGATAATATTTAACAAATGTTTTTCAACAAACAAAGTATGCAACATTTTTCTTACCAATATATTTCGAATATTCTGAATAGGGAGCGCAATAAACTCGATTTGAATTAAATAAATTCAATGCAGAAATAAATAAAAAATGAATTTTTACATTGTATTCGTGTTATGGCACTCTATAAGAAGTAAGTTATATGAATATATGATAATAAGCTCTTATTATATTTTCTCTTATTATATTTCAGACGTATTTGGCAATACAGAAAATGAATGCATCAATTGTAGTCTGTTCAATCGAGGCTGTCAAGTGGAAAAGACTGGTTGGAGTGTCTTTAAGTTGTCCGAAGAGGATAAATCTGTAGTTGAAGAGATACCCGATTTCATTGACAAATCCGAAAGGCAGAAGTTTGTTGATAAAACCCTGGAAAACTGTGTCCATGATGGCTATACAATAAGTGGTACTTTATCATACAATTCCTGACCCATTCAGTTAATTGATTTTGCCATAGGTAGGTTAGAAACATTCGCTTGCTTCTGGTCACCTTCTATGGGATGTCAAGGATTGGCTGCTAAAGATATCTTGAACAAGCGACATATGCATCTTACTGCCTGCACCATTTGTGCCAGGTATTGCAATTGCAGTTTTCACAGTGGAGCTTTGCCTATAACTTATAAGGACATTCCCGATCTTACGATCGATTTGGTTAGGGGCATTATACTATTGCACCTAATAAACTGAACAAAAATAAGACTTTGAAGCGTGTTTTCATTTGAATGGTCCAGTCTTCAAGTTTGATATCTCTACCAGATTCAAAATTTCTTTTTATTCCTTTTAATTTATTCGCTTAGAATGTCAAATTTTTAACAAAAATTAAATAAAATAAACGTTTTACAGAAATTGTTTTTCGTTTGTTTTATGTAAAAGTATGATAATTTCTGGAACTATATTCATATTTTGTATGTTCATGTTTGTAAACTCAAGGAATCGTAAGCCAATTAGCGCAACTTGTACTATAAATAAATACACAACTGATCGCAGTGACGACTGGAGATTCGCAGAACTATTGTCCTGATTGTTCGGAGTGGATAACCTCGGATTGCACGGTGGAAAAAGACGGCGTATCGATGGATCGGGCTGAAGATGCGGACAAGCTACAGTTTCGGGAAGAGGACGATGCAGCTGACCCGATCCTTGATAAATGCTTGGAGGATAATCTTAAAGTCGTTGGTAATTTCGTAGTATTCGATGATATCTTATAAGTGCACTGTGTTTTTTAGGGGAGCTGTCGGGCTATATATGTTTAAAGTCGACGAAGCGAGGATGTTTGGTGGTCGCTAATAAGAATCAATTGATTATTCAAAACGCATTAAGTTATGTCTGCAGATATTGTGCTTTGTTCTGCGACTGTGAGATGATCAATGATAGCAACACCATTACCACGATTCTCAATGACTCGTGCGTTATTTATATCATATTTTACTATATTGTATTTTGTCATATTTATGGTTAAGAATGGCAACTTATAGAAACAGCAAGTTGAAAAATTTCAGCTTTAAGCAGTACGCAAATTCAACATTAAATATTTATATTCGCAAACTTCAATTCAGAATGTTGAAACTCAAATTGACAACCCAAATGATTTCTAAAATTTGAAAGGCAATTTTACTTTGATGTCATTTTAAACAATTGTTTCAACAAAATATTCAAGTTTCTTTTCATCTGGCGCATTCTGGAATGTGGACTAAAAATTATGGGTTTCACTAGATTTTTGCTACACTATTATCTTCTTCTGTGCTGTATAAACTGTATGTTAAATATATATGTAATTTAATAGTAATATAATAACATTAACAATCCAAAACATATCATAGGGACGAGAGGTCAAAATGTTTGCGTTGACTGCAGTTCAATAATTGACAAGAACTGTGAAGTAAAGACTACAGGAATGGGGTCCTTGGCTCAAGCTCCTAGGGATAAGTTACTACTTCAAAAGCTTGGTGCTGATGAGAAACCCGATTCAGACTTGGAAGATTGCATCAATCCAGGTTATAAATTGACAGGTTCGTTATTAAAGCCTAAAAATATATATGTATCTCTTAATCTCGGTTAACATTTCGCATCAGGTACATTATCAGCTTTCTATTGCTTTTGGTCGCCAGCGTTGAAATGCCAAGCAGTCGGAGAAAAGCACTATTTAAAAACACATGGATCGAAACAAACCCAAGAAATGGTTTGTCGCACATGTGCAGCATATTGTGGTTGTGAGTGTTCCAAAGGATATTCACTAACCACAGCTGGAATGCAGTTCACTTTCCTTTTAATCCTTTCTGTGTTATGTTTTTATTGAGAAGAAAGCCAATAGCAGGTTTCAATTAATTATTAATGTGTTTCGCCAATCAAAATATATCTATTAGGGAAATAACTCCCACATCGACACTCATTTTACCCAAAAGGAAAAGAAAAGTTACTTGAGTTGACTGCTCTGTTAAGAAGCACGCTCAATGACTGGGGCACTTTACGAGTACACTTTGTCACGTGGTATTTGAACTTGAACTAAAATTTGTTACGATTAAAGAAATTACCAAATTTTCTACAGCTAATAATACGACGTAGCGTCCCGTTGTCCTAGTGACAATAAATGATCATTTATTAAATTAAATGTTGAAAACACTGCTCGAAATGTGAGTGTGCTATTCTTATGTCTCGAAATTGAGAAGCGCAACGAACTTAACCAACACTGGCAATTGACGATGCTTGTCAGTTGAATGAAATTAGCAGAATAGCGAATTATGGAAAATTAGCATACCTTCCTAATTTTGTTTTGTGAATTTTGTTCTTTTTGTTGGCTTTGGTCCAGTGTAGGACGGCGATTATGCTGCTGATGTGCGACAATCGCAGTCTCATTCAAAATCCAATCAACGCCTTGTTAATGCTGCGATGTTTACCCATGTACCGTACGTATATATATAGAACGTCGTTAAACGCCGCTGATTGCACAGAATTGAATTCAACTATACGATTCGCATCGCATCGCACGGCAGAACGAGTACTACGCGCAGATACAGATACAGATACAGATACAGATACTGATACAATTACAGATACATGCAGTACACCTACACCTACATCTACACCTACTCAATTGGATGGGCCGTCAATCCTCTGCCGAGTTGAACGTGCTCATCTGACATTCTGAATACGCTATCACAATCTCGCCAAGCCGAGCGCTGTCTATATAGTTCACATACCCGTGGGTATGTGTTTTCTGTTTGAAATAAATTGTATATAATTTTTATTAAAATTTCCGCTTAAACATTTCTCTCTATGTGTTTATTTGTGTGCGTTTCTGTGTGCGTGTGTGGGTGTATTTTGTTGTTGTACCGTGTTTGCTTCTTTCTCTAAGCAACTACAATTTACAATTTTTTAATTTTCTTAAGCACTTTTCTCACACATATTTGTCAAATATTTGCTTTCTAGAACATTTCTTCAGTTCCTGACATTTAAAAATGTCGCTATTTTGGGCAATGATCAATGAGGAATTCATTTACTAAGCTTAGGATACGACAATCTGAGATTTAATTGCAAGAGACTTGGCAACACATTAACTCATTTAAATCCCAGGAATAGCTTCCAATTCCATTACAATTTATGCGTCGTGTCCATGAAATTGTTTCAATTCCGAATTTTAAAGTACTGAACATTTCTCGAAATTCTTGAGCTGCAACTAGAGATCAAAGAATCATTGAATTCTTTATATAATGAATTTCCATGCGATTTAAAATAAATAAATTCATTATCTTCACAATATAATTTTTAAAAATTAAATATTGTTTCATTAAAATTTTAAGTTATGAGATTATTACAAATTTTGAAATTTTTATTTTTTTGTATGCATTGTATAAATTATTCATGCACAAGAAAAATACAAGTAACAAGTGAGAAAGCTACAGTCGAGAGTGCTCGACCGTATGATACCCGCAACCCATTTCGAGAGAAAAAAAAAATTTTAATGGTATTTTAACAACAAATATACCAAAAAAATACTGAATTTTGTGTTTTGTTTGTATATATTTGAAAATAGCGAATAAAAATCCACAACACCGTTATGGTCACACTGTCAACTAAACAAACAAAGCGCGAGCAGCTGCAAGTGAATTTTGCATATAAAATTGATTCTTTAATAACTTCCATGTTTTTCATTCGATCTCAACCAAATTCACAGGAGTCATTGAGAATATAATTATTATTATGCGTACCAAAATTCAATGCTCTAGGTCTATTATTACGGCTTTTACAGTTTTTGGGGGCGGAAAGGGGCGTGGCAAAAATCTAAAACAATCTTGATCTGCGTAAGACCTACACGAATACTGTCACCAAATTTGATATCTCTAGGTCATTCACACACTTAATACGTCCATATGCACTGGGCACAAAAATTTTGATAAATAGTTTCACGAATAACTTTTGTTCTACTTATCCAATTTGTACCAAAATTACAGGGTATATTAAGAGTGTCAAGCGCAAATGGGTTACCAAATTACACATCATTACACAAAGAACTTTTGGAGTTATACGCGATTTACTAAAAAAAAAACTTGACTTTTTCTAGATTAATGCTTATTGTGGGCGAAGGGGGCGTGGCATCCAACTTTTGAAATAAACTTGATCTGCGTAGGGTATGAAGGAAACTTTTTGCCAAATTTGGTGTCTCTATGTCTTATAGTCTCTGAGATCCAGGTGTTCATACAGACAGACAGACGGACAGACGGACAGACGGACATGGCTATATCATCTCGGCTGTTGACGCTGATCAAGAATATATATACTTTATGGGGTCGGAGATGCCTCCTTCTGCCTGTTACATACATTTTCTGTTGGCACTAAGTCATAATACCCTTCTACCCTATGGGTAGCGGGTATAAAAATGCAGTATCCTATTTTATGGCCGCCTAAACTAAAAACGAAGGAGTAAAGGATTATTGGCATACAGGTACTGCTCATATGGTATTCCCTAGAATCGTTTATTGTCAATGCATTACCATTATGCAAAATTATATTTTGTATACTTTAAATGTTATGTTACCGTTATTAAAGCTTAGGGCCCCTTAAAATATATTTTATTGATCAGTGCCAACAGCCGATTCGATGTATGTCTGTAAGATCATCTATGTAGATCGCAGAGACTATAAGACCTAGAGATATAAAACTTGGTGACAGAACTCGTGTCGACCCTTAATTTGAAGTATCCATAATAATAACTATACTCTCAATGATTCCTGTGAAATTTGGTTGTGAACGAAAACCATAGAAGTTATTCAAGAAAAAACTTTAGACGTGCTTTTTTTTGTACAATAATATACCTTTTATTGATTTTTGTTAAATATATACAAAAAAAAATGTCGGTGTATTTGTTTGATAAATTATTTGTTCAAATATCATTTAAGTATTTTGTATGCTCTGGAAATGGGAAGCGGGTATCTTGCGATCGAGCACTGTTCTAGTTTATTTTAAGTAATTTTAATTGTTTCATGCATAGCAAACTTACAAGTAAACCCGGCCATCTTAAAGATGGACTATTCTATTTTATGGCTCCTGAACTAAACTCGATCAAGTAAAGGATTATTTGCATTCAGGTACTGCTCAAATGGCATTTCCTAGAGATAGAGAGAGAGAGAGAGAGAGACAGGAGAGGTGCAGTGTCATTCCAGTGAACTCAGTTCAATAATTATTTATGGGCACGCGGTCCCAATTTCGCTTGAAACTCTCAAAAAGGTAAACACAGACACGAATACAGATATGCTCGAATAACACACACATGCTCATTTGACACCGTTACATCGGGAAGAGAGCGCAAGCGCAGCATTTGCCGCTGAAGAAAGTGGCGAAGTGGCGATTAATGAGCGAAACTGCGACCTTCAGACTCGAGAGCAACAATAACAGAAGCAAGATCACCTGTGGAGGAAAAACAGGTATAGGAAAATGATATTTCCCAAAAATTGTAAACCGGCGCAAACCGGTGCGCATACGAAACAGCTGAGAGCACACTACAGACAGAGAGACAGACAGAGAGAGGCAGAGAGAGAAAGCAATGGTGCAACAGGTGTGTTACAATGGCTCGGAGAGCACTGAGCGCCAAAGAGAGCGCGAGCACTTGCGGCATGGCGAGAGCGAGAGCGAGAGCGGGAGAGTGAGAGAGAAATCCCCTGCGTAGTTGCTGAGACTCAAAGTGCGGCAGAGGCTGTAAGTCTGGGGCCTGAAACATCGGTTCAGTTCAGTTAGTCCGCGAGACGGTCTCAAAGCCAACGGTCGCAACAGTCGCTCCGTCAACGTCGAGTGTTCGATTACGAGTCTGCTGCATTTCAACTGTTATTTTAAGTGCGAAAAGGAAATATTTTAATATATTTGATTAAGATGACGGTCAAGACAGCGCGAGTGCTTGGTGTGGTTCTATAAGGAAGATAACTTCCATCATATTGTTAAATAGATAATACATATATCATGCGAATGAAGTGCAATTAATATTTGATCAGAGAGAATAAAAGGCTGACCAGCAAATATTGCAAACGAACAACTTTTCATATTTTTTTGTTTCAAGAGATAAGCATTGAAAATATATTATTTGGATATTAAACGAACGAATTCCGCAACAAAATCAAGGTAAGTTTCGCTAAATTGTACGAGTATATTTCAAATGCGCAATTATCCTTAGAGGGTGTCCATTTAGGGTTGGAATTGTAGATACGTGATTATTACGTATCGGAATTTGTTAGGGCAGCACATTGCGTAGTGAGGAAATGCGTAGCAAGTATCAAACAAAGTTATCCATATGTTTTTATACATTTTTGTTATATACTGTAGTTAACTCATATTTAATTTTTATTGCACATACAAATTACTATCTATTTATAAGAAATATTTCATAGAACCTGAGACATTAACTTGAATCTTGAGTAATTTTATGGACAATTTAGTTTGCAATTTCTGCTCAATTATTATTAATTTGAAGATTGCGTTTTTGGCGCTCATTACCAAAAGATATGCTGCGAAATGAATGAGCGAAAAAAATAAACACAGATTTATGCCAATTTGCACCTTGGCGAATAATTAAATGTGTTTGAAGTCAAATGAGTGGCAAACTGAAACTAGTTTAATTAAAAACTGAAAGACTTCAAATTGCTGTGCAAGTGGAGCAAAGGCAACTCTTTCAGCGTTTCTCTGGCGATTTAAAACACTTTGACAGTTAAATGAATGCAATACAACTAGAGCAGAGATACAATTACCAAGAGAGACGGACAGACAGACGTGTGGATATTGCCAAAGCCAAAGCAACACCTGAGACTCACGGCAACTTAAAGCCGAAACAAATTGGCATTAAAAATGAAGCGGAAAAAGTTTTGACACAGATGCAACAAAAACAACCCAAGTCCAAATATCAATAGCAAACATTGGCCAATAGGCAAAACACACAACGAACATCCAAATTTTCATAAGTTTGCATTTTGAACATACGACCCGAAACGATTATATAAACGCGACTCCACACACCCCGGCCCAGACACAGGTCCAAAAAGCAAAACGACCCCAACCCAATCAGTTATCGGTCCACGAATGGACGTCATTAACTGCACACACACGCCAAAAGTTTTGCTCGATAAAAGATCATTCATTGTGATCCGGTTTGGTTTCTCGACTATGTAATAGTAATGTGAAAACGTTAGTGACACCCCCTCTGGACCCCTTGCTGCTGCTAAAGATATAACAGAAGACAAAAAGGAGTTGCAGCTCCATTCAAAGTTAATGAAAGTTCAAGTGAAATTGCCGAAACCGGTTCGTTGGGTCAAGTTTTTAAATCAATTTTTTTCGGGTAACCAATTATGTTCAAGGCCGAAAGCAATTTTGAAATCGAAATGAGAAAGGCCAAGCGTTCATTTAGTTAACATGTAAGGCAATTAAACAAGTACAGTTGTGCTTTAAGTAAGTTGTAGGAGAGGTTTATCTGTGTTGATAATTCATTAGGATCTGAAAATTTACATAAACTGCACTTAACACAATGAAGAATTTAATTGAAATTTATACATTTATTAATTAAGATGAGATTAAAGGATTCTTCAGATAATAATAAAATATAGAAACAAGTTTAAATATCATACGTACATTTAATTGGATATATATAATTGAAGGAGTCGCCATATAATATACATTATACTATACTTGAAAGAAAAAGTAAATAATTAAAATTGAATTTGGAAAATACTGCAATTTTAGATGGTTTTAGTAAATTTTTATTTTATAGATATAATCTAAAAATTTATCATATACATATTGAACATTATTATTACATAAAAGAAAAAGGAAATATTTAAAAAATAATTTATAACATTTTGAAATTTCTGCAAATTTAAATGAAATTAGTAATTTTAATTATATTGATATAATGAAAAAAGAACAATTAAATATTTAAGAAGCAATCTAGAAAATACTCCCAGTAAACAATTTTAAACATTTTGAAGGAATTTATACAATTTTAATTGGAATAAGTAAATTGAATTAGATAGTTATAATCAGACATGTACATAATAAATATTATTATTACTTGAAGTAAAAAGTAAATATTTAAGAAAGAATTTAGTAAATAATCCTCCACAACACTTGATAACATTTTGATGAAATTTCTAGAAATTTAAATGGAATTAGTAAATTTATTTAGATATATGTACATATGTATATAATTTAAAGATTACATCACATAATATACATTATTATTAACTGAAAGAAAAAGTATAAATTTAAGAAAGAATTTAGAAAATACTCCCCCACAACACTTGAAAATATTTTGATGGAATTTCTAAAAGTTTCTTTGCATTCACCCGAGACTCTGTAATTGTTTAGCTTATGGCTGCTTTTAGTGGTATGTCAAGCATATTAATCTCCATCTGGGTGGCACCGCCAACTACCAAACACCAACCAACTATAACTATCACTGCTCACAGCAGCAGCAGCAGCAGCAGCAACAACAACTTGCACTTTCTTTGGCCATGTGGAGCTAATGCTAATTAGGCTTATCACATGACTTTTACTCTTAAGTTCACTTTCCGTTGAAAATGAGCAATTATGACGGCGTTTTCCAGGCATTCCAGTCAGCATCGACTTAATAAATCTTCCAATTGACAGACCAATAGAAAGAGAAAGAGAGAGCGGGAGAGAGAGAGAGAGCGAGAGAGAAACACTTACATGTTTACGTACCCGCAAATGCTAAAAAGAAGAAAGAAAGAAATAAAGGCAAGCCAAACCGAAAGCCAAGTTGAAGGCAAGGCAAGGCAAGAAACCGACGAGAAATGTTGTAGAAAAAAGAAAGTGCAACACACACACACACACACACAAGCATGCATGTGTGGTATTGAATACTTTGTGTACGTGTGTGTGTGTTGTGGTATAATAACTGAGAGTTAACGGCACTTCAGAGCGAACTCTGCTTTATGGCTATAAAGATTTTCTGGAACATGGAGCCATCGTGTCGCTGGTGGCCACTCGATGGTTTCCATTCAAATCGCATATCATGCATGATGCTCCCTCTATGCACTCCATTCACACACACACTCTGGGCACTCTTGGCTGCACTTGAGGGCGCGAATACCTTGACGACTTTTGTCATTGCACAAAGTGTCATTTACTTTGGTCGCACTCGACACTGGAATTGGAATTGGAGCTGGAACTGGAACTGGACTCGACTAATTTGCGGCGCCCGTTTACAGCTTTCATGTTAATAGCTTTGGCAAACAACATTTGTGGCTATTTGTTCAACAGTTTGTTGTTAACTTCTATGGCAATTTGTTAAACTTTGCAAATTATGAATAAACGCTCGCGTGCTGAAAGTTGTTAATTGATTGTCGACTCTTGGGGAATGCCTTCTAGTAAAAGTGAATCTTCGGCACTCCAAGCAGTTTCCAGTTGAAACCAGTTTTCAATTCTTACCTGCAGGAGAATATATGTATTTTTAAGAAAAATCCCAAAAATGCATCTTCATCAACAGGGTGGAAATCGAATAACAATTAAATGAAAATGTGGACTACCTGCGGCGAGCAAGAGCCCTAGAAGAAGGGCTCAAATTGAACTCGACTGTACTAGAAATGCCAGGTGTCGATATTTTTCTATTTTATTTTTAACCAGCTTTCTGTTAGCAATGTGGCAACTCAAACTAGTTGTATATACGAAAATAATAACAAAAAAATCAAGGATCAAATAAATACAACAACTAGCAAACAATTAAATTATATTACAATTATATACAACTTAAGATCGACAGTATTTCTCACAATTGTAATGCATGTTATAAAGTTTATTTACTGCTGTTTAAATATATAAACATATTCGTAAAATACTTTATCTGAGCATTTACTTCCCTTACAAATTTAAATTTATATTGACAACAATTACTGATTCGTTTTAATTCAAAACAAGCGGTACAACTTAATACAGGCCAATAATGCGCCATAAATGCCTCACAAGGTGTTAAAGTAATTCGTTGTATTATCTTCAATGCAATTACCGGAAATGTTTAGGTTTGGGTTTTTTTGTTTAGTAAAAGCTTAAGCGACTGTTAAATAGCATTTAATGATCTAATCAGTTGTGAGCTTCGATTTTTCAACATCAACACCGACTGCGACTGTTCCACTGACCCAAAGAGCACAAAGACCTGAAATCGAATGCAGATACCTGAAGAGGAGGAAGAAGGAGAAGCAGATGGAGAAAAATGCGTCTTATAAACCGTTTTAAAACGAGCTCGTAAATTGCTAATTAATGCAAAGCAAAGCCAACCAACGAAACACAAACAAATCAAAAATCGAACAGATAAAAGCTAAATTCAAATTGAAAGCAGTTACAAAGAGCGAACTACCGCACTGCCTGTGTGTGTGTGTGTGTGCCGTGTGCGTGTGTGTGTGTGCGTAAACTGGTGTGTGTGACCCAGTTCCAAGAGGTGGCCGCACATGCGTCAGACACAAACAACAACAACAGTGCAAACTTGAGGTTTGAAGTCGCAGAAAGAGTAGAAAGTGATTTTGGTATTTTTTTTCGGTTATTTTTAGGGTCAGAACAGAAACAAGCGGCCGGCTAACGACAAAAGCGATCAGATGTGTTGTTTACTTAAAGTGCTGCCCAATGTTAATGCGTCAGCCTCGAAGCAAACTAATTAAAATTCATTGCAAACAAATGTGTGGCAAGCCAATTGTAAGAAATGCGCAAAGGTTGTTTGCCCGTCTGTCTGTCTGTTGCCAAAAAGACTAACGAAAAATCCGCTTTGGGGTTGACAATCACAAATCACGACAATAAAACAAAATTATTTGTCTTTCGAGACAGGCCACGCCCACCTGCTAAGGTCAACAAAATGATATCTCGTGTTCTACTTCAATGACTTGACCCAAATTTAAAGCCACCCACAAGGCAAATGGCTGAAGTTGTTAGCTTGTTATTCGGTTTTGCTTGTGGCTGCTTGATGATGATTGTGATGATTATGTTTTGGGGGAATTTGGCGTTTGCCAAAAATATATTTTTAAATATTAATTAATATACATTTTCGTAATTTCTTGGTATTTATGCTTTGTGCGTCAGTTTGTCTTCGGGCCACACAATAAAATTCAGCAAAAAAGTGAAAGTTGTTGATTTTATGATTTGGCAAAAGAAAAACTTGTTGAATTAAGTATTTGTGGTTTCGGCGATGCAATCAATTTTTGCCACCACATTTCGCTGTTTGCTGGCCGTTGCTTTTGTTGTATACATACATATATTGATAAATTACTTATATAAAATAAATTGATCAAGAAGCAAAGAAAAAGAAAACAAGGCTGCGCATACAAACTAAAGGCGTGCAAAATGCGGTGGGTAAACGGGGATTATGCAATCCATGTAATACGACAGATTGATGATGAAAAAATTGCAGAAAGTACGAGCAGCTGCAACAACCTGAATGCAGTCTGCAACGTCAAGTGCTGGTAAAGTCCAGATTTAACTGGATACGCAAACACACTGCTTAAACAAGCATTCGGACATGTTTATCTTATGTTGCTCAAGCAGCATTTAAATTAATTTATGAATCAATCTTTCGGCTCGATTGTAAAAAGTTGCAATTTGGCTAGAAGTAAAAGTGAAAAGTAGCATCGTATTTCTACTCAATGGATTGCCAGAAATGAAATCTGAATATGCTGTACACTTGAGCAGTTAACAAGAAACTGAAATTAGCAAAGCACTCAAGTTGAATCTGATCTGTCATGACCCAAAAACCTCACTGAAGAATTGAGAACGCGTTAGTGGAGACAGAGATCCACTTGATAACATTTCACAAAACATACAATTCAAAAATACATACTTATAAATAGAGATACGTTAGAGAAATGTTGTTGAAATTCCCATGTATATTTACAATTTGCACATTACAACAGGGTATTAATAAGTTGATGATCGGCCAATCAGCACAGCAAAGCATTTTAGACATTCTTTCAAAGAAATCAATATGCATATGAAAGACAACAACATTAAAGGCAAAAGTAGCAACAAAAATCATAATAATATGACACACACACACTCTCATGCAGAGCCATAAACAATATAATGCTGAATTGCTATGGCGCTGACCAAAAACAACAACAAAACGGGCAAGCGCAAACAAAAGACTTAAGCGACAAACTTTTTTGGGCAGGCAGCAACTTTCTCAGCTGTATTTTATTTTTTTGTAGAATTTCTAATGTGTTTTTGAAAAATGTGCGTAAGTTTTTGTTATTTGCATCGGCTTAGAAATGTTTTTATACATATGTAAAAAAAAGAAGAATTCGCCATTAATCCAAACTGCGACAGCTGGCTTTTGACCCAGTTATCCAAATGAGGAGACCCACAAATTATGCAGCAATCACTTTTGATGGTCTCAATATTTAAATACGCATATATATATACATAGATATATATTTGTATGTATATAATTTGCTAAATGTTTTGTTAGTTTTCTTGGCACGCATTCATGCTAAGGAGAAGTACGGGAAATTCTCAAGGTGTTGCTTGGCTTTTGACGCGAACGTGTGTTCGCTGCAAATGGAAAACCTAAATTGTATTTATGTGGGGGGGTCACTTAGGGGTCTGTACAATATTTCGGTTGCAATTTCATAAGCGTACAAATCACTTTAGTCACAGTAAGTGAAACAACCTCAAAAGGCTGTTATTTGGACATCTAACATAATGTCATTTGCCGGCTGATTATGAAAACTAAAACTGAAACTGATGTTGAAGTTGAAGCTGAAGCTTCAGTTTGCGCCACAATTGTCAGGTTCATTAATGAACTTTGATGCTCCCTCCTCAGTGGGGGGGAGGGCCAGCTTGTTTTAGCGCGTATGTTGTAAAAAATGTATTTTTACATAATATTTTGAGTCATAAAAAGATGTTTGAAAGCTGTTGTGGGAATCGCTTGAGGCTGCGACATTAATAACTTTTTTACTTTCAGTTCTGAAAACTGCAATAGAAATGTGCAAAAGTCACGAGTGAAAGTGTGATGATCAAAATTTGAGTGCATTCAAATGAAGAAATGATAAGCGTAATTAAAGCAGACAGAGAGAAACTTTATAATAAATTATGAACAAGAGAAAAATGTGCAGTGACAGATCAAAGATTATAATGTGTCTTGACTCAAACCTCGACAATATTGTTAAGATTGATGCATTCATCATTTTAAGATAGTTTTTATTTCTGCAGCAATAATAAAATACATAAATTTCTACAAAAAAAGTTGCTGGAGAAAAACTAGCATTTTCTTAAATCTATCAGCTTAATATAAGGACGTCAATCAAATTGTTGTTGTCCACAAACATAGAGTTCGAGATTTTCTTGAATACATACACAGGTTCAGATAGACTTATAAATTAAAAGACGGAAAAAATCGAAGAGAGAGAGGTTCAAAAACGGTAGTAATATAGTAATATAGGCACAGCTATTTATCAAGTATACTCAATATGATAGGGAACAACTTCATGCTGGACTCAGCAACTGCATTCAAATAATTACTTCAAGTTGTCAAATTCTACGTGGACTGAACTAAAACTAGATAAGCCCCCACATATTGGTAAAGTAACTGTCTGCATATGCCTCTTATTTGCATAACTCTTTAACGCTCGATTCTCTGAATGTTTGCATCATGTCACAAAAGTGACAACTTGGACTTGAGGTGTTTGGCCCTGCTCTGAACTGAGTAGACGAGTTTATGCAGATAAAAAAACAAACTCATTTGCTGTTTGGCCTTTTTAACACAAGCATATGAATATTACCGGGCACACTCAACACTCAACATTCAACACTGTTGGCAACCGTTGCCACAATACTCCTTTTGGTGTTGGGGCGAATGGCTTGTTCATTAAATCACTTTGACATAATGAACCGTTATGCCAACAAATGTCTCGCTACCAAAAGTATCTTTACATTAAAAGCAACACCAAAGATCCAGAGTGGAGCCGTAACCTTGACTGAAGCGACTCGAAAAGCCTTCTGTGTGGTGGACTATGGACGTTCATGTTGTAATTTTTGGTAAAAGTGCAGTGTCAGCTGTCGTTGAACCCAAAATAATGGAAAGTTGCCCGCATGTGAAATAGAGATACAGATACAAATGCATTTGCCAATGGTCGATATACTGTAAACTCATTAAATTAACGCCTATTTGGAGTTTAGCATGCAAATGCCAAGACCAAAAGCAAACAAAACGCAAACGTCAATACATTTTACAGCTTAATTATTGTTAAACGTTATGAATAGATGCAGATAGGCTCAGCTGCATTGAATCGAGTAGCTGTCTTGCTTCACAGCCAAATTGAATTTACATTTTAAAAGCCAAAGCAGTCAAACATCAGCTCTTTAGCAGTTTTCTGTACATCACAGGACCTTAAATCAGTTGCCATATCATATTTTAGAAAACTACCATTTTCGATAAAAGTACGCTAACACTAAGCCTAGCAATTATCAGCATTGTACCTATTATTAATTACAACTTAAGCAGCTTATAATTATGTAAAAAGAAATATGGCAACCGTGCCGGGAACAAAGCTGTTAACAGACCACTGAACTTTAAAAGGCAGAGGTCACTTTGTACTTTGATAATTAACCGCAGTGCCTTGCCCTCCGCATTTTAACTGCGGCTGTCACATTTACTAAATTTGCACCAAATTAGATGGATTTCTTAGTTCAAGCGATATTTTTTGTTTATATTAAGTTATTACTCGGTACACTTTAAACGAACAATTTACACTTTTCCCTGTATATCGATACAAAAATGTATTTTCATGGGGCAAACGTCATAGACGCCCACACTTTACATTCATCGTCAACGTCTGTAATTTAGGAGACACTCACTCACTTAGTGTATTGTTGTTGTCTATGTCTTCCTTCTTATTGTTATTGCTTTTTGTTTTTCATTTTTTGTCATTAGCCACAGTCTTGTGCAATTATAATGCTAATGTTCTATTCATGTAGAGTACATAAAAGCATTTTGTTTAACAAATTCATAATGCCAAGTGCCTATGCCAAATTCTGTGTTTGGCATGAATAATTGCTTAAACAAATTGCGCATCTACAAAAAAGTGTTTGTAAAATTAATATTCATCTACAACGTACATACATCGATTGTCAATGGTTTTAAATCCGTCAAATTTCAACGAGCTCTGTGTTTTAAACTTTAAATAAATAAAACAGAATTTTGCCAAGTATCCTCTCGTTACAAGCTTGGATCGAAAGACAAAACTCTTAATACGAAACTTAATGAGCTTTAAATTAGTAAAAGTATAACAATTATATAAAATTATTATCACAATTATAATGTTTATATGAAAACACGTGCTAGCAATTTAAAAATCTTTGTTAGCTTTAGTTTGCGAATAGTTACAACCTTTTTATTTGTTAATGAAAAGTAAAACGTTCATCAACAAAAATAAATAAAAAAAAAAAAAAAGTGGAACGAATAAATTTTATGGAAAATAAAATAAATATTTATAATAAAAAGTAGTTTTCGCCCCCGGGTGGACTCGAACCACCAACCTTTCGGTTAACAGCCGAACGCGCTAACCAATTGCGCCACGGAGGCCATGGTGCTCTCGAGAATAATATCCAACTTGAAACTAAGAACATGTTAGCACAAAACAAGCAAACAAACTTGCAATAGGAACTATACACATTTAATATGAAAGTGGGATCTGACACTAATGACACAACAGCCTCCGTGGCGCAATTGGTTAGCGCGTTCGGCTGTTAACCGAAAGGTTGGTGGTTCGAGTCCACCCGGGGGCGGCAACAAATATTTTATAAATTCCTTATTATTTTTTATAAATATATTATTTTGTTTTATTAACTTGAAAAAAATGTAAATGGAATAATTACCATTCTTATTTTTCTGACTACAACATCTTGTGTGTTTAGCTAATAGCAGCAAATGATAAATACGCATGCTTTTATTATTACCGACGTACTTGACTTCTATAATCATGCTAATAGTGCACATTAGCTTATATTTTCGTCGTTATTTATTTTATTGCTGTGTTTTGTTAGTTGAACAAGGGCATTTTTGTCTCTCGATTTCATTCAGACAAAACCTCATTCAGAAAACAGCTCTAATGTTGAATGTTTTAAGGCACCGGAGGCTGAAAAGTGTGCGTGTGTTGAGTTGAAGTTGAAGGTGTCGATGAACAAAGCCAAACAGACACGAAACCTTATAGATGTAGGCAATCGTCGACGAGTACTTATTGCCTATAATAATAGCACCAATCTACCTTTGCCTTATGTCTTTCACCTTCACTAGACAGCTCACATGTGAATTCGACATGCACGCGGTTTGAAGCACTGCTTTAATGTATTTAGATCTTAAGTTTTTGTGTGATTAGTTGTTTGTTCGGCAATTACTTTGTTAATTTGAAAGCGGATTCCTTTACTTATTTTATTGAGTGTACTTTATTTGTATTTTGTTTTTTTTTTGCAGATGACTTGCGGCATATCTTGTGTCGATAAGACACTGAATAAATCATTCTACCATCTTGGCATTTGCATAGCGAAACATCCGGGCTACTTTGTCATTATACCTGTGATGATAACGTTGTTGTGTATGACGGGGTAAGTTGATGTTTAAGTTACGAAATACAGTTTTAAATATTCATTGACCTCATTTTTTAAATTATCTTTTACAGTTATCAACAATTAAAATATCAAATCGATCCTGAATATCTATTTTCGCCCATTAATGGCGAGGGAAAGGCCGAGCGTGCCGTTGTTGAGCAATTTTTTAAAGTGAATTATACGCATCGCTTCAATGTGGGACGCATTACGAGGCCTGGTAAGTCAACAACAACAGCAAAAGCGACAAACAACACAAGCAAATATTTTTGTTTTGGAAATAATAGCTAACATTGGGCAAGTGAAATGGCTCGACGACACCCATTTAGTCATCCAATTAAAAATTGCAACATATTTCGCAACCCGACGCATCCGTGACGTCTCAACGTCAGTTCCCCGAAATATATCTAGGTATCTCTAGGAGAAAAAAACCCATTACAAAATTACCTCTGATTTTAACATTTTTCCGCAGTGACTTTGAGTTCAAGACCTTAAAATATGCAACGGGGAGATGAAAGTGGGCATCATTTATTATTGAGGTCTTGAACTGAGCAGCGTATTATATTTCTTTACACGCTATTAACTCTGTTTAATGGTTTATTAGGCAAAGCCAGCAACAATGCGTCACAAATAACGCAAAATTGGGGTATGGCAGTTGCAATAACACTAACGATGATAATGTTAGTTAATAGTATAAAAAATGAAAATAATTTAAATTGAATTTCATCAAAATCTAAAAAAAAAGTTGTTCCCATACCGGGAATCGAAACCGGGCCTTCTGGGTGAAAGCCAGATATCCTAGCCACTAGACCATATGGGAGGCTATGCTTGTCTGGTGAAAATATTCAAATATTAAACATTGCAGGCTTCGAGGCGATAAAAATGTTTAAATTTCGACTAAAAAAAGATAATTAGAAATTATTTTTAGTTGATTTATAAATAGATTGGAAAATCAATTTCGTGCTAAGCTCGCGGTAAAGCGTGAAAATTTATTGTTATTGTTAGTGCAAATTATAAATTATTGACCCATAAAAATTGCAATGTACGCGCCCACATGAAACTCTTAGCACACAAATGGAGAAATATTATGTAGTAAGAGTGTTGGGATTGGTAAAAGTTTTGTTTTTTGCAAAATAATTAAATAATAGCACGTAGCAAACAAAAAATAGTGTTGCAAAAACACAAAAAAACGTGTGCAGTTGAGTGTTCGAAACTATTAAAAGTAACCGCAGCAAAGTCGTAAAAAATCATCAAAAATAATGAGCACAGTCAAGTTGAACAACTTGCTGAATTTACCACACAAATTGTTAAGCTGGACCATAAAAAACAAACACACAAGCCCACAACTCTGAAGAGATATGCGCAAATTAGCAAATGATTCTTGCGAAATGAAATTTGCTGGCCTCATTCTGAATGGTGCCGCTGCACTCGATGTTCGAATACGAATGTGCAGCGAGGCCTTAACTTAACTGCTCAAATGATCAAAGAGCTAGTTTTATCTAGAGCTTTAGCTTAAACTCATCCAACCACACTCCACTCTAACCACTCGTTTATTCATTCACCATTTGAATTTGATTTATGATATAAGTGCGCATTATACTCGTATGTGTATGTTTGTTGTGCCAGCATCATTGAACTTTGTTTTGACAATCGCTAATGCTGAAGATGAACAAGTCGAACAAGTCAGAGTAGTTGAGACGGTGACTGTGAAGTTGGCGTTGTCTTCTGGCTGCACACAATGAGCAATTTGTGGTGCATTTTAACTAACTGTATATGGGCATTATCTAGACCGCATTTAGTCGGTTACGACCAGTTGACTGCGCTTCGCTCGCTTGCACTTTATTCCCAGACACGGAGGCGATTTCAAATGCTTTTCAAACCAAAAGCCGCAACGTGTCCGCGCCCGCTTTTGTTGCATGTGTGGCAAACAAAACTCTAATGCAACTTTCACCCCGTCCACTCGGACTTTGTTGCTTCATTTTTCATCGCCTGGGCTGTTATATAAATTGATTGGGCCATATAAACTAAACTGTTTTCGATGCGAATACAATGTATTAAATGTGTTGAACAAATCGCAAAAAATTAAGGAGACTCGTTGCACGCAATTCAACTATCACTTTATCGCTGGAGTCAAGCACATCCCATATTGTCTAGTGGTTAGGATATCCGGCTCTCACCCGGAAGGCCCGGGTTCAATTCCCGGTATGGGAAAGCAAAGTTTGCGAAATGCTTTTTTTAATATTTTAATTTGAATTTTTTTAATTTATTTTATTAATTCATCATTTTCTACGCTGGCTGATTAGATTATGAAATCCATCATTCAAGCCGCCTTCACTCACTGAACATTTAAATTCACATCACACTTTGGTAATCTGTATTTATGAATGCAAACTGAAACCAATTAAATTGATAAGCGGATGCCAATAGCTTTTATATTTCTGAAGTGTATTATCAGCAGCTCTGCGCTGTTATTAGAAATCACTTGAAATGTATCTCAAGTGTCTTAATTTGTCTCCATTATCGCGGCAACGTGCACAGTATTCTTATGCCAACATTTGGTCGGCCTTTACAAGTTCATTCACAAAATGCCATGGCAACGTGGGGATTGGCACGTTCTGTCCAGATGTCGAGCCAAACATTTCTTATAACTATTGATATATCAGATATACGCACAAATTAATGTACGTACAGTGACGCAAGTGCGGCAAGACGGTGCTGCATTTGTTATGGCGCATTAAACACACAAACGATTTGTACAATATCAAAGTGGAAGTGAATTATACGAACAAAACGGCGCACACACGAAATCAGTAATAAAAACAACTTAAACGAAACTCATTCGAATTATTGTCACGTTGCTCGCCACACATACAATGGAGGCGCTGCTCGGGGCACTCAAGGAGGAGGCCTAGCCAGTGCACACTGGAGCCAAATAGGGTCAGCTTTTGATTAAAATACAAGACGAAGACGAAGACTTAGTCACTGACAAACAAACCAAATTCCTCAAGTTTCAGTCCGTAAATTCGCCTTTTATTAGACCAAGTAAATATCTCATATCTATCGAATTATATCGAAGAAATGTTTAAAGTCAAATCAATGCACTATTGTTGCCTTGACTTGGTTGGGGCAACCTTCACGCATGTGCCTCGAGGCGGCAGCAGGAAGTTAACCGTATCGAAGCGCGGCTCTAATCGATTGTCTTCTGTCAACCGCAGGTCGCTTTGGTCGAGTCATTGTCATACCCAAAGATGGCGATGAGAATATGCTGCGACGCGAGATCTTTATGGAGCTGCGACAACTGGACAATCTTATACAGAATGCGACGACCACCTACGATGGCGATACGTTCACCTACAAGGACAACTGTGCACGCTGGGAGAACGAATGCTTCGAGAACGACATTCTCAACTTGGATGCCCTCATGGATGATGTAAGCTAACAAACAGTCTTCAACTTCAGTTTAACTCACTTTTAAATTGAATTCCATCAGATCGAATCGGGGCAGCTGAATCTGACGTTTCCCATTATGTTTAATCCTGTGACTTGGGATGCGCACGCTTTCCCCGTCTTCTTTGGAGGCACAAAACTGACCGAGGACAACTACATAATCAGTGTGCCGGCCATTCAGCTGGTCTACTTCGTCACTGCAGACACTAAGCGACAGGATGCCAAGTAAGTTCAGTCTGAAATTGATTTTAATAATTAATTAATTATTTAACAATTACAATTACTTTTTAGGGGCGCCGAATGGGAGGAAACCTTCTTGCGCGTGGTGGGCAAGGCTGAGGATTCGGGCATGTTTAAGCACATCTCGGTATCGTACTTTGCGTCTCGCACCTTGGATCACGAGCTGGAGAAGAATACGAAGACGGTTGTGCCCTACTTCAGTTCGACGTTTCTGCTAATGGGTTTGTTCAGGTGCGTGCAATAGACCGAACTCCATTCACAACAGCGACTATAATTGTTATTGATTTCATTAGCATCATAACCTGCATGATGGGCGATGCGGTTCGCTCGAAACCTTGGCTGGGTCTGATGGGAAATGTGTCGGCCATTATGGCCACACTGGCCGCCTTCGGCTTGGCCATGTATTGCGGCATTGAGTTCATTGGCATCAATCTGGCTGCACCTTTTCTCATGATTGGTAAGTCGCTGCCCTGATGAATGTCAACTTCAGTCAGTTATATATATTTGTATCTCAACTAGGCATTGGCATCGATGACACGTTTGTGATGCTGGCCGGTTGGCGTCGAACTCCCGCCAAGATGCCGGTGCATGAGCGCATGGCTCACATGATGTCGGAGGCTGCTGTTTCGATCACCATCACATCGGTCACCGACTTCATATCCTTCCTGATTGGCATCATCAGTCCGTTCCGCTCGGTGAAGATCTTTTGCACCTACTCGGTGTTCGCCGTCTGCTTCACGTTCATGTGGCACATCACTTTCTTCGCCGCCTGCATGGCCATCTCGGGCTACAGGGAACGCAAGAATCTCCACGCCATCTTCGGCTGCAAGGTGAAGCCCATGTCCGTGGCTATCAAAGGTGAGTGAACATTTTTGATCACGGTGATAGTTTGTGTATGAGTTTCTACTCCAAGTAATTGGAGAAAATTCGAGAATTAACTTTAAGAATTGTTACAGAATTAACAGATTAAATATCTGAAGGGATTGTCATTGAAATCGTTCACTACTGTATCTGCATTTCTTTCGGGATTAATAAATCATTACAAATTATAGATCTCTTGATCTTTTGATATAACTTTTCTTTGATGTCTATAGACAAATATTGTTTGTGTGTTTAACTTTATGGTTTTAAAATTAATGGGTGTGTTTTTGTAATGTAAATTCACTTACTTCAACAAGTCCTGGGTATATATATTATTCTAATTGGTGGAAAGTCCTCTTTTAAATAAATTAATTGAATCAAAGCAAGTCAGATATATAATTTAACCAATTAGCTGGAGATCCTTTAAAAGCTAGTGCCCGTCAATCAATCATAATTGGAAGGTGCAGCCCAATTGTGCAACTCGTTGAGTCTTTTGTCAAGCATAAAATGAAGCAATTTTCAACGACCGACTGCGCTTTACCATATCGATGACGAAACACAGTTTGAACGTTGGTCGCTGGTCAATCGATGGATTGGCTTTGCTTTTTGCACCACGTTGCGACAAGGTCCACTTTGTGGCAGTTGCCCGGCCAGAACAACCGGCTCACGAGACAAGCTTATTAGTGAGTTCAAGTATTAGTGTTTAATTCACTTAGACGCACGAACAGCAGCTGCAACATGAACTTGATCATGGGCAAAAAAAAACTAGACTAGTCGAGAAAGACAGCGGGACAGATGAACGGCGATAGCCAAGCCAAGAAATTGGGGTCATTGGCAACTGGAGTTACTATTTGCTTCTATTATATGTGTGACTTTTTGCAATAATAATTGTAGAGAAACGAAACTTCCTCTACAAGGCGATCATGGCTGGCGGCATTGATCACAACGATCCGGATAATCCCATCGACAACAAGGACCACATGTTCATGGCCTTCTTCAAGGACAAGCTCGCTGCGGTGATCAACAACAAGTGGTGCAAGATCTTGATCATTTTGGCCTTTGCCAGCTATCTGGCCGGTGCCTGCTATGGCGTCACCCAGATCAAGGAGGGATTGGAGCGTCGCAAGTTGTCACGCGAGGACTCCTATTCGGTGGAGTTTTTCGACCGTGAAGACGATTATTATCGCGAGTTTCCCTACAGAATGCAGGTGGGTTGCACATAGAATTACCAAACTAATTGAGTCTGTCAATAACTCGATCTCTTGGCAGGTGATTATCTCGAGTCCACACAACTACTCGGATCCGTGGGTGCAGGATCAAATGGAGAATTTGACTCGAACCTTGGAGCACACCTCGTATGTTACCTCCTCGCTGTACACAGAGTCCTGGCTGCGATCGTTCCTCTCGTTTATGGACCGCAACAACGACTATCTGAACACAACCATCGATGACGAACCCTCGTTCATCGAGGCGGTCAAGGAGCACTGGCTCTTCCCGGGCAATCCCTTCTCGCTGGACGTGCGCCTCAACGAGGATGAGACACAGATTATCGCCTCGAGGTTCCTCATTCAGGCTGTCAATATCACGGACACGAATCACGAGAAGGAAATGGTTCGGGATCTGCGCAAAATATGCAAGGACTCGCCCCTCAATGCCTCCATCTTCCATCCCTACTTTGTGTTCTTCGATCAGTTCGAGCTGGTGCGTCCGGTCTCGCTGCAGGCGATGGTCATCGGTGCCATCATCATGATGATCATCTCGTTCATCTTCATACCCAACATACTGTGCTCCCTGTGGGTCGCCTTCTCTGTGATCTCCATTGAGCTGGGCGTCGCTGGCTACATGGCGCTGTGGGACGTCAATCTGGACTCCATCTCGATGATCAATCTGATCATGTGCATTGGCTTCTCCGTCGACTTCACCGCCCACATCTGCTACACGTACATGTCGTCCAAGAAGCGCAGTCCCAAGGCGCGAGTCCGCGAGGCTCTCCACTCCCTGGGCCTGCCCATTGTCCAGGGCTCCAGCTCGACCATACTGGGCATTATAGCGCTGCTGCTGGCCCAGAGCTACATCTTCTTGGTGTTCTTCAAGATGGTCTTCCTGGTCATATTCTTTGGCGCCATGCACGGCCTCTTCCTGCTGCCCGTGTTGCTCTCGCTCTTCGGTCCCGGCTCGTGGCTGACGTGGACGGGTCGCGACGACGGCTCCGACGCGGAGGTGGACGACAGCGTGGACGACATGAAGCTGGGCCATGTAATGGAGAAGCCCTTCGCCCAGTCCTACTACATGCAGTACCCCAGCATGGGCCTGAACGGACCCTATGCCTACGGCTCCAAGGGCTTCCTGGGTGCGCCCTACAAGGCCTACGGCGTGGACGAGAAGGATCAGGGTCTGGGCACGTCCGGTGAGGACTCCTCGGAGAGCAGCTCGAGTCGCTCGCAGCGACGCCAGCAGCTGGCGGCCAACGCTGCCGCCCAGCCCGAGGATGCCGCACAGATGCGACGCCGCTACGAGGATGGCTGGCGTCGCTCCAGCTACCAGAACATCTACGGCAACGGTAACGGGAATTTCGGTGTGAATGGCGGCGCCCAGTTTCAGGCCCAGCCCGATCTCTACGGCCAGCAGGTGTCCGCTGCCGAGTGGCGTCAGCGCCTCGATGCCCACGAGCAGCAGCATCGCAGCAGCAGCGGAGGCGGCAAGCAGCGGTACGACAACTACGATCGGGACATGCAGCGGGCGCGTCGCAACTCGCACGGAGACGTCATCGACGTGCACACGCCCACGCCCAACTCGTCGCTGGACGAGCGGATGCGGCGACAGTATCAGCAGGCGATGAGCGGCAGCGGCGACGACAGCAGCTACCATCGGGAGCAGCCGGAGGCGGGCGGCGGGCCGCTGGCGAACAGCTCGGCGAAGCGGTATCATCGCCGTCGCTCGTCGGAGGACTCGACGCGCTACCATCAGCGCTGGCCGGCGAACATCGAGGAGCGTCGTGCCCGGCGAGCTCATTCGCCCAGCGCCCAGCGGCACTCGCAGGCGCATTCGTACCCAGAGACTGCCGCCCGTCGCTCCTCATCGCATCACAATCTCTATCAGCCGGGGGGCGGCAAGGCGACGTCGACGTCGACGCATCAGCCGCCCACCTATCAGTACGGAGATTACTAACACACTGAGCGTAGAAGTCATCAAACAGAACACAGAAAGCAACAAACTGTTCTGTCGAAATGCATGAAAGAAACAAAAAAACAATAATTACGTTAAGTGTAGTTTAAAGCGATCATCAGTTGCTGTGTTTGTGCCACGCAAAAACAAATAAGTTCTCTCTGCTCTCCAAGTCGACTTCAGCTTTCGGATCCGTCCAACAGTTCCTTCTCTCACAGTTCAGTTCAAGCGATCTGGCAACTCTGCAGCACGTTAAGTTGGCTGCGCCTGATCTAAACGGCATAAACACAGCAATTAACCCAATCGCCTTTACTTTTGGCTTGCCCCGCCCCCTCCCCCGTCAGACATTATCACATTGTAATTGGCAATATTCATTCAATTATATCGGTCTATTTAAGCAAATTCCATTTCGAAATTCCCCGATTCACCAATTTTGATTCTATTTATAAAGCAAACTGTTTTCGAGCCGCCCTTCACTCGAATACAATGTGTGCATTTCATTCAAGTCACATAACTCTTAACTTAAGTCTTCACTGTTAGTTCATATATCAATTTCAGTCAGACTTTAATCAGTGTTTATTTAAATTAAATTTAGCTGTAACTGTGCGACCTTTCGATGTGGTCCATTCGATGATATTTTGTATAGAGCTAGTAACAAAAAATTACAACTAAATAATAATAGCTATAGATAAACTGAGTAAATATTTAAACTATACTAAATGCGAAGAGCATTTTACACATAAGTTTAAGGGACACAAGTTTGTAGAGTGTTAACGATTTTTGCTATTGAATAAATATTTTATATTTTCCTAGAAACAATGTTCTCTATTATTTATCTCTGCACCCTCTACTAATTGCTTTTTAAACGACTCTTGATGCGATTCTTATCGTCGCCATATAAATAGCGTCTAAATGAAAAAGTACTATCTAATTACCCAGCGACCTTCCAGCCAAAATGTTGCTTCGATTCCTGCTAATTCTCTGCTGTCTGCACTTGTGCTATTGCCAGAAATCGAAGACACCTCCGAAACCGAGATATATTGCAGTAACCTTCGCAAAAGTGAGTTCCAAAATTCGCTCAGAATTTGTCTGTAAAACTGCGTTTAATTTCAGGTTGATTGGTTCAGGGCCCAACTCATATGCAATCGCTCCAACATGACGTTAGCTTCGGTCCCCAATATCCAGAGTCATTACAGAGTCATTGGCAGCATTAGTCAGTTCGGTATGAAAATTCGCTTTATTCAATTTGGCTTTATTTAACAAGCTATTTTCGTAGCTTATTTATTGGGCCAAGAAAAATTTTGGTTAGGCGGCAATAACTTGGCCGATCTGAGTACGTGGAATTGGATTGGAGCTGGACTTCCCCTTGGCTACAAGAAGTGGGCTGAGAACGAGCCCCAATCCGAATTGACCGGAAAGGAAGGCTGTCTGGTCATGGGCGAGGACGATGAATGGTACAGTGAAGACTGCAACAAAGAATACTTCTTCGTGTGCGAAACGAAGTGCAACTCTGGCACAACTGTGGAACCCATATTCATTTAACTCAAATTAAGTAATACAAATTACAATAAAAATACTTTCAAAATTTGTAAGAAATCGTAACATTTCTTATTTATAAATATAATAATATTATACGATCTTTTATGACAAGTTAATATCATTTACCTTAGGAGTCGAAGATTAAAAAATGAAAAAAAAGGCAATATTTGGTTTCATAGATTTGCAGAACAACGTTTTTAATATTAATCAAACCCCTTGCAAAGCTTAATTTTTGGCGAGTCATATTTTATAATCCCGATATTTTCTTAGTCAGCATTCAAAATATTGATGGTGAATATGTATTTCTGTTTAAAAAGTGATTGCCAAAATCAGGATATCTCAACAGTTTTTTCCATAGTTTTGTTCGATTTCAAACCCAAATCATTCTTAAAATCAATATTAAATATAATAAAACAAGAATGTATTTAACTTCTGATTGCAAATGTGATTTTTTAATATGATATATAATATTCCGTCACCATAATAATTAGAAATTGCATAAAGGTTACTCCATGTAAGCGAGTGCTCTACGTAGGGCAATCCTCCGTTACAACTTCTCTACAAATGAAGTAACGTTCGTCGCGGCAATCGTGGTTGGACCAATAGTTGGTTGCGATATTGAAACCGATGCAACGTTGGGTGTTCGTAGGAGGATTAACGAGGAACTCATTGTAGCCGATGCGTGCTCCAGAAGAGTGCCAGACGTATTCGGAAAGCAATCCTTGGTTTGTGCCTGCAAGCCATAGAGGATTCCTGGAATGCGAACCCAGATCAATTCCACTGCCGAGCAACAAAGCTTGTATGCGTTGTTGGACGGTGTCATCGGGAATGTCCAGTAGGGTATAGCCAACCGATCGGCAAATAAGCTCTGCTTGATACCAGTTCACCTAAATAAACATTTTTAGTAAAGGAAATTAAAATGATTTTGCTGTTAATTGAGATTTTACTTTGTCGTATAGGGCCACTCCATATGCTATAGCATTGCCAGAGCTGTCTTCGGTGGAAAAGTAGCTCAAGGCTATAGTCAGGGGCGTTAAATCTTGCGCTGACTGCGAGTCTGCATCCTCAGACCAGGCCACAGAGCAGAGCAGGAAGAGAACAGCGAACCCTAAATACTTCATTTTGTGAGGAATACATTGAATGGCTGGCATTTATATAGTTTTTGCAAAATCAACCTAATTTCCTTATACATCAATCAATGTCATTTGAAGATTTAAAAGAAAATGCAAATATGACATATTTGCAATGTCAAAAATGTATATATTTTATTTATTCTAAGCTTTAATTTATCAAGTTAGAGAGATTAGTAAAATACTCACTAAAAAATAATTATATTTTCGTAATCACACCGGAAAATGTATATTTTTTCGTTATAGCCAGACTATTTTCCTCTTATTTAATTTTTCCTTTACTTGTGATTACAAATATATTAGAACACTTATTTATTACATTTATGATTAATACATAAATGTATATTTGAAAAATTTCATAAGAATCAAATATGTATATTTAAAAAATTTCAAAAGAATCAAATATTGCATCTTAAGTTCTAAATTCTAAATATATTCCTAATCCGGATATTTTCTATTACTTTAACTATATTAGTTTAAGAATAGTGCAGTTTGAATATAGGAGGATGCGCGCTACTTATTTTGAGATACTACATTTAATTTATAGGTGACTTGAGTAAATTAACCGCCTGAACTTTACTCCATACAATGATTCAATAAACAATTTTATTTAGTAGAGTTTTACTTCCAAACTTATTAATTAATGTAAGGAAAACCTTCAAGATGTGGTTTTAGTGTCAAATTCAATAATTTTGGGGACATGGAATAGGGAACAGGGAATATTGTCACCCATATGCTTGCCATGATAATAAATTATTTTTAAAGGACTGCTTTATTTCAATTTGAAATGATATTTTTTTTTTATTTGCAATCAAAAACATTTATTTTATCTTAGGCCATCAATACAAACTTAATATAATATTATATTTTAAGCTATGGATTCACACTTTCTCAAGCACATTCGCAAATAAAGTATCGCTTGTGGGTGCAAAGCTCATCGCTCCAATATCCAGTGGTTGTATTATAGGCCACGCACCGATATTCAGTACTAACACTTTGGTTCTGGAAATTGCGATAGGTAAAAGCTTTCCCTGTTGAATACCATCTCCACGTGGTACCATCAGCAAGATTTGAGCCTGAAGTCCAAACTGATTCATTCATTTGACGCTGGAAACCCGACCGAAGAATAGTTTTGTACAGTTCTCGTTGCTTGGTGTAACTTCCAATGGAGGCCAAGGTGAAGCCTCGGTAAGCACAGGCTGCGGTGGCATCGAACCAATTTAGCTATAATATATCAACGTTATATATAAGAAGGGATCTAATCTATTTAAGATAAAGCCTCACCTTCTTAGTGATTGATAATATAAAAGGTTCTTCAACGTAATAAGACTCTATCGGCCATGGCTGTGAATGATCAGTGACTTCAGAGTCAGGACTCTCAGTTTCCTCGTCAACTTTTTCAGATGGCTCCTGAAGCTCATCAGCCAATGCGACCGCACAGCTCAAACAGAGAAGACCCAGAACAATGAGTTTCATTTTGTGAGAATTCCAAAAAATAGTACCCCCTTTTATACCATTATCCAAAGCTAATGCTAATAGAATAGTGCATCCATCAATGTCATTCAATTTGGTTAAAATTGTCATCATTCAAGATAATTGGAAGTAGATAAATTGTTGAAAAATTGCAGTCTAATTTTTTTTGCGGTGGGATGGATCATCTTCAGAATCTGATTTTCCATGATCCAATAAATTAAATCTTTATCCACTCACCATTTACATTTTCAGAAATTAATTTTACGTTCCAAAATACAAGATATTAGCATCAAACGCTCTATATAGTTTCAGCGATTAATCAATCCATTTTTGCCTGCATATGAAGAGTTATTTTTTTCTTGAAACTACATTTAAAACTACATTTGAGAGTGGACGACTGTGAAATACCTGCAACCCATATTTGTTTTCCCCAGATTTAAAGAGCTTGTGATATTAGCATTACAGTCGAATGCTTAGTTAACAGAAGCATCGAATGTTAAATAACAGAGCTGCATATATTTTTTTGTATGCTATTCTACTAACCCTTCAATACGATATTGTATTGAGGGATTGTAATTATCACCAACCATAGAATAGATTTACCTATATTAATGTGTGTTCCAATAAATTGAATAAGGCCAAGCTCATGACTATATCATATCGACTGTTGATGCTGATTAAAAATATAATTTGTTACATCATTCATTAAGTACCCTTTTTGGCTTTTCAATTAATGAAAAAAAAGTTTTTAAAATATATTTCAATTTTTGGCAAGTCTAATAACATGACATGTTAAAATCAGGATATTTCATTCGTTTTTTGAATGCTGCAATTTGACTCTCTGAGAATGAGCATAGAATATAATAAAACAAGCATGTTAGTTATGTATTTCTGATTGCAAATGTGATTTTTTAATACGATATATTAGATTCCTGCGCCAAAATGATTAGAAATTGCAAGTAATCGAGTTGTCTATGTAGGGCATTCCTCCGCTTCAAATGCTCTACAAATGAAGTAACGTTCGTCGCGGCAATCGTGGTTGGACCAATAGTTGGTTGCGACATTGAAGCCGATGCAACGTGCGGTGTTTGTAGGAGGATTAACGAGGAACTCATTGTAGCCGATGCGCTCTCCAGAAGAGTGCCAGACGTATTGGGAAACGGATCCTTGGTTTGTGCCTGCGGTCCAAAATGGACTGGTGGCATGCGAACCCAGATCGATTCCACTGCTGGACAACAAATTTTGTATTCGTGTTTGAACGGTGTCATCTATAATGTCGACTAGGGTAAATCCAGATGCTCGGCAAATTAGTTCAGCCTGATACCAGTTTACCTAAATAAACAAATCATTATCAATTATTATTACTATTTTGAACGTAATAGATATTTTACTTTATTGTATAGGGAGATTCCATATACGTCGTCCGTGTCATCGCTGTCAAATATGTCCAAGGCGATCAAGCTTGGAGCTTCTGCAGACTGCGAGTCTGCATCCTCAGCCCAGGCCACAGAGCAGAGCAGAAAGAGAACAGCGAACCCAAAATACTTCATTTTGTGAAAAATGTATTGAGTAGCTGGCATTTATATAGTTGCCGCAAACTTCAACTAATTGTCAAGTTCATTTATCAATGTCATTTGAACATTTAGAAAAATATTTAAAACATTTGTAAAAGCTTATCAATATACTTTTTACCTAAATTATCCTAATGCGAATAAATTAAGTCGAAATCGTCTACACAAAAATATTCAAAAACGCAACCTAATTAAGTCTTTATAGCCTATAATTGTTGTAGGCAATTTAAGAATAACTTGCCTTAAATCTCACTCCTTTATTCCTATGTGGAGAGTACAGTTTATTTAATAAATAATTAGATACAAAAAGGCAGCGAATAAATATACATTTTAGGGAAACACAATATTTAACAAAAAAGCGATTTTATTCAGATTTACTTTTATGCTTTAATATTTTTATGCTCATCATTTTATCTGCAATAATATATAAGAATTTAATACCAATTGACAAGCACACCCATGACGTCTATTAATTTCTAAGTGCAATATAAATAAATATTAAAAGATTTATAATTTGTGGATGCAAATAAAGATTGTATTGACTTTATAAGTGTTTAAGTTGGTTACCTCAATCAATGCTGCTCCATTACTTGTAATTGATGCGTTAACACTTTTAAATTGTTGTTTCGATTCAAAAAGTATAAATAATATTTAAGACGCTATGGTCTTCACTGATGAGCCTTTAGTACATCTAAACGTTGTTTAAAATTAACTTTCCAGTCATCAAATTGTTTAAAAAACTTGGTCTGCGTGCAAACATAAGAAGTTTTGTCAAAATAATGGTACCTTAGAGTCTCTGAGTTTTAGTTGTTTAATATAGCTTTTATAGATATTATGGGGTCGGAGATGTCTTCTTCTACCTGCTATATAAATATCCTGTTGGAACATTATATAATCATATTATATGATTATTACACAATGTACAAAATAATTTATTCTGAACAAACTAAGAAAAACCCCACCCTTCGTTTTGTGGCTTTTTTTTACTTTTTTCCTGGCTCAACAGAGCTTATTTTTTTTTTAAACAATTAAATTACTTATGTGAATTACAATTTGCAACGCTGGGTCTTCATAAAAATTGCCAAAAAAGTATGTTTATATAGACCAGAGATATAGTGTTGGAAAAATCGGTGCACTGCAAAAAAATTATAATTTGAATACCAATATTTTAAAAACATTTTCAAATTACCAAAAAAAAAACGTAAAACAATTTTTTTGTTTATTTAACCAAAAAATATTATATTTAGTTCGATTTTGATCGATTTGTAAAAAATTGACCCTATGTGTATATACATATATGATTATTAAACCATATATTTTATACTCCTTTTGTATAACCATCAACTGCCAATCTTCACGATTGTAGGAGCGGAGAGGTGTATTATTAAAATGCTGATATTAATTGTATTTGCAATCAGAAAGTTTTATTTTATTTATCCCAACACCAATATATTATATATTAAAATATGATTTCATATTTTATCAACATTGGCAAATAAAGTAGCGCTTGGCGGTGCAAAGTTCAGCGGTCCAATATCCAGTGATTGCATTATAAGCCAAACAACGTAATGCTGTTCCAACATTTTGATTCTGGAAATTGCGATAGGTGAAAGCTTTCCCTGTTGAATACCAGCTCCACACGGCACCATTGGCAAGATTTGAGCCTGCTGTCCAAACCGGCTCGGTCAATTGGGATTTCAGACCCGATCCAACTAGAAAGTTGTAAATTGTGGTTTGGACGCTGTAACTACTAACGGCAGCCAAGGTGTAGCCCCTTTTAGCACATGCTTGGGTGGCCTCAAACCAATTTAGCTGCAATTAACCAATAATATATTAGAAACGTTGTATTCTGTGTATAATAAAGCCTTACCTTTTTAGTGATTGACAATACATAAGGATCGGAAACGTAAGAAAACAATATCGGCAAGGGGTCTGAAAAGTTGCCGGAATTGTCGGAAAAGTCAAGTTCCTCGTCAACCTCTTCAGATGGCTGAGGCTCATCTGCCCAGGCCACAGCACAGAGCAGATATAGTAGACCGAGACCAATGAACTTCATTTTGTGAAGAATTGAGCAAGTAGGATTGCCTTTTATACCATTGAAGCCACCATTAAATCGAATGCTAATTGCATTGTGCATTCATCAGTGTCATTTGATAAGCCACAAAATCAACTAATGCTCCTCCTTCACATTTGCATTTGTAGGCGAATGAGCAAGCAATATTTTCACTAATACATCCGATAATTAGGAGAATATGTTTTGTAAAAACAACGCAATTTTTTCTTCGAGTAAGTATTTAACTGAATTAAATAACTTATATTCGCTGATAGCAGTAGATTAACTATGCAGATTTTTCCTAATTATACATACAATACATAATATACATACAATTTTATTATGGAAATCAAATAAATAATGCTTACACCTAAGTATTTAGCATTAGGTTGTCAAAATAATTCAAAACTATGTATACAAATATTAAGCCCAAATAAGTTGAGTCATTATTTTTATTTCTTGACACAAAATGTCAAGACCTCAATCAAAAATGTATTTAATGCGAACAGATAGTTCAAGATACTAACAATAAATAAAATATGTTTTAATTTATAATTAAAAAAAAAAAACAAAAGAAACGCACCACAATTACCAATGATACCAATCAAACAAATTCAAGTGACAGCATTCTCAGTTCAATTTAGATAGTTTGCTGCGAGCTCTTGCAATGTGTATTCTCAGCGTACTCGATTTGTATTTGTATTTCATAAATTCTAACAATACAATTTCCATAGCTCAACGCATGCTCGTAGTACAAAAATGCCAAAATACTCTTCATATCAAATACAAAACCCTACGCTAAGCATTCGTCTTTCGCCAACGACCATACCACGCTGAATACATCGGTTCTCGTCCGATCACCGAAATTAAGCAGCGTCGGGCGCGGTTAGTACTTAGATGGGGGACCGCTTGGGAACACCGCGTGTTGTTGGCATCGTTCAACAACTTTTTGTTTTTGTTTTTCTTGTTTTTACTTTTTTAAATTCTGTGAATTTTCAAAGTTAACTCTTTTATGTCCTTGCCTTTTTTAAAGTGTCCCCTTTTCATATCCCATTGTTTTCCCATCGCAATTCACAATGTTAGGTATTTACTTTCCACCATTCAAGTGAAACCATTTAGAGTTCAATACTCTTAATTAACGTAGAGTTCTTGGCCTCTTTCCACTAATTTTTATTTTTTTTTTAATTTTGTATTGTTTTATTACATAAGGAAGAGTTCGTATATTTATTTCCAAAATTACATTTTGTTAGTATTCAATTTAATTTTAGGGTGACCGTTATTGGTTCTATCAGTAACCAGCTCAACCAACTCATGATTGACCTTGCTTCGGTTTGCACATTAATATACAATGTATTATCTAATAATTAATCTAATAATAATGTTTCACCGGTCCCATTTAAAAATAATTAATTGTTAAATTCTGATCGCAATTGTGATTATTTTTAATATGATTTTGAAATGCCGAAATTTGACAAAATTAACGGCAATTTGAAATCCAATTTCCTTTAATATTGAAGTCATTAACAGTCACTTGTGTATTTTTGACACATGAAATAATGTGGCTCTCTACAGTCGTGATCAGACCAGAATCCAGTCACACCATTAAATCCGACACAACTTGAATAACTATTTGGGGTATCCCGGAAATTGTTATAGTAAATAGCGGATCCAGTGCCTTGCCAAACATATTGGGAGCTGACTCCCAGATTTGTTCCAGACGTCCAAATGGGTTCGTTAGCAATTGTAGGCAAATCATCGCTGGCCATGGTGCGAATCCATTCCATTATGCGGTTAAAAACTACTTCCGAAGTAATGCTCACTAGCGTAGAACTCTTGGACGCACAAAGAAGTTCAGCCTGATGCCAGTTTACCTACAAATAAAGGAGTTGAAAATATATGCATCTAAATGATACAATTCTTACCTTATCGTATACGCCTAAACCATAGGTGTCATCTTCATAGGTAAATATTCTTATAGACACAGCTTGAGCATCTGCATCCTCATTGGGCTGTGTAACTCCATCTTCAGCCCAGACCACAGTGCAGAGCAGACAGAAAAGGGCGACCTTGAAAGACTTCATTTTGACAAGAATAAATTGAGGTGCAGCCTCTTTATATAGTTATAGGCAATTTATGCTAATTACCCCCATCATTTATCAATGTCATTGAGCGAGAATGTGTGCCTATTTATTATCTACGATTTACACAAAAAAAAAATTGAAAAATATTTTGAAGGTACGTAAAATGCAATTACCTTGCTTTAGAGGTAGTTTCCGAAGGTTCATATATATTTTTATTAATTGCAATTATGCACTTAAAACCCAAATGTCACATCTGTCCAGACCTCCGAATCATACTGAAGCACTGGGAGGATTGACGTCTTGTAGAGTGTTGTTGGTCTATTAATTTGTTGTCGCTTGATCTCCTGTTTGACATTTTTATACCCGCTACCCATAGGGTAGAAGGGTATTATAACTTAGTGCCAACAGAAAATGTATGTAACAGGCAGAAGGAGGCATCTCCGACCCCATAAAGTATATATATTCTTGATCAGTGTCAACAGCCGAGACGATATAGCCATGTCCGTCTGTCCGTCTGTCCGTCTGTATGAACACCTAGATCTCAGAGACTATAAGAGCTAGAGCTACCAAATTTGGGGACAGTTCTCCTATAGGTGCTACGCAGATCAAGTTTATTTCAAAAGTTGGATGCCACGCCCCTTTCCGCCCCCACAAGTCTGTAAAAGCCGTAATAATAGACCTAGAGCATTGAATTTTTATACCCGCTACCCATAGGGTAGAAGGGTATTATGACTTAGTGCCAACAGAAAATGTATGTAACAGGCAGAAGGAGGCATCTCCGACCCTATAAAGTATATATATTCTTGATCAGTGTCAACAGCCGAGACGATATAGCCATGTCCGTCTGTCCGTCTGTCCGACTGTGCGTCTGTCCGTCTGTCCGTCTGTCCGTCTGTCTGTCCGTATGAACACCTAGATCTCAGAGACTATAAGACATAGAGACACCAAATTTGGCAAAAAGATTCCTTCATACCCTACGCAGATCAAGTTTATTTCAAAAATTGGATGCCACGCCCCCTTCGCCCACAATAAGCATTAATCTAGAAAAAGTCAAGTTTTTGTTTATGTAAATCGCGTATAACTCCAAAAGTTCTTTGTGTAATGATGTGTAATTTGGTAACTCATCTGCGCTTGACACTCTCAATATACCCTGTAATTTTGGTACAAATCGGATAAGTAGAACAAAAGTTATTCGTTAAATTATTTATCAAAATTTTTGTGCCCAGTGCATATGGACGTATTAAGTGTGTGAATGACCTAGAGATATCAAATTTAATGACAGTATTCGTGTAGGTCTTACGCAGATCAAGTTTGTTTTAGATTTTTGCCACGCCCCTTTCCGCCCTCAAAAACTGTAAAAGCCGTAATAATAGACCCATTGAATTTTGGTATGCATAATAATAATTATATTCCCAATGACTCCTGTGAATTTGGTTGAGATCGAATGAAAAACATCGACGTTATTAAAGAATCAATTTTATATGCAAAATTCAGTTGCAGCTGCTCGCGCTTTGTTTGTTTAGTTGACAGAGTGACCTTGTCGGTATTTAATGGATTTAAATAAAAATATCTATATACAAAAAAAACAATTTTTAGTATATTCGGTGGTATATATTTTGTTAAAATATCATTCAAGCTTTTTGTTTGCTCTCGAAATGGGTTGCGGGTATCATACGGTCGAGAACTCTCGACTGTAGCTTTCTTACTTGTTTTTTTTGGTGTGCATAATAATAATTATATTCTCAATGATTCCTGTGAATTTGGTTGGAATCAAATGAAAAACAAGGAAGTTATTAAAGAATCAATTTTATATGCAAAATTCACTTGCAGCTGCCCGCGCTTTGTTTGTTTAGTTGACAGTATGACCATAACTGTGTTGTAGATTTTTACCCGCTATTTTCAAATATATACAAAAAACAAGTTTTAGTATATTCGGTATATTTTTTGTTAAAATATCATTTAGGTTTTTTGTTTTCTCTCGAAATGGGTTGCGGGTATCATACGGTCGAGCACTCTCGACTGTAGCTTTCTTACTTGTTACTTTTGAAGGATTACCCCAAGGACTCCAAGACTACTCTCGACTTTAATTCTCTGATTGAACACATCAGCAAATATTGCCAATATCATCATCATCGAACGGAATTAGCTGATCATCTTCTCCGGAGTCAATGCTCGGAACTTCGCCAGCTAAAAGTCTAGAAATCTGATCCCCTCATAACCTCAGCACAATTGTTCTTTCTGGTAACAAATTTCTAAACTTCTCTACATTATCCTATTATTTGAAGTCCAAAATATAATATATGTAAAATAAAGTAATATAAAAATATAAAGTTGACTGAAATCCATTCTTGTAGACGCTGAAGATCAGGGTTTGCCTGGCTTTTAGCCATTCATTAACATAAATAGTTAAAGCTAATTTTAGTTCAAATATTATTATTAACAGATTCTGAACCTTTTGCGAATTAATAATGTAACAATTCAGTATGAACTTTAGTAATGATATTCAATGTTCTTAGATTATTCTTAAGTGCTTATGTCAGAACCTGATTAAAACCAATTCAATCAAAAAGTGTATTTCCATTCAAAAATTTAATATTTGTTTGCTTTTATCAAGCAGTGGAAAATTTAAGACTATTGATTAAAAGCGTATTGCCTATTAGGCCACGCTTTACCAAGTATTTGTTATCATCGTGACGCATCGTAAAGAATCGCGTTGTGGCTTCGCTGTTTTTGCTGAACAGCTTTGAAAGCTCGCCGAAAGCTTCGACGAGTCACATACAAAAGCTGACTGCTACAAAGCATGCACACATTTGACACGTTAACTTTCAAATAAACTCGTTTATTGTGTTTGCCATCAGAAAGATTTTATTATTAATTTTGTATTTTATGTTTTATGTACAACGTTTCTCACAGACAAAGTAACGCTTCTCGGTGCAGTCGTCATCGCTCCAGGAACCGGTAACTGCATCAAGCGCCAGGCAATTATACGAATTTGCAGTTGGTGGCTGAGCAAAGTTGCGGTAAGCGACGCTATTGCCAGTCGAAGACCAGCTCCACGTCACACCATTGGCCTGATTGGTGCCCGAAGTCCAAACGGGCTCGGTTAGTAGATTTTGGAATCCCGAACCGACAATCGCAGTGTATATGCTAAACTGTGCACGTTGACTGGGAATGGCGGCCAAGGAGTATCCATATCGGGCACAAGCCGCGGTCGCTTCAAACCAATTCATCTAAAATTGTATAGGACAGGAGAGTTGGATGATCGAGCTGGTTTAGTGCCAATAGAGATCGTGTTTTACCTTAGTTAGAACAGATAGCAAATAGTTACCATATTGATAGGTGAGAGAAGTTGGCACCGGTTGCAAGTCTTCGGCAGAGTCGTCGGCTAATGCCGCAGCATTGAGTAGACAGACTAGAGCAAGAGCTAGAAACTTCATTTTGCAAAAAGTCGAACGAGTGAATTTCCTTTTTATACCATTAAGCACAACTGGAATCTAAAGTTAGAGCTAATTGCCTGGGGCATCCATCAATGTCATTCGATAAGCTCGACATCCAAGTTATAGTTTTTTTTGGCGTTTGCCATAAATTTCGCTTACTGTAAATCTCAATTTTAAGCGTTGCGTAAATCCGTTTGCCATTTTTATGGCAAAGTTTTGCGCTAATAATGTTATCCACTGCTCCGTACTGAGTGCAGGGGTGCCACGAAATTTATCGAAAAAATGTAAAAGCATATCTCATTTAACTGTGCTGTCAGAACGCAGTGCAACTGCAGTAGCAACAGCAACGAAGGAGACGTTATGACGGGTCAAGGATTGCCAATTGCCACTGCTCTGCTGGCAGGATATTAGGGGTTGTGCCTGGGCACCCTCATCGACTTGTAACTTTTTCCCTGCTTCGCAATTTCTTTGGTCTTCGCTGGATATTTCTTTTTGGCCAAACTGTTTACGAGTCCCATTGGGATTGGACAACAAGAATGAGATGTGCAAGCACATCGCACAGATCGCTGCGTTTCTCGTTCGGGATTGTGAGGGGTTGTGAGGGACATAAAATCAAAAATTGCTGCCACTGCGTGTGACTGTGAATGCGTGCGGCGAACGGGGCGTATGGATAATATGATTTCTGTTTCTTTGAATGGCATGCCATTTGCATTTGCCATTGCAGCGGAAAACTAACTTGTTCCTTTTGTTAGCAAGGTCATGAAAGCGCCAAACGTTTCAAATAAATTGCTGTTATCTCGCAATTTTAATTTCAAGAGTATTATTGGTATTTCAAAACCATAACATATATTTATTTAATTAGAGGTTGTTACAATATCTGAGTAACCGATTGTGGCTTACTTTCAAACATTATTAACGAAAAACAATTTATTTTCATCCGACTTATGTTTGAAAAAATACCTAAATGGTCTGATCTTGCTATGAATTCTTTAAATATAAAATATAAGATATATTCTTGGTAAACTTGTAAAAAACCCTATATGTACTTACATATATACATAGTACTATCTTATATCCAATTTTCTAACCACTAATACATAACATAGTTTTCGTGGGTCCTGTGGCGCAATGGATAACGCGTCTGACTACGGATCAGAAGATTCCAGGTTCGACTCCTGGCAGGATCGACTTTTTGTTAATTTTGAAAATGAAATAAGGATCAACATTTAATTAATGTTGTAAGATTAAATAACTCTTTTCGTAGCCAACAGGAGAACACAATAGAGCTGAGAGCCCTGAAATCCACCATCTTCATTGCATTCGTGCCTGAAGTGGGACTGAATGCGCAGTTGTTACTCAGAAGTATAGAGATACGATTCAACAAATCTACCTAGGCGTGGACCAAACTGTAATAATAATAGAACATTTAAAAATATTTTCAAAAATCTTATTTATTATATTCGTGACGGGTGAAAGGCTATTACGAAAAGAATTAAAATAATTGACAATTTCTAAAGAATTTAATAGATTGCCAACTTACAATCAAAATCCATTTGTTTTGAAGTCTAAATATTTTGAAAGACATCTCATTATCACCAGTCATAACTTAACATAACATTTTGATCCTTTATGTTTTTTATGTATCCGATTTAATTTTGAAAATTCTCTATTTAATGGATAATTAAAAAAAAGTTATTTTCGCCCAACGTGGGGCTCGAACCCACGACCCTGAGATTAAGAGTCTCATGCTCTACCGACTGAGCTAGCCGGGCAGTTGAAATCATTGTGGCTAAAAATTTTTAAGCATTGCTCGCAGCGATCTCAAAACGATAGCTATTTTTGAGACTATGAAGAACGGAAAATAATTCTAGAATTATAATTGGAACAAATTAAAGTAAATACAGCTGGGAACCCCTTTAAAAAGCAAAAAAAAAAACCTATTTTTATTTAATCAGAATTTCTTGTTTTAATTGCGTTATTTATTTTAAGCATTTAAAGCAATAATTCGAATTTATTTCCATGGTTGAGTTTAATTTAACTTGAAGTATGTAATATTAATGTGGTTCAATGTGAAATACACAAAGTGCAATCTATATATTTTATTTCAGAATGTCGACATCGAGTGCTTTGGTTTTAAATAATAATATTAGACTATATTTTACCTTTCCTCCAATCAAATGCCCGTCATTATTGCATCCAATTAATAGAAATAAAAGGAAATTAAATATTATTTTTGTAGTTTCCTAAACATGGTTATCGTATGAATGTAAAGCGTCAGCAACTCATTTTTTATGTGAGAAATAAATCACGATTAGTTGTATTATATGACCAAAGTCCACGCCATAAAAGATAAATAATGCATCAGAAGAAGAACCTTAAAATAAATAAAGTTCTCAGTTTGACGCACAAATTGAGATGCTCTTGTTGAATGTGCGCAATTAGATTGTAAAACTTGTTGACAAGATGACATGATCTATTAGCTTTGGTTATTTGTCTCTGACGTTGGGTGCAGGAAAAATTGCAATTAAATTGGCCAATGCTGCAGGAAGTTGAGGGCAAAGGACGAGGACGACAACGACAGTAAGGACAATAGCACCAGAAGCGAGAAGAGGGCCAACTGACAACAAAAGTCACGCAGGATAAATGCACCATGCGACAGGGCTAAGGCTAAGGGCCAATGGCTGCTGCTTTTGCTCCTTTTGCTGCTGCTGTTGCTGTTGCCACTTAATTTATGCGACCAGGAAAGGAGCAGCAAGCTAGTGCAAGGATAGAGCAGGGGCTGCCTGTTGGCCATTTTCACAGCACGTTTAACGAAGGTCGTCAATGGCTAAGCCAACGCTTAGATTTCGTTTTATAGCGTGGAAATTCATCTTATCTCCCTCAACAATATAACTTCCCAACTATTCAATCTCCTCTCTGTCCCTGTTAGCCTTGATGAACAAGCCAGATAACAGAGATAGTAAAAGGTTATTCGTCAAGGAGATCTGCAAGGCTGAGCAGCTCACTCATGAAAAACAAATGTTGTTTAAATACGCACAAAGAGAAAAGAGATTTTAGCATATTTATTTATTTACAAATTTAGTTTTAAATGACTTGTAATAAAAATTATTTTTTGATACATATGTACATGTAATCTCTCGAATATTGAATATTAATTATTAAGATAAATTGTTTTTGAATAAATTTTAGTCAAATAAATAACAAGTGGAATTATTTGAATAAAAGAAGGTCAAATTAAAATATTAGACAGGATGTCAAGAACATAAAAGAGGGCATTTTGAAAATTCACTGAATTTAAAAAAGTCAAAATGAAAAGTAAAAACAAGAAAAACAAAAACCAATACATTTGTTGAAATTTTGGCATTTTTGTACTACAAGCATGCTTTGAGCTATGGAAATTGTATTGATAGAATTTATCAAATACAAATCGAGAACCCTGAGAATACATATTGCAAGAGCTCGCAGCAAACTATCTAAATCGAACGGAGAATGCTGACATTTGAATTGGTAAAAGCGAAATAAGAAGCATGATTTAACTAAACCATAAGGTCGTTTACGAAAGATTTTGAATTTTACATGACAATGATAAACTATGAGAAATTATGTAATATGTTACGTTAGCAAGATTATGCACATCGTAAATTGTTGTGCCTCGTTCAAAATTCAGAAGATAACACTTTGTATGTAGAAATGTATATGAGACAAAGTCAAAAGAACGTGTTGATTTGTTGCTTAAAAAAATGTTAGAATACAAGCAAGATACAAGCATTTATTGTTAAAAATATGTGTTAGCAACATTCCAATTTCTAATCAGATTATTCGATAAATAAATAAATTTGCAGTATTCCAATTCGAATCTATCTAATTAATAATATTTTGTCTTTTTTCGAAAGATAAATGAGATGTGCCTCGAAGTCAATGCAACTTTTATAATTATTTACCCTACATATTTAAGTACACATTTTTTTTTATTTAATTCTTAAAATTTCTATCGATTGGGTAGCTAAAATTGGTCTGTATGAATCGAATAATGTATCAGCATTTTGGTTACAGTTTCTATGCCAAGGCAACCTTTTTTTGAATTCGTATTTCATTTATTTTCATTGCGTATTCACTGACTATTCAAACCCTCACCCACTGCAGCTTACTATATAAAGTTTCTGGCCAAATCACTGCAACAAAATCTAATGAAACATTAAGATTTTATCGCTCTTTTGTTCGTTTTTTTGTTTTTTAGTCAATGTCCCGTCAAAGCAGGGGACATTAGCGAGGGTCGCTCCGTTTAATTAACAAATTCTTTGATGTAGCACAAGGTTCTCTGGGGTAAAGTTTCCAGCTAATTAGAAGTATGGTACTTTTCCCCTTTCTCCCCCTCTCCCCTTTACCTCTAAATGATGCAATTTGCGTGTTTATTAATTTTATGTCAATTTGCATGCAATTTTCGCTCAAGGCGAAGAAGCTTTATCAGCTCAGTCTCAGTCTCTTTAGCCTTTATGATGGCTAATCTACCGGAATGGAATGCATTGCACACTGCCCTAATTAAAACTAATGACCAACCCAGTTATGCTGTTCGCTGCAGGTGGAGCTGCATCGCGCCATTAAAGCGACTTCAGATCCCCAACGTTGCGCCAAAAACTTCAAATTGTCTTCAGCTGAGTGGATTTTGTTGTTCGATGGCTTTGAAACTGCAATTCAATAAAAATAAATACGTCGAAAGACACTCGAAGGTAGAACAACACACACATATATGATTTGCTAATAAGTATGGCGGCTAGCTTATACCCTACATACCGATTGATCCAAAAGTACAAAAAACAACTTTCAGATCTAACAGATATTTAGGAATATTGTTACTGTTTTTCACTCAACTCACTCTCATAGCATGTTTATATTTTCAATTCAGTTAAATAGTATTTGCTTGAATCATATTAAAGAAAAACCAAAATGATATGCTTACAAGATAAACAAAATATTGAATCGTAAAACTCATGGACATTTGTAATATTACACTTCTGTAAACAAGAAATTTTTTAAATCATGCTAACGAAAAAAACAAATATTTATTTACTCATACATACAAGATATAAAAATATAGAAATTTGTAATATCACAATTATATGAATATTTTCAATTTTCAATATCATACACAGAAGATATAGAAATACATTTGTATTATCCCATTGTGAAATATATGTAAATTTTCAATTTAGTAAAATAGAAATGGATTGAATCATATTAAAGAAAAATTATATGCAATATATAAAAATGTTGCATGTACATTTATAATATTACAATTATTGTAAAATACGTACTAATAAGAGCGACATCATATTATGTCGAGTAAGATTCAATAAATGTCTTCTAATTATTTAATACAAAATCTCAAACTGTGGACAACTAAAAACTTAAAATATATGTGCGCGTTATTATTATATGCAAGATATAAACATGTTGCATGAAAATTTTTATTATTACAATTATTGTAAAATATTGTAATAATATTGTATGTAATTCCAATTCAGTAATATTTAAAATTGATGTTTAAACATTATTTTAAATTTAAAATGTTGATATAGCTCAAATTAGACAACATTTCCAACATATTCAAAGACGTAATATGCTCAATTCCAAACACCTTATGGCAAAAGGGTAAAAATAAAAGTCGCGTGCGACTTACGCGCGATTTTCGATAGCACATGGGGAGAATAAGTGGAATCGAGAATGAATTTCGTATTTTGTATTTTGTATTTGGTGTTTGGTGTTTCGTATTCGGGATTTGCCGTTGTGGCCTTTTCGCCCGCAAGGTCGTTGCAAAGTCATTGCAAGCTGTTGCGTGCGCTGCTGTTGCATCCCCCCAAACCAAGTCAACTGTAAATTGGCTTAAATGCAGTATATCATTTACTTTTATGTCATTTCACATTTTGCACGTTGATTTTGACGTTGCACTGAAATCTTTGCAAGAGATAAATGCGTTCAAATAACATTTTCCTTACGAAATGAAAAAGTAAAAGTTATCTCATGATTATCGCAGCGAGTTTTAATAATAAATATGGTTTGTATGTTTAAAATAATGTATTCATTATTAAAATAAAAATATTGAGCTATGAAAATTGGTGTCAGACTAGAGTGCTGTAATCAAACACATTCTTCATTTTATAATTGTAGAATTGCATATTAGTTATTTTAGAAGAATTTTTGTGGATGGAGAAATGATATGAAAATTGTATTGTATATTGAAATTTATAAAAAAAAATCTCTATTCATTAAGTAGATAAATTAGAGATAATGAACTGAGCATGCTGTAATTTGAATTGGTTGAAAATAAAAACCTAGTACTACATTGCGCATTGCGATGGGAAAATAAAGGGATATGAGAAGGGCACTTTAAAAAAGGCAAGGACATAAAAGAGTGAATTTTTAAAACTCACAGAATTTAAAAAAGTAAAAACAAGAAAAACAAAACCAAAAAGTTGTTGAACGATGCCAACAACACGCGGTGTTCCCAAGCGGTCTCCCCCATCTAAGTACTAACCGCGCCCGACGCTGCTTAATTTCGGTGATCGGACGAGAACCGATGTATTCAGCGTGGTATGGTCGTTGGCGAAAGACGAATGCTTAGCGTAGGGTTTTGTATTTGATATGAAGAGTATTTTGGCATTTTTGTACTACGAGCATGCGTTGAGCTATGGAAATTGTATTGTTAGAATTTATGAAATACAAATACAAATCGAGTACGCTGAGAATACACATTGCAAGAGCTCGCAGCAAACTATCTAAATTGAACTGAGAATGCTGTCATTTGAATTGGTGGAAAGAAATACCTAGTACTACATTGTGGATTGCGATGGTAAAATAATGGAATATGAAAAGGGGACACTTTAAAAAAGTCAAGGACATAAAAGAGTTAACTTTGAAAATTCACAGAATTTAAAAAAGTAAAAACAAGAAAAACAAAAACAAAAACAAAAAGTTGTTGAACGATGCCAACAACACGCGGTGTTCCCAAGCGGTCCCCCATCTAAGTACTAACCGCGCCCGACGCTGCTTAATTTCGGTGATCGGACGAGAACCGATGTATTCAGCGTGGTATGGTCGTTGGCGAAAGACGAATGCTTAGCGTAGGGTTTTGTATTTGATATGAAGAGTATTTTGGCATTTTTGTACTACGGGCATTCGTTGAGCTATGGAAATTGTATTGATAGAATTTTTATACAAATATATATATTGCTAGAACTCTGCAGCAAATTATCAATGTTGAACAGTGAATGCTGGAATGGCGAAACAAGTAGCATAACTTAATTGTAATGCAAAATTTTTGCATTTTTTCAGAAATTATTTAATTGAATAAAGGCAGGTGATTAGCGTAGAATTTTGTATGTGATATGAACATTATTTTTGTTCAATAAAATGTGCAGCTCCACAATTGAACTTTGCAATCGCAGTTCGAATGCAAAACATGGAGCTGGATATCGTGTTTGGGAATAATATTTATTAATTAAAGATGAAGCCGAGCTGTTGCTGTATTACTGTAATTTCAGTGACGCTGACAAATGGATTGCAGCTATTAGGCTGTCAATTTGTTTATGCAAATAATAGCTGCCCTTAGCGTTGTTGTGGTTATTATTAAATTGAGATATGAGAACGCATTCCCTAGTAACATGTAGTAAATACACATATTGGCAGTCGAGCAGTCAACGCGTTTATAATTAGCGGCGTTATGCGAGTATTACGTGGTTAAGCCAAGTGTCCCCTCGGCGTTCCCCTCGATGCATTTAGGAGTCTCGTTCATGCGACATTGCGCTGAGTAAATTGACAATTGTATTAAGTGCGTTAAGTGCACACACAGCTTCGGAGTGTTTGCAGTAATAAAGCGACAACAACAAAAGCAGCTGAACATGCGACATTACAAGGACTCGCAGTTGTTGCCGGAAAGCGAAGCTTTTTATCCGTCGAAACTTTTTGTGTTGCAACAATTGTTGCAAGCGTTGTTTGCGGCAGCTGCTGCTGTTGCGGCTTCCCCATTATGACACATTTGCTTCGAGGTTGCCCGAAGGATAATTGTCCACAGGACATCCTTCGCTTGTCACGCTCCAGCTACTTGGGGCAAGGTTAAACGATGCCAGCAACAACGATTGCAACACGCTTTGCTTTAACAACTTTTGCCCTGTCATTGAGAGCATTTGATTGATTAAGTAATCTGCCATTAATACCTCTAGTCGAACTAATGCCTTGCGTAAGGTTACAGAACACCCGGCGTATACTTAATAAGCATTCAAGCAACGATTTAAATGATTTTAAATTGCGATTGCAATACACTTAATCGAGCTATCACTCTCCGTTTTAAATGTAATTATGACTAGACTTTATAAATTGCTTTTGCATATATTTTTTTTGTATTTAATTCACTGTCTAACAAATTCACTTTTGCATAAAATATTCAATTACTTAAATCTTTTCTAAAGTGAATAAAATAGAAAATTAATATCAACGCAAATTAAATTTGTAAAAGGAAATAGAACTATTTAATAAAGATTAAAAGGCTTGCAAAAAACTCGGGCTATCACTCTATGTTTTTAATGTAATTATGACTAGACTTTATAAATTGCTTTTGCATATATTTTTTTTGTATTTAATTCACTGTCTAACAAATTCACTTTTGCATAAAATATTCAATTACTTAAATCTTTTCTAAAGTGAATAAAATAGAAAATTAATATCAACGCAAATTAAATTTGTAAAAGGAAATAGAACTATTTAATAAAGATTAAAAGGCTTGCAAAAAACTCGGGCTATCACTCTATGTTTTTAATGTAATTATGACTAGACTTTATAAATTGCTTTTGCATATATTTTTTTGTATTTAATTCACTGTCTAACAAATTCACTTTTGCATTAAATATTCAATTACTAAAATCTTTTCTAAACTGAATAAAATAGAAAATAAATATCAACGCAAATCAAATTTGTAAAAGGAAATATAACTATTTATTAAAGATTAAAAGGTTTTCAAAAAACAGTTTAAATGATTTCAAACTGCGATTGACTTTATTGCTTAATTGCTTTGGCATATAGTTTCACTTTTACATAAAATATTCAATTATTAAAATCTATTCTCAAGCGAATAAAATAGAAAATTAATATCAACGCAAATTAAATATTTAAAAGGAAATAAAAGTATATATAGATTAATAAGCATTCAAACAAAAATTTACATGATTTTAAATTGCGATTATGACTAGACTTTACCAATTGCTTTTGTATTTACATATGTAGTTTATTTTGTATTTTATTCCAGCAATGTTGTCGGGCATATATTTATAAATTCACTTTCACATAAAATATTCAATTATTGAAATCGTTTCTGAAGTGTATAAAACACAAAATGAATATCAAAGCAATTTAAATATGTAAAATTAATATAAAAAATATATAACAAAGATTTAGAGCGCCAGATCGCTTTTTTATTTACCTACTCTACTAAGTAAATATGTTTTAATTACCTACGCATTTATATGTACCTTTATATTAATAGAATTGCTATGAATGTATGTTTATAGTTAATTGTATATTCTCACAGATACATTTACATATATATAATATATATATATTATACATACTATATGTATTCTATATACAGATAACAATAGAAAAACAAAGTGCTTCGATTCGTAAGCTCCCCAGCGTATAAAGGTATCAATTTTTGTCTGTTTGAAATCCTATAGAATTATGTCTTCATCAAGTGTCTGCTAAATAAACTCCTACTTTAAAACCAGATTTTCACAAAAAAATTCCCATTTTTTTTTGTTTTGCAATGTTCTTTTGTGTGTAATTTTTCAGTTTGTTTTTTGTACAAAATAATAGTAGTTTTTCTACACAAGATTACAAGTAAACTCTCTAGACTCTCTCCAGTTTGAGATATACTTCATCTTTGGGCACGAGCACAGCAGCCATGGGTGCAAATTCAATGGACTTTTTGGTCTTTTCGCAGGCGAGCACGCGATGATTGCGGAGCAGGTGAACCAGACCCAACTTGGTTTGCAGGAGACCCAAGCGCATGCCAATGCAGTTGCGAGGACCAATGCCAAAGGGCATGTACGCATCCTGGTTGAGATTATGTCGATTCTCGGGCGCAAAGCGTTCCGGATCGAACTTCTCCGGCTCTGGCCAGTACTGCAAATGAGAAGAGTTAGTAAAATAAATTTATTTGAGGCGATATTCGGCCCAACTTACGCGCTCGTCGCGTTGAATGCCGATGGTGGAGACGTAGACGGGAGTTCCGGTTGGGAGCTCAACGTCGTAGTAGGGGGCCAAGGTGAAGCGTTCGCCGCTGCTGGGCTGCGTACATTCGCGTTCCGCGTAGCCCACAATGGGATACTTGCGAAGGGTCTCGTTGACCACCTGGGTGAGGTAGGGCATCTCCTGGATGCGCTCGTAATCAATATGATTGCCGTCGCCGAAATATTCCTGGATCTCGGCACGCAAACGCTCCTGGATCTCAGGGTTGTGCGACAGCTCAAACAGCGTCATTGTCATGGTGGATGAGCTGGTCTCAAAGCCAGCCGTCTGAAAGATGGCTGCTTGGGCGACCAAATAGTCCAGCTGATTTGCCTTGTTATCCGGCTGATCCACAGCCTCACGTTTCATCGCCAGCAATGTGTCAACGAGATCACGACGCAACAAGCCCGTCTTCTCACGCTCCTCCAGCACATAGCTCAGGCTGCGACGTATGAACTTGGAGGTCTTCTTCGAGAAGACTTTGACGCGTGCCAGCGTGGCCAGCGCGGGCAGCATAAAGATAATGGCAAAGTCAAAGCCCCGGCTCCAGTTCACGTCGAAGATCGCCTTGTTGTGGGCGAAAAATTCGCTCTTCATATCGCTCAGCGAATTCGCTTTGACCCCAAATGCAATTGTGGCAATTAAATCGGTCGTGAAACGAGCGCAAATATTTTTAATCGCCAGCATTGAGTCTGCAGGCAGCTTGTCCAGATGCGCCTCAAAATCATGGCCTATCTGCGATTGATATAAACAAATATACATATATGCATTCATGGCTCGTTGCACCCACAACTTACCTCAACCATCAGCGGATACATTTGCTTGATTTTGCCACTGGTAAAAACAGGTGAAATTTTATTACGCAGCTCTTTCCATTCAGGATTGCGCACAAAGAACAGATTGTTGTAGCCGAGGGGATCGTGATGGGGATCGGTTTGGAGCGCACGATTTGTAAAGTAATTGAACTTCTTGATCATCACAGTTTTGATGAGCTCCAAGTCCTTGATAATCACGGCAGGACGATGCATTAAATACACGCCCAACAGCGGCTCCTTTTCGTATCCGGGCGTATTATGCAGCACATTTATTTGCTCGAAGAACGACACTTTGGCAGTGAGAAACGGACGCGTATTACCAAAAATTGGCGACGGTTTTATGCTCTTGATGCCCAGACGCTGCCAGTAATTGTAGGTACGTCGCTGCCATATGTAGAAAATGATCGCCAAAGTGGCGATCAATAATAAAATCTCCGTAGACATGTTTGCTGCCGCGACCGCAGTGATCGACTCTGAGCGGCATCGCCGGAACGAGCGCTTATAATTCCTCTTCGCTGTGTCTGTGGGTCAGTGCGATAAGCGAAAACTTGCACAGCTCACAGAGACGCGGCAAAAAAAAACAAGTTTTTATGACTTGGCGAAATACAATCAGCAATTTGTTTGCGAATAGAATGCTAGACATCATGACTTCAAGCAAATGAAGTGTAAAATCTCACAAAAGTAAAAAATGCCGACTTCGTTATAATTAAACTACCCTTAATGTATACAGTTTTAAAAATTTTGATAACAGAAAAAAAATCTAAAATAAACTTTGACAAACTTCCCATACCGGGAATTGAACCCGGGCCTTCCGGGTGAGAGCCGGATATCCTAACCACTAGACAATATGGGATATGCAAACACGACGAAAATAACCGAACTTGAATAAAATATAATGAAAGTTAATTGCTTATAAACACAAAAACAAATCACATTGTTTAAAATTAGAATAGTAATTAACGACACGTATCTTTTATTAAATTTGTTTGTATCAACAGCATTGTTAAATCGCCAAACGTAAAGCAGTTTCTATACCAAAAAAAAAAACACTTCGCACTGCTTGTCGATAATGCAGTTTCTATAGAGTCGAATTACTGTACAGTAATTAAAGCGCTTGCGACGGCGGTTACAATATGGTCCTGTGGCGCAATGGATAACGCGTCTGACTACGGATCAGAAGATTCCAGGTTCGACTCCTGGCAGGATCGAAGTTTTTTTTTTTCCGTATATTTTTATGTGAAATATTTTTAGGTAACGATAACAAGTAACGTGTAACAATTTGTATACGGCAACATACAGCACCAAAGACTCGTTGTTGAATTTAATTGTTTGTTAATGAAAGCATCTATGTTTATGGGCATTTCTGGAAAGAACTTCATCATGACCAGAACCATAAATAAACGCCAGTAAAACATATATAATGTAACTAGAAAATGATTGGTGTGAGAAATTGTATTATATTGTTTTCGATATTATGGTGTTTTCTTACTCAATGTACAATTACATTACTTCATTATGGTTTACATATCTTGTTTTTATTTAAAGGTGTACAAATCTAAAGGTTCTCATCCTGGTAATGCCCTTATTTAAGCTCATTTATTTCTATTCATTAAACTTTTCCTAACTATTCAGACTTATAAGCTAATGTGTAAGAGGTATGTTTTATGTTTGTCTCACAAATCCGCAAAGCTCTGTGAATTTGGATTCTTGTTAATGATATTAAGTATTAATCGGAAAAATCATAGTTATTTTTTATATTTATAATATTTCAAACATTCAATGTGTTTGTCTTGCCTTGACTGAGACGTCATAGAAATTTCTGGTGAAAAGTTGTTAAGTAAAAATTGTTTCTAAATAAAATTTGAAATTTGAATTTCGTTGAATTTTGTCGACTATTTTATTAAATATTAGATTTTGTATGACGTATGCATACATACATACATAGATAACAAAAGGAATATTATACATTATTTTATTAAAATAATTACAAGTTAAAACCAAAATGTATTAAAAAGCTTGCCTTGCATCGCTTTTGTTTCACATAAATACACTTTTTTGTTGTTTTCACTTAATTTCATCTAATTAAATATGTTATATACATATGTATGTACATAAATGCTTACATATGTATGTACATAATTTGAATTCTTTTCTTCTTTATTATCAAGTTCTGGAATAAGCCAAAATACCGTAATATCAATGTATTATATATGAGCATCCCTCTGTGTTTGTCTATTTAGGCATATAAATGGTTTTATTCGTACACTCCGTCAGGTTATACGCACAATTAAAAATAAATATAATATTTCATGTAATGTGTTTTTGATAACATAATAATGCTACATACATTATGTTTCTCCTTGGGAATTACATTAACTTAATTTACCTACTTACACATATTTTGAAAAGCCAAGAAATAAAAAATAACTTTCTGAATATGTCATAAATTGAAAATCAATAATTCGTTGTTAAACCGGCTAGGTCATAAAACCAGCATTTGGCACGCTATAGCCAACCGGTCCTGTGGCGCAATGGATAACGCGTCTGACTACGGATCAGAAGATTCCAGGTTCGACTCCTGGCAGGATCGAAAATCTTTTTTATTCATTTTTATTAATAATAAATTGGCGTAATTGTTCTTCATCTTCACATATACAATGCATATACTTTTTAAACTGACAGTTAATATAATATGTTAAAGTATTCCGCTTGAGACTGTCAAATTAAACGTGATGCTGTTGCTCAAATAATGGACTGTACGAGGGCGATTCGACGTGTGGCTCAATGGCAAAGTTGAGCTGCGGTGGCTAAGAGCAAATAAAGTGGCGTCATGTGGAGTTGTGTGGATTATGTGTAGCTGTCACTTTATGCTAAACAGCTGAGATGTTAAGAGTTTGCAGCTAAGGGCGACGACTACGCAATCAGTAAGCGTCAGCTGCGTATGCAACTGCACACCAAGGACATTTAAGGTGACATCCAAATGCTGATTCCATTTGAAGGACTCCAAGTAGTTTTGTCGTGTGTGCTCAGAATAGCTTTTTACTCACTCTGATTTGCATAATAGCAGAAACTTGTAATCGAAGAGTATGCTAAAAGTTGACTACAATTCTAATATTGGCCGATATGAGAGTGGAGGGAAACGAAACTCTCATAACATTGCAAAAACAGATGGTCACACAGTTTTAAACTTATGTTTTGCTGGCTTTGTATTCTTATCTCAAAATTGCTGGCATCATCGATAGATTTATTTTAAAGTGATCCCCGATGTAATGTACTCCCGCAATATAAATTTAATAACCAAAAATTAAAGTTAATTAAATAACAGAATAAGAAGAATAAATCAACCAAATCAACACTTAAGTAGATACCCGAATAAGAGTACCGAAGGACCAATGTCCCAATGACATGCAATTTAAATTCTGCATGTTAGACAGGAGAGATGAATAGGTGGTATTCGGTATAGCGAAATCCGAAGTGCAAGGGTACTCTAGCGAACTGAACTGTATTTATGCAAATAATTTACTATCATGGCAACAAACTATTGAAATCTAGTTATATTTTATTCTGTATAAAACATACAAAAAAATAAAAGAAACAATTTTTTTGTATATATTCTATTGCATAAAAATAAAATTAATCAAAAAAGTTTTTTCCCATACCGGGAATCGAACCCGGGCCTTCTGGGTGAAAGCCAGATATCCTAGCCACTAGACCATATGGGAGGTATGGCGATTAGGAGAAAAAACGTAACTAAGACAAAATCTAATTCCAAATTGAAAAAATATTTAAATTCTAATACTCACATCTTATTTGGCTGCTTCGCATTCAAGTACAAATTTTAATCGGATTTATACAAATACGTAGCTTAATAATGAATATAATGAGCGATTCAAAATTATAAGTGGTTTGCGGATAAAAAAAAATTAAACTCTACGATCCTGCCAGGAGTCGAACCTGGAATCTTCTGATCCGTAGTCAGACGCGTTATCCATTGCGCCACAGGACCGTTAATCAGCGCTGCTCCAAAAACACACTTTGGCACATTGTTCACTTCGACGATTAATAAATTGAAAATATGCAATTAAATAGATAATTATAATAATGACGATATAATTAATATAGGGACAGTGTGGGGAATTTTTAATAAAACATCAAAAAAATTAACGTTTCGATCCTGCCAGGAGTCGAACCTGGAATCTTCTGATCCGTAGTCAGACGCGTTATCCATTGCGCCACAGGACCGCTTGGCAAAGTCGTGGCTGACATGAAATATGCAATTCAAGCAGTACGTAGTGGAAATTTAAACAAGCAAGCCAAACTGAGTACAAGCAGTTCAAGAAGCAGTGCTACACAGTTGTGTTTATCTAACGCCATTAAAATCAAACAAACATTATTTAATAGGTCCTTAATTGTTAAATAAAGATAGAAGAGAATCATTAATATTTTAAGAAATTTATCAATTAATTTATATTCCAAGATCTTGTAATTTTTAGCTTAGCATTGCTATGGCTTTTCTCTCACGCACAAAGTCAAAATGTTGTCTGCAGTAGCGCCACTTGGCGGTTGGCGTCAACAACAAGAATTGGGTTTAGTCTCTCTTTGGCACTCATAGCGTGCAGTTCAGTGACGACGCAAACACGACCGACGAGCCATTGGACGCTAAAAAGTTTTACGTGCGCGCGACGTAAGCAAAAGCAAAAGCATCTCTGAGCAACAAAAAAATATATAATTAATACATACATACACCAAATTGTTTATAACAAATAATAATAATAAAAGAGAGTGTATAAAGCAGTGTCTGTCGTGAGTGATTGTGAGTGCGTGTGCAATAAATACATACATACATAGAGAAATAATTATGTATATTAAATAAGAATTAATGCAAATATGTACAAATAATAAACGGAGTTTTTTAGCTGCCGTTTGTTTCGGTAAGTGCACTCGACTTTCCCCGCCTCCCGCCTCCCACAAGCCGACAGACGTCCGTCTTGCTGATGTATCTCTTATTCTTCTTCTTCGGCTTCTATGTGTTTTGTGTGAGTTGCCTATTCTGTTTTTTCACATACTTTTTTGTTTTCATCGTCTGCTTCTGCTCCTCAGAACGAAACGAACCGAAATGAAACGAAATGCACAAGAAGAACGAGAGAAACAGCACAAGGCAAAGCGTAAAAGCGAAAAGCTCAAAGATTGGGGCTAGGGCTAAACAGAGACGCCGTTCGTTGTTTTCATCGTTGTTGTTTTTGCTGTTTGTTTAGCTGTCGTTTCTCCATTTACATATGTACGCGCTACGTGTGTATGTGAGCGTACGTGTGTATGTGTTGGATATGATATGTTGATTTCTACACGTGTATGCCCCTGTCTGTGTGTGTGTGTGGATCTCTCTTGCGCTCGCCGCTGCCTACAACTATAATGCCTTGATTGCACATATCGAGAGACGGCAACTTCGTTAAAGCAGTTTAGCGTGTTTTTGAGCGAATATTTTGTAGCGAGAGAGTCACGAGATTCACATTTTGTGTACTAGGCCGAATATTAGAAACGCTCTAAATGCAATATTCAGAAATCTATGCGATATTGTTAATGTTGGAAATGCATATATATGTAGAATTTCGCTTCCACATTGTTCACCATACTACTTGGGTCTCATCAAGGCATAAGAAACATTGTCACATTGTTGTTGCTTTGGCGCTAGCTCTGTTTCTGTGCGTGTGTGTGTGTGTGTGTATTTATGTTTGTAGGCCTCCACACACTGACAGCGAAAAGCGCCAAGCGACCGACCTGCTGCTGCTGCTGCTGCTGCTGTTTCTGCCCTCTCATCTTTGTCTCTCGCCTTCACACCATCGGTTTAACCATCTCCCTCTGCCTCTCTCTGTCGCCGAGACTCTATCTCGCTTTTTCGTCGGCATCTCCATCTTTTGCTGCTCCAGCCCGCCGCTAACTCGTTTGGCGACTTGTTTTGCCTGCTTGGCCTTACAATAAAACGCCGTAGCACATAAAAATAGTCTGGTAGAATTGTTGACTTCCCTTTTGACAAACGTGCCGGCCCACAAATGTGTACATATCAAAATGATGTAGACAAATATGTATTACACTCAACGTATGTATGTATATATTCCCTACATACTTCCAACACAACATTCAAATTGGCATAGTTTGAATGATTACTTTGTCAGCTTCCCTAATGCCAGCAATAACAAGTGAGAAAGCCAGCGTCAAGTGTGCTCAACTGTGAGATACCTGCTACCCATTTTTACTTTAGTGACCAATAGTACAAAACTTCCTGATCGCTAAGATCAACCATTCGACTCAAAAAAAGATACAAAAGTCATGTAATACTGTCAACACAATAGAATATTAACATTTATCAAATTATATTTTCAATAACTTCCAAAAATAATTACCGGATCGTAAGCAATTTTATTATGTTTATTAGTGTATTATCTCGTGCTATTTTAGGTTGAGTGCTGTCGCTAAATTACCTTGCTACCCTATGGGCAGCCGGTATGAAGATTGAGAGAAAACTTCTTGAACTTTATTTGCACTCTTTTTTCTGGCGCACAGAACTTTCCAAAAAGTGAATTGTCCAAGTAAATTACTCACATATGGTATTCACATACATACGTTCAGATGTGTATATTCACATATGTACATTATGTAGAAAGGTACAACAAAAATTGCGCCATCAACTTTTGTAAAGTTCGTAACAGCGCTATAAAAATATAGATTTATTTGAAAAATTCACTTGTATTATTTTAAATTATTCTGTCAATCACGGATAGTTGGGAAAAGAAGGCGAAATACTGCATTGCAAGGTCCTCGAAAAACATATATTTCCGACCAATTAGACAGTTTTCATAAATAAATAAAGATTCATAAAATATAAAACATTAAATTATTATAAAAAAAAACTAAACTTTTGTAAATGGGAGACCAGTCAATGCAGAAGCGAAAATAATTTACTTTCATTTATTTTCAATATTGTTTCAATGAATATGTATCTCTAATAAATATATTTATTATTAATATATGATATTGATACAAATTATACTATACAATTCAATACATTTATTTTCTGAAGTTTAAGCGGTCCATATTATATGGACAGTCAAAAATAATATTTAATGGCATATTTCGAAATAACAATACAATATTTATCTCCAATGAAGTATTTATTATCTACTATAATCTACAAATTTCATTCAATGGGTTAAACAAACTTATAATGAGAGAATTCCTGCTGATTGGGAATTTCAACTTAATTTAAATACTTTACAACATTTGAACTGTTTTTAAACTTCAAGTTTGAAACAATTATTTAGTAATCAAATCAATCAATTATTAAATATTACATTAACATTTTATTAAAGGCTATAAGCATTACAAGTTTCCCAAAAGAATAACTTTGCAGTTTTATATCTAAACTAAATAGACAGGAAAGTTGGAATAGCCCTAGGACCCATGTGCAATTTCAACTTTTCCAATTGTTTTAGTGACAAATAAATTGCTGAAATTCAGTTTGAACAAAAAACTTTGTTATTCATTTGAGAGTTTCAAAGGAAACTGACATAGTTATTGAGTAGTTAAGTTTTTGCACACATGTAATACTTGTTTTGTCAATCTCTAGTTGAGGATTGTTGGCAACTATATCGATAAACATTGTAAAATCTTGATCGAAAAGGCGCTTAAATCTCTGGCCTTGTTTATGTCGATTTGGTAGATAAATGCTGAAGCGGAATTCTCTTTTATTCATAGCCCATAGCCCCATTAACCTGCTCTATCGAAAACTTGTCTGGAGCATTAATAGCGTCGACCATTTTGGGTTGCAGCTTCGTTGAAAGCGAAAATAGCGCAGAGAATCAAGCAAAGAAAAGAAAAGAATGAAAGAAAAAATGGTGTTGGTTGGTTGCTTGCTTGGTTCTGTTCTGGTGCTTGGGCCAGGCTGCGAATGTATCTTGCAGATACATATCTAAAATTGCCACATAGCATGCAGTGTACGAACCAGACACAAGTAACTAAATATAACACTCTCACGCACACACACAGCCCAGGCGACTGCAGATACTTACCAACTCTATGTCTGCCTCTAGGTACCACATTCCCCCCACTTGCAACGTCGTTGCGCGCCGCTTGCAATTTCATTTTCATTGCAACTTCATGCCCCTGACATCGGACCATGTCTGTCAGGCTGTGCCAGCCTGTTGTCGGTCGTCCCTACCTCAATGTTCCCTGCGCCCCGCTTCCGCTTTCTTATCCCCAGCGTTCCTCCATCGACCCTTTTTTATTCTATCTCTGTCTCTGCACGTTTCTACGCTCATTCTTGTAAAATTGCAAGTTTGCTGCGGCCTATTGAAGCTCTCTGCCTCTGCCTCTTCTCCGTCGCTGTCGCTGCCGCTGCCAGCGTCACTCTGCTGCTAGTGCACTCGGCCATGCAGCTGTCTGTGTGCTTTGCCTCTGCTCCACCTCTCCTGCGTGTGTGTGTGAGAGCACGATTCCGCGAGTGCGAGCGAGTGAGGACGCTGCCTTGCCCTAACCTACACCACAGAAAATGTATTGCGTCGGTTCTTCTACTTCCACACTCACACACACACACTTACACACAGCCAGACACACACACTTCACTTGATTTCTTGCATTATCTACGTATCTACGAGGCATACACTTTTCAGACTACACGATTTTCTTATATTCTTTTTGTTATTGTTCGTGTTGTTGTTGTCGTTCTTGTTATTTGTATTTTTTTTATTAGTTTTTCGTTTTGGTTTCATTGATGCAATTTGCTACACGTACATACTCTCCCGCTCTCGCTCGCATTCTCGATTTTCCGTCGTCGCTCATTCAGTTTCATTAGAAGCTAATTTTCATTCCTTTTTCATTGCAGCTCACGTTGTGCAAATTATAATCAATCGATCCGGTCAATTAATTATTCGATTTAAACATTTTTTTATAACACATTGTGACGGGCAATCGTGCAATAATTCAACACAGAATACTCCATACGAGTATTTATAGTTTAATGGTAAGTTGACTTTTTTATCGACAGGCATTTCTACCGGAAAGACTAGTACGGTATTTATTTTGTGCTAGATCGTGGGCCCATTAGCTCAGCTGGTTAGAGCGTCGTGCTAATAACGCGAAGGCCGCGGGTTCGATCCCCCCATGGGCCAGACTGTTGTCTTTTTTTTATTATTGGAGACAGTTGACTGAAATGGCTGAATTTTAGATTTAACACAAAATTCAAGCTACAGATTTTTTTTACCGCATCTATAGTTTTTTTTTTTAATTCCAATAAGAAAATACATGTACATGTTTTTTTTTTAAGTCCTTTAAACATAATGGCGACAGCAGGCCCATTAGCTCAGCTGGTTAGAGCGTCGTGCTAATAACGCGAAGGCCGCGGGTTCGATCCCCCCATGGGCCAAGACAGTTGTCTTTTTTTTGTTTTTGGAGACAGTTTACTGTAATGGTTAAAAATATATTAAAATAGATTTAAAACAAAATTCAAGCTAAAGAATTTAAAAGCGAATCTATAGTTTTCTATAAATTCCAACGAGGAAATACGTGTTATCTTTCGTATTTGTTTTATTTCTCTTTTGAAAGTCCTTTAATCAAAATGGCGACAACATGGCCCATTAGCTCAGCTGGTTAGAGCGTCGTGCTAATAACGCGAAGGCCGCGGGTTCGATCCCCCCATGGGCCAATTTGTTTTTTTTTTGTATTTGATTTAAAAAGAAAAGAACGGTTCATGAATAAATTAACTCATACATTATACCACATTGATATGATATTTTAAGTATGTTTATTTTAAATATTAATACAAGATTCAGAAAGCATAATTTTATTTAATTCCGTTAAGAATACCTATTGCTTAAATTTCCTTTTAAAAATTGGCCGATCTCAAGGCCCATTAGCTCAGTTGGTTAGAGCGTCGTGCTAATAACGCGAAGGCCGCGGGTTCGATCCCCCCATGGGCCACTTTCTTTTTAACTTATTTTTCAATTCTATAGAAGCGATTAGATGATATATTATTGGATTTAATTATTTCTGAAATAAATTACTCTGAGTGCAGTGAAATTATCTTATTAAATGTTATTAAAACATTAAAAATCAAATGGGACGAATCGATTTACAAATATTTTTAGTCTCAAATTGACTTCTTAGCAACCACGTTTCAACAGGGCCCATTAGCTCAGCTGGTTAGAGCGTCGTGCTAATAACGCGAAGGCCGCGGGTTCGATCACCCCATGGGCCACATTCCTTTTTATTTTAATTCTGTCGCATTTTTTTACTTATTTTTTTTTAATTTTTAAAAATTGCATAGCGAATCAGAATAATTAAACTGTATACTAATGCACTATGGCCATGTTTTCTTTAAGTATACTATATTTCAACAATAATTTTCTAAACAATATCGTAAAAAAATTAATTATTTTTAGATTTTCAATATAATAATTGAATTACAAAAATGTTATTGATCTTAATTTAATTTTTAATTCATATTAGAAAAAAGTACTTTAAAATTTAAAAAAAATTCAAAAAGTTAATTTGTCAACTTGGCCCATGGGGGGATCGAACCCGCGGCCTTCGCGTTATTAGCACGACGCTCTAACCAGCTGAGCTAATGGGCCAGGTAATTGATGCATGTCAAAATCAACACATCAACGCTCTCAATATGAGTAACGGAAAATTAAAATTTAAAATCTCACTTCGCAAGGAAAAAATTATTTTTCGCCCAACGTGGGGCTCGAACCCACGACCCTGAGATTAAGAGTCTCATGCTCTACCGACTGAGCTAGCCGGGCTTGGTGAACCAATTCGTCCAACACGGTATGTGCCTATACCGCGAGAGGTTCTATACGCATTACTCGTACGTTTCGATGTGTTGGGTTTTATTTATAGCCGGCGGCACACAGTTCTCCTCCACTCCAACACTCTAGATTTATCTCTTACTTGCGCTCTGCTATTTTGCCCCTTGTAGTGCTTTTGTAATTGTTTTCATGATGATAGGTCCCCATTGTGTAGAACATTTTGCTGCTTCTTAATGGAAATGATGTATAAAATTACGCGCCTACCTCAATGCAGAGTCTAAAGCAACAGAAAGGGATGTGGTGTAGACACTTCTGACAGTCAGACAGTCGGGCAGAGGGACAGCCGCCCCCGACAGCCATGTAATTTGCTATAAAATATTAAAACGAAACAATGTGCGAAAGGAAACAAAACAAAATACATGCATATGGAAACAGAGACTTAGACATTGGGGCAGAGAGTGAAGTAAAGGGTGCGCGTGAGATAGAGCGAGAACGAGAGTCGGAGACAAATAGAGAGTTATGAGAGTAACGACAAGAGACGGCAGTACACAGACTGTGGGACGGACATAAAGACAGCAGGCAGATAATCAGCTTGGCAGACGGCTTTTGATTGCGCTACTTGCAAGACAATCCAGCATATTTGTTTCCAAATAAATGCAAAGTGATATAAAAATATTGCAATATTAGTTACATATAATACGAAAATTTTAAATATTTATTTTCTCTTCTCAACGTTGTATAAACGTAGAATACACATATGTACATACATACCCTTAAAGACTAGTTTGTGTACGACATATTCTTATTTAATGCTTAAATAATTAATTTTTTAAAATCACATTTCCATATCTCTCTCTTGATTTTGTATATTTCTTGTTCATTGCGACATTTTAAAATTAAAAAGGAAAAATGAAAACACTGTTTATTTGTGAGCAAACAAATTGTTTTATTTTTTTGTTTATTGTCTATGTTGGACACTCAGTCAGCGCCGCCTCCCCCAAAGCATACTGTTAAGTACACACATTCGCACGTGATCAACTCAGAGGCATTTCCATTGCCAGAGGCAACGGGAGCGTCTGTGGTAGACAAGGCCAAATAAGTTAGGGTAGGCTTGCAAAATAAGATAAACAAAAATGTTATTTGATAAACAAAGAGTAACAAAACCAGTCAACAACATTTGCAAAATAAAAACAAAAGAAAGGTAAGGAAAAAAATTATTTTTCGCCCAACGTGGGGCTCGAACCCACGACCCTGAGATTAAGAGTCTCATGCTCTACCGACTGAGCTAGCCGGGCATGTGTCTATCGTCGAACAAATTTATTTTAAATAATCAATTATAGAATTTGGCATGTTTAGAATAGATATTTGCATTCATTTCATATGATACGAATTTGATTTGATCGAATGCGCATAGGCATGGATGAAAATAAATGTTATAATCTTAAAAAACAACTGCTTTTCAACTATTTGATTTATTTTTGCATTTAGCTTATACAAGTTTGTGAGTTTGTGAGGTTCACTTTTAAATATATTCAAATATGAACTTAAATCGATTTTGCGAGACTCGTTCAATCCAAGAAATTAAATATTAATCAGGTCGGGTTAGGCTTTCTTGAGTTATTAAATCAGTAACCCAAATTATATGTATTATTATATGCATGTACATATGTATGTATGTGTTCAAACAGAGATAACACAAAGAATAGAATTTGTATATTTGCTTTTAGAAAACACAAAATAGTCAATAACTGTACACCTGTACTCACTTGAAAACTAAAAAAACAGTTAAAAAAAAACAAGTATTAAGTTTCAATGTATTTGTGTGAATATAAAAAAAAAAATACGTTAGGTTAATAATGTCAAACTTTTGTTCTTTATCAAATAATTAGGCATAATACCTAAACAATTGTTACATTTAAAAAGGTGCTGAAAAAAAAGTTCACTTCTATGATTGCGAAGATTTCTTCTAAAATTAGAAACGATCACTGAAATCTGATAATATCAGCAATAGAAAGGATCCTAACCATAACAACAGTAATTTTTCTTCGTCCGCCACGATGCCCGGCTAGCTCAGTCGGTAGAGCATGAGACTCTTAATCTCAGGGTCGTGGGTTCGAGCCCCACGTTGGGCGAAAGATAATTTTTTTACTTAAGAAACAAAAATACACAGATTTTTAATAATTTTATGCAAATTTATGAAATATTTTTTCCAACAAGGGAATGTTAGATATGAATCTCATGTGGAATCTGTTGTGCACATTACGGAATATATTTGATTTCAAATGTACCACAAAAGTAAAATATTTAATGAAAGTTTAATAGAATAAATCACTTCCCCTCTGAACAAATCCCTACCTTTGCATTCGAATCGATCAGATTTAGGAATTTAAGATGTTTGCAATATAATATTGCAAAATATAATTTGTTGTTAATATTTATGCTTCAATATTTTTTATTCTCCATTATTTTTGTTGATATTCTTAAATGTTCTTATACTATTTAAAGAAAATATCCTTCATAAATGCAACTATTTTCTTTTTTCTCTTATCAAGACGCCCGGCTAGCTCAGTCGGTAGAGCATGAGACTCTTAATCTCAGGGTCGTGGGTTCGAGCCCCACGTTGGGCGAATATAATTTTTTTAATTGAGTGTCAATTGTACTGCGAATAAAAGGTCTGATTGTTTCGTGAATGCGTGGGTAACGAACATGTAAATATTCCCCAAACGTTGTGTAACAATGAAAGTTCTCTAAATAACTTTTCTAGATCTTTATTTTGATTTATGTAATAATTGATACCCGATAGATAGATCTGATTGGAAATTATTAGTCACACACATATTTTTTTTATTCAGAAAATGGTGCAATTATCTATAGTTCAATCAAGAACATATAATTGATGGTCCATTTTTATTTGAAACGGATATGCACTAGCCTTTGACAGCTATGTATAACGATCTGGAAATATTTTTGGTGAGCCGATAAATTGCGCAAATTAATAGCTGTTATGTGTTTATTCACAACTTTTCATATAAAAAAATGCATGGTTCAATAATTTAGTTATGCCAATGGCGGCGCTATTTAAAAACTGTTGTGCGATAGCTGAAAAAAATTAAATAGCTCAAAGCTGGTAGAATAATCCAAAATAGGCAATTAACATATTTATAATTGCTTTTATATGTACAAATGTAATTTATTTTTTATTTAGGGAATGATAGATGTGCAATTAAATGCAGGTGCAATTATCGGCTTATATTTTTAATATAAATAGCAAAGTTGAACTGTACAATTGTACTCCAGAGTGCGGACAGCTTTTTTTATGCTCGATCTTGATTAATTTACAATCAATGCATATGTCTTTTCCGATAAACCTTGTAAAAATAGACAAGATGAGAAAAGTAAAAAATGATCTATTAAAGTTTTATCACTGGCACATAACCGTAATATGGATGGATCTATTTTTTCTCGCACTTTACAGTGCCCGGCTAGCTCAGTCGGTAGAGCATGAGACTCTTAATCTCAGGGTCGTGGGTTCGAGCCCCACGTTGGGCGATAATTATATTTTTCCACTTTGTGCTCTTCAAAAATGGAAAATATAAAGGAATTTTGTGTACACATATAAAACAGGAAGCATCTCCGATCCTATAAAGAGTATGAACAACAGCGGAACAAATTTTAGCCATCTTAATTTTAAACTTAAATAAAACACGGGCCACAATAGTTAATTTATTACGTTCAAGAATACCTGCTATGATAACGAATATAAAATTTTGGTACACACCACAATAACTATCACGAAGCATATATTTTACTTATTGATTTATTTTATTAATTTTACCAAAAAAATGTTGGTAAATTTTAGCGATCCATTGCCAATTTTTACATGTTGCTTCTTGTTTATATTAAGTAGTTATTAAATTTATTTTGTATGTGTTATTAATTTTTTTTTTTTTTTTTTAATTTGAATTTTATTATCACAAGCATACATATATCCTTAAAACGAGCACATCAATTTTTTTGAGATCGTTACAGCGCCCGGCTAGCTCAGTCGGTAGAGCATGAGACTCTTAATCTCAGGGTCGTGGGTTCGAGCCCCACGTTGGGCGAGAAGTACTTTTTTTCACTTGCGTTCTCTGTATTTATTGCGGTTTTTGAATTTTTATTGCCATGAAAAAGATGCGGACCTTGAGTTCAGTTACAACGACGTCGCATTGTTAGGTGAAACAAATGTGTTGTCTATTGAGACTCAATAAGAAACTATTGATGTGCCATGCGGCTTTGTGACGCTGCTAATAATCAGCACAGAAAGCAAATGGAAATAAAAGCACGTTTAGAAAATGCATAAATTTGAATGCACAACATTACTCTATACAGAGCTATAAACACAGATACACACAAATAAAGCATAGAGCCAGTTGAGTAGAGACGTAAAAATATTAAAAACGTTTCTGTTTGTCATGCAAATAAAACGAAACGAGGCGAATGACTGAACTTAACCTTAAAACAAAACACACACACACACACTCACTCAATAATATAGCACAGACATATGAATAAACACGTATACGAATACGTAATTCCTATATGGGCCTCAACTATTTTGTTTAGACAACGCAAATTGCGGTTAATGCACCGCACATTCAAATCCAAAAACAAAAACTGTATGATTTCAACATACAAATTGCAAATATTGCAAAACATTAATGAATGCTATCGCGCATTGTGTGAAAAAGTAAGACATTAAATTTATTAAATATAAAAGCGAAGCAACAAACTGTAGCACAAACAAGTGGCAAAAACTGGTTGTCTATAAAATTTTAGATACATTTTCGTTGAAATACTGGCATATCATTTTCAGTTTTATACATTTAAATAGAAAAATACATCTAATCATTATCCACCAATGAAAACTAATCAAAAATTATATCCAAATAATTTTATATCCCATATTGTCTAGTGGTTAGGATATCCGGCTCTCACCCGGAAGGCCCGGGTTCAATTCCCGGTATGGGAAGATATTAGACTAGTAGTAATTGATCTTTTTTTCTACTTATTTTATTGTCCGACATTTTCTAAGCACACTGAATCTGCTTAATACATTCATCTGTATGTTTTCTCACACCTTTGAGCTTGTGTTATTCTCCGTCGCTGCATTTAATTTAAGCTCCCATGTTTTCGCGCGTGACGAAACACCTTAAAGCAATGGCAAAAGTTGCCTTTTTCCAACTGATGTCCGAGAGCGATAAGTCTGCATAATGTCTGAAGCCAGTTTCAAGTGCATAATCTGTCCAGCACTGGAGAAAAACTTGCTTTACGACTCGTTCGAGTCAATTGAGACAAAGAGCCGCCCGACAAGTTTTTATGAAAGTGACCTTGCCGAGTTCGCTGCAACTCCGACTAAAACCCTTTTGCCGTTACGGAACACAAGTTTGATATGATCATGCGAAATTTTAATTAAGTTACCTTACCTTACCAGAGTTAAAAAAAGTTGATTCGCCCCCGGGTGGACTCGAACCACCAACCTTTCGGTTAACAGCCGAACGCGCTAACCAATTGCGCCACGGAGGCTGCTGATGGCATACGGAATATATTCCTAACAAGCGATGAAACCCAACGAATTCATTTAAATAAATAATTTCATAATTCAATTTAATTGATACTTTAATCAAAGATTTACTTAAATTGACTTGTTAATAGAATAATTTAAAATGAAAAAAATTATAGAAAAAAGTGTAACTCGATCCTGCCAGGAGTCGAACCTGGAATCTTCTGATCCGTAGTCAGACGCGTTATCCATTGCGCCACAGGACCCACTGATTTAAACCGAAATTAATTCGCTTGCCTAAGTTCATTTGGAACAAAGAACTCGTCAATGTTCTCAATTAGGTTGTTCAATCATTTCTATTGTTTATTGTTTACGAGTTTATATATGAGCTATTTGGAGACGATCTTTAAAGTTACTTTTTCAACCGTATGTTAATTTATGCAAGTTCATCGAATTTAGCAAATTGCTGAAATCATTATCATATTCGTTTAAAAGTAAAAACAAAACATGTTTCCGCGACAGTAGCTTGATTTATGTATAAAAGAATATTTAATATTTTTGACTATTTAATCATACTTTGTTTATTTATTTTGCAGTGGCGATCAACAAATACAGAACAACTGTAATATTTTGGTGAGTAAGAGAAGAAGTTTGGATGCTTTTAATTTGTTAAGAGTGGTATTTTTATATATCTTTACAAAGTTTTATTTGGCTGAAATGTGATATGCTTGCCAATAGGTTTCAAGTGGTGGTTTTATAATTTGTGTGATGAAAAAAAAAGGCTGAACTGTAACACAAAATATGTCCGTAGTTAAAAAGTTAATTTTTACATACGCTTTGAGAAAAGTGTTGCATTCCTGAACCGCATCTTAATAAGCAATAATAATTGGACACATTTTCAATATATGTATGTAGCTTAGATAAAAACTTCTCCACAGTTTTTATTATCCCGTCCAAAATCGGACCAAGACGTGTCCTTGTCTCAGATATAGTCGCCATGGCGGCTGCCAGGTGGTAGACCTTTCCATTTCACATTTGCCTCTGTGTCTCTGGTTGTGTTTCTGGTTCTGTTTCGGATTCTGATTCCAATTCTCATTCTGGCTGTAGTGCTACTGGTCATTGTCAACGCCAAACCATCCAGCACTAAGTATTGATATACCCTTTGAAAATAAGTGCAGCTTTTCATCTTACATGTGTAACGTATCGGGCTCATTCAGAAATTTTATTCAGTCAATGTAGTTATTATACTATATGTAATAGTTTTCAATAGATGACCATGTAATATTGTCTTCAGTTTTATTATCTGAATATTTTCAATTTCATTTATTAATTAAAAAACTTGAATATGAATTTTTTCTTTTTTTAATTATTCTTGAAATGGAGGCTTTTACGAAATATTGATTAATCGAAAAATTTAAATTGAATTCCATTACCATTAATCATTGCGAAACAATTATGTTTAAATTATATATAGTAAAAGGAATTATTTAAAATTTATGCGAGACTATGTCTAAAGTTTGTTTCAAATATCCGAAGAAATTTGTATGTAAGAGTAATGTACTATATACACCTTATTTTATGAAAATGTGATTTTTATCTAAATTCTTTCCTCTAAGGAAGAGCATCGAGTCTTCGAAAATTTTGTAGGTTTCTGGCCATTCCGGTTTGTTCATGTTGTTACTCGTTCTTTCCTTTGCGTTTTCACTTAACTTTTCGCATCGTTAGGTTCTCCCATTCGCTCATGTGCGCCCAGTGGCCCACAAATTGGCGCATTGTTTGGGTCAAGGATGCGAGCAATGGAACTTTACCACTGGGAAGCGAGGTGGAGGCAGAGATGGAGGGGAACACAGAAACGTTTGCCTTGTGCATTTTGGCGGCACTTGACTTGATAGCTTTGAACTTTTAACAGGCGTTGGCTTTGTGGCCCCCTTTCACCCGTACCCCCGATCATTTTGAAGGGGTCAGTTTGAGTTCACACTTTGAATGCTCATCAAAAATGTGCGCGCCAAGTGGAGGAATTTCAATGTTCGGTGCAAATTGAGTGCAGCATGCATAAAACATGAAGAAATGTCTGGCACAAAACTGAAGAATGTCAATAAATGGAGAATTTTTGATAGTGGTGGGGCAAGGAGGCTGTTGGGTTAAAAGACGTTAAGAATTAAAAGTAAAGGTGTTTTACAGACATGTAGATTGTCAATAAATGATTAAAATTAAGTAGGAAGTACATATGTAATATATTATGATATTTATGAAATTTGTTGGTATTATGGCACAAAATGTTTTAGAGAAAGTAATTTTCAAAAAAAAAATAGGAGTAATTATATATTCAGTACAAAAAGAAATTATAGATTATGTTATTTAAGAAGTTTGCTAATATTATGGCATAAATTTATTTAGACAAAGTATTTTTGAAGAATAAAATTGAAATAATTATATATGTATTATAAATAGAGATTGTTATATGATACGATTTTATCAAATCAAATGATAACATATTTTGTACTAAATAATAATTAAGAAATTAAAAAAAGTAAAGTCTATTAATCGGAAAGATTATCAATGGTTTAATTTCAATTTAATTGAAAAATGTAGTTAGATCTGTCGGTATTTCAATCGCAAACCAAATGGGATTGTACCGATTCCTTTTTACTTATACTCTCCCAAAGTTCTGTTTTATTACTACAGTACTAGTGTGCATTATAATTTCTCGACTTTGTTGATACTCAGCGATAACTACAATTTTCCAACTTGCGAAGGCTCTTTTATGTTGCACGTGCCCCGCATACAGGCGGCTCTATCGATCTAATTACATGCACATTATTTGGCAAACTTCTTTGACGTCTTGTGGTTTGGGCCTCATCCCCTCTGCCGGATCCCAACATGGCCAACAGCTGTTGGGGCACCAAACCAAAACCATTGCCAGCTAAATTTGACCTACCTGTGTCATTTACACAGGTGTAAATGGCATGCACGACACATTCCACATGCCACACATAGTACACATAGTGTGCTGTTTGCCCCTCTGTGCAACCTGCAACCCTCTGGTCGCCATTGCTTCAAAACTGCCACTCGTCGTCACATGATGCATCCGCTGACATAGCAAAATGCTGCTGCCGTTTACACCGGCACCCCAATCCCTCTCCCAACCTCAGCCCCAACCCCATCCCGACCAACGCCCCTCCTGCCCAGCACTTCCGTCATTGCAAGTTGCAACGTTTGTACAACGCCCTAAAACAAAAACTGAAACGAGAGTGAATGCAGTTTTGCCGCTGCCGCTGCCGCTGCTGCCTGAGCCGAAAATAAACATGCAACGTTAAATAGGCCGCTCCAACTACTCACTAGCTGGTTATTGTATTTGTAGTTGTAGTTGTAGTTGTCGCTGTCTCTGTTATTGTTGTAGTTGTAGTTGACTGCGCTCTCTGCCTCTGCCAAGGCAGGCGCACACATTGTAGGCTCTCCGGCGAGCCAAGTGCAAGAGCACGTCTCAGCTTTTGGTTTGCTTTGCTGTAATTTACGTCATGCACCGCAAAGCTTTCAGCTCGCTCTCTCTCTCTCTCTCTCACTCTGACTCGCATTGGGGCGAACTAGTCTGTTGTTTGTCGTTGTTGTTGTTGTTGTTGTTGTCTTGCAACACTATTTTTCGCCATGCTTGATTGCGCTTTGGCGTTTCTCTCTCTCGGATGCCGTGTCGCTCTTTCTCTGCAGCTCTGTGAGTTAGGCTGAATCCATTGTAAAATGGTGTAAGTTGCATGCGCCGCTCACCGCTCACATTTGCATGCATGCAAGTGCTTATGTGTGTGTGTGTGCTTTGTTTCGAGTGTAAAATTATTCATTTTTTCTAAGGTTCAGTCGCAGAGTTGAAGGTCAGTTGATGTTTTATGTCATTCAACTTGCCGTTGTCGTTGTCGTCGCTGTTTTCGTGGCTCTTTTCATTGTTATTGTTGTTGGCGCTTTTACATTTTCGTCATTGCTGCGCTTTGCGCTTTTTTATTGCTTTTGCTCTTGTTGTTGTTGTTGTTGTTGTTGTTGGTATTGCTGCTGCCGTTTATAAATGTTTGCCGCAATTCGCTTGCGTGCAGAGCCATTCAACTGGGGCGTGGGGCCAGGCATCTAATCTTATTCCCATTCCCAGTTCCTAATAATGCCCAAGTGCATTTCGTACACCAGCAAACTTAAATATAGCACCATTTTCTTATATTTTAGATTTGCATTTCGCCAAGAAACAATTTTTAGAAAACGATCGTAGGTTGCGCTATTTTTATTTTCACAATATTTCGCATACAAAAAAAAATATGATTTTTGGAATATTTCACATTCAAATAACATAAAAAAAATAATAAATACCCATAGCCTACTTTAGTTTACTTTTTATGTATCAAGAAGTTATACTTTACTCAATCAAATTATTTACCTAACTTGTAACTTTTATTATATAAAGGGTTAACCAAATTCAAAATAATAAATAAGTTTTGAATAAATAACAACAACAACAATTTACTGTCTTTAATTATTTTCTCAGAATGATTTTAAAAACACATATGTATACATATCGTATGTATATATTTCAAATATTACACTAAATTAATTTTACGTACGATTTTCAATGCATTTCTAATTTTTCATATAAATAAAAACGATTTTTATAGTACGCTGAACAGTGTGCACTGTGATGGTTATTGTTGTTGGTTTTTTCATAGCACAGGGCCAAGCCGTTGTGTGACGTTCTTTATTGGATTCCCCTTGACAACAACTAGGTTCAATACACGATTATTGCAAATTAGTTTAGGATGTGCGAGAGTGAGGTTATGTGCTTCGCATCGGAATGTGAAATTAGCAAAGCACTTGACGAGCAAGATGTATGTACATAGTATTCAACTGAATAACATCTAAATGGTTATAGCTAGTCAAGATTTATTCATTTCTACATTTGTGTGGCTTGCAATCCAACACCTGACCTTTTCACTTGGCCAAATCGCTGAAAATAAACAATATAAATTACCAAATTCCCACGAAATGAAGAAAACAACAACGATAACAACAACTTTAACGACGATAACAACAACAACAACAACACGTGTGCGTCTCACATTGTCAGTCACAATGCACTGAGAGAGCAAATGTGCCAGAGTAAGAGAGGGAGAGTAGAAGGCAACCAAAAACGGGCAGAAAACATAAATTCCATTAAAGAAAAAAAGCATTAAAATCAAAAGTCACATAGCCAGCGACGTCGCCGCGACGCGACAGCGAAATCAACACAAAAAGTGTGTTACAAAGTCAAAAGCACAACAACAAGTAGAGCTTAAAAACCACAACGTTAAAGAAACCAAGAATACCAACAACAACAACTAGTACAACCAAAAGTAGCAACAGCAGCAGCAAGTCAGGCACACACAATGAGCCCATGTCGAAAACCAGTTTTTGAAAAGTTCCGCACACTGGCCTCAAAGTTTACAAAGTGTGGGTGCACAGTGGGGCGGATGCACTAGTGGACACAATCAAATTCAAAATCAAATGATGCCAATACCTGAAAATTATATAAATTTAAAATAACAAAATATCTCGAATTTTTTATACAGAAAAAATCATTAGCTTGCAATAGATGTTTGGGACTGAGAACTATTCCATTCTCCTTTTTTAAGGTTATATTACGCAAAATCATCATGTTTTGCGGATTTAAATTTCTTAGATCAATAAATAATGATTAAAATAAAAAAAATGAAGAAATAATTATTATTATTTGAGTTGTTATTATTGTCGGTTTTACCGAAGAAATAATAACTTCAATCATATTAATTCAAAATCTATGACTTAAGACGAACCACTAGGGACTATGAAATAATGGTTTGTAATTTTAATTTTAAAACTTACAATGATTACAGTTCCTTATAAATTTACATCACATGCATATTGTACTAAGAAATAATTGGAATGCATTTAATCATGTCTCGCTCCACGGTACATTCAAGTCTCGCTGCCGCTTTGGCTACTGCACATCTTCGTCTTCTTCTTACTGTTGTTGTACGCGCGAAAGTTGAGCGCAGCTTAGCAAAGCAGAATCAAGCATTGCCAAAGTAGAAAAATTGAGAAGCGCGCATGCGCTCACAGCAATAACAATTGCAAGCGCTTCACACACCCCTTCACCCCACTCCAAATAGCAAAACCAAAAGAGCGCCACCGTGAGCAAGCTCCAACAAACAGAGAGCGAGAGAGAGAGCGCGCTCGCGAGAGAGTTGCTCTCTGTCCATTGTAGCTTTGACAGTAGCAGCAGCAGCAGCGACGAGCTAACGGCAACGGCAACGGCGGCCTTTTAGTTTTAGTTTTTATGTGCGGCTCTCGTGTAATAAAAATTACATTGCGCGTCGTTTCTGTCGCTGAAAAAGTGCAGAAAATATCAAGAAATAGAAACAACAATTTGTGCTAGAAATACGAGCTCATTGAAAACGTAAATGCAAACAACAATTTTGTGTTTTCACTCACATGCCCTGCATCTGTGTGCCTCTCTGCTTGCGTACGCGAGACGCGTGCATGTGAATTTGTTATTGTTGTGTGTGTTAAATTCACCTAAGAAAACCTCGAGCAGAGCAGAAGCAGAAGAAACAACAACAAGAACGATAACATTTTAAACAAATATCAGTTAAAATAGGCTGCCCAAATGTGTGTATATATATGTATTTACATATGTATATGCATTTTTAAACAATTACAAAAACTGTGCCGTGCCAAGTGTTTTTGTTGTTGCTGTTGCTGTAACTGACGAGTGACGTTGCCCTCCCTTTCCCACCCACACAACCCAACACAACAATTCCATGCATTTGGTGGAGCTTGTTTACTCAAAGAGAGAGCGCAACTGAGAGAGCACCAGTGAGTGCAGCAGAATGTGCGTGTGATGCTGCTTACTCCCTTTGCCACCCACAGTTGTTGGCGCTTGTTTTCCCTCTCAATGAGCGAGAGAGAGAGGAGCTTTGTGTTTGCCGCTCTGTGAGAGCGGAAGCTATGGAAACTGTGAGAAGCAGATGGAGTGCAGTGTGTACGTTTTGTTGTTGTTGTGACTGGATGGCTGGCGTTCGCAATTAAAACGTGTGCAATGTTTATCAAATCGAATCATAAAAATATCAATTTAATGCAAAAACTGAGGCAGCACATTGAACAATTTCCATTCAACGTTTTTGCTGCGTTGTGTTTTCTGCTTCTTTTGTCACATGCCAATAAAATTTGCTGAAGTGCACGTGTCTGAAGCGGAGAGCGGGGTGTGTAGGCGGGCAGGGGCAGTCGGCGTTGCCAGTCTGCCATCTGACTGAGACCCAATTGCATAGCCAGCCCAAATCTATTCTCTCCCTCGCTCTCCACACTTCACGAATCGAACTTTTGCTCTCCCGCTCTTCGGTAAAAGTGCAATGGCGCACAGTGTGTCAAACGTCATTTGAATGATGATTATTTAAGTGCTCAACATGATTGATTGATTAAGCGTATATTGTCTGTGTTTATTTACAGATTCTGGTGATTATTTTTAAACACACATTGACAATTAAGAAACGCCTATACAAAGTGAACACAAAACAAACACTGCTAACAAATTTTGGATTTATAATTAATGAAACTATGCAAAATTGGTAAGTGTATGACCTCATTTCGCATGCTAATTTATAATTTCAATTCACTTCGACTTCGCCATGATATAAGACTCAATTGTAGTTAACGCTCCCAAAAAAATAAAGAGCAGAAAAATAAAAATGAAAAAGAAAAAGCAGAGGAAAACTGAAACTCTTTCGCTAATTGTAATGCACATAAACTGCAGCTGTTTTGTGGCGCGCCAATTGGCAATGCAGATGAGTTTTGAGTTGCATGACAGCAGTCGCTTTTCCTGCGCGTTCTCTTTTCTTCTTGTTTCCCTCTACATTTTTTTTTTTTAAATAAAACTGAAACAATTTTTCGCAGCGGAAATGCATCGTTTACAGCGTCGGTCCATCGGTCAATCAGGCAGTCAGTCAGTTTCAGACTGTTTGTTTAGTCATACGATAGACAGACAGACAGACAACCACAAAAACAACATCAACAATAATAGCCCCTCCCTCTATACTATTTAGCGTTCAAAATTGAGTGCAAGTGCAAAGAAAGGCGAATAAACTTTGCCAAATGAAAAAAGCAAAAAGAAAATAAAATCTATTTCCAACTGTGTGCTGAATAAATAGATATGAATCTGCCAATTTTTATGTGCTCTCTACCCAAGGAAATTAGTTTCGAATTGGGTATGATAAACTTCGAAAAAACACATTTAGTTTTAATAATCTTAAAAGTATTTAGGTTAATTTAAATGGGAAATAATAGAATTAGGTATGATAAATTTGGAAACAGTTTATTTACAGCTAATGTATTAATTGTATTCAAATAAATATTAAAATCGAAAATATTTACAAATACATTTTACAAAGTTTCAAATTATTAAAAATTGTCAACATTTTTTTATTTTTGCAAAGAGCAGACAATATGGCTTTATTCGATATTGCAAATCGATTGAATTTCGCGTAGCTACAAGTGTAATAATAATCATATTGTTGCTACTTTCCCTTGGTGCCCCCGGGGCTATTCTTACATAAGCTATACAGAAATTGGGTCAACGTCGGCACAAGCGACCTTATCAAGGATTCTGGGTCAATATGCTTACGCCACACACATCTTAAAGCGAGTGTGTGTGGATGTGTGTATACACATAATACTAATTGTATGCGTGAGGGGCGTGTAAATGGGGAGGTGTGCCAATGCATATTCTCTTGAGAATTCAATTTGCACTAGTGGTCAGCACTGAATACGAAGACATGACCCCTTTGTGAGGGGGATGTGGACTAAAGCAAAAGGAGAAGTAGGCGGATGGATCATGTGGTGTAGTGTATGTGGTTATTACGAACGCTTAAAGTGCATTAAACTACTGCATTGACCTCGTTGAACGTCAGGCAATTGACATTTAAACACGCAAACAACGAACAAGCTAAAAGAAAACGCAACCATCAACTACCATCGTATAATTCATACTTTAAATAATTACTGGTAACAAATTTTAATGTTGTGCAAGGATAATAGCTTTCTAGATGTTTGTATGCGTTTTTAGAAATTTATTAAAAATAAAAAATGGAAATTGTAAAAAGTTATTGCCGCCCCCGGGTGGACTCGAACCACCAACCTTTCGGTTAACAGCCGAACGCGCTAACCAATTGCGCCACGGAGGCTGTTGGTTTGAGACCGGCCAAAGTTGCTTTTCACAAGCAGTGCGTACAATTTGTTTAAAGCAGTCCAATTGCAAAGCTCTTATTGGCACCAGCGACTTTAGTTGGACCACTCAGAACTTTTGTGCAGTCTGTGAAGGTTTCAAGTATATTGAAATTTTGCGCTGCTAGCACAGCCTCCGTGGCGCAATTGGTTAGCGCGTTCGGCTGTTAACCGAAAGGTTGGTGGTTCGAGTCCACCCGGGGGCGAAAAATATCTTTTTGTTGAATTATTTTTAAATGAATAAATATTTATAAATTTAAAAAACATAGAAATGTATTTTCTTAATTGCAGCTTCACGGCACTTGACAAATTATGTAAAATAAAATGCTTATAGGCAACATGAAGGCGTGGCCATGTTGTCAAACGCCACTGCAACAACTACAACAACAATTAATTGCTTGTAATAGTTTAATGCATTCAAAATGTACCGTTTGAATGCTTCACAACAGCAGCAACAACAGCAACAGCAGCAGCAACAAACTGGACAACAAGTCAAACCACAAAAACAATCAACAATCCCCAGTCACATATTGTTGCAACAACAATTAGCCGCGGCCGCCGCTGCCGCAACTGGAGCTGGCAATAACAAAAACAATGCCGCCGCCGTCGCCTTGACCTTTCAGGGGGCCAATGCAAATGGCGGCGCAACTGCAACTGCAACAGCAACAGCAACTGTTGAGGATAAATTAAAGCTATTGACAACTGCCACGGCGACGCCGTCGCCGACACCAGCAACAGGAACCGGAACCGGAACCGTTCCAGCACCCGCTACAATAAAAACCGAACCTATGCCTGACGTCATCGCCTTGACCACCAGCTCCAGCTCCACCAACAACAGCAACAGCTCTGTTGCATCTGCAGCCAACAGCAGCAGCGGCATTGCATCAACATCTGCTGCGGCGGCGGCAGCTGCTGCTGCTGCGGCTGCGGCTGCAGCTTCTTCCAATGGGCATTTGGTATTTGTGCCCAATAAACGGGCGCGTTTGGATGCGTGAGTTCTCAGAGCTTTTACACTTTTTTTTTCTCTCTAAAGCTTTCCATTTTGCATTGCAGTCCCGAGGATTGGATGTCGACGCCAAGTCCGGGCAGCGTGCCCAGCTCAGCGCCGCCGCTGTCCCCATCACCAGGGTCGCAGAATCACAGCTACAACATGTCCAATGGCTATGCATCGCCAATGTCCGCCGGCAGCTATGATCCATACAGTCCCAATGGCAAAACAGGTGAGTGAGTGTGAACAGAAAGAAACAAAGCCCGCAAAAGAGCTTTTATACTGCAAGCAACGCCATCTAGTGCTCGTTTGCGTACGACTCGAGCTGTCAGTTGTTGTTCATAGATGGCGCTGACTTCAAAATGTTAGGATTCAAATTCATTAAAATACATTAAGTGAAATAATTACATTTTTATTAGATGGGATGTTAAAATGAAATTTTAATATATCAATAAAAAAAGTATAGTGCCGATCCAATTTAATTAAAAAGTTATTAACTTTAAATTGAATTTCCTTTTGCCATATTTTTGTCTTTCATTTACATATAATGATGTTTCTCCATAGATAAATAAATTATTTGCACTATTTTCTAATGGATATCAAATTAATCCATCTTAAAATTAAGTGTGTATCATAAGAGTTAATTCGAAGCCAAAGAGTTCAAACAAACATTAAGAACATTACATGATTTTCTAGAAGAACCTTTCAAAACAAATTGTTCCCACTTCTATAAATTATTTCCATATATTTAAAACATCATAAATATACATAATTGCCATATCTGTGGGCGACTGGATTGCATATTTAAGTTAAATGATATTTAATGCTGACATGAATCTTACAGAAATTTGTAAACTCCAAAAAAAAAAAAATGAATTTGTGATTTAAAATCCTACGCTCAATGCCAAACTGGTTAGACAACTTTGTTTTGTTTGTAAACACATATTTATGTTTACAAATTAAATGATTTGCATCCTGTCAAATATTTAATAAGTTCGATTTATTTCGCACCACAATCTTATTTAGTCCTTGGTGTTTACATACTTTTCACGAATCAAAATGAGATCAGTCTAACAATATAACAGAATTTTTGTAAATTCTATCATACGAGTAGAACAAAAATACTACTCATATCAAATAAAAAACCCTACGATAAGCATTCGTCTTTCGCCAACGACCATACCACGCTGAATGTTTTTTCTCGTTTTTACTTTTTTAAATTCAGTGAATTTTCAAAATTCACTCTTTGAATTGCTTGCCATCAAGCAAAATCAAATCAAAGATTATTGTCAACTCTTTTAATATTCCACAATAAAGAACTACATTTTAGGCAACTTTAAATAATTTGTATTTTGAAGAAAAACTGTTTTTCATATAGTTTTTTAATTGCTATTTAATTATAACTTTGTCATTATATTTTTAAATATCTATAACAGTCGATATTGAGGAAATTATGATGAGAAGAGTATAAAGTTATGTCAAATAAATAATTAAAAAAATAATTCAATAAATTAAAATTAAATTTTTAATCACAAAATACGATACGACTTGCCGAGAGTATTCGCATTAATTTTGTTGATGCCAAGTCTTTAAGTGAAAGCTGTCAGAGTCTGTTTATTCTCCTAGGCAGATTAAATGCTCAGCCGATTCACGCTGAACCCAGAAAATGCTTGTTATTAAAAGGCAGTTTGTTAACCTGTCTCGGAATATGTGGCTGCCTCAAAATCCAGGATGAGGAAAAGCCTAAATATGGAGACCTAAAAGTGAATTAGGCACGCAGAACTCGAGTAAATACAAATACAAATACACACTTGTGCAGGTACTTCGGGAGACTATATACTCGGAACGTGCCTTTCACCTTTCACGTGAAAACGTGGCCATTTTCAAGGTCGCGCATGCCAGACGGCAAATTGAATACCGAACATTCGCCCCACCCACCAGCTCTGCAGCTCCACGGCTCCACGGCCCTTATGCTCGAATGTAAGCCTCGAAATTACTAAAACGCGCACAGACAACGCAGACAGACACGACAGATGTGAGCAGCTAAGGTTTAGCGGGGGGGTGTGGGGCATGTGGGAGGCGCGTCTGACTGACAATGCCAATAAAGTTGAAAGTTGAAGGTCACCAGACGGCGTCGACGTTGGCGTCGGTTTTTGGCATCGGCGACACAAGTTGAAGGCTGAACGCAGACAATCAACTTTGAGGTAGCCAGACAGCCCCGCCCCCCCTCGTAACACGCACAATTCCCCGCCCCCCGCTCCTCCTCTTGGCAAACGCAACGTCAACGCCAACGCCAACGCCCTTGCGCAGCTTCTATTCCAGTTCCCAATTTCCCTTTACAGTTTCCACTTCCAGCCAGACCCTAGTTCTCTTGGCCCTGGCCGTGAAAGTGGTTTATGGCTCGCTCGAGGGTCTGGCGCTCGTTTATGTGGCCAACTAAAATAAAATGGCCAAATGCGTTGACGTCGTCGTCGTTGTCGGCCCGCAAATAATCGATTGTTTCCCTGGCTGCTGTCTCTCCCACTCGCAACCCCCAGCCAAGTAAGAAAGCTTCGAGTCGAGTGAGCTCGACTCTGAGATATCCGCTAATCATAGTAACTAAGAATAACTGAATGATAAAATGAAGCTTACAGAAATAATTTTGGTTGCAAAGCTCAAGAATTAATTCTTACCAGACAGTCTTTTAATCAAGACCAAAGTTCTACAACAATTGTAGCTCAGACATAAGAAATAAGATTGAAATAAGATTGTTTGTAGCTTTTAAAAGGATGAGAAACATTCTTAGTTCAAGAATCTATATAAAAAATGTGAACATTTTACCTAGAAAGCAAATTCGAAAACGAAATTCTACAACTCTAGGGACATTCTTGAAATAAGATTGTTTTTAGGTTTTAATAAGAAATATTGTGAATTTAAAAATCTGAAATCATGAATGCAAAATGTGAAAATTTAACCCAGAAAGTAAATTCCTTAATCAAGACTAGAATTCTACAACAATTGTAGATGGGTCATTCTTGGAATTAGATTGTTTTTAGCTTTTAAAATGAAACAAGAATGTGAAGTCAAGAATGCAAAAATATAGATTGAAAGCCAATTGTCCAATTTATAAATAAATTCTTGAACTTAGATTGCCTTTAAAAAAACTTAAAAATATGAATTATTTTATTTTAATTCGACAAAAATAATTTAGGTTGTAAATTCTCATTCTGAGTGTATTCAAAATACAAACTCTAGCTTTTGTGCGAGGCGTAAGCAAGTTTTACTATATAACAAATTTAAGCTGTACTGGGCAGATATTCTTGCTTTTTTAGAGATATTTTAATTTTTTTTAATACTCCAATTCAACAGAGAATAGCTTAGGATCCTCGTACGTAACCAAGGAATAAGTATTGTCCTCAAATTTGATAGCTGTAGTTGTTACAGTCTCTGAGATATGGCTGTTCATGATAAATCTTTCATTTATGGTCTTGGAAAAGTTTGTAATGTATATTTTCGGCTTACACTAAATTATAATACCCTTCTACCCGGTGAGTAGCGGGTATAAAGAGGAGCCTGAACTCCTGCTCCTGCTGCTGCTGCATATTGTGCGTGTGCTTTTGAACCCAAAATCGTCTCGCTTTCACTTCGTGGATGTGTCTGGCGGTGCGCGGCGCATGTAACGAAGCCAAGCAAACGACCCACAAAAGCCCAAAAAAGGGCAATGGAAGCGGAGTTGGAGGACGAGAAGACGCTGAGAGTCGGGATGCGGATTGGGGAAAGCGCGTAATGTAATGGAATCATGCCAAGGCTGTTGAGGCAGACGGAAAATGGCAAGGCCGAGAGAGAGACGGAGAGAGAGACAGAGAGAGAGAGAGAGAGAGAGAGAGAGAGAGAGCAGCAGTAAAAGAAGAGAAAAGGAAAAGCTGGAAGGAGGCTGCCTTAGGGACGACGATAACGTTGGGGGCGAACACAGAACACGAATGACATCTTGTTGTTGCTTTGCTTGTTTGCTTGTTTGCTTGTTTTGTTTGTTGTTATTTTCGCAATTTCACTGGCAATTGGGCAACGCATTCGAGTTGCGTGCCCAATGTGGCGTATGCGCAATGTCTGCAAACCCATGAAAATGCTCCCTAGAAACAGCAGCTGCTGCTGCTGCTTGTCGCTTCTGCTTGATTTTACGCATATTTCGCGAACATTTTGCCAGTTTCACATCTATCTGTAATTGGTTATTTATATGTATGGTCCAGCCTCGAGTGCACTTTATGGCATGTCGTGTCGCTGTGCCTCATTAATCTAATGCTAATGACAGCCACAAGGTCGTCACAGTTCACCCACGGCTTGGAGTTGGATGGCAAAGATGGCAGAGTTAGAAAAGTCTGCGCAGAATATGCGGAATGAAAGTGACGAACGAATGAAAAGGCGAAACTTTGTAGACAGCAAACTGAAAAGCACAAATAAAATAATAAATTGACACAGAAAACCAGACGAAAACACTTTGTATTTGCGAGGCAAAAGTTTAAGGATTAAACAACATTTAGATAAGATACTTTCCACAAAGTGTGAAAAGACAATATTTTGAACTTGAAATGAATTTACTATGGCATATATTTTCATAAATTAATAATTCATAGAGCGCGTCACTTAGATTACAGTGACCCTATTTCATTTATCAGCAATGTATTTTAATTTGCATACTCAAAATAATTTATTATTCAGACAATTAATTTAAGCTATAAGATTCGACAACAAACAAGTACTTCCAAATTATATATTAAATTAATATTAAATATTATTCATTCCTATTTCATTTATCAGCAATGTATTTTAATTTGCATACTCAAAATAATTTATTATTCAGGCAATTAATTTAAGCTATAAGATTCGACAACAAACAAGTACTTCCAAATTATAAATTAAATTAATATTAAATATAATTCTTTCCTATTTCATTTATCAGCAATGTATTTTAATTTGCATACTCTACATAATTTTTTTTTTAGACCATATATTTACAATTATTTTTAAATCATATATTAAATGAATATTAAATATTATTCTTTTCTCATTTTCATTGCAGGTATGTCCACATTTTCCTCAGGTTCTCTCAAGTTTAAACTACATTTTGAGGGTAAGCACTCACGTTAACTGTTAATTGCATAAGCGTAAGCTGAATCCTTTGTCGTTGCCTCAGATTTCACAGAGCACCTTTAAATTAGCATAAGGTTGCCAAGCTGCAGGCGCTTTCCAGAGAAACCCAATCGAAATACTTCCTACCTCCCTGCCCCCCTCTGAATCGATATGGCATCGATTGAGCAATAGTCTGCAATTAGGTGCGTACCAAATGTCTAGACGGGCCAAGCCCTGGGCAGAGCAACCAGAACCAGAACCTGAAACACAAACACAAACACAAACAGAACCTCAACCAGAACCAGACTCGAAAGTGGAAGGCGCAGTCTGAGCTTAATCTGTGCAGGACACGCAAAAAAGTAACTTAAAATTTTCAAGGCTTTGCAGCGATGAATTTCAATTTGAATCATGTGCCTGAAACATGATAACCGTTTTGCTTATATGCCTCTCGATCGCAGTCTTTAGCTAGCTGCCTCTCGCTCTCGGTCTGTCTGGGTTGTGGCCATAAAAAAACACTAAAAAATATATATAAAAAAAAAAAAGAAAATAAATACTATAAGCAGAAGAAGGATTGAATGTAGGTAGAACTGGTTTTTGGCTTGCATTTCCTGATCTTTGCCTTAGAATTTGTAGCTTGACCAAAAAAAGCAATCGCCCGTCTTGAAATTTGTCGCTGCTGCGGTTGCGCTGCTTCTTCTTCGGCTTGTTATTGTCTGGCTTTGCTTTTTCAAGGTCTACCGACGTCGTCTTCGACAGCAGCTGCCTCTTCTTTTTTTATTTTTAATATTCCTCTTAGCAGGTACACTTGTCTGCCCATTGTCCAGGCTCGAAAACTTAATCATCATCATCATCATCATCATCATCATTGCGGCTGCCTTAGTGTGTCAAATGGTCTGCAAGGGGTTGATGTTCAACCAAAAAAAAAAAAAAAACGTAAAGCCTCAAACCTCAAAGCAGAGTCCAGAGTTCCATTGTTTATGCCATCGGCACATGTTTGCGCTTCTCTCTTGTACATAAGAGTTTCGGTATATGGCTTGACCTTGATCTTGAAAACATACATACAAGTCCATATATACTCAGTTTTACATAGATGCAAATGTGTGTATGTTGTGGTGGGGAGAAATAAGCTCGGAACGCGTGCAAAACAAGTTCGAGGGTATTGCAATATAGGGTGTCCATAGTTCTTATAGAAGTTATTTGAATGTGGAAATTGTAGATGAAATGTGTTCTATAAAGGGATTACAAATTAGAAACAAAATGTTGTTGGATACCTAAACATTAAATAAAACAGATTTATATGGTATTCTGGGATAAATTCTGATTTAAATTGAAATTATTAAACAATATATTTTCACTAGGAATAATTATCGGATACTTCGATTAATGGATATTGGATAGTTAGGTTGAACATACTCAAATTATATTCTGAGATTACTTCTGAATTCAATTCAAATTATGAAACAATTTACTTTACAAAGTTACACTTGCGAAAACCATTAGAAATAATTATAATATATATGTACATATGTCACTAATTTAAAATTAATTAATAACTAGATATAAAAATATATAGATAACAATAAAAAGGGATACAAAGTGGAAATTCAAAATAAAGCAACAAAGTTAAAGTTTGTTAGGAAAATATAAAAATAAACTTTTTGAGATATATAGTAATTCAAAATTAATTAATTACTCAATATTATTAAAATATATAAATCACAAAAAGTTTAAATACAAAATGGAGTTTTATATTGAAGCAGCACAGATAAAAAGTTTGCTATGAAAATAATAAAATAAAATTATAAAATTCAAGTATAAATTCTTCCCTATAAAATGTGAAAACCACTATATATAATTATAATATTTACTAGTTAAAAATTAATTAATTACTTGATATTATAAAAAATATATATCACAATAAAGTAGGAAAACATATTACAACTTAAAAAAAGAGGAAGAAAATTGAAAGAGATAAAGAGTTTGTTAGGCAAATATAAAAATAAAATGATCAAATGCATACCCTACGAATATCGTTATATATATCTATATCTCTATAGAACGATCGATCGTTCTTAAATTAACTACTAAACAAATGTAACACAAATTCAAGTAGTAATACTTCAAGAGATAGTAATAGATCGGTCCTAAGCGAGACACCCTGTTAACCCACTGCGCTTGTAACCCAATTAACTTGCAACTGCACAAAATCAACTACAACAACTACAACAACACGCAGAACGTCGAAAAGCTTGAAAAAATTGAAAAGTTACCCGCGCCAGTTGAAGTTGAAGGGTTAAATGGAGAGAGAAAAAAACGTAAAAATTTGAAACCCCGGGGCGCAAATGAAGGCACAAAACGTTACCTAATATGTCAATCTATCGATGTGTGCGTGTGTGTGAGTGTGTGAGTGTGTCGAATACGTGGAAGCATAAATAGGCCAAATGCCATTAGCACACAACACAAGAGGAGCTGACGTTGTGGCGGGTTTCGCTTTCCTGTTTGCCTTTCATTTTAGAAGCATATAGTATATACAAAGTATATATGTACTATATATATGCGGAGTATATAGCGTACAATAAGTGCAACGTTTGTGCAGAGAACCCGCACAATTAATTCCCTGCAAATGAAAAAAATAGAAGAGCGAGCGAGAGAATGAGAAAAAACAAACCTTCCCAAATGCTGCTGTTGTTGTTGTCGTTTTGTGCAGAGTTTGAGTTTCGAGTTTGTCCTTGAAATTCATGTGAATTTTTGAATAACAACAACAGCAATTTGAACACGATGATGACGTTGCCTAATGACGTTGCTGTGATGTTGTTATTCAGCTCCAAAAATATGCGATTGGCAACGCCTCCTCCGCTCTGTGTTTTGGGGCAGCTAGATAGTTACGGGTAGAACGTGGCATTAGCCCAAATACGTGAGCTACGTGCCACAAATGGACTTACCACGCATTCGGCCGACTTGCCACATTGTTGCCACTCCTGTTTTCAGTCCCTGTTTCAATTGAGAATTATGTGACAGTCCAATTTGCATTTGCATTTGGGTTACTTTCGCCCTAAGCTCCGTTGTCCTTCTCGGTGCAAAAGGCTCAAATTTGTGTCCGGTTGATTGGCACTTTTGCAGGCATTTGATTGGCAGTAATGAAAGGAGACGTTTTAGTCAATTTTGTTTCAAATGGAAACAATGAAGCTTTGCCGCTATTAGTTGATTGAATAGATATACAAAGCAATTTGCATTGCCGCTCCATTTTGTATTGCAATGTCGATTTAATCGACTTAAAGAACACAGTTTGTGGAACAACGTTTGAAAAGTTGCTGTCACTGCAATGCATAAATATAACATTTTGTAATCACAAAAAAATTATAAATAGATTCAAAGAATACAATAAAATCATTTGAGGTCATATGCCATGGCATATAAATCATTTAATTGATATATCAACTTATTTACGCGTTGCCTTGAAAATTAAATGGCCTATTGGAAATGCGTTCATACTTTTAGTATTTATTGCATTGTTTGAAATTGTCCATCAAATGACATAGAGATACATTTTATAATTTGATCGGTTAGGACCTTAAGTCTCTGTGTCTTCAGCTTCATAAGAAGTTTTTTTTTGACTAACCTAGTTTTATTTATGTCAATAAATTAATGAAAATCATCATAATCATAATTATTATGCATTAACAATAAATCCGCCGAAAATTTTAATTTTTGAAGAACAATTAACACAAAATGTATATGAATAATTTAATTGAAAAATAAGATCATTAAATAATAGGTCGAAATTTTCAATGTAAAACCGAGGCAAAGCTTAAAAAGTACGAATCTGCATTATAGTCATCAGTATTTGTTTTAAATTGTTTTAAACAATCTCTCTCTGTCTGATGGATCATTTTAATATCTTTATCAGTTAGCACATAAAGTTCTGTGTCTACAGAGCTATGCTATATTAAAAACAGATTCATAAGCAGATTTATTTTATGTGTGAAATGCAAACATCATCTTTTAAAAAAATCACTTTGATTTGGATCATCATAATTGTGTTTATTATATATACTATATTATCAATAAATTAGTACACAATTTATGAACACAAAATTAATTAATAATTTATGTGAAAAATAGAATCTTTAAATATTGGGTTTCTATATCGGAGTTTACAATGTAAAATTTTACAAAACTTAAGTTTTTTTTTAAATAATAATCGCAAAATTATCTATTTCCGAAATATGATCATTAAAAATAGTTTTTTATATCGGAGATTTCACTGTAAAATCAAGACTTAAATTTAAGAGTACGAATTTGCATTAGAGGGTATCTTCCAGTCAACAGCTTCTTCTGAAATTGAAATTCAAGCAATCACTCTCTCTCGCTCTCTCTGTCTGATTGCACATTTGTTGTTATTAGATTTACTGTATGTATGCATGTGTTTTTTGTTCATACATTTCGCACATATGCTCGTACATGTATTTATTTATTTTGTTGTTGCTGTCGCTGTTGCTGTTGTACTTATTTCAGTTGCGCTTTCTCTGTTTGCGTTGTATTTTTGTTCTCTGCACTCGTTGTTGTTGCTGGCATACAAACAAACATACATACAAATGTGCATATAAATATGTTTGTATGTATGTGTGTATGTTTTTGCACTTGGCCTTGAATTAATACAGCGAACTTTGGCTTTTTATATGGCGCACAAGTTTATCGTGCATCTCTGTAAAAAGATAATTAATTTCATGACAGCGTCGACGTCGTCGTCGCTGCCGCGACGGACTGCGAACTGTGATAATTACGAGCGCATTTCAATTTGAGCTGCTTGCATTTTGTCAACTTTCGTTTCATTTCGTCAATAAGAGAGCGGAGAGATGGCCGAGCGAGCCAGCGTCATGATAGAGAAAGGGACGCACAATCACACACAGCGAAACACGCGCGATAATTTCCAAAATGTGCCAACAACAAAGCAACCGTTTTCAAGGTCACGCACACAGTCGCACAGCAGTTGCACCAACACACACACACACACACACACACCCTCACAGACACACATACACACAGTCACTGAGTTGGACGCTAAAATAAAAACATACGCTCTTGATAATATTTTGTTTTCGTTTCACTTATTTTTAATTTTTTTGTTCTTCTCCAAATTCGCATGGGGTATATTGAACTGTTGGGGGAGGCTTGGGCATCTGTCTTGACGGATGGGCGTGGCTTCTGCCCGATCGAGTAAAGAAAGTGATTGATTATGAAATGTCATATGACAAATTAAATACTTCATTTTTTTAATTATGTAGAGAATATATAAGTATTAAGATTAATTATCAAAAATTCTCAATTTTCAAATTATATATTATATATATTTTTAAGAATATATAAGTAATATATTTAATGAGTTTTTTTAAATATATTAAACTGTAGGGGGAGGCTTGAGCATCTGTCTTGACGGATGGGCGTGGCACCTGCTTAATTGAGTAAAGAGAGTGGTTTATAGTGAAATGTAATAATTTTAATCAAATACTTTATTTTTTAAACTATATTATTTTACATTTTATAGAGAATGTTTGAGATATGGTGACAAGAAATTATCAAAGATACTCCATTTTTAAATGATGTATATTATTATATACATATATTTTAAAGAATATATAAGTGATGTAAAATAAGTTATTTCTATTATATATATTGGGCATCTTTCTTGATGGATGGGCGCGGCTTTTGCACAATTGAGTTGTTTTTCAAAATAAAGTATTATATAGCTATGTTATAGAGAATTTATAAGTAATATATTAGAGCTAAAGAGAGTGATTAATCATCAAACATAATAAAATACTTAATTTTCCAAAAAATATTATAACTATATCATTATACATATTATAGAGAATATAATGGTCTAGCAGAACTTGTATGTTTGTGGAGTGTTCAATGCCATTCATTTTTATTAATTTGCTTTTATTTTTTGTTTATTGTGTGATAAGACATTGTGCACAGTGTTGTCGACTTTATTGTGCTTTTTCTTAAATTCGCTGAGCATTTTTGTTTTCTAGATTATTCTAATAAACAAATACCGCGCAGGGGAAATGCTTAAAAATTGCATAAAATACAGAACGATAATATAACATTAAAAAGATTGGCAGCAGCTTGCTTTGATTGCAAATTCAAGTGGCTTTCTTTACATTATTTCATTATATGCCCCACATGTATGGCTCATTCTGCCTCACAACAGAAAAAATGCACACCAACACAGTCACGACTTGATATTTATTATTATTAAATCAGGTCAGAGACCCATTAACACATATATGTGTGTATATACACATATATGTATGAATGTACACACGAATATAATATAAATTTTGGGGGGCCCCGATACAAACATTGTCGGGGCATTTCATTTCATCAGCAATCGCCACACACACACACGCGTGCACACGTCGATGTATCTGTGTGTGTATCTGTATCTGTATCTGCAGTTTGTATCTACAGCACAATTGTCTGACTGTTTGTCATTTAGTCTCGCTGCGCGTCATCAAAATGGCCGCCCAGCAATTCGAACAGCAAAAACCCAAAAACAAGTTGAAATGCGAAAACACTAAAAATAAAACGAACATTTTTTCTGTTTTGCTCTTTTGTTGTTGTTGTTGCTTTTGCTTTTGGTCTTTGATTTACTTTTAGCAGCACAACTAATTGCCGCCTAGCTGCGGATATTTATCAATGAATGTAGCTCTAGCTACACCATTAATAACTCAAATGCTTCGACTATCAATGAGCTCATCTTACAGATCATGACATATATACCTATATCAACGGAGCCAAAAGAGAAACAGTTTTGACAGTGGGTGTGAGAGAAGTGTGTGAGCTATTAATAGTTGTAGTTTTGATAGTTGATGTCGCATATTATATTGCCTACTTTTAGTTGTTTTCCATTTGCTATCAACGATATTAAAATTGTAGCGAATTAATGGTTGAATTTAAGTAAATTTAAGACACTTAAATGAATAAGAAGAAATAAATTCAAAACTAATAAAGTGCAAGTTGTAAAGTAAAACAAATTAAGATTCAGTTGGCCAGCAATTATCCTTCTGTTAGGATATTAGGAGTTTCATGAGCAGTTCTATTAAAAATTTTTTTACAAATATAGTATAACCCAAAGAGAGTTAAAATTTCATTTAATTAATGCATAGAATTCCCTCTTAAAGTTTCTTCTCTCATATCCTTTCTACATTTTATGGAGCTCATATCCAACACACTTGTACTTCTCCAAAACTTCGTATATAGTGTGGTTTGGGGTAATGTCTGATAAGTCATGATTTATACTGCATAACTCAGGCAATTAGAAAGCGTGCAAATCGCTTCGTAATGCAATATGACTAATAGGTGTACAAATATTTCAGCTAGAACCCGCAGTAAATACGAGTCTATAGATATTGCAGATCAAATAGGTGCCCACTCGTAGTATACAGATAGATGCACATATACATATATTTACTATATAAACACTCATTATGTACATATGAACACTCTCGCTTTCAATTTGAAATGCTATGAATTCAACAGCTCGAAACGTCGACGTCGCGTCGTCGCTTATCTCAACAGCAAAATGCCGCAGTCGAGTGCAACGAATATATATGCGAATATATTCATGAATACAGCACACACACAAGAGCACAACACATATGGGCGAAATGTGTGTGTATGTAGAGTAGATATAGTAAAAGTTTTAGTAGCTCAAAACAAACAGTAAATTCGCAAAACAAAGGCCATTAATTAAAAGTAATCTAAGAAACTGTGGACCGGAGAGGGAATCGTGTTGGCAGAGGAGGTTTTTGGTCAGTGTATTTGCAGGTATTGTTTGTTTTGCTTCTGTTCAATATTTGATTGATGTTTTATGACCACTGCCGTACATTTAGACGGGTATGCTGATGATTAATGTCTAATTAATGCGAGGCAATGCACTCGTAAAGTGTTCCAAGTGAGCATGACAAACAATAGCAAAAATATAATGACAACACGGAAAAGGCAAAAAGTATATTTAGATGTTTTGGCTCAAAAATGTTCTGGCTTGCGTTCAAGATAAGACGATGCATTATTAATGTATAATTATTTCATATCCACTTTTAAGTTAATAAGATGCTCGAGTGCATTGCAAATACACATAATTTAGGGTAAGCAATGAACTTAACGACGCAGTAAATTCGGTTGATGTGTACCTGAAATTTGCACGAAAAAAATGAGTAAAGAAAGTACAAGCAATTAAAAAAAAACACATCACAAAAGCAACCGAAAAATAACACAAAATGAATAAAACGCAAACTGCATGTGTACCTAACATATGTGCTTACACACACCAAAACCAAATACAGATACAGATACAGATACAAATGCAGAGTCGGTGTTGTGTGAAACACGAACAAAGCATTTCAAATCACAACGCACACAAATAAGTGCCAGAACAAAGGCTGAGCAAAAAATGTATACTTATGTACTATATATGAAAATAACAAACGAAATGTGAAATGAATAATCAGGGGCAAAAGGAGCCCAAGACAGCCAGCCAAAATGTATATCAAATCAAATTGCTTATAGGCAAACAAAAGGCTCACATATGTATATAGAATATATAATACTGTTTTATGTGCGTATATTAATGGATCAATTGACAGCTAAAGAAAGCAAGTGGGTGCTTGAAAATGCCTAAATTACTATGCATCATATGGCTGAAATTTATTCAACGATTTAATGAATTGCATTTGTTGTAATTTACAATGGTGTAATATTTTAACGTACATTTATTATTTTTTATTAAAAAAGCTATCAAAAAACATATTTGTATTTACAATTTGGTACGACAGACAAAAGTCAATTTGATAATAATCAAATTTAAATTTTAGAACTTCTATTTTTAACGAAAATGAAATGAATTTGAGGAAATACTCTCATGAACATTTTTGTAAGTTTTGTTTGTTAAATGGCAATCAAAAAAGCATCTATATAATATTTTAGAAAGCCATTTCTAACGCCAATGAATTTAATTTGTTCAAATACTTTTATGAACATTTAGCATGAAAGACTATTATCCAATTAATAATTTTAAAGCCCTCTAGGATTTATTTGTTTTTGAATTTTAACATAATTATTAGTCAAAAACATTTTAACGTAATAACATTTACATACACAATATGTTGTTTTTTGCTTGGGTTTTTGTTTAAAGAAATTAAATGAACTGACTGAAAGGCTTTAATGTACATTTTAGGTATCTTATTGTGAATTAAATGACAATCAAAAATGCATAAATGTAATATTTTGCTAAGACTACAATCAATTTTAAAATTTTAAAGTCCTCGTTGGTACATTAATTTTCGAACATAATAAACATTCATACGTAATTTCATTTACATAACATACATACATAATTATTAGCTTGCCTCTGTTTTTGTTTAAGGAAATGAAATGAATTGACTTAAATGCTTTAATGTAAATTTTCTTTATTTTATTGTAAATTAAATGGCTATCAAAAAAGCATAAATGTAATATTTTGCTAAGGCTATAATCAAATTTAAAATTTTAAAGTTCTCTTTGATACATTTTAACATAATTGTAAATCACATGTACATGTACATAATTTGTTGTTTGTTTATGTATTTGTTTTTTTAACGAATCTCCTGTCAATGGTATTCCCGCATTGGTTCGCGCATTTTAGCTAAGCCAAAGCGCATTAGGTTAGTCACATTAATTGACTCTATTAGGAATGTGCGTCGCAGACAACGCGGCGTATGCGTCATAAACACGCGTCATACGCGCTGTGGACACGCACACTCACACACTCACGCACTCACACGCTGTCTGCATGAAATTTCGCACTTGCCAAACTTTTGGTGACACAGCGATAGCTATTGTTGTCGTTGTAGTTGTGTAGTTTACATTGTTGCTGTTGTTGTTGTTGTTCGTGATGTTTTGTGTGCGTAAAAAAGTGCGTGGCGCGAGCGGCGTCGACGGCGGCGTCTCTTTATCGCAACTGAAACTCAATGAACCGTCCCAGACAGAAATAAAATACACACAAAAAGAACAAAATAAAACTATAATTACTGCAGAGACACAACGAAGCTTAGATACCCTAAGAACTAATAAATATTTATATAAAATTCATTCATCAAAAAAAGCGATACCAAAAATTTTGGTAAATTTTATTTAATGATGATTAAATATTAAGAAATAAATGTATATTTAATTAAACTTCTTTTCAATATTGATTGTGATAACTTTAAATCCATTTTTAGTGAATTTTTGACTGCTATTTTTAGTTTTACGTTTATCAAGTTACAACTTAATATTGGTTTCATAAATACCCTATAAAAATAGGGCATGCAATAGAAGCCAAGCCATAAAAATAATAAACTAAATCAAGAGCAGCAGCAAATACAAAAAAAGCAAAAGAAAGCGGCGAATAAAATTCGCCATAAATAGTTGGCATTGTTGCTCTTGCCGTCGATGTTGTTGTTGCTGTTGCTCTTGCTGTCGATGTTGTTGTTGCTGTTGTAGCTGCAGTCGACGTCGCTGCCGCCGCCGCAGCTGGCAGAGCTGAGAAAAAGGGGTACACATGAAAACTATTGCGGTGGGTCAGGGTGAAATGAAATAGAAATCTATGAATAGTGTTGATAGAGCAGAGCGCCGCGTGTATATGTGTGTGTGTGTGTGAGTAGTAAATGTGTGAACGGGCGAGAGGTAAACAATAAGTGCGATTGAGCGAGCGAATAAATGAATGAAATGCAAAAGTAAATTATAAACCAGACTGAAACTGATTAAAGCGCATAGTGCAATTAAAATGCAACTACAATGTTACAAACGTCGCACGTCGAGCACTCAAAGTGGGTGGAGAGAGAAGAGGAGCAAAGAGGAGCGGAGAATGGCAAGTCGTGATTACTACTTGCACTTGTAGATAAGTTCACAATGGGGTCGTTTCGCTAATCATGTGCACGTCGACGCACATCGCCGCAGGTAATCAGTAGACATCGAACCAATTGTTTAGCCGCTAATTAGTTTGACCCAAATTCCAATAGAAAAGCCGAAGAAAATTCCCATCAAATAACAACAATATAAAACTAAATTACGCATACGCAATGTGGCCTCGATTGAGGCACAGCGCCGCCCTTAACTGGCACACAAACAATTCCTAGGCGTAGGCGTTATTATTTATGTTTTTGTGTGTGTTGTGTTTGTTTATCTATCTTGGCCATTACGGATAAATTTTTATACCGCCTCGTAAATAGTTCTCGACCTGCCTAGAAGCCGTGCGTTGGGCAACAAGCTTCCAAGTGCCCGGCTAGCTCAGTCGGTAGAGCATGAGACTCTTAATCTCAGGGTCGTGGGTTCGAGCCCCACGTTGGGCGAAAACAACTTTTTTCACTTTTATTTTATTTTTTATAAATATGATGTGTAAATATTTTATTTTTTCTAGAATTATGCTGTTAGTAATATTACTTTGAAGAATGTAATTTTGTTGATAGTTTCAGTAGAAGCAATTTGCCACTTAACATTTTAGTATTGCAAAGTTTTAATAATTCTTAAAAGTATTTAAAAATTGTTAAAAATAAAAAAAACTGTATATTCGATCCTGCCAGGAGTCGAACCTGGAATCTTCTGATCCGTAGTCAGACGCGTTATCCATTGCGCCACAGGACCGATACAAATTATGTTGAAAAATAGATAATATTTGGCAAGCAAACGAGCAACTTTTTTTTTGAATACTTTTCATTGGAAATGGAATTAAAAATATTAAAAACATTCAAGCTGTAATAAATAAAATAAGTTAGACAGACAAAGCGAGAGAATGACAAAAATGTGCGCAAACAGAACATGAAGACCAAAGAGAACAGAAAAAAAGCTCAAAATTATAATAAACATAACAAAAAAAAAGCACAAAAAATTGACAACGACACGTTTTTGCGCTTCGGCGAATAACAAGAACAACAATAAAGCGACTGCGATGGCGATGACGACGACGACGAAGGCGACTTTGGTCTGGGTGGAAGGCGTTGGCGGGGCGTGTGTGAGCGGGGGGCGCGACAGCTTGCAATGTGGGCGTCAAAGTGAAGGCGCGCGGCAGCAGACAGCACGTCAACAGCAACAGCAAAAGCAGCAACAGCAGTAGCAACAACAACAACAATCAGCAGAACAATGAAATTGCCGAAAAGAAAAAAGCAACAAAACGAAACGGAATAAAGACAGTAAAACCAAAATGGCCGGCGGGCTGCAATATTTTGAGAGTTTCGGGTGTTTTGCGAGTACAAACATACATTGTGTGTGTGTGTGTGTTTGTGTATATATGGAAAATGTTCGTCTGGCAGGTAGAGCGAAAGAGACAGAGATATCAAGTGAGTGAGACGAAGCAATCGAATGACTGAGCTTGGAGCAACATTTAAATGAAATTAGAATGAGAGTCATGAACAATCATTTTATTTTTTGGGGGCTGCATTCACTTGCTGTCTGGCCCACGACAGTTGAATATCTCAATTCGTCTACAGTATATTTTCGCTTTCGCATGACACACATAGGAGCACACACACACACACATGCACACAACTATGTGCTCACACAGACGGGCAGATACAATGACAAAAACCCAGACTGGGGGGATAAGCAAGCGAGCAAGACGTCTGTCTACTGTCGTCATATTGCCTCTAGCCCTGACCCTAATTTTTGGGTAAACAAACATTTCGTTCAGTCTCAATTTTTCTGTATTTTTTTGTTGTTCCTTTTTTCACTTTTTTGTTCTGTCGTTGCGACACCGACACCCAACACCGAAAGCGTTTCTCAACTTTGAGAGAGGCATATCTTTCAAGCCCTTATCTGCCTAATCGCTCCGCATTCTATGCCCAACGTCTGCCTCTTCACACTGTGAATGAACTGCGTTGCGGTTGCGGTTTGTGTTTTGAATTGCTTAGAATCGGAATCAGAATCAGAATCAAAATTTCTGGTGAAATAAGGTGTCAACGCTCGACGGTCAACCAAATTTTTTTCTCTCTCGTTTTGTTGATTTTTTGTGGCTAAATACGCAGTCAGCCTCAAACTAGCACATTGACCCATTAATACAAATTTTGTTTCGTGTGTGCTCTAATACTCTATGTTTAGCCAGGGTCGATAAGGCTTTCAGCAACGAATGTAACCAATATAATGACATGAATATCTCAATTGTAGGATATCTAGAGCAAACAAGTCATACATATGAGAAAACAACGGTTACTTAGTCTTGAATGTGGAAACAATTTCGCAAAAAATATGTATTTCAAATATGTAATTCTTTAAATATTTAATAATTATATAAATTGATATATAGAAACGCATTTTTTAAATTTCGCTAACTTTATATTTTTAATTCAGAATCTAATCTTGGGTACAACTTTTAAATTTTGTTTAAACATAAGTATTTTAGTCTTTAATAATTAACAACAAAAGTATCAATTTTTATATTCAGTTTGCTAAAACATTTAAGTTGAATTCAATATTCGATTTATCCCCAATATTTATTATATTATATTATTTTAAATATGTGTTTGTTCACATAATTATTTATTATGAAAATGTTAAAGATACCTAAAATGATATAGCGTATTAGCTAGTCTCTGTTAATTATTGCAATTGCAATTGTTTCCCTATTTTATACGTTTGCAATTTGTTTTTTTTTTTTTTTTAATTTTAATTTTTGTTGTATTTGTTCTAAGCAACTTTTGGTTTCTTTTTATGGTCGATGGCATAATTGAATTATTTTCGTATTTCTGGGATATTTCTGTATTATGACTTTTTGCCACTTCTATGCCAAAATTGCGAGTTCAATGTGCAGCGCATTTTATTTATTTCACTTTTGTCATGTGACGCATGAGAAGCAGACAGCTGTTTAGATATTCCATGAAATTTTAGCGATGAATGCGATGCGATGTTATTGAACTTGCTGCAACTGAACTGTGTTTCGGTTTCTGTATCTGTATCTGTAGCTGTTGCGGTATCTGTGTATCTGTGAAATACGCATTTTGAACCTCTTATATGGTTGATTGAATTTTTATGATGCCGTTTGTCAATGCTGATTTATTTGCTCAATTTGTATTGGAGTGGGACACAAATTGCAAATTTTTTATTGAAAATTGAAAACTGGTTGCCAACAGAATTTGATTATCTCTCTCTCTCTCTCTATCTCTCTTCTTTTCCAACTCGCTGACATTTACACAAGTGTGAAGTGGCCCTCTGCCCAACCCACCTAATGAGTAAATAAATATTTTATTATCTTCGGTCTGCTATAAACCTCAAAGTGATGTACGTTGTGCAGTCGTCTAAAATCAATTTCAATAAATTGAAAAACTAGCTGAAATTCAACTTCAGGGGAAATGCAATTGACTCGAAACTTTAAATGATATTAAAATTTCGTTAGAATTCACATTAAATTGTTCTTAATATTAATTTTTATTTTCCAAATGGTTAGCGTAGATCTCACAATTTAATGGTTACTGCCAAATTACTAGTATCGCTCCGATTTGCCACGATTAATATGATTATTTTCTTTTTCTTGTGTGCTTCTGTTGAGAGAAAGAGTGAGATTAAGTGAAAGTGTGAGTGTGAGTGTGAGAAAAAGAGAGAGCTCGAGCTCTTGCTGCTGCCCTATGGCATTGTTATTATTCAATTTGGCACATTGTAAACATTTTGATAGCTAATTCCATTTGTTGTGCTCATTATTCGGCCTGGTTCCTGGTTCATTTTGCAGCTAAGCAAACGGATAGCTAAAGAATTTCAACAAACACACTCGGGCACACACAAATATCTGCATAAATGAGGCCATTATCTCAAGGTCGTTTTCAATTACTTTCGGTTAGGTTCGGTGCGTTTTTTTTTTGTATGAATTCATAGTCTGCTTGTATATTATTGTTGTTGTTGTCGTTGTCATTGTAGTACTTTATTGAGGCACCCTCATGCTTTCGATTTCGCTTTCGTTTCGTTGTTGTTGCTATTGCGATTTCGTTGGTTTTTTGCGAATAACCTTGATAAACTATTTTTATCAGTCAGAGAAATGGGGCCAATGGCAAACGCCAGCCTGTTGCCCATTTGTTTGGGGTTAGTGTGCCAATTAACGATTAGATTTCTGTTCTCTGCTCTCAGTTCTCTCTCTATATACTAAGTTTGTAGGTTATTGGAATGGAACCAAAAAATTTTGAGATGATTCTGTGGTGGAAGCGGTAAACAAATTATCTATGCAAATAATATGCAAATGTTGGGCGAAATGTGCACAAATGCGTAATAGAATTTAGCAAAAAAGGCTCAAGTCAAATGTGGGTAGTGCTGGTTGAAGAATCGAGTGCTGACCAGACATTGTTTGTCTATAAATAATATGAATTTTACATGCAATTGATATTTGCGTAGTGGCTGACGACGATATTGGGAGAACAATGCCAGAGACTACGTCACGTCTCTCATAGTTTCTATGTGAAGGCATTTCGCTAGTGAAAGACGCGTGAATGGGGAGAGTGAGAGTGGAATTGTGGAATTGTCAGCAGTGACAACAATTAAAACACTTGACAATCGTCGAGGATGCGGGTAATCGAATGACGCTGTTCAACCAGTTAGCCCTGACCCAGTAATTGTTTACTGGCAAAACTGTGGGCTAAAATTGGCTACAGAAAAAAGCAAGCTGAAATTACACAGATTAATATTAGCTTAGGGTAAGCTTTAAAAGGAAGGAGTTATAAATAAGTTTTGGAGCAAAGATTGCAAAAAAGAAAAGATGGAAATAATATACTAATCTACTCTTATGACTTAAACTTACATTGTAACCTACCTTCTGAAAGGTCTTGTAATTTGTATACTCATATTATTTTAATAAAACAATGCATTTTTATTCTTCATCCGCTCATTTTTCTTGTTTCTTTCGCGTTGTAAATACCACTGAGGCAAACTTATATGGCTGAGTCCATAGGGCACGTATGGCCTACGATTCCCTTTAATACTACGAATCTTGGACTGCATTCCCGAGACACTGCACTGCGATATGTGTGGTATTTGCAACTTTCTGTCGACTTACGAGTCCAGTGATAGATTGCCCAACACGTTAGCATAGAGGCGATCAGCAGACGGCTGTAGAAACTGGGTTCGACAAACCCACAGAAATAGTTCCAAGCTACCAAGGGAAGGCTTATTCAATTTAGGCATATGCACAAGTATCTTGGTGAATCGTTGTCGCTTTCCTCGGGTAATTAACAGTCTTATAAGCAACGAAAATGCAAAATACATAATTTTAAATTTATTAAATAAATTTACATTAATCGTTAATATTTTAAAACCAAATGACATCGAATTTGTTAAGTTCGAGAATATCTGAATATCCAGACTACTTTATGTCTCCTGGTTAATATTTCACTATATATTTACAATTTGATCGTTACCAATTATTTGAGATGCCTTCACTAAGTACAAAAAATGCTTGCAATTGCATTTTTTTCAAGTATATAGCATGAGCATGATGTAATGATAAATTAATTATACCTTTTTATATAACATTTATTTATGTTATATCTTGTTGCTATTGCTCAAACAGTGTTTAAGATTAATGAATTCATGCAGACGATCAGTCGGGCAGACGGACATGTTGTTCTTCTGTTTCGTGCAGTTCAAATGAATCAATTGCAACAATTGCAAGTTAAAAGTGCTGCCATTTATTGAACTTATTTTCTGCGCTTTGTTATCTCTTGTTTCGGGCTTCTTATGGGCATTATTGCTTGACGTATTATAGTCTACGGAGCTCATTAGGTTGTCTTGCGGCACAATCAGCGCTAATCGTGAGGCCCCCAAAAAATGTCAACTGTCGCACAGTAAATACAATGGAAGTGCATTTAAATGGCAATAAATCTAAATTAACAAAGTGACAATAAAAAACAAAATACAAAATAAAACCGCTTTCCAGACGGGCGGGCAAATGACCCAAAAAATATAACGACAAAAAATAAAAAACAACAAAAAATAAAGTAACATGAAATGGAATGGAATCAAATAAAAAAGTGAAATACAGTTGAAAGCGCAGTTCGCGCGCACAAACACAAACACAAATACAGAAACAAACACAAATGCAAAACAAATATGGCGTCTGTCAATATGTGCAAATAAAATGCAAAAAGAGCGTAACGGCGAGATGGTGAAAGAGTGCGAGAACCGGAGAGGATGTGCTTGAAGAGTGGGCGGAGAGGTGGAAGAGGGAGGGAGGGAGGAGGGGGGAACGCAGCTAGAAGTTAACCTTGAGCCGGCGACTGATTACAAAATTGCACCGATAACTGCCAGTGACCCCATCGCCCAATGAATGGGCGAGCGCAGAAAGCAAAAGCAAAAGCAGAAACAGAACGCAGCTCCACTCAACTGAAGTGAGAGCAAGAGCAAGATAGAGAAAGGGAGAGGGAGAGAGGGAGAGTGGCAGGGTTGCCACTAAGAACGACAAAAACTGCGCTGATAAGTCAGCGTCATCGTCATCGTTTCCTGACCAGATGTTTGCTCTCAGTCTTGGAGCGCATTAAATAGAAACTTTGATTGATATTTTATGGCTAAATTCAAATTCAATTTAAAACAATTTATAAATAATGTAATACGAAAAGAATTATATTACTTGAAGATAAATAAATAAATGTAATTAATATAGGTTTTCATTCTACAAATTTAAAAATGTATATAATGGGATGTTCATAAGGATAATATTAGATTTAAACCTATAACAAGTTTGATTTCAGTGTTGAAGGCCTACGCTGCCATAGCAAAAAAAAACTAGCTTATAATTTTATCATTATAAAGTTAGCTCTTTAAATAAATAAGATTGATTTCAGTTTCGATCTATGGTAAAATTCTTTACGATTGCCGTAAAGCTACTTGATCAACTTCACTCGACAGACTTCCCACATTCATCTCGTCTTTCTTCAACTCCATCGTTTCGATCGCTCCTGTTAGCTATTCTTTATCGACACTGCTTATTGATGTTTCGTGTGACAACATACACTCTACGAATTAACATATCACTACTAAACTAACAAAAATACAAAATATACTAATCTAACATTATTTGCGTGCCTTTTTAAAAAAAAAAATATACAAGCTTTAAAACTTAAATATAGCAATGAGATTCTAGTCAGATGTCTAACATAAAAACTCTCAGAACTTAACGAAATAGTTTATATATATTTTTTCTTTGTTTTACAAAATTGAACTTGATGAAACCCAGAAGGTAATTTCCCTTTTTCCGTGGAAATATTACAAATACTTATAATTCTCAATTACAGCTTTTAAGAAACACCGACGGAGTTTATTGAAAAGAAGTATTTCGTTTTTACTTTAAATATGTTGATTTATTATTGCGATTTAATGGAGAGAAATTGCAGTAAAATTTGAATAAATATACATATTCCTAAGTTGTACAAATGCACGCTATACGGTCCATTTATTTTGGTTAAGTCTAATTTGGAGGGGATAAAACAGTTGGTGAAAAAACTTTTCATGTCTCCACAAGCTTACCAATGAAAATCCATGGCGTAACCACAAAAACTATGCAATAATTTGTAGAGAAGCATTTGGCTTTTTATGATCCATTCCTTAAAACTTAAAAAAAGGCGTTAGATCATACCTAAAAAAATATAGCTTGAAATAAACAGAAATAATGATATGCGCATTGCTTGTAAGATACCCTGTAATTTGGCCAATTGTTCTGTAGTCATCACAATCGGTTGAAAATGCTCTGGATCGCTATTAAATACCAAATTCGGATCAGCTATGGGTCCCATATAGCATTTGCGCATCTTGAGATATTGAACCCAAACGTTAAACGATTTGTCCGGTAATTCAAGGTCCTGACCACCGGCAGTTTTCGAACCCAGAAGTCCCTCGTTAACAAATACCTGACGTGTCAAGTGGATGTGTCGATTGGTAATATATATGTTGGATGGCTGTTGGTCCTGCACGCGTTGTGCCAGTCCCTGAATCTGTTGATCCTGCAGAACAGTGCGCATAAAATTCTCATTGATCAATTGGAGATTACAATCCCGCAAATCGGTCATCGATTGCTCCAATTTGCAGTTTTTTTCACGCAACGTTGTGAGCTGCGAATCCAATTGCATTTTATCCTGCTCGTAGAGTTTCAAAGTCTTCTCCCATTCTTCGTTCAGGACCCGCATATCAGAGCTGCGTTCCTTGAATGCGATTTTGGCGCTCAGATAACGTTCCGATAATTCTGTAAACTTGGATAATGCATAGATGCAAGCAAAGATCCAGAAGAAGTGCAAATAAACATCAATTGAACTGGTTTTGCAGCTCTCCGAAAACGATTCCCTGTCTAGCGTTGAATTGTCCATTGTCAACATCATCATTGATTGTATATGTTTCAATATGTTGATAAAGATGTGCTCGTATTAATGTAGAAATTGGAATAATCATAATAGTATGTGAATGTATCATAGCCTGCTTTGTTTCGCTTTAGCTCTTACCAACCTTTTTTTTCTTTCTGTGCCCCAATGAAGTGGTAATAATGAAAGACCAGCCAAACGAGAAGAGCCAACCCCAAGCATATAATCCTATTAATTGTGCCCTGCATCTCAGCGGATGCAAGGCTAAAACAGTTAAGATTAAAACGACTTGCTAGAATTTTGTTTTTTTCCACGTTTTGTAATTAAAATATTTAGGAATTTTGTTTTGTATTTGAAGAGCAAAGCTCACTCAATGTGAAAATGTAGTGACTAACAAAAATCTAACAAATGCTGATGTATTTTCAAGTTAAACAAATTATTAACATTTGATGTTTTATATTAATGAGATTAGGTGACATTAAATATAATTAATTTATTTCATTTGTGATTGCCAGACAGAAAATTCGTTGACAAATTTTAATGCTCTTATGCACGACAGACATTATTGTAATTTTTTCTATTTTATTCTAATGCGATATGAGACATTATATCTTTGTTATGACGCTATCAATTTTGGTTTTCATCAGCCAAAAGTTAATTAATGACTTGACTGTGTAATTTACTCTTTCCTTTGCCAATCATATCATCAAGTAGCATTAAAATAAGCAGAAGCTCCATTTTGCAGTCAGACGATCCCCAAAGTCCTTAATTTCTTTGGCCGCCATCTTGAGTCTTTCATCGATTTTTTGCTAAGCTCGACTAGAAAATACTCTACACGAATAAGCGGACAATACTGAGTACATGTATATATTTTCATATAATTCATATTTCCTATAAGCTCGACCAGAAAATATACTTAATGAACAAGTGGATTTATGTTTTCATAACATTCATATTTATTTGATTCGATAAGTGTATAATAAATAAAATTTTTTAATATCTTAGGACACACTCCTCAGTCAGTCATCGAATTTCTTTTGTAAGCTCGACTACATAATCTTCATGAATACTGTGTATATATATTTTCATATTTATTCAATTCGATAGCTGTAACATATATATATTTTGTTCAAAAATAGAAAAATACAAAATTTATATATCCTCCATGCCACATCTACAGGGTATTTCAAATAGCGCTTGCGACATGTCCCGACCCAATTAGTGTTCACTTTTATGCAAAATCCAGACTTGTGTAAACTTTTATTAGGATAAATTTGTTGCGTCGCGCGTGTTAATCAGAAATTGCGATAACTCATTGGCCAGACACCCCTCAGACTCCCCTTGCCCCATGAATGCAGCGTTTGGTTAAATTCTTTTGGCAATTTTTTGTTGATTGCTGTGGCTTAATAATTGCATTTTATTATTATTAGCTGTTGTTTTAGACAGACTTGCGCCTTGAATAGCTGGCTGCTCCTGTGAGTGTCTGTGTAAGTGTGAGTGTGAGTGTTTTATGTGTGCGTTGTTTTTCCATCACTTTGTTGATTTAATTAGGTAAAACTTTGCGGCGCACAAAACGTCAAAATGAGTAACAACCGCAGCAACAAGTCGTTCATTGAACTGGCGGCAACTAAATAATTATGAATCTCAGTGTGAGTATGAGTGTGAATGTGAATGTGAACTTATGAATGCGTTAAAGGTGGGATAAAGGGATCAGCGATATGGTGAATGGGGCAGGAGAGTCGGGAGGGCAAAGGCAACATTTGCGACCTTTGTCGAAATGGCTGACAGACGGTAGACGAGGCGTAAGTACAATACGAATAAATATGATTATTTGCATATTCGTACTCGTATTAACTCAAATGATTCATTTGTTTTGTTGTGCAAACACTTCGCGTGTGCATATAAAAAACAGCTTAACTTATTGTGAAGGTTACGACAGCAGCAGGTGTATTCGCGAAAGCGTCGAGGATATAGCTATCGATAATTATCGAGATTGTGAATGTAAATATAACGACGATGAGTGTGAAAAATTAAGTCATTTTTACTATCAATAGTTAATCGATATTTGCAATACATTTTTATAACCATCGATAATTTGGAAATGGTTACTATCGTTAAACCCCTAGCGGATCGCCTCTTCGTGAGACGGTTCTTGAAAGCCAGGCTCTTAAAAAGAAAACTTAAACGTTATCACCCTACTGACCTTAACTACAGATTCACTTTCACAGAAACACTTTTAACACTTATACATACATATGTATTTATCACCATTACCTAGCTTTAGTCAAAGTAAGTGGCTCGTAAAAATGTAATTCAAGTTGAATGCATATTGCAGTAGTATTAAATTTCAGCTTCTTAAAGCTTCAGTTAAAAAAAAACCCTAACTCGATTTTATCAATTAATTTTGTATACTATCGAAAATTTGGTAATGATGTATCAACTTTTTCTGTTAATATAACTAATTACAAATCAGAACTATAAACATAAAGATGCTAATAGTACTTCATGTATAATATTATATATATTGTATGTATTTAAATTGATATTGCATATGGTTGAATATTTTGCACAATATATGTATATTAAAAAATGCTTTTAAACATTTTTATCGATAAATAGTACTTAATTGATACTATTGTTATATTGTCCCAACAGTCAAATTGATCTTAATATAAAATAAATAAAATAAGTTGAAGTAAAGGATTAAACTGCAAAACTTAATGAATTGTTGACTGAAAAGCATTTAAATAAGTTAATTTAGTTGTCAAATAAATGCCGTATGTATTTACAACCGAGGAGTCTTCGACAGCTGATTAAATATGTGCAATTTTAAAAATAAATTACAACACATTGCGGTGCAAAAAGGGACAGAGCAATGTTGGTTCGTTGATGGGCGATGGGAATGGGAATGGGAATGTGGATGGGAATCGGAATGGGTTGAGTGGAATAGTTGATTAAACGACGCAAATTGTGTGTGACAAGTGCAGTCAAGTGCGTGGCGATTTCAGTTGTCCTTGCCACTCGGGGGGGCGGGGTCAACAAGCGTGTTGCATGCAACGGCGCCACGCCCACAAAAGACCACACAACCAGATACGAAACTATTTTGATCCATGCTCCAAAGGGCCTTGAGCTGCAGCTCTCCCTCCTTGTGAGTGGGTGACTGCGCGTGTTGTGGATTTATGCAGTTTGCTCCTGCTTCTGATCCTGTAATCCGATGCCACAGCGCCAGAGGACGCAGTGAAGGAATGTGTAAACAAGTGCTCAGTATTGCAATGTAAACTAAAAATGAATTTGCAGTGCAACAGGCGGTTGCTACGTGTGGCACGTGTGCTCCGCTATCAATAGCAGCTTAGAAGAGGGGGCAACGCGTCGGGCCACGCCCCAATGGAGCGATGTTTAATATGCAATCGTTGACTTCCACTGTCGCGTTGTCGGTTTCGATTACAATCTGATTTCACAGAGCCGTCCACACTTTATTATATTCGTACTTGTCGACTCCATACTCTGTGTGATATAGTAACCAATTGAAGGGTATATTGAAATAAGGAAAAGTAAAATCGTCATCCTAAAAAGAATTATTAATTTTGATTAAAATATCCTCAATAGACCGATGAATATATATTTGTATTTATAATTAATATGAATGGAATAGATTGTGTATATATTAAATAAATACGTAACTATTTGTCAGTGCAATCCATAATTACTTCTCCAAAATGAAAGCTTCTGTATTTATTGTAAATGTACATTTAACACATTATTTTTTAACCACAACAGTTATTTAAACACTACAATAACTAAATTTAGACATTATGTAGGGTATTTTCGATGGTCTATCAGGCTGAACTCAGCACTTCCACAAGTTGTGATATTAATCTGTCAATATTCTTTTCACTCGTTTTCCAACTGAAATTGTCAGGCTGAATGAAAGAATGTCACGCAAGGTGGCATTAACATTAAATAATAATAACAATATTGGCAATCGCAATGACAATAACAATAAAAATAACAATAGTAGCAAAAATACGTATGCTGCATATGAATATAAATCTAAATCAAGATCGGAACTGCGTTGTCCGGGAGAGGGTGGCAGGAGGCTTAAGAACTGGCACGACGTCATATAAATTATTTCATTAAAATCCCAGACAGACTAAATATCAGCAGACAGTATTTGTGAAGCATTTCAAGCTGCACGTCTGGCCAGACGACAAATACGAATATGATGTATGTTTATATTTATGTACAAATACAACTAATGCAACGCATATACTATATAGTATAGTAAACTTACTCACTACTCGCTAGCAGGGGTGCTGTGGGACTTTCTCAACTTTTGAATGGGTTGCGTAGTATTATTATTATTTATGCTTACAACTTATAACTATATTTGATTCGCTCACTTTGATTAATGATATTACTATATTTATTTCATATATTTAGAATAATCTGATTTGTAGGATTGATGAAATAATTAATAATTTTGATTTTAAGCTAATATTAATTTCTTTCTACTATTTTCTTTATTTCTATTATTGAATGGACTTGAACAAGAAGAAGACAATGTTTATTTTAAATTACATCGATTTACTTTTAGTCTCTTGATTATATTCTCCACTTTCCATTATTTATTCAATTTACATTATTATTTAAAATTTGTTTACATCCATTTTCTTATAATCTCATTATTATATTCTCTATTTTCTACTCTTTTCTCAATTATTGAATGGTCTTGAAAACGAGAAACACATTTTGTATTTAAAATTGTTTTTATCAATATACTTTTAGTCTGTAAATTATATTCAACTAAAAAGAATTCAACTAATTTTTACATTTTTTTTTTATAATTATTCGCCTTCCCTGTTTAAAGTGATTTTCTTGTGTCACTGTGCACAGCATGTGCTATATAGTAGTATGTAATATAGTTAACTATGCTGTTGAATGGATTTTTATTTTATTTTATTAGTATTATCATTCTTTTTTTGTTGGCATCTCGTCAACTGTCGCCTCGTTGAGTGTCGCAATTTTCAATTTGAATTTGCATTTTGCATTTAAGTTTATGTGTCGCCGTTGACACGAGAAACGTGCACAAATAATAAAGTTATCAGACGGGTCTAAATTATAATGCATAAAAAAGTGCGCACTGTTTAACAGATGTCAAGTGCTCTACATAAGGGCAGCTGTTATTGCAGCAGACTCCAAGAAAATTATCTTCCTTCTTCTTGCAGCAAGCTGAATAAAATAATGAAAGGAAAAAGAAGACACGAGTGACAGCATGTCTAGAAAATGTTGTAATCTTGCCGCAATAACCTCAGGGATTATTTCTCGATAGAGACATAGCTTGCCGCAATTTTCACACATTTTCCAGATGTTGTTATCATTTTGATATGCAAATTAGGGGGGCTAAAAGGGAGAGAGCACACGTTCCGAGCGTGAAAATTATGGCCAAGGTTTTTCTCTTAACATTGGAAAACACAAAATCTGTATGTACGGAAAAAGTGTTAAACTGTTTAACAAGTTGAGAATTGCTGTTAATTTTTGGGGTTTCGTATACGATGAACAAAATCCGGTAGCTGTTGGGTTCAAATCCACTTGTAGTTAAAATCCTCTAATCACCACAAATTAAACTAATTAATTGCATTTTATTTTTGTATCTTTCCAGGTGAGTCGCAATAAACAGTTCATGTTATTGTAGGTAAATATGATAAATATAAGATAAATTAATATTATATTCATATATCGAGAACTTTATCGAAGCTCAACCAACCCGACTTGTCTGTGTTTATTTTGTTGTTGCATCAACGACGCCAACGACAGGGCAGCCATAAAAAGACATGAAAATAAATTGCACTGATAAAAAGCAATTGAAATGTCAATATGCAATAAAGAAAATGAAAAAGTTTACGAAAAATAAACTACAAAAGACAACAAATAAAATGACAGTAGCAAAAGCCAAGTGAAAAATGCACGCACATAAAAACTGAATTGAAAAAAGCAAAAACAAAAAAAAGTGACAACAAAAAGTTTCAAAGCTGACGGTCAATTGCTGATGACCCCACTTTACTTTACTACCCCCTGGAACCGACTTGTTTCTGATTCTCAAACAATTTTCGAAAATTTCACTGATAATCAAATGCACTTCAAGTTGCCACTGTCAATGACAAAGTCGAAATTATCGTTTACGAAGTGGTAATATTTTCGAGATATGAAGTCAAGTCTACGCTGACTAATTTCAAGTGCATTTCCATTACACAATGCATGAAAAGTACTTTAAAATATTTAATCTAATGCTTGGGGGCATTAAATGAAAATTATGCTTAAACGATTATTGCGTAATCTGTTAAAATCGTATAAAGTGCTGTGTGAACGATACACTGAAAATTCGAAAAGGATTTGAGTGGAACAGGAGTGTCAAATAATAAATCTATTTTTTTACATTTTTTTTAATTCAGTTAACAATAATAAGTTAATTTTCTCATGATTTGAGCTTGGGGTTGGGTTTTAACATATTTTCTAGAATGAGTTTTTATAGTACTGTTGCTTGTAAATAAATCTAGAGATAATAATCATACCACATGTGTTATCGATAAATATTCGATACCCATGCCTTTGGAGCGTTTTGTTTTAATGGCAGCCCTTGCAAATGGGGACTGCAGTTCCGCAGAAGGTGGCAACTCTGTGGGCTACTGCATGGCATGTCGAGTCTCCTTCGTTCCCCCATTCATATTATAGTAAGCATGAAATTGTTGTTATGTTGTTTGTGTGCGCGTTCTTTCTTGTTGGCTATGCCCACAATCAGCCGCAGTCCACTTTTCCACATCCCCTCCCACACTGTCGCTGCTGTCCGCTGCCTGCCTCAACTGCAAATGCCGCGCGCCACTGAACGACATTAAACCTGACTTTGTCATCTTGCCTCTCCGTCTCGCGCACTCTACTCCACTCCCCTCTTCGTCTGTCTATCTGTCTGTCTCTCTCTTGCTCTCGGTCTTCGCCGCCTGTTCCACCTCCCCCCCCACCCCCTCTGTTTTGAAACTGAAACCAACGCGATCCAAAGCAAACCTAACCGAACAAGGCAAACCGGGTGAAGAAAATACAGCAACAAATTATTATGATTATTATGTGCATGGGTTATGGGGCTGCTGCCGCTATGCATTTATGCGAGCGTCAGAGAGAGAGAGACAGAGACAGAGCGAGAGAAAGAGAGTTGTGTTCAAGTTCTATGGACAAAATCAGCAACAACAAAAGCCACGACGACAAAATGACGCCAACAGCGGCAGCGGCAGCGGCAGCGACGTTGGCTGCACATAGTCGGTCTCTCGTTCAGTAGATTTGTGTGTCTTCGCATAAATTTTGCATCGTTGTATGACACGGCATGTAGACAAGTTTTTGCTTGTTGTTGTAGTTGTTGTAAACTAGGCAGCCATAGAGATACAGACAACCAGATACACACAGATGTGTGTGTGCGTGTCTGTGTGTCTGTGAGTTGGCTACGGCGGCGGCTGCTGCTCTGTGTTTTTTGCTATTTGCCGGCAGCGAACTACCCCAACAAATGGCAGCCATGACATGCACACGACGCCCCACACGCCCTGCCAGCATACACAGTCACCCACTCACACACACACGGCCTCAGAGCATCTGGGTGTGTGTGTGTGTATGACTGTTGCACTCACACCCAAAGTGCTCCAGTGTACTACTGAACGTTTGGCAGTCGGCCAAAGCAGTGGAGTCGCACACACACGCACACAAGAGAGACCAGAGAGGGAGAGGCGACTGTGTGTGTGTGTGTGTGTGGGGGGGAAAGGTGGTGGTGGTGGTGGTGGGGCAGTGAGAGAGAGCAAACTACTTTACTCAGCTGTCATTGTTGATATTTTGTGTTTTCATCTTGAACTTTTGTGGTTCAATGTGTCTAGCCAACCCCAAAAGCTAGCTGCCAAATGCCAAATTCACCACACACACACTCAAATGTTAGCTGCAAAGCTGCAGCGCTCTCTCGCTCTCGCTCTCACACTATTTAGCATTGCTATTGCCCTTGCCTTTGCCTATGCCGGCTTTTTTCTATGCGTATGCGTAGACGCTTTCGCTCTCGCGTTCGCTCTCGCGTTCGCTGTCGCTGTCGCTATCGCAGTGAGCTCGCTCTCTGCACTGCTGCTGCTTGCAGCGCTCTATTGCATTCTACACTTGAACTTGCCCAGCGTTAACTCAACACACACACGCACACTTGGGCAGGCACAGATAAGCTCTTCTATGTATAAACGTATGTATATATCATGTGTGTGTGTGTGTGTGTGTGCATGTGCATATATAGTCTGACAGTGAGACTGTCTACAATTATCTGCAGGGCTCCCCACCACTGCTCACTATTATATCAACACACACACAGACATACAAATATACATACATATGTATTAATGTATTTGTGGGTCTCTGTTTGTTTGCCTCTGCGCTTACTTTTTAACCACATTGTATTTGAAATGTGCAATTTCATACGTCGCCGCCACTTGCGTTACGTCGAATACTTTACTTCAATTTGTTGTTGCTGTCGCTCTCTGTTTTGCGCTATAGATCTTGCCTTTCATCAATTACGTCTCAACACTGCCGATATTTATGTCTGCCTGTATGTTTGTGTTGGTGAGTTTTGAACTTCAAGGCAAACATTTCAGTTCTCGATTCGAGACACGATTTTCTCGTTGTATTGCCATCTGCAGCGTATTGGAAATTAGTTCAATTTGTTTACACACATTTCGACTTGATGAAGGATATCAGTCATAAGTGGACAGTTTGTACAACGTGCTTGGCAAATACACTAATCGCTGGCCTATTTGTTGTACTCATACTTATACTTACTCTACAGCTAGATCATAATGGAACAGGTAATAGGCGAAAGAAAGCGGATTTAGGAGGTTACAACACAAATAACACTTGGCAAAAATAGATAAACGCAAAAAAGATTTACAAAGATTTTACAAGTCAACAAAATCTTGTAAATTGCGCAAATATCTGAGTAAAAATATGTGACAGTCTTCATATTCATAAAAATATAACAATTTAATTTGTCTAATAATATGAATAAAATATGTGATGGTTGTTGTAAAGGATTTTAATAACTATATTATTTTTTTTATAAAAAAAAGATTTACGAAGATTCTCTAAGTAAAAGAGATCTTTGAAAATGTGCAAATATCGGAGTAAAAATATATGCATCTTAGTTAAAATGATTTTAAAACATGAAGAACATTAAATTAAATTTTAATTTGTTGTGTAGGTTTTTTAATAAAGTTAATATATAAAAATTGTGCATAAAATATTCAACTTCAAAGAACACATGAATATTGAGAATTGCGGGTAAAGTAAAGTAAAGATCTTTTTGTGTTCAAATGCGTTCTTATGCATTGAGACACAACTTCAGCTAACAGAAACAACAAAAAAAGTAAACGCTGTGTTCCGTGGCTCTCACTTGCTGTTTACAAATTTCCATTTCCATTCATTTTCATGCATGGTATGTAAATAAGTATGTACACAAATACATACAATGTGCATGCATACAAGATTTACTAGTGTACTAGAAAATTCCAGAGTCGCGGTTCCCATCTCACAATCATAGAGTCAACTTCCCAACGTTCGTTGTCGTGTTCGTATTTGCGTTTGTCTGCCAATGTTTATAATCGCTTTTGTGCCACTGTGCGAACACATTTCGAATGTACGTGTGAATTTGCACTTGTGCACCCGACGACGACGCAGCAGCAGCAGCGACAGCAGCGACGGCAGCTGAGCGAACAAAACACACTCACACATACACGCACAGAAATCAACGAAAATAAAAAGAAAACAGATATTAAAAGGAGGCAAATATAAAGGAAAGCGATGATGGCACAGACACGCACACCACTGCAGACACGCCTCATTGTTGTGCCTGTGAGTGTGGGTGAATTCGTACGTGTGCTGTGGTGGGAGAGTGTGACTGTCTGTGTGTAAAGGTGCCGGAGAGGCAAAAATACAAAGAGCAGCGTGCGATTGCATCGGCATTTTCATTCAGAGCCGCTCGCTCTGACGGCCTGCGTATGTGAGTGTGAGTGTGAGAGTGTGTATCTGTGAGAGCGTGCCTGTGGGTTGCGCTTCACATTTAACTTTAGCGGTGATTCTGTTTTCGACTTTTGTTAGGGCTCTTTGTATTGGTATGGGTACTTCGTTCTCTCTCTCTCGCTGCTTCTCTCTCTCTCTCTGTCTGTCGCGCTCTCTTATTGGCGGGGTGGTGGGTTTCGTGGTGAGTTTCAACGAAGTTCATCATTTCGAATTTAACAGAGCAATAACATTTAGTATTTGTTTGGACTTTGTCGTTAGCGGTTCGTTCTCCCGTTCGCTCGTTCGTTCGTTGTGTTTTTTGCGGTTTGCTTTTGAACAAAATACATAAAGGAAAAATTAATTAAATAAATATTTATCATAATAATACATAAATGTAACATGTAATAACAAAACGGTTTCGCACGAAACTCTTGTTTATAATACGCGTTGACACAAAATTAAAATTATATTCTCTATATAAAACAAAAATAAAAAAAAAAAACAAACAAAATAAAAATTGTTAAACACACACAACAAGTGCAATTTAATAATAAAAATACAACAAAACACAAACAACAAACAACAAAGTGCAAATGCTGCATTGTATCTGAACAAGTTTATTATAGATATTATAGCGATTTCGAATCGTTGTTGGGAAAAACGAAGTAAATAGTTTTCGGTGCGTGCTGCAAGTCGCCGCATGCGGCATGCTTTAAAATAGCAACAAGCAACGGCATAAAATAAAAATACAAGAAATTACAAAACGAAGACAAAATGTGTAAATAAAAACGCACATGAATCTAAACATTTCACAGTGAAAGCAAACACACCACCAACAACACACCTACACACACACACACACACGTACACGCAGTCGACGCGCACACACACACACACACACTCGCACAGAACGAGAACTATCAAACATCAACAAGAGCCAAAACAGCAAAAGCAACAACAACAGCGGCGACTTTTATCATCATCGACTGCGCTACGTAATCAACGGGGGCAGCGCCGTCAAGAAGAGCAAGAGAAAGAGCAACGACGACAACGACGACGACGACGACGCAACGGCGACGGCGACGTCAGACAAACGTCTACAGTGTGTCTGTCTCTCCTGTCTAGTCTATTATAACGCATGTCCTGCGGTCGGCGTGTGAGCGAAAGAGAGCGCACAAAATATTGACTACTGCCTCACTGTCTCAATACTGCCTCATTGACTCACTGACGAACTGACAAACTGAATAATTGACTGATTCCGCGCTTCGTCTCGTTTCTCCCCACACAAAGCCCGCATCAAAGTGATTCCAGTTTAACAATTGTTCCCCAAGTGCTTTTCAACCAAATGCTGCAAAGTTACAGTGTTTACTCTCCCCCCATTCTTGCCCCACACTACAAATAATAGAAAAGAAAGCAGCTGAAGAATTATTAAGTGTGTGTGAGTGACAAAATCAAGATATTTGGATTATTATCGAAAAAGGCTTGCATAAACAATCTCTGTAAATGGATTACAACTTTTATGGATTAGCAGCTGAATTGGCACATTATATTGATGCAAATGGTGAGTTGAAGTACCGATCGAAAGGCGAGAAAAACTCGCTGCATTTCCCTTAGAAAAGCTGGCAAACTCGTTGTACCTTACTCAAAGGCAATACAACTGTTTTTTTAACTTTGAAATTAGAAATTAGCAGCGGAATGAGAGAATTTTTAATTAAACTTGAATAGGTCTTTGCTCATATAAACATTCTGGAAAGTAAATGGAAAAATATTTATTACCGAAAACTTTGCGTAATGAAATGAAAAATAAATAAGTGATAAATATACAATTGTAATTTTCTTAAATTTAAAGATACATTCTAAAGAAATGCGAAAATTGGAACTGCATTATTTGCTATATATAAAATCGTTGGCAATTATTATGAAATTAAATTGTTTTCTTTGAAATGGTTGCGCAATTGAGGACTTTGTACTTGTCATAGGCCCATTCTATGGGCAATTGTAGAGTGAATTAAGCTGTCGTCTTGTTAAGATTTGTTTATATTGATTCCGTTTTGACCTGTCAACCATTCCATCAATTGAACAGGCGTCCAACTAGAAAAACATGCTACGCATTTTCCATTTCCTTTTTGGTCCAGCCAGACATGCACAAGCCAAATAGCAGAAATAAAAAGAAAATATTGAAAAATTGGCCAAGTGAAAAGTTATTTTGCGAGAAAAACAACATGAAGCCATTGCTATGCCAAGATACACACCACAAAGCATCAAATGTAGAAATACACAGACACAGACACAGATATAGATACATCTATATAGATATAGATTCGAATACAATTATTTGGGCCCAAAATACACATGTTTATGTACATAAATTGGTAATACATTAATTATTGTCATGACAACTGACAGACGGCCAATTAAAGCGCATTCGCTGAAATGTAAATTTATTTTTATGAACACTCGCACGCACACACTCGGAAAGAATCTTGTGGATACAAATTGCGTAGCTATAGGCAAAATATTGAGCTTCATCTTGGCCATGTAATTGGCAAGCGATATACAAATAAATTGCGATGCTTATTGACTTTTAAGTGGGATTTGATTTATAAAATGCCATGCCTGCTGTGTATACCCCTTAAGGTCGTCAAGCAGTCTTCAACAGGCCGAAGCTACCCTGTAAAGTGGGATGAATTAACTCAACTCATTTATCACTCATTTTATAATTTCAAAAGTGGTGATTTAGCTTGAGCTATATAATTATTTGAAGGAGTTTATTCAAAAGGAAGTTTGATAAAGAGACTTCATCAATTCAGACACGTTTAATTTGTACAGCTTTACGAATTCACATTAACTATTAAAACACTCAATTAACGTCTTTGCCATTTGGTTACGTATCATACATAGATTAAATGTAGCAACAATGAAAACGTAATATGATTCGATTGGGGATTAGAGAAAGAAATCCATATCAAACGTCGCTTCGGACAGGCGAGTACAATAAAGAGAAAAATTGATAGCCACGAATCAACATCATTATGTTGCATGTTAATCATGATGATGATGATGATGACGATGAACACGATTCCCTTCTAATTGTTTTCAATGGAAAGTGGAAAAAGGCGGCGCGTGTCGTTAGTTTTTCCGCTACGTGTTTTTGGTACTATCTCCTCCTGGTCGCGTCTATTTTTATTCATTTCACTTTATTACAGTCTTCGCTGGACGTTGTTGTTTTGTTTCTTTCGTTGTTTTTTTTTTTCAATTAGTATTAAAAATGTGCCTGGTGCTCTGGTTTCTTTTCTATTGCCTAATTCTAGGCGCCTAATGAGCCCAAAAGCCACATTAACCAGACCCACATTAGTTTGGCTCACTCGCAATTAATTTGCCTGTCGCATTGAGTTGAGCAGTTGCCCCGCCCCTCTGCTCTCCCCTCCCCTGGCGCCCTATTCACCCAGTAGTTAGTCATAACGTCGAAGCTCCGCTTACCAGGGTTGGGTCTGAGATCTTTACCAACCTGTCTGCGAGTTTTTCTTTTCATTCTTGGCTCTTTTTTTCCCTTTTGTGCACATTAAATTATTTGCTATTTCTCTTTTGCTACAATTTCTAGGTACTAAAAAACACGACAGAAGGAGGGAAAAAACTTACTTGTTTCCTATGGTGTTGTTTCTTGTTTGTTTTATGGTACATTAAAGTTGGCAAAATGGCAAATTTTAATGCCATTTTATGCAAATAGATATGTGTTTATGTCTGCACACACATATGACTGTGTGTGCGTGTGTGTGTGTGAATTGCTCTAGGCGCACATTCCAAAGTGTTTGTTGGGTAGTCGCTTCGGCTCGCACTGCATTGTCAAACTTCTGATTTTAATGGACTCGCCATACAGAAATAATGAGTGTGGCAGTTACGAAAACTGCCTTGCTATAAATGTTTATTAACTTTGCCAAAAACTCATGTTTCTCATTCAATTGACATTTGCTATACAATATTTATTATTTTATTTATTTAAAAGCGACTATGAAAAGTTGAAACTAGAATATAAAATTATAAAATAAACAAATTATATTTAATAAGCATAAATTAGTATTTTAAAATTTACAAAAAAAATATATAAATTAAAATCTCTGGGGAATTTAAGCAGTATTATTTATGGCAAGTCAGATAAGCATTAAAAGTCATTCATGAGAGCGTATCCCATTTTATTTTTTTTTTAAGTTATAGTTTATCTATAGACATTGAAGAAATCATAATTCGAAATTATGATAAGAAAAGTAAAAATATAAAATTAAAATAAACACACATACATTATTAATTAAAACTGTAATATCACATTTCATATTGACATTTTTTGGAGCCAGCCTTCGATTGATTAAACCGAAAAAGACCTTAAAGTTGGTTTTAAAATTTTATAGTGACAAATTCTGCAAAGTCGTAATAAATTCATTTATGACAGCATGACCAACTGTATTAGAGATTAAATTAAATTTATAGTAACATAATTTTTGGGAGCCTTGCTTACACTGATTAAACCAAATTTTTAAGTTTGCTATATTTTCGTATAGCAGCTGCTAGAGTGACAAATTCTTTCAAGTCGTAATTTGCACAATTAACTGCAACGATTTCCTAGTCGCCCTGACATTCAATTGACCCCCAAAACAACTCAAATCAATCAAACACCTGGCTCTGGGTCAACGCAGGTTCAATCAATGTAACTGGCAATCAATAAGTCCATTTTATAGTTTGTATATCACGGCAGACGCCAGACATTGAAGCCAGCATCCCAGCCTGACTGACAGCCTGACTGGGTCATGAGTCATGGCTCTACCCATGATGAGTAGAGCAGTGCAGTGCAGTCGCAGTACAGGTTCTCCTCTCTCTCTCTCCTCGTCGCGTTGAACTACCCCTAACAGAAGAAGGAGAAGCAGCAAGAGACCAGCCAGATGATGGAAGAAGAAGCGAAGACAATTGCATATCGCATCAAACAGGTTCCCTTTTCATTGTGTCCGATGTGTCGTTATCTTGTCAGTTGGCTGAGTTGCTTTTGGCTCTGTGCGTTTCCTGTGACTACCTGTGTGAATGTGAGTGAATAAGTGTGAGTGTGTGAGTATATGAGCGTGAGTGCGAGTGCGAGTGCAGTTCTTTCTCTGTCTGGACATTCATTGTGATGCAGCTCTTTTTATTTATTTCATTTTTCATGTGTTGCTCTGGAAAACCAGAGCGATTGCAGATACAATATGTATCTGTGAGTTTGCGTCGGTGTGTGTGAGGCATTAATTAGCAAAGTATCTGGCTATAAAAGCGGCGCTCGAAACGAGTTTCAATGGAACGCTTTCACATTGCTCAATCCACGCAATTGCAACTGCAACAGCAACAGCAACGAAGCTGTCAACACTTTCGCAGTCGCTGCCATTTGGGTACTTTCCACACTTTTCAACAATTTAGCGATCTTTCGAATTTCGTTGTAGTACGTAAAATATGGAGTTATCCGATGCCTCCCTTTAAAAAGCTAATGACCTCAGCTAAAGCTAAAGCTGAGCGTTTAAACCAGATTTAAATGAATCATACTTAAAAACGTTGATAAATGAATTAATTATAATTTTTTGTTAGCATTTGACAAATTCAAAACACGATTCAAGGTCGTCAACTGTTATAATCTGTTAACGCAGACGTATATTAAAGTTCATATACTCGCGTATAACACTTTTTTCGAGAGCCCAAGCAAATAAAATAAATGAGACACGCGCAAATAATGAGAACACAAAAAAAAAAAACTGAGATTAATGACAATATTTTTGTTTTTGTAGTGAAACACGACTGAAACTAAGATTTTCCCCAAAAAAGACAGATTTGTTTTCTGTCTAAAGGTCAATAAAAAAACAGAAATATGGAAAGGATATATCGATTGTGCATCGTTAATGAGTATCCAATAAAATACATATTGTGATATATCAATAATTGATGGCCTGTTAATCAGAGCAGCAAGATTTTCACAGTTGTTATACACCTCATAATAATGATATCAAAACATCGATAAAGCGTAAATCATTAAGAGGTGACATTAATTTTGGTATTTCTTGTTAATTTCATGTTGGGTTTGTATCGATATTTTGCACATCTCTAACACCTTCCTTACTGCAGAGATCTTTATTGTTTGTTGACACTTCTTACGTCGTCTTCGGTTCTGATTGAAAGGCAACACATCAAAAAGTGTCCAACATCAGATGAATCCATTACCATTTGGTCAAGCAATTTGTGTTATCTTTTCTACTCGAAATGAAACCAGTTTAATTTGCAATTCAATTTGCATTTGCAAATCCGAGAGATACATTTATGTAAATGGACTATGTGCCCATGGCGAAAGGCATTGATTAAAACATGTCAGCATTCAATTAGATATTTGAGTCGAAAACTTACAACAATTTCGGCTAGTTGTCGCATTATTTTCAGAGAACTTTCCAAAAGGTCAAAAACGATGTCGTATGCAAATCAAATTGGTAATAAATGCAAATAGATAATGAGTATGAAGAAAAACGAGCCGAAAAAAGAAACGCCGCGAAACCGGAAAAGGAAATGATTCAAGCGCAGCCTTTTGGCAGTCTTTTATTTATATTCTTTATATTATTTTTTTTTTTTTATGTTTTTGTCTCTCGGCTCGACTCAACTAATATTATTGATATTTATATTTATTATTGAATGATTTTTAAAGCCTCAAGGTTGCTGCTGCCAGTTTGCTTACGACAATGTTTGTATTTGTTGTTGTATCCGTGGCCATAAGACAAACCGCTACTTTATGCCATAGTTTGTTGTCTCTATTTCTATTGCTTTCGCATAATTTGTGTCAGTGCGCCAGACGCTGTGCGAAGAACTTGAATAAATAAATATATTCGCCTGTCTTTCAGTAGCAACATTAATGTTTTTAATTTGCGTTGCGCTCTTAGCATTTTCAGATATTTCAAATAGCTGAATGTAATTCAAATACCCTGCAACAGTAGATAATACGGATTTTTCAATTTCCATAATATTACGAAAGAAATTGTCAGTCTTCCTGAGTATCTTCAAGTTGAGCACACTTCCAAAGATACATTTCTATTTCATTAAGTCTTAATTCCTCCAGTGCTAATCCAAACGCGTGCCCTGTCACAAATTTTCCAGCAATTAAGTGCTTTTTTCGTCTAATGAAAAGCTGAAAATTGCGCCAAGCAATGCCACAAATCTGTTTTGGAAAGAGATTTTCCTTTCTTTGTGACTTTTGAGGAAAGAAAAAACGGCTGGGAATATAAGAAGATGGCAACATAAGTTGACCATTAAAAAATTTATTTATGTTGGTGCACAGGGTATACAAAATAATAATATTTGTTCTGGAATATATTGGATTTATTTTAAATATGAAACGAAATTTTTAGAAATATACTTTAGAAATATAAACATATGTGACAAAATGATTATTTGTATAAAACTAAATTTCGTATTTATGTATATAATACTAAAGAAACCTAATGAATCTCTCTGGCTTTTTAGGGTATCAACGCTTCGTTGTGCCCAGCAGACTTCGCATGTTTTGACAGTTAATTGGTTGGGGCAAAGCATTTATTAATAAAGACATAAGGAAAGGACTTACATGCAAATGATTTTATGATTTTGTGGCATAGTATTATCATAAGCATAAGCCCACTGAGAACTTCCAGCTGTGCTCAATCAATAGAAATGAATTAATGAAAAAAAAAGTAAATGCGCAATATTAAAAAGTAATAGCTTTAGTTTGATGAGGGTAAATTGAGAGTTGTGTGTAACTTCACCTGTTGTCACCTTTCTCGCTTTTACAGCTACCTGTTGAGCAGTGTTCGAGTGTTCGATATGTGTCAATCGAATGGCACAATTTTTCATGTTTAAGCAAATCAGCAAAGTTCACAAGAAACCCGAAAAAAACCAAAATATAAAAACCCAAAAACCAAAAACAAAACGATACAACAACAAATTCGCGGAAAAGTAAAGCGCAACCAGTTTAGCTTGGTTTTGTTTTTTTCGTACCTTCTTTTTTATGTGTTTATAACGAGAGACCCATACACCGAAGAAATAACCGTTAAGTTGTCAGTCGAATGCCCCATGGACAATACACACTTGTAAATAAATATATATACACATCCAATATATTTATATAGTTGTCTGCGGTTCTTGGGGGGTTCGCTCTTTAAAGTTTTGGGCACGTGTGTTTGCACTCAGTCATCGAGAGAAGAACTGCAAACAAAAACAAAAGTTCCCTTACCAAAAAAAGCGAAGATAGAAATAAAACGAGGTCAACAGTGTTTTGGGCTGCTTCTGAAGAATTTCGAGTGGCTTTTTGAGAGAACTTTCCTGTAGCCGAAGCTGTAGTCGGAGCTTTTGTATTCGCATTCGATCAAACTTCAAAACACTCGTCCGTCATAATAGCCGAGGCCTAGAGCTGTTGCAACAGTTGACAAGTTTCATTTGTTTACCTGCCAGATGGCCAGCTGGCAAGCCCAACAATTGACAGAAAGCGTTTCAATTTATACAAATGATCGACTAGTAATTACCCAACAAAAAAGTGTGTGGATCTATAAAAATAATTGATTCATTTTGAAACAACAAGAAAAAGACATATGATCTAAACGATAGTTGATAAGATAGGAAATTTTAAATATTGACCATAGAATATATGTAAATTACAAATTGGAAACCAGAATAAAAATGGTTAGGCTTACACGATTTCTTTGAGATAGGATTGAACAAAAAAATGGAAATTAAAAATTTTAAACTAGAATGAAAATTGTTAGACTTCCAATATTTTTATGAGATTAATCGATCTTACTCGCGTTAAAAACACCCTGCAGTGGGTTTGTGACATATATGTCTTCTATATAATATGTAACACATGTTTTTATATGGTTTTGGTCCACAAAAACTCAACAGGAAGTCAATCTCAATGACAGTCATTAGAGTATGAGCATAAAAGCCTTTTTTCACGTTGCTCAATGTGTATTCTACTGAGAAACATTAGCTTGAACTAGGCATCTCTTTTTGTCTCACTGCCCCAACTCTCTCACTATCTCTCTCTTATTCTCTTTCTCTGTCTCTTTCTGTCTGTGCGTTCTTTTGGGTGGCCCTGTGCATTATTATTAGATTACTTTGCCTGAGGCGAGGCAAAGCGTTGCGCTGTCTGTGTGTTTGGTGTCCATGTGACACATGTCGCAGTTGTGTTTTGTTTATGGGAATATGCCACATGTGTGCAACACTCTCGCACACACACACACACACACTCTCAAACACGCAGCTAGAGTCGGAGTTAGACCGAGCGTGGCTCCCTTGCATACCCTGTCAAGATGTTAGCAAATGGAAATCACGCGGCGTTTCCACTACGTGCATAAAAATAACAGCAGGAAATTAAAAGGATCCATGTGTGTACATATGTCAGTCAGTCTGTCTGTGTGTGTGTGTGTGTGTGTGTGTGTGTGGGTGTATGTCTGTGCATATTGTAGGCCTATTAATGGGCCTTGCTAAGCTGGACAAGCCCAGCGAGCGGAAATTTAATTGTTTTTTTTTCCTCTTTATTGGACGATGTTTGTCCTGCAGAGGGACACAACCCCTTCCGTTGTACTTAGCTCCAGTCCTTACACTCGACTGTTGTTACTGTTGCTTTGTTAATAAAGTTTATTGCATTTCGGATAACTTGGATACCTTCAGTCCATTCGTTGTTCCCTCTTTTCGCCTCTCTCTAATCAAATGGCAGTCGAGAATCGCGTGCCAGCCATTGACATACTTGTGAATACTTCTGAATAGTTCAATTATTTAAAAGGAGATCAATAGAAAGGAGTGAAACACGAGTCGCTGAATGACAAATTAAATACCAAGCAATAGAGTTATTTATGCGATTGTATTTAGGACAATAAAGTATACAAATGTTTCAGATCGTTAGTTGAAAATTTCAGTTTGGTGCTTGCTAGTTATTTATTGCAAGTCGAGATGATGAACATTGTATATATGCTTTAACTAGGAAGATGTGGAGAGAAAACCATGAAGTAGTCTTTTAAAATTACTTTTCTCAATATTTTGATATATAAAATTATATAAACAATTTAATTATTTAACGATATTTAAATTAATTACAAACTAAAAGAAATTTGAGATACATAATAAAATATTTAGAATGCAACATACATAAATGTTTTCATTTCAATATCACTCAATTCCTTAATTATAATTAAATTAATTTGGTTATTCAAAATACGTTTTCTCAACTTCAACTCATTTGTAGAACAGCTGTGATTTGCACCTTCTTTCGATGTAATGCCCCAAGCGTAACGTAAGCTGATCGGTTCATTACGTAGTGTTGTCATTACGCCGTAATACAACTGCCATTCTTGCCGCTTGAAGCTTAAAGCTTGGCGTTGCTCGCACGCATTACACGCGTAACAAATTGCTGACTAACAACAGCAACAGCAACAACAACAACAAAAGCAACGATGCGAATTTCACAACAGAAGTGCTGACAAATTACACACGAAAAAAATAAGAACTTTTACATGCTGAGGTAATTACGCTGCCAGAAAGAGAGAGAGAGCGAGCAAGTGAAGCGGGGAAAGAGAGAGTGTAAGCGAGATGGGTAGATAGAAAGGCAAAGACGTTTGCGTCTGCGTCTTGTGTTGCCTTTTACACTTGCCTTTTGCTTTTGCAGCTCAACTTCAAAAGGTAAAAATGCGCAAAAAGCAACAACAATAACAAAAAACAAGACACGCAAAGCTATAAAAATGCCTTAAATGTCGTTTATATATCACATTTAAGCATGTGTATGTATGTGTTTATTTTGTGTATGTGTGCGTGTGTGTGTAAACTGGCTGCGTCTTCTGCTGCGGCGCGGCCTCTGGGCAAGATTTTTGTAGACAACAAATGGAGAAGCAACAACAATAACAATAACGAAAAACGCAAAGAACAACCTGTTTTTTCGTATTGAACGAGATACGTCGCGAGCGACAGGTTTTTACGTGTTTCTTTTTTTTTTGTTATTTTATTCTTGATGCCTTTTTTTTTCTTAATGCGGGCCAAAATCTCAGCAATGTGCTTGCCCTCCACTCCCACCAGTTGTCTGCCTGACTTACTCTCTCAAAAGCCCTTACTCTCTCTCTTTTCGCTCTCTTTCTTCGCGCTCTCAGTCGCATAATTTGAAAGCTTAGAGACAGTTTGTGTGTTTGTTGTTGCTGCTTCGCTTTTCGATTTTGTTCTAAGCTGGCTGCGCAAGCGAGATGGCCATATACACGATGCGCCGCGCTCAGCCTTGCTATACCTCGATCTCACTCACACACACACACACACACACAAACAGAGGCTGCCAAACCAGTTTTGGCGCTTTGAACAAAATAAATCTGTTCGAAAACTTTTGCTTATTAACCTGACCACTCGTTGTTGTTGTTGTTGTTATTGCCGGCATTTGCCGCTTGCTGCGACTCGCCTTTAAGTTCAACTGTCAAATGTGGATTCAGATGAATCACCTGTTCGAGTGTCTCACAAATGACTCAACTGCATTCCCCTTGATAGGGTCACCGTGGACCATGACCATGACCAAAAGAGTATCAAAAAAGAGCTAACTGCATTAACTTGTTTAATTCAACTTTCACTAATTAAATGTCTTCAATTAGAGCCGCGTTACGACTGTGTGTCAATGTAATTAAACATCGGAATCACATTACGATAAAGCGAAACATCACTTAACTAAATTGACAATTAGATCTATGTATGTATAATAGGCAAATGGTTCGACTTTATTAATTGAGAAATAAATATATATTGCGAGGCAGGAGAAAGGGATAGAAGACTTGATTGCACTTTGAATCAAACAGTTTTATAACGAACGCACAGAATTGATGTCATCTAGACTGTTGATCGATAGATAATTACATTGTATATTAACTATATATACGGTAAAAGGCTATCAGTTTTACAGTTGAAGATCATTACATATAGTTTTGTGTTTTAATAAAGAATTACAATTTTTAGAATCTGAAAAACATTGTGTTCTAAAATCCCTTTTTATTTACAGATATACAAACTTAAGCATACAAATGTTGTTATTCAAAATAATATTAATTCTACAGTTGAAGATCATTACATAGTTTTGTGTTTGAATACAGAATAGCAATTTTGAGAATCTGAAATACGTTGTGTAGTAAAATCTCTATTGAAGCATAAAAATGTTATTATTCGAAATAATATTAAGAACATCACACCTTTCCGTCTGTCGTAACTTCCTATTAACCATTGTTATCAATAAAATATTTTTCAAGGCACTTACAACGCACATATTTGTCGTCGATGTCGCCTTATTTTGTTTGAGTTGGAAAAACTGTATAGCCGAATGTGTAAACAAAACGATTGTAAAAATATTTAGATAAGTGCGACAAGTGTACTCGTCCAAGTTCAATGCATAGATACATACATATAATTCCTTAATATTCTGGGTCTAACCCAGGCCCATAGCTGAGTTTGTTTTGATTCGGTAAATAGGGAAATAAAATTGATTAGCCGACAATTTGATTGATTGACAATCATTAAGCGTATAGGTTAAGACTATGATATTGGGAGTGGGATAAGATCTATTACCACTACTCATTTCTACCACAGAACCAACTGTTAAGTGTGTCCAGTTGACATTTCCAAGAATGGTTTTGACTTTAACTATGACTTTGATTAATTAAAAGTGGCCAACAGAATTATGGTCTATGCATATGATAATAAATTTTCGCGAATTTTTTTTATCACATCTTTGCAATCTGAGAGAACGAATAGAACTGGTTCAGTTCTTCGCAGATGCCGGCGAGATATTAGGAGCCAAACTCGTGTCTTGGTCTCTTTCTCAACTTGGGAATTATATAAATTTCTTGGACTCAAGTGTCGAAATTAATTAAGTTTCTGTTGTGTTGTTTTATGTTTGGTTTTCTGTTTGGGTATTCGGTTCAAGGCAAGGCGAAAATTTGCAATTAAATGAAAATGAAAATTTCATGAGCACTTCCGAGGCGAAGTTTGTTGAACCTGTGTGTGTGCGTGTGTGGGTATTTTGGCAATATAAGTTGACCAGAAAATGCTGAAAAGTGTACAACGAGTTTGCCAAGCTTTAGGGAGAACAAAAACACCAAAGTCTATTATGTGGGTAACATATCTTCATATTGCAGCATTCGATTATTAAAGTCACTCGAAGAACGCCATAAAAATGTATTTTGAACGCAAGCAAGTGCGTAAAAAATACTAAAAGTCTACACGAAAATACCGCAAACAAAAGAGAGTCCTCAACAAGGTCGAATCTCTTTGTGTGTTGCACCAGCAAAAGAAGAGAAAGAGGATATTTGAAGAGAGTATTTGGACAACTGAAGGTGTCCGTGTTATTTGAGAGACAGTCTAAGGAAAAACAGCAGCACAACGGCGACCATCGGCTACCCAATGATGAAACGACGCTGGTCGAACAATGGCGGCTTCCTGCGCATACAGGAGGAATCCTCCTCGGAGGTGACCTCCTCGAGCAACGGCCTAGTCCTGCCATCGGGCATCAACATGTCGCCCTCGTCCCTCGACTCCCACGACTACGGCGACCAGGAGCTCTGGCTGTGCGGCACCGAAGCCAGTGTCTATGGCAACGTCAATGGTAACACATTGGGGCACGGCAATGCCCAGCAGCAGAGCGTCATTGCAGTCGCCATGCACGGCTGTTCCAGCACCCTGCCCGCCCAGACCACCATCATACCCATCAACAACAACAACAACAACACAAACAATAATAATAATAATAATAACAACAGCAGTAATGGCTCGATGAACGGATACGTGGCGGGAGCCACGAATCTGGGCAATGGGCATATGGGCAGCCTGGTGAATGGCATGCAACAGCTGCAGAATGGTCACAGTCTGATCAACTCCACAACCCCCTCGTCTGCCCTGCACATGCAACAGAACGGCCTGAATGGGGCATCTGGAGGAGGGGGTGTCATGGGCGGAGTCGTTGGCATGAGCCTCAATTCGCTGCACCACACGAATGGCAATGCGAATGGACTCGGACCGGGCGTAGGACTCGGTGCCAACAACAACAACAACAGCAACAATAACAACAATAGCATGGGCGGACCCATGAGCATCATGGGCATGCAACACACACCGCGCAGTGATTCAGCAAATTCCATTTCATCAGGTTAGTGGGCTATATTCCTAAATAGCACTTTCCCCATGCACTCTTATATTTATCCAGCAATTGGTCGGTTGGTTGAGCGATAAAGTTTCGATAAACAAACTTAGTATACGTTTTATTATTTCTAATTTAAGTATTTCAAAACAATATTCATTTGAAGGAAAACAAAGGAGAAATTCTTAAGATGATTAATGATTTTATTGACATTATAATATATATTGTATAGAATGTATTTTACTATATATTCATCCAGCAATTGATTGGTTGGTTGAGCGATAAAGTTACGATAAATAAACGTAGAGTACGTTTTATTATTTCTAATTTAAGTATTTCAAAACAATATTCACTTGAAGGACACCAAATGATAAATTGTTAAGACGATTAATGATTTAATTGACAATATATTATATACTGTATATATTATATTTTATATTTATCCAGCAATTGATTGGTTGGTTAAGCGATAAAGTTACGATAAACAAACTTAGTATACGTTTTATTATTTCTAATTTAAGTATTTCAAAACAATATTCATTTGAAGCAAAACAATGGAGAAATTCTTAAGATGATTAATGATCTCATGATTTAATTTACAATATTACCGAAAATATTGCAAGATTTGCCAGGGAAAACATTTTAAGAAAGTCTTTATTTCCATCTACAAAATAAACCCTCCAATTATCCATAATTATTTCATCTAACTATTTATTTGGTTTCAAATATTCCAAGGCACTAAGATATCTGAAGATGCACATCTTGGATTATTTTGGTTTGAGTTACGCATCGCATTTATATCGCGGGCTATTCCTTCAAAGGAATATAAATGAAAAACTCTTATGATGATTAATGATTTAATTTAGCATATAATTACACGTCAATTCCGCTTCGAATTAAAATTAAATATTACCGAAAATATTGAAAAGATTTACAAGAGAAAACATTTAATGAACGTCTTTAACAGCATAAATATTATCCAATTATCCATCATTATTTTATCCAACTATTTATTTTGTTTCACTAAATAAGATAATGTAGGAAGATATCTGAGTTGTTGGGGCTTGAGTTTCGATCGCAAGTTTGCATTTACAGCGCGGGCTGGGAACATGCTACATTTAATTATATATTTTTGCTATGCATCAACTAGGCTTGCGGCACGCCCCCTGCTGTTGCTGTTGTTGCTGCTAATGTACATTGGCACTAATTAAATTTTATTGTTCACTTTTTATGATGCGCTTTTTATGAGTGGTTCCCGTTGGAGCGAGAACCGAGGGAGGGAGCAGCACTTAAAGAGGTCCATGCAGCAATCAACAACGCCGCACACACAAACAAGTTCGCCTGCATTTATTGTTGTTCGTTGTGCGGACTTTATCAGGCAGCGTCATGGAAGGTTGCATTCCACACACACACACACAAACGCTCGCACACACGGACAGAGCAATGTGCAGCCATAAGGGCGGGTGTGTTGTAACTTGAACCTACCTCAAGCTGTTCTATATTTAGTGAGCTCCCCCTTCAGAAGAACTGCAAGAGAACTCTGCTGCTGTTGCTGCTGCTGCGTGTGTCTCGTGAGTTTTGTTGTCCCTCGTGCAATGTTACTTTGCCAGCCGATGCAACTCGATGGACGATGACGTCACAGAGTTCAGGCTGCTGCCTAACTGACCTTCTGTTGGCCAGATGACCTCGTGTGCTCCGAAACCAGGTCACAGTGCATTCGCCAGGCCAATTTGCATGTGACCCAATTGACTGCTTGGTGTCAGGGACACAGGACACTGCTGCTGGGCTGCTGGGCTGCTGTAACCTTAAATCGATAGGTGACACACTTTTCCGATGTCCCTGATCCAACGACATTGCCAGAGTTGTGTCACGGTCAGGTCACAGATTAGAAACGACTTCGATTCAACTGAAATTTGAAGAACAACTCTACTAAACTTTTATCTCAGAAACTCGCTCAAAAGAATTAATTATTTGTGCATATTTTAAGAGCTGCTTAAACCAGTTGCGCTTCTAATTAAGAACATGATCACAGAATGCTGATACGAGTATGTTTTGTATTGGAATATTTCGCATTCATAAAATGCTTCAATTTATGAAAGTGAAAACTTATTTATAATTATTGCTGCGCAACCAGTCATAGATGTTTTTGTATCCAGGAAGTACTAAAGAAATGCTAATAAGCTGAAGACTCACAAACATGTCTCGAGTTGTTGCGAACTGACTTTGAACTCAACTGGTAATTCTGAGCAATTTGGGTCACTGGTGCAGGGGCAGGCCCGAAAAATGCAAGGACAACGCATCTCTCTCTCTCTCTCTCTCTCGTTCTCGGTCGCTCTCTGTCGCACTCTGTCTGCTTGCTGCACAGCTTTACGTGCCATTGCAGGCATTGCAAGCTCAAGTACACGACCTTACCCCTGCAGACGACAACAGCACGATGCCGACGTTGACGTCGACGTCGGACTCTGTCTGAAGCTGCTGCTGCTGCTGCTGCTGCTACCGGTAATAACAAGTCAGCTCGACGTGTGTGCGTGCTTTTTGCACAATTGTTTTGCCCGGCCAGAACTTATTACTCGTATTTACATTTCTTTTGTGTTCGCGCTTTCGGGGTGCTGAATGTCGTTTTGATAGGGTTGTAGGGTTGTTCTCTCATTCGATGACATAATTTAGCTCAGATCCTATGACTCAAGGACACCAACCAAAACGTAGAAATAAAATACGCAGAATGTTGTGTAAATATGTGCATAAGTATGTACATATGTACATAGGTATGTATGATAAAAAGAGAACGATAACAAGTCGCAGTTGACGATTTTCTCAGTCAAGTCTTGCACACGCATACAAGTGCAGCAGCAGCTACTATTTGTATCTGTATACAGATGTGTGTATGTGTGTGTGAGTGCGTGTATTCGCATGACGAAAAAAAATGAGGTCAATGATTTTGTGCTGCCATCGTCAGTTATCGACGTCGCGATCAAGCGAGCAGCCGAAGCGCACTTCGTGTGCAAGAGCCAAGAATCGCGCCGAACAACAACAACGACAACAGCAACATCAACAACAACTAATGAGCGTAAAACCAACTGCGCTCTCTCTCTCGCTCTTTCTGTCTCTCTCTCCCCCACGGCCGCGCGCTAATTGAAATGGACTCGCGCACTCGTTTGATTAACAGGCACTTTGTTGTTGTTTGTGTAGCTGCAGTTGTAGTTGTTGTTGTTGTTGTTATTGTTACATGGCGTGCACAACAAATTTTATTCATGCTCAGCTACATTGTGTCTACTTTGTGTAAACGAGATATTTGTTGTTGCTGTTGCTGTCTTGTGCGCTTTTGCTTGTTGCTATTCTGCTTGACTGTAATTACGCCGTCTCTCACGCTTTGACATTGATAAGCTTTCGGCTGCGCTGGCACTGCGCTGCTGCCGGCCAGAGCATGACAGTTGCCTGACTTTGACTTTTAGTTGTTTGTTTATTTTGCTTGTTGTTTTTTTGTTGTTTCGCCAATGTCTGTTTGCTGGCGATTTGTCATAGCATAGCATAATAGCAGTAATGCAAACATTTGTATACTACAATTTGTTTGCATTAAATTGATTTTTATTTTCGAAATTTTGAAAATAAAAATGCAAAATTCATTAGGCAGCCAACTGCAGGCGGCGGCCATTTTGAAAGTTACTCACATGTGTGTGACGTCAGCACGAGAAAGCTCTGCCCACAATCGTATGTGCATGGGTGTGTGTGTGTACGTGCGAGTTTACACACACAACAAACATGCATTTGCATTTGTGTTTGTGCATTCTTTGTGTGTTTTGGCTATTTTCGTACACTTGGCATTAATTTGCAATCAAATGCGAAACGCAAAGAAAGCTAAGCAGCAACGTCAGCGCCACCGTCAGCGTCGGCGTCAACAGCGCCACAATCTACAGAGCTTTATTTGTGCGCCTAGTGCGACGTCAACGTCAAGTGCATTCGCCAAGCAGCAGCTAGTATTAGTTTTAGATTGCCTATGCACGTGTGTGTGTGTGTGTGTGTGTGGCGAACACGTTTTTATAGGTTAATGACACAGCCGGCTGCGGCGACTGCAACAAACTAGAAACTATTTTATATACTGTTTAATTACATTTTAAAGCGAATGCAGCAACAACAACAACCACAACAACAACAAGTGCAGCTGTGAACTCTCGCACTGCAACAGAAATAGTGAAAATAAAAATACAACAAAAAAAGTGAAATTATTCGCTGGCGCATTTGTTGATAAGTTACACAACAAATGTAAAGATTCCTACTATTTTTAAATTTGAAAAACAAACTGTTGAAATATAGTATTAGAAATTACAGTGTAAGGAAGATATCGAATGAAAGAAATAAATCGATAAAAGAAGATAGAATGCAAGTTTGAAACTAACGTAATTACATTGAATTGTAAGCAGTCAAGGTAAACAAATTTTGAATAATTGATGTTTCTAAATAAATATGTAAAGATTCTTAATATTTTTAAATTTGAAAAACATATTTTTGTATTTGAAACTATGTATATAGTAGTAGTAAGAAGATATCGTATGAAAGAAATAGATTGCTAATTAAAATGAAGGAATTGATAAAGATTTGAGAAGTTAATTAGAATGAAAATTTATAACGAACATAATTAAATTAAATTGTTATTGACATGAATCCGAATAAACTTATTATTACATTAAACACATTTTTCAATGTCGAGACTCGCATGCTAGATTTTGCAGTCTAGCAAATAGGTTTGGCGCCACTGTGCTTAGAGCAGCAGTGCTGCTAAAAATAAATTAAAATTTTGAGACAACAACAAATAAAAGAAGAAAAACATTAACTATGTCAGTAGTGTGTATGCACAAATGTTGTACATGCTTTCATAAATACATACAAATGTATGTATGTATGTGTATTGCTTTTTATTAGCTACACACTGAAATAAAAGTGCCAGGAATTTGTTTTCGAAAGCAACAAAACGAATATTTATAAGCAACAACAATAAAAAATGCTAAGAATACACTTTTTCTTATTAGGCAACAACATGAGGAGAGCAAAGCAAAAGAGACAGAGACACAGAGAGAGAGAGAGAGCGATAGAGTGAGTGAGAGTGAGAGCTTTTGAATTGCAGACGACAGACAAACCAACTAACACACAACTTAAGCTCCCGATCTGTCTCGATTAACTGTTCGGGCCATTAGTGTGACGACGCTCTGCTCTGCTGCTGCATTCTAAAGTGTCTGAACAACTTTCTAACACGATGTTCATAAGCGCAGCTTAGCAAACAAGTTTCGCTCGCACTCACACTCACATTTACACTCATAACCCGCTTAAGGCTGCTCTCACTCTCTCGTTCGTTCATTCTTTACTTTCTTCTTGTTTAGAGTTTTTTTTTTCGTTTTTCGCTTGTGGCTTGTGGCTTGTGCTGCTCACTTTCTTTCTGGCCTTCTAGAAATGCGTCTGCAGCAGCAGCAGCAGCTCGGGTGAAAGTTGTTGTTGCTGCAGCAAGCGTGATTTTCCACTTTTTCTTTGGCTTTTGTTTTCTGCTGAAATTGAGCGAGCAAATAAACTGCAGCCGAGATTGCTGTTGCTTTTAGCATTTTGATTTATGTTTCTGTTGATTGCTGGCAATTTTGATTTTGCATAAATTTCCCATGCATCCAAATCAGAAAATGATTGCGACTCGACAATTTGAACTTGAAATTGCCCAAGCGAAAGGAAAGACAAGAAAACCAATGTGTGGAAAGTGTGAGAGAGCAGAGAGAGAGAGAGAAAGGTAACTATCGATTATTATCGCAATCGATCGATAAGTGCAGCAAAGTGAATGCCTGACAAGATCGCAAGATCACGTTTCGTGTCTGCATCAATTGGGAAACGGGATAATACAAATATTTTCTTTAAAATTGAATATTGCAACGTTATAACATTCTTGTAATTTAATTACATATTATTAGTTAATAAATAACCTTTGCGACACCTACAATTAGAACTGACTATTTTTTTATACTTCTCGATAATTGTTTAAAAAAAATACAACTTTTAATCGCTGTATAGTTTCACTTTTGTTGCCTTGGCATTAATCGGCGCCCACAATTAGCATTAAATGAAGAAAAAAAAATGTATTTAAATTGGCAACAAAAATACGAGTACAAAAATATCAATAATAGTTTCATAATTTTTGCACATCATTCATCTCTGGCATTGAGAACTTTGCGGCAATTAATGCGAGGCGAACAAATTTGATAAATCATGCCCGAAATACAGAAAAATGGAAGAATTAAAGTTGAAAACTTTTTATTAGATAAATTGGTGTATAATGTAGTAGAAGAATTTCCCTTTTCCCAATGATTTTACAAAATAAATTAGTCTTTTCCTCTGTGGATTAAAAAGCGAAGCCCCGCTGATGGAAATTGTTGTTTTTTGCAGTTTTGCTGTTGTTTTTTTGCGCTGACTTGATGAGCTCATTAAAATGATTTTCGCGCATTATTTGTGGGTTTTTTGCGCGTGTCTAATTTATAAATAACATTTTGGCTCAGACCTCTGTGAGAAATAAATAGATGTGAGCGCAAGGTTCGTTCGTTTATAGTTTTTAATTAATTACAGCCGAAGCTGAAGCGTATCGCGTGTAACCCTCCAGATACTTAACCCCATACTAAACCCTTGTTCTTAACCCTTGACATCCCCATTGCGTTGCGCCCTGACACGCAATGCTGCCTCCTTCTGTCTAGGTGAAAATGAGTTGTCGCCCCATTTGCACTGCGATAAGTTTAGTATTATACGATTTGATTTTTACTGCATGAAAATACACATTTATTATGAGTTTTACGAGCTCTTTTACAAAAAGCACTCAATGGATCAGCATTAAAAAGTGCAGAAGATGATAGCGGAATTTTGTTGCCAATAAATTCAACAAGAATGCAGTTTTATAACACGCTACTCAAAATATTAATGTGATTTTATCTTTCAAAGATGATATTTTACGATGATTTAAAATTTAGTTAAATAAGCGAAATTATATCTTATAACATTTAAAATAATTGCAAAGAAAGTGCAACAAAAGCTAATTAATTCATTCATAAACAAACTTGATTGATTTATTTCTCATTTCTTATCTTGCAGGTATGTTCCAAATATGCAAATCAAAGTCTTATCAAGGTGTCAACGGGTAAGCCTAAAGGAAATAATGATAACGACCAGTAAAGTGAGCGAGAGCGAGAAACAGACAGATATATAACAGTATAAATTGTAACTGAAAGTAGGTCAACAACTTATAAGCTTCCTACGCTTGCCGATCGATTAATTTATCAAAAGCAATCGTTATTTAACCCCAAGACGCTCACACCGTCTCTTACAGCTTTCCGCGGCTCATTTTCCGGTGTAAACAATTGAGTATTTGAAGTCTTGCCGGAGAATTTGTTTCATTTACGCGCCACAAATCAAACGCAATCGTCATCATGGTCGCCATGGGGTGTAATGAAATTCCGTTGTGGAGCTACTTGAAGATACTTTAGCCTGCTCCGCCTGTGGCTCCTCATCAAACAGAGTCATTCCGTCAATTAAGGCAGGCAGTAGTGAGCTTTGTATTGTATTTCTAATTCCTATATGCATAAGGGGGGAACCAAGTAATGTGCAGGAAAATTCTGTCGAGAACAGCAGAAAGCGAAACACATGACCCCAAAAAAAAACCCCAAACTCAAACAAATCGAACAGAACAAAGCGAGTGAACAAAAAATCATTGTAATCATTGTGCGCTTCGTTTGCAAAGATATTGAATTCAATTGTAAGCGTGTTGTCTTACACGGCCCGCTTTACCGAGTGGTTTCCATTAAGTTGAATTGCTTTTGGATTCGCCCAAAGTCGAAAATTTAACTAAATTTAATATTTGTAAACAGTCACAAATGTGTGATAAAACAAGCTGTAAAAAATGACATGAAAAGTCAGTCATAAAATACTATATAGTAATATTTTTGGCAAATTTAAATACATTGTGTAGAAAGTACTCAAGCCTAAATACGCTTCACTGCCTCGGCTAAGCATTATTTATTTATCGGCACAAAAAATGCAAACTAAACATTGACCCAAATATGTCAATTAACCCAAATGGAGCAGCAAAAGTGAAAAAAAAAATAATATAAATAAAAAAAGTCGTAGAGAAAGAGAGGGAAATACTAAAATAGCTCAACGATCAAAATTGTGCACTCGTCGTCGCATGAAATTGACCAAAAAGACAGTGAATTTGGACCCCCACCCAGCGCTCAATCATTGCCCAACGCTACCTAGAGAAAATGATGTTGTGTTGTAAGGCGACTTATCAGTGATACCGGCATTTATTATGCCTTAATGCGAGGAGGGGCGGGGAGGGGAAAACTTATCGCGGCGGTCGCATCTTGCGGCCCATAAAGGAGCTGGAGGCAAACGCAGCACAAACAAACAAAAAAGCCGAAAAAAATAAATGAGCAACAACAAAAAATTCTAATCAGCACAATTGTATGCGTGCATATGTGTGTGTGTGTGTGTGTGTGTGGGTGCGTGCGTGTGTGTGTGTATTTGTGCGTCGACTATCTCAGAAAGTAGGGCAACACACACAAATAATAACCCAAATTTTGGAACGCACGCATTTCCGACTCACTCACTGAAACATTATGTGTATGCGTCAGACAGAGAGCGAGAGAGAGAGAGAGTGTGGTTGTAGAAAGAGAGAGCACGAACGAGAGAGTAAAACGCACCTACGCGACGTAGGCATTCGGCATCTTTCACTATTCTTTCGTAATGCTAATGGGGCCTGTTCCAAAAACTCTTTCAAAATTTTCTTTTCTTTGCATTCCCTTTGCGAGGTGCGTGTGCGGGGGCGTATTAGAGGTATTCCCCCATCCCAAGCTCTTGAATTGTTTTTCGTAATCGCATAAGTACCTTGGCATAGCGTTTGCTTCCTGGTTCTTTCTCTTGAGGTGAATGGTGCGTGAGTTATGCGTAGGCCTAGTTAGGGTCTCTCTCTCCCTTTGTATTTCAGCCGGGCACTTTCACAATACCCGGTTTTTTCGGCGGTCAGTTGACCCTGTCCATCTCCTCGTTATCGTGATAAACAAATATAAAGAAAAACAGAAAAAACCTGTAAGAAACTTATTCCACTTGACGCTCTCAGTTTTCTTGAGTGCTTAAAGTTTTACCAAATTCGACGGAAGGCCGCTCAACAAAATCTAGAGCATTTCCTCTAAATTAGCAGAGAAGGTTACCGATGAAGAACAAACTTTATTTTAGTATAACTCATAACAAGATATATTTTGTTTTAAAATACTATTAGGATTTTGACACACTTGTTGTCTCTTTTCATTCCTGTTAATTTCCGACCTAATTGTAATCTGTTATTTAAATATTTTTGATAAATGAAGTATTCCAAAATATTAATAAAAAAAAGGTCATGCTTTACATATTGATTTTGATTAGGATAAGCTTTCAAACTGAGGAATGTCAAATTGTTTAATTATTTGTATATCTGTTCAAATGCTCTCCGTGAAAATCAGCTGTTCTAGCACTTAAACTAAATCGGATTTAAATTGTTGACAATTAAATGGCATAATATGAGAAGACAACCATGAAATAAATCAAATATCAGGCATGAAAGACGCCCATTAGTGGACATTTCTTGTGTTTTAGTACAGAGTTCTAAACTCGTTTTGGGGCACGCAACATTGGTATGATTGTTATTGACCGGGCGAAGCAAATATCGTCAAGTATAGCGCAATACCTTAGGCATTTCGATATGTAAATGAGCTTGAAAACAAGACAAGCGACTAACTACGAATTTCCTAAAAACATGTTTTCATTATATATATTTTTTGTTGCTGTTTTTTTTTTTTTTGCTATTTGTCGTTGTCTTTTCTTTTGTTGAAAACCCATTTAGCCTTCACACTTGACCAAAGAGTTCATGAACTGTTTGCGGAAAATACAACCAGCGACTGAGTTCACTTTTTGTTTTATTTGTATTTTTTATGGGTTTTGCTTTTATTTTTTAATGATTTCAACTAATTTTGCGGGTTCAAGTTCAGGGTCGGAATGTACTAAACCAGAGGAGCACACTAAAAATGTTGTTGTGTTACGAAGTGCGGAAGTGTTTTTTTTTTTTTAAAGCAACAAGTTCATTCAACTTGAATACATTAATGCTGCTCAGTCGAATGCAGTTTTCTAGTTCGATCGGACTCTCTAATTCCTTGCGTGTTCAAGGGATCAATACTCGAACCTTTTTGCTTTGGTATTTGATTTTTTGTTGGGCTCTTATCAAAGCGGCCAAAAATGCCAGTCAACTTACGATTGGTTTTTTTTGTGTACACCACGCGAGAGATAACACAGTGCCCCACAATCGGACGGTTCAAATTGAGGTTAATGCGCTAGTGTGCGTAAAACAAACACACAGATACACACAATACAACTACTCATGTGTCGCTGATAATGCACATTTGTGCTATTTATTTTGCTACAACCATTTTGTTCTTGTGCCTTTTTTTATTATTATTATTTTCTATACAAGTGTAGCGGACTTGAGCAACAACAATGTATAAACAATTTTTATTCTTTTTATGAAGCTTTTGCACTTTTTTTTTTGTACTCCCTGTCGCATTGCTGATAAGATAAGCCGCCAGTCTCTGGGTTTCTTAGTAGTCATTGAGTTACCTACTACACAATCTCTCTTTTTATTTTTGCTATAAACACATTGTATTCCATTCTCCATTCTTGGCAACTGAAAGTGAAATTTTGCACTGAAATTGCAATCAACAAAAATAAGTGATTTTTTTATTTTGCTTGCATATGGAATGTTGACTTGAATTTGGCAGGAAATGGCGAGCGAAATTTCTAATAACAAGCGAGAAGAAAATTATCTACTCGACTCTTGACAGTTTTATTTTCAATGAAAATAATGGTTGCAAAAAATAAGTATTTTAAAAAATATTAGAGAATAAAATTAAATTAAAAATTCTGCTCAGATAAAGCTATTTTCATTTGAACAACTAATAAAGCAACTTGATTCACTCTGCATGCAATCTGGCATAATTGAATCAGCTGGATTTATTGGTTTCCACCTCATAGCCTTGAGCAATATTATTAAGCCCACACTCAGCTAGCCCCCCGAGAGATGCTTCAGGAGCGTCGAGTATTATCTTTTATGTATAAGTACTTTTTTTTGCAATTAAAAAAGAAAGTGGCAGCTGTTTGCTGTGTGTGTGTGGGCGGGGCAAGAGTGTGTGTGGTGTGTGGCATGTGGTCTGCAATTGTGCTGCAATTATAAAAATTTCTTAATTATGCGCCACACTTCATTCACTTCAGACTCAACTCGACTGAGGCTCAATTGAAGCCAAGTTAATCATCATAATTATATAAAAGGAAAAAGCAAGAGCATTATGCGAAAAGTAAGCCTATGCGAGACATAAAGTAAAAGTAAAGCAGAGAAAAAATCCAACTATGAAACTATGCCATGTTTAACCGCAAGGCATTTTGTATATGGCTGAATTGAGCGAAGGCCAAAGTCGCGCACCATTTCTATATGGCGTTTAAAATCGCGCCAAAAACGCTACAAACAAAAAACGCCATCAATTTGAAGTCGCTTTTTTCGTGTAGTGGGTGTTGCTGTTGTCTTTTGAATTTTTGTTGTTGTTTGTTGAGTATTGCGAGAAACCTTCGCAACAGAAAAAATAGTATTAAGCTACGCAAATACAGCAAAAACAAAAATAAATAAATAAAAAAATTAAATTGTTAAAAAGCACGCACTTGCCTCGCTGTTTGTTTAGAAAACAGCGAGGAAAAAATGTTACAAGGTTAAGCGCGGCCTGCGAATTTATTGTTCAAATTGAACAAATAAAAATTAATACTCAAATGTAATGAGAGAAGCCACAAAACGCAGATGATGACTAATAATTGGCACAATTATGCAGATATTATAATTTATTGGTTACTATTAAACAATAATTTGATAAATCTGAAAGTTAAAGTAAGTTTAGTCTAGTAAAAAGTAATTTAAATTTAACTTTATTACTTAAAGGAATTGATTGCCACATCATCTTCCATAATATATGAATATTCTTTATTTTGATATTTTATTATTTTATTTAATTTCTTCCTTCAACAATCGCCTACATTCAATTATTTCTCAGTTTCCGCATTTGGCACTGACCTTGTCAGCCTAGCACTTTGATTGATGTATTTGTTTCTTTGTAACGCTAATTAAATAAATTAAATCAAATGGTGAACAATCAAGTGCAGAGTTTAATTAAAATGTTAACGGTGAATTTGCAATGCTAAAAAAGAGCAGAGAAACAACAACAAAAAATACTTTGGCAAAACCAAATTAAACAATGTGGCGGACGAAAAATAAAAAAAAAAAAACCGCCACCAAGTGTTGACCTTTACCTTTAGGTTTTGCTTTAGCTTTAGCCCGCATCGAGCGACTCTATTGTCTATTGTGTAATATGATATATGGGCTAAAGAGTACAGGTTACAATCCCAAGTTGACGGTCCCCACCACGTGTTGATTGAAGCGCGTTAACTTCTCCTCACCCTCTGCCACATCGCAGCCAACTCTTTCTCCCTCACTGTGCGACTAAGAAAACAAAAGAAAAATTGCAAATAATGAAGGCAAAGCCACAATAACAATAACAATAGTATGCGAATGAATATATATTTTCGTATTTTGGAGTCTATATAGTACTCACTTCAGCTATACAAATTGTACGAATCATTCGAATCTGTAGTCACACACTCGCATCGATGTGGATACGAATAATTCAAGTACGAGTCGCGTATTTTTTCGTCAATGCGAATCGAAAATAATTGTAGGACCGTGCCGTAATGTGGCCGTACCTGTTTTCAGGGGAAAGAAGTGGAGACGGGGACGGGGAAGGCAGGGGAAATCCCACAGTCCCCACAATACAATTGAAATTCACAGTAAATAATAAAAATAGGAAAAAGCAACCATAAATTTGTGTTGTTATTTTTGCTTGTGTTTCAAGTACAACGAGCAAAATGGCATTGCCAAAAAGTAAAACAGCAACAACAACAGCAACTGCAAAATGTAAGATAATAATAATGAATAATATTAAGAGCGTTATTAAAGCCAAAAATACTAAATGCTTGGACCACGAAAACGTGCCAAGTCCTCAGGCTAAGGAAATTGCATTGAAAACTATGTGCGAGAAATGGGAAAATAATGGAAAATGGCAAATTAAAAACCATATCTGAAAGCTAAAATGATTTTAGTAATAAATAAAAAGTGATCAAGTTGAGCAAGTTCAACGAATTCAAACGATAATAAAAAGCTGAGATAATTAATAATTACAACAAATTAACAAGTGTGCAACAACAAGAGAATGAAATGTTCGAATTGAATATCAGAATGAATACCCAAATAACGCCAAAGTAACACCAATAAAGTGTGCTCCACAGTCGACGGGCCAACAGCTATGTAAATAAACGAAACGAAATGAAACTATGCGTGTATGAATATCAAGCATACGCAGCGTTTGACCAGGCACCAGTTACTAAATATATAAATATTATAATTTCTGTGGCATTCACAACTTTATTATTGTTAGAATTTCGTTGTGATTGTTCTTGTTGTTGTTGTTGTTGGTAGCAACTAAAAATCGTTAGAATATTTTGGCCAAAACGTTCATTGACCCGCACGTTCAAGGTTAAATGCTGATGCGTAATAAAGTACAACAACAACAACAACAATGGTAACTACACAACACCAACAACAAGTTGGTTCACACTTTTTGGCTTAGAAATAACACGTTGCCTGAAGAGAAACAACAACAACAACAAGAAAGTATAATAGAAGCCCCTGCCATGTGCGTGCCTCAAAACTCAAGCTCAATAACGACATCGGAATCGACTTCGACATCGACATCAGAATCGGAATCGGACTCAAATTAGAATTGGACGTTAGACGTTGAGAATTTTTACTATTATGAGTTTTACTATGCGAACACGGCAATCTTCTGGCTTCTGTTTCGGTATCTGTTCTATTTCGAAGGGGAGTTTCTGCTGCGTCAGCGCACACGCGATTTCTATTTTCGCATGGCTCGGTTTCGCGGCTTCTTGGCGCTCTTGAGTTCTGTGTTTTCTTTTTTTCAGTTTCGGTTTTGATTTTCGCTTTTTTTTTCGCGTGTTTTTTCTATTTTGTAATTTCGTGCTGCGTGATTATTATTATTATTATGTAGATTATGATGACGATGATCATCGTTGCCAAGCAAATTAAATTTTATGTTTACTTTAACTTGACTCCCCGCCAACCTCTCCACAATCCTATTAGAACACTAGAGTGGAACCTTTCTAGTTTCGTTCCGAGTTGGAGTTCGAGTCCGCGTCTCTTTCATATTTATTTAAGCCATGTGCTTCAAATTCGGTTCTCGCGTTTACAATTTGACTCTTTTGTTGTTCCACTGGCTTTTTGTGTCTAAAACAGCGTTGTTATTATTATTATTACTATTATGTGTATTTGCGTGTGTGTTTGTTATTTTTTAATTAAAATAACAATGCGTCGCAATCAGAAGTGATTTATTAAATTTTTCTAACATTTATCTGACGCCATTCTCTCACTCGTCGCTTTCATAAGATCGTTGGTTCTTGCTTTTATTAGTGGGCGCCAAATCTGTTTTTCCTGTTCCTCAGGCTTAGTTTACACAACAGTTCGTTGCTTAAGTCTTTTGTTTTTGGCTACGCAAAGTATGCATGAAACAATTACGAAATTTGTTAGAGTCGAAAGCTAAAAATAGCAAAGAAACTACTACGAAAAAGAAAAGAAAACAAAAAAAATATAATTACACTAAAGTTTAAAATAATATTACTGACAAATAAATATTTGCTTACTACTTAGTGTTTGTAAAATCCAATAACACTAATAGTTTCAAACAACTAAAAAAAACAAATTTTTTTCAAAGAAATAAAAAAAGTTCTTGTCAGAAGTGGGATTCGAACCCACGCCTACAGAGTAGACTGCGACCTGAACGCAGCGCCTTAGACCACTCGGCCATCCTGACTGATCGGCGAGTGGAAAATAGAATTCAACTGATAGAAGAACATGCCACTATTTATAGAGAGCTCCCATAAAATCACTCGATCATTTTCGGATGGAATTAAAACCCAATCTAATGGACATTGCACAATGTTGGTGATTTTGTTGTTGTTTTTTTTCCATTCGCCCACGCTTAAGCTAGGCAACGGCAAAACTGGGTTAGCAATTATCTTATTAAATATGTGTATACAGCAATTGTTGTTTGTTTTTTTCCCGACTCTATCTTTTTCGACTGCTTTCTGTTTGGCTCAAAGGCGTTAATTGCTGAAATTTCTATTCGAAATATTTGCTCAGCGAAAAAAAAGAAAAGATTTATTTGTCATACGGGACAAGCTGACAGCTGGGCGAGCATTTCAATTAGCAGTTCGCTTAATCTGCAATCGGGCATCAGCTGAGCTTCGAGTAGTACGTGTGTGTGTGTGTGTGGGTTGCCGGCTAACGGTAAATAGGCTTGTGTCCACCTTTTATGGACATGCTGAACTATTGAAACTTGATTTCTTCTCTGCGCAGGTGGGCAATAAAAAAGATCAAACTTGGCCTACTGAATTCAAGTTGTTGTTTTTATATTTTTACCATTTTTTTTATGAAAGCAGTAATAATTTGTTACTATTGAACAGTTTTCTACAATACAAAAAAAAAACTATTTAAAATTGTGATATTTCTTTGGCATTCTCTTTCGTCTGTTATTCTGATACGTGATTGAAATATCATAAATTGATAAACCATGATTAAGTTTTGATTTCCGTAGGAAAGACAGACAAAAGAAAAAGAGCTTCACAAATTCAAATTACATTCAAATATAGCGTGAAAGAAACTAAATAAAGGAATGTAGACAAACTTTTTTCTTTTTTATCAGAGAATGAATGTGTAATAATTATTGACATAATTAGGAATATAATAACAATGATCATGACGATGACGAGAATGATGCTAAAAGGAGCAGTCTCAGTCTTTTTGATCCCTGGCTTTTTGGCACGTTTTCCATGTTTGTTTTTTATACTGTTTCTCAGTAGCATAATTTAGATTTTGTATCTACGTATTGTTGTCGTTTCGGCTCTGAGTTTGTAGCATGCTGAAATTGTTGTCGCTGCCAAAGTAATTATCTGTAATTTTTTAGAGGTCTGTCATTGCTTTGTCTTTATTTTCTCTCTATTTTCGCACTAATACTGTAAGCTAAAGTTGAGTCTTTTAATTGCTTTAGAACTTTGAGTCCAAATTTTCGTATGGCAGCTGCCGTCTGTTTCTAGCCACGGTACGGTCTTAACTTTGGATATTATCTTGGCCTTTTTGCTCAAAATATGTGTGTGTGTGGACAACAAGGCAACAAGACTAACAACAACAGCTTGGCCAATTGGTTAGTTAGGTCTGTCGTCTGGGATCTGGGGTCTGAGGTCGCCCTAACGCTATCGGGGCCAAAGCATCAGGCCACCTGCTGAATGAATGGGATACGAATACTAACCGGAACAAGAACTCGACGCATTTTCAATGAGGTTCGAGGTTCGAGGTTCGTCTCGTCTCGTTTGTTATTGTTGCCAAAGGGCAGCAGCCATTCAGGGGAGTCTGGCAGCCAGCTTGTGCTTGTGTCAGTCTTAAAATTGCCTAAATTTATTTCAATCCTTTAAGCACTAATTTTAAATTAGATTCCAATTGCTGTCTGTGTTCGCTCTGCTCTGTATTCGTCGGTTTGCTTCGGTTCGGTTTGGTTGTCGGCGCTTTTTGTCGACTGTTAGCAGCTGTTGCTCTTAGTTGGCCCTCGTTGTTGGCCTGGCATCTGCTCAAATTGTATATCTTTTAGCTTTTGTCTTTTGATATGTTTTAAGTAGCTGGCAAATGTTTTGTGCGATTTTTATCGCATCTCAGAACCTTAATTGGCAAACAATGCAGAAAATGCAAAGCGCTTCTACGCTTCTCTCGCTCTCCTTTTTTATGCCTTCACTTAATCAGGCTCATCAATCAAGTGTAACACGCCAACGGGCCAAAAAGTTATTTCGTTCAATTACTCATGCCATAAATAATCTCATGAACAATAATTATAAGCACATATATTTAAGCGAGACGCACATTACGCATACGCCATGTGTCCAAGCATGAAAATTAATGAAACGAAAGTTGTCAGCGAAAAGCGAATGGCGAGAAATTCAAAAAATGAAATGTGACAAAAACACACAAAAAGTTTGTCAGACTTTAATGCATATATATTAACTATATACCTACGCACATATATTGTGTATTCTGTTAATGCCCAAGAAGACCTAGACCTAAATACACTCCTCAATATGCTTTTACTCAACCATTCATATTTACACTCACTATCACTCACACACACACACTCATTATTCACAGACAGACAGCGAGGCGCGCCTAAAAGTGACACTTGAGTTACGTGTAGCGTGCAGAACTCTAGTTTTGCAGGGTATCATTTAAGTCAAAATATATTTAAAGCTTACAAATTAAAACAATTTGAGAACTTGCTAAAAATGAAATTCCCCACAAACAGTTTAGTTTTTGCAAAACAAATCAAATAAAATACGAATTCAAAATGTAATCATAAAAATAGAAGGACTAATCATAAAAATATAAGGACTATTTTTATGATTATGATTCTTTGTTATCGATAAAATATATCATTATCCTTCATTCTTTCTCGCTCATTTATTTGTATGCATATCTTAATTATTGACGCTGTTGCACACCAATATAAATAATGAATAACTTGTTAAAAAAAGAAAAATTTGTCACAAGCATTGAAGCCACAAACAAGCGACAAATTTTTGCACGATGCAGTCAGCAGCCCTTTGCGACGACTTGAAAGGAATAATACGAGTATAATGAATATATTTGTAAGCTCTCATGCATTTATATAAATCTACCAAGAGCCAGAGGGGGTGTAAAGGAGGAGAGAGGCGAGAGGTGGAAAGGCCGTCGACAACATGAACAGCAAACACACAAATAAATGTCAAATGAGCCACGGTTTTTGATTTATAGGCTCTGCATATTTTTGCATGCATGGATCTCAGGCCCGAGAGGCTTCTTCGTTCAGGTTGTCCAACTGAAATGAAGTTCGGATCGGGATTTTGTGCAAAAACAAGCGCGACAACTTCTTCACTTTTGTTTGTGCCTCGTTATGTTGTGTATTATTTGTTTGCAACGATGCTGATGATTCCCATTCCCGCAGCTTGGGTCAGAGATTGCCTCTACCTAAACGCATAATTTGCATTTCGAGCGAATGTGTTGTGAGTGTGTGCCGCGAAATTGATAAAGCTCGTTGCTTCGTTGCTCCGTTGCCTTTTGTCAAATGATTCAATTTCGTCGTTGACTTGAAATGCATTTTGAAAGCCCAAATGAGAGAAAAAAACATACCCAAAAATGTGTTTTCTTGTTAAAAATGTTTTGGGTGTGTTTGAAATGCAAGCGGGGATCGTTGCTGCGCTGTCTCTCTCTCCCTCTCTCTCTCTATCTCCCTCTCTCTGAGGCATATCAAAAGTCAAACACACACACTTCCTCGTGTACCCCACTGACCATGTCCCATTCCCCCTGTGATTGGCCCCGATCCCCTTTGGCCTGTCAGAGTTTACACATGTCGGCTTTTAGCTGCCTTCAGTTTTATTTATTTTATGATTTTAGGAAGGCGCAGTCTGGGTCTGTTTCTGTCTCCATCTCTGTTTTATTTTTTACTTATTTGTTTTTTTTTTTCATTTTTATTCTTTTTAAGTCTTTTTATTTGTTGTTTATTAGTCATAAGTCGCGTTGCATGGCTTATGACAATTCCTTTTGCCTTTGCTGTCACGCCCCAAAAATGTGCGTGTAATTAATCAAACCAAGCCGGTTCCTCAACGTCCGATCTCTCACTCCCCGTTTGCCCTGCTGTCCTCAAGTTTTTAATATACAATGAAAATTAGCTTAATTTATTTGCTATCAATTATGCAATAGTTGACACTATTATTATTAAAGTCGATGCAATTCTGACTGCTGAAATAAAAGCAATTAGTTTAACTAGAGAAGAGTTTATGAGTATTTTGTCTATATACGAAATTTATTCCACTAGCCCTTTTTATTATTTAAAAATTCAAAATATTGCTTTATTTGTAAAATTATATATTTTTTGCATTGTATAAAAATTTTCTGCTTCTTTTTTTAATGTGCCTTAAGAAGAAACTTAATATTTTGAAAGTTGTTACCTTTAGCTCTCATTCTTTGTACCCAATATTTAATTTACGTTTTAAAATATGTGGTGCAGAAATAAATATATAATATAATTTCTAATTTCTAAGCGAACGTGCTTTGATTTTTGGACTTTAATGCTAAGGTCTGGTGTTAGCTATTTTCTTTTTTTTTTTATTGTTTGTGGTTTTTTTGTTTTTTGTTTAGTAACTCTCACTGGCTAAATTTATGCAGGTTCTTTTTAAGCATATATCGCATATGATTTTTTTTTACTTTTGTGTTTTTTCTCTCTCCTTTTTCTTAATTTTTTTTATCATCTTTTTGCGTGTTTCTGCACAGCAGGCACTTTTTTTGTTGCTGTTGAGTAAAATAATATTTTTTAATATAAGTATCAGTTTTTATGAGTTGCGAGTGAGCTGTGTGTGTATATGTGTGTGTGTGTGTGTGTGTGTGTGTGTGTGTGTGTGTTGTTGTTGTTGTTGTGCGCCGACTGTGGCGAAAATTGCGCGCGTTTATTCCATTAATCATTTGGCACAAAGCAACAGACGAGGCAAAGCAAAGGCAAAGGTTTAGTTTTTTGTCGCTACTTTTTGTTATGCTGCGAGCCACCAAGTTCAATAGAACTTGTTTGGAAGTTAACGAGTAATATTCGCATTTTGTTGCCTAAAACATGACCGAGCAATTTTCGTGAAGTCGCCACAAGTCGATACTCGAATCGAGTCGACTCGAATTGACTCGACGCGACTCGACTTGACTACAACTCCATTCGAGATGTTAGCTGCTTGTTTTTGAGGCCGTGATCAATGCCTGGGGCTTGTCTGCGAAACTTGATTAAAAATTCAAGGCCAAATTGTGGCAGCAACGGACCATTTCAAACGAAAGATGCAAGAGTCTGTGTGTGTGTGTGTGTGTGTGTGTGAGTGTGCCGCATGCAACTTGATTGTGGCATGTTTAGAAAGCGGTTACAAAAAAGACACGAGACAACAACGCTCCTACTCGAACAAATCTCAAAAGTGGCTGTGCTCCGCTTGCCCAGTGCACTCGTTGCACTTGCCCCTCACCCAGTTTGGCAAACAAGTTACTGCTTGTTGTTGCACGTAGTTGTTTGCAGTTTGTTGCCGGTGGTGCGACTGAGTGGGTCTGGGAGCCATTGAAAGTGGTTTGGCTTGCTCTCTGTCTTTCTCTATTTCTGTGCAATTGTTTCGTGCATTGTTTGGCTTAATATCCCACAAATAATCTATTCGTATACGTATTCATTTAATTTTATTTTTTTCGCATTCATTCATCATTCAGTTTTAATTGCATTTAATTAAATCGCGCAGCCCGTCAGGCTATAAGCCGCAAACTAATTGAAATAAGCCATTACTCTCAGGCTGAGACTTTTTGCAGGTGTCCAGAACAATTCTTTTTCTCTGCTTGAACCGAAATGCGACCAAAATAAGTTCAGTTGATTAGACCTGCTTTATGGAGTAACTAAAACTATTTTTAATTTTTAATGAAAACTCGGAATTCCAATTGTTATTATTCATATTATAATTCAGGAAGTTCAATTTGATAAATTCGATCCATTTAATTTTCGCATGAAAACAGCGAATTCTTAAAAGCCAAATAGCAATTTGATAAATTTGATCAATTTAAATTTCTCATTAATAAAACAAAGAATTCTTTCAATTTTAATAGATATATGGATATACATATGTGTTTATTTATTATTGATATGTGAAAAAAAGGTCAAATGCTGCACGTCCTTAGAAAGCCCAGCTTGGAAGCTGTCTTGAGTGGATGCTTAAACTATTTGAAGCGTATTCATTTCAGCTGGCCACGCCTCCAGGTGTTTAACAAGCAAATGACAGCCCACTTGGGTGTGCGTGTGTGTGTGTGTGTGTGAGCCTGGCAGCTTTAATAGCCCCAATCGGTCTTTCGTTCTTTAGATTCTTAACGCTTCTTGCTACCAACTGCTGCCGCTGTTGCCGCTGTTGTTGTTGCTGCTGCCGCTTTTGATGGGAGCCAACATTTCTTGGGGTTCTTCTGCTGTTTTTCGCATGATGATCGCATGTTTATAAATAGTTGGGACGTTAAAGTAATATGTATATGAAATGTCGATTCCAAAGTGTCTACAATTTCCACACACACACACACACACACGCACGAACAAGAGTTTTAGTTAGTTGTTGGTCTGCTCTGCTGGTGTTCTGAGTGGTTATTGTCGGTGCTTTTGAGCTTTACCTTGAGCTTTGGTTTCATTTACCCAGACCCAAAGCCGACGAGAAGAAAATTGTCGGTCGTTTGGTCGTTTGGCTTTTGCTTTTGCTTTTCGCTTTGTTACTTGTAATTAAAGTTGCCAGCGGAAGTTAGACGAGCTGTGAAGTTACCTTAACATATGTACATATAGAGAACGCACACACACGTCTATTCTTGATATATCTGATTCTTGTTGTTGCGGCTTTGCTGTTTGCGGAAATGTAATGGGAGCCAGATGCGCTAGGTCGAACTGCAAAACAACAAAAAAGTTCTACATCCCAACATCATGGGAGAAAAACTCATAACGAGCCAAGCTCGGCTACAGTATTAATAACTTTCCAACAAATCTATTGCATAAAGTGATCAGTAAAATATATGCTTTATAAAGAATAATAATAATATTAACAAGTACAACCAGAAAAGCATTATACATATTACGATGATATAAAAAAAACCGCGTATATAATATTAAAATTTAATGAATTATGATTAATAGCTTTTCAAAAAGGCAATCGGAAAAACTGCTCAACAAAATATATGATATAAAATAAATATTAAAAAGTAAAAAGTAAAATATTAGAAGCATTATAAATATTATGATGATATACACAAAATATACCACGTACATAAAAATAGTACAATTTAATTAAGTAGTAATTCATAGAGAAATGAAGTTCATATTTTAAGCAATTCAGCATTCTCGATTGCGCTGCTTTTATTATTACAGGGTATGCACTCACGTAGCAATAAGTATATCGGGTTCTCTACAAGTCGCTAATGTCCATTTCTTTCACTCTTCTTGCAGGTAATGAAACACAACCCTACGAAATGTCACAGCAAATTTGCCTTTCTACAGGTAAAACCCTCCTAATGTGCTCGCTACTTATAAACATTAAGTATACACATTTGAGCACAAGCTCGTAATCTTATATACAGAGTGTCTTGCGAAACTTACGCACCAATAAGTAAGAAACAAAAAAATATACAAAACTTATGCCTACACCCACACACACCACCACACGCATGCTGTCTTTGCGCAATTTCTTTTGCTCTTACCAAAAAAACAAAAACTAAAAAACTGAAAAAACCAAAAAAAAGTTATTTGACAGGCGCACAGAAATCATATGACTGACAAGTTGCCCCTTGACACACTTTTTGTCATAGCAACAAATATAATAAATTGTTTTTACTTTTTTTTCTTTCAATAATAATACTTTTAAAAATACAAAGCAAAAAAAAGAAATAACCGCCAAATATGTTAACATTTTGACCAACAATTGGGGAGTGTTATTCAACGTTGTTGCTAATTTTTCGATGCAGCCAAAGATTTCGGGTTTATCGCCACAAAAATAAGTTTCGTTTTAATTAAACAAATCTTGAATGATTGAATAGTAACAGTAAATTGAAAAGATTTCTATTTTTAAATATTTAACAGTCTGGAATTTGTATTTTTTAGTAATTTTAAATTAAATATTTTGAAATCTAGCTCAACATGAAATTAAAACTTTTTTGATAGTTATAGTTCAGAGTTTAGCAATTTATCTTAATTGTGGTTAAAATCAACACTTTTTTGATAGTTGAATTAATTTTAAAATAATTATCAAGAATAGGTCTAAACAAGTGTCAAAATGACCGGCAATAAATCAAGAGATAAAACAGAAAGCATGCTCAAGATTTATAAGTATTTCGGTAGTTTCTCATCATCATTATGATGAATTCGATATACTTGAAAGCTTAAACAAAATTTTCGAGTTTAACAAAAAATTTGTTAAATCCCCGCACTTTTGTTGTTGTTGTTGTCAGCCAATCGTCAGCTTTTTTTCTGAGTGATTTATCTGTAGAAACAAAAAAAGAATATAAAAAATGAAAATAATAAAAATGTGTAGTTAATGTGTGAGAGTGAAAGACGCGGCAAATGCGAAATGGACAGGTGTGCCAAACGAAAGTTTTGGCAATTTGTCACGTTTAAGATTAATACGAGATAATACAATAGATACAACAGCAGCCTAGGCCTCAGGCCCAAGGCCCCAGGCCCCAAGCACGCTATAAGCACAGGCAATTGTAAATTATTTGCAATAATTTCTTAAATTTAAATACTCATTTGGGAGCTTTAAGTCAACTGTTCCCGCTTTGTGCGCGAATTTCGCCTGGCGCTGCAAAATGAAAGAAAAGAAGCGAAACACAATGAGCAAGCAAACAAATTGATAATCGCATTAAGTTCATATTTTCATCAGTTTTCGGGCTGCTTATAAGAAATTCCAGGAATTGTATTTTGTAATAGCTCGTATAGCTGCCTCATTCTTTTTATTTTGCTGCTCCGCGCTCGTCTTACAAATGCCTGGCGGCGACCACGGTCGATGGTCGATGGTCGAGGGTGGCGGGTGGCGGGGCGGGGGCCGATAGCAGTGTAACGTAATGTAATACCCTGCGCTGCAAATACACTTTCTGCTGCACTCGACAAAAGAATTTCCCACAATGTCAACAGTCAGCGAACCAAAAATATATTGCGCATACGCATCGTAGAACAGCAAACGCCCAATGCTGCCCAAAGGCAGGAACAAGTGAAGCACCAGCGAAAACAACAATACACAAACTTATATACACCACTTAATGTGTATATATATATGTATATATTCCAACTATGTTGCATACCATGGATCCATCAACTGCGTCACGATTTGCTTATGAAAAAAAGAATTATATAAAATGCCATGCATATAAAAATCGGATATCTTAAATCCCAGTTCAATGCCTTTTGCTGCGGCCAGAAACATAATAAACAAAAGACTCTTGCTTTAGTTGAAATTATATAATAAATTTTAAAAATATTTATTATATATGTTTATAAAATGTTCTTAGTTTTGCCTGTCTATATAGATCAATTCTGTCATCTTTTCCATATGTGGTCTCTTATTACATCTTTGTCTAAAGCTGTGCTTTAGTGAAGTCAAGCGCTGCTTGCAAGTTATGGAGCAGGATTGCATTTTTTATGTTTCGACAGTGAGGCGTCGTTATTGCGGGCACTAAATGTGTCTCTCAACTATTTATAGCGTTGAGCCCAATTGGAATTGTATCTGGAAGACGACTGTCTAGGCTCTTAATCCTTTGTTTGCGCACAAACGCATTCGCACCGCAGAGAGGGTGCGTTAATGCTTTGTTATGCGAGCAGTTGAAGCTGCATTCTGCGATTCGCCAGATGCATTGTCAAGTGACGTAAATGACTTCAAGGACGCACAGTAACCCGCCACAGACAACACAGACAGTTATAATAATAATAAGAGACGACAAACGAGCAGAACGAGCAGAAGAACAAGAGCGACTCAAAGTGGAAGTGGAAGAGCAAGAATGAGAGTGTCAAGACAAGAAAAGACAAGACAACAAACGAGTCCAACATTCCGAATGTTGTTGTAGTCCAATAAAAATCACTGACCATCAACAATGTGGCTGATATTTAATAAGTGCTTGCCAGCGAAAGAGTAAGAGAGAGAGAGAGAGAGAGAGAGAGAGAGTGACTGAGAGATAGAGACGATAACAATAGAGACGCAGACAGGGTGGGCATGGAAACGGTGTAGGATGTCTGCGACTGCGACTGGAGCCGATGCTGATGCTGATGCTGCGGATGCTGCACAAGCTTGTACGACATGCTGTTGATAATGTAATAACAATAACAATAAAATGTAAATAAGCCAGACAGACAAACAGACTCGAATTCGCATTCGCATTCGCACTCGAATTTATATTCGCACTGCATTTGACTTTTCCCTGTGGCCACAAGGTCGTTATCGACCTTAAAGCCACTGTGAATTTCAAATATCAAAAAATTTTTCATATTTCACATTTAATTAAAAACTTCCGTTTCCAACTTTTCAACGTACAACTCGCAAAACTCCCAAACAACAATAATAACAGCAACAACAAGAACTGCACTTGAATGGCAGCAGAGAAATACTATAAAGTTTTTTGCATACGAGAAACGCTTCAGTGAGTGCATTAAAACACGTTTCTCGGTTCGACTAGAACTGCCAGCTGAAGTGTGGCAACAGTGCATCAAATGAGAGGCTGTAATCAATCCAAGCTATTGATATAAACCAAACAATAGCGGCCACGTTGCCAAACTTGAATTTCAACAAATTGCACTGTTGCCAAGCTTCCACAACACTTTGCGTGGTTGCCAAACTTATTTGTAATGCAAATTGTCGTGTCATGCGATGTTGCCAAACTTCTCGCTATTTAGTTGGCAGCTCACTTCAATTAGCGCTTTTTATAATGAGAACCTTTCCCATTCTCCTTTTTTGTGTGCTATGGTCACACTGTCATAGGCAGTTCGCGAATAACAATTGGCGTTGTGACTTTTGTTTAGTTTTTCCACAGCAACTTCTCTTCGTTTATGTTCTGCTCATCTATTCTAACTTTCTTTGTATGCGAGTGTAGTGTGTGTGTGTGAGTGTGTGTGTGTGTGTGTGTGTGTGTGTGGCGTGTGTGTTTGTTAATGGCTTCACTCCATTGCCATTTGTTTTGCACTCCATTGTTTTTGCTCAGCTTCTGGATTACGCTTTTCTTTTTTGTTGCTGTTGCTGCTCCTTTGTTGGGCCACAACAGCGCATTTAAATGAATGCAGCGTGCTGGAGACACTTTAATATTTGTTAAGTGTCGCGCGCAGCAGTGTTGGTAAACGACTTGCACAAAAGAAAACAAGAAAAAAAGTGCAATAAAAGACTCCACTGAATATGTCGAGCATATGTGGACTATAAAAAGCCAACTCAAAGCGTTTGTGTGTGTGTGTGTGTGGAGGGTATTTATGCAAACATGTGCATGATTAAAGGCGCATAAAAAGAAAATGCCGACCCAGTGGGCCAGAGATATTGCATGACTGCGCTGCAGCGTGCGTTAGAGCGAGAGGCGTGTGATGGAGCAATAGAGGGAGGGAGAGGGGTGAAAAACATCATATTCCGATGCCAGCAATTTCATGTTGCATAGTTCAAGGCGCTCGCTTTAGTCCCTATCGAAGCGTTGATTCTTTTCACTAGTCGAAAATTCCGCTTTTCGCACACACAAAATAGCGGCCATTGAAGGGCCTTGCATCGTTGTCCTAGTCGCTGTTGATGTCATGCCAAAGGCACATTTCTCCTTGAACTCGACAGCAGAACGGAAACGGAAACCGCTGCAAATACTTTCGTTTACCTGGCCGGCCGTCGTGTCTGCTGTTTGGCAGCCATTTTACAAAATTTGCGACGCCATAAAATGGCGTCATTTGACTTGACTTGAAGGCGTCGTTCGCTCGTTTGGTCGCTTTCTCGCTGGCTGGCTGCTATGTAAATTAGTGCCGCATTGTGACTCTTTAGCATTTAGCATTTGAGGCGTCGTGTTTTGGCAGTTGCAGCACAGCACAGCACGCATTAAATGGCAAATCGAATAACGCCTCGACTCACTAGTCAAAGCACAAAGGTCATGCGACGACCCTCGCCAAATGTCGACCTGTGCTTTAAGTAGGTTAAAAACCACTTCCAGCCCTGTGACGTACTGTGCTGCAATGCAACCCTGCAGAACTGTGCACGGCGTGGTCATCGACGGCTTGGGGTGTGAGGGTTGGAGGCGAGGGGTGAGGGGTTCGTAGGCAACATGCCAACGAACTGAAAAAATCAATTCTGTGCCGCCCTATACCGAAACGTGCCTAACCACCGAGAAACTCGTGCGAAATATATTGCAGCCTTGCACTAGAACCCATCTAGCAGCCCCTTTCCCTCACCTCTACCTCTTCTTCTGCCTCCCATGCAACCCCACAGCGAGATCGAAAGGGACAGATAGCGAGAGAGAGAGAGAGAGCGAGAGCTGGCAATGCATTTGCCATGCGCTGCTTCTGGTACAGTTTTTCAACTCCAGCTAACAACAACTGGCGCCTGGCATTGCAACCCCTGCATCAACGCCCCCTTCCCTCACGCCCCTTTATAAACGCCATGTTGATGTTTGGGCTTAAAGCGTTTTAGCCAAGTCAAGACCAAAGCCAAAGCCAAGGTAGAACAGCCCGTTGTGTACCTTGCGCTGGCAGTATTTAGGTTCGCAATTTAGGGTTGCCATGGTTAAGGCTGTTAATGTTTTGGCCGCACTACGTTTCGAGTTAGGGTCGTCAGCCCTATTTATGTAATCGACTGGGGCTATTGGTCAACTGGCGAGCGATATGGAAAAATGTGTCAATGGAATGATTTTTGAATTGCTTTATGACTATTTGGGCGCACAAGTCAAATAATAATTAGGGGTGGCTTTGCAGTGCCATGAATGAGACTTGCAATCCACAAATATGTTTACAGCTGAAGCTAAACAAGATCCACATTTAACTACTGCACAATTAGTTATCAATATTAAAAAATGTTCGTTGTAAGCTTGCTTAGCATTCACTTGCGTTCCACATCGCAGCTGATATGTGTTCCACTTATGTTCACACGATCCACAACTGAAATGCAAACCCTTGAGAGCTTGCATCTTGCGAGAGCGATGTTATAAATAACTTTTCCAGATGATGATGCTGTACGCGTATATTCATGATTCATTCCCTGACATTCACAATGAATATGGCGCCATTAAATTGCACTCGTCCACTTGCAAAAACATTTCGCATGAAATTTTCACAATTCACTGCAAAAAGAGAAACAAAAAACATTTAAGGCAAAAACCTCAGATGAGACTTTTTATTTGATTTTTCATATGTGATACGAGATGAGATATAGACGAGTATCGTATGTATGTGTTTGTGTGTGTGTGTGCATATTTGTATTTATATTGTAGCAACAACTCAACTGCAAATCGTACAAGCAAACAAACCAAACACAACAACAACGACAACAACAACAACTTTCTGCTGCAGCTGCTTCTCTTATTGTTGTTGTTCCCCAATCGCTGTCTGACTTTCAGTCGACTAGATTTCAACTTGCTAATATAACAGGGCGAGGAGTGGAGAAGAAAGAGAGATAGAGAGAGAGTTTGCAGAGCAGAGCGGAGCGGAGGCAGCTGCGATGGCAAAGCAACAACACAAAGCCTCTGACTACTTGCATACATATTTATTTTGCTGCTGCTGCTTCTTTTTTTTTATTGCACTGCTGCAGAAGGCGCTATTTGCACGCTCCCCCTCCCCTTCACCACAGCAACACACACACACATTGAAAGCCGCTTAAAAATATGCATTGAAGCAAGTAAAAAAGTTTGCCATAGAATACAGTGACTAGAGTAGAACACAAAACAACAAGAAAGAAAAAAGAAGAATTTCATTTCTTAGCATAGAACAAAAAAGCACGCAAAACGGACGAGCAGAAACCAGAAAACAGAAGGGAGAACTTACCTATACCACGTTAAAACACTGTGCGACATGCAGTTCGCACACACATACACATACATATATATACATATGTACATGCATAGGAAGGGAAGGAGTGCAACGGGTGACGTGGACGCTGGCAGCGCTGCTTGCAGTGACAGTGGCAATGCCAAAGGCAAAGGCAAACTGCATATTCGAGGCCTACATCAACATTTTTCTGCTCAGCTGCAAGGGCGCCCAAGAGAGCGCGAGAGCTTGAGAGAGCGCAACAGACAGAGACTGAGAGCAAAAGCGCACTCGGTAAACAGATAGCAAGAGAGCGCAGTGCATGTGTGTTTGTATGTGTGTGTGCGGCTGCTGTGCATGTTGTTTGGCTGCAGTTTGTGTTGTGCTCTCGTGACCATAGCTATGGCTTCTGCCGACGTCGCTGTCGCTGCGTCTTTCTCTGCTTCAGCCTTCGCCTTTGCCTTCGCCACTGCCATCGCGTAGCTTTTGGACGTTTACATGGATTATGTGGGTATGTAGTGCGGCGTAACGTTGTAGCGAGACCGAGACCGAGAGACGGCCAAGCACAATAACACAATGAACTCCAAATGTGGGCAGAGGCCGGGCTCAACGTATGGCTGGGTAGGGCATAAGCAGAGGCGGGGGAGGAGGAGGACGAGGAATGCCGCTGGCTGCCTTTTGTGTTTTGTTTCTGTACTCGGTTGGCGTCTGTTTTTTCTATTTTCTTTTGCCTCCGCTGCTTTTTCCCATTGCCCGCCTTTGTTTTGTTACTTCATGGCGTTCTTTGGCGTTGTGCGAGTTGGAAAAATGGCTTTTCATAGTAAAAAATGAAATGTGGCTCGTTTGAGTTTGTGTTTGTGTTTGTTGTAGTTGCTATTCAATGCTTTATATAGTTATTTGCTGTATGTGTGCGTGCGTGTGTATGAAATATAATAACTCATCAGGTTGATGCGTTTGCGTTACAGTGGAGCAGCTTCAATCTGAGGTAATTGCAATGCCAAAATGGCGGCCAATGAGCTGATGCGGCAACTGTTAGCGCCACCTGGCGCCAAGCAGAACGTGTTCTATTACAAATGCACTTACACAATTACATATGTTTGTGTGTGTGTAGGTATAAATGACGGTGGCCTTCAGATAGGTTCGAACAACAACCAGAGAATTCCATATAGCGAGTTGTGATTGGAGATTGAAGGTGGACTGTGGATCGTGCAAGTGGAAAGTGAGATAAGCTGTGGGTTTTAATCAATGAATATGGCTCACATTCAGATCACATAGAGCCCACAAGCTGAGATACTTTCGGACTAAAATGTCTATCTCCGATCTATCAATTAGAAATGAGCGTGATATGGAAACAATGAATATGGTCACATTAAGATCACTCTATGTGGAACAATCCAGATGAAATCCACATTTAATACAACCTATTTTGAAACTATCTATTGCATCTTAACCTCATTCTAAATAATGTAAGCAGTGCAATGGATTGTAATTAATGAATGTGGTTCTCATAAAAATCACACATAGCTGAAATAGTGCAATCAATATAGTGTTCACATAAAATACAACTTATTTTCAAACTATAATATTCCGATCTATCAATCGGAAATGGGAAAAATATAATATATTTTAAAAATTGCATCTTTACCGCACCTAAATAATGTTCGCAATGTAATGGATTGTTATCAATGATTATTGTTCACATGATGATCACAAGTTGAAATCTTGCAATCCACATTAAATACAATATATTTTCCAAACTATAATATTCCAATCTATCACTCAGAAATGGGTGAAAAATAGTTTAAGAATTGTAATCAATGAATAAGTTTCACATTGTAATCACATAGATCCCACTAGCTGAAATATTGCAATCCACATTAAATAACACTCATTTCAATCATAAATGAGTGTAGTGTATTTTATAAAATTGCATCTTTACCGCATTCTAAACCATTTTCGAAAACAAAAGATAATATTTAGCTCTTTGAAAACTATCGTAAATCATAGAAAACGCATAGAATACTATGGAACAAGAGCTTGCAGCATAAAAGTGGCGATATCAGCTGCAGAGTTTAACTTGTCATGGCTCAAACCTAGCGATTAAAATAAAGTTGCTTTGTTGTGAAGCTCAAACAACCCATGAAAATGCCAAACATTGCATGACGTTGTCAGCGATAAAGCAACTTCGTGGACACTGCGAGGGGACGAGGAGGGCGGGGCAAATCAACTTGCCACACACAGGCAGCACAGAAGCATGTGCTTTGGGGAGAGGAGAGGGGAATAAGTGTAGTTGGTCAGGTTTTTACTTTTTTTCTTGCTCGTTTTCTCATATTACTTGTGGTTGTTGTTGCTACACACTTTTTCTTTGCCGCAACAGCAATTTACTGCATTTTTCATTTACCATGCGAGCGGCACAAACACACACTTGCCACACGTTGCAGTGAAAATTTGCAGTCAAGTTGGCGTCGCTGCTGAAGCAGACGAAGTTTGCATGACGCCGCAGTTTATTTCATTTTATTTAGCGTGCGCTTTTTTCTCTATCCGTCGTCGTTTGGGTTTCTGTTTTTTTTTTCTTCGTTTTGCTCGGTGGCAGTGAAATTGAAACGACGACGTTAACGCTAAACTTGTCGTAGGAGGGAAAGTGGGAAAGCGGGAAAGCGGACAGGCAGCCAGCAAGACGACTGGGCGTATGCGCAATATTTCATTGCATCGCAGCGCGTCGCGGCTTGTGGCGTGTGGAGGCAAAACTGCCGCCTGTTGGCGTACAGAGAAAAAACTGTGTTATGCCGACAATGCACCACGTTGCACTCACACATAACGGGCCCCAGGACTATGAAGGCGAGGGGGGGGGGGGGGGATTGCACTTGTGGCCAAGGGCTCGGCAGCGGCTTCTTAGTCAAGTGCTGCTCGGTCCTAAGCCGCAGTTGCAGCGCGCAGCAACGCCTCTTTGTCGTATCTTTTTATCTACTTAGCCAACAACATCAACCTCACCTCCCATCCTGTCAAGCAGCCGTCCATCTATCCAATGGGTTGCCCGATTATTACTGTCTCCGCACACACAACTTGCACTTGATATGCTTTTTGTCTTGCCTCGTTCTCCTTGTCTCCATCTTCAGTTAGTTGTGTGCGAAGCGAACGTGACTATTTGTGTGTTATGTGTCTGAGGCGAGCCCTTCAAAGTCCACAGTTCACACAGTTTCCTGTTCAGAGCCGCGCCAAGCCAGAAATTATAGCATAATCGATAACAGCTTGAATTTGGTGTTGCAACGAAAATAATCGAGTGCCTAACAGTCCACATGGGATCCACACAGAATGCAAATTTTCCACACATCGTAAATGGCACTTTACAACTAACAAATTAGCTTAGAAACTATTTTGCATAACTTCCTCATATGCAATGCATTCCAAATGCCACATTATATAAATAATGCGCAAAACAATTCGTTCCAGGTATTTTTCACAAACTGTACTTTTAGATAAATTTCGATGCAAATGTGATTTCGATAACTTGTAAATCAGTGTTTCAATTAAAACGAAAGTCAATGTAAAAGTTTAGTTGATTATTTTCGAAATTTGCTGCGTTCCACAAAGGTTAAAGCTGTTGAAGAGCTACAAATAAATATTAAAAGCGGCAGATCTCAGCGTATAGAACTCTGATAAATGCCCGTTTCGTTTTCTGTTTCGGCGATTCTCGATTTTACGCAGATTCCTTGCGACTTTGAGCCGCGCACGTTAATTGAATTTTAAATTGCGTTGGATTTTGTGTCGACCTCTTAGCGACACACCGTTACACAGCTACAGATACAGATACAACTAGAGGCATAAATTATATCCAAGTACTTGTATTGCTAGATATACAGCTAGAAAGAGATGAACATGTGATAGTCTTTGAGTTTTTGCAGAAATCGCGAATGTAAATTCGCGCACACAGAACGCTGATTCTCCCTCCTGACTGCCAACTGCTAAAAATTTATTTATTTGGGTCTAATGTTTTATGTAAGACAACAACAACAGATCGATAGCGCTTTAAAATTCACGGAAATGGCAAAAATAAAAATAATAAATGTAAATTGAAATGCTGTATTGATGAATTCTATTTGCTGTATCTTTTTGCAGGTCGCGATGATCTCTCGCCCTCGAGCAGCCTCAACGGCTACTCCGCGAACGAGGGCTGCGACGCGAAGAAGAGCAAGAAGGGTCCGGCGCCCCGGCTGCAGGAGGAGCTGTGTCTGGTGTGCGGAGACAGGGCGTCGGGCTATCATTACAATGCGCTCACCTGCGAGGGCTGCAAGGGCTTCTTCCGGCGCAGCGTCACCAAGAACGCCGTCTACTGCTGCAAGTTCGGGCGGGCCTGCGAGATGGACATGTACATGAGGCGCAAGTGCCAGGAGTGCAGACTGAAGAAGTGCCTGGCCGTGGGCATGCGGCCGGAGTGCGTGGTCCCGGAGAACCAGTGCGCCATGAAGCGGCGCGAGAAGAAGGCCCAGAAGGAGAAGGACAAGGTGACCAGTTCGCCCAGCTCCCAGCACGGCCTCAACTCCAATTCGGCGCAGGGCATTGGCGGCAACGGCGGCGGCGGCGGTTCGCACGGCACCCATGACTACGTCAAGAAGGAGATACTCGACCTCATGACGTGCGAGGCTCCCCAGCATGCCACAATTCCGGTACGTCCCGATCTCCCAACCATAAGTATGTTCGTTTTGTTAATAACAAATTAAACCTCCGTTTGCAGCTACTACCTGATGATATTTTGGCCGAGTGTCAAGCGCGCAATATACCTCCATTAACGTTCAATCAGTTGGCCGTTATATATAAATTAATTTGGTATCAGGATGGCTATGAGCAGCCATCCGAAGAGGATCTCAAGCGTATTATGGTGAGTCGAGTACCCAAATCGAATCCTCTTTTATGTAACATATGTTAAGATGTTCCAAAAAGTATTTTTCAACAATATAACTGATCAATACCGTCAGTCTGTGAATCCAAAATCATGTTTGTTCTAGAATATGATTATTATATATTATGCTTTTTACCAAATTCGTATTATTTCATACAATTTATAATATTATTTTCATATTATTCTGTTTTTATTATCCACAAGTTGTTATCGATCAGTTGAAATAAAAATCGTGTTTACCACACAATTAATCAAACTACATTTTGCTTCTCTATGCATATTTACATAGTATTTAAAGTAAGGATCTAATTAATCCATCAATTGATCTCATTCGGTATTTGCTCAAAAATGTTAATCATATATCCCATTATACCGCAGAGTCAACCGGATGAGAACGAGAGTCAGACGGACGTCAGCTTTCGGCACATCACCGAGATAACCATACTCACAGTGCAGTTGATAGTGGAGTTTGCGAAAGGATTACCAGCGTTTACAAAGATACCCCAAGAGGATCAGATCACGTTACTCAAGGTAAGTTAAGCATTCACATTTAAATAGAGGAGAACAGACACTGATTGATTGATTGAACCACTTGGAAATAGGCCTGCTCATCGGAAGTCATGATGCTGAGAATGGCCCGACGCTACGATCACAACTCGGACTCGATATTCTTCGCGAACAATCGATCGTACACACGAGACTCGTACAAAATGGCCGGCATGGCGGACAACATTGAGGATCTGCTGCACTTCTGTCGCCAGATGTTCTCGATGAAGGTGGACAACGTGGAGTATGCCCTGCTCACTGCCATTGTGATCTTCTCGGACCGGCCGGGACTGGAGAAGGCCCAGCTGGTCGAAGCGATACAGAGCTATTACATCGACACGCTACGCATTTATATACTCAATCGCCACTGCGGCGACTCGATGAGTCTCGTCTTCTACGCCAAACTGCTCTCCATACTCACCGAGCTGCGCACGCTGGGCAACCAGAATGCCGAGATGTGCTTCTCCCTCAAGCTCAAGAATCGCAAGCTGCCCAAGTTTCTCGAGGAGATCTGGGATGTCCACGCCATACCGCCCTCGGTGCAGTCCCATCTGCAGGCCCAGCAGGAGGAGCAGGAGCGTCTCGCGCGTGCCGAGCGCATGCGCGGCGCCGTCGGTGGCGCCATCACTGCCGGCCTCGATGCCGACTCCGCATCCACATCCTCGCAGGCGGCCCTGGCGGCAGCGGCGCAACAGCAGCAACAGCACCAGCAGCAACAGCATCAGCAACTACATGCCCTGCCCGTGCACTCGCTGCCCTCCCTGGCTGCAGCCGGCGGCTCCGTCTCTGCGGTCAGCACCAGCAGTGATTACATTGGCGGCGGTGGAGGCGGCGGAGGTGGTGCCCATGGGCCAACAACCGCGGCAGCCAGCTCCTCCACCAGCATCACAGCGGCGGTTCCTGCCAGCTCGACCACGTCGGCGGTGGCCAACGGCGGCGGCGCCAATGTCAGCATGTACGCCAACGCCCACACGGCCATGGCGCTGATGGGCGTGCCCCTCAAGTCGGAGCACTCGACGACCACCGCATAGCCCCTGCTAGGAATGGAGCTGGGCGTCAGCGGTATACTGCTAGGCAGCATTATTGAGTGAATCGGCAGCTTGTATACAATACACACACACACACACACACACACACACAGACACACGCGTACACACACACACATAACATACATATGGATTTCAAATCTGAAGAGCGATTCGCATGAGAAGCCCTCATTTTTTGGAACTTGATAGATAAACTACGAGAAGTAAGCGTAAAATGCAGTTATTTAGTGTTAAGTCTGCAAATATTAGACCTAAGACGATTATGAATATACAAATTATGATATATACACATGCATATATATCTATATATACACAGCTATATGTATATACATATGTGCAAAGAAATTCTTAACTTACACGAATGCTTAAAGAAACCAATAACAACAACAACAACAACATCAAACCGGAAAAACATCTAGAAAGGGCGTAGAGTTAAACTGAATAATTGAGAAATTGTATTAACTTATGTTTGGGTTACAACAACAACACCAGCAACTTGTGCAACTGCAAACGCCTGCAAAACAGAAGAGAATAAAGATTGTTTATATTTTAAAAATATAAAAAAAAAACACACACACACACACACACACCCAAGCACACACATACACGAACGTATAATAAACAATAATGATAATAAGAATGATGATATAATTATAACAGCGGAAATAAGTGTATAATATGTAAACTAATTCAAAAGCAGCGACTAAATTTGATTTAAAATTCCCCCTACTATAAACTAACAACCTAACTAATAAACAACAAACATCTAATTTAAGTTACAAGATTCGAAAACAAATAAACTCTAACTAAATCTAAAGAGAAAAACAACAAACAAAACAAGAAAAAAAAACAACAAAAAACAAAAAAAACACGCAAAACTTGGACTGATTTTATAAATATTTTTTTAATCATATTAACTGAAAACAAAACAAAAATAACTGTATAAAAAAATATAAGTGAAACAACAACAAGAAAAAACGACATATTTTTTATTATGCCCTCCTTATATTTTTAACACGAGAATTTACGAGAACATTTTTTGAGCGCCGTCGTTTTTTATACAATTCATTTCTCGCAGTTTATTTTGTAATTTTCTTGAGTCAAAATCAAATTGGCGTCGTTTTTTTAAATATACATTTAACAAAATTGTAAAAATTGTAAAAAACAAAAAGTGATTGGAGTTTTACTCAAAAAAGGCATTAACGGTATTAATTAAATAATTACATGAAAAGAAAAACGCCACATGGAAAACAAAATGCACTTTTTTTGCTAAACAATATTCGAAAACCAAAATTGAATAAGTTTCAATCACTTGGCATGCACAGTCACTTATATACATATACACACACACACACACACACACACACACACTATATCCATACACACATACACACACCAAAAGACTTCAATATTAATTTTTAAATTAAAATTGTTAAATTCAAAATTAATACATACTTGTACATTTTAGACATTAAATTTCAAAAGAAACAAAAATTCGGCAAAATCAAAATTTTGTTTTTAATCAAACAAGAACATCAACGTGCAAACTATTTATATTTTTTGGCAATTTGCTTTATTTGAAATTATGTTATGCAATTTAATTATTAATTTGAATTTGAATATTTTGTTTTTGCTGCTTTTGCTTTTGATTTTGAATTGTATTTTAAAACAAACAAAAACAAAAACAAATACAAATTGTTGGCCTTATTTTAACTTAAATCAAATTTATATTAATTTTAGTAGCGATTTGTAAAATACGATGGAAAAACAAGAAACAAGAAAATAACAAAAATAAACAAACAATTACAAGTTAAATCCTAATTATTTTTTTAATTGTGTAAAAAGTGGCAGAAATCTTTTTTGAAATGTGCAATTCATTAATTTTACTACTATTTTTTAATTACTGTATAATTATTTACGTTAATTAAATATAATTATCACATCCACATGCCTACACACCCAAACACACATACGACACTCATATTTAAGTAAATTTAATTTATAACCATTGAATTTTTGATATATTGTATTTAAAGAAATAATTGAATTAATTGAAAAATGCAAACATATAAATATAAACTACACTTTTCAGAATGGAAAACAGATACACAGTGAATAATTTAATTATAATTAATCTAATAAATACAATATAACAAACATCTAATTAGTGGAAGAATCCCCTTTTCAAACTCACTCTTAAGTTTCTTTATACACAATTGATTTTAATTTTAAGTTTTTTAGTATGCATAAAGCGCGTTTTATTATTATAAATAATTTGTTTTGTAGTTTTACTACTACTATAATGTATAAAACAAAAGTTTATCATAATATAAATAATTTTTACTATTTTACGTAATTGCAAGAATGGAAAAACATGCAAAAACAAAAGAGAAATATACAAAATATACACAATATATATGAAAATATGTTGAATGAAAAAAAAAAAAAGAAATTCAAACATAAACATAAAAGCAGCAATTGTGTTTTTATTTATTATTTTCCCTCCATTTTCACTCGGTTTATTTTGATTTGTTGAAGAGAATGCGAAATGTAGGTAAAGACTCGTTAGACTTAGGCCCAAAAAAACTGATGATTGATGATCGATTGTTGTTGATAGATCGATAAATCAATAAATACATGCGAAGCAAACGGCTGTGAAGTTGGCTTTTCAAAGATTCTGTGTGGCTATAAAATTATAATGAAACTGATATTGGAAAGCAGGCTAAGTAAAAAATGAAACATTTTTTGTAATACTGGGAGTACTGAAAAGAGATAACGCACGTTTTGGGGAACAGCTTCGAGGAATGAAATTAACTTTAGTTATCTGTAGTAGTCCAAGTTTTAGTTTTGCCAGTTGGGAGACTAACATCAAAATTGAAAATGAAACATAAGAAATGATTTTAACATGGGTGAAACTTGAGAGTAGATCCCAATAATTAATTGAAACATAAGACGCGCTATAAAATAGCTTTAGATAATACTTAAATGATTTGCTAACAACCTTTTTAAAGTTATTGAAATTTCTAATTTAATGAATACCAATAACAGAATATTATAATAATAAAAAATATAATCTACCAGGTTGATGGCATGTCAAGTGTGAATTAAAATTAAGTCAAGTAATTTAACCTTACAAATAGTAAAGAAAATACAATTTAAACTCCTGTCGCCCTCGCTAAACGTTTTCTTTAAAATTTGATAGCACCTAAGCTTAGAATACCCGATAATATGGAAAACCTATACCTAAGCCTGTAACTGTAAATATGTATGTATGTATTTATGTAACTCTCGCTATATACAAAGAAGCATTACGACAAGCAACAAATACGAAACATACAAAAAGCAACCTGACAAAATTATAATGATGAACATAAGATATAAAGTAACAACTTGTTGAGATATCCATTCATTTAATTGAAACAAACCGAAGAAAACAAAGCAAAGCAAACAAAATAAAACAAAAGAAGTGAAAACAAATCGTTATGTAGATTTTTGAAAATTTTCAAAACAAAACAAAAATAAAAACAAAGAAACATAAAAACTTTATTTAATTTTTATGCACTGTTTTCTGTTATGTGTAACTTGTAACTTGTTTTGCCCATAAATACATTTTTAATCTTATCCTTAGAAGATACGATCCGTAAATATAACCCAATTGAGCACACAGCTAAAAATGATCCTTATCAAAAATGCAAAAATACAAAGATGCAAAATGCAAAACAAAAGAAATGAAATGAATGAGAAATATCTAAATTGAAATTGGAGTTTTGTGTTCAACTTGTAGATATTGATCCTGAATTGAAAACTACCTCAAACGAAACATTCAAATGAAACACGATTGAACGGTTTTTGAGCATTAATAATAAACGTAACTACAAGCGAGACCTTAGCATTCAGCGCTAAACCACAAATATACTTACACACACATTAAATACTTACAATACATCAATTATGATTTTTTCTTTCGTATTCAAATTCGCAAATTCCCAATACCCAAAAATGGTTCTGTTTGAACTCCCAACGCCTTTTTCGAGGTACCTGTTTTGCAGCACTGGATGGTTAGCATAATAAATCATTTACATATATACCACAGTACGACATTTTCAATAGTTAAATGCAGAAGAACTTTTAGTTTCGAAAGATGACCGATTAATTCAAGCAAAGATTAAGATTAAAAAAAACAACAAGGAGAATGCTTTTTCAATCATAAATCTAAAATCGAACACAAAAGGAGTTAAGTTTTAAGTTGTGTAGTTTTTCTCACTGCCAAATTGAAAATTGAAAGTAAACAAAATATATAATTATTATACAAAACAGATATAATCATACAAATTTCCGTTATTATTAAATACTATTTGTCAAATTTCATTTGCAATGTGTAGCAATCAGTAATATACGAGTAAATAATGAATTAATTATCTACGATCTAGTACTTAGAGATACGAAAGAACAGTTCAAGTCAATATAGATACGATAATTATTGTAATACATTTAAAATACGACTACGAGAAGGCGAAAACAACGCACATTATTCAACAAATCCAGTTTGCAGGAAAATCCCCGGAAAATACTTACAACTTAAAACTGAATTGATGGCATTTTAGTGTTACAAAAAACAAAAAACAGCAACAAACAAAAAGAAAAAATAAATAAAATCAATAAAAAATTAATAAGTATATTCAATTTAAGATTCTAAATGAAAAGCAGTCAACAAAGAAAAATACGTAATAGAGAAGACAACTCGATAGTTTCATAAATTAAAGAAAACAACAATAAAGGAACCATTTCAGTTTACGTTCTTATTAGTTCGTTTTTCTTTCATACACTATTGTTTTGTATTTACTATCGGCAATCCATGCTTTTAATTTAAACGCTACACTGCCAAAAGAGAATACCTTGAGTTAAATCTTAGCCTTGTTTAAAGGCAGATGATACGTCTAAATTTTAAGTACCGAACCTAGAGTGTGCCTGCTTAAAAGATCAACTCAAATTATTTTGCCGAATTGCAATTTATTGGCTTCTTTATTATTTGTATTGTGGAAATCGCATTAATTAAAATGAGAGAGATGTAGAGATTGTTAGCATTTAAACCCAACAAACAATTAAATATGCATACCTATTTATTATTATAATATTATTATTATTATGAACTATTATTATTACTATTATCAAGCATATAATACTAACACATTAGGTTAGCTTGTTGTTTTTCTGAAAACATAAGGTGCATTGATCTATCTACATAGACATACTTATACTTAACTTAATTAAGTCTATCTATCAAACTGACATTTAATTTCGAAATTATTTCATTCAAATGAATAGTATGTATTGGTAAAAGTAAAAAAGAAAACAAACAACAAACATAAATACAAACAATTATATATATATTAAAAACTTTTATACTTCAGAGGCGTAAAAACTACGAGTATAACTTGACTTAAGTTTGAGAAAAATAATATATATCTATATACAATACATACACACATTAACGTATATGTACAAGTTAATGTCATTTGCTATTTATGTGTATCTTTGGGCGATCGTGTGGCAACGCATAAACTAAAACTGTGTAACATGCAAGTCTTGGGCGCATATAATTAAATTTTTGAAATTAATTACATACATAACAAAACTAAATAGGGCTAGATTACACGTATGTATACTTTAAATAGTTTTTAAACTAAGATGTACATATACATATAAATATAATAATAACAAAAGTCTATATATACGATATATATAAAACGTGTAATAAAATAAAATATATATATATATATTTAAAATATGTTCAACTGATTACACATTGAATTTATTTGAATTTCTGAATCTCGATCCAACTTTAGGCGTCCAATAACCATTCAATGGCCTGGTAAATACAAATTAAAACTTTACATAGTAGTTCGATAAAGAAAAAACAAAATTGTGGAACCCTTTTGTTTTCGACGACTCACTCGATTTGAACTTTTGTTAGAGGGAGGGAGGTCCCCTTAAATTTTTGTAACAGATGGCAATATCATCACTCTTGGTGCTTCAACATAGTTTGCTACATAGCCCGGGTCTCCACATTCACAATAAGCAACTTATCGATATATCGATATATTGTTAACCAACGTCGAGTGTGACCGCTTTTTATGTTTGTTTATATTCATACACATATTGTAATTTGTATAATGTATTTTGTATATCTTTCAGTGTAAATTACTACATGGACAATTTAAATTCACTTGAAATGTTAATGGTAATTAATAAGTGGTCAGTTTATAATTGTAATTATATGAATGCCGGTATTTTTTTTTTGTTATCGGCGCGGTCACACTGCTCTTTATCTCTAATCAAACGCCGCACTGTGAAAAGTAGGATATTAGTGTAAATTAATAATTTAAAAAAAAGGTTGGTAATAATGTAAGTGAACTATTTGCTTTTTAAGCTGCAAGTCTCTCACATCCAATGCAACTGCACAAGCGGAGTAAACCATTTGAGTTTGTCCGCACAACAACACGTAAGCGTTTTTGCACCGCTATCGAAGGCGGCAAGATGGCGGCCTTTTGGCAACTGCAAATGCAAAAAGCAACCAAACTTTGAAGAATGTTACAATTGGGCATTTGTTGGGTTTCCTATTGTGAACAGTTTATCAAAAAGAAGAACTGCAAAACGCAGGCAAGCAATTGATTGATTTGCAAAAGTGAAAGAGACGCATTGAGGTTATGTGTGTGTGACTTGCAGTGAAATCGCAGCTTTCTCTGGACAATTGTTGCTTAATAATTACTGCATTTTAAGGACAACCTCCAATGGCTGATTCGGATGATGAATACGATCGCAAGCGGCGCGACAAGTTTCGCGGTGAACGTGACAGCTACAGGCCAGAACGCCGGGACGAACGACGTCCGATGGGAGGCGGAACAAATGCCCGAGACGAGTGGGCGGAACGGTAAGTGAAACGGGCATTTCTGTCTGGTTTCTACTTCGTTTGCCAATTCCAATGCAATAAACTGCTTCACAGCAATCCGTTTCGAGGTAGTTCGGCAGCTGGCGGCGGAGGAGGCGCCGGTGGCGGGGGCGCACGGCATCGACCCGATTACAGTGACTACCGTGGCTCCGGACCACGCCCTCGCTATGGATCACCGGGTCGCGAGATGCCTCCAGCGAAGCGTATGCGTCCCGACTGGGGTGACAACGAGATGCGCTCCAATCCGCGCTTTGGTACGTATGCTTATGTTTTTTATTTATTGTCATAAGCTGTGCGGTGTTCTTGCCTTTTGATAGTTTTCAGTTGAATAAACAACTTAACATCTATTCGTAATGATTCCACTTGTAGGCTATGATCCGTACCTTGTGCAGGCCTGGAACGAGCACTATCAATCGCTGCATTCGGCCTACTCGCATGCTAGTCATGCGCCGTCTGCCCGCGAATCAGCGCCTAGTGGCGGTGTGGCGAGTGACACACAGACGCAGCCGGCGATGCTGACGTTGAAACAGTTTCTGGACACACAGGATGAGAACATTTCCGACTCGGAGGTGATGCGCAAGTACACCGAATACAAGACGGACTTTAAGCGGCAGCAGCTGAACGAGTTCTTTGTGGCCCACAAGGACGAGGAATGGTGAGTGATCAAGCATAAAAATAAAAAAAAAACAAGCAAGAGAGCTACAAAAAGCAAAGGACAGCTCCTCCTCCAGACCAGATTTTGATTGGTACAATTTTGTTTTTGTTTTAATTTTGAAAATCAGTGCGACTGAACCTCAAACACAACAAACAAATCCATCACAAATCATAACCCTATTTGTATACTTACTATTAAGTTTTTCTCTGCAGCTTTATTGGGTTTTATGACGAGTTTCGAACTGCTGAGAGTCAGAGACGAGACAGTGATTCAGCTTCAGCGTCTGCCTCTGCCTCCGCCTCTGTCTCGATAGAAGCATATTGAAAGCAAACAATAACAGTTAAATTTAAATTACCCGGCGAGCAATGCCGTGGGTGTGTTTTATATTTTTGAAACCGCGATTTATTTAAATTCGTTGCCTAAACATGTAATTCTCTCGTACATAACACATGTATGTGCATTAAATATGTGTGCATATAGCTATGCAAAGGTAAGACTTTGGGTAATATGTACTTGCAACCGATATCTAAACCAATTCAATTCAAAACAAATGTAAATCAATGTAGTACTAATTCTGAATTTGACGTGATGCCAATTAGCCAGAGGATGCGCGTGGAATATCAATATATGTATCTGAATAATATATATGTCAATAAAAGGCGAACTCACGAGACCACGAGTACTTAAGCTATATCCACATCGTATTTTATCTCATATCCAAGTTACTGATGACAAACTGAATTGTATCTTTCGTAGGTTCAAAAACAAATATCATCCAGAGGACAGCGTGCGACGCAGTGAAGAACAGCGCGGATTTCTGAAGGTAAATTCATCATTTTCTTGTCTTTCATTTCAAGAATTGCCTATCAACTTGATGCAAACATTTTGCAGAGACGAACAGATGTATTTCTGGAACTGCTCGACAATGGGACCATCGACAATGTTAAGATTGACTCCTCTCAAGCGGATGCCTTGGTACGAGTGCTTGACACTTGTGTGATTAAACTGGAAGGAGGCTCCGATGAGGATCTCAAGGTGCTGGACGAGAAGCCCAAGGATCTGCCTGTGGCTTATGAGCGCAAATCAGAAACGATTGATTCTACGGTTATTGCTAAGCGGGAAACACCCGATAGTCCAAAGCAGCAAACAAAAACTGAAAAGGATGATGAAGATTTGCCAGTTGTTGTGTCACCGGCACGAAAAACAGTGCGGCCACCGAACTCTGATGAGGAAAATTGGGACGACAATGAGATGACGCCATCAGAAAAGACTTCACCTCAAAAGGATCGGGATGATGATGCGTCCGCGGCCGAGAAGGCAGCCGAAGAGCAGGTTGATGGGGGCTCACCAAAAAGTGACAGCGATAAACAACAAACAAAAACGAAAATCAAGAAGCGTAAACGTAACAGCAGCGAAAACGATAGTTCGTCCTCTTCAAACTCTGATTTAGATTCGGATTCCGACGAGGAAAAGCTCAAGGAAAAATATGATGTGGAGGAGGGCTTGCGGGCTGATCAAAAGGCCGAGGCCCAAAAAGACAAAGAGGAGGAAGCTGCGGCTAAGGCCAGTTTGCTGCCACCTGAGAGTCCCAAACCTGAGGAGTCCTCTGAAGACAAAGCTAAGGAAGTATCAGAAATCAAAACTGAGGCCATTGATGTGGACTTAGCTAAGCCTGAAACCATGGATGAGGAGTCGACAAAGGACACTGAAGAAAAGGCAATAGACAAAGAAGAAGAATTAGATAAATCTGACAAAGCTGATGAGGGAACTGCAAAGCCAACTGTTGAAGAAGTGACAGAGACAATCGATTTAGACAAGGTTAGGGATGGACATCCACGTGCACTGCATCGCACATCATCCATATTTCTTCGCAATCTGGCGCCTTCAATAACCAAGGCAGAGATAGAGGCGATTTGCACACGCTTTAGTGGATATTTACGCGTGGCCATTGCGGATCCTCTGGTGGAGCGTCGTTGGTATCGCCGTGGTTGGATTACCTTTACCCGTGATGTTAACATCAAGGAGATCTGCTGGAGCTTGAACAATCAGCGTCTACGTGACTGCGAAATGGGAGCTATTGTGAATCGTGATTTGAGTCGACGTGTGCGTCCGGCCAATGGCATCACGGCACATAAGCAGATTGTGCGCTCCGACATCAAGCTGTGCGCAAAGATTGCCATGAATCTGGATGAGCGCTTCAAATTGTGGAGTGATACATCCCCCTCAGAGGAGGCTGCTTCGGAGGGCAAGACTGGGGTGGAGTCAACCAATGGGAGTGGCAACAACTCAACTACTTATGGTTTTAATTCCAAGAATCCAGTACTTCAAAACATTACCGATTACCTCATTGAAGAGGCTTCTGCCGAGGAGGAGGAGCTATTGGGTTTGGCTGGCGACAACAAGGACGGCGAAGGCGAGCCCATCGAAAGGGATGAGGCGCTGCTGTCCGTGCTAGATCGATTGGTACTTTATTTGCGCATTGTTCACTCTGTGGATTACTACAATCACTGCGAGTATCCGTATGAGGATGAAATGCCCAACCGCTGTGGCATAATACATGCTCGTGGTCCTGCACCAATGCGCGTCACCACTAACGATGTTCAAGAATATATCAAGACGTATGAGGGCAAGCTAGTACAATTCCTAACAAAGAGCGTCCAATTAAACAATGACGATATCAAAGAGTTGGGCGCCAAAAATGCGGACACGGAGGTGGAGAAATTCGTGCAGGCCAATACACAGGAGCTGGCCAAGGACAAGTGGCTGTGTCCGTTATCGGGAAAAAAATTCAAGGGGCCTGAATTCATTCGCAAGCACATTTTTAACAAGCACGAAGAGAAGGTTGATGAGGTTCGCAAGGAGGTCGAATATTTCAATAATTATTTGCGCGATCCTAAGCGACCACAGCTACCGGAGCATCCCGGCAGCTCCAAACGTACAGAATCCGAGTCTGGGCGCGGCGGCGGAGGGTGAGTTACTCAGTAAACCCAAAAATAGTTTGGTTTTGTAACATTTTTGTTTCTGCAGTTACCGACCACCGATGTATCCTCCCTTCTCGGCAATGCCTTATGGATTTGCGCCGCCTATGATGGGCGGTGGTGGACGCGGTGGGCGCAATTTTCCACCAGCACGCAGGTTAGTTCTTACATAGACATTTATATTTCCGTCAATAAACTTAAGCAGCGTTAGGAATTTGTCGTTTTTTTTAAGAGAAAGTTTAGTTAAACATTAAAATTAAGCCGGTTATTTTTGCCGCTCTAAAAGATAACTTTTATCTATATTATTTTTATTTGTTTAGATCAAATTATAGCGAAAATTCTCTTGTCCGGTCACTAACGTCCAAAGGTCGTGTACGACTACAATTACACTTCTAAAAAATTGGTAATATAAAATATGTCCGCTAATGAAAGATGTCTGGATAAAAAATGTATCCATTAAAGGGAGGTTTCTGTAAATTTCTAGCCTTGCTCAACTTCATGCTTGGGTTGCTAAAATCTTTTGCGATTAAAGTTAACTGACTCTTAACTGAGAAAGTCTAATTTCCTATAATTTATCTAATAGGTACATATTCATTTTCACTGTTTAATTAATGAATGAATTCTGATATTGTCTTAATTTATTTGATAGGAAATGAGCTTTTCAACTTTTGCACAAAATGGCGTTTATAAATGCGAAAATTTGTAGTCTGATTGAATTCAGTCCGCTTGAATGCTTAAAAAGCAATGAATTTCTTAAGTCGCAGCCAGCCCCATATTTGTCCAATAAAAATGTAGTGTATTTGTCCCCAACTCTCTCTTACTATATTTTGCTTTCATTTTTGTTGTTGGTCTTAAATCGAAATTTGTCACAACTTTCTTGTGTCGCAAATTTTTTGCAGAGAATTGCCTTTGGATCACCAACGACGGCTTATCGGTTACCATGATTTGGATGCGCCTGTTAATTCCGATATGTTTGACTAATTAATGCAACAAACAAAAAATCTAAAGTACAGAAATTACACAGACTACACTTTGTAGAGTTCTCGAGCTCAGTTCTTTTAAGCAAATTAAGCAAAGAGAAATTCAAAACATTAATAATGCAAATATTTATTTCATATACGATTCTATTATGTACAATGTGTGGATTGTATTAATTGATCAAGCCCAAGACCGAAAGCTTTTGATTTTAATTTCAACTAATAAATTTGAAGAATTTTCTAAAGCTATGAAATCGTGTTTGCGAATTTCAATAAAAGTTTGTTTTATTTTAAGATCTGAATATTATTCCCCAATCTAAACTCAATCTTGTTGCTTACAGACCCGGTGGTTTTGATTATCGCGCCAGATCACACTACCGGGACTTGGACGCGCCGCAAGAGCCGTATTAAAACACTAATCACAGTGTTCACATAATTAGTATATAATAAATAAAATGAACAATTCTGATAAATTATCAAGCCGATTACGAAATCATATTCTTAATATAAATTATTAAAGCAGAAAAAAAGGAGAAATCAAGTTTAAAGTGACAAATTATGGATCAATGTATGCATATTGTTTATATTGCCAGAACGAAAAAATATATACAAATAAAAGTTGGTTATCAACATGAAGTTTTAATTTATATATTTGTTCAACAAATAAACAAGGTCGGACTTATATCGTTTAATAGCTTAAAAACATCTGTCACCGTCACAAAGAAAACATGCACTTATAACATGATTATTTAAAGGAATAGACCAACAAGCCATATAACAATGAAGATGCCAAAAAGACACATGACAAGCTGTAACACTCGATGGCGTTTTTCTAGTCTGAAAAAAAAATTGAAGTTGATAATAATTAAGTATATACATTTTTGCAAATAAAATTTAATACATACCGTTTCATATGCTCGCGAGCACTCTGTAAACTCTCATCGCTTGGATCTTCATGGCCCAAATATACACGCATCCCGACTAATGTACGCGCGAAATAGTTATCCCAATTCAGTGTGCTCATATCAAATTCAAAAAGCTGTTTATCAGCTGTAGACAGGGAGTGCCAGAGACGATCCGTGTTAGATGTCTCATATGTCCAGATTTCGGTACCAAAATAGGAGAGTGCGTCCATATTTTTGTGTATCTTTTGATATAACTTTATCATGCGGGGCTTTTGGCCTCGCAACTGTAGTACCAGATCTATGGCATATCCGGGCAACGTATGATACAAGAACGCCATTACTTTAAATATCCAATGAATAGATGTAGTATGTAAAAATGGATACCACAGCGCCTGTTTGAAAGGGCAAATGTGTCGTTGCTTCGATACAGCATTATGAAAGTCGCTATTTATAAGCAAATTGTTCTCATGGGGTACATAATTGTATATGGTAGGAGGCGATATCATACGTCTATGCTCAGCTGATTCCTTCGCCGTTTGCATTGCACAAGAAAGAATGATGTTGGCGCAGTAGTCTACGGGCACTATGTGGATACAATAACTATCATTTATAGGTGCAACTCGTAAGACGCCCATTGCGGTGCCATAGACCATAGCGATGGGTCCGTAGATGTTGTCTATCCAGCCCGGTATTGGCTCTTTGCTAGTTGCAACAACTTGAATTAAGCGATTAGAATACAATCACAAAAGTCAAACTAAACCACTTACTTGCACCTGGACGAAAAATGCACACAGGCAAATCGCCCGATTCGGTTTGGATTACTTGTTCCGCCAGGGCCTTTGTATATGTGTAAGTATTGGGGAACTTTCCTATCAGAGTCGGTGCCATTTCGCCAAATAGAATATTGCCACAAACTTTTCTCGTCGATAAAACCTTATCTCCTTCAAGCATCAGGTTGTCCGGGTAGAATTGTTCCGAAATATGATTAATTACACAATTGCTAAATGCCGTGGAGACATGGACAAATCCGACAAGTCGGTTCATTTCTTTGGCCAGTTTCAGTATAAGGTGAGTAGCACGGGTATTGATATCCAAGGCCTTGTGCAATGGCTCAGCAAAGTTCACTGTGGCTGCACAATGAATCACCACTTGCACCTCATTCTTCAGCAACTCACAATCTCCTGCACTAATCCCTAGATCTGGTTCCTCACAATCACCGGATATGGGCACAATACGTTCCAGTGCATTTGGTTGAGTTTTGAGCAGTACCCCAAATAACTAAATTTAAGAATTTGTAATTTAATAAGGAGATCGGAATAATATCGATTATAACTCACTGGATCTGTTTTCCATGCATCAATGCGATCTTGTATACTTTTTCCACGCTTCGATCGAATAAGTACACAGATACGAGACGCCTCTGTTACTCTTAGCACCTTCTCAATGATCACTGAAAATCACGATCAGAGTTCGAAAATATGTAATGTTAAAACGAACTTCGATCTCAAATAGCTTTTTACATATAAATATTAATATGTTAAAATCTTTGAAATAGTCGCCGGTATTTAGTTTTATATTTGTTGGTATATATTTATTAATTATTCAAATTACATCTACAGTATTTTTCATTATAATCACATTTATATTTTTACCTCTTCCCAAAAATCCACTTCCCCCAGTCAGAAATATAGTTTTATTTTTGTAAAATTCCTGTATTGCCGAGTCCATTTTATTTACACTTGAGTTAAAAAATTAGCACTACTGGTCCATTCAGTTGAATGGATGTAATATAAATACCAGTTTGTCTAATGCTTTTCGACTTTTTATAGTGGAAGTTGTTTCCTCGTAAGTAAATAAAATATACCATAAAATAAAAGATGTCTAGCGCACTTTAAACATTTTACATTCCCATATGTGAGTGCGAGTATAATATATAATATATAAACAAGTTCAATAAGCTATAGACGATTGCGTTCTGCTGTGAGCTAGTAATCGCTCTTATCGCTGTATTAATACGAATATGAAGTTAAACCTTTTACAAAAGTGCAAATACGACAAAGAAAGGTACAGTCCAGAGTGCGCGACTGTAAGATACCCGCTACTCGCTTCGAACGAATACATAATACTTACGTTATGTATTATATTTTCTTTTTTTTAATTACTTAAAATAAAAAACTGCAGTTGAAGAGGTAAGTAAGGTAAGTATCTAGAGGTAGTCTCAACAATTTTTAAAGTCCATCAATGTATAAAACTACCTAATGTGGTTGCACAGAAGACGTGTCCGAAAACCTCTAAGGGACCTCAGACAATGAGAAATAACTGGTCAAACTAAAATGTATATAATACCTCAAGGTATGGTAATTTTTCTCACGAAGCTCACTTGGTACACTTGTAGAATGAATCATTTTATAAGTTTCATAGCTTATAGCCAAACTAATATGAAGATCAAAATGAAAAAATATATACAACAAAATCTGGTGATATTATGTTAATCAGAAATTTAGAAAAGTTTAAACGGTCTTTATAATTATGTACTTTTCCGGCTCTGGGAACCTAATTAGCAACACTGTGGATCGGCAACGGGACAGTGAGGCTGCAGAATCTAATTAGTGCGGGGAGGGGGTTATGTACAGAAAGCGACTGATCATCTTATAATTACCTGAGATCTATAGATCTCATAGTCAACTGAGTTATCCCTCCACAGTAGGTGGGAATTTTATCCCATCGCCGGCACCAGTCCCCCTATAGCGGATTTGTGACACGTCATCTGCAATGCGGTAATTTTTCGAATGTAAACACATTAGGACGTTTTTTAAGTGAAGTACTTTACAAAATTAATGATAAATGCCTCATTCTCACTTTACTTTCCTCTTCATCCGACGTATTAAATTTTATTATATCTTATCCACACAATTTGTTATATAATATACGAGGTGTGTTCAAAAAGTAAGGTGACTTTGTATTTTCAAGAAAAACTATTAATTTATTTATCAATATTTATGTTGTCCCCTTCAGATACAATACACTTATGCCAACGGTTTTTCCAATCCTCAAAGCACTTCCCATAAGCACTTTTCGGTATAGCCTTGAGCTCTTGCAGCGATGCAGTCTTTATCTCTTCAATCGTTGCAAATCTCCGTCCATTGGGACGATTGGGCTTTGGTTTCGATATCATAACCATATACCCATAATTCGTCACCAGTTATGACCCTTTTGAGTAAATCTGGGTCGTCGTTGACATCATTCAACAGCTCTTGAGCGATGCTCATGCGACGGTTCTTTTGGTCTAAATTCAGCAATTTCGGAACAAACTTCGACTCATACCCAAAACGTTTGAAAAAATTTCATGGCACGAGCCAAGCGATATACCGACATCTTCAGCAACTTCTCTGATAGTGATTCGACGATTTTCCAAAACAATTTTCGTCACTGCTTGAACGTTTTCATCAGTTGTTGACGTGCTTGGGCGTCCAGAGCGAGGCTGTTCATTGGCATCTTCCCGGCCATCTTGGAAGAGTTTGTACCACTTGTACACATTTTTTTTACTCAGAACAGTTTCACCGTATGCCACTGTCAACATTTCAAGTGTTTCAGAGCACTTAATTTTATTTTTTACACAAAATTTGATGCAAATCCTTTGATCCATATTTTTCGATAGCAAAAAATCGCCGAGCTCGCAAAATAACTTGTAACTTTACGCCTCTCACAACAAAACAAAAGAGGATGTTCCATTGAAACTTGGTACAGATGTTAGGGAAGAGTGTACCAATATAACAAAACAAAAAAATCGATAATCGAAAATATGTTGCCCGCGAAATTTGAAAAGTCACCTTACTTTTTGAACACACCTCGTAACATTTAATAAATCTTTTTGAAATATCTATATATCCATATATGTTTTCCCCTTTTCGAAAAAAAAGTAGTACTGTGCCCCACAATAAAAAGAAATAGTCTATTTTAATCAAACAAAGCAATATATTCATAAGATTCCACTTATGTATAAAAATAAAAATATGAGATTGAATTTTTCAAATAACCGATTTCAATCAAACATAACAATATATTCATAAGATTCTTATTTTATATAGCAAAAATAAATGTAATTCAAAGAAGAATGAAAATATTACAATAGTTATCTAATTACTTTGAATTGTTATTAAATGTATTACTTAATTACAATCTCTGAAATATCACATACCGTTTTTTCTTGAGAAAACGTAGTCAATTCTTTCTATAAAAAATAAGTCGCCTCTTGAACCCCGTTTGGTGATATCTACATCTTTTTAAATCTAGGATCAAGTAATGACGATTTCACTATATTTATTCCATTTTTACAGTCTGTATTTCTTTTAATAATAGTGCAATTAACGAGATAACTCTCTTGTCTAGATTGTTCTAACTTGTTGCTTGAATGAATGAATATGTATACAAATAAATTAGTTATCAGCATGAAGTTTAGATTTATTTACTTAAGGGTGATCAAGGGGATTATTTGATTCTTGTCCGGTCAAAATCGGAATCATATCCGCACTTACATAAAGCGTTGACAACCAATTGAAATTTAAAGAAATATAACAACAATGAAGATTGCACAAATACAAATTACAAGTTGTAACATCCGATGGCGTTTTTCGAGTCTGTAAGGACAATCGCAATTGATAATTATTAATTATTATAATATACATTTTTCTAAAAAAAATTAAATACATACCGTTTCTCATGCTCGCGAACACGCTCTAAACTCTCATCGCTTAGATCCTCATGGTCCCAATAAAAGTTGGTTATCAACATGAAGTTTTAATTTATATATTTGTTCAGCAATTAATTATTATAATTCCAAGCAAATAAGGTTGGGCACGTTATATTTCTCATTTCGGGTCTAAACAAGGTCGGACTTATATCGTTTAATAGCTTAAAAACATCTGTCACCGTCACCAAGAAAACATGCACTTATAACATGATTTTTTAAAGGAATAGACGAACAAGCCATATAACAATGAAGATGCCAAAAAGACACATGACAAGCTGTAACACTCGATGGCGTTTTTCGAGTCTGTAAGTACAATCGAAATTGATAATTATTAAGTATATACATTTTTGCAAATAAAATTAAATACTTACCGTTTCACGTGTTCACGAGCACGCTGTAAACTCTCATCGCTTGGATCTTCATGGCCCAAATATACACGCATCCCGACTAATGCACGCGCGAAATAATTATCCCAATTCAGTGTTCTCATATCAAATTCAAAAAGCTGCTTATCAGCTGTAGACAGGGAGTGCCAAAGACGATCCGTGTTAGTCGTTTCATGTGTCCAGATTCCGGTACCAAAATAGGAGAGTGCGTCCATACTTTTGTGTATCTTTTGATACAACTTCATCATGCGGGGCTTTTGGCCTCTTAAGCGTAGTACAAGATCTATGGCATAACCGGGCAATGTATGATACAAGAAAGCCATTACTTTAAATATCCAATGAAAAGATGTAGTATGTAAAAATGGATACCACAGTGCCTGTTCTAAAGGACAAATTTTTCGATACGTCAAGACAGTATCAAGAAAGACCTTATTTAGAAGCAGATTTTTCTCATGTGGCACATAATTGTATATGGTAGGAGGCGATATCAGACGTCTATGCTCAGCTGATTCCTTCGCCGTTTGCATGACACTAGCAAGAATGATGTTGGCGCAGTAGTCAACGGGCACTATGTGAATACGAGCTCTATCATTTATGGGTGCAACTCGTAAGACGCCCATGGCGGTGCCATAGACCATAGCGATGGGTCCATAGATGTTGTCTATCCAGCCCGGCATCGGCTCTTTGCTAGTTGCCACAACTAGAATTAAACGATTAGAATGGAATCACAAAAGTCAAACTAAACCACTTACTTGCACCTGGACGAAAAATGCACACAGGCAAATCGCCCGATTCGGTTTGGATTACTTGTTCCGCCAGGGCCTTTGTGTATGTGTAAGTATTGGGGAACTTGCCCATCAGAGTTGGTGCCATTCCGTCAAATAGAATATTGCCACAAACTTTTCTCGTCGATAAAACCTTATTTACTTCGAACATCAGGTTGTCCGGGTAGAATTGTTCCGAAATATGATTAATTACACAATTGCTAAATGCCGTGGAGACATGGACAAATCCGACAAGTCGGTTCATTTCTTTGGCCAGTTTCAGTATAAGGTGAGTAGCACGGGTATTGATATCCAAGGCCTTGTGCAATGGCTCAGCAAAGTTCACTGTGGCTGCACAATGAATCACCACTTGCACCTCATTCTTCAGCAACTCACAATCTCCTGCACTAATCCCTAGATCTGGTTCCTCACAATCACCGGATATGGGTACAATACGTTCCAGTGCATTTGGTTGAGTTTTGAGCAGTACCCCAAATAACTAAATTTAAGAATTTGTAATTTAATAAGGAGATCGGGATAATATCGATTATAACTCACTGGATCTGTTTTCCATGCATCAATGCGATCTTGTATACTTTTTCCACGCTTCGATCGAATAAGTACACAGATACGAGTTGCCTCTGTTACTCGTAGCACCTTCTCAATGATCACTGAAAATTACGATCAGAGTTCGAAAATATTTAATGCATGTTAAATAGCTTTTTTACAGATAAATATTAATATAAATTATATGTTTAAATCTTTAAAATAGTCGCCGGTAACTAGTGTTCCTGTTTTATGTTTGTTGGTATATATTTATTAAGTATTTGAATTACATCATCAATATCCGCAGTATTTTTCGTGATAATCACATTTATATTTTTACCTCTTCCCAAAAATCCACTTCCCCCAGTCAGGAATATAGTTTTATTTTTGTAAAATTCCTGTATTTCCGAGTCCATTTTATTTACACTTGAGTAAAAAGATTAGCACTACCGGTCCACTCAGTTGAATGGATGTAATATAAATACCAGTTTGTCTAATGCTGTTCGACTTTTTATAGGGGAAATTGTTGTGGTCGTACGTAAGTTAATAATATAGACTATAAAATAAAAGCTGTCTAGCGCACTTTAAACATTTTACATGCCCATAATTGAGTGCGAGTATAATATATATAAACAAGTTCAATAAGCTATGGATGATTGCGTTCTGTTGTGAGCTAGTAATCGCTCTTATCGCAGTATTAGTACGAATATGAAGATAAACCTTTTACAAAGTTGCAAATACGACAAAGTAAGAAAGGTAGAGTCCAGAGTGCGCGACTGTGAGATACCCACTACTCGCTTCGAACGAATACATAATACTTACGTTATGTATTATATTTTCTTTCTTTTAATTACTTAAAATAATGTGGTTGCACAGAAGATGTGTGAAAACCAAGGGACCTCAGACTTTCAGCAGATCAGGCACATTCTACAAATACTTTATATTAAAATATAAAGAATGTAATGAATGCACGTTAAATTTCAAGTTCGTTAAATTGATATTCAACCAATTTGAATTTAAACAGTCCAATGATTGCTGCAAAAGTCGTTAGCAATCAATTCAAATTTCATCAAATTTATTTTATCGACATTACAAAAAAATACATATATATTTTATTTTATATATTTCATAAAAAAACGTACGCCATCGGGGAACTCCCCAAGACTTGTCAATTTTACTCGATGGAATTTAGAAGACATAGGGATAATTTGTATATGATGGAGGATTTCAGGAACTTCTCAGAACAGCTTACACAAAGAAGCACCAGTCACAAGCATACTAGTTTTATGAAAAACATACCTCAACTCATTTAAAAAAATACAAAAATTAAAATAACTGCTCAAACTAAAATTATATTAAAATCTCAAGGTATGCTAATTTTTCTCACGAAGGTTACTTGGCACACTTATTGATTGAATCATATGATAAGTTTGACAGCTCATATCTAAACTAATATGAAGATTATAATAAAATAACAATTAGGAAGAAATCAGGAGACATTTTATTTCTCGAAAAATAAAAAAATTTAAGTCGAACTTTTCAATTTGAATAAGTACTTTTCAGGCGCTGGGAACTTAATTAGCAACACTGTGGATCGGCGATGCGAGACCGGACAGTGAGACTGTAGAATTTGAATAGTGCCGGGAGGGGTTATATACAGAAAGCGACTTTACAAAATTAATGATTAATGCCTCATTCTCACTTTACTTTCCTCTTCATTTGACGTATTTCATTTTAATATATCGTATCCACGCCATTTTTTATAAAAATAGCATTATATTTAACATATCGTTTTGAAATTTTAATATATCCACACAGTTGATATGTTTTCCTCTTTTTCCAAAAAAAAAAGTAGTACTATGCCTCACAATAAAAAGAAATAGTCTATTTTAATCAAACAATACAATATATTCATAAGATTCCACTTACGTACAAAGATAAAAATATGAGATTGAAATTTCTCAAACAGATTTCAATCAAACATACGAAAATATTCATAAGATTCTACTTTTACATATATAGCAAACGTAAATCTCTGTGATCCGAGTCACACATTGACAGGCCTTTTGAAAAGTCATCGGACAGATCATCTATAGCTTCGTCATCCGAAACCAGAAAAAATATAAATAAAATTAATAAATATTTTCTTTAGTTTTCGGAAGAATGAAAATATTACAATAGTTAACGAATTACTTTGAAATGTTATTAAAGTTACAACATAATTCCAATCTGACATACCGACATTTAGTCAACTCTTTCAATATATCATAAGTCGCCCCTTGAGTCCCGTATGGTGAATTATACATATTTTAATACCCGCTACCCATAAGGTAGAAAGGTATTATAACTTAGTGCCAGCAAAAAATGTATGTAACAGATAGATCAGTGTCAATAGTTATGCTTGCATATCAAGTTTAATTTTAATATTAAACAAGTAAGAAAGCTACAGTCGAGAGTGCTCGACCGTATGATACCCGCAACCCATTTCGAGAGAAAATAAAAAACTTAAATGATATTTTAACAAAAAATATACCGAATATACTAAAACTTGTTTTTTTGTATATATTTGAAAATAGCGGGTAAAAATCCACAACACCGTTATGGTCATACTGTCAACTAAACAAACAAAGCGCGGGCAGCTGCAAGTGAATTTTGCATATAAAATTGATTCTTTAATAACTTCCTTGTTTTTCATTCGATCTCAACCAAATTCACAGGAATTCACAGAATATAATTATTATTATGCACACCAAAATTCAATGCTCTAGGTCTATTATTACGGCTTTTACAAACTTGTGGGGGCGGAAAGGGGCGTGGCATCCAACTTTTGAAATAAACTTGATCTGCGTAGCACCTATAGGAGTACTGTCCCCAAATTTGGTAGCTCTACCTCTTATAGTCTCTGAGATCTAGGTGTTCATACAGACGGACAGACGGACATGGCTATATCGTCTCGGCTGTTGACACTGATCAAGAATATATATACTTTATGGGGTCGGAGATGCCTCCTTCTACCTGTTACATACATTTTCTGTTGGCACTAAGTTATAATACCCTTCTACCCTATGGGTAGCGGGTATAAAAATCAAGAACAAGAACAATATTTTTGATGTAAATTGCGTGCAACTTAAGAAACTTAGTTGTATAAATATAATTTGGTAAATTATCTACCAAAACTACTGGGTCCGATTTATACCAAAACTACTTCTCGTAAAAATTGGACAATATAAAATATTTTATATATTTAATAAAGCAAAATATATTTGTTAAACTATTTTTCTAAGAAAGTGTTCCCAAGCAGATATATTATATGTATATGTTTAGAGTCTATAAGTGTGTAAACGTGTATGATTACAAGCTAATGTGAACAATGTATCGCGTAGTTCAGCACTCTTGACTAGACAGTTCTAGCTTGTTTCCTGAATGAAGGAATATATATAAACAAAAGTTGGGTATCAGCATGAAGTTTTACTGTATTTATTTAATAACGCCAAGCAAATAAGGGTGAGCAAGGTAAATTACTCAACTCTTGTCCGGACAAGTTTGGATTCATATCTGCACTTACATCAAGCATTGACAACCAATTGAAATTTAAAGAAACAGACCTACAATGAAGATTGGACAAATACAAATGACAAGTTGTAGCATTCGATGGCGTATTTGGAGTATGTAAGTACAATCGAAATTGACAATTATTAAGTAAAAATGTAAAGCAAATAAAATTTAATACATACCGTTTCATTTGCTCGCGAGCACGCTGTAAACTCTCATCGCTTGGATCTTCATGGCCCAAATAGACACGCATCTCGACTAATGTACGCGCGAAATAATTATCCCAATTCAGTGTTCTCATATCAAATTCAAAAAGCTGCTTATCAGCTGTAGACAGGGAGTGCCAAAGACGATCCGTGTTAGTCGTTTCATATGTCCAGATTCCTGTACTAAAATAGGAGAGTGCGTCCATACTTTTGTGTATCTTTTGAAACAACTTCATCATGCGGGGCTTTTGGCCTCTCAAGCGTAGTACAAGATGGTAATGGCATAACCGGGCAATGTATGATACAAGAAAGCCATTACTTTAAATATCCAATGAAAATATGTAGTATGCAAAAATGGATACCACAGCGCCTGTTCTATGTATGATAGTCCCTATTTATAAACAAATTTTTCTCATGGGGCACATAATTGTACATGGTAGGAAGCGATATCAGGCGTCTATGCTCAGCTGATTCCTTCGCCGTTTGCATTGCACAAGAAAGAATGATGTTGGCGCAGTAGTCTACGGGCACTCCGTGAATAGGAGCTCTATCTTTTAAAGGTACAACTCGTAAGACACCCATTGCGGTGCCATAGACCATAGAGATGCCTCCGTAAATGTTGTCTATCCAGTCCGGCATCGGCTCTTTGCTAGTTGCCACAACTAGAATTAAACGATTAGAATGGAATAACATAAGTCAAACTAAGCCACTTACTTACACCTGGACGAAAGATGCACACAGGCAAATCGCCCGACTCGGTTTGGATTACTTGTTCCGCCAGGGCCTTTGTATATGTGTAAGTATTGGGGACCTTTCCTATCAGAGTCGGTGCCATTTCGTCAAATAGAATATTGCCACAAACTTTTCTCGTCGATAAAACCTTATTTACTTCAAACATCAGGTTGTCCGGGTAGAATTGTTCCGAAATATGATTAATTACACAATTGCTAAATGCCGTGGAGACATGGACAAATCCGACAAGTCGGTTCATTTCTTTGGCCAGTTTCAGTATAAGGTGAGTAGCACGGGTATTGATATCCAAGGCCTTGTGCAATGGCTCAGCAAAGTTCACTGTGGCTGCACAATGAATCACCACTTGCACCTCATTCTTCAGCAACTCACAATCTCCTGCACTAATCCCTAGATCTGGTTCCTCACAATCACCAGATATGGGCACAATACGTTCCAGTGCATTTGGTTGAGTTTTGAGCAGTACCCCAAATAACTAAATTTTGGAATATGTAATTTAATAAGGAGTTGGGATAATATCGATTATAACTCACTGGACTCCACTTCCACCAGTCAGGAATATAGTTTTATTTTTGTAAAATTCCTTTATTTGCGAGTCCATTTTATTTACAGCTTTATCCTTTTTCCTACTTGATTTTAAAGATTAGTATTACTGATCCAATTAGCTAAACGGATATAAATAGTTTTCGTCGTACATAATTAATTAAAATATACCACACAATAAAGGTATGACTTGCGCATTTTTTACATCTTATTTGCACATACGTGAATGCGAATATAATGCGAGTTTAACTTATTACATAGTGTTAAAAAACAACAAGTAATAAAGGTGAAGTCGAGAGTGCTCGACGGTGAGATACCCGCTACCCAAAATATATAAACTAGTGCACGTACTTTTTTTTATTGATTGTTGTTAAATATAGTATTGTATATGTTATTTACATTCTACAAATTTGAATTTAACGTTGCTTAAATTTGAATTTAAGGTATCTTTGATTCTCCACATCCACACACACAAAGACTTGAGTTTGGATACCTAGCGATTAATTTTCGACTTCTGTTCGACTGGTACTTAAGACGTTAACAAAGGGGCTTAATGTCGCCAATTTAAATTCAAACAGTAATAAATTTATTGTTCTTAAATTAAAATATAAAACGGAAGAATTGCAAATATTTTAAATCAATTTTACCTTAATCCTTTAGTGCATTTATTATTCCATCCCAAATCTATAACGTTACCCAAATAGTGGATATAGTGCTTCTACCAAATAAAGTATCAATGTTCATATGTTAAAATCTAAATTCTCTCCCCCATGCGATTTTCCTTTTCTTTTCTATTTTGTGCATCGTTCTATATCGCGATATAAAACGAAAATTCCGACTTAAATATTTATGTAGAGGGACGCCATCCAAAAGGTATATAGCTTTCTTATAGCTATTTTGATTATTTGATGACGTATCGGTTGTCAAAATTAACATATTGCTTAAAATTAGTATTTGTATGTAATGAGAATTTAAAATAAATGTAGTTCAGTTTAGTTTAGTGACCCCTGTTTTGGGAGACAGCAAAACTCTTTTATACCAAAGAGTATATTTGTTGTGAAATATATAGTATCACTTTGAAAATAAACCATAATATACCATACATGTTCAGAAACATTTTTGGTTTCGTATTAAAATTGTTTCTTAAATAACTTTGATGTTGTAGAATGAACACTGGTAATTATACTAAATTTAGTGCCGTTAGCACTAGTCTCTGAGATCTATGTGTTCATACAGACAGATAGACGGTCATGGCTAGATCGTCTCGGCTGTTGATACTGATCAAGAATATGTATAAATTATGGGGTCCTTAATATTAATTTTATCAGATGCGTATATTATTATAGCAAAAAAAGGAAGAAAGAAGAAGTGACAAATAACAAAACGTGGATCAATGTATGCATATTTAATTTAATCTTAATAACTGCATGCATATAAGGATAAGTAAAGTGGAGAAATTGTTGTAGTTCTTCTGAAAGTGTATTTTTGATATTTTATTGCCCGAGCCATAATGTATTTGCAAAAGCGGTCGCAACCGGACGATCGGGTTTGTGATAAAAAAAAATCGAATGAAATGCCAAAAAAAAACTTTTTAATTCCCGACTCAGACAAAAAGTTATAGAAAACGGACAAGAGCACTCCAGACCTAGACTTAGACTTAGAGAGCTTGTCTTCAAGTCAGTATAAAATGAATGCTCATAAGTGAATGGCATAACTTTAGTTCCGCATGAAAAAAACCGGTGTACTATGTGAAAATTAACAATCACTACCCAATTTGGCAAATATATTTTCATAGTTCACCAACCAAAACTCTCTACTATAAATACAGATCTGAGGGTGAAGTCATCACATATATTCACTCTAGTTAAAGGTGTAACGTTACCAGCCACTTAACTGTAAAGGCGGCCCCACAGCAGAGGACAAACTGCAGCAGCCGATGGTATAAAGTGAGGCTGAAAAATATTTAAAAATAGGAGACATTACATAAAGAAAATGAATTGAATAATTACCGATTCAAGTGGACGTGAGCACGTTGGATGCTCTCATCACTTGGCTCCTCGTTGGCCAGATGCATCCGCATACCAATCATGGTACGCGTGAAAAATTTATCCCAATTGAAATGCCTCATATTAAATTCATAAAGCTCTTTATCTGCTGTCGATAGCGACTGCCACAAGCAATCTGTGTTTGTCGTTTCAAAAGACCAATTTTGGGTAGTGAAATAAACCTTTTCATCAATATCTTTGTGTATTTTCTCATATAATTTAGTCATGCGGGCCTTTTGACCCTGCAATCGTAGGACAAGATCCATAGTATAGCCAGGCAACACGTGATAGAAGATGGAAGCCAATTTGAAGAGCCAGTAAAAGCTAGTAGTGTGCAAAAACGGATACCAAATTGATCGCTTAAATGGATAAACGTTGCGTAGCTTTTCGACGGCATTTAAGAATTCACCATTGGTTATCCTATTTTTTACATGAGGCACAAGGTTGTATATTGTCGGAGGGACTTGATCTGTTTTGAATTTAGTGGATTCCTTTGCCGTTTGCCTCGCGCAAGCAAGCAGTAAATTTGCACAGAAGTCTACAGGCACAACGTGGCTCCAACCATTAAGATCTATAGGTGCCACTCGAAGTATTCCCAAAACGCATCCGTAGAGCGTAGATACAGGTCCGTAAATATTGTCTATCCAGCCGGACATGGGTTCTCGGCTGGTTCCAACAACTAATAAAATGAAAAAGTAAATTAAAAAAAACCTACAATTAACGCAACTCACTTGAACCTGGTCGAAATATGCAAACTGGTAATTTTTCGGACTCTGTTTGAATCAACTGTTCAGCCAAAGCTTTTGTAAAGGTGTATGTGTTGGGAAACTTGTCCACCAGAGTTGTCGTCATTCCGTCGACTACACCATTATCACAAAGTTCCCTCAATGCTAACACTTTATCCGCACTGCATATTAAATTTCCAGGATAGAAGTTTTCCGTAATGTGAAAGGGTACACAGTTGCTGAAAGCCGTTGAGACGTGCACAAAGCTCTCCAGACTATTCATTTCTCTAGCCAGCTGCAACATGAGACGAGTAGCTCGAGTATTGATGTCCAGGGCTTTGTGCAATGCCTCAGCATAGCTAATTGTGGCTGCACAGTGTAGAACCACTTGCACCTCCTTCTTCAGAGTCTCACGATCAGCAAAACTGATCCCTAGATCTGGTTCTTCACAGTCACCAGATATTGGCACAACGCGTTTCAATGCGTTTGATTGAGTTTTGAGTAGTAATCCAAATAACTAAATGAATCGAATTCAACTTAAAGTTAGCTACAATATCGATGAATACTCACTGAGCTTTTCTCCCATGATTCAATGCGCTCTTGGGGACTCTTTCCTCGCTTAGGTCGCATTAACACATAAATCCTTGTTACGTCTGTTGACCGTAACATTTTCTCAATTGTTACTGTAAAACACGATCTAATTTTATCGATTCTTCAATGGTTAACATAACATAATTAACATTCATATGAACAAATTAACTGCATTCATTTCTTTTGAGTATTTGTATATAGTACATATGTATGAATTTATAGAATATGTGGTATATCAAGCACTTCACTCATTTTTATTTTTTTTACCTCTTCCCATTAACCCAGAGCCCCCGGTTAAAAATATGGTTTTATCTTTGTAAAATTCTTGAATTTGCGACTCCATTTTCGAATTATTGGTTATTGGACTTATCACAAATGTCGTAGGATATATTTGTACACGCTTGTTTTAAGTGTAGCATTCAATTGAACTTTCACAAATTTTCCGCGGTACCTTTTATAGTGAATCATGTACTCATGGAACAAATTAATAAATAATTCATAAGAAATAGAATACTTGGTTCCCAGTTTTCCCCATTCAAAGTGGAAAATAGGGTATATTGGGTTTGTTCACAAATTAGTTATCTCTGATCACACAAAGTATAAATTTTTAGTAATGTTGCGTATGTTTGCGTTGAGCTTCGTTTATTTATATGATACTCAATTATCCCAATTTAAATTAAAACTTAAAAAAAATGTTTTTAATTTGAAATTTAGATTTTTATTTAAATATATAACTCGAATATACATACAATGTTCTTTTCAACGCCGACCGTGGAATTGAAAACACATTTTGTCAAATAAGTACCCGGAAATTTGAAATAAAACACAACTTATGAATCATCTAAATTTATTATATCCCCTCCAAAATAAGACACTTCTGAGGCAATACACTTCTTCCACCGAACAATCCAATCATCGAAACACTTTTTAAAACTATGTTCCGGGATGGACTTCAGTTCCGATCTATAAGTGCATTTGATCTTCGATCTAGTGCAAATATTTTGGACTACATTGGAAATGTATAACGTTAACACTCACATTCACATTCATGAATGAATATTTGTATACCCCGTGGACATTGAAAACTACCAAAAAGGGGTATGATAATTATGTTACACGCAATGGAACCAGTTTATGCCCAATTTTGCATTTTAAATATTGTCAATTCAATCCTATTGTGAAAAATTAATCAATTACAAGCTCATCATAAATGATATATTATATTTTCTTTATACTTATATCTATTTTGATTTTTTGATGACGTCTTCGTGAAGTCATAGTCCGAATGTATCGGTAAACATACTTAACATAGTGTATTGAAATAGTATATGTGTGTAATATGAATTTAAAATCAATTTAAAGCAGCGGCCCAGTGCGTGAAATGGTTGCAAAAGTTCAAGGGCTTCAGCGGCACAATAAGGTGTTGTCAATGAGAACTGTTTGCGATATGCAAAATTATATTTATAAATTATATATTTTCTTAATTACCATCAGCAGTTATGGGGAAATGCTTCTATTGTCTGTGCCTATAAACAAACACATATGTACATCAATAATTCGTTATATTGCACCCAGTTCATGCTGTATTTCTGACTTCCGTCTATTCAATTTGGAGCAGCTTAGTTCTGCATATAAATCATGTCCATACATAATATTCTACAGTTCCGTGGTAAGTAAAGCAAATAGTAAATGCAATTCGACATTTAAATGAGATTTTTTTGTTTAAATATAATAGTACACTTACAATAAAAATATTTACTTCTTATGCTAATGCTTATAAACCGCAAAAAATAACTAAGAATTAGTATTTAAATCGGATGACGAGAGCTTTTCTACACCACAGTCATATGCATTTTACTTTCCGTCATATGAAAACAAAATCTCTTTGTCTGTAATAAGAAAACATTGTTTACAAATGTATGTAGCTGCTGTTCACAATCTCCAGCCTGGCCCTCTTGCTTCCGCCCAGGCGAGCCGCTCCTTATCCCCCATGGACATGATAGCTTCGACAGCAAGCTTGGCCGAATACGGATAGCCGCCTTGTACTTGGCCTCCTCCTTCAGACCCTTTCCTTACCTTGCTGCTGGTAATAAAGGGATAGTACCATCAGTGAATCAGTGACTACGAACTAATTATAACATATATACATATATTATATGGTATAGGCATTAATTAGATAATACAACTTTTAATCGGAATCTTTGCATTGCCTAAAATGTATTTTACATGAGATGACACGAGCAAAACCGGTGTGCATATACAATATCAATAAAATAGAGGGTGTGTGTGTGTAAATGCTCTCATACGCCCAATTTCAAAACAGAGAGTCTCACATTTTTTGACGATGAGCGTGAGAGCAAAATGTATTCCGAGTGAGATGAGGGAAGTGTTTGGAGAAGCGTGCTAAAAATAAAAATAGTCAAAAAATAAATACAACTAAAACGGCAAGAATTTTTCTCGGCCTAAGAGTCGCGACGTAACATCAGTTCTACTTGAAAAGTCGTCAAATTATCACGATAATGACGTTGCTAAGTATGGAGTGTGCTGTTTGTGGCGTTCCTGCACCTCTTACCTGCACACGGTGTCGAATGGTTCGCTATTGCAATGGGGGACACCAGAAGCAGCACTGGCCTAAGCATAAGCTTTGCTGCAAACCCTTTCGTGAGGAGCAAGACCCCGAGCTGGGACGATACTTGGCAGCCACCCAGGACATTAAAGCTAAACAGTTAATATTCGTGGAGGAGCCGCTAGTTGTGGGTCCTAAATGGTTTCTAACCGAGGGCGAAAAGTCGGCCACCATTGTGCCATGTGTCGGCTGTTACACGCCCTGTCGCCTGGGCAAGAATCAGTGTCGCAGGTAAGAATTTAATGAGCAACAATGTGCAATCGAGCTTCTCACACAAAATTTTGGTCGCAAGAAATTTATACTTTCGTAGAGTGAATATCGTTTTTATTCATATTTGTACATCTAATGAAATCAAGCGTTACTGTTTCCGAAAAGGCAAATTAATATTATTTTCGAGACTACTCTAGTTTGCCATGTCCATCTGAATATCTGCTTATATACGAATGTATCTATTTCAATGTCAAATTGGTCTTTGAAAAAAGTGTGGCTTGAAAACTTAAGATAAATTAAGTCTTACTCTATTTTTAGTTGCCGTTGGCCAGTGTGCAGTGCTTCTTGTGCACATGAGAGCCTGGAGTGCAGCGTTCTAAGTCTTGGCAATGCACCGGGAGTCAAGGCTGATGCACGAGGGCAGCATGATTACTACCGCCATGATGCACTTCTAGTATTAAAGTGCCTTTTGTTGCAGCGCTCACAGCCGGAACGCTGGAGAGCTTTGCTGGAGATGCAGTCGCATGAAGAGGAGCGTCTTGGCACGGAGTTGCAATTGGAGGCGGAGCAGCGTATTGTAACCTACTTGCAGCAGCGGTTTCTGCGCCGTCTGAAGTCGAACTCCAAGCTGAATTTGCTAAGCGACTATGAGCCTGAGCTGCTGCATCGCCTGTGTGGCATCATAGAGACGAACTACATGGTCATTGAGCTGGCCACTGGAGTGGAGCTGAGCGGTCTGTTCCGGCAAGCTTGTATGATGGAGCATGCTTGTCAGCCTAATTGCTACTTTCAGTTTGATGCAGCCACGCAACGCATTGCAGTGCGTGCTGGTTGTGATATTAAAAAGGGCGATCACTTGAGGATCACCTACACCAACATATTGTGGGGCACGCAGATGCGGCAACATCATCTGCGCATGACCAAGCACTTCAGCTGCCGCTGTCCACGTTGTGAGGATCCTACCGAATACGGCAGCTATGTGAGCGCAATGCGTTGTCTCGGCGATGTGTCCAAGACGTGTGAAGGTCTACAATTGCCTCAGGAACCTCTCAACGAGCAGACTCAATGGAAATGTGACACTTGTCCCATGCTGGTGGATGCCGCCTACGTTACTGAGGTGCAGACACACATGACCGAAGAGGTAGAGCGGTTGCTAGCCGGCAGTCCCACAGCAAGTGAAGTGGAATTGCTGCTGGCACGTCTCTCACAGCTGTTGCATCCCAATCACTTTCACATGTTCAATCTGAAGCATACCCTCATACAGCTCTATGGACATGAACCTGGCTTGGAGTTGTCTACACTGAGCGATCTTCAACTGGGCCGGAAGCTTCGTCTCTGCGAGGAGCTGCACAATGTGTGCCATCGACTTGACCCGCATAGCATCAAGTTGGCGATTTATGTTAGTGTAATTTTGATAGAGATTGCCCACACGCTGGAGGAAAAAGCTCGAAGATTGCCTGTTGAGGCTAAGCCTCATCTGGAAATGGCTCGGTCACATCTGCTTCAAGCGGAGCAGGTGCTGGAAAAAGTGCAGGACTCTGTGGCCGGCAAAAAGCTGAACGATAGGCTGCAGCTTGATCTGTTCGAGCTGGACAAACTGATGTTAGCCAACAGCCACAGTCACAACCAGACTGCTGTTTAACTAGTAAAACAAACAATCATGTATATTACGCAAAATACATTTAATTGATTTACATTTACCTTATTTGTATTTATCACGAAGCGGCATGCAGTTCGATTCGCTCCTGTTCCAACAACTGCGGATTCGCTTCTAGGATATCTCGCTGTTTTCTTAGGTTCTTTACAATCCCTGGCAAATGCCAGCCATGCCGCAGTAAGCTGTCGGTCACGTCAAAGTGTGCGTGACGAATGCATCGCAGTTGCGAACAGTGAGCCACCGTTCGCAACTCTATTGCCATGTCGTGGACAAGGGCAGCTATGAACTCTTCACTCTCATTGATCGCATGCAGCTCAAGTGTAAAGTGCGGCCTCTCGAAATGTATCAGCTTGATTCCATACAGCACAGGTTGGCTGTTGTCAGCAGGCCTAATGAGACCTTTGCATGCTAATTCATACGCAGCCTGCGTCTGTAAATCGACGCCGCACAGTTCATACATTTTGCGCTGATGTGATGCCTGCATGGAGGCAGCCAGACCACTTATGCGATCCGCGGTAACATGGCGATGGTTGGACCGTACCGTGACCCGTGAGTCAGGAAAGTGGTTCTCCGTTGCAGTTCCCATACGCGCAGTGACATGGTAGACTCTTATGGGCCGATTTCGTTGTATGTGAATCGACTGTTTCAGGCCCTTGTTTATGCCAAACACTATAGAAGAGTTTTTATGAAATAATTAGTGGGTAATTGAATCACTACGTACATAGAACACCACTCGTGTGGTCCCCCAGCGCTGCAACCGTTGCACAACGAATATCCCGCGGCATGTAACGTGGTCCGGCAGCCAGAATGTGATCGGACAGATCTGTGTTGGAGGCAATGTTGTGCAGGACGCTGTCGGCGGCTGTTCCTGTGCCGAGCAGTATTCTATCCTTTGGCAACTTGCGCGGCTCTCTCAGTTCCATTTCATTAAGCCCTTTTCAATTATAAATGCACTATTAGGTAAGTTATTTGATTTTTGTTTTCCTGCGTACCTTTGGCAATATTGCCTAATAAAGCGTTGCGCACGTGCTTCAGCTTCATCCCTGCGGGCTTGTACACATTTATGATACCATTCAGATGCTTAAACACAGTTGCTGCGTCATAGACTTTTGTTAGTGCCATATTATTTAAAGTTAATTTGTACAATTATATAAATAAAATCACTTGTTGATTTTTTTGTTAGAACGACAATACGCTAGAACGCTAGACAGCTGTTGCGGCAGCTGCGATATCACATATCGATAGTGCACATTCCATACTTACTAATCGCTTTGAAACTTTTTCAACACTGTACTATCGCCCAGCACAGAATTGATGTGTAGTAGCGTTATCTCGCTCGCACACATTTGGCGCTGCACGTGTAGCATTTGTTTTGCATGCTCGTTGCGCGTTTTGGGCTGTTTTGTTGTCTTCAAACGTAATTTAAAAGACGATTTAACAACATGAAGTGGACCACAGCAAACATAAAGCACGCCAACTATACGACCAAGCATGAATTGTTTGTGGGCACACATACTGGCTCCTTCAAACGTAAGTCAAATCCAAGTTCTTCTGCTGCCATTCAATATTCACTATAAAAACAGATTTATTGCCTGCCGCGGACAAGAATCCTTATGCACAGTCCAATCTCAGCGATTTGACCACCTTGGACAAGGAATCACGCGTCACTTCCCTAGCCTTTGGCAATGAAGCACAGTCGCAGATACTGCTCGGTCGCGCCAAGAACTCCGCTGAGCTGCATTCACTTGGAGCTGGCGGTGGCATCACAACGCGAACAATTAACTTTACTGCTGCTCCTATTGTGGGTCTAGCGCGGTATAACAACAATTTAGTTGCTGGCATTGGTAATGGGCAAATTCAGAGCTTGTCGCTTGAGGCTGAGGAGGAAGAGGACGAGGGATCACCGGCGGAGCCTATTGTTATCAACTCGGGTGATCAAATGGATCATTTGCGCCAATGCCGAGCAGCTCCGCATATTGTAGCTACTGGCGGCAAGGCCAGACAGAACAACCTAAAGGTCTATGATCTAAGCGCCGATGGTAAGCAAATATTCACCTCCAAAAATTTGCCCAACGATTATTTGCAACTGGAGGTGCCCGTGTGGGACAGTGACATTGGATTTGTGGATGGGCCCAGTGTACTGGCAACCTGCTCTCGCCATGGCTACGTCCGGCTCTACGATACACGCAAACAACGACGCCCAGTTACGCACTTTTCCAGCGAAGAGCATGGCATGAGCTTCGCGGCGCTGGTGGCTCATGGAAACTACATATACACAGGCACAACAATGGGAGCCCTGAAGGTATAAGTATATTATTTATATGTCGGCTTACAGACCTTAATTGTTGAATACCGGCTGCAGGCTTTCGACACGCGACGAATGAAAACTCATGTGCACACCTACAAAGGATTTACGGGTGGTATCAGCGACTTGCATCTCGATGAAACTGGCAAATTCCTAAGCTCCGCTTCTTTGGACCGATATGTCCGTGTGCACGAGACCGAGTCGACAGTGCTGCTCTATCAGTGCTATGTGAAGTCAAAGGCCACCAAAGTGCTCATTAGAGAGTTATCAGCAGAGCAGCAGCAGCCGCGACAGCAAATCAGCGGCGATGATGATGGGGTAGATGAGGAAGTCAATTCGCAAAGGAGCAGCAAAAATAAACGGCAATCTAATGTAACGCCCCTGGATGCCGAATATGAAGATATGTTTGACCAGATGGCCACCGTGGGGTAAGTATTTATAGAATAAACTCAAAACAGATTACTGATTATTAAAACATCATCTCCAACACAGTGACAGCGATGGTGAGGAGGATGCAGAGAAGCAAACATCGGCGCCTGTTAAGCGTAAGGCACCTAAACAAACGCTAAAAACAAAAAAGAAAAAATAATAAAATATGTTTTTAGTTAAGACTTACATTACAAATTCTATATGTATGATTATTACCGAACTATTAGACTATTTCCAAGCCCTCTTCCGTTGTAGCGTCCTTTGCTGTACGTAATTCTTGTACAAGCGAAAAGTGCAGTAGTAAAAGAACTCCACAACGGATATCATGCTTAGGCCCAGACACAGATTGAAGATACCCCCCAAATCAGCTGCAAATGAAAAATATATTTAATTAATACATGTTTATTGAAGATAACTAGTCCAACTTACAAAGCAGTCCAATCCAGGACATGACTGTTACTTTGCGTATAACTGGCACCACCTGCTTGGCCAAATAGACGCGCAGCACAAAGCTGTCGTTGTTGAGTAGCTCCGGAGTGCTGTTGAGACATATAATTAATCTTGTGTAGCCGGGATGGAAGCCTAATTGAAGATACTCACTAGAAGTTGCTTACGGAAAACTGATGCAGGTTTAGATCGGTTTTGTAGGAAAGTGTGGAATAGGTAACGTCATAGCAATTGGGCAGACATTGATCACAGCGAACGCTCTTAAAATTGTCTAATGGAAAGTTCAGTTCAGTTAATATTTGCACAAAAAATGGATTATTCTTGAATTTCTAATAAAAAGTTTGGAGCACGCGTTTTAAGATTAAATTTATGCTGAGCACTTGACTGCAGGAGAAGCCATTATGCGTACGGGACACGCATTGTGAATATTTACTATGAATTATAAATGATGTATGAGGACAAGGGGAGCAAACCGAACATTGTCAGACACGCCACAATGCATCACAATGTCTACTCGCAAGACACGGAGTGAAAATGACATTAAAGAAGCATAAAATAGGCGACTTGAGATTGGATTTAAGTGTCAAAAAGGTTTAGCCATGAATTCAGTAAGATTAACCCGACGCTTGTAACTAGTTTTCGTACCGTAGTTATCCGAGTAGCAGAAGGTATCGTTGAGACTGCACTCCTTGAACTTCACGCTGACAACGGGCAGCAGATAAGGATGGCAGCCGCATTGCTTGCCGATTGCCTCCGTTTGGCAGGCCAGCATGCAAGCGGCCTGGCGATAATTGCGCAGTTGAAGATCATCAGAAATGAGGCAGTCGCGTTTACTCTCGGACAGTTCCAGCACCTCCGTTGACGATGACTGCACAGTGGGTGAGACCTCGACGAAACTCTCGGATCTGGCTGTGATTGTCACAGATGCAGCCGTCTCCGTAACATAGTCCATGGGATGATGAACGAGTACAATGAGACCAGTGCTCAAGTTGCGCTCGGAACCCTCGGCGCCAATGAAGGTGAGGCCGCCGTCCATGCCGAAAATGTTGGCCGAGAATGGCACGTAGCTTATGTTGCGTGGGTTGTAGTTGAAGGAGCAGCAGGGCCCGAGAAATGCCGTAGTTGGAATAAAGGATAGATATTCATGGGTTTGATTGCATGGAAACTCCTCGTAGCCCCAAAAGCAGCGTTTGACAAAATCTGCACAACCGGGACTGACGGCCATAGCAGCCTCCCAAATTGAAACATTGTTCAGCCGCAGCACAATGTCTGTGATCTTGTAACTGTCATGCGAGGGCGGCACAAATGACTGATCCGTGAAAGCATTTAAGAACTCAAAGCCGGCGGCTACGTCAGTCTCATCGTACTCCGGAGGTATCTTGCTGCAGTAATTTCATTAAATTCAAATACATATTGATTTAATTTATTTTAATTATTTTAATTTCAATCAACTTTGTTTATCTTGTTAATAATTTATAATGAACTTACAGAGTCTTGACATAGCGCCCCACGCGTTCCGTGTTCACAGCTTTGGGACTGCATATTGTTACGCCGGGAAAAGCGACATCCGTGATGGACAGATCATTGGAAATTGTGTTCAGTATGGGATACGAGTAAAACTTGAGCCAGAGCAACAGCGTCAGGTAGATGCTCAGCTGCAGCAATCCTATTAGCACCGATGCCCAGATGTATCTGTCATTATCCTCCATTAGTTTGGATTTACTAGACCAGGTGTCTAGACACTAACCTGGACAACCCGTGTGTTCGATTACGCCGCAGCAGCCACATGCCGCTCACCTTGGTGCGCTCAGTGTACTCCCAAAATGTGTTTGCAATAGCCTGCCGTAGGGGATGGTTCCTCCAGAGCTGCAGCAGCTTTTGCCTTCGGCTTGCCGAGGCGCTTCTCTTGGGCGACCACCTAACGTTGTGAGCCATTTCATCTGCCACAAAGCACTTGGCAGCACATGCCACACACTTTTATAGGCCATGACTGGTCAAGGAGCTAGTGTCGTGCTCTAGTGCTAATTATGTACTAATTGACTTCTTAATTTGTGAAGTTTGAACAAGTTTGTCACTTGTACTACATTAGTTGTAATGATAATGATGCACCTAGGAGCACCATGTGCCGGCAATTGGGCGGAAAACGAAATGGTAGAGCGAGCTGAACTGATTTACGAATGGGAGAAAGAGTGCGATGAACGAATGTATATATACAATATATATCATGTAGAAGAAAAAAAGGAAGAATACTTATGATGTGGTGAGAGATCTAGATTCATCATTAGATATTAGAATGATTGATTATAAAGAAGAACAGTAAAATCCGGTCATAGCGACTTTCAAGGGACCGACGACTTTACGTCTATATATAATACTATACCCGGAAAACGAATGGACGCTATAAGCAGAGTCAATATAATCAGAATCAACTGCATATATAAATTTGATTTGATAATGAAGTGTGTGGGATTTGGATTAATAGGAATATGAGTCAATTTGCAGGTGTTATATATTGATACTTAAGTAGTCCGAAGTTCAGTTGGTTTACTTGTTGACAGATGCTAAAACTTTTTTCATTATTATTCCAATAAGAGTGTCAAAGTTTTACTATTTTATTCGCCATTAAAGCAAATGTATAGCAACTGAAGCGAAGCTTGAGGTCATTTCAATTGGCAGAATCAACTTTAAATTCGTAAATTCGAAGTTCTACTTGAGCAAATAGTTTAAAGCGAATTCACTTTGCGGACTATCTGCAGGAATGTGTGTCAGTGAGTTAAGATATGTTTTCAGAGTCAGAACAACAGTTCAACTGTCTGGTGGGGCGAACTCCAAATACGCATAGTAAGTGCAAAAGCAAAAAGTTTGCACATACAAATCTGCAGCTCTTAAGGAACGGCAATAAAAATCAGAACTTGTGTGGACAACGACATACTCCAGGCAGTCGACAAACTAACAAATGAAAAAGGGAACAACAGCAAAAAAAAACAACAAAACAATTTACTCAAAGCGAGAAAAACTTGCAGTTTGTGAAGTTCACGATGAGGAGACAACTTTGGAACTAATAGGAAAGAGGGAGGGGGAGTTTGCAAGTATTTATAAGAAAATTAGTTGCTGACTTTATTGAATGCTGTTTTTGTCACATCTGTAAGCACTTGAGATTGAATTTAAATTAAAGACGCTGAGTTAAATGAATTATTTTATGCTAATCAACACAATTAAAAGCGAGCACGACCGAAACATGTAAATGAAAAAAATAAAAGCGAAATGAACAAAGGGGGAATGTTGCGTTGCTAAGTTCAACATGAACTACGCAGTCAACAGGAGCAACTTTTAATTCCTTTGCCAACTAAAGGGAAAATGTTGGGGAAAATGTTTAAGCCAAGAAAATGCCTTCAACTTTTCATGCTGCCTTTCACTTTATCTCAGAAACGCGCGCGTGTCGCGTCAGACATAAAAGTGTGATACGGCAAACCTCACACATACACAGACACAGTCATACACCCACTCTCACATATACACTATTATGTTTGTCCCTGTATAATCGGCCGAACTGCCAAGCAATTTGTAAAATTTGTGGGTCTGATAAACATACAGAATCACATTGGGGTCGACTTCGCATCTCGCGATTTTTAGTGAATAGGGCTGAAGCAAGCAGTGAAATATTCAGCTGCAAATCGTATTTTCAGCAGACTGAGCTTTATATTTTTTTCTTTAAAATGACCGAAAGACCATAAGACTCGTGGCTTATGACCGATTTGAACAGGTAAGCCTGCTCAAACGGAGGCACAAAGTTGCCAAAAATTAAAATTTAGTTGCTTTAACTCTTAATACTCTGTGGAGCGTACCAAAAGAAATGGAGTGCTGGAGAAAAACTTATCAGCATTAGCTATAGTGGAACATGCTCTTTAATTTTATGTATTTTTAAAGCAGCCCAGTTCAGCCTCATTACGTTATCATCATTTTTTAAAGAATAATGATAAAATTATGAGAAATGCTTAAAAACAATTTAAGTTGAAAATTTCGAATATCTGTTTGCATTAGCAATATTTCATTTAGAATTATTAGAATATTAATATTCGATATTTACAGATATTTACTTTAATACTCATTATTGCTGCATAATTTATAATTGTAATTTATTATATAAAAGTAGAGGGAGCGTAAATCAATGAAAAGAAAGTGGCTCAGAGTATCTGCAAGTTGAGCAAATGCTCAACAAAGTCCGTCTGTTTTTATTTGTTTGATGTCCCCCGTGAGTTGGGCTTTTTGTCAAAGTGTTTTTTAGAGCAACCTGCGCGCCAGAAAAGTTTTATTTCTATGCACAAATAATTCGCGTTAGCAAAAGTTGAGCGAAAATTGGTTTGATGTGGCGGCAGCCGTTGCATGATGCAGTTTCAGTTGCCCCTGCTGCTGACTCCCAGCGAGTTGCCTCCGAATGCTTGCAGCGCAGCTTTGACAGTTGCAAACTTTCAACTTTGCCTTTTGACAGAATGCAACGTGGAATTTGTAGAATTTGTTCAGCACTGTTTTTATTACAAATTTTAGCAAATTAGTTTGTTGGTTATGACTTTGATTTGATTTGACTGAAGCGACAGATAATATGAGGATTTCGTGTTGGATAGTAATTATCGTTTCAAATATCAATCATAAATGAGTTCGAAGAACCCCGAGCAGTCTTTGCGGAAACAATCTTAAGTCAATAAAAATTTCAAATAAATCTTAATGTAAACTTGAATAAAAGCCAAATCTTTGCGGAATTTCGCAATATAATCGTAATCATAGTAGAGCTCAAGTGTCTGGCTAGTAAAACAAACAGAATGAGCAGATTGATGTCGCCCTGCAACTTGAGTTGAATCCTCATCGTTCGTAATGATAAGCCAACAATAATGCCAGCTGACAATCAGGCAAATCAATCAAATGGCCCAAGCCACACAGAGATTTGGTCATAAAGAAAAGAACATGGCCAACGGCGGTTACTTGATTATTGTGTTTGGACAGCACTTGGACGTGTCCAACAAGAAGGCTATCGACGCCACATCAACATCAGCTGTCGTCACATAAAAGGCGGATGTCTCCCTCCAGCCCCCCTTTGCCAGCTTGTCCCGCTGGCAATGCAAATCGAATGTCGCATATCGAATATATAAGTACTCATATATTTGCATACACATTGAAATGTGAAAGCCACAACGAGCCATTCGTCTCGGCCTTATTATGAGCCCAAACACAGTGACATAATCGTAAAGTAAAACAAATAATTCATTGCATATATGAGAATTTCGTACCTTGTACTCCTCCTCTGAGCACTTGCAATACCATTGCAGGCAACACTTTATGGTATGGTTAAATATCAGTTGGCATCTGGGCAGCGTTCCAAAGGAGTACACTCGTAAAAACCTCAGAGGGCACCTCGGAAATTGTCTGTCTGCAAATGGAGCATTAAGAATGTATGAAAACGGAAACCAGGACATTGACAGCCGCGCCAAAGATTCCCATGTAGCCATGCAGCAGCTATGGCAATGCCAATAGCAATAGCAACAGCAATGGCGATGGCGATGGCGATGTCGATGGTAAAGACAACGGCGTTTCTGCGCCGAGATTCATTGTCTGTGCTGAGTCAGCAGAAATAGTTGCCAAGAGACGCCAAACACACACACACGCTTACCCCACATAATATGAAGTGAAAGGATTTAAGGAAACTTAACAACTCCCTACCATAAGCAGGATTGCGGGAAATCTATGCTTGCAACGTTATCCATCGGTTCAAGGTGTATCTGCAAATTGACTAAAATCTGTTGGCATGGCAACTTTGGCTTCTGCTCATTAGAGTAGACCAGTAATTATACTGAGAGACGGATCTAAACATGTAATGAAGTAAATGCTACTGAATTTACATATATTTAAGTCAAGCAAATTTATAATAACGAAAATTATAATTGAATAAAAAGTTGCTTAAAATGGCAATTCTCAATCAAAAAACTTTTTAAATTTTATTTATGCTATTTCCATTTTCTGGTATTAAATTATTATGATATTTTGTACTCTTGTTTAACTTTTTATTTTCCTATATTTAAATATATATTTTTTATTAACAGCATATATTTAACAATTCAAATCAATATTTATTAGCGTCCAAAAATGTCCAAAATCTCAGTTATTTTGAGTCAAGAGAATTGAGATGAAAGTTTGACTAACCCCTTGAAAGGGTATCGAAAATCGAAGAACATTTTGTGGGAGGCTGCAGAGAGAGACAACAACAGAGAGTTGGGGGAATGTGTAGTTTTAGGGCCACTCGCGTAAACTTCAGAGTCAATTTAGCGGAATGCAAAGCTGAAGACAAAATACTTTTGTTTATTCGTTGTAGGCGGGCCTTGAATTTGTGCCTTGCCTTTTTTTAGGAAAATTGGCCCATATGTGTTCGCATGCATATGTTGGGCGTACTTTGCATTTTCTCTTTTTGAGGCCAATTGATTTTTAATGGCTTTATGCTCTATTGAAATAACAAATGGGTCTTGGAGTGGCCCGTTGAAAGGGTCGCAAAATATTGAAATGACTTTTGGGGGCATGTACACATATTGAAATAAAATAATACAAAGTAAAAGTAACTTCAAGCTACTGTTCTCGAAGGGTCATGCGGAATACCGAGGCGATAATGCCTTTAATTTGTTTTCAATTTGCCAACCTATGTACACTGGTCCCATGCCATTTGGACAGTTTGAGTACCGCCTGTGGCCTTTCTACAGAAATCCCATTAAAGCTTAATAATGGCAGAAGGTGGCAAATGCCGTTAACTAATTGCGCTTATTTTCTTTTTCGCCTCTGGCTTTCTTTGACACAGGCTAAGTTCCATGAAAACAGCTTGATGAGCTGCTACAGTGGGTTAAGGAAGCATTAAACTTATAACCCAATTTTGTTTATAACTAAATACTCTTTTTAAACATAAGAATGGCTTTACAGAAAAAATTAGTGAAACTGCTTGTTTTACTTAGTCATATTTATTTAGACTCTTAAGTTTTAAGTTGAAACTTTGCACTTATATCACAACAAAAAACTGTTCAAAGAAACATTTTTCATATAATTTCGAAAAAGTCGCCAAATTGAAGACTATTGTAGTATGGCTTCCCATATGCTGCATTCAAAAGTCTCTGCCGTGGAGGTTGATAAACTCGCGCCACTGTAGGGTTAAAAGTGCGTCAAGCTGCTTGCAGTGGCCATGTAGCTGTGTGGCATTTGCTGCTTGGCTGCCTCATTCTGCTGCCGGCGTTTTTTATTGTAACTGTCATTAAATTAACGCACTTTGCATTTAAGCCGGCTTACGGATGCTTCTAAGCCTATTAAATGTGCACCTTGCCAGGTGAGGAGCAGAAAAGAAAACAACTAAAGCAAAATATGTAAATGGAACAGGAGAAGCGTAAAGCAGCAGATTTGGAGTTGTATTTTAACTGAAACTGACGAAGGACCTTCAACACTTGACGGCATTTCTGACAGCCTGCTGTTGGGGTCTTTGGCCCTAACAAATGGCCACTTGAAGTGATGAAGCCGCTTTCATAAAGGATTAATACTTGGTCTCTGCTAAATTTATACTCTCGCATAAAATTGCTAAATTAATTCACAATTATTCTTCTTTAAGTTGTAAACAAATCTGTTCACATCTAAAAATTGTGTAATACATATTTGTATTTAATAATAAAAAACATTATTCGCTCAGTTTCTCTGTATTCGGGTTAAAGTCTTATTTAATGTTAATGCTCTTTAATTGCCGCTTAGGGCAAAAATATCTTAATCTAGTATTTCAATTAAATTAAAGCATCTGATACAATTTACGCAGATTGTGATTAAATTAGCTTAAAGTATTGACTGAAGCGCCGAACGTTTCAATTTAAATGAATTAAACTAGTATTTATTAAAAATATGATTCAAATTGTAATTTACTTTGAAATTTATTAATCAAATGAAAATGTATTTAAATTCAATTACTGAATGACTGAAATTAATTTATTAACAAGCCACAAATCAACCTATCAATATCAATATATTAGGCATATCAAACTACAGCGACGGCTCATAAATATCAATGCCACGAAAATCCCCAACACAAAAGCAAAAGCAAACAAGAAATGAGAAATGGGAAATGGGACGGAGGGAAGAAAACAATTTAAAGCATCAACATCAAGAAGCAAATCCTGACTAAATCCGGAAACAATTCGCTGGCTCTCAGACATGCACATAAACGGGGCAAAATGATATTTTCGTTGCTGACCGTATTACGACACGTGCGTTCATCAGGCCTGAACGAGGCACGCCTCCTCCTTGAGAGCCAGAGTCCTGTCAATGCTGCTCAGCTTACAAGTTGCGCCAATTAACAAAAACAGAGCAGAAGCAAAGCGAAAACATAATCAAAATGGCCCAAAAACAGGACGGCGGCACTTGGCCAAAAGGATGGCCGCATCAAAGTGCCCATAACGAGTGGGGCGGCAACGTCCAGCTAAGCCGTGACCCCGAAACAACCCAACCCAACTCAAGAAGGCAACGGTTGCCTTAAGTTGCGTGTTAGACAAACATATAAAAGACAACTCGAACAGGATAAGAATCTGTCCGTCGCTTTAACATAGCTGGCCCTAACAACAGGCAGCTCCCACACTGAGCTCATTGACAGACTGGCTGATTTTAATGCAGGCGCAAGAAATTCGACATGGACACATAATGAGGAATTATGAATGCCAAGAACCATAAAGGATAAGAGCTTGAGAGATGCCGACAGAGTATATCGTGATAGGCGTGTTCTGTACACTAATTGTTAGTTATGCTTCCCTTGCCAATGCCGTTAACTATAAGCTGATAAACTGAGAGATGTCCAGATGGAGGCACTGAGAATAGAGATAGGCAGAGAGTGAGAGTGAGATTCTTGACATCTTTCGCAGCTATGCAGCGCGATAAATCACTTTAGGGCCACTTGAGATGGTGAGAAGTGAAGCGTTGAAAGTTTTCCCTTGGTTGCTACCAATTTGCTGCCATTACCAGCCACGTTCAGCACTTGATAATCTGATTACCACAGATGCTTCTACGGTTAAGCTATACCATGCTATATACTCTAGGGTCCATCACATACGACTACTTGCTCGACACTCCGCCTCATCTCGACTTCCACACTTATCCAACATTGTTGCCATACAACCTTCGCCATCTCCTTCCTTTCTCTTTTCCTTGCCTGTCGGTTCTGTTCTGTGGCTCTCATTTGCATATGTAAAGTTTCCATTACAAGTTGTTGCCTGTAGACGATGCGGCCAAGGGAGCAGTCTATATGTACATAGGAGAATTAACGCTTGATTCGAGTTTAGTCAACAAATTTGTTTCCACATTGTAAATCAGCTGTCACTGGCTTTGTGTATTTGTTTACCACATCTTAGCCGCAAATATCTGTTTAACAAAGGTTAAGAGGAATATCTCATTAATATTAGTAAATCTAATTTTAATTTATTTTAAGAACAGACCAATATTAGGACCATCTTCAAAATATTGGCCCGTAGTCAAAACCGTCTCGATTAATTTATTTTTGCTTTTCTTTTTGTATCAGTCAGTTTACTTTTGAGCGGGTTTAACTAACTTAAGAGTAAGCAAAATATAACATATTATATTCAAATAAAAAGTGTAAGGCAGATGACAGAGTGAGCGCGAGAAGCGAAGAGTAGCGAGAAGCGGAGCGAAGCGAGAAGCGACGAGTAAAGCGAGAAGATGGCAGAGTGAGAGCTTTGCGAGAAGCTACATTGTTCTATTGTGCTTTGAAAATAAACGGTAAATCACAGAATGCAACAAAACAATCGTACGCTCTGAGCGAGTTGAAGCGATAAAGCATGTTGCAAACTGCTCTCTCGCTTTGCTATCGCTTTATCGCTTGAACTCGCAACTCGCTTCGCTCTCACTCTGACATCTTTCGAGCGATTCCCAATATTATCGCATCGCTTCTCGCGCGCACTCTGACATCAGCCTAACATCTGAAATTTTCAATATAAAACATATATATATGTTTTCCACTCAATCCCAACCAAATTTTCACGAAACATTTGGACTATATACTACAAAACTAATTAACAGTATGACAATTCTAAAATTATGGCCACAAGAGAGTATAAAATAAAATTCAAATTTCTTGACGAAATTGCTATAAAGATTTCTCAAATCTTGGTTAAATTAAATACAAACTATTGAGAAAAGATACAGGTAAATTTAATTTACAATACCTCTATCAAAATTTAGCACAGTTTACAACACAGTTTAAGGTATATTTCCTACAAGATAAAATCGGAAGTGTTTTAGCAAAATTGCTAGCAAAGAAATATCGAAAATTGACTAAATTGCAAACAGAATGCTTAATGAAATTGATAGTAAAAGTATCCTTGCAATATCTGTTGCCACAAGAAAACTGAGTCATAAAATCTTGAACAAACTCATCTGAGTAGTACTATAGGAAATGTATATTTACGATAATTACGTGTCCACGCCTAAATCTCCTGGCTATAAACAGCGTAGGTAACTGGCCGAAGCACAAACCGCCACAAAAGACCACCAACAATTTGAGCTAATTGTGTAATCAGCATTTGGCTGGACTTCTGACAATGGCCCAAATGATAAATAGACTGAAACGGAAGGGGAGACGAAGACCTCATTTGTTAAGGGGAGCTGCCAATCAGCACCAACAAAATTTGTGGCCAGTGCGGCTTTGGTGGTTTTTGCATTTGGGCACAAAGCAAATGGTAGGTTGACCATAAGACCTCCCTCATGTTCGGCCATACGAGTCTATGGCATAGAAGGGCACATATTTACATTTTGAGTGCGTACATAAATCTGGTGTGCTCTGAACCCATTTTGTGGCACGTTGCAGGCAACACAAATTACCATTGACATTAGCATTACCTGAATTCAAAGTGATCGCTGCGCCGAGGAGAACGTATTTCAAAATGGCAAAATGCTTTATAAACCTCCTACACATAACACATAAACCCTTAAACACACATACACGCACAGTCAAGCCTACAGATTTTTGGGGAAAACATGACAAAATTTGTTCATTGTTCGCCCGGGTGCTTGTCTGTGGGCCAAGGGATGCCAGCTGCCAGTTGCGTCTGATTTAGTACAGGTCCAATAGGTCAGTCAGTCAGTCAGGGCAGACTATTCAATGTACATGTCAGCCTGGGTTTGGAGTTAAGGGTCGAGATTAGCCACTTTGACTGCAGCATTTATTGCATGCCAATAACTTTTGTCTAGCTACACAAAAGGTGTGTTGACATTTTTCCCTTGTGTGTGCTTGTGTCTGAGGGGAAAATCGGGTCCGGGTTTTATCTGCAATGTTGACATGTTAGACAAAGCTACAGCAACAACATTATGCTGTCCTTTGAAATTGAATGGAATTTCTTGCCTATGAATATTTTGTGTGTGCAATTTTACAAACGAATTTTCCTTTTATTTTTTCGTTGTCTAATTTTGCAATACCTGTCAGAATAGTAGAGTATTTGACAACTCTATTAAAACCAATTTGTTTTCCTATTAGAAATTTGCATACATATGTATGTATGTGAGCAGTTCTACAAACACCTGACGTTACTTTCGCACAACAAAATATTAAAAAGAATTTGGAATTGACAAATGGGTGGATTATTTTTGTAGATTTTTGCTATCATTTTGGTTGCCAGTAGCACTAAATTTGGTGGAAATCGACCGATCCGATTCAAAGTTGTATAAAAATATTCGCTTGTTAGAACAAGCTGTTCTACCTGACAAAGAAGTAGATTTTGAATTTGTTAAAAAAAAAACACAAAATTCTTGGCTATAATTTATTACAATATTGCGCAAATTTGTTATTTTTGTAACATTTTTAATGTATTTTTATAATTTTTTTTATGTTTATTTTTTTACATTAAAATAAATGTATACTCTCCTGCACATCTTGAAAATGATTGAAAAGTATTTCAACAACCTGAAACACATTAATAAATTAAAAAACAAATGGATCAACCAAACAAAAATAAATAAAAATTGTTGGCTTTTAGTGCTTCTAACAATCATATCATTAAATAAAATAATTTGTTTTCATTTCTAAACTTTATTTGCATATTAATATTTGCACATTTGACAGATTAACATTTAAATATTTATTATACTTAAATATTTATGAGAGGATTTCACAATCTTAAATTGTATTTTTTTAAGGACTTTAACAACTATTTTAATATATTCGATGCTGAAATTAAGTATTATTTCCAATTTAGTAGCGAGTACGCTCATCATAGCATTTGATAAAACTGAAACCCAAAAAATATAAGTACAAATCATTATTATTTAAATATTATTTCCATAATTACATATTTGTTGGTGCTCCAGGGAAACGAATAATTTGTGAATGAAAATTGGATACATTACCTGACTACCACACTTATTGTTGAAGTTATTCTCATTGCTTTTAATTATTTGTGTTTTTACATGTTAAGCTATATTTACAAATGTGAATATTGAGACTAATATTTAACATAAATATTATTTTGGTTAAGCTCATTCTGTCGACTGAAAATTATTTACAGCGCAACTAGTTTTTCAATACTGCCACTCAATTTGCAATAATTCATTTCATTTCAATTGTTTTTAAATTTTAAGTATAATGGAAAGCAACAACAAATTTATGTTATTCAATTTATTTCTGTACATACACTTTAATCTCTCTTATTGTAATTATAATTATTGATATTTGCAGCTACATAAGATTACATTTTGCAAGAATTGTGAAACTAAGCGTATTTTAAATATCAATTCAACAATTAATAGAGATGGGCGCTTCATACGACGAACTCAATAAAAACAGATGCAAAATATGTTATTGGTTGGGTTGTATTGACAGGCGCGCATCCCTAATGCGGTTGAGTAGTATAGGAGTATTAATAATTACTAATTATTTCGAATACCTCTTAAATGCTATGGGACTTAATTAAGCACATCACATAGAGTACAATTGTAGGTAATAGAGTGTTCATATACTTGAATGTATTTACACCGAATTGAGCCTAAACACAATTGCTATTATTAATACATTTATTTCTCGACTACAAAGTACTGAAAATGGAAGTTTATATTCGTTCATTAGGTAAATCGGCTAAGCTGCCTCATGCACAGAGGAGGAGCTCAAAGCTCCCTCAATAATACACTTACATCCAAACACACACTTACACACATTGCTTAAGCCTGTCTGTCGAAGAAGCACATATACTGGGCCTCCTTTAATACCGAATTGTTACTTAGTTATGTACAGTGAAGTAAGTGCTACACTTTGCTTCGCAAGGGAAATACAGTCGGCTTAAAGCCCTTGGAAATTTACATAGACCAATTGGCGTTGGGGGATTGTGGATTTGCCAACTGCTGCAGGTCAAACACAAATTGCACAGATAGAGAGCTAACAGATTGGAGGCACAACAATTACTGCCAATTAGCAGGCGCATTGAGTGCAATTTTTGGAGAGAGTGCGAGAGTGCGAGAGTGCGATACGCATACGCAGACAGACTGACAGACAGTGAGATCAGAGTTGCCAATTGTTTAGAGCTGCTCGTCTGCCTCCTGAGGGGTTGCACCCTCCTCCAGCAGCTCCACAATCAGCGTTCCTCACCTTTTCTCATTGATGATGGAGCCGCGTCCGATGTTGCCGGCGCCGTTGCCATTGCCAGCCCCATTGCCACTGCCGCCGTGCTGCAGTGCCATTGAGTCCTGGCGATGAAAACTGCCCCCACGCCCACCAGCCCCAACGCCATGATTATTATTCATGTGCAACGATGCACGATGGGCAGCCAAGTTGCCTCCGCCTCCGCCTCCAATGCCACTGCCTCCAACATAAGTAGAGCGACGCATCGAGGTGACACTGGTGTCCATGACGCCCGTTGCGGTCGAGTGCTGCCTAAGGTGGGGCTGACGCTTGATGCAAATGCAGCAGAGATAACGGTTGAAATGCTGCCGAAACACACCAGACACACAATACAGTGCCACTGGATTAACGCACGAATTGAGAAAGCTGCAAATGGAAAGAGCAATGCCAGAGTTAGTTCATCGATGGAATCTGAGCTTCGCAATAATGTGGCTGTGTGATTCAATGTCTAGATTAGCGGGCACTCCTCTAATTGCCATTTTGATTGAGAGAGAGAGAGAGTTATATCCTATAAAAAATAGTGCTAGCAATTTAAATAAATATCAAACTAAAGACATATGAAATTGATCGATTTCTCCTTTTAAAGTATACACGAATGTGCCTTTTTGGATAATAGTCTTACGGGAAGTACATTAACATATGTAAATGTAGTTGCGTTTTTAACTAGATAATTCTTTGTGTTTAATATACTATTATATGCAATAAGCTGAAACTATTAACTTCCCTACTTTCGCATAATAATCAGCTTTGAACCTCTTAAAGTCGGTTGGTTCAACGTTACATAAATTGTTTAGACTTAAAAGGTTTTTCCCTATTATTCCAATCCTCAAAGTCGATAATGCCACGCATTTATTCCACATACACATTGTCGTATTTCGATTTGTTTCAATATTTTATTCAATAATTTGTTCAAGTAAATTTCGCAACCCTTTTGGATTTAAATGCAAATCCAGCTTAATACACTGGCGTCACAAAATTAAGTTACCAAAATGCTGACGCATTATTTTTCGCACTTTACAGCGCTAAGTGACGCCCCAAAGAGCCCCCAGGACTTGTTCTATCGTTCTCTCTCTCTATCTCTCTGTTTTGGGTGGCAAAGGTAGTGTGGACGGGTGAGCTGTCAACTGAAATAAATTCACTGAGAGTATATGATATGAATGGGATGCGGCCGAGAACTATAGGTATTTGCTTGGGGTAAAGTAAAAGTTCGCAATGATTATCTCTTTCAATTAAAAACAAGTGAGAAAGCTACAGTCGAGAGTGCTCGACCGTATGATACCCGCAACCCATTTCGAGAGAAAAAAAAAATTTTAATGGTATTTTAACAACAAATATACCAAAAATATACTGAATTTTGTGTTTTGTTTGTATATATTTGAAAATAACGGTTAAAAATCCACAACACCGACATGGTCACTCTGCAACTAAACAAACAAAGCTCGGGCAGCTGCAACTGAATTTTGCATATAAAATTGATTCATTAATAACTTCCTTGTTTTTCACTCGATCTCAACCAAATTCACAGGAATCATTGAGAATATAATTATTATTATGCATACCAAAATTCAATGCTCTAAGTCTATTATTACGGCTTTTACAGTTTTTGGGGGCGGAAAGGGGCGTGGCAAAAATCTAAAACAATCTTGATCTGCGTAAGACCTACACGAATACTGTCACCAAATTTGATATCTCTAGGTCATTCACACACTTAATACGTCCATATGCACTGGGCACAAACATTTTGATAAATAGTTTCACGAATAACTTTTGTTCTGCTTATCCGATTTGTACCAATTACAGGGTATATTAAGAGTGTCAAGCGCAAACGGGTTACCAAATTACACATCATTACACAAAGAACTTTTGGAGTTATACGCGATTTACTAAAAAAAAAACTTGACTTTTTCTAGATTAATGCTTATTGTGGGCGAAGGGGGCGTGGCATCCAACTTTTGAAATAAACTTGATCTGCGTAGGGTATTAAGGAAACTTTTTGCCAAATTTGGTGTCTCTATGTCTTATAGTCTCTGAGATCCAGGTGTTCATACGGACAGACAGACGGACAGACGGACAGACGGACAGACGGACATGGCTATATCATCTCGGCTGTTGACGCTGATCAAGAATATATATACTTTATGGGGTCGGAGATGCCTCCTTCTGCCTGTTACATACATTTTCTGTTGGCACTAAGTCATAATACCCTTCTACCCTATGGGTAGCGGGTATAATTATGCCAAAAAACAGAAGCCAGGGGCGACTCTGAGTTAAGTTTTGAAACACAACTACGCGGAGTTTTTCACTATTATCCCCACTTTTATTTCCATTTGAGTTAGCAGCGCATGCAAAGAAATGCAATTGCCCCCAGGAATATGGACTTACGTACATTCAAAGAAAAAGTGAAATAAGAAAATTGAAAAAGTGCTGAAATCGCAGTTACCGAGTTGCTCACCTTGTGCAGAATCCCACGATGCGAACCACGTGCCAGAAAGCATCGAAATCTTCCTCTGCGGTGGGGTACAAATGGTACCACAGCTCGAAGACATGATACGGAAAGAAGCAAATGAAGAAAACTATCAGAGCAATTAGTGGGATATTTTCTTTTTCAAGCCGTAAGCCTCCAAATACTCACCCACCACAAAGGCGACCACCATGCGAGCCACATGACGTCGAGCTCGCGCCTGACTGCGACTTTGAATGCTGAGCTGCTCCCCAGGCATGTCGCGGGCGCTAATATGCAGTCGGTTGGCCATCATGATGTATAGCACGCCGATGATGGACAGGGGCAGCAAGTAGTAGATGGATGCCTTAGCAACTACCATGTATCTAAAAGAATGGATAACCGTTATGTTATGCAACAGATTTCAAATTAAGTTTAACGACTGGTGACTAAAAATAACGTGAACTAAATATGTTAGTTGTTTATATGGACCATGGATGTCGACCAATGAGAAAAAATACTATTTAAATATGAATTGGCCACTTGATTTAGGTTACATTATATTATTGACTAAAATTCCGATTTAAATACTAGTTACTCCTGATCAAAGAATATCTTTTATTTGCAAATAATTCAAGTCACGATAATTCACTTTAATTATCCTCTCGGCCATTGCACTTAATACATGAATACTTTATTTATTCAACAATTATATTCCATTGCTGCTGTAGTATACATTATGGGAAAACAAACAGTGAAAATGCAGCTTAATTAATGGCTGTGTCTCACTGATTGTCAACAATCTGTCAACATGTCAATCACGTCGCACTTATTGTTTTCAAACTATTTTGATAAATTGATTTAAATCGGTTGTGTGCAAAAATTTGTGTATAATTGTGGTATTGTTATTTATTTATTTTCTCAAAATAATGTTCTGTCAATTTAAACGCATAAAAAGCATTTTCCAATAGAATTAAATTAGTTTGTGGCAAATTCATATTAAACTTTGATAATTTATTTATTTTCATTGCTACTAATCTATTTAGAAGTATTGAATTTTTTGGACAAAATTGAATTGACCTTAACTCAATTAAATTGCATTCATGAAAATAATTAAATTTAGACCTTGCTACGCTTTCAAAATAATTTAAATACTATGTGAATTCAAATAACTAAACGGGACAGAAAAATATTAAATATAACAGAAAACATGTAAGAATGCTACAGTCGAGAGTGCTCGACCGTAAGATGCCTTCAACCCATTTCGAGAGAAAACAAAAAACTTAAATAATATTTGAACAAAAAAAATACTAAAGAAATATATTGAATTTGTTTTTTTTTTATTTAAAAAAAAATCGATAACATAGCGACATGGTCACACTCTCAAATAAAGAATTTTGCATATAAAATTGATTCTTTAATTACTTTCTTGTTTTTCATTCGATCTCAACCCAATTTGCAGGATCGATTTGCTGAAGTACCAGGCCAACATAATCGAGTAGCAAGTATATTAGACAAAAATATTAATTTTCAGAAGCTGGGCGAACTTTTCAAACTTGAATTTGAATAAAATACGTTAATATTATCGACGAAATTCCATCCCGAAACCCACTTGGAGCTGCTGAAGTACCAGGCGAACATAATCGAGTAGCAAGTAGATTAGCCGAAATTTTTCGTCGTTAATATTAACGTAATTTATTCAAATTCAAGTTTGAAAAACTTGCCCAGCTTCTGCAAATTTAAATTTTTGGCTAATCTACTTGCTTCTCCAAAAGTTGTTTGTGTAATGATGTGTTATTTGGTAAGCCATCTGTGCTTAATACTCTTAAAATACATTGTTATTTTGGTAAAATTAATTTTTTTCAAATAAACAAAAAAACAAATTTAAGTATATTTCTTTAGTATATTTTTTGTTCAAATCTCATTTAAGTTTTTTGTTTTTTCTCGAAATGGGTAGCGGGTATCGATTGGTCGAGCACTTTAGACTGTAGCTTTCCTACTTGTTTGGACTGTATTTTTATAAATATTATTTATTTATTATAAAATTATTGACGCCTGAATTAATAAAACCTTTTAAAATATAAAAAGTTATTATATAAGTAATTAACAGATACCCAATGTATAAGAAGAATGAAAGAAATAACATTTCGATTTGAATAAAAAAATGCTTTAACACATTTTGTTCGTTCTACCCTCAATTACAGAGTTTCATTTAAATGCGCTCGTTGAATTAATTATTGATTCGTGCTAAATGAATTGACAGGAAATTTGACGAATTTGTTAAGTCAACCCCCATCGCATCTCAAATTGATGAAAATTGTGAAATTCAATTAAAATTAGTATCCTCGCCAAGGCTGGAAGCTTTGATAGTCAATTTGAAATTCCTATAAGCGGATTTAGGCCAAATAGCTGCAGGTTCAAGCCATGCCTAACAAGTTGTTAGACCATTAAAATACCAGCAGGGACAAGTTATTAAATAAATTATGGAGCATGGTTCATTCTGAAGGGCAATAGCAGTTATCATAAAAATAAATAAAAATGAGAATTATAACTGAGCCAACGAAAATTAAATATTTCCCGAAATTTTCTGGCTCTTTTAATACTTTTATAACAGTTATAAAAGGGATTTTTATGCTTTAAACAGAAAATTTGCAACCAGTTGTAAATTACAGCCAACAAGCTGCACAGAGATGACGAGCCTGAGGGAGGAGTTGGTGGCAGATTATGTGGCAACAGCTGCCATTGTCCAACACCAAAGGATTTCCAACTCATGGCAACAGGCGGGCAGACGCAAGCACAGCCGCAGACCAGGAAAGCAGGGAGAAAACCAAAGCCGCACAAGGTGCATTAAAAAAGAGAAAGCGGAATTAAATTTAAGTTGCTTATCAACAAGGATAATGTAGGAACGAGGGGAGGGCAGCATATGGGTTGTACATTACAAGCAAAACAACCCAAGCAGACGTCACTGAGCCCATCTGATGAGCTGACCAACAAGACGGGCGTTGGGACTCGACAAAGTCTTGGGTCTGTTTAGAGACAGTTCATCTGCTGAATGCAGATTCAATCAGTTTGTTAAATGAGCTCTTTTTTTTTCTTCTGTAAAGGGAAACATTTCCACACTACTAGACACTGGTTACCGCCAAAAGAATGCATAAACTAAATTAACAAATAATTGAAAAATGCAATCAAATGGAAAATAATTGAAAAGAGGAAATATTGACAAAATGAGCGTGGTGGGCTGAGAGATACTTCGTTTTCAATTAATATTTATTGCCTGCTGGAAATAAAGTATTGATTTACAAGATATCAACTTTAATCTTCATAGAACACGTATAACCTGTACCATATATTATAAGGTTCCAATCAATATTCATTTATATAAAATACAATTATAAAGCCATCAAGGATATGCATATACAATCATAGTTCCATTGAACTACAATTAACAATTTCATATTTTTTGACACCAACAATTCTAAAGTTATCTTACAAAATCATTGAAATACAATTTATAAAATAAAATCGCGTAAAGATTCATACAATAAGAAAGATTGGGATGTTATCTTAAGTGTTCAGTTAAGGAAACATAAATTTTATATTTTAAAGTTGATCAAAATGAAAATATTTTCAGTAAATAAAATATTTTTTGTAAATCCAAACCCCTGCTTAAAGCATGAAAATAATATATACATAGTAGGTAGATCCAAGCAGTATATAGTATGTCTATATTATATACTTTAACTTGTGAGTGTTGGTTTAAATAGCTTGCAGCAAAATAGGATCTTATGCTTCATTGGACTGTGGTAGGACTTTTGACGAGGCGGCGACCCACTTAAAACTAAATAAAAGCGAATGAGGCGAAAATATCTAACTGATGGGCACTTGACTGGCGCGAGGGGCAGAGACTGTCGGCAACTCACTTTGCATAAATCGGGGTGCTAAATGGAGAGCACACTAGTATGATGTTGTTGCCCGCCACTGGGTAAGTCTTGAGGTTCGAGACAACGAATGATGGCATGCCCAGTATTATAGCCAGGACCCAGATAATCACGGCCGTGAAAACCGTCAGCGGCTTTGTCTAAACATGTGAGCGGGGAGAAAAGAAAGAAAAAGGTATAATAAATTACTTAAGTGACTTCAGGTGGAGGCATCAGCAGGCAGCTGCTCACCTGCAATTTGCGCAGTGGATTGACAATGGCACAATATCGCTCGCCGGAAAGTGCTGTTAATGTAAAGACGGATACGCCTATGGAAATGTCCTTGAAGAATTCAACAATGCGGCACATATTAAGCTCAAAGGGCCAACTCTCCAGCGTATAGACAATTGTTGCCACTGGCACACAGACCACAATGACTAGCAAATCGGCCAGAGCTAGCGATAGTATATATCTGAAATGGAAAAAGTTATCATGATTACATAAGACGATGAACATTGTATATAATTTAAACAGCTTTTGACAAGAGCACTTGAACAGGAAATACCCGAAAAGTAAAAGCATTGGAATGAGACACTTTCGTACATACTTTTCGAAACTTCTTCAATTTGAACGCTTGTCAAAGTTTATAATTGAATTTAATTGAATCTGAAATAGATATTTCATAGGTATGCATTGTCCATTAAAGTTTGTTGGATAATATTATAGAAGCAATTAAAAACAATCTATTACTCTCACAAGGAAATACCTGCAGTAAAGTTAAAACTGATAAATAGTTCTAGCTTTAAATGGGGTAGAAATGATTGAATTCTAGAACTCTATTTAAGTACACACATAAAGAAGAAAATTATTTAGAGTTTATTGTTCAATAAAATAAAAATAATTAAATTGAATCATTATTATTATATTTCGAATTTGTAAATAAATATGGAATTCGAAGTAAAGCATACAATAAAACCATCTTGCATCAATTTGTCAACTAAGTTTGTCATGAGTGCTCTGAGGGAATATTATGTTATTTATCAGATGAAACATAAATGTTTGAAATATTTATTGGGACAGCATTTTGCATTTCGGCTTACCATCGCGACGGCCATCGGTCAAGGACCTCAACCCCTTGTTTTTCCGAATTGTTTAATTTTTTGCTTGACACACACGCAGTTAAACGTGTCAAATTTGCTGCATGGTTGCATTGGGATTGAAATTGGAATTGCTATCGGAATCGGAAGGGTCGATGGTCGTGTTCCTGTTTCTGATTCTCATTCTGATTCTGTGGCATTCGTGTGTAATCATTTGGAAAGCACTTGATTCGAAACGCACTTTGCTGAGCAAATTTTTTATTGTGTATTTGGACATTTTAAAGTAGGAATCCTTGAGTTAGGTCTGCAACAGATTCAGCAGCTGGGAGCATACTATCTACCTCATTGTCAAATGGAATCTAGCTAAATGTGAGAGAACTCTGCAGCAAATGTTGCCTTTTCATAAATTGCTTTGGCATTGAAACGCTTGAACTTGGTTCTAAGTGGCAAATGGCATGAACCAGACCAAATACACTTGGCCCTAACGTGTATCATTATGGCCTCTAATTTGCTAGTGCTGACTCTCGTCAATTGACGTTTGTCTAGACGGTCGCAACTCTCACACACACACACTCAGAAACTTTTATCATCAATAGAGAGAAAATTATGATTCTCGGTCATTGATTGGGTGCTCCGTGCTCCCAAATAGCAGCCGTCCGGGCTTCAATGGCACTGCTTGGACATCGCTGCTTGGTCACCTTCAACATATTTCCCTTTATCTGTCAATTTGTGCACAGTTTGCTCTGTCATCTTTCAAGGAGAATTGCACATAAGAAATACGTTTTTATTGACAGTCGAGGCGTGAAGACAATATATAATAAATATGCTTGTTATGCAAGTGTTCTGTTGCCTCCATCTTCAGTTGACTTCGTCGTCGCCGTCGCAGTCGCACTCGAAGTCGATGTCGATGTCGATGTCTGCGTTATCGCGTTGAGGTGTAAAACTTTTGATTGAATTTCCATTTCAATTTATTTAAATTTTTCAGTTGACAGAAGCCTCAAAGCCGCAAGCGATGTTACATAGTTGTTAGTTTTTGTACAATTTGCCAACTTAATAAACATTTGCATATGCTCCCCGATCCCCTTCCCATAATACCGCCAGCTGTTGGCCATAAAATGTTTTCAAACTCGGGTTACCAATACTTATACAACAGCTTTCTCTGAGCTTACATGCGATAAGTCAGCTGCAAAAACTGTCAATATTAAAAAGTCAAGGTACTCATTTAAAATATACCACACAAGAGAATTGTAATTGAAATAATAACAATAATTATTGATGTCTTCTTTTACAACAAATATTGATTCTAAATAGCTTTAACTCCGATATAGTTTGCAGACATTTGGTATAATTACTGTCTAATTTTATGAATTCGCAAAAAAAAAATTATTATTGAGCATAACTTTATGTACTTTTCTATATTTACAGATTTTAAATCTATACAGCTACAGCTTAAAAAGCATTGATTAGGAGTTTAGGAATTAGCCCTACAAATATTATTTTTGCATTCATTGTAATTAGCGTTTGGCAGCATAAATCAACCGCCCACAGATTGGGAATGATAAATAAAGAATTTCGTGTGTGTGCAAATATCTTAATGGATTTTTAAGGTAGGGATTACTCAAAGTGAAAAGGGATGCACGATGTAGCTTTAATGTTTTCGTTTGATCCCTTTTAGAAGGTCCCCTTTGGGTTGGCCTCTTTAAATTCCCTCAAGTTCTGCTTTGGTATTCTCAAGCATACGCCCAGCACGAGTCTGATACAAAAATATGAAAATTTTCTTTTCGTAACTTTTAATTTGGCCAAATGTTGACAGCTGTTTGTTGGCCACAAAATGAGCAAGCTGAAAAGAATAAGTAGCTGACTTGGATAGATAACAAGAAACAATAAAATCAAAGATGCTGCTCATAAGTCAACCCATGAATGTTGAGTGGCAATTTTGGGTTATATTTTCCTGGGAAGCACGCAGTTCACATTTCGCTGCGTTGCTTGGGCACAGAAAATACACACATCTATTTATACATTAAGTGTTTGCTATGATTATGATTATGGCAAGCGGAAGGAAGGAAGGAAAGAAGGTAAGCACCCCGGGTGGTTAGACGGTTGGATGGCTGGAAGGCTATTACGAGTATGGCGGCACTTACGTGTTCGGTATGTTGCGCATGGAGCGATGGCGAAAGAAGATGATGACCAGAGTGCCATTCCCCAGCACGCCCACAATGAAAATGAGCGTGAAGAGGACGGTCACAATATAGGTCTCCGGGCGATCCCAGATATCCACGTACTCCTCAGCGCTGGCATTGTGTCCTCCTCTGCCCGATCCATCCAGCTGAGTCAAATTGCTGACTTGGCTAGCATTTGAGCCCGCTGCGCTCGCAGCCGCAGCCGCGGCAGCAGCTGCACCGTTGGACTCCAGCGGGGCATATGCCAGACTCGCCGCAAGCGTCTGGCTCATGTCCATTAGCGCTGCGTACATGTTCGGAAGTTTGCTTTAAAGACGCAAGATGTGACACTGCCTCGCCGACAGACTGACAGACAGACAGACCGACAGATGTACTAACTGACTATCTTCCTCTCTCCGTCTCTGTATCCTACTCTGTGTGCGTTTGGTCTTTGTGGCCACTTCCGTTTGCTGTGCTCGTGTTGTTGGCTTAAGTTTTTGCACTCTTTGCTAAGGGGTATTCAGTTTATGTCGTCTACGTTTTCAGTGGAGTGGCGGCTACTCTTGTTGTTGTTGTTGTTGTTGCTGCTTTGTTGCGTGTTGTCGTTAGTTGTTGTGTTGCTGCCGCAGTTGCGTGTTTTATTTTGCACATTTTGTTATAGCTGTGACCACAATTGTTGTTATTACTGTTGTTGCCGTGTTCTTTGACTGGCGCCAGTTGCTGCCATGCTGCAAAAACAAGATAGACAGAGACGCCGTAAAGACACGTGTGCAAAACAGAGAGGCAATACTCGTTAAATTCATTTGATTTAAGCAACTTTAAATTAAATAACATTGCGTATGCCATACATAATAAACTCAAAAACATATACTATAAATTCTGCTGCATGTTGCGGCCTATTTCCTACGCAAATACACACATACTCACACACCCACTTTGCCAACCCTCGCTTAGGGTTAGTCTATTATTTATTTTATATGCAAAAGTGTCGTTTGGTAAAAGGGCAACATCGGACACTGCATAGGAAATGGCTTGCGGCTTTTCCACGACAAAGGAACCTTTTTACCCAAATTAATGTAAAGTAATAAAAAATGTTAGATGGAAAATCGAACAACATTTTCAAATTAAACACCATAAAATTAAACAACAATGTCGGCGAACTTTGGCTTTGCCTGCCAAAAACACACAATAACAGAAGCTATCTATAGATTAAAATATTCCTTTTGTAGTTTTTCAAGCATTTCAAGATTGTTGCTCAAATTCGCCTTTAACGATTTCATTCATGTATTATCTTAATGTGTATAAGTTAACAACTTAGGTAAAAGCCATATATTTTAATACTCAGTTTCAAAAGTATTACAAAATTACGATAATGGTTTGATACTCGTTAATATTTTCAAACTTTGAATGCCCAGTCGAAACAATATATGTACATAAGTATGTACATATACATATAATTATATTTTCATCTATTCATTTTGTTTAATAATAATATTTTTTGTTATATTTTTATTTAATAATTCTATTTTTTTTTTTATTTTTTATTTATTTATATTATCAAAAATATACCAACATAATAGTAATTTAAGAATGCTAGCCTAGCCAGCAAATTTTTTTTTTAGGCCCGTTAACAACAGAAAAACCTTTAAATATTTTATGCAAGTAAATAATCAGTTTATCATATTGTAAGCAATTATGCTGACAAAATTGTTCGAACGTTCAAGTACAGCAGAAGTAGTTGCTGTTCGTATAAGAGCATAAGAAGTTGTTCGAATGCAAGGACGCGAAGACGTCTAGCAGAATGAGATGCTACATTTAAGAAGTATGGTCATTAGAATAAAGCAGAAGCCGTTGCCGTTAAGTAGAAGAAGTTGCTGGTTCACACTAAGATTAAAGCAGAAGACGTTGCTCGAACGCAAGGAGACGAAAATGTCCAGCAGAAGAGGTAAGGGAGTAAAGCAGAAGACGTTGCTCTAGCAGAAGAGGATGCTACTTTCGGGAAGTACGAATGCGAAGGTAAAGCAGAAGAAAAACCTTGTACGAGAGTTCAAAAGAGAGCGCGCTAGTCCATTGCCGAAGTAAGCGCTAGCTGATCGTGTCTCTGTGTGCTTGCGTGCGTATTTATGTTGTGGTAGTTGTTGCTGTAGTTTTTGCTGCTGCTAAATAGATGGGATATCACACGTACACTGGCTTACATATTTGAGTATGTATGTATTCAATAACAAATGTTAAATAAAAACAAGTAAGAAAGCTACAGTCGAGAGTTCTCGACCGTATGATACCCGCAACCCATTTCGAGAGAAAACAAAAAGCTTGAATGATATTTTAACAAAAAATATACCACCGAATATACTAAAATTTGTTTTTTTGTATATATGTAGATATTTTTTTTTAAATCCATTAAATACCGACATGGTCACTCTGTCAACTAAACAAACAAAGCGCGAGCAGCTGCAACTGAATTTTGCATATAAAATTGATTCTTTAATAACTTCGATGTTTTTCATTCGATCTCAATCAAATTCACAGGAGTCATTGGGAATATAATTATTATTATGCATACCAAAATTCAATGCTCTAGGTCTATTATTAAAGTTTTTGGGGGCGGAAAGGGGCGTGGCAAAAATCTAAAACAAACATGATCTGCGTAAGACCTACACGAATACTGTCATTAAATTTGATATCTCTAGGTCATTCACACACTTAATACGTCCATATGCACTGGGCACAAAAATTTTGATAAATACTTTAACGAATAACTTTTTTTCTACTTATCCGATTTGTACCAAAAGTACAGGGTATATTAAAAGTGTCAAGCGCAGATGAGTTACCAAATTACACATCATTACACAAAGAACTTTTGGAGTTATACGCGATTTACATAAAAAAAAACTTGACTTTTTCTAGATTAATGCTTATTGTGGGCGAAGGGGGCGTGGCATCCAACTTTTGAAATAAACTTGATCTGCGTAGGGTATGAAGGAACCTTTTTGTCAAATTTGGTGTCTCTATGTTTTATAGTCTCTGAGATCCAGGTGTTCATACGGACAGACAGACGGACAGACGGACAGTCGGACAGACGGACAGACGGACATGGCTATATCGTCTCGGCTGTTGACACTGATCAAGAATATATATACTTTATGGGGTCGGAGATGCCTCCTTCTGCCTGTTACATACATTTTCTGTTGGCACTAAGTCATAATACCCTTCTACCCTATGGGTAGCGGGTATAATAAAAATGCACTGCAGATGGGATTATGCAAATTCATTTTTTAGCACTCAGTTAAAATTATCATGAATGAATGACCTTCTATGTACATAATTGAATGTACAGTCATGGAAAAAATAATAGAATTTTTAATTCAATTTAATGCTATTTTTAAACATACATTTAGCAACAAAAAGGTCATATTTCTTATTCGGTTTATTAAAACATTTAATTTAAATGAATATGACCAATTTCGGAAATTTTGATTAAGAAATTATGTTTTTTTTTTTAATATTTGCTTGTGGTACCACAATTTTTCTAACCTGCAGAACATCTCGTATGCACAGACTTTACCAGCTTTGATCAACTAGATGGACCACCCCTCTGGACTTTCTTCCACAAATCTTTTTTTATTTTTTGGAATGAAATCCACCAATTCCTTTTTAATAGACTTCACAAATGCCCAATGGGATTTAGGTCAGGTGATTAAGCAGGCCAGTTTGGATTGTTGTTTGATATTACGCCGCCAATCATGTGTTATATACACATTATTATTTATATTAGCTAAGTATAGTTGTTTGCCATGATAGGCTATATAATATCATACAACAATCCAAACGGTTATGTTAATGCGTATGTTTTTTATGTTAACTTTATAGTTTTAAACTGTAAGTTAAAGTGATTCTCCTTTGCTGCTCTGCAATATTCTGCACTCGTAGTTGTACTATACGTAATCTTTAGAATCTGTTTAAATTACTTAAGGAGTGGTAAAGTCGTCTGTAAGCAGTCAGATATCTAGATGTAAAGCAAATGCAGCTTTAGATTTCAGCAAAAGAATTTTTGGTGTGTGCAATCGAAACGGCAGCTGATTGAGTTTGTGTCTGAGCCATGGCTTTTGGCTCAGTTGCTGCAAGGAATTCATTTGCCTTGTGTTGTTAGCGTATTGGCATTCCTTTTTGTTATTATCTTTTGGGGGTTTTTGTTTGTTGTTGACTTGAGCTGGTATTTCCGCTGCAAGTCGGACAAGGACGAGCCAGAGGAAGAGGATACCCCGTTCGGCGGCGACACATTGTGTACTACATTTCTTGATACAAATTCATTGGGGCAAATACTACAAAAGACTTTCGAATCGCAATCAGGCGCCTTTATCCCCATTCAATCGTATTTGTAATCGCAAGCGCAGTCTCAACGCAGTTGTCTGATGTGGGTTTATTCCATGGATTCACTTGACTTGGACCTGGAACGAGTTCTTGTCAGTGTGTTGGTGTTTGTGTTTGCTTGCCTTTCTGTCGTTTCAATTTCAATTCGATATTAGAGTGTTTAGAAGGCGTCACTTGTTTCATTTGCTATTGATTTTCGTCAATCTCTTGCAATCTACAATCCACAGTGCGTATGCGTATTATTTATTCATTGGCTGACAAGCACCAAACGAAATGTTGTTACAAAATCGTTGGCAAATCGTGCGGAATCTTCATGCGGCCATTGAGACAAGCTATTTATAGGCGCTTGACTGGCTAAGCAGCTTAGCAAATTGGAAAGCACAATGTAATTGCAGCAGATACTGGGAAGACAGCAGCTACGAGTTTGTATGTACTTGGGTCAGGTGCCTTTATTGACCTGGTCAGCTGCATTTGTTTGGCATAAAATCAAGTATTTATTGGATAGCTATGTGAAAATATTGGGCTGTGCATGCCACGGGATGATTGCAGATTAAAGCAAGCAAAGGGCAAAGTGGAAATTGAAAAGTGGAGAGTGCAAATAGCTTTGGGGCTATTGCTTGTGTATTAAATGTTGAATAATATTTGTACCGAAATTCGCATTATTTGTTTACTGATTGCCTAATCAATGCTGAATTTGGAAGAAATCCAATTTGTGGAGACAATAAATCATAGAAAAGAGTAGGAGCTTAGTAACTAATTTTCCAACTTATATTTGATGATTTATTGACTGGAAGCCATAAAAACGTTTAAGTATTTAATATGGGATTGAGTTTTCACCCAATTAACACGAGCACTTACATGAATTTAATGTGGAGCCATTTTGGATGGGCATTCATAACATTTGCGGTCTTTTCACAAAGGAGTCAAGCGCACAGACGTTTAAGTGCAATTAGCTTTGGCACTAATAACTGCGGTCAGGGTCGGAGTCGAGGGTAAATAGTAGGGAACAAGCTCAAAAACCCCCCAATTGCCATTGGCAACTCATTTTTAATGACAGCTCTTGCGGCAATATACGAGTGCGAGAACGAATGCGAAAACACTCGTGAGCGTCATCAGGGTTGTGTGCTTTAGCGGGAAATTTCGGAATGTGACTTCCGGCAAGGGTGAAGCAAATGTAATGAAAGCTTCGCAATATTAATTATTTTTCGTATTTGGAGTAAAGTTCTCACGTGCTGCCCGCTGCTGCTGCTGATGTTTCCTACTGCCTGCTGCGGTCACCAAAGTTATATTGACTGCTTGGGGCGCCAGGCAATTATTCAGGGCCCTTAAAACTTGTCAACGCAACACCACGGCATTCCAGTTGATTTTTACGTACAGCTGCCACTCGCCTCAAAAAAAACTTCATCTACTCTTGGCAGTTGCAAAACTTTCGAATTCGTTCACGCAAGCCACATACACATTTCTGAACAGACAGTAACGGATGTCACTGCCGGGGCGGAAGTAGCTGGGCCAAGACCATGACCAAGACCAAGACCAAGACCAGCACCAAGACCACGAGCAAGACCAGGCCAATTGCCAAAAGTTAAACGTCTCAGGCAATACCGAAAATGTCACACAATAACCGTCGCACAGGCGATGAAATATGCACTTCAAAACAAGTTTGACAACAATTTCGAGAAACACGACAATTTTCCAGGGAAAACACAAGCAATAACAACAACAATTGCAGGACACAGCTTAAGTGGCAGTTTGAAATGTATTAAACATATTTTCTTTTCGTTTTTCTTTCTTTTTTCTCTTTTAGTGGCAGCAGCAAAAAATTATTAAACTTAAGGGACATGCCCTGTGGCGACTGCGGCGACCGCAATCAATTTAATTGAATTTCTTGGATAATTTCAGAAAGTTTTCTTCTGGGAGACACATCTCCCAGTTGACCTGTCAATTGCTTTTGTTGCCTAGCGTCAAAAATAGCAGCGAATAATGTCAGAGACAGTATCATTTTCTTCCGCAATACTGACTAGGAGAAAATCACACTTTAGCTCAGTAGAAATTTATAGATATTCCCTCCCTAAGAACCACAGAGCAATCCTTATTCTTTCTTCCAGACATTGGCGATTCTAACGCATATTTATTTATGATTTAAAGATCTTGTGCTGGAGCAGAACAGAGTGTGTGTGCAGCATAAGCTCAGATAGCAACCAGCGACTTCTTCTTGAACGCAATTACATTTGTCAGAGTCGCCCGACGCGACGCAAGGGAAAGTCTATTAAACTGCCTAGCTGACTCGCTGACTCGCTGACTGAATGGCTGTCTTAGTGCCTGGCTGCCTGGATATCCCGTGGCTAGGATGTCCCCCGTTGAGCCTACGCCCATAAAGTTGGGGATGCTGCTAAGCAGACAAAGGCAGATAAAACATATTGTCGGAATGGCGTTGCAGTACATGCTCAAAATTCTTACGAGCCCTCTGTTAGATAAATCATAAAGCAAACATAATTTAATACACACACTTGTGCAGGCGTGTGTGTCAGGTTTTTGCTTGTACGCTGGCAACGACAACGGCAACGCAACGGCATACGGTGCGTATGTGTATTGTGTAATGTGGCGAGCGTGTTAATCATACGCCACGTATGCGCAGCCAAGCCGAATAATGAGCTAAAAGAAAAGAAATCGCTAGCCTTGTAAGGCTAAACAGAACTGAAATGGCGCGGCTTAAAAGCAAGCCTCGCGTCGTGCTTCAGCTTCAACTGAACGAGCAACTTCAACGCAAACTCTTCGCTATTTTAGTTAAAGCCTTTGGCAAATACAGACTAATGGGTCGCTCATTATGCAACGTGTTCTGAGCTATTTTAATTAGTGAGGCCTCAAAATATTTGTCATTTATAAAAAATGGCCGCCGCTCATTTCGTATGCGCCACGCTGCCACCTCGTCCCTCTTCCGTATCGCTTCCCTATCGCTCCCCTTCCTGCCTATTCCTCAATACATTATGCAAATTTCACAGCGTTCCATTTGCTTTTACTCAAGCTCCAAGCTGTGAACATAAATATTGACAAAGTTACGCCGCCCTTCTCCGCCCTCTCGCCCTCGCCTTGCGCCTTAAGCAGGCAGGCATCACGGCCAGAAACCTGACTGGAGCAGACTGGGTCATCCATTTTGGGTCATAAAGCGTTCAGTGGAAATTTAGCAAATTCGTTATGATTGAAGATGATTGAAGATGTTGGCAAGTGTGACTTTGCACGTTCATCGATTTGATAGCGGTGTCGCTTCGTGTTTATCTGTATAAAGTTGTTTGTTCTCATTCACTCACTGATTGTACTATCAACCCACAACCCAAGCGGATAATGTTACGAGGCTTCAATTTTTGCACAACGTGAATACCAACGTTTAATCGCGGTCTAAGAATCTTCTTCGTTCAATAGCTGTACTAATTATTTTGAATTATATTTTGGGAATTTATTAAATGGGTAAAGTTTGAGTTTGGAAACCCTAAAGCCAGAGTTGCAAACTCTCAATTGAATTTATCATAAAATATGATTCGCATCAAGTATGCATCAGTAAATGTATATAATTTCTTAAGTTATTATATGTAAACCACAAAAAAAGATGTATTTTATGACGTAATGAACACAGAACTACACAATAACGATCCATTGGAAAGGATATCCCTTAACCCTTAACAAAATATGTCCCTAAAACAGTAGTAGTTCTAGTTGTATTGATTTGGCTGGCAAGATTTGCACCATTGCTCACCTTTTCTATTACCAGGTTATTATAAAAGCATTTCCAAATGTAATTAACTAAGAAATTAATTCAAAAGATAATTTAAAAATCTAATTTGTCTGCGGCGGGATGAGAGCCGTTGATCTGGGTTGGTGCTTGAGTAGCTCCAGGCGATTTCTATTCATTTCAGAGTCTATCAGAGTCAGTTCTAAAATGACTTATTTTTTGGCTGATGATTAATGTTTACTATGCTATTCTTATCAAATTCTCCCAGAAATACAATAAATCTATGGTTTTCAAACAAAGTATAAATTATTAAAGTATTTCTTGAGTTATGAATAACTTAAATAGTTGATATTAGAAATATGATAAACAAATGATTTGATTTTGAGATCTTCTTTGCAATAATAAACTTAAGCCCCGCGTAACAACCTCCGATGTAGCTTTCTGTAGATTTCATTCTTTTGCATCGAAAGGAACCGAAAGAATAGGTACCATTCAAAAATATAGAGAAGTTTTTGATATGTAACCTACAAACATTTGTAACATAAATCATTTTGATATATTTGAGTTTAGTTTCATTTTATACTCGAATTGATCACAAACTTTGATATACGATTTTTTTCGAATTTGAATTAATGTTTTGCAAAAAATAAATTAAAAGTTATCCAAGTGCAATTAGGCTCATTGCAATATGTCTATCAAACGAGTAAGCATTGCTTCACCTGATGAGGTCGAATTGAGTAATTCTGCACGAGGATCGACGGCGAGTCAACGTCCAATGGCAACGCCACCAATAAGTCTTGGGACAAGTGAAGGCGACGCCCAAAGTGCTGCTAAAGCTCCATCAGAAATAAAAACAGAATTGACAGATGAAAGCGAAGTCGTAAAATCAACCCAAGACAATAAACCTTTTTCCGATGATTGCGAACGCTATAAAGAGGACTGTTGTTGCTGTCACTGTGTGGCCGTGCGATGCGCCATTAGGCGAGCTGCCTTTTTGCGAACTCCGGAGGGCAAGAAACGCCTCGAGATGAAAATGCACATGAAGAGCTTCATCATGGACATCAATGCGCTGACGCATGCGAGATGCAGGATTGAGAATCAGCTAGATAGTACCAAGGAGTCGTTGCCTTCGCCACACGATGGCTATCCCGTCTCCATTACGAAAGTGAAGCGCATTGACGCCAGATGCCTGTCTGTCGACTGGTATATCCATGACGAGGACTACGTGGATCACTATGAGATCTATGTGGACAAAAAACTAATGAAGCGCGTTCTCAATCCCAAGCTGAAGTGCACTATTATTCTGGACGTGAACGCCCGAAGTGATCACAAAATCCTGATGAAAGCGCTGCCCAAGAACGGTGCGGATTCCGATCCCAATCCAATTGACTTGCTGATCAGAAATGTCTGCTGCGGCAATATGGCAAACCTCAGTGACTATTTCTGTAAATGTGGCAAGCAAACAGAGATGGATAAGATCGAAAAGGACTACAAGAAGAACAAGTGCCAGACACTTGTAGATTTCTGGAAGCCCTGCGAATTTCTCTATACACCTGTCTGCTCCTGTCCGGGCAACTGTGACTGCGACTGCTTTGCTTGAATTAAAGCACAAAAATGCAACTCAATTGACAGAGTATATAACTTTTAAACTTTTAGTCTTTATTTGATTTTATGTGTATTTTAATTATGCAGAATGAGTATCTTAAAAACAAGTAGGAAACCTATTATCAAAGACAGACTGTAGAAGACAAATTTGCTTTTCAGATTTCTTTCTCAACATTTATATGTATTCACATACATATGTGTCTAATAATATAAACTATTTAACATAACTGTAACATAGATATATATATATGTTCATATGCATATTGATTCATAGATGTGCTCTCTCTTTGGCAACGAAATTTTTATTCGTTCCCAACACATACTTTCCGAAGGCACAATGAGATTAATTAATATGTGAGTACTTGTATATGATAGACGTGATCAGCAAATGCTTGCCAAATATTCAATATAAAATATCATTCTTTATTCTCTTCCAGGAATATATGCAAAGTCCAATGAGTCTTTTGCTCTCTTATTGTTTATACAAACCGGCAGACGACAAATATTGCAAAATCGTTTTTGATGCGTTCTTTCTTTTTCAAATAGTCTTGAATTCACATACTATATCCTATGTATCAAAACAAGAGACAGAAAGAGTGAGCGACTATCATTTTATAATGCTCTCACCAGAAACACTTGCATAAACAAATTTGTGTGTCAAAAACAAAAGAAGTAAAATTAACGAGGGTGTGAGGATGGAAAGTAATGAGATAAAAGCAAGCTACTGGATTTAAACTCAAACAACAAGTTGACTTAGTCGTTATTTGGATGATAAGGTTAAGAATATGTACACATTGATTTATGTTTCTGGGAAATTGGCAAAGAGAGCCAACATGCAAAACGATTATGTCACAAAATTTGTATACATGATTGTATACAGATTTATAAATTTGTCTACGTTAGTCTGGGAAGAGATGAAAACATTAAATTCAATAATAAATCAAATCAAAAATGCAAAAGAAAAAGTTTTAAGCTCGGTTGCCCCAGAGCTTAGATTGTTTTTAGCATTCAATTACAAATATTATTCTTTTGTGTAATATTTATATATTTATGCTACATTTGAAATACAAATATGTTTCTTAAGCACACATGAAATTAAATTTATTTGAGACTTAACTTGAATTTAAATGTCGGTTTAAATGTGAGCAATAAATAAACAAGAACTTAAAGGAGATATCCTCCAAAATGAAAGCAGCCTGTGCAGGGGGACGTCAGTCAAATCCAACCCAGAAACTAAATCGAAATCAGAGTCCAAGACGGAGGCGGAGGTGGAGCTGTGGTTGGAGTCGGGAATGTTCTACTTTTGTTGAAGGAGAAGGGGATAAGGTCATCAGTAGAGAACTTTAACTGTCGGCTTTATTTAAAATTTTATAATAATAATCTGGTATGAGTCGTCGCAACTCATTTTATCAGTGGCCAACAGGCTTTGGCCATGTCAACGACAAAGACAGAGACAGAGACAGACGGAGAATGAGAGAGAGAGAGCGAATGAAAAAGAGCAAATGCGAAGTGCAAGAACTGATGCTGACGCTGACGCTGACGCTGACGTAGGCACTTCCATTCCGGGCCATGACGTGGCGTGATTAATTATTTGGCAAATATTTGAAATGCCCGAAGAGGTTTCACTTACAGCTCTCGCTGGTCTTCCCCTCATTTTTTGCTTCCATAGCGACGAATATGAAGAACATACAAAAGGAAATAAAAAGCATTCGAGTAATTCACGCAAATACTTGACTAAACACACAGTACTCGAATATGCACATACATACACATAGTATTTAATTAATTTTCACTTTTGGCCAAGCTTTGATGGCCCATTGATGGACAGTGTGTGGCACATTTTCGCATTTTCAATTGGCATTCTCTTTTTGTTTGTTTGTTTTCCAAATAAACAGACGCCACTTAGTAGTTGTACTTCATTTCGATTTATTTCTAGAGAACATTGCCTCGCCTTCTTCGTTTTCTTCTCTGCGCTATTTTAATGGTCGCATTCAATTACTTTTCACGCACAAATTCGAAGATCTTTTCCGTCCGCCGTTTTATGTGTAGTGCTATCTCTCGCCTGCAAATATTTTAATTGATTTCATGTGGCTGTTTCCTCTTCTTTACCCGACTTCCACTGTAAATATTTCGTTTTATTGGCAGCTGCTCAATTGTTTATTCCAATTTTTTATAGCGTAATTGTCTGGGGCCAATGATTTTACCATATCTTCTTTCTAATTTCAAGTTTAACCCCATTCTATTACTCTAATCAACTGAGCTGCAAGCTAGCATATACATTTTAAGCTCTTTGAGCCCATTGAAAAACGGCTTAGAAGAGAATTGAAACTGAAAACAACAAAAAGAACAGCTGGAAACAAGTCCAACTCGCATAACTCACATTCTTGACAGGCTGAAAAGCCAACAAAAAAAGAGTTACAAAGATTGTAACCCTTGCAAATACCAGGCTTTGACTATGCCGCAGTATATTGCCAGCCTTGTCGTCCTTTGGCAGTAAGAGTATGCAAAGGGCGACACTCTAACCCGGCAACACACAACGTATACGTAATTTTAATTACAATACATGTAATTTGTAGTACTTATTATGATACTCAGGTAATTAAATATCGCGTTACATTATTGTAAGTTCACGGGAAGAATTGCATTATCGAAATAAATCTAGAAACTAAATATTAAATAATAATAAATAAATCTAATACTAAGACAATTTTAAATTTAATATCTACATATTTTTTATTTTCTCAAACGAAAAACCAAATATTTATATTCTATTTAATTTAATTTGTTAATCATCGCTATATATAAAAACTGGGTAATGATTACTTTAATATCCGTTCCAAAAGATCGTAACAATATGAATAAGATTACATATCATAAATTAAATTCATTTCTGATATACTAAATATATGATTTCATATTCATTTTTCATTCATCTGAAATTCAATGATTTGATTGTTAAACAAATTCAAAATAATAGATACACTTCAATGTGAAATATTGAATTTGTATGCAACAATAAATATGATATTTTCAGCGTCCGCCAGCTATACCCTAAATTATGCAGCCCATTTACATATGGATATTCCTACGTTAGCTAAATCGAAAATTTATTACAGATTGGTTAACTATGACATATGGCTCCCGTAGGAGCAGCATGATTTACATGGTCTACAAGAGAGTATACCAGTATTGAATGAGAATGGTTGGTTTTCCGTTTGAATTTTTTGCTACCTTTTGCGGCAATCTGTCAATGGCGAAAATACAGCGAATTTCAATTGAAGGTTTCACGATAAATTTTTGATGTAGACGAGACTCAAGCCGCAGAACGCAGCACACAGCAAAGAGAAATAAACAAATGGCAAAAACGGCTGGCACAAAATCAGAATTGAAATTGCTCTTAAATTATTTGCGGCACACTGAATTGAAAAGCAATTTTGATGCTTGACCAGGAATGCCATTTTGGGGCTGTTCAGAATATTCATGCCTATATATACATTTTGGAGTCCAGGCAAGCTAATTGGCAAAATCACGCCATCAACGTTGAGAGTTAATGCTGAACAGGAGCAAGAAGAACAGGGGCAATGGAGACAACGGCAGCCACAGGCAGCCCTGAAATTTATTGTCCACATAATTCAAGCCAAATTCATTTTGAGGAGCAGCACAGCAGGTTGCCAGCAAAGGAAGACAAACAATTTTCAACAGCTCTAAGTAAATTACCCTCCGCGTGCGGACTACCGCTTCAACTGAGAACACATGGGGGGAATTAGTGTCATCCTACATTTTTGTATGCCGAACCTGCATGAGAGAAATGTTTTGAAGACAATTTCCTTATCCACATGTCGGTCAATGTCAATAGAACATTAGCCCACAGACCGAGACACAATGAAGCGAGATAAACACAAAATTTGCGAAGAGCATGAATGAACAAAATTCAAGCAAAGCGAAAGAAAAACAACAAGCGCTCGATTGGCAGATGTAAACAAATGTTGAACAATAGCTGAGAATTGTTTCCATATTTATTATGATTAAGTAGTTCCAACAGCGTTGAGACTCTGTGCACAAGACCAGTTCTATAGTATAATCACAAGAAATGCAAATTATACGTGTTTTAAATCAGAGCGATTGCTGCAATATCAAAATCTCCAAGATGATGTCAGCTAGGTTTTTATTAATTTGTGTGAAATTATCATTATAACCATCCAACAACAATAGTTTATATATTTTAAAAATAAATCACAATTTATAATTAAAGTGCATATAATATATCGTAACTACCTGAAGTCGTACTTTTTAAATTCGTGACCTTGAAGTGCCTCTTTCGTTAATTTCTGCCTTATAAAGAAAGCTTTATTCCATTGAAAAACAAAATGTTAATTAACAATCACAAGTTTGCTGCTGATGGCTTCAAAAAGTTTTCCTAGATGGAAATTAAAATATGTCTTGGTGTAGTGAAAAAACCAACAAAAAAGAACTGTGTTGCGTCCCATGACGGTGACTTGAATGAGATGCGAATGTTTATGTAAATTAAATGGTTTTTTGTGCTTTATTTGTAAGCCAAAAGATAAATGTAGCTCACAAATCGGAATCGGAGAGAGAACCCAAACCTTAACAAGAGTGAGAGCAGCGAAAAAATCAAATAATAGAACAATGTGTTCAAGTTGCGTAACACAGCAGAAGACATAAAAGAAACAATATCTTTTTCTATGCATATTGTGTCCATTTATTTATTTGTTGTTTCGTATCTTTTGCAATTTCAGTACATTATTTATAGCATTTGTGGTCAGTGAGTGGACGAGAAAAAGACGGTGGGCGGTCCGTGCCCTTCTTTCGTTCTGGAGCAATGATTTTATGATAAATGACGAAAAAGTTAATCATCAACTCGAAGTGTACTCAAGTAGCTATGCGAAAAGGGGCAACAGCAACCACGAAGCGAAAGTAAATCAGGAAAAACTTGCGGAGAAATGAGAAAGTTGTTGCTTTTGTTCGAGCAGGTGGCAAAAAGCATTCTTAACTATTTATAAGAAAAACAAGTCATACCACGGAAGCTGCTGACGTCAATGAATAGCAAATGATGTTGTACAGGTTAAAGAAAGTTTTTGGTAAAAGTTGCTGTAATTGATTGATATCGTGCTTAAAAGATTAATGTGGAAGATTTTAACCTCAATTCACTATCAAAATTAACTCTACAATAAATCGTAACAACTCTGGCATTGACATTAGCAAACAATTCAACAAAATGACCAAAAGACAAGCGAATCCATTTATCAGGGGGACGAACAGCTTCCAGCTTTTCAAACTAGACTTGTGCGTGGTAACCAAATCACATAACAACATTATCCCAAGGCTCAAGAGCAGCTCAGCTTTCAGCCTATCTGGCGTTGGGTTACCTTTACACACACACACAAAGTGAGAGAGAAGAGAGAGATAGGCATAGATTGGTAGATGCCTGCACGGTTGCGTAGACTTGAGAACGTTGGAAGCAGGGGCTTAGATTACGCACGTAGCCGGCACATTATCCGCATCAGCAGATTGAGTGACTATAACTGGATGCTGGCTCCATTTACCATTTGCCATGTTGCATGTCATCGATTGACAACCTGTCAATGCTTCAGCCCCAGTTCGAGCCTTAGTAAAAATCTCATCCTTTGGCAGCCAGGCTTTGATTTGACTCGGGTCTCCAGGACTGGCAACACACGTTCTACCTCCTGCATTTATTTAATTTCCTATTTATGCCACATCAATATTGGAAGCAAAGAACTGACTACATGACTGAGTGTCACCTTGGTGGCATGACAGCACTGCACACTCCAGCAGTGTACAAATGGAAATTGTAATTGAATTTCGTTGATTATTCATGTGAATTGGCTGATATGAGTGCATCTACTTATTCAGTTGTGAATAACAAAAAACAATGAGCTCAATATTGCGAGTGTATGAGTTTAATATTTATGCTCTTCAAAAGTATTTGTAAGTAAATAAATACAATTCTAATTAGTATTCATTCATGCACAATGGATATTTGTTCTCTCTGTGGTCTACCCATCTCAACAGAGTTTAAATAAATAAATTAGTTTGCGAGTGAATGGAAAATGTGACATCGAATATATATGTATATATGAAGCAAAGATAAAGACTATTTTCTCAGATACTCCTGGCAAACATATTTATCATAATTGATCAATTCATTTTTGAGTAAAAAGCAGAAAATCTTATAACTTGCCAGCTTCGCCAGCGATGAGATATGATCAATTTATTTTTAATTGTAGTTATTGCCGCCCGCTGCAGACCTACGGTTCGGTCTTATTTCAGGGACTGAACGTTCAACACTTCCCCAAAACATAACACACTCATATAAAAAAGTTTAATCTTGATGATTTGAATGATTTTGTTCATTGAATACAATCAATAGAAAACAAAATATATTTCTAAGCTATGATTAATTATAGTTAGAATAGGTATTATAACAAGTGAACAAAAAAACAAAATGAAAAACCGATTTAAAATAGACAACCGTCAACATCGTAAGGCTATTATATCTTTTTATGGTGGCAAACAATTTTATAATTGCAACGGGTGAAGTGAACATAAATTAACAAGAACTCTTTAGTCACTCTAAAGGAGTATATTTGCTTGGGAAAACTTTCAATGATAATAGTTTAACAAAAATCTTTTGTTCTGCTAGTCCTATTTTGACAGGGGTTTACTAAGTAGATTACACATCATTACACTAAGAACTTCTACCGTTATATGCAGTTTACATCAAGCGAACGGAATATGTTTTTTATTTTTGTATTTTGTCCAAAATAAAATAATAAATAATGGCGTAACTACCTTTAAAAGTTTCTGAGATCCACGCACTTACAAGCACATGTCAAAAATTGTTGATGCTGATCAGGAATATGTACTCCAATTTGAATGGGAACATGGTGTAAAGATATCATTGAAAAATTTAAAATGATTCATATTCATAATATATTTGTCTTCTAAGTTCTTTTAATAATTTTGAAAAAACAATTAAAATTTTGGAAAACAATTACCAACTTCAACCGTTTTTTTTTAATATTAAAACCGTTTACATAGAAGACACATTAATTCTTAAGACAATACAGTTTTAATCGTTTTGATATGATATCTATCTTTTTTATTTGCCGAAGCTTGACGCATATTCAAAAATTTAGAGCCGAGAAAAAGGAGTTTAAAATTATAATTGTGCATCAGAGAACTGCAGCGAGCACTTAATTTTAGCCCACACCCGTTTTTTGGACGTGTTCGTTTTGATCGTGTATGCTTCTGAAATTTTGTGGAGGCAATCTTGAATAGTTTATCTATCTGATTGATGAACAAAAATATGTTTTCGGTTAAATGTATTTTCCCCCTTTATAACAGGGAAAAACTTGAATATATCAGCAGAACTGAATTTATGTAAAAACGGTTTGCACAAAATTCTGTTCATTAAAAGGCAAATATAACTTATCTAATTTTCCTTCTTCTCGAAGAACGTAAATTTTTTATTTTATTATTTTAAGGAGATTTAATCATAAACAAAATTATGAAATGTGACGATCCGAATAAGTTAAAATATTATAGATGTAGCAGAAGGATGATTATAGTTAAAAAATATTAAAAAATTAAAAAATTTTAAAAATCATAATTTATAATAAAACTAAAAGTAATTTTCAAAAATAAATAAAAAATGTTTTCTACATTACTTAGTTCGTTCAATATTTGTTGGATTTAATTTAAATTGATTTTTATAAAAAAGTAAAGGCTATATTTCTTTAAGAGAATTTTAATTTAATTAAATACATTTTTTGTTTATAATTTATTACGTGGGTAAACATTATACCCCTTGAATAAACCATCTCGAACAGATACCGTATAACATTCGTAGAGACACTAACAGACCTACTGGTTAATCGGATCCCAGGCCCAGCTGCTCCATATTCATAATGTGTTTTGCATTATTTCTTTCCTCCCTGTTATGCAATCGGCTGATTAACTGAAGAGAAATACGAGAGCCCGGCGCAGTGCCCAAGGCATAATTGAGCAATTTAGCCAACGTTTGAGCCTGAATCTTTAATGGATGGTCATTAATAACGGCCAACAGCATTCATCAGTTTAATATGACGAATTAATTTGGGTGATTTAAAGGGCGACGTCATTGAAAAAATACCATTAAATGCGATGTCAAGTAGTTTAATATGAAAATTTCACTAACAAACAGAAACTGTGACTGACACATTAATGAGAGTAAAAGAACAGCAGACTACGAAGGAGGCAAACTGCTGTTGACAATGGATAAACGAGTAGAAGATGCTTCAAAAATTGAATGAAGCGGAAATTATAATGGGAAATTCATATTGAGTACAGGCGAACAGCGAACAGCAAACAGCGATACCGGAACTCTCAACCAAACCAAAAGTTCGACAAAAGCACAATAAAAATTTGAAGTGAGGATAAACTTTAAATTTCAATGGGCGCAAACAATATTATAAGTGAGTTGAATAAAGAGCTTAAGAAATTGTGACCAAATCACAGCACAAATCCTGAATCAACTAGGAGAAAATAACTGTCACAATGAGACTTAGGACCGGAGGAAGCCGAAGATTGAGCATGCTAGCGTTAAAAGCCCTAGTTGTAGATAAATCAAACGAGCCTTTAACTTAACGCCGAAGAACCCAAATAAAAATGTTTTCTTTCGAGAATGACTGGAAAATACCCTGTAGATGGGAAAAGATTACACATCTAAGACTACATACAAATGTATTGAATGTTTTGTTATTTTCTGATATCCATGCAAACTTCCCTACCGTTCCATGCCCATTCTTACAGGGTATAGAAAGGCGACAAAGTCGTCAAAGCACATAAATATCAATTTGGCCAGCCTATTGACAACTCGCCAGTCTCGCCAAATGAAATGCAATATATTATTACCTGCTAGCAAGGCAAAGGAATGGGAATTTTCCAAAAATAAAGGCACAAAAGAAAATGCTGGCAAATATGAACATAAATTATGGCAGCCATAGATTAAAGAGACGCCTGCCTGCCGTCACAGTTGTTGGCAATTAAAATGCGAACATGTCCAACAGGAATGCACCACCAAACATACTCCGGCCATGTCACGGCCATGCCACTTCCCTCTTGCCTGCCATAAAAATACCAGCACGGAAATTATATGAGCAAACATCTAAGCAAAAAGTTTTTCCCGGGCGGCGGCTGCCATTACTAATTCAATTGAAGCTACAAACAATTTTTATTTATTTATTTTACTTTCACTTCTCGCTGTCGCCGCCCCAAAATGTCACAAAAGTTGCCATGGAAATTTTCTGACTTGGATATATTGCTTTTAAATGGTCAGCCCAAGAGTGAGCTATCAGCCTCAACGACGAATGCAGACATATGGCCAAGACACAAAACGAAAAAAAAGTGAAAAGTTTTCGCTTCTTTTTGACGTTTCAAGCCGCTTTAAAGACATGCATGTGTGTGTGAAGAGTATACATATATATTTTATATACGTGTGTCTGTTGGTTGACCACAATAAGGACTATAAAATTCATTTTAGATACACGTAAAGTTAACTTAAAGCTTCCTTGAAGATCTTTTGTTTTTTCTTTAATTAAATTGCAGTTGCGTATATTCCCCTTTGCCTTAACAATAGCTGACTCGTCGTTTTTCAATCATTTGTCTAGAAGACTGATTTAGAATAATGCTCACAAGTTTGTTGAACTGTCATCATCCAAAATCAACAGCACTTAATGTCGGATTTCAACGTTCAATAATGTTGTCTGCTGGAACATCAAACGCAGGTTCAGTGACTTAATAATTGTTGTTCTTTGTCAAGCTCGTGTGTTCCCTGCATTTAGTATTGTGTTCAAAGAGCATTATTTGAACCCTTTTTAATTCAGACTCTATAAAGCTGATCATATTTACAAAAAAACCCCAAAGTAGAATATCGCTCTATTAATCAATTTGACAGTACAATAAAATAACGTAGTAGTTGATATAAATGAATATTGATATACATTCAGATATAAGCAATAATGCAAACTTTGTGCCACAAAAAGGTCGCATTTTCGGAAAAAAGTTCAACAGTTCGTTGAGTTGGGAACTTTGCACAATTTCATCGATATCCTCCCATCTGTCAAGAGAGCCGATGCAAATGAATTCCCATAAAATGAGTGTAAATTTGCATAAACTGTTGGGGACTATGAAAATGCTGTAAAATCCTCGTCTATTAAAGTTCGGAGAGGCTGCAAACAATTTGTATTTGCCATTAAGCTCATTTATGACCACAAAATATTTTGCCAAATATGAATAGAGACATATGTATATGCGTATGTGTGTGAGTTCGTGTGTGTGAGTATTATGCCGCAGTTTTAATACTCCAACAATGCGCGCAAAAATAATCAAATGATTGTCAAGCGCACACGAAATATAAATATGACCCTTTGGGCATATTACGACGTTACGTATACGCCATGTGCGCTGCGTCTATTTTATTAACCACAAAAACTTTTGTGGCAGCAGCATGCGAAAGAGTGAACCAATCTGCCAGCGAGTGTGCCCCTGAGCCAGGGCTGCAATATTTGTCTAGGGTAATCATGTGGAAGACAAAGCAAACGATGCCAACTTTTGTCATCAAATTTGGAGAGGCTGCAACCCGGCGTATGCGTGATAATTTCCACTGTCACGCACACAACAACAGCAACAGAAAAAAAGGAAATACAATTATAAAACAAAAAGAACGCTAAGTACAAGAAGGGAAACATTAATTACGCCAAATTTTGGATGCCACAAAGAGCAGGTGAATGGATGAGCAAACGGTGGCTCGAGCTCTGGGTTTGGCAGTGATTGCGAACGCTAATTACCGTCAACTGATTTGGGCTTTAACTGTGTGAATTTGGTGCGTGCTGCAAGGGTTGACACACGGCTAACAGTCCGATTGACGCTCTGTTTCATTGACTGACTGACTGACTCACTGACTGTTGACTGTAAGACTGATTGCCTTATGCTAATTTTCGGCAGAACTGCGCCAAATAGCTTGTCATTTGCCACAGAAATTGCCTTGATTCTGATTGATCCCCGGGCAGGCGTTTATTTCGGGGCGTGTCGCCGAGCAGAGTTGATTGTCTGCTTCGCACTTTCGGCTAGTTTCGACTATTTCAATCCGTTTGATTATATTACTTCACTCGATTGTTTATCGGTCCGCGGTTTTCTTGTTCAACGTTTACACACAATCTGGGAACATCTGAGGTTCTGTGTTCTCTGTGCTTATCTCTTGAAAAGATGCCACGAAATTCATTAATTTGATGTCTTTCACAAACAGAATCACAGAACACAATTCGTTATCAGATCTATACCTAATTTTAGGCTTGGTCACATTTCCTAATTCAATTTGAAGCTCAATTCAACTTTTCCTGATGTTTTTAAGTAATTGAAAAACATCATAAGCAGCATCTTTAAGATGTTAATAGAAGCGTCATAAGACAATTTAAACAATACTATAATTTGAGTACAATAAAACTGTGAAATAAGCTAAAGTAGAATTCTTTATTTAGGGTATGACTGAAGCTATTGATGCAGTTTATGGTACAGAAACTATTATTGTTCAAAACCATCTCTACATTCTTGCAGCACAAATCAATTCAAAGTGATAAATTTAACACTTTGTTGCCGCCGTCAACGGCCCGAAGTTTTGTGAGGCGTTAAAAAAAAGGAATGACAAAAAATTTGCAGTCCGGAGAGAAGTCTGTCAGTGAGGTCAGACATAAAAAAGTATTCGAGACAGATGGGTAATGATTTAAGCCTGGCTAAGCAAACAGACAAATATTTGCAAGAACATTTTGATAAAGTTGCCCCGATCGAACGGGCTGTTGATTTATGGCCTTAGCAACCCACTGGCATTTGAGTTGAGTGAGTGGAAAACACTTTTCAACTTACGAGCTCACAGCACAGCCGACAACTTTTCCACAGATGCCTGCAAATGATGCGAAAATAAACAGCCAACAGTTCAAAACTCGCACTGCTCAAAGTAATAGTTCTTCAATATTTTATGTTGGTTTTTTCTATTTTCTATTTTAAGCACTTGTCCCGATTCGAGACGTAAACAAACTTGGCACAATTCGCGTCGCCCCAAATATTTTCCGTTTATTTATTTCGTTCAGTTTTTTGGCACGCTTTTCACTTTCAATTATTTGTACAAATATTTTCAAAACTTTTATTTAATTTTTAAAACTTAAAATTCCGTTAGATTATTCTCCGAACGACCAACGACCGCTTCGGGCGAATCCGTTTACAGGACTAAATTGACGAAATGAAAGCAACGGCATTCAAGTCGTATGCCATCCACAGCCAATCATGTGAGCGAAAAACGCGCCAAAAGATGACATCCACAATGAACGCCAAATGGAAGCCACCATGTGCGGGCGCCTGAACTGCGCAGTCTCTTTGCTATTTGTGGAAGCTATTCATTTCGTTATGTGGATGCTGTTCTCCCTGTGTTTGTGTGTGTGGCCAACTGTTGCCACCATTGAGCAGCATTTCATTCATAATTTTCTGCGACTGGCACAAATTATTCACTGCTGCTCAAATAATTCTAAATATATTTCTCATATTTTAAACTGGTTTCGTGCCGCTTTTAACTTTTCTCACCAATGTTTTCCACATCGAAGCATTAAGACATTGGTAACCACAACAAAGTCTTTTGCGGTTCGTCAGTACAATTTGGAGGTAAAGCAAGAAGTCAGCACATTTCATTAGCTTTCCTTGGAAAACTGGCGCGTGGCGTACCTCTTAACCCATTAGCATGCTTGACATGTTTAATAATTAACCAATAAACATCTCAAAGTTAACAACTCCAATCTTCTTCATTAGGTAATCGATAATTTAATTAAAGTACCTTCAAAAGTACCGACTTGAATTGCAGTACCAGCGACAAAGTAGACGCGATCTTTTCATGCCATACTTTTAACACAGTCTGATCAGTAATATTTAGTGGAAGAACACACAGTGCAAAAAAAATCAAGTGAGAAAAGTATAGTCGAGAATGCTTGACTACGAGATACCCTTTATCTATTAGCTTATTTAGACTAGTTCTGGATCCAACATTAAAAATAATCTTGATCTGTAAAATTAATGCTTTCTATATACGTATATATCAATTTGAACTTGTTTTGTCTCTAAGATTGACGGACTTAAACAGTCAGAAAGAGAAACCCCTTAATCAATTCGACTGTTGATACTGATCTAGAATGTATATACTTTATAGGGTCGGAGATGGCTCCTTCTTTTTAACAAACATTTGCACAAAACTATAATATTCTTTTTTGTCCCATTTGCCACAGGGTATAAAAACATTCATGTCAACTGGTTAAGCTTTATTGTTTCATGATGTTTACTCGGAATTATTGTAAACACCTCATGTTTATTTATTGTATAACAAAATTACCCGTGTCTTTAAAGCAAATATTTCGATGGGTGTGTTACTTCGGAGAATCGTATATATAAGGCATTCTCAAAAGTAATTTTTCATCCCAAACCGGACACGGAAAGTGATCACTATATTTATAATGTCACCAAGGTTCTTCATCTATTTGGCATTAGTAGCCATATTTATTGTTTACAGTGCACCTACTGCCGACGGATATCCTTCAAGTCTGTGTTGGCGATGGTCCCCTTTGTGTCCCATTGTGTTAAGGACCACCACAAGAAAGCCCCAATTAGTAGGGGTGGCAAATGATGGAAAAAAGCATACAATCAGGAATGAAACAATCCAGTCTACAAAAAATAAATATCTGAAATTCGCATTGTAACATATGTACATATATAAATGTTGTATGTTCTACTTTATATGTTACTCAGTTCGTCAATTAGAATATTAATGACATATAAATGTTTATGAATTCCTGCAAAATCTAATGAAATTTATATTAAGGAGAAAATTATTTCTAATAAGAATGCTCCGTTACTGACTTTAATAATTATTGTTATCTAACCGTTCAAACGCAAAATGCCAGAACTTTTTGAAAAATATTGTTTCGTCAAATACCTATTCGTTTCCAGAAATACCTATACTAATCATCTTAATTCGCTCATTGAAATTAGTATTACAAGGTTTGGCATGTAGAGTCTCTGCCCTTAATTTCGCCAATGCCCCAAGGGTAGAGATTAAATTGTCAGAGATCCGATTATGTATCGCGCATTTAATATGTCTTCATTTAAATCCGCAAGAAAAATTCTACACATGATGTTAGAAGTCTTGTATTTCTATCTATTTTACATATTTCTTTCTATACCATTTGTCATGCTGATAGAGTTCGAGAATAGATTTAACCATCTCCTGATCATCCGTGTTTGGCTCAGTGTGATGAGCCGGCTCCGCCAGTTATTATATAAAGCAAAAATTTTAAATACTGATTACTTGAAATTTATCTTTTTTGTATGATTTATAACTATATAAGAATATCCCAGTACTTCAACCGAATTCTAGTCAATTAACATTATACTCATTTTTAATATACTACTTACCAAGAAGCGACGCAAAAATCTTTTAACTCGTTACAAAATTCCTTTTCAATACAATATTGCAAGTTATGCAAACTGAATATTTACAAACACTTTACTAAATAATGCCCTCGTGTCTTTAAAAGAATAAATGTTTCCTAAGAAAATATTGATCGCCGCTCTATAAATAATTGTCGATTATGACTTTGTAAACCAAGTCAGCCGTCTATCAAATATTTACTTTCAAAGCAAAACATTTAAATTGTGCTTAAGCAGTAGACCGCAAATAGAACTCAGACAATATCGTCAAATATGTTACATCGCAGAATTTTTAATTGCTAATTTTTAAAATTTAATTGCATTACAAGATTGCTGAGAATAATTTCAAATTTTATTAAATCATTACCGATATTTAAAATTAACCTAGAAAATCTCGATTGAAATATGTAGAAAACATCAATTAAACAAGTCAGCATTAGAACTAACTATATGTTTACGATTCCGAATTTCAGACCACAAAAATGCGTATAGAATATCTTAACTACTTTCAGTCCATTGCCCAGGCTATTTCGACAGCAGTTTCCTCTGACTGAAGATGTTCTTACCATTATTTAGGCCTGAGCAGAGGACTACAATAATAAACTTTTTAAGTTAGGAAAGGCACATTTATAAGTGTTCAGAAAAACCGTGTGCTTGTCCCAGTAATAAACATTTCTCACCTCTATATTAAGTTTGAGCATGCGAATAAGCTCTACGAGTAGCGACCGAGTCGTAGAAACATAGTAGAATTCCGCCCCTTATTTGCACTGGTCTCTTTCTTTGCGGGTGATAAGTAGACGTATTGTCAGCAAATCTATTGTATAGTTTACGTATATCAGATCAGACTTGTTATCTGTTACCCTTAGCCCAAAATGGTCTATTCGAATTGGTTATAAAGTTTTGAAGTTTTTCAGTAAAAATAATATTTTCAAAAAGAAGTTCATTCATTGTTAAGATAAAGCACAAAAGAATCAATTTCAAGAGCATCGACATTGAAACAACCACAAATTTTGCAGATTTGTTATATGATTATATTTAACGGATTACAAATGACAAAAATATGTTGTCCTCTCCACGATCAACTTCTAGCGGTCACAATTGGGAAGTCCTAGTTCTTTTGCTTCATCTTCATCGCACTCCGTGTCGTCAGTATTACCACTATTACCACTATTACTATTACCACTTGTTGATCTAGCTGTTGTTTTGATGCCTAATGGGCATAAAGAGCTCCTTCTCAGGCAGAGGAGTGTAATGAATCCTTCTGCTCTTGGTGCATTGCAGATCATTAACATGGCAACCAATGCTAAATAGATGAAGAACTTTGGCGACATTGTACAAGTAACTGTTCACGATCTGCGTTGGCTCTAAGGTGGGACTCTACTTCTTCCAGTACGCTATTTATACAGTCTTTATACCCAGTTTCCTCTTACCACCTAAAAGGGTATAATGTTTTGTAAATATTTGTAAAAACAATTATTCGATAAACAACTTCATTCAATTCACTCAATTTCAAACTGTCTATCATCGATAGTATCTTCTAGACGAGCATTCCCAGAGATGGAATTTAAAGTAAATATTTAAATTCAAGCCCAGTTAGGTTTTTGTTTGAAATCATTTGTTTACCTTGATGACACAAGTTAAAACACGAGTCAATTGTTTCAGTAGTTTGTTTAACTACTAATATTATTTGTTCACAAGCCGCTCTAACGTGTAATGTTTTTAAATAAACAAACTTTACTTTGGCTTTTTTATCCCTGTGAGTGTGAATTATATTTTTGTGCAATTGTAAGCCACAGCCAGAAGGAGGCATCTTCGACCCTTTATATTGATGTTCTTCTTCTTTATATATTCTTGATCAATCCGAATTGATTATACATATTATGATTGTATTGTCATGACATAACACAAAGCTGCGGGACTTTCTGGAAGACAAATCAACCCTAATGTGTGCCTAAATTCTAGAACCGTAATTTTTCTCAAAAAACCTGACAATTTATTTGCTCTACAAATTTTCCGGCTAGACTTCTGATCTCGTCAGAATTAAATAAAAATAGTTTCATCTCATTTCGAAAGGATATTGAAGTAGTAGAACATTGAGTGTTAATTAACAAGTAAGAAAGCTACAGTCGAGAGTGCTCGACCGTATTATACCCGCAACCCATTTCGAGAGAAAACAAAAAACTTAAATGATATTTTAACAAAAAATATACCGAATATACTAAAACTTGTTTTTTGTATATATTTGAAAATAGCGGGTAAAAATCTACAACACCGTTATGGTCATACTGTCAACTAAACAAACAAAGCGCGGGCAGCTGCAAGTGAATTTTGCATATAAAATTGATTCTTTAATAACATCCTTGTTTTTCATTCGATTCCAACCAAATTCACAGGAATCATTGAGAATATAATTATTATTATGCACACCAAAATTCAATGCTCTAGGTCTATTATTACGGCTTTTACAGACTTGTGGGGGCGGAAAGGGGCGTGGCATCCAACTTTTGAAATAAACTTGATCTGCGTAGCACCTATAGGAGTACTGTCCCCAAATTTGGTAGCTCTAGTTTTTATAGTCTCTGAGATCTAGGTGTTCATACAGACGGACAGACGGACAGACGGACAGACGGACATGGCTATATCGTCTCGGCTGTTGACACTGATCAAGAATATATATACTTTATGGGGTCGGAGATGCCTCCTTCTGCCTGTTACATACATTTTCTGTTGGCACTAAGTTATAATACCCTTCTACCCTATGGGTAGCGGGTATAAAAAGCCATTGTATAATATATGCTACATGTAAAACATCCGCTTTATAAGCAAAAATTATATAAACATTTTTATTGCGCAAAATTTTCAGATGAAACTACGACAGTAGTAAGGAATTTTAACCACCTTAAAAATATCAGTACTTATGACGAAGCCAAGAGAGCAAGAGAAGTACAAAAGAATAGAGAACATTCGAGAATTCTTGTTTATTTTTGTTATTGCTAGTACTATTTCTAAAATTATGTCACTTTAATTTCTGGTTAAAAAGTTAAAGCAATAGGCGTGAGATGACATTGAAATACAATCATGTGCAAGTAGAGACGTCAGGTTATCTTGGTACATACAGTTACTATAAAAACACATTTAATTCCAATTTTAAATCTAAAATTAGTTGCGACTGAGCTCTTCCGATCAATTTTTTCCTCATTTGATTCCAAAAACAAGGATAATTAAATTAGGGTTTTGTCAAACAACAAACACTGTCTGATGCATGCTAATTCAGTCTCTTCAAACTAATTTTATTGAGTAATTTAAGATAGTTACACAATCTATGTGTGAAAAATTGACAACAATTTCGTTCAGCTCTTACCCTTAGGCTGTATCTTAATAGTGCAGTCAGTGATTGTATAAGTCAGCGAGTCAGGCGAAATAATTTGATATATTTAAACAAAATATATTTCTCTTGTTGCATTACCTATTCGTTGCCCTTAACCATTTTTCAGATTCATGGTCTTGTTCTCAATTTCGATGTTTGATTCTACCAATAAATTATTTTATAAAGCTTCAGCAGTTAGCAATCTTGAACTTTTCTTTCCTATAAAAGTAAATTAATTAAAATAAATACACGATTTAAAATAAGTTTAGTTGTCAATAAAAAACTCTTAGATTTTCAATGCAAATTTATATATTCATTTTTATTTCTTTATGTAGGAGTCGTTGTACGGAATGGACACATGGGTGAACGCAACAAGCAGGCGATGAGGAAGAATGTGCCCTCAGCTGCAGGAGCTGTGAAGACCAACAGCATTGCAATCACCAGCAAATAGAAGAAGAAATTTGTAGACAGCATTTTATCGTTGACTTCAATTGACTTCGGCTTTAAACTGAATTCAACGATGCTACTCAACCCTATTTATACTGAATATCAGAGTGGAGTGAATGTGAAAATATTTGAGCAGATGGTTTCAATCTCACTGCAGTTGTAAAGTGTTTTGCCATAATCAATTACATAATTATCAGTGTAATGATCAATTAAACAATGCTGTTTAATGATAGTAATATATCACAATAAATTATGAATTTAAAGAAATTAAACCCAAAAATAAGGAGTAGTGGGAAAAAGCTACGCATATTATTTTTTTAGAAATTTCAGTAAGTGAATAAACTTTTATTTTGTTTTAATAATAAAATTGTATTTAAGTAATAAAAATCAAACATAATTATTATGGTTAAAATTTAATAAATACAAACAAAAGTAGATTTTTATAATACAATTTGAAAGTAAAAATAAAATTCAATATATATGTACATATGTATGTATGTCAAAAATACAAATTAAAATACCTTTTAAAATAAAATTTCAATAGTAATAATAAAATATAATTAAATGTATATGTTAAACACTATTTTTTCCTAAAATTGAAAATGTAATTCTGATTTTATAATATAAAGAAATCATGAATGCTAAGTATGAAGGTATTGAATAATCTTTAGATTTCTAACTTCAAGAATGTTTTTTTTCATATTTTGCTACGAAGGGTTTGGTAATAGCCGAAAAGCTGTATTTTTACATAGCTGTAAATTTACATAAAATCATTTAGCTGTAATCGCGTGCCCACGCTGTACGACTATTTCTGGAGGTTCTGCCCATGTGGCATGGTCATTGTGGCATGCAACATGCAGATTAAATGAACGTTCGAATCGCCCACATGTTGTATGCGGCCAGGCGTAGTGTTGAGTCATGTACTGATAAACAATTCATCCATTCAACAGAAGCAACAAGAGCAGCAACAGCAGCAGGCAACGTGCCACCTGACGTATGAGTGATATTTAATTAATTTGCCGTCTATTTGCAATTTGCGTTGCGCAAATGTGTGCGATAACGTATACGTAACATTACATTGTAGACAATCTAAACAAAGTTCGTGCGAGTGATGAGCTCGGAGTCGGAGGACGTCACCAGCTGCGAGAACGAGTTGTTTGCCCACATGGATGACTCCCCTTTCCCTCTTCTACTCCAAGTTCAACTTCTCCCCCAACTCCAACTCACACCGTGAAGAAAACACATTTTAAAGTCTACAAAAAAACTTTGACGGCAACTTTGTGACGCCGCTAAGTATGCTATGAGTTGACACAGACGACAAACGACGGACACCAGATGCCGGAAAGCGGAACTCCTCGCCCACGTGACAGTAAATATAAATTGGATTTTTACACCTTTTCGGTACTAACCATTTTTTGAGCATCGAATTGGATTTGCTTGCGGGCTTTTATTGTCACTAAAAGTGCTGAAACAAGCACGTGCCGCACCTAAAGTGGCTCTTGCCCCGCATCATCCGACTGCACTCTACCGTAGTCAAGTGCAGCATCAAAGTTGAAGACATTAATTACTCAGTTTAAATTGAACTTTAAAAATTAAAAATACAAATTTGCAGTTCGCATATACTATATATTTATGTTAGTTTCCTGAAAAAGTATTATTCTTACTTTAAGTATACTTTCAACATTTAGGCTTTACTTATTGCACTAATTCAATTTATTATATTTGTATGATATTTGTAATTATACTTGCTGCTCTAATATTGTGGATAATTGTACTATTTATAAAATGTATTCATTTGTTATTCAAATTCCTTTATTGGTAAGGTCTCATTAAAAGTATGTTACAATTATGGTCCAACAGTATGAATTATTTATTTCTACATTTTCATGGTATCTAACAGTATGACGTTCAGTCTATCTTATTGATGCAAAGTAATTTTAATACAACCTTTTTTATCATTCTTATGAGTACACATTAACCCTAACATATTCTGTTCAATTTTATGTTTTTGTACAGGCGTTTAAATTTCAACATTCTCTTAAGTCTGAATGCTTAAAATAAGCATCTTAAGAAAAGGTAGAATTTCCATTTCTATTTGTGCGCCCTTAAGTATGCAACAAAAGATGCTTACTTCGGTGAGCTTGAGCTTTAACTGACTGCCTGCCTCTTAGAAGCTCTGCGCTTTCTTCTTCCCTCCGTGCCGCTGCTCTGTCTCGGTCCTCTGTCTGAATCTGCCTTGCAATCACGGCCAGTCACCGTTTTTGTTTGGCTTTCCAATCGGCTAATTAAATGGCAATTGATTTGTATAACTTGCATTTGTCTGCCCGCTGCAAACAATTGAAAACTTACAAGTCTTTTTATTGGGAAATTTTTATTCCTTCTTTTGCAAGAACATTTGTCAACATTAAATGGCCAATTTCGTTTGGCCAAATGACTTCGCATAATTTATTGACTTTCATTTCAGCGCCATCGTTTCTATTTATAGAATTTCATTTTGACTCTACACATTAATACAGCTGATTTCTGTAAATTGGCAGCAATATTGAAAATTATTGTGAAATTTGATCAAGAGTGAAATTCATAGTGAAAACATAATATGTTCGATACCTTTTATCTTATTTTCTGATAACGTGAAAACTATTTAAATTGAAAAATTTAAAGAACAAGATAAAATACCTTCCCTCAAGTACAATTGGAATTACGCATTTTACTGCGAAAATGTTCAAGCCACATACAAACACTACGCAACACAACAAATAGGTCTTCCTCTACGACTTCCTTTTATTCTATTGCCCAAGGTCCTTTTGATTCATTTGCCAATGGTGGTGAAATTGAAAAAAATTTGTTTCTGCTGCTGATGAAATGTTAATTTTTGGAGTCCGACTCTAAATAGCTTTATTTGCATAGATGCCGCCCCTCAAGAGCCCCACATTTCCCGACCTTTGCAATTCTCTGAGTGTTTCACAAATTTCATTTACTGATTGGGTTCGTCTCAGCATTCCAGTGTGCCTTCATTTGAAGCCAAAAAAAAAAACTGCCTCTGGCATATGGGAAATATACCCAAATGTTTTTTCAAGCATTAATATTGAAAAATATTTTGGGGTAAAAACCGTTCAAGGCATCCCAATTTGCATACACAACTTTCGTTTTAAATTTTATATGAGGACGAGTCTCAAAATAGATTCACATTTTAATATGAACCTGGAAATTCGGCAGTATTCATTACTCGATTGTATTGCAACCAAATCTCTTGGTATTAAATTAACCAATTACGGCATGGACCAACATAAGGGAAAACCTTAAGTAGGTTATAAACCACTAAAGGGGTAGTCCACAAATCTATTGAATACATGTTGAAACAGTATAAAAGTAATCCAAATTGAAGCAAAGTTTATTCTGATTCATGGATAAGACTAACTGTAGATAACAAATGGTGTAATTGTATATCCGAAATATTCAAAAATGGTATTTTCGAATAATCCTAATAAAATCGATTCGTAAAATATATAAGGAATGCATTAATTACTGATAAGCTTTACTGTCTTTATCAATGAAAAAGTCAAAGTGACTTTTTTCGCATTAATTTTTAGAAAAAAATTGGCTTCCTATTTATGCGTGTGCTGGGCTGGGATTGAGTTGGGACAGGAAGCAAGGACTGCGAGTTGAAGCGATTCGTTAATATTAAATCAAGTTAAGTTCTGTTAATCTGGAAGCGTTGAGCAAAGCTGAATTTAGTAATGGGTAATTCTATATGGCAATGTCATTTGCCTTCTGCCTAAACAACAGCATAAAGAACAAAGTGTACAAACAACAGCAACAACAGTTTACTCTAAGCATTCATTAATGTGGCCATTGCTCATCGGTTCAGTATCAAGTTCGGGTTCTCACTCGCTCTCTGTGTGGGTGTTTGTTGGTGTTTTGTCTGGTTGGGGTATTCTGAAATTACATAACCATGGCACGTAGCTGAGGCTTTGCACATTGAGTTGGCTTTAATGCGCTTTGCACTTAATTAGTGCAAATAACTAATGACAAACTTTGCGATCTACTTCAAATGAACTCAAGCATTCAGCCAAGCAGAAAGGTTTAGTTTTGACTTGGTTTGTCTTAACTTAACTTCAACGCCATTTCCACAGCATTCGAATATTATTCACTCTCGGCGTAGTTACTTGCCACCAACACTTCAATGGCAATTAAGAGGCACTTGGCTAAATGTTAAAAGCATTTGTGTTTATATTTATAGAACCATTCACAGCTTTCAATCACACTTAAGGTGCCAACTTTTCAGAGACCTCAGCTGCGTTCCATCTCTTCAAATCACTTTCATCCCTAAAAATAGAGTCAAGGGTTGATGCTGAAAGATAAAGAAATTAAAGTATTTCGACCTACGCCCCAAAAAAAAAAAAAAAATTTCTTTACAATTGCTTAAACAAAGGATGAAATAAGGTCATGAGATAAGTTAAAAATATATATCCGTTTGGACATTTTACATAGAGAGGCTAATAAAAATAACTACAACATTATGCTATAAAACTATGTACTTAAAACTTAAAATAATGAAGCGAATTTAGACAAGCATCCGAAATCTTTAGCAGCCTAAAAATTTAAATTATTATTTAAAATGTGATGTAATTGAAATTCGGTAAAAATACTCCTTTACTAATTTATTGCTTCCAATATCTTGTATTGTTCTTTATATAACTTTAAATTTATTTTCTTTACTTGTATTTTAGTTTTATATTTAGTACGAAATGAAATATACAATCAAGAACTGCAAAATTTGTAATCATTAAATTGGCGTCAACTTTAGCCCGTCATGGTAGTTGTACGGAACGGACAGATTTGCAGCCGGTAAATACATGCAAAAAAGAGGAGCGTGGACTCAGCAGCAGGAGCAATCAGGAGCAGCAACATGGAAACCAGCAGCAGGTGCAACCACAACGATAATAAATTCATGATGAATTTGAATGGTTAATTAAAACACTTAACAGCAAATTGCACAGTACTCCGAAGTGCGTAATAATAATGAACGCTTTGGGTCACTCGCTTTTTATAGGCAACTGTGAGCTGAAGGTGTTTGTACAATTGCCAATCGCCCCGACAGATGAATTGCAATGTCTTTGACCTGCATTTCGCAGCATTATCTAGCATGGAATCAAATATTTGAGTAGCTCAGTTTTAAGACAATACACAGAGTTCACAAATTGTGTTGACAAAAGTAAAAACCCTGGAGAAGTAACACTCATCTGTTGACTAAGTAAAACCAAGTAAATAAGTAAGTCAATTTGCGACAAATGTGACAAAAACCAATTATGCACAGCAGAGCGCTGATAATTTGCGTAAATTTTATTTACAGCATTTGGCAAATTTGCAAATTTTCATTCAAAATGAAATCAGTTTAGCTGGCGACATTTGCGTAATTGGTTCCCTCTGCCAGTGTGTGTGTGTGTGTGTGTGTGTTTGTGTGTGGGAGTGTGCGTGTGCATGGGTTTATGTGTAACTAATCGCTTTAGAATTTTGCGCCAATGCCAATTGTCTAAAATTTGATATTCCATTTCAGATAAAACGTGCTGGACCTAATTGAATTATGGGTTCTGAGTTCACTGCACACTACGATGATTATGATGGTGACGATGCTGTGGTTTTAGTCTAAGGACATTAGCTGAATTTAATAATTGAATTGAGTGATGAACCAAACACCTAATCGAGTTGCTTTTATAATAATGCTTTTCCAAATACTCGGTGAACACGGACTCTTTTAGCACACACTCGGTGTTACACGGTTATACATTTATTTGATAAGGAGCCACCAAAAAAGAAAATATGTTGAAACGAAATTGCGAAAAGTATAAATAGAAGCGTACATATGTATGATCTTCTAACTTTGAAATATTTTTGAGTTTTTAAAAAGTTTATTATTAATTATAGGAAGTAGCTTTTTTAATTTAATAAAATCTTTTAATTTGAAACATATACATATATGTACATAATATATTTTGGATAATTTTCAGCAAATAATTGCAACTTCAATAATAAGAAATTTGTTGAAATTTTAATTTCAGGATCAAAAACTATTTTATTGTACTGAATCCATGTTTCGATTTACACGATTTTTTTAACGTGTTATGCGAGGGCCAAGTGTAATGTATTAGTGTAGCATAAATAATGGAATTATTTTTTTAATTATAAAAATAAGTTACCGAACAAGCTTAAGTTAATAGCTTATCTTGATCAAATATTTATTAATTGCATTTGATAGTTAATGAAAATATTTTTTTTCTTAAAAGACTGTTTTCAGCAAATGTCATTATTCTTTCTGCATTTTAATTATATTTATTTTCTTTAAAGCCTGTTTTTTAGCTAGTGTCATTATTATTTATGCACGAGTTACGCTCAGAGGCGCCCAAAAGTATAGAATACATTTGGAAATTTAATTGGTGGTGCATTATCCACAACAAAGTGGCTTTCGTGATAATTGCACATTGTTAAATAAATAATTAGTCATAAGAATTAATGCCAAATTAGCTGGTTAATTTTACGAAATGCTTCACCGAATCCATTGCTGACCAATCAATTGTGGAACCTTTTCGTGGCAGCCTTTACGCTTTGACTTCGGCGTGGGCTTTGGTTTTGGCTTTGTCTTTCGTATTGGTCTTGCCTTGTTTAATATTTGGGGCCACGCCTCACTGAGCGGCTGTCAATCAGGCGGAACAGGAAATTGGGCACAGTAGCTGCATATTGATTAAAGGCAACAGCTGCCAAAGGCAACGTAACTTTTAATAATAAAGCTAATATAATTATTCCAACACTTATTAATGAGTCCCTCCCGCCAGTAAGAGAATCGGCCAATTTTATACCAGCTTTATACCCTCGATGTCAAAACGCAGAGCTGGAGACACTACACAACTTAAGCAAATGTAACCAAGTCCCAACTGCCAAGTGTTTGAACACAACACAAGTTCTTGCCGGCATTTGAGAAGCAAAATTCAAATTTGAAAATAGAAAATACTGTCAAGTATCGTTTACAAGGTAAACTTTTCGGTTGGCAGCCAACTGGCAATTAACAAGTTTTTGGCCACAATCCGCAAGTTTGTTAAGCGTAAACAATTCCATGGCAATTTGGGTGGACGGAAACGGAAGTGCCCACAGTTCAAGCCACAAAGGATGGGCGAGGAGAGGAGAGGAACGGAGAACGGGAATAGAGGCGAGCATTAGCATACTGCTTAAAATGTAAATAAAGATTCAACTTGATAAACATTACACTAGTAGACGATGCGTGGGTCTTGTTGTTACTTGACAACTGCGTCATGTAAACGAAGCAAAGCGTCGCGACACAACGCAGTTTAGAAGATACTCGATGGACCCGCCCCTTTTACGCCCCCTCAACTCCCAACTCTCGGCCATGCAGTGCACACACACCTCATGTGAGCGCATGTGTGTGTGGTTGGCATTGGACACGCGCCACGAACCCGCTCATGAATAATGCAAGTGGATGCGTAAAAAGCGAACCCATTGACTGAACCCATAAACAAGCAGCCGTTCTGTGGGCGTTGTTGGTAGATGCTACTACGTCGCGGATGGGACCAAACGAGACGCTGCACTCGCCTCGCAAATCTGGCAACAATTAAAGCCAAATAATGTTAATGCCAGGCGACAGTTGCTGCAGTCAAATTATGCAAATTCGAATACTTTTGAGAAGGGTTCGCTCAACCTACTCAACCGAAATGTGCAAATTTCATTTATCCACTGATTCGCTCGCTCAACAAAAGATTCCCAATTCAAACCTCAAGAAAAAATACGTATGGTAATATTGCCAGCAAATGCGAAAAACCAATTCATAAAGCCAACGAACCATGAATGATTTCATCACACATTGCATATAAGCCCAAAGAAACAAGCTTGAAATGACAAATGTAAAGTTCTCCCAATGTCGCAATTCCAAGCTATCTAATTTTTTTTTTCCCAAGTTTGATTTAGTTTTGACAAAAGTTACAGCAATTATCCTTGGGACATAATACGGAAATTTTTTCTGTTGTGTAACAGAGAGCTGCAGCCGGGAGCACTCGACTGTGCGATACCCGCTACCCATTTTAACATAAAATAGAAGACCTTAACGATATTTAAATAAAACACGTGATACCCTGTTCCTGTTAGTTTCTAATCACAACACATTTACACTCACGCATTTTAAATGCGTAAAATTGCAATTGATGAAAAATAGTTTAAAAAAAATAAACCTTGTTACTAAAACTACAAGGTTAAATTAAGAGTGCAAAGCAGAAAATTACACATCATTCCTCTAAAAACTTCTCAAGTTATACCCAATTTACAAAAATATATGTGACTAGTTTTCGATTTCTGTATATTGTGGGCAAAGAGGGAGTAGCATCCAATATTAAAAATAAACTTGAATGCAGGAACCGATATTAAAAATTTGGTGGCTTTGAGCCTTATAGTCTCTGATATCTAGGTGTTCATTGAGACAGTCAGACGGACATGGATACAATGCCTCGGCTGATGACACTGATCAAGAATATATGTACTTTATAGAGTACAAATATCAATGCCATTAGTTCATGTTATAGCCAAACATGTACTTTTTCTAATACCGTTGGAATATTTTGGTCTCGCATATCAGCTGGAGAAATAAATTTCGTTGATAGTAAATTACTCATTCTTTATTTGTTGCAGTTCAATCAGTATTCAATCTTGGTTGAAACAGCTTTCAAAAGCTTCGCTAATTTAATTGAATGACGCTTAAAATTGTTACTAATGCACGTAGGCGCGTATTTTGCACGGGGGTTGTAAACTCAACTATAACAGCTTACGACATTTACGCAAAATGGAAATAAATTAAATTTTGATACATTTATTTAAATTACATTTTTAAACGTAATTTTTCACACAGTACTAAGTGCTCCCGCGCCCCTCTGGCTCTATGACACTGTCTGCTCTGCTATTTCGCAAGGCATTTTGCATGCAAAAAGCTTATTTTTGCTGCAAAGCTTTAATAAAAGTTCCAGCATTGCTTACCGGTATTATGAAATTTATAGATCGAAAGTGTTTATAAACGCCGAGAACCAAGAAAGTTCATAAAAAAGAGAATTTGGTGTGTTGTGTGTCCAATGTAGGCGCAAAGTGTTTTCTTGCTTGCGACTTAACATAATATAAGAGAATTTTAAAATGGTGAAGTTTTCAGTAGACGAGATTCGTGGCCTAATGGAGCAGAAGCGTAATATACGCAACATATCGGTTATAGCCCATGTTGACCATGGCAAATCGACGTTGACGGATTCGCTCGTTTCCAAGGCGGGCATTATTGCCAGCGCCAAGGCAGGCAGTATGAGATTCACAGATACCCGAAAAGACGAGCAGGACCGATGCATTACCATCAAATCAACGTAAGCAAATACAATAAATGACAAAGCTGCAGTTAAAGAGTCTTAGCTTTGAAATTATTGGTAAATTTATTATTATTAAATAAAAATAAATTAATTTTGATTTGGTAAATAATTTGTAAATTATAAAACTTAAAAATGGTAATTTAAATGGTCAGGTAACTTTTACATACCCGATACCCATAGTGACAATAGAAAATATTTTGCTCACGCCCCTTTTCAAGCCTCAAATGTGGCCGTGCAGGTATTATGGTTTATTTTCAACATTATTTTTTAAGAATTTTGTATATAGATATATGTATATGTACATATACATATATATATATATGTTATTTTTGTATATTTTATTAAATATCATAGGTGTTTTGTATTCCCTTAAAATGGATAGCGAGTTTCTTGTTCTTTTTTATCACTACCTCAATCCAGGTCAAAATACGGTCAGAGAGGCATGACTTCATATCGATTTGGCTGATCAAGAATATGTGAACATTATGCAATCGAACATCCTGCCAATCACATATATTATTGACTGTCATAAATCCCTAATAGTTTAGAAGAATATTGGCTCATAAACAATAGATCGACTACTATAATCACGTATTATCTTTTTCAGTGCAATCACCATGTTCTTCGAAGTTGATAGTAGGGATCTGGGCTTCATTACACAACCCAACCAATGCGAAAAAGACACCAAAGGTTTCCTCATCAATCTTATTGACTCCCCCGGTCATGTGGATTTCTCCTCGGAGGTGACGGCGGCTCTGCGAGTAACTGACGGAGCCATCGTTGTTGTTGACTGCGTCTCCGGGGTCTGCGTCCAAACGGAGACGGTGCTACGTCAGGCGATTGCAGAACGTATTAGGCCCATTTTGTTTTTAAATAAAATGGATCGGGCGCTACTCGAGCTGCAGCTGGACAACGAGGAGCTATACCAAACATTTCAGCGAATTGTGGAGAATGTTAATATCATAATCGCCACATATAATGACGAAAGTGGACCTATGGGCGAGGTCTCTGTGTCTCCCTCAAAAGGTTCTGTTGGCTTCGGTTCAGGGCTTCATGGTTGGGCCTTTACCCTGAAACAGTTTGCCGAGATGTACGCAGATAAGTTTAAAATTGATGTGGCAAAATTGATGAAACGGTAAGTGATCCTAGCAAGAAATTAAATAAAAAATTGGTACTTTACTTCCTTTTCTGTTTAGGCTCTGGGGCGACAACTTCTTCAACACAAAGACGCGAAAATGGCAAAGAATTAAGGATATGGAGAGCAAACGTTCGTTTTGCTTATACGTCTTGGACCCCATTTATAAGGTCTTTAATGCTATCATGAGTTACAAGGCAGACGAGATTCCCATTTTGCTGGAAAAGATTGGTGTGATCCTTCTACCTGAGGAACAGGATCACAAGGGAAAGGAACTGCTGAAAACTGTAATGAGGAAATGGTTACCAGCGGGTGAAACGCTGCTCCAAATGATTGCCATCCATTTGCCATCACCAGTGACGGCTCAAAAGTACCGCATGGAACTGCTTTATGAGGGTCCCCAAAACGATGATGCAGCAGTTGCAATAAAGAACTGTGATTCCAATGGTCCCCTTATGATGTACATCTCGAAAATGGTGCCCACAACAGATGTGGGGCGATTCTATGCCTTTGGTCGAGTGTTTGCCGGCAAGGTGAGCACGGGTCAAAAATGCCGGATTATGGGAGCCAACTATGTGCCTGGAAAGAAGGAAGATCTGTACGAGAAGGCTATTCAACGGACAGTACTAATGATGGGTCGGTCGGTTGAGGCCATACAGAATGTGCCGGCTGGCAACATTTGCGGTCTGGTTGGTGTCGATCAATTTCTTATTAAAACGGGCACAATCACAACCTTCAAAGAGGCGCACAACATGAAGGTCATGAAGTTCTCAGTGTCGCCAGTTGTGCGTGTTGCTGTCGAGCCCGTGAATCCAGCGGAAATGCCGAGACTGGTGATTGGTCTCAAACGGCTGGCCAAATCTGATCCAATGGTGCAGTGCATCATAGAAGAATCGGGTGAGCATATCATTGCCGGTGCCGGTGAATTACACTTGGAAATTTGCATCAAGGATTTGGAAGAAGATCATGCGTGCATTCCATTGAAAACATCTGATCCACTGGTTTCTTACCGGGAAACCGTCTTGGAGGAATCAAATCAGTTATGCCTGTCCAAGTCACGCAATAAGCACAATCGCTTGACCATGACCGCACAACCCATGCCCGATGGATTACCTGAGGACATTGACAACGGCGTTGTTACATCCCGCGACGATTTCAAGTCACGTGCGCGATTCTTGAATGAGAAGTACGATTATGATGTGAGCGAGGCCCGCAAGATCTGGTGCTTTGGCCCTGATGAGACGGGTCCCAACATCATTGTGGACTGCACAAAATCTGTGCAATATCTGCACGAGATTAAGGACTCGGTGAAGGCCGGCTTCCAGTGGGCCACCAAGGAGGGCGTCTTGGCCGAAGAAAACCTACGTGGTGTACGCTTTGACATACACGATGTGGTCGTTCATGCCGATGCAGTGCATCGCAGTGGTAGTCAGATTATTCCAGTCACAAGGCGTTGTCTGTATGCCTCCACAATCACGGCCAGTCCACGTCTGTTGGAGCCCGTTTATTTATGTGAGATTCAATGCCACAATTCGGCCATTGGCGGTATTCATCGAGTTATTAGCCGTCGACGTGGTCATCTCTTTGAGGAAACGCAAATACCCGGCACACCCATGTTCATGGTAAAAACTTGTTTGCCAGTCAACGAGTCGTTTGGATTCACATCCGAGCTACGAATAAATACACGTGGACAGGCGTTCCCTCAGAGCGTCTTCCATCACTGGCAGCAGCTACCTGGGGATCCCTGCGACCTTAACAGCAAACCTTATCAGATTGTGCAGGATATGCGTCTTCGCAAAGCTCTCAAGCTAGGCAATCCTGAACTTGGCCAGTATTTGGACAAGTTATAGTCATATTTTGAAATGAATCCTTGACAATTTACACTTCTTAGTTTAAAAAAAATGCTCTAATCATTTACCATCATATTTATAACAATTTTATCAGTATTTATTTAACAGTCTTTGTGATATCTATCCAAACTAAAATACGCACACTTAATTTATTATATTTTTACGAAATAAACAACACAAAAGGGCATAATTCAGCATATTCCACTTTTCTTGATGAAAACTCAATCCCACACCGATTTGCAAACTTTGTTTGAATTGATAGTGCGAAACAATATTCGAATTCAACTCTAACCGAAGCGGTATATTTTAGTATTTTTATTTGAGCCGAATGGTAAATTTGAACGGTTAAGCTGCAGTCACACTGTTTGCTCAGCTGGAGGCGGAAGGGACTGCAGATTTGCGGTCGGTTGAAGTTATTTCATAACATTCAATAAAGTTGCCAAAAATGTCGGAGGTGGACCAGGATCCCGTTGAATTGATGCTTAAGAAAACGGGCTGCATTGATCTACACTACAAGGTACAAGAGTGCATAGCAGAGACCGGCGATTGGCGCGCGTGTCAAGAGAAAGTCAAAGAATTCAAAGCGTGCATGCAAAAGTATGTGGATCAGCAGACCAAGAAATACGCCGATGTTAAGTAAGATAATACAGAAATTCATAAGCACCAGTGTCGCCGGCAAGCCAACAAAACTCGCGCTTATCGTGCGCGGCGACCTCAAGATGAGCAAGGGCAAAACGGCAGCACAATGCGCCCATGCCGCTGTGATGTGCTATCAAAGTGCTTCCCAAGGAGGCGAATCGCAGGCCGCAGTTCTGCAGCGTTGGTGCCGCATGGGTCAGCCAAAGATTGTACTGCGCGTGGACAGCTACGAGCAGCTAAATGGACTGCAACAGCAAGCCCAGCAAGCGAATGTCGTTGCCGAATTGGTCAGAGACGCCGGACGCACCCAGCTCGAAGCAGGCACGGCTACGGTTCTGGGCTTGGGACCCGCCACAGCCTCGGATCTTGACAAACTGGTTGCTCATTTAAAACTATTATAACTAGAAATGAACTTTAGGAGAGGTGTTTTTAATATTACATTTAATAATAAACAACAAACAAAAGTTGGCTTCCCGTTGCTCAAACTGTTCGCTTGCCGCCCGACATTGTGGATATGGTTAAGGAGACTGCCTGACCAAACATCTCCACCAAATCCGAAGTCACTCGCTCTGTGATCTGGCGTAGTTTTCCGTTTGATTCACCGCAAATTAAGCGCTCAATGCGCGAGGTTGGGCACTCCACCATCACGGAGGTGTAGACAACATCTGCAATTGCAAAACGATTTCTGAATAACATCATCAGAAAATGAATAAATGGCATTCAACTCACGCTTTTCCACATTGTAGTACTCGATCTTGCACTTCAGGTTATAGGGTATCTCCTGTGGCAGATAGTCAAGCAAGCGGGCACGCACGCTCTCCACAATTAGCGCTTCAGGACTGGCGTCCGTGTATACATCAGCAGCATATTGCCAACGTCGCGGCTTGGCGGCGGATATTAAGTAATCCTGCAGCTCCTGCAGTCCATTGCCCGTCAGTGCAGAGACCAGAAACACATCGTCAAAGTGATTCCAGCTAGTCTCGCGTTGACTCAATGGTGTACAATCTCCGGCAGTCTCAACTGCTTGTGACTCGCCTTGCTTTGATTTTTTGCCAGCTCGTCTGCCTTGCAACGTGTCGTTTGTCAGCGTCTTAATCAGGTCGAGCAGCACACGTTTCGACTTCAAGGCATCGATTTTGTTAAGTATCAAAAAACTTGGCAGATTCGCATAGGCTTTCAGCGTGTCCAACACTGTCGGATGGAGCTCTCGACGCGTCCAACTGTTCGAGGCATCCTGCATGACAGCCACGATGTCCGAGTGCTGGATGGCATGACGATAGGCGCTCTTGAAACTCTGCTCCAAATGGTGTTTGCGTATCTCTCGCTGAGTCACCAGGCCGGGTGTGTCGTAGAAGACCAGCTGCGTATGTCCAATTGTCCAGATTGCTGTGTTCGACTTCCTTGTCGTGTGCACCTTGGAGGATGTGGGGCATACCTTAAATTGCAAATAGGTTAAATACGTCCCGCCATCTACTTGGATTGCACCTCTCTCTCACTCTGTGATTGATAACGTTGTTGATGAAGGTGCTTTTGCCCACATTCGGCACTCCTATTACGGCGATATGAAGCGATCGCTGCTGTTGCGTATTTTGGTGGCCATCGCTGTTGGATGCTTCTGTTGGTAGATGAGGGGGTGGAGCCGGCTGAACATTGTTTCCGCTGATTTCCGCTGTGACGGATAAACTTCGGGCGAATAACGGGGCAAGCAAATGTTTGTTGCAATTAAGCAACATTAACGAACCTCTTACACCATAATGATGCATCGCGCAAAGTGTGACTGCCAAAGTTATCGATTATCGATTTGTAAAGTAGACGTGAGCAAACATTAATCGATTGCTTGTGTGAATGTGTTCAAGTGGAAAATCGATTCATCAACGAGTATAATTTTGCGAATTTTTGTACTGATACTAGTCAGCTTAACCCACAGCTTTCCTTTGCAATGTATTTAAAAACTAGATCGGATTCGTGTACTCGATTTGCTTTTGAACACTATTAATCTGATTATCTGCACTTTACGTGCATGGTAACAGCTGATGTTCCGTGGGATCCCGCTGCAGTCTATTTAAAAGCTGATTAGCGCCATCTATGTTAAAATTGGTTCGTGTCCGTGTTGAATTTTAGCTCTATTTTCATAATTTTAATTGATAAAAAAAATATAAAATAATGGATAGATCAAAAGTCGTAAGCTATAACTTGTAGAAATGGATCTTACCGTTAGTTCATTCAGTTCGACAAGCAACATAAATTTGAACAGATGTAGATACATTTGCAGAAACATACAATATTTAGATCAACTGCATATATTTATGTGCATAATTTGCAAAAAATTACTTTAATTCATAATAATAAAATAATGAAAACACATGTCATTTCAATTTGGTTAATGAACGTTAATTTTTAGTTTGTAAAATAACAAAAATTAATATATCATGGATATTGGAAATTTCAACTTAAGTACCTAGCATTAACATTATAAATTTTGTATTGCATAGCAGGTTTCGGTTTCTGAGGATCTCACAGTCTCACAGTGTCAAACTTTGAACATGCAACGCTTCAGAATTGTTGTTGAACTTCTTGTCTATAGCTAAAATACCACAATTAAATACCAAATAAAGTGTAATCCACAAGATCCCAGATTGGAGGAATCGTCACCACGCTGAACCACTACTGAACCAGAACAGTGTCATGTTCCTGTACCGAATAGAAATCGAGTGTTTTGGCATTATTCTCCAAAGGCACAACCAGCTCAGGATGTTTGGCGTCAACATAACAAAGTTGAGGGGTATCCCCAGATAGACGGAAACGCTTCATGACCAGTCCTTGTAACGTTTGCACAGTTATCATACGCGGCACTTTCTTCTCCCAAATCTCACCACTTGGCTGATGCTGTATGCGGACTTTAATGAGATTCGATTGCTTCGTTTGAATGCGCGGCACAAAATCGGCAGGTGATCCATACTCTGTAAATTGTCGACAAATGAAAATTCTGATCGATTAAGTTGTACTTGGGTGTCTTACTATTAACTATCATCAAATAGGTACGATGCTTCTTGTAGAATTCCCTCAGAGCATCTGCACCCAGTTTGGTTGCCTGCAACCAATCCACTGCATGCTTTTTCCATATATCGTATTCAGCCCCACGTCGCTCCTCGGCGGTCACTTTCGCTTTATTAACAAACTGTAGACCCGCAATGCTAGCCACCGCCTTGGAAAACATTTCATCGAAATTCGACTTCAGATGCGGACTCATATTGATGCGCTTTAATTGCGGCAATTTGTCCAATTCATTGAATGCTTCAGCCTGCAAGTTACCACAGGTTTTATAATCGAAAATGAATTAATTGCTCTTTAAGCTTACCTCATTCCATATGGGATTATGCAGTAAATTGAGCTGCTCCAATGATACAAACAAATTGAGTTTTGAATGCGGTTCACAGTCCGGCAATTGAAGCTGCTCAATGCCATTCTCCATGAGATTGAGCAATTTCAAGGTGGATATGTTACCCAGCTTACACACTTGATCGAAGTCCATTAGCTTTGTACGATGTAAATCTAGTTCACGCAGCTGCCTAAATATCCGATTGCAGTCTACCTCCGACAGCTGACTTAAGGAATTTTCCTGCAAGCCCAGCGATTGAATGTCCGGCCAGAGCAATGCCGTCTGCATTACATCCTTCCAATCCGTGAGACCGCAATTGCGCAAGTTAATGTGTTTCAACTGTCGGAATGCTGGCTCCAGCTTACTGATTTCAGCTTCTGTTGGCAGCACCAACCGATTGGAGCTGAAAATGCAAAATTAAAACGTCATTAGATAAAGCTATCGTAAAGTGTGTGTGGCGTGTAAGCAATGTAAGCATACCTCAAGTTTAAATTGCTTAGCATGGGCAGCTGCTCGGTTATGCTTGCAACAATCTGCCAATTCCAGATCAGGGTGTGGCTCACATTGAGCGTTGTAAGCTGTGTCAGATCCTTCAGGTAACCGGCTGCATTCACTGGCGTCTCATCAACACTAACCTCCGACAGCTGCTCGAATTTACTTTGCTTGCGCGCTATCTTATCCATGCCAACCACCTCAAACAGCGACGCTTGAACCGATGCCTGAGCCGCGCGTATAAGCGATGCATCCACATTGCTAGAATCATAGTTAAGATAGCGCTCGCGTGCCTCATCTTCCAGGGTAGCGCAAGGCCCAAGCTTCCCAGGTCTGATGAAACTGCCAGCTGTGGGCAGTTGAGTTTGAAAGTAGCGCTTGCCATCAACAATGCCATTATGTTTGCCCCGCATCCCCTCATCCCATTCAATGCCCAGCCAAGTGCCTGCGTGGCCACAAACCTGCATATGCAATTGCAATTGGTATATGTGTATGGAAACGCGTATTTATGATCACTTACCTCGCCCACGTATTTCACTGTACCATAATTATTGCCTATTTTGATGCGTGTGCCCAACGGATAAAACAGCTGCGCCTCATCAATAATTCCAACCATTGTTGTTGTTGTTATTGATACTGTTGCTATTGTTTGCTGTTGTTTTGTCAAGCGTTTAGGTAACAAATAATTTGATTTCAACAGATAGGCTTTTGTTTACCACTGATACCAGCGCACAACAATTATAGTTTACATTAACATTATAGAAACACAGGAAGGCCTTAATTTCAGCATATATTTTGCAACGAAATGACGAATTCTTTATGTTATTGTGAGATAGTGTGGCCACAAATTGATTCCACAAATATACTACATTTAGATGTTTTCGGTATATTATCAAGACCGCGTTATAAGACCGTAGAAATACTTTACTTTATTCAGCTCAAAAGTATCGATATTAAATTACTCTGTCTAAAACAGCTGTCAGATTTCAGTTTATTTATGCGGCAACACATTTTGACGATTGTCTTTGTGCTGTGCGTTTATTAAGTCTTTGTGTTCAATAGTTTTTGTTAACGTTATTTTACTAACTTAGCTGAAAAAAGAAATTATTTATTCCTACAAAATAAAATATATCTGTATAATTTGGTTAATACAGGTGCGATAAACTCAGTTAGGCCGGTAAATAATTGGTTTGAGGAAAGAAATAAACAGGTGTGTGTTGTGCTCGAACGATAGAAACCGGTACACCCCCGAAAATCAAATTAGCCAACACGGCTTGCATACGATTTGCAAACACCAAGGCATCCACAGACTTTCTGATTGCCACGTCAGCGCAATAAGGCGACGCGAAGGAGTGAGAAGGGAACAACACCGAACGAATGCAGCAGTTAGCGCCGAATTGCAATTGTATATGTACATAAACATACAATTGTATGTGTGCCCCTTTGTGGAAGATTCTAGTCTTCACTTAGCTATCGAAGTGTTCACAGCTTGCACTTAGAAAAATGTCTGAAAGTCAGGACAATAACAAAATAGAGGTATGAGGAAATCTTAAATTTTTTAAAAATATTGTTTGTGCATTTTTTGTTTGTTTTTAAATTAATAAATTTTCAGGCGCGCGGCTACCAATTGCGTCTCGTTGACTATATAACAAGAAATAATGGCATTATTTATTTGCCAACTGGCGCTGGCAAAACTTACGTGGCCATCCTTGCTCTGAAGCGTTTCTCTAAGAACTTTGACAAGTGAGTGAATTTTTGTATTTTCCAGTTTTATTTTAAAATATCGTTTGCACTGACAAACAATAATAATTGGGTCTTTCTTTTTCAAATCGATCACTAAAATAAAGTTCACATATTTTTCAAAATATCCCTATTGAAATGTTCACTAAGCTATATCTCCGGTCTACATACATACATATATAAACATAGCGACTTGAATTTTTCAAGGTATATAGCTATTATCTTCTTCTTTTTTTGTTAATTTTAATGAAGACTCAGCGTAGTAATTGTTATAAACAATTTAATTGTTTAAACAAAAATTACGTACTTCTACCCCAGGCAAACATCGCTGCCCGTAAATAAAAACCTTGAGCCATTTTAAAAAATTGAGCTTAGAGTTTTAATTAGATCCGGGCGATTTGAAAAAGATTTACTCAATTGTGAAATTTGAAAATGAAACCAATTATAAGCTTAAGTACACAAAGTATAAACAATTTGTGTATAGCAGTACTTGAAGCTTAAAATTTCAAGCAGCGAATTCTTGCACACTACATTTTTATAGCAGGGCCCTTAGGGTATTTGATTTGGTGACAGCGAATAATTTATTTAATCGGTCCACTATTCGGGCGAGAAAATCGCTATCGTCAAAATCGATAAATTTTCGTTTAAATTTTCAATGAAGATTCATCCCTAGATTCAAAATTCATAAAAAACAATATCAGAGCTGAAATATTTGTTTTATATCCAATAGAGATCGTTTAAGCATGTTTTTTTTGTGTTTTATATACATTGCATTGGGTATCTCGCAGTTGAGCGCACGACAGTGAAGTTTTGTTTATATGTGGTTTGTTTATACTACGCAGACCAATCAACGATGGCGGACAACGGGCTATCTTTATCTGCAACACTGTCGAGCTCGCCCGCCAGCAAGCGTTGTGCGTAAGGAAATTCACAAATTTTAAAGTTGGATTTTATGTTGGCGAACAGGGATGTGATAACTATTCACGTTCCAAATGGTCAGAAGAAATCGCAAATAATCAAGTAAGTAGCTTATTAGAATGTATATTAATCTTGGTTATTAATGCATGCGTGGCATATACAATTGTATGCCATTCTATTGGAAGATTAATTCAAAAAAATGAATTCACATTCAAATGTTACAAGAAAGAAAAATTGCTGAGAAAGTAGGAAACAAAAAATTGCATTATATATGATAAGTTAAACAGTTCTTAAAGTAAATGAAATCAAAATTAATGTGTGTTTTTTTTTTTGTTATTTAGTTATTTGTCATCAAAGTAAAAACGTTTTATATAATAAATAAACATTTTCATCTTTACGTAGAAATTTCTTTAAAGTTATAATTTTAAATTAATTTTAAACTATGCATCACGAATGTGGACAATAATAATGTAGATCTACAAATTAGACTTTTAGAACAAATAATCATTGTGATTTCCAATTCCGCCATTTAATAGGTAATGGTTGGGACTGCGCAGGTTATACTTGACTTACTTGTGCAAAATCACATGAAGCTCGACTCTGTGAGTATTGCTGTATTTGATGAATGTCATCATGGAACAGGAAAACATCCTTACCACGAAATCATGCGATTGATGCAACTAGCGCCTTATGGCTCTCCGATGCCCCGTGTTGTTGGGCTTACGGGAGTTCTGATCAAGGGCAATGAAATCAAGCAAGTTGCAAAGAAATTACACGAGCTGGAGACCACTTATCGAAGCTTAATTATAACAGTGTCGGACTCGAAGGAAATGGAGAATGTAATGCTGTAAGATTACACACTTTTTATTTTATTTGTGTTTCATATGGAAGTTTTTGTACTGCAATTTGTACTCAACTTAAGATAATCCCTTTCGTTAGTTTGTATGAAAAGGAAGAAAATTCATTTATTTATCATTTATTATTTATACCTAAGCTACTATTAAGCGTTCCAAAATTCTAGTTCTTAAATTTGAAATATCTAGTCGATTTGGAACAGCATAAGTCTGAGAAAATATTATGTTCCTTTTTGACTTCAGCCATTCAACAAAGCCGCGAGAACTGCTGATCACATACAAATCGGGGAATCACACTTTTGAAGTTATTGATATTGTGAAATTACGGATCATGCTATTTGTTAAAACTATGGAGCTCATCGATATTGGCTACCAGCCGGTGCGCATGTCAAAGGGTTTGAATTTAGTCCGGGAACCAAATAAGAAGAGTTATATCTCAAGACTTCTTAACGATTTCATATTCCAAGTTGAAAACTATGGCATCTATGCTGGCTCAATTGCTATCGTATCCGTGCTGGTTGAATTCGAGATCAAGCGTCGACAGGCCGAAACTCTTGTCTTGCGCAACTTATACCGGGCAGCAATAACGGTTTGCGAAGGTATTCGTCATTTGATAGTGGTCAAATTGCGTGACATGCTGGATGATGACGAATTGCCCGATGATCAACTCAATTCTGAAGATGTTATCATGAACTTCTCCACGCCCAAGGTGCAAATATTTCTCCAATATTTAAAAAGTACGTTTTCCAATAAAAACCCCAAAGACATTAGCTGTCTGGTTTTCGTGGAGAGGCGTTATACGGCTAAATGCATTTATGGGGTATTACTAAACTTTATTGCTGCCACGCCGGAGCTGCGCAATGTGCTAGTGCCACAATTTATGGTTGGATCTCACACAATCTATAAGGACTTCGAGAGCGTACTCGAAAGAAACTGGCAAAAGTCGGTAAGTAGTTTATTTTTTATTTAAAAATGTACTTCACGATACAATTCCAACGATATATCTATCTATTTTTGCTTTGAATTAATAGAGAGTTTCCCACTTCAAGATCGCCCTTATTGAACTTTGTGCTAACAGGAAATGCGTGTAACAAGCAAATAAAGTCATAGCCGAGCATCCATCCATTCGTCTGTCTGCTTCACCGTCACGTATTTGGCGACTATACGAGTAAAAATGTTTAATTTCTAAATTCAGATTCACCGACTCAGTTGCTTTAATGTTAACAATGATTATTATGTTTTAGTAAGGGTAATTTGTGCACCAAATATAATTCCATTTGGTACATTTATTTAGAAGTAATGTGCCGCTTTCATACCTGGTCAAATACGATTTTTGTATCCTATCAAAGTGGATAGTTACTTGTTTTTTATTTTTTAAATTGATAAGTTTCATAAAATATTGGCATCCTGAATTATGTCTGGCATATTTATGTGGGAATAGATTATCAGTCGTAAGTTCCAATTAACACCCAAAATAACAATACAAGTGTGAACATGTGTTGCACCTCATGCATGAAATGAAAAAGCCTTCTCCAATGACTTTAAGAGCGTTAGAAGATAACCTTAGCTATATCTAAGATTTTAAGCAATATAGGCCAGTGCAGAAATTTAGATGTTACTTCACTAATTGATTGCGCGTATTATGTAATTTTCAGGCCATTCAGCAATTTCGCGATGGCGAAGCCAATTTGATAGTGTGCTCTAGTGTGCTCGAAGAGGGCATTGATGTGCAGTCCTGCAACTATGTGCTCATATTGGATCCCCTCAAGACATTCAATATGTATGTACAGAGCAAAGGTCGTGCCCGTTCCAAGGATGCGTCCTTCGTACTGTTTTCATCAGAAATGGAAAAGTTAAAAACAACAACTCAAATTCAGCAATATCGCCAGGCTCACGCTGAGATCGGTGATTATCTAAAACAACGTGTTTTGGATCGAGCTGAGCCGCAATTGGACGAGATCAATGAGCATTTCACAGACGAAATCGCACCATACATTAACGCCAATGGCGCCGTATTGATGGCCAGCAATGCCCTGCAACTGCTGCATCGCTACTGCCAGCAATTGCCGCAGGATGCTTTCGGCATCGTCCTGCCCTGGTTTAGTCTGCTGGAGGAAGTCGATCGCAAAAAGATCACCACAAACTGGGCCAAGAAGTCTGTGGTCTCTGTCACATTACCACTGACATCACCATTGCGTGATCCAATTTACGTAAGTTCTCGGTTCTTTAATTATCTTAGGAGACAAGAGAATATAGCAAGAAAATTATATATTAAGCTTACTTTCTGTTTTGTTGGTAGAGCGATCCAATGAACTGCACGAAGTGGGCCAAGATCTCGGCGGCGTTCAAGGCTTGCAAAAAGTTGCATGCCATAGGCGAGCTTAATGAACGTTTTGTGCCCACAACAATTAACGAGCGAGTTGCCGACGTCGCCAACGTGCATTTCGAGCACTGGAAGAAGTATGGCGACGACGGTGCGTATTCCTTGTTTCTCGTTGTTCTAAATGTTCATTGCGCTTTCCCATTTGCTGATAGTGACTGTCAAGCGCAAGGATCAAGTTTTGAGCAACATACGGACATATGCCACCAGATGTCCAACAGAGTTCTATGATGCCATGCCGCGTGTGGACGAAACTTGTTATGCATACAAGATTAGTTTAGAGGCACACTTCGAGAGAAACGATTACACCAGCTACATGTTCGATTCGCTGAAGTCTCAGCGCAGCTATGGACTGCTGTTAAGGAAACGTCTGCCGCTGCTGGCAGCCATGCCGCTGTTCTGTCACCAGGGTAAATTGCATGCTTATGTGGCGGAGAAGCCATTGGAGATTGTAATCAAAAACCAGGAGCAACTGGAACAGCTGCAACGATTCCATGTCATGCTCTTCCGTGATGTGCTGCGCATCTGGCAATCATTCTTTCTTTTCGATCGCCGCAGTGCCGAGAACTCATTTTTGGTGGTGCCGCTGTCGCCGTTGCCAAGCGCCGGTGGATTGGATTGGCAGCTGGTTAATCAGTTTCAACAATTGCCCAAAGCGCATCCGTCGAGCCTGGCGGAGCGAGCCAGCATGCCAGCACCCCGTCCCGAGGACTTCGAGGGTAAGATTGTGACACAATGGTATGCCAATTATGAGGAGAAGCGCATGTTGGTGACCAAAGTGCACACAGATCTCACGCCCATGAGCATGATGGGGGAGAAGCAGCAGGACAAGAGCTACTACCAATTTACCATGTCCAAGTATGGCGACTACATTGGCGATGTCATCGACAAGCAACAGTTCCTCCTAGAGGTGCGCGAGCTGACCGATCAGTTGAACTTCTACATCCAGCAAAGCATTAAGCACTCGGCTCAGAGTAAAGCACGCGCCAGGGTGATGCTTATACCCGAGCTGTGCTTTAATTTCGCCTTTCCCGGCGATCTCTGGGTGAAGATTATGTTTCTGCCGAGCATTTTGCGACGCATCCATTACATGCTGCATGCGGAAACACTTCGCGTTCGCATCAACAAATATCTGGGTTTGGACGAATTGCCGGCTAATGCGTCGAACTATAGACCAAAGCCGTTGGACATCGATCCGTCGCTGCGTCGGAATGTCGATTATCACGGCAATGCTGTGCATGCCGATGATTACGAGGAGCCGCGTCCCCTACTGGAGCCACTGCCCACGAAGGAAGTGGAGTTGGCCATGGAAAAGCTAGAGATCACTGATCTGGAAGTGCCGTGGCAAAAGTATATGGAACCGTTGGATATTGCACGCAACATCATGTCCACGTACCCAGTGGAGCTCACCTATTATTACAACTTTACCGCCGGCAACTTAAAGCAACTGGAGAAAATGGAAGAAGAAGACAAGGAGCTGTGGGCCAAGATTCAGCTTCAAATGCCCAAAGGCAACATTTACAACACACCAAGAAGTCCCCAAAACAACTTGGCTGCAATCCTGCCAGCTGCCGGCAGCAACGGCACTTGCATGGAGCAGGCTCAACTTGCTGTGCTGCAGCATAGCATATCCAATGATCATATAACTCCAGCTGAGCAGGGCGAATTCCTCGCCGCCATTACCACCGCAAGTAGCGTTGATGTCTTTGACATGGAACGATATGAACTGCTCGGCGATAGTTTCCTTAAGTTGAGTGCCTCACTCTATCTGGCCAACAAATACCCGGAGTGGAATGAGGGCATTCTGACGCAAGTAAGTCTACCCTCCACCTCGTTCTCTCTCTTCCTTACGAATGATTTATTCACACTTTTTAACTTGCAGGTCAAGTCCAATTTGGTATCCAACCGCAATCTGTTGTATTGTCTCAGCGAAACGGACATTCCATCGAGAATCTGCAGCACAATGTTCACACCGAAGTACACTTGGATGCCGCCCAGCGTGAGTCTGCCTCACAATGTACTCGCCATATGGAAGGATAAACTGGAACCCGACGGTCTAGTGGGACCACATAATCTACGTAACATCGCGATTGACGAGGAGGAAGTGTTTGGCAATGGCCAATGCAGTAGTGCTGCCTATCGCAACTTTTTGGAAGGCTGTCATTCCAACCAGCACTCGCATCACGCTGGTCTCGACTTCAGCAATGAGGTCAACTTCTGTGTGGGTCAAGTGAAGCTGCCAGATAAAGTGGTAGCGGATACGTTGGAGGCGCTGCTGGGTGTCATTGTGAAGAACTATGGACTGCACCATGGATTCCGCATGCTGGAATACTTTGGTATCTGCAAGCCGGACATTGGCAAGCCATTGACACAGTTATTGGATCTGCAGCTGGGCAGCAAACGCATGCGAGCAAACATATCGCAACGTGACATCGATGGCTTTCTGATAAATCATGAGTATTTGGAGCAGAATCTTGGGTATACATTTAAGGATCGAGCTTATTTGCTGCAGGCGCTGACCCATCCCTCTAATCCGACAAATCGTTTAACGGGTTGCTACCAGGAGCTAGAGTTTATCGGTGACAGCATACTCGATTTTCTTATCACGTCATACATAGTACAGCACATGACGCGTATGACGCCCGGTCAGTTGACGGATCTGCGATCCGCATTGGTCAATAACACAACACTTGCTTGTATTTGTGTCCGTCACCGCATCCACTTCTTTATATTGGCAGAGAATGCGTTGCTGTCGGAGTCCATACAGAAATTTGTGCAATTCCAGGAGTCGCAAAAACACCGGGTCACCAATCACGTACGCATCTTGATGGAGGAGCGTGATGTGCAGCCCGAACCATTGGATTCCGATGATGAATATGAGCTGACTGCAACCGCAACAAATGCCGTAACTGCGACAGCTGGCCCGGAGATTGCAATTGGTGACTACAACCTTTCGCAGAATGTAGATGTGCCAAAGGCTCTGGGAGATGTCCTTGAAGCAATAATCGCTGCTGTCTATCTGGATTGCCGTAATCTGCAAACCACTTGGCAAGTCATCTACAAGCTGTTTGAGCCCGAGCTGGTGGAGTTCTCGCGCAACGTACCAATCAATCCCATACGACAACTATTCGAACATAAGCTAGCCAAGCCAAGCTTTAGCGCACCCGTGGTGGACGAAAGCGGTGTCATGGTGACCTGCCAGTTCATCTGTATGGAGAAGAGCATTAAAGTTATTGGGTTTGGTAGCAATTGCAAGCAGGCCAAACTCGCAGCTGCTAAGCATGCTCTCCAGAAACTGTCCAAATCCGAGGCCTAATTTTCGTAGGTCTCCATCATTCTTTTAATGCATGTTTCATTTGTTTGCTGATAAACTACAAATGTGCAGTATATTTAGTAATACAATATTTTAGAACACTCGAAAAGCAATTTCGAGTACACTAATTTTAATACTAAGCAACAGTCAATTGTTCCAAAACAAATGCAATATTTTTTAGTTGTGTTCTTTTCTTCGAAAATCTCATTTAAAAAATCGATGTTTTACTGCAGTATTTTTGTATGATTTTGATTATTGCGGTGTTACTCATGTTGCAAATAAGTGGAATATGAATTATACCTCAGTAATCAAACTTGAACAAATTGCTTCAGTTATTTAACCGATACAATTTACCGAAAATATATTCGCACAGTATATAGTATTGTAACAAAATTTATTGCAAAACTTGTTGCTTAGTAATATAAACCGAATTTTTATAATCACAATAAACTTTTTGTACAACAATCTAATGGGACTTATTCAGCCAGCCCATTGCTACAGCCACCACTGTAGCCATTTCTTTGTAAGCTTTGTAGCTTTCTTCTTGTGTAAGGTAATTTATTGCTTTGGCGGCTAGTGTTGATAAAGTCTGGCATGGACGCCATGTCAATTCATATGTACATATGTATGTATTTCCAAAAACTTGTTCTTAATAATGATTGCGTTTTTATTTACCGCGTGCATATAATTGTTTAAATTTCTTTACATCTTGCATTGTCAGCGTTGAAGTTGACATTGCTTATTTACAAAATGCTGGGCGCATTAGTTATTTTTGTAATCTTGTCGCATCCGGTGATGATTCATTTGGTTTGTTATTCGCCACTGCCGGACTTTGATAGTTCCAGATGCTTGTCGATAAAAGTTGTTGATTGGCCCGCCACTGGTTACAGTAATAATAAAAAGTGCTTACAATTTACATACATAAGTAACATGGAAAAAGTTGTACAATTAATTCAGCATATGAATTTAAGTCATTAAATCAATTAAAAATCGAGAAGAAAATCAAACTAATATTTTGGAATGATATACAAATTGCACTGCTGATTCAGACACAAAGATTCAGCCAATTCGATTCTAATCAAGAATCTCTAAAAATGTTAGGAGATAGACGCTCACAAATATATAAATATAAACAAAACTAAGGCTAATGCGGTTTCGTATCAATCAGTTACAGATTAAATGAGATTATTAAGCGTCGCCTAAACTAATACACAGTTAATGCTCTCTTGCGTGCCTACAATGCGATGCTATTTCAACTTGTACTCTAGACTTTATACGCGACAGGTGCAGTCGGGTTTGTTGATGCTACGCTGTCTCGTCTGCAAATTGCGCAACGCTGCTCCACCGTACTGGATGCCGCTGCCAATGCGCTCCGGATCCAGTTCACCTGTTTCAATCTTTGCAAGTATGGTCTTTGAGCACTTAAGAAATGCCTCCTCAACGTTCTCGCCCGTCTTGGCACTCGTCTCCAAGAAGATCAACTCTGCCAAGCAGTTTTACACTTTAAATATTTAACGATGTAAGCAAATTGGTAGTTTTGACTCACCATTTTCTTGGGCAAAGCTGCTGGCTTCAAGAAATGTTACGTCGCGCGCCTCTTCCAGGTCCTTCTTGTTGCCGACCAGGAGTATGACGATATTTGGACTGGCCAAAGTACGTGCATCATTTAACCAATTCGTCAACGCGTTGAACGAATCGCGCGACGTTGTGTCGTAGACAAGCAGTGCACCTGCAGCACCACGATAATAAGAGCGCGTCACTGAACGAAATCTTTCCTGTCCAGCTGTGTCCCAGATTTGTAGCTTCACCGATTTTCCGCCAACGTTCACAATGCGCGATCCGAATTCAACGCCAATGGTATGCGAACTGTCGTCCTTGACTGCCAATTCGAAAGCAAATAATATTAATCAGTAGTGCACTTTTTGAATTTCGAGTGCTCTATAAGTGTTGCGCCAAATTTGATTGTATTATGCTAATTTATGATGTGTGGCTAAATAAAAAATGAATTGTATTTCTAGGTAAACCACTCCAGATTTATTTTAAGCCAGTTTTGTAGAAAATTAGCTATATTTTGGTTAATTATTTTTTTTTTTGGAAAATTAACTTTTAGTGAAATCTGCGAAAGAATGCAAAATAATGATGTGCAGATTAATTTAAAAAAAATTGAATGCAAGTTTTGAGCAAAGTTAGCTGGTTTTTAGCTATTAATTTCAGCAAATTATTTTAGCAGCAGCTAAATAGTAGAATTTGACAATACTGCTGACAATACTTGGTATAAATAAATGCATTTTGTGCACTTTATCTACTCACATTTGCTTTCGATGAAATGGTGCAAGAGACAACTTTTACCGCTGCCTGCACTGCCAATGATTAGAAATTTGAACAGGTAATCTGTAAATTGAGCAAACATTTCAATGCAATCGCTAATTAATTATATTTAGTCACGACAAACCGTATGTTTCAGACATGTTATTGTATTTGCGTCTTTGTTATTCCTTTGTTGCTTTGTCGATTAGAGCCGCAGCCAGTTTCCTTCAGAATCTTCTTTTGCTTGCGGGGCAGAATATAGTGCGGTCGCCTACGAAGATTTGCTGTATAAGGTCAGAAGAAATCACACTCGATTTCAATGAATCTTATGTATTGTTTTTAACTAAAAATTGTTGTTGTTCACATGCAATAAGTATTCTCATGCGTGTGACCGCAATTTCGATTGCCCAAATATACCATGCCATTTTAAAATATACTGAAAACTACCATTTGTGAAACGATTGGTTAATTTCTTGTTTTTTTTTGTTAATTACCGAGATAGTGTTTCAACTGAAAACAATATAATTAAAAAATTATATGTTTAAAATCCTTTCAAGCGCTGCAAAATGAGATCGAAATAACAAGAAACTAATTTATTTTTATTTTCTGTTTTTGTTTATATGTAATTATATGGCATACAATTTGACCACACTACAAATTTGAGAACAACAATTTACAAGTCAAGATACTCTTGTATGTTTAGCTTATGAAATACATATTGCATACAAATTGTACTTAACGGATTTCTTAGTATCTTATTGTATCGTTATTGCATTTATGAATCCTTTTTTGGCTCCACATAATTTTGATAACAGTTAATTGGATCCTTTGCAGTGTACACTGAATATGCGCGTTTGCTATCCTCGAAGTTCTGCATGCATTTACACATGTCCATGTAAATTAAATAAGTCAGTTTTAACAAATATTTATAGTTGGGATAATCAGCTGATTCAAAGTGTTTGCTTACCTTGATGTCACCGGTTATCAATGTCCACAAGTAAATAAAAACAGATGGCATCAAACTGCTCAGAATGGCAAGTTCGAAAATATTCAAATCGCCAAAAATAGCTATCTTCATGGTTTTTTATTTAATATAAATACGTTTAACTACAACAAAAATTAACACAAAGTGCAAGCAATGACGAATTGTTGTTTTCACGTACGCCACATGCAAGGGTTACCAAAGCTGGCAATGATTTGGCATGCCAGCAATGTGTAACCATATTTTCTGGGGCATTTTTAGGGTAAAGTTAGACAGCCACAAAGCTGATAGCCACTGGATATTTATTTTGCGGAAAACTTGCTAAAAATCTAAGAAAATGGCCTTTCGCATACCCTTTGGCAAGAAACACGCTGAAATCGCAACATCGTTGTAAGTAAAATTCACCTGGCCACTACATGATGTCAAATTTCTGGGTTTTATGGACTCTTGTGAAAGGGGCTCTCCGCATTGCATAACCAAGACTCGACGATATCATCGCAAACATAACTTAATTTATTCCTTCTCTTTAGCGTTCGCTCAGGCGCAGGATTCGGCGGCGCGGCCGGTTTGGCCCTGCTCTACTACACGGACTGGAAGCTGGTGCTGCAGTACATGCCCATCTATGGATCCAAATTCGACAAGAGCGAATAGACGAGGCGTCTCTTCTTGGAGCTGAACTAGTTAAATACGTTTGATTAATGTTGATATTGATCGTGAATAAAATAAGTTCAATTCGATAATTAGTTCGCATATGTTTTATTTTTATCAATATTAATATTCGATATTAAATGTATATTTAAGTACAAGTACTACGCGTAACAAACGGTTTTGTTAGTTTCTTATGTCTAGTTAGGAGTACAAAAAGGAGGCGCAGAAGTTCTACGTTTGGAATAAAGACAGGTTCGTTCGTTGGTTCGATTTCACTAGCTAATTAAACATAATGGATCTTAAGTACATAATATTAGTTAGGTATGCTTATGCCTATTTTTGATTGAAAATCGTATCAAAAAGTACATAATCGAGAAATTGTATTCGTATTCGAGCACTGTATAAAAGTACAAAAACGTTCTTTTTCGAAAAGATTACACGTGATTGAAGGAGATTGGAAAACATTTGAACAATTGTGGAAGCACAAATCGACCGGCGATTTAAAAAAATGGAATTTCGACAAATGTGCGTAATATGTGTAATTTGGAATAGCACCACAAATGAATTAAGGAATGTGCAATACGATGCTAAATATCCGGTTCCACAAAGGAAGCTGGAAATAAACCAGTTTTATGGGTGCGCGCATGTGTGCCCTTATACCATCCATTTTTCTGTTTGCGCTGCACATAGATAATATCCCCTAAACGCAGCTCCAATTCAATATCGCTATTCGGTGGATACGGCACGATGCAGCGAAAGCGGCTGTGAATAAAATTACTCACATTAATAATCTTTATTAATTGATTACCCTTTGATTTTTTTCAAATTTAATTTAAAATTATTGTTCGATGGATATCATGAACATTATATCGATATTCTGCAAATTATTCATTACATACATTAAATGAAAGATCATAAATAAATGCCATATGATAAATTAAATTCGATTTTAATAATGAATTAAGTCTTTTGTTTAGAACTAACCTTTCTCGTGTGCAGTACACTGACTTTGTGGTCGCACTGGCTTTGATGGCCGCCTCAGTAATGACGCCACTATTGCTGTTGCTGTTACTGATGACATTGCTATTACTGTTGCTGTTGCTGGCACTAAGCACATGGCCTGCGTCCAGGCTCTGAGTCTTGCGATGATTTGGGGCTATGATCATATTGGCATGTAACTGCGTTTGGGTTTGAGTATGGCTTGATGGCGGTGGCGGCGACACCGCGTTATTGTACATGCTACGAAAGGTGGCCGCATCCAGTGATTGTCTGGCACTGAAAGAAGAAAAGGTAACAAATTTGATCAACAAGTATACATTTTGTGTACTCACCAAACCAAGTGCGGTCGCTCCTTGTTGCTTTTGATGCGTTGCGATCCGTACGAGATGTTGCTGCTGTTCGGCTGAAACTGTTGTCCAGTATTGGATGGCGCTGGCGCTTGAGTCTCTTTGAGTGGCTGACTTTGTTGCAACTGACTGGGACATGAGCCGGATCTGTGCAGTGTGAATAGTTCACAAGAAAATATATTAAAAAAATCAAATCATGAATTTACCAATACGAACCTAACATGCACTGGATGCAATGGTTCTGCTTTAACAATAGCTTCGGTTGCTAAGCTGCTTGTGTTTAAGAGGGCTTCTTTGGGTGCTGTCTGTTGCTGTTGATGTTGTTGCAACGGGGCACCCGGGGATTTTGAGCGCGTTTTCATGTGCGTCAAGCGTCGCATAAGTCCGACGGCACCAGAACTGCTGCCTGAAGTCTCGGGTTTGCTTTCCGTATTGCCGCCAGACTTGCGACTGAACAGCGCCTCCACCGGCTTTGTCCATATCGAAGAACTGGTTGATGTACTAGTTGCTTGCGGCAGCTGTTGTTGTTGTTGTTGTCGTGGAGGCAGATCTGGTGGCTGCGTAGGCAGCATATTGCTCAGACGCACATCAAGTGACTGAGCTGGTGACGCATTCATCTCTGTGCACGGCGGCACATATTTCCATTGATGCATTAGCTGCTGCTGGTCGCGAGTGCGCAACGGCGTCAAATAGTTGCCCGGGAAGACACCAGTGATGTCCAGCCAGTTCTTTCCCTTGAACCAACCGTCCACACAACGCTCAGTGACAATGTAAACGCATCCTTTCTTCAGTTCCAGCTCATCAGAATGACTTGGTTTATAGGGAAACAACGCGAGATATCCCCAGGGCAGTGTTGGCGGCAGTTGTTGCTGATGCACATGTGTCTTCAGCACTCTGGATGTCTGCGATGGCTGTGTTATCGCTGCCGTGGCTGGATTTGCCGGCGAGCTCAACTCCAAGCGATTTAGTTCATGCGGCAGGCTGAGGATTTCAGCAGAGTGACGATTGGTTTGCATCAAACTAAGTGGCGCTGACTGCAGCAGAGCATTTAACGAATGCCTCTTTTCCTTAGCGCCTTTATCTCGATAACGCACGGAACCACAGCCACCTCCAGCTGCGGCAGAAACTGCTGCAGCTGCAGCAGCGGCAGCAACATGTTGCGGCGTGTTGGGTAGCGACTGATGGTTTGGACTACAGTTGTTGGAGCTGCTTGTGGAGCTAGAGTTGCTGCTACTGCTGTTCGATGAATTGCTGTTGGATGAACCGGTGCTGGAGTCGTTGGTAATGTGAGTGGGGTCGATTAGCGGCACTGGCGGCAAAGCGCGCTGAGGCTGCTGTTGCATTAATTGCGCTGCAGGCTGGGACGGCGGATTAGTTGTTCCACTCTCCAGGAGCTTCTTTGAAGCCGCGTTTAGCTCGACAAATGCAATAGGAAATATGCCAATAGTTTGACCAATACGTCCCTCGGCCCAATTGTGATCGACGCGGCGCAGCACATGGATGACAGTGCTCTTTTTAAACTCCAAACAGCCCTCCTCATCACTGGGTCCCATTTTGAAGTCATACATGGCAATACACTGGGGCATGGGTAAAGCGACCGCAACCTTAACATAGTTGATGGGAAACGTGCCCTCCTGTCCATTGGCCTGGCCAACAAACCAGTTATTATCGATGCGCTGCTTCAACAATATTAAGTCACCTTTCTTAAACTTTAAATCGCTAGCTTCGCTGCTGGCGAAATCGAAGAGCGCATAGGCGTGGGGCAATAGAAATCGACGCTGCTTTTGGCGAGTTGCAGCTTGCTGCTGTTGTTGTTGTTGCTGCTGCTGTTGTTGTTGGAGTAGCAGCTGATGTTCTTGCTGCTGCTGTGTAGGCGGAACTTCCTGCTGTTGCAGTTGCTGCCCTCTGCTTGCGTTTGACGGTGGCAACTCTTCGCATTTGTTGTCATTCTTACCAGAGGTTTGCTTTATGCCTATCAAGTGAGAGAGTTTAACTATTAGTTATCACTGTCGATGCTGCCCACATGGGTTGCGCCCACACATGCGCACAAAACAAAATACTCACCTTCTAAAATTCGCATTAGCAACACATTTGGCGGCAGCTCGTCAATGCGGCAATTCACCAATACTCGGCACTCGGGACACCGCAACTTGTGTTGGCTGGCCACGATGTCCTATATGGGATAAGGGATATGGTATAAGAATATGTACTTGTGATAATGGCCAGCGATAAAGGAAACTCACCAGCAAACACTTGCGACAGAAGGTGTGTTGACATGGCAGCACCTTTGAGGTGGTGTCCAAGCGTTCTAGGCAAACTGAACATTCCAACAGGTCATTCAATGTGTGCTCATCCATTTTTACAACTGAATTCGTTTTATTTGTGCATAATTGTTTCGCCTTTCTTTTTTTTTTTGCCTTACTTTTGTCTGCTCTGCATCACCAGAAAAACGATCTCAAGGATGGTCACAATTTGAATTTCGTGCAAAGCAACATTCCAAAAAGCACACACTCACACTCACACTCATACACTGTCAGCAGTAGGCAAGCTTGTGAAATACATACATACATGCATGGGTTTGTATAGCTTTATTATCATTGATTCGCCACTAAGAACTATTTTGCACTGTTGCACTTGTTAATTACATGTTTACAATTTTGTTTTCAACTAAGCAAAACGAACTGTTGTAAGCCGAAATTTATTTAATGCAGCCAGCGTGCAGGTCGTGGCCATTATTGAAATGAGCAACTACAAATATGCATACACATGCACACGGACCTAAGCCAGCTTGTTTCTAGACCACACTGCAAGTCACTTGAATATGAACATTTGTTTCATTTAAACTTTGAATATCGTTATCATAGCCATATTTTCGCTGTTAATCTGTGACGTGCATTTTTTGTCTATATTAAAGCACAGCATTTCATTTAATTCCGATTAGCTTTATTTGAAGTTTTAATATATAAATATATATTGTAAATCGTATCTGCAGCTGTGACCGTTGGCGTACAACACAGCGTGGCCAGATCTTTTTAGCTGGGCAAAAATCCATTAGTCTGGCAACGTTCTCAAAAAAAATTCAATTAAATATTTGACTAAATCGATGGTCTAATTTTTGTTCAAATTATTATTATAATCAATTTTGTAATATACTTTTACCTATAAACATTTAAACTGGCTACCAATGTACTTTAAATTGCTTATTATTTTGAATATTATCGTTAACTAAGAACGATACATTGTAATCTAACAACACTGTTATCGCGCAACATAACCTTTCTTTTGCTAGCGGAACGTGTTTGTTTTGATTCGTGCGTGCTGTGAGAACAGCGTTTCAATTGTCATAAACGCACGTGAATTACAGCAAAACAAAAATGCCGAAAGTACGCAGCACTCCGGGCAAGCCCCGGACCCAGGGATTCAACCATTCCAACCACTCCATGAACCCAGAGAGACCAACAAGTGGCCTCAAAGGTGTCGCACACCCGCGCACCAAAGGGACCATCAAGCGTCTCCAGATGTATCGCAACTTCAAGGCCAAACGCGATCGCACGGGTAAAATCCTCACTCCCGCCCCCTTCCAGGTAAGCCACCAACATCAACAGCAAGCTAACTACTTCACGGGCTGTCGTTTTTAGGGTCGACTGCCGGCTGGCACAATGGCCCGCGTGGAGCCCACGCCAAAGTGGTTCAGCAACTCGCGCGTTATATCACAGAATGCACTGCAGAAGTTTCAGGATGAGATTGGCAAGGCTGTCAAGGATCCGTATCAGGTAATAATGAAACCCTCACAGCTGCCAGTGACGTTGCTGAACGAGGCTTCTAAATACCAACGTGTGCATCTTCTGGACACGGAGAGCTTCGATAGTGTTTTCGGGCCCAAGAAGCAACGTAAACGTGTTAGCCTCAAAGTGCGCGATCTGGAGGATTTGAGCCGTGCAGCCGACGAACAAGCCGATCAATACGATTCCACAAAGGATGTGGATCTCATTCGCGAAGACACCGGCGAGAAGAAGGCTGTGCGTGACTGGGTCTTTGGTGCTGGGCAGAGCAAGCGTATTTGGAACGAGTTGCATAAGGTTGTGGATGCGTCAGATGTGCTGCTGCAGGTGCTCGATGCACGCGATCCCATGGGCACCCGCTCCAAGTACATTGAGGAGTTCCTGCGCAAGGAAAAGCCACACAAGCATCTCTTCTTCATACTAAACAAGGTGGACTTGGTGCCCGTGTGGGTGACACAACGCTGGGTGGCTATTCTCAGTGCAGAGTACCCCACCATTGCCTTCCATGCCTCGCTGCAGCATCCCTTCGGCAAAGGTACGTGGTGAACAGTAATTAATCCTGATTATTTAATTCAAATCAATTCACCTTCATTTAATAGGTGCACTAATCAACTTGTTCCGTCAGCTGGGCAAACTACATATGGACAAGAAACAGATCAGTGTTGGCTTCATTGGATATCCGAATGTGGGCAAGTCATCGGTTATCAATGCGCTGCGCTCTAAGAAAGTCTGCAACGTGGCCCCAATTGCTGGCGAAACCAAAGTATGGCAGTACATAACGTTGATGAAACGTATATTCCTCATCGATTGTCCCGGCGTCGTCTATCCCTCGGCTGAGACCGACACCGAAAAAGTGCTGAAGGGTGTGGTTCGCGTAGAGCTGGTCACAAATCCGGAGGATTATGTGGATACCGTGCTGCAGCGTGTGCGCAAAGAATACATTGCCAAGAACTACAAAATCGAGAACTGGTCAACGTCCACACACTTCCTTGAGCAGTTGGCCAAGAAAACTGGCAAACTGCTTAAAGGTGGCGAGCCCGACGTAGCGGTCACGGCCCGCATGGTGCTGAACGATTGGCAACGCGGCAAGCTGCCATTCTATGTCCCACCCGAGGGATTCGCTATACCCAAGTCCCAAGAAGGCAAAGTCAGCGAGGAGGAAGCTGCCGCGGAAGCTGAGGCACTTGCTGCCATTGCCGCAGCAGATGCTGAAGCTGATGCTGATGCGAAGTCAGAGGCGCCGACATTCGTAAGCGAGTCTGTAAAGAAGGCACGCGAGTTTAAGCAAATACAAGATTTCCGCAAGATTCGAGTGGGTCTGGAGTATGAGCAACAGGACGAGCGTGAGCTAGATCACATTGATCTGGAGCAGCTGGAGCAACAGAAAAAGGAGAGAGCGGCACGCAAAAAGGCGCGTCTGGTAAACCCAGAGAACGAGGCTGAAGATTCGAGTGATGGTGCTAGCGACTTCTATTCCGAGGACGAGTACAACGATGACTTACAGCGTGTGGTCCACAAGAAAGCCAAGGCCAAGAAGACTCAGCAGTTGGCCATCACATCGTCAGGAAAATTCCGTGTGGCTAAAGTGCAGCCTGGGGATTCCGACAATGTGGATGACAGCGATGAGGATGGTCCAAGCAGTGCGAAGGCGCCACGTCTGAATGCCAAACAGAAACGTGCGCTGGAACGCAGTCAAAAGCGCAAGAAAATAGGAAGCAATTTCTATGAGACGACCAATGTGAAGAATCGCAATCGCAACAAGAAAAAGGACGCATAACACACAAGCATAAGCAAAATGTTAATCCCTAGGTTATATATTTCGTTGAAGAAAACGCTACACATTAATTAGTAAGAATGGCCAATAAACTGATCACTCGGCGGCACATTGCTTCTTTTTGATTATCTTGCGTCCACACAAATCTACCAGACTATTCTTGTCAAGATCCAGATCATCGGTATCCGTACTGGCCTCCGAGTCACTCGATTCGGTGTAGGATCCAATGCCAGGCAGTATAGCAATGCATTTGAGTCCGCCCAGATCGTGTTGTGTGGTGGCCGTTGAGTTTGGCGCTGATTGGGTTGCTGTTGGGGCCTTTTGCTCCAGCTTAGCCACCTTGCTGGTTGTGGCTATTTCACCGTTCTTGCGTTTAATGCCTTGACCCAGCAGCGATTTCTGAGTATTCCGCGTCGTCGATGAAACTCCAATCGATTTGGCTGTGGTTTTTATTTCCGCCTGCAGTTTCTGTACGGAAAGAATTAGTTGAATGGTGACCAAGGAATTCCATGTGCCTTACCTTATCCACACTCTCTTCCTGTAACTTCTCGACGCGATTGCGGAAGTCCTTCAGCTCGAGTTCCTCGTCGCGCATTTGCTGTCGCTCTGCGTTCATTTTGTGGGCATCGACGAGCTCGAGGAACTGGACCTCATCATCGTCTAGGCCGCGTATTAGATTCTCTGTGCAATGCGTTGGCAGCTGGCAGAATTAAATATTCCTGTGCACATGAATATTACTCACTTAATTTATGCGCTTCCTCGTATTCCATGTCCTTTTTGGTCTTTTGCTCCTTCAGTCGGTCGTAGAGCGAACGTCCATCGTAGGGCTCCTCTGGCCTTTCTAATGGATCTTCCGGCTGTCGCACTCGTTCCCACTCCTCCTGACGACGCTTACGTGCTTCGGCCGCTTCGGATTCAGTTACAAATCCGGAACTCATTTCTAGTTATTATTTATTTACGAATAGTTTTCTACAAAATCGCTGCTTCCGAAATGTGTTGTCTCTGACCAGTGTTGGTAAACGTAAGCTCAAATCGATTATTTCCTCAAAAAAACGAGTGTCGAACAAAAAATTGAAATATCCTTAATTCCGGCGGCTATAAATAAAATGGTATTTTTTTATATCCAGATTAAATTATCATATTGTCAAGATTTCCTTGCAATCAATTTGCCTTAGTACCGTTCCATTCAATATAAGGTTTCAGTATATATCGCTATCGATAGCTAGCCGATCAGAACGCTTTGGACAAACAGATAACAGCTGTGATTGAAGTAAACATTGCAGAAATTCAACAAAAGAAAGCTACGCCTTTAGTTCAGTCGCATTACTTCCCTCAAAGCAATTACCATGTCGGATGATCTACCAGATGAATTCGATCTCGTCGTAATTGGCACAGGTACGAATAAACCCTTCATCGCACCAACCCATCCCAGCGATGACTCATTTCGTCCCTCCCATTAGGCTTCACGGAGTCGTGTATTGCTGCGGGTGCCAGTCGCATTGGCAAGACGGTGCTACACATTGATCCGAATGAGTACTACGGCGACGTTTGGAGCTCGTTTAGTCTGGAGGCGTTTAACAATTTGCTGGAACAGTCCAGCACACTGGTGCGCAATGGACGCTACACTTGGCATGAGAGCAAGGAGGAGGACAACTTGAGTTGGACACGTGAAAAGCTGATGGAGAAGTCACGTAGATTCAGTTTGGACTTGAGTCCACGTGTGGCCTACTCTGCTGGCGAGCTAGTGCAGTTGCTGATCAAGTCCAACATCTGTCGCTATGCTGAATTCCGTGCCTTGGATCATGTCTGTATGTGGTATAACAACGAACTTGTATCAGTGCCTTGCTCGCGCAGCGATGTCTTCAACACCAAAACGCTGACCATTGTGGAGAAGCGTTTGCTGATGAAGTTCCTGACCGCTTGCAACGACTATGGCGAGGACAAGAGTAACGAGGATGCGCTTGCCTTCCGTGGACGCACTTTTCTGGAGTATTTGCAGGCGCAACGTGTTACGGATAAGATTGCTACGTGTGTCATGCAGGCCATTGCAATGTGCACGCCCAGCAGCAGCTTCGAGGATGGCATGCGGCACACCCAACGATTCCTAGGCAGCTTGGGTCGCTATGGCAATACGCCGTTTCTGTTTCCCATGTACGGCTGCGGTGAATTGCCCCAGTGCTTCTGCCGACTGTGCGCCGTCTATGGAGGGATCTATTGTCTAAAGCGTAGCGTTGATAATATCAGCGTGGAAGCTAACTCAAATGATTTGCTGTTGAGTACCACTGGCAAAACGATACGCGCCAAGCAAGTGGTCTGTGCTCCTGGGCAAGCGCCTGCTACACAGGTGTACGGCGAGCTGAGGGCTCACATCTCACGTGGATTGTTGATTGCCAGCAGTCCATTGGGTGGTGAGGATCTTAATAAGGGCGGCGGTGGCGTCAACTTGCTGCGTCTGCTGGCGACTGATGGTCAAAGCGAAGCCTTCGTGATACAGCTGTCCCACTTCTCTGGCACCTGCCCAGAAGGACTTTGTAAGTGGTTCAACTGTTTCACCCATTCACAACTATTAAATTTGTGTCATCTTTTGCAGATATCTTTCATTTAACCACGTCTGCAAGAACTGAAGATCCCGCTGCTGATTTGGCGCCGTTCACCGAGCTGTTGTTTGGAACACGGGCACCACAACTCGTATACAGCGCATACTTCACCATAGCTGCACCAGCTGCCACTAACGCTGCCACCCCACCCATTTACTGCACAGCACCGCCCAGCTATGAACTGGATTATGATGGAGCAATTGCCAATGCACGGGAAATTTTTGGGAAGCTGTATTCGGATGCGGAGTTCCTGCCACGCGCCCCAGATCCTGAAGAAATTGTTGTCGATGGCGAGGATCCTAGCGCGTTAAATGAGCACAGTCTGCCAGATGATTTGCGGGCTCAGTTGCATGATTTGCAACAGGCAACACAGGATATGGACATTGCTGAATAGTCGTAAATAAATGGAATTAAACTTTGATTATCATCACTTTATTGTAATCAAAAAAGAAGAAAAGATCAGGAAATCTATATACACACTAAAATATCAGTTATATATATATTCTTTTGTTTGGACAATTGAAATTGTATGCAGGACTAAGGTTTTAGTATAGGTTTCTCTTTGTTTTATTTTTCTCTCTTGTATATTTATTGTGTAAATTATTAATATAAACTCTAAGTTACTATATATATATAGATATATATATTTGTGTATATGTTTATATATGTTAGTGTGTTTTGTATGTGTGAAATATATATTCTTTCGAAAAATATGCATTCCAATACGTAATATAAAAATTTATTGCTTGACGGTTTCCTACAAATTTTTTTCCCTTTTTTTGTTCCTTAGATTTTTGTTTTGTGAATGTGATGCACTATAATGATCGAAATAGTAATGGTTAAATTAAAAATAAACGGAAACGTAAAAGCACAAACATATAATGAGTAAATTAGTTGAAAAACAATTTCAATCGTAAAGTTAACAAGGAAGAACGCACCAATTAAGTCTTACGGTTATTACAGGAGCAGGCTCTGGGGCAGTTGAGAATAAATGTATTAAAAGAGTTGTCGAATAGTTTAGGCTGAGAGAGGTTATCACCTAATTATTAGATGATTAATTTATATATGCCACTATTCTTATTTATACTCATGCCAACAAAAAAACACAAAGAACAGTCAAAACAGAATCGAGACGAGACGATACAAAAAAGCAGTGCATTAAATCGTAATTAGTTAGTGTCTCTAATCCTCAATAATATTATGTATGTATGTTTATAGTGCAGTGCATTTTACAATAAAGCTTTCATGTTCTCGTTTCACTTCAATATCAGCTGCTTGATTCTTTCATTCGGTTCATGAAAATAATTTTTGTATTGTTTTCCCTATATTTTAATCAGATTATTATTGATATTTTGTTGGCGTTTGCGTTTCGCATTCATTGCATCGACAATGGGCTGTCGTTTGGCATTATATTTCTTATTCAGCTGTTCAATCTCCAGCTCCATTTCGTGATCGATGTTGCTCAGCCTTTGGTTCAGATCGTCAAAGGTAAGAAACTTGAGAAACTCAAACTCTCCTTCCACATACGCATGCGATTGTGTGTGCAAATGTTGATGCTGATATGCGGGCGGCGGTTGTGCCCCCCCTGCTGCACCACCAACTGCTGATGCTGCCTGTTGTTGTTGGGGCGTTGCATTGCTGCGCAGCAAATTTTGTTGATTGTTCAGCGCAATCAGCTGCTCGTTCATCAGCGGATATGCCATCAGCAGATGCTGTTGCTGCTGCTGTTGTTGCTGATGCTGCTGCAAGCCATACTGATTTATTTGCGAAATTTGCTGGAATTGCATTTCCATATTGTGCTCCCAATTGTTGGCATCGTTTGCTCCGCTGGCCAAGTGCAGTTGCTCCTGTTGTTGTTGCTGCTGCTGCTGCTGATGTTGCTGCTGCTGTTGCAGCTGCTGCTCAACCGCTGCAGGCGAATACTCAGTGGGTGTGGTCGCTGACTTGTCATCAGTGCGCGCATCGCCAGCATTCTTGCGCTCGAAGTGATCGAGGAACTGTGGACGATAGCGATAACGCGGCTTCTGATCGTCATTCCGTTTGGCAGTTGTGGAATCATCCGAGTCCGAATTGATCACCATGGTGCCTGCAAAGTAAATCAAGTTAACCCATCTGCCGAGTAACCCACTTGGCATTCACTCACCCAAATTCGACTCCAATTCAACCATGGTACCGCTGTCCACTGTCGCCACATCCGCTGCTGATGTGCCACTGCCACCAGCAACAGCTGCTGCTGTTGCCGCCTTTGCTGCCGCTTTTGCCAAGCCACCACGGATTCCACCAGGGCCCAATGTGCCCTCGTCCATGTCCTGTTCTGGATGTGCTATCATGGTGGCATCTGAGGCCGAAGTCTGTTGATATTCGTTGAACTTTTCGGGCACCAATGTGCCGGGATCATCGATGAACGTTTTCACTGTGCCTGAATTGAATTCAGTCTCTTCCTCCTGCAGGATTAGGCCAGACTCCTGGGTGGCTAGACTCTTGGCCTGGCTCATGGCAACGCCAGCAGCCCGATTAGCGCGTTGTTGCTCCCGTATGGCACAAGTCTCCTCCAGCATTGTCTTGAGTATGCTGCGATGCTTGGCATTGCGAATGAATTCGTGCTCCAACAGCTCACTGGCTGTGGCCCGCTCATCTGGATTCTTCACCAGACACTTGCTGACAAAGTCGATGAACTCGGTGCTCCAGCGATCGGGTTCACGAAACGATGGCGGCGGCTTTTGTGGTATCATAAATATGGCCCGCATTGGATGTATATCGCCATATGGTGGCTTGCCTTCTGCCATCTCCAGAGCTGTGATACCCAGTGACCAGATGTCGGCCACACAGTCGTAGCCAATCTCCTCAATGACCTCGGGCGCCATCCAGAAGGGTGTGCCAATCACCGTATTTCGCTTGGCCATTGTGTCCGTCAGCTGGCCGGCGACACCAAAGTCCGCCAGCTTGGCGTATCCTTCGGTGTTAAGGAGTATGTTGGCCGCCTTTATGTCGCGATGAATCTTTCGCCGCAGATGCAGATAGACGAGACCCTTGAGCGTGTCCGACAGTATGGTGGCTATCTCGTCCTCGGTGAGCGTCTTCTTGCGCAGTCGCATAATATCGGAGACGCTGCCGGCGCCGCAATATTCCATGCAGATCCATAGATCATACTGCTTGAAATAGGAGCCATAGTAGCGCACCACATAGGGTGAGTCGCACTGTTGCATAATCGAAATCTCCTTGATAATCTCGTGCAGATCGGACTCGACCGGCACCAGTTTAATGGCCACAATGGAGCTGCTCTCCTTGTGCAGAGCCTTGTAGACGGAGCCGTAGCTGCCCTCGCCCAGTTTGTACATGATGTCAAACACCTTCTCCGGCGGCTGCAGCAGTGACTCCTCCGACAATTTCTTCAGCTCGCCATTGCCGTTTGAATTGGAAGACATGTTGCTGCTGTCTGTTGTGGTTCACCTTGTATTGCAGCTGACCGCCGTTGCATATGCGTTCAGTTGAGTCCTGCACTAGTTGATTGCTCGCGTGGAGCCGTACTGTAGCCTTCAATTAACACGAAACGTGTGCTACGATAATTAATTGCCAATTTAAATCGACATTTTTTCACACACATTTGTTCTTTATTCGCTCGCCAGAAGAACAGCAGCGTGACCGCAAATTCCATTTCAAAATATACCACATTCTTTCGCTAAATATACTAGCAGACAAGCCATTTGGCAGTGTAAAAAATAACATGCAAGCTTCACTTGATTGCCTAAATAAATATTGTGCACTCAAACAAATAGTAATCAGCTGGAAAAGGTGTTCGTTTAGTTTTAAAATGTTATTTCATATAAAAATATTTTTTAAATATCCATATTGGATTTGCAGTATCGACCATTGCACTTTGGCGCGCATCTAGATTATTGCGCCAGTGTTGCCAGACTAACCCACTGAGCTATGTAAACAAAGTGTAATGCTATTTGTCGGTTTCCGTTGGAGGCTATTTAAAAGGGCACGCCGAAGGAAATATGTAAACAATGAGCCTTATCAGTCACTGCGCCTTTTGCTGTCGTGGCAACGAGCGCCATAGTAACCGCCGCATACGAAGTGGAGCCCACCTACACTGATTGGAGCGCTAGAAAATTCCTGCACCGGACGACAGTTAGTTGTTTACGCTACGTGACTTCAGTTCGTCTCCCAATTTGCAGGCAGCGGCGCCCACGCAAATGTCGCATACACGCATAACCACCGCCTATGGATCTCGACCGTCACACGATTATCATACGAACGCCATAGCGCTGAAGCAACGCTCCAAATCCGCAAATCCACCGCAATTAAGACCGTTCAGTGGCATACAGGGTGCGCGACCCCGTTATGTGCCGCCATTTTCGATACAATCGCAGCAAAAAAACACGGTTGTCATTAACGGTCCCATACATGAAGCGCCCGTTACGGCAAGCGCACGGGGCAGAGCGCCGAATCCGAAGAGTGCGTAACTCCCCCTTCCCCTTCCAAAATCATATATTTGATAGAAACTATTTGTGACTTACTGTCTATGTTGCTGTTGATTTTTGTAGGTCTGAAGAAGCAACACAAATCCATTTCGACATGCAATTTGGGTGCCACTTTCAACGCCTGCCCGCCCCTCAAGACTGCGGGGCGTGGTACTTTGTTTCGCATGTATTTCGATCGTGGAGATTTGCCCATAAAAATGGAGTATCTGTGTGGAGGCGATAAGATTGGCTGGACGGTAAGTATTACCGAATAATGCTAATGGTAAAGACTTTTGACCACAGAGAGGTATCTACATATGTATGTATACAGTAGCAATTGTTGTTAACGACATTCAAGGGACCATCGGAATTAAACCCAGTTTTAATTGTAAATTCAATTTTTGATTCTTTCTTCGAAATTCGAAATGTTTGTGGGTTGAATTCTGGTTCAAAGTTGGTAAGAAAGACATGAACTAAGCTGTAGGGCTAACTGTCTAATATACTCGTATTGTAATATGTACACATATGGCTAATTTAAAAAAAATATATATATTAATAATACAATTGAAAACTACAATAAATAACAAAAATAATGGTAATTGGGGTTAGGCACATTACTTAGACTCAATACTTTTATCAAATTAAATTTGCAATATTTTTTTATTGCCCAAACTGTAATGCCGGGTATCTGAAAACCACCTAAATTCAGGAGACCTAAAAGTTCATGCTTCAACATATTAAGCTTTGGTAGTGATTCCAGAATAATTATAATTATTACGAGAGAACGTAATTGCTCTAGCGCTTTTTACATGTCGTGATTGCCTGAACTTTGACCTGAAAATTAATTGACAACATTCAACGTCAACTAATTACAAATAGGTGTTAGTGAAGTTTCTGATATATGTATGTTCCATCTGCAGACTTGCGTGTCCCATTATTTGAAGTGTTTTCTATGATGGTACCAACAAAAATAAAAGTGTAACTCTGTATAATATACTTCAAATGAATTTTGTAAATAAAATATGGCATTTTCTATTTCCGGACGGACCGATTTCAGTCGCAACGCCATGACGTCCAGGTGTCAGCCAGTCTGTCAAGAGGGCGAGTAAATAAAATATTGGGAACATGACCTAGGATTCATGTGTGTGCATCCTTTCAATGCCATGAGCCTTCGAAGTGAGCTGGTATCTACAGCTTTTATACACTTATATGTATATAGGGATATGGAATAATTGCCCGAGGGGGTGCGTTTGTTTATCTAAGCCGTAAGGCATTTATGACAGCTCATTTACATATGAGCGAAATGTGAGTGACACCATATCATTTGCGTCATGTGCGAAATTAAGTCGAAGGTCAGACTGAAAGAGGTTAAATGGGGAAACACGGTTGAAAATAATAAGGCATCATAGAAATAAGATTATGCAATTTGGCCAAAGTAAATTGAAGAGTTAAGTGAAGAATTCTACTTTAGAAAATTATTAATACATAAAACAACATATTTTAGATAATAAATTTGATTAAACCTTTCTATTTAATATCTTTCTTTAATTTTACTGTAACTTATCAATGACAATTTATTTGCGAATTGATGAAAGACGAATTTGGGCATTTCATTACATAAAAATATTTTTAATTATGATGATAAGTTTAGTTAAATTAATTACTTCAGCTCATTCTGTAAATTAGATTTAATCTCTAATTTCTGGAGATTTATTTCTGTACCTAAAGCAGATACGTGTTATTCTATGAAATAATATCGTTAAATGTTGTCGAAACAAGAAAAAAAAAAATATATTTAGCTAATATTTTCCTCATATTAATTTTGCATATGTAAATTTCAACTTGACTTGGTTTATAACACTAAAGGAATTTCCAAATTTACCGTGGAGCAAGAATTCTTTTTTTTGTTCTGTTTAACCATTTCCTAATAACTTAACGTCTCTTTGCATGAGTATTGAAAATCGTCAGGTAACTTTACTTAGCCGTTAAAGTCTCATTAATATAATTACAAAGGCCCAATTATGTAAATAGAGATTATGTTAATAGAATCGGGGATTTCCGAATTATACCAACAGTTTTCATAGTATAAGTCTATTTTCAAAGACATTCTGTAACTTTCCATTGACAAGAAAAACAAATAGACTGCATCTTAATAGAAATCAGAAAAACTTAACGAGCATCGCGTGCAAATTTACACCCGAACATCGAAGCGAAACAATCGACACCCCACAAAGAACAAAGTAGAGAAAAACTTGCAGAACTATGTTCCCCTTATTACGTATTGCATTTGCAATTTTCAATCCATATAGCTGTCAAAGTAAACTGCGATTCGTAACGTGTTGCAGGTGGACATTGATAAGCTGGACTACAGTCTCTATTTGCCGCTGTTCTTCGATGGATTGGCCGAACCCAAGCATCCCTACAAGACCTATGCCCGCCAGGGTGTTAGCGACTTGCTGCTCGCGGGCGGAGAGAAAATCCATCCCGTAGTGCCGCAATTAATTCTGCCATTAAAGAGTGAGTACCTGCTTGCGACAGGGCTAAAACCATTCCCAAAGACGACAACAAAAAGTCGTCCTAGCACGCAAGCATTCGACATTGCCTCCGATTTAATTTCTGTCACTTGACTGTCTAATGGCTGGGACTTTTCCTTCGCAGACGCATTGAGCACTAGAAATTTGGAGGTGATGTGCACGACCTTGAAAATAATACAACAGCTGGTCATGGCCTCCGATATGGTTGGACCTGCCCTGGTGCCCTTCTACAGACAACTGTTGCCCATGTTCAATGCGTTCAAGGTGAAAAACTGTAAGTTTCTATCGAACTATTCGAAAAATTACTATCGAAAGTACTAACGTTACGAATCCGTTAGCTTAAACTTATAGTACTAGCGATAGCACAACAGACTTTCCATTTCTCGTATTTGCTTTTGAACTATTGCAAGTACTATCAAAAGCACAATCTTCAGGAATCATTCGACCAATTGATAATCTCTTATTAGTTTTATTCTTATTTGATAGTACTAACGATAGTTATACAGTCTTATACTTATGAATAAAGCCTTCATTTCTTGCAGTGAATTGCGGCGACGAGATTGACTATGCTCAGAAGAACAATCTGAATCTGGGCGATCTGATTGACGAGACACTCCAGGTGCTGGAGCTGCATGGCGGCGAGGATGCCTTCATTAACATCAAGTACATGGTGCCCACTTACGAGTCGTGCTACTTGAACTGAGCAATCACTCAATTTGAACTTGGCGAATTTGGCTTTTTCTTACATGTGTTTTACGCTTCGTATACTTAATTTATATCATGTCAAGAGTATTTATTGAATTTTACATAGATGCGAATGATGCAAATTGCCTTGCTTTAGAATTTCATAGTTGAATATATAGTATATATAGGTGAGTACAATATATTGATATTATATATGTTTGTGTGTGCGTGCAACAAATTGTTGCAGCAGCCAATGCCGCAGGGTGCTTGTGGCAAGGCGAAGACGGCGCAATAGCTGCAAAGACAGTAAATGTGTGATATAGATATAGAGAAATACAGAGATGCTGCTATAGACAGATGGGTAGACGAATTATAAATACTTACAGCTGTTGCGCCTGGTTTTTGTTTAGCACTTGGGCGGGGCAAATTCGTTCTTCTTCACATTGTGGGGCGAGTAGCGATTGTAGAGACCCCAAATCGAATTCATCAGCTTATCGTTGTACTTGACCGGCAAATACTCTCGCTCTGCAGGTAGGCACAATGAGGAGTCAGTTACTTGAATCTAATCGCATTCTGAGTAAAGAACTTACGAGTATTATTGTCCGCCTTATCAGCATTGTTGGCAGCCCGTAAGCGTGACAAGATCATGTCACGCTCCTGGAACTGCTCGCGTAGCTTGCAGGCTGCGAAGGCACCTTGTGGCAAGGCCATGTCTACAACTGCCAAACAAAGAGGATTTCAAATATAATATTCACGCGTTAAATATTGTTCACTTACTGCTTAGTTTGAGGTTAATGAGGAGAGATGTAAATTCAGTAGAAAGCAGGTTGCTTTGATTACACAATTGGTTCCAGAGCTTAGTCACGTGTTGACTAATTTTCAGGGGTTTCTCGCGCACTTGCAGCAGCACCATTCACAAGCACAAAGTTCAAGTCTGACAAAAATCTCAGTCTCTGAGATTCGCAACACTTTTCGCAATTACAATATATTATATTATATATATATGTACATATATTTGCAATTGATTATTTCCACAATAGAATGATTTATTTGTTTGATAGTTAAGGGTTCTCGTTGGCATTTGGCAATGCCCGGCTTATACTGTTTTTAACGTAATCTTCACCGATTGTTGAGCACACTCACAAAACACGAAGGAGTAGAGTAGAGGTTCTAAGCTGAACTGACTCTCTGGCGCGACTACGAATGGGATTTATAGAGACTCAGCCCGTCGAAACTGGCAAGCGTGATAAGCGAGAGACAGAGATCAGCTTGCCGCCATTTTATTTCGACTAGCACGTAAGCCTACGTACGTGTATTTTTAATTCTATATACACATTTGTATAGCTGTTTGATTGATGCTTCTTTCGATTTTTGTTTTGTTTTCGTTGGTTTGTAGTTTGTCAGAATGCAATTGAACCCATGTGATTTGTCAAATCGACCTCGATCCGCTCTGAGATCCGCCAAGTGAGCGGTCGGCTGCTGATTAAGTTCGACATTGTTCGAGAGGCACTGATAACAAGATCGATTATAACAATTTGTTTCGAAAACTGCGCAGTTTTTTGAAGACCCTTGAAAAGTGTTGGCTCAACAAACCATTATCAGCATTTGAAGAGGAGCCCAGAAGCCAAGCCTTGGTTTGCTGGTCAATTACCTAAACAATCTTCACTAGGCCATAAGCCATGTACCAAGTACTTTCTTCAGCGCTCGCGCTCAGCACTGACAATCTTGCTTTAAGGTTCATGCCAAGTCAAGCCACTCAACTGGTTTGCACCGGTTTCCCCGAGTACCAAGTACTGCTAGTACTACGGATCTGTTCCTACTTAGTATTTATGGTGATGTTATGGTATTTATAGTGTGAGTACTCGAGTACCTGCTGATGCAATTACTGACCTTACTGCTGTTGATTGTTGATGACTTTTGTTTACCAACAACAGCATGATGTATTATACTCGCATAGTATACAAATCCCCACTTATACAATCATTCTATGCTACTATATAGTTTATATAGCCTGATACCTGAAGTGACCCATGGGTTAAACTATTCAATTATAAAATTCTTGTGACGGTGGTTTTGCTTGCTAATCGTCTTAATTAATAATTAAACGTTTTAAGCCATGTGACACATTTCAGGATTAAAACGAACACCTTATCTATGTTTTGCTGGGCGATTTTATATAGAGCGTGTAACCGGCGAATACAACCTCGTTTAATGCACACATTTATAGACATCATCATAATTCGCATATTCTAGTACTTTTATTGTTCAACATTTGATTGGCTGTTGTCAAGCAGTGCAACTTGTAAATATTGTCTGCAATTGCATTATTCAGATTACAGTATATGTAAATGATAATGATAATTGTCTATGTACGGCATATTGTCGTCAATCTGTGACATCACATTCTCGAAATGTTCTTATTTTTTGGTTTGTTTAACATACATATATGCAATTATTTTATTTAATTAAGCACAAAATAAAAAGTCCAAAAGAGGTGGCCAAAAATACAGATACTGGGTGAAATGTCTGCCACGAGCGTCTGAAGTCACATAGAGCGATTTATTTCACTGATTAGCGGCAAGCATGTGCTGGCAATTTTCAAGAACATATACTCTATATACATATACTTTGTGCAAACAAAACCATAATTGATTGTGTGGTCTTCAAAATTGGTCATACCTTTCTCTTTTTTTTTTTAAGACACACTTTAAGCAATAAATGACGCAAATCACGAACGATTTGGGCTGAACAAGTTTCTAAATTACATTTGAAATTATGCTTGAAAATTCAAATTTGAATTTGAATTCCCAACGTGCTGAGGTTGTAGCTAGCGCCTCACAGCACTGGTTGATATAAATTAAGTTTGCTGAGCCATCATGGAGTCGCCCTGTGAAATTACAGTAGACATCAAACTGTGCATTGTGTTATCGATTTTAGTACATTTGTTTCCAATTCAAAACATCCGAACTAAATGTAGATATTTTCGAAAATAATTAAAATCTTTTATTGTAAATAATAAAGACGATTTATTCAATGATGAATATTTAAAAATATTATTCACCAAATGCATTCAATAGGCAATAGAAAATATCGATACATCGATAGTGGCATCGAGGATTCGCCACCACCATAGAAAACAGCTCAGTGTTTATCGAGCAGTCAGCAGGCGTCGCCAAAATTAGCTAACAATAAAAGAAAAACACGGGAAGTTGTTAATTAAAAAGGTGACCTAGTTGCGAGAACACAACGCGATGTCTCTGAAAAAGGAACTGCGAATACTCGCCAAGCCCTACTACTGGGTAAACATACTGCTGGCCATCTCGTATCTGCTCGCCAAGAAGACCAAGGTGATTTGCACGCGCATTTTCCAGCATGCGGATCAGGATGACGTGTGCGACATGGACAGTCGCGAGGTGGAGATACTGTTCTTTCTGCTGATTGTAGTTATGATACGGTCGCGCAAGACTGGCAGCGTCACCATGATCAACTACTTGTCTTCTTCGTTCCTCTACACAAAGGTGGCCAACATGATTCTCTGGTCGTATGCCGACTTCCGCTACGGTCTGGGATTCCTGCTCGTGTGTGTGCTGGTTGGCATGCTGCTGCCGGAGCCATCGTATCGGGGCCCCGAGCACATCACCTACTTCCGCAACGCCCAGGTCTTTGAGGAGGAGCTGGCCCGGGAGAAGCGCACCAGTTGGTTGATTTGCTTCTACACGGTTTGGAATCCCAGCTGCGTGAATTTCGCGCCCATCTTTGCCGAACTGTCGGCGGAGTACAACACGGAGCTGCTGAAGTTCGGCAAAATCGATATCGGACGCTTCCCGGATGTCGGCCAGAAGTATCGCATTTCGGACAGCAGTTTCTCGCGTCAGTTGCCCACCGTCATACTGTTCCAGCAGGGCAAGGAGGTGGACCGACGTCCCTGTGTCGACAACAAGGGCAAACTGCAGAAGTTCTTCTTCTCCAGCGACAATGTGCGCGCAACCTTCGGACTGAACCAGCTCTATAAACAGGCCGTGGAACGTTTGCCGGCCGCTGCCGCTGCGACGACGACAGAGTCCAAGAAATCAAAATAGTCTTATGTTGTAACCAAATGCCATCTCATTGTAACAATTTGTACGTGCGCCGGCACTTGTTAATTGTTTAGTTTTTAGTTGTAGTTATTATTTATTTTGTGATTGCACAAAGCAAAAGCACCGAAGACACGTTCTACTTGCAACTATGTAACTAAAAGAAATTCTAACTAATTTATTGTTCGTTCATTTCTAGATAAATTCAAATCATAAATCATAAATTAATAAAGTTGTAAAAGTCATCTTGATTAGCGCAGTAAACGCCCAATGTCTATGTCTTTTCTTCACCGACTGCGTTAAATTCATCTTAACTAACGATTTCCGTTCAAATTGAATTTAAAACAAGTAAGAAATTTACAGTGGGGTGTGCACGACTCTGAGATACCCGCTACCCAAATAAGGGTGACAAAAAACATACATCGAAGGCATTATGGATGATTTCTATTTTTTTAGAGCCAACACCAATCTTTTTTTACTGCCAATAATAAAATTAACAAACTTACTGTTAATACAAATTTTTGACAAAATGTATAATCGAAACGGTTTCACTCTTCTGGTACTCAAAATTAGAGTGTTGGACAATGCTTTTAATTGAATGCTAGGCAACATTGCTCAGTTGGCGCCGGTTGTTGTCCTCGCTAACATTTTGAATTCATCAAATTTATGCTTCCCTCAGTGTCTCAGTGTCAGTCATAATCGTGTGCTTTGAACTCGTGAGGATTTTAAATCACACCACGTGCAGTGGACATTGTATTTTGCGCCAAAAGCGCATCTAGGCCTCTACTGTCGGAATGCTTATAAAACATGCAGCGACGAACTGTGCTGCTCTGAATGCGTTAAAAAAACATTGTGTCGAACAATAAGAATTGCGCAAAAAAAGAAAATCGAACAACGGGACACAATGTTTCCGGTGCGTTGGCTTAACCAACCGACTGAAGGCAAGGTTTGGGGGCTTGGTGGTTGTATATGAGGCCCAAACGGCCAGACGAAATACGAAATAAACGCAAATCCTTTTTATCCATTCAATATGCATATTTACAAACAAACGCACACACATACAGGTGCAGGACACACACACACACACACGGGATGCTGTGAGAGCGAAAGGGAGAGAGAGGAGGAGACAGAAAGAGACAAAGCAGAAACAGACAGAGCATCGCTTTTGTGGTTATTATTTGTATTCTTGTTTTATATTCAATGAAACGGGATGGAAATGGCCATTATTTCGTATTGTATCGCATAATATGATTGTCTCACATGTGGCGTGTCATTTTATTTGCTTAAAATATGTATGGCATTTCTGTATGTAAGTGGCATAAGAATTTCGTTAAGATTTCAAATTAGGCAGCTCTGCGGTTGGCTGTGTGCACGCAATTAAAATCCTTGACGAGTGCTTGCTTGATTGAAGCCGGAATTCATCTTGGCCGACAGCAACCTCGTGCCCACACCCTTGTGGGTGTCACACGCGATATTGTCAACAGCTTCTCACTTTGAAAATCCAATAAGCAGCTCCTTGACAACACCAACAAGCGACATAACTGCAGAACGTATTGTCGTCCACATTTCTACCTTGGCTTTCAGTGCATTGGTCAGGATTGATTTTGAGCGATTTTTCTCTACTTCTAGAAAACTGCGAGCGTATTTGCTTTAACATATGGCTACATTTCGTCCAAAAAACATTTATGACAAATTTTTATTATTCTCTTTCACATAAACTTAAGCACTTTTGCATTTAATGTGACGGTTCGCAAGTTTCCGTTGCCCACCGAACTGTAGTCAGCATTTTAGATTTCAGTTTTATATTTAAGTCGAGGGTGTGGTTAATGTGTTTTCCAAATTGTTCATTATGAGGTGGAAATTCGGCACGATTTTACAAATTACATAATGTTCAGAATACACGTACTTAAGATTTGCTTTCCAATTCAAACTTAATATAGTTTTTTTTCTTGAAAATCTATTAAACAAGAAATACATATAAACGATTTTAAGAATATTTAAAACATTTTATTAGATAACAATATGGCAAATATAATTAAATACAAATAGAATCAAATACAAATGTTAACAGACTCTATTAATTATTGTACCTTGCGAATTATTTAACATAAATATCTATTTTGTATAAAAATGTCAATTATATGTATACTTATTTTGATTTTAAATTAAAACGTAATTTCGATTATCTTGAATACCAATTTGTAAATATTTTGACTGTAGTGCATTTGAAATTCGACTGTTTTTTGAAATGTGATTACTCGTCGTGATTCCTTTAGCTTTGCTGACATTTTTTATTGCATTTTTATGTCAACAGCAGCTGATGCCACCCGCCCTTCCTTTCGCCCTGTCCCCTTCTCTCCTTGGGCCTCCTTGGGGCGTCTTAATATCGCTCGGTTTGGGAGCAGAGCTGTCGTCGCCTTGTAGTGTATTTCTGTCAATTGCGTACAATTGAATTAAACCCAAAGTCAGTGGCAGGTGCTACTCGAGACGTTGATGGTGATGGTGTTGGAGACGATGCGCAGACGGTGCTCGCAAACAAAAACCAATGCGGCCAGCAGCCAACCGCAGAGTAGAACGTACCAGGCGAGGCGTAAGGTGTCCAGATTCAAGGCCTTAAAGTTGTCCGAGTTGTCGATGAGACGCACAAAGCCCGCCCTGAGGGCGTCGTTGAAGTCGGAGACGACCCAGTACTGAAAGAGCCCCGTGCACTGCACCCACATTATGAAGTCCTTCAGCAGACTCTCCAGGTGCGAATCCTTGCGCATGGGATACCCAATGACAGGTGCACCCAGACAGCATCCTGAGTAGCGATAGATGGGCTTGTGGGCGTATTGCTGTTGCAGGGCGAAGAACTCCCAGCGTTCGACGGTAAAGGGATACGAGTAGCTGATGTTGAAGCTGAGCAACGCCCTCACCTGCTCACCAGCCTCGCTGCCCACCACCAGATTGTTCACCTGCTGCTCCAGATGCGGCGGCACCTGCTGCAGCAGCATCGGTATCTCATGATGCTTCACCAATATGCGCTGCTGCTGGGCAATGAGCTGCTCAAAGGTGTCCACCTGCTCGCCCACCAAGGTGGCGGTCAGGGAGCTGCTCAACTGATTCGAGTACCAGTTGGTCACTATGAATCCCAGCACAGACAGCTGCAGTGCCACCAGAAAGTATCGCACCGACGGGCCATAGATGCGTGTGGGCGAGCTGAGGAACAGCAGCTGGCAGAGAGCTTCGAGCAAACTGAGTCCAAACTGGTGACTCGCACTCAGGCCAGGACTGAGCCAGTGCAGCGCCAGGCTAATGTAGACAACAGCAGCGAGAAGGAGGAGCCAACTGCTCCAGTGGAACGGACGCAGCAGGTACATGTAGCGCGGGATCTCGTTGCGCACGGGTATAATGAGGCAGTTCTGAGCAATGGTCAGGGGATAGCTGAGAATGCCCAGCTTCCGATCAATGCCCACGTACGGATGCATTGTGATCTCCAGACGATTGTCGCCAATCAGCTGGTTGATGCGTGACATGTCCACGCTGCTGCCAGCGGACAGATCCTGCCCAGCATTGCTGATGACCAGTTGGGCGTTGTGGCGACGCAGAAACTCGGCAAAGATGCGATAGCCAAATCCTCTTATAAGATGGGCGCCCGTTCGCTGATCCCGCACCTGGAATACACGCGGCAGATCGTTCTCCGCCGGCGTGGACACCACGTAGCCATTCAGGTCACGAGGCTGGGCTGGAAACAAGACTCCGTTCCTGGTCAGATTCAGCTCGAAGTAGCGCACGGTTGGATACGGTGTGTAGCCGTAGACTCGCTGCTTGTGCAGCACCAGCACCTGAAGGAACTGCAGACTCCACAATTTGTGAAACAGTTTGTCCAGCGCAGAAGTCTTTCGCCGATTCGACAGGTAGACAATGAGGCGGCCGCCTCGCAGTTTCCTTAGGCGCTTGTCCAGGTGCCAGAAGATGATCTCATCGCTGCTGTAGCAGAAGAGCAGGCTCAGGGCATCGTTCTTGATGTGATTCCTCAGCGGATTGTACGTATCCGGCTTGCTGCCCGAGGCGTCGAAAACGTAGCTGGTCACACTTAAATTGGTGTGCAGCCATTCGATGAAGGGATTCAAGTGATCCACTCCCATGGGATGGCTCATGAACAGTGGCGTATTTGTCCAGCGTTCTTCGTCGGTCACTCGCTGGATTAAGCTCTGCAAAAATCTCACGTCTTGGAGGTCGGCTCCACAAGTGGCAAGCAGGGGCAGCAGCAACAGCAGCTGCGTTGCAAGCGGCATGATCGAAGGCTCACTGTGTCCCTGACTGTGGCCAGCGTCCTCTTTATAGCCAGCGTAATGGATTTAATTAAATTTAATCGGCTGCTGATTGGTCTTATCGCTGCCGCAGATAACAAATTGCAAGCAAATGGGAACTGGACAATAACGTGCCACAATTTGTGGCACATGTAACTACCGACAGCACCATTTTATTTGAGTGTTGCTTCAAACATTTGTGTCATTATTTTTGACTGTAGTACTTAATCTAAATAATTTGTGCGTACCTCGCTGCACAAATTATTCGGCTTACATCACAAAAATCATTTAATTTTTTATGTACACATATTTATTTTTAAATAATCCAGCGTCTCAGCATATTTATTTATAGATTTTCACATACAGAATATGAATTTTGCATTCCTATTGGCATTTTACTAAATTTTTAAAATAGATATCAGCATAGCATATTTTGAAAACTACAAAAATGGGCAACATCTCATCTAAGGTCTTTTTATTCAATCTTTTTATTTATAGATAAAAATTAAAAAAGTAAGTCCTCTCCGTGACAATGCATATTAAAGCATTGCCGTGACCAGGATTCGAACCTGGGTTACCACGGCCACAACGTGGGGTCCTAACCACTAGACGATCACGGCTATTGAGGACGCTTGAAAAACAACGAAAAAATACCGAATATAAACGAAATTTCAATGCTTGAACAAGCTCTGATTTAATTGTGTGCATTTCTTACTTTCAAACAACAAGTTTATAGATCAAAAACTCGAACCACAGCAAAGAGAAAGAGCAGTAGCAATTAGTTACAGGTAATAAGAGTAGTCAACTGAACGATACTCTATGAAAGTGGAATGCACGAAATATACAACGAGATGAATGAGAAATTGGTTAATTTATCTTCTTAAATATACCCAAAATAGATTGTCTTGGTATTTACTATTAATAACTATAATCATATAATAATATTAATCCATTTGTAAGACGAACTAAAATTAAGCATTCAAATATTCTCTTAATACCAATAAAATTATAAATAATTTAGTTAAACCTTGATAATTTTTAAATAGAATTCATTTAAATGTTGTGCAAAAAATTAAAAAAAGTGAATCTTCTCCGTGACAATGCGTATTGCAGCATTGCCGTGACCAGGATTCGAACCTGGGTTACCACGGCCACAACGTGGGGTCCTAACCACTAGACGATCACGGCTATTGAAGACTCTTGACGGACGGCGGCAAAATAGCGAATACAAATTGTGTTATCAACGCTCCAACGAACTTTGTTACTGCTCCAAGCGCATTGCTTGTGCTCTCTAACAACTTGTTTATGGAGCAAGTACGCCCCATAACAGCAACAATAACACCAAGATAGACTCGTAATAACAGCAGCAGTAGCAACAGCAACAATAACAAATACATAAAAATCAGCGGTGAAAGGCGACTGAAAGCAACGAAGAACGAAAGACAGAGAGACCAGCGTCCAAACGACCGACCGACTGACAACCAATAAACAAGATTTTGGTTTATGAATGAATTTAAATGCCAAGCAGTTGAAGGGGGGGCAGGGGCAGTGCAGGGGGCGTGGTGCTTGACTTGGCATTTCAATTCTTTTTGCTATCAGCAGCATTTTGTGGCCGTTTGCTGTGCAATTGCAGACCCTGGGCTGATATGGAACTGGACAACGGGTTGCGGGCTGCGGGTTGCGGCTGAGCGTTGTGGACTGCCTGCTGGGTAATATGAATATGAATAATAAGTATGAAATATTAAATGAAATACAATTTTGAATATATTTACGAGTTTATTCTGATATTCGTACACTCCTGTTTCTGCTCAAAGTTGTTGGCTTACTACTACAAAAGTTGGAGTGCTATGATGAGAGTTTTCTGTGAATAAAAAATAAACAATAGAAAAGAAACTAAACCCACTAATACTTTGTTTGCTACGCATGCTTCCATTTGAACAATTGTTAATGCAACAGCAATTTAAAATATTTCAGAAATAAAGTGAGCTTAGGATAAGTTGCCAAACTTGCAGATTGCTGATTACTTTTGCTTCTATATATAAATTTGTAGACATAAATGCATGTTCATATATATGGGATTTTCAACGTATAAATACTTATACGTATATATTTTAAAATATATAGGAAGACATTTCTAGGCATAAACAATTTCGTTTTTTTTTTAACATTTCATGTTAGTGAATTTAATTTAAATGATCTAAACTATATGGAAATAAATATTCATTATTCATTATTAATTTGCAATTTAAAAAATGTTAAATCTTGTTGTTTTGCAAAATAATGCTTTTGAATTTGAAATAATTTTATTGCTACTAAAATCCTCTAGAATAAAATTAAACATCTTAAATTTTTTTATTTTAATTGAAATAAATGAAAACAGACAAAAATTAATGTACTCCCTGAGGCCTTGCGTACCAAAAGGATAAAAACAATTTCATTGTGTTAAGCATTTTATGATTTAAATTCGTTCCTTTTGATCATAGCATGTTAATTTCAGCATTCAAATCGGGCGAAATTCAAGTTACCAACTGTAATATACCTGCACTTAACCCACAAATATAATCACAACTTAATGAGCTTTTGATTTCGCAAAACAGCGAACACAATCTCGCGATTGCGACCTATGATTGTTGTATTTGATTTAGATTTAGGGATAATTGAAGCTCAATATACCTTTGCTCGCTGATAGTTAAGGTATACAAATAAAATGGACTCACGTGCCTTTAATGAGGTGCTGACTTGTTTCCGCTGGTTTATACCTCCCCTGGGGCACTTTGATGAGTTATATATTTTGCTGGCAGTCGAGCATTTCATTTGTACCAACGGAGAGAATACATTTTTGGGTATTCGAAAGAGGTTTTTCAAACGATGCACGCTTATCGGAGTTGTTGTTTGTTGCTGTTTTAGCTGCGGGCTGATAAGCTAATAGAGCATTTGGTGTTATCAGCACAACAAACGTAACGAGACTGATTTATAAGGGATGAGAATTATTCCCGCATCCAAAAAGTTACGACCCAGTGAAATTTTTGTGAATATCAAAAGTACATAAATAAATCAATGTAGCCACTAATCAAGCTTTAATTGACGACAACTTATATGCCAGGAAATTACTCTTACAATACATTTATGTATAATAACACTAGGAAACAAAAATCTGATCGTTAGGAGCTTGCTAGGAGCTGAAATTGTGTTGGCTTGTGTACACTTTGCACATTTAATGATTTTGTAATTACCCATAAGTACAATATTATTTCAATGGCACTCTCTTTTTTTTTTTTTTTGTTCTTGCTGTGCGCCATTTACAAACGCTTGTGCCAGGGAAGGGAATGCCGACGATGCTTTCGGCGGGGGTCAAAGGGATCAAAATGGGTTTGGCATTCGTTTTTTAACACCACTTTGGCGTTACGTGCTGCAAACCCGTAAAAAACTGTAAAGTGTTTACATGTAAACTGAAAATTTACGAACACATACCGACTCACACTCCACAGAGGGAGACAACAGTCCGTAAAAATTCGTGCAGCGAGAGATTTTTTGTAATTTTTGTGGCCTGCTTTTGAAATATGAAAAAAGCGCGAGTCCTTCTTTGTGTGAGTGAGTAAATTTGTGTGTGTGTGTGTTTGTGCTTGTGTGAGCATTCACGCTCCAATAATTGCACAAAACAGTTGGGCTATTTACATGTATTGACCGTATGACTATAAAATAAATTCCAACCCGTATTTACAAATTAATTTTTGATAACTGCCGCTGTAAAAAAACATGTGCCCCGTATTTGTCTTCTGTTCCGCAACTAACATACGTATGAACATATAATATATAGCTTGTATATAAATTAAGTGGACAGAACTGTAATCCAAATACAATTGCATTTATCAGAGGTCAAAGGGCAACACAGAAAATGTCTCTATTAATTGTTGTACAGTGGTAAAAACAGTTTTACAAGATTGCGATATTGCAAATTAAATAGACATACATTCAAAAAAATAAATATATATATAAATATACATATATGGATATTTCGATGAAACATAAATGTTAAAAGATGTCAAATTATGTTTTAAACAATTAAAACAATTAAACAAATAATCTTTAATATATTGTTTATAGAATTTTATTGTAAGTCTAAATTACTTTTATATTTGTAATTCTTTTTTATTGTAATAGAGTCAATAAATATTTTGTTATTTTCAAAATTGTATTATTGTGTATTTCAAATATTTAAAAATATATATTTGAAATAATCTGTATTTGATTTAAATACTCATTTTAAATAAATGTAATTATGGTGCTTGTCTGTTCTCTGACTCAGTAATATTGTATTATTAGAATTTATCAGTTAATATTTATGTCCCAAATAAAAAAAAATATTGTAATATGTTTGTTTACAAAATTGCACAATAAACCTCAATTATATTAAATATTTTTAAATAAATTGTATTTGTGTTAGATACGCATTTAGCTTATTCAATAAATGTAAATATCACGCAGGTATATTTCTAAATCCGAAATTTTGTACTAATCGAATTTATCAAATAAAATTTAAATAAATAATATAAATTCAAATAAATATATTTTTTCCAAAATTTGTTATCACTTTTTTAGATTTAATAAAGATACATATTATTTGTGCATTTTTCTCTGACTCAGTAATATAGCATTGTATGAACAAGCTGTAACCAGTAAGCACCTGATTGGCGACTGGCTTCAGAGTTTGCGCCGCCATTCAGTCTGGCCGGTTCAGGGTCACGATTGATTCGTTAAATTCGTTTTATTTGGTTTTTTGCAGTCTGATAATTTGCAGTTGTAGCGCCCAGTTGGAGTCACTGGGGTTTGGCGGAGTTCTCCTATAAATAAAGCATGCACCACGAGTCCTGTCAACAGTCGACTGCAATACAATGGAGGAGTCTATTCGTTCGCCCTTCAGCACGGACATTCCACACGCATTCATTTACAATGACACGAGGAGAGCAATGTCCTTCTACCGCGGTCCCTATGTGGAGTCGATGCAGAGCTTTGCCCAGGTGTTTCACTACGATCTGCAGATGGAGCACATCGACAGTTTGCCCAAGAAGCGGGATCTGCAGGAACAGATTGCAGATGGCATTTACAATGTGTCGCTGCATGGCGTCTTAATCAGAACATTATTGGACGATCCCAGCAACATCACCCAGTACAGCTATCCGCTCGAGGTGATGAGGAATTGTGTCATGGTGCCGCTTGCGCCCGAGTTGCCCAAGTGGATGTACATGGTTTGGCCACTCGGACGATATGTGTGGACAACGCTCTTCGTAAGCATCTTCTATGTGGGCTTTCTGCTGCGTTACGTGCACTGGGAGGAGACTATAACTAGGTCGTATACGCGGAACCTGCTCCACGCCATGGCCATTCTCATGTACAGTCCCAACATGAATATGCCGGTGCGAATGATCCATGTGCCGGTGCGGGTGCTGGTCTTCTATACGCTGCTTTACATCCAGGGATTCATACTGTCCAACTATCACATCAGCCACATGACATCCTTCGATATGAAGCCAGTGTTTGTGAAGCCCATCAACACCTGGGCAGATCTAATAGATTCCAAGGTGCGCATCATTATTCCAGATACGTTGCTGGAAGAGATTCACTCGCTGCCCGGCTTGGATGTGTCATCGTTGGATCCGCAGTTTGAACCACGCATTTGACAGGAATATCAGAATTTATTGACCGCGCCCCCTCGCTCCTTCGCCTATGTTGTCACCCAGGATGCGTGGGACTTCTTCAACCGCCAGCAGGAGGTGCTCATTCAGCCCTATTTCCACATGTCACAGGTCTGTTTCAATGGACTCTTCAATGCCTTTCCCATGCAAAAAGATGCCCAATTTGCCGCTGCCCTTGACCGCTTCATGTTGTATGTAAGGCAAGCGGGCCTTTGGGGCTATTGGGAGGACATGGCCTTCATCTATGCCGTGCGCGCCAATTATGCCCAAGTTTTTCTGGATACGTATCCTGTGGAACCGCTGAACCTGGAGTTCTTCAGCACCGCCTGGATCGTCATTATAGTGGGACTGCCCATTAGCATAATAGTTTATCTTCTGGAGTATTTGTGGTGGCGCTGCACAGCCAAGCAGAGGCGTATTCAATAGTTTAAATAGATAAAAGGAAGGATCTGTTATTCTTCAACATAAATGAATAGAAATTTGACACTATTTATTTTGTTAAGTTTATCAATGCGTTTTGTTGATTTTTATTGATCAACTTTTGCGATCAATAAAGCATAGTTGATTGCCTTAGAATTTATTTTATTATTTTTTTGTTTATTTTTTAGCGGCATTTGGGGAGGACACACTCAGATTCCAACTTGACAACTTTCTGGGATTCTCATTGGTGCATTGAATTTCGTATTACTTTAGACTGTATTCTGGCTCGATTGGGAATCAGCTTCGGTGCCTCCTTTTTTAACAGCTCCTCGGATACGAGTGCAAGTTGATCCGGATTGTACTTGGTGAACAGCTGGTGAAAATCGAGCCTACATCGATTGAAAATTCCGATCCATTTTTATATTCAAAGTTGTTAAATTTGGTCTGCACCGTGATAATATCTAGATAATAATGAAGAAACGATGTTGCAGTCCTGCATTCATTTATGTAGCTTTATTACTTAATTTTTTTTTGTAAACATTTTAATGTAAACCAAACGAGTGAGTTACTAAAACTAAAACAAAGTATTTATAACAAAATACAAAGGTGCGAGTTAAGCTGGACAGTTAATTATATTAAAATATTGCCGTGATATAAAGTGATCTAGTGTTAACATAAAGATTTAGATTTTTTGCATGTTTCTTTTAATCTATGCATCAATGTTGGCCAGCCAGATCTTTAGATTGCTTAATACGTCTTTTGCAAAAACTGGTATGGTTATATTACCAAACTTTTGTATATCATACATATGTATTTTATATATAATATATAATATATATGTACGTATACATATGTATGTATAAAATTATTCGTCCTGATAGGTGACATTTTCCCAAACTACAGTCTAGATGGTTGCAAATTACAGCCAGAAGGTTAATTTATTTAATTTATTTATTTATTATTAATTAATTTCAAGCACTACAAGCTAAGGCTAATACATTAGGGTGCTAGTCATTACCATTGTATGTAAATATGATAATTTTATTCAAAGATATTTAAGCCGTATGAATTATCTGCGCTCCGCTCAACAACACCGGCTAAATGAAAAAAATACACACAAGCAAACATTTACTTTAATATGCGTGTGCGAGACGCGATCAGCGACCCCTTATTTTGGCAACGGACTAGCGCGGTCTCGCTTGCACCTGTGTACCAGATTTTTCTTCTGCTTTACCTTCGCGTTCGTACTTCCCGAAAGTGGCATCCTCTTCTGCTAGAGCAACGTCTTCTGCTTTACTCTTGGCGTTAACTGCAACTTCTTCTGTTTTACTTCAACATCCTTGCTTCTCAAAAATGGCAACCTCTTCTGCTAGACGAGCAACGGCTTTTGCTCTAATCTTAGCCTGAACTAGCAACTTCTTCTGCTTAAATAAGTGCAACTGCTTCTGATAGACTGTTCGACTTCTTCTGCTTAACTAGCAGCAACTTCTGCTTTACTTGATCCATTGGCATTCTTAAATTTTTATCGCCTTTACTGCAAATAAAATGAAAAGCGCAATATTTACTTGCATAAAATACCTAAAGGTTTATCTGTTGTCATCGTGTCTAAGGTAATATTCGCAGAATGTTAAATTAGGAAGTATTATTAGCAATTGATATATGTACATATACATATACAAGATATATTTCAATTTCAATTCAATACAAAAAACGATCAAAACATCGACTTGGAAACGCCCAATTATCATTATAACGCTTAAGTACTTTCGATGGACGTTTATCGTTTCCACAAAATAAAACTCTTATTGACACTGCATGTTTTGAAATGTATTCAGAGAACAAGTTGTTGTTAAGCTCCTGGGCATTAATTGCTGTGTTACGGCAGCGTGTAAGTTGTAATCTCTGGGGGCAATTAGCTGTCCGAATTAAACGGCTGAGATGCTTAACAAAACGCACGCATTACGCATACGCACTGTGAACGCATCGGAGTAAAGTCATGTATCCGCCGCATTGGTTGTTGGGAGTGCTCGTCGTATTGCTGGAATTTCAACTGCTGGTCAATGGTTGGAATTTAAGGTACATTACCGGGCTGCTGATGCCGTTCAAAAAGATGATTGAGTTTCAGGAAATTGTGTGGTTTATCAGCCAAGAGCTTCGGACCGAGCACACGGAGCAAATGGACCAGTTTATGCGCATAATGGGAGATGGCTATGGCATTACTCAGATGGTTGTCTACAACAACTCAGAGATGCGAATGATTCGATCCTCTGCCAAACGTAATCACATGAGCATTGTGCTCACCACCGGCGTGGCGGATCCAATTATGAAGGTGGTCAACAAGGTGCTGCTGGCCAGGCACTATTATTTTAGTGTGTTCATGATGATGGACAAGGTGGCAGACATGGAGCCTGTCTATGAGATTTGTCGCTTTCTCGGCGAATATCAGTACGAGAACACGTTGTTGTATTTCGAGTCGATGGATGGAACGAATCAGCTCTACGGCACCGCCAGATATCCTGTGGTACAAATTGAGAATCGCACAGACATCATGAGTTTCTTTCAGCGGAAACGCAGGGAAATGGTGAATGCCCAGATGGACGTGAAGGGCTACAGTTTTCCCACACCATTGCGACAGGACGCGCCGCATTTGTTCGAGGTGGGCGGACACTACGAGGGCAGCACATATCGCATCATTGAAACTTTCGTCCAGCATCTCAATGGCAGCTTCAAGAAGCTTGAACTGCCCAAGGACGTCCTTGGGGGTCAGGTGGTGAACATGAAGCTAACGCTGGAGCTGGTGCGTCAGCGGCGCATTGAGTTCTCTGCCCACGCCTATGCGCTCTTCAAGTCCGACGATGAGCTGGAGAAGAGTTATCCGCTGCTCGTGGTTCGCTGGTGCCTGATGGTGCCGCTCTATAACAAAGTCTCCACTTATTTGTACGCTGTGCAGCCCTTCGATGGCATCATTTGGTTCTTTGTGGTGGGTGCTTTTGCGGCTCTGGTATTGCTGGAGCTGCTCTGGATCTGGCTGGCCGCAGGTGACGCTGCAGAGTCGTGCATTGTCGCTTTGCTCAACTCCTTCTGCTACATCATCAACATTGCCACAGGGCGACAGTTGATGCAGCCTTCGATGCTGCGATTTCTGCTGCTGTTCGCCGTATTTTTTCATGGCTTCTTTTTATCCGTCAACTACACTTCGACGCTGGGCAGTATTCTGGCCGTGAATCTGTTTCATGCTCAGCTCAACACCATGGAGGATCTGCTGCAGGCCCAATTGCCGGTCATGGTCATCGACTACGAGTTGGAGTTTCTTCTGCAGTTGCAGTCGGATCTCCTGCCAGAGTTTCGCAAACTCCTGCGTCCCGTTGACAGCGCAGTCTATGCTCAGCATCAGACTGGCTTTAACAGCTCCTATGCCTACTTTGTGACCGAGGATAAATGGCAGTTTTTGGATGAGCAGCAGCGGCACTTGAAGCAGCGTCATTTCAAGTTCAGCGACATTTGTTTCGGCTCCTTCCACCTCGCCTATCCCATGCAGATGGACTCCTCCCTGTGGCGGGACCTCGAGTACTACACGTTTCGAGTGCACTCCTCGGGACTGCACAATTACTACGCCAGAATCAGCTTTGAATCTGCGTTGCGGGCAGGACTCGTGCAGCGCTTGCAGGAGAACAAGGAGTATAACTCGGCTGGACTGCAACATCTTGCGATTGCCTTTATCTTCCTGCTGACCATGGCTGCAGTTGCGATAATCATCTTTTTCCTTGAGCTCTGTTGGGAGCGCATTCAACGCTCTGTCAGCGGCAATTCAAGAGTTTAAGCTTAACACTTGTTAATGCCATTTCTATTGACAGCTAGTAACAGCAACATTTATACTTTTTCTTGATTTTATGAATACCGACTGGTTACTTTGTGTACTCTTCTTTTACGTTCGAGCATGTATCTCGTTGCACATTAATAATTATTACATATAATTACATCAGACGATCTCCATAAAGTGTAGCTTTCTATTTTATTCTTCTTGAAAACCCAGCAGCTTCATTCAACTATTTCTGTTTGGTTCATATTTAGAATAAATATCGAGTTGCTAATGTCAATATATTTATGATTGAATGATTACATTTCTTATGGCAAACACGTAATACACTCTCAGTTCCGTTACGAACCCATCATCTCACTCACTTGTAATTGAAATCTCGAGAAAGACAGACAGTGCAAAGAAAGTATTAAATATAATATACATACATTTATATATCAAAACAATCGGTGTATTATTTTTCAACTGACTGTGGAACATATGGATATTTGGATATATTGATTATTGCTGACAGAGAAGTGATGAAAAAGGTTTTGGAGTTTTTTATTGTAAGGATTTGCAGGCAATATATATAGATTAAAAAATCTACAAACAAAAACTAAAATCTCTATTCTAACAAGTTTCTGCAAGCGACTGATCGCTTTAGTCTATTTCTGATATTTATAGACATTTGACATTAACAACGATTTGCGGAAAAAGAGTAATTATTAAAGCATTAGTGAAAATCAAGTAAGAAAGTAATATTCGATAAGTCTTGAATGTATTTTATATGTGTTTGGAAATGTATCCTTCACCATGATACTTTAATTTGTAATTGTAAGCAAGTAATTATTGACTATGTGACAATTTCAAATTGACATGATTTAAAGTTAGCTATGGATTCGCCTCAATCGCCTGTAAATTCTTTTGAGCTGCAGCATGTAGATTGCATATTCGTGCCACTTCATCTCGAAGGCGAAGGCGAAGCCGGCGAGCACCAGACCGAAGCACCAGGTGCGCACCATGCTGGAGATGAAGCTCATGCTGAGCGGCGTCGGCTCATCGTGGTCAATGAACAGCCGAAAGTGATGCGTGCGCAGAGCGGCCCAGAAAGCCTCACGTTTCCAGTGGACTCTCAGGCCAGACTGTTGCGAGATCAAGATGAAGTTCTGATGGGCCGAACGGAGATGCGAATCGAGGTGCATGGGATAGACATGGTAGAAGGGGCCCGAGCAGATCTCCGTCAATCGAAATATGGGCCACTTCAAGTGTTGCTGTTGCATGTTGATGAAGCCCCAACGATCGGAGGGCACAAAGAAGCCGTAAGTGGCATTCATCCGATCGCGATGTTGCTGCAACACCTCCGCTGAGACCACATCCACCTGCTGCATGAAGCGCGGCGTGTAGAGCTGCGGAGATCTCACCAGACGATCGTACTCATAGCTCTGCACCAGGATGCGCAGATTCGCATCGATGATGTCCTCCAGCGTGTTCATTTGTCTCGGTGGCGGAGCCGAGGTCAAGTAGCTGGCCATCTTCGAGATGTACATGTTGGAGCAGTTGAGGCCCATGATGAACAGTATCACGTACAGAAAGCGCATTCTCAGCGTGCCTGTCTTCATGACGGACAACGGCGGATTGTTGGTAATGCTGCAGATGCACTGCAGCACAGCGCCGCTGAGATCACGCGGCCGTTGTGGAGAGCAGAGCCAGATGGCGAAGCTCATGTAGACCACGGCCAAGAGCAGGAGCAGCCAGACGCTGTTCTGCAGGGCCTCGCGCACGTATAGCTCCTGGAAGGACTCGTTGCTGTAGGGCACCATGATGCACCAGTCGTTGATGCCAATCGGGTAGCTGATGCTCACCGAATAGTTGCCAATGAGATCCGTGAACGAGTGAATCAGCGTCTCGTAGACACCCTGAGCAACCAGCTCCAGCAGAGTGGGCAACTCAAATGATTTGATGCTCAGATTGGCGCTGGTGTCCACAATGCGTGCGTTGATGAACTCAAGGAAGTCCATGAAGAACTCGGCGCTCGTGCCGTAGACCGTCTTCTGATCGGTTCCCTTGAACACACGCGGCAAATCATTCAGAATGGGAGTGCGAATCTCGTATCCTTTGGTGTTGAGTGCATTGCTGCTGTCTCTGAACAAATCCTTGATGCGCCAGCGTCGTGTCTTATTCACAATCCTGGGCGTTGGATACGGCCTGAGCAGAAACAAACCATTCTGAATGGTGAGCAGAAAGTTGTTGGTGAACTGCTTGGTCCATGTCCAGTCCAGCACGTCCTTCACCTGCGAGGAGAGTGCATCGGTGTGGTCCAGGTCCTTGGGCAGCACGGGAAACAGCACAAAGACGGTCTTGAGCCAACGCATGCCACGCAGACTTTGCGCTGCCACCTCCATGATGGGATCAGAGCGATTCGTGGTGCAGACGACCACCAGCGATGGAGTGCTGATGAGATCTCTGATCGATCTGGGCGAGTAGCTGGGTCGTCTGACGAATATTCTGGGCACGTATGGAAACGTTAGCCAGAAGTTGCCGAAGAACTCGATGGCACCAGCGTTGTTGAGATTCAGCTGCTGCGATATGAAGAATATAAAGTTCTTGAAGTTCTTGCTGTGATTGAGCCGCAGGATGACGTCCAAGACGAAGCTGTTGTTGATCGTATGCAGCTGGGCTGATGGCACCAAAGTGGAGCGCACATCGCTGTGCTGGTTGAGCATCAGCTCTGCTTTCCAGTTGTCCATTGTGTGTGGCCCGATTGTCGATTCGCAACTGAATTAGTATCGACAGCCTTGCCTGGGAATGACATTTCAACACATGCCTGACATATTTGCCAGCGAGCGAGCATTTTATTGGCCGGCAATCAAGATGTTTACACTCGATGACAGCCGGCGAATCCAGGAGCGAGCATTCAATATCGATTCAGGCGCGAGAAAACACGGCAGGGCCTCGTCTGCACCTCGCTGCGCTCCTGTCCCGTATTTATTGTACATGTTTATTGACTCATAAAACGAAAACACCTTTAATCTCAAGTGCAAATCAGTCATATTCACTATTTAGTCGTATTTATGCAAAGGACTCGCATGTAATTGGACAAATCGTTGCAGAACATGCAAGCCTTGAAGGCTCACAGTGTCATTATTGTGGTTCGCGCTGCAATAGCAATTAAAAATCACGCATACGCACCGTCCACCGTCCAACCAGGCACGCACCTCACAGCTTGTTGTTGCTTGCGCCTTGAGCCCGGGGTTTTGGTCCCGCTGGCCGTTGCATATCACATTAACTTTTAATTGCTGCAAAATTTCATAATTGAGTCAAAATGCCGTCGGAGGAAAGCCGAAAGCCGAACACCGAAAGCATGCAAGCTTATCGAGTTACGTCTAAGCTTTCTGGCCGAGCAAATGCAATTAGCTGCAAATCTCACACCACACACACAATGGATACAAAAGACACAAAGCCATCCATCCATGTTGTTGGGGCTGGAGATTGGCCTGCAGCTTAAATAATGTATTTATGATTGATGCTTGCAATAGGTTTTGCACTCTGTCCGCCTGCCCGCCTGTCTGCACTTAGCGGATAAGTCCGGACTTAATGCCATATTGCTTTTATTACGTAATTGTAATACGCATTACGGAAAGTCAATTTTAGTCACATTCTTGTCACATTTCTGTGCACATTTGAGCACATTTGTGGCAAGTATCGTGGGAATTGTTGCAGCTGGCCACACAGCCAAACACCTGGAGCTACACTTCACTTGCCCTGCGTTCTTGTTGCGGCATATGTTTCAGGATAGCGCCTTCAGCTTTCCCACTCCTGCCTCCAGCCTCCAGCCTTCTGCTCCACTTCGCCCCTCATCTTCAGCTTGATATGTTTTTTGTTGACGGCATCTCTTGCTGTTTGGTCGCTGTCGCTGTCGTTGTCGTTGTTATTGCTGTGGTTTTTAATGTGTGCGCCGCGAGCGCTAAAATACATTAAGCCAGCGTGTTGAATCGCATTCTCTTCCTTTCCTTCCATTATATATGTTCAGTTTTTTCTCAGTTTTTTATGAAGATTTAAATGTTGCGCTTCAGTGCAGCTGTTGAGGTATTTTGAAAACCAGTTGTCACAAAATGATAAATAAAAAAAGTAAGTCTCTTAGGAGCACTAAGCTCCATATCATTACGAGCATTATTCATTCAATGGATGCATAACAAACAGAATGATTTATTGATTTTAAACTGCAGCTAGAACAGCAGCTAATGGAAAACACAAAAAATCGAATAAAAAGTCAACTATACTTATTTGTAAAACTATATTATTAAAAATGTAAAATCTATTGAATAATTTAGACACTAGTTTTAAACTTAGTTTTTGCAAATCAATTTTATTGTTGCTCCTTTAAATAAATAAAGTGCACAGAGCCAACAAAATACGCGTATTTGAATGTGTAATAAAAAAGCATTTTCGAAAACAAAAATTTTTATATTTTTCTAAATAAGAGAGTAATAAAATTAGAATCTAGAATATATTGTTTAATGCACATAATGCTAAAACACAAACTTTTTAGTTTACAATTGAGTCAAATGCTTATTGCACTTGACAACAGTTTTAGTTTTAGCAAATGGTTTTATCATCCATGTAATTTCATTGTTAATAATTTCTGTACATTTTAATTGAAATCTGAACATCTGTGCAGTGGCTTTGCTGCTTTTAGAATGCCAACTAGTCTAACAAGCACAATATTAAGTTATAATTTGCCAGTTCCATAAACACTTTTTTCCCAGTATATTTCCTCCCCCCCCCCCCCCCAAACTTTTTTAGTTTGTCTAAAATATCTTATTTCAGATTGTTTTAGTTACACTTTTGTGCTGCACGTATGTGTGTGTGTGTGTGTGTGTGTGTGTGTGTGGGAGTGTGTATGTTTTTGCCATTTAGAAGCGGAAGCTAAATGTGTGAGTGTTGTGTGTGTTGGCTGAACGAAGGCTCTCGAGTTGTATCGTTTCGTTTGTGTTGGCGTTGCTTTTCTGTTGCCGTTGCCGTTGCTGTTGCTCATGTCAAGTGGCAGCTGCTGGCCTCCGTCCTGTGGGTCCTGCTGTCCTCATGTCCTCTTGTCCTCCTCCATCCGACAGTTGGCCAACACTCTCGACATTAAGCGCCGCCCACACTGTTACACCCTCCGCCCCTGCCCCGTCCTCGGCGACTGGCGAGCGAGAGCAGGTGTGTTTGACTGGTACCGCAGCATGTGTCGAAACATTGCCAACCACTGGACGCCCTGTGTGTGTGTGTGCGTGTGTGTGTGTGGCTGCAACTAACTGTTAAGCGAAATTACCGCAATCTCCGCACGTCGAACAATTTTTAATGCTGAAAAATGTATTTTCTAATTTTCTCTCGACTTTCTACCCACGACCAAAGTTTATTTGGCTTTGTCAGTTTGTGGCCAACTCTGTGTACAACAGATGTAAAGAATCTGTGTCCTCTTCACTTGCCTGCAATATTTATTAAAAATAATTATTTTGCCATTGTTGCTTACCTTTTTTTGGCTGCTGTTTAAATACAAAGAACTCGAACGACATTCAATTATCGAGTTGTAAATGACATTAATACCCTGGGCAATTGAGTAAAGTCATGGAAAAGCATAAATCTTATTTTACATTTTAAAAACGTGAAATACAAAATATGACTACATTAAAAGTGCGCTGCAGTTGTGCAATACCTTACATTTTTATGGGTTAAAATTGCTGAACCTTGAATGCCTTGAAGCATATGCCACAGTTGATCCCTCCCAACCCCGAGTATTCTTCACTTCTGCTGAAGTTGCTCTCGTTTTACCTGGCTGGAGGATGCGCATCACTGGCAAATGCAATTTGCACATTAATATCGGAGCAGCTAATTTTCAATATGCGACCGACAAACTTGCAGCTGGCAAAAGCTTTGGAAAAAGGCAATTTCCGTTTTTTTGATGCATTCTTTAATGGCCCAGGCTAAGTGGGTAATGTGTGCGACAGAGAAAAAGAGAAAGCGTCTGTGGACAGCGAGGGCGAGAAGGAGAGCAACAGCACTGAAGCTGATATGCCATTATGCTAAAAGTTTGTGTGCCAAGGAAAATGTGTGAGAAATACAAAGAAGAAAAGCACTAATAATGTTATTCGATACCGAGCCATGCGAGCTTGGCCTCAGAGCGCTTCAAATGCCGTTATGGCATTACGTAGTCGATAGAGTGACAGACAGGGGAAGCGAAATATGACGAACGAGATATTGTGTATCTTATGGAATCAAAATGTGCAGTACAAATCCCGAACACAGGAAAGTCTAATTATGCGAGATGGCTGTGGAGAAGAAACTAATCGAAATCAAATAAATTGTGAAATGATAAAAACAAAGATAAAAGAGTCTTGATACATCATTAATATTTAAATAAATATGTCTGATTTTAGAGTTCCCAACATTTAGCGTACAAAATTCTTTGATCTAAGCTCACATCATTAGTGAAATCTTCACTTTAAGAGAATTCCTTCCAACTTACCTTAGCCTTCAAAATAATCCTATTGGATTTGCAAGTGAAGTGAACTTCACCAAAATCATTTAAATTTTGGTTAGACGCTGAAGAGATGGAGAAGGAATTTAAATGCTTGTAACTCAAAATACTTAACAATGGGCCAGAAATCCGAATTCCCAGTCCAGCAGTTTATTGTGTAGTCAGTAATGAGTGCAAGGTTCATTGTTGTTTATCCAAATAAGAGATGCTGGTTAAATTTAATTTAGCAAGTAAGAAAATTGTTAAAGCCATGGCAGGCGATGGCTGGGAATGTGCTTGGGTTGCTCTTTTAACCGCTTTGGCATTTTGGCAGCTGGCAAAGATTTCTTTCGCTGCTTTCTTTGCGCATTTCCCACTGCATAATTTAGCCATTTTATGCAGCGGCGGCAAATGAGTGAAAAAACGAGAAGAACGACGAACATAGAGCGATCGGGGGGAAAGGGGGGAACGCGACGCTGTGTTCACGCCTTTTTACTTGATTTTGAGTTTGCCTTTTGCCTCATTATCTCTTTTGGCCAAGCAACAATTGTTGTTTGCAGGCAGACGCAGACAAGAAGCGTTTTCTAAATGGGAAGGGGCGGAATGGAGGCTCTTTCGGGTGCTCCTGCTCGGTCTTCGTTTCTTTTTTTTCTTCTTCAGTAAGTGCAACTTTTTGGGCGCACTATAATAATGTTTGCAATTAAACTAATGAAGTCATTTGCGCTCCTTCTCACTGACCTTTTCCCGTTTCTCACCAGTTTGTAGAGAGACCTGCTCCACGTCAAGAAGTGAAATGGTTTTTCATAAACTCGTTTCAACTTTTCCGTTTTCCTATTTTTCCTGCAATTCTCCAATTTTTACCCCGTTCCCCAAGTTTACTTTCCAATCTGCGCAGTGTTAAGTGTCATATTTTGACATTGAGCAATATTAATTGGGCATTTTTTTTATTACTGCTGCTGCTGCTGTTGCAATTGTTGTAGCGGTTTCATTCCAACTGACAGCAAAATGGGATTTGTACAGCCAAACATTTCTTTTGGCTACAAAAAATGCACCACCAAGAGGGCAAGTTGAACCATATGCGTAACTTGATTCGAGTTTGATTCTCTTGATCGTAGTAAAGAAGAAATGGAAAAAACATGGGAAAACCTCAATAGTAAAATAATTGCTGTGATTTAATTGTAAATCGCCCTAAGACAAGAATATCTGGATTTAAAAACATGGAGTTCCATTCTTGGTTATTTTAATTGCAACCCTCGCATTATTGCCGGCGCATTTGAAAACCGCCGTAACACTAGACCATTAAATGACGAAAAAACCAAAATTGCAACGCATTGTTGTCATAAGCAAACACAATCATCCTCACACACACACATAATGAACTCATATAGACAAGTTGTGCAAAATCAACAACACAACTTCAATTTAAATGGAAACCTGCAGAACATTCACCATATCTCGAAAATGTTTCCAGCTCAAATTGGATTTATAACTATCGATAGATGCAGGGTTCGACGATGGCTTTTTATTGCAGCAAAAGTTTTCGCAGTACGAATGCTTCAATCGAGATAAATCAAATATAATCAGTAAAGTTACGATAAATCTATTCAAATTGGAGACTGAAGCCGATAATTGCATTTTGCTAGTACTGCTTTATACTTAATAGAATAAACAACACTTCCATTGGTGAACCAAATAAAACTTTCCGTTTTGTGATTTAATATTTAATTTTAATTTTTATTTATTCGCATTTGGTTTGCTGTTACAATATTGTTGTATGCATAAAGTTTCATTATAACTTGCCACTTGTTTCTCTGTTAATTATTATTGTGGTTCGTATTTATGTTATATGTTAAATGTTCTGATATTACGAATACATTTATGTATGAACATTTTATTTTGTTTTCTCATATAATTATCTGCGGATTCTCACGGCTAACATTCGTGTGAATCTTTTCACGTGTCGCCGCCTGTAGTTGTAGGTAAATGTATTATTTTATTCTCATGTTTTCTTTTTTGTAAGATTAGACAACATTTTTGGGCCTCAAAGTAACGTTTTACCTTGCTTGTGTTTTCGTTTACATATATATATATATATTTTTTTGGCATTTTTGTTATTGGTTTTTATTAAAAATTAAATAAAATCTAATTTTGTTAACAAATGTCGCAATGCGCTTAACTAAATATTTTATTTGTATTTCGTTTTCTTTACAATTAAAATTTGCGCTAACAGTTAAAAATTGTTTCTTGTCTTTTTATAGGTGTTGTTGTTTTTTGTTTTATATTGATGTTGTTGTTTTTATCAAGCAATTAGTATTTATTTGTTTTATAATTACAATATTTAGCTAATTTGACACTTAAAGCGGAAAAACTTAACAACTTTTGGTTGGATTAGTTGCCTTTTCAATTAATTATTCTCGTTAGTTTTCGCAATGATATTCAATACACACTTAATTTTAGTTCATATATAACATTTATATTTATTTATTATAATTAATATTATTTCCATTTTTGTTGTTGCTGTTGTCAAATTTTGCTACTAATAAAATATATTTGATGTATGTATGCATGTATCATTACTATTATTATTATTATTATTATTTGTATTGCAATTAAATTGTATTTGATGTTTGTATACATGAGCCTCGCATTGGATCTGTCTACAGCCTGAGACAGTTGATTCGCTTTTAAAATATATATATTTGTATATATATATATTCGAGAATTGTTCGAGTTGTAAGTTTAAGTTTAAGTTTTACTCTTTTAGTTAAATATGGTGGTATTTCTGCAGTCAGCGTTGAGAAGAGCATCTCTTATAGTGATGGCAAAACATGTCTTTAGATATTCAGATTACGAGTACATCTACATACATATTTGTAGTACTCATAAGTACATTTTGTATAGTATTTTTGTTATCGTTTGCATATTGAAAAAGGACTTGTATAGTTGGTACGAATTTGGTTTTCGTGTTGGTTTGCATCTTGTTTGGAAGAGCAGCTGGTGGGTAGTTCTAAAAACATGTTAGATAGAAAGTTATAGACACTTCCTATGCGAAGTTCTTTAATGATCGGCGGAGAGAATGCTCGTTCGAAATAATACAAGATGTTCTATGAGTTCTCAGGCATTAGAATATACAAATCTTGACCAGTCACATTCCTTCCTCCTTCGGTCCCGTACTGTCTGTACCTCTATATTTATATCTGATCAAGACATTGCTATATCTCTTGGTATTTTTGGTTTAAGCATTGGTTTAGCCTATTGCATTAGCCAGGTTTATTTATCTATTTTATCATTTTATTTTTCTTTTTGTTTTTTAATTATTTTTGTTTGCTTTTATACTCGACCAGGTTGCACCACAACTTACAATAATTTCGCACACTTTTCTGGGTGAAAGTGTCGTGTTTGAGTGTGTAATTATTTGTTTACCGTATTAGCAACATCGAAAAATTTGTCCAAAAAGGATTTGCATATGTATATAAGATTATCCTGTATAAGTACATATGTATGTATATCTATGTATATATCTCATTGCATATATATCGATGTATATACACATATGCATGTATATAGTTTGCTATAATGTGTATATGCTGTATATAAGTATCTTTTAGTTGCAAGTACAAGTTCGATAATGGGTACGAGCTCACACTGCATAGAGCACACACATCTACATATATATGTTCAATATTTTTATAGTTTACAGTTAGCATAGACACAATTTGTTCACAATTTTCTCTAAGTTTAATTAGAAATAGTTAGAGGCGGTGGCTTTTACTTGGACTCCATTTATACATTTAGTCGGTGAAATGAAATTCAAATCATGTTCGAAGACCCGAAATCAACTTGAAAGTGTATAATTGTCAAATAAAGCGAAAGGATGAAAGTACAGAGACAGCAAGGCGTCGTTGGCATCGAACAAAAGTCACAGTTAGCATTAGTAGCATTAGCCTAGAAGTATGCTACAATAAATTGTGTCTAAAAGTATGCGACTGCATAAACTAGAGCCATCAAATTGTACATAATTAAGTGCGTATGTATACATATATATAAAAGATATATAGCAAAATCACATTTGAATAATTTCTCCCCTTCCATTATTGTGTGACGAATACAAGGAATATAACCAGCTTTACCCCAAGTTGCACTCACCAAGAGTCGCTTTCTCCTTCACCATCGGAATGTGCAACTCGAATGAGTTCTGGCATCATCACGCTTTTTCAATTGCTTTTTACAATATTTTTCTGCACGCCAAGAAGTGTAAGTGGTGTAGTTGGTGTCTGTGGTGTGTTCTGAAATTGGCAATCGCCGCGAGTTCGCTAAGTACTTCGTATCGTGTGTGTGTGTGTGTGTGTGTGTGGCATTGTTTGTGTGTGCTTTATTTGCATCTACATAAAATACGTTTCTCATGTAGCTAAAGTAACTCGATTTACATATCAATTGTTTTTGTTCGGCTTTTGCTTTTCCGGCTTAATAATTATGCATATTACATGAGTATATATGCCACTATATACATATATGTATGTATGTACGTATGTATGTTTACGTTTATGTTTACGTTTACACAACTACAGTTAAGTTTAACTTGAAATTGACATTAGGATCGTTTGGTTCGCACGCATCGGGAAATGCATTTGATCGAACTGCTTGTTGCTTAAGTACACAAATTAGAATTCTAATTACACCCGAATTTCGTAAATGATAATTTCAGTAAGTGCATTTAATTCTATGTATACTCTATCTGTATCTGTATCTGTATCTGGTATGGTATATGTGATATATTTTCTATAATTAACTTGGTTTTATATCGATTATTGTGCAGTTTTCTACGTTCCACCAAAAATAATTGAGAGACAATTGACACTAAGCTAGGTTAATTGAAGTGCGTTTACATTTAGTTGGTGTAGCTTATTGTTGCTGTTTATGCTCTTTTATTATTACTTTAATTATGCCATTAGTCTACACTTAGTTTACGTTTCGAATTGAGAAAAACAACTATCCAATTATCTAAGAGCAAAATTGTTGAACCTTTCATTTTCCAACTGGACCGTGCATATGCCGCATTATCATCATCATCTTCATTTTTATCTTTGCGTTAAATGTAAATTATTGTACCCCATTTTTCAATACAATTTTCTTAAATTTATTTGTTATCTTTAACATTGTTATTTATCATTTCCCTTATGGCAACACATTTATAAAAATACAAAATAAATGGAAAAAAGCAAAGAAAATGAAATACAAAGTGGTTTTTATACACGTATGGCATATTGGCATTTGCATGCATTATTATTTAAACGTTCCATTTACAAATATTCTATTTTAACTCAGTTTTTATTCTACAACAATATGTATGTTCATTTCGATATCTTTCTTTTTTACTCATATTTACAAATTGACGCGATTTCAATGGGATAAATAATTTTAAAAAATTACTTAATTCATTTTATAAAGTAATTACTGCAATAGTTTCATCAAGGCTATATGTTAAATTATGTGTTTAGTTTTAGTAATTGCTTTTTTTGTATTATTATCATATTTTAAATGTATGCACACCGAAATAGTGTCAATGTGAGTAAAGAAAATATAAACAAAAATTGCATTTGTGAGCAAAATAAATTTGGTCCCTCTTTTATAAAAAACGGTTTTGACCGTGTCATTGAATTTATTAAATAAAGCTCGCAAAGTGAGTTTCCAACCAAAGTACATTAACTGTTAATATAACTAAATATACGATTTTAAGTTTAAATTCTGAACTCTATAACAAATTGTTAATAGTAAAAAAGTACGATTTTCAATATCCAGTTTGCAACTTATCAAATCAGTTTTTTTAAACTCTATTTATTTGAGCATTGTTTGGATATTTGTACATCTGCTTGGGGGGTCCAAACTATGTTGCCTTTTCTCATTGTTGTCCAAAGCTCTGGCTATTCGCAATTGCCATCAATCAATGGTCACCAAGTTAGACATGCGACATGCAATTTAACGCCAACTACAACAAAATACCTAAAAACCTCGATATAGAATAGTGGCTAGACTAGATGATATCCTTGCCGATAATGTCCTTACAAATTGCAGCCAACTTTCAATGGAACTATTAATTAATAGTCAGAATACGAAACATTGTAAACGGACTTCATTTCAGATGAATCCACCATTTCATTCGCTTGTTTAATGGGTATAGGGTATAAAAGGAATAACAAAACCATTTGCGAAAGCCAGTGAATAAATAAGAAGAGTTTCAAATGGAAAAAAACTAAATAAATTTGACCATAGATAAATACTCGTCGTTGCACGCTTGTGTGTTATTAGTTGAGAGCAGCAGAGAAAGGAAGGCACGTAAAAAAGATGTGGATGGGAACGAGAAGACGAAGCGAACTTAAATGAAATGACAATAGCAGGCAAATACTAGGGATAAACCCTTAGCCACAATAGTCCAAGGCATGCATTTCAAATGGAATATTTATGTAAGTCGGTGCGGCTCGGTTGTGCGATGGTAAATGAAATAATAGACAAAGGATTACAACGAGCCAATGTAAAATCTGCTGCTTTACATAAAACTTAAGCTTAAGTAAATTATTTATTGAGCCGCACACACACACACAAGGCCCTCCTGGACCTGAGCTTGGCATTTGGAAACACGTACTTTACGTTTGGAGTATGCGAGACAGTTGATAAATTGAGCTGCTCGAACCCTTTAGGTAGCTGCTTTTGAAAAAGTTTTGGCCCTAGGCTGTGGACCACAACCTTAATTAAACAATGTTGAATGCAATTTCTTGAAATTATTCAAGCGTTCAGCAATTTTTGACAACATCAGCTCGAATTTGAATGCGAAATCAAAGCAACAGAGTTTGTGCTTCTGCTGAATTGCTCAACGGATCGTATGCTACAATGTTTATTAAACTTCTGTTGGCTCTTCCATAAGAGAGAATACGAACACGGACAGAGTGGGTGAAGTGCCGCAAAATGTTGCACATAAACCGCTTAATTTGTTTTAGGCCAAATGCCCAACGGCGCATTTTTCCATACATTTGCGCAAATTTCCGCATGGTTTGAATTGGTTTTTCGGTTTACATTTTCATTTCATTTTCTGCATTGTTGCTTCACGCTTTTTGGGCTGCGCCCGCATGTCACAATTTTTATTATTGTTTATTTGTGTGTTTTGGTATTTGTTTTTGTTTGTTTATTAGTTTTGTCCACGAACTAAATTAAATTGTTGAGGCTTTCGATTTATTTTCCCTGCTTTGATTCCATTATTATTGTTGCGTCTGAGTGAAATGAGTATTACAAAATGTGCTGGGCAGAGGATATCTGTCTAGTTGCTCGAATTCCTGTTTTTCGATAGCATAAATAATTCGAAAGCAAAATAAAATTTAATTTAATTTTCAAGTTGATTGAGCTTCTCTGATTACTATCAAACCTGAGGCTGTCGAATCAGACTTTTCATATTATTTTGCTCATTTTTTAATTCAATTTGCAAAGTGAACGTTTGCTCTAAACTAAAGTTCATAAACATGATTGTGGCTATGTCAATTACTTACCGCATGCAGCAGGAATTTTGGACTGAAGTTGATTTAGTTGGTAAATCTAATAATTAAACAATGGAATGAAGAGGAATAAACTGCACAAAAATAGTTTCAACTATATGATCCAAGAATCACTCGTATGCTAACCGATATGGAATGTGATGAAAGAAATCTCTACAAATCTAAACCGATTTCTTTAAATGGTAAAAACTATTTTAACAATAAAATGTTTTGAGTGCAACTCTATAGAACTTTTTTGGTCTTAATGAAGTTGAGTTTGGATTTTATTATATTATTAAATTATTAATAGGTAATGTAGGCAGATCATCTTAATAGATAAAATTGATTATAGCAAAACAAAATGTTTTCATGTAGTTGTTGTTATGCTGGCTGTTGTTGTTGTTGTTGATGTCTAAATGAGAACGAATAACGATTTCTTCGGTTGTTGTTCTTGTTCTAGTTCTTGTAATGGAGGTGGTTGTAGTTGTTGTTGTAGCTGTAGTTGCTGTTGTTATTGTTGTATTTGTTGTTGTTGTTGATGTTGAAGGTTTAGTTGGGACTTAGGTGACTGTAGTGTAGTCATTATTATTATTATTGTTGTTGTTGTTGTTGTTATTATGCGGCCACTAACTGAACTCTACTCATGTTGTTGTTATAGTGTTGTCTGTTGTAGTTGTTGTTGTTGTTGTACTGCTTGTTAACTGTAAATATGATAAAAGTATACGGTGAGTATCGGGTGAGTTAAGATGGAAAGAAATAAAATATTTCTCTCTTCTCTTTTCTGTTGCTGTTGCTGTTGTTGTTCTTGTTGTTGTGGAAATAAAACAAAGTTTTCATTTAAGTTTTTTTTTTCTTTTTTTTTTGTGTATAAGTTTAAGTTTTTCATTTATTTGTTTCGCTCAAGATCAAAGAATTGTATTATGTATTTGTATTTGTTTGTTGTATTGTTTGTTGTTTGTTTGTTTTTGTTGTGGTTGTTTATGTATTTTTGAGATATTTCGTTTGCATCGAATTTCTCGGTATTTTTCGCTTAAATTTAAATATGTTTTTAATGTTATGCATACAATTATCTGTTTTGTTCATTTTTTGTTTTTTGCATTTGCACTACAGCGTTTTTTTTATTTTTGTTTGTTTTTTTTTTGTTTTTGAAATGCTAACAACATTTAATAAATATTAGTTTTAATAATTGTTTATAAATTGTCATATTGTGTGGTTGTATATGCGTTTTTGTTGTGTGTGTGTGTTGTGTGTGTGTGTTTGTGTGTATAAACAAATTTGTTGTTGTGTGATATTTGTTATTGGATGCTTTCGATACTTTCAGTTTGATATAACTCTGCTGATTGATAGCTATATATCAGTCTATATAGCTATCGCATTGATGTGTGCATGTGTGAGTATGACTGTATGTGTGTGTGTGTATTGGTGTTTATGTATACGAGACGCAGAAACGTGTTTCAAAAATTGTTAATAAATATCGAAAAGTTGTTATCAAAAGTTGTTCGGTTGGTCTGATTATGTTGCATTCTGTAGGCCTATGTTTTTATGTATGACTGCATGTATGTATGTATGTATGTATGTGATGTAATGTATGTATATATGTTAAGTGTATTTAAGTTTATAATGTAGCATATGTATGTAGTGTGTTAGTATTAGGTGTATTATTTATTCTCTATATATAAGTAAATTACGATACGATCTTTACGCGTTTTTCGACTAAACACTTAGAAAATTCAATTTAAATTTGTTGCTATGATATCGTTCTTGTTGATGTACTAATATTCATGTTCATCTTTGCTTTTCGTTTTATTCTTTTGTTTTCATTTTCATTTTGTTGTTTATTTGCGTTTTTTGAATGCGCCCTCAAAGTATGCTGCACCGTGTCTTACAGTCGCGGCATTTATATTAATGCTACTAAATGCAAACAGAAAAACAAAAGCTCGGCGAAAATAGATGCATAATGTTATTGTTAATTATGATTTTAATTTAATTTTAATTAATTTATAATTTTGTTAATGAGATTGTTTTTATTCGGTGGATTAGTTTAACAAGTGGCTATGTGTTCGTTAGTGTGTGTGTGTGTGTGTGTGTGTTTTGAAATAATATACCTATTTTCGCCATAGTACAATCAAGTCTAAAATTAAATTTATGCATTAACTAAACTAAAACGTTCAACGAAAATTCAACTAAATTGCATATTAACATTGCTATTATTATTAAATACGTGAAATTGTGTTAACTAAACACAAGTCAAATTATGCTTATATATTGCACACGCCAAATTAAACAACTTGTCTGGGACTCTAGCGAGAGCGATTATAAGTATATAAATACACATCTCTACGTGTATTTTATTGTTCTTTGTATCTGTATGTGTTGGGTGTATTTGTGTTTGTGTGTGTGTGTGTTAGTTTACAACCGGTCGATGTCGTGTACTTTAAGAGTCACTCCTGGGATCCGTAACTGCTATTCATTCCTTTTGCTGGCAAACCGAGAATATTTCTCGATAACTTTGACTATCTTCTCCGCTATTTATTATCGGTTTATACTCGATCGCAGCTGCAAATAATTACTTATTTCCTGGTAGCCTAAATAGGATTTGTGATAATAAACACGCTTAAAGTTTATGCGCTGCATTATATTAACTATTATCAATGTGAGAATCGGTTGGCATGACCAGCACTTTGTCTTCGCTGTTCATTTGAAGCACAGAGCGACATTTATGCACACCATCTAATAGGAGACGCGACGTGTGCTATTATTAACAAACTCACACACGCACAAACTTCTATTGCACACGCACTGACATGGAGAAATGCTTGCGATTAAAATGACCAATAAATTATTTGGAGCGTTTGCTTTAAATCGCAAGCAGCTTCAAAATGAGATCCCAGCTGAATAGTTGTATATATACGAGTTGTAGTATGTGTATGCGATTTTGTGAGCGAGTCTTGGGTAAACAGACTACAATGTGGGATAACTAAATACTGTTTACTAAATTGAATGCCTAATTTGCTAATACACTGAAGAAATACAAGAATATCGCCTTTTTTAATCTATTTCCTCTTTTTTTTTAATATTTTCGTTCTCAATTTTGTTTAGTGTGCCCGGAAAATATTTTTATACTAACATTAAGGAATGTTCTGAATATATCTGTATAATAAATATTTATATATAGACATCTATTTGAGGGCTGGAGTGGGCGAGGAGAGAGGAAAATGGGAGAGGGAAAAATTCATAGCTGCTAATAATACGTACGTATCCAATAACAGTACGTTGTGTCAGTTAATGTACGAGTATATATTTTTTTTTCGATACTTTTCTTTTTTTGTTTTCGATTTTGTTTTTGGTTTTGTTTTCGTTTTTTAATAATATTGTTTTAAGATTTTTTCAAAATTATCACCAGTAATTACGCGTACGACTACACTATGCAGTTGTCCTTTATTTAGTATTAAAACTTTCCTGCCTGTTGGCCTGACATCCTTTTCCTTCGTCCTTTGTCTGTGTGTCTGTATCTGTGTCTGTAGCTGTCTGTCTTTTGTGTAGTTTGTGTAATTTGTGGTGTAATTATGTAAAGTTTGTTGGTAATCTTTTCTCAAAGCGATTTGAGATTCGCTTTAAATTCATTTCACTTTTGAATTTAAAATTGACACGCGCTGCTTCCTCATGTTTAAAAACTATATATATATAAGATATATACATATATCATCATATGTCTTATATGCATGTGAGAGTGTTTGTGTATGAGTGTAAGTGTGAATCTGTGTGTTAGTATTACTTTTCTATGCGTGATTATGCACTCTGTTATTCATAAGTATCTCTATGTAAGTAGTATATTTATATGTAAATATTTCGTTAAATGTATTTATGTATATATAAGTACTTGTATGTGTGTATGTAAGTATAGTATAAACTATAAGCCTATAAGAATATAGTTGTAGTATCTTGTATCTTTTATGCATTTTTTCATATGTAGGTTTTTTCGTTTTTTATCTACGTGTTTCTTTTTTATTTTATTTTTGGATTGCTCTCAAATATGCATTTCGTCATAGATTATTATGAATTCGTTTCGGTGTACAAGTTGTAGGTTTTTGTTTTGTTTAGTGTTTTCTTTTCATTTGCTGGAAATACCAAAATCATAAAAAATGTTTTTTTTTTGTAAAGTAAAAACTTTTGTTTAGCAAATAAAATGTATTCCATTCAGAGCGCTTCCAGGCTCCCAAAACCACACGAGTGTCACAGCAGTTTTGCTGTTTAACTCATGTTGAAATGGAGCTCGGATTTGGCCTGATTGTTCAGCTTTGTAGTTGTAACTCGTGTAAGCAGCATGGCATGGAAATATTCAAATCGCCTGTGCGACTAAAAACGTGGCGGGCTTTTAGGCTTTATGCTTTTTGTTTGAAGCAACGCAGGCGATCGTCAGATTAGGTTTTTGGGAAAGCAGTTTTCAACTCGTGTTTTGGTGTCTGGTGTTGTTTCTTGTTGTTGTTTTTGCTGTTGTTTCATAATTGGACGGTTTCATCAATTTATATAATGTATATAATTTTTTTTTGTTTTTGATTCTTGGTGGTTGTTAATTCAATGCTGAATAAACTGGTCCATTTTTTTTTAATAAAGTTGTTGTTGTTGTTGTGTAATAATTGGTGTCAATAATGCGAATTACAAGAACTAAGTAAAAACCGTTTTGAATATCGCTCAAGGAACGCCTCAACACAACGGGTATTTTTGGTATTAAAAAGGTGAAAATTCATTTCGAGTTTTATCGTATTTATAAACAGCACCTACCTTGTGCCCCATGCGCATTTTAGAGTTGAAAACTACGCGGCAATCGCAAAAAGTTCAATAAACCAAAATTTGAAATGGAAATTAAAAAAAGAAAGGGTGCGCTTGTTTGCTTACAAATTCAATTTGTTGACAACCTTAACAAAATTTTTCTAGCTTAACCTGTTCCGAACTAAATTCCGCTGAATGAAATTTAACGTACTTTCGGGAAATTTTGCGAATAAAACGAAAGCACAATAGATCTAAGGAATTTTATACTATTCGGCACCAAAAAATATGCTACAATTTTATGGGACATTAGGTGAAAGCGGATTTCGGAACAGACCTTCACATACTTGATTTCCAATGCGTATAAATTAAAAAATTGCTTTGACTAGTTATCAAATTCTTAAAGTATTAGAAAATGAAATTAAAATAATTTTGCTAATATCTTCTTTTCTTCCAAATGATCGATTTTAGCACACTAATCATAACTTATTATCGCTTAGGTCTAATCATTGGATACAATACTTGCTGGGCGTTTATATCTTTAATCTTTGATCATATATATTGTTTGTTTTCAACAAATGGATTATGTTTTTATTAGCAGTTGCTGTTGAAAGTATTCAGGAAATGTATTTATTAATTAAATACACTTTTTATGCCTAAATTGTAAAATCGTTTAACTTAAGCCGCCTTATAAATTTCGATATGTTAAAAATTCAGGATTTTCGCTTTAACAATTTGGCATATCGTTTGGTATAGATTTAGTTGTTTGTTACTTTCATTTATTTATTTATTTTATTTAAAAAGAAATAAAAATAAATGGGAGAGGGCTGTGCGTTCTTTGGATGTGTTATTATATTTGAGAGTTTATCTATAGTTTTTAATCATTTAGCAAATTATTTGTCACGTTTCAATTCCTGTAAACCATATAAAAACTATTTCCATGTATCTGTTGATAAAGATTAAAATGAAACAAAAACGAAATGCTAAATTTTACATGTATCGTACATATTATATTTATATCAAAAAATGAGCGCGCATATTACAAACTTTGGGCACACAAGAAAAAAATAACAACAAAATTTAAATATTAAATAAAACAAATTACATATATTCAGGCATATTCTGAAATCGACTTTCATCCCCAGTTCTACAGCGAAATCCTGCATGCAGAAATGATAATAGAATTTAGAACACGTCCGTCTATATTTATATATATAAAACTATAATTATATATACTTTGTTTTATGAATAAAAATTATAAATTAAAATTATACAATGCTGTAAAATGTTGTGTCCTATAGATAACATTTAAAATCCATATTGTTTATGATTTCTGATTTTATATACCATGTTGTAGCTACCATGTTGAATTGTGTTATTTGTTGAAATCATTATATATATTTGTATTATTTTAATTATTTGTTTATGCACTAATTAGGAGCTTCAAGATCGTTGTTGCTTTAAGTTCTTAAGAAAATAAATTGTATGATTTAATTATAAACGAGATTTACCATTTTTGTTTTCTTTCGTTATTTATCTCAATAAATCATTAAATTAAGTACAATTATACTTAATTATAGAAAAATATTTTACAATTTATACGATTTACAACAATTTACATAAGAACTAAGACATACGCAAAAATCATAATCAAGGGATGAAAAAACGAGCGAATTAAATGAGCAAAGACTGCTACAAATAAATAAGATAGTTGACATAAAGTGATTTTTCTTGATGTTTCTTGTAATTTAAAGCAATAATTGCACATAGTGTTAAGTATGACGGAAAGAAAGTGATGATAGCGATGATAAAAGCGATTTGCATGAAAAATTCGTTTTACGGCCCTATATAGCATATACAATACATATATTATTCGTTGATTTGCATTTAAAACAAAAGTGCTATATATATATGTATATATGTATGTACCTATATAGAACTTCGCCCTGCTTAATATACAGTCATAACTAAAAATAAAAATTAAAAGTTCGGGTAAAACTAAACTGCAGATTGCTTAAACTAAAGTGTCAAATGAAATTGTTATATAATTTTGCAGTTATTACTTGTATTTTATTTTATTTTCATTTCGTTATATTTTGTTATAGTTAATCTAACATACGCCTTTGATATGGTTGTTACTGTTGCTTTTATTGCTGATATTTTTTAAAATTATTTATAATTTTATTTTCCATTCTGTTTTATTTAATGCGTCGCGCCAAGTATACTTTTAGTTTTGAAATGTTTGGCTCTGTCTCTTCTGTTTACCTTAAAACGCCTCAAAAATATTTTTTTATATTTTCTTTTATGTATGCCTGTCTCAAGTTCTTGCTGCTTGCTTATAAATTAATTTTTAAATTTAATATGCTTTTGCAATAATTGTTTTAATTATTTCTCGTTTTGTTTTAGTTGGTTGCTTTTTACATTTAGTGTAAAATTATAATTAATATTAATTTAATTTAAATACATTACAGCTCATACATATATAAATTTATGCCTTTTTAAACTTTTGTAAATTAAGCACAAAAAGTATGTTAATGTTCCTTTGTCTTTTTCGTTTTGTTAATATTTACTTTAAGAAAATCAAAAGTAAACGTAAAAGTAAAAACATTGGCTTGTGCAAGTTTTTTCTCTCTGAAATTTGCATAACTAAAATTAATAAATTTGATTTAAAATTGCTAAATTTTTGGTTTAATTTTACACGTTTTGCTCTCGCATCTTTTAATTCAATTCAATAAATATTTTTATATTTTTTGTTTTCTGCCTCACACATGAATACTTGTCGAAATATTGTCCAAAGAAATTTAGGTGTTGTATTCTGTTGGTATATCGAAATATATATATATTTAACATAATTAACTAAAATGTGGTCGAAAGTTTTTAAGTTTAGTTTTAGTTTCCTCTGCATATGCGATGTGTGTGTTTAAATTTTGTATTTATTAGTTTTATATTAATTTCATATTACATTGTTTACAATTTATGTTTGTTAATTGTTGTTGTTTGTTTGTTTTATATTTTCATCAAGTGAAAAACACACACGAAAAACTTTACAAAAAATGAGAAAAATTTTTGGTGTTTTTGTTTTTAGATGCAACTAAACCATTATTTAACCTAATTTTTTCTAACCTTCCACAAGTTTAATAACAATTGTTCTTATTGTTTGTTGTTGCTGTTGACGTTACGCAAACGCATGTAATGTGCATACGTGTGTGTGTTTTGTGTATTTTAGGCGAGTGTATTTTAGGTGAGCGCGTGTGTGTGGGTGTGGGTGTGTGTATGTATGTAGCTTTCGAACGACGCCATTTTGCATTTGTGTATTTGTGTGTTAATTATAATGTTTAATTGTGATTCGATTTGAAAGTAAATGGCGCGTAGAAAAGTTACATGCGTTTGCGAGTTGTTTAAGATTTTAAGTATTAGCTTTAAGTTGTATTTAAATGTATAAGTGTTCGTATGCAGATGTCTGTGTGTGGGTGTGTTAATATATTTTGAATTTATCATTAATTTGTTGTTATCCTCAGTTTTTGGGGTGCAGCATTAACAGACTGCTCTCATATACATATATGCATATATGTATTGTTATGTATCCAATCATCATTTAAATTCGCAATTGCTTTGCGCTACAATTACTAAATTTATTATTGTTGCCGATGTGTGTCCTGCCTTTTTCTCTTCCCATCCAATGCTACTTTGCCTCCTTTTCTGTTTACTCCCGTTCTTAAAGTTGTTGCTTTCATGATGCTGCTGTTGCTTTTGTTGTTCTTGGATGTTGCTTGTTGTTATAGTTATGTTTTCTTATGTATTGTGTGTTGCATACTAGGCTGGTTGTTGTTTGCTTACACAATGGTAATCAAATCTCAATTGTAAATCTCCACCTTGATATCGCCATCATTCTCCTTCTCGATCATGCCCTCATTGGCCGCATTATTCCAGGCGCCGTTCATGCTCTTCGACGACGAGAAGCACAACTTCATGATGAATGGGAATTTGGTGCCTGCAATGTGCGTGCGAAAGGAGGATAGAAAGAATGCATAGTTATAGAATAAATGGGTTCCTTTGTTGCTAAAAAAAACACATGTTTTAATCATATAGTATTGTTGTAGTAATGTGTATAAGTGTTGTATATCTGAATTAAGTTATTTTGCTTTTCGCAGAGTTTTCATTGGTGGGATTGGTGGATGGTGGAGGGTAGAGGGCGGATGGAGGGATGAATGGATGGTAAATGGGAAAAACGCTAACTTCCACTTTGATGCGTTCGCAGTTTATGGCCAAGCATAGAGCCTCAATTTATTTGCCCCGTGTAATTAAAATCATTAAGCTCAATACCTCCTTCCTATAGGCACTAGGTAAACCGCCTAACCAAGTTTTATGTGCCAATTAAATTGCGGCGCAACCGTCATAAAAATACTTGGCCCGGTCACGTTCCGTAGGCCAATGCAATCAAAATCATTCAAATGTAAAAATTGCCAACCATCGGAGAGCACACACACACACACACAAGGTTTCATAAATCCAACAACATCACATGCAGTTATACCCACATCCCACATGGTCGTAAAATATTTGCTAGAAGCATAATTTCACAGCCTGAAAGTATGCAATGGCATCTGTTTGCATTTAGCATTTGCTATTTGCATGCCACAGCGGGTTGCGGGTGTGTGAGTGCGTGTGTGTGTGCTGCTGTATTTCGAGTGTATTTGCATTCCTTACACTTTTAATTACTATTTACTATGCACTCGAGCGGCACTCGATGCAACAGCAGCAGCAGAAAAGCAGAAATGCATCAACAACAAATATGCAAACAACACCCACCAAAATATTGACATTCGCCTCCATTTTCTTCGTTGTGATTCGTCGACTATTTGCATAAAAGATTTTTACGCAAGGTGTAAACAATGAGAGGAACACGCAAGCAACAACTGCAAAGTAAGCCAATGCCAGGTCAATGCGTGCCACATTATTTTGGAGCAAGCAACACCGATTGACAGGTAGAATTGAAATCTCTATTAAATGTTATAATTTCTCTGTATTTTATCAGAGTGTTGGCAACTGAATAGCTAAGAACTTTGGCAATGATAGCGACTCATTGGCAATTTATTTGCCAGACTGAAATCAAAAACAAAGAAATGGGGAAATCATTTGGAAATCAAATACTGATTATTTTATGAGAGAGATTGCTGCAAACAAAACGTCGTTGCTGGGGAAGTAATTGCCATGTTGACAAGGTAAATAAAATGGCAACACAAAATGCAAATATGAATGTAATAATCGTAATGCGGACAACACCCAAGGAAAGGGCAAATTGCAGAAGGAGGCCTGAAATATTTATGGCCAAAGTTTTATGGGTCGTCAAGTGGCGATAGAAGCGCGAAAGATGATTTCGAAAAATCCAGCCAAGGGCCGCAGCTGCCCAGTAAATGTTATATGGCGGGGCGTGCTCGAGTAAGAGCCCTATAAAATAACTGGCAACCGAAATTGTTTATCTTAATTACCAAATTAAAATTTTCAACGCGACGGCGATGGTGACGCGAGTTACTACTGAAAACTTTTCCCTAGCCCCGAAAAACCAGTAAAAGAACATGAAAAGCTAAAAGTTTTGCGCGTGTCTCGAAGGAAGGAGGGAGGATGGGAGAGCGAGTGGTTGAGTGGATACGGTGTAGGCATGTTGCAAGTGTGGTGCTGATAAAGTGGAGGGAGAGGTGTATACTTTTTGGTGGTGGTGTGGCGGCAGCAAAAGTCAAGAGGCCATGCAAAATGGCCCCCTGAAACTTTTGGCCGAAACAAAATGTTGCCTACTTTTTTGAGGGGTGTATGATGATGGTTTTTTTTTTTTTTTGGGATAGGTTTCTTTTTTTTTTTGCGAAAATTTTGTGTAACTTTTTCATTTGATTCTCAATATTGGAACTGGCCATATGTAAACAAATTTCTTGAGGCCAAACTTTGGAATAACACTTAAACACAACACTATCTCACCTTTACCCTCAATAGGCAGATGGTTGCACTTCATGATGGCCAGCACAGCCTGCGAGATGTTGGGGAACTCGATCAGGCCCGACGACGAACGCTCCGTCTTCAATGGGAACAGACGCACCGATGTGGCTGGCACCTCCTTGATGTTGAATATGCCAATGAGCTGGTCCTCGGTGAGGCCGGGCGGTGTGTTGAAGAAGTGCAAGATCTATTAGAATAAATAGTATTATTACTTATTTCTGTTGTTGCCTTTTTGGTGTACTGCACTTACTTTGCTAGGTGGTTGGATGCGATTCTTGCTGGCCTGGGCCGGTGATAGGAAACGATTGTTTTTGGAGCCAGTGTACTCCTTGAAGCTGGGGGTATGATCCGGCAGCAAGAATGGATTGATCACCTCCGACAGGAAGTTCTGCTTTGAGAATGCAATCTGTATTTTGCCGCCAGTGCCAACGGGAATGTTATTCAAGTGTTGCACGCAACGTTCAACGGCCACCGAATCGCCCATTTGTACCATGGCGGTGCCCTCCTTTGTCTTCAAGAACTTGATCTGAAAAGCATACGAATTATATTCAATTCATTTGTTGATTATTAAATTTATCTCGTGACCGAATCTAACAATCTAAAACTGTCAATTTCTAATATAGTTGCAGCTTAAAGACGCAATAACTATTTTAACAAGCTGCCACACACAGCTCTCTCGCTCAGGTTTGCCACTTGTCAGTTGCAACTGTCACCTCAATTTGTGTCGCAAATGTAAATAAATGCAATTATGTGGCAGGCACACTTATATTCAATTCCATTCATTCACGCACTCACACATTCAACTCGACTCCCACTTCAGCAGACCCATTTACACTCCAACCGGCAGCGTCGAGTGTTGACCTGTCGTCGGGGGGCGCCATTTGATTGAATTTTCTTGCAGTGTACGAACCCTTAACCCGATCCCAAACCCAGCGCAGCCTTTTGGCCTGCGTTGATCCCGAGAGCATGTGACGACGGGTGCAGTTTTTTATTTATTGAATTCAATTTAAAATTTAGTTCAAAACGAAATTATCAAATTGAATGACGCCCTTAATTTGCTGTCCATTGTATATTCGATGTAGCTCTGCTTCGTGTGTGTTTTATTTTACCTTTTTTTTCCCAACGTACGTGACAAACTGCCAAAAATATCCAACAGTTTGTTGTACCCTGTACTTGCCAAAGATGGATCGAAATAGATAATTTATAAATATTAAAGAAAACTACTTGCATTAATTTTGTGATTCGTCTATTATTCGGGTGTAACTTTTAGTCGACCTCTCGTTTTATTTTTATTATTATTAGTTGGCAGACCCTTTAAAAAGCCACATGAGCTGACACATTAGGGCGTGGTCAGGGGCCCATTAAATGGCCTTATTTTAGAAATTTTGGAGCGACTAATTGGTTGTTTAACACGAATACGAGCACGAGTACGAGTTTAGGCAATGCATTAATAAATGTTTACTCGTATGTGTACTTTCCTCGGTTAATAAGCCCAACTTAACTGAAGGCTAGTAAATGGCCAACAATTTGCGGCCAAACAATTTTCACTCGGCACCTTGCAGCTTAAAACCATAAAGATAATTAACCATAAACAATTCGAGTGCAATAATTACACGGGAGCAATAGCAATAGCAATAGTGAAAGTGAAAAATGTATGGAAAATATGTTTGGCTCGTTGCCCGGTTGGTCGATTGGATGTTGGTTTGTTGGTTTGTCGGTTGGCTGCTTTGCTTTGGCTTGTTGCTTAGTTAACTTGGCCGTTAGTTAACTTGAAAATTGAATTTTGCAGGCGCAGCGCAGCAGCTGCCGAGAGGCATTGAACTCAATAGTGAAAACGAGTTTTCCAACTGCTCAAAATTGCTTTTCGTGAGTTGTTGTTGTCTGTTGTTGTTTTTTATTCGCAATGCCTTAATTTGACGCAACACGCATAAAAAATGCGCTCGAATATTTGACTTTGTGACTTTGCCAAATGTCATTTAAGTCTGTGAAAATTGCCAGATTTTGTTTTTCTCTACTACAATTTGTTGCAATATTTTAACCGCACTAATATAATTGGCATACTTTAAGCGGGTAGTTTGGGCCCGATTGCAGCTAGTCTTTTGTTAAAGTGACGGGCAAATTGCTTCCATTTCGCTGCTGGCAGCAACAACCACTTGTCAAGCAAAACAGTTCACAATAATTGCCCAACTACAATTGGATTCATTTTTAATATTTTTCCATTTGCTTGCTCTAATTCGGGTTAATTAACGCGGGATAAATCTATTTAAACCAATTTATTAAAGGGATATTCAGCTGCGAATAAAGAAGAGTAAATATTTAAAATGTGTGCATTTGCAGTAGTAGCAGCACATGAAATATTAATTGTTTAATTTGCAACTTATACCCCCATCAAAATGGCACATTTATTAAACAGTAAATAATTTAAATAGCCACACGAAAAAAGAAGCCCAAAAGAGATTATAGTCCATGTGTGCAAATACACTCATTGTTGTTGTGTTGTGAATAGGTTGTGGACATTAAAATTTAACCATGAAGCTAAACAAAACCAAAATGGTTATCAACTGGCCGCAATCCCAAGTGGAATCAGGGTTTGCTTATGGGCTCCATATAAGGCTATATATACTTCAAAGTATATCGAAATGCATACGCTTGAATGAAGCGAAAAAAATACAACGAATATCCACCAAGTGAATGAAAACTAAATGAGGCTTATCGAGAAGGTGGATTCCCATCACCCTGTCCCCCGCCGCTATCGACATACATATAGAGTACATACAATAGAGTGAAGCCAGACACGAAACACGAACGATGACGCTCGGGCGGACTGGCAATCATATAAAAATAAAATGAAACCGAAAATAAAAGTGTATAAATAAATATAGACCATAAATCAGTGAGGCAGAAAGAGCGCAGATAGGCGTCCGCGCGAATTCCCCCAAGTAACTGACAGGCTGGAACAGCGGGCATCAGGCATAAGGCTAAAACAAAAGGGCATTATGAAATCAGTAGCTAGCTGCTTGACCCCCACACCCCACAGGACACGCAAAACAGGCGAGTACACACACCATCCACAAATCAAAGAGCGCTTCTTTATGGCTGACTGGTCACACTGGTCAGCGAGCAGCAAACAGCGAGCAGCAAACAGCAGGTTCTATGAGAGCGACAATCATCATTTCGGTGCGTGTCTAATGAGCTGTGCTGTTGCCCTTTTCCAGCTAGCCTCCCTCCTTTCGTCCTCGTCGCTCCGCTGTTGACCAACCAGCCACTGACAATCCCCATCAAATACTTTCATGCGTATGTTGCGTTAATTAAAGCAATGAGAAATACAACCAAATGAGCAGTTGGGCTATAGGATACTCTATGGATCGATCATTTATAAAATACATTTATTCATCATTATACAATACAGACCAGAAGCAATATTTAGAAAATGCAATATAAATTTTTTTAATTTACATTTAATTTAATTACGGTCAAAATGCGTCTATATTTAGAAATTGCATTCAATTTAATTCTGTTTGCATTAAAATGCTTAAATTTGACGTTACGTTATCTGTAACCCATATACCCCATGATACCCTATTAAACATAATTGTTCTTTGTTTTCCTGCTCAATGTGGCGTGGCGTCTGTTGCCGTTTGATTTAATTGCTCACGCGCTGTGCACCGACAACAACGACAACAACAGCAGCAAATGGCAGCAACAATGCGAAAGACAACAATAGAAAGAATATTGGCTGCAATGGCTGACCCAGGAGTTGCCTGATTCCCAATTCCCAAAGCTGCCCCCTCATCACACTCCTTGCCACGCAACGCAGTCGAAATTCCCCCACGCGGAGCGGCAAGCAAATGCTTTTTTAATGCGCATTTAATTGAGTGCGTGTGATTGTTTGTTGCCTGTTGCTGATGTTGCCGTTGCTGTTGTTATCGCTTGTTGGCCTTTTAAAGACGTTCGTTACAATTCGGCCATTTGCAGCAGTGTCGCGCTGTCAGCAACTTTTGGCTTTTTAGCCTTCATTTTGTCAAGCCATTTAACCTGAAAGGAAAACAATTTGGTGATGACTTCATAGCGCACAAAATAATTAACCAGATTGCTTTCAATGTGCTTCCCCACGCACACACGACTCCCAACGAGAAATTGACTGGAAAAAGCAGAACGAACCCGCAATAAAATATGCAACGCACATCGTACAACTGCAAAATGGATCCAGGTATCAGCCCTGATCAATGCTTTAAAAATTACAAATCACACAAGAACACACACTTGGCAGGTGTACGTGAGTGAAGCTGTTGGTTTGCTTGCTTGTGTTTGTTGTTGCCTCTAGCCGAGAAGGATAATCAAAAATCTTTTTGGAGCACTACATTTAAATGTATGAAGGATTTGTGTATCAAATTCCTCTTTGGACATACTGAAGAATACATAACGAAATTCTGATTTTTTAAAGTGGATGCAGTATTTTAGCATAATCCATCTTAAAGATGGCCTCTGCTTTAAGGTCAAAGATTGTGTGTATGTTTCGATATTATTCTTTTTTTTTCAACGCTAATCTACAGCACATGGCTTAAAAATGAACGTCTCCTTTGAGCGTGGAGGTGGCTCCCAAGGGACGCACATTAACACCACGCGTCTCTGGGTCTGGTTCTGGTTCTGGATCCGCATCCGGCGCTCCGGCAGTAGCACTTTGATTGAGTGCCCATCAATTTCTCATTCGCAATTCAAACATGTCGGACCATAAACTGATGTGCCCCCCACACAAGAGACATACACACCTCGGAACAGATCCATATGTGTGTGTGTTAGTTTATAATGAGGTTGGCGAGGCAAGAGAGGAGGGCAAAAGCACGTGGTTGGCTACTTAAGTGTCCGCCAGAGGGAAAGGGAAGGGAAAGAAAGCCAGAGCAGCGCTAGCAGACAAAAAGAGATGTGATAGGGCGATGGAGAAATGTATGTTTGTGGCTTAAAGCCAGTGAATAATGTTTGCGCATAATCATTTTTAATGGCTAATGAGTAGTTTCCGTCTCGGGCAGGAAGTTTGTAATAAATCTCAGCTGCAGCAGCAACAAAAATGTGAACTAAATTGCCTTGCCTTGCCCTCGCCTTGAATTATCGTCCTTTGGCCAACTAACCAGTCAGCTCGCCAGCCAGCCAGCCAGCCAGCCAGCCAACTCGCCAGTGCCGGCTAACTATCCAACTAACTATTTCAACCAATCCGACCAAAGATTCCCTCTTCATTCGCCCCCTCGTGACCACTGACCAGCGCCCATCGCTTTGTGCTTGTCAGCTGTTGGTTGGGGGGATTTTGCTTTTAGTTTCTGGTTCAGTTTTTTTGTTTGCGCGTAAATTGCATTTAATTGTGGATGGGAGTAAAACCCAGGGACAAGCTGGCTGTGTGTGTGTGTGTGGGTGTATTCCGATTTGGATGTTGATGAAGCGCAAGGCTGTTAAATTATTGGCTAATGGGGCGCGCTTGTTGAAAAATTGCTGAATGCTGTGAGGAGTTATGAGCCGGAAATTAGTTTCGAAAATGGGGTTGGCAATATGCTTAAGTGAAAGGGTTGGCAAGAACAATCACCTAATCGATATTGGCAATAATGGAGTATGAACAAAATTCTTTAATATTAAATCGAAAAGTTCAGCTTATATATTTACTACTGAACTTAAGGCAATGCGTTCTTAGCAATTCTCCAGATATTTTTAATTTTATATGCTAGCAACAAGAAAAACCTCAGGGAAAACTGACATCAAAATAAACAAAGCAAAATCAAGACAAAGCAACGGAACAGAGTTGGTAAAGTTGTTGTCCTTGCCCCAGAGAGCGACAGCAACTTACGGGGCAATAAAATGAAAGCGAGAGGAGCCTTTTTAACATTCTGACTTTGATGTCGCGACGTCGACCAGTTTATGTTTCTTACTTCTTACATTCTATTGTTGTCTGAGTTGGGGGCTGCAATAAGTGGGCGTGCCCCTCACACACACACACACACTCGCACAATAGTTGTGCTAAATGTTCCCCAAGCGCAGCTCACAATGAGGCCATTTGAATTGTCATTTCGGGAAAGGTTGTGTCGCTTTTCGCTCTTCCTAATGGCATATTTTGATTTATTTGCCCCACAAAATATTGTCCCGGATTTCTCATTCAACCAGGAGCATTTTTTCATTATTTTTTTTTCTTTTGCGTCAATTGCTTTCAGATTTTGTGGAAAGCTGATGACGCTGCATTGATTGCTGCCCGCATGCCTCTCTGATGGTTCCACACATTCCCTCCCCTCCCTCTGACGCTTTCGACCACAGCACATGTCTGGCATTAATCTAAAACGCTTTATCTAAATGTGTTCGTCGGCCCAGTAACTGTCCAGCTTCAGTCTGAGGCGCTGTCTTGGCTTCGGGTTCTGCTCTTCGCTTTCATTTTATTGCTTTTCGTTTTATTTGCACATTTACAAATGGAGCACCGACGCTTTCACACACCCACAAACACACATATGAAATTGTGGTTGTGCTAGCAACACCTTTTTTTAAGAACCCAAAAACATTTGCGCGTTTTTTGTGTCATCTGGCTAAGTGCAACTCTAAGGATTCCCCTCCTTTTTGGACAAAAGCATTTTATTTTAAAATGTTACTTAACATAAAAGTGAAGCTTTACAAGGTTGCGAGGATAAAACTTCAAAGCAATTATTGATACTGCACGACTATTTCTATTTTTTTTTGCTAACTGTCATGTCGAATTTATATGAAATATAAATGGTCACAACATTCTTGTCATAAATAATAATTAACTCGTCTTTAGGCTTATCCCTGGCGATAAATCAATAAAAAGCCATCTCAGCTCAGATTGAGCAGGCCAGTCACGAGATATAGTTAACAAATTAATTAGGTTTGCAGCAATCAGAGAGCGAGACTTACCCGTGCGACATTGCCATAGAGGCAGACCAAATTGAAGAGCTTATCTGTGTTGGAAGTGTCATGGTCCATGCCATAGACCATCATGACAGCGCCCTGAGGATGAAAGCAACAAAAAAGGAGGAAAGAAGGGTAAAGAACCCAACAACAAGTTAATTAAAATGCTGTCCAGTTGCATCAGCTGCAGCAAAAAGCGGGGATTTGGATGTGGTTGGATTATTCTCCCTTTCTCTCTCTCTCACTCTGGCGAGGATTGCAGTGTGTGCAAAAATCGTAAATGAAAATTAAAATGAAAATTATATTTATATTGGTATTTATGAAAATTGCAATGCCAGAGAGTGAGAGAGAGAGTGTGGAGTAAAGTGGGATTATTTTATGGAGTACTCACCTGGGCCTGTCCCTGCTGGGCGAAGGCGACTGGCGCATTGCGTCCGGCCACAACTCCGGTGGGCTCCTTCATGAGGCCAGTTGGATGAATGGCGGCGCCTTTCCAGTTGTCCGGCTGGGTGGGATGATATTCGGGTGCTCCGAATGGCGGGAAGGCGGTGCCTGGTCCCAATAGTGGTGGCTCTTTAAATGGAACAAGATTGTGCGTTTGAGCTGGGGCAACAAGTTGTTGTTGTTGTTGATGGTGGTGGTGGTGGTGTTGTTGTTGTTGGTGATGATGTTGTTGTTGTTGTTGTTGGTGTTGATTGTTGTTGTTGTGGTGGTGGTGGTGGTGGTTGTTGTTGCGATGTTGTGTTTGTATAGTTGCAACTACATTTTGCGGTGCGCATTGTTTCAAACAATTTTGTTATTCATTTGCATGCAACAACAATTTTTACAAAAAAAATACAACATAAAAAAACGAAACAAAAAAAAGAATAGAAACGCATTTGGATTTAATCATAATGGAAACATCAAACTTAAAACTAACATTAATTAAGAATAATCAAAAAATAAATGCATTTGCTTGTTCTGTTCTCTTTCATTGTTGTTGCATGCAAAATAATGTGTTGCGAGTCCGAATTTGTTTTATGTTGGCCAAAAGTTGCGTACTTTTCGAGCTGGTTCCGGTTTAAGTGGCCATAAGCAAACAAGAGGCAATAGAAAGGGGCGACAGCAAAAAGGGGTTAAGTGGGTGGGCAGCAAACTCGCAGTTTGGAGCTTGACAGTTTTGGGGTTTTGGCAAGCGAGTTAATTGAATTTCTGGCCTACAGAAGTAGTATAAAGAAAAACGACGGCAAGCGAATTTTGCGGAAATAACCAAGTGTTCTTTGCTGTCCTTTTGGTCTTTGGTCTGCTTTATGTCGGTTGCAAGCTGCAGGCAGAAAAACGAGCCACATAATCCGAGCCACAATGGGCTAACTTGCAATCCACATTGGATTAAAATTAAATTTTAAAGCAAACTCACTCACTCGAATATTTTCCACATTGCCCCACTGTATCTTTGTTCAGCGTTCTCGCATTATAATCGTTTTTCGACCACAGCAGCAATACACAGCGGAAAACCCCAAAAACGCCATCGACAGGCCAATAACAAACGAAGTCTAGCAAAGATTTAGCGCGCACAATTCCAAAAATCCCCACAAAAAGAAAAATAAAACCACAACACGAAGCTCTCGTAAAACTCGAGGATCCCAATTTCCTTCCAGGCGCAATAATTAAAGCAGAAAGCATTGCAAACTGTCAGAATGTCGCGAGAAATATGGCAATAAGCCATGCAGCAAGTTGCGCCGGCTTTTAATTAACTTTCAACATGTGTTGTGCGTGGGCGACGTTATGCCAAAAGACATTGCAACTTTAATCATTCATTGCTTGGAACTTTAAACTTGCTGCTAGATCTGTAGCTTTATCAATGTCATGTCAGACACTCAATTTGCAAGCTCACTATTTGTTTACTCTTTCGTTTAACGCTTTTTGTTTTGATTTAGTTGGCAATTGGCCAGTGGCAACTGTTTGTTTATTATGTCCGTGCTGCCAGGACTACCTGACGCAATATTTATATAAAATCTACAGAGCTTTTTTGCTAGTCGCCTTGCCACAAGCTCCGCGTGTTGCATGCAGATTGCAGTCGTCTGTTGCTTGCCACTTGATGCTGTTTGTTTTAATTTTAGTTTTATATTTGTTATGCTTGTTAGCTTCGCGCTAGCCATTTTTTACGGCCAACTAGCAATGAATAAAGAATATGAATATTAATTTATGCATAGAATTCTATTTTCTTAGAGGGTATTTTGGCTTCCACCACAAGTCTTTCTATGTGAATTATTCGCACAACTTGTATAGTTTTTTTTTTGGGGGCAAAGCTTTTAATTCATTTACATTTTGCGTGCGATTTTTTAAAGCGTAAAGCGAACGCTGACAGCAGGCGGTAGGCCAATCAAAAAGTTCCCAGCACGTTTTAATTTAAAACTTGCCCTTAAGCAAATAAGCCACGATAAATTTTCGCCACTCACACACAACAGCAGCAGCAACAACATCACATTCGCCGCGAGCTAGTAATAGTCAATATATCTATGCGAAACGTGCCGCAGCCTGGAGCTGCAAAGCGAAAGGAAATCAGCACTTGTCGTTCGTCGTGTACAGAAGAGGTAAACATAGTCATTCATTTTAACTACGGTCAGGTCACACACAGAGAGCCCTCACTCACTGGGAGAGGAGCTTTAATTGAAATTCACAGTCTGAGTCGCTGATTTGTTTGGCCGGCGCATGGGGCGTATGCGTGACGCGCAGCCAAGCGAAATTGCTGCTCAATTTTTCGGGAGTCCATTTCAAAAGAAACCGTAGGGCACAATACGCTCGCCTCTCCTCGTTGTTGTTGTTGGCGGTGGTTGGTCGGAAGCGTGCCTAAAATGCTTAAGCATTTCGGGAATTGTTGCATGCAATTGCTGGAAAATTTTTTCACACGCAAGGCGACGAAGGAAAACGGCGCTCAGGTGTAAATTTTCCATGCGCACAAATTATTTTAGATTATGAGCAAAGTGGCAGGTGGCTGAAGTGAACTAAAGTTTCAGAGTTCTTGCGAGTTGAGTCTCCGGAAGTTGCAGTTTAGTTTTTATGAAGCGTTAAGTGTGTGACGGCAATTTACCACCTTGTGGAGTATGATTTGCATGCGACGACGCCGAGTTGCGCATACGACACGTGGACCACAATAATGTAAATGAATGGAAGTTTGGCAAACAGCGGCAACTTTGTACAAATAAATTTTATAATTCGTACATTTTGGTTAGAGACTTGGGTGTTGATATTATTGCAATTGCAATGCGTGCAATGTGGCAGCAACGGCGCAGCACGTATGCGCAGCAAAATGCCGACAAAGCCACAAATTGAACAGCAGCTGGCGTGTTTTATGACAACTAAATAAACATAAAGTCAACGAGGCACAAACAGCGACAGCAACAGCAACAGCAACAGCAACAAGCAACTTGCAACCCTCTGAGAGAAGCAACAGCAGCGGCGTTCGTTCATCAATTTGCTAGAAAAGTGCAACATGGCAAAGCTGCTGTGCTGCAAGTGAAAAATTGCTACAAAATGGGGCACATAGATCCATTAAAACGGCCTCGTGCCATTGGTGGAGGGGCGAGGCAGCAGTGGCAGCAACAGCAGGAGCCAAAAGTCAGGATAAATAAAATGCAACCCATTCGGCATATGCAACATTTATGTGGCGTTTATTGCAGAGTGCACAACAAAACAGCGAGCGAGAGAAAGAGAGACAGGACGAGTGAGAGCATTGCCCACTTGAAGCGAACAAAGTATTTATGCTGCAAATTGTTGCATACTTTGTGGCATATTGGCGCACTTTGTCGAGCGGCAAATGGCAATGGTTACGCCAGCGACTGTCGAGGCGGGAGATGGGCGATGGGAGAGGGGGGATGGAGGGTGGCACAGTGGCTTGGTGGCATATCGCATGGCCCGACAAAGCATTGTGCAAACGCTGCTAACCTTAATTGCAATTTGCTTAAATGTATGCTACACTATTTTTCACTAAGCCACAACAGCTACCACATTGTGTAATCCACCCCTAACTTGCGCTACTTCCAACCCGGCTCCCCCTCTTCCCTTCCCCCTCCGTTGTCGCTTAGGTGTGCATTTTACTTTCGCTGTTCAATGATTTTCAATTTGTCAGAGTCAACTTTGCTGCAACTCGCTGCGCAACTGTACCAAGAGTCATCATCATCGACCCCCTCCGCTCAAGCTTCCTGCAGCATTGTCAACCAGCTTGTTTATCTGACTAAAATGCATTGCAACCACGCCCACTTGCCCGCCCACACTTGATGTTCCTGCTGCGCGCACTCGCTTTTCTCTGCCATGTGACATTAATTTTGCAGCAAGCCTTCCCTCCCCCGCCACCTGCCCGAGCCCCGTTTGACTTCTCCCCCAGCTTGTGCACGTCTTGCATAAACATTTCCATAAGCAGCTTCCAAATTGAATTTGTTTTCATAAGCCAAAACTATTATGTGACAGCAAAGAGTTGACTGTGTACGATAGCAAACCATGCGACAGGACTTTATAAAAAATAGGAAAATGGCATATGCATGTGTGTGTGGGTGTGTGTGTGTGGATAGCTAAACTGATCAACTGTTTGTGAGGGTTCGTGTGTGTGTATGGGCTGATTATGTGACAATGAGCTTGATTGGTTTTTAATGTTGTTGATGCCGAAGCAGCGCAGCAACAAACATAACTTTTAGGCAACGCATAAAATGTGCGAATAAAGCAACACTGATTTGTGAATAATCACGGACGAAAAAGGGAAAATAGCAAACAATTTTTTAGATAACTAAGCAACAACATTAAAAATTGCAGACCTTATTCTTATATTAGAATATATATTATTGATCAATCTGTGGAAAGGGTAACACGTTATCGACTTAAAATATGCAATGCACAAACTATCACAAATATAATATTTATTGTTATGTAATTGCAGATCGACATTCGGTACATTGAATACATAAATATTTCCTATTTAGTTAGCTTATTTCTTCCGTTGCCTTTGCTCAAATCTACATTTATATTTATTCTTTTTTATAATTCAACACAAATGCAAAATGCGCGACAATACAGCGGAAAAGGAGTAAAAAAGAGCGAAAAGAAATGCGAATGCTTATCAAAATGAAATTACGGCACACAAGCAGCAGGCAATGAGCCAATTTATATGCGACACGCGACCAGAAACCGAACCCGAATTCCAAGTATTTCAAGTCAACTTCAATGTTCATCCCCCTCTTCATAGAAATTAGCCCGAGTTGTGTGTGGAGAAAACGAGAATGCGGCAAAAAGGATTTGCGCGTGAGTTTTGCGTTTCTTTTTTATCTTTTTGTTGCAAGGTTTAACGAGCTATTCGCCAGTTGGTGACAAAATAAATTTACGTTTAATTCTCATAAGCTAATTACATTTACGGCGGATTTGAATAATACAAACGCATGAGAGAAAGAGAGAATAACATAATTAGGAGCGTAAGTTGTTTAGCCTTGCTAACAATGAGCCAAAGGCCAAAAACACACACACACATCGAGAAGTGTGTGTGCACAGCAAATTGACACTGCGTTCGGCTTGCTTGGCACATTCTCTTGGCCTGGCCTAATTATCGCATTGGTAAACATTTTGCGAGCTATGGTCAACGACGCTGCTGCGCTTTAATGGCATGCAAACACATCTGCAATCAGTGTCCTCCCACCCACCTACAGCATATTTGTGCCGTCAAAGACTTCCAATTTTGTCTATCAACAATCTGCCCATTAATGCCATCGCCATCATCGTGCTCGTAAACTTCATTGAGTGAAGAGTTCTTTTCGTATTGCACTTCAATTTCGGACCATATTCCCAGCCATTTCTATCGAAATCGAGTTGTTTCTTGGCAACATTTGCCAAAAAAAAGGAAAGCAAAAGAAAGAAATGCCTTTGAGTGTGTCCTGTTAGTGTGAGTGTGAATGTGAGTGCTCGTTTGAGTGTGGGTTTCGAGTACCCAACGATGCGATGCGACGATAGATAGACAGATGATAACGTGCCGTGTTTGTTTGTACCACTAAAAACTACCCTAAACCACACCCCCCCACCTACCACTCTCCGCTCTCCACTCTCTGCACTCTCTCAACTGAGCTTGCGGTTTGATGTATTGCCATTGCGGCCAGTTTGGTTTCCCCTCTCTTCCGTTCGTTTGTTGGCTTAGTAAGTTTTCCCAGCTTATGACATTTTTCGCAACTTAATGGCCGCCATTCGTGTTGTTCTAATAAAGTACAGTGAGTACGCAAATAACGTAATGTTTGCTGCAAGTGGTGCACTTAGCGAGTGCCCACTGTATCACGGAGGGGGGCAAATATTGTTTTATTTATTAAACAAATTGCGCAGCAACGAGTCGAGTGGGCACCACAATTCGTTCTGGTTGCTTAGGGCCTCGTTTCGATTTGATTAAGTTGCCCGTTTGGTTCCATTCGTTTTTTACTATTTTTTTTAGTTGTGTTCTTTTGTTAGCTACTGCTGCTGATAACTGTGGAGGGTGGCAAAAGCGAAAATCGATAATGCCTTTTGGCATTAGCGTGCTCGCTGCTGCTGCACAAGCGACGGTCAAAATTGATGGACAATTTTGATATTGAAATTTATAAGCAGGCGCAATCTGCAGCAGGAGCAACAGCGTTGCAAGCAGCAACTTTCGTAAAATGCCAAACGCATTAGTTAAATGCAAAATTAATTGCTGTAAATACAAAAAAATGTAAAACATTTTTTATGAATAGGCAAAAATGTTGTTGAAAACTTGCCACGGTTTTTCTTCATAGGCCAGCTGCGAAAATTAATTACAAATTATTAGAAGTAGCAAACAGCAACAGCAGCAGCAACGGCAACGGCGGCTGTCAGAATAAATTAGGCAAATGTGACCATAGACAGGCTGCGTGAAGGGAGCGAGATGAAGGGGAGAGGAGGAGGAGTAGCTGAAGGGGCGACCCTAGTACTTTGGCTCATCAAAATATGTAATGGAACATTAAAGAAAATCATCAGCAACATTTAGCAGCAGTCTAGGCAAATTATGCGTAGAGGGCAGCGGAATTGGGGGTTGTGGGTGTAGAACCAGAGAAGCATTGCATAGTGGATCACTTGGTCAGGCTACATGTGGTCAATTACTTTTGTGACTGTAGCAAGAAGGGAGTGAACCGTATTTTGCCTAACCATGATTTGCATGCAAATGATGGCAAATAATAGAGAGACTAGAGCGTCAAAGAGGAAATTTGAATTGTTTGAATTGTATGAGAAATATGATTCGTTTATGCATTTGAAATTAAGAGAAGATTGGAATTGCGTCGAGATGATGCAGAAGATATTTTGAATTGTTCTCTACGAGTCTTGCAAGCGTATTAATTCGATATATTGATAAATACAATTACAAATTATGAAGAGCAAATAATTTGATCCAACTTGTTTTCCGTTTTGGATTGCTAAGCCCATATGAAATAGTAATCGCATCTTCGCTGATAACCCCTGATTTGATGCTGATGAATTGCATTATGTTTAGGTCGAAAACTACCATAATATAGACGTGATATGCCGCTGCTGCTGCAGTCATCAATCACGTGCATTAGATTGAAGATAATCGACGCAATATTGCGTGCCGCACACCTCCATGAGCAAGTTGCACGCCTCGCGTTTGCAGCAAGAAAAAAACACTTGGAACATTTTCGGTTCAATAGTTTCATTCTTGAGCAACAGCAGTGAAGGTGGGGGTGGGGTCAGAGGGTGGTGCCGTTGCCCATTAGCGCTCGTTAGGGCAACGTGGAGGCGGCTGGCAGTCAGAAAGTTGGTCGACAGCGCGACATTCTTCTTGTTCGACACGCCATCTAGCGACAGGCAGCGGTAGCGGTGGCGACAGAGGCCGAGGCTGAGGCTGAGGCAGCAGCATCATCATCAGCTGAATGCGTGCAGCGTCCATGTGCTGCTTCTTGTTGACAAGAGTTTGATTGATCGCTTTTGATTGATTGATGTTTGGACCAAGCGAACGCGTCACGCCCACACGCCTCTCTCTTTGCTGCCGCCTCCGTGAGCAACAAAGAGGTCCAACGGCAACAGCAACAACTTTAAAATCATTTGCGAATGGCAACTTTTATTGTTTCCCCAACATGGATTTAATTATGCGTCTGTCGCTACACATTTTCGCATCCCTTTACAGAATGTGGGAGAATTTCCCCTCTCCTCAATCGCTGTCGCTCAATTGTGCGCCGGCTTAATCCTGAGGCCATTGAAGCGACCGCAACACGACACAATTTGTCATTTTCAATTTATTGAATTACCATAAAATGCAAGCGACACAATTTATATTTATGTTGGGCCTCTACAACTGCGGTTATCCAAAATTGTTGCTGTTGTGTTCACATTGTTGTCCAGCTCGGTTTGTTGTTGGTCTTTCACTATGAATTAATTTATTGTGAGAGTTTTTGTCGGCCAGCAGCAGCGGCAGCCACATGATTTACGAGCGACAGTTCCCACTGCGAAGGATTGCTCAAAATTTGTTGATTTTTATTTATTTATTTTTCGGCAAAGGTAAGCAGCAGCACAATGGGGCGGTTTGGTTTGTGAAAATTCCAAATTAAAATAATTATTTTGCTCTTTCCATAGTACATATTTGCTTTTTCAATAAGTATTTCAACTATTTACAAAGCAAATTTCAAATCAAAAAAAGTTAATTCAATTAATTACAGTTGCGCCTGAACGTAATAAACTAAATGCATAAGAAAAAACCCTCGGCGTTACGTAAACAGGGGAAAATATAATGAAAATAAGTAGAGGCACATATGCGAGAGAAAAGTGGACATACGCTGCCAATCAGCAAAAGTAAGCCACAATCAACAAAACAGAAGGCAAATACCAGCCGAGAGTGGGCAAAAGAAGAGGCGGTGGGAGGGCAAACAGCTTCACACCTACAGAAACTGAAATTAAGCAACCAAAGTCGGACACATTTCCACACACATATATATGTACATATATAAGTTCAGTTTTTTTCTCTGTTTGGCCAACAGCTGCGCACAGCAGAAAACGTCGAAAGATAAACAAACAACTGAACTTTGCCTTTTTGGCTACACTGATAACCCCTGACAAAAATATGCCCAAGCAAATAAAGTCGCGCGTTTAATTCACACGTGTGAGTGGGGCCGGAAAGGGGATGAAGTGGGGTGGGGTGGTATGGGCAGTCGGGATAGGGGTCCAAAAATGCTGGCGCTTTTAATGAACATGCCCTTGGAAAGGCCATCAACATCTTTTGAGGGAAAATCTTCACACGGCGTCGGCAGCCATAAATTTGACGAAAAAGAAAAAAAAAGTCGAAAAAAATGTGACCCACCTCCTCAAATAATAGCCCATTGGTATTTTTATGTATTTTTAAGTGTTTTTGCCGTCTCATTTTATTTTGCCATCTCTCGCCACCTGCGACAACGAATGTGGGCGTGGCGAGTGCTCGCAATTGGTTACTGAAAAGCAGCACACAAAATCGTTTATACAAAAATAAATCCAAAGAGCGAGAGAAGCACGAGCGAGAGAGCGATATCTGAAAGATGGCAAGTTCTCTCTTGTTCGGCACATTTGATTTTAGCCTTTGTATTTTTAGCGTAATTTTTTCAGTTTAGCAATTAAAATTAATTTATTTGCCAATTATTGAGATTCAAAAACATTTATTTTAATTACAGACATCGCGTGTGCGAGTGTGTGTGACAGAGGGAGAGAGTCCACTTGTGTACACATAATTATTTAAATGGCCATTTAATATTTTTATGACATTCTCGAATGAGTTGGGCGTTAAATTTTGTGGCGGCCTATTAAGAAAATGGCTGCAATTTGTTAGAAATTATGCGAATGCGAATGCTGGGGCGAAAATTGAAGACGATTTTATTGGTGGTTACAATTAAAGAAGTCCTGGTCTAAAAACACGGGGATCCCAAATGGGACTCAATTCTGTTTGCTTGCCAATATCCGTTGCATTTTGGCTAGTGAAAAGGAGAAGCAGCAGATACGTCAATAACTATAATGGTAAAATTCTAGTGGCAAACAGCACGTGCTAAAGTGCCGCAGCTTTAGTATTGCGGACATTTTCGAAAAATACTCAAAACCCATTCAACGCTTTTTCCCATGAAAATTGCGGGTGTTTTGAATATTGAAAATTATGCAAATTGCAAGAAGAGCAGTCGAAGACGCAAAAATAAAAATTGATAGCGTCATCAGCGTTATAATAGAGACGATGGCAGGCAGCAGTCGAGGGGAAAATGCAATTGAGAATTCATATACGATAATAGCAAAAAAGGAACAAAAATAAAGGAAATTGCAATTTGAAGCAAGACGAGAAAGACGGATATAAATATAATAAATTGCAAAGTAAAATTTGCGAAATGCAATTATACATTGCTTTTGATCTCCATTCAGCATTTGTTTTATGTACATTTTTCTAAACAATTCCATTGGAACGTCGCTCGATTTATAGCAGTTGTTGGCCTTAAAACGCGGATAGTGTAACAGTCGTTGTGTATTGTGTATTGTATGGGTGTGTATGTGTAAGTATATGTGTAATGGGTGCATTAAATGTGTATATTGAATATAGATGTGAATTTAGTTTCAAATGTACTTACGGCTCTCAAGCACAACAACATTTTCGGGTATAGAAAACAGCGACTTACCTGAAAGTAGATAAGAAAATGGAGAAAAATGTGTGGTTTAGTTAATTTGTTCAATTGTTAAATACTTGCGAAATATATATAAATATGCAGAGACACATGGATTTATATATATTTTTGTTTAGAAACCATTCAAACAGTGAGTGAGTAGTACAATTCAATTTGGATAGCTATTCAGTATGTTTAGCGACAAATGTTGTGTTGGATAATCAGTGGGTAGAGAGCTTAAAATACTAAATCGCACAATTGGCTGCGTTTTGCAACACTGCACAACAAATGTGCCAAGTCATGCCACACACACACACGCACACACACGAGCACAAATATTATTTTCGCTTGCGCGGCCGCTTACCGTTGTGTTGATAACCCGAAGGATAACCAGAGCTCATCGGTTGGCGCTTGCGATAGCCATTGGGATTGGAGGATGGGCCAAGGCCCATGAGATGGGCGCCAGGTGACGCGGAGCTCATCAAGAGCCCAGCCGCCTGCGCCTGGCTTTGCATATAATTGTAATTCTTATTGCTGGCGAATCTACGAACGGGTTGCGACAAGCCGCCGCCGGGCAACGGCGGAGGTTGGGGCGGCTGTGGCACCGACGATTGATGCATTAGAGGCGACTGCGATTGCTGTAATGGCTGCCACAAATACGCGCCTGTTGTGTTGCCCTTCAAGTTATCCATACGTTTCAAAAAACTATTTCAACCCGTTAATTCTTTTCGCACACGACAACCAAACGATGAAACAACAATGCGAACACCAAACACGAAATTTGCAAACACAACTTTTGAAGTCTTACAAAATTTTTGCTTTTTACACGTGAGTTTTTTTTTTTTTTTTAATTTAAGCAACACTTTTCAGTACGCCGTCTCACTGTCGAATGATTTTTGTTGACGTAATCTTCAATTTGGTTCCTAAAATTTACAGAGCCTTCTGTGATCCAATTAAATAATTTTCAATAAATTGAGCTTGTGGCTTGAGCGGCTTCACACATGAGACTGATAAATGGTCACATTTTAATTGCCTTCAAATGATTGCTCTGATTTATCGATGAAAACTCGATAATTTACTAATTTTCCTAATCAATGGAATGCCACACAACACTGTCAATTTTTACTTGATGATGCGATACAAATCGATACAGTAATTAATACATCGATTGTGAATTATTACTTGTTGAAAAGGAAAACTGTGAGAATTCCTAGTTTGCGAAGTACGAAACTCTTAGCCAACTTCCGTTACAACAAATTTGGCAAGTTTTGTGCCTAAACACTTAGTATGAAATTTCAGTTGACTAGTTTTTCTAAGACTTTTGCTGAGGCCGCAACGCATGCTATGTTTTTTGGGGTTCAAGTTGCGAGTTCTTAAACAACAGACACTGTGCGGCGGAGCCAAGCAACGAAATATTGCACATGACAAAGCAAAGTTGCAGCAGGATGCTGCCAAAAAGGCTTTAACCATGCCACATGCACTGCGTGCTTGCCACCTTTTAAAAGGGGACTGACTCAAGGGCATGGAACAGTGCACAGAGAGAATGACTCAACACGCTCAATGCATATATGTGTGTGTGTGTGTGGAGTGTGAGTCCGGAACGTGGCTATTGTGGCAAGTGCCAAAAATGCCATGCAACTGACAGAGAGTGAGTGAGAGAGCTGGCAGCCAACCCATTTGTGAAATGTGGCAGGAAAATTTGCAGTGTCCAGGAGCAGAGAAAAAACGGGGCAACAGCCAGTGACAACAACTATGGAAACTTTAACCGCAAATGCAAATGCAAAGTTTTGTTTTATTTGCACAATTTGTTGCTGCAAATCAACAGCAGGTGACGCAGAAACATCAAAATTACATTAAGTGCCACGCAGATTACAAGTTCCATAAGCAAAGTACGAACACCAACAAGAAATGGCAACGCAACACAACAAAAAAAACTCTTTAATTGTATGCAAAATTAACACAATGAACGAAGCAGGAGCAAAACACACACATCTACAGCCCGGGGTTGGAGAGGTTGGCGTCTGGTGTGAGTAACACACAATAGAAAAGCACTTTAACCATTTTTTTTTGTTCATCTGCTGCAAGAAAATTGCTTTTACTTTGCGTTGGCGCAGGGTTGCCATTAAGCTTTGTGGCGAGTTCTGATTATTGTTGCGGTTGTCTTTATGATTTCAGAAACAGCAGCCAGATTAAATTAAAAGCGAAAATGCTGTAAACACAGTGGATTTCTAGTCTGGGATTTAAATTTAACGCAAATACAACTTATATATATGAAAGTGAAAAGTTAACAAGCGTAACTGTACTTTATTACACCCACACACATACACACGTTGAGCACACTGATAGCGAGTATCACAGCTTTTATGTTTAAGTCGCAAAATGGCCTGCCTAATGAGAACTGAAATGCATTTCATTAGACGACTAGAAGTGCGCCTGCTCTTCAGCAACTTTAGTGAGCCTCTCCAACTACACCCTCCTCCATTTTGCCATCGCACCCCGCACCTCGCATCCCCCTCTCACACTTGACCCAGTTTATGTGCAGCCCGAAGTGCGTTAATTGCTTAGCACGGGTTTTCTGCAGCCAGAGCCGGAGTCAGAGCGTCAAATGGGTTGACAACAGTCATGAGAAAGTGAAGCTGGGGGGTCACACTTGAAACGGAATTTGGTGAATTTAATTAATATATGGCACACATATAGTATTTGTGGCTTAGGTGGCAAGTCGAGGCCATAGATCACTTACAAGCCATTAAGCAGGCATTAGCGCATGTCTTATGAATGCATTTAATTGATACAAGAAGAGATACAAATACGCAGATACAAGATACAAGTAGTTTTTGTGTCACATTTGCGCAGCTCAATCATTCGTGTGTTGCTAACAAAAATAGCAACAAAAGACACAAAACTGCACAACTAAAACAATTTTAATGAAGTGTATCTAATATAGAAATTAATTAAACATACAAAAGACAAAGAATTGCGAACACGAGAGAGCGGACAGTGGAAATGCGGTGTGAATTTCATCACACACCGTACATACATGCCACATGCCACATGGCCCACTCACAGTCACAGTCACAGTTCGTGCTGTGCAGGCTTAGGGGGGTTGGGAGGGGGTGGTTTGTCATAGCCTTCACAGGTGACAGCACAAGTTCAACACGTTGAGCGAAAACAGAGAACTCAGCTGGTTGCCCCTCGCTTGGTTGTTCTTTCATTCATTATGCTTATTAGATTTGCCTGTCAGCACACACAGCCAACGGGGATGAGACCCGAGAAATAGAGAAACCTAGAGAGTGGTCCATTGTTGTTTTGGCATATTTATGGTCTACACACACACACACACACACACACACCCACCAGGAGACATTGTGCAGACATAGTAGCCGCATCTTTCTTTAAATTAAATTACATTAAAATTTCATTCTTCTGCAGCACAGATTGTGGCATCTGGTATTTCAAGAATGTGTTCAACATTTTAATTATATCTATTTGTGTGATTATAAGTTGTCAAGGGTAACAGACATGCATGCATGCCATAGCCAATAATAACAATTACTTCCAAATCGCGTATTTGCATTATTCATGTCGTAGATTCGAGATTAAATGTCATAAAACGTTTAAAGCATTCAATTTTCAGAAAAGAGTTTACCCTTTAATACGTAATGATATTTTAGTTGGTTGCATTTTTTCAACTTTGTTTCAACATTCACTTCCTTTGTCCAGTTTGTCAGTGGCTAACGTGCGATTGGCAATTGCTCCGCATTTTTATGGCTAGCAGCGGCATTTATGGCCAAGAGCTAGCAGTAACAGTATCATGGTAATAGCCACATCCACATCGACATCCTCTAGTGTGAAGCTAGGGCAACTTTCGCTGCAACAATGTATTCCCTCTCTCTCTCTCACACTCTCACTTCCTTTTTCTATTATTTGGTGGCATAAACTTACGCATATTTCGATCTGCACTCTTTGCGAAAAATAAACAAATAAAAGTCATTGAGTGCCCCTCGCTGGCTCGACTGCTTACATAAGACACTCGCTCGATAAAATGGGGGCTGGTTTGGTGTGCGTTTGTGTGTGTCCGTGTGTTTGTTTTGGAGCGAGGGGGAGCGAAGAATGGTTACGTTGGCTTTGATGAGCATGGTTCAATGGCTCTATGGACAGTGCACATACCAAAATTGATTTCGATTTCAATCGCAAAGGAAGCCACAACAACAACGACAACACGAGCAAACATGTTCAATTGGTGAAAACCACGTTTGGTTCGCTTGATTGTTGCTTTTATTTCCACAACGGACAACAAGATTGCAAAACTTGATTTTCAAGTTGCGCTACAAACGGAAAACGCATTTGAAACACCAACCGCTCTGTCGCGACTTGAGTTTCCCAGATCTTTCCTCGTCGTCGTCGCCGTCGTCGCCATCGTTGTTGTCATCCACTTTTGGTCGCATGTTGCTCTAATTGCATGACAAACTCTTGGCAACTTTCACACACTTTTTGGCATTATTGCTGGCCAACCAACCAACGGCTAAAGCCTGAACCGAACTGAACCTGCACTAGGTGCCTGCCCCAGGCAGCCGCTCTTCCGCCACTCTCTCTTCATCTCCTTTGGGCCATAACTGTCACATATCACTGTAGAAAAGTGAAAATCTTATGGCCGTCAGAGACAACAGGAAATTGTTAAGCTACGTCAACTGGACGAAAGTCTTATGTAAGCGTAGCTAAAAAACAAAAAGGAAGAGGAGATAGAAAGTCTGGCTTAATTCTAATTGCCAAGGAAAGCAATTTAATTTAAAAATGTAACAAGTTTGCTTTAAATATTCCAATTTTGTCTACACTTATTTAAGTGCATTTATTGAAGCATATTTAAATCGAAAAGTAATAATTATTTTTATTTTAATAATTAGAGTGGAATAAAATAAATATATTTCGCTATAAATAATATTTGATTTTAATCTCTTAATACATGTCAGCCAATTTACAGTTTAATCCCTGGCGTCAAATCGGTAAAATGAATTGATCGTAAAGTCGCGTACATGAATTTAAATAAATATAGACATTAATAATTTGAAATTGTCTCGGCTGTCACTTTGAATGAGTATATTCATTGCAAAACACACTCAAGGAAAGTGCATTCATTTTATTCGTGACAGAAATGAAAATGCGCAAAATTGCGCCAAAAACTGTTCAAATGTCGTAAACAAATACTACACAAATATTTGAACGCACAACTATAAGTAGTTTTCACTTTATATAGATCAGTGCTATATAAGTGTCTGCATATTTGTTCTGCCAGCGGTAAGATCAAGTAAACAAATGGTCAAATAAACAAAAAATTATAGAGACAAAGAGACAGACGCGAGCCCCTTGCATAATTTGCCAATTTTATTTGTATGAACAATTTCATTGAAATTTTGCGAAAAATAACAAGTAGACAACACACCAGCATAGTGTAAATTGACTTGCAAATACCTTGCAAGCTATTTTAAAATGTCCAAGTCCCAAAATACTTTTATTTGCAAGCTGAAAATCATGCAACCCTCCGCAGCAACGTTTTAAAAGAGTATTCAACTAATGCAAAAATCATTGCATATAACCATCAACAATTGAAATCTATCAAGCATTTGGATGCGCGAAATTACGTTTGCTCCGCTAGATTATTTATGATACAGACCAGGCCAGGCCAGAACCAATTCCATCCAATCCAATTCGATGCGATTCGACCTGGACAGAGGCCATATTTTGCGGAATGCCCCCCTCTCAGCTGAATCTGTGTATTTTATTTATTTATTCAATTTTCCACGTTTATGCTCTACATTGCCAATGAGCACAATTCCATTTGAGATGTCGGTAAGGTCAATGTCAGTGAAATATTTATACTGTCTGCACATCTGAACAGCTCGATCTCAGAACGAGTTTACTGACTGCCAACCCTTACTAATTAAGAACTGTGAAAAATAGAGTTTGTTGTTACATATTCCATTTCAAAAAGCTTTCTCCGAGAAGTAAGATTTGGGTTACTTATGGAACACTTGAAAATGAATTAGAAATGGTAAGTATACGATTTGTAGCATTGATCAAACTCATTAATTTATTGTTATACATTTAAAAAGCAACTGCTATTCTGTGTTTGTGTGTTTGTCAGCACATTTTTACCGACATACTTCGCTGAATCGCACGGAACCGTTGAGCAAAATTATCCGAGGTACGACAAAGAAGACATTCTACAATGGGGAATACTGGCAGGAATAGATGAGATAATCAGTCACTTAAAGACTCCAGATACTGAAAAATCTACGTTGAAGGACTTGAGTGAATTAGTAATGAGAGAAATGATGGATGGAACCAAAGTTGTGGACTTGTTTGATAAGCTACTCGTTTGGTGTTTGGTCAATGACATAGGTGAACCGATCCGTTCGGAGACTGGATCTATGGATCCAGAAAACAAAGATCACAAAAAGGCAGATACTAATAAAGAAACACGTCATAAAACTCCCAAGAAAAATCCAAAAAATGAGCATAGCTTTCTTTGCCTGATTGAAAACGAAGCTGAGAAGTGCTATGTTTATGTGTACAACCCCGACGAAGACATCTCTGTAGAAGAGCATTCATTAAAAGTGGACCATGACCATGTGAGTACGCAAACTATTTCACAAAGAACAAGGCTAAACCTACGAAAACACATCAATGCTGTAAGTCGGAGAATCAAAAAGGGGTGGAAACATTAATTCAAATATATGTTGATTTAAACAAAAACAATAATTATTAAATAAAAATTGTTTAAACTCGTACTGAAATAATTAATTGTTTTGATTTATCCATTCATTTGAAGAAACTTTTTAAATGTTTGCTAGAATGATCTTCGATTACTTGCAAAAGATTATTATTTCGAGTCAGATTATCTATCTATGCCAAATGCGATCAAAGAACTCCGTACAAACTTTTGTAGATACATCAAACCACATGCTCCATTAAGTGTCCGTTTCATTGTGGACCATTTATCAAATGTGGCCAGCCAAAAAAAGAAAAGGAACAAGCGCAACGTAGCTGCTTCTGCTGCCAAGAAACAAGCAAAGTTGGCCACAAAAAACACATGCCACGTAGGCAAAAGCAAACCACACGTTTGTCATAATAAAAGTTACTTAAAAATTGCACTGCGAATATCTTGGCGCACATAAATCAATGAATGTGCCTGGCTGGCTGGCTGGCTGGGCCAAAAGCGCGCACAACGTGGCGTATGCGTGATTTATTTCTACGGTGAGCTTCCAAATGATGTGCAAAATGATTCTTAAACACGACTACGCACAACGTTCAAAACTGACTAATTGCGTATGCGTCTCATGTGGTTCGTCACAATTTTTGATTTTAATTAGCTTCTTTCGAAAAGTTACACATTTATTTGAGTTTGAGTGCACAAATGAACAAACTCAAGTCCTGACGAACATTAACTTAATGCAACTTCCCTTTTCCAACTGGTAGCTGGCTTAGCTCAGACAGTTTCCTTGGCTGCAGCTGTTGCCTCGCTTTCCGCTGGGCTCAAAACATTGCGCAAATTTATTGCTGCTCTGCGCCTGTAGGCAATCAAAAGAGTGAAGCCAAGGAACGAGAGATGGCAAAAAACAACCTCACAGTAATGAACAGTCAAACTACGCTCGGAAGAACTGTACTTTCTGAAATATTTATTAGGTATAATCTTTTCTAACGAACTACATTTTCTTTTAAGTTTCAGAAATATTTTTCAGAAAAATACACTTATTTTAAATTATGGAAAGTCTACTCTGATGCAGTCAACATATTTGGTATTGGGAAATTCTACATTCATGCATTTCAAAATACTCGTAGTTTTTGCCAAACTTTGTCATTTAATTGCTTCGTGTTCTTGATATTTATGAAATATTTCCGTGTCAGTTACAGTTGCCACGCCTTCTCTGCCCTCCCTGGCTTCTTTCTACTAGTGCATATGTGTCAGCGATTTTAATAAATGGTAGCGTACTGCCAACGAAATTGAAATCTCTGGAGCATTTTGTGGCTTTCCATTGGGTGCACATAGCCGAGTCGATGAGACGCAGTTGGAAATTTGCTATTTTTCATTTTAGCGAAGTGATCCAAATGCTTTTTGCCTTTTTAATTTGTTGATTGTCAGCAAATGCAGCAGCACAGCGCAGAAGGTGAGTGTGCGGAATGAAAAGCAAATCAGAAATGGAAAAAAGCAAGTCGGATGGCAATTTGAACGCTATTTTAGGGCCTTATAATTGACTTTAGATATGGCAGCGTAATTAGATACACCAAGTTTGCTTAACGTAGGAACTAAGCACTCAATGCAGTACATTAAAAAATAAATAGTAAACTGGGAAATAGTGAAACCATTGAGAAGTCAATATACTGGATGCTACTGGCAGGAAAAATAACGAGAAAAATGCAAAAATGGATAATAGAAATATTGCAGAATACACTTTTGTATTCTAAGGGTGAAAATAAGTTTTCTAAGTTATTAAGAAAATACTTCATTTTACTGACATAAGCATAAAATAATTATCAACGTATGCTTTTCATTTGCATCTGTCTAAAAATTAAACAAGTGATTGGTAACTTTTATCTCGAATTGTATCTTTGTTACGCTTATGAGTTCTGACATTTATGCATACCTCTGCAAAAATTCATTTAATTATTAAAAACCATTTGTCTTATTACAAATCAATATAAGCAATTCAATTTATTGAAATTGCAGTAGCATTCATTGGTAAACAAAGAATACAGTTATAGTTTATTAGAATTGGGATTAGTTTTAATGAAAATTAAACAATAAATTTGAGTCTATGTGAATTATTTATTTACCAAGTCAAATATTTGCAATTGTTACTAATATTCCAACTTCTCTTTTTTTTCTTTCTGTGTACACACATATGGACGCAGTAAAAGTATGTGAAATTCTAAGCTGTTGGCAAATTTGTGGCCCTCGTTGCAAATAAAAAGCACAAACAAATAGGCAATGAAGAAGAATCCAGCGCATCACAACGTACTTGCTTAAAATCTCATTATGTAAAGTAAAAGTACACGAGGCAATGCCGCAATGAATGCCGACGGAGAGTCAGTGAGAGTGTATAGAAACAAAGAACTGAAAATGATTACCACTTTTACTTGGCTTGCTGCAAATTGAATTGATTTTAATCTGCATACACACAGTGCACAGCCTCCAAGAGAGTGGCTTCTGTTGTCTTTTTTTTTTTTTTCGCCTTGTGCCAATAAAATTTGCATTTGAAATCGCTTTTCAAAACAGCAAAAAATCCAAAACGAAAAAGAAAAACTTGCACAGGCGCAGTATCTATTACATACATGGCTCAGTGTCTCGTTGACTCGGTGTGGGAGTGTCTTTTAGGGCGAATTAAATTCTGGCCAATAAAAAAGTTTAAAGCAAGCACGCCAGCAACTTTTATGCGTGTGCAGAAAACGATAAGAGACCCAGCGACATCACTAAGAGCAGGCGACAGTGGAGTGGAGTGTGGGTGTGTGTGGATGTTACGCTTGAACGCAAATAAACTTAAAAGACATATGAAAATCAGTTTTTGAATATTGGCACAAGGCAAACAACTTTGCTGCCAGCTTTTAGACCTTCTTCCGCCTTCCGAACAGATTGTTGCTGCCTCCTGCCCTCTCCCACTCCATCTCCCCTGTCAGCCAGCAGGAGCATTTCTATACCGTTGCTTCTGGCACGTAGCCAGGAGAGCCAGAAAGGTCCTTCCACTTCCCCTCATGGGCATATCATTACTGCGGCGGGGAGCGCGTATTTGCCTATCTCAATGTCTGTGGACAAACAGCAAGTGAAATTCCGATTTCTGGTTCATTACTTCGCCAAGTTGGCAAAAAAAAAAACAAATGATTATTTCGTACTTTCGAGTATTGTTCTCGCATTGCCTGCAACAGCTATTAAGCCGTGTGTGTATATTATTTTCTTTAATTTATATGAATAGCACGCATTTATATATTGTACTTAACTGATGAAAAAATAAATAATGTAAATTATTTGTTGTTCTCCACAACAACCAGTAAAATTTGTTGTTTATTTAGAGCAATTAGAGAAGGCATAAAACTTTTATTGGCAATAAAGTTCACAACTAACGAAAGCGATGGTGCTAACTCAATTAGAGTTAACGCCCATCGCGTCTTTCAACTGAAAAATCTAATGAAGATCCACATGACCACATGCATATAGACCAAATGGCCAAAATTGCATTGTGTCTGCTGGCATGTTTCGGCAGTTTCGCTGCAATATTCATTACGCCAAATGCCACTTAAAACGCAATTACCGCAGCCTCACCGAGAGTTCACCAACTGCAATACTCGAGGCACACATAGAGGAGGCCTTCTCCACTTCACTCCCCCTCCCCCTCCCCTTCATCAATGCAACCAACGCATTCACGCATCGTTGGCGAAAACATTTTCAAAATCATTTTGGGCGAAAAAAGTGACGAAAGCGACCGCAACCGAAAAGCATTTGAAATGCAAATTGCGCGTAGCCAAATTATAAAGCAAATGCGCCACAAACTATGCCAAAAAGAACTGGAAAATCGAAACGATGATAATGAAGTAGCTCAGGAGAGCTCAATCTTTGCTAAAATCAATAGTCAACAAAATTTGAACAATCTCAAATAATTACGAATTTTAATTGCTTCACTTTCGAAATATTTGGAAATGTTATTATAAATATAAAGCCATACAAATATCGTTAACCTTCTACAAATAGTTTTTGGCATAAATCGAGTTACATAAGGTTTAACCTTATGCTCAATACATCAGCATGGTTGAAAACTACTTTCGACAAAAATAGAAAATCACTGAGAGAGTTACGAAGGTGGATAGAAATAGAGAGAAAGAAGCGAGGGAGAAAAGGTCATCAATTAAGAAACCCTTTTGCCAAAATTAGCGCACTCAATTAATTTCAAAACAGTTTACCCAACGTCGAGTCAGCGCCAACACTTTTGGTTACCAGCTGCCATGACCCCGCGCGCCTTCTCGCATTCATCAAACATCCGCCCCCCTGCCTCCCATCTCCCATCCGCACTACACATCACTCCATGCCCCTCCGCGCTCGTTCTCCAGTTTCTCAAATCTACACTTTCTCATACAGAGAACACACAACTTGACAGTGAGTGAAATTTCAATTAATCAAGTTGTGTGCGAAACGTGTGGAACTGGGGTAAAGGTGCACATTGGGCACAAGGTGCGAGGGACTCGCGTTTTTCCAGTTAACCCATGTCGACATTTCAGATATAGTCGAAATTGATGGCAGGATACAAGGATATGGGAAGGCAGCAACAGCATGAGAACGAGAAGCTGTATTGAAATGAAATTTACAGCGCCAAAACAAGTGTGCACAAATTGGGAGAGTGTAGTCGACCAACCTGATACTCTTTAAGAGAATTATTCGAATAGATTTGGCAATTTTCGTTACAAATACTTTTCGCTTTCCTGGCTGCTCATAGCGCACAGGGTATTTGCTATACTATAAAATAGCAACGGCATGAGCTGGCTGGCTGTTGGCGTTGCTGTGATGCAGGTGGTGATTAGTCATTATTTATTTTAAAATCAATTAGTTCGCCTTGAAAGTGCCTCTCGCCTCCTGCGGAGGGGAATGAAGTATGGGCAGACATAAAATTCACGTCTCATTGACAAGCAAAAATATTTTAGCACATAATTCTTACGAATCTTTTGAACATTTTGTTGGCTGCTGTGCAAAATAATAATTTACATTTGAATAAGTCAATTTGATTTCATAATAAAATATCAAATGTCTCTCTCTCTCCCCTTTTTCTAATTGGCAATTATATGCAGCAGAGCCGTACCACAAAGTGACAGGTTACAATTCAATTCTACATAATAGCACAACAACGATTTTAATGGAAAACTAATTAAGTTGCAATATTTTGGTAAAATGGCAAAAGAAATTGCATTTGAGACGACATCAGATCAAATTGACAGCTGGTAAAATGCTTGTGTGTGCGTGTGCAATTGAACGATTGAGGAAATTAATGCTGCATTCAAAATGAAGACATCATCCAGACGGACAACGACGACGAGTCAACGTTCAAACTCCAATTCAAATGCAAATGCAAATGTCAGGAACTGAATACTAATACTAAGTAATGCCCAAAAGACAGCGAATCTAATGGTTTCGACTTTTGCTTTGACAAAAGTCAAAGTAAGACGGCAAATCAGACAGACAGAGAAGCAAATGAGCTAAAATGTAAAACAGGAAATTAAATTTACGAGAATTTACACAAAAGCCCGAAGCTGACTGGCGAAACTGTTGCATATCTCAACGCTCCAGCTTGTTGAGAGCTGAGAGAGAGTGAGTCTTGCTGCTCTGAGGGGATTTCACTTGAAAGTATTCGCAAATTGCACATTACTGTGAAAAATTGTAGTGGATATCTTGGGGATTATGTCGTAGATGATGCCAGCAAAACGGTAATCCCATTGAAATTGTTAGCATGCCAACTAGAGCAAAATAAATGCTCTAAACGAGGAATATTTAAGGGAAATTAGATAAGTTGGCAGCTTTTAAGCAAACTTAATTGTTCAATTGCAAAAAGGTGTCGACATGACATTTGCACACAAATTGACACTGCTCAAAAACATGAGTTTTAATCACATCAAGCAGGAGTTCATAATCGGAAATTAGTTGCCAATTTCTGAAATATTTTGCATAGAATTAGCAACTTATAAAGTCAGTATTATTGAGTGAACAGAGGCCTCAAGAATTTGTTGGTCATCTCTACTTTTCGGAATGAAAATTGCTAATTGCCAGAACTCAAAGCTCTAGGTCTCCAACAATAGTTCCCGACTCCTGTTGGATTGCAAATGATGTTGTTTCAAGGACCATAGTTCAGTTGGGCCAAGCTGTGTGATTTTTAAGTGGTTCAGTTCACTTTGAATGCAATCGCCATCTCTGTTCTGCTAGTGCAGACAAATGCAGCTAGTTGATTGATTTCAAGGAATTTTGCAATGTTTGGCAGCGCTTAAAGCTGAACGAGCTGAACTACAATTAGGAGCAGGGGCAACATGAGAAATTAATCAAATGAGGCAAACTAGCTTGCAGCTTCATGCGTTGCATAAATCAGTCTCGCCTGGAAATAGTTTTGTTTAAACAGTTCGCCGGATATGCCTCATCCGTTGCAACAGTGAAGTCAAAAGTCAAGAGAAGCATTCATCAGAGCCAGTGGCAGTGGCAACAGTGGCAGAGTCAGCTGCCAGCCTTGCCAGATTGCGCTCTATGCTATGCTGTATAATAACGCACTAATTTGCATTGCAAGCTGAAGGCTGAAGGCAGCAGGCAGCAGCCAGAAAAGCCTGAATGCAAAAGGACAACAGATGCATGCCAGCCAGCATTGGGGGCTAGAGTAAACACAGCATTTAAAACCCATGTCACATATGTCGACAGCTAGTGCTGCTGCCTTGCCATGCCGTGCCACGCCCACGCACACCATGTGGGCGGCCAACAAATGAAGCGCTGCAAATATTATTTTTTAATGAAATTCCATTTAAACAAAATTTATTCCGCCACACACAGTTGGTCCTTTCCCTACGAAGTGACAGGATCCCACTGGCAGTAGGACAACATTAGAAGCATTTTCCATTAGGTTGCGCGCAAAACTTTAATTGAATAAGTTTCTTTTTTCCGTTGTTGATGTTGTTGTAAAGAGCATATAGTAAGTGGGCGACTACGAGGAAGTTTTATATCTCGGTTTTCTACTCCTTGGTCTTGCTGTCAGCAGTGCATGCAATTAATTTGAGCAGTGCATAAATGCAACTAGTCTGCAAGTTGTTACAATCGTCACTGCGACAAAATGATATCCTATGTAGAGGATGCTGCAAATTTCCATTAAACAAGCTTCATCAATTACTTTATTAATTTTGTATTTTTTCAAATAATCGATAAAGTTTGAATCATTCTATTAGAAATGTCTGTCTTAAATTTTCATTCAAAAAAATAATTGTAAAATAATTTACAATTTTATTTTCAAAGAAACTATCACATTAAATAGTTTTCGATGTTAGAAATAATTTTTAATAAATATATAATTTAAAAAAAATACCTTATGCAATCCTCATATTAAATAAAATGCGCTAGTTTTCAAGGGATTTATTATGTTCTCTTTTCTAAAATATATGGAACTTTCAATTATTTTTGAATTGATGGCACCATATAAAATGTATACATATTTAAAGTATATGATTTTCGATTCTCATAATAATTAAAATGCGAAAGTTTTGAAGGGATTTGTTAAATTCCTTTTTATTTTTTTTAAATATGTGCCTTTCAATCTAGGAATTACTATAGGAATAACTATGCCTATGACAATGGAGGGTATCGCAAACTAAAAAGACAGCTTGAGCCCAGTTAGCAAAGTGTCGTCTTCGAGATTGCCACTAATGGCAATGTTTTTCAGCTTCTGCCGCATTTTCCCGCACTGTTGCCATTGCTACAGGCTGAATGCAGACGCAGATTTACAGTTACAGTTTTCATTTTAATTTTCCCAGCATTTGGCTAATTCAATTTCCTGGCCATCGCCGTCATCGCATTGTGTTTGGGACAAGTTGTCTTGTCTGTCTGTCTTTTGTTACAGTTACAATTTTCCCAACAACGTCGCCAGCTAAACAGTTTGCATATTGCGCAACAATAACAATCGCTAAAAGTGACCAAAGAGCAGGGGACGGGGAGTCAAGGGGGTCAGAGGGGGATTGCTGGCTGTGTGAGAACTTTGCTCTTGTTTTTTGTCTTGTCGGCCACTAAAATTGTCGTCGAAATTAAATGCTTAACTGGGCTGACAAGCGCCGATGACAGTTGCACAATGTTCGCAGCAATAGTTGCGCGTCTGTCTCTTGTGTCGGTTTGTCGTCGTGCGTTGTGGCAACGCCAATTTATGTCGCATGCATCTTTGAACGCTGACAAGTGCCATGGAAAAGCAGCATGAGAAAAGTTTTGCTCGTGATTGCTTTGGGGCCATTGCATTTTGGGGATTGATATGCACCCAATGTTGCACTGCCATCTGCCATGTGGCATGTGGCGACTAGATGTGGCACAAAATGAGTGCCGTTGCTTTTTGGGGTCATAAATACGATGCATGCGTTGCTCGCAAGTTAATTGCTTTCGTTGGCAGCTTTAAGTTGCACTTCGCAATGGTTTTAACCCAGAAGAAAACGGTTGACACAGTTTTGCTTTGTTTGTTGCTTGAATAAATCGTTTGCTTCAGAAACAAAGCAAACATCCAATAAATCAATAAATTGACAATTGAATCAAATTCACTTGGAATATCTTCAAAAGAACGGAGCCAATTAAACTTATTTGCATGATTAGGCAATTACCACTGAGTGCAAGAACAAAGGTTGTTCAAATTTGGCAACAAGCTGAACAAACTACTAATCACAGTATGTGACCAAATATGTCAGTCAAAACTTCAGTCGCTTATGATGGTCATTTGGTCATTTGCCGAGTTTTGCACATTGACATTTATGTATGTACTCGTCCGTCGTATGTATATTGTTTGGTCAATCTGTAGGCACTCAATCAAGTTTTTAAGGGGCATCAATGCCAATGATGCCACACTCAATTACACGCACTTACCACACTGACAGCAGCAGCTCAGCCCAGGACGTTGATGGGACAGATAGACGACGCTTGATGATGATAATGGCAAAAATGTTGAATGTCTGTTGAATTTGGGCAGATGAAATCGACAACAGCAACAACAACAACAACAAACAAGAAAAAAGAGATGGAAAAATGCGAAAAGCCGACAAATGTCAGTCTCAAATGGATGCTTTTCAGATTGAGATCGAGTCTTGAAGCGAGACACAATAGCTAAAGCTGCAAGTGCCACAAAATGCGCCAATTATCGCAATGCAATAACAAAGGCCCCATAAAATAATAAAGCAAAATTATTATCTGCCCAGGCGTAACACAATGGCAGCTAAAGCTGCTGATGCTGAAGCCATGATGCGATTGGTTGATGCTGACAACAGGCTAACAACAAAGTGGCAACAACTGTTGCCAATATTTTGCAATAAAAATGCCTAAAAAAGATGATGTGTTGACGGCCAACAAAACACGTACACATCGCACATCACACATACCATATACCATATACCATATCTGATGTGGCAATTGAGAAACTTGACAACAATTTGTTGGTCCAAATATGTTTGCTGCTGCCCGAGATATGACAGCAATCAGCCACGCCCACAGCTGCCTGCGGCATAGCAATCGGAAAACACTCAACTACTGAAACCGAGCTCAAGTAAGTAACTTTGAGATACAATCGCAGCAAAGCACAAAAAAACAAAGTACACATCAAGGAAGGCTGAAGAACTTAGATCGGCTTAAGAGTTGCCCCGTTCGTGAAGAAAGTATATTTAAAATTAAAAACAATTCAATTTGGATTACAACTAAACCAATTTGCATTATTTCCATATTCCCTTGATAGTTTTTAGTTTTTACTGGCACACGCCATGCTACCCAATATCAAGCACTTCAATACTTACAGGGTATCTCAAGCGAAGCCAAATTGTATATTGCAACAGCTGCTCTTGCGCGTGCTGAGAGCATACAAAAAAAAACTAGAACAATTTTTCAATCCATATTTCTTGTTCACTGCTTGTTTCTGCTTTTACCATTTCTTTTTGGCTGATAACTTTCAAATGCAATGCCGCAGGCTGTTATATCATGGCAATAATGCAAAATACAGTGAGCAACTCGCAGCAACATGGCAGCGGAGAGATGCTGATGGAGTCGGCTGGGGAGTTGGTGAATTCAGGCTGCAATTGCAATGGAAATAGAAATGACGGGAACGTTGACGTTCAATTTTTCATAAAAGTTTATTTCGCATTTGTTTCTGGGGCACAAGTGTGCAAAATATATATCGTACGGGAATATGACAGACAATTCAAAGTTGTGAATTGCACTGCATGTCTCTGCGTTTCAGATAAGAAGCTCAATTCAAAAGGCAAGCAAGAAATTTAAATACTGCAATTCAAAAAACCCAAAATATATATTTGATACATATCTTAACTTTGTTGAAATACGAAATGTACAAAAATGTACACATTAAATGAATCATTTTTGTAGTTTCCTTAAAAATGCAACCAGAGTAATTCGTCAAGAGTTGCTTTTATTATTATAATTATGATCGGAAATAAGTATGAAATAAATAAATAAAAGTGAAAAAAACTTTACGAGGAGTAAAATATGCACATAAATATAAAACAGGGTGCACTTGGATTAAAATTAAAAACATTTCCTGCTGCGGCGGAAACAGCTGTAAAAAGTAGCACAATGCTGCCGCCTTCCTTGCCCCTGCCACACCGCCATCGTCACCGCCACCGCCATCGTAGTCGCAGCCGCTGTCAACTTCCGTTGTGGGAGGATGTTGGCCATTTTGTTTTTACAGGCTCGGATTTGTGAGTCATTGAGATGGCAAGGGCGAGAGCGGGGAAGCGTTGGAAGGCTTTAACGGCTAACGGCACGTTACGACTGAGTCGAGCCCAAGGGACAGCCGGTTGGGCTCCCCAGCTTGGGGAGCTGGGGGGCAACAGCTGCTGACAATGCAGCTTAAAGGTGTGAATGATTGCTGTGAGTCGCCGAGACGCAGCAATTGTTTGGCATTTTTGATTAGGAACCGAGCGCAATCACAAGTCCCGAGCCCATAAATATGTTAATGATAATGAATTGCAATTGAAATTGCGTCTGGGATCGGATCGAGGCAGCTGAAGGATAATGCTCATGCTCAGTGCGTAGCATACTTTCTGGGAGCAACGAGAGCTACAGAAGCGCGTTGAAAACTTTGCATTTTAATGCAGTATAATTCATTATTGTCAGCCAACTTTTCTCATATTAACTGCGGCAACAAACGATTTAAATTTAATTAACCTCACTGCGAAATAAAAAGCAACCACAAAATGTGAACTTAACAGCCAAGCTGATTAAAAAGTAAACTTTTACTTTTAATAAAAATCACTTTTGCATTTCGCATTCGCTGCTGCTTCGCGTACGATGAAGAGACAGCCACCAAAAACAACAGCAACAACAAAAAAAAAAAACTGAAGAAAACTTTGTGGTTAAATTAAAAATACTTTTTTTATGCAAAAATGTTTTACAGCAAATAATGAGTAGAGCTCATTGCGGTTAGCAACGGCGGTGGCGTCGAGTCGTGGCCAGAGTCCGAGTCTGAGCTAAAGACCAAAGGCCAAAGGGCAACAAATGCTGCAGCTCAAAATAATAAGTACTATATTGAAATTTATTTGTACAACAAAAACAAAAAAAAACAAAAAATGAAAAAGAAAAACAGAATAAAAGCAAAATGCAAAGGCAAAGCAGATTTGCATTTTTAGCTGGAGAGTAAAAGAAGCAGACGGCGAAAAAAAGTCTGTGACTGGCCTAAACAAAGAGCCAGCGAGACCGCAAAAGTTGCCACGAAAAAGAAAAACTTATGAAAAATGTTGCAAGTTCGCTGAGGAGACAGGGAGGCGGGGGAGAGCTCACTAAAGTGAGTCCGAAAAAGCAACGGATTCACTGCAAATTAAACACGAAATTGAATTCTGCTCATAATAATTTCCCCAAGGATGCTTATTAGGCTAGCAGCAACACAGCTCTCAGTAGTAGCCTGGACCCCAAAGATTTCATTTGACGAATAAAATCCTCTGGCTCTGTCTGCTGGCTTCCTTCTTTGCTGCCTCCCTCCTCTCCCCAACGGCAGATGCCACATCCTCGACAATGTCATAAGTGCAACTGAGACACGAGTTGATGTTATTTCCTTGATTAGGCATGGGAGAGGCGCCAGAAGCAACAAAAACAACGAACACATAAACACAAAACAATCAAACAAAGTCAGAGACAGACACGAGAGAGAGAGAGAGAGAGAGAGAGAGAGAGAGAGAGAGAGAGCGAGAGCATCAAAATAAATCAGCTATGCACAAAGTAATTTAGCCGAGCCAGCTGAAAATGATGAGCCAGATGACCAGGCCATAAAGAAGTGACATAAAAAAATCCACAGATAAAACTGAAATATAAAACTGAATAACTATTTCAAACTCGTATTGTTTGCTTCTTAAGTTTGTACACACTTAATAAGAAAATTTGTATTTCATGTAGCCATTAGTAAAGATTATGAAATGCATTTCGGTAAATTATTATTGATTTAAAAGAATTTATTTGTTTAAATGTCATAATAAGAAAGTTGCGAGCAGCTTAATTTCTAATGGCATTGCTTTAGATTTTCCTCAACTCTCCAGCACCGCAAAAGTCTTAGAAGGGTTAGCAAAAAGCTTTGCTAAAAAATGGCGAACCACATGCATGTCAGTTGAGTCAACAAACCAAACTGATAGCGCGGAATTTTTAGAGAACTTTTGAACTTCTGCATTGGCCAGAAACATTCCACACAGTTCCCTTAAACAACAAAAAATTGGAAATCAATTGATTTTGACTCTTTTTGACTAAGGCTAAGCCAAAAGTTTTGGCCAAGGATCGAAAGTACAATGGCGTAGCCAAAGCCATAGCCAATTATCAGACAAAAACGGCATTGAAGAGAATTTGCTTGCGGAAACTTTTAGATTTTTCGGCTACTATCGAGAATCAACGAAATAACTCCCAAAAGAAAATAATAACAAAAAAAAAAGAAAAAACACAAAACCCAGCAAAAGTTTTGCCAAATTCCCCGCAGAGTCGAGCGACGAAACTAAAGCAGATGTACAAATGGATAGAACGGAGCTATAGATACAGAGATAGCTGAAACTCAGCAGAAGTAGTCTCCACTCTAATTGAAATCTAGGCAACACAACGCACAACAGCAGAACGCGTTCTCCGAACTTGAGTTCAACTTTTGCGTAGAAATGCAATTAAAAGCAGCAGCCGAGCGGCAGTCAGAGACGGATTTTGCTTAATCTTTGCATCAGTTTTGGTCCCAAAAGCCAACAACAACAGCAACAACAACAGCAAGTAAACTCAAAACTTTCCACTTGGCTAATGCAAAAGCAAAGCAATGCTTAAATTTTATTTACGCACAAATTAAAACATCAAGGCTAAGAACGACGACGAAGACGAAGACGAAGGCAGGATGAGGATACTATGGTAAATTATGAACAAGCGATGCCTCCAGCCAGGTTACATAAGCCAAGAGAAGGAGGTGACTTGAAAGATATGGCGGAGAGGGAGAGAAAGGGGGGCGGGGCTCGACTCGGTTGCCAGGCAAGATTGTTTTTTAGTTTATAGTTTGAGGTTTTTAGATAATGCGAAAGTTGTAACTAGGTGTGGCCTCCAGGCGCTGCCATACTTTTTGAACACTTTTTTTTTTCGTTACAAGCTTATGAAATAAACTGAATCGCAGCCTAGCCCAGGAATTGGCTATTGCCTTAAGTAAGTAGTTAGTTTGAGGATCAATAAATGATAAAAGGTCAAACGGGGCATTGAAAGTTGATACCGAATTTGTCAGAATTTTACACAAAGAGGGGAAATGCGAAAATTGCTTTGATGTCTGGAATGTGATGTATTAATATTTAATATAGAGTTCAGCAAAGGCTTTTCAGCTTAAAGATTTGGTTGGGTAATTTAATCAATCTGTGATTAATCTTAAGCTCACTTGGGATAAATATGGTCATGTGTGTGTCCTTAAAACGTATCAACTTAAGTGAAGATTTCAGTTCGACCACAGGAATTGCACAATAAACTTGAAATCAATTGAATTCCATGTGCGTTCGGCTATAAAAAATCAATTAATTTTGTACTTCACACGTGCACACATATACACTTAAGGACAACAATACAGTTGACCACACATTTGTCGGAAAATGTGGTGGGCGGTTGGTTTGGGGCATGCCGCAAAGTCAAGCGAGAAAATTAATACACATGTTCTTGCAATAACGAGAAAGTCACATCTTTGCTTTCATTTCAGTCTCTCTCTTTCTCTTTCCCTATCTTGCATCTTCCTTTAGCCATTTCCTTTGCGTTGGCCGCAATATTCGGAAAGCCAATCGGCACAAATACTTTTGTAGGATTTGCTGGTTAAAATCTGAACTCTTCGATTATTCGATTCGTGCATTGTCACGTTTAAGGACATCTATGAAACGTGTGTGTTTGTCGTATTCAAGTGTCTTTTCGAATTTTCGACTCTTTTAAATAGATCATTGGCAACTGGACGTATAATTGGGTCGAGTGCTAACAGCAAAGTTGGCAAGTTAATTAGTATAATATTTTTGTTAGCTCACAATTTTCCTTTAATTGCACGCATGTCACACTCAGAGCACTTGGTAAAGTTAAGGCAGAAGAGTTGCAAGACAGGGTGCTTACAAATTGTAATGATTGCAATTTTATGAGGGCTCCTCCCCAACGAAAGACACGCTCAAGTGCTAACAATTAGAAAACTTCCAACAAGCAGGTAAAAGATGAGAAAAAAAATGCAAGAGGACTTTTACTTTGCTCTCTTTGTGGCATCTGTATTTGACGTACTAATGAATTTATGTAGACAATTTGCTAAATGGTATGTGACCTTTTTGCCAAAGATGCTGGCGGAAAAACAACGAGAACAAGAAAACTTTCGTTTCGTCATAAAGAAAGCAGTTAAATGCAATATTAAATATACAAGTATATTTTGTTTGATTAAGTCTGAGAATCGAAACATTTTATCACCTGAAAGTAAGTAGTAAAATAGAATAGAGCTCAGAGCTTGCAGTTGCTTCCAGTCACTTGTACAACTTGAGCAAGAAATTAAGATTAGTAACGCAATTAACGTGTTTAACAACCTAACCAATTGGTAAGAAATAAACTTCACCTACCTCAGTAGTAAACGATCCTAAGTCTACCTGTAGCACTAAGGAACCAAATCAAAACAAATCGTAAACGTAATCGTAAACAAAAGAAAAAGTTAATAGAATTGAGTTCGACACAGCCGCGCAGATCATCACACACCATAGTTATATTCATTTGAATTATGGTAGTTTGTTCTGGGAGGGTAGGGAATATAAAACGTTCTTGGAGGAGAAGGAGGAGTAGTGGGGTACAACATTTGTCAGCTAAACAGAAACTACAAATGAATAGGCGCCTTCTACTCACTGTAGGGCTGAGGTCGTGTACCGTAAAGAGGCTCCTGCAGTAATGGCGAGCGACCATTTCCAATCTCCTTAACTGAAACGAGATAAGAGCAAACGGCAAACAATTTGCGCGTGATAAATGTTTCCACAAATTTGTTGAATTTGTTGGTTGGTTTGTTGGCTGTTGATTGTTGGTTGGTTCTTGGTTGGATTGATTGGTTGTTGGGTTTTTGCTTGGATTTGGTTTGCTTGATCTGTTTTGTGGCGTGTGTGTGTCTGTCTGTGGCGTTTATCGAATCGTTTTATTTTCGCTAAAAACTAACTACAAGAAAACTGTTGTTTGAAGTGTTTGTTTGTTGTTGTCTGTATTTATAAATATGTTGAACATCCAAACGAAATACAAATATAATGAATATCGAGAAAAACAAGAGCTGTGTTTGAAAAGAAGAGCACATATCCTAGTAACTGAACCGTATGGAAACAACCAAACAAAACGAAAGGGAAAAAACAAAACCAGCACCCGAGTGAATGAGAGAAAACAAGAAACCACCAGTGATGACGCTCGCTAGAAAGAGAGCACGGAATCGGCGAGAGATAGTAGCAACTGTGGGCTATACTCGTTTATGAAATGCTTCAGCTGCTGCCTCGCGTTATTCGCTTGCCTTTCGCATGCCAATGAATCAGTTTTTGTATACGCCTAATAAAGTATATAAAAAACAAGAACAGCAACATCGACAAGAACACGAAAAAAAAGCCAAAAACCGAAACCAGACGCAGGCTAAACTAATTTCATTTGAGGTTTGAGACAGGTCAGTCCCCAGCTATGGCAACGGCCTCAATAACAACAACAACAACAACAATAAATATGAGAAACACGTCATGTGGAATTTGAAATTGCGTCGAAACTCTTATATAACAATTTGGAAGCGGTTTAATTTATGGCTGCGAAAAGATTTGAGCACAATTAAATGAATGTTAACCATTTCTGACAACAGACAATGATAACCCAAAATTGATGATCGAAAGTGGAAAAGTCAATGGAGTAGATGTGATAAATAGATAATTGGCCAAAACACTGGCTCCAAGCACCTGATTTCAGGGTCAACTGGCGCACAAAACTGACCATATGAAAACAACAAAACGTGACCCCAATAAATGCAGTTTTGCAACATTTGGAGTTGAATTAGAACCTGTTCTTGGCATCGACTGTTGCATAAAGTGGGCTAATGTCTTACATGGATTCGACTTTAAAGGCAAAAAGCATTCAACAGATCGACAACAAAAATGATATTCTGAAAGAAAATCAAATAATAAGATACAATCGATTTTACCATGAACCACAAAAACAATATGGTAGTTTCTCAATCAGTTATTAAATCTGATCTCAAGGGGCAGAAGATTCTAACTGCTATCTGAAACGAAGTTTGAATATCTCTTCATATGTGTAGGTAAGTATCTTAGATTGATGTGAATACATTTTGGGACTTCGTTTATCCTCGACTTAAACTATTAAAAGGGGAAGAAATTCGGGATTTATTGCAGAGGCGTCGCGGTGTCGAGATTTTCACTTACAAACTATGATATTGTATTTGTAGGTAGGTAGTAGTTATTATTTAGAATAGAGTGCTTCAACTGACTCACCTCCAGTCACAGTAGCTGTGTGTGTGTGTGATATACGCAACGTTGCTGAAGTCGTTTCTCTCATTTATTTAATATTTCTCTTGCAAACGGTGCACAATGATAATATTTATTTATTATGTGTACCGTTAGAATCTACATACATGACCGACTAATACCACCGGGCGTACATACAACTTTTCTACATGCCCCAACAATACATATACATACACATTTGTATGCACACATATAGAGCTATATAGTCACATAACTTTGAACAGATCCCAATGGTAAATGTTTGGTTTTTTGTTTTTCATATTTATGCGATTGGTTTTGTTTTTTTTTTTTTTTGATTTTCTTTGCGTCAACAAAATTTTAAATTAAATAAAATTCAAGCTTGATTTGAAATTGAATTTTTGTGGTTCATGGTATGATATACAGAACAAAAATTATATATATAAGCAAGATATATATCTCAATAAATGGCTTCCAAAACGAAATGTTTATCAATTATTATTTTTAATTTGATTGATAGCAGATTTCTAATGATTTTTTTCAGTTTGGTTTCTAGCAGCTCGTCGTCGGATTGTCAACACCAGGCACAGCAACAACCACAATTGGCAACATTTGATTCCGATAACGATATCGATAGCGATAACATCGATCATTTAATCGCTTTCAAATTCTGTTCATTTTTTTTTCAGTTTTATGCAATAAAATTCAAAAACATTCGCCCTTCAGCGTGTGCTCAGCGTACGGCGCATAAACATTTCAAGGATCTGTTCAAATTGTACGATTTAAAGCGACTACATATTGGGGTTATAGCAGCTGTCGTAATACTAGCAGTTTTGATAGTAGTAGCAATAGTAGTAGTTCTAGCAGTAGCTGTTAATATTTGAATATTTGCCACTGCCACTGCCGCTGCTGTTTCCATTTCCGTATCCATATCCGTATTCGATTCCGATTCCTCCAATCCCCAATCCGTTACGGTTTCCGTTACAGTTCCCACGTTGTGATCATTATCTTGATTATGATCATCAACAATATATCGATCATGATGAGGATGATCATCTTTAAGTCCAACAACAACAATTCTCGTTACGTCTGTAGCGTCGCTGCCCGTGCCATGCATCCCTGCACACAGACAAACACAAGCGAGATAGAGATAGATAGTAGAATAGTGTTGGTTTTTTTTTTATTGTGATTGAGACTTGAAGTTGTGATTAGATAGATATATGTATACACACATACATACATGTATAGTTGCATATATAATTACATACATATATTTACATATTCACGCATATAGAAAGTGTGTGACACATATATATATAGTGAAATATATATGCATATGTATATATATGTATATTTAAATTTGATTTTGTCTGCGAGTTTCGTTTTTTGTTGTTGTGATGCTTAGTCCTGCTCAGAGATAAAGTTTCATATATATTATATATAGAATACATATACATATTAAATATATGTCTATATACATATATATGCTATATTCTATGCTTGCATTTTCGTGGTTGGTTTTTGAATTTTTTGTTCTTGTATAGATTGCATAAAATTGAAATCTTGTTTTGTTGTTTTATTTAAAATTTTTTTTGTTTTTTTTTTTTTACTTAAATTTGGTGCATTCTTGGATATATATTTTTAGTTGCATACTGTTGTTGTTGTAGCTGTTGTTGTTGTAGTAGTAGTAGTAGTAATAGTAGTAGTAGTTGTTGTTGTTGTTGTTGTTTCTTACTGAGGGAATATCTATATTTTTTCCTATAGAGGTATATTTCTTTTCTGTTCTGGAACTTACACACACACAACAAAAATGGTAGTAGAAATAGTAGTAGTAAGTTTTTTTTCGATTATTCATTTGTTTAAGTAAAAGTAGTAAGTTAGTTAGTAGTTGGGTAGTCAGGCAGGCAGGCGGGCATTTTGATTTTGTATATTGTATATTTCTTTTATTATTATGGTTTTTTCTGGGGAAAGGAGCTATAGCAACGTAGTGGCATTAGCATGATGGTTGTTGTTAGTGGGCGCCTATAGATACTATATAAATCGGGGATTGGGTTCCGTGTTCTGTTTTTAATTTTTAGCTGTAGTTGTTGTTGTAGCTGTTTGTTGTTGTTGCTGTAGTTGATGTTGTTATTGTTACTACCTTTTTAAACACTGCCATGAAAAAAGAAAAATATAAAACAAAAAATCAAACAAATTAAAAAGGGGAAATAACTTAAGAATTACAATTATTGGATAAATTTGTTAGTGAAATTTCATTTTGTTTTTTTTTTGCGCGCAGTTTATGTTGTTGTTTTTACAGTGCGAGAAAAAGCAGCATTTTTTATATTATATTCTTTTTAACGTGATGTTGTTGTAATTGTTATTGTTGTTTTTTATTGGACTGAGATTGTTCTGGATGTAGTTGTAGTTGTTGTTCTTGTTGTAGTTGTTGTTGCTGCTGCACACTTTTGCTGCTGCTTTTGTTAAAAATTTTCATTATGAATTTCGTTTTGAAGGCATTGGCTCTGTTGCTTGTTGTTGTTGTTGTTGCTGGCTGATGTAGTTGTAGTTATTGTTGTTGTGGTACTTTGTCTTATAATACACAATGTTTTCTTGTATCTGTTGTTTTGTTTTTGTGGTTGTTGTTGTTGTAATATAATACAGTGTATTCGATATATATTAGTAGTAGCAGTGAAGGATTCGTTATCGATGACTCGATATCTGTTTGCTTGGTTTTTTGGAATTGTTGTTGGGTGATTTTTGGAGGGTTAATTGTTTTGTTGTTGTTGGGTTTTTTAGTAGACGCTTGTGTTTTCTTGTTGTTGTTGTTGTGGTGTACTTTGAGGTTGGTGTTGTGGTTTGATGTTGTTGTTGTTGTTGTGGTGTTTGTTGCTTGCCGTGGATGCTTGTGTTGTATTGTGTTGACAGAATAAAAGTTGTACGTTGAAGTCGATAGCTGCTTTTCATTTGATTATTTTCTTATTCTCTTTTTCACAAAACTTTTCAAAAAATTTAATATTTGCTGTGTTCATCAAGTGGCTTAAAATTTAAAATGCTCACATCAAACAATCGAAATCGAAAAACAAAATTTAAGTTGATAGCAAAGTTGATTTGCTTGTAGGATATCAAAGATATGTTTGTTAAAGTTGTAAAAAGCTGAGTAGTAGTAAGAGTATGGCTTAAAAAGCTAAAAACTAATGCTTAAAAGTATATAGAATATATAGCTATTGGTTTTCGGATACGACATACCTGTGTGAATGAACGATATTGTGTGGCGCATTGTGTCAAGTGGTTATATTAGAAATTGGTTAGTGGAGCCATTAGGAAAAATAAAACAGAAAAGAAAAATATGTACTTAAGACTAAAGTGGCGGCTCTAGCATTTTTAATAAGTATGAAAAGTGTGTGTATATATATGTATATATATTCTATGTGTTGCCAATACATTTCTAATTCAATCATCAATCAATTCAATCTGCGATCATCTTGTATTTGTGATTGCCAACCAATTGCTTTCATATCCAATTCTAAGCAGCTTTGCAAATGATTGCAAACAATTGTAACATCAATCATTAAAAGTTCTGCATACAATTGTATATTTGCTTGGCTGATTTCAAATCCTATGAAACGGCTTAGAGCGAGACCGAGGGCTCATCTGCTCAATTTAACCCAATGAGGGGAGACAACCTCAAGAGTTGACAGCACTTTTGATGCGCCACATTAGGTTTTGAGTAAAACAAAAAGCATGTTACCAGCTTATGTGATGACCAACTGGGGGAAAGGCCTCCGAAATGTGGGTGAACTGAAACAAAGTTTGGTCAACTGTGGAAAAGTCTTCATCATATGCCACACACACACACACACACACACACACAGACACAGACACAGGGTCATTATGGAGGCAGAGGAGCAGGCTATAAAAGCAATTTTAATTGGATCTAAATGTTAAAGTTGACGCCTATGTATGGTGGCTCAGACAAAAACAGTCACAACAATTATATTACGGGCTGGGAGCGAAGGGATGGCTATTATGGGCAAAAGCAAATAAAATGCCCATATCAGAGGGCATAAAAGCAAATTATTCACACTGATTACACGAACTTTGCCGCTTGACATAAAATAAACCACGCTGAAAAATAAACCGTTATAATTACGATACATTATATCAGCCGAGAGTGTGGAGAAGGACTGAGAGAGAGCGAGAGGGAGGGGAAGGAAATGGAGATGGGGTTTTTGGATCTCCTCCCGCTGCACTGCAGAGCATATGGCTGAGCAGTCTGGGGTAAATGTGGCACTAAAAACAAATTGAGGGTCCGAAATAGCGCAAGGCTCTAGATAAAACGAAAATAATCAGCAGGCAGCCAGGCCGAAGGACTTCCACCCACCCACACACACACACACAGACAGAAATTGTCGTGTCATAAAAATAAAGAGCCTAAGAAACAGTGAAGAGAGCCTTGGTAACTGTGCGAAGCGAAGGACTTGCCATGACTACAACAACCAAAGCAGCTGAAACACAGCGGGGTAAACAAATGTTGATTTAGGATAAGCAAGCAGCGGAGAACAGAGAGCGGGGAGCGGGGGCGTTTGAAATAACGAGGAGCATGTCTCTTCTGCTCCTTCGCTTTAACATGCTTCGATTGCAATTTAAATAAATAAATTTTTGCAACACACAAGTCTCGCTTTGGCTCGCATAATTGAAATCACAGGGCACACACAGGGTTGCCAACGCAACGCAACGTTTTAGGGTTGCCATTGTCATTTGCATATATGGCTGTACTCCCATATGAATTATTTATGCGCATTTAATTCGATAGTTGGATGCCATCGCCTGCTGGCCACATAATAGAGCTAGGAACACCTTTCAATTCTTGCATCCCTAGCAGCTCTTCCCTCTCTCTCCTTTGCTCCCTCTCTCTCTCTCTCTCTCTCACACACTGACACGCACACACTCTCATGCATGATTTAATCATAAAAGCAAAATAGTTTTGTCATGTTTTATGTCGCCTCTGCGTGCTCCTCTCCCTCTCAGAATGGTTCTATTTATGCGGTTTTTTAATGTGTTTTGTTTCCATTCGGTTCTCCTTTTTTTGGGGGGTTTGGTTGGGGGTATAGGGGCTGAGGTCAGAGGGTTCCCTTATAGTTATTTCTGTTTCTGCTTTTGATGACTTTTGGCATTTTGTTTGTTTTCCTTTTGTTTTATTGAAATGTGTGTTTTTCGTGTGGTGGCAGCGGCAGCACCTGATATACCCTGTAACTACCGTGAATCATGAGGCATTTCAAACTGAACCTTTTATATATTCAACTAGTATCCTGTTCCTATAGAAACTAAATTAATGAGTATCTTCAAGTCGCATATCTCTCGTTCTCGATACCATATTTTTCGTGGTGCTTTGTTATTGTTATTGTCATGCATTCATAAATAAATAATGACAGCCATTACAATGCAGGTTCTTTCTCTCTCTCTCTGTGATGTGGTTTCTGCCGGGGACTAAGAGCGCAACGTGCCATGGAGGACATTGCTGGCATTTTGTGGTTAATTATAGCATAGTTTTGGGGGCGCTTACAAATTTTTTTTACGGCCAGGCTAACTGATACGATAATAGGACAGCATGGCGCATATGTCAGCTGTTACGAGGTCTTTCCGGTCTCCGCTTTACTTTGGGACAGCTTTAGATAATACTGATTGATCGTATTTATTGTGTGGAGGCAATTAATTAATGAAAAGCAAATGTTGAGTAATAACCGAATCGAAGAGCAATTTTAATAATATTTTGCCAGTCAGACGAGTGATGGCAATGAGCTTGAACAGCTCTAAACGAGTCCAATTAGCTCTGACCCTTGTGGTTAGCCAAGCATCAAAACGAGTCTGTCACTTCGCAAGTGGCTAATGCTGAATATATCGAGGGGTCGATGTAAAGCGCATTACGTATACGTGGCAAATGCACGTTTTGTCAAGCGAAACACTGAAAAATCGAACGTCCTTGGGCTAAAAAAGCAAACTAGAAGGAGGGACGACGACGACGACGACGACGACGACGTTGATGTCGACTCACATAGTGACTACAAATAAAACTCAAAGTTAAACTGAAACTGAAAAAAAAGGAGGAAAAATAAAAAACAATTTGCAGTCAAATGGAGACAAGAACAGCAGCAACAACCCGAAGGACGAAGGGGAGTTGCGAGTTGGGAGCTGGTTGGCCGCAAAGAACCCATGGCAGAAGCATTGCGTGACAACACGAAACAAGCCAAGCCAAATGCGATGAGCATAAGAATACGTATCCATCCATCCAAGAGCTATATTGCAAGCAGGATAACGGCAACGAAGCCGCAAGACGCCATAGAAAATGAGTGGAAAATTAACAAAACGCGGGCGCGCATATAGATAAAATGAACGTAAAGTGACTCGAGGCAGTTCCGTACACAACCTCCTGGAAATATGCAGGTAGCAACCGCCCCCTGATATATGGGATCCCACTAAATATGCAGCTGGCTGTCGGAGGGAGGGAGAGTGGGGAGAAACGACCCTGACGGTTGGCAAATGCAAATACCACAATTTTTTGGTGTATACTTGATGAAGTTTTGTGTGCTGCAGAACTTTCGGTTAGTTCTCTACTCAAGTTCTCGGGCTGCCACTTTGTGAATTGCTTCACCGAAACAGAAACAGAACAGGACAGTTTTTGGTCGCTTAAATCGATTGCCTTGCGGTTTTCCCACTTTTCCCTCCCCCCCCTCATAATACCGACAGAACTGAAAATCTTATGCAAATATTTTGTTTGCATTTTTCACTTCATATTTAACTTGTTATCGCTTTCTATTCATTCCGTTTTGTTGCGTTTTGGTTTGCGTTTTCGCTTTCGATTTTCTTGCTGGCTGAAGCAATAAATTCATGAACAATTTATGGCTCTGCAAAAGTTGGGGGTGGGGCAGCGTCACCGGCAGCGATTTTAATGAATTCTATTGATTGGCCTGACCAGAGCACAGCCGTTTATAATGCCTGTCATACTGGGAAGGTCGAGGGTCAAATGTCGCAGTTAGCTCCAACGGAGAATTGACAAATGGAAAAGTTGCATAATGTGAAATTAGCATATAAGATAACGAACACACTTTGAGGAGAAGTCCGCAATCAAGCAGTCGACACACTTGAATTACTGTACAAGTTCATCACATTTTAATAATTAATATCTTAACTAAGCAACTAAATAAATAATGTGAATAATTTTGTGCTGCAATTAATTTAACAAAAAACTTGCTAACAAAGTTAAGCAAGCCCTCACCGCTGACTTGTGGCAAGAACTTGAAACATCAAACGAGCATTTGCTGGAATTCAGACCCTCTTTCAGCAATTTGCAACTAACCAAGCAGAAAAACGCATCAAGCTGACAATGAAGAATAGTGTGAAGCTGCTGCTGCAACACAAATGGTATGGAAAACAGAATTGCGGCGCCGCATTCAAATTGCCATGTTCATTATACAAGCACTCCTGCTTCTGTCTGCTGTCTGCGGTCCAGGCCTAATTTACACACCCACATAATGTGGCAAGGAGCGAGGTGCATTGCAATCGTTGGCGTGCCATGGACCACGAAGTTCATTCATTTTGCCATTCATTGGCCCAGGACGGTGCTGGCTCGATCTGGAGCCGGGTCCGGTCCGAGCTCGTATTCGTTTTGTGGCAAAAACAAACACACAAGCAACGCACTGTGAATGCAACAGACACTTGCCACCGTCTAGCCTCAGTCGCTCTCTCTCTCTTTCGCTCTGTCTGTTGCTCATGCAAATGCGAACAACAACGAGTACAACCTCCAAACTGCAATCCGACAAGCAGATAAATTCCAGGGACATGCAACAGCCAAAAGTTTGTCGGCTTTTTCCAGCAGCAGTGGCGGCAACAACAATGCCAAATATGACACTGGATCGCAGTCTGAGTTATTGTGGCTTTGGCCTTACTCCGGCCAGTGGTTGTTGTTGTTGCTGTCTCTGCGTTGACACTTGCAGCATTGGTGCGTTGGCCTGTCAAGGAGGCGGGGCAGGTTTCTGCAGTTTGTCGGCCTTTTGAAGTTGTGCTGCGACGACTGCGGGCAAACAGCAAATTGGCCGACAACGTTGCCGCCTCGCTGTCTGGCGCAACACACACAACAAACAACAAACAACACACAACAGCAACAACGACACGACAATGAGAACAACAACCGGCGCAGCGTTTAATTTCATTTTTATTCAAAGTGAAATATATAAAAATTAAAAATGGCATTTAACGGCGCAACTTTGTCGGCTGTCATAAAAGTGAGACATGTGCCACGACACTGCGAATGGGGGATGGATGACAACCAGAGCAGCAGGAGCAGTAGGAGGCGGAGGAGGAGCAATCAGTGGGAGGAGAGGAGAGGAGAGGAGCTGCTGATGGCGTCAGGTGCAGTTGTGCTGGATGTGGCCAATGTGGGCGTTGGTTGCCGACTCGAGTACCATTAATGTTTGATGTGCCTTTATTGTTGCTGTTTGCTGCTTGTGTGGTTGATGTCAGTTGCGTTTTGAGCTCGACAGGCTTTGGCGGGGCAATTAGGCAGTCTAGATTTTAGACAGATAGCACACAAATGGCAAGAGACCGGCTTAAAGCCAGTCGAAGGCTTAAAGACAACCAGAAATATATATATATATATATCAAGTATACGCAGCCTAACATTAAGTATGCGTTGACAGGACAAGCCTACAAAATATCATACTTCAATACTTCGTTTCACGGAAAATCCAAATAAATATCATGTTGCTGAAAGTGGATTGGAAATGCGTGGGATTATTGCGCATACGCCACGTTATAAATGCATAAATTAAAAATTCTAGCTTAATATGTTATGTACGTTATACAAGCACTCAATTTATGTATGCACACCCAACATTCACTCTCACAAATACACAACACACAGCCTGGCATATTAAGCACACACTGAAGTGTCAAAGTTTAAGCGCTGGTAAATAAATAAATTAAAAATGTAAATAAAAATTGTGTGTGTGGCAATTGAAAAAGTTGTTGTTTAACAACAAAAACAAAGCGTTAAAAGTTAAAAGTTCTTTTCACTTCCTAAAAGTTGTGCTTGTGAAAATCCGAAACTAACAAAAAAAATTTGTAAAAAAATACAGCTAACTAATTGGCAAAATATGGTTTGCAATTACATGTACAATAATTATAATTTTTACAACTCTCTCCACATGTGGGCAATAAAAAGCAGGTGTGTGTGTGTGAGTGTTTGTGTCTGTGTGTGTGTGTGTGAATGTGAATGTTTGCGTGTATGTATGGGCAATGCATTCGTGTGTTGTGTATTCTCATGATAGACATGTTTGCGCATCGAGAATATGTATGTTTATAATAAATAGAGTATCTATCTTGTAAGTTGTAGTATCGTATGCCATGTAGAGGTGCATAGGTATTTTACTTATAGACTAGTAAGAAATAGATATAGTAAAAAATGTGAACGCACTTGGTTGAATCTCACCTGTGCTCAGGGTATAATCCCAGCTGGTGTCTGTTTCATTCTTATAGACATTCAATTTCTCTGGCTGCAAGAATATACCACACAAATAATAAGTAATCGGATATTAATTGGTTAGAAAAGCGAGCGAACTTACCTTGGCAAAATCAATTTTTAGAGTGCAGCAACCGGCATAGATGTCGGCTCCATTGAGATTCTCGCGAGCACGTGTTGCCGCATCGAGGCTATCGAATTCGACCATGGCCTGAACGCCATTCTTTTTGAAGATGACAATGCGCAGCACTTGGCCATGTGGATTGCAAATTTTATGCAAGACATCCTGAAAAACAAAGCAGAGAACACACCATCAGACATTGAGTACGTTAAAACAAATTACGATTCTGGTCCTGCCTGCCCAACTGCCATATGCAGCAGCAGCAGGACAACCAAAATGGACTTTGACCGCAACCCCTGAAACATCCTGCAACAACAATCAGAAATCTGGCTTGCGAGCTTTTGACTGTCCGCTCATCCTGTGCACTCCCGCATTGTCCTGACTAATTAATAAACGAGCAAAGGACTGCAGTCCGAAAATTGCAATGAATGCAGTCGCTCACACACACAGTGCCTGACATTTCTGTCTGACCAATTTTCCGGCCAGTTTTCATACTCTTTGCGGAGCAGGATCAATCAGTTCGCTAGTATCAAAAAAAACATTGGATGGTTTTAAATACATTAAATTCTCATTGCTGTCTTAGGTAATATTTAAAAAAACAACTGACACATTTAGCATTTTATTTTCAATTTATAATTCCTTTTCTTTATAATCAATCGTCTCATTCCTTCTCAGTTGATATCATTGGCATATTGTTGACTATTATCTAGAGTATTCAATGTTCCGCTTACGACAGTTTAATAATTTCATAGCTATTTTTTGTTCAGCTGCCGTTTTATAATTGGAATTTTTCGTTTGGTTGGTTTACGGTTTGGCTCGGGGTTTGCCCCAAAAAAAAAAAGAATTGCTGGTATTTCACTGACAGTTGGCGCGAGCAAAACTCATTAGCATAATTTAATAAGCAGTTTTTGTCTAGAGTGAAACAAAGAGAGAGCGAGAGGGAGTGAGTGAGAGAAAGAGCCAAGTGCAAGAACTTGAGCTAACGAAGCGACCAAGACCAAGAGCAAGAGCAAGAGCATTTTCCAATTAACATTTATAAATTCTCCAAAAATTACGTTAATGAGTTTTGCAGCAGACGCCCGCGAGCCAAACATGTCTTAAGTCCTCAACAAAATACATAATACCCTATACTATACTATACCGTACTATATACGCATGCAAATACATAGATATGTACATATAGAAATACTATATAGTGGCGTTGGGGGAGTGGCAGCTTGTTAATTTATGGCAAATTATAATGAGGCGGCTGTTGGCATGGAAATTTATGTTAAATTTAAGCTGTAAATTCGCTTCGTCTCATTTCGTTGAGTTTCTATTTATTCATTTCACAAGCGGAGAACAGCATCGGCTACCGGGAAGCGGGAAGTGGGGATCGGGGCTATGTTTGGCCTGTAATGGGTTAAATGTTCAATTTGCACAAGTTTTCCGGGAGGGTGTCGAGTGGTAAGTTGTTGTGATTGCCGCCTCTTGTCTTTGGCAAGTCCTGGCGCGTAAATCTTGTTAAGAGCTGTGCGCTGTGCCTAAAAATATTTATTATTCATGGAAATTCATCGATAAGTCTGCGCATCAAATTTTGCACTTTCGCTTGAAAATGTTTGCACAGATTTTCCAATACCCAAATACCCAGACAGAGGGGGCCCAGGGGGTGCTAAGGCGGTAATTGACAGCTGCCAAAAATGGCTCGAGATGGCTGAGGGCGGGCAAAGTGGAAGGAAAGCTTGATTAAGTGGCTTATAAAGGCATTGCGAGAGCAGCCTATAGAAATTTTTGTTTTCATTTTGTATTTATATTTCTTTTGGGAAATCTTGGCTTCGCGTAAAGTGAAGATTAACAGCAATCTGTAGCCCAAAAGTGGAGATTGGAGAGGGAGGAAAGAGGAACAGGAAATGGATTTAATTTGATTCTTAACAAATTCACGGAAATATAGAATTTATATTTAAATTATAAAAAGATTTGTATCTTGTTACGGCCAATATTCCTTGCCACTTGTGCGTCAATTTATTTAAAGTCAATTGCCAGCTCAATTTTCCCGATAGAGTCTGGCACAGTTTGGCACAGCTTCGCTTAAGCCTGCTTACTAGGTATTACGTGTTCTACATGGGATATGAGAAGTCCAACAATAACTGACTGCTTTGTTTACTCTCCAGCAGACATTTGATTGCAGACAGACTTTTCCATCGTCATATTTTCCAATGACTACTCAAAATTCACTTAAAGCTTAATTTGCGTTGCTTAGCGAATTGTTTAACCTTTTAAAGTTACAGCGAGTTGCCAAGAAGATAACTTTATCGCATGTTCTACAATCAAAATGTTCTCCGTCCTTTCATTCAATACAAGCAGCTCTCATTAAAAAGACTCAGTTTATTTGTGTTTTTTTTTCTTGCTGAAACTGGCTCGATAATTGCGACATTTACAATAATTGCAGACATCTTGCCACCCACATGTCCAGCTGCCTTGGCTTCCCTCCGTTTCTCGTTTTCTTGCCTCCACGTAATTTGCAATAAATGCAGAATGAGTGCAAAACTCGCACTTGCATTCCGCCCGCACAAGCACTTGCAACTTGACACAGTCAAGAAGTAAAATGCATAACTATAAAGCGCAGTGTGCACAAAAACTAATTAGAAAAGTTCTGTGGTTCCAAGGACAGAACGGAACGGAGAGGGAGGGGAGAAGATAGGGAGGAAGTGGTGCTGCAAGTTGTTTATCTTGGATCGCTACGCTGTGGACAACATTCGCCCAGCTGGCAGCAAACGTTCAATGTGTGCGAAGCGATGAGCAGGCTAAAGCAGCATTTATTAATAATTAAGTAATAGAACACACTCTTTAATTTCCCCCCTCCCGCTGCTCTAACTAACCGCCATCAGCGTGTGTGTGTGTGGAAGTGCTTGTTGTTGCTTGTGGTCTGTCGACAAGTAAATGAAAATGTGACTCGTAAAACAGCAGAGCGAGAGAGAGCTGATATAAATCTATGGCTATTATGTGGTGCGAATTTCTAATAAATAATAGATCCAAAGACGCAAGCCATGGCAAAAGGGCAGCAATAGTAATCACTAGAGAATCAGCAGCAACAAAATTGTTCTCGTGCTTTAATAACTTGAACTATGCACTAAGAAAATCTGTTGATGCTTTACAATACTTTTACTTTAACTTGAATATAAACATACATATAAATAAGTTCTGTATGCTTATATTCAAATTAAATATAACTCTCAATTTCAAATCGATTAAAAAATAGTATTCTTTCTGGAAATAATTCTGCTTTTTGTAAGCCAAAACGAAGGAAACGTGAGCTCCACAAATTCAATTTCACAAGTTTTTGTTTCGTGCAAATGTTTTCTAGAATCTTTTACCATAAATTAAACGGAATATCAAAACAAAAATGCATGAAGGATGGCAAAACAACAATGTTTAATGAAAAGTATTTCCCATTAAAATGGGAAAAACATAAACACACACTGGATCCAGATGATATGGTAAGAGCTGGTGTTGGTCGAAAACTTTAGTGACCCACTGTCAAGCAGCTGCCATCGCTGGCAAATAAAAAGTTAAACATGCCACACGCGCACTGATGTTGAAATTAATAAACAGTACATAAGTAATGCAAAAAGGCAGCAAAATAAAACAAAAACATGGCAAAATGTGAAAAACAGCGGAAAAATAAGCGAAAAGGCAAATAAACCGCGTCAAAATGAAAATATTAATAACAGACAAGTGTGATGTCGGCAAAGCGGGGCGATAGGGGAGAGGAAAGCAGAACAGTGGCAAAACACGAAACAGTTATTTAAAAATAAGAGCTGTGCCGGGCAGGATACATACGTAAAATTTTATGAGGCACTATAACTTGGATGAGGCATTGCAATGTCCGCAGGACATAACGCAACGAGAGCTCTGCGAGGGTAGTGGGGCAATATTGAGGGCCAGCGAAAGTAAAAAGGAAAACAAAAACAAAAACCGAAACCGAAAAAAATAAATTAATATTTTATCTAGCGCAGAGATTCCACATGCAATGCCACGCCCCACAGAACGCCCACATGCATTTTGTTTGCCATTTTATGGCCATCATCAAAAGCGCATTAAAATTTTACTAAGGCAGTTCCACCCCTGCGTCCAACCCTCCCTACCACCCTACCCCCAAGCCCCAAGACCTGTCCGGGCGTGCTAAATATTAAATCAACCACAGCAACAACAATGGATACTCACTGCAACGGACTCGTGCAACCAACGAGGCTATCGGCCGACCAACCGGCAGGCAAACAATTTAAGCGGCTTTTCAGGTCCGTCAACGTCCAGAGTTGTCATCCCTATTCCCATCCCCATATCTCTCACGCTCCACACCTCGTATCTTTCAGTACAGTTTCATTGTTTGGGGACTCGACTCGGACGCTGATAAAAATGCCGACTCGTAAAGTGTGTCTGTTTTTTTTTTCTCGGGCAAGCGCATTAAATATTAATAATATTGTGTGCTTAGTTCTAATATCAACATTTTAGTGGTCAGCTACGGCTTGTGCGTTTATTTGATTATCACTTACGAGTAAATGTCATAAAAATTGCGATTTATGTCATGTCGGGCCATTAGTTAGCCTGTCGACTATCTGACAACCTCATCTCTTTGTTTCTAAAATAAACGACTTTGCAAGTCCAAACACAACACAAAATGCTTTTATAATATTCTTAAAATATGCTAAAAAGTTGATACATTGCCCAAATTTAAATGCTTAAGGCAAACATTAGAAAATTATTCAATTTTTCAAATACAAGTGTGTTCATTACTAAACGACACAAACTGAAAGTTTGTCCAGGACAAATAGATGTATTAAAATTATATTCTTTGGATTTGGATTTTAAGCTCAAAGTTCAAAGGAATTTTAATATAGCTCTACTAAACCGGAATTCCAAAGTTGGAACAAATAAAATAAAATATGGATATGATATCCAATTTTTATTTACTTTTAATTTAAATTACAAAGTGTAATCTGTTTTCGATTTCATATTGGTTTTTAACAGAAAAATGCATTTAAATATTCATAAACTGTCTACAGCTCTTACGCCCATAGTTTGTTAAATTATAAATTTAATTTGTCTGCCATTCCATAAAATCACCGCTACTAATGCTAACCAATTCCAGCTGGGTCATTAGCTCATTTAATCCTAAAATTCCAAGACGCATTCCACTAAATTATGATCTAAATATTAGCAGTAAGAGTTGCCGATTGAAGTAAAGGTGAAGGCAAGCTGCATTTTATTTCAACGCTTTTTGATAGCCCTCTAAATCATAGTCATATAAATTTTGCATTTCCTTGGCATTATCATCATGAAAGCCAAAAGCTTTTTAGCCTTGATGTTTTATATGCCATTTGTCTTGGCAGCTGCATTGTGCCAGGATGAAACACGTTTCTTACTTGGCTGCCTTTTGCTCTGCTTCCCCACGCTGATTTCCCTCTTTCGCTGCACTAATTTCGATTGAATTTTGGGCTCTGCCTTGGACAGCTTACGAAGTCAATGAACTGTGTGCCTCAATTCACGAATGGCCCAAAGGCGAAACCACAAATTCAACAGGCTGCACTTCAATTTCTTTTTCTTCATTTCGCAAACAGTTTGCCTGATGTTTTTTCTGCATTTGAATCTCTTATTGACCCATTTTTGCTGGCCAAAGCCCCTTAAAAACCGGTTTGCCGGTTTAATTTGCAACACTTTTGGCTAACTGCAACAGCAGCAACAGCAGAGGCAACAACAAAACACCCAAAACCAGAAAAAACCAAAAAGGTCGTCAGTGAGAGCCCTTCAGTCTCGGTCTCGGTCTCAGGCTCTGGAGGCGCAACTCTTTGGTCATTGCCTTCTTCTCTCGTTTGCCTTTTAACCAGCTTCCCATGTGCCGTTAGCTGCTGTTAGCCAACCACTTGACAGCCTGGCTAACTGGTGTGGCCAGTTTTGAAGGCAAAGTTCGTGTTGCATTCATATAAGTAATACTTGAAAATACATTACGACACAATGCATATTGAGCTGCACAGCATCTATTATAGCTCAAAAGCCAAACACACTTTCACTTTACATTTTGTGGTTGTTATGCTCTATAGATCTTTGCTTCTCTGTTGTAGTTGCCATTTTCTGAAACCAGTTTTGCCACCCGTTAGTCTTTTCTTGGCCACAATCATTGTACTCCTTTGAAAAGAAACCATTCAAATCAAATCTACAGAATATATTTTAATTCATATATACAAGAGGCAATTAAATGTCTTTCCATTTATTTCATTATTTAATATACTTTGGTTGTGTCGAAGATTGCAATGGTTTGCAGAAATTTAAGGCAACTTAATTCAAATCCATTTACCAATTCAATTTTTTTTTTATTGCTCTAATTGAAGTACAGTGCCTTCGGTCTCATTATGAGCTCTCGTGCTCAAATTACTCTGGGAGTCTGTCCAATTTGTAAGTTAATATTCCATCCAGACGTGCACTTGATACACATCCATGTCTATTAGCATTTAATTGAAATATCCACGGGTCTCAGTGCTCTACTCGACCGTCACCTGTGTCATTTAAGTGTTAATATTTCATAGCTGACGCTTTTAACAGCTGTTACTGTCTTTGACAATTGCCACGCCATTTCCATTTCATTTGGCAAAACATTTCTCAATCTAATGCCGGAAATGTACCAGTTTTCCCTGCTTACTAACAGCTTTTATGATCGCCTTACGTATTCACATTATTTTTTTTTTCTTTTAATGTCACGTTTTTCTTTCGACTTTCCCGCCAATGACACGTATTTCAATGCTTGTTGCAAGCTTCGTCCGGTCGGTCGGTCGGTCACTTTCTCAACAACATTTTGTTCAATTAAATTTTTCCTTCTTTTGGGCCCAGCCTAAGCGGCGAGTTTTTCCCAATTTTCGTTAATTTGCATTATGGAAATTTATAGTTAGTTGAATGTGGGGCGTGCCGACGCAAATGAAATGATAGCAAAATACAAATATTTGCTGCGGAACGGGACGTCAAAACATTCGCATTATGATTTGTTTGCCTCGCGATTGCCGCCTCCGCTTTTCACAGTTTTTGCTGCATCAATTTCCATTTCGTTTTATGTAAATTTGTCAATTTGCCGAGAATGCGAGAGGAAATAAAATGCTATTCAACATTTTTGTATATTTTAATAGAGATATTTCAAGATTTTATGTTGGAGCTTTGCATATTTTATGCGGTTATTCGATTTCCATTTTTGCTGATAGTTTATGTTATTTATGAAGTTTGAATCATTTAATTTACGAGCGTCTTTTCGAAAATCTTATTTAAGTATTTCATTTAACTTAAAATTCTTCCTTGGATGCGACAAATATTTTCGATTTTGACAAATCAATATTCCTTCGACTCTCCACAGCATTTCGTTAAAACCATAAATAAATTGACTGCTCTCTTAACACACTTTTGCGCCAAAAGCGACGAAAAGCATTTTTTCATATTTTCACGCAATTTGTGTAATATTTTATTACATGCTCATTATAAGAATTTTAAAGGTTTCCGTTTCCGTTTTTATGATATACATGAAGGCAGCCAGACTCGTACTTGTACGTTTCATTTTTAACATCCGCATCCGGCATTTACAACTCCCCATTGAATTTGGTTGGCTTTTCTTTGATTTCATTTTTTCAATTTGTATTTTAATTAAATTAGCAATGCAAATGACTTTCACGACGCGATACCCCTTCCCAGCCCACGAATCTGTGAGTGTGTGTGTGAGTTTATTATACACAAACACATACCCGTAAATATGTAGAGCATAAACCCAATGACCCGGGCGCATAAAAAAACGCCAACTCGTTTAATTTGGCAAATACTTGGGCATCCTTATCGCACCTTAACGCAGCTCTTAAGTAGCCAAGGCAAAGAGACTGCTAATTTTTTTGTTGTCGTTCTCCTGCTCCTCTCATTCTTCTGCTCTTGCCCCCGGCAGCCAAAGTGGGTTTTACAACCAATAAAAAGAATTTTATGACCACAACATTAAAATGTTCAAATTGAAAATGGGCACAAAACAAAGAAGCCAGAACACAGGAGGCAGCAGGCAGCAGGCAGCAGGCAACATGAAAAGAAAAGCAACTACAAAACAGGACAAGACAGGCAACAGGACAACACAGCAATGAGGCACGTAAAGAGCCCTCTTCGTGTGGTGCAGGGAGGAGAGAGGGCGGCGGACGGTAAAGCGATGAGTTCGAGATACATTTTAAACCAAATTTATGTGGCACAAAGGCAAAGGCAGGAACAGCTCGTTGAAAGCAGAGGAAACGGAAGTTGAGCTAAGAGAGAGAGAGAGAGAGAGAGAGCGAGAGATAGAGGGACAAAGACAGCAGATGGAGGTGAATGCGATTTCAAAAGAAGTTGGGCAACGGTGCAAGAGATTTGTGGTGCTGACTCGCGTAGGGATGGGAGGATGAAGGATTTGGCACAAACAAAAGTCCAAAGTTGGAGCGCACCCGCTTAATATGTGTCTGAGTTTGTTTGAAGCTGGCTGCTGCTCGGAGACTGCTCAAAAATTGCAGCACAAGGGGCGAATTCAAGCGTGAAAATGTAAACAAGCCGAAGGCAAAGGCACCGAAAAATAAAAAATAAGAAGCGGACACACAGAGAAAACCAAGTAAACGGCCAGAAAATGTGTGTCACAATCGGATCGACAGGGCAGAAACGGGCAGAGACAGAAACAGAAGCGGGCTGCAAAATCAACAGTTAGCCAATGAGCCTGAAAGTGGCCAAGGAGCGCTGGAAAGGGGAATAAAATACAGCCCGTAGAAACTTAACTCGAAAGGTAAGCAACAGCAGCTGAAGACCAAAGTGAGCAAAAGAGCGCAACGCAGAGTGTGAGGGAACAAGCTAATACACATACAACGACAAAGGCAACAGAGCGAAAGAGACAGAGAGAGAACACTAGTCGCTGGGTGGTTGGCAGATGCCGCCAGGTGGCGCCAGCAGCAATAGGGCAATGGCGTTGCCAGAAGTTGCACAAGACAATTATAAACGAAATGGCAGCCAAGAAGGTGGCACAAGAACAAGAAGAAAATGTAGAAGACGGAGACGGAGATGGAGATGTTGAAGAAAGTATCGTTAGTCGTCTAAGGGGACGACGCAGCTGCTGAGCGCATAAATTCTGTTTAACAATGCGAATGCGATGGACACGAACCAGGAAGTTAGACAGAAAGCAACAGAGGGGCGACAGAGAGAGGAGCGAGAAAAGGCAGTTGCGGATGAGAAGACAGGGAATAGCCAAGGTGTTGCGTCGGTCGTTAGGCTAAAAAGCTAACACAGATAATGTTGGCCCACCTCACAGCACAATCTACAACATGGAACATGAGATGCTATATAAACGGAATGCGAATTGTAGGCGGCAGAAAAATACAAGTATAAAGCAGGAGGGAAGGAGAAAGCGCAGAGTTGCAAAGGATTGCGAAAGATGGCATTGTGCTTAAGGCGGCAAATGAAATGGAAAACTGACAACTAATTGGAAAAATGGTCAAATAGAACGGAAGCCAACCAGATAAAGAATAATTATGATGAAATATATTCATTTCGGTAATATCAAAAGGAATGAGAAATAGCAAATTGCAAAATCTGTATGCGACGTTTGTAGAATTGTCAATATTGCAAAAAAAAAATACTTTTCTTTATTTATCTACATTTATTCTAGTGCTATTCACCAACTGAAATCTCAATTAGCTTTTTCTACGCAATTTAAAGCTAGATTGCAACAAAGAGTTTGTATCAAATTTCAAAATGAATTCTACGAATTCTCGCAATAGTCTTAAAATACTTCAAAGCCAATTCAAAGAGGCTTCATTATTTTATGCTGACAACCCTGTTTGAGAGACCTGTGTCTAACTAGTACTAATGCAAGAACATTGTGTACGTGAGTGTATGTGCGGGTGTTGGAGCAACCGAGTTACTTGCGAGCTTTACTCGGGCTAACCCCGTTGACTTGTCGTGCGTGTCGCGTGGGGTAGCAATAGAAATTAGCAGGCAAACACGAGCTAAAGAAATAAATAAAACGAACGACAGGCGCAGCAGGCAGGCCAAGAAAGGATAAACGCAGACAGCACATCCTCTTGTAGTCTGGCAAACTGGCAAACTGCACACAGGCGACGTGAGCCCAACACTTCTTGAGTAATTTATAGAAAGGTCGTAAAAGTCGAGTCAAAGTAATTATGCGAGGAGCAACAACACAACAGCAGCAGCACACACAAAAAAAAAAAAAAAATGAGCTCAAAACAAGGAGAAACAGTCAGCACATCATCCAGGCTGAATTCCGGCAGATCCCAGCCAGGACCCCAGACCCGGGTTCGGCGCAAACCCATTTAGATTGTATGCAAGAGTTGTTAAGACAAATACAAGCGTAAGCAAATACCCCACACTCCAATCTCCCACACACTCTCCCCCCCTCTTGCCACCTCCTCAAAGCCTCTGATGAGTTGCGTTAATTGAGTGGGCCAAGCATGTGTGCGTGGGGGCAGCATCTCGAATTGGGGCGTTGATACGAGTGTCGTATGTGAGCGTGAGTGCGGACGGATGTGTTTGCGCGCCCTGAATGTGGGCGTAACTGCTGCTGAGTGCGCGTTAAAGTGGCAGCTGCTTTCAGCTTGACGCCAAGTGGCAAACCGACCTCGCAAAAAAGTATGCAACAATTTTGTGCATGCTCAGGTTGTGTGCCAAGTTGGCAGGACAGTGAGAGAGGGAGAGAGAGAGAGAGAGAGAGGGAAACGGAGGAAAGTGGTATACATGAAGCCCAGTAATTACAATTTGCTTTTAATTCTATAATAGTTAGTGGCTCCAAATTGGCCAAGTAATCAGCGAGTGATTGAAGAAGGAGTCTCTTGAGATTATGTACAATTCTCGATTCCAGGAACTCGTTTATTTTATTATTCATTATTGCGAGTTCAAAGCATTGAAAAATAATATTATTAGTAAAAATACGTTCGATAAGTTGCTTCATAATTTCTTACTATAGATAAATGGTAAAAATTTTGCTAATTATTTAAAATAGTTGATTTTGTTGCGCCCATTCACATTTTCTTTTTAAATTAATTGTACCAACTACACATTAACTAAATTTTATTATGAAATATGTGAGTTAATATATTCGGCCACAAATGAATTATTTATTAAAGTTCATCATTATATGTAAAGTGGTAATGTACAGAATAAACTTTTGACCAATGCAATTAATTTTTGCATATTATTATATCTCCCCTACATACTAGTATATTTCAATTAATAATTTAAAGACGCTTTTGTGATGCCTTAAATTGGGAGCAGTAATTTAGCACTGTCGTCGAGACTAATACAGTTAATAGTAATTACACGAACTTGACTTCAATTGGGCTATTCTCCAATATTAATTGGCACAAAGGCACATGAAATGCCAGCAACGACAGAATATGATCCTTAAGTCAATTAAATGCTGGAAATTTAAATGGGGGAACGCATCGAGAAACGCATCTTGAAATTGTGAATTGGCATGCAAGTTCAATTACTGCATGTGGCTTATTAAGCATTGTGTATTAGTTGCACTTTATGCAATTAGGGAGCAAATGGACATTCCTAAGGCCGAAAGCATTGCATAATAACAAGAACAACTATTGACATAAATTCAATGTGGCAATACGAACTGTTGGGTTATTGAAGTTTTGGCAAATTGGTTTGAAGGGGGACAAATTCAAAGCCTCAATGGCGCTGCCAACTGGTATGGTAGACATTGATTTGCCATGACACTTGACATTCGAAAAAAAATACGAAGCGTGCTTGAAGTTTGACATATTGGATCGCTGATGAAAATTTTCCATAAAACCCCACCGCAAATCTCCCCAACCGAAAACACTTCAGTGGCAGCCCAATGCTTATGTGTTTATGCTAATGTGCGTAAAAAGCATGCAAATTTCTCAACTAACAAAAAAAAAAAACCAAAAAACGAAAACTGAAAGAGAGAAATTAAAGCAGAAGCATTGAATGGCCTTCGGTGGGAGGTGATTTTCTTTTGGTTAGCATCCAGTGGTGCGTTGCCCACCGCATCCTGTCCACGATTCATTTCCACGCCGCATATATGAATATAAATGTTGCTGCGTCGACAGCGACTCCTTGTTGCTGCCATGAATTGAGAAAGCCCCACGCAGATATTGAGTTATAATATGAGAGAGCAAAGTCCCCAGCAGAGAATTCTCGTTCTCTCTGCTTCATACTATTTATGTAGCATACATTTTGGGGGCGTTGCAGCAATTTAGACTGTTGTTTGCCCATGGGCGGCGGGTAAATGGACAGTGAGCAGCGACAACACAAACAACACAACCAAAAACAACAACAATGGCGCTAAATAAACTATGCCACAAATATATGCAAATTTTATGCAATGCTAAAGCATTTAAAAAATGAGTACCTAGCTGTTGGTTCTCTTGTTTTTCTGCGTTTACTTGGGGCGTGGTTGGCCAGTCAACGGGGGGTTTATACCTACTATAGTTAGGGCGAATGCTCCTGATAGCTCAGATATGCGTAACTTGCAATAAATGGCACAGGAAAGGGGTAGCAACAGAAAAAAAAAGAGGAAACGAAAATAAAAGAAAAGAAAAGGAAAAACCAGTTAAGCAAAGTCATGAAAATGACAGAAACTTAAAGAGGAGTCATAAAGTTCAAAGTGACTGCGACGCGGAAGGTTAAAAGCACAGAAACAAAGAATGGCATGACATAAAAGCACAAGCTTTAAGCGGCATTTAAAGATACATATAAAAAATGTAGTGAAAAGTAGACAAATCAAAAGCACAACAAATGTTCAATTTGAGTGGTAAAATTTGCCAAAAGAATTGAGAGAATATCTGTTCAGCCTTCTTTCATGATCAACAGCCAAATTTATAGCCTTTTGATGGCTTCTTCAACCGTAGACCAATTACTTTGACCAGACAATAAGTGACACAAAGACTCGCAGTCGAATCTTTTATTTTCCGTTCCGTTTGCATCTCTGCTTTTGTCCTTAAGTTGCTTTCTCTTTTGAGCGGCGATTTTAAAGCTGACCAAGTCAAAATATTGCAATGGTCAACTATTCGGAACTGCGGTCAACTGCCCAATGCTTCCAGACACAAGAGCAGCACCAAAACCGCGCTCCAGCTCCCAATGCTTCTGCGGTTGCAACTGTAATTTGTGTTGCATTGTTGAACATTTTTTTTGCTTGTTTTTTGGTACTGAGACTTGAGTAAAAGTTTTAGTTTCTCGTATTCTACTTTTTTTGCTGTTTCTCAAACATTTTTCCGTATTTTTTGTTTTCTTGGCTAAAACAAATGTTGCTTTAATGCTGCGGTCGGGCTGACGTTGGCAGATGCTGTCAGAGCAGAGAGAATGCCACCATGCCACACCACGCAGACGGATTACTCTTGCTCTTAGCCACTATGCGGCTCTCATTTCCGGCTGGCAGCAGCAGCAGCAGTTGGAACAACAACAACTGTCATGCAACTTCCTGTCGGGCGCTCGCTTTGGCTAATGTGATTGCAAAATGGCGTGCATCCGGTTGCTACTTCCCCAGCTGCTTCTATTGCAGCTCGCTCGTCAGGGCCAGAGAAGCCAGTTACCACCAATTGATTCCAAAGCCAGGCCAACCAATTTGTAGAGCTCAGCCTTAGCTACGTATCTACGTATTTACGTATATTGCTAGCCAGCAAATAATCCCCCAGGGGGACAATTGCACTGTCTCTCTATCTCCATCTCTCTATCGCGCTATCTCGCTTGTTTGTTGCCCTATGACTACTGAATACTGACTACTGACTGCTGGTAATAAACATTTCTGAGATTAATTGTTTGCATAATCAGTCGTTGGGGTTCGGGTCCTTCTACTGATTTACGTTTCGTATACGCAATATTTATGGCACATTCCATTTAATTGCGCGTTAGAATATTTACGCACACTTTCGGCCCAAAAGCCTCGTCACTTGAATTATTAGCAGACATTAATTTTTCTCCTTCTTTTTGACCCCAGTTCAGTCCAGTCCAGTCCAGTCCTCCCGGAAAGGCTTAGCCACGGCAAGTTTTGCGTTAGTTGCGTCCAAAACTAAGGCAGCCACACAACAGAAGCGAAGGCAAGCCAAGGTAGTCCCAATGGGGACTAACACTTTGGACGGCCCCCAAATGCTGTTGATTGACCGTAGAATTTCAGTTAGAAGCTTCTGCTGCGACTGCTCCTCCTGATTGGGGACAGCTTTGTGGGTTAAGAATTTATGTTGTGGGCTGTGGCACTGGGACACCAACTGTACTTAAGTAGGTGAAAAATGGTTGAAGAGACAAGGTGCGTGTCATAGGCATAGATAAGCAATTGCTGCTACCTTTGGGCGTTGTTTAAGCAATGGCACAAGATAATGACATAACGGCCCAGGGTTAAGTGGTTAGCCAAGCTTATAAATAACAAAATACATGTGTCTTCAAGAAGCCGACGAGAGAAATTAAAGTGACATTTTATGAACGCATTCAGAAGTTTTAAAACTACATAAATGTAATAGTTGTGTAGTTTAAATAAATTAATTTACAACCAATTATTTAAGCTTACATTATATAGAAATTATATATAAATTGAATTTTTAATATACAAATTCTCCTGAAAACACAATAATCGAGTTTGAGTTAAATTTGATGTCTGCACTGGAAGTTATTTGATTTAGACTAAATGAAATCCCATTCGCTTGAAAGTGATTTAATTTGAATGTCATTCGGACAATTTCAAATAATATTGCGCTTAAATGACTGCAGACTCTATTCATGCGAATTGCTGCATTGAAGCATAAATATTTTTAGTGAAATGTACTTCGCACTAAAATGAAAATGTTGTATATTTTCGCTAAACAGCGAATGTGAAAATGTGTCAAATTCGCGGCCCCACCGCATTTGTAAGAGCCGGCAGATGCGACCACAAAGCCTCTTATGCCAAAATGCTGTACATGGATTGCCCTCTCGGTTGGCCAAATTAACCAAATCAGCTCAAAAGCACATAGGCTCGCGAGCACTGGACACATTTTATATAGTATATGTAAATCGGAACTTAATCAATGACCAAGTCAATTGTCAGGCGGCAATTTTAATTTAGCTAATTAAAGTGCGCGCATTTTGGTGGCGTTCCAGCACATGAATTAAATCAAATAAACGGTTTAACGGTGCGTATGCGCAATGTGGCGAATTCACAGCAATGTATTTAGCGCTTTACCATTTAGCATTGGCAATTTTTGTTGTTCAGCTTCAGCAGCAGTGTAGTGTAATTAACTGGCAGGCGCATAATTAAAATTCGAATTTCACTGCCGGATGACCGAGAAAGGTGCATTGTCCGTGTTTTGTCGACCCACTCACGGCTCACATGTCAGCGAACAACAATGGGACAATGGATTTGCATTCTCCACTCCCCGCTTTACCATTCTGGCCAACTCATTTTGTTGACTGACTTTTGTGCTTGTTATTAGTTGGCCATGGTGACGCCTGGCCATTAGACTGCATATGTGAGCTTGTGCTATCACATATCACACAGGCTGTGCGTGTGTGGGTTGCTTGCACTATTTGCGGTTTTAATTATGCGCTTTCGCATGGACGCAGTTCGCAAATGAGTCGCCAGAATAGCCAGCCAGCCAGCTGGCAAACTGATTGAAACAAATGTTGTAGGCCAAGCAATAAATACCGGCCATACCCTGCACAACTGCCGTCCAATGGGTATGCTGTTTGAATCATTCTCGCAGCATCAACATTTGCCATTTGCAGGCATTGCAAATAGCCATTTGGCCAACAATTTATAGCGCATCTCATTACAACTAAATGTCTATTCAGTCCGTTTATTTTTTGGCAAATACGGACAGTCAGCTTAATGCGAAAATGAAAAGGGGCCGCTTATTGTTGTAAATGAGCTCGGACTGATAACCAAAATGTGCAGCGGAGCGCATTATTTCAGATTTTGATTGGCTGCACTTTTCATACAATGCAACAAATGCAAACAAATGTTTTCAAACACCCGGCTTCATTATTGTTATTTCAAAATATCTATTGCAGAACTGTTGAGAACTGCGTATCAATGCAGAGGCCGCTGTTGCCAGGGCCACAAAAGGTCCCGAAGAATCTTTAATGCCAATCACTCAGAAAATCTGCTTCGATTTGACATTTCAATTGTGACGCGAGCCGAGAGAAATGCAAGATACACGGCGTATACTTGTATTTCTCTAGTCCCTCTACCTCGGAATCTAATTTTATAGGATTGGATTTTCATTTGCGCAGCTTTTCAATAATTTTTCACGCTCCAATGGCGTCCCATTCAGCCTCCCCCGCTACTCAGACGCTCCACTGTCTCTTTCACTGTGCTGTGGATATGTCATGTCTACGTCAAGAAAACGAAAAACGAGAAAAAAAATACAAGAAAAAGGAAAAGAAATAGAATTGTATTGTGTTGACTTGCATTTGACAACTTAATGAATTTTCTTTTATGCGGGGGCAAGCGCGACGACGCTTTTAATGACATTTCAAGCAATTCATCAGCATAAATCATTTGACGCGAGTTGTGGCGCCATCTATTGTTGGCGGCGCAACCGAACAAAGTCATAGTTTAACCCTAATACGTGTGATATTTTCGCGCTCGCCGCTTTATGAGAAAACTTTTCTGAGCGCAAAGCAAATGCCCAATACGTGAGCCAAAAGCAAAGCAACGATAACAAAAAAATAACTCATAAATGTGTGTGTGGCAACTCTGGACGGGACGAAACATATTTTTGACAATGTGCACAAGTTTTGTGCGGGAGCAGAAAACTTTTATTTTTTATGTTATGGAGCCGGCAATAACAACAACTGTGCGCAGGAACAATCTGGGCATTATGTCAAGTATTTTTTGGTTCTTTTCTGTACAACTTTGCTCCATTCACGAGTGTGTGTAGATTTTACTTGTAATTTGCTTTTATGCTTTATCGCTTGCTTGATTTTTATTATGATTATTATCGTGGGAATTACGTTGCAAGTTTTGGAACCTTATTTCCAACCAAATGCTGTTGTTTTTGTTGTTGCCCCCCCAAGAGCCCAACAGATTTGGGAGAGTTTTGTGTGAAATTTCGCTAGTGATTTATTGGGTCAGCTTTTGGATTTTTGTTGGCTGTTCTGTTGTTTACTTTCGCCTTTTGCCTTCTGTCTTCTGCCTTTGATGACGGCTTAAGCCTGTCTGCGTTTGAGTAGATAAGTGCAAAGGGCAATTGATTGGACCGCTGTCAGTGGTTGAGTTTTCAAGTTGAAGATTAACTAAGCGCAGCTAATAACAACAGCCACAGCAACAGCAAGAAAAAACACTCAGTGGTTTCTAGAAAGTCTATAATTCTCTTAGATCTATCACTCACGCACAATAAGCCGTAATCAAAGTCATTCAATCATAAAGAAACTTACCTAAAAAGAGAAAAAAGAGAAAAGAATGTTAGTAATCAGTTTGATGGTAAGCGAGTGATAAGAGAATACAAATCTGTTTATAAATACGTTGAAAAATAAATACAAATTTTTCTTATTATTTTCCTTTAACTAGCGTGAAATATAATACTCTATTTATTTATCTTAATTTATTTTAGATTGTGTTGTGACCTTCATTTACTTAAAAAAAAAGTTCTGCGAATATTTTCGCAACTTTTGACGTCACGTCTTGCTTGCCATATGCCAATGAATTGTGCTTAATCTCTTTTCGCTTGTTTGAAACTATTTGGCTTATTGCAAAAATTCAACTAATCGATTTGCCAAGCACTCAATTCTCCCAACTGGACTTGCCACTTTTTGAGCCACATAGAAAGGAAAGTCTTTGTTTTGTTTCCTTTTCGTAATCGCTACCCATAGAGTAAAATGGGTATAATACATACATTGGTCTATGAAACTATACGACTTTTAGTAAACAATATAATAACAATAATCTTAATGATTGCGATTGGATAAACCAACTAAGAGTTATTCAAGAAAAAGAAAATGTAGTTTATTTGGTTTCTATGATATATTTTGAACGCAACAAATTTACTTTATTGTATGTTTTTATTCAAAATGGTTAGCGGATATCTCACAGTCGAGCATACTCGATTGTTGCTTTCTCATTTGTTTTTTTTTTCCTATGCACGAATTGCTGTTGCTGGTTTTGCAATCGGCAGGCGAGCATAGGCGAAACCTCATCAAAACCACAGAAGGCTCAAAGCCGTAAGTAAAACAAAACAAAAACAAACTTTTGCCAAAGCAGAAGCAATTGCATGGCGCCATCTAGCGGCCAGTGTGCAGAGCAGAGTGCTTCAAAAGGCATGAGCTTATGCATGTGTGTGTGCGAGTGAGTGTGTGTGTTTGTGTGTGTGAATGTGGCATGCAAAAGGCAGCAAATGTGACAAGGGAGGAAGGAGCGAACACACGATGCTGCACAGTTGGGGCCAACAGAGCGATGTCAGGAGGATGCCGCACAAAGGACCACTAAAGAGCTGCACACGTGTGTTTACATGTGTGCTGTCAGCAACTGTGCATGTGTACGTGCGTGTGACTGCCTGAATGTGTGTCTGTCTGTGTGTGTGTGTGAGTGTATTTAATGGTAAAGTCAAGCACTTGTGATATGCATAGCACAAAATCCAAATTTAATGACCAAGTAAAATAGACACCAAGCAAGCTGCAGCAGAGACCTGAGTCCTGAGCATGAGAGAGAGTGTAGGAGGCATGTGTGTGTGTGTGTGTGTGTGCGTTTGGGGCGTGGGGCGTGGCACTAATGTTAGTTGAATGTTTGCGTACGCTTTGTTATCGACATGCGTCGTCTTTTTTGCAATTGGATATGCCTTTTTGTGCCTCCCAGCACAGTTAATGTTGACAGTAGCGCACAGCCAAGGACATGACACGAGCCTGAAAGCGCAAAGGCAACTGAACAAGCCAAAGAACAGAGCAAGCAGAAAGGCAGCAGGCAGAAGGCAGCAGGCATCAAGCAGCGAAAAGAGGGCGGAAAGATTGTCTGCTCTGCTGCCTAACTGGATGCTGCTGCTGTCCATGTTGATGGAGTGTTGTCATGGCGCATCGTTAACTTTGCAACTAAGTTGAACACACACATGCACACAGATATTCACACACACACTCACACACACACACGCATACACATACCAGAGTTCAGCATACAATGGCTGGCAGTCCTTTCGACCCCTGGCACAGCCCCACGACATCGACATTGACATCGACATCAGCATCGACATTTCAACATGGACATGCAACATCATCAGCATCCACATTGGGACAGCCAACTGTCCAACTGTCTATCTATCTACCACCTCTCCACTCATCTTGTCTCCCCCTCCCCTCACCGTCCCAACATCATCTTGTGTTGTACGCCACACACATACACACATTATGGCAAATTATGACATTGATGCCCGGGCAATCTAACCTGGCATAACGTGTCCTTCTGGCATAGTAAAGGTGTCACATTTCTTAACATGATCCGGTCGGTTGTGGCCGCCATTTTTGCATGCAATTTGTTGTGGAATGCCACCTCAATTTCCTGCCCATCTAAATAACTATTTTTGCTTCCCTAACGAGCTAACAAAGTGTTGTCTAACACTTGTGTAACAACAGAGGTAGTTTCTCATTCAACAAAGTTTGTATGTTACAGCAAACGTTTATATATTAATATAGATTGTAGACTTCATAAGACTTTTGGAATTATTTAACCAAATTCCCATAGATTGGAGTATTTATAAATAAAGATTTCCCTACATCTGCTGTTTATCTATTTTTCTATATCAATCATTAAATTAAGAGTTACATTAGTTTTAGGAAAATTAAATGCAATGCGCATTTTGTATTCCTACATATTATTTACAATATCATTTTCTGTAGCATTTCATTTCATATTCAACTTTTACTTACAGCTGCAGTCAGATAAACACACAAACAGCGCTGTTTATGAACTCGAGAGAATCTGATTTTAAGTAAAAAAAAGCTCCCCTCTCGCAGTGTTTTCGTAGTGTTTCCGTAGCCCAAAAAAAAAAGAAGCACTTTCTGAGTGCAACGAAAAAAAGGCAAAGTGTAAAAAGTGCTGCATACTTTGCAGCGTCTTCCACTTGTCCTTCGCGCTGCTGTTTTCGCTGTTGCATCCACAGTGCTGTCCCAGCTACTGTTGTTGCTGCAGCTCCCGATGCTGGGGCAGTTGTTAAATTTTATTTTCATTACAAATTCGTTGGTTGTTTATGCGCAGCACACAACTAAAATAAATACCGTAAAAATAAAAAGGAAAAACTATACATAAAGAGAGAAATGGACGAGAAGGAAAAGGAAGACAGAAAAATGGAGAGTCCTTTTTAGGAAGCTTAGTTCTTTTTTTTTTTATTTTGCTGGCCACGTTTCTAGTTTTGTTGGTATATTGCAGTTGCTCTGTTGCTTTGCTTTGTTTTCTTTTGTTTTTAGATTGTTTTGCATTACAAATGACTCTTTCGTAGTATTACGTGCGAGCATTTTAACATTTCAACATTTTCATTGCGCCTGGCTGATGAAATTTATGTGCATATATTTTTCGAGAGGCGTTCATTCATGCGTTACGGGTCGAGATTCAGATTCAACTCCCGAACACCACCCACAATTGGTGCGCTGCAGTTGCTGCCATGATTCATGCATAATTACGAGACCGCCGGAGTGAGTGTATCTGTGCACCCTATATGTATTCATAGTGGAATTCGTATGCCTGGCACATAAATCAAATACGAGTTGCAATCACAAACAGCATATCAACGGTATATAACAAACAGACTACATTTTGATATGATTGTCATGCCGAATTTGATATACTAAAAAACTAAACAGCCAACCAACTAAAGCCCCGATTCATGTCGGGCTTAACCTTTGCCAAGATCAATCAGCTTACCATAGGATTTCTGCTAAATTGCAATTTTGATTTCACAAATTGATTTAAAGATTGTTTGAATATTTCATAGCAATGAAAAAAAAAGTTTTTTACTGCTTGTGTATAATCGTAATAAAGCTATTATATTTTTTATATTATTTCAAGGTCTGCTAATATTTTCAGGACTCAATCTTTATATAATCTCTGAATTATGGCCCAAACGCGAACTCTGTTCGTCCATTCCGGTTTCAATTCAGTTAAGTGGACAAAGAGCAGACGCTTAAAAGAGAGAAAGCATCTAAAAAGCAGTTTAGTGTGTAGTTTAATTCCATTAGAAAAGTTTGCGCTCACTTTACAGGACATTTTCTGGGTACGTAAAACTTTAAGCATTATCCCAACTCTCTTCATCTCTCAAATTGTTAATACTTTAAGTGTAAGCTACCAAAATGAAATTAAAATCAAAAGTGTGTGTATGCACAGCAAATGCTATTGTTCCATCAAGTTTATGTCGAAAGTTCTACGGGGGGTTTTTTGGTCAATTGAAAGCAATTAAAATCGTTGCCCAGTTCTTGCTCTGTGCAAATGACCCAAAAACAAGAGAAAATTTTGACAATTTTCTATACATAAATGGCAAGAGATTTTTGCCCAGGATTAGCTGAAGGTTGTGGGCGTTTTGGAACTCTTAAGCTTTTTAGCTTAAAAGTCACGTGATGCGTTTCAAAGTAGAAATCGTTGTTCTTCTTATTTGTGGTTTTTGTTGTTCTTTTGATGTTGCAGCAAGCTGTTATTGTTATTGTTATTATCATATTCAAGGTTTTCCCAGGCACATCATCATCGAGCAATTGTTTTCTTTTGTTCTACTTTGTGTTGCATACTTTTTTGGGCTCCACGGCAAATACAAAATACAAAATGGCTGCCAGGCAACTAACAATGCAATATTGCTGCAATCGAGGCGTGCCTGGAGGCGGCACGGAATGCCAACTGTAAATGTGTGTGTGTGTGTGTGTGCTGTCCATAGAAATACTTCAGTTAGAAGTATGAGTAATTAATAGCTGCAAGCACAAAAGGACCTAAGCACATTGTTGTTAGCTGCCGCATTGTTGGACTTCTGTTGTTTTTGCTTCTCTCGTTGTCGTTGTTGTTGTTGTTGTTGTCGCTGAGCCTGCCAGCCAGTAATTAAAAGATTAATTTTTAATGTGCGCTTAGTGCGAGCGTCGTTGGAGATTCGAGAACTTGCTTCTGGCGCAGCTCCATAAAAATAAAAGGTTTAAGCAACTACCATTTAGACTTACTCACACACACAAACTATACACACTCTCAGTAGCATATATGCTACTAACACACACACACATTGTAATTTATGCCCCGCTTCGAACTCCTCATCAGCTACAACCTTATGGGCCATTTATGAACTCTTCCGCTCTCCCTCCCTCCTCCATTTCCGTTCTTTATTTTTTTGCCTCTCATTTTGCTCTACTGCCGCACAGATTTTGTACATTTTTTTTTCCGAATATTTTTTTTATTACGCGCTCGAGGTTTCTGCTTTTTTTCTCTCTCACTTTGCCAGCTGCAAATTAAATGTGCACACCTTTAAATTTTTAATGCAGTTTTTGTCGTAAGCTGATTTCATTTTTTCGCCACTTGATTAAAACTCGACGAATACGAGACAGAGAGCGAACATACCTGTGCGCTCCGCTTTTGAGCTACATCCAAAATAAAATATTAAACACACAATATTTGTACACATCACAGAATAAATATTGGTTAATCATGAATAACGAGACCGCGTCAATGCGTGCGCTATTATTATAAATATTTTAAAAGACCATTTTTACCAAATTATTATTAACTTAAGCTAATTACGAACGGAGATATTTAAATAATATATTAACACCATTAAGACTGTGGCCTAAAAAGACTAAATTAATTTAATATTTGCCTATTATATGACGGTTGCAAACCACTTTTTTATGCAATGATCTACAAAAATTTGCCAACATTTATTTGAATTTCAGATAGATTTATGTTGTTTGAATTTAAATGCATTCACGAGCACGCAATATTCTAAAATCATTTTTAATTCCGCTAAAATGTAGAATAATCGCAAGCCGCATCAGCTAGCTCGTTTTGACAAAACATTAATCGTCATTTTGCGCTCGTTTCTCCAACGCTTATCTCGTTCCCGCTTGCATCCTTATCCTCGAGAGGCAGAAGGGGATAAAAAGCTAAAGCAGCAGCAGCAGCAGCAATGGTGGCTTTCCTTGGTTCGTGCACTATCATTAAAATTGGAAAATGCGAAAAGTAGCCAACACTTTTCTTTATTGTTGTTTTGTTTTTGTTTTTCCATTGCGTTTGTTTACCAAACGCAGAGACAAAAGCGCGCATAATTAGCTATATTGCTGCTAAACAAATACAAAACAGAAAACACAACAACGACAATGCTTTGGTCTGCCAATTAGTGAGCTAAAGAGGGCGTACCAAATCCAACACAACAACAAAACGTCGCTCAACCAAATAAACTTGACAAATTACACGCTCCGTTTGGGCCAGCTAAGCGAGCCTCCTGGCCAAAAAAAAAAAAATCCATAAAATAGGTATGCAGGGAAAATGTTTGTAATGTGATACAACAAAAACAGTGCAATATGCAACAAATGCTTATAAGGGGTTATGTACAGGGTAACTGGGTGACGATCACGTCACAGCTCAAAGTGACGTGAATGGGACGAATGTAGTTGTTGTCATTAAGTTAACCAAGCGTATGATAGCGCTATAGAGTCATCACGTATTTGGAGCATGATTCGCTGGCTTTTCTTTCAGTCGTCATCAACAACAACTGCTTGAACTAATAACCGCAAAGGCTAAAGCCTGATTAAACTGCGGTTAATGAGCCTCTCAGTCAGTAGACCAGGCTAGATCCATTAGTCAGCAAGATACACAACACATCTGTATGTATCTCCAACAATTACCTTCATATCAGCTATCAGCATGCCGGATTGTTGCGGCACCTTGTCGCTGCTTTGTGACCACGACATTTGTAATGGAGAAACGCGACAAGTTGAACCGCAGTCACCAGATAAATTACAATGTCAATTTGCCGCCGAGCAAACTGACACACCAAGTTCACAAGCAACTGATCAAAATGTTGGCAATGAATTGAAGCCAAGCATTTTGATATGCAACCGCAAAAACTGGCCCTGAAGTCAGTGAAATGCTGCAACCAACTATTTGTATATGTAATATGTATTAAACATAAGTTTACAAACGTTTTGTAAAGTCTTTTTCTTCAGCAAAGTATTATGATTGTTGCATTTGCCCTAGAAATCCATTTTGTTTTATTGATTTGATTTTGTTGTCATTCATACATAGTAATCAAAATTTGTTGTACTTGTAGTTTACACCTTTTATAATTTCCCAAAGGTAAGAAAGCGATTTGTCCAATTGAAAAAGAACTGAGAAGCAAATTCTGAAATTCTTTAGATGACTTCCAAGAAAAATTGCAAGTCAAAAAAGGTTTCCAATCAATATACTCGTTTCTTCGATCTCAAAAAGCTATTGCCGAAAGTTAAAATATCCAATACCAAAGAAGAAGAATTTAGTCGGGAGACGATCTTTGCGCAGTGCACGAGAAAACCAATACAGAAGCCTCGGAAAATATCCAAGAATCCCGTTCAGTGGGTGCACACGGACAACGTGGTTCACACCCATCAAGGTAGTCCGTATATGTTGATGTCCAAAGATGATTCCGAGGGAGAGCGAAAGAATCGCCCCAAGAATGTCATCTGCTATAATGTCCATCACGACGCTCCTGACCCATTAAAATCACCGCTGGAAGCCATTAATATTGTGCCCCTGGTGAGAGGCATTCGAATTACCATTTGCGTGGAGCATACGCGATTCCAGCTTGTCGGAAAGGTGTCCAAGAACATGGGATTGACCCATGTGCCGGAGCATCGATTGTGGAACATCCAATGGTGCGATAATACGCCCCATTTGGATTTGCTGAAGGGCATGAAACGCTTCCAGCAAATCAATCATTTTCCCGGCATGAGCGAGATTTGTCGCAAGGACATGCTGTCCCTCAATCTGAATCGCATGCTCAAAATGTATCCCGGCGACTATCGCATCTTCCCCAAGACCTGGCTAATGCCCTCCGAGTAAGTTGCCTATAATTCGAGCCGTAAATTAGGCTAAATGTGACACTTCGCAGTGCTTATGATGTGGCCATCTATGCCAACAAACACAAACGCACCTACATTCTGAAGCCGTACTCGTCTGGTCAGGGTCGCGGCATTTGGCTGACCAACAATCTGCGCACTGTGGGCAGGCAAGAGAAGCTCATCTGCCAGACCTACATCGATAGGGTAAGTACAATGAGATGACTCTACTAACTTCCTCATCAAATTAATTGTATAATGTAAAATAGATCGCAATATTTTATATTCATTTTATATTTATATAAGTTTTAAATTTTTATTTTTAATTATTTTGTCTATTTTCTTACTGCCGTCGTAAAACAGTCATCAAAACTATTTTATTTTTTCTCCAATTTCCGCTTTGTCTTGTAATTTTTATTTTATTATTTTCGTTGCTATTTTGACTTCTTTCAACTTATTTATAGTTGTATACCATAATCGTAAAAGCATCATAAGCTTCAAAACTTTCACCAACTTATTAGTCAACTTTCCAAATTTATTTTATTCCTTTTTATGTTTCTGCACTTCGTAGCCTCTGCTCATCGACGGCTTCAAGTTTGATCTGCGGGTCTACACGCTTGTTACCTCGGTGGATCCGCTGCGAATATTCGTCTATAACGAAGGCCTGGCTCGCTTTGCCACCCACAAGTACATGCCTCCCGCCCTGGGCAACAGCAACAACGTCTTCATGCACCTGACCAACTATTGCGTCAATCGACGCAATTCCAACTACAATGCGGGCAACGGACACGAGGGCGGTTCGAAGCGTAAGCTGTGCGAGTACAATAAGTGGCTGAAGGATCACAACTACAATGTGGACGAGTTCTGGGCGGCTGTGGACGATGCGATCATCAAGACTGTGATCAGTGCATGGCCAGTGCTGAAGCACAACTATCATGTGTGCTTTCCCAAGCACGACAAGATTCAGGCCTGCTTCCAGCTATTGGGCTTCGATATATTGGTTGATTGGAAACTGAAACCGTACATCCTGGAGGTCAACCACACGCCTAGTCTTTGCGGCGACGAGACTGTGGACAACGAGGTGAAACGACCCTTGATCCGCGACACCCTCAATCTCATCAGTTCACCGCTGGTGGACAAGGAGGAGATTATACGCGAGGACCGAATGGCATTACGGGAACGTCTGATGCGTCAGCAGGGCAAGCGTCGCGTTCGCACGCCGACTCCAGCCGCTCCAGGAACAGGACCGGGAACAGCGACAGGAACAACTTCAGATCGAGCTCTCGGCGGCAATGAGTTGCGGCAACCTTGCTCGATTGGCGCCCTCGCTCAGCAAGTTGCCTGGGAGGAGAGTCATCTGGGCAACTACAGACGCATTATGCCGCCCACAGATTCCAGCAAGGTCAACTACTACTGCAAGTTCTACGACCAAACGAAACAAGCCAACATGTTCAAGGAGACGGCCATCAGCAAGTCGCGCATGAGACTCAACTTGGAGCACATAAGGCAGCAAAAGCTGATGGAGCAACTGGACAAGGAGCAGCAGCGACAACAGCTCTATTTGCAGGAGCGTAAGCTGAAGTTCCAACAGGCTTTCATGCAAGACTCCAAGCACAACCTCACCGAGCTGCAACAAAAGCGTCAGGAGGCACTTGTCAAGCAGGATATACGACGCAAACAACTGAAGTTCTTGGTGACAAGTGCGAATGAGCTGACGCCAAACGATCAACAGGCTAAGCCAGATTTACGCAAGAAAAGCAAATGCAGCCTGAATGTGGTCAAGACGCGGCGTCGCCAGCAGCGCAAGACCCGACGTGCCCGTAACCTGGAATGGGAATCGCGCACAGATGCCGAGTTCCTGCAGCAGCATGGCATATCACGTCCAGCTGGAGCAGAGCCTGACCCTGCCAGTTCCCAGCCGAAGCTCAACACTCAGTTGGACAACGCAATGATCGGTGCAATTCCGAGTCAGCAACAGTCATCAAAATCGAACATAAGCAATGCCTCAACCAGCAAGAAGAACAGAGACAATTGGCTGCCCGAGCCCATCAGCGTGGAGGAGAAGCAATGGCAGCTCGAGTGGCGCAAGAAAAGAACTGACACTCTGAACCATTGGCAGCTCAAGGAACTGGTGAGCTTCACATCGAACATCTTTAAAATACCATACCTTTATCTTTTCATGCCTGCAGCTCTTTACAGAAATGTATGAACGCGGCCACTTGACCAAGAATGACATCAAACTATTTCCATTCATGCTCTACCGCATATTGAGACGTAAAACCGGAACGGATCTAAAGGATGTCAATTGATTTGCTAATATTTTTGGTAGTCGTGTGTAAGTTATTTATTTTACAATTCACACAATCGATAGTCCAATATTTTAGAGTATCTATCTAAGCGTGAACACAGAGTTCATTTTGTGTGTTGATCAATTTGTATTTGGTTGTTATCCAGGGGAACTTTGAAAAGGAGCCACAATGCTGATTTATCAAATTAAAAGTCAATTTCGAACAAATATACAATGGCAATCATATGGAATAAATTGTGTTTCTTTTTTTTTATTAATAGAAGCGAGTAAATGTAAATGTGATTATACAATAATCAAAACATTTGAGTTAATTTATAAAAATAAAAAAAAAATGAAAATGAATAAATTCATACAAAGTAATATAAAGCAATTTCGTTATTATTGCGTTCAACAGTAATATATATGCTAATATTTCATCTATCAGTTGCTACACAGTGGTATTATTATTTTTACTCCCCTCGCTCCACATACGACCGTAAAACAGATTTTATGCATTCGGCACAAACCATAAAAATACCAAATAAAAATAAAAACGTATGTTTTCAGCGTATCCATCGATTTGTCAAAGTGTTAGGCAAATGCTCAAAGGCGGCCAGAACTCGCAACAATCCTACAAACCCCAAAAAGGAACTCTAAAGCACAATCCCAACTAACCCTCCCCGCTGTTGTTTTTTAAACCCCGCCATCCCAGTTACTAACATCAATCGCTCTGATGCTGTCGCATGCATAAACAAACTGCAACACAATGCGCGACTGCCAGTTGCGGGGGAGTATCGTGATGGGTATGGCGATGAGAATGGAGATTGGTATAGGGTATACATATATTTAGAGTTTGGGTTAGGGGGAACTCACAAAGAGTCTTCAAACTTGCAATATTGAAAACTGTAGACGGTTCGCTACGCTTTCAGCCGCCATATGCAAAAATAAAAACCATGCAACATTTGCAACCAAACAACGCAGTTTCCCCTTCCACGAATGCAACCTCTTCTCAAATCGCAACTGCGTCTGAGGACGCTATGGTTTGTGTCTATGGCTTTGGCTTTTACGTTGGCTTTGGCTTTTGCCGTCAACGCATGTCCTTCGTCCGTTTTATTCACCCCTCGATTATTTTTTTTCTTCTTCGACTTCAGCTTCTGCTCTGGCTTTTGCCAGGCTGCTGCTCGGCTGCTATTGAAGCTGCCTTTCCATGTGTCACATATTGAAAATTGTGCAGCAGCCGCCGATGTCGATGCCGAAGCCGCAGCCTGCCGTTGCATTCCAGGACTCTTGGCTTATGGCTGGCTGCCTTTTGGCCAACAAAGTCGAACATCGTTCTGATAAGCCATTTCAAAAGAGGGTTTTACATATGCCAAGCGAGCTGCAGCTGCATTGTGTTGGGTTAGCAGAAGCTCCGTCTCTCCCTCCCTCTCTCTACCCAACCATTCTATTCTGCCACTGCCAGCCACAACGATGCCTCGCCTTGTGGCACACAGATGCAGCGAGCGCGCGTTTAATATTTGATTGAACATTGTTGCCCGGCTGGTTATGCTTTTATTGCATTCTTCAATGGTTTTTCTATACCCTTCTCTATAAGCTTTTTATCTTATCCAGAGGGTAGTTTAATTGATAATAACGATCGCAACCGAAATATTAATTAAAATAAAACCCAACTCTGCACAGGCATCTAAAGGTCTTTTTTGTCTGTATTGATGAAATTAAATTAATTAAAAATTATAATGATCATATTTGTAAGGGGTGTGTTTCATTTTTCAATACTATTTATTTTTGTCTTTCTTTTATATATATTAAACTGAAATAAAAATTCGAATTAGAAAGTGTTAATGAATATACATTGTCTGCACATTTAAATATTAAAGTAATATTCAAAGCTTTTCCCAAATGCATTAGTTTATTACACAATATACTTGTTTTTTATTGCCATTGTTTTTGAAATGCACATCTCTCTGGTGTTTCTTTTTTTTTTTTGGTTCACTTATAACTTTCAAGTTGGCCAACGCGCATTTGGCCCATAAAGTTAGTGTGCTTGTCTTTCAGCCTTTGGATGCAGTTTTTGTTGTTGTTTTTTGGGCTTCACATTGACTGCACTTTGCACATATGCGGCAGAAATTTTCTTTGATGCCTTTAGTGTAGTCTTATTAAAAAGTTTTTAATCTTATCTATGTCCTCTACTCTGCCTTCTCCTCTTGAACTCTTTTTTGTTCGATGATAAGCTCGCCAAATTTCCAACTATAACCATCTCTATCGCTCACTCTCTGCCACCATGATTCATCTCTCTCACTCGTTCCAGCTGCCAATGCTCCGGAAATAAGTTGAAGCATTACAGTAGCCAAACTTTGACTCAAGTGTGTGTCGGGTTGTGGATGGATGAGCGAGTCTACATTGTTGACAAAAGTTGAGTCTGCTATTAGAGGTCGTTTAGCTTGCGATTAGTTGAGCTAAGTCTCTTGAAGACGTTGCAACTTTCAGGCGACATTGCAATTTTCAAAAGTTTCTTCTTTCAAGAAACGTCGCAAAAGCATTAGCCGAAGAAGCCCATCACATAAACATTGATATAAGAATACCTCAATCATTTATCCTAAAGTAAAAACACGAGCTAATCTTCTCATAGATATGGTGTGAGAACTGCAACGAAACAATATGTTTGACTAAAAGTGAACTTAAGAATTAACTAGAAACAGTTTAAATTCACTTGGACACTAATAACTGGAATAATATGTTTGAGTCTCTCTGAAGATGAAGCACAATTGTTTGTCAAACAATCACAACTCGGTCAGCAGAGTATAACTGCAGCTGTGCTTATAATGCCTTTTGTAATTACTCAAGTCGTTATCAGATCTTTCCTTTTCATTTGCAATATAATGTGTATGCATGCAGTGAGGTGTCTCCTTCGCACAATATTTGCAGTATTATGCATTTCCTGATGCTTTCAGCTTATCAGTCATAAAACATAACGTGCACTTAATCTTCATTTGCACTGGCACAACATTACGATGCAGTCCACATAAAAATTGAGGGGCAGGAAGCGAAGGAAAGCGGCTGCAGAAGCCTTTTAATTTGTGCCATAAAGGCAAAAAAGGAATTGCTTAATTCCATGACAAACACTCTCTCTCTCTCACAGACTGGCAGGAGACTGAGCGGAGGGCTGTTGGGGCTGCAGAGAATGGCTGGCAGGATTCCCAGTTTGCCTTAAATCAACAAAAGATTTATGCCAGACTGAGAGAGGGAAGATAGCGAAGGGGAATGGAGTGCGAAAGGGACAGACGGAGCAACAGAGAGTCGCGTGGAAAAATCTAGCGAGCAGGCCATGCGAATATAAATCCAGAAAGTCCGACTTAACGCCCCACTGAATACAGGCAAACAACAACAACAACAACAACAACAACAACAACAACAACTACAGCTACAACAAACAATCGTCATCCAAAAAAATATAAAAAAAATAGTACGAAAGTCATTCAGTCAGTCAGCGAGACAAGAACGAGAAGAGAGAGTGAGAGAGAGAGAGAGCGGGGATCGGCAAACACATGAGAGCCTTTGCTTTTGCTTTATCATTTTGTTGGTCTGCGAATTAACATGTCTGGGAAAACTGAGCTCTATCCCTGGCTTTATCCCTGCCCATATCCCTGGCTGCTCCCCAACGACAGACGACGACGATGGCACAAATAATTTGCAGTTTTACAGTTTTTCACCGCTTTTATATGCTGCATGTTTTCCACTTCACAGGATTTTATGTGCCACTACACGCTCTCTTCTCTCTGGCTCAAGTGTTGGAAAATACAATTGCCAGCACATGTTGCTCTGCACACACACACACACACACGCACACACAGACACAAATAACAATAACATTTCCGCATTCTGTTTTTCTTTTTGTTGCTGCAGTTCTCTCTCTCTCCTCTCGCTGTTGTTTGTGTTGTGCCGCCAAATGTTTTGCCTTTGCTAAAAAGACAATAAACTGTGTCAGAGCGCTAACAAAAGTGTGAATATGCGTGTAGCGAGAATACCCCGTAATTCTGCAATTCTGGGTATATCAGCCGAAAACTGGCAGCAAGTTTTCTTATGGAAATCAGCCATTTCAACAGCTATAATAATTTTTTTTTTTTTTAGTATAAATTATACTTGTTTAACCTTATTTTTCAACAAAATAATTCGAATTTTCGACAATATTCTACACTCTGTAAATTTGAGCATTGAAAAAATCATTATCATTTAAAATTATTTCTACAATTTTATTATCTAAATGAACTATAGAGTATAGGCTAGTTCATCGGCAATAGTTTGATGCTGAAATGTATTTGTAACTGCATTTGCTTTTGCCGTATCTGTGTTGCATCTGAGCATGGCAAACACTTGAGTACTTCATGCATTTTTAACGTAGTTTTGTTGTACATTGTTTTTTGTAATTGTTGTTGATTTAGTTGTTGCTGTTGTTGTTGTTGTTCTTGATGTGCCTGCCGTTATTATTGTTGCAGGTTGTTGCACGTCTAACAATGCACTTGAGCTACACACTCAGATTCAAGAAACGCTTAGAAGAAATCTCTCGTTCTATCTGCCACTTACTTGCAACTGATTTAAATTGTAACACATTTTCTGCCCAGTTTGTTGCCAGCAACAACATGCTACAAATATTGCCACAAAATCCCAACTGTCCACAAAAGACTCTTTCGCACACATTGTCGTGCCCCCTGGCTGAGCCAATGAAAATCCCTTCAAAAAATAGCAAAATAAATAAAATAAAGCTGAAAAATCCCACAACAGAAGTCTAAAGCGTCCTGCCAGCTGCCAACTTTTGCTGTCACTCTCAACACATCAACAACATTAACAACAACAACAACAACAACGACACCGACAGAGAGGCAACAGTGTGGCAAATAACTGTTGTCGCACCATATATGTACATATATGTATGTTCGGTTCCATTCATACTGGCATTTTGTCCATATAGCCATGCAGCTGAGCTCTACATTGAAGTGTCTGACAAGTTTTTCCAGCCACACTCTCTCGCACACACACGATGAATTGCAAAGGATTTCGTTTTTCATCGCCAAACCCAAAGTTTGCAACAAAGTATCTTAAGGTATTAAACAGCTGAAAGTTATCGACTTGATAGCTACCCTACGTTACTATTTCAACTCCTATTTTATATACGATCACACATACTAAGATTTTTTCCGTGCTCCTCCTAACTCTTCAAATTTAAAGGGTATTCGGAAATATTGTGCGATTTATGGCCAATTCTCAAGACAACCAAGAACAACAATAATAATAACAAGTAGTCGTTGTATACTAGGTGATAAAAAGAGTAGCAAAATAAAATAAATAATTCTTGGTGTGTACTTACAACTGTGATGGGATAGAAGGGATTTATGATAGTGAAGAGTAGAATGTGATTTGGCCGTGTAGTCTCAGGACGCTTTCTCCTTAGGTCGTCGTTTGACTTGTTCATTAGTGCTTGCTGCTGACTCTGATTTTGTGTGGACTGTAAATAGTAATATATTCATATACATAGTATTAGTTGTTTATTCTGTGATAGCAAGTATAAGTATTTTGATCAAACAAAAGACATTTTAAGTGCACGATTACAAGCTATGCATTTCACTACACACTGAACATTGTTGTTTATTTTTTTCTTAACTGAAGAATACAAAATGCAGAATACGAAGACAACTCTGTGTTTAGATCAATTTTGGACATTCAACTCAAACTCCTTTGTCATCCATGTACCCAATAGGAATATGAGGGAAGTCTTCACCAACATGCAATAGAACATGTTCCCATTAACAAATTTACAAATATTTATACCAATTACTTTGCACTGGCCGAGATAGTCACTTATGCTGCAAGTAATAAAGTCAACATTACATCGAAAACCAAATAGTAATATATCACATATATTCGTACCGTTGCAATGCCAACATCATAATGTTATTGCGATCCTTTTTGTGGAAATTTAGGCAAATGTAAAAAATGCTTTACTATTTTATTTCTTCGAAGTTTAAGAAGCAAACTTATGCTTTGGAATGTTTTCGTTTATGAAACTTAATTCTGTGGAAACAACTCGATGTTGAAAATAGTTTCAGGGCTTCTGTGATGCTCAATTTCGTTATGAAACAATTTGAATATCTGACGAATGATTGTTTGCATTTTAATGTGGTCTACCTCAAAAAGACACAAGATTTCCCACATGTCAAACAGCTGGTTGACTGCCTGTCAAATGATTAACACTGTTCTAGACAATTTTTTGTTAATAGTGAAAATGCAAGTTGGGCAGCGCAAACGAATTGATTTTCTAGCTCTACTTATTTTATTTTTGATTTTCGTCGAGTGCAAATATTTAAGTCAAAACATTGAGTTTGTATATTTTTGTTTTTTAGTTTTGCATAATTTTTTCACGTTAATTGACGCTGTCAGCAAAATGTTTACCTACAAACAAAAAAGCTGTTTGTCAGTAAGCGCCGCTGCATATGCTAACCGTAACCATAATCTCAGCTAAAGTATGAGGGGCCTCTATAAATAATTGCGGAATTTAGGTGAAACATGTTCATGTCACGTTCAAATGTCAATCAACATGGCGAGAGTCAAGAGTGAAGCGCAAAAGTAGGGGAACATTGGCAAAAGTTTCAATTGGACGCTTTTTAGGTGAGAAATGCACATTCGAAACGGCAACAGAAACGAGAACAAGAAAGATAAGTACATTTGGACAGGTGGTGGAATGGTGGTGATTGTTGTGGTGATTGTGGTGGTGGTTGTGGCGGTGGCGGTGGCGGTGGTCGTCAAGCAGCTTGTTTGTGGCCTCATAGACTTGACACCGAAATACCAGACATGTGCCGATATTTGCGCTAATTAATTTGAAATGTATGACAGGAAGTTGTGCAAAATCGAACTCAAAACTATTTTTGCCAAAATGTGTTTTACCCTTTGCACAAAACAAATTATTATAGGTATCTGTAAAAAATGTCCATACAACTTTTAAAGAGTATCTCCCAGTCTATACTAGCTGTTTCAACTCTTACATAAGTTCCGCCAGCTCTTTTTAGTTATATGCAGTAATTCATTTACTAATTAGCATTTGTCATGATTCATTTTACTTCTCTTTCTCTAGTTTCCGCATTTTCTGCGACTTTTGACGCCCATTTGCACGTGTACTTTTTGGGAATATCATGTTGCCCTTTTTTTTTATTTAATTTGCTGCATTTTTCTGAACATTCCACAGCTCAGAGTTGAGCTCACTTAACCTTTTTATTTTGTAATTTTATTTTTGTTTTCACTCGGTGCGCCAACTGAAGCGCTGTTGTCTTTACCTTCACCTGACTTTGTAATTAGGTTAATGGATCGTTTCTGTGACGCATTTTTGTAGCACTCGAGTTGTTGCTTTAATGGACCAAAAGGGTTACGGAATTTCAACTCATGCTTAGGGCCGTGAGTTAGCTATGAATGTTTACATCTGCCAGCTAAATAAAAGCGTAAACAGCAAACTAACTGAACAAATATTGTTAATTTTCAATATTCAGTTCTGTTACTTTTCTCATTGTTAATCAAGCCAACAAAAGAATTTATCATTAGGAATTTAATGGTCCATGCAGGCCACAAACTGTCTGTTTACCTTGTAACTTAATCCAGCAAACCGACATTTTTACAAGCACTTGAAATCTCTTGAAGAGTTTTAATCAAATATCTCAACAGCTTTGACATACGACTTGTGCATAAAAAAAACAAAAACCGAAAAAATCTCAACGAAGGGCAACAAAAAACATTTGTTTTCTGTCAAATTTGCCTTTAATAATAATGTATATCATATATTTTGCCTAGTTTGTGTGTGTCGCTCGTTGACGCCCACCCGCTAGGAGAAGCTGACGACGACACTGGAAACTGTTGATTAAATTACAAAAAAAAAAAAGAAGAGGCATGAAAAAATAACGACAGCAAGATGAAGGAGACAAAAAAACAAAGTGGAAGCTGTAACGCAAATGATTGATGGCTGGTTTCTGGTCGAGGATACGAGGCAGTGGGAAGGCGGGGATCGGATCATCTTAAGTGCATGGCAACCATGGCAAAGGAGAAAAGATTTCAATTTTATTTTCAATTTGCTTTGTTTTTTTCGCTAGGCGGCGGCGTACACACGAATAGTTTAGTTTGTATTCGTATTTTGGCTTTTCGAAAAGCATTTGAAACATTTCTGGCACATCGGCGAACGAATTGAAAATAGCCCGTCGGTTGGGCGTTTCGGTGGTGTAGCGGTGTCGTGGCTGCATACCACAACGCATTTCAGCTCGAACCGCAACGAAATGAAGATGAATTACCCACAAAACTATTCGCTAGGGATACGACAAGAAGACCGACGGTTAGACAGTCAGACGCGTCAGCGCCCATCGTGGCCGCGTGCAAATTGCAATTCACAAATAAGTTTTGCTTCGAGAAATTTGCACTCAGTTGATCAAATGGTCATCACTATAAAGTGCAGTCTCCTAACAAAAACAACACCACGTTCGACGTATACAGAAACACACACACACACACACAGAATATTCACTAAAACGCATTTTGCCAAGAAATTTACGCAGGCAAAACACCCAAATGAAAAAAAGAAGAGAAATGAAGAGATTGAAGGCAATCGAAACTGAACTGCAAGTTGTGAAATCACAGATAAAGAATTGAGGTAATATAAATAGCAAGATATATGGCCATAGTCAATCTCTCACTCTGTCAGTCAGTAAAACGATCAGTCAGTCAGTCAATCAGTCAGTTAGACCAACTCGATGTGTTGCCATTTATTATACTGACTCTGAGCAGATATTTAATTCCGCGAAGCGATTGTTCCTGAGTGATAATACCTCTTGTCCGCTGTACATTCTCGCAGGAATGTGAAATATTGATGAATTGTTTACGAAAACTACATTGATAGTATATTATTTGAAATCTTCTAATTTATAATTAGTAATATCTGGATTTATTAAAGAAACGCACTGCGTTTTTCAAAACTTACACATCACATACAAATCGATTTAAGAAGCTAATAACCTCAACCCAATATATTTAATATCAATTTATATTTTTGTACATAAGTCAAAAAAATAAGAAATACAATAACTTATATTGAACATATTTTATAACAAATTTAGTGTATTAAAATTGTTTCTTTGTTCTTCATTTATGTTATCCCTTAATAAGTAATCTAAATACTTTTTGCATTACTGATTTTGTTGATTAATTTCTTAACATAATTAAGTAAACATTTATAACTTTAATGTATGGCACACGTGACAGACATCTATTTAGAGAGTTTTGAACCTTACAAATATTTTGAATAATAATTTCAACGCTTAGCTAAATATGCATTAAAAGGAGCAGTTCATTAGAATCCAACCCGGACCGGGAGGTTGCTCTCTTGATGGCTGTCTCACTGACTAACTGACTGACTGTCAGAGTGAGTGAGTGACTGACTGACGTTTTCCCTGCCGCAGAAACGAGTCACATGCTGCTGCCCTTCATTTTGATAGGCAACGCATATGGCCCAAAATATTCATGCAAATATCGCTTTCTTTTTTGGTTGATTTTTTGTGTTTTTGGCTACGGCCGCTGCGTCAGGCGGCATTTGTTACTCGCAATTAGTTGCACTGTATTTTGTATTTTGCCAGCAGCAGCAGCAGCAACGGCAGCCAGCAACTTGTCCCCTCCCGACCCCGCCCAGTGAGTGTGGTGTACGTTGTGAGACGAGGCCGGCAAATGTCGAACGAGAATTGCACATAAAATGCAATTTACGAAATGTTTTCTTCAACGTTTGCATTGCGAAATTTAATTAAAACAGCAGCAGCAGCAGCAGCCACATCAACAACTACAACTACAACTACAACTACAACAAGAAGCATCGCGTCGACAGCAACAAACACAATGAAATTAAATGCTGCAGATCAGTGAGCGACAAGAGCGCCTGCCTGTGGGGAACTGTATTTGGGTATCTGTTTTAGGCCAAGTAAAAACATCAAAAAGTCCAAGTCAAGTGGCAGCAGGCCAGGCCAGGCCAACCTCAGTCTCAACCTCAGCCCCTTTTCCCACTCCTCCCTCCTCCTTGCAAACAAAAATAATTTTACAAAATAATGAAGCAATGTGTAAGTTGTGTAAGTTAGGAGCAAACAGCAAACGGCAAACGGCAACGGCAACCGGCAATACGCATTCGCATCCGCATTTGTAAAAGTATCTTTGAGATATAATTGTTGTTGTTGTTTTTGAAATGGCAGCATGCAGATAGACGCATAGTACTTGTGCGGCAATCAATCATGTGCTCGACTTTTAAACCTTTTAAACAATATCATCCCATAGAGAGATGAGACCATTTTCGATGGCATTTCATTGGCATTGCTCATCATCATCATCGGGACTCGATCGCTTGATTGCTCGATCGCTCGATACATGTGCAAACTGTCGAAACTTTTGTTTTGTTGTTCTTTTCGTGGGTGGCTGGCAAAAAGAGACGTCAGCGTATTGGTCGAAATCATCAATGACATAAGTACAACACACACTCACCAACCGGCGAATATATATATTGTATCTGTATCTGTTATTGAATCTACAGATACAATTCTAGTTTGCCGCCATTTGGCACAAATCTTTCGTTTGCTTCTTGGTAACAAAATTGTTCATTCTCACCCGCCTCCCTTCCTCTCCTGCTGTTCGTACTTTTCTTATCTGAGTCGCCAATAGTCATTAGTCACAGCAGGGGCGTTAAGAGGGGGCGTGGTAACGGTTCCCCGCAACGCGTGAAGCATTGAAAATTGTCATTAGTTCGGCATTTGATTTTTGTAGCTCGTGTCGTAGTTTCCTCTTGCTCACTCGCAATCTATCTTTCTTCTCGCTCTTGTCTTGTCCTCTTTGTATTATCTTTGCCTAACAGTGTCTAGTGGTCGGGCAGATCTTGTCCCTTGGGGATGGGAGGCGCCATGGAGTTGCAACGAAGCGAACTTTGTTGCTTGTGCTTGGCTTTCAATGATTTTCAATTAGAGTTCACAGATTGCCAACACTTTCCCAAGACAGACAAAAGGCGGGCAGAGCAGCTTAGCTTGTCTCCGCATTTGCCAGGATTGCGATTTATGTGCCGAGATAAGCCCTTTAAAAAAGTGTGGCTGGCGAATCGCTTCAATGGAAGTCAAGCTTAAGTGGCCAAAAACCACAATGAACATGCATCAATTGAAGTTCTTTAAAGACATCGAACATTGATGAAAATACGATCTAAACAATGAAGCTCAATGCAATTTCAATTTACAAAATATTCGAATGTTAGCAGCACATGTAAAATATACAAAAAACATGCATCTACTAAATGTTAAAACAGTTGAAGCCTGTCGAACCCTTTTTATGCGGAATCCAATGAATAAATTTGGATATTGTTATGATATTCAAGAAACACATGTAAACAAAGTTATAATCAAAGTGAACTACGAGCAAAGTAGAAACAAGAGCTAAACAAATCCGGAGAGAACTAAGAATAACAAAGACAAGGATAAGATAATGTTAATGCACAGAAGCGGCAGCAGCAGCAGCCCCAGTTAGATTCATCGACACGTGGCCCAGCCCTCCTTGATCTCATTAATATAAACAATGGCAGACCACAGACCCTTGGCAAAAGGTCACTCAATTACAGCTCGCATAACTTAACCCCTTAACCACGGGCAGACACAACAAAACACACCCAACAAATTTGTAACCCAAAAAGCAAAAAAGAGACGAACAAGATTGTGTGGATATAGGAAAAATAATAAAACAAATCTAGAGATGGTCTCGACGCGCCCCAGACACAACCACCCAAAACCACCCAAAAGCCTGCCGGCAAAAAAAAAAAAGATTGAGAAAAAAAAAATAAAAAACCTCAAACCATAAATCCATCCATCTTTTCAACAAACTCAGCGGACTTTTCTACGTTTTTCCACTCTTGTTTTTTTTTTGGTCTGTTTGCTGTTGATTTGCGTTTTCGTCATTTTGATGTCAGCTTACTTGACGTGGCCAGAAGCACAACTAACAACTACAACATGAAGATGCACCAGTGTTGTATAGACAGGCCTGAGGCAACCGTTGATCACTTATGACAACAGCCTTCCTCCTCTCTACACCTTCCACTCTTCACAACCATTCTCATCGCTATCTGTCTCGTATGTTGCCGGCGTCTCGCTCTTGTAATTTATGTGGAAAATTCTGACTACATAAAACAATTTTCATTTTTACATATCTTACGTCTGCTTTATCGTCTCCTCTGCTGCCTTTGCTCCTTTTGCCACCCGCCCCTCCCTCCCTCTTTGTCTCGTGTTTTCTTTGCGCGTAATTTACGCGCCGCTTTTCATGTGAAAATCTTCACTAATTCGTCTGTTGGTATGCCGCTTGTTCACTGTGCGCTCGCTTTTCATAATTTTTATTTATGGAAAATGCTTTTAAATGCGCATAAAAAACACAAGCGTCAGATCAATTTGCTGATGCCGTGCTGCTGCTGAGCAGCAATATTTTTCATCGTCTTCAACATTTATTTGTTTGCATTTTGTAAAGATTGATTTCTGACCAAGTATCTCGCGCAACGATATAAATTCAAGGAAATGGACTCACGAAATCATTTCATTAAATTTAATTAACTACAAAAATCATGTAAATTGCACCGAAGAAACCAAAAAGTAAATGACACATGCAGGAAACAGACAGGGACAGAAAACAACGACAAATTATTGTGAAAAGTCACCGCAACAAATCTCTCAGATTTTCACACAATCTGTGACTGTCATGTGTGTGTTGTTGGTGTTGTTGTGTGTTTGAGGAGAAAAGGGGGGCGTGCATCTCCCCAGAGACGCAGGGGCAGGCAATGCGTAGTCGACGGCACAATTGAAATTTTCGCTTGCTGTTTTCACTTTATTTATTGTAGTTGCTATTGTTTTAGTTGGCCTCACCAAGGTGTTTCAATTTCTATGTGTAGCCGCCGCCGCAACATAGATTTTCCTTTTCTTTCTACGTCAATGCCCCGAAATATTTGCGCTATTTCTCGCACCACGTTGACAATTGGCAATGTCTCTTGGAAGAAAACAAAACTAATCAGCTACGTAATTGAACCACCTCAAGAAATTTGTTTAAAGGCCCGACGGAAATTGAGCAACACGGATTATGTGCGAATGTAGAAGAGTCTTACATAAATCTTCGGCACGTGTCTGCTGGCCCTCTTTGAACAAAAATATATGCCAAAAACATTTGAAGGAAATGTTCCTATTTATAAGATTAATGTGTATTAAGATAAGTACTTAATACGTCAAAATATATTGATAATTAAAGCTGCAGAAACGTTAAAACCTCAAGAGATCTCTCTGAATCTTTAAATATATAACAATTAAACGAAATGTACACAAATTATTTTAAGCACCAAACATATGACTAACAACATGCTTATATTCTCTTGCATATATGTGTCTTTATTTGTATTTATCAGCTGCTCATTCATCATTAATCTACAACAGCTAAATAAATACATTTAGAGCCTGTTATGGTCTTCTAGTCTAGGCACATTGCCAACTGCTATGTAAGTGCAATCACATACATGTATATTTTTATATATGCAAAAATCTGTTTGATCAAATTTAAGAATAAAAGAGAAACCGTTTCATTTAGTTAATGATTCGTTAATGGCATTTGGATATCAAAGTAAACACGCCTACATACATGTATATGAATGTACCAAATAATTGATTTAATGAATGAGTGCTTAAAGCTATCACATCGGATAGTACATATAAATTGCAGGCTTAGGGTGGAAATCTTTTTGACAGACCATTAAGCATGCCAAATGTTTTCTTAATTCTCAAATGTCTCGTAAAATATGCGTTTACAAAGAGCAGCAAATCTTCCTTTTTTTTTATTTAATTCGCGGCTTTCTTTATTTTAAAGATGATCATCCCTATTGCCCACTTGGCAACTTAAATAACCACTAAAACCTCACACTTGTCAGCCGGCATAGCCATAAAGACGAACACTCCCTGCACACACACACACACCCCCCATAAAGAAGCACTCGACAAGACTTTAGCGAGAAAATGCTCCAAAATAAAACTGTGTATATATTTCGCGCGGGCCCCCGAAAAAACAAGTGGGGAAAAATCTAGACACACAACCGAGAGAAATTGCTTCATGTTGTGCAGGAAAATTTATAACAAAAGCAATTGCAGTGCCATAAAAATTACATTTACCCACAATTTTCCAGCATAGAACCATAATAATCAACGCCACCTGCGATGAGAAGGATGAGGGGAGCAGCAATGACGATGGACGACTATGCAAACAACGCGCCGTATCCATTTCCAGTTCCCTGTGCCGAACAATCGCCGCCGTTTGCCGTTTGCCGTTAGCCGCCTCCCCGTCGCCACTTTAATAGCCAAAAGTGCGAAACGCGTGCTCTTGCCCCACAGCAACAGCAACAGCAATAGCAACAGCAGTGGCATCAAATCCTCGACCTCCGTATCGCAATTCAAATGTTTACTTTGTTGTCGGCCACTAAATTAGGTGGCCGCAACTTCGAAAGCAAACTTGAAATGTGTTAATCATCGAATGCGAAGACTACCAAAGAGCAAAGAACGTGGGGATCCAAGAGTGAAGAGCAAAGTGCACACACTGCAACTGTTGTGTATTCTACACACACACACACTTTCACACTCTTCTACACTCCCACCTGAATGCGACCTGTGGCCAAAACTCAGCTGAACTCAACGATTGGCGTTAAATATTTGTTTGTCAGCAGTAAGCCAAAGTTTGTCCCCTTTCCCACACTCTTCTCTCGCCACTGTATTTAGCAACCTAAATTAACACATGTATCTGTTTGTAAATACCCTGTAAAAACCTATAAAACGAATGGCAACTTGCATCGCAATCATATTAATTCATACCAAAAAGTTAAATCTGCAGTATCCTAAAATCATCTGATAATAACTGAATAAAGAAATTTCTTTAGCCAGCCTGTATCTTTTTACTGCACATTTCCAAGTCGATCAATATCATTTTGCACATTGCATTATGCCAGCTGTTGTCGTTGTTTTTGTATGTTTGGCTATTGTTTTTGTCAATATTTAAACATACTTTGTTTGCATCTTTATCGAATTTACTCACACATTTTAATTTTATTTTTGGTCAAGTATTTTGATCGCAATGCAAGAATATTTTGTGTGGCTAAAGCATGTAACTTGCGAATGTTTGAGGTTGTGTATCTCAGAGATACAAAAGTGTCTCTTTAGAAAATTCTATAAAGTTCATGTTATTACAGCAGTTAATTACTTTCCAGTTAATTAAAAATATTTCAACTAAAAATACGCAGTAATTTTCTTAGCATTTTCCACAAATTCCCTTCTATTTGTAAAATCTTTTGTTATTCTTGGTCTAAAATACATTCCATGAGTTAAGCTAGCGATAAATATTCTACTTTAGTCAGTTCAAAGAGTATTTCTCAGCCGACTTTTATCCAGTTCACATTTTTTGTCATCTGCATATTTAGATTGTTGTTTTCGTAGGTGTTTGCTTTGCATGACAGTTGTTGATGTTTTTGTTGTTGCTGCTATTATAGCTGGTCTTGTGAAATGTGCTACTGATAGCACAATGTCGGGGCACAATTTAAATATTCTACGATAAAAGAGCAACAATTTTTGTTTGTTTCTTGTATCATTCGGTGTGAACGAACTGTCAATGGTTGTTCAAGTTTTAGCTGTTTCGTTTTGGCTTTGCAAAATTGCGATAGATAAATTAAATAACCGTATCTCGTATCTACTTAAATGGAGCACACAACGCACAAAGGCATTTTTGACACGCTCCGCTGCATCGCATGCAATGCAAAAGCAACCCATATGGCACCTCGATTGGTACATCATATCGTAAACATATGTCTGCTATCGGGTCGCCATAGTGGGGCTCTTCTTATCACCGAAAAACGTGAGGCATATAGGGCAACCACTTCCGCTAGCTGCAACATATTTCAGCACGACAACCACCTGTCTCCCCATTGATAAAGACCCAAAACAAATTGGATTGGCAGTCAAAGTTGAAAACAACATATAGATAATTTATTTTGAAATGACTTGGCTACAAAACTACAATGTAAGCCTTCAAAAGAAATAAGTGAAATGATTGAACATGGATGTAATAGACACTGCCTGAAATTATCTGAAATAATGCTTTCCGTAATCTGTATTAAATACACAAATAAAAGCTTATTGCGCAGTAGCTTCTCGTGCTCTAATTAAAAATACAGCGCATTAAAATAATACATTATTGAGCCATTGCAAACCATTAAAATAACTTTTATACCATACCATAAATTAATTATCTTTGAACGACATCGAAAGGAAACTTACCTAAAAAGAGAGAGAGAAAATTAAGTTAATAAAAAATCCATTAATTAACATTAATATTCTCATGGGTTTAAAATTTAAATACAACTAATATTTTTTTTAACACTTTACACATTAATAGCGCATTTAAATGGTTGGCTATTCAATTAGTAAGTCAATTCAATCAATATAAAAATAAAGGACTGAAATAATAAATTTCGCTGACCTCAACGGTTAATCAATCCGGCACTTTATTGCAATATTTTGATTAAAACGAAATTTATGAGTATGCGTTTTTTCACATGCTACATATTTATTTGTGGCATTCAAAAAGCATATTTAAATGTGCGATTCATATTTAGTTTTCAAACGGATGACATTAATAACTCCCCATAATCAATTCCAATTGCCTCAGCTCCCAATTAAACAGCTTTGTGTGTTCGACAGAAAAAATAAACACATATTCTCACTTCTTGCATATAAATCAAACATTTTTTACAACTGGCCATGAATCAATTTTTTCTGCAAGTGCGGCAATAAAATTTTAAACTTGCATTATTGAATATATAGAAAAAACGAAAAGCTAAAAAAACATGGCGTCCTACACGTGTTCGATACAACTTTAATGCGAATAATTTCTCATACCCTGTACACGTTATTTGCGAGAAAGGGCTATACAAATGTAATAGATTTCAACCTCATTGGCAAACCAAGAGAATCATCAATATATCAGTATTTAAATTTGCATTATTTAATTCAATTCGGATTTATGGTCCGTTGTGGAATCACATTCAACTCTTTCAGTCCCGACACAAAACAGTTTATTGACTTTGAAATTAATGCCACGTCAGCAAAAAAAATATATAATTCAATTGCTATGGCAGACGACAAAATGTAAATCGCACTTTGATTTGCACCCTGAAAATTTGCAATTATATTAATTTATTACTTATCTGATTAATTGCAGCAAAGATAGATGAACGGCATGTTGCAGCATGCCTCTGCACATTGTATCATTTCTTTTGCGGATGCACAAAAAGGGAATTTCGAACATTTTATTAATTCAAAATATTTTTGCCTTTTGCAACACGAGTCGAAATCAGAGAAAAAAAAACAAATAAAATGCCAACGTTCGTTTCGGTACGGTTCGGACCTCGAATTGGGTCAATAAAGGAAATGAAAACGTACAAAACGATACGAAACGAATATTTGTGCAAAACAAACAAGAAGACGATGGAGCAACTGCACGAGTACACAAAAAATCGTGGCCATAAAAAGATGCAGCAGAACCATAAGCGTTTGAGCAGAAAGGCTGTCATGTAAGGGGCTACCACAAACGGGTAAAGTTCATGGCAATGCCGCATGCATCTCACACATAACTTAACCCCTGAGGTGGCCAGATTTTCGAGAATGTGCATTAAAGAGTCTTACAAAAATATGCCTAAAAGTGAAAACTATCCGATAAAATTGGATAATTTACAGAAAATATTTTGTTGCAAGTTGATTGCCAATAAAATCGAGTAAATTGAGTGGATGAATGAATACGTGACTTAGGTTTCATTGTCTAGCACACATATTCCTCATTGCGTACAGTTTGCGTTTCTTTTCCACCATCCCTATGGCATGACTCAATGCACCACAGTTTGACATTGCATTGTAATATCACATCACCAATGGGTTAAAGAATCTTGTCAAAAATATGCCGAAAATTAAAAACTCTCCGATAACCTATATAATTTATTAATTTACAGAAAATATTTGTTTCATTACTATCAAATTTTCAAGTTGATTGCCAATAAACGAAATGAATACGTGATTAAGGTTTCATTGTCTAGCATATCCCTCATTTCGTTCAGTTTGCGTTTCTTTTCCACCATTCCTATGACATGACTCAATGCACCGCAGTCTGGCAGAAGCAATGGCATTGCAATATCACGGGATTGGCTGCCAACGGGTTAAAAAGCCGCGTCAGGCCTTATTGCATTTCATTGGCATTTCGCAAAGCGCAGCTCCAAAACATAAATGCACACACACATGCACGCATTGAAATGTCTACATATGTATGTATGTGCAGTCGTATATAGCCCCAGCACCGTTAGCAACAGCAAAAAAAAAGAAATAATGAAGAAGAAATAAAGTCCATAACCAGGCAAGAAGCAAGTCCCGAAAATAAAACCGTAAGCGACGTCGCACCGCTGCAGCGCCAATGCAATACTCTCTCCCACATGCACACTCTCTCTCTCTGTCTGTCGCGATCTCTTTCGATCGATCAGTGCAAACTTCATGCAGGTCTAAGCGCAGCTTTGTAAGAGAGCGTTGTGCGTTGACGTGACATCGCAGTCGCCGTCGTCGTCGCCGTCGGCGTTCGTTGTTTTTGTTTGCCGTATGGTTTTTTATCTTTGCAAACTTCTCGCGATCGTCGTACTACACATTAAAAGGCACTCACATTTAATTATATTTCGCGCGTTTTTGCTGTTTTCTGTTACTGTTCTTATTTGTGTTTTTTTTTTTTAGTGGGTCAGCGAAATTGTGTTTTGTTCACAGCGACGCCGTCAACGGCGCTGCAGCTGCGCAAAACTGGATTTTAGCAACAGCAGAGAGAAAATTGCATTGAAGGTAAACCGGCGCATAAAAAAGAAGCTGTCGATGAGAGAAGAGAGAAGAGGAGTAGAAAAGTGCATTGAATTTGCTTTCGTATTTGTTGCATTCGCATTCGCAAAAGGCTTAAAACGTGTTTCGTGTTTCGCGAGCGAGAAGCAACAAAGGCAAAAGCAATAACACAAATTTCCATAAAAAGAGCGCAGAAAAGCAAAAGCTCTCCGGAGAAGAAGTCGACCACAAAGTTCAAGCACCTGTCAAAAAAAAAAAAAAAAACGAAAAAAATATATATAAGGAAAAACGTACTAAAATAAAGAAATAAACGAGCAAACGGCAGAAATGCGGCTACCATAACAATTCCATTTATTTTATCTACGTACTTAACTGAAAAAAACACCGCTACAACTGCGACGTCGCTGCCGACGTCGCTGCCAACGTCGACGCGGTGGCGTATGAGCAATTGAGTAATTACAATCGACAGCCCAGCAACAACTCCACTCACACTGACGCCCCACAAAATAGTAACAGCAACAAAATGCATACCCTATAAATAGCAGTGCAAAGGCAACAAAAGAACGCAACAACAAATTTGTGTGTGTGTTTAAAGAGATTCGAGCAATTAAAACTTATGATAAACATTTTTTGTTCCGCTCGCAAAGAACCAGAGAACACAACCAAAGAGAGCGGCTGAGCGAACGAGAGCAACTGAGCAGCAACAATGCGAAAGCTACCGAATGAAAGCACACACACACAACGTGTGAGCACGCATGCATGGAAGAGCGCGAGCGCGCGTACAAGAGAGAGCGAGAGGGAGACGGATGGAGAGCGATATTCATTGAGAGAGCAATCGTAGAAAGCCAAATGACCGTGGCAAAAGAAAGCAGCAGCAGCAGCAGCAGCAAACAAATGACGAATTATGCAAAGGGGGGCATGACTTAGAGCTGCGGCGACGATGAGTCAAAATGACCAAAAATTGCGCGCCAAAAATAAGCGAAAATAAATGGCATTAACAAATTGTCAGGCAATTTGTAAATAGCAATTCTAACAGTCACAGAAGCCAAGGGGCCCAGGGCTAAGAGGGCCAATTTATAACAAATTCAAGTGACTTCGACCGCATTGTATTGTGAAATACCCGGCACGAACAGAGTATATTAGGCGCATCATCAAATTTGATTGTTCGTCGTCGACTTCTCTAATGTCCCGATCTCTAGATCGGTCTACTATGATTCTTGTTACATACCAAATTATGCGCCATTATGTTGTATGAGAAAGAAAAACTACATTTTGATATACAGAAATAACTAAATAAACTAAATACTAAGTATTACAATTGTAAATTATTGTTTTGTATTGTAAGATTGTTATTTATATTTATTCACCAACTGATTTATTCACGAATATTGTTTTTGTGTGGCACGTAAAGTATCTTAAGTTTTGTTTTTTCTTTCTTACACCATTTGGCTGTAATTTCAATTCTTTAGAACCATTGGAGCAGCTGCATCTGCATCAGGTGGAGTTCGTATCTATGTGAGCTGTGCGGTGTATCTACAAGACACAAGTGCTACCTGTGGACTTTAACGTGTGCAATTGCCAACTAGAACAACACGTTCACCTGCGACAAAGCACGGACAGGTAAATAAATGTCGACGCCCGTCGAGGGGCAAGGGGGCAAGGGGGTTGTGTGGATGGCTGTGGCAACGATAAAGTAGAAACGTGTTTTGTATTGCAGCCATCAACGTACGCTATTTATCGGTTCCAGTCCTACTCCGCCTCCTCTTCTCTGCCTGGGGAAGCCAGCCTGCTAGACTGCAACTGTTTCAACTGTTTCAACTGAGCTGAAACGTGCTTTTAGAATGGCATACCACACTAACTGGAAATTGTATCTAATTAGTCTACCGGTCTACAACGACAACGACAACGACGACAACAGCAAAAGTAATGTAGAAAACCGATTGCCCAAGCTGCCACTCCCCTCTCTGGATCCCCATTGGCACTACTGCCCCCGTTTGGCCCAGCGAGAAGGGGGATGTGGAGGGTGTCAGGGGGGAGAATGCGAGACGCCCCCATTTAACGTGTTGCCAGCTCTTTTATTTCTATGCTGGCTAGCTAATAAATAAATTCGAGAATGGGAATGAGACAAGTTTTATAGTGCATAAATAATTTCACACCCACAACAACAACAGCAACAACAACGGCGAAAACTTGTCAACTTGCATCAAAAATTATGTTGATAATTATTGTGAATTTCTGTTTGACGCTGCAATTAATTATGTGCCCGTTTGTTTATTTATTTATCCATTTCATTTGTGCTCACTCTTCAAACTTGATTTGTTTGTTAACCTCAAATAGTTTCAATTGGTTGCAAATAGCTATTGACTGATATTTTTTGCGAACGAAATTCCTTTTGAATGACCACGACGTTTTCCCGCATTTATTAAATGAACAAGAATTTGTTTATTTTAACATACAATTTTTTTCCACTTGATAAATTAAAATATAAAAGTTTCTTTAAAAAGAGAATTAAAAATAGACCAAATATATTTTGCAATTAGAACTGATTAAGCATAAATTATTTCAGAAATACTGCAGATAAATAATCGAACTGTTTTTCAAAATTTAAAAATAAATCCCTTTAAAATTAATAATATTATTTTTGAACGATAGTTTTTAAAACTGGAAAAACAATTTATTGTTAAGCTAAGACTTTGCTGAACACATTATTACTGCGAGACCTGAAGCTGCGATAAGAACCAAGATTTTCTCTCTCTTTCTCCTGCTTTCGCTCAGTCGCACTCTCTCTTTCTTTGTCTTTGTCGCTCTCGTACACGTTTGCCTGTTAACTTCCTGTTTGGCAACTAAAGGCAAGATTTTACTGAATTTGAGGGATTATTTGAGTTGTTCGTTTGGACCGTTGTTGGCTTCAAGCCACGATCGTTATCACGGCTCCTCTTACACGCATTATGGCCCAAATTGTGAGCGCTGCAGCCTGCCCAGCTTGCTCTGCAGATACAATAAAAAAAGATACTCTCACACACACACATGACAATTGACTAACGTCAAACGGCAGCAAAACGAGCATTAAAATCAGCCGCAAAGACAGAAAAATAAACCCACAAACCAAAAACAACAAAAAAAGACGGGCAAAAGTAAAACCAGAGAGCGACCGGGGGCCACACGTCACTTGACGACGTTCAAGTTCAATAACCTGGCCAACAGTTACACTCGCGTACACACTCACACACACACTCGCACAAACACTTACACGAACACACACCAAGGCAATTACCAAATAATGCGGCACATGCACATGAAGCAAAACGCCGGCAACGCGGGCAAGGAAAAAAGCAAATGATAAAATATCAAAAAAAAAATACAACAAAAACAAGTACCGAAAGAAAAAGAAGAAAAAATAAAGTAAATTGAAACAAAATATGCGAAGCTGGCGTCGCGCCGTCGCCGTCACCGTCGCCGTCTTCTGCTTACATAACAGCAAATAATGTTATAAAGCAGCGGTAAAGCAAAGCTAAAGAGCGAGCGAGATGGCCGCCAACGATGGAGCGAGAAAGCGCGAAATAATGACAAACAATAACAAAAAAAGGTTTAACAAAAATCAGGAGAAAAAATAAGCAGAACGAGCGCAGCAATCGAAATTACATTCGAAAAGGGGCAAAGCCAAAATACAAAACAAGAAACTTGAAATACCAAAGAAAGAAACAATTGAAACAAAAAAAGAGACTGATTCGATTCGGCTACAGAGATTTGTATCTGTGAGTTACTTTGAAAATTGTGAAATATTTCGGGCGAACCCGAATAGATGTTGAGCAACTGTAAACGACTTAATCATAAAGCCATAAACCATTAAGCAGCTGATTAACACATTAGCCGAAAGTATCTGACAGATAAATGCGGGCTGCTGAGCATGAAATCAAATGTATCTGTCAGCTGCAAGGTGTTGACAATCGACTTGCAAGTTAGCAGCCATAAAAAGTAACCGACAGATACAAAGATACAAAGGATGCGAGGCTCTAAAGGCGAACAGCATTTTATTCGCAACATATCTGACAGCAACAAAGTCAAGCGCTACAGCAAAACTATCTGACAGATGCAATAGTTATGCAATTACCAAAGTTGCTGGCGTTTTGGGGAATAGAACGAAAAAGAAGCAATTATAATCAAACGACTTGTATGCCGCACATGGTATCTAAGAGCTTTTAGTTTGTGCATATGTATGTTGGCAACTACAAAAGTATCTGACAGATATAATAGTTGTGCGCTGTATGCTTGCCAAAGTTAAGCTACAGTAGACGCCAGAGTATCTCAAGCGTTGAAGTTGCTGCCAAAAGCAATGTTCCAAGTTGTTGTATCTAAAAGTTAACACCAACTCTCGCACACGCAGTATCTAGTAGCTACATTTTGCTTTTGCCGCTCCGTAAAATTTCATTAGTCAGCGGTTTAGCGTGGCAGCCGACGCCAGTCAAAATAATTAAAAACAAAAGAAAGAAAAAAACGACTGAAGAAAATAAAACAAAAATCAAATTGTATCGCTGCCTAAGCAGAAAATTTCGATGAAATTTGAACGCAAAGGCGCCGTTTGGGCATTAAAACTATCTACAAGATACTTTTCATCAAAGAACCAAAACTAAAAGCTCATAATGCGTGCAAAACAGCATAAAATGGAAGGGGGACCCCGTTGGGCAAAAACTTTATGCTCCATTTTCAGTTGTTGAAGTGCGAATTGCCTTGTCGAAGGGGTGAGGAGCGGAGCGTTTCGGCCTTTTGTTAGCTAGATATATTTCATGGTATTTCACTCACGAATTTCATTTGGAAAATATTAGAATTCTTTGAACGTATGAAATGAAAGACCAAATAGAAATAGGAAGCAAAAGAACCGAAAACGTGGCACAAGCAATAATCATAATAACAATAATACAGCACAGAAAAAATAAAGGAATTGGGCGGGGAGAGATGGGGAGGGAAGGCAAAACTCTTGTAATGAGTCAAAGTGAAAATAAACTAGAACCTGGACGACGACCAAAGGGACGTGAAGGGAGAAAAAAGCATGTCAAATGAAAAACTAATTGTAGCGTTGCGAATTAGGCAACCATCGAAGTTGGCAATAGAAGGAATGTAGGAAACACAGAACACAGCCGACCGACCGACCGACCGACAACAACAACTGCGCCGCCAGTCGGTGAAAAGGTCTATTTCTATGCAAGTCACGGCTGGGCCCCGCAGGGTGTCCATAACATGCCTCTCCCCTCCCCCTTCGCCATCCCACACACCTCCGGCAAGTCTGTAATTGACGCAAGTTTTTGGGGGAAAAAAAAGTGCTGCAACGACAGCGCTCAGTGCAGGCAACAACAACACACAACTGTGTGTACGTGTGTGCGTGTGTGCGTGGCATACTGAAAACAAAAGGCAGCAACAACAGCAGTCGGCAACGACGAAGTCAGGTAATAGAAAACCGTTAGCAGCCGCTGGTAATTGGCATTTAAAAGTATGTCGCACACCAAAAGGGGAACCCAAAAACAAAACCCGATGAGCTGTGCATGTGAAATGATCGAATGAATGAATGAAATGGACATGAAGAGGTCACGGCCCAACCAAACGAGATGTGACGGCCAGCGAGAAGGGGGCAAGTGAGTGGTATTTGTATCTGAAAAGTTGACTGACGAATGAGGGTGCCTAAGCTGAATGAGGTACGATGAGTACTTCTTAAGGGTGAATGAATGTATGAACAACACGTCGAACGGTTCAATAGTGTCAATATGCGTGACATGTTCTCGGTTTAGACAACAAATTAATGAGTGCCCAGCACTGTGATCACAGTCGTAATATTATCACTTGATCACAGTTATTCAAGACGAAAAGTTGTCAAAGTTATAGCTTAAAAAATTATGTGATTCCTTTTGGCAAATTGTATTCATATTCTGCATAATGAATCGAAAAGATTTAACGAGTCAATTAAGTCTTTGCCTCTGAATATGGCAATGGTTTCTTTTATTTTTTAAAATAAATTTGAATATATTCTTTATTCATCTGCAAACTTAATTGCATTTCGGGGTTGAGATAATAATGCAACACAATTATGTCTTTAATTCATATACATATACGTATGTATCTGTGTTAAGCTTCCATAATTCAATTGCAACTTACACATGACTCAAATTGAATTGAAATGAAAATATGGAATGTAATTGAATGCATTCTGAACTTGACCTCAGGCCACAAAACGAGTACAAAGCATGCTTGAAACTTGACATTTTGCGACTCGGGCTTAAGCTGAAGTACTTCATGTTTATCTCGAGCTCTAAGCTTTCAGACATAATTCAATGAGTTCTACATTTCTTGAAATTGCACTTACCACATCACAAGATTTGTAATTCTCCTGCCTCTTTGTGTCAGTCTCTGTCTTTCTTTCTCTATCTCGTTCTCTTTCTCTAAAATATATTGCTTCATTAATGCAAGTAGATGACCTCGTTCAACTGTTCCATTTCGCAAGCAATTCGCTGCATTTTATCTGAGCTTTTTGCACACTTTCCTTTCGCAATATGCATGCGACAGATGCAGATGCAGATACACAGTTGCAGATGCAGATACAGATACAGATGCAGAACAACTGTATCTCGCTGATGCTTCTGGACGGGGAGCAGCGAGAAACAATATATGGCCACATGAGATGGCAAACGACAATGCGCCATATATCAAATTATATAAACGTGTACTTAAAAAACTACACTTCCGACCTTCGAGAGAGACCCAGCATGACATCCGGCAAATACACGACGCGCTATAGACGTACACACAAATGTATCTAGATACATGTATGTATCTGTAGCTGTAGCTACAGATGTAGCAGTGTGGCAAGGCAATGCCTTGTAAGTAAATGACAAGCAAAAAAAAATGAAAGAAGTGAAAAAAACGAAAGGAAAGAACAAAGCATAAAGAAAGCAGCGAGGGCTCGGTTCGAATAGGCTGCTAAAAGGGGCCCCGTAGGAGAAAGAGGGTCAGGGTGAGGAACTGCATAACACAGCGCGACATAAATTGAACTTTTTTGCTCAAACTTGTCGCGAACAAGCACACACTCAACCATAGACAGAGACCAAGAGAAAAGTGCGAATGGGCGGCAGACTGTCATGAGAGAGTTGCTCTTCGACCCCTACATACTCCTCTCTCTCTATATCACTCTCCCTCTCTCTCTCTCTCTCTCGCCTTGCCGCCACGTCGCTTAACACTTGAGGCACGACTCATAATTTGTTGTAATTGGAGTTTAAATCGTCGTCTCCTGCGTGGAAAACTTGGCAGCTGTTAACTTATTTTTGGAAAATTCTCCTATTTGTTTAGATTACAAAGATTTTCAGGTCGATTTGAGAGTGATTTTCATAAGCGAGATAAGCGAGAATGTGCCGAGACAAGTTTAATGAAATTCAAATATTTTTCAGAAGAACTTCGAAAATACCAAACTCCAACTGTAATATCAGAAATTCTAATCGGAGTTACACATGCTTCTGGCAAGCAGTGTAAACAAGCAGTAAATAAATTAATATACTATAAGAAGACCATACTTTATTTTTAAGAAACTTTAGGTTAATAATATTTAATACAAGGTTAAAGAAATTCTTTGATTTTTTTCTCATTCAGCGTCAGTTTTTATGTTCCTTTTTTGTAACAAATACATTTCAAATAATATCAAATAATGTTTAATATTGCAAAAAATAAGGTTATTACAACAAACATGGAAAAAGTTTCTCCACATAATAGAGATGTCCGTTCAGAAAGTTTTTACTGTACATCTTCATGCACACAAATAATTCTTAAATGAATTTCTTCCCTTTCAGAGTCAATGTTATTGACAAAATATTAATAATTTGATGGCAAAACGAGTGTCGATTACTTTGTGGGACACTCATGCGCTGCACCTCTTGAATTTCTGATACATGTGTTGTTGGCCGAAATATGAATAAATATTCAATCTACAATTTGTGGCATCGAGCGGTAAAATCTCTATAATAAAGCTGTTGCCAGCATGAAGAGCAACAAGCAACAGCTGCTAATTTCGTATGCCAGTCAGGCATGAAATTCATTTACTACTCGTACTTAAAGTGTGACCAATACAACAGAACCAAGCAAAACAAAACGACACAACACACAAAACGACAAAACGATACGAAACCATATAGAAAGAAAGAAAATGCAATCAAACATCGACACAAAGAGCAGAGCAGCAATCAGTTGGGCATTGGTAGTTCGAAATATCACAAAAAATACGAGTATATAAACACAGTTCGAGTGTCCGAGAGCGAAACTAACCGCAAATATAACGAGTTCGCTTTTAGGGGTTTTTGCGGTCCACAATTCCAACAGCCATCCATTATTACAATCAAAGAAAAATTGCATGATATTCGATATATACCGCCTGGCCTCAATCGATACTCACAATACTACGGGTATTTGGCTCAATACACTGGGGAGCCAGCCACAAGTGATGAGCCAACTGAGACTCAACTGTGGCTCAACGGCATTAACTTGGCATACACAGGAATTTTTGGCAAAGACAAGTGAATTTCGTAGACTAGTATCTGAGAGAAAGACTTTTGCGCATTCATTCATAACTAAGTTGGCATCAGGCAAGGCAACATTTCGAGCGAACTTCAGCAATTTCAATTAGTTCAATTAGAAATGCAAAAGGGCGCAATTCGTGTGTGCTTAAGTGTGTACACACTGGTTACTGCCAACTCTGTCTGACTGTCTCTCTGTCTGTCTGTCCGTCTGTGCAACTGACAAACAACCCTCGCTGAACACATGCTTACAACCCTCGATAGAAAACTTTTGGCAATTAAAACTTTGGAATGAAAAGACAATAAAAATCAATTATTGTTAATAACAAGAGCACCGCGGTAAAAGGCAACCAAAAAAGGTATCAAGTCCGAGGTGCGATTGAAAGCTACGCCAATCATAAGACAATCTTAAACACTTCTTCCGACAATTTGGAAACAAACATATTAGATACAGTTTTTGTAGTATTCTTACAACTTACTTTAAGCTATTTCGCATTTTAATTTTAATTTCTTTATTTTATAATACTAATACAAATATTAAATTTTATTATTCATATTTAAAAGATTCCAAATCAAAAATTGAATTTTATATTTTGCATAATTGCATTTATATTTAATTTATTTATATTTTATTTAATTTTTCATAAAATAATTCATTATTTTATTTAAATGCTGAGCTCTTTTGTAGTTTTATTTTTATCAGAATTCTACATTGAAAATGAAATTTCTTATTTTTTTGTATTTTTAATACCATAATACATTTCATAAGTTATTTCATATTTTTAAATTTAATTTTTGTTTTGCATAAATAATTGTCGCCAAGCAAGAATGGCAAGAACAACCCTCGTAAGCGCTTGCATAATAAATACCACCCCTATCGAATGATGGTCAAAAATGCAGCTTTGCGGACGTTGCCCGGACGACGCATTTAATTAACAGAGTGGAGAGAAAAAGGCCGAAGGACACGGGGTCTCGTCCGGGGAGATGTCCAAAAGCTGATGCATTTCTGGCTACCATGCCATTAGGCCTTCGACGCATCATATTCAAAAGACCTTGCGGCAATGAGTTGGGTGGTGGGGTGCTGTGCACAGTCAGCACAGAGCAACGCGAGTCAGGTAACAAAAATGCATTCAGCAAATGGGGAAAATTGTGAAAATTGTAAAAGGGGTTGGCATTTGAACTGAACCGCCGGCAACGACCTCGAGACGCACCACCGAAAAACGCACTCGCGCACACGATAACTTAATGGCGAGTATGAGGCGAGAATGGTCTAAGGATAAGGATGAGAATGAAGACGAGCATGAGGATGAGGATGAGCACCACGATGATGAGGATGCTGCTGACTAAGCCCAGTCACGGGCGCAGATCCAGTGCTAATGCTGCCTCGGTCAGACGAATATGCAATCTATTTTTAACTGTCTGGCGGGGGCATCTGCTAGTCAGATTGCAAGCGGGGCGAAACGGGGCGGCGACGATGAGGGAGGGGTTGTAGTGGTGTTTCTGTATGACGCTTTGCCGGGGAGCATGCAAAATTTATTTGCCATGGCTGTTGATGCCACATCGCCGCGTGCGTCACGCGGCCAGACGCAACGGCGTCGTCACTGATGCCGCCAATGATGACGATGCTGCTGCTGCTTCCACTGCTGCTGCTGCTGTTATGCATTTTCGAGCAGACGCCTCTGGGTGGAGACCATTGGAGTTTGTGTTGCGGAGTGGTCAGTGGGGTAAAGCGTAGGGCGTTGCTGTGGGTCTAACATGGCTGCAAATTGCATGCTGTGGTCAAAAATTGGTAGCTCCGGGCAAATGCCCAGCACTGGCGCGGACTACTTTAATGAAATGTTGTCTATGCTATTGAAATGTTCGCTAACTAGACGGAACAGACTCAAAGAACGGGAACAGTGCAAATTGTTCGAATAAACTATTTCAGGCTTCAAAACACCTAAATGCTTGGAAAAACATGTCCACGAAATTGATCAATATGTACCACTCATTATCAATTACCAATACATAATTGTACTAATTATCTGACCAGCAAATAAGATTATAAATAATACTAAAAAAAGTATAAAAATATACCCTTACCATACTGATAAAAAAAGAGTTGGAAATTTGCGATTAAGTAGCGATTATTAGCAGTTATCGAATATTGTCGATACTTTAAGATTTATCTAACAAACAAAAATATAATATATTAGACAATATACAATAAACGAGGTATAAAAATATATTTAATAAATATATTCCTGACAAAAAATATATATTTGATGCAAATATATATATATATATATATATATTTCAAGTTATCAAAATAGTTTTTATACGATTTAAAAAGAATTGGAAACTTGCGCTTAAGTATCGATTGTCGAATAGTATCAATACTTTTTTATAAGATTTAACTGACAAATAATTAATACAAAACATATAATAAAAATAATAATAATAATATATAATAAACGAAACAGAAATGTATTTGTATCGATAACTTTTTGTTATTAAAACAATATTGAAGAATTTATCTACCATACATAATGCATAGTACTACCCGAAGATGACATCCTTAGTGATGTATTATTTAGTGTTGGTTTGAGTTCATCGGAAGTCATTTTGCACTTGGCATCTTCCAAGAGGCATAATCTTTATGGCTGGCCCGTGTTGATGCCACTCGGGGAAGGTTGTGTAAGCCATGTTAAACGTTTAGCCTGCCGCAAGTGCAGTTAAGCGTGTTCAACTTTTTCATAAGTTTTTCTTCTTTTTTTTTTCTTAGCGCATTCGCCGGCCCCAAGTGCACTTAATCACATGGAAGTGCCGGCCACCCAACTGGGATGGGGTTGCGTTTGAGTTGGGGGCATGCGATGCGGCAGGTGTCCATGCTACCACTTTTGGCGACAGTCGTTTGTCGCGTATGCGACGTTCGTGGCACGTACACAGCCGTTGCCCACAGGCAATGGCAATGGCTTAAACGATGCCAAGTGGCAAGCGGCAAGCGGCAACAACGGCGCTAGCCTGGCCTGAACCTTAGCTTGAACGGGCTAAAGCGCAACATGGCCAAAACCCTTCAAATGACGAGAAGATGCTGCTTCATGTGCTAATTGCGCTGTCAAGTCAAGTGTGCGTACAAAAGAGACAGAGCAATAGGCAGAGAGGCGGCGAGAGAGACAGAGCGAGAGAACAGACGGAAGCAACAGCTCAAATGCCAAATGAGACACCCACACACACACACACACTAGCATTTGTGTCGTGAAGAGAATATTTGTTGCATACTTTGCGCGGCCGCAGCAGCAACATTTTGCGCTCTCGACAACAGCCACCCAAAGAATTTCCCTTAACAACAACAATTGTCGGTGCTCACATCCATGTTAAGCATTTTCCCATATTCATTTTCATTTCGCATTCAACCCAAATCAATTCCAACTCAATGTTCCGCGGCCCATTGAACACAGTCTCATTTCCATGCTCCGCTCGCTCTCTCTCTCTTCACTTCAATTCTATTGTTTCTATTCCCAATTCTATTACGCTCGTTGTGATCCATTTCAGTGTGTGTGTGCGTTTTTTTGTTGTTGCTCGTCGCCAAAAATAACAGAGAAAAAGTTTGCGAAAAATGCCGTAGTAAAACAAACAACATTTTATCGGCATGTAGAGATAAAGCGCCGGCAACAACAACATTACAGCCGAAACAGACATGCCACAACGAATGGCCAAAATCGATTTTTCCAACCCTCAACATGTGGCTGCAGCACTGCGAGACTCTGTGTTGAACTCAGCGACTCTCTGTCTAGGCCCTGAGCTAAGTTCTGGTCTGAGGCTGTCTGAGTGCCCCAATGGCAGCACAAAAACAACAATTGCGAGCACAGAGACCGAAAATAACCAGAAAGCATTTGCAGACAGCATGAAGAAATATAATTTCACAAATATCGGCAATTTTATTATTTGTATTTATTTTGATAGCGAAATCAGTAGTAATCAGACCAGTTAAATTAGTTACAAATACTACTGTAGAATTGTAATACAATTCCCAAATCAGTGGTAAGAACAGATTTCACAAATCAGAATCTGCACTAATAACCGAAAATCAAAAATTCTTATGGGGCAATATTCGAAAATATCTTTAGTAGAACAGATATTTCCAAAATAATCGATATATTGCAGTTTTCTCTCGAATCTAATAACAGTCTTGACAAAATCAGAATCAGAAGTACTTATAACCGAAAAGCGACTTGCAATTTTTTACTTGAGAATAGATTTAAGAAATCTTCTAGAGCTATATACGAAAGTAACTATAGTAAAAATTTCCAAAATATTGCAGCATTCTGAAGGAGTTTTCAATCGCAATCTTCTGAATCTAATAACAAACAGTCTGCGCTCGACCTGCATGAAATGTAATTCATTTGACAGTCGAATACAAGTACTGTTACTCTCTACTCTGATAACCTTTAAGAGTCTCGTGCAAGCTGCACTTCAACCCCCGAAAAAAACGTTCGAAAACTTTATCACAGAATTTCTGGTACGTCATCCCCTTTTTGTTATCATCAGGGGTGAACGCTAAGTTTTGCCCCCACTGATTGAATAGACCAACTAAGGCATTAGATGATATAGAATGCGTGCTTTTCAATATGACGCTGATGGGGGTTGGCCCCCGCATATTGCCTGCACTATACAACTTTCTCAGGTAATTAGATATTATGGGGTTGCTGACGTTTCCACAACATAAAAATATCAACATTTGTGAAGAGTTGCATGTGATTGTAAAATATTATTATCTCTTGCAAACCCTGTGGGGTACTCATTGGATTACGATTGAGTTGCGAAATATTTCATTACTATTATATCAAATAAGAGTAAATCATTCAATTGAAAACGTAATATCAAAATATATACCCTATAAGATATTACATATTTCGGCAATTTATATTGCTTTAATTAAAAATAATAACCAGAAGAGAGACCTTCTCAAAGTTGGGATATTATTAAGTAATCACTATTCCTATTGAATTGAAGCATAGTCGATGTTTATCGATAGTTGGATATTTTACTCACCCTAGCGTGCATGTTGACGTCGTTCTCGCCGGGCTGTTGAACGCCGGTGCGTATCTTTTTGTTCTGGGGTCCCTCGCTGACGACGATGGTGGCCCCGCCACCGCTGACACTGCTTCCTGCTACGGCACCACCGACTCCACTGCCGTTGCTAGCACCGTTATAGGGCATTGTGGTCGCCGTGTTGAAATTGAGCGAAGCCTCCGTGTTGAACAGAGTTCTTTTCGTGAAAATCTTGATGGTTCGGGCCGGAGCCTTGACTTTCTTGTATGTTAAAAGTTGGATTCAATTGCACGTTGGGGTTCTGGATAAAATGTTAGACGTTGCACAAACGGATAGCGACAAATCACGTTAATGCAAGACTGACTATATGTGCGATGTGTCTGTGAGTGTGTGTGGATGTGTGTTTAAAAGTGTTTGAATGTATGTAATATTATATTATGACGGAGGAACACGGAGACACTGAATTGCACCGGGCACACGAGATGCGAGAACAAAACGGTTGTTAAAATATTTTGGAAAAACGCGCGCGATTTTGATGCGATACTCTTCACTGATTCGAAGAGATTAACAAGTATTTCTGTAATGTTGCTTTCCAAATTGAACACTTTCTTTCAAATTATGTGAAACGTTACGTTTCAACTTCGTATTGCACTTTGAACTGGCGCCTTTGTAAATTTAAATCGCTTGGATTTGCTTCTGTTTATTTGTAGAATAAGCTGCAAAAGTAAAAATAAAGAGGTTATTAAAATATATGCATAATACTAAAAATTATCATCAGTGAAAAGAGAAAACGTGTATGTAGAAAACTTTCTAATGCAATCGACAAATTGAAATCAATAAACAAATTCTAATATGTCAAGTGTTGGTTGCTTATAGAGCTTAATTCCCGTGGCAGTAAAATAAACTGAAAGTGACAATTGCATTGCAGAATCGAACAGATAAAACGGGTCATTTTGTGTATCGTTATTTCTTTTTACTTAATTTTGTTTTTGTTATCAAATCTATTTTTATATAGCTTTATACTTCATATTTTCAACAAGAAGGAAGGATTACTCAGAGACTAAAGGCAATTGATCTAAATTATAATAAACGGGGCACTTTACTATTATTGCTACCTCGCATAAAGATACGCGCTCAATTAGACACTAAATTATCAGCAATCGGATCAATCATATCGATTGGGCGACTCAATAGGCAAATTTAGACTTATCAGGGACCCCACAACAAAATGGCGGCAATTGACAGCAATAATTTATCTAGTTTTGGAGCATATGAAAGCGAAAAAAGTTTGTATGCGAATCGACAGCATATGGCGAGAAAAGAAGGCCAATATTATTGTATAAATTATTTTTAATATTAAAAGTCAACGGACAACCCTCGCTGCGAGCATCAGAAAAAGCGCCGGCAAAGCGACAGCGTGCAAATAGCGAAATGTCAAATAAAATGAAAGGACAGTGCAACAAAGCGGACGGACGAATGACACCAACAGCAGCCGCCTTGCCACAACAGGAACAGAGAAATGGGAACAAAGTGGAAATGAAACACAGCCGTGTGGAAAATTCGCGTAGAAGTAAACTTGAAAAGTTGTTTCTTATTTTCGTCAGTTTTTCGGCTTTATTATTTTTGGCCGTTCGCAACCCTTATGGGAAAATGGAAATGGAAAATGAGAAAAATACAAAATGATGGAGAAGAACGAACGCCGTGACTGTTGCTGTTGATTTCTGCTTTTGTTTGTGGGGGCGCTTGTCAAATGCCGGGGGTTGATTTTTCATTAATGAAACACAACGCTGGAAAGCAACAAAACGAAAAGCGAACGAACTTTTCTCGATTTTGTTTTTATATGCAAGTCGCGGCGACTGCGATTGTTTTTTTTTTCCTTCTCTCTGCTTTCAGTTTTCAGTTGTTTTTAGTTTTTTGCGTTCCGCGCTTTAAAATGGCGGCGGCCAAAAGCAACAACAAACTATTTGCAATGCACACTAAAGATATTATATTACATTAATTACTTAGTTAAGCTTTCAATTTAGTTCAGACTGTTGAATTTGTGAAAACAATTGATGTCAGTTTTGTTTAGTTGATTGTTTATCAAGTAGTTAATTTAAAATTTTGGCAATTCTATTATATGCACATTGTTTTGGGTTTTAAACGTTTTTTAGTTATATTTTTTTTTGTTGGTTTTTTATCGGACTTGTCGTTTGCGAAAAGAAAACTGCACTCTGTAAATTTTCAACTGTCAATGGGCCTGTCAAGACGGACGCACGGACGTCGCCTACTTACATTCTTTGACTTTGACAATTCAACTGACAATCGTCAATCGACTCACGAGTCACGACTCACGACTCACGAGAACACAAACACGCACACGATATGCACGATGCACAAAACAAATGTGAACTTTATTTGATTTGTGAATTTGTTGTTGATAGCTTTGAAGTTGCATGTAATTTTCATCCGTTTATTGAAGACTTCTGCTGTTTGTACACTTCGGCGCCGCGCTGGCGAATGACGGTCAAATAAGAAATGAAAACCTGTGAGAGCGTCGAACGTCGGTCTTTTGGTATCGGTATCGGTCTCTGACTCGGGCACACACACGAAGCGTCGACTGCGGCAGCGACAGCGACAGCAAAGAGAACGAGCACGCACGTCGCACACAGGTAGCAGCCGCCAACAGCTGCAGAGCACGCGTTCGATAGGGGTTGTTGCAGTGCGAGAGCCAAACGCACAAAGAGAGCGCGCGCGAGAGACGCAACAAAGAGAGCGAGAGACTGACTGAGTGCGTGCGTGCGAGAGAGCGAAACTAGCAAGAGCAAAAGTACCTTCTTTGTGCTGCCCTTTTTGTTTGGCTATTTCGTGGGTGGCGCGAGAATCTCCTACCGGTTACGTCTCGTTATTGTTGTTGTTGTTGCCACTGCTGGTGCGAAGCAAAACAGCAAAGCAAACGAGGCGCTTACAAAAGTTTTGTCGCAATTTTGCAATGATTTTTGCAATACACAACAATAACAAACACTCTGTGCACAAGTACATTTAATTACATATCTGTATACACACAACACACAAGTACAAAACACTTTCACCCGTTAGGCGTCGGCTTTTCTTCTTACCTGTTTTATTGTTGTTGGTTGGAATTTGTTTGTTTTTGTTGCTTTTTTGTTCGTTTTAAAATCTGCACTTGATTGAGAAATGATTATCGTTTATTATTGTACACTTGGGTATCTGTCTAGATTCACATGCAAACCAAAAACTATGTATTTTATTATTATTTAATTTGTGTTGTTTTGTTGCTTGCTGCCTATCGCGTCTCTGCTTCTTACTTCTCGGCGGCCCTTTTTAATACACAAACAAAACGAATGCGGCGGCCAGACAGAGACAGAGAGACAGACACAGTGGGAGCCAAACAGCGAGAACGAGAGCAGGAACAATCGAGTTGAGAGATTCTATATGTTCATGTATGCGTGCCGTCGTCTGTGTTGTGTGCAAGCGTGTGTGTGTGCGTGAGTGAGTGAGTGAGTATGGCTGGGTAGATGTGTGTATGTATGTACATATGTATGTATGTATGCCTGAGTGGCTGGCTGTGTGTGACGTCGACGTCGACGACGACGGAGGGGCGAGTGAGCACGCAATGGAAAAACTGGCGCGGCGACACAAACAACGACAACAACGACAACGACGACGACGCGCGGAAGTATTTAATTAAGCCAAAAAAGTATTTAATTTAAATTGATTCGGAATATATGTATATACACACATACGCACCTAAAATGTATGTATGTGTATATATGTGAGAATTCTTTCTGCGATATTGCACAATACACACAGCACAACAATAACAATAATACACAATTGCCGTCTCTCGTTGCTTTTGCTTCTTTTTTTTGTTTGTTGTATTTAGTTGGACTGATTTCGTGTGCGCTTTTCTGCTGCTACTGAAGGTTTTCAACCGTGCGCCACAGAGTCTCAATTCGTACTGAGAAAATGAGCGGCGAGTTCAGCGGTAAAAACACATTTGCCACATTGTGTGCGAGCAGTCCGGCATGTGTATGTGCGCGGCGCGCGTGTAATCGCTCTCTTTTACAAGCAAGCGTGCGCGCACCTCACACATACACAGACACGAACACATGCGCGTACGCTCACACACATTCGTACGCACCACGAGCTGCCGCTGTTGCTGTGACTAGGAGAGTAACCAGAGCGAGCAAGTGAAATGTGCTCGCTCGCTCTCGCTCCCACTCTCCCACTCAACGATGTAATGAGCGCGCCAGAGCACCGTTTTCAGCGTATGTATGTATATGTATATATATGTATGCGCGGTTCAACATACACATGTACGTGCATAAATAAGTATGTATGTAGTTGCGTGGTTTGCGCTTGTGCGGCGTGTTGTTTTTGTTGCTTGTGACTGGCAAAAAAGTGGCACAGTGTGCAAAACTCTTCGAAAATGTTGCTCTTGTAACAGCATTGATTATTACAAACTTGTGGAAATTTAATATTTCACATGCTAATTTCGTTACCCAATTTACATCCTAGACTATTGGTTGGACACCGCACAATTTTGACTGCAACACGATTAATTTTATCGATAGTTTATCTAATTGGCACTTTACATTTTGCACACGCCAAGTAAAGAGCACTTGCGTTGCTTAGTCTCTTTAACGCACGTTTCTCTTACACTCGCAATCGCTCTCGCTCTCTCTTTCTCTCGCTCACCCACGCAACAACTTTCGTTGGCCGCTCTCTGCTCAACTCGTCTCGTTGCATTCATTGCATGCAGTTTTATCAACAGCGCTCTGTAATGCAGTGCTGCTTATGTTAACCTTAACATAATCCGCATTACTGGAATGTTCAATAAATAACATCATTTATTTATTTTAGTCGAGTATTACACTTATAAAAAAGAAAGAAAAATACTTTGCATACATTTCTCGAAAACTTTAAAACTAAATTGCTTAAATTGAGTTTAGCTTTTGACTCTTTTCCATGTCTCTAAGGACTGTATTAACGGTCTCCTGTTGCTGCCGTAACTGGCCGAGAAAAATGCTGCATGCTTCTTGCAGATTGGACTAGGATCAAGAGATGGTGATGATGACGATGGACGGTATGGGGTAAAGGACGGTGGCAACGCTGGACAACAATGGTAACCAGGGCAGCCAAATAGCATGACATGTCCATCCCCATCCCCATCCCCATAGCCTTCCCCAATGTCCAACGCCCCCTCACTTAAGTCCCATATACACATGAATTCCGCTCGATGGCGTTGGTTACGTGCCTTCCCCTTCACTTCACTACTTCTCTGCACTCTCCACCGCTCCGCCTAGCTCTGCCTGGCATTGGCATCCTTGCGCTCGTGCCCGTCCAAGGCTGGGGCGCTTTGCTTAATGCCAAAGTGCAGGACAACAACAGCAGCAGCAGCAACAGCGACAGCAGCAGCAACAACTACTGCAAGCTGGATGGTAAACAACATAAACTATTTAGTCTATGTATGCGTGTGTTATGTGTGGGCGATGGCGATGTCGATGTCGATGGCGATGCGTGGGCGTGGCACTGGCATCAAGCGTCGGCTTCAGCCAACTCCTGGCCTATACCCTCCAGCATAACTGCATCACAATGGGTCTATGAAGTTTCTCTGTGTTTGTGCAATATGCTGAAAACTATCGATTTAACCATTGCTATTGGCATCACTTTGTCAACTCTTCCATTCTTGAAGCTCTTTAAAAACCTTTCGATTCAAATTCTTTAAATTTCCTTTCAAATGAACAAATAATAATCTTAAGTTTCCCTTCAACCGAATACAACGAATCAAATTTTTTAAGAATCATTGAAAGACTTAAATCAACTTAACATTAATATCTAGGTACAATTAAATATGCACGATTATGAACGAGATCCATCATTCCATAAATTACTAGCAAACATTTATACTATATAATTCAATAATATCCCAATACCCGTCGACTAATCAAATCCCACCTTGATACACACCTTTACAATCCAATTAAGGCTTATTAAATAGTTTCATGTTCTACCTATTATCTATAAATAAAAATTACAGTGCTTAAATAATCAATTTTCGTGGTTTTAGTCCTTGTCATTTATCATCTAATATTATATTATATAAAACTTCCAAGAATTATACTCGTCTCTTTTATAATCTTAACCACAATTGGCTCATAGATAAATTATCTTATTTAATACATACAACAATAGCAAAAGCGTCTCATCCTACTAAAATTTAAAACCAGGTATAAAGTTTTGATATTTGTTTAGATTTAAGTGGATTTTTAATTCACCAATTATATATTTTATAATGTAATATAATTGTATTATATCCATCATCATTTAATAATTAATTACTATTGCAATATATTTTTTTAAATTAATTTAAGACATAATATACGCATGTTATAGCGAACTTATTAATAGTTTTTAATTTTCATAAATTGATGCACAAATTTTTGTTTCTTTTCTGGAAATTTGATTAATTTAAAAAACTTTTTTTTAAATATTATGTGTTTCGTTTAATTTGTACGTCTCTTGTCCCATTTAAATATATCTTTACAGGGTAGTTTGAAGTTTCGATGGCTTCTATTGAAGTTTTCGGGATCAGAGTCTGCGGCAATTGGGCAAAACTGTCTTTGGCCAATGTTTGCATCGTATAATGTGGCCTTAGCCGTGATTGCAGCGTTTCCACACTTTGCACTTTTCGATAAGCATTCAGTTGCGTTGTCGGGCAACGCTATTGTTATGGTTGTTATGGTTGCCACACTTGTTGCAGATTGCACTCCACAAATGTGTCTCTTCTGCGTTGCCAAACAAAGAATGAATGTTATTCGCCTCTTAGCCAGGGCAAACATACTTTTCAGCGCGCTTGAAATGCGCTTATCGTTTATTGAGGCTTTCTATAGCAAGAAGCTTTGTGTCGTGGTGCAGATTGAACGTGGACAGCGAGCATAAACTCCAGAGTTTGAAAAGAAAAGCCACTTATCGTTTAATGCACGTATATGTTTCATGTTTACCATTAATATGTTAGTTGTAGTACCATATCAAATAAATTTAATAATTATTATAATCGTTTATAGTAATCGTTTGAAATCTGTGATACCAGCTTTTCAATTGCCAAAATACAACACTAACACTAAGCGACTTAATTTCTAAAAAATACCGAAAATATACAAACAATATTTCAAATAAATAATATCATCTAAAATATACTATACTCTCAGGGATGCGACAGAAACCAAAACCAACCAAGAACATTTTTTATCAGATTTTAACTGCCCTTAAAATAATTTTTTTACGATTTTGCACGGAAATCTGGTCTAGTTCGACAATATTTCAATTGTTATAAGCAATTAGGGGTTATTGTCCTAAAAACATCCTAAAACTTCAACATTTTGTCAATACACAAATTAATAATGCATTTATTTAAACAAATAACTTTTGGTTATTTAAAATCTCTTTTCAATCTCTAGATTGAGTTGGCAATTTACAAATATTCGTAGTATTGCATTTCAGTGGCACCCCTGATATAACCAATGGTATGGCCCTTTGGGAAGGCTGATAAGTAATTGGACTCGTCAAGAAAACGTTATATGGACGACATGAAAATAAAAATAATATTTTTTAAAATGAATTTCATTATTTTATAAATTTGTTTTGATAGAAGTTATTTCTGAAAACCAATATCAACAAAAACATCAGAAACAGCGATATCAGCACATATCGCAAAACAAAATCGGTGCTTGACGTATTTATATTATGATTTTTATAGTTTAACATATTCTACTTTAATGATAGAATGAATACAGCCTAGCGAGAAATCTGGAATTGTTTTTCCCAGTCTCTTGTTTTCTGTTGACGTGTCTAGACATTATTCTCGCTACTCATATGTTAGAAGGGTTTTTTAACTTACAGCCAAGAGAAAATGTATGGAACAGGCAGAAATTGGCATCCCCAACCTTTATTGTAGTCTTGAATTTTGGATAGTCCAAATGATTCTGATTGGGTTCATATCGAATGAAAAATACAGAAGTTATTCATGTTGATAGTGCGACCGTGTTTGGTATATTCTGATTCGATTCAGGAGTGAAGTGTGAAATTATTGTATTACTTGAATAAAATCTTTTAGGTCAAGACAGTAAACGCAAGCCGGAAAATATCTGGAGGACATAAATGGGCCTGTTTTTTGAGAAAGGAAATTAGGGAATTGAAACCTTGAGCTGGGAATGCAGAACATGACTTTAGTATCCATTTGAATTATTTGGTGAAATATCTTCCAGGAATTGCCGCAGCTTAATTACATTTCGTAAACTATCTTCAATTCGCCTGGTTTCGTAAATGCGCATACGCCCAGCATATAATTAATTATACATTTGAGAAATTTTGAATATTCATTAGAATTTAGTTTATTTAAAAAACACGAAAATAGACATATCTGTTGTTTTAATGTTTTTAGGTGCTTTAGTCGTCGATACCCATTCCGTTGAACGGGATGCAATTATATAATCGGCATGAATTCGTGATAATATTTCCAGGTTGGGGAACCGGTTCAGCTGTAAATAACATGGATGTGTTTAATTAAAGCAATTATTTATTAATAATGTTGTGCAATTTACCATTAATAACAGCCACAAGTGCGACTACGCAGAAAGTTAGGATTGATGGGAACTTCATGTTTGTTGATTGTTAAGCGATGAGAAGTCTTAAACTGATGATGTTAGTGATGTTGCGCCATCATTATATAGAATGAATTAGAGGCAAATATCAAGGCAAAAGTTCTGGTTTTTTCCCAATTTCGGGCTTCTCATATATTTAGGATAAGCTTATCTCTTAATTCATTTTAAAGAATCAATATATGTATTTCCCCCGTGCTTAATATAATAAATAAATAAAATGGAATTCCCCATCAGCGATCGAACAATCGTTCTCCACTTTCCCAAAAATGTAATGCACTAATGTGTTTATTAAATTAAGCTTATGCAATTTGATTTGAAAACTGTTGTTCAGCTAATAAAACATTTTTCATATTCTTCTGAATCGTGAACTCGATCGGCTGAGGCGTGATTTTTAACCAGGTCTTCAAGAAAAAATCTAGACAAAACAACAGCGTTTTTAAAATTACGAAACTACTTTTAGATGCATTCATATATGGAAAATAATTAAGAGAACTTTAAAAATATAACAATAGTTGACCACAACACAATAAAAGTGTTTTCACTTACAGGCGTCCGGTTTAAAAGAAAAATCAAAACTAAAAATTTTGACGGTTTTGCATCATTTATTAAAATAATGTTTTGTTTTGTTTATTTGAATCCTACGTAATAAAATTTAATTAATTAGTAGCTTACACGAAAAATCAACCTGCTTATAATATTTTATTTTACACCTGCTACTCATAAGGTTGAAGGAAAAAATATAACTTAGTGTCAACAGGAAATGTATGTAAAAGACAGAAGGAGACCATATAAAGTATATATATTCTCGATCAGCATCAATAGAAATGATATAGTCGTAAGTCTGTATGAACACCAAGATCTCAGAGACTAAAAGATCTAGAGCTACCAACATAACACGTATTATTGCTGAACGCAGATCAAGTTTGTTTCAGATTTTGACCACGCCCCTTCCCGCCCTCTCAAATCAAATAAAACCATTAACTAACGTTATTTAGAAGCTATAGTCTTGAGTTTTGGATAGTCCAAATGATTTCTGATTTGGTTCCTAACCAATGAAAAATATATAAGTTTTTCATGATGCAGCTGCACGCAAAAAAATCGGTTTGTTGACAGTGCGACCGTGTTTGGTATATTACTATAGATTTTGTTCAACTTAAATGGATAATTGAACACATAATATATTTTTCGGTATTTTTTTGTTGAATATAATGTTGTGAAAATGGTTGTATTAGCTGAATAAAATATTTTAGGTCAAGACTAGAAACGAAAGCCGGAAAATATCTGGAAGAAATAAATCGACCTGTCTTTGTTTAGGAAAATGTACGTTAGGGAATTGAAACTTTGAGCTGCGAATGCAGAACAAGACTTTAGTGTCCATATGAATTATTTGGTGAAATGTCTTCCGGAAATTCCAGCAGCTTAATTGCATTTCGTAAATTCTATTCAATTAGCTTGGTGTCGTAAATGCTCATACGCCCAGCATATAATTAATTATACATTTTAGAAATTTTGAATATTCATTGGAATTGAGTTTATTTAAACAACAAACGAAAATATACATATCTGTTGTTTTTATGTTTTAATATTCGCTTTTGCGGTCTGGATATAATTTGCCGACGATCGGGATGCAAACCCAATGGCCGCATGAATTCTTGATAATACTTCCAAGTAGAGCTGTAAATAACATGGTTGTGTTTAATTGAAGCAATTATTATACCCGCTACCCATAGGGTAGAAGGGTATTATAACTTAGTGCCAACAGAAACTGTATGTAACAGGCAGAAGGAGGCATCTCCGACCCCATAAAGTATATATATTCTTGATCAGCGTCAACAGCCGAGACGATATAGCCATGTCCGTCTGTCCGTCTGTCTGTCTGTATGAACACCTGGATCTCAGAGACTATAAGACATAGAGACACCAAATTTTACAAAAAGGTTCCTTCATACTCTACGCAGATCAAGTTTATTTCAAAAGTTGGATGCCACGCCCCCTTCGCCCACAATAAGCATTAATCTTGAAAAAGTCAAGTTTTTTTTATGTAAATCGCGTATAACTCCAAAAGTTCTTTGTGTAATGATGAGTAATTTGGTAACCCATTTGCGCTTGACACTCTTAATATACCCTGTAATTTTGGTACAAATCAGATAAGTAGAACAAAAGTTATTCGTTAAATTATTTATCAAAATTTTTGTGCCCAGTGCATATGGACGATTTAAGTGTGTGAATGACCTAGAGATATTGAGATCGAATAAAAAACGGGGAAGTTATTAAAGAATCAATTTTATATGCAAAATTCACTTGGAGCTGCTCGCGCTTTGTTTGTTTAGTTGACAGTGTGACCATAACGGTGTTGTGGATTTTTACCCACTATTTTCAAATATATACAAACAAAACACAAGTTTCAGTATAATTTTGGTATATTTGTTGTTAAAATATCATTAAAATTTTTTTCTCTCTCGAAATGGGTTGCGGGTATCATACAGTCGAGCACTTTCGACTGTAGCTTTCTTACTTGTTTAATCTTATTGTGTAATTTACCATTAATGACAGCCACAAGTGCGACTACGCAGAAAGTTAGGATTGATTGGAACTTCATGTTTGTTGATTGTTATGCGACGAGAAGTCTTAAAATGATGATGTTAGCGATGTTTTCCATCATTACATATAACTAGAGGCAAATATAAGAACAAAAATGTTTGCTTTCTCCCAATTTCGGGCTTCGACATATGTTTGTAATAAGCTTATCTCTTAATTTATTTTATAGAATCAATATATGTATTTTCCTCGTACATTTCAAAGTTATCTTCGGTAGGGAATAGCCAGGATTTTTCCCGTAAAAAGTTTGATTTTTTTTACCAATTTCTTTATCATAAACTAGCCAGTTTGCACTATAGCTTCGGCATCAATGAACTTCGATACATTTATTTTTATTTGTTATTTCTGCCTCCCACTGCAACCTCAAGCTGCAGCCTCTCTGTTTTTAAGACAATTATTTCATTTACATTTACATAAATAAATAAAATGAAATTATTTATTAATTTAAAATGAATATGACTTGGAAGATTTTGCTCAGCAAATAAAATAATTTTCGCATTCTCCTGAATCACGAACTTTATCCGCTAGGGGGTGATTTTTTACAAGAAAAATCAAGAAAAAATCTAGACAATGCAAAATTGTTTTTAAAATTACGCAACTATAAGTAAAAAAATTATTGACCGAACTTCAAAAATATAAAAATAATTAAATAAAACAACATTTAGAAAAGTGTTTGATGAAAGTGCTGACCACAAAACAATACAAGTGTTTTAACTTACAGACGCCCTGTTCAAAATAATTTTTTTGACGATTTTGCATAATTTATTAAAATAAAGTTTTGTCTTGTTGGTCGATGTTGTTGCGCGAATTGATTCATTTTAGTAGTAGTTTACCCAAAAAATTAACCTCCGTATAATAGTCTTTTTATCACTGCAATCGCCGGGGTAAAAATGTATTAAGACATAGTGGCAACAGCAAATGTATGTAACACGCAGGAGGACATATATTCTCGATTCTTAAAATATAACAATTGGAAATTAAAATTCATAATTATTCAGTATTTTTCTAAAAAAATAAATTTTGTTATTTATCGTTTAATTTGTGGAGATGTATAACTCGTATGTCAAACAGTATATAATTTTAACTAATAAGACATTTATTAATTTACAATATATTAACATATAAACATATGTTTTACTTAGATACATTTACACAACATTCTTGAACAAAGGTATCGGATTTTTATAAAACACAATTTGTTTCAACGAATTAAGAGCTTGTTATTATATATATTGTGTTACAGGTAAATCATTTTTCATTTCGTAATTTTTATTGCATTGCATTTCAGTGGCACCCCTGATATAACCAATGGTATGGCCCTTTGATAAGTAATCGGACTCGCCAAGAAAACGTTATATGGACGACATGAAAATAAAAATAATATTTTTTAAAATGAATTTCATTATTTTATAAATTTGTTTTGATAGAAGTTATTTCTGAAAACCAATATCAACAAAAACATCAGAAACAGCGATATCAGCACATATCGCAAAACAAAATCGGTGCTCGACGTATTTATATTTTGATTTTTATAGTTTAACATATTCTACTTTAATGATAGAATGAATACAGCCTAAACTTTATACTCGCTACTCATATGTTAGAAGGGTTTTTTAACTTACAGCCAAGAGAAAATGTATGGAACAGGCAGAAATTGTCATCTCCAACCTTTATTGTAGTCTTGAGTTTTGGATAGTCCAAATGATTCTGATTGGGTTCCTATCGAATGAAAAATACAGAAGTTATTCATATTGATAGTGCGACCGTGTTTGGTATATTCTGATTCGATTCAGGAGTGAAGTGTGGAATTATTGTATTACTTGAATAAAAGCTTTTAGGTCAAGACAGGAAACGCAAGCCGGTAAACATCTGGAGGACATAAATGGGCCTGTTTTTTGAGAAAGGAAGTTAGGGAATTGAAACCTTGAGCTGGGAATGCAGAACATGACTTTAGTATCCATTTGAATTATTTGGTGAAATATCTTCCAGGAATTGCCGCAGCTTAATTACATTTCGTAAACTATCTTCAATTAGCTTGGTTTCGTAAATGCGCATACGCCCAGCATATAATTAATTATACATTTGAGAAATTTTGAATATTCATTAGAATTTAGTTTATTTAAAAAACACGAAAATAGACATATCTGTTGTTTTAATGTTTTTAGGTGCTTTAGTGGTTGAAATCCATTCATTCCAATCCATCCATTCCGACGATTCCGATGCAATTATATAATCGGCATGAATTCGTGATAATATTTCCAGGTTGGGGAACCGGTTCAGCTGTAAATAACATGGATGTGTTTAATTAAAGCAATTATTTATTAATAATGTTGTGCAATTTACCATTAATAACAGCCACAAGTGCGACTACGCAGAAAGTTAGGATTGATAGGAACTTCATGTTTGTTGATTGTTAAGCGATGAGAAGTCTTAAACTGATGATGTTAGTGATGTTGCGCCATCATTATATAGAATGAATTAGAGGCAAATATCAAGGCAAAAGTTCTGGTTTTTTCCCAATTTCAGGCTTCTCATATGTTTGGGATAAGCTTATCTCTTAATTCATTTTAAAGAATCAATATATGTATTTCCCCCGTGCTTAATATAATAAATAAATAAAATGGAATAGCCCATCAGCGATCGAACAATCGTTCTCCACTTTCCCAAAAAGGTAATGCACTAATGTGTTTATTAAATTAAGCTTAAGCTATTTGATTGGAAAAATGCTGTTCAGCTAATAAAACATTTTTCATATTTTTCTGAATCGTAAACTAAATCCGCTTAGGCGTGATTTTTAACCAGGTCTGCAAGAAAACAAAGCAACAGTGTTTTTTAAATTACGAAACCAAATGCATACATACATGGAAAATAATTAAGAGAACTTAAAAAATATAACAATAGTTGACCACAACACCATGTAAGTGTTTTCATTTTCAGGAGCCCGGTTTAAAAGGAAAATCAAAACAAAAAATGTTGAAGATTTTGCATCATTTATTAAAATATTGTTTTGTTTCGTCGATTTGAATCCTACGTAACAAATATTCAATTAAACAGTAGTTTCACAAGTCACAATCAAGCTGCTTATACAAGTTTTTCTTACACCTGCCACTTATAGGGTAGAAGGATATTATAACTTGGTGCCAACAGGAAATGTATGTAAAAGACAGAAGGAGACCCCATAAAGTCTATACATATACTCTCGATCAGCATCAATAGGGACGATATAGCCGTTAGTCTGTATGAACATCAACATCTCAGAGACTAAAAGAACTAGAGCTACCAACTTAGATTTTGGCCACCCCCTTCCCGCCCTCTCAAATCCAATAAATCCATTAGCGAACGTTATTTAGAAGCTATAATCTTGAGTTTTGTATAGTCCAAATGATTTCTGATTTACTTTCTATCGAATGAAAAGAAGCTATAGAAGTTATAGAAGTTACTCAGGTTGACAGTGCGACCGTGTTTGGTATATTATTATAGTTTTTTTTTCAACTTAAATTGATATTTGAACACATAATATACTTTTCGGTATTTTCTTTGTTAAATATAATTTGTGTTTTGTTTCGATTCAGGAGAATGTGAAAATTATTGTATTAGCGGAATAAATTCTTTTAGGTCAAGACAGGAAACACAAGCCGGAAAATACCTGAAGAAAATAAATAGGCCTGTTTTTTGAGAAAAATTGAAGTTAGGGAATTGAAACCTTGAGCTGCGAATGCAGAACTAGACTTTAGTGTCCATTCGAGTTATTTGGTGAAATGTCTTCCGGAAATTTCCGCAGCTTAATTGCATTTCGTAAATTCTATTCAATTTGCTTGGTTTCGTAAATGCACATACGCCCAGCATATAATTAATTATACATTTTATAAATTTTGAATATTTATTAGAATTTAGTTTATTAAAAAAACAAACGAAAATCGACATATCTTTTGTTTTCACAATTATTAGAAATGTCCGAAGCATCCATGTTTATCTTTATTGATGATACTATTTCCAGGTTGGGGAACCGGTTCAGCTGTAAATAACATGGATGCATTTAATTGACGCAATTATTTATAAATATTATTGTATAATTTACCATTAATGACTGCAACAAGTGCGACTACGCAGAAAGTTAGGATTGATAGGAACTTCATGTTTGTTGATTGTTCTGCGACGAGAAGTCTTAAACTGATGATGTTATTGATGTTTCGCCATCATTATATAGAATGAATTATAGGAAAATGTCAGGGCAACAGTTCTTGTTTGTGATAAGCTTATCCCTTAATTTATTTTTAAAAATTAAGATATGTATTTCCCCCGTTCATTTCAAGTTAGCTTCGGTAGGGAATACCCATGATTTTTCCCGTAAAAAGTGTGTGTTTTTAATATAATAAATAAAAAAAAGGGAATTTCCTAACAGTGATAGAACAATCGTTCTCCATTTTCCCAAAAATGTAATGGACTAATGTGTTTATTAAATAAGGCTTATGCAATTTGATTTGAAAACTGTTGTTCAGCTAATAAAACGTTTTTTTTTCTCTCTCGAAATGGGTTGCGGGTATCATACAGTCGAGCACTTTCGACTGTAGCTTTCTTACTTGTTTAATCTTATTGTGTAATTTACCAATAATGACAGCCACAAGTGCGACTACGCAGAAAGTTAGGATTGATTGGAACTTCATGTTTGTTGATTGTTATGCGACGAGAAGTCTTAAAATGATGATGTTAGCGATGTTTCGCCATCATTACATATAACTAGAGGCAAATATAAGAACAAAAATGTTTGCTTTCTCCCAATTTCGGGCTTCGACATATGTTTGTAATAAGCTTATCTCTTAATTTATTTTAAAGAATCAATATATGTATTTTCCTCGTACATTTCAAAGTTATCTTCGGTAGGGATTAGCCAGGATATTTCCCGTAAAAAGTTTGATTTTTTTTTACCAATTTCTTTATCATAAACTAGCCAGTTGCACTATAGCTTCGGCATCAATGAACTTCGATACATATATTTTTATTTGTTATTTCTGCCTCCCACTGCAACCTCAAGCTCCAGCCTCTCTGTGTTTTTAAGACAATTATTTCATTTACATTTACATAAATAAATAAAGTGGAATTATCTGTTATCGATCGAAACATCGATATTCACTTCCCCAAAAGTTAATGCACTTAGTTTTAATTTAAAATGAATATGACTTGGAAGATTTTGTTCAGCAAATAAAATAATTTTCGCATTCTCCTGAATCACGAACTTTATCCGCTAGGGGGTGATTTTGAACAAGAAAAATCAAGAAAAAATCTAGACAATGCAAAATTGTTTTTAAAATTACTCAATATAAGTAAAAAAATTATTGACCGAACTTCAAAAATATAAAAATAATTAAATAAAACAACATTTAGAAAAGTGTTTGATGAAAGTGCTGACCACAACACAATACAAGTGTTTTAACTTACAGACGCCCTGTTCAAAATAATTTTTTTGACGATTTTGCATAATTTATTAAAATAAAGTTTTGTCTTGGTGGTCGATGTTGTTGCGCGTATTGATTTGAAACCATTTTAGTATAATAGTCTTTTTATCACTGCAATCGCCGGGGTAAAAATGTATTAAGACATAGTGACAACAGGAAATGTATGTAACACGCAGATTCTCGATTCTTAAAATATAACAATTGGAAATTAAAATTCATAATTATTCAGTATTTTTCTAAAAAAAGAAATTTTGTGATTTATCGTTTAATTTGTGGAGATGTATAACTCTTATGTCAAACAGTATATAATTTTAACTAATAAGACATTTATTAATTTACAATATATTAACATATAAACATATGTTATACTTAGATACATTTACACAACATTGTTGAACAAAGGTATCGGATTTTCATAAAACACAATTTGTTTCAACGAATTAAGAGCTTGTTATTATATATATTGTGTTACAGGTAAATCATTTTTCATTTCGTAATTTTTATTTAAAGTTATAAAAACATTGATTTATAATTTATTGTATTAAATAAATAACCCAAATTAAAAGTCGCTTAGCTTAGGCTTATTTAATAGTGCTCTAAAGTCAAAATCTAAGAAGATTTAGCTGATTTTTTTGCTAACCTTAATCGCTTACTTTCACTTGACTTTCAAATGCAACCCGGGCATCCCTCCCCCGCCTCACGCGATGCTTCGTCCATGGACTACTCCCACATGCAAATGCAAACCTAATGCGCCTTTAAATGGATGAGCGTGGAGAAGATAGAACGCGGGGAGTGCAGGACTGGGAAGGGGAATTTGCCAGCACTCAAACATGCTAACAAACCCCGTCCGGTGGCAACAGTTGTGGGGGTTGGGGGGGGTGCAGCTAGTAGATGATAAGCTGCTGCTATCAACGCCTTACGGAACGAACCATCCCCCGCATGTGGCAAGCATCCGCATCCGCTTCCGTTGCGCTGCAGCGTCAGCTTAGTATCCTGTTTTTGCAGATTTACAGCTGGAACTCCTTGAAATTCCAACTGCATGAGGAGGGTGTTCATATGTGGCAGTGGGTGTGTGTATTTATCTGTGGCGTTTGCCGGAAAGTGAAACGTTTATGAAAACGTCCGGCATGTCATTCCCTCCCTCTCACCGACACCCGTGACCTTCTTCGTCTTCGCCTTCGTCTTCTTCTTTGGCTTGGCATGGTAAATTTAATATTAACTTTCATGCTGCCTCCTTTGCTTGGCTAATTTGCAAACTGAACAATGCTTCAAGAATTTAATATCCATCAGCCAGCAGCTGACCAGCAGCCAGCACATTGGATACGTGTGAATCCTTGCCTGTGTCTGTCCTTGTATCTCTAACTTTAGCTCTAGCTCTGGTTCGGCCTCTTGTCCCAAGATAAACAATGAAGTCTTGACCTAGTTCCATGTAACGCATTTGCCCTGCCCTTTGTCATCATCATCGTCAGCAGCAGCAGTAGCTTTGACATGAACAAGACAAACCCAAAAAAACAAGAAGCTGTATTCTGCACGTGTGCGATCAACTATTTAATACCCCTTTTTTTGTTTAAACATAAATAAATAAAAAAACACACTTTTTAGTGTTCATAATCATTATTAGCATTCAATTAAATAACCTTCTCTGATCGAAAACAATTATAAATAAGTTAACAAAACTTTCAAATAAGTAATAGATACATTCAATAATTTTACAAATTCATTAAGTACATTTTGTTAGGAAGACGTTAAAAAAATATTTCAATCGAAAACTAACATAAACATATAAACAATTTATTTTAAAATCATTTATAAAATATAATATAAATCTTAAAATTAAAGTTTATTAAGCAAATTTTGTTGGGAAGACGTTCAGCAAATATTTCAATAGAAAAGTAAAATTTACAAATATAAAATAAGTTTTAAGATCATAAAAAATATATAAAACTTTAAATTGAACATCTGAAATATTTGGAATATAAAATATAATAAAATATTTATAATATATAAAAAATAAAAAAATGTTTTGTAATACTTTCCCTCTTTCTAAATTGCACAGGGTATTAAGACAAAAAATTCCAAAGAATAAAACCAAAAATCCGCTAACTTTACATACTGAAATGTTCGCTTTCCCAAAAATTGAGACAGCTTTGGCCCTTCTCCACACATAACCCAACACATTTGACTGGGTTTCTTTTTGTTTTTTTTAGGGGGGGTAGGAGGAGAGAAGGGACTGCGAAGGACAGGATAGCAAAGGGTTTGGGAATTTTGTGTGGGTGCCATGGCTAAAGTGCAGTCAGACAGTCATTGGATCATTTGTCTTGGCATTGTTGCCTTTTTCAGATTTCTGTTGCCCTTTTTCTTTGCTGCCGCTGCTGCTGCTGCTCTTGCATGAAAGTTGAGCAACGAAATGCTGCAACGTGGCTTTTGGGTTAAGGCAGCTTATATGTCACTAAATATAGAGAAATAGGGGAAAATCGAAGAAGTTGGAAAGCAAATACAAGTCACGAGTAAATCAGGTAAGGAATGCCATTAAAAAAACTAAGTAAATGATGGATTTGGATGCGTAAGTGGCGCAACAGTGAAATTCATTATTAATTTAAAACAAAAAGTGTATCTTATTGCTAAATTGAACTATTATTACAAATTGTCTTGTTGAACAATTTTACATTTATTTATTTAAGATTACATTGTAAGTTTAACTACAATTAAAACACAAAATTGTCTTGTTTAATAATTTTAAATTTAATTACTGTATAACTATATAACAAATTTAAATTCAAATAATAAAGAATAATCTTCGTATATCACATATAATTTTAATTTTAGAAGAAATAAGAAAATACAATTGATTTAAATTTGATACATCCGTAAAATGCTTTGATAATTTAAAAGTATGTGTGTCTTATTTCTTATCTATTTAAATTGTAAACTAAAACACAAAATAATAGTCTTTTTATAAAATACAGTTCTATTAAATCATTTTAAATTTAATTACTGTAGAATATATAACAAATTAAAATAAACATAATATATATAAATCTTCGTATATTACATATTACATAAAAATTGAATAAAATTAAATTTGATTCCACCATAAAATTCGATGATAATTCAAAACAATTAATACGTGTGTATTATTTCATAAAATAACAGTCATTTCCAATTTTAAATGTAGTTATTTAAGAATACATTAAAAATGTAGATATTATAAAAAACTAAAAATAAATGCGAATTCAAATTTTAAAATTTAAGAATAAATAACAAAAATAAATCAAAATAAAATTACTCACTGACAATTTCGTAAAGTTAATATATAACATTCTTATACGAGTATATTGTTTAACACTGTTATTTTTAAGCAATGCAATGTCTGAATTCATAATAAAAAGAAACCCGAAATGCGGTCTATGGTGGATTCGGTTCGACTACTCGAAGAATCATTTATTTAAATCTGTAAAAATGTTTGTTGAGTTCGCAGATGTTACAAATAGTTTGAATCGTCAAATATAACCATTGTGATGTAGTGCAACAAAACTTGAAAAACTAACGAATAGAAAAATCCTGAAAAGAAATTTCACCAAAAATGCTGCTCTCAAATATACAAGCACACACACAAATGCACAAAAGCCAACAACACTGGCAGCGATACGTAAAAAAGTTAACAGAGCAACAGAATCACGGGCCTGACTCTGGCCCGTGCCAGATTCTGGCTCTGGCTGCATGTCCGGAGCAAATGAAGGTGTCAAAATGACAAGCAGACACAGCAAAAAAAGAAACACACACACACTCGCAAATAGAAAGTCACACACCCATATATAAGAGTGCCTGCCTGCTCGGACGTGTAGTGGATGGATGGATGGATGGATAGCTCTAGCTGCCTGGCAGCCTGGCCGGGTCGAACTGTCTGTCCGTCCGGTTGTCTGTCGGACTGGCTAACTGTATAAACGCCAAAACGACAGCAGCATTTGCTAACTTGCAGCTTCAACAATAACAACCAGCAGCAGCAGCAAAAAGAGAATACAATAAAAACAATAAAGATACACATGCAGCAACAGAGACTACATAATTGTATCTGTGTCCATGTATCTACACGCTACACGCTACGCGCTGGCCGTGCATTGTATTGCAGTTACGTGCTTGATGGCCCAGCAAAATGGCGAATCAACAAAACACAATAAAGGCGAGCGAAACTAAAGTTATCACTGAATTGGCAATACGAACAGCCGCTCTTCTTATGTAATGATTTTTAAAGGAATATTCAACTTGTTGACTACACAATATTTTTATTTTATTCATTTGAAATTGGACATAAATTACAATATGATATTAAGAAGGGGAAATTAAAATATCACAAACAGTTTTAAAGGTATTTAATTGAACTTGTTGACTACATAATATTTTTATTTAATGCATTTTAAAGTGGACATTGAATAAATTACAATATATGCAAAATTATCATTATACATGTCCAATGTCCACAGAATTCGAATATTCTTTTGTAATGGTTTTTTAAGGTGCTTAATTGAACTTGTTGACTACTTAATATTTTTATTGTATCAATTTTAAACTGGACATTGAATAATTTACAATCCAACATTAAGATAAGAAAACAAGAACAACTCTGATTTTAAGCAATGATTTTTAAAGGAATGTACAACTTGTTGACTACAAAATATTTTTATTTAATTCATTTTAAAGTGGAGATTGAATTTATTACAATATAAATATAGATAAGGATATAAAAATAGCCGATAGCCGATATAATCGTTTTATAACGTGTTTAATTGAACTTGTTGACTACGTAATATTTTTGTTATATTCATTTTAAGTGAATATTGAATTAAATACAATTAAATACAATTTGAAAAGAAGATAAATAAATAAAAATTTAAAGTATTTAAGAGTTAACAATTGCATGTTAAAGATTTCAGTTTAGAATAAATTATTAGTTGTTAAGAGCTTTTTCACATGTTAATTTTTTATTATAGTTATAGTTGATAACAAAATTGTACAAACGTAATAATTGATACATTTTCAGAATATTGGAAATATTTAGAATAACTGCAGAAATTTTTAAAAACAAAAATCTAAATTGTAAGAAACTTCTTTAAATATTTAAGTATTTCATAAATACTTATAATAATATGACATATACGAGATAATTTTTGTAGTCCTAACTGAGTTATCAAACCTAAAACCTTTTTATAGATTTTTGAAACTTCACCAAATAAACCCTATATTTAAAATACATTTTTGGTTTTTGAACTTTGCTCGAAAAATACCAATTTTGTATATTCGAAATTAAATCTAATCACATTTGAGTTGTTGCCCACTTTATTTTAAGCCTCGTGTGGAGACGCAATAAATTATATAGCTCTTCAATTTCAGGAGGGCAGTGCCATCAATCAAGTACAAGCCTCAGTAGAGCGCATGGAATGAAAACGGGAAAATCGCTTAAAGACTTCGATGATGGCCAACTACTAACATGATGACCGAATGCCAAAGCGGATTTAGCTTGTTCGAAAACTTTAAATGAGTTCAAGTTGGAGATTTAGTGCTAAGCAAACGTTTCGACTCATCGCTTCCTCCCCTTTTCGACGGCCACGCCCACTGTGATGGCTGTATTAGCGTTGTTTGTCTCGAATGGAGCGTAATGATGATGACTTTCCTCAGCTGATTGATGGCCAAGAGAAAGAGAGAGAGAGCGTGTTGGCGAAAAGACAATTTGCGATTTACAATTTACAATTTACAATATGCGAATTCTCATTTTAAAAATATATCGCATTGCTCATACGCCACGTTCGTCGAGAATATATTTAGAAAACGCATATGACGTTGCAGATGACCAATTAAATTTTTGTATAATTCATACTTTGGCACTTTTTTATGTCACTCATGCACCGGAAATGCCCCTCTGCTTTTCATTTCAAGGTTTCTTCTCTATCTCGTGCAGAATATTCGGATGGAGCATTCAGTCGCAATGGATCAGTGGACGGGTGTGCATCGGGCGTTCATAATACGCGCCTACTACAGAAATAACGATTCCATTAGCAGTGCCCAAAGAATGTTTAAGAAGCACTTTAGCATTTATCAGGTGCCACCCACGAATGTCATCAAGTCCTGGCTGAGGCATTTCGAGTGCTCTGGCTCTTCGCAAGGCGGCAGTTGCATAGCGCGTTCCTCCATTCCTGTAAGAGTTGCAACAACAGACAAAAGTGCTGAAACGAAGTTTATAAAATTGCATTTTGTTACAGCAAATTTTCTGCACAATATGCAATCAATGCCTAAGTAATGAGAAGAACTTCAACAGCTCCGTGAAATAACCAACTCATTAGTATTTAGTATAGAAAATACAAGTATTATTTATAGAATTTCAAATAAGTTGCGTTTATTGTGTTCGCATATCTATAATAATAAAAATTTTTGCTAATTAACAAAGATGTTGAGCATTTCAACTCAACACTGTCTGCAGTATGTCAAACGCTCGACATTTGTCTCTGAGGGGTTCTCGTACATTTGCTGACCATGCTTGGCTAGAGATCAGCGATTCGCTTGGTTTCTTTAGAAATTGAAATTCTTTTGTACGATATTCTAAATGACTGACTATGAAAAATTGCCTGCAATGTGTTAAATACATTGTTTTCATTGCAGAGTTGCTGAATTTAGTTGGCTTCAAATAGTTGTTTATATGTAATTCATCAATTAATAACAATGACTTTTATATGTTTTTGATTTCGATTATTTTAGTCAAATTCTTACAAAATCTCTGAAGTACCTGAATATAGTTTTTTATTTGCAATTCATCAATTAATTACAATGGCAAATGTTTTTAATTCCAAGTATTTTATTTCAATTTTTACTCTACTCTCATTTATAGTATAATAATCTTTGCAAAATTTCTCAACTTAGTAGTCGCTCTAGATTTAGTCATTTATCTAAATTGCCGAACTTCACATTGGTAAGTAATTAATCATTAATTTCTACCGCTTTTCACTGTTAATCGTTTGTTTGTAGATACTGTTTTGGGTTTAGCAATTGTCAAATCAAATGCTGCCGTGGTATCGCCAGGGTCCCAAGGGCTGGTTTCATCTCGTTAAGAGGGATTCGGCTTTCGGGCAATTTTGCAAATGCTCCCTCTTGTTTTTTGTTGGAATTCTGCTGCTAAGAGGTTTGGGACGTCGATTACCTTCCTTGAAGCTAGTTGAAACTTACCTGACGCCGAAGAATGGTTAAATCAATTATTTGCTGGCTGTACGTGAAATATCACGATAACCAGCAATTAATTTAATTAATTTCCGTATTTGATTCAGGACAAATAAACCATCCATATGTGAACGTTGATTGTTTGCCAGTTTCACACACTCATTTTTTAAATTTAGTTTTCGTTTCGAGGGTTCGTTGAGTGCTCAAAAAGTTTCCAAAGTTCATTTTGTGACTTGGGCAAGTTGAGCCTAATCAAAGCAATCAAAGTCGAAAGTTTTCAATATGCCAGCTTAAGATCTTTAGAGGCTTGTCGTTTCCCCATCCTCTGCTCTCTGGACTGTCAGCTTTGGCTGGATGTCTTTTTACTTCGGCTCTTGGCACCTACTGAAAATGTCCACTTGAAGCGGAGAGAGTGCGTGGAAAGGGGATGGGCAAGGGAATGTCATCAAGCTGTCATGTTATATCAAATGTAATAAGTGCGAGAAGAGTATGTTTTAGGCCCAACCGACTGACTGACAGCGGGTGACTGGTGGAGCGGGGGGGAACTACCGGGCGTAACGGTTATTAAGATATTATGCTTACAGATTACAATCGGAAGATGCGCATAAGGTTTTACGATACAACCGCTGGGTATTAGTTTGAGTTATATGTGGGGACCACATTTTTCGCGGCAAGCAAATAAAATTAGGTTAGGCTCCCTTCACCACCCCCACCATCCACTCTCTCTCTATCTGACAGCCACATGAAACATAAAAAAATTCCCGGGAGAGAGGAAGCACGCCGGAAAGCAACGTCAACGCCAGAGCCAACGGGTCCTGGTATCATAATTTCGAAATGACAGGTAATTTGGGGCAACAACAGGAATACCAGGTGAGAGTGTGGTGGAGGAAGCAAAGAAATGAAGTGCGAGCGCCAAATGGGAAAATGATGCGAGTTTATTAAGTACCGTTACTCAAAATGTACAAAAAAAAAAAAAAAAAATGCGAAGAGAATAAGGAAGACGGGCGCTAACGAAATCCTCCCAAGAATTTATGATGCGCAATTTCCAAAATAAAGGCGAAAAAACTCAACAAATTTATATTGTAAATATATGAAGTGTGCGAGCAGACACGCCCCCCTGCCACAGTAGAAAATAGTGGGCGGTACTTGCTGCTATCTCTCTAAATGATTTAAGTACATGAACATGCAACTAATGAGCAAAGCTCTTGCCCCCCACCACCCCCCTCTCTCGGCCCATCTCTCTCCCCCAGCTTGATGGCATCCCATCGAGGACATAAACATTATTTGACTCGTGCCTGAGGTTGCGCTTCTTCAATTGAAATTTAGGGTGCAGCGACGTGTTTATCGAGTGGCAAAATGTTCCATAACGGTCCAAGTTATCAATGGGTATTTTAGCTAGTTTCGCCATCCGCCATACAGCGGAAAAGTTGAATTAAAACTAAAATACACTCCAGAGAAATAGTTTGGTTTCTATTTATAACAATGGGAATCACGAAAGATAACACATCTCCGATATTTTTTTTATAATTAGTTTACAATTGGTTTTCAAACATTAATTTACATAATTATACCCATTAACATAATGAAAATTAATCGGATTCTCTTAAAAAACTTAAATTGAGAAATCGATTTGTGAGCATAACTTTTTCGAAGGAATGAAAAAAGTTATAGTGTGAAACATTTAATATTTTAAGCTATATCTACAGATTCTCATTTTTCATTACAAAATTATGTTTATGTTTATTTTGCTTAAATATAAAGGATATTTAACAAAATAAATAAGAATTTCAGGCTTTATAACTTTAGTCCGCCTTTAAGTTTCTTTGGGACATAACGACAATTGTATTATTTATTTGTGTTAAGTTTATTGTTCAGAACTGTGTTTTTTCCCTAATACTACTTTTGGTTGTCTATCGCTTATTTTTAACTTTCCGGGACAGTGACAAAACATCACACAAAACTGCTATCGTAATTAATTTAATCTCACTGAAGTAATAAACGATTTTTTGAGCTCGGATAAATATGAAATTATAATACGTGGTCTAATGGATTTGTTAACTAGAGGATTAATTACTGAAGTTCAACTGAATTACGAAGCCCACCCAGACAATCTGGCTTCCGTACTATTAGTATTGCAATTGAAATATCGAAGTTGGAATCAAACATGTTGAAACGCGTAATGCAGAACAAACTCCATTTTGAATCAGATCCGATGCATAGTTAAATTAAAGTTTAAAATGAACGTCAAATCATTAAACTATATAACAAATAAATATAGTCCAGTCATTTAATATTTTCTAAAACACTTAGTAATTAAGTTTACAATTTTCTGGCTTTCAGTTGGATGCGATTTACATTTAAAATTATTTCGATTCCTCTTCCCGTATTAAGAAGTGCGCATTATTATTGCTAAATCAATAAATAATAATAATAAATGTAGCTTTTTAAGTCACTCAGTTTGTTAACTGCATTTATTCGTTGGCTTGCTTCAGTATTTTTATTTTCGATAACCTTTGCCTTTTTAACTTTCACCTTCACCTCTCAAGTGTTCGTGTGTTGCAATTTTCGCACAGTCGGCAGTGCGGTTGGTATTGTTAGAGGGTTCGGCTTATAACAATTGGCCCATTTATCAATATGAGACACGGCGTACGGCGCAGTTTAACGAGTTGCCATTAAAATCGCTGGGTATATTGATGTGAATACTTGCATACGAGTATTTATTGTAACATATCTTTTCATAATGTTGGATTATCTACTAGGCACATGTCTTGGCGAGGATTTATGTGTGTCAAGAATCAAACACACACACACACACACTCACAACGGATGCCAGCTTTAAGCTCTTAGGAAATTGAAATCTTAAGCTTTATTGTTTTACTGCCCTCGTCCCATCAGCCCAGCCAGCTCACCCGACAAAAATAAGAATGGAAAAAAGAAGAGGACCGCATGCAAAGCAAGAACTTCAGGACGACAAACGAAGTGAATAAAACTGCAGCAAAAGCAATTTTCATAAATATTTAATGGATAATGGCGAAAATAAGTAGAGCCCAACGAAAGACTCGTCGTGCCTCTGCCTCTGCTTCCTCCCTGTCTGCCAGCTTTCATTCCCCTTCTCACAGATGTCTGACAGTTCCTGAGTCGCTGGATGTATTGTAATGTTTTGTATAGATATATGAGCAGCACATATGCCACAGCAATCCCCACCAACATCAACATCATGTATGGCCATCAGACCTACAGTAGAGCTTGACCAGGGAGAATCATTATTTTGAAAGAAATCAAAAGTATTTTTACAAATTATATCTATGTATATTGAGTACTATTCCAAGCTATACATGCTTATGTTAACTTTTTTTGTATTTTAATATTACAATTTGTCTACCTTAATATAACATTTGTATGATTCTTTCTAAAGAATTAATTTCTTCAAGTATTCTGTGGGCTTTACTTATTAAAGCTTGATAATCGTAAATCATAATTTTCGGAAAGAAATACGCATATTTTTTTAAATAATGGAAATGATTAATACAATGTTTATTGTTGGTATTTAAATCTTGAAAATTATTTGTTTTAAAAAAATCTCATGATATGTACCATATTTATGATTGGTATATATAGTTTTGGTGATGTAAATAATGTAATAATGTACAAAAATGTTAGATCTTGCACTAAATTAAATTAAATTATAATTAAACATATATTAATTACATCACTTTTTCCAAGATAATTTCAAGTAGAATTAATGATACTTTAATTTGATTTATTTTAATCGCATTTAACATTCGATAACTTCCACAACAAGTTTGTATGGAATTATTGTTTTGGATTGTTTCGCTCATTTTTGATTTATGCAAAAGATGAATATTTTCTGTTATAAATAAAGTTGTAATCCAAGATAGCGGTGTTCTACCGTAGCATATGAATCTCGGCTTTTAGTTGGTATCATTAAACGAGGATTTCGCGCTGAATATGCACAGGAAAACTGAACTGAACTGAACGCGCTTATTGTTTCTGCTGTTTGAGCTGGCCAGAGTCCTTCAAGAGTGCCATAACAGGCAGCAAAAATCATAACAATAAAAACGAGACAGCGAAGTGGGGCGGGGCGAGTGGGGAGAGGGAGGGAGATCTCAAGCCTGGTGATGAAAGGAGGGAAGGTGTGACGGCTGCTAGCTGCTCTCTTACTTAATCGATGATGATGAATAATTGATTCGTGCGAAGCGCCCAAGCATGGAAATGAAAATGTCGGTGGGGCATGTAATAGGTGCAAGCCTGGCAGATTGCTGCTGTCTCACGTCCTCATTCTCTCTGTCATTCCACCTTTATGTGTGTGTGTGTGTGTGTATCTGTGTGTGAGTGGCAAATTTCAGGAAACGGAAATGGCAATTGCAGGCAACGCAAATGTGAAGTTGTGCGCTAAATGAAATGCCAACACAGGAACAGCGGCAACACGGTAAGAAACACGGAAACAGCAATGTGGACAACAAAAGTAAAAGACCGAAAACAAAGGCAACAGCGAAGCGCGAAGGTAAAGCCTAGAGACACTGAAAACTTGAAAAGAGAGAGAGTGAGAGTGAGAGTGAGAGCGAGAGCTAGCTTGAGAATGAAATGTAACAAGGTGCAATTTGCTGGTATTTAAATTTCATTTTTAATGCTACTACTTAAATGGTTTTCTCGAGCTGAAAACCAAAACGAAATTCAGTGAAATTCGTTTGATATTTCAAGTGAAGTTGGGTATCGAGAATTTGCAATTACTTAATGACTTCAACTGCATGAACATTTAATTATAAACATTTTGCTTGTATAAACTTGTTTTTAATTTTAGAAGCTCCAACATTTCAATAGAAACAATTTGCAATTCGGACAATTGGAAATATCAATTTCCTATTCTTAAATTTACATATTTTAACCATTTAAAGCAAAGTGAAGTATATTTGCTGGGAGGTTTAAAGTCTTGTGCTTTATTTCATACAGATGGTTATCTTTAATATCTGAACAATTAAGAACTTAAGAATATCGATAAATCAATGTGTAGATACATTATTACATTTACATTAATAAAATTTATTGTTCAATTTTGAAAATTTTTAACAAGCGCAGGGTATTATAATTAACTGAAATATAGTATATATACATACGAGTAAATGTATATATATAATGGTGTGAAATATATTAATAAATAATCAATAACATTGAAACCTGCTTGGATTTATATATGACTTGTGCACCCAAAATTGTATTATATTTTGATCATTTCCACTTCCGCTCTCTCAAATCTAGTAACAATAACTATAGTTTGAATGATCTTAGAAAATTCATTGCGATCAGATACAAATCTTTAAAGACACAATTTTATTGTGTTTAAATCTTCTGCGCAAAATCAAATACTTTTTGAAACAACGTGACGGAGAATGGCTTATAACAAGTTTCAACTTTTAACGTCGATAACTCCAAAAACGAAATATGTATTTCCAAACCAAAATTACTGAAATATGATATGATTTTGGTATATTTTTGGTAAATATACATAAATACTATATATATGCATATGCAAGTAATTAATCGAGGCGTTTAAAATGCATGCTATGAGTCTTCTAAATAGTTGTGCATGAAATATTCCGAATAATGTTTCGTTTGTGTTGCTGGTAAGATAGCTGTGGATGAGTTGCTTGCTCGGAGCTTGCAGCAAAGTGCCACATGATATGGTATGTATGCTACACACCCTGAAATGTTGCATGCCAGGCGCTCTGGCATTGTTCAATGCACAAGAACAATGCAGTTCGGTTAGCGATCGAAATTGGGACAGGCCTGCGGAATGGTTGCAAGTGCATCTGCAACTGCAACAGAGATGCTCGGCATAGATAGCCGACTGTGGCTAATAATACGCATTTTGCTTTAACGGGACATTTGTCCCCAATCTGGCATGCAACTTTTGCTGCATGTTGCTGTTTGCTGTTTGCTGCCGCGGCTGTTGCTGTCGTCGTTGTGGAAAGGACAACGACAACAATTGCTGACAGGCTGATGTTGCTGGTGCTGGCGATTCCGATGTTGCCGCTCAAAATAAATTGCAATTTTATCGCGTATAATTCAATTAAATGATTCGGTTTTTGCTTTCGTCTGCCTGCCAACGATTCGTCTGCACTTGCTTTTCACTTGTACGCATCTCTTTTCCTCAATTCACTTTTTCGCCTTTTTACATTTATTTTAGTTTTCAGCTGACACTCTCGCTGCGCTTTTTGGTGATTTATTGTGCATCGCATTGTCTCCTCTCCGTCTTCTATCTGTCCGCCATTCAGTCGGTCCGGCTGCCTGTCCGTCCGCCTGTCTATTGTGTCTGATATCTAAAAATAAGCGTCAGCGCCGCACTCAACTGCATATTTGAATTGTTTGGCTAAAATCGAGTTGCAGACAGGCTGTCCCCCATCCCCTTCTATCTGTTTTGCCTTCGCTTTGCCACAAAAATTAGATTTAAATATTTTGGCATTTTCCATCAATTCTCTGATAATACACTCAGGCTCTGTCAATAGTCGTTGCATGTGAACTTTCGTTGCAAAGCAAGGAATGTGGCATGCTGATAGCAGCAGCAGCAGTCGTGCTGTTTTTGTGGCAAGCCAAGCCGAGGCATTCGATCAACCATCGACTGCCGTCCACATTTTCAATCATTTATGCGGCAATCACAGGCAGCTTCATTTCCACACGTACGACTCCGCTGCTGACTTTCTCACATGCTCTTTGCATATCCTACATCCTGCCAGGGAATACTACATATGTTGTGTATTGCCAAATCAAGGCTGCAATATATTCTTGTAAATCAAGAATGGATGGTTTTTACCCAGAAAACGGTTGAGAATTTAAATTATACAAATAAAATTTTAAGAATTACAAGTAAGTACAAAATAAATCTAGTGTGATCTGTATTTATTAAGTTGTTGTTTATAAATTTATATTAAAGAATTAAAAGTTATTCTATTTGTAGGAATTTCAATAAATCCTGCTTTGCGTTTCTTGAATAAAATAATGATGTGCATCTGTTCCGCAATTCATTTCACACCATGTGCGCAATTTAAATCATTTAATATTTGCTAAAAATTCAGCATAATCTGTAATCCATTTTATACAATTATATTTACTGCTCAATTTGCAGAGTATTTAAGTGCCATACAAGAAGTGAAGCGGGAAAATCAAATGCAATTCTTTTCTCTGATTTGGAGGCTAAAATCAAATTAAGTCAACTGCATAAATTGACTTTTAGTGCGATTGCGAAAGTTATGCGAAAATGGTAACACGAACAAAAATACAAAAAAGAGAATGCAATCGATTTTATTTGACATAGATAGATCTATGTTTTAGTCTACAATTTACTCAGTGGTTTATTGGAATCCGACGCAATTTGCTGCCAATAAACGAAAACACATTAAAGCACATCCTATTGTATAGAACGACCTTGATAACTTAACCGAATATAGTGAAAACATATTTAAAACGAGTGCAAATAATAAACTTAACAATTTTTAATGCTAAAGCTGCATTGAATTGGAATAGCAAGGGTATTATATTGCGAATGCCAAACTCTTTGAATTGAAATGAAAACTGGTTATGACAATTTTTGTTATTATTTGCTGAATATTTATCAGAATTTCAATTAATTCATAAAAATCCAATTGAACGTGTTGTTCAAATTGAATTACGCAATTTTTCCAATAAACTCTCACATAGAAAACAAGTATAAAAAAGTGTCATATACTTTTGGGCGAATCGAAAATAAATAGTGAAGAAATGGAAATTTAATATACTCGTAAATAAATATTTTTAAATTGAATGTCAAAGTGTTGCAGAGATATAAAATGAATTTAGTATTTAAGTCATCAAACAGGCTTTTAGAATTTCAGATGTCACACAGTGTCGGAATTCTTGTTTACAAACTGAACAAAAGCAGTACAAAATCGTACAATCTGAATCAATATATATTTATAATATTGAAGAATGGCTACAGCTAGCCTTGAGATGTCGGAATTGATATCGAATCAGAATCGAACATTTCATCTTGCTTTACCCAATGTAAAGCGCATTACTGATGCTCGCAAATATATCGCCGATTCGAACAATTTCAAAGGCAGCGTCGAAAAGGCAACCGAATTCATTGCTGCTCAAGAGAAGCAGTGTCAAGATGTGATCCAACTACTCAAAGAACAAGTGCACGCAAAACTAGATGCACTGCATCAGGTAAAAGAAGACCTGCTGGAACTGCAGCGTCAACTGGCCAAACCAAATATCAGTGAATACACGAAGGTCCTGGTCAAGTTCACCGACGAGACGGAGATGAATGAATGCGAAGTGCCAGATGCTTTGGCGCGTTACAGTCTCAAGATGAGTTCACTGTACGGTGAAATTTTGGGACTGGATAGCGATGTGGATTATGTGACCTATTTGGCCAGCGTTGCCAGGGTCAACAAGGAGTTTGTTCAAGAGTGGTTCAAACGCGAAAAGCTTAACAAGGCTAACAAAGTACCAATGATGCGGATTTAAGGATTCACTGAGCTTGTTATATGTTTTTATGTTATGGAATTTCAAGGACAGAGAACTCCACAAACATACGCTTGCTAAATTGAATGTCATTGCCAATAAAATCGATGAATTGTGAACAGCTAATATAACGTTATTACTACAATATTTATTAAATGCCTGCTGAATTGCATTTTAAGTTCAATTTTCGACTTAATGCCAAAATGACTTTGCATGCATTCAATTAGTTGGTCTTAATTGAAAAGCACATGAATAAAATAAAATTATGGAATAAGTTGTGGAATTGCATTGCGAAATTATGATTCGCAATTAAGTTCTGATTGTTGTGAAGTTAAGAGAAAACAGGAAAGCAAAACACATTTTCTCGATATTTACAAAATATATGCAAATAGTGTAATTTGTGTCAAATGTACTTGTAAGTTAGAAAATCATATTCTATATACAACACATGGTAATCGTACCAAAATCCAAAATTCTGTTAAATTAAATCTATTCAATTTTAGAAGTTCATTAACAATTCTCTTTATAGATTTATTTTCGAAAATGATGTCGACAAATATTTTTGGTAAAATATTTCATGTATTTCTTTCGTTTGTGTCAAATATACTTGTAAGTTTGAAAATTATATTCAATATAGCATTCAAGGTCACACTGTCTGATTTTTGCCTATAATATTATTTCTTAAATAACTTCAATGTTTTTCAACCGATCCCATACAAATGTTTAGGAATCGTTTAGTTCTTATCATGCGTTTCAAAATCCAAGACTCTGTTAAATTCAATCTATTCTATATTATAATTTCATTAACAATTCTCTTTTTCTCTCTATTTTCGAAAACGATGTCGAAATATATTTTTGATAATATATTTCATGCATTTATTTCGTCTTGCTTAAGATTAAGTCACATACTTTGTTTCCTCCTTGCAAAGCCATCTGCAAGAGTTTACTTTCGACTTGTTTCAACATTTTCTTCTAATGTTTTGCAGTCTTAAGTCTCCGCAATACCCACAAACCAAAACACAGACACACCTTCGCTTCGGTCCGAGGGAAGCTTCATTTGCATGCACCATTCATGAATAATCCGTGTGACACTTGCGTTTTATGGCTTTGCATATTTACGACTGCTAGGCGAAAGGGGCGAGGGATTTGTCGGGAGGGGCAGCAGACGCGGGGGTTTACAAACAAAACTGCAGTCGCTCGAGAGGCGTGTGTCCAGAAGCCCAACAGGTGGCGCTGCAAGGCAGTTTTTCATGGTGAATGTCGACGCTGATAGCGAATGTAATTATTATACCGCCAGCCTGAGCAAACGGGAAAAGGAAAAGGAATCTGAAGAGGATTTTCGATCGGGATGGGGATTCGTGGCTGTTTGTTTTGCTGTTGTTTTGCTGTTGTTTTGCTGTTGTTTTGCTGTGTGGCAGCAGACTTTGAGCGCATAAACGCCTCTAGTTATGCAATAAATAAAAGTTGTTGCGATTGTTGCGCCAAACGTTGCCCAGGCATTCAGCCATTGGACTGGCCGCCATGTTTGCGCACAACTGCAAGATGGCGTCCGGCATCCGTTTTTCCTTCCCCCTCCCTCACACACACACACACACACACACACAGTCCACATTCCAATTGCTGTTTGCAACACTTTCACCAGTTGTTATTGTTGCTGGATTGCTGGGTGTCTGCAACAATTCCGTTTGACAAACTTTGCCCATTTTTGTGTGCTGTAGTTTGTGCTCGTTGTTTTTGGGCCCCAAACTTCCGTTGTCGCCACGCTGCTCAACTGCAGCTTCCGCTTTTGGCCCCAGCCCCAACTCTCTCTCTCTCGCTGATTCGCCTGGCCAGTTGGCTTATTTAGCTTTGGTTTAATTCGCAAAACAGCGCATTTAAGCGCTCTGTAATTTACTACGTTTCTCGCAATCGCTGCAATGCCAAAAGGTCAAAGCGTTGTCTGAATAATAGAACAAAACAGCAACAACAAACTATGTTATAACGAGCTCAAGGATGACAGTGTTGCCGCTTACAGTTTTGCTAATTGAGTGTCAACTCTGTGCAGGTTGCCTAATGTAGGTAATTAACATTGCCAAACTTGCCAACAAAAAAACTCGATGGCCAAGACGGTGCACTACGAATATAGGCAGCAACGTCATCTTCTTCATCCTCCTGCAGCTGTTGTCAATTTACATAATCAGGCGCAACTTTGTCACTTCACGGCAAGATTATTTCGCCTGCTTCCGGAAACTGGCTTAACATGAGGCTGACAATCGCTTGTCTAGAATTTACCGCACCTGCAACTGAATTTTCATAAGCAACTTTAAAACTGCCCAAAAGTTATTTATTCTCTGAACTTACTTTGTCATCAATAATTTCATATAAATTTCTTAAATGAGAAATTATTTAAATATGGCTCGATAATACTCGTTATTTAGTTATTTACAAAATTGGTTGCTTTTAGGTATTTAGGAAACAAAAATGTTAGTTGATAAGTTGTATCCCCTCTATCCATAGAATAGAGAGTTATTATAACTTTGTGCCAAGTGTATTTCTGTATAAACAGATCGACGAAAATTAGATGGAAAAATATTAATTATATTATGAAATCCAAAGTTATAACATGAATTGTTGTTTGACACAATATAAGCTACTCCTCTCTAAATTTTGGAAATCGCGTTCAACGACAATTTATTAAATGAGATAAGTGTATTTGTTTATTAGCGAAGAAAAATAATACGTTTGGCCTAAATACATTTATTAAAGGCCATCAAACAATTACTTTAATAAATTCAAACGACAAACCAAATATCGATAGGTTAAACAATTTGTTCAAAAATAGTTGTAGTTATTCAATTCATTTGTTGCCATAAATAACACATTTGGAAACTTTTCTAATAAATTTCACTTTTCAAGCACTTTTAATTTGTAAGGGAAAATAAACCAAACAAAAAAGTTTGCAAAGTGAAGTGGGTTGTTTTTTCGTTTGCTTGATTTCAAATTAGAGTTGAAATGCTGAACCTGTAAATTCAGGATACTGAAATGGCAGCTAACATGCAATTGTTGTCTCATACAACTCACTCACACACACGCAAGCTGTTGTTGTTGTTGTTGTTGTCAAGGGGAACAAACAAATTTTATGGTTATCTGAAAAGTACGTGAGGTAATTGGCTGGCAAAAGCAAATGCACGTGAGCAATGGCAAATACAACGAGCGCAACTTGCCGCATGTGGCAAATTAAGTTAAAATTAAGCAATTAATTTAATTAGTGCACTGTGCGTGTGGGGACAGGCGCTGCAATGGCTCCCAATCACATGCCGCACACATGTGCAACAGTTGCAATTAAGCAGCCCTCAGATGCACAGTTGCAGCTCGTACAAATGCATTTACATTTGCCGTGTTCGCAGCAGCAACAACTGCAAAGCAGAAAACTGCGATTGCAACTGCAACTTGCCGTCGGCCATTTGCAATTCGGAAATTACAAACACAAATTAATGAATGTAAATGTATGTTGAATGTGCACACGAGTATGGTAAATAAAACACATACACCCTCAAACATATGTGTCGCATTCGACCTTAAAATATCATTATATTGATTCATTGGAGAGGGGCGAAAATGAGTTGCATGCTGCCGCGGCAACCTTCCACTGCTGGTGCAAAGAAAACTCTGGGGAATTTCATTTGCAACGCCAAATGCAATCGACTTCTCAATTAAGCAAATAAATGCATGTCCAAACAAAATTCATCAATTGCAATTAAAGAAACTTGACATGAAAACAGCTTTGAGCGTTCTTTCTTAGCGACTTCACGGATTGCGGATACTCCTGAAATTTATTATATTTCTAACGACTACAATAAAAGCTAATATAATATATAAACTTCTATAAATGAATTTCCAATTTATATAGTATCTGACATTTTTATAGAGAAATATGTATATTATTTGAACACTTTATTACAAACTAAATATTTATTCTTAGCCTTTACATTTTGCTCTGCACTAATATGCCCTTTTTATCATTGTTTTGTTATAGGTTCTCATTGTTAAAAAGGCAATTTAAAAAGAAATCCGAGCTGACAGCAAACATTGAAAGTGTTTTAAAGTCTAACAGAAACTTTTTTATATTAATTACGAAAATTTAAATAAACTACCAGAGTTTAATTTAAGTAAGACCGACTTAAAGCATTTTATGTGATAAAATAAAAGTGTTGAATATCTATATTTATAATACTTACTTTATATTGGAAAAAACTTTGCACATCAATTATTATGTAATAGTTACAAAATTCAAGCCACATTAGTCACAATATATTCTCACGATAATCTCTACTGAAATCTATGCAGTTGGTTCTATTTGACAACTGTTGGCATTTGGTTGGCTCATTTCGTGTTGACCACTCAACTCGAATTACATGAGCACACATTGCTGAGGCGCCCCTCAGTGTACTGAGCCCCGTTTCGAACCACAAAGATGGCATCTGTGTTTGCATTTGCATAGCACATGTAAATATTGTGTTTGTAAGTAGATTACCAAAGGGCTCTAAATGGTTAGTTTGGTTTTCAAAGTGTTGAATGGCACAAGTTCAGAGACTCGTTAACATGATTTAAACATAAAGAAATTTCAAATAAAAAAAAAGAAAAAAGAAACAAGCTTAGAACATATAAAAATAATGATTGAAAAATTGAGAGATTTAATTTTAAAATAAATAATTAGTAAGCAAATCTTAATATGCAATTTACAATACGCATTTTAAAATAAAAATGAAAACGATTTAAAAGTAAAATAACTGATATTTTTAAATAGTAATAATATAATATACAAAATATGTATGTATAGATAGAATATTGAATACATTATTTAATTTAATTAGCATATTAAAAAAAGTTTCCGACAAGTGTCATTATTAATAAGCTTTAGCTTGAAGTATGAAATTCTCTTTATTTTGTAACAATTTTTAAAGTATTGTACAAATCATTCAATACAATCTTTTATTTTTTTTTTTTGATTCAAATAGTTTTATTAAAATGTTTTCCTTTTAGTATTCATAATGTATAGTATACATATATTATATATTAGTTTGAAGTATTGATATGCCATTAATAAAAATTCCAATTTAAATAATTATTTTTTTTAATTCCTACTTTGAACAATATTTAATAAAATTAGCATTTGAAATACCTCCACGAAAAATCATCTCAATGAAGTATTTTAAGTGAAATGCTACTTCTTCGGCTAGTACTTCTTATTGCAGTTTGCGTGGACTGAGAAAAGAACAAGAAGTGCCAATTAAATTTCAATATGATCGTGAAATATGCAGCATCAGCAACTGCTCAGCTGAGAACAGAATGAGAAACATGTTCGGAACCAAAGTAATGCTTTCGCAGAACCAGAACCTTTAAGAAGAGCCCTCAAAGGTTGTGGTCAGCTCAGTTGGTCGCGCGTCGTCAGCCAGTCAAGAAGTTGTCTTTCAAGTGGCTGCTGCTTTTGGGGAGTCTCAAGAACTGGTTTCTGTCATCAATCCCAATCTCGATTCGAAGTCAAAGTGAAGTTCAGAATGTGGCTGTCGCAGTCTTTGGTGATGATGGCGATTATGCTGCAAGTGCTGCAGGTTCAAATGCAGCCGGTGGACATTGTGGAACCGGTGCCGATGCCGATGCCTGAGGATGCCGACAACAACAACAACAACGATGCGGGTCGTGTGCTGTACGACCAGCGGCAGACGGGTAAATACAACATTCACGTGAGCATCAAGGACGTGGCCATCATCGAGGTGGATCAGAATGAGCTGGCCGATGTAAGTAGACGAGAACGAGTTTGAAAAGTGAAACTAACTAGTTGGCCATGCTAAAAATAACTCCATTAGGATTCGTATAATGCCGAGGACGATGACTATTACTATGACGACAGTGCGCTGACCATTAAGCCCATCAAGTTTACCACCGAAGCCAGTGCCACAACAACCACTAAAACCACGCCAATAACAACAGAACCTTCTGTGGCAACCACTGTGACAGCAACCAGTGGCAATGTCAGCGCCTACAGCGCTCAGCTCTTGGCCGATATTGCAGCCACGCAACGTCAGAAACCCAAGACGAACAATTTGATCATTATGGACACGCTGCCAGACAGTTCCTCAACACTGCCCTCCAATTGGTTACACGCCCGATCGAAAGATGAGCCCATAACAACCACAGCGTACTCGTCCGGCATTGAGTATTCGCCGTCGCAAGGTCACGACTCGCCCATCTTCAAGGTGAAAGTGCATCGTGCCGCAAGTCCGAGCCTCAGTCCGACGGAGCACACTCCAGCCCGCTGTCGAGCTCATCAGTTCCGCGATGCTCAGGGCAAGTGCCGCACCAAACGCTCCGGCTCCATCTTGTAAGCAATGTCAAATAAAAAACCAAAGCTAATAATCGGCTTATCACACTTGTTATTTCTCTCACATCTCATCTCTCCGTCTCACATTCTCCCTCTTCGAGTGAACAGAAGAAAGCTCTTTAGCATGTTGGTGTCGCTGCCCTTTGCCGGCAGTCGTCGCTCTGGTCATGGTCATGGTCTCCAGGTGTCGCCCCCCTAAAGTCGTCGCACAATGATCGCGCACTTTTCATTTTAAGTACTCTAATTTTGGCACTCGTAAACATTGTCTCTAGTTATACAACAAGCATCAACGATCTGCACGTTTTTATTATGTATTAAGATTAAAGTGTAACATTTGTCATGTGTCTTTTTTTGCTGGGGGTCTTAGCTAATTGATCTTCGTCCATTAAATTAGGTGTCATTAATTATAGATATAGATACCAGCTGTGTATACCGATGACCGAGTCTTCGACAAACTTCTCGAATTTTTGCAGGCAAATATTTTGAACCAACAGAATGAAAAAAGAATTTGACTGATTTAATGGATATATTTTGGTAATGCAACAAAAGTTTTTTGGAATTTCGTCAAGCTACATTATTACTATTTTTGTGAATTTTAGGAAATAAATAAATACATGCATATACATATATAAAATAGTTTATTTTATTTAAATTGTTTTTTTTTCCGGTATATCAAATAATGTCCATTTTGTGCGGATTTATAACATTTACATGAATAGAGTTTTTATTCGTTCTTTAATGTTTAATTACTTTTTGTATTTGACATACATTAAATAATTTTATTTGTAATAGACACATAAAACATAAATTCATTCATATAAATAATAATATGCTTCATACCCCACACAATTTATATTATTTGAAAATGTCTTTTTCTGTCATTCAAATACTATCCATATTACACTGGTTTAATTATTTATACAAATAAAATTGTTTATAACCTCATTGATTTATTGCTTTTTATACCCGCTACCAATAGGGTAGAAGGGTATTATGACTTAGTGCCAACAGAAAATGTATGTAACAGGCAGAAGGAGGCATCTCCGACCCCATAAAGTATATATATTCTTGATCAGCGTCAACAGCCGAGATGATATAGCCATGTCCGTCTGTCTGTCCGTATGAACACCTGGATCTCAGAGACTATAAGACATAGAGACACCAAATTTGACAAAAAGTTTCCTTCATACCCTACGCAGATCAAGTTTATTTCAAAAGTTGGATGCCACGCCCCCTTCGCCCACAATAAGCATTAATCTAGAAAAAGTCAAGTTTTTTTTTAGTAAATCGCGTATAACTCCAAAAGTTCTTTGTGTAATGATGTGTAATTTGGTAACCCATCTGCGCTTGCCACTCTTAATATACCCTGTAATTTTGGTACAAATTTGGATAAGTGGAACAAAAGTTATTCGTTAAATTATTTATCAAAATTGTTGTGCCCAGTGCATATGGACGTATTAAGTGTGTGAATGACCTAGAGATATCAAATTTGGTGACAGTATTCGTGTGGGTCTTACGCAGATCAAGTTTGTTTTAGATTTTTGCCACGCCCCTTTCCGCCCCAAAAACTGTAAAACCCGTAATAATAGACCTAGAGCATTGAATTTTGGTATGCATAATAACAATTATATTCTCAATGATTCCTGTGAATTTGGTTGAGATCGAAAAAAAAACAAGGAAGCTATTAATGAATCAATTTTATATGCAAAATTCACTTGCAGCTGCTCGCGCTTTGTTTGTTTAGTTGACAGTGTGACCACTAGTGGTATGACCTTGTCGGTGTTGTGGATTTTTAACCGTTATTTTCAAATATATACAAACAAAACACAAAATTCAGTATATTTTCGGTATATTTGTTGTTAAAATACCATTAAAATTTTTGTTTTCTCTCGAAATGGGTTGCGGGTATCATACGGTCGAGCACTCTCGACTGTAGCTTTCTCACTTGTTTTACATTGAATTATTTAATTTTAAATAGATGCATAGAACATAACTTCATTCATTTGTAATCAAAGCAGCTTTCTATTCATCAGATTCTAAAATATCAGAGAGACGTCCTATTACATAATTAATGTATCACCTTAAGCGAATATCGGTACGTGGAAATAAATATTTAATAATAATTATGTCTATTGTTTACTTGAATGCATGTGCCACATGCATCCATGCAATTAAGCATGCAACATGCGGGATGTGCAATCAATTGGCAAATAGTCAAGTATCGGATATATGTTATGTATGTAACATAAACAACTGCGCAAATTTCGCTATTTTGCTAATAATGCTTGCAAATCATTTCATTTATGCCATAATTATGACAAATATTGATACATATAACGCAGAACATGATTAAGTAATTGATTTCCGCACGGTTTTATAAGGGTTATTAATTTATGTACATTTACACGCTATCGACTCTCAGATCGATGGTTTGTAAAAGTCAAATAAATGCTGGAAAATCGTTGGATGGCATATTGAACCATTGCAATAATAGTCTTTAGGGCTAGTAGTAAATTGCACGAATTAAATATAATTTTCCGAACGCTTATTAAATAGAAATTTCATTTCTGTTAAAGGTTCGGAGCTAATTTCTCCCAGGTATTGCTCTTGAGCACTCGCTGGTTAATGTATGCGAAGCAAGCCTATTGCAAGTCCATTACCAAATGCACCTGGTCAGTGGCCACTAAATATGCCAAAAGGGTCCAACAAGGGAAATGATTTGCATGACGAAGGATATTCAGATGATGGACGTGGGAGGGGAGCTTAACTTGATGCAATGCTGGGGTGAGTTGTGGATGAGGGAATAAAATGGGTGGCCAGGAGGTTCAGCAGCCTGATTTGCATGCAGGGTGCACCGTCAAATTTGGAATGCGAAATCAGCATTTCTCATTAGAGGAGAAATGCACTAAAAATTAGATTAATTTGAAATGAAATTGCAGCAGCGAGAAGATTTTCTTTAGCTTTTAAGTTAGAAGTCGTTGCAGAGCAACAACAACGCTGTTGCCAGTGGGCGGCATTTGTAATTAGTTTTAGCCACAAACATTTCAAGGCTTAATGCCACGACGCAACGCCGGGAACGAGCGGAAAAACTTGAATTTTTCGGCTAGCTCGGGCTTGGGCATGCCGAGCTCAGCAGAAAGACTGGACATGCTCCACGTTATGGCCAAAAGTTAGAAGCTGGCCAGAGTGTGAGCATCAGAGACAAAGATAGAAAGAAAAAAGGAAGGGGGGCAAAAGGACGCATATGAAGTGTATAAATTGCACTTCATCATGAATTTATTATCAGCGCAGCTGCACTTGCCACGAATGCAGCTGCAACGCATTGCTGCCTCAGCACAAGACGTGCTAAAGCTCACTCTTTCCTTTACACCCCCCAAGCACACACAGCCACACACAGACACACACTTCCAGGTGCTAACTACAACGACGAGCAGAATAATAACAACAACTCAGTGAGGACGTGGCATGCTGACCGGAAAATATGCATTTTTCGCGCAACCAACTTGAAATTGTGTTAGCTCAGCGCAAAAATATTAATACTAATTTCTAAAGCCCATGCAGCTCCAAGGACCAAGGACCAAGGCCCATGGACCGAAGTTGTTCCTTGCTCCTTTTGTTGTCCAGGATTTTTGTAAATGGCTGCCATTTAGCTTTCGTTTAACTGCACCTTTAATTGTGCCACAAAGTGTTTGAGAAATGCTCGCAGTTTCCGCCTGACAACTGCCACTTTCTTTCACTCTCATCGTCTCTCTTTCTCGGTCTTTCTCTCTCTTTCTCGTTCTCTCGGATTACCTCCCTCGTCTCCTTCGTCATACACGCGCCATTTGCTGCTCATCAATTAGCTTGGCGCAGTAAAAAGAGAAGAACTGTAACTGAAACGCTGAGTAGCTTTTAGTGCTAAAAAGGCTTATGCAAAAAACGCTTTCACATTGCCTACTTTTAGGCGTTCTACTCCTTGCATCCTGAATAATTGCCATGGGGCTTTCAGCCTTGTACTAAGCTGTGATTGACTGAACGAAAGTGCGAGAATATTGCAAAAAAAAAAACCAACAAACAAAAAAAATGCCGACACATTGCACTGAGTGAGTGACAGGTGTAAAAGAAGCGGATTAAAAATGGAATTAATTGATGCGACAACTTGGATACACACGAATACTTGACACTCCAAATAGAAGAGCATTTTAAACCTTTAATCCTGTACATCAGTGCATAGTGAGTTTTATTCATTTCCTAATTACATTTTGCGACATCTTTAGCCGAAACCGTCAAGTGTTGCTCTTGATGCTGATTAATTGACTTTAACTGGAGCATCGATAAAGTCAAATAACAAATTTAATGCATAGATTACATCGAACCCTTTTTGGGATATTTTGGATTCGTACTTACAATAATTTTGGAAATTCAGACTTCGTCTAATATATGCATTTAACGATGGTTAATATGAAACTTCGGTTGAATTCGCCAATTTATAATAAAAAAAAAAAAACTGCACTCCATGCTTTAATTACAAATCAAAAAATATTTTAAATAGCAATATGTTACAATAGCAATATAGAGATGAAAAGATTTCCTTAGTAAATTGGTTTTAAATTTGATGTTTTAAATTACCTTTAAAAATTATAAAATATGCATATGTATAATAACACAATACATTTTTAGTGATCAATGAACGTGAATAACTAATTATTTAAAAAGAAAAAGTTTTATGAAGTGTCAAGCTGCAATAATATTTTTGTAAATATATAATTTCAGTATATTGCAAGATAATATTAATAAAGATGATCAAAATTGCTTTCTGTCGTACTTTATGTAAATAGACCTAAGCCTTAAATTCCGGGCGTTGCAAACGCGAAGAGCTGAGCGAAAATTCTCGTAATGTAAAATTAAACACGATGCCGCAAAGCGTTTTAATCTCTGCGCACATTTTGCATATTAATCACTTAATTAGGTTAACATTATTAAAATAAACAAGTGTCACAGATTAAGTATGCCAGTATGTGTGTGTTCACTCTGTTTACTCGCATTTATCAGGTAGGCACACAAACAGAAGGATTCACATACAACAGCAGCAGCCTCTCATATGACTTCATTTTATGTGTCGCAGGTGCTTAAAACGTTGAGCGCAACGAGGGGAGTCTTCTTTATATGGGAAAGTGTGTGTGCCAAATTAGGGGTGTGTGTGGATCTGTGTGTGTGTGTATGCGTATTGCATTAATTATGCGCCACACTTATAGCCAACTATGCAGCGGTTGTCAAAGGCAAATACGCAGAGTTTTTCAAAAAGTTGTTCCCCAAAATGCCGCAAATGCCAGCGATTAGATGTGTTACATAAATAGCATTCTTAACATGGCGACTTGTGCTCGTCTTGCAGATACCCTATTGCGAGTGCTGATACCTCGCAAAAGAAAGTATGGCATAGATTTATAGAGTCTGTATCTGAATTCACATTCACAAATTCCATATACCCCTTTTGAGCCCTCTAGGGTATTACGAAAATGCTCACACTCGAAACGCAAACTCATATGTTTGTATTACGAAAAGTGCCGCCTTATCAAAGAGCACATAAATATTATTTATTGTTTTTTATGGCGGCGCATACCAAAGCTCCAGAACAGACCAGAACCTTTGCCTCTAAATGCCATGCCAGTGGGGAAATGTTACAGTATTGCAAATATTTTTCAAAACCCTCCTTGAAGGAGCTTCCCCCCCTCAACGCACACACACTTTTATACACACACATTCCGTTCGAAATGTCTTCATTGTGCTTTAATGAAATGTGCGTGGCCTGTGTAAGAAGTAGGTAAAACGAGTGAGCCTCGTAACCTGCGCCCAGCTGGTGATGGGATGAGTACGGAGGGGTGAGATGTTTGAGGTGAGGTGAGGTGTTGCTGTCACCTTAAAAACTGCGCACAGAAGTATGTTACAGTTTCGCAGCTTCTCAGAACGAACACAATTTATGTAGCGTCGCCTCCATTCTAGTCCTTTATCTTGACAAAACATTTGTGCAACGCTCAACTTTTCGATGAAGCAATTTTAAAGTTGCCAACTTCATGTAATATTTTTTTAAATTTCATCCAAACTGCCATTTCTTATTAATAACACATATTATGTGCAAGGCAAAACTTTTAAATTATCTGCCAGCATGTGCATTATGCCATTGTGTATGTAGTTCACATGAATCCAAATAAACATCCATCAAAGTTGCTCTTCTCTTTTTTTGGGGAGCATCAATCATATTAGGGCTAACATAAACCGAACAATTGCGGCTGAGCACACACGAGCAAGGGTAAATATTGACTGAGAACACATGAGATTTAATAGTGTCAATTTTAGCTGAACGAATAAAACTCGCAGCTCACAATTGACAGCGATATCAGCTTTGCATTAAATCAAATTAAATAGCTAGTGCAATTGGGTTAATCGCAATTTGAAAATTCCTGAAAAGTGATATGTTTAATTTGGCTTCTCACTCATATACTTTATTTAAATGTTGCTTGCAATAATATTTATTTTGGTAATTACGATTTCATTTACATTCCGTTTCAATTACCTTACTATCAAATCTATCTACAATTACTTTAAACAATATTTTTGCAACCATTTAATTTGAAATGAAATAAAATGTATTCTAATATAAGCGATTTAATTTACACACTATTTTAATTATCCAACTATCAAAGTCGCATTATAATAATTTGACTTGCATTATTTATTTACTATTTTATTTGTTGCCATTTTTCTTGCATTCATTTCAAAATTTATTCATGCATATTTTGTTTAAATTTAATGCAGTTACACATACAATTCTTGGATTTTTCTTGAACAACTGAAACAATGTTCCTCGTAACTGAGGTAAATCGAAGTTTGTTCCAATGAGCATTGAACGTGGTTCCAGTTCATGATAAGAATCAAAATACATTAATTAGCCACATTAGAATATTTGATGACAGTCATTTAGTGACATGACTTTCAAATTTTCTAGTGGAAACTATAAATATGAGCTACCAAATGTCATAGCTGTTAGTTGAGTGCTATAAACGTGATGTTCAGTACAATAAATCGGCTTCAACTGCTGCTCATATGCCTGGTCTTATCAGACGAAGTCTCCTCCCAGTTGATTATCAGCAACTCAGATTATGACGTCGGATTTGTGATCGAATTCGCAAAGCTTCTAGTGGTCAAGCATAGATTTGAGACCCTCATCACTTATGCAGTCAATCGGAAATCGGAGCTGCCTTCTGGACACCAACTTGTGGATGGTGATGGCTCCTTCGAGCGTCGACTCATCCAGCAACTGCAGCTGCCCATTATTGTCTGGGGCATGTCCAGCAATGTGACATTTTGGCATATAATTACCCACAAGACCTTGGTCCTGGCTACCATCGAGCACTATTCACCGACGCTGGTCCCATTGCTCGAGGTGCTTCATAAAACTCTGAGTGGACGTCACAATGCGCACATTTTATTTATTATGAGACATAAGTCGCCAACTAAACAACAATTAAATGAGTTTTTTACTTGGTGCTGGAGTCGTAATTTTGTTAATGTGGCTCTGACTTTTCGCCAAGTGCATAATCAACTCTTCACTTATTCACCGTTTCCCAACGTTAGAGTTATCAATGTGACCAGCTTTGGTGTTGATTATGAATGGCTTTCTTTCAGCACTCGGGATGTAAAAGGATACGAGTTTCGAATTCCAGTTTTCCAGGATCCCCCTGCCTCTTACTTGGTGAGTAAACATTTTTACAAAAACACCTAAAAAAAAGAATATGAACAAATTTTAGATTCGTTTTACGTTTTTTATTTTTCTCTTTCGAAAATGCAAATATATCAAATGCGAACTCCCGAATAACACAGTCTATTATATCAAGATATTTTAACAAAATAAATAAAAACATTATTTGTTTAAAGCTTTTTATTTTTTGTAATTATTGTTTATACATCCTTATTTTTATTTTCTCTATAGCATATTAGACAGATCATACTGATTCGAATTTGTTGTCCGTGAATCTAAGAAAGTTTGGAACCCGATTTCTTCGTGAAAATTATATCACAAAATATCTTACCAATACGGAGCAATCTTTGCTTAGATTAAAACTCTTCGAAATAGTAAATAATAAGTATGAATTTGAAATGTTCAATAATTGAAGAATCTCGGTTGCAGGCTTAAATTTTTGAAACAAATGCTTTTATGCTGAGATTAATATGCGCTTAAGATAATTTCGGTGGAGATTTTTAAAAACAAAATCCTGATTGCACGATCAGATGATGTACGGCTATTGTGGACAGCCTCATGGCTCTTAGTATTTGGATTATTTACAGACTCAAAACATTACTATATTGTAACTATAGAGCATCAAGTTTTTAAGCTCTCAAATTTAAATTTATTAACATTTTTATTTCTTGTGCGTGTATATAATTATATACCATATATTCTGTCGATTTGCAGCTGACTAATGGACAGCTGAATGGAGTAACTGGCTCGCTAGTGAGTAGCTACATTAACCACATCAATGGACGTCTGAAGGTGGAACGGTTGCAATTTGTTGACAGAAGCAATTATTACAATCATACGCTACTTGCGACAGCACGAAACGAGATCGACTTCGGAGTACATCCGATTTCGACTTTGGAACTGAATTCGAATAAGACGGATGTCGTTTACTCATATACATTAACCAAAACATGCTTAATGGTGCCCTGGATACGAGACTCCCCATTAAGGATATACTTTCGTAGTGTTTCCTGGATAAATTACATACTTCTTGTTATAATTGCCATAGTGGCATTGGGCTGGTGGTTATACAAACGACAAGTCGCCAAAGGATTATATCTGGGCATATGTGTTTATTTTTTACAACCAATGAACAGCAGTAGCTTTGAACGATTGCCCAGAACCTATAAAATCATTCATTTATCAATAATGATGAGCATTTTGATTATACGCAACATGAGGAGCGGTCAATTGTTGGCATCCTTCAGTGTACAACAAATGGCACCACAAATCAATTCAATTGACGATTTTGTCGATTCGTCTTTACGTCTTATGATCACAGAAACTGAATACAAAATGTATTTCGAAACCGATCTTTTACCAGCTGAGCTAAAAGATCGATTGCTTTTTGTCAACAGATCCACACTGTTGAAGCATCGGGATAATCTTAACACCAGCTTTGCCTATCTGGCTACAACGTCATATGCCAACATACTTAAACTGCAACAGCATTTCTTGGAACGTCCACTCTTTCGTGTCGTTGGTGGAACACAGCTGTGTACGGCATCTTATTTTGTGGGAATACCAATTCAATGGAACTCTCCCTTCAAGAAACATTTGTTTTCCTTCTATTTGAAATCATTACGCAATGGATTGCACGGAAAGTGGCTGACAAATTCAAACATATTCTTATTTAAAATTGGTGTTTTCAAGGCCCCTCGAGATGGCGACTTGCCGTTTGCCTCATTAGCTTTAAGAGATTTTGATGTATTGTTTAGGAACTTTGCGGTCGGTATGTTATGCTGTTTACTTTGTCTATTGATCGAAATTCTGTACAAGCGATTAACATTGTAAATTTGAATTGTCACCAGAAAAACACATGTCCTCTGTCTTTTAAGTTAGAGAGTTTATTTCAAATATCCAAAATAGTAATGCTCTCTGACAAGTGTTGATTCACGTTGTCTTAGATCTGCGCCTGGTTCTATAAAATATACAAATATATAAGTTAAACTATATAAACTTTTTAAAATAGAAAAATAAATAAGTCATAAGTCTTTTATTAAATCACAAATTAACAGTTTAAGAATATATGTACAATTATTTGAATTAATGTACAATAAATCATTAAAATTTCATTAAACTCTAATTTTTTTTAAACTGTTTGATATTTTCGACTACTTAAAGGATTACATAAATTCACAAATCTCTTTTAACATAAAGAAGGTATAGAAATAAATTAATTTATTGGATAACCTTAACTTTAGTTGTGATGCATTTCTGCTACAAGTATTTTTCAAAGTATTTTTAAATAATTGTGCAACTTGTAATTTATATTCTTTTGTTGCACTAAATTATATCGAAAAATCAACAGCTGATCACGTTTCTTAAAGATTTTGTGAATGTATTAAACTTAGTTGCATCCGCAGTTTTTCATCAACATATACAAATTAAAAATAATGATTGTATAGTTTAAACAATTTTCATGTAAAATGGTATATATTATATATTGCATATTTTTGTGTTTGTTGCATCAAGGCAGTTAACTTATAATAAGTCGAGTTCCGCTTAACTCTTCAAGTGGTTATAAAAGCTTTACAGGAGTAAATATCATGATTTCAGGACTCCTATCATCACATTTGCAAACGCTTCATCAATTATTTGAAACACGTCAAAAATTGCATCGTCAGACCAGTTTACAACAAGTGCAAGTGAACCTTGACGGAACGCGTAGAGTCCGACTTGCACCTTCAGTGAACCTCGCAGTGCAAATGAAACAGAAAGAATTTGCCGCATAGAATGAACTAGAGCTCTCAACCGAGTGCATATCAAAGTTAAGGTAAATAGAAAATTCAATTTAAAGCAATCGAAGTGCTTGGGCTGCCTGGTATCTGGTTTACTTGTTCAATTTTGCTGCCATCGTTGCCACACTCGAGCCAAGCATAGGCAATCCACATAACATACGTTCTTATCTGGCAACTCGGCCACAAACAAACTTCCTGTATCGATGCGACCACACGTACAGCCGTATGGCCCCTTACCATGCTCCCTGTTCCCTGTGCCTCGGGCCAATATCTGAGTGAAAACACAGATCAACAGCACGACAATCAGCACAGGCTGAGGCACAGATACAAGCTTAGTTACTGGCACAGGCAGGCGGTTCGTTCCTTAGTCCTTGTCCTGCCGGTAGCTTCATCGGAGAGCTTCAGACAAGGTAAAGACATGGTCCGCCCAGGGGCATGTCTAACGTATCTCTCGTAGATTGGAGGCAGCTGCCTCGCCCACAAAATGCGAGTATGCGAAGCGTCAGACACATTCAGGATACAAATTGTATGTCCTTTGCCTGCTACGCCCACATTGATTGGAGTTCACTTGGCCTGCGGATGGCGGATGTCGGTTGGGGAAGCAGAAGCAGCAGCAGAGCAGAAGTTTATTTTTGCCAGTTGCATTTCTTCGATTGCATTTAAGCAACATTTATGCATTTTTAATGTGACAACTGAAATGATGAGACGGCAAACACTCGGCATCCCTTGCCATTCGAATACTGTCACCTTCTTGGCCTCTCCACGCTGACAGTGTCAGCTTCGGCGACGTTGAAGTGCATAGATCCATAGAAATGTCGTACTATTCATATGAGAATTTAGCAGCTCATGCAATTTGCAATGTTGTGAAATTTCGCAAAACTCTGTGACAGCGCTCAACGTGGCAGCACAGCTTGCACTGCAACCCTGACAATTTCAAATTATACTATATAGTTTGGTGTGGGGACTTGCGGGCTAAACTTCTCACGTGAGCCAATCTCTGATATACTAGAATATCTACTGGCACATGAATTATAAAAGCATTTTTTTGTATTGAAAATCGCAAAATCTCTTAAATGTTTGCCACATTTAGTAGTTCAGATATCGTTGCTAAAAATGTATGTTTTCTTAAGAAAAATAATAAAACTGAACGATAACGTTACGTGTATTATTCTATTTACAGTTATTTAAGTTCACGACTTTAGAAATTACATTATTTGTGAGTAAAAATTAGTTTTGTATTTCAATTTTATTTAATGTAAATAAAGATAGGTTAGTTAATTAATATATATATTTTTTTTTGTTTCAAAATTAATTGATAGTTATCTAAGAATGATAAGAAAATACAGTAGAGTCTGTTGTAGTCAGCACAGAAAACTTGAAACGGTTCATTTTTGAAGTAGTTAGTTGTGCAGTGGTTAAGGGATAAAAGTGTGAATTTATGTGAATGTCTAACAGGGACATAAGAGTTTATTGGCCTAATTAGGTATGCAGATCCAATATCGCCCTTGCAAAATTATCCTATGGAAGTTTAGCAATTAAAGTGTCGACAATTTTCGAAAAGTTACTTACTTATTGTTCAGTCAAATGAAATGCATATGCATATTCCAATCCTTAATGAAAAAAACGTGGAAAAAAAACCTAGTGTCTTATACAATATGATTTTGTGAAAAGTAGATTTTATTTGAAGTTTTCACTTTTTAACCATCTTACAGTGATGGAAACAACAACTATAGAGACGCTTAAGATGGTTAGGGAAGTTAAGTATTTAGTATAGATTTGCTAATCCAAATCTATAGAGCAAATCTAGTCGAATGTTCCAGTTATGCAAATGTGATAAAAAAAGAGTACAATAACTGTTTGTGATGCCACTTTTTAATGGTCCACTTTAATTGGCATTCAAATGGTAATGGCCAAGCCCACAATTGACTGCCAAGTGCACAATCAATGCCATTTTTTATGATTCGTGATTACAAATGTTCAGCCGTAGCAGTTGCCATAGCGAGCTCATTTGTACGAATGCCGAATTCAACGCAAAGCACTACGAAAAAAGTCCAATACACGCTGCCTGTAAGTATGCAATTCTTTTTGTGCCTGTTCCCGTTCCCATTTGCCATTTGCCATTGCCATTTGCCTGTTACCAGTTACCAGTTGCTAGTTGGCCAATTGCAGTTGGGTGTTTATTAGCATGATTATTAGCTGCCTGCAATGCCGCATAAATTGCAGACGCATTGAAATTAAGGTCAGTCCAAGCAGGACGACGAAGGGGAGGCGCTCAACGATTGAGTGGATGGCGCAAATGGCAAAGCATCTTGTAATTTGATTTCAACGTTGTCGTGGCCAATCTTGTTGTTGTTGTTGCTCCAACCAGGGCATGACATTACACTGATTACACTGCACTGCAATTTTCAAGTCGGCTTAGCTTTCTCAGCATTTGTCACATTCCTTTGCAGCACGGGTTTTGTTGGAAAGTGTTTGAACAGTTCTGATTGCGTCAAAGAATATTCCGATATCGAATGCAAGGATCGGAAAGCTTAAAGCGCATTTTTAATTAGTTTTCTATGCACTTCAATTTCAAGCTCATTCACCTATACACACAAATACAAGTACACAGACACTGAGACTCACGCACAAAGAAGAGTTGAAATGGCGTCGCACTTGGCTTGTTTCGTTTCATTTCCGGTTAACCACATCCTGCGTAATAAGCGGCACTTCCGGCCCAAAATAGACTTAAACTGTTTTGTGAGCTGTCATTGTTTTGTGTTTTTATTGTGAAGCAAATTCAACGTTAGCCACAAGACACAGCCCCAGGCAACCAAACGCCAAGCGACCAAACAGTCAACCACCCAAACACCCAACTGGCCAGTGGAATATTTTGGGCCCTACTGGCTGTACTGTAGTCAGGATGCTGTGGCACTTCCGACCATTCACATTGGAGGAGTCTCAAAGTTTTTGTGCTTCGCATGTGAATTGCACGTTTATGGCCGGTTTTTCAACCATGTCTTTGGTCTGGGCGTTCCATGTTGTCCTGGCGCAAATTGAAAACCCACAAACTGGAGTTGCATTTTTATGTTGGTCCAAAAAAGTCATTGTTGTTGTAATTGCTTGTGTACGACATGCCACTTCGTTGCATGAAGTTTGCAGCTATTCTTCCCAAAACAGATTTGAATACGTCGCTTTTTATGTGATAACGAAACGCCACTTTCAGTTTGCTAGAAGTGGCCATTTTTTTGTAGACTTAGGACACTAAATTGTGTTCCTCTGCAAGTATTTGTGGACATTCTAGATTGGAATATTTCGGTGGCCTGCATTCTATTGGTGAATAGTAATTATTTAAGCTTTGGACTGCAGTTCTCAAGGCTAAGAAACAATTTTATTGTCAAATTCTTCAAAATAAATGGGATTTTAATTTAGTTCACCTAAGAAATGTTTACAGCTTGACTCGGTAGTTTGTAAGCGTTACCTTTTTATAAGCATATTTGTAGATTGTTAGAGTGGTTATTTAACAGCAACGTTTTGCATTAAAGTCATTTACCTTGCAATGGGCTGCTGCGATAAACTGTCCGAATGGATTAATTAAGCACGATAGCAACAATTAAATAATTGGCTTAAATAGTATTTGCACTAAATGTGAATTAAAAGGATCAAGTAAAGCAGAAGACTTTGATCGCATGCAAGCAGTCAAAATAGTTAAGCAGAAGAAGTTGCTACTTCTCAGAATTATGATAAGCAGAAGCAGTTTCCGTTGCAGTTAAACAGAAGAAGTTGATAGGTAACGCTGACAGTAAAGCAGAACACGTTGTTCAAATGCAAGAAGCCAAAAACATTAAGCAGAAGAGGATGCTACTTTTAAGAATATCGTTGTTAAAGTGAAGCAGATACTATTGCTGTTAGGCTAGCAGAAGACGTTGCTACTAGTTAAGCAGAAGAAGTTGCTAGTTGACTCAGAGAGTAAAGTAGAAAACGTTGCCCGAATGCAAGCAGACGAAATTATCTAACAGAAGAGGATGCTACTTTTGAGAAGTATAAAAGTAAAGTAGAAGCAGTTCCCAGTAGTTAGAAAAAGCATTTGTTAGAGACAGCTAAGAGTAAAGCAGAAGACGTTGCTCTAGCAGAAGACGTTGCTCTAGCAGAAGAGGATGCTACTTATGAAAAGTACGAATGGCCGAGGTAAAGCAGAAGAAAAAGCTTGTACGCGAGTGCAAGCGAGAGCGCACTAGTTTATTCTCAAAGTATGTGTTCGCTGATCGTGTCTATCACACACATACTGGAGTGAATGTTTGTCTGTGTGCATGAGTGAGGATTTTCGGGGAAGCTGTTGTTGTTGCTGCTCAACTACAAGAGAGTGAGAGAGCGAAGAGCTAAAGAGCGCTAGCATATCACATTCATAAAGATTCACATATGTAAATGTGGGTGTATTGGTGAACGTTTTTCTGCATAATAAGCAACGTAAAATAAATTCACTTGCAGATGGAACATGAAAATGTTTTTTTTTTTAATTTTATTAATATTATTGTGAAGAAATAAAACTTCCATGTGCTGTAATTTGATAACATCGAATAAAATAACTTTATATACACGGAAGATTTGCTTTTTATTTGCACAACTTTTTGCAAATAAAAGTTATAAACTTTCTTTAGAAACATAAACAACTTAAAAGTGTTATAGTTAACAAGTCCACAGTAGCAAATGTCATTATTCTATTAGCAGTAACATAAAAAGTCAATAAAAATGCGTTAGTGTCAAATGCTTGACTTTAAGATACCGTGTGCCACCTTAGCCAGATCTGTGATCAACTTACCTACATGGACATCTTAATTTGTCGATTACTAATGTACATATATACACTATAAGAAAATAGTTCTATGCTTCATCTTTAGCTGGACTCAATTCCAATATGCCCTATTGATAGATACATGATGTGAGCGGGCTATAGAAAAGTGGCAATCAAATGCGAATATCGTGAACAAAAAGTTTTCAATCATAAACAAGAAACTAATTAGCGACAAAAACTTTTTAAATAATACTTATTGCGATGTTAACAACCAAAGTATAATAATAAAAACTGTATGGATAAAAGAAATCTTCAATAAAAAATAGATTAAAATTTAAACTTTAAACTATAAAATCGAAGATGGAGCTTGACATCTTGTGAACGATTTTCTGGCTTATTGCATTTAATTAACTTGCCAGCTAAATAATATTGAAACCATTATCAGAAGTGCGCGACATCCTCATTAGCAATAAACTAATTGTTGACATACCAATTGATCCCCAGAGAAACCGAACACCCCAAAAACCAGATGCCATACTGTGCTAACCGAAATGTTGCATGGCGAAACACTTAAATAATGTGAAATTACAATTTAATTGCATTGCAAGTTTGCGGCGAAGAGCAGTTGAACGTGGAGATTGCAAGGCGATTGCATCTGGGCTGCTGGGGAGGTGCAAAGGAATGGCTGCTTGAGGACTAAGTGCGCCCCATATGCAAGGACTTACTGCGGTTCTACTCAGAATAATAGACCCACAAGCGGCCCGGCTACATATGTTGCACAATCATTTTATTTGCACGAATTAAGCAGCTTGCCACACGCTGTTGCACTGCACAGTGACACGAATTGCAGCAACCTAATTATCAAAATATTTATTAAATGAGACTATTATTATACCAACTAATAATAAGTGTGTTGTATACAGAATTGAAATATCTTTATTTCAATAGAATAAACAATTAATGATGATTTTTTAGGGTGTTACATTTTTGTCTATACCAAAAATCCAAATTAGTTTTTAACTATAATAAAAAATTATAATGAAAAGTACTGTATAAAAAATTAGAATTTATAAATAAATAAAATAATTAAATTTGTTTACCTAATTCGTGTTTTTAGTTTCAAGCCAATATATTAAGTTCAGTTCAATAATTTCATTTTGATTTTGTTATAATTATGTATATTACATTTGTTATCAATAACTACTTATTATCAATAACTACTTGATTGACATTCGACGTCATTTATAACCAATTTAAAGTTAATTTCGTAGGCTTCGAAAAGTCAGTGCGAGGTGACTGTGCGTGGGTGGAAATTTTTGGGTGCATGGTGACATCGTTGGGACATTGGATGGCATTTGTGGTGTGCGCTGCGGTTGTGCATTTCTGCGTGCTGCCTGTCAGTGTGTCTGCCTCAACATCAGCCTGTTCTCTGCCTCTGCCTCTGCCTCTGGCGCTGACTCGGCCTGCTGCCTGCTGTGCCATTAGCATTCATGTGCGTGAGTGTCAGGCAGCAACGGGGAATCTGGGGAGGGGAGCGGGCGATGCAGGATTCAAGAGCGGAGTTCTGCCAAAAAAGCCAAAGCCATTGCTGCAGCTGACGACGACGAGGACAACGTTTGGGGTTAACTGGCATTAATGTCATGCCACCATTCTGCCATTTTGTAGGTGTGCACTTTGCGGTTGTTGCATGCCGCCAGCCACACCTCCTACCATCGCCCAGCCCGGCCGCCCATCGGACAACCCACTTGGAAAATTGCTCAGAAGCCCATTTAAAAGTTTGCGTGTGTATCTTAGGCCCGTATATCCGACTCGACATTTGAATTTAAACTCATAGAAATATCATTGCAACTTCTGACTGCCATGTTGCAACAGGGCCTGTTGCATGTCGTATTCACAATATGTTTCCTCAACTATTTGCCAACAATTTCCTGGCATCATTATTTACGAGTACGAGTATATAACTTGTACTTTTACATATGTAACTTTTACATTATGTCTACGACTGAATTGTCATTTCAAACATTTTTCACAATTCTTGATTTTAATGTTTAATTCCACCGGCCAAAGCCAAGACGTTGCGATAAACATATTAAGAGTGAAATTTAGAGTAATCCAGAAACGCTGCAATTAGAACACTTGCCATAAATTATGGAAGGTAAGCACAATTTAATGACTTATTAAAGTTTTTTTTTTGTTGGCAATTTAAAGCGTAAACTATCCAATGTTAAACTGCTGCAATTTCCACTTAATATCAACATTAATTTGCTGCATTTAAATGTAGTTAAATTGATTACAGCATTATGTTGATAAATAATAATAATTTCATTTTGCTCAGCAAAAACACTTTTTTTTTATTTATCATATTTGCCACATCTGTTTAAGCGGTATTTCAGTTGATGGAAAACTCAATCAAAATATAATAAATCAATTTCCATACCATTTTTATCATAATCGCTGACACTATTCGACCCACATATTCTGCACTATCGAAATCAAGTTATTATAGCCAGAAAGCAGCCGAACTGGGTCAAAGTTTAAGGGAGAATGAGAAAGTAAAACTCTGTCTAGACTTGGCTGACGATAGAAATAAAATGGCGCTTAGCTAATTTCGCGGGAAAGCGCAGCCAACAGAGAGTTTGTCATATTGATTTTGAAACCGACAACGCGCATTGTGATGATTACTATTGATAGCAGGTGTAAATGGTAATGGGGCAGGTGCGTGCCATGCGTGCCCCATGCCACAAAACAAAGGCCGTCACTCATAGCACGTTGCCAGTTTGGCAGTTAGCTATCGACAGCTCACAGACCAGACTTTAGTCTTCTACCGACTGTGGTCTACGATGCGTGCACGTCAGCCAAACGCCCAGGAACGAGAGCAACTGCGTCGCCAACGCTCTGAGACCCGCATGATCTTGGCACGAGTCAGAGCTCTAGGTCACACCTTAACTACTATACTTATACTACTCCAAGTGATTCTAAGTAATTTACATTTTTCAGGCTTCGAGTATGTCGTCAATCCGCCGGTACTGCCAAAAGTTGCCTTTGGCACAACTATGGATCGTGAGGTAATGCCCACAAGCGGTCCCTTCATGGATAGCTTCATGAGGTCCCAATTGCCGGAGGGACGTCCATATCCCAGTCCACTTGACTATGACTGTGCAAAGCCTATTGGATTTAAGGTAGACCCTTTGTCTAGTTGGACCAGTAGATCGCCTATTAGAGTGACCATAAACATTTCATAGCAATATTAGATTTGAAATATTTCTGCTGAGAAACAATATTCAAAAAATGGTTATTCTTTTCATCATTTTAAAACTTAAGTACAAATTTTATTTTAAATGTTGTTTTCGTTTCTTTAAGTGTGGCAAATACCAAACCCAAAAGGTTTCTGCATTTAAGACCAATTGATTAAGTACATCTACATTTGAGTAAAATTTACATAAATATTTTACAACTTATTTCAGGCTGACTACCATTTAAATAGTATAACAAATCTAAATTGTATTTATGATTTAAAAATTATAAAATGAATGTGCAATATCAATGCGGAATTTAGCACTTGGCAATTCAAATTAATTTTAAATAATTCTTTATATTTGGGACACACTTTTTGAAACTTCTTTATATTTAACAATTAACTATTTTTACCATCTAATTTTAACACATTTTGCTCTTTGTCCTCTGCAGTACCCCTCCAATGCAGGTTTCTCAGCGCTAGCCAATAAAATGCCTCGTCTGCCCATTGTCCGCGAACAAGTAATTCCACCCATTGGCACCTATGAGGCTACAAAATGGGTCCTTCGTGCGGGCTATACCTTCGATAGGCAGGTTGTGCCGGAACCGAAGTGGGTCACTCCAGGGTAAATAAAATTGTGTATCCAAAAATATTTGTATTCGAAATATTAACGAAGTAAATTTCTCACTAAGACCTTCAACTTATTCGGTACACAACAAATATCCAAATTGGAAAATGGAAACTGCGTTTGGATCATGTCGCGTTATCTGGCCTGCGGTTTCCATCTTTTGTGGCCCCACCAATGTGGCTCAATGCCATATTTGTCACCAGTGTCCTGCCGGCGATTATTTCCATAGTTTTGCAGGCGATAAGGATATGTGTCGAAAATGCATGCATGCCGAAATAGCGGCCATCAAACAATGTAGCCTCAGTGTTACCGAACGCTATAGGAAAAGACGTGAGATCAAATTGTACGTTCCTGCCCGATATTGTGGATTCTTCCACGATCACAACGGCACAAACGCAGCTGTCGAGCTGACGTGTCGTAAGCAACTGCGCGACAAGATTCGGGTCGAAAATTATTTGTATCGCTTTGACAGCAAAGTATAAAAAGATATAATTTTTTAATGTTATCCGTCTAAATAAAATATAACCTCAAGATTATACTTATCGAAAAGAAAACGCTCAATAAATAAATTAAATTCGTAAAGTATAATAATAATTTGTTATTAGACAATAACAGATTAATCAGAAGCTATTATTAAGTCTTTCTTTAAACTTTATTAATGGAAAGTGAACAATTTAAAACTCGATTAATAATCAGACAAAAAAAATCAGAGAAAACAGGATTATTTTGTCGCTTTTGCTTCGTGATCAGTCTCAGTTAAGGTTGTTTTCGCTTAATATCATCATATAAATCTATACATTTATTTTTGTATGTTCAATTTAACAACAAACCAAGACTTTTATTTATTTATTTGCAGACTATTTACACTCGCTATCTCCAAAGAAATTTAACTATTAAACTATTGCATATCACGACTGGCAAAACATTTTATTCGTTCTTCCGTCGCTCAGTTTCCTCTTCCCATTCCGTTAGGCAGCCACAATGTGAGTACCACATGCAGCCATGTGGCATGCATTGTGGCAGCAACAATAGCAACGTTATTGGCATTCATTTTAGTCGTAATACTTAGTTTATGTGCTTGTTATTCAGGTAGGTGGAGGCTGTCAATGAATGTCAATTCGCTCGGCCACGCCCCCGCGCTTGCCTCCCACATTGTTGCATGTTGCGCCATGTTCTGCGATGGTTCTCTGCAGTTGCAATTTAAATTATCACCACCATGTTAATCGAATTGCCAACTAAATGAAACTCTTTAAAAATAAATGTGTACGAGCTTTATTTTTGTAATATTTTTTATTTCTTATATTCAAAATTAAGATTTTTGATGTTGGTTCGTTAACAGAATATTTTAAAAAGGCACATCGTGTAAAACAGGAAATTTGTAAAATTGGCAGCGTGTAATGTCTATTTTATTTTAAAAAAATTTTAAATTTAAAAAAATTAAAAATGTACTGGTGAAATATTGTTAAACAAAAAAGAACAGCCACTGTGATATAAGTTGTTTAAATTATACTACATCGACAGCGAAGTTCTCTTCCTTTTCACAATATGCTAACTTAACATAAACACTAAACGGGGAGTTGCGATTTCTGGGGAGAAATTTGTTGAAAAATGTCGAGCAACCAAAAAGAACAGCCACTGTGATATAAGTAATGGTATGAAGTATATCAGCAGCAACAGTTCCCTGCGGTTAAACACAACATGATAATTTCTAGCAGAGAAACACACTATTATTATTGCATTTAATTTGTTGTCAGGCCATTTATGCGCAAAAAGAACAGCCACTGTGATATAGACAATTCTTGGAACATACAGCACAGCGACTATTCCCTCTACTTTAAAGGCAATGAACAGAAACACTTTGAATAGTTTAAGTAGAAATTGTTGAGTTTTGGGAGCAAACACGCGCTATAAAGGAAAATCACTGTGATATGTAACGATGAGTTGAACGCATATCACAACGATCGTTCCTTTTAGCGCATGTCCCATTAGCATTTATCTTGCATGTAATAACTATATATTTTGTTTTAACTTTGTACTTGTAGTGCTGGGCTTGCCACAACGAACTTCAATGGTTGTCTAGCTTTATGATCGCAGAAGTCACCTAAGGCTGGACGACCAAAGAAACTAATTGCAACCTCTATATTAACTAGTAGTGCCCGATATAGATCGTAACTTTAACATTGTTGAACATTTTAAAATTATAGCACGAGTGTTCGGTCTAGTCACTTTGCCGATGCTGCTTAAAAAGCGACCATACCGACAATCGCCATTTAATTTTAAAATTCTAGAGTTAAATCACAGATACACTCTCACTTAAATTGCTGTGTCTTCTAGCTGCAATTTTGAGACACACTTTGCCCAGTGATGTGATTTACGTTTTGAACATAACTGAACAAAATGCACCCCAAAAGCAGAGCTATAGTGTTACTGTTAACCACGGATGCACTTCTCGCTGGTATCTTACGATTATACGACAAACTTCACCCAGTGATGCACACAAGTTGGCAAAACTGAACAAAGTTTACCATATAATGTATGAGTTGCTAGACTATAGATGTTTACACACTGACACTGAGCTGTTGACTGATGATCTTGCTGACAGTGACCCGATCTTATATACCCGTCGATCGGGCAAACCTACCTGGACCAACGGTCCCAGATCGTGGATTAGCGTGTTTTACCTGCGTGCTTTCCAACGCTTTCCACGGAATTCGCGTGAACCTTTGTGAAAATTTTGCAACTTAATCCGTGGCCATAAACGGATTAAAACGTGGCCGTGCACGAGGATTCCGGGTAAAAACGCGCAGCTGTGTCGCGCATAGGTAAATTCACAGAAGTGCAATTAGGTGAGTTTCCCAAAAAAGGATCACCAAAAGGACCGATTGCTTAATTGGTCAGTTAGTCCGAAGCGGAGTAGTCCGACTACAGTCGTCCTTGCAAAGTATTAAATCCCGTCTACCAGTTTGAAAGCTGACTGTACTTTCACGCAACTATGCGGTATGCGATCTGCGACCAGCTTCTGTTGAGGCCTTGAAGCACTACCTTAAAGTCCTACTTGCTAGACTGTACTCTCGGCCACCTGTTGGCCAGCCATTTACACCCGACTTGACATTCAAATTCTCTTCTATATTTGAGTACTTTCTCAACATCACACACACTTTTGGTAATTTTGAAGTGTTTTGTGAGCTGCTGATGCTCATGTCAGTTGCTGATTGTTCTGCCATCTTATCTGTTGCAATCGAATAAATTAAGAGTGTTAATTGAATACAATTATTAAAATTATTATGAAACTCTTAAGTATTGTGGTTAGAGGCTTATTTTTGGTTGGCCGCATTGTAGACCGAATTCTTGTTTCGCTTTATTTTTGTATAATGTATTAAAGTAAAGTAATACCCGGAACATTTTTTATCATTTGATATATGTACATATATAACATGTGAAATTTTATTTTTTTCTCATTTCGTTTAAGGCTTTGTAAAAAGACGCTGTAGAGGAATATTTCTCAAAAAATATATTAAATAAAATAATATGGGTCTACCAAAATTAGCTAATATTTTCTGACATTTAATCGTGCCATTTGGCTTGTTGTTCATACTTTTAATTATTTTAAGTCACGCATTGAAATTATAATAATAAGCTATTGTTTTTGCAATAAATAAATAGCCAAAAAATAAGTCAACATGGTTTAAACTTTGCCTGCAATCGTGGAAATACTTTTTATCAGGATTTTTAGAAATAAATTAAAGAATAAGAATAATGTGTGTATTTTTCGAAACAAAATTAAGGTAATTATTAAATTCAATTTTAATAATCAAATATTTATTTTCATTTAATTTTTATTATAAAAATCGATAATTGTTTGAATTTTTTAAATCAAAAACAAAAATTATATTTGTTTTTTATAATAAAAACTTTAAAATAAAAATTAAGATTAAATAATTTTAAAAATATTATAAAATTATTTTAACTTGATTTACACCTCAAATTCAACTCTTATATATTTTTCTAAAAAATTCGAAAATAATAGTTTATCTTATTGCTGAGTGTCCACAAAAATAAATATACATACGTGGCTTTTTCACCCTCGACCTGAAGATTTTGCGGTCCGTGCTTTGAATACCCTGCTCCCGTTAAAAATGGAGGACAATGGTATACGTTGCAAAAAGTATGTAAGAAGATGATTAAGTTACTTGCAATAAATCCTTGATCAGCATAATTTAAAACAAGTGACAAAGCTACAGTCGAGAGTGCTCGACCGTATGATACCCGCAACCCATTTCGAGAGAAAAAAACGCGGGCACCTGCAAGTGAATTTTGCATATAAAATTGATTCATTAATAACTTCCTTGTTTTTCACTCGATCTCAACCAAATTCACAGAAATTATTGAGAATGTAATTGTTATTATGCATACCAAAATTCAATGCTCTAGGTCTATTATTACGGCTTTTACAGTTTCTGGGGGCGGAAAGGGGCGTGGCAAAAATCTAAAACAAACTTGATCTGCGTAAGACCTACACGAATACTGTCACCAAATTTGATATCTCTAGGTCATTCACACACTTAATACGTCCATATGCACTGGGCACTAAAATTTTGATAAATAATTTAACGAATAACTTTTGTTCTACTTATCCGATTTGTACCAAAATTACAGGGTATATTAAGAGTGTCAAGCGCAGATGGGCTACCAAATTACACATCATTACACCAAGAACTTTTGGAGTTATACGCGATTTACTAAAAAAAAAACTTGACTTTTTCTAGATTAATGCTTATTGTGGGCGAAGGGGGCGTGGCATCCAACTTTTGAAATAAACTTGATCTGCGTAGGGTATGAAGGAAACTTTTTGCCAAATTTGGTGTCTCTATGTCTTATAGTCTCTGAGATCAAATAAATAGAACAAAAGTTATTCGTTAAATTATTTATCAAAATTTTTGTGCCCAGTGCATATGGACGTATTAAGTGTGTGAATGACCTAGAGATATCCAATTTGGTGACAGTATTCGTGTAGGTCTTACGCAGATCAAGATTGTTTTAGATTTTTGCCACGCCCCTTTCCGCCCCCAAAAACTGTAAAAGCCGTAATAATAGACCTAGAGCATTGAATTTTGGTATGCATAATAACAATTATATGATTCCTGTGAATTTGGTTGAGATCGAGTGAAAAACAAGGAAGTTATTAATGAATCAATTTTATATGCAAAATTCAGTTGCAGTTGCTCGGGCTTTGTTTGTTTAGTTGACAGTATGACCACTAGTGGTATGACCTTGTCGGTGTTGTGGATTTTTAACCGTTATTTTCAAATATATACAAACAAAACACAAAATTCAGTATATTTTCGGTATATTTGTTGTTAAAATACCATTAAAATTTTTTTTTCTCTCGAAATGGGTTGCGGGTATTATACGGTCGAGCACTCTCGACTGTAGCTTTCTCACTTGTTTTTTATTTATTTAATATATTTATTAATTTTTTATTGTTGGACGTTGACGTACATTGTAAATTTAAAAAATTCAAGTTTAATAACAAACCGTAAATATATGTGAGGATATAGGGTATTTCGTGCTCACTCGACTAAAGCATTCTTAGCATTAAATGCTGCAATGATAACTATTTTATTATTATTTTTTATTATCTTTTGTATTCTCCAATTTAAAGTCTGCCTGTGTACTAGACAATATTTGAATTTTAATACAACCTTGGACCTTTTAATATTTTAAATATCACGACCTGGCCGGATTTAGGTCACATCCTGCAATAGGATATCCAGAGGTTGCACACGTTAAGGCAGTCTCCTGGTCAACTTGGTTGTAAGCTCCACCCGGGGAATTTCTGTCTGACCCATGGGTTTCCAAGCTGGAAGTGGATCTTTGCATTTCCGTGGCGTGAACTACTCTTCACTAGTACAACTGGACTTAATAACTCCAATTCAAAATATTTAATCATTAATATCATTAATCAATTTGTTCTTGTGCCTCACTAAGTGCAAATCGATGTTTCTTCTATTGAAATTATCTTCTTTTCGATATTCGTCGATTTAAACTTATCTGAAGATGTGATCTTACACTTTGTCATAAGATAGCTAATTTTAGTATTAATGTCAATCTCTATATGTAAGATTGTTTCAAATTTAGAAGCTTATAAGCCAATACCATACCATTATTAATTTTTGTACATTTTAGATTGGGATAACGAATTGAGTCCCATCTCAATCTGGACGCCTTAGTTTTAAATAATTAAGCTTAAGTCGACAGTTCAGTTATGATATTCTTCTAATTTTAAATTGGCTAGCAATTGGTTTCGTTATTAAATAAATTTCGATATGTAATACTTAAATAATTAAAAAGAGCGTGGCTGCTTCGACTTTCAAAATGAAATATATACGCTTTTGACCATTAGCATAATTTGAAAATAGTCCACCTTTTTGATTCATACTTATGTTAGTAAAATCGTCTTTTGTTTGGAGACCCGTAATCTTTATGCTTGTACTTTTACACAAAAAGAAAAATTGTTTTAATGAATTCTTAACCATCTAAAATAAAAACACAGTTCAGGTTTTTTTAGCTTTCACCACTTGTTTTTTTTATTGTTTATTTGGTAAAATTAAATCAATATTTTCATTTCAATTATATATTTTTTGTTATTACCTTTTTTCAGTTATCTTTTCTTAGAAAAACGAACATAATTGTTTCAAATTTTCAGCGTACAACTAGAAGGAGAAGAAAACAAATATTGAAAACAAGATGAAATTAAAAGAAAGATAGAAATATATTCTAAAATTCATAAGTAGATATTTTTCATGTCGCAGTTTGAATTCATTTGTCTCTTTCAATTTGTTGTTCTGCTGCTATCAGCACTCTCACCGTTACACTTTCTTCTCATACTTCCTCTCTTTCTCCCATTCTTTTATGCCACTCTCCTCATACCAGCTGTGGGAAGTAAAAAAGATGTACAACAATATTATTGGGGGTGAAAACATTAAGACAAATGTTAGCGAAATGCTCTCTTCTGGCGATCAAAAAGCTGTGGTTCGCTTTTAGTCATGTTGCTTGTTTGTTGTTCTTGTTATCATTATTGTTGTCCGCTATCTATGGTATGTTTTTTTTGCGTTTCAACACGCAGATTGGTTGAAGGAAGGATAAAAGTAAAACAATATTCTCCAGGCTTAAAATGGAAACCTACATAATAATGAATGTTATTAGAATAATTATAAAATGCAAATTTTCAAGGTATTCTTACCGTTTTGTATAAAATATTTGGGATTCCATTCATTTGGGGGCATCAATGCCAAAGGAAATCAATGTGTAGGTTAACTATGAAAACTAAGCCTTAATGGTAGATGTAAAAGCTTTTTACACTGTAAATAAACAAAAAGAGACAATTTATCAATATCTATGTAAGCATATGTATTAAATATAGATATTTTACTGATATTATAAAGAAAGCTGTCTTTATAAATAGGCATGCAAGTTTAAATCAATTGTCCTTAACATTTAAACAAATTCAATTTCATATAATTCTAATAATTTTATTTTGTCTTCAAATTTGTACAATTTGTTTCAATTGCAATTTTTGTTTATAAAATTTCTTTAAAAGTAATTGTTTTTGTTGTTTTATAAAAAGCTTTATTCAAGTTACGAGAATAATTGTAAAGTATTGAACCCTATATTAAAAACTAAAATATTCGAAAGTTTGTTTTTGTTTTGTTTATTTTTATAAAATTTTATTTAATCTAAAATGCGTTTGTACTTGGTAAATGCTGATTTTCATCTGTACCAGGAACCATGTTGTTATCATATTATATATATATATATTAAAAAATATAATTATTGAGGTCAAGCGTAGAATAGTGGAAAGTTTTAACATAGGACAGTCTTATCACAAATACAAATAGAGGAAACATATGAAAGACATTTAAATGACTTACAAGAAATTGTCGGTGCCGCTGCTGCTGCTGCGGCTGCTGTTGTTGCTGCCGTTGTTGTTGCAGTTGGCAAGTTAGCTCTGGCAACAACATGCGATTGCTGTTGTTGCTGATGCTGCTGAAGTTGCTGTTTCTGTGGTTTTTGTGTAGGTGGTTGTTGCTGTTGGTTGTTGTCATCATCGTCATCAATGTAATAGCATAAATTAGCATTGTTGCCGCCACCGCCAACGTTGCTGCCACTGTTGCCATTTTTATTGCTGCTGTTAGAAGCAGCAACAAATGTTGTCGCCGCCACTGTTGTTGTTGTTGTTGTGGTTGTTGCTTGCTTGCGCTTGTGTCCCGTTATGCTTAGAGCGGCCGATAGACTCGAAGTTGCATGCAGTATTGAACGCTGGTTGAAAATGCTATTAGAGGCAGCCGCTGCTGCCGCATTGTTGTTCTTACGAAACTTATGATGGTGATGGTGTGAAGACGACGACGACGACGACAACGACGATGATGGTGGTGGCGGCGCTGGTTGTTGCTGCAGTTGTGGCTGTGGTGCTTGTGGCATCGGCGGTTGTCACGAGCATGCCACCTCGGCTGTGGTTGCGTTGTTGTTGTTATTGTTGCTGCCAGCACTATTGTTGCTGCTGCTGCTGCTGTTGCCACTATTGTTGTTGCTGCCGCCATTATTATGGGACACTACCTGATCTGTTGTATCTATGCAACTGCCATCGGAGCCATTTTTGGCATTGCCCGTTGTCTTAAAACTAGGAGCATTCATTTGCGCCGCTGTCGGAGTGTTAGGCGTTGTACCGCCCATATCACTGGAGGCATTTGAATTGTCCTCCGTCAGCTATTCACAAAACAAAATTATTTAACCGCCTTTCGGTATAAAGGATTGATCCAACGACTCACCGATTCGCTAAGTCGATGAACCTTGGCACCACTTTCACGACCACGATGATTGCCGCCAGTCGCTTGACCCGTCGTCGGTGACGGTTCCTGCGATTGCGCCAGCTCTGTGGAGAGACGCTTGCGATTGGCCAGCAATGTGTTGCTGAAACTGTTGTGACTCTCCATCGACTTGCGCTCGCGTTTGAGGAAGTCCGCATCGAGATATAGCGATAGCTGTTTGCGCTTCACATGACGCGCATCGATAGCCATGCCCTCCTTCAGCATCTTGATGTTGACCTGCAAAATACGGAAAATAAATCAATTAGTATTTTAGATTTAATGGCAGGTTTATAATGTGCTACTTACACCATGCATAATGACATGCTCCGTAAAGTTTTGTATGCTCTCGGTGAGGTCAATGTTGAGGTTCTCGGAACGCTCGAACTCGAGCCCAATGAACCAAAGTGAACAGAATGGTGCAGTTGTGACTGAGGCTTGAGAAGGCTGCTGCTGTTGTTGCTTGAGCTCGTCCTCGTTGCCGCTGTTGTTTTGGGAATTGTTGGCGCTAACGCCTTTCTTTAGCTCAAAGCACTTTGGATTGACGTGGGCAAGAGCAATGTGAGGATTGCGCTCCAGATTGCCAATAAGCAGACGGACCTTGGACTCAACGAGACCGCACCATTCCAAGTGATCGTCGGCTGTCTGTGAGTTGACGAGCAGCACAATAAAATGACGATATCTGTAAAAGAAACTGGGCGCCTCGAAGAGGCGATCCCAGGTTACGCGTCCCAGCATGATTTCATCCGTGATGCTCATGCCGCGATTGAATTCGGTCAATATGACCTTCTTCGTGGACTCGGACACATTGAATGTGGAGTTCTGTTGTGGATATGCGGGCGTTATAATGGGCATCAAATGATAACGATCCGATGCATTCACACGTGGATCCCAGACCTGGAAACGCAGATTGACGTTGTCGGGATGCTTTAGCAAGACAGGATTGGGCCACTTCCAGCGGGAGAACACCAAGAAGAACTTGTGCACCAGCGTGGCAGCGGCAGCATTCGGATACAGCTGGCAGGTACGTGCCACCAGCATTGCCCAAGTGACGCCACCGAAATAGCCCAAGGAATTGGAATAGATGCCATGCTCTGAGGAAAGAAGAGAATTCCATGTTAGTTTGCATTACTTTAATAGTTACTTAAGATGTGTGTACTCACTCTTTGCCCACAATTTGATGGTGCGCAACGCTAGACGAAAGTTCTCAATGTTGGGCACCAGGGCGAGAATCTCGTCGGTGACGCGACAGCCGTTGAGACTGCGCACTGAACGGGGATCTAGATTCTTGAGCAGATTATCATCGCGCAGATCAAAGTCATCGGGTATTTCTTTGAGCGATAAACGTGCGAATAGCAAATCGATCTCAATGCCATCAAAGTTCATTTTAATAACCGGCACAAAGGCCTCCTCCACCGAACGGCATTCGGTGACCTCTGGCTGCTTCTTCAGCACCTCGAAGAAGCTCTGGAAGTAATCGGTGCGCTCAATGTTTCGCGGTGCCACACAGAGGGCATCAATATCCGCACCCTTATGGTGCACACCCAGTCGATACGACCCAAATGTATATATCTTGCCGCCCAGCTTCTCGGCAGCTGCCTCGGGCATGTTCTTGCTAACGGATATCTCCTTGACCCACTGCTTGACCAGTGTGTTAAGCTTGGCCAGGATCTCCATGCGATGATTGAGCTCATCTTGGCTCTCGAACACATTGTATGGCTCCAGCGACTTGCTCAGCTCCTCTGTGCGCTGCAGATCTTCTGCTCGCGGCTCGGCCAGGCTAATGGCCGACGTCATGCCCAACTGTTTGGCTGGCTGCCCGCCGCCCGAGGTAGTGTTGCCATTGTATGGTTGCTGCTGTTGCTGCTGGCGATGTGTTGGTTCGGAATTCCACATGCTGAATCTTAGTACAATTACTGGAAGAAATGAGAGCAATTAATTAAAATGTGTCTTAAGATTAATATGACTAAATATTGTTTACTTACCTAACTAGTCTTACAAATTATATTGTTTTTTGTTTTAGTTTTTTAATATCTTAGTATTAAAGGTGCCCGTTGTTGTTGTTGTTTCTTCTGCCACTTGTAGTAGCAATAAATGGAATTATTTATGTTGCTCGCTGCGCACAATAATAAAATGCTGCAATACAAATAAAGAGAATATTATTAGTTTTCTTCGCCTTCAACTGCAAAAATCGGCGCAAATCAAAATACACTTCCGACAGTTGGTTGTCTGAATTTATCACTTCTCTGACTTGGCGAAATGCAATGTGAGAGATAAGATATAATATAAACAAACAAAATGAAAGCACAAAGCGCAAGGAACTTTAACAAATTCTGCTAGAGTTGCGTATAATTGATTTAAATAATTTACGAAAGTAAGCCGGCTAGATAGTAATAGCCATATAACGGCTAGAACTACACCACTGATTACAGCTCAATGCACATTCATAACGGCAATAGAAGACGGTATTTTTGTTGCTGCTCACAAATAAACAAATGCGTAGAATTTGTTTTTGAATGTGGAAAAAGTGCAAGCTAATTGTCGATACGTTGCAAACATAAACAAAGAGCAACAGCAAAAATGCGTATCAAAACGGAATCACAAATCAGACAGACACCCACACACAGACAAATGCTGAGAGCCCAAAGCAAAATAAAACTTACGCTCGCTGTTTTAGTTGTGGTTGTAGTTGTCACGCACAATAGGAGTACACAAACACGAATGATGGTGTGAGAAGAGAAGTCTACCGCTTATATACCATTTGTGAGCAGCAATTTCGGCTAACGGCGGCTTCACCTACCTGCGCTTCTTCGTGTTGTTGTTGTTGCTTCGTGTGGTTCTCGGCTAAGCTATGCACGAAGTTCTTGTTGTTGTTGTAGCTGCGTCGTAGGTAGTTGCAATGGTGGTTGTGTATGCGTATGTTGTGTATGCATGTGTGTGTACCTACACATGCACATGTATGTGGGTATGTATGTATGTAGTTTGGCAGCGTACGTGTGTTGAGGCCCATTCATTTGAGTCGTTCGTTCGCTCGGTTCCGTTCCGTTCTGTTCCGATCCGTTCCGGCTTTTTTCTCATGCACTTTTTGTATAACTTTTGTTATTTATTTGTGTCGCGATTTGTGTTTTATTCGCGCGCTGTCTTCATATTAGATTCTCATTCCTCTTCCACACACACACATATATGCCCACATGTAACTTTTTTTCTCTCTCTGGCCTGCTTCTTTTATGCTTTATGCTACGTGACTCGAAATCGCCTGCAGACTGACGCACGCCATGCAAAACAAAATTCACTTTTCATTTAGTTGCGTACAACACAACGTTTATATTATGATGGACCACGAACGCTGCATTGATGAAATTGCGTTTGGATTTTAGTGTGTATTCGACATGTTTGCCTTCCGTTTTGCAGCTTGATTTGCGCGTTCTACAAATTAATATTCCCCAAGAACCGCAACGACCGATACGAATTTGTGTGGATAAGAGAAAAGAAGCAGCGTGACCGCAACTCGACTTCCCAAATATACTAAAATATACCATCATCCACCATTAAAAGCGTGGTCGTACTGTGCTAGTGGTGGTACACGAGCGCCAGTTTTTTTTTCAATAGTATTTTTGTAATTTTTTAAGGGTACGTATCAAATACTGCAATAGCTAAAATTGATATGTTACCGCAAGTAATATACCAAAAACTCAGCTCTCGTCAAATTGTAGTTTAAAGTAACGAGAAGCCAGGGCAAATGAAATCCAAAAAGTTTGGGGATTATCTCGTTATTTTTAAACAAACAATAATTCATTTGTAGTAACTGTTTAAGAGTAAGAACTATATACTTTATTTAAAATTGTATTATGCAAAAAACCTTATAATGCGGCTAATTAGTAAATATGTTTTCATTAAATTTAAATAACATCAATGCGAATCAGAATTTCGCACAGTACATATGGGATCCACCAAATTTGCAATGATGTGGCAACGCTGCCAACAGCTGTGCTGTGTATTTTTATTTTCGGGGGAAATTGGAAAACTGTAACAATGTAAAAGTAATTGAAGGACAATTAATGGGAGCCACATTATGATACCTTGGATGCGCGAGAAGTTCAACGAGAAGCGCGCAAAGTGGCTGGCGCGGAACAAGCAACGTGGAGCAGACACGGAAGCGGACACCGAAACCGAAACAATCTCAAATCACAGCACCCGCAACAGCGGCAGCGATGCCGAGAGCAATCTTAGTCTGGGCAGTGCAGCCTCCGGCTCCATGGTGCAGGTGCATACCACCGAAATGGAGACGCAGACAGACGGAGGCGTCGGCGGCGGGAATTGTGTGCTGCGGACACCGTCGCCGGCGAGGAGACGCCGCATCCAGTTGGAGCTGCAACTGCAGCAGGAATCGATTCGGAAGGCGGAGCAGGCGAATGCGTAAGTTGCCAAGTGTATTTAAAGTATTGTGAACAAGTTTTTAAGTTTCGAAATTCTCCGTTGGATAAACGCAACATCATCCAAATCAAATCAAAAACTCTCACACATAATCCCAACTGGAATCCCATTCAATCGAACTATGCAAAAACTGCGCAGCTTGTTTCTACGGTAAGTAGGAGACGTTCTCCAACAACGCACATTAAAATGCTTTCATATTTAGCAGCAAAACCCACACAAGGCTCACGTCAGCATCGTCGACGATTGTTGCGGATCCCGATGCATCGAAGGCTGGTGAGACGATCACCGTTCGCGTTATCTGTCCCAGCTCCCGTGTGCTGATCTTCAAGACGGACATCAACAAGCGACTCATTGACCTAAAGAGCGAAGTCATTCTTGAGCTGAGCGACGATCCAGATTCGATTCAGCTCTTTGCTCCAGACGTGCGGCATCTGAATCCACGCTATCGTCTCTATCGTGCCGAATACTTTGGCAGCGAACTCAACGAGTCCCAGACGCTGGCCCAGCTGCGTGTGCGCCACAATGAGACCTTCATCCTATCGCCCCGCCGGAATACACTGCCCCAAACTGTGACACGCACCCGAGAGGTGCCGGGGCCCAATGATGCGCTGCTCGAGAGCGCCACGCGCTTCGTCCACAACAACACAAACTCGCTGCCCATCATCGACATAAACGAGATCTTCCAGCAGTCGAATGTGAGTCGAATGTGGAACTAAACACGAATGCAGCCAATCTATAGTTGTTTTTTCTCTTTGTGCAGATCCAATATGATGTGCGCAAGGTTCTCATCTCACTGGCTCAGGCGTCGGCGGCGATTATTGGCGCTGGTCCGTTTGCGCCACGTCTGATAGCTATGCTCAAGCAGCGTTTGGTCAATAGGCGCAACAACCAAGCGGATACGCTGCAATGCCTGGTGGATATGGGTTTCACGCGTGAGATTGCCGATCAAGCGTTGAGGTGCAATAATGGCATCTACTCCACCACGTTGGAGTGGCTCATACAGAACCAACGAGAGGAGGATCCCAATCAGCCGACAGTGATGAATATGCAGCGCAGTCTCTCCTCCATATCTCCCTCAACGATTGTGACAAATAATGTAACTTCAAATATCACACTATAACTACATATGCATTCATCAGTTTGGTATGTCTTTAGGAAACCATTGAGAATACGGCCGCCCTGATGCAGATCGTGCGCATTTACAGTCATCGCGATTCGCCGCCAAATGAAGAGCTCATCGAGTCCCTGACCGAAATGGGTTTCGAAGAGAATGCCGTCATTTCGGCGCTGAAGAAGACGGGCAACAACAAGGCCTCCGCCTGCGATTGGCTTTGCGAGAATCGTTCGGCCAGCGTTATTGAGCTGCGCGAAGGCTTGGCCCCGGATTCCCCCATACTGAAAGTAATACTCGAAATGCCGCAAGTCCAACTAACTCTGAGCAATCCCAAGACCTTTTTGGGTAAAGTCTAAAGCTACTCCTAAATTAATCACTTAAACTAATTGCATTTCTGTTTCTGCTGAAGCGTTTCTGGCCATATTGGAGAATGAGAATGCAATACGCGTGTGGCGCGGCGATAATGACACCACCTCGGTCATCACACATATCCTGCAAAAGTATCACGAGGAGAAGCATGTGATGGGCATCAATCAGTTCTATGTGAATCGGTGGTGATCCGACAAACGACGACGCATTATCAAAGTGGCTTTATATTAATGAGATTAACCAAATTCTATTTATACATACATGCATTCACATATACATAAACATTTACATATACATCTATGTACGTATTCTACATACATATACATATATGTATCTATATATATATATTTGTATATATAAATATATACACTCACATACATATTTAGGTACGTCACGTGCATAGTTAGAATTAAGCCCGCATTGGAGCCTCATATTCTATATGGAAGAAATTATTTTTGTAGCCGATGAAACAAACCAAACCAAAAGTAAATCGTCAAAACAGACACGAAAAACACGAAACAAAAAAGAATAAACAAATTGAAATCATTTGCACCAAGCCAAAGATGCAAAACGCTTCGCTTCGAGCACGGACTGCAATCGTGAAACGCTTACCGATCAGTACGAAATGCATAAACTAGCCTATTGAAATCAATTAAATATATATTTATAAATCATCTAGTTCATCTAGTTCTAGTCAATATCTTAGCTTTTATATAGCATTATAAATCCAGCGCAAACTCGCACAATTTGCAATCTAACGACTACAAAATTAACTCGATCCTTATTTTAAACGTCAAAAGGGAACTGAATCATTTGATTTGTAATTGCAATAAAGTTGTTGGCCATTTGAAAAATACAGAGTGAAAAAGGTAAATTGCAACCGAGCGTCAAGTATTATTTTGTACAACAATTATTGTATTTTTATCATTATTGTTTAAGTAATAAACAAATAAATTAGTTTTTATAAAAAAAATAAATTGTGTGATTTATATATCAAAGGGCAAGCATTCACCAATAGATTATTGTTCATTTATGTATTCGTTGAGATACATACATATATACTCAGATGTGAGTTCCTAATTTTATTACATAGGCCAACATTTAACTGACATAACAGCTGCTTTGCCTGTTGAGCTACTAAAAGACATCTGGTAGTCCTTCTTTAGAACGGATTAACACAGATCATTTACGCATATAAGCTGAAATATAATTTCTTAATTTTTGGCAATCTTATATCGCAGGTAATAAAATATTTGCACATTTTTGCAGAAGCCATCTGCTAGACTTTATGGTATGAACAGGTAAAATTACATAAAACTGAAATCCCAGATCAGGCAAAAGAGTTACGACCAAAAATTACTTACCTACCGTTGCCAAGATTATCGATATGGATTTAGTCGGTCGGCAGACTCACTCTCTGTTGGTTATACCTTTGTCAATACAGTTATATTCAATATTAGTTATATTCGTTGAATCGTTATCATCTTTTACATTTTCACTTGTAGAAAATTATAAAGGTTTATAATTTGTATTCATTATAGAAAGCCTATTTTAAAAATTACAAATGCAAATAGACAGTATATATTTACAAATTTGGAAGCTTTAAAAAGGGCGTTGATAACTTTTGTTCTTCCCAACACAAAATGAGGGTCCCTCATTACTTATAGACTATGTTGGCGTTGATTAACTAAATGTGATTTTGCTTCATGTGAGTCATATCTTTATGGCAAGTTGATTTGTAGTGGCCATGCGTGTACTTTAAATGATTCATTCAATACAGCGTCATAAGTGTGTTATTTGATGATACTGATAAACGGAATCCTCAGCAAACTCAAATATTCGGGTTCTTAACATAGCTTTCTTATTGAAATGTGTTTTTATTGAAGTTTAATAGCCGTATATCGATAGCACGCTTTCACATTTAGTGTTTGGCTGCAACAGATAGAGGAAATAATAAATAACAAATCATTAAAAAAATAATACTTCATACATTTTTCCATTTTCAAATAATGGTATAAAAGTCTTTATGATTTGATAATTGTAGTTTTTATCATTTTAAAATCGACTTTAAAGAAATTACAAGATTGCGTTGGGATTACGAAATAGAACAAAATGTTATCTTATATTTATCAAATTTTGAATTAATGATTGCAGAAAAGAACAATTTACTACAAATTAAAAAACTCAAAACGCAATATTTTTGTAACCCAGTAAAAACCCAATCAGATTAGATGAAACTTTAGTTTTTTTATGTTTATATATTGAATTAAATTACGTATTTGAAGAGTAATAATTAGAATAGCTTTTTTCGAATGCAAGTTCTTAGCGTATTTCAAGTTGGTTGATTGCCAGAGCGCTCTTCAATTTGAATTTTGCCAAATATTTTATCATGACTTCATTTAGTCCCATTCCAAATCTGTTGCCCTTCGGTGTCCTTCACTTTATGCACATATGTTGCGCATAATGTGTGTAATTTGTTAAATGTTTTAGAGCATAACTATTTTGTTGTTGTTGCGTGTTTTAATTTATTTTGTTGTTGTGTTAGCGCAATGAAAATGAAAAATAATTTCACAATTGCACTTTTAATGCATTTCAATTAATTTTGCCAACAACCGCACATTTTTCATTTCATTATTTTCGCAGCACTAGAATTACCAACAACAGCACAACAAATGAAACAAAAAGTAAAAATTGTTTATTGTTTAGGTACTCAGTGGAAATGTAAAATTTGAATTTATGTGAAGCGCGTTTATTTAGTGGTCAGGCATCCATGAGATATGTACTTGTGTATTCACTGGCAAGTGGCTTTTAATTAATATTTGGCCCGCAAATTGTTAAATTGTTTGGGAAATGAGCAAAGAACAAATTATTTATGGTCAACCGAAAGTTTTTCAGCTTTGTTCTATTCTATTAAATGCTACTGTGGTTACAGCAACAGCAGCTGCAACTTTGCCTAATGGTCCCTGGCAATGTCCATGCAAATGTGCTAGTGCGAGAGTATCTAAAAGAATTGATGACGCATGCTGCGCTTGAGGATTTGAAAAGTGTAAAAGAGGAAGAGGAACGTTACGCTATAATAAATCATCTGCTGCAGGGAACATCAAACTAACTACGCAATCCAATCCCTCCCCCTTCAAGTGGCCAAGGCAAATGAGTTTTTGATATTATCAAGAAGCGAAATGCATTGACAAGCAGCAACAGCAGCAAGCTTCTTCTTCCAATTCATCCCGCTTGCTCCCATTCCCATTCCCTTCTGGTTAGGATAACCGACACACGCCCAAGCACTCCCCAGAAGCCTATAAAAAAACAGCAGCATCTTTAGCCAGGGGCAGCGGGCTGCTTGCTGTTGTGGGTTGTGGTTTAGCCTGAAGTTGGAGATGGAGCTGGGTGGTGGATTTGGCTTCAAATTGAAGTCGTGTGGCTTTGGCAATTTCCGTTGCATATTTGCAGGCAACGCAAAATTTATGAACATTATTATCGAAAAACCAAAACCGAAACTTAATTCCAAATCCAACAAGTAAAACGCATGAGAAGAATTGGTGCGACTTGCAACTACCCTATGAAAAATGAATGCTGCCAGATTCTTATTATCCAATACAGTGCATTACGATTTCTAGTCACAACTAAATATCTTGAATCTGTGCTTGTAGCTTTATCCTTTTCATCATCACATCACATATGCTGGAGCTGCTCTTTACATAATCATACCCTTTGAAGCTTGTGCCTATATTTATAGGGTATTAAAACAATACGCATGCGAATCGGAAAAGCTGCTCAACATTTTAGCAGAAGCAAAATTCTGCAATTTGTATGAAAATGTTTTGTCATTTGGCCATGAATGATTTAAAATTCTTGTCGCATGCGAATTTTGGAAGAGTTTTCTATGTTTATATTTGCGGTAAAAGCGAAATAACTTTATATAATGCGTTTGGCTCTTAAAAATTGCATTAAATATGCATTAAAATGGCTGTCGCAATGTCACATCGTCGCATCATCACATCCATATAATAAAATATTAAAATTGGCACAAAAAATGGAATCCACAAGACGTGCACATTGTTCGATTTCCTCCTCTGGGCTTGATGTGGGGTTTCACTCATCATTTCCCTCCCTTTATTTGGCAAATGAATGCATAATTTTGTCGATGAGTCTCTCAGGGTCCTTCCTCACTGCTGCACTCAGCGTTTATTACTGATTTTCTATGCTGTTTTGCCATCAATTTAATCAGCATTTGAGGCAATTCTTATGCATTGCTTGTGCTTGCTCCATTTGTATTCTAATTATTTATTTTGCCATTAATCACGCACAGTTGTTAGCGTAGTTTCCCATGGGAAGTTGTGCATTATACAATTATTAATCAAATTATTGCTACGATATATGGATTCCCTTAACATTTGAAATATTGACAGCTGGTTAGCTAGAGTCAAATACACATAAGCAACTATAGTCAATTAATTTCAATAAAGAGGTATATTCGCATACCAAATTTCCTTTTTGTCATATATTTTGTATGTTTGTATGCTCTCAAAATGGGCAAAGGGTATCGACGAGCTCCTATTTGAATAATCTTTCAGAAAAGCCAATAAAATATGTTGTTATTATTATTATTAAAACCATTAAAAGAGTTTGAATATAAATGCATTTAAAATTTCCCAAAAATAAATCTGAATATATATTTATATTTTTATTTATCATTAATTACAATTCACATAGTTATTACAAGTTGTTGAATAAACTACACTTTATTTTACTAATTGGCATCTATGTCGATATCTTTAATATAATTTAAAAACTTTTTCCCCTCGATGTTAATTTCCATGAAAATAAACAAACGTAATATTCGGTTGTCCTTCTTGAAATCTCAGACCAATTAACCATTTAAGAACCCAATCGAACCCCTTCATTAGCAAACATTACAAAAAGAAACATGTTACCAAATCTTTTGGGCCTCTTTTCTGGGGGGTTCAGCATTAACATTTCATTTATATGCCATAAATACTTGTACGAAACTTTCAACGCGACATGAAAATTAAACCCCAAAGAATGGCTGACCCTCAAGCCACGCCCACTCTGACCATTCGCCCCCCGTTTAATGTTCTTGTCTGCAACAGTAGCAAATAAAAATTCAGCTTTAACGCATGAAATCACACACAAAGATACTAAAAATTTGAGCATGCAAACGGCATGAAGGAGTCTGTGCGGCAAGGATAGAATGTCCTTAACAAGAACATCGCATGCCACACATGCATACAAAGCAGCAACAGCAACAGTAGCAACAATAATAACAACAATAACCAAAACGAAAACAACAACAACCCCAAGGCAAAGCAAACTGAACAGTTTATGACGCAGTAGGCCAACGTCCCGGCCTCATAAATATAAAAATTAGTTGCTGGTCAGTTAGCAAAGTGGGTGGCGTAGAACGGGAAAAGCGGAAAATGGGGTCTGAGTTCGCCACGTGGGCGGGCATCAACTCAGACTCAGACTCATAGTCAGAGTCAGACGCGTCGGTCTCGAAGGCTCGAAGGCTACGCTCGCCGCCCCACAATTAATTAATTAGTTCAGTTGACAAAAATTGAGGGGGTCGGTCGGTCGAATGGCTGGTGGAAAGGGGCAGCTGGACAGGATACTCGGCTGCGGTTAGACCCGGCGAGTGTTTATAACTGGACTGGGCTGTCGGGTGTGTGAGTGTTACATTGTATATTTGTTTGTGTGCGATGTTATAGGCAGCTTGCTAGTTATGTTGCGTTTACACAGTCATCGTTTTTAAGAAGTAGAGACAGTTCAGACTGTAGATAATATATATAATGTAAATAAAATAAAAAATGTAATTGATTGGTTGAAAATGTGTTGCTAGCTTAATTGTGGCTTATTAAAATAAAAATAAAAGGTTAAATAAGTTCTATATAGTATTTTTCTATCTTGTAATTAATCTCTGATTTGCAGAATACTAATACACTGTCTTAGTTCTGTAAAAGAACTAATATTATTTATTTCGTATACTTCAGCTCCCTAGTAAGCTAGCATTTATTCATCTTCTTAAACGGACCTCAACTCTTTGAAAGAGCATTGTCCTTTGCTCAAATGTTATGCTACATATATTTCACCTTTTCTAGGTTTTCAAGTAGTTACCTTTACATATTCAAAAATATAGCAGCTCTATCTTTATGGCCTGTATTCGATTGATAATTTTTGTTGTTTAATGATTTTGGGTTTAATGATATCTTCAGATTTTTGCGATATATCTGTATACACAAATTATACCATTTAAATATTTTATTTTTAATATTTGGATTGAGAGTTCTAAATAATTCTAATTCTATTTTGTGTACTTGGAATCGTTAAAATTTTATGAGCAATTACTCATTGTTTTTGTTCTATTTTGTGTGCTTTGATTTATTAACATTTAATAAGCAACTGCTCATTGTTTTTCAGTTCAATATTAATTTTGATTGTAAAATGATATGCTAAACTATTTTTATTAAATTTCAACTTAAACTTGAACTATTAAATACACTGTAATTAAATACAATAAATTTCAGCCAACATATTTAATAATATTTAATATATATTTAGAAAGTTTCTCACCTAGAATTTGTCCTTTTCGTGAGTTGGCACACGCATAAACGAGGCGTAAAATAATACGTGTGCTAATACGTGTGCTTTCGCTACGTATGCTAGTGTGTGTGTTTTTGTGTGTCATTTTAGTCAAGGGTCATGTGGCATGCGGCCAACTGTTTTCATAAGCGTAGCAAATATTTTCACAAGGCCAATTAGTGGACAACCCCAGCTGACCGCTGACCACACAGCTGCCGAGAGTGTAACCTTGCGAGGGCCCACAACTCTTGAGTCTCGGACTCGGACTCGGTCTTCGTCTTGGTCTTGGTCTCGGTCTCGGTGGCCAGTCCCCTCCCCCCTCTTTGTTCCTATGGCTGTTCGTGTCCGTGTCCGTGTCCAAGTGCTTCTTGCCATCTTCAGCTACACACTTATGTATGTATGGAGCATAAGGCTCCGGCCCCTCCTGTTGAGTTCTAAAATTAATAAAAGTGCAAAACTTTCTTCTTGCGACAGTTTTTGGTCTCTTTTTGTGCCGTTTTGTCAACGCGCCGCGCCGCCTCGTGTGCAACATACTTGCGAACAAAAGTGAAAAAGCCAAAAGCAATAAAGTTTTCAATTGTTTCTCTCGCACTCTATGCAATACGCTTCACCCAATACACTAAGCAAAAAAGTCTACAACTTTTGTTGGGCATGTTACGAGACATAAATTGTGATCAAACTCACAGCACAAATGTGCGATAGAAAGAATATGAATCAAATGAGTAAATTATTTTTATAATGCTTTAATTATAGTATATTATTTTAGTATTACTTCTGGTTTATTGAGCGTTAAAAACTATTTGACATTATTTATTATAATGTAATATAATATAATATTTTAATTTTACTTTTATTTAATTCTGTGTTAGAAACTATATGAATTAAATGATATTGTTAATTTTATAATACTACAAGTTTTATTTTATAGTGTTTTAAAAACTATATTAAATAAGTACATTCTTTAATATTAATTCAATGATATTATATTATTTCAATACTAATTTTCTTTTATACTGTTTTTTTCAAAATTGTATTTACTTTTCAATAAATAATCTTTAGGTATCCCAATAACAGTACTTTTTTTGTTGGGTAACTTTCAAAGCATTCAAATGAAACCTTTATTTTGTTTTCAGATTTTAAGAGCTAACTGCAAGTTTTAAAATAATTATTACACAATTTTGATTAAAAGTTTAGCAAAGGACATTCAATGTTCGATTTGATATAAAATAGTTACAGAGTTTTTTTTGTAGCTTCTGCCATACTTTCTTCCCTAGTTTTTTTTGTAGTCGTTGGTTTCAAAGTTTTTAACTGGCGCTGACTTTAAGTGCAATTCAGTGCCGAGGCAATGCGAAAAAATGCTAAAAACTTTTTCTTGACTATGTTTTGTGTTGCAGTTTGCTGTTGTCGTTGTTGTTGTTGTTGTTGCTGTTGTTGTCGTTGCTGTTTTGTGGCTGCCACATTTCGTTTTGTTTCTTTGCAGTTTAAAAACGCATTGCCAAATGTGTCACACAAAAGTAGTGTTGTTTTTGTTATTATTGTTGCTGATGCTGTTGCTGCTGCTGCTTACCAAGCGACACAATAGCAGTTGGCAATAGGTTGTGGCAGGCGGCTGTGGGTGCAGAAAGGGGGGAGAGGGGAGTGCGATGGGGCCAGATTACTATTTGGTATGCGGTTGCTTTGTCTTATGCATTGCACATTTTGCACTTGACATAAAACAAAAGGCGTCGGCACATGGCCGCCTCCTGGAAAGCCCCCGTCGAACGGCACTTAGCGGGTCAGCTGGGTTTGGAGTGCGGCCTGGTGGCATGCCACAAAGAGAATGCAACGTGAAACTGGGTTGAGTATTTTAATGCTGACATTCAGGCTTTTCAATTTCTGCCGTTTCGAGTGCGTTGCAATAACAATTGCAATGCTTCTCGTATTATACGCCACAAAAAATCTTCATGCTAATGGAATGTTTATAAAACAACTCGCCAAACATGGTTAAATAAATACAGTTAATTTGTTACTAAGTGAAATAAGGCGTATTCTTAGTCCAGATTACGAGCCTACCCCATAAGCTCTTCAAATGCGACAAGTTAAACGTCTTTGGGAGCCAAGCCGACACTAACAAGCTGCACATTGATAGCCTTAACGTTGTCTTATTAAAATCGTCTACCAAGACGGATTAATTTTTAATGAGTCTGCTGGACAAACATTAATGAAACGGACACAACAAACTAACAAACCACCCATCCATCGAGAAGAGGGAGGAGGTAGAAATCTTCCACGTGCGCGGCAAATGAATCATCATTGCCAAAAGCAAACCAATGCAATTTTCTCTGGGGTCGCAACAATGCTCAAATCCTGACAAATGAGCGAAATGAGTCCGACATAAGATATAATACACATTAATGTCCCCTTCCAGTTACAGCATCCCACAAATGCATTAAGTCCTCCAGCAACTACAGCCACATATAGTGCTATATACGATCAACGCATTGGCGTCAAATTTGCTGCTTCATTTATAAGGATTACGTTGGCCGCCGAACGAAACAGTAAAAACTCATAGCAAAATTACTTGCAGGAAATGCAACAAGCCCAAGGAACCCGTCCCCCAATAATAACTCTATGATAGCCACCCTGAAAGCGTCTTATTAGCTGGGGTAGATTTTCTGAGCCCTGAATCCTGCTGACTTCATGCCTCAATTTTCCCACTGACTTCTTTGCGCAGAGTACACGAATTATGCATTAGTTTCAACTTGTAGCCCATGATTATATGTTTTCCATTTCCGTTTATATCTGAAACAGTTTCCAGGGGCTGAAGCTGACCCAAATGTGCTAGAAAAAGACTCTAATAAAAATAAAATCGTTGCGGAAAAAAGTGATGTATGTAATGTAAGTTATATTTTAGTGCATAATTTTAAATTTAAAACGAATTATGCTTAGCAGTTCGAAATAATAAATGTGAAGAAAAGTCAATAATTAATTATACACCGTCATCAATTCTAAAATACAAAATTTATTTAAACAAATCACCAAAATTTGATGAATAATTACAGAAAAATCCTTAAGATTTCGGAGAGTTCACTTTTGGCTATTTTAGCGACTAAAAGCCTCAACTCTGACATAAATATCAATCATAATAGATTATAATTTGCCGCATCATAGGTCACTGATAGATCTACTCTTCAGATTCCAAAGTCAGTTTATATTATTGCCCATAACTTAGGCAACTGTCAAACAAATCGTGTACTCACTGCTCTGCAACTTTTTTCGCTCGTTTCGAGGACAACCCCCAAAATAAAACAACACAACACAACAGAAAATATAAATAAAGTAAGAGAGAGAGAGAGAGAGACTGTGAGAAGAGGAAAAGAAATAGAAACAAAGGGCCTTTCAGTTAGCTGGCTTTTAATAAATATAAAGCGCTAATTTGCTGCATAATTGCGCTGTGCCACACCCATAGTAGACCCTTCGTGTCTGGCAGCTCGTTTGCTCCTAGTTAAGTAGCGCAGCCTCCCCCTCCCCCTTTCCCCCATTACATTTCCCTTTCCCTTTCCAGTGCCGTTGCTGTTGCTTGACTTTTCTTTTGGCTCAGCTCGGCGACAGGCAACCGTCAATCCTGCCCCATCCCCTGGACTCGCATTGGACTCCCTTTTTCATGTCTTCAATGACAGTTATTTCATTTTTCTTGTTGATGTTTTTCCCTGCACTCATTAAATCAAGTTAAAAAGGCATATAGCACCCAGTTTGTGTCGTTGTTGGTGTTGTGGCTGCTGCTGTTGTTGCCTGGCCTGTTTCCGTTGTAAGCCAAGCTGTTGAAGTTGTCCTGGATGTGCTCCTGTTTCTTTTCGCCTTGTTCTTGCGGCAACGCCGAAGACAACGCACAACATTTTCAAATAACATTTTACAGCAGCTCGCTCAAAACAAAAAAGTGAACATAACGTAGCACTTTGTCAGTTGTACACGATGACGACGTCGACGTCGACGGCAATGGCGACGACTTGGCTTTAATTATAATAACTTGGCTCAGTGCGTGGGCAAACTTGACATATAACTGGCTTTAATGTGATAGCCACAAAATGATATGGTTCACCCAACTGACAGCAGTCTCTTCAAATTGTACAGCTGCCTAATTGGACGACTTACGACTTCACGGCGACATTCACTCGATGAGCTACACGCATTTGCTTTTCTCACAAAATATTCAAAGCAATGTTAACAAATCTTTTGAGAATACTGCAAAATGAAGTGGAAGATGCGCCAAAAGAATGATATCAAAGGATGGCTTGTTAGTGGAATACAACATTGCAATTCTGCTCTTTGGGAAGTAAAATCATATAGTTCTTTTTGATGCAATAATGATTGTTTGCCAGTCATTATAATTCCTTAAGTAATTCTTAATGACTCACTCACTCACTGACCACAAAATTTTAGCCGTTAGAAACAACATTGGATAACGTTTCGTTATTATTATTTATTATCAAACACTTTGCACACTCATAATTATAGATATTTTTGTTTTCGATAATATTTCTATTTACATAAGAATTTCCTTAAACACTTGACACATGTTAAGCTTTACATTAACTTTATAAAATAACGCAGCCCGCTTCCTCCATGACACAACAGGCTCCCAGCATGAGGCAGCATTCCATCTGATCTCTTGTTACTCCGTTGTTATCCTCCACATAAACGGTCTGGGGCTGGGTAACAACCACAGCCGGTTGACCATAGACTGGTTGCACCATTGGCGGTGGCATAACTTCAATGACTTCCACTGGTGGTGGATAGTAGGGATCGATGACGTCCACCTGGTAGCCAGGATTGTACATGATCCTCCCGTTTAACTAAACAGTTTGGCTAGATAAAAAGGCGCTACTAAATGTGTGCTATGCGACGCAATAACTCGTTTTAAACTAAAATTCCTGGAACGGTTGGAGGTATTTCATGTGCGGTAAACTTGGTCTACCGAACATTTATCTAAAGCTCAGGCATTTGATCAATGAGCTGTGATAATGAACAGTTTTTGTGTAAGTGTCAAAAATGTAGAGTACCCAATGCACAGTATGGCAAAGTCACACTGAAAATTTTTAAATATAAAAATATTTAAAGTGAATTTAAGTCAATATAACACATATTGTAAATTTGAATTCATTTTAGATACAACAATGATAGTATTATTTGCCAATTCCAATTAAACTACATTTCAATTAAGCAATAATTTATTTAAATTTAAACTAGTCGAAGATGTTATAATATTTGTATTATTTGCATTACAAACGTGAGCCAATATTCTTTTATTGTCAATCCAGCTAAACCTCATTTAATATGAATTTAAATTAAATTCACATTCATTTTACATTTGTCATATTTTAAGATATAATTATAAAATCTTTATTATATGTAAAATCCAATTAAATATAAACATATTTAATGTGAGTTTCAATTGAAATATTTATTTTATGTGAGCAAATATTCTTTGATTGCCGATCCAATTAAATGTAAAAACATTTAATAAGTTAATTAAAGATGCATTTACAATATTGTGTATTAATTGTGAGCATATTATTCATGTGAGCATATTATTCAGTGACCTTTTGACCACTGTTTAGCGTCTTCCGCGCAACAGTGCGTATGAGTAATATTGTTTGGGCTTTAGATAAACAGCGAGCAAAGCAAAAGTACACACAAATTACGTTGAATGGGTTGCTCTGGACTCCCCACCCCGCATTCCCGCACAGCCCTTCGCTCTTAATTCGCAACCCTTGTCAAAATTGGTTTGGGCCAAAAAAGTTTTTGGCGCTGCGGTTGCAATGCGAGAGACCTCAGAGCTCATAAAATGTTTTATCAAATGAGAGCAGGCCAGAGAGCTGGCCGCACTTTTGACACATTTTCGGTTTTATTGGCAACTTTTGAGAAACATATAAATAATAACTTGGAATGTGAACTAACTTGGCAAATAATGTGCCAAACCCGCACATGAAACTACAAATTGTTGAGGTTTTTGTGTGTTATTAAATTTGGCTTTTTATGAGACGAGGCCAGCCAGCGAAGTGGAGACAAGAGACAGGAGACGAGGTATCCAGCATTGAGATTTATGCAAGACAATATGTTGCCACAACCACAGCCGAGTACAAAACATTATTTATAACAAATCGTAAAATTTTATTGCACGAAAAAATTGTGTGTATTATAAGTGTGTGTGTGTGTGTGTGTATGAGCATGTTTCACAAACTACAAACACGAGCCTGACAAAGCCATAGAAACTTAATTTAACGTAAAGTATTAAAGGATTTGTGTGCCGTTGTTTGAAGTTGATGTTGTTGTCGAAGGGTCGTCTACATTATGGTGCAGCAGCAACAACAATCGCCACATCCACAGCAGCACGGCAGGCAGGGGCAACAGCAGCAGCCCTTATCCTTGGGCGGTGGTGGTGGCTGCACAATGACCGTCGTCGGACCCGGTGGCGGTGGCACCTGAACCACCTCGATACGTGTGCGATGATCCATGATTTCGTGAGGTTCTTTGCAGCGACTTGTTGCACGTAGCGCGTACCAGCTGACACTGGATGTAATGCCAGATCGAGCTATTATAGCTTTTGGTATTGCCAATCTGGTCTATGTAGTTGCACTGGACGCCTTATCTGTAGATAAAACACTATCGCACTCTTATCTAACTGCGACTGCGAGTTGTGTTATCTGCAGCAAAGAATGAAATATATATTTTATTGATTCTAACACATGTATATGAAGATCACATAGTCAAACATTTTGCACCCGTCTACAGGGTTACATAATGCGTTGGACTGGTTCCCGTGAACAGCTGATAAAAGTTCCACCGAAATTATTTTGGGAGCGTTGGAGGCCAACGAACGCTTTTAACGCTTCCGGGAAAAACTGTTATTTCACCTGAAAGAAGGCAAACTAAAATTGATTATTATTCAAACTTTAATAAAAATATTAAATAAAATTAATATTATAATTTTCAAACTTTTATTCAAGTATAATATTAGGAACATTAAATGATAATTTTAGCGAGTTAAAAAACTTTCATTTCAGATTAATTATTTGATAATATATTTATTATATAATAATCTCGTTGTTGACAATAACTATATTTATATATTTTTTATTTGGTATCCATTTTTACAAAAATAAATATACATATTCCCAAATTGAATTAGAAGTGTTTATTCTGTTATCAATTGGAGGTTAACTTATGTTTCGAGTGGTATATAAAAACCGTAAAAACTATATTCTTATCTGATTATTTTTTGACAGGGGGTTTGTTTTTTGTGATTATAAGTATTTTTGTTATCATGTTTAACGGAACCCATAAGGAGAAAGTTATAAAAAAAAACATTTTAATTTAAGGTCTATTTTAATGAGTTTTCTTTATAATTTCAATAGGAATTCGTTACAACGAACTAAACCAACGTCAACTGAAATAATATTATTAATATTATAATTATTTACTTTTTTATTAAACCCAGTTTAAATGTAATAATTTAAGCACGTATATTGTATTTAATTGAAGCACTATCTATCCATTTATGCAGCGGAGGCAATCGCGACAAAAAAATCTCAGTAAAATCTAATATAATTTATGAATTCATTTAGATGACTCACATGAAATACAATTAGTATCAAGTGCAACTTCAACAATGTCCCCCAAAATAAAATCTACAATTGCTAATTATAGTTAGAATAATCTAATCTGATAATCAGACAGTAGTGCAACTACAATTAAACAAAATGGAACAATTTACATTCTGAACGGTGCGGTACTAAACAATTCTGAATAGAGGTTTATCCTATTGCCGGATCTCAATTAAAAATGTTATCCGACAGGCCGGCTGAAGTAGGAGAGGAAGCTTGGAAGCTGTGGGCGTTACCTTTCCGCCCTCGATAAAATTAATAAAAATATATTTTTGAACGTTGGCGCGCAATGGTGATGATAATTAGTGTACGTGATTCTATTTACTTTGTCAGTGAACCAAAAAGCCAGGAATCCCCCCAAAAAAGGGGTGCTTTGCGTCAGCCATCGTTGATGTTGTGGCTGCTTGTGTGTATGTGTGTGTGTGTGTGTGTATGTGTTATATGATATGCGCGTAAAAAATATAGTACGTGTGTGCGTGACAATGGCAACAACGTGCGATGACAGGGCTGAGCATTGAAGGGGAGTATTGAAGGGGAGCGGGAGGGTCGGTCTTTTGGGTGTCAAAAATGAAACAACGCCTGCTCGGAATTTTAAAATAAGCAAATGAGTCTGTTCTTGGTAAGAACGTAAGCAACGCAGCAACACCACAACACCGAGCAGCAACAGCAACACAGCCCATAAATATTTATAAACTTTTGGCCCTGTCACATAAATACAGGGTCATTAGTTGCTTGCACACCTTTCGCTCAACTCGCCCTCGGGACAATAAAATCCAACTAGGCGGCTATTTAAATGTTTATAGCTTAATACATAGAGTGACAACGGCTTGATAGGGCTTATTAGTTCCTTACTCGTGTGTCAGAGGAATCAAAATTCAACAGTTGAAAAGACTTCTGCTTCTGCCAGGCATTCCAAAAACGCATATTGTTTCGATTGGAACCAAAGCTGTTGCTTTGCTTTATAATATTTGCAAATTTACCAAATACAAAACATACTTTATTGGGCATATAATATTGGCAATAAAGTATATTTCTCAACATACATTTCGCCAAAAAGTATGCTGTAATATTTTAACTGAAATTAAACAAAAATAAACTTTATGAATCATTGTATTAAAAGTATTTAATAAAATGTTTATAGATTAATACCAGATGATATTTGCCAAAATTAAGGTTAAAGCTGTAATTTTACATAAACGTTTGTGATAAAGTTTAAAAACCAAAATGAGAAATTACTGTCGCAATCGATTAGGTAAGTTTTTTGACAGAAATAACTTTTTAAAGGAGTTAAAGGCTCAGGTATTTTGGAATTTGTCGAACGCTAAGCTTTAGAGGGCATTAGGTTACTGGCCCTTTCTTGACATTTGACATTCTTATTTATAATTTAGTGCAGCGCCCAGGGTTTTTGGCCACGCCTACATAGCTAGCAAACTGGCAAATAAAAATGATAAAGCAAAATGGCGAAAAGTGGCAGTAAAAAAATAAAATGAGCTGCCGCAAAAGTGCCATTTGTGGCATAAACACATGCGCGCCAAAGTTTGATAAGACAAAAGGCAGTGGCAGCAACGTTTGGAGGGGACTAACAGGTGTGCAGAGTGAATGTGTGTGAGTGTAGGCCAAAAACTTTGCCAAGTGTGGCGCCAAACACACACACACACACACAAATGCAGAGTGAGAGTGTTGCTAAAAAATAAAGCAACAACAACAACGGCGAGCGAGAGACGTGGATGAAGTTCAGGCTCGTCGTTGGAACCGCAATGTGCCACTAAATGCTGCCACTAAATGTGTGCCAAGTATTATTGCAGCCCAAACGCAGGTGCCTCTATCTATGTGATTGTGTGTGTGCATGCCTGTGTGTGTGTGTTCCGAATTTTCTTACCCAAGGAGCTGCGTCCTGTCGCGCTTCCTTGCGTTCTCGCATAAAATTAGCACAATAAAAGCCCATAAATGCGACACAAAAACATGAAAATCCACTTGTTATAATTTAATCGAGTTGATAGAATTTTTACGACTCCTTTTCCCAGGTAACTTTCGCCTCTATATGTATACGAATGTGTGTGTATATGTATGTGCTTTCGCTGTGTGCACGCTTAAAGCGTCAACTAAAGTATAAAACAAAATGAAAGTTTGAATCACACGACACGAGTTTATAGAAGGCCACAAAGATTAAACTGTCATAACTTAAGTCTGGCTATCACCAATAGCACAAGAATTCACAATTAACTCGAGCATTAACTCAGCTTCAAAGCAAATAATTTGTTCTTACTTGTCATTCAAATAAATCAAATTGATCAACAAAAATATACAATACTAACTTGATTGATCATTTAAATTAAAGTTTGTTAATTGTCTTCAATAAGATTAATTTGTGTAAAAATTGCAGCCCATGTATCTGACAGATCTTTTAGTTGAAATTAACAATTTTTATTTTGTGCCGTTTAGGGTGCGCTTTGTGCTCAGGAAAACGAATTGTATATTTTAGTGATATGTATTTATTTACAGATTGCATCACATTCACTCATATACCATTTAACTCTTCTGGTGGATTTTCTGATTCGCTATGCGTCATATCTGTTAATACCGATGCCTTGCTGGACCGTTGACTAGCCAATGAGCTCTGTTTTCTATGGTAATCATCTTCATTGTTCAATATGCACGTCTCTATGAACTTGATTAGACTCTTTGATCTTAGTTGCGCTGCTATAGGAACAGCCTCATCTAAGGCCTCCTTGGTGCGCTCTATTTTATGCTGCGCCACATTTGCTTTGATGATCTGAATGACACTTAGAAAGCGCCAAATCAAGCTATTGCAATTTAGACTTTCTAAATGAATGTACATGAAATTAGAGAACGATATATTATTTTGTATAATCGTATACCTTTGATAGATCGACGAGCATTAAAGCAGCATTCGTCATAGTGCAGCTGACTTAATTGAATCATCGCCATCTTGTGATATAGATAACACTTCTCGATGGGATATTTGGCAAAACGAATACGTCTTTCCATGCGGGTTTGAAGCTTTCTCGCTTTCCTTCCTTCAAGGTCTAGATCATCACCCTGCTGATAGGTGGAACGATCTCCGAAGACGAATGGCACAATATCCTTAATCTTTTCCCTTGGCAGATTCAACAGTCGCACCATCGCAGTTGCATTGTTTTTAAAATTCTGGGGCACAACAAACCGATCACAGAGAGCTAGAGCTAGAGTATTGTAAACCTCGTTTATGAATTCAAACTTCCAGCACATGACACGGTTTCTCTTCAACACATAATAATCGCCCATGATTTTCTCAACGTAATCGCAGAGAGTCTATATAATATAAAAATCTCTAACATGTTAGATATTCTTTTAGAATGTCACTCACCGTAATTCTCTTTTCCTTACGCAGCAAACGTATATGTTTGAGATCAGCAATCATATTCCTGAAAGTTTGATACTGCACACGAAATAGATTCGCTTCCTTGTTTTTCTCGAGCATTTTTTTGTTGGGGTACTTTAGAAAACTGACATAATACAGCGGACTTCGTGATTGCAACATTTTCTACAAATTAAAATTGGTTATGATCAGTTGAATTGCGAGTTCATTTTGATGCTCACCATAAACTGGCGGACAATATCATATTGCTTATTTAAGAGTCCTGCTACAAAGCTGTTTGAGCGCTTGCATTGAGGAAGCAACAAGCTGGGATTCTTTCTCAAGTGCTTCATGAAAATAATATCATACCACGAATCATTCATGTACGTTTGATGTAGTACATTAAAAGCACGTCTCCGACGTGCTATTTCGATAGGGGGCAGAACTTCGTCTTCCGTTTCTAGAACGCTGACTACATCACACTTTCCTTGATCTCTCAATTTTTTCCAAAGCAGACGTTTATCCACAATAGCTTTTGCTTTGGTGACTTCACTAACATGTCGAATCAACTTTTGGTTTCTCAAGAAGAACAAGGACATGGCCTTGCCTGTGACATCCTTGATGACATCGTCAACCTTATAAAAAAGAAATCAATATTCATTTCACTTATGAATCCTTTAAAGCTTACCACAGTGCGACGTGTGTCAAAATTTTTGGCCTTAACTCCAACGAAAACTCTCATATTGTCGTGCAATTCAATATCACAGTCCTCGAACTGATTGAGCTCGAAAAGTGCGTCGCATATTTGCAGATTGATGGGACAGTTGGGTCCATGTTTGTTCAGAGCCATTACTTGAATAAAATGCGGTATACATTGGTGGACCAGTTGAAAGGATATTCAAAAACTTACATGACGCTTTTGTGGCATCCTTGAGGGCATCTTCGATACGAGCCGCCTTTCTTTGGGCCTGACTACGTCGATACAGAGTCATGAAATCCATGTCATCCATCTCCAATGCCTTGGTATAATAGTGCATAGCGAAGTTCTCTCTGCGACGTTTAGAGTAGTAAGTGCCCCAATCCCTATAGATGTCATGCTCAATTTCTGGACTCCAGTCCAATTTGGCCCAGTAGGGTAAAGCCTCACCGACTTCTACTTTCAGCGTATGACCTACAATCGAAGTCATTTTGCTGTGCTATACTCAGAATTATATAAAAATAATTTGGAAATATCAGTGTAAAATGTTTGAAAATTTTTACAAATATTGTAATGCTTAGATCATCTGTATAAGTATGTTTGTATAAAGCAACTAAGCTATATTTATTTATATGTACGCTTAAGTAAACTAACTTAAATTGCAAAGAGTTCTATATACAAAATTATTTTACCTATAGTACCTTCAATGGTTGGCAATACAAATAAAATGAAATCATTAAAGAGATATGAAAACTTTTAATCTGTGAGATTGTATTAATTGAAATTCGTAAATAACTTACGTTTACGGCTTAAAGTCAAATGTGAAAATTCAATAATGAACAAACATTTGTTAATAATAATCTATAATAAACAAGCTGGAAGGCTTGCAAATATACTCTTTTTATGTGGTGACCATCTTAATCACAATAAACTGTTGCTAACAGTAATAGAGCGCTTAACTATCTATCTATATTCTATCGTTAATGATGTTGCCAATTTGGGAGATCTAGCTTAGAACATATGCGGCTACTTAGAGGGAGTGACTATGAATTCAAAAAATATATCTAAATTTTAGATATTACAGTTTGGGCTGTGCTTTGATAGTACAATCAGGGTACTTTATACATATTATTTATTTATTTTATTATTATATATATTGCCATTAATTTCATCAGCAGAAGAAATATAAGTAACAGAACTAGTAATGCCTTGAGATCCAGTGAGAGACTTCTTAGCAATATCCAAATCATTACATATTATGCACATCTCAATGAAGTAAGTAAGCCGGGGACAATCAAGCTGTTCCACAATCGGAAGTGCTTCTTCTAAAGTGTCTCCGACACGTTCAACTTTATATAGCATTCTATTTGCTTTGATAATATGAACAATACTTAGAAATCTCCAAATTAAGCTATTGCAATTTTTGCTTTCTAAATTTAAAAAAAATTAATTAAGTACCTTAAAATTTCCCATAGATACACAGACAAACCTTTGATGGCCTTGCGAGCATAAAAACAACATTCATCAGAGTGTCCTTGAGATAGATGGATATCAGACATCTGGTAATACAAATAGCATTTTTCAATGGAGTAATTTGTGAATCTTATCCGATTCTCAAGATTAGAAATTTGTTTCCTAAAAATGTGGTAAAAACTGTACAATCATATTTTTTCCGAAAATAAATTATACCTTAGTTTCCTTCCTTCGGTATCAAGAGAGTCCAGAGAGTGGTGGGTTGATCGATCACCGAAAACGAATGGTTTTATTTCCTTTATCAGGTCTGTTGGCAAGTGAAGTATTTGTGCCATTGACAAATTAGATGGTTTAAAATTTTTGGGAATCGAATATAGGTCAGCAAGGGCCAGACCCAAATTATTGTAAACCTCGTTTATGAATTCAAATTTCCAGCACATAACACGACTCGTTTTCGTCACATAATATTCGCCCATTATTTTCTCAACATACTTGAGGAGTTTCTGTAGATTGAAATCGCATTTAGATTTAACTGGATTAAATGGGGATTTTCCTTTAAATTCAATTATTACCAAAGGTTGTTTTTGTTTACGAAGCCTGTAAATTTCTTTGAGATGGATATACATATTTCGATGTACTTGATATTGTGTTCGATATAGATATGCCTGCTTGCTCTTCATTAGCATTGCCAAGTTTCGATATTTCAAGTAATTCACATAATAAAGGGGACTACGAGTTTGTATCATTTTCTGTAAGTAATATCGTCATTCAAAAATTGGAACTAGAAAATTTACAATCCATTTATATTTACCACAAATTGTCTGATGATCTTATATTGCTCAAAGACCAGTTTTCGCAAGATGCCTTTTGAATGTTTGCATTGATCGAGAAGTAAACTTTCATTCTTTTTCAACAAGCGCATAAAAACGATATCAATCCAATTATTATTCATATAGGTCTGATGAACTACGTTGAATGCTCGTTTCCGACGCTCAATTTCAAGAGGCGATAAAACCTCTTCCTAGACGATTTACAAGCACTTCTATATTAACAAATCATAATAAGTTAACTTTCTGAACTTACGTCTACTTCGAGTATACTAAGAATATCACATTTTTTCTCTTCACGCCGTATTTTCCATAATGGACGTTTATCAACCATTGCCTTGGCCTTGTTCATTTTAAAAACTTGTTCGACCAGCTTCTGGTTGTTAAAAAGAAACGACGACATGGCCTTGCCAGTGGCATCTTTTATTGCACCATCAGTCTGAATGGGAAGATGTATGATTTTAGAGGTAGTTTTCCAAAAATCGATCAAGAACCCACCACAACTTCACGCTCATTAAAAATGGACGCATTAATGCCTTTGAAGAGTTTCAAATTATTTGCTATTTCGATTTTGCTGTTCTCCAGCTGGTTTAGTTCAAAGAGATCACAGCAAACCTCGTAATTGATATCCACATTTTGAGCTTTCTGTGTCTTCGCCATATCTAAATTAGATCCATTTAATATACGTATATAATGATTGTGGTTAAGTCAGCTCGAACTCACCTGCCGCAAGTTTGGCATCTATCAAAGCTCCCTCAAGTAGTGCATCCATTCGTTGAACTTGACTACGTCGATAGACTGACATATAATCGTTTTCATTCAACTCTATTGCCCTGGTAAGGCACTGCATTGCATTACTATCTCGTCGGCGCAGGGCATAATATATACCCCAATCTCTAAAAATACGATGCTCGACCTCTGGAGGCCAATCGATTTTCTGCCAGGTGGGAATTGATTGCTCAATTCCCGCTTTGGGCGGGCCAACAAACAGAGACATTTTTAAGGATCAAATAAAATATTTGATAAAACAGTAATTTAACAAACTTTAATTAACAATTTTTAACTGTTTTTTGATAATTTATAGTGTTTTATATTTTTAAATATTTTATTTTTTATGGTTGCATATGTTTTCTTTTTTTTTAATTTCCTGAAACTGATTTAATTTTTTTTTTACTTTTCACACATTCTAGATAACATATATTTCTGACCACAACGTTTCTAACTATACTGATTCAAAAATACAGATTTTTTCATTATGAATATTAGAGGCTTTAAGTGCAATGTAATCTAGATCGAAAATAAATACGAATTTACATACGCGAAAGCCCATTGTCCTATATTCATATTGTTCATATTCAATGAAGAATTTCTTTTAATGTGGCAGCAAGCTTCGGTGTGGAAAATGTTGCAAAAATATTTATGTCATATCTCACAAGGGATTACAAATGGTTATTTTGGTTTTTTTTAACAAAAAAGAAACCTCATCTTATAGTTACTTGAAAATGATTTGCAGATTTATTATTTATATTTATAATATATTAAAAAAATAACTATTATTTTTACTTTATAGCTATACTTTAATCCTCAGAAATATTTTTTTTTTTTAAAAAAAGGATCTCAAGTAGTTCGTCGTTACTCACAAGCAAATATATAAGATTATTATTTTGTGCTGAAAAATACTAAGTATTGGTCAAATATTATATTATATTATGATGAAAACGAACTGATTGAGCAAATTTATAAAACTCTCAAAATAATTATTTTTTATTTTGTATAAAAAACAGATTTAAAACAGCAGAGTTCAGTCCCAAGTTAAAACGCAAGTTCATATAATATTTATACTGCCCGTAATAACGCTGCAATTCATATTGCAAATGTAATTCGCTAATTTATTTATTTTATTGAATTGAAAATGCCAATTAATATTTTTATCAGAAACCAATAGAATCTAATACAATAAATTCTTATTTTATTTTTATTTTATTGTATTGCAAATTCCAAATTAATTTGAAATTGAAAAAGTGCAAAATCATATCTAAATTATGCCAGATGTTTTGCTGGCGCGCTGAGACGCAATCGATTCCAATTTCTTGTGAAGTTCGTCCTCAGCAAAAAGTAAACAGGTTTTCAAGAATTTTGTAAGAGTTGGGGAATTGAGTTGTTTGGCAACGGGAAGTGCTTCCTCGACAGACTCCTTTGTGGCTTCCAATTTATGTTGCAACACATTTGCCATAATGATTTGCAAAACACTTAAGAAGTGCCATATAATGCTATTGCAGATTTTGCATTCTGAAAATACATTTGCATATGGAATAAGTTTATAAAGATTATTTGGATAAAATTACCTCTAATGGCCCTGCGAGCATTGAGAACACACTCGTCATAGTGCAATTGACTTAAATGAACGCTGGCAATCTGATGATATAGATAGCACCTCTCAATCGAGAACTTGGCAAACCTTATGCGTTTCTCCATTCGAGTAATAAGTTTTCTTAATTAAAAGGAGGAATTAAATTAATTAATTTAAATTTAAGTATATCATTAGAGTTTACCTAGCTTTGAGTGCACCAGGATCTTGTACATCGCCATCCTGGTAAGTTGAGCGATCTCCAAAAACAAAGGCCCCTGGATCCTTAAGGCTATGCGTGGGCAGTCGCAAAAGTAGCAGTAAAGAGTTATGCGACAACTGAGCGGATTTTCGGAAAAAGTCCGGTACATAATATTGTTCTGCTAATGCCAGTGCTAGAGTATTATAAACCTCATTTATGAATTCAAACTTCCAGCACATGACACGATTCGTTTTTGTCACATAATAATCCCCCATTACTTTTTCCACATACTCGGCAAGATTCTAAAGTTAGTGATCAGTCAGAAATCTGAGGTCTCTAATGAAATACAATATTTACTTGCCTTGAGGCGTTTTTCTTTTCGCATTTTACGAATTTGTTTTAGATCTGCAATCATGTTACGGTGTGTTTGATATTGTACTCGGAATAAATGTGCCTCCTTATTTCTCTCCAGTATTTTTTTGTTTGAGAATTTCAAATAATTAACATAGTATAATGGGTTGCGACTATGAATCATTTTCTGTGATCAACAAATTGTTTCTTGATGCATTATTAAATATCTGTAACTTAAAATACTTACTATAAATCGTCGCACAATATCATACTGTGATTGAGATAGACCTGCTAAAAAGTTTTTCGAATTTTTACACTGTTCTAGAAGCAGGTTTGGATTCGAGCGTAAATTTTTCATAAAAAGTACGTCCTGCCACGAGTTATTGAGATAGTTCTGATGTATAACATTAAAGGCCCGCCTTCTGCGTGCAACTTCCAGGGGCGATAGAAGCTCTTCCTAAAATATATGAAATTCATTTTTATTTATAAATTTTATTTGAATATACATTTCAAACCTCTTCCTCCGGTATGCTAAGTATATCGCACTTTTCCAAATCTTTTAATATCTTCCACATGGGACGATTATCCATCATCTCATTAGCTTTTATAATGGCTCTTACTTGCTCGATGACCTTCTGGTAGTTTAGATAGAACAGTGAAAGTCCTTTGCCAGTGACATCTTCAATAACACCGTGCACCTACAATTTGGAAATATTTTCAAAAATAATTAAGTCAATTTTTGGGGGTGTAAACATACCACAACACGACGCCTTTCAAAATTTCTCGCCTTTACTCCAATGAATCTTCTCAAATTGTCCACCAGTTCAGAATTGCATTTTTCAAACTGATTTAGCTCAAAGAGAGCATCACAAATCTGCAGATTGATTTCACAATTGTGTCCATGTTTCTGCAGAGACATTTCTATGTGTTGAAGATAATTGTTAGCAAAGAGGATAATAAAGGACAATATCTCGAGTTAATCGCACCAGCTGCATGTCTTGCATCTCCGAGAGCCTCGTCAATGCGAGCTGCCTTTCCATTGTTCATACTTCGTCGATAAAGCGTTTTGTAATCATTTTCATCCATTTCCATAGCCTTGCTAAAATAATATTGAGCAAAGTTTTGTCGGCGTCGTTTCGCGTAATATGAGCCCCAATCCCTGTAGATGTCATGTTGAACTTTGCTGTTCCAATTAAATTTAGCCCACTCTGGTATTGCTTCACCAGCTGTAAAAATTGGCACATGTCCGACAACCGACGTCATTGTTATTATTATTCACTTAGAAACCTTTACTGAAACTATAGCCTGCGACAATATCAGATTAATAAATTTGTTTCTTATAACAAACTTAATTAGTATTTACCTAAAAAATGATTTGATTACTTTCGTACACGAAATTTTAAAAAATACGTTAGAAAAAAGTGAACATAGTAAAACGTTGCTTCTAACAAAAATACAATCAACTACTTTAAACAAATGACTAAAACACACTAACGAACAATATTTTAGGTGACTTTTGAGTCGACGACAAACGTACGAAGCTAAATTCAAATGCAGAGAAATTTTTAAAAAATGTATTGTTAATTATTTAACATCCAAGTTGCTAAGTGCAAATATTTATTTCTCCGATCAAAGCCATATTTAAAGTACTTCAGCAAAGTGATTATTATATTATTATGTTATCGAAGCATCGCAACTCGTAACGCAAACACATACAGTGGGTTCGTGTTATAGGACAGGCGTGCAGGTTTCCATTTCCGTTTCTACTTTGAATTCTGTCACACTTCAAATAAGCACCTGCCACAGAGCAGTTGAAAGCCTTCACGCAAGCCTTCAAAAACATGTAATTAAAAATGAAAAAAAAATACTGCAAATTTGAACCGCAAGTCATGTGACAGAAACGTGGCCCAAGCAGAACCCATCGACTCGATAATAATTGTGCATGCCCAGAGGCAGCGAAGTGAGAAAGAAATCACTTAAAACACACACACACACACACGCACCAAGTTTGAAATGTTTATGGGATTAGGTATTACTAGTAGTTCTATAAACACTGCTGCTTCACACCCCATTCAAAAGGGCAATTGTAGCTGTAAGCCAAATGAAATTAAAGCCACAAGACCACAAAAGGCCAATGATAAGTGTTAAGAGTCGTAGGCGTCGTATAGGGGCTAACTCAACGCGCTCATAAATCTAATGTATAATAAATTTAAATAGCGAACTCATGCAAAAAGCCAACTCAAGTGTAGAGTGGCTGAGTGGCAAGTTCCCCCCCTTCGGGCGCCCTCCTTCGTCCTTCGGCTGTCTCACGCACAGCTTGTGGCCGACAATGACTACACTTTAGCGGCAAATTTGTGCGCATTGTCGCCGTATTATTTGCTATTATTTATGCCTTTTCCACTATTTACTTCCCTTTTTCCTGCTTTTTTGTTGATGTTACTGTCGTTGCTGTTGCTCACACGCCACTCTGTGGTATGCAAAAAGTGGACTCGGCCACTCCTTGCTCCGCCCATCCCACAACCCAGTGACAGTGGTTCAAAACGCGACATCTCATCTACTACTTGACGGCATTTATTTTTAATAATAGTTCATAATATTAGCCAGCAATTATTAGATTATCACAAAACTTAAATATTGTAAATTTCGTACACATTTCAAAATAAATAAACAAAAAACTTTAATTAAGAGTTGGATTATAATTGGAAATTCTCATAAAAAAGTAATATTAAAATGCTAATGTTGGCGCTTTTAGCACTAAGCAATAAATAAATTGATCAATTTGTAAAATTCTAACCTAGAATTGATTTAGAAAGTATTATGCATCCTAAATTTAAATTGATCAGATTTATATTAATAATAACATAATGCATTAATTTTCACTGTAATTTAATTTGAAAACTTCGTAGATTTCCCAATTTTATTTTCTATACTTAATTTTATAAGATTTATCAATTTGCGCTTTATGAATCACAGTTTTATGTGACTTTGTTTACAACTCGATTGTCCTTTTTGTTCCACTGTGCATTGGCGTGCTAAGCATTTGCGCTTGAAAAGCTTGCGTGGATTTTAAACATTTTCACACAACATTCTCATATTTAGACGGCACACATCAACGACAGTCGAAACTCACAAACCCAGAGCCAGAGTCAAAGGCAGAGCCCGACCACGACCAAAGACCCATACCGAGACTCAGGGCTCGGCGGTAATGTAAGCTCCATAAGCCAAATAAAGGACACACACTAATAGCATGCAACACACGCGACCAAAGCGCCCAAACGTAAATCTGTGAAATGTAATTGTTGCCATGAAGAAAGGACCCAAAAAACCCACAACCCTCAACTGCCACATGAGGCACCCCATCCCCCCGCGCCCACTCTCTGGAAGCTAAGGGCATTTTAAGTAAGTTTTGCCAGCGCTCTCTGTGTGCCATATTCGCATTTTGATAATCGCTGGGCCTCCATCGCCATCGTCGCTGCCTTCGCTGATATACAAATTGGCTTTTGCAATGACTTTATACATTTTACGAGCAGTGGCCCCTTTTGAGTGGTTTTTGGGTTTCCGACTTTTGTCGAATTCCAACCTCCAACCTCCAAACCTCCTTCTCGTCCTTGTCCTCGTACTCGTTCCAGTTCTTGTTCTGCTTGCGAGTTGGCGCACTCTGATGCGATTATAAAGGCTAAATTGATGCAGATAAAATTAATTGAATTCAAAAAGCCAAATCCGCTGCCCTTTTTCTATTTTCCTACTTATTTTCTTTTCTTCTTCCTATTTTTTTTTCGAGGGCATCTGGCAATTTTGGCAAACATGTGGCACAAGTGGGTCGCATTTTTTGTGTGTATGCTGATTTTCCGATAGTTTGGATAGCTACTTAGTTGGTTGGGTCATGCGAGCAAATGTCAATAGGCAGGCAATGCTTTTTATCATACTCTGGCAAAGATAACAAAGCAATTAAGAATCATCATAACAACAAAAATATAGTAGAATGTTGAATGAATTTAAAAATAAAATTAATGTGAAATACAAAATGTAGTTGCAGTCAAAATTATAAGTACAGCAATTACTCGATGTCAAAATCGAATAGAAATTTGTATTAATCATAATACAAACAAAGGTGATAATACTTTATCAGCATGTTATTATTATTGTTTGTTATCGTGCATACTATATGTTTACCCCTTGGTTTATCTTTGTGCTCTAGTCTAACCAACTTTTCTGGGCATTCCCAACTTTTGCGTCAACAAAAGCTTTGTTATAATATAAATATTTGAGACATTTTGCCATTTTCATTAAATTGTACAACGATTTCTTTGCTTTCCAAACATAAAGACGCAGAAATAACTAGAAATGCCACCACCACCAAAGCCACATGGACCCCACAATCCCCATGGACCTCATGATCCGCACAAGCCAGGACATGGACCTCATGAGCACGGACCCAATCATCCGCCTCATCATCAGGTTCCAATGCCGTTCCACCAACCAGGACCTCATCACCATCCGCCCCACCACTAAATAATATAAAAATGTAGAACAAATGTTCAATGCATATATTTATTAAAATCAGAAAAATAAATAAAACACTTTTTACTAACAACGAAAATATTTCTTTGGCTTCTTATTCCATACAAATTTAATAAATCTCTAAAGACTTTTTTAATTTTGATATTTCCTTGAATAAAATAATTGTACCGGAAATATCAAAATTACTAATAACTAATAATAACAACATTACCTTTCCTCTATAAGCCTGGAATTTTGTGCATTCCCATTGATCATACTTTTTTGGGGCTTTCCAGACACCCAGTTGTCCCAAACAAATTTAATATTTATTAAGTGTTGCTCATAAAATTGGCACATACATTTAGCCAACACGAATACCATACTAGTGATTAGGACGCCAAACCCCCTTCGATTAGATAACACTTATCAGGAGAGCAAATAAAACCCTGACTGAAGTGTAATATTATAAAACTTGAGCGGGTAACAAATGAAAGTTCAGTTGAACGAAGTGCTTTCAATTATTCGCAGCTTGCATTGAAACAATCAAGGCTTCAAAATGCCACCACCACCGCATCATCATAATCCTCCTCCGCACCACGGACCTCCGCACCATTGTCCGCCCCACCACGGACCTCCGCACCACGGACCACCTCACCACGGACCCCCGCACCATGGACCCCCGCACCACGGTCCTCCCCACCATTGCCCTCCACCCCACCACGGCTATGTACCTCCACCACACCACCACGGATCTCCGCCCCACCATGGCTATGTACCTCCGCCGCATCATGGACCTCCTCACATCCAGCCTCGTTAATGTGAACTTTAGCACGGCAATCAGCTTAATGTGTTAGAAAATGTGTTATAATAATTGATTTGATTCATTAAGAACTTTTATATTTCCAATTTAAAATAAATAAAACTCAATATTTTTTCTATAACAATGAACGTATTTATATTTATTTCAAAATAAGCTAAAAATCGAGCTAAATTTAATATAATATTTATGATAAGCCGTTTGCAACAAGAATATAAAACCATTTCTTTATAAATTTAAGAGCTTGAATAAAACAAATTAAATGAAAAATTTGGTTCAACAACATTGAGCGCATATTAAATTTATTTAAAGTAATGCTAAAAATATAACTAAATTGCCTTTAAAAGAATATAAAAGGTATTTGGACCGAAAATGTATCAACTTAATAAAATCTGAAAATATTTGATTATCGTGCTTTCAAATATTTTTAGTTTCTCAGAAATAAAATGGGGTCACGACATGGTTATATAGAATTAACCCTTTTTGACCGGGGTTTTCCGGCAATTCTGGTCTTTCCAGTCTGCTAGCGAATGACTAAATGCTATACATAGATAATAGCCATTAGTCACAACTGATACTTTATCCAAATATGGCGCATTGATTATCAGACGCAGATTAGATAAGTCTTATCTCCTAAGTATTAGACATATATATTGGGCATGGATTCATATTTGAAGCTATCTAAAGTGGTTTAGTTAGCGCCTATTACTCGCGCGTATCGCACGTGAAATTACTGGACAGTAAGCGTAGAGAAAATGCCACCACCGCATGGAGGACCTGGAGGACATGGTGGACCACATGGTGGCCACCACGGCGGACCCCACCATGGGCCACCGCATCACCACGGACATGGACATGGACCGCCGCACCATCATGGACACGGTCATGGGCCGCGGCGTCCTTGCATTTGTTGCACAATATTATAGAGAATTCGAAATTGTACCACGGGGCGTATGAAATGTTAAATCAATTTAAGACAAGCTTATCAAGCAAATAGTTGTAATGTGTCAATAAAATTAGAATGAGCTGGAGAGCGAAAGAGCCTTTAATGTTAATCAGTTCCTTAATTAGTCAAATGAAGTGGCTTGAGTGGCTAAGCAATTAATGAGCGGCTAATCATTATGCCTAAATACTTTAAAACCTCAAAAGCCGCTTACACGGCGGTTGCCTTTACATATGTATGTTATATATACATATAGTGTGTGTGTGTGTGTGTGTGTGTGTGTGTGTGTGTGAGTGTGGCCTTGCGTGTCGATTTTGTTCAACTCATATGTGGATGGGAGCGGTCCACACACACACTGGCTAAGGCCTGGGCCTGGGCCCCGCTCTAATTTATAGCAGTCAAGTTGAAGCAGACTGGAAGACATACAAGTGCCATAAATTCTGGCAAAGGAACACATTATTTATACTGTCAACTGGCTATAGTATTTGAAACGGAATTCTCTGCTCTTCTACTACCTATAAATAAGTGCATTACCCGAAAAAAAAATCCAAAAAACATACAAGAGAGTAGCCGAAAAGCAAGTAGCGCTCATTTCGATATAAGTCTTCATTAGCGGTTAAAAGGCTGACCTACAATGGGGCAGCTAACTGGCGATGCCAATGGGTTTTTCATACGCATTGAACTGTCGCCGCAGCGTTAAAGCCGGAAATGCCCAAACAGCAGCAGCAGCAACAACCACACCAGGCAAAACGACAGGAATACGGTGAGCGATGACGAGAACGAGAACGAAAACGAGTACAACGAAGGCGACGGAGACGGAGACGGCGGCGATGGCGGTGGCAAAAAGGAAAATGCTTAAAGTTCAAATTAAGCACAACAGCTGGCGAAAAATTGAATTGAAGGCAGCAGCAACAACAGCCACAACGTCGCTTCCCTGCTTTCCTGCTCCCTCCCCACCAGAGCATTTCAACGACAACAGCAACGAGGCAAGTAAGGAAAAACCAAAAAAAAAAAAGGAAAATACATATAAAAAATAAACGAAGCATGCTTCATGGCGCCGAGGCAACAAACGCACGAATTCAACTCGTGCCAACAGCTGGCAAAGAGAGAATACAGACAGAGAGTCGGAGAGAAGCTTCTTCTGGCCGGAGAGTAAATATTATGCTCTCGAGGGAGTGGCGCCATTTGCTGGCGTAGCGTTCAGATTGCGTACTAAGCAAACGCATGCGCCACATCATCGAGTGAAATTATGTCGTGGCTATAAACAGAGAGAAGAAGTTCGTATAACTCAATGGGCTATCAGTGCTCCACGGTATGCTCTTGGGTTTGGGTTGCTAGTTTTTCATTGTCAGGTTTAACAATTGTTGATACGACTTTCGACTCGAATGCCAGTTTATCTTATCGCCAGCAAAAGCGCTGAAGTTTGAAGTGAATGCAACAATAATTTTATAATCACTGTGTACAAGGCAAACATACTTCAAACTTTTTGCCAGAGTATTGGCATATCAGGGCTACAAATATTCTAGATAATTGATAGACTATAGACCAAATGGAAATTAGTTAATCAGAATATGGAAAGCTAGCCAAAGGATTATAAAAAAAAATCACTTTTAAAATGAGTTACGAATTTTTGTCCCTTAACTTTCCTAATGGAAATTTGTCTTGACTACATTTATAGAACAATAAAAATGTAAATTTCAATATTATTTGTCAGTAATGAATTTGTTACTATGTGTTAGTACTGATAGAGGCGAATTAATCAAAATTATTTATATATTTTGTAGTTGTTCCTAAGTTGATGTTTATTCGGTTCATTTAGAACCATATGAAATATGCAAAAATGCGGAAATTATTGTTGGTTGTAATCCAAATCCGCCCATTTCACTATATTATATATTCACACTGCATAAATAAGGTGCACATATTTTTTATTTACTTGAATTAAATTTTGTAGCTGGTTGCAAGTTGCTTCATCTGGCTACGTTTCATTTAATTATGCTGTAACACAAGGTTGAAAAGTGGCTACCCCTAAAGCTGGGCAGAGTCTAAGTACGTAATTAATTATGATAGTGTTAGTTAGTAAAGGCTGCCACGCCCACTGCCCACTATCCACTACTTTGGCAACAGTTCACTCTAAGCATGGTGCAGTGCATAAATTATGTTAGGCCGAAGTGCAAGCAAAGTTATTTGCAACATAAACCTTTCCACGCACATCCTCTCACTATACATAGCCTTGGTTTGTTAGAAAGATTAACGCGTGCATTTTGTTTTTTATGCCACCAACTCATAAAAACACACACACACACACGCTGGCATACTTACACAACACACTTATACACATAAGTATACTTATACTAAGCCGTCTGCGAGCAGAGTGAAAAACAAACTGCAGCGGAAGCGGCGCCTCCGTGCCTCGTTGATGTGCTCTGGCGTTGTCACTTTTGGGCGACAGGATGCTGCACAGCGAGGACCAGAGCCAGAGCAACTGCTCATGGCGGCCACTTCAGCGACAATAATAAGCGCCACAACAGCAACAGCGTCAGCAAGAGCGGCAGCGGCAGCGGATGTTGCATGAAGCCAGGCGGCACACGGAGAAGGTGCGAACCGAGGCGTCTGTTAATGATAATGATGACAGTCTGTCGCCGGCTTTAGCTGCAGTTGCTCCTTGTGCCGACGACGCGCTCTAGGACACTCGGCGCGCTAGTTAAAGTTTTAATTTGGCATATTATAGTGGCTGTGGTGTGGCACACAGCATGCTGCTCGTTAGATACGGATATAGATATAAGCATATGGCATTATACGGCCACAATTGGAATAGGAATAGGAATGGCAATGGGAATGGGAATGGGAGTCGCAATGTGAGTGCCAGGCCAGGCATACCGCAAATGCAAGCCAACAGCAAACAGAAAAGCAATGCGAACAGCTTGAAAAATACTTGAGCTTGTCAAGTTATGGCATTGAACTTAGCCGAGCGAGTTGAGAACTGGCTAAGAGCTGCATGCCCGAATAGTTAGCGAAGCCAAGTGCAGAACTAAAGTGCATCTGAGGGAAATTGATAATGAGACCAAGTAAGGCACGAAATGCAAAAGAAACGCAGTTAATTATTTCATACTCTATGATAGAATATTTAGAAAAGAATACTGCATATATTTGTGGCAATAATGAAATGCACAATGTAATAAATTATATATTTTAAACGTATACTTAATATAATAAATATAATATGAGTATGAATTAGAACAAAACCAAAGGGAACCAACAGGAAAACGTACAATTTACCAATATATGCATATATTATAATTATATTATCAATGAAATTAATTAGATGTAAAATAGGAAATTTGTAATTTAAATTCGTATGGATACATATTTTAATAATTAATATGTGTTATAAATCGCTGAATAAAATTGAAGAATAAATATAGACAAATAAATAAAATATATATACGTTATAATCATTAAAATTAGGAAATAACCACATTAAATTTGAATTTCATTAAATTTGAATTTCTCTCAATAAGGAAATTTAATTCAATGTTAAATTTCAAGGCATTCTTCTAGACAAGTTAAGTTATTCAGCGAATGGATTTCATAGAAAAGTGGTAAGGGTTCTTAGAACAACAGGGGATGACGGATGTTTGCATTTAGATGAAAATGACAAATATATCTCTTTTCTAAGAAATTTATGGAATGTTTAAATCTGTCGTTTAAACATTCTATAGCACGAGCTTAATCATCATCAGGAAGGAAAGCACGCAATTACTTTAAGTTCAACATATGAACAAAGATTCTTATATACTAATTCTTGGAAAATCCTTTTCTTAAATCCTTGGCTGATTGTCTGAGTTACACAGAGCTCACACTTTAAGCCATTTAGCAAATTATGTGCGAGTTCTTTTAACCCTTAAGTAAAGCAGTTCACAAAGGCAAACGAAGGACTGAAGACAAGGCAGAGAAGGACAGCAGGAAGGATGGCGCAGGATGGCAGGAATGAATGAAAGGAACAGCAGGGGAAATGGAAAATATTTTGGCAAAGCATTTTCAATTCAATCAAACGCCCACTAACAAAAATGCAAATACTCAAGCTCACACACACACACATCACAGATATAAATAAATACATATGTGTACACATACGCACATGGAGACCGACACACACACACACACACACACACACACACACACACACACTCGCAGACATGTCGGCATTTAAATAAAAATAAACATAGCAAATGGTTAGAAATACTTTGAAACACTTTTAAGCATCATTACATTAGCAAATTTTTCTCCTTTTTTTGGCACTGCACAAAGCGAAATGTGAGCGAAAGAGATTTACCCAAATGTGGGCGTTATTCTCAGTTGGCGCTTCCTTAGAGTAATTTTATTAGATGCGAAAAGCGTACATGGTACATGAGGGCGTGGCCAGCAGTCACATTATGGCCACTTCTTTTGATCCCTCTCTTTTCCTTTTGCGAATTTTTTTCGCTGACTTTTGTGGCATTTTCTAATTTACATTTAACGCAAATGTAATTATTGACAAAGGCAAAACGCTCTGACAGCACGTGAACCGCTATGCAGCGCCCTTCATCTCCCTCACTTCAGCTGGTTCCTGTGTAATTGTCGTTATAATAAATAACTTCAACTGTCCAACACTTGACACTTGACATCAACTGCAACGGAAGCAACACGAAAAAGAACAAGAATCAAGGATAAGAATTGCAGAACTCTAGTCCAATATACCCTATAATTTGGTCAATATATTTAGTTTGTGGGGATCAACATTTGTACTTATGTACATATGCTCGACTAAGCCAACTACAAGAAACCCTGTTCCCTCGGCCGGAGGGAATGTCGGATTATACAGTTAAATATAAAATATAAGTCGCTAACATTATTTTAATTTTAACATTCGTAAATGAATTTGTGCCAAAATGTACGCTGATTTAAGATGACTCTTAGTACGTACCTACCTTATAAGAATATCAAATGTTCTTGATTTAACTAAACACATTTTTTAAAAGTTTAATTAAACAGAAGTTCGACTAAAATAAAAAAAAATATCGATATTTGTGCTGACATCAAAAATTTTAAATAGATACTTCTTAAGAAATACTGAAAATATTTTCCCACTATTTATGTTCAATGTTCTATACAAAAAATGAACAGTAAAGTGCATAACTAAAGCTTGACAATGAATTGAATTAATTTCAAAAATATAAATAACAAATATATACTTAAAAAAAAATGTTATTTCGTTGATAACACAAATAAATCCAAGTTAATTTAGTTTTATAACATTAATTCGACTGCTATAAATCAAAATATATTCGATTGAAATCAATTTTTGGCAGTTTTTTCGGCTGTTCGAGGCTGCGAACTATCCGTGTTAAAACTGTTTGTAAGCACATTATACCCCTTAAAGTCTGGTTTTAAGGGGTTTAAAAGCCACCAAACTGGACTCGACTCTTAACCGCATGCAAAAGCAGCAGAAAAACAGCGCCGCATATTTCAAATGGGACACATGTAAAAATGCTGAAGCGCTGATAAGGACATTAACATTTGCACAAAAACACGGGAAAGAGGAATGACTGGTATTGCAGGAGTGTGGGGAGTGTGGGTGTGGAATCAGGGATACGGGGATACAGGACACCCAACTCGTCGACCATTTGAAACTTTGCTTTCGTATGCGAAACATCAAAAAAACTTTGCCGCGTCGCTTTTGACACGCAAATTTATAACGGCAGCAACAGCAACAGAAACAGAAACTTGTTGTGGTGCAAACTGCGCACCACCAAACCCACCACTCAGTCGATGGAAAATATAGGAATAAATAAAAGGCAGCAAATTTTTGAACGCATACAAATGCAATTTAAATTTACTTATTTAGAACCCCCTGGGAATTTGAAATTATTTGCCTTTTCACGCAAATTTAGCGACCATTTTTCTCTGCTCAACAAAAAAAAAAAAAGAAAAGCAAACAGCATTGAAGGCCCCCCTCAGACAGGTGGGTTCCAAATTGGAGTTTACATAGTTGTTGTTTGTTTTTTTTTTTTTTCGCCACTCAGCTCCAACTCCAGCTTTTACCCTCTGACATGTGCTGCACAAGTTTTTCGGCTGAGTTTTTGGACGATTAGAAAATGCTTCACAGTAAAGTAACCCAAAAGTCTCTGACAAATGCCCTGGCTAGCCATGTTGTTGTTGTTGTTGTTCTTATTATTCTTCTCGCTCTGGTTGTTGTTGTTGTTGTTGTTGCTGTTGCCTCTGTGGTGATTAATGACGTCGAATGTTGCTAAAGCAGACAACAAAAGGAGGTGGTGGAGTCAAAGCTGAAGCCTGCCCTGGCAGCTTAATTTAAAATGAAAATTGTACTTAATTTCTAGCATAGCTTGTGGATGCAAGGATGTGGAGGAGGGATACCAGTGACAGGGAACAGGAAGGGGGGACAGTAGAGAAGAGACATCTGTGTGGCGCTCTGGCTCTCTGATGCTTAAGGCTTTTGGGTTAAGAGTGAGAGAGCTTATGGCAAAGCCATCGAGCAACTTCTCCAATGTCAAAGCCTCAGCTCATGGTCTGGCTATGCCGGATTCTCGGGGACTCTATTTATAACGCGTTTTACAGATAATTCAAGCATTAAGCGTGCTACATAACTTAATGCTAAGCCTCACGCCCTGCAAATCCATCACAGAAATATGAAATCAATAATCAAGCAATCTAGCAAAGCCTTTCCATCACTTTATTGTTAGCACCTAATCTAAAATGACTTCTATATGATACTTTTATTATTAGAAGTTTATATTACTATTGCTCTTTCATTATTCTTGAAATTGAAATTATTTATTTTCCTATTATTGATTATATGATAAAATAAAAGTCATATGTTAACTTTTACTATCATCTCAAATTAGATTTAATCTTAGAAGTTCTACTTTTTTAAAGTCAAACTAAAGTCAATTGCAAATGAGTCAAGTATGATAATTTTTTCAAAGCCTATTAATATTTTGCAATTAAAAAAAATGCAATATCAATTTTTATTTAATCAATTTGCAGCTTTCTCCAGATCTAACTGAAGCAGGCAAATTAATAAGAAGTTGCATTCATTTTTTATTGGATATTCCAATAGAGATTTGAATAACTTTAACATGGGTATGTTTTTTAATTTATTTATACACGCATATGCAAAAAAAAAGAAGACGTTGGCATTGTCAAACTGTGGCAAACAAACACATGCCAAAATCCAAAAGCGAGAGAATAAAACAGCCAAGAAATGCAAAAACTTGAAGCATGACTTTGACTTTTGAGTTTTGCTGCGGGAACCGCAAGGAAATTGAATTAAGATTACCTCGTGAGGATTTCAAAGAATTTACACAGAGTCAAACAAGCTTTAGTTTATTATTATTATTATTTTTGGGGACGAGTGGGGAAGGGGCGGAGGCGGGTGCGTCAGACATCGCAGCCGCAAAATTGTAGGAAAAGCGTTGGCAATTTTCAATCGCAATCTTTTATTTTCTTTGGCGCAAAAGCTACTTTATTTTGACAGCAGACAAACAAATGTCAGAATTGAAATTAAAAGGGAAGCAGCGACAGGCAGCGAGTGGAAAACTTGGTGAAAACATGCCAAGCAGAAGCAGAAGCAGCAGAAGCAGAGAACAGCCGCAGTTTGCTGTCCCCCTCGCACTCCCACTCGCAATCACATTCACACCCGCACGCATTGCTCTGACTTTCTTGCATTCGCATTCCCGTATTCACTTTGGTTTTGCTTTCTCGATTGTATGTGTGTGTATGTGTGTGTTTTTTGTTGTTTTTGCACATTTCACACAGCGTGAAATTTTCTAAATGTCATTTTGCTGTCATCTCGTGGATAATAAGATTACAACTACGTTGAAATAATAGGATTCAAATGAAAAAACTTTGCCGTCGTCTGTCTTCCTCCCGTATTCCTTTCTTGTTCTTGTTGTTCTTGCTGCTTCTTCCTCATCATCGTGCATATCTCTCAACTTTCAATACGACGCTCTCACCTACAATATCTTCGAATATGTCTCAAGTGGGAGTTTCTTTCTTTCGTTTTGCCAAAGTGCAAAGTTTTCATTTCGACGGCTGATTGAGAAGCGCGATAATGACTAAACAGCTGGCCAGCAAATAAAAAAACATTAAGTCGCGATTTATTTTGAAGCCCCAATTCGTTGGCTTTTGTTGGAGAAAAACACTTATGATCCGTAGACCACTTTAAAAGTCTGGATCTAACAGTGCCTGTCTGCATGCATAATTGATTCGATCGGCTGTCTGCCTTAAATGAGCCACGAGACGAAATAGATAAAAAATAGTCAGCAACAACAAAAATGACTAGCTTTCATAGTCCGATCTTTTTGCCCGGTGGCTATAAGTTGACGAAAGTACTTGCCATGCTGGAAGACTCGCAAGACACCAAGCAAAACAAAATAAGGCAAAAACACAATAAAACAATAAGCTGGTCAAAGAGCAACACACAACAAACACAGCCGGGAGCCATAAAAAACCGGCTTTCATTGCTGAATTTCGGATATAAAAGCGCTGAGCGAAGCTGCAAAAGTTATCAGAACTTCCCCAACGTTGTAACAAGCCAGAAGTAAACATGAACTCCCTCTTCGTGATCGCATTGAGTGCTCTATTCGTGGCTCTGGCCGTGGCATCGGTAAGTTCTTGAAAGATAAAAGACATTAATTGCAAATGCAGCAGTTAATAAAATTAATACAATTTAAATTAAAGTTTGGAGGGTTTTCAGAATAAATTAAGAAAAATTAAAAACTAGGGAAAAATAATTAAAAAGAGTGGAACGAGAAGTGAAATAAGTTTGGAATTTATCATATAAATATATTTCATATATATTATATATATATAAATAAATTTAAAAAGTAGAGAAAGGAAATAGAAAGAGAAAATTGAGAAGAGAAACCAATTTTAAGGCGAATTATAAGCATTTCACGTAATATAAAAATCGTTCATATTTTTTAAAAATACAAAATAAATCTAAAATCAAGGAAAGAGGGAAATATGAGAAGAGAAATATGTTTTAAAGTGAGCTAGAAGCATTTTTAAATATTTAAATACATATATTTCATATTATTGGCAAATATTATCTACATTTAAAATCAGAAGAAATGACTATAAAAGATCAGCTAAACAAATATGTTAAAATGTAGTGAATATTAATTATTTAATTGATGTTCAATTCTCCTCAAAATTGCACTGCTCTTCCGAAGTAACCTTATGTCTTATTCTATAGCCCATTGACCTGAACGAGGAACAAAAGGCTGCGGCAAAGCAGATTGGAGAAACCTGTTCCAAGGAGGTGGGTCTCAGCGAGGCTGAGGTAGCCAAGGTTAAGGCCAAGGACTTCAGCGAACCCAGCGAGAACATCAAGTGCTTTGCCAACTGCTTCTTCGAGAAGGTCGGCACCCTCAAGGACGGAGTGATCCAGCCTGAGGTTGTGCTCACCAAGTTGGGCGCCATCATCGGTGAGGAGAAGACCCGTGCTGCATTGGACAAGTGCAGCTCAATCAAGGGCGTCAATAACTGTGATACCGCTGTCAAGTTGCACGAATGCTTCGATGAGTTCAAGAAGGCTTAAAGCAGCTGCTGCTTTTCAATAAATTATAATTAATTTATGCTTGCATTGAAAAACAATAATAATAACTGCATTTCATAATAGACAAACAAAAAGCTACGGAAGAGTGTTTCATGTGGGTTGCTGCATGGCTGGGTGATTAATTTGAGAGGTTGAGGGGCGTGAGATACATTCTCTGTACGTGTCACAGTTTGTCACAGCTTAATTGCAGCTTTAACTGCCCCCGACTGGACCGAAGCCATCAGCTTAAATAGATTACGCACATATTTGTATCATTTTTGCCGCCGGCTGTTCTCATCTGCGAATTCGCACAACTTCCGCAATTTAATTCAATTAAATTGCACAACTTTTAATGCGATGCAATCAACGTGCAAAATCTGCCAAAAACACTTTAATCAAAACAATTAGGTAAGTTTCGTAATTAAACAGAATATTAAAAGCAATGAATTTCGCCTTGAAATTGTGTTTCGAAATCTGGAACACTGCCTATTGTTGGTCTTGTGTGTATATATATATTGCTTATATATTGTGTATATTGACTCATTTGCCATTTTCAATTTGCATAATTAAATGCACAATACAGGCCACACCTTGATTATGCACCAAACGCGTTAATATTGTAGCATAACTTTATTATTTAACGGATTGAACTACGTGATTGCCGGATCAGCATCAGCATCAGCAACACATTAACTTTTTAGGCAACTAATGCTTTTGTCACACAGTTTTCATACTTGTAAACGAAATCACAATCTGTCGGACCCTTTGGCATGGCTGCAGTGCATTTCTTTAGCTCCGACGATATCTTGTCCAGCGGGATCTTACTGAAACGGGCCTGGGCGAACTTGAGGATAGCCTCGTTGTTTGGCTGGTCGCCAGTTATAAGACCCATTTTCTTATAGAGACAGTTGTGGAAGCACTTGTAGGCCTCAGATGAATTGGCAACAAACTTATCGCTGGTGATTTGTGTTGCCTCAGCTGCTGGTATCTTCAGCTCCTTGATGCAGTCTTGCTGCTTATTCCTATAAGCAGCCGCATCCGCGGCACTCTGGGCCTGTAAAATATTTATCAGTCGATGGAATCTATTTCATTCAATCCTCGAACTCACCAAAACAAACTCGTAGAATGAGCACACTATTAAAATAAGCAACACGACTTTCATCTTGTTCCAAAGTATTTCTAACTGATTTCGGTTATTTTCAATTCGTTTAAATAGTCCACGCGTTTAATTTGAGATTATAGGTACGAATTGGTACTCAATTAAGTTGTTACGTTCCAAATTTTATAAATTGCCAATTTGATAAAAAAAGCTAGCGTTAAATTCAAATTACTATATGATATTTTAACAAGCTCCAATTAGATGTCCGCAAAATACACTGAAAAATATTTTTAATATTTTAAACTTTTACCCATCGGTAAAATTGGGAACTTATTGGCTATACACTCCAAATAAAAAGAGTTTTGCATTAAATATTTTAATTAAAAATATGCATATCTTCTATTATTCCTTAGTAAGTATTCTAATTCAATTTGGATACGTATCTTTTTTGTGGTCAATTTGCATACTACACCTGCAACTATTTATATTCAAATTAAATTTTTTAATGCAGCCTGAAAGTATGCAATGAATTCACACTGTTATTTTATTGCCACGCACAGCATTACGGAGTGCGACTATTAGTTTATTGTACCATTTAAACATATACTTTTCTCTCCCGCATACGCATAGATAAATATATAATAAATTTGTTACATACGTTAAATAAGTTGATAATATGGATATACAAAAACTAAGCTGCTGCAGTTTCTTGGTCCTCCATGCGCTGCATATCATTGATGACCTCGTTCGCCTTCTCGTTTCCACTTCCATCATTCTCGAGCTCCTCATTATCGGGAATGGTATCGCTGCTTGTTTCGCTCCGTTCCAGAACCTCCCTGAGTCGCTGCTCGGCCTCCAAGTTCTTCAGATGATTGTAGCATAGGCGCAGCTTGTAGGCGGCTTCACAGCGATTGTTGCTCGTGATATCTCGGCACTCGGTCAGATCGGGCTTCTGGCGTTGCAACAGACTCTGGACCTCCATTTTAAAGGCCTCCTCCAGCATCATTTCGTAGTGTATCAGGCCCAAGCCGTCGTAGAGGCAGCGGACAAAGCAATGCAGGGGCTCATTCCGCTTGAGATCCAGACTCGGCAGCTGGACTGTACTGTCGTAGTCCATGTCCGCCAGATTGTTGTCGTTCTTTATATTATCGTCAGCATTGCCAGCGGCCACGTCCAGCTCAGGGTCACTGTTGGAGTTCTCATTGAAGAGCAGACTGAGTCGAAAAAGTTTCAGTTGCGACATCGATATCTCCGTCTCCCTCATGCAGGACTGCAACAGTTCTCGGGTGATCTTCGGGGACGCTGTCGTCGTCTGATTGCGATCCTCGACTTCGTTGCGAGTCAAAGACATGTTCAGCGAGACGGACAGTGATCGTGTCTAAGGTATCGATAAATGACGTTAGTCTGTCTAAGTCAGATTAAAGTTCACTTAGTTAATCTTACCCATGCCGGTTTACTGAAACTTAGACACAGCAACGACAGTAAAAAGACTTTTTTATACATTCCACAAGATCGCGAATTAATTTATGTTGGAGTTCGTTTAAAATCGATAAATCGACTGATATTTAAAGCTGCGACTGATCATGCAATGGCTTTTATAGCATCTGCTCGTTAATAATTCGACTATAATAGCTGGCAAATTTCGATGTCAAATCATGGAGAACTTTAATTAGACGCTCCATGCCTGAATGGACACCGATCTTTAATGCATTAAGTAGATCAAACTTGCAAAATTCGTACAATTCCAATAATTATACACATTTCATGCCCATTGATCTTGTCACCTGAAACATTTCAAATCTCATTAAACAGATTATTTAAATGACCACAACTCGCTCGGTTCAAAGAGCACAGTTTAGTAATCCATAAATTTAGGTAAATAGCAGCATTATTGTTGTCAGGGACACGCATCAGTGCATTGCCAAAGCCATTTGTGAATAATTGTTGACCGTTGCTTCCAAAACATCTATAATGATCAGCCCAAGTGTATATGTAAATATTGGCCAGCTAAGAATGCAACTAACAAGTAATTTTATAGTAAATATACTTTTAAATAGGTATTAGTAATTGAATTATTTAATTTAATCACAAACAAGAAATAAACTTACTTAATAAATGTATTAATACAATTATTTAAAGGTTATAGTTCTTATCCTTCTAACAATAGTTACTTATATCGAATCCGAAATTTAATTTCATGCGCATTAGTTAAGTCTAATTTTAAATAGTTTTTCTTTATTTCTGTAATTGTATTTGTTTAATAATTTTGCGTTTCTGTAATTTCCGACAAATTGATTGAAATGTGTCCATCTTATGAGTGCTGAAATTGATTTAAAGTATTGTTAATTACTTAAGGAATTAAGGAAATACATTCACAGATAATGTTATCGACCTCGGCTATCTTATTACTTCATCCAACTCTCTATCCTCGCAGATCTCTTTTTCTTGAGTTCAGTAAACTTAAAAGCAATTCCTAATTGATGAACTCAGTAACAGACGTGTGCTGATTATCAGGAACACGGATAGGAACAGGATTTGGAGCAGGACATGGACCTGGACACGTATGTCTTTAAGATCAAAGCAAAGACAGCTGAACGCTGAGCTGCCAATGCCACAATGGCAATGCCAATAGCAATGGCAATGGCAATACATGTATAACAACCCCCTGAGCGCAGTTTTTATAAAATTAAATTACATTAATGTGAGAACCGCAGGCTACGGCAACGGCAACGGCAACCCCCAGACTAGCTTCCTTGGCCGCTCCCCTTCAACTGCTCAGATGGCAGGACTCATTGCCCAGCCATTGAGCCAACTAACAAGACAGCTAAGACAAGCGAAATAAGAAAAGTTGCCCGGCTGCTGCTGCTGCTGCTGCTTGACTTGGCGGTTCCGTTGGCGGGATGAGAGGACTGAGAGGACTGTCTGTCTCTCGGGCCGTCTGTCAAGACAAAAGGCTAGTGAAGCATCAATGTGTTTGTCCCTTTGGCAGCAGCGTCCACAACCACGACGACCACGCGTGTTGGTTTCTTTGACAAGCCGCCAGCGCAGAAACCACGAGCTGTCTACTTAAATGCATTAGCCTGCCCTGAAGTGGAGGGGGAATTGCCAGATTGTTGATTGGAGAGTGAGAGGCGGAGGCGGAGGCGGAGATGGGAGACGGGAGACGAGATGTATTGTGCTGGTTTTGCTTTTTAATAGACATTAGTAAACGCATCAGTGATTATGGCAAGGCTTTTGTGCAGACAACTGCAACTGAAACGGATGCTAAATGGAAGTGACATGACAGTCAGTTCTCTGCCAGGAAGTGACAAAATGAATTATAGACGCCAGTCTGTCCAGCCAGTCAGTCGGCGGTAAAGCGGTTCACTCAGCTGATTCCCCAGCTAATGGCGTGGCTTAACTTCCACTATCCCCACCGTGAATTCCCCAAGCGATTGTCTCGTCCCTTACGTGCCAGCAACCCTATGAAGGTGACTACGAATATCAACCCGTACTCGCACACCTGACTGACCCACTGGCAATTGCAATTGCGCCACGTGCTCAATGAATGTTTAATGATTTGTTAATTGGATTTTGGCTTTTCACTTCTGTGAAAAAATATATATCACAAGCAGGACCCGTCGCCCGTCGCCCATCGCCCGTTCTTGGCTCTATCTCGGGCCTATTCATTTGTGCGCACATTACGCATACGTCGTGTTGGCCTCCTTTTGTTCGCTGCTGCAGAAAAAGCGACGCTCATCAATATTTATGCATTGCATAAACGTGCAAATGTCCAAATACCTTAGGGACTGAGCGAAGGACTTAACGTCCTGACGACGGTCTGACAACACCTAATGACGTCCAACTGTTATGCAAATGCCAATACACAAAAAGAACACCCAAGTTTCCATTTTCCATAGAGCACAGCCACACTTTGTGTAAGTCTATATTCTGTCTATCCACAACAAATCAATGTATACAATTACGGAATTATTATTTAACATTAAAGCAAGAATTTCCAGGAGTTGGTTAATTTCATTTCTTCAACTATTTTAAGTGGACTTAGGGCTGGCAAAGGATACAAATTTCTCACGCTGTAAAATAAGAAAGCGAAGCCTACAAGGATTGTGGAGTTATGGAATCTTTAGAAAATATACGGTAATGGACATTTGCTATAAAAACTTGCAGGCATTGTTTAATCAAAGGCAAGGAAGATACTACTAAGTACTAATTTAAATTAATGCAATGTGTTTTACCTGTGTTTGCCAGGAAATTATTATTAGGTAAGAACGATTTAAGTATATCATTGAACAGCATTTATTTTTGTTATTTCTATGCGTTGTTCATATTCATGAGTTTATCTGAATGTAGATTTGTATTATTCCAAATATAAATCCGATATACAAAAAAAATAAGTATTCACTACGCGTCATCTACAAGTGAATTTAAATAACACTTTTACCTGAATTTTTCTCCTGCTTTACTTTGACATTCATACTTTTAAAAAAAAATATTTCTTTTGCTTAACATTCTGCAAGCATTAGAGTAACGCCTTCTTCTGCTTAAGTGATTTACTTTAAGACTTTACTGCTTCTGCCTAACTAACAGCAACTGCCAATATTCCACTTTAATATGTTATCCAACATATTCTTCTTAAAAGTAGCATCCTCTTTAGCTTATCATTTCCGTCTATATTCGATCAACTACTTCTGCTTTAGTAACAGCAAGTGCTTCTTTTCAACTAACAGCAATTTTTGTATTTGTACATTTATGTGCGATTAAAAGCAAATTACTGATTTGCATATATTATTTATAGGTTTTGCTGCGTTTGTGGATTTATGAGTGAATTTTTTGCTCTGCATTTCATTAGCTTGGCACTTTCTTAGCCCACTTAGACAGTTTATCACAGTAGCGCATTGAAAGCCAAACAGCTGTAGTGGAAAATTTGCTGTTGAATAAGAACTCCAATAAAATACAAATATTTACCATATATGAAAATGTTGCCCTGGTGAAGCTACACTTTATTAAAGATTTTTCATTATTGCCGTTATATACTATGAAATCATACATTTTTATAGTCCAAAGCATAATAAAGTTCAATTTAAAGTCCAAATGAACTTGAAGAACAATCAGTTACTTATTATTTGTTTGTTGTCATCGAGAAAATATTTACATACTTATAATTTTAAATAATAGAAAAGTAAAATTTTGTTTATGTAGAACGCTAGCTTTAACATTTCGGGGTTATTTTTTTTGATTTGAAAAGGCGGAAAGGGCGTGGGAAAAATCTAAATAAAACTTACACGTAATGCCACCAAGCTTGATGTCTTTAAGCCTTTTAGTATCTGCGATCAATATGTTCATAGAGACAAGCAGATGGCAGATGAGTATGGCAATTTCGTCTTGACCCTGATTAAGAATATATGTATGTATGTATATACATAAATATTCTGTAAGCCCGTGGCGGGTATAAAAGGAAATATACATATACCGAAATGTTCATTACTATTTTTTGCATCTATTTCTATTTATAATTTTTTAATTTCTGATGACATACGATGCGTTAAGAAAATATTGTTTATTACCAAAAAAAATTAATGCATATAATAGCTTTAAATGGACTTTTATTAGTTTTTGATTAGTTTGTTCAGTTACTGATCGACATTATTTGACTAAAGTTCTCGATAATGCATCGATAAAGAAATGATGGTGTAGCCTGAACACTTTAAAAAAGTGTTAAAATTAACTTTTGGTTTTCATTGATCAGTTACTTTACGATAAAACACCGACAAAAATAGTTACAATTATAGTTAGCTTATTATTTCTATTATATTTTGATTACATTCGGGGGTTATCTTTTCTGTTATCAGTAGTTGTATATTCTAGTGTACATAGGTCTTTTAGAACAATACAAAGTTTATGTTATCAAAGGCTTCTAAATTCATTTATTTTTCAGAGTTTTTAAATTGAGATTTTTTTAAGACTGTTAGAAGCTATTTATTATTATTATTTATTTTTGATGCCAAGCTGACAAGTTTGCCTTTCAAGAAATGATTTTGTTTGAAATGTTATAAGTGTGTTTTTTTAAGTTAATAAACTCTTGAACAGCTTCAATAAATCTGTTTTTTTTTCATTAATAACAATCTACATGTATTTATTATTTTTTCAATTAGTTAACAATTCACAGATGCTTTTTACAGTGTGCGTGTGTGCTAAGACCATTTTTAATTCGTAATCCTTTTTAGATCTTGGCGTGGTTCTGGTGGTAGCACTGGTACAGCTGGAAGGCGGTATCGCACTTATCGGCGCCCTTCAGAGAATCGCACTTAGCCTGAATGGCCTTGACCTTGTCAGCGCCGGCAATGGGGCTCAACTTCTCCAGGACCACATCGGGCTTGATCTGGCCATCGACCAGGAAGCCAGTCTTCTCCAGGAAGCAGTTGGCAAAGCACTTAACCTTTGCGTCGGCGCCATCGAAGCTGCCATCGCGCAGAGAATGAGCCTGCTCCTTGGTGATGCCCTCCTGTTCTATGCAAGCAGCGCCGTGCTCACGTGCCTTGGCCTTCTGCTCCTCCGTCAGCTTGATTTCCTGTATACACATATTAAAGGAGGATGGGATTAAAATGTAATCTTTTAATCAAGGTATCATTATAACTTACGTCGGCAGCGACAAGAGCCACGCAGGCAACCAGAACAATTAGGAATTTCATTGTGTTGTAGTTGGGTTGACTTTTTACACTGATGGTTTGATTCATCGAACGATTCGCTTTTATATCATCCGAATCTCTGAACTTTGCTCGTTCGCTTTATGTTGTTTGTCTGTTTATTTTATAGCTGGCTGATCACACATATAGTATACTATTCAAGTTAAGCTTTTTAGAAGAGTAGTATTTTTAACTCTCATTTTTAATGATTTCGCCATCTCATCGCTTCGTTTTTATTGCTCTCTCTCTCTCTCTTTTCCCAACACTCTACAGTTGCAAATTATAAAGACTTTAATTATATACCCTGCTTACTCATAGCAGATATCTTTGGCTTTATAGAGCATTTTATGAGTAGAGTCGCTGCATGAAACAGGTCTTAATTACTCGATGATCTTATCGATTTGCTTGGTAAGAAATCTGTGTGTAGGATATTCTCGAGTCGAGCATTCTTAATTGGTCAATACATTGTTATCTGGCGACCTTAACAGCTGTTGACTACGATGGCGAGACAAATCCAGTGATTTACCCAAGTTTAATGTGCCATTGTTGTTTGCATTACGAATACGACTCTCAGGCGTTAATTGCTTCGAGTAATTTGTAAAATTAATATTAATGTTAATTTTCAATGAGTTTTTGCTGTTGTTCAAGTTTTGAGTGCCGCTCGGTGCAGCGATGCAGCAAGTTTTCGTTTTTTCGTTTATTAAATAAACACCCATTACTCAGGGCTAATTTACCCACACAGCCTACCAAATTAGACATAATTAGGTCGATCATACAAGTACAAAATATATAAACAATGAAAATATGCAAAACAAAATAGATGAAAAAAAGAATTATTTGAAATGATTATCATTCGATTTATTTAATTGGGAACTCTATAAGTGCTTGACTTAAAAGTACCCAGTACAAATTCTAACACAAAATTAAATAAAAATATTTAATAATATTACGCAAATTGCAAACAAATTACTATTTATTGTTATTAAAAAAAATGTAGTAAAGTATTTATTTGTAAATAATATCAACATAGAATGAAAGTATTCACAAAAATAAAAAATAATTATGGGAAATGATATTTAATTGAGAACTTTAGCTAACTTTGACTTGAAAATACATGAATAAATAACGAATTTACTTGGAACACAAGAATTATAGAATCTCTTTTACCATAAAATATAAAAGCATGCAAAATTGATTAGAAATTATAAATTTTTTTTTTAACAATATTTAAATGAATAGCAACTTCCTCCCATTGCAGTATCCCAAAACTACGCCACTGTCCCTTGCAACGCTTTTGTAGTACATTTCCATAATAAACCTACAGTAAACGAGCGATGGCAGATTAATGCCAGCAATCTTCAAATTGATACACATACGAATACGTAGATAGTTATACCGGTTTTAAAATAAATTATTTCCCTTCGGGGCAGACGCTTTCTGTGATTGGACTCGATTCGCCATAAAGTCTCGAGCAAACGCACGCTCCAAAGTCCACGGAAAGAACTTCCTAAAGCTAAGCTCAAGACGTATCAGAAGTTACTCTGTAACTAAAATGAATACAAAACAATTATAATAGACTAACAATCCAATTAGATTCTGTTGAGATCATTAATGACACGTAAATTCGATAATTTGTAAAAATTAGTTGAAAAAAGTGCCAAAGTGCTTCCAAGCCCAGCCTATACACAAAGCTTATAGAGTATCGAAACTCCAAAGTCCAAAAATCTGAAACCTGAAATGTTGAAAAGAGCACAAGTTATAAAAGCACTTCATAGTCATCGTGACAACTAAATCTACATCTAAATCGATTTGTGATCACTCATAACGGGATGATTAGAAATGAAAATGTCGACTAAAGTATATTAAGTATAAATACAACTTTCCGAGAGTGTTCGTGCATCAAATAAGGTTGTATCGCATATATCACAAATATTTACTGCTGACAGCATCGATAATTCATGACCTACTCAAACTAAACTATCAAACTATCGGAGACTGAAAAGTACCTGAACCTGAAGTTAAGCACAGAAACTTACCCAGACAAACTCATAAATAGTTACGCACGCCAACCCAAAACAACGCGAAGAGAAACCCAAATAAACAACAACAGCAACAGCAACGGGAACAACAATATGATGAACAAAGGAGCAACAGCCAAAACAATAACAATAACAAAATGTCAGAGCTCTTATTGGGTGCCATCGTCGCTTGCCAGGGCCATAACAAATATAAAATATTTAAATAGTAATAAATTCATAATGTCAACGTGTTGTTGCTGTAACTGCCATAGATTTATAGACAATAATAACGACAAACACGAAACGCGCCCAGGACAAAAAACTGTGACTTAAGTAGCCAAAAAAAGTTGCCAAAAAGCAACAAAAAACTAAACTGGGAAAAGTGTGAGTCATATCCAAGAATGATTCACTTAAAGATTACCCTATATTCGAGTTTTTAAATGTGAATTAATAAAAAATAAATAAATATTATATAAAAACTCGCCACACAAACTTTTCCTATTTAAAATCACATATTCGTTAAACTACTTCGTAAACAACTTGAATTAAATTTTGTAATTTCAAAAAGTTCGTAAAATCAGCATACCCAATATGAGACATTAAGGGGGTATGCAAAGGAAACGCCACGCGTTTTATAACTTCATATAAGAAAATAATAAAATTCTTTTATTGCAGACATGATAGACTGTTAGCGCTGGGTGGGGGATTAATAGTGCCGTGTACCTCATATATATATAAATATGTATGTATATATTCAAATATATATATTAAATACTGTGTGGCATGCCATAAAAATATAAACAGCACATAAAACGACTATGAATACAATGGCACACGTTACTACTGAACTGAGAGAGAGAGTAGCCCTTAGAGCTAATGAAATGTCATTGGACCCGGTGGGGACTTGTGGCAGCGATGTCAAGCAAAACTGAAATGCAAATGTCACGCGAAAAACTATTTGACGACAACATTATGGCTGGCATTATAATGCGATATGACCAAGAATATTCACAGCAGTCACAAGAGACCCACAAAGCAAAAACCAAGACCCGAGCTCAGCTCAAGCCGAAGCTACGTTATTTTCAGTCATATGCAAATTTCATGTGCCAAGTCATGCAAGTAAATTTATTAGCTATGAGAATTAAAAACTGTTTAAAATAAAAATTTACGGAACAAAACGATCACAAATTGTATTATCGTCATTAAATATTATATGACGTACTTGCGAGTAAAATTAATGAAATTTAATACCAAATACTTAAATCACAAATCTAATCGACTAGAATTACCTTAAAACTCACATAATTTAGCCTTTACTATAATTTTCTTAAGATAGAAACAAAATGATGTACAATAATTGTACGCCAAGTAAACCTTTAATGGTCGATATATCATTTATTACTGTCACGTTGTACAAGGACAAGGAGTGCAGGCCTTGTGCGATCTCTGTATCTCGAACAAAACAAAAGCCTACAGAAATTCAATTAGGCTTATCCCGTGCAACAACAACAAAAAGCATCAGGTAAAACAGCTGCAACACCTGCGCAATTAATTAGTGTTTGCCGCATTAATTTCACAAAAAAAAATTGAAAAAAAAAACACAAAATCTGAGGCTGGCATAAAACCCCAAACGGGATGTGGTAAGGTGTGTTCCGCTGCTCTAGGGTCAACTGCGTTGCTCGGCCCACCAGGCTAATAAATTCAAAATGGTTCCGACATCGCCTCCATCCTCCTCCATAACTCCGCTTGCCCGACCTCGGACCATTGCAAAAGGCTTATCTCGGCCAGCTCACTTTTTGGGCCACGCAATTAGAGTGAAAATGTGTACCAAAGTCAGCAATGGGCCAGAAACCGACCGAAACACTAAAGCAGCTAAATCAAATAAAGCAAATTCAGTTAATTTAAATTATAATGAAGGCACGCTGCGCATCCTTTGTATACACATTTCTTTCCACTGATGAAAGGATAAAACGTGCTTTGAAGTGCCTTACTATCTAATCGCACTAGATCTCAAAATAGATTTAGTTTCAATTGGGGCATAGTTATATAATTTGAATTTTGGAATTCGAGAGGAAATACGTGAGGAATCCAAACCATGGCTGCCCTTTATTATTTAAATATTTTTTATTAAAATTAATTAGTTATTCTTAGTTTAATTTATAACAATTATATAACATGTTTTCAGGGAGCTGTTTTTTTATGTTACTATTATTATTTTCCATTTAAAATTAATTTATTATTAGTGCTGTTTTTTAATAATACTGATATTATTTTAAAAGCATTTAAAAGAATCTTTTGACAAAATCGATTACGTAAATGGCATTTAAGACTAACGATTTTTTTTAGAAAATCAATTCAGTAAGCGAAGTCAAATAAATAATAACAAATGTATTTAATTATGTATATCGTGTTCTTAGTTTTATTTTCACATTTGCAAGTTTTTTATTAAGCTGATAAAAATCTCATCGGAGGACATAAAATGTCTGGCAAAAGTCCGCAGAGAGATATCATAATTTCCACTTCTATAATTTGTTTATGATTATAACCTCATGGAAAATAAAACGCATTTAAGTAATTAAGTCATAAAAAGAGAAATAGAAAAAAAACAAAAGAAGAAGGAGAAAATGTCGTGCGGTCGTAAAAAAAGTGGCCGCTTTGCAATAAAATGCCAAGAACAAAACAATTAGGCAATTAAATGTGCTCATATTACCAAAAATTTTCGTTTTGGTAACAAAACGCGTCATAAAATTGGGCCAAAATGCGCACCAGGACACTAAAAAAGGGTCACAAAATATGCTTATAAAAATAGCACCAACCAGAAGAAAAAGGAAAGAAAAATGATGTGAAAATTCTGTTGATTTGCCTTGCCTTTGTCGATTGTGAGTGTTTTAGCAATATTTATTGAATTCCAGTTTGCTAAAAAAAATTGTAAATGGAATGAAAAACGGAAAAACAGAAATAATAATAAAGAGCGATGTGCAAAAGATGAGGAAGAAAAGCTAACAAAAGCATCACAATGCATATTTCTGCCAACTGCCAGAAAATTCCGAACGCGACAAAATGAATTCTTTTGTGACAAGTTCAGTTGAGTTGAGTTCAGTTCGGATTGGAGGAGAACCTAAACTCCAGAAGACTGAAAGCAACCCCAGGAAACTGGCGCCAGTTACAGCCACTTCATATGGCACTGTGTAAGGGTTCAAAAGACAGCCAAGTCAGGTGAAGGAATGCAGTACCCATTTTGTAAGAAATTGAAAAATCTAACAGTGCTTTGGTTGAAGCGCCAGCAGAAATAAGCAGCAGCAAATACGCTGCTTTAGTTCACATTATTGTCATGGCCCTTGTGCATGGAATTTTTTAATAAACGTTAAAGTTTATAACATTCTCCTGGCACTTACATACGAGTATATCGACATGGACCCTACACGGTTTGATTGCGTGAAGTTGGGGACACAGAGCCAGAGTAGAAGTTAGTGGAAGGGAGAGTGTGAGAGAGAGATTTGCGTCTAAAAGGTAAGCCAAAGGCATAAAGAGCCCTCACATAAAACCAACTAATTAGGCAAAGCATCTAATTAGACACACACAACAAGCAGCGGCAGAAGCAGAGGCAGCACCAGGACCAAAACAAGGATATGCGTCTTTTGCGCCGGCTCGTAAAAGCCAAAGCCCCCAAATGACAACGTCGCTAAAAATTCCTATCGCAGCGCCAAAAATTAAGACTCCCAAAAAAAAAAACCCTAGAAATTTATTGTAGCAAAGGTTAAAGATGCGCCATGTTAAATGTGGAAATTGTTTAATCCCGAGCTTAGCAATTACAAGGCACAGCGCTCGTGGTCAGCTGCATGAAATTGAACCTGACAGCGCTCTCAAAATAGAGAGTCTGGAAAAAAAGATTTCTGAATTGCTTCAACAGCGAAGACTGCATACACTTCTTGAAACTAAACATTTATATTCTGCTATATAATATCAACTCTAAGTTACATTCAGATTGATACCAAATAGAAAAAAGAGACCGTATGGTGTTCTATTATTTACATTTGTTTTCTTTAGCACTTTACAAATTCACATATCAGAGTGTGCTACCCTAGTGAAGGGTAACAAAATAAATACAAAAAAAAAACAAAATAAACTCAGTAAAAGTGGAAACAAAAGCAATTTGCATTTTATTTTCTTTGTAATTTGATGCTCGATTGCCTTTTTAGTGTGTAATGAGCTGGGCAGTAAATGCGTTTTATTTTGTTGCAAAGTCAAAGGCGTCAACAGAAAGTAGTTCTCACCCAGAAGCAGGTGCACTCCTATGCCAAATCTTAAGTACTATTTTAGCAAATACTAGCAAAAAGGAAAAAAAAAAATTTCTTGTTAATTTTGTGCTTGATTTGTAAGGGTTGTAAAGTTAGTAATTTCCACAACAACAATTAATAGAGTCAAGTCAACATATATTAGTAGTTTGACTAGATTTTCAGAAGGGAGTTGCACTATATTTTGAGACCATACTTTTTGTTTCTAAATACTTTATAAAAATATAATGCCAAATCTTAAGTACTATTGTAGAAAATACTCGCGAATAGAAAAGAGAAATTTGAATTCAATTTTTTTCTTTGATTTGAAAGGGTTGTAAGGTATTACGAGTAATTTATATTTCCACAATTAATAACGTTATTGATTGTGGAAACAGAATCAAGATGTAATATTATTTTACTAGGCTTTTTTAGATGCCTTGCAAAATTATAATATTTGTTAAAAATTAACATTTTTAAAAGTTTTTCTGCTAGTTATTATCGGATCGAGAACTTGTATTCATTGAGTAACAATATAATAAACAATTTTTAAATCAAATCATTTTCGCTGTTTAAAAATAAAGCATACTCTTAGGCGCCACTGAATTTCATACCACAGCAAACAATTATTTTAAGTTGACTTGCACATGCATCAACTTTTGTGCAAATCTTTAATATTTTCTTACGATTTTGCAATCGAAATCACATTTTTGTAGAGTACATAAATATCTTTCGAACTTTTCAATTTATTAATGTCTTCCATCAAGTCATAATTCTCTTCACTGAACTTACTCGCAAATAAATATCTTTTTATTGTGGCAAATGAAATTTGTCTGCAGAAATGGAATTGTGTTTCGTACATTGTTTTCCAAGCATCGCTCTCAGCATAATTTTGAATTGCATGAGACGCACGAGTGCATCAGCAACACCCCGAGAATATTTAGGCGCTTCAACTTGATCAAAATAAATTGCATAAAATATTCTATTTACGTTTTCTCGCCAAGCGATGGGTGATGGGATGCGGATAATTTTGAAAAATATACCCAACAAATTGTTTATTATATTTATTGCAATCAACATTTGTAACTGCAGCGCCTGCGGGTTAAGATTTAGTGAAGATAACTCCGACGTTGCGGGGTTGAGAATATCAGATAGGTTTGGTTAAAACAATGCGCATTTGATATTAATTCATTTTTCCCTTGATGAAAACATTCCACAGCTTATGGGTTATGCTTGGAATTTATAATAAGCCGATAGGGTTAAGTGCTTATTGTCGACAATAGCGAACGATATATTGCAAGAAATTCTATTTGGATTTTACGAAGCACACAATTTGGGCTGTTAAACATAATTAAAGACAATGTTAGGTTTTTTGTTATAAACGTAACTTGAATTGAAAAACTTAGAAACTTTTTAATTTAATTATGTCAATATATATTATAGAGTATTTCGCTTTCTACAGGCAAGCCGTCCTAATTTGCAATTTTCATGGGTTTTAAGTGTGTTTATTATTTATTTAAAAAACAGGTTGCTAATGTGCATTCGTACACGTCTGAGTTCTGTTTGTCGAGTCTACGACACGTGTATTTTAATTTGATGAAATCTACAAAAACATGCAAATATCAGTAATTTAATTAATTAAAATGAACTTCTCCAGTGAAATGACTGAGCACAAATAGTTCTACACTAAGCTTTGTCATCTGCATTGAAACTCTGGCTAACTGGTTCTGGTTTTTAGTGGATTGTTCAGTCACATAAGTTGAGACACAGCAATTATAGTTAAGTAGATTTTATTTGCACTTAGATACATTTTAATTTAAATTAGTTGCGTAGACATGAAATCATTTTATTTAAATAACATTGATAAATCAGTTTGTTATAATACAACAAAATAACTAAGAATTGAATACTTTATTGTAATAAATGTCGTAGGAATATAAAATAACTTTAAGATTTCGAACCAGCCCCAAATGTAATTTTATAAATATTTATATATTATAGAATTAGAATTAAAAAAATGCTTCATACAAGTATATCCTAACAGTATTATCAAACATAAAAGAAAGCATCCCCTCACTGTAGAAACAACCCCTAAGCATTCTATTCGAAAGCCAAACTATCCACGCATTTACCAACTGACCCCAATAATGTCGAACAAAGTTCAACAACCTTGCTCCAACCTATAGCTGGATACCCAAAGGAATTGCCCCACAGTTTCTGATGAAGCTGTTTTCGAGGGAGCTTATCGAAGCCGCAAATAAATACAATCACAAACACACAAACAGATACAAACACGAATACTGAGAAGCAATAATCATAGGCATAAGATTTACTAATAACAATGATATAAGACATTTGCGAAAATGAGTATATAATAAAGCTAATGGAAAATTATGAAGCCGATGGTTAGAAGAGGGAAACATTTTTGGTCGTTGGCGCCAGTTTTGTGAGCGGGGAATGAAAACAACGATGAGTCAACTACAAACATAGTATAATATACGAGTCAAATAATTTATATTTAGCTTTGCAAATGTCAAGAGTGAAGAAAAATGGTTGTTGCACAGAGAACTGCAGCAATTTGTTTATAGCTTTCAAGACAATTTCCATCATCAATAATTAAATACAATAAATTTCTATAATTGATTAAATTTACCTTTATAAATTTTATGGGCTTCAGTTGAGGCCATCATTGAACATTAAATGTCGACTTTTAATGTTTATTACCTACACATATTGCAACTAAACCTTTTTTCTTTTCACTTCGGGTTGGGGCATGAGGGTTGGGTTGTGCACACCTTAATGGTCTATTAAGGTGTTTTGGGCCTGCGATTTAAATGCAATTAAATTGAAATGTCTTTCTCGGACACTCTTTATGGCATTGGCAACCCTAGAGGGATATGCATTGCCTTCAATTAAAATAAATGAAATTGCTACCATCCATCGTCGTATACCAAATGCCGAATGCCGTTGCCTCCGTCGGGAAATGGAAAACTCGTAAAAGCGTTTAACACACTAAATGACCGCCTGCTCATCGATGAATGCGCGTCGGCATTTATTTATGAACAATAACAAACTTTTAAAGCATTCCATTTAGCTTAAAACTCGCAAATTACAATACAAGCGGACGCCCACACATTTTAGCGGTCGTCATTGTCGCCCCAATACACACACACAACACACACGCACACCCATACACACACACAGCCATATCACCGCACAGTCGCTGAGAGAAAATGTCAACTTTTGGCAACTGAAAATTGTCAAATGCATAGAATTTTCTACGCCATACATTTATGTTGATGCGGTTTGAAAGTTTTTTAATTACATTTGCAGCACCTAGCCACGCCCATGCATTCACACACACACACACACTCTCACACGCACTCACACTCGAGAGTAGTATCGAAAATACGAACATTCACATTATTTTCAACATTATCATCGTGCGAAAAACTCATTTCATTTGAAATAAATTAGAAATAATAACATACGCAAACTTTATTTTCATTAGATAAAATGTGGATTGGAGAACAAAAACCCTGCACTCAATCCAGTTAGCAATAAGAAAAAAACAGATGTACAATTTTCATAAACTTCATTACTTAATCCCTTATTTTTGCAAAACAGTTTTTTAAACTTCTTCTAGTTTTACCAATTGATAAAAGATCCCCAACTCAAATAATCGCAATATCGTTAATAAAGGTATATCTTTATTAATTCAAAATAATGATACAACTTTTGAATTAAACACTGCACATTTATTTTTTCTTTTTCCTTTCTATTTGATTTATTTTTTATGAACGTTTACATTTAACAATCTATTCGTGGATAATAAGTAAATGGTAAGAATTCCAGACATTTTCCCTGCCATTACCGCACCCAAAAATCAAGTTCATATATTCTCCTTTTTATGATCTCCAATTTATGTATGAGCATGCTGTATTTTGTGCATATTTGTATTACGTAAAAGGTCATTAAATTTGAGTTGGTTGAGGCTCATCACTCGTCCTTATTACTTGTCAGGGGGCTGTCAATCATCCATCAGTTGAGGCCACATTAGAAAACTCTTTTGCAACATGGCTACTTATCTACACACATTGAGTGTACACACAAAAACTAATTGCTGAAAGGCCGCTTCTTAAGCACTGAAGATTATGTAAAGCCCAGCAGAATGACAGCCTATCCTATCTCTAACCCTGAATCGTAAAAATGTTTAGACAACACACACACACATACAACGAGAAAGAGGCAGCTCATCATTCATTTGGAGCAAGCAAACATGGCTTGACAAAATGGAGAAAGTGCCTGCTTAATGTTATCAGCTGCATGTGATCTAATGTGACCCAAATCTATATATACTTATGCACAATACCACTCGGTATGCTCGTATGTTGGGGCAAACTTTGCGGTTGTAGGAGCTGCTGACCAAGCCAAGGCAAACAAATTCGAGCCTTGTCAAGTGGGCTGCAGAGACAGCAAGGATGCAGGCCAAATATATAAACACTTCTGGCAAGCGATACCAATACAAAACTACTATATTTTGTTGAGTAACTAAAAGTATTTTGCTTCATCTTTAAAGTACTGAAAAATAATTTGGCTAAATTTATATTAATATAAGAGAATTTCATTTAAATTATTACAGAAAATACATATCTATTCTGCCCTTGTGTGTTATTGTCAATTTTGGAAGTGAATTGGAAATAGTTTCTCTTAAAATAATTTCGAAATAAAAATAAACCAAACATTTGTTCTTCAATATATTTCACCTACTAAATAAATCATGCTGAGTCTATGGAGACGTGTGTCAACCAACTAAATATATACATATATATCAAAAATACAAAAAAATCAAATTAAATAATATCAGCCGTAAGCAATTTGAGCACTAAAGTGTATTAATATGTCAGATAAAGTCTGACAAAAAAATGAATTGCTCTACATTGTTTGGTTTAGTAACTCGAGCAAACAATTAAATAAACACAATGGAATCTAAATCATCATTACTATTCAGAATTGCACCATAAAAAATCAAAAACAAAAACATTGAACTTTTTTTGTAATGAAGAGCATCATATAAAAGCGATCAGCAATGCAAATGTAATCAGCAGTTCGAGTTCTAGAGAACAACGTAAACATTCCAGCGAAGTTACATTTATTCATAATGAAATTACTGATCTTGCTGATCGCTTGTCTGGCAATCGCCTCTGCCAAAGTGAGTAGCATGAAAAGGCATTTCCATCGTGTCCTGTAATTCCAAGATCATTTCAGATGACTGACGAGATGATAGAAACTCTGCGTGAACACACGGAACAGTGTGTGGCGCAGGAAGGAATTTCGAAGGAGCAAGCTTTTGCACTGCGCAGCGGCAACTATGAGGATCAAGATGCGAAGGTCAAATGCTATGCCAACTGTATGATGGAGAAAATCGGATTCATGGTCGATGGGCAGTTCAAGCCAGATGTTGTTCTGGAGAAATTGGGAGCAGCGGAGGGTGTTGATGCCATCAAGGCCATGCTGGCCAAATGCGGCTCTATCAAGGGATCCGACAAGTGCGATACTGCTTATCAGCACTTCCAGTGTTTCCACAAGAATCATGCTTCAATGTAAAGTAAAGTATTACGCTGTTTGTTGTTAATTAATAAATCGTTATGAGTGAGCATTAAAAAAGCACTTACAAATGCAACCAATAGTATTAAGTGGTTTGCTAACAATGGAAGGAATGCAAAAAATTACAACAGTGACTAAATAACACCAACAAGAAATCCACAAGGCTAGAATTAATTTTATACAATTTGTTGGGAAGTAGTGGCATTCGGTTTTACTGTCAACACATTTCGTTCTTACAGATTGTGCTTCGTATATCATTGTTTATTAGAACACGCTTTCGATCGTAACAAAGTAAATTCAAACAAAATTTGTAGACATGTCGAGGTCGGGATTTTCTCAAAAAAACCTTATAGGTTGCATAGCCCGATTGTCGCAGGTGGCAAAGACGAAACCCGTTGCCAGTCGTAACATTTTCGATATTCAGACTATCAGGGAATTCGAGCAGAAGGTGAAGCGCTGTAACAGACCAGTTATTGTGGACTTTCATGCAAGGTATAAATCAGAAGACTGTAATATAGTAATATTATAAATAGTAATATTATAAATATTTATGCATTTAGTTGGTGTACACCCTGTAAAGCACTTACTCCCCGCCTCGTCAATGTTGTAAACGAACAGAGAGGAAGGGTTCATCTTGCCAGGGTGGACATCGATGAGTTCACAGATCTGGCATTGGACTATGAGGTGGGCTCCGTGCCCTCACTTTTGGTTATGCAGAATGGAAAGGTACTGAACAGAATGGTTGGACTTCAGAGCTCAGACTACTTACGCAATTGGCTCAACCAAATCGTACGTCGCAGTAATAAGGAGTGGACTAGTCGGTAGAATATGTATTTGTAGCTGTGAGACCTTCTTATTAAAGTTTGATTAAATTCATTGTTTATCAACGTGACAACACGTTTTTAATTAATTTTCCATTTAACAAGTTTGCCGTCTGGCGATTTACCAGTACAAATATCGGCGCCGGCAATTCAAAATGTAAACAAAGTCTCAACTGAACTCAGCTCAGCTCAACTCGACTCGACTCCAGCTCTCGTGCTCAGCTTTCATGCTGAACTGTTTCGTCCTGTCTGGTTGCCAAACAATTTGTGAATCAGCATCGGAGCAGAGCAGGAGACCAACACAACAAATACAATACGAGTATCTCATGTGTATCTCAATTGTTTGTTTATTTGCTAGCCAAAAACAACAAAAGCTACTGAAACTCTCCCTTCTCCAGTCTATCTATATACATATATAGGAGCACAGCATCTATCCATCTCTATTTGCTTTGGCTGGTTATGTCGCATGTTGTGTGCTTGGGGAATACTCTCTAATTGATTTTGCTAATGTTGCTTTTTAATGAAGTGTCAAATGTGTTACTCGGCAGTTACTTGAGCTGTCTTCTCTCTGCTAAGTTAGCACATCGAACTCCAAGCTGCATGTCTTGTGCTCCCACGGGAGCATTCGAAATGCAACTAAATTTATTTCGCTTAATTCCAGTTGGCTAGAAATAAAAGCAGGCGGAGTCATATTTGGAGGAAATACGACAATATTAATGAAACAAATTAATTTAAAAATTTATAATTTTCTTAATATGTATATATATAAATATAAAATATATTATTATTTAAACATGATGATGATGTCGATGAGTTTTAAATAAATGCTTCAATGACTTCTCGCTTTCTTAATCTTTGATTTCACCAAATATTTATTACAGATTTAAATGAACTTTAGATTTACACGTCCCTTCTTTAAAAAAAAGTTGCTTGCGAAATCCATACCGCTTAGGAACCAATTAAAAAAACATGGAATAACAATGAAAACATATTTACATTACTCTTTCCAACAATTGTAACAGTTGTATTACAAACAAAGGATCAAAATCATTTTAAGTTAAGCTTAAACTACAGAAAAATTTATGTCTATTTTTCCAAATTTGTGATGATGCTGGTGAACTAAGAAATAATAATACTGGGAGACTACTCGTTATGAGAGCGACGATGATGTGCCACTAGCACAATTGCTGAATATTATTGAAATAAATCAAGCTAATTTAAGCAAATAATGGTCTAAAAAAATTGCATCGGAATAAAAAAGTTCAAAGAAATATGTTTAATGTGTTTAATGATGGATCTGCATATAAACATCGTAGTGATATTGAGTATGTTGGCAGCAAGTTCAATATTGTGGAAGTCTTACCTGTTACAATCTCGATAGCCATATTAAAATTCTTATAAGATAATGCAACAATAGTGAATTGTTTTCCACTAATAGGTAATCTGCTGACTCTCCGCAATGATATCCTTGCCTCAAGTTAAAAAAAAAAACAACAAAAACAACCAAATATATCTGAAAATATTGTATAGAAATATTAGTATAAGTAGTATCTGTATAATACAAATATTATATGAATATGTGCAAATAAAACATGAAATTCATGGTATTAGTTTTTTATTTTCTATTTATTTATAAATAAAATAAATTGTTACAGAAATTCGAATTTTCTTAGAAAGTGCTTCTAGTTTTACCTTATACATTTAATTTACCAAATTAATAAAAAAAGTACACAAAACATTTTAAAATTTCTGACGCACTAGATTACGAAATGATATACTGTGCGAACAGTGTTTATCAATAGAATTATAAATTATACTCATACGAAATCTTGCCATTAACAAAATTAAAATAACTCGTCATTTAATCTTATCTAATTTATTGAAATAATTTGTTGTTTAAAATAGATAAAAACACATTTCAAATGAGGTATTTTAGTGAACATTGCCTTGAATTATTTCGAGTAAATATCTTAGCTAGCGTCATTCACAACGGCCCATTAGCTCAGTTGGTTAGAGCGTCGTGCTAATAACGCGAAGGTCGCGGGTTCGATCCCCTCATGGGCCACATGAAAATCTTTTTTTTTAAATTTTGTAGTATATTAATGGACAACATATTTCGAATTTAAATAAACCAAATGTACACAGTCCATAATTATTGAAAACATAGTATACAAAATTAAATGTCTGTGTCACATGGAAACCTATGAGAAGCTGGCCTTGATCCTTATCCCTTTGACCGGTTTGTGGTTGGCTGCTGACTTATGGAGCATAAGCAAAATTGCAATTATAAAGGAAAAGTGTTGAACAATTGACAAGTTAAGGAGCTTTTACAGTGGTAATGCGAATGCGATGCCATCGGCCCGAAATGTTGCTCGGAAACATTTGCGCTGGGCCCCCCAAAATAGATTTGCCGCAATGTAATTGAGTATTTGTATTCAATTAAGACTTATTTCAATATTTGCATACAAACGTTGCAGACACTCGGCAAGTACTGAGAGCGAGCTGTGAGACGACACTGTTGCCACTGTGTGTGTGTTGTTGATGCACAGTGTGAATTCTCCTCCATATGCTGCAACACATAATTTGGTGAAACGAAACTTGTACAAACAGAAGGCCGGACAAAAGCCGAACCCAGAGTGGACTCCAAATCTCTGCCTTGGGTCTGGGTAAAGGATTGGGTTTTTGCTCTCACTCTATGGCATGGTGTGTGGTACATCATGTGTGCAAACTGTCTGAATTTGACAGCCCGCATAAAGCGCTGCCAGACAACTGTTCTACACCCTAGGTAAATAGCAAAAGTGAGCGAGGATGTGATGGGGCAAATGGTAGTGTGAGGGTTGGCAATAAATGCAACGCTTCTAGTTCGGTTTGACACGAAATGCAACAAATATTAATTTTTATTATGCAAACATTGCTTTAATTACATTATTTTTGCGTATGGCCAGCAAACAAGCTTTGCCACAGCGTCAGCCTGACAATTTCCCTTTCCACCTTCTGCAATTGTGTGTGTATACATATATACATGTCTATGTCTGTGTGCGTTTGTGTGGGTGTGCGTATGATCAATCACTGGAAAATTGGATTTTCATATGGGCCGCATGCATGCAGTGTGTGGCGTTTATGCAATTTCCCTTAACCGTGTCCATAGCCTTGTGGCTGTAAAAATCAATCACTTGCCACCGTTCAGCAATTGAGTGCCTTCTCCTCTCTTTCTCTGTTTCTCTCTCTCTCTCTCAGTCAGTTTCGTTGCAACAGAGCGTTTGACAAGCACAAACACAAACACAAACTTAATCAGCAGCCATGAATTGGTCAATAATTTTTAAATACAAATCAAGTGTTAACTCCTCGTATCGAAGGGCCATTGGCGCTTTTGCAACGCGATGGAAAAAATGGAAAATTGCAAACAGTGAGCAAGGGCATCAAATGTGGGCAAAATCATAGAGTTATTAAACGACTGCTTCATCGTCTAGGGTCTTTAAATTTTTGTGAGTTAAACACCAATTAATATTTCATTCGTAATATCTAGTTAATATATGTATTCAACAAACTCACGGTTATCACTTTTAGTGCATTAATACCAAAGCCGTTAAATATTTTATACCTTTATGCATTACTTGTTTGATAAAATACTACTCTATTCCAAATTATTGTTTCCTGGCTGACTTAATACAAATTATTAATAATAATTAATATTGAGTTAATAGGGACAGTTTAATTTAATTGAAGGCAAGTTGAGAGCCTATGAATGATTATTGTAAAATACATTTTTGTGTAAATTGCATCAATCCAATCATTAGAAGGTAACTTTCACTTAATCAAGAAAGCTACAGAAGGTAAAAACTTAAAAACTTATTAATAACAAATTTAAAAAAAAAAAAATTTACTTTAGTTTCCGGTCTTGGCAATTGTTTCGTTATAAATTGAACTCATTGGGACAATTTTATTTTAATTCCCTCTTAAAAGAGAGCAAATGTATCAAAAATTAAATTGCTGGGATAACTTTTAAATAATGTACCATCAATGCAACGAGCTTGTATCAATTGTATATATCAAAAGTCATTTACTTCGCTCCAAACAAAACTCAGATGAAACCGCAAATGTCTCTTAACACACACACACACACACAGCCGCTTACACAGACGTGCATGGGAAGATTTTGACACTCAAGCCGATACTCAATTGAGCCGGAACCCTTTTGGCCTTTTGGTCGGCTCAAACCATTTTGGCAATCAATATAAACATACTCTTACATGCATATGGAGATGTCCAGCTTTTTGCGGTTGTTGTATCGATGTTGTTGTTGTTGAATATTTTTGTTTTTTCGTTCGCTCGTTCAGTCGAACCAACGACTGCGGCGACAGTCTGGCCGTCTGTCTGTCTGGTTGTCTGCCGGAAATTCGATTTATTTTCATCAATATTCAATGTCAATGCAACATCTTCGTGGCCAAAACCAGAAACGTACATCAGCCATGCTGGCCAACTGCAGCATCAACATGGCCAAGAGCGTGAAGTGTTGTTGCTGTTGCTGTTGCTCCATGGAAATGGACTTTGTGGCTTGAACTTTTTGGGGTTTTCCTATTAAAATTTGATGCCGCACGTTGTCGTTGTCGCTGTCTCTTGTCTCATGTCTCTCGCTGCGACAACTGCCCCCTCTCTTCCTCCCTTGTGCTCAGCCCTTAACACTCTCCCATACCGTTTTTCAGGTGATGCCGCAGTTGCCGTTACTTTGCTCCTTTCCCGCGCTTTGACGCTTTGCCATTGCATATTTAAACAAATTTATTTGCAATTTAGTGTTTGCGGTCTGTGAACTTTTGCCATTTCCCATTGCCCACAATGGGCGAGTGATTGGGTGACGATTGGGGGCCTGACAATTCAACGATTCAGCGATGCAGCTGGCTTTTAAGTGGCGCGAAAATTAATTAAAATTTTGCAATTTATTGACAAATATGTCAATTCTGTACGTTGACTGAACCATTTTGAGTTGCTAACCAATTTGTAAAATAAATAAAATTGCCAAAAACATTATCAAATTTGTTTCGTAACAAAGCGGCAACTAAACAAATTTCCTTTGATTAAATAAATATTTATTTATTTTTAGCTATTTCGTGGTTGTTTTTTTTAAACCCTTTGTTGCAGTCAGCTTTAACAAACATGGCAGTAGTAAAATAAACAGAAAAGCCAAAAATCAACAGGAAATTGCACTCGAGGCGTGGTTATTAAAGTCATATTTGTGCCAAAGGCAAAAAGCGTTGCGTTGCCGCACCAAGCAAAAACTGTTTCAGCAGAGTGTTCAGGACACGAGGAACGACGCACAAGCAGCGGCCGCATGCTACGTGGCGATAAGAGTCGTCAACATTGTGTGGCCACAGTTAAGTAAATACGTAATCCACGTGAGTATGCTCCGCTCACCAACTCACCGGCTCACTGTGTGTGTGTGTGCGTGTGATTGTGTGTGTGCGTTTGCTTATGTGCAAGAGAATTTGCTCAACAACCCTACGTTTCACTGTACGAATGTTCTTGTCTGAAGTAGAGCATCAGATGTAGCAATGACAACAAGCAGAGTGGCGCAGTGGAAGCGTGCTGGGCCCATAACCCAGAGGTCCGAGGATCGAAACCTTGCTCTGCTATGTGGAAAGTTGAAGAATATAAATTCCTCTTCTAATTTTTTGAATGTTGTGTTTTTTTTTTGCGTCACGTATTTAGGTTACGTTACTTAAAAAAAGGTAAACGGAAAATATATAAAAACATGAAAAAAATTTACTTCCCATACCGGGAATCGAACCCGGGCCTTCTGGGTGAAAGCCAGATATCCTAGCCACTAGACCATATGGGATATAAAGCGTCATGTGACAAAAACTACTTTTGTTATCTGCGAGCTTGAATTCAACTAAAACCAACTACATATACATAAGTACAGGCATATGTCTTAAAGATGTGATACAGCAAAATTTTAAAATAACTAAAATGTTATTAAATAATTGATTTTGAAATTATGTTTCAATTAAAGAAAACAAGTTTAACAAAAATTAAACAAAAAAAAACTACTTAAAAAAAGATGAAACTGAACAGTTTTCCCATACCGGGAATTGAACCCGGGCCTTCCGGGTGAGAGCCGGATATCCTAACCACTAGACAATATGGGAGATGTCAGCACTGTCGTCAAATACCATATTTATTTTGGACACACTGAACACAAAAAGTCACAAATTGTTGATGTTTATATGTTTATAATGTTAATATTTGAAAATAGTGTGATTATAGAAAACATAATAATATCAATAACGATAATATTTCCTAGCTCTTAATTACAAATAGCAAGAAGTAATTTCGTCTTCAGAATAGCGTCGCTCACTAGTTAAAAATTTTCAAGCTAATTATTGGTTGTTCAGTGTAGTTTGTTTTTTGTTATCAACACAAATGAATTCATTTTACTATTCAAAACACTAGCTGAGTATTCATATAATTTTTCAAAGGCATAACTGCTTAAGACTCAAGTTGATGATTCATTTCTCACAGTCGTGACTTCAAACATAAAATTGAACAACAATGCAGTCATCTCCCATATTGTCTAGTGGTTAGGATATCCGGCTCTCACCCGGAAGGCCCGGGTTCAATTCCCGGTATGGGAAATCGTGTTCACATGGTTGTTTTTTGCATTTATTTTAGTATTTTCATATTTTTCGGGAATTCATAATTATTAAATGTTCTTTGTGTAAAATTAAAACATTCAAGCAAGCTGTATGGTTTGCGTGTTGATTGTGAGTTTTGGTTGTTTGGTTCTGCTCTTTGGTTTTGATTTGAACTGCAGTGAAATGCCGCTGATATCAAATCTGGTATTTGCCGCAGAACAACACATATCCCATATGGTCTAGTGGCTAGGATATCTGGCTTTCACCCAGAAGGCCCGGGTTCGATTCCCGGTATGGGAAGTAAATTTTTTATGTTTTCTCTTAAATTTTAAATACTTGCAATATTTGTGTAAATAATAAATATTTAAATTAGTTACAAGTAAAATTAAATAAACATTCGTTTCTGTTCTTAGAATAATTCACTGTTTCAAATATATGAGTATGTATGTTTGTCACGATCGCGTGTTTTTTTGTACGTTTTGTGCGCTCGAATTCCCAAGTAGTTCTAACAACGTGGCGAAGGTTTGCTTGTCGCTTGGCACAGAACGATTGTCATTAGTAGAGGTAGACTGACGTTCTACCCAATACTAAAAGGCCAATTGATGATACAAAATTATGACACTTTGTGATTATAATTGAGTACCACGATTCTGACGGGGTTGCTCCTGCCTAGAGTTGTCGGTTGTACTGATGGTCTTCAAACTAATGACAAACTTTTTCAAAATAATCAATTGTAAACTTTACGTGTATGAGTCCGAGAACGCATTCTGTATGAAATACAGTCTGAGTGCTTCGTTTGATTTTGGGGCAACGTTTGCACAGAACACGGCGTCGCTTGCTAGTCCACTCTCCCATATGGGAAATATTGCCACTTGTCTGTGCGCATCACAGTCTGAGTCATTGATGTGATGGAGGAGATGAGAGATGCTGATGGGAAATGGAAAAGGAGGCACACGAGAGTGGTGAACAGACGATTGGGACGGACGTGGGCAGAGACCGTTTGTCTGGCCGTGACCGTGGCAACGAAATCATCAGAACTGTTGCCTGCCGTCGCTTTTGTACCCGCCTCGTTCGCTCTTTATATCTCCATGATGCGCGTGGTGTATGTTTGTGTGGCATGTATTCAGTTCTTTTTTCGGCAAAAATTTACATAAAAATCGCATTACACTTAACATCCACTTTGCTAAACGAAGCGAATGAAAGCGGGCGCCCATGTGGTTTGGGCCGGGTTTGGGTGCTCGACTCGACTGCGCTTTTGTGAGCTGAGAGCGAATGCTGTTGTTGTTGGTCCTGTGTGTGCAAGCGGTTTGAAGTGCATGCCGCGGCGGTGGCGCCATCGACATCGGCAGCCTACGAAAATTAAATTAAAAAGCGCATTCAAAAACGGGCAAATGAAAACAGTTTGTGTTTTTCCTTTTTCAAAATCGAAAATGAGAAAAACAAGAAAATTGCAAATTGCAATTTGGGTCTTGATCCACTTGTGTTTCACTGGCATAAAAGCGTGCATCGAAGAGTTGTCACCACTCGATAAGCAGTATGTCTATATACTATGCACATATGTACATCACTACTAGATATCAAATCTGTATACGAAATATGAGGATAATTCATACGAAGTCGATAGGCTATAGATTAAGTAGAAGCGTATCGTGATAATTGAAGACAATAGGTACATTGTTAAACAGCTCTAGATAAAATAAACAATTTCTTTAAAACAAATTATATTTATATATTTGGAAATAACATTTTGTACTTATTGGGATTAAATGTAAAACATACCACAGTCTTGAGATTATGATTATGATTAAATAGCTAACACACACTTTGTCCACATCAAACAGATTTCGTATTCGTACATAAAGAATTAAAGAGATTATTTTTATTCATTACTGAATTTTGATTGATTGATTTGATTGTTTTCAATAAATTAGCACGAATTCATATAATTATGTTTAAAACAGTTATGGATTTAAAAAAATTTTAAGATTAATATTTAGTAAAAAAACATTTACAATTTGTATATAACACGGAATAATTTATTATGGAATAATCTGTATATTATAATTTAGTTGAATTTATTACGTAGAACTTACTTTGATATTATTTAATAATAATAATCAATATAAGTGTAGATAAAATACAACATTTTTTAAATACATAATTTTCAATATTACTTTTAAAGTTTGAAACCAAATTTTTGAAATGAAAAAATCACAGTCGTGTGATTATGGCGTTTTGAATAGTTAGCACACAATTTATTCACATTAAGCACACATTTTTTAAAGTATTTTTATTTTAATTATTACATTTTGTACTCGTTTAATATGCAAAAACTTTTACACTTAACTGTAATTCTTGGACTTCAATTTAGTAAAAGCGTTTACAAATGTTGGAACCTCGTAAAATTTTAATTATTAATACATATGCAGGTCTTATTTATTTTAGAGCCGAGATACAATTTAATTAGCTTGATATTAAAATGAAATTGAATTGTACGTAATTAGCTCGTGGCCCTTAGTTCGGCTTAAGTGTTTAGGTCATTAAACATTTATGAGGCATAGTTAAAGCGACACGCGCTAAACTAAAACTGGCTCAGCAGCTGTTACGCATATTCTGGTTATTAAATATAATTAACGTTCGGCGATTTGTTGGCCAACGCTATTAAAATGAAGTTGTAACGAGGACATCTGTTTGCCAGAAATGCAGTGCAGTGAAGCTTGGCTAAATAGTCATCAAACACACGCATTTGTTAGCTCGCCCAAAGGCAACTGCATTTAAAGTAGAATATTACCGTAATACATATTTAAACTGCAACTGATTAATCATGGATAAAGTTGTTGTGTGTTCGCAGTTGTTTGTGTTGTTGCCGGTCACGTGACTGAAAACAATTTGACTTCAAACACATTAACAGTTACGGTCGATGCTACAAAAGGAGAAGCGGCAGGGTGCCGAAGAGGGTGCACGAGGGGGTTTGTCACCAACATTGAGGCACAGCCACTAACTTGGCTAACTAAAAGTTTTCATGCATTGCCGTTGACAGTGCAATAAACATGCCAAAACAACAAATGCACCAACAACAACAACTTATGAAAACAACAGCGTCAACTGGCCCCGCCCTTTGCACGCCCCTCAGCCACCGCCTCAACTCCTCCAACGCCCTCGCTTAACTTCTTCTGGGTTCGGTTGGTTCGTTTCTCTTCGAATTAGACACGTAGCCTGTAAAATATTTAGTCGGATCGAATAAAAGGAACACATTAGAAACTCAACAAACTCGGCAAATAGTTGACCGACTCTTTTCCAAGAATCTCTTACTCTTTTTTATTTCGAAATTGTTTCATTGATTTACGGACTCTGCACTTAGTTTGCGGAAATTCTTTAGAAATACAGTTTTTTTCTTCAAATACTTAAAGTAAAAGCATTACAACTATAAATTATAGTAATACATACATATATACATTTTTTTTAACATTTGTGAACTAATTTTGAGCCTATTTATGTTGTCACTATTAGTCTTTCAAATTGTTAAATGTGTACATATTGCGTTCATGCTTTTGGTTTTACAAATCAAGAAAAGTCAAGCTATAATGGAAAATATTCATTACATGTGTGCCAAATTTGCTTTATGGCAAATTTTAATTTTTTTTGTCCGCAAAAACTGAAAAATAGGGTGACTAATGGCGCATCTCAAGGGCTGCAGCGCACCGAGGGTTGCACTTCATAAGCACGAGTATGAATATGAGTATGAAAGGAAATGGAAGAGTGCATGACATTCATTGTATTTAATGAACATCCATTACTCGTGCGTTGTGCAATATCATAAATAATCAAAAAACGTGCTGCCACGTTGCTATGCCGAGACCATAAAAAATTTGCCAATATTGCTAAAAATAGCTCCGCAACAGATGGCAACAATTGGTCACGCGGTACGATTCGGTTTCACTTGTCTATTTATAGAAGCTCATATTCAATGTGTCTAATTCAACGCAACAAGCAAGCATGAGAAAACAGAGTTTTGGCAAGTCGTTGTCAACAATCCTCGATAGTATAGTGGTTAGTATCCCCGCCTGTCACGCGGGAGACCGGGGTTCAATTCCCCGTCGGGGAGTGATTGTGAAATTTTTTTTTTGATTTTATTTATTTTTTTGTTTTTTATTTTTAAATTTGTTTTATAAATTATACGAATATTAATATCAATTACATTATTATTAAACAAGAAACAGCTGATTGTAAACAATGCAATGTGGATTATATGACTGCTTTCGAATAGTTCTGCGAAAGCTTGTAACTTTTGATTTTTATTTTTAAAAATAAATTGCAAACAAAAGCTATATTTTATAACGGTTATGGTCCCATATTGCTCGTTATTACAGATTGTATAACCTCAGATATTCCAGCTGTATTATTCTCTTTACCAAAAAATTGTATTTGCAATATTCATTCGATATTGGATGTGGTAATATAAAAGTATAAAAAATAAACATTAATTTACTGCGCTTACAAACACTCCATCTGAAATCATCTTCTATTTGAAAGATGAGTATTTGTAAATAGTCAGTTTCAGTTGTAGTCAGCTTAACCAAACTATTTTAACAAATGTATCTTCGTTTTTTTCAATATGAGCAGCACGCTTTTTACAGATGCGTATCTGCTACTGTAGAACAACCCTTTTGACGCTGTTTAGGTCTAGTTGGGACCCCATTCTCTACACACACCCCTTTGTTTTGTGAATGTACCTGCGTCGAGGCCTGAACCCATTAATACTCATTAGTATCTGCATTTTGTTTTTTTGTGTGTTTGAGAGACATTGTATTAGACACTCGTATGGCAGACGGAAGAGACAGACAGTTTTTGGCGTGCGTCTTTGTCAGCCATTTAGCCACTTTGGCCATAATCCCCGGGACGCGCAACAACCGCAACAATATGCGTGTTTATTATTGTTGTTGGTTGTTTGGCAGTCAGTGTTGTGTTGTTTTTGAGTGCGGTGCCCATTGTCTATACTCTTAATATTATTAAAAAATGCACCCAAGGGTATAAGAATTCGGTCGATTCGGTTAGTTTTTGGTGGTGGTTTGATGTATTTTGACCATTTTCAATACTCTTGCCGAGCAGACGCATAAATTTCGACTCGCAAACCCCCCCGACAATTAGAACTCAAGCAGGAAAATGATATGCTGGCTGGAGAGGTTGTTGAGCCACAAAGTGGGGGAGGGGCAAGCTCTGGCGGTGGCATGTGAATACTTACTGTAGCAGCAGCTAAGTAGAAAAAAAGGCGAAACTGTGAAAATCGCTTTATATCCATTGGTAAAGGAATACAATTTTAACAATAAAACATACAATACGGCTGACATCCTGTTGCCAGGACTTTACTTAAGTTAGCTCAAAAGTGATAAATGATGTTGCTTGTTACTGACATTGGCTTTTGAGTAGCAGGCATCACGTTTATTTGCGCTGTAAAATGGTTTAGCATTTTACCAGCTCGTCTGTCTTTCAACTCTCTCTTCCTATACTTTTTATACACTTAAATGAATTGCAAGCCATGTTAACTGTCATGTTAGCCAAACGACGCGTTGACAAGCGTTGCGGCATTTGATTAGCCAAGTGGCGGCACCACAACAAGCCATCTACGAAATCTCTAATGCATCTAATACGAATGGGTGCCGCGCAGTAAATTGAAGTAGCTGTAAGCGCCTCGCACAATCTGTCGAATAAAAACAGTTCACTAATTAAACAACTTATTAATAATTGACTCACATCCAGAAACGTTTTCAGATTCATGTCGACCAACAAAGCGCGCATCTTCATTGGCCTCTGGGTGTGCTGCATCATGAAGAGCAGCCTCTTCTGCACCGGCACATCGAAGTTGTACCAATCACAGGCATAGCAACCAAACGCCAAGTCGTCCTTCTGCAAATTCCATATAGAATGACAAAAATATGAGATAGCCTTAGGGTTTAGCTTATTACAATTTGAACTATAATTATAAATATATCGTATCTTTTATCAATCTATTGAATAGAATGTTAATTTGATCGACCTTCATATCGAGCTGATTTCATTATAACCATTTTTTGCAAGAAATATTATTCACATCTTTATTTTCAATTGAATTGAATATGTTACATTCAATGAACACTTTGTGCAATCGACGTTCAATCTAGAAAACAGATAACATATTACATTGCATACTTTTTGGCATTCATCAACACTAGACTACACGCTATAGAATCTAAACTCTTATACTATTATTTGTGCGCCTCAAAAATACCACTTTTGAAAATGAATGTCTTTGTGACAATATTGACAAGTAAAATTCATTATCTGACCAATTTGAGAATTATTATAAAAGAAATATTTAAAAACTGACAAATTTAATTTAGACATTTTTGCTAAAGCGAGCTTCAACAAATTATTGCTCAACAAAATTGCTTAAAAAATGTATGTTATTAGGCAAGTCTAAAAATTACCATATTAATAGATTTAGTATTATAGTTTAATTTGAACTTACGCATTCAACGATTAGTGTCGCATGCCAATGATAAATCCACAATATTGCAGCCATGACAAACAGATAAATGAACATAAAGGAATAATCCATTTTGCTAGGCACCTGAAATAAATTCAAGTTCACACCTTAGCTATAAAATTAAAAGTTTATATGTTCTGGTACTTACGCCCACGGTTAGGGCAAAGAAGAGAAAGCACATGAGAACCGAGAAGATGATGAAATCGGCGAAAACTGGCACTCGAATGAGCTGTTGTAATTGGTGGACAAACTGGCGAATCTTCAGCTGCTCCTCAACGAATTGCTTGCAGAGCCGCAAACGCCAGTGGTTGAGCTCGGCTGGGGTTAAATGTTGCACCACCAGATCGGGCTTCATGCGAGTTATCTGGACATTAATTGTGGAATTTAGAATTGTTTGGGATGCACTTTAGCTCACTCACATCCATGGCAATCACTCGCTTGTTGAGTATTTGTAGCTTGAGGGTTATGTACTTCATGAGGCACGTGATGAAGGTGTGCCACAGGGGAATTGTGGTGATGCCCAGGCCAAGCGCATACCATGGTCCCAAATACCCGATTACAAAATTATCGCACAGATCGGCAAAGGGGAACAGCTTGAACAGCAAAATGGGTTGCGCCTCGCCGCGATGCACAGCGGCCGCATTGAAAACGGTTTGTGGCAAGAAGATGGTGCGATAAATGCAGTCCGACCACGCCATCAAACCCGCCACCACCGACGGCACCCACAGCAGCATGGTGATGGTGCGCACATACCGTTCAGTGGTGTCCAACAGCTCCAGCTCTTGATCATCTGCCTGCAGCTTGAAGGCCTCCAGATCGGCGTGTGCCTCGCGCAGCATTCGCACGACACCTGCAGAGGCGGCAGTGGCAGATCAGACCCCGATATCTCGGAGGCAGCTAGCTACTCACGTTCACGCTGCACACAGGCATTGAGTGTGGCAATCGATACGGCAAAGTATTGCACTGCTGTGGCCCAGCTGGTGGCACCATCGCTCAGGTTCTCATAGGCGCCGGAGAGGAACACGCGAGTCAACATCAGGGCGCAACTTATCCAAATGGAGGCAGTGAAGACGAGGCAACGCACCAGGGAGAACCAGGGATGCGACTGCTCCGTGGATGCCACATAGCCGTAGTATCGAAAGCAATGCAAGTGCATGCGAAAGATGGAGTTATTGAAGATATCCGGGGACAGCAGCAACTCCTTTACCTTGAACATTTTGACTGTGACAGCAAAGTCCGAATGTTTGGATATTTATACCCCCTTAACACGTTCGTAAGTTGTGTATTTACCTACATTCGAATGGTTAAGTGGACAGCAATTTGAATTTGTAAGGTGCTGAAATTGCATGGTGTGTAATTGTCATTTAATGGCTATTATTTCCTGCCTTCTGCCAAGTATTTCGGTTAACAGATGTCACAGTTCTCCTCATTGCAAATGGCAAAATGTACATTTGTCACATTAACAATTACTTAAATACTGTTTAAGGTTGAAACCAGCACAACAGGAGTGTTTGTTGAATGTCAATAAGTGATGTATTCATCGTTTGATTTGAAAGGCGGACATTCAAATATTTAAGTTAATTTTACACAATTTATTGATTTGTTAAATCTAGTTCAAAGTACAAAGCCCAGAAATATTTTGAGATATATATATATATTGTTATGAATAAAAACTGATAATAAATACATAATATATCAAAATAGTTGTTAACCAAATTTATGAATATAATAAATAATGTTTTGTTTAAATATTTTTGTTTTTGTCTTATGTTAATGCCAGTGGAAAAAGTGTAGCATGCGACACGTAGCGTGGGTTTACGGCTTTTCTAAAAATCCGTATACATTATTAAGACCAAACGATCGGTTTTTGTCTTCTAATATTCTTAACTTTCTTTTAAATTATAACTTTCATAGGGTTCATTTTGCATAATTCGCTAAAAATTTCGTTATTATTATTTGTATGTAATTATTTGTATGTAATTTCTACACAATTTACATTATCAAATAATTAAAAAAAAATTAATTTCAAGGAATATTTTTTTCAACAAATAATGTGATTCGATTTACTTTTAAACAATTTTCATATCTTTGTATGCAATTTCTACATCATTTACATTATCAAATATTTAAAATAAACTTATTAATTTCAACGAAAAGTTATTCAGGTTTGATCAACAATAATAATAAATGATAAATAATTGCAAATTGAATTTAAATTATAATATTTATATGTCTATTTAATTTTCAAATCATGCCACGCCATTATCATCTAATCATGTGATTGTCAATTAACCTTGGGCCAATTACATTTCCTGCAAACGTTGTCAGAACATGTCAAGCAGAGGTAAAACTAAACCCTGCTCCAAAAAGAGCCTGTGGAAAAGTTCATAAAGTTGAATTTCACTAACGAAATTCAACTCGTATGCAGGTTCCTCTGCCTCGGCACTAAAACCATTTGACATTACACTTTTGTTTAGATACTTTAGTTGTGCCGAGTTACACTAGCTGACTGCCTGGCTGGCTGGCAAAATGTGGACAAAGTTTTTGGCAAAAAGGTGCCAGCGAGCATAACATGCAAATCTAATTTCAAGTTAAGAACAACATTTTAAAGTGAACTCTGGAATTGGATACAACTAAAGTGGAGAGCGAATCTTCCCTTTGCTACATAAATATAATTATAGAAATGACATTACTACAATCGAGCAACGACTTTATGTGGGGCCAAATAAGTTTCAGCTATGAATTTCCTAGAAATACTTATTGTCAATATAAATAAATGAGTAAGCTATGAATTCTTCAAATTCTTAAACACTTTTTTTTATAATTTCTAGTACGTATTTTTTTAAAGCATAAAATCTAATACTAAATATGTACTACTCGCTCAAATATTTGTCTAATTTAGTGTCTGGAAGAGAAGTTTTTTAATATTATTTATTAAATGAAAAAATATTATATGCTCTAAACAGTTGTAAAGTTTTTTAAAGTATTTATTTTTATTTTTTCATTGCCAATCTTGTAAATATCTTATTCATTGTAATTTTTAATTTTAAATATTAATCTTATGGCTCAACATAAAAAAGTCTTTGAGTTCATTTAGTATCAGATTTATAAGAATTATTGTATATATTATAAACTTTTTAAGCTACTGCTTTTCAGCTGAAACTCTTTGGTTGCGTAATCGTTTAGGGGCAACACAAATTGGTATTCAATCAGAGTTTCTTTGTATGTAGCTGTAGTTACCTTTGCTGACTTTGTCAGCGCTGCAATTGCCAATTGGCAATTTGTTGAGTGACTTGTCAAAAGCTGCTCGGGTTGCTAACTGGAAGGCAACTCGAGGATCCCTAATACACATGAGCTATTGAACTCGTTAATGGCATTAAATGAAATAAGATTCGTTGCGTTTCATATTCGTTTTGGCTTTCGCCAGGCAGGCAAAGTGGACCAAACATGCAGAAAAATAAATGCATAGTAGACGAGAACGAGAACGAATACGAGTTGAGTACATTGCGAATGCGACAATCATGCGAGTGAGTATTGGGCAAATGATATTGGGTAGCTAACGGATATTGTATCTGTGGCCCGTAGCCATAGCTGAGTGCGTTCTATATCACAATTTGCATTTAATATCCTTGTGTGAATAATTTACAAATGCAATAAACGTAAATACGTTCTAGCCAAACGCACTCAGACATGGCTTCAAATAGCAGCTTCAAGCAGCAGTCGGAGTCGGCGACGGAGTCGGACCCAAAACCGAATCCAGCATTGAAATGCTTCAGACGTTCTCTGCTCTAGACACGCTCCAACTGCCACAAGGAGCCACCAACCTCCCTTTCAGTCCTTCCCTTGCAGTCCTTGCTGCTGCTGTACGCATATTTGTATGTTGCATGTTTGCAACTGTCTGTTCTGTTCGGTTCTGTTCTGTTTGCTGTTGTTGGTGTTTATGCTTCTGTTTGCAAATGTGTAAATGCATTCGCTCTCTCTCTGTCTCTCATCCCTCTCGCTGTGCAGTGTTGGCGTGAAATTTGCTGTAAGCAATAAGCCTGTAAGGATATTGAAAGTCACTCGTTTCTGGTATTTACTTATGCATTTGTTTCATGTTTGGCAAAATGATGCTACACACACACACACACACACTCGCTCACACCCACACATGACAGTGGGTGTTTGGGACTGTCTGAATTGGCTTGCAGCTTTTCACGCTACATTTCCAGTAATCGGATATTAGTCGGTCTTAGTTATTGTTGTGCCATATTTATTGCAAGTCAAAACTGCACCCGATAGTGCGTGCAGTTTTGCGAATAGCCACTGCTTAAAGTGCCACATAACTTTGCTTAGCCGAGTGTTAAGTGTTAACTACGAGTGTGGGGGATATTTTCTTATCCTTCAACCTTTTAAAACATGTGCAGTTGCTGTGGCTTTGACTTTTGTGTGGGATTTGCGGTCAAGACTTTACGACTTTACAATTGTTTAATGCCAACTGTTCAACTGCTCGTATTGGGAAGCAATGGAATTCCAATATCACATTTTACTTCATTTCCAAAAGCGCATCAAATGCCAAGGAATGTGCACAAAGCAACTCGCAAACACAACCAATCAGATTGAACTCGCTTTGTTTTTCAAAACACGCATTTCTTTTTCTGTTTCTTTTTGTAGACCAATTTGTAACGCTAAAAATAGTTTAAGGACATGTAATCAGTTGAGCCATGTAATATCCTGAGCTCATGTATTATATATTGTTTTTTCACGATATTGCTACACTTATTTTCGGATAAATAATAGCCGGTAATTAGAATCCCAATTGTATTAAGAATAGTTTTTTATTCTGCTCTACTTGGTGTTTATTTAATCCTCAATTCATGTTAGTCTTCTGAAAACAATAAATAATTTATACTTTAAAGATAGTCAACGACTAGACTTTTACGAAAATCCTCAAAAGTTATATCATAGTTTGGATGATTATTTAAATATTTACTTATGTGTTTTTGAGATACTAACATATGTTTCAATGGCTCCATCACTTATATGATTTAAAAAAAATTTTATTATGTAGGATATGAGAATACTCGTATGTGCTTTTGCATATCATCAGGAATATGTGCTTTTTTAATATCATCAGGTAGATCTAAGCTGACAAGAAATCTATTGCCATAGAAAAATAGAAACATTTGTAAAGACATATAAATGAAATAAAACATTTGTGTTACTGAAGTTCATAATAATTGACAACATATAGATAACATAAATAATATTATTATTAATTTAAGCTGCCAAGAAATCTATTGGCTTAGAACCATTTTTAAAGACATTTAAATTAAATAAAACATTTGTGTTACTGAAATGCATAATTATTGACGATTTTCACAAATTCTACTTCCTGGGGATTTTATTGTCGAATTTCACAGAGTTAGAACGAGAAAAATACTGTGCAGCAGCATTACGGACGGAGTTTTATGATATAAGTATTTAAACGAGCTACAGGAACATTTTCATGGCTCATTCGGGAACTGTAGACGGGAAAACTTAGAGCCAGAAGTTGGTCGTACGTATTCATTTTGGCCATGAAATATTGTTGTATTTAACCTTAAATCAACTGTTTCAAAAGTTCATAAACTTAAAGCGCCAGGGGGGGCGCTGAGTGGGTCCGCCACATCTCAATGTGGGTGTGGTGCGATGGGGACTGAAGAGTGAATAGGAGGGAGGGGACAGGACGGCGGGGTAATAGGAGGGGGGGGGGGGGGGCGCCAACCAGCCACTAAATTGTTTACACGCAATTTCATCAAAACAATAAATCATGCAGTTGAAACGGCACAACAAAGGCGGCGACAACGCCAGCGTCAGCGTCAACGTCAGCGTCAGCGTCGATGTCGACGTCAACGTCCGTCCTGGCGTTGCTGGCGACGTGACGTCAAGTTGACATTTGGTGAAAATCAAATCAAAAGCATTTTTCCGCACAGCGGAAGTGGCGCTAGCTCAGCTCCCAGTTCAAGTCAAACTTGGCAAACACACATTTATAACGAGTGGTGTGCGCGTGTGTGTGTTTGTGTGTGTGTGTGTGTGTGTGTGTACGTGTTGCTGGTAATAAACTTGACAGCCATAGTCATCAATCCTTGCAAGAATTCTGCTCAAGAGCCAAAGTTTCATTCGTTTTTTTTGCAGCTCCATTCGTCGTTCCATTCGCATTTTTATTTAATTTATAAGTATAACATTTAATATTAATTATACGCCATGTAAGCCCCTTGCGCAGAGCGCTGAAAAGCCAAGCGCTTAAATAAGTACGAGTATTTGTGCATTGGTCGGTTACCAGCCGCTTTTCATTTCATTCATAAACTATGCATGTTTATTTGCCTTGCTGCTGGCCACAATGACCAGGACACAAAGGCAGCGCCATCTACTGCAAGGCGGCAGCTACAGAAGTAGCAAAAGAGTGCAGAGAGAGGGGAGTGGCGAGTGGGGAGAGGGAGAGGGAGAGCACAGAATTTCTTTTCTTGTTCGTTACCCTTCTGCAGCCCTTTCAGTATTGTAAAAACAGTTCAGAGTGTCCTCAAACTAGCGGATACTCTATACGTACGAATAATTCATTACATTAATTACATTTCGTAAAAAAATGTAATAATTTTTCAAAACACCAAAACATTTTTTTCATTTAATTTATTTTGAATCCAATAAAATTTCCAGCCATTAGAAAATATTAAAAAAATCAAAATTGAATACAGAGTTTTTTTATTTACTAATAACAGAACACTAGTTTATTTTCATGAACTATAATTATTTATAATATACTTAAATTATTTTTAATAAATTATTACTAATATTAATTTGGATCCATTTGTGTGGCTTTTTATTCTAGAAAATATTAAATGAAACTCAAAATTTGTATTAATTTCCTTAGTTAAAAAGCTTTGCAGACACTCTCCTCTTAAATAAATTATAATCCAATGAAAATACTAAACAAAACTCATAATGGAATATTTTTATTAGTTTCGTACATATATCAAACATACAAAATTTCTAGATCATTTTTTTAAAATATAATTTAATGAAAAATTATCTTATCTTTAATTGTGGTAGAATTAATTGAATGTAAGGAAAAAATATATAAATTTAGAAAAGTGAGTAAAATACAGATTAATTTAAAAAATAACATTTAGCTGGTGATTAGTTAACCAACTGTATTTAATTGACATTATATATTTTAACTGTCAGGTTTTTCGGGATGTTCAGTACCCATTTGGTTGGATGGGTAAAACTCCATAATGCTGAAATTGTGGTTGCTTCTGGCTACGAGAAGACTTCTCACATATACATGTACATAAAATTCCCAGAACAAACGCACACTCATACAGGCACACAGATACACCCACACGTAGACGTCCAGAGCGAGCAAGTTGAAAATCAGCAGCGAGTTTTTATTTGCATTAAGAAATTATAATTATGGCAGCTGGTTTGCGAGCTGGCTGCTTGGTTACTTGCTTTTATCAGCTTTTGGGGTTACTTTCGCCCTTTTGCCACAGTTGTCTGCCTTCCCCTCTGTCTGCCCCTGACGGCGCTGCCTGCTGCAGGCGCTGACTGCGTGCGTCATAGAAGGAAGGCGGTGGCGCACACTTTTTAATTGAAAAGTGCAAAATAATGTTAAAGAAAAGTAAAAAGTAGTCGCGAGCGTAAAATACGCTCCCAAGTACATATTATAACCCATACTTACTTCCATTTCCACTTCCATTTCCACTTCCATTTCCATTTTCATTCTCAGCCCCAATCGCAATCCCGAGAGCCTTGCTGCTGTTTGTAGTTGGTACGAGCATTGTGTGCCCGGCCAGATGAATGCAGTTTTTTATTATTTTTTTCTCCGGCTACGCAAAGGGGTCAGCTTGAAAGGGGAGAACAGCAGGGGAATAGAGGGGTATAGAGGGGCAGCGCTTTGCTGGGTCGCTGGCCTGCTGGCCTGTCATTCCCTTAGCTGTTAGCATAAATTCTGACTTCTTCAGCGGCAGATAAGCCCAAGACGTGAAAGTTTAACCCGGAAGCTGACTGAGCAGTGGCTTAGCTCTTGGCAAACCCCCGCAGAAATAGTTCTTAACATAATGTGTAACTATGAAAATGACAATGACAAATATTTGTTATTTTACTTAATTAAAAAAATTATTTAGAAGCAATATTATATTATCTTTTAAGCTTGAGCTGAAGTTGTAGGTTATATGATACTTTACAACTTTGTAGTTATGACTCATTTGGCGAGGGTAGATTTAGTTGGATTGCAATGCGAGTGTGTAACTAATAGTTACTAACTATGGAAATGACGTTGATATATAAAAAAAATTTAAAAAAAAATGTATATTCAAGTTTGAATAATAGTTGAGCTATTTAGGGCGAGATTTTATATTATCATTTTTAAGGAGCTTTTATTTAATTTACTATTATTATATACAACTTAAATTAAATAACTAAGAATCAATTCAATCAATAAAATATTATATATCTATTGGCGAGCTTATATTTTTCAATCTTTAGATTTGGCATTTAGTATTCTTTAAAGCTCATTCGCTAAACACATTATTAATGTAATATAATGCATTGTAAAACTATTTATACAATGCTGACAAATAACGAAAAATGTGTTTAGTATTTGGACATTTTGTAATTATTTTATTTAATTAGAAAAATGAAATTACATAAGCCTAATGTGAAAGTCACGGCATCACACGATGCGTGCTGGAATCAAATGATGATGATGGCAATACATTCTTCTATTTATCGGCAATTACGACACTTGCAGCACTTCAGTTATGGCTAGTTTGATGTTGGCAATTGAATGGACTTTACTTAAGATGCATAACATTTGCGCAGTTTATGCAAAACTGAACTGCATTCCAGCCAGGTTGGTCCAGGCCAGGTAAGCGCCTGTCCGCCCAGCTATGTTGGCTGGCTTGTTGCTATTTGGTTGGTTGTTGGCCAGCTGCAGTTCGTTGGCGAAATGAAGCATGTAATTCAGAGTGTAGAGCGGATTGCAAAATGCTCTACAAGTAATTTCAAATTGATGGCGCGAAAATTACGACAATCGCTGCGGGGCCAAAGTCAAAAAGCCACGTTAAGAGCAGCAGCGGAACCGTTAGAAAGCGCAACTTAAGTCAAGTCAACTGTGAAATAAGCTTCAAGTTGATGCCGACGTTGCTGTTGCCGTCGCTGTTCCTGATGATGGCTAAAATGTTACACAACACAGCATTTCATTTTTGACCCGGGGAGCTAATTGTGCGCACAATTGATGATCTCGAACCGGGCGCAGTGGGCGTGGCCCTCACTTTAGCCAGCAGCCGAATGACTGAGCGCTGATTGAGCATAGAACGAGAGTGCAAAAAAAAATAGAAATACTTAAGAACTTGCAGCAGCTTGTAGTGCTTGAAGAGAGTGTGCGGCGCCTGCTAGTTTGGTTTAGTTAGCAAATTGGCCTACAAACTTGTCACCATTTATCACACTCAGTGTCAGCATATCAAACAGCAGGCAAAACATTTTTGCCAGCGCGTGTCTGGAACATCAAAAACTTTTTGAGCAACGCTCGACAAAAATGCGTGTCGAGAACACAAAATGACACTTAAAGGTAAGAGGTATGCATAGAATATTCGGTGTGGGGCGGGGTATTCATCAGGGGAACATATGCACACCCAGACACACACACACACACACACACACAGACTCAGAGTCAGAAGAGTGTTTGTGCCAGCCTCACACTCAATCAGGTATCATTTAGACTGGCAAACCATCAATCTTCAATGGCGTCGTGAGCTACTTTATCTTCAATGACATGCAGACATACTCGATACTAGATACTAGATACTCTCCTGCTTGCAGATATCAGGCTGGTAGGCAAATGTATTTGGATTTGCCAATGGCTTTTGTTTGCCCAACAATAACAATTGATGTCACCACCAGCAGCGCCAACAGCAGCGTAACTAAAAGCATCAAAAATGTAAGAAAAACGCATTTGATGTCACATACTTTCGGGCGCCTGTGGAAATCGTTCTCAATTTGTGAATGGAATGAGACTGAATGATATATGTATCTATCGTTTCGTTTGGGGCGGTCTCCGTGCTTGCTATATGGCAGACACAAAGTCCCAAAGATAAACACTTCCATAGTTATAATGTTTGAACTGCGCTTCAAAGTCATCACGAACATTGATATTTACTGATTAATATTGAATGCTTTGAAAAAATAGACATTTTTGCAAATCAAAAGTAACTTTCGATGAAACCATTTCATAAAAACAAATTTATTTTATTAATTACATTTACCTTTTCTTTTTTGAATGATCATAGCATACTTGTATATCAAATATTTTAATTGAATATTTTATTTTATTTGCTTGTATCATTTATGATATTTGCGTATTATTTTTTTAATTTGTAGCTTTTAATTGATCAGCTTTGAACGATCATAACATACTTGTCGATAAGGTCATTTTATAACAATTTTTCTATTATCATTATATTATATATGTATTAATAATATTTACTTTAATTAGTAGTAAAAATTATACACATTTCAAATTGTATTTCCTTTAATTAAATTAAAACTAGAATCAAGTATATTCGTAAATTGTAATAATTGTGTATATGTAACATTTATGATAAGAAAATATTAAATCATTATGTAACGCTTATTCAATTTGTTCCACGGCACTTTTTAGTAATCTGCTTTTGATAGACACTTCATAATTTGCTTGCGTCTTGCAGATCAACTCTTTAACTTTTTGATGGATTTTCTTGGTTGTGGCGCCAACCCTTTGAGAGGGGTAAATTCGCTTGTTCAACTGCAACACGTAGTCGAGTGCAACGCTTTGGTCTTTGGACATTTCACATCTCCCATGCCTTGGAAAAACGTGCAAGACTCCAAGAAATATTTTCGTGAGTGATCCCAGACCACATGATTCCGAACCCTTTTGTGGCCAACCCGTGGCTAAAGCCATTGACACTGAAGCGGCACGCGCTTTTGTGCGAAAATATGCAATTGAAATGTTAAATAAATAAAGGCGTAAATACTTGAAGGGCAAAGCAACGACAAGCACAACATTCAAATGCGGGGGATACACCCATATATATAGTGAAAAAATCTGTTTAGACGGATCGATGTTAATAGAGCGAAGTCCGAATACTCTTCTAAATGTAAAAAAAATTAACAGAATTCGATAATGTTGAACAATGAATTAAAAATTAAATAAATAATAATTTTAAATATGAATTAAAATGCTAGTAGAGTATAACAAATAAAGTTTTAAGTACAATGATAATTATATAAGATCAAATAGTTCAATTTGCTATTTTTTCAAACAAAATAATTACAAAGATCAATGAATAAGAACTATATATATACCGTTTCAAAGAGATCGCCTTTATTGTTATCTCTATGATCAAATCGTACAATTAAATTAATACAATGGAAATGTGTAACAAATTTGGTGAAAATTCTGTGATGCCCAGCAATATAAATATGTAGAAAAAACGGGGAGAGGCAAGAGACCGTTATGCATTCCATAACTTTGGAGTCGTCATCAGACGTTGACGTTGAAATGAATAAATGAAAATATGCAGGCAACGTGATTCTCGGGGACGCGACTACGACTACAACTCCGACTCCGGCTCCGGCTCCGATTCCGACTGGGACAGCAACAGCGTCGCCATATTGTTTTGGATGGGGAGGTGTGCAAATGGAGTTGGGAGTTGAAGAGCTTTGGGGCGCCATTGGGAAACGTTACCGCGGCAATGGCAGTACGGTTATCGCTACCTGTTACCTGTTTATGGCTACGGGGCCGGAAGGCAGAGGAGCATAGGTTGGGGAGAGGATGTTAAGTCAGCGTTGAGAGTTACGGTGGCTCCAGGAATATTCGCATTTGCTCGTTGGTATTTTCTGTCGAGTTCAGCGTAAATTCATTCATTTCCACTTGAATTTACAATTATGCGAAACTGTTGTTGAATGGGTTTTGAGTCGGGCCAGGGGTTTTTGCAAGATTGTGTGTGTGTGCTTGGGACTGCGTTCTCTGGCTGTTGGCTTCATTTATGCATATTTCCTGTATTTGCCATTGGCATCAGCATCAGCAGCAACAGAAACGGCAACAACCTCACTATTTAGCTTTTAATAAACCCTGCTCCAGCTGAAGATGACTGACTACAACAGGAGCCCCAAGCTTATGACTGTATTTCCCAACTTGCCTGTTCTCTCAGTTTCTAGCTGTGTTGCTGCCAATTGTCAACAATCGCTGCGAAAAGTTTGTTGCCAAGGTGCGTATGGAATCCCAATGATGCGATTTGTTTACCGCGTGTTTCTGGAATGTAATTAACTTTACGAGGTGTGCATCCAAATACATTACTATTTATTCATTATAAAACATATTTCTACATTTTGTGTACAGTTTAATTATATTATGACTTTAATTTTAAAATACGAAGATTTATTTCTCCCTTATACGAACTCAAATATGCTTCCGAAATAATGAATGAAAAAAAATTATAATAGGAAGTTAAACAGCATTACTGTTGGTATATATTTTAAAAGTAATTTAAAATGTTAAATATCTAAAAGTTAAAAAATAAAAAGGTTAGTTAAAAAATATATACGTTTTATGTTAAACTTTCTTGTTTTTAAAAAGTAATATTCGAACTGCGAGACATACAAAATTTCCACGTTGATGCGAGCCAAAATTCCCACTTGAATTTTGCATCTACTTCAATGGCAGCCTCCGCCTACTACTTTCGCCATTTTTGCAATAAAAAATGTTTTTTAGCAAGTTAAAAGAAGCAAAGAAAATACAAAACTTGCCTCAACTCAAATGTCGCTTCCGGTGGCTGATACTTTTTTTTATGCCTAACTGCAGGACACTTCAGTTAGTTGCCACGATGCAATTCAATGTCATATCCTTGAAAGTTGAAAAACTGACTGCACGAATGGGGAATATTGTGTGTGTATAAGTGTATGAGCATACATATATACATATATCTCTCTCAAAAAGGTAGCTAAAAAACCTAAAGTTTTGTTATTGAAAGTTCATCGATGAATGTGGAAGAAAAAGAGGGAAACAGTTGCTGGGATACTCAGCTGGCTGCAGTTTGGAGCCAGTTTCCTTGCGGCTGCTTACAGCCCATTTCCTTTTATACATTTTCAATTTCTTTTGTGTATGCAATGCCACATTGTAAGCAGTTGTCCTGCAATCCTACTCTACTAATTTCCTCGAACGGTCTTCCAAACGAGTCCAGACGACGTCAGCGCCATATCCTGCCAGCCTGCCTGGCTGCGAGCCTGCCAGCTTGCCGGCCTGCCAGGATGACTGGGATGTCAGGCCCTCTGCTTAGCCAGCATTTGTATGTAGGCGATGCGTTTGGGGGACGCCGTTGTTTGCATTTTTATTTGTATTTCATTTTCAATTGACTACCAGCAGAGGCAGTGGAAGCAGCCGCCGCTCCCACCTGGGAGGTTACCTGAACTTTCCAGTTAGCGCTTTGTGTACTCCGGCCATTCATCAGAGTTATTTACTTTTTAACGAGTTGATTTCATTCAATTTGTTTGCCTAGGTTTCAGTAGCTATTACTGACTGCAAAGGAAAAGGGTTGGATCAGGTTGATTACTCTGACATTGCACGCTTGTCAAGGATCCACAGACTAACTCATACTTGGTCATAATCACAAGTAATTCACCTTACCATTTAGGAAGAAAAAAAAAGAAAATGAACAAATACATATTTTACTTTATTATTTGATTCTTAAATCGATTTATTATAATTATTATTATTTAATTTAACATTTAAAACGCAATCACATTTAGTTTTAAATATTTATTGAATCCGCAATGCGAATGCCATTTTGGTTTATTGCAAACTTGTTTCTTAAAAAATATTTTTAATTCAATTAGTATTTTATTCTTTAATCAATTTATTTTTTATTTTGATTTAATTTGGGATAAAAACGCATTCACAATTAGTTATCGCTTTAAAAATTAGTTGAAATGTTAATTAGTTAGTTAATTAATTTTTAACTTGTTTCTTAATATTGTTGTTATACCATTTTAATGTACCATACACAAATTTCATCTTTCCTGTTGTTAAGTTTAGCTTCGCACAAATTTATAGCTCTTTAATGCTAGAATTTTACTCATTTTCCATTTATGTTTTTTCTTTTTGCGTTATTTTCAAGCCGGTTTCGTTCTTGTCTTCCGCGTTGGGTCGTTCCGAGTTTTCAGTGCCTTGGAGCGTTTTTCGGTTTCAATAAATATTTTTACAATGCACAAATTAAAAATTCTTCGTTATAATAATAGAAGATGGCCCGAAAAATGGCGAACTGACTGCCCACAAGCTGCGAAAGCAGAGTTTGTCTATTTATCAAAAAACTTTGTATGCCTTCCGATAACAACAAGAATAACAGCAAATAGCAACAGCATCGAAGTGTCCCGGACTTGCCAATTCGATTGAGATTGTTGCCTGTGGCTATGATTTTATGAGCATTCTGTTTGACTTTAGAAAGCGTTCGGAAATAATTAAATTGTTCACATTTTGCAGATGCTTCCCAATGTTCTCCATGTTCTTCTCGTTCACACAAACCAACAGAATGTTTAAAAGTACTAAGTGAATTTTTTACACACTGCTGCCAGCCGTTGGACGCTACCAGAATGCCAATAAGTAGCTTAAATTAAAACAATCAAGAAAGAACGAAGAAGTGCACTAAATATTGGATTTCATGAAACTTTCCAAACTAGACCGACAATATTAGATAATTGAAAAATCTAATTTTGCAACTAGCGTCATCTGCTCCAAATGGTCGGAATTGTTTTCAAAGAAAGTTACTAGTAGTATATATTCTTTGTTAGCCTAACATTTAAAACAGATCCATATTCTCATTTTAATAATTAATAGTTTTAATTTGGGTTTACTATGTGTCAGCTCTAGGGCAATGCAGAGTATGATGTATTACATAAATGCACAACAAATTTGAAATGGTTGTAAAAAGAAACTCTTTGGGTTCGTTACATTGTTGAATCTCATGTATTCCAAGCTCAGCACGATTTCTCATTCTTATATAGTTTAAAAAAGTCAACAGTAACTGCATTAATATACTGGCATTTATAATATTTATTTTTATATTATTTGACGAAGCTCAAGCAAATTAAAAATCTAAAGAAGAATACTGTTAAACACATTTGTCAAGTGCTAAGAATAGCAAAATTTGTTAGATTCTTTTTGGAAAACTGTAAATATAAAATTGAGTCGAGAGTGGAACATCTATTATGTATATTATGAAATTATTGTGCTCTTTGTTAAATATTATTAGGAATTTTCATGATTTCCTCTTCTTTTTTGATTTAAATAATTTTTAATCAAATCATAAATTTATAAACTAATTCGTTCTGCTGTATAAATTCAATTTATTTTGCTGATTTATGTGGAACACCTCTACAATCTATTAATCAATTCAAATGCAATCTATAGACTCATCATATCACTTGCATGCTTCTCGAAGCAGACCATCATCTTGAAGGCCGTGTCGCAGGGATTACCACCAGCAATGCCGCCACAAGCATCGATGGCCTTTTGCACCTGACTTTTGACATTGGCATCTGGGAAATATCCCAATATCTGGTCGTTGAGTAGTTTGCCCTTGTCATTCATGAAGCCAAACTTCACAAAGATACATTGGGTGGCACACTTTATGTTATCCTTGGCATCTTCAGGTTTCAATTTACCCGATTTCAGATCCATCAAGTCCTGAGTGCTGACTCCGTTCTCAGACATGCAATCGTTGAGAACTTCAGCAGCCTTTTCAGCGTTACTGGCCTACGTAATAGGAAAAGAGTATTCAATTAAATATGTATATTTATATAGCAAAATGATCTACTCACCATCAGAAACCCAGTCAGACAGCTGAGGAGCAATGCCAAAGCGAATGTTACCTTCATTTTGCGCTAGTTTTGGGTGCACTAATTGAAACTTCATTCGCGAACTGCACTTTTATAGTCAATCCCCAGTTTTGTAACTGCATTTGTCAATCTATTTGTTCATCGCAATGATTATCAGCAATCGGTTACGCTCAGTGAGCAGCCGAGAGCACTCATACTACAGTGGAAATGTCAAAGCTATTGCCATTGCCAATGCCGCAGTGAATGGACTTACTTTGTGTGGTGTACTATAATTAGTCTTATAATGAATTTATTTCATATTTCACATTTGTTTTGAGAGTGTGTTAATCACCAAGTTCTATGTTAATTAGTCAATTTTAGGATTGAAAACATTTCTTACTCTTTGTTGTGGTTGTAAATACAACTGTACCCGGAGAACTACAACTTTGCAATTTCCTTTTTTATATTTAATAAAAGATAATGTTTGTCTTACAATAAATTTCTATAATATTCTACACATTAATAATACATATGAGCAATTTCAAGAAGAGCAAGATGTAGGTATGAATATTATATAAATTAGTTTCAATGTAGATGACGAGACAATTACACAAAATAATTCATATCAACATTTCTGATAAGATTTTAGACTTTTTCTGTTTTATTTAATGTTAAAAATACTTTCTTCTGCTCATCATAGATCTATATAGTTGTTCTTCCATTTATTTCTGATGTGGGATAAATTCTTTTATCGTCGTCTTATAAGCCAAAAATCAATTAAAATGGAGATTTTCATGTAATTTACTAAAAAGATTTAATATAGTTATTGTAATAGACCTTAAATCAGAAAAAAATATATGTATATAGATACATATTTGATGAAACATGTTTATTTTACCAATGTATATACAAAAAATGTAAAAAAAAAACATTTTTGTGACTTTTCGTCTTAAATAAAAATATTGAGATAGGCTTATTCTCTTAACATAAAATCGATTTAATTTCGACTTTTTTGTACATTATGGAATTGCCCATGTGACAATGTCTGTTCGGTAATTTAACAAACTATTAATAAACTCCTTAATTAAGTTATGCAAATATTAAAAAAATGGTTTAGGACTTTTAAAGTTGACTAAAAAATTTAAAAATTTAAAAATAAATTTAAAATGAATTCTTTTTTACAATTATTAAATACCCAAACAATCAATCGTAGTTTGACTGTCTTTCGATTTTAATTGCTTCAGCGATTAGTCTAATATTACACAATTTCGAGTTGATTTGTTTCTCGTCTACGACTATTATTAAATGAAATTGTTTAGTGCAAATGCCCCGCAGAAATGCAACAAAATAATTTGTGCAATGCATATTGTCATTGAAAATCATGATTATCTTTTTTCTATATTGTTTTTCAACAATTTTTCGTTTTGTATATATTAATTAATAACGTTTTGTTGTAACTGTTATCTAAGTTATTTTTTGTGTTGTGCACGCGCTTCATTAAATTCTGCATATTACATAATTTTGTATAATGTTAATTGCATTTTCATGACATTATGTTAATTGGCTTTGTTTTTATGATAATTGTGATAGGTATTATTATTATTAATATATCGTATTGTACATTTTCATTGAGTTGAACATGATTTCAGTCGCTAATTGAAATCCTTTTAGAGTAATTAGGAAAATTTTAATGGAGTGCCCCACAAGGGGCGAAAAGTTCTGCTCGATGCCATTCCTCCAGCTTTCCTCTGCTTTCCCTCTTTTGTGGTGTAGTTGGAAAAACAAACTAATTTAGTAAATTACTATTTAGTGGCTCTTTTATGAATGTAGTACGTAGACGAGTATACTAAGCAAATAAGTATTTGTTGTATGTATAAAGACGACGACGATGCCACCTGGCCGCAGCTTTGGCCACACACAAAGGTCATTTTCGGACTTTGAAGTTGCGCTTTGATATGCGCCAAAGGACATTTAACAAATGGCATGCTTTGTGCTGATGCCTTGCCACTCTCTCTCCTCCTTCTGGCCCTTTTAGTTTGTACATGTATGTGTAGGTGTTAGAGCTAGCTGGCCGAGAGGGCGAGGGGGGTGTGTAGTGGGCGAAAACATTGCAATTGCTGTCGAAACATCAAAGCAATGCGAGTTTTCCAGCTGACTTCATCACTAGATTGTGTGAAGTATGCCAAAAATGTGTTCTAAACTGTCAAAATTTTTTCTCGTTTTGTGCCACGCATATTGATCAAATGAGCAGTTTCGACTTATGAATGCCACATGCAACATTTCATATCATAATTCAAAAATAAAAATGTAATGAAAACATAGAATAAACATCCGAGTTACTTAAATTAGAAGTGGGATATTCCCAGGTCGATATTGAATATATTTATGTTTGGAAAAACTTGCCTAGTAGCAGTTTCGACTTATGAATGAATCAAAAAAAAAAATGCGATAAAAAACACTTTCTTTGGCTCTTTGTGTTCGAGTTACTTAAATTAGTAGTAGGGTATTACCAGGTCGATATTCAATATATGTATGTTTGAAAAAACTTGCCCAGTTGGCAAGGTTATGTGCTGGGTTGGTGGATGGCAGTCGAAACTTAAAGTAATGCCGTAAAATCGAATGCTTAACAAGCTCTTAAGTTATCGGCACGTGCTGAGCTTGAACCTGCGTTGAGTCCGTTCGTTAACGTATTTTTTTTTTGTTCTAAATCAAATGTACTGGAGAGTAAAACAATATTGGCCAAGCTTTTAAAATACATTTTTCATGCACTTCAATTTAATTGACGCGTGCCCTTCGACGCTACAGTTTTTGGTAAGGCTCGCGAAATTTGAGATTACAAGTTTCAGAGAATATGCTGCGAAAGTGAAGAGCGAGCCATTCAATTAGTTTAACACCCTCAAGGTATTAAAATTGAGGGCAGTGATGGGTAAGAAGGAAATGAGGAGGAGTTGGAGAGAGGCACAACAATTGGCTCTCGTCTTACAGGCACTTCACAAAAAGGGGCTACTGATACTTGAAGAGATACAGTGGCAAGTCAATGAAACTAGATATGCACATTAGGGGAGAACAGTCGCAAAGATAGCGTCATTAAATTCAGGTTTAATGTTGTAACTGGATTGCCAAACTTACATTAATATGATATACTATATGCTTATAATATTCATTTACTTTTCAATTGATTGCCATGAATGCTTTAATGTTGCATGTAGGTGTACTTGGAAATTGTGTGTAAGACTTTGTTGATTCTTGCAAAGCATAATTTATTTGAAACTTTTACACCATAAGAATGTCCAACAGTATTTATTTCTTCATCCTAACATGGGGCAAAGGAACAATGCCCGAGAATGACGTTTCATAGAGGCTCCAACAATTGTTGCTCTTCCTAAGAGTTTGCCCAAGAAATTTGCACAATTTACAATGCTTACCTTGCAAAGCTTTTACAAGTCTCTTCCAACTTGCTCTTGCTCCTGGTCTCGTTAAAGCATGACACATATTACGAGCGGCGAAAAATAACATAAATACAAAATGCAGCCAGGCATAAGAAGCTACCATAGTCCATTGACAACTACGTGAATTTCCCTTGTGCCCCCCTGTCCCTGTTGCTGCCCCTTGACTCATGTGACTGCCCTTAAGGTCCTTTAAAATAACAAACTAGACCGGGCAATGCCTTCACACTGGCTATGTAATATGTCCTAGGGCTTAGCTTGCATGTGTCCTGCTCCTGCTCCTGCTCCTGCTCCTGGTCGTTGTTGCTGTTTTGTTCTTGTTGTTGTTATCGTTGTTGTTGTTGCAGGAGGCTCTGCTGAGGCTATTGTCTGACTGAGGCTTTACAACTCATAAACAGCAGCCCCGCAGCCGCCTAGTAATAACAGTTTAAGCTCGAGGCACTGCCCGAAAATTGTCCACATCTTCTTGTTTAATTTTTTGTTCGCCATATTATTTTTTGTGTTGCCCTTACCTTGGGATATTTATAGAATTGCATGGAGTATGAGACACATGAAGTCACTCGGACTACAAAACTTGTAAAAAAGAAGGATAAATAAAGGACATATAGAGAATCGTTTTAAATCGTACATAATAATCATATAAAGGCAATACACAACTAAATAATGAATACACAAATTAAATTTATAGCCAAAGGTCATGCTGCTGAAGCTATTTATTTTTGTTTTAAACCTTTTTCATTTTCACAATAAATAAATTTAAGCAAAAATTAAATATTTACCATTGTTTGTTTGGCTTTTCGCTCCTATTTTTTATAACTTTTTTATATGAATTTCTGTTTTGATATTAGAATATTTCAATATATCAAAAAAGTTATTTATTTTTTGTTTTAGATGATATTGAATATAATGTAAATTCGCATACATATAATATTATAAAGATTGAAGCGAATTATTGTATTCTATGGAATGTTGTGTTTTGTATTAGGGATGTAAATTTTATATAAATATTAGAGTATTCAGTCGTCACTGTTCGTCAGCGGACTGAGCTTTTTATTTTGATAACAAGCATTTTTACATGTGCTAAAAAACAAGTAAACCCCAAGCCCAGCGATGAGGAAAAGCAACCCGCGGACTCCCCAATTTTTTGGCCTAGCTGCATGTGCGTTTATGACTTCATAATGAAAGCTAGACGACAGCCAGGATGGCAGGACGATGACTTTGGGGAGGCATAAGTCGCATTACCAGACAACCCAAACCCCTCAGGCGGACCAGGGTCGGCAGTTGCATTGCATTGAGTGGTGGAAAGTGTGGCAGGGGGAATAGGGGGGAAAGATGACTGCTGCTGCTGCTGCTGCCGCTGCTTTGGTTGTTGTTATTGTTGTCGTTGCGGATTTGCGTAGGCGTTGCGTTAACATGCGACTAAGTCCTTTTATATCCTGCAGCATTCGCTTTGGCCTCATACATATCTTTAGCCTTAGACTATCATCAATTGCTGTCCCCATGGTGTAGTTAGGATACCCCCGCCGCCACCGCCACCGCCTTCCCCCGCATCGTTCCATTCATTCTTATATAGGCCAGCAGCAACAGAATTTAATGCCGACCTCTGGGAGCTATTGTGGCCGTGGCAGCCGCATCTTGGTCGCGGCCCAAACTCTATGCAAGTTTTATGCTCATATGTGTATATGTATCTGGTGTGTGTGTGTGGAAGATACATCAGTGGCCAGGGAAGGGCTGCTGTTTTATAAACAATTTTAAATTGCTGTCCAAAATGGTCTCGGCCCATTGTAGGCAAATTGTTTTATATGCGGCGGGTTCTCGTGCACTTTATTGACTTTGATGGGGATGTGTGGAGACGGGGTCCCCGGGAGGGATTACTTAGCATAATCCGAGCGTAACTGAAACTATGTGGCTCCATAATGCGCCACATTAACTTTGCAGCACAGAAATTTATTGCATAAATCACGGTGAAAACACAAAAAAAAAAAGGCAACAAAAATAAAGCCAAGATAATGCGCAAAAAATTAGAAATAAGCGCAAAATAATAAACCAACTTCAAGTCACACAAAATCACAGAAAAAACAAAAACAGTAGGAAAGAAGAATAATAAATAAAAAAAAGGAAAAATATGGAGGCAAACAAACAGTCGAAGTTGCTAGATGCGGTAGATGCGCCATGTGGCAATGTGTATGTGGCACACATGTTGCAACCACACACAGTAGCCGGCAGCAAATAGCGAACGGTGAACAGCGAACAAGTCGCTGCCACCCATCCACCTGTCCAACCATTCAGCTCTACATTGGAAGCCCTCACTCCCCCCTTCTGGTTTAGCCACCCATTCACCTTGGCACAGCACCTAAAGAGCAAAGCGTCTCTGCAGCGACCGCATGATTTCATCTTTCGCTTTCGTGCAGACAACTTAAGCGAGAAACTCTTAGAACACTGAATTCCATAACTACATGCTCTACCAAATGCTCTATAGAAGTACTTTAAAATAATTTCGCATATTAAGCACTTTTATCTAATGGGATTTATTTCATACTTACTATCAGTAAATTCAAATTAAAAACGCATCTTGAGGAAAATAAATAATATGTTTAAATAATTAATGGTTACATGATGAATTATATATTAATAGGGTTTAAAAGTTAATATTATAAATCCAAATAATAGTGTAATTGTTATATTAAATAATGAACAAATACATAAATTAAGTTAATTAGTTAATAAGGAAATACATAAAATTGTAAAATTAATTACCATGTTATTAAATAATTTAAGTTAAGATTTGTTATTATCTGAGGTATTTTCAACCATTTAAATTACTTCAAATATTTATTTATTGTATCCATGTGCTCTGTTTTATTCTATTTTTTTTTATTTATCCTATTTTTCTATATACTACATGTAGAGTACATCTTTAGTTTTGAGTCTTATTAATAATATAAATAGAGTATTTGTAGATCGTTTTCTTGCAATTGCTTATTTTTTTCATTAAATTCGCCTAAGCAGAATGTTAGCCCTGCCGTGTGTGTAAGATGATTTATGGAACAGACTTCATAAAGTTCATAAATGTCGCGGCAAGCAGGCGGCAGGCGGTAAGGCGTAAAGGAGGTGTGTATCTATGCGAGTGTAAGTGTCTGTGTGTGTGTGTTGGAAATACTGCGACAGACAACGCAACAACGAGAGCAGTCAACACACTCGTGCAGTTGACACTTTCACCTAAGCGTGGAGGAGAGCTAGAAGAGGGAATCGGGACTGGGAATGGGCACATTTTTGCGCATTTAATTAACTAAAATGCTATAAATATGATTTTAAATTAATTTACTTGCGTGCATTATTAATTTGCAAAGTGTTCGCGTTGTTAGCAGTGAGAGTCTACCTTACAAGTAGACAACGCAGACTGGAGTTGTTGGCTACAGATGCTTGCCAGAGATTAATGAAATTATAGTTCAACTTTCAGATATTTTGGGATACTTTTGTGCACATTAAAGAACCGAATGTCTATGAAGACAAGTTTTGTCTATCCCTCGAATTGTAAAACTTCATAATTTCATCATCTTAGAATATTTTTGAAATACTGTGTTCATATACTTGTCTGGATTATCTTCTCACATGTAGCTTGCATAAGCTGATCCCTGCGACTGAATGTTATTACTTTGCAGAATATCATTTTGAAACTAATTTCTTGTTGTCCTGACACTTGCCACTTTACACTTGGCCCCCACAGCGACACACAGGCACTCAGCAGCCGGCAAACTGGCAACTGGTAACTGGCAACTGGCATCTGGCAACGGAAAAATGCCACCACATTTGAGCTTTGCCATGGGGCATTTTTCGGCGAAGCAAACGGATCACAAAGTGGTGGCGGGAAGGGAGGCAGGTGGGGGAGGGTATTAAATTGTCTGGTCGCATATCACGACGTAGTCAAATTTCCGCCGCCAACTGCAAATACAGCTCAGGCGCAATCTCCAATTTCAATCAAAAAACCGCACGCGTTGCGCGCATCCCATGTTCATCCTGGGTTTGGTCCTTGCTCCTGGTCCTGCAACCTTTGTACATTCCCTCACACACACACGCGCACACACACTTACATTTGACAAGCCCAGGTGCATGGATGCGACCTCAAAGCTGCAACGAAATGAAAGTCAATTTTAAGGTTGATACATTGTGGACCCGTTGCCATGAAGCTGGCAGCTCTGCTGACACATGGAACAGGTGATAAGCCACTCAGCCGCAGCCAAGCCGATGAAAAGTGTCTACGGCGAATTGGTTTGCAGCCAACCTGCACTCATACCCTGTAAATTAAGACACTCAAAATAAGTGGGAATATTTCCCAACGAAATTTGATTTTAATTACAATTTATATACAGTTTATATTTATAAATAGCTACTACAACTCCATAATAATTGTACAAAATTAACCATATTGCATTCTTAGAATTACGAATTACATATTTCATAATTTTAACTACGCCAATGACAAATTACTCTCATTATGCCCCTTGGCATTCGGTCCCTTGGCATTCTGGCTCGTCTATGTCAAATGTTCATCCTCATTTGTCAGCATTGATCACACTAGCCCGAGCTTAACATTAATTTACTGATTGGCAGCCCCATCAAAATGTGCCTTCATAAAAACGTTGACAGAATTCTTCGTTTTTTATTTTGTTGATTAAAACCTAATTATTCGGCGAAAAAAAGAAGGAATTTTAAATGTGTTTTGAATATTTATGATTTCGTTAAAGAAGAAAAACAAAGTGCACGCCCATAAGTGTGAAAAGTTTTCGACTGATATAAAAGAGAGAGGCGAAAATATTGTCAACAAAATTTTGTTGTTTGGCACACCAACAAACAACAACAAGAAAAAAATGCCAGAAAATAAAGAAAAATAAAAAAATAAAGCGACAGCGAAAGAGGCACCGAAAATATCACGTAATATAAAAACCACTTTGATGAATACGCCATGTGCATATAAAGCAGCTCTTCCACTGCTGAGGCTGCTGTCAAACTCTAAAGGATAAAAGGCGTGCAAAACCCAAGTGTCGCTAAGAGGCTCGGGGGCGTGTCGCACACGTAGTCGAGACACGGCGACGCCTTTGTGCCGCGCTACGTTACAGACAACGACGATGACGCCGACGACGACGACGACGACGACGTCAACGTAATGAATAGCAAGGTGCTGTAGTTGGATCCGACTCGGTCCGGGTCTGGATCTGGGTCTGGGTCTGAGTTTGGGTCTCGTTTCTTTGGTTTTTCGAATACACGTTGTACTTGTTGCCTTGGCACTCTGCAAGTCAGCGTCGGAGTTTCAGAGCGTTGGCAACGCGGCTTACGCGGCGTATGCGTAACTCCATTGATTGGCTCAGATTGAGTATGGCTGGCAAACGCTGCAGAAAGGTAGTCGAAACTTGGGCATGCGTCAAATATGCTCATAATTGCACAAGCTGCCAAAAGGGATAAGCCTTGGCATGCTGCGCCCTCAAGCGCTCAAGCTGCTCTCCCAGCTGCCAATTGGCAGATGGGCGTGGTTGCAATTGATAAGCTGCGCGCTGGGGGAAGCGGCATCCTTCGAGGAATTTTTATGAAGACACTCCTGCTGCGGCATGTGGCAAGCAGATTTTCCTCATCATTACAAAACATCTCAATTTATGTTGGTTGAAAATTGGTCACGGCTAGATAACAAATAACTTTTATAATTTTATTCTTTTGTTTAGTGAACCCTTTTCAAATACTGCAAGCTTTTTGAAGTGTGAATAATAGGCAGAAGTTATAAACGTGTTTTCTCGAAGATACTTCTATATATCGTCTGTAATCTAATATATTTTATTAAAAATTTTCATATCATTCCCATTCAACTGAAACTATACTTTGGAGTCATAGTCGATAATATTAATTTCATATTAAGGCTAGAATATAGAATATAAAATAATGAAGAATTTTTATTGAAGAAAATATTAGGTTGTCAAAAAAGTCTTGCGGTATTTTCGCTAGTTGGCGCTGAAAGCGCGTAGTTCTAGTTTTATTCGTCGCATCGGGTCTTGCTATACTAATACTAATTATAGATTTTGATATTCATAGCATATTAATTAAAATATATTAAATATATAATGATGTAAATATACGTCTATTCAAGCAATTGTTATTCTAAGAATTTAGTTTGCTAATGCAATTTCTTACTAATGCTATTTTCATTATTTTGAGCAGCATTTATTATTTTCCTTAGTCCATTGAAGTTATAATGGAAACAAGTCACAACTTTCAGAGTCTACAAAAATGCAGCTTCGGTTGCAAAGATTGCACAGATTTTTTGTCTGGATTAATTTTAATATAGGCTAAGAATGTAGTGCAAATCAAGAATTTTTTTCTTTTACTTCATAATATTATATATCTAATCAAATTTTAATAAATACAAAATTAAATAAATATTTGTTTATTCAAGCAATACGAGTAAAGTGTTATTATACTATTTTGAATATGCAGCTATGTATATGAGCTCTTTATTAGATTTCTTAGGTCATTCAAGAAAATTTATTTTGGAAACAGGTCACATCTTCAAGAGACTGAACAATTGCAAGCTTCGTCTGCAGAGGTTTTACAGTTTTGTATGTTACCAACAATAATTTACTATACTTCAAAATTTAATAAATACAAAATTAAATAAATATTTGTCTATTCAAGCAATACGAGTAAAATGTTATTATACGAATTTATTTTGCAAATGCAATGTTTACGAATGCTCTTTTTATCATTTCGAGCTCTCTATTATATTTCTTAGGTCATTCAAAAAATATATTATTTTGGAAACAGGTCACAACTTCCAGAGGCTTACATTCATGGGCTGCACTCGCAGCTAACCATAAAACTATGCGTATATACTTATGTACATCTGTACTCTATACATAAGAGAGAGAGAGAGAGCAGCTACTTATGCAATATGAAATAAAAACGCAGGCTCATCAAAAATGCCAGAGCAATCAGGTTGAAAATCAGCGCAACTACGAGAAGAGCCGGAGAACGACGACGGCGACTAACGGCATACAAACACTACTTAAAAATTCCACCTGCCGCATAAATTGGCCAAGGGGGCGAGGGCAAGGTAGAGGACGAGGGAGAGGACGAGGGCGAGGGGCTGCACCCCGAAAAGTATGCAATGGGGAGCCGTTGCCCCTGCCACACTTTTAGAAATATGGCAAACAATTATGCGCTCGAGTTTTATTACAAATGCCCGGCAGTTATATAAGCACATAAGAGATGGATCGGGGTTTGTTTTTGTGAAGTGGAACGGGGCAAAGGGTATAATATTGCAGGCGATAATAACCAGGTCTCATATGCATCGAGGGGGCCTTCTACCCCGCCCCAGGTTGACACTCTCCACTGTCAGCGTTGTGACAGGCAAGGCGGAAGCTCAGGAAATTTGTACCCTTTTTTTCTGGCTGCTCCTCGAGTCCTTTGTTGCTCGCCGGCATTATCTTAAAATAAGTAAGCTATGTTCATACCCTAACCCCGTTCGATATACACGTACATATCTAAGTAAGTCTTGCATGCCACGAGGGCGGAGCGGAGCTGCCACCTCGTTTCATATTACGTCTTGAGCGGTTGGACATATGACTACAACCCCAAAACAACAACGTCGTGCCTCGTCCTTGGGGCAGGGGGCCAAGCCCTGTCCTCATATGCGAATGCAAGGGGATATGAGGAAGCGAGGGGAGGCATGCGCATATTTCAGCATGATACGACAGCTTGACAACATTAAATTTGCATTGCTCTTGCCGGAGTTTGTTTATGGAAAAAGAACGGCAGGCAGGCAGGCAGGGCGGAGTGTCAGTCAGTCAGTCAATCAGTTTAGGCAGACACAACATATGCCCTGTCCCCAACCAATACTCTAACTTATACCATTACAATTCGGTATACTGCACCGCCACTGCCATTTCTAGCCCCCCCCGATTGCCGCTGCTTACAATTAAAGTGATTGAAAAATATTTTCCAAGCCATTTTCTGCGCAAAAGTAGAGGCAAATGTACATATTTTTTTTCTTCTTAACTTGATTCTACAAATTCGAGTGCGGCATATTAGTTGGTGGGTAGACTATGTGCGATTTGTATTTATAATTGTATAAAAGTAGAGATCTATTTCTTTTTTTGCCGCCAGTCACTAACAACTTTTAGTCATACTAATAAAATTATACTATGTATGATACTTGTTATTATGTTTAATACTTTATGTATGTATTTAGCTTACATCATTTATAGAAGTATTTTCGCATAGTTCTTAAATATACAGCCTAAAGATTAATATTTTTAGTAAATCCAATTTATGATTTCATTACTTTAAAATCTAAAAGAACAAGTGGAATTTATTTTACTTGCTACCTCTTATAGGGTATTTGGTAGTCTGGCTCTCTCATGCTTCATTGCATTTGAACATTCTCTCTGTTGCCTTTGCGAAATTAACTTGGAAAAGTGCAGCCACACAAAGTGGCCTGACGCTGGTTATTTTCTTTTTTTTTTTGGGTGGGGCACGAGCCTTGGGATGGATTGTTGCATGCATTCAAGCGCAAAGTTGCAGATACAAAATTGGCTAGCGGGTAGTAAAAAGTGATTGCCACACAGTGAGAGGCATAAAGAGGGGGGAGGGCGAGTAGTGCGATGCCGTTTGCAATGCGGCCTTTATGACATAAAGGCCAATTATGTTAAAATGTTGCTGGGGCCGAAAGTAAGAAAAAGCGTTGAGTCCTGTCGCGACAATTCCGTTTAGTGACAGCTAATAATGCCGCATTGCCTATAAGGAACAACTATTCCCCTTTGTCGCCGATAGCTGTGCTGCGTATGTCCTGCCAAAGCGATATTTTGGGGTCCTGTTCCGCTCACCCACAAATGCATTGTCAACGCGTTCGCCTGATGTACGGCGCTTCCTGTGTCAGTTCCGGCCGTGCACGCGACAACTTTCCATTCCTCTACCACGTCCTCGTCCTCGTCCTGATTCTGGCGCTGAGCCTGCCTCTGTGTGCTGGGTGCAAAAAAGTTTGCGTTACACTCGAATGCATCGAATGCCCATCCAGAACTGACAATAACTCAAACACTAGACCAAACGCGAAACCAATGCAATGGGCGGAGTGTAGCTCAGGGGTTGCCTGGTCCTGTTTGGTCCTGCTTGGTCTCTGCTTGGGCCATCTATCGCTTAGCAAATGGCTGTGATTTCCCATTTTTTTGCGCAGCGAGACGAGTTGAGTTCTTGTGATTAATGTTACGGACGTTTTGTGGTAGGAGCAATTAGAGCATTGACAGGCCTTAAAATAGGGCGGGGTTAAGTTAAGCGAGAGCGCAGGGGCACAAAAAATCATAACAGCTGCGGCGACAACGACAACGACAGTGACAACGAGAACGAGAACGAGGACGAGGACAAGGACGACAAAAGCAAATGGCATGTAAAATATGATCACATGGTTGGACATCAACTTTATTAATATGAATGCAGGCTCTAAGGGCCTTGATGAATCAAAAATTCTTGATTATGAGCTATGTAGAATGGGGGCAAAAGGAACTTGCATTCAACCAAGGGGGAAACATTCATTTACAACAAACTAGGGAAAATATATCCTATATTAAATGTCAAATCAAAAGAGTAAAAATGTTCCATTAATTTTTAGTTTTCCAAATTATTTAGAGTGATGTAATACCAGAAAACAATGTAAACTTAAGTGCCAACAAAATTCAGTAGGAAAAATTATGTGAAAGGATTTAATTCCGATTTAATTTGAATTCGATCATAGAGGATTCAAATAAGATAATAAAATAAGAAAATTGTGAAAAATAAAAATATTACATTCTTAAAATTACTGGAAAATTTAAGAGGCACACAATACTTTAATAATTTACTAGATTCAAATAATACAGAAAACTGAATTGTCTGTAAGAGACTTCTAGCCGAATAGCTTGGATAAAAATTACTCCAATTTAATTTAAATTCGAATATAGAGGATTCAAATAGGATTTAAATTAATTTGATTAAATGTAGTATGCATCGTTTCTCGAAAGAGTATATGAAACTGAACGGAAAACCCATGTCCTGTAAAATACCATTGCTCATATTGAACTGTTCGCTTTTGAATGATGATGAAACCTTTAAAGACAAATATATTGCATTGAGTGTTTTGGTCATAAGGCAAATTAAACTACGACACAATATTCATGCCGCATAGAGCCACAACAATAGCAAAGTGGCAAAAGGAAAAACCATTTGCTGTGAACATAAAGTGGTGAATAGGGGACGGGGTAGCGAGAGTGATAGAGAGACGCGATGGGGTGTTGTAGAAGTAACAACAAAACAGTCGCATTATTCCCTCGACGTGTTTTTGGTGTATGTATTTTTTAATCAAAAGCCGCAAATTGCCGCAACGCAAAAAATGACAATCAACCACTCCACAGAGAGAAGGTTGCCCAAAAACCGAGGCAGACATCGAGAGAGAAAGCCATAGACCGGAGACCAGAGACCAGAACCCAGAACCCAGAAACCAGACAGAGAGTCGCGTTGCTGTCCAATACATTTAACGCCTGGATATACAAAAAAAATGAAAATAAAAAAGAAGCGTTGGAAATGGCTCTGACATGTTGCCTTTGACATGCATTTGACATTTGACAGATCGCGCATAGTGCAGACCCAGGCCAAAGCGAGACAGACAGACAGGGAGACAGACAAACAGACGGACGGAACAACCCGAGCATTTCAAATGAAATGACTAAATTATGTGCCAAGTGGTGGAAAGTGGAAAATGCGAATAAAAAAAAATAGAGTCAAATTAAAAATGCGTTTTGCCAGGTAAATTCTCATTCACAGGCACTCGAGCGTCAACATTTAACTGTCATATCTGACAATTGAGAGATCCCGGGGCGCGTTGTGGGTGCCTGGCTGGCGTGCCACAGATTGCCATATAGTCGCTTATGATGCCTGCAACATCTTCTTATCAGCGACTGAGCGTCGAGTGGCACTTGAGGCATTTGGCTTTTGGGCAACCCTTTTACTTTTTTCGCTTTCTGCCCCATCAGTTTGATTGACAGACCACAGCAACCACCAAGGATATATGAGTACTGCAACATCATCATCACTGGCAATGGCAACGGCAACAACAACGGCGATGCCATATTTGAGCTGCATATTTGCTCATTAATAGCGATAAGCGTGTTAAAGTTACAGTTAATGCGTAGACATAAACCTCAGTAAGAGAATAAAGCTCCGATTACAGAACCACCCCACACCACGACACTACAGTGGGCCCAACAAAAACGGAAATGATTGGATATTAAATAAAATATATTCCATTAAAATATTTTAATTTACTATCCAGGAAAGGAAAATTCATTGTGTGCTTATTCGTTAAATATGCATAAAAATAATTGATATATTAATAATTAAATTTGCTTGAATGTCAAAGTTGTCGTTTTATTTTTACTGAAAATAATAACGTATGTCTAACAAAAAAATAATTATAATATTGATGTTAAAATAAAATTCTATTTATAACATTTACAAAGTATTATTTAAAAACTAATTTGTGGATATAGTTAATATTTAATGATATAATTATCATGTATTTATATTTATTATTGATAATTGATTTTCTTTCGTAATGTAATAAACAAAATTATAATTGATGAGACCGAAATAAATTGAATAAATTATTTATATACAAAAATATGATCAATATGTGTATGTAAAATATGATAAACAATTAATTGTTGAATACCAAAATTAAATTAAATAGATCCATGTATGTATGTATTTCAGAAGTATCGCCATAGTTTGCACCACTGTGCGTGGGCCGCTCAACCCTTTCACCACGCACTGTGCACGCAATTCATTAAATTGAAATATTTTTGCAGATCGATCATTGTGCCGAGGACGAGGCGGGGGACGAATTCCTTTGTGAGCTGAGCTACCCCGTTGCAGACAAATATGCAAGCCTTTTAGGCACCAATTATTGTATGTGACTGGGCAGCGGGCACAGTTCCAACTCCCCCATCTCCCAGATCTATTAATCTCTTTTATTGTTGTTCAAAGCGCAGAGGATGGAACAGGAACACTTGTGCAAATAGCAGCAGCAGCAGCAGCAACAGCAGCAAAGACGATGCCAGTTTTTGGGCATGTGCAAAGTCAATGCACAAATATAATGAGAGACTGGGGGAATGGAGGAGTACCCAGCATAGAGTACCCACCGCCTATTCGCCAGCACTCAGTACTCAGTACTCAGTACTCGGCACTCACTCGCCCAATTCCAGAGACCGTCAAAGATGCCGCGCGTGTGTTTTGGACACGCGTTTGCCGGCTTACAATGCCCATGTTGGGGGTGTGGTGGGTGTCTGTGTGTGTGTCGGTAAGGGTTGCATGCAATCCACATTTACAGCGGCTGTGTGTGAGTGTATGGGTGGGTGGTGCGGTGCATACATGCACACACATACACATTTACATTCACATCTTTGCTGATTGCATTCCCCGGCTTACCTACTCACCTTGTTTGTTGCACAGCATGGGCGAAGTCCTTTTGGCTTTACCACGTGCGGCGACTACGTGCCGAGGTATTGATGTGGGTTATTGTTATAGGCCTTTTACCGTTATTAACATTGCGCACAAATTGGTATAAATTCTGCGAAAACGCACGACACACACACACACCCCACAGCCCACAATGGGTCCACATCCCGAACAGGTTGTAGGCGCAGTCAAGGATAATGGGCACAGGCACAGGACTCGAGCACACGCTGTGACCCCGCTGGGGGTTGTGGTTCTTGATGAATACTACTCTATATGCAGACGGGTTGCCTGCACAATTGTTCTTCGAGTTGCGACGCAACTTCAAGTAGACATTAAGGAGCGCAGGCCCGAAAGAAGCTGCGAAGCGTCAAGCACTGGTCACAGTGATGCATTCATCTTCCCCCATGAATAATGACAATAAGTCCGCACTCTTGACAAACTGGGAAATACTCAAATAAGCACTCTGCTATCTGAAGGATATTGATTTTAATCGGAGGCAAAACTGTTTGAGATACAATGGATGAGAGTTAATGTCATTAGAACCCTATCTTAACTACTAACTTTTGTTTTGTTGTAACTCAAATTCTTATTTTCATTCTTTATTATCATATACATATTTAATCGATATTCGCTCCAAAACTTTTTCAACAAAATTGCCAATAATTCAATCAAATCATAATTATAATCATTTAAAAATAATAAAATTAAAAATACATTCTTGAATTCAGAATGATTCTCATCTTCTGAAAAGCATAAAACAATATTATTTCCAGAATGTCTAATCTAGAATTGTTCTAGAATTTCATTTTTAATTTAAGAAATTACTTTCTGTGTGCAATTTTGATAATTTGAAATGAGCATGATTCAAGATTCTATATACAAACCGTTTTCTATCATTTTTGAGTCATGAAAATTATATTCTTTAAGTCAGCATTCTCCTGTAAGACCAATATACAACCTTTTCTCAATCTTCGAGTCCCCCGTTAACTTTTCCAACTTTGTCAATTTATCATATGGAAGACTCCTAGATTCCATACTCCAAGTCATGCCATAAACACCTCAAAGAAAAGTGTGGGCGTTTCATTACGCCTAAGACTTGTACCATTAATTATTTTATTTTGAAGAAGAATCAGTTCCATTTCTTTGGGCATTATCCCAGCTAAGATTTTGTAATTTATTTTGATGTACTCTCTCGTACCTCATGCTAGGATTACCCGTCACTTCCTTTAACAGCAATTTTTGTTCTCACAGCCTGCGTTGACATTCCGTTCAGTTTGTTAGCTCTAATTCCAGCTATTTTTTAACGGCCTCGCCTTTCTCTTTCTGTCTCTCACAATGTTTTCAATTTTTTCCTCCATTCGAATTTTTCAAGTGATTTAGTGCAATTAGTATAATTAACACAGCTCGTAAGATGAGACTAAGGCGACATTTGACAATGAAATGTGCGCCACATGTCTTCAACCAAGTTTTGTGCTGAGCCTGAAACTGAACCCCGTAACCGAACCCGTCGGATGGATGCTTAAGCCGACATGTGTTGCCGCCTTAAGTGCCCAAAAAGATTCCCCGGAAAAACATTGCCTCAAACTGAGCACAGCTCAGTGTAAATTATGGAAATAAAAAAACTCAAATAATTTATTTTCCCATTGAGCGAAGGATGTACTTAAGTCCTGGAGAGCTCAACACATAAAAATCTCTCAACCAAATAAAGGAGAGAGGTGTATAAAATCATTTAATTAATTAAACCTTCAACTATATTTTGATAGCATGGAATCACAGAGTAAATACATTGTATTTGTAATTTGCAATAAAAAGGAGAGAGTGTAATAAAATAAAATATTTATAAAAGAGCTTAAATGTAGTGAAAAGAAAGTAGGATTTGAGAAATGCTTTAATAAATTAGAGCTATAATTGTGTGTTTTCAATTGCTAAGTTAAAAATTTTTAAGAATATGCTCAACAAATTATTAAAATACAAATATCTATATAGTCTATATAGATAAAGTCATTTGTCCTGATTCAACTTTAATCGCACAATCCTAATAACAAGCGTGAAGAAGTTGGAGTTTCTACTTAACAATAATCGATGAGATTACTGCTTGGTTTAAAGAATGTTAAGATTGTTGTCAATGCAATAAAATAAAATAATATTTATAAGTGAACGTTTCATGGCTAATCTTTGATTAAAATTAAAAATAACATAAATACTTACGTGGGTAACAAATGTTGATATTCGCATGAAAGTCGCAGGTCTATTTTATGATAAAAGCCAACATTAAGCTTGAGAGACGCCCCTACAATGGAAGAGATAAACGATATTAATTTGAAATTCAGAGACATGTCTTAGGTGGCAGGAGTGATGATGCTTTGAGGCAATGAGTAGTAAAAACATTTTTAGAAGGCCACTCGTCGAGTAGACTGTACAAACAATTGGATAATTGGAAATGCTGTCCGATACGTTGGTAGCTTGTCATTAAATAGTTGCGCAAATTGCAAGATGTTGGGAATTGGGAGCTGGGAGTTGCATGTGGCATGGCATGTGGAATGCAAGTTTCCTGTGCGTCACAAAAGTCAACACTTTAGTGCAATTCTGAGCAATTAACATTGACAGTAAATATGGAATTTGTGCAATGCAAAGGCCAAAAATGCCTACGAGGCAAAGAGGCAAAGAGGTAAGAGTGGCAAGCTCAGGTATCTCTAGACTCCACCTGAGCATTTGGGCTGGGCACATCCTGCAGCAAAAGTCAACTTCATTTGCAAGTCAACAGACCGAGCAGCAGAGAGAGACAAAGCGGAGCAAAGGAAGGCGACACATCAGCAGCATTCATCAACATTCACTGTGAATGCTACACGATGTTACAAGACAGTGCAGTCTGTGGCTAGAGTCGTCCACAAAGGGGTTTCAAAATGACAGTTTTGAAGTAAATAATAATTAAATAAAATACATTTTATTTTGAACTGATTTCATTTATGTGCATGCAAGTTAAAACTTAAGGAAATTTTATTAGAACCCCCATAGAAGGAAGACTTTTTGACTACTCCACTGAGTCTGGCAAATTTCGAAGTTTACCATAGTTGAAATATCTTTCTTTGTTGTTGTTTCACATAGGCCTGGACTGAGTTGCCGGCATGCCATGTTTGATTTGCTATGGCATGGAAAGGAGGCCAGGACAGCAGAATAGTTGGGATCGGAACCAGAACGTGTGCGTGCTTGTCAGTGACAACTGGAAATTAGTTTAATAGTCCAACTGTTCAACTGCCCAACTGTCCAACTGGAAGCAGTTCCATGGCTAAACACACACATTTTGTTGATAGTCTTAGTTATGACATTTATTTTTTAGGTACACACAAATTGCTTTCGTTGTGCAACCGTCGTCCCCATTAACTTGTGTTCTTTCTCTCCACTCAATACCAATAAATATGATACGTGCAACTGTTAAATTAAGCTAATCATATAGAGCATGATGACCATAATCAACTGGTCGAGCTACGTTTCTGTAGAAAGAGAACGCCCAAAGCATTTCATACCCCAAAATTACACGGCGAGTTCTTAGATAATGACATATTACACACCGTTTTATTTATAAAAAATATCAGTGGAGTGTTTGGTGTCATAGGTTATTTAATATTATTGCTTTTTCATTTCATAAGTATGTACTTAATTGAAGGTCATGAATATCCACAATCATGCCTATATTTAGGTCAATTGAGTACGGCACACGTCGATAAAGTAAATAAGCTGTCGAGTAAAGAAACTTTCCTTTTAATTACTAATTATTTTGTATACATAAAAAATACATTTTAAATAAATAAATGGCCGTCTTGGTTGACAAGTTCTTAAGCAAGCATATATAAATCACGCTCAATATAATTTATATATGTTCTCAGTGTATAAAATATTATGATATAATATATATTTTGTATTATTACTAATATTTTCGATTATTTTTTTAAACTTAGATTACTTCACCACACTAAATTATTTATATAAAATATTAAATACTTTTACTAGAATAATCTTGCTGGTAAACAGCAAATTTTATAAAATATTTGTCTCCATCATTGATAAATTTCATGTTAATTAATTTCCAAAATGTTCACATTTAAGTCTTTTGAATATTATTGTCAAAACTCTAATTATTTTGAAAATTCCGCACTCTAATACAAAAATACGATTTTCTTTGAAACCTCTTTTACATTATTTTGATGTCGCCAATTATTATAGAGTCGAGTTGGAATTTGAAAAATAACAAGCAGTATAAGTCAATTTATTACTATTGCCCTGCTTTGTGTAGCGTCTGTGAGCAGTCAATATTTAATTGTAATACAATAGCTTAGCAACCATAAACAAAATGTCTAATCAAATCAGAGTTACAAACTGAGGAAATTTAATCGCTTGATAGGCTTACCCTCTCTACGCCCCTCTCCGACCCCCCGAGGGGCAATCAGCCAACCAATGGAAAAATGAAATGCGCAATGAGAATTTGTGCGACATCAAACGAATTTCCCAGCTAATAAATCTCATTGGCAATTGTACCAAATACTACGTAGTGCTCTCCATTACGCTACAAAGTGATGCGATGCAGCATTGTGGCACTGGCATTGTGCCAATAAGATGAATGCTAATTTAGTAAACGCAACTGGACAGATATGGATTGTGAAATGCGTTTCGTTTTAATCCAATTTGCATATAAAATGACACAAAGCCCGCTAAATGCAACCCTTAATAAGTCACCAGGGGACTTGAGCGGCGGTCGAGCGAGCACTTGAAAAATATTGTGTAAATCCCAAAAGCAGCCCACAACGCACCACCAAGGCCACCATCGCCATCATCATCGGTTTTTCCACCACTTTACAATTGTCAAGGTTGGGTCTTACCTCCGCCTATTGTCAACTATAAATATGCCAAAGTTTCTGGTTACCATGGCCCATTGGCTCAACCCTCCCAGCAACCGAAAGAAAAAATTTAAGTATTGTCAATATTAGTAAATATTAAAAAATTTAGGGTTGCCGGTTTAGGTTGTGTGGGGTTGCTGTCCGCCTAATGAAATGCTAAATTTGTGTAAGCCGCAAGTATTACAGTATTTCATAGGCTTGTATTGCCCTTCGTAATTCCCGTTCTCGTTCTCGTTTTCGTTCTATGCCAATTTTTCACTTTGCTTTCCTTGTGTTATATTGCGACGTGTGTAATTTTTTATTAAAGACATTAGTCAAATAAGTGCATATTCCCATAGTCGTGTGCTATGTTCCAATAGACGAGCCGATCTGGTTCCCAAATAGCGCCCGCTGGGCATTCATCTAAAATGGCAAACGCCCGCACCGAGGGCCGCGCAGCCGTCGCACCACCCAAAAAACCCAGAGCTACAGTGTGCGTCATTTGTTACGTTTATTATTGTATTTTTTATTTTTTTTTTTGCTTTTTCGGAATACTCTGGAATATGCGCTGTAAGACGGGTAACATGAAATCAACTATTTCGATATATTTCACTTCAGAAAAATTATAATAAAGCATGTTGCAAGACTTAATTAAAATTTTTTTTATTTATTTACAAACAACAACAAAGGCTTTCAGGCTGTCTTGATTTCAATTAAATTTGTACTTCTTTGTATTTTTCATTTTATTTTTTTAATTATTTATCTACATTTATTTCTATAGGAAACACTATTGTGTTTTAAGTTAAATAACTATTTTCAAGTTTAAGTTTCTCTTATTATAAATATATTTAATTTGTACATAGTTTTTGCCTTTCCAAACTCTATTGAATTTCATTTACAAATATATGTAGCAAGCTCTTTCAAGTTTGTAGTATATTTTTGGCAGCAGGGTAACTCGAAGTTGCGCATGCCAATCCATTGAATTGCTCTTGTTTCCGATCTAAACGGATTTGGTTACGTGGCACTGGCACTTGCCTGGAGAAAATTAAACTTTTCGCTTCGCTTTTGTGCAAAACAGAAAAACATTTTATGCACTTATGACACTCGTACCGCCCCCTCAGCACTCCGTCTCTCGATCTGTCCATCATGCAACCGCTTGCCACCCTTAAACACCCCTTTTGCTTACTTTCCACTGACTTTTTGTGCGTGGACCGAGCCCAGTTTTTTTTCGTTTATTGTAATCGTAACTCTCTGCTCTATATTGGCTTCATTTTTAGTTACTCAGCTGTTTCGCAGTTCGCCCCTTCTTTTTTGGTTGCCACATTTAAGGGCAGTTGCAACAAATGTTCGCTGGGGTTAATGTTGCGCCAGGATATATCAGTGTCTGTTTCAGCTTTTCGTGTATTATTGTTGTCACGATTTGCACATATTTCATAAATTCGGGCATATTGCTAATTTGTGCTCTAAATTTGTGCAAATGTGTTTTTATTTGGTTAGGTTACGGGTTTGGTTGTGACGGCGTTTTATTGCATTTATTGTTTCCTATTTATCAAATTGGATTTTCACGTTCTAGCTTATTTTGGTTTATGCGATTTGTGGTTGCATTTGTGGTATCAACAGAGCTGCTCGTGTTGGCATACATCGGTAATCCATGGCCAAAAATCAAAAAGACTCTGACTTTTCGGTCATCCAATCTGTCTGCATAATTGGCACTTTTTTTCAACTATTATTTAAGTTTTAGATTTCCTATGCTTAGAGTATTTAAGAATATTTGTTATTAAGATTTTTTAAAATTAAATTGTATCAGTTAGTTGAACACAAGTAAATCAATGTAATATATGCAAACCAATTTGGAAATAGATATTGCTTTCATTGAGGTGTTTACTTATCCCAAACCTATTTTCTTTAACATTTTGAAAAAGATTCATGGAAAGAACTGCATTTCTGTAGATGTACTTAAATGTATATATTTTTCAGTAAATTTGCTCTGTTATTGTTCCAAGAATACAATTCAAAATATGTGATGGGACACTTTCAAATAATGTAATTCTGTGACATTTATTTATATTTGAACTTTTTTTTACAGCTTAGCACTAGTTTTTATGTTCTAAACAACAATCCATATTTACAACTATTACCATAAAATTTAATAGTGATATTTCTACTTTATCTAAACACTTTTGAAATCTGATATAACCCAAACCCTTTGTCACATTGGACGCAAGGTAAACTTCCCCCATAAAGTGGCTGTTGATTTATGCCGATGGCAACGTCAACGGATTCTAGGAATACATCGATCTATTGCATTCCATGTAAATGACGGGCCAACGACAGCCACAGTCGAGACAGTTGTCAGCTGTGCTGTTGTGTCCCTTTGACAGGACAACGGGACTGCAGCTTGCACTTCCTGTATTTACTGCACCTTTTGTGAGTGCTTGTCCTGCCACTACAACCACCAGCACCAAGCAATAGGCTAGCGTGAGGTCTGGCCCTTAGTCCTGGCTCATTTGACTGCCTGTCACAACATAATGTTAATGTCCATGGCATATTAATGGTTTTTCGAAATTATCCTTTTGCCACATTGAATAATTATGCACTTTTACGGGTGGTTTTCATATTATTATTATTGCTATTATTTCCATTATTGTTGAGGTTTGGCTTTATTCGAGTGCAACAGCTGAGGGACCTTCTACCTGATTAAAGAACGTACGAACGAACAAATTGTATGTGCGTCCTAGAACAATGTTAATCCTCAAATCTTGAGTTCTTCAGCCATTTGTCAAAGGGCGCATCAGTTGGTAATTCTATAGCTGAACTCTACCCCTAACTCTCATCCCATACCTTTGTGTGTCTATAGCATAAGTGCGTGTTTCTAACACTTTGTTGCAGATTTGGTGCATTTATCATGCATATGGTCGGACGGCGTGTCGTTGTCTCGATTTGGAAATTGGAGTTGGGATTCGGCTCTGGATTGCAAATGGGATTGCCAAAAAAAGGGGGAACTGGAACGCGTGCCGTGGCATGTGGCTTGGGTTTTAGTATTAAATTGTTTTGCGGTTGCTCTGATAATCAGACAATCGTAGAATATATTTTATTGGACTTCATAAGCCTCTTGCTCGTCCACCTCTCTCATTGTTCCCCCAAAATACTATTCACATCTTGATGTTTACTTAAATTCTACTTATATATAATCTAAATGAAATATTTGCTACAATTTCCCGTAACTAGAGAAATTTTCTATTGCTCCTGAACTGAACCTTATAAATTCGAAAAATAAAATTTATCTATCTTAGCTAGAGAACATTGATCCAGCATATAAGTAAACAAAATTGTTATTGATGTCTTAATATTTTTGAAGTACTTTCATCACTAGTATTCGCAAAACTTTTAGCTCTGACTGTCCAAGATTGACTGAGTTTATTTGCTCGCTCATTCGATGGCACTTTGCAAATCTGAACTTATCCAACACTTAAAACTGCAAATGACCTAACATTTGTTTGGACCGAGTGCCCTCTTACCTCAACCGTTATTGATCAAATTTGTTGGCTTGTGGATTTATAGCCCCAAACCTTAGTGCTACTCATAAAGTACAGACAGAGTCCGGTCAGTGCCTATGATAAATTTGGCATTTCCGCTTTGGTAACTAAGACATCCAGAGGCAAATAAAGGAAGGGATTCTGAAGGCCCCCAAAAAAAGAGAAATAGCTGCAATGCATACGTCATTTAACCCCTTTGCGCCATATTTTTCATAAGCTTGGCCCACTTGGTAGATTCGATGTTTGGGTGCGTCTGCTGTGGGTTTTTGCTATACAAATGCCCTTCCAAGGAGTGTATTCAATATAATGTGAAATGTGTTGTGTCATCTAGAAGATTTTCTCTTAAAATCGTAATGCAAAATAAATAAATATTTAGTTTTAAAAATAATAAAAATAATAAATAATATAAGTATTTAAAAATATTACAATCCGAATTTCATTTAGGAAATAATAAAATAATAAATAATCAAATCTGAATTTCAATTAAAAAAAATTTTTCAAATATTCCAAATTAAATTCCAAGAATTCAAAAACAATATTTTTTGTTACAAAAATATAATATTGTTGGAGTACGTATTTTCTGATCTGAATTTCAAATGGATATGTAATTGTGTTAGATGAAAACCGAGTAATATCGATCAAAATTCTAATTGCGAAAATTATAGTAATGATACAATAATTCGCAAAAAGTGATTGATGTGTTTTCATATTCAAAATTATGTAGATACTTATGTCTCTCAAATTAAATAACAATTTGTATACTATTTTTAACTAGTATATATAAACTGAAGGGTATTGAAAGTTCGTTTATTTTATATTGACTTTTCTTCAAAAATTTTTTTTTCTTTTTTTCTGGCTTGACAAGTGTGCTAAATTTGAGCAGGCCAAAGGATGCGTCGCCGTCGTCTGACATTGCTGCTGATGCCGTTGCCGTTGCCGCTGCTGTCCTTCGGTTGATAAAATATATGCGAATGGGGGCGGCCCGCATATATAGAGACATTTATTGATAGATAGCAAACGCATCGCTTGAACCCTTTTACATTTGATGAACGTATCGAATTCCCCATATTGCCAAAAGCTGCTAAATTTATGGCTCTTTGATTTATTTTAACTTTTAACACGCCCAAACAAATGCTGCCAATGAGCCTCGAACTCAGCTCAGAAACCGTGGAGGGGGGGCGGCAGACGGGGGCGTGTCGAATTTTACTGGGCAGCAATGCTTTTTGTTGCTTGCCTATAGGGTTGCCACTCTGAACTTTGTCTCACAAATCTTGTAAAGCTGTTTCGAATATTTATGTTTGACTTATTGAATCTTTAATTGAATGCAACGAATTCGCCCTCGAAATTGAAATCTGACTTAACGATTAAGTAGTATTTTGTTTTATTCTATTCAATTCATGAAATACTCATGAAAAACTATAGTGTTCTGATTTAGTACGAGTGAAATGTTATAATTTCATATTGAATTCAGTCTAAAATGTACGTTGAGAAAAATGACTTAAATCTAAAATATAGTCCCACACATTTCTGTCAATAGTGTTTTAAAATAAAGTAATATGAAATAACATGAGAATATTAAGATATGTATCTATAGCTTGGCGACCTTAAATTATTTTTCTTCCACTTGTCGATCAAGTTCAATTTTATTGCAAAAATGTTGAAACTTAAATCTTCTTTTGGGCCTTTGGTGTGCATAATTATGCTCTCTACCTTAAATCATTCAATTGTGAGGATGCCATGCATTAACCGCACTTCATTTTCCCTCCTGATCTTATTCCCATCGTACACCCCAATCAGAACAGAACTCTATACCATTTGCGTATTACGCTTCATTATGCAGATTTCTTGGCGTTTCGTTATTGTCGTTGTTGTTGTTTTCAGGCCGCCTTATTTGTTATTGTTCCATGGCTTGCGGCTTGAAAAAATATTTTTATTTAATTTATTTATGAATGAAACGGTGGTTGGGTTTGCTGCTGCTGCCACCAGGCAAAGCTGGGTAGGCTGGCAATAAAGGCAATTGCCACACACGCCCGGCACAGCACAACGTCACCCATTCAACCCACTTCGACCCGCCATGGAATCGTTGGTATTTCAGTTTGCTGGTGCCTACCGCATTGTCACATAGATAAGCCGCGTCTGGCTTAACTCATAAAAAAAGTGCCAGCAAAAGGATAATAAAACAACAACACCAGCCACACACTGCGAGTCGACAGGCTGGCTGGCGAAGGATGCAGCCGGGGCAGGCAAAAGGCAAAATCTGAACGCGTGCGGATTTAAAAATTTCAACAAAAATAAACAGCAAATAGTCATAAAAGGCAGCAGCAAATGGAGGAGTCGGCGATGGTGGGAAATATCTCCGAGAAAGAACAACGCCTCACACATGACTCCACACAAAAAAAGCAATTAAGGATGAATGATCGAATGCGAAATACCCTGCATGGAATTTGATGCCTAATGGTTTGCTGAACAAAATTTACAAGGTACAAGTTTCCAAAACTTTCAATTGATTAGAGAAACATATATTTAAATACTTAGTTGAAGTTACATTTCAACTTCGCTTACAAAGTTGTAATACCCCTTACAAGACATATAAAATGTGTACACGGTATACGAAAAAAAAAACATTTCCAAATGGATTTGGTTTGGGCATTGCTTTCAGTTGAGTTCAATATATAATGACAATAATCAAAAATTCTCAGGCTACCCATTCGGCTTTTGTAATTTGCCGCACGCCGTAGACGACGTACAAGAATCGACACCGAGACGAGAGAAATGAATTTAAAAACAATTTGCGGTCGGAACACACAAAAGCAAAAGCAACCGTGAGGTAAACCGCAAAGACAACAATTAAGCGTAACAAATGATTATGAATAAACATTTTTCCACAATGCTACAGTTCCATATACTCCCATGTAGTTCATCACACACAAATCTAAGTATGTACAAATACTCATGTGTGAGTTGGCCTGAGAAGCGGAACAGCAAAAGGTGAAGTCTTTGGTAATGGAATTCTGGCCGCTGGGCTATTTGACCATATTACTTCCCTAGCGGTGTGATCTTCAACTGGTTGAAGCAATCATTTGTTACAACATTTTATGAATGAACGTAAATGGAATTTCTGTATTGAATTTATTCATAAACTTGTCTAAGTTTGCTTCACCTTTAAATATATGCGAATGAGTTTAAAATATAAGTATCGCATATACATGCATATTTATGGAATTGTGCTAAGAATAGACGACTCAGCTTATGCCAGCCAAAAAGCAAACACAAATAAATGAAACTGAGCAGTCTAAAAATAAATCAAATGAAATAAAACACTTGAGTACAAAAAAGGCAACACGAATTACAAAAAATAATATGAATGCGTGTGTCGAAGCTTTAACGAATTATTGGCGATCCAATTGACAACTGCCCGGCTAGCTCAGTCGGTAGAGCATGAGACTCTTAATCTCAGGGTCGTGGGTTCGAGCCCCACGTTGGGCGAAAACAATTTTTTTTGTATTTATTTTCTTTTAAAAAATTATTTATTTTAAAAAGGTATTGCTGAAGTCAGATTGTAATTTTTAAAAACAGTTCAAAAATGAAAAAAGAATGCAAATTAAAAAACTCGATCCTGCCAGGAGTCGAACCTGGAATCTTCTGATCCGTAGTCAGACGCGTTATCCATTGCGCCACAGGACCGCTGTTCTACCAACCGGCTTGAATTAAATAACAAACGAAACTTGTTTCATGAGCATTTGCGGTCTTTTGCTTGCGTGTTTGTTCTGACGAAAAATAAAAAACTGTTTCAAGTGACTTTCCATTTCACAGCTGTTAAGCCATCTCGATATACGACTAATCAAATATGCTGTGATGTTGCTTGGAGTGAAAGCTGCTTTGTTAGGCGACCTTCAGCTATTTCCATGCTGCAATGCACACATACTCTTGTGCCTCTCACTTTTCCTCTCTCACTGTGCCTCACATTTGAAAAATACGCTGCTTGCAATGAAAATGGAGGTGGTCCAGCTTTTTGGCCCCGTGCCCAGCCGCAGGACAATTTATATTACAAAAAACTTCACGCAAAGCTCGTCGGATAAACAAATAGAGCAGACCGAACCTCCGCTTCTCTCTCTCTGTCCTCCCCGCGTTCAGCCTTTTGTTTCTCTCTCTCACTGCTGCGGCGCCTGTGAAATATTTTCAACTTGCAGTAAAAATTAGAAGAGGGGATAAACAAATACATTTATTACATGCAAATACAACAACAATGACGTCGACGGTGGCATCGGCATCGACGTCGGTGGCGTCGACGCTTTTGTTGCGTCAGTCTCGCCATCAACTCACACCAACAACACAACACTCAGTCTCCCCTCGTCTGATAGCCGGAGGCGCAACGCACACACGTGACTTTAAAGCTCATGGGATTACATTCAACGCAGTTTTGTGCGGGATTTTTGGTATGCAAAAAAGCTTAGGAAATTAATGCGCCGAAGGAAATGCATTTAAATTATGTGGCTGAATGGTTGGCTTGGCTTGGCGTGGCGTGGCGTGGGTTCGCTTTCGCAGCCGTAGGGAGAGTGTAACCGGAGGTGTCCGTTGTGACAGCCGCAGCCCCACACACCCACCCACCGCGACCCGCATTAATTTATAATTTCACCCAGCGACGGCGCTTAACAAATTTAATGGCGGCTTCACAAATGAATACAAATTGCAATTTGAACTTTGAGTTTTACAAATTTCGTAATTAACAGCAAAACATTTTGCATCATAATTCTTGAGCCTTGGCAAAAGTATTTCGAAATTTAATTAAGTTGCATTGGCCACGCCAGATTTGTCCCAGGTCTTACACAGCAGGGTGGACGAGGAGGCGGCAGTGGCCAAGGGGTGTGGCACGGCCAGTTGTCCAACCCTTTTCGCAAATAAAGTCTTGGGCGAAAGTTTTTTAATGCCTTTTCCAGACTGTAGAAACACATAAATTTCCATTGCCCGAGCAAATAAACATTATGCTGCAGTTTTACTTTTCATTATTTTTTCTGTTGTACCTTCGAAACTACACTAAGCTACAAAGTAAAATTGGTTTTGATCTTATGGCAGAGTAATTCAATTTAATGTTATAAGGGAATTATCCAATATGTAATTTGTTTAAATTATTAAATTCAATTTGAAGACTTTGATGTAAATCTGGTGACAGTATATTTCTTTATTAAATTTACTCACATTGTGCGATGCATTTTAAATTTGTGATTTACAAATAATTTTAGAGTTTACAATTAGCTATAAAATTATTATCGACCTACAGAAAAGGAAAAACGTTTAGTGAAATAGTCATTATCACAGACTATTGTCAAATTAGGTGGTTTACTTATTTTGAACCATATAAAAGAATCAAATCTGGCTTAAAAAGACAGCCATGTTTTCAAGCTGATGTTTTTTCTCTGACTTAAAAAAAAAAGTACAACACAAAAGTTTCTACATGAAAAGTTAAATCAGATTTAATTAACGTAGAATTCTAAATTTCAGTTGTTAGCATTTGTTATGATTTATACTGAAATAAAGTTTGCTTTTACAATCCTGAGATGGTAAAAAGTATTACATTTTCCACCATATTTGTACATATTTCCTGAATCTTGTTGCACTATAAAATGAAATAATTAAATAAATCAATGCATCAATGTTTCTGTTTGGTCCATTCACACAACATCGATTGCCATTTCGAAGACATAAAGTTGTGTTGCACAGTGTAGGGATTGTTTCTGCTGGCGCTGTCCTGTGCGCTGATTTGACTCACCTTCTGCTGACGTATGACATTGCAGCATCAATTGTTGAGAATACACGTAATAAAATCGTCATAACGAGTCGCAGAGTTCGACGCCGAGGTTGAGGTCGAGCAGCCATTTGAGGCCGTTGCTGTTCTTGGTCATTAACGGCGTTAAGCCCTTGGCCCCTTACTCTGCACCGGAAGGATGTCGTGGCTGAGTGACGTGTGTGTTTGCACAGCTCACACACACACACACACACACCCAAGCCATCCTTGCAGGCATTGTCATTAGCGTTGCTCGAGCGCCGTTATCCCTTTTTAATAAGGTTTACTCAGCATTTTTTATAGTACAGACGGTTGTTGTTGTTGTTGCTGTTCCTGTTATTGCTGGCTGCAGATATATTGTATGTTTATTATGTGAGATTTGGTTTTGTTATGTGCAAGCAATTGTGCAAGCTACAACAGAAGCGAACTTTGATTGGGTTCGTTGGGCTGGGCTTAAAGCGTTGTTAGCGGAGTGCTTAAAAATTTCAACGCCAACACACGAGTCAAAAGCCAGTCAAATCGGATTTAACGGCGGTAGAGTTACACAATTAATCGTCAATTGAATATCGAACATTGATTACATTTTTAGTATTTTTTTCATTGTTTGTTGTAATTATTTGCTTTTGTTATGCGGTCACACTTTGATTAATTTCTAATTCATAGTGAACTCACATCAAGTGACTGAAATTTCAACTAAAATGTTTCTTGTTTCAGTGAAAGTGTAAAAAAAGGGAATATTTTTAAATCGCTCCATTTTGCATTCAAGATGAAATCTCTGGTGAGTTGTTCTATTTGTATGCTATTTAATATCAATAAATTAATTTCCCAAATTATGCGCAGTTGTGAAATACACACACTGTATGTGAACAAATACATTGAAACGCAAAAACACTTTCATCCAATGTTGATTATGTTGTCAGAGCACTTTTTACAGATCCCAAAAGTTCTTTCTCCCTCTCGCTGCTTCTCGATGGCTTTAAGTCCTCTGATATGGCCTTTAGTTTAGTTTCAGTGCAGCGTGAACGTCCATTAGATATGTATAGGTGTGTATGTATGTGAGCTCGTCCTCCTTCGGCTGCCTTTCGTGCTCATCATCTAATCTGCCTACGTGCTTGGCACACCACATTGCATTATCTTGTGTAAATCTCTCGCCAGCTACAACAGAGAGACGTAGAAGGAGAATGAAAAAAAGCTTGAGCGTTCGTTCACTCGAAATTAAATTGTTATCAAATCGATCAAAGCCGCAGCATCATTATCTGTGCATTAGTCGTGGCTTCAGAGTAACAAAACAAAACCAAAAAAAAAAAAAAATGGGAGGTAAAAAACATAATAATACGCAGACCTGAACAATGTAAGTAAAGTTAGTTTGATATGCGCGTGTTCTCCAGCCACTTGTGCTTCTTTTTTCCATGGTCGTGTAAGTGCAGTGCTCAGTGCTGAGATGGAGGTGGGCGGACAGTGTCCAGTGTTGTATCAGGGAGAGTGTTGAGAGCTGGTTCGTGGCACGGCGCCTGGACAAGGCTGCAATAACTTCTAATTAATACACGAAAAGCATAACGAAAGCTAATTATGAAACTAATGAGCTTGTTGGCAATGCAAGCAGCAGCAGCAGCAGCGCAGTAACAAGAACAAGAACAAGAACACAAGTCGACCAGCAACAACAACAACAACAGCAACAACCTTAAGTGTTAACGACGCTGTGCTTAACAAGCCGAGCGCCGCCGTCGCAGCCGCCGCTCCAGGTGCGAAATACCATGAAAGAGTAAACGCGAATGGACGTCGCCTACTTACACACGCACACCAACCTAAACGTGTGTGTGTGTATGTGTGTGTGCTTATGTATGTACATATTTCATTTCAATTTCCTTTTTGGTTGCGCGTCTTTTTAGCATACTTGATTATGGTCTTTTGGCCAGCAGCAGCAGCAGCAGGCAACAGCATAAAGAAAGGGGGCTGGGCGCTGGACGTCGCCGGCCATCAGTCACTTATGCGCACGGCACGTCACTCAAAGCCAGCACTCACACACACCCAGCTAAATAACAGAGCGGGACGTTGAGTTAGTTGCAGTGAGGGAGCGAGAGGGAGAGAGGGCGAGAGCAAGAGAGGAGTCGCCCAATCTCGCTGTCCAGTCGTGGGGTTCGCCTTTGCTGAACGACTCGTCCGGTGCGACGCCGGTACTGTCATTATCTTGTTAACTCGTTGTTACGTCAGCCGTTCAGTGAGTCTGCTCTTGAGCTTCTACATACATGAGACTTCTTCCAACACTGATGATCATTTGATTGCCCACACTGAGCGGGGCAGCCGAAGAAGGTTTTTTGCTTAAGGTTTAAACTTATACCAAATTACAGTTTGTAATGCACCAAATTAATGATTCAAGATGGTCCAAAGTATTTGACTGTATGGTGTTACTTAACAACATTTAGAATGGGGGGCTGAGTGCCAAAGCAGCACAACAATGAAGTGTTAAAGGTATTGGAAGCTATTCACGTCAACCAATTTCTCAATGAAAATTTCATTGTTCTTGACAGGCTTTATTTTTAAATACTTAAAATCAGCGAATAATGATTTCATGAGTTTTATAAATGCGCTTAAAACATAATAATTGTACCAATAACAATTTTGATTTCGTAACTTGGACAATAATAAATATTTTTGAGCAAAAAAATAACTTCAAATAATGATTATTAAAAAAATATCATGTTTTCAGCGCGAAAAGAAGTTTTCTATGTACATAAATTAATGTTGTTCACATACTATTTAAATAAAATATTATTTCGTATACAATATGGTAATACAAAATATCAGATTTATGGACATTAATTCTATTGTATTAAAAAAATGTATAATGATAATAATAAATAATATTTTAAATTTTTCTAATACTTAGTACTGTAATTGTCTTCTATTAAAATAGTTTATAATAATAATATAAAATATTTAAAAATTTTCTAATACTTAGCATAGTTGTGCATTGACAAAATGATTGGATTTTTGTTTAGAAAAAAATATCTATTACAATGTATTATTAATCTGAACTTAATTTAGGTTTTACAATTACTTATGAATAATTTCTCTAACAATATTTTGCAAACAAGTGTTTCTAACTGAGTGACCTACATTGTACATTCATTTTACATTGGGTCCACATTAGTGGCCACTTAAGGCATGTGCGTCTTGCTCAAGTTGATACGCTCAGTCCCTGGGCCATGTCCATGTCCAGGCCCAGGGTCGGACCCCAGTCAATGGTGGTGCTCATGCTGATGTGTAATAATAACATACACACAGGTGTCCCAGGCTTTTTGCCGAAGGGCAGCGTCAGCTACAGCTTCGTTTCGTACTTCATCAATAAACAGCGGCTGGAACAAGTGAGGTGAGGTGGAATGGGCCGATGAGGTGAGGCGATGCGATGCGAGATGGCGCTGCATGTAGCACATGTAGCGGCGATTACGCGTAATAATCATCATAATCAAAAGTCGCAACACGAAATGAGTTTCGACTTGTTGTTGTTCTCGTACTCTTGTTATTGTTATCGTTGTAGTTGCTTCACAAGGATAACCAGTTAGGGATTGTTATGGTCGAGTGGCGGTGAGCGCTCCATATAGAATTGATTAATATTGGTACTGGGCATTGGGCAGCGGGCTCAGGCGTTTGGTGGTTTCGTCATCTCATTACAGCATTGTGGGCCCAATGAATTTTGTGGCATTAATCTGTGGGCTCAATAGGCGCAGCATTGACGCAGGACCCAACAACGCAGTCAGGTCGCGGCCCAAATTAAACTTGGTCTGTTGGCTATCCGACTGTGGCATGGGCCATAAAAAACTTTGTTAATCATAAGCAGTAAGTATGAAGGAAGTATTTTGCTCCAGAGAATGAGAATGTTGTTTCCCTGATGGTAGGTTAGGGTTCAGTTACTGTTTCACTAACCAGGAAGTCATTCCTATTGAGTGGGCTTCACTTCATTTATGCCTGGGATCGCTAATGAGCTATGCTAACAGAGTTTTTTAATGTGTATTCCCACCAATTATATTCACAGTAATCATTTAAAGCCTCCGAGAATTGCGAGAATATTCATTGCAATTCTATTTGTAACTTCTTGTTTGATTTTAATTTTCTACCATTTAATTTGCAGGGAATTATCCCAGTGCTAACATTACTTATTACAATCTGAATTTGGTTTAAATGTTGACACGATTAGCGAAAGATTTTAATACAGGTTCAGTGCATCTATTTTACATTGTTTTGGATTATTTATGTTCTTCATTGACATCTCATAGAGATTTATGAGATTCTTTCGACTATTGCATTTCTTACTCGCTTCTATTTGTAATTACTTTGCTTTTGGCAAATTAAAATTGCTATCGCTTCGCTTCATGGCCGTCAATTCAAGAATATTGTATTAGGTTATGGTCCATCTGTATCAGTGTGTTCATCTTTTAATCTTTTTATACATGTTCTCATTCACACGTATAATATTGTGCTGCCGTATCTGGAGTTTCCGCCTTTTAGTATCTCATTCCGTGCCATTGCACTTTATCATAGTGCGCTCATCTCAGCATTTTTCGTTAGTCACTTCAAGGAACTTTTATGAGACACTTCATAGCTCCGCAAGCCTGGTTGTAATCTAACCTTGAGTCAGCTCAGCAGAGCTTCGTTCATCTCGGACAGAACCCAACCCCTTTCTATGATATGCGATGTATATCGCATGCATATTATGGCAACAAACACACAGCATCAGGTAGAGAGGCTAAGAGACTCCACCGCCTGAGCTCTATAAACACAAAAAATAATAATTAACTGACCATCAAATCAACAGCACGTACACCCTACGTGACCATCATTTTACGAGTGAACACAGTTCTGCTCAGCCTCACAACTCACAGCTCACAGCTTGCAGGTTGCAGGTTGCGTTCCTCATTTGCTATATGTGTTATGGATAAGTTTTGGTCTAGGGAAACGTGCGAAAATGAAAACTTCAAGTGGACCAGGCCCAAAAAAGCGATAGACAAAGTCGATTGGATTGCGGCATCCATCGAGTGGATGGAGATGGAGATGGAAATGAGAGGTGAAACGGTTAAGTGCCTGCTCCCGCACTTACCGCATAATTAATATGGCGAAATGCAAGCCACTGACAGAACAAACAGGACGACAGGACAATGCGATGTCAGTGCATTACAAGCACTCGACATTTGCATGTGATTTACGCACTGTGGCAATCCCTCAGAGCTCGAGATTCATAAATAGAGATGAGCGATATTCCCTGCAAGTTTAACAGATTAAATTTAGTGAAGAAAATAAATGGAAATTGCAAATTTATTATTTAAATATTTTCATTTAAAATTACATTTTATACAACAACAATATAGACATTAGATTGTAATTCTTAAAATAATAAATTGTATAATATTAGGTTCAGGTTTAAAAATATGAAGATTTTCAAATTCAATATTGAGGCATTTTAAAATATTACTTTAAAGTGAATATGTAATCTATAATCCAACCAGCTCCTTCTTTAAAGTACCGTTTACAAGTCAATGGAATTCGTGTCACGACACAAGGCCATCTCTAGGTTGAGCTGTGAACAAGGAGCACGGAACTCGAAGCCCGAGACTCAGCCTTCAAATCGCAAACACTCGACGCCCTAAGGCAGAGTCAAGCCATAAAACTTTGGCTTAAGTGCAAATGCGCTCAAATCTGCACTTAGACAACTAACTGTGACTGTCTGCCGCTGTGTGATTGTGTGTGAGAGTGCATGCAAGTGTGTGTGTATTACTATAATTAAATTGAAAATTACTGCCAAGCAATTGCAATTGTCCACACGACTGGACAGTGCCCCGTCCTGCATCAGGGTCGGCACTACAATGTTAATAATGGGCTTGTGTGTGCATGTGTCTGTAGTGGTGTGCGTATGTGTGTGTGTGTGTGGCCCTAATCATTGTCTGTGCATCTGTCGATGGCAAAATGTTTCGGGGGTTGGGCCCGGCCACGCATAAGTTATAAATTATGCATAGATGCATAATTTACAGCTCGTAAGGTCAGACAGTTGCATTTGCCAGCTCTCAGCACCAGCCCAAACAGCCCCTTCCCTCAGACCCAATCCCCACCCCCATCCCAACCCAGAGCCAATCTCAATTGCAACCCCAACCCCAGCTCAGCATTTATACAACTACCATTAGTTGTACTTGCTTGCAATTGCGGTAATAAACCTAATGTTGTTGTATGTATTTGCAAGCAAACTGTTCTGCGAAATTATTCCCCCTGTCTGTTCGCATCATAATAAATTAAATTGATTCATTTCTATAATTCTCTTAGCCATCAACTTCATTAAACTTTCGAAAAGTGGGAGCAGCTAAACTTAAAGAGAATAGTTGTCGATTAAACATAGTTGAGCACAATAGTAAATCAAATTTTTGCCAATAATAATTAATGCTAATTACATTCATTTCATTTTGTTTTTTAGTAAATATGACTTTTGCTAATGTCTCTTTGACCTTATTATTATAATTTAATTAAATAAATATATTTTTAACACAAACATAATTTCAACCAAGAATATAATTTGTTTACCTATTTTAAATACTTTAAGAATTCATTACAATATTTAGTATATTTGATATACACTTTTGAGGCTAAGTAAAACTAATATATTCTTCATACAGTATTGGTATTAACCCAATAAAATGTTTTGTGTTCTCTTGATATTTTTAAAATATATTTTAATGTATTTGAAATGGTGCGTATACCTATTTTAATTATTTTTTAAATTTATTACATTTAAATATTTAGTTGCTCTTCACTTTTGAGGCTATGAACTCTGTATTTTTGAAAAAATAGTAAGAAAACACGAAACATTTTATTTACTATTACTATTACCTACTATTTTTTAAAAAATGTTTTTAAGTATTTCAAATGGTTCGTCTATCTTTAGTGATTATTTTTAAAATGTATTACATTTAAATATAATATTTAGTATATTTGCTGTACACTTTTCATTCATTATAGCATTAATATTTACCTAAAAGAGCGTTTTCCTATTTTTTCTTTAAAAATGTTTTAAACTATTCGAAACGTTGTGGTAACTATAAATTGCAAATATGCCAAGCAGCTATCACGTGCAACGCATTTTCACGTTCATTATATCTTTAAAACGCAATCAACTGTTCTGTTTTGATTTTCAAACACATCGCTCTGACTTTCCGCAGAGCAGCAACGAGAAGAGCGACAACAACAGGAACAACACGTTGCCTCCACTCAAGATACTATAGGTGTAGTCAATGCACATCGCATCGATTGTAGTTCATTGTACCATCGAGCTGAGTATGTGTGTTTGTCCCCAGCACAACCCGCAGACACCTCTTAACCGCCTTTCGGAACTTGTTTTTGCATTGGTTTTAACCACATCATTTTGATGTATTTTGTGGCTTGGATAGTTTAGCATTGTTGCTGTGCTGCTTTTATTTTATTTTTATTCTTATTTTTAGTTTTACTGTATCATCATCACGAGCTGCACGCACGAGCTGCGTCTGCCAGAGCTTTTTTGTTGTTGTTGTTTGCATACAGGAAGGGACCCAGCCAGTAACTAGGGAGTAAGGTAAGCGATGGGGTACGAGGGGAGGGCAGGGGATGCCCAAAGTGCCGACAAGTACAGCGACGGGTACAAATTATCATGCATGTGTTTGTCTTCATTTCTTTGTCTTATTGCATTTTATTCAAATTTCCTACCGTGCGGTTTTTACGTTTATATCGTCGTCGGCATCGATTTGCAATTCGCAATCGTAATCAGCTCGAAGGCAACCCCACAGAATGGGAATTCAACACACATACATACCTTACCTATCTATATATATATTTACATACTCGTAGTATGTGTATTTTCCTTTTTGCTCCCGCTGACAGACTCAGATTCCCACCAGATTTGTAAGCGAGTTTGTTGTGCCAGTTTTCAACAGCTGTGATGCAGGCAAAGGCTAGTAGTCAAATTGCAAGCCAAAAATTTGTTTTTATAATAAATGAAGCATGGAATCATATTTACCTACCATATCGGAAATTCAAATCATTCAAAGTTTTTATTTAATTTAAACTAGTTTAAACTTTAGTTTGAATATTTAGTATTGTCAAAGTATTCACATTCAACCATAATCATTCAAAAATTATAAACATAAATTGCAAAGTTATTTGACCGAAATAATTTGCAGAGTTTGAAAACAAATGCATTGTTGAGCTGAAATAAACAACAGCACACAACGGGTCAAGTGCTGTGCTATAATATTTATATGTTACACTCATTGAAGGACTCTTCAACAGAGTCTCATCTCTACAGCCGACCAACCACCGCAAGCATAGCAACTGTTCTGTATTGTGGTCAAAACGAAAAGACTAAATATTTATACGACTTTGTAATGGCTGGCAAACGATATTTGCATTGGCATCCACTTGAACCCTTTTGACCACCCATGAAATGTCCAAATACCTTGGCATTTTATTACTCCCGAGCAAGTCACGTGTTTTTCTCTTTTCCAACTCGTCGACTCTAATGTAATTTTTTTCGTTGGGGAAAAAGAATGAGAAAACCTTTTGTCTTTTACTTTATGGCCCGTAAGGGTCGACAGCTGTGTTTATAACCAATTTGCTACCGAATAAAAAGAGAAGAAAACACACAAGGTAGCTGGGAGATCAAACCCCGAAACATATTTTACACTCATGTAACTGCACTTCAACTTCTCGGGTTTTGGCATATTTAAAAAGTTTTTCATTTGCATTTAGCAGAGAGCAGCTGTGTCAGTGTGTGTGTGTGTGTGTGTGTGTGTGTGAAGAGTTCCCTCTCATAACAGTTTTCACCTGTCCAGGAAAAGTAAAAACTGCCTGGCAATTAGGCTTGGCCAAACAATGAGGCAGCTTGCTGCTTGCTGCCTGCTCCTGGAGGCAAGTCAATGCATTGATTTGCCTCGGCCTTAATTTGATGACTATCTAAGTGACTTGTCGAGTGAGGGGCTGCTGCTGGAGTGTCTGCGGCATGCTGCGTGCTGCTGGTGACACACGCACAATTGGGGGGGACGAAGGACATTGAAAATTGCTTATCAAAGTTGCACAATCGAACGGGAGAAGAGTGGGCTGCAAAAGCCGCACCAGCATGTAACGAGACCACTGGTTCAACTGAGTACTCGCATCGCACTCGTGTACTCATATTGGTTATTCAGGTTTCGGGGTATCGAGTACTCAGTCGCAAGTCGCGACGACTCTTGACTGCAATGTCATACGCACTCGAGTGAGAACGTGGCATAGACAATCAGTCGGTAATGTGTTCAAAACAAATCAAGCAACAGCGACAGGCGGCATATAGCATTCGCCATATCGCGTACAAAGATATAATCAAAAGCAGCACCCTGCCATTATTTTACATGCCACCAGGGCTGGGTGCATGCCACAAAGCAGAGGCGGCAAAAACATATCAAAGCAGAGAATACACATATGTGTCATACATAATTGATTTTCCTTTTGATGTTATACTCCCGGCAATTGGGATAAAGCTAACATGCTGAACAGCTGTTGCATATATTTCAACTAAAATGCTAGTAAAGCTAAGTATTCCAAAGTTCTGAAGTTAGCTTATTTTTAAAAATACTTATTTATATCAATAACCAAATTAAAGTAACGACATAATATTTAATACAAATGTGTAGTTGTTCACATGTGTCAATTTATTTTTTAAGCTTTACACATATTATATAAATATATAGATTATAAAATATGTAATACTTAAACTTTAAGGAATGTACAAAAAAATAATTATGCTGCTAAAAGATATGCAAAATTTACTTAAATAATTTCATATAATTTCATAAATAATCTGAAATTAATATAAAAAATTTCAATTCGGTCGCTTATTTTTATTGTTATCATTAAAAGGCCATACTGAATTTAGTAGCATCAATTGTTTAATTAATATTTCACTTATGCTGATTTTATATCCCAACTGATGCCGTTGGGTGCAGTATGAGTGTAATTAATTTCTAATGTTATAATTTTTTTTTTAAAGCAAAAAAACTATTTAATAATTCTGAGCTAATTATAACTAACATGGTGAAAAAAAATTATAGAACACTTTTTTTTTTTAATCTTTCAAGTAACTGTTTTTTTTCCTCGGTTTTCCCCTATTAGATAAATATTTAAAAAATTTTAAAAATTAGCAATACATAATTTATTTATATTTGCAATATCTAATTTTAATTTTTAACCATTTAAGTTAATATATTTGCAGTCTTTAATTTTAAATGTATAACTATGAGATACTATAAAAATTTGTATTTCCTAATTTTAAATTTATAATAGTAATGTTTTTTATTGTCTACTCCTCAATGTCGACATTCAAAAATAAATAAATATATAAATAATTTTTTTATATCCTGCATGTAAAATGTAATTTTCTCCCAGCTCAACACTGCTCTTATCGACAAATCCTTTTTTTGTTTTACCCAAAACGAGCGTCGCAGCCATCCCTAGTATAGAGAGACGGTTTATGAGAATATCAGAAATCTGTCTCTCAATGTATCCCTGCTGTTGTTGTCGCAGGCTCTGACGCTGACGCTGCCGGCGCTGTTGCCATCGCTGTCCTTGTCGCTGTCCTGGGCCGTCTTCGCACTATTTTTCATTTCATTGCGCCACTGCACATGGCAGTCATCTGCCAGCCAGAGATGCGGCTCGAGCCGCCCGCTCGCAAAGCCAGCTGCAGCTCAGCTCAGCTTCTTAGACATCGAATGACGACGACGGCGACGACGACGCGCGCCCGCATATCGATTTCAGGCGCATTGTGCCTGTTTGCATACAAATATCCTAAGGACATGTTACAGATCCCTATCCCCCCATCAGACTGCTGGCGTTGAATGCTGAATGCTGCATGCTGGTGGCTGGTGGCTGCTTTGGTTACCCTGCTCCGTCACACGTACGCATGTAAATTGTATTTGTGCGCAGCCCTTGTCGTCGTATTTAGTGGTCCTGGGACAGGGGGACAGCGGCAGCTCCTTGTGCTTGATTTCATTTGCTGGGGCAATTGTCTTCAGCGGCGCTTGCATCGACTTTATTCTTTTTTTTGCCAAAACTTTCGGTCTTCTTTCCACACTCAAAATGCTTTGCTCTCTTGCAACTTGTCAGCCAAGTGGCAGCCATTTTTTGCGTTCATTTCTGTTTCTATATTCCCAGACTCTCCTCCACTGCTCTCTCACTCCTTGCCGCCATTTGATGCATGTGGCAGGACTTTTGCGCTTTTGGCTTTTGTGCGTGCCTTGGCCTCCGTTTTTGCCTGTCGTTGACATTTGATGTTTAATTTCAATAACTCTGTGCGTTCGTTTTTTAATTTTTTTTTTTTCTCTCAACATTTTTTGTCTTGCAAGCATTTGACTGTCTTTGACTGCCAAATAGCTTCAAGTGCTGTGAATGCTTACACTCTCTCACACACACTCAGTCGATTTCAATTACAGCTGCCAATGGCGAAAAGTGTTGCTGTTGAGTTACATAAATTAAATTTTTTGAAGAGGACAGACAGTCTGTTGACAACGCTCTAACCCGGAGGGGAATATTACAGGGATGCCGTTGGAATGAAGCCAATTGAATGTGCATCACGTTTGATTGAAGTTATCTATTCTACTTCTTGGAAATAAGCAACGCAATATGTTTGATGAAAATCAATTTAGTATTCACGGCAAAGTATGAATATATGTTTGTAATTATTTTGTTTAAATATTTATATTTTATTCTCAGCTTCTTTTCGATGACGTCTATTCGCAATACGTTAACTATATTTCTATTGTTTTTTTGGTCTTTTGATTACTTTAGTGTTAATCTCCAATAGTTCAATGAAAAAATGATGTAAAATTTGTATCAGGCATAAGCTAATGATATATGAAATAGATTTAATATTCCTATGGAAGTTGCACTATTAAAAGATGAAATAAACTTATCTGAATAACAATTGTAATAAGTAATTTTAGTAAATCAAGAAAATTACTTTCTGCATTGAATCTGATTGTTGCTTTACAATAATATAAGATTAAAACTCGTTTCCTAGTCTTATGTTCATTGCTAAGCTTGTTCTCAGGCTTGTCTACATCAATTTTCCAGCCATTTAAACACGATATTGTGTCACACTCTTTTCATTAAAAACCCTGCATAACTTCCATATAGTGCATTTTCTTAAGTATATTTATCCCTAAGTTATTTTCCTATGGATCTGTTGCTTTTAAATGCTTCCGCTCGACATCGTTCGGCTGCTTCGTCTTCTCCTCCTAAATATGTAATGAAATTTGAGTGAAAAACCAATTACTCTACCACAATACCCGAAAATAATTTTGATTTCATTTCCTGCAGTCCGGCACTTTTGTGGTCAACGTTGCAACCACTGCAACATTTACAACAATACGAACAATAACAACAGCGAAGTAACAATAACGAAAAGAAAGAGGGAAGCGGGGGAAGGGAAGAGGGGATAAGGAAACCTTTAACAGACAAAGAACTCACGTGGTCTGAGCCATTGTTGAAGGTCAGCCAACATTTAGGGGTTTTCACTTTCTGCCTCGAGTCAAACACAAAAAAAAAACACTCAGCGGGAGTTCCACAAAACATTTTGGGAAAAACACACGCGGGAGGTGTGAAATAATGCCAACTGAAAGAGACCGAGAGGGGCAACAAAAGGCGAAGAGAGAAGGGCTGAAATGAGTGATGAACGTATGAGTTCGAAGTTGGCCAGAACCCCGTTGCCAAGTCCAATTGCGATGATCAAAAGTTCCGACCAAGCGGGCGGGCTTAAAGCCGTGGCTAACACAGTTGTCAGTTGCTTTCTGCTGCTGCTGCTGCTCTCGTTGTTGTTGCTGTTGTTGTTGTCTCGCCAGCTGTTAATTGACATTCAACTGGCTAATTAATTTTATACATTTATTAAACTTTCGGCCCCTGCGGAAGCGTGGCAGGGCCGAGCCGTGTGGCATGAGGCATGCCACAACTGCTGCCATCGTCGCGCTCCACAAAACTATTTACCATACAAATCTAATTTTATCAACTTTGTCTTTTGCCTGCTTAACTAGCTACACGGACTGGCGGTTGTCCTACGTCCTGCGTCCTGCGTCCTGTTGCCCCTTTTCCTCTGTCTCTGCTGCTTCTCTGTGTCAAAACATTGTGACACAGTTCTGCTTTCTTACAATTTGCCCGGTCTATTTTCTCGCGCCATTCTTTTGGCTCATTAACGTTGGCCTTTGTTTTGGCCTGTCATCATCTGCCGTCCGTCTGCAGGAAGCAGGCGCCATCCAGCTAGCCAACTCGCAGCCAGCAGACAGCCAAGTCCTTTTGTAATTTATAAATGTCCACAATACGAACTCTTGGCCATTTCTAATATCGGCCCTGCTGCTGAGCTGCTGAGCTGGCTGCCTGGCTGGCTGGCTGGGATCGGCATGTAAATCAGGTCAAAACAATGCAACTGACAGGGAATTGTGCCTTGGTAGCGTTCAGTTTCTTCGTTGCCTCGTTCACTCATTCAGTCGTTCGTCCTGCCACAATGACACATTCAGGACTCTAGCACAGTTTACTTCATTATTGGTTACTCAGCAATTCATTCACAGGACACACCTTGTAGTTCCTGCTGGACAAAGTCGCTCTCGCTCTCGCTGTCTCTTTCTGTCTTTAGCTTTGCCCTTTTTATGGCCATGTCCTTTTGCTTATCCTGGCTGACTAATGACAAGCAGCAGCAGCAGCCGGCTGGCTAGCACGTTGCCAATTCGTTCCCGTGGCCCCGGTCTTTTGTCAACGACTCTTACTCATAGTCATTGGTCCGCCTCAACATTGCTCCGCCCGCTTATCCCGCTGGAGTCCGAATCCGACTGCGACTCCGACTCCATTCAGTTCCAGTTCTTTGGCTTTAATGGCGTTTGTCTTCTGCCTGGTAAAAAGCCAACTAGGGGCTGCACCCATTCCATTCCGGTTCCCAGTCCGATGGGCGTGCTGCCACAAGCACTGTCAGTGGCAAGTGGCAACTGGCAAGTGGCAAGTAGCATGGGCCAAGCAGGTGCGCATTTTATAACAAAGGCATAAATTATTTCCTTCTGTCAGCATTGCTTTCATGCGGCTTTCGCCAGGACAACAGTTCGACAATCCGACAATCCAACAGTCCGACTATCAGACAGCCTCGTCCTGTAAATGGCACTTGCCTCCACTTATTGTTTGGCTATTGATTCGAATTTGCCCAAAGAATTATACAACTTATATTCTCCAACTACTTGTTTAATTGTTATTCAGCTTTCTGTTAGTGCGCACTGGTTTCCATAGAAAGTCCACTCGATTTGTTTATGCAGATTAAATATATAGAAAATATAAAACAAGCAAAGAGAGAGGCCGATGAAAGGCATTTCTGGAGCGACAGTCAATATTTATTGCTTCACAAACTTATTGACTTCCAAGGCGAAAATAACGAGCGCAGTGCTCCCAAAAATATTATTTATGTATTTTCCGCCTGTTAATATATTTTTTATCGTACTTTTAAAGTTTGAATAGTTTTTAAAACTTAAACTTATGAATACTTATTTATTGATTTTCAAAACTTAATTTATTTATTGAGTTTTATTATAATTTGAATTATAGAGTATCTGCTCGTTGATTGAATTCAACCAGACGCTTCATTTTACTAATTGCTAATCATGTGACTTGATTACAGTTAAAATATAAAATTATAATTTTAATTGAGCTTTGCTTTCTGATTTGGCTCTAATTGCATCATTCACAATTTCGTCTGACCATAACTAATAACGCTTTAAATGGATAATTTGAAATTAGAGAGAGATAAATAGATACAGCTTAGAGCGAAAGAGTGAAAGAACTGATAATTGCAATTATAGTTTAATAATGACCTTGTCGAAAATCTGCAATTGTCAGACTGCCCTTAAATATATATATTATATTTTGGGAAATTAAAGAGCCAAAATTATCTGCAAATTTGTTGGTCAAATGTGTAAAAAGCGAACAATCAATTGGGAAAATTTCGCTTGGCGCTGCTGCCGCTGCTCAACGAGATGAATAATTTACACAAAGGCTTAAACAAAAGCTAAAATTTGCCAGCCGCACACAAATACAAATGGAATAAATACAATAAATAAATAATTGATTTGTTGTTTAAGCAGACAGCAAATTGTGTTGAACCATTTGAGTGTGTGTGTGTATGAGTTTGCTCGTGGTTATTCGAACCAGACTTTTACAGATATATAGAGTTATAGATATAGCTGTTTATTTCAACTGAAATATAATTACAATGTTAAACAAAAAACAACACAACATGCAGAAATGTGATAGTTGTCAACAAGATACCCTGTAAATATACAACTGAATTAATATTTTGGTAAAATGTTTATTAATTATTTTCAATTACTTATTGATTTTCATTATGTTAATTATTTTGTTTAAGCTGAGTTGAGAAATTTTCGTTAATGTCATATTTATATGAACTTATTTGATCTATTATTTTTAATTCATTTAGTTTATTGATTTATTTAAAACCAGCGAAGATAAATGACCTTAATTTACATTTTTGTCTCTCGCTATCTGACTTCCTGTTACAAACACAGTGGGCAAGTTATCATGCACTTTACACGCCCATTTGTGGCTGCTGAGTATGTTAAAGTAGGGAAATTCTATTGCGCAATAATTGTGCGCATTGTGCGTAATCAAATACTGTACAATTGCAAAAAGTTTAATTGCTTTAATTGGCCTCACTTTCTCACTGGTTGGGCTGCCCTTATAAAGCATGGACTATATCGGTGAATTCATCACAGTCACAGTTGAAACTCAATTGCAAAATGAAGGCAGCTCTGTTCTCATCCACGCTGGTCATCCTAATGGTCGTCGTCGTCCAGGTAACGTGTTGGCTAACCCTTTGATGCAAAAACATTGCTTTAAGTGCAAGCATTTTGCTGTTGGCAGTGCGATCCCAATTTCCAGCAGCTAATGAAGCAATGCATGGACGAGACAAAGATGTCGGAGGGAGAGCTGAAGGAATTCATGACGGCCGGCATGAAGAGCACTGCCAATGAGAATCTTAAATGCTACACCAAGTGTCTGATGGAGAAGCAAGGTCACATGGTCAATGGACAGTTTAATGCGGATGCCCTACTGAATACCCTCAGGAATGTGCCACAAATGAAGGATAGAATGGATGAGATATCCTCCGGTGTGAATGCCTGCAAGGGCTTGAAAGGCACCAACGATTGCGATACCGCATTCAAAGTAACCATGTGCCTCAAGGAGCACAAGATGATGGGAAACCATCCAGCTGCCCAATAAGCTCTACTCGATAAAGGACAACTGGCTGGACCACAATGATTTTAGATGAATTTTAAATAAATGTATTTGTGTTTCATTTTGCAGTAAAGTGGATTTCTGGTGATGGGGTTTTTTCGTGCATAGATGAGGACAATGGAAAGAGCTTCATAATTGCAAAATATAAAATATGTATACAAAAAAATATTCAAAACAGATTAAGTAATTTATAACTATACGGAAAGAACTATATGCATAATGACAAACTATAAAAAAGCAGTTGTTAATTATAAACAACACGACAATTTTTTTTTTTTACTTATATTTAAAAGTAATCAACATTGTGGATAGTACAAAACCGCAGAATGTTGCGATATTTATATAAGCAACAGAATGGCATGTTCAAATAAGTTAACATAATTTACAAAATATTTACCATGAGAGAATATGTAATACTTTTAAAATAGGAAGTATATTTGAATACTTATTTTCATCTAACTCCGTTCATATGACAAAAACCAATTCTGAACAACACTTTCTGTGGATTAGATTTGCCTATCAAAAGTAAAATCGATGTGATTGTGTTCAGATTGAAGATGAAAAATTCCTCGTATAAGGAGTGTACAAGGGCCAAGCCTAGCTCAGAGCAACATTATACAGAAGAGAGGTGACAAGCAGACTGGCCACGTCAGGTTATATGCAAGATGCACATGCGAGTATTCCCCAAATGCTTTCCCAGATGAGCTTGCCTCATTGCAGCCGAGTGTGATTTATCAAGAGTCGCCACAGAACGCAGCACGCACGGACAGTTCTAGGAAGCAGCCATTGACAACCGACAACCGACAACCGAGAAGCAACAATCGAGTGAGCGACAACCTGTTTGCTGCAAGACAACGCGATGTTGTCTACGAATATCATTTGTCAATTTTAATAAGTTTGAAATCAAGATAATTAAAACAACGCGCAACTGTCTACGGGTGAAATGCGGGAACTCCGGCGAAACTTCTCCGGTAACTGAAAAACTGGTGGTGGCAGCAGTTGAACCCCAAATGGATGCGAGCATGGCAATCCTTTCCTTTTTCTTTGGAACATTGTGACACCAATTACCGCTAATAAATCATTTTCACGTGTGCGTCTGTGCGTGCTCCATTCCCACATCTCTGCCTCTCTCTCTCTGCCCCTTGCTCCATCTCTGTTTCTACTCGGGTAACATATGAGCTGCGCTTAATGGCTACAAGCGAGCAGGGACAGGGGCAATGTAACCATAGAAGATATAACATAAATCAACGCCGCCAGCCTTGCAACGTCAGTTCATTGCACTTGCAACACGGGGTTGAGATGCTGGGATGGAGCACACACACACATACATGGCTGTGCCTGTTGCAGGTTGACAAGCCCTGGCGACATGATGAGACAACGAAATTTTCCTACGTATGTGAAAGAAAGCCAAAGAAATTCTTTGAAGGACAGTGAATGCTCCCACTCCAGCTCCAGCTCCAACTCAAACTCAAACTCCTTGTAGCCATCCCACACCATTCGACCAGTCAATGACAATTTGAAAAAAGGAGATTCTTTTGGACGTCTGTGCGTTGGAGATGCGAGCGTGACATGATTATTTGTTGCCGTCAATTTAAGAACAGGTTAAATAACAGAAATCTGTTATTCAGTTCTTATTTTATTTATTTATTTATTTCTATTTACGAAATTGGAGTTTCGGTATTTATTTTATATTTATTGATTGTTTCTTTTTTATAATTTTTACTTCATTTTCCAATTTGACAATAGGTTAAATTTACCCTTAATATTTTTTCTGTAAACAAAATTTTATATTTCTGATATTATAATTTCAATTATGGAAAATGAAATGATATGCTCATTTTTATAAATGGCTTTTATTTATTTTGTTTTTAAATTATTAGTGCAGTTGCAAATTGAAAAATAGGTCGACATGTTTAAATTTGTTATATTTTAGCTGTTATTTGTTTTGTGAACGCAATATCCAAATTCCGAAATTCTCATATCAATCGAGCAATATCTTATATATTATACATATGTTTATTAATTGAATACAGTTATTTAAAATTTTTTTTTTTTAATGTATATATTAAAATTTGTTTTATTTTTAATTATTGCTGCATTTGTTTTTTTTTTGTTAACTAGTAAACTTGGTGAGAGCTGTAACACTTAGCAAGATATATGTTGTATATTGTGTCACGATCAAAAATATGTCACGATGCCATCGCTGCCTGAGGATTGAGTTTCGAGCGAGGCTGAGCTACTTTGAATTGAAAGGTCGGGTCGTAGTTGGAGCTGTAGCTTTAGCTGTAGCTGGGATCGGACGTAGCCATAGCAGCAGCCGTATGCATACAAATTTGTTGCGCCTCCCCTGTAGCTTGCCCCATCTTGGCGTCCCTGGGCCGCCGTCAAGCAGAGACCTGGACGCACCGCACTTGAAATTGTGCAGCTTGGCCATGCATATAATGGCCTGGCCTTTTATCAACTAACAAATACAGGCAACAAAAAACTTTGACGATGGATGACTCCAGTCCGCAGTCGTCGTTGCCTGCACTGGAAAACTCAATTTGAATATTTGTTGAAACTGAAAACAACACAAAAAGAAGCTAAAGAAAAGTCAAGCAAAAGCACAGACCGAGTCCACCAAAGACTCCAATATTCCAAGACACAGAGTCAGATGAAGACGACGGCGATGGAGACGACGACGAATACAATGAGCAAGAGGAAGAAGCAGAGCAAACGCTCATGTGCCACATGCCACATGATGAAATGCAGTCAAGTTAAAAAGTGTCACTTGAGTTATGAGTTCATTGTTTGTACGTAGTTACGATGCCGCATCACAGAGGGGGAGTTAAAAGTCTCTCTCTGCTTTTCAATGCGATATATTGTAAAAGTTGCTGTTGATTTGGGTTTAGGCTTTTGTTGTATCTTTTGAAGGGTTGCTGCTGCTGTTGCTGTGGCTGTTGCTGCCTCGTTTCTCTTGCAATCGCTTCTTAGTGGTTGCCACTGGAGACGAAACTGAAGCTGGATGACTTGCCAGACTCAGTCTTGTTTATAGTCGTGTCTGAAAACACAACTAAGCACATACTATCTGCACATTTAATCATCTATCATTTCTGCATTTGAATCTTCTTTTAGCACGCTAAATTAACTTGTCATTGCGAGAATGAAAAGCTACAAAAATAATTGAAGCTACATATTAGAAATTAAGGTGTAGGTGCAACACTTTCATCTGATAATTTCGTGTTGAAATTACATTCAACATTGTCTGAATCTTTAAAAACCGGGCTTACAATTTTTCTATTTTTAATTTTTTGAGTATTTATTATGTATAAATTATGTTGTCTTCGACTTTTTGACTTAAAATAAGTGTTGTTTTTATTTTGTTAGTTTCCTTAAAGAATTATAAATATAAACTTCAATTAATATTAAAATTAAAGCAAATTAAATATATCTGGATTAAAATTTGAAAAATTTTTAAAATTAGTTTGGGTTGCCATATTTTCATTTTCGCTTATAATATGTAATACAGGTATTTATATTAAATATAAAAAAAAGGATAGTCAACATAAAGAAAAGCAAAATTTTAGAGCATTGTTCCTAAATTTTAACTGATTAAACTATTTTACTTGGTTTTAGTACAGTACAATGTTTTTGTAAGTATTTGATTACTTACATATATTATTTATTTTGATTTAACATTTCTAATTCTTATTTATCATTGGTTTCGTTACAGGTTTAATGAATAATAAATTAAAATAATGTATGTATGTAAGTAAGCCATTATTTATATTTTTAAAGGGCGAATATACATATGTTTTAATTGGAGACTGGCAACTCAGCTAAACAATAATAAAAAAATGTCAAATCCATTGGATTATTTATAAATGAAAGCTTATGATGGTAAAATTGTCTAACAAGTTTTATAATCAACAATGTAACGAAATGGATTATCTCTCATTGGATTAAATGAGGTTTAGACTTGGCTGTGTCTATTCCCATGACTTGACCGCTTTTCGCATGGCATCGAGTTTAGTTTTAACCTTACATTATGTTCATAAATCAACGCGAGAGAGCTCAAAGAGCATGCACAGCAAATTGCCAACATCCGGGTAATTTGAATAAAATTGTGTTTATCACTCGGGACGAGGCCGCCAACAAAAATGGCTGAGAGAGAAAAAGGTATGCGTAGTGCTCACGAGAGATACAAGTATAAATAGACTGCAGCCGGGGAGCAATTAAAACCTGAATATTTGGGCAGAGTTGTGGAATACATATATTTAGGCGCGCTTAATTATGGCAAAGCAGGCAGAAAAAGTAGGCGTCTGGTAATGAAGGTATTGAAAAGGCGTCGACATGCAACCGATAATTAAATTCTAAACACACAGAGCCAAGCCGAGCGGAGGCATAGTTCCCACATCATAAGGATTTAGCAATAAAAATAAAATTGTTGGGTTGCTTCTATATGTAAATTGGGAGACGTCGAGGGGTCGGTGCAGCAGCGGCAAGCTGATCTATGCGGTCGTTACGTGTCTTTGCATCTTGAGCGGGTACCCAGAGCCAGGAGGGGTTTTCCCTACACAGTTCCGTTACTTTTCCCTCACATGCTGCTAGAGGGAGGGGGGAAAACGTGTACCCGCACATAATTGTGAAAAATACGGAAAACTAAAGTGTCAACTTTTGGGTTGTAAACGTCTGGCAACCTCATAGCCTGCAACCCCTCCTCATCACTCTCATGTGACGCCTTTGTGCATTTGCTTTCTAATTTGGGCACACGCTCAGCCTTAGAGGAAACAACAAAAGGGCCAAGTGTGTCGTAGGAGTGGGAGAGGGAGATGGAGATGGTGGGGGGAAAATGGCATTTCCGTTTTTCACACAAACATTCAAAGGCAATTTTTCAAAATTGAAATTCATTTCATATTGAAAGACCAGACAACCACGACGCCTGTCTACGCGTCCATTATTCCTCATATCAGGCATTCGTATCTATGGCAATGCATCGCCAAATAAGATCGTTCAGTGCTGATAATGGCCTCGTTCGGGGCCAACAGCAAGTGTTGAAAATTGTCGAGGGGTGACAGCCCCGGGCGACAATTGTTAGACCAAAGCCTGTCTGATAACTGCGAGCGTCCAGTCGATATGAAAACAGTTATGTAGTTGGCCCTATAAAGCCCATCTTCGAAATTAGTTCCAGTGCTGTCGAAGAAATACTTTATCGAGATTTAACTGACCCTCAATAGGATTCATCCAATATTTGTATCTCATTCCAATCGAGCAATTTCACGCGCTCATACAAATATTTGGTGCAATTGTAATAAAAACGACTGAAAGATTTCATCAAAATATATAGTCAATTTATATTTCATTTAAGATTAGACAAAAAATAAATCGTATTAAGATAGCAAAAATATTATTTCTCCTATAAATTTGGTAGAAAATAATTTGGATTTAAGCTACAGAAAAACTTAGCTTTAAGTTCTTATTCAGACAAACCCAAATTTTAAGATGATTAGTGACAAAATTATCATAAATAAATATTTTCATATACACAATTGAATATCTTCATATATCCTGATAATGATAAAATTAAATTTATATCCAGCTTTTTCTTTGGATGCTAAAAATATTTTTAAAATGATTAGTTATAAAATCACTTTGCATCCTCAAGTTTTTAAAATGATTGGTAGTTAAATACATATTTTCATATACTGAAAATCTCTAGCTAGTAATCAAACTACTATTACTAAATATTAGTATCTACTTGATTATCTCCTTAAATCGTGGTACAGTTTACAGTTATGGTAAAGAAACCGAAATATGCCAAAATCAAATTTATTTTAGTCTTGATACATTAAGAGCAAAGCAAAGCAACTCGTTGAAGGGTAAAAATCGAATCGTCAGCAAACGGGTTTGTGTGTGCTGAACCTCAGTCTGTGACATTTGTAACAAAATTAAACCAATTTTCTCCCACCCAGCTCGGTTTGTGGGCGAACTGAAAAGGTATCAATAGCCGGCGAAACCTGACTCCAACTCTGCTCTCCGAAAACATTCGAAATGTAAACAGGACCCCAACAATTGACTGAATGTCTGAATGAAGGCATGACAGCAGGCTGCAGGCTGGTTGTAGGGACAGGCGGAGAGGCGGACAGACGGACTTCGCTTGTCAATCAAATTGTCGCGAGGGACACACGCAAATTTATTAAATCGATATGCCGTCAAAATTGAAAGTGGTTCGCTTGGTTTTTGCATGTCTGGGACCTTGACAGGGACGCAACCCAGAGAGAGAGCCAGCCAAGGGGCAAGGGCGTCGGTGAGGGGGGTGGTTGAGGGGTTCGCCGCACAGAGCAGACAGTTGAAAGCCCAATCTAAACATTTGCATTGATTGCATTTCGCTGAAAAGTAAAGATACTTTTCTGTTTGCCTCTTTTTTATTTCGCAAATATTTGAATGTCGTGTAGAATTTAACAGTTGTTGCCATATTAAAATTAGCCAGACAAAGAGGGAACTAGGGGGAGGGTAAATCCCAAAGTTGCCTGCAAGTTTATTGTTATTACAAGCGATTTTCTAAAATAATTAATAGCAAAGTGTACGACGGGGGGGCGGGCGGTCTGGTCGATCTGTCACTGGCAGAAATTACAGAATTACGGCAAATGCTGTGCGCGGAGAACAAACAAAAGAGAGGAAGGGGAGAGAGGGAATAGGTCAAAGGACATTCGGTACACGCAGGACACGCAGCAGCCAAGCAATTGTGCATTTTGTCAATGGGAATTAAATTGGCAGTCGCTTTCTCTTGACTGCCACTCTCCGAAACGTCAACTCACTGATGCTGCTAGAGCCTGGGATAGTCAGGGAAAACGACAGGATATCCTCAAAGCAGCGCTAAGGGAAGGAAGAAGGGAGAGGGGAGAGAGGCGAGGGGTCTAAGGCTCAATTGTGGGCATGTTGAGCGGTCGGTCGAATGGATTCGATCGCTCAGTTGGCTGGTCATTCCCATCATTAGCGCCTGTACGTGTCAAATTGATGCTGTTATTGTTGTGCGAGTGTCAACCGACTGTGTGTGTGTGCGTGCGCGTGTGTGCGTGTGTGTGAGAATAGTATTTGACATTTAGCTTAGCCGCGGGTGACAAATTTAATGGACGTCGCGGAGCATCTTTTGTCAATGCGGCAAGGGGAGGGAAATGCTATTGATTTTTGCCCTATTTGACTATCTAATTACTGCTCCATATATGGCCAGACATTTGGCATAAATATTTTGTAAATAAAATGAATGCAACACACAATGAACTCGTTGCCCCAATCGGACAGCTGCCAGCATTTGCACTGCGGCCACAAGATAAAGGAATTAACAGACTAAAACAGTCCAAAACGACCTTAAGACCCTAAATTTCACCCTTTTCCCGGGACGCATTCGGGATGACATGTGTTAAGGCGCTGAAAATGCTTATCTGTAGTTCGTGCTCCACGCATCACACCACGTGCCACGTACCACATTCTCCATTTTCCATTCATTCTGCAGTAGATATGATGTTCCTTTTATTATTGTTATTATGACGCGAAGCAGTTTTCTACTATTACAGCGGCAAGCAAGTTGCATTTTTATTTGACCATAAAATCCGTTTAAAGTTTCCTTTTTGCGTTACATACTTTTTTAGCCATTTTAAGAGCGGATACCAAATGCTTGTTGCCGAAATTCTTTGCATTATCTGAGCACTTAAATGTTCATAAATTGCAAATTGAGGCATGAAGGAAATCTTTATTAGTAGTAGATAAATGAATACAACCAATTTTGAAATATATATGAACGAATATTTAAATAAATGAATTATGTTTTATACTGAACATAATTTTAAAATACCATGCTCTTTATTTCGATTTTGAACATTTTTAATTTACCCACCGTTTTGGCTTACTCGTAATTATTTATTTATTATTTTCAATGTATTTCCTAATTGTGCAAATCGTTTACATACCTAGCAATCTGAGTTGGGATAATTATTTTAAAATATTTAATTAAACTCATTATACAAAATAATTGAAAGAATATTTAAATAAATTATTTTTGCTCAAGTCGTTTTAATTTATACTGAAGTTAATGTCAATGGACTTGATTTATTTTTTGAATTTATTTTCTCAGTAATTCTCAGAATTTTTAAATTGGTAACAGAATTAGGTATCTCCGATATTAATTTGTTTTCTTTTTTATTGCAGTTCATAATAATTATGTATATTAAATTTTGAACTTCGTATAATATCAGGTTTATTGGCGCCCACTTATATATTTATATAATATAAGCATTGGACATATTCAGCGCACAAGATAGTGTAAGACAATAAATATATTTTTGTATGCAAAAGCTTTATTAAAAGAATTTGAACATCCTTTATGTTCGACAATTCACTTACTTTAATTGGTCACGGTAATCAGATATTCAATTCCTTAGCCAACACGTTCAGCCTGACGTACTATAAATCAATTAATTGTGGACAAGCTGTAAGCAAATCGGTCTCGTAAATTATAAACAGCAATTGTCTTGAATACGAAACTACATAACAAGAAAGAAGAACATTTCAGACACTTGGAATAACTGGCCACGAAATGCATTTTGTTTTAGGTATTTCCAACGCGTCTCTGGAAACTTATCAGACATAACCCAGAGCCATAGTGCTATCCCAGATATCCAAGCATGAGCTTTGAGTGTGGCTTTGACTTCAGTTTTCGGTTTCGGGTCTTGACTCTGCTCTCATATAAATTATATTTGATTGATGTGGCTCGGAGTGCAGCACGTGCAACGGGCAACTCGTTGAAATTCGTCAGTTGAAAGAATGAATAAGAGAGGAAGAAAAAATCACTTCATTTGAAAAGTATTTGACCATCTGATACCCAATAAATTTAAATTATATTTCGTTAAATTCAAATAATTTATTTATCAGTATTCAAGGTTAAAGATACAAAATTATAAATAATATTATTGAAACATTATTTTTTCAATGACATTTCTAACTAGTAATGATTATTATCCTCAATATATTTTTAAATGTTTTTTTTTAAGTATAAATATACAAAATAAAAATGCGATGACTGTTGTTAACAATATCATTCAAACATTATCATTTTCAATGAGATGTCTAACCAATAATTATTTTAATTATTATCTTTAACATAATTTGATCTCAATTGAAGTTGACATTCCATTTTTCGATTATTTTATAATATTAAAGATCTTGTTCTTCGATTTTTTGGAGCTGTAATACCCCGCTTAATCTTCGGACTTTCTGCAGGGTATAACAATAGAAGAACTGAGCAATACGTTGATGATTAAAATGCAGCCAAGGTTACGTGTGGCGTTTTCTATCTACCAAGAAAAAATATGTTTTAATTGTCTTGGCTTTTTGGTTATTGCTCAAATCTTATCGTGTGTATGATTTTTGAGTTCTTATGTTCTAGGAATTAACGAGCTGAGCTACGTGCACGGCATTTTCAACAATTATGATTATTCTTCCTCCAGTTATGCCTTGCATGACAAAATGCCCTCAACACAATGTCGAGTTATTTATGGTCAGTACGATGACATGATAGTGCGGATAGTTCTTGTGGCTTATTCGGCATTTACCGTAAACTAGTTTAGACGCCTGGTAGGCAGTTCCACGAAAGCGTCGAGCTACTAAATGAAAATTGTAAAATTGTATCTGAAATACTCATGAGTTGCACGTGTCCAAATTGAAGGCACACTCCCGCCTGTAAGAGTCGAGAACTTTGTTTAATGTACTTACCGAGGGGCTCTTAAAGTGCTATAAAACGCGTTCAACTGCGCTTCAGCGTCTCCCTCCGTTTTAGCCAAGAGGTGCTTGTTTCTCCTGGCTGCTGGTTTTATTAACTTGGCCCGCTCAAATACGAGTACGAGTATGTAATTGCTATTACTTTTTTACGTTGTACTCGATTCGGTAGAAGTTTTCCAAGAATCGTGGCTCATATTTTCTCCGACTTTCTGGGGAAGGCGTCACAGTTTTCTATGAATGACTTAAGTGCTAGTTACGCGTTTTAATCAATGGCAACGAGATAAAACACTTGGAATGAAACTATAAAAAGCATACGAGGAAGTCTTGAGAAGATGCTGAGATTAATCACAGCATCTAATCTAAGATTTTAAGGCTGATAAATTAAAAGTGTTCGTTATTACTGAATTACATGTTTTCATTGAGTCCCAATTTAAATGTACTTCTTACGCTCAAAATATTTTAAATTTGATTCAATATATGAAAAATAATACTTCCTATAAATTATCAAAAGTATTTCCTTTTAGTTATATTATATTTTGTTTTATACATGATTTCAAAAGTTTTAAGTAACTATTATTTATTGAAATACCTTTGCTCCAAAATTGTTTTCGAAAAATCAAACGCATTTAATATCGTTTTTTAAATTCGTTTTCGAAACGGATGGAAACAGAAACAGAGAAAGAAACCGAGTTTCTACTGTTTTCTTTTCTGCACAACGTAGACAAAACGCTCCCCACTTTCCGTTTAATTGGAAAGCTGAATATGCAACACTTGTGAATGGAAACGAAGGAAAACAGAGGAAAAAGAAAAAGCAAAAAAGCAATAGCGTCAATAGATCAAAACAGCAGAGAAGAGATTGAAAGAGTAGGTGGATAAAAAAAAGCAATGAAATTATAGTTAGGCCCCGAAGTTGGCAGGAAATATCTGCCTGGAACAGCGCATCTTTGGCGCTATTGCAAATAGGCCTTAAAAATCAGCGAAGGACGCGGCAAAAATCAACAGTGTGGCCACAGGAAACCGTGTTGTGGCGGCCCGTGGCTAAACAAAGTTGGACAAGATTGTGCAACAAACAGTGGCAAGCAAGCCGGGGCAGTGGCAGTGGCAGTCGCAAAAACTGCAATGCGCTCTCGTGTTGCATTGTGCTGGGCTGCTGGGGCGGTTCTCTCTCGATGGAGTCTTAACTCGGCTCACCAGCCCACTCACCTGTTAGTGCCAGCTTGTTGGCCACATCGCAGCTTCAGCTTCAGTTGCTGCTCCAGCAGCTTCTGCTTCTCCTTCTGTCTCCTGTTGCTGTTGCTGCTGCTGCTGCATTTCCAGCTGAGTTGTTGCTTGGCGAGTTTCGCAAACTTCTGGCGTTGTGATTGTGTGCGGCATAATTGCATGCGATTATGCTGCCTGCTCAGCTGTGCAATTTATATCATGGGACCAGTCTCAACAACAACATCACCGACAACACTGTAGAAGAAGAGCTACAACAATAACAATAACAATAACAAGCGCAAGTTGAGCTTCGGCAGTTCAGCAATCTTCACACTTGCTCCAGCTTCAACTTCAGCTTCAACGCACAGTGGTCACAAATTTGCATGCATTTTAGAGAAGAGTTATTATACCAGTGTGGAAACTAGTTTAAGATGCAAACTCTGTAATTGTACTAGTCGGAAAAACAGACTGATTAAAAATGAAATTAACAATTCCTTTAGTGTTACACTGAAGCAGATTCTCAGTTGAAATAAATAAGTTTATTTCAAATTTTTAGTCAGTATTCATTTAGAATTTACTTGGGGTAACTTTGTGATTTTTGTGAGACTCTTGTATTTCATTTGGTAAATTATTCAAATAACGTTAATAACATTTTTAATTTTTGTTAATTTGTTTTTGATATTCACAAAATTTGACAATTTTTTACGGCTTTAATATTTTATTGAATTATTGCATATTTTGCGATGTTGAACAAAAATATATTGTCTTAAATATTTATTTTACGATCCATACACTGTAAAGAATTTACGCAGTTGAACAAAAATATATTGTCTCAACTATTTATTTTATGTTTACAGATTTTTGTTCGCAATTTATAACTTGCAATTTCTATCAAGAATTGAGCTTGTTATATTTCCGTTAGCTGTGCCATTATTCCACTGTGCAGCGGTTGCTCAATTTGGTCGCATCCTGTTATTCCATTCCCCCCGTCAGCTCTTCCTCCTCATCCTGCCGGAGCTGCCATTTAGATCCTTTACCAGCGCCTGTCAATTTCAGCTGCCGCTTTTGCTGGCTCGTTGCCGCACGGCACCGAAAATTTGTTTTTAGTTCAATTTTTGGTCAAAATTCTATGTCCGGCCGTGAAACTGGCCTCGGCATGTTTTATATCAACTCGGTGGTTCTGTGGCTATCGCTCGATAGTGGAAGTGGAGATGGAAGGAGAGGAGGCGGGGGTGTTTTGGCCATGGCCATGTGGGTGCAACGGCAACAGCATTTGCCATTTGCGCAATTTGTTTTGAGCTTTTGCCTCATGACAAATTCCATTTTTCGGGGACCTGCAACAGACTTGATAATGGAACCGAACCGAGATGGAACCGAACCGACTCCTCCCCTTCTCCTTCTCCTTCCCCTTTCCCCGGCCCTTGTCCTCTTCTTTGTGCCCTCTCTTGTGCTCCATTGAATTGGAATCGCTTTGGGGTTCCCATTTGCAGCCTGTAATCGAAAATATTGCGCCACGTTTGTCGCACTTTTGGTAATTAAACATTGCCGACGCATTTTATTGTCTGCTCTCTAATTATTTATGCATACATCAACAGGCAGCATGAAGCAAAGGCCCCGAGATCCATTGAGAGTTAACCGAGGGATTTATCGCGCAATTTAATGCACATTTACGTAGCCATAAGTATAATCTATACATAACTGCATGTATATGGAAAACACTGATATTCTTTGCTCTATAAATTGAAATATAATACCATTCCATCGGCGTCAGCTGATAACCCTTGACTGGCTGTGCTGCATTAACTTCTCAGCTCATAGTCTCTTCTCTTCGCCCTTCTCTTAAATAGAGCTGTTCGAGGCGTTCTTCGACTGCAGATAATTCGTGGTGGGCTGCAGCCTGCAGAGCAGATAAGAAGTCATCACGCAAACAGTAGGACACTTGTGGACTATCTTGGGGTCGTTGGCCATAACAATAAATATACTTAGTTGCAGATGAAGCTGCTACTACATAAATTGTTGTGTCATTTCTATATGCACAGCCACAATCTGAAGACCCGACCGAGGCCAGAAATGTTGAACCTTAAACAAATTTTGAGTTCATAAATTGGCAACTAGCAAAGAGAAGTAAACAAGCTTGGAACTTCCGGCGTCTTAATCTCATAGCACATACTTAAGACAGGCAGATCAAGCAATAGAATTGTTAACAATTAAAGTCTAGTTCTATATCAATTCTGAAAAATAATATTATCATTAACTAGGAAGCAACAGTTCTATGTAAAACAAGGGACAAAATTGTGAATACTTTTATTCAGTGTGTTTAAAATAAACTTAAACTAAATCAATTCAGACACATTAAAATATATACAGTTAAGACATCTTTCTATTAGAAAATGTTGCATATTTGTGTTATCGAAAATTTTAATTGCTTTCGACAAAACCAACTGTCTAAATTGATTAACAATATTTTCTTAAAAACATTTGTTTTCTTTAGATAAGAAACTTTGCACAACAATTTGATTATTTGAATTTGACACATTCATTACCCATGAGTTTCGTACAACGCAAATTTTTAACAATTCAAGTTTTTATCGCATTGAGGGGATTAGATTTTTTCATGTATTAATTAGAAAGTTCTTAAATTTTTGTGTTTTGTTTTAATTAACAAAAAACCATAATTAAACTAAGCATTTCTTCTATAAAATACATTTTCTAATATTTATTCATCCATATTTATCTAAGTGCTAAAAGGAAAGCTTATTAATAATAGTCTCTGAGTATTTAATGATTTACAATTCCAATTTAATTGTGTATTTATACACATACTTTCTGTATTATTGAAGCTATATCACTATTTTATATACATTTTTTATTGTTAATTGAACATAAATACTAATAGAATGAAAATAAATACTAATAGTTATTTTATTACCATTAGTTGTTTACAAATAAGTTATTTTTTAAGTTTCATTGTAATAGTTTTCAGCGAATTTAGAAGATGATTCTAAGTGCGTACAATATTAATTTGTTTTATTATTTGTCTGTTATTCTATTTGTTTTACCAACGCAATTTTAAAATTTCAAAATTAATGTCAATACATTTCAAGCGACGGGAGTTTTGCCTGATTGTAATTGAGTTTAGTGTCCTGTTTGTCCTGCCACTGGACTTAATTGTGCTCCCAATGCCGTCGTCAGCTGCGGCTAACTGAATATGAGGTAGCATTTTGTGCTGTTGCTATTTTTACAGCCGTGGCACAAACACACACACACACACACACACACACACACAGGCACAAGGAATAGTAAAATGGAAACAAGTTGAACAAGTTTCCGACACCTTTTTGCAGCAGCCGAAAAAAGAAGACTGAGAGCGAGAGCGAGAGACGGAGACGGAAGAGAAACAATGGCAATGTGCTGGGACTTCGTCTAGTTCGTCGAGTCGGAATTGGAGTTGTGGAGGAGAGCAGAGGCTGCCAGGGGGAGGCAGATGAGGAGAGGGGGGGAGTAGGAAGCGTTCTAACTTAGTTACAAGCAGGAGACGGGAGATGCAGCTTTGCACCTTTGGCAATTTACTTGGCTTTTGTAGATTTGTTGCCGCTTGTTGACGACTGCCAAGGACTAGGAATTGCTTTCAACTGTATGTGTGTGTGTGTGTGCGACTGTGTGTGTGTGTGTGTGTGGAGACCGCAAGCATCTTCCGGTCATGTGTGGGCGCTGGTTTCCCGCTCTGTCAGTTAATGAAAAAGTTGCCATGAATAATAAATGCATTAGACGAAACTTGCAACAAACAAAAAGTTACGCTCGCCGCTCAGTGCTGTACTGTGTGTAGACGGATCACACAAATATATACATACACATATGGTCGCGGTAATAGGTGCGAAATTTTTTTTTTTTTAAACATCTTATTTTTCATTTATTTTTCAATAATTACCAAAAAAAACTAAAAGCGTTTCAAAACATATTGTATTCATAGTTAAAATATAAAAAGATTGGCTTCGAAAGCATAGAAATAAAAAAGAAATGGAATTATGTCTCTGAAAACTTCAATTTCGGCTGGCCATCGAAATAGGTGTACCCATTTTACTTAGTTAATAATATTAAGATTTCGCTATTTTTGGCCTTGTTTGGTATTAAATTCATTATATCGTAGCTAATACCCGGTATATTCGCCATTATTTTGCAAATCTTTAGTCATTCTGGTATGCATAGACGATATTAATTTCCTGCACTTATTTATTGGAATGATGTACCAAGATTTTTTGATATTTTCCCAAAGTTGGATTTTATTGTAGCAAACGGTTTTTCCGACTTCTCTTTTAAGCTCTCCCCATAGGTTCTCAATGGGATTGAGGTCGGGGGATTGACTTGGCCACTTGAGAACGTCCCCCTATTTCTCTTAAAACCAATCCTTTACCACTCTTGATGAGTGTTTTGGGTCGTTATCCTGCTGGATCTTCCATATCAGTGACATGTTATCCTCGGAATATGGTAGCATTACCGTCGCCAATAAATCTTTATAGACGAATCTGTCCATAATGCCATCAATCCGATGTATCGGACCAACAGCTGCCCATGAAAAGCAGCCCCATACCATGGGGCCACCACCTCCATGCTTTACAGTTTTTTGGGTGGACCCTATATGAAATTCTTTGCCTTTAGGATGACGAACATTCTTAAAGGCATCATTCCCAAACAAATTGGTCTTTGTTTCGTCGCTCCACATAATATTACGCCAATTGTTCTGATCCTCCAGGCCGCACCAGGTTTTACGATCCAATGTAAATTTTTTCTCCATCTGTAAATTTGCTGATCGAAGCATAAGAACCTTACGAGTTATTCTTCCTGGTAGATTTGCAATTCGTAAACGACTTCTGACAGTTCATGAAGATATAACATTATAAATTTCATTAGCAATTGACCTGGAAGACATGAACAGGTCGCGTTTTACGAGTGTAACGATGTAATCTTCAGTAAATTATGATGTTTTTCGGAAACTTGGCTGAGTTCTTAAACCTCTTTCAGGCTTTAATGCATTTGTGACAAAGTTTTGTGAACGTCTCATGACCTCAGCAATTTATTTTAAGGTTTTACCCTCATTTCAAAGACTTCGAACGAGTCCGCACTGCAGTGAGGTCCACGACCCATCTAACGTAAATTTATTTATAAATAATCTCACAAATAGTTGCATTTCCTTAATACAATACCTTCTGCAAACAAATATTTATCTTAAATGTTCACATCTCAAAGTTATTCTAAATGCACCTATTTGGATGGCCGCCCGAATTTGTAGTATCAGCAGAAAAGCGCTTTGCATTATTACTCAACTTAAAAATAATATCATGAAATCACGGAAATCAGTTCTTAACAGTATTACCATATAAAAAGAGCGTTTTTTTTGCGAAGAAAACGCAGTTTACATATTTTTGTATCGAAAATTAAAAATTGACAGTGCTCACACCTATTGTCGCGACCATATGTGTATATATGCGATGTGTATATCTTGAATGGTAAATAATAAATAATACATTTTTCAAACTGTCCGGAACGTGGCACTTGAAGTTATGGCCGTCTTGGCCTTGGCCTTAAAGAGCAAACAAAACTCAACAGCTTTCTTGGCTATCTATAGCTGCAGATGCAAATGGAGATGCAGATACAGATACAGATACAACTACAGATGCAGATGTAGATGCAGATACAGATACTTGGGATAAAGGTTGATCTAAACACTCTAAATATAACGCGACTGCTGGCACTTGAGAGACTTGCGCCGTGCCCTAATGTATCTGACAGTGTGCTGTGTATTGTGTATCTTGAAGTGCGTGTATCTACGGGTGTGTGCGTGCGTGCGTGTTAGAGCCTGGCAATGTGTTAAACATCTTTTAGCGTTGACAAAATTGCATGCCACCCTTGCCCCTGCCCCTGTCCCTGGCACTCTTTGCCGTGCAGCTGCAACAATTAGAAGTTGCCTCGCAATAGGAAACGTATCTGACGGATGCGCCTTCAAAGTTGTTCCTGCTGTTGCCGTCGCTGCCGCCGTTGCTGCTGCTGCTGATGGCGGCAACAACAATAACAGAGTGCTGAGTGATGTGTTGAGTGAAAGAGCGCGAGAGAGCGAAAAGACGAACAAGAGTGTGTGAGTTGGGCAGATTAGGCAAATGATGCACATAATTTTAGAAAAACAATAAGAACTCCCGCAGCGATAATACATTTAAATATTTATATATTTCAATAAAAATATGGTTTAGGAAACAATTATTTAAGATATTTACTCATAAAGCATATTCAAATATTTAAAATTGTTGTGCAGCATACTTTATAAACATTAATTTTCGGACGTTTGTTTACTTTGCTTAAATTAGATTTTCGTCGCTTTGCCATTTATCAATTGAAATTCCACTCAAGAACTCACTCAAACTTGCGCTCTCATTTCGAGCGTGGCACACTAGCGCCAACTGGCCATGCAGCGGCCGCCAATGTAACTAAATGCGAGAGAGCGCACGCGAGAGCGAGAGAGCGCGCCAAGCGTCGTCAGCGAGCCGAGCACATGCGCCTCCTTCGTGTGGCAGTGCGTTTGAGCGCTCTCCGTCCCACTCTCTCTCGCTGGCGCTGCTCGTGCAACTGTCGTTGGGCGAACACACGGGCTCTGGCTTTGGCTTTGGCTTCTGCTGTGGCCATTGGCGAACTAGAAAACAGTTCGAGTGCGAGCGCCGTACGGTACGGACGTGTGCAGCACGCACAAAATATTTTTGAAATTGACAAAACGCAAAATCGCCAACACTGAAAATACTAAAGTGATGAAAGTGATGGAAAATTAAAAATTGAATTGGGCAAATCCAAAGATTGAAATGCGAATGCCAAACAGTGAAAATAATACAAGTCCACAAAATAATTCAATTCAATTCAATTCAAGTGTCTATGTGTCTCTATGTGTGTGTGAGTGTGAAGTGAACTAAAAATGCCACAAAACTGAGCAGCTTGGCCAACAGCATTAGACACCCTGTTCAATCAGCAACAAACTCCTTCCAACTCCCACAACACAACAAGCCCAACAACAAATGGAGCCCAGGCTAACGCTGCTCCTGCTGCTCGCGGTCGCCGCCAACGTCGCCAGCGCCGCCCTGGCGCCCAAGGTGAACAGCGACAGCAGCGCTGCCAGCGTGATGCTGGGCGGCGGCAGCGGCGCCGTCAGCGACTACAGCTCGCTGCTGGCCGCGTCGCAGCCGCAGGTCGCCTCCTCGCCGGCTCCGGCGCACAGCGGTCCCGTTAACCAGTGCAGCTGGAGCTACAACGGCAGCAGCGGCGTCCACTGCGCGCTGCGGCTGATCGAGCGGCAGAGCGGACTCGATCTGCAGGGCGCCGATGGCAGCAGCCAGCTGACGATCCGGTGCAGCGATCTGTATCTGTTCGAGTCGACGCTGCCGCAGGCGGTGTTCGCCCGCCTGCAGACGCTGGACACGCTGCGGCTGGAGTCCTGCAAGCTGCTGCAGCTGCCCAACAACGCCTTCGAGGGCCTCAGCACGCTCAAGTCGCTGCGCCTGAGCTCGCGGAACGCCGACTGGGGACCGGCCAAGACGCTGGAACTGTATCCGGACTCGCTGAACGGGCTCAAGCAGCTGACGGAGCTGGACCTGAGCGACAACAATCTGCGCGGCCTGCCCGGCGGCTTCCTCTGCCCCGTGGGCAACCTGCAAACGCTGAATCTGACCAGGAACCGCATCCGCACCGCCGAGCAGCTGGGATTCGCGGACCTCAACTGCAGTGCGGCGAGTGCCAGCGAGCTGCAGCTGCTCGACGCCAGCCACAACGAGCTGCGCTCCATTACCGAGAGCTGGGGCATCTCGCGCCTGCGGCGCCTCCAGCACCTCAATCTGCAGCACAACAACATCTCGGAGCTGTCGGGCGAGGCGTTGGCGGGCCTCTCCTCGCTGCGCATCGTCAACCTAAGCAACAACCACCTGGAGACGCTGCCCGAGGGTTTGTTCGCGGGCAGCAAGGAGCTGCGGGAGATTCACCTGCAGCACAACGAGCTGTACGAGCTGCCCAAGGGGCTGTTCCATCGGCTGGAGCAGCTGCTGGTGGTGGATCTATCGGGCAACCAGCTGACCTCCAACCACGTGGACAACACCACGTTCGCCGGCCTCATCCGGCTCATCGTGCTCAATCTGGCGCACAACGCGCTCACCCGGATCGACTATCGCACCTTTAAGGAGCTGTACTTCCTGCAGATCCTGAATCTGCGCAACAACTCCATTGGCCACATCGAGGACAACGCCTTCCTGCCGCTCTACAACCTGCACACGCTCAACCTGGCCGAGAACCGGCTGCACACGCTGGACGACAAGCTCTTCAACGGGTTGTATGTGCTGTCCAAGCTGACGCTGAACAACAACCTGATCAGCGTGGTGGAGACGTCGGTGTTCAAGAACTGCTCGGACCTCAAGGAACTCGACCTGAGCTCGAACCAGCTGAACGAGGTGCCGCGCGCTCTGCAGGATCTGGCCATGCTGCGCACGCTCGATCTGGGCGAGAACCAGATTCGCACCTTCGACAACCAGAGCTTCAAGAATTTGCACCAGTTGACGGGACTGCGGCTGATCGACAACCAGATCGGAAACATCACCGTGGGCATGTTCGCCGACCTGCCGCGCCTCTCGGTGCTCAACCTGGCCAAGAACCGCATCCAGAGCATCGAGCGCGGCGCCTTCGACAAGAACTTTGAGCTCGAGGCCATTCGCCTGGACCGCAACTTCCTGTCGGACATCAACGGCGTGTTCGCCACGCTCGTCTCGCTGCTCTGGCTGAACCTCTCCGAGAACCATCTGGTGTGGTTCGACTACGCCTTCATCCCGTCCAACCTCAAGTGGCTGGACATCCACGGCAACTACATCGAGGCCCTCGGCAACTACTACAAGCTGCAGGAGGAGATTCGCGTCAAGACGCTCGACGCCAGCCACAATCGCATCACCGAGATCGGACCCATGTCCATTCCGAACACCATCGAGCTGCTGTTCATCAACAACAATCTGATCGGCAACGTGCAGCCGAATGCGTTCGTCGACAAGGCGAACCTGGCCCGCGTCGACCTCTACGCCAACCAGCTGAGCAAGCTGCAGCTCCAGCAGCTCCGCATCGCGCCCGTCGCCGCCCCCAAGCCGCTGCCCGAGTTCTACCTGGGCGGCAATCCGTTCGAGTGCGACTGCACCATGGACTGGCTGCAGCGCATCAACAACCTGACCACGCGCCAGCATCCGCGCGTCATGGACATGCCGAACATCGAGTGCGTGATGCCGCACGCCCGCGGCGCCGCCGTGCGTCCGCTGAGCGGTCTGCGGCCGCAGGACTTCCTCTGCCGCTACGAGTCGCACTGCTTCGCGCTGTGCCACTGCTGCGACTTCGACGCCTGCGACTGCGAGATGACGTGTCCCCACAACTGCACCTGCTACCACGACCAGATCTGGTCCACCAACGTCGTCGACTGCGGCAACCAGCTGACCATGGAGCTGCCCCGCCGCGTGCCCATGGACTCCAGCATTGTCTACCTCGACGGCAACAACTTTCCCGTGCTCAAGAATCACGCATTCATCGGCAGGAAGAACCTGAAAGCTTTGTATGTGAATGGCAGCCAGGTGGCGGCCATTCAGAATCGCACTTTCGCTAGTCTGGCCACACTGCAGCTGCTGCAGTTGTCGGACAACCGGCTGCAGACGCTGCACGGCTACGAGTTCGAGCAGCTGTCGGCGCTGCGGGAGCTTTATCTGCACAACAACCAGCTGGCGACCATCGAGAACGCGACGCTGGCGCCGCTCACCTCGCTGGAGCTGCTGCGGCTCGACGGCAACCGGCTGGTCACACTGCCCATCTGGCAGCTGCACGCCACGCACTTCGGCCAGCGGCTCAAGGCCATCGCGCTGGGCCGCAATCCCTGGAGCTGTCGCTGCCAGTTCCTGCAGGCGCTCACCTCCTACGTGGCCGACAACGCGCTCATCGTGCAGGACGCCCAGGACATCTACTGCATGGCGGCCGCCAACTCCGCGCCCAACTACGAGACGAGCAGTTCCGTGGCAGGCGCTGGAGCCCAGGAGAAGCGGGAGCTGGACTTCAACTCGACGGGCGCCGCCTGCACCGACTACTACTCGGGCGGCTCGATGCTGCAGCACGGCATCCCCGAGTCGTACATCCCGCTGCTGGCCGCCGCCCTGGCGCTGGTCTTCCTGCTGGTCGTGGTCATCATAGTGTTCGTCTTCCGGGAGTCGCTGCGCATCTGGCTGTTCGCGCACTACGGCGTGCGCGTGTTCGGGCCGCGCTGCGAGGAGTCCGAGAAGCTGTACGACGCCGTCCTGCTGCACTCGGCCAAGGACTCGGAGTTCGTCTGCCAGCACCTGGCCAGCGAGCTGGAGACGGGACGTCCAGCGTTGAGGGTGTGTCTGCAGCATCGCGACCTCGCCCACGACGCCACGCACTACCAGCTGCTGGAGGCGAGTCGCGTGTCGCGGCGCGTCGTCATCCTGCTGACCCGCAACTTCCTGCAGACGGAATGGTCGCGCTGCGAGCTGCGCCGCTCGGTGCACGACGCGCTGCGCGGCCGCCCGCAAAAGCTGGTGATCATCGAGGAGCCCGAGGTGGCCTTCGAGGCGGAGAGCGACATCGAGCTGCTGCCCTATCTGAAGACGTCGGCGGTGCACCGCATCCGCCGCAACGACCGCCACTTCTGGGAGAAGCTGCGCTACGCCCTCCCCGTCGACTATCCCACCTACCGGGGCAACAACTACACGCTGGACCACAACCACGAGCGCATCAAGCAGCCCGCCAGTCCCGGCCTGCTCTACCGCCAGGCGCCGCCGCCCGCCTACTGCGGCCCAGCGGAGGCAGCCGCCGCCGCCGCCACCGCCGCCGAGCAGAACTACTCGACGGCCACGACTGCCACGCCCAGTCCCAGGCCGCAGCGACGCGGCGAGCAGCGAGAGGCGGCCGGAGGAGCTGCAGCTGCCACAGCGGCTGGACCACATCACTTGCACGCTCAGTATTATCAGCACCATCACGGCATGCGGCCGCCGTCGGAGCACATCTACTCCAGCATAGACTCGGACTACTCCACGCTGGACAACGAGCAGCACATGCTGATGAGCAGCAGCAACCTGCCGCCCCTGGACGCCGCTCGCGCCCAGACCTGGCGGCCTCAGCCCAAGCAGCAGCTGCAGCAGCCCCATGCGGCCACCTTGGTCAAGACGACTCCCAATCCCAATCCGAATCCAAATCCGATTGTGAGTGCGGCGCAGGGACAGCAGCAGGGGCCGCATGTGCAGGCGTATCTCGTGTAGAGCGGCGAGGCGGGGTAAGCGGACGAGAGAGAGAGAGAGAGAGAGAGAGAGAGACAGCAACTGAGAGCGACGACAGTGATTTCTTTAGGGACTGGTTCCTGTGCATCATTTTAATTACTAAAATATGTGCGAGTTAAGCGAAGAGCGAGCGAGCGAGCGAGAGCATGTTTTGTAAAGCCATTTCAGTTGCACATTAAACAGCACGTCAGACAGCCAAAAGATACGAGCTACGAGATACAATTGCATTTGCAGTTTGTTTGTATCTCTCGCCCTCGTGTGGCGACCTAAACAATGTCAAGCTGCAAAGTTTTCCAAAGTTGCCACTATAGTGGAACTTTTGTTTCTTGTGTTTACATTTTCCCCTCCTTCTCCCATCTCTATTCATTTTCTCATTTTCTTGGCTGAAAATGCGTTTAGAGCAGTTCTCTGATAACTTTTTAATATGCTTTTAATCAGTTGAAGCCAAAGCAAAAGCAGCAAATAGAGAAACGAGCTCAAGATTTATGAACTGAAAAGTTTGCGAGCTCAGATTTTGTATCTCACTCAAGTGAAAATGTCATGCGAAAAGCTAATAGCCATAGATTAACACACTTTATTGCCAACTAATTCTATTTAAATTCAAAGCAAACTCAATAATTTTCCATTCCAAGTGCTTTAAAGTTACTGATGTGAATTATTTGCACTCTGCTCGGCTCTGTTTTGATCTTTTGTATATATATGAGAAAACTTGACATGCCTAAAATAGAGTTATGCCTAGACGATAAGTGAATGCCACTGCAAATACGTAGTCTCCTACAATTAATTCAATAATCACATTCAAAACAAAAAGAAAAAAAACGCAAAAAAAAACACTTGTAAACACTCACAAAGAAAAGCGATAAGCGAGAGGATAAGAAATAAAATTAGCTAGCAAACGGTAAAAAACTTCAAAGAAATATTCAAAATAATACTAAACTATTGCAGTAAAAGCTCATTTTAAACACTTACGCTTACCAAAATATTGTAATAATAATAACGATAACAATTCGAATAATAATAGATGGGTTTAAGAGAACTTTTGCAAGAAACTACATGGCGTATACACAATATGAAATACTAAATATACATATACTACATACATACATGCATATATGTGACTGTAAAAACAAAAAACAAAAAATGAAAATTCTATAAAACTGATATTATATAACTACGTATATATATGTATGAGATAACTTTATATAAATGTAAACAACAAATCCACACACACACACAATGTTTGACAACTGCCTATAAAGTAAGTTCGAAAAAGAAGAAAAGCATTTATTTAAACAACACATTTAAAGCAACAAAAGCAAAACTCGCCTACTCGTCATTACATTTTTAGCAAAGCAGTTTCAAAAACACAAAAGCAACTTAAGCTATCGACAACTAAAGAACCAGCTAACAGTTAGATAGACACAAGAAGATACGGTTTAAGATAGAATGTGAGAGAGATAAGTAGATGGATGGATGGATAGAAAACACTTGTACCAGTATAAAGCCCAAAACTGTTATTTATTTTTATTTTGTATAATATATAAGTTATTATTTAATGCCCACTCTATATAATGTGTACTATCTATGGATACTTCTCGATAATTCTTGTGAATAACTATTTATATATTGATATATTATATATACATAAATATATATATATATATATATACAACATCTATGTACGACAACAAACAACAAAGATATTTTTCTGTTTCGCAAGCGAACAAATGCAAAAATGAAATGAAAAACCTTTTTTTAAAAACTCAAAAACATCGTGTCTTTTATTTCAAATACTTTTACCGATAGCAACACCGTTGATGATGATGATTTTTTGTATTTTACATGGTGAGTTTTCAGGCTGGTATTTTCACTCTTTTTTTTACGTTTTGCTAATTTAATTCATCATGCACATGAGTTGCTCTTTTTGTAATCCTCATGGTTGCGTGGCATCGGGGGCAGGGAAGTTGCGACGGCGGCAGCGGCAGCGGCGGCGGCCTGTCAAAGTCAACTGAGCAAACGTAACTCATAGAGTGATAAATCATTTTTTGTTTTCACTATAATAAAATATATGAAGCCAAAATACAAATGCGCCCAAAAGGCGGTTCCCCCTCCCCGGCTCATAGTTGCCTCCTCCTCTGTGCAGTCTGGTCTGGTCTGGTCTGTCAGTTTGCGGAGTGTTTGTCTGCCTAAATGACGGCATGTCTGTGCACCACATTGAAGGGTAGCAAATATATACTCACACTCGCACTCACACTCACTCTCGCACTCACAATTCTATGACGTTTTGGCATTTGTGCCAAGCTCAGCTCTCGAGTGCTACCAAAGTGCGATATGCCTCCGTCTTGACGCTCCAAATGCGAGTACTCGTCGCATGCATAAAAAGAGCTGACTAACCGAGCCGAGACTTTGATGCCAACAAGTGCTGGAGCTGCTGCTAAACAGTAACAGTAACAGTAACAACAACTGAAAGACACCAGCTCAACTCAACTCTTGACAATATGTTTCCGACTCTTCAATGACCTGACCTTAGCTCAGGTGAGAATTGTGCAGCCACAATCGCTTTACCGAAGGATGAGTAAACAAACTTGATGTTTAGTTGCTGCAAATGGCAAAAGTATAACACAGCTACGTATATATAGATTATTTCAAAGTTATTTTTGTTTGATAGAAACAAAACAAATTCTAATACAAAAATTTCAAAAATATATTAATAAATATGACATTTACCACTTCATAACTGGAAATTGTTTAAACTATAGCATAATATAGAAATATAGATAAGAAATATGGGATTCATTTTACTATTTTCAGAAAATTATCAAGCAAAGAGTTGAAAAATGTTGAATTATCGATATTATTCAGTTTAACAAAAAACTCATTCGGCAACGAATATTACAGAACATCATTAATTTTACGTTTGATATTTTTTTAAGTTTCAGAAATCCATCCAGGTTTTAAAAAGGAATATGATGGTGCTCCTGGTCACAAATATATCCATTTAATTCAAGCAAAATACGTTTGTATTTAATAAGTTCTTCGTTGGGCATAATGAAATTAATTGATTAGATTTCATTTTTGATCAATTAATATAGACAATTAAATTTATTTTTAGCTGTCATGGAATTTTTGAATTATTGAAATTTGCTCACTTATCAATTCATTTATATTCCTTAATGTTTTATGTGTAACCAAATACATTTTTATGTGCATTTGAAAATGCCAAACATTAGTCAAGAACTAATTTCCAGCGAAATTGCAACTGCTGTATTAACTAAGAGTAATTAATTATCCAAAGTGATGATTCAATTCTATTTGCAAATTAGACAGATTTGCTTCATTTCGTTGCAGTTGCAAGTGCTGCAAGTAGCTCAATTTCTAGCAGAAAGTTGCACTTAATTTCGTTGAGAGTGCCAAAAACGAGAAACGATTTTAAAACTGGGTGGAAATGGACTTTCATTTGTTTGTTTCCCCTTTCCCCCTTGCGCTTCCCTCTACGGCACACCTCGCTGCTCTTGGGAAACTTTTTTAATTTGCTTTCATTGAGGTTGTCGTTGGCTGTTTGCGTCAAAAGCTGTGCCACACTCTACAACTTGCAACTAATAGAATTACAAAACCTACAAAGAAACACACACACAGAGTGAGAGTCGCGTGTGTGGAACCCTCCATTGCATGTAACTATAAATGCGTATCTAGATACAAATGGTTGCAGACACGACGTTGCCGTTTGCTGTTTGTTGTGCCCCAGTTGGAGGGCAGAGGTTTTTAGGGAATGCCAACGTCGGGTTTCGGAATTTTTCGTAAAATTCATTTAACAATTTCTTAATTGTTTGCAGATACGCATCTGGGCCAGCTCGCAAGCGAGCAAGAGGGGAGCGAAGGGGGGGAGGACGACCGCTTTAAATCAATGTAGGCTATACACGAAGAAGCAGAGCAGACGTAAATAAGTGTAATGTCTGCATCTGTATCTGTATCTTTGTCTGTGTCAGCGTTTGTCTAGAGCCATATTACTTACTAGGCAACTGATCAAAATTCAATACGTGTTGCAAATATCGAATTTCCATCAAAACAGAAACAAAAACAACACCCATAAAAAACATTTTGAGGGTTGCACAAAACAGCACAGAAAATATCTATATACAAAAGCATTTCTCATATGGGGAAAAAAAAACGTTCTGCTTGGCAAGAAGAAAAACAGTAGCTTGGCCTTCTCTTCTTTTGGGCTTGCCTGCTTATTATGATAATAAATTTTTATGCTGCAAGAAATAAAACTGAGTGCAGGAAGAGAGGGATAAAATTAAATAAAAAAGTATCTGAGACGCTCACTCCAACAGTTAAAGAGGGGAGGCTTAGAGGCGAGGGCGTTGCAAGAGCGTAACGTAAAGTGAATTAAATTGAATTGAAAACTGTAGCAAAATAATAATACAAAAAGGGCTCCGACCGGGGCAAGTTTAAACGCTCCGTCCGACACTCAGACAGACAGACAGACAGACAGACGGACAGAGCGACCGACTTGACCCTGTCAGCACTTGCAATCAAATTATTTAAATGTAATAAAAAAGGTTCGCAAAATATTTGCGAAAAAAAACGACAACAAATTTCTGGTGTCAAATGTCTGGACAGAATGTGGGCCAATATTTTGCATAAAGATTTGGCACAGACAAACAGCGGCTACAAACATACGATTTTATTTGATATACATACTTGCAGATACACAAATTGTTGCTGCTGGGCATTTTTTGTCGCTTTGTCGTTTTGTCGTTTATCTGCGACATTTCCTTTATGTATTTGTCACACATAGGAAAAACGCTTTTCGTCACGTACCACGCACAGAAATAGGCAAATAAATCTGTGAAATGAACGCTTCGGTAACTATAGAGAAGAAGCTCCGCGTTGAGATACATTTGTATCTGTACTATGGCGACGACACAGTTTTCATTTTTCCTGCACATAAACAACGGCACAAAGGTGAAAAGTTCAATGTAACACTGTGCAAATCAAACTGTCGGCCAAAACATTTTCTCTCTCTCTCTCTGTCTATCTTGGCTTTTCTTTAAAGGTGGGCGAAAACAAGAAAAAAACATTGCGCTTGGGTATATTATTCTTTTCTTCTCTTTACGCTGATAAATAAGTCAAATTTAATTATCTTCCCGCTGAAGCAGCCGAAATGTTCGCTCGTGAAATGTGTTCATTAGTGTTGAATATCATCTGTCTGATTTGCCTTTACTTTTCTCATTCATTGCAAAACTGTCAACTAAAAATATCTGCAGGAATTGGGTTGAACCTTTAACACAAATAGAAGCGCAAATCAATAAATATATTAATTTAATGGGGAGTATCTTGATATTACCAAGAATAAAAGAAAGTATTTAATAAAATTCAAAACGATTGTAAAAAAGGACAATAAAACATTTAAATTTCGTGCTGAATTTGATAAAAAATGTATTTAAAATAAATAACGAATTAATTTTATAATATGGCGTTTTGGGTTGTGGAACTATTTATATCATATCTTTTTGACTAAATGTGATATTTTCCTGTTCCATTAAATATTATACCTCAAATAAGTCAAGTCTTTGCAAGAATAACTTCTGCAAATTAAAAGTGTCTCATTGCGGAATCCCAGTTGAAAGTGAAAACCGAATGAGTTTTGTGAAGTCGCCTAGTGAAAATGTTTCGTATGCTGTAACCATGCACCATCCAATTTATTTATAACTAGCTCTGCTAAGTACTCTTAACTTTGGGGGTTACTTCCCAACGCTGAAGTACGCTCAAGCAACTTTGACCTGATGAGGCCACTGTTGCACTTTAAAACCTTTAGCAGCAACAATAACAAAGGAGGGCGACACTCGAGCACACAACGTAAAGCGTAATAACAACAACAGGAAAAACAATTAAAAAAGGTAACCCGAAACCGGGCAGAGGAACTGAACTGAGCTCCTCAGCCGAAGACTGAGCCATAATTTGTAATTGTTTGAGCCCACGCAAAAGACAATATGACAACGACGACAAAATTGTAACAGTTTTTTATTGTTGTTGTTAAAAACAACAAATACAAATTAAAACACATGTGCATAAACAAACAAACAAACAAACAAGCCGGGCTGCGACACATGTGGGGCATGCCACACACACACACACACACACACACACACACTTATATACAAACCCTTGCCACAGCACATGCAGATTTCAGCGTGTCTGTGTGTGTGTCTTTAGGGGTTTTTCCTTTATTTTTTGTGTGGAGTAAATGAACCCAGCAAGCCAAAACAAATAATTACGCCGAGTAGGGGCAATGGCAACAACAACAACAACAACAATAACAGCAGAAGCAGAAGCAACAACGACAACAATGAAGGCAAGCAAAATGCGAACAGGCTTCGCCAACCAGGACAAAGCTCGTTCTCGTCCTGCGACATTCTCGTCGTCGCCATGTTGAATGCGACGCTGAATAAATGCTGACAATGGACGTGAAATTATGACAAACACACACACACACAGATACACACACTCACACTCACACACTCACACATACAGATGGCAATAGCTGTCAGTTTTATGTATGTGTTTGCGTCGTCTGTTGGCACTTGTGACATTTGCGTTATAGCGGGACCCTTTGGAGCTTATTAAATTGGCCAAGCTTAGCACTTGACTGAGCGCCTTACGTGGGTTTGGGCCTCAGCCGTGAACATGACTCGACTCGAGCCCCAATTGGGTCAGATTCAATTTGGTTAACTGCTTGAGGAAGCCTAGCTGTTGTTAATCCACAAGCGAAGCGACTGAACCTAATTATATATATGGTTTTACTTCTCTATAGTCTTGTATGTATGATTAATTGTTTTATTTATTGTGCATTTATTAGTCATGTACAACAGTGCATTTTCAGATGATACGAATTTTGCCCACAAACATTTTAATAATAATGGGTTATACTTGATTTATTTGCAAAACGTTGTTGATTATTTCTTAAAAAAAAAAATTAATTAAAGAAATCATATAAAAGTGTTGCCCGCAAACATGTTGATATAATGCTTAATGTATTTGTATTTGCAGAAATTAATTGTTTATTTATGTTTACATTTTCTGGCTTATTTACAAATGCGAATGCAAAATATAAAAATAATAAACCAATCATTTAAATATCCAATACTTAAATAAAGGCTGAATGAAATTAACATTTAAATAATAATGCTTAATATTCAAAGTATTTATAAAAATTTAATTTATATTTTTTTTAAATTTGTTGGATTAATACATCATTTCAAAAACGAATACAGAATTATAATTACATTAATTTAAATTCAAATACAAATTGGTTTTCTTGGGATGGTCAGATCGATTTTTGTATTTCTTTAGTAGGCGAAATTCAGATTAATATAATATTTAATAATTCAAAATTACATTTTGTTAGTTCAAAGTAAAGAAGAAACTCAACTATGAACTTGGGTTATCTTATTACCAATTGTCCAATCTAACCTTATTAATACATTTTAAAAACAAATGACACAAATTTTATTTTGTCTCTCTGTGTTTTGTATTTTTAATTCAATAGCTTCTTAAGTTCAGTTCAGTCCTTGGCATGCAGCTAACTGACTTGAATAGTTTCAAATTTCTATTGTTTTAAATTGCAAAAAGAAAAATCTGGGATAATATCTCCATGCTCGAACTGCACATTGAATTTTGAAGATTTCTTTGTAAGCCAAACGTTGCAATTTTAGTTCAATTCGGAGCATGCGGGTTTCACTGAAAACAAAATTCAAGTGAAATTGTATGAAAAATCAATAAACTTGGGACGAGGTAGCTTAGCTTTAAAGTCAGAAGAGAAGCTACACATGTAGACAGAAAGTGCAGAAGAAAAAAAAAACAAGTTTAATGAGCCGGCTGCTTCAGTTGATGGACGTCTTACACGCAATGCAAGAGAACGATTTGGGCACCGGCCGAGTAGAAGGAGACCGAAAAGGAGAAGGACGAGGACGAGAACGAGAACGAGGACGACACCAAACATGTCCTTTGCTTATTAAATTTCGTTGAGCAAGTGTCAAGGCACCCCAAGCAAACAGAATGCAAGCAGGAAAAAAATAAAACGCAAACAAAGCAAAGTCAGAACCTGCCCAGGACAAGACAGGACAAGAAGCACACGCACACCCGTCAAGGACTGAGAGAGAGGGAGAGGGAGCTGGAAGAGTGAGATAGTTAGATAAAAATGGCTGAAACATGCGGGCAGGCGGAATAAACTAAATATATGTGCCGAGGAAGTGTGAGGGGAAAACGCATAAAACGCTACGACTTGCTCACGAGCAATGGGATTGAAGACAATTCAATTGAAAAAGGCAACCGAACGATCGATAATCTTTAACACTGACCACACACACATGCCAGCTCACAATTCCATTCGCCATTCAGCATTCAGACCCAGTTGAAGTGCAGTTCCCTCCTCAGTTGGTCACCCGGTCTTGGCCTTAAAGATTTAAAAAGCTGAGCGACTCCGAGCACTCGTATGTGTGCCTTTTAATTCGGTTTGCTTAGCGCCGAGTGGCCTCCAAGCCAACTTGAAGGATTCTCCGTCTCCTTTCTCGACGGTTAGGCGCTGCATTCTTAATTTTGTTTGACTTCTGCGAAAGTTTAATGATAGACTTACATGTTGGCACTGCGTCTAAGCAAATGCAGACGAGAACACAGCTGTGCAAACTCAACTGGGGAGGCAAAAGAAAACGAGCAAATCTCTTGGCAAGTACTTTGAAATCGGTTGTAATCAGTTAAAGGATTGGCTTGATTTCTGCAGGCAGTTATATTCTGTTGTACTGATTTGAAATGCACCTCAATTGACATCATATTCCAATACTATTCTTATTAAAAGCAGTGTAATTATTATACTAACTATTCATAGAATTGAAATCTAATCGTTTTTCATCTGGTTCACACTTATAATTATTACATTAATTTGTATAATCTTAATATTTGGTGCTATTTAATTTCTTTCAATTATTATTTTTTTGTTCAATATTGTTGTTATATTTTGTTGTATGTTTTAACAATGGAATTAATAAATATATTAATATCCAATTATTTAAAATTTAAGTCTCATTAGTGAGTAATATATTTAATAATACTCGTTCATTTTCAAAATACATTTTTGGTAGTATGTGAATTTATGAATATATGATAATTATATTATCATTTGGTGACTGATACACGTAATTATAAATAGATAATGGTCTACTTTACTCCACTGCCAGCCATATTGTTAAAGGATTGGGTTGTTTTCTGAAGGCAGTTACATATAATATATTCTGTTGCACAGATTTGAAATGCTGAATTGACACTATATTATTATACATATGTTCATAAACTATTAATATTATATAATTTAAAATTAATAGTCTTTTATCTTGTCTAATTCATGCGTAAATTGAGATAATCTGATTATTAAAATTCTATTTAATTTCTGTTATGTTTTGTTGTATGTTTTAGCTATGAAAATATTGCAATGAAATATTTTAGCAATGAAAATATTGAATACATCATTATTCAATTATTTACAAATAAAATCAAATCAGTGAGTAATCCATTAAACTATTCTCATTCATCTAATACTAAATTAAAAAATATATGAAAAATATATTGTTTGTTAGTGTTATTATTGAATTATATTTTTGTGACTGCATCTACTTTACTCCCCTGCCAGCCAGATTGCAGCGCATCAAACCCTTTGTGATTTCTTCAGCTCTTTCGCTCGTGCACACGTGCAAGCACTCTATCTAAATAAATAAGGAAGTAATTAACATCTTCGGGTTTTTTTTTATATTTTCTCTCTCATTTTGAGGCGCTGTTTCTACTTCATTTACTATGCTTACTCAAATTTCGGGGCTGCCTATTTGCATGCAGCTGTGGAAAAAAACTTTTGGAAAAAAGCTTTTTTTTGTTGCCTGCAGCGTTGCCCTCGGCTGCACTTTATAAAGTGTTAATTTGGTTGAAACCGTACGATGGAACTGGTTTAACCCTTGGTTCTTCTTTGAGTCAACAGAAACGAAATACATAGGCTGCATTTGTGTGTAATAAAACTTTGATTTGCGTTTTGAAGCGTGTGACAACGTCTAATGCCGTTATACCAAATTTATTAATACATTTTATTAAACAATAAAATGGTTTATGAGCAACAACAGCTAGCATGGGGAAACGTGCGTCTAGCCTAATCAGCGACATTTTATGTGGCACTTGGGGAACGACCTGAACGGTCAGGAGAAGTGACTTTATTATATGTTTTTGTATTAAAAATGCATAAAACTATAACCACATAATTAGGTATTATAAGTTGAGCTGGGCTAATTTTGCATGCAACCCAGCTCAACCGAAAGCAACCAAAATGTTTAACTATGCTTATTTTTATTTAAATAAAAGCCCATAAATGTTTATACGCTACGAACTAGCTTTATGGCGCTCATAAAATGTGGAGCATGCATTGTGTGTGATGGGCTTACCATGTGTGGCAAGTGAGTAATGCACTGAAATTAAACACGAGTAAATTAGCATTATATTTGTATATATGGTTTTTATTAAACTTCATTTTGGGTATTCGCATGTCACTCTTTTCAAAATATTCGAATAAATATTTTATTTTAATTTTGTATCCATAATGCTGGATATTTGTCATGAATTAACAAATAAGAATGGTAATTATCGGCAATTATTTTTAAACAATTCAGTTGTTAGCAAAATAATTAGTTTTGTCAAAACTCACATTGAGTTTTTATTAGTGTATTAGACAACAAACAAACACTCAAGAACTTGCCATCAAGAACTGCGATTGTCTGCCTGCTGAGCTGCCAACTGACTGTCAGACTGTCTATCAATACAAACAATGGGCAACATGAAATCCATTGAGTAATATCGCAAATCCGCGAATGAAACTTGTTTCTGCTTTTCATATTTTTACTTTGCTTGGGAGTCTGTCATAGGCATTTGCTAGATCTTATCGCAGTCACAACTCAAGTTACAAATTAACTTGACCAACTCAAATTTTGGTCATTTTTTAAGAATTTTTATTATGCTTGTGATCAAAGACAACAAAAAGTTTCCGATTTCATAAGCCAAATAAAACGTAAAAAATTAAAGGCCAAAATGTAGATATATATTTTGTATAAGTTAGTCTATAAAATCAGCACGCGTAGCCAAAACATTTAAAATTAAATGCCGTCGACGGGGAGATGGATTAGATGGGGAATCGTGAGGAATGGGGAAAGAGAGAAATAGGAAGATGTGGACTCCCCCACAGTGAAATTTATTAACTTTCCGATAAGCATCTTGGCCCTAACCAGCTTGGCTATTGATTGATATGGCAGATACTCATGCTTCGAGCCCGCCAACAGAACAATAAAATAACATAAGAAAATGTAGGCAAAAGCAACAGCAACAGCAAAGTTAAGACCGAAACTTGCGGCTATTTTGATAAACGAAGACCTTATGGGTTTTTGATGGCCGGCTTGAAGATAGGCACACATAGTTGTGGTTAAAACTTAACCCATTGTTTGCTCCGGCTAATAATAGATGTTAAGTAAGCTAATGAAAGCCACTGAGTGCAAACTTGTGTTTGCGCCCAGAACTGAAGTTTCCAGGCGGTTGAAAATGTATCCATAAATACAACAAGCTACTCGATTTCATTCATAAAATGTGGTCTGAGACAAGAGATTCACATGTTGGAGCTGCTGTTAAATTAATGGAGAGAGCTTTTGGTGTATTTTAATGAAAGCCACAACTGCCTGAGTTGCCAAATTATTATTAACTCATTCCAGATAATTCTATTTATAATTGAAAAAGAAAAAACGATGGCCATGGTTTTTAGAGTACATTTATTTTCTTTTAGTTTAATTTGTTTAATTAACAAACTGCATATTTTACAATTGAGAAAAAGTACTCAACACAATACGGTCTATCTAAATGCAAATGTTTAGATTTTAGTAATAAATATCTATTGGTATTTATGTATATATATTTGTATATATGTTTGCCAGCTTTTAGCATTGCGTTTGGTATTTCAGTTAGATAAGACCCTGATGCAAGCCAAACCCAATTTGAAAACCATTTTATACCATGGCTCAATTAATATACAGGATGCTCCGATGATCATTAGTCTTGTGTTATATTTTTTTGATATCAGCAATGGCATCTACAACCCGCATGATATTTTTCCACATTTCGTATGATTTTTCATTTTAATTCGATGCGATTTGAATGGCATCGATTGGATGTGGATTTGGATTTGCTATGCAGTTGCAGAGTATTAAATATTGTTGTTTGAAGGCATTTACCTTGAAGCATCTACAAATGAATCTGCGCTATCTACGCACATATCTAATTTTGCTTAATAAACATGCGATATATTTGTTTATTTATTCAAAATTTGCTTGCCAAGTGAAACAGAAATGCAAACTAAAACTGAAAATGAAAATAGAAAACGACAACATTTGCTTATCTAACCCGCAACATTTTGTAATGAAAACAGACCCAACACACTCTAACATATATAAAACCACCTGACCAACCCGAATCAGCCTCAGCCTTGTGGCTCATTTGCGAGTCAAACTTGAGTTTTTGTTATTATTACTTTTTTTTTAGTGTCGAGTTGAGCTGCAGACTCACAAGATAGGCCCATAGATAGATGAATATTGTCTGATAAGACGCTCGTAATGAGTACACATTTTATTATTGAAATTTTAATTAACTATTGCACAATAAACGAAGAGAGGACAGCAACCTAAAACAAAAAAAAAAGAAAATTATGAAAATAAAGCTACACTGATGTTTTTTCTTTCTTTTATTAAAATTTATGCCCGTTGACAGTTTGAACCCCATTGAAAATTAACCCAACTCTGACCATAAAACGCATTAAGTGCGGCTAGTTGGGTAGCGAAAAAACTCAAAACAATTATAAAGAATGCTTCTATAAGCTTCTTCGTACATACATTGTATATATACCCTGTAAAAATTAGTTGTATTATGAGTTCAGTTATAGGGTAAAAAAAGATTAAAAAATGGGATAATTTGTATAATTTTGTATTTTTTTACAAAAGTCATAGTCATAGTTGTTTTAATTTTATTTATTTAAAAGAACTCAAATATAATAATTAAGTGGTAAAAATAAAATGCAAAAATTCCATTTAATTTATTAAAATATTTTTTAATACTCCCCAATTTTGAGGGACCGTCTTCTAGCATAATTGATAAAAAAAGGTTTGGAACATTTTGTACAACTAAGATTTTTTCTATAGCCGACTATAAATAATATTATAATTTTGATTATATCTTAATGTATTTGCTGAACGAAAAATTGTTTAATTAACTTTAATTTTCGTTTTTTGAGTAGAACGTATAAATAAAATAGAGCAATAATTAATATGAATAGAGAAAATCAAATAAACAATAAATAATTGAGGACTTCTAACTTTCGTTTTAGACCAATGAAAATGTACTTCTCTTAGAGAACATCGTCTTTGGTTACAGGGTATCTCGTTGTCTCATTGCCGTCACCTAGTTCATATTTCCTACTTATTTTCTTCATATTTTACGATTCCGTTTTTTATTGCCTCGACCCCTGGGCTTGAATGGGAAAGGAGACGGAGGGGAAACGCGTTGATTGCACGCACCATGCAGGTTGGCATTTTATTAATGAGATTAATCAATTTTTTGTTTCAGTGTTCAGTGTTTTTGTTGGCTTTTGGTTTTTACTCCTTGTGTGTGTTTTTGAACTTGTGGTCTGTCTGGTTTGTATGTGGAGTTGGGAGTCTGGTGGTGTTTTTTACGATGCCTTGGCCAGGGGCTTAATATTTATGTGGGAGTCGACGAGTCGACTTGGCCGGGTTTTCAGTTGACGGCCTTTTACGATCTGTCAACGCCGTCCCTATGTGTAGAATATATGAGCTCAATTGTCTTTTTTACGACTGCAGCTCATTTGCCTCGCCTTCTGCTCTGCGCTGCGCTGCGCTGCAGCCTGTCAACAGTTTACACAAACAGCAACAACAGCCATAGCAAAAGCAAACATTTTATGTTCACTACAAAATGTATGAAATGTACTGCTAATAGCAACGTCCCCTCCCTAGGAGAGTAGTGTTGTGTAGTAGGCGGCTGGTTGCCTCGTTTCTCCATCAGACAAGTACAAACAACTAAAGGTGAAGCGGAAGTTTTATGACTCCGCTCTATGCATGCACCAGGGGACCAGGTTGCATGCCACCACCAACTATCAGTCTATCAGTCTATCACAACATGTACGGCATGTTGGAGGAGTACGTTAGGATTTGGGGTTAATGTGCGTATCAGGCGCCAGGGCATGGAGTGAAGTGGAGAGGAGTGGAGGAGCCTGCAACGACGGAATACCCAAAGGTGCAACCCTGGGATTGACAGTGGAGCAGTTAACAGTCATAAATCTTTTGAGGTGATTTCATTATGGAAGTTAACACAGCTGAAATTGCAGCATTTGTTGTTAAATGAACCTAACCGGGATTACGATTTTATAGATAACTCTATTTAAATTTGCATAGCACGTGGATAAACACGAAAGCGTGTCACAAATTTATAACACACATTAAGGCGAGCTTATCTCTGGAAACTTTAAGTTATATGCATAATTTTAATTTTACTATTTGACATTAAATGGTAAATTGTGTTGTGCATAGAACTAGGATTATTTTTAGGTTCTCACTGGGAATAATGATTTTATTTATTTTCATTTGTGTCGCAAATATGTCTTGCTGTTAGATGATCAGCTCCGTGAAACCTTTATAGAAATGAGATACAAAAACACTGCGGGCCATTTGCCAAGGAGCTCAAAGAGCATTTGACAAACAGTTGGATAACTACTGCAAAAAAAGTAAATAATAAAAATGGAAAACGACCAGCAATTGCTCAACAAAAAGGCAATTAAATTCCCAGAAATGCTCAGCACCCAAAGCCGCTAGAGACAAGCGAGAAACCACATTGCAACATTGCCACATTGGCTACATAAAAGCGCAGCAGCAGCTGAGGGCGGGGGACAAATCTCGGTAGTCTTAAGTAGCCGAAAACTCTCTTTGGCCAGACAATGCAGCCGATTGCTGCTGGCCCATTGAGCGGCAGATTTAAGGTCACCAGAAAGCAACAAACGGAGGAAAAATAGCAAAACAAATAACGAGAGGGCTTGGACTTCATTGTGACGCAGGTAGACGGACGTCGGCGATCAGAGCGTCATCAGGTGGCATGACAGGTAAAATTAGGTAACACGGTGAAAATTGGAAAGTTGCCGCCTCTCCAGAACTTTGAACTCTCCGACGATCTCGAAACACGGCGAATTTTGTTTGATGAGCCGCCGCCGCCGCTCCAGAAAAAATGCTGATGAAGTAATTTTCGGTTTGGCTTCAGCTATTTAACTAAATATTTTGATTAAAGCCTTGCTGCTGCTTCTGCTGCCGCGGCAGCTTTAAGCCACGGAAAAAAGAAGGAAAATCAATAGACTTCCGCTGTCGACGCCGCAGTCGCAGCGCTGCCGTCGCTTTATTTAAATGGCAAGTTCACGCCCGACGCAGTTGCCGTCGTCGTCGTCGTCGTCTCGTCTGTCCATTAAAAGCAAATTCCTCAAAACTTTTGGCTGTCAGCAGCAAACAATGTCAACATGCCCAAAAACATGGACCCCAAACCTAAACCCAATTCCAATTCCAAACCCGGTCGCTCGGGCGGTCGCGTTGTCGTCGTGGCCATCCTGTTGCCTGGGTCTCGGCTCTTTGTGCCTGTTACGGTCACCCTTAAGAAAAATCAACGAAATATTCATGCGAAAATTTGTTAATTTTTTCTCGAGGCTTTCTCTCTGCCAACGACTTCGGCTGTTCGCCTGTTGGCCTCGGGACAACACACAAAAGGGCTAAGCTATACAATTTTGGGGCCATCTATCGCTGTCGCTCAGGCCGCTTCCTTTTCCCTTTCTATTTTTTGTATTCATGAGCACACAAAAATAATACAAATGAAAATAATAAAAATACAAATTGAAAGGAAAACAAAACACTTTTTGGTTGTTGTATTGTTGTTGTTCCAGTGGGGTTACGCCCCCGCCCAAACTCTGCTCTCCCCTCTCCCTCTCCCTCTCCCTCTCCCTCTCCCTCCGTGTCGCCAAATAAAAATAAATATATTATTTTACACGCTGCCAAGACGCGCGCCAGACGCTACACACAGATCTAATTCAAATTCAGTCGAAGAAGTGGCAAAATAATGTGCCAGCAGGGCGTGCACCATGTGGGTGGCTGTCCTTGCCACATTCTCTGTGTGGGTCGGACGATGGGGTTGTCTCGCCGCGGGGCGGCGCCCGTGACGACCATAAAAAAGGCAGGAAAAAGGCGACGCCGGCATGGGCCACCCATTTGTTGTACCACACTCTCCCACATTCCACATCCCCCGCCCCCATCTGCCCGCACAAAACAACACACACACAACACACACATGGCCCAGGAATAACTCAACTCTCTCATTCTGTATGCGATTCTAACGATTGCTGGCTGAAACCAATACGTGTCCTTCTCCGCCAGATACATTAACATATTTGTTTTGTCTGCTCGCCTTGTACGAAGCGCATTTCGTGGGGGCTTAAAGTGCCCAAGAAATTATGGCGACAATGCAAAATATGAAAAGCCACTGAGACACCACGCACCAAGTCCGATTGTCAGACAAAACAAAGCAAATACGTGTTATTAATATTGCATGCGACTTCGTTATACCCTGTCTGTCAGTTGTGCATTGAGTGCTGAATCCTGAAATTCGAATTGTATTATTCTTTGAACGTAATATCGAGCACAAGCTACAAGTTGGCGATATAAATACACTACACATTATTGTTGTTATTTCTATTTTAAGCAGAAATTTATAGTTGGATATTGTTGATTGATTGCATTGATATTCTTAAAATATTATATTCAACGAACTATTCGTATTTTTATAATATTTTTAGAATTAGTTTAATTTCAATATTAAATTAATGGAACTATTCTTTACAATTTGATAATATCTCAAATTAAAAAGTGTTTTATAATATTCTTAGAATCGATTCAATATAAATATTATATAAAAATAACAGTTTGACACAATTTCAGTATTCAACAAAATCAACAATTATTTAATAATATTTTTAAATGAGTTTTAAAAGTTTCTTACTTTTAGATTTTATTTGACAATAATTAAAGATTTGTTGCCCCGATTCCAATTTAAAATTTAGTCATATATTTTGCTAAGTTTCCAGATATGTATTGTTAAATCCAATATATTGCTATGTTAGACACAAATTTAGTATTCAAAAATAAATAAATAACATATTGAAAAATATATTATAAAATTGGTTCTAAAAGCTTCTTCCTTCTAGATTTTATTCAACAATAACTAAAGATTTGTGACAGTGATTCCCATCTAGAACTCAAGCATATATTTTGCTCGGTTTGCAGATATTTATTGTTAAATCCAATATATTGCTATATTTGTGTGAAGCTGTATCCGGTAATTTGGTATTTCGCATTAAGGTGAGCGAGCACTCTGGTCGCTCTCACGTCCGCCAGCGAGCTGCCATTTAAAGAATATACGACTATATAGCGTATCCGTGTATACACCCAATCAGCACATGGACATGAGGGTCTCTAACAAGTTCTGGCAGCTATCACACAGTTCATGCACTCTCACTCACTCCACAAACTCTGTCGTTCTCTCGCTCCCTCGCTCTGTCTCTGACATCCACTTAGAGAGCTCAGGCATAAAAAACATATGTTGCCGGTTGGGTCCTTTTACTCCTTCTGCTAGACGGGGGATGGTTGGGGGTTGGTTGGATGTGCTTTTTCCAACAATTGGTTTTTAGGTGGCAGTCGAGCACATTTTAAGTGGTAATCATTTACGCTTCGCAAATAAATACCGAGTTTGTGATTTGAATTTTCTCTCCCAACTCAAACCCAGTTTCAGTGTTAGACCCATCTGCCAGTTTTTGGTTGTTTTGTTTCTTTTGCTGTTGTCGATTCGCTTCTGTTTTCTTTGTTTTCTTTCGCTGTGTTGTGCTGTGTTGTGTGTTGTGTTTTTGCTTTTGGGGGCATCCTTCATTGTTTTGTTTTTGTTACGATTTTTTGGTAGCTTTCGGTTCTGTTTTCGCTTATTTTTGTAGCTTTCTCTTACTCCTCTTTTCATTTTGCCCGTTCCGGTCTGTCATAAAAATCGGCGGCCTTTGAGTGTTGTAAATTTAAAAGGTAACGCCCAACCCTTCTTCTTCCCCCCCGCCCCGCTCCCCCTTTTGTCTTTTATTTTGTTTGGCTTGGGTTCGGTTATCAAATGCTGCAATAGGTTCGGTTTATAGCGCGACCCTGCACGTTGCAGATTTAAAGTTAAGTCTCCGCCGGGCTTTACACCTTTTTGACACTCGGGGACTTTACTTAATGAGGGTTCGAAGGCGCCTGTGCTTGATTTTTATTGATTCCACCCTCAGACTAAGCACGTGGCAACGGCAATGGCAATGGCAATGAAATTGTCAACTCAATCTAAGCCGGCTTCAAGTTGCAATTACCAAATGAAATCCAAGTTCTTGCATTAAATAAATACAGCCAAGAATTTAAAAAACAGAACTACTCGAAGTGGTTGAAGTTTAGTCAGCTATTCTTGAAAAGCCAGAGTTTTTTAGATAGAATAATTTTCTTGTTATGACTATTTCCATTAAATCTACTATTTCTTCATTTTAGTTATGTTAAAATTTCTTGGTGTCGTTGAGATTATTTTATTGTGTTCTTTGAATAAATATACTTAAAAACCAAATTCGGACAAATTTAATCATAATATAAATTATAAATATTATAATTAATATTTAAAACAAAGGTTAAAGCATTTCAAAATTGCATAGTTCATTTTAATCTTAGAATAATATTTGTGGTCTAAAATTTATTAGATTTTTGTCTCAAAATTTCTAAAACCATCCTTAGATCATGTTCTCGACGCACTTTTTATATGAGAAATCTTTGTTTTGATCTTATTATCTTTTTTTTTAAGTTAATACAAAATTTCAAAAGTCAGCCACATCAACAAAATATTTTAATTCGATTGAATGATATGTTGGTAGCGTAAGAAGTTGCTGTTAATTTAGTAACCTAAGAGAGTCTAGTTTCTTATGGTTAATTTTTCTTATGACCAATTGGTATTAATTGATTGAATGCTGTCTAGTGCCAATGCTAATTATCTGAAGGCACTTAAAGCAATCGAGGTTTACGAGTTTTGTTACTCATTGATAGTTGTTTGACTTCCATCATGCCAGGTTATTAGACTAGTCTCGCCTCGCATGGTATTCTAATTCGTGTATTCCAATTACATTTGGAATTCGTTGTTAAACTCGTTTGGGGGCTAGTACTTTCATTGGGGTCTAAAAGTAAAAACCAAAAACGAAAGTTCAATTTGTGGTCGCCATGAGAAATGGGCTTTAAGAACCAGACGAGAGACGTTTGGGCTATTTGGTAACCACACAGCTTCAGCTTCAGCTCCAGTGTCAGCTTCCAGACTGGCCAAGTCAATCGAGCCAGAACGCAATGCGGTCTAATGAATTGGCCGCGTGTGCGCAACCGCAGTTAATGACACACACGCACGAGGAAAACGAGAAATGAGAAACGAGAAAAGCAGAAGAAGTGAAGAAATAAGAAAACTGAAAAGTCAAAAACTCAAAACACGAGTAACACGATCAGGTGCGAACAAAATTATCAGTCCAAGACGGCGAATAGCAGATGCAGATGAAGTCAGAGTTGGAGTTGGAGTTGAACTCGAAGTCGAAGTCGAAGACAGAGCAGATGCCACAGCCAGCGGCAAAGGGAGAGAAAAAGAAAGAAAGAGCCAAACAAAAAATCAAAACTTGCCGCGAAGTTAATTATAATTGCCTGGGCAAAAATATAAAAAAGAATCAGATGAAGAAAGAAAAAAAGGTTCGTTCGGTCGGTTAGTCAGATCCGTAGAGCAGCCGCAACAATAACAACAAAAGGCGAACGCCAGTCAGGTCGTTGGTTTTATTGATTCGACAGTGCTCGAGTATTGTTGTTGTCTTGTTTTTTTTTTTTTTTTTTTTAAGTGTGCGTGTGCCGGCATCTTAAATAATTTTTTATTTGAGGCACGTCTGCGTCTGGGACTGGCAGCTTATGAAATATCATTCAATGTGTGTCTGTAGCTGTGTCTGCGATTTCAGTTTTCATAATTATATTTAATTTCAAGGTTGCCTCCATCGGCGGAAAACAACAAAATAATTGCCTCGAACATAATCGACGGCTCTCTGGTAACTGCTTAACGCCTTGTCAGAACAATGGCCTCAACTCAATGATTAGGCTATTCCCCTCCACTCTCCCCTCTTCCATGCAAGATACACTCGATAGATAGACAGTATCACATATGGATAAATGTACAGATACGACATGATAGAGTCCAATTGTTTAGCCGTTGTGTAGGCGTGTGCCCAGTGTAACCGAGTGCTGGGAATTAGCTCAAGTGCAATGCTCATTCAGTCATTCATTCACTCACTCACTCACTCACATATGTGTGAAGCACGATTGCGATTCAAGCAAAAGCGTAATCGACGCCGCCTGTGGATAATGGATTTGTTATTGAGGGGCGCTTGCGAGAGTTGCTGTGAAACACTTGATTCTGTATCACAAGACCATGAAATGAAAAGATATTGAATTACAATTAGCCCAAACATTTGAAGATTCAATTCAAAACGATCTCAAGCATTGATTGAGGTTGATTCGCAACATCAAAGTCCATTTTTGTGGCGACATTCTGCCAGTCTCAAATCAAAATAAAACCAAAGTTTATAATACTAGTAATTGGAAATGCAAGTTAGTATTAATATGTCATTAACAATAATTGGATTATAGTTCACACTGAGATTTCTATTTGCCTCGAAGATGCTGCAACCAATCGACAATTGTAATGTTGATTTGTGGGCAATGTTGATAATGATAAAGTTGTCCACAATTTCCTGCAGAGCATCAAACATTTCGCTTTTCGTTATTGACATATCAATTTCTCAAGCCATGTAAATATTTCAAATCGATCGTGCAACTTGTCATGCCCAAATAGACCGAAATGCCAATGGATGTCAGACACTAAATGAAATTGTAAACACACAGACACACACATATACACGTACTATGCCTACGACTGTGACGCATTGTGTTCAAAAGAAATTAACACGAAATCGAATAAAACATCGCCAGAACACAAACAAACTCAAACAAACAGCATAACATCAACATCAACATCAACCACAACAACAACAACAACAACAACAACGAAAATTGTAACCAGCCAAGCAGCTCAATTTGATTTTCGGAGCGCCAACAAAAGTCCGTGTCAAATAATGTTGCGCGTTGTTGTTGTTGTTGTTGTTGCTGGGCTTTCAACGCCTGCGCAAAAGTCAAGCGCGACAAGCATCATAAATTGAACTACAACATGCTAAACAATGACAACAACAACAACAAACAGCAACAGCAACAGCAACACGACTCTGTGTTGCTTTTGTCGTGCAGCATTGCGCCACACCCACAAAACAACAACAACAACAAAAACAAGCACTACAATTTAGTCAATACACATAGATATGCATCTATGCACCGGGTTCAGGTCTGGTTCAGTTCACTTCAGTTCAGTGTGGCTGAGTTTTGAGTTCAGGTTCTCTCTCTGTCGACTTATTGAATTTCACACGCAAAACAGAGTGTCTAAGTGGCAAGGCGGCAAGTTGATCTGACGCTGCAGCTCCGCCTAGACAGCTTTTTTCGGGCTCTGTGCAACACTCTGTATCGCAATTGCCATGATCGCTTAGTCATGTGTTGAGTACGTTGTGATATTCAGATCGTTTGGCTATTGAGATCACTCAGGATGCCGACCATGCGAACAACACAAGTTTCAACACCGACTCCAGCTGGGCTTTTGTGTTTTACCAGTTTGTTAATGACTTTTTGTGGCATTGAACTGATTCCACTTGAAAGTGCGCTAGACTAACGTCATGCTTTTTCAACCACATGACAATTTTTATCTTGACTCATGAATGAAAACAATAACAAGAATTGTATATATATTTTTGAGTAATTTAGAAATAAATATATAATTTAGTGTGAACATTTTTTTTTTTTTGTCTTTTAACAACTATTGTTGTTCTTAACTAAAGAAAACTCTGTTGTTCTATAGTGTTTGCAAAAATTTGTAAATTAAAAAAAACTAACGCTATGCTTTTTAATTACAAAACATACAAATAATTGTAATTAAATATATGTATTATATATGGGCATTTCCACGGGTCGCGAACGTATGTACGCGTTCAATGCAAACAACAAAATAGAAAACATTTTCTGATATTTTTTTTTTGCTTTTCTATAGCATTATGTTAGCCCGTTGTGCTTAGTGTAAATGATGGGATTTATCTGGTTTGAATTTTCATAATAATTGCCAAAAACATGCAAACACACTTTGGCATAATTTAGTAAAATGCAAAAAGTGCAAATTGGGACGAAATATTCAAAAGCGATAACTTTACTATATATATAAATTCTAAAAACCGTTTGTTTATTAATTCTGGGTAATTTTGTAATATAAATATAATTGAACATGAAAATTCATTTTATTTTCCATTTAAGAAATAATCTAGCTTGGTTCTTGATTTAAAAAAGTTCTATGCATCTATTTCTTCCCCAAATGTCTCAGAAAATATGTAATCAAGAGATGACAACAATCGCTAATCTTTAAAGTTTGTAATGCAGATTGTAGAGCAGTATAAAAAATGCATTCTATTAAGTACTGAACGTTTGCAGTTTTTAAATAAATTGAAGATTTTAAATTCGCAGCTGAAAGCCATGACCCCTTTTTAGATCGGTTGTAGTTTGAGTCATCTCAATTAGTATGATATTTATTATCTATAGCTCACCTCTTGAAATCTTAACTTCAAATTAAACAATTCAATTGAACGCTTCATAATGTATTTTATATTACTTTAAACAGAATTAAGATAGTTTCCCCGATTCCCCTATTTAATCGATATGAGTTTGAGAATGATAATCGAGAGTTGACCCAAGGGAAGGGCGAGTGCATTAGGCGGCCTTAAAGTAGAGCAGGACAGAGCAGAGCATTGATCTTAATTATAAATATTCATGCAACGCCAGAATTCCCAGTGTGGCATTTACAACGACTATAATAAAATGCAAATGTGTCAATTAAAGTGTGCTTTATTTTGACAACAGCAAATGCTTTGGACTCTGCCATTCTTCTCCCTTCCCCTGGCCCAGTTTCATGCTCAGTGCAGTCGCTAGATGTCGATGTCGATGTGGATGTCGATGTGGATGTGTGGATGGATAGATAAATATATAGACAGCACTTGGATGTCAGTTGATGTGTTGTGCTGAGTGTTGCTTGCTGCGTCGCCTGGTTGTTGACCTCACAAACACAAATACACACACTTGTATACTATATACATATAGTATGTGTGTGGTTGGGCTTCATGAAGTGCGCCAACAAAGTGTAGTTTCACTTACAATTAAATGACGTCGACGACATTCCAACAATTGTTCGCCACAAAGCAACGGGACATCAATAAAAACGAGACCCTTGAGTGTGAGCTGAGGGTGTATGTGAATATATTCAATTTTGTAGTAGTAGTGGTGAGCTGAGGCCAGTGATCGGTCAATGTGCCAGTTGCCCTGCCCGCATCTGTGCAGCAATCAAGTCGGAGAACTTATGCAACTCGCTGGTCTGGCACAGCAACATTTAATTGAGTTATTATTACAATTTGCATAAACAAAAGTCGACTTTGTGTTTCTAATTAGTCATCGAAGCGCCACACGTGCGACGCTGCGACCGGTTCCACTCACTATCCCACTCCGTCCGTCCGCCCGTCTGTCCGTCCGTCTGTCCCCTCCACCACCTTCTTGCTCGATTGCCATTTCGTACATTTTTGATTGACGCAATGCATCGAGAGGCAGCGAGCGTTGCGGTTTCCGGTCCTCTGACCGTCCGTCCGTCTCTGTCCCGTCCAGTCGACGCTGTTCGGTTTGGTTTGGCTTGGTTTGCTTTGCTGCACACGAAAATTTATGTTTATTGACGTTTGTCAACAATTTATTTAAATTTATTGTGACAACTTTGTTTCTGTTGTCGTGTTTGCTGCCTGCAAACACACATGCACACAACTTACAACTATATATGTACATATGTCTCGTCTGCCCCATCTCCAGCAACATCTTGACGTATTAATCGATGTGACGGTAACAGGGGGGCGTTAATCATGCGCAGTTAATAGATGCCAGACTGAAACTCCAGATGCAGGTGGTTCAATTAAATTATTTGGGGATGTACTGAACAAAACAAATTTACAAAATATTATTTATGCCGGGTCTCTTGATTGCTAATTAGGGTAGTGAAAATTCGATAGAAAAATGATTCTACAGAATTACTGACCTATTTCCGAGTTGCTTCAGATCTACCTCGACTGCGCGTAGATATTGTTTTCGTCGCCTGTTCCAGTTCTCGGCATGACTAATCGGGAACTGTTTCATTCCTTGCTTCCCAGGAACATTTGCAGACTTGCAATCATTGATGACTAAACCGAGAAAAAGTTTAGTATAATTCCTTTTGCATTTAATTTATTGTTGACTGCGTGGCCTGAGGGCTGCTATGAAACCGCAGTCTCGTAAGATCCAGCAACCCTTTTTGAGGCCATGTTTTTGGGGATTGTGCCTTATTTACTATACGGTATACGTTAAAGGCAACCTGTGCCCAGTGCCCGGCATGCCTGTTGGTCAAAGAGACTACAAAACAAGCGCAGACATAAATCATAAGCGATGCCGAGGCGAGTTACCCAGAAACCCAGCCAAAGATACAAATACAGATACGGCTATAGAAAGATACGTGCTACAGATATAGAAATGGCACTCAAAGTTTTTAACAAGCATTTAACGATTTAATTTGGCAAATACAAAAAAAAAAAAAAAAGAGCGGCTTCAAAAAACTACCAAAGGGTTCAACAACTAACCAACGGATATTTATGGGTCGAAGGCGCAACCTTGCCAGAGAGTTGCAGAGCAAAAAAATAAATAAAAAAGAAATGGGGAAACTGAACGCGACTGGGGAATTGCTAACTGCGGCAACTGTTGGCAGCGGTATCCCATATGCAAAACGCCCTAAATGACCAAACGCTTGGAATGGTATAGGGAGGAAGCTGGCTCTCTCCCTGGGTATTGGGTTTGGACTTGGGTTCGCATCCCGCTTGGGTACGAAGCACATGTGTGCGACTGTCGAGCTGCCGACTGCAAATGGAGCACATAAATTATATTCCATTCGATGATATTTGCGTTTTGCTGCTCTTTACTTAAAACCAGGCTGATTCTCCGTCTGGCCGAAGGGAAGCAGGACTTGGACGCGCCCAGGACACGACTTTGGGTGCAGAGTAATTTTTAAGTTTTCAACTCTGGCACAGTCAGCAATTTGCTATGGCCATATTTCTCTAGACTACACACATGCATTTTAATGTGTGTTTTGGCTTTTGGCTCTTTTTAGTTGGCATTTTTTAGTTTCTGAATACCCTGCAGTTATCGCAATGGGTTGGCGATACAATACATTTTATGGATGTTTAGTTATTTTTATTCATTTTAAAGTCGATTATGAACAGTTGATGTTGAAGAAATTACCATAATAAATTAAAATTAGCAAATTGACAAAAAAAAAACAAAGTTGCAAGTATATTGAATTTACAAAATTTCAAGCAAAAGATTGAAGATAAAAATAAGTTATTAATTTAAAAAATTCAAAATAACTTAATCGTTACAATCAATTTAATCAACACACTTTTATGTTTAAATGATAATAAAAACCTTTTTTTTATTACTAGAAAATACAATACAACTATCATAATTTGTACTATGTCAGAAGTAGAACTTACTGATCCGAAAACTATATTATATACAAATGTTTCTTACTGCGCAACTTTGCCGTCAGGTATTCTCCATTCGATCAATCCTTCTTGTTTCTATTTGCTTTCGACATTTGTGAAATGTGCCTTTGACTTGGTGGCTTCGACTGCTGCAGCAGCCGCAGCTCAGTTTTCAGAGTTCAAATTAAAGGATTCGAGGCTCGACCGCAATCATTTATCGACTCGTAACGTTTGGCTTTTTTCTATCTATCTGGCTAAGTAAATGCGCCATAATTTATGGGGCCAAGCACCATTAAAATATATCTCTGTGGATGTGTGTGTGTTCTATAAGCCCGTTCATAAAAGCTGGCACTAGGACCTTATTCCCTTAATTTTTTCGGATTTGTGTTGTCTTTTGGGTCATTTGTTTTGCAGTCGGTTTTTAAATTTATTTTTATCTTTTTGCTGCTAATTGCACTTCTCAGCAATTGATTTAAATTGTATAGCAAAAGACAAAGCCGGTAATGCAAGGAATTTATTTGTATTTTATGCTTTATTATTTTTCTACATGCGTTTTTTATTTATTTGCTTTCATACGATAAATTTTTCATAAATTTACGGTCGCAATTGGGTTAACCAGCGTTGAAAAACGTTGCAATTAAGCTGCATATAAAATACAACAAAAATATTAACAGAGATAAAAAAGAATTTATGTATGAAAGGGAAATAAAGGAAAAATAACTAGCAAGTTTATTAAAAAGTCTGTCAGTGGCATATGCGAATATTGTCATTGGTTTGCGCAAATGTGACATAAACAAATGCATAAATTTCAATTTATGTCCTGCAAACTTTAAATACACTTTTTTATTCACGCCATTTGCTGCGGTGGCATCACATGTAACCTGCAACACAAATCATATCATTACACTGATGTTATAGACACTCTTTCGGTCGAAATATGTTGTTTATTATTAGCAACTTACTGTTTGTTTTTTCCCAAATACAATTTTTAATTTTATGTTCCATAGTAAGTTGTGGGAATAATTAAATATGTATTGTTTAACTGAATTTTGCTCATCTGGATGCTTGAGAAAAGCAGTGAAACATGATGCAAGTCTGGGGGCGAGAGAGTGAGATACTGAAAGACAGATAAACAGCAACTTGTTAGCCATAATGGCCAGTAAATTAAACATTTAATTTATTAACAAACAGTTGGGCTGCCGGTCGGCAGTGACAAACAGCAACAACAGAAACAATTATCATAGCTACAACATCCACATACATAATTTGCAGTGCAGACAACTGCAACAAACGACTTTGGAGCTTGGAATAAACTCGGAAAATTGTTTGTTTTGCATTGAGCATTAAGCAGTTGATGAGGCTGTTGTATTTGTGGCAGACAACTCAAGTTTTTAATAGCTTAAAAAGTATACACGAGCACACACACACACACATCCACTGAAAATATGAGAACAAATTAAGGCTGTTAAATCATAGCAAACTGTGCCGCTAAGTGAGTACACTCACGAGTACTTGGATGCATGTTCGTTTGCTTAAGCTGCAATTGAATGGAAACGAAACAAATTGCACTAAATTGATAATTAAGCATGTTACGGAACGAGTTGGATTACGGCTTCTGCGCGGGATCGTCAAGGGGGAGAGGAAACCTGAAGAAGTAGACTAACTGCTGAAAGTCATGAGAAGGCAATTTATGCATGTCTTAGAAGTTCGCTAAGCTATGTTTAACAAATAAGAGGAGAGATACTGTGCTATAATAAAGCTCTGCAGAAGATTTACATTAACATAAAATATTGCTACCCAGAAAAAAATAGTATATATTTTGGAGGCATATTATTGAGATTTTACAATCAGATTGACTATTCCTATAGAGATTTGTAAAATGCAATCAGATTTAGTTTACATATACATTTTCTTTAAGATACATTTAGAAGAACGTCTGTTTTATTATTTAGTATTCAATTTGGAAATATACTCATAGTTTAATTGTGCCAATTAATCTTGGATTTTTGTTTATATTAATTAAGAGACTAATATTTTGGGAATACGGAAACAATTTACTTATTGCTTCTAAAATGGAACTTAGACCTTGTTATAATATTTACATTCACATTTAAATTTGCATATTTTACAAAATTAAAACTAACATCTAAACCTAATTTTTAAACAATCCCCCTCATTTATTACGTATGATTTCGAAGAGTTCAGCATCGCTTAATATGCATTCAATGGAAGCGATCCAAATATAATTTTTCCACTTTTAATAACTACTTTAAATTCAATAAATTATCATTTTATTGCGTATTCGCTTCACAGCATTTTTTTTGCAAAATGCTCCGCACATTGATCTGAGCTCACCCACTTAAGAAGTGACCCACAAGAAAAGGCGACATTGCTCCAGTTCTCTCTCATCTTTTTGCTCAGCACTTGACTAATATACTTGGCCTGCCTTTGGTTACTCAATTTATGAGTTTTAAGAATGCATCATATATCATTATAATTGTCAATAATCGTTCGATTTATTTATATTTTCTCATATGTGCCATGGCGCATTTTATGGCCATTTGCCGGTACCCATAAAACTGCGACATTCTTTTTTATTGTGTCTTTCCAGCTGCTTATAAATCATGCGAATATGTATATGAAAGCACAAAAAGTATAAGAAAGCATTTGTTAACTGGCATTCATCGACTGTGAGATACCCAGTGTCTTTCTTTGCACGTAAGATTTAATATTGTGGATATGTTAAGTTGAACTCTTTAACCTGTATTAAACTTAATGATAAGCGATTGTTAATCAATTGACAGTTGGTGTCCATAATCAGGGTTCATATCCTTTTATTCAAGGGTATTTGGATATTGCATAGCTCGAAGAAAAAGTTGCAGAGTCGTAACGTTTTATTAGGCATAACATTATTTTGCGTTTCCTTCGGTTAGCGACGCATTTGCATAAGCACAGGTTCAGGCTAAAATTTTCAGTTCAGTTCCGTCTTTTTTTCTTTTATTTTTATTTGTGTTCACTGTTGTCGAGTCTCGGTGTGGTCCTGTGCTTAGATCAAAGGCCGCCGTTATCAATATTTAAAAGGCAGCGAGTCAAGGTCACATGGCCAAAAGCAACAGCCAAACAGCCAAAAATATATAAAAATTATGAATAAAAGCGGCTGCAGAAAATTTGTGCGTTCTCGCCGTCGCCGTCATTGTTGTTGTTATTCCCATTATTGTTTTTGTTGTTTCACATTCAGTGGGGCCAAACTAGCCAACTGTCAGCGGGCTTAACTTTACAGCGTTTGCATGAATAAAAATTTAAATAATTTATAAAATTTGTTACTTATGGCGCCCGCCACAACAAGCCCCCTCAGGCCAAGCGCAGACAGCCAAGAGTAAATATGGTCGCAAAACAATGTTGCGCCCCCCGAAAAAAAAATACGATGCGAAACTGTGGCGTATGCGTAATCCAAAAATGCCGGTGAACGTGCAGCCGAGGTCTGGGTCCGTATCACCTTCAGCCTCAGCCTCAGCCTCAACTTCTACTCCAGCTACTGTTCCGGCTTCTAGTCCCAGCACAGAGAGCTTAAGCTTTACGGAAGTCGACTGCCAGCTTTAGCTCCTGCTGCCTTTTGTTGTGGTGTGCGTTTTATTTTTTAACGAATTTTTATGATGTCTATGGCGATGGGGCAGACATTCTTTTGTGCCACCGCCGTGGTACATTAAAAAGCGTCTACTGGGTCCAATCCTACCGCCTACCGCCCGCCTACTGTCTTCTGTCCCCTTGCATATTTTAGTGTGTAGTGTGCCAAGTGGCGTAATTTTTGTCTTCCCTCCCCGCCGAAAAACTCTGGCGTGATAATAGCACGAGTTTTATGCTAAATGGAAATTTTCAGCATGCAATTTGCTTGGCTTAGCTGAGAGTCGTTCGAACCCAGCCCAGCACAGCCCAGCATACATATATACACACATTTACTGTGTCACCTGAGCCCTCGAGGGGGCCTTTCCCTATGTTGTCAGTCTATTGATTTGTCGCCTGGCATTTGGGCTGACGGTGCGTATGTGTAATCCCATTGACTTGGCGCGCCTGGTTGCCTTATTTTTGCGTAATTTAATAACTTTGTTTAACATAATTGTCAATTGAAGCGGCGACATCGCCATTTATAGGCCGTTTAATGCGTCACATCGATAACAGCGGCGACAACACGACTTAAGCCACCCACATAAAGTGTAATGAGCTTTGAAATTTGATAAAAAACGAACCAATAAAAAGCCGAAAACAAAATCCGTGCAAATGCCACCAACACACAATATCCTTAACATTTTATTTCAATAATGAAATAGCTGGGTATATTTTTAGATTGTGATACTTACACCTCCGTCTTATCTTGTAATAATAAAATATTTATTGTGAAAGCACTTGTTAAGTAGCTGACATTCAACCTTAAAGGGGACATGCTCGAACATGAAGTTTAAGCTGCGCATTATTGTTTGCTCAGCATGGCTTGAACATTTATTTATAGATTTCTTATTAAACCCAAAATGTTCAAATAAAAATAGCTTGTAATTAATTGAATTTGACTGCATAATTAACAAGATGATGGAATATTAAATTACATTACATTAAACAGCAGAAATGTGTATTTTCAAGATTATGGAGAACATTGAAATAGGCATCTGCCATGTTAAAGTATCTGCAATTAATTCGTAATTGCCAATCAAGTAGAGGCCATCTCAAGCAAAAAGTTCTTGTCTGGATGTGTCGTCTGATTTTTAAGTCTGGCCAAATATCTCAACTCATTTAATATTTAAGTAGCTGGAAAGCATTTTGACAAAATTGTTATGAATTTGCCACACGCTCACACACGCACGCTCCAACGACATCTTTTTGCTGAGTTGGGCGTTATAAAATTTTAATTAGTCGCCTGTGCGTTGCATGCCACCAATTTGAACTGTTTGAAAAGTTTGTGGCACACAGTGCGTATGTGTTATTCATATGCCTCCCACTCGTCTATGTGGGTGTTAAATATATATATACATACATGTTGGCATTGGAGTTTGCTGCTGTTTTTGTATACCTAATAGGCAGTTTAATTTTTGACAAAAGCAGTTAAAGTCAAGACTAATATTTATTTATATATTTTAAATAATTATATTAAAATTAAATACCTTTATTTTTAAGACACATATTTCCTTGAATTAATATACAGTAATTAATATACAAATGTTGCGTTATAGAATGACTTTTGAAGATTATTGATATTATTTAGAATGTAGGTTTCAAACAATTCCAAATGTTTAATTAGATGAAAGTAAATAAATTTGTATGACCTACATTATTCTACAATTATTATGCTATTATTAATATATTTTTAATTAATCATAAACACTAGAATATTATCTACTGCTAATTAATTGACACCTTCACAAAACTCAAACATATGTGTTTTAAAAATACCTCTTCAGAAAACTCGTTATGTTCAATTCGATTAAATAGTAAACGTTTGTTTTTCTAAGGTATCCTTTGTTCCATCACTTTGATTCATTAAACCGTGCCTCGTGGAAGGACTCAAGTGCAGCGATGTTCCCGTTGGCGGCTGCATCTTTTACATAAATGACAAACTGACGTACGTGACATTTATGCGAATTGGCAGATGCTGCCAGCGGGAAAGCAATGAGCTGGGATGTAGGCGGCATGAATTGTAGGCCCATATAGTATGTATTGGAGTAACACATAAAATGTATGTCAACGTAATGGTACACATGCCAACATATATACGTATATATATGTATATGTGTATATTTATGGTATACATATGTATACTTATGTGGAAATTTATGTCATGCTAAATGATATTTGTATAGCGCATTTAGTTGAATGCTTAAGTGGAGATGTGTAAATGGCAGTGGGTTGTGGTTAAAAGAAACTGCAAGGATTTCAAATTGAATGACATGTCAAGGTTCTGGCTATGACTTTGTTAAGGACACGTCGTCAGGTTTTGCTGAGTGCTGCTGATGCTGCTGCTGCTGCATGTCCTGATTCCAACTGTTCGTTCAACTGATGAATGAAAATGAGCTTTAGTAAAAGTTTTTAATAGGTTTTCCTCGTTCACTGACAACAATACACAAACATATGACTGACTGAATGAGGTCTTATAATAAAAAGAAAAAAAAAAAATAAGGGAGAGTGTTTTTCAGATTTTTTACGAGTAGTAATGGCATTTTCTGACAATTGTGCCAAATAACTCCCTTGAACTGCAATAAAATCGCACACATCCCAGCAGGTGCCGCTAAGGATGGCATCGTGCAACATGCTGTAGTGTTGTGTTCGTGTCTGGTCGTGTCACACGGCCATCTCTAAGGTTCTGTTTTGGGGCTTCTCAAGTAACGATACCTGCACTTAACCACATTCGATTGAGTTGAAAGTGGGAGAAAATCGCTTTTCGAACGAGGCCTATGTCTTTGGCCGTTTCATTAAAATGTAATGAAACCTTTCGATCGATTGCGCATAAAAATGTTTGCTATTAAATTTTAAATACGCCAATGCGATTGCACATCAGCCTCCCAGTCTGTGTGCGAGTGTGTGCAATAAAATGAAGTTGAACAAATCGCATAATAAAAAGAAGATACACAAAACGGGCGTTGGAAGGGTGGCAACTTCAGAGTGAGGGTTCCAACAATTTTTGGGTATGCGCCATAAAATTTTCGCCAAATGCCATTTGATACGAACACGCTTATCACACACACACTCACACACACACATTATGAAGTCGTAATAATGTGAGTGTGTGTGTTTGTTTGTGTATAATGTAAACGTAACGCACATGTTAAAGGGCCACGCGAAACCGCACAACAAATATAAACATATCGAACACAACGAAACACGGCAACAGAAGCAGCAACGACAACAACAAACATTTACAAGAATGACAGCTACAATAATAACCCCATCACGTATACGCAACGTTGTGCGGCTGCTCCACACACGTGTGCACCTCGCTCTCGTGGCTTCCACTTCTCCTTTGGCTGCTGCCTGCTGCCTGCTGGTTGCTCGTTGTGTCCTGGGCTAGGTCCCGTGCCGAGTCCGCGACTCGCCTTTGATAAAATGACATTAAGAAGTCGTGACAATGCCACTAACTGAACCAAAAAGGAGACGCCACTGAAAGCCGTCAGCTTGAGCAACACTCGAGTTCCACGACAACATCTCGAATGCACACTGATTTCCAGTTTGATTAACTTTGAATGAAAATTACAATGGTAACTGAAAGCAAAGTGATTTTATATATTCGACATTTAACATTATTTGCTCAGTAAATGAAAAGCGTGCCTTAGCTTTAAATTTCCAATCAGAATTGCTCAATGCTTTTGATTATTTGTTTTTATTTTGAATTTTATTTCTCCTTCTGTTATATTAATTTAAAGCCCAGGATTCATAATTAAATATATATAATATACAGTTTAGTGTTCAATAGCTTTTAAACTGAATTTTTGACATTTTCTTTTATTATTATTAATTTGAAAGAAACACCTTTATTTAACCTAGAAAAACAACAAACTTACTAATTCATTTAAAATAGATCAAATTTTCCCCAGATGAATCAAATATTCATAACATATGTGTCAATACAGATTTAAAGACTTTGTTTATGTGAAGTTTTTAAAAATATTGTTCTGTATCCCTCCCTGATTTTAAACGTTAAATAAAAATAAATTTGAAGAACATTGTTATTTAACCATAATTTAAAATTAAATATGGTATATTAGCTAGAGTTAACAATGTAGATCTTCCGATTGACATCAATTAAATGTGAACCTCAAAATTTTCATCGGGCTTTCAATTCAAAAAATGCAATCTGTAATGCTTTTCTAAAATTCAGAATTCAGCATAACTATTATTGGTTTCTCTAGCACTTTGTGGCAGCTCGCTCCACTGTGCGGCATGGATGTGTGTAAGTGTAGACGAATGTATGAGTGTGTATTTTCCATCTCTATTGGCTGTGTCGTTCCAGTCACTCACTTCTCCGCGGCTATCTGCATTGTAATGTCCTTTGAGATACGACAAAGCGGCGATTCCACTCGAAATAAACTTCACCATGCTGTGCCGTGCCCCTCCCTGTTGGTTGCTTGCCTCAGCCTGCCGCAACCTGCGCTTCAGTGTACAGTTGTGTCAACAAAGTGAACGTGCCAATGTGCACATTAGATGGAGTTTTCCATGTCTGCGGTGGCATTGGAGGACTTGGGGACGGACGGACGGACGGACCGACGGGGTTGGGCGTCAAATTAAATAGAGTTTGTATGGCAGCACCCCACCGAAAAATGTTGTGGTCGCCAGTTGTTGTTGTTACTGTTGTTGTTGTTATGCTGTTGCTGTTGCTGTTGCTGTTGTGTCCCAGCATTAAATTGAATTTGTCTAATGACAAGTTGTTGCTTTTTTGGGGCAACACTGTCATTCTAATGGGCGAGTACTGAGCGCAATAACTGTTTGCCTAACGGCCGACAGTTAAAAGTAACTACTATAAGCTACAGGTACCCCCTAGAGGTTGCTTCCTGTGCTCCCTCTCGCCACCTCCATCACTCTGTCGTACAGGTTTAGATAGCAAAGAGTAAAACAGTTTTGTGGTTTGCCTTCCCCCATCCAAAGACTCTAATACGAGAATGTGTGTTTCAGATATTCAATGGCATTTTAATTGTGGTCAAGTTGAAATATTTGAGCTATTTTTGTGCATATTGTGCAAGCGAATTTACATCCCGAAAGCGTTCATAAATAGATGAATCCAGTGAAATGTTAGATACTAAATAACCACACAAAAAGGAAGGTATCAATTATAAAGGAATCACATTCCTTGTGGTGTACATTCAATCGAATATTTAAAGTTGACTTGCAACATTTAATTGTTTTTGTTTTCGCGCACAGAATTTGCCAATTGCTTTGTACATACAAATATTTGGCATCCCCATAAATGCTTGTGATGAAAACGTTAAAATCAATATCTACATTTGGTACATAGAAATATTTAATGCGAAATCATATTTTTTGACTTCAATTTATAACAAAAATTACTCAAACTGTTGTTTTATATCACTCTATGTATATAAATTAATTTGTCCGAAGGACAATTTATGTTTAATTTGAATTTCAATGTCAAACCTATAGTTAGAATAAAAAAATAATTATTGGTGTTAGATGCACTCCAGCGCAATAATTTTCGCTATATTATGCGATAAGCATTCATTTCGCTTATTAAAAAACAATACTTTTCTGTGACTCCAAATAAGTTGTTTCTGAATTTGTTTTTAGATATTTAAAAATATTTTGATGTAGTGAATTTTGTCTGCTTATTGTGAACAATTCACAGAATTCACACTATATTATGAATAAATATTTCACAAAATGCAATTGTGACGAAATTCTATTGGAGGAAAATCAGTTTAGTTCATATTTTACTAAACCAAAACGTCCGAAATTTACGTGTGACTAGCGATATTGCAATTATTCTAATTTAAATTTTACATCCCTATTAAAATTGCATACGGCTTTTATTTTTATTATTATCAACAAATGTGTGTGTACTTAGAGCTGTCGCCATGCATATGACATAAAACCGACTTTAAAATTAATAATAATATTAAAAACCAAAACTCTATAAACTTATTGATGATAAAAATTATTTTATGTTTCGACAAAGCGGCAGGCTTAGCTGGCCATTAATTCATGTACTACGCTCAACACTCATGCTTAAAATATTTAAGGACCATTTTAGTTTTCCAATGCCATTGGCATCTACAACATTCTTAAACAGTTTCATAAAATGTATAATTGTAAGTTCGAAAACTCCTCGATCCAGCAAAAATAATTGATTTTCATTGTAATAAAAGTGTCAAATTATACCTTTTGAAAGTTGGTGCAGCGGCCACGTAACTCTACACCGGGCACACTCTATATGGATGGGTGTTGGCTGCAACTGTCAAAACAAAATATGAAATTTGAACAGATTTAAGTGAAAATGTGCACACGAAAAACAGAAGGCCCTCTGTCCGTCTGTCCCTCCGTGCACAAAATGCGGCCAGTGTAACAAAGAAAACTCATAACGTATGTTTGGGTAGTTGAGATTTTCCGACACAGATAGCACTGGCTCAAACAAGGGCAGCAAAACTGGCCAACGATGACCAGGAGCAGGACAGGGCATAAGCAGGACACGCAAACCAAAACATGCCGACCGGTTACACAGATATTCATAGCTGCCCTTGTGCCCCTTGTGCTATTCCACCACCCACTACCTTTCAATGCCTGGTGGCTGGTTCGAAAATTGTATGAATATGAAAGTGATGAAAAGTCGACGATAACGTGCCAAGGTCGTTTCCGGCCGCGTGCATATGAACCGCACAGCCGGAGCGCCCATCCGTTGACTTCAAACAATGCATTGTGGTTAGTAGGTTGAGAGACCCTTTCCCTGTCCCTGTCCCTGTTCCTGTTCACAGCTCCACAGTGCTCGGGTCTTTAAGTAAAAACGATTTTGTGTGGGCAGCCAAAAGAAAAAGGAGCTGTTAACGGACGCTCGTCAGTAATTTCAATTTGTGAGTCCCCCACGCTACGAAATTATGGCACCGCCCAGTTTTATTAACTTGTTGTCGACGTTATGTAATGAGAGCCAAACTTTAAGCACTTGATACATGGAGCTAATCAGAGCTGGCATTGAATGAAATTGGAAACCCTTAAAGAACCTACAACCTGTTTGTTAGTTGAGAGAGAATATTTAATTACCACAAAACGTCAAAATTAATTATGACAGCTGTCAGTTGAGTGTGCCGAAGCTCAAGCTGACAGACAGTCTTCCAGACTGACTGACTGACAAAGCGAAATGTGAGTGAATTTGAGTTAAGTTCGAGCGCAGACAATGACCGAGTTGAATGATGATAATCATCGTGAAATGGGTCAACCATACCAAAAGTGACAACAGACAATCTTCTGCTTCTACCTCGACTTAGACTTCGGCTTGGACTTGGACTTATTCTTTCTGCATTTGCCTTTATTACATTCCATTGCGTCGTCTGTGGTGTTCTGTTGTGCTTGTCCGTTGTGGCCAGAGTCGGAGAATTGCCCCAAGCCGTTTACATTACGGTAGATCAAACTGTGTCAAACCATCTTCAAATTGTGGTCCGGTGTCTGTTGGCATTCTGTAGCATTTAATTAATTTTTGTGTATCATATCTGGCTATCTATAATTAGAATAAATCTTATATTACAAGCAGTTTGAAGCATTTAAATTATGGTTATCGAATCGGTATGGATAAAGAATTTGGAATATACTATAAAGAAAAATAAAAAATATAGAAATACAAAAATATTGAAATATAGCAATATAACATATAAGAATACAGAAATCTAGAAATATAAATATTAGAATTATAGAAATTTAGGAATAAAAATATTGAAATATAGAATCTCGATTTTAGCATACACATTTGTATTTGAATGAAATTTACTTTTAATTCTATTCTCATTTTCTATTAATTCTATTCTCATTTTCTGCAAATATATTTTATTTTTTTCAAAATTTGAATGTAAACGATATTGATATGTGTATTCGGCATAGGCTCGTAATACATTTTACATCGACTCAGCACTGTCAGCTCTTGCTTCGGATTTGTCGTTGTTTATCTCATTGATGGCAACAAAGTATCTTGGCATTTGTATCCGTCTGCTGACTATCTTAGCTTTTGCCTAATCCATTCATAACTTCCCTCCCCTTTGTGGAACTCTCCCTTTCAGCATAGGCTTTTGCCATTCATCAAGCATTTGCTGCCTGATTATGCGCCATTCTATGAGCTTAATTGTCATGCATAATATCAAATGGGGAATATTTTGTGCTGATAACGCAATGGGCTCCATGTCGGCGAGGTCCAAATGGCAATTAACGCGCCAACTCAAATGCAACTGTGAGTGTATGCGTGTGTATGTGTGTGTGCGTCTGGGACTAGCTCTGGAGAATATATGCATGATGAAATGAGCAGACAGACAGATGGATGGGATGACTTGTTGGATGGACGCATGCATAAACGAAATTAAGTCATTATTTTAATACGCGGCGTCACTTGCGACGATGCGCAGCGCCTTCGTTTGATATATGGACGATGTTTTGTATGCATAATTTCATTATAATAAACGGGGAGTCTCAACCAGGGACGGGGACGGGGACTGGGACGAGTGGACGACTGGACAACGGACATTCATGCGTACTCGAAAGTGCGGCCTGTCCGCACGGCTGACCCGTCGATTATAAATGGACGTCTGTTTAAGTACGCGAAACGGCAGCCGAGCGTGGGCACAAGGTACAAGAGGTTGCTCTGCTCACGGGTATGTGTGAGGGTGGGGAAGGGGCCGCGTGTGCCACGCCTACCCGGGCCACAGCTGCGATGCGGGCGCCGCCTACGCTCTCGACTTCCGTTGAAGTCGACCCAATTGGGCATTTGCATTTGTCGCCACAGACTGTCTCGCTCCATCTCGCTTTCGCTCACTTCTCCCACCGCTCCATCTGTGTTCTTGTGTGTGTGTGTCGTTTTGTGCGTAATTATGATAAGAAAAGGTTTTTACTTAGACCTTTACCTGCCACCTACTGACGCACTAACTGACGGCCTACCTGCCTGCCTGACTGCTGCCTCTTGCCACTTCTGCCGTCTACCTTTTTGGCAGCCTATTATTTCTATTGCTGAAGTTGGAGTTGCTTGCTGCTATTGTTGTTGTTGCTGTTGCTGCTGTTGCTGTTGCTGTAATGATAAACTACCTTTTCTTGGCTCCTCGGCTGTTGTTTTTGTTTGAATTTGACATGGTAATTAACCCGCGACGTTCAACTTTGCCCAACCAATTGCCTCTGCTTGGCTTCTGTGTGTATTGTGCGTGTCTGTTTGTGTGTGTTAATGTGTATTCGAGTCTGCGTTGGTGTGTGTGACCATGTGCGTTTCCTTAAATTAATCAACATTCCGCTCAATTTTATTAATTCACCTATGTGACACTAACATATTCGACTGTCTAATGATTTAAATATTTAAGCCAAGTTTGACAAAAAATTGCGATAACATTTTTAGCAATTTCGGATTTCCAAATCAGTTTGTTAAAATTAAAACAAATCAAAATACTCTGCCAAATCAAATAATAATAACAAAATTATAATAATTCAATATTAATACTAAAATTACAAAATTAATTTTGTATTTGTATAAATTACTGAATAGATCTTCTGTACTTAATTTCGATTACTCATCACCAAGACTCAGCAAACTTGAAATTACTTGCAGCAAGTTAATATCATTGCTTCGATTTTATTTTGTTAACATGACTGCATTTTAAATCTAAGTTAAGTTCGGTCCAAATAATAATAATAATTTATTTGTATAATGTAAATATATAAAAAGTAGTTGCAAAACATATTCTCACTATTTTGGCATTTGAAAACTATTATAAATCGCATCACTAATTGAAGCGACCCAACTGGTAGTTGAGTGTCATTAATCTCGCCTGAAATGGTAAAATATAAAGCATAATTTAATAAATTTGCGATCCAAAATAAGAATGAATTAAATCATAGCGTGGGCAGTTGATTTCCACTTGTGATATTTAAATACCCCAACTGATTCCCAAGACTTTATTAATTGGATTTGCTGGCGACGGCAAATCGAGCTTGAATTTAAAGTCGCAATTCGTGTTTGGAATATTCGAAAGTGTTAGATTGTTTGTTGTTGAGCTTGTATTACAATTTTGATTAATGCGCCAATGGGCAAATATCGAGGGGTCTCCAGCTCTTGACCCCTGTCACAGTTATTGTTACCAATGTTATTAGTGATGCTGTTGTTGATGTTGTTGTTGTCACGCCGCTCACTAAACAAATAAAATTTTAATTTTTATACCACGGGGGGTCAGTTGGTAAGGAACGCTTTGGTATTGGGTTTGATTTCTGCTTAAATCTCGTAACTTATGCATGCGCATCGCATCTTGTCCAGTGATTGGAGCAGCCGTTTGGGTCATCGAGTGGCGCCACAGCTTCCTCCCCACTGAGCCTATGTCTTGGGACTTTTATTGAGGTGTCACAAGCACGGTCGGAAAAACAACTCTGTTGAAAAATTGATTTCAAATTGAAATTGAGTTTTTAGCTCGATTTGTTTTTCCTTTGCATTATTTACATTGACTTCTTTTTTATTGTTCGTCGTCAAGTCGTTTGTTGAGGCGCCGAAATCGTAATCAAAATCATAAAAAATAAACAACACAAAAACAAAAAATAAATATATAAAATTTAGAATACGACGTAGAACCGCTTTAATTGGTCTCCCAGAGAGAGATAGAGAGATGGAAAGAAATTGAGGAAATGAAAGATGGAAAAGCCAGACGACAGCAATTATCAATTGTGCTTTCAGCTGCCACAATAAATTCCTGCATATAATTGATAGCATTTTATACTCGTATATTAGATAATTTATGATTTTATGTCATGCTGATTTGTTAGTGCGGGCTTCTACAGTTTTTAGTATGATTATTCTCTTGATAACTGAAAATGAGTTATGCGGTCCGCATTCTCTGGGTGGTTTATGATTTCAAAAGCGACTAACACGATATTTGAGTAGATGCTCAGGCTTTGACAATAAACATTTGGAGGTTGGCTTATAAGAAGTATAGAAATTCAATTTTGTTTACTGACTATTTATGTTCTCATGGCAATTACATTTTAATTAATTTCTTTGTTGACAACTAAGTGTAACGATTCAGTTCTAGTTCATATTTATCTATTAAAAATTAAACAAAAATAATGTATTACTTTTATTTATATTTATTTATTTTATAACGTTAGATTGGATTATCTTGGTATCAACTTAGTTCCCTTTTTGAGTTTCCATGTTCTCACATTCTGCTTTTCTCACATGCTTGGCATTTGCTATGCAATTTGTAATCGTACACCATCACTTAAGAAACATTTTTTCTGCCTATTGCGCACAAAAAAATAATAAAAAAAATTTAAAACAAATGTATTTCTGTTCGACACCGCACGACCCATCATTAATCACAGACCGAAAGATATTCGCCGTCTTGTGTCATTTTCATGCATGTCTCCAGCCCCCTTTTAATTCCCTGCTCTTTTTCTTTTATTGCCGGAATTACTTAAACTATCTGTCTGCCTACTTGGAGCCATTTTCGTTCATAATTATTTGGATTTATTTTTTTTCATTTTCTCTGATTCATTTCAACTATTAGTTGCAGAGGCATAAATTTTATATACAAGTCGGTGGCTTTTTGGCACGCGATGTTTATTCGTTTTCACTGCGATATCGTTTTGTTTTTTGGCTTCCACAAAATGTCAAGCCCTTTGCCTAGGTATTGGGTCAATATGTCAGCGTTTGCATGTTTCGTGTGGACTCAGACATGCATTAATTATGTAGATAACTTCAACTCTGGTTTAGTCCGACCACAAATGTTGGCTCCATCTGAGACTGAGAGTGCATGGCTTACCCAAAAATTAAAGAATGACACAAACTTTGCTCACGTATTTAATACCCTACAAAAAATGTCGTTTTTTTTTAAATTATCCCATATTATAAAGTATTTTTTTTATTACAAAATAATTTAAAAAACATATGTTTTACATTTTCCTTTGCCTTTGTTGGTATTCAAGAAAAGAATCAAAGACAAAAATGTAGAAATGTTTTACCCGTAATTGTATATTTGGCAATTTCAATTAATTTTATATTTTTAATACAGTTGTTGAGTATTAATATTCCGCAAGGTAAAAAACCAAACCAGTTTTCAGTCTAAATTCATTTTGTACAAACCTTCTCAGAAACCCGACTTAATATGTTCGAGATAGTCAATGTGTTAAATATTTGTTGCTTGAGTGCACGTTAAATTTGAAAGTTCAATACCACAAACCCAGACATTTAATCTGGATTAAATCTTCATTAAGTTTAACTTCAATTTAAAATTATTAAAAATTAAACGCATTTAAATTCTAGTTGCAATTCCCAAAATAGCTTGTTGCTTTCTGAAACATATCTATGTCTACATTTTTTTAATGCGTTTTATTAATCAAGGCGTAAAAAGGTTCATTGTATCTAAATTTGTGAATCCTATAAATTATAAACTTATCTCTCGTTAGTTGGCTAGTTTATGAATGCCAAAGTTGAAAAGAAATTTATTTGACTGCAACACCATGTTTTATGCAAATCTTTAAACTGAATTATGTTTTCATTTGTGGGCTTAACATTGATTAAGATTTTTTCTTTTTCGATTTTAGCCCAAAATTTATGCAGGTCGAGTTTGTTTGTTATGTCGTTGTTTCGGTTGTTTATGTCTTCGTACGATATTGATTTGTTTTTTTTTGTTCACTTTTGTCGAAGAATAAAAGTGAAAATTAGTTGCATATTTTTCACCTTCCCTATCACTTTTACTTCTTTATTGGTCTAAAATATATGTATTAGTTTACGTTAACCTATTTATTGTTAAAGCCGTTTCAATGGAGTCAAATTAAAAATAATATTAATTCTAAATTTTAATAATTTAATTTCTATCAAACTACAAAAGTTAACTTTTTAATGTTTTGCAAGTAAAATGGATATGAATTATTAAATATGTGCTGGCACTGTCAAGTCGAAGATGAGAAATGAGGAAGATGAAGAAATGGAGTCAAGTTAAGTTCATGTGTCCCAGTTAAAGTAGCTGTCACATTAGCACCTTAACCGGTGTAGACCCGAGATAAGTTAACGACAGCGACGATTGCTTGACCCAAACGGCTAAAAAACAAAACTCGACCCCCTGTCGTGGCCAAGATGAAGATGGACCCAGAGTTTGGCTGCTGATGGCAAATGGTTGATGGTTGATGGCGATGGCGATGCTTATGGTGATGGTGGCAACTTGCCTGGAAGCGACTTCTGCTCACTTTTATTTTTTCACAAACGGCAGAAAAACATTCGACAGGTAGTCAGAAATGTGGAGAAAATTATGTGATAACCAAAAAATATACTTGTGTATAAATAAATGTATATATATCTACAAGTTTATTGCGAAAAACAACAACAGCAACAACGACGGACGAAGACAGAAAAAGGTCAAAAAGCGCCCAGAGACATCATAAACGAAGGCTCAGCAACGTCACAGGCAGCCAAAACAATAACTGTAGGCAATTTGGGCCCTCGCTTGCAACTGTTTATTTGTCAAACATTTTTCTCTTTTTGACATGTCGACTTCCAGCAGAGACCTCAATCCCGTCCGCAGCCAACCAAAATGAAAGCCCATCCAAACACGCGCAACATTTTCCTTTTTCTTTCCATTTGGGTTTCTTCCTACTTTTTTTTTTTTGCATTTTTGCTTGGACGACAACTCAAAATGGGCAACCAACTGGGACGAAGTTGGTTGAATTTTTGAAAGATGTCCGAAAATTGTTATCGATGTTTTTGTCATGTTGGCCTCAAATTAAAATCCCCAATAAACGGCAAAACTGTCATGTCCGGACCGTTGATATATTATTATCCTCTCGCAGCTCGCGGCCAGCACTGCATGCTAAGCAGCCAAGCGGCAGCAGCATCCTTGAGTCCTTGAGGCCCAATGTCCTGTGACGTTTTTTAATTGGCTTTTATGTTGGTCCGGAAAAGCATCAAAACAAAGCAAGTGGAAAATCAAACATTTAGTTTTAGGTTAAAGCTTTGCTTATCACATTACTAGATATTCACATCAAAAAAATGACTTGCAGATATGGATAAGATATTTAAAAAAAAATTAATTTAGTTTTAACTTGAGTATCCAACTATAAATTGTTCAACATTAAAATCTTTTTATGCTAGCATTATTACTTATTTCATAAAATTATTTAATTTGTCAGTGCATTAAATAATTGTCTTAAATACCTTAAAATGTAAACTGAAGCTGAGATTATTAATAAGTCGACAAAAACGCACTAATAGTATACAGAATCTTCTTTTGTGAACATTCAATACACCTAATATAAATTATGCGCCGAATAGTTTTGTTAATAAATCTATCGTCTAAGACACAGCCAAAACATAGCTAATTTAACTGCATATAGTAGGAATGTTTAAATACATGTCGTTGATAATTATTATCTCTGTTAGATTTATGTATTCCCTCACCGTTTTTACTAACTAATTACTTCTTTAAACTACAGTACAATTGAGATGTTTGCCAAGCATTTCCTACCCGTGTTCAGATAGCATCTTTACTATTTGTTTCCACAACTGGGATTATCGCGAATGCCACCAAAGACGTTCGAAATACAATGAATGAGTCATAATGCTTATTCCAACGAGGAGTGCGATGGCCAAAAAAATATGTTCTTCAATTTGATTATGGCCATAAGCAGACAAGCTACCAAAAGCAAAGTTTTGGCAATTGCGTATTGTGTTCTGTAAGGAACAACAAGAGGAGGACAGCAGAAAAACTGAGAAAAAATAAATGGGCTTTCAGATTGCAGCTTCATTTACTAATTTCAGTGCTATCTGCTAATCGAGCGCAAAATAAGCAAAAACAAACGACTGCCAACGGGACGCATATCGAGTTGCTGTACTTTCAGGGGCGGGGGTCCTGACAGGAGGGGAGTGTGGCAGGAGCTGGAACAGGGTCTTTGGGCAACTTGGAACGTTAATTATATGAGCAAAGTTTCGCAACGCACTTGTAACTAAACCGGGCGATGACGCACATTAATTAGTTTTTATGATTATTGGCGGAGCATTGAAATACAATGCGCGAATACGAGATGAAATTTACATAAAAGCCACTAAGAAATAGAAACCGAAATGGGGATGTGTGTGTGGGATATGTGATTGAGGCGGCTCTGCTAGTTGAATTTGTCAATTTCTAATGCCGGTTTATCGTACGGGGCTTATTTACGAGGCTCGAGCTCAGACAGCCGGAAGAAGGCGACTTTATATGACACACACACACACACAGACACACACGCATAAACACATGAATAACACACAGATATTCACACACACAGAGTGAGTGTAGGAGCCGCCCATAAATATGCACTAGCTTGTATTGTGTGGAGTAAATCCATTTGGCTAAATAAATGCCATGGCTGACATAAATAAAAGACAATTAAATTAAGATAATCGTTTTGACTTTGCTGCTGGCTTCGCTTTTGCCAATTGTCTTTGGGGGATGCCGTCGCCGTCATCTCCGCTCTCTCTCTCTCTCTCTCTATCCTGTCTCTGCCATAAACATTAAATCCGCCCAGCAGCTTTAAATGCGCTACAAATTAATGACTATCTGAGACCCCCTATTCCCCTTGTGCTGATCTGTTAAGCCCCAATCTGCGACAATTGCCATGCACTTTGATTTGGCTTTGATTTTTGCTTAATTACTTTAACAAAAGTCGATTGTTTGTTGTCTCTTTTGATTGCGTGGGTTGTTTTGCTGCATGAGTCAAATGTTGCACGCTCAATGTTTAATTGTCGGCAAAACCACAAAAATACTGCTACGCATAAAACGAAATCAAATTACGTCACTTGGAACTGAGATCAACCAACGCTTACGACCAGAGAAGTCAAATTATTGTCTCACTTTTTGCTATCTGCAACACGGGAATCTTATTTTATTCACATGCACATTCAATAATATAAAATTAAAATATAGTTTGTAACTAAATGCAAGCTCTAATTTTCCGTATTTAGATATGCGATAATACAAACCGAACCTAGGAATTGATATTAATTGCTTTTTTGCAATAGATATTTTAATGCCAAAGGAGAATATATTTATAAAACTGGCTGAAGAATACATTTCCGACCCTAGAAAGTATATCAATTTTGTATCACCGTCAACGGTCAACCTGTCCGTCTGCTTATCCGTATGAACAATTAGATATCAAAGAGTGTAATGGGTATGTCATATAAAAAGCTTGGGAGTTGTTCAATAAACAATTGTTTAAGGTTTTTAGTTGTTTTGGAATATTAGAGCCCAATCTGATTAATAAAATATAATATAAGAATTGTATTGATTGGTGAATGTCAGCAATTCAATATAAAAAATAATATATGAAAAATGTAAATATTGTAATATACTATAAATAGTTTTGTTAAGTATTTTAAGACCAACTCTCAGAATGTTGCGTAAAACCTTCACCATATTTCATGAACGATATTTTCGATTTGATTTGGTCGTCGTTAATGTGGGAATTGCATAAAATCAAATTACTAAATAATCACCTGAAATGGAAGTTGGTTGAATAACCGGCTCTTACACTTTGCCAAGAGTTAAGCAGTCTTTCATCTGCTGCGTGGTTGCTCACCTCACACTCTATGGATATATAGAGAAGCCTCGGGCACAAGGACAAGTTGTGCCGGGTCTGGTTTGGTTTTGTTATACTCCCAACTTCTGTTTGAATGTAGTCTTGTGGCCAAGTCTCTGTTGAGAATTTGGCCCATAGCTATAATTACTATATGGCTGCCTCTTTGCGGCGTCTGCAACATTTATAAGTTTATCGTCTGATTGCCCTCGTTCACCTGCTGCTGCTCCTTCCCTCACCTTCTCAAGCCCAGTAGTAACTTGCAGGGCTGCTGCTGTTGCTGCTGCTGTTGGGGGACCCAAAAGGGTCTAGACTTGAGTTTCAGTTGTGCTTGTGCCTCTGTCTGTTAACTTTGCGTGTCCTTTGTGCATTTAACGGCTATTTTAAAGCCAAACCAAGAGTCAGTTCTCAGCGCGGCATCTTGCCACGCCCCCTTCCCCAGTACTCCATTTCATATAAATTAACAAAATTGTTGCAAATTATGAAATTATGATATTATAGAAAATGGTTTTGGTTTGGCCAAAAGTGTTTTAAGCGAAGTCAATAAACTGCCGCACAGTTTATTTAATAAACATTAGTGTTTATCTCTCTCTGCCATTCTTTTTTCCGTCTCTTGTTCCGTCTCGTTCGCTCATGTTAATAAGCGTATAATTACAAATAATTTGTCCACACACAACATTTTCACCGCATGCAAACAGTGAAAAAGTTTAAAACACTCGCATTATTTATGCATATGTGTATCTCTGCCCCCTTCGCCTCTATCGCTTCATCACTGTTCTGTTGGCCGTATAAAATTATGCATTACAAAAACGGTTAAGTCCTTGCTGAAGCCGGCCATAACACCTACAAACAGGCAACCAGACAGATAGCCAGACATGACTCCAGGCCATATTCATATGCATGCTACGGCTTGTCTCGCTAACTGTCTCCCTTTCCCTTTCTCTCTCTCTCTCTCTTGCTCGCTCTGACTTTTTCCTATAATGATAAAGAAAAAGTTACCAGACATCGACTCGACTCAACTCGACTCAACTCGACTCGACTCCACTCGAGCCTTCTGCCCACAAAATACGTGTTTATATGCGTGAATTTTTGCCAAAAGGACTCAGGTAATTACCATGTTTGGGCAACGGGGTTTTCCTTATTTTCTTGTGGGAGGAGGAGGGCAGGGTTACAGGATAAGGGGTTGGTATGTTCCACATCTTTTGGGGGGGGCTTTTATGCATAAATTACCGACCAACGCGGCGCGTGCCAAATCAGTGTTTACACTTTTATTTGTGTTGTGTTTGTAGGGAGGGGGAGCCTGGTAAGTTTGTGGAGCCCTTCGAATGGTCTTGGGGATTCCTTGGGTTTTTCTGGTCATAACTAACTGTAAGTTTGATAGAGACATCACTTGCAGACAAACTTTGAGTAATGTCTGAATTACTCTTTACAGTCAAGACTGCAAATGTTTTAAATATATGAAAAAATATAAATATAAATTCTTTATTTACAATAAATACATTTTTTACGATGATTACCAGCTCAGTTTTGATTCATTATTGAGCAATATTGTTTAAAGTCCAAATATATTATTTAATGAGACAATTACATTTGAAATACCTGTGAATGTGAATTCGTTAAAATTGCATTAAAAAAAATTATATTTAAGAACAATTTGATAATGATTCGGAGAGTTGGTACGAAACAAGTATAAACAAGTGAGAAAGCTACAGTCGAGAGTGCTCGACCGTATGATACCCGCAACCCATTTCGAGAGAAAAAAAAATTTTAATGGTATTTTAACAAGAAATATACCAAAAATATACTGAATTTTGTGTTTTGTTTGTATATATTTGAAAATAGCGAATAAAAATCCACAACACCGTTGTGGTCACACTGTCAACTAAACAAACAAAGCGCGGGCAGCTGCAAGTGAATTTTACATATAAACTTGATTCTTCAATAACTTCCTTGTTTTTCACTCGATCTCAACCAAATTCACAGGAATTATTGAGAATATAATTGTTATTATACATACCAAAATTCAATGCTCTAGGTCTATTATTACGGTTTTTACAGTTTCTGGGGGCGGAAAGGGGCGTGGCAAAAATCTAAAACAAACTTGATCTGCGTAAGACCTACACGAATACTGTCACCAAATTTGATATCTCTAGGTCATTCACACACTTAATACGTCCATATGCACTGGGCACTAAAATTTTGATAAATAATTTAACGAATAACTTTTGTTCTACTTATCCGATTTGTACCAAAATTACAGGGTATATTAAGAGTGTCAAGCGCAGATGGGCTACCAAATTACACATCATTACACCAAGAACTTTTGGAGTTATACGCGATTTACTAAAAAAAAAACTTGACTTTTTCTAGATTAATGCTTATTGTGGGCGAAGGGGGCGTGGCATCCAACTTTTGAAATAAACTTGATCTGCGTAGGGTATGAAGGAAACTTTTTGCCAAATTTGGTGTCTCTATGTCTTATAGTCTCTGAGATCCAGGTGTCATACGGACAGACAGACGGACAGACGGACAGACGGACAGACGGACAGACGGACAGACGGACATGGCTATATCATCTCGGCTGTTGACGCTGATCAAGAATATATATACTTTATGGGGTCGGAGATGCCTCTTTCTGCCTGTTACATACATTTTCTGTTGGCACTAAGTCATAATACCCTTCTACCCTATGGGTAGCGGGTATAAAAATCCGCAACTAAATGTGCGGAATTTAAATAAGTGAAATAGTAAATAATAATTATATTAATAATAAAAATAATATTAATTACAAACGAAAATAAATTCGTAGAATAGTTTAAAGAAATTTAAGAAATATAGAAACATAGTTAACTAAGAAATCATAAAATAAGTAATAATAATGACATCATTTTAATAATTTACTGTGCACTTGTGTCTTTATTTAGTTGCCTTGGGTTTCGAAATATTATAACAATCTAGATGCAAATTCCAACTAGAAAAGGGTGCGAACTGTACAATTGACACGGCCTTCTATGCAAATTCCGAATGGTATCTCAATTTTTTTTTTCAAAATGGGCCAACACTCGGGGTCCTTCCTGGCCTTAATCGAAAAGAAAACCTACCCCGTTAAGGGCATGGCCTGTCTGCTATAATTTGTGGGCTTTGGTTGCCTTGAGGGCGTCTTATTTATAGGTAGGCTTAAATATCAATGCAAGTTTTATGCGGCACTCCACGACCACGAGCAGCCCTTTGCTTACTCAAAGGGGCAAGGGGAACTAAATGGTGGAGTGTGGATTCAACATGGGGTTGCAGGGAGCTGCACACTTATTGATATTGATACAAGTTGGCTTTTACTTCCGGAGCTTTTTATTTCCACCTGTATCTTGAATTCGTTTTGGTTTTGCCGCGGCTTCGGTTTTGACTTCGGCATTGGCCTCAGTCGGATATACTATATATCTTCGATGGGGGCATTTTTGTGGTTATAATCGGATTTTATTGCAAATTAACGAGCCAACTCATCCCCCTTTGGCCCCTCGCTCAATATTTTGGCCGTTGTTGTCTTTGCTGTGGGTACTTATACGATTTTTATTGCCATTGCTGTCTCTGCTGTGTGGGTTGTTAGGCAGGTGCGTCGTATCCAACTTCCACTCCCAATCCACCAAATAGAAGCCTCTTCATTATCCCTTTTTGGAAAAGTTGGCCCTTTTATTAGGTACTCAGCGTACCACATTGCATTTATTATTATGTGTATTTGTTCTATATTAATTTGTTGCTACTGTCTCGTCGATGTTGCTGTAGCACCCAACTCTCCTCTGCAGCGTTCTCTTTAGTGTCCTCTTAATATTCATTAGGACTTTGATTTGTTATGGTTTCACTTCTCAGCTTTTACTCCATTCCAAGCTCTCCCTTTCCGTCCATATCAATTCTTGTGTTGCTTTTATTAGCACAGGTATTTTGATTACAGCACAGACTACATTTGCGATGGAAGGAGAAGGAGCAGTTGGAGGGGGAAACTCAACAACGTGTTGAACTAGTTTATCTGCAGCTGCGTTAGGCGAGAGGAGCTTTACAATGTTGTGTGGTGCAAGTTGTTTGCCTGTTGGTCTCATAGGATTCTAAGAATATTTTTGATTTTTTCGATATTATTTATTTATATTTACAAATATATCATTTGTATGATCATCTATATTTTTGGTTATAAGCTTGTGTTTTTCGAATATTTTTATATACTCTTGAATGATATATTCATATTAGATTCTTCAAAATGTTAAAAGTTTTGGGTTTCACTTAACAATTCAAATTATCAAATATTATAGAACAACTGGAAATACTTTTATTAAGCTTTTAAAGTTTACTGATGGTTAATGAATTGAATATTTTTCATATACTTAAATTGTACTTTTTATTTAAGCATGTTTTACTATGGAGATTAATAAAATGAATATTTTTCTTGTAGTGTTATGTATTAGTATTATGGGATAAGGTATTTTAAGTGCGGCATGCTTAAAGTATTTTAATATTAGTTGCATGCATATTTTTGTTGGTTGCCAGCCTGTCCAGGCGTTGGTCGCGCCGATTTTCATTTAATTACCGCACCAAATTTCCGACACTTTAAACGATGGCGGCACAAAATAATTGCAAGTGCTGAAAACATTAAGAAACCGGCTTTCGAGAGTGGCTTGAAACTGGAGCTGTTGCTGACGTTGTTGAAGTTGGAGTTGTTGCTACTGCCGCTGTATGATGTTGGTCCCGAGTTTCATTTTTTTGTTCAGCTTGGAGCGCGACTTTCGTTTTCGTTTTTGCTGCTGTTGCCAATTGTAATTGAATTTTGTGTTTGTCGGCAAAGCAGGAGCAAACAGGCAGCAGCCAGGCCAACAAACAGGCGGCCAACAGCAGCCAGTAACAACAGCAACAAAAAGGAAGCAATTTCAGGCTAAATTTAGTTTAAATGCCTACCCGTTGAATGCTACTCCTGCCAACGCTGACAGACTGTCGCCTGTGCAACTTGTTATATGGCTATGAGTATTACATCTCTCTCTACCTCTCTCTCTCTCTCTCTTTCTCTCTCTCTCTACCCTGCTTTCCCTCTTGTGGACTCCAACAGTTGCGAGATTCTGTAGCTCACCTTCAGAGCCAAAGTGTTGGCTGTTTGCCTCTTGGATGTTGACTCAAATTATGCTTACTTTGGAATTCAATTAACTTGAATTTGTTGCACTGGCGCGACGTGATTTCATTTTTCTTCTTTTTACCTATTTCATATTGTGATTGTGAACAAAAAATGCCGCAGTTTTTGCAGTTTGTGTTTTATGGCAGCTAATGAGTCTTAGTGCCATTCGGATTCGATTTCTAAACCGAATGGCAGCAATCGTTTTATAAGTGGATTTCGCCATCGAAATTTACGTTATTCTGCACCGCATTTTTAAATTATTGACTGGAATGTGCTTATTAACAATTTATATTTTACATCATCATGTAATGCATATTATTAAAATTAAGTATTAGAAAAGTGGAATATTATAGATTTAATCTGATGTTGCGAATTGAATCGAAATTGAATCTTAAATATAGTTAACACAGCAAGAATAATAGAAATACAAATTTAATTTCTAAATGTAAAATATTTGATTCCACATTGTTTCGATTTCTTTGTATTATATGTTATATACATTTAAAAATTGTTTTATGTTCTTTATTTCAGTGCGTAAAATATAAACACATTTCAATTTAATTTATTAATTTAAGTACTGGATGTTCTCTATACATTTTCTTGTTTTCATTGTATACAAAGTAATATTTTAAATATTTAAATTCTAGTTCTTAGTTAATCGATCCGTTAATGTAGTGTTGTTAATTTAATGTCTATATTCGGCTTGGGATTTCGAGCATGTGACATTTCGTTGATAGCGCTGTCGGATCATAATGCCAATACCATCTCCGCAAGAGGGAAGTCATTTGCTGCGGGAACTCCACTCGAATCGATTTGTAGAGAGTGCAGCTCTAAACTGTTGGAAGTAACTGTAAGCGCTATCTCTTATGTCTAATCCGAGCATATGGCTGAATGGTTATGTTCGGAAAATACGAAAATGAAGCGAACTGGAAGTGGAACTCGCAAGTGACTGGTGTCGAGGAGAATTGGAGTCGATAAAGTCGGAACTAGAGTCGGAGTCGCAGTCGGAGTCGCAGTCGGAGTCGGAGTCGGAGTTGGAGTGGGTTGGTGGCAAATGTTTGTTGTTGACGCTTAAGCTTAGAGCTCATTACAATTTTCAAGTACATTTGCGTTGATAGTTACACCGAGCAGCAGGACTGAGGACTAAGGACTTGTCCCTTCATCCCCTGCCTCTCCCATCTGCCACTCCCTCTCTGTTCTTCGCTCGTGTGCTCGGTGCGCGTCTCTGTGTTCCATGCATACAAACAAGCACTCGAAATTGTATACTATGCAAATATCATGGATAGATACCAAGTTGCGCTCCATGCGAAAAACTCCATACTCTGGACCCCCAATTTCCCCAATCGCCGCCCATCTCACTCTCGACACTGCAACGTTTTACCATTATGTAAATAGTCTTGCCCCTCTGTTCACCGCTTTCATCTATTACTGTGCACCAGTTTGATGTTTGTATGGCAAATGTCTGTTGACCATTAAATTCACTTCACTTCATTTAAATCTGAAGCATTTTCGGCTCTGGATTTGCATGTGGCTGCAAAAAGTTTTTCAATAACACAAATACACTCCAAAGAAATATCTAGCCAAGTGTGGCAAGTAGCAAGCGGCAAGTGGCAACTGCAAATAATAGTTTTGCCTATATACAAAAGAAAAAAGAAACAAAGACAAAAAAATTGTTCAAACTTTATTCTCTTCTTGCGTTGCATGGCCAAAATTTTAACGCTGACGTCAGCAACTTTGCTTCGAGATGCTGTGTGGATACTTCAAAGTTGCCAATTCGCAGGGCCTCAAGAACTAAATCAAACTGAACACGAACAACTTGAATATCGTATCGTATCATAAGTATTCACTCGAATCTATTTAATCGGTGTGCTGGCGTTTTATAAGTTTCTTCGATGTAAATAAACTAAAATGCAGCTGGACTCAGTCGCCTAGTTGCAGCTGGTTTCCATCTTCCAGCACTGACCATCAACGACATATGCGCTGCCCGACAAATTGGACAACAGCTTTAGTTGCCTCAAAGCTAGCTGCTGGTTACTCGTTGCTGGTTGCTGGTTGCTGGTTACTGGTTACCAGGTTCCTGGCTGTGCACAAAAACCGCAAAACCAAATTGATTTTGTCTACTCAAGCCAGGATATGGGCAAGTTGCAGTGGAGAAAGGAGCGAGAGCGAGAGCGAGAGACTGAAAATGAGTGTTGAGAGGTGAGCTGCTGTGTTCGTCAGTTGCATGTGGCATGTGGCATGTGGCATGTAGCATGCGAGTACTCGGCGCCAATTTTCATTACGCATTTGGACATTGGCATTGCTCATATGGCATTTTGTGCAGCATTACACATACGACCCATTGTCCGGCACATACAATTGAGTTGTTAGCTGCGTTCGTGTGTGAGCTACTACAGCATTGTTTGAGCTTCGAACATTGATGTATGCATGTAAACATAATCAGTATTTGCAAATAGAAGTGCAGACAGCGGCATCGCGTCCATCCGTCTGTCCGTCTGACTCGATTTTGTAATCGGAATCATCAATGGGACTCTATTTACTTGCAACTGCCGGCGAATCTTACCCCGTTGAATTTGACATTGGCATTTGTTATGCAAAAAAGGGTACAGCAATCACGTTGTTAACTGATCGAATAGTTGTGCGCCGTCATACGACATTTTGCCGATGACATCTGCACTTTTCGCATTTCGACTATACGAGTATGAAAAGGGGTCCAACAAAGACTGCTACTGGGCGTGACTGACAATGGATTGATCTGCGGTGACTGAAGGGTGATGCGAACCGAGAGAAATAAACATCGAATTAATGACTATATATAAAAGCTATGGATTCTATACATCTGCGTGAAGTTACCCTTCTACAGGTTTGCACAAAAGGTTCAATATGCTAAATATGTTTGATGAGTTTACATCAAAAATTAATGACTTTATCTACTTGCTGAAACCCATGCAAAACTTTGTACAAAAGGTTCGTAAACTACATTATAATAAGCCAATACAACAATGACAGATTAGTCAAAAATAAATATTCCTTCTCTAATAAATTGAATACTGACTTGTAAAAGCTTGGATCAAAAAAATATTTGTAAAAAGCTACGTGCTGAAACTGTTCCATATTATTATCACAACAATTTGAAGTCATAGTGAATGAACAATTAACTCTAAAAGACTTACAAAAATTAGTTTCAGCAGTTACTGCAACTTTATGGTTAAACAAATAAAGGAGAAGAAGGCAGCAATTACTCAGTTAGACATACGGTTAACCAGTTGATGGAATGATTTATGCAGATTTTGATTTCAAAGAGCCATTAAAACATCGGCAATAGGGAGATTTTCGGCACCAGCTGCTTCCTCTCTCGACAACTGTTCGCCGACTGTACAGAGCGGTAAATGAAGGACAAGAGAAACAGCAACAAGAGCTCAATGGCTGGAATAAATGACAAATTTTTAATGCTTCAGAAAACAAAATGCTGATAAGATCAGCGGCTGTCAAACAAAAAACACGCTAAATGCGGAACAAAGCGCTGCACAAAACGAAAAAATACCAACTATAAAAAAGAGAATACAAAGCAAATGAATGACAACGACGATCTGGAGATCTCCGGGTGCTGATTTCAGGAATTAAACACGCGCGAATAAAAATCAATGAGGGCTACCTGCTGCCTTCTGCCTGCTGTCTGCTTTGAGTATGGTTTGGATTTTGGGTTTTGGGGATCATTATATTGAGGGGTATGGATAGGGCATATGGATGAGCGCACAGCGAGTTTTGAGATGATTGTCAACAGGATTCACGGGGCGTGTAAAAATAAAATTAGTAGAATACGCTAAGCACTTAAGTTGTTAGAAAAGAAAACATTTTGAAAGGACAAACACACTCGACGACGACAGCAACGACAACAAATGAAAGGCCCGAGACCAGACCCGACCGACCAGACAGGACACAACACAACACAACATCAAGACTAAAATCTGCTTGGGGTAGTTGTCATCATTTGTTGATTTTCGTTCGTTTCGTTCCGTTTCTCCTCTTCGTTGCGTCGATGTGCACTGCAAAGAAAATCCTTTAAGTGCACTTCAGAGCACAATGCACTCTCCGGAGTATCCTTGCTCGGCAGCGCGTTCATATCTTGTCCCAAACTGGATTTAGTTTCGTCCTGCTGCTTGACAGAACCTGTCCATCTGAGATATGATTTAACAGCATGTGATTAATATCGGCAACAGTCTAAAGATGCTTCAATGTATCTCAGACATCAAAGATTGCAATGGCATCAGCGGAATATTCAGAAAAGAAACCTTTAAAAGTCTGAAGACTTTTTGAATTTTGTCATTAATTCTTTTAATTTTGTTTTCATTAATTTCAGTAAGTTAAATGCACGTGTTCCAAACTATTATAATTATTTTGGAAATACTCATTACTTAGGTATAAGTAACGACATTTCATAATAAAAAAAGAATTAATTTAAACAGTCAAGAGTAATAGTCGATAGTAAATGACGACTATAGCTCAGTGCGAGTAAAATTCAATAGATCTATGATATTTGACAGAATATTGAAATAAATTTAAATAAAAACACGTTAAAACTTTAAGGTGTTACATAAAAATTAAATGACAGGTAAAATGAAATGAAAAATATTTGTAAATCTCAATTTAACTTTGCTCAAATAGTTCATATTGTGAAAGGCTAATACAGCACAGCTTAGATAAAACGCAATAGGTTTTGAAAATTCAACTATATTAAAATGAGTTCTCAGAAAAATTATTTAAAAACTTCCTGAAAGTAATAATTTAGTATATTAAATGAGTAAGAGTAACAAAATGTAATACGTTTAAAAAGTTTCAAGTTTCACAAGATAAAACGCAATACATTTTTTAAATGCAATAAAAATATATTAAAATGTAAACACAGAAAAATCAATTGAAAACTTCGAGAAATTACAAAAATAAATAAAACTGCAGTTCTTATAAAATTATGCATTAGTACAATATAGTATATACTGTAGTATGTGTAAATCTAAATTTAGTTGTGCTAAATTACTCTAAAAATGAAGAGCTGATTTATTAAGATTTTAAGTTGAACACGATGCATCTCGTCGCATTGTAAGCGGAAAAGAAGAAATTTAAATTAATTGCAACATTTTGTCAGATACACGCGCTACAAGTTGGCCACATCAGAGCCCATCAGCATCGATCCCCAATCCCCAATCGCCCCGCAGCCGCCCACATTCAGAGCAGTTGTAAGTAGTGATGGTTTTTATTGTTGTTGTCGGTAGCATCGGCTTTTGTCTGGGGTCGCAATGCTGCCTTGCACTTGCCAAGCATCCGTCAACATCCACACACACACACACACACGCACACACACACTCGAACATTGTTGCATATTGCAGCTCACGATTTTGTGTAGTCTGAAGACGGACTGTCTCCATTGTGTAGTAGATGCTGCCGCTGCTGCTGTGTGCCGGCAAAAGTCCTTGACTTGCATTTTTGATAAACAACGTGTCAACTTTGTCGACATAAACCATAATCTTCAGTGTCAGTTTGACTTACAACTCGTGTACTTTTCTTTCGGTACTCTTGCGACTGGTAATCATGTCGGGATAGAGCCAAAACATGCCCCCAACTCTGCCAGCACTCTCCAGTGTCCCGACGACGAAAGTGAAACGAATTTTTCTTCCTTTCAGATAAAAGACAAAACACCGACACCAAGTGGCGAACAAAGCATCAGCATTAGAAATAACCTGAAGACAGATAGAGAACAACTTTCCGAGTATCTTCTTCGAGAGATTAGGGAATTTTTAAGCTAGGGTATGGTAGGAAGGCTTCTGACTGCCAGATCATTAGCGTAATTAAATGTGGATGAAAAATTTCACTTAATTTAGACAGAGGCCCGTTGCCATAACTCGACTCCGGTGAGGGCAGCACAAAAAAATACGAGAATACGAAATATAATTAATCAGCGAGGCATGTGGCATGTCTACCGAACTGAGTTGCCTGTTTCTTTTTTTTTTTTGGGCTGGCAGACGCCCTCGTCGGCACCTAGAAATTAAACTAAGTGTCAGGCGGTTCGGTTGCACTCCAACTACCGAACCGAACCGCACCGAACCGAACTGAAACGAGCTGAACCAAACCGACCACATGACGCACGCATGTCTCTTATGCCACACAACAACTCCACTTTTGTGGCTCAGTCAGCTGGGTTGTCGTTGTTCTGTCTCTGTACTTTCCGGTCTATATGACAACAAAATGTTGTCAGCTTAATTTTTTAATAATGCTAAATTTAGCCAACGGGCACAATCAACAAGTCTTGGCAGCCATGTAATTTCGCTAAGTGCAGCCAACGATCCCAGCCAGCAACATAACAACAATCGTCTTCTCCATTTCCCTCCTTGCTCCTTAGTTTCCTTTGGCTCCTCTCGAGACGACTTCTCAGCATAGTGCAAATTTATCGTCACTTGCATGAAGCGTGACATTGAAATTGTAAATTAGCCACGCATCGTGAGCTCGCCTTTACATACGGGTACATCTACTAGTTTGAGTGCGAGAGCGAGTACGAACACGAGTACTCATATTCTTGTACTTGTGTTTACGGTATGCTCGAGTAAAATTGGGGAAGACAATTTAAAGGAGAACAAAGAGCCAGGCGCCAACTAAGGAATGCCTCACAACCATATATTAATGAATGCCTAGAGTATGTCATCTGATTTACGAGTGACAAATATAAAACATATATTACATTTTAATAAAATATTTATTAAGACATGAAAAATTGCAACTTTGAGAAAATTATTTACAAAACTGCAATAGGAACATGAATCTACAAATAAATGTAGCTTTCTCGTCAACAAAATATTTTATTTTCTACTTTATATTCGTTCATAATGTTGTCACTTATTCAGAGTGCACAATTTTAAAGTTTCTGTATATTGCTTACGTTATTGTTAACAGCAAAAATATGCCTAGAATGACAGTGTCATTATTAAATATATTATTATTAAAGTATCGGTGAAATCAATCCAGATTCGAGCAATTTGATAGACCCATTTTAAAGGGATCCCCTGATAGATTCTAATGGTTTTCCACTTCCCTGAATATGCCTAGGCGTAATCATAACGAGCGTATCGGGAAAGCCACATGGCGACATACAGGAATTGAGGCGGTTAATGATAATGCCAAAGAAATCGCATGTTGCCCATTTAGATGACATAACCGATAAACTGTAAATTGCCATCGAAAAATGCAAACTTTTTGTCGCACATTAACATGAACGAACCGAACTGAACCGAACCGAACCTATCCTTGACTTCCTTGCGTCATTGTCCTGGCCAAGTTGAGATTTATGCAGAACTGAAGTCAATCAGCGCAGACGTCGCATGTGAGTCAAGATGGGAATGGGCCACAGTTTTTTTTTTTTTTGCATTTTTTTCGTTGTTCACCATTTCCACATGGCTGAGTTATTTTGTTCTTGGGCTAGCAACTTTTTAGTTGCTATACGTTAAATAAGTCCCCGTTGCGCGCAAACTTTGTTTACGGCAATAAAAAAGTTTTGCTTAAAATATACAAAATAAACTCGGGGAACACAAGAGTAAGACAGCCCGAGTGAATGAGAGAGTGAAGACTGAACGGAGGGAAGGAAGCGGAGAAAGGATACGGAGGAGTGTAGTAGCCTAAGAGTGCTGAGAGATGTTCAACCTTTTGGGAGCTGTTCCAAAGCGCAAATGTAATATTTGCTAATTTTATGTGAATTTAGAAAGTTTTCTTTGCTTTCTTTTGGAGCACTGGGCGCGCATAATCCTCTCGAGTAAACGCAAATCTGGCGCATTTATGGTTATACAAATTTCTTCTTCTCAGAATGCACAAAATCTGAATTTTTCAAAAGCGCAAAGCAAAGGCAAATTAAAAGACAAGCAAAAAGGAAAAATCAAACAAGTACCTTACAAAAGTCTAATGTATGGGATTATCCCTAAACAAAACAAAAGCAAAACCCAGGCAGCAGCAGCCAGAGCGAAGGCAAATCAATTTTACATAACATATGTATATATGAGTATTATGTAGGTGCATGTGTTCGTGCATGTGTGTGAGTGTGTGTGTGGCAAGGATTTATCCTTTCGAATGGTGTTGATATTCACCTGCCAACAACGCGAACTTGAGCAAAACAATAAACTTGGCATCTAATAAAAGGTGAAAATCTTTTGAAAGCTTCAAAAGGTTTTGTTTTCCTTCCCTACGCAAACGAAACATTTGCCGGTCTTTTCGATTTATGCACACATATGTACATACAAACAGCCGTAGATACATTCACACATACATACGCACATAGACACACATACTCAGCAATGTGTATCTATGTAGAAGTTCTGGTATGTTTGGCAAGCAGCTGGCATGTTCATAAATGCGGTTAAATGTAAAAGTTTTTGCATCTTTAAAATGCGTATGTGATGTTTTGACTAAGTTCATTGGATTGGAAGGGATTGGCGGGGGTAAGGATTTGCCCAAGCAGGGGTCCGATTGGAGGGGGCAAGGTAACATTTCTGCAGCTTACGAGTTGTGAGTTGCTCCAGGTACTTAGCTGATGGCATGCATAGAATTTTACGGGCTTCGAACGAGTTTACCATACGGTGAAGCTTAAAATAATTCAAACAACAACAAAAAAAATAAAATTAAACAAAGATCTGGAAGTCTGCTTGCGGCTGCACAAGAAATTGAATTAAAAGAACTGGCTTCAAAAAAATATATTCGCTTATAATGCAATATAAGCGATGAGCCTGAATCTTAAGTATGAAAATATGGTGTACTCAAAACATCTAATAGATTTATTGGTGTACTTTTCGGATTAAGATTTTCTTTTATTTATATTTTTAATTTATATTTAAAATTCTTAGATATTTGCATTTTGCAATATTTTTATTCTGACCTTTCTTTTCGATATTTCGTTAAGCATTCACATAATCTTGACGAAAAAGTCATGTTTCTAAAATAACCATTTTGGTCTTTCACATTGATGAGTTGAATCGCATTGCCATCTACCATGCAGAGAAAACGGTTTGAACAATAAACATCCAAATGACCCAAAAAGAAAAAAAATCAAAATTCTATGCCCTTAGGCCAGCATAAAATGCACTTTGGGCCACAACACACGATAGGCATTGAGACAAGGCCATTGCGTGCCAGTCGATTGATGTTGGTAGAAAGAGCTAATGCCTGGTACTTAAGTATAACGGCGCCACACACATGTGAAATTGTGATATATACACATACACATATGTATGTATCTGGACACTAAATGGATGGCAAATGGCTTTGCTCTTATTGAAAATTATCTATGAGCCATGCCCCAGCAGATTGGAAAACTGTAAAACGCACCTCACAACACGGCCAAAGTCCAAGCTCAATAATAATTATTGTCCGTAAATTAGCTGGTGACCTTCATTGCCAACTGACTCAGATTGAGGTTTAAGCCACACGCAAGTGCTTAAGTTATTTTTTTAGATAAGAATGCATGTTATTATATGGGCATTTGATTGATTAATTCAAATCGAATTGGGCCTCGAATTGAATTTATAATCATTTGATAATTTAGCAGCCATTAGAAGGCATATTTGTGCCAACTTACACATGGGAGAGAATTTATGTTTTACAGCCATTTTTGTAACTTCAAAATTGACAATACATTCAATTTGCATTTTGTTAAACAGAAATTATAAAAAAAATATTCTATTTTATTTTAAATCACATATGCATAAATAAAAATTTAGTTGTTTGAACTTAAAAACATACTTTCTAAATTGAGCTAATTATTCATATTAAAATTTACGATTGGGAGACTTAATTATAGTGAAATGGCAGTGTGTGCTGAGATTCGTCTATGCCTAGATAATGATCATGGTGCCTTGTTAGATTTTTTCTTTCTGTCTTGTTGTCTCTTCAATCAAGTTGACACAAACATATGTTGGCCCCTAAGTGTTGTCGCGCCTACAAATGCAGACACAGCGACTGAGACTGAGACTGAGGCAATGTCTCGGCAGAGAAATGGGCCTAAAGATGGAGACGGTCGGGACACATAAGGGGCTGGCTACTCTGGGGAAAGCCTCTATTAATAGCGCATTAATTGATGATTATGTCAGTTGAAAGCGTCGTTGACAAACTGTGTATCTGATGGATACATGCAGCATTCAGCTTTCAAACATTCGACGGCACCCCAAAAATTGTTTGATGCACTTGCATTGAACGCTGTCATTAATCAAGTTGCCGCTTTGCTGCTGATTTTTGGAATGCGTCCCCTCCATCCATCGCTGGAAAAGCTTTGCTGTGGTTAAATATTTTGAATGGCAACATATGTTGGCTGCCATAAAGCACCATGAGATTTGTCATGTGTGTGGCCACAGTGGCGATGCCGTCGCCGTTGCCGTTGCCGTTGCATGCAACTAGCAATGAGATACATTGACTCACAACTATTTGCACCCGAAAATAACCAAATCGCAGCAATCACAAACTACGCAAAAACAATCTTGCATCCAACAGATACGGCGACGGCGACGACGGCAACAGACCGCAAAACAAGTTGCAGCTGCATGTTGTTGAGCTCAGTTCGCTCTCATACTGAAGCTGCAAAACAGCCGCCCAAGGGCAGATCTGGAGCTGGATCCAAAAACCCTCAGCCAGTGCTGCAAATGTGCATTCTGCGGTTTAGGGCTTCCGGTTTTGGGTAACGTTTCGTGTACGGGATTTTGCGTAAAAGTTTTTGAAATATTTTGGCCTCCAACTATGGCAAACATTTTCGGATTCGAAACTATTTAGCTGTCAGCATTCATTTGCGACCAAAAAGAGGCAAAAATGAAAATAAATACAGTTTATATAGTTTGATACATCTCACTACTACATAACAAATGCGGCCATGGTTAAAGCCAAAAAGTTCCTACATCAAGTTTATGGGTATTTATTGATTTCGCAAATAGTTTCCACAGCTAGTTTTCGTGTTGATTGATGGCTCTGGCTGCAGGCTGGATGTAAGAGTTGAGTGCTGAGAGTCGAGAGTTGTTGAATGTTTTGATATGTGGATTTAACAGATTTGTAGACCGACTGTTCAAAACTGATAAAAAATGAAACATAGAAGCGTTTTTAACTTTGCATAAAGTGAGTGCTTACAAACTGTTTTTGTTGAGTTTTTAGATTTACATTGCCTGAGATTTGAATTATATTTCAGCTTGTTAAATTTTATTTTCAAAACCCTTCATTTGTTTCTTTTTATATATTTTCAAGTAACTCGAGTGTCCATTTGTACATTTAGTTGTACGCTTTGGTAACTTTTGTTCGCGCTAAAGATTGTAAATAAATTAAATATTAAAAATGGACAGAAGTTTTCTATATAACTTAGAAATATTGCCGAAGAAGCTCAGTTAATGAGGATGGAAAAAAATGGAATAGTGGCGCAGCTTGACTTTACTTTTATTATGTTTTCAAGGATTGTTGACTTATTAAGGAATTCGCATATAAAGCAAAACTAGAAGCTGCGCTTTCTTGGGTGCAGACACTTCAAAAGGCATATAAAACAAAGTCATAAAACGTCCACGAGCACAAACAACTTGGCCAGAAGCACATGAAGGCTATTAAGAAAATTCCTGGACGTAAAAGCCGAGTATCGAGCTCAAGCTTGTGTCTTGAGCATCGTCCCTCGTGCCTCAAATGCCAAAGTGTCTTGATATTCTTTGCGACGATAATGATGACGATGCTGGGCCAAGGCCAAGACGATGATGCGCGTTGCATTGCTCATTAACACGAAACTAATTAATTGCGCAATTGAAGTAAGCTATCATGTTGCGAGTGCTTCGGTCGGTCCCCCATTAAAACCACTTGATTGATCACCAACTGCCGTCTGGCTGCGTGATCTTCCAGGGCTAACAAGCCGAGACCAAGTGCGGAGCTGAAGGCGTACTTTCAGCCAGTGTTAGGGCCAGGTTCACGGCTCACAACTACTCGTAGTGCTATGCAAGCCATTGCATTTTAAACGCTAATTTATTGTTAACTGCAACATGTTGCCGGTATGCAAAAATGTGGCCTGGCATATGCAATTAATTGTAACAAGGCCCGCTAGGTCAGCCAACTAGCAAACTGGCCAAGCAGCTAGACAGCCATTCGGGCAACCTTAAACGAGTCTCTGCCCATTGGCCAACACTCTCGTGCAGCACTTGCAACTTGCAACTCCTCCGTTAAGTTGCTGCAATTTACGTGTTAATTTGAAATCGTGTCTCTGCAAATGCGGCTCCCGAAACTTGAACTCAATACGGCGAAAGTTTTGGTCATAGAGGCCCCAACTTCGATACAGTAAATGCTCCCTAAGCGGAAATCGCCATTAGCCGAACACTCCTCATGGCAAACACTTTTTCTAGGCGGGCGACATTGAGTGATCGGTCATGAGAGTTTTCACTGTACATTTGTAATTCATGTGTTGCATATAATTGCCTGCTCGGGTGTTGCACTTACACTCAATAGACAGCTGCAACGTTCAACCTAACCATTTGTTTGGATGCCGAACAAAAGCGAAAGTTGCCACTTACAAATTTACGACTGATATTGAAATGCATGTTAAACTAGACTTGATAAGTCAAACCAGATATAAATTAAAATAAATTAGATAGTATAAATTACTACGTAAGTTTAAGCACGAACTTCAAAACAACAAAACCATGAACAGTACGAGAGTGAGTTTAGTGAACATTCCTTTATTCACTAATTTAATCAAATATAAACCTCTAATAGTACACAGATAGAACAGTTACGTTCTAAAAACATGATTAATTTAAATAAAAATTAATTCTAAGAAATTTTCGATTTTTAAGAAAATTCTTAAAAGAAGAATTCTTTATCTCCTCCTACGTTCGACTTCTAATCAATTCGGGTACAAAACGATTCCTTTAAAATAAGTATGTAATTAAAAAAAAAAAGAAATTCTTAATCAATGAAAAATAATTTGTTTTGTGTTTTGCTCAAAAGGATACACAAGAAATAAAAAATATTTTGAGCGTATCAGGTATTATAAAGCTACAACTTGAGACCACATTTAGGCTTCTTTTTACTTCTCTCCTAGTATTAGTTGTTTATTATACCCGCTACCCATAGGGTAGAAGGGTATTATGACTTAGTGCCAACAGAAAATGTATGTAACAGGCAGAAGGAGGCATCTCCGACCCCATAAAGTATATATATTCTTGATCAGCGTCAACAGCCGAGATGATATAGCCATGTCCGTCTGTCCGTCTGTCCGTCTGTCCGTCTGTCTGTCCGTATGAACACCTGGATCTCAGAGACTATAAGACATAGAGACACCAAATTTGGCAAAAAGTTTCCTTCATACCCTACGCAGATCAAGTTTATTTCAAAAGTTGGATGCCACGCCCCCTTCGCCCACAATAAGCATTAATCTAGAAAAAGTCAAGTTTTTTTTTAGTAAATCGCGTATAACTCTTGGTGTAATGATGTGTAATTTGGTAGCCCATCTGCGCTTGACACTCTTAATATACCCTGTAATTTTGGTACAAATCGGATAAGTAGAACAAAAGTTATTCGTTAAATTATTTATCAAAATTTTTGTGCCCAGTGCATATGGACGTATTAAGTGTGTGAATGACCTAGAGATATCAAATTTGGTGACAGTATTCGTGTAGGTCTTACGCAGATCAAGTTTGTTTTAGATTTTTGCCACGCCCCTTTCCGCCCCCAAAAACTGTAAAAGCCGTAATAATAGACCTAGAGCATTGAATTTTGGTATGCATAATAACAATTATATTCTCAATAATTCCTGTGAATTTGGTTAAGATCGAGTGAAAAACAAGGAAGTTATTAAAGAATCAATTTTATATGCAAAATTCAGTTGCAGTTGCCCGCGCTTTGTTTGTTTAGTTGACAGTGTGACCATAACGGTGTTGTGGATTTTTATTCGCTATTTTCAAATATATACAAACAAAACACAAAATTCAGTATATTTTTGGTATATTTGTTGTTAAAATACCATTAAAATTTTTTTTTTCTCTCGAAATGGGTTGCGGGTATCATACGGTCGAGCACTCTCGACTGTAGCTTTCTCACTTGTTTTTTATTTAGAAAATTGCTTTCTTGAATAAAGTTAGAAATTTTTAGGTTTGTATGTTTAAGCATTTAAAAATTAGAATATAGTTGTATTTCAAGGAAGTTAAATCAACAAATGTTTTAAAATTTTGGGTTGAATTTTGACATTATATAGGCTTGGCTTATTCTTGATTTTAGCACGTTTATTTTTCTGCGTACATAAATTCAAAGATAAGATACGAGTATTGTGCAAAGAATCCCTTCGATTGTGAAACTGTGATTTGTGATAACAAAATATTATAGAGCTAGAAATTGAATTTTGCATTACTGCGTCTAGATTGTTATTTTTATTTAAGCCACAACTCCCTCTTATTTTCCGAGGTCAGGTTAAAAGTTATGAGCAAACAATTTTCTGCTTAAAAGCGTCTGTCAGAAAACTTTGAAACGCCCCTTGTCAAAGAGCAACGACCCAAAATATTTGGCACTGTTGTAGATTTACAATTTGTCTGCAATTACTCGACTAGAAGCCAGAAAAGTTTGCAAAGCCCAAAATGAAAGAAGAAGGAACCCCTACGTGATTTGATTCTAACGACATTTCTGCCCTACATGAAGAACAACTATTGACAATGCAAATGTCATATTTTGGAATTTACCCAACTGGCAGCGTAACTCATATATATGAGCCAAAGGAAGGGGAAGGCCGATCAAATGTTGTCCATTGTGGGCGTTAGTTGCTACACAATACCTAAAATATTTTCTGTGCGTTGTGTTCCATTTTATTGTTGCCGATACGCATATGTTATTGTTGTATTGTTGTTTTAGTTGTTGTGCTGTGCGTGTTGGATAATATTTCAGATAGTTTTGTGTGCAGCTGAAGTGGTTTGAAACGCTCCCAAAGTCCCGCCCGTGTCAACAGTATCAAAAGTTGCCACAAAAACAGTTTACAATTTCGAAAAGGACCCTCGCAGTAGTCACATGTGTCCTCAACTTCCCCCAGCCACGCCCCTCTCTTATTTGATTTTTAATTTGACAATCAATTGACAGTCTGTTTGGTAAACATAAACACACACTCAGAAATTTGTGAAAAACCATTGACAATCATAAAAAAGGAATCACAAAATATCAAATAGCATGGCGAAAAACTATTTGAAAGCAAATTTCCATTTTCCCTGCGTTCACGTCTAATGTTTCACAGAAACGTCATTTCAACAATTTATTGAATGCCTTTGATTGAAACCAAAAACTATTCAACATGAAGAAATTTCGACAAATAAATTGAGCATAAGCCCGACCTGCTTTTTACATTTTAAGGGAATTTCATTTCAAAAGTTGTTGAATTTTTTTTGTAATCTCATAAGCAATAACAATAAAAATTTAATTTTGGCAATAAAAACTCACAATTAAATTAAAACTCATTGTCATTAAATATTTAACAAATATAATGTTGAATGCCTGTTTTTTATAGACAATACAAAAAGTGAGATTTAGTTTTTCTCCGATTCTTGATTCTTTTTATTAGAACTATCCAGCAAGAAAAAATTTTCAGTATTTTACATTTTCGTTTCATAAGTTATTTTGTCTCATAATAAATATTATAAAAAAATTACTTTGGCAACAAAAACTCAAAATTTAATTACCACTCAATGTCATTTAATGTATAACAAAAATAATGTTTAACTGCGATTTACTTACTCTGCATTTGTTGTTTTTTTTTTATTGTTCTCTCTATAAACACATTTAAATAAATCTCTATTATTTCATTACTTTTTGCATTGCTTTAATGGTGTCATAATATTCGTAGAATAAAGTTTACTTAATTTTCAAGCTTAAAAAACTTGCATATTGACAATGCAAATTCACTTTTTATTTACAACAAACTAATGACAGTTAATAGTAAAGAAAACAGAAATAATAATGCATGAACAAATTCGAGATTTTTGATGGTTTCCAATATATTTGAACTGTTTGCTTTATAAATACGTTTAAATTGAATGGAATTCCTACCATAACAATTTCAATTACTTTTTCAAGCCCAGCATATCCAGAATATCATCCTTGGTCAACCTGTCGTCACTTTGCCTCTGAGTATTTGTCGCTTCATTGGCAGTTTGTTGCGAAGGAACTGGAACTGTGGCAGGTGCAAGCTTAACAGGAACTGATTTCGTTGGTGCTGCAGCAACTGAAGTAGTTTGTCGCTTAATGTCTGGAATCTTTGCTGCCTGTGGAATTGGTTTTTGGGCTTCAACTGCTTTCAAATTAGCTTCAAGTTCTTTGGCGCACTTCTGAGGGGAATCGGATGATCGGCTGCCCTTTCCACCCTTGCCTCGACCTTGTACTTTATTGAGACTCTTTCGCTCGTTGGGGAAATGTTGAGTTTTCACAGTAACATCCACACTGATGCCCTTTACTGTGGCAACTCTCGACTGGGGAGCCTTCTCAGCATGGGCAAGCACTGCGATATGAGGACATGTCGGACAGGCAAGTTCCTCGTCAGCTGGACTCGAGGGCTCGTTCCAGCAACGATAAGTCTCCTTGGAGATGCCACAAGGCGGTTTCCTCTGATTGACGGTTTCTTCTACGGGTGTTTCTTCGGGTTCCGTTGGGGGTGTCTTGAACGGTACCAGATAGGTGAACAGATGTGGAAAAGCCCGCTGCTTGTATTCGCAGGTGCAGCGACACTCGAAAAGCGCTTCTTCCGCCTCCTCGCCAAAATACTCTTCTGGAATAGACGGTTCGAGTTTTCGCTCTACGATCTTATCATCACGGAATGGAGCCAACCAGCAAAAGTCGGTATCCCGGTCCTCCAAGCCGGTGGTAGACAGATTCTCACCGTGCTCTTCCTCCACGAACTCATCGGCTGGCGGACAAGTGCAGATCTGGCAGGTGCAGGTGCATTCATCGTCGCAGGATCTGTCGTCGTGATCGCAGGGCGGGCAAATGGTTTCCATGGGTGGACAGGGCACACAATGCGCCGGGAAGGTCTCTTCGTAGGGAATCCAACGACAGACGTAGGGACCTTGACTGCACTCGGCAGTGATAATTGGCAGTGGTCGCTCCGTGGTGCACTGCAGAACCGGACATTTGCACTTCTCGTCCCGCTTTTTCTTCTTTTTGTGTTTCTTCTTCTTGGGCTCGTCCTTTGCATCGCTTTTGTTCTCAACCATTTTTTCGTTGTTCTGGCTGGAATTGGAGATATGTTTGGAGGTGGTCTTGGCGTCGAGTAGCGCCTTGCTGCTGGCCACAACCTTGGAGTGCGAAACAATCGTGAACTCGGTCTTGAGGGAGACCGTCGAGGTGGGATTTGTGACCTCGAATGCCTGTTTGTTGAAGAACAGCTCGGTCGTTACGGCCGTGTTGGCGCTCAGCATTGTCGCCCCAGACAAGCCATCCCACAAGCTTTCGACTTTCGGCTGATCCTTCTTGCACCAACAGATCTCGTGCTCGGATTTGGCAAACTCAAAACGCGACTGCAGCTCCTTGAACAACATCAAGTACACGCACTCAATGCACTCCTCGTACTTCATCTGCTCGGAGTACATGAGACCCGCGTAGACAGCAAAAATCTCCGCCGTTCGCTTGGCAGCATGACGCCACAAGCATTCGGAACGATGTCGCATCTGGTCAGCGTAGCTCTTCAGTCGAATTCCGCCCTCGCCTGTGCCATGATAGTAGGCTTGGAAGGCGCGTTTCACAATGCCATAGGCCATTTGACTGTCCATGCGGCTCATGCTCGCTTCCACAGCCAGATCGTGCAGGAAGTTCTCCTTGCAGAATCGCTTCCTTGGCACACGATCGATTCTGAAGCGAATCTCCTCGTAGTGGCGAAAGGAACGCTTGATTACCTCCTTGGTGCGCTTCACCTCCCAGGGATGTAGGCGACAAATGCGCATCACCTTCATCAAACTGTCTGCAACGTCATCCAGGTCCAGCTCCTCATGTGACGGCTTCTGGCCCTGAATGTCGCGGCAATCCTTTTTATCTGGGTGCCAGCAGTCGCAATCCCCCTTCGCCGGCGTTTTATAGTCTGAAGCATAAATGAAAATAGTTGAAATCTTCTCCATCTCAAATTGAAAATTTATACGAATTTAGTATTTGGCTAATTTTGATTTCTTATTGTGTGACAACTGTACTGTGAGAAAATATTGTTTTTAAAGTGTAAGTAAAGAATTGTACTGTTGACAATATTCGACTTTGAGATACCCTTTACCCCATTCTTAGAAATACTGGTCCAATCACATTGACTTTGCAAACTGGTGAAAGGTTAAAAGTACGGAAAGTTTACAATTAAAGCTCTCTCAAATTCAATTGTGCTTACAGGGCAATCGAAAGTGATTTATTTTCTAATACATTATTTCGTGATTCCCAGTTGTAAAACATTGTAATCTTTTGACAAAATATGTTAACACAATTAATTTACTGTTAGCGTGGTTTATTATAATTGACTTGGTTGCGCAGTATTTAGCAGGTTCCTGCTGAAGTCTAACTCCTCTGCCGCTTACATACCAATTGTTTCAATTGCTTTTAAATATTTGCGAAATAAAGAAGAAAAGGCATTACTGATCGGACTCTGTTTAAAATCGAATTATCGTTCTCAACGCGGTCGTCATTTTTATCGCCAAAGGCAAATATTCATTTCAACGATACAAGCTTAGCATATTTTAATCACATTCTCATGCATATATTTGTTGAGTTAAATTGTTTTATTTGCTGTTTCTCCAATGGTAGATGTGAATGTGTTTTATCATTTTATTCACCTGCAGATTTATAGCAATAATACAAGTTTTCGCTCTCATAGTTTTGACTGAATAGTGACTTGCTAACAATGTTCTCTGTTGAGCAAATGCTTTATTCACAGGATATAAATAAAATTTAATATTTATCACAGAGTCATCTATGCCACCTTACTCTCTGGGAGTGCTGCTGCTGTCTGTGTGCTGCAACATGCAACATCCAAGTGCGCAATACCCGCAGCAGTCACTGTGGCACGCATCATTTCGATATTTGTTTACCCAACAATTTTCTGTACTTTCCTCTCTCTCTGGCTGTTTGTTTTGGAGGTCGTTGCATCAGAGCGTTGTCTGATTTACTACTGTTAATTTCAAAATACTCTTGTGATTCACTGCAAAGCGGAAATGCAACGCGACACAAACACATTCTTCAAATATAAATATACCAAGCGACAATGGAAAAACTAGCAAATGCTTTTTAAATGCTCATACATTCAAATTAAAACTGAATGAAAACTAAAAAATGTAGAACATTTCAACAATGAAAGTCAAAGTTGATATTTTGGAACTTTGAAATGAAGTAAAATAATGTTTTCTACTCCTCAACCAGCCAGTTATAAAACGCATTTAATTATAAGCATTTTATATTGTTCATGCTTGACAAAATATTTTTTTTTGGCAGCAATGCATTTATATTAAATTACTGATTTTGTGTACAATACGGAAAACTACTGAAACATGACTTCTGTCCCAGTCAACACGAGATTATACGAAAACAAATTCAGTTGCTGCATTTACTTGTTGTCAGAGGCTGATGAACAATATTTACATAGTCAACGCGTGTCTAGGTGAAATTGTGGTATATCAACCCTCAACACAGAAACACAAACATAAAATAAAGAAAAACACAGAAAATATTTCGGAAACTGCGGGCACATTGACAGTGCGGGCGATTGATTTTTCCTGTGTTCAAGATTTTTGTTTGCAGTCTCCGCGAGTCATATATGGGGAAGAGTCTGGAGTACGAGGCCACCTAAAATAAATGGAGTGCAAATAGACTCTGATGCAAGCGGGGGGATGAAATGTAGGGCGAGTGCAGTCGGCAAAGGTAATACTAGACAATTTTAGTGCACTGATAGAAGAACGAGTTTAATTATTGACCTTAGCTATTAGCCCCTGTCAAATGACTTTAGTCGACAGCAATTTGCCTCATGGTTTTTGTGTTCAACTCGCATCGTTTTGTTTTTCTTTGGATTATTCCATTCGGTCTGTCTTTCATTGTCTGTTGGCTGTTGCTCTTCAATTGATATGCAAAAAAGCACAACGCACATTTTGCAAAAGTTTCTCAGAATTTCTTGATATAAAGAGAACGCTTTGGTATGTACCAAAGGCGTTGACTGACAGGCCAGTTTCAGGCAGTTCTCGGCCTCGTCGTCCCAGAAGCCCGTTTGTCGGCCCTCTTTGTGCTGGACACGTTTTGATATTTGTTTATGTTGCAGCAGCATATTTCTCGTTTTCGAAATACCCTGTAACGCACGATTGAATGGGTATCTAGAAAAATCAATCAATAACTGCATCTGGCTGGCAATGATCTGCATTTAAATATCCAAATAAAAAGTTTTTTAATTTAATGTACATTTGTTGAAATTACGAAGTTAAGGGTAATTTCTCAACCGAACATGTTCGATTTGAACAATCGGTCTGCCTACTTGACTTATTATTGCTCGATTTTACGCATGCATGTAGCTTGTGTAAATATGTATAAACATGTATTTAGAACAGATATGAGATCAATGTAAGGAATAAGTTGATGATTATTGTCGTTTTGGCGAGTTTCGATTGTGAATTGCAGGTAAAGAACGGCATAAAAGATACACATAACAATGGAAGGAATTCAATTGTATGCAGACAGTTTCAGTTCATTTATATTGCAAGTTCGTCTGAAGAGAAAATACATTTGGCTTGAAAAAATCGCATATTTGTAATATTAACTCATAGCACTGCAAGGAATGCATGGAAATAAAAACTAGGAATGTGTTTTTATGGTGATATTTCATTTTTTATTAGGTGAAGAATGTGAATTACTCTTTTATATTATTTCCCTTTGATCTGTCAACTTAGGTATTTTAAAATATAACTTTATTAGAGAAATTTTTAAAAATTTTAAGCAATATTAGAATGTAACAGCAAATGTGTTCATAGTAAAAAAATACAGTCATATTGCATATCTTTAATTAAGCTTTGATATGAGTACAGTTGTGGAATTTCTTCTCTGCTTTTTCATAATTATTAATTAAAGAAAATGTATTGTTTAATTGTTAGTAAATGATAACATAGCAAAATACCTAATGTCAAGTTTGTTTAGTTTTAAAAACTACTCAAACCTTGACAATAAATTATTAAATTATACCAATAAAAATAATTATTTCATTTCATTTCGTAATTTCATTTATCTCTGCACTCAGTTCATTTTTGTTATATTAAACTGGTTAACAACATCATTTGTTGAACAAAGACAGGGTCACTTTGAGAACTTACATCATTTGCAGTTTGACTTTTGCTTCAAAAAGTTCGCTCGGTATTTAAAACTAAGTCATGTATCTGTTGGTTGCATTCGCGATGTGTTTTATCGTCAAGAACGCGGAACTACGTGGTTAGCAATTTATATAAGACAATAAATTGCAACTTGCAAAAGCTGGTATAATGCGTGTATTAAGAAAAGTATCAATGAGTTGAAGAAGCGCATTCCTAATGGTTTACCATTTATATTTATAAATCTATAGTAGACTAATAAGATCAGCTTATTGTCAAAATAAAATTACCTTTTTTTTTTTTTAAAATTCACGAGATTAAATGAAGATCGTAATATAATCATTACCAAGCAGATGTATATCATAACATTTCTTTGTCTTTGTAAATATTAATAAAATGAAAAATAGCAAAAGCTTAAATAGATATTGTGGCAAATAAGTTCTGACCGATCGTATTTTGATTAGATTTGAAAATTACACAACGAGATCTTTAGTTCAAGAAGCTATTCAACAATTATATTTTTAAAATAAATTTAACTTATTAGCAGTTTAATCGCAATCTATACACTGCACTGTCCACACTCAACGCCCTTCAATTCCCACAGCCAGTTGAGTTTATCACGCTTGATCTTGATTAAAAAAACAAAAAGTGTTCAAAGTTGTGAGGGACCAGAGAGGAAGCATGGTAAATCCAGTTGGGGGCAGTCAGACAGCCAATTATAGACAGCCAAAGCCGCGTGAAGATGACAGAATGAAGATCCACCAGGCAAAAGCTGAATGAAAATGAAAATGAAAATTATAATGCGAACGGAGCACATAACAACTGCAATAAAGACATCAACAGTTCGGAGGCATCAAAGACCAATCGGGAGCAGGAGAAGGGGGATGAGGACGGAGGGAAGTTGCAGTAGCAAAGGGCAAGTTATAAGTAAGATTTCCAAAAATAATATTAAAATTAGCAACGAAGCGCAACAAATGAGATTTTCAACCAGTTGTGTTGCAGTTGCATTTGTACATTGAGATGCCAGCGATGCCATAAATTGAAGACTGGGCACGTCGAGAGGCATGCAACGTAGATCAATCAGTTGTGCCCCCGGCCGAAGAAGCAGTAGAAGAAACAGCAGCAATCGGCACAGACAACAGCTTAGTATCAGTAATTAGGAATGATATATATACCGAATGCAGAACACTGGGTTGGGCAGTCAGAGAGGCAGACAAGCAGATGAAGGCTCAATATGGAAGGGTTATAAATAAGATGCGAGAAACGACAACCAATTGGGCAATGTGTCCGTGTGCTGTGGATAAAAAATAGAAGAAAAGTGGCGCATCAGGCAATCAGACAAAGCCAATGCATAAGGTGGAAAAGCAATTAAGTTGTGGGGGGAACGGAAGGGAAAAAAAAGAAAATGAGTAAGCAAATTTATGACGGTGTTCAAAAAGACACCAAATTGTTGTTCTGCACAACTAGTTTATTTTTAAGTGAAACTTAATAAATTTCTGTTATCAAATTAAGTTTTAAAAATTATAGTTATAAATTATATGGTGGAAATATAAATAAAAAAAAAATGTTTTAAAATTCTAAATGTATAATAAATATTAATTGGTCGTTTGATTCAATTATATTTATTTTAATTTAAAATTTGAAATTAAAATGTCATTTCATTCAACTTAGTTCTATATTCTACAATATTTTAGATATACTAATGGAATTAAATATTTAATTTTACCACTTATTATTATATCATATTACTATTATATTTTATTATTTTTATTTGACTATTAATATATATACATATGTAAATATTTTGATTGTACAATTACTATAATAACGCAGTCAGTTATTAGTTTTTAGTTGACCTTTAGTTATTTATTGTGGCTACCTAGTGAGTTTGAATGCCAGAGTCGGAGAGCAAGGTCTGTAAAAGAGACCCCTGCCCACATGTTCGACACCTTCTTCAGTCCATAAAACTGAGTTTCTTTTGTATATTTGAAATTACACTTTAGTCCAAGCAATCAAGTCGAGCCCGCAGAACACTCAACTATCGCATGGGTCCACTTCTGACTGCGGTCCACTTCCTGGCCGGGCCAGCGTTGGCTAATAATGTTAGCGCCATATTTGACCGCTGCGTTGGCGTTATCACGAGGCAGGCAGGCAGGCACAGCCAAAGGCCGAGTTGCAGCCGAGTCCAGTTCCAGGGCTGAAACAACCTCAGGCAACAATGTTGGCAACCGCAAGGTTGGCTGCCAGGTGCAAGTGGCCGTGTGTTTTCGTGTGGCCCGAAAGGGTTCCGGGATGATTAGGGGGAGGGAGGAGGGTGGCATTTACAACATTTGCGGTATTGCGGGTTGCCTTATGGACATTTGCATTTTGCATACGGCAGTCGGGAGTTGGGAGTTGGGGCTTTTGGAATACGGCACGGAATATCACGGATATGTGTGTCTATAACAAAACAATTAGAAACAACGACGCCAAGGCAAAAGCTCTCGACGATTAAACGCTGATTTATGAGTGGCATTACGGGGGCGCTGCCAAGGGGGTGGAGGGGAGAAGAGAAGGCGCTGTGAGTACCTACAAAAACTCAAACTCAAAGACAGGCACGTAGCAGCCGGTCAGGGGATTAGTCGTGGCAAAAGGCAAATAAAAGAAAAACTCCGCACACATAAAAAGCCAAAGCCGAAAAGTGTTTGTCGACCACACAGCGGAGGGGAGAGTTAGAAAAGAGAGAAAAAAGATAGAGAGAGCGAGAGAGGTGGTGCTCACCCGTGGGGCATAGTAAAATGCTAGTGAAACAATTATGCAATTACTTAATTTGATGGCCCAAGTGAGTGCCATCTTTCTTCCCCATGCACCACGCTTTTTCGTTTCAGCCCGACCCTAGCTAATATTACGTATACGTAGCGTGGCCCAAGATTACAACCCAAAACTGACTTTGCATTGCGGCCCGTAATTGTTTTAACTGCCTTGTGCACGCGCCTTGTTTACACGACCTGTGGTCACCGCCACCGCCTCCAATACCAGCTTGAGCTCCACAACTAATACTGGTCGCATTGCCTATAAGAAACTCAAACGGGATTGCGACTTTGGGTATGCGCATGTTATATGGGAGTGCTTCTTTCGATTAGGAGGAGTTAGGCGGCTTTTATGAATCGTTGCACAGAAAAATGAGTTGATATTTGCATTCGGTTTGCGTTTCTTACAGTTCAGTTAACTAAGTGGATACATATTATATGTGGGGAATTTCATGACAAAGTGCTGACCAACTTAATGGAAACGGATTAGGATTAAGTGCATAAATTGTATACAAATAAAAGCGAGGGAATAGATGTGTCACATGCATAGAGAACAGATTTTAATTAATTTTAGTCACATATTTAAAAATTAAAAATTACATTTCTACCAAATATTTATTTTAATTAAATATATTATTACATTTATTTACAGTTACTTGGGCACACAATTTAAAATTGTTGGCGATCTCTCTGTTTTCTGCTTTTACGCATAATAACTTCCATGTCATAATACACCACAAATTCTGTCAAAAAGTGGGGAAAAAAGAAAATGTTAGAAGTGGAATAAGTTGTTATTATCATGGCTGAAAATATGTCATACGCCATGTGTGGCAGTGTAAGTGTATGCGTGTGTGTCCGTGTGTGTGCGTCAGTGGTAGTGAATTGCACACTTCTGTTTCATGTTCCACGTTCCGGTCCGTCATCTGGTGCACAGAATTTCAACAACAATCAACACCTCGACGCCTCGCCAAAAGAGGTAATGTCAACGGTAAAAGGTAACGGTAACGGTAAGGCAGCGGTGGCAGTAACGGTAAAGCTAAAGTGCTAAAAATTGCTAGAAATCATGGCTAATATAAATCATCTTGGCAAGCAGCTTTGCATGTTTAAGTGTCATACATAAGGCGCAATATAAGCGCACACGTGAGTGCAGCCCCCGCCCTTCCTCCCCGCCCCCCTATCACTCAAATAGGGTGGGCGTGGCAAATGCGACAGTGTGGCAATGGGACAGTTGTGGGACTTACACATACACACACACCAACATCTGGCATCCACACATAATAAACACTTGGAGCACTCGTCTTTGGCTTAACCCTTTTTGACTTCTGCAAAAGCGTCAACGAGCAGCCCCTAGCCAAACAATCCCACTCCTCCCCTCTCTTACCCTCGCCACGCCTCCCTTCCCTGGCCCACCTGAGCGCACCTTAGACCCTCGGCTGCTTCTGCACATATCCAAATACAAATACGTATACATGTGTGGGTTTGTTTGCTTTGCTACTCAACTTGTGTTTTTGTGTTTATTTTCCTTTGGATTTACTAAAGCAATTTTCTTTGTTGTTCCTTAAAGGCAGCTCCCAATGCACGCTCTGTGTGTGTGTGTGTGTGTGTGTGTGTGTGTGCGTGTGTGTGTCTTCGTGTGTATTCGTTCATTGTAAACATACATTTGACATTTGTTATATTTTTTGTGCAAATAAATAGTTGCAACAGCTGTTGGCATATGCTTCTCTTAAGCTCTCCATTTCTGCCTCTGACTTGTGAGTTTGCCATCAAGGCAACGTCTAATTTATTACAAGAAAAAAACATATGAAAAAATAATAAATATTTTTTAATTAAGATTGATTCAAATGGTCTGTTGCTTGTCATCTGTCTGGTATTTAGTAATTCACAGCAGTTTTTCGTGCAGTTTTCAATTTGAAACTTTCAATAAAAATTTAAAATTCTGTTCGTGACTGACCTTTAAACTTTAATGTAAACTTGAAAAATACATTTTAAAAACATAAATAATTTATGTAAGAAATAAAAAGTATTATTTGTGACATGAATGAGTAAAATTAGTTAAACGTTTTTACAGAGCGAAAAACTTTTCTTGACTGATGTGAGCTCCATCGTTGGTAAAAGAAATAATTTATAAAGATAAATAAAATTGAAGAGTTTTATAATATTAAATATTTTAATTGTTTATTTTTTTTTTGAATGTGAATTGATTTTAAAACTGAATATATTTGTGATGACAGGGTATAATGCAGTCGCACTCCATCAGCTCTCGTTCTTCAGCTTACTTTCGACTCCAGCTTGTTTCTTTTGATGTGAATTAATAATGCGTAACTACAGTTAAAATTCACAGGATGCCTGTCACACCTGCTCCAGCACTCCTACACTCCCGCAGACAACACCCATATGTACACTTGACTACTCAGTGTGTAAGCCATGTGTAGTGTGTTGTCTTATTGCCAGGGCTCATATAAGAATTAAGCCATAATGCTTTCAAGTGCGTCTCTGAAAATGCAAAAACTTGACAAACGCAACATGACAAACATAAATAACCAAAACGAGAATGGAAATGGGAATGGGACTGGGAATGAGACCAACAACAATTTTATGATGTGCTGCGACAAAAACGAGAAACAACAACAACCAAAAGAAGGTTTTTCAACAACAGTAAAAACTAACAACTCAGTCAAGTCGCCGGTGACATACGACAAGAGTCAGTAGACGACAGGGCAAGAGAGGGAAAAAGTGCTGGAAAAACACAAACGAAATGCTGAAGAATGAGCCAACATCCAGCTACAGCTAGCTAAATTGTACCTCCTACACCTCTAGCTTGGCACGAGTTAACCCCTAACCGCCCCTCTCGACACTACATCCCTACTAAATATTTTATTGCAACATGGGCTCTGGGGCAGGCGGTGCAAAAGAAAATTGGAATGCCACAGAGACGATGACGATGACGAGGACGACGACATGAGGAGAAAAATATTTAAATGACATTTACTCACTCACTCTCGCTGCGACCGTAAAGGTGAAGGGGTGTGGGACGGGACGGGGACGAGAAACAGCTTAACTAAATTGCATAAAATTTATTTAAATGATAAAGGGTTGCCGGGAGTTGCGGAGCGAGGGGCAGAGCGAGGCTTAAGCTTTAAAACAATAACTATGCAATATGTACATACGGCTGCCAGCATTTTACCTACAGACGACACATGGTAAAGTTGCCCTTCCCGTTCCCGTAGCCCCATCCCGCCAGCTCGTCCTAAACCATAGGAGCATTCTAGGAGTAAAATCTTCTCCGTTCTCCTCATCTGTGTCAGGCAAACTGTCGTCAGTCAGCTTAAATTTATTGCTTCCTTATGTTGTGTTGCGTTATGAAAATAAATACCTTGCCACACAGACAGTCGCCTCAGCTGTCCATGTGTGAGTGTGTCTCTCTGTGGGTGTGTGGGTGTATTGGTGTCTGCTCACACTCCTCTCAAGCTTCAACTTGAACTTTTCATGCCCATATTTTATGCGACTCCCTATGCGCACTTTTAAAATATTATTATTTTTTCTCTTCTTTTTTGTTTGTTGTGCACAACTTTTGCACAATTTTTTCATATTTTTGTTGCTTCCAGTTCGAGGCTCTAAATTTTGTTTTTTTTTTCTGACTTCTGGCAGTCCTTGAAGCAGATACTCCGCCCTCTCGTACTCCTCCCACCAGCTCAAACAGCTGGCCCTCGTTGCCGTTCCCGTTGCCGCTCCTGCTGCTCCTGCCTGTTGTGCATGACCTCGTTTTTAATGGCGTTTGTTTTGAAGCGGGATTTCCGCTTTGCGGAAAGGGTTTTATGACTGCTTTTTATGGCCATTTTCAAACACATATATACATACTTGTACACACTCATCCATACATTCATATTTCGTTATATTCGGATATCATTTATTTAAAGTTTGGTTTGCTTTATGACAGCCTCTGTCGTATTTTCGGACTGCACGTGGCGTATGCGTAATATGCGACGACCTACTTAGCTATATCAAAAATGCATTACGCAAGCAATCAATGTGAGTTTCTCGCTGTATCCGGGCTGCTGTATATGTATGTATGTATGTGTGTGTGTGTGAAACTTGCCAAAAATAATTTCCAGTTTTAAGCTGCATTTTGGCATTGCTTCAAAAATTATTAAATTGGATCAAATGAATAAACATCGACTGTTTAAATATAAATTTGGGCAATCCAAAAGCAACCGAATGACATAATTAAGAATGCATTAGAAATTGCTGACAATATTTATTTAAATGTATTTATTTGCCCGCAAAGAACAAATCAAATTTTTGTCTTTAAATAATAAAGTAGGTAATCTTAAAAGTTTATTGAATATTTAAATTGGTCCGCTTTAGTCGAGTATCAGCAGTTGCTAATTGCTTGTTGAATATTTAAGGATATTGTTTCAATCAATAAACGTAGATAATATAACGAGAATGAGTGATGTGTATTTTTAAATGAAATTGTTTTTAAAGTAATATTCAAGTATTTTGATTTCGTTTGATTTTTTAAATGATGTTACAAAAATCTGAAAAAGTAGGCAACTTTAATTTTAAATTTAATTGTCCAAATTTGCCGCAACTACGGCCGGACAAAAATAAAAGAAAGAATATTTTATGTAGAATAAAGAGTTTATTCCGTTAATTTGCAATACTTCCAATAATTATACAAAATATTTTGTATATAAATTTTAAAGCTTTAAGCATTGTTTAATATATATGCAACTGTATAAATTATAATTCACTTTATTGTGTTTTGAAGTATTTATCAAACATTTGATTATTACAATAGTATGGCTTTAAAAATCGTTTTACATTTTGTTTCTATGCAACATTAATATCGATAAATGGCATCAATATTTTATTAGCCATATGAAATGGCTCAAAACAAATCAGCAACTGCTTTCAAATTATTTTCACATTTGATTGCTGGCCGATTTAACCCCGAATTTCCCCATTCCATTAATTATGTAAAATTGTTACACAAATAAAACGAAAATGGACCAAACATATGACAACAAATTGCCGACTGTCTGCTGCCTCTGCCTTATCTGGTTGCTGATTCTGTCGGTCCGTCTGTCCATCTGTCTGTCTGTGCGTCTGTCCGCCTGTTTGTCAATTTGTTCTTGTGTCCGTCTGATGGTGCTGCCAATATTGAATTTGAAATTAAAACGCCCCAATAGGCAAATGGACAATTGGCCGCCTGGCAACAGTTGTGTCAAATTGGCCAGTGTCGTCTCCCCGTCTCCCTCCTTCGTCCTGCCTCTCTCTCTTGTCCTGAATCGTGAAATCTGCATGTGTTAATTACTGATGCTGGGACGCTGGTCAAGGGGTCGCTGACGCAAAAAAAATAGTCAACATGGCGACTGGTGGAGAAGCTGACAATGCAAGCTGTTGGCGTTGATTTATAAACCCGATACTGGGCTAGAGGGAAGGGCAAGGGGGAAAGGGGGGAATGCCCACTTGAATTTGCATTTACCTACAGCAAAAACAAATAAACGTCTAATCGACTAAAGGGCATTTGGTTGGTGGCATCAACTGTTGCCGCCCGGACAGCAACAAATTATGTGACGTAACAGCTGCCGTAACTCTGCTGGGCCCATCGAAGGGGGCGGGTTGTGGCAGAGGACGGAGGGGAGGGGGATGAACAAAACTGATGCTGGCAATAAACAAATAAAACTCAGTTTGGTCGAGTGAAATTGATTTTTTGCGCCTAATCAAAAACGAATTAATTTCAGTCGCATGTGACAAACACTTTTGGGGGCACATTTATTTTGATTTTTACCCCTCTCTCTCTCTCTCCGCTCTCTTCTGGCCTGCTATCTAAGCCTAACTCCAATTGATTAAATTGGCATGAAATGAAATTTATGTTGCCTGCTCATTTTTTCGGTGGTTGCAAGGTGTTTCCACTGGGGATGTTCCCCCGATGGATCGTTGCTCGCATCCTGTTTGTCTGTCCATCTGCTTACCCTTGTTGATGGCATTGGCTAAAGTCGTAGCTCGATTAAAGCTTCACCAAAAATGTTGCGGTCGTGAATTATTTTTGGCGATTGCGTCATTCTTAAAGCAATCACTTGACTACTGTGGACAAAAAGGTGGCGGTTAGGGGATGCTTACTGTGTGACTTCAAACAGAATTCGTCTTTCAATTGGTAATTATTGGTTTAAGTGTGAAATGCAGATAATCAGAATAATTATATAAAATTAAATAATTTGTATACAAATTAAATTTCCGGTTTTGTGCTCACTTCTTGAATGAAAATGATTTGTATTTATATTATCTTATCCCAGTTTCTATTTAAAATGTAATTCATTTATTAAATTAATTTATCTGGCATACTGCTTAAAATACTACTTTAACACTTTGACTTTTTATAAATCTGTATTATTAATGTATATAATATTTTGAATATAAATACAAAATGTAATGCGAGCGATGAAGATATTGCCAAAGACTAAACACAAAGTGCATTTAAATTGTTTAAATTGTAAATAGCACTAAAAATGTTTTGTTTATTGTAGTTTTTACTGCATGGAGTTCACAATGAGTTTTTAATTGTAGAACCCGTATTATTGTCAGTCAAAAGTGTTTCGAATTATTCAATGCAGTATTTAAAAAATTAAAATTGTGCCATTGCTGTGGATTTATTGATTTTTTGTGGTTGCCGTTTGGCGCGGCGCTTGAACGGTGGGCGTGGCAGTTTATAGCGTGCAGTTCAATTTCATTAACGCGCACTGAGCACTAAAATCAATAGTAATTAATATGAGTACTCGACTACACCAGCAACCAACCCCAGGCCAACACTTCACTTGCTGGGCCATCGAGCTTTTTACCAAACATTCCAATAACTAAACTGAACCACCTTCCGTTGCCCCTCCCCTGCCCGCCCGACTCCCCGCCTCGCGCTGCACAACAAAACCCAACACACAACAGACCACAAATCAAAAATCAAATATTAAGCGAGCTAAATGCGAGGGCGTGGGGAGCATTCAGGAAGTTCACATGTGTGTATTCATGAGAGTGTGTGCGGATGTGTCTGTGTGAGTGTGTGTGTGTGTGTGTGTGTGTGTGTGTGTGTGTGTGTCTAAAATAAATACGTTTTAGCCATGAAAATCCCTTTTAATTGCCACGCAACGGCCAAAGGATTTGCACACAAACATAGAGACAGAGACACTGAGCAGCCGAGTGCTGCGAGTTGGAGGCCGTAGACAGGAGGCTGAAGGCATGAGCTCAGGACGATAGGACAACTTTGACTGGCTGGACAGCCTAGCTGCCTTTGCTTCACCCCTCCCCCCTACATCCGTCGACCGTCGACGGCCCAGTGGAGCGATCCCTGGCCACAGCCAAGTGGGATTTAGTGCAAATTGCAAAGTGTAACTTGTTTTTACGAAAAAGCACTTTAGCGCATTAGAACCCACGGCGGGGACCCCAACGGGGTCAAATACAGCAGCAGATAGACAGACGGACAGACGGGCAGTCGGTGGGGAGAAGGGGGTGGAGGCAGGATACCAAATCTATGGCCTGGACAGTTGTCGATGATTAGAAACGTACCCCAAACGAAAACGGTGCGTGAGACAGCATATTGGATAGCTATTGTTGTTGCTCTTGCTGCATGTTGCATGTCCGCTACATGACTGGCAACAGCAACAACAACAACAGTGAGAGCAGCAGCATTTGCAGCATGCAGTAGCAATGTCCTGCCTGCATGCTTATATATCCTTTGCAACGAACATGCACAAACAAGTACATGCATGATGAGAATGCTGTCTGTTGTTGGGTGTGTGAACGGCTAAAGGCTTTGGCTTTGCAGCTCAGACAACTTTCATTAAGCAAGCAACATTAATTACATTAAAGGTTTTGAATACATTATGATGTTAGGTGGGTAATTGAAGAGCGAAGAGCGATGACGAAAACGAAGACGAAGACGATTTGCAGCGCCACAACAATATTCTATCAAAGTAGATATGCATGCTGTTATGATGCTGCTGCATTATTTGAACTAGTTGTCAGCCCATTAGGCTGTTATGAAACAACTTATGCATTACCATGGTAAATGATTTAAGAGCAAAGATAATTTGGGTATTGTTTTAGTTGAAAATTGGCATTTAAATACTTATAAAAGCCATGTTTAGTATTGCGTTTATTAATTCTAATTTAAACCCAAATATATCAAACTGCACAATTCGGATCGACTTCAACAGCTCGCTATGAAGGTTTTCAGTGTGAAACTAACTAATTGCAGCTTAAACCTTATAATAAAAGTTTATATATATTTACATAAATTTACTGAATTGTCATTTTTTCTCCGCCCATACAATTTGGTTGCCATTGGAAATGATTGAAATGAAAATTAATTGAAGACAATGGCGGTCAAAATGCATTTTCAATTAATATTCATTCTTTATGACAACACATTCATGTCCCCCGCGCACACAACACTCACTCACACACACTTACACACATACACGCACAGATGTGCATTAAAGTAAATTTGCCGTTATGATTTAAGGTGTCATAATGGTCCATTGTCATAAGTGCCATTGTCCATTAAATGCTTGGCCGATCCCCCACTGAGAGCTCAACTGCATTTTAATCAACACACGCGGCGAAATATTTGATTTTTGACTTGATTTTTTGTCAGCTCTCAGTTTATTGATTATATAAATTTAATTTCGATTTTTTCCTTTAACCTCAACCCACATTTTGCATTTAGAGATGAGCACGTGAGTATCGACTAAAAATATAGCAAAAGCAAATTGGGAAGAACAATTCAAATCAAATATTTCTTTAGTTCAGTTGATTTTATTCTGCATTCTATATTTATGCGTATTGCATTCATTTTGTGAAATTCGTTAGTATAAATTAAAAATATCAAAAATAAATTATGAATTTGATTTTCAACAAATATTCTGGAACAATTCATGTTCTCGAAATTTCCACCAAACGGCAATTAGTTTTTATATATGCTATACAAAAAATATTATATTTTAATATTTATTCTATTGCCGATTACCCGCACGATTTTCGATTTTACGCTTGTGTTTATGTTTAAGTGGCACTTCAATTTGGGAAGCAGCGCCATCACAATACGGCACTGTGGGAACATATTTTCGAATTGACAACTCGGTGGCCACAAAAAATGTGATTACTGTTTGTGTTTTGCCGGAAGCCAAAAAGCGTCGTGGAAATCACACCATGAATTTAATGAAAAACGGCAAATATCGAAGAGCGCCGCCTGGCTATTGGATTGGGTTGGGGACTATGGGCGATTTCTGCCTGATTGGTCGTCTGCCAGGCGGCTCGGTTCTGGCCATAATTGTTTGCAAAAAGTTTATGCACGTAGCGATAGCGTACATCAAAAATGGTGCACTTCCTCCCCCCAATTTCCCTCGCCGACTGTCGAAATCTCCTTTCGCCTAAACTTCAAACATAAAACGCCAAATTGCACCATTAAGAAATTCGTTGCGCATCAGTGAGCATTTAAAATGGAGGAGCAGGCACAGGGTCCAGGGTCCAGAGTCCACATAAATAATAGTTATAAATACCTAGTGGTAGTAAACTTTGTCATTGAACCCCGCTGAGGTCCGAAATACTCGTACACTTAGCAACACAAACAACGAAGAAAGTCTCAGCAAAATACCTCGACATGGCAATGCCTTACAACGATGAATGCAGTTGGATTTGGTTGGATTAATAATTTGATATTGGAATATTAAATGCTAAGTATTTATATATACATTTTTAATTTGAATTAATTAACACATTTTTCTTGTTTGTTAATTATTCAATTGTATCGTTAATAAAAATATGCATAAAAAATAGGTAATAAATCATTATATCATTAAATCATATTTAGTGCATAATTCAATTAAAATGCCTATGAAATTTTGAAATATAAATGAATAAATATATAGATTAATTTATGTTAGAATATATATAAAAGTATTTCAATTCATTTCCATACTAAATTATCATTAATGCAAATTTACATAAATATATAGATAGATTAACAATTAAATTAGAAAATTCACTTGGTTAACGATTGTGTAATAAATAAATAATTTTTTTATGAAGTTATGCATACATAAATATACAATTTTATAAAAGAAAGCTAGCTTTTTATCCACATCCACTTTATAGGGTATTGTTATGCGGCCAAAGCAAGTGGCAAGTCCACAGTGAGTCCAAGGATGAAATCAGCGCACGTCAGCAGAAAAGTTGCCAGAACACTTTGTTGCTTCCTGTGGAGGGGCTTGGACCGCTTTGGTAATCACTTGAATATTACGTAGCGGAAATCGAAAAGTACGCTGGAAAATTTTTCAGCGCTATCTCGGTGTCTACAAGTGCGGAGGAAGACGATGATGTTGCCGCAGCTTATGACAATAATGAAAGCGTTTTGAATGTGCGCCAGTCGCCATCAATTTGCAGCTTTTGGCTCGCTAGTGCAGAAATGACAAAAATTGTAGGTGGAAGTGGAGGTGGAGAGCGTACAAATGGCGGCCGGAAGTGGCAGTGCTGCAAATAAAATGACGGCGCCTTCACCATTCCTTCCGTTTGCTGGCATCGCATTTTGGTCATTTTTGCGGCGCCATTGAACAATTTGGTTTGTGTTTTGCAAGTTGTCGCAGGTTGCTCATAATGTTGATAATGGCTGAGCGAGGGGTTGAGGGTTGGTCAACCCTATGGCAACCCTAATTTTGTGCTTGGCTGGCTCCATGGCGCCGCTTTGGCCGTCGCATCTTGTTTATGGCACATAACTAATATGCTGCAAAATATGTGAGAATCTACAGCTTTTTTGGCAAGTTTCGGTTTAAAAACACATCTATGCGGTGGAATGCAGTGAAGTGACTAAAGTGAAGAACTTTTGCGACCATAATAAATGCAGTGACAATTTACCGAAAGCAAATAATAACGAGAGCCCGACTAGACAAGATAAACGTAGTTTTGATGGCAATGCAATCCAAATATCAAGTTTAAAAAGGCGAAAACAAGAGACTGCGAAATCTCATTCTCAGTTATTTATGGCAAGGCAGCTACAGGTAGAAGAAGCTGCTTAAGAACAACAGGGCTTTGCAATCGTGCAATGAATTAACTAAATGCAACTAATGCGTAAGATTTTAATAATCCTGAATGGGTTTACGCGAAACTTTTAAAATCAAGAAAACGAAAGTACCCATAAAGCTTAAAAAACGTAACGAATAAAGTAGTGTATTCACTTAGTATTACAGTCAAAATAAATTAGAAACCTAATAATTTAAATGCGAATTGGTTGAGATACAGCATATTTAAAAAAAAACATTACATAATAAAAGAAGGATAAAATCACTACAATCACATTGGCCTTAATTAATGGGATAAAATGTATCTTTCTGTGATTGTCGAAGCGGCTGCCGGTGAGTGTAAATATAAATTGAATTAAGATTAAATGCTAATCAAGGCAATTTTCTATTAAATTAATATTAGCCAAATGCACAGTATAATTGATTATAAACTAAGTTAACTATCAGCAGGTTCATGTATCTGCAATATCTGCACTCTTTAGCTAATTTTTTACTTAACAAAACAATTTTGAATAAATTGTTATTGATAAAATAGTTTTAATAGGAGAATCACAGCCAAAATAATTATGTGTGAAGAATTGAATTGATGCGTTATGATCTAAATGGAAATTGAATACAACAAACTTTTCATCCAAGACCTAATACACTATTTAGCTAATTGTTTAATTTACAAAACATTTTTGAAAAAATTGTAATTGCATTAATAATAATATTACAGCCAAAATAATTGTACATGAAGTATAAAAAAGGCATGTTATGATGTAAATTGGAATTGAATAAAATAGTATATGTCCTTGAGTTGAGCATAACATATTTTGTCGTCCTAGACCTAAAACAAATATGCGCAGGGCAAAGCATCTGCAATGTCTGCAGTCGCCTTAGCTACTTATGCGTATTATTTACGAGTTGCAAATATTATATGCAACTGTTTTTCCATACATAATGCAAATTGCTAACCCAACACGATGACAACTTCGACCTTAACTCGATTGCTCACATACTCGTACATATAAGCACTAAACTGTTGTTGAGTTTGGCAACTTTTTTGTGGACCTTTTGCTAGTGCCCTTGCTATGATTCAGCTTAGCTCTAGCTCCTTTTATGTCGAGTCCTTTGCAACACAGAACATCCATTGAATGGTGGAAAACGCAAACAATTGTAATGACAAAACCAAACTAACCACACGAAATGAATGCCATGGAGATAGAGACGCATGGATAAACGTCGTGTATGTGTGTGCGTGTGTATGTGTGTGTGTGAGTGTGCAGATCGCAATAGATGCTTAGAGATGGATGGCCGCTTGGCTGGACGCAACGAGTTTTTATACAATGGCACTGTGAAAATATAAAAATCTGCTAAAAATCATTCATGAGGTTTCCAAAAATTCCACAGAAAACTGACAAAACTGACAACGAGAGTGAGGCACTGATAGAACAGAACAGAACAGGGGACTGTGCGATAGTGTTAGATAGGAGTGTGTACCATATATGAGACGGGGGTAGAAATAGAGACTGAGATAAAGGAAGTGGCAGGGGCAGAGAGGAGTCTAAACAAAAAGCAAAATGTTGTGCAGGGAAACATGTTGACGAAAATTGCACACAAACTGCTGAGCGAGTTGGAGGTTTTGTTAGGGACAATGGTCACAACTCTCACACACACTCTCATATTGACGACGCCCAATGAATGGGCGTTTAAATAAAAATCTGATTAATTTCTTTTATGTGCTTTGGGTTTTTGTGTCATTGTGTTGCGGCCAAGAGACTGAAGTAGAACCCAGAAGCAGCATCACAATCACAAATCCAGAACCCGTAGCCAAAAGTCAGGGAAAAGGTGGCAGGAAGCAAGGATAAAATGGGCAGTGACATGTTTTGTGCGGGGCGCATGACATGTGGTATATGGCAACACATACACGCACACATACACAGGGTGGGAGACACAGCTGCATGTCAAAGGTCGTCCGGAAACATTTTGGCACTCGGTGCCAGAGATTCTTGTGCCTTGCCCCCATGTCGAAAATTCAATGCGCAGCAATCTTGGGTTTGAGCTATTGATACTGAGAGAAAAGGTATCTGATAACAATCTGACTGTGTTAGGAGGAAATCCGTTTGGGTTGATAAACTCTAAATGGCGTTTCATGGAATCAGTAACAAATATTTTTAAGATCAAAGTGCGCATTTAATTAATCAGTTTAAAAAGGTCAGTAAAGGCAGTAAAGCTAAACAAATGCAATTGGTTTATATTTCATTTACAAAACTACAAAATAACTAAATAATATTTAGATGAACCTTAATATTAAATGTTGTTGTTTAATTAATAATTTTGTAATGTGTGTAATGTGTGTTTTTGTGTTACCAATATTTTTTTAAACATTGGTTTTATTTGTAAATTTATATTTTATATTTTTTTAAACATTGGTTTTATTTGTAGAATTATATTAGATTAGCAACACATAAGTGTTGATGTTTTCTTGCACTCAAAAATGCTGATACACTCTTTTTATATTCCATCACGAACTAATAGTAGTAATAGTATGTAACTTTGGTTGACGGTTTTTTAATGGCCTTGGTAATCAGTTGGTCAACACTGTTTTGGTCAAGTATATCGTTAATGGACGATAACTAAGCGTTGGTTACACCTTTTGCCACTGACAGCTTCATTTCCATAAGTCAACTCGCATTTCAGCCAGTTGTTGGCATTAACTAAGCGTTAACAAAAGTTCACACGTACCAAAATTATCTTTCGGCCTTTTCATTTCCCAGAACCAACCCAAAGTCGAACTCCAACCCAGACCGAGACTAAACAAAAGTGTGACGGCATTAGCGGAAGGCAGCTTTGGTTAAATTCGAATTTGTAGTTAAGTATCATCTTTGGCTCTATCAATAGCATCGCATTCGAGCATACTTTCCATCCCCTCCCCGATCGCCCGGCTGTCACACAATCGTTTGAGACTCGTTTGGGCTGTGAGCATTATGGTAAAAATGTCTTCTAATGACTCATAAGATTAAAAAGTAATTTTCTTGTTATGCGACGCAAACGATTTTTGTTCCACCGTTAATTTTTATACATATTAATATTGGAAAATGCTGCCACAGAAAAATGAAGCAAAAAGAAAAGTAAAAAGCAGTGAAGAAGAGAGAAAGAGGGAGAGAGAGAGATACAAAGGAAAACAAGATACTGAAGCAGCCGAATAAACATAAATTTGATGCACAAAATTGGGTCATTATTGGCATCACCGTTCGCTGGGTTTTCCAATATTATTATACTTTTTTCTCCTCCAACTTCTGCCGCTCATTCTCCATCTCCATTTTCGTCTTGTCCATTGCTTGTCTTGGGCGGCGCGTAAAATTACGCCAAACAAATTCATAATTTTCGTTGTATTTCTTTTTATGATTAGCACGCCCTAACCGAAACCCCAAGCGTGGAGAGGGCGACACAATTTGCGCCCATTTATGTTCATTTGGCTGGTGGAGCGGGGTGGAAAGGAGGTGGGGAGGGCGACAGTTCTTAATTATTAGCCGGGCTTTTTTATGGCCAGGCAGAGTGGGTGGGCCGAGTACGTGGACACGATAACTTCAGAAAGATACAGAAGGCCGTCGGAGGGAACAGCAGCGGAGGAGTCGTAAGACAAACAGAGGGACAGACCTATTTCTGTGGTTTCCAATTCAACGCACTCTCAATTAGAACGTCCAATAAATAGTCTGACTGGGGCGACACTTGTGCGACACTTGGTGTATGTCTGGAGAATTAATGCCGTCGAAAAGGGAGAGGGTCTGGCAGGGGCAAGTTGGGAGGGATCTGCTTTGACTCTGGGTGCCATGTGGCCTGTATCGCACATTAAACTAATTAACAATTAAACTGCCAGCCTCGGCAAAGAAACAGATCTAAACCACAACAGAAATATGCTGCCCATTAAAAAATGCCTAATGAATTAATAATAAAATGTAATTTTAAGTGTCTCGCAGCCAGTGAGTGAATAAATGGCTTCTTAAACGATGGTTGCCTCAATTCCAAACGACAGCCAAAACAATCTACATTATGTCGACTACTAATGATGAACTTTAAAATGTGTTCATCTGGCATTTTTTATTGATATCATAAATAATTCAAGATACTTACTTAGTTCTACGAATAATTATAGACTAGACTAACTTTGCACGACTTACTTATCTTAATACAATTTTACTAAATTATGAATGTTGTAGATTTTTAATTGTAAATAAATAAAATTATTAAACTAAGTTGCTAATTTTCAAATTAGAATGATAGAAACAATATTGTGTCATAAAATTAAAGAGCTTAAACTTTAATTTGTAGAATGACTGTTAATAAAGTATTTCTTAAGTTTTAAATTTACAATTTTGCACAAAATGATGACATGGCAATTGTATTCATGGTAATTCGTTTATATGAAGTAAATGTTTCTCTCACTAAATCAAAAATTGCAAATCTGTTAAAATGTATTATTAAATTTGGTAAAGTATGATAAACAGAATAATTACTGATGAATTACTGTGAGTTTTGATATTATGCAGTAATGCAAAATCTCCAAGCACTTGCAGCCAAAGTAAAGCTTTGTAATTATCTTTATCTGTAAAATGCCAGCATCGACGAGAAAAACATGTCAAAAAAATGGGCTTAGGACAACGGCGCAATACTGGGGTTGAGCTCACATTATACCTGGAATTGGCTCTTTATGGCATTATCATCTTACTTATTGCCTATCGCAGAGCCTGGACGGGCAACAGCAAGGCCTAGAAGGGGAAGGAATGTGGGCAATGTGGACAAACCTTTCATTGTCTTTTCATTTCATTTGAAAATGGCTAAAGCTAAAACCCATTGCTGTCCATAGTCAAGGCAAATCCTTGCCTAATGCCAGTTTTGTGTCACACACACCGGTTCAGCCGATAGAGACTGAGAGTTAGAGGGGGGGGGGGGGGGGGGAAAGGGGAACGGGGCAGGCACATTGTCATTGTCATGGCTCTATGGAGCGCTTTCACCTTCTGTGGCTCTCGTTGAGGCGGTGGCGGTGGCGGCGGCGGTATCTGAGGCTGAGGCTGGGGCTGTGGCGGCTGCTGATGATGTCCTTTTGGCTGTCTGTAAAGGCGATGGCTTGGCTTGATAGTGTGGTGCTGGCCCCGGGGCCACATGGCCCGCATCGACAGTCCTTTTTGCCTGTGCTGATTTCGCCGGCTTAATGTTATTTGTATGCCCGTTGTCCTTTTTAGTTTGCAGTTGTTGTCTCTAGGACTACGGCACAACAACTATAACAACAACTCGAGTAACAAAAAAAACACAGAAGCTGGCGTCACTTTTGTGGTTGTTGCGATGTCTTCTTGCTTGCCCAAAAAAAAACAGCTGAGTGTTATCCTGTGTGTGTCCTGGCAGCGTTGTCCTCTTTGGTAGGCGGGCACATATGTGCGACTCAATATAGTTGTTGTTTCTGCTCCTCTTTCTGTTGTTGTTGCCGTTGCTGTTGCTGTTACTGCATGTCTGCGGTTGTCTTTTGGCTGCCTCTTTTTTTTGTCAGCCAGCCCTGTTTGTTTGTTTGCTGAGCATGTCAACTTCTCCTCTTCTACGCTCTTGCCTCTTTTTTTTTGTTCTTTTGACTGTCCTGTGTGTTATCCTGCGTCCTGTGTTCAAATTTAATTGCTGTGGGAACTGAACATATGAGCCACTCAGACTCAGACGCGGCAGATTGGATTTTCAATCAAAATGGTCAGCCTAGTGACAGAAACAGATACCTCCGGATCCCCTTTTCAACCCCCCGTCAATTCAGCAGCGTGTATTGCTTTTTTAATTTTTGTAAACAAAATATTATCGAATTTTTAATGGTCCCCCTGACAGCTCAAATGGCTTCATATTTCTCAAGGCGCCGTGAGCAATAACAAACAAAAAATCGCCACTTAAAACCCAAAAAATTATTAAAAAAAGGAATCTGAACCACTTGAGGCAAACACTTGTCCCATAAAAAGTGTAAAGTATAAAGATTTGAAAATTGCTGTGCAAAGTTGCAACAATCTTAGGCTGCTCGAACTATTTGAATCTATAAAATTATTTGCCAGATTGTTTTGCAACTTCGCTTAGGTTTAATTTGGACATATATATATTTATATTTTTTATAAGTTTTTGAACTGAAAGCTAATTGCAGCTTCCCACACATTTCATTTTAAAATAGATATATTTACATAAATATCGTTAGCTTGAGAGAAGTCGCAGACGAACAAGCAAAGAGAACAGATGTGTGACGCAGAAAATTAATGTATTAATTACATTTCTGAAAATAAAATAAAAAACATGATCGGAACCTGACTAAAAATAACATGTTTGTCTTCCTGTTTCAAATAATTTCGATTACCTTTCAATATATAGTACAAATTTTTTCAATTATATTATTTTTAATTATTATCTTCTGCCAATTTGTAATCGAAATTTGTACTTTTAAATAAATTAAATAATTTACCAACAAAAAATATATGAACTTATCTAAGTCCAAAAGTTTTTAAATATGCATTCCATATTTATTTAAATTTTTAAATTATTCAATATTATTCAATTCATCAGGAATGCTTTCAAGTGACATTTTTTTGTTCATATATATTCCTTTATTGGAGTGGAACTGGGTATTTGAATATCTATCACAGTCGCTCTAATAACTTCTTAAAGTGAAGATGTTTGCACAATTGTAAGGTGATATTTATGGCCTACTTGCAATCATCATCACAGTCATCGTCGTGAAGAGAGTCTCGAAAGTTAGTTGAAATAGACTGTCAGGAACTTATGTCATTAGGAAATGCGGCGTCAACTTTTTTGGGGAGGTCACAAAAACGGGGCAAACTGCCGCATCCGCAATGCTCTGCCCCGAAAAGCATTCTGCATATTTGCAACGAGACGTGTATTAATGTCGATAAAAACTTGCTGTGCAAACTGTGCCACTTGCCTCGTGCTGCATGGCATGTTGGCTGCTGGCTGCTGTCTGATGGCTGCTGTAAAAACGGCAACATCATTATGCGGCAAACACTTAATTGTCGCTCATATCTACGGCAGGATTCGCTCCTAAATGTGGAGTTCCTACTGTTCGACTGTTTGTGTTTTCGTTTGGCCATTTTCATTTTGAAATTGGCAAAAAGGCAGAGGCAGCAAGCAGCAAGCAGCCAGCAAGTCGAATGGAGTCGCATTGTCAACGCAGTTTTGCGGTGCATGCCACTCGTTATGGTTTGCGAACGGCAGGCAGAGTGAGGAAGTGCGGCAAGTGAGGCAAGTGGGGGTGTAACTGCCAACTACAACTGCCATCATTATCAGCAATAATCAGCGTGTTGTTGTGGCAACGGCAACCGAAACGCCAAATGTTCCGTAATGCATGCAGCATGACTGCAGTTCGTATGCTGCGGCATCTGCCACTCTGCCACAACTGCAACATTCATGCAGCTGAACTATACAAATTAGCGTAGCTTTTGCTGCAGCACACAAACAGTTTCTTAAGCTAGTCAAATAATAAGCTGGATGTCTGATTACATTTTGGGGTTCAGTTTAATTCAGTTACTCAGCTATTGTTTACGCTCTAGCTCTTCTCAGCTCCAGCTCTTCAACAAATGTCCAGCTAAGCTGACAATCCCAACTGTCTCACTAAAGACTAAAGCTCCAGTTTTCCAGACATACTCGTTGATGGCGGAGACAGACAGTTCTAAGTCCTCCACAGCCTCACTGGACACTCGGTGACTGCGACTCAGTTGGGTAATAAATAGAAACCCTTTTGGTTTATTGGACAAACGCAGCCAACGGCGCTTTTTCTCTGGCTTAGACAAAAGAGGCAAAACTTTTTGCTAATAAAGGTTGTGCTCTTGTTTCAGCAAAAACATGGAAGGCCAGATTGGCCCCAGTCTCTACACAGAGAAAAAAACATATTATACCAATACCAATGAATTATTATATTTTAACAAATACGGTTTTCATCTTATAGTCAGATTTCAAGAAATTTACTCAAATAATATTGAAACTAAGCAGAAAGCTGTAACTTAAAAAATGTATATTATTTCAAAGTAACCAAAAAAAAAACTATAAATCTTTTTATTTCGTTTTTATAATTAGAGTTTATATGAGTCTTCATGTATTTTTAATAAATGAACATTATTATTATAAATTAATTATTGAATTGAATATTTTAAGAATGTTTAATTCTGAAATGCAAGAATAATGTTCTTGGATTTTACCAATTAAAGACGGAAATTTGTACCTAGTGATTGAGAATCCGGCTGTAGATTGAAAAGTCCGATTTAGAATTTGTGATCTCTATGTCAAAATTTACATCCTTGTCTTCTCGAAGTAATTTTTCGCTCTGTGTGTGAAAACTATAGTTGGTACATTAAGCAGTCAGCTCATTGTCGTGCCTTGACATGGCGCGGAGTCAGTTTTAGTTTTTCCATCAACATCAAAACACAGACCGAGAGGAGGACATGCTGTGAATGAAGCCACTAGGAGCTATCGGAATGCAATGCTGGCTAAAGACATTTAAAGGAAGAGGGCCAGCGAGAGACAAAGAAACTCAGAAGTAGTCATAACTGGAGGTCATATTGCATAGACAGTTCTTTATGAAGCCATGTATATCATGATATAATCGAAGGCAACCCAGACACTGACACAGATGATGATGTACTCCACACAGACCTTAGACAGAGACTGCTGGAGAGTTGTGCTCTGGCTGCCTTTTAGCCTTTTGAAGTAATTTGCAGTTGCCATTTTCTGTTTTGTAATTGCTTATTAATGTCATTGTGCCAATCCTGGCTGCACTCCACATTCCTCGTTCCCCACCCGTCGGTCCCTCTGCCAGTCTCCGACAATGGCAGACCAGGGCGCCTAGGCATAACTTCACTTGAAAATGTTCTTAACAAATTTATGCTAATGTGATTTTGCAATTAAAATGCTGCACAATAAATGCGCTCGACCAGAGAAACAAACAGAACACTCAGCACAGCAACGAAGAGGGTGGCGGGAGGAGGGGAGAGGGATGGAGAAGCAGCATCAGTGATTGAGCGGCATAATGCACAAGTGCCAGGCGATTTATAATGCCCAGGCTCACTACATGATCAGCATTCAGACACATCCGCATTATGATCGGCACGGCCAGCATGAGCTCTTAAATCATCTTTCCATATGTACAAGCTGCTATTCCCCCAACACACTCCGGAAAACAACAACCCAATTCCCTAAAAGAGTCGCCGACAAATGATGATGAAGTTAGCTCTGCGACATGGGCAGATGCAGTGGCATGAGGAATGAGGCATGGGGCACTGGCAAAAGAAACAGTCACAAGGCATCGCTCTATTGCCTATGGCCCGGCCATTGGTTTTAGCATTTGGCATAACGAGCTGTCAGAGATTAGTTTTGCTCTTTCTCGGCTGTACTATGGATGACTGGCAACAAAGCAGCCGACTGATTTAATAATGGTCAATCATAATGTAGCATATAGCAGCGTAGTGATTTTATCATTTAATGAATCAGTATCAATATAAATTGTTGTTACTTATATTTTCATGAATACCTAAGATGTATCCCCTGTATAGAAATGATTAGCAATTAATATATTAATATCAATATATTTTTGTATTTATTAAATTGTCTTGAATACTTTATGTGCATGTGGACGTAAATATTGTAATAATTATTAAATATAATCGATGGAAGTCATTATCATTTAATATATAGATATCAATATAATTTTTTATTTTATTTATATTTTATATTTTTAATAATGCTTAATAATTATGCAGAAAATGTAGATAGAAAGAAATCATTATCATTTAATATATGAGTATCAAAATAATTGTTTGGTTATTATATTTTCATGAATACCTAATATGTATCCCCTGAATAAAAATTATTATCATTTAATATATTAATAACAATATAATTTTGTATTAGTTAAATTGTCTTTAATATTTTATATGCATGTGGATGTAAATATTGTAATAATGTTTAAATATGATGGATGGCTTAATATATAATTTTTACTTTTGTTATTTATTTATTATTTATTTTAAAGAATACCTTAAATTAGACTTAGCTAAATTTGTTCCACTGTCTTTTAAAGATATACTTTTAACACCGCGTCTGCATTTTCCATTTGATGTCTCTGTCTGGCCTTTTGATCTTGGCGTACCAGAGCAAGAGGTATTTCTCCCATTTAGTTCATTTGGACTTGTCATTTTTAATGTTGGAGGAAACTTTAATGACTTCTACTGCAGCATTTGAACGAAATTCGTACGACAGATTGTGAAATACCCGGTCTTCGTTGTGTACATTAATTCTCTAAGATGTTGGTCTTCAAAAGAATCGACACACAGACAGGCAGTCAAACCGATAAAAGCTAAACCATCTAGGTTATTGGTGATTATATAAAATACTTATATGTATCTTGTTCATCAATTACTTATTAAACCCTTTGCCCGATGAGTACCGCAAATTAAAAAGCTTGAGGGATTTTAAGTTGCTTGGTGAAAGTTGGACTGAAACTAAAATTATATCTATATTTATTTGTGTCTGGGTGAAACTGTTAAATATTTAACGATTTGTACTTTATTTGTATGTTTGGCATAAATTACTTTAATATTTGAAATGCACATTTCTCATTCGGTGAGTCTCAGTCCACTCGTTGAATGCGCATACGCCCCATGTGGCAGCAATATCAGAGCAGTGGCAGCAACATCAAGTGGCAGCCATCACATGCAATGTGAGAAATCATGCATAAAAATTTATTATGTTCAAGCGCATGTTGCAACATGATGTAGCCGGTGCCTGTGCTGCCGCCTCTTCTCTGTGCCTGCAACCATCATAATAATATCAATGGCAACAGAGCGCACAGGGAAAATGTGCAAACACAAAAAAAAAATTAAATCAAACATGCAAAATACAAAAGGGATTTTACAACGAAACTGATTTACTCTATTCAACAAAAGAATTCTGAGATAACTTGATTCTATGCACTTATTACATTATATTATTAATAGAATCTTGTAGGGAACTAAAAAAGATTTTAAGTAGATATGTAATAAAAATATATGTAATCACTATTTAACTAACTACTAAAGCTCAATTCCAAATACTTTCTTGACCGATGCGATTAATGTATTTTCTGTGCATACGAAACACAATTAATAAAGTATTGGTAAATTGTCTAGAATATTTTTGAAGTCACTCTTAAAATAATATTACAATTCTCTCATTTTAGAATTTGTTTTTTTTTTTCTAAATTAATTATTGTTATAATCGATGCCGCATATGCAATACTATAGCGGGTACAACCACGATTTGTAAGCAATCTCATCATGCATTGGTTTGCCGTCACATCGCAAAGTGCAGCAATGCAGCAGTGCAGCAATGCAGCATGCAACAAACGCCAGCAGCAGAGTCTGTTGCAGTGGTAGCGACTGTGACGACGACGTCAGCGTTGACTGCGGCGGCAACATTATTTGAACTGTCATTAAACTTTGACTATCATCCTTTTATTATTTGGAGCTACCGTTGCTGCCACAGTGCAGCCGATGCTGCAAGCTCTGCTCGTACTTGTTGTTGCTGCCAATTGTTGCAGTATGTTTTTTTGTTTTTGTTATATTTTTGTATACATACATATTTTTTATTCTGCATTGCGCCTGCATTGTTGCTGTTGTCGTCGTCGTTTTTTGTTTTGTTTTCTCTAACACGTGAGCTCACCGCAGCGCACGTTGCAAGTTGTTGTCGCCAACATTGTCGTCGTTGTTGCTGTTTCTGTTGCTGTTGCTGCTGTTGGCCTTTGTGTTGCTGGTGCTGGCAACAAGAGCAAAGAGTGCTGCATGTTTGCAATATCTGTGTTATGAGTTCTGTTGTGTGCATGTATGTGCACTACTTTTTTCTGATGCCTCATGTCTCATCACTTCCCTGCTCTTTGGTCCCACAGTCCTCTCGTTATCATGTGTCGTAATAGACGTCCTTTTGTTATGGCCAGTTGCATTTTGTAATATGCATTTGTCAACACAAAAGACGCACTGGCAATGGATGGCAGCAATTGCTGTTGCTACTGCTGTTGCTGCCACTGTTGTTGCTCCCTGGTCCCATTCAATAGTTGTTTCCCTTGTTGCATGTGCCGCATACAGGTGAATGCTGGCTAACGAGCAACTTATAAGGCAAAAGTAACTTTTAGATGCTTATTTGTCCTATAGTTAAATTTATGGCCGTTTGAAATGAGACAATAACTATCCTTATATTTAATTGAACTTAACCAAAAGATGAGGAAATGCATGGTTACTTTCTGAGCAATTGTTTAAGACAAACTCATGTGCAGATATGCAAACAATAGTTTTATTCTTCGATAGCTGAAGATCAATTTGATCACGTTTTTTTTACACTTGTGACTCGGTGAATTAATTCAGGAACATACAAAAAATAAAAAAATCCCTAAAAATAAAAATAATATATATTCTAACTTTGTTCATTTCATTTTATTTCTACTAATTTGTGCGCAGTTTTTAATTTAAATTGTATATTACTCTTATTTTTTATAGAACTTCAAACTAAACGCCTCTATTTATCCCAAGCAAATAAGAGGATGTTATTATGCTCTGCCGTATAACATCTTTACTAAATCATAATAGATTTTTTGTCGCTTACTTATTCTTATTGTGATCTTTATAGAACATTATTTTTATAAGCTGTTATTGGTGAAGATACGAACGTTTACTTGCATGCAAATCACTAGCAAACCAATCTACACAATTAAAAGAGATGTCTCAATTATTTTGTATAACCACTTTTAATTTGTTTGATGTTTTATTTCATAGAAAGGGATGAATCACTCGAACTTTCGGTGGGTGTAAATTGTTGGGAGCTTGCTTTTAGAACTCGTCCGCTCAACGAAACGAAACTTGCGATACTGGTGCGTGGATCCTTTTGAATGGCCATTGTGTTTATAAAGGTCTTAACATTCTGGTCTATCTTGGCTTTCTCGTTACTTCGAGTGACTCGCCTCGAGTGACGGAGAACGTAGGCTTCCCTCAGCCGCTCTTCAAGAGTCTTGGACTCAAAGAGGTCGACATCGAAGAGGACATCAGCCACAGGATGAGCGGGTCGACCTCGTTTCAGATAATCAGCCAGCTCCTCATCCGTCATATTTTTGGTCTTGATGAGCTCCGTGAACGCGATCTTGGCCTCCAGCTGCTTGGCCTGCGAACGCTTGAGACGATAAAAATCCTCGCGTTCAAACTCCTCCAGCTCACCACAAATATATGTATGCGTATTGACCAGCCTGGGAATTACCACATAGTCCAGGGCATTGACTCGCATGTTTGTCTGGTGTGAGGCTATCGACAACATCCGTAGCATATATTCATAGGAGGCATAGCTGACAATCTGTTTGAGAGCTTCCAGAAAATAAGAGCGCACCTTCTGCACCTGCTGACCACCACAACTGAGACCTGTCGTGGGAAAGGCATCTTGCTCGCTGACTTCCAGATCAAAGTAGTTCAATGTAACGCCTACAATCTTGTGAAGACGCCTCCGCAGAAATGTCCTTCCATTCAGACTGCCAGCCACAATGACGGGCTTAAAGTCGGTGCCCAGCAGATTGGCCTTGGCCACAGAAAATATGGCAGTACGCATCAAATTGTCCACAAGCTCCTCCTTGTCGCTCATCTGACGCTTCAGTTCCCGCAACTTCATGTCGATCGCATCTCGTTTTCGCTTCAGGAGACCCATGCCCCGTTTGGCTGCAAGTATTCGTTGCTTCATCACCACCTGATTAGCTCGCGATGGAAATATTTGTAGCTTGTCGCTGGTCGACATTTTGGTGTGAAGCTTCAACTACTCTTCTTGCCAGATGTCCTCCCCTACTCGTCTTTGAGTTTGTCTTTTGTTTGGAATGTGTTTCTGATTCTGATTACACTAATAGCAAAGCATACTGAATGAATAGAGTAATAGAGAATTAATTAGATTATTCAATGTATCGATTGGGGAAATTTTAAAAATATATTTATTATAGCATTTCAGTAAATTTCGTCAATAATGAAAACAAATATTTATAGAAGATATCTTAAGTAAATCATAAGTTATGTTTGGGAAATCCAGTAACTATGAGGCATACTGTTTATATTAATGCTGCTATATTTAGTAGCATGAAGATTTTAAGCAATCGATTTTATTCGATTTCGAAGAACTCGGCTCTGTCGTAATTGATTGTAATATAATTATATAATCATATATTATATATTTCGTTAAAAGTGTATCACTTGGTGTTCTGTTTAATTTATTTATTTTCTTTAAAAATTGTCTATGAACTATCGACTTTGAAGAATTTATTAATCTTAACATATGAATGATTAAGATTAAAATTTGTAAAGAACAGCTAAAATTTATAAGATTGCAAATTTTAAAAATTAACAGAATTGTTTAAAAAAATAAAATAAAAAATAAATGTTTATGTTTATGTATAAGAAGTAGAGACTGCCTCAAATAATTTTCAGCCTTGAAGAACAATATCCGAGAGGTTTCCTCAACATACATTCATGGGCTATTGTCATTTGGCGACGAGAACTAAAACTTGTATAGCAACTGCAGTTACAGAATGAAAATTGTCGCAGGAAATGTATTTGTCTCTTGTTAACACACAGACTCACTTACATACTCGTGCACCACAGGGCTTATGAAAATGGTTTGCTTTTCAATTTCAGCAATTTCAATAACGGGTCTTTTAATATTTTCATTGCATTTTCAGTTACATAAGTACAAGCATTTTTTCAAGCACAACTTGGGCTTGTTATGATTTCAACTTGTTGCACGTGAAATGCATAACATAATATCCAGCGAATACTCTCATCGTCTTTGCAATATAATCCAAGCACGTAGCCCAAGACACGGAAGTTTGCTTGAGTAGTGAACCGAATCAGATCCTAAAACCATAACCCAGACCTAAATACCCAAAGTACAGCCAACAATATGATTTTTAATGCAATTCTTAAAGTGTAAGTAGCTCAATTGTGTGACTTTAAATGGATCGAAGTAACAGGTAAGATGCCTGCAACGCTGAGGCATGCCACATCACAAGGCACGCGGCACGTAGTCGGGATAGAGCCAAGAATTTTCAAACATATGCAACACAGTTGTCATCAGAGCGAGTATGAAATGGGAAACCAAAAACAATAAATACAAAATCCTAATAGAAAATGGAAAAATTGAATTGCCCAGTGGTTGACAGCCAATAATTTTCTTGAGTGAAAATTAATTTGATCCAATGATTTGAATTAATATCAACAAGCATGTCGAATATGTCATATTTTTTCTGTAATATGCAAATTGACAAACGCCCGAAGGCATCGCAATTAGTTTACCCACGCGGAAGACAGAAACAGAAAATTGAAATCGGAAAACTGACACCGAAAAGCAGACAACTGCTAACTTGGCCAATTTAATCAACTTTCAATTGGATTCGAATAAGAAAAAATGCTGCTGGTGAAGAAGTTAAGATATCCTAATATAAAGGCATTTCCAAAGATTTCTTTTGTTTTGGTAATATACAGAATACTTAATTTTATATATTTTAACATTTGTCATGGGTTAAACATTTTTTTTATCAATTGACTATTGATTATTTTGACATTAATACAATTAATATAATATTTTGAAACTTGTTGTAAGCCATTTAAAGCAGCCCCTTTAAAATGAGTGAATTTCAGTTAATGAAAAAATAAATCAATAGAAATACGTGGTTATCATATATGTTTAATTAAAAATCTAAGTAACTATGTAATTCCAGACAATTAATTTAATTATGTTGGACACACTCACTTCAATTTTCTTCAATGGAATTTAAATTCAATTATAGACATATGTATATCTATAATTCAATTGTATGTTTATACTGAATAACAAGTATATTGTTTTCTATGTTTGATGTCGAATACTTTACGGGTTATTTTAGGTATTCCCAGTTATAGCCAAAGCCATTTTTTATTAAGATATACATTTATAATAATAAAATGGCAACGTTATTGCATAGAATTAAATATATTTTATTTAACACACTCAACACAAAGCAAATGCCATGAATTTTAACCTCATTTTATTAAAAGCAATCACAAATCTTATAACCATAAAATAATATTGTATAAAAAATGTTATATTTGTTATTGTACAATATATTTGTTCTAAATTTTTAATGATTCTGCTTTTCACAAACCAAGTAAACCTTCTTTAGAGCACTAACCTCTATAGCACCGATTTGAATTCACCTGAAGCTCAAGCAGCAGCTTCTAGTTATTCGGCATGTTGTTGCCGACAACAGTGTAGGACTATTTTTAAATATTTAAATTCGGTTTCGTGCGTTGAGGTTTGTCTTTGGGAGAGGGGAAGAGATGGAAAGCGTCGGTTACAACTGTGGCACAAAATCAACTGCAAATCACGACTAACGAAATACATGCAAACATACTGTGAATGTGGTTATATTTATGCCGGCTGCCGGCACAGCACAGGCAGCGACAACAACAACAACAACAATTCGTAGACAGACAGATACACAGCAATAGCAACAACAACAGCAACAGCAACAGCAACAGCAAATGCATTGCTGGGTTGGCGGTGCAAAGTTCCCACCAAGCGGTGGAAGCTAAACAAAACGTGTGCAACAAACTAAGCCATTTTTGTCGCCGCCCGTCTAAATACCAAACTTGGCTTATACAGCAGCAGTTGGGATGCTAACAACAACAGCAACAACAACAAAGTGAAAATGTCCTGCGCAGTCGAGGAGACGACAAAAAAACCCAAATAAATCATGATTCATGACCAAAAGCCACAGAAATGCCAAAAATAAAAGCAGCAAGAAAAACTGGTTAGCTTTGGAATGCAGACACACAAATGCTCTATAAAAGTACAATTATATTTGAGTTTGTATACGTTATAAAATAATTTGGCATCAATTGGCAATTTAATTTTATCTTCTCTAATAATTTTCAAGATGGAAAAATTATTCCCAGAACGTGTATCGTTTTAGGACTGGGCTACAAGGGTGTTGTTTAACTTATGGTCCCCACAGTCAGTGTATTAAATATTTCATAAAAACAGAGAAAGATTTTTAAATGGAAGAAGCGAGGACAGAAAATGTTCGTGATTCGGTTTGTGACTTTTGCCGAAGCTGCGAACGAAACGAAAATAATGCGGAATATTTTTGGAAATGAATACAAAACAAAAAGCACAAACAAAAATGTTGTAGCGAAATTGAAGTCGGGAATTGGTCGGGATCGAGAGTTTTCAGTCGTCGCTCGTCGTTCCTTTCAGTTCTCGGTTTGTTTGTTTTTATCCTCTTTTTGCTAAAGTCTCCAGTCATGTTGGCCATGTTTACAAAATGCGCCGTGTGCTAAGCATTTTTATCACGCAACCCTCAACTTCAACCTAAACCCAAACTTCTGTTTGTTGCGAGCTCATCATAAAAAAAAACACATGTTGTTTGGCATTGTCTTTCTGACGGTCTGCGTTCTACGTTGCTACGGCTCTAAATGACCGTTTTGTCATAATGCGACATTTAAGGAATTTTTATATGAATTCACTTAATGATCTTCTGACGTTGGAGCGCGTCGATCCTCGCGCTTTTCTGGCCTCCATTTCCCTCTCCACCTCTCATCGTTCCAAAGGTGTGGCCCCGTAATTATTTCTAGTACAGTGGTGTAATAAATCGGCAGATTGTCTGAGAATCGCTTCTCATTCAAATGAGAGTAAATGTCTTTTGTTTCTACCAACATGACGAAATTAACTGCATTATTAAATAGGAGCAAATATTTTGCAATTATTGCCAAGGAATATAACTTATTATTTAACCTGTCTGAAATTACTTTTTTATTTTACAAATATTGGTACGTTACACATTTAATTATAAATATTTAAAATATATAAAATCTATATATAAAACAAATAATTTTCTTTAAATATTTCGATACTATTTATTCCTAATGACAATTTTCACAACAAATTCAAGTTGAAGAGCATAAAAAGCAAGCTATTTATTGTTGCTTCCGTTTGATCGCAGCATAATAGCTTAATTTGGTGAATACAATTTGAATGATTCATTTCGACTCGCCATTTTCGAATTATGATCAATAGTAATTTAGTGTTCGTCAAGATTACTTAACTAGTTTCAGCACACTTTGTCATAAAGATGCGGCCGTCGTTCCCATCGGCAATAAATTTTACAGTTCCTGGGGACATTTTTATGTGAAATCTCTCCATAAGAACTCGAGCGGCATCCCACTGTGCACATTCGATGTCAAAGGCATTAAAATGGTCCGAGAACAAGGCAGAGCCACATTAACAACCAGACGAACATCAACATCTTACAACTTTGTCAGGGAGTTGAGCTCGCTTGAGGACGATGGAGGCAATGATGATAATGATGATGACCATGATGATGATGATGATTGGAGCTGTTGCCACTTGGCAACCCACAATCTACTGGACACTCTGCCTTTGCCACTGTCTCCTCTCCTCTGGTCCTCCTTTCCAGTAACGCTCGCTCCTTTGGCTACCTTGGGCAGACAATTAACTTGCTCGCTGACTTTTAAAAAGGCATTGGCTGACATTTTTACGCGTGTACATGATTTTATTTCCTTGGTTGTCCGCGCTGATAATTATGGCACGTTAAAGTGTTAATGTGCCACGTTAAGAGCCCCTGTCCCCAGTATCCTTGAATCTGTGAACTCCGTTTGAGCTAAGCTCTAGTTAAGTTTCATGTGTATGATGAAGCCATTTGGCGACACAATATATACAACAGGCAGATCAAGTCCCAGCTGACTCGCTCTCATATTTTAACAGTTTTTAGTAATATGGCCAATTAGTTGACCGTTGTCAGCCAAGTCAGCCAAGTCATCCAAGTTGGCCAGTTGGCCAGCAGGCAAAAGTCAAGTTTATTTGCCTGACAAAGTGACAAACCAGTTTTCAGCTAATCCAACTGTAACTAACCGTAAGCCAGGGTCAGTCTCCCAAGAGGAGAACTCTGGCTAACTGGCTGCAGCTTCAGCTTTAGAGCTCTGTCTCTGACTCTGGCGCTAGCTGTGGATTGCTGTCACCTGCTCCGCATCAATTGACGTTATTGATTCGCAGCCCACAATTTGCCGCCGCCACCCAATCGCCATAAGTTATTATGTCTGGGAAAACAGGTTTGCCATCATGGACATGTATAGATTGCCATTGCCATTGCCTTAGCCTACACCATATGTGCCGCCAGCCTCGATTCCTCATCCTCGTTGGCATCCTCAGGCCCGTAGTGGAGCTGGAGCTGGAGCTAAGCCTCATCCGCCACTTAAGGCGTTCCGAGAAAATTGCATGACAAATAAGTTTTGTGTGTCGCAGACAGTTGACATTTTTTATGCTGAGTTATATGGCGCTGTCTGGTAGAATGGTGCATGCAACGTCCTCATACTCAGCCAAATGCCTAGACAAAATATTGATTTTAATAAATGCGAGCCACATGCAAAGTTGTCAGCTGTTAAAGCAGGCCAACTGTTTGCCTGTGGAGGCTTTAACTCTGGGGCAGTTATGATCTCAAGTATGGACAGGACAAGCCTGAAAAGCCATTTGACTAACGATAGAAAACCATTGCATAAACTGACGAGTTACAATTTGTAATCTAGAATTTGTTGAGAGTGTTATTTATTTATTTATTTATATACATTCATCCTTGTGCTACAAGCATTAACTTATTAATTACGGCACTTTATATCCTGAGTGAAATAAAATTAAATTACTTTTATAAATTAAACAATTTTTATACCCGCTACCCATAGGATAGAAGGGTATTATGACTTAGTGCCAACAGAAAATGTATGTAACAGGCAGAAGGAGGCATCTCCGACCCCATAAAGTATATATATTCTTGATCAGCGTCAACATCCGAGACGATATAGCCATGTCCGTCTGTCCGTCTGTCAGTCTGTCCGTCTGTCCGTCTGTCTGTCCGTATGAACACCTGGATCTCAGAGACTATAAGACATACAGACACCAAATTTGGCAAAAAGTTTCCTTCATACCCTACGCAGATCAAGTTTATTTCAAAAGTTGGATGCCACGCCCCCTTCGCCCACAATAAGCATTAATCTAGAAAAAGTCAAGTTTTTTTTATGTAAATCGTATAACTCCAAAAGTTCTTGGTGTAATGATGTGTAATTTGGTAGCCCATCTGCGCTTGACACTCTTAATATACCCTGTAATTTTGGTACAAATCGGATAAGTAGAACAAAAGTTATTCGTTAAATTATTTATCAAAATTTTTGTGCCCAGTGCATATGGACGTATTAAGTGTGTGAATGACCTAGAGATATCAAATTTGGTGACAGTATTCGTGTAGGTCTTACGCAGATCAAGTTTGTTTTAAATTTTTGCCACGCCCCTTTCCGCCCCCAAAAACTGTAAAAGCCGTAATAATAGACCTAGAGCATTGAATTGCATAATATGCATAATAATAATTATATTCTCAATGACTCCTGTGAATTTGGTTGAGATCGAATCAAAAACATGGAAGTTATTAAAGAATCAATTTTATATGCAAAATTCAGTTGCGGCTGCTCGCGCTTTGTTTGTTTAGTTGAGAGTGACCATGTCGGTATTTAATGGATTTAAAAAAAAAAGATCTATATACAAAAATACAAATTTTAGTATATTCGGTGGTATATTTTTTGTTAAAATATTATTCAAGCTTTTTGTTTTCTCTCGAAATGGGTTACGGGTATCATACGGTCGAGCACTCTCGACTGTAGCTTTCTTACTTGTTATTATTAAATAAATCCACTAGTCGAGAGTGCTAGACTTCGAGATATCTGTGACCAAATCTAATAAAATTGGAGTTTGCCATCATTAGATTGAGAACTTTTCAGGTATTCGCAATTAAATAAAAACAACTAAACTGAAAACGAACTAACTAATAATTACTGACAATTGACGATTACTGGCCAAGTTGATCGTGCAACAAGAAATGGTTTCTCAATATTCTCACTCTGACTGTAATAAATAATAAATTCAAATTTTGTATTGCGATCCCCTACTAAGCAGAAAAAGTGAGATAACTCTCAGCTTTTGTTTGCTTCACTTTCGTCAAGACAAAAAATTATGCATAAATAATTTTTACGTAATATTGTTTTTTTTATTCTTACGCCATTTGAAGACATCTTGCTTGCAAGTTCATCTGAATAACACATTTTTAACTAACATGTTTCGCATCATTAACTGTGTAAAATATGTTTATTAGGGCAATCATGGTTTGAAGTACTTGTGAAATTGTTATAATATAAAATTTCCGTCGGTCATTTGTTAAGTTACTTGACAGCCGTAAATCAATTAAAAGGTCTATGCGAATTTCATGCATTCGCCAAAGTCCCAGAGAATAACTAAGAGAAAGAGAGAGGAAGGGCGAGAGTCTTTGACTGTGAGTAGCAGTCTAGGCATTTTAATTGAAATTAATTAGCCAGCACATAAGACATGGCTGGTTAACTAGCAAACGAGACCCACAAAGCACTAAACACAGAGGCAGGCTAGGCTAAAGGGGGGCAAAAAGCAACTGAGGGGCGGGGCTGCTGTTAACGACAACAATAAGCATCAACTACTTCACGCCAATTGTTGACAGTCAGTCACAGAGTCACAGAGTCACAGAACGCAAGATGGAACCACAACCAGAGACAGGGACACAACCAAGACGAGGCTACGACTGCCAGAAGCGAAGACACAATTGAAGTTAGAGCCTTTGCAAAGTACGAGTAGAAGCTGTTGGCAGTGCTGTGGTTATTGCTGTTGTGTGGCGGCTGTGTCGAAGGTGCGCCGGCATTTTATCATACGGCGGCATTCCTAGTATGTCAATCAAGGGGGCAGCATGTGAATCTTTTCCACATGAGCATTAAAGGCGCTCAGCTGGAACAGGAGCAGTCAGAGTGTGAGCGAGAGGGCAACCAAGCAACCAAGGCAACGCACTGCATTTGCCATTTATGACAGTTGAAATGTCAAAAGAACAACAACATCAACAGCAACAGCAACAGCTGAACGCAAACATTATGTGGATGCCTTGTGCTTGCCACTGCGGGGCAGCATTTGCAAGTGTTAAGCGTCTTTCTTTGTAGAAGTCATAATGATGCTGACGATGACAATGATGACGAGGACGTCGACGACGACGACGACGTTGTCATGTGCACAGCTGTTTTTGATCTGCCACGGATGCGCTTCATTGCCCCAAAAAGGGGTGACGTTGACCTATCCCCAACACATACTCCGAGGCAGACTCACAGATTCCCACTCTCTCAGTCATAGTCGCAGTCGACTCGTAATTCACATTAAACATATGTATGTTGAAAGAGTATTTCAAATTGGTGATAAAGTTCGTTCAGAGAACAATTCTACAGATCTACATCACTTAAAAGAATGTGTGATTTTCAAACATATGAAATAGTAAGGAAAACATAAATTCAAAGGTTGACGTAATGTTTTACATATTTTCACAATTTATAAGCTCCATATTAAAAACATTTAACAATTTGTAAGAAAAATAGTTTTTTAAAAATATAAATATTCAAAATATATTTTAAAATAATAGCATTATAGATTTCTTTCAATTTGTTAGTTGAAATATTTTATTTTGTTTACAAACATTTTTTAAAATTGACTAACCTAGGGCTTTGATTCTACTTCGAATATAAAATAAATACTTCTTAAAACTTCATCATCGTACGTTACACAAAAAACATTTTTTAAAGTTTATTAAATCTTTTATTTGACTTATAAATAATTAATGTACAATTCTAGTCACGAAAAATACATACATATGAATAATTCCATAAAGTTCGTATTATATTTTAGAACTCATCGAATGAATCTACGCAATAGAGTATTTGCAATTCAACGTTCAGCACGTAGCATTTTTAATGATTTACATGTAGTTGCTAAAGCTTTTTAGCATTTTAAATGTACACAGTGTGGACAGATTTGTTGAAATGCTTGTTAAAAACGCATTTTAATGTCAAAAGGAAATAGTCCGCGCTGCTAGCACTGAAAACATATAACACAGCACAACACATTTGAATGTGTTATTTGAGCAATGAGCGAAAGGCGTAAAAATCTGCGTAATTAAATTTTATTTCGGGGCTACATTCACACTCTGGGGGTGCAGAGGATGCAGAGGGTCCAGAGGGTGAGGCAGCTGCCAACGAGTGTTGAGGGATTGGCATGGCAGCGTTGTGGCATGGTCCGCCGGCTAATTAGCTGCGCTGCTGCTGCTGCGTCACAAAGCGAACGAAAAAGAAAAAAACATCAAAGCTAAAGAGGCACGTGACTCAAACCCAACTCAACTTAACTCTGAGATCGGTTGCCCACCCTGGGCAGCAACTGTAACTGGAACACCTTTGCAGCCAGGCAAGACAAATTCATTGACGGCTGTCAAATTAGCAACGCAAATTGCAAGAACATTCGCACACACACAAATACACACAGATACACTGGGAGAAGTAATGCATGTAAATGAATCGTTGTATCTGTGAGTTTGCGTATCTGTATCTACGCATCTGCATAATTGTCGCACACATATTTATGGCACTCTCTATCCAGGCACTTATTTAGGCTTGTTCTGTTGCTCAAGTGCCACTCGTTTTGTTTGCCTTTCAGTTGCCCTTTTTGCTGCCACACACATCCTCGCCCCCCTCACATCCCATCTGCCCCAACCCACATTCGTCCCCCATTATGGCTGTGCTTATTCATTTCAATTCACTTGACGGCGGCGCTGCGCTTTCATCTCATCTCATCATTCGACTCCACTCAGTGCCACATGGTGGCAAAGCCGTCATCGTCAGCGGCATCATCAACGCCTTGCACTCAGTTATAATCAAAATATTCCTGCAACGTCCGCCTCACGATCTCGAATATTAAAATTACTCCTTATGGCTGCATTGAAAATTGCACAATTGAGTTAGCATTGCTTGTCACAAGATATGCGTTGTCATAAATACCCTTGTTTCAGCACAAATAATATTCCCAATATGTTTTCACGAAATACAAATAAAAAATCGTTTCGATAGGCTTTGAGCTTGTGTTAAAATTCATTGATTTTCATGTCAGCAGCTCTTAAACACAAATGATTTAACCTTGCCGCAAGAGTTCATGTCAGCAGCTCTTAAATTTAGATGACTAAACTTTGCCACGCCCATAGCTGGAGGGCGGTGTGCAGATGGGCGTGTGAAATCGACAATTTCAAATGGCCATGATGCGCCATAAAAATGAGCAGCGTTGACAATTTCACAAAAATATATATGTACACATAATGCATAATATTTCACATGGGGCATAATAACACATTTCTAAGCGGCATATAAAAGCACAAGGCAAAGACAACAGCTAGAAGCATTATGAAGACCAAGAGATACGTTTATGAGAGAAGAGTTTTCACAACTTATGAGTCAGAGAGCCCAAAAAGATCAAACAGAGAAAACAAATCATAAAAGTATGGTCGGTCTGTCGGCAGACGCAAGTCTTAGAACCTGGACCACGCCTCGTGTCATATAAATTCTTCCAAAAATCCAGAAACATAAAAGTTGCGCTTCAGTCGTTGTTGGATTTTGTTGCCACATAAGAATTTAACATGTTTTACAAGCAATCAAATTGCATTTTTCACATAATACACGAAAAATACGAGAATACTCGTTCACTACGCCCAGCATTCGACTTCGACTCCGACTTCGACTTGGAGTTCAAATTTAAGCCTTGTGTTTGAGTGGAGGCATGAATTCAAGTTGAGTTGTCTGAGTGGGCGTCATAAATAGCCAAAAGGGGTATCGGGAAGTTTGAGTTGGGAATAAGAACTGAAAGGAATTCACAAGTTGCCGCTAAAATAGCTGAAGAGATTAATACGCAACAAAGCGTTGCTTTATGATGCCAACGGAATGAGTTCTCTGCTTTAGCCAGACAGTTTGTTTACCTTAAGTCCCCATTGCTCTTCAATACAAGCTTTAAAGGGTATATTGACTTGAAGCACATATGTAAGTTCGATAAGATAAATAGTTTTTTTATTTTTTTGGCTGAATATGAAATTATAAAAAATATTTATTTTTATTAAACAATTGATAATGAAAGTCGTTTGTGCATTCGACTTATACACAAATTATTTTGTTGATGAGAACGGTATGAATAATTATTTATTCTCATTATTTAGAAATCGTTAACTTACAGTCAGTAATTAAAGTCCTTAGTGCTTTCATTTCATTTTTTAATAGGAATTCTAAGTTGCATTTTATTTTTATTTATTTTATATTTCATTGTTTTAAATACTTTATTGAAAATAAAATGAGTTTATCTATTTAATTTTTAAAATGTTTAATTATTATTATATGATTATTATGACATTAAATTAAATAATGTATATAAACACTATTTAATTAAATTAGTATAAACAAATTGGTAATACTGTCACCAAAATTAACAAGCTTCATCTAGGTCCAGTATTGCAAAAACAAATCCAAAAAATTTATTTAAAAACTCTGTCCGTATCTTTAGTATATTTATTTAAAAGCTTCTTTTTAAAAATATTGTCTGAACTGTCATACAACTCAACCTTTAAGTAAATAAGTTTTGTAACACTGTATAAATGTAGATTGTGCTTGCATTACAGAGTTGTGCATACCCCATTCCCAATATTACCAGAGCTTATTTATGTTGCTTTCTCAGCATTGTTGGTTCGGTTTAACTATGAGCTGTGTGTTGTTGAGTTATTCTGCGACTCGTTGGCGCTTCATTCCGCGCAATTTGACAATAGACAATGACGATTGATGGCAGTTGGCATTGACATTAGCTGAACAGTTCAGTTGAGAGGAGTTGAATACTCTGAGGCAACTGAAGCAAATGACATGCATTTAATCAAACGCGTTTGTGTTTCATTTGTTTGCCTTTGAAAGTTTTCAACGCCGGCTACTGATAACGAGTTTTGTGCATTAAGCTCTATTATAACGCCCCGAAATTACAGACGCAGCAGCATGTGAATCCTGGGCAGAATCCTTGTCGTTTATCTGGCAGCACAGACAAGGCCTGCGACTGCCTGAGGCGATAGCATAGATGAGTCTGGTGGTAAGGCATGACAGCATGGTGTGGGGGGAGGAGGAGGAGGTTGTCATCTGCGAAACACTCGTTTAGTGTAATTGGGCCAATGGCGCTTCGAGTTACACCCACGCAACTAACTGGGAGGGCGACTGTTGCCAACAAAAAGTCTGGTAACAAAAACTGCAAACTTTTTGGGGCTGGCAAGCTAAAAACCCGCAACCAGCACGAGCATCACAAGCAGCATAGCAACAGACAACGTTAGTTATGTAGACTACAAATATACATCCATATATATATATATATATATTTTTGGGCCAAAGTTTTATATTTTATGACAGGCAAGCCCAACCAGACGCAGACTGTGAGACGGTCGGTCTGCCAGACAGACAAATGGCAGCGACATTTGAGCGACACTTGCAGTTTAGTGAGATGAGTTCTGAGGTGGAGTTGGGGTTATGCTTGAGGACGGCAAACTTGCAGACATCGGACGTGCCCTGGCCCCCCGAAATAGACAGTCAAACTCACAGACAGACGAATAGTCAGCTGTATATAATTACAGTTACAGTTACACTTTCACTATACTCGTAATGTCACCAAAAATTTGATTTTCACTCCTTCCGTCTCTCACCAAAAGTTAAATTTTAAGTGCTCTGTGACCCCTTTTAAAGTGTCAACGATGTGGGCTTTTGCCTTTGCTCTGAAGAGCTGCTTGTTTCGTATAGTTTATGGCAGAGACAAACACAAATAATTACGAGTAATTAACTATAGTTGCGACAGCTATGGGAAAACTTTTCACCCAAATGTTGTTTACCGAATGACTCTCACATTAATATAAATAAATTAGTGGCAGCATCGATGATTTAAAAAGTGGAGACAAATAGATAATTCAGGTAGTAATTAAAATGCTCAGTACATCAATAATATTAGGCAAATGTAAAAAATGTTTTAATTTTTTAAATTCTGTATAAATATTTATAGTTACTTAAAACATTTTTTGGTTTTCTTTTCTAAAGACTGTTCATAGTCGACATAATAATGAATACGATGAAATAAAAATCAACTCAAGACATTTTAAAAATGACTAACCTGAAGGACTTTCGCATCTCCTATTAAAATTGGGAATATCTTCCTTTGCTTTATGCTTGTAATAAAATCCATTTAAGCAATCGAGATTGCGTTCTTTTATAATTTTGCTGCTCAATTTTTTTCCACGTAATTTCTCTTGATTAATATTGAATTTCAGCACTTGACTCGAATTACGTTGTCTACTCTTGAACAGAGTGCGCAAATCGCTTGACTGCCTTTATTTTAGCCTCGCTTTTGATTGTAATCTCCTAAATGTGCTTCAAAGAGAACCTTTAACCAGCTGACTGACCCACTAACTAATCATAATTATTGCAATTTCTTAAACCGCAAATGGCTGAACTTTCACTTTTACCCTGGGCAGCACAAAGAACATAAGTTATGGTTTACACTAATGGCATGGTATGGGGGACTTGCACAGGAAAAGATAAAAGATGTTTGGTCATTTGAATTTTGTGATTTCTCTCGCAGACATTTTATGCAGTGGTTCAAGGGCAATTTAATTATTCAGGCTCTTTTTTATGCCCAGCTTGCACTTCCGTTTGTCGCTGCTGCAACCGCTTGCTGCTTGCCTCATCCCGCTTGCCTCGTCGCCATTGTTTGCCTTGTCTTTGGCAGCAGGCTGTTGCTGCCGGCGGCATTCACGAAATGCACACAGCACTGCACTGCAAAAGTTTTTCCATTTCCTCAACGCTGCTGCTGCTGCTGTTTTCCCCTGAATACGCTTTTCCCTCCCCCGACCGCCTCATGTATTCGCTGCAGGAGCAAACTTCGCTGGCGCTCTAATGGAACTTTAAGCTAGATTAATTTTTTAATTAGTTCTTTTGTTGTTGCGCATTCGAGTAGCGTCTACCAGCAACACCAATAGCAGCAGCAGCAGCAGCTTCTTGCCACATCGCAACCCATTTGCCACGTCTCTCTGCCTAAAACATCCTTAGCAACTTTCCTGCTCGTCTCATTTGTAGTCGTATCCATTACATGGCAGCGCATGCAAACTAATTTTAAGAGCACTTTTTTCATAGTATTTTATTTATATGGATGTCTTCGGCAAGGCGGTTTTATCTGGCTGCAGCTCGTTCTTAGACAATTGAAGGCATAATATTATTTGAAAGCGTTATCTCAATAAACTGCTGAAGAGACATTTTCAGTTAAGCACAGAATAATATTGTATTTAGCTTGCTTCGGGCAATTCAATGCACCATATGTCTTAAACCAACAATGTATAGTTTTGCATAGGAATAGGATAAGGCGCTCTTGAGGACATATAAAAAGGTGATTCCATACTCTAAAATATCCTTAAACCAGTCTTCTACTCAAAGTCTACTCAGGACGGTCAATGGAGTGCGATCCGAGAATAGAGTAAATACTTTCCATTTAATTTCATTATTGTTATATTATAATTAATTTAAATTTTTAATAATCAGCCACAAAAACATATCAATTGGTATAGAGGGAATATTAATGCATGATTGATGATTTCGCATTAGTTTTTTGCGATTATAATTCGAATAATAGTGAAATATTGTCTGTTTAAATGTAAAAAGAGCATGTGTTATTTATAAGCAGCGTTTCTATAAATTAAAGGCAGGTTGTAGTCGACTCTATTAAATTCCATTGAGATTATCCTCTTCCACTTTATTTTGCTTCCTTTGGCAATTCTTTAGTCAGCAGCTGCGGCTTTAAAGCTGCGTCCTGCTATAAAAAGCTCAATTTTATTGAAAAAATCCTTAATTAAATTTCCGTTTCAATGTGTCAAAGTGTGAACAACACAATAATTTGGTTCTTTATTAACTGCTGCCGCTGTGGGCGTGGCAGTGACAGCAACGGCAGTGAAGGCAACACCAAAGGCAACAATCTAGGCAGCAGCTGCACGAAATCCTTAATAAAGTTAAACTACATACGAGTGTGTGTGTGTGTGTGTGTGAACGCGGCTATATCCTGCCACCGGAGGTGTCAATTTAAAGCCAATTTAATTTGTGCGACCGGCGGCAGTGGCATCGCCAGCAACTGCCCCAAAGAACTTGCAACACGCATTTTAAAGTCGCCTTCTGCTTGCTGCAAAACGTAAACTCGAAACCTCTGAAGAGGGTTGTGGAACGGGGCAAGCGGAAAGGGGAAAGGCGGAGGCTTCTGGGTTCTGGGTTCTGGCAGAAATGGAAATTACAATTTTTAACATCGTCTGTCTTGCAATGTTGTGTTGTTGTTGCTCTACATATGCCGCTTTCAATTAAAAGGCAAAGGCGACCAGTGCTCTGGACACTGGACTCTACATGAACACGGATTCATGTGGCACATGGATGCTGTGTTGGCGGCGTTGGATGTTGCTACAGTTGTTGCTGTTGCTGTTATCGCTGCCATTGCCCAACAACGCATTCGAGCCAAATGTGACAACAATGACAACAACAACAAAGGCAACGACGACATGGCGTAACAACAACCACTGCGACCTAATTTGAAAGCCAATTTAAAGAGCTTGTGGAACAGTCAAAGCGAAGGCAATGCAAATGGCAAGTGGCAGGGACAAGGCTGATGCCGTTTACCAGAGACTGCAATCGAAGTCAACGGTAATCGAAGCTGTGCAGCAACTGCAACAAAACACTTTAAACAACAGGGCAAGGCGCATACGAAGATTTCTTCGATGAATATCGTTTGACCAACCAGTCTGTAAAATAGATTACTCAATGCACATGCGAGTAATTAATATGAATTAATAAATAATACATTAATTGTTGCGCATAGTATTTAAATATTGAGCTGCTAACTAAAGAAAAAACGAAAAATAAAAAAAAAATACTTACCATCTCAATAACAATCTATGACATAATTATCAAAAATTAATCATTTTTATTGACTAGTAAATAAAAATCAACCGTACATAAATTACTTCAACCAACAAACAACAATTACGAACTTAATTTATTTTAGTAACGGGTAATTCACAAACTATTAAACTTATTAACTTAAATGTGTTTTATTTTTATATTCTTTATTATTATTTTTTTTTTTAAGAATACTTTATTTTAAAACAAATAAGTTAAGAACGCTTAAGATGAGAGTGATTGTCTGAAAGAAACCCTCTCATAATCGGACTACAAGTCAATTTTTTTTCACTTAATAATCGTTTTTGCGTTTATAATGTTTAGAAATTAATTAAAATAATCCTGATTTTTTTTTTAGTTTCGATACCCCATATTTTTATACTCTATTTACCCATATGAATGTGATCGGGCAAAAAATCAACATAAAACAAGTAAGAAAGCTACAATCGAGAGTGCTCGACAGTATGATACCCGCAACCCATTCCGAGAGAAAACAAAAAACTTAAATGATATTTTAACAAATAATATACCAAATATACTAAAACTTGTTTTTTTGTATATATTTGATCATACTGGTCATACTGTCAACTAAACAAACAAAGCGCGGGCAGCTGTAAGTGAATTTTCCTTGTAAAATTGATTCTTTAATAACTTCCTTGTTTTTCATTCGATCTCAATCAAATTCACAGGAATCATAGAGAATATAATTATTTATATGCATACCAAAATTCAATGCTCTAGGTCTATTATTACGGCTTTTACAGACTTTTGGGGGCGGAAAGGGGCGTGGCATCCAACATTTGAAATAAACTTGATCTGCGTAGGACCTATAGGAGTACTGTCCCCAAATTTGGTAGCTCTAGCTCTTATAGTCTCTGAGATCTAGGTGTTCATACAGACGGACAGACGGACATGGCTATATCGTCTCGGCTGTTGACACTGATCAAGAATATATATACTTTATGTGGTCGGAGATGCCTCCTTCTGCCTGTTACATACATTTTCTGTTGGCACTAAGTTATAATACCCTTCTACCCTATGGGTAGCGGGTATAATTAGAATACCAAATTTTAGAAATTTATACCTAAACAAGTTGATTAATGTATTTGAAGAAGAGAATGAAATACATTTTTAAAAGGAGACAAATATTTTAAAATATTGATCCCAATCGATTAAAATAAACAGATTGAAACATTTTTCGTTAACCATAAAGTTATAATCTGATTTCCTTTATATTGAAATGCTATTATCAAATAAAGCACTACTTTATTTTTGTGTATAACATTTAAGATTAATTAATTGCCATATTATTCAACAAACTATGAAGTAATGAAAAATTTCACATTTTAGTTAGTGAATATACAATACGTTTCAAACTAATATTTTTTGTGGAGTTCATATAATATTTACATCTATAATTCAATATCTGAATGGGATGGTTTTTATAGAGATTTTATGTTTTCTCATCGGATTTTGTTTGATTATCCGCACAAAAGCTGCGCTCAGGAATTGAGTTATCGATGTTCAGATCAAAAGAAAAAGCATGAGATAGCTGCTCATCACAATAAGAAACTCGCATGCTGCTGCCTTGGCAAAAAAGTCAATTCCATTTGGCAACCTGGGGAGCTGTTAACCTCCGGGATAAGCCCCCGTTGACTTTCTCGCTTGTCATGTAAAACACAAAACTTGAAGCTTCCATTGCCGCTGCAGTTGCAGCACTTCGAGGAAAAGGGCAATGGCAACTGGGAAATGGGAACTGGGAAATGGGAAATGCAAGTGGCGACAAGTCACAGCCTTTGCACATTTGTGTGTAGTCGTAAGGCACTCCATGAACTGCCAGGTAGTTGCTTGGGATAAACTTTGCTTTTGGGCGAACAAAAGTCAAAGACAAACTGCCGTGTATTAAATTCTATCCCAAAGACAAAATGCTGCGACACGTAAATGGAACAGACTCTAAACTCAGACCTGCATCCCAAACCCGGAATTGGATTTGCCTCGCTTGCCGGGCCAACTTATCTGGTCAGACGTTAAGGGGGGGAGGAGTGAGATCCCTTTTCTCCCATTGCAGTGCCTAGTGACACAGTTTTTCAGCTTCTCCACAGTGCGGGTTATATTAAAATTTCTAGCCAGCGCATTTTTATACTCTCATCCTCCTCATTCTTCCTCATTCCCCGCCAGTCCTAACTATGCGCTACATTTTATTTTACTTCTCCTGCCGTAGCCCTTACTTGGTCATGTAAAATGCCAAGTCTCTGGCTAACAAAAGTTGTGCGCAGTCAGTTGACATAAATTTTGTTAGCCTACTTTTGGGCGAAATTGCTTACAGACAATGCACAGGAGCAATGCGCTATTATTATCCCTCTTTTTTTTGGAAACTGGGTGGAAACTGTGCTGTTGCCAAAATCCACTATTAAATGCAGATATAATTATATAATTTCACTTTTTTTATGTGCTGCAGCTAAAAAACCCAGTGTGAAAGTTGTTTTTACTTTTGATTACAGATTTATAATGTGCAGATATTCACAAGTACGGGATGGAATTTATGATACCAATTATACGACCAATGGCTGGTGTATAGTGGATAAGAATACAAAAAATCTACTCCTGTAAACTATTACAAATAATCATATATTTTTAAGTAAATTCATCATATTTTATTAACGAGCTTCAAAATCGAGTTAAAATTAGAAAACGGTCAATAAATATAATAGTTTACTATTTGACTATAAGCGTTTTTTTTAATTTAGTAACAGTTTACATGAGAACAATTGACTGATGAGTTTCATTACTCTACAAATGGATATGCAAGGAACAATGAATGTAATGTTTTACTTAAAAATAATTTAGCAGTCTGATGGTAATAAATAAATAAATGCCAAATGTTTTTCAAAATTGTTTAATTTATTGGTCCAGCTGTTAAGTAATATACAAAAATATCACACCTAAAATTACAACGATACTAACTTGGAAATATAGAAGTAAAAATATTGAAAATGATCTACATTTTCGTTCGCGTTTCTTCTGTCAGTCTGAATGAATAAATAAATGAATATGAGTAACTAGAACAGATTGAGCCATAAGCTTTCGGCTTCTTCAACCCCCCAGAGTGTTCAATCTCTGAAAATAAAAAAGCAAAACTAGTGGAAATAGGACATGTAAACATAATATTATTATTAATATGGAATTTTCCACTTGGCTGAGCCATGATAACAAGTCAATTAGGACGTTGAACTTTATAAAATGAATGAAATTAATGAAACGATGCCTCGGTACCAACTATGAAGGTTTCATAATTTAATCGCTGCTTAATGGTAGCACATATTAAGTGATCATGTCAATATGTTGAAAATCATCATTCAAAAAATCAAAAGTAAATTGATTTAAGGAATTACAGCTATTTTATGTTGAGTAGAAGCGCCATGATATTCCTAACACCACGTCGTTGCATGCTAGTAAGAAATAAATTTAATTATGCAAAAAGTGCGCTGCACTCAGCGTGATGACCACTCGGTGGGTCTTCAGCCCCCGGAATGACCGCCTCTCGGCCTCTGCCCCTTCCCCTTGGAGGTGCTCTTACATAGGAGCTAGCCTGGCCCATTTAAAAGGGAGCACGGAAATTATTTCAATTGTGTGCACTTGAAGGCGAGGCACTGCTTAAAAAATAAAATAAAATGCATAAAAATAAAAAGTAAAAACGAAATGAATAGAGACACGGGGAGAGAAAGACGAGGAAGCGAAACGAGCATTTCAAGAAAACGTCGAGCGGCAGTCAAAGCTCCAGCCAGAGGCAAGTGCCGCACTCAGCGGCAGCAATGGCAATGGGGCAGGCACAGTTCCCAGTTGTTGCACAGGTCGTCGACGCGACCATTTCAATGAGGTGCTGACTGACGTTGGCCTGGCCGGGCCAAAACGACAGCAGACCAAAAAAAGTTGGCAATGCCAAGCAGCGATTTTCAACTTGAAGTGCAGGAATGTGCAGAGGGAGCGACGGGTTGGGCAGAGTGGTTGATGGTTAGGCTACCTTTTTGGCTTGGACCGGACCGAGTGGCTCTTTTCGGAAATTCAAATTTCCGATTCTTGATGATTTTATTTAAATTTGCGTATTCGAGTATTTGTTGGAGGCACTTGAAGTTCTGCCGACTGTTCTGACTGCCTCCACTAACCTGCCTCTAACCAGCCTTGTTTGTTGCCTTTGTTTTCTTCTGGCGAAAATTGTTGAAATTGGCAGGAATTTGTGCGTTCGAAATTGGCCTGTTCGCTGTGGAGCACTCGCTTTGAGCCAATTAACATAGTGCAGCTTAACCATGATTTATGCCCCAAAATAAATAAAAATAACCCTCATTATAATATCAGTGTTAAGTACATGGCAAGAACATCGCTTGCAACACTGCACAACATTGCGGCTGCTGCAATTTGTGCAGAATGCGAGATAAGCGAGAAAACCCGCTTGCCGCACACGTGTGCCGCATGGAGATACTTTCGATTGGTGGCACAGCAAACGCGTGCAGCATTCCCATTAGGCAAATACGCAGCTGCCTCTTGGCTCATCTCGCTTAAATAGGCGTGGACAAATCTACATTTCGGCCGTTATTTATTACGGACACGACTCAGTTGGCGATTTCCCATTTCGATTTCGAAGTTGAGCGTGGCTAACACAGATTCCAGATAGTCTTGTGTTTCACTCCTCTATTGATCCCTAACTTTGGTGGTCATCATTTGTAGACACGTTTTTGTTGTGGCTTCAACTCTGTTGAGGGGTGGCAGGGGGCGTTGCAACAGTGGCCACACACAAAGCCAAATAGTTACCCTTGTTACTTCCGTCGCGAGTGTCTCGCATTACATGAAACAATAAATTTCCTATGCAGATGCTATCGTCGGTTAGTTAAGTCGATTACTCGATTGCCGAAGACTCTCATGTGTGCTGGGAAAAACATGACAAATTGTTGGGAATCAAACAAAATTATTCACACAATTCTTTTGTGAAGCTGCATGATTGGAGCTTCCACTATTTATAAATAAATAATGTGTGTACAACTTAGGAAAGTGAAAAGAATAACAATAAAATATAGAAACATCATTATACATTTTATGTTATACATATATTGAAATTCTTATAATATTCTTATAATAATTGTAATAAAATTTTGAAATTAATTCAAACAAATATTTGGTTGTCAAATTCATGTTAGTCCTCAGATCTTTTGATTGCTTGAATTCTTATTTTGTTATGATGTTGTTGATGTTGTGATTAAATATTGTATTCTAGGGTAATACATTTAAATTAATATTTAGGATATGTATGTTATTATTGAAAATTCCAATAACAAATTCAATTCATTCTTCTGAAAATTCATAAGTACTAGTTGAAATGTTTTATTTTAATTAAATAGTTTGTCTAATAATAATAAAATCAATCAATGCCTTTCAAAAATTTCAAAAGTCAATAACTTATACCGTAAACAATCTTGTTCAAGAAATATTATTTAATCGCATATTCTTTAATGAAGCTTCTTTAGTTCAATCGTTATTCAAACTACAGATCTCTGCGCGAGTAAACTATTTTTGCATATCTACGATATCACTGGCTTCATCACGCATTCCCCATCAGCGGGCAACATGTTGCAGCCAAAAACGGGCAATTGCAATGCAAATGCTGCCACTTAGACACATTTCGAGTTAGTTATGCCACGAAATGCCCAATCAGAGCCGCTGCCGAGCGAGCAGAGACTAGCAACTAAGTAACCCACTCATTTAACCGCGGCCACATAAGAAATGAGAGAAGCAAACGCCTCTAGTTGGTGCTGCGGCACAACACAACACGTTTAATTGCGGCTGCCACTAAATTGCATCTGAATATTGTTGGTGTGTCTCTGTGTGTGTGACATAATATAACAGACCAAATTATACCATTTATCGCAGACCCCGCTGGGTCTCAACACACAGCCAGAAGGAACCCAAATCCAAACTGAACAACTTGCCAAACGAGCAACAATTGTTGTTGTTGCTGCTGTCGTTGTTGTTGTTGTTGCCGCTTTAGTGTTTTCGGCACTTTTCGCCTTGGCGTTGTCAGCATAGTTAGCACAGATCCAGATCCCCAAGATAAGTTCAGTCGGGCACAGCTGCGCCAAAAATTGTTGGCATTTTGCGCATGCGTCGGCAGCTCACCGCAAAACTGCATCACAAAGTGGAGACAGAGGCCAAGCCGAGGCCACGTTGGCAATCACAGTGCACAGTGGGGCAAAACAGTATTCAAATTTGATATAATAATAATGAACTTTGTGAATTTTATAATCGTTAAATATCTACTTTACTAATTATATTGGAAAATTAAAATATTGTTTCAAATAGTCGAAATTTAATAAATAATTTATAACTTTTATTTCCATAGCTATTAATAAATATACTTCAAATACTCTATATATTTTTGTTCTTAAAAAAACATTTTTCAAGACTTATGAATTCTAAGCTAAATTTTTGTTTAAACTTTAAATTATTTCTAGAATAATCTACGAGCTATACAGTTGAATAATCTCTTCAAATTATTGTTAACAGCTGCTTGACCACTGTGCATCCGAGGCAATAATTTGATTTCGGTTCTGCGGCTCAAGCTGAAATTTTCAGCACCTCGAGTGGAGATTGGAGTGGACACAGTGTGGCATGGAGTGCTCGAAGCATTCGGTGTGTAGAATGGAGCGAAGTGGAATGGAGTTAGGGAATGTGCTTGAAAATTAGCTGAAATAGTTGTAGGTACAAATTTTAGGCGCTGTTTTTTCACATTTTCTTGGCTGTTAGTTGCTTACTTGAGGTCGGTCGTGTTGCCTTCGTTTCTGTTGTTGCCGTTTGTTGTTGTGCGTGATGTCAGGCACCGTTAGAAAAGCAACAGCATTTGCCAGTTGTATGTGTCAATGGCTCGAGACGGGTATCACTTAGAAGTTGTTAGTCGTGTTACATTTATAGTTAGTTGTGGTTGTACTTAGAGTTGGCCAAAAGGTTCCGGGGCAACGAGAGGAGGGGCCTATAGAAAAAGCCATATTTGCAGCCGGTGCGCATAATTTATTTGACTATAATTACAATTAATTATGGTAATTATGTTGTTTTTAGAGACCAATGCCAACTCAATTATTTGAACGCACAGCACTTTCCGTTGCTACATGAAAAGTTTGCGGTTGGAAAATTCCTCCCCTCGTGTCTCTGGCCCGCAAAGCAGCGAAGACAAAACAGAGTTGGAAAATAACATTTGGCAGTGGCGGCAAAAACTTTTTCCACGTTGTGGCAAAAACTCGCACATGTGTGTGAGTGTAAGTGTGTGTGTGTGTGCTGCTATCTGTGTGGGTGTACTACATTGCAGCTTGTGGGCGTGGCTGGCAACACGCGTCGTCCAGAGGACCTAAAATTGCAGGAAGCGCAAAAAGTTGGCGGGCAATGTACATAAAAACATCAGCGGGTTATGAGTGTGTGTGCATGTGTGTGTGTGTGGGAGTATCTATGTGTGGGTGATGGTGTGTGTGTGTGTATGTGTGTGTGTGAGTGGCAACCGCAATCAAAAGGGATATTTAATTGTGCCTAATTAGCTAATTTATGTTGCTGTTGTTGTCTGAGTGGCAGCAAAGTGTTGCTCTAAGCATATTAACCTCGCCTCCTGCCTCCACCACAAGCCTCCAGTTCTCCCTCACCATCGTCCTTGCCTGTGCACGTCATCGGCATTGTCGTGTGGAAAACGCTGCAGCACTAAGTTGACTTGCCCCATGTTGATGTCGTTGGCTCGGGGACTACACGGCGCCCGCAAGTATGCAACACTCTTGTTAGGGACTGCAACACACACCGACAGGCTGCATTGCAATGTGGAACAACTTCTTGTTTGTGGGCTTCTTACTATATTTTGATGCACGGATCTGGCTTCTACCCAACATTGACTAAATTTGCAGTTGAGTGTCTGGTGGCCTTAAGTTACTGTCTGTACTCAAATATTAAAACTTCTTCATTTATATAATTGAGAAGAAGTTAGAACACCATAAACACTCTTCGATAGGTATTTTTTATTTTTCAAACAACTTTGTAAAAATTGATATGATAAGAGCGGGTGTCGCATGAAATTTGAACAAAATGTAAATTTCACTTTTTCTGCGTATTGGACACTTGAGCCGAGCCTTCGATGTTTATTTCTTATGTTCACTTCCTTTAAATAGTTTAAGTACGCACAAACCCTTCACAGTAAAATACCGACATATTTTAAAACAATATTAAAACTATTGAATTTAAATCTTACATAATGATTTTTTAAACAATGTTCTAAATTTAGACTAAAAACCCATTTCTTAAATAAGCTTAGAAATATTTAATGATAGATATAAAATTTCCTTAAATGTTTGAAATAATTGGTTTGAATATTAATTGATAATGACGAAACTAAAATTTTATTTAATCTAACGACTTTACAGTATTTCTAATAATCTGTTTAGTTTAACATTAGATAGAATGATAAACAAATTCAACAATGCAGCGAAGTAAAGTCGAAAGTGATTGTGTTGTATTTTAATTAATTGATAATATTGTTGTAAATATTCAATCTCAATTGAATACACCTATTGAATTGAGTACAATTTTTGAATATCAACAGCAGAGTTTAGTTCATTGTTCAATCGTATAGTTTTTAAGTCGTTTAAATTCTGCGAACATTTGCTGATGGTATTCCATCAAACCCAGTAGTCGATATATATTTTCATTGACTGCATTCTTTGCAAATCGTTTATCAATAAGCAAGGCTTTTGCTGCGGCACACATTTGCCTGTTGCGGCTGCTGACAGCTGCACGTCATAGAGACTGGGACAAGGACGAGCTTCCTTCTTCTGTCAACTTTCCTCGGCTTGCCGCAACTTTTCGCCATTCGAGCCTGACCCACTTGCAAGGACTCAGATCTAATGCGGACTTGTCAGAGCCAAGCCCATGTCCATGCCCAGCAACATCAGCAACAATGCCTAAACGTACATAATAATGATGGGCAAGGCAAGTGGCAACGTGGCAGTGTTCGGAGGGGGGCGGAGTGGCAGGTTGGGGCAGGCACTGTGCGCCTGACAGTTTAGCATAAATCGATAAAAAAGAAAGAAGAGAAAAGGAAAAATAAAAAAACTACAAACAGGTTTAAAGAGTCGCTCATTGTCTGGATGTGCAGGATGTGCGCACTTCTTGGCCATGTCCTGGCCTAATGCGTTTAATTTTTCTTGTGCTACAATTTGCTGACATTCCCCGCACCACCCTCACCCATCAGGCTGCGTCCTTCAGCTTCCTGGCTGCGTCGTCGAGCATTCTCCATCCGAGCTTGTTTGCTGCTTTGTTTGTCGTTTGCACGTCGCCTGCGCATTTTTTCCAGGCATTAAATTTTATTTCGCGTTTTGCATTTGCATAGAAAATTCATTAATTTTGTCGCGCTGAGCAAGAGAAAAAATTTGGAAGGGAAGAAAAATAAATGCGAAGAATTGCTAGACAAATTTTTGCGGCTGCTGCTGTAATAAATTCATTCAAGTGCCACTCGGTTTAATAGTTCCCTGTAGAAAGTGAGTTCCTTGGCAACAATTTTTACTTATTCACCAGCTGCACTGAAACTTTCAAAACAGAATTTTGTTGATTTAAATAAGAATATTGATTAATTCATTTCAGACATTTTGTAAGTTATTTGACTTAATAAATGTTTTTTATCGTAATTGTTAGTCCTTAGGTATTTATTTATTTTTTAATTTTAGTCACTAAAACTAAACCTAAAAATAAAAATTTCATATTTTGTAAAACGAGATCTAGTGCTGAATTGAATTGAAGCCTCGAATCGAAGTCCCAATCACCTTTTTTCCAAGTGTATATAATTTGAGTTAAGCCGCTGAAATTTGCTTATCATTGCTTTTCTTTCTTTCTAACTGACTGTCTGTCGTAGAGTCTTGGCAATTGACTTAACCATCGATTTGGCTGGGTTTCTTTCTTGACTTGTCATTGCCCCTCGGGGCGTGGGGCCTTCTTCATCTAGACTCGACTCGACTCGACTCAACTCGACTCGACGCGATTCCATTGGACTCGGGACACACACATGCACTTCAAGCTGTCAGTTGGCGCATTGTAATCGGCGTCTGACCCGCATTAATTATAGCTCACTGACATGTGATATTCACACATGCCGCACACACACAGACACATTCTCTGCCTTCTCTATCTCTCTCTGTCCACTTGTGTCCACTGCTGGAGCACTTAAGCTGACTCCATATACAAGTAGACAGCCATGACTTGAGCTGCCTACGAGGCTCGTTAATCGATATATCTTTCTCCTGCTGGCAACTCTTTCATTTCAACCTTCTTGTCTTCTTGTCTATTTGTCTGCTGTTGAAATTGAGCCGTGTCCGCGTCCAGAACTCGTCATGCTGCCCCAACAACAGCAGCTGCCAGTCTTTCCCAGCCTCCACTTTTCTTTCACAATCTTTTGTTATTTCATTTTTTTCGTTTTCTTATTCTTTTATTTATATTTTATTTTTAGTCATGTTTATTGTTATTTGCTTTAGCTGCGAAAAAACGAAAGTTGTTTCACACCTTTTCAGAGCACGCCAAGTACATATCTACATCATTTGCTGTCTCTGGTTCTTTTATATGGGTTAAGTTCAATAACCAAACACTTAAAGATACTTTGACACAGTATCTATGGCCACAGAGTATTTATCAAAATTGTTTGTCTTCTAATGGATCTCACTTTACTTTCTATTGTCTGGACCAAAGAGCTGCATTTGACACACATATTTGAGACTTGTTTCAAGTTGCTTCAGAAAGCGCTCTATAAATATCAAATGTTTCAAGAAGTCTTTCATCAACTTCAGTTAATGCGTGGGAGAACACGATATCATTGCAGTTGTGGGCAAAATATAGATGTTTCGAATCAACAATGCCAAACTCTTTAAGGTTTATTAAGCTTTCAAAGATATCAATGTAATATCAAGATTTTATGACAATTTTAAAGATCTGCGAAACTTTTGACAGACTGTTGATGCTGCTCACTCTTGTTGTTGAGGAAGATTAATGTGATAAGAAACTAAATGGCAATTAAAATGAATTGGCTGGTTTCTTGTTAAGGTATTTTATCTTTAGAAAGATATTTCATCTTAAAGTCGCTATTGTTATTTTCGTGTTTCTGAATTGTGTAGAAGAAAAATAAAAATTTGAGTCTCTACCTTACCATAATCCCATTTAAAGATTGCTAATTTTCATTTGATAAACAGGTGACTTCAATTAAACTAATGAATTTCGTGACATTAAAAATCCCAAGAATTCTATTATTTGTTATGTTAAGTGAGCGAATGAAATTTCAACACTGCCAAATGATTAATTATAAATAAATAATTGTTGGTTTTGAAGAGCTTTTATATTGTCATACGTATTCACTTTTATTACTAATATTCTTAGTGTTAAATATGCAAATATCCATTATAAATTTCTATGTTATGCAATACTCCATTTAAAGATTTCTGATTATTTTTAATTTAAATGCAATCCAACTGAAACATTTGGTGGTAAATCAATACCTTGTTAATGCTAAAAAATATTTTATTACATAAATGTTAAATAAGCAAGTCTAAATACAAAAAATGTATCTAGTTATTGTAGAGCTTTTAAAATGTGATAACTAATCACTTTGTTTACTAATATTCTTTGTGTTAAATAATCGAATCTTCAAAATACATTTTTACACTACCCAAATATCCATTTGTAGATTGCTAATTTTTCATTGGCTGGAATTCAATTGAGGAATTTTGAGGTAAATCAAAACCTCATTAAACGTATTAGCAATTTGTTGCACGAAGACAAGAATGATGATGATAACCGCTACGGTTTCGAATCCTTGCGCTAATCTCAGCTCAAATGCAATGCAAAGCTGATAAACTGAGTGAGGAAAACAAAAGCAAATACAAAAGCATGTATAAAATTCGAATTTTCAGAGATAGTCGAGGGAGAAATAGACAGACAGTGAGAAAGATATTGAATGGGATTGGTGGGAGGTGGCACAAACCTTCAACTTGAGTACTTTTTTGCTTTTACCGAGCAATTTTCCAACATTTTCCGCTGACTACTAAAGTCATTATATTTGCAAGCGAGCAACTGGCACAGAAAGCAGGTAAATAAGTACATATAGATAGCTAGCGGAGAAGCTATGTATGGGGAAGAGGACTGCGAGGAGCTGAGTCGGGAGCAGTCAAAGTCCTTGCTTGATGCTACGTTTTGTCGTTCAGTAGGTAAGTAATCTCATTATAATAATGGGAACAATTGATTTCTGTCTGGCCAGGTTGGAGCCACTGACTGACTTTCTGACAGACTGACAGACTGACTGCTTGACTGACTGACTGAATGGCAGTCAATAAATGTACAACGATGCATGCACAGGACAGGACTCTATCTGGCTCCTCCAAGCGGCACTCAATCATCGCAACATTCCGCTGGAGCTCGCCTCGGACCAACCACAACAGGAAGCTTCTCCTGCTGCTGCTTCTGCTTCTGCTTGTGCTGTTGCTGTCTTCGGCATGCTAGCGATGATTCTTTAGTGTTGCCGCTGATGAAATTATAATCAAGGGAATATATAATTTCTTTCACCTGGTTACATCTGCCACCCCGCTACGGCAATGCTTGTTCTTCTACCTCTTCGATTGGTAAACAAACAAAGCCATCAGTGACTTGGCTGCCACAGTAGCTGCTCGTCCCTGCCACGCCACAGTTTTCTGTAGCTGCTCTTGGTCCTTCCACTTTCAATGATATGATAATTTGCTTTTGTTTTCTTGGCAGCAAAACTTTTGCTGCTTGGCTGACTGTCTGTGTGACGGCAACGCGCAACTGGCAACTGGCATGTGGCATGGGGCATGAGGCATGGGGCATGAAAGAGGCATTGCATCGATTTCTTTATATAACTGTGCCACACAAATCTTGAGCTGCTCAGCTGCTCAGTTGCTCAGTTGCTTAGCCCTGCGGCATTTTGGACCCTAGATACAAGATATTTTGCCCCATTTCCATTTGCTTGTCTGAAGTTTATCTTGTTTAGCAATTTCCATGCTCGAAAATGACATTCAAATGTAGAAGAGGCAAAACTCTCAACTCTCAAAAACCCAAATCGAGCGCATAATGTGCCACAATTAAATTACAATAAATCATACTCAAATCTCACACTCTTCTCTTTCGCTTCTCTCTCGCTCTTCTCCTAGCTCTTTCTCTTGTTTTCGCCGGCATAATTAATCATTTCTCCTTATATATTCTTTGTTTTGTTTACGTTTTTTCGACTATTTCTTTTCTGCTTTTAGCAGCTTGCTTTGAACTCTCTAGCTCTGCTATGGGTAGTTGGTTAGTTGGCTCCTAATTAATTCCTCATTTACTTTTTTCTTTCATTCACTCTTTTATTACGTTCTTCACGAAATTCTCTTTTTGATATTGGTTTGAAATTGTTATTTATTTTTAATTAATATGACTATTTGATTTACCTAGTTTACATTTAATAACACTCTTTTTACGTCCACTGCAAACAAAAACATGGATAAATCGGACGTGTAACATAATGTTGTCTTTACCTAAATTTAATTGATAATTTATTTAATATTCAGCAATCTAAATTATTGCTGGTGAAACTGAACAAATAAGAAACTAATCACTAAATCGACTGTGGATGACTGAAACTTCTGTTGAATGAAAGCGTTAAACTCTATCTTGTTAATGCTATGAAGAAAATATTTTCTTCTTTTTTAATCACACCTCTAAAAATTTTTTAAGAAATAATGCAGAATAATTTAGAGAATATTCTATTTCAATTTGTAGTATTGCAGCAGTGCGAAATCGTTTTTATCGCATTAACGAATATGCAAAAAACCAAAATCTCTTAAAAATTAATAACAATAAGTTCCAATAAAAAATATATAAATAGAAAAATAATATAATATATTATAATACAGTAATAAAAATTTAACAACAATTATAATTCAATCGATCTGAATCGAATAGAATACGTTACTTTCACACTTAAATTTTATTGACATAGTTACATCTTGCAGCCAAATTCTTTAAATAAAAAAAATGTAAAAAATAGTATCAAAACTTAAGGTGGTCGTAGAGTATTATTAACCGTTGTTTATAGTTAATCATTGGGTTCATTTAATTTATTAACAATTTTAGGTGAAGAAAACGCTTTAACGCCTCATTATTCGCAGGGGGGAAGCTAAGGAAAAGCGTTTGCCAAAAAATGAAAAGCCAAATTAAACACATTCAATTAAATTGTGTGCAATTTTTCGAGGGCCAACACACACAAAAGCAAAATATAAAAGGTAAAGGCAGCGGAAGGCAACCCACCTGCTGAATCCCAGGCCTTACAGGCTTTCCCGCCCCCTATTCCACCTTCCCCCAAGGCTGACGAACCCCCAAAAGGTGAAAAGTTATGCCGTCGTTGACTGTAACACTGCCGTTCTACCTGAGCGTACAATAAGGTGCGTGTTTGGTTGTTGTTGACCCACGGCGCTTTGTTGTAATGATGCTAACGAGAGGTGTGGGAAGGTATACTCTATATATATACACGGCAGGCAGAGGGGATGGAGAGGGGTTGGATGGACGGCTAAATATGGAAGAGTAATGCCAAACATCAGCGCTTATAACTGTGCAGATTATGAAGTTAATTTATCAGCAACGAAGCAGATGAACAGACACTCATTCACTCACTGGCAACAAGAGGAGGAATCAGCTCTCGAGGGGAGTGCGGGAGACATGGCATTCGGTGGGCGTTTGATTATGAAGCCTTCAAGTGGTAGGTGGCTTAGCTTTTTGGCTGCCATTTCTGGGGAAGTGAATTGTTTTTGTTGGGAGACGCAGGAAGGAGGCGGACATTCATTAAGACATCAAATTGGCTAAGACAAATTTGCCAAGTCAAATGAATAAGTACTCTCGGTTGGAGCTGAACACTGAACAGCACACGATACAGCTGAAGATCAAATGTAAATTAACTAAAGGTTAGTTGAAGCAGGCAGCTTCGGTCGATTACACCTCTTGTCAAATGGAATTTAAACTCAAGTGGATATCTATCGTTGTATTGTGTGCATACCGCTGAATTGCACGTAGTAATTAAAGTTGTTTACAAATTCCACTTTAATTATTTCTTTCATTCGATTGCTTCTTGTTGCATGGAATGTTACAGAAAGTGAATATCTAATGGAATGGAAGAAAAAAATTTCTAACATGATTTGAAATAAAAAAGAAACGGCCGATTTGAACATATTGTAATTTAAAATAAAATATATTTCATTAACTGTATCTTTACTGTATCTCATTTTTTAAAATTTTATTGAAGGTCACTTAAAAAGACCTTAAAAAGACTTTAATTGAATGTTTCTTATATACTACTTATTTGCAATAAAAACACGATTCTATCCATATACTTTCACTGTTTATTTCGTTAATGATACTAAATGTAAATAATTAAGAAAAATGTATACATTTTTGAGTTGAAAGCTGTGGCCAGATAAAATTTGTATATAATTTATTATGTATCACAAGCTTAAAATGAATGTAGCAATATAACGCAGAATAAAAGAAAAATATACATTCGTCTGATTAAAAAAGTCTATTTTTTTCCGCACTATGCATTTATATTTTGTATAGACTGAATTGAACTATGTACAATAATCTGGGGTCTAAATATACTTAAAGCTGCCAGCTGTGGCATTGCATATGGCTGCAACAAGCAGCGGCAACAACTTTGCCAACTTCTTGTGTAGTCCGCTGACGCTTCTCTTTTTTGCGCACTTGCACAAAATTCCAGCTTCAATTTACTTTCAACATGCTTTTTCCTCTCAAGGAGTTTACTTTTTGTGCATGTGAATATCCTTTCAGAGGGGGCAGGCAGCCTTAACGATACGGCGCACGCACACGAACCGGGCACGAGCAAGGAAGTTGCCGGGTTGTTGGGGTTGAGGTGAGCTTTGTTGGTGGGGGGATGGAATGGAGGGGGTGGAGGGGATGGAGGAAGCTGCGTCTGCACTGCCGTAGACATTACCGCAGCCACGCGCGTGTTTTACGTTCATCTGTCTACTTAACGTTACTTCCCCCCACACAGCTTCTTTCTGCCTTTTGCTTTCTTGTGCTCGTCGTCTTCGCCTTCGCCTTCGTCGTCGACGTCGTCGTCTGCGTTTTAACGTACTAATCCTTGCTTTTATCTCTTGTTTGACTTTTGCTACGCGCACTCCATACGCCCGCTCATTTAATGTCATTGTCGCTTCCCTCGGCCCCCTTCACCGTCTCCCCATCTCTCGGCAGGCAGACGCGCTGAATACCCTACAATCCTTTCTAAATATTTGTCAATTTGTATGCGCAACTTTCTTTCAATTCAGGCGCTCAACACACGGCGTATGCGTGTCATAAGCGTTTCTTAAAGTGTTTGCTTCTTCAACTTGTGCTTTGATTTCCCAAAGTGTTTGCTCCTTACAGCTGCCTCGTGTACTGCACTGTTGTTATTGTTGTTGTTGTCCTCCTGCACTCCCTGTATTTGTTTTCACTTATTTGCCTTTCATTTTTCATCAGTTTCCTTCAGCTTCCGCTGCTTCAGTGGCCGCTGGCGCCAGTTGCCATTAATCAACGGCACGTGACCAAGTTTAAATTTTTTAACCAATTTAATTTTTTCCTTTGTGCCCACGCGGCGTATGAGCGTTGAGCAAATATGCTAGCAGGTTGTGTGGGCAACTTGCTTGGATATTCAATTAATTTTTGATGCTTACAACTTGCAAGCGAAATGAAAGTTCTAATTGAATATCAATAATGCGGAAAAGTAGACGGAAGAGGGGCCGAAAGAAATAGGCCGCTAGGCAAAAAGACAATTTTTCAAATAAAAAATAAAATTCAATGGAATATAAATAATAAATATATCAAAAATACAAAACTTTTACTTGAAATAATCGTTGATGTTTTTAAATGATTTTTATAAATGGAATGTAAAGTTTACTTAGGAAATAAAAACAAAAATAAAATAAATTAAACATTAAATTCATTAACAATATAAGAGTACCTTAAATAGTTTAATAACATAATAAAAACGATCTGCGACTTAATGGCTTCCAATTGGACTCTCCCCACTCGACTCCAACTCCCATTTGTACGCGTATTTATTATAATTAACAAACATTGCAAGAGCTAAATTGTGAAATTGTGCTTATAAACTAAATGACATTCATTAGAGTTAAGCAAAGGCAAAAAAAGACGTCATAAAAATGATGGGACGGCGAGGGAAATTTGCCAGACAATGCCGAGTAACAAAGGGGGGAAAACCCAGTCACATGGGAAAAGTGCGCAGCATCAAGTTACGGTACTTGCATGAGTGTGTGCGTTGGGTGTGTGGCTGTGTGTGTGTGTGTTACATAATAGACATTATCAACGCTAATTCAGTTATGTCTTAATTATAAACTACTTAAGCGCGCCTCGCAGCGAGCATTGCGAATTTCTAAGTTCTCCGCCTTTGTCTGCATCGCTGTCTGCGACGTTAACTGAAAATGGAGCTGAAGCTTTAGTTTTGTAGCTGAAATTGCTTGGGTATTTGGGGCCCAAAGCCGAGGCACGTGTGTCATTTTACTTGGTCCTGGGCATGACCAAGAGCTTGGCTGGCTGTGTCAGTTTCAGTTTTTTGTCTGTCGCAAAGAGCTGTCTGCATAATTACCGACGTATTGTGATGGCTCCGATTACGGTGTAGGACCTTTTTGGAGCAATTGCGAGGAAGTGCGCTTGTGGTAATTAGAAGGCAAGACAGAGGTCTGCTCCATAAATTTAACACAGAAAAAATATAGACGTCTCCTCGTAACTCGTCTACCTTATATTTGAATGGGCAAATGGCATCATTGTAGATGCAGCGGATTGGTAATAAAAGTATAAAATAAACGTGGTAATAAGCTGCGCAATGAGAAGATGAGTTTAAATTCCAAATTGAATTTTCCTATAATTTTATGGTCTCGAATATTTATTGATATATTGTATGTATAAACTTGTTAACTTCCAATAAAATATTTTTGTGTTAAATTGTTCTTAGCCATCTTTTAGTGTGGACTACCAAATACTCACTTCGATTGTGAACAATAAGTATGCAAAATTAATTGTGTAATGATATTATATTTCCTTAACACTATACAAAATTTGGCATATCCTTAAAACTATACAAATTCTAATATTTTGCCTAACCAAAGTGTCTGAATTTTAACTGCTGACAGGAATAAGTATGTATTATCATTATCATTATGATTATCTCATGGATCATGATTCCCCTACCACCATAATGCCTCTGTTTCATATTTTCAAATCAATAATCACTATTCTAATGACAAGTTAAATAACATATTCTTATTTTCGAGAGATTTTCCAGAAGCCACAAAAACAGTGTTCTCTTAATTTATGTTGGGTCACAGTATCTACCCCTTTTTCGCAACCACCCCAAAAAACCAGACGCTTACTCGAAGACGAAAGCGGACTTTGATTGAAGTATACAATTTTAATGAGGCTACAACAGAAGCATCTGTAACACAATACAATTTTTCTTATTTCGAAGAATCAACAAACAAATAAAATCAAAGTTGAGCTACAAAAGAAACGGTGAAAGTCGCTTATATCGGGTGGCAAGTGCTCGAAGCTATATGAAAGTAGAATCACGAGTAAACACAAGTCTAGACAATTTATGAGACATTTTAAATGCAAGGCACAGGACAATATAAATACTAGGAGTTACTCTGCAAATACAATAAATGAAAGTCGACTGTTAACAGCGAAAGTATTTTAAAAGACTCCTTTAATTGAATTTAAAGTACAATTACAATTATCACTTACAACAAAACAAACTAAAGGCATATAAACTGAAAGAAAGTATTTTGAAAAATTTATGAATTTAACACAAACGCACGCAATGATGCAAAACCAAACATTTTAAACAATATTTATAAATGAAAAGCATCTCAAGGATACTAATTTAAATTGTGCCGAAAATTCATAAATATTAATATATTATATTAATACACCAGCTTTAAACTGATCTCGGATTATTATTCAATTAAAACCTAGATTGGAATATTTAAAAAAAAAAAAAAGTATAGATAATAAATACAGTTTTCGTTAAATTTAACTCGATTTGTAAACTTGAAATAGAAATATCAAGATTTCCTTCTTCCCAAATCCCGACGAAGTATTTCTTTATGGCAAACGGCAGCGATTAAAATCTTAAATGTCAAGCAGAAAATTGTCAACCAAAACCAAAACGTTGATGATGTCGAACAAGATTGTGAGGATGTTAACGACATTAAGGATGCGCTGTGTGGCATAAAGGCACATGATAGCAAACAAATAAAAACGCATCAAATGTGGAACGACAGACGGAGGACTTGGCAAACTTGGAATGAAATATGAATCTGAGGCGAAGAGTGTGAGAATCGTTGACAAAAAACCGCGGCGACAAAGACCGTGACGGCCGATATCAAAGGCATTCTCTTGTGGCTGCTGCTGCAACCTGCAATTAAGCGACAGGACTTGGCAGGATGCGACAGAAGGGTGCGTGTGCTCTCCTTGAAATTCGAGGCAATATCGAAAACAAACAACAAGCAACTGGTTCGTTTTAGGGGCGAACTCTATTTCCCCCTCCCGGTCCACTTCAAGGCATATGTAAAACAGGCGACGCCTTAACACATGTGAGCTGGGCTGGGATTCTGGATCCTGGATCCTAACACACAACAATACTCGTGCGTGTATAAATAATTCGCACGAGTAAATCAACAAACAAAAAGAAATGCAAGGAATAGGGGAAAAAAGCGAAGGAAATAGGGGAAAAAAGAACGTGATGGAAAAAGGGGGGAAATAGAAGTCGTCGCCGTATCATTGAATCCTTTTGGCTGCTGCTTACATCCTGTGCAGCAAAGCTGAACAATTTTACGGTTTCAATTATCAAAGACGACGACGAGGACAAACGGTGACAAAGCAAAAAGGTAGCCGCTTTTATTGTTGTTGCTGTTGCTGTTGTTGTTGTTGTTATCCTTGTTACTGGTCCTCCTCCAGTTGTTTTTGTTCCTTTCTGCTGTACCAAAATAAAGGCGATTAGCATTTCTAAGCCTTAGATTACCTGAAGTAGTTTATATAACCCAACCCCGAATGCAACCTAAAACCCAAAAACTCCTATCTAGTTCCTAGCGAACCCCCCTTAACTAAATTCCAAGCCCCTGCTCAGTGACAGGATTTACCCAAAAGAATTTTTTGTTGGTTTGTTTGTCTATTTGTTTGCCGAGTGCGTGTCATGGACGATTTGCTGTCGGCACTCCTTGTTCCGCTACCTTCCCGACCCCACTCCATCCCTCCACCCGAGCTATTCATGTCGTCTTGTATTCATCTTATTCGTAATGCAACCCAAGAGTCCAACCCTGCCAAGCAGCCACTCAATGATTTCATCTAACGCCTGAGTGCATCGCTGCGGTCCAATATATGGTTAATTTATGCCCTTCAATTCGATTTTGCTTTATTATTGGATTCTTGTGCACTTTTTTGGCAACCACAAATTCCCAGGCAATTGGGCCTCAAGTTGTCAAAAAAGGGACGCAGCCAGCGAATGAGCATTAACTCGCTTATGAGGTGAACAACTTCTACCTTTTCAATAACTTCAAATGCACTTCAATGAATTTCGGAAAGATTTACTGCCTAATAAATAGCAATCGAGGCAATTTATATTAAATTATGGAGAGAACAAGGCGCTCAATGTGAATCTTTTTTCTTTTCATATATAAGAGAAACTTCTTTAGTATATCAACATTTGTTTAAATCGAAATATTGATTTTATCAAATTTATAGAGCAAGTATTCGAAATTATATTTTCCAGAAAAAGACCAGCTTATTAATTTTATAAGTTTTAGGGATTTATTTTAAGTAGACTACTATTAAATAGCAATCGGATTGTGCAATTGTAGTTGATAAGTATATTAAAATTGCTTCTATAAATATTAAATTCTATGATTGAATAAAATATATAAAGCAAGTATTTGTAATTCTACTTATCGGAAAGACTCTGTAAGTTTAAAATCTGTGGTTAAGTATTTCTGGTAAATACCCTCAAAGATGGAACTGCTTAAGTACCTACATATATTAAGATATATTTTCTTGAAAACGAAAAATTATTTGATTGGATAAATTAGTAGTAGGAAGTATACGTCTTTATAAATTTCTAACATTGGGTTAAATTGTTGTGATAAGTAATACCTTCCTGTAATTAAATGAAGAATACTTACCTTGGCAAAGTCTGGAATATCTCCAATTCGTTGTTCTCAGTGCGGGGCAACCATATATCCTAAAGTAATTTTGCACGTTCATGTTCGGCATCCTCGCTGTCTGTCTGTTAAGCTGCAACGTCCTAATTTACACAACTCCACCTTCAGATTGAGATGGAGAGAAAGAGAGAGAGAGAGAGAGATAGAGTGAGAGCGAGAGTCATTGAGAGGGAGCACCGTCTGGTGGCTTTATTCGAGTGAAATTAACGCAGACACAAATTATATCTGGCGCTGATTAATCACTTAACAAGCCTTGTACGAGTATTTCGCAGATATTAACTTCACACACACACACACACACAGACACATATTCACACATGCATACTTTGTGGCCAACCAGTTGACCTACGTCTGAGACCAAGACCGAGTCCAACTGCAAGTCTCATGATCTCTGAGCTGGGCCAAGCGGGTGCGGTGATGTCCAAAATAAAAGCCACGTCAATTTCATGCAAAGGTGCGCAGTCGTAAATTTAACTGGACGCGTAAATCCTGCGCGCAAATGTTTCAAGTTCGCGCCGACTTCTCTTAGCCCATTCTGCCATTCGTCCAGCTCCCTTCTCCCTCTCCCATTCTCCATCCTCACTCAACCCATTGCTGTCCAATTGTATTTATTTAGAGGGCCTCTTTGACTTCCCCTCCGATCCGGCTCAACGCTCGATGCTCGATGTCTGGGCTGGCCGCGCTAAAATTTAAATTCATACACGATCGTTGGCCCCAAAAAGACTAATGAGCACAATTATGCATTATTGCAGCTCGTTGCATCGAAATGAACTTTAACAAGCCTCAACACACACTCGCACACACACACACACATTTGCACACACACTCTTGATGTGCCGTCCTCAAGCGAGGACTGAGCACTGAGGACCGAGACCAACACATCAACTGGAACTTAAACTGGAACTGGTAGTGCCACCGCAAGCGGCAAGCGGCAAGTGGAATGGGGCAAGGGGCTGGTGGGCGGGGGGAACTGCAACTCAAAGTGTCTGCCGTTTGAGTTGGGTAAATCGCGCAAACTAGTTTCACATAAGTATCGTTGTTTGTTGTTAATGCTGATGTTGTTAGTGCTTTTTTGGCACAAAGGTTGCTAATACTGTCATTTGAACTCTGCATTTCTGCTGAATTTTCAACGCCTGCAAATTAATAATAATAAAAGTGATTCCTTTAAAATACAAAAACAATTTAAAATTAAGTACTTACAGAGTAACAGATTGTATAAATTATAGAAATATATATAATGTATAGATACAAACATCTGTTAGTTTCTTGACATTTTAAAATGCCGCTTGGTATTAGTTTATTTGTTATTTAATAATATTAAGAATCACTTTTAAAACGAATTTAAAAATACCATATGTTAACTTAAGGAAACTGATTGGTTTTTAAAATATTTTAAAGATTGTTTTCTTTTTTAACAATTAAATGACATGGTCGAAACTTTTAAAAAATTATTTCATTTTCTGTGTCAATGAATGTTAGGATATACATTTTTAGAAAATAACCATTTATTTATTTATAGAAAATGAAGAATTAGAATTATAGTATTAGAAAAGCAGCCACTTGTGAAAACTATGATGTAAAGTAACAACGCCGCCATAAACAGTATACAAAATGATTAGAACAAAAATGTGTTTTAATGAAACAAAAATTGTTCAACTAGATTAAATGTGGTGAAGTTCCTTATTGTGATAGGAAGTCAGTATTGACTGCGAAACGCATTGGATAATCTTAAGAACATATTCATTTAATCCAAAATTACAATTTTTGACCTCATTTTTATATATAAATTCTAATCAAGCAATAATTTTATTGAACTATAATAAAAATTAATATTCAAGTATTAAAATATAATATAGTCTGTATCAGAAAGTAAAAATGTAAAATGTTGCGTACTATTTATAAATATTTTAAAGTAGCAATTTCTGAATGAGTAGACGAAGAAGAGAACTACCGCATGATTAGGCAGATTGTGGTTGCTTAATTTAGCTTATCTTAAAGGCAAGACTTTATACTATTTATAAATATTTTAAAGTAGCAACTTAGTTGAAATAAAATAAAATTATGTCTGATGGAATCGAATTAAAAGATAACTCTTGCCATATGGTAAGATTAAGCAGATTATTGTTGCTTAACTTAGCCACAACTACTGCGGTCTCACGGCTAGCCAAAAACAACTGCAGTTATCGGCATGCAAATGCAAGTTAGTGCATTGCTTGGGATTGGGATTGCCAAAACTGTAGCAGACCCAGCAGAGGAATGGACAGTTCAGAAAGGAGGGGTCGAGGATGCGGAATCGTCATGAGGATTGTGTCTGGTCTGACAAATAAGGCTGTGGAAATTCACTTTTTTTGCCTGCTGCCCCTCTGAATGTTGTTGCTGCGCGTGCACATAAAATTCAAATCAATGACAAGACGACAACAAGGAGCGAGAAGCAGCAGCAAACAGTGGAGTCGGAGAAGACAGCGCTGACGATGGACGCAAGGAACTCAGGAATTGTGGCATTGAAGGAGCCGAAGGAGCCACAGATCCCAACTTAGCGGGCAACATTTGCGTTTCATTGCCAAAACGCCAATTTGGCAGCATTGAAGAGGACGATAAAGTGGATGAAGAGGCAAGAAGCAGCAGCAGATAACAGGAATGTGTTTTTTTTGTAGTGCTGCCGTCTTGACTTTTTATGGCTTATAGATATTGTCTCAAGATGTCTGCGGCGGATAATCTTGTTATCGCATTTCGTTGCATTTAATTGAAGAAACTTCCCCTTCTCCTTCTGTTTCTCTCTCTCTCTCTCTCTCTCTCTCTCTTGCCACTTCTGTTGCAACTTCCCACTGTTGTTAACGATACCAAGTTCTTTGGCCTGAAAATTAATTGGTATATCACAGCATTTGAATTTTAATGTGTTTTGCGTGGTCAACAGTTCGAAATGGTTTTTTTTTCGTTGTATTTTTCTTTTGCTTTGTTAATTGGCGCTGACAGTTGAAATGAATGTAAGTGTGGGTGTGGTTATGTGAGCTGTAGGCGTGGCACTCATTTCCATTCAATTGCACTTTGGTTTAGTTGTTTTTGTTCCACGAGAGACAAAGAGAGAAATGAGCAGAGAGAATGGGAGCTCTCAACTGCCTTTGACATTTGCCATTGATAAAGCGAAACGAACCGAATTCTAAGCATATCCAAATGTTATTCAATACTTTTTCTTTGTAGGCCCCAGCGACATTTTCTTTTTTCTAATTTGCCTGCTGGTTAGTCGTAGCCAGCTAGAGCAAGCTAGAGGGAAACAGCACAGAGCAGGAGTGAGAACTAGAACGAGAGGGTCAAATTTGTCGCATAATATTACAAAAGACAAAAGATTCCATTTTGCCTCGAATGGCTCTCGATTTCTCTGCGCACTTTTTAATAGAAATCAACGCCCGTATTTTCGTTTGACAAAATTTCATGCCATTTACGTTCTTTTCTCTGCTTTACCAGCTTCCTTTACTTCTTTTGCTTGCTTTTCCTTTTTGCATTTTTTTTTCTGTGTTCTCGTTGTATTTGGGCATTTCAATTGCCCTGGGTCCCTGGCTCATGATGTGCCAATGCCGCGCTTTGATTTCATTCGCCTTGCCGCATATGCAGATTGAATTACACCACTTGCGTCCATTGCCAGCAGCATCCCATTCTCAATTCCATACATATTACCACACTGAGAGAAAATCCAAAGCGTATTAAAAGCAGGAACAAATTTAATTTAATAAGTTACAAGTTGTGGAATGATAAAAAATAGCTAATTAACCCTTTAGCTAACCTTCCCGCATTTTGGATTGGTAAAATTAGGTATCACCAGAATCTTTAATTTAAATTTCGTAAAATATCTAATTCCAAATTTATTTATATTTGCAATCCTTTATTTTAAATGTATGAACATAAGTTATTTCTTTCTTATAACAGTTATTCAATACAGCAGATTATTTACAAAAAAATAAAAAATACTTTTTTTCAATAAAACTTGCTTCCTCTAAAATAGAATATTAGAAGATGAATTTGCTAAGGATTCAAGACTTGTGAATTTTCAACTCTTGCATAGAATGTAATTTTTTGCTGTGTGTGTTTCTATTCTAGTTCCCATTGTGATTTGAAATTTCGATTCCACATCGACGAGCAACCTTCTTGTCGTACTTCTACTCTTTGTCCTTGTTGATTTTCTAATTGTCGTGTTGAAATGTGCCAGTTTGATAATTTCCAGTTGTGTCTCAAATTCAGCCTAGTCATAGGGGGAGAGAGCATTGAATAACAGGATTTGGTTGTAGCAATGGCTGCCACTAGGCAACTGGTTTAGAGCTTTCATTTCAAATTCAGTTTTCAATGCTAAAAGTCTTTTGTGATTGGCAGGATTCTATGGAATTCATAATAAATCAAATGCCATTTGCCATTTCACGAATCAAACGCATTTAGTTTTAATTATATGTATACCTGCTACCAATAGGATAGAAGGGTATTATAATGACATTGCTACCAATAGGATAGAAGGGTATTATAAAATATATATGCCAGGCATCTCCCACCCTTTAAACATTATGGCATAAGATATATTTTTAAACAGCTGTCTGAATTAATACCTAGATCTCAAAGGCCAAAAGATCTCGATATCTTACCAAATTATTACCATTTTTTTAAACCTATACTATTGCTGTTCTCAAATCAAGTTTTAGATTTATTTATTTGTGCTGCGGGATATAAGTGTATACCAAATATAAATTGTTAAGTAAATTTTAATTATATTTGGTACATTCGCTGTCGAACTGCATTAACACTTATGGCTACACAAGTGTCCCGAAAGGGAAAGCGGGTATCTTTAAGTCAAGCACTCTCGACATAAGCTTTCTTATTTGTTTTTTAGTGACAGCATTTACTGAATATTTCGTTGCATCTTTAATTATACACATTTTATTGGCTGGCAGTAGCATTAATTGGGCGGCATTCCTTTTCAAACCCATCTGAGGATACATTTTTCTAACCAAGCGATTTTAAAGCAACCAAAATGGCTGTCTACGTTTAAACGATGCCTTTAGGAGCCACAACTGTCATGTCATTAGGCCATTCTTTGGTTCAACATCTCGTTTTAGCGGACCACCAAAAAAAAAAAAATAATATTAAAAGAATCTGCAAATGACGCGAAAATGTTTCAACACTCTTCGACAGCACACGACAAACGGCCAAGGCCTGAACGATGATGAGAGAAAGAAAGAGGGATAGCGAGAAAAAAAATGTAATAATAATAAAAATGAAAATTATTGCACTTCACTTCAGAGTCATCGGACAGTGCCATCTTTTGCTCCAGGCCGTCTTCGTCCTCAACCAAGTCCTCATCTCATCTGCGTCGACCTCAACCACGTTCTTGTCTCTGCTGCAGGCGGCTTCAAAGACCGCGTTATGAAAATGCAACGCGCATTGCGCAACAGCCACCGACGAGCGACTCATGAAGAGGCAAGCAAATGAGGCAAGGGGCAAGAGACAACAAAGAGAACTGGGAAGAGTTGTGGCCAAATGCCGGATTCCGAATGGCGCTGCTCGTTCTAACTGGAAGGTGATATAAGTGGTTCGATTGTTACTGCCGCCGCCATCGCACAGTGTGACAATGCCGTCAAATGAGCAGGTAATTGACTGCACAGGAGAAGATACAATTTGAGTCGGACTGAATTGTTTCATTAAATCATTAGATAAATTATTCATGATTGGTACATTTTACATATTCAACTTCAGCATTTCGAAATATCTTCAGTTTCAGAAGCGTTCTCAAGTTATTTTGAAAGACAAGCACAGCGAACACTTAAAGCCCATTTTCACAATTTTACATTTTTCGTCTGTATTCTGTAAGAATTAAATTGTCTTCAATTAAAACCAAAACACCTAAGAACATTAAGATATACGAGTATATGGTTAAAAAAATATTTGAAAAAATGAGAAATCTCTAACGATTTAGATGCTTATGTCCCTTTGCCCTTATTCCGTCTTAAGAAATAAATTAAAAGTATGCTCTACATCTTTATTAATGAATTAAATTTAATATATACTTTGAACTGCTTTCCAATTTGTAGTTTTATGGAATAGTTATACTACTAACATTAAATAAATATCCAATTAAATCTAAAAATTACTTATAACAACTATTTATTAAAAGCTTCAATAAGTTGTCCATCCCAAATGGTTTCACATTAAACGAATTTCGCATCACTGTGCGCTGGTTCGAAGCCCGGCTTGAAGTCGGCAATGGCAACGGCAACGGCAACGTAGTCATCGGCGCGTTAGCACTAATAAGCAATTGCCAAATTACATTCGCGTGAGTAATCTCGCGCCCCGATGCTACACGCCCCCTCCGCTCATTTCAGCCCCCACTTGGAACCAACTTGTCTTGACAGCGGCGGATGGCTGAAGTTGCAGTTGCATCGATGACTTTGGTGGGCGGAGTTTCGTTTTTGTGAGCGCACCACAAGCGCAGATACTTAGTTGATGCCCCGTTGCACGTTGCACGTTGCCAACGATCCGGCGGGGCATGCCACTCACTCACTCACTCACTCACTGGCCCGCTCAGTCAGTCAGTCAGTCAGTCAGCCGGTCACTCATTCATGCCATCATTTATTTCAACCCAAATGGAGGAAGCAGCTCACAGCTCGCAGCTCTGAAGCGAAGAGAACGGAACGAAGTCAAGCTGCAATGTGCGCCTAAGCCTGTAATTTAATTTTTTATTTTCCCCTCTTCGTCATTTCTTGCTGCCCCTTGCTCCGTTCTTATTGCCTCAGCTCCAAGTAGTCAATTAGTTAGCACTGCGATCGCCATTTCTGCTGCTGTTCTTGCTCCTATTGCTGTTCTCTCAACGCATCCATCTCATTCTCTGGAGTCTCGCTCTCTCTCTCGCTCTGTCTTCGGGTTCGAGTCCGGGCTCAAGTTGATTCTGTTCTTGTACTCGGAATGTCTTCCCTTTAACACATTTTGGCATGCAATTTGCTGAAATTAACTTCAATTGCAATTTGTGTGCTGCTGTTGTTGTCCTCATTCTTGTTGTTGTTGGTGTTTCATTGGGTTATCATTGCCGCATCTTTTTGGGCCAAGTCACATGCATACATGCATATGTGTATTTGTGTGTGAGTGTATATATTAGACAACTTGTGGTTGCAGGGTGTCTTTTATAATTCGATTGGACGATTGCTGTGAAATGATGCCCCCGAGTAGAGTAACTGTTAATGGCAACTGCAGCTTTAATGCGATAAAGTCGGCCAGTTGATTGTGCCACAAATGCTGCTAATAATCAATAGAAGGGACCCACAGGATGCCTGATCAATATTATGCTAATTTTAAACACTCAATTAGCTGCACAACTAATGCACATAATCCTTGCTTAACGCCCTCAACAAGGACTCCAAAATGCGGCTGCGAGAACAACTGTAAGTGAATATAAGTTTTCTGTGTTTTTTTTTCCATTTATTATCATGACCAATAAGCGATAAAATTCGCAAAACTAAATCGATGTTTAGCGAATTACTTGTGTATTATTTTTATTTATTTTTTTTTATTTTGACCAATAGTATTATTATAAATTATCTCAGAATTATACATTTTAAATTAAAGTTTGAAAATATGAATAAACTATAAATTTTAAAAAATTTAAATTAAAACATATTTCCTAACAGTCATTGCCTGTTTTATATTTATTAATTAATTAGTAGTCTGGCATTTTTGACTTCTCTATGCGAGGGCTTCCCTAAATGTTGTCTTATATAATTTTTGTTTTATTTGGCAGGTTTTATTATAATTCTCTACATGGTTTGGTTATTTTGTATGTCCGTGCAGTGAACGGCAACAACATGAAATAAAATGTATCAAATTTCTTTTGGTCCTAGCCTTCTTCCCTTATTTTTTTTCAATAACTTTTGGTGAATAATTTCTCTTTATTGCGTCGTTTTTGTGCACTGCAGAATTGCATTCAATTTTTGATTTCAATCCTGCCATTAATATGCCATTTTTGCCTGGAGATGTGCAACAGTGTAATGCATTTTTTATCCTGACGAAGACGGCGACAACAACAAGAACAATGATCGCCTTCTGTAGTCTGTAGTCTGGCTTCTGGCCTGGCTAAGACTCTGAGCGGGCTCTTGCCTAATATGAAGCAACACCATTAACAGCATGCAAATTAAAAGTACTCAACAACATATCAACAGCCGCGCTACCAGACTGCCAGACTACCAGGCTGGACTGCAACTGCAAGTGGGACTGAGACTGGTATCAGTTTTTGCGGCCTGTCGGTCCAGGCACAAGTTGCTGTCGAAACAAAGACTAAATGCCTAAAACCCTAAACAGGGCTCGAGTCCAGTCGGCAAGAAGGAATCTCACAACGGGCATCGGGCAGCTATCAAAGCTGGCGATGGTAATTGCAGGTTTTGCCGCAAACATTTTGCACCAAAAAGAACTCTTCGCCGCTGACGTCCGCAATGCAATTCAAAGAGCTGATTGCAACTAGAACTGAGAACTGAGAACCAAGAACCGAGAACTTGAACTCGATCCAAGGCAGTGTGCGTCTGGGGCCATGAGGCAACTCAAGGTGGTGTCTGTTAAACGCGTTGCATGTTCGCTGGTCCTGACGCGCAAGCGCGGCGTCCGCTCGACTCTTTGGCCATGGCCATCAGTCAAGACGGCAACTGACCAAGGCGACTGGCCAAGTATGACAGACTGACTGGCTGACTAAGTGACGGACTGGCTGACTGGTCGATTTAATGAAGGGTCTGCAGATAGCCAGCCAACTGACTGAGTGCTACAAATATTAACAGAGCGACGTTGAGTTCAGTTTGTATCACTTGGAATTGAACTTTAAGTGTACTTAATGAGACTCGAATACAGCTTTAATATTAAATGAGCAAAATGTGTGTTGCATTACATTAAAAACTCAACAAAATATTCATGCTAATAAATGAATTTGGATTGATTTATCAAATTCAATGATATCAACAAAATAATGTGATCTTTACAGTGCTCGCCCCATGACTAGAACACTTCTGTTTTGATGTCAGGCTCTGTATATAATGTAGTGGCATTTATATATTATTGTTAAAAGAATGTCCAATTAAACATCGATTTAATAATTTCTATCTTCTTCACTTAATCACTTCTTCAACTTGACTTGAACAAGACTTCGATTCTACAGATCCAATAGCTCTGTAGCGTTTATTTTATATCACCCCCTATCCTCATGCAAAACAAAAAAGATATTTACTAGAAGATCTAAAGTTTAAGCAATAGCCGCAAGAATACAAAGTGAGTTAAAAAAAAAAACAAATTTTGTTGTCTTATATTCGTATCAAATGTATACTTTAGTTGTCCCCTGTGCTATTTGTAACGCTATTATTATTGAAGGTAAAGTTAGTTATTATTTTGAAGTATAAGTTTTCAATAATAATTTAAGATAATTTGACAGAAGTGCTCACAAAATGGCGAATCAATTAGTTCTGGAAACCTTGAATGTTGTTCGCTGATCCATATGCTTGGCAAATTTGGGATCTTATTAATATAAATGTTTTTCTTTTGATTTATTTGTTATTTATATATATTATTTAAAAATTCTTATTTTTTTTTTAATTTAAAGAACTAAATAAATATGTTCTGTTATAGAACAGACTAAAATATATTTATAAATAATTTCATAATAAGTTGGATTTAAATTATTTAATAATCATAACTTGATATTAAATAATGTATGTTTTCAATTTCAAGAATATATTTCAAACAATGTAAATGGGTTTCCAACTAATTGTAAGGCCCGAAGAAGGTAAGAAGATGACAATAGTGAGTCATGTTGAATAGACATAGGTGAATTAAGCACTATTCATAGTAAATACTATGTGAATACTCGAAACAACTCAGGGACAGAACGAGAGGTTTACCTGCCGCCTGTTTGTCTTTAGCTGTAACACAGCAACCGCACAATTTCCCAAATGACAAACATGCCAAAATGGTTAGTGCCGTAGACAATGGCAACAAAGAAGGCAGCAGAGGAGTGCAACCGAGGAACAGGAGCAGCAGGAGTCTACGGTAAGAGGGCAGCACACAGGAGTCGAGCTGGCAAAAGAAACAGGCGCACAGTGGGTCGGTTTGCTAAGAAACGTTCTCAAAATCGTAGTTCACATATTACTTTATTTATTTATATGCTTACAAATAAACAAGAAGCATTGAGAATTTTGTTGACAAAACATAGTATTCTTTAGGTTTCAATTTAAAAATTTATTTTATTTCAAAAAAACTTTTTTAACAATTAAAATTGTATTAAAATGTTAAAAATTAAAATGCGCTTTAAAAAAGTCTTGAATTCATAAACAAGAAATATATCAATATGCTCGTTTTTTAAAGAATTGTTGAATTGATTTGTGAATATTGTTTTCAAATCATTTTAGAGAATTATACAACTTTTTCCCACCAGTTTTTCTAAAACGATCCACTGTGAGGCGGCAAACGGCAGCACATTAATCACAATGCTCCAAAAGAGCTTGACAGCCAGCTACATGGAACTGCTCCCTGGGTGTCTTTGACTCAGTTGTAACTGTGTGTGTGTTTGTGTGTGGCATCCTTTGGCATAATTCTTATTCAATCGGTAAGGACAATGCCATGTTGTAGTTTCAATTTGTGGTGGGCATGAGATTTGTGCCAAGACAATTGCCAACAGGAAGCTAAGAAAGACAGCGTCTCTAGACTCCAGTCCGATTCCGAATCCGGCGGCCATCAATTTAAAAAATGAAAAATTTCCTTTTTGCTTGCTTTGGCGGCATCCGGAAAATGGAAAATTAAATTAACCTTTGGGAGCTGCTGCTTCTACTGCTGCTGCTTCTGGTCGAAAAACAATGTTGTTGTCTGGCCTCGATAGCATCTACTGCCGAAATATGTTAATTTTCAATTTAGTCGTTGCACCCGAGTCGCTCTCTCTTTCCTTTTGTCTCTCGTTGTCTCTGTTTCTACTCTACTCGAATAACACTATTTTGTTTGTTTACATATTTCTTGGGCTGGTTCCTTAATTCGCTTTTTATTTTTTCGGGCTCACTTTATTAAGCGCACTAGAGCGCAACGCTTAGAATACAAGTAATGGGTACGGAATGGGTCTCCGAACAAATTATCACATCTGCTTAATCTGCTGCATATCATTTTCAATGCCCCCACCTTCGTCGCCTCCTCGATCCAACTCTGAAGAGGAAGTGTTTTCATGTTAGTCGACGAGTTCATAAACAATTTGTTGACCACATTTTTAAGCTAAGAAAATAATTAAGACATTATAAATTACGTGTGCTGGGAGTGTTGATTGTTAGAACGAGTTCAAGGGGTAGCTTTAGTTTTTCCTAATGAGTATAACAAAATATATTATCATTCTGATAAGCATCAGTTCATTTTCAACAAATTCGTCTAACATTTGAGTTATATGTCATGCCTGGTTAGCATTTTCGGTAGCATTTCGTCAAGTCTTACTATTAAGAACGATGTGATAAAAAGACGTTTACAAATAACAAATCTTATAGAAATATTTTAATTAAAATTTGAATATTCACAAAATATTAAAAAAAATGGAACTTCGGTATTGTTTATTGTTTCGCTATTGTGTAAATAAACTATTCTACTCTTAAAAGAAGTATAATTATTAAACGCGAATGAAATTATTAAATGTAAATTATTTTTATACAATTTTTGTGTGTTTGAGCATAAATTAACAATCCAAATTCTATGACCAACTCTGTTCTTTCAAAAGTATATTTGATTTTGTAAATTTATTAGAAAACATCTTGGATTGTTTACTACAAAATTACTTTGATTGCTCTGTTAAAGAATAACTACTATCCTCTCATCTACATATATATTTTATATTTTTTACTTCTAATTTTTTTGACGAATGGCTTATCCTAATTGCCAAAATAATTTACAGCTTGAGCAACAACAGCTCAAAAAATGGACCTTCAGACTCTGACAAACAGACTCTTCAAAACATGGGATTTGCCTGATTCTGCAGGATTGCACTAACATCTTCCAAAAGCCTTGACCAACATTATTTTCAAACAACAACTAAAAAGTTTTTTATTAAATTATTATTTTATTAAATTAAACTTGCGATGAACTCAGAGCTCAAGCAGAGCATGATGATAATGGACTTGGATTTGTTTCCCATTGACTTGACGATTTCGAGGAAATTCAACAAATGCTGATATAAAATGCATTCCAGAGCAGCAACAATTAAATCAAACTAAAGACTGGAGGAATAGAGGGAAGCTTAAGGGCATCTGTCAATGGAGTGTGCACTTTAACAGATTAAAATCAGCACCGCAAAAACGATTCTTAAATCAATTTCTCAATCAATGTCATTGGAGCAAAAGCAGGCAGCCACTAAGGGAGCAGAGAAGCTGGAAAGAGATGAGGCCACTCTTTAGAGCTGTAGTTGTTGAATTCCTGGAACTTGGCTTAAACTGGAAATCGTGGGGTACTCGCGGTCCAAAAAAGTAAAAGGTTCAAATTGTGTCCAAAATGTCAAAAGCAGACTCTCAATATGATCGCCTGGGTCTCAGAGCTCAGTTCAAGTCGCCGTCTCCGTTGCTGTTGCTGTCCACAACAGAAGCCCTGGAAATTTGATCGCATGCAGATAAAGCTCAAAGCCCTGACTGGGCCCTGCCAACCTGGCTGTCTGTCTGTCTGTCTGTCTGTCGGCGCAGGGCATGCAACTGTTTTGTCTTTTTGGCGTGCGATAACCAAAGTCAATGACTGGTGATGCCACAGCCTCAACCTCAACCCAAGCCTCTGCATGAAAAGTGAACTTGAGCGCAACTCATTGCATTGTTTTGGCTCCGCGAGCCGCTCACGGGAGCCAGCGACGTGGCCATCACCAATGCCATTGCATTTGCAGCTGCTGTTGTTGGTGTTGTTGCTGCCGCTGCCGCTGCTGTTGCATGGTCTCATCCTGATCCTCATCAGCATCATCATCGCTGCATACAATCGTCGATAATCTCACGCTTGGCATCGCCAATATCGCCTCAGACAACAGCAGCAGCAACTCTTGGAGCAGTACCAACTATAGCTGCAGTTGCAACTTGCAACTTGCAACCACGGCAGCAGCAGCAGCAGCAGTAGTTGCATCTTTAGTCCGCAGACGATACGCTTTAGTTTAGTTTAGTTTGGGGCCAGTTCGTTAAATTACATGAATGTATAACCATTTTAATTTTTGTTCTTGCTCTTGCTCCTTGTTTGCGGCTCTCTTCGACTCCTTCGATGTGGATATCTCCCTATCTCTCCTTCTCTTTCTAGTCTTGTCTGTCTGTCTGTCTGTCTGTGTGTCGCTGTCGATGCCTTTTGAATGATGACCTTACAAATCACGTTTTGCAATGTGTAGTACGTTTTGGCCTGATCATCAAGATGCTGGGGTGTTGATAGCCCCGCCAGCTCCATGACTTGGGCTGACGACCGGCAGCGTTGGCTGTGAGAAAAACTCGATCACTCATAGCTATTTAGGCAAAGTGCAGGCTCGGGAGAAAAGCTTGCTCGAAATAACTAAGGGAATCCATACAGCTCTATGACTAATCTTTAAACTACATATTACACCTCTCAAATTAGACAATAAAGAACTCTGTCTGAGTACGTTCAATGTTGAGTGGAAATAAACTAGGCAATAAATTAAAAAAAATCCCCTGACGGTCAACATAAAACTAAAAATATATTTACAAAATCAAACATAGAATGGAGTAGCCGGAAAGAAAGTGCTGGGCTCGAAAACCCTCATCAATGTTTTTAAAGTTCAAGAGACTAGGTAAACAAAAGGCTATGGATCGATTAAGCATTATTAGAAACATTTTTAAATTTAATAATAAGCTGTAAGAGGTAATCGTTAAAGAATCGGGAAAGACCTAACAATTGAATTACTTGACATACCCCAGTTGGCCATTTTATTTGTTTATTTATTGTTGTAAATAAATTAATAAGTTGCACTGCTGCGAGGCCTTCAGTAATACAGTTGGCCAGTTAGCTGTCGTCATTACTTATGGATATTAATTTAAATAAATTCTATAAATATGTGTGATTATTATGAGAATTTGATTTGGAAGATAAAAAATTGTGAAATGGATAATGTGCAAACCACGTATCTTAATCTGAATCGAAATGTCAAAAAATGGATAGGAGGACGAACATTCAGCTGACTTCGTACAGTTGAAAGTAATCGAGTTCCTGGTGTCAACCAGGTGCTGATGTCAACAGGAAGGACAAGTATACATAAAGAATGCGTTGAGTTCCTAATAAAATAAGGTAAAAAGAGCCAGGATATAACGCCCAATGACCAAAGTTATGTGGATGCAGCTAAAAAGGATGAAATTAAAAATGCACTAACAATGTAAGCAAAAATGCAATGAGAGTTTTCCTAAGAATTCTCGCACATAATTGAGATATTTGTTATTTTAATTAAGTGGGTTATTGATTAAATTCCTACGCTTAAATGCGAAATTTAAGTAACCGAAATTTTTTATGGATTATGTTAAGTCCTGCTTAATTAAATTAATAAAATTATCGATATCGGAAATATATTAATTTAATAATAATTTTGTGGGAACCAACTAACGTCTCTTCTCTTGAGCATCCCCCACACACAAGTAGCTGGAAGCTCTCACGCTTCTGTTTTTTGGCTGCAAATCATTTTGATTATCCAGGCAAATGGACAGAGTGACATACACAGCCATTGACTGCATTCGTAGACTGTCAGTTAATTTCAATTTTGAACACGATACGCCCCAAAAAGGATAAATCGTGTGACAAAAAACAATTAAATGGCAACGTGGGTAAAGAGAGAGGGGATATTGAGGTAGTGAAAAGCAGAGCTAATATAATTCACACATATTCGGAACTCTCCCCTGCTCAAACCCAAACACAAGCCAAATCCTACCTATGCTTGCATAAAGAGAAAGCATAAAATGGAAATGAAAAATCACGCTGCCATACGAGAGACAGAGACGGCTAGAGGCGTGGTGACGGTGATATTGAGGGGGGTGGGCGGTTCGAAGTGTGTGATAGAGAATGTCAGACGCGACCGTCGACCGTCGACCGACGAGCGGCGAGGCATGCACAATTGGGCGTTGTAATTGAATTAGTCACACCCACAGATTGCACACATGAATGACTTGCCGTAGACAAAAAGAGAGCAGCGGCTAAAGCACATACAAAAAATAATGGAACGAAAATAAAGGAAAATAGCGAATTATTTATTAAACTAGGTTACCAGGCAACGGACTCGAAGCGAGTCAGCGGGGAAGAGGCGACAAACATTGCATATGTATGTATGCTGGATGGTAGCTGGGTTGTGGGTGGGAATCGGTAGCTGACAGTTGGCAGGAGGCGTCAGTTTGTTGGCTGTCTTCTTCCTCCTCAAAAAGTCGCAGCGGCAGTTGAAGCAGTCAAACACCATGAGAATTTCGAATTATTGCATATTAAATAAATTCAAATTTGCATTTTTGCTTATATTGCATCAGATGAGACTCCACAATATACCATTTGTTTTTTAGGGCAACAGTTTGTGGCATTTTAATATAGTTGAAAGGGAAATACTTACTGCTGTAGCATAATAGTTGCTAACTTGCGTTAGTAATTATGAAGGATTTATATTTTTATTTCATATATAATGTCGAACTTTCTAATTTAATTTTAGTTTTGGAAATTGGTCAACTTTTAATAGTTAAATATAAAAAGATCAAAAAAGGTGTAGCGTTTCGTTTTGCTACTCAAGTTAAATTTACTTACAAAAATTAAGCAAAAAAAAATGTCAAATAACAAGCTATATTTCTTATCGTTTAGTTTTTCTATGACTAATTGCAACCTGGTTATACACCATTTTTAATGTGTGCTTTATTTTCCAGTATAATGCTACTTACATTTCTTAATTTATTAATTACAGGGATTAGACAGAATATTATATAATGATTTTATTATACATATATCATATAATGCATTATAATGCTACATTAATTTCAAACTAATGATTCTTAATTACGCAAATTGTAGAATAGACATAAATGTATAGTTAAATATACACCCTTTTGCATTCACTGCGCTTTCATTTTCCTTGACACTTTCTTACTCTGCTATCATCAAACTAACAGTCCAACGCCCTCCCTGCCCCGAACGCCCTCTCTTCAGTCTTCAGTCTTCAGTTGTCCAACCCATTGTGTGGTGTGTGTCTCGAGTGGCCTAAGCTCTCCACTAAGCCGCTTCTCGAGTATTTGCTCACGTGTGTGCAAACACAGCGAGGCCAATTTGCATAATAATCGTGACGTCGAGCGTCGAGTGCAGCGTTAGAGAGAACTCACTTGACCTTGTATCGGGGACCAGAAGAGAGTGACTTCTCTCTCTCTCTCTCTCTGAGTGTGAAGGTGTGTGTGTGTGTGAGTAGTGTTAAAAGAGGTCAGCCCGTTTTTCGACTACACTTTCTCGAGCACTTTTTTTCAGCGGCGCCTAAAAGTATGCTTTGAAATTTTAGTTGGCGCCGCTTGTAATTAAACATGTAACCCAAAGGCAAAGCGGCTGCTCGCTGCAGCAGCGGCCACTACATAAAGGTTATTTATCGTCGAGTGTTGCGTTGTTGTTGTGGAGGTAGCAGCGGCTGTTGCTGGTGTTTGGGCGTCTATTTGAAATGATAAAATGCATGTTGACCTCAACAGCAGGAGCAGCAGAGCGTGTGGCAAGTGAGAGAAGCACTCAACGTGCCGCACTGTAATAAAATCCAAAAATGTGTTGCCACAAAAATGTTATTTCCTAAATAAACACACCTACACATACACACACATCCGTTCACTAACTCTGTAGTTTTTGAGTGCCAGGTAAAACCCTATGCGCCTCGTGTTTGCCAAAGGGAATGAAACCAAGAGCGAGCAGAAGCGCATGAGCCAGAGATAGCCACGTCCTTGCCACGGCTCACTCATCTAGCTTGGAGTCACTCATGCGGTTTTTACTGGTAATTAAATTAAATTTATTTAAGCTGAGTTAGCTTACGCTGCCGCTCCACCACCCACATCGAGTGGGAGCAAGACGGAGCGAGATCAGGGCTCAGTTTTGCCAGCTGTGCGTCTGTCTTGGTTTGGGTTACGTTGGTTTTCGGCAACAATGTTGCGGTGCGGCAACCACAGGACTTTTCAATGGGCTTCAGGTTGCTCCAGGTGCTGTTCCAACGCCCCAACGAAAATAACACCCCACATTTTCCTCTTCTGCTCTTGTTTTTTGCCACATTCTGCTCCACTCACACTCTCTTGAAGCATGAACAACATTTTATATTGCATTTAAAGTGACACTTTTGTTGCTTTAAATTGTGTAATCGGAGCTGATAAAAGCTTTTGCCATTAAGTGCGCCCGGACCGGCAACCCAATGCCATTCCCAATCCCAGTCCCAAGCGCTGTGCCAATGCCAAAGCCAATGCCAATGCCCGGGGGTCCGAGAAGAACCTCTGCAAAAATTACCAAAATTCTTTGTTTTATGATATATGTAAGCACAGCGCTTGAGGCAACAACTCTCTTGCTTTCTCTCCGTCTCGTTCTTCTGCTCTTCGGTCACAGAATACGACTATGCTCAACTAGAAGGAGGATAACATAAAAAGGCTGACAAGCTGGCAATGCGTTTAGATTACATGCAGGGCCAGACACTTGTGTGAAAGGTTCCCCACACATTTGACGCCAACTCTGTTAATAGTTGCTGAATACTACATTTTAATAAGTAAAATGTATTTCAAGTTATTAGTCTAAGTTACTTAGCAAAACCTAAAGAATTTATCTATTAATTTTTTATAATTCTTTGCGAAAGTTAAGTTAAGTTTATGTTTGCTTATTTTACTTCAATAAGCCACAGAAATAATTGTTAATCCTCATAAAAATATGTTTGTAGACAAATATTTATGATTGATATAAATATTCGGTGTTTTATGTTATATGATTTTATGTTTATTCACAGCGGGTAGAGGACGAACTAAAACATTGCGCGCTTCTATTTAATTAGGAATTTTAATGGTGATATTATAATTTTACAAGTGAAAGATGACTTTTCGGGAATGTGTATTAACGCAAAAGAAATATTTATGAATTTAAGTTTTATGGATATTTCGACTTATTAAATTTAATGATAATGAAATGAAACTTAAGTCAATTCAATTTATTATAGATGGGCTTTAAATTGACTTCGATTATTTTAACATTTCGAGAGCACAACACCATAATATGTTTTATCGAATTCTTTATTATCGAATACGATTACTGCAATGTATACTTGCAATAACACTGAGAATCAGTGAAATACCACATCAGTACCTGATTAACTACTTTCCCACTTTTGTCAGCTTATCCTAACATTTATTTCAAATAACAACACAATAATTTGGCAAAATCTCGATTTTCCCAACGCCCCAAAAAATCGAGATAGATTAAAGGTTAAAAAGTCGATTGGTCAATCGAAGAAATACCCAATTGAGTAGGAAGTCGAGAAGTTGTTGCTAATCTGGTAGTTGTTGCTGTTGTTGGCTGCAGATGCAGATGCAGTTATTATTTGTAGGCAATGCACTTTTATTGCAATATTTTCGCTTTTGCCATTTTTGGCCACAGCTATTTGGCTGGCTACTTTATTTATAGGTCATTTGCAACGAGGAAAAGCCGATAGGAAAAACAAGCCAAAAGAAAAATGCAACCGCACAAGTAACTATGCAACTGGCATTGTGCACAAATATATGTATTATTTTTTCCTTCTTCACTTTATTTTATTTTCATTTTTCACAATTTTCTAAAAACGGCGGCAAAAACCTATTTTGTATTTGTTCAATTGCTGCAAATGCTTTCAAAGTATTTACAAACGTTTTCAATTTTGTGTGCAATACAAGAGACACGAATTGCAATAATAACAACAACAATGACGATAACAACAACAAACTAGTCAAAGCAAATACTATATTATTTATATTGACTTGGCAATACTCTGCACAAAATGTGCCCTTAAAAAAACACAATACTTCACCTATATTAAAGTGAAAGACAATTTTGAATAGTAATTAGTATATTCATTTTTTGTGATATGTTTCAGAATATGCTCAAAATTTGTAAATTTAAATTTTGTAAAATTCTGATAGCTACAATTGGAGATATGTATTTAAAACAACTTCGTATTATCTGTGATGCTGTCGCATATCTCTTGACCTTATTGCAGTACCCATTTTACCTACATGGGTCTCGGATAAAAAGAGTTGGCGCTGCCAAAAGCGTTTCAATTTCAATTTCTATGCTGAAGCAGCGCTGCCAACTGAAATCGTGCCGTTAATCGCTTTAAATATGCGACAGGTTGCTGCCAGGTTTCCTACCCAGGGCAAAACACAACAAGAGAGTGCACTAGCAACATTGTTGTTGTTACTGTTGTTGTTGTTGTTAGTGTTTGTTACTGGTGTTGCCTGGCAGCCTTCTGTTCAGCGGTTGGTTCGCCCGTTCCATCCCTCTGTCCATTTATGTGCGGCTTCCAGCCGTGCTTGGCTGGTATAGCCTTTGAGCGAAGGATTTCATAATCTGCTGCATTTGTCTCACTGATTATGTAATTTGGTCGTTTTTATTTCTTCTTCTGCCGAAGCTTTTGTGCTTTTGTTGTACTTTCAGTCTGCACAATTCAGGAAGTCATTTACTGAACCTATTTAAGCCTCTCCGCAAATAAATGTTTATTTAAATTAGGCAGCCTGCACAATAAATACAAAGACAAATCAAATGCAAAGGTAAAGCCAAAATAAACGGTAGCATTTTCCGACTCGATTTTCACTTTCAGTTCAGTTTAGTTTAGTTTAATTTGGTTGGCTTGTTGTTATTATTTTTGTTTTTCTTTCGGGTGTGGTCGGCATTTGATTTGCTGCTTTATTATTGTTATTTTTTGTCCATTAGCTTTAAATTTTAGCTGAGCTTTTCAAGTTGTGGAGCTTGCGCGAATTGATAATAAATATTAATTTATTTTACCAGCTAGTGATAGGTCCTCTTGCCATATTTTATAAGATATAGTATATAAGATATATAAACATAAAAAAGTTAATTAAGGATATACAAGATTGGCTGACTGTCATTATTTTATATACCTTGTTTAGCCTAACTCATGATAATTATTATTTATCACTATCTTACAAAATATAAAATACTCTTAAATACTTGAATATTACCTAATTAAGAGATTCCACAGTCCTTAAAGAGCTTTGTCCAATTTTAAATATTTCAATAATATACATATTTCATCACTGAAAAATTCAAAGAAAATTGACTAAACTTACAAAATAAATGTCAAAGCCGAAGGGGAAAACAAAATTCTAACCAAAATAATATATGTCAATCAAATCAAATTTAAGTCAACAGAGAGTTAGCCACGCCTTTCACTCTCTCTCCCTCTCTCTTTCTCTTACACACACAAATGGTCAACGCATGGATGATTTTGTCAGTTTTAGACTCTTTTTTTTTTCAAGTATTCAGATCTGCTTGATAACTTCTTTTTCTCTCGTAAAAATCAATTCGTGAACAAAAATGCCAACATTTTAATTAAATTTTCAAGCAATTTCAAGCAAAGTTGCCACAGTTGACAGGGGGTGTGGCACATCGAGGGGCATAAAACCAGATTGGAAGTGTGGGGGAAAGTTGGGGAGTGAGGGGAGTGTAGAGAGGGGTCTGCTGTTACGTGTAGGTGACTGCACTTTTTGTTGACTGCACACGACGAAAAGTGTGCAGAAAGTTTTCGCACAGCGCCAGCTCGGGGACTATTGAATCCCTTTACCTCTCCCCAGTCTCCCTTCTTCGACTGTGCCTTCCCTTTGGATCCTGGTCCTATCCGAGCCATTAATTAACTAGAAATGCCATTTTCCACAATTATACGTTCCCGACTATATAGAAATGTAAAAACTAATTACATTGCAATTTGCCAACGTAATAGTCCGGGCCGTAGCTCTGTCTCTATGTGGGCGCAACTAAGAGGGCAGCTGATGCGGCAGGGGGAGGGGCACTGTGGGAGTGTGCAGGAGGCTTGCAGAAAACTGCATGCAAAGCAATTTATGTGTTGGTCGGTTGGGGGACAGAAAAGGAGTAGGGAGGGGAGGGTTGGCGCTCTAACAAGCTTCCGCGCGACTTCCTTGGAAATACAAAATCAATGCAGAAAAGTACGAAGGACACATCCTGCGAACTTAAAGTTTGTTCACGCCCAGCTCGACCAGTTGTAGGACTACAGGCTGCACAGGACGCGACAGTCCGTGTGTGTTTTGAAGGCGTAAGGCGGGGCCTAATATCATAATTTGCATGCGAAGCCAGTTGATGCGGCTTCGACGGTTTGACAGTGGGGCAAACTTTAATGTTGTTGTTGGAAATTCTAAACGAATTAAAAATATGTTAACATGCCTTAGTTTTTAACAACTAAATTGGATAATCACACATGAAGCAAAACCTTTTGCTAACTAGTTGACGGCAGCTGTGGCAATTTATTAACTTTAATGATTTAAAAGTTGTATTTCTTACACTAAATGATATTAAATTTAAATTGTTTTACATTAAAAGTTGTTCTTTATTTTAAATATAATAATTAAAATAATATAACATTTGTTTAATACATTGACTGTATTAATTCGTGTTCTTCACTCTGTTTTTTACAAATAATTAAAATATTAACATTTTAGAGTAATTAATACATAATATCAAATTTGCTGTTTATTAATTATATTCAAGCATGCACACATTTTAAAAAATGTAAAACAATAAAAATATATAATTGCCAGCAAATTGTTCACTAAATTTCTTTTTATTGACTTTTTTACAACATAATTTACCATAATTATAATTATAATATTTAAAAAAAATAAATTTTGTATAACCCGTAAATGATGTTTTGTCACACTGTGCCGTGACACCATTTAGTGTTGCACGCATCTGAAATGGCTGATTGGCAGGGCCGATCGATGGGCGACATAATTTGTGCTTTGCCGTGTTGTCCTTAGCGGCCGATTAAACTTGGATTAATTCTGCAATGAGGCAATTGTAGTATTTTGAAAGGGACACGTACGAGATGTCCTATCTATGACAATGCCGCTATTGTTATTCCGCTGCTGCAGACGACGCATGTTTTGATTGATGTGGGATTTGTGGCAATTGTTAAACCAAATGACACCCTTTATTGGGTCCTCCATAATAGGAGCACCCACAACGTGCAGTTAAACTCAGCACTTCCTGGAATCGTAATTGCGGCACTGCATTCAAAAGAAAATATTTCTGTGGATGATTGGTATTATTGCAGCCTTGCAATTCAATCATTTTTAAATCGTTAACAACTCTTAACAACTCATTTTCTTGGGAATTATGCAAATATTGCTTTCATTATTTACTATAAATCACTAGATAAATTTAGTTCATACGCTTTTTTATAAATTTGGCTAACAATCCACTGGAAATTGTCTTTGTTTTTTTATTTTTTATTTTAAATTGCATATTGATTATTCCAAAAAGTTTAAATTTCATTATTTGTTAAACAAACCAGAGCACAGAATACAAATAAATACGTTTAAAGTTTTACATAAACTTTTATTTTGCTTTAGTTACCATATGCGTTATTTGGAAAACTATTTGGAATAAAGAGTACCAATAAATTCAATTGAATTAACGAATATGTTTTTATGTCTTTAGAGACTACAAATATTTAGCAATCTGAACAGACTTGTATATTGCTCTACAATTCATGTTGAATTATTCGGAAATTAGATACGAAAACTGCGCTGTCTTGTTTTCGTCTACTGGCCATGGTTATGCAAAAATTATTTATTAGCCAAACCTGAACATGGCTAAGCTCTAATAGACCTGCATTTGGGCCATACTATAATAAAGCCCGGTTTGCAGCAGCCGCTGCCAATTGGCGAAGCTTGTGGAAAAATTATGACTACAATTTGCGCGAAACCAAACCAAACAATTTGTGGTCGCCTCTAATGCACTCACATATAACCCGTACTCGATTCCAAAATCCCGAAACCGAAACGCCAGTAAACATGTTGGCCCACGGACCTGGCCTGGACCTGAACCTGAACCTGGCCAATAATTACACAAAGCAGGGGGCAAAATAAGAGCGGTGAGGGGGTGTAAATTATGTGCGCAAGTTGTGCGTAAAGTTCCTGGCGATGCTAAAAGTTTAGCACCGCACCGCACTGCACCGCACTCAAGGACATTCACAAGAGGGTGCGGAGGTGGGGAGGGGAGGCGCCTCCGTTTGAGGTGCAGAGACTGCCAACTGCTGACAAAGTGGCTGCCTACCCAGTTCACCAGTTGGCAGTTCCCATTGACCAAACTGCGGCGACGTTCATAAACTTTATCAGAGGAAGCCGCTCGATGCCATGCGATGCCATGCGATGCGACGAGACGCGTCTCTTCGCCATTTTTGGAGTCCATGTGGGCTGCGCATTGTCTGTCCTGTTCAGACAGAAACTGGAAGACTGTCTCTTGTCTGCTCCCCTCCTATAGTTTATGGCATATTATTGGTATAAACTTGGCGACGTGAAGTACCCAGGGTACAGGTATGCAAGGTGCATAGTTCTCCTTAGAGCCACTACTCTGCCCCTTGGCTTCCCGCTTGGTCCTCAACGGGCTGCTCTCTGTTTTTCTGCTTGTGTGATTTATGCAATGTGTCAAACAAAGCGTTCAATTAGCGACTTAAATTGTGAGCCAGCTGCTGCCTAGACAACAGTTCTTGCTAGGGATGGGCAAGTGTCGTGTCCTCGTGCTCTTACGTGACACGGCACTAAAATATATTTATTGGTGCCAATCTCTACACTATTCAGAGAAAGAGTACTTTAATCTCAATGTACTTTACCTATTTTGTGAATAATCAGAATCACAATAAAGACTTTTTGTATCTTTGTCTCGTTTTCTTTAAATTGATACGACACTACAATTTATTTATCTTAGCGTCAATGTCATTTACCAATTTCACTGATAATGATTATGAGAATTTTTGTGTAATATAAACAAATTTCAAATTGAGCTAAGAAAAAATATATTTTGCGTATTTGTTGTGATGTTTTAAATAGTTTCTATAAATTAATTTCAACCGATTATTATTAATATAATCATATTGTGGTAAACTGCTTTCAGTTTAACTTAGAATAATGCTTGGCAACAAATTATAATGTTGATATTGATATTGATTCTTTGGAATTACAATTTTCTGTTTGCCTGCTTACCCTTCGTTAATGTAGATCTAACAATTGGGCTAAAAACATCGTAGGCTGACATATATGTAGATGGTGTATCTAGAATTAAAACTATATTTTTTAGTCAGCTCTAACTTCTCAAAGGGTAGTCTATAAATTTGTCACCTATCAATAGTGTGTGACATATGGGGATTTACATGAAACTATATTAGTAGTTAAAAACAATCGATAAACAAAAAAGAATAGCGCCTTTCGATAAAACATACTATGGAAGCCAATGTTTGGATTGGCATACATTATTCGGACTCTTTATCTGGCATCTCGATCATTGATAGGGGGCTTGCTTTAGAGTTTTGTTTTCGTACTATGATAAGTTTAATTAACAATAATTGGGCTAACATTAGATTCATTGTAATAAATTGAAACTGGTTTTCATCTTATACCTACAATAAAAAGTTTACAATTCTTAAATTTAAATACATTGATACTTCCAACTAATAGATTAAAAAGTGCGTTAATCAATAAAGCATTGAAAAAATTTCTTGGTATAAACTAAATAAATAAATAATTTGGAGTTTTGATAAAAGAAGTTCAATAATAATAACTAAGATAAATAATATTTATCAATTTTTGTTTAAACTGTATTTTAACATTTCAAAACGAATATTTGGTCACATTGGCATTTCCAATCATGTCCCAAACTTAAGGGCAACACGTTTCCATCGCTGGTCGAAAACTGGTCATTTGAGGTGCAGGTCTGTTCATGTGACCCAATTTTCGCTTCCAAGGGTTGACAATAATAAAAACGTGCGCGCAAATTATATAAATTATGAGAATATCCTTAGCCAGGTCAAAAGTAAAAGAAACCAGCTAATGATGCCCCACATGAACATAAGTCATGCGTGGAGCAAAAATGCCGAAACATTTTGCACAATTTGTGCCTCATTGGGCCCAATAACAATACTTCATCTTCAATAAAGAGACTGCTCACAGATACATATACAGATGCGCACACAGACTCAGATACAGATAGGGATACAAACGGAGACTCAAGCTTCAGCCACAGAAGCGGGAGCAGCCTTCAGAGTCTGCTCCAGTCTATATAGAGAGACCCAGCAGAGAGTGTACCGACCATAATTGATGATACCGAATGCCACTAAATTATCAATTGGCCATAAATTTGCTCATTACGTTTAGTTGTGGTCTTGAATTGACTTGGTACGAGTTTGACTGTGGTTTCGGCTTCAGGTTCAATTGCGTTCGGCTTTGGCTTTTGCTTTTGCTTTGGATTGGTTATGTGCTCGCTCGGCTCTTAGGATACTGTTTGCGTTTGTTCTGTTGTGCTTCATTCATTCATTCAAGTTTTGCAGGTTAAAGTCTCGTTTCTCTTACTTTTGGGCCAAAACGTTTAAACGCTTTTTTAGCGTTTAACGTTTAACGTTTGTTCGCCGAAGCTGGACGAGCTGGAGGAGCTCATCATCATCATCATTTGCCATTGTGGCTGGCGTTTTAAATAACTTTTTTATAAGACCAGACCGATCTTGGCGAGTTATTGGCATTTTCTGCTCTGTCTTTTTTTCTCATTTTTTTCACCGGGATTTTGTTGCACGATTTCGTTGTGCCAACTCTAAGCAGTGACTGGATAATGTGAGGCAAGAGGTGAGGTGTTCTCATCTTCTACTTGAACAACATCACCCCAAAACGAATAGCAAATTGTTGTTTACAGCTGTCGGGTGTTGGTATTTCATGGCACTGTTCACTCTGCTATAACCGCTATAATTGCTGTTTATGCTCTGGGAACTGCCTGTTGAGTTAGAGCCTTTGCTGCCGCTCATAGTCTTGGCCCAAATTACATAGAAATATTTTGTTAAATGTGGCCAAAATGAACACTGATTAGTTTACGATTAAATATGAAACTCAACAAAGCTACACGATTTGCACGGCTTAACAGTTTATCGAATGCTTTATCACAATTTGATTCGAATCATGGCAACGAAATACCATCTGATAAATATTGTGCTCGGTTCACAATAGATCTTGTATTTTAATAACAATACCTTACGATCATTTCGTGAAATTAAATTAATTAATGATTATGATTAATGATAATGACATAAGCCAGACCGTTTGTCTGATTGTCTGTTTGTACTGATCCCAGATCCTTTAGTAGTCAGAGCTACGAATATTGGAGGCTCTGCTGCTCTTAGAGTTTAGTTACTTAATTCGGAAATTGTTTGTCCAACGTTATACAATTTTAATACAGACAATATTGATGATAATCAATACTACCTTTAAATTTATTGTGTTAAAATGAAATTAACTCAGTTAACTCGAGGGTATTAGATATAAATAATGTATCAGGGATCAGGCACAATGTTTAATCTAGCTATTGCCCAACAGCAATTGCTGGACTTAATAAATATTGCTTATATACCCCCAGAATTAAATTTTTTTAATTTTTCAATATTTCCATACTTTTATTTTAATAATGATAAACAAATTGTTCATACTGTTCGGTTTAAAAATACATTTAGTATCTCATATTATTTAATTTACATTTATTTTTTAAATTTTAATTTACTAATACATTCTTATTTTAAATTTTAAATTTTTAATTATACTGATTTCGATAATAATAAAAGTGTCTTTAATTTCATAATATTCACTTATAAATAGCAAATTAGCTTTTCATGGTTTAAATTAAAATGAATATGTTAACTGTCCAAGCAATTTTATGTAGTCTTTATATGTTGCTAATGGTCCAAACCAATTTTTGTATTCCTTATGTTTCCGATTCGGTGATATTTATTCCGAGCGAAAACGACATTATTACGATCATACCGAAAATAACTTTCAATAGATTTTGTTGTGCCATCAAGTAATTAAAAGACAATGAAAGAATAATGACGGTGTCGTAAATAATGGTTATTGGTCAAAATTTAAATTCATATCCTTTAAATCTAATTTATTAATAATTATAGGCAATTTAAATTAAGTAAAATATATGGTTTTATATGATCCATATGATCAGCACTAAATTAATTCTTGAAAAATAATAGGAATCCTGGTTTCTTGCAAACGAATTCTCCTGAGACTCACTTTAATATTCAAGCATTTTGATGGAATGCGAATTCACTTGACCTTTGCACACCTAAGAACGTGCTCATGAGACGGTGTGTGTGTGTGTGTGTGTGTGTGTGTGTGTGTGTGAGAGGTACTGCATACATGCACATATGGACATGTGTATGTGCGAATGTTGGGCAAGTGGTAACTGTTTGACATTTATGCCTTGCCACTGTGTTACGTGTTTGTGGGCAGCAAGTGCTTTGGCTGCAGCATTAGCTTTGACTCTGGTTGCTTGTTGCGGCTGCGGTTGTGACTGCTGTGGCCACATCCGCATCCTAGACGCGAAGCAGACACGTTCAGGGGGCCTCCATGATTAACATATCACGTAGACGTTGCCATAACATTTCACAAGCTGCACAGCAACAACAAAACAAACTGCAGTCAACTCGCAGCTGCCACACAGCTGCCCCCTGGTGCTAGCCGCTTGTGCCACTTGCCCCCGCTCTCTCTCTCTCTCTATATCTTTCTGGTCGCTGAGTGACGTACAACTTGAGTGGCAGCAACGAATCTGAGTGGAAACCTTTAGCCCCGCATGACAGAGGGGCCAGCTTGTAATATTTAACACCAACTGAATTTTAATGCGATTTTGCAGCTGACTGACAAACTAACTGAGGGAATGACGCACCGACTGACTGACTGACGGACTGACGGACTGAAGGACAGACAATGCTGTGCGCCTAATGGCCAACTAATATGCGCAAAATGACTTACAGGCAAGTCGCGAATTGCCAACTGGGAACTTACAGTCATTACGGCTACAGATCGTGCCACACTGCTGCATGTGGACGGTGGACCGACACGGCTTATTGCAACACCTTGTGTGAGAGTTATGGCAATGGGCAGGCCAAGCAAGGAATCAACTGCAGGGAAGGAGCTAAGGCTGGAGCTGCTGACTCCCCCAGCTCACGATCTGTTTAGTCTATGCGAACCACACTCTCCACAGAATACCCTGTACTTACGTAAAATGTGATTCAACTGGACGCTGTGATTCAATTGATGAAAAAGCCAGTATTATGAAATGAAGATAAGGAAATAAAGAACTGCAAAGTATATTCACATATCTTGCCATTTAAATCATTTAGTACTTGTCGGAAAATACAAGGTAGCTGCGAGTTCATCACTTCGAAATGCTGGCCACAAATTTGTTGCAAGCATGTTCGAGTTGTAGGTGTCAATAACTTTCAAATGCTTTGCGCAGGATCATATATTATCATATACTCGTACATAAGGCCACTTCACCTCCTTGGCCAGCCCTCTTCCACCTCCCCCTCTGCTCAAATTTATGCATTTTTGAAGTTTTAATAATGTAGCTCGTTAGCTACGGTTTGTTAAACTTTGTTTTCATTTTCACTTCACTTAACTTCAATGCAAGGCAGCCACATCTACAGCTACAGCTCCACAGCTCCACAGCTCCACAGCTCCACAGCTTGTGCTTCAACTCGCTCCACATCCAACAATAAAAAAACCCGTCACGTGTTGCTTCCCGCTTGTTGGCCACTTCTCTTCGCCGCCCCCCTTTCCACTTATTGTCATTTCTAACTCAACTCCGGCTGCAGTTTTCGGTTTCAATATGCGCGTCGTGCATTTGCTTGGGGTCGATGTTGCCATTGTAGTTGTCGTTGCCTGTCGTTGTTGTTGTTGTTGCCGCCGCTGTTATTGTCAGTTATTTGTTGCCTTTGGTCATAATGCAGTTGGCCATGTCTCCTTGTGGCGCTTACCAGTCGCCTAATATTCCCACTTTTACCCCCCGCCATCCGGCCAATCGTTTGATAAACGTACAAAAGTGAAAACACATTTTGCATTCGGCCATGTTGCAGGCTGCTGTTGCCACTTTGCATATGCCCCATTCCCCGACCAACTGCCCCTCAGCCCTATCCAACGGGTGTTGAGCTTGTTAAGCATTATTGGCCGCCGCAGCAGTTGCAGATGGAGAGGAGCGAGGATAAATTGTATAGGCGGCTTAGCTGGAATTGTCATGATATGATCGGCAGCATAAGTCATCGAAGTGCTTGACTCTCTTTATCTGGTAGTTACATCAAACCAAGATAGCAAAGCTATTTGCAACGATTTTGTTGTTATCAATTAAACAGAAACAGATCAAAACTGTTAATTTGTATTATTAGATGTACCTGCTAAGCTTGTACTTTATTTATTTATTGAATGTATAAAACCCATCGTTATTTTTAAATACCTTGTTATACAATATTTTCATCAAATCTACATTACAATTCCATTTTACGTTATTCTAATTTATATTTCTGAAACAAAAAAAATGATGACGAAATACTTTATTGATATAAATTAAATGCCTTTTCTGATATAATTGAAAGTTTTGAATCCTCATCAAAAACAGTCAAATGAAGTATTCTTACTTGTGATACATCTATAAATAGAATATATGTATATCATCTTTATTTTTCTGACTATGACATTTACTACACGATTTCATGCTCTTCGTACTCTATTATTCTATTGAATTTTCATAATAATTGTGAGTATGCAAAATATTTATGCCATTTTTCCATTTTGCCATCTCACATTCTTCGTACTCTCTTGCTTAACTTACTCTTAAGCCGTATGCTTTATCTTCTCAGTTGCTTCTGGTTTGCTATTTTCCTTTTGCATAATTTTGCTTTGGATGCCCACTTTCATGGCTTCGGCATACCGGCTTTTTGCTGTTTTTTGTTGGATGCCTGATTAAGTAATACAATTAAATGGCAAATTACACAAAACGAAAACATGCAGCGCGACGCTTGTAAATGTCCCGGCACATGTCTTAGCCATTAGGCAAAATGGCCAAGTCGTGAGTTGGTGTTAACTACAAACGAGTTGATTTCATTTTTATTCGTTGGCCAGCGTAATAAACTGCATTCATTATTAGCCATCAATTCTAAAAAGTCTCATATTAAAGCGGAAATAAAAACGTAATGCATTTCAACAACAAATGTATTCCACTATATTTTACTTATTGCAACAAAATAAAATAAAACATAAGTAAATTTTGTTTACCATATATTTATGAATTAAATAAAGATTTTAAACAATTAATTATATATTATATATGCTAATATAAATGCAAAATCAATATTGTCTATTGATTGTGTACATACTTTCCTAGAGCAATACCGATATTTACAACTTGTTTAAGAAATAATGTAAAATAATAATGTTTAAATGTATTCCATAAATATTTAGTTAAATGTTTTTATATATAATTGTATTGTATCACTTAATATAATTCAATTTATATTTAACGACCTTTAAAAATATTGTGTTATCTTCAGACTATTCATTTGTGTGACAATAGAGTGAAAACTGTTAATAAAGTTGCACTTCATTCATCAACATCATCATTAGTTCAAAATTTGTGGCCTTGTGGTCCACAGGATAAATGAATCATTTTGAAAGTTTTAGCCAACTAATAAGACATATTGTCTAGCCAAGGATATACCGAAAAGGTAATCGGAAAACGTGAAGGGGTCTCCCAGGACGAGACTCTTGAGTCCTCAGCTCTGAGTCATGAGCTCTTGAAAGTGGCGTGGCAAGGTTTTTTGTTGGGTATTGGGACTATGGGGGACGTGTAATCCGAGAGTCAACCTGTTGTTGCAAGTTTGGCAACTTGTTCGCGTTTTTTTGGTCTAACCGTAGCACATTACAACTAATACACTCAGACGATGATGTTGTAGCCTAAAAGTTTGCGTTCTTTGAATTTCACAAAGCGCATAATTACCAACAACATGGCAACAAAATACAAGAAAAAAGAAAAAAATATTAAGGAATCGAGGAAAATACGATGAAAAAGAAGAAAAATGGGAGACAAACTTTTCGACAAAATTATTTGTGGTTGTACGTAAGGAAGGACAACAACTAAAGACAGCAGACAGAGAGAGCGAGAGAGAGAGAGAGAGATGAATAGCGAGTGGAAAACTTTAGCATAAAGAAAAGTTTGCGCAAACCAACTTAAAGAAAATTATAATTACACGCACAGTCAGCCAAAATGGTAGAGTCCAAGTCTCGGTCGGGTTGTGGTTGACTCCGCAGGGTTGAGAGAATGAGGAGGAGGAGGTTGGGCTGAGGGTTTGTTGTAGCGCAAAAGAAAATACTTTAATTGCCGTTAGTTTTCGAAGTTTTCGATTCGCAATTTGTATGTGGAGGACAAATGGCAGACAAACAAGCGCAGCAAATTATGGAAAAATATGCTAAAAATTTCTGTGATGCATGAAAATTCAACTGAATAATTAGAGGACCACCTGACATTGCCCCATCCAAGTTTCCCCGCCCAAAAGGCACAACTTGGAAAACTCCGGCACAGCTAGAGGAAAAAGTAGTAGATTGAATTGCCTGGATTGAATTACGTGCTGAGCTTTTGGAATTTTCGTAGTTTTCTGTAAGTTTTGATTTTTATTTTTCGTCAAACTTCATAATTGGCTAGGGCAATTAAAATGAATTCATCATTTTGTAGACCGAACAGAGTTTTTGGAGCTTTAAGCATTTTCTAGACTCCACCGTTTCATGTTGCCACACACAAATTTTCATTACCATTTGTATTCACTTCATAAATCAAAAAGCCAAAGTCCCGAGAGGCCAGTGTAAAAAAAGCATTGAAAAATATAAAATTACAAAAATAAAAATGATGCACAGCAATTGAATGAATGCTTCCTTTGCCTCGTTTAATTTCCATGCCAGTCAACACGCCTCTGCCCTCTTCAATCGAAGGATCCTGACGAAACCCTTCCCACAAGGGTCGATTTCATTTAAAAAATGAATGCACAATTTGTGCTTTAATTCATGTCGAAAATGCATTTCAAAAATAAAATAAATTACATTTATTTGTTAATTATTGTTCTATTATAGATTTGGTATGGATTAAAATACAAAATCTATCTTTAAGAAAATGCAATATTAATTATATAATTAAAAAAAGAAAGTACTCTATATAATTACACAATTTAATTTAATTAGTTTTAATATAAAATTGTAAGTAACTACTGACATACGATTATAATAGATAACTAAATAAATATATGAATGCAGTAAAGTCTTTTGTTGTACCTAACAAACATTTATTATTATTAGTTAATATTAATTACATAAAGGAAATAATGTTTCAATTTTATTAAAAATTCTTTCTGCTTTCTTCTTATCCTATCGTAAAGAGATAGATCTGATTTTGCACCCTCTGTTAAGCAGTGAAATTACTCACACTGTGAATATTCTCTTATTTGTAATCTTTGCAAGTTGTGTTTTTTTATAATATTTGAAGCAGGATTCATTGCTGTGAAGCATTCCATTTTCATTTGCTTTTAGTATCCTAGGGGTCATCTAAGTGCCAACCCCTATTTAGCATTGACCATGGTCACTTTGTCTGTGAAGTGTTTCATTTATTTAATGCATGCACAATTTTCTAGACACTTTAACTGCGACTTTTGATTTCAACTCCGGGAGTTATGGGGCTCAGCCCGACTGAGGTTTAGGGTTGCTATGGCTTTGTCCTAAAGCCAGCTATCCAGCCAGCCGTCGTCCAGCTATACCCAGTTTTACAGTTTCTGTTTCTATTTCTTCGTTTTATTATGGCATGAAAGAAATATAAACAGCAAGAGGCCATATAGACAGGCGTCTAGTGCTAAAAACAGAAGCCCAGACGAAAATAAAAACACACAAATAAAAGGGATTTTCGCGTTTTCTCTTTGCCCAAGGAGATTTTCCATGGCAGATGCGTGTTGGCTTTTAGCTTCATGGCGTTAAGATTGCAGTTTTCCGGCTGCTAACTTTCATTAAAGCCCCCGCCAAGTGTGCATGCAAAACTCGTGGCACAGCTTGGCTGACTAGACAAATTTGATTGAGAATTATGGGAGGAAGACGAGAACTAGCCAGAGTAAGCTTTTAGTTTGGGAATATCCAGCAGCTGTTGCTCTGAACAGGATGCATCCTCTAACATTTTTATTTATTCACAACAATTTCGAATTATTTACAACGAATTCGTTATTTTTTATATAATCGAGAAGGTTACATTGTTCAATATAGTTTATTTTAACAATGTAACAAGATTGATAATAAAATTAGAAAGTAGTGGATTTTAAATCATCATGAAACGTTACATATTAACTTCAAAATGAATTGAAAGCAATCATTTAAAAATCGGCATACAAATTATTGCAGTCTATTCAAATGTGGATTTTTTAATATTGCCGTTTTTTAACTGAGAATCATTAACATTTATTTACCTGCATAATATGACTCATTATGCTATAAATTGATTTGCATCTTGGCAAGAAAGAAAAAACATAAACACAGGGAAACAGGGACAGTAAAGTGAAGAAGAAATAAAGAACGAGGATATCAATTGAAAGTCGGTTAATTTTATGCCCATTGATGGTGATGGTGATGTCGAGAGCGGAGACGAGGGTGACATCAACTCTGCGTTGGATTTGGCTTGGCCCTGGACTGCTCTGGGCTTGGCTTGATTGTCTGTCTGGCTGAAATCAATGACAGAAATATGAAATGAAAATATAATTGGTAATTTATTGTGTCTACAGATTGTTGCACGAATCGAAACGCGAGCAAACCGAACCAAGTAAAATAATAAATGCACGTAAAATACGAGTATTCGAATATATTCGAATACACTCGTTGTCGATCCGTCTGCCGGCTCATGGATATGCATTGCATTTGTGTTTACAGCGCCAGTTGCACACCGTGTGCGCCTCCGCCTGCGCCTTCGTCACGCCTCCCGCCCTCTGTGCGTCATTGGCATGCAACTTTGGTCGGTGCCACTCCGCCACTCCACGCCAACTTCACTCGAGAGCGCCTCAATAAAAATAATAAAAATTTTGCCATAATAAAAAGCGCAGCACTCACTGCAGCGGGTGAACACAAAAAACAGAATAACAGAAAAACAGAAAAAACGCCACACACACACACGAGCCGACCAAATAAATCACAAAACTTTTCAGACTAGGGGTCCGCCAAGTCGCTTCGTTCTGGCTTGCGCCTCCACCGCCGCCTGCACCGCTTTATCACTGCACAGTCTGCTGCAGTCTGGCAGATGTGTAGCCACTGAGGGGATGGGAGGAGGAGGGCAGTACTCTATATCCCAAATGACAAATAGATCGCGCTTAGACCCCAGTTCAGCGTAGTTTATAAGCGGGCAACAATGCAAGTTATTGAATGTGCATGGGTGAACTGTCAATAATGTGTATATTTAATGTCTGCAACAATAATAATAATTAATAATTTAGTAATAAAATCATAATTCAAAATGTTGTTTTTATTTCCTTTGGGAAGAATTTAATATACGATACTTTTTACTATACGTATACTTTTTATTGGGGAATCCAGAAAGTTGAGGGATATATAAAATCTTGCGATTTTGTATTTACTTGGAGCTCACATTTTCAGGACTGTGGCGAAAAGATAATACTTTGATAAAATATTTAAATAAAACTTTTACTAGATTAACATTCCATGCATGGATTCAATTTTAACGTAATATCAATATTAATTAATCAATTTTAACGTTTCATCCATATCAGTTGATATAGTTTTTTCATTTAACTTATTCACATTTATTTAAAAAATATGAAGAAAAATATAATTATCACAACAATATTTGTAAATTATTTCTTTGTATTTTTTTTTAGCTTATTTTAGTATATATTTCCCTACATTTATCGAACTTCTACAATCCATAACATTTTTGTTATTATTGTGCAAGAATTGCAGCATAATGCTCTGTGTCCATCTTTCCGTCCGACTGTTGTCTATTATATTGTTGTGTGGATATGAGAAAACCACCATTAATTTCATTTCCTTTTTATATAAATGTCTTCTAAGACAAGTGATAATAGGTTGTCACTAAGGCTCTCCAATGTCACGATTGTGTTAAATAAATGAATGTTAAAACATGATAATATTTCCCACATATGTATGTTACTTTATTCATGTCTTTTCATATGCATTTTGTATCGCTTCTTTTTATTTTAATTTTATAACTCTTTATTTTGACTATCTACAAAAAATTTCAGTTAGCCGATGTCATTGAATTTGTTTAATTAAAATAAAAAATTGCAAGTCTACAAATGATTTATATGACCAGACCAGACTTTTCGCATTAATTTGAAAACATCCCCAGCTCAGTGAACACTTGTGTCACGCATATACTCTTAATCATTCTCAATGCCTTGAAATTTGAGACTGAAAACGTTTGCCAAATAATGATGACCGATCATTAATTATTATGCAGCCAGTATGTTGCCAGAGCAGCTCGAACCGAGCTGAGGAGATCAGGAGTGTGCGGCAATTTTTAGCTGGTCATTGTTGCAGCTGCAGCAGCAGACAATAAATGTGCCAAATCTCAACTGGTCAACTATACGTTCAGATGAATTTGATTTGAGTTCGATAAATCAATTGGGGGTCCGCAAACTGTCAAAGACACACTGCCTCTTGATCGAGCAAAGGCGAGGCAAAACTTTCCATTTTGTGGCAACCACGACGACAGCGTCGGCGGCTTTTTAATAGAACCTATTCAACATTTGACAATAAATCAGAGCGCAGCACTTCAAAGTTGCCACATTGCCACATTTTTGCGGCTGTTGCAATGAGAGGCGGCAGTGGAACCAAGTATTTCAGCTATTTCGGCCAGACCAAACGGCTTTGTCAACTTGTTGTGGGCTTCGTTATGCTGTCAACTGTGCGTTTGGGCAAATGTTTGTTCATTAGCACCATTAAACCAGTTTTGACATTTTAATTAAAGCCGTTGCAACTTGCATCAGCCTTTGCAACAGGACAAGGTCAAGATCATAGATCATAGGCGACTGCTTATCGGTGGCAGCAACAACAGCGACAGCCACAGCAACTAGCTGCTTGCTGCTTATCGGGCATATCAGGCGACGGCATCTGGAACGCAGTTGGGGCATGTCCTGCAGGCAGCGACGAGTCGCGGCTGCAGCTTTTCGACAAGACACAAAAATTTGCATTTACCAGCCTGTCGCCCACTTAATTACGCAGCAACTGCAATGCAGTCGCTGACGCCAACTCCGATGCCAGCGTTGCTGCAACATGTTGCACATTACTACACTAACAAGCATACCACAGCACAGCGACTGCAAAGCAGTCACTTGACCATCCAACAAATGTAACTAGCGATGTATTTATAGAACCACAGAATAATGCAAAAATAAACCCACATGCGTAACTAACTTTGCATATGATTGATAGCACGAAATAACAAAAATGTCTGTGTGGCAATCACATGCAGTATTTTATTTTGAATATTTTAGTGGATTATTGTAGATTTTATGACATTAATACTACTTACTAACTGTTTTTGCATATAAAGCTAAAAGTATCATAGGAAATACTTATAGGCCACTGTAATCGATGGTACCAAAATACTCTCAGTATTCGACATTGGCAATTCCATTCTATAATTGTTCCCTACATCTATCCAGGCCCTTTGTCTACGATTATCTTTAATCTGTGTAACTCACTGAAACTTCTTTTCTTCTCATCCACTTTTTGAAACTCACATTACACTTTCAAGCAGAAGTACGTAAGTTGTGTTTATATTCAAAAACCTTTTAAATTAAAATATAACGAATTTAATAGAAAACTATTAATAAGAAAATGCGAAATAAGATGATTCCCTTAACGTAATAAAAATTACATTTTATGCAGATAAATTTAATAATAATTGGGCTACTACTAATGCAAGCTTTAAATATCCAATTCATAATAATTTTATACGATGATCTGCGGTAATGCGTATAAATGATATTGCAATCGACGCCTTTGTGGGGTGCACAGTGCGAAACGAATACGTGCAACTAGAAATATTTCGCAACAAATTATTCAACACTTTGCATGCACAGCGAGCGAGTGCATTGGAGACATGCGACGACCCTCAGCCTCAGTCTCAGCCTCAGCCGCCCCAGACTTACTTAAGACCGTACCACTGCAGCTAGCAGCAGCGGGCCTCCAACAATGTCAGAGCAATCCAGCCAACCAAAAATGGCTAGCCAAGCTGAACCGCAACCCGCCGGTTTGCTGCGCCTCGCCGTCCCGTCCGGCTGTCAACATCTTGTCTCTGGTCGTTGGGCCGCCTGTTTGTCATTTCCTTTCTGCTGTTGCTGTGGCTGTGGCTTGTTAGTGCTGTTGGAATTTGCCACAGCAGTCAGTGGATGACAGGCAAACGGAGAAATAGAGTGAGGAAGAGTCTTGGGAGGGGCTCCAGACGATTGAGCATTGCACTGAGAGTTGTGCACGTAAATCATGCCAATTTAAATGAGTAGAATCTTCAGCCTACCTGCCTCGCGTTTTGACACTTGGCACTGCCGAGGCATTCTGCATTCGGCATGTGGCATTTAATGTGGCAGCAACGCACAATACTGGATACTGGGGCAAGCAGCGTAGACTGTATGACGACGACACCGGAAATGCTGCACTTGTCGCCAGTCGCCAGTCGTCGGTTGTCGGTTGTCTATAGCGTCTGATGGGGTCTGCATTAATCAGCCAACGCGCTGATTGAGTAATGTCCTCCTGGCAACAAATGAAGTCTCCCCTCTGTTCAGGGCTATATCCAACAACAACAGCAACTGCAGCGATGCGTTAACATGTGCTAAGCTGCGTCGCGAAATGACCATTAAAATGTTATCGCTTATTTATCGCTCAAGATTCGAGCAGATCCAGTCGGACTTGCAGTCACAGTCACAGTCGCAGTCCCAATTCTCAATCCCCACTCTTGCCTCACTCCAGTCTCCTCCATCCTTGCCTGAGTCTCATACTCGCTCTGTTGGCGGTCCTCTGGGCTAATCCGCACACGCATGCGATGAAGCTGCGACTGCGTTTGCGTCTGCCACACTGGCAACATTGTTGACAAAGTGTGCAACAAAATGTTGCCTACTCCGTACCATACAAAAGCAACTCAAGCAAACATACAACATTATTGCAAAATTATTGTTGTTAATGTGGCGTGTGCTTTTATTGCCTCAAATTGCCAGGCACAGTGGTACATAAATTGTTTGCATTGCCTTTAAAAATAATTTTAAATTTATCACATAGGAAATGAGCTAAAATAGCAGAAAAAAGTTACCTATCAGAAATTTTGTATAATTCAGAACAAATTCATTTATGATTTAAACTGTAGTTTGGTTTTCTTTTAAATAAAAAGTAAATTTTCAAGCATTTCAAAATTGTTTAGACATTTTTCGTAAAAATAATTAATTTTCTAGTAACAAGTGTAAATATTAATTGTGGATCTGTGAGTTCCAATGCTGTAATGTCAATATAAAGTTAAAATTTAAATGTACGCTAAATCGGCAAATGCAATTTTAAGTTTTTCTGATTTTTGATAAAAATCCATGTGAGGCTTCAAAATGTATTGAGTATTACGTTGCCATCTAACTTCAAATAAAATTAGAAAACTTCAATTCTATCATCGTTTAATTTATTGTGGAATATTGTAAGTGTACATATATCTATTTTATATTTAAATTTCATTATTATACAAATTTTATTCTTATATTTTATGTTTTAGGAAAATGAAACCAATTATTTGTAGACTGCATTATTTAAAATGAAATCAACTTTTTCTCGAATACAATTCGAAAGTCAGTAAAATTTATTAACACCATAAAACTTCCAAAAGCCATGAATATTAAATTCCCACGTGTATTATAGGTATGACGATGCACATAGTTTATTAAATCTTTGCTCTCCACTTAATGTGTTTAGAGTGCAAATTGTATTCAGAACTAAATTGAAGTCAACATATTCAAATGTTTTCTGAAAACAAACTTAAATTCGTAATCTAACTCCTAAAGTCCATCTGAATATTTATATCTTCCAGATAGAATTGCAATCAAAACGAATCTTAATTTATTGATTAGTAGCATTTACTTGCCAGCTTCAGCCGAGCACGCTGTCCAACAGCGTCTTCCATAATCCGTTGCATAAGTATTCAAGTAGCCACAACCTCTGCCTGTGCCTCAGACCCTCGAGAGACGGTTGACGGGGACAGTGTGGTTTTAGGCCTGGATACTTGTTCTATCTGGGCAGTGCTACAACAACCTCTGCTATCTCAAGTGCATTCTCGGTCCAACTGATTGGTGGCCTGTTGAATGCTAAGTTGACGCTTTGATCTTGTCTAGCGCGTAAATCTGGCGATGCGCTTTGAGATTAAATGCCATTTGTGTGGCAATGGGGAAGCCGGCACTCAATCTGACCACATCGTTCTACACTCCCTATTCTCGTTGTCGTTCTCATTCTCGTTCCCCCCATTTGCCTATCCTCAGTTGCTCAGTTGCTCAGCTGCTGTGTGCACTTGGCAAATTAAGCAGACTTCCCGGTACAAAGTATTGGATACTCGGGGATACTCGTTGGCCGTGCCAGCACCTGTTCATTAAACGGCCGCTGGAAATTATAGTTGTGCGAGTGCAGTAAACAAATGTAATCGACATCCTGTGTGCAGGTCCAGGCCACAAAGGATGCCGACACAACAACACACACACACACGCTCAGCAGTGCCACAACGTCTGTGCATCTTATGGGGGCGCCACGGAGCGCTCGAAATGAACTAGAACGGAAAACCAAACACAAACACGAACACATCACAACACACAAATATCGACACCAACACAGACGCAAGATGACAACAAAAACAAATAATAAACACAACAATTTTTTGATTTACCGTGAAATTTAAATGACCCAAACGCAGAGTGGAGAGCCAGAAACCAGACTTGAGACTTCACTTTGCGTTTTATTGTTAAGGCGCGCAAATATTGTCAAAAGACTTTATGGAGGGGACAGAATGGAGGCGGAGTCGACGCATTTGCATCTCGTTGCAACGGAAGCGCCAGAGATATGAGAAAAGATGCCGACAATGAGACAACTGTGGAAACTTGTCTGGGACCCCAGACTCGAGACCCAAACCTGAGACCTGAGTCGAGTCCGGTCCCAATCGTCCCCAAATGTGCCTGTCGCAATCCTGTTTTTGTTTGCGCCGGCGCTTCAAGTGTCCCTTTGGAGAGGCAGCCACAGCGCAGGCAGTTGTCGTGCCACTTGTTGGGATTTATAAATATTTTTGGTTTGCTTAGGACGACGACAACGACGACGACGATGACGACACTTGAGCTGGAGAGGCGGCAAGCTCTGTTGAGTCGCCTGGAAAGTGCCAGGCAATCAAAAACAAATTATGAGTGCTACAATTTGTTTAGCTGCGGCCCGAGCCAACAGAGATATGCTAATGGATTTGAGTTTGTCTTATCTGCTGCACTTGGCCAAGTTGCAGCCAGCCATCAATGAGAGACGGCATTGAACTTTCCTCGAAAGGCATTTCATAGCGAAACTATCGAAACTAGCAAGACAATGGGCCACAGTCGACACTCTACTGACCCAATTGGGGACCCAAAGCCAGCTGGGTTAGGGGCAGGGCAGCGTCTTGCCAAAGAGATAATCATGAGTGCAAAAATCCTATATCAATAATTGACTTAAAACCAAACAATTTATGATGACCTAAGCCCAAACAAAAGGCAACCAAGGAGGAACCCCAGCAAAAAGGGTGCGGTAATCAAAGGAATTGGCCAAACAGATTTTGCCAAACGGATAACGGCCAACTCAGCGCCAAGACCTGAAAACTGATGACGTTGTTAAAGCCATTGTTGTTGTTGTTGGTATTGTTGTTGTTGTTGCTTTGGCTGTTGGCAATGATGATGGCGATGCCGAAGCTGATGTTGATGCTGATAATGTACTCGATGAACGATAGAGCACGCCGAGTGCAATGGAATATGGAGGGAAACGAAACCCACGCAAAACTAATGTGAAAGTCAAAGCGGACAACGGACGGGGATAGAACGAGCGTACACTGAGACAAAATATTCTAATTACGATTTACATTTGTATTCCTTACAAATCTTTGGATCATAAATTATTTTTTAAATTGTTGCAACTTTCCTTTATTAATTTTTATTTCGTGGAAAAGTCAGGCCTAGTTATGTTCTATAATTGAATACAACTATAGATTTATAAAAAACATATTATAATTCACTTATTTTTTAATATAATATTTAAATTATTCCAATCCACAAAGGGTTAAGAATAAAAAACTTAATTGTTGAAACAAATTAAATATAGTATCAGATAAAGGTTTTCTTTTTAAGTTGCTTTACAATTCGATTATAAAGAGAATTTTTTCTATTGAAAATAATTATTAGTTTTCTATTGCAACTGCTTGTATTAATATACAAACGCTTTCAAATTCAAAGAAAGTATCTTAAGTAAAACGTTAATTAATATGATTAAAAACAAAAATTGTTACTCCGAATGAATTTTGTATTATAATATATAAGGTTGTGGAATATGATTCCAATTTAAAAATCATATTTTCTGTAGTTCATTATTATTAACAATTTTATTACTTTTTTAATTTTCTTTACTACGTATATTTATATTCAAAATCGTATTAAATAAAATTAAATGTAAGTAAATTTATATAAATTAAGTAATCAGATAATTGAAATAATTATTTTATCTTTTAATAAATGTACTAATGAGCTTTAACTTTTCGAATAATTTTTCTTTCTGTGTATTCTGGGGCTGTCGATGACGACGTCTACGACGACGATGACTGGCGCGAGCTGCAATTTTGACCTTTGGAGTAACTCTCTGAAAACATCTTTATGCTGACTTGAGAGCAATAAATAGCAGCGCCAAGGAATTCAAGTGGAAAAGCATGGCAAATAAATACGAATATGTTGCAGATAAATATTATTTGTTGCGCAAACTATGAGTAGAATGAGTCGCAGCGAGGAGATATGCAGAGGGGAAGCAGTCTAGGCTAGGTTAGGCCAGGCCAGGCCAGGCCAAAACAAAGGCCATGGCTTACAATCGTCGGCCAACTGGGTCAGCAAGTCAAGGACCAGTTAAAGAGCGCTCCAGGGATTTGTGTTGATTTCCATTTATAGAACTTCGAACTGGAATTATGGACAGTAGCAAATAAGTGCATAAATTTTCCATGGACGTACACGCACTGCCATCAAACTGCAAATCAAATCAAAATCAAAGTAATGATGACTCGTCCATTTCAGAGGTAGTTGACTTATTGACAGCCAACTTGTTCCAATCGCAAGAGTTTGACTGACTTCAGTCCTTACTCGACTCGACTCGACGGACTCAACTTCTCTTTTCTGCTCTTTTTTTTCAGCTGACTCACTTATGTAATAACAAAATTGGCACAAACATATGTATTAGAAGTTCCACGACAAACACTACAAGAAATGGGTTGCCCCCGTGCCCTCTGCCCTATTGCTGTCTTTACTCCTAACATGATTATTTCTTACCCCGGGCTAAAAATAACGCTACAACTGCTGCGTCACTATTGGCAAAGGGCAATCCATATTGAAGTATCTGCCTTTTGAATGAACTTGCTGGAAATTGAACAAACGGACAGTGCGTGCATTTAATGGGGTAAAGTCAAATACAAAGCCGAAAATCCAAAGCAAAACTTTAAAATAAAATGTAATTAATATTAAAAATAATTAAATTTTCATATTTAATCCCATTGAAAATTAAAATTGTTGGCTTTTGGCAAAGCGAAATTAAGTAATAAGAAAAAATGCATTACGCAGATGAAGTTGCTTTTAAAATATATGTATCTAAAAAATGTTGGGCAAATTTGTATTATTTCGAATTTTTATGTCTCCTTTCAATTTCATAATAATAATAATAAAAATGAAACCCTTATTCTTCTTCAGATTTAATTTAAGGCGCATGAAATCTAGAATTTTATATTGGTTTTTCAAATCTCCCTTTTCCCTTAGCACTGAATTAAGTGAAAGTTTTAGTTTAGCTACAATCAAAGTTTTTAGTGAAGAGTAATTTACAATAATTTAAATATTACAATTTTTTTGAATTGCCAATACGAAAAGTGACGTTTTTATTACATAATACTTGATTGGAGCTTTCTAATTTGTTTTTGAAACCAATTAAAATGTATTCTAAATTGATAAAAGAAATAAATTCATATAATTTTTACCAAATCGTATCTTATTTAATTTCTAAAAATGTCAGCATTAAATAAGTACATTTTACAGCGAGTAGAACAATAGGACGCTGCAGTTGAAGGACAGCTGAGTACAACAATAGACGCGAGAGGTTCATTGCTAATAAGTTCTAATACCAACCTCCCCCATGCACCATTTAAACACGAGTTCCATTGTACCATTTGGATTGACATCATTAAGACCAGCTCCACATAGGAAGCCATGCCACGTATGGGCAACCACTCAGTGCAGCTTAAGCAGTGGCCAGCTAATAACCAGCCGGGGGGCAGGCGAGTATATGTTGTTGTTGCTGATGCGTAGCGCCACTTAAGTAAAGACGCTGTGCGTCAAGCGGTGGCGGAGGGCAGAAGGCAGCACGGCTCCAGCTCCGGTTCGAGCTGAAACTCTGCCTCCGTCTCCGTCTGCGTCACCGTCTCTGCCTCTGCCTCTGTCTGTGTCTCTGGCTGTGCTTGTTAGCTGTCAAACTCGAAAATTTGCAATGACAGCAAACATTGGCAGCGCCTGCGTTGACGTCGGAGTTGGAGACGGAGACGGAGACGGAGTTGGAGTCGGCGTCAGATAAGCAGCGAAATGAGCGCCGCTGTTGCACAAACTAAAAACTCATTGTCAGGCGCTGTCTGCCCGGCAAGTTGCTGGCGAGCAGCAAACAAGAGGCAACCCGATCCGCATTGGGGGTGCGTTGCTGCATAATAAACTGCAGCGAAGGTGCTCGGCGGGGGGAATGAAGCAGGGTCAGGCTGCAGAAACAATAGGGCGCCAGTTAGCCTGCTGCCGTTGTCGTTGCTGCTGCCGCTGCGTTGCATGGTCAGTGGATGGCGGCAACGGCCGCAGCGCAAAGAAACAATAAACACACCAAAATAATGTAATGAGTGGCAGCAGGCAGTGGGACAAGTGCAGCTTAGGCTGAGAGCAAAGCGACAGTGGCGCAAATGCGCAACTCATTGCACAAAACAAAGCAGAAGCGATCAGTACTGTAGATAATGGAATTAGTATGATTATAAATAATTGTACTATAAACGACTGCAGAGCAAAATGTACCCCACCCAATGGATTCAACTAGCTCGGAAAATATTTAATGCTGAGCACAAGTCTTTGATTTATTTTTGTTGAGTGATAAGAAATATGGTAAACAAAGTTCGTTTAAATAGTACAATGCGAGAGTTAAGCGAAAATGTATTAAAGGGTTTTAAGCCAAGTACGGATGTATGTTTACATACTCACTAATACCTAAAAGAAATTAAAACAAATGAGAAAGCTCCAGTTTTTGCCGACATTTTCTCCAATTAAATGTTATTTATAATATATATTGTAAATATTGTAGAAAATTGTACAACATTTTTGATGGAAAATCTATTGCTAAATATTAAATATTATTTTAAATATGAATCGGACGCTTTAAATGAATGCCACATTAGTACTCGCAATTACAAACTTTGTGTATTTAACATTTTTTTTTTCTGCAGTTTGCGTTGTGCTTTTATTAAAAATATTTAGTATCATCATTCAAGTTTTTGAGAGAATAATGAGAAATAAATGCTTTCTTTTAAAGGTTATTTTCTGTTTGCATTAATTTATAATACGATTTTCCAATCATATGGCTATAATTAACTGGGCTGAGACAATCGTAGTTGTAGTAATTGGCAATTTTGAGCCACTGTGTGTTGCACTGCTCAGGATAAAAAGGGGGAAAGAGTGAAATAGTCAAAGAGCATATTAAATTCATTTTTAATCATGTACCCTGAGAAACTCACCAAGTGGGCGACTCTCCCGAGGAGATGTGGAGAGGGGGAGTGGATTCGGGGGAGGTGGCACCACATTGCATCCATAATTGATGTGCCATGCATTACTAGACAAAAAAGAAGCGGACAGTGGCATCACAAGGGTTATTTGCAACAACTTCTCTGTGGCGGCGGGCAGCTGCAAAATGTGGCACAAGAAACGGCGTTTTGTGGCAGCCATGCAACAACCATTGTCGTGAGCAGCATCCTCTGTTCCGCCTCTCGATGCTGTCGCCGCAGCCGCTGCAGTTGCTGCCTCATATTAATTAAGAATTATTTTAATTAACGTAATAAATTTGCGGATGCAACGCGAAAAAAATAAAATGCGCGTTCATTTAATTTTTCTCTTTCAATGTTTTTTCTTTTTGCTGGCATTCGTGCTACGTTTTGTGGCCAGGTTCGAGGCCAGGCCCGAAAAAAAAAGAAATGTGCGAAAATTTATGTTGCATGCGATTTTGGTGACTTGTTTGCAACCTGTTTGTATGTTCGATTGCGTTCGACTTCGGCAAGTGGGTCACAGTCGCTGCCTCCACCGTTGCTGTGACTTGTCTCAGCCTCAGCCTTAGCCTCTGCCGAATTTCAATTAAATGCACATAAATTTAAAATTAGTAATAACTTTGGAACGCACAGTTTGAGCCACAGCCGAAGCCAAAGCCAAAGTACAAAACGTTGCCAGACACGCAAAAACGCAGGATGAGGACGACGACAACGAAAACGAGGCAGGCAGCTGTTGCCTGCATTGTTGAATCCAACTACAACAACGATGGAGACGTGACCCGTTGAACGTTGCCTGCTGCCCCCTGCCCGCTGCCCGTTTCCTGCCACTCACTCAGCTGCTTGCTTCGCCTCGTCGCATCCAGTTAAAAAATCTGTGTGCCTATTAATTAGCCAAACTTCAACACCTGCTGTGTATTTGTGTGTGAGCGAGAGCAAATTAACTTGACAACACGCCTGGCCAAATACCCCGCTCCTGCTTCCTGCTCTCTGCCCGCCCATCAGCAATCCGTTGCTGAGGGTCCTTTTTTGGGCTGTGAATTGGAAAATAATTGTGCGACGGCCATTAAATTACAATGCCCAATGGACAACGTTAGATGGATGTCAAGGCAAGGTGATTGCGGGGGCGGTGGCGGGGTGTCGACTTCTATTTTTGGGTTGATTTGCAGCAGGTGGCAAGCACATTGGCCACGTCCCGGCAATTATGGCATTATAAATAAACAAAGACCAAATAGTTATTAACTAATAACTGGCACGCGCCTCAACTCACCCTCCTTCTCCACCACTCGCCCCGTCAACGAAGCAAAAGTTTTTGTTTTGGTTTATTTCGTTTGGGCGCTGATAAAGTTGATTAAATATTTATGTGAATGCCACCTGGCGATAGAAATACTTGTGAATGGGCCAACGGTCAAGGCTGTCGCAATCGCTGCGAATGAAAGAAATAATTGAGTTGGATGAACTGAGACTAGCTGATTAAATTGTATTCCAAAATCGGAAAACTCTTAGTCACTAAACTTTTAATTCCGATATTTGAGCTATTATTTCTCGTTTAATATTTTCTTGGATAAATATTAAATTTGATTTGGAGTTTTCTTCTCCAAATATATCAAAAACCAAATATATGTAAAATCCTACTTTGAATTTTATAACTGACAATTTATTGAATATTTTCTACATTTCTTTTAAATTCTTTTAACTTTATTATCTCTTATAAAATTTGCTGTATTTTTGTTTGTATTTATTTTTTTTTAGCGTTATAATTTGAATATTACATCGTGCTTTTCTATTAATTTTTTAATGACTGGATCTTTAATTATTTACAACTTCCAGAGTATTTGAAATGGTATCAATTCGGGATGTAATTACAAAATAGAGGTTAAGTAATTAAACGCTGTACTCAGAGTAAATATTTTATTTAAAAAACCACAAGTTCTCATAATATTAGTTGTTTTTTGTCACCATACTTATTATGAAGAATAAGTTGATTTCAATTTCGACCTTGTAAAAATAAGACAGCGAAAAAAATTCCCCAAAACTTCTATGAAGCTACTTGAAATTCTTGCTTGTTTAAAAATTTAATAGAAAATAAAACCACATTTTTGTTTTAGTCATAACGTCAGCGACAATTTCCATTCACTGCCCACTCACTAATCATTCAGTCATCCATTCACATTCACAATGGAATTGTGTTTAGCCCTTAAATTTCCTGACCTAAGCCTTCGCATTAGTACCCAGCATTTCGGAATAATCGAACTAATCAATTTGCGTAAATAAACTGCACACAGTTTATTATCGGGCAGGTGGCACGTGTCGCCTTTGCTGTTGCATGAACTTCATGCCCGCCCCGCGACATAAATCTTTATTTAGAAAAGTGTAAACAAAAATTACTCATTCACGCGCATTTGAAAAAGACGCCGCCAACGCCACCAACGCCTCCTTACTCCCAGGACACGGGCGGAAACAAAGCAGGAGCGAAAGCGTGCAACGAGCAAAGAGAAAGAAGCGTGAAAAAGGCTGAAATGCGAAAAATCAACGACTTCGACAGGGGGAACAATGAGGGAGCATGGGCAAAATGTGTGTATTAGCATGTGAGCGAGGATTGAGGGGCTGACGATCTGGCCGGGGGCTGATGGGTCGTATGGGTGACGTGGTGTGTGAAAGTACTAAAAACCCTATAACATCCGCCTCCCCAAAGCGCCCGCTAATGGCTCTCCAGTGTGTTTGACGTCGCGTCGATGTGGAGCTCAACGGTGGGTCCCCGTTAAGGGAGCGGGAAGGAGGCAGGGGGCGGCATTGGTCGCGTTGAAAAGTCAACGATTGCCGCGTTGCGGAAATTAACGGAAAATCAGCAGAGCAGGCGAAAAAGGCAGCTGCCTGTTAATAGCAACAAATGCGAAGGATGCTTGATTTAATGTACAAAACTTTTTGATGTTTTCTGATGCTGGCAACATAGGAGGCGGTATGCAGCAGCAACAACAACAATTCGACAGCAGCCGAGCTTATCATGAGGCAGACATTTTGCTTATTTAAAAGTAATTATGGGCAACCCGATGTCGGCTCCCAGGCACCTAAGACACATCGTCTCACTCTCACTCTCAGTCGCAGTCTCAGTGTCAGTCAGAGGGACAGAAAGACTCTGTCGTCCTGTCAGCTCTGTTGCCAACTCATTGAAGCAGAATGCGGCAAATCACGCACCCAACTTTGTTGAGACCACGGCATGGGTTCGGTTCGAGGGGTATGTTGTATACATATTCCACATTTCCACATAAATGTATACAAATTATGCGTATTTATCAGGAAAATTCAATGAACTGTAAATGGTGCAGAAGTTGTTCATGTGAGTCGCACACGTGTGTGTGTGTGGGTGAGGTGTATGTTAAGGTGTTTTGCGCCACGACCCATTGTTGTTCTGTGGTTGTCTGTTACAACATTAAGCTAAGGGGTCGGCCTGAGAATGCGCACAGGTGTGTGTCAAAAGGCATGCGAAATGACAGTCTAAGGCTGGCGTAGAGAGATGGGGATGTGGAGGGGTCGGGGTCGGGGCATGTGGAAGCAGACTGGCTGGGGCAAAGGCCTGCTGCAGGTGAAGTGGAGATGGTGTAATAGATGTAATAAAGAGGGGGAAATTGGTGAATATACTTTGTACTTTCTGAATTAAACTCGCATTACAGTTTATCATTTACAAGACATTAATTAAACAATAGATGAGAGATGATTGCAGCAAATGTTATAGAAGAAAAATCAATACTAATAATAGTACATTTTATAAAAATTGTCTCCTAGCGACTGACAATTATTTTTCAATTTCTGTTCACTATGTGCAAAATAAACAAAATAATAATTTGATGTTTCATAGTATACTTGTGGAAATAAGTAACATAAAGGTGAATAAAATTAAATATTTTACAAACTTTATTTAATTGTTAAAATACAACATTTTATTAAAATTGTCTCATAGCGAAAGAAAAAATTTTCAAATTTCTTTTTACTAAATCCTACAATAACAAAAACAAAAGAATAATAAAATGTTCCAAAATAACATATATGATTGATATGATAAACAAGTAAAAGTAAGGAAAATCAACTATTTTACAAACTTCTAAATGCAAACAAACACAAAATAATGATTTAATGTTTCAAAATATTCTTGATTGAATCAGTGAAAGTGAAGAAAATCAAATACTGATATTCAGATTTTGATGCATCCATTTTTGTACATTTTAAATTATAATTTATTTATATTTTTAGTCATTACACATTATAGGGCGATCCTCCCACGTTGTCCCGTAAATTAATCCATGCCTGAAAAGTAAGAATGGTGACGAAGAAATTTACAGCAGTTTAAACAAATGTGTTCATATAACTTCAATTTTTAGTAAATATGAATACCAAATGATTGCATGTGAAACAAATATGTAAATAATTTAAAAGCGTTATGTATTTAAAAAAATAAAATTAACAAAAATCAACAGTCCAGTCAAAATGATTATTTTTGTAATATTTTTAATATGAAAATACATAGTTATACGTAATAATGATAAAAATTGATCGAAATGTGAACTCTTAAACAGCAAGATTGATTGATGACAATTTAAATAGTTAAAAATATTCTAAAAATGAAGTTGGTTATCTTAAATTTTGTTCAAGGGACTATCAAATTCATTTTTGTTTGCTATTCTTTCAAACTCCTTTTCTTTTTGATTTTCTTACATTTCTTTCAATGAGATTTGGTTTCTAAAATCCAGCTCTTCTTGGATCATTAAAACTTTGACTAAGCAACTGCATTTTCTGGCTATTTGTCGTGTGCCTGTTGTTGTAGTTGTTGTTGTTGGGTTCGGTTGAGTCGATGGGAGTGAGGCAGACGCTGTGCTTGCCACTTGGAAGGCGAGTGGAAAACTTTTCATTTTACAACAACGACTGCAGCTGAACGCAAGCAAGGGACTTGGGACCAAACCGGAAGTGTGGCAGGGGAGGCAAGCAAAGTGTAAAAGAAATAAACGGACTTAAAATAGGAAAAGTCAACATGAGCTGTGCGTTGTGTCCTGGCACAGGATGTTGCTGCCGCTGCCGTCGACTAACTTATTTTATTTCAGTACAAGACGGGACAACACACTGCTAGGGGCTAAGTGCAAACAAAGATGAGATTTCTTTCCTCAACTGCCCTCCTCTCTCGCTCTCTGCTCGTCTCACTCACCATCCAATTGTTGGCTAGCCATTTCTTTCGAGGCGCACAAAAGCGTAACGGCGCTCAAAATGACTGACACGGCTTGCTGGTCACATGGTCAAGAGCGTGAAGCGAGCCCTTGCTATAAAATAGACACAACAAACACACCAACACCACAACACACACACACACACACATATACGCACAACAAACACTCACACACACAGACAATGCGAAATGAAATTCCAGCACTGGAGTCGTCCCCCATAGTAGAACATTTTGTATCTGGCTTAGTTGTTTTAAACTTTATTGTTTACGCTTGTGATCAGCAGAGGCGCTGCAGTCACCGTCGCCGTCGCAGTCGACGTCGTCGTGAACGTCATGGCCACCATTTTGTTGACTGCTGCCTCAACTTGTGCTGCTTCTTCTTCTGCTCCAGCTCGCACTTTGGCCCATTGTGTGGCTCTAAAACATAAACGGAAGCGATTTATGGTGCAAACACAATGAACGAGTCAGCAGCCAGCAACAACAACACACACAACAAGAAATTGACGCACAACAACAACAACAGTACACAAAGGACACGGATACGGTCAGAGCAACAATTTGTGTAGTGTTGACCAGCATCACACTCTCGGCTCGGCATCTCCTTGCTCCTTAGACTCCTGCTGCTGCTGTTGTTGCTGTGCTGCTCGTCCTTGTCATGGCAGCTCATAAAAAACACAAACAAACGGACATCAACGAAGATTTAGCAGAGGACATTCGCAGCGGGATTCGCTGAAATCGGTCAGCACGAAACTCATAGCTAAATTTGGCCAAAAGCAGCTAAACCTTGACAATCGAGAATAGCATTGAAGTATACATAATATTTTATAATAAATACATTTCAAATAAATAAACACAATATTGAAGAGGAACAGAAAATGCATTTAGTTACAAACTCGTTGAAAAGTTCAGCAAACTTTTAATATAAATATAAATAATTTTAATTTTGATTTATCAACACATTTTTTGCCACAACATTTTCGAATGATTAAGGCGTTTTAAGATGCATAAAATTCTTAAGGAAATAGAGAAAGTTTAAGTTAAAATTAATTTCAACATTAAATCAAATATTTAGTTTTTAATCTATATGCTTTTGTACATTTTTAAATTGTGTTTTAATATGCCTAAAGTAATCGAAAGCAAAACAAATTTTAGATTTAAAATAACATTAAATAAATTTTTCCTGAGATCAACTAAGACATTTAGTTATGAATTTAAATTATTAAATATGGCTTCTGAAATTAATACAAAATATATGGAATTAAGAACAGTCAAAATGTATACACTTATACATAAATCTTAAATCAATTCACCAATTTATTAAAAATGTTTACTCAAAATAGATACAAAATCTATTGCATAACATAATTAAAGAAATACTGCAGACCAAGTAAATGAATTTGACATATTTCAGATTAAAATTTAAAATTAAACGAATTATTTTTGACGTAAATATAATAAGTTGTATTACTGATAGTGAATGTGACCCTATCAAATTTATTACTTAGCGTAAAAACTGCCAGTGTGCCATCTCAAAGCAGATGAGAAGACGATGGCATTGTTCGGTCGCCGCAACAAAAGTGCTTGTCACTGGTCACGGCCCGGAAGTATCTTTATTTTAGCTTTGTTTGCACTCGCACAGACACACACACACACATACATCTCTAAATATATATGGTAGATACACATACGCAAAGGAAACCCAAGTGTTATTATCCTGCTTAGCCATAATACGTTGTTAAAATGTTGAGTCTGTCATTTGTTGGCCATACTAAAAATCACAAGAAATTGAAAAAATGCTTCAGCACTTGAAAGAGAGACCGATGGCGTGATGGCGGGAGAACAGGACGAGGATGAGGGGAGAATAGTGGTAGGGAGGGAGATGCCAAATAAATACCAAGGCATCTGGAGCGACGAATTCCATTGAGGTCCTGTGCGTGGGTCCTGTGGGAATCGTGGACGGGCGCGTGGCCATTTTGTATTCCTCGACTTTATTAACTTTTCAGCCAAAAAATGGAACAAAAAAAAAAGTAAGGGAAATGCCGAGCGCCCGCCTTTGATTTGCGGCCATTTTGTAAGTGCGCGTTGATTCCGCTTTGCATATTTTCGTTGTTATCGTTGTTGCTGTTTTTGCCGTTACCTGGAAGCTTGCGTTGTTAGTTGAGGTTCGTTGCGTTTAGGGTCTTAACAATTAGGTTCATTAAATTTCAATTAATTTGATTAATTGAAGCAGAAATATGCGTTTCATTTGATTTGTTTTGATAGGCCAGCAGCATATTCCAACTCGTCGGCTATCACTTTTATTCCCTGCCTCTCTTTCGCCTCGCCTTTTCTTTCTCTACGTATCCTGCTTGCACCTCTCTTCGTTTTTGCAATTAATTACGGCAGCCAAACCACAATTAAAATTAATTTGCCAGTCTAGATGCTACTGGAAAAAATTAATATTATACAATATCTGAAAAAGCTAAAAGCACGAGAAAAACAAAGGAGAATTGAAGCCACCGCATCCCGGAAACAGCAAATGCTTCGCTAACGTCCTTCGCATCCGCATTTCCGCATCCGCATTCGCTGCTCGGTGGGAGGGGGCAATAAAAATTCTCGACGTAATTAAAATCAAAGGATTTCGCATTTAACAATTTATGTGCGCTATAATTTTTGGGGCGATGCAGACAACTCGCATCGCAAAGCGGACGCCGCTCGTAAATTTACCACCCCAAACCAAACCACATTCCGCTCGCCCCGCTCTCCCCTCTTCACTCTCCGCTATTCCCGACATGGCCCTGTGTCCTGTGTCCAGTGGCAAAAACGCTTTATAGCCGTTAATTTGTTGGGGCAGCAAAGAGGGGGCTGTGTGCGAATGATTTGTTTCCTTGGCGCCCGTTTTTGGAAACAAAAGCCTTTGAGCAGACAATGACTGGGGCAAGATGGAGGCAGGGACGGAGGTCGATGGCTGCACGTGACTGCATGCCACACATGCCACACAGGGACAGCGGCACACCGGGACATTCGACACGATCAACATAACTGTGTGCATACGCACCGCACCGCATGCCACGGCTTGCAGGTTGCCTAGCCTACGCCTTTCCCTCCTGCCCCCGCCCCCGCCGTTCACATGCAACCTGCCCCACTGGCTGAACATCTGCCGCCGAGTGTTGCATTTCATCGCTAATTTAAGTTAATGTTCATTGTTGTAAATTACATTAATTTTAATGCGATTTCGTACACACGCATGCATTGCAATCGCTTTCTTCTGCGGCCACGGCCACGCCCACCGCCTTTCCATGACATCGCATTGGGGGCGGCGGCTGCTCGGTACAGTAAAGCTTTTAAGTATGTGATTGTTTGGCCGTTGCACTTTTATGTAATTACGGCACTAACAAATTACATCAAGTGTCACAAATGAATGCATTTATGATGCGCATTTTAAAAGCACCCCAGCCCGCCCAACACAGCGAAAGCCAGCCAACAACAGCAACAACAATCACTATGCGATGAGGGGGAGGGGAGAGTCAGAGAAAAGTTCAGCATAGGCTTTTCGAAAATATGTTTCGGCCAAATGGCCACGCAGAGTGGCCTAAAGTGCACTTGCAAATGCATTAATTAAAAACTCCAGTACTGGCGGAAGCTTAAAACATTTTTTTTTCTTGCGCAATTTCTGTTGTCGGCTCCTTTTGGTACTATTGAAAAATAAAAATCATAATAATAATAAATGAAACCCTAGTAGAAAATAGAATTATAAAACAATTCCGCAGCGACAGCAGCAGAGAATGATATTAAATTAAAGCAGAAACATATATATTTTATATAGAACATGTAATTGTTAGAGAGACCTATGAAGTAAAGCATTAATGTCTAACAACCCCATAGATTAATTGGCATTTAAATTAAAAGATTTGTTTTTATTCATAACTGCTCAACATATTTGTGTTTTTATGTTTTAACTTCCTCTTTAACCGCTATAAATATTGATTGGTGGAGCTGACAATTATCTTAATTTTTAGTCGATTTTTGTCGTTATACTTTTTAAACTATTGTTAATTACTATTGTATTTGTCAATATACGTTATTCATAAATAAACGACAATACAAATTTAGAACCAAACCAATGTCCTTGTCAGCAAACAGAATACGTCGCATAGTTTAGAAATGTAGATTTAGTTTCATGTCACATGTAAGATGTATGTACGGTGTGTTTTTTTATTCTGAGACACCAATATGATAGAAAACATGAGAGATAAAACAAAAAATGCAGCTTGTAACTCGCTTTGCTCTTGTGTGGCCACGAAGGTAAACACGTATGTACCTGCAAACAGAAACGTGGCAGCGACATGGGGCACATTTTGTGCCGCTACTATAACAATATTTGGCTTCATTTGCATAAAATGCAGCACCAGACAGACTTGGCAGAGCGGCGGCACAAAAATGTCAGCTGCAAAATGGGCACGCGGCGTATACGCAATGCGGACTCAGAACGAAGCTGCTGCAGCTCCAGCAACAGCAACAACGGCTGGCAAGTAAACAAGGCTGTAAAGTTGCAACACAGAGTGCTGCAAATGGGCTGAGTTCTCTTCTGTCCGGGGATACCATAAACTGAACGACTGATTGAACAGCAAACATGTCGCCAGTTCCCACAGTTCTCCTCAGTTCCGCCAGCGTCATCAACAATCGCCAATCGGCTGAAGGGCAGTTGCCATCGCCATGTAAAACACATGTTGCCTCTTATTTCTTTTTGCCGCACAGAACTGAACCCTTGCCAACCTCCTGCCTATTTCCTGGTGTTGCCACAATGTCCAGGTCGTAGCCAATTTTAAGCAAATATTATTGTTTGCATTTATGTTTGTGTCTGATATCGCACAGCTGATAATATACCTAGCTATGTGGCAGGGTTCCGAACAGTCCAAGGCTCGGCGCAGCTCAGCACGTTTTGTTACACTGGGCAACACGACTTTGAAACCAATTCTTGATTACCAATGTGGCAACTTAATCCAGTTTTGAATACAAAAAGAGTAACAAAAGGATCATGGATCAAATACGAGTATATACTAATTCTTACAAACAACTAAATCATATAACAATTATTATGTAAAGTTTATCAACAATTAGCTGTCATATGATCATAGGACAAATTCAAACAAATCTCGAAAACTATAAACTAAACTTATCATTTAAGAATACAAAAAAGTTTAAAAAATATCTATCGAATTCATTTCGTGTGCTTTTTTGCTACATGAAAGTATTTTTACTAATACTAAAAAGGATAACGGAATAGTCGAGAGATCATCAACAACTGTAGAATTCAGTTGCTGATATGCTTTTATTTCCTTATTTGTTTTATATATTTAATTCAATTATAATTAAGTGTAAAATATTAAATACAATTAATATTAAAGTAGGTGAATACTGCACTCAAGACAAGGATAATAAAGTATACGTATTATTGCTTCCAGCTTATCTAGCTTATTGTTATCCAATTTACGAATCATCTGCCCAGTTCACTAGCTCTGAATTTGTAACACATTATTAACATTTTTTATTAACTGATAGCACGCCAAATCAATATAAAAAAATAAAGCTATATTAATATTATTGGACTTGGTTCAAGATTTTGAGTAATTTTTTTTATTTAAGAATATTTTCTCAAATATAAAGTCTCTATATCAGTGCATCAATATGCCCAAGTGTATGTATAAAATATGGAATTACTTTATATATTTTATTCTGCTTTTCGAATTTGCAGAACATATCTTTGTCAAAGTTTCAATAGATAGTGTAGATACTATACAAAAACATTAACATTTCGTCAGTTGAATGTTTTTGCAATCTGAGGTGTGATTTATATTAATTATAAATGCTTAGCTTTAAATATAAATAAAGCTCAAAGTGAAACAAAATCCTGACAATATTTTGAGTTCTTTATCGGCGATTACTCCAAGTTTCTTAATGTCTACTGAACAGAAAGCTTAATCGGTGTTCGTGAAATCTTTAGAAAACGGTGTTATAGAATTTACGGTGCAAATTATTTAATTATTATTTGCAGTCCTGTGTAGTTACTGTTAGAAAATTATGCAGGTAAGGTCGCTCTTGTGGCACTGTTGCTGTTGTTGCACTTGTTGTTGTTGCTGATGTTGCGTGACTTCAAGCGTAGTCAATGTGTTTAACACATTCAAAGCGAAAGCGAAAGAGAGAGAGAGAGAGAAAGAGAGCAAGAGAGACAGAGGCTTGTAAACATAACCTCAAATTAAAATATGTTTACTTACGTTAGGCAAACTATACGGCAAACTAGCTGATGCTACCGTTACCGTTAGCTTCGAGCCAGTCAACAGCACACACACACACACACACACATGAACGCATACACACTGAGGGTCCAGCAAGAGAGTGGGAGAGAGAGGGAGAGTTAGGTCGAGACTTCCCGGCATAAATTAAAAGTTTTTTGCAAATTTCGTAACCGGGCAAGTTTGTGTTGTAGTTGCAGCTAATTATGCATAAAGCCTCGAGCCGTATCGCAGTTTATTTACCTTTTGCTATAAAGGACACGCAGCCCACCCCATCTAGGGGTAATAAGGGGGTATTATGACAGCTGCTTTGACTGACAGACTTGTGGTCGCCTCGTCGACTGTCGGCAGCGGAAATTAAGAACTTCGCATTTTGCATGACGGTCACGCATAAATCGGGCTCCTCCAATAAATTCCCTTCGCTACTTTCCGCCTATGGAAGCACTTCAAATTGATTAGAGCTTTCAGCAATGCTAAGAAACTCGTTCCCGCCCTTACCTAAATGAATTGCAATGAGGGTAAGTAAATATGCTTGTCAATCATTTAGTCAGTCAATTTGTAATTTATTTAATTAACAATCTATTCATATTGCCCTACGCAACTTCATCACAATGAGTTACTTTAATGTTTCTTATTTCCGAATTTATTTGTTAAATTTTTTGTTTTTAATATCGACTGTTCACTGTAAGTGGACAATACAAAAATAATTAGAAAATCATCATCATCAAATAAACAACAATAAGCAAGTTAGTCTGTTTAATTCGTAATACTAATATAATTGTGACAATGCCCTTGATATTTTTATTCACCTGAAAATTATCTGCAAACAAATGACTTAAGTGAGCAACTTTTTATATCACTTCTATAAATATGGCTTTTGTAAAATACCTTCGCTTCCATAATATCCCAAACTCATTGTTCTGACTGACTGTCAAAATGATTGATGAACAATCAAACGCACAGCCCAAATAGAAAATACTTGGACTCGCATACAAAACAGCTTGCATAATTTGATAGTGCGATATCAGGATTCGTACTCGACCTATTTTTTTTAAAATTGAATGGTAGGCATACAAAAAAGACTTGTCGCTTTTAGATTTTATTCTCACTGTCCTACCAACTTAACGACGTAGCATTGCATGGCTTTGACACTCACAGTTTTCGATCTGATGATTAACACTAACAGTCCAGCATTAGAAATATATTTCAATTTTATGTTTTTCAGGAAAGACCCTCCGATCGCAGCTTACGCATTCATTCGATCTAATCTCTCTCATGTAAAAATAAATAAATTGAACTCTTGCTTACATTACATTATGCATATTTGCTTTCTTGTTTTAGCAATATTTTTAAATTATCTGCAACGTTCGCTAATTGAAACACATGCAAAATCAAAATCAACGCCGCGCTACAGCCTCTCGAAATTTATTTAAGAGACTTTTCTAACGATCTTAAGTTTCTTTTGATTTAAATAAGCTTAAATTTGACCATTTGAATGATTTTCTCCAGGCAATACCACGAATCCAAATCAAATTAAAATTGCAGTTAAGGATGTGCAAAACATAAATGCGACGGACATCGATTTCGTTAAGCGATATGTGCCAATATCATTAACAAAATAAAAAAGGTTTAAATTACCTTGAAATTTACGTATCATCAAACCATCATTGGTTTAACCCAACTGGGGCAAATAATATAAATTAATATAAAAAAGCTGGCTAGTTGCTAATAAATTTAAAACTTCTATATACTATATTCTATATACTCCATTCGACATGAAGACAGGGTATAAGTATTAGCAGTACTGCATATATTAATCCAGACACATTTACTTAGATCTTTTACAAGATAACCTAGCTGTAGTTCAGAGAGCAGCTGAGAATACTGATAGAAACCTCTCACGAACAATATTGTCTGTTTTTGCCAGTTTTCATTACTCATTTGCATTAAATCTATTCAGTTCCGATTCGCGCAAACGTCGAGTGAGTTTCTCGAAAATCAAACGCTGCCTAATTTATTCAAAATGATTATTAAAACTACTTTGTCGCTATTTGTTATAATATTAATATTTGAAAAAAGTTATTGTATTAGTAACTACGAGCAAGTGTTCTCAAAATCCAGAAAAACAATTGAATATTGTACAACTATTCAAAAACTTCAAAAAGAAAATGATATTTTATTTCGGCAACAATTAAATGAGTGTAAATTAAGTTTAACCAAATTACAAAATTACAATGAAAACCAAATCAAACAAGTTGAATATGTAAACAAAACTCTAATTGAAACTCAGAATAAACTTACTAAAAGCAAAGCCACCAATGTGATATTAGAGCAGCATTTAAGTGAATATGAAAATGAGTTAAATTCAAAAAGGGGAGAAATTTTATTTAAAGCCGCAACCATGAGTACTATGAACAAAGAAATTGAAAGTCTTACTAAACGCCTTAACCAACTAGAGAAAGAGGCACGGGACAAATCAGAGATTCTTAGCATTAGGGATTTGGAACTTACGAGCATCAAATCAGACCTTACAAGATCTCACAACGAAATAAATGAAAAGAATCTCGAAATAGATGAACTTAAAACGCATATAGATGCAAGTGAAAACAAGATATTGGAGTTGAATGATACAATAGCTTCTTACTCGACTTGCTGCAAGGCCTCCAGTTGTGAACCGTTTGGCAATTCGACAAATGTTCACGTCATAGAATTATCTGAGGTCGGACCCTTTAAGGTGTTATGTAATGGTCAATTGAATGGTCCTGGCTGGACTGTTGTTCAAAGACGCATCGATGGCAACGTTGATTTTTATCGCAACTGGACTGAGTATAGAAATGGATTCGGGAGTCTGTCTAACGAGTTCTTTATTGGATTGGAAAAGCTGCATCACATGACAGCCGCTGAGCCGCAGGAGGTTTACATCGAATTGAAGTACTATAATGACGAGACACGCTATGTCCAATATGACAACTTTGAAGTGGGCAGCAAGGATGAATCATATGCTTTAAAATCTCTGGGTGTCTACTCAGGCAATGTTGAGGACTTGTTAAGCAAAAATGTGGGTCAAAGGTTCAGCACATATGATCAGGATAATGATCAGGATGAGGTGAACTGTGCCGAGAGACTTCACGGTGCCTGGTGGTACAGCAACTGTGGACTAACGTAATTTTATCTCAGGTTTATGAAATAAAAACAATAATTGTATAGCGAAGATATTTTACTTGTATTTTCAGAAATTTGAATGGACGCTATCAAACACCAAATGATGATTATGAAAGCACTAGCCAGGGCATCTTTTGGGCCGACGAAGCATGGATGGACCTTCATAGTCCTCTGCAGTCAGTTCAAATAATGATACGTCCAAGAAAAATGTCGTCTACGAAAAAATAATACACATGCTCAGTAGATAATATAATTTTGATAGCCAAGCTTAACAACAATAAATTTAGTTTATTAACATTTAATTTTACAAACACACATTTCTTATCATGTCATGCCGGATGAAAATATATACATACCTCGAAGGAAAATTAATATGTGCCTTTAAAATATATTCAGTTTACATATTTTAGCAATTGTTTTTATACCCGCTATTATGTCTTAACGAATGAAAAACATAGTTATTCAAGAAACAACTTTACATGGCAAAAGTCACATGCAGCCTCGGGCTTTGTTTGTTTAGTTGACATATGGTCACCCTGTCAAGTATGTATATTATATATAAGTATATAATGGATGTTTTAAAAATATATACACAAAAAATAAATTTCGATATATTTCTTTGGTGTATTTTTTGTTCAAAAATCATTTATGTGTTGTGAATTCTTTCGGAATGGGTAGTGGGAATCCTATGGTCAAGCACTCTCGACTCTATGCTTCTTACTTGTTTTAGTATTACCAAAATAAAAAAAAACAATAATAATTTGACTTCAATGCAAATAATTATATGAGGAAAATTCTAAATTTTTGTGCTTAAAAAATATGAATGATATTTTTTTTTTAAGTTTTGTACTTAATTCATTTTCTTTTTGCCATTGGTTAGCAAACCTTTATTCGCTTTGGCATTTTATTGATTAAATTATGCAACTTATTGCGAGCTATTTTTGTAAAATCGCACTAGACAAAGATAAGGAATGTTTATATATATGAAAATTAAAATTATTCATTCATCATAATGCATTTTAGTGGTCCTTCAGCACTTTTAAAATTATAGAATTTATTAAGCGGCTTAGACATTCATAATTACTCGATCTCCTGATTGAAATTAGCATATGCTTAGTTTTAACTATTCATAGTAGGGTTTTTATTTCTATTATTATTACTCCAGCATTTTTTTTTTAATTATACAAATTTATTTAAAATATTGACCAAATATATATACAAATCATTTATTTATCTCCATCTTGATTCGAACTCGCATCTACCCGTATATTTAAAATAAAACCAAGTAAGAAAGCTTCAATAAAATATTATTGATTATATCATTATACCAGAATTTTGTGTGATGAACTGATTAACAAAGAATGTATATGCTTAATTGGTTTGCGGATAACAAACCCTATATACCTTATTCGACAAGGAGGCAGGGTATAAGTATTAGCAGTACTGCATATATTAATCCAGACACATTTACTTAGAGCTTTTACAAGATAACCTAGCTGTAGTTCAGAGAGCAGCTGAGAATACTGATAGAAACCTCTCACGAACAATATTGTCTGTTTTTGTCTGTTTTCAATACTCATTTGCATTAACTATATTCAGTTCCCATTCGCGCAAACGTCGAGTGAGTTTTTCGAAAATCAAACGCTGGATAATTTATTTAAAATGATTATAAAAACCACTTTGTCACTGTTTGTCATAATATTAATATTTGAAAAAAGTTATTGCATTAGTAACTTCGAGCAAGAATTAACCAAATCCAGAAGAATAATTGAATATTGTACAACTATTCAAAAACTTCAAAAAGAAAATGATATTTTATTTCGGCAACAATTGAGTGAATGTACATTTAATATATCAAAATTTCAAAATGACAATGAAAATCAAATCAAACAGGTTGAATGTTTAAACAAATTTCTAATTAAAACGCAGAGTGAACTTAATTTAACTGAAGCTACCAATGTTATATTAGAGCAGCATTTAAGTGAATACCAAAATGAGTTAAATGCAAGAGTTGAAAAAACTGAATTAAATGACGCTGCGCTCAGTGAAATGAACATCAAAATTTCAAGTCTTACTAATCGCATTAACCAACTAGAGAAAGACGCTCGCGAAATATCGGATATTATTAACGTTAAGGATTTGGAACTTACTAGCATCAAATCAGGCCTAAGAAGTTCAAATAACAAAATCAATGAAAAGAATCTCAAAATAGATGAACTTAAAGCGCATATAGATGCAAGTGAAAACAAGATATTGGAGTTGAATGATGCAATAGCTTCTTACTCGACTTGCTGCAAGGCCTCCAGTTGTGAACCGTTTGGCAATTCGACAAATGTTCACGTCATAGAATTATCTGAGGTCGGACCCTTTAAGGTGTTATGTAATGGTCAATTGAATGGTCCTGGCTGGACTGTTGTTCAAAGACGCATCGATGGCAACGTTGATTTTTATCGCAACTGGACTGAATATAGAAATGGATTCGGGAGTCTGTCTAACGAGTTCTTTATTGGATTGGAAAAGCTGCATCACATGACAGCCGCTGAGCCGCAGGAGGTTTACATCGAATTGAAGTACTATAATGACAACACACGCTATATCCAATATGACAACTTTGTAGTAGGCAGCGAGGATGAATCATATGCTTTAAAATCTCTGGGTGTCTACTCAGGCAATGTTGAGGACTTGTTAAGCAAAAATGTGGGTCAAAGGTTCAGCACATATGATCAGGATAATGATCAGGATGAGGTGAACTGTGCCGAGAGACTTCACGGTGCCTGGTGGTACAGCAACTGTGGACTAACGTAAGTTTATCTCAGGTTTATGATATAGAAAACAATAGTCGTATAGTCAAAATACTATTTCCAGAAATTTGAATGGACGCTATCAAACACCAAATGATGATTATAAAAGCAGTATACAGGGCATCTTTTGGGCCGACGAAGCATGGATGGACCTTCGTAGTCCTCTGCAGTCAGTTCAAATAATGATTCGTCCAAGAAAAATATCGTCTACGAAAAAATAATTCACTTCTTCAGAACATAACATAATATTATATTATATTAATTTTGAAAAAATACCAATCTTTGTGTGAAAAATGCAAATCTGTCAAATATAAGCAACTGTTGTTTTTTTAATAAGAAAACAAATTACTTTTTTATAATTACAAAAATAAAAATTAAAATTAATTTTACTTCATTGAAAATAAGTTTATGTGCAATAATCGAAATTCGTGCTTAAAAAAATATGTATGATTTTTGTTAAGTAAATTAATTTATTTGTTTTTCTCTTTTAGTCACTTTTTCGCTTGGCATTTAATTGATTAGACTATTAAGTGTATTGAAAGCAATTTTTGCTCATTCTGCGAGCAAAGTCCTCTTTAGGTCTGCCAAAAATTAAAACCTTACATTTACATATGTTGTGGAGTGGAGTAGTTTTGCATATGAGGTTCAGAATCATTCTCCACCCCTGTATTTTGAGGAAGCCCTGGACAACGATGAGAAGAAGTTTGAATGAACTGAGCTAGTTCAAATGAACTGAGCATCGATGGGGAAGGAGGTAGTCGTTGATGGATAGTTTTCGACAGAGAGTCATTGATTGAGACGAGCAAATAAGTCGGGTTCGACATGATGCATTTAAAATATTGTATACCTTACTTGGCAAACAATAATAAAAACTATACTTGATAATTACATTATAAATAAAATCCCCACGTGTTTAGACTTATTGCGACAAGTCAAATTATTCATTTATCAAAATGCATTTCTTTTGGCCTTTAGTTTCCTTTAAAAGCAACTTTTCTGTCTATAGCTCAACACTCGTGTATTTTCTTGTGTCTCTGATTTATGTGACACACATTAGGGAGCGCTCGTTTGCAGTTGGTGTAAGGCAAATTGAATGGCTCCACGAAAACTGAAATCTGTAACATATTGCTGCATTTTGTTATGTTTTTGAATTAACAGCCAGGGAATTGCAGCTTTGTATCGTGTTGCATTCCAATTTAATGCAGTTTTCGCCCATGGCTAAGCAAATTACTCAAAAATGGCGCATAAATTAATGAACGGAGTAAGAGAATCGTGTGACGGGCAGGCGGAAGAGGAAAGGGCTGCAAACTAGACGACTGACTAGCAAAATTAAAACATTAATCTAAAGCGAATGTGAACGCGAACGCGAGGGAGCTGAGCATGAATAATAATTAATGCAGGCTTTAAATTTATTAATTTATTTATAAAATCAAAAAGGGCTGCAGCAAAGGCAAAACAAAAGGCACAAAAAGAGGTGCGAATGCGAACTTAAAGAGATGCAGACCAGCCCTCCTCAATGTGCACAGAAGTACACAGCAAGCTTAACGAGAACCAGAAACCAGAGACAGAGAGAGAGAGAGACAGAATCAGAAACTAAGTGTGGACATGGGACTGAAGATGAGGCTGCGTCTTTGTGCTCAGTTTTAAAAATGTCCATTCGCCCTCTAGGGACAGATTAGCGATTAATCTATGGGGCATAGTCACATGCTCTGGACGGCTGCATCGTCCTGTGGTACGTGGTACGTAGTACGTAGTGAGAGGTACGAGGTCCGAGGTAACGATTAAAAAATCTCCACAGTAAAGACTGAGCACTTAATCAAAGCGGATTTAGAGAGGAATAGAGCCAAAGCCCATGTCCATTCTAGGGCCTGGCCAAGCCAAGACAGCAAAGCGTTGATGCGGCGCTTTGTTTATAGTTGCCTTCTTTCCATCTAAGTAATGCTGTAGATACTCTACAAGTCAGGAGGATACTTCTATTTCCAGTTTTAATTCATAAAATCAAGTCCATTCTAAGATGGACTAACGGAATGAATACTTCTATGTATATGCTAGATTATACATTTTTAAACTAAGTAACTAATAATTGTTTGTACTTTTAATTTTATTTTATATACCATTCAAATATTCTATGAATTCATTTATGAATAAATTATGTTTATTGCTTTCTTCAATGAACTTAAATATGTACAATTTAATCAATAATATATTAATTAGTTTGCAATTTTTTATTTTTTTTACATAAGTGTCATCATCCATCATCATATTATATTAAAATAATATTCACTTTTTTTTGGAAAACAATTCAAAATAAAATATTAGTTTTCATAAAATATTGTTATAGTTAAACAAATATGAAATTGGATTAATTTTCGAATGATTGCGGAATATAGTCTTAAACATGTAGTTATATGTTTAATAGTCTTGTATACTTTATTTAGCAGGGAATGCAATAGCCGAGTTTGTACTTAAAATGAGAGTCTTTCATGGATTTTCACTACATATTACAAGCAGTTTTATTTCGCTGAGCGTTGTTCATAGTTCTTGCTGCGCTTTTTCATTTGCACTCCCATCCCTTGTTTCTGGTCCCGGCCGTCTGCCCCACTTCTCGTCTTGCGTCCCCCAACTGCTGTCTACTGTCTCCAGTCTTCTGTCTTTATGACTGCGGGCTGAGCTTCCAACTTGCAACCCATAGTACGGGCAGCTCATAAAAGACCTTAAATAGTGGCAAAGACATTTCAGGCATTGGCGCGATGCTGCAGCGCGTTGTAGCATTTGTCAATTTACTACGAGTTGAAAGGGGCGTGGCTGGGGCATAAAAATGATATATATGAGCGCTGAGTTGGCAATTTTTGTATGAATTGGTAAAACGACGCCGCACCACATCCCATGGCCACGCAATTGCCTTCTGCTTTATGAATTTCTTTATGGTCGAACTATAAAATATTTTGATTGTGTTTCATGTGCGTTCAAATTAAATGCTTGTTGCACTTTGGCTAGTCGCTTGTTGCTCGATTGCTTGTTTTGCCATAAAACTTCAAGTGGATTTACGAGATCTCTTGCTCTGCCAGATTCATCGCGCTAAGCGTTTTCTCTGCAAATTATGGCCCACTAACCGCAACCACGTTGAGGATTTTCAGTTGCAAACCTCCACAAACGCCCCTCACAATTTTTGGCATTTGGCCTGTAATCCTTTTGTGTGCTAATTGGAGCGTTGTTAGGCAATAAATACTCCAAACAACTACCGTATGCCGACTGTCCGTTTTTCCAACTGGCCTGCTGGCAGTTTTTGCCAAAATATTTGTTGGCATAAACACTTGCCATTCTGACATCCGAAATCGGCTTAAAGTCCCCCAAAATGTAAACGTTCTTTATGCCCTCTAATTGCTTTAGTCTTGTGGTTAAATTTGGGATCAGTTCTCGACAAATGCACTCCACATTGTCCTAAGGGTCACCTAAAAGCTTACACCAGACATTTCGATTACCCATTCAAGATGCGGTTGGCCAGCAAAATTAGTCTTTTATAATTAAGCGCTGAATTTTAATCAAAATTTCAATAATACGACAACATTAGTTTATAAGAAAGAAAATGAATAAACAAATTAAGAAAACACGAGAGATAGGGTCCAGTCAAAGATATCGAACAGTAAGATATCAACTATAGTGGTCACTTTGAAAATACTAAGTAGTATTCAACAAAACGATAATTTAGAAACAATCTTAATTTAAGAACGTTTAGTCCTGTTTTAAGAAAGTATATTTTATGTTCAATTTATTTTATTTAAATACTTGTACTATTTAGACAATACATTATTAAGAAGTTTGTGAATGTAGAACTTATAAAACACCCTGCAGTACGCTTGGTGGCAATTGCCCCGATCGACTACCGAATTCGCTGTACCCATCCGGTATACAGATTTCGTCAGTCTAGTGGTAATGCAACGTCTCGCTGCTTGGTAGACATCGTACGTCAAACGAGAATAAATATGACCATCGGCTTAGTCAAAACGAGAGTGGAGGCTAGCGAAACTCTCATAATTTTGGTCACACAGTTTTCATCTCGTATTTTGCTTAGCGTGCATTGTGAAATCAACAATTAAAAAAGTGAAGTGCCGGAATTGTCCATACATTTGTTTATTTTGTGCTGATCCCTGATGTAATAGTTAACAAAGTGGTAAGTTAAATTGATATATTTCATATAGTATATATATATATATACATATAAACATAAGTAATTTAATAATTGCAGATTCTATTGCATTGGAAGAAAATGATGTGGCACGGCAGAGTACCAATTGCGGATAACCAAGCAGCATTAGAAAAATACCATACAAATAATTACAAAAAAAGTATCATTAACAGAAAGTAATTATAATTATTAAAAAAATTATTAATATATAAATCAATCAAATCATGAATAAAAGAAAAAGTGTTCAACAATAAAATAACACGTGTTTTTTCCGTATTTATGCTTTGCAACACTAGTAAGTACTCAATGAGTACTAATCAAGTATCAATTCCAATTGGGTACTAATCCCAATTTAATACCCGAATTAGAGTATCGAAAGAGTTACTCGATTTAGAGTACCGAAACAGGTACTCGAATTAGAGTAGCGAAGTAGGTAGTACAATGGTAAACGACGTCGTGTCAATTGTCCCCATTCCAATGACATGCAATGTAAATTCTCCATTGACAAATGCATGTTAGAGGGGTTAGTAAAGTAAGTAGTGGTGGTGCCATTCGGTATTGCGAATTCGGTAGTGCGCGAGTACTCTTGCGTACTGAAGGGCAGTTAGCAGAATACAAACATTAACATCGCAGTCCTATGTGAACACTATGCGGTTAACAGAAACGGTGATCAATATCACGTTTTGTAAGCAGACCATTTTTACTTTTTTATTCAATAAGTTCCGAGTTTATTATCCAATCATAGTCAAATATGCAAATAAAACTACTGATTGCTTTAACAATTCCCCATACTTAAATCGTGCGTCACGTTAATAACATAAATTTTTTATGTAAACTTCGTAAGAGAAGCTTAAAAAAAAATAGGGAAGTACTGCTGAGATACTCTAGATTAGATAGTTGTGTGGTACATTATCTAACGCGAGCAAGAACGAGTTATTAATAATAAAACCATAATGTGGCGGCTTATCAGCAATAAGATGATGTTGACTTTACGACGTCTACTTGAATCTCTTATCAGTTCAGACTCAGTATCAGACATCGACACATACAAGAGTATTTTTATTTAAGGCGTCGAACTCATTCAGTTTATTCCATTGTGTCTCAAGAGCAATGCAGGGCTTGATTCTGTAAGACGTATGCAAAGTGATTGCGCTTGAAAAGAAAATTCAAAACATAAACAAATGTGAATAGTATTTCATATTTAATTCATTTAAATGGTTCCGCAAATCAACTAAACTGTGTATGTAAATATAAGTAAACAAATAGAAAACTAAATACAATAAAGTGCAGTTACACAACGCATTTGATAATTCAATTGTAAACAACAACGTTTAAAACAAAAGTGCACATAATAAATACATAAATGATAAGTGTAATTCATTCATGATGTCCACATTAACATCACAGAAAACAACTCAATTTTTGTGCAATTGTTCGGAATGTATTTAGCAACATTTGCTAACAAAATTAAAATTATTCCAATTAAAAAGTTACGCAATTAATTATAGCGTAATAATGTCACAGCTGTTGAACGGCTGAATTCCAGGCAAACATTTTTCTAGATTAATCTTCTGTATAGTGATGGTGACAGATCAGAAATATCTGTGCCCCATCAATGGGCATCTTACGGGGTGACAATGTGAGGCACTTATGCATAGATTTATTGGCAGATTTATTATCTGTGAGAGCGCTGTGTTTGTGTGTGTGGCACTTTGATTGGCTATCCAATTTGCATATAATTTATTTTCAATTGTTGTGACATTTTCTGCTTGCGCAAGCAGCTCTGACACTCGCCTCCGTTGCTCATTGGACAGGTTGCCACAGCCGTGGGAACATGTTGCAAGGTTGCCTGCAGCCCGTTGCAAGTTACCAGCTTGCCGTTGCCGTTGCTGTTAGTTGCCTGTGTTGACTGTTACTTGTCGCCAGCAACAAATCTCTGGCCCAACTTTCACTCAATTGTCGTAATTAAGCCATTTTGAGGCAGAGTCATTGTCAGACCAGAGACTCGCTCTCTCTCTCTCTCTCTCTCTGGCGGCATCATCATCATCGTCGGAGCTACGGAGCGTTTATCTGGTTGCGGACAATAGGTTCATCTAGTTGGTATCTGTGGCTGCTTGGCTGGCGCACCTTCAATTAATGAATCGACCGACTTCATTTACGTAGATCTGGTAAAAGTAACAACTACTTTTGCAGTTGCTCGCTGCTCTTTTTGCAGCGATCTGTTTGCTGCAATTGATACGGATTCTGGCTAAATGTCATTTTAGCCGAATTGCGGACGGACCTAAATGAGCCAGCTTTCAGGTGCTAATGCCTGGCCAAGTTGTCACGCGAACTGTATCTGTTACCCGCTTGGTCGAAGTGTGTATCTCAGACCGTGTCTGGAGCATACTCGCAACGTGAAACCGGTTTCCTCTTTCGCTGTATGGAATCACAATCTTTGGCCCGTTCCGTCCGTTATTTTAACGCTAGTCTGTCGCAGCTCGCTGGGTGAGTAGGGGCTCCGATAAGTCGGAATTGTGTACTTTTCTGTTATTTTTCGTTCTTAAGTTTCAATGTGACCTACTTTTCGGATACTTGCTCATATTCCAAATTCCAATTCACTTAAAGTAATGAAAATTTGTATATGTCGCTAAAGAGAATTTGATTAATCGTACAAATATTAGGTAGTAAGTTGAAATATATTTAGACAAATAGACATCTTTCGTTAGGTTATATCCTGTTATCCTAATTGATAATGAGTATATATGTTTTTTTTAGCTCTATTTTCTCTATATTCTCTAAAATGATATAAACAATTCGCAGACATTCGTTTAAAAGTGAAAGTACAAAAATGCTGTTCGATGAGTTAAGTTTTTATTTTGCATAGCTTGGGAGAGATACTCGTTTACGAAATATCTAGAAATGGTAATCAGCTGATATTACGTTATATGTTTTGGTCATATACATTCTCAATAAAAACTTTTCGACAGAAATTTATTTGATTCATAATTGATTTGTTATAAATTCTGTTACATATGTAGATATTGGCAGCAATATTAAGTTGTAGATGCTTTTAAACAATTTGTACGAATTATTATTTCCTTGCGCGAGTGCTAAATATTTTAATAAACACAAATGGATAATTGTATTGCAATTTAATATCAAAACTTCTGTAAATAAAATAATACTAAGATAAGTTAAAAATACTTAAGAATTCATTATTCGCAAATCAAATTACAAATATTTGCAACTGTGATTTGGACATTTAATTTTTACTTTCGAATAAAATTGAATTCTAATTTTCAATCAACGTTCCTTTGACACTATCACCAATTAGTTTTTTTTGTATACTAGCATAAATTCAAAATTATTTAATTTTTATTTTCATTTCAATTTTTATTACTTGTCAATATAGACTTGGATCACATAAGTGCGGCTTACAATGGGTGACCAAGCGAAGAAGCGGGAGGTTTACCCGGTAAAGAAGACTGCCGATCCCATCGTATCGCAGATTGGCGACTTTCGAAGATATCAGTTTTTCTTCTGCATGCTGGTATTTTTAAGTAAATTCGGAACAGGATGGCATACATTGGCCCATATTTTTCTGGCTGCACCGACTGAATTATCATGCACGACCGAAAACGTGACGGATCCCTGCAGTAGTGAGTGCGAAGAGTATGAGTACGATACGAGTACTTTCCAGACTACCATTATTACCGAATGGGATCTGGTCTGTGGTAATCAGTTCCTAGCCAGTTTGTCGCAGTCCTTTGTTATGCTGGGTGTTATGTTTGGAAGCATGTTCTTTGGAATGTTATCCGATCGGTAACTAATAATTAGGGCTTCAGCCATATGAAAAATAATAATATTAATTGTATTATTGCAGCTTTGGACGTCGTCCAGCGTTCTTGGGATGCTGTTTCATGCAGCTTATTTGCGGAATGATCGTCTGCCTATCGCCATATTATTGGTTTTATGTTGTCTTTAGATTTCTTACTGCTTTCGCCACAGGTGGAACTATGTGCACCAGGTAAATTATTCATCCCCCCAATCAAAGTGTTAACACACCCAATTATATCTATATATTTGCATTTCTGCTTATTACAGCTTTGTGCTGATCATGGAGATTATTGGACCCAAAAAGCGTGAATTAATCGCCATTTTATACCAGATACCTTTTAACGTGGGTCATGCTTCATTAGCTGTCTTCGCGTATTTTATTCGCACCTGGAGATGGTTCCAGTTCAGCATTACAATATTCTCAGTGGTATTCCTTATATATATATGCCTGATACCCGAATCACCACGATGGCTCTTAACCACCGGCAAAGTGGATGATTCTATTAAGATTTTAGAGAAGATTGCGAAGCGCAACAGGGCTCCAACGGAAACCATTAGGCCCGAGATAGAAGCAGCCTCTAAGGTTCTGGCAGCCAAAGCACCAACGAAAAAGGGAACTCTAATCGATCTATTCCGCACTCCCTATTTGCGAGTAAAGACTATCTGCATGGCCGTCGTTTGGATCGTCGTTTGTATGGTGTATTATGGCACTGCTCAGTACATTTCCAAGCTGGGAGGTAACATTTTCCTCAACAATCTGATCGCTGCTAGTCTGGGAATTCCCGGGACTCTGCTGTGTGTGGTGATGACCAAGTTTATGGGACGCAGGATCACAATGATGATCACAAATTGCATCAGTGCCATTGCGCTTTTGTTACTGGTATTTTTAATCTATTCGACTCAGACGGTCCAAGTTATATGTGCGGTTATTGGACTCTTTGGGGCTTCTATTACCTTTCCAAATGCATATCTTTGGGGTGGCGAAATGTTCCCGACAGTTGTGCGATCCAATGGCATGGGACTGTGCTCTATGCTGGGTCGTGTTGGCGGTCTTGTGGCGCCTCTGATCTGTGATCTGGCCCATATCAAGCCATGGATAACGCCTTTGATATTCGGCATCGCCTCAATTTCAGCTGTAGTAGCTTCAATTTTCTTGCCAGAAACGAGAGGTCAGCCACTGCCGGAAACTTTAGAAGACGGCGAAACATTTGGACGCAAGAAAGACTAAGCGAAAATGCTAGATTACAAATTAAATCCGAAAACCAACAACAACCAAAATGTTGATTGAAAGTCGTGTTTTAGTAACTGACAAAATTTGCGATAAAAGCTCAAAAAACAACAAAAATTTAAATGATGATCGATGTAATGATAATGATCAATGTAATATTGAATAAAATTTAAAGTATAATTTAATTCCGGTATTCTTCTTTAGTATTCTGGAATATATTTTTGTTGGAAATTTCAGCTGCAGAGAAACTAAAAGTTAAGGGATTGATCGAGAGTGAAAGACGGACAGAGCAAGTGACAGCCACTTGCCCAATGACCTTCACAAAGTTCCAATCATGGTTAATATCGTTATCAGCTTTTGGCACGCCTCATTTATATGCAGCACCCGCTGCCATCATACGCACATCTCGCTCTCTCCGTTCTCTCAGTCAGCAGTCAAGTCAGAAATGCAGTCGGCACTTGGCAACATGTTGAAGCTTCCATCCAACGACGCTCAATCTGCACTCAAGAGTCGACTGAAGTTTCAGATTGGGACTCTTTAGCCTGGAGTCCTCGGTGTTGTCTGGGCAGTCAATCACCAGTTGAAGCACCCGCTAGCCATGGTCATTGGTCGCAACTTGCCCCCGTCGACTGAGGTAAGTTTTTAGCGTCATCGGCGCTGGCAGCTTGTCATGTCAGCCGTACGAAAACTGTCAGAATTCGAGTTGCCCTTGGAGCTTGGCGTTGAACATTTGCTGCCTCAATGCACATTGTCCGACTCAATTCCACTTCCAGTTCGAGTTCCAGTTTCCAGAGGAAGGTAATCGCGAGTCGGATTCCAAGTCCGAGTCGGCGTCGAATTTTTAATCAGCTGCGGCGGGTCTTACTGATAATTACCAGACATTTGAGTTGCCTCTTCCCGCTGATCCTTTTGGCTCATGCTGTGCCCGTTGAATAATTAATTTCAAATGCACTTATCATGTTGTGTTTTGCTCATTATTATTGTCTACTTGCTCGCAAATGAAAAAACCAAAAAAAATGTAATAATATTTTTAGGCTATAGAAGCAAACATATCACATAGTTCCAAAACTAAGAACAAATTATTGCATGAAGCAAATTTCATATGCAAAAATAACCAAAAATCTAAATCAAGAAAAAAACATAAATTAAACCATTTTGGACTTTTATTTTTAATTATCATTATGTTATAACAAAATAATTATTTATGTATGTATATTACTTATTTTTTAATATTTCTTTGGGGTTTTGGCATAGTAAGCATAAGATGAAGCTCATTTAATAAAATTTTTAAAATTCATGTAATTTTATAAATGATTTTAATTAAAAGATTGGTTTTGTAACTTGAACAATAAATATTACATTGTTGATAAACAAAGTAAAAGTCGTGATATATTGATAATTATTTGAATTATATCTTTTGCATAGAAATAAACTCAATTTCTATTCACATTTTTTCTTTGATAATTAGAACGCAATTCATATCAAGTCGTAGTTTCTACGGAACGACGACTTATTAAAAATAACTTTTTATTGCGCACTAAAAAATAATTGTTTGTCAAAGCTGCCCATTTTTTTTTAGTTCAGTATATTATTGAATCAATTACTTATCCAATTAAACAAACATAAAAAAACATTGAATCGGTGCACATGCAATTGAATTCATTACCACAATTACTTGAGTTAAATGGTTATTGCTCATTATTTTTATATAATTGATAAAAATAATGATTATTGTCTGAGAACTTAAGTGTCGCTCAAAAAATTATAATTATTTACCTTGCAGAAGTTGCATAATTAAGCTTTAAAGTTGAAGAATGGAATAATTCTTACTATCACACCGTTAATATATGATAATGATTTTTTTATTTAAAAACAAGAAAACTTTTATGATCTAATGAATTTAATAATGTCTTATTACCCACAATAAATTTGTATTTAATGACAAAGTGGCTTCAGGAATTTCACAAGACACTAACACTTTTCCATTCCCTCTTGATCAGCGAAGAACAAATTTTAAAATAATCTTATATCATTTTCACATGCTTCATATCGCGCATTTATATTGTGTCAGCATCACGAGGCAGTCGTTAACGTGTCCTGGCAAGGTAATGTTAAAGAACCTGACACTCGGCCACAGTCGATAAGCCAGGCGCAATACAAAAGCAAAGGCAGTTTGCCATTTTGCCAACATATGGCAAATTTGCCAGTGACTGCATGTCAGCAACAGCAACAATAGCAACAACACCAACAACAGCAAACCCCATTTAAGTTCAAAGCGCGACAACCGCCTGAGTCGGGAGTTGCAGTTGCAGTTGAAGTTGAAGCTGGAGCTGGAGCTTGAGTTGGAGGCATGCAGAACTCCTAGCCATGCCGGTTTGAACCGATCATTATCTGAGCGGCATATCTATTTGCGGTTAAAGGGTGGACAGACGGCGGGGAGGGGAGAGAGAGTGAGGGTAGGCTGTCAGTCGTGGGAGTCGGAATTGGCAACGTGGTGGCAACGTCAACGTGGGCGCATTAAACAGACAAATGTCAAAATGACGCGCTTTGTTGTTTATCATATTTACCGCAAGACAACTGGGAAAACGGCAATAAGAGAACAACAGGCAAAAGCCAACTGACGAGAGATGGGCCAAGCGAGCTCTTGGCTCGTCAGCTCCAAGTTGGCCAAATGCAATTAGTATTCAAATGTGGACGCGTCAACGAGCACAAAAGCCAAAACGAGTCATCATCTTGCGCTCTGCTTCGCGGGAGCTTCTTTGCCCAATGGCCGAGCAGCAGCACAAAAGTCTTTTTGCCGACAACCCAGCCGAGTTCATTGTTGGCTGCTTACACGTTAAAAAATGTCTAGGCTTTTGTGCTTTAGAATTCGTTGTAATTTAGCGCACGCATTTTGCATTTTAAATGCGACTTCTGATTAATTCCTCAGCTGGGCGCTACAAATTCGTTTGACTAATTGCGACTGCTTGGAGGGGATTACCACTCTGGGCCACTCAGTCCAGAGCAAGGTGGGACAGGGAATTCTGTGGAACTGCACACCTTATCGGCCGCAATTAAATGCGGCCAGTCGAAACGATTTAATGTATGATTTCTTTCAAATCATCTCTACGTGACTTCACCTCATCAGCATGACACATGGACATGGGCATGGACTCTCTCTCCAATAGTCCGAACGGAACGTGCGGCATCGTCTCAGATGATTCAATATGTTGCCCCACTGGCAGCATATTAAACAGCGGCCAACGCGGCCCTGCAACATGCTCTGTTTGTCGCTCTGTTGCATAACCATAAAGAAATGAACAACAAAATGCGTTATGGGCGCCATTAAAAGTGCAGCCATCCCCTCTCCGCTCACCAAACGGGTTATGACAACTGCTGGCAATTAAAATTGTCAGTTTGATATAAAAGTCGATAAAATGGCATTTACATAAAAATGGGAGAGAAAAAGCTAGAATATACGTAATTCTTGTTGATCGTTGATACACTGGATAACTTTTCACGAAACGGAAAGTTGTGTTATGACTAGTTGTCAAATATATTATAGCGTTATTTCTCTTACACTGCAAATTTTTTATATTTCTTGTTATTTTTTAAATTTAAACTAATAATTTATTTTGCATAGTTTCGGATTTATTAAAAATATAACATTTTAAGAGACAAGCTATCAATTATAAAATAAGATAATTTTTCTTACATTATATATATTTGTTCTCATTTTGAAAAGTGAAATAATGCAAGTTTATATTGCATATACTCTTACTTTTTTATATTTTTTAAATCAAAGCAATTACAAAAAAAAAATACAAAAATAATGATTTTTTAAAATATGTTATTTAAAATTTGTTATTAACTATTCTAATAAAGGTGTGGACGCCTTAAATGCTGCAAAATGCAGCAATCAAATACGAGTACCTATCTCAATTTGTATTTTCGATTTTCCTCTCAGTCTCTCTCACTGACTTCCCATCTTTTTTACTTTAAATTCACACTCCCTCAAACGGCGATGGACTCATGTAACATGTTTTATGAATCAACTCAGTCTATGCACTTTTTTTAGGAACACTTCTGACTCGCATTTCCTTTTATTGGTCGTTAGTTGCAAATTCACGGAAACTAATTGCTTCGAAAGCGCGCAAAAAACAATAACAACAGGAAGATTAAGCTACCGCCATATGAGAGACTCCAGAACGAAATTGTTGACCATTTTCGTTGGAAAATATGACAATTGGCGGCATTATTAAACTGCTACGTGTGCTAAATCTACCGACATCAAGGGGAACTCGTGACAGCGAAAAGGCAAAGGGAGACTCAATTCCATAACAGGTGAATGCCACGCTCTGAGTATGTGATGCTGATGGGCGAATACTGACCTCCAAATGGAGGTTCTTTGGGGGAAAGTAGATGGGTTGCAATGACAGTTGCTGATAGCGCACTCAATTTGCATTTTTGGTCATGAAATCAACAGAAACGAGCAAACCCATGCAAAAGATGTAAAAATGTTGGAACCATCGGGTGGCAACAATTACTTTTTATAACTTCTAGCTGGCACCTCAATCTCCGTCGTTGACTGAGAATGGCAGCAGGACTAACTGAGAGGGTTGCTCGGTAGTTTTTCAGGAGGTAAGCAAACATTAACATAATATTATGAAGGGATTTTAATTAAAAAAACCCAAACCATTTGTCCGGGCATACTCAACAAAGTCGTTTCATATCAGACGTGTGTGCACTGTCCAAAATCAGAGTAACAATTAATATTTAATTTTCATAAAATTTTATATAGCACAATATGGTAATTCCAAATATTCCAAAATTGAAATTGTAAATGTCTAAATATATAAAAAATTTTAAAATAAGACTTTTTAAAGCAAACTATAAAATCATTATTTTATTATAATAAAATTACATACTTGAAAAAGCGATAATTCTACAATTTTATTTTGTACTCTTTCAATAATTATTGTATTTGTGTATAATGTGTTTGTTAGATAGAACTTAAAATAAAAACTAACGAAATAGTAAAATATAAAATTAATTCTTCATTTTAATTCAATTTAAATTTGAAAAAAAAATATAATATTATTCTCAAAATGTAACTAACGAAATGGAAATTACTTTTGACGCTATTGTTATTGTAAAATTACGAATAAAAAAGAAAAGAATTTTGGTAAAATATTCATTGTAAGCAATATATAGTAAACTACTCTTATTTGAAGTCGGCGTTTTTTTGAAGCTAGTTTCAATTAAAGTCTGATGTTTAATGTTCTTTTTTCACAGTGTAAATTTGTGTCCTTGTAGTGTCGTAGGACATTTAAGGCTGCCATCCGGCACAGACAATTAAAAACCCTCTGCAGTTTTGCCATTTGCCGTTTTATAAGCACAGATTACAGCTTTACGTAACGCACACGGACGGAGAAGGAGAAGGACCTAGAGTCAGAATCCAGGACATGGCTAGACCCGGCTAGCCAAAGCCGTAGCTGGAGCCGGAGCCGGAGTCAGACACACAATGTCAGATAAGCGACCACAGACAGGAATCTGGCTCGGGTTACGGATTGAATGTATGTATGTGCCAGCCATCAGAATGTCCCTCTAAATATGTATGTATGTGCAGCTGTGTGTGCGTGTGTGTGCGAGTGTGTTGTTGTGATTTTATGTTGGCCATAGTCAGCGTCAACTCCTTTCACCTATCCTTCCCTCAAGTCGTCGTCATGCTTGCCTCGTTGTCTGCTTGTCTACTTTAATGACATTGCATTGCACTTATTTCTTTTGGACTTTTTTTTTAAACACATATTGTTGTTGCAAGTCTCCCACCTTGAAGGCGCCAAGAACGCAAGAGCGAGCAAGAGGGGAGTTGATAGTCAGCTGCAAAAGCTGATGATAGCTTAATTTTAGAGTTTTTAAATCGTTTTTGTATTTTTCATGCATCGTTCCCGTCTGCTCCATCTAACAATGTGATTTTGGCATAAAATCAAGGGCGAATTTGCATAGCTGAGTATCCAAAATGAAGTCATTTCGCCGATACCTCTTCGACACCGCTTTGCCTCCTTGCTCCTCCGTCCTAATGGGCATGGAAACCTGCTAAATATGCAATGCACGGACAGCAGGCGATCATGCTCAGTCTGTGTCATCAGATTTCAGCTGCAGAGCAGTTTAGAAAAATAACGAAAAGCAAAGAATATGCAATTGCATGTATCAAAGGAAAATATTTACGTAGAGCTATACGGTTATATTTCAAGTAATCTCAAAATACGTAAATACCTCTATAATATACAATGTATATTATACATATATTCTTAGTATGAAAATATAAAATACACTCCATAAAAAATACTATTTATACCAATTTAAAATTATTATGGAATATTTAAATAAGAAAACAATAAAATGACATAATTATTATATATAATATGTTATCTATATATGTTATGTTGTGCCAACAACTAACAGTAGTTAGGTAGGGAAATTTGGTTTTTGAAAATAGTTTCGTCCAAAAGATTAGTTTCTGATCGCGGATGCTGTGATCATAGGTTCGATCCCAGACAGGATCCATACTTCTTTCAATATAGCGACGGTCTAACCTTTTTAAGACGCTTCATCGGGAGGCAACAACAAAGCAAAAAAGAGAACTGGCTAGTAAATAATAAAAAAGAAGGTACCATTTATGAATTCATTCGAATGCTAATTTTGAACAACAAATTTTCGATAGGAAGCAATTTCACAAATTGTAAAAAACTCTTATTTATGCTTGTAGGTAATCAAAAAAATAAGAATTATGTAAAGGTAATAATGTTCAATTATTAGCAATCACCCACAAATTTTAATAAACCAAAGTATTTGCATGGCAACAGCAATACGAATGCAAATGGAATAAAACGTGTCCATAATGTGACATAGTTATAGCACAATTTCGTACCGTTTCGCATAATTTGATACTTCATCAATCTGTAGGAAACATTTAATATGATAATGAAGCGTAGGGGCCACTCTTTGGACAAATTTTTAAGAACCCTTCCGACAACCAACACAAAACATAAAACCCATGCCAACACAGGGGCATAAAATAAGGAACGAGTGAAATTGAGACCGTTTATGGAAATTGGAAAATTACGCGCGAAGACAATCGGACAACAGCATAATAACAATAATAAGACGAAATTTCCACATGCGAGTATGCATGTAGGCGAACGGGGGGAATGGGGTGGGGCGGGGGCACATGTAAAGAATATGGCGTGGACATCGTAAAAAGGAATCTGAGCAAATGGCCCGGCGCGACAAACTGGAGGACAAATGAGCGAGGAAATGCATAAGCGCCAACAGCCACCGGAAAAGGAAATATTTTGCAATTGGCGCAAGACTAAGAGGCAAGAGAGGCGTGGGGCTGTTAACGCATTTACAAGCTTCAGTGACGACAATGAAATATCACCGAGATTATCTCTCCAACTGTGGCTGGGTGGGGAATGAGGCCAGTCGCCAAAAGGGCCAAGCGTTCACTTTGCATAATAAGCCGGATTATGGAACGACGCTGGCAATTGATTGCTTCACTTCAGTTCATGGCACGTCGTGAAGCTGTTGTAGTAGCTATGGCAAATGACATGGTAGAATATTTGGCGGATTTCATTAAAACAGTCAGCAAGTAAATAAGAACTCACTTGAGTTAACGAAAAATTTGATTTCAAGATGAGTTGTCATGCTAACTTTATCATTAGCGCTGACAGCACCAAAGGAAAATGTCTTCCAATTGTTGGAGAAAGAGAATGGGGAAGGAAAACTCGAGCAAATATGAAATATTTGCTGACGTCTGGCTCTAATGTTTTTTATGTCAGAAATCACTTAGAGTTCTCTCGGTCAGCGGAAGTGGCCATAAAATGGTCATGCCGCCATTTTTATGCCCATAAATTCGGCTGTGAAATTGAAACTTAAAATGCGTAAAGTATACGCCCTGCATGCTTTGCTACCACCATCAACACAGGCCTCGCAGCGGCTTCAATTTTTATGCACATTTTATATGCCTACTGAAAATTGTTGTCCAGAGCCACGCCTCCCGTCCCCCATCTCCATCACCATCTCCATCTCCATCTCCGTCTCAGTCAGCGAGAGATTCGGAAGTTCAAAGGCCACAGGCGCACAAATGTTGCGGCGTTTTCTTTGCCCACTTTGTCTATGGCCGCTGTCGAAATTCCACGTTCGCAATCGTCATAAATCTTATGGCCACATCTTGAATTTATGTGACCACCCGCCGCCCCTCACCTCTTCCCCCTTCAAGGGCTCCACGCATTCTGTGGCTGTGTTTTGTGGCTTAGATTACTTAGACCGTGTGGCTCTTCGATTTGCTGTTGCTGCGAGGCAGCTGGCGATTTGTTATTGATTTTCTTCGTTTCTTATTGAATTCTGTTCGGTGGCCCACAAAGTTTTTTAATCAAAAATAGTTGGGCTTAAAGCGTTTTGGCCAAATGACATGGGCAGCTTGGCAACAATTTGAAACAACCAAACGAGCCAAAGCATTTTTACAGCTTAAACAAAAGTGCTGGTATGCCACAAGCCTCGACTACTTTAACCCTATAACATTCAACCCCAAAAGGCGCGTCATCGCTTGGCTACCGAATGTCTGACCAGCATTTCTGAGCTAAGACAATCAAAGGTGGACTGTTGCTTGGATTTCTTTTATTTTCCACTTAGCTGGCACACGAATCACGTGGTCAAAGCCCATCCCAACCAGTTGCACACCCGCATATCTTGCTACTTGAACTGCGCGAAACGAGACGAGCCAGACAACAGAGAGCCTGAGCAAGAGAGAGAGTCCAGGCTGCTGAGCAGCTGCATCCTTTGGATAGCCAAAGCCAAAGCCAACCCCATAGCGAAAGCTAAAGCCATTGCCATTGCCACTGCCGCCATGAAAATTGGCGTCTGCCAAACATAAATAAAAAAGGTAGACAAATCCGGAATAAATAACAGCGTTGTCTAGAGCTCTGCGCCTTCTTTCCCCACTTCTTTCACTTGCAACATTCTCTGCTTTGTCTGCGGCACGTGGAGAGCAGGCATCACTGTGTCTCGCCTAGTCGAGAGCTGGCGTCGCCTGCCACGTCAGCGTTATGGCAACCAGGTAGCACACAGTACCCAGCTCACACTCGAGCATTGCTGCACATCGCGTTGCGTATACGCTCAGTTGCACTGCAAAATGAGCGAAGTCGCGTCGCCTATTTGGCATGGCAACGGCATTTACTCCTCTGTATCAGACATTTAATAAAATATAACTACATTTAATTGGTGTGGCAAAAGCAGCACTTATCCAGGGTGCAACTCCTCTCTGAAAGTAGCTTATTTATATATACAATTTAAGGTGACTGCAAGACCCTAGAACTTAAAATGTACAACTCTTTTTATTTTAATTTATTTTATTGATAATTTTCAGTCGACTGTAATTTTTAAATTACAGAAAAATATAATTAAGAAAACATATACATATATATATATTATATACATTAAAACAACACCGGAGGTAGACATGATCTGGCTTAAAACCAACTGTTTCTTTAACATTTATAATTAGTTACACTAATTTATATAATAACAAGTAAGAAAGCTACAGTCGAGAGTTCTCGACCGTATGATACCCGCAACCCATTTCGAGAGAAAACAAAAAGCTTGAATAATATTTTAACAAAAAATATACCACCGAATATACTAAAACTTGTTTTTTTGTATATAGATAATTTTTTTAAATCCATTAAATACCGACATGGTCACTCTGTCAACTAAACAAACAAAGCGCTAGCAGCTGCAACTGAAGTTTGCATATAAAATTGATTCTTTAATAACTTCCATGTTTTTCATTCGATCTCAACCAAATTCACAGGAGTCATTGAATATAATTATTATTATGCATACCAAAATTCAATGCTCTAGGCCTATTGTTACGGCTTTTACAGTTCTTGGGGGCGGAAAGGGGCGTGGCAAAAATCTAAAACAAAATTGATCTGCGTAAGACCTACACGAATACTGTCACCAAATTTGATATCTCTAGGTCATTCACACACTTAATACGTCCATATGCACTGGGCACAAAAATTTTGATAAATAATTTAACGAATAACTTTTGTTCTACTTATCCGATTTGTACCAAAATTACAGGGTATATTAAGAGTGTCAAGCGCAGATGGGTTACCAAATTACACATCATTACACAAGGAAATTTTGGAGTTATACGCGATTTACATAAAAAAAAACTTGACTTTTTCTAGATTAATGCTTATTGTGGGCGAAGGGGGCGTGGCATCCAACTTTTGAAATAAACTTGATCTGCGTAGGGTATGAAGGAACCTTTTTGCCAAATTTGGTGTCTCTATCTCTTATAGTCTCTGAGATCCAGGTGTTCATACAGACAGACAGATGGACAGACGAACATGGCTATATCGTCTCGGCTGTTGACACTGATCAAGAATATATATACTTTATGGGGTCGGAGATGCCTCCTTCTGCCTGTTACATACATTTTCTGTTGGCACTAAGTCATAAGTCATAATACCCTACCCATAGGGTAGCGGGTATAATAAAGTATAATAATAATAATAATAATAGCAATTTCATAATTGTAGTAAAGATTTCATATTGACACTATCGGCGAGGTCTTTATCAATTGAAAATCATTAAAAACACACCTCAAAAAAAATCCGATGCGTACATGCCATCAAATATCTCCTCCAACAAGTGTGTGTGATATATCTTGAACTGAATATTAAGAATACATGTGAAACCGGAGATGCCTCCTTCTGCCTGTTACGCACAGATGTCTCTAACAAACTTGGTTTCTACCTTTTTCGATTGTTTCATTTACATATGTAACATATATATATGAAAAACAAAAGTATAAATTAAAAGCAAATAAGAACGACACTTACTTCTTGTAAAAATTTAAATATTATAATATTGTTTACTTAATAAGGTTTAAGAATTAAATTCTTAAAAAAAAAATTAATTAAAAGATTTGCACGCTCAGCACTGTAGTCTTGCTTGGCTTTTAAATTCAATTAGCAATTTTCCGGCTGCTGTCAGGGAACTACATGCCACGTTCCCGTCACTAATTAATTCAGAGTGCGGCGCAAAGATTCACACCAGATGCCCATCCAGGGGGTTGGGATGCATAACGGCGATGCGAGCAGAAAATGGGGACAACGTCGATGCCTAAATAGCTGCAATCAATTAACAGGCAACAAAGTTAACCGTGGCCATATCGATGTCCATGTCAGCAGCTGTGATAGCAAATGCCACAGCATTCCCAGTCAGTGTCTCGACTCGGCAAATTAATGAACAACGCAGCAGTCCAAGTAAATGCGACTGGGCTTGGGAATTTGATTGCGATTGGGATTGGAATTGAGGTGGTTGAAGATGAAAATGCGACTGTGGGGAGTTGAGGATGACTGCTTCATATTTGCATATTCATGTGTCAAACCCAGTGGATACATGGGACTCGACTCCTGTGACGCATGCGGTCGCTGCACTGATTGTCCCCAGCTAGATAGCAGGATCAGCTAATGTATCTGTATCTGCAGCTGTGTATCTTTGTATCTGCAATTGCTTCCGCCTAACTGACCATTGAAATTTGTTTGTAAGTGTTTTGTTGCTTTACTTTAATTAGTTGTTCAGTTTCCCCAGCTTGTGGAGCTATGTAAATGGCTCGGAAAAAAAGGCACACAGAGAGAGTATCTAATGGAACTAAACTTTGAGAAAATGCGTTTGCCTGTTAATGGATGGAACGCAGCTCATTAGGCATTCTCTTTTCCATGCTAATATGCATGCACTCAATGTGCAAATAGTTTGAGAGCTAAGCGACAGACGACAGTCTGCCTCTAAGGACAACTACATGTCCAACAGAAATAACAACAACAACTGCAGCCAGCAAATAGTAGTTTTCAGGCTCAAAAGCCTCTGGCGTTTTGCCCAACGGCATCAAGTAGCCTGGCTGGAACTTGTCTACTATTGAAGAGGGGTTAAGTTGTCTTACTCTCTTTTGCGTTACTCGGTCAAAAGCTTAGCATATCCTCAACATTGCTTATGGGCTCAATTTGCTTTGACAGTTCTGATAGATTATGAAAATCAACTTAAATGTTATAAATTTCTAACGAATTTTTCAAAAATGTGTTTGCTTGAAAAATATCCAATTGATTAAATGATAATCATGTCATAAACATCACTTTGAACTTTGTTTATAATTGTAAAAGAATTTTATTTATCTCTTATGCGACAATTATGTGAAACGTTTGCTTGAAAAAACACTAAATGCAACATTTATATTATTTTTGAGTCGGTTGTAAGAACGTATATGAAGATTTTTGTTTTTCATATCTAAACTAAGATTTATAAAAATGATTATTTTATCAAATACATATATATAATACTGTGACTGATCTATCAATTGAAATATCTAGAATATAGTTTACATAAATTGCTCTTGCAATAAAGCTGAATTTTTATACTTGCCATTGTAAATCATTGATTGCAAATTAGTACGACAAGACTTTAGGTTTAATTTTGTCTTCGCATTCAATGTGGGCAATAATTTTAAAAGTAGATTAGAAGCGGTAAGAGCGGAAAATTTAAATTACGTTTTATATTTCAGTTTATTAAAAGTAATTGAATTTGAATTTTTTTCGGCGTCACTAAAAAGCCCTTATGTTAAAATATGAATTCAACAATGTAAGAAAGTGTTTATCAAAATACATATATAAATTTATATATATACATATTTGCTACTAACTACAAAATTTGGAAAATTAGTTTAGTTTATCATTTAATTAAATAACTTTTGCAAGGAAACAATAACTAAAAGATTTGTGCAACAAAACTTAGTACAAATTAACAACTTCTCAAAAAAGCCAGTAAGACAATATTCATAATTTTATTATACATGGCAATTATGACAAGGGTAGCAGAGAGATCTCTCATATTTTGCACATTGTTTGTACACAAACTGGCAGCTATTTTTGCAGGCATAAAACAAAAGGGATATACGAAGAAGTGCCAAGGAAATCTCAATGCCATGACAACGAAATTAATAAAAGTAGAATAGCAAAACAAGTGCAACAAATATTGTCACATGCATAAAAAGGACATCGCAATTTAACGCTTGAATGTATGAACAGCCGTCGACATATGTGTCTCCTTTTCAGCCTTCGAGGACATTTTATGTATGGGGCGTGGGCGTGTGTGCGTGTGGAATTTGCCAGCGTTGCGTATATGAAAGTTTTTAATAATACTTGGGTAAAATACCAAAGGAAAAACTTTTATTAATAAAGTTTCTTTCTTTCTCGCACTGAGAGAGCGTCTTCATCTCCAACTCGAACTCTATTTCCATCTTTGTCCTTGTCTCTCTCGCTATCTCTTGCTGTGGCTGCTTTAAGGCTTCCTTCCTTTTTTGCTTCAGCAGCTACTAAGGTTTAATTACAGCTGGGTAGAAAAAAAAACGCATAGCAAGCAAGCCGACAAACGCCATGAGCTAAGTAGGAGCAATACTCTTTAGCACATACGCATGCAAAGAAATGCAAGACGATAGTTTAACGTATACACGTGGGCTCAATTCGTGATTAATTTTAGAGTGCTCATTTACAACATATATATCAGAGAACTGCAACGAGTACTTCATTTTCGTTCATACCCAATAATTGTTCGTGATCGTTTTGTTCAAACCCATTTCGAACATGATTAATCACTGCTCATTTGGTGATGACTTTTTTGCAAACAATCAATCCAATCACAGCTGCTCGAACCGAACCCGATTGTAACTGTTCGTTTGTTTCAGCAGATTGATTTGAACATGAGCTTTTCGAAATTAAATTATAAATTAAAAATTATATTTACATTGGTATATATTATATATAAAAGTCGCTTAAAAGTATTTAAATATGTTACTGATTTATTTGAAATTCATGTCGAATGTAATTAAACTAAGTTAAATTTATTGTTGCATTAAAATACGCAAATATTTTTTTACAATTTTTTAAAATCTAGAAACACTTGCTCTACTTTTCCAAAATGTTTCTAAGAATATCGTTGATAAACTTGCCTTATTTCCGTTCTGTTATATCTCAAATGAAAATAAAACAAGTAAGAAAGCTACAGTCGAGAGTGCTCGACCGTATGATACCCGCAACCCATTTCGAGAGAAAACAAAAAACTTAAATGATATTTTAACAAAACATATACCGAATATACTAAAACTTGTTTTTTGTATATATTTGAAAATAGCGGGTAAAAACCCACAACACCGTTATGGTCATACTGTCAACTAAACAAACAAAGCGCGGGCAGCTGCAAGTGAATTTTGCATATAAAATTGATTCTTTAATAACTTCCTTGTTTTTCATTCGATTTCAACCAAATTCACAGGAATCATTAAGAATATAATTATTATTATGCACACCAAAATTCAATGCTCTAGGTCTATTATAACGGCTTTTACAGACTTGTGGGGGCGGAAAGGGGCGTGTCATCCAACTTTTGAAATAAACTCGATCTGCGTAGCACCTATAGGAGTACTGTCCCCAAATTTGGTATGTCTTATAGTCTCTGAGATCCAGGTGTTCATACGGACAGACAGACGGACAGACGGACAGTCGGACAGACGGACATGGCTATATCGTCTCGGCTGTTGACACTGATCAAGAATATATATACTTTATGGGGTCGGAGATGCCTCCTTCTGCCTGTTACATACATTTTCTGTTGGCACTAAGTTATAATACCCTTCTACCCTATGGGTAGCGGGTATAAAAACCATTATTGTTTGTTGCTTTCAGCTTATCACGATATTGACGTACGCATATGCGAGGCGACAAATAAGCATACAGAAAGAGACACTTGTCGCAACGGCTACAATTGGAAGCTGCAGCATGTCGGGAGTTTTGGAAACCGACCGAATGTGCCTTTCGGCAGCTATATTAAAATTTAAGTTGAGATGCCATAGAGCGAACGAACGGCAAATGAAAGGGCCGGAAATAGTTTTCCCTATTTTTGTGCGGAATTTTATTCAATTTTGCTTGCTTTTGTATTCGTTTTGAGCTCGTTCGTTTTTTGTGTTTTTGATTTTGTCGTATTTGTCTGCTGATAGAAAAGCATCGCCTCTGGCAGTGCCGCAACTTTTGCCCGAAATACTTTTAATTAAAATTTCAAATTATTTTCGTCGAAGAAGAGACAACGAGATGGAGACAGAGACGGAGAGACGGAGATGGAGATGAGGACAAGTACAGTTTGCAAGTGCAATGGCGCACAAGATGGCGGACAGGAAGTGCTTGCAAAATGCGAGAAAGCGAATTTGCAAAACGCTGAAATATTCAAAGCGCATTTTCAATTTAAAAGTTTTTGCGCCCAAGCATATTTATTTATTTTATTTCACAATTTTTGTTTTGCGCTTATCATTGAGCCACGAGAAGCTGGATGGTTTGTGGAAGGCGGAGAGGGGCGTCATGATCCTACAAGGGGTGGATGGGGTCTTTGACCAAAACTTTGAGTCGAAGTAGGCAATGTCATTGAAGTGGGCCACGACGGGTGAATAATTTACAAGTAGCAACAACAACGGGACCTACAATAAAAACAAAGGCAAAAACAACCGGAGTAACAACAACGATAGCAACTTTAATGCAATTTCGCTTTAGCAGATTTCATTTGTGTGACAAATGGGGGGCGTGGCCATGCAAATCGCAAATAAAAAGAACTCATTAAAAGTTTATGCCACAAAGTTTGGCACCGGCCTTCCCCCTGCCGCCTTACCTCCCGCTGCACTTCGCAAATCGCTTCAATGCCACGCCCATGATCCACACTTCCTCTCCCTGCAACTGCAATTTGTTTTGCTTCTTGCCTTGTGTCCGAGCAGCCTCTGATTGCATTTGTTTGCTTTCCTACAGCCTGTTCAGTGGTGTACAGCAGGAAACGAGGGGCAGCGGGCAGGAACTCAACTATTTTGTGCAGAAGGCCTTTTGTTTTTGGGTGTTTTTTTAAAATAGTTTGAGAGCGACTCGGATCTAGTTTATGTTACAACGAACTGTTTACCGCCCAGCAGTATTTCTTACAACCTTCACAACAAAACTTATTCAATTCGTTGCAATTCAATTTCAATTGCAATGTAATATTCAAACATCGCTTCAAAATTCCGGATATGCACAGACAAGTGCATAATAAATAAAAGTATCATCGCTCAATTCTAAACGAAACACATGTTAAATGTAATAGGTTACATTTTGTGGTTCTGTTTTTTCATTTGTAAATTTAACAAAAATAAAAATTTTAACAAAAATGTATATGTATATGTATGTAAATCTTAAAAAATATAAATGAAAAGACATTTTAGTATTCGTCCAAAAATATCATGGATGAGGTCAAGCTAAATATCCTCTAACAAAAATGTTCAACCTATAAATTGAATTTTCTAATTATTGTTCTTTACTATTAATAAATCTAAGGAGAGCTGTCGCCCGGGTACCTAAAGTTGAAACTCTTCAGTTTTGAGAAATAAAATGGATATTTCATAAATAGTAAAAATATAATTTAGTAAAAGCAATAAATATAAAATCAAATTCAAAGCAATTATCTCATTATTTTGGGCTGTTCTTTCGAATCCAAATGTAATTTAAAAATTGTTGTAACCATTTTCAAAAATGAAACATCTAGATTTTTCCAAACATCTTGATCTTGAATTACAATTTCTTTTTAACTACTTACAGTACACTTTTATAAGCGCTAAAAAGCTTTTCGAACAAATAATGTTTAAGAAGTTTTAAAATAGATTGCAGCTGAGTGGCAGATTCCCAAACTATTTAGAGAAAATATGACTTCCTCACTTATGCAAATAAACAGAACACAGATAGACTTCGAACATTGCCAACTTAAATAACAGCAACCACATCAAACGTCTATCAGCATTCGAATTTTTACATGTTTTTTATGTCACCAGAGAATCGAGCACGTGCTTCAGTGTCCCCCAATGCCCACTTGCGGCATTCGGCACATTGGCTCCATTTGCGACACGTTCACGTCAAGTTCAAAAAGTCAATTCGAATTAAACAACGCATTTGATTGCCATAAATACGGGCGACCGCCCATATTTATGGTCCAGAGTCGACTTCAAATTGCGGTTTGCAAGCTCAGCAAAATGCATTGTCCGCTTGCCAGTTTGCAAGTTGCACGATAGCTGGCACAGTTTTTGTTTTTGTTGTCCCCAGAGTAAAACGTGGTCACACCCTAAAAAAGATAAATAAAACTCAGCTGAAATAATTGTCTACATAAAGCAAAATGCAAAACGGAATAAAAACAGACCAACGTTAGTCAAGACGGGCCTTGAAAATGTAGAAAAAAATAAAAACGTTTTTCTAAATGAATTTAAAAACAAATAAAAAACATAGAAGCGGGCGGCATTTCAATTAGCTGTCTGATGTTTGTCCAGCAATTAGGTGTGTTAGACTTGGCTAAAATGATTTTAATCGCTTTGAGTTCTAACATAGATTTCGTTTTTCGCCATTGGACACAATTTGTTGTCATGTCGTCAGTGACATTAGCGAGTGTAGCAACATTCACACGTCCCCCCACATGGAGGCAATGCAGCCTGATACTGCCTGATGCATTTGGTAGATTAAAAATTCCAGATATAAGTATTTTAATTGAGGTTCCCATCAGGATCACCCCGAAAGCAGTATTTCAATAATCACAGAGTTTTGTTTTTTCCAAGTAATAAAACAAAGTCCATAACATTTATAAAATTCTTTTGTAAAGAAAATGTGGTCTGAAACACCGATAACATAAAAACGGATATTTATTATTAGTTAAGTTGATCATAATATTCAACTAATAGTGTATAAGAATTCAGAACAACTAGATTCAGTATTATAAATACAAATATTAAATTAAATTTTACTTATAATTTAATTTTAAACTTTTACTCATAGATCAGTTTCCCCATTAGTTTGATTTATTTTGATTATTTTTATTAATCAGAATTTTACAAATATAAATTCAACGAGTGTATATTAATTAAATGACAATATTAAATGCTCTTAAAATTGGACCCTTTTATCGAAATTATTGAAGACGGTTTCAGTTTTCTATTATGATTATTATTGTTTACTTTTAATTAGCTCACGTGCAGTTATTCCCGGTAAGTCAGGCATCCATTCACAGGGTATCTGAGGGGCGTGAATTAGGTGAATGCTTTTGCAGTATTCTTGTTTGGTTGAGCTTGCGTTCTTTTGTTTATCTGAAATTGCAAATCGAATGCGATGCATTCATTGGCAGAAGGGCTGGCCATGCCCCCTTGCACCATGCACCGTGCACTCTGTGTGGTTGTGTGAAAAGGTCAAAGCATTCGATTAACTTTAATTTGCGCGGCTCTTGGGTTTGTGTGTGTTTGGTAGTGGTCCATTGTTTGTAGCAGTTGATTTAGTTAGCAGAACCGTTGATGTGTTGCCAGTCGTTGCAGTTACTATAGTTACCATAGTTCAGGTGTGCCATCGTGAGGCGGCGTGAAAGCCAAACCTACTGCTGGTTTCGGGCCACAATTCGGTTTTGGCCAAATAACCTTAGTGGCGCATCTTTTGCAATGACCGCGACTGAGTTTTGATTTATGCCTCTTGTGGTCATGTCATAGTTCAGGCCGAGAGAGAGAGAAAGACATTGGACATGGACATGGTGCTTTAGACCATGTTAACAAAATGCTAATTGCTGTTTAGTCAAGGCACGCGACGGCTGCCGCAAAAAAAACATGGCCAAAATGTCACTAACAAACGGTGAACGGCAGACATAATTGTTGGCCAAATTTGGGCTTGCAAGTGACTGGTTTTTTTTTACCAAGTTGGCAGTTGCAGCCACAGAACCGAAGTGTAGCTCATAAAATAAACATAATTGATACTGCACGGCGGTAATCCAAGGCGCTGTCAGATTGCCTGACTGTCAGTTTGTCAGTTTGACAGTTTGCCTATTCGCCAGTTAGTCAGTCAAGCAAAAATAGTTAGTCACTCGACGGTCTGTGGCAGTTAGTTGAAATTAATTTGCACAGGCGAGCCAAATAATTTACACTCTTGCCCGGTTCCGCAAAGCCGGTTACCTGCACTCCCCTCTGTCCTAATGTTGAAAGCTAGTTTTATGTCTTGCAGATACTTTTTCATGCAACTCAGCCATGTGACATATCACGAAATTCTGCTAAATGACAAAGAAGCCTGAAGATTCTGAGGCGGCAGAGTGCCGCCCCATTGCAAACTATTGCAGCTACATTAATCAGGCACACTCTATTGCATTTCAAATAATTTTTGTTTTTACCAAAATCAATTGTCTAAGTACGTATAATTTAATTTTCAAAGTTAATACAAAGCTTAAGCAATCAAAGATTTGATTAACATATTGCTTTTCATTTATTAGTTGTTAAAGTAAGCGTTTGGTCAAATGATTCGTTATTAAAATGTGAAGAACAAGTCCATAACTTACAAATAAATGAATGTAAAAGAAAATATATTTCATGTTCTTACTTAGTTAATAAGGTTTTCTTCATACTTTATAGTAACTTTATATGTGATTTTATTCAAACGATTTGACAATATAAGAGTTTGTAAAATTTCCATAGGAAGTAATTTCCAACTATTTAATATCATTATTAAATAAATATAATTTTTCTATTTTTTATTGGCAATCAATCGATTTACATTAGTCAAAACAGTTTTTAATTCATTATGAAAATAAAAGTCTAAAACCTTTTTATCTCAACTTTATGTTTATACGCTATTTTGGTAATTATTAATAATGTTTAAAACGAAAATAAATTAATTTGTTGCTTCGTTATAGCGACCTATCAGTTAATCGATAACTTGGCATTCGTTTAACTCTATATTTAAAACCGAGTTGAAATGTAAATTAAAAAAACATGATTATGACTTGCTTTGTAGGAAATGTGCACATAAAATATTAATAATAAATAAGTGTAGTTGAGGCAGCGGCAGTAGCAGAGTAGTAAAGAATTGCTTCTATTTTGAGATTACGAGCGAAACGTGTTGCAAAGCAGCTTCCCCCAGATAACACTTGCTGCTGGCAGAGTTACGAATACTTGAGGCGCAGCTCTGCATATTTACTGATTGCTGCCGGGCTGCAAGGCTGCAACGCTGCAACGTTGCGTTGCGTTGCAGCCACAAATCTTGTCGGCAAAAGACCGCCCGCAAAATGCAAATATCTACGCAACATGCAACTAGGCCGGCAGCATGTAGCATGCAGCCTGCATTTTGCAGCAGGCCAACAGACAGCCAGTTGGTAGTTGGTCGTTGGTAGTTGGAGGCTGCGTCGGCGACATTCATTCCTCATTTGATCTTTATCGCCTAGCAACATGCAACATGCAGCGGTGTTGCATCTGCGCTGCTCCCATTGACTGTCGACTGATTGTAATCAAGATTGGCTTTTTGCATGTGCTCGCCCGACTGCCAAAGCGATTTGTGGCATGGAAAACGGTTTCGCTGCGTTTCGTTTATGTGTGCGACATTTCAAGGTTTCCATTTTTTTTTCGTGCCCGTTTCAGCCACCTTTTGGGGGCCTAGAGGCACAACGCCGCACCACCGCACCGCACCGCACCACCGCCACAGCATCGTCTCACCACACTTCTGCTTGTGTTTGTGCAATTTGCAATTTGCGAGCTTTTAATTTCCACTCGCTCTCCACTCATTAGTGTGTCATGCTCCAGATGGTCGGCCGTCGAAAACAGAAACTCAATCTGTTTCAGGGACGAAATCGTTCAAGATAAGGTCAATGTAGGCTTAATCTTAACCGTTAGACGAAATATAAGTCTTCTAACTGAATTGATATGCTAGCAAAATGAGTCCAAAATAGAGTTCGAGTATTGTGCTTTAAGGCATACACATAAAAGGAGTAATTTATTGTTTATTAATGGCTAACGTTCAGAATTGAATTTAGACGAAATATAAATCTTCTAATTGAATTGATATGCTGGCAAAATGATTTCAAAATAGAGGTAGATTATTGTGCTTTAAGGCATATGCATAAAAAGAGTAATAAATATTATTATTAATAGGTTACATTCGAAATTGAATTTATTTTAAAATCAAATTTAGAATTGCTCTGGTTACAATTGGCATTTAATTTTGTATTGTCATTATTTTTTAGTTTGCAAATAATTAAAACTATTATACTAATAGTATATACTTCAATTTTGTTTTAAAAAACATTTGTAATAAATATGTTTCAAGGAGAATGAGAACATAAATAAGTCTTGGTTAATTATGAATCGGAATAAACATTAATTTGAATTGTTTAAATAATCAGGTGACTTGAATAATACACTCAGTTCCACAATACCGTGCATTTGAATATACTAGTATTGTAGATGTTTTCGCTGATATTGCTGTTGTCCTCGGTGTCTTCAAGAAGTATTCAAAGTTGACTTTTCGACCAGACAATATGACAATGGATGGGTGTAAATCATGTTTGCATTGCTGCTGTCTAGTTGTCTGCTGCCGACTTGACTTGTGGTCAATGGCTTGAACATAATGTCTATCCCAGCAACAGCAACAACATCAACAATAACAACAGCAATTGCTATGGGGCATTTGCAAACAATGACATTATGCTGACGTTTATTAATCGCATTTACAGAATTAATGTCGTGACATTTTCGGTTTAATGTACTTGTAATAAATAAATGCGGCTTTTAGTAGGAAAAATCAATAGACAGTACTACAAAAATTTGTAGTTGAATTTAATGAACGTTGTTATTTTTTCGTTGGTCAGAGGGTTTAAGTGCCACCAAAATCAAATTGTGTAATGGTAATTTGCATCTGAAAATGAGCTCACAGTTAACACCAGTTTGTTATACGCGAAACACAGCATTATGAGTCTTAAGTCCTAACAAAAAAATATAGTACAATACTGAGAAACCAAATCATTATAAGATCAAAATTCTGTATTTGATACCAAAAATATAAATAAATTCTTGTGTGGCTATTATTTTAAAAATATAATAAAAGTTTTACATCTATAGCAAAAAATGTAACAAATTGGCATCAAATTGATTGGGCAATGAATTACAACATCAGCTTGAATATTTATATTTTAAGATTTGAACATCAACCTCTAATATATAATATTGGTAAGTCTTTTTTTATTGTTATCGCAAACCGTTAGTTACCAAGTCTGATTTTAAGATGAAAACTAAGAACTTAAAATTCACAGCTTTTAAACATTTATTCTTGTCTTAAGAATATAATTTTACAATTTTGCAAATATTTGATTATGAATAAAAAATAAAATATTATTTTGTATAAATTTTAATACAAATTAAACAAAATAAATATCTAAAGTTAAATAACCGCCATTTGATGGACGTGTTGTCCAAATGGAAAATTGTAGATAAAACTCAATTTCAACTCAATTTCATCTCAAGTTTGAACTGCTTCAAGGTGTTCAATCGTTCATGTTTTTTAAGAAAATACAATTATTTTGTGGCTTTACATATTTTTATATTATTCCTACATAGAAGCAAACAATGAAACCGCATACTTAATTTGCTTTTAATGCTGCAAATATTGGCATGACCCTTTGGTGCACATTATTGCATTCTACACAGTTGACAAGACACACAACGACGACGACGACGACGACGACGACACTCAACAGTTTGCCCAAGATGCATTCTCCCCTCTTTAACTCTTAGCTCTACAATGGCTTGTAACTTGGCATTTTCCATTAGTTTTAAGAGCTTTTGCGGACATTTTCTAATATCGATTACAGACTTTAACTGCTGCTATTAAATGGCAATCAGGCATTTGATGAGCTGTCAAAATGCCGCTTGACATTATGAGTACTCCTCATTCCCATTAAATGGGTGTGTTCTAAGTGCAGCCTATGCCAAACCCATCAATTCCATTCCATTCGATTTCACGTTTAAAGCTAGTTTCGATCGTAAATTCACTTTCGCCAGCATTATAGCAACAACAACCACAGAAACAAATATGCAGATAGAGTGAAATATTGCAAATTGTCCAAACAGCTAGCAACTTTGTGCCATTTTCAGTTTCCATAAAGCTCAAAAAATACTAACAAACCGAATTGCGCTAGTCGAGTTGCCTCGGCTAAAAGATACTAACATTTTTTGTTACCATTAGAAAAATAAAGTATCTATATATATTAGGAGGCCGAAGAAATGTTATTTTCAGATAACTTTTAACCATGGAAATAAATGAAGATCAATTTGACTACATCAATCAAATTTTTTTGGTTCCCCGAAAACCTTTCAGTTAATATTCTTACTTATATTGAGGTGTAATTAATTTTTAATCATTTAATTAGTACTATTTATTAAATTGTTGTCCCTCGCTTTTAACATCCACCTTCTGGCAATGGATCTTACTGCTAATGTAAAATCATACTAGTAATATTAAAAAATAATCTTCAACTTTTCACCAAATGATCGGTTGGAATTCGATTTAGTACATTTATTTATTAATTGCAGGATTATATGCCAGCCTTTGCATGGTTTTACTGGGTATAGAGGAAAAAAATGAAAAAATAAAAACTGGAAAAATACGCAGAACTTTCATAGTTTCATTTGTTTTATGCTGCTGGCAAAGTTCAGAAAGTGCTCAAGGTTAAAGGGGGATGTTGGGGGTGAAATGGTAAGGTGCAAGGGGCTGCTGTCTGTGGCATGCTGCTGAATCTGCCACAAATGCTCATCATTAATGCAAATTCATTGTTGCAGCTGTTGGGAGAGCAGAGAGAAGCTCGTGCATTAAAACAATTCATGTAGCATTTTTGATATGCAGACAACAACAACAACAACAACAACGGCAACAACAGTTGCAATTTTCCACACAGACACCAACACACTGTACATACGTATACTTAGCTGGAAAAAAGGGACATAAAAAAGCACAGTTTTGCTGTAAAATTAATGACGAGTGCTTACAAAATGTAGGCCAGGCACAGACCACATTTGAGCCAAGTTTGGGAGGGGAGAAAAATGTTGGGAGAAAAAAAAAACATAGAAAACTAAACGGAAAAGCAGCGTAACTTTATGAGCATCTCGCTGGCATTTTGCTTAATTGAAAAAGGCTCGCAATGGCATGGGTAGGTGCCTTAAAAGGATCTGCAGTCCCTAGCCCAGGCATGCAGTTCATAAAGCTGACAGAGGCTGAGGCTCAAGCTGAAGCAGAGGCTAAGACTGAAACAGGCCCACAGCCTATAAAAGCACATGACCAAAGCCAGAGCTGCCCAGCTCAGCTCAGCCAAAATAGACCGACAACCAACAACCAACAACAAACAAACAACAACAACATTAACTGCATGCAACACAACGAACGGCGAAAAATTATCAACTCAGATTATGTCGAGATTAATTACATACGTTGAACGCCATTGTCTTGTCAATAAATTGTCTTCGTTGTTGTTTTTATTGTCATTGTTGTTGTCGTGTGTAGCGCAGATAAGAGTGAAAGAAAAAGCCAAGCGATGTGCAGCTTTGCGATGGTAATGGTAATGGTAATGGGAACCTCTCTGCCACTACCGAAATGTTAACTGTTTTATTTTTTGGCTTTTTGCTTTTAGCTTATGCTGTCAAAAATTGTTAGCCAAGCCTTTTGGCCAGGAGGCTAATTAATTGAAAATGTTGCCAAACGTCAAGGGAGCGCCACAAACAACAATAGCAAGTACTTGTACTCGTAATCATGAAATTACATATATTGTGTATGGTGCTCTAAGGCCTCAAAGCTTCTACGTTGGCCTGATAAGCATCGTTGGCCAAGTGCGCGTAAATTAATTGGTAGCCAACCAAAAGCAAGACCCTTCCTCAGGCAATCATCTCCAGCTACTTCAATATAATTTGCTTCAGCTACCCATTTGTGCAATACATATATTCCAAAGAGTTGTCTCAAATCTTTACTGTTGACAAGCAAGTTACTCAACCAGTTTAATGGATGTTGAATGTCAAATTCTAATGTAAAATATGTAATCAAAAAGACCAATAGCTAACGCCCAAAGTCCTGACAATTAGGCAATGGCAGTTGTTACCCAATATTCTTAGGGTAATAAATTTATGAAAATTCTAACCAACTTGTCTCGAAATTGTTTTTTATATTTGCTTGTCTTCGATGAGCTCTTACTTTGTGCAATTGCAGCCATCCACTGCATACATGTAAAAAGAGTAAAGAGACCCGATTAAAGGATTTTCAAAAACCAAATTTTGTTTTTTTTCAACAATGTTTCGTTCGTAATTATATTTTTCTAATACAAATTAATTTAAAAAAAATATATAGTTATTTCAAACTAATATTAAAAGATTTATAATAAATAAAATTAAAATGTTAGCAAACTTTTTTTGAATTGAGACGTCAAATAAAAAAAAGTTTAGAATATGAATTTAAACAACAATTTATTCCTAATAATGGTCTTATACACATTTTCTGAAACACTTTTTATTATTTTTTTATTGCGGTTCTCTTCTTAACGTAAATATTGTTATTGCAAAAAAAGCCAACAATTTTAACAAAAAAAATATAACAAAAAAAATATTTGACGAAAATAAGTCAAGACCAAATTAAATTCATCGTTCAAAGTCATCTGCTAAAGTTAGATTGGAAATATGTTCCCAACTCTGCATATCATGTGGCTAAGAAGTTTTCCCCTCAATTAATCCACAAATATTTTGAAATTTCTGCACAGATATACTTAATTGCATATCTCTGATATTTTCAACTAAATTGAAATGCAGTTGCGTGCTAGTCCAAGCAAAGGCATGCAATGCATTTAACACTTTGCAGCTACTCAGCCGCAAAATAAATTTAATTAACAAATATTTACTGACGCATTACTCATCATTAATAACAAATGGGGATGAGTACGCTACGTTAACGAGGAGTGTGGTGAGTTTAAATTCTTATTGAACTCTGCCCAACTGAAGCTCAAATAATTAATTATAATTGAAATTTATGTTTGCTTGCGATTGTCACTCGCACACTCACACTCACACTCACACTCATTGCTCTCCTACTCTCATGTTCATGCTGACAAATTGCGCTTCTGAGTATTTTGTCAGGTAAATATAGTTTTATAGCCAGATAGAAACAATTCTCCTTACGATCCACTAGTTAAATGACATTGATTTTTAAACAAATGGGGTCCCAGCAATTTTAAATTGTTATTTAGAAATTAGTAGCGGCTGTCAAATTGTTAAATTCACTAACATTTTGTGTGGAACGTATTTAAAGATATATTTGTTTGAAATTCAGATGTACCTGTCAAGTTAAGTCATTGTTGTGAGATATTTTATGATAAGTGGCTCTCTCTATATTATTGGGGAACATTACAAAATTCTAAAAAACAACAAAAACGGATGAACTTGTGCAGTTTCATTACCATTATTTATTAAATAGCTTTCAAATTTAACAGATTGAGTCCCAGTTATTTATAGTAACTTTATTTTGAAATATGTAATATTACCTGATTGACATAACTTTAAAATTGTTGAAAAAAATTTCATTGAATGCGTAAGAATTTAAATTTTAAAATAAGCTTGGTAGCCCTATATAGTATAGATGTCTAGTAAAAAGATTCCAATTGTCCCAAGTTAAGTAAGTTTTTTAAGTAGTTGTTGTAAACTTGTCATATCAATATGCAACTTATATAATTAAAAATGGTTTTAAGTACATAAAATTAGTGGACAGGATTTATTTTGAACTATGCTTTTTTTTGCGTCTCAGAACCTGCACCAGAATTAACGGACTTTCAATTCTGATTTGTAGTTCCTGTGCTGCAATATTTTTGGATGTCTCACAGCAACTGGTTGATTCAATGGTGGACAGAGGCAACATTTTTCTTGGCCATTGCACGCTGCTTATTCAAATGTCATTGCCGGGGCTCCTGCCATTGTCACTGTCACACACACTCACACACGCACATTTGAATCTCTTAATTTCCCAAGTGTGTGGCGGAAATACGCCGTCGACTACGCAACCGCCCAAACGCCAACCCCGACGCTGACGCCATTTTGCCCGCGGCCATTTTTCGGCAAACGTCGCGTGCCGCCTGAATAATTGATGCCGGCTGTCATGGGTTAAGAGTGCTCTGTGCTCCATTGCCACCACCCACGCCCTCGTCATCGCCTTACCCCTCTTCGTCAAGGCCACCTCCTTTTTCGCTTTGCACATTTGTGCCTCCGCCTCTGATCATCCTTTGGCGCACTTGCTATTAATGAGTTTCTGCTTCCTATGTACATAATATACGAGTAGACTCGCACGTGTGTGTGTCTCTGCGTGTGTGTGTGAGTGTATATGATGCTGCCCCTTCCACATTGTAGTTGACAAATAAGCGCTTAAGTAATTTGCCACCGTTGACAACAACAACAACAACAACAGAAACAGCAACAAGGATATTTCAGGCTGTCAACTCGCTTTATAAGTGAATATTAAATAAATTTTCCAGTTATTGCCACCGCAACGAAAGGGAAGAAAGTGAGTGTATGTGTGTGTGTGTGTGTGTGTGTGTGTGTGTGTGTGTGTGTGTGTGGCAGGGACGGAAGACGGCGGAAGTTAATGTTGTAGGGCTGCATTCAACTTGTAATTAATGTCAAATATTTACACATTCGCTGGAGATCAAAGGTCTGCCTGCGCTGCTAGCCTCAGTCTCAGAGCAGCGCTGCTAATTAAATGAGTATTTATATTTAAATTACACAAAACTACTCAAAAACCCCCTCCTTGATACCCGGTAAATTTGCGATACTCTTGGCATGCAGAACCCGCCTTTGTCTCCCACCAAATGGACTCTGTTTGGACGAGGCGGCGTCACAGCAACTCCAACAACTGTTGCCAGTAGTCAAACAGGAGCAACCCTTTAGTTTCATGTGGAGAGTTTAGTGTATTTGTTGCCAGTGCTTTTAATACTCTTCCCGTTCATATTTGGGCAATACATATCCGCCACTTTTTTAAATTGCGCTGCCAGGGGCCCAAAAAGCTTTTGATCTCCATGCAAATAAGTGCTGTGTAGCATAATTATGTTGCAGAGATGCCGGTACGTGTTTAGTTCGCAAAGGACTCGACTTCCTTGTGGGTTGATCAGATAAATAAACTTTGTTGCTGTGAAGTACTACTTATTCCATTAAAAACCTGGTCATCTAGCCCAGATTCGAGTGTTTACATTAATTTGCTACTAATTCGCATGTATTTTCGAAAATACTATTTGATGGATATGAAGACGAATAAATAATTTGTTTGTATCCCATGGTTAATTTCTATTGCTTACCAGTTAAACAATTTCTTTTATTAATAAACATAGTTATGAAATTTAAGATTCACGAAATACCATATTTAAACATTCATTTTTTTATTATTATTTGTTGTATGTGGTTGACATAGATAAATAACAAAACAATTTTTTCATTTTATTTTGTTTTGTTTTACTTCGTTGGGAATTGTACAACAAACTCAAGAATTCGACAAATAAAATGTTTACCATATCATAAATGGATTAAACTAGCTTATATTTCGATAAGAAACTGCGTAAATTATCGGCAAAAAAATCAGCTAATGCTGTTCTTACAGAACTTCATGAAATACATTTATACTAAAATGAAATGTACATTGAAGTTGCATTGAAACTGTATATTGCAGAAATGCATCAAGGATGTATAAGGGGATAAACTTTTCGTCTTAAAAAATTCAAATATAATATTTAGCTCCGAGACAGCAATCGATACATCTGTCTCAACGTTACACCCTTCAATTTGTCAAAATTGTCACCGAGTCTTGAAAAAACGTTGAAATGCTGCACCTAGAAAAATAGTTTGTCAGTTTTGCTCTATTAATTATTGAGTAATGTGCATTGTTTTCACCAAACAAATTACGGCTTGTGGTGGCCGTTAATTGCATTTGAAAATGCATTTGGTGCGTGTGCAGCGCGCCCTTAGCCTGGACAAGAACCCGCCTGCCAACCAGGTCGAAGCTCGCACACATGTGCCGCACGCAAGGCATGTGTGTGAATATTTTCACTGTGTGTGTGTGTGTGTCAGTTGTCTTGGAATGACCGGAACTCAGCTCTGTTGTTATGCGCTCTGTTGTGGCTCTGTTAGGCAACGGAAATGTCGGCGCACACACGAGAAATGCAGTTTTGTATCTCAATTTCCTACTTCCGGTATCTTTTTGAAAGTGCCCTCACCATGCTGTACCGCACCTGACATACAGAATCATACCTCACCACACTCAGTGCAACTCAACTCAACCTGAGAGTCGTGAGCGCGTGGGAGAGTGGACGGAAATGAGCTTATGTGCATGCACAGTCCGCAAAAATTAACTCACACTCATAAAAGCTTTTTTCCCACGTGTTCCACATGTGCTTCGACCACTTGCGTCCACAGTGTGAGATGTTGAGTGTGAGTGCGAGTGTGAGTGAGAGCGTGAGTGAGAGAGTGTGAGTTGGGCTTGTGTCGTGTTGCGTGCCTCGTGCATTCGTGCGTTCGTGCCTTATACGGAAGCTTCTTTCAGTGCTTTCAAGCTTTACGCTGGGCTTTCGATATTCGTCGAATGCATTTGCATTGCACTCGTCCACGAACTTTCGATTCAAATGTTTTTGTTGTTGCTTATTGTACACATCTACAACAGGCAACAACAAAATCATTTGAATATATTGCGTCTATTGCGAATTGTTTGTGAGATGTGGGCAACTCACGTGTGCATTTGATTTGATTTGATGAGTTATTACAATGATTGCGAATCGTGCTGCTGATTGATTGGGTAATAATGTCATTAGTCAGGTGTGACGACTGTCGCTCACGGCGAGTTGAGTGAGTGAATGCAACTGCCAGTCAAATGAAGTGCCTCATTAGACAAACGGACTTTACTATGTGACATCTTAATGAGGCTCAAAAGCAGCGCAGTATTGGAAACATATTTACTCTTGTATTTGATACATAATGAGAAAGAATGAAATTGTTCACCACGACGAATAAATATACCAAATTTTATTGTAGCAACTATGTACATATATTTATATTTTTATTTATTTTAATGTATATATAATTAAAGACTACAGTAAGAAAAAAAAAATAAAATAATTGGTGGTCCGCATTATATTATATGTTTTTGTTAAATGACATAATACTCCAAACCCTCACATCGAAAGAGCTAATAAATAAAAACTAAGATATATGTATGAGATCAATGTAATTGTAGTTTTAACTTAATTTATATATATAGAAAACATAAGTAATTAACAAATTATTACTTATTTAATTTTCGAGATAAAGTTTTTAAGCGTTCACAAAGCGTTCGGAATACATTAATTATACCCGCTACCCATAGGGTAGAAGGGTATTATGACTTAGTGCCAACAGAAAATGTATGTAACAGGCAGAAGGAGGCATCTCCGACCCCATAAAGTATATATATTCTTGATCAGCGTCAACAGCCGAGATGATATAGCCATGTCCGTCTGTCCGTCTGTCCGTCTGTCTGTCTGTATGAACACCTGGATCTCAGAGACTATAAGACATAGAGACACCAAATTTGGGAAAAAGTTTCCTTCATACCCTACGCAGATCAAGTTTATTTCAAAAGTTGGATGCCACGCCCCCTTCGCCCACAATAAGCATTAATCTAGAAAAAGTCAAGTTTTTTTTTTAGTAAATCGCGTATAACTCCAAAAGTTCTTGGTGTAATGATGTGTAATTTGGTAGCCCATCTGCGCTTGACACTCTTAATATACCCTGTAATTTTGGTACAAATCGGATAAGTAGAACAAAAGTTATTCGTTAAATTATTTATCAAAATTTTAGTGCCCAGTGCATATGGACGTATTAAGTGTGTGAATGACCTAGAGATATCAAATTTGGTGACAGTATTCGTGTAGGTCTTACGCAGATCAAGTTTGTTTTAGATTTTTGCCACGCCCCTTTCCGCCCCCAGAAACTGTAAAAACCGTAATAATAGACCTAGAGCATTGAATTTTGGTATGCATAATAACAATTATATTCTCAATAATTCCTGTGAATTTGGTTGAGATCGAGTGAAAAACAAGGAAGTTATTAATGAATCAATTTTATATGCAAAATTCACTTGCAGCTGCCCGGGCTTTGTTTGTTTAGTTGACAGTGTGACCATAACGGTGTTGTGGATTTTTATTCGCTATTTTCAAATATATACAAACAAAACACAAAATTCAGTATATTTTTGGTATATTTCTTGTTAAAATACCATTAAAATTTTTTTTTCTCTCGAAATGGGTTGCGGGTATCATACGGTCGAGCACTCTCGACTGTAGCTTTCTCACTTGTTTTTGTTATGATTATGACATTGGAAAACCCACCCTAGAAATAAAAATTTAAAAACAATTTAGCCAATAATTCTCATTTCAAGCCTAAAAAAGTATGCCTTTGAAATTATCTGACTCATTATGAAATGTTTGTCCCGGAATGTAGTTTTTATACCCGCTACCCATAGGGTAGAAGGGTATTATAACTTAGTGCCAACAGAAAACAGGCAGAAGGAGGCATCTCCGACCCCATAAAGTATATATATTCTTGATCAGCGTCAACAGCCGAGACGATATAGCCATGTCCGTCTGTCCGTCTGTCCGTCTGTCCGACTGTCCGTCTGTCTGTCCGTATGAACACCTGGATCTCAGAGACTATAAGACATAGAGATACCAAATTTGGGGACAGTACTCCTATAGGTCCTACGCAGATCAAGTTTATTTCAAATGTTGGATGCCACGCTCCTTTCCGCCCACAAAAGTCTGTAAAAGCCGTAATAATAGACCTAGAGCATTGAATGGTATGCATAATAATAATTATATTCTCTATGATTCCTGTAAATTTGGTTGAGATCGAATGAAAAACAAGGAAGTTATTAAAGAATCAATTTTATATGCAAAATTCACTTGCAGCTGCCCGCGCTTTGTATGTTTAGTTGACAGTGTGACCATAACGGTGTTGTGGATTTTTATCCGCTATTTTCAAATATATACAAAAAAACAAGCTTTAGTATATTTGGTATATTTTTTTTTAAAATATCATTTATGTTTTTTGTTTTCTCTCGAAATGTGTTGCGGGTATCATACGGTCGAGCACTCTCGACTGTAGCTTTCTTACTTGTTTATTTTGTATAATTAAATTTAAAAAGGAAAAAAACATTTTACGTTTACGCTGAATCATAATGAAAGTATTCAATTTAATTGAGTGACACTTCTTCACTTTTACTTTTGTAAATAAATAAAATAATTAAGAGAACAACATAAAATACAGACGATTCGCGATAATTCGTAATGGCACAGGGATACAATTTTTTACGAATTACACAAGACTTCGACTTACCGATCGAATTACTTATCGAATTTTGTTCAAGGGGACAGAAGTTTTTACGAATTATTGAGAATTTTTAATTATCGGGGTACGAATTATCGCGACTCGACTGTAATTTAAATTATGTTACTATCTTCAAAGACAATCAGACAAATCATAAAGTTGCATTTACAGGAGAACTAATTCTCTTAATCGTTTCTCACGCTGTCGTTTTCAAGTTGGGTTAAATGTTCTACAGTCTTCACAAGCCTAATTCTCAACATGACTTAATCGCTTAGTATTTACCCAACCCCAAAAACGAGGAGGAATACTTATGATAACAGCTGTGGCCGCTTGTCCCTTATGCTGACAAGGTCGCATTGTCAACGTCAATGCGCGTGCGTAAACCAATAAAATTTGTCTAGCTGCAGTCATCGACGGCTGTCGTCGTCGTCGGCGTTGTCGTTCTTGGCTAAAACAATGGGCAAATAAACAAAGCTAAACGGACCCAACCAGGTCGGAATCGGAGTCACAGTCGATGGCTGAGTCGAAAACATGGAGTCAGTGGCCAGTGCTTAAAGCTTGAACTGGCTTTAATGATTCAATCCATTTATGGGTGTCAATAAGTTAACAGACAGACAATGTTGCACTTGCCGCAGCCATAAACCGGGCAATGGTCAACGGGCTAGCCGTAGCTGGAAGTTAGCCACAACCAAATGACAGAGGCCTACACTGAGAGATGTAATTTAACAGATCCTCGAGTCATCGAGACATTCGAAAAGACGTAGAACAAAAATTAATAGTGTTTACCTTAGAAAATTAATTAATGATTAAATGAATTAACTTAACGATAATCATAGAAAATAATACATCATCATGTAGATTTGGATTTTTTTAAAATGTAAATTACTATAAACGTGCCGAAACTATTTGGATTAAAAACCGATGTATTTTTTGAGTGTAGTACTCGAACCAAAGACACATCTCGACTTTTACCTAACTTCTAAAATTATGAAATGCATTTAATTTTGTTGCGCATTTTTTGTGCGGTCTCTCCGTGTCTTTGGAAAATCTATAAAAATTCCATTGACCATATTTTAACCCATTGGCATTGCACTTGGACTTGGACTTGGAGTTTAGGTTGGTTTTAGTCTTAGTATTGGTCATGTTCGCTCCAGCATTGGTCTCTCTCTCTCTCTGTCTCAGTCTTGGTCTCGGCAAGTTGGCATCGGTTGACTGTTTAAGGAAGCAAATGTTTCCGTGCAGCTGCCAACTAGCTGACAACTTGTATGGCCTGTGTTTTATGTGCCAGTTGCAGCAGTTTGTTGCACAGTTTCGTCGGCTTTTGCTCGTATATTGCAATCTGTCTGCAATCATGTCACATCATTGGCCATAACTGGTTCTGCTCTTGGTGCTGATGCTGATGCTGATGCTACTGCTACTGCTACTTAAAAGCCCGGCTATTAAGTCGCCTTGGCCATGGCTAATGAGCGTTCGAGGGCGTTGTTGCATTACACTTCTACGTATAAAAATCTTTATTGCAGTCATTGACCAGCTGCTGTGGGGCGAGTGAAGGCGTACTAGCATTGCCCAATAAATCTCAAGTGTATGCATAAAAGTTACAACATTAAGTGGCAGACATGGCACAGCTACTTGCCACCGGGCGTGGCAGCCTCAATGTAAGCAACAAACAAAACACTAAGCTGCAGCAAACACACTTGCGAACTGGCAAAAGTATTTGCTGACAAAACAAAGCGCCAGCCAGAAAAATTGTAACGCAGTCAACAAGGACACTGTCATAACTTTTTTAATGGTCAGGAGCAAAAAGCAGGGATTGAAGCAGGAAAACAAGTAGGGGAGGGAGGAGGCGGGGCAGCAGCAGCAGCAGGAGCAAAAGACAGTTGACAGTAGATAAATTCTAAGCAAGTAACTTTTGTATTTGTGCTCTTTGGCAGGCCAAGTTGTGCAGCCAAGTTGCAGTGACAGTTGGCCACGTTTCGTCTTGACAAATCGCAGAGCCAAAGCCAAAGCACAAAAGAGACGTTCATATAAAAAACAGAAGAAAAAAACAATGAGAATTACCCCCAGTAGAAGTTGCAATGGAAAACTGCTTAGTTGTTTTAAGATATTGCAAAAACGCCCGCGAAAAGTTGTTTCACTGGCAACTCATAAATCGTGGCGGGCTACTTAATTTTTCAGCAGTTGCCGCTTGGCCAAGTGCATTTCATTATCCGCTGCCCCTGGCTTTCGGCCAAGTTCTGTGTGCTGTGTTCTAAAAGTTGCGATTTATTTTTTCATCCGATATTGACAATTGACATAGTTCCAGAACTTTGACATGTAGACAAATTATATTTTTGTATGGTTTGAACTGCAGTAGCAACTGCATAATTGAATTTGTATTGTCCCTGGCTTACATTATTTTTGTTCTATCAGTTTTGTGTCAGCTAAATATTATTGGGTTAGTACAATGTGTGTTAAGTACGATTTTTATAATTAAACGTTTATAAAACTTAGCAGAAAGTATCGAAATAATTTCATAATTTACTAGTCTATTAAATTTGTATATTAAATTATAAATATGGAATATCTACTACTGATTTAAGAATTTTTTTTATCAATTTGACTTAATAATTTTTTTTATCAATTTCACTTAATAATTTTATATTTTCAAATTTACTTTTCACAATTAATTAAATAATGTATGTATTTCACTCAACAATTCCATAGTTTCATCTGACCGTTTAATTTGCAATAAAAACTTTCAATTGGTTGCGCAAAATGCGCTCAGGAGTTGTTATTAAATTCGCTGTTTCAGACATACTAATTAAAATTTGAACGTAAATAAACAGTTGGTTAGTTAATTAACAGTTTGATTGATAGATTTTATTGGCATATTGATATAAATATGCCAGATAGTAGATGCGTGAAAAGATAACTCGAAACGATTTCAACCAAAAATCACGCACACAATAATCACTATTTATGCAGATTTCTAGTTTATCGTTATATGTTTCAATTGCTGCATCAAATATTGAACTTTGCTCTTTATTCCACTATTTGCAGTGGGAAAGAGGGACATTATCCAATAGGTGTAAATTGTTAAAATCCTAAATACACATTATGAAATTGACAGCGCACAGTAACTCGTTTTATGAATACCTACGGCGAAAATCAAATTAAGATATGTGGAATTCTTCAAATTCATAAAGCCACTAAAAAGAATATACTTTTTTTTCTTCAACGATTGTTTTGATAACCTATTTTTAAGAATGAGTATTTTTCTATTGTGATAACAAAACTGCTTAAAAGGGAAAATAAATATACATACACACTCAGAACCAGACATTTTAATTTAATGATTTAAAAAGAAAACTCCAAATATAAACAATCAATAGGGGAAAAATAAAAATAAATGAAAAAATAGTGATTGTGTTATATTTAAGACATTTTCTTTTTAAATTTATATACAACTTAAACAATATTATACAATATTTTATTCATTTGCTTTATTATTATTATTATTTTAGAACAAAAAACGTAGAAAACGAACCACTGTGCATTATGACATTTTTCATTACATTTGTGTTAATATTTACAGTTCCTGTCTGGGAAGCATGTGCGCGCATTTTCCATTTTTCGCTGTAATATTTTCCTCGTTTTAAATATGCAATTCAATTATAAATTTATTTGCCAATTATTACACAGTTTGCCAAATCTGTTAACAACAAATCGCTTTATATTTAGAAACTTTTGATCATCAAACGAAACTGTTCTTTAATTAATTAGTATTTGATTATGCTTTGGGAAATACATCTGCTGAATTAAATTAAATGCAATTTCTAAACAAAGTAGAATAGAATAGAATTTATGGAATTTTGAAATATTTAAGAGACCTAAATCGTTTTGGTAATAACTAATAATTTATTATAAAATTTCCAAAAAATTTAAGAAATTTAAAATATTACAAAAATAATGTTTTTTTTTATAGTTTGATAAATCAAAATATAAAATTCATATAAATTGTGAAACATCCGTTTTTGTTGAATGCCAATAAGACCGGAGTTGCACACCTTTGAGACAAAGAATAGTTTGGTCAGTGATGATGATCAACATTAGCATTTAAAAGAAATAAAATATAATTTATTATCCTTTTTGTTGTCAATTGCGAACGGGTTGATGGCTCTGCCAATTGGTGTTGATGCTAAATTATTAATTTTGCCGCATTGCTTATTGCTTGTTGGGAGCTGCCCTTCCATGGCATCGAGTCCCGTGTGAATGCGAGTGAGTGTGCGAGGAGAATGCCCATAGAATGAATGTGAATGCCATTTGGTCGCATCATTACGATCGCAATCGCAACTAAACGTCGCCTGCCAACAAACAACAAAAAGAACAGCCACAACAAAGCTGAGATGAGGAGGCACCAAGCACCAAGCACCAGGAACCAAGAGCACCATTGATGACGATAATGATGATGAGGATTGCGACAAGAACATTTCCGTGGATGGCCCGGTTCCGTCTCGGTCTTCATTTAAAATTCCAGACGTTGCTTAATAATGCAAGATGCATGTCGATATGTCAATGCGTTTGCGCGCCATCGATCATTTTGGAGGGGGCCCAATACACGTAGTTGGATTCGTCTGCTATTCGTTTGGAGCATATCACACGCTGCTTGGTCCTGTCCTTGTTTGACATAATGTCTCCAGATTAACACAATTGATAAACCCCGAGCAGACCAAGCAAACGTTGCACTCAGACCCCTCAGCAGATAGTTGGCAATTTTATGGCGTAACTTGCAACACGTTGTGTTCACGGGTAACGAATGCAGTGATAAGACAAATACAACTTCGACTATGACTACTTTATGAATAAAACAAAAACTCACTTATCAATTAAGACTGATTATCCAGCAGGCCCTTCTCTCCCGTTCGCTACTGTCAAATATGCAATAATTTATTGTCAGATCGTTCCAGCATCGATTCGCCCAAGAGTATGTCAACTGCAACAGGCATTGATTTATGTTTCACTGTCTACACTTTTTGCGGCACTTGGACAAAGTTGTCATAAGGACAATAACAAATGCAATATCGACAACAACAGCAGCAACAACAACAACAACTACATCGACTACTGGCGACAACAACAAAAAATGCAAGAAAGTTGCAGTTTAACTTTTTGCCCTTCCTTTTGTAGCATTTTTATTGCAATTTTATGATAATTTCCTCGTTCTTCAGTGATCAATGTACAGTGTGCTCTATACAATGTGCAATGTACACTAAATCAAAAGTATTATCATTGCCTCAAATCAATAAATATTTGTAAATTTCATTTATATTCAAAATTTAATAACGATCGCTGAACAAATCAAGATTATTTTGTTTGGCTACAAGTCAACACATATTTTGTTCATTTATTTTGAGTTTCTCAACTCATTGTTATGCACTGGAAGTAAATGCACAAAAATTGTAATATTTTCAAGGTGTCAGAAAATTATGGATATAGGTCTTCGGAATTTCTAAATATTGGTTTTTCTATTAACATTTCAGTTTCTCTTGCTCTTTATGTAAATTGTTTGGCGTCAGTTTTAAATGTTTTCCTACTATTTGCCTGCATTTATAATTTGTTTTTTTTTTTGGTAATAAATCAAAGTCAGAAATTGTGTGAGTTGTTTATGTAATAAGATAGAATTTTGCTGTGGTAAATAGGTTTAAATATAAGTGTAAATATGAGTAGCATATTTAAAAAGCTTCTGAAAATCACATTACATCCAAACTTAATTTAGAGTAATAAACCTCATATAAATAAATTTTTGCTATTTCAAAGAAAGACTACATTTTGAATATCAACTGCAATATCAAAATTTATTCCCCCCATCGGCAAATGACCGTTCGAGTATTGTATTCATACGTGAGTTCAATTCTGTCACCATTGTTACCAAGTGTCAGAACTCAACTTGTTGACAAATTTTCAAAGCGCATAATTGTCGTATTAATTTGATTCCGGCGTTGCATAAATTTCACATAAATTCACTAATCATTTTCGTCAGACGTCAGGTTCTACCTCGCATTGCCCAAGCCCAAAATTCAAACGCTGCATATTAATTTTCATCATAAATTACAGAATAAATAGAAAGACTGAAAAGAGTTGAAAATAAAAAGAGTGTGTGACGTCCATTTATTACGCTGTACGCCCAAAAAATTCTGGTGTAGTTATCTGAATGTACTATATGTATCCACACATGTGTGCGTGAGCGTGTCTATAAACAAGTAAAAACGCTCTAGACGACTACGATATACCCTGTGACCAGTACATGTCCTCTAAACGAAATAACTTCTCAAGTAACGTAAGAACATCTCAAGTTATATATTTTCGCAAATTATGGGTGAAGAAGCGTGCCTTTTAAAATTGAAAATGAAATTTGTATGCTACATCTACATTTAAATTTTGTGTTCTTAGTTCTTGCAATCATTATAATTAACAATATTTATGTTTTATTGGATCTCGTTGTTACATATATTTGCCCTAAGGTATAATACCCTTTTTCACCCACTTTGAATTGTCACAGGGAAAAAATATTAAAATTATATTTCATTTGCAATTGTCGCCGACAGTTTTGCTTGGCTGCCAATCTTTTTTTTTGCCCATTTCTGTTTCATGGCAAACATAATAAATGTCTTCGCAAGGCGCACAAACTGCCACGCCCGGCACATGAGGCCACAGTCAAGTGGAGCTGGCCAAAATTTATGTGCTATATGAGTTTTTATGAATTGCGCCGTGTCAGCAGCTAAGCACCCTCCTCTGTCCTCTCCCGAAATTTGAATTATATGTGAAACATTTTTTTATTTAAAAAAAAATACTCGATAGAGTTGCAATCGCAATAACAAGGGGATTTGGTTTTATTTTCAAATTAAAATTAATACCTTACAAGACGGTAATACATTTAATATCCAATTTAAGTACTATAATCAGCGTCAATGGTCGTATAAAAAAGAGAAGCAGATCAAAAAATATATGTTTGAAGTTGCACTATGTCAAAATATAGTATATAATATATGAGGATATATATATATGTTAAATTTATACTTGTTGTAGGATAAAACTATTTAATTATTAATATTAAATTTATTACTATTTAATTTATTTAATTATATTTTAATTAGAAATTATTAAGATTTTTTTTTGTAACAAATGTTATTCGCGAATTTTATAACACTAACATCAGTACTTCAATAGTCTTTAAGCGACTACTACAGACAACTGTCTATAAATACTGACTTTTATGTCTTTTTATTTATCTTATTTTAAGTAAATCGAATATTAAAATCAATAGCTAAAATTCGTAATCGCATTATGTTATCAGCAACGCCAATTATCAATCGTTAACGTTCCATTGATTTGCAGGTCTAGTTATTTGATTCAACAATTTATTGTCTACGATTATTTTGGTTAGTTTCGCTCCAGATCGATTCGACGATTGACGTACTTTATTACCATGATTAGCATCGCATTGCATTTAATATGTGTAACTCAAATGAGTGCTAATAAATTAGGCGTCTTGTTAGGTAAAATGCTATTCACTTTCACTTCAAAATGCCAAATGGCCAAAAGAAACGACTTTTCATTTTCAATCAATGTTGCCAGATCTGATAAAGTGTAACTGCCACACGAAATCGACACCTGGCAACACTTGCCGCCAAGCATTTCTGAACACATCAAGCCCCGTTGTCCGCTCGATCAATTAATTTGACATGCAAGCCAGACTCAATCCACAGCTCCAAAGGGAAACGAAACCAAAATCAACAGCCAAAACAACTGCAACAGCAACCACAGAGTGCCACATCCAATTGGGGGGCTGGTCATATAAATCCTTTCACTTTAGCCGCTGCCAATAAATTTGTATCGTGAAATGCCTTGCAGTGAGATTTGAGTATTGCGATAATCCTAACATACACTTTAAGTGGGTACTTTAAGATTACCATAAGATACATGATATATTTTTAAAATGTAGAAAATTAGAGTTTCAAAAGAAATAAATTTAGATCTCAAAAGATGTATTTTCTTGGATGTTCTGTACAAGTTTGCCTTTTGTTGTAGTGTACTTCTGTATTCGCACACTCTCATGTAACAGACTCACTTGTGAGTCGTGCCTCGGATCGAATTACCGCGATAATCTGATTGTCAGCCCCTCAGATGATGATCATCAATCAATCAAATGTCAGGCAAAATGCAACTTTATACTTATTTCGTCAATTGGCCAGCTACTGGACATTTTGTATTTGCAATTGCGAAATAAGTATGAATTCAAATCGAAAGCGGCTCGTGAAAATGTTGCTAATAAAAACGCCCAAAAATTCAATTAAAATGCCCGCTAAGCTGACTGCCTCTGACTGCCTGGTAGACGTGCGTCGAACAACTGGTAAATCCGGCCAATCAACCTTATAATTATATTTGCGAATTGCCAATTGCATTTGCAATCATTTTGTGCGTTCGCATTCGCTCGCACATTTTGCACCATTTCAGCGCGTTTTGTTTTGCTAGCGGGTCAATCGTGGCGTATGCGCAATTTTCGCTAACCCAAATCACAAACTCCGTAAATCGCACTGCAAGACTCACGAACATACAAGCAAAAAGTAAAGCTGCAACATGGCATACAAGTATGTTGCATGTAGCCTGCATTTTTTATGATACTGCCCAGTCGATGTCCAGTGGTTGGCTATTGATCGCTTTGGCGGACAGAAACATTTGTAAAACATTTTAATAACCATTGACAATAATAATAACAACATGCAGATAACGATACACATCGCTTTGGGGGATTGCGAAAATATCAAAGTCAAATCCGAATCCAAATTGTTTGCAGCTGCTTCAAAATTGCTTTTGGATTGAAGAATTTTGTTTTTCAACTTTTAGCAAATTTGGAAAAAAAAACACTAACTCCATTTAACAATTTTATTATAAAAAGGCTGAACTGAAAGCGTGATCAACATATAAATTCGATTATTATTGTAGTATCATTAAGCAGACGGCATTTTAATAATAATTCTGCGAATTTTGATTGCTTTCAATTGGCAATTCTACTCACATAAATTGCGAATAAAGTTTTGAGTGGACAATTACTCAACATCGAATCAATTTGTAGTCAAAAAGCATTGTAATTCATAATGAGATGCGATCACCAGATTGACTTTAAAGTATAAAATATAATTGAAAAAAATGTATTAAACAATCGTGGACAAATTAGTTATTATCCTATGTGAGTCAATTGATTTGCATTAATGTGTTAATTATTAGGTGCAATGATTTACTTTTAGCGCTTTTCCTTGTATTGGGAAGATACCATTTGTAATGAAGAATATTTGTCCGAATATATTTCAGGAATATCTGTACATATTTTCAATTTATAAAGTAGTTTGTAGTTACTCACTGATTGTACTGTTAACGAAAAGCCCAAACGGTAAATTCAACGTAGATATCATCATCACTAAAGAAACATTTGGCAAAACACCTGTTTCAACTGTATTTAATTACAGTTTAAAATCATAATAAAATGCTTTGTTTGTTTTTTGAGTAGATTTACCAATTTGAGTAAAAACATCGATGACGATCTAGATTCATGAATCGTTGATGCAGGGTTAATGGCAGTTTTAAATTTATTTCTTAATGATAATTTGCTTTTTATTTGATTATACCTGTTTTTCAAATTCATAGATGCATTTCTGAAAATCGATATCAACAAAATAATATCGATAACGAAAAAAAATATCGCATGAATCACATCGATATATGATTTTTTGCAACACCACCTGCAATTCCATTTTGACTATCGTACTTTAATAACAATAATGCGGCATTGCGAAAATCTGGAATTTTTACTGGATGTTGGTCTTTCCTGTTTGCAGTTCACGATTCAGGAGAAAGTGAAAATTATTCTATTAGCTGATCAAGATATTTCAAATCGTTTCATTTAAATACCTAGGAACGCAGCGAAAGGCAACGACAACACATAAAACTAACGTATCAAAGCTCATGGCTGCAGCACACTGGCGAAGATGCGGGGCAAGCTGGTTAGTATCTTATATTCGTATTTATTTTAAAGTGTTCTTCTGTGTAGTAACTATATTAATTGCACAAATCCAGCAAATCACCTTTGACATCAAAGAGCCTCACAAGCTGCCACTCATTAGTTTGCAACTACTAAAGAGGCTTGAAGTTAACCCAGACATTGTGGCAAGTGCAGCAAATAGAGGCAGGAGGGGTTGGCAAACTTATGGCGGAACTTGCGGTAGTTGATAATGTTGCAAAATGTTTTATTACTTCCACCTATGGTAACAATTAACATAAGAATTTCGATGTGGCTTCAGCCAACAACTGTCAAGCAAAACTTTTGGCCAGACGGGGAAAAGTTTTTGCTAGCTTCATATAACATATTTCTATGTGGCCGAGGAGCATCCTTAGAGATTCCCGCTGCCAGTTTTTGGTCTTGCTACAAGTATCATTTACATACGCATTCTGGTATGACTTCCGTTGGCACGTAAAGAACTTTTCACTTTGGCCCCCACAAATTTGTCAGTACTATGCGAGGACTTCACAAACAGTTTTGAATTACATCATTTTGCGGGCTCTTCAAGTGGGTCGTTTAGTGTGGCATGCCATGTCTCATGCCACTGCGACACTTGGTGCTCCTTGCCTCAACTGGGCACGTACAGGTGCAACGATATTGAAAGCCGACAGCCAATCAATTTGCATCCAATAAATAATTGCAACTTCAATTAGGCAAAACAATAACAAAAGCAATTGCCAATTACCAGGCGGATTGGCCAATGTGCTGTGGGTGGGAGGAGGGGAAGTAGGGAACTTCGACTAATTCACATTTCGAATGAAAAAACAAATATTGCGAAATAAAACCTGCAAACAATCGAGTACGTTTTTCTTATGAGCATGGCAAATAACATTTGGACATTCGAAAGACGTAAAATCATTTACGTTCTCTACAATTATCGATTATTATCTTAGTACTCTGGACTATGATAGTAAATTAATAAAATTAAAGTCACAAACTTATAATTTAAGATATTAAAATGTCTATTATTACTATATTTTATTTGTTTTAGTAATACTAGTGTTATTACTAATACAATTGTTTTTTTTTTATTATTATTATTTGTAATATTTTTTTTTTCTTAGAAGTTGTAAATGAAGTACAATATATTTTATGTTATTAAATCACAACTCAAATGCAATAGTTCATGTGTCATATTCCCCATTTTTGTGCTCTCGACGCAAGTATCACTCAAATTTACGGACGCAAAACAAAAGCATCAAATAAATAAAATTCAGCACAATATTTGTTTATATTAAGGGTAGACGTTGGCTCAAAGCTCGGTGAGTGACGGAGGCTGGGGGACCACAAGAGTTAGCTTTTGTATTTGCGCTCGTTATAATTGGCATTTTAGAACGTCAAGGTTTCGACTTGGTCTGCTGCTCTGGGCTCGTTTTTCGATTCTTTTCATTTCAATTGGAGTTTGGCCATTTGCCGTTGTTGTCGTGGTTATATTTTACATTTTCCTAGCTTTGTGTTTTTCTTTTGTATTTTTTATTTATGCGAAATTCGAGTGAATTTTATTTTTTGTTTTGATTTTTAGTCTCTGTTTTGTTATGGGTGGTCCGAGGTCAGCGTAGGGTTAAGCTGTTGAAATCGTAGTGTAGGCTTGCTGGGGCGTGGCAGCAGCAATTTGCATTTGCCTTATGTAAGTAGGCAAAGTCTGTGGAGTGCACGCAAATACAAGAGATGCGCCCGAAGGCCTCTTGACCGCCCGTGGGACAGACTCTGGACGACTCATAATGGGCTTTCATTATGTCTGGGCCAATCTAGCTCTGGCATGGTCGCAGTCGCAGTCTCAGACTCCCGGCTGAAGTTCTCGAGTTCATCATGGCAGCGGCATCTCTTTCACTTGTCGCCGCTGCACCACATGTGCTCCACACGCAGCCACAGTCCTCAGTCTACAGAACACCGTTCTGGCATTGGTCATGCATCATAATCAGTGGCGTTGATGGCTGCGCGGGCTGCTTTACACTGCGCGAAATATGCGCTCAGTTAACACCTTTCAACATTTATTATATAAACTGCAATAGTTGCACTCTATGATTTCTTACTCTAGCCAAACGATTTCAAGCTGTGCACAGTTCTCTGCCCATCACCACGTCGCCTCCAGCCAGAAGCGTTGGAAGCTGCCGCCGCTCCAGACGCTGCAGACTCAAGTCGAGACCAAAGTCGCGAATGCGCTCTCGCTCTGATCGCGATTGTCGGCCTCAGCATTTGAGATGCCTGAACTTCAGGTAAGAGTTGCAGCGTCAAAAGTTACGGGTGAAGTCGATTTATAGATACTCTTTATGGAAAGGACTAAGACAATAATAAGAACTATGCTCATTGCTTTTACGCATAGCACAGCCATTAATACAACAAGTAAAAATGCTCTAATCGAATTACTTTGGAATCATAATACTATACATAGTTTGAATTCGAGTACATTCCTTATAGCAGTACAAAAACGTATATAGCGTATTGTTTGTTAACTACATTTTGTCTTTATAGTATTAAGAAGTCTCGTATTCTCTGAAACATACAAACAGGCAGACAACAAACAGGAAAAATGGACATGTCTATATCGTCTTGGCTGTTGAAAGTGATCAATTATATATATACTTTATGGGGTCGGAGATGCATATTAAACAACCAACTGTTGAACAACCAACCAACCAAGAATTTTCTCGTAGACGACGAGCTCCAAGATCCTCAGAATTTTTATCATAAACCAGCAAGTTCTGTGGGCACATCGATTTGATGTGTCGTCCGACCGGAAACATCACTATTACCCCATTCTGCAGGAGCGTCATCCTGCGGCACCGGTTGCCCAGCAACAACCGTATCTTCAGTTTGTGATCAAAATTGCTGGGCAACCTAGTCAAACGAGGGAGCACAAAACCGAGGAGCAGCAAATTAGATGCATACACGCTGAAAAATCGCAGCCATCATTAAATTCCATATAAATGGACCACAGATGAAACTTTCGTTACCAGAACAAAAGCCACGAAGATCTTGACGGACTGGTAAGGATCAGGCATCCCATACACGGCGCCAGGATCACCCCTGTCCTCCATGAGCAATGGTACGACGCATAGTTGTTTCCATATCGCACATATCTAGCGCTTGGTCAGACGAGTATAGCTTTATCAACATGTTTGTTATAAATATACTTCATATGGTAGAGATGCCTCCAAAGCATATATAAATACATACTATATACAAAGCATGGAATATTCGAAAATTTAAGTTTTTAAATGTTCTTTCTCAATCTTGTAATTAAAATATACCTTGTAATTATTCAGTTTATATAGCAGTTTTTTTTTAAATAGGCCAACGTTATGTGTACATAATCGGATATCATTAAATTAAGCTAGTGCTTACTATAAAGTTGATGAAGTAATATGATTACCAAATTTTTATTATCCCGTCATGGAAACATTCCTGTGCTTTTAGCATGAAGCATATATTTACTTGATGTGCATTTTTACAGCATATTAAATACTTGACGTGTGCCATAAAAGTTGACCGTCTTGCCGCCAATCAGTTAAGAAAGCCATTATGCCCCTTTTGGCCAAGTGTATTTAGGCCACAAGCATAAAAGTGCATTTTACTCGTTTCCATTTGCTCACGTTCGCATCTTGGCCACGTTTCGCACCAAGTTCAAGGCGTTTGAACTCTTGACATTTGGAAGCAGCAGCCACAGCAATAGCAACAGCAACAACAACAACATTGGTGGTGGCGGCAGTTTGTTGGACCGTAAATGTAACAACTCGATTAGCGCGAAATATTCGGCCTCCGGGCCTAAAATGCAAACTGGAGCGTTAGACGTGCGAGGCACGAGATTCGATGAGACTTGGCATTAAAGTTGCCCCCATCTGACTGTTGGCACTTTCCTCTCTCGCTCTAATTGGCCTGTCCGGCAACTGGGTTTTTACTGCATATTGACTGGAGTGCCTCCCTCTTGCCTCCCCACTTCTTTGGCTCCTCCTCCATCGTTTGGCATGTACCGTTGTGATGCGCTTATGACGAAGCAAGACACAAATTGACGGTAGTCTATAAATGCAGTCACAAAACAAAATCGCGAAACGCACTGAAAGAAAAGACGACCGGAGAACTATCTAAATGCAAACTTCATCAATATGAATAACTAGAATTAATTAAACATTAGCAAAGAGAATCCAACTTTTATGGTTTCATTTTATTTAAGTTAAAGAAGAAAATAATCTAGGGTCAATGTGTTGATACATACTAGATTCGTTTTTAATATTTAAATTTTAAATAAATAATTTATTCTGATCTGCAATGCTTAATACAACATTATTCAAATTTATATATTGCAGTTACAATTTTCTGTATATTTAATTTTTTTTTTCTGATTTCAACTTAATATAGTAATTTCTTTAAAGTCTGCTGTGAACGACTTTAATATGAATATTACTAATTGTATGTCAAAATTAATTCCATTCTGCCAAAGAGCCGGTTTAATTTTTCCGTCTGTAACATAGATATGTTTGTTATTCACGTAGTTGAGTGCACTAGAACCACAAATAGAGTCGACGCTCGAGATTCTGCAGCGAAACAAAACATTTCAAATATTCCGCTCACAAAAAAAAAGTTGAAATAGATGCCATCGAATTGTAGTCCACAACGTACTGACAAATATTGAATCCTTTATGCAATTGCACGCGCCTTGTGGCCGCAATGTTGAGCTTATGTGTTGGAGAATTGTTGAAGGGATTGACATGAAATGCAAATGGAAAATAGAAGTACAACCAAAAATCACATGGGGAATTGGAACTGAACATGGCGAGAAAGCAAATCGACTTTTCGATTTGTTGGAGGTTTATGCGGTGATCAAGTACATGAAAATCCGGCTGAAAATAATATGGGAAAATAGTGACTTATATTGAGTAACTAAAATACAATTCTTAAAAAATGTACAAGAATTATAACTACCACAACTTTTATGAAATCATATTGAAAAACGAAATTTAATTATAAAACTATTTAATATACAATTTTAGTAAAATCATTCGAAGTAAATATCCAAAATATCTGCAAACTATTCAGATCCAAGAAAATTTCAGAGATAAATATTTTTCATCCACAAACACAACTATGAAGAACCTGAAGAAAATGGGAAATTCTAGCTTAATCACTTGAGGGCAAATAATCATTTATTATACGTAATTTAAAGAACATGTGTATATTGTATGTATATATTTATAGGTGTGCATCTGTCTGTAGACTAATTGAAATGCAAAATACGTGCGCTTTGTCATCATTTTGTATATTTTTCCTGAGTTGCCACACTGCATAAGCAAACGCATTTGTAATCATTTGAGGCCGCTTACAACTTGCCACGAGCTGCAGAGTTGGCAATCTGCAGCAAGCGCAGCAGAAATTGTCGCACAATGTGAAGCAAATCTGACCAAATAGACAACAGCAGCAGCAGCATGAAAATGGGTAAAATACAGGTAGCCAATGCAAGCCACCTACGCTCTGGCTGTGCCACGTTAATTGACTTGGCTTAGATGGGTTAGCGGAGACGGCAACCACTTCATCAAATGCCTGCCGGACAGAAGGATCCATGGTCAGGTTATGATAGGATAGCTAAGATAGGATAGGATGGGATAGAATGCCGAGCGCGCACAAATTTTGTAAACGTGGCCAATCGGCGATGTCTTGGGCCTGGGCAGAGGCACCAGAGGCATAAAAAGTCATTTGCAAATTAACTTGGGGGCTAGACGCGACTCGTCGCAATCGTCTTGGCCGGCAACTAAATTGTATTTAGAGCCGCTTCAAGCTGCCTGTTTGGCGAATTAAATCACGTACTAGATTAAAAATTGCGCATGAAATTAATAATACTGCAGCAGCCGAAGCTGAAGCTAAAGCTGGAGCTGAAGCTATGCAAGTGGTAAACCGGTTGCAAAGACCCTTTTGCCACTTTCAGCAGATAAATATCAGCGACTTTAACTGTAAGCCAACTGGGGGCCCAAAAACAAAGCAGCTTTTGTCACTTCATAAATCGTGCGTTGTAAATCGAGACCCGCATGCAAATAAAAAAACAAAACCAAACTAACCACAATAAAAATAAAACAAAATGTAAATGTATATTAAGAATTTATGGAATTGTCATCAGGGCGATATCAAGCTGCGCGCGTTTCAATAAAAATCAATCAGCGAAATTTATAGAACTCACTGGACAGCTGTTTAACACTCAGTTGCCAACGCCCCAACAATTCCAATGTTAACGTAGCGTAGGTGTTATGTAATGCATTTAAAGCGCCAAGAAACATAAGCCGCAATCGCTTCACAGCAGGCGGCACCACAACACTGTTGAGTCACGCCCCCACCCCACTGAAACACACACACACACACATATACCACTTCCAAGCACCCGCAACACCTTGCTAAAAAACCACTTAACCCATGACTGCCCATAGGAACCATTCCCTGTTCGGGACCTGTCTACTTTATGGCACACACAACCCTCAATTGACAACCTACTCGAATATCTGAGTGCAGCATATGCATATATATGTACATATATATAAATCGGATATACAGCATATGTATGCATATATAGTATGTATTGATTTATCATATTTTGCGCGCGTTGCAGTTGACAGGCAGCGATATAAGCAAAAGTCGTGCGTTTATTGTTCAACATGTTGGCAGATTTATTTACTTTGCAACCAAGTGCGCTTTAATCTTTACTTTGGCATAGTTTGCTCTGATAGACAAGGAATACTCGAAATTGACCCATTTATAACAAACTACAATTATTTTCATTTGCTCAAATAATAGTTTAAATTACATTAGTTAATATATTAGATATATAGTCTTTTATGTATTTTGGTTGAATTAATATTAAGCACTTTATTCAAATTTTAATTATCAATAGGCTTACAATTCATCATCTTAACAGTTTAATATATATAGGTAAAAATACTTTAATAATAATTGATTAAAAGTAATGAACTTAACATAGAAATATTTAAGACACCTTTGAAAATATATAAGAGAATATTTTTGAACGATAGATTAAATCAAAGTAAATCGATATACGGTTAAGCAGTATATCTTTAATTAAATACTCACCGGTTTGGTTACTTTTTTCCACAACTCCTGCTTATTGCGATAATTTGTCATGTGTGAACCATAAAGGTGAAGTTGCAGACCCACAGAGCACTTTGTGGCCCCTTTCAACGGCGAGCGGAATACAATGCATTAAGGTATTAATAACGATACAGTTGCTGAGCTTAAACAATAAAAATTGTCAAATTGCCACCGAAGTTGCAACGTGTAACAATAACAGCAACAACAATTGGATCGCAATTTAATGCGATTGGCAAATTGCATTTGAAATTGCTTAATGGGTGTGCCACCGACCCAGACCATATTTTAGCTTATACAATTGACTCAATGTCTGCGGGGCAATGTTAATAACGTTAATTGCCAGTCGTTGGGAGAGGTCGATGGAAGGGGAAGGGATTGCAAAATAAAAATCGTAATCGAAATCACCTGAATGGCCTCCAATAATCTATTTTGAACTGCAGGTAAGCGAGGGTCGAGCTGGGATCGGATATTTGTGCCATTTACAATTTTGGTAGCATTTGCCGGCACATTTAACCCAAAAAGCTTTCGCTTTTCCGAGCGCATAATGAAAACATTCCACAAACCAATTCAATATTTCCGCCATCCGCCATTCGGCAAGTGAAAAACGAAAAACGCAAATTGAAACAGTTTTTCATGACCTTTTTGGGAAAGATACGCCATACAATTCCAATGCAAGAGAAAATATATTGGGAGCGTAGCAATTTCAATTTAATTTTAGGAAGTTGTCCGTCTGTCGGAGCCCTTATCCTCATCCTCATCCTCATCCGGCCTCATATCAAATGCACATGAATTGACCGGGTTCATGCCTGGAATTCATTATCAATTGCTGGCTAACCGAAGGCGAATCCTGCCCACATAAAAAGCCCTTGATAGCAGAAACACTCTCGCCCGAACTCCTTCGCCCATTATTTGTTCCCCCCACATAAACGTAAACATAAATTGTTCAAAAGTGCCGATAAAAATCGGGGCGACTCCAAATGGCCAACTATTAATTAGAGCAGCACCACGAGTCAAATTATGGCGCAACAAATGGCCAGAAAATGCCCGATAGCAAAGCTAGCCACAGCTGCTTTCCAATGCAACTGACCCCCTACGACAGCTCGAGGCGCCCCCTGTGACACATGCAGCAAATAGGAACCGAGGCCACACAGTGGCAAATGACGCAGCAATGACAAACGAACAAGAAAAATTGCAGCTACAATTTAGCAATACTCTTGACACAGGCGCAGAAGTGAATTTCCATTTGTAAATAGGTGAAAGATCATTTTATATCAATTAAGGTTTTTTAATCAATAATAAGTACAGTAAGCAACGTAATATAAAAAAAGCAATTGTTTAAAATTAATTCCATATTAAAAAGGAAACTGTAATACTATTCTGCGTTAAAAACTATAACAACTAACATTTTTAAATAATATAGCCAAATGCGCAGATCAAAGAGTATCTCAGAGTCAGACAATTATTTGCTTTTAATATTAAACTGAACCGGCAAGTGGCGGCAACTTTCAATTTTATCTACCGCAAACTGGCAACTTGGACAGTTTCGGACTCAGTAATTAAACATGGCAATGTCTGGATATAATTTTACCACCCATGCTTGACCCATTTTACAGTATGGGACTAGAGACTTGAGTTTAGTTTGCCTTTCAGCCTCTGTCAACGTCTCTCATACAGTCTTTGCCAGTGTCTGCGCCTGCATCTGCATCTGCGTCTGCGTCTGTGTTTGTGGTTGTCATTTGAAGCCTTGGCAAGCAATTTGCATATCAGCTGTGTGACTGTGGCTGGGAGAGTCTTGTGATAGGCATGGAACGGCATTTCACGTCTGTCGCTGCCTAGTTACCAAGCTGACTGCTCATTGTCGTTTCAGTTGGCCATATTTTGGCTTGACTTTATTGTGGGCCAGCTGCCGACTGCTCGCCCATAGGCACCGAGCGAAGCTGGCCCCGGATCTGGACATGATCTTGTGCACACGCCTAGCCAGTTCGCAAAAACTCAAAATGTCAACAGCCGAGCTGCTGAGCTGCATCGATGGCATGCGTTGTTACGCATAATTTCTTTGCTTCCACTAAATGTTGTGGGTAGCTCCAAAAATAATCTCTGCAGTATTTCTGGGGAACCACATGTCGAAAGGCATTATTTAAATTAATAATTAATAAAAGACATTAAAAACAAAGTTGGTAAAATTAATAAAATTATACAAATTAAGCACAGTTGAGTAAGGTAATGGGAAAAATGTTTAAATTATTCTTAGAATCATATTTCTTTTTCAAGATAATAAAAGGTACGCAAAGTTAAAAATGCTTCAATTGTAGATAATTGATCAACAATTCAAAATAAAGTTGAAAATAGTAAATTTTAATTAGATGTTCAGCTGATCATTTTCCATTTATTTAAAAGTGCTTTCAGCCTTTTAGTTGAACTATTTATAAACACAAAAATCCTTTTGCTGAAATTTAATAAAATATTAATTGATTTCAGTCATTGTTTTAAAATAAATAAATTCTTGATGTAACTAAATTAGAATATAAAACGAAATTTACTCACCATTTATTTTGCTGTAAAATTGCCAAAACTTGAAAACTGATTTTGTTTATTCACAGAATCGCAGATTAGAGAGCATTTGGGTTTCGTTGTCAAATTCCGCAGTTGTTGGGCGGCTTGGCACTAAGGTTGAACATTTTTCTTGTCAACAGCTAAAGCAGCGGACAGCGAGCTGCGAACAGCAAACAGCGAAAACGGCAACTTGAACGTCAACGGCAGCGAACTGCGTCATTGTCACTCTTGCAGCTTTGACACATAATTCTCAGTTACATAAACCGCATAACTGTGTCATGTCTGAAGCGGTGTCCAGGGCACGGCGACCAGTCTCTGACCCAATGCCGCTCTCAGCATCGCACGCAATGTTCAGAGTCGCAGTCAGATGCAGATGCAAACGAGTAGAGTGTGTATGCAGATACAGATAATCATTCTGAACCAATGTCCAGCACGTAACTTCAAAGCGCGTGACTGAAATGCGTGTCAAACTTACCGCACCCGCCTCCCGTGGATGAATCTCCCCAATCCCATTTCAATCCTCTCACTGCCAGTGAAAACTGGACAATTGCTCCGCTGACATTCAAAAGCGAAATGAGTTTACGTGAATCGCTCATTGTTGGATTTTGAATCTGTTGCGCCAAGTACTCGTGAGTATTTGTGTATCCTGTGGCCACTTTCCTCGGACATTGGCTTTTATTATGCTAATTTTATACTCCCATTGTTTCAATATACGCATATCACTTTATTACAGTCAAGGATAGTTGGATAGCTGGGATAGTTGGCCTTACTTTATACTCGTATAGCGCTGCTTTGCTCATTTGCATGGCGGCTGCCATTTTTGGTAAGCAAAGACCTAAGCTTCAACTGTATGCAAATTTCTTTTTTGGGGCGCTGCAACTCAACTCGAGCAGTAAGTCAAATCACAACGTCGTCGGGTAACAGCTTTGAGTTTCCTTTGTGCTGTCAGCGACGAAGCAATCATCAATAAACCGGGCACAGGGTCCAGCTCCACATTTCCACATGGCCCACCAAACAATGTCCAAATGAAACCCAAAAAACCATTAGCACAAAAGCCAATGACAACAACAGAAACAAACAAGTAGATATGCATTTCAAGAAAAATACGAATATCGGAATACTCAATAAATTCCAGTTCTACAATATTACTTGTTATTTTTTACTTAATTTATAATTTTTGAAAATATTATACAATCTTTGTCCAAAAATATTTCTTATAAACTTTTAGATCATATATATGTATATGACAACAGAAACTAATACGTAGAAATATACTTCAAGATCAATATGAGTAGCTGTATTTTCAATAAACTCATTAAAGATACTTTAAATCTTTGTACATATTTATTATGTCCAAAATTATTCATTAATTAACTAATTGATTATATTAATATAAAATTAATTGATCGAAACATAAAAATATATTAAAGTATTCGATATTATTATTTTTCAATCCGCAATGATTCACTATAAGCAAATGTCTTGTTAGATGTAAATTAAATCAGTTTGAACAATTGAAAAACTTGTTAAGACGTTGTCATTAATTTTTGTATATACTCGTATATATTAAAGTAAATTGATTGTTGCTTAGACATTTTGTTTAAATAGCAAACAAATTCATATTTTTGAAATATTGTCCAATCCTTTATTTTTTCTAGTTTCAATATTATATTTTTTGTTAGACACTTGAAACGATAAAAAATTATATGTTAAAACTTATTAGTGTCCCATGTTACTTGGCTTAACCACAATGGAATATACTCTTTCTCATTTGCAGTTAATATCAAACTCTACATACTTTGCGGCAATTGAACATTTGTTTTCATTCAGTGCAAAGTTGCATTGAAAAGCGAACCGAAAAAGTGATTGATGTCGTTGCTGCTCTGTGCCAATAAATTATCAACGCCAAAGCGAAAAACAAAACAAAACAAAAGCGAAAATAAAATGAAATAAGTAAAAAAGTGTTCGCTGGCCACATGCTCGAGTTAATGATTTGGCAATAATTTAACATTTGTGCTGAGCTTCGAAATGTATAAGTGGCAAGCGGAAAATTGCTCACGAATTCCACATGTTGTATGCGGCGTATGAGTAATGCGCGTTTGTGGCCAACAAAGCGAGGCTGAGGCGCCAATTACAAGCTGGCACAGCAACAACAAATCAATTAAAAACTAAGAAATACTTTTTACGATTTCTAACATCTCTTGTTTGTGTGTGTGTGTGTGTGTGTTTGTGTGTGTGTTTGTGTGTGTGACACAACGCCCACAAGGCCCAGCATTGAGTTCAAAGTTTTCACAGCGAAACTTTCCTTATTGGAGAGTTTGCAGGCAGCGAATTACACGATTTACGATGGCATTGAGGCGACAATTGTGTCTGTCGTCAGCTCGCAGTCGAAGTCGCAGTCGAAGTCGCAGTTGCAGTTGTGGTTGCAGTTGGATTCCAGCCGAAGTCTGACTTCACTTTGTGTCGCTGTCTCGGTCGCAGTCGCTGTCCCTGTTGCGAGGTATTTGCAACCTGGCGAAAGGTGCGCCTGCGCAATTTTCGCAAGCAACACGAACTGTTGTTAGAGTCGGTTGCATGTCACCGTTGCCGTTACTTTCTCGGTCTGTTTGCCACATCCGCTTGCCGCCTGTCAGTTGCCCAAATTGCGTATGTGCTGGGATAAAGGTGCCAGCAGACCAGCCAGCCGGTGCCCAGAGCTGCGGATTGGAAGTGCCTGGTTATCTATGTATGTGCATCTTAATTGTCAGCTGGTGTGTTAGTGGGTAACTGGGCATGTTTGTGCCACAATTGAGGACCCAGTTTAGTGCCTAGCTGCCAAGGTGCCAATGTGCCAAGGAGATGGCACAGCCACAAACAACAACTGAAAACTCCATTGCAGCCAAAGCCAAACCAAAAGCAAAACCACAATTTAGTTGTGGCTTAGTTCACGAGCTGTCATTAATCGAGACAACCAAGATGATTTAGTGCTACGATATGCCCTGCAGTCAATTACAACAGATCAATACCATCCAACTAACTAACCAACAGCGAATTCTACTCTAAAATGCTCCAACGACTTTCGTGGTTACACCCTGGGAACGAGGTTAAAATGGAAAGAACATTTCAGTCGCCGTCGCAGTCTCAATCCCAATTCCAGGCACAATTATCCTATTTGCTGTCGCAACGATTGTTCTTAACTGTCCCATCACAGTTAGATGAAGATGCTGGTACACCGAATGTGAAGCCTACCAACCAATGAAAATACTGCCCGAGAATTGGGTAAATTAGAAGAAAAATCGGATAGCGAATGAGATACATTTGCAGCGAGTAGAATCAAAACAATTAATGCGAAAGTTTGCCGCCCTGTAGATTACGCTTAAAAAACATTATTTAAGGATGGGGCAAATATCAGGTACTTAGTTGGTTTGCTTTACAAATGGTATATTCTGAATATACAGTATATATAGAATATGTACATATATATTTCGGTGGTATATTTTTGTGATCATGCTGCTTTCACAGATCCATATGTAAATTTGGTGCTTTGATGGCGATGTTTGTAAAATTATAAATCGATGTTGTGCTAAGCGTTTTTTGAAATTTTCGATGCATCAATGATGACAAATTTTTTCCGTTATTTTTAACTTAATGCGCGTTAAAGTTTAATTAAATCTTAATTTTTTCAGTCTGTTTTGTCTATCTTCAATTGTCATTAAAATTTCCGATATTTTTAATAAATTTTCTAATATTTTTTAAACGTAGTGCAACCGTATTCAATTTATATAAATATATATAATACGTATTATTTGGCATTGCAAACACAGTGTAATTCGAACACAAAAGTCGTGAACTTGTGCAATCACTGTGAAACCGAAACATCGATGTTTTTTGACATTACTATTTACCCTGAGACTTGTTTTCATTGAAATTAAATAGCATGTGTAAACCCAAGCCCCTCCATACTAGAATTGAAATATTCTACATTTATGTTTGCACATACTACACAATTCTTAAATGAGTTTTTATTACAATACACTTTACTGTTGAACTACCCAATACAGGGAGTAGTCATCATTACCTAAAGCATTGTAGATGGACGAGTTTATACCCTAACTATTTAAGATTTGGAAATGCAATGCTTGCACTTCAGTTAATTCAGTATGAAGCTGAAGCGACGAGGTGGAGGGCGCACTGTTAGTGCGGCATCGACACTGGAGGGTGAAGGGTTGCCCCTAGCCAAAGAGGTCGAATTGTTTGTGGTTTTGTTACTGGTGTTGTTGGAAGCAGGTGGCTCTGTTGAGCCTGGCACCAGAGCCGACTTGTGTACCTTGAAGCCATAGATACTAAAAGCAGAACTAGTTAATATTTTAAAACACTTTTTGGGAATAACACAATGCTGCACTAACCGCGGCGTGTATTTCTCCAGCGGAGGCTCCGGCAGCAGTTGCGGCAGTTGCATGAAAAACATGTGCGGAAAGCTGCAGCCAAACATTGCCCCATCGAGACGAGCGCAGCGATCGTGCGGCTGATAGACGTCCCTGCAGCGAGGGCAATAAACCTTCACATGCGACTCACCGATGCGGTCGGTTAGACCCACTGGCAACATGAGCTGACCATTGCAGAAGATACGAGGACAGATACCGAAATCGCCACGCTGATACTTCACGCACATGTCATCAATGCCCCGGACGCTTAAGATATATCGAGCGTGGATCAGGCCATATAATTGTTCCTCGGGATTCATTTCCATCGGATTGTATCCGTATTCGGCGTCAAACTCTGTGTTGAGTATGGTATCCAGTGCCTGATAAAAATTTGGCACCATCGTCTCTAGTCCAGTCAAATTGAATCTGTCTTCAATGTATTCGTTAGGCACACGACATAGAAATCCATTAACCTGAAGGTTAACGAACCATCTAACCCAAGAACCATCCGATTTGGAATTGCGACTGCTGTTGATACAATATCTAATTAATTTAATTTTTTAGAAATCTTTACTTTGCGTCTTACTTGTGAGACATACTCCAAATATTGTTTAACAATAGTGAAGAAAATGTGAAAATGCATGCGAAACAATGAAATTTGTTTGAATTCGATTTGAATGCTAAGAAAAAGCTAGCTACGATCTAGGGATGGAGAAATAGTATCGATACATAAATATATCGATATTATATAATTTTCATTTTCATCGCGACATTTAATTAAACGATATCAACACTAGTATTTTTATTCGATAACTTGAAAGATCCCGAAAATCTTCCAAATGCTTGCGCTGATGCCAGGATTGACAAAGATGGACACCCATTTTCGTAAAGCTTTACTAATAGACAAACAAATTGATGTAGCTTCATATACTCTTGGTACATCATCAGAATATCGGAACATTGCCTGTTTGTTGAGCATTTCAAATTTAAAATCATAATATTTTATCTTCCATTTCGTTTTCTTTCACTTTGTTATTCGCCATTAAAATTCTGGTAACTACAATCGATAAAGTCCAAATAATTACAGCAAAATCGGATATACCACTTTAAAATACTTTAGAACGAGTTGGTAGTATCAGCATTGGATCAAACGCAAGTGTATTTTAACGCACCCCAGTGTTAACAGGCTCGCAATTCATTATTGTCAAATATCGATATTTTGGAATTTCGCATTTTAACTAACTAAACATGGATCCACAATCATTTTTTATTATGTCAGATAGTATAACAAATCCAATGGGAAAATTATGCAAATAAATCTATAAAAACAAATGCCAATTCTCTGCGACGATAATTCGATTTTTTAGCAAAATCTGGATGACAAAATCATAGTGCACTTAGTTATTTTAATTTATTTATTTTATTTTTCAAAATGAAATTTGATTTGAAGATTTTAATTTTATTTATTATTTATTAGTGTACGAGAAATTTGTTTCTATGAAAATAATCAAAAATACACCTCATTTGACTACTGGAGTGGCATACAACACATTTGATTGCTCATGCCACCTTTTCTGACGATACAAAACTTCCTCACGTTGTGAGACAACTGAAAGCTAAATTCTTAATCATTTGGGGATTGGCCTTTAATTTTTTGCAAGGAAGCTAGATTGCATAAATGATTGTCGGTTTGAATGTTTTTTCCTAAAATTTAAAATAAGCACACAGACGATTTCCGGTTATGTAACTACGAATTTTTTTTGCTTTGAAGTCTTCGAAATAGAGTGTCGCATAATTTTCATTTTCGTTTTTCATCGGTCGTTAAAGTCTCAAAGACGATGTCATTAAAATAGCAGTCAAAAACAGAGCTTTTACTCCAATTTGCAACGTTTTACTTTTAAGGGTTTAAGTATAGCATTAAAAGGCAGTTGCAGCAGCTTCATGGTTTTCTCTTAACGTTCGCCCAACACCAACAAAATAAAATAAGCCTCAAAATACTGTACAAAAATCAGCCCTTGAATTGTCAAAGTAAAATGCGCTACTTTAGCTAATTAATGAACCTGTTTATGCCAGTCAAAAGAAGGCAACGAAAAAACTTTGTAAATGAATGCATGAAATTAAAGTGCAACGCCTAGGGTGTGTGTGATTGTCTGTTTGCGCACAAATTCCTTGTCAATTTCAAGTCAATGCCGCCCAAGTAATGCCACAGGCTGGTAAACTTTAATTAGGCCAATGCAAAAGACCAAAAAGCAGTGTCAAAGCCAAGCACAAAGAAAGATGATTTTTTTGTTTAGCTGCAAGTGAAATCCACTTATCGTGATGCCATTTCGTACACAGAGAGAACCGATTCAGATTGTACCCTGAACGATCCGTCAATAAAGAGTAAGGTGTCATTAAACATTTATTTTTATTTTATTTTAATTAATTGATTGCATATAAGATTATATCAAATAAATTAAAATTAAAAAATTAGTGAATGTTTATTAAATGCTATTCAAAAATATTAAATATCAAATATTTATCTAAGTTAGATTTGATGAAATAAAATATTTAGATCAATTTATTCAGAATTTAAATTAAACATTACGCTCAATTTAAAATATAATTATATTTACATTTTCAGTAATTATAAATTAGTTAAGCTAATTTCATAAGCTTAAATGCAGATTGTAATTTTCTCACAGTGTATGTGATAGAGTGCATGTGTGTGTGCAAAGCTGATTATTGATCGAAGTGTTGCAGCAGCCATTACATTTCCGCTCTGCTGCTTCGCTTCAATTGGAAAGCGCGCCTTTTATTTTAGCTGTAGAGCAGCCTGATTACGGTTGCTGCCGGACAGGGGGAAGCAGAAGGGGGAGAGGGAAGGAAGTGCAGCGTTTGCAACGCGTCATTCATTCATGCACTGACTCGTGCACTCATGAGTGCATTCGAAGTCGGCCAACGCTTACTTGTCATTTGATTAATGAGACCACGCTCAGCCATCGATCTCCATTTAGCAGGCTCAAAAGCTGCACATTCCCCATGCCTCCGCTCTCCACTGAGGGGGCAGCTCCACTTGGACAGTTGGCGAACTGAAAGCATGAATAATGGGGGCGTTGCCAGTCAGCTTGCAGGTACGAAAATTCGCAGCAACAGCGACGGCAACGGTTACGGCTACAACATTGTTGCCCCTTTTAATGGCGTTCTAATTGCGCGAGTTTCGTGCCTCTCCTTCGGCCATGTTGTCGCTCGGCCACACAACTGATGCGTGAAATTTTTGGACAGTATCTCTGTGTGTGTGGGTTTGGTTACTAGGCCAGCCAGCCAGCCAGCCAACCAGCCAGAGGAGGGCGTGCCCAGTGACATGTCTTAACTGAGCAATATATTAAGCCAACGCGATGCTTCGCATCCAAATGCAACGTGCTACGAGCTAAGCCATTGCACCGCAAAGTTGCAATGTTGTTGTTCCCGTTGCCATTGCTGTTGCTGTTACTGTTGTCACGGCTGACAACAGCTACAGTCATTTGAGTTGAGCGACGGGCAGCTGGTCATTGTCTCGCAACCGCCACTTTTAAATGCCGACAACATTATATTTTTGGCTACGCGTTTCATCGAATAAACAGCAACTGAAAGTTCTGGTGGCCATATAAAATATATGTATTTCATAAATACATTTATATTATTGACGTGCTCTTACTCTTGACCGGTAAGCCGTCTTGATATACAAACATGATGTATTATATATATGTACATACATCATACAAACATGATGTATTATTATTATGTAAATTAAAATTTACTATACAAAATGCTCAGTTTATTTAAGATCGCACAAAATGCCATTCATATTATTAGTTCATTTTTCGAACAAGAAACCAATTATCATCTCATATCTAATCAGCTGTCAAAGATTCCTCAAAACTTCCAATTGGAGAACTGAGACATAGCGCCATCTATTAACTTTTTCCGAAACTAGCCTGCACTTGTTCGAAGATTGGTCGCACAGCTGTTGCTGCCATTTTCTGCCTTGCTCCAACAAGAAAAAATTGAAGAGTGGAACTATAAATTAATAAGCGTATGCTAGGGTCCACTTTGCCCCTCCTCCCTTGCCATCCTTGGATGCCAGACGACGAGTGGCAAGTGGCGACAATAAAGGCCCCTTGTGAGAAGTAATTAAAAAGGAAAACCCTATTTCGGGTCTGTGTCGCAGCGGGACGACAAATATTAATTGCATATGAGTGCGGGGCAGACATGAAAATGAGCAGCAATTAATATACGGAGAATATTACTTCATGCCACCATTTGGAACTGCTTCTCTCCTAGGATCCCAGTGGAGCCCCCAATGTAGTATATTGCAAATGAAATGCAACAAAAAAAAGATGAAAGATATACATATAAATAAATGTGTATATGTATAAACATACAAAAATGTCGCGCTAAACGAAATCTAATTTACAATAACGCGCTAGCGCTTGTGGTAGATTCTTTTGTGTATGTATATTTTACTATATATCTATTGTTGTTGTTGTTGCTGATAAACAAATGTGACGCGAGCATATCAACGCTGAATGTCATAAGTTTGACAGCACACAATTTACACGTTGATGGAAAAGGATACTGAAGCGAGGAGAAGCGGGAGATACAAAACAACGTTCTATAGATACAAGTACTCGCACGCTGCCAGATACTCGGATACTCGGGGATAGCGAACGCAAAGTGTGAAAACTCATTTGTATCAAATTTCTCATACATGCCTGAAATGGTTATACGACAGGCGTGTGGGAGAAGGATGTGGACGGGGGTCCGCGAGGGGAACTCGCACACACAAATTGATGTAATAAACTCTACACGAGTGCGGCGCTGACAGGACAAACTTGTCGATGAGCATGGCTCTTGGACTGCCAATGGGAATGGGATTGGAACTGGGATTGAGAATGGGCATGGGAATGAGACGAATGAGAGGATGACGACCCTCTTGGTTTTCAGCAGTTTCCACGCGGGGGTGCAAATCCAATGCGGGCATGGTCTGGACTGGCCTGCTTGGCATACCCATTAGGCAAAGTAAAAAAGACACTTCAATTTAATAATTTGTAATTAAACTAGTTTGTTAATTAATAAATCAAAAAATTAAAAACTGAAACTTTTACTGTGTAAAAATTGCCTAGCCTTTGATACTTTAATCGATCTGAGCTGAGCTGAATTTTGAACAGTCCCGGTCCAAATGCCTTTTGCAGGGTATCGCCGCTTTCTCACTTATTTTTTGCCCTTCTCCCATATCCAGTCACTCACAGAGTTTGACATTTTTGACATGGTTTGTAATTGACACTTGCACTTGCTACAACAACAACATCAACAACAACAACACAACTACAGCGAATACAAACTGTGGCTGTATCTGTGCAACACATCTCCATCTCATCATCACGTGTCTATATCTCATTCTGCCACTCCCGAAATGATTTATTTCATCGCTTGCGTCGCTCGCCTCTCCCCCCCCTCCGTCACCTCCCCCAGCACTTGCCGAAAAAGCGAAGCAATCGAGAGACATCAAATGGTATATAGCGGAGTTGGATGCTGAACAGGGGGGCGACAGAGGAGGGTGATTTGGGCATACGTCAGTCAAATTTGGTGCGAATGAAAAATATGCACAGCCATTAGAAAGCTACTCTCTGGTTATAATATTATTTGGTGTGTCTGCTGCTCAGGAACCCCATAATTCAACAGTTCCGCACAACTGTCCAAGTCCTTTTCTTCGACGTCGTTTTTATCTGAGTCTTCGACTCACTGTCTGGCTGTCATTGCCGCCCAATTGATGGCTACAAATTGTGCGTGGTGATTTTTATTAGATTTGATGTGGTAAACAAGTCGTTTGAATGGGAGCTGCGAACAGCTCCAAAAGGGGGTTGCTTCAACAATTTGCCATAAAATACAGTGAGAAAAAGATTTGCAATTTTGTTAGACTAAAACATGATTTTTAAGTTCGTACCTAAACGAAAGTTGTTCCTGTGGACTTCAAAATTAAACCAAGAATTTTGTCTCACGATCTTTTTGAACTTTAAATTCAAATTAATGTTATTTTTGTTTTTATAATTTAATTTTTATCTCTGAGTACATAGTAAGGACATTTACAAAATTCTAATGTTGTTGTTAATTGGAAGTTTTAATTTGAAACAAAATGAATTATATTCTAAACTTTAAATTCTGATAATCCGAAAGATAAAATTCTAAAACGTGTTTAAAAGGAAATAAAAAAAATCTTTTTCATGATTACTTTTTTTTTGATTATAATTTATTCCAAAAACGTTGTCTATTGATTAAAATTCTTTAATTTAATTTTGTTTTTCGAACATTAGTTTTCTCTCTGTGTAGAATCAGTACCATTTAATTATATTTTAAAATCGAATTTTTGTATTTAATTGGCACTTTTACTTTTGAATGACATGTTATAAATTTGCTAGACAGCAAATAATTCAATCTTGAGTATTGATAATTCAAGTTGAACCTAAATAAATCAATTCAACTGTCCATACTAGCTAATTTCATGATAAGATCTCAGAACAATCAGTCTGCCAGCTTAATCTGGCTGCTAATTAAACTATTCTGCAATCTTAGGCCATCAATCTAAGCATTCATCTCTTCTGATATCAGCACACATGCGATCTAAATAGGAATTGCTCAACTATCTTTAACTGGATTGAACAAAATCCCGTTTTTGATTGCAACTTTATTTTTGTTGTTTGCATTTCGTGCTGTCTCCACAAAGATTATTCACAAATTAACACAAGAATTGAGTGCAGCATTCAAGTTATGCCCGTTGGCCAGAGTCTTGGCCAACGCCAGTCGAAGTCTCAGTCGCAGTCGCAGTCGCAGTCAATCGGAACTGCAGCCGCATCGTAGCCTCATAAATCAGTTGAACGAACTGTGCAACAGCAACAACAACAACAACAACAACAACAACCAGAACGACAGCAATAAAAGAACAACAAATGGGAAAACAAAACATTCAGAGAGCGCCACGCACTTTCACACACAATTTTCTGCACGCACTCAGCCAAAAAGCGTTAATTACACTAATTATGCGTTGTTGTTGTTGTTTTTATTGTTTCTGGGCCCATGATAACGAAAATAAATATGGAAAAATAACTAAAATATCCGAAGAGCCGCAACAGAGATAGATAGAGACTGAGACAGAGACAGAGAGAGGGCCAAAGCGGAACGCTTTGAAGTGCTCCAAATAAAAACACAGACACACCTCGAAAAAAATACAAAACTCTTTTAAAGCAATTATAGCAGTCGAAGGTTCGCTTTTTCACAAAATACTGAAAACATATTACGGATTGAAGTAACTTCATACATAAATCTTGCTTGGGCTAACAGTTTTAGAGGAAACCTTGCCCGGAAGTTGCATACGGATAAAACATTCCGAAATACAATGGGTTTGTTTAGTTTGTTAGCTGCGATGTTTGGGAATCGCAATTAACATAATCTCAAATTGCTTAATTCGATAGAGCCCATACTTAATTGATGGCACATTTGCTGCGATTATTACTAACTATTTTTAATTCTACTGCTAATTGCCACAAACACCCGAAAACAAATCCCCCAGGCGTGAAAAAGTGCATCTATTGGGAAGGGGATGAAAGACTAAACTTGAATACCCTTCCAGTGTGATGAATATAATATTCTAGTGTGATAAATATATGTAACCCCAAACATTGTGAAGAGCATTCCATGTTTGTGTTTGGTTTTATTTGCTGGCTAATTAGCTATATATTTCTGGCCGCCGACTGTTGCTAATTGTTGTTGCAAGTGTTTCTATATTAATTATGGCCACTCTTTGCAAATGTATCTATATCTATATATGTATCTGCATCCAAAGCTGGGAGATGGCGAAGCGTGCCTAAAACAACAGCCAACTGGCAAACGGCAGGAGAAACGCATCAGTTCGCCAACTGTGCAAATAGTTGTCACCATTTGTGGCAGCCACATGTGTCTTGCAATGTCTCACAGCAGTCCCTCAGTGTTGCCTCAGTGTCTCGCTTGGCCTGAAAGATTTTACGTTAAATTATACGGTCTGACTGAAGTGATAAAATGTTGCACATGCGGCATGCGACATTTAGTTGGCAGCATTGACAGTCAAAATGGTTGCAGGAGGAGGCCAAGGAAACGGCGAGATTTGAGATTTTATCATTTCAGTAAAAATGTGACTGAAAACGACAGAAGTGAATTTGTTAAATATTTAACAATTTATATTTCAAGTTCTGCAGCAATTAGAAATGTTTGTGTTGCTGATTGGGAATTTTTGGTTACCCTAATCAATAGAAAAAATGTAATGAGGTTTTCAAAAAAAGACGACAGGTGGCGCATGACGTTTACGAGTCATTCTGATCGGAAACCAACTAAAGATAACGCAAATATAAGTATGTATGTGATATTTCAGTCTTTCTGCTGGCACTGATCGATGCCACATTCTTTTTAGGCTGCTGTCCATTGTTCTTAGTCTAAACGAGCTTTAATTGTGTTGTCAGTTCCACTTAGAGCATTCCCATTTCATTGAAATGACCACAGAAACAAGTTCACAGCTCAATTTGATATACAGAAATGCTGCGATTATTATCAAATGCTGCCAGACATATCATTGGACGCAACTGAGCAGAAAAACGCCAAGCATTTCCAAAACTAATCCATCATAATGTCGTTTCATATGGCAACCCTCCCTTTAAAGAATAAAATACTCCAACATTATGAACGCAACTTTCAAAATTTATGAGACCAAACATTGTTGTAAAGCAGCGGATGAGTTGGCTGCTGACCAAATGAGATTCACAACAGAACAACATAGAGAGAGAGAGAGAATATTTGGTCATCTGTCATAACTTAATTTTTGACATATGAAAAGAGAATTTTCGAGCATGAAGAACTGACCCTGAACTCTTGAAATGAGGCACGAAAATTATGCAGAGAGAGCCGAGCCGAGCTGAGTCGCATTTGTTTTGTTTTGATGTTTCAACTCATCTATAAATTAAGATTTATTATGCGTGTGCCGTGCGCCAATACGCCCCCACATTTAGAGCTTTCAACGCTCTCCAAAGTACATGTAATGCTTGTTGTTGCACTTGTTCAATTGCATTTGCTGCTGTCGTTGCACGCTGTGTTTCCTTTGCTCATTCATCAAATATTGTGTGTTTTGCCCCTTGTTTACGAGTATGAGAGTTTGGGTATCTGTAGCCCAACGTAGTCGAATGCATAATTTAATCTGTTGCTGTTGTTGTTGCAACATGCTGTTTTGCATTTTGTTGGGACAAATTTGTGCATGTCATCAATCAAAAACGAAACATTTCAAATTTTGATGAAATAATTAAACATACATGACGCCCTGACAACAGGGTGAGAACAGAATATCTTTTCGGGATTATTAATTTCAATTAAATGACAAATTTGGTTAGCTCTTGAACTCAACTTAGGCAACAATTAGCATTCGAAAATATCCAAATGTAATTACCTTCCAAAATAAGTAAAATAGCTATAATTTAAAGATTTGTCATTAAAAAAATAAACACATTTCTGTACGCATCAACTTTTTAATTAAAACTAATAACTACTGATAAATTTTCATGTTGATGACATTTAAAATAAATAAATAAAAATTCTTTAAATGAAAATTCCTTCAATTTCAGGGGAAACGAGTTAAAAACGACGATACCATCTTTGGGGTTCATTAAAGGCATCTTATGAATAGGGCAGGTGCATTCTAAGGATATCTTTCCCAACAGTAGCCAGCAACATCGAAAGGGCTGACAAACAGTAGTTCTGGAAATAGCAAAACATCTTTAACGCGGTCGCGTAGGTAGACAATTTGTACGCCCCATTTTCATAAGCCAGACAAGGTCTGAGATAGAAGATATTATGTGAGATCATAAACCGTTGATAGTGACTCTGGCACTGGTCGTTTGGCTTCATATTCCATGTCAACACCCCAAACGCACTCAATGTGAGTTTAAGTTATGTGAAGTCCTGGGTTCAACAGCGATGCGTGGAGCCATTTGCTATCCTGTCCAAGTCCTGTCCGGGGCTCAATACTGAATGTTAATAGCATTGTGCGCGCCTAAGCATGTGCTTCAATTTATTTTGACAAGCGCGCTGTGTGCACTACGTGTCCTTAGCAAGGACACACAGATGACGGAGAGCTGGGGGGCTTAGAGAAGCGATCAAGATATGAAATGTGTGTCATCATTAGTACGCTGACAAAGCCAAGTCAAGGGTTTCTGTCCGCCGCCGGCCACTCGCTGATGTCCTTATTATACGCTGGTCTACGCAAGGACCTCCATGCTTGACCACAAAACGGTTATGCAATAAAAATTCTATTCTATTTCATTCGTATTCTACGTATTCCATTTTACTTTACTTTTCCGCAGCCAGAGCTGGATTAGATATGCGGGCAACGACAGTGAAACTTCAACAGGGTCTGTAATACTTACTTAGTTTGTTACCTGCCTCCCTCCTCCCTCCTCCGCTGTCCCCATCATCTGTCCTGTGCGGTTTTGTTCTGCGTTGTTTTCTTGGGATTGCTGTGTTTGTTTGTACTTGGAGCTGGTGGCATGCCACGGCATAGACACATATTTATTTATTATTGACGACAGGTCAGTTCGAGAACCATCTGACATATCCAGTTCTAATGCCTGGGCGTAAGTGCTTCGTTTGCGCTACTTATGAGATACTTCAGGCCACAACGCGTGCAACTATTTCCGTAGTTACGAAGGCAGAGGACAGAGCTTTGTACTCTCAAGATGGGCACTCACTTGCAGCACCAGGCAGACGGCGGACAGGCGGACAGACTCTGGACTCGTAGGCTGCCTTTTGTTGTTGCATATTAAAGCTGAAAGGCAAACTTTTGGCCAGCCATAACTCATTGGGGCACGTGTTGCATGCTGCACGAAACTCATCACAACACACACACGGTCGACTAATGGTATCAATTTTCAAGTGTACTGTTAAAAGTTCAGTTAACAGTTTATCGAAGGATTTGATAATATGCATTGATGGCATGCTAACGGCATTGCCATTCGGGTCTTCCTAATTGGCCGATACGCCTTGCGCGCAAACTGTTAAACTTAATCAGCAAATACAAAATCAAATAAATAAAGGTGACTTCCAAGTGTAAGAATTCCCAAAAAAAAAAGTATCAAATGTGTATGCTTTATTGTAAATGAAAATAAATACACACTTTTAAAACCATTCTTTCAAACTGGTGTAACTTGAGTGATTGTCAATTACCGATTATTACATTCATTCACTATTATATAATTTTAATTGAATTATTTTTTTATCTATTTTAAACTATAAAAATATTTTTAATCATAATGTTACTCTTTTAGTCATAATTATATTAATTTCTTCAATGTTGACTGTTCATAGTCGTCTTTAAATAAATAAATAAATTAAAATTAAATTAAAATTAAAAAATATTAAATAATGTGATTGCTAATTACGAATTATTTATTTTTTTTTTAAATTAACAATGTGATTTCTAAAAGCGATAAATGAAATTGAAATAGTTTAATTTCAACATCAAGTTTTATCAAAAATGCAAATAAGTAAATTATCTTCTTAATCTACTTTGTATTTACAAAACATTATAATGAACAATGTGCTCGATACATAAGCATCAATAAAATGTATACAAAAACAACTGGAATGAATAAATTTTCATTTTATTACATTTTTTTTTATACTTTAAACTTAATTTAGAAACAATTTTCATTATTGCTTAAATTTTTAATTCTTGTGTGAGTCAATAGTCAATCAAACTAAAACTAAATGTCTATACTTTAGAAAATAAATGATGGGAGCAAACTACAGCTGTCAATTAGCAGGCTAAGATGTGATCTAATGAAGATTGCAGCCGAGCAGCTGTGTTGCGGATCCTTGCGGCAATAACAAAGAGCATTTTGTGCATATCGATGTCAATCCCAATCCTAGCCAAAACACTTAACTGATTGCAATGATAGTGCACTTGGGCGTAGTTGAAAGCGTAAATTGATATTTTCCACGCTTTCTACTTGAATGGAGAATTCAAATGATTCCTCAATTCTAACCACGTTCGCCGACATCGTTGACAAAAAGATGACATAGAGATGTCTCTGCAAAGAGAGAAACACGTCGAGAGGGAGAGAGATTCTCAGGCTCCGACTTCGACTACGAATCGTTCTTAGGTGATCGTAATCGCAGAACGTGGCCCTACCTGTTTCGACAGATAACCACAAATTGTTTGCTGCCTCTCATTGTTGGTATTCTCGTTGTTTGTTTTCTGCCTTATTTTCCTTCGATACATATAGTTTTTCGTTTGCGTTTTTAGATTCTCATCAGCATGCGTTGTTGTCCTTTGGGCTTGTCTCAGCCATTGTCAACGGCTCTTTGTCATCGAGGGGCTGGCTCACGTACTCATCGAAGGCATTGCCAAGGTCCAATCCCGGGCATCGGGCATCGGGACCAACCGCCAAGTTGGTCGAGCGACATTGTCTATGTCTCTTCGCTCTTTGTTCTAGCTGATATCGATCATTAGATAGTTGCCCCATTGTTTTCCCCTCGTTGTTGCTGTTGTTGTTGTCGCTTACCCCATCTCCATACCCACACCAACGCACACGCACACTCACACGCACTCGCACACAGACATTGTGACATGTACTACGTGTGTCCTATGTCATCAATTATTATGTAAGTTTTCTTCATCTCTCGACAGTTGCTCCTGAGCGCACTTTGGTATTCGTGGAATCTGCCCAGCCCAGGACCCAGCGACATGAGACATGAGACATGATTAACTGGAAATATTTGAGGCGTGTGTATTTGGTTTGTGTTTCTTCGTTTTTTCTCTTCGTGAACCAATGTTGATTTTGGGGTTTCGTCTAGACTGAAGCGTCCTGATAACGGATTATTTTACAAATGAGCTTGTGGTCGAAACAGACGCCTGAGAAATCTTGAATTTGTGTTAACAAACGACAGCTTTAAGTTGTTTCTATGTTAATTGCCATGAATTTAATATTATTAAGACATTTTAAGTTTTTTTATGTTAATTGCCATTAATTTAGTAGTAATAATAAGAGGTAATCTTATTTAACAATTTCTACAATTATTTGTATGTATTTTTGAAATTATTGTTTCATATATTTCCCAAAATGTTATTGTTATTTTATTTTTTATTTTTTTACTGAAATTTTTTAAATATTTTAAATATTGTACTTTCAGATAATATTATGGAATGCTTTTAAACAAATTTTTTTGAAACAATTTAATAACTTGGAATGAAAGGCAATCTTATTAAAATGATTAAAGATGTATTTAATGTATTGTTGATTATGTATTATATATTTTTGTTTGTTCTTCCAAAAAGTTGTTCCTATTATTATTATTATTATTATTTTTTTAATAAAATTGTAATATTGTTTAGAACTGAATATTTTGATCCATTGCATATTTCTCCATAAATATTTTTGAAGATTATGATAATATATAACAAATTTTTTTTTTTATTCTACATTAAATTTTTTGATAATTCGAATACAATATTTAGCTTTATTGATTGTAGTTGACGTTAATCAATAATTATGTTGCAATTTGTTTATATAGTAGTTTTTGATAAATTTCCAAGCAATGAATTTGACCTACAGTAGTGCAAAATTATATGTTAAATGAGCTGCCATGTCCTCGAAAATCTGTGGCTCGAAGCATAAACATTCCTTATTTTATAATTCTGCAAGTATAATAACATTTTAAGGCATGAGTTTTAATTGACGACCGGCGCCATATCACAGCGTGCGAGATAGTTAAATGCAAAATACGTAAACAACAAAAGGTGTTACTCAATGATACATTTCCTTCAAAAAACATGTGCTGCGGTGCTTGAACCTTTTTAATTAACAAAAATGAACAAATCGAACCCATAATTACCGAGAGAACGACCGAAAATCCAGTCAAAACCGAAAGACACGAAAATTATTTGCTTGGCCGAGTCGAGTGTTGCAGCTTCTGTTGTAGTCCAAGGTGGCAGTTCCTGCTGCGCTTGCCAGGGCCAACGAATTACAGTTAACGCCTAGAAAATGTGTTGGCCGAGGTCGCCGCTCCCCGCCTCGCCCCGCCAACTCACGCAGCGTTAAATGGCCACCAATCAACAAACTGTAAAGTGCACCTGCAGCGAGCCAAACAACTTCACAGGCCGCAACTGACTTTCCGACGGACTTCGACAGAGACAGGCACAGAGACAGTGTCTGGGGTCTGGGGACTTAGGAGTGTGTTAGAAATTATACAAAATGATACGTTATATGCGTAGTTCGTATATGAGTTCTCTAATTTTTATTTATGGCTTCCTGTTTGCTACTTTTTTTCCAAGCCCAAAACTCTCAAATCCCCAGACAGATCAAGAGTCGGAGCCAGACTCAGACTCAGACTCAGGCTCTGGAGTCCTACCTTTGGCGTGTCGATTTGGCCGCCTTTCTGACCGTCTGACTTGCAATTTTTGTGCGTGTTGTGCGCGTGTTGCAGGTGTAAATTCTGGTTTCATTTTTATATTTTTTTGGCACCTCTGCCATTGAGTAGGTGTGACTATAAACATTAATCAGACGTCATTGCAATCATTGCCTGGCTTTTACTGGGTTAGTTGGCAACACCAACAACAACCGCACTCAGAGAAAGTCAGCACAGCAAATAATTACAGATTACGAGTACCAATTTTAAGGAGGCATGATTGAGAATCATCCTATCTACTGCCAAAACATTAAAATCTCAAAACCATTTACAATTAATGAAAGATATTCGGATACGTATGATGTAGCTGTTTTCTTTCAATTCACAAATAAGACTCCAAGTAAGCCAAGCCCCTGCGACTTTTGCCTGGTTGATCAGTAATATAATTTGTAAATGTTAATTCAAATATTACTATTATTAACAAATTAGCTACTCTAAACATAATATTCTTCTATATGCAAGCACACTATCAATTTAAGCTTCCAATTTGGTAACATTTCTTACGGTTTCGCAATGTTGTCTTTTTATTTTTTGTTTTGTGCGATTACCAAACTGCAGGTATTTGAGTCTGAGTTGGTTAGGAGGGCTTCAAGTTGCCGAATCGAGTCCAAATTGGAGTCAGTCGGAATCGGAGTTGGTCGAGGGGCTGTCAAGCGAAGCAAGTTGCCTGTTAACAACCAAGTGATTAATGAAGGAGCGCGCGGCTATCAACTTCACACTCGCTAAGTATATTTTTTGGATGCATTTCGTTGACTTTGACTGACTGATTGAATGATTGACTGAATGCCCGACTGACTGCCGGACTGACTGACTGCCCACATGATTAGTGTTAAGGCAATGTCGTTTTGCCTGCGACTTTGGGTGCTGCCTTTTACCATTTCGGCTGTTTTGGCCATTTTGCATGATGCCCTGCGTACATTTTGACACCTTGAGAGCAAGGTGTTGACTATAATTACAGTTAATTGGTAGACGGACAGTACGAAAGCTCACTCGCTCTCTCTTCAAAACTCAAACTCAAAGTCAAGGTGGCTGTGGATGTTAAGTAGGCGCCTAATTATTTTGACACCTGCTGGGACGGAAACTTGCGGCTCGTAATTACAGGGTAAGTTGAGCTTCATTCACACCTCGATGAAGGCCAACAGATTTCGTTTTATTTCTTGTGTCTTCTTTTTGGCAACAACTGCTGAGTGGCAGCATAACAGCTGCTTCCTGCAACTGCTGCTGCTGCAGGCTATCATTGATCGCGCTGAATGCTTATCAACTTGTTTTCTAGTTTCATCTTCAAGGCTGCATCTCAGATACGCGATAAGGTCTTTCCCAGCCCATATGTATTTGCGTATGTGTGTGTCCATTGTCAACGCCTTACGCATTTTAAACAACGCAATTTGGGTCCGCACATGTGCTGGAAGAAACCCTCAACTCGACAACAGGCACTATCAAGATGTAGACACACAACACACACAGTGTTGATCCTGATTACAGTCAGAGATTATTCTCAGCTCTTTCCTGGCTTCCCTTTACCGACTACTGCTCGGTTTACAACATGTGCAGATTTAGACCGAGTTGGGCTTAGGTTGTAGGTGTCAACCACATGATCATCATTTCGATAGGCATCTACTACATACGGTGTCTCCTAAAATTCCTCATTTGTGGTTCGTTCACGGGTTCAAATATTTATCGAAATATATGTGCATTTACATATTCATAGAATTTCTTTTCACGTGAACATCATTGTTTCTATACAGCATACAAGTTTTTTAGTCGTATGTTTTGTAATAATCATTTAAATTCATATAAATGGATGTATGATATTGTTATATGCAAAAGTTAAAAATGTATTACATATTATTTTAGATAAAAAAACATAAAATACAATCAAAATAAAAAATAGCGATATCGACTATATAAACATTATTTATGAGTTATTTAAATCAATAATTCTGTTAGTAATCTGCTCATTATTTAATCAATGATTAAATAGTTTACTCAACTTATATGTTTTGATCAATGTTCTCATAACGAGACAAATATAAATTAAATTCTTTAAACAATTTGATATAATATACTTTAGCCTCTAGCTCGTAACATAAAATCCACTTCATGGCCCGAACAGATTTAAAGATCTTCTCACTGGTTCCATCTCAAGAAATATAAAAAAAAACAATATGTTGAATAAAAGCAAGAAAAGCCACTGGCACTTAAAATATCAACCGCAAAATGTCAAAGAGTTGGACACTTGAGGCGAACCATTTCACCCACATGGGACGCGTTGGGGGAAAGCATTACTTAACATTTAAAATTGTTCCCAAGAATTTCGCTAAAAATGTCTTTGAACTTGTGGTATGGGGTATACGATAATTAATTGCTTCATTACCAGAGCCACAAAACAGAGAAAAAATAAGAGAACAAGTGATGCTGCAAGTAAGCACAAAGTATAAATGTGGCAAGTTAAAAGAGCAAAGCAGAGCAGAGTAGAGTTTAAGCTCGTTCGCCACTTGGCTTGATGGACGAACGAACAAGGAAAGTTTGACAAGGCAGCTAATTGAATTGTCTTTTAACAAAAACAAACTTTAAATTAAGCACAAGATCTTAGTGCTGGAAAGAGAGCAAAATCTATGAGCAGAAAAACCAAATTCTTTACGAGAGCTCTGCATAGTATTCGTTGAAATTTATTGAGTTGCTTCTCTGATAGCGCTCTCAAATTATTTTAATGTCTGACCGCTGATGTTGGCACAACAAAATGCGACACAAGCGAACTGAGACCGCCCGCTAATAGTGTCAAAAGTTTAATGACGAGGCCCGCCTGTCACTTTTGGGGCCGTGTGCCGTTAAGTAGTCGGCTAGGCAACACCCAACCCCACCCCCTCAACCCCTCCCTCGCAACGAACATGTCTGCCATGTTCGTGCAGCAAACAGCTGTCAGTGGCAAAGTGACAGCGACTGCCTGCCATATTGCAGATGACGCTAGGGCTGGAAACGAGGATGTGGCGAACGAGCGCATAATGAATACTATATATAAATATCGACAAAAATAGGGTTAATTACGAAAATGAGTTGTAGTTAAATTTAAATAAGACGAGCAATTTTTTAGGTATGTGAAGAAATAAATAATAACACTAATGCAATATCGTATACAAGTAAAATTAATAATTATTAAAATATATTAAGTACTCGACAATATATCGACAATAGTCACAATGCAGATCTTTCAATTAAATTTCAATCATTTTGACTTAATGATTAATATAAAGTTATAATGAATTTACATAAAAATATTTTCATTTATAAAATTTTATATTTTATAACCATTTTCCTAATTTGTAAAATTTTGAAATGATATAAACATATTTTACGTCCAGTAATTTGTTAAATTCATAACATGACATAATTATGGTGGTGAATATGTAAAGAGCCGACAAAAACTGTGACCCACCTATTTTATTGATTCTTTTCAACTCTTTGTGCAGAAAAATGGAAATACTTTTAGCAAATGAAAGAAATTGATAGAACATTTCCTCAAGGAACCATATTATTTTTTTGTTTTGCACTTAGTCATACTTTGAGCCCTTTTTTTACATCTCCCAGCTATATGCACGCACTGGCCGATCGATCGACTGCACTTAAAACAAAGTGCACGCATTTGACCAACAACAATGAACTAATTAGCAGGGACATGAGAATTGTCTGAGCACACATGCTGCAATGAGAAATATAGAAATAGAAAAGGAGAGAGGTGACAACATGAGAGAGAGAGAACGAGAGAACGTCGGAGATATAATTACAGAAAGTTTATTTGTTTGAGACTTCGAACTGCCGCTAAATTTGAGCGTTACTTTATTTCTAGTGTTATCTTTTGTACTTTTGCCGCACACTAAACACCAGACAAACAACAAACTACAGACAACAGACAACAGACAAACAGAAAAGAGGCCAAGCCTCCGACATGGACTGGGTTAGCTTGCAGGGATCTGTTATAGAAAAAACATTCTCACAGTGATGAGTCGCTTTCAGACCAATATATGATCGTTTATTATTTTTTCTATTATAAATACGTACACTAAACGCTCACCGGGAGGCTTTCGCAATTGCTGTCAATTGGAATTAATGTACGTTTCACGAAACCTGCTTAAACAGCACCCACAGATAACTGGCGACAGTTCCCAGTTCTTCAGCTCTCAGCTCTCAGTTCCCTGTTTGCCTCCTTCCCCTGTGTAACGCTAATCTTCAGCCCCCTCGAAAGTTTAGCTTCAACGCTTGGGTTTAAGTTCTCGCCAACTACAGTTCCGTGCATTAAATCATCATATTGACGTGTCCCCATCATTGTCTCCAGCAGCGACATTGCGTGCTCTTTGCCAGCCCCTCTACCCCCGTGCCAGCCACTTCCCCTTCTGACAAAACGCACAAACAACGTGAACTGGCTCAAGTCAAATTGCCAATTTGTGGACGCCACGCAGCTTCTACTCCCGATAATTGTGTGTTTTCGGAGGTGCAACGCCAACAGTTGCACAATGGGCGGCAAATTGCTTAAAGTGCTTCGAGTCAAAGTATCATAGAATCCATAAACTGAAATATTCTTTCAACATGATTGTGTGACACGTTTGATTTTTGGCAGAGTCTTCAACTTTTTGGGCAAAAAACGTGTTAGCATTGAAAAACGTCTACACAAATTTTATTTCGTTTCCAAATTTCAGATTATATTTAAAAAGATTTTCAATTTTCTAATAGAGTTTTCATTTGCCCAAGCGAATCTAAATTTTTTGTACTAAATTTGGTTTGTTCAAGGCATTATTTTATTGTATGTTATTGCATTTTATGACTTTTTTTCAAAACTTAATTTTCAAATCAATCAATTGGAATTACATATCCAAAATACCAAGAAAAATAATAGTTTTGAGTGTTTTTCTGTCTACAAAAATTCAAAAATCATATGAACTTTTAAATATATTGATTTATATCCTGTTTCTAGAATGACTGTTGTAAGTGAAATCCTATTTCAATCATTTATTTAAGAACCATATATTTTTCATATTATTTTTCTCGCCATCTACGATTAAACAACATTTATTAATAATCAAAATACTAAACTGCATAATTATTACTGCATTTCCTCTATTTTAACATTCTTTTATTAAATACAATTTCGCAAAATTTGGAATAGAAATTCAATTTATTAAATGTTTACATGTATCTATATCAATATTTTCAATCCCATTGTAGGAAAGAGGAAAAGTTCTATGGGTTTTTATAGTTAGCAGCAGCATCGGCCAGTCAAATGCTGCTTCGTTGTCTCCCAACGGGGAACTACTTCTGTTTCTTGCTGTTGCTATTTTATGGGACCCATCGTAATACCAATACTAACAGCAATATCAACGACAGCAGCAGCTGGGTGCAATTTTTTGATAGTTCGAATTGCAGACGTACTAGAAGTAATTTTTAGTGTTGGCTGAGCAGCAAAATTGTCAGCTCGTTAGGGGCCTAAGTGTTGTTCTTTCTATGGCAGAGCAACAGGGCATAATTATAACTGAATTGCTGAAATAAACGATGCCCCATCGCACCCACTGCCTTTCTCTTTGTCACACGCACACATACACACCGCAAATGCCCCGCAACTATTGGAATTAATTAATTAAATTATGGGCCAGTTACTGGGACATGCGAGTGCATTGCAAATGCTGAAAAGCTGCATGGGAAATATGGCTGTCAGCGAGACACAAACACATCCACTTGGATTAGTTTTGTTATTGGCTTGACTGGCTTTTGTTTTGTATTTGCTGTAAATAGGTCAAATCCCAAAAACAATCAAGTGACGAACCGACTGTCCGTGGATGCGACCGATGCGTGTTATGGTCTCGCAATGAGCTGGGCCCTAATTAAGTGGGCGTGGCCAACGAGCAGGCGACAGTATTCCGCTGGATATGTGGGCGGATATATTGCACACTATCGTGGCTTTTCCATTATGGGGCTTGACAAAGTTTTTCCGAGGCATCAGCGTTCACGTTGACGTTGACGGCGACGGCGACGGCGACAGCGACAGCGACAGAGACTGCAACGTCGACATCGTCGTCCGTTCACCGGTCTGACAGGGTTTTTGATTGAACGCCGCAACACGTCAGCTGGATGTCAAGTATACGCACCGTGGCCATGCCACTCTCACGCGCTATTGGACAGCAGTCAGCCCGATGCGGTAGTCCTTGCGCATGTAATTAAACTGTAAAGGACCAACTCGACCCAACTATCAGTTGCCACCATGCACCAAGCACCTACATCACATTAATGCTACGCAAATTTATTGTGAGAATTCCAAAACCACTTGAATACTATGTCCTCAAACTTGCAACGAGATTGGAGATGAATGTTTTACGAAAATATTTTAAAAAGCTCTTACCTAATTCGAACACACATTTTCATTTTAATCAAAATTGCGAATTCAATACTTGTTCAACATTAAATAATGAAAATAATTTCATATTTATTGAATATGATTTTTTAACAAACTACGGAAAATAGAACATGTATTAAAATAATTCTAATTTTAAAATTGTCAAAACTACTTATTTTCAAAACATTTCTTATTTTATTTAATCTATATGCTACAATTTTTATATCAAATAAATTTAAAAAATTATTTAATTGTAATAATCAAAAGAAAATCCTTCAATGTTAAAATATATTTTTTTGTATCTAAAAATTGTTGTTTGTATAGATATGCTTGAAATAATTAATTTGTAGTGTTTTCGTTTTATGGAAAATATTGACCATTTAATTACTTGTTTCTGCCGTAGAGGACTATTTCTCAGGCAGCCCTCGTGCGTAGGCGTTGACCCAGTGGACAGTCAAATGGATGAGCAGTCAGCGGGGCAGCCACGCACACATATGTCATTCAACAAAGGAGACCCCCCCGCCACCTCCGGCAGACAGTTGCCTTACGGAAAACACTCCCCGCACTGCGCTTGCCATAATACTTACAACTGTTGTTGTCCCTGAGATTGTTTATTATCAACTGGGAGCGATAAAAGTGTCCTAGCCTTATTGTGTGTCATTTATTTTTGGCCATAGTGGTACCTTTTACTGTTGTTTCCATTGTGTATTGAATGCCGTAAGATTTTTTTCTAGCTGCTTGTCAACACAAAATGGACATGTATCAATTAATCTTTGCTGCCACAACAGAGCAGACGATGACCCTCAGTGGGAGCCAACAGTTGTACCTTATTCACATCCAGATCCCATCCCCATCCCCATTTCCATTCCCATCCTGATCCATATCCATATCAAAATTCAATGTGCATACCACAAAGCACGCTTCTCAAGGCAATTTGTTTGATGGCGCTGCGTGTGCTCACCTCCAACCCCCTCAAGATGGCTGCCATTAAGGGTCATGAACATAAATTACAACATAAGTCAGTTGCTGGGGCAAATAAATACACGAATAAGTAAAAATTCCAAAAACACCTTTTCAAATGCCACAAGTGCAACAAAAATAATTATTTAATACTCGAATAAGTGGCAAGAGGCAAAGAGACAGAGAAAGCCTGAGTGCGATTGGGAGCTGTGATAAGTCATCCAAGTTTTTTATTCGTAATGCTCGAAATATCAAAAGACAAAGTGCGTGAGTCAAGTTTTGGTTCCATTTCGTGTCCTTGTGCCATGTGCCTGGCCTTTTAATGCCATCGAATAACATATTGTAGTACGATTTTGTTATTTTGTTTTCTCTTGGCCCTCTCGACACGTACTTGGTTAAAAGGAAAACGTTAGCTGACGCAAATGACGAGCATATTGATTAGCTGCGTGCTCGCCTTTGATAGGCATGCAAACACACACACTGCCTGATGACTGATAACTTGCTTTTGGATCTCAACACTCGACCAGCAGAACCGCATAACATCTTGGACACCTAACATAGACCCAGCTGTCATGCAGGCTTGAACACATTTAAGTTTGTCATGGCACTTGGAGTCAGTACATCCAAAGTACTTTTCAAGGGTATCGACTTTTCTCCATTATAAAATAGTAGTTGTAAATACAAAAGCTGAGACTTAACCTTGGATTATAATTTTAACTCGTCGTTAAAGTTGTGTAAATAATTTAGAATTTATTAAAACATTATTTGTCACAAGGTAAAAATATCAACGATTCAATCAATATTGGAGCTCAAAGAAATGATAGATTAATTATGAATTAATACAAAAATAAAGTAAAATAAAAAAAAATAAATAGGGACTGTCGTGTATATTAATAACTTAATAATTTACTGTTGGGATAAGAAAAATATAATTTCATACATACGTATGAAATGTATTATATGTTTTTCGAATTGTAGTACTACATGACAATTTGCTCAAAATTATTATGTTTGTGATGATGTGTGTTTTTATGTTACCATAATAATCAGTTAGAGTTTCCACCTTGCAATGCAAAGTGTTCGAATCGTGACTGATTATTGCACCTGGGCCGTGTTGAGTGACATATCCTGGCTACAGATATTAGATGAATTTTATAGGCAGTCCCTGGCTTCTCCGAGACACATTTCACACTTATGAATTTGGACATAATAAATCCATCAAAATGTTTCACATGCTTATCATAAAATAATACGTCATTCAAAAGGTTATTGTGAGCAGTTATTATTTCAATATACCCCTTTTTGGAGTGCATTTTGGGTTTCAGTTTCCACAAAATTTGATTTTTATCGTGGCACAGCAATTATTTCATTATCATAGCAGAGAAAATATGATGCATTTCTCTCGTATCATTATATATAATTTCTTCATTAGAAATGGAAAAAAGGAATTGTTAGACCGAAATAGAATTTGAAACAGAAACTTGTTTCGACCTGTCATTGTTTGTGACATGTTATTATCGCTGTGCATGCATCTGAAAATGACAGTATTTCCCGGTAACATTTTCGTTAGGTGTAAAGTGCATTTCGTTTGGGTTTTAATTGCAAAGTTAAAAACAACACGCGGCTTAGCCAACTTTGCAGTCAATGCGATTACAGCTGCTGACGCTGATGCGATTTTCATATTTTCAGTCGAAATTTCCAGTGAAACTTTGCGCAAAACAAGCTGACGAGTGGCAAGCGACAACGAGAGAGCATTAAAATGCGGCTTTATTGGCGGACAAACAAAGACGAACCTGTTCTAATCTGATGCAGCTCGGTTGCACTTGAAAGGATTTGCTCAACGTCGTCGCCTGGTGACAGACAAAAGCCCATTAAAGGATAAACGGGTGCACTGAGAGAATCGTTGAGTTGGCAGAAACTCAAATGGCATTTAGCTATGATGAATATTCGTTGGCAATTTTATTTTAAAGTAAAAGAAAATTTAAATATGATTTAGTTTGAGAAGTAAATGAAAATGGTACATTGGACATTCTTCATATCAAATAATTTTATTTATTTTATTATTTTCTATGCTTTGTTTTTCTGAGTGTAGCTGCAGGCCAGGGCAGCTGCCCAAATCCTCGTCCTTATACTCATCCTCATCCTTTAAACTCATTCGCGTCGCGGTTTTTCGTTTGGCCAGACCGCAAGAACTGGGCACAATTGGGTTGTCGGGATGTCAGGCTGTTGGATTATAAGTAGATAGAAGAACGCAGTGTAATGCCATTAAGGCTTAGCGTGACAGACACTTTTGCGTGGGCTGCGATTATCGATCAAAGCCGCAAAATGTGCACAGGTAAAAGGTCGCCACCAGAATCGGTTCTTCATATAGATACATGCTACAACCGTAAAGAGTCCCGTGCCTCGATAGCAGGTAGAGCCTGTCAAAATAAATTTTTAATACCCCATATACTCATATTTTCAATTCTTAGTTTTTTTTGTTTCTTTTCGTTTTGGTATATATATTTTGACAAGTGCGTGTTTATTGTTATTGTTCCCGTACGGGTTTTCATCCTCAAAATGAAGCAATTTTCACAAGTTTTCTAACGGCTGTGTTATATAACAATTAGGCTATGTAAACCTAAAAAAACTCGACCTCAATTAGCGTCTTTTAGTTTGCCCGAGCAATTTAATCAGACAATTCCAAAGACTGCTACAGATTTCGACTGTTGTCTTTGAAGTTCCAAATACCAAGTTCTTTTATTTAATAATAATTGTAACTCATAGTCTGCCTCGCATTCGCTATGCACTCTAATTACGCGGTATTTCTCAAAGATATGGCCAGATACGGAGCAATTGCTCATTTAATTTGTTAATTATTTTGGGGTTTGGTGTAACTAATGTCGTTCATTTGAGGTTTGTGGCTTTTTTCTTATTCTTATTCTTAGCATTGTGTTGTGGTTAAAGAAATTCCAGCAACAAAGCTTTGCGTGGGTCAATGTCAAACAGATGCCGCCAACTGTGACCTATCACTGAGATAGCACCTGTTCTATTCTGTGGCATAATTGCCACACTTTGTGGCATGTAATCATTTAATTGTGCTAATCAAATTTTGTTATATTTTATATGGTCTTTTGATTGCCGCATTTAGCGGCAGGCAAGTGAAATTAAATCGCCAGAGATGGAGAATGAAATGGTTCAGGTCTCCAATTAAATTTCAAAATCGATTTACTGGATTTCAAAATATTATAAATACTTGACATAAATAATAAAACATTAAATTTATTGAAGATCAAATTCTTAGTATTATTTTTACCATATTTAAATCAATAAATACACAAGTTGAGAAAAATGAGTAATTTACTTTAATAAAATTAATTTACATTCAAGCACGAATACTGTGGCAAGCAACATGTCTACAACACGTAATTAAATTAATTTAGACATGAGGAGACCCAAACTAATTACACGAGCTGTAAAATTCAGCAGCTTCACTCCTCCCTCTTGGTGTTTATTATCTCTCTATCTGGAGCTATCTAAACGTAATCTCTTGCTCCAAATTCAGATTCAGATTCAAAAACAAAAATTAAGTTTAGTCACATTCTAAAAGACACTCCAAGGTATAATTACCGCGAAGCAGTGCACGTGATTAAGACCCAACAATGCCACGAATAAAGACAAGAAGAAAAGCCGGAGATGCGGGGGTACAAGCAAGAATCTCGGTTAAATTCCCAGGAAGGCAAGAAAAACATAAACAAAAATCTCGCACAAACAGAGTAAAAGATAAAGTCATAAATAAAATTAGAAGTGTGACCGTGTTGGCCAGTGAGAAGAACAAAGGCGAAGCTGGAGCCTGAACCAATTCATTCTCATAGTGCAGCACACATCCTTTTTTGAGTGAAATGGCCCAAAATGGTCTGAAATGGGTTTTAGAGCCAGGAAGCATTTGATTATTTTTTACGGCTCGTTGGGGCGGCCGCACGCTCGCAATTACAGGAAATAATTCGGTCAAGAGAAAGAGACTGAGGGAGATATGGAGATGGGGGGGACGGAATACAACGTCCGTTGTCTGATAAGACTACAGAGATAAGAGCCGGAGTAAAGTGAAAAGATACACAGCAGCCAGCACACAGATAGTACAATTGTGATAGTGTGCGAGAGTTGACCGGGTTCGGGTCACGTATGATGATGCGTGGATAAAAATGACTCAACTCGGGACAAAAGTGGAGGACGTCCAAGCGTGAATGTCACGTAGCGAGAGTTGTGCAATGCGCCCAGTGTAAATAAATAAAAAAAATAATACTAAAGAAGAGAAAGAGCACGCAGGAGAGAGAAAGAGAGAGAGAGTTAACCTGGACATTCACACGGCCAAATATATATCAACGATAATTTATGGGCGTGCTGACATGCGGGACCCCTTTCCTGGGGTCGAACAACTCCCCAGTTGTCAGTCGCTAGTTGCCCGTTGCCCGTTGCCGGGTTTCTCCTACCTGACGCTACATGGCAGTAGCTTGTATGCTTTGTTAACAATTTAATGGCATAAACATTATGATTTCTGTTATTTCAATAAAAGACAGACACATGCGACAGCCACGTCGACAGCGACAACATGGCTCCCTATCAAACGGCACACTTCAAGAAAATACTGGGACTGTTTTTGCAACACTTTTACTATCGAAAATTGATTAAAATAAATAAATAAAAAATACAAAATGAACAAACAATAAAATAAATTCAAATAAAAATTGGAGAAATTTTAAAATTGGGCTATTATAAATTATTGCTAATAATATAATAATTTATTATTTTAATATAATGACAATTATAATAATGAAAGTATTTAAAAAAAAAATTTTTAATTTTCATCTTACTCTTGTAATAGTTCTTAATAATATTGTAATAAATTGGTATTAATAATTTGAAAAACCTAATAAGTTAAATTTAATGTTATATTTTTAATTAATTGATTTTCCCATTATCTAGAAGCTTTGAATTTTCTCTAGAATTTTGCAAAGTGCACTCAATCTTATCAGCCTGACTTTTGATGTGTTGATGATGAACCACAGCAGCACATAATATTTTATTCATTTGGAAAATATAATTATTGTAATAATGAAATGTTTAAATTAATTGCTCGTCGCTTTATCTAGAAGCTGCGAATTTTCTCAGAATTTTTCCAAGTGCACTCAATCTTATCAGCCTGACTCTGGCTCTTACTCTTGGAACTGAGCGTGAGCGATGCGCACTCCAAGATAAACTGCATGAAGCTGATGATGAACCACAGCAGCAACAACAGCAACAACAGCAGCAGCATTACCACTACTTCCACAATAGCTACCATACCCACTGAGCGGAGCAACCGTTGAAATATTTATACGAATGCTGGACGCACTGCGAAATTATTATGCGTAACACGTTCGGTTTGTTGGCTTTTTCGGCAGCGGCAGCGGCATCGGCATCGGCAGCATCCATGGCAACGTCGACGTCGACGTAGCCAGAGACGCTGCGTAGCAAGGCCCCCAGCAGGCGGTCAAAAATGTTAACAAGCGCAATTTGAACGCCTCACAGTCCACAGTGTGGCAACAACAGGGACCAGCGTACGCATTGTGGCAGGGGCAAATACCGGTCCATTGCACTCGTCGCTCTTTTTTTCTGTTTTTTTTTGAGAGTGTGCAATTGATTTTTGATGGTTGATAAATATAGTTATGAATACGTTAACTGGCTATGCAGTCTCCCTTTCTCGTCAGCTATATCGATCCCTCTCTGACTACCGCTGGATAGAAATGTATTTTGTCTTCATGCTGTCATAATTGTGTGTCTGACCAGATATGGTCACTGGGCAGCTATAATTTATCTGATGAGTTTTTAATTAATTCTCTGCCCATTCGTTTTTCCGACATCAGTCTGTATTTGGGTCATCGCGAAGTATGTTTCAGGGTAAATTTAAGTAAATAGCTAATTTAATTCATAGTACGTTAAATTGTTCAATTTCAAATTGGAACTCGATTCACTTTGTTAGCTAGCTACATGTGTACATTATAAACAACTTGCAAGCAGCGCTGCATCTTCAACTGAGCAAACGCCACTCAAGTGCCTCAAATTAGCCACAATCAGAGGAAATACGCGTTGCAAGTGCAGCACGAACAGCAACATTAGCAAATACCATTAGCAGGCAGTCTTAGGCATAACATTGAAGCTTCAACTGCAATTGGTAATTCTCAATTGGCAATTGACATGCTGAAAGGCAAGGCAATTCGCAACTGTCAACACGTCCGAGAATCAAACATCTAATGGCAAATGACTTTGGCCCCGTCCGAGGTGTTTGAGATGTTAATTTTGCAAGCCAAATGAGCCAAAGTTGTCAACTTCAGCGCCAAAATGAAATTGGACTTTTAAGTATTGCCAAACCGGTTGCAAACATTTATTTATTTATTTTATTTAAGAGAGGTCAACTCTGAACTGTCGACTGATACAAATTAGATTAGATATTAAATTAAATATATACTTGTAGTTGTAAATTGTTAATATTATGTGTAATTTGTCGAATATGAGACTTCTAATCTGATGTAGCGATTGAGCGTAATCGCATGCTTCGCTTTGGTCGATTGAGACATAAGCCAAGGCCTAGACCGCGACTTTAGCCTTTCACAATGGCCGGCCGGCCAATTTAATTACCACTTTAGTGCGCACAATTCCCCAGTGCTTATTAGACTCGAAAGGAGCACAGACGCTGCCACATTGGAAATGTTGTGTTGTCGATGGCGATGCCGATGCCGATTTCGATTCCTTTGTTGTTGAGTGGCACCGCGTCTAGGGTAGGCAATAAAAGTGTCAAAAGTGACACTGTGTTATAAAAGACATTCAACATTGAGACTTGAAGCCGAACAAACAAATCCCTGACCTATTACACACAATAAAAAAAAAACTCGAAAGAGGAGCTGCGATCACTGGAGCTCCTACGGGATTAGCCACGACCAGCCATAAAACAGGCAATCACCAAAGACCAAAAGAGAGATCCAGAGGGGAAGTTGACTCCCGGACAGATTTGAGTCCCTTCTGACTAACAGACAAAAGAGTTACGTATAAATAAATAAAATATCATCAATGTGTCGAACTCAAATGCGTCAATAATTCAAAGGATTAGGCATCAAAATGAATCTGGAACTCCAACAACAACAGCAACACCAACGCCAACTTGGATTTTGACTTCGCCTCCAACTCAAACTTAAAACTGAACCTCGGTCTGGGCTTAAATCATAAAAAATACTCTCGTCGCGCATTTGACTTGCACTCAAAGCAAATCACACAATTTTATGGCTTTCTTGCTTCGAAAACGAATATTTAAGTATCTTTTATTTTCTTTTCTTTTGCATTTCCGTTTTAAGTCCAATTTATTTGAACATTTAAAAGCCATAAAATATTTGTGGCCAGGGCGCGTCTCTTTCAAACTGCAGCTGTCATAATTGAAATTCATTAATTTCATTCCAACCAATTGTCAACCCAAAAATCTTTGCTCTCGCTGAGTATGTGCATCTCTGGGTGTAATTGTTTCCCTGAACTACTAAAAATTAAAATGCTACTCCAGTAGTTGCAGCCTCAGACTTCACACTAAGCTAAAGTTCGAGGAACACCTCAAAAGATTTGGATAACGCACTGATTAGATGAGAAAAGGGTCTCGACCAGGCTTTGGAATTGAACGTGGCGCAGTTGCAGGTAATGTTGAGTTGTGTGCGTGGCTGTGGCATGAATGAAGCAATTTGTTTGAGCCAGAAATTCTGTTCGAAAAGAAATTGTAATCGTAATCGTAATCGCACTCACTCGTTATCGCTGCTCGGGCATCACACGTCCACATCCAGACCGACGACCGAGAAAACGCACCGAAAATTAGTGGGCAATTGGTTCTACGGATTCATTCAATTTCCCCCAGCTCGGCCTCTCTCTCACGAGAGAAAAAAATTAGATTTATTAGGCATATGGCACAGATCTCTTTGGCACGATTAAAGCGCCTCGGATACGTGTTGTGCATTAGGAAATACCTGTCCATTCTTAATGTGCCACACTGCGGATTACGGTCACATGAAATGGGATTTATTTTAATACTCTCACACATGTTAATCTCGTAAGTGAATATGCCATTAATATCCTGCCAACTCCTCGCACGCATAATAAACAACATCAAATCGACATTAATTTCAAGAAAAATACCTTTTTGGCAAAAAACGAATATTGGCAAACGTGAAATAATTTTAAGATTATTTTTAAATTGTTTAGTGCCGTTTTTGGGTGACAGCTGTAGAAAAAAGGATATTAAACAAAAATTGACTTAGTGTGAAATTTTGCAATTATGCTTCAAAATTAAACATATGTAGATATTTTATTTTAAATAAACCGATTTTTCAATCAATAAATACTTCATGCCGCTACCAGATTGTCTGCTTGGTTGGGCCATTGTGGGAACAGAATTCACGTACTCACTGAGTGCCCACACGCTTTACATAGATATGCAAATAAAAGCGAATAATATTTTTGGCAAATAAAGAAGAGACGAACTAAAAGATTCCCTATTTGAAAACAATGAGAGTGTGTTTATGAACTGTCTTTATTTTATTAATTATACAATTTTTCTGTTATATTTTAAATAATATACTATATTAACTGTTGAGATATTTGAAAGTATATGATTGATTAATTGATAAACTTACCCCATTGGGGCTCCAGGGTGTTTGCAGAAAAATGTATTTATATATAAGTTCCAGTGGAACTTCTGTTCGGATGTCAGTCTAAACTGGAGTCGAACTTAATTTACAATTGCAAAAAAAACAGCGACACTTGTTCATTTGGAGCAAGCACCTGCAAGTGGCTTGAGTGTGTGTGTGTAAGAGTGCAGCGTGTATAATTTTTGATTTATGATCTGTCACAAAAATAGCAGTCGCATACCCTACTCTAGGTGCGGTTCACAACTACAACAAAAAAAAAAAAAAAACACACACACACATCGAATAAGAAAAATGCGTGCAATGAGTAAAAAAAAAAAAAAATAAATAAATGCGAAAATGTTGAAAGCCACTGAGGATGGCAGTAAAAGATATTTACGATGTCCATGCCAAAGTTATGCATAAAACTTTCTATAGAACTCAAGTTGAGGCTCAGTCTGAGGCCCGCTGCACGTCGCCTGTTGCCTGGTTGCCTGTTGCTATCTTAACACGATCAAAGCCAGCCACAACAACAGAAGCAATCAATTTTCGTTGTTGTGATAGCCGCGGGTAGTCAGACAGCAGCGGATCCCAGAGCACCCAAACCCCATCCGATCCAACTGCAACTCAGCCGCAGTTGCAGTCGCAGTCCCAGGCCCAGATCCATGTCCAGGCCCAAGTCCAGGCACTTGGCAAAGCTGCAGGCGATGCGGCTGCTTAATAAATATGATAATGCAGTGGACGTGGCCGGTACCCAAACAGGCTGCTCTACTAATTAATGTAACAACTACATGAGCAGTCGTAACTGAGCCACAGACTAGTTCTCATCCTTTATATTGTACGTCAACCTCAAGCCTTGACCACAAGCCGCAAAGTATTTTCTGAATATGTTTCGGTATTTCTGTCTCAGCCTTAACCCTAATAATAATAAATAGTGTCAGGATTAATTGAATCGTTCGCACTTTGCAGTTCGCCTTCTTTTTCTTATTTTTTCTTGTTTTTTTTTTTTTTGCGTCATTTCCCGAGCCTGTGACACATGCTGCGACTCATGATATATTATCGTTTTTCAACTTTGCAATATATTATAAATTTATGTTTGTCGCTGTCTTCTCGGCTTCCTTAGCATACGCTGTTACCACGATACACTTCAAAGCACAACGAATTCTATGGCAACCGCCTATCGACTCTGCTCTGGCATTTTATAGTTCATTAATGTGGCAATTCTGGCATGATTTACGCCCAATTCCATTCAAAGTAGTAGTTCAAGAAGAGCAAAGGAAATTGCAAATTCTAGCAGATAGGCTGACAACACAACAAGTTAACAATTGGAGCTGCCATGTGTTGGTATTAATTTATTGGGCTATTTTACATTTCAAAATATTTGAAATACTTCTATGTGTTATTATAAAAATATTCTTAAATTTGCTAGGCAAATTTATATTTCCTATCACATCAAACATTATTTTGAATAATTGATAATTCTGATGCTGATATTTGACGTTCTTTAATTTATAAAGAATTTTAAAATGATTGAAGAATTGAGATTATTTTTTATTTTATTATTTGAAATTGTTAATTTGAAATGTTATTTTTATTTCATAATGTCTGAAATATTTATATTTATTATTTAAATTATATATTGTATATACAAATGTTAGTCAAATTCCCTAACACATAAAACATTAAAATTTATTGTTTAATAGTTTCAGTTATGTGTAGTATTATAATTTATATAACTATTTTAAATTTCGTAACTATTTATTTGAAAATACTCTGTCAGATTTTTTATGTTCCTTAATTTCTAAAACATTTTTGCCTTTTGGATATCAATTACTTTATTACTTTTGTGTTTGTAACAATTAGCACCTTTATCCCGTTATGGCATCAAGAGAATTAATTTTTCAAAATATTGAAACCATATTCAATAGCAAACAATTACTCATTGGCTCATTTAAGTTAAAGTTTACATCATTAAATTGAGAATAAATTGGCAAAAGGATTACACACATAGTTAATGCTCTGAAACAATAAGTCATGTGTCAGAAGCTGCTGTTAAGCTGCAAAGACGCTTAAAGCAACGTAAGTTGAAAATATGAAATATCTTAAGAGACAACAACAATGGCAAGTGTCTGTTAACATGGCCCAAAACGAAACGGGGCACTCAACGGTTCGCAGCAGATCAGCTGATTGCTGCAACGAATTGCTGAGTGAAATGGAAGTGCCAAATCCGCTGAGCCCGCGACAGGGGTAAGTAAGATGGAGCTGGGGAAGGGGGTGGAAGTGGAAGTGGGAAAGCATATGTGAAAATAATCGCAAGCCTGAGCATAAATAATGGACTTAAGTGTCAAAGGGGCATATCATCAATTTGTTTTTTGGCGGCAGCGGCGGCGGCTAACCCCACAACAACAACCCCTCTACAGGAAAGAAGGAGGGGCACACAAATTCCCCAGATATGTATTTTTAAAAATAAAACTGAAGCAGAACAATGGTGTGGCATTGAAAGAGCCAGTTCCAGATTTTCAAATAAATTCGCTGAGTACTTAAGTGCTTCCGAAAGTGAAACAAATCTGTGACATGTGTTTCAGTTTCTGGTTCGACTTCCAACTACTAACCCCCCCTTCGTCTCCTCTTTTCATTGCCTTGCAGCTCATTGCGCTCTTTCCACGGACTGTGCCGTAAATTTGCCTAAAGTGCCTCTCTCTCCTACAATGGAAACTCAGTTGCAGCCTCCAACAGAAAACTGAAAACAGACAACAAAAGAAAAATGTACTTCCCTTCACCCTCGAGCACCTTCTACAAGTTTGTTGCATTTTAATTCAGTTCTCTTTCTGGTCTTTTTTGTTTCGTGTCTCGTCTCTTGAAACGCGGTCGCTCTTTTAAGCGGATTTTGAACGCCGCTTCCGAAAAAAGCCCCAACACGAAATTGGCTAAGAAATATTGTCGCTGCCGAAACAAAACCCGGAGCCATAGAGCCAGAGTTGGAGCTAAGGCTGGGGACTGCGACTTTCCTGAAACGGCAGTTGGAACAAAAGTAGTTCAATCCGGAACAGCAATCTCTTGCATTCTGTGTCTCTCTGATTTTGATGGAGCACGTAATTTATGTGAGCTGCTTAGGGAGGGCGTCCACAGAACGATAACATATGTTCTTGTGCCTACGATTTACTCCACTGCGACTACATAAAACAGTGACAAATTTCTTAAATTTGCAGCAAAATATCTTTAATATACAATAAAATATAATCTTTATATATTTGAAGAAGAAAATCAACTGAAATGCGAAATGCTTATGAAATAAAATAGAAAACAGAAATCTCGAATGATTTGTGAAATCAATAATAGCCGAATAAGCACACAGAATTTATTATTGTTTTAATATAGCTAAATCACAAATTGATTACTCTTAATGGATCAAATGAGTAATTACATTAAAATCATGTTTCATTATTGTTTTTAAGCAAAACACTGCCAAAATAGCCAGTATTTTTGACATAACTCAGAAAAATGGCCTTGAAGTGAAATTGATGTGGAATTTAAGAGGAAGTTATTTGGTCCCCTGATATTGTATGATAAAGAGAAAAAAAATAATAATATGCAAAGCTGAACCATATAATAAACCATGAACCAAATTAAGAAAACATGCTTATTATAAAATTTTTATAGTATCTTACATTTAAATATACGTTTATAGAAATGGTCAGCAATTAATTTGTTTTTTCAAAAATGTTTGTTTATATTTATGTCTTGTGCACATTATGTAAAGACTTTATTAAAACGATCGCATCATCAGCAACTTTTATAGTGGTTTTGAAATTGCAAGTATTTCATTAACCATTAGTTGTTGAGCACTTCTTTAAGTTTTGAAATTTGTTATTACAGTTGTGGTAAATTGTTTTGATATCCCTTTCGATGATTGTTCACCTGGTCGCCAAACAAAACTCTTAATCTTTTTTCGATGCAACTCTATTCTAAAGTCTTCAAATAGCCAGGCCCTGGGTTGACAATGCCAAAAAAAAAAAACATAATGAAAAAAAGGACAACAAAAAAGAATTTGAAAACTGCTGCAATAACAAACAAGGCCAAACAATGAGCCAGCAGAATACAAATAAAATGGGGGCTTAATGCCACAAATTGAGCAATTCTTGGCATGTGCATAAGGATTTCTTATCTCTCTTCCACTCTTCCACTCTATCTGCCTCTTTCACTTTTGATTGTGTCTAACTCTAATGCAGCTATTTGAAAACTAATGAGTGGCATGGCATAAAATGGAAAGCGGCAGCAACAACAAACTGAAGAAACAAAAAACAGCCGGCAGTCAGAAATCCGCTTATAACGATGAGTTCCACGGCACAATGAGGGGAGTAGGGAGCATAGAGCATCGCGAATGACAACAGATCCTAGCTATAGCTGAGGCCGAGTGCAAATGAATGCGCATTTTAAATTGAGCTCTAATCCTTTTACAATTGATGCTGTGCAGTCAGCCAGATACCTGTATGCACATGTCCTCGTCTCCGCCTTATCCTCGGGACTATGTATTGGTCCTGTTGTTTGTTGTTTTTGGCTAAAGCATTATATTTGTGTTTGCTAGGGCTTAGAAGCATGAGTACATAGCCCGAGAGGTGTGACGGCATATGGTTTTATTTTCCCAGTGCCGATTAGGACCTACCGCGGTCTAAAAGTAGTCAAACGCTTGTGCACAAAACTGAAGAGTTGTTCTAATGCAGCTTGTCAAAGACATTAATATATTTAATAATCAAGTCGAAATATACAAATGTATTTTTGTAAAAACCAACAATCGCACCTTTTATAAGCAACGGATGTTTAATAAGTGAAAGTTGTTGTCAAAACAATCCATAAATTCACATAAAAGTAAGTTTTATATTGAACAAGTAAATGCTCTGAAATTCCCATTAGTTTTAATCCTAATTTCTCAGCTCAATTTATATGCATACAAATACTTCAAATCAATCAATGCAATTGAAAAATTGCATTAATCATATAAAACAAAACCTTACATAATTACATATTAAAAAGCATGAATTTGCTTGTTGAGAATTTCTACTTTTTTAAATTGACATATTTAAATAAAAATAAAAAATGTTCGTTCAAGGAAAGCTTATATTTTAACGATACACAAATAATTTATAGTAAGCTTCCTATATAAAAACATAATTAAATCTATAGAAAACAAGCTATACATAAATGACACTAAGAAACAATAAATATCATAAAATTAATTCTAATCTTTTTGTAAAAATTTTTTTATTTGATTAACTATATAAATTGCGAAAGGAAAATTATTTTAATTGTTGGTCCTTTCGTACTAAATTATTAAAATTTCTTAAAAAAACGTCTAAAATCAAGAAAGTGTATTTTTTAATCATGAAAAAAATTCTCCCACAATTACAACTCAAAAAAGATTGATCTTAGCTTTTTAGAGAATATGAAACATTCCCAGTTAAAAATATATATTCTTATTAAAAGAATGAAAAAAATTTTAAATTGAACCCAGAATTCTCGAGTCCAGAATCTTTTCTATAGTTTTATTTCGTCGTGAGCGGCACCTGGCTGCCTGTAAGCACTGACATCCCCCTCAAAAATAAAACATGCGCTTGCTGCTCCTGTTTCATTTATAGTTTCGAAAGGCAAGCGACACAATGTCTACAAAGGCAGACATCTGCTCGAGGAGAGCATTGGACTGTTTGAAAATCGAAAAGCGTTGCGAAATTAAATTTGTGTTTCCGACAAAAGTTAACACATTGTAAAGCAAATGACAAACTGCGCACAAAATCAAATAAGAAATTCGTTATAGGCGACGCATGCAACGAGTCGCAACGAAACGAATTGAATTTCAAACAGGATTTACGAGGTTGACACATATTTAACGTGCCACTGCATCCCGATGGGGCACTCACAGTTCATACACACACACACACACACACGTAAGTCCCTGGCTGTTGCGCATGCGCAATGGAAAACTGTGAAAAGCGCAAATCGCTTGTGACGAAACGAAATTTTCAATGCTCGGCTGAGGACGACTTAACGGACCCGAAACGATGCAAAAAGTGCTAATGAAATGTCCTTCTTAGTTCTGCCTCTGAACCAGAACTACATCTGAGCCCCGAATCCGAGTTCGGTCCTTAGGCAGCTGCCCAGAGTATTCCTAATGTGCTGTGTGTGGCGTGTCGAATGCTCTGAAGAGAGAAAATTGCCTGCTCGATTGCACATTGGGAAGAGCACCGAGAAAAATACAGAGAGCGAGAAGGAGAAAGACTGTGAAGAGGCTTGTCCGCAATTTGTTGCATGCAATGCCTTGCAATTTGCCTGGACGACCTCAAGTGGAATCTGGCATTAATATTCAATTTTCCGAATGTACTTAGTGCAGCTTAGATGAGTCCACATGCATCTGCCCCAATTAGTTGCAATTGTTGCAATTCGCTTCGGGCTCAAGTGCTTGGAAATCCACAAAGCAATCAGACAAGAGCCATCGTATCTGCCTCATCTCTTGTCTATTAGCTCAAACCTAGTGGACCACTCGTAGCAGATGCAAGACTTAATACTTAACGTGAATTATGTCCGATTTATGCAACTAACAATATTATCAAACATTATACTTAATTAATTATAAAATAATGCAAATATATTCGCTACATTTGTTAATTCAATCGCTGAATATCTTGTAGATGTATAGCTTACTTCGAGTAAATAAAAGTAACGAATAATAAATTTAAATACTCAAAGGAGTTGGAGCTGACAACTAAATATATTTTAACACCTTGATATTTTCCAACATTTATCAATTAAGCTTTAAATTTTAAGCCCTCAAAAATTACAAAGCATTAGGCATTAAATCGCCGAATATTTTGTTGAAAGCTTAATAAATAAAAAAAACATATAATAAACAACAATAGCTTTAAAAATTTCCCCCAAGACCTATTTAATGCTACTACAACAAATAGGTTACAAATAATCTATCAATAAAATTGAAGGAAATTACCCATATGCTTTAAATTTTTAAATAATGACAATAAACGTAAAACTAGAAGTTTTCAAAAAATTAAGTCTTCGTTTGTTTTGATTTAGGTATCAGTAGTAAACCTACAGATATATGTATATATGTTAGATTTAACCCTCGTTCGCAGTAATTTTCAGAAGAGTTTTCTGTCACAACAGGCTGACAATGTCGAGGAATTGCTGCTGTGAGAAGTGCTGCAGTTGCAAAGCTACTGCAGAGGCAACTGGGGAATATCCTGGAATTCTGCCTTTGTTTAAATTCTGCAGGCAGCTGAAGCTGCACCTGAGCGAAACCGCAAGATGAGTAAACAACAGTTAGCTGCATTTAATTGATAAACAAAGCACATGGTGGCAGCAACAGCAGCATCAACAGCAGCAACAGCGCAGCACGAGCCTGACACAGGACAAACTGAATGCCGCATGCCACACTGCAGTGTTCGACGATGTCCCTGAAGGCCATTCGACGCAGCTTGATATTTGTTTAGACCAAAATATTTGCAATGTATGAGCTGCAGATTGCAGATATTTGTCGCTTACCACATGGCGCGCGCAAAAGGTATTTCCGTGAATCACACAAAAGGATACAGCAGCAGCAGCGACTACCGAAACGGCAACAGAAGCCTTGAAATTTAATTTTATGAGCAGACATTAAGAGGCAGCCCGTCCTGCAGTTGATTGCAACAAATGCGACAAGAACGAGCAGCAGCGAGACTCAAAAGCGTGCCAAATCAACGAGCCATGCAGTTGACATTTCTAAGCTACTAACTAGGCGCTATTTCTAGGCTACCCTCGAGCCAACGCGATCTCTTCTTTCCTCTCTGGAACTGCTCGCTCTGCGCATGCGTGGCTAATCGTGGAACGTGTGTCCAGTAGTGAACTTGGTCCCTCTGCACGCGCACAAAGCGAATTTAGTCACAGCAAATTATGACAGAGAACTCTGGACAGGGACAGAGAACTGGACTGGACTGGACTCGGCGCAACTCGAGCTGCAGTTAGTGCACCCACCTGGTAGCCCATTATCCTTTGGCAACAAAAAGCGTTGCTAATGCGCTGCCAGCTAGACAAATGTCACGTGTTTTATAAGGTTGGCTAAAATTAATGTCTGCCCCTGGACAATTGTTAATAAGTGTGACTAACCAACACATAAATGGCCAGAACGAGATGGCATACAAGTAAGATTGCAGAATACTGGAAGGTAGACTGTGGAAGACTGATTGAGTAAGAAATGTAGAAATCACTACTATGATAACCACATAACTAGAAACAAACAGTGGCGCACAAAGAAATATGTTTGTAACGAACAGCTGAACAGCTCAAACCCAAAGCAATGTTCAATTGTTCATCTTTAACTGTTGCCAACATTAAATGTTTGAAATATTTTATTTGGCTTAAAAAAATGAAAACTTAAATACCCTCTAACAATAACCAAAAGCCGAAAGTTCGTTATAATTGTTTGGACTGCAATAATTTGTACTAATTACAAAAAGGGTCTAATTGCGCACAGAGCGAATACAAAGGCCAAGAGGTGTCAGCTGTTGCTGGCCTACAGCTCTGAGCCTTTGGCTTTTACTTCATTGCCACATTGACGCGTTCACACCTTGCCCAACTGGCCCAACTGGCCCAAGAGCGAGGGGTGGAAGGAAGATAGAGCCAAAAGGGGGAAACAAGGGGCGTTGGCAGTAGGGACAGCACTTTTAAAATGCCCCAAAGCGGCATTTACAAACAAGTTTCTCATATACCGTATATATGTAGCAGGTACGCATATTTATATGTATGTATTTTTTTTAATATAAAAATTGCGGCTATTTAAGCGGTACACGCCCCAGAGAGGTGCAACAAGTTTGTTGCTGTTGCTGTTCCAGGCAGCTGTCGACTGTCGAGTGTCGGATCGAAGGAACAACAGAAAACAGAAAGACAGAAACAGAGATTAAGGCCGAACTTGTGCAATTCCACCTGCAATGCTGCACTGTTATCATTCATAATTTTACACGCTTGTGATTTTATTGCCGTGAAATTACCAATAATTACGAGCAAACGAGCCGCTGAAGACTCTTCCCAAAGACCCAAAGTGTTCCCTTCAATGTTATCGGCTTAATCTGCTGCAAAAAGCAGTGCTCATTATGCGACAGAGCCATTTAGCTTCAAGCCGAACGTTTTCAATTTTTTTAAACACTGGATTTTTAACTTTAACTTTTATTTGGGATATTGCAAGTTTTCGCTCCTCCGGCAGCAACTCTAGCGGCGCAACTGAATCTGTTTCTGTTTCAGTTGCTGGCTTTTTGTTTTGGCTCTGATTTTGATTCTGATTCTGGCTTTGGCACAAATTGGCTTAAGCCCGCACAAAACGTTTTTCATCAGCGTTGCAAAACTTTTCCGACATTGCTTTTCCGCGCTTTTGTCACAAGTTTTGCCTGCTGCATTTCCCCCTTCTCTTTCTCTTTCTCCTTCTCGCCTGCTCGCTTTCTCTACTCCTCTTGGCCCTCTTATTCTGTGTGCGTAATTGCATTGCATGTTGCGCTGCATTAAACATTTCATCATTTTATTTGCCTGCCTTTGTCGTTGGCTTACGTTTGTTATTTGGCAGTTTTCCACAGAAGTTTATCATCACCACTTGTTTTCATGTTATGCAAAAGCTACTCAAAAAGGGCACTCAAATATGCATGTTTTGCGTTTGAATAATAATATTTATAAGGCCCTTTTCAAAATCATTTTAAATGTTTAAAATTTGAACTCTCAAAGAATTCCTTTTTAAAATAATTCAAAACACTTTCTTTCTATTACAAAAATATTATAAATGTTAAGCAAATGAACAAAGTTTGAAAATTGTTTAGACTGTTTCATTTAATTTTTAATTTTTTAAATTAACAAGAAAACAGAAATTTCGTAAAATTATCAGATTTTAGATATGTAAATTGAAGACATTTTTTAAGACACTTTAATTTCTCTTTGCGTCAATATATTTCAAAATTATAATTAAATAATTATTAAATTGATTTTTACATATTTTAAATAAATTTAATAAATATTTGTTTGGTATTCCTCGTTATTATGATTATTTTGATGATAATATTGTTGTTCTTTTATTCTGTAAATTCTTATGAATTTTCTGTAGCTTTCTTCTGGCCGCCACTTCATTACAACGTGGGAAACCGATGAGCACTCCACAGTTGCCGTCTCTCTATGGGATTGTTTTGGCTGTCAAAATATTGAAAGAACTAACTGGAGTGAATGTTGTTTCAGAAGTGCCGATCACCGCCAGTAGCGGCATCTATACAACAAATTCGCAAACTCATTGCGGCACTCGTAAAGAGTGATGAAGAAAAGCAATAAGACATCGGTCTACGACACTGAGAAGAGTCGAAGAGATGAAACAGAACCGAAAATATAACATCACAAGTTGCCAACTTCCCACCTTTATTAACTAATTTGCTAAGGTTGAACGGCGATCGAACAATGAGGCAATGTTAATGTCTTCTAATTGCTACAAGCGGCAACCACACACAGCGACGAGTTGAAGGAGGATGCGGCATAGCGGCAACTTTCAAAAATGTCACCTTAATTCGATAACCAAGTTCGAGAACAAACGAAAAATTGTCAACGTCATCGTTTAGGCTTTGCGTGTGGCGCAAACGGAGTTTCCTCTGCCTCTGCCTCTCTTTGCGGTAGCTACTGGACAATGGACTGTGGCATCTTGGGAAAAATGTCGCACACGTCGTCAGTGTCATTGTTGTCGCTCTCTCTGACTTTGCTCATTGCCATCTCGGCCTCATTGTCATCTAAGCGTTGTCCTCTTTGCTCGAGGTTGTTGGTGTGGCATTTGTGGGCCTACTATTTGCAGCTCCTCATGCCCAACATGCCACACGTCGGCAGCATCCTTTGCTGTTGCGCTTGCCGTTTGAACCTTGTGTCCTTTTGTTATGTTATTGTTGTTGTGTTCTTTTGCCGCTCGATTTGTTACAATTTGAAACTCATTTGGCTGCACTTGCACATCCCTAAAGTGTTTTGCCAGCAACAATTCGAGTTCTGCTTAGGTGGCCTCGCTTCCTTTCATCTCACAATGTTCAACTATGTGCGATTGTTTGCGCTCAATTGCCAAAAATTGTTTGAAGCGCCCATCTTTCAACTGACTGTTCCCCAGTATGCGTGTGTGCCTCTGTGTGTGTGTGTGCGTGTGTGCGTGTGTGGTCCTTGCTGCGAATCAGTGCGGCCTGCAAATCATTTCATTTCGGCATCGACTTTGCATATACTTAAAATGCAGTGTGCTCTGCTCTTGGGCAGCTTCCAGCCGCGGCAATTGCAACTGCACAGTGCAATAAATACTGAAATTTCTGATTTCAAAGATGTTATCAAGGAGATAGTATTTCTAAAAACTATTCAATATTCATAAGAATAATTCTATAATACTGTAAAATGCAATTAAATTTGAGTCATCTCTTCTGTCCTCAATTATTAATAGTTTTTATTTTTCCCCAATAACTTATTTTTAGTTGAAATGATTGAATCATTTATTATTTAAATTAAATTTTCTTTTTATACACTTTCATTATTTATTTTTACCATATTTTTTAAGCTTTCTTAAGTTTTTAATAATTAATATGAAATTTTAGTGGCATTACACTTAAATTCTCGATTACGAGATTTTTATATTTTTTTTTAATTGTCAAACTTTTACAAATATATAAAAAAATATTTTAACTAAGGCAAGAATATTCGAAAGTGCTGAAGACAATTTAATGAGTAATGCAATTCAATTCAACTCTAAAATAAAGTGGTGAAAAATTCTCATTTCCAGTGGTAATTTTGCAATCCAGAGAATAATAGAATAAATATTATTAGGCTAAATTTGATGTCTACTGGTTCCACTGTGCATGTGCCACGCACTTTGTACCCACTGATGCTGGTTCTCAACTGTTTTGCATGATTGACTGTTTGACATAATGAAACGCATGCAGAAACAAGCAGAAGCGAAGCAACCGAAGCAACGACACAACGGCGCAAAGAGCCAGAGACCCAGTTTCAGATGCAGTTTCGGTCTCCAGCTGCAGGTTGCAACTCTTGCACCCGGAGAGCTGGCAAGTAACCAGATTTGGGATGCCAACCCACGCAGAGTTGCATTCCCTCGTGCTTGTTCTTGTTGCTGTTGTTGTTGTTGCTACTAATCAAGTGCAATGTTGCTGCCCTGGGCATGGTCTCGTGTGGCACGGACTTTCCTCTCTGGGGGTGTGGGGAGGCAGTCCGTCACTGTGGCAGGTTCCGTATTGTGGTTTCCCGTCTGTTTTTCTTTTATCAACGTTAGCCCAGTCGCAGTCTCTATGATTGCTTCAGTTGTAGTTATCGTTGTTGCTCTTCTAATCAGTCAGTGCACAGTGCATGGCAGAAAGTTGGTCAGCAGTCGGTTTGGCCATCTTTTTGTAGACAAAGGGGGCGGGCGGTTTCCCAGACTACTTCGGAAGGGGGCTAATGAAAATGAAAATCTGTGTCAATGTGCATTGTCTGCATATTGAACAGCACTGTGCACAAAATTGAGTCGAGTTGAGTTGAGTTGAGTGTGGTTCACTTCAGTTTGGTTTTCGGTTTTCCGAGGCATTGTCAACACATTTTGAATTTCCTTTTGGGTATCGCACGCTCGCAAATTAACTGCGACACTCTCTCTGAAGTTGGGTGGGCTGCTTCTGGTAATTGCTGTTCAGGTGTAGGCAGACCAAACAAACTTTAATTTACTTTAAAAGCATGTGACAAGTATTATTTTTTAGCCAGCACTTCTGCGTCATACCCTGTAATTATTTTGTTTAACTTTATTCACTCAGCTATCTGAGATAGGGTGTTTAATTGTTCTGTACTCTCGTTTCTTTATATTTAGCGCTCTGTCACTTGTAAGATTTCAAAGATGCTCTGCTCTAGTCTGTCTGTCGTGTGTGTGGGCTCAAAAGCCAGTTCGAGTCGGAGAGACGAGCTATTAAAATAAAACGCCCACCGTTTGTCAGGTCTTCAGTCAGCATGGATGACATGCATTTGGTTGTCGGCCTAACATTGAAGTGATGAAAGTGTTTCACAATCAACGAAGACTGGCGGCAGCATCACAAGCTAAAAAGACACCAACGACACAAATATGAATTCAGACGGACAGCCAGACAGACAGACACCCACACACAACAGGACGCCGGTATGTCTGAGGGCCTCAGAGATCCGACCTCGACCTCGTCTCCTGCTCCGTCTCAAAGGGCGTTACTAATTTGTGTCACATTTTCTTTCTTTCTGTTGGGAATTTGTTACACTTGTTACACGGTTCACACGCCGTAGGAATCGGTTGGATGTCTTATATCTTCCGGCTTCTATGCCTACTGTGTCTCCGTCTATTGTTTTCCGGTTTCTGTTCTTTTCTTTTTTTGTTTTTGGCATTGATTTTTGCGGTAGGTCCACATCATCGATCGAGTGTCGGGCCTCATTCATCAGCTCCGACTGGCATCTCTAATTGTCGATTCGTTACAAAAATGTGCGACTTCTTAAAGCCAGCAAGTCATCGCCATCTCCATCCATCGGCGACTCTGATCCCTGAGCATTGCGAACTGTGTGTGGGCGACCAGACCACATATTAAACGTTTCTGCATCCCGTTCATGCAGAGACAAAGAGACGACGTCGCCGCTCTGCAGGTCTTGTCCTGAGTACATGCGTTACCACCGACTCTCAACACTATCTCAAACTCACACAGACACTTCGACGACTAGCGCTCAATCAGTCTTAAACTGTATTTAATATTTAATGATTAATTTCATTTAATGTAGTTTTACGGTAAAGTAGACTATAAACACTTACTATTATGAACTTAAGATTAGGAAACTAATAGTTGTAGTTTTACATCTCAAGTTAATGATTGTCGATATAAATGATTAATCAATTTATTTATTTTCATTCATATTATCATGTTTTGGGAACAATATAAACTTAAGTAAAGTGTTGCCATTTATTTATTTTTTATTATTAAATTGGCACTAGTATAGTATTTACAGTAGAAGTGATTTGAATATTTCTAAAACAATAAATTCCAATGATCTCTTAAAATTAGCCACAAGAGCTACCAAATTGTCAGTTGAATGTTTAGTTGTGTCAACAAACTATCAATAAAAGTACATTTTAAATAAAAATTTAGAAAAAGATAATTAAAAACTGTGAAACTAAAGTTAACTATAATTCTGCAATTAATGTTATCATGAAAATTCTTGATCTGCAATATGCCATTATTTCTTTTAATTTAATTAATTAAACAGCTTAAAATTAGTATGAAGAATATTTCTAGAATATTGTCACTTTTCTTGTTAGCAATGATAATAAATTTACATTAACAAGTTTTAAGTGATGTAAGCAATATATTGAAATATATGTGGATAATCGCCTAAGTACATCTTTAACTATTCATCAGCGATAATTGAAAGCCTATAAGATACTCGACTTTGTAGTTAAACTGTAGCCAGTTGCCACATTGCCCCCATGCTATGGAACGTGCAACAGTTGAACGTTAATCAAAGAGAAATTGCAACTGCAAATGCATTCAGCTCAAGTTACAGTTGGCGTGCACCCACTCGAGAGAAGGGGGAACGGGGGTGGTGGAGGTGTTGGCGGTGGGCTGCAATATAGTGTGCGGTGTAATTTAATGTGCGTCTAAGAACGCTTTTGGCCATGATTTGGCGTACGCCATTTAATCAGAGATATCAGCAACACCTGCCGCATTTGCAGTGCACAACAAGGCAAGAAGTAAGTGCAACTTCAGAGTTGGCTCCTGCAGCGCCAATAAACTGATAAAGAAGCAGAAGTCGATGCTGTCCATACACTTCCTGTTTGCGAGCTTGCGATCTGGTAGCTGCCTGTTGGCCAGTGGTTTTGGCCTTGGCTTGCATGCGACGTAACTTAAATCAAAATCGATGTTGCAGTTGCCATTGCCGTTGCAGTTGCAGTTGCCACTACAGTCAGCATTACCAGCGTTGGCAACGTTTGTTGCACCAACGCTCGCTGATGGCATAAAAATTAATTAAGTTGACTTCTGGCATTGGCAATATCCAAAGCCTTCTCGTCTGCCACAGACAGTCAGCTGCAAGCGGAAGTCGTATGTTTTGTTATATTTGACTTTCCGTTGTGGAAATTTCCAAGTGTGGAAATTATGAAAAATGAGCATAGAGCGACAGCTAACGAGGCTAGAATATTCTCTCTGTAGTATGGCGCCAGTTTGCAACAGTTTCAAGCACTTGTATTCACTATATTCAAGTACTGTTCTTGGTACGTAGGCGCTGAAACATGCTCAGCGTAATTGATGAATTGAAAGTCATCTGAAAGATAAATGAACTTGGCCAACTATTTCGTATGTGTGGGGCCAGATATTATCTGTGGTCCCCCTTCAATTTCTGAAGTAATCAGTTATTAAAAATGCTGAAATACACACCTCAAATGCAATCAGTTCATTGTAGATTGGAATGCACCACAATAATGCACAAATGTCAACTGTCTGGGGATCAGCTCGTTGTTTTTTTATCTGAGCCCCAACAAAACTGTCCGCTAAACTGTCACTGACAATTGGGCACGATATGACTGACAGTTGTAATTGATTTTGAGAACGCTTAGCTGTAGATTACAACACATTAGCAGCTGGCCCATAGGCCAGATCTATGGGCTTGGCTAAGATTGGTTTACCTCAAATCCCAAGACAGTTTCTCCACTAACAATGGAAAAATATTTTGTATAAATATATACAAATAATGGAATGACAATTTTAACAATGGATTCCGAATATTTGAAAGTTTATTGAAATTCTACTTTTTAAACGTAATAACTACACTTTTCTTAAAATAAAAACGTATTATTTGAAATAAATAAACATTATAATTTATAATAAAAATGATCAAATATGTTTATATAAAGCCACCTCCACTGGCAAAGTTTAAATATTGTGTGTAATTATACATATTTTAGAAGCCAAAATATTTTAAATTGCTTAGAGCATTTATGTGGGATTGGTTTTATGATAATGTTTATTTATTACTTCATAAGTTTAATCCTTAATTATTATTGTATTTAGGTTTGTTTAACTTTATTTAAAGTATGCGATTAATTATATTATTTAGATATATTCGTCGCGGTCGTCGTTAGCACGTCTTGCTTTTTCTCGTCGTCGTCACAAAACTGTCGTCTCTCGACTTCCCTCACAATCGATACTCCTTTCTTCTCTTAATCGATAGGTGGATAAATTGGCGTTGCCAGACCCATTCCCACATTTATATTAATATTAAATTAAACAAAAACCCAGAATAATCTCTTTAATCTCTTTTGTTACACTGGTAAACAGAAATAAACAATTTAAATTGTAAGCTTATTATTGAATGCCGAGTTAAAAATGTAAATATCTCTTAGGCACAATTTTATCTTGTGTATCATATCACTAAACAATCTTTTTCTTTCACCTATGTATATTATAGACCTCCCCCTACTTTCGGCTTATTCCGTAAATCAAAGTGCTTTCGCTTGTTGCTAGATCGTATCGATTAGGATAGTAGTTTAATGGTTATAGAGCACACCGCACTGCTAACTATAGGCAACTGCGAACAGATTCATTGAGGAAAGTAAAACTTGTAATAAAAATTAAAATCAACTTCGATTTTTATGATGGCCGCAACGCGTTGAGGCCACAAAAATTGCAGCTGCATCAACGTAGTGACAAGGGTAAAAATGATATCAAAGTTGGTGGGGTAATTTGAAGAACGTAAAACGATTTTAAGGCCATCATTAACATTATCGGCTGGACGTAATATGGGCAGAGTCGTAGATAAGAAGAGGCCAGAACTGGGAGGTCGACAAACACTTTTCGAACTTTCCATTGACGCCCCAGTGAGTGTCTGAGTTTGCTTTTTTTTATGATCTCAAATTAAACGCGATTTGTTGTTGTTCGACATTTGTTTGTTGGGTTTGTTTTGTTATTTAATTAAATGTAAAATCAGGTTAACTATTGAGCAAAAGCGCAGCGTGAGCTGCTTTTTTCTTGAGGGCCTGGCCAAAATCTCAACACCAAAGTGCCATTAAAATCGCGTAAATCTCAGGCCTACATAGAGGGCCATCAAATAAAAGTTCATTAGTTGCGCATAAAAAGTGAACAAAAATAGTAAAATCAACACACACGAGCGTCGGCAAAATCTCTAAGATAGCGTGCCTCAACATCTAACCGATGTTCGGTTTTGTTGGCACCAAAGCTGAGAAATATATACAAAAAATAATTGCAAATTGTCTGTATATCAATTGAAACCATGCATTGCAAATTTTTCAGGCCTAACAGAGCATTTGGCAAATGTGTCTGGCAAGCAAGCAAGCAGCAGCTGCCAATGCCACTAAAATTATGCTCGCTGCCGGCCAGGCCCAAACAGTTGGCCAACTCCAAACAACGCACATCGTCTCGCTTTTGGCCAAATCCAATTCGAAATGCGTGTCACCTACGGCTGGAACGAAATTGCAGCAGGACAAATGCTGAGCGTGAAAATCCTTTTGGGGCATAGACTGCTGTTCGTTTTGTGTGCGTGCGTGTTGGAAAATTTCAAGTGTGAAAATCGCTTATGTCTCGGCATTCGCATCTGCAAAATGTGTCTAAAGAGGAAACCTCAACAATCAAACAAAATTCCTATACAATTTTTGTCTACGCTCTACCAGTTTTCCTAATGGGATTAAATTACACCAAAAATTAAAGTGTTGTCCACGTTGAGCGTTTTAAAATATTGCAATAAAGTTAAAGAGCTGTTTAAATTGCTTAAAATATTTACTTGCCATAAAAACAGTTAAGTATAATACAACTTAGATTCACTTTTTAGAAACTTATTATACTAAATAGTTTAGTACAAAATTAAAATTTGAGATCTAAAAATATATAAAAAGGACGATTTTAAGTTGTAAAGTGTACCAAATGAACGCTAAAATCTATGATTAGCCTCATTTTAAATATGGGTGAGTCTAATCTTGAGTGGAGCTCATTTTATTATACAAACAAATTATTATTATCGCGCATAGATAAGCCACAGATGTGGACCACACCTTTGATCACGCTCTGATCTATTGTAATATCCGAAACCAAAGCAGAAATAACACAAAAATAAAAAGTAAATTCAACCAAAACGCTGAAAATGTATTCAACTATTCATAATTCACACAGTGCAAATGTTAATGAAGACTCCCCGTTGCGTTAATGAGTCAAAGCGCTGAAATTACTATTTGCATTCACTTTTTAGCACCTGGAATGAGTGAATGAATTTATTTTCATTTATCACGAAAGTTTATAAATCAACACAAAACGCACCGCCCGATGGACTAAATAAACACAAATTATTAATTTTCAAATGCAGCTGCGAGCGGTCACTTGCAACATTGCATCCACAGTAACAATAACAGCAACAGCAACAGCAATGTTGTGTGTCAAATGAAAAAAAAAAAACACTTGGTGCATTAAAATTAAGCTAAAATTAATTGCAACCGCATTGGGGGAGACCGAAACTAAACTCATTTTTTGCAGGCTTAAAATGTTAGCTGCTAATTGAAAACTGACTATATATATCACGTGCCACACATGCCAAACACCATTTGTGCCTTATGCAGATTGCAGACCATTCCAACTCCCCCTCACCAAGGGGGTATGAGGAAAGTTGAGTGGTGGCGCAATTGCTCGGGTGGCAAACTGGTTAACGTTGCAATTTATTTCAGTAAAAAAATTTTAATAAAAAATCAAAGTGTATTTTTTACGCGTTCAGACTGAAAAGTTAATTAAAAGTTACCGGCAACTTTATTAATATCCATTTTTGCTCTTCTGATTTTTTGACAAAACGCTTCAATAACTCAATTATTCAAACTGATTTGATGAAATATTCATATTTTCATTTTGTATTAATCAACTAATTTTGTTAATTTAATTCGAATATTTCAAGACTCTCTTAATTTCCCTTTAATTTCATTTTACGATGAGAAGATTTAAAAAATATTTGTTTTGTGCTGTAACTTATTCGGTGTTGAAAAATTGTATTTAAAAAAAATTAGTTCAACAGTTACATTCATAATTTTGAAATATTTTGTATGAGCAACCCCATTAGTTAGATGTACGAGTTCTGATAATAACTGGACGTTGTTGGGCAATCTGGCCAGATGCAGGAACATAAAATTCATTTGGCTGCCATAATTTCTTGTTGTTAGCGAAATAACGCAGATACTGAGAAGCAAAGCCAGAAACATGATCAATTATAGTGCGAAATGCTGGAAAAATTGCAGCCTAAATAAATAAAGTTTTGCTAGACCGGAAGATGGGGTAGATGGGGAGGGGGATTGTTGCATGTGGCATTTGTTTATGCGAATTGCGGGCGCGGCACATGTGAGTAATTCATTTATGCCATTGGCATGGTGCTGTTTGCCGGTTTGATTAATCGCGGCTAGTTACGAGCGGCAATTGCAAAATTGGCCAATAGATAGAGCAACAGCAGCAGCAGCGGCAGCACACTCGTAAACTCGTATTCAAAACTCGGCCACAGTTTTCAACACCTACATACGTGAGGCAAGAGCCACGGAGGCAGTCAGCCAACTGCCACAAAAGCGATGTGAAACAATTATGCAAATGCTCTGTGAGAAACAATGCAGAGAAATCATTGCGAGATGCAAATTAATTACCCCAACTGCAGAATGCATCAAACATTAGTTGCTCTGCTAACTTATGTATATGTATCTGCATATATGAAGGTTACTGCTAATGTGGGTGTGTAGTTGCCGTTGTCATTGTCGCTGTTGTTGTTGTTGTTGTTGATGCTGATGCTTAGGAGGCTGCAACTTGTGTGCTGTCACGCTAATGAGACAATTGCAATTGCTGTTGCCACAAAACTTTCGTCGACTGCGACAACTGCGTGTGCTTTTGCCTGTTGCTGGTTATGTTTGAGTTGTTTGGTTGTCATTAAGATGCAGCTCACCTCCCTTCCATGAGCAACAGCATGTGGCAACAACTTACAACTGCAACAGGCTGACATGAGCACTGACTGACCCAATTCTCAGCTACAGCATTGTCATTGCTTGTGGTAATGTGACATAAGGTGCAAGCAATTACACTTGTCAACAAGATAACATTGCCTTTAAACCATTTGACTTTTATTATAAATAACATTTTAATGTAATATATTTGAGTCAATTATTTAAATTGTGTTAAATTAATTCATTAATTAAGTTAGCCAATTGTATGGATAGGATAAAACACAAAATTATGTTCATCAAGTCACTAAACTTTTGAAGCAATGATTTTGTTCGGCAGAATATATCAATTTAGAATATTAAAGTATTTGTATAAATATTTTACACTAAATAATCAAGTTTGTAATGTTTTACATTTTATTCAAAAATTAAATTATTTTCTACTGATTGTTGCTACCTATTTTAATTTTTTGTAGATGTTAATTTAAATAGTTTTCATCTCTAATTGAGTCTTTAATTTATATTGTAATTTAATTGAAATTTATTTGTCAACCTGAAAATAAACAAATAAGTTGTGATTAATTTTCTTGTTGAGTAGTTTCTCTATCTGTGTACTATTGCATCTTAATTTGTTAAATGTCTTGCTGCGAAAGTGTTATTGTTGCTGCTTGTAAATTGAGTTGCATTGCCTGACTGTCTGCCTTAGTTAGCCAACTGTCATCATTATTTTTTCCAATATGCATTTAGCGTTTTATGGATATGCGTGCCGAGGTTTTGAGGCATCGATTTCTGTTTTGAGACAGCCGACTGCCTAATCAGCATCTCATATTGTGTTTGCTGTTGCAGCTGTTGCAGTGCCCGCTGCCGTTGCTGTGGATGTTGCTGTTGCAGTTGCTGTTGATGCATGTGGCACGCAATTGTAGAGCATTGTTTTGTTATTGTCTGTGGCATATCCTTGACCATGGAAAGTATTGCCGCTTGTGGCAAGGTCCAAAGTATCCATCGGTTGTTCGTTGACTGTTCCGTGACAGTCGTCGTAGTCGAAGTCGTCATCATCAATGCTTGTTTATATTTCGTAGACATTCTTCCGTTCGCCTTTCAAAAAGGTCTTTGGTCAGCAATTGACATCGCTTGACGTCTTAATTTTTGTGGCTGCTCCCGCGACGCGATGCGACGTCGTCAAGTTGCCAAAGCACTTGAAATGAAAAACTTCATCACAACATCTTGAGGTTGAGACATACATAGACGTATCTGCAACCTCAACCTCAACCTCAACTTCAACTTCCAACTTGCCACTTCATCTGTGAGTGTCTCTGTCTGTGTGTGCGTGCGTCGCCTGTTGAATACTTGACGGCGTCTCGGGACCGCAACATCCATTGGTTTTTGGTTACTTCCCATTAATTGCAATTGCGTGTCCAAAGCTTGGACCATTGTTTGTTTGTTTGATTTTCTTTTTTGTATTTTCGTATTTTTATTTTTATTTTTAGGTTTGGCTTCTGCTGTTACATCCTCTCTGCTCTCCACCTCGCAGACGATCTCTTAGAACTCGCTATATGCTGCCAATAATGCATTTTTGGCCTACGCTGTGTAAATAAACATTGATCTTGAAAAATTATATTTACCCAACTCATCAGCATCGTCATCAGCAGACACCGGTAAATGTTTTCTTTGCTGATTGCTTTGTATGATCACGCAGATGACTCCGAAATCCAACACGACGCTGCAGACACTGCACACAGATGACTTGAGCTGTTCCCTCATTTCTTTTATTTTTTTTTGCATTCTGTAAGGTGTTGATATTTGCTTATTAAATACGAGACTTTTTATGAGCTTTGAGCAAACAGAGCGAATGCTTAATGAGCCCAATCACGTTAATTTCTTGCGCAAATATTAAGCTGTCTGCTGCTCGTGCTTAAAGTAAACTCGACTTTGTATCTACACAAAAGGATAATGAACTGCGAGAATTTGTTATTGGCGTGTCAAGTTTTAACTCTGAGTACAAAATTGTTGTATTTTAGATTTTAATATAAAATATATATTTTTCTTGCTAGTGCAATATGCAAATAGATATACATTTTATTTACAATGTAAATAAATTTCACAAAATGCCAATTACAATGGGCAACCATTCCTCACTGTTTTTTCAATAAGCTAGCTATGGACAAACATTTCACACATAAATGGCCACAACGAAGTGAAATTCGTTCCAAGGGCGTGGCAAAGTAACATTTTTTTGTTGCAGTCAAACCCACTGACTAACTAACCAGACAACAAAGACGGCGCAACTCCAACATTGCTAAGAATATGCCACAATATCTCTGGAGAGGCAAGTTACAATATTTTCCTTTGATATTTTGTGGGCCGGCTGAAGCACGTGAAGCAATAACAGACACCCACAAAAAACTAACCTGCAACTTGTTGCACCTCAATAACAGCAACAACAACGTGAAGACCACGTCATTGGAGTGGAAAAATCACTTCCGTGTATGTGACCAAAGCCAGCAGCAATCGAATAGAATATTTCTGAATAGAGACAGAGAACACAGCGAGAGAGAGAGAGAGGGAAAGAAAAGATAGAAAATGCATTGCCATTTTCCACTTTGGTACTACAATTTGACACGCCGGCAAATTTAATGCGAATTTAAAATGTTGTCGATGATAATCTATTAATTATAGAGTTGGTCGAACTAACGGCAGCCCAAGAGGTGTTGAGTGCATCCGAAAGCAAGCAGCTTGAACCTGCAGCTCAAACAGAGGTTGAAGCCGATAATGAAGTTCAATTTTAGTTTTTGTATTTTTGGAAAATATTTAGCACACGCACAAACTGACAGAATTTTCGGTAAAAAAAAATAAGTTCTTTAATTGCAGTGTATGGCTTACTAAGTGGAGTTTACAATGGAAATATTAAATTTAATAATGATTTCCAAATGCTGCATTGTAAATGTGTATTTCACAATTTCAATGTATAGATGCATATTAAACAGATGAAAATCGTTACACTATTTATTTTCCCTCAATAATTTGATAATGCATTTATCATATATTCATTATTAAAAAGATAGTGTAATATAATTACAAATCAAATTTGTAATTAAATGGAGTGTGTTGTTCTCTAACATTTTGCATAATATTAAACACATTAAATTTATTCATTCCAGTAGTAATACTCAAAAATTATTTTTCCCTACTTCAAGCTAATTTTTCATCTACAGCCCAGCTGAAAAGGATATGAAAACTTCGGTGCTAAAATCTCAGCCAGTTTTTCTAGTTTCTAACTGTTTCTAGTAACGCCCCTCAGCAACACCTTGAACAGCAACACCACCGAAACCAAAACCCCAGCAACACCAGCAACAACTTGTCTAGCAACATGGCCAAGCAAATTAAGTTGGCACTCTTTAATAAGATGATGATGGTTCGGCTTTGATATATCAGCCAGCGCGTCGTCTATTCTGCTCTGTCTGGCCAGCGTGCCGGCGCAATTCAGGCGTTGCAGCTTCAAGCTGCACAACAGCACAGAACAGGCCACAAAAAGGTGTCGTGCTTGTTGCTGCTCTTCTTGCTGTTCCTGTATCTTTTGCTGTTGCTGTTATTGTAGCTGTTGCTGCAGTGTGGCGAACGGCATTGACAGATTGCAACTGAGCGTGAAAATAGTTCCCATGTCTGCGCTGCGCTGGGTATTTTCTACTATTTTTCCTTTGCTGCCGTTGAAGCTTCTAATGCGCGCTGGGTACTTGCCGTTATTGCTGCTGACCGGCAACAGCCACAGCAACTGTTGTTGCCTGGCAGTCATTATATGGAATTTTTGGATATATCATCTTTTCGGACTGACTGACTAGCTTACATGCAACACGAAGCAGTCCCTCTGCCCCCATTTGCCGGCGGTTAATTTCTGCTATGCCGCCGCCGCCGCCGCTGCCGCTGCTGCTGCTGCTGGTGGACACGTCTGCCAAAATGTTTCGTTTTATTCTGTTTCGGCAACAGCTACAGCAACAGCAAACGTCGCTGCGAGAGAGCCAAGTACTTTTGCTATCATTGCAATTTATCACGGAACGTTGCCGCGGCGGTCCTTTTGGCCTGAGTTGCCTCCTCGCCTGTGTGTGAGAAGTGTGCGTACGTGTTGCTGATGCAGCTGCTGATGATGCCGATGACGATGACGATGTTGCCGCTGCGGACTTTTGCTGGCTGGCGATGACGTTGCTGCCCACTAACAAGCATTCCCCACTAATCATAAAAATTATGAGCTCTTCGCCGCCGTCGTCGTCGTCGTTGTCGTCGTCGTTGCTGTTGCCATCATTGTCTTCGCTGCCATTTGACACATTTTCAAAGCTATTTTTTGAGCTATGCTAAAAATAATTGCGAAAATCAATTACGCTTATCAGTCAGTTGCCTGGGTCAACGCTGGCCAGACACAGTTGTATGATGGGCATGTCTCCAGTGGATTACACGTGGGATAAACACAGCCAGACTGTCAACGACACGTAAACACGCTGATAAACAATGACACCGTCGTATTATATTCAAGGTAAATTCAAATTTCAACTTAAATTTGACTTGTAGAATAATTACCTATTTCTTTCAATTCAACAGTTTAAATATTTATATTTAAATAATAATAATTTTTTTAGCAAGTGTTACCAACAAATAATGGAAATAAAATAGTCTTTCGACTAAAGCGTTGTTACATGCTTTATTAATATAAATACTGCTATCAATAGTATTATCTGAATAATTTTCTCAGACACTTTCAAATAATTATGTTTTTGGATTTAAATAAACGTATTATTTTTAAATGCATTATATTTAATCGACAGTGTTTTCACTTTAGCCCACTGTAGCAGCGAGTATTGATAATTTATGCTGCGCATCAGTTACCATACTTTATACGCGTTCAGATAGCGCACCTCGCATGGGACTCTTTCTCATAGTCATTGGTGGACTCATTTAGAGATTGTGTGTTGGTCGCGAAACTTAACTCGATTTCATTTCCTTATCATTATCCCCTTGGAGCGAACATAGTCGGTCGGTCGGGCACACCTTTTGGCTCGAGACTTCGTTGTCGGGATCTGAGATGGCTCTGGGCTTTGCTCTTGGCTTATCTGACTTGGCCTTAACGTAATTCAACATTTAATCTTGTCTCGGCTCTTAAGTGTCTGCCACAATTTACGCACTGAGTGAACCCCTTGCGGTTATCCAATCTGAACGCAGCTCAAGGTTGGCCCCGCTTGATTTGTGGAGTTGCATGTCGGCGAAAGAGATGGGTACCAAGAAAAAGAACAAGATCAAGACCACAACTGAGTCCAACTCTATAACAATGTAGGTGAGACGAGTCCTCAACAAAATGGCCGCTAGTTTTCCACTAACTGCACTTGTTGGTCCTCTTAACAGGTACAACACACTTTTTGCCCAAAGGATATGCGAACGGCACGCGCCTTCAGCCTGATTTATGGTCATTCAATGAAGCTGGCCAAGGCTTCTGCTCCTTGATTCTGGCTAAGTCAAAGTGTCAGTTCGCTCGAGACACTGTGACAAATTGGCCTAGCGATTTTTACCTGACTCAGACTCATTTGCGCGTCGCGACACACGCTGTCCAGGAGGTGGCACGTTTCCCATTTCCCAATTCCCACTTCCCGTTGTGCTGCAACTTTCCCAAACGAAATATGGAAAGATTTCTTGTTTGTCAATTGATTTTATGATTTCACGGACCATTTCACGGCGTGCATCGGCCAAGGTCGACGGAACGAAGATACGCGTGTTTGGGAAGCGTGAAAAATCAAAACGAATCGTGGCAGCCACGAAGTGTTGCCACTTCACAAAGTGCCCCAAAACTGAAGAACTGAAGTTGATGCACTCTGCATATGGCATTGAAATTTATGACACTTTCAGCACTACACACTGAGAGACGCTGCCATCAAAGTGTGAAGACTCTCATCAAAATCAACATCAACATCGTCGTCGTCGTCATCGTCAGCAGCAACTGTTGCTCATCAGTGTGATCAGCGAGCTCACTGTTGCACTTGTTGCAAGGCCCACGCAGCAGCAAATGTTTACACATGGCTGGGTATCGAACTGGGGGCCAACTCGCTGTCTCTTCTCCTAATGCTCTCCTCTCCTCTCTCCTTTTTGGTGGGTGTTGCACATAAAATACCACTACCAAAATATTTGTAACAGAGAAGGGGAGCCGAACACACGCTGCGTGCAACTTGCTCGACGGCTGCCGATTTGACAAATGCAACCGCTAACAATGACGCAGTTGGTGGTGCATTTCTTTCGGCATTTCTTTAAAAATAAATTTATGTGATAATTCTTCGTATTGGCCCCACTCTACTGCAACTACGACTACGACTGAATGAACTTGTAGTCCAGTTTCCACTGCTCACTGTTCACTGTTCTCAGTTTCCTACCAAACTAATTGAAGAAAAAAGGAAGAAGCCGCCTCGATTCCCCTGCATTCCCCCATTCCCCCATTTGTGCTCTGCTCCCATTTTAATGGGCGCATCAACGTAATGCTTCGCTTTAAATTTCGATCTAATGAAGTTTAATGCTCGCATTTGCCATAAATTATGAAAACTTCTGCCTTTTGTTGTGCACAAAACAACTTGCACTTGGTCCCCTCCACAACACCAAACAACAAAAAAAATCCAAAATTCAAACTCATATATAAGCCGAGCGCTGGGCTTTGTTCCGGGCGAAAGTTGGCTGAGTTTATGGCCGGGCATCGGATTTTGGTCTTCTTTATTATGCGTTTTTAATATTACTTTTCTTTTCTTTACGAATATTATGGCGGATTTTGCATAACAATAAACCACATATTGGTCAGCATTCGGTTGTATTATTTAAACGCTCGTTAAGCAGCCGAAAAAGGGCCGTTTAGAAGCAGCTTCCTTTATGACTCACATCTACTAGGCCCAGTCCAGACACTTGGACGACATCGTGCTTCTTTAAAAATGGAATTCAAATTCATATAAGAAACCCTCAATGAAAAGTAGCAGAATGATTTTAATAACGAGATGCTGGAATGAGGAAGTGGGGATATTATTTTATGAATGGCAACCTAATGTTTATGAACTATGATCCCATATACTCTAACAAAATGACCAATGAGATCAGTAAGAATTTACAAAATTGTTCATTCAATTATTAACTTATTTGTTCATTTTATATATTAACATATTTATTTACATTTTTTAAATACAAAAATAAATTTGAGCAATTAATTTAAAAAGCTAATCTTAAAAAACAAAGAAACAATTTCATGGCGTTTCATGTAAACTATTCAAAACCAACTAATATGCCTTCAAAAAATAAATGTAAATGAATGAACATAAATAATATAAGTGAAAAATAATAAAAAATCTGAATACTAACAAAAATTAAATAATGCAAAAAATATTAATATTTTGCTTTACTTCATAGTTGTCAATTTTTAAGGGTATAATATGAATTCTTTTGGATGAAAAATATCTGCACTTTCCGCACTTATATCCGTTATAATCTACAAGGTATTGAGCTAATGAATTTTCGCTCTCATAATGCAATTTCTCTAACTGCTGCGGTGGTTTTATAATTATTCTTTCGTATGAACTTATTTTATTATGTTTTTCAAATAAACAAAACCTTTGAACAATTAATTATCAAATTATTTAAAACAATAAGCATTTTGGTTATTTGTATTTCTTTATAATTTAAAATTAAAATTTAAAAATTTTCAGAATGGCATATCACAAATTCTGCTGAATGAAATATAAGTATCTGCACTTTCCGAACTCGCATTTTCTTGTCAACCATATCAGTGTCATGAGCTAATGAAATTCCACTTAAGAGATGCACATTTTGTAGTCTCTGTCTTCGGAAGCATAGCTTCATAACATCTAATCCGCACACTAATGGAAAACCACACTCGTAAATCAAAGCAGTTGTTCGATTATTCTCTGCTTCCCCCCGATTTAATCAATTTGTTTGCATAAGCAAATATATTGTTTATCAACTAAAAAAACCTCTTGAACATTTGATTGATAAATATGTATTTAATAGATAAGTAATTGAAATATCTAACATAATAAACATTTGGTCAATTTGTATTACCTCATAATTTTGCAGTTGAAATTGTAAATTCCGAAAATTATTTTTACAATGGCAGTTCGCAAATTCTAATGAATGAAATATATCTGAACTTCCCGAACTCATATTCTCTTGTCATCTGCATAAGTGTCGTGAGCTAATGAAATTCCGCTTAAGTGATGCAAATTCTGTTGAGTCTCTGTCCTCTGGATGGCGTGGATTAATAACATCTAATCCGCACACTAATGAAAAACCGCACTCGTAAATCAAAGCAGTTAATCAATTTCGCTTGCTGCAGTTTATAATTATGTTTTTCAAATAAATAAAACCTTTGATCATTTGATTGATAAAAATGAATTTCATAATAAAATAATTGAATTATTTAAAACTTTAAACATTTGGTCAATTTGTATTACCTCATAATTTTGCAGTTGAAATTGTAAATTCCAAAAATTATATTTACAATTGCATATCACAAATTCTAATGAATGAAATATATCTGAACTTCCCGAACTCATATTCTCTTGTCATCTGCATAAGTGTCGTGAGCTAATGAAATTCCGCTTAAGTGATGCAAATTCTGTTGAGTCTCTGTTCTCTGGATGGCGTGGATTAATAACATCTAATCCGCGCCCTAATGAAAAACCGCACTCGTAAATCAAAGCAGTTAATCAATTTCGCTTGCTGCAGTTTATAATTATGTTTTTCAAATCAATAAAACCTTTGATCATTTGATTGATAAAAATGAATTTCATAATAAAATAATTGAATTATTTAAAACTTTAAACATTTGGTCAATTTGTATTACCTCATAATTTTGCAGTTGAAATTGTAAATTCCAAAAATTATATTTACAATTGCATATCACAAATTCTAATGAATGAAATATATCTGTACTTCCCGAACTCATGTTATCTTGTCATCTGCATGAGTGTCGTGAGCTAATGAAATTCCGCTTAAGTGATGCAAATTCTGTTGAGTCTCTGTCCTCTGGATGGCATGGATTAATAACATCTAATCCGCACACTAATGAAAAACCGCACTCGTAAATTATAGCAGTTGGTCAATTTCCCCTGCTGCTCCCCGATACCGATTCTTGGTGCCATCCCAGGGCGCAAGTGTCAAACGGTCTTGTGTGTTTTTGTTAAACTGCAGAATTTCATACATACGTAGCTAGCCACAAGTTTTGGTAAACAGAAAACTGTGTGGCATGGCATTTTTGCCAGAATCCCCGAGCAAACCAAACAAACACATCTGTCCACTCAGAGAGCATGCAAAAGTTTATAATGCACCAAATGCCAAGAGTTTTGTGTCATTTTTTATGTGACAAGAGAGCTGGGGGCACGTACTAAGCTGACACAATGATGCAATCATCACGTGCAGCAGCAACATCCACTTCCAGCATTTGTTTTCTTCTCGTTTTGTTGCCGTTTTTCGAGCTAGAAATATGCCATAGAATATGCATTGGACATTCGAAACGCTCGTTGGCTGCGATTCTTGTCGAGGATTTCGGTCAATTGCTGTCCGTACTGTGGTTTTGCTAGATTACTGCGAAAAATGTTATGCTTTATTGTGTAGCTGGAACCCTTTCAAATTTTAATTGTTCCTCTCTACACCCTGTCTACACCCAGTTGACACTCGACTGCTGGCCAGCTGCCATTCTGAGGCTTAACTTCGGAGCAGGCTACGTGCCGGGGCCACACGCGCGCCTATTACAATATTACACTCTTACATCATGGAATGGAACAAGTTCTGGCATTATATGCCTACCCATTTCTTCTCGGATTGCTTTTGATTTTTAAACAATTGCGGTGAACTGAAGTAACCTCAAACATGGTAATTATTTAACCAAACAAATAATAGAAAACATTTTGAAATAACCCAATGAAACACATAAACTATAAATACCCCATATTGTCTTTTAAAAATCCTAACAAATTCGATGAATGACATGACAATTATCATATAAAATAGAAAACTATTTTTTTTTTTCTTAGTAAATTATTTAAATAAACGATTCCCTCTCTAAAATTCCATTTCTTTTTGCAGCGGAGTGCTACTCAGAAGATTTGAGTGATGCATTAAAGAATAGTTTATTGACTTGCCAATTAAAATTCTAGAGATATGCGATACATTAATTACTCGCTTCAATTGAAATGCAAATGGCAGAGAGAATAAAGGAAAGCAAAGCAAAGCACACAATGACCTCCTGGGCAGCTCGCATGTCTGGGCCAAGTTAAGCATCTGCAGTGGCAACAACCAGTACAACTTTTGACTTCCGAGTCCCTTTAGCAGAGTGCGCAATGTGTTCTGCGCCTTGTCCCTACATTCTGGCTACTGACTAGTTTTCCAGGAAGACCGAGGCGAGAATGATTTACAGCCAGAAGCGCGTTTTATTTGGTTCGTTTTGCTCTTTGAGTTGACACTTTATTGATGCTCATAAATCGCGACGTCTGGCAGCAATTAAAACAGCATGTCCCCAAGGACATGGCCTGCCTCTGGTGACTTCCACATCCACTCCTACTCGTTACCATCCTCATCCTCCTCCTCCTCCTCCTACTGTTCATCCAGTGATTTGTTTACAGAGATTAGCGTGTCAAAACCCAGAAGCAACAAAACATTTTGCACGTCAGGTGCCGTCCCAGGTAGGCAGCGAAAACATTGTTCAGCCAAAAAGTGCACTGAATTTATGTCGCTGCGATTTATGATGCGAACCAGGACTGCTGGTCCAGGTCCAGTTTTCATAGGCCGATGTCCCTTATCCCATTTCGAGAGAAGCACGAGAGAGTCACTATCCCCTGTACGACCGTTAGTTACATAGAAATGAAAGTCGTATATTTCGCCGGGATCTCGGACGAGACGAGCAGCGAGTAAACGGTAGATGGCACGCCTCTATTTTGGTAACGCCTCCGCTGCGGCTCATCTTGTCATACGCCTACCAAAAACAATGATAAACAACAACAACAACAATAGGGGTACAAAAAACAGCAGCCTGCTCTTGATTCTCTGATTTCAGAGCCCTTTCGGTAGCATTTCGCTGTTTTTCTGACCATGTGCCATATGTGTATCTGTGTGGGTGTGTGTGTGTGTATGGGTCATGCGAAGTACAAAACTTGGCCATAAATATTGAAATTTATGTAGTACACGGAAGGGACTCACATGCAGCCCGCTCTTGACCCAACTTTATTAGTATTTATTTGTATTGACGCTTCGCTCACCCGAATGGATTCTTTTTGCGGGTTCAGTTCTTTTATGTTCCCATAAAGTTGCCAAGGTTTTATGATAGCATGACCTGACAGACTCTTTATTAAGAATCAGACTTAGATTGTATGTCGAGTCAAAGATATCAAGCAGTTACTCAAGACTCGAAACTCCTTCCCAATGAAAAATGAGTATGGGAAAATACTCATTACAAAATTACTAAATGTATAATATTTTTGTAAATAAAATAAAGTTAAATCAGAAATGCTTGCAATATAAATGTGCTTTCCATTATAGGTCGGGGTTACATTGGCTCACGCAAAACTAGGCCTAATCATTTGTCAAAAACATGTCATTTAGGCGGAAAACAATTTAACAACGTTTAACCAAATAACAAAACCAAACTCAAACAATCAACATAAATTTAAAGCTCAGTCAGCCAAACTGCCCAAATGGCCATTTGGCAGCCGAAAAAGTGAAAGTCGAATGTGCAACAAAACTGCGGACAAACATTACCCGGAACCCCGCCCCGTGGCCGACAAAAGTCCACAGCACAACAGACAAAAACCCAAAATCCAAAACCCAAACCCAAATCTAAACCAGGAATGGCCTGGTTGGTGAATACATTCGCGGGCTGCTTGTAATTTTCCATACAAAACTTTTATTACCATAGGATATGCAGACAGTGTTATTGTTGCTGTTGTTACTGTTGCTGTTGCTGTTGTTGGCCAGTTACCAAAAGATCGAAATGCAAATGCTTAAGACAAGCATTTGAGCATTTTGTTAGACAAGCCAGACATTTGCGTCTCAACCGCAACCGCGTCCAAATCGGGTTGAGTTTAGTCGTGTCCGTCCACATGGTCGTCTATTTGCCTACATATGAGTCTGAATCGTAGCGCTCCAGTTATGTCAAAAAAATAGCCTGAACTCGCTTGTCCAACGAAAATAAAAACGAAAATAAAATGCCTCGTTGTCTCTCCAACCCCTGCTGCAAGACGTGAACTAAGTTTTCAGAAATGCATTTTGCCAGCCAGGAACTCAAATTGATGGCAGCGTGTGTTAACTGGGAAGGGGCAGAGGAAAACTGTTACGCCTTGTAAAGCAAAGTGTTATACATGGAGCACTGTCTCTCAGTGCCTTCTGTCTGCCAAATATTTGTGTCCACAAACGAGGAGTTATAGATAAATTTATAAAACAGAAAGGAGCTACCAATTTGTTGAAGTTCTCTCCAAATACACTTAATAATACATACTTAACATACGTAAACATACTTATGTATGTTAAAACAAAAAAATTTAGTTATCAGAATAGTCGATTTAAATTTATATATTACTAGCCATCTTGAATCGCAGATTGCATTTTAACATAAATGTTTTTATGGTGAAGAATTTTTTGAATAGTAGTGCTTTCTTTGTAGCATGGAAAAATTCTTAAAAACAATAAATTAAAAAATTAAAGAAAATGACATTAATAGAATAAATTTATTTTTATTTCGATTTGCATTTATAGTTCTTTAAAAACAACACAAATCGTTTCGTTTAGTTTTAAATATTTTTAACTCTAAACAATTTGTAATGAGTCAACTTATTTGACTTCCTAAGCTTTGTTTCACCATGTTTTCTTATGACAAAATGTAATTATAAAAACACAATTAAAACTAAACACCTTTTATACTAATCTTCATGGAGATTAGAAAATTTGAAAATATATTGCATGACCATGTTGCGCAAATTATATTTTGTAAGGATTGCTCTCGAGTTTTAATCATTTCTGTTTGGCTGTGACGCTTAGTCAGTCAGGTTAAAATGTTTTAAATGTTCTTTTAAATTTCGAACTATCAACTATTTTTTCTTAATTTGATTTCTTCTGCTTCATAGCTCAATTTTCTTTATTTGAGCCCCACGACTACCGTTAACAACTTTCAAAGCCAACCTCTTTGGCTGTCAATACAAAGTGCAAGCTATAAATCTGTCCGATGGCAAGCGAAAACTTGTCCAGGATTTGATTTGGCGTATCCATAATTTACGAGTATTATAAAATTATAGAGTGCATTTGTAACAACAACCACATATATGCAAATAAATGTTACACCGGAACTGCTGCTGGCCGTAATTACCATGTGGAAAATGCTGATCGTTGTCGATGTCGCTGTCGCTGCAGATTTCGATGTCGATGTCGACGTCGATGTCGATGATGGCGTGGCTCGAGAAACCTGCGTCTCCAGCTCAATGAGTTGTCTAAGCCGGCGACATGGTGTCGATTAAAATCGGTGTTAAAATTTATGCAACTAAATTTTTACGTGATTTTTATCACATCGACAAGAAAAACAACAATAATAACATGAAACCACAGAAGTAGTATAATTGCAATTGCAGCAATTTGGGCTTTTGGCCATTTTCGGTGGTCAAACAAACGAAATGCAGTGAGCAGAATTCTTTAAGCCTAGTGAGAAATTTAGTGAATTCACTCGAATATAATAATGGAAAATAAAAACAATAAATAATGTACATATGTATATGCAAAATATTTACATGATTAAAAAACATAAATAATTAAATATATATAAAGCATATATCTGTTAATAAATTTACTTATAAAACTTAAAAACTATTTTATTATTGTCTTCAAATATAAAATCAATATTTTATTGATAATAAATCTACGTTTTTAGATTTAATTTATGCAGCCGGTTAGTCAGACTTGAATTTGCATTATGGGCTGCACTTTTACATATTACTATCAAATTTCTCACGAGGCATTGTGAAATTAACTTGCCATATGCATGCGTTGCAGCCATTTATTAATAGAAATAAATCAAGTTTTTGCACTGACATCAATTAGCTGCTGCAGCTTGGCACAACTAGTGCTACAAACCGAGCTACAGCCAAAATACCGAGACCAGCTCACTATCGAGCGGCGTCAGATACAAATGTATCTGCAGCTTGTTTTGGTTATAGCTTGTATGGGTAAGAGTATGCACAGAGTCCAAAACACACACATACCACAGAGTATGTTAATAATTTGCAAAATGCATTTGTCTGGCGATAACAAGCAGCTGATACGAGCTGCAAACTGCCTCTGCGGCTGTGCGGCTGGCACCTGGAAACTGTCAGAGCCGCCACACCACACCACACACCCTCCTCTCCGCTCATCCGCATCCGCCGTCAGACAATCGATGCCTGGCGCCTCGTAAGATTTTGCAGGCAATTAGCGTTTGAATTTCGGTCTTATCGGCAGCTTATGAAGCTATCAGAGCGGAACAGAAACAGTGAACACTGAACACTGAACACTGAATGCCGAATGCTGAGCACTGAACATTGAAAACTGAACACTGAATACTGAATACTGAATACTGAATGCTGATAGGAGCATGTCATAAGTCAGCATTGAAATCGGAGCCAGATTCGGGTGCCCGCTGTGAGAAGCTAATCAATGGGAAGTACGGGGAGGAGCAGGAGGAGACAACACAAGAAGAAGCTGCTGCCATTAGATAAAAATGCGCTGCCATAGATAAAAGTTAAACGCAGCCGATGCATTCGCCAGATAAGCAACGCAGTCATTGCCCATTGCTATAGTGAGGCCAATTCATAATTTGTGCCCTGCCACAGACTCTCAACAATGTCGCGCAGGCGTAACTCGATACCTAAAAGGGATGCTTGCCACATAAATAAATTGCCAGCATCGGAAAGAGAACCCAAAACGCACACAGAACGTACCCAAAAAATAAAGCAAACATATATCTGGTTTTTATTTCGATGCTGGGCATATTTTTTAATTTATATTTCGTTAATTTTTATATGAAGAGTTGACATTTCGGTCCAGAGGACGTTGAGACTGAAGACCGAAAGTTGCTGTGGCGCGTCGTCGCGTCATTGTTATTTTTATTGTGTTTGTTGCTGTTATCGCCCATTTAGGCAGCGCCGTTGGAAGCCCCAAGACGCAGACTCCCATTATGATAAATCATTTGTGTTTTTGTTTCCCTTCCTTGGCGCTTTCTGTTTTCTGAGGCAGCATCCCCAACTAACTTACTTAAACTTATCGCTCTTTAGGCAGTACTGTGTGCGTTCTACCGGAAAAAACAGTTTGCAACACAACTTTGCGTTTTTATGGAAATGGTAATTGGAATTGGCAAAGGTGTGTAAAACTTAAACGATTTAATTATATATGAATTCAAATGTGCTTAATTTTATTATGAACAAATGAACATAAACATAAATTAATAAAATTTAGTTTTTTATAAATTATGTCGTTCACTTTTATTCAAACAAATATAACAAGAAAGGTTATTAAATAAATATCATATTTGTATACTGTATTTCGAAAAAAGATAAGAAACGAAATGATTTGAAGATTTTTTATACATTTATGTTTACCGCAACATAATAATAAATTTTAATAAATAAATGCAACTGCATTAAAAAAAAAATAATAGCGGCTATGCTATCAGCTCGAAAAATGAATTTGTATATATAACCTATTTAAAAACTTGAACAATTGCATTTACAAATTGTTCAGTGGAGCATTTATTTAATGTGCAATCGCAGTACGTAAATGAAATATTGTAAATAAAATATAAAAGAATTGTCTCGTTGAATACCTTTATGACTTTATGATTCATGCAATGAATCGAGCGGCTTAAACGAAATTTAACGAGCCACTGAACAAAAGACCACGCCAAAAATACAAAACAGCAACTGAAACGAGTCAAGAAAAATACTGATAACATCGCAAAACAAAACGAAATACCATAAACATTTTTTTTTGAGGAGAACGAAAGAGAAAGAGAGGCAAAAATTAAGAAATTCATAAGTTGGTTTCTGTTGAAACATTTTATGTGACTGCAGTAAACTCTGCAGGCCATTTCCAGCATATTCTGATCCCGATCCCAATCCCGATGCTGAACTCGATTTCGATCCAGTTGAAGCGATATATATTGACTGATATAAGAACTTGTTGACTGCAGCTGGGGATCTCTGCGGATTAAAATGTGTATTTCTTTGACTCCAACGATGCGTTATAAATTTGGCAAAAAGTATTTCAGGCATGAATTGAAACTGTCTGACAGTTGATCGGCCGCCCCCACATAAAACATAAAAAACAGTTGAATAAGCTTCAGTTGTCTGTCTGGGGTCACACTTCACAACAAGCGCTAATGTGACACTAAACTGATGTTATAAAAATCCGCTTATTTCGCTAACAAAGGCAGCACCAAAAATAAAACTAAATACCACCAAATGCCCAACAACAATCGAGAATAACAACAACTAGATATGAAATTACAAACCGCCAGCGAATGAGTGAGAGCTCAGCTTAAATGCCCACGAAATAAAACGAATAAGAAAAGAAATCAAATTTCAAATAATGCAACAAAAATAATATTGAACTCAAGGCTGTGACGTGTCGTTGGAGTGAAGATATGTATGGTTGGGGGAATGCGATGGGGATGGGGGTAGTACTGGCAAACCGTCGAATAACGTCACACATGACAGATACGAGACTTTTGCTTTTGTCAGGTGTCTAATTCGAATGTCAATGTCTGTAGAACTTGGCCTCATATGGCAGACAAAGAATCAAAACCAACCAAGTAATAATGGTCTCAATTCTGTTCTCTTTTCTTTTTGTAGTAACTCCGTAATAGTAATTTCTCTCACATAAAACTCGTTTCGATCAAAACTGCCAAGAGGAGACGTTGGGCACTACACCATCGATCAGGTTCGAATGGACCGTACTTCAATTATGCGTAATTTAAAAGAAATTAATGTCGTGCAAGAAATTACTTTTTTGGTCTTCTTTTTTGGATCCACAAAAAATAATAATAATAAAACAAGAACGTATACAAAACATTTAGTTGCTTCGGAACGCGCAAAATATGGACCCATATTGGAAGAACGTAATCATAATATTTATACTATCGGCATTAAATGCAATCACCGCCCAAAAAGTACATGAAAAAATAAAAGGAAAGCAACTTTTTTATTAAATTGCAGCGAAGTCACCACAGACCGGATATATTATATTAGTTGCAAGTAGAGCAAAGGACAAAGAGATGAGACGAATTATCATAATAATTTTATGAAACAATCTAAAAGAGTTTAATGTGCTTGACTCTAAAGGAATTTGAATACCTATAGAGTAAACTAGTAATAACTCTGAAAGTGTTTCACAAGTACACTTGAAACGAATTTAAAATGAAAATAAGTTTCTGGAAATTAAAGTTACTGCAATATAATAAGTATTAATAATTCTATTATTGAGTATTTGAACAGAATTATACATTATTTAAAATATTTAAAAATAATAAAATACAACAAATAAATATATTTGAAGATTTATCATATCATTTTGTAATTCCGTATTCGTAAATACAGTGTTAATACATATAAAATAACTAATTATAATAAATAGCTGGGCATAAATCGTACTTGTGTTTATTCGGTTATTCCCATGGGGCCAAAAGCGAAATGAACCCCAAAATATATGAACATATTTATTAAAATGGAGCAACTCTTTTTGAGTTGCCCACAGGCCAAAACAAGAGAAAATAAAACCTTGGCACACACTACCCATATCTCAATCTTGGAGCATTCCAGCAGAACAGTCATGGTTTTGTCCGTGTCTGGGTCAATTGCTTTACTAAGTTTTGAGCTGGAAAAAAGTTTTTGGCAGAAGAAAAACGAAAAAAGAATGAAAAAGGCATAACCCTCAATTATGATATATATTTTATGAGAGCACTTTAAAAAGCAATGGCAGACAGCTTTGTTCGGAGGAGCGCAACAAAAGCAGAAGGAGCTTGAGCTGCAGGATGGATGTCTTTCTGTGGCAGCGGCAGCGGCAGCATATTCCTTTGGGCACCGGCAACATATAACAATAAAATAAAGTGCAGTTAACACACTTGGTGCAAATAGTGTCACATTTTGATAAATGACACTCGTTTGTCAAACATCCTCAGACACAACCCCCCATCACACACTCACAAGACAATGAGTGCATGTTCCCGTTAAGTTCTTCTCCTTCTCTCTCTCTCTCTCTCTCTCTGATCCACCTCTAACAGAATTAGTATCCCTCCCTTTGGGCCTTAAACTGCTTGTCAAGATACGTAGTTCATCAGACTGACTAAAGGTGTTCGAACCTCTCAAAAAGTGACGCCCCGAAACTCTTTGACGGATGGCTGTGAAACTCTTCATGGGAAGGCCAACTCTTTGTGCCCGGTGTCTGGCAGACAGCTTTATTATGTCTTAATTCAAGACTCTGGGCGATTTAGGCGACAGGCCACAAAGCACCACGTCGTTCCTGCAGCTCAGCCGTATCCCCAAATCACAGTCAGTGGGTCAACTTTCCTTTGAAATTTAATTTAATTTTCTGCGTAAATTAATATTTCTTTTGTGGATGCGTGGGGCGCGTTTCTTATAATTTCTTAATCCGCGACTGCACCCAGAATATGGCGAGTAAAATGTGTGTAAGATAAATAATGAAAGGAAGCGCAAAGTTTTCATTTGGTGGTCCTCTGGGTGGGCGCGTCAACCGATTCTTTATTTACCGCTAGAATTTTGTGGCAAGGCGCGCGCGATCCTCAATCTCGAGTTTTCGGTAGGTGTAGCCATAAAGTTCGCGCTTGCAGCGGGCCAAAAGTGAAAGAACAAGTTTGGGATGACTCTCGAGGCACAAATGGGCGTGGCTGGCTGTGTCATAAAGGCGTGTGTAGGCCAAGCTAAGCCAGCAACATAGTGTCGATGGTGGAGTATAGAGAGGGGAGAGCGGAGAGGGCCGCATTGTTTTGTTGCATTTTGTGGCACTTCGTTTGTTCGTTCGTTTTGTGGCACAAACCAATGCAGTAGGCAAGCTAAATACAAAATACAAAAAGCCACAGCCATTTGATAATCAATAAATTAAAACATTAGCCTAGTCAGCAAGGCAGACAGCCAGACACCCAGACGGACGGGCGAATGCGGCGTATGCGCAATGCGGACGTGTTAAAAATAAACAGTTGTAAAATTGAGCTCATCTAATCCAACAGCACATGATAAATTATGACTTAAATCAGCTTTTGTTCAATTTTCAACTCATCATCAACTCACACGCGACACACATCCAGCATAGGTGGCACAGGTTAAATAGTTGGAAATTATGTCTGTGTGTGTGTGTTGGAAAAGGTGTCACCAACACCAACAGAAGACTAAATGGATAAAAATAATGATGAGGTTGTTTGTTTGTAGGCAATGCAAATGGAAAATTGTATATGCAAAAGCGCTTAGTTAAATGATGTCTGAGATTCAGTCAGAGCGAGGGGTGTCCGAAGAGGAAAACTTGGGGGACGCTGTGGGGGAACATTAATGTAAAGGCACACAGGTTTTTTGGTATTCAAATGTGCAACATGATATGCTAAATGTCTAGCTGTGGGTGCGAATACAGGCTGAGCTGCACTACACTGAACACAAGTTGAGAGAAGAAATAAAATAATAAATGTATTACAACTCTGACTCGCTTATCGGCAGCAAGCTAGACCGATAGACCGAAAAGACTAAGAGACGCAACAAAATATATCTGCATTTTTTATTTACTGTATAAAAATATACCACAAAAAGCCAAGCAGTAAATTTAATGTTTGAAAATTAAAAAAAAACTTCTATAAATTAAATTCATTCAATTGAAATTTATTAAAGCGAAACAATAAATAAACGCATTTGTAAATCCTATAATTTGTAAACTCCAAATTATGATATCAAATAAAATTAATAATTATGTTTATGTTAATTGCTTATATTATTTTAGGTCTTATTATAATAATGAACAAATTGCGATTCGGACTCTGAATTGTTGCTGTTGAGGAGCAATCTTTTCTCTCAGTGGCGTCCCATTCATAAAAGTTGCATCGTGGCTGTTTAAACTAACAAAACGGTGCAGTTTTTCAATCGTTGCAAGGCAGCAACGACATCATTTAGATGTTTTTCCTTACCAACGGCTCTCTGTCTCTGCCCTTCTTTCTTTCTCTTTTGTGCACCCCCTATAAATTAAGCTAGCCATCTCTGTCGGTATATCTTTCTGCAGCTTTCCAGACTATTGTCTGTTGAATTAAGTGCAAACATTAGCAGCGCACAATGTCTAGAGTTGCCCTGTAAAATACCCATGCCCCATTCTCAGTCAGCAGCAGCAGCAAAAGCAGTAGAAAATGATGATGATGTTGATGCTGATGATGATGAAGATGACACAGAGCGTTTCCGATAATACCACATAGACTTTACACCTACAAAACGAAACGAAACGAAACGTGATAAAGCTTTTTCTTCTCCGTGCAAATGATTATCAATCATTTTGGGATTAAAATTCCTTGTGGTGTTTTGTCACTCATTTGTTGTTGCTGTTGCTCTTGTTGTTGTTGTTGCTGCCCAGGTCCCATGTGAGCATGTGTTGGTGTTGGCTCGGCATATGCCAAGATACATCGCATTGTTTTCGATGCTGTTGTCGTCATCAATAAACTGTGCCGGTATTTAGCATAAAAAAGTCTTTCACTGCAGCCCTCAAATGGTTGCAGGTGTCTTCGCTGCTCCAGCAACAAATCTTAAAAAGAACTAAGCTAAGCAGCCAATATGCAGCAGAGTAAAAGGGGAGCTGCAACAGGGACAGGGACAGGGAACAGGGACAGGGATCGGGTAGCGGTGGATACCGGGTTAAAGTGTCGCCCTGACAATATTTTTTCGTTGCTCGATCTGTTTGCCTTTGTTTTGTTTTGTTTTTTGCTTTCTATGTTTTGTTTTTGTTTCTTTTTTTTCCAACGATTCTCACGTTTGTTGCCCTGACAAGTGGATTTAGCGGCATTGATGTATGAGTTTACAGATAGTTTCCATTTTGTTCAGTGTTTGTGTTAGCTTTGCCCTGACTCGCTCTGCAACACGTTAGCTGCCATCGCGGTTGTCAGATGTAGCTGTTGAACCATGTGTTGCATATGTTTAAAATTGAGTGATGCTGCTAATGGCCTGTAATTAATATTGTGTTCAAAGCTTGTACAGCTTTTCAAATCAGAGCACTGCACATTCTGCAGTCTGCAGCTTTAAGTGAACGGATTTCATGCTTGCGCTTGCAACGTGCCACAAAATGTGCTATACAAAATTGCAATGCATTTGTAAAAATATCAAGTATGCTACTGAGACCTACTAAAATAAGAAAAATGAAGGCGGTGATTAAATTGCACTCATAACTCAGTGACATTTAGAGCGAAGAGTTCATCATACACGACATTTTTTCTATTTAATAATACGAATAACAATTGCGACCGAAGTAGATTAATTACAAATTATTAAAGTTGAATAAAATTTAATTTGTGTTTGAAAGACAATAATAATTTTTTAATTAATTGTAGGCATTCGCAATTAAACTGATTTAAACATTTTGTTGATCTATAAAAATATAACTTATTTCCATCATATATTCATATTTTATTAAAAGACTTGGCAATGTTGTATTTTTTTTGAATTATTGAAAGTTCACAGAGCCTTTTATGATTGGATTGTTAGTCTCAATCAAAGAGAAGATTTTATAATAAAACCAAAATAATTAAATAAAATGTTCAGTTTGTTTTTACTGAATATTTTGTCTACTTATATATTTTATAATTATTTATTGTAAATTTTAAAAACCTTTCCTTTACTGAGCCTACAATTTTTTCGTATTCGCAAAATTGTTCCCATGCTCTTGGTATAAAATACTCATATCTGAGTCTGTATGAATTATCTATGCCAAGCACGTATTTGTGGCGACTCTGTTTTGTAGTGGTTAATGCAATTTTGAACTCCAGCTTTACTCATAGTTACAATTAAGCTTATATCTGAGACACTTCTTCAGGCTATTGTGGTGTAGTAAAGTCTCGAAGATCTCGCCAACGTTTTTACGACACTTCTAATGAAGCGTACACACAGGTACGAGTAGGAGCCGAGTAGGGGCCAGGGGAATAAACCTAACTGAGCTAAACCGCTTCAGTTGACACTGACCGCAGATGACTATCTTAATATTTAGGTTGCCAGAGAAATAAAACAAAACAACGACAAAGACAAAGACAGCGACTGCGACAACAAGAAAAACGACGATGACGACGACGACGACAGCAAAGCACTTGAGAATAAATCAAAAGATGCGAAAAACGAGTTGGTACGAGTAGGAAAAAAAAGAAAAGCAAAGAAAATAAAACTTAAAAAACCCTAAAAGCAAAAGCAGGCGTCACTTTTAGGCCTTGGTAATGCTCCAAAAGGCGCGCTAAGAGAGCGAGAGATCTAAGCAAAATGATAAATGTCTTGCGCTGTGTATCAAGTGTGAATTTTAAGTGAAAATGTTGCATGATTTCGAGTTAAAAACGCTGGGAAAATGTGTTGACTCAATGTTTTATGTAGGCTACGTGAGCTGTGGCAAAATCAAGCTTTAATACTAATGCCAATAAATGATTTTAATTACGTACATTCGGTTCTCCATCAAACAGACACAGATTCGAATATAAGCTGCCTTTTGCGTTTTATGTCGAGGGCCTATTTGATATGGGAATCGCAAGCTGGCCAATGATCATAAAAGCCAAACATAAAAAGTCAACTAAAAAGGAGAAAAACAAAACTCCGACAAATGAAAATAAAAAACTATGTTTAAATATTTCTCGCTTAGTTAAATTCCATATAATTCTTAGCCAATAGAACAGCCGCCACCGAGCGGCATCGTAAAAAGTGCGAACTGTAAATCATGACAGTTTTTATAACCCGCTCAGCCATGTATTGTGTATTACCTGTTCAGTCTTTTGGGTCTTACCTGCACTATTTTGGCGGTTTGGTTTGCCCCTGTTTATCTGTTGCCCGGCTCTTTCGATTACCTTTGGACAGGCGGAAATGAATTTTTTTGTATTCTTACCACCAACTAAGAATTTGTATTAACTATTTTTTTAATGTGCTGGAGCAGCAAGCATTAAACATGAAAAGTACGCGTCAGCTTGGGGGAACTTGAGCTATTGCCGATTTGGCACAAATCCCCCGCCATAATCCCCGACAAAAAACGTTGGCATGGCCTGTCATAAATCGATATAATAATTGCTTATGGATTTGTTCATTGCAGCTTTAAAGCGCAGCTCTCTTGGCTCTTGGCATTGCCTTGCCTTTAGACAGGGCCGCATTTATGGACTAATTTATAGACACGAGTATGCGCGGTTGTGGGTTGCTTATTGCAGCTGAAATAAATAGTTAAATTTATGTGACGTGCTGCATGGATTAAATCAAGCTTAAATTCAAAATTGTTATGCGATGCCTATAAGGCGACTATGAATGGTTTAATGTTGTTGCATGAGTTGCAAAAGACTCATTAAAAATCAGAGAAGCCTAATGAGAATATTAGAAATAAGCCCGAAAAAACAGAATTTGTTTGTGTGAAGCGAATAAATTTTCTAAAGCTCACGAATAGTTACGAACGAATTTGTTATAACGAGTAATGTCGTGTTAAATTCATGTGCACAATCAAATAACTCTGTTAGTTATTGTTGGAGATGGTTTTATGCATAAAATATGGAAACGATTGTTTTTAATGTCTAGCAATAAAGTCTTAAACGCAATTTTAAGTCTCTTCTATTGAGCACTTCATAAATCGCCATTGACTTAATTAGATTTCAAATAAAGTGCTGCTGAGAAATGTAATTATTGATGACAACAATTAAAAGAGCACTGCAATACAAAATCCAAAATATTAACACGTTTAACTGTGAAAGTTTTCAATGTTATTCTAAAATAAATACAAGTAAATTATAGAAAATTTATGTATCAACACCAGCTAATGGTGCATTTGGTTGTGCCATGACGTTGGTCATTTTGTCTCAATTGTTTTAGTTTGGGTTACCTGAAATAACCCGTTAGTGAAGCTCACTGCATTCTTTTATTTTCTCTCTTGAATTTTTTACTTTTATCAATTGTTCAATTGTTGTAGCTGAGGCAAAGTATGACAAAGTGGGCAACATTAACGCATTGTGTGCAGCAAAAGACATGTGGAAAACCCGAAAATAATTTTGACAATTTCATTCGAGGAACTACTTTGTCAATGTCAAAAGCTGACGCGGCCCAAGTTCTCTAAACTCTTGTTACCCAACAAGTTCTGTACAAGAAAAAAATAGACTTGCCATACGTTTTGTTACTTGAAAGCCCAAACAAAGCCATAAGCTGCTAGAAATTCCGGCTCGACCAAAAGTCTGGAAACATCTTATTTTGGGGTCTATTTCTGGGGAACATCTCAAACTGATTACAGCAGTACATGTAAAACATGAACTGAATCTCACGTGTTGTGCAACTTTACATGGCATGTAAAATGGTCAGTTAACTGTGTGGTCCAAGATCAACATCAAAAGTATAATTTATGAGAACGTCTATTTTAGATGAGCTAGAGAGTTGAATAATGTATAATTCAAAATCAAAAGGATTAATTTATAAAAATAATATGCGGATAATTTGTTGCCCACTGTTCCTGTTCGCAATCTGCCAAAGATGTCATTTTGTTTTGTTGCCGGCTACTTTTTGGTAACAGTCTTGGGCAATACACTTCACAACAAACCGCTTCAAAGTCTTGCAGCTTCCTACCGACAACACAACATTGTTGTGCGTATGCCTATCAAACTGTCAAAATTATGACATTTGAAATTTCACGTAACGTAACATAACCGGACAAGAAAGCCAGCCTGGCCAACAGATCCGTACAAATCCCCCACCAACAAAAATATTGTTTCCAACCGCCAACCGCCAACCGCCAACAGCCAAAGCCAAAGCCAAAGCTATAGCCAAAGATACAGCCAAGTGTTTCAAGTGTCAAGCACGATGTTTGTTTGTCGGTTTTCTGTTTTTTCTTCTTTTGTTTCTTGGGGGCGAGGAGATTGGTTCGGGGAGTTGAATGAAAATTTTCAATTACAGTTCGTGCCAAAATGCGAGAGATCAAATTTGTTTGTAGTCATGTATACACACATAACATATATGTACAAACGTGTCTGTCTAGCCTGTCTGACTGTCTGGTTGTCAAAAATATAAAAAAATATATATCATTATAAGTACTTATTCAAAACTGTTGAACATGAGTTGCGCCTCTTGTTACAACAATAACAAATACTGTGATGGCGAATTTTTGCAGTTCGCGAAACACGCGCCAATAAGAGAAAAAATTCATTTTTTAGTCAATTTAAGAGCAAAAATATTGTCTTGGGTTTGTCAATGAATGAAACGCGAGTTTTATTACACTTTTTTCGTATTATTTTTGCTGTTGTTGCGAGTGCTGAGTATGCAAAAAAAAAAAAAATATGTGAAATTTGGATTTTGCTTCCAGGCGAAAATTAATATGAAGCCAAAGCAATGAGCACGAAATGTGAATTTCCGAATTGTTGATTTGGCGTCAAAACACTTTTGTATTTTTGTCATTTAATTGGAATTGAATGATATAGCAATTTTATTTATATTTACCTATATTGTGTGTTATTATAAGCCGAGGCTTATTGATTTGGCTAATGCAAATGCCAAACATGATTGACTCATTCGCCAATTAATATCTCGTATTGATGACTCATATACATCTTCAACAATATTTGAAAATGCACTCGTCAAATACAACAAATTTTGTTTAAACCATTGTTTGTTTTAATTTACAAAAGATTCAAGCATTTGTGCATTTATCAAAAAATTTTGCTCAAAAAATAAGATTTAATTGAAAATATAAAATAATTAAAAAGTTTTTAAAAAAAACAAAGACGATTCTAGAGTATTTTTGATTGGGTACAATTATAGTTGAAAAACAAATCTAAAATAAAATCTAAATATAAAAATAGCCAGAAAATTTGAATGAAATTTAAATTGTATTTTCAGATTTTATAAAAAATTAAGTAAATAACACAAATTAATATTTAATTAAATAATAACTAACTTAAAATTTTGTATTTCATTGAAAATCTTCTGGTGTTCACCTTGTTTTGCTTTCTTGTCGAGTTTAAAGTATTCGTTTTCTTGTTTCGATGTTAAATCGTGTAAGTGAAGTCTCATAAAATATTATTTATTCTTGAAAGTTAAAAAACCATCTGTAGCGCATTTAAAAGTCGACTTAAGCTACTTCCGTTCACTGATTTGCCCACTTTTGAAATTCGATATTCACGAAAATTTGCGCTTTTCAAGCACATTGCGCGTGCTTTTTGTCAGCGCAAAATCAAGAGATGGCAAAAAAATAGGAGAGAAAAAATGGAAGAAAAAGCTGTTAACTAGGCAGAAACTCAAACACTTCACTGGCTTCATGGCGCCGTTGCTGACAACGCAGATTCGCAGGCGAAAGGTGCTCATTCAAATTGGTTCATTGTGGTCAGAGTGACGAGGAGGAGTCGCGGTGAGGGGCGGTCTTGGGGTCGCGTTCAATTGATTTATTTGTTTGCGTACAATTTGCATACACATAAGTGCCAAATAATTGATTAGAAAGTGGAGTAAAGTGAAATGCGTGGAGTTGATTCGGGTACTTTATTCTGCCGCTTGCGGCTTGGCCACACTTTCGCTGGAAAGAAGCCTCACGAAATGTGCATATTTTCTCAAGAATTTGTCAGAGACGCGGCATACAAATTGCTATTGAAGTGGAGGAACCGATGGACGGGGAAAACTTGAAGTAAAATGAAATGAAATGAAATGGAATGGTATATTAAAAGCGACAGAGGCCGAACGCGCAGCTGTCAAGCACTCGAAATAATTTTCGTGGAAATGTTTCAAATAAAAAAGTAAGAAATAGAAAAACATAAACTTTACTCGGCGCACGCAAAGTTCTTTTGTGTGAGGCTGTGTGAGTGTAAAGGCCAGAAAATATGTATTGTGTACCGCAGCCGGACGGAGTAGGCCAGTTTTCGACACTTGCCGAGAAGGCTGTCAGACATCAAGACGAACCGAACCCAGTCGGCCAGCTAGCCAGTCAGTCTGGGCCAACTGGCCGGTCGGGCCAACAATTTCTTTCCCCACTTACACTTTAACCTTTTTTCTCCTATTTTTTCGAGGCGGCATAATTTCGGCAACTGTGTGTGTGTAAAGCGGCGGGCAGCGGCGGGGCAAACTTGTCACTTGCATTTCTTATGAAATACGTCAACACACACACACACACACACACACACACACTCACACACCACGACAACTACAACAACTACACTTTCAAGTGGTTTGTCAGCAACATTTCAAACAAAGCGTCGGCAGTCGGCAACTGCAATGACAGCATCGAGTAGAAGACTAAGCAACAAAAAAAATGAAGAGAAGAAACTTGTTTGCATCCTCTAACGACGCTGTGCATTTGGTTCACACATTGCCCCATTGAGCCTACAGCACGCGCCTCTGTCTCTCTCTCTCTCTCACTCTCTCTTTCTCTCTTCCCTCAGAACACTTGGACGTTTCAGTTTATTGTTTGGGTTGCTTGCACCAGGCTACAGCTCGTAAATACATCTGAAATATATGAAAAGGCGATTTACTTGCAACAGCATACAGTGAGTGCAAAAACAACCTAGTTCTTAAGTGCATTCGGGGGAGATGTCCAGCAACTGAAGTCCAGCAAAACTGTTAAATTTAAACAAAAAATGGAAGTAAAAAGTAAGTCGAAGATAATTGCAAGAGATTGTGATGAATTTATACCGACAGCAACCTAATTGGACAAATGGTCAGTAGTACGAAAGAACTTCTCTGAATCATTGAGAATGAAAAAATAGAGGTGTTAATGTCATACAGCTAAGTTTGCAGCAACTGTAGATCTCAGCAAATAGTTGGGTCAGTAAATTGTATACTTCAAAACATAAATTGTATCGCACCTTAGTCTGTATACAATGAAAAGAAGATACTTTTCAGAACTTCCACTATCCATTCGATCAAAAGTAAATGCTACTCAATAAAAGTATTAAACGAATTTAAGTTGGAAGCTCCGCGGGAAATATTTTCGTATGGTGTTTTAATTTGAATTATTTTAATTACAATCAATTCCTTATGGAAAACTTAAGAAAAATATTTAAACTGTTTTTCACTTCTCTTGCCAGCAGAATGTTATGTCGATGTATATTCATTTAATCATTTAAATGGATATTCAATAGATCTTTGTGAAAACTTGAGAAAGATAAAACATATTTAAGAGAAGCTTGCTTAAAATTTTTGAATAAGTGGTAAAATATAGAACATTAGTTAGAGAAGGCTAAGAATACATCCTAAGTAATAACTTAAAAAAAATATTGCTGTCAATTAAAAGCCTATGTCTAATACTACAAAGGAAATTAGTAAGAAATACTTTCTTATAGTCATTGCTCCCATTTTTACAGTGAAATTTATTCAGCGTGCCTTTAACAGCAACACCAACTGCAGCAGACGAGGAACTTGCCGCACATTTCGCTTACAACACCTGCAACATGCGACTTGGCTGCAGCAGAAGCAGCAGCAAATGTGGCGAGACAAATTTTTCATAAACATAAACTGAGCGCCATACTTTTTGATGATTTTAATGGACAAAAGTGCGCAAAATGATGGCCGCAAAACGTGCTGAGAGCAGAGGACTGCAGTTTGTAGACTGCAGACTGGCGAGTGCAGGCTACAGGCTACAGGCTACAACAACAGGCAGCAGACTTCAGACTTCAGACTGCAGTTAGCGGAATGTGTTGCCAAGCACCTTAAGCATTCTGCATTTTTCTCTCCTTCTCTCTTTTGGCTTCCTTTTCCACCGTGCCCCTGGCCCAAGTAACAACAGCGTGCCAAGTGACATCGGCAAATGCTGAAGCGCGCGCGCCCATTTAAAATGCAGCAAGTGTCACCATTGACTGAAACGAGGCGCAATAAATACATATACAAATATGTATATATATATATATATAGATGTACATAAGGAGGTGCTTGGAACGGGGGCTAAACTATGTATACAAAATGTGGCAGTGGTTTTACAGTTTGTTGCTCTTCTCGGTCTTGGTCGGGCTTTATACGGGCGAGACATGCGCTGCATATTGGCAAACATGCAACAAAAGATACAAACAACAGACAACAATATAAAGAATGATCGCCATTTTGATACTCATCTAACAACATAAAGTTTTTTTTTTATTTTTATAGTCGACTTTTAAGTATCTTACATACAGCTTTTAGAATAAAGATTGCAATTGTGAATAAATTATTGATTTGAAGTTTACAAAATTGATAGTTCTTCCAGCTAAACAACTCTGTAGTTGCTCACATATTTTTGCTGGGTATAAAATGACTTCCATCACAACTCACACTTTGCATGGCGTTTTCTTACTGTTCCCCGCTCACCGTCTCGTCATTTAAATAACAATAAAATTTGATGACAAGCATCGTTGCAGCAGTCAACAAACCCTCCCCACACGGCACTCCGCCCCTCTGGCCAACCATAGTTTCGATTTTGCAGTTTTGCCACTCCGGGCATGCCGGGGCTGATTGGCTTTGGCCAATATAATAAAGACATTCGATGCCTTTTTAAGCGTTTCACTTTCGCACGTAGCTGTAAAAAGTTTGCAGCATGTCCGGTTGTAAAAATAAATATTCCAAAGTTCTGCTTCATCGTGGCCCTAGTCGATGTTTGGGCTGGCAATGAGTAAGAGTATGTTGGTCCCTGTCTAGACTCTAGACTCTAGACGTCACAAGCCACCCATGCAGTAACTACGAATGGTTTGGAAAATGCTTTCCATTTCAACAGGCAATCACCGACGAAGTTTTAATTAAGAAATCGTGCCCAGAACTTTTTATTGACTTACCCTTTTGTGTTTTCTGCGTAACAACAACAGAAAGTGTTTGACTAAAATAAACCCGATGAACAATAAATCAAAGTCTAGCCATTAATGGAAATGCAAATACCCAACGCATTGCAGAACACTTAATATAAATAATATATATATTTTTTGACTAAATGTCAGTAAATAAATCAAGAATGTAGAATATACAAACAGTATTAATTGTTAACCTTCGGTAAAAAGACAATGAAAATGATTTCAATGAATTTTCATATAGATTTAACTGAGTCTGTATTTAATTGTGGCTTTTAAATTTTTCGTAGAAAAACTGTTCAAATTGTGCTCGTATATGATGATTGAATTTTATACAGTGCACATTCAAATCTTGCAGCATTTTAAGTACAATTTAAAGGTCTGCGAATCAAAATTGAATTGTGATCCACTGAAAATGTTATGCAAACTAAGTCTGTATATAGAGCATTCATTTGGTAGTGGGAATATGTGAGGCAGGCATGATTATTCGCTTAAATGTGCCCCAAGCAAATGCCACTTTTCTGTCTTCGCTTTCGTTGGCTTAAACACGCCCTCCGCTCAACTGCCAAGCCAGCTTCCCCCACAATCCAACACCAGCCAACGCTATTGTGTTGCATAAAATGCAGTCGCCGAAAGCTGACGGAAGTGCAGCAACAACAAACGAATAAGTTACAGCTAAGAGGCAACAGAAAAACAGAAGAAAAAGGCTAAAGCAGCCAAACAATGTAAAAGGCTTTGACGCATGCGCCAAATAGCCAATTTGGCTGGCATTTTGGCTGTCTGGTATGCTGCTTGCCGGGGTGTTTGGGCCTGATTATCGGCATTACTTTTTATATATTGTCTACCCGAAAATTAAGTGGAAAAATCAATCACTTTCACTAATTTTAAAACGATTTTTTCCCCAGTCGGCTGCCAGTGCCAGAAAATGGGTCTTTTGCTCCGGCTTATTATCAAGTGTTGAAACAAACGCCGAACGTCGAACGTCGAATGTGGAGAACCCAACTAATGCGAAGGCATTTGTAAGCGGCAGTCAACAGAAATCGAAAAACCAGTAAAAAGATTTTATATACTAAGAGAAATGAAATTTAAATGAATTAGTGAAAAGATCTCAACAGAAAACGAATAACGAGTAAAAGAATAATATTATTATCGCTGGTGAAGTGCAAATTGATTAATTGGTGACTCGAGGGGCATTTTTAATTTGATATTTGGTCGATAGTCGGGCCTTTCGCATAGGTGCAATTAATCAAGTGATACGCACTCTTTTTTGTTATTCGCCAATTAGGATCTAACGGTGCAACGTTCTTCGCCAGTTCTCAAATTTCCCGTTGCCAAATTGCAAAACGGAAGCTGCGCATGCGTCATGCAGCCTATTCTCGTATATCTCCTTCTTCGTCTCCATCTCTCTCTCACTGCTTCTCTTTCACTGGGTACTGTGTGGCTAGTGCGTGTCTGGTTCGGATTTCAGCCACTGAAAATTTCTTATTTATTCTCATGTTAATTTCCACTGTGGCCCCGCAACACTTGCGTGACTTGATCGTTTTGGCCTGATATTATTTTGTTACATTAAAAAATAATTACCGCATTTGCCTTTACCTTCTTTTTTTCTGGCCATCTCTACTCTTCTCCTCTCCGCAACTCGCGACTTGATAACTGTTGTGTCTTGCGGCTAACTTTCAGCCTGCCTGTCTGTTGATTTGTAAAATGCTCTGTCAAAATTAGTTTATTTTTGTTAAAACATTTACCAAATTTCCGTCAGATTCTGAGCTCAAATTGCAATGCTTGAAGTGAAGCGCAAATTGTTTTTTGCCTTTTATCTGAACTTCAGAAAACGAAATTTCTTTGCCCACACCTAGTATAAATATTTATTAAAGTCAAGTAAACACGAACTGTGGGGTAAACAATTTAAATTACTTCAAATTTTATTTAGAGATCTTTGTATGTTTAAAGGAATATCATTTAAAAGTGATCATTTATTTAATTTAATATTTTATTCTTATTATTTAACATACTTTAATTTACTTTGAACATAATAACATATTTTATATATATTTAGTATTACAATTTTTCAATTCATATTTTAATTAATTCGTTCTATATTTGTTTAATTTGCTGATTTTAAATTGCATCCATACTTGCAAAGCAGCAACATTTTTTGTTCTCACAAAGCACATGTAATTGAAAACCAAATAAATCCAATTTAATATCAACAATTGTCAGTTGAGGTGTTTTATTGGCGCTTTTCTTTGTTGTCACTCTTCTGTGTCGAGAATTGAAATGTCTAATAAGTGCATTGTACTTATTATTCACCTGGTCCATTATCAACAAAAAATCAACAAAAACGCTATTTGTTGTTGTGGCGCCATCGGAGAGCAAATAAAATGCTCCTCGTACACTATGCACTATAATTTGCATAAATACCATGGTAACAGTGCCAACAACAACAATACCAACAACAATCCCAATCATTGCGGTAGCAACAACATCAACAATTGCTACAATGAGCTGCTAACAATGCAACATGTTGTCGCCAACGTTGTTGTTGTTCTTGTTGTTGTTGTTTTTGTCGTTTGGCATGTTGTGAATTATGTTTGGTATTTTGACCAACTCTCAAATAAATTCAGGCAACAATAACAGCAGCGTTGCATACATATGTACATATGTATATTGCAACATGGCAACAAAGTACGTGCAGCAGTGTTAACGGTTCTAAAGGACCACGTTCCTGTCTAATGGGTGCCGTAATAGTTGCACTATAGTTTTCCTATTATAAGCCAACTAACAGTTCACGACCAACATGCAACGGTCAATGAAATTTTTTAATTGCTTTCATTTATTTTATACGGCTCAGCAATTACATATACTCTGTGTTTCACTTATTTCATACTTGGAAATATGCAGTTTATTGTGCAATTTGTAAATTTTTATTCGTCATGAGATGTTATTTAAGGATGAGTAACTTTATTTTGAATATAATATAATTCATGTTCTGAATTACAAATTAGTAAATAACAAGTTGGTTGGTCAGTGTTCAAAATTAAACAGTACAAAAATAAAAACAAATTGTAAATTGTCAAAATTCTTTCTTATTATTTTTTAATATCTTAATTGAAAAGGAATAAAAAAACAACCCAAATAGTATTTATATTTAGGAGTTTGCTTAAAATTTCCAGAACAACAACAAATAAAAAATTGTCGAAATAAAGTTACAGGAAGAATAATATCAAAATTAATGTAATTACAATTAATAACAAAAAATAAATTGTCTAAATTCTTCTTTATTTGGTGCTATATTGAAAAATTCCAAACGAAAAATACATTTATCCAGACAATTCGTAATTTACTCGTATATTTGACTTTTCTTATGTTTCCTTGTTATATTTTAGTATATAAAACAATATAAAGAAAAAAGTCAAAATGCTTTTCGAAAATGTCAAAAATATTGCTTGATATTTAATAATTGTTGAAGCTATATTAAAGAGTATTATGTAAAGCTGTTCGTGGTTAAATTGGGATGACTTGAAGGTTTTTGTTTATTATTTATCGATTTTGTTGTCGTGCTCTGCTCGCATTAAATGTGCTTTGACGTTGGCGTGTAATCACTGAAAATGTGTTAATCTTTAGAATTTAGTCAAACGTTCGCTTTAATCATAAATATTGTGGCAAGAATTGAAAGTGGGTGGGGAAGATGGTGGTGGCAAGGCTAGGGACTGGAGACTGGCCGCTTGGCCACTCAACCACCACCAAACGTGCCAGCCGGCTGCGTTGTCGCCATTGTCAAAGAGCTATTGCCGTTGCCACATCCACTGAAGTGGCACATGGGCCCATGGAGTGGCAGGCAGAGGCAAGGGCAGAGGCAGAGCACACCACAAACTACAACTCGGGCACGCAGCAGCACGCACGGCAAAATTGTCGATTGTCGATTGTCGACTGTGAATTGTCGCTTGTGGGTTGCTGGCCGTGTTCGTTGTTCGTTGTTCGTTGTCGATCCCCGAAACTGTGCAACTCTCTGGCGAAATGTCAACGCGCCGAGTGTCGAGTGCCACTTCAGCTGCAGTGCAGTGCACAGCTGCATTGGCGACAAAATCCAGTGCAGCCTGCAACGGGGCAGCAGCAGAAACTGGAGCGAGAGTCAGCGTCCAAAGGGACACTCGAGTGGCCCTTTTGGGATTCCCCTTTAGCTGCAATGTAAATCAATGCAATAATTAAGAAATTTCTTTTCTGTTTTTCATACACATGCGTAAGCCACTCGAGTGCAACCCTTTTTTGTGTTGTGTTGTGTTGTGTTGCATGCAGCTCGTTAGCATAACTGCAATTAGACGGCCAGCTTGCAAAACGCTGCCACAGCTTCGGGATGCTCGACAAATGTGCGTAAAAGTTCATGAATTGTAATTGGGGGAGTGCCAACGCCTTCTGCACACACCTAGGCCAGAATGCAGTGCAACGCACATGTGCATTGTTGTTGCTGTTAATTAGAGAGGCAGCCAAAGAGTTTTGTTTTCAGGCAGACGCTAGACGGTGGCAACTTCCGTAAGAACCAGAACAAGAACAAGAAGAAAAGGCGACGCGGCACGGCGCTTAGTTCTAAGGAGCCGACGCTTGCAACGCCGTCGTTTCGCACTCCAATGAGAAATTTCGTGTAGTGTGTCGGTATTTTCCATGCCCACTATATTTTCAAATGTTTGCTCCGTTTTTGTTGGGAATGTAGAACGTGCAGCAAGTTAGTCACGTCCATGGTTTCTGCGTCTGCGATTGCGTCTACTTTTGTGGGTCTGGATCTGGATCTGGATCAGAGTTTTGTTGCTGTGGTTGTTGCAGTTTATGCTCTATTTAAATGCCTTTTATTTGGCATGTCTGGCGTTTGAGTGTTACAACCAGCTCAGGCCATAAAAGCACGCAGCTAAACATGTTGTACGACCATTTCACAGTCGGCCGATCTAAGGCTAATGCACTTTGACCTGAGCAACACAAGAAGCAGCTGCTGCCAGAACTTCTTCGGAATAATTCACTTTAACTTCTATTCATTTAATTTCCCATTAAAAATTAATCCACAAACAATCGGCACACACACAAGTTTAAAACAATTCATTGCCGTTGAATAACAAACAGTGAAAATTAATATTAAATATACAGCAAGCAAAAAATGCAGGACAACCGCCCTTAACATATTGAAAGACATGATATTGACACGCAATTAAATTAAATTAAATTGAATTCTGCAATGTGCTTTTGTTATCGAATTTAAGCTGATACCCTTAAACAAATATTTCTCGAGAATACTCTTTATTCATGCAATAGAAAACATATTGGTGACATGGTAACAGTAGTACAAAAAATCTTTTTTCCAGATCCGCTTCAAACTGAATAAATCAAAAACAGGGTATTCAACGGATTCAATTGCAAAAAATGGTTGCGTGCCAAATGGCGGCAATAACAACAACAATCTTATTAGCATGATGATTATTAATTAATTGAAAAAGTGAATGAAGCATGAAATGTGCAATGAATAATAAAAGAAATAAAAATAATGAATAAGCGCAAAAAACAATGCTGTGGTGAAACAACAAGACAAATAAATGCATTTAACATATGCAATGCAACACTCGAAATAAAACACAAACAGCAAAGCAAATGACTTGATACTCTGCCCAAATTCGTATTTAAATATAAAAACACCCAATAATATATGCCAACAGATAAAGAGTATTCGATATTAACACATTCTGATTAATTTTTGCCGTTCACCGCCAAGAGGTAACAAAGCGATTTCAATTACTGCACGTATAAAATGCTTAATGTTTACAATTGGTTTTAATGCATTGTGCCGACTGTTTATTGACTATTTCTGAAATTATTAAAATATCTGCGCATCGTATTTGCGTCAATCAGTCTTGATCTCTGAAAGCTGTAAGGAATAAAATTGGTAACAATATAGAACAATAATAAAATAATCATAATCAATAATAATAACTTTACCTTTGTTTTACAAATAGTTATTAAAATAGCATTCCCAAGTTAACTAGTTAACCTAACTATTTGGCAATTAAGTCGTTTTCTCGTAAATAAAAGTTTAATGCTCGCCTTCAGTTCCAGAGAATCTATCTCTTTCAGTGCGAAATGCAATTAAGTATGGATATTATTAACCATTACATCAGGCTTAAGCCACCTTCAACAATTTGCTAGAGAAAACCAGGTTAAGCCGAGGCCCATGCACCCATACTATAAATACTAAAACAATTTCTAAGCAGTTCGGAACTGCGTTCGGTAAGTGCAGCAGAGTGTAGATGAAGTAATGGGTAAAACAACTCGATACTCGATGTACTGAAGTCTGTTTGGTCTGGCGAGCTGTGAAATTTATTAAGCGCAAAACTATAATTAAAGCAAAGTAAAAATTATTAAAGCAGCAAGTGAGAAGACTGCAAGAGCAGAAGAGTCTACAAACTAGTTCTGTTCTGTTTTTTTTTAGTTATCAACCTGTTGTTGGTTGGTTGGGCTTCGATAGAGCGAAGAGTTCTCGTAAAACGTTTTAATTTTATGCAGAAATCATAAAAACGCGTCAGGTAACAAGATAGTTACTGCGCACGGTTAATTGTATGGAGTTGCGCCTGAAAAATGATGCAAAGTCGAATATTTTAAAAATATTTCTTGGCTGCCAGCGCATGCGCAATTACGCTCTTGACTCCCAGTACCAAGAGGGGCGACTTTGGACTGAAACTGGCATTGGGAATGTGACTAGGCCTGAGTTTTGGCTGGTAGAAGTCGTAAATAAGCCGACACAAGTATTGTTTATAGTTAACACCTAACGATGACTTAAAGCTTAAACAAGACGTCCTGTGCAGGTTCATTGCTCCAACCTGGGTCAATAGCTCCAACTCTATCTCCGTCTTAGCACTCACATCCCTTGCCTGATTAATAGATAGCTTTGCGATGTGGTATTAGAACAATTAATTAGCATTTAATGATTGAAGCTTGGCACACATTTTTGGGGCTACCTCAACAGAACCCGCATTCGTCAGACACAATGGAAAACCCTTTAGTAAATGTTCCATAAAGTGCTATAAACTGCGAGTTAGCAGCAATGCTTCCCATTGTATAAAGTCAAAAGAAATACTTTACACAGACCGATAGATACCCTCCAGTATTACTGTTAAAAATAAAGAGTTTTTTAATTGATTCAAATACAATTATTTCACAATGCAATTTCCTGACCTTGATTTTTGGAACGATATTAATCTAAATTTTTTCTGCCCGCTTATCTCAACAAATTATATAATTTAACGTCACACAAGTCTTCAGCTGCTCACTCCGATAACTTTGTAAACTCATGGGGCAATAACCAATGCCATTATAAATGTAATAGTCCATGGTATATGGTATATGGCATAGACTGGTTTGGTCTCTTTTCGTTCTTCGGCTGGGAGCGATCACCCGCTGTGTAGCTGAGGCTGATGAAGTAGTTTCAGTGCTTGGGGTGTCGGACCCAAGATTCGCGTGTCCAATTCCGACTCTGAAGTGTAAGTCCAACTTCAACTCCAACTCCAACTCCAAGTCCAAGTCCAAGGCGGCGGCATGAGTAAGTGTTTTGCTTAATTGCCTATGGCTTATTAGGCACCACAAGAGAGAATAGTCAAATTAATTTCGATGGCAATGGCCCAGAGTCTGAGATTTCTGTCTGTGCGTGGTCCCCTCTAATGATGATGGCGTTACGAATTTAGACTGCCTGCATTGACCATCGAACACCGAACACCAAACACCGAATACCAAACAACAACTACACAAACAATTACAATCGAAATATAATAAAGGAAAAAAAATAAAATCGAAAACTTTTTTCAACTATTGTGTGACCACAATAGAATTTTGAGCTGTGGTGGCAATCGAGCGAACAATGCAGAATCATTAATTAAATTTCTTGCCAATGCTGAACTATTTGACCGAACTATTAAGACGGGCGCAGGGGGAAGGAGTATTGTAGGTGCGATGTCCAGCTGTAAGAAAAATAAAACCACAAAGTGAAAGAGCCAAAATGGCAGTGCAATTGAAAGCTGCAAAACGATCAGCCAAGGAAACATTCGACAATCTCCTATGGCACTTTTAATAATAAAGAAATAAAACAATTAACTTGAATTTTGTAATTTTTAGAATGTGAACTTTTCGAATACATTTTAATTGTTGTAACTTTCTGAAATAGCATAGAATGTAATATTTGATAAATAATTGCTAATTACATGTTACAAAAAATATTAAACAATTTCCGTGGAAGTGAGTCACATACAAATTCATCTCATTGTTTTGGCTGCGATGAGATTTGATTCAATCAATTTGTTAAACAAAGCATTCAAAATACGTGTATCTGAGAGATTCCCAAAGTATCTCAGCCACGTACCGTTTCCCAGTTGTTGTTGTGTGTGGCAAATTGGCGGATTTGAAAGGCAGTTGCCGGTTGCCTTTCTATTGCCGCTCCCCATAACTTCTGCCAAATTAGAAAAAATAACATGCTCATTTATGATGCGTAGTTCCCAGCGCCGAGCGAGATACAAATATATCTGTCGAGTCTTTTTCCGCTCCGGTTTTCAAGTTTTTGCTGCGTAATTTCAACAAAAGCCGCATAAAAGTGCATGAAATTAGGCGGAAATTGAAGTTGGAATGGCAAAACGAATAGGAAAAGGAACTACATACTAACAGTGCCAGTAGAGCTAAATTATGAATGGCCCAACGGGTGTGAGTGCTTTTAAAAACCAATTAATAAATTTTTAATGTATGCGCTGCAGGTTGCGCCACAGCCGCCTACCGCAAGGTGTGGAAAAATGCTGTTGCCTCTTATGTTTATTATGCAGTCAACGATGCAGTGCGGCACGCTGCATGTGGCAAAGAGGCAGAGCTGAATCCAGAGCTGGATGCAGCAGCCAGCACATATAGTATGTTAAGAAGTTCCGCTGGGGTCGCATTCTCTCTCCCCCTCTGTCGCTCTCTCTGTCTCTCTGGTCAAGCCGCCACAGCAACAGCCACAGCACGAGTTGTCAGTGCATCATTTTTCTTGAGGCCGCTCGGGCTTTGCATTGTTTTCGTGAAAAATTAAGTGTGAACAATTTATTGAGAAATTTGTACAGGTGGCAGAAGCAGCAACAACGACATCACCAACAGTCATTCCATGCAGCGTTGCATCCGATTGTTTAATGGCTTCATTTGCTGACACGACGCGACGGCCTAATGAGCCAAGCGCGGCACCCAACTGGCACAACAATCTTGGCCCGAAAACTGTGCTTGCAAGCCAACAAAAAAGCTGAACACTCAACACTTCTGGTAATAAATGATTTGCTGTCAATTGTGAGCTCAGTTCTCGATGAAATTATGTTACTTGATTGCTTTATTTTAGTAATGGAAATATCGATTGAAAATATTATTTACCCACAAAAATATTTAAAATGTTGTATATACACGTATATGTATTCAGTGTCTCAATCATCATTGATTTCATGTTTATAAAAAAATGTATAAGATATTTGTTTCACTCTAGACTTATTTGTTAACGCGAATTTTATTTAAAAAATAATATTACATTTTGACTTCAAGAACCTTTAAAAATAAGTAATAAGTGTTTTAAGTTATCAAGTTGATATACATTATGAACCTGCATCTTAATTATTTATTTAATTTATATTCAATAAATTTATCATTCAACAAATACAATTTTTTTCTTTTTTTTAACTTCAATTAAAATTATAGTTAGATAGAAAGATAAGAAAATGTAAACATAAATTATAAATGAATCAATCACCAAGTTAATGAATTGTTTATTCCTTACTAAAATTTATTAGTGAATAATGCCATTAAAAAGCGTAAGTTTCTAGTTCTTGATGAATAAATTAAAAGTAAAAACCACATCAACAACATTTTTTAAATGTATGTATATTTTCATATATTTTCAACACATTTAATAGATCTGTAAAATGAGGTTGAGGTTTAGATATTAAGAAGCTTAGTTTCGAGACGACTGAAAATATCTATAAGAGGTTTTTATGAACAGATGTCTTCGGTTTAATTAATTCTCGTTAGTATATCTATAATACTGAAATATATTTAACTCGTAATAATAAATTTAGAAAAATACACGCACAATGCTGAGCAACAAGAGGTAGTTGCAGTTTAAGCAGATATCAAATCAGATAATAATTGAAACCTACGCTTTTGAGTGTCTGGATCATCCCAATGGAATTTCCAGCCAAGCAAGGAGAAGAAGAAGCTAAAGAGTTGACTCAGATCGATGAGGGCAATAAGACAGAAGTAGCAACAACAACAGCAGCAGCAGCAGCGGCAAGAACAACTTGAGAACTGTTTACAACCTTTGCTGGCGTATGTGGAGCACACTGGCTGATCATGTCACAAAAGTTGATAACGGCGATTACTTCATATGGCTGGCATATTGTCGAAGCTGCTGTGATGCCACAGGTAACCAGGCAGCACTCGCTATCGAGAGGAGGAGGGGCAGAGGGAGAGAGAGCGACTGATGTTGGGGAGCAGCTTGGCCAGGACGCTGCAGTTGTTGTTGCAGCGGGCCGTCGCTCCACATGACACATGAGTAATGGCCACGCAGGCAAATTTATGACAACTCACATTTCTGATGTGCTCGTTTATCAACGGCCATAGACAGGCGGCAGTGGCCCTCTTTGTACGTATGTTTGTGTGTGTGTGTGTGTGACAGGCACACGCGTGACAAGCTTGGATGCCAGGTTTCCCATGAACATGGAGCGGCTCTTGAGTTAATTATAAACGACGAGAATGCGAATGCGAATGAGAATGGGCCAAAAGGAAGCGCGCTAGTCAAAGCCGTTAACTAATCCTGTCTGACTGATCAAAAGGCAGCCGTGACGTGGCAGAGCTTGCAGATCTGATGTTTGCTGGCCGGCACTGAGGCTGTCTCTGCTTCTCCTATTAAGTTGTAAGCAAGGTCAGACTGACCGCCTGGCATACACGAGTTTGAACCTGGGGCCACATAAATCGCGCTGCCAGCAAATCACGTACAATTTTTTTATACTTTTTTGTGATTTTTTTTTTGTTTCGCCTAGCGCCAATCAGCAAAGCAATTCATTTTGTATGCCTCATCGTTAAAGAGGGCAGCAGGCGGTGTTGCACCGATCTTCACACATTATCGCAGAGACGGACAACGAGTCTTGAAGCTGGACTGCGAGCTGAAGTCTTGTCCAACTGGCAACTGGCGACTGGATGACAATTCGCGGTAATAAGAAATGCAAATGGCAGCTGAAAATGCTTAAGACCCATAATAATAAAAATACATGAGCGTGGGGGCAACATGAACTGTGCAGCAATGCAAACTTGCAACTGCAAGAGACAAAACGATTAGATCAAAATAAAAGTACGTCGAAATTCTCTCCTTCGTCTTTGCATAAACTAAGTGACTGAGTGAGTGAGAAGTAAGCCAGACTTCGAAGAGATATTATAGCGCTGGACCAGGTTCGCAGAGACTGCGCACATTGGAGCGAAATATGTATGTACAAGTATTATTTTAATTGTATACAATTTTATATATCTGTAATACATACGACTAAAAAATTATTTTGCAATTGAAATTTGGTCTTTTAACTCTTATAATTAAATATGCATTGTTACTTTAAATTTAAAAATGTATTTTCTATTTATTTATGTATATTATTTGTACTGCTATTTTATTTCATTTTCGGCTTATTCTGCCACACTGTAGTTTGAGCCAGTTCCGTTGCGTTTCAGATGCCATCGTTCTTAGTAAAGAAAGCAGCTTCGGCTGTCAGTCCTTCAGTCTGGCCGATTGTCTGTCCGCTTCTCCTGCTGTCTGTTATATATTGTGTATTCCGTATTCTGTATTTTGTATTCTGTATGACTGGGTAAGTTGGACACCTACGTGTGACAAAAGTTTTTGCCACGCTTTTGTTTGTGCTTTTGGGCCGTGGGGCATGTGGGCAACATTGTGGGGCCATTAGCACGCACGGGCCGAAGAGAATTTGGACACGAACTTGTGTTGCAACGAGTCTCCGCTATTTGCTGCCTCTTGCTGCACATAATCATGATCGAGACTTGACAAATTCTGTTGTCTTGCTTCAGTTTCCTCGGGACGCTGTCTGTGGCTGTGTGTGGAGCATTCAACATGCCACAGATCCCAGTCAGCGGCCAAGGTGGGGGCCAAATAACAATAGCATGTAGTAAGTCACAAAGCGTTCGTTCGTTCGATTGATCTCTAAACGAGGAAAAAATAACAAAATGAAATAAGAGCTTTATCATTTGCAAGTTGCAGCCCTTTCCTTGGCTTTCGTTGTGCTCCACAAAAAATTCCTATTGAACCTGCCACTCACTCAACTTAACTCTCTCACGGTCGTGGCCCTGTTCACGTCTGCACGCTTGTGTGATTTTAATTTTAATATTTTGCCACACCACATTACAAGCCATCAGGCAAAAAGACAACATGTGGGGCAGGCGCTGCCACCTGATGGCGCCTCATCAAATATGCGGCACAAATGATATGAGAAAAACGCCGTGCAACTGACAACAGCTGCGAATTTCACGCTTCACTGGCAAATTGAATTGACTGAGATTCATTCAAAAGTCAAGCGCCCCACACTCTTGCAACGTCGCTCCATGCCACGCCCACGCCCACGCCCCATGCAACAGCCGTGGATTTTCATAATTCAAATTGAGCGTGTCCGGGTTTTCTTGGACTGGCGGCCCATAATGAAATTCGCTTTGTTTTCTTTCGCCCATTGCCATTTCTTGTAGTGTTTTTGCAACGTTTTTCTTTATTTTCATTTTCATTTTCCTTTTGCATTTCATTTCGCTTTTTTTTCGTATTTTTCCCAAGTGCAAATTCCATTCAAGCAGAATAATGCAATATAAACTGTTGCAGCTTGAGCGGAGCCACTCAGCCGAGCATAGAGAAGCACCAGCAGCAGCAGTAGGAGCTAAAGCTGAAGCTGAGGCTGGAGCTGAAGCAGGCGTTGACAATCAAAGGAGCAATATGTCGGAAGGGGCAGCAACGGTCGGAGGAGGGAGAGGATACAGTCACTTGGTGTCCCTGCAGTCTGAAGTCGCTTAGTAAAATCTGAAACCACAAAAGAGTTGGGCCAAGGAATGGTTCATGTCAATTATTCCAGTTAAGTGAGCAACAAACCAAAGGAACAACTCTTCAATGCCTCAATGCCTCAATTTCTCCATTCGAAAGCCAAAGCTTAAACCGAGGCTGAGCCCCCGCTCATCCCTGGCCTACATTTTGACCAGCCGCATTCCATCTTGAACAGTTTTGAATACCCCATGAAAGTGATTTCAAGTGGACAATAATTGCACAATAAATTATCAAATTATTATCAAGTTGCTCATCATTTTTAAAAATAGATTTTAACTAATACAAAATATTCAAGTTAATTTATCAAGTACAATTAAAAAGATAAAAATTAATTTGTAAATTAACAAAATTGTTAGCCTCTATAATGTGTGTGCATATTTATTTATGTTTTTAGTAAAATAAATATATAATTGAAAAAAATATACAGATATACAATAAATCTAATTCTCTAGGAAATTATTCATAAATTCTATAAAAGGAAGTGTCCTCACATAGAATTAAAAATTTTATTTTAGACACAAAAAAGTACTTTGTCATACAGGGCATTTTGTAGTCCAAAACTATTTAATACGTATCCATAAATAAGGCCACTTAGCTGTTTTTGGGTGCATTACGTGCAACTTAAAAATCTAAATGCTTAGGCTGGCAAAAAGTGTAATTTAATATACGATTTTTTTCGCAGAGTAGAGCGTTTTAAGAGTCTGCAGAAATTTACTCGTAGAGTTCCCTGAATAAACTGCAGCTCAGAAATCACGCAGATTACGTAGAAGTCGTAAAAAATGAAGGGGATGGGATGGGGAGTGGAGAGGGAAGATCGAAAAAAAAAGGGACAATGTCAGACAGTGACACAATGAAGACGCCCAGGGACATAATAAAGCAATAAAGTGCCTTAAGGATAACAAACATATCTACTTGTATGCTGCATTTAAGAAGTACAACATCAACGAAAACAACAACAAACACAATGAAGAGCAGACAGGAGCAGACAGATGCAGCTCAACGGGCCGGAGCCTCGGAGACTTAGAGCCCTGGAGCCTCTCAAATTTCACATGCAATCGATGACAAATTTATGACTTTCAATGAGTTCAGTTCAGAGCCCTCGACTTGGGTCATATTTCTGTCAATTTGTTGCATACTCTGCACAACAAATTGAATTATTTGTATGTGGCAATAAATGCAATTCCGCGCTTCGACTTCGCCTTCGCCCTCACATCCATATCCTGCAGCTGTCCTGCCAGCTACAACTGCATTTAAGTATCTATTTCACGCATTTGTCAGAGATCGTATGCGAACATCAAGTGCTTAAGTCCCACTTGAATTCGTCGTACTTACAATTATTTCCGTTCTGCCCCAGTAGAGTTTCCGCTAAATCTCCAGATCCTTATTGATCTCTGCTCCCAGTGCCGTTCAAGTAATAGAAATATTTTCTTGAAATATTTGAGTATTCAATTTAATAAAGCAAATATGAAGAATAGTATAAACCAAATCGATATGCAATTAGTTTGGCAATTTTAATAAAATAATGTATTAAAAAGATATTGTTTTGTTTTTATTATAAAAAATATTGCTGAATACAAATATTTTTCCCAATTTTAAAAAATTTCTTAATGGTATTAATCGATGTATATTTATTTCAAGAAGTTATATGCAATATTTGTTAAATTTAAATTGTAAAATAAAAATGGAACTCTCAGCGATACTAAGTATTTTTCTTCAATGTACAAATATTTATTGAAATTATATTCATTTCCATTTTAATAATAAATTAAATCCAATTAGTTTAGTAGATATCAACATTTCCAATGAATTTTTTCTTCACGATTTTCATCGATTTCTGTTGGTTTGTAGAATATGCTAAGGCGAAAGAATTTGTAATTGAATTCTCAAGTGAGTCTGGCAATTAAAATTAATTCAAAAGTTCTAGAGACCTCATACTCGGCTTATCAAATGGTATATCACTCACAGGCAGGCAGGCAGCCGGGCAGGCACTTCGAACCTTTATGGAATTCCTTTGAAGTGAAACTGACTGGCACTTGTTCCCACAAATTCGTGGCTAAAATGGCATTTTAACTGCATATGCCACGCCTTGTCAATGGCGGTCTGGCAGCCAGGCAGGCAGGAGTCCATGTCTGAAGGACGCAATCAGTTGGGATCTAAATGAAAATGCATTTGCACAATATTGTACGTTGCAAATGAAAACAGCAGCAATGCAGACTTAAAATATGCAACTGCCACATACATGCAACATAAGGGCCGACAACAGCAACAGCAATAGCAACAAATGAAAACAAGTAGCAAATAGCTCAAGACGCCACAAAACGCTAACGAAGTTTTTTTTTTTGCCCCAAACCAGACTGTTGCTGGTGCTGCTGCTGCTGGACTGAGGTCTGTGGTCGGTTGCTGGGGCTGGCACTGGGGCTGGGGCTGATAAAGCAGCCTGATAAGCGACACGCGACCTGTTCGACTTGGCGAGTCAGTGCCACCAGACGTGGCACACGTAATAACGGCGAGAGTGCGAGAGAGACAGAGTTACAGTTTGTTTTGTGCCCGCAAATTGGTTTCTGCTTTGACTGCAGCTTGTGGCAGGTGCCGTGTCCAGGGCACTCCAAACTCCACACTCCACACACTCACACATTGAAATTCCTGCCCACACACCCGCACAATAAGCTGCCACAGAACCGCAACGTCTTCGAGCTGTCACTTAGACGCCACACATGGAATGTCTCAGGCTGGAAAACACGACCAAAAACAAAAAGAGACTTTGTTGCCAACTCTCTGTCGCTGTCCCTATCGCCAGTGACCGTATCTTAGGCCCCAATGTCTGCAGTTCCGTTTTGTGTACCTTTGTCAGCCAGTGTTGCCTCAACCCGTTCCAACGTCTGCTCGGCGACAGTCTTATATTAATTGTCACGCATATGTCTAACCCCCTCGACGACCCCGGCAAAAAAGAGACGACCCCAGGCCAAGTGAGGCCAAACAGAACCAAGACCAGGAACCAAACCCAAACGCGCATATTTTTCGGGTCTATTGAAAAGCCAAAAACCACAAGAATGTTACCAAAAGTGTTTGCTTCCAGACAAAGCATACGGCATAAGTAACTACTACTGTTGCTGGCACTTGTAAATACTCTTTACAGCTCGGGTATGCCCACTTTGTTAAAGACTTTAGTATTTAAGCAGCTTGTACTTGGAATTTAATTTTGAAAGGAGAATTTTTTTTCTTATTTTTAGTTTAACTCTTTAATTTTTTAGGCATTTCTTTCCACATTATTGCCTTGTTCATTTTGTTCAACAAATATGTAAAAAATGTTCAATTAAAAAAAGTTATAAACTTATTACTATTATATCATTATATGTTTATTTTCAATTATACGTATTGTAACATCTAAATAAATGTATAACTCAAAATAAAACATAAAATAATGAAAATAAAATTTTTAATAAATGCATACATACATTTTAATAAATCACTTGAGGAATCTGACAGCTTTAATGCGTGCTTTTCTTTTAATTATTCAATTATACAACCAGTTGGCTAAGAATCTTATATATATCATATTTGTAGCTTGTATTATTTAATTTATTTAACTATCAGAGACTGTAATCGTATAAGTTTTAAAATAAATATTAGAAAAACAGACATATTTAAACTACCATAAGTTTTTGATTTTATTGTTTAAAAATAAAAAAATCATCATTATTTGAATATAGAATTTAGGTTCGTATTTTTTTAATGATTCTCAACTCTATATTTTTTAATTATATGCATTTGCAAAATTGATGCAGCAAAATAAAAAAATCATATAATTTATAATTTCAAAAAAATAATTATCTATTATTTAAACTCAAAGTTATATGTATTATGTGCTGTGGCTTACAATTAGTGCATCTGCGATTCACATTTCCCCTTTCTCAGTTGAGGCATTGTTGTTTGTGTTACCATTTTTGTGTGTCATTTGTAGGTGGGGACTGAGCTGCAATGGGTTAATATGTGCGCAGTAGCCGCAATACCGGACTACAGACTCGGAGCTTGCCTCTGACTGGGATTCGTTGTTGCTACTGCTGTGGTGTGATGTGTGTTGTGGTGTGGTTGGCAGTGGTGTTGTTGTCACTGCTGCAGTTCGTGCCACGACTGTGGCTGTCTGTCTGCTCTACTTGACAATTACCTTTGGTACATGTGTTGTTCTAGAGTTCTGTTGTTGCTTCTTTCTTTACTTTCTAAATATTTTGTTTGTGTTCTTGTTTTTGTTGTTTTTGTATTCTTTTCTACCATTTCTGTGGCTTTTATGCATGAAGGCAAAAGGCACAACTAAAACACTTTTGTGTACCTTTTTGTTTTTGTGTTTTCGTATCTAATTGAATGACAGTGTGTGTGTGTGAGGGCAACTGGAGGAAGGGTACAAACAGATGAGAGTAAATTCTCGACTTTTCCTCCATACCCCCTTGCCCCATCGCTCAACTCGTTCATTTATTAATGCAATTAACATTGCATTTCTGTGGCATATGCCACGCATTTGGGAGATGCTCCTCACGGTCACATTTTGTGGTAGCCTTAAGTGGCACACAGCTTAGATAAGATCTTATCCACAGTCTGTAGTCTTTGGTTTCTTCAATTAGAAGCATGACAATAAAACAGCCCATGTTTCCAGTTGTTGCTGCAGTTGCCCAATCTGCCTCAAATATTGACAAGCTTTTCAGATTAGTTTCTATTGAGCAACTGAAACTGAAATTGAAACTGTTGAAATGTGTGCAATTAAAACGTAGTGTTCTTATCCTCAACTCTCATTTATGTTGCTCTTACGGTTCTTTTGCTTTTCGAGCTTTCACTTAATTTTGGCAATTTATTTGAAAGTGTTTTCCATGAAAACTTCAAGCTGTTTGCCAAGTAAACAGAGTTAATTCCTGTTGACGCTCCATTTGCGTGCTCTCAAAATGCACTTCGCTCCTCTGGCCGGGTACAAATCTAGTTAAATAGGTAAATTAGCGCGGCCAATTATCGTCTTGGCCAGGTGAATACATGCCCAGATACTGGCTAACGAGTTAGTTATATGGAGCAATGCCTGGTCAAACAACAAAATCCACTTTTTACACGCAAATACATAGCAAAGAACTCTACGTAAATCCCTGGTTTACACGACGAAAGTTAATTCTAAACAATGCTAATCAGAGATTTTGGTTACATTTTTATATTATTCTTTTGCACACACAACCACAGAAACAGGAAGTTGTAATAATAATAATAAAAAATTATGATCGTTTTCTTGTTATAAAATGTAATGCTTTCATTTTAAATCTGACTGCATACTTTAAAAGTAATAAATTCCAAATTAATATTTAATGAATAGAATAATTGTAAATCACATCAAATTATGTTTATTGACGTTACTCAACTTATTTGTTGGAACCATATGATAATTGCTATCATATTTTTGTAATGTATTTTCTTAATTTATTACTTTACTTTTAATAACAATTTAACTTAGTTTTCGGAACCAATCAATTTCTAGCTTTAATTTTCTTATGGTACCTTAATCGTAGTCAAGTTAATCGTGTAAACACTTGCTGACGCCATATACTGCTAGTACTTGTATTTGCTCTTTGACAAAGTGCCAATAATTTGTGGCTTAAATCGACGGAGGTTGTCCCACAACCTGCTGCCTTTGGCTAACAATCGCCTATAACGGAAAAAAAGAATGAAAAGGCAAAAAAAACGAAGTTTGCATGGCTGGGCCATAAGTTATGCCATGTTAGCAGTTGATTTTTAGGCGGACCATGAGAGGTGCACGACAGGCCGCGATTTAGAGGAGCAGCGGCCAAGTTGCGTGTCAAATGCGTTCTGGGCAAGGAAGTAGCGCCGGGAAGCACAACAAGGGGAATGCGGCATGAATCTGAGCCATGAAAGGTTGTTGAAAGATTACAAAAAAACAGAAAGAAAACTTGCGACAGCTTGTTAAGTTGGCCATATAAATAACTAGAGCTTGCCTTGTTGTGAGTGTCCACAACTAACGGCATTATTAATATAAATTGTAAACACTTCCTGTGGTCCCATAATTTCATAACTGTCATTCATATGACTTTCTAAAGGCTCTCAGAAAATTAAATTTTCCACGTCGTGAGAGACCTTTTAGGCTCCATAAATATTAATGAGCCGAGGACACTTTTATGGCAGCTTCCTTTTTGTGTGTCCAAAAGGGCAAACGGGCAGCTGAGATTTGCATTCGAAAATTGGATTAGTTATCAACGTTTTATCAAAAGGCCACCCTGACTAGTCAGTGAATTTTCAAAGGAAGCCCCGTCTAGAGTTACCCGAACACAACGCTATCAACTTCCGATAGGCTGCTGGACATTTTATGCCTAGTTGAAGCGACCTACAAAGCATAACAAACAAAAATCAAATGCCTCACTTGACTCACATGGCTCAGCTGCAAGGCGGCTGCGATTTTCTGCATCATTTACAATAGATGAGCAGGTAATCAAGTGCAGTAGTCGATCAGCAAATACCCTGTACGGCAGATAACACAGCCTCAACCACAGAACTGACAGCAAATCTTTAAATCATTTAATAATACAATTTTAAGAAATTTATCAAAGAAAATGTTATATATATATATGTAGTTTTATTTATCAATTAAATTAAATTAAATCAATAAATCTGAACAGAATATTTTATAGGAAGATGATTTAAAATCTATTGAGAGACGATTAAAATATATGAAAATTAATGTTATTTCATTTTAAAATTGAAATTCATCTATGCACCTACACTAAAAACTAAAACCAAAAATAAATAAAATTAAATAAAATAAATAAGTCTGTTTTACTGGAAAATTATGTATAATAATGATATATATTTAAATTATTAAATCTGTAATCTAATTAAATCTGTAAGAGATGATTACCATTTGAAATAATTATTAAAATTAAAATACATCTATGCACCCAAAGTGTAACTTAAAATAATATTATTCACTCACAGATTTCCTCTTCGCAGGGTATAGGAATCTCGAGTGTACAACAGGATGCGCGTGTATTTGCTGTGACGGCGCCTGGTGCGAGATCTTAGCGACAGGCCGGATACATGAATGTGTCCCAGGGAAATTCAAACAAGTGCAGCTGCAACAACTGAAGTGGCGTCTCGGCCGCTGCCGCTGCCGCTGCACCACTCAAGTGGCAACGATAGACGCGACAAATTAAGATATCAGCAACGCTTTATGGTCGTAGAAAAGAGCCCATTCCGTATTCCTCATTCACTATTCGGTGCCCTGCACAGTGGCACCTTTTGTCGGCGAAACCACAAAAAAATAAGGAAAGAAAAACAACTGAATAAAAAATATATGTATGTATAAAAGGGAAGCGCAATTCTCCAGCAGCCAGCAAAGCAGCCGCGTTGCACATAAAAGGCATCATCTAATCGCTACTTTCTGTCACATTGATGATAAAATTTGGGTCAACTTTTAGTGGTAGCACCTTCTCCAGGTTTCCCCTATCCCTCGTTGTGGCATATCTCGCTGCGTATGCCTGTCTCTGTTTTTATCCTTGGCATGCCAAGATAGTCGACTGCACTTACCACCGTTCCCGTTCCCGTTGCCGTCTTGTCTAATGGCCTACGCTACCAGTTCTCTATATTGTCTTCTATATAAGCATATTCCTTTTGTTGTTGCCTTCTTGTCGGTTTTATGTGCCGTCCCTTAAGTTGAGCGCCGACTTAGCGGGCGATAGTAAAAATGGGGCGTGGAATAGAACTACAAAGTTTTAAAGCAGCCAACGGTAGCCACGGCATATCCTTTTTTATGTTGTGGTTATTGTAATGGCCACCACGACTACACTGCACACAATGCTTCACTGTCTAGGTCTAAGCCTCACACTCGTCAAATGCATCTAAACTGAGATATGCAAATTATCCTCAAAGTGCACTTTAATGACTCAAATGCCAGCTAATGAGTTAAATTTAAGGCAATCCTACTTTATGCACTCTTAAACATAGTTTGCTTATCAAATTGCTCCCTTTCACTTTCATGCAAATTACATTATTTAAAATGATTATTAGATTAAAAAATTAAAAACTGTTTCGAGCTGGCATTACTGTAAATTAATATTACTTTCCGCATCGTCGTTTTTTAATTTTTAATTTTTTCATTAATTTTGTATTAAAAATTTCTACTTTTTCTGTTAATTTTTATTTTTGCTTGTTCAGTATTTTTAATCAAATTTTCATTGGTAATTTATGTTCAAGGCAACTTCTCCTTTTTATATATTTGTATTGCTCAATTATTGCAATAAGTATACAAAATAATATAAAACTGAAGAAGTTCATCTAATAAAATTTTGTATCACCATGAGAATTATAATTGACTCAAGCTCATTAAAGGTATCATGGATTGCCCCTCATCCTGTGTCTATGCAAACTAGCCTGTAATTTTCTTACAGTGCTGACCGGCTGTCTCCAGCATATCCTCGAGTAGTCGACGGTTTGTGTAACAGATAAATGCTACACTTTCTGCTCGACGATGCATAAAAAAGGTCCAACAACAACAACAGCAACAGCAACACTACCAAACCACACAAAACTCTTTCACAAAGTGTTTTTTATGACAATGGCCAATTGCATTCGACCTCAGCTGTAACTGTGGCAACTCCAACTGCAGCAAGCTGCAATCCACCACGAGAAAGAGAAGAAGGCGTTGACGCCGTGGCAAGCAAATGGTTAAACTCGCACGCGAGTCGCAGCTGTAAAATAAAATTTCATATCAATTGACATTTGTTGGATCGTAAAAGGCTAAAAATAAGCACTGCGCGTTGCTCATTTTTACGGCTTTCCAATGGCTACTAGAACCCATTGATAAACCCCAAATACCAAACACCAAACACCAAATACAGCTACCAAATTCGGCACTTTTGAAGTAAACTTGTTCAGGGTTTTTTAGATATATCTCCTCGGCTCTCTAACGACACAAATTAGGCGCTGGCGATAAAACGAATAATATGTAAATTTCAATTTCCTTCAATTTGTTATCAACAACTTGAAAGAGGCTGTTTCTAAAATGGAAGATCTATTTATAATTCAATATCATTTTTGCGCCATTGTCTGGCCTTACCTGTGAAGTACACTTGAAAATAAGTTACAATACACACAAAATAGCAAAAGCCAACTCGTGATTGGCATAATTTTAAGTGGTTTCAAGTTGAGGTGTGAAAATAATTTAAAATATGAGACGAGGCAGCGAAATGATTGCTGAAACTCAAGGCTAAGTTTAATGAAACACCTACAGGCTAAACAACGTACAAAAAATAGTTTTTTATACGAATATGCCTCGTCCGGCAACTGCGAAAATTAATTGCAATTTATGATGACGTTTCAGCGGCAGTAACAACAAGCAAGATACAAAAAAGTGTAAGCTCAACAAAAACAAAAGCTAAAAGTTGTAAAAACACATAAAAAAATCCATTGAAACTGAAGAAAAAACATAAATAAAAACGAAAACAAAACTACGCAGGTAAGCACAATAAACGTGCGTTTCTTAATTAAGTCATGGCCTGGTCCGCTGAATTTGTAGTGGGCTTCGAGTGTCTACAGTGGCTCCATTGGCCACCATCATCACCATCACCACCACCATCGCCATCGCCATCATCAGCCCAGTTAACGAAAAATAATAAATAAATACGAAACAAAAAATCGTTGAGGAATAATATTTATTATACAATACTCGTATTTATGCATGTGAAGTGCTGAGGATGGTTCCAAGCGGTAGCAATTGCTGATGATGCTGCTGCCGATGAAGTCGACCTCAAGTGTAACGAAAATATTGAAACGAATTTGTCAAGTGAGTCAATGAGTTGAGAGGGCGGAACGAGTGCAAGCCATGTGTGGGATGGCCAACAGTTGTGACAATTTCAAGACCTGCAAATAAACGTAATGTTGTAATTAATAAATCACATTTCACTCAAGTACTTTCCAATACATACACTTTACTCTCACAGAACATTATGAAGTAAAAAATATAATTCCTTTAGCTTTAACAATTTGAAAGACACCGGACGACACTTTCCGTACAACTCACTGAGTCCACAGAGTCACAAAACCATATGAAGTAAAAAAAATAATGAAATACTCATTCATTAAATACTCATACAATATTTAAGCATTTATTTAGCTTTAACCATTTGATAATTTCCACACTGCTCTATGAGTTTGTACTATCGCAAAACCATATGCACTAAAGAAAATAATTAAATACTTATTCAATATTCATATATTCCTTTCGCTTCAACAAATTGAAGTTTCAAGCATTCCTTTAGCTTTAACAATTTGAAGGATTTGAGTTCGTTTACATGCAGATGAGTTCATTTAAAAAGCAAAAAACTCGATCAGGCGAATTTCATTACTGGAGTTAATATGCTGATTTCTTCAGCCCACATATGAAGTTCTTTCCTGCAGCCACCCTTTAGACCCCTTCTCTCCCTGGTCTACACATTAAAAAAATCAATCAGCGTTGATAACTTGCATGAAGTGAAAAAAAGAGTTGTTATTTTTTGCAGTTTTGTGGCGTCTACGCTTTAGCAGACTTCCTGCTCGCCTCATGCAAGTGTGAAATTTGCTGTAAACCACAAGAGGCATAAAAAATATGTGTATAAACATTAAAAGCAACAGCAACAGCAACAGCAGAGAGAAGAACAAGAGCTTGAAGAAACGAAAATACCGCAAAGAGGTGCCGGCCATAACGGACAAACGACGCTTGGAACACAACTTGATTACCGGCTCATTTAGTTTCATTTAAGACAGGCCAACAACGCCAGCAACAGCAGCAACAACAACGAGCACATTGTAAAATGGCAAAAAGCAATGTTGGCCAAATGAGAGCATATTGTGTGTGGTAAAACAAGTTAAGCAGAACGGCGACAAAAGGCGACAAAGGTAACAAAATTCGCTATGACGCCGCAAGAGCTTGGATCGGAGGGGAACGTGGGGAGGGGACGTGAAATTGGTGTCCGACCTCAGCGTGTCCATTCAGCGATCGAATTTCACATGCGTCGATTTTTTACGATATTGTCTCAATCAGCTACGGGATTTTGAAGACAACAACAAAAAAAAGGTTAAAGCATTTTTTGTATTCTGATTTTTTGCGGTCTTTTGAATAAATTTATGTGAATATTTTCGCTTTTATTCGGGATTGTTTTCGGGTATTCAATGAATATGCGCAGGCGCGACTGTGAAAACAAATGCGAAAATGCTGTGAAAAATAAAATTGCAAGTGATAGCGTAAAATGTCAGGCATTTGAAGCTGGCAATCCAGCAATAGTCGCAGTCTGAGCTACAGATACAGATACAACGCGTTACAGATACAAGATACATAATTGCCTGGCAGCGCTGCAGACAAACCTGCTGCTGCTGCTGAGCGTGTCAATGACAGCGGAAAGAGCGAGCCGCCAAACGAGTTGAGAGAGTCGCCAGCAGAGAGCAACTGAGAGAGAGAGAGAGCGAGAGAGCAACCGCTTTCTGCTTTCAATGTATGCGTGAGTTCGGCACCAACACAAGCAAACCAGCGATCGCAGCGGAAATTGTGGGAGCGAGAGGCGAGATACAAATGCGGGCAGCAAGAGAAGCCGAGCAACACATTCAGAGAGTGAGAGAGCGCCAGTTGTCAGTGTATTAGTGAGAGAGCGACACTGCAGCTGTGTGCGTAAGAAATTTCCCCTCCAAGAGAGCGAGCGACAGAAATGAGCGATCTCAGCTACCTGCAAAATGTATCTGTAGCTATTAGACGCAGGCCTCCTCGGAAATTCGTGGGCTTAGACGGGGCAGGGACTTAATCTGTTTACTGAAACAACAAGACGACGAGACGACGATGAAAAAAAAAAAAACAAAATATTTATTATTTTTCCCCTTTACTGCAAGTAATTTTCACTCATTTTTGGCAATTAGTTGGCGGCTGCAAAAATATTGGAATCTTAAAACTGGTGGCTTGCTGGCACTTTTAGGGCTAACTGAGGCTGCACAAATAGGGTCTTTGGTCGAAAAGAAAATACGATCAACAACAATAATAATAATAATAAATGTACGTAGAGTTAAGCTGCATAAATATAAATTATAGACCAATTTATAAACATGAGTTGCCGGTTCTGCAGCTCGTTTTCGTTTCGTTTCGTTTCGTGTGTTTAATGAAGGGTTCCAATAAATACGCCGTCTCTGAATGTATTTTTTTTCAACGTCTATTCGCTTTGCCCAAGTGGGTATTAGCAAAATGCTGAAAAATTGCGATCGAATAAACCAAAATGAAATGAAATCGTCGACGCGTCGCGATGCCGGCAAAATTGCGAGCTGACAATTAGAATTGTCTGCTTGGGTTTTTGTGCTTAGCCTTGATTATGGGTTATGCTCAGCATTTTACTCCACACGCTCTTCAATTCCTTTTCGACTTGCTTTTTTGCCAAATATTTCAACAATTATGAAAATATTTAAATTATAGGAAATGAATTATTATAAGTGCAGAAGCCCGAGTTTGCAAATGTAAATCATCTCAGACAGTTTTTTAGTATTTAATGGATTGCATTCAAATTGAGTTCAGTGAACAATATGAGATCGTTTGAATAGTTCAGAGCGCGCAGAAACAGATCCAGGTTGTTCATCAGTTGTATGTCTCGTTGGAAGCTAGATCTTAAAGAACTTATAAGTTATCAAATCTAATTAGATTCAATATAGACATATATATTACTATATGAATTAGGATTTGCTGAATATTGTGTTTAATCTCAAGCAATTTTTACATCCATATGATAGCTAATGAAACAAACTGCTAAAACGAATGAAAAATTAAATAATAAATGCATTTCTGTTTGATCTGTTTTATTGCTTCAATCATTTGAAATATAAATAGTGGTAATTATCTGGTTATACAGTGGGTCTTTCAGAGCATTTAATCATTAACTTCCGATAGCTACCTTATAAAAATGATACATTGCATTCCAAGTGGAAAAGAAAGTAACAGTTGGCCTGTTGCTTAGTTGGCTTACTCTGATATTGGTTAGTCACAGTCCACTCTAATCTGTGTGTGCTTGCCACACATGTTCCGCTCTTTAGTCACAGCAGGTAGCCCAAAAAGTTAAAGCTCCTATGCGATTTGAAGGTAAGAGCCAGCCTAAGTTTTCGGGGACTAGATGGTGAGAGAAACTCAAATGGGTGGGGGCATGAAGTGCATAAATCACAAAGTGGCCAATAAATATTTTTGCGGCTGATTGTCTGGCTGGTTGTTGTTTGCCAAGATTCTCAGAGAGCGGCATGAACGCATAATTAACCTCATTTCTCGAGGCCAAGCTAGCTGGCTGTTTAGCTGGATAGGCAGTATTGGTTGGCAGCATGTTGTATAAATATGAGCAGATATGGCACAAGAGTTAATGCACATTAAAGCTCATATATCAACCCCTATATGCAAGTAGGAGTTGTGCTCTGGCACCACACAATCGGCACAATAGAGGCAACCACTTTCGATCCACTCCATGCCACACTCAACTTGCAGCTAAGCAGCCCGCCGAACAATGCCGCTGCAAAAAGTATCTTTAAGATGCACTTGAACGGTCGATGGCATCGCTCTCGCGCTCGTTACTCACTCAATATGCATGTTTCATCATGTCGCATAGCCGCATAGTTGGTCCTCCTACAAATACAAGTATATACCTAAGTCTATATGCCAACACACTATACCATGCCATGCAAAAATAAAGGGAATATTCTCGTATTTATATAAAAAATGCCTCGCATTGTTTCAGCCTCTTCGTGTGGGCGCTTTCCTGTGCCCGCATATCAAATGAGCCTGAACCACGGCAATAACAACAATGCACCTCAATATCAATATACACTGCATGTTTGCGAAGAATTTGCTGGATATGAATTGAATCAAAGAGCGGTGAAGAAGTGCAAAGTTTCAAAATAAATTAATAAAGTTGAAGAAACTGTTTGCAACACAACTTGAAGCAACAACAAAAGAAGTTTGAAATCTGAGAAAAACTAAAGAAACTTTGTATGGTACAAAAATTAAATTTTCACAATATATATATATAGATAGTATTGCGAATAAATCGAATACTACTAATATTAATACTACTATTATTAAAATAAAATTACAAGCTGTGACATACAAATTCAATTTATCGCAATACTTATGCTTCATACATATTCTCTATAAAAAAAGAATTAATGAGAATATCTTAACTTCCAGTAAATATTAAAATGCGAATATATCAAGTTTCGGCATATCGTTTCTATTATATTTACGCTTTGTAAAACAAATGTCTAAGATTTGAAAATTCTGTAAATTTATCTTTAAATTACTTTAATTTTTTGCAAAGCATTTTTTACATGAATATTTAAGGAAGATTTCAACAAACTAAAATATGTAAATTTAAATAAATGATATCTCAGTTTTGGAATGCCAGCTGATTTGTTGCACAGTGTAACTGGCAAGCAATACAAGAGCTCTCACGCTCGACAGTTGCCAGGGACTTGCCAAGGAGCTGCTCCTGTCACACGCACTTCTGCTGCGGCGTCTTCCCATTTTTGCATCTCGAGCGAATAAAACTACGACGACTGCTGGAGCAACAACAATAAAGACAATTCCCATATTAATTCGGATGGGCCATGCTCATATTCCATATCCATAAACCTAATCGAATGTGGAGTCTTGTTGTTGTTGTTGTTGGGGCAGCATTGGCATTGGCAGCATTTTCACTAGATGCGGCCTCATTCATTAAAATCCATGCAATGATATTCATAATTTGTGCACGCCGTCAATGCCATTCTCCAGATTGCCAAAAGATTATGAAAATTTTGGCCTGGAAATTTTTGGGAAGACCAAAATGACAAAAAGAAAAACGATGGTAAGCGATTGTTGTTGTTGTTGTTGTTGTTGTTATAGCTGCAGCTGAAATCAGTTTTTACTCTGATGGCAAGAAAGAAAAACTTGAACTCGACGTAGACATAGACTCAGAGATCGGCAGATACAAATTCAAATAAATTATGCATTACAAACGTGCTGCTGACCCGTTGCCATTTTCTAATTCAATTAAAAAATGTTTGTTTTGCGCTTTTGAATACAGTTTCCCAAGCAGCTAAACGAAGCAACGATGCAACAAAGTGGGAAAGTTTTGTTTAGCGTGGACGCGACTGTAGCCTAAATACACCACTAGGAAAGCGCAACAGCCAATGTCAGTGGTTGTGCCACCAGTGCCACCGATACTGCCTCATCCATTTTGGAGGCAGTTGCAGTTGCAGCGCATTCGCGCAGAGTCAGACACTAATTTGACATAGTTATGCGCAACGAAATGAAAGCTGCGACTTGTGACTTGCGTCTTGCCGCATACTCCTTGCAACTTGCACTGTGCACTGTGCACTGTGCAGCGTGCAACGTGCTGCTTGCTACAAGCTAGCCCCCAACTGGGATTGTGGCCGTGGAAAACGAGGCGTATGAATAATATTTAAGCTTTTGCCTCGTTTCTGTTGTCTGCAACAAAACATTTTTTCCCCCATTTTTCGCTGTCGTCTTCGCAGTTTGTTTTTGCTGCTTTGAATCCCTCCAATGGGGCGCGAACTGTCAGCCTCAGCCTCAGCCGCAGCTTTGGTCGGATATCTGTCTGAATTGTGTGGAAAACAACTAAGGGAATGAGCAGCATTTGAATGTAATGCATTGGTATCTCTTTTCAAATATGGAATGAAATATATTTAGTCTACACTAGAACATAAGCAGTGAATGTTCAACAATAAAATTGATTTTAAATAAATTAAAATAACATACGAGTTGTATTCTTATGAAATAGATTCGAAATAAAATAAAATAAATCTAAATATATATTCTGGTAATAATGATGAGAAGTGCATTTTTAATTTTAAATTTACTTTATTAAAATAATTCTAATATTATTATTATTATTATTTCAAATCTATTTCATAAGATACTTTAACATTTTGTATTTGCCAATTTGAATTTAATAAGACGGTTTATAAGATAAAAATGAATACGCAATAACCTAAATATCTGCAACTATCGCTCTACAAATGAATCATTTAGTTTGGTAGCTTCGAGATTACATGTATTAAATATTTAATATAATTATATGGTGAACTCGTTTAACTTCATTTAACAATTGAAGCATAAACTTGCAATATCAGACTTGATTTTTTGCATTTTCGTCTGCGCCGCAATTTTGTGCCTCGAACTTTAGCTTGAGTTCTGAATTTTAGATTTCTTGAGCCAAGTGTTGTGTTTGAGTGTGTGTTTGTGTGTGCTGTGTTCGTAATAGCCAAACAGTTTGACTGCAGGGGGTCGACGACTTGCAACAACTTGCGGCAACAGCAACAACAGTTGCAGAGGCAGAGGCCACAATGACAATATTGTCGGCATACTCGTATGCCACAATAATGAAATTTAAAAATTCATAAAATATTCGCACCACCAAACAAACAACAAGCAACAACAACAGCAATTGCAGTGCAAGTGTAACTCAATTAATTAATAACAATATAGTAGCAGCAGCAACAACGATGCCAACAACAACATTAACAAGAACAACAAACAAAATAATTAAGTAACAAAAGTTTCATATTTGCAACACCGCAAAACAAAACGACAAAAATAAAAAGCGAATACAATGGAACAACAACAACGAAGAGGGAATAAGAATAACTTCTAACAGGAGCAACGGGGCAGAGTTGGCAGGGTGTCAAAGGCAGCGACGAAGTCCTAAAAGCTGTGTGCAAAGTTTGCGCCAACAGTGAGTAGGGCAACACTGGCAGCTCCGCCAAAAAGAGAGTAAGAGAACAGCTAGGAGTGGGAGGGCGAAGAGCGTGTAGTTGTTGTTGTTCTTGTTGTGGTTACTGTTGCTCTCATTGTTGTTGTTGCTGTTACTGTTCGCCGAGCAGAGGACAGAAGTTTTTTAATGTAATTTTAAGTGGCATAAGTCGACAGCCCAAAAATATAAGCACACACACTACATATGTGTGTATGTGTGCGTGTCTGTGCATATTTGTGACAGGTGGGCGGACGGGGCGTGACACAGCCAACAACAACAACAATATGCCAAATTACAGCACAGCATGTGCCAAATGAAGTTTGATATGTTACTATTTAATCCCATACGGTATTTGGTATTTTGTGCTAAATTTTCATAGTTGTTCTTGTTATTGATGTTAATGTTAAAAGCGGCTTAAAAATACTAAATGAAGAGAGTGCAGATAAAGTAACTGAAAATAGTTACAAAATAAATTTTGTAGAAATGTGTTCGACCAAACGAACCTCTGTAAAAAACATTAATAATTCATAAGAATTAATTAATTTGAAATGTAATACAACTTTTATTGAGGGAAACGATATCCTTAAACAGTTTTTTTATTTTGATAGAAATCGTATATTTAAAACGTTCTTTGATAATTTAATAAATAATACATATTTTATTTTACATCATTTAACATTTTGAAATTATTGATAACAATCCTGTATTTGAGACGTTCTTACATATAGTACATCATTTCACAATTTATCTCTTATTTCATATCCTTTAGCATTTTAAAATTGTTATATTAAATCATGTACATATTTAAGGCGTTATTTTATATAAGAAACATTATAAATATATATTTTAAAGCCCTTTCTAAGTAAATAAAATATTTATTTTCACTAAATATTTTCAATTGCTATACTCCGTTATATTTGATTTATTTTCATTCCTATTTCTATATATCATTTATTTCTAAATTAAAAATAATAATATTTAAAGCAAGAATAGAGAACAATATTATTATTTCACAGCAGCTTTGTGCACGTTTCATAGACCCATTGCATCCACTAAGCTGGAGGGTATCCAAAAATATTTGCTAAGCGAAGCAGAGCATAAAAATCGTGGCACACGACGCGGTGTGGCAGTGCGGCGGCAGAGACGCCGCGCCGTGCAGCACGGCGACGTCAACGTCAACGCTTGCCGCTTGTTGCGCGTGAATGTAAAAGGCATTAAAAATGGCATAATAATAGCATTCAAACTGTAATGTTGCCGACGACGACGACGATGTTGCTGCTGCTGCTGCTGCTGCTGCTGTTGCTCGTTAATGTTTGTTGCTGGCGTCGCATGCAACATTCATATGCAATATTTTAAGCTTTGCAGTTATGGTAAGAGTGGAGAATCAAACGAGAGTATGCGGAACGGGGCGGGACGAGGCAGCCGTGATGTCGCTGTTGGGGCACGGGGTAGTTGCTAGTTTGACATAAATGGGCACGGTAGCAACTCGTAAATTTGCTGACTACCACAAAGTGAACATATTTCTATAATTCTCGCGCTTGCTCTAAGACCAGAAATGATGGCCACATTGCTAATGCCTAATGCTACATGAATATTAGCCGATAGCTGCTACCCGCTCAAAGTACCAATAAGAAAGTAGCCAACAAACATTATAAACTTGCAGATTAGAGAGAAGTGCCCACTGCAATTTGTAAGGAAATCCAACTGAAATAAGTAGAGGGGAAGCTAAAATATTTCTATAGAGTATTTAAGTACTTAAGGTTTCTTGATATTCATGGAATCAAAAAAGTTCGTCACTTTATTATTAATAAAATTACATTTTCGTTTAATGTGTGTCAAAAATAGATGATATCTGATAACACATCTTTTAATATGTATCGTTTACTTGATTATTATTATCTATCATTGAGGATAATACTATTGCTCTAAATAATCACAAATACATTAATTTAGTATAATTATTGATAACATAGTGTTGTGGATCAAATTGTACAACTTCTTGATGCCAATTTGAACACTTTGTTATTTTGTTATATTAACAATTTGTAATATTTTAAGCATTACCTAATAAGACTTCGGCATTGATCATTACTTTTTAAACTAAACTAACTAAGTTATTAAATAAATTGTATGCAATTATATATAATTATTGATTTAATGTTATCCTTAAAATATTTTATTATTTATTTTCCTATATTTTTTATATAAATTATCATATGGCTTTAGTTGATTTATGTTTGCGCTTTTGCTATCGAATTTCTAAGCCCTTTGAACCTTTCTCCGCTACCCCTTTATGTTAGTATTATGCTTCTTATCAAAGCATATCCGCTTTCAATTACCCTTCGCAATTTGCTAAATTGCTGTCGAAATATATATGAAAATAGACTTATGTATATAGCGTCGCCTGGCTACCACAAAGAAGTAAAAGAAATGTTGAAGGCCGCAGCCGAAGATTGGGACACACAAGGAAATGTTGCCAAAGTATATAAGAATATTTGACAAACGACAATAGATTTCGAATTTTATGACTCGAACTCCGGCACAACTTCACTCGAGTGCGAGTGCGAGTGCTTCGAGAAGTGCCGTGTGGCATGCAACATGGCAGTAGCAACATACTCATTGTGGCACAAAGCTCGTATGCAACACGAAGTGCACCGAGCTGTTGCCAAAGGACCAAAGTGGGGAAACTAACATACGAAATGTTGCAAGACAGCCTGTTGACTGCCGCCGGTTAGTGTGTGTTGCAAGTGTGAGTGTGCTTGTGTGCGTGTGTGTATGTGTGCAACTTAACCCTTGGTGGAATGAAAGGGGTGAATTGTCAAGTGTTTTGTTGCAGTTGAATAAGTTTGCAAGTAGCTATCATCCAATTGCGCGTCAATTAGTTTAGAAGAGCAAACTTTTTTAATTAAAACACATTATAGTTAAAACAAATTTCGTTTCAATGTAATGTCGAGAAATATTTGTTAGCAAACATTTTTTTGCTTTTATTTCCTCCGCTTAAAATCAGTGAAGTTAGTAGCTCTAAACACTTCACATTCTTTTGAAATTATTTTTAAATCACATTTTTAAGTTTTAAATTGATAATATATTTATGTAACATCATTTATTATTGTTACACTTCTAATCATGATGTTATATTAGAATTTCTCAACTTTAAATAAATAAAATCTCTAAATATATGTAATTAAAATGGAAATAAACATCAAATTAGATGTTATGAATAATTAGTTTATTTGCAACATGAAAAGTGTAATTTATTATTATAACGAGTCGTTATGACACTTTTAGCGTCCTCATTAACAAATCGTTTAGTGATTAGCGATCTATAAAAATACAAATATTCGTTCTATAATTCTAAGTAACAACATTTCCCAAGAGATAAGCACAGTTATCACCATAGAAAAAACTTGCTAATCTCAGCTTAATACTTTTTATAGCTCAACTAATTAATGTCAATCGCTGCAAAAAGAGCAGAAAAAATAAATTTGTTTTCGTGACGATCGTTTTGCAGTCGAATCTCAGCGAGCTGAACCGTATGAAACAACAAATACATTGCGAGGGTTAAACAACAGAGTCTATGCGTGTGTGTGTGTGTGTGTGTGTGTTTGTGTGAGAGGCTAAGCATGTGTGCAACATTTCCCCTACTTTTGGTGAGAGCGAGAGCCCGTTTGCTCTCTGCTGTATGTGTGACTAAACTGCACGCGTGTGTGTGTTTGTTGCTCTAGCGTGTGCATGTGAGTGAGAGAGCGCACATGCATGTTGCTGAACTGCATATGCTTTGCCTATGCGACAACATGCAGGAAATGCACTCCGTCGTCGGCGTCGACGTCGCGACGACGCTGCCGCCGACGTTAGCGGCGGCGTCGCTGCCTGTGTGTGGGAGCGCAAAGAGCGCGAGTATGTGAGAGCGAGTGCATGTGCATGTGTGTTTTGGTGTCCTCTGCTGTGTGAGTGCAACGGCGAGCACGAACTGAAGCACACACACACACAAGCACATTGTCTGTCTGCCTCTTGCTGTTTGCCAGTCTATGTCGAAGTCTGTGTCTGTGTCTGCGCTATGCCCGTGTCTGTGTCTGTGTCCGTGTCGGTGTCGGTGTCGATGTGCGGCGTCGTTGCTGCTGCCGTCGTCGGTCGTAAAAACATTTTCAACGAGCCAACGGAGTCGCCTGCGTGCAACTTCAGCAATCAGTTTGAGTTGAAACGCGAGGCGGTTAACATGTTTTAAGAAAAAGAGCTCCGGCAAAAACAAGAAACGCAAACGCAAACGCAACGCAACGCAAACGATTTTAAAGTGCCAACGAAATAGTATATGAAAGAGAAGAAACGAAACGAAACGAAATTGTTACAAGTGCTGACCGTTTAAATCGCTGAGTGCACGCAACAACAAAAATACACACGCAACAATTACAACAACCACAACAACTACAACTACAACCACACACAAGGATTACGGTTTACGCGGCGCAGCAGAGAAAAAGAAAAAAGCGATCAAATATGAAAACCAGAAAGTGAAATTCGTTCCAACCAAAAACCAAACAAAATTCCCCCTCTCTCAAAAAGTCCTCCTCTCGCACTGTGCACACGCAAAAAAAGTCCAAGTGCAACACACACACACAAAAGTACCGCACCGCGACGTAAGCGAGAGCTTAACGTAACGTAACAAATCACACAATGTCGACAACAAAAACGCGACACAATTGCTGCTGCCTGTTGCTGCCGCTGCTGCTGCTGCTGGCGGCAGCGACGGCGACGCATGCGCAGCAATGCGCCTGGGAGTTTGTGCGCACCACAATGGACATCAAGTGCAACGTGCGCGCCCTGGACATGGGCGCCTCGCTGGACCTGCAAGTGGCCGAGACCGCGAACCGCTTCGAGCTGCAGTGCAGCGCCGATCTGCTGCACGCCAGCGAGCTGAGCAACGGCCTGTTCAAGAAGCTGCAGAAGCTGGCCGAGCTGCGCGTCGACGCCTGCAAGCTGCAGCGCGTGCCCCCGAACGCCTTCGAGGGCCTCATGTCGCTCAAGAAGCTGCAGCTGGAGACGCACAACGCGCTGTGGGGCCCTGGCAAGACGCTCGAGCTGCACGCCCAGTCCTTCCACGGGCTGCGCGATCTCAGCGAGCTGCATCTGGGCGACAACAACCTGCGCCAGCTGCCCGAGGGCGTCTGGTGCAGCATGCCCGGCCTGCAGCTGCTCAATCTCACCCAGAACCGCATCCGTGCGGCCGAGTATCTCGGCTTCTCCGAGAAGCTGTGCATGGGCTCGCCCAACGGCGCCGTCAGCGGCGGCTCCGAGCTGCAGCTGCTGGACGTGTCGCACAACGAGCTGCGCTCGCTGCCCGATGCGTGGGGCGCCTCGCGGCTGCGTCGCCTCCAGACGCTCAGTCTGCAGCACAACAACATCAGCTCCATCTCGGCCAACTCGCTGGCCGGTCTGAGTTCGCTGCGCGTGCTCAACTTGTCGCACAATCACCTGGAGTCGCTGCCCGCGGACTCGTTCGCCGGCAACAAGGAGTTGCGCGAGTTGCATCTGCACCACAACGATCTCTACGATCTGCCCAAGGGGCTGCTGCACCGTCTCGACCAGCTGCTGGTGCTCGACCTCAGCGCCAATCAGCTGACCAGCCACCATGTGGACAACAACACGTTCGCCGGCCTCATCCGCCTGATCGTGCTGAATCTGTCGAACAACGCGCTGACGCGCATTGGCGCCAAGACCTTCAAGGAGCTGTACTTCCTGCAGATACTGGATATGCGCAACAACTCCATCGGCCACATTGAGGAGGGCGCCTTCCTGCCTCTGTACAACCTGCACACGCTCAACCTGGCCGAGAACCGGCTGCACACGCTCGACAATCGCATCTTCAACGGGCTGTTTGTGCTGACCAAGCTGACGCTGAACAACAACCTGATCAGCATCGTGGAGTCGCAGGCGTTTCGCAACTGCTCCGACCTCAAGGAGCTCGACCTGAGCTCCAATCAGCTGCTCGAGGTGCCCGAGGCGGTGCAGGATCTCAGCATGCTGAAGACCCTCGATCTGGGCGAGAATCAGATCTCGGACTTTAAGAACGGCACGTTCAGCAACCTGAACCAGCTGACGGGTCTGCGGCTGATCGACAACCGCATCGGCAACATCACCGTGGGCATGTTCCAGCAGCTGCCGCGTCTCTCGGTGCTCAACCTGGCCAAGAACCGCATCCAGAGCATCGAGCGCGGCGCCTTCGATCGCAACACCGAAATCGAGGCGATCCGTCTCGACAAGAACTTCCTCACCGACATCAACGGCATCTTCGCCACGCTCGCCTCGCTGCTCTGGCTTAATCTGTCCGAGAACCATTTGGTGTGGTTCGACTACGCCTTCATTCCGTCCAACCTCAAGTGGCTGGACATCCACGGCAACTACATCGAGGCGCTCGGCAACTACTACAAGCTGCAGGAGGAGCTGCGCGTCAGCACCCTGGACGCCAGCCACAACCGCATCACGGAGATCTCGCCCAACTCGGTGCCCAACTCCATCGAGCTGCTGTTCATCAACAACAACATCATCAGCCAGATCCAGCCCAACAGCTTCGTGGACAAGACGCGGCTGGCGCGCGTCGATCTCTACGCCAACGTGCTCTCCAAGCTCAATCTGAATGCGCTGCGAGTGGCACCTGTGGCCCAGGACAAGCCGCTGCCCGAGTTCTACCTGGGCGGCAATCCGTTCGAGTGCGACTGCTCCATGGAGTGGCTGCAGCGCATCAACAACCTGACAACCCAACAGCATCCGCGCGTCGTCGACCTGGGCAACATCGAGTGCCTCATGCCGCACAGCCGCCAGGCGCCGCTGCGCCAGCTGTCGCAGCTGACGGCGGCGGACTTTGTCTGCAAGTACGACTCGCACTGCCCGGCCACGTGCCACTGCTGCGAGTACGAGAGCTGCGAGTGCGAGATGATCTGCCCGAACAACTGCAGTTGCTTCCACGACGCCAACTGGTCGAGCAACATTGTGGACTGCGGCAAACAGGATCTGGTCAGCCTGCCGCCCCGCCTGCCCCAGGACGTCAACGTGCTCTACCTCGACGGCAACAACCTGCCCCTGTTGCAGGCCACTCACCTGGCCGGCCAGCGCAATCTCCACACTCTGTATCTGAACGCCTCCAACCTGCAGTCGCTGCAGCCCGGCAGCCTCTCGCAGCTGCCCAATCTGCGCGTCCTGCATCTGGAGCACAACAAGCTGAGCACTCTCGAGACGGACGCGTTCCGGGCGCTGACTTTGCTGCGCGAACTGCATCTGCAGGGCAACCAGCTGACGCACATCGGCAACGCCACCTTCGAGCCGCTGGTGTCGCTGCAACTGCTGCGGCTGGATAACAACCGGCTGAGCGTGCTGCCGCTGCAGCAGCTGTCCAACCTGCAGTACCGCAACAACCTGCAGGGCCTGACGCTGGGTCGCAACGCCTGGAGCTGCCGCTGCCAGCAGCTGCGCGAGCTCGTGCAGTTCGTGGCGGACAACGCGCTGGTGGTGCGCGACGTGGCGGACATCTACTGCGTGGACGCGGGCATCAAGCGGGAGCTGGAGCTGCTCGGCCTCGGCCAGGAGAAGCTGCCCACCGCCGACTGCTCGGAGCTGCTCGATGCGAGCGCCAGCAACATTAGCTCCACCCAGGACCTGACCAACGGCTACCGCCTGCCGCTGCTGGCCGCCGTGCTCGTGCTCATCTTCCTGGTGGTGGTGCTCATCATTGTCTTCGTGTTCCGCGAGAGCGTGCGCATGTGGCTCTTCGCCCACTACGGCGTGCGCGTCTGCGAGCCGCGCTTCGAGGACGCCGGCAAGCTGTACGACGCCATCATCCTGCACTCGGAGAAGGACTACGAGTTCGTGTGCCGCAACATCGCCGCCGAGCTGGAGCACGGTCGTCCGCCGTTCCGCCTCTGCATCCAGCAGCGCGACCTGCCGCCCCAGGCCAGCCATCTGCAGCTGGTCGAGGGAGCGCGCGCGTCGCGCAAGATCATTCTGGTGCTGACGCGCCATCTGCTGGCGACCGAGTGGCAGCGCGTCGAGTTCCGCAACGCGTTCCACGAGGCGCTGCGCGGCCTGGCCCAGAAGCTGGTCATCATCGAGGAGACGAGCGTGTCCAGCGAGGCCGAGGACGTGGCCGAGCTGGCGCCGTACCTCAAGTCGGTGCCCTCGAACCGCCTGCTCACCTGCGACCGCTACTTCTGGGAGAAGCTGCGCTACGCCATCCCCATCGAGCTGTCGCCGCGCGGCAACAACTACACGCTGGACCACCACGAGCGCTTCAAGCAGCCCGTCTCGCCGGGCCTGATCTTCCGGCAGGCGCCGCCGCCGCCCGCCTACTACTGCACCGAGGACATGGAGGCCAACTACTCGTCGGCCACCACGGCCACGCCCTCGCCGCGGCCCATGCGCCCCGTCGTCGAGTCGATGGCGATGCGGCCGCCCTCGGAGCACATCTACCACAGCATCGAGTCCGAGTACAGCGCCTACGACCAGCACGAGGCGCTCTCCATGATGCCCAGCGGGCTGCTGCACCATCCGCACTCCCAGCAGATGCAGGCCCATCAGCTGCAGCAGTTGGCTCGCCAGCAGCAGCAGCAGCGCCTGCTGCAGCCCCAGTTCCGCGCCTCCTCGGCGGCCACAGCGGCGGCGACAGCGGCGCCCGTGCATCTGCGCAGCGGCAGCGGCCTCAGCCAGGCGAGCACCAGCACACAGTCAACGGCTCAAGCTTCCACTTCCGCAGCTGCAGCCCAACAGCAACAGCAACAACAACAGCAACAACAGCAGCAGCAGCAGCAACAGGCAGCTGGCAACGTGGAGACCAATAAGAACGGCGGACAAGCCTTCCTGGTGTAAGCTCTCTCGCCGTCTCCCTCACTCCGCACTCGCTCAACGGTTCCTGCGCAAGGGCGGCCATCTTGAAGCTGCTCGCTCGCTTGCGCGCCAGGCAAAAGCAAAACACACACACACACACACACACGCACATGCATGCGTACTGTGTATGTGTGTGTGTGTGTGGGACATTTTAGCAACAGCAACAACAAAAAGACTTTTTCGCAGGCATTTCTTTTCACATGCGCCTTCGGTGTTCAAGTGTCACACGGACACACGCATACACATATATACATACACACACATATACAGCATACACACACACGTATTTATAGGGCTATTATTAAATCATTATTAGTATTATTACTACTATTACTACATAACATAATTACTAGAAATGTTGCAAAAAACACTTTCAAATTCAATGTGATATATTAATTAAAAATATTAAATATATACAATATATATATATACATACTTACGTAAATATATGAACTGTAATTGTAGCTATTAGTTTCTAGCCAGGCAAAAAACCCCTAAATCTAAATCGAATTCTACACCATAGCAAACTAAATAACGAAGCAGAAACATTCATCACGCTAATAACTAAATAATTACCAGACATATAGGTATATATATGTGTATATAGAGGGATCCGAATATAAAGTAATTGAAAATTATTTAGCACACTTAATGTATTTATGTAACATGATGATAAACTAAATTAATTAAATTAACTTAAAGAAATGTATTATTAAATTAATTACTACAATTACAAACACACACAACAAAAATTATATACGACAAAAATAAAAACCATAAAATATAAACAAACATTTAAAAAACAAATCCACATTGTGTTCTCTTTTCTACGTGCAAGTAACAAAGGGTTTTCACCTTTGGGGGCAGGATCTATACAATTGAATTATTTATGAATATTACGTGCCTCCAAAATGCAATTATTATTAACAAGTTGCACAAACAATTTCATTCAACACTTTGTCATTCAAATTAATTGTCACTTTTGTTTGTTACGCGCAAACCTCAACATTTAACTAAAACCCAAATATGCAGCTAACTAAATAACGAAATGAAAACTATGCACAAAGTTAATTGCATGTAAATAATTATTTATAAATAAATTAATGGCAAATGCACTCAAACAAAAGTACATTTAGCCCGAGTACAACATACTATATATTCATATATTTCGCTGTAAATTAATATTTGGAAAAATGAGTGCGAGTATATAGGAAAATTGTGTGTTTCGCGTTTATTTAATTCGCAATTTGCTGGAACATCAATTTTATTTATATGGCCCAACAAACCGCAAAACTCAAAAAGCTTCTGGTAACTGCATCAACTCAACTGACCATGCGAAAAGGACCAAAATAAATGGGGAAACAAACTAAAAACTAAATCCATTATTTAGCCGCATGAATAATTTTATAAATTAATTACCAGCATTGCCGCCAATTGTTCCAATGTTGCATAACTTTTCGAATGTAATTAGCTGGGTTTTTTTTTTTGGAAACAGCCACACGAAATAATTGCAATTATAAACTGCACTTTATTTCACTTCTATACAAAGTTTGCAGTATATGTTACTATAACAACAGCTCCTTGACAGTTCTTAATACCTCTGGACTGACGTCATCTTTAAAGCGGCTTTTAATATTGACCACTGAGCATTGAAAATGCAGACTTTGAATTGAGGCCCCTCGACCTCTTTTGAAATTCAGGAAGCTTGACTTTTGGCTTGTTTATGGCTCCAACATATTGGCATGTGTCTATTTCTGGTCTAACCCTGACACTTTTTTGGCAACGTTTTCCGCCAAGAGCCAAGAGCTCTTGCCAAAGTCGAGCGGCAATCGTCGGCCAAATCGCTGGATGCGCTTTGGCAAAACAAACAGCAAATTGCATATTTTATGAGTACAAAAACTTCTCTCTTGTAATTCACTCGCGTTCGTCGCAAACACACATCAAAGGGAACACACACACACAAACACTCACACACATTGGCATCGATGGCAAATTAAGTATGTCAATTTGTTGGGGAAAATGCAAGCGAAAAAGACAAACAGCAAACGAATCGAAATTGGCACTGCAGAAGCCAGAGCCACTGCTAAAACCTAGAACCAAAAACCAGAATCAGAACCAGAACCAGAACCCGAGCTAAAGCCAAAGCCAAAGCCAACGCCAAACTCGGGAGCGTACAAACGAAACAAACTAATTGAAAATCAATAAATGGCAGGGAAAAAACTACAGCACTATGCTGCAACAACAACAACAATAAAAGAAACAATAAACAAAAACAAAGTAAGTAGCGAATTTAATAGCAAAATGAAAAGCAGCTGCGACTGCAACGGCGACAGCGACAGAGGCAGCGATATGTGGTCGGAGCTAAACAGGCGTTACATCAGGTCAATGGCCCCTGGTTTGGCTCTGTATCTAGTTACCGAGCTAGACCCCAGCGTATCTTGACCTTCAGTCATTAGCAAGACGGCAATCAAAACAATGAACATGAAATAAACTCAAATTCCGTGTGTGGTTCATATTGGATTATTGAGTCTATATTGCCAATATAAGTTGACTATTGCGTAACAAAACTTCATTTCATGCCTATTAAAGTTTCTCAAAGCGACTACGAGTTTATTTAATAATTTCTTTATTTTTTATTTGATTTTATTTTAATTCGAGTTTTTCTAAATAAATTGTTTTAAATTGAGAATAGGTAACGAAATTCCAGGATAATGAGAGGCTAGAGTAGGGTTTTTGTAAAATCTATTTTTTAAGATCACCAAAACACTTTTACTTAACATAACATTTATAAATTAATTTATAAATAATAATATAAGCTATAGGGAGTTTAACTTCAGACTCAAATTGACATTGAAATTGATATATGTTGGTCTGTTGTAATTTTAACCTGGATCATCATTCTCGTTATTAAGATTACCCTGTCACTTAAAGTAACGAAATGCAGGTATATATTCTTATAGTTTTACAGAAGGATATTTTTCTGACGATGGATGATGTTCCAGGTATAATTGGTATAAAAAATAATTAAACAAAATGTGTTACATATATGACTCTAATTAATTAATTAACAACGACAAACAAAAGTATATTTCCAAATGGTTGCAAATAAATTATAAAAGTGAGAGTTAAGTAATCATATGGAAAGATTACATTTTAAATCGATTTCCTTGCGGAATAAACATCCGGCGCTATTAAATGTAAGAATCAAATGCAACTTTCGCAAATTCCTTAATCACCTAAATGCTTTTAGCCTAAGTAGAAAATCAGGGACCAAAAATGCGCAGATTATTAAAAATGCATTTATGCAAATTTAATTGACTGGGCCGAGCGAGCACTGGCATAACTCACTGTACCAATATCTAGAGCGCTGACAGCCGGCTGCACGGGGAGCTGCCACAAACAACAACAGCAAAATGAATAAATGCCATTAAGCCGTCGTTTGCCTCGTCTCGTCTCGATGTGTTGGCAAATTGATTTGTTTAATAATTAAAACATGCAAACTGCATATGTACGGCAAATCGCAATGCCATAAAAGGTGGCTCCACAGCTCCGATGCAAGTCCACATCGGCTTTATATGGAACTGGAATTTGCAATTAATATCGCTTGACAGCGTTAGATAAACGCCTCGCAAAACGGGCTATGTTCGTAATGAGACCCCGGGGGCTAACTACTCTACTTCTTCTATACATACAATATATACATATACTCTCACTCTCGTAAATGAAAGCTAATCATACGAACACGTCGCCGCAGGATAATATGCGATTGGATTTGAGTTTTGGGTACTGTAACTTTTGATTTGCTAAACTTCAATAAAAACATCGCCTGAGGGGCAATCCGGCCACGGGGAGAATCTAAAGCGCAAACACAAATATTTATGCTATATTAAAAACCAAAATTAATACACTAAAACAACAACGATTATGCGTGGCATATACACATGCAACATAAGCAACGCAACAGCAACAGCAACAAGAACAGGGTTGAGTTGTGTTTTGTATGTGGCTTAACCCTTTGGCTTATCGCCGTGTTCTACGCTTGTAAATGGACCCCGCCTCCCGCCTCCCTTACGCAAAGGGTTTTTCATTTATAGCAAATATTTTGCATAGCCTTTTTGTTGATTTTGTTGTTGCTTTTGGTATTTCGGCTGTTTGTTAATAAAAAATGCAAACAAGGGGTTGGCTCTCTGGGTCGATACCAGAAACTGGTTCACTATGGCAGTTCACAGTCCACCGTCCACCGTTCCGTCGACAGTGGGTACTGGGCAGGAAGTGCTGCAGCTTACTATTTGCATACCCAAAGTGGTAGGCAGAGAGGAGGGGAGGGGAGGCCACTAAGCGCATAAATAGACAACTGCAAAACAAGTTCGCCGGCCAGAGTTTGGTCTCTTGGTCAGCTCCGAAAGTTGTGCTAAAGCTGTGTTGCCCAGTTGCACTTTGGTTTCAAATACTAATTTTTCGTCTGGCCCTGAAAAATAGTTTCAAGCGGTTTTTTACGTAAAGCCCATGCACTTAATTCGTGGGCGATATTGTTGCATTCTGCTCACAAAGTAAACCAAAAGTCGAAAACTAAAAACCAGTTGGCATTCCATTCATAAAATATTTAAGTTTATTTTTTAGATGTATTTATTTTACGGCTGGCAAATAAAACTTAATATTTATTGAACTCGGAATAGTAGTCAACAAATGTTATGCAACTATATTGGGTAAGAAATAGATAAACAAAATAGAATAGTTGACAGTCTATAACTATTAAAAACCACCTCAAAATCTTCGAAAATATTGGCCAGCTATATTTTTATTTACATATTTAAAATGAAAAATGCTTGTGTTAACTATTATTATAACCCACGAATATATCAGAGAACTAAAAGTAAATTTGAATTTTATTTAACTTGGTTGAAAAAGTCTAATCAGACGTGGAAGAATTTTTATCAATTATTTAATGTCAAAAATCCGCTTGAAAGTGTATAATAAAAATAAAATTATCTTGATAATAAGGCTCCAAAGCCTAGTCTGAGTTCTTAAGATTCTTGCTTTGAATCTATATAAACATTAATTTTTTATTGGCATAAACAGACTCCCTAAGCACCAGTTTTAGAATAACATAATTTAAACCAAAATCTTGGCAATATCTATCAGTCTAGACCTCAATTGCTGTAGAAAACAAACAGATTATATTGTATAGTCACAAATAAGATAAGTTAGCTTAGCAGAATCGATTTTTTTATGTGTCAATTTTATCCTCATTATGCGTTTTCAAATAGCTGGCAACCCCATTAGCTTTAAATTGTGTTCAGCAAACAGCGGCAAGAAAAAAGCCATCCACTTAAACTTAATAAACTTATTTATGTCATTCTCCACTATAAACTTGTAAACTTTTGCCAATATTCTTGCGCTCGAATTGGCAGATCTGCAAAATCGAAATAAGCTGCCTCCGCTTGATGATGCTGATTGTCAAAGGCAAGACTTTGCAGTTCGAGGATATGGCAAATATCTCCGCACATTGCGTGTGCAAAAGGTCTTCGCTATTTTTATTTTCTCGCATTTTTGTGCTTTTTATTTTTCTTAGCTTTGGCAATCTGCGTGAAATGATTTATTCATATTCATAGCTTTTTGTAGTTGCTGCTGCACGAGGAGCGCAGTTCCATTCACTCTCTGACTGACTGCCTGACAGAATGAGAGTCGTTGTTGTTCTTCTTCTTCTGCCTTACCATCCCCCTCACCGCGCTCTGCAACCAACGCCCAACGCCGTGTTGTTCCGCGTGGCGTTTTCGCAACACATGTGGCAAGCATTTCCCACGGCATCAAATTGTTTTGCTGTTGTTGTCGCTGCAGCCTCACCTTGTTTTATGCAGCGAGTGAAAGGTGGGGGAGGGACTTGGGGAGGGGCAGCAGTGAAAAGATGCGCACTTCCTTCATTTGCATTACAATGATAAACTCCGAAGTGTGTGCCAGAGAATTTCTTAATTTTGCTCTCCTCCTCGCTTCGTGTTGTTTTTATTTTTTCCAGTCGAAATCTTCTGCTGACTTTAGTGCAAAAGGCAGCGGCAATAGAAACTGGCTTTAGTTATTTATAAAACAGCCCCTCGCCCCTCCCTTCACACATAAGTAGAAGAACTTTTGTATTTGAACATCAGGCAAAATCATCATGTGGAACAAATTTAGCCTCATTTTCAGTTTCTAGACATAATGAGTTATCAAACTGAGCTCCACGCTCATTAAGCATAAATTTGCCATCGATATAGACACTTACAATGCTGGCTACCAAAAATGGAAGCCCATATGAGAGTCTATAAAGCATACGCACACATTGTTATCTTAGTTCCAGTTTTCATTTCCACATATGGCAGACACACAAGCTGCCTAATGAAGCCATCGATTTGAATTTTGGTGAATTATTATTTGTGGCTCTTTTCGGTTGACTTTGTATTGTGCTCGCACAATGAACGACCAGCAATTTCTCAGCTAATTGTTATGCAATGACTGTTGTGCCCATTCAAGCTTTTGCTTTTGCTTTTGCTAACGGAAATACCAAACACCAACACCAACACCAACACCAACAACAGTCCAATGAACTTGCTGCGTTTTCAAATCGTCACTTCGACACATTTTTTGGCAGCCAAACAGTCGCGTCAGACTGTCAGCTCATCAGCAACCCATCATAACTGTGAGGAGCTTGAGATTCTGAGTTATGATGTGACTGAAACTTCAAGTGTGGAGTACAGTGAGCATCACGACTGAAGGCTACAGTTGGCAACAATTGTCTTACAATTCGAAAAAACACAAAATTCCAAAAATATTGTTCGATACAGTAAATAGGTAACTAAATTTTTATTATTTGTATTACTTACTCTCAATTCAAGAGAATTACAAAAATGTATTTAAGTATCTTAATTATTAGTTTCAATTATCACTCAAATATGAAGATAATTAACCAATTATGAAGATCAGATACAATCTTAAACCAAATTCTATCAATTCAAATACATATTTAAAATATATTTAGATCAAACTGATAACTAAATTTTCTATATTTTACCTATACTGCTTTTACCCATACAATTAGTACTTACATGTTTCAAGCAGTACTTGATAATTAACCCAGTCTAAGATCAGATAACATTTTTAAACTAAATTCTAGTAGCTCAAGCACATATTTAAAATATATTTAGATAGCAAAATCATTTTATTGTTTTTTTTATCGCTTCTCAAAGGTTCACTCGAAGTACTTTAAACTGTTATCTATATGTAAACCAGATTTTCTAGCTGTACTAAGGGTGCTTGGCACTGCTACTGAGCACTTACTGTACTGGAAGCGTAACAGTGTGGCATGAGTGCATCACACACAGACACACACGCACTCACACACACAGCGGAAGAATGCTGAACAGCAGCCACTTGTGTTTATCATTTCTCTCGTCTCCTTTTTTGTTCAAATCATCAACTTAATTATGCTTATATTAAGGTTTTTATCTGCACGGCGCTGAGTTTTCACATAGCCTCAGTCCGAGCGTGGAGCGTGGTCCAGGGGTCGAGCTATCGCAGGGGCAAGGGTTTGCAGAGGCTAGAGGCTAGAGGCAAGTGCCAGTAGCTCGAGTGCAACAACTTCACTTATTTGTAACCAGCAGCTGGCACTGTGTATCTGTATCTGTATCTGTATCTGTATCTATAACCCTTACCACTATATATCGAATCGAGTATGTGAGTGTATTCATGTGCTAGAGTGTGAGTGTGTGTACGTTGGTCAAGTGCACTTGTGGCTTATTTGCATATAGTAGGCACTTTGGTAATTGAATTCAGTTAGCCGCCGTTTTGAACGCAAAAAGATGGAACGACTCACGCGCATGCTTGATTGGGAGACTTCTGTTCGTTCCCCTCCTCCATTCGCTTCTCTGGTCACAACTCGAGAATTCTACGATCCCTTGCAGGGTCCGATCGGGCATGGGACTGTATGCTCAGTCTTATGATTAAGTTGAGTTGTGGCCACAATTAAGCAGAACCTTTCTAGGCACTCGAAAAGAATATACAGTTACGAAACAGAAAACCAAACAGCCAAGTGCCTTGGCCAACAAAGTAATATGCAAATGTCCATTGCATGAATTCCAATTAGGCAAAAAGAATGAAGTAACGACAACGACAACAACAACATCAAATAAGAATCAGCACTTAAGTGTGTGTGCGTGTGTTTGCATTTACAAATAGTCCACAGTCATAAATAATTTTTCCAATCAAAAATTACTAACGAACCATCGTGCACTTTGGGCAATCAATGACTAAATTGTAAGCAGTTGCAAAAGACAAAATGTCTATAATTAAAATACACCTAAGAAACAACGACTATTGAATATGCTTACGACTTGGTAAATATTTAAACTCTAATTGCAATAGTATTAATTTTTTAAACAGATGAATATGTTATGTTAATATTTTAATTGTTTTTAATAATTTTAATTCAGTATTCTATATGTATATAAGAGATATGGTTGGAAATAATGGGTTATTATATTAATATATATTTTTCATTATTATTAGATTTTTAAATGAAAGTTGGTTGTGTGTTTGTAAATTTAATTCTTAATTTTATGTTATTTAGTATTTTTAATAATTATTTACTTTGAGAGTTTGATCTGAAATATGGCAATAGGTTCAATACACTTTAAGTTAAAAGAAAATGTATTCAATATTAAATTTCTTAATTTTTGCTGTACTTAATTTTAAATTTACATTTATAAATTTTTGTATTCATTATTATTTAGTAAAATTTAAATTAATAATTTTAAGAAAAGTATTGGTTTAGACTTAATTCTTAATTTGTCTCTTATTATTTTATTTTGTATTTTAGTAAAATATGCCGTAAAGTAAAAAAATCAGCAAATTCTTCGTTTTGTAAGTTCTACAATTTACCATTTACCATTTTACCATTTACTAGTTTAGTTGGTTTTAAAATATTTCATAAAATTATTACCACATATGTCTTATTAAAAATCATCAATTTTTTTCCATTAATTTTCCCTGGCCCTACCCAAGCTCATATTGTTCCTTCACTGTCAATGTTGGACAAAGGAGAATGTATATGAATATGAAGCACGTTTCACATTGCATAACAAAGTCATTCTATCCAGTTGCATGCCACAGAAATATGACATAAATTATGCATGTAAAATGTGCAGTATGCAGTGTTGTTGCAGGTGCCTCATTGTATAAGAGGCAGAGTCTCCAGGCACTAATTGTCCAAAAAGGACCACCAACACGTCTTTATGTCATTAGGAATGCCCCGCCAGTTTCCCTCTTCCACTATCTATGTGCTTGTGTGTGTATGTGTGTATGTGCTTGTGGCATGTACGAAAGGATGACAAAAGTGCAACGTGACTGCTGCAGTTGCCTTTGCTGCACGTGGGCGTCTTTTGTGTGCAACATGGGGCAGTTGCAGCACCAGCAGCAGCAGAGACGGAGACCAACTTTGCATTGGCTTAACATTTATTTGGTAATATTTGACATGGCAATTGTGTCGTGCGCACAATTACACTTGTCAATATAAAATGGGTTAAGATTTTATAAGATCTGAATGGGTCTCTTGGTCTGTGTCTTTGTCTTTGTCTTTAGCTGTCTCTTTCTTGTTGCTGCCACTCACAGATAAATGTTGCATAGCTGCAATCACTTCCTTCAACATGACAAGCTAATTGAAATTTCATTAGCGTTGTGTACTCTCTCTCTCTCTCTCTCTCTCACCCTCGCCTCTCAGTCTGCTCTGCCCCCGCAGAAATTTGTAATTTATTATTAATAATTCATAACACTCGAATTCAATTTTTTTGGGGGTTTTTCATTGTTGATAAGATTGTTGCTGCTGCTCAGAAATGCACGAGAGCTGGCCAACAATAATGTTTGCTTTGTTTTTCATTGGAAAAATTATCTGTTCGTCTGATCAGCAGGCACAATCCAAAAGAGTTCTCATATTTATTAGAGGTATGCTCAATACAAAGTACATGCTGGAAAATTAAAAAAGATTGGCGGGTAGGAAGTATAGTTTTTGTGCTGAGGAAGTTACTTGCAGTGTTTTCCAGATGAGGGTAACTAAAGATTTAACTACGATAGTGGGTTTTCTGTCAATTTTAAATTCATTATTTGCATATAGATTTATCGCTGTTAAATATGATATACATCTAGAATAATATTGGAACTTTCTACGTCTATCATTTTATTTGACAACACGTAGCTATTTAAATCCAAAATTTAAATTTGGCTTTTTGTAAATTATGGAGCAATCTTATTTAATACATGAAATATAGTTTATAAAATTTGCGAATATATACCTATATATACTTATACAATTATTATAAACTATATGTCTATTCAGAGTTCTTCTTTGGCACAGTTGAATGAACTACACTAAAATACTACTGCGATATAAACTTGCATGCTATATATAATTTTGGCGTAATCTGCAGCTTGTCATTAAGGGGATAATGAAATTAAACTCTTGCAAATTAGAAAGGCAATACAAGTGAGGGCTGGTTGTGTGTCATGAGACGTTGCATCATGCAAGATGCAAACAGAGAGGTGCTTGGGTCACAAAGGGGCACCTACAAAACCGAAGGGACAACGGATCACAATGCAAGCCCAAAGTCAAATTCACAGCCAAAGCCAAAGCCAAAACCAAACCCAGTCATAATGAAAGCCAAAGCAAACACCCGCAATCTCACACACGCCGCACAGCTATTCAATTATGGGTGTGCCCGGGGCACACACACACACACCAACACACACACATGGCAAGGCGAAGTGAGGTAAAATGGAGGCATGGCGGGAGGCAGACGGAAACGACAGATGTCATTTGGCTTTTGTGGCGCAATATTCCGATTATTATTGTTATTGCCGTTGTTTTTGTTGTTGTTCTTGATGGGGTTTTGTGTGCATTATATGAAAATGCATTCTAAATTATCAATGCAGGTAATTGCAGCTTATCAGTTATGCTTATGGCTTAGAAACAACACACACACACACACTCACACGCATACACAGACTGGCAGAATGTGAGTGCAGTGCGTATCTTCCTTGGCTGCCACACGCCCTTTTTATCAATAACAATAACAACAATTGTTATTATAATGTACTTATGTAGGTGCTCAGAATATGCATTGCATTATAAACGAGCCAAAGTCACTCAAGTCACTCTCCCCCTTTCGGTCCCCTCTGTGGCTGGATGGCATTGCATTTTCAGTAATTGCATTTCATTGATTTTGACACTAAGCCATCGGACTGTCTGCCTGCTTGGCTGCCTGGCATTTTGGCCAGCTTGATAGCTTGATAGCCATTTCACAGAATTTTCATTTTGCTTTTCATTTTCTGTAAATAAATACGAAATCGTTGGCCATGAGTGAAAGAGTGTCAAATATGTCATAATACTTATCTAAATTGCACACAGACTCCAAGGATATCAGACAACGCCCACGGCTCGGCTCAACTCAACTTGACTTGGCTTGGCTCGGCTTGGATTGTCTCGACTGCTCTTTAAATATTTTATCGTTTAAGATTTTTAGCCAGCGATTTCAGCTCAACGCCCACCTCCTTTCGACCCCCCATTGCGAGAGAAAACCACCCAACAAAATCGAAAGAGAAATACAGCAACCTATTTAAATGGCAATTTCATATCGTTCCCAGCCAACATTTAAGTCATTGCAGCTGCCTTTTAGTTTACTGTTTGGTCTCCTATTACTCACAATAATTGCATAACTAGCCAGGCCTTTGCAATTGTTGCAGTTTTGCATTCGACTTATAACAACTTATAATCAACTTCGGATTGTTGTGACAATTGCTGGATGACAATTCATAAATGACCTGCATTAGCATAATATTCAGTTGGAGCGCATTTTCTATACTCCGACTGATCAGCACTGATTGGATCGATCTTATTAAATTTAACTCTTCCGAAAATAATATTTCAAATTGTTTTTAATTGTAAACTATCTTCAAAATCAACAGAAACGATGAAGAAATTGTATTAATGCATAATTATAGGATATCTCCTAGCATTCACTTTCTATTAAAGCATTGAGTTGTGCAGCAAATGGGAAATTTAATAGATGCGGTTTCCCAACATAATGATGTAGTGAAAATTATCGCTATGATCTGTGGCACGTACAAGATAAGTGGAAATTGATAACAAAGTAAATGACGGCGATAATCTGGTAATAGTCGTAAAACAAATATGGGTCGAAATATTGATAAAGGCTTAAGTAGATTAAGTGCTAGTTATTTATTATTTATATCATTATAGTTATAATTGAATACTAAATAATTGAGACGCGAGTAATATTCAACAACAATTTATTCCTTTTTAGTAGTCCATCTAAATAAGCCAAATATATTATTTGCAGTTAATATTCTTTGTAATAATTTCATCTTCTTCCTTATAATTTATATTAGTAATAATAATATGAATTACAGTATTTACTCTTTTAAATAATATTCTTATGAAATTAATTTCGGAATGGAATAAATTTTCCAATTTATTGCAATGTGATTAAATTTTTTAGAAATGTGAGAAAAACTGCAATATTCATTTTATACAGCAATTCTGGGTTTAACTTGATGTTATGGAATATTTATTATGCATAGGTCTTAACTGTCGATGCTCCCATCAAACAATTATTCAGAAAACTAAATGCAAATATTAAGTATCATATGAGAAAATTGATTTCATTTTGATGACTATGGAACATACTCTACCGTTAAATTTGAAAACATCAATTTATGAAAGAAGTCTACGAATAACATGAATGTATATACTTTATCATTGCTTAAACTTTAAAGGTTAGAGGTTACACTTTAATACTATTCTCAGAGAGAAGAGTATTACTATATTTGTGTTGGCGACAAATTCTTGTGTTGACGTCGCGTCGTCTTTCTGATGACTTCTTATGATGCATGTCGTTTTACTCGTGGCATGTGCAACGCAATCAAAGTATTGTGTTTGTTTATTGAATGTGGCCCTTTCTGTTTGTTTATCTAATTTCGGTGTAAAATGGAGCTGTCGTAGTTGACAGTACAGTGCCTAGAACCATGCTCGTACTCAGATCCAGCCAAACCTAAACCAGCAAATTCCGAATGCCTGACTGTCTGCATAATTGTGTGCTTAACGCGTGAGCTTGTATTTGTATATGGCCGTGTGTGCATGTGATTGTCTGTGTTTGTAGTATCTGTGTAACAACAAATACTATACAGCTGCAGTGAGAAATAACAACAACAAAAACAACGACAACGACAGCGGCAGCGACGTCGGGTTTGGTATCGAAGCGCGAGCCGCAAGTGCGCAGATTGTTGCGATGTCAATGGGACGCCTCATATCTCATTGAACACGAATCATATTATCAGCCACCAGAGAACAACAACAACTACAACAACAACAAATCCCAAAATGCATCAGACAAGCAGGGTAACGAACAAAATGTGAACTTTGAATACCCTTTTTGAACGAAGAGTAAAAATAAAAACAAATAATAAATTACTTAAATGAAATATTACGTTGTATGTTTTTATACACATTTGTAAGTATATGAATTTAAAATGAAATTTATAAAATCGTTTTTTGATAATAAATTAGCAACATCCCTTGCAACATTTAATTCAATTTAAAATATTGATTTTTTAATTTAATAAATTTGGAAAACATTTCAATAAATTTCATTCGTTTAATAATAATTAATAGTTTAATTAAATATATTGAGTTTTTATTTTAATAAATTTGGAACATATTTAAATAATTTTCATTCGTTTAATAACTTAACTGAATATTTGATGTTTCCATAAACAGTTCTGCTTTAGGAAATATGCATTGAATCCGTTTCCATTGAACCAAAGTTCTCTGAAGGCATTGCCTCTGCCGTCTCAGTCTTTGCTATCATATCGCTTACGCTGTAATGAGTTATGTACGCGATCTTATCCAGTGCACCGCAATGGAAGACTGAAAAATCAGTTATGGACACGGGAGTTTCTTTTTTGATTTCTCTGTTATATATACAAGTACGAGTGTAACCAGCAAAGGGTAGACGATAAAGGGGCAGACACAGACGCTGAAGTCACTGGGGCAGACACGAATGCGCCTGTAATCAATGCGTCGTCACATTGAACTGAAATGGGTGAAACGACGACAAATGGTTTGTTTAAGTTCAGTTCACTGCTGTTTATGTATACATCAGATTGCTGTTGCTGTAGCTGATGCAGCGTTGCGTTGTTGTTGTCGCTCTTCTTGTTATTGTTGTTACACAGTCCATACTTACTCAAACTCAGCGCACACACATCAGCGGAAGTGCATTTAAACAAAAATGTGGACCGCAATCGAAGCTGGTGGATGAACGACTGACTCGAGTAAGCGGAAAATACTTAATTGGCCTGATTTTCATTAAAAACAAATATTTTGCTGCCGACCTTAAGCTCAGCCGATATGATAGCAGAGATAAGAAGGCCACACGATGAAATGTCGGTAAGTCTGAATTATCCGTATGCCATCAATGCTTACCCCAAGTTAAAACAATTACGAATTTGGAATAAAAGTAATATTGAGCGTGTATTTTTTCAATATTTAAAAATATTCAAAGTAGGAATAGTTTTTTATTTCGTTTTGTCATAATTTAACGATATTTAATCAGTAGCAAATTTTAATTTGCATTTTCGTGATATAAGCAGAATATGTGTTTTGAGGGTTCGAGTTTTCTGAAGTACATCTGACGCAACCTTAATTTAAAGCACTTTGATCAATCTTTTAAATATATTATCGTATTTGCTTTTAATGTTCCACATTTTTTGCATGCATACTGCATGTTGCACATGGCCGTGTTTACTGTGGCAATTATTGACGTGCATACAAGCGAAATGCAGCCCAAGAGATTTAAGCAAAAACAAACGAAAAACGCAAATAATAAGAGTTGCAGCTGATATTGATGCTCAATGAAAAAGTTGGAGCATAACGTTGACTATTGGATGGGTCAATATGTCACAGCTCGCTGTACTATTTACCCATCACATAAGGAACGGCAAAAAAAATTAAAGTGAAAAATCGCACTGTGAATTGCATTTCATTGAAACATAAATTTTTAAAGCGTTATTTTGTTAGTGTCGACCGGTCTGTGACAGTATTTTTTCCATACTGTTGGGTGTTTCTGTAGGTATGTTTATTCACAGTGATAACAGATTGGTTTGGGTTTGGCCTGTAACGTGTGCATGGTGCCATCAAACTAGGGTGAGAAAAAAGTCGTACAAACAAACAGACAGACAGACGGATGGATGGAGGACGGCAGGGAGGAGGAGGGAAGAGCTGGGGCGACCTGTCAATTATATAGACAGACAGTTGGCCTAACCGACTTTTTTGTTTTTTCCTGCTTGTAATCGTATAATAGGTGCACTGTTAAAGGCAAAATGCCGCTTTTCGACACAAGTATTTCACATATCCAAAGTTGACACTTGTTGCATGTGGCACTGGGAGAGTTGGGAGCGCAGGCGAATAGATTTGTAGTAAAAATGAGTTGCACATTTAAGCAGAGTATGCCACCGCGAATTGCGGAAATGAAAACCATAATCAAAAGAAGGAATGTTGCGGTGAAATGTTGAGTTTTATTGTGACACACGCACACAGCACAACATCAAAAGAGCTATAGAATTGCAAAGACAATAAAGATCAAAGTCGCTGCTTATAGTTTGGAGAGAGCAGAAGGGACAAGCACCATGCCAATGCGTCAGATCAGTCGCGAAAGACAAACAAACACTCGTGACGAACTGACAAACTAGCAAACAAATACAAAGTGACAAAAAAATCATCTCAACAACATTCAACATTTGCCTTAAGTGGAAAAAGTGCAGCCCAAAAGAGCCAACGCAAATGTGCCAGGCAATGGGCCATCATCATAAGTAAATATCTAAAATTGTGCATAATGACGCTAATTAGCTGGGAAGATGTCTCAGGCCATTGTTAGGTCAGGTAACTGGCAGTGAAGGGGGTTCGAACCAACAGGTTGAGCGGAAATAAACAATGAAAGCAAATTTGTGTGACAGAAATTATTTAATAGCTCAATTTTTATGACCAAACTTTAAAGCGCCACCTGCAGTGACGAAAACCCATATACACTGCAAGGAAAAAGGTATAAATTGGACAATATGTTGGGAGAAATATTAATAGACAACAAATAATTATTAAATGTTAAAAAATGAAATGTTAACTCGAATGTTGATTCTTCCATTTTTACATATTATCTTTTTGTGTCTTAAAGTATTAACTAATCATTATCATTTAATTAAAACAAGGCTATAATAACTAATGTAACTAGGTTTTAATAACTTATGTAATAGAAAATATTGATTTCAAAGTATATTACAATATTTGGTTTTTTTAAGAACAGTAGTTATGAAACACTGCGTGGTGATTAATAAATAATAAATTTCTATACTTATTGTCTCACAAATCAAATTAATTGAGAATATTTTAAAACTAGAATACAATAAAAAATCAATTTAAAAATTGAGTTTAACGAACATTATAAATATTTGGTATTAACTAGAACATGTATAGTTCGGGAAAATAAATATATTGTTATTATCTATTATTTTTTTCCAGTGTTACAAGCGTGCTCGGACGTGATGCGGTTGTAGCCGCTTGCTCGCAAGTGTCTGTTGTGTGTCTGTCTGGGTTCGGCCAAGGCATCGATTTGAAATCCGTTTGAAAGAAAATGAAAAATTAAAAATGTATGAGCTGTGTCGGGTCAGTTTGTGGCTAGCAAAGCTTCAGTTTCCGTTCTGAAAACGCTGTAGAACCGAGAAAGCCGGAGAGCTTCGAGTACGGCTTACTTCCGCTTGTCATTTTGTGGGTTTCGTGGCTTTTGCGTGCTGTCTTTAAATGTGAAAAAGACTTGACATTCATTTTCATAAATACTCTCCGTGCAGGTCTTAAGAATTTCACTTTAAAATTAATTTCGTTAAGATTTTCTGTTTACAATTAACACTGAATGGGATGCGGGCGGGCCACAGCACAATAAGAAGGAAAGAAAAGAATTTCGTTTTCCTTCGTCTTCTCGTTTCAATTTTAATTTTTTTTCATGGTCGCACCGGATGCATTCAATCGGATTTAATTGTTTATACATTAACACACACACACAGACTGCAGGGCGACCGAATGCCAAAATGTACGGACCTTCAATATTCATACGCACAATTTGTAGATTGTTTCTATAAGATACACGTAAATGACGCACAGATCAGTAACTGAGTGCTACCACTTGAATGAGGCCACAAGACGTCGAAGAGTCTACGTCGAAGAGCGGGGGCAGTCTCTTTTTGTTTATTTTTCAGTTACATTTGCTTATCAGAATGTGAAGCAGTGTAGCAGCTAATTAGCCATGTCTTATCAACAATTGCAGTCGTCTATTGCCTTACATTACTAATCAAGTGCATTGCTTACATTTCAAGCATTTCTTTCGACATCCTCTAATGAGTTTTCCCCATGATACGAACGGCGGCAGCAGCTACTGGTTGAATGTCTGCCTGAATAAGAGTATTTACTTGATGATTAAAGTGGAGCAAGCGAAACTCGATAACAGGAGCATGTGATATGTGATATAAAGGCAAAGAAAAGACAATTCGCATTTAAAAAGTTTTTCTTTATTTCACAATATTTAGAGTGAGTTTAAATTTTTAGAAGACATAAATTAAATTGAAAAGTATTTACGAATGTAAATATTCATTTAAATGAATTAGCTTCAAACAATTTCTCCATTTTTTTTTATTTCATAATATTTGGAGTTAGTCGAAATTTTGAGGAAACGCAAATTAAATTTAAAATTATTTACGATTACGAAAATTAATTTATATATAATTAACTTTGGGAAATTCCCATACTTAATAAATGTATATATTAATTTTGATTTATTTATTTGCTTTGACTAACCACTTATTAAATTCAAATTAACAAGTTACTATGCCATTGAAACCTACCTATAAAATTATTTGCAATTCAAGCATTCGGCAGTTTTTTTGTCTGCAAATGCAAAATCGCCTGCAGCCAATGTATAGCATCTTGATGACTACAAAATTGCTCAATTGCTGATTCATTTTTGCCATTAGAATTGAAAGGGTGAATAACAATAAAAGCGTGTTGATCTCGGCTACTGTTTGCCTCAGCCTCAGCCTCAGTCGCAGACATATGCAAATATATACATAATCGTATATATGTATATAGAAGCACAAGCACAATGTAAATGCATCTATTGCAATGTATCTCATAGCATGCTGCGGCTTTGTTGTGGTTGCAGCTCTCGAACCGGCTGCCTAATTGCAGAGCAGACCGAAGCGGAGGCGTTTTCACTTGAGGCCTTTTTTATAATTATTATGACAATGTTTTCGGGTCTGCAGTTGGTGCTGCTGCTGCTTGCTTTTTTTGCTTTTTTGGTATGCAAACAAAACACCCGATCGGAATGGAAATAATGGAAATGCTCGAACACCAGCTGGCCACAAGTACAAGCACAACAACAATCAAGTCCGAGCCACTCTGTATACGAGTATATGTATCTGAAAGTGTATGTACATACATACGAATGTGTATGGATGTGTGTGTGTGTGGTGGGCGTTGGGGCGGCCCCACCTCAATTACTGCAGCGCCGCTGACGCTGCCGATTGCTGTATGCCGCATGCCGCATGCCGCATGCAATCTGCATCTAAATTGATCGTAATAATTATTGTATCTGTCGGTTGTTGTCTTGTTGCTGCCGTTAAAAGTAGCTCAAGTGGTTTTCTATTTTGCTGCTGCATCAGCAACAGCAACAGCAGCAGCAGCAGCAACAACAACTTTAATAATAACGAGAACTGCTTTTGGAAGACGTAGAGAAAAGTGAAATTTTTTCATTAACGCTTCAATTGAATACTGCAGACACGGTGGCACGTAAATACTCGTATGTGCCTCCCAACGTATGTGAGTATCTTGCAGATACAAACATATCAAAGAAAACAAAATCAACATTTCGATTTGGTTTTTGGTTTTTGATTTCAATTGAATTTGTAATCGTAATTGTTGCCTTTTTACGTTTGTCTTTCATGATTGTTTATCTCATTTCCATTTACCTTTTCGCTCTCCTCTTTTCTTTTTGATAATTGTTGTGCAAGTTATTTCAATTTTCTTCTATAATTTTTGTTTAGATGCTTTAGCTTCTGTCTGTGCTGTGTTTTTATTCTTTTCATTATTTCCCAGTGATGTGGAAAAATGAGGAAATTTATTTGCTGCTCGCCCTTCTACCGAAACTGAAATTTTTGAAGTGTGCGCTTCCATTTAAGTAGACCATTTGCCTCGTGACCCAAATATGCGCAATCAGTTTAGTGATTTATGCCAATTATTTGCCTGGATACAATAAATACTGTTTCAAGTGCTGGGAAATGGCTTCTCTGATTCAATTAGCTCTATAATAGATGACGCAAAACTTAAAACCGAATAGGAAATTGGATAAATTAAAATCTAATGCACTTTACATACTCAATCAATTAGTCATTGAAAACTCGATGGGTGCAGCAAAGATACTTTTGAAATAGAGTTGATTTTAGTTAAAAATAATATTAAAATACACTGTTGACTTATAGTTAATTAGTAACACAACTTATAAAGACTTAGAGACTTGCAATTTAGTAGTAATTTACATTTGTCAGATCTTCTTACTATAAGCTATCGTCAAAATTTTCAAAATATTTTAGTCGCAAAATGATATGTGATGGAGATTTTTATTTATTAATTATATCTATTCAACTTAGTGCTACAAACTAAAGCTTTTAAGCTTATTAGTTATGACACTAATCATCAACAATATTTAATTACTCGAATAAAATGAAATTAAGTATTTAAACATTATCATATATAACAATAATTATTAACATGAATTTCTATATTGCTAGTTGCAATAGTGAAATAAAAACAAAATTAAATTTCAATTTATAATTTTATTCTTTTTATTAAGAACAAGTAAGAAAGCTACAGTCAAGAGTGCTCGACCGTATGATACCCGCAACCCATTTCGAGAGAAAAAAAAAAATTTTAATGATATTTTAACAACAAATATACCAAAAATATACTGAAACTTGTGTTTTGTTTGTATATATTTGAAAATAGCGGCTAAAAATTCACAACACCGACATGGTCACACTGTCAATTAAACAAACAAAGCGCGAGCAGCTGCAAGTGAATTTTTCATATAAAATGGATTCTTTAATAACTTCCATGTTTTTCATTCGATCTCAACGGAATTCACAGGAGTCATTCAGACTGTCATTGTTATTATGCATACTATTACGGCTTTTACAGTTTTTGGGGGCGGAAAGGGGCGTGGCAAAAATCTAAAACAAACTTGATCTGCGTAAGACCTACACGAATACTGTCACCAAATTTGATATCTCTAGGTCATTCACACACTTAAAACGTACATATGCACTGAGCACAACAATTTTGATAAATATTTTAACGAATAACTTTTGTTCTACTTATCCGATTTGTACCAAAATTACAGGGTATATTAAGAGTGTCAAGCGCAGATGGGTTGCACATCATTACACAAAGAACTTTTGGAGTTATACGCCATTTACATAAGAAAAACTTGACTTTTTCTAGATTAATGCTTATTGTGGGCGAAGGGGGCGTGGCATCCAACTTTTGAAATAAACTTGATCTGCGTAGGGTATGAAGGAAACTTTTTGCCAAATTTAGTGTCTCTATGTCTTATAGTCTCTGAGATCCAGGTGTTCATACGGACAGACAGACGGACAGACGGACAGACGGACATGGCTATATCGTCTCGGCTGTTGACTCTAATCAAGAATATATATACTTTATGGGGTCGGAGATGCCTCCTTCTGCCTGTTACATACATTTTCTGTTGGCACTAAGTCATAATACCCTTCTACCCTATGGGTAGCGGGTATAAAAAGACATGTCGAACTACGAGATGCTCGTAGCTTGCAATTATTATCACGGACACATTGGCATCCAAAGGGTCGCATAACTGAAGAAAGAAGGTAATAGATATACACGCATCAGATACATTTCAATCTTGTGCCCAGCCCATATCTATCTCAATCTGCGGCCGGTTGTCTAATCAGTCGTTAATCGCCGGCATGTACGCGACTGTGGCAATCAAATGGCGATTTGAACATCAACAAGTCAGAGACTCAAACGACTTGAAAGACTCGCTTCTAATAACGTGCAACATGCTGCATAATTGCACGTACTGCGTTGCCTTTGAAGTGCCCCAGCATCTGCCAAATACACTGAACACATCTTTTTTTGTTGCAAAATTACAGTCTGACTAATTTAAGTCGCACTAGCTAGGACTTCTTCCGATGTCGATTCGCATTAACGAAGCTCTACCGTACTTTAATTAGCAGTAGCAACAGTTGCCGGTTTTTAGTTCATTTTTCGCAGTCCAGTTTGGAGGGCTGGTCCAGCAACCAACACAATCCCACTGCAGGCTCTCAATAAGATCAATGCTCGATACGTGTGGAAATTGCTATATAATTTGTGGTGCCACAGTAATGGAAAGGAAACTCGAATTGTATGTCAGTAGTTGCGTTTTTCGCGTTGAGTGAAAAGACAACGACAACGACAACGACAACGACAACGGCAACGAGAAGCTATCACTGCAATTTGCAATTGCACAGGTGGAAATTTATTTTGATGCCAAGTGCGATAATAGCAAACCATTTATTTTCACAAGGCCTTCAGGCCTCCACTCGCAACTCACCACGCCCCCTTGCCCCTCGCCATGGCTTTAATTTATTGCTCAACTTTTCCCATATGCCGCCATGGCATTGGCATTGATGTTGGCCTGGACGATGACATTGTCGACTCATTTTAAAGCACCGCTGAAAAGTTTAAAGTTCAATCCTCTGAGCATGCGACAAGCGAACAAGCTAAAGGTGCAGGGGGCAGTGGACTGTGAACAGCGGACAGTCCACAGTGCACAGTGGATAAAGGACTATGGACAAGCTGTGTGACGCGAACCGGGCTTTAAGCTGCATGCTCGCCGTTCTGTCTACACGCTGTCAATGCGTTTGGGTTTGATTAATTACAAAAGCGCCGCACAACAACAAAAATGATGCGAAAGTATGCTGCCAACGAGGGCAGCAACTGTGATTTTGCAGCTGACTTTTAGCGCTCACATTTAAAAGAACTTATAAATTATAAAGGTTGCAATCAAAAAGTTTCCTTACTGAAATTTACTTTTTACAAACATTTATTTTTGAGACCAAAACTGCAAAACGAACTGTGTTTAAAAGCTAATTACAAAATGATATTCAAACTTTTGCACCATAACATTAAATATTTAAAATGTAACGTTGGAATTTCTTTTCCGAAATTAATTATTATTTCAAATGAAAGTTGTCATGTTAATAATTTGGTTGAAGTTCTTCCAAACAACATATTCTGTAAAATATTAAATTATTATTTAGTATTAAATAAATGAAATAATATTATTATTTATGTAATATTCAATTCATACTACATTTTGTAATATTTATTTTCAACTTGCTGAAAGAAATGTTGCAAATCTCTCGACTTGTTGGCTTGATGTATAATATACAGCTTGTCTCTGCTTTTAGTTTCGACCAACGGCTGTGGCATCTTAACATGTAACTGGCCATGTCTTGGGGGAGTAATCTTACAGCCCTGGCACGTTGCATGTTACAAGCTCCTTCTGCAGCTAGTATCGCTGCCGCCGACATTGCTGCTGTTGGCATCCGATTCATGTTGTTTACGCCATTTTACACAGCTTGACAAATAAACTAAGCCAACTAAGACAGCGTCAACGCTGCCATCGATGTTGCAGTTGCCTTCGCCGCTGTCGTTGCCGTTGCCGTTGCTGTTGGCTTCAAGGTAACTTGCATTGACATAATTAAATTAATTTACGTGGCAGCGGCAACTGGCGATGTCTAATTGGCAGCACTAACATATGGCTAACACGGCAGGCTGTGCTGTTGCATGTGATGGGAACGGCTCAGACTGGCTCAGACTTGAGCTAAACTGAACCCAAAACCAAATGCTGCTCATATATCATGCGGGCAACCGCAATTAAAATGTCAATCTCTTGGCAAACAATGCGCAACGTTGTGGCGTCTCTAACTAGCCAAGTCTTTCAGACTTGTGCAACACACTTTTAGACTTTAGTTTTTGGTTTTTTCGTTCAGCGTTTTCTTTCTGCATAATTGTGACATTTTGCACAATATTGCGGCGTCTTTAGATATAAATCATACGCACTGTTGTACATGCTGCTGCGCTTGTCAGTGCTGCACATCACAAATGGCGATGCATTTCGCAGTTGTTTGGTGTTGTTGTTGTTGCTGCTGTTGCGTGGGGCATCATACAAGCTGCAAAATGTCAAAGTTATCGCACACCTTGCCAAACTGTCAACAGCCGTCGGGTGTTTGTTTTTGCTACTCACGGGTTGCATGACCTAATTAATCCTCAAGCTCGCCCCCCGCCCCCTCCCACGACTCGACACCGCCATTCGTGCCACACACGCCAACAAATTGCTCCCTGTAACTCTTCAGTTGCGCCTAGAAAACTTTTTCTTTTCGTTCAGCTCTCCCGATGCTCGACTTTGACATGTGGCCAACGTCGCTGTCCGTCGCCCGCTGCCCGCTGCCCGCTCTTTGCTGTCGGCCAAATTCCGGTTGCAGATGAGTCACACGCTTGGGGAGTGCACAGGGGGTAGTGGGATAGCGGCCGCAAGGCGTCCAAATTTAATTTAAGCTGTGTAAATGTGTAAAATGGAGTTAAAGTGCGACCAGCGAGCAGTGAAGGTTAACATGCCCTTTGGCTAGTTTTGAGTGCAATTTAGTAAACACAAAAACGAATGCACCGAAAACAAATCAATTTGAATCTGAAAGTGGGCGACAGAAGTTGCGTGTAACATCATCTAATGCTGAACACAGTCTGAAAATTAATTATTAAGCAAGCAAAATAAAGCTAGTTTCAATTTATTTATTAAGTAAAATAAAACTTAAATATTTTCAAAATCTTTGATTGATTACACTGCTTGTGAAGTGATTTTTGCTAGCAAAGAAATTTTTGATTAAAAATATTAATTCTATGTTTTTAATATTTAAGTTCTTAAATTTATGTGTAGTCGTTAATATTTCAATTATTATTATTTTTTCACAGTAAATAAAATCGCATACAGTGTTGTTTATTTTTCGTGTATTCATTTAAGTCACATTACTTATAGAAATGACCGAATTCTGGTAAAAACATATTACTAATTATAATTTTTCAGTTAAATAGAGTTTATATAGTTTTTAAATTACAAAATTGACCCACATAATAAATAAATATGAATAATAGAATTTTATTAAATCTAAAAAATCCCAAAACTAGATTTATTATTCGCGCATCCAAAATTTGCCAATTAATGAAATTTTGGTTTAATTTCCATTTGTGTTGCATAATTATTCATTCACCAATGACACCATTGTAGTTGATTTAAATACACCAAAAATATGTAATCTAATTCAGAGTTTTAATATTATTCCGCACACACCACAATACTATATTTGTTAAAAACACATTTTGATAGTGAGTGAGTCACATTCGTTTGGGCGCTGAACCGAGAATGTTTTGAATTGTGTTCGTTCATCTGCCTTTAAATAGCATGCACGACAAGTGCGACAAACGACTGCCAGTCAATTGTGGCATTAAAGTTCACATTGCGCACTTTTGGCCAAGCCCCAGAATAGCGCTGAGTATTGGCTACTTTGGCCAAAGAGAGGTACTAACCAAGAGACCATCACCTGCCACGGTTAATACAAAACCGTGAGTAATGCGCAGCGACTTTCATTGAGAAAGTGGCAAACTGAAAATCTGCAACAACAAAGAAATAAAGTGTTACGGGTCAAATTGAAATTAAAGTTGCTGCTGCTTTTGTTTTGGCAGCTGCTTGGATAGTGAGGTGATTAATTCAGTTTAGAAGTTCAATGGTGTTGACCCAGTTTAGATACTTGACACCTAGCCAAGACACAAATTCAAATTGAAATTCAAATTAGTCGCAACTAGTTGCCATAACCTTGTGGAGTTTAATTGAAAAGTGCATTGAGTAACTGATTTTATAGTTTATTGCATTTCAGCCGAGACACGCACACTGCATGCAATCTGCCATCGCCACATCGCACAGACATGCAACGTGCGGCTTTTTGTATCTGCAAGATACACATATTTCAAGTGCCTCGTTGACAGCTGCTTATTATAGATGCTGCTGCCGATTATTGCTTGGCCCCAAAAACGAAAAAACTTGCAGCAACAACTGAGGCAACTTCATAAATCTACGCGGCAATTTTGACACATGCCGCAGCAACTCTTGACTGCTGGTTGCCAACAGCCAACTGCCAACAGTCGACTGCCGACTGCCGACTTCTGGCTGATGATCAACTTTATGGATTCGACATGTGGTGGGTGGCTTTTTGACAGGCATTTTGACACTTGTGGCGGAGCTGTCAGCGCGTATTTATGGGCTCCTGATAACAGCAGCAAACTACTGCTAAGAACGTACTTTAATTGCAACAAGTTTGCGGCAAACTGTTAACTGCAACTTTAAGTGCCCCATGATCGACAATCGTTTGGCAAAATGACTGCCGCACGTTTAGCACATCAACAAGAGCCAAACTTGCAACTGGCAACCGCCAAATGCGACTCTAACTGCAACTGCAACGGAAAGTTGAAAGGATCGTGATTTAGCAAGCGGGCCAGGTCGCCAAACGCTGCTGCCAGTTTACTTCTCTCTCTCTCTCACTCTCTCTCTCTGGTTGCATGATGAACACGCATGATACAAACGCCTGCAACAGACACCGCTCAAAAGTAATTAAAAAAGGCCGTTCAACGACTTGGAAGGCTTTCCCAGATAATGGCCGCAATAATAGAAATGGTAATAGCAGTCAAGCCATTCAAAGAAAGCACTGCACTAAAAATAAAAAAAGTGCAGATAATATAGTAGAGGAAAAATGATACACACTCGGAAACCGAAAATCGAACTATTAATACACTATCACAAATTTCTGTTTTATAGTTTGAATTTTATATATACTGCAATTTTCAATTGTTTTACATAAATGGCAAACTGTTGGTAAATTAATTTGATTCAGTTATATGTCCATTTATTGAAACAAATTTTATATATTAATAATATGTTTGATTTTATTACTATTCAAATTTTTGTATTCTATGCTAAGTTATTAATGATTTATAGGTTTAAATAAAACTATGCAAAATATAGTACTTGCAAATTTTTAAGAATCACTCACGCACAAACTCATTCAGAAAATAAAGAGACCCCCGAAATAGATTGTTATGAAGAAAAATTACAATATTAGCTGCAGTTGGTTTGGTGAGGCTAGTAAAACTACTTGAAATTGGCGGATAGCATAGAGAAATAATAAAAAAAGCAAACGCGTGAGAAAGAGAGAGACACCAAAAGAGGGCAAGAAAAAGACCGATGCGACGACCATTCGAGAGGAGGCAAAGCTGCAAAGCTGGGCAGAAACTCTTGCAACTGGGCACCAAATGGCAATGGCATTGCCGGCAGCTTGAGCGACCGTGTGTCGATTTGTTGTTGCCGCCATTCTGCAACACCCCCCGCCATCCACTTTGGGGCAAGCTTGGCTGATGGACAACTCCGTTTGAGTTACGCGCGCAGTTTGAAATTCATTTATCATTTTATTGTGGGGCAAATAGATGCAGTCATTCTGTTATACTTACTTCCACAGTCCACAGAGTGGCCCCTGCTGGATATTACCTTTAACGATTTTTAACAGTTTGCTGCCACAAGTTGAAGTTGCATTTAATTTGTCATATTAATTTGCCACTGCATAAGCTCGAGAATTGCATAAACCTCGACTTTGCCCAGTCATTTTGGTAATGTGAAAAGATTATAACGAAACCAGAAATAATATCTTCTGATTTTGCAGAAATTCCACCGATTATAGATAAGGAATAATTAGAAGCAAGTGAATTCGATGCGTAGTTTTGTAATCAGCAAAATAAATGATCAATTTCCATATTTACTTATATATGTTGTTAAATTCTGAATAGGACACTTCACTTTTCTAATTTTCTTGATAATATCAAATATATCAAAATTAATTTTGATTCAAAAGACATGTCTATTATTCGACGAATAGCATCATATAAGTGGAACTAATATTTTTATTTTGGGTATTCGCCTTGACCTAAATAATTTTAAAGTCGTCTTCATTTATGTTTCTTCTCTATTTTCCAAGGGAGTATCCCATGAATTCGCGTCTTTAAATCAACACATGCTACTCAAAATTCATATTCAGCATAACCATAACTTCCTTAGAAGTTTGCGCAACACTGAACTCCTAGCTGTGAGAGCCACACCACATGGGGCCCACCCACATGAATGCAAATGCCTGACCTTTATTTTTGTTGCTTAATGATGGGCTGTCCGCGGGCAAAAATTGTAGAGTGAGTTCAAGGTTTCCAGACAAACTGCAAACTGAATCGTAACTTACAAGCTCAGAGGGTTGAAAGATGAACCGAAACTTCTTCTGTGGGATTCGTTTGACTTCAAGTTGTTTGCTCTTTTGTTAAGTTAACGTTTCGTATCGTTTTTTTTTTTTCGGGTGGCCGCCGCTCTTAAGTAATTTATTGTGTATCGGAAATTTTGAATTTGCATGCCAAAGCCATAATTCTTAATTTACTCATTCTTCAGCTTTTATTATGAATGCTGTTGCTGTTGCCGTTGCTGCTGCTGCTGCTGCTGCTGGGGCAGCTCCGACTGCTGCGTGTGACCACAAGACAGCCCCCAATTAACTGCTCCAACCGCAGCTCGGAACCTCTAGCTTGCGGCCTGCCCGTGGCCAAGCGACGTCATGCAGCTGCAACTGCAACATTTCAAAAATGTCGGCAGCTTTTAGCTACGCTCAGCTACAGCTTCAACTTGAACTTCCACTTTGGCTTGAGAACACTTTCAGTTTTTTAGGCACAAAGAAGAAAATCAAACTCACACTAATTGCTATGATCAGAGACCACAGTTATAAATTCTTGAGTTGTTATTTTGCTTTTTCAATTTCTTATACACAGCAGCTGGCTTCTTGCATATCATTTCAATGCGATCTTCCATATTTCATATGAATATATTTAACTGCCCGAAGTTGCACACAACACTGAATGTGCGTTTCGAATGGTCGTAAGTTACAAATTGCTTTATTGCCGTTTTGGGAACCCACTTGACTCACTATAATTACTGGCAATTTAAATAAATAAAACGAACATTTTACAATTTTTTAAGTACACTTAGCAGAGCATTCCAGACTGCTTTTAGTTATACAATTTCAACGAACGAGTAATGAACCACTTTCATATAAATCTACTTTTCTTTGAAGAAATTTTTTCCAGCATAAAATTAACCACGTTGCAGCCTCTCGATGTGTACATGAACATTTTTTTTCGGAACCAAACCAACGTTCTCCACTACTCCAGCAATTAACACGCTTAGCTTTCATTTAAATTAGTTTAAGATTTTAAAGATTTTATTCAATCAGTACAAATAAAACAAATCGAAATAGAATTGCAAGTTGGGACTAGCAAAATATTGATTTTGTTTTGCAATTTTTTATTATTAAAAACCGCCGATGTTTTTGTTGATATCTGTTTACAGGAATGCATTTATTTTGTTGCAAAACACGCAAAGCCCAATTAAATCAATAAATTTATTTCAAAATTAAATGCAAGCTTACAACCTTTCCTTGTGTAAGACTTTCATTAATACATCGAAACTGTTACCCAACATCGACTTATTTTGAGCATCGATTAACATCGACTTCGATATTTTAACTCAAAATTACATCTCTATCCCAAAACCATAAATGGACCATTTAATTTTATTTTTAAGCTGTGATTAAAATTGGTTTTAGTATGTATTTCTCGAAATTGGGTGTCGCCATGATGAAGAAGTCTACTACGAACTACTTTATACATATTTATACATTGATATGTACTATATATATATATAAATATTCCATATTTAAACAGTTCAAATAAATTAAAATTTGTTAGATAAACGCTGTCACAATAAATACATATCTAGTTTATAGCAATTTAATAAGAGACGTTAATCGACTTCTAATTGCATATTGAACTTTAATACGAATGGAATGGCACATGCAATATGCAAATGTCTATTTAAATTGAGGTACAAATCAAAGGGGCACCCACAATAAATCAACTTAATTAAACTACGTATTTAACATTTAAATGAAATGCTGTTAGCGCAGCAAGCAAAATTCGCATAAATAAAATAATTTGCAATACATGACGCCGACAAGCAAACAGTGTGCGAAATCAAAGTCAATGCAAATAGACCAAAGTGTCAAATAAATATCGAGTATTATATTGATCAGCAGTAAGAGATAAACACAAGACATTGCCAGACAGTTGTCGACTGGCCAATGTGCGGCAAGTTTTGTTTGACATTAGAGATTGTCATTTGTTTACACGTGTTCAACGCAGCTTTGAAGGGCATATTCTATAAACATATTTGATGATGACTATGCTAGTCTCTGGTGTTGTGTAAGCAGTTCTTTCTTTTAAATGCCTCAACTTAAATGATATTCTAGGGTATCTACTTAGCCGCAGCGTTTTCAACTCAGCCATGATTTGGGAAATCAAAAGTAAAATTTACGACTGTGCATTGTCGAAAACTTGTTGAGCTCGGAAGGGGGCGCTGCGTTATCGCCATTATTTAAATAAAAATCTATTTGAAATATATATTTGTTGTTCAGCCAAAGCAATAACATGATAAATGCTTGTACGCAATTTGTTACCTCATCGCCACTGCGAAGAGGCAGCACAAATTTTATGCTAATTTGGACAAAACTAGATGTCGATATTGTTTAATTGAGCCAAAGCCAAAGCGGCGCTCGTCAGTCACTTGAACGGCATCCCAAATAGCACACAAATTTTAATTAGCATATTATGAGAATCAACACAAATGCTCAGGTTGACGAAGATCTTGGACCAAAGATAAACCTGCAAATTTATGGAACTTCAGGCGGAGTGACACACAAAATGGCAAAGTCGACACACAATTAAATCAGCACGAAGCATTGCTTAGAGACACCGATTGGCGTTTACTCTTTAAAATGAAAACGTGTCAGATTGGTTAAAAATTATTAAACTATACATTAACAACTGAAACAAATATATATTTTAAATGATATCCTACAACTTAAAGATAATACATAAACAAATTATTCATTTCACTTAACTAATTATTTTTTTTAAATAAAACACATACTACACTCCGTACTTATAACCTTTCTTTACTCTACAAACGACGCTATTTGGCAAGGTAAGCAAGCGGGGAGCATTTGGTACCAGATCGACATAAATTACGCAAAGCAAGTTAATGAAATGGACATACAAATGTGTTCGCTGTCGTGTATTTATTGTTTTTTGGCATTGCTCGAAGAGGCTACAAATTGTTTTATCAAAATTATGGGAATATGCTAATTAGGCAAATAAATTGGGCATCAAAATTAATAAACAATTTCGAGTTAATATCGACATAAAAAAAAAACAGAATGAATTCAACTGGGTCTGGTCGCACACTGATTAAATTTCACACTCTGTTGGTGTATAAACACAACAAAACACAACAAAAGTTGTCCAAACAAATAAGTGGTATATTAATTAGTGCCTTTGATTTGCCGCATACCGCGTGGCATAGGATTTTGCACTTGCCACAACGTGGAATTCTTTGCAAAATCTCGACAATTCCTTGCTAATTGAGTCATTAAAATGCGTTGTTTTTTTCATGTTTTTCTTTTTTGTTTTTATAGACACTTTATAGATAACTTTTGTGTTTCCCAAAGGCGGCACCCAGAGGCAAAACTAAGTCTATAAGGCTGGTAAATGTTTTGCCACTGCCACTGACAGCAGCAAACAGTAACAACGAATCCATCAAATAGCACGTTTTCTTTGTCCAAATGAATACAATGCCCAGTTAACAGTAGTTTTCAGTTAATTAATTTGAAAATAAAATTCGAAAAACAGATGAAATTTAAATTTTAAGCACAGCAAATCATGTTTTAATTTTTTAACAGCGACACGACGCAGCAGCACCTACCACAACAACATAATCAACGACGAATAAAATGAAATTTAACCAGCAAAATGCTAAACATAACAAACCACTATAATTAAAGTGTCAGCTGCAAACACGCAAATAGTTGAGGAAATAAATGCCATAACACATACCGGTATATATATACATATACATATGTATATATGTTACAACAAATCGGACAATCGCGAGATGAAACTGTGACCCAATTTGCACTTCATCTTATCAACTTGTTATGACTGAAAGATGGAAATCAAGTACATCAATCAAAGTTACATTCAACGACTAGAAAATTCGAATTATTGAACCATTTCATTTTTAAATATCAACAACAACATTATTATTAGATTTAAAATAGTTTAACAATTACTCTTCAACGGTTATTATTGTTTTGTTGTAACTTTTGTAATTTCAATTAAATTAAAGTCCTTAAATTGATTCAAGACTTTTTCATTTTATCAATTGACTTAGTCTAAATTGAAAATCCAAAACAGCTGAATACAACAACTTACTTGAACTTTGGAAAAAACATTTTAAAAATCACTAAAAATAAAATAATGTTGTTTAACTACCCACAATCTTGGCAGCTTATTATCTTGTTTGTTGGAGCATACATTGTATTCATCTGGCAATTAACTGCCATCGAAATTAGCTAATTCTTAAAGCCGTAATGGATTGCGTCAAGTCGAGAACAAGCCATCGACACGAATCGCCATTCAAACATACATATATGTATGTTTATGTGCATATATATGTATGTTTGTTCACAAGTTTTATTGGCTGACAGACGGAGGCCATGGCTTGGACTGCGGAGATATGGATATGGATGACGATGTGGATGTGGATGTGGATGTGAATGTCGATCTAGCCATGCTTTAGCCATTTGTTTTTATTGCTTATCAGCAATTGCCGGCTGCCTTCGCCGAATCGGCTTCCTCTGCCGTCGAAGCGTAACAATGTCGTTGTTGCGGCTTGTAGCGCCGCGCGCGATGCGTCAGTTCGTTAGCTGCTCAGCCAACAACGACATGGAGTCCACACATGTGTCTGAATCCAGCAGCGAGAAGCAGCGAAAGAGATAGAATGTGAGAGCAATATAAGCAGATCGGTGGGGGGGGGCAACAGGAACAAGTGAGTACCCTACTATGGACAGAGTATCGAGAAAACAATTTGAATGAATGGAAAATAAAAATATTTCCTCACCTACAAATTTTAATATTTTTAAAACCATAATGTATTTAAAACTATCTTTCTTGCGTTAAATTTGATGAATAACTAACTGCATTTAATTCGCAATTTGTTTTTTTAATTTCTAAACATGTACAAAACTTCAATAACAGAACATAGTATGCTTAAATTTTTATTCATACAGAAGCTTGACTTTCCCACTGTGCGCAAGCCACAACATCGACTTCAACTTGAAGTTTAAGTTGGAGAAACGAGACGTCAACGTCATGTTTGGTATGATTATGCCCGGAAGCACTAATTACCTTATTTACACTTTTATAACTTGGCAGCAGCAGCGGCAGCGTTGCGCATGCGCAGATCGCAGATCGCATATCATATATCGCAGATCTCTAACAGTTGTTTATGACTTGTGGAAGCTGCGGTTGCTCGTCTGTCAGTCACACGGCAAAAACCACATTTGACGGAGTTAGCTGTTGTTATGCAGCGACCAAGACAAAAGTGAAAATTTGCCAAAATACAGCATACTAACCATGAGTATGGTTGGGCAAAAGCGAACCCAGTCTAATCAAGTCCTGCAGTTATGGAGCAAACAATCAATTGCCATGCCACGTACAGAGCACATCAAGAGTAACCAAGTGGTTCGTTTGCTGTGTTAATGCCTCCAGCCACAAGCCACTCACTCGACTTTGTTGACTTGAGACTCCACTGTCGGTGTTCCATTTGGCAAGTCTGATAAAGCCGTTTTTTTCTAGCCTTTATTTTTGTTTTTTCTTTTTTTTTTGGGTGCAGCCAGTGAGTTGTCTTGGCTTTAAGACGCTGCTACCGATTGCCGGTGATTAAGTCATGAATCAGTTGCAGCTACACGAGTAACGGTTAAAGCGGCTGTAACTATGAATTTTGGTGGGCGTGTGCCTTGCAGCATAAAGCCCAAAATCAAGCCAACGAACCCACGAACCAAGCAGCCATCAGACCAGTCGAGAGATTGTCATGCTTTAGCAAAATCAATTTTCCACCAATTTTTTCACTTTTCAATTTCGCATTGTGTGTGCGATCCTGAAATACAAATTTCATTTCATTTTACCAATTGCAATGTCAAGTAAATTTTCTATAAATTGCCAGCAAATCAGCAGCGAAAGCTGGCAGTGAAAATTAACATGTCCAGACAGCTGTACACTGGTTTGATGTTTGTTGAATAATGAAAATATTTTAAATGCCAGACAAAGCGAATATATTTTACAAATTAACTAGAGCGTCCTTAGAAAACAGGAGTCATTGAGGGAGTTTAAATTGTATTGATTAATAATCCAAAAATAATAAATTGGCATTATGTTTATATATTTTTTTTATCTGAAATTTCCAAAGAAATTAGTGAATTGTTATAAGTTTTTTTTTAGACCAAAGAAACCATTTTAAATGTTTTAAATATATTAATTAAAGACAATTCAACAAAGTAAAATATATCAATAAATTAAAGTAAATATATTTATTTTCAAACAATTTGAAATAATTTGCAAATGAAACATTTGAATATGTTTTAATTTCATTTGTTCAAGAAACCATCATTTTCATCAAAACAACGAAATTCATTATTAATTTTAGTAAAATTCATTAAATTTAGTAATTGTATTTTTTCTGGCCAATTTTAAATTATAAACAATATTTTATCGCTAGAGATAAGTGCTGCGAATGTTATATACCATCTAATAATATGAATACATTTTAAAGAGATATTTATTAAATACTTCAACAGAATTACCATTGCATTTGAAGGAAAGGGAAATGTTTCCTCTCATAATCGTGTCAAAACCGATCAGCACGCGCACCACTGTGAGGCAGTTGCAGTTGCCGACCAAAATCTCGAAGCTTGCACCGCCTCCTGGGCACATGCAGGTGCCCAGCCTGAGATCTGATGCTGCATTCCTCTGCGTCGCCAACAGCCAACAGCAGCGACTGCCGCATCCGCAACAGTTCCCCGCGAGCGCAGTTATTTTTGCGGTCTGATTGAGAATTTGGATTTTTTTCGGGGGCTTTTCAATTATTAGCAACGCCTAACGAATGCCAATTTCGCAGTTGTGTTTGCATAAAACTATACCACAAAGCATGGGGTACAAAGTGTGTGCGGTTTTAGCCTGTGAGGGATCCGACAAAGTCGCAGTTGTTGTTGTTGAAAATCCGTTCTAGATTTTGGTAAGCCTTTTGAATTGTTTGCTCTGGACAGGGTCAACAAGTTAATCACATTGTGTGGCATGGCTTATAATAGAATTCTTATTTAGCTGCTGCCTAATGTGGTTCTTGATGCAGTTCTGGTTGTTGTTGTGGTTGTCTTGTTGTGTTGTTGCTTGTGAGGCGGGGAATGGAGCACGCGTTGGGTTGGGAGCCTTAATAAGACAACGGTTGCAAAGTCGGTTGGCATTCGCAGTTGCCATTGCTGTTGCTGTTGTTGGCACGGAAATTGACGTTTAAAGCGGTCGGCGGAACCGGCCAGCTGTCTGGCCTTTTTCGGCCAAGAAGCAAGTACGCTGTAGCCTTTGGCGTTCAAATTGGCAAATTAAGTCATACGCCTGCAACGGCGTTGTAATTTATCTTTTTTCGATTCGATTTTCAACTTTTTTGTACTCTTTACTGGAACTTATTTTGCAATAATTATTGATTTATTGTCTTGTTTGCTGTCAGCCACATACGAACAATTATATTTAAACAAACCCAAAAAGAGAACACATAACATATGTAAATAAATATGTATGTTCAGCTGAAATCAAAGCACCGCCAAATCCATTACCACATATACGCGAAAAATTGTCGGGCTGAAAACAAAAAGAAAAGGTAAAGTAAAGTTCTTAGCGTCCAATTTCCCGGATTGTAGTGTAAAACAATCATTAGTAAAGGCAAAGCTAATGATGGGCTGGACTCAGACCTCGGCTTTGACTCCGATTTTGAGTTCGTAATTGGAAAGGCACGCACATTAGGGCGTAGATATTTTGATAGCTAGAAAGTAAAGGGTAGGGAGCGCGGCAACCAATTAATTTGAAGAGCAGTTGGAACCGAGACCTTTCCCTTTTTCTTTCGGCCGACCGAGCTACCAGGCGTGTTCAGAGCATTAATATTTCACGCCTATTAATCGAAAGGTAAACTAGTGCAGAAAATTGCTTAAAGGCATTTCTATGACTAGATAATGACTAAAGTGGAATTAGGTTGAACGATAATAGGCCAATAGAGTTGAATATTTAATACAGTAAATGTGTAACTGGAGCTATACTAAATAATTCTGAAAGCTTTGCCTTTCTGCCGAAGATGTTTGTGAAATATATTGAATAATGAATCATAGCAAACTCTGAAAATAAAGTAGTTAAAAATAGTCAAGGTTTAATTATGAAATTATCATTTTAAAAGACATACAAACAAAGAAAAGCTTTTAGTCCGAAATAAATAGATAAATAAATCGAATTAATTTGCGTAATAGAATACAATATTTATTCACAATAATGGCGTTTAGATTTTCTGAGAGTCTCATAGTGATTTGAATGAAAACTGCTGACACCTGACTTTCCAATAATAAAATCAAGCTTGCAAATTTTCACTCAACACTCTGCAGCGACCAGAGAATAACCTGTTAAACAAGTTTTCCCGACTCGCAATGTACAAGTAGATATGGTAATTTAACCAAGAGTGTGCAGAACCCAACAAAATAAATTAAATTGCAAAATATTTTTAACGCCTGATTATAGAAAATGTGCTACACATTTGTTAACCCGTTGTTCGTTGCACGTTGCATATTCCTCGCTGTTCGCCGTTCAATGGAAAAACAATTTCCATTTCCTGACAGCCCGGCCACAAGCCATCAGGTTGTAGGCTTGGAGCAGCTTGGAGCTGCTGCTGCTGCTGCTGCTCGGAACAATTGTTGGTTTCGCTTGTTGCGCTTTCTTGTAGTTCACGGTTTGAGGCATGAAACCCACTTATCTAATTGCGATTCCGGGAACTGGTTTTCCTTGATACATTTTTCTCAACTCATTAGAACTCAATCATAACTCGGACCGCGTGTGCGCGAGTGTGTGTGTGTGTGTGTGCTCGTTTGCTTAAGCACTGAATATGGGCTTAATCTCTCCCCTTCTCTCTCTCTTTCTATCTCTCTTTCTCTCTCTCACTCTCAATTACACCAATCCCTCTTCCTCTTTTTAGTGCGAATGTTTGTGTGTGTCCATGCAATAGGCAAATGTAATGGTCGGCTACATATTTTTCAGACAAAGCTCGCAATTGTTGCCGTGAGCAATTTTTAGCCAAGCCAACAAGCAGACAGCAGCAGCAACAACACCAACAACAACAACAAAAGAGAATAAAAACACGCCGGACGTGTTCCATAAACAACACTTTGATTACGACGACGCGGGCGCACAAACGCAAATCGATGTTTTCATATGGAAATTGAATCAAAGTCAAGTCAAGTCGCTGGCCACTAAAGATGCAAGCGTGTCGTGACACGCACAGCTACAATTCCGACTGAATAAAATACTAAAGAGACTCAACAGACATTGAAATATAAAAATTAAGTTCAATCAAAACTGCGAGATACCGGGAAAAATAGCATCGACTCGTTGAGGCGCTGAGATCCCCGAAGAAAAGACGTATTGCAGACATTGAAAAACCTTTTATTAACTATGTATTAAAAAGTTATAATTTGAATATTATATATAATGCTTTAATATAATGTAATGCATTATAACACAATATAATTTTAGAATAATATTTAAAATTTCAGTAACTTATATTTCCAAAACGTTTTCAACAGATATTCAAATTGACAAAGATGAATAAGTGCTGTCCAAGAATCGTGTGGCTTGTCCATCTCTATCGTCTCGGTGCCCCAACATGACTGGACGCAGTTCGCCAGTCAACGGAGAATGTGGAGCACAGCAGCAATAGCCACAGCAACAGCAGTAGCAATGACAACAACAACAGCAGCAGCAACAACAACAACAACAACAAAGACAGCAACAAAAACATCAAAAAGTAAATGCTGCCGTGGAGCATGTGTATATGTGGCTGCGCCCTGGCTTACAATTGTGGCACAGCCAACGCCGAGCAACCAATTGGCCTTGATGGAGCTGGAACTGTGTTGATGGAGATGGTGAGACGCATAGCGTCAGCGCTATTGTGACCAGCTTTTTTTGGTCCGTAGCCACCAGTCTCAGTCTGAATCTCAGTCTCAGTCACAGTCACAGTCTCAGGTCTCTGCTATTCATTGGGGCAGCAGCTCTTTTGTGGTTTTCGCTATGATTATTAATCAATTCTTTCATATCATTTTGTTTGAATTGAATTTTTTTTTTTTTTAAGCAAGTCGTTTATAAAATCTGTGGTTACCGTTCGTCTGTCCGATTGTCTGGATTTCTGTTCATCAGTCTTGCTGCCTTTTTTACTCTAATTAATTCAACAAAAGTTTCTGGGCCATCTATTATGAACATTTTTCCGATTGGCTGCTGTGAAAGGTAGCGCTCATTATTTGCATGTTTATGTTTATTAAATTCCATTTAATTACCACAATCGGCAAACACAATCACATACACTGCACAGTGGAGCGTTTTTTTACACTCTTTACAAAAATAAAATTTTTGGTTAAATTAGCCAACAATTTGATTCAAATTCATGAAATATTTGATAATAATAATAATAAAAAATCGTTGTAATGCAACCCGAATTTTAAAGCTGTACTAATTTTCTGTGCCACGATAAATTAAATTAAAATGCCTTGAGACAACATTTTATCCCACGTCTCTCAAAAGCCATCAATGATTATCGGCTTTTCCTTTTTGTCTGAAAAAATCACCTATTACATTACAAAATAAATAATTAAATATTAAATTTAATTTTTTTTTATTTACATTTTAACTCCAAATACTTTTTTATATTAAAACAATACTTTTTAGGAACTAGAAATATTTCAGATACCAACTAAGTACACACTATGTAATTTAATTTTTTCATCCTATAACCTGTAAATGTCATGTTAATTTAAATATTGAGTTTTGTGATAAAGTTATAACCTTTTTAATGCTTTGAAAAGTATTTTATTTTATTTTTTAGAGAAATACGAAATGTATTTTAAGCATCTAAGAAGTTATGATTTTAGCCACTTGTTTTGATAAAACGAACCACTGTGCACCGGGGCAAACGCAATTCAAATTGTGAAGAAAATGTGAATAAAAAATATTTTGTTATTAATTGGGAATTAATGGAAAAATATTTTTGTTGTTTTTTTTCTTTATTGTCAATTCTAAAAGGGCAAATATTCGAATGAATGAATATATTCACAAAATGTTGGTCTTGTTGTATGCAAGTCTTGAACACTGAAGTTTTAGAATGTTTCCTATCAACTGATAGCATTGGAAATATAAGAAAGATATAGATACGAATTATGGCAATCGTTTAGGTTAATAAAAATGAATTGAAATATTTGTGTAAGTTATATTTATGAAGGTCAAAATTTACTTATTTGGTAGCTGCTAAACTACAAAACGGTTTGGTAGAATTCAAATTAATATAGCTGATATTTTGAGTTTTAAAAATCAGTTGGAAGATATTTTGAAAATATATTTTCCCCTAGAGTATTTCAATTAATTAATTTTGAAAATGATTGAAACACGTTACCGACGTAATTATAAAACTCGAGTGCAAGGCCAAAAGTAATTATTTTGCAGCCCTGCAATTAGCCTAATGAGATCATTTCACGATGCACAGACATGTGAGCTCCAATAGTGAGTGCATAGTCAGGTAACCGGCACCCCACAGGAAGTGGACGAAGAGCACTGACAACACGCCGTCCTGTCTGTGGCAGGTGTCGAAATTGACAGATGAACAAAATGCGGCCAAGTTTGCAAATAGCCGAACCGATGGCAAGCGGAAGTTTACAGAAGATGGCGATTTACAAGACAGGGCGTGCTGACTTTAAGAAAAATGACACAAGGAGGGTCTGCATACAGAAAAGGGAGGGATAGGCAATTCAAGCTGGTGCTGAAGCTCAGCTCGATCTCGAACTGTAACTGAGACGGAGATGGAGACGTAGACGGAGACGGAGACGGAGGCAGCGACAGCGGCTGGAGCTGTGGTTGCTCGACTTCAATTTAAATTTTAATCGCATGCCTAATAGACAAACTTAGAGTAAATGTCAGAATAAAGAGACTAAGAGCTGGCTTAAATCATGCCAACATTTACAAAGTACTTAACCAAGCAACAACACCAGTCAAGCAACAACAACATCACACATTCGAGAGAGAACTCTGGAGTTGCAGTCACGGACACGTCGTCGACGCTGGCCAAGACAAACTTCCGATCACGTTGTAAGTCAGGCAGCGAAATCGCAACAGTCAGCTGCAAGAACAACAACCAGAGCCAGAGCCTAAGCAAAAGGGATTGAAAAGGCGAAAAGAGAGAGACACAAATGCGGAGTAGAGGAGGGAGCGAGAGCGAAAAACTTAATGGAGGCAAATGCATCAAAATGGTTAATTGGATCTGGAACAGCAAATGACGAACACTTTTAGTGTTTATGGCAGTAGCCACCTAGAGCAGAGGCATGCGGCATGAGTACGAGTAGATGCCCCAGCCGATATGCAAGTGTCTGTACGTGTTGTTGCTGTTGTTGTTGCTGTTGCTGTTGCCGATGCAGCAAAATGAACTTGAGCGGCTCAAGTGGAAAGCGTGTTGTACACGACACGCATTAGCGGGAATGAAGTAGTTGCTGTTTGTGGCATTTTGCAAGTTTTTCTGTTTTCATCGAACCCACCCGTTGCATTTGCCTTCTTGCTGCTTTCCATTTAAGTAAACGTAGCACCAAAATCTAATGTTGCACTTGTTGCAAGCACAACGTGCTGACAACTATGGTGCTTAGGGTTACTTCCGTATTCCATTCAAAGTTTTATATGGCAAGGTAGAAAGAAGTCATTAAGATTGAACCACCCGGAATTTCTTCTACTATTCAATTTATTTATATTTTATTTATTTCTCACTCATCAATTGGTTTCTATCTCTCTGTATGTCTCTCTCGTTGACTTACCACTGTCACCTAGCAACATTGCTAATTGTTTATTATTTTCACTCACATATTGATTTAACAAGCAGTCCTTCAAAGTTCTTTTGCAATTGATATCAAGCTTTTATTCTTCGGCTTGCAATCAATGGATCTAGACTGTAAGTAAAAGTTTGCCAAAAATATATTCTCCAGATAAAAGCCATCAATTTGCCTACAGTTAACAACGATTTGGAGAAGCGCATCTCAGATGCGTTCTGTGTTTTCGATCATCATGGTGACAAGTTAATTGATGTGCGTGAAGTGGGCACCGTGTTGCGTCTGTTGGGTTGTGTGCCCACTGAGCAGGAAGTCAACGAGGTGATTTCAGCCACAGAGACGGAGGAGACAAGCGGCGTGGTGCATTTAACCAAGTTTCTGCCACACGTCTCGCAATTGCTAATGGAACGAAAGTGAATGAGAAGATATTTGAATATATTTTATAAGACTAAAATCATTTATTTTCTATAGAATGGAACCAGCTGCGCCTGAGAAAATTCTTGAGGCATTCAAAATATTAGATTTCGAAAATAAAGGATATCTGACTAAAGATAGCTTTGGTAAGCTGATGATGGAAGAGGGAGAACCGTTCACACAAGAAGAAATGGATGAAATGTGGCCAGTTGCAATTGATCCAATAAGTGGTCACATTCCCTACGAATTGTACTTGAATCAATTAATGGTAAGCTTTGCATTATTTGCAACAAACTCAACAATCCTTACTTGCCTTATCTCTTACAGGTTTATCTATAAAATTCCAGTTCAATAATCAAAAAATCAAGTCTGAAAACAATTTAAAAATACTATTGAAAATGCTATAAAAATAATAATAAATTTGAAAAAATTTGGTAAACATTATATTTTATTCAAATGATTCGTGATGATGATTTAATAATTGATTCCTGAAAGAAATACTCTCATAGTACTCTTTACTTATAATTATAAATATTAATGTCGAGTTGATATAGCTTTTTTGGCTTATCTGTCATCTTAGATACAATGAGAGGTAGAAAAACAAAACTCAGTGACAGTTCTCGTTAATTTTTTTAATACTTTTTAAAACTATTTTTCTACATTTTTAGCGGATATCATCTCACAGTCGAGCATACATGACTGTTGCTTTCTCACTCCATTATTTGAAGTTTTAATCCATTTATTTGAGCTAATTATTTATTTAATTTTTAAAACTATTTTTCTCAGTGAACTGCTTAAGTGGTTGTGCTTTTCTTTGCGTACGTCATTCCTCAGTCTCTTTGGCTCTGCATTAGTCATAGATGTACAAATTAACACAAATACACAGACATACAGGAAAGCAAAGCTAAGTAACCAGCGAGGTAGATGCGTTGCAAAACTAGCAAACTAGCAAACTAAATCCACACGCACCAGGACAGCACATGCTAGTAAGTCGTCGAAGACAGGACTCTCGGCACTCTGATGTGATGAAGGCGGTGGGGGGAAGAGCCAAGAGCAGCAGCAGAAGGAAAAGGTGCTGGCTGGTGTGGAACGCGGCAAAGTGGGATGCGCATCATTAGCACAACTAATGGATGTTCACTTTTCTTGGCCAAAGCAGTTGCAGACTCTGCGGCTCAGAGTCGTGCGCGCCTGGCCAGTTGAGCCAGGAGACCAAAGGCTGTCTCTCTGCCTGTCCGTAAATTGCAGTCGGTAATATGAGCAGCAAGAAATTTAAATAAATTAAAATACCTCTCTCGAATTGGATGCAGTAACTACGAGAATACGGTATATTGTTGAGACTAGGGACTGTTTGCAGTGCGTCAAAGGCAACTGGCAAATGGTGGAATGGTGGAAAGTCGTGTTCGAGTCGTGTTCTTGCTTCCGTATTTATTAAATACTAAATACACGCTGATGGATGCACTTAACTGCATCTTTTGGATTAAAATATTTCATGTAATTCAGCCATTCGTGCGGTTGCCATCTGCACGTTCCGGCGCTTTGGCCAATTTGAGTGATTGCATTGCGCGCATTTAAATGGATGCTGCCATGTTCGAGATTTTGTGGATGCCGCATGTTGCACTCTACTCACCCTCGTCTCTCGCTCTCTCTCGCTCTATCAATTCCGAATCTGTATCTTTCTCTCTAAACAAGTTCTACGTGCGGCTGCGGCTGCGGCTGCGGCTGACGCTGCTCCTAGCACGCCTAATGGACTTTTAATCTTTACAACTTGTAAATTTTTTCCATTTTGAATGGCCCGATCCGTTGCCGCGTACGAGGCTGATTGCAAATTGTCAACGCCATAAAAAATAAAGCCAATTGCGCTGAACTTTTTGACATCAACTGTCTGGCAATTGGACTAGTTTAGACAAAAGCCTGATGACTTAACCCATTATGCTCCCAACTATTAGTATGTAAGTGATTGAAAAAATCAATATTTTTCATAATTGCATGGAGATAACCTGAAAATGAAATTTTCTCCTATTTTCCTTTCTCACTCCATCAGAATCTCACCTCATTTCCCTTGCTTATTAGTTCTTCCTGCGTATACTTTTCAGATTCTCGTTTGATTTACTGCGCACAATTATCTGTCATAAAAACAGATGGAAAGAGGAATGCTTTCAATGAGTGTGCTATAAAATATCTCTCTTCCTCAAGATGGGTTAAGCATATACACAGCTCAAAGCTAAAGTCGTCAGATTGTCTGTGTGTCGTAAAAAACAAAATGCAAAGAATAAAAATAAGAATAAGAATGCCGCCAAATTGTCAAAGTTACTTAAACTTAAGAGATGTATATAGTCTTGAAGAGTTTATGGCGAAATTGCTGAGCATGAATCAATTTCGCCAGCAACTCTGTGGCTGATGATGATTTACGCTCGACGAAGCGTAATTAAGATTTATGCGCCATACTTGCTTACAAATATCTGAATATACATAAGCTCACTCGTCTCCCCACACATACATACATACATACGTATATGCAGAACATATGTACGAGCATATAAATATGCATTTTGCGGTTAACTTGCGTAAGAGCAATGCGAGCTTAATTGTTAGTTATGCCCTTTTGTGTGTGTGTGTGGGACATTCAAACTAATTATGTCGAAAGAATTCGAATACGATTTATATGCCTCAATAACTACATAATAATTGCGTTTGTTTTCTGCAAATTAAGGCAATTAGTTGCACTTAATGACAATACGCAGTAAATTACAAAATGTCTTCGAATTGAAAACAATAGATGCAAAATATTTTCAAAACCTCCCGTCCAAAGGGCAACCCCAGGGAGATGCCTAATGAGCGAACTCTGTCGCTTGATTGATGAAAGTCTTATTCGCTTCTGTTATTAATTGCGTAACTTCAGTTACAATGAGCTTGTATAACTGAAGTAATTACCATAGCATTATGAACATTAGTTCCCTTCTTGGGGCAATTGCCAAAATATATTGCTAAATGTAGCATAATTTTGTGGGCCTCCAGAAAAAAATACTTCAAAAATATTGTTTGCAAAACAACTGATATGATTTTTAATTCGAACCTTGATAACCAGTTTGTCATTTAATCTGTTAGCCTTGGCCCATAGGCAGCTCACACATCTCACTCTCGTTTCTCATGTTTCAGCTTCTTGGATTCATTTCTCCAACTACACTTGGCAGAAACTTTCAATCAACTTTCTGTTTACCTACTCGCCAGGCGGCTACTTGTTTGTTGATTGCTCGCCTTGCCTTCAGCTTGGATGAGATGAGTTGCGATGAGTTGAGTTGAGTTGAGTAAAGTTAATGGCCAACTCTCGGCTTTGGCCATGGCTCTGATGAAGTTGCAGTTGCAGTTACCGTTGAGAATGAAAGCACAGCGCGCACTCGTTATTTATGTGTTGTTTTATTTCGGCTGCATATACGAGTGTTTCGCATCTCTGGCCTCACCGTTAATTGAATTTAAGCAATGAAATGTAATTTGGAATTTTGCATGTGCCCAAGTCGCGTAGCACGCCAGAAAAAATCATAAAAAGCAGACAACCACTGGCAGTGGCAATGGCAGAGCCAAACATGTAACGAAATTGCAAAAGGTGAACAACATGCAATGGGCCAATGGAACCAGCATGGCCAGCAACAAAAGGCAGCATTATAAAGGAACAAAAAACACAAAAAAACAAAAAAAAAAAAGGAACGAAACAAAATAAAAAAGAGGAGCCGAGCGTGGCCAGTGGCATGCTGCCTGTGCTTGCGTCTTTATTGTTGCAGCCAGTTGCCGTCTTGTACAACACCCAAAGGTATCAGCAGACAAAATGCTAAAAATGTATTTACCAGAAAAGCGACGCGACGCGACGCGACGCGGCTGCAACTGCGACGATGTGGCGGCAAAGCGTCGTTGCGTCGTTGCGCCGTCAACGGCTGCTCTCAGCCCCCTGTTCGCAGCTCTGCTCATTGCTGGTGCCCTTAATGGATCTGCAGCACTTTGAGTGATTTATTTCACACGTTGATGAAATGGACAGCAATGGGCCGCATTTTGACGTTTATTGCAGCAGTGGCAAAGCAACAACCGGCAACAACAACCACTGCCCACGGCATGTGTTGTGCGCATGCGCGGCCCTGCGACGTCAACAACCACAGCGTCGACGACGGCAACGGCGACGGCGACGATGATGAGAAGATCCAAAAGGACGCTGTATTTATATTGTACTTACCGGCAGAGAGGGGCGCCTTGGCTACATTATCCAGTTTGCAACTAATAAATAATTCATTGCACTTCGTGAATTTAGCAAATAAATAGATAAAGTGATTTCAAAATTGAAAAATCATTGAATTAATCTAATCAATTTTAGACATGTCAGTCAATAGCAAATATTGTTTTTTTTTTGCACAAGGTTATAAAAAACATAAAACATTTACTACAGCTATTCAAATGAAGTAGGTAAAGATAATGAAAAATATGGCAAAATACAGCACCAAGTGTTAATGCAAATTAATGTATAAGCTCAGCGTAGAATCAGATTTATTTTTTTAATTTAAGCAATTGCTTGCTGTCACACATTAAATGCAATGCGCGCTTATAAGAAAATAAATAAAACCAAATAATATAAATTAGAAAAATTAAACGAAATTTTACTAGATTACCTTAGTCTGTCAAATTTAATGACTAAGTCTTCATAATGTTAGATTAAATAAAACTTAAAAGTATTAAATAATTTTGTTCTACTAAATAAACCAATATAATATTCTAAATAAACTAAAATATTTTAAAAATAAAAATTATTATGCTGTAAAAGTGAACAGAGTATTCAGATCTTCGACTAAGTGTAAGACGCTTAAAAGCTACCATCTTTTAAAAATACAAAAAATGGTTCTGTAATTTTTTTGGCTTGCAATTTGGTAATAGCCCTACAGACCGTGCGCACTTTAATGAGGCGCGCTCCTCATTTGAACGCCACGTATTTTGTACCTTTATACCCGGTGCAAGAAGGCTTTATCAACTGAGGGAGAGTGATAGAGAGACGGGGGAAAACAGCTATTAAAATATTTAATTGCAGGTTAATTAGTTAATGCATTGACATCGGCCATTCACGAGAAATGCAAGTGCAACAGCAAAAGTCACAGCAAATGGCAACTTCGATGTGGAGTCGAGTAACAAATGATGCATTCACGAAATATGACAAGTTTTGTTGCACGAGATTGTCAAAACCACCCGAGAGAAAAGTCAATTTAACACATTTACTACGCCTCTTAAAATGTTGATATTTTAATTAGTAACGCTCCAACGAATTTTGAACAGGCCAAACTGAGGTTTCACCCACTCCCCACACCCCACTCCTCCAATGGAAAGGCAGCGGGCAACGTTGTGGGTGCCGAGACGGCACTTCGAACCATCATCAACAAAGACGTGGCAATGTGGCTAAAGAAAAAGTGCCAAAGGGCACTCGGCATTGAGTGCGACTTCGTTTTTGTGGCTTTTGTTCCAAGCCGTTAACATGTAAGGAGCAGAGGCTTAGAGAAAGTTAGTCCAAAAGGGTGGACTAAAATATATGTATATTCAAATTCATTTGGATGTGATAGAGAAGCTCACAAAAGATTAGTTAAAATATAATTGTAAATATGTAGAACAATATATTATAAATAAACTTAAAACGTATTTGCAAAATAAATTAAAGTAATAAGAGAGATCAACTTTGAAAAAATTATTAATATTTCTCAATATTCCCCTGCCAAACCAACACCAGCCCATATGCCAAAGTGGTGTTTTGGATTTTTCGGTGCCAACCTACGGAGTTTTCTTGGCTGCTTTTATGACAGCGTGCCCAACCGTGGCAATAAGTTCAAATGCCAGGCCAGACTAAGAAGACTTAAAGGCTGGCTTAATGTGGCAAATGCAACTCCATCTCCGACTTTGACTCTGAAAGCTGAAAGAGTGCATCTAGGCTCGGTACGAACTATGAGTACAAAAGGTTCCCTTGGCCAAAAAGTGGGTGTAGCGGCACAAAATGCCATTGCCAACATTGCCATTGCGATGGCTTTGCGCCTTTTTGGCCAACGCCAACGCCAACGCACTGCTCGTGAGGTTCCACACCTCCAATCTTTGTGCAGAGAGATGCTTGCTTGCTGAATGGTTCACTCTCTAGTGCTGATTTCTACTAATTTGATTAAATAGATTGAGATTGAGTTTAATATGGTTTTTTATGCGAAAGAAAGCCCAACCACTTGCCACTCGCCACTTGCCGCTTGCCGCTTGCCACTTGGCCACAAACCTGAACAAATGTTGCCTAATTCAAGTACCGCATTTATTTTGTAAACATTTCACATGCAACACTCTCGACACACTCGGCAATGGATCGTACTTTAGTCATTGCCATACCCTCACGATTTGTTGTGATTCAAAATATGCCGGCTGAGCAGTGATAGCACTCAACTATTTGCCCACACAAAAGGCCACAGTCACCGCATCCCGCAACAACAGGAACAACCCAATCAATGGTCACCAGCCCCACTCTCAGTCCCAGTTCCAGTCGCAGTCTCAGTCCCAGTCCCAGTCCCAGTCCCAGTTCCATTCCCATTCTCAGCTGAACTGCAATGTGCGTTTTGTGTGCACTTATGCGATCATTTGTTAAGTGTCATCGCGCCGGCATATGGGCAAGAAAACAACTCAAGAACAACCACAACAAACAACGGAAAGGAATTTATATTTGCAGCACCGAATCCGAATTACTCTGCTTGCTGCTAAATTTAGTTTCAAGAGCTGATTTATTTGTAAGTTTAATTATAATCATTTCCCGTTGGAATGTAATCAGATATATTGTGCAAATCTTCATTCTCAGATCTTAAAATTTATATATTTATTATTAAAGGATAATAATATCGTAAAAATAAACTCAACGAATAATTCAAAAAATTGAAGTTGGCTTAAAATTATTCGAAAGAACACACAAATAAAAAAATCAAACATAATACAATAATTTATTCTAGTAGTAAAATTATAGATTATAAAATTTAGAGTTTTTATATTGTGGTTAATAAAATGTACATTTTCAGAACAAATAATATTTTGCTGTTGTTGCTATATTTAAACTCAACTACCACAAGCCTCTATTGGAAAGTCTTGATAGAAAAGAGTGAGGACTCTTTGTGGAAAGCGTAGAACAACAAAGTGTAGCTCGTAAACAAGCAAAATGTTGTTGTTGCTGGTGTTTGTTGTTGTCGTTGCTGTTGTCCATGGTCATGGTAAATTTATGCACAATTTTTCGCGCTTTCAAAAAATATTTGCATCATTAATCGTTGCACAGTCTTCGGCTCATGGCGGCATCGCATTGTTGTTGCTGTTGTTGTTGTTGCTTAGTTCGAGGCGTTGTCTGCGCCTAAAACTTCAGTTTTTGCCTCTGCAACAGCAACATCAACATCAACAACATTGGCATGCGGGCGCTGGCGTCGTTACAGCGTTGTTGAAATGTTTTGTCAAGTTCGCAACGCGTTGCAACAACAATGTGGCATTTGCCCTCTGCAACACGAAGAGAGAGAGCGAGCCAGAGAGACCGTAAAGTGGACCGAGTGTATTGCGATTGGGTTTGGGATTGGGGATTGGGGGTAATGGGGCTTACCTATTTACTTTTTAACCACAATGCACAACGCTCGATGGCAGAAGGGCGCTGACATAATAAACTTTTGAAATTCGCTCAAATCATAACACCGTGCAACACATTTTGTAACCGCAAAAGCCGTAAGTCAAACAGCAGACAAAATACATAGTTAGAACCGCAGCTTGCCACATGCCGCTCAAGTCAACCGAACTCTCTCACCCACCCACCATTCGCACAGTTTATTTGCCGCAGGAGCTGCTGCTGCACTGTTGCACTGTTCCAGCTGCCACTACACAACTCAAATAGAATAAGTTTTAGCTGCGGAGTGAAACAATGGCCAAGGCGAAATAAACGAATGAAATTATCAAATGTTTAATAGACTCAACGAGCTGAGGTTGTTGCAGCGCTCTTTACTCCTTTAATTCTGCTTCGGCTTCTTCTGCGCAGCTAGTGCAAATGATGATGGATGAAGTTGCAAGCTGCAGTTGCCCCCAAAAAGTCCACAAGTCCAGCAGAGTTCAAGCTGCGGCTCAGCGCTGCTCAGCTCAGCTCAGTCCACAAAATGAACTTGTAAAATTTCCAGTTGTTTTTGTGGTTTGTGTTGAAAAGTTTTTTGGGGTTTAGCCGCCACGACTGCCACGAGTGTGGGTGCAAACTTTCAAATTTACAACTTGCACCTTACAGTGGCAAGCTATAAGTCGCAACTTAATACCAAGCAACAAGTAAAGTTTATCCTGAAAAATTTCAAATTTCTCAGCTGGAATATATGGCATATTCATTTCAATTAAAAGACACTTATACAAGTGCAGAGAAATAAAGAAGTGAACTTGAATTTATTGAAGTTGATTGCATGATCGGTTTTTGATTGTAGTCAAAAATGTAGAATTATAAATTACCTATTTTCTGATACTTTACTTAAATAATAATAGACTGAGATGTGTTTTGATAACTTTGCGATATTTTAAATTACTACTACTTTAAATTCAATTGTAAATAATTCTACTTATCGTTTTAGGAGACATCCTGTTTAAAATATTGTAACTACAAGAAAAAGATTTATGGAAATATTATTTCAAGCAACATCATTATTCGGGTCGAAAATCTAAGCTTATTTATTATTATACCATCATTAACTTAAAATGAATATTGTGTTTTAATATAAAATAATTCAAAAGTCAGTACACTTTTAAAGCTGAAATCACATACTCAAAGGATAATATTCATAATACATTATTAAAATTACGAAGTGTTATTTGGTCAACCACCAGCGACATTATTATAATTTATTTCTTATTATTTTTTTAATTATCCCTGTGACAATTGCCACTACAAATTTGATTTAGTGACATGCACAACTACTTTTTATTTTACTTTTCTTTCCTTTCCCAATTAATTAACTTAATCAGCGCTGGATACAATTAGGCTTGTTTTTGTATTAAATTAAAATCAATTCCTTTTATAGCTAATAGATCATCTTCGAACCTCAAGAGTTTAATAATTACCTATTAAAGCGTCTTGAACATGGGATACATTTCCTGTGAGCAGAACGCACAATGAACTCATAAATTGACGCACCCTCCAAAACCGACAACATAATCGGCCACGCCGCCGGCAATGCCAACAACAACAACAACAACAGCAACAGCAATAACACCAACAATGACAACAAGTACGATACGATAGCGAAGACCACGACGACGACGACGACGACGACAATGAGAGAGAAAGAGACTGCACCGACTGCAAACTTGATATTGCAACGCTGTGGCGCGCACTTGTAAATGGCATGTTGCAACATGCCTAAATATGCGCCACACATACTCGTACACACACTACCACTAACGGCACATGGGCCACTGAGAAGCAGCCGTGGCCACAGTCAAAGCCGCATCCACAGCCGAATTCGAAGCCAAGCTAAAGTTGATACCAAGGCTGAGGCAGGGGCTGATGTCGACGCTGAGACCGAGTAAGTTGAGCGCGGGCGGCGGCGGCAACTCCTACGCACCATCTAACGACATTGAAGCGACGCCAGATTGCAAGCCAGCCTCTATTTAGCTACGCCAAAGCCTTGACAATGATCGTCATTAATTGAGAGGCAGACAACGCTCCTTGCTCTCCGCCTCCCCGGCTCCTCGTGCCCCACTCCTCATATGTTGCACGTTGCACCGTCGCGTCGGACGCAACGGTTGATGTTGGCGTTGTTCGATGAGTTCAAGTTCCATTGGACGTTGCTTTGAGGTTGTATACACATCATTGCGAGTCCATATATATTTCAATACAACCTGTCGAGAAAATTACTCAATTTTTTAGTCTTGAATAAAATTGCTATGTATCAATACAACACTGTTTATAGTAAAAGAATAAATATTTTTGTGATCTGATTAGAATTGTTAATAAATGTTGGCGCCTCTAAGTAATTCAGATTGATATAGACAATTTTGACTAAATTTTATTTTGTTATTTAAATTTTCTATACACATCACTGCGAGTCAATATAATGTAATTCGTCGAAAAAATCAGTAAATTTTGTAGTTATGAATAAAGTCACATTTCTTTACCAATTCTGTACCAATAAAATATTGTTTATAATATATAATATATAATATAATATTGTAGTGATCTGAATTACTTTTTGTGAAGCTCTACCAAGCCTGTTAGTAAATGATCAACTAAGTAATTCCCATGATAAAAGATTAGGTTTTATATTGTTATTTTAAATTTGTTAAATTTAAATTATATTTTTAATTTAAAATTTAAAATTCCAATTATTTCTCAATTGCCAACTGTTCCCTTATTTCTTGTAATTATCTTATATTTTATTTTAATAATTAGAATTATTAAACTAATTAATTTACCTGTATTTTCCTAAGTCAAACTAAATTATCTTCAATGAATTTGATAATTTATATGAATTCATAAATTTAATAATTATCAATCACGTAAATATATTATTATATTTTATAATCTCATAAGTAATTAGTATTCATTGCCATGAAGGGAATACTCAAGTCGTTTTACTGGCAGACAATTGAATTTTTCTGATTGTTGGATTTTTTCCATGCGAATTATGAAAATGTGGGCTTGGTGCTGGCAAAGGCAACGACAACTCCACCAATATTGTCATCGCTGAGAGGAGAGCTACAAGCTAATGCCTGAGACTGGAGTCAGAGTTTTGGGAGATGCCTTTGGGATGAGTTTTTCAGCTGCTTTCTAAATGCGTAGCGTATGCCCCAACCAAGCCAACTAAACTCATTGTGTGTGCGCAAAAATGTTGACCTTTAACCCAGAAAAGCAATGGAAAGAAAACGGTGCATCTAATGTGAAAATCTATACAAAAATCTACGCAGATTTATCTCTGGCGACAGTTTCAACAGACGTTGAAACTTTAGCTAACAAAACGCATTAATGGGTTATCACTGGAATTGTCATGAATAATGGCGGTTTTTTAACTCATACGAAAATCGAAATACAGTGTCTAAGTTTGGAGAAAAGTAAATTAAATTAAAAATAAAATGTTTATAGCGTCATTTCAACCTGGAGGTTATGGAGCGAGTGCAAATTGCATCGTTTAAGTTAAATTTGAAGCTGACGCCAATTTTGACCTCAAAAATATGAAGAACATAATGATGACAGCTACCGATATGCAACAGCGCGCGCCTCACGCTCATAAATTGCAGAGCCATAAGGCACAAACAAGATCGAGAACAGCAAGACAGTGAAGGACTTGGACTCGTAGAGCAACGACTGATGCCAAGGTTTTGGTTTGGGGGGGCATTGAAAGGAAGCTTAAGAAATTATGCCGCGAAATTCTTAGCGTGCCACATCAATAATTTGTTGGTAGCTGGGCATCTTGTTGTTATTGTTGGATGCTGCATGCCACACGAAAAAGAAATCACAATCTCATTATGCCATACACCTTTTGGGCGAAACTCTCCTCACCTCTCAACCCCTTCCATTCAGTTGAGCCACACATACCGACACCATAATTATAAAAAGCCCTTAAGTACTTGTTAACAAGTTCGATATCTGAGCGATTTACATGCTGTTCCTCATGCTGACTCCGAAAAGAAAGTGCAAAGCCGGCAACCAACGGCACATTTTGTCTGATCTCTGGCCGATAATAAATGCCACTAACTGCATGCGCACTGTGGCTCATTTTTTCAGCACATTTTTGATTATTTAAAACATAAAATATTTCAGCAATTCATGTTTAGTAGCATTATTTTATTATATATTTAAATAAATTGTACAATTTTTATATAGTTTTATATAATTGTAAAAATTTTTTGATGATTTGAATAAACGTCAATAAAAACTTTGTTTTTTGCATTATTATTTACCATTTCTTTAATTTACTAATACCATGAGCATAGCAATATTTAGAATCAGTTAATTGACATTTAAAAACAATAATGGTAAAAAAAATACAATATAATTTAAAAAATCTTAGGAATGAAAGTTGAAAATTATCCAAATTATTTAACGTTCTCAATTACTTTCAAATTATTTTTATAAGGATTTAAAAAGAAAGTCTAAATCGTGGTTGAATTCTCTCTATATTCCAGAACCACTGTGCAACTTGAAGCATTTTTTGGCAGGTAACCCAACCAAATTGAATGGTTATGCTTTATGACTTATGGAAACCGGCAGCTGATTTGCGCACTGCGATTTGCCGTTTAAATCGTTGGCCATAAAAATCGAATGCAGCGCTAATTAAAGGCAGACGGCCTACCAGACAGAGAGACGGTGAGTGAGAGATAGAGATGGAGATGGGATGGGGAATTTGTAAGATAAGCCAACCGTTAAGACGTGGGCCTCGAAGACGGCATTAGTCATTAGCCAGGCCAGTCAATGTTGTGGCTAACCATTAGCAATTAATTAAAAAATTAGAATATATTATAAGAAACTGATAAGGGGCGATCAGATGTCTTATCTCCAGTCGCATCACCATTGACATCCAAACGAATTAAATAAATTGAATATTGTCTGAAATATGTGTGTGCCATCGCTGCTTTGCTTCTTCTTCTGGCTGCTCGCATGAATTTGAATGAAATTTTGTTCTCATATGAATAGATTCGTAGCTATTCATATTACGCAGCCAGTCAAAAGCCAAAGCCAGAGCCAGAGCTAAAGAAGCAGCTCAAGCCAATGTTGCATATTTACGAGCTATTTATGCATATTAAAAAATTCTCCAAGCGCTCGAATCGAAAACTAGATAACAGTAGCTAACCCCTCACTCCCCGCTCCACTCTTTTCGTTGCCCTTACCATCATGATTCGTTGCTTACCTGGACTGGGTCGATTACAAATATTTTGTTTTTTCTATGTCTTCTATTCCTGCTCTTTTTAATATAAAACCCAGCTGAAGCCAATGCATGGCATCTTCTGAAGAATCTTATTTTTTTCGTTACTCTCATTTTGTATCGTACGTTTTTCGACTCTTTTCCATCTTCTCCCACTACCGAGCGATGCATTTACTGATAAAGATTTGTCTGTTTTGATTTTTATGACGCCACAGAAAGTTTGCTTGGCTTCAATATACCAAATTGGTAGCAAGCATTGAATGCAATTCGACGGAGCGCATAAAACGAACTTTTAATCTATAGAAAATGCAATAAAAAAATACTTTTCGTACCATCAAATTCGCAAATATGCATAAGCAATTATACTTCCACCAGCTCTGACTCAGTTTCAATAAGGAAAATAGAAAAAGCACCGCACCGTCTGAGAAATATGCTGACGAGTGCATTGAACAGACGCTTAAAGTTTATAACTCGCTTTACAGTCATATTCGTTCGTGTTGCTTAAGTGCTAAATTATAGCCTCTGGATTGCACAATCTCACTTCGCACCAGTAAAATGTCCAGGTTAAGTAGTTCCTAGTTCGACAAAAAACTCATAAAGTTATTATTCACTTTAACGAGTACTAAAAAGTACAGGAATGAAAAATGCTAAGCCTAAATATATTAGGAGTACACCTGTATTTCCTAGCAAGCATTACGGTATCGGCATACTTCTTGCCCAATAAAATGTCAATAAGAAAACAGACAGTCTGTTATTACAAAAGTTTTATTTAATTTTCGATGATAAAAAAACTTAATATTCATTTTTATTTAATTTGCATTAATTAATCCTTTGTTGTTAATTTAAGTAATTAGATTTAATTACGATCTAGTTAGATTTTGTGGCTTAGCTGACATTATTGAAAATCTTATTTATTATCTGGGTAACTGAGTTGACGGTCGTATATTTACTGTAGGATTGAAAATTATATTATAACATAAACTCGAAAAGCAGTCGAATAGTTTTTAAAATGCCTTTTAGGAGTTCGCAAATTGCAGTCAGTTCTTTTGATAAATTGACTAAATGACAATATACTATTCGTAGTGCGACTTCGCTTCCTGCTTGCTGTCTGTTTATAATCTTGGGAAGCATGCGCGCCCACTGCCAATCGCTTTTGTCTTTAATTTAGATCCTGATTTATGAATATTACCATAACACACGCCGCCATCGCCACCGACCAAGTCATCCATTTGAATGTGCGATCCGAGATCATTACTCATAACGAAAATCAATTAGTGCAACCCACCCAATGAAAGTTTGGAGTTGGAGCTGGAGTCGGAGTTGCAGTCAGAACAGAGTCATCGTCGAGTCAGTGAGTTGATGAATTGGTTTTAAATCAAAGATAATGCAATAACAAACCCAAGTCATAGTCAGACGACAGATACTATACTACTTTCTGCTGCTTGCAGCAGGTTAGAACATTGCAATCTTGGGCAAAATTCAAGCCAAGTTATAAATTCAAATCACACAACCACGCAAAAAGGAATTCATTGAGAGCCGCATGTGGGTTGCAAGCTCCACCAAGTTGCAAGTCCGACACGAGTTGCTTGTTCTTATCTGGGCAACTTTGTGGAAACTGGCAACATGTTGCCGTTGTGGCCGCAGTTGTTGTTGCTGTTGCTGTTGCACATGTTGCTCTCGCTCTCTCTGCTGCTCCCCGCTGCCATGAAAACATGAAACAAAAATATCAATTATGAGCCAAAAGAAGGACGCCAAAGGAGCTCTAGCTCGTATCATATTTGTCGGACAAGGGAATGCAGTAGCTGCAGCAGCAGCAGCTGGAGGAGTTTTGTTCAAGTTGTTGTTGTTGTTGTTGTTGTTGTGCTGCTGCAAGTACACATGTTGCTACCGTGTTGTGTTGTGTTGTCTTTGTTGCTGGCGGGTTGCGAGCGCTATTGTAGCGAGTATGACATTTGTTTTAGCCGCTTATCGCATTGCTGGCCAAACCCAAAGTCGACTCGTGTTGCATTTCCACTCTCGCCAAATGCAACCTGCTGCCTCCCTCTAATCACTGCCTATCTCTCTCTCTCTCTGTTTTTCTCTCTTTATTGGCCAAGCCCAGCTACGTCTGATTATGCGCTAAATTCCAACAGCAGCTCATTTATTATGTTTGTATGAACAATTTGTGTGTCTGGCCTTATAATTTGTTGGCTTTGCAATGTAATTGATGCATTGGGGTTATGACATAGTTGCTCGATAATGCCCATACGGATTTCGCAGTCCTCAAAACCTCTACAAAATCGAGAAGCGAACCAATTTGCAATATGCTTGAGCTTTCCGACAAGCCATCTGCCACTCGATCGACTCGACACGCAACTTGCTCGTAATGGCAATGCGACTGCATTGTTGCAACTTGACAACTATTTTAATTTGTTCCTGTGGTCAGGCTGAGACAACTTCCCAATTAGTATCCCGATATTGAATTCGGAATAAGTTTACCCTTATATGTAATGAAATGCGAAATTATATTGTAGCCATCTAAATTTATTAAGTTTCATGCTTGCCTTATTAGGCTGTCTTGGCTGTCTGCTGCAGTTCTGTAACCGTTTGGTGCGGTTGCAGTATCAAATCTTGTGTCAACCTGCCGCAATTGTGACAGCTAGCTGGAAAGAGAGTTTGAGAAGCTTAGGCTTAAGCTGCGCACTGTGTGGGGAACACACGCCTTTAAGCCCAATCCAATTTGGGTCAGAACTGTAAGCACATGGCACTGGGCTTGTTATCCCATTGCATAGACTATTTGACCCACAGACACACCAAAGCGCTCACACACAAACACAGATATGAACAGTGTAGTGAACTTCATGGCTTTGACTGCGTCTCGACAATTTCCCTTTCAATTTCAACAGTAATCAAAACTGTCCACTTTGTGTCATGTCACACGCGACAACAGCAGCAGCAACAACGGCAACAGCAACATCAACAACAACGACAACGACAACGACAACGACAACGTCAACTGCAGATACTTCAACTAAACAAAAGCAAAGCCCAACGAGCAACTGTCCAGCTGTCAAATACAGATACACACTCGCACACTCACACACAAGCTATTCAATCAACTTTACAACTTGGACCCAGCGTCAGTGCGTTCAATTGTACAAACGGCTTGTGGCGGATTATGATTTTGTGTAAGCTACAAATACAGTGCGCGTATCTTATAGATACTTAGGCTTACACACAACGCAGGGGCGTGTCTAATTGCGCGCACATGTCTTACGCCCCATGGGCCCGGCTGCCCCCAAAAGGCATTGCCATCGCCATCGCCATCGCCATCGCCATCCGCCATACGCCACAATAACTGAAATGTGGCCCATTGTTTCGATCTAGCATATAAATACATGTCGAGCCATTCAGCAGGCATCGCTCGAATGCCACATTTTGAGTGATTTAACGCAGTTTATCGCAGCATTTCTCTCTCAAATTAATGGTTATTAAATGTAATCTCGCTTATAAGTAGCTAACCGTGTTCATTTATTGTGCCACTTCCATAAGATGATGCTGCGATAATGTGGATTAAGGAATTTTCATGTTATTTATTCGTTTTAAAGTTGAAGCTGAATTGCAGTATTAGTTTTACTCTGACGAATCACTATACTAATATTCTACAATATAAAAATATGTATCTAAACAATTTTAAAGTATATTTGAAGTGTACTAAATAAACATTTTATTTTAAATATAAGGAATTATCAGCAATAACTGATTTTTATATATATAAATTACAAAATTATTCGAAATCACAAAGAATTTTTAATTTCGATTTTTATAAATAACAAAATGTAAATAAATTAAGAAGAACAAATAATTAATAACACATAGTATTTGTTATTCATGAATACGTCAAACGGTTTTATACCTCAATCTATTAATAAGTCATAAAAGAGACTAATTAATAGAATAGTTTTAATTTTCAATTAGTTGGATTTAAATTATGTTAAAATAGTTCTGTGGCAAATTAAATTTTTATTCGAATATTACATACTCGTTTTTAAAATAATAAACACGTTTTTGCTCGACTCTGTCGTAAATATTTACTGTCGTATTATCTGATTGCATTAAATTAGCCTGAGCCTGAAATATTAATGGTTTTTGGGTATTTTTGTTTATATTTTTTATAATAGCAATAGGGTTTATTAGCCATATCAACGCCTTGAAAGACACTTCAGAAAAGCTTTTAAGTAATTTCGTTGCCATAAAAATAAATGTTGCATATGGTAATGGAGTGGAAGGGCTCAGTAAAAGCCCGTATAGCGAGCAATAACCAATAACCAGCGTTAAGGCTCTCTTCTTTTGTATTTATTTTCATTTTTATTTTTATTTATTTCGTTGTCTCGTGTTTTTGGCATTAGCCTTCATCAGGCATGCAAAGGGGCGCACAGTTGGCAGTCGGAGTGACGCCAGAGCAATCGATAGCCGATCCTGTCCAGCTGCAACAATTACGCATGCAGGCGGCGCACTCCATTGAATAATGCGAGTGCATAAATTAATTAAATTACGTTATAAAGTTGCAAATGGCCAGGGCAAGCTCACAAAGTCGCTGTGCTGCGACTGCCTCACGCATTTGTCGCATAATTACAGGGCGTGAATTGCGATTCCTTCACGCAGACCTGACTCCGATTGCCGACTCCAGCCTTAACTTGCAGACCGTAGGGGGGAGGGGGAGTCCTACTCGAGGCGTTGCTTGGCAAAGTTGTTGCTTTGATTGGAAATCGTTGTTTGGTTTTAATTTTTGTCGCACGGCCACCCAGCAAGTGGCCAGTCCAGGTAACTTGCAACAGGCATCCTGCCACGGCAAATCATTTGCATAGCCAGTGGGGTCCGCAGGCTGTTCGGTGTTCGGTGTTCTGAGCCGTTGCCAGCTATCGTTCTTCTGCTGCGCTCCACTCTGTGCTCCCTTTTACGTTTTTGGCCAACATGTCGTCCAATTACTCGTTTATTCAATGGCGTTTGCATTAAGTGGACGCGTTAATTACGACCGACGTTCGACGCTCGACGTTCGACGCTCGTCGTTCGTCGGCATTCCGCCTTCTCTGTCCTCGCGATGGCGAAAAATGTTAATTAAGTGATATTTTCGGCACCCATCCAACACACATACAACGAACGCACAGGCAGGCACTGTGGCGCCAAATGAAGTGCTCCCGCTCTTTTGGCAGTCACTGTAATTAAGTTGTACTAGGTACTACGATTCTTTGGATTTCAGCGTCAGCTTCAGCTTCGACTTCATCTCCCAGTTCGGTTTTACCACATTTTCTGGTCTTTGTGCGTGTGCAGTGAAAAAGTTTTATTTGGCTTTCAACTTGTGTCAGCAGCAAAGTTGCTCAAAAAAAGTTTTCAAGGTCAATGCAGCTTGTTGTAAATAGTGTGAGATGCTTGCTGAGAGAGAAATGACAACTGATGAGAAAGTTTAAGAAAGTACTATTGTTTCTCATATCCACCGCATAATTTAAAAGTCGACATAGAACTAGATGTAATTTTTAAAATAATAAATAGCATCCTGCATAATTTGTTGGTTAGGGATAAGCTTTTGTGGTTCTGTTATCATCAATAGTAATAAGTTATGCCATTTTTCAGAGAAAAATTCACATAACTCAGAAAACAAAATCCTATTATTGGCGAAAAAAACAAAAGTGCATCAGGAAGTTTGTTCTGCAAATAAAATGTAAATTCAAATTTGTCTCATCGGTTTTTAAATATATGTTACAATGTGCATTAAATCAATCACGCATGTGTTAATGCAAAACAGCTAATCTTGTTGAGACTATTTCAGCTGTTCCGTTAGCATTATAGTCCGAACAAAGATCTTCATAGTAACAAAAATAAGTTTGAATTTGAATGTAAAACAAAAGGTCGAAGAGACTGGAAGATTTTCAACTAAATTAATTGACAAACTTAAACTTCCGCAAATCGAATATATATTGAAAATACTCACAAGATAACACTTTATTCAAAAAATTATATAATAAATAAGTAAATAAGGTAAATGCAAAGTTGAGACATTTTTTTTTGTATTAAAAATAAAAATATATTTTACAAAAATAATTGTTTTTGATTTTAGTTTTGTGGCAATGACATACAAAAAATAAGACTTATACAAAGCTTTTAAATAAGATTTTATTAGAAAGTTTTTAATTTCTAATAAAATGATATTTAAAAGCTAGAAAGCGTTTAATTTCTAATAAAATGTTATTTAATAGCTACTGCAGAAATAGGTTTAAGTTGATGGTAATGATTTTGGGACGAAAGCAAACTATTTTTGCGAAGACTTAACGAGTTGAGCATAAATGCATCATTAATGTGCATTTGTTGCCTTAGATTTAGCGGTCGGATAACACACGCATGAGAATCCCAAAACATTATAGAGCCAGCCAAGTTGACCACCATTCACAGGCATTCAACTTGGCTAAAAAAGCAAAGCAAATAAAAATGATTTATAACGCAATGCGTTGAGGTTGCCAGACGCCGCCAAAAGCGCCAAGTGGCGGCCCTCGAGGCAAAGAGCTCGGCAAATGGACATTGAGATGGTTTGCCAGCTCCAGCTCGATCTCAGTCTTGGTCTCCTTCTCGTTCTCGTTCGGGGTCTGGTACTGGTACTGGTTTGGGTTTGAGTTTGAGTTTGGGTTTGGGTTCCCGGACTATCGCGGCTCACAAGCTAAAAGTCTATGTTAACTTTGATAAATCGCTGCACTACTAAAATGCGATAAGCGTGCGAGTCGCTGCAGCCACATCACTGATGAGGATGGGGCCCAGCTCAGCGCAGCAGACGGGCCAAAACCAGGTTCAGTTCCAGTCCCTCCTCCTGCCTTCTGTCTCCTTGCTTCAGGTTAACCCTATCGCAGTAAGAGACCAGGTCCGGTCCGGCCAACGGCTACTGTGAAAGGGACGTCGTCCGTTGTAAACGCATGCGCTGATTGCAATGCGATAGTCAACTTTGGACGACGTACTTATAATATGTATAAATGTGTGTGTGCGATATATACGTACTCTGCTAGTGTCCAGCAAGTACTTGCCACAATGATATCTGCATTATATCTTAGATGCTCACACACACTCTCGCACATTCACAAGTACTGTTGCAAAAGGCGTTGAGTGGTGTACGCCTGCGTGGCAGTGGCTATCTGCTCTGCCAAGCCTCCTTAGCCGGCCCATTGCGTGTTGTGGCAAGTCAAGTGCAGCAGCAGCAGCAGCGGCAGTGGCAGCAGTAGACGCTGCAACACTGCAAGTGTCACACTCACACACTGACACCATGCAAGAGAGCGAAGGCAACCCAGCAAACATTTACCGGACAGTCTAAGAGCACAAATATGTAGATTGCGAATACTGAAAGAGCAACAAAACAAACTGTGTATCATAAAGAAACATATAGAGCATTTATGGTGTACTTTAACTTTTGAATTCTTGAATCTTTAAATGTAGTATAAAAAATTGAATTATATTTGCAATTCTTAAATGTAAACTTATAACTATACTTTTATTATTTCCTTTTTAATAACCGTGACTTTTAAACAAAATACAATTAAAATACAAAAATATAGTAGCAATAATAAATATAATATATATAATAATAATAATGAAGAGTAATATCAATACACTCACGGAGAGTACAAATAATAAATATGTTACTTTGTAATTACTGTTGAATGTGTCTGTATTTTTAAAGTATTTTGTGATTATAAACAGCTATTTGCTCAATAATTTGATTGGATGACTATGTTGCAGTTGTAAATAAAAATCTAAATAATAATCTTGCAATTTATACCACAGGTTATCGTATAAATTGCAAGATCGTTGCGTGATGGGTAATGGGAAGCAATGTTGTCGTCTCTGGTTAAGATCTCCCTTTACCTCGTTGCTGCCGCAGCCGACCAATAGTTTGTACGTTTTCTTATCTAGCGCCTTGAACTTGTAATGTTGGTTATTTTGTGCAAATATTGCGTTAATTAAAATATTTTAGTTGCGCCTCGTTGATAATGGACGTCGTTGACGGCATCGCCGCACCCTTGGGGCAGGTTGCAACAAAAACAACAACAGCAGCAACAACAACAACATTTAAAGTACTGGCATCTTGGTGTTGACGGCGCTGGGCTTTTGCCACCGACACCTTTGGTTCTTAAATGCGGCAGCGGCCACTGGTCACCCGTTGTAAGTGGCAAGTGGCAAGTGGCAACTAAGTGGTAACTGGTAAGCGGCAAGTGCATCGGGTTTGTGTTTTTGCGGCGAGTTGCATCTTGCGTTGCATTGATTAGATTACCTATTGCCACGCAGTGCCCTCTTGTGGCAGCCAAAGTCAAATGCCAAATGACCATCTATAAAAGTTATTGAAGCCCAGCGCAAATGCGCATCAAATATTTGCATTAAGATGCCTGATAAAAGGCAAAAAGCTCTGCTAAACATTTATAATTACTTAACGCATCTTATCGGCTTTTTTGCTCTTGGCTCTTTGGCTACTTGCAAGACGCAAACGAAAATAACTTTGATAAAATAAACTGCACTTCAAAGAGCCCCCCAAAAGGCCCTGGCACGCTACGACCCGCCCCTGGGCCAAGTCAACGAACCTAAATCGAGCGTAACAATATTCAAAGTGCCATTGAAGCCGCATTCACATGTCTTGCTCTCGGGTCCAGTTCGTGCAAAGTTCAATGCGAGGGCGGATTCAAATGTTTCGACTGCACCGATGTTAAATGAATGAATAAGAATAAATATGAAGCGACATTTTCACTTCAGTTGTGGTTTTCCAGAAATATAAATTTACAACACTACAGACAATTGTAGTACTTCATTTCTTATAATAAATTTAAATAATGTATTGTTCTAATTTATCAAATGAACTCCCTAACTATGACTACAAAAGTTATTTAAGATTTTGTTACAACTTAATTTTATGATAACGATCATTTTATGCAACAATACAAACAATTGTGGTACTTAAATTCAATACATTTCAATAATGTATTATTATCATTAGTAAGTAAACCTCTTAACTAAATAAATATACAAATGGAATTTAAATAAATTAATTTTGTGACAATTGTATAATGAATATAAATAATTTCTTATTAATATTTAGCAAAACAACTCTTTAACAATAACTACATATGCAATTTAAGATTTTGTGGTATTACTTAATTTCATTTCATGAATTTCAAAAATATTTTTAATTATTTATCAGTGGACTCTCTAATTAAATAAGAATACAAATAATGAAATAATCCTGTAAATTCAATGAACTGCATTTGCAACTCTCGTTGAGTGCATATGTTACATATGTTGTTCAGACAACTCTCGAGCTGCATATGTAAGAAGCGCATTTCGAATTGCACCCACGCATTAGTTGTAACAAATTTGTAGCGCGTTCTTTGTGGCACGTGACGCTGCAAGCTTCGATACTCAAGCCCCACAGTCCCTTCACGGCATCGCCACCAATCGACATTTTTCCGAAACGCCAGGCGGAAGTGTGAGCACATTTGCCTGGCCCGTCCCGTCCTGTCCTATCCTGTACTATACGAGTTCTATAGTGTGTTGGCCCCCATCCAGTTTCGTAGCGAAAGTAATTGATTTCTTTTATAGTTGAGACAGTTTCAAACTGAAATGGCTCCGCAGCAACTACGTTAGCAATGCCGTTGGCGTTGCAACTCACACGTTTCCTGTCTGCTGACCTGCTGCTGCCCCCGCTGCAACTCTGCCCCTCACTCTTTCTTCTCGTCTCCTCTCCTCTCTTCTCCACAATCGCACCTAGTTTACTGCCTCACACTCGGCATTGATCCCTGTCCGTTCTATTCCGTTTCGGGCTTAGCTTTGCCGCACGTGTAAATGCTTCAAACATGTTGCGGTTTTGGCTGCTATACAAGCCCAACAACAACAGCAACAACAGCAACAGCAACGTCAGCAATAGCAACACTTTTCGGTGTTTTATTGTTGCTGCCGTGAAATGTTTTAAATAAAGATTTTTTATTGTCAATGGAGAAATAGTGTTGCGGCTTTTGGCTTTATATCACCTCGCCTGAAAACACCTTTGCAACGGCGGCATTCACTTTAATGTGCTGCGGTCGTTTTGTAAGTGTCAAGGGATCCACAGAAGGGGTTACAATTTGGCAGGAAACATTTAGACAACCAGACGCCACATTAAGGGGCACAGTCCATTCCACATGGGACTGTGGCGACAGCAAGGAAACAATTACCAACTGTATGAAGATAAATAGTTTAGGCAATTAGTATCGAAGCCAACGGAATTGATATTGATACGCAGAACTAATACATAAGTTAAATGCAAATATTTTAGGTCGAAATAAATCCTAAAATCACATCATTTCTGTTATTTTTTTTAACTACTAAAATGTATGTATTGTATTTAGTTTTTACCAAATACGGAATAACAACAATTTTAAATTGTCATCTCACATAACCACTTAACTACATATATTTTATAAATAATACTACTTTAAAATAGTCAAATACTCTTAAGAATAAAATACATATAGGGCATTAAGCCAAACTCTAATAGCGAAAAACCGTAATTCAATTTGTGTCATAAATCTTGCTTATTTTCAGCAAACTTTCACGCACATTAAGTTTATAGAGCTACCGATTAATATTACAAGCTCTAATGTTTCTAAGCATGTCATTAGCTTGCCTTATTCGAGAATTCGTTGGACCTTCATGTACCTGCCCCTACTTTCATTTGTAATTCATTCAAAATTCACAAACCTTTTTCAAAGATCTCCGACAGCCGAGTCCAAATTTTATCAAGTTGATATACGAGACCTATAAAACAACAAAACTCGATTTTGTTTTTCGGTTTTTTTTTTTATTTTGAGGTTGAACCAAGGCGCCCAACGTTTTGGACTTGAGGCGTTTTAAACGTCGCCATCAATCTAACTACAAGTGCGATATAAGAGATGAAGATGGGAATCAGCGATGGCAGAAAGATACAGCGAAAGGGAAAATATAAAATAATAATATAAGCATATAAGTATGTAAATCAGAGAGACGCATGCCAAATGTTTTTGGCTGGTGTGATTTTTGATGATGCTGAACATAAATCGAACTGCTTATAAATTTGATAGATATTGATTTATTTTTGTTTATCGAATTGATTAATGAGCTCTTAGCCCTGCGTTAAGGTACCTTATATATAAAAAATTCCCAAGTCTAAAATATTTAAGGTGAAAACAGCACGAGCCTATGAGATGAACCAATTTGACAGATTGGAGAGACGATTTTATATATATAAACGAAGAATCGAATTAACATAAAGACTTAAGTATCTAGCAAATGTGTAAAAATGCAACCTTATCGCCGACAAAAAAATGATTCATTAGATGTTGCACTTGACAGTCTTCCGAGACTCTTAAGTTGGAGCCTTGACGGCGGCCTGAGTTTGCTGCTGTTACTCACATGATAATGATCATCATTATTAGAGTCATCATCGTGGAAAGTTGTTGATGATGCTGGGGCAGAAACAGTGTCAGTGATTTTATTTGCTTACACACTACGGCAGAGGGCTGCACATGTGGCAGTCAGCATTTATATGCAACATGCGGCCTGCCAACGTGTGTTTTGAGGCTGCTGATGAATGCCAATGCATTGCAGTTGCCTTTGTTGTTGGGGCTGGGGTTGGGGCTTCGCAAGTGCCAAATGTCTTTCTAGCTATGCCTGCAACTCTGACTCTGATTCTGACTCTGACACGACTATGACTCCGTGCGTCATGGCAGCCTGTGGGCGTGGTAAGCACTCAGCAACGCGACTTGACTCCCACTTGAATTTGCATTACAAAGGCAACACAAATTGCGCGCTGCTCTTTGTGCTGCTCGGCAGCTGCAGCTCCTCACAACTTCTTCAATGCGAGGTGTATTTCAAAAGTACACTTATAAGCTGTAAATTAATTAAGTACAGAAATTAAAGTTTGAGAAATCAATTGAATGTTCATTTATTTCGAATAGAATATTTAATATAACAAAATATTTTTGTGCTTAAAAAATGTAATAATAAATTGGGGTACAACATTTGAACAACTGCTAATAAAATTAAAAATATATTATTTTGTACTTATTTTATTGCATAGAATGATACTAAAATAACGTTCTGACGGTCATTCTAATTTATTTATTTTTGCCATTAATAAAAATGTTATATGAATCTATATATATTTTTGAAAATCCAAGTTCTGAATCATTTTCAAATCTGATGGGTCCCCAACCATTATAAGAATACCATAACGTAAAGCTAAAGACATTTTTTACCATTACTTTATCCTCATTATTAAATATAATAATTAAATTCTAATAACAACTTTTGAAGCGTATCTCGCGTGGGCCTAGCAGATTTGTTTGCCGTAGCGTAATTGAATATTGAAATGCATTTTTCATTAGCGCGACGAAGGGCGAACAGGCCCAGCAACACCAACAACAACACCAGCAACAAGAAGAAGACTAGAAAAATTGCGTATAATGAAAATTCAATTAAACTTTATTACCTTTGGTTGCACTTGCTTAACCTCAGCTTTCACAACTTTAACCGCGATGGGATTTGTGGCCCATTTGTTGCATTAATTCTAAAGCAGCTGCTTGCGGGCCAAGTTCCTTAGCTTGTTACCAACACCAACAGCATCACCAATACCAACACCAACATCAAACAGCCAACAATAACGCCCAGTGCCGACACCAACATCAACTTTAGATTCCCCAAACCAGCCCATTCTCAAACTCATTCCAGGCATTTCCATTCTATCCAGGCAACAGTTTGTAAATTGCATGCTTTTGTTCACATTTTCCGCAGAAAGTTTTTCTTTTAAACATTTTACCTTGCTCCAAAGGTTGATGTTGTTGTGCGTTTTTTTGTTGGCTGCGGCAAAAGACGACAGCCAAACACCTTCATATCTTTTAATGAGAATAAATTGATGTTTTGGGCATTTAGTAAAGCTGCCGCTTGTTGCACAGCTATTTGTATAGAGTATAAACTTTTTGCTGAGAGCCAAAGCAACTTCAGTCTTCCCCATGCTGATGTTGCTGTCGTCGCCGTAGTTGTTGCTGCTGTTGCTGTTGAATATTGACAGCTACTAAGAGCGTGCGGATGGAAAATTTACAGTTAATCATTCTACAAACGCTTGGGGGGTATAAAGTGCAAGTCCTCAAGAAACTATAGAGGAGGAAATATGAACAGGAGAAGTGCGAAGTGTGTGCTGATCAAAATAATTAAATTTATTTTTTAGCTGTTAAATATTAAAGCATAGAACAAATATTTAAATTATTAATTATATAAAAAAACATTAGTTAAAACATTATACATTTGTATAAAAATAAAACTAATAATTGAGTAAAGACAATCAAATTCATAAGCTTATATTTTCTATTCTAAACCAACACTTAACTATTGCCAATCCTTGGAAACATCAGGAGCCGAATCAAAGTCTCATTCAGGACTCTTGCAAGTGCAGCCATATTAATGATTCATTAGATTACCCACTTGGAAATGCTCGCTCATCAGACGCTAATAGATGTCATTTACTTAGTTACCTACTTAGTGAGTCCGCCTATGGCCAAAGTAGGCAAAGTGTAGCTACAGCCATAACAAGGTCTTTCGTAACGACCCTTTTAGAAGTTGCAAGTGCCATTAAAATGTTGGGCATGAGGAGAAGCCAAGTCCGAGAAGGAGAGAAGACTATTAAGAATGCACTGCAATGAATATATTACGGGCATCTCAAACATTAAATAAATGACAGGCTGACTGACTTGCCCCACTTTCAGTTGCAGCCAAGGCAGCGACAGAGGCAGAGATAACGCCATGATATTGACCCAAAGAATCCAACTCAACTCAACTCAACTCAACTCAACTCAAATCAAGTCGACCCGACACGATGCAATGCGAGGGGAGTGAGGTGAACTGAAAACTGAAAGCTGAAAGCAAAAATCTCTGAAATGTGTACAGTGGAAACTGAAATGCGAGTGGCAGCAGTAGTCAACTGGGCGCAACTGCAATGCAAAAGTTGAAACTTATTATAATTTTAATGCAAAACATTATGCGAAAGTATAAAATTATATATCTTTGTTATGCCAGTTGCCAGTTGCCAGTTACCCGTTTGTCTGTTTGGCCGTTTGGCCGTTGCCAACTCCAGCTGCAGCTCAGTGGCCATAATTTTAAATGGCTAGCAACGGCAACAATAACAACGACAACGATAACAGCAGCAGCAGCATCAACAATTGCAGCAGCTACAATTGCTGCTGCAGCAGCAGCAGCCGCAAAGAATCAACTGTCATAATGACAGTTCTCTGTTTACGCCATCAGCCACTTGGACTTGGACTTGTTGCCGCATACCGTCGCTGTCCCTGCCTCCTGCCTTTCCCCCTCCTCCTCACTGATCCGCTTCTGTCTTCTAATGGAAATTATAATGTGCATTGCATTTTGCTGACGTCGCTTCACTGGATGCTGTTGCTGCTTCAACTTCTGCTATTGCCCCTGTTGCTGTCTGACTGCGCGCCAAAAATTTGCTGTTGTTTATCAGTTGTTGTCACTTGGGAATCGACCAAGGGGTCCATTAGTTATTGCATTATTGTGATTGGCTAAGAATAAGTTTATTATGATGCGACCCAAATGAGTATTTTTAATTTACTTTAAAATAATTGATGCAATGATCATTTATGGCCAAATTCATTTAATTTCATAGCAAATTTATTAGGGAAATTGTTTTCTACTTCAAAATATTGATATTAATGTCAATTAACAACTACTTTTATTATATTTTAAATACCAAATTAATGACAAACAAAATCTATAATATTTTATAAATTGTTTATATAATAGATGCCTTAATTATGTACATTTATTTTCTGCATATTATTATTTTTCAATAAATACAATTTTTTTTAATAAATGCATATTAAATCATTCAACCAATTAATTGTAATTTTTATTTATTTTTAATAACAATCTAATGCCCATTAATTCTTATTTATTTTTTTTTTATTTATATTAGTGGTACACTGATTATTCATGGTCAACTTTAATCGAATATGTTTTCAGTTTTTGTTTTCTACTTTATAATCCAATCGTCGAATTTATATGTATTTTTAAATTGTATATTTATTAAGTGTATTCTCCAGTCTAACAGCTGTTAAACATTGGAGTCCAACTTGGTTGTTTTGTTATCCAACTACGTACACACTCTTATATAGTTGCATGCCATGGCAGCTAGTCTGTCATTCAGTCAACTGAACCAGTTGAGTTGATTAGGAGTCTGTCCGACTGACTGTCTGTCTAGCTGTCGTTCTACCTGCCTCTCTGACTGGCGCTCTTCAAGTTGACTCCTTTTGTTGGCCAGTGCGATAACGCGCCGAAATGTCAATAAAACTATAGCCACACGGGCATCGCCTTGACTCTCGAGTGCCGAGCGATGGCCTCAAATTAAAAAAGAAAAAAAAACCTCAACTCTGGTCGAAAACCCAAACCTATAGACAAACCATACCCGAAACGAGACCTCGTTGCCTGGTCGGAGCGAGCATTTGAGTGACGTTGCGCTACTTGGCTGACTGCCTGACTGACAACAACAGCAGCAGCAACAATCTTGTTTAGCCTTGCCTCAGTGCTTCGCCATTATTGGCTTGTATTCATTTTTCCTTTTTTTTTAATATTTATTTTGATGTGCGATAGATTCGTTTAGACAGGTGAAAGGCTAAATTGTCAATTTGCAAGAGCAAAACTAAACCCCAAACCAAAATCATGCCAAGCAAGTGGTAATTCTGATGTCAACCAATAAATACCCTGGGGGCCAAGGCCCATGAGTCTTAAATACGACCACATTTAAAACAAATCAATAGAGTATACAAGATGACAACATTTTAATCACAACATTACCACAAAAGCAACAAGCAATTCGCAACTTATTATCCAATACATAATTATTTTATTCCATAATTAAAATACAAATAATTTGATTGTTTTATCTCAGTTTCAAACTATTCTATACAACATCTTTGACTATGAATACAGGGTGTAATAATTGGAACTGAACGGGCTTTTGACCAAATCAAGTTTCTCGTTCTCATTCTCGTTTTGCAGCTAGTTGAGTTGACTTATTTTTGATTGGGGCAACATTTTCATTTCACCATGTTGTTATTTTTAGGCTCCAACTGCATTTGTATAGAGCCTTTTGTTTAGGCCAACTACATGGACACACAATCTATCTAGGTTTGTTTGTTCTGCTCAGGAAACTCATCGAGTGACTTCTTGACTGCAGTGGCTGAGTGATTGGAGAACGCCAGGATTGCAATTGCAATGGAAGTTGTTGTTGTTTGTTGTTTGTTGGATCGTTAATGACTGACCGACTTTCATATGACCCTTTCGATTTATTTGGGCATCGCCAGCATCGTCTTACTGTTTGCCAATTGAAAATTTATGAAAATTCTCTACAGCAAATGAGTTTGCAGTGTTCAATCAAACTGAGTAGAAAGTCCTGTCGAATGCTATTTGCTTGCCGTTATCATTTTACAATTTCCTTACATTTTCCCATTATTATTATTGTTATTATTCCATAGCTACACAAATACTAAGCATAATTTGACTGCAATATAAATCGCTGAATCCCATTCCTTATTTCTATTCATTTAACCCTTAACCCAGCAAACAGATCGGGACAAAGTGGAGTTGACTTTTGAATTTATATTGTGTACATTTTATACGATGCTTATGGAGAGCTTAATAGGGGTCTATGCTCCTATGTGCTACTCTGTACCACACACATACGATTAACGACCTTATAAACAAGTGCAGAGCACCATCCGACGAGCTCGACCCACAAATGCGCACCAAGTGCATTTTGTGCCCTTTTACTAGCCACGTTTGTTAGTTTTGCGATGCATCGTTTAATTTTAACGCTCAATTTAAAATGTTTTATGCAGCAGCGCGAACTCGCACACAACCCACCCACGCACATTCTCACAGAGATACATATATGCAGCCTGCGAGGAACCAGCGAAGCGCAGCGCAGCGCAGCATAAGAACAACAAGGAGCTGGGCAGGACCATGGACCAGGACGAGGACCAGGACGCTAGCAGTCTGGTTGTCGTCCTTGTTCTGCATGCAATTATCTCAGCATTGGCTTTTTCTACAGCCGTTGTCCTGCATCTTTTTGCCTTGCAATAAATTAAGCTATCAAGTGTCCTTAATGTACAGTACACAAGCAGCGGCCGTGGGAGCTTGACTTAATTTATAAGCACCCCACTGCACTCCCCACACCAGCCGCAAAACGGGTAGACATAATAATGCAAAGTATCTCACAGTCAGTCGGCAATTATAAAGTTTTTATTTATATAAGCATTTCAACCATAAAGAGATCGCCAAGTGCCAGACAAACGGCAGCAGGTGTTGCATATGAAAATTATACGCTTCATAAATTTTGCTAGCCACAAATTGAAATTGTCCCAGACTCGGCCTCTCACTGAGAACCCAGCCATGGTCTGAGTCCAGACAACGTCTTCAGGTCTCGGTAATTTAAGAAGTTTGTCAACCTTTTTCTCAAAACCATGTCATGTGATACTTTTTATTCAACATCTTCATAATGGCTGTGCGATCCCAGTGCCGCAGCCAGCGCAGTACCTGCGCCCAAATTAGTTTGACAATCTATTGAGGGAAAGAGAGATATCTGGGGTATATCGGGAATCGCAATCTCTTTTGCGTTCAGATTTTGTGGGAATAAAATGCGCTGATGTCAAATTATTTTGAAGTGTTTGGACAGATTTTTCCCTTCGTTTTTTTTGCCAAATTTGATATGAGCCCTTTTTATATTGAACGATTCAGGGAGGGGCTTGAACAGATTTTTATTGGAGGGCGTCTACTTCCGTGACAACAGCTGTTAAGCAGAGAACACGATGCATGGGGAGGGAAGAGAAATATGTCGAAGGTGGATCCAACAGTAATAAAAATCAAGTGAAATCGTTCAATAATACAAAAGAATTAATTTTTTTCAATGAAAATAGTTTTATTTCAAACAGAAAGAAGCAGCTCACTAATATTTTTATTCAACATATATTGAAATATTCAAAACAAAAGAAGATATCAATAAATATTAATGCAATACAAAAATAATTTGTATTTAATACAAATAATTAATTTACAGACAATACAAATCTGTTGAATTCGTCAGATTCATTAAGCATTAGAATTTTAAGCAATTCATATATAGTATTTATATGCATAAATATTCAATAATCAAAGCTGAATTCACAAGATTTGTTATGCTTCAAATGCCCCTCGTTAAGTAAGATATCGTTTTGTATGCTTAACTGCTCAAGTTTCAAAGAGTTAACAGCTCGAGTCAGAGCTGAACTCATACGCAAATCATTGACCAAAAATTCAATCGAAAGAACTCTAAGTTGGCTTTGTCATTGTGGCATGAAATTAAGACATTTATTTATATATGGTAGATGGTTGTGAGCCTCTTCTGTGAATGTCTGTATCAGTTTTCAAGTTTTCGTGTTCCAAATTGATGCTAAATGCGCTGGCGTTTCAATTTTCATCAATTGAGATAAATCGGAAGTTGCCAGCATGGGATGTCCAGCCTTTGATCCCATATAGCAATACCATAACCAATACCAATGCGAAGAACACACAGATAAACGTCATTATAATGTAGATGAGGGGCGACTTTGAATTAGAAACCAATTCCTACAACGAATCCCACTGCGTGCACCTTGCGGCGCCTCACATTATCACTTAAGTCATAAATTTCTTGGGGCTATACTTGTTGGAGAGCTCAGAACTAAGAACCAGACGAGGGCAGAGACCCGATCTGGGAACGGGACTGAAACTGGGGTCTGGACTGACTTAAGTGCCGTAATTTCAGTTCGATTTTAACATGTTTTGATCGCGTTGCTGACAAACTTTAAGTGCTTTTATTTCTACGCTTTATGGAGGCAGCAAAAAAAAAAACAATATGTCTGTATTCTATATAAAAGCAAAATATGCCGCTTCAAAAATTTTTTGTTGTTATTTTTTATAATTTTTATTTTTTTGTTCATTTATTGGCATTCGTTTTGATGCTTTTTGGAGCTTTTTGCTTGGCTAGCATTCATTTCTGTAGATGTTATTGCCGGTCTGGATACCTCTTGCCTCGTTGTGTGGCATTCAGAAATTAAAAAATTTACACATATACTATATGTATGTGTATTGAGAAATATAACAGGAGCACAAAAAAAAAAAACAAAAGTTGCCGAGTTGCCGACACGAGACAATTTATGGAATTCATTTTCTTATTGCGAGATTCTTTTGATTTCAGTATAGCTTATTTAAAATTTCAATAAAAGCGAAAGGCGAAATTGTATTTAACGGAATAAAAACAGCAGTAATGATCAAATGTAAGTAATTCATCGAGCATTATAATTACAATTAAAAAATTTGATATGCACTTAAGCTTTATTTACAGATAATTGTGTATAAATAAATGAAAGTTAAGTATGAATAAAGTGAACACTCGTAATTCCATTTAAATTAAGAAATGGTAAAGTTTATTCATATAGCCAACAATTGACTGGCTTTTTGTTGGTTCCAATTGGATTGGCCATTTATTATATGTACGGCAATTTTTATAAAAGTCCTCATACCTTAATGAAAAACGATAGTTGAGGGGCCAATTTCCATTTTCATTTCGCATAAAATTTAAAATACACGCGCACCCACAAGCCGGGCTCGACAACGGCTATACACCGATTTTAATTTCATTTAAATCTCAGAACAGACCATAAAAAATGCGCAATATGTATACAATACACAGACATTCACATGTAGATTTAACCAACAATATACAGTAGCACTACAGTCCTCCCTGCCTCTGGTACGAGTAAATCCCATGGCCTACCCGCAGTTCAAACTGGGTTAATGACAAGCTTAACGGTGCTGGCGGAAAATTAAAAACTGACAACAGAAAATGCAGAAAAAGACAGGGGAGCAAGGGCGCGGGGCACGCAAATATGTCAGACTAAACTCAGGTGAAGGTTTCAATAGCAACAGTCGCCACCGCCATGGCCGCAGCATAGAAAACCATGAAATATTGAACAGGGGAAATCCAGTGAAAAAAGCGAAAATATTGTTTACCGCTGCGGCTGCTTTGCCTTTCCGATTTCAATAGCCTTATTGTCATACTGCCTGTTAGAGAAAAATGCCAAAAATGTAATTTAACAAGTATTTCCCAAGCACGTACACAGAAGCACAGCACACAATAAATAAATGGAAGCCAAAGCAAGTACAATTTTTAATCAAAAAATGTTCACATAAACCCCTAAAAATGTTAACTCCATTCGAGCACGGTCAAAAATATGAAAAAAAAAAAATAGATATAAATAAATACCGTATGCCAAATTTCTATTGAATATTGATTTAGACAGTCAATATTTTTTGTGGAATGCTGCAAATAGCCAAAAATAATAACTATATTTGAAAGATACATTCACAAAAAATTTAAAGCAAAGCTAATATTTAACAAAACTGAAGAAAAGAACGGAACTTTAAACTATTTCACAAACCTCAACTGCCTTCAGTGTGGTATTGTGAGGACAAGTTGTTTAATATCAAAGTCGCAAAAAACATGGGCATATTAATTTTACTGCTTCATGGCTTGTTTAATGACAAAGTTATTAAGACATAAATATTTCGCTTGGAAGACGTCAGAGAGGAAGAGGGCTGCGATATATGAACGCATAACATCACTGAACTGACAGTCAGCCGGCACCTCGATGATGGGCACCGAACATCTTCTCAATATGTCACGCGCCTGCGCCTGAGTTTGAGTCTGGTCTTGGGTCTTGGGCCTGGGCCACAGACAGGGCATGTCCCTGAATTGCCGGTGTGCATCAAAGTGATTAATTAAAACATTTTTGCATATTACAAGCATTTCGACTTTGAACTTGATGGCGGGCTGTGCACATCCAGACAGACGAAGACCAACACCAAGACCACGACCACGACGGGCAGATCCGTTGCGTTGTAGTAGTTGAATTACCAACACCAGCAAGAGCGAGAGCGACAACAACAATATCATAAACTACAACAGTCACACCTCACGCAACATGTTGTTGACGCTGCACAGTGGTTCGCAATTTAATATATTCAAATAATTAAGTATGAGTTTGAAGGTCATTTTGATTACTAGCAATATTTTCATTTAGTGTCATATTACAGATTGAAGATGGATGATTAAAATGGCTACGAGCATTTACTAATAATCGCAATTAATAAATACTTAAATTTAAGACACTTGCCATTGATGCGTGTTCTTAAGAATACGCTCATTCTAAGCTAAGAAAAATTGTCATCAATAAAAATTAAAATTTGTAAGTTATATGGAATGAAAATCTTGAATACAGATTATATTCATCTTAAACTAAATTTTAATTTGTATTTTTTTTATTCACTTATATGAAACTGGTGGTGAATTTGGTGGAACTCATTTTTTATGTTTTCTCAGATTCGTTGGAGCTCAACCCAGAGTGAGCTGCAAGAGCCCAAAGCCTGTTGTCACTCATGGCGACTCTGGATGCGGTGTGCACATGTTGCAGGGACGCTGCCGCTGCTTAAAAGTAAAATTGTGTCGATTTCAATAATGCAAGGGGCCCATTACAACAGACACACACACTGTCTCACAGTCAGCTTGACATGCACACACATGTGCGTGCCAGCGTTGGCATTTTGAGCGAGCATTCCATCAAAGCGCTTCGACCGCAAACGCCAGGAACAGCAGCAGCACCAGCAGGAGGAAAGATAGTGACGAAGACTGAGAAGGGCGCAGGGTGTCGGCAGTGCTGAAGCTGCCGTCATTGTCAAACATTTTATTAATTAAACATGCGAATGTAGCACATTTTAATTTTGCACAAGAGACTTCTGCATACGTATGTATGTATGAATATCCCATAAAGTGTGCCTTCGACTACCCTTTGCTAAGTTTTCACCCTAAGGCCACGGGACTGCGTGTCAAAAGACATACATAATTTGCAACATGACCCAACCAACCGTCCACTCAAGCCAAACCGTCCACTGCAGCTCCATTTGATCGAAGCTCTCATAAAACTGATGCTCTACCTAAAATCTACATACTCGAGCTCGAACTTGAGCTCGGGCTTGAGCTGAGGCAAAGTGATACACGAACTTGTATGTTGCACACTTCGGTGGTGTTGCATAGCCGACTAAATGACCAGCACAACATTTTGGGTTATTATAGCGTGCTCAGAGTTTAAATGTATCTCCTAGGGCTACGAAAAAAGTATAAACACACCAGGTGTGAGAATGGGTGGGTTAGTAATGAGCTAGATACAAATACTTTTAAATGGGAAATTAAAAATTGTATTACAATTTATCGCAGTAATAAATTTGATCAAATTTAACTATTGTCATAACAATATTGTATGTATATTCATATGTCTAAAAGAATGTTAAGTAAGGCACATACATGAAGTATTATTATTGCAGCCCTGGCTAGCAATTTGTGTTGATGTGCGTATTTACAGACTGTGCTTCATTTTAGCTACCTTTAAATAAATTAAATATAAATTATACAAGTGGTGCAGCATAATGAGCGCTGCGAGCGCTTTTGCAGTTACTTTTTACCTCAATAGCCAAGCGGCCGCAACGTTGGGCAGGGGACAGGAATATGGATCCCAAAAGAAGGAGGGGCGAGAAACTGTTAAGGGTAACGGGGTAAAATCAGCCACTGTGGCCACTGGGGCAACGGTGCATGTGGCACGGATGACTGAATGCGGCTGCGCGAGTGTGTGGCGTTTGGATATCAGCATGTGTCTGTGTGTGTGTGTGTGCCAGGGTAAAATTAATGTGTTGTAAAAATTAATTAATTTTGCAAATTATATATTTTATGCATTATCAACTTTTTTCACAACGAAGTCGCATGAAAACTTCCTGCTGGCCTGGCCAAGTCAGCAAAGGATGTTTTAAATGAGCAACGGACAGTGCTTAAAATAACAGCAACAGCTGCGTATCATACTTGCTTATCCATTGGATAAATATATGTATCGCAGATGTAAGTTCATAACTTTACATCAGTTTTCCAATGGGAAAATAAATACACATGTAATTGCATTCAATAATGGGCACAGTGCATGGTGATATGTTTTTTGACTTCATCTTTAAGCGAACTTCAATTGCTTTTTGGTTGGCTAGCATTAAACCTAAGTGAAATTAAGAATAACTATTGATATAATAATATTTTTTCCTTCATCCTATAAATCATGTATTATATTTTTTTTTAATTTATGTTCTCAAAATACTCACATAGCTGTATAAAATAGAGAAAACAAATATATGGGCTGAAATTAGTCATGCAAATATTTATGAAAATATAACAAAAAGTTCGCTAAGTTGTGGTTTACGAAATATTTATTTGATCCTATAAACATCATAACGTTAAAGTTATTCACGAACACACTCAAATTTTTTGTTTATCCTCCGGCATTTGGTAAAGACAAAGTAAACTAATTAATTATTAATTTTTTTTTAATTTGAGATTAATCCCATACAAATTACACACGAACGTACAATCATTCAAATGTGAAATCCATCGTAAGCGATTCGCATATGAATGAGTACATACTATATATAAACTCATTAAGCCCGCCGTGAGCTTGTTATAAAAATGTTTATACACCCAGTGTTGTTTCTGTTATTATAAATGTTAAATTTGAAAATTGTATTCTGTGCATTTGGCATGATAATAAATATAATTAAAATTGTTTATATTCAATGCAATTTATAATAAACTGCCCCCTGGCTTATCCCTTTCGCCATGCTCACGGCTTATATTAGACGGTGGTAAATGGCCACAGAAACAAAATAAAAGCAATATAAAACATTTGTTGGAGCCAAACAATTTGAAATTTCGGCTAATTCCAATGTCAATGGCCACTCGATGCGAACTTAATTCGAATCGGTTTAGTTCCAGTGTCGAGGAGATTTGTTTTAATTGCCTGAACCGACTTTTGGGATACCTCAGTGGACGCCGGATTGGCTGCCAGGAATGCCAAAAAAGAAGAATATATAACCAGGCAACTTACTCACGCTCTTAAATACAAAATTCGAACGAAATGAATTTGTATCTTTCGTATGGCAGCAGGCAAGCCGGTAAACAGGCAGGCCAGGCCAATCATATGCCATATGCCAAATGCAAACGCAAAAGCAGAAGCTCTTTGAGCAACACTTTCAACCTTTTATTCAGAGGCTGTTCTAAATAAATTATAATTTCTCGTCTGCGAATTCGCCGAATAACTCAGCACAAATCAACTGCTTATGTTGAGATCTGCTTTCGGCTTTCAGCTTTACTTTACTTTTCTTTATTTTACTTTTCGCCTTTGTGTGTGTTTGTGTCGTCGTCTCACGGAATGAGTCCATTTCAATTTCGGCACATCAAAGTTTCCGAAATAACTATACAGCTACCTTTTCTTGTTGTGGATTTTTGCGGTGGCGGAGTGATTAAAGGTGTGGTCATATATCAAATGTGCAGTTCAGTCACAAAGTCGGACAGCCAGGCTGCTGATAATTTTAAAAAAGCTACAAAAAAAAACAATCAAATAAAAGAACTCTTGGGAATTTCATTTAAAGAGAAATCCGCAAATTCAGTTGATAATTCGAACAAGCTGCTAAACGAGCTTAAAATGAGTGTTATGGAAATAAAATGCTTCTCAAAACATATTTCAACAATTCTAGATGCGATCTCTAGTAGTTCAAACTGATCAATCAACTGCTAAGAATCAAAATGCTGACATTGACTAACTGCAAACAACTTAAAATCAGCGGGGAGCAGTTAAGAGATGAAATGTGTCGTCTGGGCTTTAAACTGGCAAAAACAAAATATAAGAACGTGATTTGATATTGTGAAATAAAGCAATTTTAGTTTTGGGAGCAAGCTAAAGTAATTGATACTATTTTAATTTTGTATTGGTTATTTTTCTAGCCATACAAAATAAATACACCCCGACTGAAACAAAAAGAGAAACATTAGATTTGTTGTATTTTGCATAATGCAAATCGACAAATATTTTATATCCCACATTTGGTTGAACTCCTATTAGTACTGACCTTAGAAATTCGCTGGAAAATAAAAGCAATCTGTCAGAAGCTCGAATTCAAATTAAAGCTTTTCACTCTAAACTGCTTCTCGCATACATCTTACTGACAGACACACAAAGACCAAATGTCAAACACTTGACACTGAATCCTCCGCTGCTGCGGGACGCAACAGGATAGAACGAGACGTGATTTTTTCTTGCGACGTCAAGCGAAATTTATTAACCAACATTTGGTGTCAATGTCGCGACAATGTCAAAACCTCTTACTGCTTAAAACTGTGCATAGACAGCAGTAACTATTTCTGTGTGTGTGTGTGTGGCTGGCAAGTTGCAAGAGGCAGAAAACTAGCAGAAGCAGAAGCTTGCTGCCATAATTATATTGAAGTGCTGCAACGCGTTGATGATGTTACTGCTGTCGGGGGCACCTGCAACGCAGCATCTTCCTGGCTTTGGCTGCAACAATTTTTACAATTTTTTTTCTCGTATACTCGTATTTTGGTCTTTTTTTTTGCCGTAGCATGCTCTTGTTGCACCCTTAAGCGCTGCTCACATACTCTCTCACACACACATACGCGGTGTAGCGCCACGCTCGAATTGTCATAAAATGTTGAACGCTAATTGGCGTCTATGTGCGCGTTGGGAGTCGAACTCATGCCGCATATTCCGCCACAGATCCCCCCGAACTATTTTACCGGCGGCACTGTTCTCTGTGCGTGAGGAGGTTGCACGAGTGTATGAAGGCGCCGCTGCCGCTCAGTATGTGGCGCCTTGACTGACACTTCTTTTGTTGCACGCTGTTTTGCCAATGTTTTAGCTGTCGTTTCCTGCTAACAAGTTGATATGGTTGCCGAACCGACCGAAGCACGCTGCTGATTTCACTGGGACCTTTCTACGGCCACCTTTCAAATTAAGTTTCTATTTATACTCACCGACGTACTTGGCATAACGTACTATAACCATAATGCTCCATGAATATGAATATGAACTCGCCGCCTCATTCTGTCTCCTTGTTCTTGTATATGTCTTACGTTTAGCAAATTGAAGTTCATGTCTTTGACTTTGTTCTATTTGTTAATTTGCTTGGGTCTCAAACGGAACGTGAGGGATTGAAAGCGTGCACCAAATATCAATTTGTAGACGAACAAATTCAAATTGTTTTGGGCTGATAGATAAACTATACATGTTACTGAGCTTTAAAAAATAAATAATTGAAAATCTATTATTTTATTACTTCTCTCGTATAAAGTACAAAATATAAATAATATATATTTCCTAGCGATTAGTAATTACGAAAATGTCTTTTAAAGAGCATATACAGAACTTTAATACATTGGAATATTAGCATTGCACGTCTGTCCCGGAAAAGCCAACAGATTTAGATAAGCACATGAAAATTAGTTAATATTAAATGTATTCATATATGCTACCTCCAATCCATTTTCACAGTAAATGTAATAATATTATCAAAAGCCACATTTCATTAATAGTTTTAGCCAAATTGCATAAAGGGTCAATGGGATCAACAAGTTCTGCTAACAAAGCACACTAACAATGGGGCACTTAGAAGCCCAATGGGGAAACTGCAAAATTAGTCACAAATATTATATAATAAGCAGGCTAGGACACATCCAACAACCTCTCTCATAGATCAACATATACTGTACGTGTGCGCATAATAATAATCCTTATGGAAATCCAATTTGCGAAGAAAATAACAATTAGTTAGTTTTGTGTGCTAATATGAAAACCATATGTGGTAAATGCATTAACTCGGCTATATAATCAAGACACATGCAGCATGCAACAACTTCAATTACACAAACAACAACAGGAGAACGGTTAAATTAGTTCGCCCTTTGCCTGTTCAACTGCATTTTGTTCGCCGTATATTTTGGACAATTTTGTGAATCATTAAGCCAAACATTTTGCCGCTTGTTTAATTATGCATACATGTGTAGCAGTACACAAAGATACTTAGATACAAAGATACATGTGTGTCTGTGTGTGTGTAGATACATAGATAGATACATAGTCAATAACATATTCGAGACTGGGGCTCTTTATAATGGCCGTGCAAAGTAATTGCAGCCGCAGCATGGGAGCATTACACGCTCGACAAACATGCGATTAACAACTACAACAACAATTCAAAGACATTACCACAAAATTTATAACATGACATCCATGAATCTACAGACATATACATGGAGTGGATGTGTATGTATATGTTTGTCTGTCGACTCGTACTCGAATGTATGTGATTTTGTGAAAAGCATTGCACAGCTGCCGCTTTTTCCAGCCTCTGTGGCTGGCAAGGCTGCTGATTTAAAATTAAGTGTTAATTAGTTAGAAACCTGCAGGGCGTCGTCAAAGACTTTTGATTTACATAGCAGTCAGAATAGAAGACAGCACATTACAAGAATTCTCATTTCGATTATGGTCCCATCAATATTTTATCTGTGCTACGATCACATCTCATTAACAGTAGCTACAAAGTAGCCAAGAGCTTACAAACGATTGCTGCAAATCACTACACTCAAAAATTGCAAACAATTTTGAAGAAATTATTATCAACATAAATTGCTAAAGCTTGCTCCAAAGAAAATATGTCGTAAATTCCAAAAAACAATAATTTCTTCAAAATTATTTAAACAAAACTGATTGGAATTGCAATACATTTATTCATCTAAATCGTTTTTTTACATTTAATTTAATATCTAACACAATTTTATATTACAGAAAAATATTTTATTATAATTATTTTTAAGCAAAATTAGTATAGAAAATGTAACATAGATGGCTCATATTGTTTTTCAAAATACAGAATAACTTCAAATTAATTGACAAAATAAATAAGAACAACTTTCATATCCAATATAATATCAACAGCTTCATGTGTGATATTATTAGCACTACTATAATTGGAAATCTCCACTTCATTATTATTCCCACCAAACCAACAGAAATGCATCTAGCTGAATGTTCTCCTATCATTCTCACTTCATTTCGCTCTCGCGTACTCAACTTCTCAGTCGGTTTCTGACAAGAGCATATCCTTAAACATCAATCAATCTAATGATCTTTGTATGATCTCCACGTTCTGAGGCGTTTTGATTGTATACTTTTGTTTATGCCGCACCATAATCAATATCAAATTTGTTTTGTAATCGTTAGAAGTTTTTTGTTTCCCGTCAAGCCCTTTTGATCCTGCGCAGTCATGTTGAAAGGATCGCAGCTGCCTAATGATTGCGCATCTTTAGCGTGTTAGAAATCACACTCCCCTCTTGAAGTAACCCTATCTCTGCATCTCTTTCTCTGAGAATGACCACCATATAGTATCATTAATCAATGCAATGGCTACAAATTGTTCAAGAAAGCGGTTACATTGTGTGGATGTCCAGATCACCAGGTGAGTTTGTACATAAGTTATGTATGTTCGTCATATGTATAACCTTTGTTTCTACATGTTTGTGTCTGACGTCTTCGCACCGCACATAAAATCAATCAAATTAACTATAAATTTCTGTTGTCTTTTGCTTTTTTCGATATGAACTATGCGAAATAATTTACGTTTAAGATGTCATAAATATTCATTAGGCCGTCCCGCCCTGGCACCACTAAAAATTGCGTACATACATAGTTTTATGACCCACCCAGCTGGTACTGTTAATGAGTCGTCTGGTTTTAAGCTTGGTCCAGGGTTTTCTTCTCCATACAGACGACAGGCCGAAGAACTGCTATCTATCTCACATTATCTTCATTTCTGGCTGGGCACTTTAGTCTGTCTGAGTCTGAGTCTTTGGTCTGAGTACACGGTAGCTGCAGAAACAAGTCTGTAAAATCGCCAATAATGACAAACATAAAACAAGTTATTACTCCGAAACTTCCGATTCTTATGCAAATATGTATGTATCTGAACAGACTTTTGTAACTGGTTTCTTTTTACTTTTTTTTTGGATTCGATTTCGTATTATGACTTATAATTAAGAATTGAGTTTTTTCTTCAACAAAAGGGTGATGTCTATGAGTTATCTGATTTTGGGTATATATCATTATTAACTGCACAGCAGCTACTCATATTTGCATGACAATGCCTTAGAAATATCCACGCATTCATTGCTGAATATGTCGAGGCAACTCAGAGCCATCAATGAGTTGGGTGCTAAATATACCCAGTTATCATTGAAGATGGGTTTAACACGGTCTTACGACTTCCAAAAAATTAGAAGTTAAATTTCATAAAAATCATTTAAAAAGAAAATGAGCTAGCAATTGTAAAATGGATAATTTAATATTAATTTTGTTAGAGCACAAACAACTCTTCGGCCTGAAGTGCATATAGGGTATTATTATCTTTTGGAATATTTGTTTTCTATGCTACCATGTTGAGTGGAAAAAATATTTATGAGTTTTACGCCTTTAAAAAAATTGACAAAATAAAATTGTTATTTAATTGGTTGTCACATCAGCTTTACCTTAAACACTCACAGCTGGGCACGACATAAATAAATGGCGTTGATGCGTGGAGTTCAAGCTGTGACTTCATGTCCCAATGTTGCAGGTTGAAGTTAGGCTAAAATAATTTATTTATATATTAAATATACACATCATTAATTCGAAGCCCACAAGTTGAAAAACTATCTAGGCTTCACTCAAATGTGTATTTAAATTCCAATACAAACGGCAAGAAATATCTAATAATTCAATTGTTTTTTTGAGCAGTTATTTTTTGGTCGAAGTATTTCTGCAATACAAAATAAATAATCGCTACAAGAATTCCCAAAGGCATATCTTTTTTGGATATGCAACATATCGTATATGTATGTATTGGGTATAAGGCGACAAACAAGATGAACAGTTAAAGTGCATATTTAAAAAACAAAAACAAAAATAAATGCTTATTTGTATATACCGAACCTTATATAAAGATGGCGAAGTCATAAAGCTGTTGAATTGCACGTAAATCTACAGGGCTTTGGATACTCCTCAGGCCATAGGCAGAGACAGTGGCAGAGGCACTGAAGCCTGGGGCAGCCTGGGACATGTGGCACGTTGTCGTTGTTGAGCATTTCTATTCTGTGTGTGTGGAGATTTATTTTTATGCAACGCGTCTGCAGTCGTTGCCGCGTTCAACATTGCGCAAGTGGCAGCAAAAACAAAAACCAAAAAAAAAAAAAACAACAAAACAAAAAAAAGAAGAGGGAATGAAAGAAAACGACTAAATAAAAACTGAAGGCAACTCTTCGTGTAAAGAGCAGAAAAATCATATAATCGTCAAAAGTCACAGGAAACATATGCAAATGCTGGACGGGACGGCCACTGCCAGTGGATATATATCTGATGGGTCCAGGTCCAGGTCTGGCTCCGGCTCCGGCCCTGGCCCCTGCCCAGTTTTGGTCTTTTGTTGTGCTTTCGTTCTCGGCATGCAACAATAGCCACAAGTTTGTCCAGAGGTAACAGAGGTAGCGATTTATACTCTTGTATATATGCATGCAGATATATGCTGCTCTCTTTAAATAGAGAATTGTGAGTTGTTTGAAAAGCTGGAATTGCTTGAAGTGACATATAAATAAATAAATGTTCTGACAAACATTTAATTAAATCGCGTTTGCTGGAATATTGGATCTTTGATTATTTTGGATTTGACAAAAGCATAAAATAAATATATATATTTTAAAATGTAAACATTATTAAAAGCGCCAGAAACAATGCAAATGTAATACATCGTGTTCATATAATCATGTATTTAATAGTTTATTGTTCAATTATTAACTACAAATTTAGTAATTTTTATTGCATAAATCCCGCTTCGTTAAAGTGTGAATCGAGGTTGAATTTAAATGTTCTACAATTTGTATGGAATTATTTTCTACTACTGCATCTAATTGGCATAAATTATGGACGCCGTTCCGTTAATAATCACAAACAGATATGCATCAACGCCTGAGAATCTTGTTATTCGTTGTCTAATTCTAATGAGAATTATCAACTAATAGAATGTACAAACTAATGCATAATTTAGTCTCATCTAAAACGCAAGACTTGTAGGGTATTAAAACTGCGGCATATTTGATGTTGCATGCCACTTCGCGTTGTCAATATTGTTGTTGCTGCTGCTGGCGTTCTTCTTGCATTCATTCATATTCCTACAAATTTTGCGCGCTTGACAAAGCTGAACAATGATGTACTTCATGTAAATTTCACTCGTCGGCTGAGTGACTCTCCTCAAACCGCTTGCCTGCTTCCCTGGAGCCGCCCCACCACAGCCCCTCCACTCAATCACTGACGTAGTGAGGTCGTTGATATGAAAAACCTAAAATGTTGCATATGTAAAATGGATTGGAGTGTGCAGATTTATGTGTGTGTGTGTGTGTGTGTGTGAGTGTGTGTATGTTTACATAACTTTATTGATGGCAACAATAAATGCTGCCAGCGGCTGTGCCGCCAGCGGTTGCAGGGGGTGGGTGGAATACTACAGCAGCTGAACTTAGCTCAGTGGAGTGGATTGCATATTTGTATAAATTTAAGTTTTAGATACGCGGCTGGCGGCGACGGCGGCAACGACGGCAATGGTGGCAACGGCGGCAGATGTTGCATAATACAATTGAATTTGTTAAAAACAAAAGAGGCAACATTGCAGCAATACAACACAACAGCAGCAACAACAATTGTGCTGTGGGAAATCTGCGCACGAGAGAAACAAAAACAAAAAAAAAAGTGAATAAAACGAACAAAATCAAATCGCATTTCAGAATTTTCATTTTTTTATAACTACGGCCGTTATTTTCCAGGCCAGCAACACCCCCACGGTCGTTATGCTCTCAACTCTTGGCCAGGCCATGCAGTTTTCTCTATATAAAATTGTCGAAACGCCTTATTTGACGAAAGGAACGTGATTGGTACAGAAGGCAATTCAATTGCACTCCAAACATCTTGAAACTCCGAACTGGTATAAGTACATGACAAGGAGATAAAAAAGGAGTCAAGTCGTGGCTTTTAGACCATCTATATAGTATATACCAATACAATTATTTAAATAACTTTAACCTATTTTAAAAAACCCTTTTTAAAAGATAGTGAGAGGATTGTTTCTTTGAAAGCATTCAAATTACATTACTTAGTTACGCGTCCCAATTAATTCCATTTATTGTCAAGCTATAATAAAAAATAAATAAGTAATAAACAAAATGTGATATCCTTTGATGCATTTTTAATGACACACTTAATGCAAATTTTTGAAATGTAACGAATTTAAAACGAACTAATAATTTGTGCAAATTTTGGGAGTATCCTTCGCACACTTGCATCTGCATATGCTAATAGCCGTGTGGCCTCTGCAGATGCAGTATGCAATGCCCATAGCCCACCCACTCTCCCTCCCCCCCTTCAGTGCACAGGCCGTGGCAGCAACTTACACATGAGCGACCTACAAAGAGTGACCAGCGAGGCAAACAACCAATCCCGAGCCGAGCTGCAGCCAATGGCCTTTTGTCTCCTCTGGATATGCTTATTGTTGTTTTGGTTGTGGGTATGCGTGTTGCCGTTTTTGCCTTTGTTGTTGTTGTTGTTGTTATTGGTGTGTGTCGTTTAGAATGTCACTTGATTTTTGATTGATTGTTGTGGGAAAAATGGCAAAACTATTTTTGCATAAATTCGCTGCACGAGTTGCGAGTTGCAAGTTGGCAGCTGCAAGGTACGGGGCAGATAGTTGTTGCATGTTCACCATTCTATACGCTGTGTTAACATTGTTTATGTTTTTATTAAAACATGAGCCCCATCGAGGCGGAAACATTTTATATGCCATTTGTGGCATACCGTATGAAACAACAACAAACTGCAAAAAAATTAGTTTGCCTTGCCGCTGAATATTAAAATGTGCATTATTTAGTGGCAAGGCAACATTGTAAAAACAACTGAAAAAAAGGAAATGGAACAAAAAAAAATTGAGTATAGATCGTAAAACTTGGTCATGGCTAAAAGAAAGCATAACTCTCAGGCTAGCCAAGACAGTTGAAGCCGAGATAAAGTTGCAGATGGAGGCTAAGACGTAAACGGGGACAGAGATGAAGATGCAGATGGAGATGGAGACGGAGACCAAGTCGAATAACGAGCCAAGAAACTTGCACTCACTGAGCATTAAAAAATCAAATTATAATAAAATTGCAGATTAACTGTTGGCTCGCTTGCGGCGCGGAGGAAGGGAAGACGGTGGCCAGGGAGCGGGTTAAGCAGCCACCATACAAAATAAGAGAAGCAAGAGACTAGTAATGGCCCAGACCCCCGTCCTTAGTACCAGACTCCTCTCCAGGCTCCACAGTAGGCAACTGCAACCACTGACAACTCGAAACTCGCAAGTCGCACAGCTGCTGCTCCTTCTACTTCACTTCTGCCACAGACGGAGACGAAGCTATTGCTACTTGATGCTGCTGCAATGCCGCCTGCTAAGATTAAGTCATCATCAACATTTTGCAGTTGTCAACTGCTGTGAGGCAGGCTACTTAAAAACAACTTTGTGAGCGGCCTGTGTGTGTGTGACTCCAGAACAACAAGGACTTAGGGATGCATGAATACTTGCTTGACTTTTCAATCTAAATGATCATCGTTATTGCATTTTCTGTTCTTTCAACAGTTAAGCTGCTGTTAAATAATACGGACAATCAAAGCATACAAATTTTATTATCTTCTACAACTTAAGCAATCCATTTATTTATAGTTTTCTCTATCACGATAAATATTTTCTTCTTAAAAATATATATATATGTACATGCATAGTTATGAAAATGAGGATGCCAGACAAACAGAACATTGGAAAATTCAACTTGGGTATATTATGAAGCCCTGGCTTAACAAATACCAGTTTTCACATAGATTGTCCCTATTTTAGCTCAACACAAATCTCAGTTCCAAATAGAATCATTTCCCAACCTTATGGTCTTGTATTGCCCATTAACAAGCGCAACTTTAATTTCTATGGATATAAGGCGCTTATAAGTGAGTAACTTGCATATTTAGTTGACAATTTGTAGAGCCATATAGAAACAAATCTCAAAAGCTACTGTTAGTTGGGTTAGATCAGAGTGGACTGTAGCGATCAGGTTGACTGAGACTTATCTAAGTGGCAATGGCACGACAAAGAAGACATTGACGTTGTTGTTGCTGTTGTTGCAGTTGCTGCTGATGACACATACAACATATTCGAGTCGCTCTCACTCTATCATGCCATGCAGAGCTGCGAGTGTTTATTACATTGACACTCAAGGGAATGACTCGGACTTGGACTGCGGCTTCAGCATTTGCTCCGGCACACTTTCAAATCATAAATTTTGGTTTTGTCACTTGTATGCTGATAGCAGGCTGTAAAAACAAAGCGAGAGTCCGGCCAGAGATCTTTGCCCCTCTCCCCATTTATTTAGTTTCGAACAAAAATGCAAATGAATGATGCGCCACGGCCGTTCAAAATTATAATTGGAGCAGCAGAGATGCAACCAAAAACAAATACACATATATTTTTTTTAATTTTTAATGGTGTCAACGCTTATCGCATAACCAAAAAGAAGAAATACCAAAAATTTAAAAAACGGGCAATGCAAATGCCGCTAAGTGCCGAACAAAACGTTTTGTCGAGATGAAGTCATTAAGGAGGCCATGAGAAGGGGAAGCGAACGGAAATCGTTATCAGCACTTTGCCTCGATTTCGATTTCGTACATTTTGTAATATTTTTCTTTATTTTTAACGCATATTTCGATACCCTACAAATTATGAAAATTATTAAACAAACAGTAAGTAACTGAAAGGGAACAACAGGCAAAGTCTTCACGTTTGTTATATATGTTTATATATTGCATTACATGATCTACATATTCTAAGCAGCAGAATTCAAATGGATTTAAATTAAGTATTTAATTCAGTTGTAAAACTTATAAATTGATTAGACAATAGAATTACAGAATATCTGTGTGTCGAGCAGTCGTACTTGGTATTTATTGTAGTCGTTATTCCGTTTGCTGCAACACTTTCCACTGTGTTTCTGTAATTACACCATCAGCGCCTCTAAAGCTTGACATTTTGAACTCAGCGGTTGTGCAACACAATAACAGCAGCAAGAACAACAACAACGAAAAAAGGAACTCTATAAAATGTTTCCTATCTCTCGTAAAAGCACAAGAAAACCATCATCATTTCGCTATAGTTCTTCTGGAAAACAACATTACATTTGGTCGACCATAAAATATTAGGCCCTATTGCCTTGGGTGGATAACAACTCTTTGGAGACTTGTGCCACTTTCTGTGGAAAATTGAAATTGTGTTTCTGGTTTTATTACAATTTTCTATTTGTTGGTGTCATAGGCAGCATATGTAGGAAATATAATTATTATTTTTGGCTTTTATGCTCATGTTTATTGATTTATAGTTTTCTCATTTTATTGTGGTCAACATTTTTAACACCGTCTGTAATGATTTTTGCGGTTTTACAAGTTAACAAAATATCTTCAATTTTTTTTATTACACATGTTGGCTGACATATGTTTATATATGCAAGTAATACATTGATATATAAAAAAGAAAATTTTCTTATTAATGCTGATTACTGTGGTTGACGCCTAATGGTGAGAGGGTCAATATAGTGCGGTTCGTCTGATGGATTTGTTTTTATATACAGAGAGCTTTCCTTTCACAAATACAATAAAAAAAATTAAGCAGGAAAATCATATTCAACTTTAGGAATACTCGTATTTCGAAGTGGTTCGATTCTCAACAAAACAAATTGTAACACAAAATAATTAAGCCTTAATAAAATTTACTTTATTCTGAATGTAAAATAAGAGCAATTTACTGACTGAGTAAATATATAATTGATTTATTTATTGTTAAAGTTCGAGTAGTTTTCAAAAAACAAACTTAAAACAAACTTATTGTAGATAGATGTAGATAGATACTTTATTGAGTTGTCAGGACTGTGCAAAAATACGCGAGAGCAGTTCCCAAAGAAACGGAAGTAAAATATAATATAATCACCAAACTATGAGGAACAACTACATTTCCTGACATTAAATTTATTATTTATTAAATTATATCAACATGTAAGTTAAAGAGGAAAGTAGAGAAAGATTATTTTTGAAATGCCAATGACCAACAAGTGCTTTGGAACAATCCCCAATCTGCCCATTCTTAAAAGCCAAATCAGACCAACAGCATCAGCAGCAATATTGCTCTCGACAGTCACGACGAGCTCAAAGCAGTTCAGACACAGAACGACAGTGTAACACTCTACACCCACAATTGAAGGAATAAAACAAGGAGGGAAATAGACAGACAGATGATCAGACTGATAGACAAAAGACGGACTGACAAGCAGACAAAAGTCAGTCAAGAAAAGGCAGCCACTGTGTTTATTGGTATTGTGTTGTTTGTTTGCTGAGCTGCGTGTTGCAAGTGAAAATTAGAAAGTACGCACTCGAAAGTTGTCTGTGTTTATGTCTGGCAAGCAGATAGCACAAAAGACTGGTTGCTCCTGTTGCAATGGCTTGCTTCTTTCAACCGAGCTTGCCAATTCGACTACTGTCACTCTCTCTGCTTAGGACTTCTCCCCTGCACCCCAAAAAGACCCATGAATAGTTTAATTAAAATTTGCCTTTAAGCTACTCAAAAAAATATCACAAAAGAAAAGCTACAGACACCAACAAACTGCGTCAACAATAACAACGACGTCATTGAAAAGGTACAACTTTTTAGAGTTTAAACTTGGTTGTCATTTTTGTAGACTTCGTAAAACCCTTAAATCTTCATACCTTTCTAACTGGCTATTAGAAAGTTTCATTTCACTTTTTTTTTCGCCAATAGTCGGCTGAAGTCAAAGCTTGAGCAGCTAAGAATTTATTAACAAGTGAGAAAGCTACAGTCGAGAGTGCTCGACCGTATGATACCCGCAACCCATTTCGAGAGAAAAAAAAAATTTTAATGGTATTTTAACAACAAATATACCAAAAATATACTGAATTTTGTGTTTTGTTTGTATATATTTGAAAATAACGGTTAAAAATCCACAACACCGACATGGTCACACTGTCAACTAAACAAACAAAGCGCGAGCAGCTGCAAGTGAATTTTGCATATAAAATTGATTCATTAATAACTTCCTTGTTTTTCACTCGATCTCAACCAAATTCACAGGAATCATTGAGAATATAATTGTTATTATGCATACCAAAATTCAATGCTCTAGGTCTATTATTACGGCTTTTACAGTTTTTGGGGGCGGAAAGGGGCGTGGCAAAATTCTAAAACAATCTTGATCTGCGTAAGACCTACACGAATACTGTCACCAAATTTGATATCTCTAGGTCATTCACACACTTAATACGTCCATATGCACTGGGCACAAAAATTTTGATAAATAGTTTCACGAATAACTTTTGTTCTACTTATCCGATTTGTACCAAAATTACAGGGTATATTAAGAGTGTCAAGCGCAAATGGGTAACCAAATTACACATCATTACACAAAGAACTTTTGGAGTTATACGCGATTTACTAAAAAAAAAACTTGACTTTTTCTAGATTAATGCTTATTGTGGGCGAAGGGGGCGTGGCATTGAACTTTTGAAATAAACTTGATCTGCCTAGGGTATGAAGGAAACTTTTTGCCAAATTTGGTGTCTCTATGTCTTATAGTCTCTGAGATCCAGGTGTTCATACGGACAGACAGACGGACAGACGGACAGACGGACAGACGGACATGGCTATATCATCTCGGCTGTTGACGCTGATCAAGAATATATATACTTTATGGGGTCGGAGATGCCTCCTTCTGCCTGTTACATACATTTTCTGTTGGCACTAAGTCATAATACCCTTCTACCCTATGGGTAGCGGGTATAAAAATTATATTGGCTCTCGGTAGCGAAATCAAATATCTTCAGCTTATAGAATATGGGTGTGTCACAATCCCAAGTTGATTTCCTGCTTATGGCCAAAAGAGTCGCATAACAATAACTTGTAATAAAGTTTGAATTGATTGGTTATTATTAAGGCGAACGAACTAAGCCACATTTGGTAAAGGTGCTAAATAATGTCTATTTGCATAGTTCACAATCCAATTCGTTAGCCATATACGCAGTTAAATTTAAAATTGCTAACTTGTGAAATAGCCGTGTTAGAACAAATATAAATTGCAGATTATAATATTAAATACAAAACTATTAAATTCCATCTTTAAACAAAAGTTTCAACTCATTGTTGAATTGCAATTCGCTCTTTGTGCAACAGGTTCACAGCAAAGAAGTCTGAGCAAAACTTATGCCTAACATTAGGATAAAGCAAAAAAATTAAATGAAAGAAACACGAAAAGATAAAAATTCACACCAAAAGTTCAAAGACTGAAGAAAAACCAAGGAACATGCGAAAATTTGGTGCTTTGTCTGGGGCATGTGCAAAAGGGACTTGTTGCCGAAGTCGCGTCGTCTTCGTTGTTGCTTCTATTGTGCTTGTTGTTGTTGCAGCCTTTAGTTCAACTTGCTGGTTATGTGCAGGCAATTAAAAGTCACAAAGTAGTCATAAACATCGCCGCCCTCCCCTCTATGCCTCCCCGCAGTCGCAGAGTCGCACAAGGGACATAACATACTTAGTTACGAGCTGCTGATAATAAAGGGAGCTTGGCAAAGTGGAGAGGTGATGTTATTTGTTTGTCTGCGGCGACTGCCGTTTTATGGCTTAATTAAAAGCAACAACATTGCAGGTTGTCAGGTTGTCCAAATCAGCGTGAACCATAACGGTATGCGGCGGGGTGCGGAGGGGTGAACGGGAAATTGGGGCCAGCAGGAAAATCACTGGCAGATAACCTGGCCAACACCTTTTGCCTTTTGCATTGCGTCCGATATGCTGGTAATTATGCACGCGACACATGTTGCAAGCACACTTGGCAAGCACAACGCGGCGGCAAGCAACGCCGCTAAAGAGGCTAGCAGAGATCAAAGCGTAGTTGAAGTTGAAGAGGCGAACGAAGAACGAGAGGAGCACGGAGCATGGGCTAGTCGAGTTGTCTCATTATCATTACAATAATCACTTAGCTGCAAGGCGACGTCGCTGACGTTGGCGGCGTCTCTTGATAGAGATCAGTGCAACGCAGTTCAGCAAGAACGAGAACAACAACGGCTGCAGCCACTAGAACAACATGATTATCAACAACGACTATCATCATAATCATCGTCACCGTCGCGTTGCGTCGCGTCGCATTGCATCGCGTCTCCTGTTTGTTGTTGTTTGTCGTCGTCATGCGCAAAAATATGAGTCTCTTCTTGGAGCCGCCGCCGCCGCCGCCACGCCCTCTGACTCATACGCGTCATGCAACAAGGGCAGAGCCGTAGTCAAGCTTCGACTTTAGGATTGTAATTGATCGTGTACCTCAGACTATAAAACAACTGTGTGTGGAATGCGCCCTCCCAGAAAGACAAATGCAATTTTGCCTTACAAATTCAGATCTCCATATTAACACAATCGAGAAGAACAAGAAAATGGTATAAGGTGTGAGAGATATCAACTAAATTTGAATTTAATCAGATTATTCAGTGAATAAACTAGCTCTACAGAAGTTCAAAAATTATTTTAATTCCTTATTATATTATATATATTTAATATTATATATTACATATATTTTATATTATTAATTACAATTCTACCCTTAAATTTGTTTAACTAAATATTAACACAATCGAGATGCAGAGAACAGAGGGAGTACATATTTATTTTCTCATTTGTTTAACTTTAGTGATTGAACTGGCTCTACATAAATTTTTAAATAATCTCGACAACATTTATCTATTTGGCAATGAACTAAATTCGCGAGTAAAAATATTAATTTTATTTAATAAACAGCTTGTATTGATTCTCTGAACTTCGAAGTGGTGTGCTGCTCAGAGCAAAGCATAACATATTAAAAACGACGAAGTAGAAATTACATGGCGAAACTTGAATCACACATACACTTGCATGGTCCATATAAACAGATCCACACTTGATGCTAAGGCTTAACGACAAGTCATTAGGCAAGCTACCCAATACACATGTCGCTGTCCATGTCCATGTCGAGACCATATTCACATATTGCCAGATACCCAATGTAGTTAGCTCTAGTAGAACACAAGAGCAAGAACCGGCGCAATGCCAATGACTTCTGCCAATGAGATTGGCGTTGGGTGATAGACGCTGAGGGGAGAGGACGATGGCGGCAGGAAACTGGAGACAAGGATGCAAAAAACAAAAAAAAAAAGCCAACGCTGAATGCAATAAAACTTTCATAACTCTGCAGCTAATGGAGTTCGAAATGCTGCCTCGTAAAATATTTGTTGGTGTGTTTCTGGTATAATTGCTAGGACTGAGTTACAGTTTGGGTTTGCCAGCGCAAAATGCCAACGGAAGCGCCAACTTGGATCACAGGCTCGGCATCGGCATCGGCTTTGCCTTCGAGACCGGGCTACACCGTTAAAATGAAGAAATTGTCATAAAAACAACGTAACTGCATAGTTGTAGTTGCTGCACACTCACTTCACATACCCTGTAGTCACGGCAATTGCGAATTAGAAGTTGTTCAATTACATAAAATAATAAGTACATATATATTCCAAAATAGCTTATTAGAATTGCAATCGATTAGCAAAACTATAAACTCATCCAAATATTCATAAATATTTGGTATTACTTATAGACACGTTTATATGAATGTTGAAAATTAAAATTTTCCTAATTATTTTATTTTATTCAAAAGCAGTTGAAATGAGTTGAAAACGATCAATAAAATTATAAACTGATCAAAATACAATATTCCATATTTGGCATTACTTATAGTTACGTTTATTTGAATGTTGAGAGTTTAAATATTCCTAATTATTTTATTTCATTCCAAAGCAGCTGAAATGAGTTGCAATCGATTAGTAAGACTATAAGTAATCCAAATATTCATATATATTTAGCATTACTATTACACACTTTTATTTGAATGTTGAAAATTAAAATTTTCCTAATTATCCAAAGCAGCTTAAATGAGTTGCAATCAATAAATAAAATTAAAAACTGATCCAAATACAATATTCCATTTTTGGCATTACTTATACAAGTAGATTGTAATGTTGAAAATTAAAATTTTACTTATTTAATTATTTTTATTCGCATAGTAATTTATCATCAAATATGCACAAGCGCAGCTCAAAGTATTTTTTATATATTTATTTATTTAAAAAACTGTTTTTAAAGAGAATGTTCAAAGAATACTCTTATTTCTATATATTTGATTTAGGTAATCTTGCAATTTTCTTACTATCATGCAGCGCATTCGAATGTCGCCAGCATTCCAACTGGTTTTTTATACATTTCTCTATAGTTAGGTGTACATGAAAGTAGGGAACAATATATATAGTGCATCATAGTCAGGTATTTCAAGGCGTTGGAGCAGGAGAACTGGGAATTGGGCGTTCTGTACACTTTTTATGCGCGTTTTCTGGTCATTTTAATTGAAATCACAGACAGGCAAAGGCAAGTGCGAGAGTTATAAATATTGAACCTAACATTTTCAGCGGCAATTATTTTTGGATGCCCCATCCGCAGCCAAGTTATGGAAGAAGGCTGCCAATACTTTGGCCAACTTAATCACCAGCTCGCAAACTTCAACAAATGCCAAAAAGTAACAACTACTTAGGAATATACCCGAGGTGCAGGGGGCTTTACCGACTTTACTCCACTTTTTGTTGCTACCTTGTTGGGCTTTTTTCGTTTTCTTTTTTTTTTGTAGGCGTCAACCTGCTCTTTAAGCCACATTATTTATGCGGCTGTGCAGCGATAACGCGCTTGCAAAAAAAGAGGAAAACTCCACGAGTCTCGGAGCTGTGCTAAGAATCTACCTGTAGCTGTTGCTGTTTCAACCTGCACTACTTTTAAGGGCTCACTTGCTGCACTTAAGCTCAAGAGAGGCAGCAGGGCGGGGGCAGCGGCAACGGCAGCAGCAAATGCAGCAGCAGCAGGGCGAGCAAAAATATGAGATATTTCTTATCAGCTGGTATGCATCTGCGCACCTCAAGCGATTCTCCTTGCACCAGCTCCAACTTGAGGTCCAGCTTCAGCTTTAGCTTCTGCTGCAGCTACACAGCAAGGCAACAGCTTCGGTTCCTTGCAGCTCCTCCTCTTGCACCTTCTACTGCTACATTCGCTTTCAAACATTTTCATTTGCCGCTGAAAAGAAGCTGCTACAGATTTATTGTCTTTGTCTTGTTTTGTTTCTTTTTTGTTGTTTTTTGTTGTAGTCGTCCTCAAACTTCTCTTTAGGTGCTGCATCCTTCCATTCCCCTCCACTTCACCACACACTACTTCACTATAATAATAATCATAATATCAGACCTAAGTACAATTGTTGCTGAAGAAGTTGCCTACTGCCTGCTGCCTGCTGCACTAAATACCAAGGAATTGGCTTATTGTAGTGGCCAGTTTGCAGTGCCTCCTCCTCTGGAGTGTCCTCGCCCTCATTCCGCATCTTATATGGCCGCGAGCGTCTGTTAGTTGTTTACCATTGCCATGCGCTGATTTTTCTTTATATTTTATTGTTGCCCGGTTTCGATTTCTTTACTTAGAAGTGGGCAATGAATGTCTGTCTTCTGGGCTCGCAGCCTCTATCTCTCTATATGGTTACTGCTTCCATAGAATAAGACTGAACAGTGTGATCAAAATGTGCTAAGAAAAATACAAAAATTAAATAAAAATAAAAATAAATTTGAAATCTGACTATAATTGTAATTGACTTTATTATCATTCTAACAATCATCATTATAATACAATAAATAATTCAAGATTGAATTTCAATATTTTATTAATTTATTTTAAAGTCGATGAACACTTGAGTTGAAAAATTAATAGTATTGAATTGAAATTAGAAAATTAACAACTTTAAATTATTTTGTGGATACAAATTTGAAATTTAACTTTAACTAATCATTTTGGATTATTCTTGTTTTTATATTGATGATAATGTAATTTTTCATTAGTATCATTTGTATAAAATAACATTTTGAACTGCTCTAATGATGCACAACATTTGCCCCACTATGCTGCATGTGGCGCATGCGGCAGCTAAGTTTTATATGCTGCCAAGGTTACATCCCAGTTACACAAATCCATAACAAAACTAGTGCAATATTTGTATAATACGCACACATATTTGTACATGCAACAAGATTGCAACATTGCGGCAGAGTGGTCGTAGTCACGAGTCCAAGTTGCACTCCAAGTAGGAGTCCAAGTCCGAGAATAAGTCTCAGTCTCAGTATGAGTATGACTATGAGTACTAGTACGAGACCGGACCTCTCGAGCCTCATTTAAATGCTTATCAGTGAGATCTGGATGAACAAAAGCGGCTGCTGCTAGTCGAGCTAACCAAACTACTCACTCAACTGTGAGGATGCTCCGACTGCTGAGCCGTACCGCAAATACGGCAGTGGAGGGGATGGCGAGAAGAACTTAGTTTGGATAGAAGAAAAATGAGAAACCACTGAGATAAAGTGGCAGAGATTTGCAAACATTCAAAAACTGTTGCTGCTGCTGCTGCTGCTGCTGCTGCTGATGCCGCGGCTGTTTTGCTGTTGATGCCTTGCAAATTCCAGCAATGCAACATGCTCGTTGTATTTGCAAATTTTGGATTATTCATAGATGCCGTGCAGAAGAACAAGAACAACAATTACGATTTGTGCATCGTATTTGCTCAACATAAGTAGAGAGTGCAAGGCTGCCACATTTTCTTACGCAGTGGCTGCCACATGCCACAGCAGCCCTTATGCAGACACGGACTGGCTGCAGTTTCCTTGAAATTGGCAAACCTAACTATGAAATGGTTTCCATCTCCAGCTTCTTTCTTCGTTGTTGGTCATCTCCTACTTATCTAACATCTGCGGTTACACCGAGCCCACGGTGCGCATATTTAAGTTGCGCTGCGTGTGTCTGCCACGCCTCCCCCAGGACCCCACCGCAGTGCGAGTATCGCATTGCTTGCCCCCCGCTTGTGGCACAACTGAATGTGTGCGAGTGTCTGCTTGTATGTGTATTTGTGTTTTTGTGTGTGATGCATCATTTTGGCCTAATCAGGCCACAAATCGTTCGCATTAAAGCCTGGCCCAGAGCAATATTAGCTTTTGAAATGCTGGCTGCCCACTTGTGGGCAACTTCATGATGTTTACTCGAATACATTTGGTTTCTATTTGCTATCCAGCATAATTTTGCTAGCACTCGCATTAACGCACAGATCATCCGATATTTATTCAAACACTTAGCTACTTACCTAATAATTCGATTGACAGTGCAACTAAAATAATCGCTCATAATGGAAACTTCATTTCTAGCTTTCCTCAATGTTATAATAAAATAAACTAATAGCATAATATATTTAAATTAGATGCGCTTTTTACTATTTTCACTCTTAAAAAACAAAATAAATGTCTATAAAGTACATCTTTAAAAGTTATTAATAGAACAACAAAAAATTGGAATTTTCTTTAATAATAATTTAAGTTGTGCCAATATTTTGTAAAAAAACATTTTATCCAATTGAAAACCTGTTGCACTTTCACTGCCTTGTTCGTAACAACAACGAGAAATAAGAAATCTCTGAAACATGTATCACTTGTCAAAGTATGCTTATAAATAGAGAAGAACCAAATAGAACTAATCAAACGCAAAGGCAGGCGGCTGAAACAGATGCCCAAACAGCCCTCGAATCTGTTGGCTTTAGTTAACGTCAAGTATTAATACTCTTTCATTAAAAAATTGAATGCTCGATTAGTCAGACAGGGGCCCCCAAGTTGAAAGCGCACCTTTGACACGTGTGACCCACACACAAAAGAAATAAAAGAAACTGGAAAAAATAATACGAGAAAACTTGGGCAAAGTGTGCCGTCAAGTGTGGAAAATTCGCTTTTTGACAAATGTGGACTACAAGAAACATATATACGAGAAGAAAACAAGCCTGTAGATAGAAGTAAACATTTATTTGTAAGTCATCTGTTTGCCGAGCGGACAATTCAATTGACGATGTTCAAAATACCAAAAACTGAATATGTGTATACATGTGTATTTAAAGAAAAAAAGAAAGTCTGCTATGCCTTTAAGCCAAATTTGTTGGAATTGTGAAGCTGCAACATGTTAGAAATTTATGACCGCAAGCGTTGCTCTTTAATTACAAATGACACAGAATTCATTTCGAGTGTCTCAATTTTGACATTATTAATGTTTGCCATGCCACCCAATATGCAAGCCGCTCGCTGTCTCTCGAGGGCGCTTCAAGGGTGAAGGGGACATCGCAGAAGAGGAGGGGAGATCGCAGCCGTAATGTACGGCTTGCAGCTTGAGCCGGTTTGTTGCACGCTTCAGCCATACAAATCACAGTTTGGCCATATGCGCAATGCGAGCCGCGCCTGATGTACGATTTTGGCTTAATCTTTGTAGAGCATGTGAATGCGGAGTGCGTGTGGATATCGATGTGGCTGTGTGTGTGTGTGTGGTTGTGTGGGGCACGTTCGAGATTTGCAGTTATAGATACGACTGCGCCACGCATCGCACAAGTGCACAAGGGAGTCGCAACTTGCCTCAGAAATGCAACAAAACGAAAAAAACTGAACTGAAAATAAACCAAGGCGATACAAAAATCAAATCAAGTTTAACCTAGGCAGAGAATGAGCTACGCCTGGCGCGTTACTACAAACCATAAACCGTTTCAATATTGGACGAGCAGCGGGGCAGCCAAAAGATACAAAGATAAGTATATTGCAACGCAGTGCACTGCACTGAACACTGGCAATGGCAGTGCAAAATCGGCATGGCCAAGTAACTGGAACACAGCAGGATGACATTTCCATTGAGCCACAACCACCATCGACACTGGGGAAGAAGGAGTCGCTTTACGAGACTAGCACCCGAGGAGGAGCACAGAGATCGACGTTGAGTTACAGTCAGCAGTGTGACAAAGACAAAAACGAAACCAACATATTTCGTAGGAAGGTGGATAGGCAGGCAATTCAAAGGCTTCGAGTTTCAGAATGCGCAGAATGCAGTAAGACTCTTCAAAACTATACCTAATATATTATTGAACTAGTTTTGAATATACCAACAATGTATGCTTATTGTAATAAAATATATATACAAATTGAAATTGAAATTTTAATTTAAATTTAGAAGATCAAAATAAAAATTGGGCGTAAAATTCTACAACGTACTGTTAGGATTGAACACGAAGCAAAGGTAACACTTAATGAACAATTTTGCATATGGGCGAAGCTGCACTAATATGTTTATTATAATTATTATTTAAAATGGGTTATACAATAAAAAAATAAATAACTTTTTTAAATAAACATAGATATCCTTATAACCTCGTAGCTTATAGACCTTTTTTTCAAAGGAGTACTCTATATAGCCCACACTCTCTGCTGTTTGCTGGAAGTCGACAAAAAATTGTTCACCCTGCGAGGCTTAAAAGCGCTTTACGCGAGCACTCTGTGCTGTGTTCCTTTGCTGGCTGCATATTTATGTGCATGCAGTCGGAGCTAAATTTATGTCTTAGAAGTGCAAAATATATAACACAAAACATTCGCCTTAAAGGGCTCTCGGTCTAACAAAAGAGCATTTACAAAAAATGAATACAATTCCAAGGCAATGAGAGGAGCATTTAATAGTCCGACAAATGGCTAAGGAACTTACTATATGTACTCCATATGTAAAAGTGCTAATGAATTTTCGATGCTTTAAGCACAAATATGCACAATGTTTGCAGCCGAGTATGTGTGGGGCAGGAAAGCGTTTGATCATCTCCGGCGAGCGGACGCGTTGCGACGCCACGCACACGGATATTTCAAGTAATTTTTCTCAAGTAATTGATACTCTGTCGCTTCGAGAGACGCATCCGTCGCATCCCATTGAGTTGCTCTATCTGTCCAGTCAGTCATCCAGTCAGTTAGTCAAGCGGCCAAAGTCATCCGAATCAGTTACAGACCCAGCTGTCTTTATGTCTGTCCAACTGTCTCAGTGTCCGTTACCGCCTGACAGTCTGCTGCTGCATATTAATGACTTTCTTTAATGCCTTTTCCTCATTTATTTTACACGCGGACAGTATTTCAACGCCCTCTTTGGGTATCATCACTTGCGGACCAAGTAAGAGCTGTGAGATTCGAAAACTATCTAAATATACTTACAAATGTTTTATAATCCTTATTTTATTTTTAGCAGCATTGTGAAGATATGCATATCTAAAAATTTCATATTTGCCTTTTCATATTTCCTTCAAATAATTACAAGTGTCTAAAATATTATATAATACTCTGATTCATATACATAATTAATAGAATTCAACTCATACATATGCCAATACATTTGCATACAAATTGAACTTTAAGTGTTAATTATCAAATAAATAAAAAATTAATAATTTATTATATTTGTGACTTGTGTGACTTGTTGAATATAAGCTTTAATTTAAAGTCTTGTAATATAAACAAAAAAAAAGATAAAGCTTGTAATGCATTAAAAATTGTGAATTTAAGTGTAGCAATTAGTTCGGTCTTTCAGTTCATTAATGTCGTTGTATGTATACATATTTTTTTTTATTTATTTTAAGCAATGGCGTGTCGGCAAATTGGCGTTTGGCTTTTGAAATGGGCGTTCAATGGGCCACCCAAAGCCAAAGCCAAACCCGAATCCGCAGCTGGAGAGAGAATCAAATTCAGAACCAGTTGAGAAGCGCAGATAAATTCTCTCCAGTTTTGAGTACGGGGCAATTGCACTTAAACTTTACGCCACCGCCACACGGTTACAGTAAATTGAGTTAGTATAATTAAACATGACATTGGCAAGCGTATATCCGGCAGTCTATGGAGAGAAGTGTGTGTCTGTGTTGTGTGTGGGCTGCCTGACTTGACAATTGAAATGAAGTGTTGACGCTCAGTGTGTGTGTTTATGTGTGTGTGGCAGCAAGACTGTCGTGAATTGAAGCGACAAATGCTTATATCATATGCATATCATGTCAGTATGCCAGGGGATGCGCAACATAATGAGCGGGTGCCCACCACTGACTCCACATCCATCACATAGTAGTCGTAAACGCTTCGCTACCATCATCAGCCAGTTTTCAATTAATGCATCCATCCAGGGCCGCCTTTCACGAGTTGAAGTAAATCCATGCAGCGTACTTGCAGCATCACACTCATACTTGAATTCCAAATTCATGCGTAACTAAATCAAAATTCAACGGCAACAACATCATCAGCAACAACAACAACAGCAGCAACAGCAACAACGGCGGCGATGGCAACAACAGGAGCCACTGCAACTGGCAAATGCGTGAGGCAATGCTTATGAAATTGGCGTACAATTTGTGTGTGGCATATGTACTATATGGTGTATGCCACGAGTACGTACGTCCATACATTGCAGTGGGATTAACGTTGGGGGTATTCACAACAACTGCTCAGATAAGAAAAACCAGCTTGTTGGCCTTTTTGCGAAGATATCGTATGACACAAACGGTAGCTTACAAGTTTGCTCTGAAGTGAGTCATTTATAATCTATTTAAATATATACAAAATAATTATTTAATATTGATATGCATGTAAAACTTGGATCAATGTTTAATTGAAAATACAAAAAAACAAGAAAAGTTCGTACTCCTATACAATATAATTTTAGTAACACACGTTAACTTCACGAAAACCGGTCGATAAGTACTATATGTTAATATGCATACATAACATATGTCATACAATAGTGTGAAACATTAAATTGATATGGGAAAAATGTATAAAATATATATTTTTAAAATACATGCGCAAACCAAATTAAACATTACATACAAAATATTTAGACATTTTCAATTAAACAATACGAAAAAGTAGCACTGCTTAACTTAAAATTCAAACAAACATTGAGTTTCATTAATAATACACAACTTAACAATTAAAATTGCTATTTTTGTAAAAGATTATAGGTCTTCATTAATATACGTGCAAAACTTAAATTGCTGTTTAATCACTCTTCATGCTCAAATTTAATTTTTAATTTAGATAATGGATCATGCAGCCTAAATAAGTACACATCTTTTGAATGCCCCTATGAACGGCAGCCAAGTGCTCTAAATGCAACAGCGGCAGCAGCAGCAGCAGTATCAGACGGCAACAACGGTCCAGCAGCAACATCCTGGATAGATGCAATACCCTTACAGCTCTCACACATTTTTCAGCGAAAATTTGGCCGTTAATGCAGCGCGTTGCATATGCTCCATTGCAGCAAAAGCGCCAAAAGGGAGTGTCAACACCGCTGCAACATCGAGCAGAGTATGTAGAGAATGGTGAATGGAGCGAACGAGAACGATGGATACTGCCATTTGGAGGTTGGACGCTGGATATTGGGCGATGACGACAACAACGATGACGCCGGCGGCTGCGAAAAGTTTTGCTCGCCGGGGCGACAGCTGTGAAATATGCCGTCAGGCATTTGAATTTCGCATAATGCACGCCTGCCTTCCAAGTAGCCGGCGCACAGTGGGGCAATTTAATTGACAGTATGGTGAAAACTTGTTTTTCGAAAATTCCTTAAAGCTTGGTGGCTTGTTTGATATATCTCAAAAACCAATTAAATGAAACGTAAAAGGACTTTTTAAATGTCTGAACAAAATAAAATACCTATAACAATTTAGTTGTATGAGGCTTAACATAATAAAACTACGTTTAAATCACAAGAAACAAAATAAATGAAATATTAAATTTAAATGAATTCGCAATTAACACATTATATTAAATTATATCTAAACATGTCATTTTTGAAATAGAAATCATAGTAGGCCCTTTCATACTTAAAATTAATTTAGGTTCATTTAAAATTGTTCATGTGCTTTAATTATATTTTTGACTTCATTTATAAAAGTACATATCAATAATATAGCTTATGTCTAGAGACATACATATATATGACTAGTAAAATATGTGTAATTACATATTACTGATATAATATAAATGTAATTATACTTTATAAACTTGTATAATAATGAAAAGTAAGTTAATTCAATTGTATTAGATTGAAGCATTATTTAATTATTACTTCGTTAGAAGGGGGATGTTATATACATATTCATATGTGTGTCTATAGACAGTATTCGTTTTATAAAGATTAATGGATCAGCACTTTACACATCCGTAATTGCGACTCCATTAAAATGTTGTTGCAACCCACTGTGTACGGATATTGTCGCCGCCGCCAACGAAGTTGTTGCCTGATTTGTATGCAATCATATTTTTGGGCTGCAGTGTCTGCGCAATGCTGCCTCGCTTGACTTGATGATACTGTTGGATTACATTTAGGATTGTTTATGTTGTCATCTCCTCCGCAATTGTTGCTCCGGCGAATGTGCGAACGACAATTGCGCATGATATACGATGGCGACAACGGCAAGGGCGGCAATGATGCTGATGACGACGGAGACGACAATGATGATAATGCCAATGATCATGATGGAGCTAATGATGATGCTACTTGTAGTTATAGTAGCAGTAGTTGTTGGTGATGTTGTTTTTATGCCCTGGCAGTGAAATGCGAGTACAAGAACACCATTTAGTCTCTTGCTGTTACAAAACCCACGTGAAAAGCTGGTCACAAGGAAGCCACCGCATTTGGAAAATGGACCAATTTGCTGCCTACTGTGCACGCTACCGTCTGCATCAATTACATTCACGTGGGCGCCATTGCAGATGTTGTTGCTATGCTGTTGCAGTTCCAGTTGCGATTGCCGCCAATGTGGCCAATTGTTATTCATAAAAGCAATTGAATTTGAAAATTGCTTTAATTCAACTGAGTTTTCGTCACCTTTTCACAACATTAACTTGATAAAGATAAAGCAGCAATTGACAAACACATTTGGAGAAAAATATATTAATACTATGTGTACTCAGACTAAATCATTTCAACATCATATTTTATTAAATTTAAAATTAAAAAAAAAGGTTTCCCATTTTCGAAGTATCAACTTTAAAAATTAAACCAAATAAGTGATATATAATATTAAAAATAGTATGTATCGTCTATATAGAAGATAAATTGTCCTCTTTGACTAATTGGCTGACGGACTGAACTATCAACTTAAAACCTAAAAGGTGAGAGATATTTAGCTTTAATTTACTCGGTATATTTAACTTGGGTTTTTTTAAACTCAAATTCTAACTATCTCAAATTGCACATTTAAATTATTATGATAATCAATCGGCAACGTTTAACATACTTCATATTTATATTAATAAACATCATTTAATATTAAACATAATAATATAAAATATTTGTATTATATTTAGTGTTGGAAAAAGGGTATTTTGATTGACAAAATCAATTTTTTAAATAGAAAATATTCCAACCATTTAAAATTACAGAATTATTGAATTCCATAGAAAAATATGCTTTGTATTTTAACAAACAATTTTAATAATTGCAAGAATTGCTAATTTTATTGACCACTAATTAATTAGTTTAAAAAGTTGTACCTCAATTAAAATCCAATACGATACTGCATTTAAATCAAAGAACAACAATAAATTTCAACTAAACTGAAAAAATTGTATATTGCTTTTGAAGCGTAAAAACAATGGCCAGCGTTTTTATTAAAACTTAATGCGTTAGTTTGAGTTAAAATTAACGGAAACAGTTTGCCGGGAATGTTCAATGGCCAATGGCGTCGTTTTCAGCGCTTTTCTTTACAACTTCGCTTTTTCCATATCGTTTTAACTCATTCACAAACTGTAGATACGTATCTGAATCTGTAACTGAATCAGTATCCGTATCTGTATCTGGCCAATTACAACTGACCGCATTTCCATAAATCTGCATAAACGCACAAAAATAGTGAAAAAACGAATGTTGGAAAAATAAAAATTATTTTTCAATTTCACGCTTCAAATAATTTACTAATTAGATTTGCATTTAATTTTTTGCCAAAAACGTATGAGATATCCGTAGCGAGAAAAAGTTGAAAATTTCCCACCCACTTCGCTGACTTGGCAACATTTTGCAGCGTTCAAATTGTTTGCCTGAAACTTTACTGAATGCTTGCAACAGAGCTGAACAGTTATTTGACCTCCATTTAAGTCAACAACAACGGCCAAACGACAAAACATTGGGTCCCACTAATTATTCAGCAATTTGGCAAAGCTCATCATAATTTGCATTTGGATTCCAACCAAATTTAAAAGGAAATGATAGCCATCCAGGGTTGCAAGTACAACATCCTAGCGAAACAATTCAAAAAGAATATTTACAATGTACAACTTTTAAAATTTGTATTTGAACTGATTTGCTTTTTTAAGTTTTCCATTAAAGGCTATTATTATATTTTATAGCTCTATTGAGTATTTTTCAACTGAATATATTAAGATTGCCATTTTTGATAATTTGCTCCATAATTTTAATTCTGTTCATTGTCAGTGCTTTAAGTAAGCTATAGATTTTGCTAATTCGTATGTTATAAATGCATTTTTGTCAATTGCAGCACTTAGTTTGCAGCCCTGGGTCTTGAATGCATAACAACATTTTGAGCCAATTTAATCAAAACCAAATGATAGACGGCGCAAGAAAGAAAGGCAGACAGTCCAGGCCGACAGACAATCGTACCGAAGAAGTACGGAGGGGAAAGAAGAAGGATGCAATGGATCCATTGGCCATGGCATTGCTCGCATTTGCATATTGGGAATCTTGACAAGCTACGTACGCTGCTCCTTTTGGGCAACTGGCAAGACAATGATGCGACTGTGACTCTGATATCAATGAGCAACTGCTTGCAACTGGTAACTTGCATCAACTGTGACAAAGACAACGACGTCGACGATGACTGCGAATGGTAGAAATTCATTTGGCTTTTTGTCTCAGCAATCGATCTTTCAATCAATGCCCGAAAGCCAAAAGCGTGCATCCCAAACTGTAGGCACTGACTCTGACTCAGAGGCAGACTCAGAGTAAGAGTCAAGAACTCGAAGTGAGTAGAAGGCTCATCGATTCTGGATCGGATCGCATGCAAATTGCCGTCCGCCTGTTGAATGCATCAAAATGCAATCAAAATTAAAAGCAAAAAGCGCAAAACGAGTGACAACAAAAAGTTGCATGATTCATGGCGGTCTGTCTGTCTGTCTGTCTATCCATTTTGTGGCTGAGTGTGGGGGGTTTGGCAGTCATTATTTTAATTAATATGACAAAAACATTGCACAAATGCAAATGTTACTCAATTAGCTGGGGAGTTGACTGAAAAGAAATGTCAGCGCCTGGAAGCTGACATTTAAGTAATTTCAAGCGTTTTTCCTAACAAATTGAACAAACCACAGCACAAGTTGAAAATCACAGTAAAAATATCAGCAATGACCTTTTGACATATGACTCTCTCTTCTACTCTTTCTATATCTGTCTTGGCCCCAGTTCGTTTTCCACGCTGACTTCTTAACTTTGTTGTCTTCGTTGTCGTGGCTCATATAGGACACAGTCAAGAGTCAGAGACACACAGCGAGATATTTTACAAATGTTTTCAATTGAATTGCTCTGATTTTGGCCAAATGCAGCAACAGCAACGGCAACGGCAACAGCAGCAGCTTTTGTGTTGCATTTTGGCCCGCTGGCAGCGCCGTTAAAGCCAACGCCGCCAGCGGCAGCCGAAAATGTCGTGATGATGGCAAATTGTAAATAGCTTAAATGGTCTAAATGGTTTAAATGATTTCAATAGCTCTTCTCTTGGTGGAGGCGGCCTGTTTGCTGCTTCTCCTCGCTCCCAGTGGCAGCAACAATGTCGACAACAACAGCAACAACATCGTCGACGACGACGGCAACAACAACGACGAACGCCGCTAAGAGGACTGCACTGCACTGCTGGCTCGTTTTCAATGGTAACAGTTATCACACAAACTAATGACATGAAATTAGGTATTGGCCTGGCTGGTTGGCTGGTTGGCTGACTGCTTGCCTGGCCTGACTTGTTAGCTTGGCAGCTTCAGAGCGTTAGCTGACTCTGCGCTCCATTTTTTCTCCTTTTTTTGCCTCTTGTGGCCCGCTCCTAAAACAAAGCACAAAAGGTAACACAGCTATCTACAACTACAACGGCAACAAAACGTCTATGCACATTGTGTTATTGCATTTGATGCTTGTGTTGCTGTTTCATATGCCATAGCTACCTTTGAAGTTAAAGTTGAATTGGGTAAATGCACTTTAAGAAACTCGAACGCACTTGTTGCAAACCTACATATATATAAAATATATTTGATTATAATCAAACATGTGGGAAAACAATATAGAATAATGTATATAAAATATACAATTAAAATAATATATAAATCTATAATTCAATATTTAGTATATATTAGTAGAATTAGTAGAGCCTTTTCAAAATAATATTTATTTTTTAAAATTATTTCGAATAATAAACAACTACTCTTTTAATATATTATATTTATATGCTGTAAGGATATTTTCAAAATAGAATTTAAGTCAAGAAAAATTACTTGCTGCACTCACTTATAATAATAATAATAATAAACACTAATTGATTAATATAATACAAATTCCAGACCCAATTTTTCACACTGTTTTCTGCCCCAAATCTTTAACGCCCAAATCAGACATCGCGCCCCTACACACACCAAAGAAGCAAGTTAACCGTGTAGCATGAAAACTCGAACCTAAGACAAACCGTTATAATATGAAGTACAAGCAACAAGGAAAACAAAACCAGAAAACGTTTGGGGTTACAAGTATTGCAATATTTTCTCTGGGCTACATTAAAATATTTCTATTGGTTTATTGATTTGAGCTACCAAAATTATCAACAGACACAAAGCTTGAGTTCATAACCTTTCCACAAACAAACACAAGACCAAGAAAAAAATTAAAATTCACAAACTCCGACTGTTGCCATTGTTAAACATTTCCTGGTGAAATTTCTGCGGCGCAAACAAATTTTCACAATCTTTTTGCAGCTAGGCGGCGTCGGTGGCAGTCAGATTTGGTCTGGCATTGAATTATAGTGGCTCATTAGGCCCTTTTACTTCAATCACGGCCAATGAACAGAATCAGGCCGAAAACGAAAAGAAAACATTTAACAATTGTCCATAAAAGGCGCTAAGAGATCTGTGAACCGAGAATAGAACCAGAGGAAAACGAAATAATTTAGATCACGAATTTGTTGTAGTATGCAAATTAATCAAATGTCGCCAGGTAATTCAATAATGTCAAAACAGACTAACGAAATCAATTATTTAATCGCTGGAAATTGTAAGCACACAGCCAACTTGAACTTTTCACATTAATTACAGGGCGAAGAATACAAAAATAAAAACAAAATATAATATCAATATGTAAGATAAGATTTCTAAGATAGAAAAGAGAGAAAAAGCAGAAGAAAAATGCAGTTCAGGGTGGTCGTTAAATATTGCTGGCTCGGAGACAGCTTGTTTGGGTAATTCAAGACGGCATTTAACCAATTTAATATTTTTATCTATAATCTTGTACTACAACATCGTTTTTTGACCCAACAAAACAGCCTCGCTCACGGTTGACTGTCGAGTATTGCCTCTGCCCCTCTGTTTTAGCCGAAATCCGATTCTTAGTCTTAAGTCCGATTGTGAATGTCGCTGACTGTAATCAGAGAACAGAGAACAGAGCACTGTGAACTGAGAGCTGAGAGCTGAGAAGGCTACAGGGTATTGGATATTAGGCAGCCAAGCCTGAAAACCAGTTGAAGAATCGAAAATGAGTGAAATATTTTTGTGCCTAGCTCTCGTTTGCCTTTTTGGACTCGGAGTTCTAATTGGCGCTTGTAGTTGCTTGTTGGAAAATCTGAGGTAAAAATCTACAGCCTTCTTATCTTACCAGAAATGAGCATTGAACATTCAACACAGAGCAGAGAACATTCAAATGGTGTGTACTGAAGAACGTTCAACATTGAGCTCAGAGCATTCCATGGCTGTCAGGGAGATGGCGACGACATTGATGCATGTTTATGTAACAGCAAATCGATTTTACTTCAATTCCATCAGTTCTATTTTCCCCAGCTGGTCTCTCTCTCTGTCTTATGGTCTGTCTATCTTTCTCTTGACAACATTTTACTATAATTAAGAAAAACTATCTCAGTTGTGCGCCGTTCAGTTCAGCTCGGTTCAGTTTAGTCGCTGCCGCCGCAGCCGTAGTTCATAAATCTTGATGTGATTTGATAAATTTAACCTTAATTAATTACTCTGTTGTGGTTTATCATCGAATCTGGCCAATATACTCCAATAGTGGGTTTTGGTATGAGTTTTTGTCCGATACCTATGCCTATTTACTTTATGGTTTAATTGATTTCAGGCCGCCCGTTGCGCATTCTACTGCTCAACGGTCTCGATTCCTAAACTGGGTCAGACTGTTATCATTGCTGGGAAATTAAATCAGAAATTTTTTTATTTCTTTTAACAAACACTTTGCCATGCTGTGATATGCTTCTGTATGCCAGTCTTTTGCCATTTTGTATCGTTGTGTGTATTTAGTTGTGGTTTTGCGTTTTTGTTTGCATCTAAAACTTAAATTGATTTTTAACCCGACCTTGCCCACAGTTCAGTTTCTGTGGGCTCAATTCGGTTTGTTTGGGTTTTTTGGCATTTTGAATGCAGCCACATCCAATCAACATTCAGCCAGGCCACAATGCTGAATTATTCATTATAAATTGTTGATGTTGGCAATTTATAATATTTGCACAAGTATTTTTCGATTCGAAATCACTTTTTTTCTTTCACCCCAAAAATAAATGTGCATATTTCTTTAAATATTTGTACAGAATACCTTAGAAATTGCAGCAATTTTTGTTTGCTTTGCCAAATACCTTTACAAAAAGAGAAAAAATTAATTGTGTTAAAAAGAAATTGTATTTGTATTGTATTTATTTTTAAAACAGAATATTTATACTTTCAATATTCAGATAATATTCTGTTTAATCCTTATAGCTGAAACACCATGCATACATAACATATAGGGAGACATTTCGTGCCGTTGCCAAATTAGCCCTAGCAGAAACGCAAAGCCAAGCTACGGATTCGTGACACTCACTCAATCAGACCAAAAATGGACCCTTAGCAAAACAGGCAATTGGAAGGTTTTGAGGTGCACCACATCACTTACGTCAACCACTCGGCAGCTTAGTTACCCATTCCCATTCCTATTTCCATTTCGAAATACTCGTAAATATCACAAACAGGGAATTTAAATTGAAGAAAAATGTGTCCAAATATTTAAACATGCGTTCGCCCACTCAATACTTGTTCAGAGTGGCCACTACGACAACTACAACTACAACTGCAACTGCAACTACAACGGACAACGAGGCCGAAATGAAAGTAAAGTTCCACTGAAACTGAGTTGCGTTCAATTAAAAGGATTTTCGATTTTACAAAGTGCGTTTTGTCCGTGCACCCCAGGCGAGGCATGGGTGATTTGAATCAAACCAATCTCAATCGAACTCAACTCAAATCAACTCAACTGAGCTGAACTGAACTGAACTGCAGCGGGCAGGTAAATAAAAGTAGGCATGTTAAACGTTTTTGTACATGACAACTGACAACTAAGAAAGACAAGGCAAATTTGGTTGCCATAGGTCAGCAGAAGTCTATAAGTACAGGAATTCTAAAACAGAGCACCGAAAAAATAAGAAAGCAGGCTACAGGATGCTATTATACCCAGCATCAGCATTATGGATAAGACTACTAATAAAATTCGCTCCAATTTCCTAATTGTTCTATATAATTAATTATTAATAATACTGCAGTGGAATATGTTTACAATTCTCAGTCTTTTATTTTGTTACAGGGTATTGCAACCGCAGTAAATCCCCCAAAAATAAAACTTAAATTTTAGTTAACATTGAAAAGTTGTATTGTACAAAAATTTATCAATGTAAAAATTGATTAGAAGCCTTAGCAACATTCAACGCATTTGTCAGGAAATCGAATGGAGTTTGAACGAAAGGAGGCGGATGGAAGTATGTAGGATGCTTCGACTCATTCTAGTTTTGGGGAAGTTGGGTGAGTCAACCATTGGCAGCTGACAGTAGCTTGAAGGCTGGCTTTACAGCAATGTGGATGTTGATGTCGATGCTAAGTCGAGTCGAGTTTGATGCTCTCAAGGATATATGCGGGAGCGCATGTTGTCGGCAGCATGCTTGCAGAGTGTGTGCGTGTGCTCTGTGTCCTGTGTAAACGTGTTGCGGACAGGGCCTGGCTTAAGTTGCAAGGATATTTCTGTTTGTATGGCAAGTTTTGTGTGTGTTGTTTGGACCGCAGCTTTGTTGCTCAATATCGACTCAGCGCACACAGCACACAAACTGGGTCAACTATTGCCCCCATCCGCCATCCGCCATCCCCTCCCACATACACATGTGTCCTGTCGCTGCCCCAAGGCAAAAAAGACTACAGTAAGAATAGAAGCACACGTATTGGCAACTATCTGAGAATGACGCCAAATTACCAATGCAAAATATCCTGGTAGCATTTACCTTGTGCAAATATAGAACACATAGAAAAAACAGCAGCGCGCACACGGAGAAAAAAACAAATAAGAAAATGAAAATTCAAACATTACCTGACGCTCTAAAAGAAAATTTGCAGCCATTTGGTACTTTCTGTTAGGCAGGCAACAGCTGCTGGTTGGCACTTTGGCACAATTTTTCCTTGTCGCCAGCCCTCATCCAGGCCAGCATCTTGAATTTGGCTGACATTGTCACACGGTAAGTACTAGTCGTTGGCCAAGTCAGTTTTGCAACAAAACTGTGGCACACAGTTGCACACAGGTGTTGGCGTCTTTTGAGTATGATGAAGTGGATTGCGATGGCTCACGAGACTGAGAGAGCAAAATGTGTGTTGGCTAAAAAGGCATCACTGAGCCAGGATAATATGATCCAAACAGGACTCAACTATGTGAGAATGTTGCCAAGTAGCAAAACAAAAAAAAAAAGGAATAGCACATAGTCCTCAGGATTGTTGATACCTGATAAAAACAGAAGCAGCGTACTATGCCTTAAGCAATGCCTCGAAATGAAGTTGCATGCTGATATGAGCAGCACAAATAAAATTATAACTCAATCTCGAGTGGAAGCCTGCTTTATACCGTGCTATTATGGACACATATACCTCGCTTAAAAGCCTCAATAGGGTTACAAAAAAACAAATAGTGAAACACAATTTTGTTGAATTTTTTCTTTTAGATGTAATTTTATATTTAATAAGTCTAAGATAAAACTATTACAATTTAGTGGTGGACGTAATTAGAAACTCAATGTTTTTCAAATTTCCTTTTGTGTACCATTAAGAATGGAAAGTATTCCTCAATGTAAATTTTGGTACTAAATACAATATTATAAATTTATATTTAGCATGCATGTACCTTGCAACAGTATTGTCAAGTCCTCTTGCTGCAGCCGATCTAATTATATCGTTTGTAACGCTTAATTTAAATGTTCTTCCCTTTTGGGTAGTTTTTAGTTTTATTTTTCGCTTACATTTCTTATTGCCTGCTTAATTAGACCGAATTAAAAGTGTACAAAGCAAAAGCAATGTCAATGAGTCCCACGAGCACCCACAAAAACGACAGAAGAAGCCAAAAAGAATAGAAATGGAAAGACAAGCCAATGACTTAATCGCATTTGGGGTAGACTTTGTTGCAATCGCAGACCGACTCGACAGACAGATTTGCTATAAAAATGCAAATGAAACAGTGAAACACATCCAGAACAGAACAGAACAGAACTGCAGAAGAGAAGGCAAAGGAAGGTGAAAGAAGTGCTACAACCAACTCTAGTCCATGTTGAGGGAAGTGATGAAGTGCAAGAGTTACGCCATATCACGATGTTGGCTCTTGGCTGTTGGATGTTGGCTGTTGGTTAATGCCATGGCTAATCCGCGCCCGTTACGTTAATCCCCAACAATTTTGTTAACAAACGAACATCAAAGGAAATAAAATGTGCAATAAATTTAATTTGCACGGCGTTCCCGAGCCAAATAAAAATCACACCTCATGAAGGGTATGAATGAGTTTTTGGCTTTCGTTCTTTCTGAGATTTGTTTTTTGTTTTGTTTTTTCGACGGGAACCCCACGCTTAATAAGTAGAACGAAAAGAAAAACTCAACTGGTTACGTTTTTATCGCTCGCTTTTATCGCCAAAACTTGAAGTTGCCAAAGAGACAAAACTGAACAAAAAAAAAAAGAAATACGGCGGCTTTGTAACTTAATTTGGAAACGAAACTGCGATACCCTGCATTAATATTGCAACGCAGAGAACTGATAACATATGCACCTTCTATGTCCCTTATTGGATTCCATTTCAAATACTACACAGCACACACAGGGTATTTAAATGAAAAGTAAAGCCAGAAACAAGCGAGCGCAGTACTCTGTGGCTTAACCTAGAGAGTGAGTGTGAGAGAACTCGTGAACTTGCGACTGACTGCAAAGCGAACTCAACACTTGATCAAAATGCCACAAAGCGATTTGCATATTTTAATTAAATTCGCGCTTTTGCCGGAACCCAACTACATGGCAGAAAAGCGCAACAAAGACAGAGAGAGAGACAGAGACGTTTGAAAGAGATAGACCACCAACCAGCACGAGGGGAGTGACATAAAACGGTCTGTTGCTATCTTTGCTATTTTTAAAAATATGTAAAAAAGCGTGCAACACATGTGACCACAAGCGTATTAAATTTTGTGCACACTCCAAACACACCAAAAAGAAAACGCAAAAAAAAAGTTCAGCGGGAAACTTGGCTGGCACTGAATGGTAGCTAAGTGGGCTGGCTTAAAAAGACAGAGGAGGGGGCGTGGGGAATGGCGCGGCCACCGCGCTTTCCGGGATTTGCACTGGTCAAAGGTAGCCAGAGCTAACAGAGTCGCAAAGTGACTGTGACTGAAAAGGTCGCCCCCAATGCACTGAGGAAAAAAAATGCTCAGAGCCGAAAAGTGACTGACACTGAGTGAAATTGTAAAATGGATTTCGGATGAGCGCTGTGGGAATATGCGGTGCACGCTGAAAGTAATATTATATTTTCAGAAACATACTTCGAATAGCTACATAAATCGAGAATAAGAAATTGAAGGAGTATGTAAAAATGAGAAAATCAATTTACATTAGAATCCGGTTATAGCGACTTTTAAGGGACCGTCGTTAAATATAAATAAAACAATGAAAACAAACTACATAAAAAATAAGAAACTAAAAATAATTTATTTATTTATTATATTTTTAAGTCGACATTAAGAAAAGCACTAATTATTTAATAGTTCTTTGTTGTAAATTAGAGATTTCAAAAATATGATTTAATTATAAATGCAAGATACAAAATATTTAAAATTTGATTTAAAAGTTTTTACAAATCAAAATAAAGCAATGCATCTACATAAGTTGTAGAAAGTTTGATTGATATTAATAATCTATGTTCATAGAAATATGAATGATTCGACATTTTTAATTATATAGAACAAACAAATCTAAATTCAAACAAAAAGATTGCGAAATCATGAGAAATTTTGAACTATTAGTTAAAACACAATTATTAAGTAACGTATCGAAGCCTTATTGTTTTGTAACTATTTTAGCAAGCTAAAACTCAATTGATTACCAATTAAAAGTTTTTCAGTGTAGCAGCATTGGCCATATTGTCGACTAGCTGCCGCTCCTATTGCTGCTGCTGTTGCTGTTGCCGGTGCCGCCTGCAACATGGTCAAAGCGCAGTGCAGCATAAAGTGTTAAATTGGATTAATCCACAAGATTTACGCTGCGGGTGATATCAACGCGCTAACATGGCAACGAGCTACTGCTACTACCAACAATGAGCAAGGCACGAGGCGTAGGAAGCACTGCAACATGTCGCCGTTGCAGCAACACTTGAGCAGCATCAGAAACTTTATTAAAACCGGACGCGTAGCTCAACACCACCGGAAATTCGAACAGCAACAACAGCAACAAATAGCTTGCACTCATACAGAGTAAGTGTGTCAACCTGTGTAGTTGTTGTTGTTGTCATTGTTGCTGCTATTGCTATTGCTGCCGCCGGACGTCAACGACCATGCAAATTTCAATGCGAATTTGGGATTAACAACGGCCACAACTCAACAGCCGGGACCAGCCACAATGTGAGCTAGTTGTAGAACAACAAGCAACAACAGCAGCAGCATTTACAACAGCAACAAGCGGCAGTAATAATGCCTTGACAGCAGAAACAACAGCAACAACAGCAACAGCAACAACAACTACTCGGCAAACGCGTTGATTATCCCAATCAGCAACACTTTACCAGCGTAAATCTATTTAATTTGCCATTGGGCTCCATTTCAATGCCCCCTCTGCAGACACTGGCGTTGTTGCAACTTGTGGATGCAACTACAAATCAGCTGTTTGCAGCTCTTGTTAAATGTAATTGAACCTGTTCTTAGAGTTTTGTTTTGTAATTTATTATTGGCGCATGAGTTCTGGAAACCGAACTGAAAAGAAAATATGTGGCTTGAGTTGAGATTGGTTAGAATGAAACAGCGCTGAACAGAATCGTAGCTCATGATGCGAATCGGAGTGGCATGGCATGCGAGGATCGCGTCAAGATCGTGCCTGACGCGTAATTGATTATTACGAGCATCAGGCAACAGGCAACAGCAACAGCAACAGGCAATGCGCAACAACTACTTGCACCAGCAACATGCCAGCATAATGATGTATTAGTTAAAGTTGACCAACCGGTTCGCATTTCGGCCATGAAAAACGTTTTAGAATTAGGCGCTGTGATTACATAGCCAAGTGCATAGAAATTGAAAAGAAGTGAGCAACTTGTAGCAGTTGAGTTGACTTTGACTTTGAGTTGATGATACCGCCACAAAAATCAAAGAACTGGTCGGAAACTTTGTTTTGGCATACGTGTGGAATGCTGCAAGTTGCCAGTACCGATGCAAACACTTTGAAAAAGAGCAAACTCAAAACACTAAAGTGTGTTTGGATAATTGAATTAAAGTTCCTGATTTGCCAAAGTCTAAGAGATGAAACTCTGTGGAATTTATGATCATCGAAAGCAAATCAGAATCATAATTGTACTAGTATGCTTATGAATTATGCGCGTGGGGGCATCGCTTAAATTATATAGTATGGGAAAAGCAAATGATTTAATTAGATGTGCAATGTCTTATCGCGATGCTCAATTCCACGGACTACAAATTTTTTTTAGGTGTGTATTTTTTAAAAAACAAATTTATATCAATTGCTGGACAGAATATTGAATATTTTTCTTTATTTTTAACACTACCTGAATTTTCTGTATTATTCTGGTTGTAAGCTAAAAATACTAAATAAAAAAAGAATAAAGTGAATTTAACTCCGAAAAATGTAAAAATATTATTGAAAATGTTTGTAAACCAAGAAACATTTAAAGTCTTTATTATATTTATTTAAAGAAATTAATATCATCAAGTATTATTATGTTAAAATCTCAAAAGTATTAAATTACCAGTCTTTAAATATACCTAATGAACTTGTTGTAATATGCTTTACTATCTCGATTTGATTAGGAAGCTGCTATGTTATTTTCCAAACGAGGCTATAAAAATCAAATGGTCATATTTTAAATCAAATTATGGTGCACTATATTATTAACTTTTCACCACGCTACAACACCACAAAAAACAAAAGTTTTTTTTGTTGTGTCAAAATTGCAGCCTCTTGCGGCAATATATTTAAAAGCTATATCGAATGCGTGTCTTTTATAACACCATTAATTTTATTGGAGTCGATCTAGTCATGTCCGTCTGTTTGTCAGTCGACATAAATATCTGGATCTCAGCAACTCTAAGAGATAGAGACAACAGATTTTTTACTTGGTCTCCTGCACAACTTTGTCTTAGAATTTTGATTTATCTTACCGATTATTTAATATTAACATCTAAATTAAGTGGGCTTAATAATATTTGCTTTCAACATTTCTTCCTATTAAATAACATAGCTACTTAACATAGATCATAGAATATATAAAGAAATAAAAGTCTAACTATAATCGCAAAAAGTGATCTAAACAAACAATACATTAAGCATTGATGTTGCTGTTTGTGATATTTTCCAATGTTTTCCGATATATTTGTTGAAATCGAAATTGGGAAATGCCTTAAAAACTTAATTTAAGAAATACCCAGTAAGAACTCGACTACAACATACCGATTCCCCTCGGCCCTTTTTAACGTTAACCTTGGCTGTTTTCCAATTTTTAAATTAACCAAAATGTTGCTTAGTTACTCTCACTTAAATTCTGTGATTCTTACTAACTTATGAATTGCATATGTGAATCATTCGAAGGGCCAATGACTGCTCATATTTTTAGCACATTGTAATTCACACACATTGCAAGTAAATGACAACAATTGACTGCTGCTGCGCCACTTGCACCCCCTCGCCGCCAAGGGGGAAGGGTCGGGCTTGTCAGCGAGGCCGCCATAACTCATAAAAGGCAACACATAGCAAACACTAGAGAGCTCCAATTTTAATTGCCCGACATTAAACGATCGACCACGACGACAAGAGCGACCAAAGTTAGGAATCGAATAGCAGCCGGCTCCAGCTACAGCTGAAACTCTAGGAGCACGAATACGAATAGCAATTGCAATAGGAATAGCAATAGGAATAGGTATTGCAATAGCAATATCAATACCATTACCAATACCAATACGAATTCCAATACCAACACCAATACAAATGGGATTCGCAGCGCCATAAAATATGCACACGTTGTGTTGGTTTGTTTGGTTTGCATATGCGAAAAATCGAAGGCAATATCCAAAAGTATAAAAGCTTTTGCACTAGCCGGCGAATAAACGGCAAGCATATGGCATGGTCTGGTCTGGTCTGGTCTGGTCGGGTTGTGTCTCGAGTGTCTGTCCCATGGCCAGGCCAGGGTCGTTCTGTCCTGTCCTGTCCTGTCCTGCTTTGGATCTGGTCTGGCCTGGTCTGGCCAGACAGCATTTAGCGTACGATTTGGCGGCGCGAAAAAGATAAACTCATAAATTATGGCATTGAATGTCACTTCGACGGCGTCGGCAGCAACAGCAGCAGCAGCAGCAACAGCAGTCGCCACCGACAATAGCAACTGCGACGTCGCTGCTGCTACGGTCAGGACTGGGAGCATCGGCATCGCATCGGCATCGGCGATAATGAAGCCCATTTTAAAGTCACTACCATTCAATGCGATTTGATTTACAATCCCATTTCGATTATAATCGATGATGATGTGTGTGCGCGCTTCGGCTATGCCATGAACTTGCATATAAATACCAATCTGTGTCCCCGACATCGTCATCCTCGTCGCAGTCGACTCTCTGTCTCTCTTCTCTGTTTGGGGCGAATGCTAAGCAGTTCAGTTCAGGTCGTTCGCAAAGTCTCTAGCGGTTTTCCAAGGAAATCGAAACGCCGAAACTGAAGCTGAAGTTGATGCTCCTGCTGCCGTCTTGCGTCCCCCTCAATTGCTGCAATCATTTTACCTGTTGGTGGTGCAGCAATTGAACGTGGTTTGGTTTGGCATAGCCGCCAACTTGTCAGACAGATCGAACAAACGAACGAACGAAGCTAACGAAACTGCCGCCAATGCAGCATAGCTAGCTCAGCTCTTCCATCTCCCACACCTTTTTGAGCCCCATCGTCGTCGCAGTCGCAACGATGGTGGCAATTGTTTTGATGTCCGTTGATAACTGCAGCTGCAGGAGGGATATGCCGATTTCACCAGGGACTGATGAGCCAGGCCCCAATTCAATAAAAATACAAAAACAACACAATACTCGTAACAATGGCCTTTATACTCGTACTTTGTCACGTGTTTCGGCGGCGCAGCTTGAAGCAACTTTTATGGCATTTTAATTGAAGCTGGAGCCGTATAAACTCGTATGCAGCAAACGCGAGGGCAAGTTCAACCCACGCAGTGCTACAATTTATTACGACTTAATTGTTAATGCTGTTTTCGATGTTATTGTTGCTGTTGAAATATTTCTTTAACGCCCATTCTACGATATGTCTTAATTTTAGCGCGTCGTCCTCCCATAAAAACAAAAACAAAGCCAATATCACGGCCATTTGTGGATGTGTCTCATTTATAATTGACCTAACAAAGTTTGGAAAAATTTAAAAATTTACGAACCTATAAAATTGAGGAAGTTAAGATGGGTTATTTGCATTAACGGACAGTTTTAAACCTAATAACTCAAAAATATCAATCGAAATTATATAAAAGCTTCACTCTTAAAAAAAAATTCTCGAAGGTTTTGCATTAAACTAAAACTAAATAACTAATGGTTGTAAGCTAAAATAAACAGGTTGAACATTATAATCAATAACGTATGTATAAATATAAAAATAATAAATAATATATCTAGAAGTTGTAATTTGTATCTGAAAAATGTTTAAATACACTGTTTAATATAATTTGTACAGCGAACAAATTTAAGTAACTTTTCTCATAAATAGTATAGATAAATAAAATAACAGTCGCATTGTATTTGATACCGAAATTTCTTAGCCGCATATTTTATTTGCTTAATGACCGTACATAAAAAACTAAATTGTTTTAGAACACTCAATACCTTAGATCATCTAGAGACATTTTGTTTAAACTCTCTCAACTATAAATAACTGATATCCACAAATTTTAGATTCCATCATCATCTCTTTGAATTTCTCCGAGCGAATAGCTTCTCATGAAGCAATTAGATCGAAATGGCTTCACTGTCGCCCACATGGACGCCCAAAGCATCGAATTGTCCAAGTAAACTAAAAGCCCAGCCATAAATGGCCTAAAATATGGCACATTGCACTCACATTCGTAATTTCATGCGAAAGATTTTTGGAGTTGAATGTAAGTAACTGGCTAACGAGGAAACTGTGTAGCCTCAGAACTCAGATTCCATATGCCATAATAACCAAGAGTTTGCAGCCCATGGCTCGACAAAGTGCTGTGATAAATCAAATTGTCACTTTTGCGCCAAGCGACGACAGCTTCGCCCAGTGCATGCAAAATGGCAAGGCTTTTAATATTTCAGAATGCCACTTCGGCATGCATGTTGCAAGTTGAAAGTTGCCACCACAGCAGCCCACTGTAATGTGGAGATTGGAGAGCTTGCGGTGCATTTTCCATTACATCAGTTCCCATAAGTATTGCTATTTTGATTATTTCACGTGAAAGATGACATTATTCACATTAATTATTAGTAGATAAGGAAAGTGAGGCCCGGGTGAAATAAGTAACAACATCCAAACCTAATTTACACTTAATTCCATTATAATTTCCCATTGTTAATGTATTGCTGCATTTACAAATCCAATAATTCACTAAAGGGCAAATGCAAACTGTTCAACACATTTTCGGATAGTCACTTTTCGATTGTCCTCCAGACAAGCTTAGAAAAAACGTGTGTTTCGACAATGTAACTAATTGCATTATGTTCAAAGCACAAATCGAACAATGCATTTCATGTAGCAAGCTAAGCATACATAGTTATATACAATATTGTAAATACATTTGTTTATTTGCAAAATTAAAAGGCTTTTGTTCGTACGAAACATAATTATTATATTGCGCTAAGTGGTCATTGATTAGATAATTGCACATTTTATATTGACCTGCAATTATGACTTCTAATTATATGTACAAATTAATGTACATAGACTCCGAAATATTTCACGCTGTTCAGTTGAATTATTACCGCATTGTATTTATTTCCACCCAATCAACTTATCATTTTCGTATGCACAACAACAAATATGTGTAAACAGAACAGAAAAAATAATGAAGACATTGTTTCGATTTATTTTCGTTGCAATTATAGTGTTTAAATATATTTATTGCTAATTTCAGAAAATTATATTGAGTAATTTCAACATCGCTGCTTTCATTTGTTTCTTACACCACATCTAGAAGCTGCATCAAGATAAATCGATTTACATCACATACATGTCATTTTTATTAGTGCAACTGCACAGTATTAAGTATTAATATGCATCGAAAGACTTCACATACATTCATATGACATTTTATTCTTATATATGTAAGTATATAAAATGCATATAAGAATCACAATTTACTTTAATTCACTTGCAATGTGTATGCTCAAGATTACATTTTATTTTTCTAATATTAGTAGCTTCAAAACTAACCCGTAGTTACATCCCGCTTGCTCTCCCCCTATGTAGATCTAATTTTGCATTGCATGATTCTTTTAGAGTTTTATGTTATAACTATAATAGATTTTATCATGTATTTTCTAGCGCTAACACTGCTTTTAATCTGAAAACTTTACTGCTAACCTATTTTATTAATAATTAGACCGAATTTAGTTTATAGTAATAAATTAAAATTTTTTCATTCCACCCGTTTATTTCTTATGTCCGATCCTGTATTTCTATTTTATGCTATCCGCGTTTTTTTTTTTTTGCATGCCCGAATCTATCCAGTCCGAACGCGAATCGTGTCGTTCGTTCTGCGACAACGCCTCTCGGTCGGTTGGGCGGGGGGAGGGTCTATTGGGATCCGCACGTAACAAGCATTGACTTGGTATCGCTTGGGCCACTTGAATGTGCATACAATGTACATCAACGTCCATCAATAAAGAAAAAAGGAATCAAAAGACTTCACATACATACACATGGCATTTTATTTTTTCAGTGTAATTTCACAGTCTGTAAGTGTCAAGATGCATAAAAGAATCACAATTTACTATAATTTACACTGCACAAACAATTTGGGTGCTCATGATTACAAGGACTGCAACATTCCGATAATATTTTAATATTTTAGTTGGCACTGGATTGCTTCCTTAATTTTGACTTCTGCCAAAAACAGTCGCCCGTTGAGCTGCCTCCTCCTGACGCAACTGCTGCTCAGACTCGATACGTGCAACACACAATGACGCAGGCTGTGACGATGGTACTGCCAAAGCGTACCAACTGTTGCTTTTGAGACGCTCCATCGCCGCCTGATGCAGTTCGGAACGATAGCGCTTGAAGATGATGTAGTGGGGATCCTTAATTGGTGGAGTGTCGAACAAATGCTGAACACTCCAAGCGATGCACACCTTAAGACGAAGGGAATAGTCTACTCTGCTGTGGGATAATAGACGCATTGCCTCCATGTTGTTGACATCGCTCAGAGGAATTGGTTCTCCATTCAGTGATAAGCGACTGCAGACACTGCCTTCGGGATCGGCAAATACGAGTTGAATGTACTTCAGAATATGCCAAATGTGATGCTCATTCTTGTTCCAAAACTGAAAGAGGGGCGTCAAATCGAGACTGTGTGAAATCGGACAGATATGCGGATGGAAGATGTCCTTCTCAAAAATAACTGTGGGCAGGCTGACTGCATCCGGAAACTGTTCCGGCAGCAATATGGAGAACCGAAAGATGCCATCTGCATATAAACCGCTGTGTATAAAGATCACACCGAACCAAAGCACGGCACTGGAATAGCTGGGGATGGCATAAATGCCTTTCAGCCGCATCTGCTCGATCATTTGGTACTCAGCTATTACTTTGTAGCCCTGATTGATCAGAGCCAGCGTCTTACTGTTAGCTGATGTGGTCTCCAGACACATGGTAAAGGCTGTCAAAGAAATCGAATTGATAAGTGGGAACTTAATGCGAATACTTCAACTTACCCAAATATTGCAAAATTTTGAAAATTGTATGGTGTGTATGTTGTGTGTAGTGTTGTGTTGTGTTGTGTGTCTGCTAATAAACCTTAAACTAAAAAGTAACATCTTGAAAGTATACTCAAAACCAAATATAATATATTAAAACTGTCAATTCAAAGTAGTCAGATCAGAAATTTTTGCAATTTTCAAATACCGACGATTCAACATTGAAGATTTTCAAGATGGAATTTGGTATTCCATTGGTTTAAAGTCGTTGTTATTAATTTCATATTTTGTTTCGTTTTAATTTCGTAGTACTGTAATTAATAGTAGTGTTGATATTGGATGGATTGTTTCTGGTAGTAAGAAGACTATAAAGTTAAGTGAAAGTAAATTATTTAATTCTGATACAAAACTTTTTTTGTGCGCTATCTAAGCATGCATTCCAATAAACAATATATGAAATTTGTTTACAACATGATTTCTTAATAACTTTCAAGTTTATTATTCCATCCCATAGTACTGCGGATGCCGGGTATAATTATATACAATGTAGTGAGCACCGAACACTAAACAACATTGCAAGCATTTACATTTATGCGGCATGTCAACTTGCGAAGCAGAGAAACGGGAATTGCCCACTGGGACAAGCAACAGACTAAGTCCAGCTTCAGCAACTTGCAACTGCTTGATGAGTTGAGCGGACACTTGGAGGGCACAGCACGAGCACAACGACCGGACACCGGTCGCGGACTGGTACATCGTGTACAATGTATGTGTGTGTGTGTGTGTGGAGAGTCGTACTCAGCGGTATATTCAATCATGTCAAGTGTAATAATTTTACGAATACTTGCAGCATGATACAAACAAGCTGCACACACGCAGCAGCATCGCATAGACAACGTAGTTGTAGCGTGTGTTTGTGGATTTTTGATTTACGACTTCAATGTTCTGATGTACGGTTCTTTCACGCACTCGCAACATAATGTGGCATTATAATGTCGCATGTCACACACAGCACAGCGATAGCATACATACAAGAACATACTGTGCTTGTATGTACGAGATTTGTTATGAATTTATTATGTGACGGAAGTCGGGGATTCACTTTAAGTCGCTCTTCAATTTTATAAATATACGAGTATCATAAATATTTGCATGCCAATGCAATGGCCGCAGCTGCTAATTGGCAGTCACGTAGCTTCACAGCCAAAGGCTGTTTTCCATATCTTTTGGCACTTTCATTATTTTGCCAAACATATCATAAACACTCAGTGACAGACAGTGAAGCTTCTTTGATAAGTTCCCAACGACTCAGAGATAAGAAATCCCCAAAAAAAAATAAACCGAAAAACAAATGAATAACGAACGGAAATAAAATTGTGTATCGCAGGGGAGTTGCTGTTGCTGTTTCTGTTGCAACGTCTGTTGCCGTTGCACGTTTGCTGAAATGCAACTCATTAAAATTTATACTCTGATATGATATGATACGTTATGATTTGTGACTGTAGCTGACTTTCTTTCTGGCTTGGTTAACGCCAGTTGTCAGTGCATTGACATGGGTGCAACACCCAGGCGCAGAAAGGGTCAAGCGGCAACAATCCGATGGGATTTCAACTCGCCTCATTTTCACCTACCCACATTTTCGTGGGCCTTGCCAAAAACTAACCCATGTCAAAATGTTTGGCTTGTTTTATAGCGCTAAGGGCAATTGCTAATACGAGTTTCGATGCCTTGCCACATACACCGTTAACTTGGCCTGCACCTGTGGGGAATTGCTTGTCACCTGGGCCCGCCACGCAACACGAATCGCAACATTCAATTTCTGCTTTATTTTATTTTATTATTTTTGTTGTTGCTCTTGCTGTTGCTGTTTGCTGTCTTCTTCTTTAAGCGACGACTTTTATGCGGGCAGTAATTTTTCGTGCCGCCTTTTTAACTTGCCTTTTTTGTTGCTTTTTCTTATCAGCTTTCTTCATTTATGCTACGTTGCATTTTGGGTCGTTCTGAGCGCGATTCGGACCAGTTGTAATACGGTGGCATATAACACTTAAGTGCTTGTTGTTGTTATATAAGATAAACTTTTGCGAGGCCCACATGTCTGTCCAAAACCAAAAAAAAATGTATGTATATATACGCAACAAAGAACCAAAAAAATAATAACGTGCTGCCAATTTTATTTACTGCCACTTTCATTAACCAAAAAGGCGCAAAAAAGGCAAGCGGATGCCTTATCTGCCCCCAGAATGTTACAAGTTGAAGATAGGACGTGTGTCTGGACTTATATGATGTGCGAAGAAAATTGGCGAATATAATAGAATTTTCGACAGCTTATGAAGGTAGCTTAAAAACCTTTCAAACAAAAAACAATTCCCAGTTGCTACGATGTTATTTGATTGTAATTAAAAAGGACAGGCTTTAGAATTTCTCCAAAGCAATAGCTTTAAATACAAACTGCTTTGAATATTTAAAACGTTTATATAGTGTTTCGAAAATTCAGCAAAGGCTTTAGAATTTATTCAAAGCACTAGCTTTAAGTACTAAATACTCTTAATATTGTATATAATGATTAGCAAAGGCTTAAGAATGTATCCAAAATTCATATATATTAGTTTTAAATACTGTGTATGAGCAATAGTCTTAATATTGAAAGAATTTATGTAGTTTCATAAAAAGTACATTGTTTTAATCTTCTATTAAACTGGCTTTTGAATTTTAAAAATAAAAAATATATATTTAGCAGAAGTTTTCAAAACAAACTTTATAAAAATACTTTTAGTGATTAATTTAGTGTAAACAAAATCTACGCCTTTATAATTTATGATTTTTGAACATAATTTTGTTTAATTATTTAACACATACTTTCAGGCAGTGAACAAAAATGCAGCAGCATCAAAACTTGTCGGAGATTTATAATCAAAAAAAATTTAAAAGGGGGAGTTTTTATAATGTGCATAATTTGCTTTGCATTGATTTATGTTTATTTAATGCTAAGCAACGGCATTCGCTTTGTGTGTGGCACATTTAAAATAGATACGGACTCTTTCACTTGCCGTTTATTTCGGATACTCGTACTCGCACTCGCACTCACATTCACACTCACACTCATAGTCGTTGTCGTTGTCGTATTATTATCCAAAGTATTTGGTAAGGAATGGAGTAGAACAACTACAGCATATACTAATATTTGCATAATCGCTGGAAAAGCAGAGGGAGAGCAATTATTTCTTTAAAAATAAATTGCATGCACAATTGATAGCAATAGGAATAAAGCCATGGCAAAGAGAGGACCACCAAGGCAAAGCAACTGAGCTCAGTTCGCTTTTGGATCAGTTTTAGTTGAGGCAGCAGGCAGCAACAAAAAGCAGGCATCAGACAGCTACACACAGAGGAGTTGTTAAAGCCACACAGTTAGCCGTCTTCAGGTAAAACAGATCCAGCGACGAATTTGGTCAAAACGACTTTGGGTGCTAAGCGACAGCGGGGATTCAAGGGAGGCGTGGCAGCTCAAAACCGAGCTCAACTTAGCTCGTTTTTTGCGATTTGTGTGTACGCCTCATTCGTTGTATTTGCATATCGATTTGGAGTTTTTAGACTGGCAGAACAACACGCTGGTGCCTTGGTTTGGTTAGGTTTGGTTCACTTTTTGTTGGCATTGCCTTGTGCTTCCTGCATGCCAAAAGTATTTGCATCCATCGAATACACTTGGCTTCATTTTATTTGCAGCACAAACAATTGCATAATTGCTATGCGGCCATAGAATTTGAATTTATTGGCCAAGCATTTAGCCCAAAGGCCACGAACAGCACAAAAACCAAATAGCAAACAAAATGCATTTAAAACTCATAAATTTCAATTCACACCAACTTCAACGCAATATCAATAAAATGCAATTACAACTATTATAATAATTTCCTTTCATTTTATTTGACTTTCTACTAGTGGACCCCTTGGAATAGAGGAAATTCACTGAATGGTGACAAAATGCTTGAGCTGCTGCTGATATGCTCGATAAGCACGTGCCATTAGCTCATGATGTTTTAAGAGCTAAATGGGAACTAAGCAGGAGGCAAAAAATGGGTGGGAAGCACTTTCAACAATTTTAATTTGCCGCTAGAACAAAACTTGTCTCAAAGTTTGTTTTTTTTTGTTTCTACCATTTTTGGGGGCAGTCACGTAGCCATAAGTTGACCCGCTTTGTTGTTGCAAGAAAATTGAAAACTTTATGTGCCCAAGTACCTATAACACTTGACTTAAAAGGGTTCGATAAGTTCGTCACAATAGCTACGACAATTTATCTCGATTTATATCTATTATTTGTGCATTATATGTTTGTTTAAATACTTGCATATTATTAAGCATTAAATAAGAATAATTGAATTGATTAAAGGGTATCAACGAGTACGATATATAATTTATCAATTAAGCAGTTTAATTACATACCAAAAGTTGCTCTGAAAATAATTAAAATTGTGGAGAAATTTCTCGATGTCATTCGTGGCAGTTGATTTTTCAACCACTTGAAATACTTATACTCGAATTCGTACATGTGCCCTGACAATGGATAGTCCTATAAGTCACTCATTATGTCTGCTTTCGGTCTCGGTTTATCATGTTCGTGGTTGACATTCGCGTGGACACAAATGAAGCAATTTTCTTGACATGCAAAACGTGCAACAGTTGCAAGATTCGAGCACCGAATTGGAGCAAATACAGCAACAGTTGCAGCAGTTAATTTTCGTATATTTAATTCACCTTAAATTATTGTAAAACTCAGCTCAAGCTGTAGCCCAAAGAGAGAGGGACAGAGATAAACCTGGCCGCGCTTTGATGTGAGCTCCATTTGCTGGTGCCGGGTCCGCTGCCATGCCAAGTCGAGTTAACTTAAGCTGAGACGTCAAAGGTAAAGTCAGAGCTTCATGGAGCTGCATTTCCGTTGATTTGCAAGGCAAATCAAAGGCTTAATGAATTCATTTCAATTAAATAAAAAAAAAGTCAGCAAATCCCCAACAACAGCAGCCGTGATAGACGAATACCAAAGACTAAAGACCCGCCAGGCAGCCGGTTAGCCTTTAGCATTAATAAATAGTTTAGTTGCCGTTTAGATTAGGTTTGAACTGGCTCGCTGGGGGAGCATATGAGAAGAAGACTTGGCATTTGAATTGAAGAAATAAGCCAGCCGCTTCTACTAATTGATAGTGATCTGTTTGTGAACGGATAGAACTAGATAGATACGAGATACTCCTGCAGTTCATTTGACAATCGAGAATTGAACTTGGAATGCAAGTTTAAATGTTGTCAGTTTAGCTTGCAAAAAACAAACTTAAATGCTAATGTATTCTGTAATTGTTATGTTATTGCGCTACACTTTTGTTATTCTATTATGTGATTTACACGCATTAAGATACTTTTTACTATTAGATAAAATACTACAATTCAACTTAAAATGTTCGGTTTTGTCAGTTTAGATTGCAATTCTTTCGTAATTGTTATGTTATTGCGCTACACTTGGGTTCATTTTCATTCCAGAAGATTCATTTTTGAAAATATACGTTATACATATAAAAATATTATAGTAAATTGATAATTTTAGCTTAAAATCTCTTGAATAAATAATAAATCCGATAGCCTTAAAAGCTACTTAAGTTTCAAGAAGGTCAGTCACCCGAGACTGCAACTTATTGGTCCCCTTATTTATTTTTGGCAGACAGCCGGATAGCCGATAAGCCTTAAGCTGCTTAATCGATGACCAGAGAGTTGTCAAAAAATAATTCACAAGCCGCCTGAAAGGTAAATACGAAGACAGCTTGGCGTATACGTAATGTTATCAGCTGTGTAAATCTTCCCAGCTGGAATTTCTTTTCCCCTTTTTTTCTTTCTTTACTTTATGCAACGGAACCTGCCCGTCTTGTTGCAACCATAGTACACGCCGAAGCAGCGCTAAATCAGCGTCGGGCCCTTTACATGAGAAATATTTTAGCAGACCATGCAAAAATGGTAGCAACTTGCAGCGTTCGCTTATCAGACACTGACGTATGCAGTCCAAAAATATACAACAACAACACACAACAAATGAAAACAATAAAAATCGACAAAGTAAGAAAAATAAAGTAAGAAGCAGAGGCTGAGATAACGCCACAATAAAGACAGCAGAACGCGCCGCAGTTGAAAAATCGCAGCAGCCACCGAAGATTCCAAAAGCAACAGCCACAATTGCGACGCATCAAGATAAATGAACGTGCGCCCTGGTTTTTAATACCCCTTAACTATCCTGGCAAAGGGTATTACAGTTTCCCTTTTTTCGCATAAATTGACACAGTATCTTCAACGAACCAATACAAGTATGATTGTTTAAACTATGTATTTTTAAATGAAGGGTATTTCGTTGTTAATATTACTCAATTGATTGTTCTCAGTGTCTTGTTATTGGCTTCTTGATGCTGTTTGGCAGCCAAAATCAAAGCTATAATAATGCATAAGTAATTTGCAGCAGCGGCAATCGAACAAAGCCATCATCAGGAGGACCAGCAGCAGCAGCAGCAGCATCTGGAAAGACAACAGCTCGTGCCATGGCCACGGCATGGTGCCCAGCTCTTGACAACAGTTAATCAAAGCATAAACCGATTGAATGCACAGTACAGTAAGTGACCCATCCCATTCCATGGCATACTAAACCAACCCATCAGCTCTCCATGAAGCTATCGCCTCCTTAGGTAGTTATTTATTAACTGAAAATCATATTATCGGCATTTCGCTTACGGCTTACGAATCCTCTCTGGCTTTTTAGGCTCGAAAAAACAGAAGAGTGTGCAGTAGCGGGTTAAGTTGATTGCCCCATAACAATACCCTACAATACGGTTATTTTATTTTAACGGCAAGAGGATTTGTTATTTTTTTACAAAATTAATTCGATACTAATATAATGAAATTATTTACAATATCTTTATTAAAAATATAAAAATGTCAATAAAATAAGTCATCTTTAAGCACTACTAAAATGAATAAAAAAAAAACTTTACTATATTAAATAAAATTTTAGAAACACAGTATTTATTTATTCTGTTTCATTAATTACTACTATATTAACAATGAATTTTTAAATTTCATATTTTATTTATTGAGCATAAACTTGCTGAATGTAGAGCATTTCCTAAACCGATTGGCGACACCTCTGCTTAATTTTTGCATCCTTCCTGCAAGATTTGCTAGCCTTTTAAGCTTAGTAAGCCACACCACAATGAATTGTATAATAATATAAAGAAATTCTTTACTTTATCTTTATTAAAAAAAATAAAAATGCCGATAAAATAAAACGTATTTAAACAATACAAGACTTATTAAAAAACATTACTACATTAAAATACAATGTTAAAAACAAAATATTTAAATTAATATTATATATATAGTTATTTAATTTAATTAATTTTCACTAATTTCCACTATTTATTGGAATAAATTTGCTGAATGTAGAGCATCGCCTAATCCGAATTGCCGCACCTCTGCTTCATTTTTGCATCCTTCGTGCAACATTTGCTAGCCTTTTAAGCTTAGCAAACCGCAGCACAATGGTCTGGCCAAGACCTCAAACCTTAGGGCCGCTAAACAATGCCGCGGCATGTAAAGACAAATGCCTGGACGAAACTGTCGGCTGAAAGCTTGTTGCCTGTACCATTGTGAACTAGATATTGTAGTGGAGGAATAAAAAAAAAGTTAAAATCAGGAAGTGTATTATATAATTTTATAGATACTAAACTCAACTTTGACACAAATCGACTGAGTGCGGTCTGTAAACATGACATTTGCTGTACACGAGCATCGGCAATCGAGCGGAGGCAACCTATGGAGCTGCTACTGCTGCTACTTCTACAATATCGCTGAAAGTCGCCCCGCTTAGGCCACAGCTCAGTTTGGCCAGCAGCATCTTTAGTCGATCCACTCCGCACTGCATTGACGATGCTTATCGTAAAACGTTCAATTATTTTATTTGGTGCAGATGCGGCTAGCGATAAAAGTGCCTGATAGCAACTCAGCGGCAGTGGCTCCACTCCACACCACTCCGACTGGCCGACTACTGACTGCTGCTGCCACAGCCAACAATGCAGTGTGCCTCAGCCTCTGCCTCTGTCCCTGCCTCTGTCTCCGCTTCAGTCTCTGCCTCTGCCTGGTAGCACAATACATGCGACCACAGTTCGCTTGAGTTCGCGTATGTTTGCCCTACTCGCTGCAGCTCATTGCTGCCACAGCTTCTACTTTGTATATGAGATTCAATTAAAATCAGCACAACAACAATAAGAAAGAAAAAAAATGTACAAAAGAAAAATCTCAAAATAATTGACACAAGAAAGCGAAGCCGCAAATATGTCCCATCCAACCTGCCTCCCAACCAGGCAGAACAAGAAGACAAGAAAAAAGTAAAAATAATGTCATGCTGTAACTGTTTGTGTTGATGGCCAGGCTCATAAAATTGCTGGCTTTGTTTTTCCAAACAAATACCGTTAAGGCTTTTTTCTGACTTCTTTGTTATCAAATCATCACCACTTCTTAAACTAGTAATGAAAACAATTAAAAAACAAAAGGACCCAAGCTAAGTTTTTTAAAATACATATTTTTATATTGTAGTAATAATAGTAACAAATAACCAGCTACAGATTCCAATATAGAATTGTCGTTAATAAGAATATAATAATAATTAGACATGTTCTTTATATATAAAGAAAAGAAAAGAAAAGAAAAGAAACACAAACTCTGTAATATTTTAAACTTGCATTAAAGATAATAAGTATTTTGTGAAAAAGGTTCTTATTGCACAATAAAATGTTAGTAACAACGTTGGGTACAAATTGCAGCATCGTAGCATTTGCCGTTTGGGCTGTGCGTTGATGATGATGATGCAACATTTGGAATGTTCAGCGATTTAACAATATCTTATACATTGGTTTTATAAATTATTTGAAATATTGAAAAGTGTAAAATTGTGTACAATGTAGTCGACTCTCGACTGAAGTGTATTCACTTGTTTGTATAGTAAGTATTTGATTTATTTTTATATTAACATTTATTTGTATTATTTTGCAATAATAGCTTTGAATTCAAAGCTTTGGACGTAATTTTAATAAACTCGAAATCTAACAATAAACTCAAAAGTTTTATAATACACACTTAGTAATAATTTTTTGAATGGAAAATATACACTTCGAGTAGCAATTGTTTGAATAAAAAGTTGAAACTAGTAAAACTGTAACTCAAGCCGCAAAGAGCATAAGCTGCAGATGTTCGGTACAGTGGGCAGTAAAAGTTAGTGCACAGTTGCAATTAAAACAATCCAATGGCCAAATCTGAAATCCAAATGCTAACGGAAATTGCGGGTAACAAGGCTATTCCTCCGTCCCCCTCTATTCCTTGATAACTAACTCTATGGCAATTTGTTTGCTATTGTTTGTTGTTTTTGCAATTAAAATTATTGTATTTTTGTGAGAAGGGAGAAATGGCATGTGGAGGCTGGTTGAGGCTCTATTGATCCCAATGGCGGGCACTACAACTTGCCAGCGCCATTTTGTCCGTCTAACGGAAACGGAAAGTGTGCCATTATGCGAGTGTGCAGGCGGATGTGGGGTCAATACAGCTGCAGCTGCTGCAGCATTTGCAAGTTGATTTAGTTTATCTGGCATTGGCACTGTTACTGGCGAAAACCGCACTTTGTGGCCAGTGGCTGCAGGCGTGTTGTCGAACTGAAAGTTGAAGTCTTTCGGTTGCCCTGCAACTGCCACAATAAAACAGACTAACGCCAACAGACCACAGAAAGTTATATCGTGCATCCACCATTCGAATACGAGTCTCTCCTCTTCTCTTTCACAGTTTTTTTTCCATCGCGTTCGTTGTTAAAACTTTCGACGCGTAACGCGTTCGCCTCTTTCCATTGCGTCAAGGGTTTTTGCAAATCAAATCAAAATCGCAATCAAATGCAAATTGGTATTAGATTAGTTTGTTTGCGGACGTTCCAAAGGTGCAGTGCCATCAGCTAGCTTCAACTTCAAATTAGACAGCGCGAGACAGAAAGACAGACAGAGAGAATTCTCGCACTTGCAGGATACGCATCTGTTGTGAAGAAGGTAACAGATTTTTTCCCCCAAGTGAAACTTACTTGTGCTTGCGCTGTAAGACAAGCTGCTGTAAAAATGAAAATGATAGCACACAAGCATTGACGATACTGAAATTCTCTTGCCTAACAATAAATTAAGTTAGTACAATAAAGTATGCTTCGATATACCTCCATTGCTAATTGTTAGTGTGTTAAACAATATTTAAACAATATATTTTATTAAATTTTATATTTATCAATTGAAGTAAGAAATTGAAAACACACGTACTTAATTTTTTTATTTTTATTTATGATGAAAATATCGATATTCTTTTTTTGTAAGTATTATAAAACTTAATAGACTTCCACGAAAATTAGGGAGCTAAGAGCTGACTTTATTTGATATAAATAGAAATGTCAAGGTCAAAGCGAAAAACAGTCATGTGACTCTTGAGAAGTGTATCGAAATGCCATTGCAGTTAATAACAAAGTGACGGAATATGCGACATCAGCTGTCGCATTTTCAAACAGCTTTCAAATGCCAAAAGGTACAACATTCCCAGAGCCATGTCACTTCCAGGTCTGGCAAGTCAGTCAGACAGACGAAGTCTCCATCGCTGTCACCGTCACCGCCACCGTCACCATTACCATTTCCATCAGCTTCCAGTAGCCAGTCAGTTTCGGGATTCAGCTGCAAAAGTTGGTGGAGTGATTCAGTACCCTGGCATACATAAATTGAGTTTGATCAAATTAGTTTATGTGCACTGGAGTGTTGAGCGCTGAGTGATGTTTTATGTTGTCTTAAATTGTTTACTGAATGGTAATGGAAGCTCTGTACGTGTATGTGTGCCATATGATTCCATCACGAGCTCAAGGCATCGTCTTGACTGCGGCACCAAATCGATCAAAATTCTGAACGCGATTAAATTCCGTCAATATGTTTAGCCGCAATGTTGCAAAATCAGTGACGGTAAGTAAGGATTTGTTGCATTTTGTATTTAATAATAAGAATCTTTGACTCATAATTGAGAATAGAGATATTGATTAATATCTAGTATTTCAATAAATTTCAGACTATAATTGTTAAAAATAATACTTATTAATAAAAAAAAATGTTTTCTAAAATAAATAACCATAATAAAAATGAGTTAAGGACATGTAATCTTTAAATAAACAAAATCAATTTCTAATTCAACGCCATATGTAAGTTAGCTAAATATTTTGTAAAAGATTTAAAATAAATGTTGACAACTTATGGAAAAATATTCTTTTGTGGTCACACAGTTAACCTCTTTGTATTCTAGGCTACCAAAATACGGACAGCTATTGTTGTTGGTTTTTCTGGCAAAATTTAGCCAAATTTTGTGCATTGCTCACTGCCAGTTGCCAGTTGCTAGTTGCCAGATGCCAGATTGCTCTATTTGCCTGTGTGTTGTGCTTTACTTTTGCATGGATGCACAAGAAAGTCTCTGGAATACTGTCATTGACAAAATCAAAACAATAAGTTTGTTATTTTTGAGCACAGCCAACGAACCGTATATGGAACCATCTGAGAGATACACACACTAACACCCTCTTTATGTACTTCTGAGATATATAACCTTTCCTGACACAATCCAGACTAAGAATCGGCAGTTTTTAAAACTTAGTTGTACAATGCATAATTGACTTCAAACATACTATTTTAGGACAGATACTTTGCTGCACTCGTAATTTAACTAATATTTATATAGAATTTGTTGCCTAACTGTCACTAATTGTTGCACATTCTATGCCATGTCAATGTCACAAATATCCACAATACAACAAAACATATGATACAACCAACAACAAACAATTAGACTAAAGCACACACACAGACACATGCCCATTGTATTTGCTGTTGAACCTTGAAAGCTGTTCTGTGTGTTGCCAGTTGAAATTTGCATATTTGACAGACACCCATCAGGCATAATTCTGCATTTTTGCATAGTTTTTGCTTATTGTGACATTTAACCCTCAACTTTGGACTAACATTTTGACATTCTTCCCCTGTCAGTTGTCCTAAACATAGTTAAATAATTGTTGCAGTTAGGCCTCAATAAAGTTAAACAGGTTTGCACATTGTTCGACTTGTTTGCGCTAAACAAGTGACTCAACTAAAACGTTTTTTAAACTCAATAGCAATTCAATAATGTTTAGTTGCTTATTGAAATTACGACCTGTTAGTTTCTCACACTTTTCAAAGCGACCCTAATTAATTATCTAGAGTTTCATTAAAATTGTTATACACATCCAAGTCAATTAGTATAAGTTTGTCATTTATGAGTACTGTATTGTAGTAGTAGTTAAAGAACATTTAAATGAAAATAATGAATTTTCGTCTCAAGTAAACGACCATCTACCATATATTCATATCTTAAAGTGGGGCAGTCACCTGGCTTATTTTGGAGAGTTGCTGTTAACCCAGCTATTTGACCTGAACCTGGGTCTCCGAATCGCTTTCTTTGCTTTTGACAACTACTATACTTTTATTGGGGCTGCGCACAAAATTTATGCAACTCCATGTGCGATGGCAAATTATGTTCACTTCATTTCATGTGCGATGGAAAAAAACAACACACCATATATTTCGCACCCCACAAGACGCTACATCAGGTACAGTTGCTGTCGAGCTGGAATGGACATGGGGTCAGTTTATTGTTTACCTAAAGCTGTAGACGTGCAAACGACTAGTTTTTCGGGCAGGGGGAATGGCTGCGTTTCCTTGTTCGAGGGGTGGCGAGAGTGGATGAGTTTTCCTCCTGTCTAGTAAACTCGACAAATTCGACACAAATGCGAAAATGCGACAAGATTTATGCTAAAGTAATAAATATAAATGTGGTTTTGAGTAGAAAATAGAATTATAGCAATACATGTCGGAATACAAGCACACGCACGCATACACAAAGGTGCGTATACGTAATGTGGAATAGTGCTGCTGCTGCTCCTGTGCTGTGGTGGCTGCTGTTTACTGCAGTAAATCATTGTGGTTGGCCTGGCAATTTATTGTAACGCCCCCTTCCAGACCAGCAGCCGCCCTGCCCTGCCCTACCTCGCCTCTTCGACATTCGACCATATGTTACACGAGCGTAAATATTAAAATAACTTAAAGAAGTGGCAAATTCTTTGGCCGGACTTTGGCGATAGTCGCCGTTGTGGACAGTGAGGCGCCTCAATAAATCACACACAAAAGCTGAGCACCAGAGCGTATACGTAATCTATTTAAAAACCAGCAATTTTATGCCAAAAAAATAAAACAATTTCTGCTATAGTTGAAATGTATGTGTATCAATATACGTATATTTGTACGTATATCCACAGGATCTGTTTGCCTATGCTGAATTTTTGCAATCAAAGTGAGAGAAACTCCACCCACTTCATTTCCACAATCGAGCGAGAGCAAACGACAGCTAGCAAAAATATGCAAAATTTTGCAGCTTTTGCCGAATTTATGGTTATTTGTGTTGCACTCTTAATGCTATTGAACTTGCACTTAACAAATGGCATCCAGAATGCTTCGCCTCTCCAACACCTCGCCTCTTTTCAATACGAAACTCCATTTAGACGATGAAATAAACGTTCGGCGCTTCCTCTTCCTTGCTACTGCAACAATCCCTATGAACTCCACTCCATTTTGCACTGTCTGTCTCTATATTTCTCTCTCTCTTCCTGTTTCTCGTTCTCTTTCTGTGGGTATTTTGGCTATCTTTCAAAACATTTACAGTTACATTTTGTGTATTGCATTTCAATATGCGTTTTTGATGATGATACCGAGTCTGTAAATTGGGAAACCAAACCAACAATGCAGCTCATAAAGTGCTTTCAGAAATGTAAATACGACCAGAACGTATACTAAAACGATTCTTCAATCCGCTTTTGATTTCTGTGATTTCAGATGCTTAGTTTCATTAATGATTAAAATATATGTTCCTTCAAAATAACTAAGGCTTTTTAATTCCATCTTTTAAGTCAAATTTTAGATATTTAGAATTTTATAATCTGTTGAGTTATTCGTACTCATATTAAATTCTGAAACGCTAACGACATAAAGTATTTGCGCTTTAGTTCTTAAAACATATCTGTCTATGGCACTTATTTTGCAATCAATGAATACTCAAGTACGTTATTTAGTCAAATATCTAGTATTTGCATTGAATGCCAATTAATTATAAGTCATTACAGGCCAAATGCAAAATCATGAAAAATACAAACGTTGCCATTATTTGCTATCTCCCTCCACTGCACTTTGGGTGGGGCGCTAATTAAAACCCATATGCGCCAGCTAACTGACAATAATTAGCACACAAACGCTTACAAACAAACACACAATTAAAACTGCATAAATATGCAAGAAGTGCGTGCCAGCTACAGCTGAGCAAAGGTCGCTCATAGCGGGAGAATCTTTCACTTATCTCTCTCTCTCTCTCTCGCTCTCTCTCTCTCTCTCTGTTCGGTTGCGCCTCTCGCTCATTTCGTGACTGTATGTATATGATGTATTAATAATATTGTATAGTCAGAATATACGACTGATGAATACTTTTCCTTGATAAAAATGTCTAGGGAATAACTTTTCAACATTTATCATTTTTTTCTTCTTTTCTTTTTATTTAGCATATTCAAAACTAATTGAAAGAGAAATAATATTGTCAAATGCAGTACTAATTATATTTACATTACTAACTACCAATATAATATTAACAATATATAACAAAATCATTATAACTTTGAAAAATATAAATTAGTTATTATTATGAATTCATAGTTGTTGGTTTGAGTAATACGAATAGAGTTATTATTTTGGTGTTATTTTCTTTTCTCAGATATCATATGCAATGCTTTGTACACCAACACATAAATACATCATATGCTAAAGATAAATTTTTACCTGTAACTTTATCTATAATTAACTTTGAACTCAAAAAACCCATTGAAATCTGGTCTAACCCTTTTTGTGGACTCATTTGTATGCCGTTTGGTAAGGGTATATACAAACTACAGGAATTATAATGTCAGCAGAAGAGCGGCTTTCATGCCCCAGTCAGGCTAAGGCTAAACGCTAGCGCAAACATCCCAACATGCACAGAGATACGCACACACACACACACTCACACATATTATTTACACACACAGTAAATAAAGTGAAACCATAATTGTTGTACTTGCCAACTCGACTTTCCTCATTTTTGTGTGCTGGGGTCGTTTTGTGTTGCAGTCAGCAGCCGTTAGGGTTATAAAATATGAATAATGTTGAGTCGAGTCGAGTTGAGTTGAGTCGCATCGAGAGTGGTCAGAGGGGGCGATGGTAGTAATTTGATGTGCGTATTTGCTAAACCCGTTTAATGTTACCTCTCTCTCTCCGCACCACCCTCTCATTTTATGCGCACTGCTTCAACTCTCACTAATTTCATTTAATTCGCTGCCAGTGGGTGGCATCTGGGTTATGGGACAGGTTGGATTTTGGGTAGTTTGTCTTTGAGAATGTTGGGTATTATTTTTAATGAAACGTTGCGCGTAGTCGTAACTGCAAATTGGCGTCAGTTTCAGTGCTCAAGTGACAATCCATGGCAAATGGCAATGGCAATGAGAATGCGACTCCACACATTTCCACCTTCTATCTTCCACAGTCATTGCTATCTCTATTTGCATTTCAGCTAGCAAGAAGCCTGTTTGACTGGCCGCAATGGCTATTAAATGTTTGTCATACCACGTGGGAGTAATTAACCACTAAAAGCTGATTTGCTGCAAAGGAGTTTTCGCCAAACTTGTTGGCCTGTTGTCTGGCTGATAAAAAGATTTGGCAGCTGAGCTGTGCTACACTCATCATAAATCTAATTGAAGTTTTATGACTTGAAATTAAGGTGACGCTCAGCACATTCACCTAGCTGTAGCAACTTAACAGTAAGATACGAATACCCCACGCAGAACCGATTTTTAAGGGGTATACCATACTGATTGCGCACATTGCCAAATAATGAGATGAACATATAAATAATTTAAATCCAGCATTATTATTATAATGTGTTGAATTCAAGAATATAAAAATGTCATTTAAATCTTGTTAAATGGACAACGACCACTTGTTATGGTATTAAGCATCGAGTTTTAAATGAAATTTATTAAAAAGTAACATAAATTTGACTTGAAATAAGGGGGAATCAATGGCATCGACCTACAATTGCAATTACATATACATTTACAACTGGCAAATTGTTCAACCTTAATTACTTAATGGCTTAAAAATGAGCTTATTGAAGGTTCTGTCAGTTTAACTTGTATGGGTTTCGCACCACCTCAACGACCACATCCCACAACCCACTATTTTCAGCCGCTCCCCTCCCACAATTTTCTGTTGTAAGTAAACGTACAACAGATGCCAAAATGCATGTTGCGAACAAAATTTAATTTTTAATTTACATGCCCTTCGGAGCCTGTTCATATGCAAAACGAGTGCAAAGCAAATGCCATTGATCGACTTTCAAATACTCCGTAAATAAAACATACCACAAATGTTAGTTATGTTAAAATGCAATAAATAATACAGAGTATTTACTTTAAGTTTTAGTTTGGCTAAATAATTAATATCGTTATATGAAATAATAAATATCGTTCTTATGTATGAATGGTATCTACATTCAAGAATAATTCGGTGCTGCAGATATTTATTTTTTGCTGATAAACATATTTTCAATAAGAATTGTTTTTAATTAATTTATATCATACTATACAGTATATAAAATAAGTAAGTATTCTGTGTTGTAGGATATGCTGTGCTCATTCAAAATTATAGGGCCCTCAGTCAAATATGTACTACTACAACAAAAGGATTTATATGTGCACAGTTCGAGAGCAGTTGGATGTTTCCACGTACACCCACACACACACAGACACAATCTCATGCATTCATGCATTTAAATGAATTTGTATAAAAATATGTGTGTACTTCTTTTATGTAGGTATATTGTATATTGTAATGAAATCCCTTTAAATGTTTATGAAAAATTCATGACGCGTGCAAATGGCGCGAAAACAAGTTGTCTGCCTTCGGTTGTGTGTGTGTGTATGTGTGAATTGATTGTGAAAAGTCTATGTGTGTGTGTGTAAGTGTAAAAGTATTGCCGGCCACTGGTCACCCAGTTTCGAATGCATTCATCTGGGTGCAAAACGACGACCGCGGCGCCAAGCTTGCCAGACACGCAGCGTTGCATGCAAAATATGTTATGAAAAGAATGCAGCCAATGCATTGTGTTGTTGTTGCAATTGTTGTTCTTGTTGTACGTACAGTATGTGCAACATCAGGCTGTGCCCGATAAATGAGCAAGCGCATACACATATACTTTCCCTCGACAGGGCTGCACGTGATCGCAAAAATGAATCCATTTGTTTGTTTGTTAACTCATTTTACTTCAATTATGCAGCAAACAAAAAGTATTCAAATGGAAAATCAAATCGCTCCTCCTCGCATAAAAATGGCGGCAAGTCGAAAACGTGTTGCATACTTTTGTGCGCGCGCGTTAAAGCGAGTTTCCTCACGTGGTAGACGTATGGCGAAGTGAAGAAATGGGGAGCGGTGCTTATATAACTTTTAACCGCTCCAATACTAATGAGGCTGTCAAGTGTTTTGCATAAAAAACAGAAAAGGATATAAAATAATAAAAAATACAAAAACAAGAACACACACAAGCAAAACCTGGGTTTTTTATGCTAATGGACAAACCACACGCAACACACGCAGCGTGCGAAAGCTACAGTCCAAGTGTGAGAGAACGAGAGCGCGCGAACAAGCAAGAGAATTCAAGCGAGAGAGAGAGAGAGAGCGAGACATGAACGGCACGCACACAGACAGTAAATGAAACTAGGCGGTATTTGTAGTGCAAGTCAATTTTTCGATAATTTGAAAAGTTTATTTAATACAAAACGTGATTCAATTACAAAACTGACCGAAAAATACACACGCACCCAACGGCGGGGGAGGTGACGGAGGTGAATTGTGCCATCTGGCTGCCCTTTTGCCCTGACTCTATAGTATAATGACCGTTCTTGTTGTTGTCGTTCGCGTTGTCGTTGTCGCTGTACTGCTTGTTTCTTGTTGTTGTCCTTGTTTGGGTCCCAAAAACCCAAACTAGTTTTTACGTGTAAAGCGCAGCGTGTGCGCCATTTTTGTTGCTGCCCTTAGTTCTTGCTGTTGCCTTTGTTTGGTGTTGTTCGTGCCGCTCAATGGCGCTTTGTTAATGTAACGGAAATGTAACAGCAGCAGCGACACTGCTGACGCTGGTGACAGCGCGAGATGGAGGGAGAACAAGAGAGAAGTAAAAACTGGCGGATGTGACGCACAATGTGATTGTGGTCAGTGCCATCTTTTATTGAAAGTTGACTTTTTCAGGCTCACTAACCACAGCAGCTCAGTCCGCTCTAATCCCTGCCCCAAACAATTCAAACAATTGCACTTCAAATGTTTTTCTTTTTGCAATCGAATACTAATCTTGAGAAAATGCAAATGGAATTTCTATCATATCAGGGTATTTCTTCTTAGACCAATCCAAATACCTAATAAGTATGTAATTTTATTAATGAAAGTTATTATTGTGATTGGTGTTAAATATATCGCGTATCTCACGGTTTCTTTTTTAATGTCTATACTAAAAGTGTAATTCCTCTTAAATTGCAACTATCACGCTAATTTATTATAATATACTTAATTTAAATATTTGTATTTAGTTAGTTAATTGCAACGCTTTTATTGTCATTAGGCTTGGAAAGGATTGCTACAATAAACTGTCCGAATCGGTTAAGAAAATGCCAAGGTGTTGGGATGCAATGCAAAAAATGAACTCCTAAATTAAAAAATGCAGCAAAACCATTTTGCGCGCGATAACTACAGAAAACCTTTAAATTTTATATGCATATAAATGATTCACTTTTCATATTCATTGCAATAAAGCTGAAACAAAATGTACGAATGCCTAACGATCAAGTAAAGCAGAAGTTAAAATAAATCAATTGCTGTTAGTTAAACAGAAGCAGTTGCTAGTTAACGCTGAGAGTAAAGCAGAAGATGTTGCTCGTTTGCAAGTACACAAAAATGTTAAGCAGAAGAGGATGCCACATTTAAAAAGTATGAATGTTAAGGCAACAGCACTTACTGTTAGGTGAGGAGAAATAGCTGCTGTTTGTGAAGTAGAAGACGTTGCTGTTAGTTAACCAGAAGACGTTGCTAGTTGCAGAGAGTAAAGCAGAAGACGAATGCATGGAGACGAAAATGTAAAGCAGAATAGGATGCTACTTTTGAGTAGTAAGAATGGCGAAGCAAAGCTGAAAAGAAAGATTGTACGCAAGTGCGAGGGAGTGCGCGCCACTCAAAGCAAGCGTATCAGCGTTGATCGTGTCTATCACTCACACACACACATATTATAGTAGATGCTTGTCCGTGTGTGTGAGTAGCCGTTGTTGTTGTTGTAGCTGCTGCCAAAAAGAGCACAAGAACAAGATAGTGAGAGAGGGGAGAACTAGAGAGTGACAGAGCGGAGAACTTGAGAACTTGAGACAACTAAAAACTCACATGTTTATGCCTACGATTACGTATTAAAAATAAACTAGTTAATTAATTATGTTACATCAAAACATTACCATACAACCATATTTAATTGAAATTACCCTAAAAGTATTGGTAATGGATGAAGAAAATTTGATTGAACGAAATGTAATGAACATCTTCGATTCATCCTTAACATAAGAGCAGTACTCAACCAGAAAGAATTCCCAAGCTCCCTCTCAAGGCAACTAAGTATGACAGCCTGTTGGCTCTTGCGTGTTGTCAACTTGCCGCATAACCAATGAATTTTTATGCAAATTGCAGTCGCCTTGCAGCTGACAACGTGCCACTTTCAACTTTTGTGCGGCATCTTCTTCATAGTACCCACACTAGCAGCAGACGAAGAAACGAGAAGAATTGCGCCTCGAGCAGTGGCCATAAATCTTTGAGTAGCATTTGCAGGTTGTCAAGGAGTGTGGAGTTGTTTACCTTGTTAGCTTCAAGAACGGGGGACACTTCCTAAGGTAGCAAGGGTGGCCGTGTTGAAAAGTACTTTGGCAATCAGGCGGCATTTGCATAATTTGACAATTGTTTTCAAATTGCAATAACAATTTTAGCTTAATTGTTTTGCACACACCAACAAATATTCGCAGTGCTTTAATTTCCATTCATTTTATTAGGGCTCCCCAAAAGTTGTTCCTCTTGTTTTATTATTACGGGCCAACTGCCACATACAGAAACTTTTTCAATTCAATTGTAATATAAATATTTTACAAATAATTGCTGTCATTCCCCACAAAAAGCGAAGAATAATACAAAAAAAAATCAAACAGAAAAAATGTAAAAAGTTTCTATTTTAAATGCCATTTTTTTAATGGTCACAATTTGCTGCGTTTAGTGGGCGGCCAAGGGGTGTGGCTGAGATTGCCATGGCCATGGGGACTAGATGAACCGCAGCTGCTGCTCAATTAAAATGCATGACTATTGTCAAGGCAAATTACGAAGGGTGGCGTCTGACCCCCTCACAAGGGTTGGGCGCCAAAGTGACAACGCCAGAACAATTGCAATTGAGTTGTTGTTGCTTTTCAGCAGGAATGTGGATTTGGGTGTTAGGTGGATGAACAGTGTGCTGAGCACTGTGCACTGCGATTGAGATTTAGCCTTATATGTGAGCTTATACAAAACTTGAGGGCTTTAAGTTATCCACTCAGCAAAAGAACTTTGCATAAGAAACAGCTGCGCATCCAAATTCATTGCCGGAAGTTGCAACTGTCAGAAAGTTTTCAGAAAACCCTGCACATGGTGGAAATGGGGCTTGGGATAGAAGTAGAAAATTCAGTGGAGTAAATAAAAACATTAATCCCAATTGTTTCGAAATCCCTTTCATAATAAATAGACCTAAAATAGACTTTTTTTATTTTACACTAAACATAAATTATAAACAAATCAAAAATATATCATTTCATCAATAGTTAGCTAAAATGCTCTTTAAAAATAAGATCAGAAATATACAAGCATCATTCGAACGAATATTCGGAACATAATGTTTTTACTATGAAATGCATAAATTTCAGAACAATATGAGGAATATATTATTCAAATTGTATTGCAAAATTTAACATCATAATTTTAACTAAAAAAACTAAACTTAATTGATGTATTACGAAGTTTATTAATTTTAGTTGCATGTTCTCAGGTGAAATTCCGGTCTTCTTGCAGCTTACAACACTTTCTTATCCACCAGGCTAAGACGCTCCAAGTTATTCTACGAAAATATAACAACGTAAATTAACTGACTTGCTAAAAGCGTCTTGCAAAATGATTTGCATTTAAAATGTTTAACACAAATGCAGTTTGCATATGAACAAAAATCAAAGTCATGCGACATTTTAGCCATTGCCATAAGCCTCCAATTTGCATAACCACATGCCAGAGTTAACTATAGCTAAAATAATGTAATAGAAACGAGAGGCAGAGGGGGAGGAATGCGAAGGGCATGTAATTAAAATGCTTCCAAATTATACATTAAATGCCAGAACTTGGCTACATCCGACGGCTAAACAATGGCCCAAAACAGCTGCCAACGCGATGCACCTGAGCAAGGCCAACAGCAACCAACAAAATTAAGAACAACATGAACAACAACACATAACCCAACAACAACAGCAGCGATAACTTCAGCTAGAACAACAACGGCAACGGCAACAGCAACAACAATACAATTGGCAGTCAGGAAGACAGCGTCGAGTGCTTGGCCGGGCTTGGCTAACCAAGCCAACGAGCAACTTCCTGTTTTACAGTTTTAAGCTGCCGGTACACACAGACACGCACACATACAAAAGCGCGTTCTCAAGCACCTACGTCTATATGTATGATTTTGGTCATGCATATGCATGTCAGAGATGAAAGTTTGACGAAACATCGCACTAGTTGCCACACGAAATCCACCCAGCAATAATAGATAACATGTACAGACGAATTTGTGAAATGGTAATGAAACTGGGTGAAGACAACTTCAAAATGACTTACTTTATACTTATGACAGTATGAAATAACTATTAAATATTGCAAAAATTAAGTAGCTTTTTACAAAGCAAATTACAGTGATCTAAATGCAAGTTTCAATAAATGAAAATATATAATTAAGTTTTGCCTACTTGTTCTTAAAATAAACAAAGTTAACTATTATTTTTTCAAATAAAATTTAATTTGAGTAATTTACAGTAAGTCTAGCATATATTTAGTCCATCACGCACCTTCTTCATATAACTAAAATTTTATAAAGCAAATTATTGTGATTTATAATGAATGTTTTAATAAATGAAAATATATAATTAAATTTAATCTCTTTGTTGCTATTATAAGCTAAGTTAACGATTATTCTTTTAAATAAAATTTAATTTGAGTAATTTACAGTAAGTCTGGCATATCTTTAGTCCATCACGCAACCATCGCTAATACGCACACACTAAACACAGACAGATTGCATAAATTTTGCGCAATGCGCTTCGTGCTGCCAAAACTCTAGGAGTCGAAAGCATTTGGTAAATGCTACGAAATTGTTGCCAGAAGCGGCAAATGGCAAACGACGCCACAAAATAAGGTTTTTGGGTTAAACTGCAAGTTTTTTGTTGACATTCAAATTTGCATAGTCAAATTTTGTGGCAGCAAAAACGAAAACGTTTTGCTGTCATATTTGATGTGTTCAAACCAAATGCGGAAGTGCTGGCAGCTCACTTGTAAGCCGCGTAATGCACACACGTACATATATACATATATCACGAGTGTCTATTATGTGTATGTGGTAGTATGTGTTAACTGCTTTTAAATTTGTTTTAATTATGGGGGGCACTGCATATTGTTTCAGCTCGTTGCGCACAACTTATAAAATATTCAACATATTTTTAAGTGCTTGGGCGCGAAATATGCGCTGATCCTAAAAGTAGGCAAGGGATACTTTTTTTGCAGTGCAACAGATGGGGAAAACAGCCACGCCACAACCACAACAACAACAACAGCAGACAGCAGAACAAGAAGAAGAAGCAGGTCGCTTTTGGTCACTTTACAAAAATTCTTGTCGCCAAAAGAAAATTGCAAAATGCCTTTACATTTTTCTTCCTCTAGCCTCTGTCGCCGTGGACACAGGCAACAAATACACAACAGCTGTTTGCGCTAAGTGTACCTGCTGCGGTGCCGGAAATGACAATGGCCTCCGTCCAGTGGCTTCCTTGTGCAGCTGCTTGATGGTGATGGCGTGCCGACACTGGACAATGGAGAACGGCAAATGGACAGCAGTTGGTGGCATCGTCAACGGCAACAACGGCTGAGAATGCGACTGGCAAAGCGAATAAGGACATTGGCATTACACTCCGCTGAAGTTGCAAAGTGGTGTCAAATGTCAAAGGAAGTCGATGGGATTGTTCAACTCGTTTTATCCAGCATTTCCCAAATTGTTCCTTTGTCTATTGCAACTAACACAATTGTGTAATCTATATATATAATGTTTAGCGAAAGCAATAGAATCTTTAGTTCCTTTATTTACAAGAAATTCAGAACTGAAATTGCAATAATTTAGGCACCCCCATATCACAATGTCCCCAGCTCAGCCTTATCAGCGCAACGGGAGGGAATATGGGTAATGCTGAGGGGCTCAGCTGGCAGATCGTGTGGCGCGAGGCAGACGCAACAAAAAAGTTTATTTATAATAAACACCTCAATGAAACAGTCAGCGGCAATATCAACATCAACAAGTTACGCCAGTTCGCTGGCACATTCAGCCCTATGCCACATAATGCCGGCATCTAATTATAACAATAACATAGAACACATCAGTTTCATTCGCAACGAGAAGCAAAGAGTATCGACATCAAAAACAATTAGAAATATTGAGCAAAATAAATACCGTAAAAATTCAAGCGAATGCGCGCGCGGCTTTCTAACAATTTCGAAACTTGACGAAACTTTTTGTATCTTTCGTTCCCATTTTCGAAAATAGCATTATAGTGTGTAGTCTTGACGGAATTTGTGTGAAGACTGTCAGTCGTTTCCCAAACGCGACGCAACGCAACGCGCTACGCGAGAACGATTCGATCGTCCCAACTATATAAAAATAAATCTCATACAAGAACAAAAAAGAACGAAAAAAAAATAAAAACAAATTTAAACGGCGAGCTGTGCCAAAAATTTCAAAATTAGAGTGGAATATAGTAGTAGTAATGTGTGTTTGTGTTTTTCTCTTATGTTGTAAATAATTTTGTACCCAAAATCAGAGGAATAACTTAACAACTACAGATATGTCAACAATTAACGCTGGGCGAAAGGCCCAGCACGAGGTCATGCATAAGGCAGGCTGGAAGATCGATGAAAATGAGAAGGGTAAAGCATAGTCAAAAACTATATGACAAATTCAATACTTTCTTCGCTCTCCCAATCAGCCTGCTATATAGATATTGATGAAGATAACGATGACGAAAATGAAAAACTGGATGAATCGCAGCGCGTTTATTCGAAGTGGTCCGAACTGCCCAACATCGCGTTGGAGGAAATATTCACCTACCTCACACCCAAAGAGCGGTATTACGCCAGTCTGGTAAGTCTATTTCTTGCTTCTCCCGAGAATCATTTTGACTGCTGTTGGATCTTTTAGGTTTGCCGACAATGGTACAGCGCCTTCTACTTGCCCACGGTGTGGCATAACTTTGTGGTTGATGATCGCACGTTGACGCGACCCAAGTACAACTACTACTCGGGCTGGCAATACTGTTTGGATCATATGCGCACCCAAAACTGTTTGGCTCGCATCGGCAAACACCTCAGAGGCATTGAGTTTCGGCCGTGGCACAGCTTCAATAACATCTATCAGTTTATGACGTTGCTTTCGTGGAGCATCGATAAGGTAGAGCCAACTCCAATTGCAATCCACATCGATTCATATTGTTATTTTGCAGGGTCTCGAGCATAATCCTCAGTCCGAATTGATTGGCATGGGTCGCTGCATCCGCTCGCTTGTGTATCACTTTCCATGCAACATGTCGCAGCCCAATGATCCCGAAGGCATCAAACTCTTTGGCACCGGCGGTCAACTGTTGAAGGGTCTGAAGGAGCTGCTGCTGCGACTCACCGATCTGCACACTCTGCAGCTGGTCGATTTTGTCTTGGAACGTTTCGAGGCGAATCATCTGCTGGACGAAGTCGTCTGCAGTTGTTGCACCAAGATGCGTGTCCTCAATTTGGTGAATGTGACCACGGTGCACTGTCCCATCATGCATGTGGGATTGTTTCTCAATTTACGGGTGAGTTCTCTTTCTAGATTTGATTTTAAGCAATTTCGTAAAATCTGTAGCTAGTTTGTCATTGGTGATATTGGCATCACAGCTATTCCACCCTTCGCCTGTAGGCTCTAAAACCTATACTGTTGTTTTATTGTGCAGGTGCTCACCATATCACCACAAAACATTGACGATGATGTGCTCTCGCTGCTGGCGGACACGAAACTGCGTCATTTGCATTTGCTGCAAAACTGCTACACACCCAATCACCTGACCATCAGTGCCTGCGGAGTGAAGGCCTGGCGCAGCCTAAAGCTCACGAATCCACGACTGCGAGTCCACCTGCGCCTGGAGAATCTAGCGGACGGCGAGGTTGTGCTGCAACCCGAGGCGCCAGTCCATAGCATCACTTATTGGGCACCACGGGCACGCATACGCACAGAGCTCTTAATCCGCATGGTGGATCACTACAAGAATACCCTGGCCGTCTACGGCCACGAGCTGTTGCCGCGCTTCAGCAGCCCAAAGCCATTTCACAATCGCATCGACAGCTTGCTGCTGCTGATGTGCCGTCAATGCTTCAACCTGGACACTCTGGTAAGCTGGCTGTTGGCCAAAGAGAGTCCACAAAGTTTATCTGTTAATATGTTTGTCGCAATGCAGGTTATACGTGAAAAGGTATCCACATCGACACTGTTGCTGATCGCACGCACTGCGAAGAACTTGGAAACGTTGCACGTTAGACGCTTCGCTGTCATCTTGAGATGCGATTGGCCCCGGCATCCGGAGTGGAGCAACGAGTTCTATTTGTGGCTGAAGCACAACTCACGCTCCTACGAACGGGTTGAGCGTGAAATCTCACAGATCCTAGGCTACCAATGGAACCTGCTCAGCGATCACGATTTCAAGCTACTCACGGTGAATGTAAAGGCGGGTGCGTGAGGCCACGCCCACTTACAGCATATACATATATATATTCAGATGTACGATGAAACAGAGACTTGTGATAAAGGGTGTATAGCTTTATTAGTTATTGACAATTTGCTATGCCGAATAAAGCAAATATTTATTGAACTTACTAATTTTTGTGCGGGGAAAAACATTCAACAAAAATTAACTGCTAATTTGTGGAGAAATTTGACGACCAGTTTAGCATATAAAACAGGTGCTAAACTCTAAGCTCGGTTCAGTTGATACGCAATCGCCGCAGCATGAAGATCTTCCCAGCCATTTTCGCACTCTTCCTATTGGGACAACTTGACGCTGTGCCAGCACCTCAATTTATCAGTGTGGGACTTCCACTGCCCATAGCTGTTGGAGTGCCGTACTACGGATCGCCGTATTATCCCCACCATCATCATCATCATTATTCACCACACTATAACTATCACCATCACGACCATCACCATCACCATGGTCCTAGTCATCATCATCACCACCTCTATTGATGAACATCAAATCGGAAAACCTGAGTGCAAACTGTCAAAACAACATAGTTTAATAAATCATTTATTGATGAAAAAAAATAGAAATTGCTTACACGTATTTGAGCGCCAATTGTTTGTTTGTCTACAAAATTATTTATAGGCAATAAGACACATCCACAACATTTTTGGACAAGTATGGTACATATCATTGTATTTCATTATATATGTATAGACGATCAATCTTAAGATCCAAAACTCTTTTAAATGACAGCGGGCAACGATGTAACTGACACTGACATTTAGCACATTTAGGTCACTTCTGTTTAGCACCGTTACCTTCTGCGAAAGCTTTTAGACAATTGCCTTTCAATAAAACTTTAGTTCAATTCAATATTCGAACCAGCACAAAAAGCTGCGTGGAAAGCTCTCGGTTATTTACCGACCTTGAACTGGGGACTGCAACAATAATAAATACAACAGGCAAATCAATGCAGCTGCCTGCAGTGGCAACCGACAGAATTCAATGTCAGTGTCAGCAGAAGTAAAAGAGCTTTTCAGAATTTGCCGCTTTTGCCGCACTTGCATACTTTCAGGCGGCACATTACGTATACGGCCGTGTGACATACAAAAGAAAATGCGAAAATAAAAAAAAAAATAGTATATATATAAATAAATTTAAATTTGAAATATACTTAAGAGTAATAATGATCAGAGAATTTTGCGTGCTCGCGAGCATTTCGAAATCAGTTTTGAGACAATTTTAGCCAGAGGAATCTTTGGGCCACAGAGCAAACTGTTGCCAATGCTGCCGATGTTGTTGTGGGGGACCAGTTTAGTGGGTGACAGTGAAGGCGCCGCATGCCAAAATTTGATCATGACCGCGTAAAAAGAAAACGAAACTCAACTGGCTAAATATAAGTATATAAACAAACAAACAATAAAACGCGAAACAGCTATCAAAATACGTACGTTTGTAATTAAATGAATTGAAAAATTGTGTAACAAACGCGTTCGCTCAATATGAATAAAACCATACTGCATTGGAGCTATTTGAACTTTAAGGATGTGCCCATGGACTTGTTTCTCTACGAGGACCTTGAAGAGGTTTATCTCAAAGAGAACTACATTTCCGTCATACCCAAATGGCTGCTCAACATTACCACCCTGAAGTTCATCCATTTGGCTGGCAATAATCTCAGCGAACTGCCCGTCGACATTTACATGCTGGAGAATCTGGAGTTTCTCGATGTTTCCAACAATGTGCTAAAAGAACTGCCCAACACAATGGGACTTCTGCTGCAACTGCAACAGCTGAACGTCAGTGGCAATCAGTTAACCGAACTGCCAGTGGGTAAGTCGACTCGGATCAAACCACTGTTCCTCTTGACATTGAACTCAATGTGCGAACTCTTCCTTAGAGCTGAGCAACTTGCGCAATTTAGAGCATCTGAACATTGCCAAAAATCAGTTCCGTCGCCTGCCCCTGCAGCTCAGCGAATGCGTGCGTCTCAACGAGCTTAACGTGAGCGACAACGAGGCGCTTCTGCATCTGCCAGAGCGCATTGCCAATCTGCCCATGCTGCAGTCACTGTCCGCCGACCGTGAGTAGTAAACAGAAAAGAGAATTGCACTCAATTATATTGTTCTCTGTTTGTAGGCTGTGCTCTTGTTTATCTGCCGGCAGCGCTCTCCAAGTTTATGAATCATGTGCGCATCTTTCACAATACCTCCGTCAATTATATACCCATGATCTACGAGCGTTTCTATCAGAATTTTTACGACAATAGACAGAAACTAACGCCGCTGTATGTAAAGAGAGAGAGAGAGAGAATGACGATCAAATATTTACGAATTACAAAACTTTCTCTTAACATTGTTACACAGTTCCATCTCGAAGAAGGGTCTCTTCTGGGTGCGTGAGCTAGAAAACCGCAATCGTTTGTTACTGCCAGTAGGCACTCGCAAAATCTTTCCCGTCCCCTCGCCAGAGAACCAAGTCACGCTCTACGACGATTGTTTGCATGCGGTGCAAAAGCTGAATCGCCAATTGCCCGTCTATGAGAATAATGCACTCCATCGTCTACTGCCCGAGCCGTACATGAGTGCGCATATCAACAACGGTCCTATTGCCCGATGCACGACTACAAACTGCTCCAGATGTCTCTATACAACCTACTACTTCATGGTTGTCAAACGGTGAGTTTTGTTTTCACTTTTCTCTTGTGTTTAACTTCACTCTTCTGCATAACTATATCAAATTTGTGGATCCATGCTTATATAAATTCTACTTAGTTATTTTATTTAATTATTTACAAAATCATGTTTTACAAAAATATGCAAACATTATGGCAATTTAAGTGTACAAGACTTGGCCTTCGACTTCTATTTATTTAATAATTGCAAATTAAACTAGAATAGAATTCTAATACCTTATAATATGTTTGTAACATTTTATTTTTTTTTTTAAATTCGATTATTTGACATAAAGGTTAAGGTTTAAATTAATTTGCAAATATGAATAACTTATTAATTTAAAATGAATAACATTAAGAAAATAAAAAAATTAGAAATTTAATGAACATACAAATTTATACTAATACAGATAAAATAGTTACAAACCATTTTATAGTTATTTTCAAGAGTTAAGAGGTTTTATATAGTTTTAATAAAAGATTTGAATTGCGTTAATGTTAATGCAATGAATTTGTTTATTTTGTCAAGGACAGTTGTGAAAGGGTAATGAAGGGTATAATTCCAGTCTCGTCATGTATTTTAAGCTTGTGTGCATTCAATGTTCCTGGTTTTCAAGATTTTCTAAAAATATCTACATTTAATGTAACTCCAGTCGCACTTCGGAAAAAAGCTTTAAATGATTTTGAAATTAATTGCCATATGTTTCACTTAACGTCTTTTCGCCTAGCAGCAGTTCATGGTTCCAGTTGCTTAACATTATTTTAATACCCCTCAAAACATATAATATGTTCTTGATTTAACAACTTTCACACCTTTTTGTCCCTTTAGCGAACAGAAATTGTTTGAATTTAATATTTTATAAATCAATGCAATACTTTTAAATCACTAATATCATATTTCTAAAGGCTTCTGAGAGATATCCAATGGTTGGCTTTATTTTGGTGACTGTCTTTACTACTGTCAGACTGAGATCCTTTAAAACTTTCGTTACTATTATTCAGACGAGGAAGTTTTAAATAGGTTTATTTAAGAGATTCAAGTTACTTTTATTTACGACAATTCTTCACTACTTCATTTAGATACATTTAAGAACAATGAAATCATATCTCTGTCGCAACTTCTATCCAACATACTGCTCATCTTTTATCACTCAAGCGTAACCCCATTTCTTTCAACTTGCAGACGCGGCAGTGCCTCGAAACAGTTATTCACCTGTAACTTCTGCACACATAACTGCGCACTACAATGGCTTTCGAGCAACTCGAAGAAATATTATCAGCTAAACTGGAAAGTTTCCGATGACGATGACGACGATGAAGACGATAATGATTAGATATTAGGCCAGATTAGACGATACTTGTGGATGTTTGTATATAAAATTTGCAACATTTAATTAGGTGTTAGTTTCATAAATGTTATTTAATCACTTAAGCTTGTTTTGTTGTGAAGAGGTCATTAAAGTGCCCCGATTAACTACTGGCAGCCGGCACCTATTCATTCCACAGGATGCACTAGAACAACCTCTCATAAAGTCCTTCTTAAAAGTAGCTTTGTGTAATACCATGCTGATGGACGTGCACATAATCATCCAGGACACAATGCAATGCCTCAGGATAAGCACTGCGACAATTAATGCCATCTCTGCCCATTTGATAGGCATCCACGTAGCGCGCATCCAATGTTCTATGGGGTCTAAGAGAGCAAGGTATAAAGGGGACAAGCAGAGTCATATCATTAATGAAGGACTCACGTTAGCAGCCTGTGCAACAACTGGGCATAAAGTCCACGGTGCTCGTGTATCTGACCATTTTCACATATCAAACGCTGGAGACAAGCCCTGCCCTGCTGTCCACGATAATTCATATATTCCTCAGCAAATTCATAAAGCATTTGTTGCGTCTCATCCACTTCATTTTCCACTATTTTTTGTTGTTGCAGTTGCTCTTTGGTCAGTTTGAGTGGCCCTTTGAGGTCCCGTCCCTGCCAGAGTTTCCACCAGTAAATCGGCGAAGTTGGCTCACGGAATTGATAATGATAATTCATTAGCCAGACCAGCTGGCGCCACGCATTCTTTTCCTGATAATCAACTGGAAATGCGGTGCCTGCTACCATCTAAAGAAAAATCAATTAGTTAGGTTTATTTATACAGCTTGATTTATTTGAGTGTACCTTTATCACACCACCATCTTGATAAATGAGAAAACGCTTCTGGCGACGATGATGACGCCAGGACGTTAAGTTGGCTCTTAGAGCCTGCACACCATTCAGCGCCAGCAGCAAAAATGTAATTATTCCACTATAAAATTTTTAAAAACTAAAAATTGTATTTATTTGTTAAAATTTTCAACTTACATGAGCTTCATTATTCCGCTTATGTCTTGTCGGCTCGAACGGCTGACCGTTTATGCTGATCGATCGGTTCCGAATGATTTAGCAGTGATCTCGGGTGCTTCATGGATTTATAGCCTAATGACAAGCCAGACAGAGAGAGGTGTGAGAAAAATTCACGTGTTTTCTGCGAGTTTCCTACTTTTCCATGTCCGCCCAATTAGCACAATTCTCTAGTGGCTGCACAAACTATATTCCTCTCTGTCTGTATCTCGCCGGCAATTAGGTGTCAATCTTTGTGGTGGTAGGCTTAATTTCAAATCTAATTAGTCGGTAGGCAGTTTTACACGTATTGATTGGTGATATTTCCATTGGACTTTATGCTTTGCGACTTCATTAATGAATTAATTTAATACGATGTAATGTTATGAAATGTGTTTTGCTTATATAAAAAACTCTATGTGGGCACCGTAAATATTAAAATATTGAATAAAATATATTGTACAAAATATTTAGATGCTATTAATGGCCATTTTTTATTATTTTATGCTAGAATATGCCCAGAAGTTTATTTATGAAATAACTTAAGTTCTGAATTCAAATTACGGAATAAAATAAAAATTAAAAGCCAACTCGAACCGCAGCTTCGCAAGCGATGCATTTGCGTTCAAGCTTTTTCTTATGCTTTACGTTCGCATTCATGATGCTCAAAAATAGCATCCTCTTCTGCTAAACATTTCCATCTCCATGCATTCGAGCAACGCCTTCTGCTTTACTCTCTGCAACTAGCAACTTCTTCTGCTATACTAATAGCAACGTCTTCTGTTTAAGTAACAGCAACGTCTTCTGTTTAACTAACAGCAACTGTTTCGGCTTATCTAACAGCAAGTGCTTTACTTTAACAACCATAGTTCTTAAAAGTAGCATCCTCCTCTTCTTTACTTACGCATTCATACTGCTCAAAAGTAGCATCTTCTTCTGCTTAACATTTTTGTGTTCTTGCATTCGAGCAACGTCTTCTGCTTTACTCTTCACGTTACTGTTAGTTAAACAGAATACAACTAGCAACGTCTTCTGCTTGACTAACAGCAACTGTTTCTGCTTATCTAACAGCAAGTGTTTCTGCTTTACTTTAACAGCCATAGTTCTTAAAAGTAGAATCCTCTTCTCCTTAACATTATCGCCTCCATGCATTCGAGCAACGAAATCAGCTTGACTCTTAGCGTTTACTAACAACTGGTTTATTTGATTCATTGGCATTCGGACATTTTAGTTTCATTGCAGATGATTTGAAAAGCGAATTATTTACTTGGATATATTATATTAATTAAAGGTGTTTCTGTTGTTATCGTGCCAAACATAGTTTTGTTGCATCTGAAAGAACTATTTCACGTCGTAAATAAATTAAGATTCAAATAAATTCTAACGATCTACACGTTCTGCATACAAAATAAGTGTTAAAAAAAAATGATTATAGTATTGAATAAAACTAAAATTAATAACAATTTTGAATGAACTCGATGTTTTTATCTGTCGCTAATATCGATAAGCATTGGCAATCGTTGCATTTTGAAATAGCTCATACTGAACTGAATATCAATAAACAAATAAGATTTTCCACCTTCCTAGGCAACCAACGAGCTCAGGTGGACTGCTACCAGTTGCTGTTGCTGCCATGGCGAGCCCGTGAAGCCGTGGCATTGCCATAGTGCTGTTTGTTCCATTTATCGAACAGCAAAAATGTCGAAACAGCTGAAAAATTACACAAGTTAATTAGATTACAAACCACATTTTGGCTAACACAAATCAAAAAAATCAAAACTAGTTTCTATATTTAGCGGTACAAAATTTTGGTAAAGATTAATATAAAGCTATTAGAATGTTGCGACTACCGGGAATGCCACTTCTGCCAGGTGCGCAGTTCTATGACGTGAGTAGAGCAGAGAATGGAACGAAACAAGTTTCAATATGCGATTAACACCTTTTCAACTATGTCTCGTAGTATAGCAAAGGACGTCATCCGAGGCGGCAGACGTTGATGCACTATCAGGGCATTCATATGCTTTCAGATCGTCGCGAACCGGAGCTGGTGGAGCCAAATGGACCATTGGTGGATCCAAAATGTCCACCCGTGGCTACAGAGATGAGTGCCTTGTGGGCGCCAAAGATCAGCATTAAGTTGCCGCCATGGCTGGCATATGATAAGCAGGTGCTCTGCTTCAATGCCTATTTCAAGGAGCCGCTAACCGAGATTTACCATGCGCCGTATCAGGTGCGCAAGGTGAAAATCTATTTCTATCTGGAAGATGGCACCATGCAAGTCACAGAGCCAAAGGTGGAGAACTCGGGTATTCCGCAGGGGTGTCTTGTGCATCGCCAACGGATTCCCAAGGCACCGCCATACGATCGTGAATTTATTTCCATCTTTGACCTCAATGTGGACACCAATGTGCAGATCTTTGATCGCATCTATCACATCAGTGGCTGCGACATCTTCACACGCCAATTCCTCAATCGAGCAGGCATTCCAGTGCCCGTCGCCCTGCTGGAGCCAAAGTAACGCAGCCCTTATAATCCAATCTAATTAACCTATTAATAAGTACCTTCTTAGTGATCCCACCACCGAAATGCGCAAACGTTCCGCCTTGAAGCAAGCTCCCAAGGCCGACTCAAGTGTCTTGCCAAAACGACATTCATTTGCTCAGTTTCTGGAGTTCGATCGAAGGGTACTTAAATTCCAGGGCTATTGGAACGATCGTTCCGAATTTGGCGATGTACGCAAGCTGGACATATGCTACTATTTGGCCGATGATACCATCGACATTAAGGAGAAGTTTCCACGAAATTCGGGTCGCGAGGGGCCCAGCACTTTTCTAAAGCGTGGCAAGCTGCCCAAAGAGTTCACGGGTCTGGCTTTGCCAGGTCAGCAAACGTCCGTGACGCTTCTCAACGTTCTGGGCTCCAACATGCGCGATGTTCGCTACGTGGCTGATCCACTGAATACGGGCCAAAAGCAGGTTCAACACTATACAGATCAGGACTTGCAAATTGGAGCAGTGTTAAACGTCTTCGGACGAGATGTTATCTTAACCAGCTGTGATCAGTTCACTCAACACTACTATAGGGAGAAGGTGAGTTGCATCCACTTCTTGAACCACATGCATTAACCTTTCTGCTTCTAGTATGGCATTCAGGACTTTACGGCACAGTCTCCGCCGGAACGCAGCGACGAGCGTCCATGTTACACTGGAAAGGTGCGTCGCTTGCCGCCCTACAATGGCTGGGGTAGCCACGAGGACTCCGAGGGCAATTGCATTACTGTGGAGCCCAAAGCACCGCAGGCCGACTTCAAGAAGCTTTTCAAATACGATGGCTGCATCTTGCGCTTTGGTGCCAAGCTAATGTCTGTAATAAGAGAAAATTGTGAGCGAAGTTTCGTAATCAGTTATTACCTGGCTGATGATACAGTTCAGATCTACGAGGTCGCTCGACGTAATTCCGGCTTTGTTGGCGGTGAGTTTCTTAAACGAGCCCGGGTGCCGCTGCCCGGCCAGGAGAAATTCAGCTCAACGCGACCTGAATACTTTCGAGCAAACAATTTCTACATTGGTTCCACGGTCAATCTCAAAGATCACATCTTTCACATCATTTCCGCCGACGAGTTCACGTTGCTCTATATGGAACAGCATCCGGATGAAGTGAGTGCAATATCATCTGTTTGTCTTGTCTTCTATTACAAGCATTTCCTTCTCCAGTTTCCTGTGGCAGACATACGTGCAATCATGATAAAGATACGTGACGCTGTCCGACCGCAATACAAACAATTTGTGCTACGCTGCAAGCCGGATGTCGACCTGGGCGATAAAACTACCGTTAGCTATGACACGCTGAGGTCCACTTTATTATCGTATTTATCCAAGGAGTCGATATTGAATCACGAAATTGTCACAGTGTGCCGTTTCTTCTCGGCCGAGCAAATGCCACCACCGAGCTGCGATAGAAATCATGTGCGTGCCGCAGCGCAACTGGAATTAAAACGCGCTCTGTGGAACAATGTGGAGGAACTGACTGAGCACTTGAGTCATATAAATCCGACCTGCAAGCCCTACATCACAGAGGCACAAGTAAGATCAACACTGCGTGGCTGTCGCCTGCCGTTCAGCCTTGAGCTGGTGGAGGACATACTGCAAGTGCTGCAACACAATGCACAGGGCGAGATTGAGGTGCGTGATGTGCTCGGCTTCTTTAACATGAGTGGCGATCAGGTGCCTGACATTGCGCCACTTAACATTGCCTTTGAGCTATGCCCCAAGCTGCCTTTTCTGCACAAGGGACGCCTGGTTGACTTCAATTGGTTTCTGCATTGTTTGGGCTTGGAAGAGGAGCTAGTGCGCGATAACTATTGAGCAATATTCGAGTTTAGTTCAAGGTTCCACATCAAACCGAAGAAACGCAAACTTTTTATGCAATGCCTCGAGTTTGTTTGATTTTCGATTGAAGTTTATAATGATCTGACAAATCACAAAACAATAAACTTTATCTATTCACCTATTTATCTATATAGTATCTAGAACTGATTTCTCTTGCACGAGCCTAAAGTTAACAATCATCATCGGATATTCTACAATCGTTGGCTTTATAAAAAATTGCATGTTATGTTGTGTATATACAAAGACAATATCGTGGCAAATGCATTTTAAATTCTTAAGGAATGCGCGGAACTGTGTGCTTATAAACTAATTGTAAACGTTTGCAGCTTATAAAAACGTGTGTGTGTGTGTGTGTAGATTTGATTGTGCCTTAGAGTTTTGATTCTGTGAGCCAATTGAACGATTGCGGCTTGCGATCCGACGAAGGGCTAATCGCTACATTGATAATAGTTGGCTTATCCGTCAATTGATTAGCCGCCTTCACTGCGGCTTGTAGCTGTTCAATCTCGGTGCAGAAATAACCTTGCATTCCAAACATTTTCATCATCTCCTCGTAACGCACCTGAACTCCCAAAGCCGATGGTGGTGTGCTACAAGCAAAGTGGTGATAAGATTAGTGTTCCAGTTAAGCTGATAAGATGGAATGGCTTACATTTGCGTTAGGTCTCCCTCGCTGCGTATGGCTTCGAAGGTGTCTTTATCGAAGCCACCATAGATGCCATTGTTATTCACAATAACAATGGTCACGGGCAACTTGTAGCGTACCATTGTCTCGATCTCCATGCCCGAGAAGCCAAAGGCACTGTCTCCCTCCACGCAAAGCACACGCTTGCCGGGGGCAAAGTCACGACAGAAAAGAGCAGCCGCAACGGCAAATCCAGGGCCCACTCCCATGGTGCCAAAGGTGCCGGCATCAAGGCGATGACGTGGCTGCTCATTCAGCAGCATCGAACGACCAATATCCATTGTATTGGCTCCCTCACTCACAATAATTGTATCACGTGGCAGCAGTTCGCGCAAATGATGGAAGACGGCATAGTAGTTAAGCGGCGACGCTGTGTTCAGAGACATCTGGGCGACAGTATCGCGATTATGTTTACATTTAGCTGCCAATTGCTTCCACCAGTCCTGTTCGTAGCCAAAGCGGAAATTTACTGCGTTCATTTGCTCAAACAGCTGCTCTGCAAATGGCCGTATATCCGCCTGTATGGCCACTGACGCGACCACCGAGTTGTGCAGCTCCTCGGGGCAAATATCCACCTGAATGAACTTTACGTCCTTATCGTAACGTGGAGCGCGCCCAAAGTGCAGAATCCAGTTGAGACGGGCGCCCAATAGAAGCACCACATCGGCCTTTTGCAGCGCCAAGGTGCGCGCTGATGAAACACATTGAGCAGCCGTATCGGAGACGACTCCCTTGCCCATGGGAGTGGGCAGGAACGGCAGATTTGTGTTCTCAATGAAGTGACGCAGTGTGTTCTCCGCATGAGCATAGGCGGAGCCCTTGCCAATGATCACCAGCGGGCGCTTGGCCTTGCGCAGCAGCTGAGCGGCACGAATGACCTCGTCATGTGGTGGATACACCAATGGTGGGGCCGGATGTGCCAATGCTTTGTAGATCCGCGACTCGGTTGCCTTCGATTGCAGAATATTGCCGGGGAAATCCAAGTAGGCCACACCGGGACGACCATAGGTGGCATAACGCACCGCCTTCTCAACGTGCAGCGGGATGAGCGCAGCAGTTGGTGGACGAGCGGCATATTTGCAGTAGGGACGCGACAGCTCGACCTGAGGACACTCCTGGAAGCCGCCAATGCCCTCATGATCCTGATTCGTGGCACCTCCAATAACAATCAGTGGCCAGCAGTTAACCTGAGCATTCGCCATGCCACCTAAGCACAGAAAATCGATTTAAATATGCAGCCAACTGCGCGGCAGGGGAAACTCATTTACGCACCAGTCACATGGAGCAAACCGGGTCCGGAAACCACCAGGCAGACGCCAGGTTTCCCCGTCAAGTACCCAATAGCTTGGGCTGCATAGCAGGCGGCCTGCTCGTTGCGCATGCCAATGTACTTCAGTCCAGCGGCCTGGAAGGCCATGGACAGTTCGATAACCGGAATGCCAATGATGCCGAACACATATTCCACGCCCTGCAAAGTGAAGGGAATTCATTTGCAAATGCAATATTAACTAAATATGGTAGAGTGCAACACTACAATCTAAATTATTCCATATGCCTGCATTTTAAAGTTTTATTTGCGCATAACCAAATAAGTTGTAAAACAACAAAAGTTTAAAGTTCAATTAGCCAATTACAATTGGGGCCTCTGTGAATCTGCTTATTGATTTTAATCAGCTGTGAAACTCGTGTGATTTACTGCCCAATTCCTTGGTCAGGGTATGCGAAGCAACTTTGGAACATTGGAGCTATAGTTCTATCAAGATCTGTTCGTATCTATATCGCTGTTAAAAGCCACCGGTTGGCAACAACAACAACTAACATAAAAGAGCAAAACGATAATCAAGGGAACAGCTACACACATACATACAGACATACACATGTATGTACATACTAAAACAGGCAATAACAACAACGCTTGGCCATTTTTGAGTGCTTTTGAACTTTGTACAACAAACAGTTGGCAGATAAGCCAGCAATGGGACACGGACACAGTTAAATCTACAGTTGAACGCACTGCACATTGGTATGCAAAAACTGCATATCATATCATTGAGACACAGAGGGGAAAAAGCCGCATAACAAATACCTAGCAGACGATCCCGAAATTAGCTTACCTGTTGCTTCAACGATTCCGCAATTATTTGCACAGCTTCTACTTCGGTCATTTTAATGTTGTTATTGTGCTAATTGTTAAAGTAAAGTGTGCGCTGACGCGTTAAAGCGTTTATTTTATAACTTTTTACTAAAAAATCGACAACAAAACAGAAGTGTTAAGTTTGCGTAAATGTTAAGCCAACATTCTGTTATACTCAAAATGGTCATGCTCCCTCTAAGCAGTGTGACCAGTATATTTACTTCGAAATTCTGCTTACACGTACCTTACAATATTAATCGATAGTTGAGCGGTTTAAAAATATTCATATACCGATATTTGTGTGTTAAACATCGATGCTACTTCGATTGTTTTAAAAACAAATATAATTTCAAATGACAGCTTAATAGTAAATGACGTAATCAAATGGAGTTACTAGTCTTTGGTTTACCTCAATTCGTATGAAAAATGGTGTTACTTGTTATTTGATTTCGTTATTTTTCAAAAATTTAATTTTTTGAGTATAAAATATTGAAACTAGTTTTTATGGAAGTGTAACCAAGCGGGGCTTGTCCGGGCTTCGGCATTTTATAATTTTTCAAAAATGCTGCTTATGGTCACACCTCGACAAATAAAACCGCTTTTTAAAAAATTAAGCTCTTTATTTTACGAAACCAAGCAGTTAGAATTCAAATAAAAAAATGTTCTTTAATAATATATAATCAATGAGCATCAGCTTACCAAGTATGAAGAAAAGAAAGTGAACTATAACATTTCCCACTGAGAGAAAAACACTATTTCATGAATTGGTGGATATCCGGAATATCGTCCCATAGCTCTAAATGATAATCTAAATTACTTGAAGTTCCCAAATAATTTTTATATGTAGAATACTTTGTGTGACATTCTGTAAGCAGCACTATTCTGCTTGAGTTGTCATTATTTCTGACATATAAAATAAATATTCCTTAAGGGTGGAATGATATGCTTCTATATATATGTCCATCGTGTTCTAATAGTAGTAGTAATTTAATTACTTTTATAACTAAAATTTCATATTCGTTATTTTACTTATGTGGCAAATTACAATGTCCCAAAAACATTGGCTTTGCGTAATAGCCTTAATTCAACGATAACTGATGGTACTTAAAATTAAAAAAAGCCTTACCTTTTTACTAAATGTGTGTTGTGCGATGATAGCTTAGTCAGTGAATGAATCAGTCAAATATGTTTATATATATGTATGTATACATATATATATATATATATAGATTATTTTGCTGCATCAATTTTACCATCAATGATTCTCCACCACTGAATCATACAAAATAGCAAACTCTATTAATTTCTTACAACACAAGTGCAAATTACTAGTTAAGGGAGGAGGTCTGTTACTCCAAGATTTCTACTTAGTACACGGTACGTTGACTTGCATCACATTGTATTGTCCATATTGAGGTAATTATGTTACGTAGGGCTTTGCAAATTTTTTGTGTAAACGATTGTGAAACAACTTTTGCGCTGTTTTTCGATTTGTATTTTTAGAAAGCTCTCTTGACGACTTCGTTTCTTCATAGGCCCAAGGCCTTCATGTTAATTTATTAAAGGCATTTGTCAACAATGAAAAAAATGAGACTTGCAGTTCTGCATTTTGATTAACAACATTTAACTAATTGTTGTGTCAATTTGGGGCTTTTTGCTTGAATGCGCAAAAATTAACGTCTGCAAACACCGAAACCAGTTCAAGTGTTACCCCTCCAAAAATCTAAGGTTATTGTCGGTTATCTTCGTTTATTTTGTTGACTATATAAAACAAAGCATTCTAATAAGCAGCAGAGGCAAAGCTTTGAAGCGAAACGGGAGCAAAGATCTTATGAAAACAGCAAAGGTTTACAATAATAAATAGACAGCTTTAACTTTAATAGGACTCGCACCTGAAGATGCAATTACACATAGATACAAATACATATATACATACAAACGAAAATAGGTCATAATTATATGGCATTATTTCTATAACATCACAGCAAATTGCCAAAACACAAACTACAACTTTGTGTTGACAACATCCTCGCTCGGTTCGGTGGTTTTCACTTCATTCCACTTCTGTATCTTTCCTGAACCGAAGAGCCAGAAAAATATGGCGGGTAATATGTAAGCGGCGGCACCAATAATGAATATCCAGAACCAATCATCGATAGTATTCTAATATTGAAATTAAACAAAACGATTGTAATTAATTACATTTCAAAATATTAACACCTGAGTCAGACTCACCGATTCTGTGGTAAATGCGGCCACAATCAAGGGAGAGAAGAATCCTGGCGTTGTGCCCAGACAATTAATAATACCATACATGGTTCCCGCAAAGTTAGGAGCCAGATCCTGTGAGTTCGCCAAATTTGAGGAGGTGGCAGCACCATTGAAGCCCAACGATATGGTCATTATCGCCACACACACATACGGATCTCGACCAAAGAACGCCAAAACGATGAGCATCACGCCGGGCATGATGTGAGCTATCCAAGAAATACAATATCTGAATATCAAGAAGTTCGAATCAACATCATTTTTTTACTCACATGGTATGCAGAAGACCTTGCGGGTCAATGTCATGGTCCACCATCCCTTGCGACGAATCCAATCGGCAACCGAACCAAATCCAAAGGCTGCCAACAGGCGGGCAATATGCGGCAAACTGGACAAAACTCCAGCAGATGATAGTTCAAAGCCAAGCACTTCGCTCAAGAATTTTGGAGTGGCAGTCAGAAGGAAGAACAGACCCCACATGCTGCCATAATGCAGCATGGTAAGCGCCCAGAAGGGCATGGAGACCACCAGCTGCCTGTATGGAGGCCATTTCTGAATAAAAGAATCGAAATTCCCAATCAAGTGAAATTGACCCAGCAACTCCAAGATATTACTTACCGGCTTGTTGCCCACTGTAGTTCCGAGACTGTTTTCAATAAATTCTCGCTCCTTGATGCTAATGGTGCTATGCTGAGCTGGTTCATCAGCCACCAGATAGAACCATAGACCCACCACGACAAGCACAATCATGGCCACTATATAGAAGGCCCACACCCACCCAAGATTCTCAATGATTACTCCGCAAAGCGGCCAAGTTATGACAGTGCCAAATGTGCCACCCATCAGTGAGGCAACAAACTTGCCCTTCTCATCCGGTGGCGACCACTTGGAGACCAAATTGTGGCAGCACGGATATACGACGCCAGTCACCAGGCCAATCAGAAATCGAATCACAAACACCGCATACTTATCCCAGGCAGCCGCAAGTGGTGTCAAGGCAGTCAATACAGCACCGGCCAAACAACTGTAGCCCGCAACATTGCGACCGCCCAGCATCTCGGCCAGAGTTCCGCCAGGCAGTGAGGTAATCATGTAGCCATAAAAGTAACCACCAAGCAGCAATGCCTGATCCTGTTGTGACCATTCGTAGCGCGTGCCGTACTGGAAATGCAAATAGAAAATACTTGCTCTTCAATTATCACATTAGTTTAGCGAGAAATTTTAATACGAACATCAGGCTTTTCAATGAGGGTGCCGTTCTCGTATCGCTCCTGAACCATTGCAATAATATTGATCGACAGATTCACTCGCATCATATAATTGACGAGACAAATCATGAACAGCATTACGGCTACATTCACGCGCTTCGGCACGAAAACTGTGGATGACAATAAATATTGATTGTTATTATTATTATTATTATTGTTGTTGATCATTGATTATTCATTAACTTTTCTATTTATAGTTGGACAGCGGACGATCTTAGATCTGTCAACTTTATCTCTATTTTGTTTTGGGGCCCGTCAGGTGTCTAATGAATGGCGTATGCGTTAATTTCAATATTTTGCCAATCCAATTTTTCGGGGATTTTCGGTGGCGGTTCACGTGAAACTTATTTATGAGACATTTCGAGGTTTATACCCATTAGCATTGGATAGAAAGAGGCGTATTTAAGAGGCACGTCTAAAGACATCCCCTTGAATTGTAATTACGTTCAAATTGATGATCACTTGAAACAAAAAAAATGCTATAATCTGAGTACTCTTTACGCTTAATCACTTTTAAACTGATGAGTTTCATTGTATTTTTAAACTAAATAGAGGGTATCAACGACTAATTTAAATATCAAGTCTTTAAAAAAATAATAAATTGCATTATATTTTTAAAGTTGAGCCTGACTACTGGGTATCTTCGACTAATTAACTTAATTGCTTGAATATTTATAAATAAAATAACGTGTACTTACAGCAGGGCATAACAGCCATTTTGGCAGGTTGTTATTGTGATTGAGCCACACGGCGGTGTTAACTGAAAAACGATAACAGGAAACAAACAGTTAAAGACTTCATCGTTACGCATACGCCTGGGGAAGCTGCACTTGATTTATAAATTATAAAGTTTTAATAAGTGTTTAATTCAATGTCGTTAAGCGGGAATGCGGAGGCTTTTTGGATGGCATTATTATGTCAGCTGATCTCTGATTCAGATTTACCGGTTAGAGACTGAGGCATCTGGATTACGAAACTGTCAATGAACAATTTATTGCCAAATTCAATATCTGCTTCATCTTCTTATTCATCACTCTTCCTCGCATCGTCTTTGTAATCATTCCCCTTCTATACTTCGCTCATGTTAATTTGCACTAATTAATAAAAGTTCCACGTGCAAGTGAATTTAGAAGCTTACACATTTGAATACACTCACACATAGAAATACCACACTCATTCACTATTATGGGTTATTCACAATTTGTTTGCTAATGCTTCACGTGCTGGTGATAAATTTGACCTGTTTAGAGACTTAATTATAGTTTGAAAATCATATGGCAGCAAATTTTCAATTATTATTTCTGTTGCTCAAGTGAAAGCGAAAATTGTTATTTATGACTCATAAATAACCATCACAATGATTTGGCAAAACAATTCAAAATTATTTAAATAATAATTAAATTAATATTTGAACTAAAGTTAATTTTATTACGAGACTACAAATAATTCTGCATACTTAGGCACGCTTCAGAATATTTGAATTTATTTAACTCTTTTCAAGGGGACCCCTTTATAATTTCCTTTCTCAAGTTAAGCTATAATCGGAATAATCTGACGGTGCTCCTTAATGATGCCAATTCTTCGTAACTTACAAATAAATAAAATAGTTACTTAAGTTACACGCGTTGCTTTAAAAGCATTTATCATCTCAATATCGCAACATTAAACGATAAGTGTATTGAATTTACGATCTGTACAAGCTTCAAAAGCACGTCTCAGTTGTGATTTTGGCAACACACGTGTGAGGCATTTAAGCTAAATTGAGTTATGAACATGACAAATGGGAATATCATCAAGCTATTCATGCATTTTTAAGTGGTTTGATATAATTTTTGATTTACTCCTATACTACTACCGATAATACCTATCATTGTCTGTCATTGCTCTTGTCAGTCTTTTCAATATAGTAATTGTAGTGCAACACGCTAGGCAAATTTGCAAAATACTTTCATATACGACTTATCCAGATCAAAGTCATTTGTAAAACTGTTTATTATCGGCAGGGTAATGGAGTAGATGTAACTGTTCGATATTTTTTTAACGTCGCCCTTGGCACGTCGGAATCAAATATTGGATTCAATATACAATTTGGACAGCTGTTCGAAAGCCATTCAAATTATTCACGTTGCACATGCAGTTCGTCACTCGCCAATAGCCTCGCATATGTTACTAAGGTAGTTAAGCAGGAATTTGTAATACTAATAATAATAATAGAATTTAAGGTTGCAGTTTCGAGGTGCAGGTACTTCAAGTAGTCTACGTTTTGAACAAATCTCAGTTGTAGCTATGGATAATTTACGAGATCCATTGACATCGCCCTGATAAAGCCAGGGTAACGGGAAATTAAATGGCGTTAACTATTCGACTGGAGATTGCAGAGTGTCTTTAAATCATTCAACTTGCATTAGTTAAGCCTTTTATACGGCCCAAAGTTCCAAGAACAACAATACACATATATACATAGCTACATATATGTTATGTATAACACTAAGTAGACACCATAAACAAGTGATAAGCAATCGTTTTGGTTTTCCAAAGTTCTCAATGAACGGAAGAAATCCAAAGTAAATAAAATAAAAAAATAACCATATTCATAAAAATACAAAAACAAAAATCGAAAGTTATAGCCAAGTATACAGTTATAAAATCTATAGACCTTTTATACACCGTTATCAAATTATTGCACTTCACAACAGCAAATACAAAAACAATAGCTCTATAAGTGAATTGCGTGTGGATCTATGTAATTTGTTAGGTGTATTAACTCGACCGGTAGTTAAGTATATAGGTAGACATACTTCACCTCTACATGTCTAAGTATATTCACAAAAACACTCGATGCGCGAACGTGATTTGCATATGCAAAAAATCTGTTATTAAGGTACGAGCGTACCACCAAAAATAGATTTCGCATTAAAGATATTCCAGTAAAGATATCACATTAAAGATATACCAGTTAAGATAACCCATGGTCAAGGAAACGTGCACTGAACATTTATTTAAATTAATTTTATGACCAAAACTAAAACTTAAACCGTAAATAACCTTTGAATCCGGTATCATATGAATATGTATTACATCTGCAAAATAGTCTGCATATTCTAGTCGTATCATAACAAACAATGATATTCACAATAAAATATATTCAGACAGATAACTTAATTAATGCACTTCAGTTCTACGTGTTGATGATTGTTAAAAGATATCCTAAAAGCTTCAAAATAAAACACTTTCCAACAAAATAATAATACTTGTGGTATAATTACTTTTTAAAATGTTGGAGACATGAGTAAAATAATCTCATGCATCGCATTTATCTCAATTTACGTTGGGAGGTTTTAATTCAGAAAAATATAGATAGTATCGGGCTTTTCAATTAATTTACGTGTTGTTACCATTAATTGATAGACTACTTTTCCAGATATACTCGCATATTGCTGGGATTTTTATTTAAAGTACATTGTATATATTACATTATTTGCGAGTAATTACAACATTTACTTGTAACAATCGAGTGTGACAAAAATGTTGTTGAATAGTGTTTAAAACCCAGTTATTTACACATTTTATCTAGATCCATTAGCTACTCTAGAATCTTGACAAATTACCAGAGCGAAAGATAGATAGATAGTATAACAATTATCACCGGGTAGAACCCGCAGTTACAGGCCATATCTATAAGTAATTCGCTGAAATGAAATGTACGGAATTACCATGTACCAAAATCATGGGGGGAGCCACAAGCTAGTAAGTAAAATTGGGTCGGGAATGCTGCTAATTAATTTGTAGTACATGTCTCTAATCGGGAGCGTGGCGCTTTATCAACGTCATTGCTTGTGCTGGCTTTATAAAATCAACTCAAAAATTTATGATATTATAAAATGAAGGCAAAGAAAAAATCGTAATTGTAAAATATATGGTTACGAGTATATTTGCCATTATACACGGTCATCTGATAAAAGGCAGCTGGTAAATGGTAAATGATTCTCATTATAGTTAGTTTAATCGTCAATTATTTGGTTGTAAAATTAAAAATTGGACTCGTGTTGCAACGTTTATGGATCCATTAATGATTTGATTTACCATCTGAACAGTAATACTCGTAATATCCAGATAAAAAGACTAGGGGGTAACTATGTCACGATTTCGGTGTATGATATGGGATGTGTCCAAAGAGCGATATTCACAGAGCAATATTCACCGTTAGCGATTAATGCTGATGATACATATAAGAAAGTAGACGTACAGTCATGGAAAAAATAATAGAAACGCATTTTCTCACTTTCTTCAACTTCATATTTTTATTGCAATATCCAATCTTGAGTTCAACTTTTTAATTTTTCTTAAACTTAAATATATCACTCTTCAATAATTAACAACAAAAAGATCAAATGTTGTATTCAGTTAATTATGATATTTAATTGAAATTCCATTTTGATTTTCGGCCTGGAAAAAATAATAGAAACGCTCACGTGTTTTGCGAAAATTTTCGTTTTTTGTTCTTTAAAAACAAAATAAAAAGCTTTGTTTCGCTAAATTCAAATAACTTTAGTCTAAATATTACAACTTTTATGGAAAATTATTATCGAATTTGGTTAGTATAGTCGCAATGGGTCTTGGATTACATTGCACTCGAGGAGAGAGGAAAATAATACTCAGGTTAAAAGAAGAGGGTGAATCCACGGCAAAAATTACAGAACTAATGGAGTTTTACCAAAAGAATATGTTTTCTGCAATCCACTTCATAGAAAAATTAGAGAAACAGGGCCGGAAGCGAGCAACTTTGGAAAAATATGCCAATGGGGTTATATGAAAATCGAAAAAGGACCCACTCCTTTCATCAAAGGACTTCAAAAATTGAATCAAAACGATAGTAACTAGTTGTTCTATACGTAATAGGCTAGTTAAGTAAAGTTTGAAGCCGCATGCATCAAAGAGAGACCCTTTTCTGACCATAAAGCTTATGGGCAGGCGATTATTTACTGGCAAGAAACATAAACACCTCGAAAACGGGAAAAATTTCGTAAAATCCGACGGGACAAAGATACATATGTTTGGAAATGACGGACAAACCTATGTTAGGCTCCCAAAAAATTCTGCTTCTGATCCTAAATACACTTTGAGACCGTTAGGCACGGTGGAGGCCATATACTGCAATGGCGATGTTTATCCGCTTCAGGTGTTGGTCTCTTTTGGATGAATGGGCCTTCAAACTTCGCTCAAAAAGCTTAATACGTATAGAACGTTTAGTTACTATCGTTTTCATCCAATTTTTGAAGTCCTTTGATGAAAGGAGTGGGTCCTTTTTCGATTTTCATATAACCCCCTTTGTCAAATGTTTCCAAAGTTGCTCACTTCCGGGCCCGTTTTTCTGATTTTTCTATGAAGTGGATTGCAGAAAACATTTTTTTTGTGTAACAATCCATTAAATCTGTAATTTGAGTCATGGATTGGCCTTCATTTCTAAGTCTAAGTATTATTTTTCTCTTTACACCTGTGCAATGCTCTGCACGACCCATTTTGACACTAAATGTCAAAATTTAATGATAAGATTTACCTAAATTTGGTATATTAACATTTCTGATATACGAAATAATTGTAATAATACATTTTATTTTGAATTTGACAAAAAATTATCAAAGATTTCAGCAAAACACGTGAGCGTTTCTATTATTTTTTCCAGGCCGAAAATCAAATATTTAATTTCAATAAAATGTTTAAATTAACTGAAGTCAAAAATTTACCTTTTTGTTACTAATTATTGAAGACTGATATATTTATGTTTAAGAAAAATTAAAAACTTGAACTCAAGATTAGATTCTCCAATAAAAATATGAAGTTGAAGAAACTGAGAAAATGCGTTTCTATTATTTTTTCCATGACTGTATGTATGCATATAGAGATTATATACCCATAGCACGCGTGCTTTTAGCATTTACATAAGACTTCAGCTTCAGCTCACAATTGACATGGTTTGGCAGTTTTCATCTATCTCTACACGCTTTTTTTTGTTTTTTTTTTCTGTATTTTCTGGTTTGACTTTTGAAAAACGTTAAAAACAGTTCGGTTTTAGTCAGTTCGCATGGCTATTCAACTGTTTTGTTTGCTTCGTTGCGGCTCATTTTATTTTACCCTAACATCGGGTAATACAGTTTTATTTCCGAATTGACAGTATTCAACACGTTAAAGGATGTAATTCAGTCCAAGCTAAACTCTACAAAGCCATTCCTATAAATATGTAAGCAGATCAGTACTCATGGTGTAAGTAAGAAACACGCATTTTCGGTTATTTACAACTTGAGGCTGTCAAAGCACCGACCAGTCCAAGATTTATATATTCAAAAATTCTCGTGAGATTTTCTTATAAATCACCTGGCTAAGGAAAAGGGTATTAAATTATCGGCGTGCTAAAATCACTACTCAGTTGTTTTTATTTATACTTTGCCTTTGCTTTAGTCGCTTAATTCTGCAAACTAATTCAATGGCAATGAACCGTATCTCACATAAAATTGAAATATGTAATACGCTCTACCAGTTAATAGCAGTTATATATTTGTTTTATTGTTTCATTTTGTTTGTTTTTTTAATGTCGGCTATTGTTTTAAGATTCTCAGTGACCGCATCGAATTCCTATTTTGCACCAATTCCCAAAGCAATTGCATTTTTGTTCGTTATACTTGAGTTTTGAATATCAATCACAGTGAATAGGAAGAACCCCACAATTACCATAACAAATAAGATGAATTGTGCCCAACTTGTAGATACCCTTCACACACACACACACACACACACACACACACACACACACACACAGATACACACTACAATGTAAGCAACAATTGTTACTAAGAAACTTTTCCCCTCCAAATTTTAATTACGCAAAAGGTTTTTACCCACTTCCACTTCACAATATGAAATTCAAAACTACTATAGAATAATGTTAATAATTGGTGCAAATAATTATTCATATAATTAGCAGCACAATTAATGCAAAACTCAATGCGAAAAATTGCAGGTCAAAAATTACAAAAATAAATATGTGTACAAATATTACGATATCCAAATTGCAGTGGAAAACAACTGGAATCATCTATTCAAAATAATCTGCCGTTCCTCATGATTGATTGCACAATTTAAATATTTTTGAGGACTTCCTAAATAGCTTAATCACAGTATTGCAGAATGCTTGAATGGAATTTTTTGCAAAGATTTCCACTAATTTTTTGGAGTTTATTAAAATAGATTCGCCTAACAACGAAACCAGTTGTCTTATCAGATGCCAATTTATAACTGAAATGCATATTTTAACCCAGATGTCAAAAATAAATTAAAAACAAACACGCGTTCACAACACGTGAAAGTTTTTTTGGGATTCGCTTTGATTTATTTAACACTTCAACCAAAGGATAAAAGAAGTTCATAGCTTCCATGAATATCAATTTGCACTTGAGTTATCGATTTCAGAACAGTTTATTGCACTACACAATAGTTCACTTTTTCATTCTTAACGTCTCTGTCGTTTTCTTATCATTTTATCGCCTCAAGTCCTGCGACAACACATAAACACACACACTCACATTTAGGTACGCGTTAGTTGGCAACCGAACTGCCCGTTCAGGCTGTACGGCTGTAAAGGGTTAACGGGAGCGGGATTGGGAACTGTAGCTACAGCTGAGAATGCCGCGAAACGAATGAAGCCAAATCACCAACTGCCAATGGCATATATACTTAACTTACCTTATGTACTACCTCAGACAAAAACCTCGAGCAGCGAAAACGCAGCGTAACAAAAACAAAAACGGTTAAAAATTGTTTAAATTGTTGTTGACTGTTGGCGGTTTCGAGATTGACGCTCTGCTCCGCTCTGCCCAGCTTTATACTCTCTCAGCTCTGATAGCGCGTCCAAACAAAAATCGCGTGCGATTTATTGCACGCCGAGAAATTTTTCAAATGTGAATAACAATTCACAATTTCGTGCTAAATAGTATTCCAATAATCAAATTAATAACAACAACAACAATAACAATATCCCAGGCAACATACATACATAATAAACATAGAAAAAAATCCATTTTCTGCTTTTTTGCACGTTTTTTAATTATTTAATTAAGTCTTATGTCTTTAAATTATGCATATTTTAGCATAGTCATATAATCTACTTGTATATAGCACACGTTTCAACTACGAGATACTCTATAATCCGCACAATATATTGAAGACTAACTAAAATTTTTTAATTCTTGCGGAGAAAGTTTCGTTTGTTAAACCCTAAACCAATTTGACAATTCAAAACTCTTTGGCTTACATTATCTGCCTCCACAATATACATATCTTAAAATCATAATCTGAGTTTTTGATTATAGAGAATTTCCCTTAACACGGTTACATTAATTAACACCTTTTTTAAACCTTCATATCAAGTTTATGAACACCGGGTATAAAACCGCAATTATCAGAATGTATGGTGCAAAAAGTCAGTACACCGTTGGAAAGCAAAATATTTAATTTAATTAACGCACTTGTCAAATCCACAAAAAAATCATAGAGGCGTGAAAACTCCACATTTGCGTGACACCCAACAGATTTGAATTGAAACTGAATTTTTGATTAGACTTTATATTCTCATTGTTTTCCTGACTAAAAAACAAACCTTATCAACTGTATTCCACTGACCAGATAAAGTAAATGTAATTAAACAATAATTAACAACGTTCAAAGTTAGTCACAGATTGTAAAAACAAGGAAGCTGATAAAATAAAAAAAAATATATAATAAATCTTAATATGGAATTTCAAGTCTAAGTAAATCTTCAAACCTGTTAGCAGGGTATCTCAGGGTCAGTCAAAACCCAATGTATTCGCGGAGCTAGAGACCATAACTAGTAGCCCTCTTCCAAGTCGTAAAACATGTAATCATGATGTTTTAGTATGAATAGCACCAGAAGTTCATCAAATGCTAGTAACATCAGCAGCCTCTCTGGGAGTGACAGATAATTTGTTTTATTGATGCATTTAGCTGCCTGTTTGTAGATAAGCACTGATTATTAGTGATAACAGTACTAAAATTTCGTAGTGCTCGTGATTTCAGATTTATCACTAAGTGTTGCTGTTTCTCATTTATGAAAATGGGGACTTCAATTTAGCTCAACATTTTATATTTATTTGCTTAGGTTGATTTTAAAACCTGAATGTGCATACATATTTACTAGGCTCAACAGATAATAAAGAAATTACATTTGAATGACACAATTTTGCACTACTTTGCTACGGCTTAAAGCTTAATAGAATTATAAACGAATTAAGTTTGCATCTTTGAATATGAGTGCTCATGACATGCTCACATAGATCATCCGGAGCGCACAGACTTTTCCAACAAGTTTCCCATACTCAATTATAGAGTCGCGCCCATTATAAGCACCAATCATCTGTGTCGAATGAAGGGAAAATTTATATATAAATGTTAAATTACATAATTTTTTTTTCTTTACCTGAACAAATCGCTGATAAGTGATACAAGTCTTAGCATCCAGGAGAAGTTGTACATCATTTACGTTCTGATTTACGAATTCATTCACATCTTTATCAGTGACAACCGGATTGAGACGTTGATACTGCTCCGCATCAAGTTTACTACGTATATCTAGCCAAATACAAGTACAATTATTATTACTGAAGAATTAAGAATTTAGTTGTAATTTACCATCGGTAAGAGGCACCCAAATATATGTCTCAGGACAGAGCAAAGAGGAGGCAGATAATTTGCCCTTGTAACGCATTTTGGTGCACGAGTGAATGTAGAAGCCCATGTAGTAATACTTCAAAGCGGGCATACGCTCAGCAATTGTTTGCACCAAATCAATTTCTCTGAAGTACAAATTTGATGAAACAGCATATAGGCAACTAATAGGGGCAATCTCACCTCAAAGATCCATAGGTACCCAAAGATAGAAAACTGTAGTCAGGATCATAGAAAAAGTAGACAGAACTGACCGAACCTGGTAATATATCAATGACTCCCACGGCAATCAGCTTATCGTCTAGCCAATATTGCTGATGAAACGATCCATATCCCATTTCCGGAGTATCTGCTGATTTGTAGTGCTGCAAACATTAACATTCGTTGTCAATTGTTAATTTTTATATGGCAATTTGTGTAGATAAGTATTCTATTGTAAAACATTTGTATTTGTATTAGCCACCTTCATTGGCGAATCTTGCAGATGGTCCTTGTAAGCTTTCTGATCTCTAGGCGGATCATTGTGTATGACAATCTGATACTTCCTGTATAGCTCATAGCTTTGTGGCAGTGTCTGCTTGAACGCTTCTCCATGGACGTGCACCAATCTCAGCTGAAGTTAAATTAATAAAAGAAAGAAATATAATTTATAATTACCTTTAGGGGTGATTTAACCAAAAATCTCTGCATACTAGCTAGTGTTAGACGTGCGGGGTTATCATTGTGAATGACTAATTGATATTTGCGATACAATGCATGCACTGCATCAGTACAACTACGCTGTATATCTGAGGCAGCGACCAAAACGATCTGCAACAAATAGCACAAATACGATGTGTGTACATAGAGGGACTAATAGGAACAAGGGCACAAAGATGTATAAATAAAGAAAAAACAAGCTTGAGATATGTACATTTGCGATATAAAATACCCCTGCTGAACTCAGCAATTTAAGGAATGATGTTCATTTGCATAAAGTGCAACACAGAATGAAATTTCACTACTGGTAACATTAAGCTTGAATATTTTTGACATTACATAATTATCGGATTATTTGTTATTAGAGCTTATTTACGAATTCTTTTTCATTTTTTAATCAAATGCTATTATTTTATGTACTAACTGCACTTTTAACAAATGTTATCATCGTTTACACACCTTTAACTGATGCTTGTCCGTGTCGCTCGTTGATGTTAAAAAATCTCTTAGGCTCTTCTCCTGCGTTACCTTACGTTCCTTGGGCGCACAGGCCTTGGCTTGCCTGCGCTCCAAACGCATTTGCTTGGCCTTTTTGCGTGGTGGATTTGAGCTGGAAACTAAATATTTTGTAAATGTTTAACTTATTATACAGAGTATTCATGAAATTAAGATATTACATTTTTTTGAGGCAGCTGATTGATCACCATCGCCCGCTGCTATCCTGCTGTCATCACCTCCTCCCTGTGATTCCGCAACGCTAGCAGTTCTTAGTTGCGTTGAAGGGGGCAGTACTAAACTCTCCACACGTGCCACATCAATGATCGAAGGTTTCTTATCAGGCAGCTGAGGTTGCGGCTCGCTTGCGTTAGCAACGAATTCGATGTCGCAGCCGCCATCATCATCCTCGGTTTTCGAATGCTGACGCTGCTCGGGGTGATCATTCGACTCACGTTTGCCATCACGTAAGAATTTATTCATGCGCCTCAAGATTCGTTTGTTGGACTTAGTCAGCTTAAACTCCATTGCATCACACTTGATCGTGTAGCATGGACAGCATGTGACGTTGTTTTGCGGTTTATAGCAGTAATTGCCGCATCGCCGCCAGCCCCTATCGATCAGCTCTTGGTAGTCATCACAGGACAGACGATAGGCGTGCATACCTTCATGACGCACACGCATCCAAATATATATATATGTACACATGTGTGTGCCGATTGAAAGGAATCAAGTTTTAAGTACATTGCACCTAATTTTGTTTTGGTTTTTTTTATGGAGTTCTTACCGTGGGACTTGCTGCACTCTGTTCCTGTGCAGTAGCCACATTTGCTCGTCTGAGCTCCATAGTACTGCACAATGCTGACACTCATGATTGGGCACACCAACTTTGTTCAGTGCAAGGCAAACATTATATTAATTTGAGTATTGAAATTGCAAAATTCTGCAACCTGATCCGATATTTCGGTTGAGAGCAGCGTGACCACTATTTGTATTTCATAACATACCTTTTGTTTCCAAAAATATATGAAATATACCACACACTTAGTGGGATGATGGTCACACTACATTAGTGATGCACAAACATTAGCTTTGAATTTCTTATGGTTTTAACCTTATTTCATAATCATTTACCCAATTTTGCATTCATAAATATAAATATTTGCAATAATTTAAATAAAAATAGCAGTAGTAACTGATTACGACTCCGTCGCGCTGGGATTAGGAACTGTTATACAAATCCGCTGGTTCACCTGAATTTGAAAAACATCGTTTTCAATTTAAGAAATATCGGTCTATCGATAGTGCCATCGATGTTTCTCCACCTCTACCTAATTTGGTGGCCTCAGTTAATAAGCTAGTTTCTTTAAAAATGCATTAGAAAACCATGAAATAAAATATCGCACAACATACATAAAAATTGTAAGTTGAAGGGGCCCCACATAAACAATTTATTTACATTACATGGCTTACAAACTTCATCCAGGCATAGTGCGCATTTATAAAAGTAAAAGCGGCTGCAGCCAGATGTGAATTGTACACAAGCAATTTCCGTTAATCCGCAATGCGTAGGGCCAAATTCCAATTAGACGTCATCGGTTAAATGCTTTTAGATGGGATAGAGAGGATTGTCAGAATAGAAAATGATTTGTTTTTAGGAGATTGTAATCCAAATTGAATATGTGTTTTGCACTATTATTAATTGCATATTCGCACGCTTTAGCACTGCAATGATTGCAGCGGCGGCACCAACAAAAGCGACGCTCGAAGGCCGCCCACAAAAGACGAACGCACACTTCGATGGCAATCTGAAACTGGCTCAGACGCAAGATGAGGTCAATGACAAAGTGGCGACGCCACCCACAACAATACCAATACCCGCCGATTTGCAACCCGCCTACCACAAACTGTATAGCGATTGCCGAGAACATGCCGCCTACTTTGCCAAGGATCACACGGAGTATGGGCAACGGCTGCATGCCGCACACATTGCCTGGCAGGACTTCATAGTGCTGGCCAATCGGCTGGTCTTGCAAATCGATGCCTTCGCCCACGAATACGATCTGGATGCCAGCACGCCTGGCAATGGCTATCGCAGCTTTATCTACGTGACCAACGCCTGCATCTCCCATGGCCGCAGCATTTGCCAGCAGCTGCATGCTACGCGTGCCACGCTCTTCTTTCGCAAAAAATTCTACATGAAGGAGGTGGAGGCATGCTCCCAGCTGCTGTGCTCGCTCTGCACCTGTCTCCAGTATCTGTTGATTCTGCGCCAATGGTCGACCACAACGGGCGATCTGTTTGCCAGCGGCAAGCACACGGCCGAACAGCTGTTCGAGCTGGGAGACACTATCAATCAGTATTGCTTCTATGGACGCTGCTTGGGCTTTCAGTATGGCGACTCCATACGCGGTGTGCTACGCTTTCTGGGCATCGGCATGGCCAGCTACTCGGAAACATACTACTCGCAGTCGGATAACGGCAGCAGCGCCTTGCTGAAGACGACACGCAGTCTGTGGTCAAGCGGCAAATACCTAATGAATCCGGAGTTAAGGGCCAGACGCATTGTGAACATTTCGCAGAATGCCAAAATTGATTTTTGTAAATCATTTTGGTTTCTAGCCGAATCGGAGCTGATGCACAAGCTTCCCAGCATTGTGGGCAGTTCCATCAAAGTAAATCGAATCATCGAGCTGCCCGCCGAGCCATTACGTGTGCCGGCGCGTCGCCATCAAGCGGCAACCGATGACGATAACGTTGAGGAGCTGCAGTTTGTGGACGTGCCTGTGCCCAGTGCCCATTTGGGACCTGGTCTGCCGGTCTCAGTGCGTCTGCTTAGCGCCAAACGCCGTACTGGAATGCTGGGTGAGGGTCGCTATCGTGGCTGGCGTCGACCATCGCCGCCTAGCAACTCCATACTGTTTCACTGTCATGGCGGCGGTTTTGTGGCTCAATCTTCGAAGTCGCATGAGCTGTATTTACGCGATTGGGCTGTGGAATTGGACGTGCCCATACTTTCGGTGGATTACAGCCTGGCGCCAGAGGCACCCTTTCCGCGTGCACTGCAGGAAGTTTACTACGCCTACTGCTGGCTGCTCAATCATGCCGAGCATCTGGGTACGACAGCGGAGCGAGTAATCTGTGCTGGGGACTCGGCTGGTGCCAATCTGTCCATTGGTCTGGCGCTCAAGTGCATTGAGCAAGGTGTACGCATACCGGACGGTTTGTTTTTGGCCTACTGTCCCACGCTTGTTAGCTTTGTGCCCAGTCCAGCGCGTCTGTTGTGCTTGATGGATCCTCTTCTGCCTTTTGGTTTCATGATGCGATGTCTTCGCGCCTATGCCGCTCCGACAAACGAAATGCTGCAGGAAAATGCCAAGCATGTGGAGGAGTTGGAGGAAATTCGCAATGCACAGCTCGATGGAGAGAAGCCAATACCTAGTCTCAGTTCGAGTCGTCGCACCTCGACAGCTAGAAGTCCATTAACGCCGCTGGGACCGATCAATCCGTCTGATGAGGATGAGAGTAGCGATACCTTTGCCAGCGCCTCGTATCACAGTCAGACAGTGGAGCGCACTGACTTGCCGCACACGGAGGGAAGCGACAACAGCTCATGTGTTTCCTTTGAAGATGATTCACAGCCCATCGAGCATTACCCAATCGAAATATCAGCCGAAATACCCAAAGACGACGCATCTGCTGCGTATATTGACAACTTTTTAGACAAATATCTCATTGACACTGCCACCATGGAGGCAACGGAAGAGAACACGGCGATCGAACAACAATCCGCGCTATCCAATGGTCACGCCAAATGCAACTCGGAAGAGAACATACTTGTAGAAACGGGACGTGAGATGGTGGCCATGGACACGCTACCAGGTCGCCTGCAGGAGGCTATGAACAACATTATCAATCGGTGCACCCAATCGTATGAAATACAGGGCAACGTCTCTGCCGCGCCTGGTCAACAAGATGTTCGGAATATGGATGCTCTGATAGCGCGTAGTCCCAGCGAAGAATTTGCATTTGATGTGCCCAAAGATCCGTTTTTATCACCGTATTGGGCTAGTGACGAGTGGCTATCACAGTTGCCAGAGACTAAAATACTTGTTAGTGGACATCGACCATATATAGAAGTATGCTGCAAGTTAGCTAACATTTCCTTTTACAGACGCTGAATATGGACCCTTGCCTTGACGATTGCGTTATGCTTGCCAAGAAGCTGAAGAGACTCGGACGACAGGTGAGCTTGGAGATACTCGAAGGACTTCCGCATGGTTTCCTCAATTTCACCATGGTATGTAACATAACCAGTAATAATAGATAGATAATTGCAAGTGTGTTCAATATACTCATCAAATTGTCCAGCTGTCCAACGAAGCAATGGATGGTTCCAAGCACTGCATCAAATCATTGCAATCATTACTTCTGGCCACCACGGACAATAATGACGACAGCATTGGTAACGATGACACATCCAGTCCGAGTGCGTGCTCTGCGACATCGACAGCGCCTTAAGAACAATTTATACTTACTCTAATCTATATACATGCATATATATATACTTGTATACATATACATATATATCTATATTATAATGTTTATACACTGTTTGTTACATGCAAGAATAACATGTTGTTAATTGGGCACATTTCTTGCTTTTTTTATACACTTTTATAATCGAATAACACAGCTAAGCTTTATATGTTTTGTAATGGCAGCTAAATGCAAAAATATACTCATGTATGTAGACTATATAAATAAGCTATAGCTTTTACATTAACCAAGCCAACTGTTCAAGTATTGAGAGCGTGTAAACACGCTCTATAATCTATTTATAGACTAAGATCCAAATAATGTAATAACATTTTAAAATTGAGCATCCATGAAATACTTTTGATTCTGTGCCTATTATGAACGAGTACTTATTAAACACACTACATACATCCTTATATAGTTGGGTTAACTACACACAGCTTCCAGTTTCCAAATACTTTACTTTGCATAGTACGAATCTCTTAAGCTTGATATTCTTCCTTCTGCTAGACCTAAAATACAAAACATTAAATGGTTTTTGCCGTTACAAAATAAAAACATTGTATTTGATTTTTGATTATATGTATTGACCAAGGAAATGCTTTATTGTATCTTAATATTAGAATGTCGTGGGTGAAGAAAGTTTTATTTATGTGGTATATGTTAATATGAATACGTTTCAGGTATTTGACGGCATGTCTATGTTTCGTTATCCTCGATCTTGGGTGCCAGGTAGTAGCGTATGTGGCCCAGATCCTTAATGGCATACTCCACTACCAATGGCACATCGGCGCACATCGACAGCTGCACTTGAGTGGAAAGCGGAGTCGCCTTTGTGAAGGCATTCAGGTAACGACAGGCGAATGTGAGCGTCACAGGCTCCTGCATATCAATTATAACAGCTTCCTCCTCCTTATCAACAGAGCCAGTTTGGGCCAATTTAATGTTAGCGGTGCCAACATCGCCGCTGGCCGAGAACTTGACACCTTCCTTGGTGCAGCAAATGACGACCGATTCACTGAACTGGGCCAAGTCACGGCAGATGCGTGCGAATTCCATCGCTGGCATGCGCACAACACACGAGTAATCCGTTTCGGGAATGCCCAGATGCTCCTGGTCGAGATTCATCAGTTTCATCTCATAGTCGGATACTTTTTCCTGGTTGGCCGATTCAAACATGATGGTCACTGTATCGGCATTATCTTGTGCTTTCATTGTCACATTATCCTCGTTGTTGGCACATTTCAATATCTTAGCCATGCTCCCAAGATTCATGCCCATGGATAGATTGCGATCACAGCGGAACTTATCGAAGCCATCAGATCTCAATGTCAGCGAGACCAGCGACACATGGGAGTTGTCCATGGCCTGGAGCTGTAAGATTCAAGAAAATTCAAGTCATCTCTGGAACGTGGCTTAACAATTGAGCGCAATTTACCTGAATGCCTGAATCGCTGCAATCGAAGGTGCCTTCATTGAGCAAATCCTTGATAGCATCCAGAATCTTCTTGAGTATGGTTGCTTGACCCAGACGTGCCTCAAACATGTTTGCTATTTATCTTCTTTATTCTTAAACACAATTCGGCAGAAAAAACTACAAGCGCTTCACAGCAGCGTGCTTCTTGGTTGACTCTTTGATGATAAATACCTTCGTCGCGGCAAAACTTGGCGTTTTGGCGCGAATAACAGCTGTCAATTTGGCGCAAATATAAGAAGTTGCCAAACCGATGAAATAAGTAATAAACAAGTAAATAAGTCTGTGTGCAGCCCTGGCTGAAGTGATACATTTTATTCATGGTGAACATCAAGATAATTATTAAATATGTTTTTGAAATGATACTCATAATTAATTATATTTTCTGAAATAGGAGTGGGTGTCGTTTTGCCAATTTTGTATTTACCATTTGTCGCAAATCATTCACTCCAAGACCTAATAAAACATGTTATAATAGTGTTATTTAAAACTGTTTAAACTTACCATGCACAGTTTGCAGGTCTTGGACAGCTTTTGGCTCGAGACGTCTAAAATATTCCTCCAACGATTTGTGCTGTCGCATTGCTGCCACACAAATTGCCGGTATGAGCGATGACAAATTGAAGTCTTTATAGGAACGATAGCGCAATAATTCCGATACCAAGGGCAAATGACCGGTGTATGTTGCCAGGGTTAGAGCATTTTGTCCAAAGTAGTTGACAGCACGAATGTCGGCTCCAAAATCCAATAAAATGCGAGCGCACTCAAATCTTCCCATGTAGCAAGCTTTTAATAAAGCAGTGTTGCCATATTTATCCAGATCTTCTATGTTTTGCTGATAATTTCGAGCTTGAGAACAAATAATTCGTAATGAGACAACATCATCCTGTGCAACACAGCTCAGAGCTGAAAGGCGGTAAATGTATAAAATATGTGTTAGAATTATTTGCAGCAATTACCATTTATATGTGAAGAAGCACTCATTACTAAAAATGTTAAATTAAAAAGTATATAACGGCATCTAATCAGGGCTACCATAAAAATGTAGCCCTGGATTCGGCGGCTAGGGATGAATGGACATGGTTGGTATCGATATTACTGCAAGCAAAGCTTTAAAGAAATTGTGTGTTTTACCAGAATTTCAAAAGCATCTGTAATATTTGCATTCTTTTCCATAAAATCGAAAACACTTGCAGTATTTGAATAATATAATTGATGCAGCCCTCGTGGGGTAGTACCGATTGTTTAGCGCGTTGTGCAGCACTGTTTTTCGAAATGTCACTGTCAAAAGTGAGAAGAAGAAGCACATCCGCTTTCTTTTTCGACTGAATATTTGTCGCTTAAACAGGGCAAAATGGTGCGTCCATATACAAATCATCAAATATCTACTTAATCGAACAACAAAATCGGCTGATCAATCCTAAATAACCCAATGTCCCACCGTGTGTGCGCAGGAAATGCAAAATGCTGCGATTATTTGCTACATATATGTGGGAATTAGTTTGCAAATTTTGAACGGAAATGCAGTTTTGGCTTTTGTTGTTTATGTTCTCTTGTCGATGTAAAATTGTCTATTAATACGATCCAATGTTTTCCCTTGCAGTCGCTCGTCATCCCAGAGAAGTTCCAGCACATCCTTCGTATCATGAATACGAACATCGATGGCAAGCGCAAGGTTGGCATCGCCATGACCGCCATTAAGGGTGTTGGTCGTCGCTACGCCAACATTGTGCTGAAGAAAGCCGATGTGGATCTCACCAAGCGTGCTGGTGAATGCACCGAGGAGGAGGTAAGTCTTTTGGCTAACTTCCTGACATTAGCAATTCTAAAAACATTGTTTACTTTTCGGTTGTCACAGGTCGACAAGGTTGTCACCATCATCTCGAACCCTCTGCAGTACAAAGTGCCCAACTGGTTCCTTAACAGACAGAAGGACATCATTGATGGCAAATACTTGCAATTGACTTCCTCCAACTTGGATTCCAAGCTCCGTGACGATTTGGAGCGCTTGAAGAAGATCCGCTCCCATCGCGGTCTGCGCCACTATTGGGGCCTCCGTGTCCGTGGTCAGCACACCAAGACAACTGGTCGCCGTGGTCGCACCGTTGGTGTGTCCAAGAAGAAGTAAGCTAATGGCTACCGTCGTGATGGTTTTTTCCAGGCTGAAGCTGTTATGTCTTATTATTCTACTATAACATCAATCCAAAACATAAACAAATACATAAAAACCCAAATACTGGAAACAAACGTGTTAATTGTGAAGTGTCGAATGAAATGGCGGAATTGTCTTCAATTTGCAATTGAAGATCTGTGACAACTTAAAATCTCTGGACCAATCATTAGATTTATGTTTGATATTAGTGTCGAAACGAAAAGCAACCAAATTCCAAAATGTCATCTTCGTATTTTCTACATTCATCCCCGCTGAGCTGCACCGCCAAGCTGTGGTTATTGATTTGCAAGACTAAATCACTGCATTTCGCCAATCCCATTAATTCAACTGTTATCATATTGGGTCCAATTATCATCTTCCTATTTGCTCAATTTGACCACATTGTGAATGCGAAAAGCGATGGATATTTTCCTGAATCGAGATTTCCAAATTTAGAAGTGAATTCAAAAAACTTTACGTATGTGTGTGATAATCGCTGTCCTCCTGATGTGAAGTTTGTTACTAATTCCATTTTAGCTCAATTTTTTATTCACCCATCAATCATGTGCTTGAGCAAATCGTTGTGGAAACGGCATCAAATTTCGGATCACCAAAATTAAAGTCATATCTGTATGCGGCCGATATGGATAAAGCTCTGAAGGAGGAAGATGCATATGTGGGCATTGAATTCGAAGATCATCTTAGGGGTATTATTGAATTGCCGAACAAACTGAAAATCAAAATACGTTTTCCGCTCCATTTCCGATCACATCGAAGGCATAAGTGGTCAAATTCAGTATTTAAACGCATCCTGGCTGACCTCAACGAGTATGGCTATAATGCCGAGGGGTTTCTATCCTTGCAAATGAAGTTGTCGGAGGCAATAATAAGGTTGCAAAATCAAAGTGCGCTCGTGCCCCAAATTCATATTCAGCCCTTTCCCGAGGCTGGCCGAAAAATCTACACTGAGTTGCCAACATATTTTCGCAAATTGTTAATATCGTTCTTTTTGATGTATATGTTTCCCACACTGATCGTTTGCCAGGTGAGTTGATACTGCCAGTGATATATAGTAATATTAGCATAGAGCGAGGATTTTGCAGATGATTGTGTCGGAGAAACAAGAATGTATGAGAGATATGATGCACATTATGGGATTATCGAGTTGCCTGAACTGGCTAGCTTGGTTCATAGTCACCTACTTACTGTTCATGATACCAACCATTTTCATTGTGGCTATGATGAAGCTAATATTGTGTCCCTCCAGCTGTCCCGTAGTGCTGTTTTTCATATTTATGACCTACGTATTTGCCTTGATCTGCATGACTTTCCTGGTCAGTGTGTTCTTTACCAACTCGTTTCTGGCCATGATTGCCATGTGCATTGTGCATGTCATTAGCTTTATGCCATTCTTCGTTGTAAACGGCGGAGATCTGGGTTACTTCAACTCGTTGTTCGTTTCCCTCTTCTTGAATAGCGCTATGCCTCTGTTATTCATCCAAATGCTTGGGTTCGAGGTGAACGGCTGGGGAGTTCAGTGGGTCAACATGTTCCTTTGCAGTCATCCCGACGATAAATTGGCCTGGGGTCACATATTGCTCTTAGTGATATCGGTTTCCATATTGATTCTACTGATCTGTTTGTATTTGGATCAAATAAAGCCAGCGGGTTTTCGTGTTGGCAAACAACTGAATTTCCCCTTCACTCGCCAATTCTGGTGTTCCGCGCCTACTCCATTCGTTATGGTTGACGATGAGGCGAGGTTCAATCCGGGTAACAGGATTACAAATGTTCTAGCATTTGAGAATGCAAGGCCGGGACAAAACGTCGTTATCGACTGCCAACATCTATGCAAATCATTCGGCAACAAGAATATTGTAAACAATTTCACGCTTAAATTCTACGAAGATGAGATAACAGTGCTCCTTGGCGACACTGGTGCCGGCAAAACGACAATCTTCATGATGTTGGCCGGCCTCCATGCACCGACCTCCGGTCATGTGCTGATCAATGGCGTGGACATGGAGCAATCACCGCATCTAGCCCGCAAGAGTCTCGCTCTCTGTCCGCAAAGGAACATTTTCTTTGAGGAGCTCAGCTCGTATTGGCACATCCTCTTCTATAGTCAACTGAAGGGCATGACCCGATGGCAGGCCCATCAGGAGACATTAGATTATCTGTTTAAAATGAATCTGAAAGACAAAGCGAGAACCAAGGTCAAGCATCTGTCTGCGGCCATGAGACGCAAACTTTCGCTGTGCTGTGCCCTTTGTGCTGGCACCAAGGTGAGCGTAGTTAGCATCCTGTTTACCTGGTCTCCACTTGACAACTTTTAAAAATGTCTATCAGGTTGTGCTTTGCGATGAGCCCACCGCATTCCTTGATCCAGTTGCATGTCGAGATGTAATTGATATGCTGAGCATGGAAAAGGAAGGACGCTGCATTCTATTGAATACAAATAATTCCACTTCCGCTGCTGTGCTTGGGGATCGCATTGGCATCATTTCCAATGGCCAAATTATCGGCTATGGCACTTCCGATTTCCTAATTGACAACTTGGGACCCGGTTATCGCGTGGTAAGTTTGTCCATCCAAAAATACCCCTATTACGATTATTAGCTGTCTGTGTGATATATACATACATGTATATGATTAAGGTCTGTGTGCAGCAGCCGGATTGCGAAGTGTTTAAGGTAACCATGCTGTTGCAACGCTACATTCCAGCTGTTCAAGTGGAGAGCGTTATTGGGTCTGAGATTACGTTCCGTCTGCCCATATCGAAGCGTTCCAAATTCCCGAGAATGTTTCGTGCCTTGGAGAGAAAACTGATTGATTTAAAGCTGGACAGTTTTACAGTTAGCGCACCAACTATGGAAGAAACGCTCTTGAATTTGGGCGACCATAAAAACGAACGATGGAGTACTAAAGTGCTGGATGGTAAGTCGGTAAGTAATCTTGTCCCGTAGACGTTGACACCAATTTCAATTGCAGCCGGATGGCTACACGGCACCAGCGATTTGCAGGAGACTAATCAAAACACAAGGCGCAGCAACACATGGTGGGCGCTGCTGCTAAAGAAGATGCTGTACACACGACACCATCTCATCTCGATGACATGCATCATTGTACTGCCCCTCTTTGTTGCTGTGCTGAATCTATCCATAGGTATAGTCGATGATATTAGCAAGGGACAGAACATGCCTTCGTTCACAGACTTTGGTGCGTTTGTGGATCCGATTGTGGTGAAACATGTTGAGCGACGTAGCCAAGGATTGGATTATGGTCTCCAAGATGAGACCGAGAGAATTGCCAAACAATATGATATAGAGGTCATGCAGGCTGGCGGCACGCTCTATAATATCAACAGTAATGTCCAAAATTATTTGCTCGACAATTTGGATGTCACAGCTGAAAGCTATAAGAAAGTCTATGTGGCAGCAGCCACATTTCGCGAGGGCTCCATAACCGCCTGGTTCAATCGTCGACTTTTGCATGGCATTCCCATCACCGTCAGCATACTCTATAGGGCGATTGGCCGTACAATGACGGATATGGACATTGAGATCATTAATAAACCGCGAAACGATACTCATGCTGTGTATTGCATAAATGACGGAGATGATAAGACAAATACAGCATCAGTTATGTTCTTTTTGTGCATATCCTTGGCAATATTTATCAGACAGCCCATCGTCGAGAGGATTTCACAATTGAAGCAACAGCAGTTCCATGCTGGCATCAGTGTCTATACGTATTGGATATCGCACCTGATATATGATTTTCTAATATTGCAACTATTGTCAGTTGCAGTGATCGTCTCATTATATATGAAATCCAATGAAAGTCTGGGTTGGCTATTGATTGTTCTAATGGCTTTTTCATTTTCGGCACTCTCATTCACCTACCTGTTATCCTTTGCATTTCGAGAGCCCCACATTGCCATGACTATTGAGATTTTGTTCAACCTTATAACCGGTAATATTACGACTATATTCTATATCAGATTAATTGATGATAACATAAGATAGACTTATCTGAAGTAACCGTCAAAAATTATATTTGTTTATTTTTTTTTAATTATTCATCTAAGTTTTAATATATATTTAGTATATTAAACAGTACATTGATCCGCTTACTTTAAAAATGTTGAGCATCAAGCATAGATTTTTACCTGTCATTAACAGAACATGTACCGGTGATAATTCAGTTCTGTGATACGACCATTCAGTTTAATGTTTAGTAACAGAACTAAAATTGAGTATTTTATCTGATTAATTCTTAAAATATATGTCACGCTTTTTATACGATCGTAACTTAATGTTTGTGCTCAAAATGAAGATTCTAGTTTATATTTTTTATGCATCTTTCAATATTCTGTTTTGTATTTAAATAGTTACCTAGACTTTAATAGGGCACTATATTTCACCTTTTAGAATACTATTTAATATTTAGATATAATTTACTTTTTGCAGTTATTGTGGCCATTGTCAATGTTGGTAACAATGTGCCGGTAGTGCATAACATATTGCTTTTTTTGCCGTACTACGCCATGTACTCGGCTGCGATAGATGCAATTAGCAATGGTCGTGGCTTAACTGCATGTGATGCGATGGAGCTGGGATCTGTTTGTTCTGAGTGCTGTTGTACTTTGGGTAATTAAGGAATTTAGTGGGTTTATGTTTTACGGGATTCATTGCGTGGTATTTGCAGAACCTGAACCTATAAGAGTCTGGGTAGAAGTCCTTTATTTGCTCGGTAGTGGAACTATCTATTTCGTGCTGGTGTTGTTGTATAGCAAACTGCGTTTTTTGGCATATTCAATCAAGTTTGGTTTGGTTTTGCTTTTTGTTATCTAGAAACAATGAGCAATTTCTGAACTTCTTACGCAGATACAAACAAACAAACTGTCAAAGCATTTTTCTCGACGATGGCGTGAGGAAGATGAGCCAAAAGGTCGATGATATCGTCAACGATGACGATCAGCTCAAGGAACGCAGTCTTGTTTGCAATAAGATTCGAAAGAAAATTAATAGCATATTTCAAGTCGACTGTATATCATTCAGCATCATGCCGTAATATTGAAATTCATATAGAATATGATGTTTTTGCACATACTTATTTTTAATTGTTACTTTAGATATGAATGCTTTGGCTTGGTGGGGCTCAACGGTGCCGGAAAGACCTGGGTATTCGATATGGTCATTGGCATGCATAAGCCATCTCAGGGCGATATCTTCATTAAGGGAATGAGCATGAATACTGCGACGAACAAATGCTATAGTCATATCGGCTTCGGCTCTGAGACTAACTCAATATTCCATTATATGACGGGTCGAGAAATGCTGATGTTTGCCTGCCTCATAAGGGGCATACAAAGACAATACATATCCAACATTATTGTGACTCTTGCTGATAGTTTTCTGCTTAGCAAATATCTCGATCAACAGATCGTGCATTACAGCATTGGCAATCAAAGGAAACTTGCCATTGCAATTGCAGTGCTATCGCCAACATTGGTCTGCCTGGATTGCCCCTTTACGGATGTGGATATTAATACCAAGCATGATATCTCTTCGGTGCTCACTCATTTGCGATCCTATGGCAAGTCTGTGTTCGTCACCTCGGACAACATATCCGATTGTGAATTCCTTTGCACCTGTCTTGCCATTATGGTCAATGGCAAGCTGCGATGCGTCGGTGATGCGCAATATTTGAAGAAACGTTTTAATATGGGCAAATCAATTCAAATTCAAGTAGCCACAAAAGAAGAATTGGATGAAATCAATAACGATATCGAACAACAACAAAGTTCGAATATTGGGTCACCATTATTAGTACGAAGGTTAACGGATGGTCAGAGTTCCGTTTCAAATAACACAGGTAAACTATTGATGCAAAAAATAAAATGTATTCTTTTTAAATTATTGCTTTCATAATTCTATTTAGATGGAAGCATAATCACAGCAAATGGAGATGACACAACAATATCAGAAAATACAAAGCCAGAAAGTCAAGATGAAGAAGGACCACCGTCATTGGACAAAGGTGTCCAAGTAAAAATAAAGAAAAGAAAAATGAGACCAGAGCCAAAAGAAACTCTAAAAAGAAATAGCCCAGAATCAGACGACTCACTTTATGTAGAAAAACGTACTGGAAAAGGAACAATAGTTGCGAAGAAAAAAAAAAATTCATTAGAATCAAGAAAAAAAATTGATGTAAACAATTTTCCCATTGTCTATATCACAATGGACGATAAAAATGCTTATTCTAAATTAATAAAGAATGTGGAAAAGAGGTTTAAGATCGACTTCCCCAACAGTTATGTCAGGTATGTATTTGTCAAGACATAAGTTCGATGTTACAACCGGCACTCATTATGTACTGCTCAACTTCTTCAATATTCTACTGTTGTCAAAACTTATTGAATATTATAAGTCTGAATCCGAATTTTTCCTGAATATTTCGTACAAAAAAAAAACCTTCAAGTTCTTCTTTAAACAATTATATTCATAATTTTGACCGGATATGGGTACCGGAGTTTACATAGTAAACCTCGGTCGAGAAATACGTTTTAATAAGGATGTCATTTATCTACAGAGAAAAGTTTATCATTCGCGGGATGGTTACTGTAAAAATACCGGACAAGGATCTGCTGTGGTCAGACATATTTCAATACGTGGAAGATCATCGGGATAGACTGCAAATAAAACATTACTCAATAAGTGATACATCACTTGAGGAAATATTCCTAAACTTTGGACGCCCATGAGTGAAATCGAAAGTGTAAATGAAATTTTCGCTTGATTTGCACCTACATGAGTAAAAGTTATCTGTCTACCGATTAACTTCCACTCCTGGAGCTGCAAATGTATCAGCGGTGAGTAATAAGTAAATAAATTGAAGTATTACAAATATTTGTTTTCAAAATAGAAAATAGATTGGATTATCCAGCCTAAAATAAGATATAACTTCGTATTTGAAATTAAAGTAATTTAACCAAACATTGGTTCAATTAATCGCCCTATATTAAGAAATAAGTTGGAATAGGAGCCGCTGAAATTGACTTGTCCATTTCAAAAGAGCTGTGTACATGTGTAAGCATTAAGGCAAAATCGAGCTGGCTTTAGTAGCATTATATTTTGGTAATGGCCTGATTGGTTTCTCATAAATTACATCCTTAGAATATTTCAATATCCGTAGAACGCTGAGTCTAAAATACAACGATTGTAAAAAGACACTTTTTGAACCATTCACCATGCTGCTCTTAAGTTAGTTTGAATCTGTAAGACTGTAAGCTTATCCAACTAGTTCTTCTGTCGATGTTGTTGTGCTTGCGTTTTCTTCTTTTGCCCTAAAAATAAGCACGACAAAAGAGAGTTCAAAGTACTCAAGAACTGGTGAAGTAAAAATAGAAAACTTTCCACAAATCAGCAATCAGCATAGATACATATGTATGTAAGCAATGGGATTGTAAATCGAGTGTTAATAAATTTAGAAGCTCAATTGACTGGCTCGAACCGTGCATATGTATAGTAGTAAATATTTGTAGTTGTTTATAAACAAGCCAATTCCAAAGTTGCACTTTGCTCCAGCAATTTATAACAATTTGTTTGGTCATCGTGTGACGGAATTTTGCCCCCGATATGTCGCTAGAACTTTGTGAGATATGTATAGTACATTTTTGTATGTACGAAAGAAATTATGAAATTCGATTGCTGAATTGATTCATTCTCTTCGATTCACGAATTAGAAGTCTCGCACCCGATTGCGTAAAATTAGCTTATCATTTTTCGCTCGAGTATTCATATGTAGTATATTCTGTATGTAAGTATGTTTAATGGCCATGAACATTTAATTTTCTATTAGTTAAAACAGTATTCGACAGTTCAACGGTAACAACATTTTAATATTCAGCAAATGTTGCCAAAAATATACTTAAGTAGCGTGTATACATACATATATGTAAGTACATGCACATCGAATCCATAATAATATAGTTTTGTTCCCTTAACTATTTATTACATGAGTTGTAAATGTATTATGTATATAATTTTCAATGATGGGCTGATAATTTCTTACACAGTTAATATGTTGTATATACTGCTTCTGTAATATTATAAAATGCCATCAACAGTAACATAAAGTAGGTTTAATATGAGCTTAAGTATTAGATTCATGTATTATAAGAAAACAGTAAAGATTGCGGCTGTCAATCCTTAAAGTTATTATTGTCTACACTCTGAGTTAAATGAAGATTGTGCTAATATTCAATTAGGAACGTTACATCTATATGTATGGAGGTATATAGCCATAGCATTTAAGCTAGCAGGCACAAAAGCACATTCATCTATTCCTATAGATAACAGTAAAATATGTTATTTATTATAGTTTCTATGCATTCGCAAAATGGAAGACTTTTTATGGTCGCCTTAAGTCGTTGATAAGTTACTCGCAGGTATACAAATAGGTCACGTTGTTATCCATTAATTAGGTACTGCTCAGACGACAACTTCATGCTCGCCAGACCATAATTGGCGCCCAGTAACAGCACGCGTCGTCTAATTAACCACTACACTTGGTACTTCATTAAACAATTGAAATAAATTAATTTAGACTTATTACAAAGGTGCAGCTGACTGTGTTAATTTTGCCAGTGACTCCTCATGGTATTCATCTGTCGGATCCAATTGTTTTTGCTGCTGTCGTCGCCAGCGACTTGACAGCATCGGGGCAAAAAGATCGTAGTCTAGATGCTTCTGTTGTTTATCCACATAGATGCGGGAGTTGTCTGCATAGTTGAAATGCGCCAAGATAATGCTGCCGCAGTAGCCAATGAATGTGGTGACCAAGAAGCCCAACACGCAGTACCAGAGATATGACAGTCGATACAGCCAAAAGTAGTGTGGTTCTTCTATGCTGGTGGCATGCAACGCTTTTGCCATTGCCACCTCGGTCAGGTTTTTCAGCTCACAGCCTGTGGTACTAAACGGTAGTGGCACGGGAGCCGGCTTGGGACCGCCAAAACCAATCCAGAAAGAGAAGCAAAGACCTAGGAAAAAGCCCAGCAAAACGCCACGTTGATTGGTGCGTACAGTGCAAACGCCCAGGGTAAAGATGCCAAGCAACGGACCGCCGACAACTCCAAAAATAGTTAGCGAGGCCTGCAAAACGCCACCCAAGGAACCGGCGCCAAAGGCCAACGCAATGCACAGTAATCCAAAGATGCAGGCAATGATTTTTGTGGGCAGGGTGGACTTTGACTCAATCAGCGTGCGCCCAAAAATGACTCTGTACAGCGGCTTCACGTAATCCTCCAGTGTGACAGCCGACAGCGAAGTGACCGCCGAGGATATCGTTGATAAACTGGCCGAGAAGATGCCCGAAACGAAGAGGCCACATAATCCAGGATACTGTCCTGCAAAATGAATAGTTCCGTTTGTAGACAATTATATTTCGATATTTAAGCTCGGCAATCCTTACCCATGGTGTCTACTGCAAAGAGAGGCATTAACTGATCCCGAGACTTGATGCGTCCATCTTCCATAGGATCACAGTCACGATAGTAATAAAAGATTGCCAAGCCGCTGAAAATGGTGCTAAAGCTTAGTAATCCCAAGATGGGCAGATTCCACCACAGCGCCGATTGTGAACTTTTCAAGTTGTGTACGCTCAGCAGTCGTTGCACTTGTGTTTGATTTACGCCGTACAGCGACAAATAGGTGACCATGCCGCCAATAATCAGTGTCCACCACGTGTGACGAACTGTTGGATCCGTGGAGAACTCGAAAAACTCCAAACGTCCACGTTCCCGGGCAACCTCCCAGATGGGACCCAGTCCTCCAGCCTTAATGGCTGACACAGCAATTACCGCGAATATGGCAGCAAACATCAGGAACGATTGAAAGACATCCGTGATGAGCACGGCTTTGAGGCCACCCAGCGTCGAATAGAACGTACACACCAGTCCCAGGACCAGTATCGCGGTACCCTTCGGTATTCCGGTCACCGCCTCCAACGCCAACGCGGGCGCATAAAGTGCAATACCCATGTACAGAACCATTTGAAGCGTAAACGCTATCGATGCCGCAAGGCGCGTTGCATGACCGAATCTTCGTTCCAGGTACTCGTAAACACTTGTGGTTCGCATTCGATAGAATACCGGCAGAAAGATATACGCTGCAATTGGTGTGCTAAGCACATAGGATATATTGATTACACCGAAGAGTGTGCCAAACTGATATGCCTCGTTGGAGACTCCCATCAGGGTGATGGCTGACATGAAGCTGGCCATCAGGCTGAAGGATACCGGAAATGTGGTCATGCTCTGGTTAGCCATGAGATACTCCTGCGTGGTCTTCTGCTTGCCGCCCGTGTAGCGATAGTAGATGCCAATCAGTGCCGAAATGATTAGAATGCTCGCCAGAACCAAAGCGTCCCACACATCAAAAGTACCGAGAGCCATTTTTTGGTTTTGGTTTTGGTTACTTGATTTTATTCTTCTCAATTTCAGCAATGACAATCTAATTGATTTTTCCACGAATAAAAATAAATGCACGTTCTGTTGTTGTAGCTTATTGACCTTTTTGGATGTCAATGCTTCTTACAATTATGCGCGAACTTTAGCTACACACGTATGTGTTCATTTACAATCACTAAACGAATAAACACGCGATTACAACTTTCCAAAGTACGCGAAGCGCTGCAACGCACAACCGTAAAGCTTAGCGGTTAAATAACAACTGATGAAAACAACAAATGGCGTTGCCACCTGGTGGCATCGCTGAATGATTGTGTTCTAATGGTATGCAGCTCACAATGTGTGATAACACAAAGTTTACAGCCGTATACCGTTTAAAATAGTTTGTGGCCTTTAAGAAATGATTACAAGCTTACTATTAATTGGAAAAATAAATATATATATTTTAAATATTTTTAGTAAACTAAAAGAATTAAAAAAATTCATTATTTTTCAAAATATCAAAGAGCTTAAAATAAGATTTGTATGACAATAACATTCTGAACTGAAATTGAAGTGCTAATTTCCGATCGATTTTTGTAGTGACTATAGTGTATTCCATTTGCTATTTAACCAAACATTTAAGCTCTCACTGAAATTGATTTGTTCAGAGTTTGTAGCCTCATATCTTTTAAAAAAGTATGTGACCTTTAAGAAATTACTACAAGATTACTATTAATTAGAAAATAAATGTATTTAAAATTTATGTATTTAAAATGGATGATTTATTACAAATTTAGGTCACAGAATATAAAGTCCGTCTCATTTTTATTTTAAATGAATTTTAAAGTATTAATGTAGAATTTAAGGAATTTTTCATTGGTTTCGCAAAGCAAATTTTTGGGAAAACTGTTCTCGTAAAATTACATTCTTTTGAAAAAAATATTAACTGATTGTGTAGCATGCCTGTTCCACCCTCTTCTAAATATATAGAAGTTAGTTGGACATAACTCATATTTTAAATATTTGTGTATATCTCTACACATGTGGGTACTTTTAATGTATCTTAAGTACACATCTTTTGTCACTAACAATACTATGAGTATAGCCAGAATTGCCTTAAACTAGGTTTTCTCTTGGAGATTACAATCTGATTGATGACGCCGTTTATCGCGACGCTGACAGGCAACACTGCAGTAAGAGGCCGTGAAGCAGCAATCAAATTCAGCTTCCTCTAGGCAATGCTGACACCACCGCTTGCGCTTTACCGCCTCCATCTCTGCTCTCTTAATGTCCAGTTCAGCTTTTTTCTCTGTTAGTTTCTTACTTAAATGCAATACTTCCTGCATTAGTTCATTGTAAACGGTGAGTGGGACTTGGGATTCCGTTGTTAGCGAAGGAGTTGCAATGTGGACTGTCACGTCCTGCAGATTGTCAGATACGTGTGCTGTCGAGCAACGACGTCTCGGCTGAACGCGCTGTGGCAAGCTTGGAGTTGTTACTGCTGCTGATCTGCGATTGCTGAACTTAGGAGTGGAGACACGAGGACGTTTCGCAGAACGGGAAGACGGCTCCATGCAATGAGGAAGCGCAGAGTTAATGATATTTTCCGCTTCGCGAGGATCAGCGTGAAAACTAAATAAATATATAGGATGGTGCAGTAACACGTTGTGACACGTTAGCTCTCTCATTGCACTGTTAAATTGTCGCGATGATTTCATCTTTAGTTTTGAAATGTCTGTATCTATCGGTAGGATATCACGGGCCGGAACGAGAGCACGGGAATGGGAGCCACCAAAGAAACGTACGTCGTATATGTTGCCCTTTTTGCTCATCACGCGAATAACCTGCAAGCCAAAGTGTATATTTTAATAAATTGCTAAATTTGATCTGATTGAGTTTAAATGGATAAATTTTAGTTTAAATCTAATACAATTATATTTGGGCAACAGTTAAGAGATGAATCCTTGAATACCGTCAGATAAGATAAACTCACCTTGGCAGGCCAGTGTGGAGAACCGTGTTGTTTGGCGTAAACCAATTCGTGCCGTTGAGTGCAGGGCTTGGCGAACCAGAAGGCAGATCGAGTCGATTCATTCGAATGGCGGTAGCAGTCAGAACAACGACTTATCTCACGCAGATCATGGGTAATATCACGTAGCAGCCACTTGGTGGCATTGAACTCCTCGCACTTGGTGCCAAAAAAGATGCCCATGTTATGCTGTAGGTCGAGCAACTCGACGAGAAACTCTGATAAGAGCTTGAACTTGTTTGCCTCAATACTTTGGGCAATGTCCGAGATGCCGAGCACATCGTTCACAAAGAGCAGGTTCTTAACCAGTGTCGCATCACGATCGCTCCAATTCTTCGCCATGTATTTGCGCACATCTTTCTGCACCCAGGTGTGATGCGTCTGCCATGAATAGTTCAACAGATAGTTTAGCTCCTCGATGGACATGTGCGGCGGATTTAGGAAATCGGCCAGTTTCAGCAGGCGACACGGAGTGCACAGTTGCAGCTCGTTGTTGGCCTCGTTGTGTGGGCTCTCCTCACTCTTTACATATGTGTTGGAATGTTTTTGTTTCCGTCCTGGCTGCTCACTAACGAAGCACACATCATCCGAGCTGTCCGGTTCGTGTTTTAATGGATTCTGGGACACGATGTTTATGTTGCTATTGCAATCGAGTTCATACGGGGTGTCTTCTTGTGATCCTTGTGTTTCCATTGTGGCACTACCGCTTTGAGATGCATCCTCGTCGCTGGATTCCTCCATGTCGGATTCGTTGAGGGGAAAACGATATTGTTGACACCTGTCTGAAGGCACCGAGTAATTGGGGCGTCGGGGATTCTTTCGTTGGCATTCAACGTGAAATGATCGAATACACATGATACATTTTTGAACTGGTCCAGAGCTGGGTAAGTGGCACTCAAAACAATACGGATCAATCTTTGCCTTTTGCTTGGTCAGCTTCTGTGTAAGACTGAGCGAGTTTCGTTTGCCATGGGTATTTTGCTTGGACACTAGAACGCCCACATTGACAGCATCCTCCACAGCTTTGATTGCTTCGCCTGTATAAGCGGAACATCATCGGTATTAAATTGTAATCGAGATTTTAAGAACGTTGTTGCGTACCTTCGGTTAAGATGGATAGCAAACAGCGCTCAAGCATTTTGTTTGATATGCTTGAGCCGTTTTTCAGTTTATCCATCCAACAAAGCAAAACACCGGGTGTCAGGCCGATAACCATCTTGGAGAACAATTTATTTTCTTTGTTTGGATCTAGTCGACTAATAATCTCCAGCGCAATATTTACTAAACTTGCTTAAGAAGCAAAAGGTTGCCAGATAGTTGAAAATCATTAGGACGCCCAGCTGATTAAGTTGCCATGCTTGAATGGCAACGCTACGCACAGCCGTTAAGGTGCCGTTTTAATATAAATAAACTTTTTGCTTTAAAAATGTTAGCTTTATCTTATTTTGACTAATTTATTTAATTATGTCTACTTAAAAGAAACATATAGATTTTACAAATGTGATAGGTCATTTAAAATATGATCAAATTAAAAATGTGACTAAATCAAAAATCTGGCCATACTGTGAAGCAACTGACAAAATGCGTCAGTGTGGGTGTTGTGTGAGATTAACAACAGCAGCAACAGCAGACGCAACACATTGGCAATCTTATTATTGTTGAACTCGATGCGCGCTCCATACACGGATCTAAAAATAATTATAAAAAGTCGATCGTTAATCTAATTAGGCAACGGTAGAAACATTTTAAATACACATTTCAACTGTATGCAGTGACGTTTGCCACGACGAATTTCAAGTAAGTGTCTTATGTGAGTTTAACTCAAGTTCACTCGCAATCTGACGCATCTAGTTGTTTAACCAGTGTTATTCGTTTCTAATTAGTACAAGCGCAAAATGACAACGTCGGTATCTGTCATCGCCGATCTGTGCATTTTTTTGCTTACCTGGAATGTGGGCACAAATTCACCCAAAAATCTGGAGCTCACTTCCCTCTTGGCGCTAAATGGCACAACCAGCTGTCCAGATAACAAATTGCCGGACATTTATGTGATTGGTATGCAGGAGGTGAGCACCAAGCAGGTACTTAGCATATTCAAGGACGATCCATGGGTGCTGAAAATGGCGGACGCCTTGAGTCAACACGATTACGTTAAGATTAAATCGGAACAACTGCAGGGCATACTGATAACTATGTTTGCTCAGCACAAGCATATACCGCATATGAAGAACATCGAAACGGAGGAGACTCGCACTGGCCTTGGTGGATTGTGGGGCAATAAGGGCGCTGTTAGCATACGACTCAGCCTTTATGGCACTGGCACCGTGTTCGTCTGCTCGCATTTGGCGGCGCACGATGACAAGCTGAAGGAGCGCATTGAAGACTATCACCAAATAGTCGACAATCACAAATACCACTTGGCTGGGTATCGGAGTATTTTTGACCATGACTTTGTTTTCTGGATGGGAGATCTGAACTTCCGATTGTCGGGCGAGACTTCCGCTTGGGATATACGCAATAGTGTGGAGCAACGGCAATACGAGGAGCTGCTTAAACTGGATCAATTGATGCTGCTGCGACAAACGGGGAATGCGTTCAGCTTGCTGGAGGAGATGAAGCCCGATTTTGCGCCAACTTTCAAGTTCAAAGAGGGCACCAACGAGTATGACTTGAAGCGACGCCCAGCCTGGTGTGACCGCATCTTACATCGCGTGCAAGTCAACAGTTATCCGTCCATTACGTTGAGTGCCAATCAGTTGTCCTATCAATCGAACATGGATTACACGCTCTCCGACCACAAGCCCGTATCAGCGACTTTTAATTATAAAATCGAAACCAATAATGGAACATATACCGATGAGGAGCTGCACGAGATGACACATGGTGGGGCCAGCACAATTCCCAATGTTAGTGTGCATGGTTTTGTCTCTCTAATGGCTTTTTATGCTTTTTTCATTTGCTTTTCTCGCTTCTTTTAGTTGTATAATGCCGAACTAGAAGGTTTCCAGTGATATATGCAATCAAGGTGCCACTTTTCTATGCGCGCATTTCATGAAATCAATCTCAAGATATAACAATAACCATACGTATTCGTATTTACCTGTGTGAATGTGAAATTTTTCGAGATGCAATTAAGGAATCTCATTATATCAGCAGTTAACTATTCACTCAATGTACATACATACTATGTACATATTAATTATCGAAACAGTGCAATTACAATTAGTATACAAATATACACTCTACATACTCGATTAGTATATTGGTAGACAACATATTTTTAAAGGGCCTAGAGAAGATTCTCTTTCCACTGAAATACTCTTGTTCCATATCAAAACAAAGACGCTCTTTATTAGATCATTTTATCATAGACTTCACACGTTAAAATTTAAAGACTAAATTTTAAAAAAGCAATATATTTTTTTAAAACATTGACTAAGATTTCTTCCCTATAGTTGTTAAATATAGATTACTTAAAACTTGAAATGAATGTTAAATATTAAATTAGTGCAATTTCAAAAGCCAAACAAAGACGACTCTTGTAATTAAAATACTTGTTAAAGTTGAAAAATTTGTTGATTGTTGATTTAATAAAGCCAGTGTCTATTTTTTAATGCCGTTTAACTAATTGTCTCTTCCGGATTAATTTTTAAGTATATAGATTTAGTAAAAATTCCATTCATTAATATTAATAAAAGTGGTAAGTGATAGCGATGTATATCAGTTACGTGTGAAATAAGATACTAAAGCTTGGAATTAGCGATGTGCGCGTAATAAAATATTATATTTGTATGATACATCGCGAGTATATCAACAAAAATTGCGGGGAGTGACTGTTCTAAATAGTTTATGACAGCATTTGAAAATCAGTGAAACCAAGTCAGTAAAATCGATAGTGGTTACTATTTTTCCGCAATAGCATGTTTCCGTTTGTAGCATTTTATTTATCAAACCAATAATTATTTATTGGAAGAAAAACAAAAACCAACCAGAAAAATTTGATGGTAAGAGATTTTCAAAAATTCGGGGTCGCACGTTATTGCCAAAACTCACAAAAAAATAGAGCTTAAATTTGTTTTGTTATAAAGATGTCTCACTATATTTACTCTTTAGGTCTTCTCTGCAACATGACTCATTATCGATCATTAAGAGCGGATTTTGCTCATTGTCTTCCACATTGAATTCACGCGAGTATCTCTTTTATTTGTAGTATCTATGTATAATGGCCTCGAATCGGAACTCGCACGCCCCTTATCGGTTATCTTTATCAACAGGTGTTTTTGGGTAGCTTTTAACGATGCGTCCGAATATTAGGTTATTTCACGGCTGAATATAACAGCAGACAAAGGGCAATTTCTGACAGCAGTCTGATAAAAACCTGTTGCTTTTTGGTGATTTTTTTCACTTTTATAAAGTTAAACCTAGTGTCAGTCGGTTGGCGATTGGCGGGTAGCAGCCAGTAGCGACTTTTGATTGAAATTTTAGTGCTTTACAGGTGCTGCTCTCGCCAGCTGTGGGGGGTTTTTATTCTTTCATGTCGCTGATTATTAGATAGTTATTTCGCAGCCGGTATCAAGCATTGGCTAACAGATTGGCATAGACGAGAATGATTTGATTTTACCGAGCGAGTACTAAACACGGTTATGGCTAATACTTATTTAGTACATTTTTGCAATTAGTTGCTTGAACGTATTGTAATTATTATAATAATTTGTATTTTGAGTTTAGTTTTTTTTTTTTTTTGCCGGCTTCAATAGATAACAACTCCAGAAAAAGTCCCCTACCGTAAATTGATGAACAAGCAAATAAATCATTTTGTAATAATATTGCACCAAAGATAATAAAAATATTAACACAAACAACTGTATCACAGAGTGCACTTTCAAATATACTTCGTTAGTCTATCCCTCACCCTTTGAGGTATCAAAGCAATTGGATTGTATAATTGTGCAAATCATAAAATTCACATGCGCTGGGCAATGTTTACAAAATAGAAATCTAATGATTGGCCAGAACGATCAAATCGGTGCTTTACCCACAGCGAGTATACGTTCAATGTTTACATTATCTTTCAATTGCAATGGTCCCGTTGAGCACTGAATTTGTTACCGAAATTATCACGTATTAGACAACCATGTCATGGAGTGGAAACGCTACTGAGACGGTAATCAAAACAGACATTATTGTACGATAGTAATAGTTTACAGGGTACGCTTGTAAGATACCGGTAAGATATGTATTGTCACATGAACTACCTTAAAAAGTTCCCAAGTTTATTTTCCGATCCTAAAAACAGTTTCTGGACACATTCCGAATACATTCAACATTCGTTTAATTTTCTTTTTTAATATAAATAAAAATGGATGGGGTATTTTTAAGTATAAACTTAAAAAGTGCTTGTTCATGGTTGTTAACACGCACAGAACATCTGCTGCTCTGATGGGCTGCCGGGTATAAACAGTAAAATGAAAATGCAAATTAAACGGAACAGTGTGTGTGCAAATGCGTGTGACGAGTGTATATCAGATGTGCAAATATTTTTGTTTATAAACAAACTGGTTTATTCGAGTAGGAAACGATTGTGAACTGCTTGTGGAAATATCACGCTTGGCAACTAATGAATGGTGATATTCTTACCTCTTCGGGAACGCCAACACACACTGAATGCCAAAGACTCTTTCTCTCCCCAGTTGTACTGAGGAATGTTAACTAGGTGGTTATGTTTAGCATATGCATACTGTACATACATACATATGTATGTATGAAGGTCTACTACAAAATTTGAAGCGCAATGGTAAAATTTACGACCGATACGTGAAATCTACAATTTAATATCAACAGGTGCTTGCACTGATAACAAAACTTAAAAAATACCCCCTAAAATTCCCCAACATTGATAACATTAATAAAATGTCTTTAAAATACTATACACCATTTGGATACACATATTTACATGGAATTATGACTGTATTCAAGTTAAATTCATTGGTTAACTCATCTGCCCCCATCACACTCAGTCAATGGCCAAACAGCTGATGACATTATTCATGCCCAAAACAAAACGCATCACACCCGATCGAGTATCGAGACAGCTTATCAGAGGGCTCCCCAGAGATAAACACGATTACAAATCGACTGGAGCGGGAGCGAATTAGGATTGTCGTCGTCTGTCTCTATTTGGCTATCGCACTCCGGTTTCGAGCATAAGGTAAAAAGCCCCGTCGCATCGATTGTGTGGGGCTCGGCCGATATAAAAGCCGAACACTCGGAGCCGATGTCGTTCATAGCGCTGACAGCGGTCGGTCAGAGAACAACGTATATAGCACACTGCAGAAAGCAATTAAAGCGAACGGAAAAAAGTACCGCGCAGTCGGGAGTCCCCTACACAACACAGTAAAGAGAGAGAGACGTCATTAGCTTAAAATTTGGCAGCCGCGCAGCAACAACAAACAAATGGATACGCATACTAACGCAGCAGCTGCACACAATTAGATGAAGCAACAACCAGTAACATCTGTAGTAAATTAACTAAACAAAAACAACGTATACGAAGAAGTGATTAAAGCGGAATACGAATTCGACGATTGGTGATTTTTTTTTCTGTCTGCGATTAGCAACAGTAACTCACACTAGCGCTTACGCATCGCGAAAACACAAACAGAGACCCAAACACACGCACAATGGGCGTGAGAGTTGTTGAGGCAGATTCGGCTAGCGATTCGTATGATGACGAGGAGTGCGCCACATGCAAGACGCAGCACAAACCCAAGACGAGCAGCCCCAAGCGGACCACAAAGGAAGCGCACAGTACGCTGTACGCCAGCAGAGATCTTGTGGGCAATTGCAAGGAGTACCGCATCGAGAACAATTGCCGGGACTTACGCATCATTGGCAACGGCAATCGGGTGCGCATCGTTAACAACACTGGCAACCTGCAGATCATTGGCAACACCACCAGACTAAAGATACAGCACAACAGTGGACATATCCGGTACACTGGCAACGATGGACGCATCTACTTGGGCAGCGAATCTCAGCAGCAGAACGTTGACTACATCGGCTGTAATGGACTGCTCAAGATCGTCAAGTCCTTGCAGCTGCAGGGCACCAAGGCCAGCAAGCGGACCCGGGCAGAGAAAGCGCCTCAAGCTGATGCAACCAAGCCGACCACTCATCATAGCTTGGGCGTGGAAATTGATAACAACCTCACAATTGTCAATGGAGTGTCCGGCAGTATTGTGATCAAGAATGCGATAAATGTGAGCATATAGGCGAAGCGCTCCCTGTGTATCTCAAATCCAAAGTCTAAGCTTAGTAACTTGCCTGTTGAATTACGAATGGTTCCTATTGATACATATATAGTCATTAGCATTAGCTATACTCTTTGACTGCTCAACACACAATGTCACCAGGCACTGCAAAGTATTATGCGCCACTTAATAAGTGAGCAAATGTTCACAACATTATCATCGTATAGGTAGTTAATATAATGTACGAGTATTTATAGTATTTAGTTACAAAATCCACAATGAGCAAATATGTATTGTACTTTTTGTGGTATTAAAAGCAAATCATTCCATGAATGAGCTATGCAATCCATTATTAAATATAAATACCTTTAACCATATTTACATTGAACCCATATTGTTTCCTCATTCTCGGTCGTGTGACCTTAAGCTTAGAAAATCCCCACAGTGCTTTACAAAATTTGTAAGAATGCTGCCGTCCACTTTGACTATATACGACTCAGAGATGCTCTGTACACAAACAACACATACGTATTGTAATAGTCTTGGTTATCAAAGTGATCTCTTGGGTACGCATACCTGATGATGCTGATAAACTTAAATGAACGCACTTATGGGATCGACTTCTTCATAACTTTTAGAACTTTCGGTTATTGTACTCTTATACCCTATTGGTTCCACGCGTCTACAGTGATTTACCAAACAGGGTAAATACCAACATGTGGTACCAGTATGCACAAGTGACCCGACCATACTGTGTATTGTTTTCTGTTTCCTAGAAGTCAAGTGTTAATCACAATGATGAGTCTGGTACAGACTTGACCTCGTTTTGTTAAAATTTAAAAAAAGTACCTTTCATATAAGATTGTATAGATTTGGCGCCTGCTGATTGGGTTCGCTTTTACTAAATTGCGCCCTTGTACTTTTTGTTGAAGTGTCAAAAAACGTTCGAGTGCCGCATAATAATTTTCGGGGGTTTTATTTCCAAGTGCAAGCACATAAAACAAGTAAACCAACAACAACTCATGATATAATGCTTAACGTTTCTGCGTTAAAATCAATTGACTGATAAGACTAATTTTCAATATCTGTTTGCTGAAGTCTTTAAATAATTTATGAGGACAGCTGTACGGGAAGAGATTCTTAATCCGATAAGGTTTTTATTACAGGCCTATTTCTGAATCTGGACATTATAAATTTTATATCTACGCGATACTTATGTACATATGTACATGTATGGTAAATGAATGAGAGCATACCCCAAAGGCATACACTTTTAAAAGCAGTATTGCAAAAAATTATTATTAATTATATGATTATATTATATACATATATTATTCAACATCTCCGATCCCACAATGTATATACATACATTCTTGATCAGTGTTAACAGCCCAGACACTTAGATCTCAGAGACTATAAGACCTACACAATTTTTCACTATTGCACTATGCACGCAGATTTAGATTTCGGCCACGTACCCTTCTGCCCCTTTATATAAAATAAAAATAAAAAAAAAGTTGGCGAACGCTTAAAAATAACTTTAATCCAAATAAACACTTTATTGCGATCGGATGAAAAGTGATGAAGTTATTCAAAAACCAATTTAAGTGGTTAGTTTATTGGTTTGTTTCAATTCTATCTTGGTTTATTTTGAACGTAAAAGTATATTTGGTACATTTTGGTATAATTTTTTTTATACCCGCTACCCATAGGGTAGAAGGGTATTATGACTTAGTGCCAACAGAAAATGTATGTAACAGGCAGAAGGAGGCATCTCTGACCCCATAAAGTATATATATTCTTGATTAGAGTCAACAGCCGAGACGATATAGCCATGTCCGTCTGTCTGTCCGTATGAACACCTGGATCTCAGAGACTATAAGACATAGAGACACCAAATTTGGCAAAAAGGTTCCTTCATACCCTACGCAGATCAAGTTTATTTCAAAAGTTTGATGCCACGCCCCCTTCGCCCACAATAAGCATTAATCTAGAAAAAGTCAAGTTTTTTTTATGTAAATCGCGTATAACTTCCAAAGTTCTTTGTGTAATGATGTGTAATTTGGTAGCCCATCTGCGCTTCACACTCTTAATATACCCTGTAATTTTATAATACAAATCGGATAAGTAGAACAAAAGTTATTCGTTTAATTATTTATCAAAATTTTTGTGCCCAGTGCATATCGACGTATTAAGAGTGTGAATGACCTAGAGATATCAAATTTGGTGACAGTATTCGTGTAGGTCTTACGCAGATCAAGTTTGTTTTAGATTTTTGCCACGCCCCTTTCCGCCCCCAAAAACTGTAAAAGCCGTAATAATAGACCTAGAGAATTTTGGTATGCATAATAATAATTATATTCTCAATGACTCCTGTGAATTTGGTTGAGATCGAATGAAAAACATGGAAGTTATTAAAGAATCAATTTTATATGCAAAATTCAGTTGCAGCTGCTCGCGCTTTGTTTGTTTAGTTAATGGATTTAAAAAAAATATCTATATACAAAAATACAAATTTTAGTATATTCGGTGGTATATTTTTTGTTAAAATATCATTCAAGCTTTTTGTTTTCTCTCGAAATGGGTTGCGGGTATCATACGGTCGAAAACTCTCGACTGTAGCTTTCTTACTTGTTTAAATATTCAATAAGTGTGATGTATCTCAAAGTCTCCTACAGACGGTCGACGCTGATCATAAATAGCATACAGTATCTGTCGTAGGCTTTTCGTTTTTTTTCAGCAAACACTGATTTTCAGATGCATGTTTATGCATAAAATACATACACAACCGCCGACATATTGGTAAGACAAAGGAAGACATTTTATGAAATGTTGATGCAATTTACTTTTTTGTGTAGCAAATAAATTTTGAATTGATATCTATTATACTTTAAATTATTCAAATTGAAACTAAGCCTAAAAAAACGTTACAAAATGCCAAAAATGTAATAAATAAAAGTATTTTTTTAACTGGGAACTTCCCATGGAAGCGAAAATTGCCTCCCGGGTATGCTTTTTTTTGGCTTGTTTAATACACCACTATCAAACTTCCCTACTACATGGTGACAAATGGATAGCGGGAATAATACAACAAAAATATTATTTCATTTACATTTTTTTTCAAAATGTTCTTAAAAAATTTTCATTTTATCGTTTTTTCGTTGTTTAAAAATATATTTAAATAGTAAATTGTAAAGTAAGTAGTAAATAATTTCCCTTGAATTTTTTGGCGGCAGATAAATTTAAATCGGAAATAAATAAAATTGTAATATGAATGCGTTTTGAAAGGCATGACAACTCCATTCATTCATAAACGGCATATTTGTGGGATCAACAGTTTGTTTATTATTAGGGTGACCGTTTTTGGTATGTCGTATTTTGGAATCACGATAAGGCAAATCAAAATAATGTTGGAGTCGTGAAGAGTATTCCTTATGCGATTGTTTATTGAAATAAGTCATTTTTTTTATTTATTTTTATAATTATATAGAGGAAACGGCGGCTAGTTAACATATATTACAGCTTACCCGTAACTTTTGCCGCGCTTTTTTTCGGAGCAACTGGTTAGTTCAGATGAACAAGATAGTATTTTGTCTAGTATTTTGGTTGCGGAAGTGCTGAAGCGTTGTGGCTAAGAGTGGTATATTTTGAAAAAGATTTTGTGGTCACGCTGAACACAACGCTATTTAAGAAATACAAACATTTTGCGACACCTAAAAAACAAAATAATGTTCGGGGCTGCACAATCCACAACGAATCGCATGAACGACTTCGAGGTGGCCTCGCCACCAGACGACTCAGTTTCAGCGCTCGAGTTCAGCCCAAGCACATTGCAAGTACAGAAGAATTTTCTCATTGCCGGTGCCTGGGACAACAGCGTGCGTTGCTGGGAGGTCGAGCAAAATGGACAAACAGTGCCAAAATCAATGAAAACGATGGGCGGACCAGTTCTGGATGTGTGCTGGTCGGACGACGGAACCAAAGTGTTCATGGCCTCCTGCGACAAACAAGTCAAACTCTGGGATCTCGCCGCCGATCAAGTGATGCAAGTTGCCGCTCACGATGGTCCGGTGAAAACTTGTCACATGGTCAAAGGACCCAACTACACGTGTCTCATGACCGGTTCCTGGGACAAGACGCTCAAGGTAACTGTCGAACACATTCATTTGATTGTAATAAGTTGTGTAATGTTGTGAAATTGTGTCTGTTATTTAGTTTTGGGACACACGCTCACCAAACCCCATGATGGCCATCAATCTACCTGAACGATGCTACTGTGCCGATGTCGACTACCCAATGGCTGTCGTGGGCACCGCTGGTCGCGGTCTAATCATCTATTCGCTGGAGAACACCCCCACGGAGTACAAGCGACAGGAAAGTCCGCTCAAATACCAGCATCGTACCATTTCGATATTCAAGGATAAGAAGAAAACGCCGACTGGTTATGCGCTGGGCAGCATAGAGGGTCGAGTGGCCATACAGTATGTGAACCCCGTCAATCCCAAGGACAACTTCACATTCAAGTGCCATCGATCGACGGGCACTTCAGGCTTCCAAGATATCTACGCTGTCAATGACATTGCATTCCATCCAGTGCACGGCACTCTGGTCACAGTCGGATCAGACGGCACATTCAGCTTTTGGGACAAGGATGCGCGCACCAAGCTCAAGTCTAGCGAGGCCATGGATCAATCGATCACAAAATGTGGCTTCAATGCAAATGGCCAAATATTCGCTTATGCTGTGGGCTACGATTGGTCCAAAGGTCATGAGTACTTCAATCCAGCAAAGAAACCACAGATCTTCCTGCGTTCGTGCTACGACGAACTGAAGCCGCGGGTCAACTGATCGGAAATGTGTTTTAGTTTAAGTCTGAACATGTGTTGCGAGTAATATCAACCACTAATTCGTATCGTATCATTAAATATTAAAGCGCATTCACATTTGCATTTTTATTCAACTAAACAAACATTCAATTTGCTCTCTCTCTCTTTCGCTCACTAATGATGCTTTCCACTGTCGTGTCCTTCATCGCCATGTCCGTGTCCGTGTCCACCTTGGCCCTTGCCAATGCCCAGCGCGTACTCGGCCCCGATGGTGACCAGAAATGCGCAGAAGCCGACGCCGAGACCACGGAACATGAACGTCCTCAACCGGGATGCATGTGTGCCGAACCCCTTCTTCTCATAGCGCCAAACCTCATTCCTGTGCACAATTTTTGAGGTGTATTCAACTCATCCACATTCATGTATGTATATAGAAACTTACCTCAGCCATGGATCGCTGAGGCCCTGGCGAGCAAGTGACTCTTTTACCTCCATCAGTTGGGGCACATTTTCTACCTTGTAGATGGAAGGATGTGGTACCTTGTAGGGTTCTGCGTGATGACCACCCATTGTTGTTTATGACGACGATCTGCAATAAATTATTTTGACGTGTTTAGTCCTCCACTGTTAACCTGGCACGAAACATTACATAAGTTAATTTATGATTTGTAAACAAAACGCACTGCCTGGCCGCATGAACTGCAATTGCAACCACTAAACAATGGGTTCGTATTTCGAATCGTTATGTTTATTGTTATAAAACCACAATAAAATAGTAATGATTTTATAAGATTGTAGAAATACCTGACACTTTGTTGTCAATTTAACACAAATGTAAACCCGCTGTTAGCTAAACATTGAGTGATGCCACTAGGTTCAAACAAAAATGTGCTAAAAAATACATAGATTTGCAAGATGTTGCAACTGTCAAGGGTTGCTATTTTGCTATTGATAATTTACGTTAGTTTTAAAACTATTATTATTAAATTATATTTAAATAGACTGATCTAAGCCTGGACTTAAATATATAAATAAAATAAAATATTATCTGATTTTTCTCCGTTACTAATAAGGACCGTTGATATTATGAAGTCTCGTAACGGCACCCAATAAATTTTAAATGAAATCGACATATGAATGTGAAAATAATTATTCAAAAACCTATCTACAAAAAAAAAGAATAAAACGAATAACTACATTTATTTTTCACATATTTATTGATAGTTTACATTTATTTGTTTGCAATCCGTAGAACATTTGTAATTATTAAACGTGCTTAAGTGAAAATATACTTTTTTGTTGTTTTTTTTTCTTTTGCTTAATTTCATTTGTTTTGTTTTTCCATTTAATTTTCTAGTTATACAATAAGTAATAGTAATATACATATACGTTATTAGGATTTATCTTAATAGCGTTTTCTTGCTCTTCTTACTTCAGATTTAAATTTTGTGTGATTAGAATTAGAAAGGAAACAAGTTAAAGCAAAGAAAAGGATATAACAAAATACTGTTCTTACGCTTTGATGCTTTGTCATTTGCATTGTGTAATGTAATTTGTAATAGCTAGGTATAAAAACGCATGACTTGCATGCCATTAATTATTTAAAATACAATACATATATAGTTGCTATTCATCAACATTTCTCACGCATCTAATTCAGCACAGTCATCATTTTGTTTAGTTTAGCCAATAAAATTGATTTTCATACTGATTATTTTACGCTCTCTTTTCTCAATGTCTGATCACCAATTTTCAGCGCTAGGAAATGCAGAAGCATGAACAATTTATCAATTAGCAGTATTATATCGATTAAGAAATATTTAAACTTGAAACTACATATGGAAGAAACTTGTTTAAACAAATATTACATTGTTTTTGTTTTTTTTTGCTGTTGATAAAAAAATCACATTAAAATGCGTTTAAATCAATTGAATCATTGTCAGCTCTGTAGATTCTACCTTGCACTTATCGTTTGGATGTTTTGAAATGTTTTCGTTATACATATACATATATATATTTTTGTTTTTTTTTTTTTTAATGTACTTGTTTTGTTTTTATGTGGTTGTTAATCTGGATAATTGTTAAATATTTTTATATTTTCATTGTTTTGTTTTCTTTTTGTTTTGCTGAATCACATTTCGAATTTCTAAAGATTAGTTTCATAATTTAACACATGTTGCTGCAACAATTTAGGTATTTTCAAATCAAATTGTACTTTTAACTCTTTCTGTTTCCTCAGCCCCATTGCGATCTGTGCGTGGGCTACATTTTTCAACTTAAGGTAGAATGTTCGCCAACCGCTTAGACGGATTCTTCGGCCAATATCTCGTTGAGCAGGCGATTGAGGCTGTCCAGACCGGTGAGAAAGCCACCGTCTGGTCCATGATGCACAGGTGCGGCGGCTGGAGTAGGTAGCATGCTGCCGTTGCGCGGCACAAACGCTGTATGGGCAAAATCTATTAGCCGCACATCCACAAAACAGGCCGAATCGTCTGTGGGCGGTGCAGACATGTCCAGCGACTTGGAGCCGTGCAGCAAAGCTGTATTACGAGCAGCAGCACTTGTCGCCGACGTCTTCGGCTCAGTGCTGTTGTTGTTGTCACTCTCGGCGCTGGCACGCCGTTCCAGTGAATCGAGCAAGATGCCAGCGAGCAGCGAGTTGGATATGTTCTCACAACTGCGCTGAACTGCAGCCGAAGCACGTGTCTTCGATGGCGAAGAGACAGCCGAAACGGGTGTGGATGTTATCGTTGATTTCTTGGCCTCTCTGGAGTCATCGTGGGCTGCGTAGTGTTCGTCGTCATCTTTGCAGCGCAGACGCTTCACGGCACCTTTTACCGACATCAGTGATGACGCGCTGGATGAGGCGGGCGACACAATTGACTTGATGGTGGCACTGTTTGAAACACTCGAGTTACCGGCTGTGTGGGGCGGTGAGGTGGCTTCTACACCACCGGCTGCTGCATCAAAGGATGACTGCTGTGACTTGAAACGCTTGAACATGGCCTCTGTGGGTCCAATGATGCTGCTCTCGTAGTCCGAGCTGCCGTCATCGGAGCTGTTGTTACATGTCTGGCGGCCACTTGCGACAGCCTTGATCTGCTCGGAGAGACCGGAGAAGTCGTCGCTGCTGTTGCTGCTGTAGTTCATCCACGAGTCACCGGAATGTGGCGATGAGGTTGTCACGCTGGGCAGCGCTGGCTCTGGATCCAGGAATACTGTCTCTTCGGAAATTGGAATGAATGCAGGTGTTGCGTTATTGCCACAACTTTTGCCACCGCCAACGGATGCTTGTTTGGTTGGCAGCACGCCGCAGCTGCGCGGCGGCGGCATGACGGACAAATGCGAATGCTGAGACTTATTTGTCTCCTCGTCGTCCTCCTCCTCTTCCTCTTCCTCCTCGTCAGTGGTGGTGGTGGAGCTCGTGGCTGTCTGCTTGACACCACGTGCCGCCGCCTCCGCAAAGCCACGTTTATGCAGATGACGTCGCGTAGCTAGATTCAGGCGTGAATTGGAGTCATTGGATGCATCGGCATCGTAGTTGCATCCATCGACACCGGTACTGCTGTTGGTTGCCGAAGCATTGCCGCTATCAACGGCGGTCACCAGCTGCAAATCTTCATCGGTATCGTGAGGCTCCAGTTCATCGCCCGCCTCATGCCCCGCTTCATCGTCCTCGATGTCATCCTCATCTATGCTATTCTCTGGATGGTAGTCAAATACTGATGTTGGCTGCAAGGTAGCTGATTTCGGGGCCACCAGCCAATCATCCAAATCCATAGAGGGCGGATGAGCCATTGGATTCTCTTCGTGGCCCTCGTATACGATGAGCAAAGAGCTGGTGTGATCGAAAAGTAAAAGTTAAAACAAGGTCGGAAGATGTGTTTCATCATTTGCTTACCACGAGTAGAATCTATAACTGGATTGCTTCTCAATGACGCGACGGAGCTGCAACAATCGCTGCAAGATCTTGCGTATTACACGGATGCGCAGACGAAATCCATTGTAGAAGAAGTCATGCAGGGCGGTTTTGAATCCACACTCGTTGAGTTCACGACCCCAGTACTTGTCCCTCTTGGCATACTGTTCCATATCTGCCTGATAGGTCTGCATGCCGCATAGACGGACACCCAGGGAGCCGGATGTGCTAGCTGCGCACTTGGCCATTTGTTTGGATCGCTTCTCGGCGGAGGCATCGTCGCCATGCTGTCGGGTGCCCATCTTCAGGTCCAGAATGCAGGGATTACGAAACTGTGACGTGATATTCTCGAGCATCAGGAAGTCTGTGGAGCGAAATCGAAATCAAAGATTAGTCAAGCGGTTCCCAGATAGGTGAAGAAAGGTTTGCTAGGCAAAGTAATCATTTGGTTTTGCTGTCCAGGGTACTGAGAGCCAGAGCACAGATACTAACATTGCTTATTGGAGTTGTCAAGTTGCGAAATGCTCTTGATAACATCGGCCGCATTTCCGTTCTTATGCACCTTCATTCTGCAAATAATCCAGGCGAGATGTGTGGGATTAATATGGAATCAAGCGGACATTTACAAGGCTGCGAACCCCTTTTTGATGGCACAAATGAGTGTGACCTAAAACAAAATAAGCTGGAAGTTTCTGTTGTTTTCTTTTTTTTTTTTTTGGAATTGGTTTTTTGATTTTGTTTGGTTTTATTTGATTGCACAACATGTTTTGTTCCATTGAAAAGGAAGCAGTTGCAAGTGGTGCCCCCTGGCGATGAGTAGGCATTTAAAACGAACTGCTCGTTGTAGGGGTATTATTTAGTAATTCAAAATCACAAATTATATTTGCACTGAGCCTTTTGGGTGCTGCTCCAAATGCAATGGCCACAACCAGTTTTCAATGGAACAGATCATGTTGCAGTCTTCCAATCGGAATCGGAATTGCAATTGGAATTGTCGAAAAATACTCATACTATATTATATCGTAATTTGCATACCCAAATACCCGTTATCTTTGAGAGAGGGGCGAGTGCGTGATTGTTTTTTGTATGCATTGCACAATCTAAAACAAAAATAAAATTCATTTCCATTTGCATCGCAGAATACTCCAGTCATATTATGTGGTATGTGGTATATGTTATATGTACATATTATAATAAATTACTGCCCACACACACACACATACACGCATGCGTGGACAAGTGTGTGTGTGGTGCATGTCTTTAAAATTTGAAAAGAACAATGTGCAAGAAGGAACAACACAGTCTATGTATGGATAGGACTTCGGAACGATTCTACATACCTGAGAACATCATCACGCTTGCGCTTCGAGGCGCTCATCTTGCGCACAGGCACCGCGGCTGCCTCGTCCCGGAAACTGGGGGAGTAGCGTTTGTCCAACTTAATGCCGCCCATGGAGGTCGCTTGCATAACGCCTGGAAATAGAATGGGACCGGCGGGCGATAAGTCATACGGTTCATATCTCAATCTCGGTGCTCTTTGTTTTTATATTAATTTTATGTATTTATGTAGTTTAGTATCGATTACGACACAGCAATCTTGTGGTTCACGTTTAACGTATACGCAGTGGACCTCGAGATCGATGGGTTCTCTGGCTTAAACACAAATGTTAGGACATTAATAAGCTTATGGTTAACAGACACATCATGAATGAATGAATACGCAACACAGACAAACAGCTCTATGAATTAAATACCCCAGATGATAATCGGACATCCTAGAAATACCATGCATTGGACACGCAATTCGGAGCAACAATGAACAACATAGGAGAGGAGTATGGAATACATAGAGATTGACTTATGATTATTAGACTTAAGCTAATTTGAGAGCATCGTGTGTAAAATTGAGAAATAAGTGCAAAATTACATTAAATATTTGAATATTGTTTCCATATCTATGTCGTCTAAAGTTATCTTAAAACCATAAAAACTATACTTAAAAGGAACAGAATAGCTTAGAACTAGTTTGGAAATTAATATCGCAATTGAATTCGTAGTTTTGTAATTAATGTATAATGTAAAGTATTGAGATTGGGTAAAGTATAATAGTAATATGTAGTATATAGTATATATAGTTAAATATAGTATGTGTATTATTCATACAAACCCGTTGAGGCCATTGTCTTTTTGGCTTGCTTGCATTTCTAATCGGCTTTCGTACTGTGAGAGTCTCGGAGACTTTCAGTTCCAAAGACAGACAGAGCAGAGCAGAGCTGAGAAGAGCAGAGCGGATCAGATCCGATCCGATACGATTAGATCGGCAAGGCCTAGGGAGACGACGACGATGACACATGACTAGACAACAACAACGTATTGAAGAAGGGGGGCAGCACGATGTGCGTTCTGAACAAACACATAAAATAAACACGATTTTTGGTTTTGTTTCTTGATTTTTTGTTTTTGTTATTTGTTTGTCAAGAAATTGGAAAAAAAAATTGCATTGACTTTTACGCTTTCATTCTCAACTCTCATTTCGTTTTGTTGCGTTGCATTTGGTTTCGTTTCAATTCGTTTCGGTTTGGGGCTGCTCTCCGAATTGGTTCAGCGGCAGATCACGAGCGGGTCTGTCAGTCGGCACTTCGAACCTTTGGATAATACGAGCATAGAGCGTAGATATGTAGTGGCAACGGGCACGCCCCCAGATCCAGGCCATATATAGAGCCTTCTGTCTAGGGACGTGCTTTGTTTCACAGTTCTTTTTTATTAACTAACCAAAAAGATTGTATAATTTTCAAATTCACCGGGTCTGGTGATCAAAAATTTTACAATCTAAAACGGTGATTGTCAAAGGATTGGAATGGATTAAGAATAAGTCTTTATGCTGGAGAAGAGGTTTGTTTGTATTTTTTTTTTGTATTGTTTTGTATTGTTTTGATTTTGTTATGTTTTTTTGCGACTTACCCATTGCTGTCACTTCGCTACTAACTAAAAGTTCTTATGATAAAATGATTCTGTGTGTGCGGGTTGATCTTTTGGCCAGGCGCTTGGACTACTTCCAGGCGTCGAGTCAGACAATAATTGGGCATGGCAGCTAAAATATTTTTATTTTGCTTTTCGTATTACAAATATTTAAAGCTATTATTTACCTAAAGATTACGATATGGTTCAGTCTTATTCTGGTTTGTTTCATTTCTTTTCTTATTTTTTTTCTCTTATTTTTTTGTTGTCTGTTTTTATTTGTTTCATTCAATTTCAAATTTAAAACTTACAGTATACGATATCACATATAAGAATATTATACTTAAAATAAAAATGAGATATTGGAATGCATTTTATTTTTCGGTGTTGCATTAACTAAGGACGATACAAAGGAGCTCATCAATTTGAATTTATTTTTTGTATATTTCTTTTTTTTTTGTTGTTGTTTCTTTTTGGTAGTTTGGACAAATGTGAAAAGTTAGTACAAAATAAAAGTTGAATAAATACAGCATCAGCGATGTCACAACTCAAAACAAATGGAAATGCAAAACACTTTCTGAAAGATATTCTCATAACATTTTTTTTCTTTCTGTTCATTTTTTTATTGTTTTATTTTCTCGAGTTTTATTTCAGAGGTATGATAGAACAAGCGGTTAATTTGAAACGAAATATCTTATGAAGCGCTTCGATAGAGTCGAGAATTTTGTTGAGTGATTAACAAAGGAATATAGTCGGTATCTTACCTTTGTACTTGGGCACAAACTTCTGTATGTCCTGCGGAATGTTCTGGTAAAAGTCCAATTCGCGCAAATTCAGCGGCTTTATCACCGTCGACTGGTTGAGCAGCAAAAGGCGCGTGTGTCCTCCGACCTGTAATAAGATATATGGTGATAAGTCAGTACTTATAGATCATATCTAAAGCATAGTCAAAGTCAAGTGAAGACAAGTGATTGTTTGTCCGGTCGTGTGGCGATACCCTTAGCCATAACCGTCACCTACAATATCTTATCAAATATACGTCATGCCACTTTTGGTGGCTGATTACAGACGTTAATCTTTACGAGCTTTTACTTGTCACCACTAAATTAAGTCAAATGAGAGCCTAAATACGACCAGCTGTATTGGATGTCTACCTATCCAATCTGGCGCCCGCCAGGTCTATGTAAACACAGTCGCAGTTGGAGGCCCCAAGAACTTTGAGCTCTTTCATATAATCAGTTCACATTTCCTCCGCCTGATCGAATTGGGTAAATAAATATAGAAAAACCAAAGGTAATAAGCTCAAATGTTTCGATACATTTGGAATCTCAGTAAACATATAGTTTAGATTTCGAATTAATATAATATGGCAACGGGACGTTAAATTTGTAGTAAACAAAAAATCCGATCAATACAAAGTTTTTAAAAAAACTGAGAGAATGGAATTTGTTTGAATGGGCTTTCCATTGCAATGAACTCCATTCGCAGTAAATTACAACATGGCTTTGGTAAAAAAAAGAAGTCACTTTCAAGACATACAACTGGGAAATCCATTTCAGGTACTGTAAGCAAGCCAATCCAAATTGGAATGGAAGGTCCCAAAAGTTCTAAACGTCCCAAAAGAAAGATTGATAAGGATTCTAGCTCTGAATCATTGAATCATCACAAATCAAAGAAATCATTGAGACTAGCAAAAATTCGCACAACGGGCTTCTACGAAGCCATGCCTAGCATATGCGACTCGCAACATGAAGGAAATTTAATGCTTCAGATAAAACTGGACATTCAAATCGACAAGCTTTTCAAATTGCTCTTCACGGCCTCCGAGTTTTTTGAAGAATTCCACGCCAAGCGCCAATCAACAGATCTAAGTATTGGCCAATGGGCAACCAAGAATGGAGAGAGAGGGCGGATCGTGAGTATGACGGTAGCGCTAAATGTCAGTGTGGGACCAAAAGCATCTAGAGTTACCGAGGAGCAGATACTAAGGAAATGCAGTTATCCTGGAGCGCTGTATTCGATAGACACAGCTAGCACATCGGAGGGTGTTCCCTATGCGGATGTTTTCAAAGTGCTGACGCACTATTGCATGAAATGTCATTTGAAAAACCACACCGAACTGGTAGTCTATGCCCATATCGATTTTGTCAAGTCCACTTGGGCTGTGATCAAAACGTTTATCCAGAAGCATGCATTCGAAGGACTTGCTATTTACTTTGACGCTCTGCAAAAGGAGCTGCTAAGTGAAATTGCTAAAACAAACAGTTGACAGTGGGTTTAAGTCTTAAAGCCCATTCGATCTTATACTGTGTACATCACATTTTAGGATAGCTAATACGTTATTACGTTTAATAAGAGCAATCTATAAATTTGTTTTATTCGAGTAATGTAATTCGAATCGTATAATAAATACTTCTTATAGTATTTAATAAACCCTCTCACCTGGTTGGAAAGCGGATGAAGTGCAACCTCATCTTCGTTGTCCTGGAGATCCTTGCTAAGCTGTGTTGTTTGCTGCGGCGTCTTCGCTTTTCCGCAACTATCGGCCACTGATTGAGAGGCATTCGACTCGGAGCATTGTCGCAGCCAAGGTGTATGCGTCTTAAGAGCACCACCAGCTGACGAATGAGAGTCGAGCTGTTGTTGCTGTTGCTGTTGTTGATGTGACTTTGTAGGCGTAGAGCAGCTACTGTTGTTGTTGCCGCTGCTGCTCACCGATAGTTGCTGAAGATTGGCGGTTACCAAACTGCTGCTGCTGCTGCTGGTGATGCTGCTGCTGCTCCTCGGACTGACAACATGGTGCTGAGGCGATGGGGCAGGTGAAGCTTGCTGCTGCTGTTGCTGCTGTTGATGTTGCTGCAGTTGTTGTTGCTGGAGGAAGCTGGAACCGCTGGCGAATTGCAGATTTAATCTGCTTGAGATTTGTGTAGCCAATTGCTGCTGCTGCTGTTGTTGTTGCTGCTGCTGCTGTTGCTGTTGTTGCTGTTGATGTTGGTGTAAATCACGTCCATGGATGCGTTGGTGCTGCTGTATATTTGGAACATGCTGCTGATATGACGACAAGTCAGAATCTCCCATGCCCCAATCCCCCAAGAAATATACCATTCCCTGCCGCACGAAACAGTTTAACGATTTGCTTGTTGGCTTGCTGCTGCTGTTGTTGTTGCTGCTGCTGCTGCTGTTTTTCCCGTTCCACGTAAATGGGAAATCCGTTGCTGCCGTATCTGAAACGATACAAATGCGAGAATTGCATTACAATTGGGTTAAGCATGTGAAAATCCCCGAGCGCTAATCGATCGCCAAAGCACCGGCCCCGGCTCCGACCTCGGCCCCCGCCCCGTCTGCCCAACCGGTTACGAGCACGGATACGACAGGTATTTGTAAATGCACGCACCTCGAGCTGGCATTGCACGCAATTCAGTGATCTCAGAGAGCGAGATCTCATTCCATGCACTTATGCATTCCGTTCAGATGTCAAAGCGGGTTCAATGTCACTTCCTCATCAAAGCACGGTTCCGGTTCTGATTGTCAGTGGACTCAGATCAGCCATGCAATTTGTATAAGTAACTCCACAACCCCAAGGTATAGCTAACTAAACAGATGTTGAACTCAATACGAATGCTTTGTGTGCCCAGCTGACAGCTGCTTTGTCTAATATATAGAGTAAGAGGCAATGCTGCAATTAAAAGCATCGCACTTATTAGACGATCCACTCAGGCGACAGACAGACAGTGTTGCAGCACAATCAAAACGATCTCTGAACCATGGAACGAGTACAATAAATGTTAGAGGCGTTTAATGAAGCGTACTCTTAATTGAATTCCATTGTGAGTATTGCGATTGTTCGGGTTCGTCGTGATCGTGATCGTGATCAGTCAGCCGTGGGCCACGTGTTTGGGCTGAATATGAGAGCCGAGAGTGCGGTCATTGATATTGATAGCTGCACTTGTGCCGCAGGTTAGGGAATCAGTTATCAATTGTTCAAATGTTAATTAAGTTATCGTTTGACAAATTGCCGTTGACTTGTGAAAATCGCACGATTCACAAATTCACAGTCACAAATTGCGCATTTGTCTGGCCGCAAAGTGTTGGCACGCCCCAATTACACGCCTCCCTTACGAAAAAAGCAGTGCAAATAAACAAATAATCAACACAAATGTCAAAAGCAGACGTCATAAAAAGATATCCGAGCGAATTCCAATGCATATTTGCCAGTAGACGCTGTAAACAATAAAGCAGTAGCTCTATCTATATCTGTGTATCTGTAGCTGCATCTGCACCAGTATCCGTATCCGTATCCGTATGCGTATCTTTAGTTGTGTTTGTATCTTTATCTAGCAGGTACTTGGTACGTGATTATCACGGCTATTTCTAGCTATTTACGTTAGACGTCGTCAGCTTCAGGCCAGACGGCGCGCCTTTTAATCTGCGCTATCAGTAAATACAAAAGATACTTGGCTAGATACCTTGTTGGGTAATTAGCCATACAAACGTATTGATTACTGGGAATCACTTTCCAACTGTTGCTATTACTATTACTGTTACTACTTATGACGAATGTGCTGTCATACGCCGACCCTGGGGGGGATCTTCTCAATAAGTACGTAATCAAGGTGTCATTAACTTGAAACAGTCAACGCTCGGGCATTGCTCGCGTATCTGGTCTGAGTGATCCAAAAGTGTTGTGAACTCAACAACAACGCATCGCTTATCGTCGATGTCCAAATCCGAAAAGCTATGTCTTATAGCTACTCGCATTTAAGCAATTTATTTTTAAAATATAAAAACACTTGCGATATTTATAGCGTACTCCGTACGAGTCAATTGAAACTGTCAAGTAAATGCGACACAACAATTGATGAAACACGGAACACAGAGCGAAGGCTGTGCTGTTTATGATGGAGACCTGGGCGTGCTTAACTATTTGATCACTGCTGTTTCATTCAATACCGAGTCATTATTACTGTGGCAACTGTGAACTTCAGACAGTGAAAGCATCAGTCTGCGACGCAGATAGCACATATGATAATCCAGCTGAGTCACCCATCAGGTCATAGCATCCGAGCCAGCAGAGGACTGCGAACAGATAATGGGAAGCCTTATCAGCCGAGTCTAAACCAAATTCCCGGCTCACTATAACTGGGCCAGGCCACCAGCAATTTGGATTCCAAACACTTGATGGCAATTAAAATGAAAGTAAACAAAGCCAAAAATTCCCATGTTATTCAGCCGCTTTTACGAGTATGTGTACGTTTTTTATATACATATACATATGTATGTACATATGCATACATTTATTCGTTTGTGTATTGTGGCCCAAATGTAGGTCAAACCATAGCAGATACCAAGGCAGAAAGTCTGAAACAGCAACGGCAATTGCAGTGAGAACAGCTGGCAAATGATTTGGACAGAGCGCCTATGAATAATTTGGAATTGTAATTAATTAACCACTTAATTAAATACTTAACTGGGAATCGAAAATCAAAATCAAAACAAAGCGTTTCATCAATAACAAGAATACAAAAGCCAAACAAGACGCAAAAGAGCAAATGTCCGCAAGTCACAACAGAGGCGGAGGCAACAAAGCAACACAGACGGTTCATATGCATATATCGATATATACATATATTTATATCATGTGTATGTCGGTTTCTTTGAATTTATTTTCACAAAAAGTCTGCTTGACTATGTAATACCTGATAATAAACTTTGCTGATTCAATCAAATTATAAATTCAACAGAAACAAGTTTTATGTATGTTGATACAAAATCAATATATAAACGTAGCTCATAAGCATATCATCGATATATGCATATACCCGTTTTGACTTTGAATCCGCGGTATATTATAATATTTGGCGAAAAAGTTCGCACTTGGAGAGCGTCTTCTGCACGGCTTTTGGAATTTCACAGCCCATCGCCAGCAACAACAATGGACTTAAGTGCGAATTGTTAAGTAAATGTTTATTAAATTCATTTAATACAATGTCAACTCTCAAGTACAATGGCAATCGTCTAGCTGTATTATTCGAGTAATCAAAATGTTGCCACATTTGTCCACATTTTGCTCTGTGTATATAGGAAAAGTTTTGAAATTAGTACAAGGAATATTTACAATTCGCAAAAAAAAAGGCCTGGCAAAATCTGCTGTTATCAGAAGGTGATAAGTGAGATTAAAAGCTGAGCTGAAGGAAAATAACTGAGAGGCTCATGACAACAACGAAATGGTAAACGAGAGAGAGAGAGAGAGAGAGACAGAGAGAGAACGATAAGCTAGAGCTTTGTTGATATTTTTATATATACAAATTCACTGCATGCCGATGTGCGAAATATTCAATTTTGAAATAAAGTGTTTCAACAAGAAATATGTCACTGAGAAGCGACAGGAAAATAAATAAATATGTTATTTAAGGCAAGCATTTTCGAGAAAAACAACAGATAAATAGCATTTGTTTTCCTGTTGTTTTGATGGATTGTTTGTATCTTATCATTAAATAAATGAAAATGAGCAGTAAAACAAATACGAATAATAGCTGAGTCTATATATGTATTTATACATGAATACACGCTATAAATAATTCATTGCAAAACTTTCAGTATAGGCCTACTCGAATACACAAATACAGGCATGAAGAAAGCCATAAGAGGCGAGACGCGATAAGAGAGTAAGCGAGAAAATGTAAAAGATACCGAAATCGTACAATTAAAACGGTTATTAGTCATGCACATTGATCGTCACAGGAATATGTGATTGTAAAATAGGCATTGCACAGTTAGGATGATGATCACATAATAAGATTTAATTTAATGCTTTTAAGGGGAATTTATTAAAATCCGCGAAATTTACATGACTTTCGGCAGCTGCAATGGCAAGCGACAACATCGCAAACGAGTTTTTGTTATTAAGTGTGTTAATAATTTATTCACACACGCACACACACACACATACACTCAGACACGCTTGCTTGATTATAAATTTCTCATATCAAAACAAAAAGCAGCTGTGGGACGGCATAATTACGTGGAACTGGCCAGAAGACCACAAATAATAATAAAAAAACAACCGTCGTTGTCGATGTCGATGACGATGGCACGATGACGACAAAAACAGCAGTTGAAACACAGATAAAATACACGTACTCGTAGAAATAACAACAACAACAACAAAAATAACCCTATTCAAAACAAAAGATCAAGACAACTCGCAAAGCAGCGACAATAAAGAGAAACAAATAGAAAAAAGAAACACCACTTGAACTGACGATTTGAATCGTCGCCGTTACTACGGTCTCTCTCTCCCTCTCTCTGTCTGTCTGTCGCTCTCTCACGCTGCCTGTGTGTCTCTCACTCGTGCGATTCGTCTCCCACACTCACTCTCTGGATGTCACTCTTTGGCTGCTCTTGCGTGACCGTTGCTGCCCATTTTTTCATCGCCGCCTGCTCTTTCTGTGCTTGGCTATTTTTACAGCACACATAAAAAAATTAAATAAAGTTCACTAATACATTCGCATGCACGCACGCACACACTCACATGCATTTACAAAGGGCACGCAACTGAAAAAAAATTTTCTAAACGTTTTTACTTCTTGTTGGACAAATTTGAAATTTACCTTTTCTGATACACTTTTCGCGTAGTTGTTGATTTGTAATTATATTAATTGTATTATGAATTAGATTTCATTTAATTGATGTGCTCACGAATTTCTCAATTCAATTTTCAACATCGAATTTTTTGTATGTGAAAATTTCTGTGTTGTACAAATTACACATCCACATACACACAAATACATATACACATGCTCTGGCCACACAGACTGGGCGCGAGACCAGCACAGTTACACTTTGGCTTCTGCTTTTGTATTTATGTATGCACGTACATATATATGCAGTACGTATACTTGTATATTTTAGCTTCTCAATCAAATTTGGTTTTCTCACACGCGCAATTTAGGCTTATTTTGCGCGAGTTGCACTTTATCACTATTTTTCAATTCCAAGCGTTGGATACGTCCGATGCGAGCGAGTTGAGAGACTGAACTGAATGCAATATATTTTTCATATGCTTCAGCAGGCAGAATTTGCTCGCCAGTCTGCTGTCCGCGTCGAATCGACTAGTGCCATCGACCCATGCCATGGCTGTGAGTGCAAGTGAGACAACTCTACAATATGGCAACACTTGTTCGCTCGCATAATGCTCGGCTGTGTGTGCAAGCAGCAAAGCACATGGCATTGCCTGTGCTCTCAGATACTTTTCTAACAGCTGCGCTCTCAATTCTCAGATACTAATTTCTGTGTGTGTTTTTTTGTTTTTGTTTTTTAACAATAAGCTCTTTCGCAGAGCGGGTGCTCACACTTAAGAGCAGGTGCAGTTGCATTAAATCGCAACCTGGAGACTGGATTGGGTTTGTTGAAGTCGCGTTTCAACCAGGCTAAGCTAGATCGAAACTCTGTATCTTTTGAGCAGCAATTGAATGGAGCACGCGCCATGAGTTTTTGAATGCAGTTTACAATGGCAAAGTTCGATTCATTCTCTAATCGGAATGCAATAAATAGAAAATTTATTGCAAATTTTGAAATCTAATCACTAATGTCAACAATTCATGTGTTTATTTTTGTAACTGCACCAAAAGGCACACAATAGAGGGCGATTTCATTTATTATTAGCTTATTAATGCGAATTCCACAACGTACTCAGAAGCTTACGAGTAATAAATATTTATTATTTACATTCATATACAAATCTTCGCAAATTGTTTTTTCCTCTCCAATTGTTTGTCCAATAAAAATTCAATAACAAATATTTACTAACGGAAGCTAACGGGGCTATCTGCCACCTCATTGCCCTCTCCACGCCTGCAGAGCTTCCGCGTCGACGTTGTGAATGGTCTGGGCCCAAACTAATTAAATTGCGCTCTGTGCAAAAACAGCTGTTGTTGACTAGCGACAAGCCACCTCTTATCGTTCAGATCTTATCAACCGTACGCCGTGTACAATTTAAAACTTGTCGCCTATCTGCCTCCATGTTGGTTTAAGATCGCCTACCTAAGAGTCATATCAGTAATGGTTTGATTCCACTGAAAGCGATATAATTGAAAAATACTTAAACAATTGAAGTCATATAACATTACTATAAGAATGCATTATTGGGGAACAACTTGAAGAAGTACTTGGAAGTTATCAATCTATCTACACCTCATGACTCATATTGAACGATTTAACATTTTATAACCCACTACAAACAAAAGCTACATTAGATGAGCACATAAACTCATTAAAAGTGTCGCCTCTTTTTATAGAACTTTATACCAAAAATGTCAAATAGTTGTCTATAGAAAAGTTCACACTACCTAACAGCAAATACTTGCAGTGCAATTGCACGGAAAGTGTTTAGAGCCCAGGCGGTGATATCGCCACAAATAATACCCAAATCGCGTGAGCCAATAACGAGCAAACAGAGTCTAAGTATCCTGGCCAGACGTAAGCTCGCCTACACGGGTGGGTATAGAGTTGGGCACGTTCCGGAAATAAATTTGATGGACAGCGAATGAGATGTCAGTGAATGTCAGTGGCTTTGAGATGTGCTAAATAAGTGACGCAACAATTTGATATTTTTACATAAAAACTGACAAAAATAAAACTGACAGCAAGCCCGCCGTGCCCAGACAATGGCGCGTGGGCAGCTGATAACCCGAGTGATGGGAAGAGTCGTCCGATATTACGCATAATTATGGAATTTCCCGTAAATATAGCAGCTCGACCTTGCCTCGCTTCTGCAGCCTGATAAGTTAGAGGACTCTTTAGTAGCATTAATATATATTCATACCCCATACACAGCGGAAGTGTGTTTGCCTTCCATTTCACATTTAGCATTTAAGCTTTGGGGCTCAAGGCTATTACATTGTTATTTTGTGGCCATTGTGTCTGCGCCCCAAATGCATTATAATTTATTCATTCAGCTGCGCTGAGAGACGCTTGCTGCGCTGCTCTTTGACCTTGGGCACAGCAGTCAAGTAGGCGCCGCTGGAATTGTTCCATTCTATTGTTGCCTGAATTTGCATCCTTGACATTGACATTGCCTTTGCATCGAGGCTTCTGTCGTTGCTACAGCAAAACCAAAGGACATTTTCGCAATCACCAAAGCTGCAAATTGAGCACACAGTAGTTTGTCTACTGATTGCAACCAAAAGTGGCACAAAAGCAAATACTAAGAGACATGAAGAACACTTTCAGTGGCATACAAGAGCTTATGCTACTACTATAACATTACTCTGAATCTCACAATTAAATCCTTCAAAAACGTATTCCACCGACTGACAATCATTTCCAAAAAACAATTAAAAAATTAATATATTCCAATTTGCTTCAAAAAATAACTTGTGTAATAAAGTTCATTTTAATCGACTTGTGTTATTACTGCTTTTAAATTTTCCCTTTTAATATATGGAACATGTATAATGTATAATCATCGATCGTACAAAACTTACAGCAAATTAAATTAGAGTTAAGCGTCGATAGGAAAACCAGTATCTCGTTGTAACTGTCTCCGATTATAATTAATAAACAGTTTAATAATTCGATAAAAAAACCCAATCATTTCAATTAACATTTTTCTGAATATTTAAGCATTTATATGAATAATTGCAAGGTATTCGAAAGTACTTCAAACACACTCACGTGACTCATGCATGACAATTAAATTTATAACGCATGTTTTGCAACGTTTCTTAATTAGTTTACAAGTGTCATTACTTATTTGCCTGCTTAAGCACATCATTTTTAATTTGTTTGTGCTGTGTTTGTCAGTCGAATATTATATATAGATGTACCTGCATATATATTCACTCACACCCGCTCATTATATTTTTTGTATACCCTATAAAATGCCCCAAAAGGGGTATACTAACTTCGTTAAAATGTGAGGGGTGAGCAAAAAGTATTTTATCCCTCGAATATCTAGTATTGAAAGTAAAAGTTAATCTAAAAACAGGGTAACTTCTCGTCGAATACATTCGTTAAAAGCACTTTCATTCACAGTTGCTCATGTTTGGCTATCACAGCCGACGTTTATTAGTCATCATCGCCAACCAGCGGGGCAGGCCAATTCAGCTGATAGACAGCAAAAGAGTTAAGGGAAGCTGTCACTCAAACCTGGGCTAAATGGATGTGGGGCGTGTTATTGTCAGCGGAATCGTGTCAATCTTTGAAATGACTTTATTTGTGTAATGCATCAACACTGATTATAAATATAGTGTGATCTAATTAATAGACCGCATGTGATGGACATGTGGCCACTGGAATCAGGCGCAATTTGCAATTCAATGCCGTCCGACAAGGACGAAGTGTACTTGGCAGGTCTGCCAAGGAGAGCTGCATGTCATCAAGGCTATGCTGCAAATCTGGCTGTCTCTCTCTACTATCGCTCCCTCTCCCACTCTCTCTGTTATCAGTCTGTTTTTGTGGCATTGAGTTGGCATTAGCAAATTGAAGCGCTGCTCTGCTCCGCTCCGCTCTTCTCTGTCAACATTGACATTTCTCTCACCCTATGTGACCCTTTTCCCAGTGCCATAAACCATATGCGTGCAGAGTAGCAATTGTTTTGCTTGGCTTCCGCTAATGATTTTAATTTTGTATTGGAATTAGTAATACTAGAATTTCAATTTCCATTACCAGCAGCAAAATGCGGCAGCAGTTCCACTCTGTGCCTGCCTGTCTATCTGTCTGGAAGTAAATACGAGTACATCAGACATTTATTGAAAACACGCGCTTGTCGCCCGTTTAATTGAAAACAGTCGCCGAACTGCGAAAGGCAATTGAAATTTGCAATAACAATCAAGTTTTACCTATTTGTTTGGCCAATAATGTGACTCACAATGCAAGTAAATTGAGTAAATAACATCAGCTGCTTTCATTTAGGTTACTTATTGTGTTTCAATCGTCAAGTCTCTGATTTACTGCGGGAGATCTTACTACTTTTGAGTGCTTATCATAGTGTTTATACTTCTAGATAATATTACAAAGTAAATTAGAGTTGAAACAATTAATATGGAGTTCGCCTTCTATTACTATTTTTTTGAATCATCGCATTTTTATACCCGCTACCCATAGGGTAGAAGGGTATTATGACTTAGTGCCAACAGAAAATGTATGTAACAGGCAGAAGGAGGCATCTCCGACCCCATAAAGTATATATATTCTTTATCAGCGTCAACAGCCGAGATGATATAGCCATGTCCGTCTGTCCGTCTGTCCGTCTGTCTGTCCGTATGAACACCTGGATCTCAGAGACTATAAGACATAGAGACACCAAATTTGGCAAAAAGTTTCCTTCATACCCTACGCAGAGCAAGTTTATTTCAAAAGTTGGATGCCACGCCCCCTTCGCCCACAATAAGCATTAATCTAGAAAAAGTCAAGTTTTTTTTTTAGTAAATCGCGTATAACTCCAAAAGTTCTTTGTGTAATGATGTGTAATTTGGTAACCCATTTGCGCTTGACACTCTTAATATACCCTGTAATTTTGGTACAAATCGGATAAGTAGAACAAAAGTTATTCGTGAAACAATTTGTCAAAATTTTTGTGCCCAGTGCATATGGACGTATTAAGTGTGTGAATGACCTAGAGATATCAAATTTGGTGACAGTATTCGTGTAGGTCTTACGCAGATCAAGATTGCTTTAGATTTTTGCCACGCCCCTTTCCGCCCCCAAAAACTGTAAAAGCCGTAATAATAGACCTAGAGCATTGAATTTTGGTATGCATAATAATAATTATATTCTCAATGACTCCTGTGAATTTGGTTGAGATCGAATGAAAAACATGGAAGTTATTAAAGAATCAATTTTATATGCAAAATTCAGTTGCAGCTGCTCGCGCTTTGTTTGTTTAGTTGACAGTGTGACCATGTCGGTGTTGTGGATTCGTAACCGTTATTTTCAAATATTTACAAACAAAACACAAAATTCAGTATATTTTTGGTATATTTGTTGTTAAAATACCATTAAAATTTTTTTTTTCTCTCGAAATGGGTTGCGGGTATCATACGGTCGAGCACTCTCAACTGTAGCTTTCTCACTTGTTAATTTTAAAAATCCCAATTTATGTTTTTTGATTTCCATTAAAAAATAGTTTCTTCAGCGTCACATGAATCACCATTTAGAAAAAAACAGACAATTTTCGATTGAATCTTGCGAAATTGTTGGCAAAGCTTTCAAAAATATTTGAAATGATATTAAAATACTTTTCATTGAATACAAATACACATACATATCATATACATATATTAAGTAATAAGGCGTTGACATCGCATTGCAATTTATCAGTTGGTATACTCTGAGGAACCCCTAGATGATGCTAGCAAACATTTTGATTTCGCGCCGAAATACTACAAGCAACCATGACATTGAACACAAAGATAGAAAGGTGGCCAAAAATACGACACGGGAGTATTTTACGACAAGTGAGAATGAACGGAAATTCAAGTAATTTCGCTAGAGAAACCTGCCTGCATGGCATTTGGGCGATAAAACGTCACTCGTTACCGGCATAAATTGGCCACGAACTGAGTCCGTGAACAGCCACGCCATTTGGATGCCGCCTTGGCATTGGGTAGATGGTAGCCCAAGGAGCCTGGGCAAACGACAAGCGCCGGCACGAGGCGGACCAATGCTCGAAACAATGTGCTAAATGAGAGAAACAAATGGGATGAAAGGCAAAAGACGAAGGCAATTGGCACCCAGTTTTAGTTTAGAATTTTGATTTGCCGAATCTATAAAAGAGCAGAGCACTGACCATGCCAAACGAACTTTATTAGCAGCTGTTGCCAACTAAGCTGCCACACAAAGCTGTGGGCGGTCTGGCAAATACTTGGAAGTGTGCCAAAATCGTATCCATGTGATGGCAAGGGCAGCACACTTAAGGCATAAATATGATAAGTGTTTTGTTGACTCGTCACGCCCCTTTTTAGCCGGTTGCAGTAACGCTCTGAAGGGACAGCTCCAGCCCAAATAAGTAGGCAACGGTTACAGAAGGCTTGCCATCTCATTCCCTCGCCTTGTAACCATAGCATAAAATATAATAAAAGAAATTCATGATCGGGTGAGTAAGTCAATGTCAATAGCAGATGCCAACGACATCGACATCGACAGCGACAACGTGTCGTGTGGCCCACATTATGCATGGCTGTAGAATTATATAGAGGCAAGTAATGTTTTTTTGCTCTCTATTTATTTTATTCGATTCTATTTTTTATAAGAGAAACGGAAACGAAATTGCGACGCAAATACAATTTCATGTACGACGAAACTAAAAATAATGCTACCAAATCTGCAGCCAGACTATAATTGTATGAATTATATAAATATTAGCATGTTGTGTGTACTTACCTATACACCTACATACTTAAGCTTATGTAGATCAAGTTTAATTTAATGCCAACGATAAGAAAAATAAATAAATACAAGAACCGAATGCAAGGCTGCCATCAGATCAAGTCGACTGCTCGATACCCTGAGCTTTTAGTGAGATTTGCCGACAAATAGATTTAACTGAGAAGTGAAGCACAATAATATTTTAATTCTCTAGGGTAAACTTAAATGCCTCACGAATTGAGTCAAAAAAACGAAAAACAATGTGCGAATCATGGTGTGAATTGCAAAATCATGCTGTTGCTAAAGTCAAAAAGGAAAATCTATATACATACGTGTCTGCCAAATGCGGTATAGTATAAACAGAAACTAATACAAAGAGCCCACAGCAAAGTATGTGCTCGAATTGTTGTTAATGTCGTGCAGTTTGGGGCGACGGTAAAATCGCAATGAATCTGTATACATATTTGTTTTTCTTTTCAATTGCGTCAATGGCAGCCTGACGATACGCAGCGCGCTGCTTTCAGAAAGGGGGCGGGACTTTAGTCATTTGAAATGCCGTCGAACCAGAACCTACATCAAACGATGCGCACAGTGCGTATACGTAATCACTATTCAGCAAGAATCGATCATTGCAATCATCCATTTCTAACTAAACTGAACTGAACTGAACTCAACTCAACTCAACGCAACTGAACTGAACTGTAAACAGATTTTCATTCTCGCAGTCGCTTTCAATTTCTTCCGGGCATGGCAGAAACAGCAAAAAGCATGCCCCCTTCATCGGTTTAATGACATAAACAAAAAGCTGCTTAGTCAGCTGATAGCAGAAATTGTTATTTGTTTTTTGCTTTCGTTTTTATTTTCTTTTACCCGACGCTGCACGCAAAACATAAACAAGTGATTGATGCAATGAGACCATTAGATGGTTTATTTAGAATTATTTGTGGAAACCCAATACTTATGCGAATCAAATTAGTTATATATTAGGTAATATATCAAAGCTAGGCAATTCAACTCTTTATGGAAAAATCCCACAACAAATGAGCAAGTTTGTGCATAAATCATTCATGAAATAAACTTGTGATTAATTGGGCAACGACGACGCCATTTCGATGACGTGAATAATTAGTTTGCAAATAAAAATAAACAATATTTATTATTCATGCTTGCAGCACGATCCGAAATAAAAACTTTCTTGCTATATGTTCAAATTAAGGAATGCTGATATGCTCAATAAACATGTTGAACATTTAATTATAATATTAATATCTGGGGAATTTTCCAAAGCAAAAGTCATGAAATCAAGAAATATTTCTCATTCTAAGTATATACAATTTATATATTTTCTGGCATGTTAAATCAATTAAAATTGATATAATTTGGCAAGTGCGGTACAAGCTTGAGCACAATTATAATATTAGCTAGCTTATTTATAAGCATTTAGAATTTCAAATATTTTTTTTACAGCACTCGCACATTTTGTGCCCAGGCAAAAGACTCATGGGTTTTCTCTTAGGAGCGTCGAGGCTGTGGACTGCGTCTTAAAGTTCAAGGACGCCTCCGATTTAATTTTGAAGAAATTCAAGGCAATGGCTCGATAGGCATTCTATGCACTACTTGCCCAATAGAGTCTCTTATACCCTATACTAAATGAACACCTACTGCAAGGGATGAACACAATGTATTCAAGGCTTCAGGTTCCACATAATTATGAATAAATAGTTGCAAAGTATCTGATAGTTACCCAATGCAGGCTGCAGCAAACTTTGCTTGTTTATGTTAAGGTTTGTGGTGTGTGGTTCGAGGTTATTTGAGATATTTTATGGACCTGCAAATTGAAATTTATGGCCCAAAAACTAGCCGTGCTACGATTACAGCACACCAAATACTATTCTTGTGTGTAAAGGTAAAAGATTCTTGTCAATTTATAATTGCATTTAAATGAATGTTAAGTGAAAGTCAAAACAAATTCATTAAGAGGATTTCCCCACTTTTGCACTATCGATTTTTGCCACCTCTTAGCATACAAGCATTTAAATAATATATGCACAACCTCATAATTATTTCAATACCTGGGATTTCCGACTAATTCGTAAGGAGTCAACAGTCACGCACAACATCAGCCATTCAGAGCGACAATTGTTTTATTATTTACCTCATGGCTGGAACATTTTGCAAAAATTAAATGGAGTCGGGGGAACTGCTTATCTAATCAAATTCCGTAGGAGCACTAGATAGGCGCCTACTCGGACCAAAAGCTGTCGTCATTAATAATCAAAAATTGATGGGTCTTTCGATGTCAGAATTTCACATAGTGGTTTAATGGATACGTTGAAACTTTTGCTAATTAATAATAATTATCAAATTAGACAATAATATTGACACAAGTAATCTAGTTTATAGAAAAGTGTGCACTTCAGATTATGATCTGATAATTATTTATAAACCATAACACATGGAGAAGCGCGTGTCCAGTCGATATCTTAAGGTAAAATATGTAAAAGATACTTCATATTTCGAACAAATTAAAGCAATTATTCAATTGCGTTGCAGCGAATGCGCTAAATGAGGTCGAATTTCACGCTGCGCATTAGGCGACAGTGACGCATTATTATCCCCAAATGCTCCACTCACTCAGCCTAAACAAACAACAACAACTTCACCCGCCCCACAGATGTTTCGCTTCGTGTTTAAACTGCGTCTTTTCTTTTCTATCTATTTAAGTCATACTCAAGCAGCAGCAACGCCTCAATGTAAGGGATCCCCTTACAGTCCATTATGCAAACTTTGTAACCACAGCGAATTACCACATTAAGCAAATTACCAGATTGAGCTCTTTATAAATGCATACAAAGAACTTGGATTTTTTAATCTAAAATGTTAGCTTGCACTCATTCCGGTTGTTACGGTACTCCTATTGAATTCTACGGATTCTTCTTTATTGTAAACAAATAAATAATGTTTGTATGGTTGCACATAAAAAAGAAGAAATCTTGGATTCGAATTAAAGTTCTTTTAAACTTTAATCTATTCGCCAAATTTAATATTTTTAAAATATAGTATTTTCCAAAATTATATTTTCAGTTAGACTTTCCCTATCGGAAATTTTAATAATAAACTACTTTTTGAGTATTTAAATACTTATGATTTCAAATTAAGGTTTTTGTTTTCTACTTTCTCTCGCAATAACTAATTTATTGTAAATAATAATTAATTAAAAATGTATATACCTACTCAAAATATTTTAGTTGAAAAGCACTATGCTAAACTCTCTCTCTCTCTCTCATTAGCTTTAATGAAAAATAATTTTTATGGAAATAAAGCACAATAAATAAATATTTATATCAGTATCTGGCGCTTAGTGTCAATTACAATGGATAATTCCCACTGCAGAACCAAGAACCCACATAATCGCTGGCGGAAAAAAGGGGAAAACAATTGTAACATTGTAATCCCTAGCATGATATGTGCTTTAGCAATTTGTCCGTTTCGACACGTGCCTTTGGTGAGAATCGATGGGACCAGAGACCTTGACTTGATTGGTTGTTTGTTCTCCCTGATTAATTGTTGTTGTTAGCTGTTTTCCTCTTACATTGCAAAACAATTAGCCAACGGGCCCGCTGTGCTGTCATCATAAGCAATAGCAAGAAGTGGAAACCCAGAAAAGTGGCTTAAACGACGGGTTGACATGTACAAATGGAACAATGGATTGCACATAATATAGTTATTTAATTTTATTTGCAATTAAAACAATTTTTTTTAGTATTAATCAATGCCCAACAATGAAAACCAAGCCTAAAAAAGTAGTCTGAAAATTCCAGTCCGTTATCCAAAAAACCGGCGACAAGCGACGCCACTGGGTATATTAGCCACAATGAATAGCTTTCATATGGTCCATAGCCATTTATATATACACATATACATATATATATACATATATGTATATCAATTAATTATTATATTTTCATAGTTAAAGCATCGCGGCTGCTGGCTTTGCTTGTTGTCTAATCCTAAACCTAAGATCCTTATATCTATTCCGCAATTAGTTTATTATTATTATGATTATTATTATACAAATGTTCGCTGTGCACAAAATTCGAGAGTACGAGCGTTGGAACTACTACAAACAAGCTACGATGACAGATAACTAGGATTGCAAAGGATGTGTACTACTAAAAATAAACTACTTCTATATTTAGTAGCTAGTACAAAAATATATACATATATATCTGTTGCAGGTGTTGCACGCCTGCCTAGGATCTGGATCTGAATCTACATGCCGAGCAGGCACTCGGTGTTGCCAAGCGCGGCAAACGTTGGCGTTGGCTACGCCTGCGTCACAAAATACATTTCCCCCGAAGAACCAACGACAACGGCATGCGTGTCACCAGAAGCACCAGCAGTGCCAAGGGCATTGGGTGCAGCGGCAATTATGTTTGACATGTCGGTGCCGTTGCTAACAATGCTAACGGCACCGCTGAAAGCGCCGCTTGAACTGGTGGCGATTATTTGGTCACCGCTTTGGCTGCCATGATCGGTGGTCTCCACATGCTGCTGCAGGGTGTCAATGTTGTCGTAGAGCGTGGAGCATTCACCGCATTTGTAGAACGGCTCAACGCATTCCGGATGCTTGCGCTCCACGTGCCAGCGCAGATTGGCTGCATTCGAAAAGTTCTTACGGCAATTGGCAACACCACAGCAATAGGCACGTTGCTGATGCGTCTGTCGATGCCTATATAGGATCGCTTTGGACTTGAACGTGCGATTGCATATACTGCACAGCGGTGTATTCGTTTCGGCGTCGTGCGTCTTCATGTGCATGCGCAGCATGCCTGGTCCCTTGAAGCTCTTCAGACATATCTCGCACTGCGGCTGCTTTTTACAGTTCGCACGTATCCAGTTGGTGTGCGAGTGCATGTGATTTTGCAGGCCCTTGAACTGGCGAAACTCGGTGCTGCACAAATGACAGATGTAGCGGCCTGAGCCAAGTGGCGAGGTGTGTTGCCTAATGAATTCAGTGACGAGATTGGCATCAATCTCATAGTTATCATCAGGGCCCGCCGCTGCAATCACAGATGCTGTCTGCACCAATTGTCGCGAATTGGCGGCTGCTAGCTTGCTGCTTATGGTGGGTGGACTATGCTGATGATGATTACAGGGTTGCTCGACCATATTCGCTTGAGTTTGAGCCTGCTGCTGGTTGCCACGGCGTGCACGCTTCGCCGCACTGGGCGTCGGGCTGGGCGTGCTGCTCACATGCAAGGTGGGCTCAACCAGAGTGTCCTGGCTGAACTCTACCACAGCGTTCTCCAGCGATATGCTGTGCAACTCGACGGCGTGCTGTTGTTGCTCGTGCATCTGCTGTTGCTGGGCATCGACGTCGATGAAGGCCTGGTCAATGTCGCTGGCGCTGATATCCGCATCGTGAGGTTCCATTATTGCGTAGTGCAGCTCATCATCCACATCGCCACCGAGAACAGTATGATCCTGCTCATCGGTCAGATACTCACACTCATCAACAGGTGTCATGTCGTCGCCATCCACGTCACCATCGCCATCATCCAGAGCATCATCTTCATCTAGTTGTATCTCTTCAATAATGAAGTTGTCATCGTCGTCGTCCTCGTGTTTAATGCCTTCGTCGTGTTGCAGTAGCTGTTCGTCAAAAAACTCTTCGTGCTCCTGCTCGTGTGTTTCGCTCTGCGTGAGATCCTCGTCTATTAACACCTGATGATGCTGATGCGGATGTTCCTTAATAAATTCCTGCTGCTGATCATCCTCCAGCACAATCGTCTCGAATGTATGACCTTTGCTGTCCAGCTGTTCGTACACGTCATCCAGCTCCTCATCATCCATTTCGCCATCCTCCAGCAACTGCACATCGGCATCCGCTAAAGATGCACCACTGCTTGTCGTGCACAACTCCGTTGAACTATTCGTTGTATTAACCGGCGCCATGCTGCGCTGTGGCACCAACTGGACCAGCTGTAGCGTCTGAGTGCCGTTCGGCTGCTGCACAATCTGCAACGTCTGCCCATTGGGAGCCTGTAAAAGTTGTGGCAAAAATTGCGCCTGGGCTGATACTGATGCGGCAGCATTTGTCGTCGTGTTTTGCGGGTTAATAATTTGCGCCAACTGTGGTGTGACAATTTGTGTCGTTATCAGCTGGCCATTGGGCAAGAGGATTTGCTGTGCTGTCGTTGTCGGCAGAAGCTGGGCGGGAGCTGGTTGGAGTGTGGGCAATTGAATTTGTTGTATCTGCTGTTGGGGCTGGGCCATCAGCGGGGGAGGAGGTGGCGGCGGCGCTGGCTCTTGTAGCAATTGTGTCGCCTCTAATTGCTTTTTGGACTGGCGGGAGCCCTTGCGCATCAGTGGTTTTAATTTGCTCTTGGACTGCTGTTGCGGAAGCTGCAAATATTAAAATTGCTTTAAATCGAAGTCGACATGACAAATAGAAATAGAAATACCTTCTGTGGTTGCTGTTGTTGTGGCTGCTGGACCAGGAAAATGGGCGACTGTTGTTGGTGTTGCTGCTGCTGTTGTTGTTGCTGCTGCTGCTGTTGTTGTTGTTGCTGTTGCTGGAGCTGCTGTTGTTGCTGGATAATTTGTTGTTCCAACTTTTGTTGCTGCTCCTCGAGTAGTTGGTGCTGCCTTAGCTGCTTCTGCAACAGCTTCTGTTGCTTTCGCTCCTGTGGAGTCAGCGCCTCGTCTTGCACGAGACGCACCGTCAAAGTCTTAATATATTCCCGCAACTCTTTGTCGCTGCGCTCCACCAGCGTTTTAAATGCATGATTCCGACTGACAGCATGGACGCACTGCACGCAGATTTTATCGGGCCAACCCTCAATGGGATCGACTCGAACGCTGGTGCAATCCATGAGCATTTCTGGCACCTTCTCACTAAACAGGGGACGCATTTCCTTGCGTTCCGAAATGCATACACGACAAATTTTATCCAATTCCAGTACTTTCTTTCTGTCCATCATAACTGAAGATTCACAGTGTATTGTAATTGCGAATTGCTTCTAAAAAGATCGAGGTAAATGACACTTGTTGCTCTACATTTATGCTGCCTTGAATCAATCACAACAGTATGAGAATTTGACTGATAAGAGCACATTTGAACTTCGCGCTTCAAAAATTCTGGCAGCACTGCCGGTAGCCGCTCTGGTAACCCGTTGCTGTCAGAGTAAGCGAGACGACTATGCTGTGAGCACGACACGACAGCGACGACAACTAGTTATACACAATTTAGCATCCTGGTATTGGTGCGAGCGAAAAATCATATTTTAACTACTTTCAAAGCAAACGATTCAAATATATTTTGAACTGGAAATTTGGTAAATTCAATTGATCTGCTGCTATCAACGTCTCATACACATTGCACTTTGATTCAAGGGCTTCAATAACACTTCAATTGATCGCTTACCCGAACAGTATTTATATAATTTATGTTGCCTCCCTTCGTCTTTGCACGGTATTTGACATTAAATTCGTTTTAAATATGGCCGCGTCACATAATTTGCGATAGAAAAACGCAGTAATTTCACATTTTCAGCACTGAGCGCGAGTTTGTTTTGAAACGATGCGAAACAAAAACAAATGGGGCACCAGTTGGTTATTCTGGCAAGTAAATGAAATAACTAGACTTCGGCCAGTGCCAAATTAATAAAAATTCGATGAATGAAATTTGTGTGCAACTGAACCGCAGTCGTGCTGTTTCTGCTTCTGTCTTCTTCTGTCGACTGCAGAATGCGCGAGGCAGCTGAAACGACGATTACACACACACGCGCTGCACACATATATAGCTCTCTTTTTTTGTTTCGCCCCGTAGTCTGTTTGTGTGTGAGTGAGATATGCGTATGTGGCGAACCGAGTTTTCAGTGATGCCAACCTGCTCACAAAAACAGGCACACATTTTCGAAGGTACAATCATTATTTGTTGTATGCACATTTACAATAAGTTTGTCAAAGAATGTAAATAAGCTAGCTTATTAGCAAGTGCTTTTCTCAACATAAAGTTCTGCTTACCTTAGTGGGCTTCAAGTGTTCCGCGCCAATTAATTTACCCAAGAAACAAGACACAACAACACTTTCACAATTTTGATGGCACAATTTGCACTATTGCCACGTTTTTTTTCGTCCGATGATGGATTTACTATTTGGTAGGAGATTCAAATATTTCGCAAGAATTCGCGGCCTAAGCAAACAGCAATTGGCATTCTTAACGCCCACGTAACAGCTCCTCCGGATTGGGATACATCAGGACTGTCATGCCATTGCTAATAAGAAATACGAGGTTGCGCCGAAATAAACTTGTCTAATGTGCAATTGTGACGTAGCCGCTGCTCTAGATTGAGATGCATAGGGATGCACAGGGCTAGTACGATACACAAGGTTGCGGTTGGGACGTAGCCTTGCCATTGAGTGCATGTTTCATATAAGTCTGGAGTTCTATCTAAATTATGGCCGTTGGATTGCAACCATTTAATGTTGAAAGCTTGCAATTGAGCATTTATGACGTCACAGATGTCAGATATCGATGCATTGATTTAAATTCGATACAATCTGAATCTGAATTGGTTCATCGATATACAGAAAATATATTTGTAATTTAGGTTTGATTACAAACAGTTTATTGAATTAGTTTTCTACTTCCAGCAAATCGTACAATGACAAAATATGGCTTAAATTCTAGGCGCTCGTTGGCGTATTCTTGGTATTTGCCAACTCGTACTTTTGTTTTTGCTTGTTCCGTCTGTGATAGACGCGAACAATGCCATAAACAACGACGATCAGCACAATGCCAATAAGCAGACAACTAATCACAAACCATGGATAGAACGAGGATTCCTCCTCATCCGCCTCCCATTCAGTGTACTCCATGGAACCGTTTACACTTAGCCTGGCCGGTGCCGCCTCCATGTCCCGGAAAAGCGACGCCTTCGCCAGATTGCTCGACTCCGCGGCCTCAAACACCGGCTCAGTGCCATCGATGCGCACAAACGTGAGTCTGGCTCCAGTGATGGGCAGCTTGAAGCGTGCCAGACCATGACCATAGTACTCATAGGCATCGGCAGCGAACTCACGATGCTGATCGACCCACTGTCCAATCACCTGGACTTTCACATCGCTATGGGCATCCATTGTGCGTCCAAAGTAAGCCTGCTTCTGCACATCCATGCCACCTTCGCCAGACTCATCTAGATCCAAGACAGCGCCGCGATGTTCCAGCAGCAATGGCAGCTTTTCCAGCTGATAGCCCACATCGTAAATGCTGCTCGTGTTCAGGCGAATCTTCTCCACAAACGCATAGTTAATGCTGCCGTAGATGGGCTTGCGTTGACTGCTCGGATTCTTGAGCACGCCGTTGCCCAGCAACATTTTGTAACTATTGGTCACGTTGCGCCACGGCAAGTAAGTGATATTACGCAGCTGGTAGACCAGAGGTTGGAGTTCCACCAGCACATTTATGTTATCGTCCACGTCATACTAATAAATTGCAGATTAAAGCAAGAGCAATCGTCTGGAATTCACATTGAAACTCACAAAGTTATCCTCGAAAATCATCACCACGCAAGTGAACAACTTGTCGGCGACGCCGTTGACCAGATCGGTGTGACTGAAATGACACAATTCGGTCTTCTCGCGATCCAAGTTTGTGGCTTTGGCCATGTAGCTGAGCCGCTCGTTGGGATTCAGCTCGGCGGCATAATGCTGCATCATTACACTGTAGGGTATCCATGCCAGCATGGAGTTGGCATTTTTGCCACAAATCTCCTGTTGAACCCCGCGTCCACTTAGCTCCCCATTGCGCAGCTTGAAGAAGTGATGAATGCTGTGCTTCATTGTTATCGAACCATAATCCTTGCACAAGGTATCGACGAGACTAGCCTGGAATTAATCATGACAATAATTCATATTTTGCCATACACCAGGTAGCACTTAGATTTAGTAAGAGAAAGAAATTAATCAGCGGGAAATACTTAAATCGGCACATGCATAAATAATTGTCTTATCTGGCCTGTCCACATTATCTCTAGCCAAAGACACCTTCCTCGTTGCGAAGCTTTCTATATCTCACCCTAATTCAGTTGAGTATATGGCAGGCAAGCCACTTGATTTACAGACTATTATCTTTGCCATGTGTGTCTATAACTCAAGAGCCTTGCAACAGTCATTTAAGGATTTTATGCTAAGCAACCCGTTGCCATTGATTGCCAAAACGACATCACCTTAGCCTCTACGACATATGCCTGATCGATTGGATGCCATATTAGGTGACAAAATATTGGCAAGGCGTTTGAAAAACAATTTAGAAACAATTAATTGGAAAAACTCGTTTGAAGAATGCTTGAAGCAATCGTTTGCAGACAATCGCATTGCATATTAACGAGTTGGTTGATAGTTCCCTGAGCTTGAACTTTGAATGCATATGTATCTTGCGTCATATATTTGTTGCATTTCCATCCGTGACTCGGTTAAGCAACTTTACCCATCGAGACTATAGCGGTATAGAGTAATACGTTTTTAAGATAAACTCACCTTTTCTTTGGCGCTTAGTGTTGTGGCTGTGATAGCGCATTTTAAATCCTTTTCACTGGGAATTACCACACGACGACCTATATCGATAAGTAGCGTGGGATCCGTTTCTATGCAGAAATCAGAACGCTCCACAAAAGCCGGATAGCATGCCGGAAAGACCGCTCCCAAAATGACTAGCGTTGCAATATACATTCTGTGGGCACTGTGGAGAAGTGAAGTTTTCCGTTGACGATACGCGCACTGTCGATGACAAATCGTAACTGAAATTCGCAATTCTAAATAGACAGAAGTTTCGGTACGCGTCGTCGTTCAATCTAAAACATATTCAACTTGACCGCAAAACCCGATAAAACGCCAATCCGAGTCGCATAACCATATCTATCTATTTGTGAAGGATAAACTTGAGAGATTCGGTTGAAGAAACATGGAACTAAGGTGAACGCGACCAATGCAAATGCCCAAACAACTGAACTGATTAACACTTTTCGGCCATGTCTGGACGTCATTTCCCAAATCGCGTCCAAGATAAGATAACGACCTAACATTAAAACGGCGCAAACACATTGGATTCCGTTGGTAATACTTTGTCAAACTGCTACTAAATAGCTTGACCCTTATTTATAGTTTAATTTTAGAGAGAAGTGTTGGCGTTAAATGTTTTGTTGATTTTTTATTAATAGAAAAGTATATAATTTTAATAAACTTTGTACATTCTCAAATTGTTGAACAATTTTTTCTATTTTTTTTTGTATACAATTGCTTCTTAACAGGTCAAATTTTTCTGTTTTTTTTTTTTTTGCTTTGCTTACATATTTTTGTTTTACATTTTCATTTCAATTGTACAAACTTCAACATAAAGTATAATTTAAGATAACAGCTTACGAAAACTAGACGACATTATTGCTAATGCTGCACACAGAGAAAAAAGAGAATTCCTAGTTCTCAACACTCTGAAAAATAAATGATAAACGGTTCGATGTGCTGGCACAGAGAGTTGCGAGGAGTTGTTGGAGCCAATGCAGCGTAGGATATTTTAGGATAGGTGATCTGGACTGGACTGGACTGGGCTGATCTGGACTGGAGTGGAGTGTGCGCTCAATCTGAAGTAGGAGAATATACAAGTCTTATGCGTACTGAGGCTAAACCACTTTCATTGCTATTATTATTACCATCGCTACTAGGTTCGCCATCAAAATCCAAATCGTCGACATTGGACAAAATTTCAATATCATCGTCATCGTCATCATCACCGTCGTCCAAGTCACTATCGTTATCCTCACCGCTGGACGACTCAATATCAATGAAATTCCGATTGCGATGGCTACGTAACGGGAAACCCATGAAATTCGGACCAATTGCAAAAGCTGCACAAAAAGACGAAAGTAATTAGTTAAAATAAATTGCTCTTTTAAATCAAATAGCTAGTTAGTGAGTCCTACCATTTTCGGAGCCCGTATCCGATCCCGTATCGGAGCCCTCCTCATTGGATTCGGGCACCTCCTCATCATCTTCCTGCAAGCATAGACATAATATTAAATTCAATATCATCCACCTGCCGCATGAGCGTTCTGAGATCGATGGGCGCACCAGCACCGCCCAGTGTACGTGCTCGCCGTCGCACACCAACAATTGAGCTGTTGGGAGCATGCTGGCGAGCCAGATTTGCATTCGCATGTGACGCAGGCCTTAGACGGCTCGGACGACGGGCGCGTGCCTCATTGCCGCCGTCGTCAACACCGCCTACACCTACACCTACACCCACACCAACACCTAGACCAACACCAATGCCATCTGCAATAGCATCAGCATCGGCTTCGGCATCTGCATCAAGCAAAGCAAAATTTGGCGCTGGCGTATGGGGGCGAGCCGCCTCTTCGACGATGCGAATTAGCGCGGAGTCACCGATGGGTGCATTGACGGGCGGTGTCGGCTCCTCGGTTGCGCCGCCGCTTCGAACGACATTCTCATCGACGGCCAGGTCCTTAACCGCACGCACCTCTTCCGAGCGCTCGCTCTTTTTGACACCAACGGCATAGATCTTCACATAAGTCTCCTGCTTCGAATCGTAACCGCTGTGATCCTCCACAACGGCAATTAGGCTGCCATTTGCACTAACGCTCAGATCGTTAATGTTGCGCTTCACATCGATGGTTGCGATGCTCGAATAGTCGTATGCATCGAGTACATTAAAGCTGGTATCATAGGTGGTCGTCTCCATATCGTGGTCTCTATCGGCACCCAAACTGGCGCCATATATCACATGCATTGGCGAGAACGTGCAGTTTCTTTGATCCAACACGGGCACAGTTTGTAGCAGGTGGAAAGTGCGAAGATCCCAAACTTCTGTGTTGGCAATGATCTAAAAGCAAAGTTGAGTGTAATAAACGTTGAGCAACAACTTGGGCAACACTTACTTCAAGACAGTTGGGATGAAATACTCCCGATATGCACTGATTGAACTTATCGAACTTGTGAATCTCCTTGCCGGAACGCACGTCCCAAAGCACGCCATCTAAACGTATGAACAGAGCATTGAACTCAATCGAAATAATATGCTTTAACCGAAGGTCTCACCTGACAGCAGCAACTCGTCCGTGCGGCACAGCGTCGCCCGATTCTTGGTGTACTGATTGGGTATGGTGGGAGTAAAGGTGGATACTTTGGAGCCCGTATTTATGTCATATAGTACCGCACACTGTTGCAATAGAAGTAAAGATTAATAAACAAGCTACATGGGCATAATTGCATGATCCAACTTACATCGGTGTGAGTGCCAAGCAGACGATCCTGCGTCGTCTGACTGAACTCGCAGTATCCGACCTCGGGCAGACGCAACTTGGAGCGGAACTCGTTGTCGGTAATAGACCACAGAATTGTAGTGCGCAAGCGCCACAAACTGGTGGTTAGCACCAGATCACCACCTCGATTGGCCTGAATTGCATCCACGCCATATGTGTGGCATATGGAGGAGAACTGTTCCACGCCGTCATTCATGTTGAACACTTTGCTTTCGCCTTGATGTGTGCCAACGATAAGATAGTTGCCCACCACGTCACAGCAAGTGAACTCCAGGTCATCATAGTCAGCGGAGCGTATTGTGCGCCATGGAGCAAAGTGTGTATGCACGTGACGGCGATCGAAGCGGGCGGTGTTAAATCCTGCCTGGGTACGAAAGTGTCTGGACGTCAGATTGTAGTTGGAGCTGAGTAGTCGGCTGGGCCGCGGATCGGGACATTTATGCGGCTCGTACAGATCAAACTGTGGGCACGTCGTCACCGGATTGTTGCACAGCGAGTGCTGATTCGTCAGATACTCGGTCACAATGCTATTCAGCGTGACCCGCTTCGGATGCAGAGCTGGTGAGTTGGCTAGCTCATCTGGTAACCCCGCGGAACTGGACTCTGCATTGCCCAGACTGATTTGCTTCTGGAGTGAGCGACTGATGGAGGATGTGGCACGCTCTGTCTTTCGGAGCTTAATGGGCGTCTGTGCGCTGAGATGACTGAAGTTGGGTATGCCGGGAGCAGCCGCCATTCCGCACGTGGACGCATTGCCACTGCTGCTGCAGTGCGGCGATGGATCATCCGTCTGAATGCGACTTTGCTCCCCACTGGACATGATGGCCGCATTGACATCCTGCATACGGTTGCGGAGTCGACTGCGTGATATTGAACTGATGCCGGAGAAACCTTTGTAGTCAAACGGTGACTGGTGAAAGTTGCGTATTGTTGTCGTCTGCAGTGGCAGTCCGACCTCACGCTGCAGCATCTGTGCCGTTTGTCCCAGTCCCTTGCTTTCCAGATGCTCGAAGATCAGCTGATACAACTGTTGTTCGTTGTATTGAATCCGAGTTTGGGCAATTACGTTGGCCTTGTGCATATTGGTCAGCGATGGATCAAGTGGATTGTTGAGCGGTTTTGTCTTGCCCGATATACGCTCAAGCAGCTCAAGCGCATACTTCTGGAAGAGCACATGCTCGGCACGCTTCTCTTGCAATATGGGATCACGCATAAGCGCCTGCAGCTGTCCGCTGGCAAACAACGGGAGCTTGCCAACAATTTGGCGCACGCGATCGGAGCGCGCCAAGCCGGCCAAGGCTCGACAGGCCATGCCGCGTATGCAGTCGGCATCCGTTATAGGTCCCTTGGTTTGCATGAGCGATAGCAGGACTACAATACCATTGTTGGAGCACACAGATTCCCAGACCTTTTCGATCAGTTCTTCAGCATATTTCTGGTTAGCCTTGTTCTTGCGCGACGAGTTACCAAATTTCATCAGGCTGCTGCCGCTGTCCTTTCGAATAATTGGCGAGCAGACACAGTGACAGAGCACGGCCAGCGCGGATTTTAAGACTTCTGCATCGGCTGTGATCTCACCGGCAGCAGCGCCCAGCACCGAACAGAATCCGGACGTTGTGGTCTTGTCTAGCATCTGCAGGCGCTCGCAGAGCACCAGATAGACCCGTGGTATCACACAGCACACGCTTAGCACATCGAGAGCTGAACGCACCGTCTCCGAGCGACCGCTATTCACCCATTCGTAGCTGAACGCAATGATGCGCAACAGCATCGTTATGCCGCCCAGTTTCAGTAGCTGATCCACTGGCTCCCAGTGTGCACGTACCGATGTATGCTCTTGGAGTGTTCGTATCTGCTCGTGTAACTGATCAAATGTGAGCTTAGCTGCCACAGTCGGATGTTGGCTGAAGTAGTGCGTCGATGAGGAGGAGGTAGCGTAGTGTTGGCATAGAAAGTTGTTGTACTTGTAAAAGAAATGCGCTTCCATATAGCGCTTTAAGGCAACGCAAACGTGCCGCACCATCTGACGGGAAGCACATTCAACGTCCTCGTTGATATCCGACGCATTATCGCTATCATTATGACTGGGATCCAGAATTTTCAGCACCGAAATCTATTATAAAGTGTATGCAATTATTAAATGTTCTAAATGTCGAGAAATATATTTGGTCGTGAAGCTGAGATGCTACTCACAACATTGTAAAGTTTGCGCAAGCCATCCTGGGCATCAAACTCATCCAGAATGACCTTGAACTGAAAGCTTAAGCTGAAGAACATGGTGGCATGGCACTTGGACGAGTCATGACAGCGTCCCAGTATCCACAGAGCATAGCGCACCAGGTTCGCTATCAACGGACGTGGCATGCTGCAAATGCGTTCCATGGCGTCCTCACAGTACGCCAAATAGTATATGGCAATAGATACTCCCGTCGTGGCTAGACTTGGTCGCGGCACATTAAGCAGTAGCTGCAAAAATTAACCAATTAATATAGACATAATTAATATTTGTATTTCAACTCACTTCCAGGCCACCATGCGAAATGAACTCCAATGCAAACTTCTTGTGGCAGAGCAGGGAGGCAAGATACTTGAGCACCTCATAGGCAAGGCAAGTGTCTCGTCTGTCCAGCTCCTCCAGGTGTCCAAAGATCAGCATCATGACATTGTTGCCAAAGGCCATGCCCAGAAATTCCTGGTACTCGCCCAGGCTGGTGAGGAAGCGCATGATGAGCATCTGGCTGGTGTCCGCGGTGGGCGGATGGAGGGGTATATACATGCGCTTATAATACCGCGATAGAGGAAACGCATCCCGGCTGTTCTCAAACAAAATAGACATATTCGACGCACTGCCGCTTGCGCCATTATGTTGTGGCGACTGCGGCGCTGAGGCAGCGCCACAAGCCATCCAGCTGAGCATGCCCGGCGAGAAACTGCTGTCGGCAGAGTTGTTATGCGAGGTGCTCGCTTCACCAGTCGAGTTCTTGCTCATGCAGCTGCACGCAAGCAGCATGTGAAGGCGATTTATCATCTTGGGCACCAGACGCATATTCTGATCCCGACAACTGATCGCAATATCGCTTACCTCCATTGCGGCGGCAAGCAGACCTGTGGCATAGCTTTGCAGTGGCTCAATGCTATCCTCTGCCCAGTTATAAAGTCTATTGATGATGCCGTCCTCCTCGGCGGTCTGAAAGACAGCAGTTGTCTCCAGTCCTGGCATCACCACTAGTATGAGGCGACAGGCAATGATGTTCAGCTCGAGGGAGCTGCGACTTATGCTCTGGCGACTAAAGTAGTTCTCCCTTAGATAATCATTTAGCAGCTGCAAGCATACAATTAATATTAAGTATGAAGCAATAGGTATTGGATAATGATCCGATTACCTTGCCCATAAACTGATCCTTGCGAAAGAGCAGTTTAAGCAGCAACCCATACTGGCAGCTTGGATCGGTTCTATAAGGATGCCTCAAGTCCAGCGGATCCGGATCCTTGCGCATGTACACATCCTTCTCACGCTCAAATATCTCAGCCAGACTGCAAATGGTTAAATATCAACATCATGTCGCATGATAACAACAATAAATGTTACCTTCTGAGCGTGGGCACTGGATCGTAGCCGCTCTGTGTTTGTTCCTGCTCCCATTTATCAATGATTTGGGTGAGTTCTTTTTTGGTGGCCGAACGCCTATCTGCCGCTGGATCATCTTCCGCATTCGCATTCTCAGCATCAGCATCATCATCATCTGCAGCAGCTTCGCCCTCGCCTTCACCATCTCCGTCACCTTCTCCCTCGCCATCGGCATCTCCTTCAGCATCCTCAGCATCTTCTTCACCCTCTACATTTACTTCATCAGAATTCTCATCACTTTGTGCGTCGACGGCGTCGCCATCGGCGTCTGCTTCCATCTCTGCAACTTGATCCAGAGCATCACCAAGGCTCTCGTCGCTCTGGTAGGCAGCGGCGAAGACGGCATTATCCAGAGCTGTATCACTTAGCGATGATGGGTTTGCCAACTCAGACTCATCGTCTTCATCCTGTTCTCGAGCATTTTCATTTCTATTTCTGTTGCCATTTGCATTCGCATTCGAATTCGCATCCGACATTCTCAAAGCGGCCCACGAGGCAAGCGTTCCACACTAGCTCGATCCGGTGCACGCTAATTTCACGATTTGCACAGCGTAAGATTCTTACGATTTGCTTGAATCTATTTGGATTCGATTGACAAACTTTGAACAAATTGCGTGCCGCTAAAAAGCCAACCACGCGCTTCTCTTTTTTGGCGAACGAAATTGTGTTGTAAAGTGTGCCCGAAGTCTTGATTGTAAAAAAGAAGGCAAAATTAAGATTGGCAAGTTAAGCAAGTAGAGCTTGTTTCGATACGTTGTTTTCGTCGATTAAATTATGTTCAAAAAGGTTGGATACTTATTAAAAAAAATATTATGATAAAGATTAAAAAATAAGGAAAGGATAAATTAGAATTAATTGTGTCTGGAGAGAAATATACTTAGTACTAGTTCAGATATGTATGTAAGTAGTGTTACCGTCAGCAATAGTAATTTTTTTCAAAATCCAAAATGCAGTTTTGACAATTTAAATACCATTTATTGAATATAAAACAATTTAGAACAAAATTTAGGCTATAAATATTTTCTTATAAATACTCCGCTGGGAAATAGTGAACAGTGTGGCAACGTGAACAGTGAGTTACGCTAACGGTGTGGCAACTCTGTCAGCAAAAGCCGCTAATCGTATATGTTATCGATGGTCGCGTCATTATTTTGTTTTGGCTCCTCATCAAATCACTGTTATTATTAACTATGGGATTCTTATTTATACTCAGCTGGATCTCCCTAGCCATACAGATCACCTTCGTAACGCTGTCCATAGGTAAACCAGCCACAGCTTCAAAACGTGTGCCTCGCCCACATATGTAACTTCCATTTTCAGTGGCCGGACTTTACTACTTGGCTGAATTGGCGGAGGAATACACGACGCCAACTCGGCGATTCATTTTATTTATGATAAGCTTTACAATTATGGTGTACATCATGTTCATATTCTTCGAAGACTTCCCCTGGACAATGCTACTGTGCGGCTTAACGGCGCAGGGATTTCATTTCAGCATAATGACGAGTTTTCCATTCATCCGACTGCTGTCCTTGCCCTTTATTGGCTCTCTGGCCATGCTGGTGATTAATCATGTGCTGGCCTTTCAGTATTTCACTAGTGTATACGTGCCCTTCACACAGGTGAGCTTAGTCAACGACCAAAACATTTCAATTATTCTATGTTTCTGTTTTCGTTTTCAGGTGCTCGCATACTTCACAATCTGTATGTGGATGGTGCCATTTGCACTGTTCGTTTCTGTCAGCGCCAATGACAACGTCCTGCCCACCACTGTTGGCAGCAATGAGCGACGGCTGGGCATCAATAATCCCGATGTGGTCAGCAATTACTTTTCGCGCAACAAGAAGATGGGACTTTTGTCACTGTTCAACCATCTAAAAGAGACTTTGCTGCCGGGTCGCAGCAAGAAAACATTTTAAGCAATCTATTAGAACTGTTATTTCGAAAGGACAACGATCGCATATAGTTATTTATTTTGTAATAAGAGTAATCATAGTTTTTATCTACATTTGAGGCGATGCTCTATTTGTTCTGCACCTTGACGCTGCCGTCAGCCATGCCAAAGTAGCACTTCGAGGCCATGTCCACAAACAAACCCGTCTCGATGACACCTGGTATCATAGTTATCGCTCGATTCACCTCGTCCCAGTTGTACTCGCGCTTGGCCAGAAACTTCCAGTCCAGCAGAAAGTTGCCATTGTCGGTAACAACGGGCCCAGCCTTCTTGACAGCAATGCGCAGACACGCCTCACCACCGAAAAGCGCCTCGATTTTCAGCTTGATTGGCACATGGGCCATGGGCGCCACCTCAATGGGAATCCCTTTGCACCATTGCTCTCCCAGGCGCAGTGACTTCTTGGTGTAGTCGGCTATGATGATGGTGGTCTTGGAGCAGGAGGCAACAATTTTTTCCTGCAACAGACAGGCACCGCCGCCCTTGATGAGTACCATGCGGCTGTCGACCTCGTCGGCCCCGTCGATGTACACATCGACCTTTGGATTGCGATCCAAATCGCCCAATGTCAGATTGTGATCCAAAATTAATTTGCGTGCTTGATACGATGAGGGCACACAAATCATGTCGGCCAGTGTGCCTTCTTTCCAGACGCGTTCAGCCAGCCGTTCCACGGCAAACACAACTGTGGATCCGCTGCCCACACCCACAATTTTGGTGTCTTCAGTGACCCATTGATCAACCGCAGCTTGGGCTGCGAGAGTCTTGGCGGTGTCAAGTGCAATTTTATCGTCCATTTTGCTGAATTTGCGCAAAAAAGTTGCTGATAATTGTGAGCAGATATCGGATTGAATTCCAAATGAGATCAAACGTGGTAACTGCGGTGTAAGGAAACCTCGGTACAGCAACAATGGCTTCAACATGTGTTCATTCGTTTTGTTCTCTTCTCAACTTCAATGTCACCCGGCGGCAAACAGCTTCAAAATCCAGCACTAATGACAGGAGTTGAAAATTAACTCGTTATTGTTGTAAATGTTGAAAGTTCAAAAGAGGGTACATTAAAAATTGAATTCAGAGTGATTTTAAAACAGTTGTCGTACTGTTGTTAATTATTGATTTTGAAGGAATTTTAACTTTATTTAGATTTTGAACTTTCAGCAAGTGCAATTATGCTAGAAGCGGAGAAACATCGATTACACTATCAATTCATCGATATATTCGACAATTTATAGAATATCGATTTTTTTTGTGGCCAGAAGTTTTTGTTTATTAATTAAAAGCTTCAGTGCCGATGTGTTGTGATAATAAACAAAAATACTCCATTATTACTACTGCAAATATTACACCTTCATAGAGATTTCGATAAGTTTCCAAAGCGTGAGGAAAAAGCCGCGACATTTAAACATTTAATTCTTTTTGTTTAAAATGTAAACTACTTCGACTGCCCATACCATGTGATGCAAATTAAGTTTTGTTATTATAATAAATCGAAACATTTGATTACCCTTTGTAAATTTTTATGTATTGTTTTTTATTATTGTTAATAGTTGTTATACGGAAAACATTCGATACATTTTGTTTTTGCTTTCGATAATTACTGTCATCTTTTAGTGAAATGCAGTAATCAGCCACAAAATACATCGGGACATGTAGATTTGTATATATTAACTGGCGTACACTTGGCCCCCGCTTAACATGCACCCTCGAACTTTCTTACTTTCTCGAATACAAATTTGCTTCCTTCCCTCTTTTTACACGCTGACAACATCGTTGTACATGGTTGCAAAATATCGATATTTTTTTTCTTTCTGTCGATTGATGCGTTAGTGCCTTTGGGCACGCATAGGATGCTTCTTGAAAAAGGGGAGTCCCACAAAGGTCTAAGATGATCTAGTAAATGAATGTCATATATATTTAAGGCATATACCAATTAACTTTTAGTTAATGTATGAAACTTTAATAATAACATATCAAGTTTGAACAATACAAGTATTTTATGTTTGCTAATTTTTAATTTGAAGCGAGGGTAATTGTACATACAATACATCGTTTCTATATGCACACATTGTATGTATGTATGTACATATATACGTATGTATGTACATAGTATACTGATACTGATTTTAATCGGATATTCCGTTTGCAATAATGAGGCACATAATTATTTATCAAATACCATTTATTTCTTTAAAGTTAATGTGATTTTAAATGTGCTTATGTCGTATGGGCAAACATACATACAATGTATGTACATATATTATATGGCATAAATTTATAACTTACTTGCACTTTAGGGCGCAAGTAGTTTCTCCCAAAAATTGTACGTTACTATCTTTGGAGCAAAGAAGCCGCCAAAGCCCTTACGCCCTTTGTGATAGATGCCCAGACCAGCAAGTGGTACAGCGGGATTGGGCACCACGTCCTGCAGATCTATAAAAGGCACAGTGCTTTGTGCCGCATCCTTGTCCATGCTAGAACTAACAAATTCCATATACTGATTACCCTTCGACAATGGCAGGGAATTAAGCGGCGATTTTGTGGACACCTGAGGATCGTAAAGCATCAGTTTCTGGCGAGGCTGCTCATAGTGTTCCCTTGTCCAATCGTTGCCCAGCCAGATGCTATCGACATCAGGACGAATTAAACGACCTGTGGTATAGTTGAATGTGCTAAATCGCACCTCCAAATTGAGATGGTTGTTCACAACATGAAAGCGTGCTCCAGTTACCACAAGTGTGTCATTGTCAACAACAATCTCGTCCAGATCCAGTGAGCGGCTGTTATAGCTTAGTTTGTGATAGTCGTAACCATTTCGTGTGTCCACATTACTCATATTATACACTTCCAAGGGTATCCATGCCAGAGATGATTGATTGATCAAGCCACCGGGCAGCAGTTCACCCTGCTGTAACTGCAGATGGAAAACCCGCGCAGCCTTAACAAAACGTGCCCCAGTGACGACCATATTTCGTTGATAGTCCGAGACTGAATCGCGCAAATTGAAGTAGCGATCGGATTGTAAACCTTCCTCATCGCATAAGCAGAAGCAGTAGTTGCAACGCCAGAAGAGCCAATTTGACCAGGATTCCCCTCGATCGCCACCCGTTGAACAAACGGCCTCACCTTCATTGCCATCTACGCCAAGTAGTCGACCATTATTGAACCGAATGTAATCGTAACGCCGAGAAATATTATTATTGGTTGTATTTGACTGACAAAGCGTCATATCAGCTCCAACGAATTGGCAGCTATGCAGACGACCCGCACATTTGGGTTGTTTGATGCACAGCTCATCGTTGACACAGGTCTCAGGGCGTACGTCAGTATAATCCTCACAAGATTTAAAACAATTTGACTCACTGTTCAGATTGACTTCATTCTCCACATAGCCTTGTAGCAAGCGCGTTACTTGATCGTAATGTATGCCCGCTTTTGACTTCCACTGCAAGGGATCGCAGCGCCAGTAGACGCGTCCAATGTGGGACATAATTTCGAGCAGAACTCGCTTAGAGTGTTTAATGCGGTCTTGATAGTTTCTTCTCATCAAGGTCATCTCCAATGTGAAATTACCCTTGCCGGACTCTCGCAATGTCATCCATGAGAACTCCATCATTAGGTAAGCCTTTAGCTCTGTCAGCATCAGCTTTGTAAACAGGTCGTAGGCATATTGCTGCGGTGATCGTTGGGCAGTACATATCTGATACTCATCCGTTTCATATTTGGCCAACATCTGCGCGAAGAGTGAGTTCTGGCTATTATCCTCAGGCTCGCCGAAAATATTACTGTGCAAAGCATCTGTCAAATAGCTTAGCGAGTTCGAGCCTGGTTTCACACACCACTCGGCAAAGTTATTTAGAGTGTACGCATCCAGTTTGTCCTTCGAGTTTTGATCCTCAGTCATGTATCGGTAATGTTGTTTAATTACTTTTGTCATATCTTCGACTTCGCTTAACTTGTGTGTCAGCAAGGATGCTTCATGAAAGTCACGCTTCATCGTTACAATAGTCATTGCAAAGTATTCAGATTGCAGTTTCTCTGAATGTAGAATACGATCATTGAGCTCATCCATACGTTGCATTACTTGACCATGTTTGTCCAGAACTAGGGGCAGCTTGCTGCTGTCCATGGGCGCATTGTCAATCAAATTCCATACCTTTTCTACGCCTTCGGTAACCTCGTGGATTAGTTTTAATATGTCAACGACATCATCGATAATGGAACTACCGACATTTGGGTAAGGCGACAGCATACAAAAGAGGAGGATTAGCAACTTCATCGACGTGCTTAATTGGATACGAGCCTTTTAACGAGTCTTTTAACTGGAAGATAAAAGTAAAATGATCAGTACAAAATATTATTATTAAGGAGTAAATATTCTATTATGCGACCTATTAGAACAGTTTGTATGTTTAAATGTACATATATTGTTTACTCATATAGGCGATGGACATTTATGTATACTTATTTACTTTGTTAAAATTCGATTATTTCTTAAAACTAAACAAACTTATAAAAATCACTGGGAACGAGGCCTTTGGTTGTGTGGTTTGTCTGTGATACATACATACATATGTATGTATGTATGTATGTACATATGCATGTTTTGTTTACATTAAAGAACTTGGGGTATTTTATTTGCTGCTATTACAAAAAAAATACAATAAAATATAATAATGTAGCGTAACATTTTTCGATAGATGTTGCCTTTAGTTGGCTTGGCTTATGCTAGTACTACATGCATATGTATTTATTTTATTTGTGGTATCTATTACCAAAAAAAAAGGGGATATTTAAAATGTATGCAGTTTTTACATTTTGAAATTCAAAATAAAATTCGAAACACATTTGCAAAACGAGTCGGTCTGAGCGAAAATACAAAAAAATTAGTCTTTATGCTCCCTCTATTTTGATCGGGTTTTTAAGCGACACTCTAAAAGAAATATTTCTGCTATTTATTTGCATGCATATCTAATTACGTACATTTATACATACATACAAATGCAGTTTAGTAATACATATGTATTAATATAGATACATATGTATATAATCTTCACAGATTTGAAAACTTACGGAACTAGAAAATATGTGAACTTGTATGTATAAATGTATGTTATACATACCTATGTATTGCAATATTTGTATGTGTTTATTAATACTTCATTTAATAGCCAGATTTCGCTGTGACGTCCGACGACTTTGCCTGCCTGTTTGAAACTGACACGAGCAAATCTGAAGTCGGTGAATTTCTGTACACAAATATTTCACTGCAGCGATGGCGATTATGAACATATTTATGTACATATGTATGAGCATACTCATCATCTGTGATGCCGACTCTTAGTCTTAGGTTTTAGAGTTGTAAGAGAGTGAGAAAATAGCTACAAAACGGTCGTATTTCATAAATACTGGCAGAAAATTAATCTTATATTAATTGTATAATAATAATGAAATGTAATTTACAAAAACAAGATTTAAAAATAATCTATAAAAATAATATAGATTCTGGAAAAAACAACGTAAAATTAAAAAAAAAAACAAATTAAAATGCCGAAAAACAACCTATACCCAATTACACATGCAAGAATGTGCATATTTTAAAAAATCGAAATTTCATAATTTTCTTGCTCACTTATATATTTATTTTGTTTAATTTTTTTTTAAAGAATCTATATCTAGAATATCTTAGATTTATGCCTATAAGCTATTTTAAAAGCTATTCCATTTCAAATATGCTAGATCTAGCCTGAAATAAGCTAATCGCGCAACACTGTATACAGTAAATTGACCAGTTTGTATTAGTGTCTCATGGGATGAGCGCTTCATTTTGGAACAGTTAAAATACTTGTGGAAATATTATTCAAAGTATCGGATGTATTTAATATGTACATATATTTGTGTATTATAATACATAGTAATACATTAACTTAATATCAAGTTTTTATAATTTATCAACAAGTGTAGGGTGTATCTTTTGTCTGACAGTTGCCACCTTTTTTGTCCAAGCAGTGGTTCAAGGGACATGTGATCTTGGATTCTCTTCACCCTTAAGAGAGTATTTTATGATTTGTGTGTACATATGTTTGTCATTTATACCCTGTGACTATTGATTGGTGCATCAGGTATTATCGTTTTCGACAATGTATGTATGTAAAGGAGATGATTTAATCTAGTCTCGAACACTATAAGATTTATTTAAAATGTATGCATACATGACAGTAATTGTGTGATTTTGTGATTAGATTACAAAGACATGCTCATAGGGTATCTCATAGCGACATGTTTAGAGTTGATCATACTTATATTGAATGTACATATGTATGTACTATACATGTGGACATACAGTATACACTAAATTTATTTGCTTGCATTTACGCACTTATGTATGTAACATATGTAGTATTTGTTTATTTTGTAGCTTAGACCATGTAAGTTAACAGCAGTACATACAAATGTACATACATATGTTGTCTCGATGCATTTTGCATTGTTATTTTTTTGACATATGTATGTATGTATGTACATAGTTAATTTGGAGAACGTTTACTGTGTGAGATATTTATTTTTGTTTATTAATTGAGTTAAAAATAATTTGTATGATTATGATAGTTGACTTACTACAAATTTTAAAAATAAAAAAACCAAAAGTCAAATACATCAATGACTATGAAATACAGAAATTAATAATAATTGTTGTGCCTGTTTCTACTTTGCGAAACAATTCGCTGGCATATTGTTTTTACATAAAGACAGCATAGTTTTTCTTAATTATATTTATCGAAGCGAAAATACATAAAAAGTTTAATAATTTTTTTTTTAATTAATAATAATAAATAAAATATATACATATATGTATGTGTGTGTGTGATTTGTATGGATATACATATGCATGTGCGGTACCTCCGTACCACAAACTCTTTTGTGTAAATATTGTTCCAAAACGAATGCCAGTTTACGGAAATGCACCAAAAATGAATATCCAGCACAGTTGCAGCTCTGGATGCAAAGGGGACAATGAAGCGTGTACAATTGAAAACAACAACAGTGGCAACAGTTTCCGTAGTAACAGCAGCAACAATAACCAAGGCACCAGGAACCACAATACAAAAGTCGCTTAAAGTTAAACGCTTGCCTTGATAATGATAAGAAATGGTAGTGAAAGCCATTAAAAGCATTCCTCGCTGGTTTAGATGGGTTGCAAGGGAGTGATTGCGGCACACAGCTGACCAAAAGAAATAAAAAGGGGAATCCCACTGAAAGGCCGACCGCTTCTGGTTGCAGTTGCTGGAAATATTCCGCACAGACGGAAGTGCTTGGATTATTTCAGAATAGTATTTGAAGAAATTTAATACTTTTAGTGCACAAAGCGAAAATTGTTGAATGGAATTGCGATAAAGCTGAAAAGCAAAGCACAATCACAAAGGTGATTGCAGTTTTTTCCTTCTAAATAGAACACTGACAGAATGCCGAGCCAAAACACACGAACTCTGAGAAAGAGAGAGAAAAAATAGCAAAACTAGGATGTAAGAAAATTCCAAAAGATTTGTGTTAATGGATTTTTCTTTTAAAGAAATGAATTACAAGTGCAAACATAGCATCATATCCATGTATGTACATGTACATGTACATGCATACTTATTCCATATTGCCAAATACATACATATGTACATACATGCATACATATATACATTTTGTACGGATATGGACTTGTGTATGTAGTAAGAATGTACGTTGCATGTAATAACTTAATTGTTTTACCTGATAGACCTCACCCACATGCACATACAGTATGAAAAGAATAACGTCAGCAAGTGTAAAATACAAATGTTTGCGAGTGCAGTTTTGATTGGAAATTATTTATGTACATACATATGTATGTATTTACTTATATGCAATGAATTCATTCTATTTAACCCTCTAATTTTCAAATGTTGTTTTGTTAATAAACATGATTTCCATACTTGCTAACCTTAAGGTAGGTTAGTGCCATGTAACAGCCAAAGGCGACCTCTCCTGCCACATAAAATATATATAATCTTGATCAGCAGCCGAAACGATATTTACATGTCTGTTTGTGTATATTACGTTCATAGTATTTATATATGACAGAATCAGACATGCAGTGTTTTTTGACTTTATCTTTTCGGTTCCCAATTCTATTATACAATGATTTGCCATTGACTTTAAATTTATATTATTTTATGAATGAAGCAAAAAGCGATAATAAAAAAAGTATATTGACATTATAAAATAAAATAAAAAGTGATTATACATAAATAAAATAGTTTTATTACTATTGGTGTTTATTGATGGTTCTACATAACAGATTGATGGCGGATTACTCACTTGTAATTTCTTAAAAATTATTTTGAAGTTTTCGCACTGCGTCTCAATAAATTTAATAACATTTAAGTTATCATTTATTAAGCGTCTACTTCAGAAGTTGTCTAGATATTGTTAATTTCGATTCAATTATCTTGAATTGATTTTATCGTTCGATAATCGAGTTGGACATTGTGCCTTTAAGGACGTTCGAAATAGATGGTGAAAGTTGGCTTTTTTGAAATATTTTACAATTGCTTTGCAGGAATCCAAAAGGTTCTCAAGGGTGGCACATTGCAATAATAGTCAGCTAAAATTCTCATAATATTCCAGTGCTTTCATCGCATTGCTACCCTATCCGTAACAAATTTGACCACCACGATATCGTACACTTCAAATTCCTTCAATAAGCTTCCTTAGTTTTTCACTAAAGGCCAGTCGACCTCTCAAAAGCATCTTGATCCAAACTTCGTTGTTTGCTTGCTCACGTTTAATGCAATTGACAAAAGCAAAATGCATTTACGATGTTTACATCATTGTTGATCGATGGTTTCAAAATAAAATATTGATGTTGTGTTAAACCTTTGTTGGATTGATAATCCGGAAGGTCCAATATAACAAAAAGTTTTAAACTCTCATTTATTTTTAAAACTAATTGCTGTATTTAATAATTGATATGGTCGAAGATTCGATCCCTATCAGGATACACACTTCTTTTTAAATCTGCGACAGCTAAACTTTAATTTAATTTAAAATGAAAATGAAAATATTGACATGAAAATACCAAGAGGCTTCACCGGGAGACAACAGCAACAAAAAATTAAAATAAATGTTTTAAAGTGCTTCGCGGTCTAAGCTGCGTGAAAAACTGACTAGTGTTATGTATAAATATAGTTTATGTTATTAAAGTATGAAATACAATTACACAAATATTAAAGGCACTGAGGTTGCTAAATGAGCGTTTTAAAAACAAAGTGCTCATGATATATACTGACGAATTTGTTGCTTTTAATGCAGTTAAAGTAAATTTAAAAATTGGAATGCAATATAGGTATTAGAGCAAAATTGCGTTCGAATTTATGTTAGGTGTTAAACAAGCAAGCGACTAGCATAACTTTGAAATTTATAGTTTGAATAAACATACATCCGTACATAACATATAATAAATGTACACCATAAGTAGAGTCATCGTTTGTCCTCGTTTTCCCTTAGTTAAGCTAACTTTTAATTCAAACATTCAGTGGATGCCTATATAAAATCCAGCAATAGGACTTTTTTACTTCTAGCCCTAAATATCTCTCTGGAGTTCAATATTTTCCTTGGAAAACGAACTGAAATTGTTTTTATAACAAGCTTTTCTGAAATCGCTAGTGGCTCCATCTACTTCCCACACGTTTTGAAGTATATATTTTGCCTCATTTTCTGACCGTTTACCGACGAACAAATACCCTTGGAAAGCGAAATGCATTCATTGGCACGATTGTTAAATTGGAATAGACTTATGGCTTACAAAAATGTAATACCCTTTGCAAGGCCATAACAACGCGCTGCAGCGGTTGGAAACGTAAATAGCAATTAAGTAAAACAAAAGCACCACACACACACACGTGTGGCAGGCGCAAAAAACAGCAAATGCAAATTGTTAATTAAAGGAATGCATTGTTTAATGTGTCCCTCGTGAGTCACATGCTCCAACACCTGCGCGACTCTCAATAGACCAGCTCCAGTTTCGACCCTCGCTCAATTACACGCACAAACATGGCTCACACACAAAAACTGAAAGAGTGCTGCAATTGCGAATGGACCTGCGACCCAGATGCGATGTCATCCGCCATCTGATGGCGCTTTCCATTATGGCATTAGGCTTGGCGACGGGGAAGGCAGGAAAAAGAAATTGCAGGCGCAACTCTCGGTTTTTTTTGTGGGCCATCGAATGAGAATTACGATGACATCTTCATCGCCAGGCTGGCTGATGATGACAATGTCTGGCCGTGCTGGGTTGGCTCTGCTTTAAACGACTTCGCCGATGGGGAACAATTTATAATTTGATTAGCACATCGCTGACTGCACAGCGAAGGGAGCGACGCCGATTGCACAAGGGATCCAAAATGAAGGCGTTCAAAAGTTAACGGAAGTGCATCTGAGTGCATTCAGGCTGCGAAGCGGCAGTCCATTCTAAACCTTATCTTATCTCTACCTATTGAACATGCAAATGACGCTGCTGCGGGTGGGAATCACACTTCGTTAAACGCCTCAGAGACCAGACATTGACAAATGATGATGAAGTGAACCCACTCAAAAAAAAAAAGCAGAACAGGGTTGCGAAAAGGATGCTGCGCCTACGTGAACACCAGAGCCCAACCACAGCATATTTTCAGCTTTCAATTAATAATACAAGTGGCGTTTTTATTGGACCGAGCCGCAGCACAAAACAATGGCACAAAAACAAGTTGAGCCATGTCATGATAATCAGTTTGTATTTGTTATTCGCCATTGTCTGTGTGGGTGTGCCAGCTGCGTTGGTTGTTGGTTGATCACGGCAAAACAAAGCAAATTTGCAAACTGCATGCTCAAAAAAAGGAACAGAATAAAAAAGCAAGCCTGTACTCAAAGGATTTTCGGCACAAGAAACGCCCTATTGAAATCTCTCATTCATTCATTAAACAATAAACAAATAAAGCAAATACTGCAAGGGGCGTGGCATCTTTTGGGCTAAGCAAAATAGATTAATGGCCGCCACTGGGCTGACTAAATCAATTTATTATACTGTCTGCAGACAGTTGACCGCATAAAATAAATATCTGAGCTTCTTAAGGACAGCTCAACTTAAGATTAAAGTTTCATTTATTCATGAACACGTTCGTTGATTAGGCAGTCATCATTGTTGGGCAACAATTTTACGGTCTCACTGTAAAATTGCTCTCCAGCAATGTTGCGGTCTTTTAATCAAGATTTATCCTCTTCTCATGCGTTTAAACTCCATCTGTTGGTCTGCAAACTCCTTTTCCAGCAACTCTCGCATATAGGCCTGGCGCATTCGAGTTATCAGCGCGATTCCAGTCTTCATCTCCAAGGACATGGGCTTTAGCAGAAAATGGACCAAGGAGCCGCCACCCGCGACCTTCGAATAGTCCCGCTTAGCGAACAAAGTCAGCCTGTTTAGGGATAACTAATGTATTTCTTTATAAATGGTTGACTCTACTCACAAGTCTGCCGGCATCTTCGATTACTCTCAATATGGTAGAAAAATGCAATGGCAATGTGCATACGCAACACAACAAAAAAAACAATGAAACGAAAAACTAACAAGACTGATTAAATCATTACAAAGTTGACAACTAAGGGGAAAGCACAAAACAAAATGTGTAACAAACGAAATAAATTCAGTAGGCTTCAGTTTGTCTTTTATTTTATTTTAACAATAAATAAAAAAAATATGGAAATAACTTTGAAGAATTTTAGTCATCACACATAAAATTAAAGACTGCATACATGAATACATTTTAAATTAATAAAATTAAAAATTCTATATAAATATTCGCCTGTGAATATTCTTTTACGCTGTATTTAGCAAAACCCACTTAGACGAATTTTTAAATGCTTTAAATATAAAAAGTTAATCAATCGTAATCAAAAAGAATGTGTGAATTCCCATTCAAATAAAAAAAAACTAAATCTTTAATTTTAATTGACGTTATTGTAAGAAATGAAAGCACGAAAATAATTAAATTGTAGAAAATCAACACAAACTAAACACATGGACATTCACTTTTGTGGTATCCCGGAAGGAAGTCGATTGATGTGGAGTAGAGTTGCCACTTAGCAGTGTTTGACACCCTTTTAGAGAGCGGGTAAAAATGAAGCATCCCCAAGTGAGTTGCTGGGATTGGGGAAAACTCATTGGCCTATGTCCGGTTACAAGAGCTTCATTTAATCAAATGTTTGCGGACTTTTAAGTGCAAACACTCGTGTGGCAATCATTGCCAATGACAGCTACCAACACACATACTACAGATACATATGTATGAGTATTGGAGTGTGTGGAGTAAGGTTGGAATTGGGTAAGAAATAAACTAGTCTTTTCATTAAGCAGTCTATTAAGGCGAAGCTGAATAAGCTACTACCATGTATGTGTGTACCTATGTTTGTATGTTGTGCCAATAATCCCGAAGTCGATAGGAAAACTGAGGTATGATAGTGAAGTTGAAATTGGCAAACAACGAAAAGCCAACACACAAATCGTTGTTCGCCAATTGCTGCACACAAAAGTCATGGCTAGCAGCGAGGGGGAGGGGCACACACTCAGGTGTGTAATTGCGATTCGAATTGGTCAAGTGTAACAATGTAAAGACGCCAATGCAGTGACAGAGCTGCGACAGCAAAAGTGCTGAAAAACATACATACAGCACATTCACACACACACACACACACACACATGCAGTGCAGCTGACACCTACACAAAGGAACTGAACATAGAGGATGGAATCAATTGGATCTATGAACTTATGCAGCCAACAACTGAAACTTTGTTGCCGGCCGCTCGAGGAACAAAATCAAATTGCAAATTGCAACCAAGTGTCACGTGCATGGACACATTTTTGGGGCCGTTGCCAGAACCGATGCCGTTGCCGTTGCCGTTGCCAGAACGTTGCCCAATGCCGCTGCGGATCCCTTTGCCGCTGCCTTTTAGCAGTCGGTAATGTCGTGACATTTGGGCGCGCTTGGCCTCACAACGGCTAAGGTTATTGCAATTGCCGCCAAGGCAATCAATGTCGGAGACATGAACTCCCAAAGTGCATGTGTTATAGTCGCACAAAAGCTAATACACACACAAACACATACACACACACACACAGCCAGACTCGCACACATACAGATGGAAGCGACACATGCACCTGTGTCATGCTGCACTTTTCGCTGCTCCTTTCCGGGGTGGTAACCATTCATTATGTTGACCACGCTGTCACATTTGCTACGTGACATTTTGCTAACTGCTCGAAGAGAGAGAAAGAGCGAGAGCGAGAACGAGAGAGAACTGAAGCATTGTCAACTGCGAATGGAACCTTCCGTTGTCCCCACTTTGATGCACAAGATGAAAACTTCATAGAGCTGCTTACGTTCTGGAATGGCATCAAATGCGATCACTTTAATACGTGATTTGTGCACAATGGATCACAGCTTATTTTGTACATCTCAACTTTGAAATTGTACTACTGAACTACATATGTATCTAATTAGTTTGAATGAAATTCGTTTCAGTAATCTTTTAATATACATATATTGGCGTATCTTATTGTTGAAAAATTTGATGTATTAACTAAAACCTTAATTTATGAAGAGTAACTTGCCATTTGCTTAGTACTTGTTTTTCTTACACCTCTTTTGCACTTTGTTGTCCGATTGCCCGAAAATCTGGTCAAATACATCCATATATAGTATACATTTATATTATATATACATATACAGTGTGAGGGTACTTTTCACAATATTGTTAGGGGTAAGAAAAGCTTTTCGTATTACTCAAATGTTTAATTTTAGTGTAAGACATTTTAGGACTTCAATTATTATCTGTGAAATATCGCTTAGATCGCATTATTGAAAATTAGTAAACAAATAATATACATATTCATTACATGTGAACTGATATGAGGATGCGAGGAATAATATGTTAAAATTCCTAACTTGACTGCTTACAAATGACGACATATGCTTATTTAGCGAATAAAAATCTCATCCTAGTAAAATATGGACAGGATTTTAGCAATCTATTGGTTGAATCACATTTTTGTAACTTATAGTTTCTTCGAAGAATAAAGTAAAATAGGATCACGTTTGAATTTCCATATTTAATTACAATTTTCATAACTGGGATTCAGTTTTAGTAGAAGGTCATACTTTTGGTGTTACTTCTTCACATCTCTATTCAATTTGTGGGTGCTCTTGTCATAATGCGTGCTATGGGAACATGAGGCACCACTCCAATTGACTTTGGCATTGTGGGACACTAATCGCAGGCCACCGACCACTCAAATGATACCATAGCAGAGCTCTCAGATTTCTGCATCCGCTCGAGTTGTGTTGCAGCGAGGAGCGAGCTGTGAGACTGGGTTTGTGAATGGCAACAACAGTGTTGGACAGTTGGCTGATGGCTGGCCATTTAGTGTGGGAGATACTCTCGGATACTCAGATACTCAGGACAACCATGTGATATATGTAAGTATAAGTATGCTTTTGGCAGATTCGGTCAATCGAATTGCCATTACAATATATGTACAAAGTTATGGCAATGCTTCTCCGGGGGATTGAATTGCAGAGATGGTTGGCTGGCCATGTTGTCTAGTTGGCCAGTTGCCTTTTGAGCTGTACAGCATTTGTATCGAGATTGTAGCATAGAGAAGAGAGCTTCAAATTACAAGTAAATAAAACGACGAGCGACTAGCAGCAACCACTAACAACAGCAGCAGCAGCCCCATAGACTGAGTTGAGTTATGAACGTGCTGGGAACAGGAAGCGCAACGAATCGAAGCCTGAGGCAACGAAATCGCCCCCCCCCACAATCCCCCCAATCCAATGCAACACCAAGCCAGGGAAGGTAAAGTAAATGTGCAAACATTTATTTATGTGCCAGCCATAGAGCACTTTAAAGCACTTCAATTGCCCTGATTCACACTGAACAGGCGAGGTGTGCGAGATATGCAGCGCCCAATGTAAGCTGCCAAGTTTAGCTGGAGCTGGAGCTGTATCTGGAGCTGCGAGTTGCGAGTTGCGAGCTGTGTGCGCTTTCCTAACCCAAACAAATGCTCATTGAGTGGACGTCGGACAACGCTTACAAATGACACTAGTCGAGCCTCTACAGATGCCCGTTTCAATGTGCCAGTGTCTGTCCCTCTGTCCATCTGTCCGTTTGTTTGGTTGTCTGTCTGCCTGGCTGCCTGCCTGCCTGCCAGGTAGTTTTGCCAATTCAAATTTCACATTTGTCGGGAATTTGCAATTGCATTTTTGCCTTGCCTTTCCCAAACCCAAGCCCATGGCATTAATATGCTGGCCTGTGGCCCATGTGGTGAATCCTGTCCAGAGTTTCAGCTCGTCTCCCGGCCCGAGCACATTTCACAGTAATCGAAAATGGAATTAAATGTTTTGCAAACACTTGGACGCGTTTGCCTTGCCGGAGCTAAACCAACAACAACAAACTAGAGCAATACTGTCAGGATATAAATTAAATTTTATTGCCAACTTTGGTCCGTTTGCGCTGTAAATTGTGATGGATCTCCGCCATTTGGCCTGTATAGTTTTAACGCACATCCATGAATACATTCACACATGCTGCTGCACTCGCACACACGCTTACATATACATTAGTGTGCACACTGATGAATAACAATTACCATGACGTGAGTGCTGGAATAAACCCCATCTCATCGGATTGACTGTATTTCGCTACTCGTCGAGTGCAATTTAAATTCTATTTAACGTTACGTTTCCAAAATAGTTTGAATTGTAACGGCTGCACAACGGTTCTCAATTAATCAATTCGAATATTGTTAGCTGAATGCCACTCAATTCTTCTTCTCCATGCTTTTCCAGTTGAAACGCGAAACATCGTTACGAGTATTTTCACTTGTGCACAGTGACTTTTCAGTTTTAATGAGCTCTTGAGAGTTTCGCATTTTTTTGCAGCAGTACAAGCTTTAATTAACAAAAATGAGTTCCTTAATAAAAGAGAAGCTAAAGAAAGAGAGGGGACACCATCTGTCGTAGTGGAGAAGTGCTGAAAGACTAAGAAGACACATGAGCCGTGTGCCGAGGCACATTTGGAATGGATGCCATCTGTGCAAAGGAACAACAGCAAATAAAATGTCGCCACTAAGTAGTGTTTTCTTTTTGTAAATGTTGTCCGATTCTTTTCTCTACTTTACACCCTACAATCACGTTCAGGCAGGGATATATAGCAGTAGTGAGATTTGCCTAGCTCTTACTTCGGAAAACATAACTAAAACATCTAGATACATCAGATTTGTTGTTATCTCATCGATGCGCCTAAATATTGGTTATCTACGTCATTTCATTTAAAAGTATAGAAAATATACCAATTGTGTTGCGTAGCCTATTTCTGATCTTAAGAGAGATCTTGACGACTACTCTATGAACTCTCTATTTTAATATACTCGTATTCTTAAGAAACTTATTTAATTCGTTGTTAGGATATGTGTTGAGTCGAGTTGCACTGCTTCTTTATAGCATACTGCAATGGGGGCACGATGTGTTGTTGCAGTTGGCGTTAAAAAAGCGGAAAATCGCAGCACATTTTTGCTTTTTAATTAAGCCCTCCATTTTTTATATGCCTTTCGAAAGCGACACGGCGTGATTCCGTGCGGGAAGTGCGAGAATAGTTTATTTTCCACCAGAGCCCTCTGGCAAAACTGCAAAGTGCAAAGCGGCAAAAAAATAAAGTGCGTGCAAAACAGGGGCAGAGACAGAGCGTCGAAATGCAACTGTTAACTCTGACCTTGTTGGCCAAATGAGACTGTAAAGAGCGTGCCAAAACTTTGTGAAATAGTCTAATTGAAGGGCACAGGAATGAGTATGTTAGCTACTAACAATGACAATGGACAGCAAAAAAGTCATTTGAAGTAAACCAGCGGATCTTTGGCTTTCTATGCATGGCGACAACGAATCACTGTAATTAGTCGCAATTATATAGATAAATAAGAAAACAAGAAAGCTATAGTCGAAAGTGCGACTGTTAGATACCTGCATCCCAATTTTGACGAGTAAACTTTATGTGCGTAATGAACATGCCAATCTAGCGGTCTCTAGATATTATAGTTTTTGACATCTAAGCACTTATAGGGACAGTATGAAATAATATTTTGGATATAGTACTTACCAAAGGTTTATTATTGTGAAATTTGAGAAATGTGGTCTGAAGAATATTATTCTTGACGCTACAAATTCTTTAAACTTGTTGAGGCAAATAGCGAAACGATGTTTAAGTTGCATTTTGTTATTTGCTTCTAAATAAATATTCACATTATTTAAAAAACTCGGAAAAATGAATAAATTGAATTTCCGCTTCTCATAGTTGCTAAGGTTGTTGCCAGGTTTCTACCTAATCGATCTTAAGACTGGTTTTGCATAATTATATTAAATACAATTAATTCAAGAAAGAATTCAAAATAAAGAAAGTATCTTTCAGTCAAATACACTCTACTGGGGCTTTCCCACTTATGCTAAATTTTGTAATTAGGAAACATCTGTCAAGCAGATGCTCGATGCAACGGCTTAAAATGTAATTATCGTAAACGAAATATTTATATTTTCAGGTAGAACAGGTACAGAAAATTTCAAGTAGAATTCGCTCACTGCAGAGACTTGTCCACAAAAATAAGTATTTAAAGACGGTTACTGGAAGCCATCGGTCAGTCAGTATCGGTCTCGATTGGTAAACAGACGTCTCGCCAAGAATATCGAAAAGTGCCCTATTAATATCAGCAATTTAAATGAATACCACGATCGCAAGCAGCCGCACGTAACTGACGGTGATATTGAAGAATTGATAAAAACACAATCAACGAGCTTTATAAGGTGCGATTGGAAAGAAGTTAAACTGGTTTTACAATCTCAATGACTCGATATTCCAACGTGACGGGACTATAGTTAACTAGCTTGAATCCGAATACTTTGTAAAAGTCGACAAGCCATTCCTGAGGATCAGATTCCGATCTTATCAACTCTCTCCGCAGCGTCAATATGAATTGACACAACACAAGTCGCTGCTGTATGATCAAATTCTGTTCAGGAATTTGCGACTGTTTCAGAACTTGCCGCATCAGCTGAAGCATCTCCTGCTGCTCCCCTAATGTGGCAAAGTCACGCATATTGCGTAGTCCCACAAAGGACAAGTTCACATAGACAAACGTGCGTCCATCCTCACATCGCCTCCACACCGCTGTGGGCAACACCTGGCAGAGATGTTGGCTCTCGAAGCGCAGCAGTTTGGAGTAGTGAATGTTCCTCTGACCCTGGCAGAGTGCATAGATGGCACAGGCTGCCTGATCCGTGCAGCAAGTGTGTATGCGATTCCAGTCCGCCTCGTGCACTGCCTTGATTATTGCTATGGCCGCCTGACGAGCCCCAATCAAAAAGTCGTGTCTATCAAAGTTTGGGACAAACATACGTTGCAGCTTCCACATGCAGTAACGCGAACGCAGACCACTGATCCACTGCAGCAGAGTCACGCGTAGTCCGCGATGATGATGTCGATGATTGTGATAGCTTCGCTTTCGCTGTCGATGGCACAATGGGTCTGGACATCGGATGAGACAGCAGAATTTTCTTGGACTTGAAATTGTCGAAAGTTGTGACGACATAAACTTGATAAACATTTTTACATAATATAAACGAACAATGGCCGAAATATGTCTGAAAGCACTTGTGATTTACTCATTACTGTTTAGTAACAATGATTTAAACAAGTACGTGGGTCTTAAAGGCATGCAATAATGTGCGTAAGCGTTAAGTGGAGGTGTCGAACAACCATAATTTTAGAGACTATAAGAATCAGAATTGCCTGATAATTAGTTCACAGATAAAAATCGAGATTTTACATCAGTGAAGTGAAAACTTAAAGAATTATTTCGTACAATGTGCAATAAGATTGCTTCCAGCAAATAAAAGTAGCATCGAATCCTAATCGGATTTATCTTTTCTCTGATAAATAAGATGGACAGTGCTTCAAAAGAGAATTAAATCTATTATTCTTAAATGGAATTTCATTAATATAATATGTAATGAAAATTCTTCTTACTGGACTGTGTTTTAAATGACAATTAATTCTGTTATTCTTTAATCGGATTTCATTCATATTTTATTAACAATAGGTTTCCAGTACAACATGGAAGTTGCTCGAATGTTTCTATTAGTCCTTATGGCAGTTGGGGTGCTCTCCATATACGATTCATTTCGATTGCCCGATGTTTACAGGCCAGAGCACTATGAGCTCCGTGTTCTCACCCATCTCAAAGGATCTGATCAGCTGCGTTTTGAAGGCCAAGTGAAGATCCACTTCCGAGTACTCGATCACACTAGCTATATTACGTTGCATGCCAAAAATCTAACCATTGACCAAAATCAAATAACTCTGAACTCGAGGGGAGGCAACAACTGCATTATTAGCACTGATATCAATGAGGATAAGGAGTTCTTTATTATGCAGCTTTGTGAGTTACTTCAGCCTGATGAGCAGTATGAGCTAAGCATTCCATTCGAAAGTTTCTTGAGCAGTAATGATACAGGCTATTACTGGAGCTCTTTCAACGATACGCAGACCAATGAAACCAGGTGAATATTTGATAATACTTGCTTGATTCATATTTTGCAATAACGAAATGTTATTCAAGCTACTTGGCTGTAACACAATTTTCGCCAACTTTTGCGAGATTCGCCTTTCCCTGTTTCGATGAGCCGCATTTAAAGGCCACATTCAATATTACCCTGGGTTACCATGAGAAATACACTGGACAAAGTAATACGCCCATTAGCAAATGTGAAAAGCAGTAAGTTATTTAATATTTTCGTTGTACATATCGACATTAATGTATTGCGAATTTCAGTGCAACACTTGCTAACTATATTTGGTGCAAGCATGAACCACTTTTCCGAACTTCAACCTACCTGGTGGCCTATGCTGTTCATAACTTAACCAGCGCTGATGTGCAATCAAGTGACACTGACTATAATGTAACGTTTACCAGCTGGATGCAACCAAAAGTGGTTGATGACGGGCACTTTCTTGCGAACTTTGCGCCAAAAGTTCTCGCCTATTTGGAGAAGCTGATGATGTTCAGTTTCCCATTGCGAAAAGTGGATCAGTTGGCGGTTCCAACACATAAATTCTCTGCCATGGAGAACTGGGGCCTGGTCACCTACAAGCAGAATAGATTTACGCACAACGACAATGAGGAGTTGCTGGAGAGCAAGGAGAGCAAGGCGTCCACAGTTGGACACGAATATTCGCATCAGTGGTTTGGTAATTTGGTTACCATGAGTTGGTGGAATGATCTTTGGCTAAAGGAAGGACCTTCTACGTATTTTGGCTATGCAACGCTGGATGCTCTGATGCCCGATTGGGGCACTGGAGAACGCTATATTGCCCAGGATTTGGCAATTTTCTTTCGCCAGGATGCTTTCAACTCTTCAATCGCCATATCACGCGATGTCGAGGATTCGGCGAGCATTTTGAAACAGTTCTCCGAGTACGTGTATAAGAAGGGATCGCTGACGGTGCGAATGCTGCACAAGCTACTAGGAGACGATGTCTTCTTTTCAGGGATACGCCGCTACGTGCAACGCCATGCCTACTCCAGTGTCTCGCAGTCTGATCTATGGCAGGCCATGCAGGATGCTGTGGACGCGAATGCTTCAATTCCGGAAATACACATCGCCACGGTTATGGACACCTGGACAAAGCAAGCGGGTTATCCACTTGTTAGCGTGACTCGCGACTACTCAACAGCCAGTGTCTCGGTGAATCAGTCTCAGTTTTTGCTTCCTAATGGCGTTGAGGTTTATTCGGACAACTGTTGGTGGATTCCCCTGACCTTTGTGGCCCAACAGCAGGCCAATTTTGATGAAACACAAGCTCAGTTTTGGCTGGATTGCTCCAATTCTAGTCGGAATCTAACGCTGCTGAAGAGACCGTCACCCGATGAGTGGATAATGCTGAATCCCCAAGTGAATACTATTTATCGCGTGAACTATGATCAGAAGAATTGGCGCATGATCATTCAAGCATTGAACTCAACTGAGCATTTTGGGGACATTCATGTGCTCAATCGAGCCCAACTTATGGACGATCTCATGGCACTGGCTTGGATGAACTTGCAAAGCTATGAGCTGGCATTTAGTATGCTGGAGTATCTGCCACATGAACACCACTATGTGCCCTGGAAGAGAATACTTGATGTGCTCGGCAAACATGGCGACCTGTTGCGTGAGACGCAGACTTCGATTTTCAGAGTGAGTTGAAAGATTGAGACTGAAATTGACTCTACTAACGACATGCTTTTTTATGTCAGGTCTTTATGCAGAAATTCGTAGATCCGCTCTATCATCGCTGCCCCTCGTTGAGCTCCATGATGACAGCGACTACTTCGATGCAAGAGGTTAGCTTATGTCGCTTGGCCTATGCTCAGGCCTGTCGTTACGGCTTGGAGAATTGCTATACCGAAGCTGTAAGATTGATTTCAGAAAATGATGACGACAAAGTGCCCGCAAATTATAGAGATATTGTGTATTGTGCGAGCATTGAGCAAGGCGATGAGCAGCAGTTTCAGTTAATGCTGCAACGTTTCCACAACTCGACCAACGAAGCAATTCTAGATAACTTGGCAACAGGACTCGGGTGCAGCCGCAACATCACACTGTTGGAAACGTTGCTCGACTTTCTGTTGACGGACTCAGCTCCAACTACCAGCACTTATTATATGCAGGTGGTGTCGTCAGCCATGCGCCGCAAACATGTTGCACTGGAGACCACTAACCACATCTTGCAACATGCCGCAACACTCAAGTAAGTACCTAGATGCCCAGGCAACCCAGTGGAGTAGGAGCTTATTGAATATTTTGCATTACAGTGATAAACTCAGCGCTAAAAATATCAAAAGTTTACTCTTGTTGATAGTCGAAAATGGTGTAAATCCCATTGACGACAACAAACTGTTGAAGAATTTCGATAAATTTGAGGATCATCTGAAAACGGCAATGGATATTTGGATTGTTAATGAAATTTGGCAACGGCAACGTTCCGATGAGTTTACGGCAATTTTAACGAAATACATTTAAAATAAATACCTTCAAAATATGTAACTCATAATGCTGTGAAGAAGTTGGTGAAACTGGAAATATTTCAGCTAATTGATCGATTGCAAGTGTTGCCGGTAGTCTGATTCAATTCTCAGAAGTGAAGAACTAATCTAACCAAAGCGTGCCTCGAGCCAACCCGCTTACATATCATGTTCTACATCTATGCTATTAATTAACCGAATGGTGATGAAATCTTGCAATTGAAATTGTAAGGAATGAAGCAGGAACGCAGGAACGCGCAATCCCAAGCTATCGCCTCAGATTGTTGGAATCTACCCAGGACCCTGCTGTTTGGCCTGTCAGAAACTTGTCGTGCCTTTGACTTGTGAATTGCTTGACACGGGATGCGACACAGACATAAACACACACACAAACACACTCGCACACTAACTGGCTAACAGATAAACACATTCATTTACAAACTTATGTACCATATGCTTTTGTTGGCAGCTCCCGTGTGTGTGTGTGTGTGTGTGCGCTTCCCTGGAAATGACATCGCCCCAATGATGGAGCCTGTCATCTCCTTGAGAATGGCAGACACAGAATAAAGCAAACCGTCTGATATTTTCATTGTTGTACTTCTAGTTCGCTCACAAGTCACACTTTATATCCGGCCAATTTGTACAATTAATCAAACGTTCAAGCCATTTGCCAACGCCGAATCCTTCTGAATCAATCAGATTAGATAAACTATTGGAATGCAGCAGTGAATCAACTATTTCAATAATAATATTTACTTTATGCATTAACCAGTTCATTTGCTGACGTATGATTTTATTAGAATTTGGTAACTAATGGCTCACCCTATTGAAACCTTTAAAGTAGTTCAACATATTTTACTTATTACATTAAAGAATCTTAAGGAAGGTCCCGTAAGTATGCAACAAAAATAATTTTACGTGTATAGGCCATGCAAAAGTTTTGTTTTTGTTTTGGTTAGTTAATTGCATATTAAGTTGTGTATTGAAAATGGGACAATAAAACAACTCATAGATCAAACACATACAATTCTAACAATTAAGTTATATTACAAATTTATTTGCTATATCTTATAAAAATCATTACAGGACTACCCTTTTGGCAAGTCTAAGTCAAAGATACCGTTTTAATGCATTAGTGTGTTCATAAAACCCGTGTTGTTTTGCAAATGTGTCTTAAATATTTAATTCAAGTATTTCTAATAGTTTTTTACGGTGCTCTATTTAATTTGGTAGCTGCATTAGAAGTAGAATAATTCTGTGCAACAAATATTTACAGTAATTTAACTAATCTAAAGATTGTCATAAATTATGTTCACCTTTTAATTGGTGCCCGAAAGAGCATTTGATATTCAATGCTTTACCGATTTGTATTCCTCTTGTAACCATCATACGAAAATTGCTATGGGAAAATGAAAATTGGCCCAATCATAAAATTAACGATATTAATGCTGTTAAAAATGCATATTAAATTAATTAAATGGGATGTCACAAATGCAACCGTGGGCTGTCTGTCTGTCTGTCTGTATATTTCTTTCTCACACTCACGCTATAGACGAGCCGCGATGAGTAAATGATTTTAACGCACATTGACTCACACATGAATGTTTCATATTTTCAGTGTAGCGGTTCGTTTACTTATTTATTTATTATGAATTAATTGAACGACAACATGTGAATACGACACTTTAATATTATTTGTGTGTCAAATTATCGGTGTGAACACAGAGAGTTACTGACAGATACTGAAATATAAAAATGCCAACAGACAGAAATTTTAAGTTGAGCTATGATGGGAAAATGGGTTTAAACATGTTTAAAACCTGTAAGATTTCTAACGCCCGCAAATATCGACTCTAGGACTCCCACTAAATAAATTTGTATTTGTTATCGCAACAAAACTAAAATAAATATATAATGATTTCCAAATACAATAACAAACATGCATATATTTTGTCAAAAAAAGGAAAGGTGTCAATTTATTTTGGCTGAGACCATATAATTTACATGTTTTATATGTATTATTTGTAATATCTACTGCCCTTTTACATACTTAATGGGTAGCAAGTATAATTATGCATACTCAAATGTATTCGACCAGTTGTTTGTAAATATTAAAACTGAATAATGATGAAATTATACGCGCTGATCAACAAGTCACTTCTGGTATGAATCGTGTAAATTTGTTTTAACAAATACGTACGTTGTTATTTTGAACAATATTGAATTTGCAATTAATTCTGAAAATCGAATCAGTTTCCTTGCCGGGTCTTGGGCAAAGTTTTCTATCTCATTACCGCATTTCATGGTCTGCATTATCTAGCCAACAGACAGCGTATTCAAAGGCATATGTGCAAGGTTAATTAATATGCGTTGAGCGTCTAAAACAATAAGGATCAAATGATGTAATAACACATTAAAATTGAATTTCTCGATGCGTGCTTTGTCCATCTATCGGGACTTAGCAGAAACGTAGTCTCCCATTTGATGACCATTAGAAAATTGCCTAATTATCTCTAATTGAATGTGACATGCTTGCTTGACAATCTATTCGTTTTCATATTGGTATGGGACTAAGGGCTGCCATTGGCCCATTATTTGTGGCAGTTCATTGTAATTCAATTGGGTTCTGACCTAATAACTGAATTGTACGGAGCTGCTCTGCAAGCTTCGCCAAAATCGCGTTAATTTCAATTATTGCCACACCTGGATACAACTTTCGCTGTAAATTTTGCAGGTTCTTTGCTTGCTTTGGCTCACATTTTGTTGCATGTTTATGCTTTGCCTTGTCTTATGCCGTAAATTGAATATACGAGGGCAGGGGACGTTGAAAGTACAGTAAGAAAATAAATTCATTAAAAAGTTTTCAAGTAATGCAGCAATGCGAATATTTAATGCAAATATTTAGCATTACTTTGATCCTGATTATTGCATAAATAAACAAACAAAACCAACATAAAAACAAACAAGAAAAATGAAAATAAAATGGAAATGCAGTAAGGAATAAACAAATGAATATATATATAAATCGATTCATAGTTTCATTTATTTTGATTTTTGGCTCCCTTTTCATTTGTTGCTTTTTGTGCGTCGCTTTATCAATGTCATTAGAAGGAAAACTTTGCATTGCATTTATTGCTTCCTTCCAGTTTTGTTTGAATTTTCCAAGACGTGAAACTATTGCTCGCCTCCTTTTTGGTCCTTTGTGCTGGCGCCGCCAGGCAAAGACATTCACAGAAAGTTCCCAGCAATTGCCACAGAAACGAATCTTAAAACTTGCATCTGGCCAGACCTGGCTAAGGAGGCCGGAGGAGATAGCGTCTAAAGCTGTAAGGGGAATCAGGACGAACTCCTTGTTCTTACTGTAGATGCGAAACTTACAAATTTAGATTACAAGCACAATTGCCACACATGTTTGCACAAATGCTGCCAAGATTGTTTAATTTCATTTAATTAAATTGCAAATATCTTATACTTGTAGTTGCAGCAATTTTCTTGCAAGTCCTTAAATTTAACTAAGCAAACAGACGTCAGGAAGCAGCTGGCCAAAATGGTAGCTCCAAGTGTAATTGTAATCTTTTTGTGCACTGACAGTTCATTGGGCATAATTTGTCTGCATGCATTTCGTATACGTAACGTGCATCAAGATATATGTATGGAGCGAACTATCGATTTTACATTGCACATCTGATTGATTGAATTGCGTCTAATGAGGGTTAACGTTTTAGATTGAATACAATGCGAATGTAATTATCATAATGACGATCGATCAACCATAATATAGTTATGACCATTTACTGAGGCCCGCAGTTTGTGTTTCATTGAAATGCAAATTCAATTTTGGATTGTCTAGGCCAAGCGGATACCGAACATTTGACCACTTCAAAGGCGTCCCGTTTGCCAGAATGCAAGCTCTTTGAGTGCGACCTTGGAACTACACTCAATGCCAAAAGAAATCGCCGCATCCCGCACCAACTTCACAACCTCAGCTAAAAGTGCCTGGGCTAGCGTAGCAATAATATTGCCAACAACAACACACGCACAGGAACAACAACAACAGCAACTACATCGAGTTCAAAGCGCCAGTTTTTAAGTGCTTGTCATTGTTGTTGTTCTTGGTGTTGATGTTGCTTTTGTTATTGTTTCTGTTGGCGCTGTTGCTATTGCTGCTGCTGCTGTTTACACAGGTTTCTACAGGTTTCATGCAAGCTCTGCTCCGAACTTCCACTCTCCGTGAAGAAAAACACTTTTAGCACGCATCGAAGGGGAAAACCAATAGAGCAACGCTTCAACGGACGCGGCCAAGTTAACTCGAGACCATTTCAAAAAGCATTTCGACAAAACACAGCCAGCTAGCAACAGCCACAGTCACAAGTGAAATGAGTTGAGAGCTGAGAGCAAAGGACATCAGCTGCCTTTTTTCTAACCTTGCCTGCTTTTCAGCTTCCGCAAATAGCTAGTTAAATAACAAGAGAGCGAGATAAGTGCTTTCGTTCTGCCACTGTGCGAAAGGGCGAGTGTTGCTAAATAATAATAATAAAAATGCGGGCACTCAGTTAACAATGACAGAACTTTCATTTGTTGACTTCGAAATTGGATGGATTCCTTGCCAGCCGAAAACAAAGGATCTTTAGGTTGAATTTAAAATATTCATTTTTTTAAGATTAACTTTTATTTAATACCTGCAGCTCTGGAGGCTCTGGCGACTGATCTTGTAAAGCTTAAGGCATATAATATGAATGAGCGACATAAACCAACTGAGAAAGCTACAGTCGATTGATCTCGATTTTGGAGAGCTGGAAAGTATTTTTTCAATATTAAGCAAATTTTATTAATTTTTGTTTTTTTTTTTTTTTGGTTGTTGATTTTTGTGTCATGCCTGACCCCAAACCGCGGGACTGTCCGCTGAAAATGTCCGCCTAAATGTGCGTATGCCAAAGTCGGACCTAGTCGGCGAATGTGTTCTGCTTTTGCTCTAAAAAACTGCCAATTTATTTTCCCGTTACGTTGGCCAGCTGGCAATCAGATTTCAAGCACCAATATGCATCATTCTTACACTGAATGTGTGTGTGTATGAGGATTCCATGTATATACTATGCACACCAACCACATACAATATTTATTAATTGCCCTTCATCTCGTTAAAAAATAAGTATATATAATATTATGTTATTCGCCCTGCATGTCGAAATTAATAATTATATTAAATGTGATACGCACAAAATTTGATTTCATCTCTATGGCTTAAATTTTGCATTTTGACCTCGATGATAATTCGAAAAGCATTGAAGTTAACTTCACGAATTCCCAAGTGCCAACATCGTAGCGGACCGGGACTACTACTTCGTGCCTAAATACATAATTTCCTGACCACATACACTGGTCAGTGGAGGACTGTGCTTCGAGCCTGACTGTCAGGCGCACTAAAAGACCAACATCAATTGGGTTTGCGCTCCTCAGCTGCCACGCCCTTGTTGCGTTTCGAAACTTCTGGCAGGTTTGGGCGCGATCACTGCTTGCTTTCGTTGCTGATGCAACTTTCGGAAGATTTCATAATCCATGGTGCCTTGTCGTTTTAACATTTTTTAAAGAAACACTTGATTCCACAAAAATTGTCTCAGACTTTTGCATCTACCCCTCTTATTGCAGCTTCTTTCCGACCTCCATTTATGCGAAATCAAGGAGAAAAAAGAGCGTCCTTCTCTTCGCAGCAGTCTTCGTCGATCATACTGCTGGCGCTTCAATTATTTTTGCGACGTAACTTGTCTATGTCACTTTTTTACGCTCTTGCACGTTTAGCTTGGTCAGCAGTCAGATTTTCGGATCTGCGCAGTTGAATTGCCAACACTTTGATGAAATTTCCGTTGCAATTGCTACAGGCGAATTTTTTCCGAATTTTACGACAAAAAAAAAAACAACGCGATGGACGAGTCAGAACTTGAACATTTTTAGTTCGACTCAATTTTTATCAAACTTAATACATTTCCGAACGAGCTCCCATTATTTATAGGTTCTCATTTCGGAAATTAAATTATTTATTTGATGGTATCGCTTATAGTATTTATATGAGGTATAAACTTAAAAATGAATTACAAGCTTGACTTCAATTTCGATCAATGGTGAAATACTTTAGACACGACTCTATCGACTCCAACACGATTCTCACGCTGAACTTTCAGCACTCATCTAGTCTTCCTTCTTCTCAAATTTTTCAATCTCTCCTGTTAAGTATTCTTTTTCGGTATATCACTTAACAACATATGTACGTCCTACGTTCCTGCTGTTAACTTACAACGGTGGGCTGATAAGTAATCGGCTCTACTAAGAAAACGTAATTTTTTTTGGCATACAATTATTGTAGTTTTCAGAATAATATCTTTCTAAAGCAGTATGCTAAATTCAATATTGAATAAAAAAAAAGACTATTTCGAGCACCTTCATTCTCTCACTTCTGGTTGATACAAATTTTGTAGTTGAATCCGACGGTGCCTAGACTTATTAAGATTGTCTAATTCAAATTTAATCACTAAGATTAATTCACTTTTCCAAAATCGGTATCTGATAACTGCTCCAAATTTCAAATTCGTAATTTTAACAAACTTGCCAAAATTATTAATAGAACAGTGTGACTGATATCCACTAAACTTTTCTATCTATTCGCTGTTGAATTGAAGTATTCAAAAAATGTATAATTTATTATAAAAATCACAATAATATAACTAGGCCGATAATTTATCAGCCCACCCTTGTCACAACTTCTTAACTTAATAAACTACAAGATATACTAATTTTCTAGTAAGTACTTATTTCACCAGCTACGGACTTGTGTCCAGTACTGCAGGGGTGCGCTTTAATAACATCGCACAGCTTTATGCAATAGTTTATGCGGAGCAGAATATTGAATATACATATATGGGGGATTTAATATGTGCGCTTGAAAGTGGGCATCGCTTTTTGGCTACCACTTAAAATGCAGCCGCAAAGCATGTGAGTTTTTATAGAATTTTCGTTTTGTTGGTCGGTGGTTCTAATTTGGCAGCCTTTACTGTATTTTCAAATTAGTGGGGATCTTTTTGATAGTACGCATAAACGAATACGTGATGCATATGCATATTAAACAGAGCGATTTTATTCGCTGGCACACTGTGACATCGGGTTTGATTGTCTGGCGGCAGGCGATGGGCGGTGGGCGGTGGTTGGTAGCCATCATTGCCCGACCCACTCTGTGGTAGCATCAGCACAGCGTTCTATGTTATGTAGTCGTGAATGCATATGCATGAAACGGCATTATTTCGGTGCTGCAAACAATGGCGCAAAGATCCAAATCTCTGTTTCGCCCCGCACAGGATGAAACAATGCGTCATCCTGGCATTGTGCTTGTGTGTGTGTGCTTGGGAGCACATGACAAGCATCCAGCGCAGCGGGTGCCCTGCCAAATGGATGAGGGGGGTGGTGGTGCTGGTGATGGGATGGTTTGGGAAAATGCGGCTGCATTTGCCTAAGCGCCAAATATTAATGATGCTGAGATGTCTGAAATATCATCAACGCATTCGTGTTGATGTTGGTGTTGATTTTAATGAGACACAGCCGGGAATGTGGAGGACAACACTTCCCCTCTCCTGCTCCCTCTTCCTCTCCCCACTCGAAACGGACAAAGGGCAATGAATTTCCTCTCCGCATTTCTCAAAATTAGGGGTGTTTATTATTTTTGATTGCCGGCACGCGCCAACTGAAAGGAGTCTCAGCGTATCCCTAAGTCCCTTGTTCCATTGTTGGGTACAAATTGATAGCGCGTGTGCAAATTTTTTGCCTTCACTTCTTCTGTTTTCTTCTGTGTGTGTGTTTTTTTTTTTTTTGCCTGTTGTCCCCCTTTTTCGACCAAGTGCTTTGTTTATTGCTTAATGACTCATTTCTGGAACGTACCCGTGACAATTGGGCTGCTCTGACGATCCTTTTGTTACGGTCCTAAAGCCTCTCAACCCCGCTGACTTAAGTCACAGGATGGCAGCTAAAAAGTTGGTGCGAAAAAGCCAAACAAACACGCACCAATTTCTGGGCCCATGAAATATGAATGGGAATGGGTTTCAGTCTCAGTCTCAGTTTCCGTCTGGGTCTAGGTCTGGATTTGGGCACAGTTTCACAGCTCCTGCTGTCTGGAACTTTGGGTGCACATTCTTCATTGTCTGTTTCATGTACTGTACATCTACCAGACGATGCTTCCATTCTTTACGGGGTTGTGTGCATCCGTTCTCCCATGATTTGAGAGGGCTTTACAGAGCGCAATTAGCGCAAATCACAGCGTTCGTTGGGCCTTCAATTAAATACTTGACATGTCCAACTGATGACTTTATTTCAATTTAAATTTATAGATTTCTGCTCTCAAAGCGTTTTCAATGTAAATACTTGACTATAGCGAACTTTCGCATTAATATTACCAAAAAAAAATGAAGAAGAAAATAAATAAATAAACGATGTCCTTGTAGTTGCATATTTTGACCAACTGTGCAATTTTAATGCGTTTCCACTGTGATGTATTTTTGTTTCTGTTTGTTTTTGTTTTTTTTTTCTCGTGCTTCAACAACTTGTTGTTGTTGCTTCTGCTGTTAAGCATTCTTATCGCCGTTGGAAGCATTTCCGTTTTTCTTTTTCGTGCATTTTTCATTTCCGCCTCAGCGTCGCGGCATTTCCTTTCATTTTTCACACGTTCCCCCAGCTCCAGTTCCAGCTGCAGACCCACAAAAACCAAATCCCTCGACCAAGCGCCCATACTGCCATACTGCTATACTTACACTTATTTCCCATTTATATTATTTTGTAATGTATATTACATTCCTTTCAGCCCTTTCGTTACCCGGTCCCCTTTTAAGCAACCGCTTTGACACTTTCAGTAAGCCTTTAAGGAATTGATTCCGCAAAATGAATTTATCAAGTGAGCAAACATTTCTACAGCCGCAATCTTTAATATTAAAGCTGATGTTGATGTCATGTATCAACAGTAACTATCCATAATGTCTCCCCGACCCTCTCGGCATGCTGTTGCTGCTGCTGTGGTTGGGAGGATATCAGGCGCAAATTTCGCAGAAATAAATGGAAATGGTGTCATTGTCATTAGCCAGTCGCAGTCTGAAATCTGTGTGTGTCTGTAGGCGCAAGTTGCCCGAAGGTGGTTGCCTGGACACAAGGCAATCCCAGAAATTACTATTTGCATTATTTTCACGACAATGCGGCCAATTCATGCCAAATAGAATGGAATGGGCCGCCATTGAATTGACTTGACTCGCACATGGAAAGGGAAAGTCCTGGTCCTGTTCCATATCCTGGTCCTGGTCCTGGCACACACACACAGCTCTACAAGTGACAGTGTCTAGGGAACGATGAAAATTGATTTTAATGCCGAAAATTATGTTATTTGGGCATGTTATGGACTAGCACAAAACTCTCTGTCTCTCTCACGCACACCCACGGCCACACACACACTCACACAGAAACAACAAAAAACCGTCTCGACAATAAGAAAATTGTGCGCACTTACGGCAAATGTCCGTCCAGGAGAAGCGAGCGGCAAAATGCTATCAAAAAGTCAATTTACATAGGCATAGATACATATATACACATGCTCACTTTGTCCATAATTATACCCTGTACACATAAGGCCTCTGTGCAGATAGAATCATCAACTACATGTGTGTCTTTTATGTATATATTAAATATATATTTTTATATATTTAATTCTATTTAATGCATGTAACAAGCGGAAGAAGACATCTCCCTATAATGTGAGGATCATTGAAAATAAAACGATATCAAATTTTGTATATAGGTTGTTCATTTAGTGGATCATGTTTAGTTTCAATTTTAAAATTCATAACAAGTAAATGTTTAATTGTATATGTGAATTTAAGAATTTTGTAGTGAAATGATATATAATTTGATAAATATAATAGTCATAATAGACCCTGTAATTTTGGAAAGGATCTATTAGTTAAACATCATTTTTTAGTTTGATGTTCTGGATATACTAATTCAAAGATGTACAATTGGACTACATTGACTGCTTTTATATGCACTTTTATACTGGTTTTATTTAACACTATTTTACTAATTTTATTTGTATTTTTTTCAATTTTATTTAGTATTGTATATAACCTAAAAAAAGTAGAAAGTCGACGTCGTCTAGAGTTTAAATAAATTTCGATTTCACAGCTATTCGATTAAATCAAACACTGCAGGGCATTTAAAAGGCAACCGCGCTCATCATTCGGTATGATTATTATGAACCTGGGTATATTATAAACGATATACGTGCAAATAGCGTATGATATTAACAGGGAAATGGACTCTTTGTGGGATGTTAAATGAAAATACAAGCTGACAGAGAATAGGAAATGGAAACCATTTTGATATTATTTTATTTGTTGTTTGAATAGTCTAACTGCATAACTTGTAGCTAATTATCAAAGTTCAATTCAAAATGCGATTTTTTATCGGTAGACCCAAATCTAATGACAATAAATGAAGTGCATAAAAAGCTGAGTGGATCGAAGTCAGTCCGACTTTAAAGATACCCTATGCACAGTTAAGACAGTTGGGTTGTCGAGCATAAGGAATTGCAAATAATCCTGCAACCCACTTGATGCTCTTGGTTGCGTGGTATACACAAAACAGAAACTTTAGCCGCATCATAAAATGTTGAGCAATCTGGTCGCAGGATGTCCAGGCTCTGCGGGCTCTGCAAGCTCCTCGTGCGGAACTTTGAGTAACTTTCGGAAAAGTAAAATTGCATTGGACTGCGTTTAATTTATGTGATTTATTTGGTCGTCGTGCTCTTTCGTTTTGGGTTTATCTTCTTGGGCACGAGGATGACTTTGATTTCTTGGCGCTTCACGATACGATTCAATTCTATGCGTTTCCATGATTCCAGGTCATAAATCAAAATAAAACTTTGTCACTTGAGCTTTTTGAGTTTGGTATCATGCAATGTCGTTGCTTCACTTCCCATCGCCAGCCTGCTGCCTGCTGCTGGCTAATCGATTTCAAGTTTATGACGCCGCGCAGGAGGCGAAGGAATAACAATAAAAATTGACACCGCGTTGCCGGCGTCGCTCATAAAATTTTATTACAGAATTTCGGAGGCAAAACGCCGCCAACATACGTAAAATGATTCGCGCCTCTGCGAATGTCAAATGCGAAATCAATGTCGCAGCTGCTCCGACGCTGCCTCTGCCTCTGCCCCTGTTTCTGTCTTTCTGCCTCTGTGTCTCTGAGGTCCTTGGTGGTCTCCCTTATTGTGCCGCTGCTGCTCCATTTATTCTATTTGCATGCCGTTGTTGCTGTTGCTGTTGCTGTCGCTGTTGTTGTCGGCTGTTGAGGCCGTGGCACATGATTTGCCTTTCAGGCGAGGCGCCACCGCATGAACTCAAACTGAAACTTAAACTCGAGCATGGCCTCCGATTCGCTTGCGGCACACTGCTCCAAAAATGTCAAAGTGCCGCCGCTGACACCGCTGGGCCGCGCTTGTGGCAAGCGTGGGCGTGGCAAGGGCGCCATTTAACATGGTCCTTCGCACATGTGTGTGTGTGGCACATGGTGAATCTTCAGTGTGCTGTCCTCTGTTGCGTTATATGCCTGCCTGCCTGTCACCCGCGAGAAATGCGCCGCATTTTTTCTCATTTTGACCCACTTTGCTTTGCTGCTCTGCTCTGCTCACGCTATGGCCCTCCACATTGTCTACGCTCCTTCCTCTCTCACGTGCTGCATTAAATTCGGCTGCTCTTTGGGCCGCTTTGTGCAATATTCTCATAAATATAATGCTGACCGAATTGAATTAACTATGCATAATATGAGCAAAGCGCGCTGGCTACACAAATTTTTCGGGTAAAACAAAATTAAGTTGTTAAAACTGGCAAATTGGGTCAGCCAGGAGGAGGAGGAGACACAGAGCCACAGAGTCACCAGCTGCTGACATGGCCGCGACATATGCAACTCTGTGTCGAGACATGATCCCAAGACTCACAGCCACTCAGCTAACATATATAGTATGTGGGATGTGAGGCCGTTGGACTCTTTCAGGCTGCCAGGCCTTCGCCTAAATGATATTATTATGCATGCATTCAGCGCAGGGCACAGCTCCAGTCCGACTAGACCACTTGCGACCTGAACACGGTGTGTGAGCAATGGTTGACAAAGCCACTTCACAGAATTTGCATAATAGAAATTAAAATGGATTTTAATTGTACTTTTTTTCAGCTACTGAGGTTCCACTTAGCCGCTGTGCTGTCCTGTGTATTTGCCTTGAAAGTTCTGCAACGTTTGCGTGGTTAAAGATAGTCACGAAAATGCACGAAGCACGCCAAGTTTATTATTTGCCATTTCTGACTGACTGAATAAAAGCTGGAAAAGAGGATAAGACATTTAAATAAATACACAAAAAAATCCATAAGTAATTCAAATATTTAGAGAAATAAGTACAAATTTGTGCAAGCGATTAGTATTTCAAATTTATTGCTTCAAATCTTCTTCATGTGCAATGTGGCGTATGCGTAATTTTATCAAGTATTCACAGTTGCATATTTGCAAATGTCAGAAAAGTGCAATTTAGATTTAGGCTTAGCAAGTAGTTAGTTATTTTGCTAATGCCAAGTTTACTCACAGCTGCGACATCAGATTTGAATGGGACCCAAATACAATTCGCACTCGTAAAATGGCATTAAAGTGGCATTCAATGATTTAAAAGAGTTGAAGAAACTGAATGCATTTTGTCGTAGAAGTTTGCTTAAATACTCGGCTTGCATGTGGCACAAGTTGGCTGGAAAATCAGCTTGGCATAAAATTGTAGCCAATGTCGGTCACTGGCTGGCAGCACGAAAACGAGGATATTCTGGGATGTGCCCACACAGAGACGGAGGGAGACACGCACATACATATGTATTTGCTTAAACTTTAACATGTTGTCCTTTAGCATTTGCAATATTTGCTGCAGTTCTTGGCCTTGTAACATTTTGTTGCAAATATTTTTGTTGGAACGCAGCCAAAGGAGGCAACCACAAAAAATATAACAAAACCAAGAAAAATAAAATAGAATAAATAAGCTTCCCAAATTGTTTTGTCATACGTGCGGTTGGACAGGGGAAAGCAGGAGGATGTGTGCGTGTGTGTGTGTGTGTGTAGTGTGTGTTTGTCAGCAAGTTGCTCCATTTCTCTTGAGCAGCTTATAGTTGCTGTGTGAAATGGCTGGACATGTTTTGTGCTGCCGTGTGTGGACTTAACCCATTCTCAACTGCAACCACCAGCCATGCTCTCTCCTGTCCTCCATACATACATACATATATAAATAGTTTACGAGTGGACAGCAGCTTATCCATTTGCTTTGTTAGCCTTTATTGAATCGCCTGAGCTCTTTAAGTTGCTCACTTATGACCAGTATGTGAAGTACATTATTTCGCCTGGCTGAAGCTGCTCCGGTCTTCGTTTCCATTTCGGGTTTCTTGTCCATCGTAAAGTACATTCTTCGGTCCATCTTGGGGGTCCTCTTAAATCCAAATGCCCTCGTAATGGCCCCGTTATTCAACCTTGAACTTCAAAAGCTCAAAAACCGGCTAAAAACTCGCAATCCGCAACTCGATATTTTGTCGTTGTTGCGTTTCTTTTTTTTCGGCGGTATCCTTCGCCTTTTTCGTAGCTTTTCAGCTTTTTACAAGCAATTTCAGATCCGTAAATTAGTTTTATGTTTCTCGATTTTGCTTTTATTAAATTACCTTTTTCATGATTACTTGCAAACTTCATTTGGAAAAATGCCTTCGAACGGAAATGGCCAACGCCGCGACGCTACTCGACGCGACTCCCGATCCGTGCCCCTTCGTCGTTGCTGCCTCAGCTGCGCTATAATTTGCGCCATTTTGTAATTTAACATTGCCTACTCGAAAGCGGAGGCTCGTCTCTCGTCCACACAGACTCGGCGCGCCCATTTCAGCATCCGCTCCAAGGGTCGAAGGCCTAATATAGTGCCCGGCCAACAGATACCCACTATATATACATACATACATATATATATATATATATAAGTGAGAGAATATATACTCTACTATATGTAAGCGAGTTTGTGTTGGAAGCCTTTTGTCTCTGCCCCCCTCTCACAGTCGCAGTCGCAGCTGGCGTTGCCGTTGCCGTTGTTGCCACAGTCTACAGGTTAATTATGTTTGTCGTAATTTAGTGGCCGCTGCGGTGGCTGCCGAAAAAGGCTTTTCATTTTAATTTATTTGACTAGTAAAAGGATTAGATTAGATGCTCTGATAAATGGCCATCAGCGTGCTAGTTAACTAGAAAACTGCTCTCAGCCTTCAAGCGCTAATTGTGTTAGCCCGAAAAATTGTTGTAACTTTCATTGCGGTTTATTCATCCATCTGCGCTGTAGCTGTTGATAGCCAGCCCTTATACCCTCTTCAGTTAGCTAAAACATTGTGTATTACTTTCGATGATGGCAAAGACTGCAAGTAAGCTTATGTATATTAATTTAGGAACTCAAAAGATAGAGGAAATTGACAACATTAAGTTCTTCAATCTAGAAATAATTTTGCGTAATTCCATTAATATAATATTATCATATTAACATGATAATTAAAGTATTTTATTATTTATCTATTTACCCAAATTATGTTTAACAAAAAATATACAAACATAATGGAATTTAACAGAACTAATATTGGCCTTTGACTCTCAGTATTTATGTTTTATTGACGAACAGTTACTTAACTTAGAAGGCATTCCAAGTATATTATATATAGACCATTATATTTAATAACTAGTTGCCACTTTGTCGCAATATTGAATCAAATGGGGAACCTGCCACGCACAGGGCGCGGAGGTGGCAACAAATATCATTAGGAAAATTGAATTCGCAAAAAAGATTCATAAGTAAATGTGAATGGCGGATGTGTGGATATACGAGTACTAGCTCATACTATAAATCAACTGTGAAGTGCTGAGTGGGGACAGGGGAGGTGTGGGGAGTGCCAAGTGCTTGCATTGGGGACAAGTGGAGTGTGAAGGACACCAATGCCAAATGCGAGAGAATTGCGAATGCGAATGCGAAATCCGACTGCTGACAAGTGTCACTGCGAGATGCTATGACAAAGTGTCAAAAGAATGTTTGACATGTGACTGTCTGTCTGTCTGTCTGTCTGTCCGCCCTGTCCTGTCCTGTCCGTCTGCCCCGACTGCCTGTCTTTCTGTCCTGTACTGACTGACGCTGTCTGTTAGCCTGTCCGTGCCGATTCGAACGTAACTCATACTCATCCTTGCTGCTCTTTGCTTGGCTCTGCTTTGCTTTACTTTGCTTTTCATTTAGCCGCTTCAGTATTGAATGCCAGATATTGCTATACTATACGCATATATATGTTTTATACATTCATACATATTGGCACTCGTTTTGTTTACCTTTGCAAAGGTGCTGAGTGCCGTTCCTTTCAGCTTTTTCTCACCTGCCCCTAGCGAGGTGTATAATTTCTTTTGTCAACTGCCTGTCTGGGCTTAAACGCCTGAATGCGGACAAATGGATTTAATTTAATTAACCTTTAGAGGGTCACAGAGAGCGACAAAGAGAGAGAACGTGAGAGGGACAGAGACAGATGGACAGAGTGTGAGAGAGCGAAAGAAAACAAGCGATTAAATATACATAATTATATGCTAAGCCTGCATATGGCTTTCATCTGTCTTCGATAGTGCGTTGAAAGTCTGCACTGCGCTGAAACTGGTTTATTGGCAAAATCCCAGCCTTCCAGGAGGCAGGCGGATTGAGTGCTGTTGTCAATGAATCGGCAATATTAAAAGGAATATCATGTAAAAAGATGCAGATACGTATAAAGCAAAATAAAAACTAAAAAAAAACAGAAGAGACACAAAATCGAAAAGGCATATTTTGCAGCTTGTTGGCAGAGAGATGGACTTGGACAAGTGAGGCACTTGCTGCGCTTTGATTCCCATTCCACTTGGGGGCTGTGGCAGCTCTAATTGTCAGTTGCCTGTGCATGCATAATTTCCCACAAGAAACGACGCATGCAACGCGTAACAAGCGCAAGCAAGTTGAAAGACCGGAGGCAGCAACTGATTGGAGTTGGACTCAACTCGTGTTTTAAATTCGCTTGACATATCGCGCTAGCCCATTACTCAATGCTGCATTTATATGCGTGTCAAAGGTCAGGCTAATAGCTTTTGCAGTGTCCCCAACTGGGTCACTAATTATCGGCACCAACGTCTTTGAGTCCGACAAACCAACAAAGAATATATGTTAATTCCACATGCACTTTCGCCTGACCCAAGTCGCCAATTTGCTGCCAACTTACTCAGAGTCTTGCTCTGCACTGAAATCCCACGGTGTTGGCAATAAGACAGAGGGCCAACAAAAGTTTGGGAGCTGCCTGCCCAGCATTTGAATTAACAGAGAGCAAAATGTGGTTCGTAAGTTAACAGAAGCAGCCAGAATGTGAGAGAGAGCGAGAGAGCGAGTGGGAGAGCAATTACCCAGCATGGCTCTCTGCGCTGTTAAGCTGTGGATGTTAAGTTAACAGCGCAGCTGGGATATTTTTACAGTGCTCCTTACATGGTGAGAGCGCTCTTAACATGCACTGTTGGCGAGCACTGTTAAGAGAGAAATTGAGTTCGGTTTATTTTGTGCTCAATGAATCTCGATCAATCAACAGCATAAATTTGAATAGGAATAGCAAGTTAATGATGGGCTTGTTGACGTATCGATAGAGTAGGCAATCAAAGATACTTAAAATAATGAAATATCCATTGGATTGCCAAAGGCTGGATTCCATTATGGGGTCGGGTCCTTTTTAAATCCAGAGGGCAACAAAATGGTCACAAATTAAATAAAAACATTTTAGACATATTGAAATCGAGGAATATATGAGAATTGGATTTGCCTTGTGCGTTGACATCTTCGAAATTCTCAACTTGTTTTTCGCACGCACACACACACACAGACGCCCCAGGAGGTGTTCTGAAAAAAGTAAGAGAACAACACAACTCAAACGAAAATATGCAAATGAAATATTTGCGGAAGAAAATTTATGCAAACCGCTGGGAAGGATGACTGACTGAATGAATGGAGATACTCGTATATGAGTGGGAGGTTAACTTGGCAGAGTGGTTGGGTTGAGCTGCCTCTGGCTTCCTTCCGATTTTTCGCTTTGTCTGCCAGCCACTTCTGCCTGACCAGTTGATATTAGCGGTTGACCAAGCTTGGGACCGCTTTGGGCCTGGCTCGGCTTCAGTCTGTCACCAGTTACCCAATATTTTGACATTTGTGTTTTCTTATTTCGATTTGGGTCGCTTCTTTAGCTCCACCTACACGATTAGCAGCTGGACAGTTTACATTATGTATGCTAAAATTATATTAACTAATTCAATCTGCGGCAAGTGCTTTGACCGACCAAACAACTGTTTACTTCTTCAAGTTTTGCTCCAGTTCCATCTGGATAAATGTTGTCGCCGTTTTTAGCTTCCTTTTTCGTGCTCAGCAATTAACTTGCCTCTCATTATGAGTCGCAATTAGTGAGGACATTCAGCTTGTTTGTTATGATAATTTGTTGACTAGCCATTTGAATAATTAACTATTTGATTAAATATCTTTGTTGCATATGTTATTGGGTCAACACAATCATATGTGGAAGTTGCCCCGTGGCATGTTTCCACTTTATAGCTAAAGTAAGAAGAATTCTATTTTAACTAGATAATTTAAGGGAAACCAAGAGGTTTTATGGATATGTCGATTATCTAATTTAACTCCAGAAAATTGTGCAAGAACATCACAAACGAAATTTCCGATCCAAATAAGATGATAGCAAATATTTGTACATTTTACTACCATAGCAATTTCATTCAAAAAGCAGCAATATTTTGTATTTGTTCTGAAATAAGTAAAGCACAAGTTCATGTGGCGAAATTGTTGTCACAATTTGTAGTTATTTATTTCATTTTAAAATTATTTCGGTAAAAGTTGTTTCTAAATTTCACAGCGGTCCAGAATGTGTCATCCGATGCCCCAAGCAATATGCCAGCTGAGGAATACGATTCTCACTGGCGATCGAGTGCTGGACGATATGATAAAGAAGTGGGTTAAATGGGATCACAATGTAGATACTCTACGCCAAATCATGGATGCTGTAGAGAGAGAAGACTGGGATGTGTAGGCACTCCAAATAGTTGTAGATTAACTATATGCTGCCTGTACTTATATTTATTTGCATTTAGGCTGCGGTGTCGTCTCTGTAGACGCATTTCATTCGGCACAGCTGGATTAAGGGCTGTAATGCGAGCAGGCTTCGATTCGATGAATGAATTGGTCATCATACAGTGAGTACTTAAAATAAACACACTTTGGTGCATTATTCAATGTTGCTGTCTATGAATAGGTCTTCCCAAGGGCTTTGTGCGTATTTGAAGGAGCAATATCCGGACGAGGCTATGTGGTCCGATCGAGGCATCGTCGTTGGATTCGATGCTCGCTACAATAGTCAACGTTTCGCAGACTTAACGGCCATCGTTTTCCTAAGCAACAATTTCAGAGTGTATCTCTACAAGTGTTTTGTGCCCACTCCATTTATACCCTACTCGATTCTACGGCTCAATTGCTTAGCCGGTGTTATGGTAACAGCTTCGCACAATCCCAAGCAGGATAATGGCTATAAGGTTTATTGGACCAACGGCGCGCAAATCGTTTCGCCACACGATGATGGCATTTTTGAGTCTATACAGCAGAACTTGAAGCCAAAAGAAGATTCCTGGGATGAGACCGTCTTGTGTGCCAATGACTTGCTGTGTGATCCGTATAACGACGTTGTTCCAGCATATTTCGATGCCATCAAAAAGCAAATGTCCTGCGCACAGCTTGAGGCGAACAACAAATGCGATTTGAGCTTCACTTATACGGCAATGCACGGCGTCGGCTATCCCTTTATAAAGCTCGCGTTCCTCAAGACTGGCCTTAAGCCAGTGATACCTGTGCGTGAACAGGTTGAACCGGATCCAGAATTCACTACAACTCCTAGTCCAAATCCGGAGGAGGGCAAAACTGTAATGGCACTGGCCATAAAAACCGCGGCTTGCAAAAAATCTCCCATTATTTTGGCAAATGATCCAGATGCGGATCGTCTGGGAGTGGCCGAGATTGGAGACGATAATAACTATAAGCTATTTACTGGCAATGAGATGGGTGCCCTCCTCGGCTGGTGGGCATTGGAGAACTACAAGTTGAATAATGAAAACCCCGACATAGCCAATTGTGTGATGGTCGCCAGCACGGTGAGTTCTAAGATCTTGAAGTCCATGGGTGAGGTCGAAGGATATCAATTCTACGAGACGTTGACGGGCTTTAAGTGGATCTGCAACACAGTGATCGAACAACGCGATGCAGGCAAGAAAGTGCTGTTTGCATTCGAGGAGTCCATCGGCTACATGATGTCCACGAATGTGCTTGACAAGGATGGCATCAGTGCGGCAGCTCAGGTGGCCTCCATGGCATGTTACTTGCGCTGTAAGAAGTGCATGACCCTGCAGGAGAAACTGCGAGATTTATACGAAACTTACGGATTTCACACCAGCTTTGTTTCCTATGTCATTTGTCGCGATAAAGCGCTGGTTAAAAAGATATTCAAGCGGCTGCGCACATTTGATGAGAATCAAGAGAACACGTACCCCACAAGCATTATGGACGGAGAATACGAGATTGAAAACGTACGGGATTTGACCACAGGCTACGACAGCAGCACGCCGGATAAGAAGGCAACACTACCTGTAAATGAAACTATTCAGATGATCACTTTTACTTTCAAGAATGGCTTTGTTATCACGTTGCGGACAAGTGGAACAGAACCCAAGATGAAGTACTATGCCGAGATGTGTGGAAGGCCGGAGGACAAGCGATGGGACGAGCTGATCAAAATAACCAAACGCATGACCGATGCCGCTGTCAATGAGTTCTATGAGCCCGAAAAGAACGGACTGCAACGCAAGCCAGAGGATTAATTCATCAAATTTGTAGTTACATTTTGACCAACATGCACATAAAAATATTTTTGATAATGTAAAAAAGTTTGAAAATATTAATATCTTTAAGCGCATTGAATGCAAATTTACTTTAAATTTGATGCATAATCTATGATATCCTGTACCCACTAAGAACAGGCTGCAGGAGGTAACTCCGACTCGATAAAAACGTAAATTCTTGATCGGCATCAGCAGCCGAGTAGATCATCATTTATGTACATAAGAGCTATATATTTAAGGTTTTTTCCCTTATTTGCGAAATTGCATATATTCAAAATATACTCTGGAAGTAATTTCAATACAATAAAGTTAAAATAAAATTGATTTGTAATCCAACATAAGTTAACCATATGAATTAAATTGTCAACATCCCCAGGCAACAACTTTAACAAAGCAAAGAAATACATCTAGTTGGCGACGACAAAAAACAGCATCAATCCGAGGAGAGGAATTTATTATTTAAGTTCGACCTGTGAGGAAAAAGGTTGTGTCTTTCTAGTTTATTTTGTTGTGCGTAAAACTATATAAATACATTTATTTGAAACTCCGTCACGATAAATATAAATCACACCTATTTATGTAAGAATTAGTGCGGTGATCTTAATTTGCGATTTGTTTCCGCCTGATTTTTAAATCAAATCCAATTGCAACATTTTGTATTTAACAAGTCGAACTCCTTATTCAACTATTTATTTATTTTATTGAATTTACTTCCAGTACTGAATAATGTCGTATTATGTTTATATTGCAGCCAGGCCCTTTTCTATCCCTTTACAGCGTTTTTATTTGATATTTGCTCCTTGTGGATTTTTGACCAAATTGATTGCTTCTATAGTATCTGTTTGATTTTGTAAATTTTATAAGATTTTAAAAATGATATCAACGTCTTGTTGGTCACTCTTTTTTGACAATTTACTTTTAAAGAATTTAAAGAATTTACTTTTAACAAAAATCAGTATCATACCTAGGCCGATCACTTAACCAAGCCATTGCTAATACTATGCCAAACTTGAAAAATGGTTGCCAAAAGCAGTGAACCAGTTCCGACAGGCGCATCCAGGAAGAAATGTCATTATGATGATTGTATCGTGTATCATAATTGTATCGTGCACTATTTGTTGCCTGTCATTCATTAGAGTTAAATTAAACTGCATAAATGCATAAATGCAACAATACTGTTGCACACACACCTAATTGTATTTGCCATCATCAAACACATGACTTCGATTAAGCTCAATGCTTTATTGTAGATTTCTTAAGTGAAAAGCAAATTAATATCTTGAAAACAATGTACGAATTTGGTTCGGGTTTCAGACAATGATGCATCGGCAGGAGTAGCCATAATAAACTCTAAATTCAATAATTTGTTTTAGCTTTAGCCCTTCATATCATATGATAAATGCAATGCACTGATTGTAAATGTCATAAATAAATGTAATGTAATATTTACCAAAAAAATATTTGACATACGTGAAACGTTCTAAAAATATATATACACAATTTTATTCGTTGGCGTTGTGAACAGCTCGGTTGATAAAACAAAACTCAATTTTCCTCGACAATTTAAAATAAATTATAACTGAAAATAGATTTTTAGTAAATATACATTCATATGTACACAAAAATTAATCTAATGGAATGGCAGTTGGGCCTTCTTTCAAAAATATATCAAACTAATATATAAAAATGGTCTATTAAACAAAAAAAAAACGAAATAAAAAGCAATAGCAATATGTTTAGAGAAATCTTGCCGAACTGTCTGTTCAGCTCTTTGGATCCTTCTTTTCGTCCTTAATTAATGCTTTCTCTCAGGAGTCTTTGTTCCAACATATTTGGGTGATTTGTGATTTTGTCCGGGTATACTGAAGCTTAGCGATTGATGACATCTCCAATTCCCGGGATTCGGAGCTGTTTATCAATGTTCATATTTGACTACGTGCACGCGGAACTGCAAGTTCAAACCTCAAAATGTAATAAACGCTGAATAATTCAGAATATTTGCCACTCGCACACAATTTTGAGTACAATAGCTCTAGCAGTCACAGATTTAAAATAAAAATTAAAAATGTTACTCGCTTCAAAACTTTGTATTTCCACACAAGTTTCATCAATTTGGCGTGTAGTACTAAGAAATGTGTTGTGCATCCCCAGGGGAGGTATTTCGCCACATCTATCTGAAAAAATATCTTGCATTGCTGTCTTACCATTCTGCCAGCTTAAGCACACCTGGAGCTATACATTTCCCACCTTCAAAGTTCCAAATACTGCTGCCAATCTTCACTGCCGATCTGGGGATCGCGAGCTAGACGAGAAAATAAATAGTTGGATGGAATGGGACCGCAATCCAAAAACTTTGTGTACAATTAAAGAAGCTGTTCAGGCACAGGAATGGGACAAGTGAGTAGTCAAATTTCAATTAACCATTCCCCAGTCCTGCTCAACGTCCCCCAACATTCAGGCTTCGCTCCTGGCTGATTGGTCGACTTAAGTTCGGCACGGCAGGTTTGCGGTCAGAGATGCGAGCTGGTTTCAACGCAATGAATGACTTAGTTGTTATACAGTAAGTACCATAACATATATAGTAAGTTCGTTTGTAACATTCAGTTTTAAAGGACTGCACAAGGATTCTGCGCCTACATAAAAGAGAAATATGCTGACAAGAATATGCGGTGCAATCAAGGCATTGTCATTGGCTATGATTCTCGCTACAACAGCAAACGATTCGCAGAGCTCACAGCCACGGTGTTCTTGACGAATGATTTTCGCGTGTATCTTTTCCGGCAATTTGTTGCCACGCCTTTTGTGCCATACACAATTCTGCGATTTAATTGCCTAGGGGGTGTAATGGTCACTGCATCCCATAATCCTAAGCAGGATAATGGCTATAAGATTTATTGGACAAACGGTGCGCAAATCATAAGTCCACATGATGATGCAATCTACGACCGCATTCTGAAGAATTTGGAACCCCAAAAATGTTCATGGGATACTAATGTACTGATTGACAACGAGCTATTATTCGATCCATCCCATAGCATTTTTCCAGCGTATTTCGATGCACTGAGAAGGGAAATACCCAGCCAACTTCTGGTTGCCAATGGTGATTGTCCTTTATCGTTTACGTATACGGCCATGCATGGAGTTGGTTACGCTTATGTTGATATGGCATTTCCCGCCTGTAATCTAGAAAAGGTTATTCCTGTCGAGGAGCAAGTTGAGCCCGATCCAGACTTTCCCACTGCGTCTCATCCGAATCCAGAAGAGGGCAAGAAAGTCTTGCAGTTATCTATAGAAACCGCAAGATCAAATGAAAGTGAAGTCATATTGGCAAACGATCCGGATGCCGATCGACTTGCTGTTGGAGAGATCATTGATGAGGGGGAGTATAAACTATTTTCCGGCAATGAATTGGCAGCACTTTTCGGCTGGTGGGTACTAGAGACATATAAAATGACCACAAAGAAGCCAGACTTGTCGAAATGCACGATGGTATCCAGCACGGTTAGCTCAAAAATTTTAAAGTCGATGGCGGCCGTTGAGGGATTTAATTTTCATGAAACGCTAACGGGCTTTAAGTGGATCGGCAACAAGGTGATCGATGAGAAGAAAGCTGGCAAGAAAGTGCTGTTTGCTTTCGAAGAAGCTATTGGATACATGATATCCACGAATGTTATCGATAAGGATGGTGTCAGTGCTGCGGCCCATGTGGCTACCATGGCATGTTATCTGCGCACTCAGAAATGCATGTCCTTGCAGGACAAGCTACGAGACATATACGAAAAGTACGGATTCCATACAAGCGTAATCAATTATGTCATTTGCAAAGACCCCAAGTTGATCCAAAAAATATTTAAGCGACTTCGCACATTCAAAAACAACGCAAAGAACACTTATCCAACCAGTCTCCTCGATGGGGAATTTGAGGTTGAACATGTGCGTGACTTGACCACAGGATACGACACCAGCACGAAAGATAAGAAGGCCATACTTCCTGTCAGTCCCAGCACTCAAATGATCACTTTTACTTTCAAAAATGGCTTTATCATCACATTGCGTACGAGTGGAACGGAGCCCAAGATGAAGTACTATGCCGAGATGTGTGGAATGCCCGAGAATAAACGATGGGACGAACTCACAGCAACTACTCGCCGCATGGTTAAGGCTGCCGTTGATGAGTTCTACGAGCCCACGAAGAATGGGCTTCAACTTAACGTATAAAACTAAATGCACTGTTTTTTTTAACCTAGTTGAAATGTTAGGTACTGTCAAGTTCAGATTCAAATACAATATTCCACTTCTTGTAGTTGCCAATAACATCATGTTTCTTTTAATATAATTAATACAAAATGTTGTAACACAAATTTTTTTAACTGAGTAAGTGCAGCTTTTTACAGCAATCGATGTTCAAAAACCAAATACTACTAGTTTAAATTTCAAAACTGTATACAAATTAATAGATAATTCGGAGAAACATGTCTATGAAACTGTTGCGCAATTGGTCTGGAGTCTTTAGACTGACGGCAGCTGGTCAAGAACAATTCTATCTCCGGCAGCATCACAGGCATTTTATACTGCCACCCAAAGAGGAGAACTGCACTGTGAGAGTGGTGAACAGTGCATATGCACCACAGCTCGTCTATAAGTATAATCCAGTAAAGTATTACTTGAGCAAGCTGCGCATGTTGAAGCTCAGATGGACATGGGATCGTAACTTCAAGGAGCGCGACTTTCTGGAGGAGTCTAAGGACGCAGCCATCTCGTTGACTGATATACTGCGTTTGCGCGATATCAAACAGATGGATCGCTTTTCAACTTCAAATGTTTACTACCAGATGGCTAATGAGTCCATAAACTTTCCCGACTCCTGTGTCGAGCTGCTGCGATTCCGCAAACAGGATATACGTCAAGTAGTTCCAATTAATGTGAATCTCCACAAAATTCTGGGATTAAAGTATGCGATCATCGATGTCGTCATGGTGGGATTACGGCATGTAGCCGATTGTGAAACAAATGAGGATCTGGAAAAGATGAAAAATGCACTTATCCAAATGCAGCCGGAATTTAAAGTGCATTTTGATGATTCCAGCAGACAGTTGCCGTACATCTTTATTGAGCTTTTTATGCGATTCAGACGAAACTACTCCAATGCTGAGCAAATATCGGGAGTGGAACTGGCAAGCGACACAAATCGTTGGATTGTGTCTGTCTATAAGATCTGCAGGTTCAATATTTTTACAGTTCCACCCACAACATAATCGAGAAAATGTTTGTCTCATTTAATTCTACCTGAATGTGCAATAAAATTAAAACTGACAATATATATCATTTGGCTTTATTGGTAACGTTTTAATTTCGTCTGTGAAAGGGGTAAATTATTATTTATGATTGCAAACTGTACATGCGTGGAGTGGATACATTAATATCTATAAAAGGAAAGATTTGTAAAAAGCAATATTTGCATATTTTGCGGCAAAATCTTCCAGAGGTAATCGAAATCCGAAAAAGCCAATTTAGAGCTTCTTATTTGGTAAAAGTGTTAATCGAAAATCTCGTGAAATATGAAGCTGATTTAAATCATGGCTTCTAGTAGCAAAGCTAAGATGCAATTCTGGGAGCAAATAAAGGCGATTTTTATAAGTTTCCAATATTCCATTATTCAAAATTGAAAATAAAAGCTTTACGTGTACTAATGCATATCTTGGTTGTAGAATCATTCATAAAATTACGAAAATAACCATTCGGTAAACCTCGAAATGCTCATCAGTATAATTTTGTCCTACTACAATCAAATGATAACAATAGTCCTATTTTAAATCTAAAGTTGTACTTAGCAATCATTAATTAAATAAAGAAAAATCAGTATATCTTACAAAATTCTATTAGCTTTGTTTTTGTAGCAAACATTAGAGTTGGCAGCCAGAGGAGTTATTACATTATTTATTAACTTTATTTTTGTGATTTAACTGCCTTTATAATGTTACATTCAATATGCCATAATTTTTTATATTATGTTTTATTCATAAATGAAATTTTTTTAACATCAAAATGTTATTGTCGAAAATTTGTAATAAATCAAAGTATTTCTATATCTATGTATTGTATTGTTAGTGCTTCTAGTAATTGACCAGAATTAATAGCCAGGTTGGACGTGAAATTTGCTGCATAATCAATACTGGCATTTATAGTATTTTCTCCAATAATTGGTTTCGATTTAAAATCGAATTCGCAATAAATAATGTATCGATAAGCTGTTGAATTTCCTTATCACTATTTCATTGACACGATTGTCAATATGACAGAATCAAACATATGTACACATGTTTAATAAAATTGGCATTCAGTAAAACGATTGTGTTCGACAACGTCACATACGTAGCATGAAAATTAAAATTAAATCTAATGATCCGGCATGTATCAATTCCTGCAAGCAAATTATGCGAATTTTTTTATCGAAGAAGTACAGAAACTTAACATGGATATTTAAAGAGCCCATAGAAGCGGAGCATCTTGGTCTTTATGACTACCACGAAACTGTGAAGAATCCTATGGATCTGGGGACCATTGCAAGACGTCTTAATGCCAAGTATTATACGAATGCTTTTCACTTTGTCAGTGATATGCGCAGCATCTTCTACAATACCTATTTGTACACCACACCTGATCATTTGTGCTACGTGATGGCCGAAAAACTGCAGAGGATTTTTGAGAACTTAATTGTCAAATATCTGCCACATTGTCGCCCAAAGAGTGCGAAGATAGAATCCAATGCAACCAACTCTAACCACAGTAACTTTAATTTCAACAGCGACTTCGACAACAACGCTGTTAAAAATGACGTCGACGACGCTGATCATAAGAACATAGACAAGGAAGGAGAAAGTAACTCCGAAACCGCTGATGAGAGCGAATCAAATGATAAGAACGGTTACGATGATGAGGAAGGGAACAACGATCAGGACAACGAAGATGGGGAAGATGACATCAACCAGGAACAAGATACCTGCAATGAGAACATCTTAAAATATGGAAATAACAGGAATGACAACAACAACCAGAGATTTGAGAACATAACAGCATATGAAGATCGAAGCCAATATGGGGGCAAGAAAAAATACCAGTACAACAACTATGACGACAATGGTGATGTGGGCAAACAATATGGAAATTACTTTGACAAGAACAACCAAGGCGATGGTGGTGAAGCCCAAAATGATGTTCAAGTCAACCAATACTGTGCCAATAAGCACAACAACCATTATGTTTATTACAACGATAGTGTCGCTAGTAATAAGGACGATTGCGAGGTGCCGATGACACCCGAAGAGGATTTGGATTTGCAGGTCAGGCTGCAGCAACTGGAGGATGTAATGCTGCTTCATGTGTTCCACATAATCTTCAAAATGGAGGAGTTGCAATTCCAGGAGCCCGTCACGGCAATTGAGTTCGATGTACGTTCGCTAAAAATCGAGACAAAACGCTCGATTATTGCGTACATGGAGAGTAAACGGATGACGGGAAAGCGTGTTTGTCTAGCAAAGAAACCTTACAGTGTATAAACATTCCATTTAAAATGCAATTACATTATATTATTAATTCAAATAAACATTACAAGAAAAGCATGCGAAGACTTTGACGCTTTACTTCCCCTTGTGCTGCTCCCTGTAATTGTCACGGAATTGGCGAATGTTCCTGAACTCGCCGTTCCACACACGATTGCGCATAATGTCCCGTGTATTGGCCGACATATAAGCGTAGAAGACTTTACGGGGCGGCCCGCCTGGACACTGATAGTTACCCATGGCATACCAGCAGGCTCTGACGTGGTTCATGTACATGTCGTTCAGCTTTTGATAGTACGCCGATCTCACCTTGTCGCCCTAGGGATGGAAATTTAAATTATGTAAATGTAATTAATATTAACGAATAAATATGAATGAATGTGAAATAATTAAATTGCAAATAATCCATTAATATTCTAAATATTGAATAAAAATAAAAATATATTTTTAACATTAATTACCAGAGCTTTTGCGGCCTTCGCATAGTTGTAGTTCTCTTTCTCGAGAGGCAAATGATCCATTCCCATTAAATCGGCACTTGGTGGTCGTCCTTGCAGCAATGTAATCATTTCAAATATTTTCACCGACTCTTGTATGCTCTTCTGAACCTCGACTTCGGTATATTGCTTGCCATATCGTCTCTTGATCCATTCCTGAAGCACAGGCAGCTTATGGGCATTGGGCAGCGAGGCGAGCACATATCTTTGATTTTTGCGCAGTACCTTCATGCCATCCTCAAGCATACGATTCATCAGTTCCGAGTCGTCAGGATCAAAATTTTTTGTTTCGTATTTAAGCTCTGCGCTTACAGACGACTTCGCGAGCTTATCTGCTTCAGCGCGCTCCATTTCAGTACGTTTCATGTTCACGCCCTTCATCCAGATTTCTTTGGCACAACGCACCACAGCATTGACTATATCCGCCTTTCGATCTTCGTGGCTATGTGTGCTGTGGTCGCTGGTGTCTCCCGAGGACGAACAACTGTTAGTCAGTCGACAGCCGCTGAGGCCCGTTGCCAGTTTATCGATGTCGTCCTCGGATGTATCGAGTGATTTCCTCTCGCATGGCGGCTCGGGAGGATCGTCTTCATTGAGGGCTTTCACAAAGGCCTTGGCAATTACCGCATTCATATCATAGGGCTTGGCCTGGTTTGTCTTGAAGATCCGCTTGTACTTGAACAAATACGGCTTGTGATCGGTGGGCGCCACGAAAAATTTCTTTCTGGTTTGCTTTCCTTGGAAGCGTACTTCGACAGCTGGATCATTTCGATTCTTTCTTAGCTGCTTTAGCTTGCGATCATCCAATAGGAATGATATTCGCTGTTGGTTCTTCTTGCCCGAGTTGCAACTCGGATTCGCTGGATCAAAAATTTTCACATTAGCATGTGTTGCTTCTTCACAGGGAGGTAGTTCACCCTCAAAGTTAACCGGCTCACGACGCAGTCCTCCGCCAGTGAGACGAACTCCAACACACTTGTTGGTCACATCTGTGCTGGCAAGATGGAGGGACTCGGCCACCAAGGCACGACCTTCCTTATCTTGTGGCTTGGGCGCGGGCAGGGACACACTCTGTTCCTGACACAACACACAATCCGTCTTTTTGATCGTGTGTACTGTGGTGTGTTCCATCTTCAGGGCATAACGTTTCATGCAGACATCCACATCATGCTCTAGCTGGGCAAGGATACGACGTTTTCTCAGCTTTCGATAGGGCAAAGTTACGTCCAACAGTTCCATTACACGATTCCGTGCCAGGACAATCAGTTCGTCCTTGACCAGCTGCGTTTCTCCCACCATGAACTGATGATAGGCGCACATCTGCGGCTCATCTGAGAAAGCTTGCTTTGTCTTCTCCAAGGCAGATGCAGCTCGGCGGCTAACTCTTGCCTTTTGTTCCAAAAGTTTTATGTGATTCAGATGGTTGAAGTACTTGTCGACTGCTTCGCCGACGGTACTTTTGACCAGACGACCAACGGGATTCAAGTTGTAGTCACTGAACCAGGGCGGCTCAGTCGGACTGCCGTATTGTGGGGGCTGATCCAAGCTCCAGAATGGAAAACTGGCAATATGATTTGGAGGTTTACTCGTGTATTTCACGACAATTTCCTTGGGTCGCGGTTGCCGCTGAAAGTAGGGAAGCTTCTGCGATTTCTTTGAGCTTTTCGAAGGGGTAACTGACGGAGTGATTGCCTTCTGTTGGTACAGCTCGGAACGCTGCTGTCGCTTCAAATCCAAAGCACTGAGCTGCGGGGGAGGAAGAATTCGGTCCAGTTCACGTAACGTTGGCAGCAAATCTATTTTGGACATGGTCATCATCAGTAACTTCTCGTTGGTCGTGTATTCGCCATTCTTGCGGGCACTAATGTAGTAGCCCTCGAGTATGAAGAAGAGGAAGGCGAGATCGTTTCCGCGACTCAGTTGCACCATGGTCCTAATCTTTTTCTTGCTTATCAATGGACTCAAGCCGATGCGGCATAAGCTTTTTTCGACTCGAAAGCTAGTGCCTTGCTCAAAGTCATCGCGCAGATCGTCTCCGAACTCTTTAATGGCAGTTTCTTGGTAATCCGATAAGCCCAAATACCATTTGGGGACATCGAGTATTTTTTGGAATTCATCTAACTTATGTTGAAAGTCGAGTTGGCCCATTTTGAATTACGCTAATACGCATAATTTGGAAAATACAAAAATTTTAATTAACCTGCCGTCGATTTGTTAGTAAATCATGCTCTTAATACAATTTCTTTTTGACTAAACTTTAATGAATAGAAAAGCTATCTAGACCTTATTTTTAAAGACAAATTTTTAGATAAGGACTACTCTGATTTTCGAAAGTATCAAACGGAAACTAAAGCTTTGTTTTCATTTCTTCATTTGTCAAAGTTTTTGTTTGTGTAACAATAACAAGTTTGTTGGGCAACAAATTATAAATTTAAACTTAATAATGTGGGTCTAAGCATACAAACAAAATTTCGACAGTCACATATTTGCCATCATAATGTCAGAATATCAATGGTTAATAACATGTCGAAAGTGCCGAAAACGCAGCGATACAAAATATGCCATTAGTAATGCCAAAGCAATCAAATGCTCCGAATCGGCAGAGGACAATCGATGTGAATCAACTGCAATAAAACGCTCTAAATCGAGAGATGATAAACAATGTAAAGCAACTAAGAACACGACTTCTAAATTTACAGATGAAAATCAATGTAAATCAACTGATATCAAATATTCTAAATCGAGAGATGATAATCGCTGCAAGGCAAGGAATATCAAAAGTACTAAATCGAGAGATGACAATCGCTGTAGACCATGTGGAATGAAGTCCTCTAAAACGACAGATGGACCTCACAGTATGACTTGTAGTCCTGGTGTTTACACGTTAAAATTCACAACATATTGCGATATACCAATAAAACGATGTAGCAATGCAAAACCAATCGAACAGTTAGATGAGCGATCGAAATGCCAATGCATGTGGTCCAGTATGTCGTCGCGCAATAACGATAATAATAATAGTCAAACTAATAATGATAATAACAATAATAAATATGATAATGATAACGATAATAATATAAGTAATAATAATAACAATAATAACTCAAAAAATAATAATACAAGGAGAAATTCATCAAAAAAAAGCACTCAAACAGAATCATCAGATTCGATTGAAAAGCCAATCGAACAGCTAGAGGATAGATCGAAATGCCAATGCATGTGTTCCTGTGTTTCATTATGCAATAACGATAATAATAATAATAATAATAATAATAATTATAATGATAATAACAATAGTAACTATGATAATGAGAATGATAATGATAACGATAATAATATTAGTAATATTAATACTAATGGTTCCAAAAATATTGACACGAGGAAAATTTCATCCAAAAAAAGCACTCAAACAAAGTCGTCTGATAACAATATGGATAACGATAATGGTATTGGTAATAATAGTAATAATACTTATAAAAATAATAATACAAGGAGAAATTCATCAACAAAAAACACTCAAACGGAATCGTCAGAGTCGCAAGTTGAAAAACTCTCAGAAGAAACGTCGGAATTTCAAGAAGATTCGATGGAAATCTACATTGATGATACCCAAACGCTTCAGACGACATTGACTGACCGAACTGGTGCAACAGAATCTCAGGTGTTCAAAACGGAATCACATATCCGATTTGGACCTGGTGATAAAATGAAAAAAGTTCCGAAGAATTCGAATACTTTGCCTGAGAGTGATAACTATCCTATAACGCAGAGTAATCGAGGATTCGGCGGCATGTCAAATATAAATGAAACAATTAAGAAGATAGGAAAAGTCTCACGCAAAGATCGTTCAGTTCAAGAAGTTAAAGCAGTAAGCCCACTGGAGAATTATGCGACATTGATTCAGAAACGTCACCATGTAAAACGAGTGGAGGTTGTTGGTGGAGAATTGGATAAATCGGAATCAAAAGTAGTAAATAAAGCTATTTCTACAAATGTGCTGAAAAACAATCGCCGGATGCAAAGAACTTATTCACATAATGAGAAAAAGGAGGTACTCAAAGATGATACCGGGAGAATAAGAAACGTGTATACGATAGATTCACAATCAGATGAAGTGAAGGAGACCGATGAAAAATATAATATGAATAACACAGACACAACAAACCCGGATACAAGTACAAATAGTACGAAGAATGCAGAGAGATCAGGCAGCTTGGTTGCAGAGAATGTAAGTGCGAAGAAAGCGGAAACGGAAGCGAATAATGCAGAGAGAACAGGCAGCTTGGATAGAGAGAATGAAAATACAAAGAAAGCTGAAGCGATCGATGCAGAGAGAACAGTCAACCAAAGCTCGACAGATGCCGTGAATTGTACTCAAAATAGTTTCAACTACTTCACGACAACTCCTCGCTCTCATCAATGTACATTGAGATATCCGTGCGTTTATTCATTCCGTTGCACATGTGGCTGTAATGGATTATTCCACCGTTATGTGGATTGCAAAAAGTCCTGCTGTTTTCGAAACCTTCGCAATCCGCGTTATCCATAAGGCCTAACACCACATAATCAATTCATGCAAACAAAGTTCAACATTAAATAAATGCCCAACAAAATTAATTATTCAATTGCTGAGCTGCGTCTGTGTTACGAGTACTTAGAGTGTTGGCAATTTTCACAAAAATAATTTGCGGATAAGCAAACCATCCGATTAGCATATATCTCGTGCACTTTCCAAATTAAATGCAATTCAACTCTTAGCCCAAATTAATGCAGCCATTGTCATTAATGTAGCATTAAAGGCTTTTAGCAACGCATAAATAGTTCTTGGCTTGAACAAACTCCATGAGCTTTACTTGTCTGTTTGTCAAGTTTACCTAATAGCTGCCTTCTATGCAATTAAGACAGCTTAAATTCTAGTACAATGTTAGTCCAGCTAAGCTCTCATTGAGATGATTATATCTGCTGGAATAAAAGCTGTGTATGTAAAATGCAGTGCTTTATGGTGCGTGGCTAACTCGAAAGAAAGTAAGAAAGTTTCAATAAAACTAAGTGGAAAGATTTTCGATTGCTGATCTGTCATATTTAGATGTTATCTGCGAGATATTATCTTTACTTTATTCCATGTTCTTGCTTGTGTCAGCATTGCGAATGAATTAATTTTGGTTTTTGTAAAATAGTTCATCTTCGTTGAGTGTTTGCGTTCATTCAATTCAGTTGGGGCAACCGACAAGGTTTATATAATAAAGTGAAAGAGAAGTTGTTTGAGGTCAGCAGAGAGATGTCATTAAGTGGGCAAAGCAATGCAAAATATGAGTACTGTCTACAAAATCAATTCATGTTATCATATCCACAGGCAGCAGCAGCAGCAGCAGCAGCAGGTACGACAAGCAAGAAGGACGAGCAGCTTGTTGCCTATTTCCTAGTTTTGTCATAGGGAAATTGAATATTTTATTTACGGATATTAAATGCCTTATATCATTGTGCTTGCCAAGTTGCCGGTTGTCGGTTGTAGGCGCAAATAGTATCGAGTTGCCCTATTTTGGACACGTAGAAAAATTTATAACAAATCAGTAGTCAACATAACATATTTAGTGATTTCATTTTTTGACTGCTTCGATTGACCTCTTGGAATAATTTCAACATGTTTGCGTTGCCCGCCTAAAGAGCAAAACTAATCTAACGGACAACAGGGCGAACGGAAGTTCGCTTTTGGCCACTGAATGTGTTCAGTCCTGTCTTTTCTGAATCTGCCTCTGTTCTCTGGCGGTTATTCGACGCTGTCGAATTCTTACCTCCTTTCATCCACATATACTTAGCAGGCAGCTGGCACTGTTGTTGCCTTGTGATTTTATTTCGTTTCATGTTTTATTCACCACTTCCGCCGGAAATAGACACACAAGCGTGCTCACACTGAGTAGTTGTCTGTCTGTCCGGGCTGACAGAGAGAGAGAGAGAAAGGTTGGGGGAGAATGAGATGCGAGATGGCCATATGAACATGCGGCACATTTTGGCAACTCGACGCTGCGATTGCCTTCAACTGGCAAACATTTGTTTTGCCCAACAAAGTAGAAACTGTTTTTGCAAACAAATCCCACATAAATGCTCAATTTATAACAAACCGGAAGTTAAACTTAATCAAGCGTACTTTTTGGCTTATTGTTTAGTCCCTCTCGCTCTCTCTGCCAGTCCTTCTGCCTATATGCTTTTCCGTATTTACTTAACATATTTTATTGCGATACTTTTCCTACTCTATGATGGTCGTGTCGCTCTGGGGGAGATTACTGGAGGATTTGTTTGGCATTTCAGCTGTTATTTCAGCAAAACATTTTCATTTTTTTAGCGACTTTTAGTTTTGAGCCAATGCTGCATTTGATCGCTCTTGTTAGTTTATGCATTTATTTATGTTTATGCTCTTACATACATTCAGACAACTTCTCGTGTGCACTCTTTCCACTCACAAATGTACGAAAATAGTCGTATTACTGCCATATTTTTATTGCTCTCAGTTTATGTGATAAATTGTGTAGTATTCGCATACGTCAGGAAACTTTTATAGCCAAATAGCGGGTGTGTGGGTACAAGGCCGTATGTATACCCCCTAAACATCATGGCAAGCAATTGAGTTTTATAGTACTATACAAATATTTGATAATATGGATAGATTGATCGCATAAAGTGAAAGTAAATTAATTTATAAAACTAACCTCGTATTTGGGAACTTATCAAATCCTGCTAATTGCGAATGAGAATTACAAAGATTTATAAACTAAATTTGCTATTCTCTTCAGTCCTGTTAATTAAGAATGAGAATAACAAAGATTTACAAACGAAATTTTCACTTCTCTTTAGTCTTTCTTTATATTCTTATCAATGTGCAATACATTTCATAGAATAACAACAGTTCAATATTTACTGCACTTGCTTAAAATGTTCAATATTCAGAGAAGGATATTTCTTACTTGACAACAATTAGTCTCATATATCTAAAATTCGGCTTAAATCTTTGGCAACCCTGTGACAACAGTTTTTATTTTGTCGTAATGCGAAAGTGCTAAAATCTGAAATTGGCAGAGAATGGAAAAACTTGTGTCAGAGTATCTGCTTTGGTCCCAGTTAGTATCTGTATGGTTATGACAAGACGTGATGGGCTATTGGCAATGCTTGTTAGCCAAGCAGCAGCATCGCAGCATCAGCAGCCACAACAACAACAGCTATTGAGAAGAGATTTCATTGTTCGCGGAATGCGTCAAAAGGCTACGCGAGGCACGCGCGGTCGAAAAACCACGGGCGGTCTTTTGTTGTCGATGCAAGCGATCCGACGATGCGCAGCACAGGGCACAACAAAAAGCGGTAATGACCACAAGAGCTGCTAATGTGGCTGCCATCGCTTCTGTTGAAGGCCGCCGAATCGTCATCGGCATCGATGCCTCTGACGTCTGTCTGTCTACAGCTAGCAAAGCTATTCCGGTTGCGATTTGCATTTCCATTCTGGTTAGGAGCCAAAGCTTTTGTTTTCCTACCAGACGTGGTTTCAACTAATTTGTGCAAAAAGAACTTTCGCATTTGTTCGGTCAAGAACCTATCTCAATGCTAAGGATCCACATATGCGATGCGTGCAATGTTAGTACCCACAGAAGTTGTTGAGCTCTAAGCGGCTCTAATCAAGTTTTTATGCCAATGCACATATGCCAAAGCCAAGCTCGAATGTGATGATAATTTGTTTTACAATTTCCTATATCCTTAAGTATCGTAAGTATATTTATTAAAATAAAATTGAAAAATTAAAATGCTTACTCTGTACTATATTAATTATGAAAAAATAAATAAAGTGAATTCTTTGTTTTTATTACTACACATATTTACAACCTATGTTATTAATAGTAAGTACATGCATTTATTATATATGTATACATTTGGATGATAATATGTTATCTTCTTGTATGATTTTCATTAAGGGCTTTAAAGTTTAAGATGTTGATAGCAATTTTATTCCCAATGGCACAGAATTTGTTTATATGCTTCATCATTGTATAATTGTATAATAAGGTGTTTCAATACATTTTATGCCAATTGCCAGATGCAAGGAATACTGTCTAAAGAAACATAAATATATGTTTGGAACTGCAGTGCTGGTCTCATTTATTTATGTAGTACTTTTTATATCCACTACTATTTAGGGCAGAAGAGTATTATAACTTAGTGCCAAAAGAAAATGTATATAAATGGGAGAAGCAGATCAAATTTGTTTTAGATTTTGGACACAGCAATATCTATAGTGGAAATTATTACCAATATTTTTGATGTGATAAGATAAACAACATGTTAGTTATTCAAGAAAACATTATAGGAAAAAAATCATATGCTCACATAGTTTTGTTGTTGAATGTTTTGGATTTTTCCAACATAGGTGGATATTTAAGGAAATCAATTAATTTTCGGAGTTTTGGATTCTCTCGAACTGTAATTTTCTTGTTGTAACTGATATTATCTCGCTTGCATTGAAAAAGCAATTTCCATCTATATTTAATCGTGGTGTAATAAAATAACATGTTTTTCCACAAAGCTCGTCTCGTTTAAATGCTATCTCACCTGAGACCAATTGCGAATGATTTTAGTGGAAAAGACCGATAGGAAATACTCTGTAATCACAAATACTTTCCTTAGCATATAATTCCGCGATTCTAACTTATCATAGTTCAAGATGTACAGGATATGACAATAGTAGTAGTTGATATAGATATTAGCATACACCCAAAAAAAGTTAAACCAGAGTTGCAGAGTATAGACTAAAACTGAAGTGAAAAAATAAAAATATGTACATTGTAATTAATTGCATTATGTGGCGCCGCAGAGGTCGTTTTACATGCCTATGCCACACGCATACAAAAATACGTCAATTGCTTTAATGAACCAAAAATGTTGCAATTAATTGACTTTGCTGCCCAATTTAATTAATTTTTCTCATTTTTGCAAAGGTTGCAGCTACACCATTTGGCTGTGGCGTTGAAATTAGGCATTCAGTTGCTCAACTAATAGTCAGAAATTAATCAAATGCTGCGAAAATAATCAGCTCAGCTTGTTTCGAAATGTTTTCCGCACTGTAATTTTTCACTGCTGACATATGGAGAGTGCGAAAATTTAAAACGAAAAATATATTTGTACAATTGTTGTCTAGTTTTAATTCATATTATTGCCAGCCTTTGCCCCTTTACAAACGATGCTCAACAAGGTCTCGTGCGATTCGAGCTGTACTTTGTTTGGGTTCGTTAGAATTTGCTTTGTGCGAACCGCTTAGAAAAGTGTCAAGCAAAGTGAGATCCTTGTTTGCACATTTTTAATTGTACTGGCGACAGGTGGAAACGCTCTGCTGTTCACTTGACCCACAATGGCGTCAGCGGGCGGTGGTTGAGGCCGGTTGGATGCCTGTGTTTTCTTCGGTCAACGAAAAACAAACAACTTTTCACCTCTGCGTGGCGTGGAAAGGGGGGGGGGTTTGGTGATGCAAGGACATTACGAGTAAATGTAAACAGCTTAATTAAAAAATGAAACTCCGCTGCGCGTCACGTGTTTAAAACCGCATGCATTTTGCTCCACAACCTCAAAGTGCAGTCAGGTGAACGTACGTATGTGTGTGTGTGTGTGTGTGTGTGTGTGTGTCACGGTATGACGCCCATGTGACCGTCGCACTTTATTTGCTTAAATGCACGAAAGTGCTTTTAATTTAATTTTTCGTCTTTTTGCACTCCTTTCATTCCGACTCCGACTCCGTCTCCGTCTCCAACGCACTAACTTTCTCTCTCTCTCTCCCTCTTTCGTTTTTCCCATTTCACTTTGTTGTAGCTCCTAATTAAAATAAAGTAATTTTTCATCACGCAATGTATGAACGTTGGCACATCATCACAAATATACATACGCGTATGTATGCAGAGTGCTGGTACATATAACTTTTTTAGTCGTACAAGTGCTCATTAAAAATAATATTCAAACACTGTGCGCTTAATTTTTTGGATATTTAAAAACGAATGTTTGCGAGGAGTACTCGACTTAACTATACCCTGCACTTTATTGACTCATATTTATTACTCTAGTGAAATATTTCTTACGACTATGGGGTTAAAAGAAATATAGTTGTGAACAGCCATTCCCTCTGGCTATGCTAATTTTTATTTTAAAATATTAAGTGTTGTTGGTCGGGTGTCGTCTTTATCGTCAGCCGTTCTGAAGTGTTTATTTTTGTACTTCAGTCAAACTTTTCTTTTAAATATTTTCCCATACTTACCCCACGGAACTGCAAAAGTTTCATGCACACGCATGACTGCTGAAAGTTTTCTTGCGTAGTGAAGCAAAAGTGAGTGCGTCTTGAAGGACTACTTTACATATATCCATATGCATGTGATTCAGGCCAGAAGTGAAGCGCCATCAATGCGGCATGTAATTATAAAGTTTGATTGTTGCCTTTATCTTTGCTTTTAAGCCGAAGTAAATATTCTCTCGCAATATATTTATTGGGTCAATGCATGAGCAATTTAAGGAATTTTCTCTTTTGTAGCAACAGTTTTCCCCTTTTGTAAATACCAAAACATAATTGCTTTTTCCGTTAGAAAGCAGAAGAGACTTGTTTTAATCACAGCATAAATGTAAATGAAAAGATAGAAAATTAAAGTTTGAAACCAAAATTCAATTTTTGTGTTTGCATAATTACATTTAAGTTCTGAAAAACATAATCATCCTTCCAAGAATATATAGTTTACTGCTGTCCAAGTAAACATTGAGATAACACACCTTAGCAATGATTAGTTGAAGCCAATGGAGCGTATGAGTAACCTTTGAGTGCAACGCATTTGCTGTTGCTTTTTGCAGTCGCACTTTGCACCTCGATGGCACTATGAAAGCCAAAGAATGTCTATTTAATAGTGTGTCTGTTGATGTCGTCGTCGTCGATGCCGATGTCGGCTATGTATCCAAGAGACAGACGAAGCGTTCGAGTTGCGGCATCGCAGTCACAGCTGACATTGCTGTCTGCGGTGTGGTGACCACACCTGCAATTTGAGCTGCGTGCAGACCGCACGCGTGGGTGGGAAAGGAGTGAAATGAAGTCATAAAGTCCGATTGCAACGTCCCTCCATGCGCGGCTGCTCCTTGTCGTATTGCCTGGTAACGATAATGATGATGAGCATCATGATGTTAACTATTGGTCAGCTGGCTGCAGGTCGCCTTTCTTGCAGTGTTTGTATGGTTGGTAGCTGGCGCTTGGCAGTTGCCAGCGCTCATTTATTTTCCAGCAGCTGCTAAACTTTTTGACCAAAGCTGACACTTTCATGAAACAATTTAAAAAGTCATTGTCATCAGCAGGCGGATGCACCCGAGCTCTGCTCTGCAGCAAGTGCCTTGTCAATGACATGGTTTGCTTTGTTGCCCATTACAGAGGTCTGTGTCCGAGCGAGCTCGAGGGTCACAAAATAAAATTGTCATTGCTTAAAATTGTCAAATAGCGCAGTTATCGCATCGCTCCCTCGCTTCCACTTCCTCCCCGCCTTCCTATCAATTTATGTTACTCAGAGAATTCGCACATCACATTTGTTTGTGCCACGCATCGAAAGTGGAGTATACGCCCCGTATGGCATTCGCCTTTCTCAGGATGCCCAAACTATTTTACAGTGCTGGTAACACTTCATAGTGAGTGATAGCAACCTTGATGACACCATCAAGGATGCTGGCAAGGTGAAGAATTTCCCTATCGAAAAAGTACTTTGATAAATTGATATCCATGCCATCCAAGTTGCTCAGCTGAACTTATTGTAAATGTCGTAGTATATGGAAACTTCGTCAGACCGATAGATAGATATCTTTTGTATTATGGCAAGTTTTGTTTTTCACCCCGAAAAACTTTCGAGTTGATGCGAATCCTTCGCTGTTTGTAGCCGTTGTATTGTGGGCGGAGTGAATAGCGTGACATTGCAATTTGGAAAACAATTTCAAGTTTTTCGACACGCCCAACTTGTTGTCGCTCTTCTTGTTGCCTTGGCCAAGTGCTGTTCACTTTAAAAACTTGACAGCGAATGATGCATGATATGAGAGCGTGTGGATTGCAGTCCTGCCAGCTCCTTTTGTCAAAAGAAAACTCACTATGAGAAACTTAACTGCAATGGTTTAACTGTTGCCACTTCTAAGACTATTCTTCAAGATAAACAACAAGTGCCATCCACTGGCTATACATTTAATTCTCAGCTAAGTTTATGGGCAGTCATTGAATGTCTCTTGCAGAAATCATTAAAGTTGTCTCGCTGCTTAAATCCATTATTATTTGCGATGCGAGTGTCTTCATCACCCAGCTGGGGTAATTGCTGTGTGCAAAGCCACAAAATTTATTAAGCGTAAAATTAAAAGCATAAAATTGCACGCTTTAAATTCAAATGCAGTCGAGCAGCAGCAGAGTTGGAGCAGCAGGAGTAACCGCAGCCACAAAATGTCGAATGTAACCATATCGCACAAAAGCTCGAACAAAGCAGCCAAGACGCCAAACATCTTCTCACCCTTTTCGCACGCACTAAATTCAACTTATCGGCAGGCTGCAGTGGGGCACGTCCTGCGATAAGCGCCACAGACACCCGACCACAAAGCACCTTAAGTTATCTATTCCCTGGCTGCAGTTGAACAAAAAATTTGCACCTGGTGATATGTAAGATACGACGAGATATATTACCACTTGATGGGCCAAAGGACCTATGGCTTTGGGTGGTAAGGAAATGCTGGCAATGGCGGCACATCCTCGTATGTACAAACGTAATGTAGAAAAAGTTAAAATAAACATAACGTAAGCATCAAGGACTATATACTGATGAAATTGTCCACTTGTAGTTCGTGTTACCATCAGTCAGGCAGCTGCAACCCGTGCTCTGCATGATATTACAAATTCATGACTTGTGACATGAACAGGACGACAAAGTTGCCAGCAGCTGGTTGCCAAGATAACTGAGACAATGCATCTTGAACTTGCGATTTCTTTCACAATTTAGCTGCGTCCAAGTATAAAACAGTCCCTATTAAAAAACGGATTGTGGAACACCTCAATACGGGATAGAGCTAAAGAAGTTATAGGTAAATTCTATTTATTAAAATTACGAAATTTATAAATATTCATATTCCCATCAAAATGGTTAAGATGAATTCATGTCTGTCATTCGACATTATAGGTAGAGACCAGCCATTGCCCCGTTCGCTCTGTTGCAGCAATCAAGTAATCTCTTCGAAAACGCACAAAGAACTCGGGAAACACAACTGGATGTGACACCATAATGGTTATGGTTTCCTTCAACTTATTAATTAGTTCAGCCATCTCCTCAACATCTAAAGTCTCCACGCCAAAAAGACAACATCAAGGAAAGCATAGCTATGATCGTACATACAATGTGACGCGTCTCGAAGCACAATAGCTTCTCTGGCCAATCTTGAGATTACCGCCTGAGCAATTGGCATGATCTGCTTGTAACCCATGGCGTGGTGCATTTCTTAATGGGCTCTTCACGCTGCTCATCTATAACCTGGTGATAACCACCACAGCCTTCTTCGAGTTTCCTATGAACTGTAGTTTGGAAAACTGCCGGTCCCAAAACAAATTCAGCTTCAATAAATTCCATTTGTTCCTAATTTAATGCCAAGGACTGAAGGGATCTTCTTTGACTCGATCTACATCAACTTTTAGATTCCATCTATTAGGCTTTTGGGATGCTGTCTTGACGACCTCGTTTGTGATTCATACCAAGCAAGCTCATGTGATACAGTGAACACCACCTTCGCTTGCTCAGCAATTCGTTTTTATAGTGACTTTTTTTTTAGTTTTTTGGATATTGTTTTGCAAAAAAGAATAAAAAAGTTTTTGTTTTGAAATACAAATCTTAGATTTTATAGTGCTTATTTAATCTCACTTTATTTAATCACAGTTTCAAAATATTATGAAATGGCTCAGGTTTGTGATTGGAAGCCTCGCACTCAATGACTCTGTCCCTCAGGGCAAGGGACCGCAAACGTTTAAATTTCAAGTACTGTAGCAGAAAACAAGCATAAGTGCATAAGTGTTATGTTACCCGCAACATTAAACATATAACATACAAGTGCATTCCTCCTAGACACACACACACTCATGCTCGTCTCACACATCTAGACATACTTAACGATTACTAGTCGATTACCCCCAGCTTACTGTGTCTGATTTTCTATATTAAATTTTCTGTCGCAACTGTCTTACAGACATAAATATGGAACAGCGGGCTAATCAGCGCCTCTAATTTTATATGAAATTATAGCATAGTGCTAATGGAAAGCAACTTTGAAGTTCAATAGCTAGTGCGTAAGAAATAATAAAATAATCTCATTTACAAATATGTGGGAATAAAAATAATAAAAGAGGGAATACAAAATATTCAATATTACAGCTCACTGTATAAATCTCTTCATATATTAATATCAAATTGAGGTTATAATTTAGTTTTGGTAAAAATGCACTAGAAAAAGATTATTCGTTCAATTCCGTATATGAAACTTTCTATATTATACAGCTGACTTGCGACATGTCCCGATTATGTGTGTACTCACATGCATACACAAATGTTGATAAATGGTCATACTCGTATATGACTTGACAACAATGACATCTAATTGTAACAACATGAAGGTAATCGATTCAGGAGCTCCGTCGATACATTGAGCTACCATTGTAAGCGCATGGGCAGCATCGGAGCATTGATTCGAATGCTGTATGGAATTGTGCAATTATCAAAGGTATTACTAAATGCGAAACATTTGTTCCTTCCAATGCCTTGTCGTCCTGCTCCGCTTTAAGTTGTGCTTGCTCTTGTAGTTGCATTTCATGGGTCATTAACTTGCCTGCAATCCACTAGAACGCTTGTTGTTTCTCTGTCTCTGTATGCACTTAAACTGAACACAAGCAATGCCAAAACGAGGGGCAAACACAAACACAAACACAAAGACCGAGACACAAACACGCCCACAAATGCACGCCCAAAGACTTGTTTACAAACTTATTTCATCTGGGTTAATTGCATCGCAATTGCCCTCAAATTTGCATTCGAGCTAAGTAATTTTGTCTAATGTCGATTTCAATTATTGTACAATACTCGTACACTTTCATGGAACAACTAAAGATGCTTACTGCATATTTATGCGGGCATTGTTTGTATGGTCAGGAATAAGTCACTTACAGTTTGTAGAAGCTTTGGATAAGCAAACAAGGTACAATCAAGCACTTAAAATGAAAGTCAAATTACTTCCCGGAAGCGGTGTCCATTTGTCAAGATGTCCATATAGCAAATGCAGATCAAATCAAACAAGTTGAAGATCTAAGACTCTTTCATTTATTACCTAAGCAAATCTTCCGAACTATAGGCATTTGTTTGAGTGTAAATTTCGACACTCGCTTAAATTAATTGTGTATGAGAAAAATTAAAACTAAAAACATTTTGGAAGAGTTAAAACTATTTTCTGGTGAATTCTTCAAACTATACAAATTTAAAGAATATCACAAGTAATCTATGACATTTAAAGGAAAGAATTTATAGAAATCACTTCAAAGGGTTTTACAGCTGGAGTCCTTACAGTTGACAAGACTTGGGACCAACATTAAAATCCCATTAAAAAGGAGTTAGAGTTGGACTTGAATAGATCTATTGTACGATGTGTGAGCAATAAATTGCGAGTTGGACGAGCGGCTTCATCTTTGGATCTTTTTGTTGAGCACTTCAAAACTTTGCGCATCGATGCAAATCGATCATCAAAATTTACGAGACGTTGCCCAAAGTGCGTCATAAAATTGGGCCAGGAAACTAATTAAGTACATAAAATGGGGATTAACGGCTTTCAAAGTGCCGTAAAATCCACAGCGCAACAATTAGCCGTCCAAGGATGTGAGTTTCGAATGCAATGAATGGAATGCGAATATGTTGTCAGCCATAAAAGCAAAACGAGACTTCAGACCAAGGCTCAGTCTCAGTCTTAGCCTCAGACTTGAAGCCGTTGTGTGGTGCTCATGCAAAAGCTGGGGCGGCCTCTTGGCAATGAAAACCAATGCAAAGTCGTTAAAAGTGAACCAACGATGTAGCCGGAAAAGCAGCTGAAATGTGAATCAACAGTGTGCCACTAAAGACTGCATGCTCTTTCTTTGATCAAGATAATTATTAAATTCGATTTGGTGCGGCTTGACTATGATCTGTGATTATCTGATGGATCACAAATCATTCGCTTTGCGATGAGCTAAACTGCATGCCCAATGATGGTTATCCATCTGTAAGGGTATCAGAGATGGGGATTGGGGATTGGGGACTGAAGCAAAGGAAAGCAGGCGAAAACTTTTTAATTTAATGCATCGTCGTAAAAATTTGATACTTTGTTAGCGAGTCGGCTGTAAAAATAGTTTCGCTTTGCTTCTCTGATTCCCTTTTGGTTGCCTCCGCTGCTCCCACCCTGTCATTTAACACCGCCTCCAACCTCAAACCTCCATCTCCACCTCTACCTTCGCCAACTCGACTCCTCGATGGGCCGAGCATCACAAGCTGTCAGCTAAAAGTTGACCCAATAAGCAACTTTGCAAAAGTTTCTGTTTCAGTTTCAGTTGCAGCCTCAACTTTGAGCTCTGCTCACTGCTCACAGTTCACGGCTCACAGCTCGGACTCCCAACTACCAGTGGAGCTGTCCAGCTGGAGGATTAGGCCGGCTAACTCGCGTGGCCGTTTCAATTAAAATAAATTAAATGCGGCGCGCGGTCGCAAATGTCAAAACTGTTTGCGGCTCAATTAGGCGCACTGTCAAAATTTGCGTACAGCAGACGACGTCTGTTGCCTGCTCTGAGTTGCCTCTGACAGGGACGGGACAGATGATGAACTGCAAATTGGATGCGGCTGTCTGTCGATGGCGATATGCAGAGTGTGTGTGAGAGGGAGATAAGAAACTCAGAGAAAGTGTGGAAGCGAAAGAGAGAACCTCTGCAACGAAAGCTGCTGCAAACATGCGCTAGATCTGCCCTCTTCTGCTCTTGGCTCATTCTTCTGCTCGTCCTGTGCCTTAAGCAAGCTTAAAAGTTGCTCAAGGAAACTTTTGCTGGCAATAAGCAGTAAAACAAAGGATTTTGCCAGATTTTGGAACAATAATGTTAAGCAGCAGTGTAAATAAAATAAACTGAAAGCAAAGTACAAGTACAACAAAATAAAATCAAATACAACTAAATAAAATGAAACCATTTTGAGCCGCACTTTTTACTTTTGGATTATAAATTTGTTGCTACTCAACTGTTGCTTTTGTTGTGACTTAGGCTCAACGAGAAGGTTAACGAAGTATTTTAAAATTTTAAAAACCCATTGGCTCTGAAACCAGCCCATCAAGCTATAGGACGATTTAGTATTTTATTAGGCAATTCAGAAGATGAATAGCGAATGAAGCTAAATGAAAAATAACTTATAGAAAATAAGGTAAGTTTCATACATTTCTTGTCAAGCCTCTGGAATTTAAAAAGCACGCTGCTATTACAGCAATGAAGGTAATCAGGGAGGCGAAGTAAAATTGGCGTTTATAGTGAATGCTCTGATACTTTTGTTTTATCCGTTTGGCTTTCCATTCCGCAGCACAAATGTGAGTGCCGAAAAAGAGAGCTGAACAGAACTCGAGCTCTCGCAGGGTCTTCAGGTGCGTCAATTAAAAAACGTTTAAATTATTTGAAAATTTGTACAATAATATAATAAAGAAAGGTAAATTGAGAAAAATAATTAATAATTTTAAATAACTAATGGTCAACAAAATTAAATAAATACTGATTGGGTCTTATAGTTAATGCTATAGATAATAATAATTGTTTAGAAATAATAATGTATAAATGCATATTTTAATTTATTTAGCTTAATTACAATTTGGTTTGTGATTAGTGTCATCATTAGTAAATAAATAAAATTAAAAAAAAACATTAATTTTATGCAGGTACATATTCAGTAAAAATGTGAAGAAAATGACAAAATCCTAAAAACTCTGAAGATTCTCCAAACAAAAGTTAAATGGAGTATAAAATGGAAATTTATCTGAAAAGTCTGTTGTACTTACATGCGTAAATTACAGCGCACAGATTAAGCTCTACTTCAACGAGGCTCTAATGAGTAGCCAATTAACTCTTAACTCACTGCAGAGTCAGGAAGCAGTTGTAGCCTGAAGATTTGCTGAGATGTTTTCCTGAGGTAACATGACATTTTAATTGAACTGCCAGTGGCATCAACACCCATCGAATGAATGCAGAGCATTGCAGTGGTGGCAGCAAAGCAAGGAAGCACAATTACAAAAAAGAAAATAAGCCAAAAAAGACGGTGGAGCAAATGGATTAGTTGCTAATTAAACGCCAATTGGAAATGATTGCTGCGTTTACGTTTGTAGCACGTGGAATTCCATTGGGATCGAGAGGGCCGACTACTATAAAATATTGTCGTTCTGCATTCGGACATCAGTTGTCACTGATCTAAATTTATGCAAATTGGCAGCTGCAACATTGGTCCAGAAGGTGCAGTGGGATGCGTGTAAAACGTTGGCCACATTTCATTTTGCACGCGCCTCCAGTTCGCAGTCCGTAGTTGCCCCTTTTAACGGGCATGCAACAGAGCAACGTGATTCATTTGGATGGGATGTGTCAGAGGAGGAGAAACTGGTGCAGTCTACAGTTGGTTTTTGTTAGTTGGCAGTTGGCTGTTGCCAGTTGTTAGCTGGCAGTTTGGCTGATTATTAAATCACAAGGCGACCCCGAGCCGGGAGCGGCAATCTGATATGCAAAATCTCAACTAGTTTAGCTCCGAGTTGCATTAAAGTAGCGAAACAACAGAGAAATTCAGAGCAAGGGACTCAGCTTAGTTTGGTTACTTCTTTTCTTAGTTCATCTGTCCCTACTGCCCCTCCTCCTCCTGTGCGTTAATTACAGCTCTGGCTCGCTCAGTCTGGAGCACTGCAGAACTGCAGCACTGAACAACTAGAGAGCAACGGCAACGGCAACTTGTTAAAAATGTTCGCAGCGAGTTTATTAAAGGGCAACAAACGCTCCTCCTTCCCCGCGTTTCTCTTCCAGTCCTCCTGCAGTCCAATCCTACTCTGCTCGCTTCAGTGGCCTGGCAATTAATTGGAGCTTAGTTCAACCTGTTTTAATAAGAGCCGGGCTGAGATGACGCCAGGGTAAGTGCAAGATTTGGGCTCAGACTTTAAACTTGCTACATTATATAGCGCATAACTTGCGATGTTAATGGGGATGCACAGAAGGCTCTGATTTATAACTACAACTCTAATAAAAATTTTCAATTTAATTAGATTAAATCTTGTGCAAAATTCACAGTATTCGGAAATGGCTTTGGAGGAGATATGCGGCCTAAATAAATTCGGCTTTATGAAGGGGTTCGATGCTCAAGTCAAGGATTGGGATCAACAGCAGCTGCACGTTGCCACCAGCAACCTTAGAAATCCTTACAGTCTAATGGCTCCACCCTTTGAAAACGTAATAGCTAAACACCAGCGTTAACCATTTATTTATTATCTCCATGGCCTGCAGCCTGCGGTGAATCTGCCAAAGATTCTGCAGCTCTGCAACGTTCGCATGGAGTTCGATCACGGCACCACAACTCTGGGCTTCAAGTATCAAGGAGGTGTGATCCTCTGTGCCGACTCACGGGCCACTTCCGGTCAGTATATTGGCTCGCAAAGCATGAAGAAGGTTGTAGAGCTCACTAATTACATGCTTGGCACCCTGGCCGGCGGCGCTGCCGACTGCGTCTACTGGGATCGAGTTCTGGCACGCGAGTGCCGCCTCCATGAGTTGCGCTACAAGTGCCGCATGCCTGTTGATGCCGCGGCCAGGATAATGTGCAACATATCCACTCAGTACAAGGGCATGGGCCTGGCCATGGGCATGATGCTGGCGGGCTGCGATGACGAGGGTTGCAAGCTCATCTATGTGGACTCGGAGGGCATGCGTTCACATGGCAGCGTCTTCTCAGTGGGAAGTGGTTCTCCTTTTGCTCTTGGTGTACTCGACACTGGTTACCGCTTTAGCTTAACCGACGAGGAAGCCTATGACTTGGCGCGTCGTGCTATTTACCATGCCACCAGCAAAGATGCCTACTCGGGTGGCATCGTGCGCCTGTATCACATCAACGACAAGGGCTGGCGAAATATTTCCAACACGGACTGCAACGATCTGCACGACATCTTTTGCGGAGAGACTTCCAGCATCGATAGTCGTTCACAATTTCCCAGCACCAGCAAGGCGTGGATCGAACAAAAACTGCGACAGGACAATGTCCAGGCACGAGTCGCAGCTGTGACGATGGAGAAGGCGTAGAGATCCTCTCAAAACCATGCAAGCAAAATGTTAGGTATTTGGTTTTATTGCAAAGCCGGAAAAACCAATACCCAAATTCAATAAACATCTAAATATTGCTTAATAACATTTGCAGTTGAAAACTGAAAATTAAAATCGTCCAAAATGTATAAGAATTAAAAAAGAATCATTTTTAATTAAAATAATTTAAAATTGCTTCATAACATTTAGACTTGAAAATATAATTAAATAATGAAAATATGAAAATAGCTATCTCTTATAATAGGAAACAACAAAATAATTATTTTGTATTTAAAATAATTTCTGGTCTTTGGTTCAATATATATTAGCATTTTATTTATATATTTACACATGTCCAAAATACCACTTTAAAAAATTGTCATTTCGATATTTTGTCGATTAAAAATATTAAAATAAAGTGCTTTATAGGTATATTCTTCTCCTTTATCCTCTATATCGGTTGATATCAGAGACTGAAGAATTAGAGTAACCAACTCAATTTGCAATACTGTTTATTGGAAATTGTTTATTGTTATAAAACATTTTTCGTATAATACAGCTGTTTCTGGCTTCGCAGATAACCCCTCAGTAAAGCTTGACCTTAAGCAGGGAATAATTTCTCACGGCATTCGCTTTTTAACTGCGCGTCTAGTAATTTTCCTAATGAAACCAAATAGGAAAAATGAGCTTGGCGTCAGGGGTCGTTTGTCGTTCCTCTTCTCTCCTTTGCTCTTGGCTCTTCGCCTATGTTCATTAGATTAAAAGCAATTTACAGTAAAACTTTTGTCCACAAAATGCAAAAGTCGCCTTCAGACTCCATCTCCATCTCCATCTCCATCGGGCCTCCCAAAAAACCCAAACCGCCCAAGCCAAAGCTCACATGTGCAGCATCTGGCGTCTCACATGTTCCCAAAATGCCGTGCAAGTGTTGCCACTGGCATTTGGTGCCTTAGTCATTTGCCGTTTTCTGCTTTTTATTTTTCGAAATTCAACAAATTTGCGGATTTGGTTTGTAATTTATTAAATTTATCGCCTGCTCAGGGTAAGCACTCCTAGCATTCTCCTCCTCTCTCCCATCTCGCCTCCGCCCTCGAGCCGTCTTCTGTGGTTGCGTCTCTCCGGCTAGGCAATAGTCTCCAGTGTTCGTCTCTTGTTTGGATGCTGTGCAGCATTTGCTGATGACAACCCAAAAAGACACAAAGTGCACCAGAATTCCAGAATGTAACGTACGTTTCATTGCGTATACGTAACGTATGAGCATAACGTATTCGTACGAGAGCATTCAAATTTCGAAATGGACGCCATTTGGTGAAAGTCGCTTCCAGCTTAGAAGTTATTATTTTGATTTATAGAAAAAGTTCGTTAGCGAGCGAAAGTTGCTCGTATATATTGTCAGCAGGATGCTTCTGCTACTGTTGTTTCCCCATTCGAGTCTCTCTGTTGATTCTGCAGCGATTTTGGAAAAGTTGCTATTGTTTGAACCATTGATGTAGCACCAACATCCAACATGTTCACCATGTGCGGCTTTCTCCGCACATCTCTTGTAATTAAAGTACAACATATTCGTGAACAAGTCGTTGCGTTTACTTTGGAGTGGTATTTGCCTAATGTGAATATATAGAAGAAGAACACGAAATTTACCATTGTAATAGCCTATAAAATACAAAATAAGGATTTGGTTTCGTAGAAATTCGTAATTTATGTTGCCCGGGTTTTTTAACGTTTTGAAACAGGTCACAAAGTTGTTACCAGGAAACTTCTTTAATTTTTGCTAAACTCTGATAGTCGCTGGTAGAGAGAGTTCGTTATATTAATGGCTTCTCGACAATTACACAAGGAGCCAGACACTTTTTATGAGTGCTGTCGAACATGTTGCATGCAGTCGCTGTCGCTGTGGCTGTCGCTGCCACAGAGCTCTGCTCCACTTTCAATGTGCAACAAATTTACATAAAATAATAATGCACAAGGACAACTACGTAGACGGCATATTAATTGCGGCTATCATTTTCCACAAAATTAGCTACTTCCACGGAAAAATGTTCAGCATGCCGCATGCCACTTTCCACTTGCCACTCGCCACAGTGCTCCCCAACCCCACCAGCCATTCGTTTCTATCTCGCTCTCACTCACTCTCCCTCTCTATCTCTCTTTCTATGCTGTCTGTCGGCTAATATGCGCTTAAAAAGCATGCGACGATAACAAAAACTATAATTTAAATTAATTTGCAAAAGCAAAAACAACCGTAACAACAACAACAACGACGACAACATCCAAACTGCAACACCTGCACCATTGCTATTATTGCTGCTGTCTCTGTTGGTGTTGTTGCTGTTGTTGTTGCCATTCCACTTTTGTCAACGAGCTCAAATTCAATGAAATTTCACACTTTGTCGTTAAAAGCCGCGCCGCTTGCAACAGGAAAAGTGGAAGGTGGCAGCTAGCATGTGGCATGAGCCGAAGGGGGCATTGCAGGGGGCAGTTAACTGGCAGGCATAAGGATGCAAATATGCAAATGGATTTTGCCAAGCGAACACAGCAGAAGCGTACACCCAGAGAGAGAAAGAGAGAGAGTGAGAGCGAGAGGGGCAACTGGAGTCGAGAGTGTTTGACAAGCAAGCGTGACTGTTGAGCTGGGAGTTGGCAGCTTGGATGATGTGCAGCTGGAAGGAAGGCGGCATCTTCATTTAGACCAGAGATGCTGGCTGCATGTGTGTTCAAATTGCTGTAATACCCTGTACACTGCAACGCCAACAGCGAGGGGATGCCACAAATCATAATCACCAGCTAATGGTAATGCAATTGAATCCATAGGTCTTTTCAAAGGGTATCCCATGGCCGAGTTCAGCCTGTTTTGGGTTATTGTTGCTCATGTTGCTGCTGCTGTCAAGTAACACGTTCGGCTGCGAATACTTGGAGCAGCTGTCGAGGGAAAACGGCTAGCGAGCAGGGGTCGAGGGGCCGGGGAAATAACTGTGGAAACTGTGGACGATGTCTCGTTTGGCATTTTCATTAACAGAGTCGCCATAGTCGCGAGGCAACGACGAGAACGACAAATGCAAATGCAGCGCCAGGGCAGCCGGGCCAAGACACGCGCCTCAGCAGCAACAACATTAACAACTGCAACATCAGCAACGTCCACATAGCAACCGTTGCAACATTACAAGCTGCAACAGCAACATCTTCTGCAGCCACGACTGCTTCAGTGTCAGATGCACTTCCAATTTATCAGCTCTTGGCCGCTCGGCATCATCGTTGCCCCCTCAGCTGCCCCTGCATTAGTTGTGCGAGGCAACATCAAAGCACAAACATATAGTTGCTGCTGTTGCTGCTGCTGCTGCTGACGTCGTCGTGTGTTCTTCATTTATTGCCACTTTGGAGGCGGCAACTGCACATTAGTCGCATATCTGTTGAAATTCACGGCAATTAGTTATCGTGTTATTGTTGTTGCTGCCACTTTGACTGCTGCTGCGACAGTAAATGCTTCAAAAGCCATTATGAGATGCCACGATATGCATTTAAGTAAGGGCTCTTTTACCAATTGCTGAGTGCACGACAAACATGCATGACAATCACACCAATCTCATTCGACTTTTAATTATGCAAATCCATTACTCCTGCCTTTAAGTTTTATCATCTCTTTAAGAAACGTACTAAACTAATTAGTGAAAATGCATTACTCAACTATGATTTTAATAAATTAGGCTGAAATACTTTATTATTTTGATGAATGTTAGAGTTGAAAGCATTTATTGATAAAGTTCAGACGTATCGTTCTCAGGTCTGAAAAACACACGTGAAATATACAAAATAGTTGCATGTCTGCTAACATAAACGAAGCAAGAGGCTAAAATCTTGATAAACAATAATTACTGTTATTTAAATGAGCTCCTAGATCGTTGAGACAGTAAGAGCTAAATTTACACAATATTTTTCGAAACACTTGTTACGTGATTTCCGAAAATTCAGTCAGATCAAATAAATATTGCAAATATGACTTAGCTGTTTAGCCACTTTTAGTTTTTTGTATTCTCTTAGAATTCGAAGTGGGTATCTTACAGTCAAGCACAGTATCGACAGTATCTTTCATTCGTGTATCAAAAGTTAACAGGCCTAAAATTAAGTAATATTTATTGTCCTGTACAATCTGAAAAACTGCTTTATACTCATCGATGTGTTTATACGCTTTTAATTCTTATATAAGTTACATTAAATCTCTTAGGCCACATGCGGAATTTAATTTACCACTATTAGAATGCTCGTCTTTAGCAGTTGATTAAAATCACATGAAAATAAATGTATCGAAACTTATGCAGTGAAAACTTTTATTATTCTGAAAGTACAATAATCTCCTTATAATTATAAATCTGCCATAAATAGCTCAAATACGACTCTGTCAATTGTTATTCTTATATAAACGGTGTATCAAACTTATTCAGTAAATGTGCTGTCAGATGGAATTTACAATTATTTGAGATTTTTTTAGACGCTGCTGTTTTACTATTTACTTTTTGCTGACTTTTTTTAGTCGCTGTCAATTTTAATAAACCCAAATTGTTGACTTGCTTTGTTCTGTCGTTTATTAAGCATCTCCTCAACACTTTGCCGTTTGTCATATTCCAGCTATTTTTTTTGTCGATGCCAAATTGTGTCACAACTATTTCATTATCCTTTTATTTGGCTCGAGACAAAAGCGCTCACTGCACATGCCCCCGAACAGAGACTCATTGCGGGCTATTTTTGTGCAAATCCTTGTGATTGCAATGAATAATATTTTTAATGCAAATAACCGGGGGAGCAGAAAATGAGACAAACGAAGACAGGAGGAGGGGCATGTCAGATGTCGGCACGACAACTTGACAGTCACGTTGACAGCGACAGCAGCAGCGACAACCAGAATAACGATGAGGCAGGCATCACAGCAATGGCTGCGTTGCGCTAAGTAACCAGGCAAGTACAAAATGGAATGGCATCAAATAGTAGTCGTAGTGAGAGGATAGTCTGGCCGAAGTCCCATCATCGTGAGCACATTTCATTCATTTTCTTTTCCATTTCAATTGTCGTCAAGATTGCAGCACAGCCTCCCACTCTGCGATCTTGACAAGCTTCCACAGGCGCAATGAATCGTCCATAGTCCGCTAATGAAATTTCGCTCATTGTTTCAGCTTGTCCGAGGCAATTTTTAATTCTCTGTCGCGGTTCTCATTTTCCCTTTCTGGTCGAAATCGCAAACTAGAGTAATCGTACAGATATCAGACATAAGACATTTTTTCATAAACGCAATACGCAGATGGAATAAAGTTCCACGCTTGCATTAAACCATTGTAGTTCCAAGCAATTTAAAATAAAATTAAAAGCACATCTTAAGGAAAAAACTAAAAAGTTTACAATTAAAAGTTAGAAATAAATTTATATTCAAAGGAATAATTAATTAATAAAATAAGCAACATTATATGTACAGGGATTACAGTAACATAAATATAACAATGGAAAGAATTTGTAATTGGTCAATATTGTTACATTTAAAAAATGAGTTTAATATAATTTAATTTCATTCATGTTATAAAATTAGTAACTAGTCCCGAAATTAATAAGTAAAAGCTCGTAGCACTGGGATAAATATAGATCAATATAAAAAAATATATATATTTTAAATAACTGTCGTTGTTCTAAAATATTCTTACCAAAAAAATCTAGGAATGATATCAAATGATTGTATAATAATATTTGTTAAAATTAACTTTCACTCATACATGTAACTCTTTCAATTCCCACTTTCATTGTCCGATCGAAATCGTCAACTTTTACTGCAGTATACTTTTTTGGGACACATGATTCCATTGAAATGGCTTTTCGGTGAAATTAATTTCCAGTACACATATATAAATATAAGTATGTATACTATATATATGTATGTATTTAGTTTGGTTGTTTGGCTGTGTGCGCATCTTTTATGCTCATCGGGTTGTCAACATTGTCATCGTTGTCGTCATTGTCATCTGAAATTCATTACGAGCTCTGTGCTGGATGGGTGGGCGTGTCCATGGACACTAGTTAGTGCACTTTATTATTATTCATGGCAAGTAATTTGTTATCTGTGCCCCCTTTCTCTCCCTCTCCCTCTCCTTCTCTCTCTTTTATTGTTTTGGCCTTATGCTATTAATTCGTTTGTTGCTAAATGAAATTGCACTTTTGCATGTGTCGTCATCGCTTATGTTTGTATCAAAATATTTAGGTCAGATCCCTTTATAACAGCAAATTGTGTTTAACATACTCACATTCACATTCACAGACATTCATGCAAGCTAAGCATATGTATAGATGTTTGGGTACACAGTGTCTTACTCATTTTGGTTTGGTTTGGTTTATTTATTTTATTTTCCACAACATTGACGACGTAACCTAATTTGCAGATGCTTCGTTCTTCCCCCCTTTCAAATGTGCAACCCGTCCGAGGTCCGACTCTGGCTGTCACTAATTTATGCAAAAATCGACCCTAACAAGCCAACTGGCCATATTTTAACTATTCAACACACATACACACATCCCACACACACACATACGCACATATTCGCACACTCAAACTAAGAGTATGTAAATTTTTTATATATTAGAACACAGGTTTACATGTCGAACATGACCAAATTCACATCAGCAGGCAGACCAAACATAAGTGACATATTGTTCGTACGTAGATACTTACACATATGCAAATATGTTTACATGCAAGTCTGCAAGTATGCACGTGTGTGTGAGCTGACCTAATGGGTGTGCACATACATACATATATATGTACATATATAAATATGGGATATTTATGCATATACTTACACAAATTTGACAACATCGTAGGGTCATTTAATTAGCAAAATCAGATTAATATTTGCAGGTCATCCTCAGAAACTGCTGAGAAACCGGACCAATATTAACATTACTGATAAATATCGAAAAGGGGGATAGATAACCCCTAAACAATTTATAAATGTATACTAAAACCAGTAAATTCATAGTGTGAGCAGCACGTGGTTCTATTTTTTTTGTTAAGTTCTAAGGTCAACGATTCATTTATTGAAATGCGTAAAACAATATTCGGTTATCACCTTTGCTATTCACTGGCAAATTGAAGGTGTGAATTGAATAAAATTGAATCGAATTCAAATTGAAATTGTGTTGTGTTGTGGCAGCTCTGATTTACAATGCAATCGCAACGAATATTAAATGGAATGCAAATTGCAATTATTTGGCAATACAACAATGCGAGGCAGACAATGATTTCAATTAATTGAATGAATAGTGGTGACAAAAGGTTAATGTAATTAAAATTCCAAAGTGCTTGCGACTCTATGCACACATATCCTTATGAATATGATCCAATTGCTTGCGGGTTAGGTTACAAATGGATCTGTCCTATAAGTAGGCAACGGAAATGGAAAGTGTCTATTGTATGGCAACAGCCTTGGGTATTGAGCTGTTGTATGATTAGGCAATGAAATCGATGGAATCGACTGTCCATTGTAGTCCCCAGTGAAATATTTATGTATAAACTTTTATGCACACACACATATTGAACGGGAAATGAATGTGCGCATTTCAATAAAATTTATGCAACACAAAACCAGGATATATTGTTATACACACAAGCCCAAACACGAGGCCAGACATGCAAAGCATGTGGGAAATATAATAAAGAACTATTTTTAATATAAACCCAATACACACGCGTACACACACACACACACTAGTTGTATGCTCATTTGCCGGGTTGGGCGATATGCAATATGAGCACGCGTCGTTGGGCCCCAGAGACGAGGCTTTAAGTGTGTGTGGGAGCGAGAGTGAGATCTTCTCCAAGTATGTGTGTATAGTTCATGGTGTGTGTGGGTGTGTGGTGTGCGTGTGTGAGTTGTGCGCAGGTAAACTGCAACAAATTTCATACTATTGAGTGGTTTTTGAGTGCATTTGAAATAAATGTTATCAATGAAGTTGCATACTTTATGGTACAATGTCGAGCAGGTGAGTTTCCCCAAGGGGCAGAGCGACGGGTAAAACCATATAAAATGAAATGTTTTTAAGTTAAGTGCAGCCGAAGTAGAGCCCCGTCCAATGCCAAGCAGTGCTCGAGCACTGAGTGTTTCAATTTGTTTGATGGAAAACCAATTGTGGTCAGGCCATACTTGTCTAGCTTACTCCAAAAAAGAAAACGCAAATAAAATGACTTAAACGCCCTGGACACCATCTCCGGGGCCATTAAAGTGCCACTGCGTTTGTCAATTTCCGATTAAAGTTCAGTTTTAATTAAAACACAAAATCTTCTCCACCAGCCCCATTCCAAGTTCCATTCGCTATTGTTGCAGCTTTTTCGAATCCCAAATAAACAAAATATAAAATAAAACTACAAAGAGCGCTAAATGCTTCGAAAAAAAATATCTGTGCAAGCGAGCGCAATTTACATGAAATACTTTTGTGCAGAGAGTTTTTGATGTGTTGATTGAAATGCCCTCGTATTTCAGATACGCATGCCCCACTCTTTGCACTACGGGCCCTTGTCTTGTTTATAAATAAATGTTCCAATTTATAAACAAAATAGCAAAAAAAAAAAATACAGTAATAAAATGCACACCATAGCAGAGTTGTAAATTGCATTTTGGCATCGGACACATATGCACATAAACTGACAGACAAAAGCAAAAGCGTCACATTCCAAAATTTAGCAAACCCCAAACCATCTGCATCTGCATATCTCTGTTTTCCACTCACATCGATGGCACTTTGGTAGTAGTACAACCCACTCAACCAATTTCCCAGAGGCTATTTCATCGCTGATTTTTGGCACTTAGTGCTTCGATGTTTCAATATACACATTTAGCAAATTTGATTCTATCTTTCTGATGTTCTTTTGACTTTTAGTGCTAGAAGCGCCGAATTCAATTAGGTTTTAAGTACAAGCATCATTTGAATAATAGTAATAGTTATCTTTAAAGTTAAGTAAACTTAGGTTTGCGATTAATTGTTTATTTTGTTTTAAAGCCGACATTGAATAACTACTATTCTTCATTTAAAATTAGGATTTGAAAAACTTTAAAGTGACTTCTGTTTATACATACAATTTCAAATAAAGATTGCAAAAATTAAGAATTTAGTAATTTGCTATTTTAAATCTTTTCAAAATATTTCAATTTAAAAACATTAAAATTTTACCATTTTTATGATTAAATAAATAAAATGGAAAACTTTATATCGGTATTATAAACCAGTAGAAAATACTAATTGTAAGAAAGACTTTTAAAGGAATTAAATAAAAGATAATATTCCTCATAGCTACATTAAAAATACGAAAGGAATTAATTATTGAGAGCACTTCCAATTGAATTATTCTACTCAATGCCGTGCTAAAAATTGAATTCTAAGAAAGAAATTATATCGAAGAGTTGATCTTGGATGAAAAGCAAAAGGCAAATAATGGTGATTAATTACCATTTTCAAATTTGCATCATTATTGTGACACTCAATCAGTGAAGTTATATATTTATGCGACTTGCCATTAGACAAACTTAAAAGCCACAATTAAGTTACCAATTAACCACAATTTTCTCCAATAATACGCAGCTTTAATAGGAGTTTTTATCGGGCGAGCAGCTCAGGCAACCTCATCTGTGCGACTGAAGTTAGCTCAATTAAGTTGAGATTCAGTGACATCCACAGCTTCGATTGAGCACTCAAGGTGTCCAGTTTCTTGTGTCCGCTTTTTGTGGCAGTCGCCCTCAGTGGCAACTTAATTGATGGCAATTATGCGCTTATCATTTTTTTGTGCTCTGCCTTCTATTCGATTGTTGATATCACTCGGTCGAAATAGTGACGACAACGACAACGACAACGACTATGGCTATGGCTTCGCCCGTAGCAATAATTAAAATGTTTCTGGTCAGCAAAAAGTGGACAACCGCAATCGCATGAATAAACACCGCCAAAGTGGGGCCAATTAAGTGAGTCTCTGACTCCACCTGTGGATGGGGCACAAAAAAGCATTAAATCAATTCCACTGCCAGCAGGCTGACAGGCAACGCGAAGCGAACCTACTGACCACTGTTCGCTGTCCACTGTCCACAGCCAGTGGTCCATGGTCCACTGTCCACTAGGCACTGAAATGCTCAAAAGTCACCGCCAGCAGCTGGCATAGCCACGCAGAACTCAAAGGCATCCAGATGGATGGCCTAACCAAACAGGTGGGGCGTTAGGGAATCGTTACCTGGCGGGGCATCGACATGACAATGTGTGTTCGCCGCTCGAGTGGAGTGGAGTATGGCAATAACAGAAGCGGCGCTCCATGCGGAGCAATGCCAGCAATTTAACACACAGCGAAAAGGCCAAGAAATTTCAGCAATTCACTCGACAATGAGAAATGCGTCGAGGTTACGCTCAATCAATCTCAACAGTGGACAACTTCTCTGACTTTGCCTGTGGGCGAGACAATCCCAACCACAGAAGACAACCGCAAAAAAAAAGTCTCGCAAAGGCAGCGAATACTAAAGGCTGTAGTTAGTCAGGGGTCTGGGCCGCGTGTCACATGGCTTATGGCTTCGGCTTGATTCATCTCAGAGAAATGACTTCATTTGTTTTAATTAATCGACACGAAACTGCGACGCCTAATTAAAAATACTTTGCATTTTATGCACAGGTGCGACTTATTTTCATGCTGAAAAAAGGTTGCTTAACTGACTATGAAGTGAATCATCCGAAATTAAATTAAATTGTTTTGAAAGGATTCAGAATAAATCCACGTACAATTCATTTCTTGGGGGTGTGTGATAAACTATTTTGAATACAATACCAAAATTTAATTTATGTGCTGATGCTGCTTTCAAATAATTACAATTTTAGCAAAAATAATTTAATACAATTCAACTACATAACTAGATTAAATTAAACAACGAACGCTAAATCGTTTGAACTAAATAAAGTACTTTTAATAATCAACTCATTAGCGTTAGTTAGCTGTAGAAGTACCTAATATTTTAGATAACTAGTCCACACTATCCGTAAGCTTCCTGTAAGGACACTCATTCCATTTACAGCTTTTGCTGATTACGTGCCAATTTCTTTATAGTTGCTTAATCGTCAAACCAAAAGCTTTGGCACGTCCCTTCGTTATGGACGCCTGCCTGTCGTTTCTTTGTCTTCAGTTTCTCCAGTTCTCTTCTGCCATGTCCATCTTAATTTCCTCGTTATTTCCGCACTGCTAATTCGCAAAGAAAGTAATTAAGCGAACTTCTTTTGCTGCATTTCCGATTTGATTTTGATGCGCTCTCTCTCTCTCATTCGGACTGGAAACTGAACAGTTGCTCGATGGGGAGTTTGGTCTTGTGGGAGGAGGTTAAGTGTGTTTTACCACTAATACATCATTCACACATTTTCGCGTATCATTCGCGTTGAAGTCCTTGCCACCCAAAAGTAATTAGTATGCCATTTCTGGTTTGCTCATGATTTGAAATTACCTTGCCCAGTTGTCTATATTCATTATATCGAATTTGTCTGTGGGGATTGGTGAGAATTGTAGCTGTATCTGTATCTATATTTGAATTTGTAGCTGCAGCTTTCGCTGTCTAATTAAAACTCGTTTAACAACGTTTTCAATTGGTTCAAGAACCTGTTGCCCACTGCCGCAGTCGGAGTTGGAGTCGGAGTCGCAATCGCGGTTCCTCCATCCTTTCCCTCCATTTACTGAGTAATCATTTCACTTTTTGTTTCCCCATTCAACGTAACAAGGTTTCCATTTCTGCCTCGACTGTTTCAGCTCCTGCTGCTGCTGCTGCTGCTTTTTGCTGATTGTGTAATTTTAATGTAATTCGCTTTTATTGTTTTTTATTCCTCCTCAGCGATGTCGTCCTTGTCGTCTGTGTGTCTGACATTAATTGCAACTGAAAACGGAGGGGCGAACGGCGAAATATAATAATTTATTTTCGCCAACTTTTTATGCATGCTTTATTGATTCAATTTCGCCACTATAAGTGAGTGTTCTGTGTTCTTGGTGTGTGTGGGTGTGTGTGGGTGCTCTGGAGGTTGTGGGGGGGACGCACAAAGCACACAAGTGCCTGCCCATAAATCAAACAAATCGGTTTTCGGGCAGTCAGCCAGCCAGCCTCCCCCCTTTCCCTCATCTACCCGAAGAGCAATTAAAGTTTTTCAAGAGCTTTACTGCAATTATGGACATTACAAGAGCAGTCGAAACACAAAGCAAGACAATAATTGATAGGGAAACCTGGGGACAGGGGCATTTGGAGCTTGGACTATCTGTGCGCCACATAAGCGTCTGACAGGTGCACGGTTACAGTGGCGCTGCTGACAGCTCAAACAAATCGACGTTACAATTATAATTTATTACTCCTCAATGAAGCAGATTCACACTTCAGCTGCTAATGATATTAGTATTTGAACAGTAAAATCTTTAAAATTGCTCACTAGTAGCGCAGTTACTATTCAAAAATGTGTGCAAAATTCCTCTGATTATATATACAGATCTCTATGGATCACATGGATCTCCACACAGAGGTTTAATTGTCTTGCAGCTGTGAAGTAATGAACCTTCTGGTTATTACTGTTTAGGTTGTGCAGACCACAACTATCAAATATCAAGTCACCACTCATCAGAGAGGATAAAGAATTTTATGTATATAGGTATTACTTTCGAATATTGTTGAGTTTCTGGCGCAAACTAAACTAATCAAAGCGGGCTTTCCGGCCAATGTCAAAGTACACAGTACAATTTTTAGCAATCGCATTAAATCGATGGTAGAAAGAGTTTGTTAACCAATAGATAGAGCGAGAGAGCGAGAGGGGAGAGCATCACAAAAAGTGCAGACAAACACGAAAACGTTGAGTTCATCAAAAGGGGATTTCCAAATACAAATGAATTTTCGGCAACCAGGGCCAGGCCTCGGGAGCAGGCCAGACCCAGTCTCAGAGCTGGAAACTCAGAGGAAATATGTTAAAATAAACACCCACAAGGCTATAGACAGATCAGAGCAAAGCTCAGAGTCTGGCATTGGACTGTCAGACAGCAACGAGCACTCGTTCTCGTACTCGCCCTCACACCAGCGTTCGTCCTTGCAATCAGTCCAAAAAACAGAAACACTTGCCAATGTCTGGCAGTCTGCTGTCTCGTTCCCTGGTAGGTGTTGGCCCAAAAAACACAGCAAAGCAAAAAAAGCCTTTTGCTTACTCTGCGAGAAATGCCAATCAACCCTTTCTTTGCCCTGGTATGTGGAATATGCACGAATGAATGCCGACGCCTCTCCCGCTCGCTCCGGCGCCCTTGTCTTCAAGGATTAGGATGACGGGGGAGGGGGGCGGGGAGGCGTCCGTATAACATTGGCATCAACGTCGACTCATTTGTATTTCCTTGTCTCCGTCGTAGTCGCCTGTCTGGTTGTTGGCCTTGTTTTTTGTTGTAATTTTCCAAATCATTTCAGCGATTCAGCCGGCAAACTTTTCAAACGTTTAACTAGCCGACATTCCGGAACGTTTAGGATGCGGCTGCTGCAAAGTATACGAAAAGGCGGCAGAGCTAAAGAGACCGTTCAACCCGGAGACTGAGGCAAAATGAGCGAATGCGAAAGTAAAAGGCAGCGACGCGGATTTAAAAGTTTAAATAACTTTTACGTATCTCATTACTCAGTGCGACAACTCCAAGAACTCCATCCGGGCGGCCTATCTGCTGGGTGTGTGTGTGTGTGTGAGCGTGTCTGCTGCTGAAGCCCAGAGCTCTGAAATAATCACAATAAAATCGCATAATTCAATTACAAGCCTCGTTAAGCCGGCTCAAATGATTTTGTCGCACTATGCCGATGCCCTCGTTTCGCCTTCAAATACCATTTCCACTGGCAAATAGAAAAACAAGCAACGGAAAAACTACTTAATACTATTCACCGATCCAACCAATGGACAATAGAGCCACTTCACTGATTTACGTGCGGCTTAGAGCTAAAGATTATCGGTCATATCGTCGGATAAACAATGCAGAACGTATGATAAATGACAGCAGCAAAGGCTTGAGCAGGGCAAAAGTTAACTTAGGCCAATAAAATCGAGCTTTAATGAAACATATATTAATCATACGCACCGTATGCTACTTTAAATCCATCTACGATATCTACGATATATCTACGATCTAAGATATGGGGTTCAACATTAAAGCGAGTCACTTGTTCTTTACCTAGCTATCACTTGACTTGTTCTTCGCAACTTTGTGTTAATTGAGGCACAACTTTTTAACCAACAATGCAGACTTTTATTGTAGTGCTTGCCTCATCCGTTTGCCTTGCCTCAGCAGACCAACAATTGAACAAGTTGCCGTTCAGTTCACTTCTCAGCTAGACTAATTGTGGGGCACGCTTTTTACACTGAGCAGAACCACAACCACTTGCAAGTTCATTGGATACAGCCAACAACAGCCAAGCTAGTCCCATCATCCAGTAGCAGGAATACAGCAAAAAAGAGGAGAGCAAAATACGCTAAATTGATGCTGCTTCTGCTGTATTTGCACCTTCGTACTTTTGGACTGGTTTTGCTATTTCATTCGGGCGGGTTCGTTTGCATTTTTAGTTTCTTTTTAAGTGAAATCTAAATGCTTTTACTGCCACTGGCTTTTCAGTTGTTTAACATTGCCTCCCTCCGTTCCTCCGCTACGTCTTGCCACATCCACCTGGTCATTATCAGTGCCAGCATTTAACTTGGCTATCGGAATTCCTTTCGTTGTCGCCCTTTTATTCGCTACATTTTATTTCACAGACCATGAGACAGAGAGAGAGAGAAGGAAAAGAAAGAGATGGCTGCTTTTTGTGAAGTGTAAATATCATTTATTTGTGCCACCCATTGTCCCGTTTTCACTTGCAATCTGGATGGAGCCTTCGCCTTTAACTCAAAAGATAAAAACTCATTCTGCGTTCCGTTTCGTTTGTTTTCATTACATATTCTCCATCACGCTGATTCTGATACTGGGAAGGAGTCTGAAGCTGGGTTGGCTGGCCCATTGCCTTACTGACCCTGTGGACAAGTTTACGGAGAATCGCAACCAACAATTCCCTGGCCACTTGTAATTTTAACGAATAAAGAGCAAGGCGACGCAACCGTCACCAACAAGCCATGAACAGGCAGATTCATTATGAGGCCAGCCATTCAGTCAGTGCCGAATTCAGACTCTTGACTTGGGCCAATCCATCCACACAGCATGCGTAAAAAAGAAGCCACGTCCAAGCCAGAACTGGGCATAAAAATTGTACATCAGTCTCTATTTTTAAATAAAAAAGCGCAAAGCGAAATGTTTTCGGTTCTCGGTTTTCGGTTTTCGTTTTCATTTTCGCTTTCATTTTGACTTTCGGCTTTCCGTTTAGTTTGATTCCTTTGACAATTTCCGGTTTGTTGACTCCTTTTCCTCCATCGCGCCATCGTTGCGATGCGTCTGCATTCTCGCAAAGGATGGGCTTTTATGGCTTGTTATTTAAAAGCCATAAAATTCAGCACATGTCTTCAATTTGTGCGTCCCACAGCCGCCTGTCAAATTGGCCAGTTCCGCTGGGAACTGTGACCTGCCAAGCTGCGTGAAATTTTGTGGGCCGTAAAACCAAGTGCTCAAGATGAACGAAGGCATCACGAAAAGTGGTGGATTGGCCAAATCAACAGAAATTGACAAGCAAACTTGACGCACTCCCCACTGCCTTAAGGGATTGCAATGGGATACAAAAAACAAGAATTCCGGTTGAACATAATTTTATAATTATGCTTTCTTTATGGCTGATATCTGTTTATTTGAAGGATTTTAAATGAAAGGATGTCAATTCATAAAATCCATAAATCACAATGGACAATATCTACTTCAAAGTATCATTAAGTTCGTGAGGGACCATTGATGAAAAATTCTTTATTGGGTTTCCAGTTAGCTTCACAGTCGTACAATTGCAGTTCTTTATTCTTTTTATCAATCAATCACAAAGTATTCACCGACAATCATTCAGTGCAATTTATAAATATATACATATATGCATGTAAACAATTGTACTTATGTGCAATTGACTGTTATTTGCAATTGAAATTACAGTTTGCCGTCTGTGGCCCAGATCTTGAACAAAAACATTTTAACAAGTGAAATAAATGGCGATTAAATTTCCAGAACCGCATTTCAACGAAACGCCGACTCACACACAAAGCCGAATGCCCGGCAACAAAGCAACAAATGTGCTGCAAAAATTCACAGTTGAATGCACTAAGAACGACGCTGCCACGCCCACAAAAAAAAGAGGAAAAAATCAAAAGCCCAGCTCAACTTTGCCCCCAACACTTGAGTGTGTGGATATGCAAATTTTTCATTAGTTAGTTGATTTTACCAGATGTGAGTGAAGGAGCCTCCTCCAGATTTGAGGGGCCTTTGTTGGCCCAAAGGGTTTACACCTCTTTCCCTTCTTCCTGCCCACTGTTGTTGTTGTGCACCTTCTTGGTAACGCAACGTTCGTCGCGATGATTGTGCGATTTTTTAATCAAATCGGCGCTCGATTATGGGGCAAGCTGAGTTTACTGGAATGTTGAAACTATAATTCGAGCACATAATACGTACAAAGCGAAAACGAGAGCGAGAGCGAGAGGAGAGCAGGGGAGCAGGGGCGGAGGTCAGCAATTTGTTCGCTAAAACAAACTTACGCTAAAAAAGAGCTCAATTTAACACATTTCATATGTAAATACCGCAAGTACAACATCACGCATGGCACCCGAACAGACCCTTAGAGGATAGCCAGCCAGCCAGCCAGCCAGCATTCAGGGCAGCACTCAAGTCCCTAGTCGAAGGTAGCAGGTCCCTGAGTCTCCTTAGTTCGCGAGTAAACTTGTTTCGCCACAAAGGCCAGTAAATTACTGCAACACGCAAGTCCAACCAGACAGACGGCGGCTTCGAACCAGGCCATAATAATCGCCTTTAATAAATTATCGGCTTGCGCGCGGCGCGAAAACGCAAAGCAGTCGAGGGCCCCAAACAAGGGGGCTGGCCAGGACTCCCAATCGACCTGAAGTCGGAGCTGCATCACTCAGTGGTCAACAATGCAAACGGGAGCATGTCCGCGCCCAGGCCCAGACCCAAAGCGGACCCTGGCGCTGGCGATGGTCGACATTTAAATTGCACTACAATCCCCACACGTCGTTGATACCCCTCGACACCTTCGCTCCCCTCCTCCGCACCTCTTGTTGCTGTTTGCTGCTCCCACTGCGTTTAACTTGCGTGAAATTTCAATTCGCGGCTTTCAGTTTGCTGGCAGAAGGTACAGGCAACGAGTTCCGATGGGGCAATTGCAGTAATGAAGTGCTTGAATGCCAATCAACAGCAACGGCGACGGCGCCGAAAGACGCTTTACATTTGCGAGGTCAACTCGGCAAGTTAATGGATTGTTAATAAAAAGCATAGCTGATATTTATATGCTGCAGTTATTGGGACTGATCAACAATATTGTAAAGAAATTTAATTGGAAATGATTATAAATTTCCAAATATATATTATTTGCTTTATTGACAGAAGCAAGATTTTGTGAGTTGAGCCTCGCGCTTATTGGTTTCACCTTAACCCGTCAGAGTTGCGCCCTGAATGTGTTGCATTGGCAAGCAATTTTGTCATAATTTTGATAAGTTGTTAACAAAAAGGCTGCCAAATTGTTGAGTAAATAAATGTTGATTTTTAGTGGCCGTCACGTAAGCAACAGCTCCAACGATGTGAACGTGGACAAGTTCCCGATTTTGCCTCCTCCCATATTCCTTCTCCTCCCTTCCCGACCATGTCCCGGTTAGCAATTGCAATTACTTGCCCCTGTTCACAGGAGCACCGCATGAAAATAATTGTTGTTCGCGTTGTTGTAAATTTATGAGGTGATTTTTCATAAACGCTTTAACGTTGTAGCTGGACTATTTTTACATATTTCTTGTGTATACATATATTTTGCACACTTTTCGTATGTGCCAACATGTTCAAATTAATTTTTGAATTATTTTCTTTAAAATACTAAGAATAAACAACACGAAACGGGCAATTAACCGACTCCGAGGTGTCTCGAGAGGGGGACAAGGGTACATACGGGAATGTTGGGATAGTGAAAGGCGCTGCCCTGAAGCCAAACAACAAAACCAACAACGAGAGTGTCGACTCTCTCGAAGTTGTTAATGGGCAAGTGTTGAAAATTACAGAATTGAATTATTTCCTCGCAAACACCCTGTAGCCATATCGAATAGTTGAAGACGAGGCAAAGTATACGGATGAAATTCAATGAGCTGGTCTCATTAATCATATTACTCAAGTCTAGATCGGTTATATGTATGGACAATAAATTTAAAGTATATACAATAACCATTAGCATATATTACAGAGCAATTTACTCAAGTCTAGATCGGTTATATGTAAATTTGACCAACAGAATACAAATATATAAAAAACACAGTTATTATAATATTGAATAAAATGCAGATATTATAAAGGAGTAATAAACTGAAATCATATCTAGTGCCGCTTTAAGCCAATTTAATAGGGCTTATACGCAGCTGAAAATGCCGGCAAAACTATCAACAAATTGCCGATCGGTTACACTTCATTTACGCACTAAATTGCAGCGCAACTCATTTTGTACATGTAATCAATGTGCAAATTACATTCTGGCCAACAGATTGACGAGCAGATGTGGCTCAATAGGAATGGACGCGGCAAGGGGCGCAGAAATCGAAAGGGCGCTTTGATGTACTGCGTCAATCAGAGTAGTTGGCTTGACCTCCATTTAAATCATTGACGAAGCCGCCGAGTGACAAGGCGACGGATTCGCCATCGGAAGAAGAAACAGGGAGAGATGCGAGCCCGGACGTGTAGCGAAACAAGGCGGATGGGCACACGGGCAACGGGCTAAAGGGAAGATAGCGGCCCAGAGTCTGCAGAGGAAACGCATTGCAAACGTAATCAAGTAATCAAAAGTCCAAATCATGCCTCTGACAGACTCAAACGCAATCCGAACGTTGTCGTCCACCGAACCACGCTTCCAGGGAGCAGGAAGAGCAGGAGACGTGCAGAGAGAGAGAGAGGTGTGCATTGCGTGCTCTAAACCGAGAATCGAGTATCGAGTACCGAGCATCGAGTTTCGAGTCAAGTCGAGTCGAGTGCCGACTGCTGAGATAGACAGATTGACAGACTGTTAGGAAGGGAGGCGCAAAAGGTGGCCGGAGAAGAGAAGCGACATGCAAAGATGGCACTTAACGAAAGCAGTCGACCGACAACTGATTGAAGTGAAACAAACCGACGAACAGACACTCAGGGCACAGCACTGTACGGTCTTTAAGCGGGTCGTGCGAGGGGGAGGCGAGGACTGTGCAAAAAGCAAAAACTGCAAGTGCAACAATAAGAAGCATGCTCAGTTAGACAGACAGACAGCTGCTCGAGCTGAGCAGTCGGAGCGATAGCTGAATGTCCATACACTTGGACACGTAGTCTTAATACTGCAATGAAATTAGCAGCAATCAAAAGACAAATGCTGAACTTTGCCTTTTGCCAATGGTTTGCAGGTCCCAAAAATCAGAGGTACTTGGCTTTAAAGTTCACAACACAAATGCTGCTCGCTTAAAATTAAAGGGCTGTTTAAATGTTATTTAAAAAATATCGTATTTATTCATTACATTTAATTTATGTTATTCAAATCAAAAATAATTGTGACAAATTTGTATTGTAAAATTGTTTCAGGTTTTTATTTTTAATATTATTTTTTTATTTTAAATGTAAATTAAATATTTAAATATAACTTGACTTCTATTATTTAAATTAAATTTGATAAATGCATTTTTTTTTTAGAATTTTATGTTAAAAAATAATTGACGGGCCTTTTTTTCCACTCGTTCTGAATACCAAAAATTAGTTCGTGAACGTTGTAAAATACAATAGTCTTAGATGAAGTGTAAGATATAATTCGTCCAAATCAAATTATATAACAAAGTCAAATTCATTTCACCTTATTCTTTGCCTTCACTTGCACTAAACCTAATCTCCTTAGAGCAGATGCAAGTAATAAAGTAACTAAATTTATTTGTAATATGCTCTACCCATATACATAAATCCAATATTGGACTTGCTTTAAAATTATGTTATCAGGGATCTCACATGCGAAATGCTAACAGCCATGTTATTGATGCTGAGGCCAGGCCAATTGGCCATCCAAGCAGCTAACTTACCCGCTCAATCTGACCCGCATGACCTTGCATAACCGTCGATTGCTTTGAACTTGTAACCAGAGCTGGCACGTAGATGCTCATGTGCTCAACGAAGGACACAACAAGATGGCGACCAAATACAGACACTGTTCGGATCAGTACGAATCGGGGAAGGAGACGGATGGTGGTGAGATGTGGGAGGCGGGAGGGACGGAAGCAACTACTATAGCATATAGTACATAAGTTGCGCAGTAGTCAGCAGAAACTATTCGTCAAGTCGTGCGAATCGTTTATGGTTTGTTGTATTTGCTACGTGACGTTGATTCGGACAACGCCTTAAAGGTGACATTGGAGCAGGAGCAGGAGCAGCCATCAGACTGGGCAGACATCATAAAATGTCGCAGGATTCGCTGCCAACGCGCATTTGGCTACAAAACGTCTGGCCCCAAAGTATTCGAAATGACATTTGCTTCGTTGGTTGGTCGGTTCGCCGTTTCCTCTCTCTCCTTTCCACTCGAGGTGGACATCCTGCTGTGACGACCCGCCTGGGTCTCCAGCTGTCATCGGCGGTTAGCTGTTTAGCTGCACAAAATCACTGCAAATCCATCGGATGCAGAGGCACCAACTGCATCTCGTAGTTTCTAGTTTTCAGTTTGCCAGTCCCAATAGTCGATCTAATTGCAAATGCAGTCGGTTCGAGACTGCAGCCGAACGTGCGACGCATTTAGGCAACGAGTTAAGCAGTTCAATTGGTGGCACGTAGCAAGGATCTCATGGCCGCTGCTGGCTGCTATATGCATTACTTTGACCCCACTTTAAGCATGGATATGCAAATTCGCGTAAATTTGGGTAAATACCGTTGAAAAAATTCACAAACACGACTTTGCATTTCGGTATTAAAGAGTGAATTTCGCTAGAGTTTCTATCTTATGGGATTGGTGGATTTAAATCCTAAAGTTGTAACAATGTAAGTAAATTGAGTTTGTTGTAAAACATTATTTAATCGAATTGATTTTTCTTGTGGCCATACGAAACTCCTAAAATTAATAAATACACTTATTTCAATATTCCATCAAATTAAAGTATACATAACGGGTATCGAAGGGAGTTTCCATTAAAAAGTTCTCACACATTCGTTCATGTCTGCAATGTGTATTTTATATAACTGAACTATCTATTCATATTAAACAATTTAAAAGTAAGAACCGAAAAAAAACACCAAAATGTGTAAAATTTGAAGCTGAACGAGACGTAGACATATTTATTTCGTGTAATTTTTAATTTAAAACATTTTAACCTTGGAATCCGCTTTCGTATTTTTTTTTATTTTTCCTTTTTTAGTCGTTTTACTGCTTAAAGTGAACAAGACGGATGTTTTTTGTTGTTCTGTTTTCAAACGTACAAAATTGTGTCAAATATTTTAAAGATTCGCTACAGATGTTATCCTGCTCTCAAATTTAAGAATTTTAAATGAGCTTACTAAGCTTTAACCTTAAGAATTGTTTTTAGTCTTTATATTTAGAGTGAATAAAATTTTTTTTTTTTTTTCTCAGAGCTTACAGGTGCCAATGAATTCGTAATGGCACAGTGTATTTTCAGAATTGGAATTATAAATGGGTTCCACAAATTGTTGTATGGAAGGCAGAGTAAAAAGTTAAATTATTGAAGCCTTTTGGTTGAAAAACGTGGTCATCAGAAAAAAATAGAGTTTTAATTTGTTATACCTACTATCCATAAGGTAGAAGGTTATAATATTTTTAACAAGCAGAAGGAAGCATCTCCGACCTCATAGAGTATAACATTCTTCACAGCTTTGTTTAAAAATGGGTAATTGTTTTAAGTGGTTAAAAGAGAGCACTTGACGGTAGTTTTTACAGTTCTCTGATATTATTTTGGAGTTCGCTTAAGCTGGATTCGATTAAATATTTGTTTATCATTTGAGTCGCAGAGTTTTAAGCTAATGCGAGGTATATATAAGCTGGGATCTCATTGCTCATTAATTTTAAATTATGCATTGTATGGAAATGTGGACGGATTGCGCTTATAATCCGCATTGAACTGTTGACACTTAATTAATAATTCCATTTTGCGATTGCTAAGATATTCATTTAATTGGCAGTGCAATTTCTCTCTCCATCTGCCGTCAGCCGTCTGCCATTGACTCCAACTCTAATCCAATGTCAACTTCAATCGGCTCTGTTGCCGTTGTCTATGGCAAGTGGAAAAATATTTGCTGACTGTGTTTGTCAATCGAATGTCAGCCAAGCATGACTGTAAAATCTTGTATTAATTGAATAAGAAAAATGCATTTACAAGAACTTAAATCGAATAGTCAAATATGGCAATGGATAGGATGTGAATAAATATAGTACGATATGTGTTGTTGAGTACACTCGTATGCACTGTGTATTCACTTCTGTGCTTGTTGCGCCGCGCACCGCAAACCAATTTCATTGGAATTAAAATTCTAAATAAAATAAACAAAGTTGGCGAACGAAACAACGAAGGACATGGACATGGCCATGGACATCGACATGGATATGGACATGGACGTGGACTTAGACGTGGATGGGGCATAAAATCGCCTCGGGCTACTGCTTATGGCCAAGGAAATGGCGCAGCATTTTAGTTTAGTTTTACTTGTGCTTTTAGTGCAGCAAATCCCAATGCCAATCCCAATCCCAATAGCAATCGCAATGCCAGCTCTGGCTGCAGTCAAAGTCGACGTCGCCGTCGTCGACGTCGTTCTCATCTGCAGAGATGCTAAAGCTGATCCTGAGATTGTGTTGTAACAAGTTAATTGAATTTGCACTCAGCCAAGCGTCATGCATCGGCATCATGAGCTGAATGCAGAGGAAGACCGTCAGAGAGAGAGAGAGAGAATGAAAGAGATTGAGAGAACACCAATACCGATACAACATAGTTTATGGCAACACCAATGCAATGACGGTCTTTCTTTCTCTCTCTCTTCTATATCAGGATACCGGATTCGATTTCAGCTCCTACTTCCTCTTCACTACACACAAACCGACGCAAGCACACACACAGTAGCACGTACACACACACACACCACCAATTTCGAGCCCCACTTTTCAGTGCCTTTTATTTTTAGCCCAACAAAAATTTTGTGATTTGCACAGATTTTTGCTTGTCGAGCTCAAGTTCGCCTTATTTTGTTGCCCTGCTTCAGTTCAGTTCCGTTCCGTTCTGTTCTTTTTTTGTGCCGTTGTGCCGTGCTGTGTTGTGTTTTATCCTGTGCAACATTGTTGTAACTGGTAGCAGCTTCAGAGTTCATTAAGCGCATGTGAGCCGGTGCCAAACAATGTCACACCCTCCTGCTGTTGTGCCTTGTGCTTGCTTCATCTCCATCCACAGAGAAGCTCAGCACTATGTTGATCCTTGCAGACAAATGAGCCTCCAGGAGAGGCGAGAGCGCAAGCTTTTAGCAGATTAGTTTTCATCATCTTAGCATTCCTAATTAATGACGCCTTTGTTCGGCTCAGTTTAGGTGTTAAATCAAAGACTTGCCTCGCCTCGCCCCTGCATGCAAGCGTAATGACTAATGAGTTGCAGAGATGAGTTCGGCGTTCCCTGGTATGTGATAAGAAAGATGGTGTGCGACCTACATCCACAATTTGCATATCCTACTTATTTTCCTTGTTCTCTGTGCTCTAGGTCACTCCTCTCGCCATGCTCATTAGTTTTTCCCTTTGTGTAAGTCGATTATAAAATGGAAGAGCACAATGCAAAAGTGCATCGTGTGGAGGGAACTCAATGTGCTAATGGGACGGGAGATGCAAAGTACTCGCAATAGCCATCGAATATATTGTATTAAATGAATTTAATGCACACATGTATAGAATACAAAAAATGCGATTGAAGCTTTATTTTGATGCTAGCCACGAGTGTTGAATTTTAAGTATTCAACTCATTTCATTATTTTCGCATGCAATTTTAATGTAATTAAAACAGGTATTAACATCGATCTTAATTACGAATATGTGCGGTTCCATTTGTTTTAATCAGTTTGAATGTTGTTCTCTGCCTGAAATTCGGCACTCAACAGGAGGTTAAACAGTAATACAATTTCCTGGTTAATGTTGTGTTTACAATACCTAATCATAATGTGCACGAAAGGAATTGTCGTGCAAAAATAACGGCAGCGGCAGTCCAATTGCCGAAATTACAAAAGAGCACAATTACAAATGCAAAATACAAAAGCGAAAAAAGTTTATAAAACTAATTTCCTAGTGGGAAATGTCAAAATGTTTTTGACAAGTCCAATTTGAAATTTTAGCCATAATTAACTTTGGACTAAGGCAATTAGCAGCGGGTACAGAAACTAATTTATTTTATGTGAGCATTTGTATGTATTTGGCTTCCGAAAATAACCCACCATCCACAACCCACCCCACTGTCCTCGACAGACTCGAAAACCCTTTCCCATTATGTCAACATTGTAAATAAAAGTTGTGCCCAACAAGTGCATATTCTGCATAATAATTACTGTGTAAATATTTAACAATCAGGAGCGGCAACTTCAAATTTATTGCAAAACATAGTTGACAAAAATGCATAAGCCTAATTAAGTATGCTAATACAAATTGGCAAACATGTAAAATTCATTTCTCAAATGCATTACAGCTGACTTGGGCCCATTCTTGGCCCCAGTCCGCTCCTGTCAGTATCCATGTCTATGGAAAATAAATTGCAAATATCGAAATGAGCCGAGTGTCGTTTAGTTGCCATGAGCAATGGCTGTATATGAGTGAAGTGAGTGATGAAGCGCGTCACGTCGACAGCAGCTCAAGTAGTCGTAGGAGTAACAGAAACAGAAACAGAAACAGGAGCAGTAGGAGCTGGAGCTGGAGCAGGAGCAACAGGAATTGGCGTTTGGCTGACATTACACTTGTCAACGGGTAGTAATTGCGTTGACGCCATGCGAGCTGTGTGATGAGTGCTGCTCACTTTGACTGTGGCTTGTGGCAGCCACACAACAACTCATCACACGACATACAATAATTGCCGCGTGACGACGCTGGAATGACGATGGTGATGGCTATGGTGTTGGTGATGACGATGGTAATGGCCATGGAGTCTGTTGCGCATCAATAACGCGTAGCGTCGCTAACTTGGCCAAGTGGATGGCTGTTACTCTCGCCCGTCAGCTAGCCAGCCAGCCAGCCAGCCTTTGGCAGCAAGTCAACTGGCAATACTGGTAGAAAATCACACCCATTTATCAGTGGCAAACGGTGGCAGCAACAGGGGCAGCAACTGGGGCAGCAACTGAAGCAGCGACAGCTAATTGCAGTTCATGCGAAAAACATCGTTAATCAACTCATTGACAGTTTGTTATTTGTTAAACAAAGCTAATGACTTAATGGCATAAATGGTGTGGCAACGGGCGACTAGTGTACAAGCAAGGACATCCGACAGCCAGGACATGCCCCTCCACCTCATCTGCTGCCCCTATAAGCTGCACAGCACAGCACAGCATAGCACAGCTCAGCTCAGCTCGACTTGGCTTTGCGGTGCTGTTGAATAAATGACACGCCAAGCTGGGGGGCGGGGAAGTTGGTGTTCTCTCCGTCTCGTGTTCGTATTTATGTAGATAAACAATAAAATGACAAGCGAAGGTAAAATTAATTGTGTTGGCTGCTATGGACCTCCCCAGCCGTCACCTCTATGACTCCAAGGGTTGGATCACGTTATACCCATGAGAGAGCACACAAATAATGATACAAGGCGCTTCCATAGCTAATTCGAGTGTTGTCTAAAGACAATAATTATGAATTGTGTTGAACTGCACTACTAATAATATTCTATCTATCCAGGCAGGCTCTGGCTTCACTTTCTTACTGGGAATATGTTTAGCAATTGTATTTCTTAGTTAGTTTCTTCTCAGGTTCAGATCGAAATAAAAAATCTTTAAAAAAAATTTTTAAAAAATTCTCCAAAATTTCAAGTGTTGTACCAACTTTTAGTAAAAATATGAACTATTATCCAATGCCCTATGAATCGGATTACTCCGATGATGGGAGTAAAATGGGTGGCATGTCCCAGCAATTTGGTCAGGCACAACGACAACCAGCGATGCCAATGATGAGCATGCCGGCATCACCTGCTATGAATATGAACCAGATGCAGATGCCCATGGGCAATGTGCCGCAGATGAGTCAGATGCCAATGTCATCAATTAATGCCATGTCTTACCCGATGCAGGGCCAACCCATTATGCAGCCACAGCAGATGGGTATGATGCCGGCGATGCCATCGATGCCACAGGGTCAACAGGGTAGTCAACAGATGACAGTGTCAATGCCAGTCTCAATGCCAACCATGTCGCAGATTCCACCTGGAGCCGTTACGCCGCTGAACAGCACCACGATGATGCCAGTGATGGGGGGCATCGATGGAGGCGGTTTGAATGTTGTTGTGCCCGATCTGCAGCCACTTTCGTCTATGGCTCAAATGGGTGCAAATAACCAAATGCCGCAAATGCAGCAGCAGCAACAACATGGCGGTAGATTGCAAGGCGGTTCAAGTGCCGGCGCCGCTAATTGGATGAACTACGGCAATGCTGGCAACGGATCCCAAATGATGCCCAGCAATCAATGGAACTACCCCCAAAGCTATCCTAATATGCAGGCTAATATGCCCCACCAGCAGCAACAGCAGCGCATGAAATCTGGCTACGACTATGCTACAACCTCCAGCAACTACAGGGAGGCTCGCAACGGTCTAAAGTAAGTGAATGAAAGTAAAGTAACGCCTGCTAATAGCAATATGTAATATTTTGCAGCTCCCCAACGATGCAAGACTCAATGCGGTTCTCAAGAAATGGCAGTGATGGTAAGCATATGAATACAGCACAAGAAAATCATCCTATATTTATTACTTCATTGCAGGAAAAAAAGTTCCTCACTGGCGTTAAATTGAGTTCCAAGATTTGTTTATAATTGTGAATACCAAAAATAAATGTCCAAGTAAAACTATAAATTCTAAAATTGTATAATTTTTGTTTAACTACAGCCACCTTTCAAACTATATAAAGTATACATATAAAATTTCGAGTAAAATTACGATATATTTTATTCAAGAGGACAAGGTGATCAACCGAATTTCGCTTGTTGCCCGATGGGTCTTTATGTGCTATATTGTATCTCGGAAAGCTTTGTATAATTCTATTGTCGACCACAGCCGCAAATGCCGCAGCGACACCAACAACAACTCCATGTCGCTGAAAACTTTCCCGGAGGCGGGAGAGGAAGCAAAAGTTTTCAGTTTTCGCTGCCGGGCACAAATGCATTTGGCGTGGGGTTTTCTCTTGGCTGCGGATTTGGCTTTAAATGCTTTGATTTATGGCATTCAGACATCAAAATTGGCAACATGTTGCAACTAGCCCGAGACCGATATCAAGACATTTGGCTAAAAAATGAGCCAACCAAGCAAAAGCATTTGCCCCTTCCTCCAAACCCAAACAAGCAACCGAGCAAGGCGAACGACGAACCCATGATGAAAAATTTATGCTGACCGCATGATGAACGCATAAAAAATGCTGCCAACTTATAGCTAAAATGCAATCCAACTCTTTGGATGGAATATAAACAATGGCTTTATCGAGCCAATGGCATCGGCTAGCTGCCCCAAAGACCACTCTCTGAAAACAGGGATACTAATAAAGTGATTCACGCTCACTCTTGCCACACTCGGGAACTGGAACTGGAGCTGAAACTGGCATTGGCACTTGGACTTAGACTGCCACCAAAAAGTAAGTCATTTTGCTCTGCCAGTCGATAAATTCTGGCAGCGAAGGTGTGAATATTTTATGTGACACTCTTTTTTGATATCTATAAATCTTTAAGTTGTTTATTCAAGCGAGTTTACTTTATAGACGTAGTGCTTTGATTTCTGTGCAACAAATTGTAGTCGCTTCACGCATTAGAAAGAAGGTGGCGCCAATTGAAGTCTGACAGTTCCCGGAGATTGCATAACTATGGCAAAAAAGTAAACTTGATTAAAGGTTTGAAACCTATCCATTTGGAACTTCCATTTGGATATATTTATACAACATATGTTCAGAGTTTTATAAAAAAGTAGGGAAGAAAGCTTTTGAACTACCTATAGGAGAAGGGTATTTAACTTATTAACTTATATTCCTGATTAGAGTCAACAGCCGAGACGATATCGCCATGTCCGTCAGTCTGAATGACCACCTAGATCTCAGAGACTATAATAGGTAAGGGTTGTACAAAAATCAGAAAAAACTGGCCCGATCCATATTCCAAAATTAACACTTTGTTAATCATATTAACAAAATTTGCATGCTCTCGAAAACAGAATAGTGAGTGTTTTGCAATCCAGAACATTCGACTGCAGCTTTCTAACATGTTTGGAATTTACAGGGAAAGATAATTCATATACAACAATCGATTTTCATCTACTGACTTAAAAATTACGATTATTGGTTAACATGCATATATTAACTAGAAAAATAAACTGAACTAATGATTTCCTAAATCCGAATTTATTCCTTTCTAAAATACCATCCTGTTGAAGAAAGTTGCTGGTTGTTGAATTACGAAACGAGTTGCGTTTGTTTCTCGTAAACTTGCTAAAAATTTCAACTATGGCAAAACTAAAATCATCTCATTTAAACTGCCATCCAACTGCAGCTTGGAAAGTGCCACAAATACACAAGACTCAACCCACACACACACATACAAATACTTTGCTTAGAGTTCCATTTGAACCGGGTCCCGATGCGCACATAAAATGCACATGCCCAAAATTGTTTTGGTTGAGAAATTTGTAGCAGCAGCTCCCGCAAGTATTTTACATTTTTCGCTCAGGGCGGCCAGCGGGAAGGATGGAAGGACAGCGGTATGACGGCAGAATGATAGGGTGGCAGCTGAGGCATCATTAAAATTAAAAAACCCACAAAAACAGACAGCTGAATGGACGTTGAATGCTCCACGAATGGACATTTGAAAACTTTGGGCAGCAAGGAAACTGACGCACACGACAATGTGAGTGCACTGCGACTCCAGTGCAGTGGCGGCGTTCCAAGGGGAGTTGCTTTTAGTGCAAAAGTATCTGCGAGGATGCCATGTCAAATGTTGAAAGGCAACCCCATGTACATCGAAGACGTCTCCTCCTTCGTCTGCGTTGTGCTACGTTATGGGTTTTGCTCTACGAAAATTTTATTCATGACGGAAGCAATACTCAAAATGTTGTCCGTTAATATCTAGGCAATTGTTTGGGGGTGAAGTGTAGGTGGCTGTGGGAGGGGGGAGGGGGTAGGTTCAAGTACGGATGGTTAAGCTATGGTGCTGGCCTAGTCCTTGTCCTTGTTGGGGCGCCAGTGTTATTATGGGTTGCTTGCTGCGTCTGCATCTGTCCAACTGCCAGAGCAACTGTCTGTTTGTCTAACTGACACACACACATATTACAAATGCGGTTGCTTAGATACTGAGGCGACTACCGGGACCAACTACCGATCTGCTTGGGCGCACATTGCCAACGTAACCTCAAATTGCATTCCTAATTCCTTTTATTCTCCGCATGCCCACACACACTCTCACACACAGTCCGCTTTCTGCAAAATGTGCAATTTCCGCTTGAGAGCAGCTTAGCCATAGAATAAGTGCATTGGAATATTTCGTAGCACAAAATTTATTAGAATCGTTTTATTATTTTTGCGGGCGACTTCATGTTAGCATCAACATATGTCATATTTGTGTAACAATGGCAGCAGAAGTCATCCACAGGGAACAGGTTGACTGCCGTAACCACCTGAAGGAAGTAAGGAGTTTGCCACACCACTGACCAAAAAGTTCAGAAGAACCAATAGTCAGATACATTTTACTACCTTATTTCAATTACTCTCTTTCAATTTTGAAAGTTTCACTTTAAATGAATTTAATTTAGTTTTGAAACTCAATATTGAGTTGGCATCTTCATGGAAATAAGAAATAAATAATAATATGTGGGTGGACCATTAACTGAAGCGGTCGGTTCATTTAGTTATTAAACCTGTATTTAAAGTTTTAAATTTATTTAAATATTCACACGTTCTATACCATGCTAAATTTTGTTTACTTTTATCGATTAAACACTTGAACATTTTTAACGTATGCTCTAACGCAACCCAAAAATACCAGCTAGTCTGAACACAATTGAAGTATATAACACGATAAAATATAGTGACGGCATTTATGAATTTTCGTGACACTATCGATATAGCACAACTGCGTTGTATCATGTGTTTTGTCGTCTCAAACTTTTATAATAAATCCAAAGAAGCTAATAAGCCAATAATTATTTTATAATAATTTGATACGAAATATAAAAGCAATTTGAATAATGCTAATTAGGAATTAAGTTTCGACTATACCAAAACATCACTTGATTTTTATTGTGATATTGGCCGATAAAAGTTGAAATGTAACTAAATTAAAGCATTCTTGATTTCGGTCCTAAAATAACTCGATCGCCGTGAAATTTGGAGAATCAATATCAAAATTCAACACTTCTACCGCCTGTTAAGTCATAACTTATGTCATGAACAAATTTTTATCTATATTTTTTTGGTACTAAGTTAATTTATTAATTATAAAGTTTATTTAATATTGTTAGGGAGTTGGGAGAAAATATAAAAATTCTTAAATTTATTCGAGCATAATAGCGTTCTATACATGTATAACAAGTTTTTTATGGAAAAATCGACCAAATTGCGATTCTGGTCAAAACGGCAACGAGGCACAATTCGCAGACAAATTAAGTTGGCAGCTTCTTCATTCGAGACATGTCACATTTTGGAGATTGTGTCTGCTCTGATTCTGATTGTGGTAAGCCTCGAGTTGTTAACCACGTAACTGAAGTGGGAACAGCCACAGCGGGCAGCAGCAATGAAATAAGTGCCTAAGCAGCAAAAAAGATGATTTCAAAGTTCTGTGGCAAACATGAAAGTCAACATGAATTTAACTTGTCGTTTGTTGCAATTGTTGCACAAAACATGTACAGCTTTCAAAAAGAGAGAGAGAGAGAGTGTGGGCTGCAACTGCCTCCAAGGATGCCACCAGCAAGATGCCTTTGCGCCTGTTCCATCTTTTCACTTGTTCTTATTGCTCGCTCTATGGGTTACCAGGCTTTGAGCCATTTTTAGAATTTACAGTGTTTTTTTATTGTTGTCTTTCGTTTTTTGTTCGCTTTTCTCATTTGTTGGTTATTTTCTTTTTTTGTCGAGTGCCAAGATTTTTGCTCGTTTTTGCTGATAACTTCATCATCGTCGTCGGAATCATCATGCTTGCAATGGAAAAACAAAAGTTAAAACTCGTTGGGCAAATGTTTTGTCATGATTTGCGTTTGCGAGTGGGATATGCGCCAGTGTGTGTATTTGGCCTTTTATAGACTAGCGAAAATTTTACAGCTGTGCTGCTTCTATATGTGTTTGTATGTGTGTGTGTGCACATCACTTGGCCCAGATTATCGAACGTCTGGCATGGAAAATGATGTTGAGGCGGGTGGCGAGAGTATTGTGAATAGTTTTGGGTTGGGTTCAATTCGGTTCGGTTGGAATTGAGTTGCCCTTACCTGAGCTAATGGCTTTTTGTTTTGCTCATTTTATGTGTGCTTTGAGTAATTAAATTTATGGTCTGGCGGCACATGCATAAGCCGGCAACCTGTTCGCTTCGATCTCAATATTCACCAGCCGCAGATGCTGTTCAAATGTTTGACTTTTTGGCCCATGTCCATAACTGTCCATGTCCATGTCCATGTCCGTGTCCGTGTCCAGGGCACTCTCTAGTTTGTTGTTCCTGTTGCTATAGGCTGGCTATTAATTTCGACTGGTTGAGACTACGGACCCCGACCCGGACCCACAGCCGGACCGGGGGCTCATGTGTACACATGTTTGGGCTTGTAAAAATGTCATGTTAATTTGTGGATTGTACTGGACAGTGGGCATGCAAATAAATGTCTCGCCCGCTTGCTGCATGCCGACCACCCACGCCCACGCCCACGCTGAAGCCCATTTTCCGCCTGACTCGCAGCGAAAGAGAGAGAGAAATTGGTTTCGAACGACTCTTTTGCACAGATTTATGAGCGAATCTGATAAGTGCCGCCACTAAATTTTGGAAACAACAATTTGCAGAACATGTTGATTGCCTCGTCTCTCTGTCCCAGTTCTGTCTCTTTTATAGACAATCACAGATTTGGATGTGCATTATATTAATGATCCGTTTTGAATTCACTCTTTAAAGTATTTCCTATGTACTACGACCAAATTAAATATAAGATAAAAACTGTCCTGCAGCTAAACGTCTGTAAAAGGCAAACTACTTAATTATTCCATTACGTCATATTTCGACAAAGGGATTGTAACACAATTCACAGCAACCATTTTGAGTCAGCACGCAAGCGAACATTGCTCATACGCATCGTGTGCCCAGATTTGAAAACCGCACATAATCACACACTGTTGTACTCTTTTGCCGACCAACAAAAATACAAAAATACAACAAAAGCCACACGAAATCAGTGAATTATACAACATTTAAACAAACACAAAAGTCCAAAAACACACACATACTCAGATAAACACTAGGAGAAGAGAAATGCATAGAAATCCACAAAATTAAGTTAAGGCGCTCACAACAATGACGAGAACAAAGTTGGCCAAAAACTTTTGATGGAACGGGAGAATAAATGTGGCACATGGAATGGAAGAAGAAACTATCGCAGCAAAAGTGAAGTAAGTTGAATGTAAGCAAACAAGTTGAACCAACAAACCAAGTCTCTAATTGTATTTGTGCTTGTGTGCATACGAGGGCGACTGCAGTGGACCATGCCTCATGCCTCATGCCTCATGCCCCATGTTCCATGCCACACACTCCACACCTCACAGAATTCGGATTGTGGGCTTTGGACTGTGGACTCTGTGCCAGTGTTTTATGCGGCAGACCGGAACGCACCACTTTGGCTTTGGTCCTCGGTCTGAAGTAGTATTACAACAGCAAGAAAATATGAAGAAGCGATGTGAATGCAGCCAAAGCCAACAATACGTGAAATGCAACTTTTTCGGTATGACGCTCGAGCACAAAAGCTCCCCACGGAACTCATTCACAAAGCCGAACAAATGCACAGAAAAGCACAGCGAAAGTCACTCTTATCGAATAATGAATACTCTCGGCTAACACAGACTGCAAGGAACTGTTTGAAGTTTACCCATTGCATGGAAGTTGATATTAAGTCAATCTTATATTTATTTATCAATCACTTTGGAAAATATGATAAACTTATACATATGTAGATGCAATCACAGTAAAATGCAATTTTATTTCCAATGTCCAAAATTACTTTTTAATTTTTGCTGATATTTAAGTAGAAGTTGCAAATACAATTTTATATTTGATTTTTCTAAATAGTTTGCGATTCTTGCCACCTGCATTTAATTGTTATTAACACTGCCGCAAAATTAAATGCGAATTTTCATAGCCACCCTCGAATAAAGTAGAGAGCTACTCATTTGGCATATTCCAGATAATATCTTAGTTCATCTCCTGTAATTCCTCTTGATTCCCTATAACGCTTCAAGCCTTTGCTCCATTCAATCCATGATGCTCCCTTTAAACAATGAAATTGGTATTGTTCTTTTTTTCAGCTTACAGTTAAAGCTTCTCAAGACAATGTAGTTTCTAACATTCTTAGTAATGATGACATTGAACGGTTTGGGGAGCTCGAATTATTGCATTGATTGACTTTAATATGAGGATATGTTGACTACTCTTTTAGCCTTGGCGATTCAGTGACTTAGCAGGAGTAATTCTTTTAGTAATGTTATTGCAATAATTTCATTAATGTGTAAGCATTTTAGCAAGCTAATATCAAATATTCCCAATACAATTGTGTTTGACTGCCTACGCCGTAAAAGACCGTCCATTCAGGAATTTTTCGATACATTCTACTCAGGATGTTTATTCACATTTTTGTACGTAAATCAGCACTTTACAATGAAACAGTAAACAATTTAAATGGAAATGAATAATAAATTTGGATCGTAGTTTATAGTATGCTTTAAAGTTTGGAGTTATATTAATTCAGTTTTAATTTGAGTAAAATATATACATGACTACAATGCTGATCAACAATTCAACCCAAGCATTCGCACAACGATGTACTCATGTGTAAACATACATACAAATACAGGTATAAATACTTTATACTGGACTACCTATGGCTTCAATTGAACGCAATCCTACCCAAGTACAAAGGACAAGACGAACGATACAAAAAGCCGGAAATATGGCAACGGTTGCCATTGTGAACTGACGACGTCTGCATCGAGGAGCGGGAAAAACGGGAGTGTTGAGATTCAAAGTATATGGTGGGTAAAACCAAGAGGATGTTTTAGTGTTGTGGGACGGGATCTGGAGAGCGGCAAGAGCATTTGTTTATGCGGCCTGGCAAGAAGTGCGACGGAAGATGTCTGACTGCCTGGCGCCTTATGCTGAGAGCGTTGAAATGGAACAAATGAACTAAGTCGAGAATTGCCAACTGCACACTCCACACACAAGAGGAGCAGTCGAAGTACAATGTGTGTGTGTGTGTGTGTGTGTGTAGGCAAGCCAAACAAATGATTTTACTCGTTACAAGAAAAGTTAAACTTGTAAATTCAAATTTCACATTTGTCTGAAATTCGCAATTACATTTTGGCAACAACAATGAAAGACGAGTGTATTCCGCCATCTAGCACCTGATAGAGAGAGTGTCACAGAAAGAGAAAGATGGTTGAAAGAGATATAGAAATTGAGTGGGTGAATTCAAGGTGGCAGGTGGAAAGACAGAGGAATTCTGAACGCCCAACTACAAAATACCGCCCACTTCATGGCTCATTGTTCCGGGGAAAGCGCCGCAAATGGAGCATGAGAGAGCGAGAGCCAAGGCAACAGCCAAAATTTCACAGCCACAGCTCCTAAAGCATATTGTAATAATCCAAATGAAATTAAATGTACCGTAAACATTTCGAATTACGACCGAATGGTAACTTCAAATTCGTACATATGGCTCCAGTTACAGCATTTACTATACACAAAAACCATTCCAGGTGCAAGTGCCATACACAACAGCAAAAAAACAATAAAAATACCCGCCTGTAATTGCAGATGTGAGTCGAATTTTACCTGGCCACAAAGCAGAGGCCAAGTTGAAGTTGGAAAAAAGCCTGTTTTGCCAATGCCCAAGTGTTTAGACTATGAAAGATAGCAAATTTGTTGAAATAGTTTAAGCCACTTTGCAAGATCATTCACCAGCGACGATGGCTAATGGTCACTGTAGTTTTAATGCAAATAAAAACAAATGGGGGAACTGTTCTATTTATTTTCAAGTGCATCTTGCATAAATTTATATTATTTTACAAATTTATGGATGTTGGGCCGAAACTGATCAAATATATAGCTTGGTTATAAATATCGGATTTGATTTAGTTAAAACACACATGTAGATCAATATTATTTTAGGTTTCGGGTGAACTATTATTGTGCTTTAATTTGTTACAAAAAAACAAACAAAACAAGGACTACGAACAAGAACTGCCTTAAATCTTGATCTCTCGAATTAATTTCCGATTAAAAGCGAAGAGTCCAAATAAATCACAAATTTTAAAAAATTAAATATGTAATCCACAATTGTAGAATTATTTTTTTTTACTTATTTAAGTTCCTTAAATATTGCCATTCTCTCTAGTTGCTTATATGCTTAAAGTTTCTTAACCAATTTGATCTCAATTAAGAGTTAGTTGCTGATGGATTGAGGGAGATTATCAATTTATAATAATCACTGACTTTCTTATCTACAGCCTGAAGCTAAAATAAAATTAAAATGACCGGCCTCCACGCAATAAATCAAGGTTTCAATGCATATTTTAATAGATTTATTTTAGCGTCGTTCGGTCCATCTTGAGACTATTGAATTGCAGTGCTTTATGGTGTAGCACCATTAAATTAGTGGAGAAAAAATGATCGGCTTAAGTAAAAGCCACACCAATGAAATTGCACAATTTACAAGTTTACGAGCAATAAATGGGTATCGAGATGGAGGCCTCCAACCGCCAACGAGGATCCCCACCAGCTGAGTGAAGCCTCGGGGATAATTTATTTCTAAAACAACTCTATCGCGATCGGCACCACGCAGCCCCATAAAGCGCTCGATTTATTGCCATGGTCCGCAACAATTTGACAAGCAAATTGCTATAATTTCTTTTGCTCAATGATCGAAAACTATGCGGTGCATCTAAAAGCGGAGGCGGGGCAAACATACAAATGGAATAAGTCTCTTTGGCGAGTATGTGGCTTGGAAATGTTTGTGTGGACATGCAGCCAGTCATGAGCAGCATTTGCGCGCTTTTATCTGGGCAAATTTATGTTCGCGATAAAATCTCAACGACTACCGACCGTTCTGGTCGTGGCAGAGCTCAGTCCGAATGCAGAATGCCCCGAAGGCCCGTCTAATTGCGCTGTGAGACTTTGGAGTCTGGAGCATCGCGATCGTCCGTTAAATTGCCATAATTTCTTTTGGATTACGAGCTGGCGAGTTTCGCTCCAAGTCGTACTCTTTCTCAACCACGTAAATGGGGGAGCCAAAGTTGGCTTATTAGGTGGCCGCAAATCTCTGTGCAGAATCTCAACGCTTTTGCCACAGGCCTAAGCGATTTGGTGATGCGAATAATAGGGGTAAATATTTTATAGGCTTTATAGAGTCTTATGCTAATGGAAAAATTGAATTGCAATTACACTTACTTACTTACAGCCGCTGGCTAGCACTGCCAACCAACGGAACGATTGTATTAATTAAAATCACTATTTGTGTGTGGTCCATAAGATTATCCAGCAGTCCGACAGTCTTCAATCCTAATGATCACAGCTCAACTGACCATGGTCAGAGTCAGCACTGTGAATCGCAAGACATCTATTGCACCAAACGCAACCATCATTAAAATATCCAGTACATTTTCTTTTTTACTTTCAGTCGCGAATTGAGTTACAGTTTGAGGAAGAGAGTTGATGACAATGTCACATTAAAATTGGCGACCATGCATCCGTAAGATGAGTATGTTTTTTGGATATATTTTCGGCCATAAAACGGCAGAAAACTCTTTGGTGCGACCCATAAAAATTAAAAGAAAATCACAATTTTGCTTTTATTCCTGAAAAAAAAACGTGAAGAAAAAATAAATATTACTTTGTTGGCATTTTTATGATGCGGCAATGTGCGATGGGCGGATGGCAGTGAACGGTGGGTGAATGAAAAAGTTTACAAAGCTTGTGAACATCTCTGTTTGTATGGAATACTGAATTTTATAGCGATTTTAATATGCCACATTGGACTAATTGTTGGCCAGAGAGTACTCTGTGGGGGCTTCTCTGGCACTTAGAAAGCCGTTAATCCTAATTTTATGTGCTGTGTTGGCTGTTCCAATTTAATGGCTCACTTCCTGCGGACAACTCTCATAATCTTAATTCCCAATTTGATTCACAACGTTTTGCTCCACCTTCAGCGAGAATTGTGGCAACTTATTTTGGTTGCCAAATCATAAATATCACAAATAAATAACTTTAATTTTCACATTTCATGCAATCAATATTAATGCTGCCAATTTCGTTCAATTTTCGATAAGCTGCAGCTATCGCTTCACTATTAAAGTTGAGATCGCAACTTGCAACATAGCATCATGTTATCGACTTTTTAGATCGACTAATGTCATTGTATTATTATGTTGAATAAAATAAATAATTAGAATTCAAATCGTATACATTGCAACTCCGAATTGAATGTAATCTAGAACTTATGAAATGCAAGTATGACACAAATTATAGCTAAACTTTATCAAGCAAATATTTAATCGTCACGGTTGCTTCAACTTTTCGATGATAGAAAACGATATTTGATACGAAATCACATCACTATTTAGTGCGTGGTCTGCTTTTGTTGGTCACTAATAAATATTCAGTGAAAGCTATTTCATCTTATTAAAAAGGCGAGCAATCCGTAAGAAAATAATGTATCTTTCATAATTACAAATAATAATAAAATATAGCTTAATATATTGTGCACATTTTTATGAAACTTTGGTTTTGGAGTTGTAAATTTCTATATTCTCGAATGAGAAATAAGTTTCAATCAAATTCTTATGAATATGTATTTTTCCATCATCTTTGTAATTATAGTTGTGGACAATGAGCGAATTTTATGTCACCACCTCTTTGCGTATTTTAACGGTTTGAACACAATTTTATTGCATGAGATGAGTGATATAATATTTTCTTGGTTGAACAGGTTACCATCGAGGATTGTTTGGGCTGTGAGAGTGAGCACATTAAATTGCCAGCAGAAAATAAAGTGCACCTTCTGCTCTATGGGGCAGACAGTCCAATGAGAAGCGTGTCTTCGCACTCCCTGGGAATTACGCCTGTTGTTCAAGCTCTGAAGCTAATGTGCACCAAGGAATATGCAACTGCAGCGAGCTTGCAACACTTGGCGCAGCTGCATGTCGGCAAGGGCTGCGTAAAAATGACTTTTAGTCTGACACACGTGGGCGTTACGGATAACGTAGACGATGACAGCGATTTGGATTTTGGACCGAGCACTTCAAGGCAGGCATATGAGCGTGAGGAGCTGCGACGTCAGCTAAAAAATCAAAGGAATTCATCGCGAAGTTTGACACAATACCATGTGTCTGCGGTTCGGCGTTTCGACGATGTTCGCATCATTGATCGGGTTATGATTCAGATAAATTCGGGAAAATGGACAGAGCAGTCGGTAATTGAGTTCTGTGACATTTTCTTCATTCAGCCGCAGCATATACCAACTATGTTGCTCGAAGCCAGCAAAACGAATCCAGCGAATTGGTTGAAAGTAATTCAAGGCGATGAGCATTGCTATAGAAATTTCAGGTAACAACCAATTTACGGCATCTACAGTGAACATATTAATTATCGCAATTGTTTTTTATGACAGAGAGCACGGCAATCCGTTTGAGACCTTTGCCAAGCTCTTTCATCATGAGGACTACGAGAAGAACGAGCTTTTGGAACAACTCGTCACAAGCTGCCTGTTTAACAGGGAGGCAATTCAACTCTGCGAACGTCGCTTTGTGCTCACAGTTTTCGATGATGTTCGCAAAATCTTTGAATACATCACATGTTATGAGTACACAGTGTGGTTTTTCATCACGCGTCTGAATCGTTATACCCATCTGGGGCAAGTGGTAAGAAAAGACACCTAACCATGTACCATATAGGCTTTTAAAGTGCTCCCTTTTCATTCCAAGACCGTTGATGACTTTGACTTGAGCAATGTGCGTACATGCATAAAACTGGTCAACGACACGAGTCCAGTGTTTTGGCAGCAAGCTGATCACAACATCATGGACATACTTCACGTGTCTTTCCAATTAGCCTTTGCCAAGGTGGGCAATCAGACTGTGGTTTTCCTTAGCCAACTAGAAAAGGTAAGCTAAACATTCTGTATATTATATTCGGATCTCTAGTTTTTCAATCACAGTTGGCCGAATTCTCAAGCCTGCAATACGCTAGGGCATTTTTCATGAACAATATGTATTCGAAAGACGAAAATTCTCCGGTAAGTTGCATTTCATATGCATATGTAATGTTTATATCGTATCGTTTCTCTGATTGTTGTGCAGAAATGGATATGCCAACGATATTTACAGCGCATTATTCATGTGTCGGAGAAACTAGAACTCACTGTTTTCATTGAGTTCCCGCGTGGATTAACGCTGCTGCAGGAGCCTCGACATGTGATCAAATGTGTTCAAGATTATGATCAAAATACTGACTCCGTCTCATGGAATCTAATGGAGGGTGTTACTAAGAAAGCTGAAAGTAACCTCCATCACATTGAGAAAATTATGAAATTTAATTGAACCATGTTTGGAATCGAATTCGTGAAATTTTATATAATTTAATTAAGCTTATAGAGGATAACCTATATGAATGGTTGAACATTATACATATAATTTTTGTATAATTTACTTTGCACTTGTAACTTTTCATTTTGTTGAATACTCACAATGGAATAAAAAATGATTTTTACAGCGAATTAACTGGAACATTATTTATATTTATTATTTATATATTTGTGTTGAATGTTAATTAAAAATACGAGTCGAGAGTGCTAAAATACCCATTAGCCCATTAGTTTGCAATCATTTGCACAGAGGTGCATTTTTTTATGTTTTGTCCGAAATTAAAAATCCAAGTTCATGTTATTAATAAGTATGTATGTTTATATACGTTTCCGTTTTATTATGTTAGATTTATTTTATTTCACGGCTCCAGTGAGCTGGGATCTTTTACGCCATCGAAAAATAAATGATAACAAGTCATTTATTAAGATTTGTTTATATTTGTATTATGCTAACCGTATGTTAATTTAAAAGTCAAAAATCAATTTATGTATACATATACATACATACATATATATATGTACAAACATACGTCCATTCAACAGCCCATATAAAACTGCGAAAAATCGAATCAAATCAACAATGGGGGATACCCTTAAATTAAAATATAATTTCAAATAATTTATAAGTATTTAATAATTCCCAATATTTCTGCATTTTTACAGATATATTCTTCGTTTGCCCCATATTAAATAAAAATCAACGTAAAGAAAAATTCTTAAATTTTAACCAAATATCCTTCAAACAGCTGTTAAATGTTCTAGAGAGGTGAGACGAAATGTACCGAAATTTAAAATGATTATTGAATAATAATTGGTAAAATTGCGCGAAATATTTGTGTTTATTAAAGTTGTATAAAATGTTACTACATTGTGTACGATTGCGCGGAAACAATTAATGCTTGTCCCCCTACAATTAATGCACTTAGTTTTTATTAAAATTCGCTTAAGCTTATGCATGACAATTTGAACGATTTTGTTCAGCTAAAACGTACCAAAATTTTCACTTTCTAATAAACCGTGAACTGTATCCGTTTAGGCAGGGTTTTTAACCAAGTCTTTAAAGGAAAATCTAGACAGCAATAGAGCTATAGAGAGTGATAGAATATATAAGGGTTGTTGAAAATATATCAAAATATCAATGTATCGATATTTTTCTAAAAAACTATATATTTATATCCGGATATTTTTTATGGCCAAATATCGAATACGCGATATTTTTTTTTAGATATTTTAAGATATTTTGATTTGCAGGTCAGTTTTAATCTATTAGCAAGCGCGAAAAGTTTAAGTAAGAAGCAAGAAGAAAGTTAAGTATGGACATTAAAGCGAATTATTCTCAAATTAAAACAAGTGAGAAAGCTACAGTCGAGAGTGCTCGACCGTATGATACCCGCAACCCATTTCGAGAGAAAAAAAAATTTTAATGGTATTTTAACAACAAATATACCAAAAATATACTGAATTTTGTGTTTTGTTTGTATATATTTGAAAATAACGGTTAAAAATCCACAACACCGACATGGTCACACTGTCAACTAAACAAACAAAGCGCGAGCAGCTGCAAGTGAATTTTGCATATAAAATTGATTCATTAATAACTTCCTTGTTTTTCACTCGATCTCAACCAAATTCACAGGAATCATTGAGAATATAATTATTATTATGCATACCAAAATTCAATGCTCTAGGTCTATTATTACGGCTTTTACAGTTTTTGGGGGCGGAAAGGGGCGTGGCAAAAATCTAAAACAATCTTGATCTGCGTAAGACCTACACGAATACTGTCACCAAATTTGATATCTCTAGGTCATTCACACACTTAATACGTCCATATGCACTGGGCACAAAAATTTTGATAAATAGTTTCACGAATAACTTTTGTTCTACTTATCCGATTTTTACCAAAATTACAGGGTATATTAAGAGTGTCAAGCGCAAATGGGTTACCAAATTACACATCATTACACAAAGAACTTTTGGAGTTATACGCGATTTACTAAAAAAAAAACTTGACTTTTTCTAGATTAATGCTTATTGTGGGCGAAGGGGGCGTGGCATCCAACTTTTGAAATAAACTTGATCTGCGTAGGGTATGAAGGAAACTTTTTGCCAAATTTGGTGTCTCTATGTCTTATAGTCTCTGAGATCCAGGTGTTCATACAGACAGACAGACGGACAGACGGACAGACGGACAGACGGACATGGCTATATCATCTCGGCTGTTGACGCTGATCAAGAATATATATACTTTATGGGGTCGGAGATGCCTCCTTCTGCCTGTTACATACATTTTCTGTTGGCACTAAGTCATAATACCCTTCTACCCTATGGGTAGCGGGTATAAATAGCACGGCAAAGTGCAATTTTTGCCAAAAAAAATTATAAAAACAAGTAAGAAAGCTACAGTCGAGAGTGCTCGACCGTATGATACCCGCAACCCATTTCGAGAGAAAACAAAAAACTTAAATATTTTAACAAAAAATATACCGAATATACTAAAACTTGTTTTTTGTATATATTTGAAAATAGCGGGTAAAAATCCACAACACCGTTATAGTCATACTGCCAACTAAACAAACAAAGCGCGGGCAGCTGCAAGTGAATTTTGCATATAAAATTGATTCTTTAATAACTTCCTTGTTTTTCATTCGATCTCAACAAAATTCACAGGAATCATTGAGAATATTATGCACACCAAAATTCAATGCTCTAGGTCTATTATTACGGCTTTTACAGACTTGTGGGGGCGGAAAGGGGCGTGGCATCCAACTTTTGAAATAAACTTGATCTGCGTAGCACATATAGGAGTACTGTCCCCAAATTTGGTAGCTCTAGCTCTTATAGTCTCTGAGATCTAGGTGTTCATACTGACGGACAGACGGACATGGCTATATCGTCTCGGCTGTTGACACTGATCAAGAATATATATACTTTATGGGGTCGGAGATTCCTCCTTCTGCCTGTTACATACATTTTCTGTTGGCACTAAGTTATAATACCCTTCTACCCTATGGGTAGCGGGTATAACAAGCGGTAATTCCACAAATTTCGCGTCGCACTTAAGAAAAAAGCACTATGATTGTCAAAAGTCGCATTTAAGTATCTTATTACCCCCGGTAGCTCAGTGCCTTCAGAACGACTTCCTTCAGCTATAAAATGTGTCACTTGTGATTCCCGTAGCCGTATGACGGATTTACATATTCCATTGGTCTCAAATATTGGTGTTAAACATGAACATTTTATTATATGAAATAATATGAAAAATATAAAATAAATTGTTTTGTTACTATAGATTTTGTTCTTATTAAAAAAAAAATGTTCCTATAAAAATATCAAATATATCGATATTTTAAAAGTGATATATCAAATGTCATTTTGATATTTTTTCAAAACAGAATTTATCATCGATACGATATTTTAAAAATATTCGACAGCCCTAGAATATATTAAAGAATATAAATCGAAATAGATATCTGCCTGAAGTGATGTTGTGCTGGCGATATTTATCGATATCGATGTTTGCAATGTTTTTGTAGATATCGATGTTCAGGAATGCATTTACGTTTGGATGTATGTATGTGTGTATGTATTTGAAAACACCCATAAGTCAAATAAGAAACAAATTTTTGTATTAAATTAGGAAATTAATTTAAATAATAAATTAGAGCTTAAAAGCTAACTGACTGACAACAACCAATCAGCCAACATCGATCATCATCAATATTTTGACTATAATTTACGTTTCCAAAACAATCAAACTTTCTCTTATATTTTTAAGCTGTACTAAAAAATAGTTAGAATATGTATACTATAATGATATATTGTTTATTGCCGTCTAACGGATCACAGCTCTGCTGCAATGCAGATGGTTAAAATAAGCTGTAACATTCATTTTCCCAGTTATTTTAGTTTTTAAATCAAAATAAATATTACAAAAATATCTAAAAATGTGATATGATAACTTATGAAATAAATGTTGAAATACATACAAACTATAAATTTGCAATTAAAAAATTCTAATATTTATTTTAATTTGGCAGACACAGTGCTTTAAACTTATTCTCGAATACTGGTTCAATTAAGCTGTGAACCACTGCATTTACCATTTGGGATGTGCGATGATCGTGATTGACTACGATCTAATCCCTAAATATACATATGTGCATATATACCATACATATATGGAGTTAATGATCCATTTTCACAACTCTAATGTCATTGTGGTATACCGGGTATATAGCATATGTAGAAAAAGATAGCATTAATATGAAAATTATCAGAAGGACTAGGCATTCAGTTCAACTGTGGAGGCAAATAAGTAATTCTGCCTGTCAAATACCTTTACAATATAAATATGTTAAATCCATTAACAATAACGCATATGTTCACTCATCATCACTTTTCAATTGCATAATGAGCTTTGCCTTTTTTGAATTTTCTTACTCACTGTCTTGATGCGTCTTCAGAAGTAGTTGACTTGGTAGTATCATTCTTTAGCTGCGTTTCAATTAGTTTTCCCGCTGTCAGCTCAACCGTTGGTTGTGGCAAGACACAAGCTGGCAGAGAGTCAAAATATGGTGGAGGCCATAGCTAAAAGCAACTACAATGGTTGTCAGTCAGTGGCACGCGTCATTTGCTGGTGAATTGCATTTTGCGCAAACCGAAAAGCATTTTTAGCAGCAGACCCTTGTCTATACCCCATATCCCCCTCTGTCCACCCGCATACGTATGTAGCTGAGCGGAGACAGAGCTAAGGGATGCTGCCGACAGAAAATGTATTCCGCATCCGCATCCGTAACCCGACACGATGACTGACTGACTGACTGACTGACTGACTGCTTGACTGATTGGTGGATGTTTGTGCAACTTTTAGTGCACGTTCGTTGGGCCGAGCAAACCACTTGAAATATTGCCGTTCTTCTATTTGTAACGAGAAATTCGCACCTAGACAGAAGGTGTCAGCTGAAAGCTTTTGTGCATCGCTCATACGTAACGTGACCACGAAATGAACTCTAAATGAATAAAGTATTATTCCAATGACACTGGTAAAAACATATAGCTGCAAACAAACAATATCACATTTACCTCAAAGCCGTATCCATCACCTGGCTTTGAAAGAGTTATTCGTTTTTTGTTGCCGCTAGACATTTATCACTATACCCTGTGTGTAGGGTATTATGAGTTGAGGCTAAAAAATATATTAAATAAATAATGGAAACGTGTACGATTGCAAATACCATTTCAAATGCAGAAATAAATTGACACTGCCAACTTAGGGTATCTCGGCGCTTAATTCAGGATATCTTATTTGTGGGGATTTAATTTATTGCCGAGATTTGTGACTGCGGGGTCAGCAATATGCTTGTTGCTGGACCAACTGCAATACCATCGGTCTCTCATGACTGGTTTCTCACTGCACCATGCACTCTGCTGTCCACGCTGTATCCAGCTGACAGCTGCAGGCTGTATTGCGTGCCGGTTTTCGCACCTTATGCATATGATGAGATGCAGCCGAGGCAGCACTCAGTCAAATGACAGCTAAACATCAGACACACGCACTAGACATGTATGCCACCTGCCACCTGCCACCTGTCGCTGCTGTTGCTCCTCAGTCTCTGTGCTCTCCCACGCCTACTCTTCATATGCTCGCTGGCAATTTTAATAATTGCACAACGCCAACGAATTAATACTCAGTGAACATTAGCCAAAATTGAGCTTTGGCTGTCTGTCGTTTACTCTCGTTGTTTGCATTTTCTGCTTCGGCAATTGGAAAGTGAACACACATGAAGGACTCTGAGCAGAAATAGAAATGAGAACTTTTCTATTCCCGTTTTTGGAAGAAGTGTTTATACTTACGTTTTGCCTTGCTCAATATGAATTGGAGGAATTTAACGACGAGGTTCACTTTAAAAAAAATTCACTTCAGTTTAGCCTCAGTGGCTATGCCCTCATCTTTTGTAAGCCAGAATCGGAGCGAAGACAAAATGCTGCTCAGTGCTGCATAAAAAAAGGTCAAGCCTTCGTCTCTGCCATAATTAAAAATTAATAAGCGGCTACTGGATTTTCAGTATTAGAGAGCATCCAGTCCATGTTGGAACAACAGCTGCTTGAGTCGCCGAACCGTGTTGGAATCGCAATCTGTAATTATGAAGGGGCGATTTCATGATGCGACTCCAACAACAACAGCATCACCGAGTAAGTGCATGGCAATGGCGGAATTTTTGGCCTTTTTGGGTCCTGACCCGGGCACCCAAAATAACAAAAAAAAAAAAACAAACGTTATGCCGTCGTCTGTCGTTCCTCGTTTGCTGTAGCCAGCTGCTAAAAGCGCAAATGAGCATTAAAAACTCGTTTCAACTAAATATTTAAACAGTTTATTATGCTGGCTGGCACAGGCAGCGGCAGCGGCAGCCTCAATGCAGACTCTCGCATTCGTATTCGCATTCGCACATATGGGCGTAGCAGACTCTAAAAGCCGCGCATGATTATGGCTACCTGACCGTCCCGCCCCCTCTCGCCACCTCGCCCACATCTCGGCGGTGTAATATGGCGCGTGCGATACGCCAAAAGGAAATTTAAATTTGAATTAATTATGATGCTGAATTCTGGGTCCATGGCGGTCTCGCTGCTAGTGTCGGTGTTGGTGTCGGTGTTGGTGTCGGTGTCTGTGTCCTGCTCTTGCCCCTGCGCCTGCTCCTAGTTGGTGCCTTGCACCTACAATTGCCAGCAATTAGTTGATGTTGCAGCTCTGCGGGTCTATGACTGGCTGCATACGTGTTAAATTTACCAAACAACAAATAATAGTATAGTACTTAACACCCCCCAGAAGAGTGTGAACACTTTTATTGCCAGCCAAAAGTGAAATGCAATGCGAGTGCTCATTTCAAGCATGAAATGCTTAGCGGCTTCAACTCGGACCGATAGTAATGGCAGTTAAGGGAAAATACTTTATTCAAGTTAGAATTTTGATAATAAAGCGAAGACAAGTCACGTGCATAATTTATGTCCAATTCAATTGACAGTAGTTCTGCTTACATATGTATCTCCATCACGGCCACTCGCCAATTTCAATTGAAATCCTACGGCAAACAATTGTTTGTCAATGAAATCAGCTTGCCTAGCACGCAGAATTGGAAATGGTCTAACACAAATACGACTAGTACAGAGTTCACCATATTGAACTAGGCTTAGAGGAGCGAAAAGTGGAAAGTGGACAAGGTCATTAACATTACACGAATGTGAATGCGAAATTCGTGAAACTGACAGCAAACACGAAGGACATCACTGTGAGTGACCCACAGATAAGAGCATTGGCAGCGGAAATGGAATTGCGTGGCTTATAAAACGGCCAACAGGCAGGCATGCATTCAGTCAGCCAGTTAGCCAGTCAGCCAGCTAGCTAGTGAAATCAAGCATTCAAGTGTCATTAATTAGTCAGCAAACACGGCCAACAATTCGAGGACTGAGTACTGCTTTGGTGGTCAGTCAAAAACAACAAACCAAACGTTCAATGACCGCGCCCAATGCCCACGCCTAACGCCTACCGCCCGCGCTTTACGCCTCAACTGGCTGAAACCGAAAAAGAAACTCGCAATTGGAAACTGGCGGCCCGCCCCCATGGAAACGGCAATGGGGCGTGGCAGGGTCGGCCACTGCATTTGCGTTTAATTACAAAATAATCCAGAGAAACGGTGTGCACTAAAATCGATTGGGAGTGGGAGTCGGATTGTGAATGGGATTGGGATTGGGATTGGGATTGGCCGACGCTCATTTACGCTTTACTCCACTCCATTCAACTTCAGTCCTGAGCCGAGACCTCACATTGAAATCGGCTCATGGCGCGTCAGCGCCAATGATCCGACGAATGGGGCGCCCATCGTTGACGCTGCTAACCCAATTAAACTGTCGCCCCAACAAAGCACAACACCCACAAGTTGCAACTGTTGCCTCAACTCTGGCTCTGGCTCTGGCTTTGGCTTTGGCTCTGGCTCTGGCACTTTGCCCAAAAACCGCAGAGGCAAAAGCCTCGGCAAACGCTTCGCTTCGCAGGCTTCAATAGCAATTTGGGTAAATTCCTTTTTAATTTCAACCGCAGTCGTTTCAGACTCCGTCGTCCTCCGTGTCCTGTTACCAGTTTTGACTAGAGATGGTGGCGTGAATCATTATTATTAAGAAATTGTTAATGCATTGTGTCTTTTTGAATATCTTACGCCAATCTATGACAGACTATTTACACTATATAGTCGGGAATTCCAATGAATTGATTGCATTTACTTGAGACGTCACGTTCCCATCTCTAGCTTATAATGCAGCTTGAAAATTGCGGTCTGAAAATGCGACGGCAAATTGAATTGAACGCTAGTTTTAGTTATCGTTTGGTTTGGGCTTTTTGCTGCATTTCTGGCAGCCTCCTCCTCCTCTTGGAAAAACAATTTTCAATGCCATAAAGCCTGAAATTTCATTAGCTTTTCACGTTCACACACGCTCTCACACACAGAACACAGAGGCAGAGAGATGGAACAAGCAACGCAGACATGCACATGCCGAGCAAATTGCTAGACATAATAACATAGAATCCTTGGTTATAAAGACGTCGTCGCCGTTTTTGTCTGGGCCAAATCAGATTTGTATGGAATTTTGCTGCTTTTTTGCCTCCATTTAAGATAGGGGCGTGGCTGTGGTGTCGCGCTAGACAGCTGCTTGTCTGTCAGCAACTTGAACAGTATCTCTTTTGTTAATTGTTGTGTGTGACAACTTGGCTAGAAAATATGCCCTAAATTATTCCCCATTGCCCACGACAGAAAGACAGAAAGTTGTCGGCTGTCGGCAGTCGGCAATGGCGCTTGTCGCTGCTGTTAATTGCTTTGACTGCCACGCCCACTGGCGCCAGCACAATCTTCATATTTGATATGCAAACATGCAAGAAAAGCTTTGCGAATTTGAATTTTCGTTTACAGCCATTTTTCAGCAACTTTTTCTTTTCTTTGTATTTGGCATGTTGACTTTTGTCAGCGGCTTTCGGCGTTTTTCCCATCATATTTGTGTTCATGAAAGTTATCCCATGCAGTGCATTTTCTTTGTGCTTATGCAATTATTATCCATGAAAATGTAATATTCCCACTTCAACCTAAAACGCTTTTGCTTATCTTGTAACATTGTTTGCACAATTGGAAATTGCCTTTTTGTCTGCATTTTGCTTGTGCCTTTTAATACTTGCTCCTTGAAAAGTAGGAGCTAATAATAACTTAATGGCAAAGTATGTATGCAACTATACAGAAAAACAAACATTTGACCCAGTTAGCATCAATTGCAACAATTTGACAATAAGTACTTCACAGTCCATCAAACTTCAAGCCCTCAAACTTTAAGTCTTTAAATTGTCCAGCATTTAGTTAGCGGACAATGATCCGAATTATTCCTGCTTTTCGTAAACTGCCAAAATTGAATTTCATTTAATTGTGAATAATATATTTAAATATGTGTTTATTAGGAAAATGTGCAATGGGGCGAAATGGCATGTTGCACTAATTTGTAATAATTATATTAATATATGTATTCTCATTTCTAATAAATCCGCAATATTTCTAAAATACTTTTACATTTTCTTGGATTTTGTTCTTGTCTATTGTTCTTTTCAAATTTACACAAATGAAAATATTGAAAATTTAGTTTTTGCTGTGATTAAATAAGCCGATTTACTTTTCTGTAGATTTTGTCCTAGAAAAGGTTATCAGATTATTAACTAATTAAAAAATAAAATTGCGCTTTATGTGCCAAACTCAAATGCAGAAAAAGATTTTTTGTGTGTGTGGCATAAACAATACTAAACTGTTTATTTATGCAAACTTTTTTCTGTCGACAATTACCAACCGAACAATGAATTTTAAATGACTTAATTTAGTTTAGCGTGAAATCATCAAATTGAATTTAAATTAAGTGGATTTTTTCACTAATAAAGCTTGCAAAAAACTCATTGAAATGTGATATTAACTGCACATTTGAACATAAAAGTACTGGTGTTGTATTATTTGGATGTATAATATATTTGAAGCTACCGAAAAATATTAGAAATTAGAACTCAAACGTTGCCGAAGGCGAAACATTAATATGAGCAGCTCTGCACACACAATTCACATAGGGACTGAAAAAGCAAGCGAATGAGACACCTAGCTGGAGAAAGAGAGAGAAGGAGAGTGTGGGAGAATCACATGCTTCCAGCAACATCCTTTGTTTGTAATTAATTTCAATATAGCGAAGCATTACAAGTGAAACTCGGTAAATTTCAAAGTATGCTGCGAGGCCAATAACTTCAGACAGGCCCGAGATGTGGGCGCGGTGTGGGCGTGGCAGAGCGTAGAGCACATTCAGTATATTGTACACGCGAGACGCGTGAGATGAAAGGAAATGTTAAAATTTTCAACTTGTTCGAAGGGGCGCGAGGCTGCAAACAGGAGCAGGATCTGGATCTGGTGTACGAGGTGTAGGATGCAGCTTGTAGACCCTCCATGGCTCAGTCGGGCATTACTTTGCCCATAAAAGTAGTAAAATTATGTTGACTGAAAACAGCGGCAGTGTGTGCTCCGTTCTCGCATGGACTGCTCGAGGGGCCTGGCTGGAGGGTAGGAGGTTGGGTGGTAGGGTGGATATGTATCGACTCAACACAAATACTCATTCTCATTTGCAACAACAGATAAAAGTAACTCGCTGGTGTTTTAGTTAACGTTTCTGCACACTTTTCGAAGGTCTTCGTTAGATACTTTTTGCTGCCGCGGCTGCTCATTTCATTGAAGCACTCGCACATTGGTTGGGGAATTGTTTTTTGGCAACTTTTGTATTCCTACGAATGCCAACATCAACTGTTTAGCAAGCAATGCATAATTTTAATTTAAGCAACTCAAAAAGCCTTTGGCTGTGTAGGTAGTTAAAGGATTGCAGATTGAATGTAAATAGCAAAAGGGACTTGGAATCGAACCGAAAGGTCGAGAATCATTAGAGAATTACTAATTTCTCAATAAATGGAAATCGATGCTAAAAACGATATATCGATATACATACAATCATAACGTTTTCTCGTCAAAAACTGTATTTTTATACCCGCTACCCATAGGGTAGAAGGGTATTATAACTTAGTGCCAACAGAAAATATATGTAACAGGCAGAAGGAGGCATCTCCGACCACATAAAGTATATGCTTTCTTGATGAGTGTCAACAGATACGATATAGCCATGTCCGTCTGTCTATCTATATTAGGGTTGTCGAATATTTTTAAAATATCGTATCGGTGATAAATTCTGTTTTGAAAAAATATCAAAATGATATTTGATATATATCACTTTTAAAATATCGATACATTTGATATTTTTATAAGAACATTTTAATTTTAATAAGAACAAAATCTATAGTAACAAAACAATTTATTTTATATTTTTCATATTATTTCATATAATAAAATGTTCATGTTTAACACCAGTATTTGAGACCAATGGAATTTAAAACTACGCGTTGAGTAATATGTACATAAGTCCGTCATACGGCTAGGGGAATCACAAGTGACACATTTTATAGCTGAAGGAAGTCGTTCCGAAGGCACTGAGCTACCGGGGGTAATGAGATACTTAAATGCAACTTTTGACAATCATAGTGCTTTTTTCGTAAGTGCGACACGAAATTTGTGGAATTACCGCTTGCTTTTATAATTTTTTTTGGCACTTTGCCATGCCATTTTTAATTTGAGAATAATTCGCTTTAATGTCCATACTTAACTTTCTTCTTGCGTCTTACTTAAACTTTTCGCGCTTGCTCATAGATTAAAAGTGACCTGCAAATCAAAATATCTTAAAATATGGAAAAAAAAAATCGCGTATTCGATATTTGGCCATAAAAAATATCCCGATATAAATATATCGTTTTTCAGAAAAAATATCGATACATTGATAATTTAAAATATTTTCAACAACCCTAATCTGTATGAACACCTAGATCTAAGAGACTATAAGAGCTAGAGCTACCAAATTTGGTGACTGTACTCTTATAGGTCCTACGCAGATCAAGTTTATTTTAGATTTTTGCCACGCCACTTTCCGCCCCCAAAAGTTTGTAAAAGCCGTAATAATGGACCTAGAGCATTGAATTTTGGTATGTGAATTTGGTTGAGATCGAATGAAAAACAAGAAAGTTATTAAAGAATCAATTTTATATGCAAGATTCACTTGCAGCTGTTCGCGCGTTGTTTATTTAGTTGACAGTGTGACCATGTAAAAAAGCAAGTTTCAGTATATTCTTTGGTATATTTTTTGTAAAAATTTTTAAATTTTTTGTTTTCTCTCGAAATGGGTTGTGGGTATCATACGGTCGATCATTCTCGACTGTAGCTTTCTTACTTGTTTCTTTTTCAGAACAACTGCATCATCGACATGTTCACAATGTGTCATATGTCAAAGGTATACTAATATTTACGCACTAACATTACATATTAGTTCAATCGACAATTTTTTTTTATATTTTGATACAGAAATTGGCGACAAATAAAAAAATTATGAAATGATAAGCTCAACAAACTATGAAGTTACGAGTCCTCCAAGCGATACAGTATCGGCACTGGAATTCAGTCCAGCGCCCGGAAATCTGCTATGCGCCGGCAGTTGGGATCAAACAGCACGCATCTGGCAGGTTGATATGAATGGCACAACAACTTCAAGATGTTGCTGCAAGGTGAACAGCCCCATATTGGATATTAGTTGGAGCGATGATGGCCGCCAGATCTACTTGTCCACCACTGGCAATGAGGTGCATCAATGGGACTTGCAGTCCAATCAGTTGACACAAATTGGTGCACATGAGGCAGGCGTTCGCAGTTGTCACTGGATCAAGGCGCCTAACTATGCCTGCCTCATGACCGCGTCCTGGGATAAGTCTGTGAAGGTAGGAAATAAATTACTACCATGCATAAGAGTTGATATTGTATTTGTCTTCAGTTCTGGGACACTCGCAGTGCCCTTCCGATGCTTACAATGAATTTACCCGATCGCTGCTATGCCGCCGACGTAATGTATCCCCTCGCCGCTATCGCGTCTGCCAGCAACAGCATTATTACATACACTCTAGATCCATCACCAACGGAGTACAGATGCATAGAGAGCAGACTTAAACAACAGATGCGTTGCATAAGCCTTTTCCGGGATAATGCGTCATCGCCAGCTGGCTTTGTGGTCGGTGGCATTGAAGGTCGAACCGTCGTCCATTATCTAAACGTACCCAAGGAAGCATTTGTCTTCGAATCCCATTGCTCAAAGTGTGAGTCGGGATACAAGAACATCTATGCAGTCAACGACGTTAAGCATCATCCGATACACAACACTCTGGTTACGGCGGGCTCCGATGGCGAGTACGCGTTCTGGAATACGCAATCGCAAAAAAATATTTTGGTTAGCTCAACTCAGGATCAGCCATTGACCAAGTGTTGTTTTAATGCCGATGGACATATATTCGCCTATGCTCTGGGCTATGACTGGGCTCGTGGCTATGAATATAATGATGCTAGCAAGCAGCCTCGAATCTTGTTGCGACCTTGTTTTGAAGAAATGAAGCCGAATTAGATAAGCAATAAATGTACTTTTTAAATGTATTTTCGCTGTATCGTTTAGGTATTACCTATCATTACCATCCCCGAGCTGGCGTTTTCCTTGGCAAAAGATACAAGTTTCACACTTTGTAGCTTTGCATATGGCGCACAATAATCGTAGCCTTGCGACTGCAGAATGATGGAGCGATGGAAGCTATGCGCAGCGATTACAAAAGGCGTCGACTTGTAAATGAATGGCAACTTGGCTGGAATCGCGTGCCAAGCGCGATAATGAAACTGAAAAGGCACTTTCCAAACAACTGCAGTTGGGAGTGCTATATGTTTGTACATATATATTGTTGGTCGAAGCCAATTGCAAAACTTTGGCATCTGGCCACAAGAGTATGAGAGTTTTGGCAATCTGTACTGTTGGCCAACTAATCAAGCTGGAATTTGAATCGGCAGTGGCAACAGAAACAGCAACTTAGTCTCAGCCTTAGCCAGCGATGCGTGTAACTTTTTCAATTAATTTGCCTTAAACTGACTGTGTGAGGGAGCGAGAGCGAGAGAGAGAGAGTTCTTAGTTCTACGCTGTCTGCCTTAACGTATTTACGGCTGAGTTATTTCAAAAATGTTTTGCATATCAGATTGAGCTGCAGCTTCGGGGCGCACTTAAACGCCTTCGTTTTAATTTAATAAGAGCTTGCCAAGGCAACCAACTGGCAACTGCAACACAAGCAGCACAAGCACTGCATCCCAAATGAATGGAAGCTGAAAGCTACCAAAGCGCAAATGCACAAAAAAAAGAAAATCAAAAATAAATGAATAGAAAAAATAAAGAAACGAAAAGAAAACGCCAGCAAAACACTCGTGAGTCGCGACTCGCAGCTCCGATTTCGACTTTGACTCTGACTCCGCCTGCCGCATGCCGCATGCTGGCTGCTGGCTGCCGCATGTCAAATTTGAATTTAGCTGCAATTTTTACAACTGTTGCAAAGTCGCCTTCATCTGGAAATGCATCTGCATTGGAGTTGCTGTGGTTGGCGGTAGGTGGATGTGGATGTGGATGTGGATGCCTGAAACTGGCGAGGTACATGCAGCTTGCAGTATGCAGCATTCAGTATGTGCGCCAGTCAGACAGACAGTTGGCAATTTGCATAAATTTAGATTAGTGACATCTGACGTGAGCCTGCGATACGAGTGAGAGATGCGAGCTGCAGGAGGGATACATGATGCGGCATGTGAGCGGAAATATTAAGTAGGCGACTGCGCGATTGCCACCTCCTAATTCTCAGTCAAGATTAGCTGGCAAGTCGGCAAGCTGCCTGGCAATGACAATGCATATGATTTATGAACTAACTCCCTGGCGATGTCTTCGTTCTCTGCTCTGAATCAGCAGCTCAAGTGGAAAATTAATCGCATGCAAGCTCATTATGGCCATAAGTCGAGTGTTTCTGGGGTAATTGTCGCCAACTATCTTAAATTTCCAGTCCCCAGCGTATAGAGTTATTAGGGTGTATTAACAAATACTCGATTTCATGTAAAGAAATTAACAGAATCTTTAGTTGTCTTATGTTGTCTTACAATCAATTTTTGCAAATCTTTTCGATTTTTTTTCTCTTGCTTTTATCTTGCCTCGTTATTTTGAGACTTGAGTCCGCGTTGAAACCGAGCATAAAATAACTATAAATTCAGTTGCTCAGTTGCTTCAGCCATATCGCCCATTTTGCAGCTCTGAATTTCTAGTCCAACATTTGTCAGAGCACCGCCCGCCGTACTGATATTACCATAGCAGTTTCCATGACAAAGATATTACAACTCAACCTATAATTTATTCAGCTAAATCCTTTCGCCAGCCACTTACAGTCTAAGAATAAGCAGCGAAAATAAATTAAATGGAAATCATTTGTCTTGCTCAACAAAATATCACGCAAATGGGCAAACTGTGACTGCTGGGAGCGGGAAGCTGGAAGCAGTGGACGACGATGTGAATATTCCCGTCGAGCACTTGACAGCCGAGTCACAACAACAAGTGGCAGCAGCAGTCGTAGCAGTTGAGGAAATTTGCATAAAGAAATAATATTCATTCGTACCGTGTACGCGCCAAAGGATGACAGCATGTCAAAATCGTCCTTGACGGCCAAACGGCCATCCCAAGTGGCAGAGGATAAAAGAATTTCACAGCGAATGCGGCGTAGCATTAGATCAAGTACATGTCAGAATCTTACTAGTAATCTGCTTAAAGCAGGTTCTACTTTAATGAGAAGCCCGAAACTGGTTTAAAGACGCACGAAAGTATGCAAGCATTATTCGCAACACTTGGGCTCTGTCTTGGGGCTGTCGAAATTTAACTTAACCATATACGGGAATAATACTAGTAGGCAGGCCTAAGTCCAAACAGTATTTGAATTAAACATAGCAATTTTAATGGACACGCCCCCACTCCGCCCAGCCCATAAACAAGAAGAAAATCATACATAGTACGAACGACGTTTCGTGGCGGTCGAAACTATCTGAAATCTCAGCTAACCAGGCAAAAGGCCGATTAACAAGATTAAAAGCGCCATTAAATGCTTTGATTCAGCTACAAGTTAAGACCACGCAACCGCAGATACGCAAATGTTGCTGTTGCTGTTGCTGTTGGTGTTGGTGTTAGGCTTCGTGCTGTATGGCATGGGTTTGAGTTTTGGCTGTATCCACAAAGCAACACACCCAATAAGTTATCCAGTCGGTGCTGGAGACTGAAAGTTGTTTGGCACTACTTAAAGGAACACATGTTTTGTGGTAGAGGCAGCAGAGGCAGAAGCATCACCATCAGCAGCCCCCTCCCGCCTCCTTCATCCACTGGATGTTCAATGTATCCGCTGGATACACGAGCCATGAGTATCTGCAGCTTGTTTAAACGCATATGTTGAATTCCTGGTTAAGACGTAAATTACGTTAAATTGCTGTTAAGTAGAATTGTGCTAGCGGGCAAACAAAGGAATACACACACACACACACTGTGTGTTAACTCGGATACATTCTGCGATACAAATGTATCTTTAGTGCCATGCGCCGGTCTGCGGCTGCGACTGATTTGCGTGCCTGAATCCTTGCGTATCCTCACTCTTTGGCACACAACGTTTCGCATGTTCGCTTGATTGATTTAGGTTGGGTTAAGCCCCACGGGGAAAACCGTTAACGAAACCTGCACACTTAATCCCAATTTGCCAGAGTACAAATCAGTTTTAGTTATTTTCCTTGGCCTCCAAAACTAAATTATACATTTGCCTCGACTCGACTCCTCACCGAACTGCACGTGGCCCCACAAACAATTGTGCGTCGTAGCCTCAGGATCCGAGACGGTTATTGTATCAAAGGTCATATCCAATTTTGTCAGACGACAAGGGTTAAGTGAATCTACTAGTTTGGACATCTTTAAATTGATTTGTTTTCTTTTCCCCACGAAACTTGCAACTCGCCAAAAAAAAAAAAACAAAATTATGCAACAACAATTACGTCAAGCGAATATATTCAATATTTAAATTAACAAAAGAAAAACAATTTTCTATTAAATTAATTTGACTGCTACACATAAATAATTCATTCAATTCATTTGTTTTCATCGTCATCATGCAATCATTAAAAGTGTAATTTTACTAACTTAGGATTAATGTTACAAATAAAACTACAACCATTGTGTCCGACTCTAGAATACCCTACACACACAATCAATTGGCCGCATTTTCTTTTGCATCAATTTTATGTTTGTTATTTAAATTATAAGAAAATTTAATAATTCAGGATAGAATCGAATTATTTCAACCTTTTGATCCTAAATGAATTTCGAAGTAATTTCATTTGCCATTTCAACATTTATAAAATAGCTGTGAAAATTTTGATTAAATTTTAATTTGCTTCTAATTTTGCACAATGTGTAAAACAATACATAAAAGCAAAAACAACAAACTAAAAGAAATGCTGAAATGAGATGAGTGAAATGTGGGGAAGGGAGATGCATTCGAAATGCATAGAATATATTTTTAAATAGAATTTATTACGAATTTTACGAAAATTGCCATAGTCTAGCATTAAATGCAATTAAACCCGAAAGCAGCAACAATAAAAATGAAATTGTAAAATTGCATTCACCGAAATAACAAACAACGACTGGGACAATTGGCAACAGAAACAATGACTAACAAAGAGCAGGCAACAACAACAACAACAACGACACAAATGAGCAAAAATAATTTTATGGTCAATGCAGCGGCGTTAAGTTGCCTGTGGTTGCAATTTGTGAAAAACTTTGGGAACGGGAGAAGCCAATAGGCAGCAGCAGCAGCAACAGCAGCAACAGCAGCACCAACTAATTTAAATTGAAATTAAAATTGATTGTTTTTTAAATGCGTCGCATTTCCAACGAGGCACGTAACCAAGCGGTGACCACGAGCCTCGCCACCCACAGCCGGAGGGGTATGAAGGGTTTGGCCTGCGTGTCAAACCGTCAAAGCGACGCGACGGCGGTGGCCACGTCACTTGCAACAAATGCCGAACAATACAATGTGCAATGTGCAATGCCATCGAAATGTGCAACAGGCAAACAAATGCGTTAACAAATGTTGCCCGACTCCTGAAACTGGACCTAAGACTCAGCTTGTCCCAGCATCACGTTACTTCGAGCGCTTAGTACCCCAGCAAACAAAACACATACACACATACTGTTGAACATTCGCGCACTCACAAACACAAACACATTACATGAGAGTATGTGTGGATATGTTGTTGTTGTTGCTGCTGCTGCTTGCAACGACTGTCGGTGGCGGCAAATGTGGCAGGCGGTCTCTTATTTATTTGCAGAAAATTGTTGCTAATTTTGCACATATCCATATTGAACTTGCTGTAGCCGCCGCACGTGCAGTTGACTCGCCGCATGCCAACGTCTCTGCCTCTCCTCCCCTGGTAGCGCAGCAATGGTGACCACAATTGCCACCATCATCATCACACTCATGGGCATACTAATATGGTCAGCATACTATTCTGGTGTTGGTCCCGCTTAATTGGACACTACGCTCAATTAACTGACTCACCGACGACGCTGCCACTTGCATAATCATTGGCGATGCAAACAAATCTTACTAACAAAACAGCAAGCATCAAAGAACAAAGTATTTATGTGATAAGAAAATTTTAATTTCTGGGAATGTTCATCAACAGCTGTTATTTTACCAAGATGACTAGCGTCCTTTATTGAAAGTCATAACAAACTATTTGACACAAGTCACATCTACAAAAATATAAAAATGTTGAACATTTTCTGTTTTTTTATTGTTTGTTATCAATTTTAATTACTTTAAATGATTACTTTAAAAAGTTTTATTACCAAATTATAATCTAATTTAATTAGTCTACCGACTATGTAGTGCAACAATTTCTTTAAGTTGAATCCGACTGTTACTAAAATGTTCTCCAATGTAAACATCATTTAGAGGAAACTGTTCAACTTAACAACTCTGCTAAGCAATAAAAAGTTGGTCCTTTCTTAGACGCCGTGCTGTGCTCCATCAATAGTTTTTTAATAATTAAAACTACGCTAAAGCAATTAATTTTAAATTTCAGCTGCCTACGAGTACTATGTTATATATATGTATTATATACGGGGAGGTTTATTTCATGTCTGTGACTGTAGATGTCGGTGCGGTTAGAAAATATTAAACATCAGGAGAAGTCTGGCAAATGTCACTTAAAAAATTGAAAGGTTGCGCAGACACCCCCTGGGAACCAAAGCGGGCACAGTTGGATTTGGGAAGGGAATGCGAAGGGATGGGATGGGATGCGGTAAGAGCAGCAGGCGAACCTGGGCGATGGCACATGGGGCGTATGCGCAATGTTGGCAAAGGCGAAACTTAATTAATTTGAGTAACTTGGCAGCCGACCGGTTGGACTTTTCCTCTCTCTTTCTCTCTCTTTGCTCTCTCCTGCTGTGCACCACTCATCGTCGACTGGTGTTGTTACTGTTGCTGCCCGGCCCGTGGGCGTCTTTGTAGCGCCGGGTGTGGCATGAATTCTTAATGCATGCTGTGTGTGGGCAGCGTTGTAGGCGTGGTCGCGCGTTTGTAAAAAAGGGCTGCGAAAGAAAGAAATAACTGGAACTGACTATGTCAACATAATTAACTTTGAAGTGAGAGCTCCGGCAGACAGCATGCAGGCCAGGCAGCCCAAAGAATCCTTCGCTTCAAACATAAAAAAACAACTCATACATAAGTAGGAGAACTCATATGGATGTGTTTCGTGTGCCAAAAATGGCAAAAGGTGACCAAAAAATGGGAGACCCCTGAAATGCAAATTAGTGCGAGTGTTGCACATAATTAATTTAAATGCATTTGCTGCCAAATTGGCGGCATCTTTTTGCACGACATAAATGAGCCACAGAGATGGATAAAGAAATAACAAAATTAGTTTATCTTATGTAGATACTCCGACATCAGTTAATGGAATATGCTTTCGACGCGATTTGTGCGTCAGGGATCCCGTTGAAATAAGCACTTTACGCTGGAGTAGTTTTCAACAGTTTAATGAGATGCTCATTGTGGAATTTATTGTAAAAGCGAATTCCAAATGAATATGGTATTTTGATAGCGTTCCTTAGACCCACCTCGCAGCTATGTGTTTGATCGATGCCAATGGCAAAGTCACCTGCAACCCACAGACAACATTTCAGATATTCCTCCACAATTTCGTCATCCTTAAACGCTGTCTTCCGAGTGCGAAACCGCAATGGAAAAGTTTTGCATCATATCAGCTCATTTCAATTTACCTGCTCAAACTTTTTGATTGCCCAATTTGCAACAAGAATGCAATCAAAGCACCTCCTCCTCTACTACTCAGCATTCCAGCCATCCCCAAGGACCACATTTTGAGGATTTGGCTGATGTTGTTCTTTAAGCAAAACTTAAACAGAGAGTGCACTTAAAGTCCAATTTGATGGTGAATGTGGCTGGGATTGAGATGTTCACTGCGAGCAACTGGCCACTGGCCACTGGACGCTGGCCACATGTGTCTGGATGGAGCAGCTAAAGTTCGAGTTCCAAATCGAGTTGCCGCCTCCTTCCCCGCCTTCTTGCCGGCAGCGAGCAGCAACTCACAGATAATGCTCAACAAAATAAATGGAGAAACTGACAACACACTCGGGAGAACCGGAGACGGGAGATGGTTAGGATGCTGGGAACAGCAAATGTTGACGACGATGACTTTTAAATTGTTTTATTGAGGTGCCAGTGTTGGTCAGAAAGTTTAGCAAGTGCAGAATAAATGAGCATGGAAGTCCATTTTCAAGCATTACAAAGCTGCTCCAGCACCCAGCTCCCAGCACCAGCTTCCTGCATCCTGTCAGCCCAACAGCTCGACCGTTACGTTATCCTGACCATTACAGCTACCGTTACCATGTTCGCATATGTGTCAAGCATACAAAGTCAAATAGCTTGCAGATTGCCGAGCACCCAAAGCGGCAACAAGGGCCAACATTTTGTGCCTGTCACGTTAAACTTTTGGCTGTTGCCTAAGTAGCTGGCGTTCAATATGAGCGCTGACATGGCCAGCAGAGAGATGGTCACCAAATATGCTCATAAAATGTCGCCTTCCTGCCTCGAAGGATCGGCAAGGGGGCTTTAAGCTGCTGTCAATTGGCATTAGCTGGAACAAAGTTTCCTGTTGCTAATACGCTTGCAGCCACTGCCAGCTGCAACGTCATCCTCGTGCACTGAAAAAAGCCCCAACTGATATGATGGTATTTATGTAGTAATGTTTCCTTTTTTTATTTACAATGCTTATGATTTATTTTTGAATATAAAACGAGTAAGCACCCCTTCACATAGCATAGCATACATGGAAACATCGAAATATTTAAAAAAAACAATTATAAATTGAGTGCATATAATTATATAGATTTCATATTAAGTTAGAAAATTATAATATTTAAATACTAATGTTAGTGACTGCTAAATGTTATAAGTTTTTACTTGTATTGCTAGGAAAAGTAATCAAGAAATAGCACACAATAAATTTTAATTTCAGCAACGCTGAAACTATTTCTCTCAGTGAAACTGTTTCACAATCAACTGTAAAGTTAATGCTGTCGCCAAGCAGATTAAAGCTGAACCATTTCCAGGCAGTCTGTTGAGGTTGAGGTTGAGCTTCAGGTTGCGGTGTGCTAGCGTGACCTGTTAGTCACTCGTATTACCGTGTATGTCATATTAACTCAACTGATTTTAGGGAATGCGCTGGGTAATGCAGCTCAGAAGTTGCGACACGTGTTCGCTGACATGTGAAACTTGTCTCCAAGAAGTCGGGCTTGTAATATTTACCTTTAACGATTGGCAATAAACTCCTAAATAGTTGAATTGCTGTATCAAAATAAAGAATCAAATAAATAATTAACATTCTAGAAATATATATTTTAACGAACTTCAACAACGTTTTTAATTTAGTATTTAACTATCAAAGCAGAAATAACTAAATTTTATAAATAAATTCAAACGCAAACAACATTTTTATTCTGTCAACTGTTTCAAAAAAAAAGCATGAACGTGTCCCTAATTGAAGAATTTAATTTTTTTTGTTCTCTTATTAAGATTTTATCCATTAATTAAAAGGATGTTTTTCGTTCGGTCCAGATTCTGTAGAATGCTGATCGATCGCTTTTCGATTGATTACACAGCCACAACTTGAGCAGTTACATTTTTATTTGAAGTACTTGAAATGATAGCAGCTTCATTCGCCCATAGTTTATCGAACCATTCCTAACATCCTGGGAGTAACTTACGTAATACGAACATACTTTTCGATTTGAGTTTGTTGCTGCATATCTATTGCTCTGGGAAGCAAATAGCATTGTTTGCGATTGCAGAATGCAACGTTGAAAGCCAATTAAAAGGCAATCATGACGAGATGGACGCGTTACAGTTGCGCTCAATTAGCCACTGTTCCAAATCAATAACTGCACCACAATAGCAGCAACAGTGGATGCATGGTCAATGACTAACTGTAACTGGCAGCGGGCCACTGACAACTGGGCGACTGTGGAACTGTGCAACTGTGCAACTTGCCACCAGCGTGTGGCAACTGGCGAATTGCAAGCAGCGACAGCGGCAGCAACGGCAACGGCAACGGCGTCAATCGAGCGCTAACAAAGATAAATGGCTGGAGCCACAAAATTGATTTGGTTGACAGATGAATTGTGGAGTCAGTTCAAAATCGGATGAGTTCTCATCGTACTCCTACAGTAGGAATATGTCATAGCTAAAGAACACCAGCAATAACAGCAACCTAAATCTATAGGAATATCAGTGTGTGGTAGCAGAAGCAGCATTTAAATGACAGCAGCATTTGCTCCATTGGCAGCAGCAGCATCAATAACAACAACTGCAACAGTTGCTGGTCAACGACAATAAAATCAAAAGCATATTTTTCAATCAGCCATTGAATGGCAGCAATATTTCGAATAAATGACAAAGGGGGCACAGTTGAGACTATAGAGGGACGGGGTAGGCAAGTGGTGTTGTGAGGGGGTGTGGGTGTGGGTGTGAGTGTGGGCGTGGCTGTCACTATGATGAGCGCTCCACAATGCAGCTGCTGCAGATGGGCAACCGGGCGGGCAGCATTGGAATATTGAATGAAGCACTTAAACGCGTTTCAGGCCGCTGACCGTCCAAATGCAATTACGCATACGCCATGGATGCCCAACGAACCCGGCGACCGATGCTGCTGTTTCTGCTGCTCCTGCTGTTTCTGTTGGCGTTGTGGCCGTTGCTGCTGCCAATTGACACTTTGACGCATAAATCAACTTTATTGTTTATTGATTTTTATGTTTGTGCTGCCCGGTTTTGCGTGTCATTTTATTAAATCTTTGTCGGAGCCGCATGCAACCGGGTCTTTCAATCTTTTTCACAGCAACATTATTTCCCCACAGAGCCCCCCTAAGACCCTTACCCTATCCCTTGCATTGCTATTTATTTGAATTTATGCGATTTTAATGAAATTGGTTCATTGTTGGAGTTGCACGCATCAATCGGAACGATACTCCACAGTCCCCCGGCCTATACTTTGGACATGCTGAACAATTCATAAATCGATTAAAGATGTTTTGGAGTTCGTTTATTCTCTTCGCAGCTTTTATTTGTTGGCGTCAGTATCCCCCCATACATCTATATGCACCATACATGCGATGTCGTTGTCGTTGTTGTTGTCAGACCACCAATAAATAAAAAAATTTCTTTCGTTTGTACAGATTTCGGTTATCTGCATAAAATCTGTCCGTAGTTCGATTTCGCGTTTTAAAAATTTAAACGAAACTTTAAAGCGAGTTTAACAAACCCTAATTGAATAAACTGAAGCTTAAACTTAAATAATAATTATACCGATTAAGGATTAATTAATAATATTAATTATTTAAAATTGTATTTTAAAAACTACCCATTTAATTTATTTGTACTAGTAGCTATTATTTAACCCCTAGAAACCCCTGATGTAATTCCCGAACAAAAGCAATCGAGCATTCACTCGGTACTCATCAAATGTATTCATGGGGAGAGCAAATAGCTAACCGGCAATGCTTTGAAATATAATGGAAATTCCTTAAAAGTTTCCGCAGCAGCCAATTGAAGAAACTTTGGACAAAAAGATACAGAGCCTGTTGGAAGTTGATGGCGACAGGACGCAGCTTAGCAGACGCAACACAGTACAAATTAAAATTTAAATGAGCTGCTGCGAATGTCCTCTAGTTGGCAAGCTGCTTGCCCAGTCTCAGTATTGACACGTGACAAAGTCGCGAGGCCAATAAAAAATATTTACAATAAGCCAAGGGCCACGCCCCACGGGAAGGCGTACAATGTTTGAAACAATTTCAATAACCGTTTGCCAAAGCACCGGAAACAACGCCAATAAGTGATAGATGGCAAGATAGATAGATAGATAGACGAGAAGAAAACTTTGACAGTGCCCTCAGAAGCAGGAGACGAAACCAAACTAATAATACACAATGCCAACAGCGACGTCAGCGCAGATGTCGACGCCAAAGCCGAGACCAACGAGCGGCGTTGAGAATGCCAGCTAAGCATTAAATTGATAAAAGCAAAAATGTTGCATTTAATTGAAAAATGCTTTCAATGAATTTTGCCGGCGCGCACGCAAATCGATTTCAGTTTATTGAATATTTGTATAATATTTGTATTTGTTTATTTGTTGTATTTGTTGCTGGGGCAAACAGGCCTTTAAATTGAAATTGCCACGAGGACAAATATTTAATTGTTTTTATTGGAAAATTTGTAAGCTCGTCTAATACTTAAAATAAAGAAGATAATAATAAATAACAACGAAGAGATATAGATATAGATATAGATATAGATATAGATATAGATATAGATATAGATATAGATATAGATATAGATATAGATATAGATATAGATATAGATATAGATATAGATATAGATATAGATATAGATATAGATATAGATATAGATATAGATATAGATATAGATATAGATATAGATATAGATATAGATATAGATATAGATATAGATATAGATATAGATATAGATATAGATATAGATATAGATATAGATATAGATATAGATATAGATATAGATATAGATATAGATATAGATATAGATATAGATATAGATATAGATATAGATATAGATATAGATATAGATATAGATATAGATATAGATATAGATATAGATATAGATATAGATATAGATATAGATATAGATATAGATATAGATATAGATATAGATATAGATATAGATATAGATATAGATATAGATATAGATATAGATATAGATATAGATATAGATATAGATATAGATATAGATATAGATATAGATATAGATATAGATATAGATATAGATATAGATATAGATATAGATATAGATATAGATATAGATATAGATATAGATATAGATATAGATATAGATATAGATAATAGATGCAGATATAAAAATAGAAAACAAAAAATACTTGGGAAAAATAGTTTCTCCGGTTTATTCGTTCCCAAAGCAAATTGCATTCCTAACAAGTCACTGTCGTGATCCGTGCACCGTTTGCAGGCCAAAAACAACAATTCATCAAGTGAAATCAGAAGACGCATGCCGACAGCATGCAGCAGTGACATGTGGCAGGCTTGCCGCCGCTGGACGAGGCTCGAGTGCCACCCACAGTGACCGCAAGTCAACGAGGTAATTTGCATGCAACAACAACAGTCAGAACAACACAAGGAGACGAATGTGGACTGAGACGGTGACGGGATGCAGATTAGGCGCTGATTGCGTGAGAAGCTTGTGGGACTTGGACAGAGGGGTTGGTGGAGGTCGTTGCTGTTGTCGGTATTGCCGCTCTTGGCAGTTTGCGGCAAGTGAACGCACCGTAGATGCATTGCAGCATAACAAAGTATTCGTTGGCGTTGCCCGCAGTCGATGCAACAGTAAAAAGAAAACTTAAAAAACAAAAATTCGGCAATGCCCTGGGAACCAGGATGCCGCATGCCCAATCCCATTCACATCGCCACCGTCATCGTCATCGCCATCGCCATCGCCATCGCCATTGCTACAACCATGACCATGGCCATCGCTGCATGCGTTACGCAAATTGAATTCGTTGGCTGAAATTTATGCACCGTCGCGTTTGCTGTACCCCCAGAAAAGAGACGCTGATGGAACTCGAACGTAGTTGCAGTTGTAGCTGTGCATGGAGACGACTACGGAGCCAAGTTCGATATCAACAGCGATGCATTCGCATTCGCATTCGAATCGCTGTAACATGCAACTGGCTACTGGCTGCTGGAGTCTTGCAACAGCGAAACGGACATCGAGCGACTGGTAACTGAGAAATTTATGCTTTGTTTTGCCTGGCAAAACATGCAACATCAATTCTCGTTAACTTTTCATGCACGGTTGGGCCTTGCCTTTATAAAATGGACACACTCAATTCTTTGGGCGCCGAGTGACCTAGTCAAAAACGTAAAATAAAATACTCGTAAAGGGCTTCTGCGAAGTGCCGAACATTTAATACTCTTGAACTAAAACGCATTTTGCTAAATGCTGCGAAGAATTTCTTTCTTATGTAGGTGCAACAAAATCAATGAGAATATATGAATTAAACAAATGTAAAATGGTAAATTGTCAGAAATATCTGTGGATTTATTTTGCATAAATGTTTGAAAGTACATTTTTTTTTAAGAACGCAAATGTTGTTGCGGTACCCTCGATTGTTTGATTGATGTCATGGTTTTCTACCACTCTCAACATTCCTGAGCGTAAACTTCAGCAATATCGAGTCCATATTTCTTGGCCCATATTTTGCTCTAGGCGATTCATCTTGTGTTGAGATATTCAGCTATTTATTTCCAAAAGAATTGACAAGAAGAAAACGATTTTGTCATCAGTGGGAAATACTTCGGACTCTTTATCACAAGTATATCTTCGACCTCCGACCCTTTCGTGATGATGAAAAATGCATAAGGCTAAAAATATATCTTATAGCATTATCAAAAGACCTGACTGGAGTTTATTTGACCTTAGGCTGAATTTAGCATTGCGTACAGTCGATTTGTTGAGAACATAAACCACAAATGCTTTTGATTAAAAGACATACAAGCAATAAAATATAAGCAACTGAACTCTGCGTTTTGCTATGCATAGAATTTTCTTTGGAGTGCGAAAAGACGAAGAGTCTCGAAATAATATGCAAAACAGGCCCTGACCTTCGTGACAGGGCGTTCAACGACACCTACAACAATTGCGAGGGCCATTCAATAAAAATGTAAATTAACTTATCAATTACAACGCCAAACAACAATAAACTCCATGACTACTATGGATACACGGCAACTGGCAACTGGAGGGGGAAGGAGGGCGGTCGAATGCAGGAGAGAGGCACTGTGCGCGTGCCCCATACAAATTTTGTTGTTGGCCGTGGCGGCGACTTCATCTTGTGGCCACTGTTGAGTGCCAGCGACGGGCCTCTTAACGATTCTCTTATGCAAATCGTGCCACGTTAAAATATTCGTGCTCATAATTTTTATTTCCGTTATTCAAGTTTCAAGATTGTATTGCACACTTTCTGGCATCGTTGTCGCCTCGACAAGGATGCTGCTGACCGAAATTCCTCCATTTTTAGCCCCAAGTCCTTGCGCCACCTTTCCTGTTCTCGTTACGAAAATTTGCCTTGCTAATAGACTGAACTTGGGGGCCAAGAAACTACAGACTCAGACACAGACACAGACAAGGCCGAGTCAAACCTGCCTTAAAAAGTTGCGACCTGGAAAGGAGCACAGCAAAGATACAGATAGCGCGACATCGTGAGGCCTTAAGCAGGACATAAGTTACGACTGTCGGGGGTGCATTTATTTTAATATTTTGCTGATAACACACCGCCAGATATCTTAATTAGATAAGTACGCTGTTAACTATGCCCTGAACTTGTGGACTTTGTGCATTATTTGTGTTCACTTGCTCCACAAATCCAATAAGCTCTAATACCATTTAGTGGTATCAACGCCCTTGTTTTTTTTGGCGAAGAGAAAAGTGATTGTAATGAGCCTGCTTTGATCTCTAGTGGTCTCACTGCTTCAGTTCTGACTTTATCGTTGGCGAAAGTTCTATATATAGATATATGATATATTAACTTGCTTAAAACAATCCTAATTAATACGAAGTATTGAAGGAAGGTTTTGATGATTTCACTAAGGAACGGTTCATTGTTATAGCATTTACAGTCTATCTAATGGAGATTGCCTTCTTTAACGTCTGGCCCAGCTGCAAATGCCAGATATACTTATCATTTAAGCCGCCTACACACCATCAGCATTTTCACACAATGCCCAGGCAACACATTCTGGCCGCACCGTAACACATTTTGGAGTAGTCTTGAAATTGAAACATCACAACGTGCATAACCATCTTACGAACATAATCACAGGCCGCCAGCACTATGCCTCAGACAGACGGCAGGCTAGTCGAAGGCAGCTTGTCCAGGCAGTCATTGGACATGAACTGGATGATTCTGGGTATGCTGCTGTTGATGGCGATGGCGATGGGAATGGGAATGCGAGTGTTGGTCATGCAAGCGCATTTTCTCATTCACGTAGTTCGGTGGAAAGTCTTTTCGGCTAGGCCAGACAAATTATGGGCACGATTGCGACTACCACAACGACTACTTGTTGGACCCGGGAGAACTCTTCGAGAGGAGACGTCCAAGCGCTGCTAAGGCTGACGTTGGCCAGACCAGTGCTGTTAGCTTGGCGATAAACATTTGCGTGATTAATGAAATTTGATGCCAGCGCCAGGAGAAGGGCACCAACCAACCAACCAACCAACCAACCAAAAAAAATGAAAGAGAAAGAGTTGTGGACCCAGCAGAAGAATTAGGCAGGCACATGTTAGCGAAAGGAAGGTTCTCTAGTAGGTAAGCTCTGCCTGCTCTCCTTCCAATTCCACAAACAATTACAAGCTGGCTGTCACTATCGCACACAGTCACAGAAGGGCTGGGGCGGGGAGGCAACATGACTTATGGACATGGGGGCATGTACACTCAGTGGGCGGGCCAGCTGCTCCTTCTACGTCTAATTGGCTGGCCCGTACTCCAATTAGAATTCGTAATCGCGCACGCTTCGCCCATTTGAATTTATATCGAAATTTAATTTAATTAATAGTGCCGCCAAGTCGGTCGTATGCAGAGCGATATCCAGCAAAACTTGGCCAGGTGTTTATTGTGGGCACTTTTCCCCCGCTAGTTTGAAGTCTGACCATTGTTATTGGCCAACTCGCCTATCGCAGCGGGAAGTGTCAAAAAGTCAACTCAATAACTGTTTATTTTACTGGCATATTTCCAATTTCCATCTGTGGCCTACTTGCAACTAGCCGCCTTGTGCCTCGTGGCATGCGCTGAGCTATAGTGTGACTCAGGGCCACTCCAAAGGTGACTCGACCATCGGACTTCGATCAACTTGGCGAAATTTGAGCCTCTTTGCATGTTGGCCAATGTTTTCGCTCTTATCGCCAACGGGACGCAGACAGTTTATTTGCCCACTTCATTTGATTTCCCATTAGTGTTGGCCAATCTTATTAGTTAGTACACAATCACAAGCATAAATTGTCTTAACAACTACATAAAACAGAGGATAGGGCATATCTTATAAGCTAAATTTTTATCCACTGAAATGAGAAAGAATGTTGTAAATTTGCGATTTGAAGAATGCAAATTAAACTAAATCAAGAGGCATCGACTTTGACTATTGAAAACTATTCTTTTTTGGTAAATCTTAAGCATAAATATTAAAGCATATTAATATTGACACATTCAATTACAAATAATTTCTATATTATTGTATTTATGTCACTATATTGTTAAATGTATGAAACACATTAAATATTAATTTATTAGTCGCCGCTTAAATGAGTTGATTAGGTTTTTATACATTTATCTATTTTTGCTTTATGTATTTATAAATTTGATTTATTTTTCGTATCTATATTTATCCTTGTGCTACAGCTTACTAATTATGCTGCAAGTCGCTAAAAACTTTTAATTATACACATTTTTGTATGTGCTGATATTAAATTCAGCATTAAACGACTTACAATCCACAATTTTTTTATTTATATTCACGCTTAAAGATATGAAAGGCAAACATGAATCACTTAAATTTTCATGTATATAATTAATTTTATTTAATTGTAACAATCGGGTGTCAGTTTAAAAAATAACGAACATTTGAACATTTTTTTTTCTTGAATATTGTTAATTAAAAAATCAAAGAAAATATGAAGGATTGGAATTCTTAGAATATTTTTTTTAATACAGTAAATACAAGACTGAAGACATAACGAAAACATTTCACCTATGCACTCTGTCTCGCAGCCTTCGCTTACAATTTATGTTGGTGACGTTCGTTTTTTGGCTTGGTGGCAGCAGCTTTTCCGTTTGCAGTTTGCAGTTTGGAGTTTGCGGTTTTCCAGGCCACTCGCCCACCTGATAGAGTGATCGATATTCAAAACAACGTAACGTTATCTATAACGACTGAATACCTCTTACGCCCACATGTTTTGGGAACACGCCCATTTGCTACCGTTTAGCCAGATTGATTTCATGCCAACCGTTGCGCGACTTGATGATCATTTCGTCGGTGGTGCATTTCCACTATGTAGTATATGGATACAGTGGCTGGCACTGCCCACAATCTGTGAGTGAGCCGCATTTTCCCTGTGTTGTGCTGTGGCCCATCAATCAATTTCGAGTGCGAGGACGAGAACTGCACTTCACTTCACTTGCCTTCTGGTAAAACGGTGAAGACAACGAACGAGGTGTGTGGGTGAAGGTAGCTAGTTGGACCCTGAGCGCTTTTGGTTGTTCAAATTGTTGCGGCATCATTTTTCATATCCGCTGCTACCGCAACTACAACTACAGTAAACAAACACAGCCACAAAACGCCAGAAAACAATATCCAGTCGAATCCACTTCGAACCCAGCCCCATGAAAATCGAGTAGCAGCTAACAGCGGGAGCCGCTTCGAATTGAACATGAAGTGAAGTAGCGGACTCTCAACCTGGACCTGGCTGTGCAGCTGAAGCTAAAGCTTCGAATCTGTTGATGCAAATACGTGATCGCAGTTTTGTTTTCTTCTCTTTCATTTTTTTCCTCATCCATTTCTTTTATCTGCGCCTTCAAAAATCGCTTTGTTTTTATACCAACCAAACTATCCGCCAGCCACCCAGCTGCCCCTTTCCCATCAGAGCAGGGGGCAGTTGATTTTGTTCGCTGTGTGCAGCGATTGTTTCGTTGCGCGCGAATTTGTTGCAATTTCTCATTGTCAGCAACGCGTTCGCCGGTAAATTTTGATTAAACGCTCCACGGGAATTCACTTTACTGCCCGGTCTCGCGTTTCGAGTTACTCTGCCACTTTTTTTGGTTTTTGTATTCTTTGTGTTTTGTTGGGTATCCGATAGCAGGACCCCTTGTCCTTGCCTCTTTCATTTGAATTTGATAAATGCTTCTTTTGGCGGAGCGATATGTTATGCAATTTAGGGATTTGTTTTTGGCTGTGAACCGCGAAATAAATAAAAAAATATTTTTTTTACTTAAATGCTCGCACGTCTTCGTAAAAAATGAATAAGGCATTTGAAAATCAATTAGAGTGCTAGCACTAAGGAAAGTGCCATATTTCCTATACCCATAGACAAAGATTTATCACCGACAAGTGAGCACGCTTTCTGTGTGAAGAAGTACTTCTGTAAATGCCTATGTAGATTCTGAGAGGAGGTTAGGTTAATGGCTTCGGAAGCCACTGAATTATACTCTCCACACTCTGATTATATGCATTTATAATTCTAATTTAATATGTATCACCTAATACTCTTAAAATGTAATTAACTTTTGATGTCATATTTATCAGGCGACAGTTGACCTTCAATTAAATACAACAAGATAAAAATAAACAAAAAATATCTATACTTACTTCTTAATCTCCAAGCTTATGCCACCCCTCAGCTAGCTCAGCATAGGGTGCACAAAGAGGCCAATAAAGCAGATCCGATTAAAGTGCAGCGCGTGGTTGCCGGGACAGCAAGCAGCCCCAATAACATGCTGTAATAATAATTTTGCTCCAATTAATCAGCGTTAAATCAGCGAGCCGACATCAGCGGACGCGATGCCTGATGCGATTTCATTCGATATAAACCAATTGGCGCCTTTGTTTTGCCGATTTCCCTTTTGTTGTTTAACCGCTGTTGTTGTTGTACACATTGCTGATGCGGATCAATGTCTGGGAAAGCGGCAGATGCCCAAGTCTATGTCGAGTTCCATTAAGCTTAAACATTAAAGCACAAACATGAAAAGTGAATTTCGTTATTTCATCGAAACAAAGGAAACGTTAACATTATTTTTAATTGAATTTGTAGATCATTTTATCATTAAATAAATAAGACTTATATATATGTATTATTGCGGGTGAATTTTAAAGAATTAAATTTACTCAGATAAATATTTTGATTTCAATAATAAATTTAAATTAAATTATTCCATTAGAGATATTTAATAAACAAATATTACGTATAGACTTTACCTGCTATAGGTAAATATGTGAATGGAATGAATAATAAGCATGCCAATAACCAGACTGCAATTGAGTTCGACTCCATCGACAGCATTGACATTTGATGTGCCTGAAGTGTTTTTGTTATGGAACCTTTGACTTGGGCTTGTTATTTTCTTTTATACCTTTTTGCGCTTTTGTAAATACTTTAAAATTGGCCGGGCACAGTCGGTTCTTGTTGCTTGATTGTTTTCGATTCTTTTGAGCAACTGATTTTCAACTTAATTGCTTCGTTGTGGGTCTGTCTTTACCAGGGGGCATCCATCGAAGATCCCTGACTGTCTGTCAGCCGTAGGTGGTCTTCATAACGAGGTAATGAAATGTGAGTTGAAACTAAATTGTTGTTGATGTTGTTGCTCAGCAGTGAGTCAAGAACTGTCAAAAGCAACATCTTCCACTTGTAAGAAAAAAAAAATGGAAAAGACATGCAAATTGTGCGGTAATTTCTGTCATCATTCAGATAAAGTGTTTTTCTTGCTGTTGAACATTTGTAAATGCCAGCGAAAGAACAACAAAATTACATTACTCAACCATTTACTCAAAGACAACTTGTAAGCACCTTTCGTCTGTATATCGAATTTCGATAATTGAGAAATTGCCACTTTCAACTTTTTACAAGGTATAAGGTAGATAGACGATTATTATAAATGTATTCCTACGTAAAGCTTATGTAACAGACAGGAGGCATTTCCGAGCATACAAATTATATATGTATGTATGTATGTATATTCCTTATCAGCGTTAACAGGTAAAACGATATAGTCATGTCCGTCTGTCTGAACGCCTAGATCTGGATACCATAAGAGCCGGAGCTACAACTTTGTTATGCTTGAATGCAGACAAATGCTAGTTTTCAATTTTTCTTCTATATAAATATTAAAATCAATGCAATTTACATTAGTAACCATAATACAAATTATGTCTGATTTGCCGACTCTGCACTGCATTATTTAATACCTGTGTTATTTACCATTCGAAATTTCTGATATATTTCACCGTGAAAAACGGTTTTAAGATTATTAAACATGTTAGCATCACAAAAACGCCTATTTTTTCATAATGGATTCTCTAAAATGGTATATTTTATTGTTAATTAATTTGTTTTTCATTGCAGATATAATTATTAATAACTTGGTTTATTTAAATGTTTTTATAGGAGAGTTTACATGCAGATGAGTTCATGAAATCTATTTCTTTAACACTTATTTAAATTTAACTTGTTAGTTCTTATAGGCATAATTTGTCTCGATATATACCGTATATAATATACGTAGGTCTTACCAGCGTAGCCTCAGCTGCGATGTATCGATAACCGTCAGCTTGTACATCTCTAAAAGCTTTCCTTTTAGGTGTGACAGTTGTTTGTGAATTGCTACAAATACATATCTAATGTGTTTTAGAAATATTATCACTGACCTGAGACAAATGACAGAATGTCTATAAATCAACTGGGCTTACAATTATTCAAATACATTTTCAATTCTATTATAATACGCTATTAAATAACCTCGCATATGTTTTTTGTACTCTAAAAAAAAGTTTCGTGTGGCTCTAATAAAGTCGGAAAGCAAACAGAAAAAACGAGTGGTATAAAAAACGTGCAATAAAATTTGTTGATACGGATCAGCAATTAAGTTCCAGTTTGCAACGCATTCGCTTTAGCCGGTCGTAAGTTGGGGCTTTGCCTTTGGATTTGCTAATTAACACATCGGTAAGCTCGTGTTCGGTTTAATTAATGACGCCCATTGATATTTGCATACGATTGTATGCAAAATGGGTCCTTCTGGTCTTGGCCAACAACCTGTTTTCGTTTATGTTTAGACCAAAACCAAGATGCAGCTGTCGCGTTTATGGCCTTTAAAAGAGCACGTTTAATTTGTTGTAAATGCAGCTAAAATCAGAGGAAATTCCAAACCAGTTGCAACTTTGTGTCCGCATTGGACCAAGTCAACGGACCTGACCCTCGTGTGTAGGTGTAGGTGTCGTTGTCATCAGTGGTTTGCCTCAGTCCCAGCTTAGCCTCGACTTGTCAATATCGCTTACCTCATCTTATTGGATGCACAACTAGACTGGCGACCGTGGCGTGGTCTGGTGTGGTCTCAAGACCAGATCTAAGCGCTCCCATGTCACTGGCCACTTGGCTGTCAGCCAGCGGCGCCTACGGTTGACACTTTTTCGCGCCGACACGCCCGCTAATCTGCTCATGCATATCATCAGACAGGGGTCGAGTACCAAGTGATGACTTGACACTTTGCAGAGCGGCCCAGCTGGATGCCGAGACCCATTCTGTCGCACAATAATATTCATGTTAGACCTAAACCCAACGACGATATCGTTTACAACTTGTGCTCTCGACTGGCAATTTCATTAACATAAGTGTATCTATGTTTTTGTATTTACAGCTCATTAGCACGATAGATCATTTGGATGAGCGTTGACACCTCCTTAAGATGTCTGCATCACAGAGTAACCAGAAGTAAGCCAACGATAAACATACTCACAGAGTAAGCTTGTCCCAAACCCAAATGTTTACTCTCTTAGCCTCAATCAAGCGAGTTTGGCTGATGGCAGCATAATGGTAGGAATACTTTACAATGATGGCGTGGTAATGGCCATCACCATGACGGGTCATCTCATCTACTATTTGGAGGATCGCATTTAGTAAGTTGTTTAGTCAGCTGCCCCAAACTGTTGTTAACTTATTGTTTTTTAGCTGCTGCGCCAGAAGTACTGGCTATGATCGCGAATCATTGCTGGACGTGGCTAATGAGCTGGAGGAGATGTCGTCAAATACATTTGGCTATAGAGGAGCGCCGGTGGTTCAAGCATTAGAGCTGCTCACAAAGAAGTATGAGGCTCTCCAGGATGCCGAATTGCTGCTGGCTGGTGAGGATGTTAGTGGCCTTCACTTGTTCACGCTAACCTGCCAGGGCTACGCACGTGTCTGCTATGCAGCCCTGGGTTCAGGAGCCGATGTGGCCAACGATTACTTGAGTAACCACTGGAAGAACGATATGGACGTAAAAGAGGCCGAAGCGCTGGCCCGCAGAGCCATTGCCAAGAGCAGAGGAGACATGTCCAAAGTAGATGTATGCGTCTTATTCAAGAGCCGCTAGAAGATCTATCTCTGTCATTAAATATAAAATTCTTATCAATATTCCCATGTGACTGATTATTGTAAAACTTATTGCACTAACAAACAATTTGTATTTGTTGAGCTTGAGCTTGAGCTTGAAGCAAAAATAAATTAGTTGTTGATACTCAGCTGGCCAAGGCCTGAATGTAAATAATTAACAACATTTCTCAGGTAATCGCCTGGGCGCAGGCTTAGATTATCTGCAGCTTTAATAAACGTCCTGGCCAGACGCTCTCCTCTTGGCCCAGATGACTATCGCAATCGCTGGACCCCATTGCAGGTTTAATGGCAAACGGTAAATGCAGAGTAAGCACAAATGATTTATGCGCAAGGGCAGCATATAATTAATAATGATTAAAAGCTGGCGCCCATCAACAGGCCCCGGCAAATGGATTCTCTTATAAGCAACTTGATTCCTTGGGTATAGTGTATGAAGCACTAATCGCTATGGACATGGGACAAGCGCAAACGCAAATGGAACGAATGAAGCAAACCGACTTTCCTACGAAATGAAAAGTGGTAGAGTCAAGATCAAAAATCCACTGGCGCCCTGGAGACGACCTGCTGTGTGGATTAACATGAATTTATATATGCCATTTGAATGGTTCATATTCATATTGGCCACGAGTCGACTTCAGACATCTGAATGCGAACTGAGAAAGACTAAAAATGGGTCTGTGCGTGACCAGGTTTCATTTTCATTAGCCTCGTTACCCTCTTGAGTCGTGGCTCTCGTTGTTGTCGTGGTGTGTGGTCGTTCTTCCATTTGCAGCACCTGGGTGGCATTATGTTGTCAGAATCACGACTCCCCGGCTCCCTGCCCCTGCTGCAACAAAGATGCTAATTGATTTTGTGCTCCAAATTGCAAATGAAAGATAATTTTTTGCGGTGTCACTACAAAAATTACTTTAATAACTTATCATGTTCGATTGCTACAATTATGGTCGTTTTTATTTATGTTCTCATTATTTTCACAAGATGGCATATGAATTGAATTTTTTATAAATATGTAATTAACATTGGCGTAATCCAAGGTATTACATTATGTACATGTAGCCGTCGTCACCTATGTATAATTTAATATAAATGTGAGGAAAAAATGTCGAATTGAGTGCATCAGTGATTAAAATTAAATAATAAATGAAGTACTTAATATTTTTCAATACAGAACAAAAATAAGATACATCAATTTAACATTTCAATATGACAGATTAAAATAAGCCTTTGGGTTTTGCTAAAATCAGTCTTTGAACACTACAGTCTCTAAAGCGACTTTTGTTTTGGTTGCGTGTTAATGCTTTTTGTACAATATAATTGTGTGCAATATAACAATTGGGCAGGATCTGCAACATCCTTGATCTGTTGGGTCTGTGGATGGACTCGATAGCAAAAACAGCTTGTTTGGGGGGTTCGTTGGACTCAGCATTGCAACGCAATAAAACGAGGTAAAAATCGAGTCCTATAACCTGTTATCAAAAATATTTAAATTAATAACGCACAACAAAAAGTTTTGCATTATCGCGTAGTATTGCTAACGAGATGATCTGTTAGCCTCGATTACCCTTAACCGCCATACCGATGATTTTCCATATACGCGACAGATTAATGTTGGAAAATCCCTAACTTCGTTAAATTATTTAACTCCAAGGAAAAGAAAATAAAATAAAATTATTTGCACCATTATTATGAATCTTATTTGTTCTTTAAGAATTCCATTTATTAAACCAACCATCATAACTATTTGTCTTATTACACGAATGGTTTTTCTTATTAATGTTTGTATTTAAATGTGATTAAATGAAAATCGATCAAATCATATCAAGCATATAATATATATTTTTATGTATATATAACGAAATTAAATTAAAATATGAGAATTGAAATAAAATCAAAGGTTAGTTTATCTTTTCTCATAAAATCCATGGAGTAACAAAAAAGGTCCCCATGTGTTTTTGTTTGTGGCACAATGGAAATGTTTATTTTTAGTCACAAAAAGGAAGCTGAGAAGTCCATGATAGAAAAAATACTGCGCGATTTCTAATCTACCATTTAATGAAACCACTGAATGGAACGGATGGATCGGAACAGAAATTTAAAACATATTCTTAGTGGAAATGGATAAATTGATTGGAAGATCTGGTGCATAATTTCTATTTTGTTGTCGTTTTCCTTATAGAGAAATAATTATCATTGCTCTATTTTTTCCACTGCAGTAAATACACATAACAGATCAACCTTAGCATCAATAATAGTGGTAATCTAGAGCTCGAAATTTCTCCATATTCAACAGATAAAGTATGGTGTTTATAGTTGAAATTTATTTAAACATTTCAGGATTAAATTGTCATTTTATTATTTGTGAGAACAGTGCTTATTTCGAAATATAAAAAATATATTGAAAAATATGGTCACCTTACTTTTTGACAAAAGCTTCTTATCGATAAATCGAGAATTCTCTGTCAGTTCACGTTTCAGAGTCGTGTTGTTTATCACTTTTTGTTAAAAAATAAAAATCATAAGAACAAAAATGGGACCTAAGAAGGCAATTGTGGATCCGGTAAGTTGAAAAATAGCAAACAAGATATTGATGTATTAATCCACAGATTTTTCAGCCAACCGGTCGCTATAAAGCTCCCTATCAGCCACCAATTGTGAAATTTGCTTCTGGTAAGCTTTTGCCTTTTTTTTGCAATTTATGCAATCAGAAATTTCCAAAGTGGTTTCCAGATCATTTGTCCATATCAAATAGTTATGGTCGGCCCGTGGAGACTCCCGTATTTCAGAGACCTGCTGAGCCACGCCAACGTGTATGTAAAGGTGTATTTATTTTGTGGATAATTTATTTTTCAAATCGTGTTTGAATTAAAAGGGACGTCCCCGGAAGACTGCAGCATCGACCATAACAAAGGCAAAAGAAGAAAGCGTTTCCCTTCAAGTTGCCAAGGTTTTAGTTCGGGCATTGAAGGATCGCTCCAAATCTATACTTACGGAAAATCATGGATTCATTCGTAATCAAAAACCAGATTTTATAGTATCTGGGTTTTACTATGAAGAACAACTGGTGTTTGCCGTACGATTTAAAGCTCGGAAGACCCCTGATTTTATCACTGCTATTGAATTAAAGCTTTGGGCTCCGGACATGTTGATCAACTTTTATGAATCCCACTTGCACTATACCCACAATGATTAATTTTTTTTTTTATTTATATTCAAGACGCAATACACGAATTTTTTAATTCAAGTTACGGTAATATTTACATATGTACATTCGTTCGAGACTTATACAATAAATAGATATAGATATCTCATCTTATAATGGTGTTAATTTATCAAAATTGTGATTCCGTTGCAATTTAAAAAAGTCAATATTTAAAGTCCGTCATTAAGAAATCCATTCATAAATTAAATGATGGTTATAAACCTTTAATTACATTATTGGACCTTTCTGATCGTCAATACATGAAAAGTTTAACCCAACCGTAATTTTTTAAAAAATTGAATCTATCTTAAAAACAAAACTAGGCCAAGTTTTTCTATTTTCGAACAGTGAATAAAGATCGTTAGAGTAATTATTTCGCAATTTCGCTACCTTTTAGGCGCCTAGATTTTGTAAATTATAATTTCGGAGTGAACGTCACATAAACATCCTAAATATTTTCGTAAACAAGTTCGTACTCCCCCCAATAACTCAAGCTAAAAAGTTGGAAATGCAAAAGCCACAGGTGTTTTGTGCAGCCATTCGCTTAAAACCAACAAATTTGCGATGGTTAGCGTCGCATTAGGATTTTCAATACGCTTTGGGCTATATATAAATCCATGTTTTACCTTGTCCTTAGCTTGCAACTGCAATATATATCTGTGCTCGAGGTGCCATATATTCTGCGACGTCCGCGGGTACCGAAGTCACAGCTTGAATAGAAGGATTGGCTGGCGCAAGGCTTGGGGTGTGGGTTGTGGGGTTGTCTTGTGGATGTCGCAGATAAATTTTCATGTTGTCACACCTGTGCCGAGCATGCACATAAATATATATCTGCGAATTTAGCCGCCAAAAGGTGGCAGTGCAACAATTTCGGCCGAAATAAGATATCACAGGGAGAGGCATTCAATTCGCACCCAAGTCGGCGACTCGTCGGAGGTGTAAAAAAAATTGAAAGGGAAATATTATTAAAATGCCGCATTGTTGAATGCCTCCTGTAGCAGATGCAGACAGAGGCAGAGGCGACACCTTCCTGGAACTTGCATTCTCATTGCTTGCGTTTATTTATGGCGAATATTTGATTTTCGAATTTCGTTTTTGGCATTCGTGTCTCGTGCTGTTATCGCTGTGGCATTGACATTTTGACTGTGTCTCACCACGCGGCAGCGTGCGCTCCAGGCTTCAGGGCATTGTAGCAGAAGTCACTGCATAAATATTTGCTTATTTATGCACAAAAGTCAACACTGAGTACACAAAGTACACAATCTGTGGCTGCTTATCACCCAGGAGCGGGGAGCTTGTCGACTTACAATTTTGGCCGAAGCAACAGGTCGCAGTTTCACTGCGAGGTAGATGAAAGTTAACCGCAGAGCTGACTGAATGATTTAAGATGGCAAATAAACAGAACATGCAAAATTTGATTATGGTTAAAGATAACAAATGTAGAAAGTAAGACATATTCAACCTGCATAAGTGCCAAAATCCACACTACTCTTTTGATGAGTTTATTCTGTAAAAAAAGCTTAAAAGACTAAATACTATTAATACAAAAATTAAAATGCAATTTTAGCTTCTAAGAAATCATTTATAATGCTTTTACTATTTATTACAAGCAATTTTACTGAGAACGTCATTCATATTGTAATATCAGAACGCATTCCAACCATTGTCAGATGTGCGCCGTTCATTGTAAAGCAAAATTAAAATTGTGGACAGTGCCTCAGCAGTTTATTATATGCTCTGGTGCTGTGGTCAATGGGTCTGGGCACGGGACACTGAGTTGTGTCCACGTCCGGCTCTCTTAACTGCCCTATCATAATTCACTGGCGAGGCGCAAGGATAATCCAACACTGCAACCCCCCCTGCAATACCGTCTGAGCGTCTGGGAGCAATAATTTAAAAAATTGCTCTATTATTTATTTGAGCATATGTCAATGAAATGTATTTATTTATTCAAGGCAGCAACAATAAACAAAATGCCTGCAAAGTCAGCGTGCTGTTAATGAGCATCATATCGAGAGGAAGAGGAGAGCTGCGTGGAGGTTAGATGTGGACACAAAGGGCGTTGCTGTGGGGTAACCGAGGAGCGGGGCTGCCGATGTTGACGTTAATTGACCGCAACCATTTTTTTCTGCAACGTGCAGTAAATTTTAATGAAATTGCTGGCGTGCATTGCGAGCTGTTTGTTGCTCACACAGAATGGGGCGTGGCAAGGGCATTGCTGCATCTGCAACTGCAACACCAGCAACAGCAGCAGCAGCAGCAGCATCAGCTCAAAGTGCTGATGACACGCCTGTCAGCGACACTTTGTGCCGCTTGTTGCATGAAAACATTTACAAAATAAAATAAAATAAATATAAATAAAATGAAAATGAAAATGAAAAAAAAAAAGGAAATATAAAATCATGCAAATTGCCGAGGCTTAATTTTCGACGCCCTGACAAGGGATAAGCCGGTCTTGTCCTCCTTGTTGTTGCTTTTGTTGTTACAGTAGCTGTGTTGTTGTTGTCGAGTCTGTTTAATGTTTTGCTTTCTGGCCAGGCTTCCACTTTTGATGTCGCTGCATTTATAAATTAATTAAAAATAAATTACTTTATGTTGCATGTCGAATTTCATTAAATTTAGCAAGCGACAATAAATACAGCAACAACATTTCAAGTAGGCATAACGTTTCTTTTTGTTGTTGTACAAAATAAATAATAACGCTGCATTTTAAATGCACCATTCCAATTGGTTGAAAACTCTCCACAAAAATGTCTTTGTGTAATGTAATTGTTTGGTGTCAAGGAAGTTGTAAGTTAAAGTAATTTATTTGTAAGTAAATTTACGATACATACACCTTAATGCAAAGTGAGTCTGCTTAAATCTTATGTGGACTAATCAATTTTAGCGTCGTTTATTCACAAAGTTAGATCGAATAATGCAGCAAAAATACTTATTTAATTGACAAACTTGGCGAGCGAAATCAAGTTTTGGTAAGAGGCACACAACGGGGGCAAGGCACTTAGTGCCTGGGCTATGAGTTCTTATCTAGAGTTGTAAAGAATTTAATTAAGCACGCAGGCTTAGACGTTGTGAATGGTTTCTGCAATTTGCCTTAAACTAACAAACAGAGTTAGTTAGGCGCACGGAGCAGAGTTTGGGAGTTTGCCGCTGGCTAATTTCGAATTTAATTTGAGAGAGACGTTGCCTGACTGGTCTGACCCCAACCCAAAGGTTGCACAGTAAACAGAACTTATTAAACCGAGGCAATCGGTATGCCATAAGAGACTGAGACTGAGACTGGGCCTGTGCTGGGCGTGTCGAGTTGGTTAAGTGGCAAAATAACAAAGACTCTCGAACTTGGGACTTGAACTGGGGACTGTGAAGCAAAATTACAGACACTCTTTGGCTGTGAGTTGTGCCGGCTGGACTCGGCTTGCAACAAAACCGCAAATTAGTTGGCTGCCTCAACGGACCTCAAATGGCACAGCAAGCAAGGAGAACAACATCAGCAACTTTTCTACATGCGAGCTGTGAGTTTGCCCTCAATGTCAAGCGTATCCACATGCAGCACCGAAAACCAAAGCGAGAGACAAAATAAATAAAAAAGAATATTGTTGGAACTGCTGTCGGCGTCGCCGTCGCCGTTGACGTCGCCGGAGGCGTCTTTCCTGGAATCCCGACAAGAGGCACAAGAAACAACAACAGCAGCACAGTCACCCCCATGAATGGCAACTGCTTCTGCAGCCTCTTCTCGCAGCCTCTTATCAGCTCCCGCTGCTTGTGTCCCACTTCAAAAATTGACGCTCGCGTCGCTTCAAATCGTCGTCAACGTTGTCATCGGCATTCGTTGTTCGCTGTTCGCTTCGTATCGACTCCATCTCCATCTGCATCTGCATCTGCATTGGCATCGCCATCGCCATCGTCACTGCGATCTCGTCCATATGGACGTGTGTGTGCACTTAGATGCCAGCGCCAGATAAGCTCGCCCAGCCAAGTGGCCGCGACTGCCCTAAACTCCCTGCCATGACACTGACTTTGGTGCCTTCTCGGAGCGGTTCATGTGTTCGCTTTGTTCATAAATTATAATTTTATGATCACGAACATATTCGTGGAATATGTTGGCGTTACCAGCTCCATTGTCGCCACCGCTGTCTGTCTCCGAAACGCGTTAAATATTAAAGTGTCTGCACCAGAGAGGAGGGGAAGAATAAGTGGAGACGGAAAATTAGCTTCGCTTGGTGTCTTTGAGCAGTGCCATCGCTAGTGTGTTGCCATTTGTGTTTACACTAATTGAAGAACTCGTCGTGGACGCGGACATGGACGTGGACACCACTCAGTCTGGCTCTTGCTTCGTCACAGCCATGGACACTTTAACACCATCCCATCTCCAATCCCTCCAATCAATGTCAAGTGGCTTCCGTGGCCTGTGGCGCAGTCGCACTTCTTGGACTCTGTCTTTGAGTTTGATCGTAAAAATTCTTTATTGCTCCTGGGTTGGGGGCAGAGATCTAGCCTAGGCTGAAATAAGTTTGTTTAAGTTTGCCGACGCAAACTCAATGGAAAATGACGAGTCTCGCGCCTTAATTGAAACTCGTAAATCAATTAAGTCTGCAGACAGCTGAAGTTCAAATATTGAATTATTTATGCCTTTTAATTAGCATACTCCAAGATAACTTTCCCATTTTGGACAACAAAAAAACTAATTCAAATTCAAAGTCTGCCGCCCGATAGTTCAGTTGGAGGCGTTACCATCGCCAATAAAACGGATGTAAAAATATAATGGTACTGTTGTCAACCATGAGCTATGGAGTGCTGTCAAGTGTTATCTGTGATGTTTGATTTAATGCCAGATTTACAATTTGTAATCCTTGAACAAGTAAGAACGCACTCGAGTTGCAAAAATTCTGGGTTTAGTATATAAATATTTTGGCAAGGTTACGGTAAAGCGTGCACTTGATTGTTCCCAATTAAATTGTATCTCAAATTGCCAAGACTATCTTGTGTGTACCAAACTATAATATAATAATCTATCTTTTAAGCTAGTTCGGAACTTTAAGCGTGAGCTGCAACCAATAATTACCGGGGATGTTCGCTAATTTTCTTGCTCTAGTCTTATAGTCTCCGGGATTATTATTCGGACAGATAGGCTGCCTGAAGGGAAGAAGAACATTGCCTGCTACATATGTTCATTTTCTCTTAGTTCCAAGTTAAACCTCTCCCCATGGATAGTGGGTTTACCAAATTAGAGTTGCTAACAATAGCAACTTTTTAATAAGGTGTTCAACTTTGGCCTGGGTTTGTTTGCATTTTTCAAGAAAATGCCGAATAATTGAAATTTATTTAAAGGCGAGTCTTTTATTAATTTGCGACAATTTGTTTTATGGTTCACCTTTTCACCTTGCATGATTTCCATTACGCAGCAACAGAGGCCACATTTTCCTCCGTTCATGTAGTTTAATTTGAATTTGCAACGCATAATGAACTTTAGCATGCAATAAAATGAAATTTAATATTACTACTATCTACGTGACTGTAGACTACGGTGAGACGACCTTATGGTTGTAGTCCTAATTAGTTCCTTCCGCATTATTGTTCGCAGGCCACTAGCAATTTTAATATTCAACTGCATTTGCTAAATGAATTTATTGTTGTGGTCGGTCTCGAAAACATTTTCCCCTTTTGCTCCTTGCAGTGGTTGCACTGAATTTATGGGACTTGTTTAATTTTGGATGTCAAGTCTGCAAAATCAATTGCAATCCATTAGTTACTCAATTAAAAGTCGAAATGTTCAAAACCTTTTTTAAACTTTGTTTCCAATGCAATAAATCTCCATTTGGGAAGTAATGACAAAATCTCTGCTTGACTGGCAGATGCATCATCATCGTATTCATCACCATCATCATCATTGTCGAGTTACAGTTGGCTGCTGGTTCAATTCCCTGGAAATTCATGCTGAAAGTTGAGGAAAATTAGCAAAAGCGTCAAAAGTGTGCCAGCGTGAAAATTAGGATTAAAAGCTGTGAAAGTTGGCAAGTTGCTAGAAGAACAAACTTTTGCATTTACCAACAAAATTATCCAAAAATGGAATTAATTCTTGGAATGTAAATAAGTATATACATATGTACGTACAAATATAAGTTTGACTTTTCAAGGATTAATATTTTAGTATTTTTGTGTGAGGGCGCTTCTGAAAATGAACACCATAAAAATATTAAGAATTACATTATTAACCGATTTCTGAGAAGCGAATAAAAATTAAAAATTTGTTTTTTGTTTTTTTTGAGCTCCATACTAACATAGCTTATAAAATAAGAAATTAACTATAAATAATTTGTTATGCTATTATTATAACTTATTCATTGCACTCTGTATTTCGTATTAAGTTATTAATTTCAGTTTATATCGTTGAACCGTCAAGTACATATAGTTCTAGTAATGTTTGACTGTACCGCTAAATTTAATTAGTTATTCGTTTTGTATAATGTTTACTTTAAACGAGAGCTCAACCTCCAAATGTTTCGTGTGCATATAACACAAATCCATCTTAATTGCAGTTGCACTTCAATTCACACCTAAGAAAAACACTTGAAAATGCAACCACAATCACCACAATTCTATGAGCACTCTTCATCAGCCCTTGCACAGAATGCAGCCAACCCCTATTTGCAATTTCTTGTGGTTTACATGAAGTCCTGTATACTTTGAGTTGTCTGAAAACTTACACTCGAACTTTATTTGTGAGTGCGAAATTAATAAGTAACTCAGCGACAAATTGAAATCTGTGGGTTTTGGATTGATCTTCTTGATACCCTGTAAATATTGAAAAAAGCAAATATGGTAATAAAATTGTATGGTGATTTGCTCTTAATAAAGCAGGTTACCAAGACATTGCAAGCGTATGGCATTGAAAGGTTAATGGGTATCTAGAACACCCGCGCTTTTTTGTGAGCATCTTGTATTTTATTACAAAGCTTTATGAGAGGGCCAAACGAAAATCTGCTGGAAGCACAGCACAGCGAAATTAATTAAAAACGCCCACATTTCAGCGATAAATCAGTGGCGGATGCGGCGAAGCTGACGACGACCAAGACTGAGGGCAAGATTAAACGACAGCAGCAGGCGACGCGACGGTCTACACACAACACACAACGCACACACATGAGCTGCCACACACTCATACACACGCATATTTGTAGTGCTCGTGCGGTGCCATAAGTCGCCCCTCAGATGCCACGCCTCGTGTCCAGCAACCAGCGACCAACAACCGGCGACCGACAACTGGCGAAGAGCCGTGTTTGCTTAAGAGCCACTAATAATCCATTGTTGGCTTTTGTCCTTGCCGCTGTTGTTGCAGCTGCTGTCGCTGTCGAACCGCAGCAATCGAACGTAGTGCAGCCAAAAGAAATTGCATGTTCAACAAGCAGCTTTTACAGGGTTGCCCCAACAACAATAACGACATCGACAACGACAACAACTACAACTACAACTGCGGCTATAACAGTCACATTGAGCTGAGTTTTTTGGAAAACAAAAATTCGCTTATTTTTGTTTCGCTCCCCTCCAGATTTTATAAGTCGCAAACAGCTTTTATGTGTGTTCCACTCGGTTTGCCGAATGCCAGAGGATTCCTGTGCTCCCGTAGTCCCTTTGCTTCGAGCTTTTTGAGTGCATAAAATTTCAGATTTATTTATGTTTCAGTTTTGTTGCGGCCTCCCCGCCTCCATACACACGCGTCGCGTATTCTTCTCTTTTTGCATATAAAATGTGGTTTAAATTAAAAATTTACTTGCAACAATTTCAGATTTTTTTCGTTTCTCTTTTTTTTTTTTTTTTTGGAAATAAAATTTATGCAGATACTCTTAATGCTGACAGTGGCAGAGTTTCCCCCCAGTTTTTGGCGCCAAGTGCCAATTTGGCAAGGCGGCCAGTTCTTCAATACATGATCTTACAGTGAATATCATAAATATTGGGCCCGGCTTGTCTCTGAAATTGTTGACGTTTTTATGAACGACGTCCAGTGCGAGGGTCTGTTGAACATTCGAAATGCCAAAAGCGGCTTAAAAGCTGTTCGAAATTGGGAATGAGAATGCAAATGGCATTACAATTGTTTGAGAGCTTCGCAGTATTACTTCAGCAACAGATTTTCACAACAGCAGTTGGGCTAAAAAATGAATGTTCAAGTTTAATTTGTTTCCTTTCACAACAAATTAGATGATATACGAAGTATTCCATGCTGTATAGATTCTGATATAAATCGATGTGTCCTGCAGAGCGTTCATCGTTTTGGAAACACTAAATAATTTTTACGATTTTGGATGTGTGCTGAACTTTGATTTATAAACATAAATATCGACAAAAAATGAATTGAAACATTTTGGGAAATATAACTTAAACACAATAAATTAATTTTATTAGAAGTTGTTGCCAAAGGCAAAGAATCTATCAAAATAGCGAAGTATACTTAAATATATTTTAACTTCGCCAAAATATGTTAAATTTTTTAATTACATTGAAGTTAATTTACGAATATAAATCTTATGACATAATAAAATGCCGGCATTGGTACTGGAAAAAAGAGTTGTAGTATTGATTAAACAACTTGTTGCCATAAACTGACTGACAAGTAGAACTACCAAATGCATGGAGTTAATTTCCTTTTTTTTTCATCATACACACTTTTGTAGAGCTGTCACGCCAGATACTTCCACACATGTTGCTGCTTGGCTGAGATTATGTTATGTAATGAAAATTAAACGACCTTTTGATATACGATCGATATGCATTTTAAATGTGGTGTTAAATGGCGTATTTAGCTCGTTCACAGCTAAAGTTATGGGACAACTCCATTGGCGGTGCAGGAGGTCGTCGCGGCGCACGAGAAACCGCGACGATAAATATCCAAGTGTAAATGGATACGAGAGTCAGCAAAGCAGCTAGCCAAAGCAATGAACTAATAAAGGACAGCCATGACAACAACAACAACGACTACGATGACGATGACGCTGACGCCGACGCTTTATTAGCCAGACTTTGTTATTGTTATTATTGCTGTTGTTGGTGCTTTTGCCTGTTGGCCAAGGCATTATGTACGTAAGCGCGCGCCGCAAATGCGTTGCCATAAATTTCAAGCTTTAGAGCGGCGGCAGCAACTTAGACGCAACTCCAACAATGTCTATGAAGACGTCGACAACGACGACGCGTCGTCCGCGTCCGCGTCTCCATCCGCGATGGCGTCGCCACTGCTAATGAAGATCAACGATTGGCGGATGCCGACGTTGCCGAGATTCCAGCAAAGGCAGAAACAACAACAGTTAATGGCAACGATTGCAGGCGGTCTTCACCTTTCCTTCTCAATGTGGTGGGTGGCCGCATTTCTATGCGTTGCGCGCAAATAATTCATAAATTTCATTCAATTTTTATTAAACGCAAAATGTACGAGCCGACTAGAAGGAGAAAGGCTTTAACTGTGGAAAGGAAGTGGGTGGAAGGTAAATAAACGAAGAGAGCGTACCGGAAATCCGCTCATTACGCAAGGCTTGTAATTAATCTTGAAAAGAAAAAGAATTTATGAAAAAAGTTTTGAAACCCGACTTTGTGTAGGGGTCGTGCACCTGTTACACGTAGGATTTGGGATCCTCATCCGCTGCGAAAGGGTTTTTCTCCATCTCGATTTGTGTGTAAATATTTGCAAATGAGTTTGAAATTAAGCTGCTGATATTAATAATGGCTGGGGCACCGATGCCACCCTATATATATTATATATGTATGTATATATGATACTGGGTTACGCGTTGGTGGCCATACCGAAGAAGTTGAGTACCTTTGTGGTTTAACAATAAATATCGACAGTTTCAATGAGATTTATAAAAATATTAATATTTTAAAAAAATATTTTAATTGAAAATTTATTAATTATTAAACTATTGCTGTTGATATCAAATACAATACTGAATAAATACGTCCACGACGACCCACTGTATATTTTCTAAGGCGAAATCGAGTGCGCGCCACAGATTGAACGGTCCGGTCCGAGCAGGGTAAAAAATACACATAAATTATTATAATTCAGATTCTTTTCTTTTTTACGCCAACGTGTTTCGCATGTCAGCTCATGCCATGGAAGAGGACTAGATCCGGCTGTCATTCCACTCCAATCCCAAGCATCCAGAAAAGTAGCTCGCCCAGCAGCAGCTGCAAGTTTGCCGTTCGCCCATTCCTCCTTCACTTGCTTCTAAGCTGTGCGGGCGACACTTGACTGACGCCTGTGCTGGCTGGCGCCATCTAGCGGCTGTTGGATGATGGCTGCGCGTGCATAACTTGCGTTTCATTATAATGAGATTATCCCTTTTGCTTGTAGCTGTGTGTTGTGTGATTGTATAGGGATTCTCTCTCTGTGTGTCTGTGTCTGTGAGTATGAATCTGGCACATTTCCATCCAGAAAGCTGCAACAGCTGTTTGTGTTTTCTTATTTAAATTATTTCTCCCTTTTGACGTGTTGTTATTTCTTTCTTCCATCTTGTCTTACGCTGTTTTGCCATTAGTTGCCGGGATTTCGATTTGCCTTTATTTAGCTAACGCAAATAACTTTTATAAGCACAGCGAACCCAAACTTCCCTCTTACCAATAAAGCAACACGAACTTCAAAAGTGATTTGAATCCGATTTGTAATAAAATTTAACTCAATTATTTTCTTAATATATTAAACAACTCGTATGCATACATTTTACTCTCTAACCTTGCCCAATAGTCAAGTCTCAACAACCATGTTTGAAGAGTTCTACTTTTGTGTGATTTTTTCTTCTTTTTGTCTTGATTAGCATATTCAAAATTTAAAAGCAAATCCATTATTTCATCAATTTCAATTGAATTATATTATATGGAAAAGTTGTTTAGCATGTACAAATTATTATGCAAAAATGTGTAAAACATGGCCACAAAGTGAAAAAAGCAACATAAATGACATACAATGTAGATATGTTTCCTCATTTCTTTGGGACTTCGGATTGCACGGAGGGCAAGCCCATATTTGAAAACTAATTAGAGCCAAACGACAATGGTAACAGCTAACAACTGTGAATCGTGTAATGTGGCTCATTACAACATCATTTTATACAAATACGAGTGTGTGTATAGACCTCACTTCAGATGCGAACAATAACTGAAAAATACACAAAGAAACGACAACAACAGTGACAAATTTTAGGTGTGATCTCAATCCAAGGCAATCAATTTCCATATGCCCGCATTTCCAAGCATTTATTATTTGTAAATGTTTTATTAAAAAGAAATCAGCAAAATGATTTTGTATTTACAGAAAATTTTGGAAATTTATTATCTGTGATTTGGCTGCGGATCAAAGTTGAGCACATCGAATGTTAGGATCTTGTAGAAGGATACCGACCAGCCAGGATCGTTAATACGCGACAAAACTTTCTCAAGCGTAAGATTCGATGGTTGATCTGAAAACATATCCACCGGCTGAGCCGAAAGAGGATCTTTTCGGTTGGCCGATGGATTCTTGGCTTCCTGCTTGCGTCGCCATTCGGCTGTGTAATCCCGTCGAAACCGTATGAAGATCTCGGCGAAGACAATGCGATGGGGCACAGAGATGACCTCGGCTGGCGTTTTCAGTTCGGTATCCATGCGCCGCAGGACATCGTTGATCTCCACCAGTTCGCTCGGCGACTCAAAGTCCTTCGTATTGCGCAGACCAACAAACAACATGTCGATGAACGCGTACTTGCGGCCATAGTTCTGCCGTGTTGCCACCTTCATTGGTATCGCCCGCCGCAGATGCTCCTTCTCGAAGCGCACCAACTGCAATCGGGCATCGTTGCGAGACAGTAACATATCTCTCGTGATCTGCTGAAAGCCCACAGGTGTTGTAAATTCACCGATTTTATCTGAACTCTGTCGCCGAATGATGTCCGTCATCACAACGGCTGCCTGCTTGGAGCCCTCGATGAACTCGGTCTCACTGAAATTGTAATCCCACAGCCATTTGAGCTTCCACAAGTTGAACTTGGTTATTAGATACTTCCATGGATTGTGCAGATAGACTAGTTTGGGTATTACTTTTCGCCTCTGTTCATTCAGGGTGTTCTCACGCTGATATTTGCGGAATTGCAGGTGGCTGCCAGCGAGAATGGGTGGATCTGTTCGGTTTACACTGGGGCGGAGTTTGGAGGCGACGCAAGGGATGCTACTGTTTGTGGCAAGCAAACGTGCGGCGACTTTGTTAAGGACTCTTGTTAGCATCTTGACTCCAGTTGTAAACTGCTTAGCATCTTTTCCGCAATTTTATGTAACTGTTCGCTCCAGTTCGCTGATACCCGATAAACCAAAAATTGTTTTGAAAAAAAAAGATGGAAAATACAATAAATTTTGACAAACAAATTCAATAGAGCTGAGATTAGTGAAGAAATGTTGAATGTGAAATGCAGAGAGATTGACAATGGAGAGAGTGATAAGATTTTTCCCGCTGTTTGGTAAATGTAAATGTTAAGATCGTTAAACATTATTTGCCCGATACATAAATTATATGCGCTTGGGAGTGCGTGAGTGTCTGAGAGAGTATCTGAGAGCTGTGTGGGTACGATTCAAACACAAAGACAAGTGGTCCGTCCGGGGAGTCCACTTTTCCGAGGGAGTTCACTGAAGAAACACACAAATGACATAAAAATTAACAACAAATGAAACGAAAGAGCTTTAATGCAATTGTTGCCTTTTCGGAGATGAATTTTTAAATGGCGAGGAGAATTTAATTATGTCTAAGACATTTAATGTAAAATTGAAGAGAAGCTTTACACTCTTTGCTACACTGCTAGAGAAATGTTAATATAATAACTTAAGATGGAAGTGAAGATTTTGAAACTCTTGCATTAAGTTCAAAAGTATTCAATTGCCCATACTTGATATTTAAGAAAACTGTTATTCTTTTCTCACTTTCTTGCATTGCTAACATTTCATTGCTGGTGTGTTGCGTTTGTTTATGTTATGGAAATGTGCATCAAAGAAATGATCAACTATCGAAGCTTGAATGTATATTTTTTCCCAACAACAACTTGAGCTAACATTAGTTTATCAATTCCCAGACCGTTGACTGGTTGACACAAAATGCGTGGTCGTGGTCGTCGTCGTCGTCATCGTCATCGTCATCAAATGACGGGGCAAGAAAAAAAGGCCGCTACAGTTGCAGAGCTGCAGAAAGATAAGCATCTTTTATAGACCGCCGTGTTACAACTATTCAACAGCAACTAACAGATACTTATTTGAGTACCCGTCTCTTGTCTGCCTGTGCGAGATTCAAATTGAAATTCGAATGAAAATAAGTAATTCATTTCGCTGCGGTTGGCAGCCACAGGCAAACCGATCGGGTAACAGGCAACAAACGGACTGAGGGGTGTGGGCAACGGGCATCGTTTATCTTCTTGCTCATTAAATCATTCAACTGTCAATCAATTTACTCATGCACTGCACACTCATTCCAGTCGACTCGTATTCGTTGTGCTCTTCATGAGCTGCATCTATGATTCAACTCGGGTTGCAGTGCATTCGCTTCGGATCCAGCTTCAAGTCATAGACAGTCGTCAATTGTCTGCCGCATTTGGCCAAAGGAAATGCATGTCTTTTATTTGGCCTTTGTTGGCAACGCTTTCGGCCACGCTCTCGACATCGTGTAACGGTGCTTGTCCAACATAATTATTCACATCTACTGTTTAAAACTGCACGCATTTCATGATTGTCTCTCGTTAAATGATTAATTCGAGTATAGCGGTAAGGCATCAATGATTTCTACATTCAAATTATGATGAACCCAATTTTTATGCAATCGACTGTAATTGGAAATTATTATATACGGTTTTTCCATATCTATAATATATTTACATATGTATAAAATTGATGTCCCGATAAGTGACATGCTATCAAACTACAGCATAAACAGTTGCACCTGGAAGGTTACATTTTTCACAATAATTTTAAGTCTGCATTCTGCCTTAGATGCCTTAAAGTTATTGGCATATGTATGTATGTATTTATGTATGTATGTAAGTAAGTGAGTTGTCACCGCTATGTAACCTGCTCTCTCGCTCTCTGCTGTTGTTGTCTTCTATGTGGCAGCAAACAACACCAACAACAACGGCGACGAGCACTAATAAGAATCGAAAAATTCGCATACATGCACATCTCCAAACGTCTACTCTGTTATGTGTGATAGATACGATCAACAAACGCTTCCTTTGACAACCGACTAGCGCGCACTCGCTTGAACTAGCGTGCAAGCTCTTTCTTCAGCTTTACCTCTGCATTCTTACATCTCAAAAGTTGCATTCTCTTCTGCTCGACATTTTCGTCCCCTTACGTTCGAGCAACGTCTTCTGCTTTTCTTTTGTCGTTAACTAGCAACTGCTTCTGCTAGACTAGTAGCAACGTCTTCTGTTTAACTAACAGAAACTTTTTTTGCTCAACTAACAGCAACTGTTTCTGCTTACTTCTTAAAAGTAGCATCCTCTTCTGTTTAACATTTTCGACTCCTTGCATTCGAGCAACGTCTTCTGTTTAACTACAATGTTAAGAGCAACAGCTTTTTTTAGCTAACAGCAACTTCTTCTGCTTTACTTGATCCTTTTCAATCGTAAATTTTTGTCCGCTTCATTTACATAGATTATGAAAAGCGAATTATTTTCTTGCATAAAATATTTAATAGTTTTTCTGTTGTGCATAAAATAGTTTTTCTGCCTTTTTGGATTTATAAGAGAATTTATTGCACCATCAAAATAGCTTGGAATTTTCTGAACACACAGTTTATCACAGCAGCCAATAGCAACCCAAATGGATGTAATGGAAATTGCAATTAGTTCAATTTATTATTTAATTACTTTTATCTTATTAAACTTAGTGCACTCTATTTAATTAAATCTTTTATATCAGATTATTTACAAAAATTAAATGATGATATAGTTACATATACATATGTATGTACATCATTTCATTTCTTTTGATTTATTACGCATCAGTAGTACTGAAAATGTAACTAACATTTTTTGCGGTGCTTGAAAACCTAAATTTTTAAAATACATAAAAACATTAATTCATATTACTTTATTTGTATTGAAAAATACCACTTCATATGAGACGCGGTTTTACTGCGGCTCTCCTTTCATTTCTATCTTCTCTTTCACCTGTGCAAATTCCAAGAGTTTTGAAGTAGGCATGAATATACAAATATTCCCTTGGAAATCATAGATGTACGATATGAATATGCATGGTGGAAGGGGGAGGGTTCTGCATAACTCCATAGTTTCATGTGATCCACAGTTTTAGGTTTCAGAAATGGAAGTTTGGCATGAGGCTTGCACCGCCCAGGTTGTTGTTGGACTGCGTTTAGCATAAGTACGATTATTTCCATATATCTTAAGTATGCTGTGCTCTCGTATACGTTTTGTGCACATGGGCATGCCAAAAGCGCTCTCGAACCTGTCAACCGATTCAGGTTAAATCAATCAAAACGAGAGTTGGAAAAACGAAACCTGTCAACACGGTTCATTGTTTGCATGCGCCGCGTTTAATGAAAGAACCGCCCCGAAACATAACAAGACAACGACAAATAAAAAAAAAAAAAACATACAATACAAAACGAATCCAATGCGGGAATGGAGCTGGACGGGTAAGAGGCGGTTGGCGACAGGCGGTAGGCGTGGCACTACTGTAGATTTATGCGCGTATTTCACAGATACTATGCATACGAGTACCCATACTGAGTACGGGTACTCGTAGAACCCAACTCGCCGCATTTGCCATTCGTGCAGTTATTTGCATTTTTAGTTATTTCCATCTGGTGAACTATTGTCTGGTTTATACGGGTGGTCATTTAGCATATTTTGATATTGAGATTTATTGACAAGATAGACGCGTGTGCAACGTGCCGAATATACCTTTGGCTATGGCTGTTGCTGTTGTTGTCGGCGTTGCAGTTGTCGGTGCCGCAGTCGTTGTCGTTGTCGTTGTCGTTGTCGTTGCTGCTTTGTCGGCAAAGGCTGCATTTGACCGGAAATGTTGAGGGAAGCACTTATTATGTCAAATGTTAGGCAGACTCACTATTAATTAAGTTTTGAGCTCAACTCGTATCAGATTACTAAACTCAAAGTTAAAGAAAGGGGCGCCCACTTAAATAAGTCGACCACAGAAATCATTTGGAGCGCAGTGCGTGCCACAAGAGAGCTGGCAAAGGCAATGCCAAGTGGAAATCTAGATGTATCTTTGGAAACCCTGCAAAGCGCGGAATGTGGTCGCGCCATTGAAATGCGATACATGGATCGAGGGGCGAGAAAGACTCGAAAAGGGGGCATGATAGCGAGAGAGACAGAGACAGAGGGAGGGGCAACTGATCGCTGGCTCAACCGCAAATTGAGGAACCGCTCACGGTTGCCAACTTCTAGGGTTTCAGCTGTCAGTCGATTGTTGTCAACTCGCTGCGGTGGAGGTCTTTGGCTGGTGCACAATTTGTTATGCAAATTGATCGCCACTTCCCACTTGCGACTTGCCACTTGCCAAGCTGAAGATTCGCTTGCGGAAACAGCAGTTCAAGTTCAACTAAGTTTGCCTCAAAATCCGCTCATGTTGCAGCCACTTTGGTTCAATGCATAACATTGATTCCGACATTTCATTTGGAGTCGCATCGGTAATTGAATACTTTCACGTATGTGATGATCCTTTTCCACTGTCATTCCATTGGCAATGCGACGCGTCGGCGCAGCGTTGAGTCATTTAAAATTCCAGGGCGCGCATAAGCTGCCAAACTGTCAGTGCGACACCTAGCGGCCAACACCTGCAAACTGCAACTGTCAGTGCCACAACATCACGTGATGTGCCTGCTTTATGGCCACTTAAGTCCAGCCACTGACAGTTGACACTCGTCCGCTGTGCCGATGTCAGTGTGTGAAACCTCTTCTCCCGCTTCCAAGAAATTCGCCGGGGTGTGCTATGAGTTTAAAGTCGCCTTTTTCCTCTTCCAACTCCCCACTCTGCAGTACCCTAACTTCGTCACTGCTCGCTACCATTTCTAGGCACACATTGCACCCGATCATTTGAAACTGGGCGAATCGCTTAATTTATGGGATCGCTTTTTCAAATACTCTATAAAAGGTTACTTTGATCTGCATGTAAGTTTATAAAACGAATGTTGTCAAACTGACATGCATTTGTGATTTAAATTATGGTTCAAAATTTACGCAAAAAAGACATATATTCAAATATTAATGCGCATTAAGAATAAATGTTTATCGAGCATAATGGGCTTTAATATATTTTCTTTTATGAATTGTTCAATTTTAATAAAATGGCTTCTTAATTCCTTTTTTTTCCGCTACCGCTGGAGTTAAATTATATAAACTAAGTGGCAACAGAACATGTATGCAACAGGCAAAAGGAGGCAACATCGACCGCATAAAGTTTATATATTCTTGATCAGTGTGATCAACCAAGACGGGAAAAATTTCGTACATCTCATAAAATAAAAATCAATCAATATGATACATTTGGCGTATTGTTTTCGATAAGGTTTTATTGTGTGTGATGTAAAAGTTTCAGCCTTTCGCTGTAAGTCTTTTCCGAGCCTGTGCTGTGTATATTTTACAAACTCCTAGCTCCGTTCAGTCAGTGAGTCATAACAATCAATTTTATATCTATTCATTATTTTTTTTTTTTTGACTTACATTTCAAACTTTTTATAAATTTTCACTATTTCTATTAACTTCATCTTATCCTCTTTTGGTGGTACTTGATATGTTATGTTGATTCACCTAGCGTCTTTTTGCATAGCGATCTACTTTTCGGTTCCAGGTTCGATGAGGCCGCAAAGCGAATTATATAAATTTTTAACGAAGACTTGAAAGAGCATCATTACTTCGATTTCTCCGATTTTTTCTATTTTCTTGACCATTTTCAATGCAGTTCGTGTCGCGTGTGTTCCACCATCCACCATGTCAGTTGTCAACCAGAAATGCCACCCAAAAATGTGGAGAACCTGTCAAGTCGCTTGTTTACGGGACCATAATGCAAATGTGATCGAATTGGAGACAACTTACCTGGCCCTGGTTAGACCATCAAGTGGGGCTTTGAGCTGAGCTCTTTCGGCGCAAAAGTCGTACTGCATTACCCAGTAACCCAGATATAAAGTGAGACATCAAAGCAGAGCACAGCAAAGCAAAGTTCAGCCAAGTGCGGGATTTGGATTTGTTTTCAGCCACGTGTGCACTTGCCATACTGACTCTTGTACTTGCATATGAATATAAATATATGTATAGCAGTTATTTGTGTTATATGCAGACAAGTGCTTGGATGTATGTTACATATGCTATAAGCATAAGCATACATGAAAGTTCCTTCCCCTCGCTATCAAACTGTTTCCAGAGAGCCAACAAAAATAAAAATAATAGGGCATCATCAGGCATGAGGATGCAAACAAAACCTAACAACTGCCAGAGCTGACAGTAGCCAAAAAAATATGTCATAGAAGATATGGTCTGCGTCAATATTGACACAAGAGCAGAAGCGAAGGGCGAACTGACGTGCAACTTAGCAAAGGTAATGGGGGAACGGGAAAATGAATGAAAAGTGAAGGGAAACCGGAGGGAAACCTAAACCTGTGTGGCTAATAGGTGGCACTGTTGGCGGCGTCGTTGTCGTCATCGCCGTCATCATCTCTGTAATTTTCATTGTTCTGTGGTAAATGCCGCAGGCCAAGCTCCAACACTCCACACTTTATTTTGCAGGTCAGTGGCAATTGTCGCACTGTGGAATGCGAAATAATTCTTGACGATTAAATATGCAAACTATGCCTAACTTAATGTTAAATCAATAATGACAATGTAAGTTACCAATGAAGAGAGAGACGATCGAGTACCTCGTTCCAAACTGCAGAACTATCAAATATCCATTTGGATCTAGTTAAATCGTTATCAAGGATTTGTTTTTCATATCATTAAAATAAATATAGTATTAATATGTTTCTTAAGAATTTATTATTATTAAGTACACAGATATCAATCAGTCAGTTCAATTTTAGAATATTCGCTTTTTAAATGAATTAAACGTTTAATAAAATTAAATTTTAATAATTTATTCAACATTCCAGTCAGAATCCCTTCGCAATCATCTACATAAATATATTTGAAGAATAAAGGTTTGAATGGGTTTGGCGCAGCTAACTATCAATTTACTTAACTATGTTTAAACAGTATTCCTGGTAATCCTTTTTCGAAGCAAACCCTGTATGCATTATATCAGTATCTGTTTCGGTAGCCCGTATCTAGGAATTGTAGCTAATGTTGGCATAGATATTTATGTCTCCCCATTTTATAGCTCCTTTGACATTTGCACTCTATACTTAAATATTCAATGGTTTGCCCCCCAGTCCCTCAGTCATTGGAACTGGCTTAGGTTAACCAAGTTAAATTGTGCTATTTATATACCACGAAAATAACCCAAATTCTTTTATCGCTGGATAAATATTTATGTTCCCAGCGGAACCACAAGTAACCCCGAAAATTCGATACGCTCATAAACAATGGAAGGGAGACCAGCCAAAAAGCAGACCAAACCGTGGCGAACTGACTCCCAACTGCCCACTGTGCTCTACAGAATTGTCTCGTGTCGCATATGTGGAGTAAGAGGGGAGAATTCTGAAAAGGGATTGGAATTGAGAGAATTGGGATTGGGGTTTGGCATGGGGATGGCAATGGCGATGGGGCTGAAGTTTAGCTTTAGGGTTGCTGCATAACTGTGTGAGTGTTGAACAGATGTGGCCTAGAACCAAATTGTTGTATGCTAAGTTAGTCGTCAGCTGCTGTGCATTTTGGAGGGGGGTTAGTTTTCCGTCCAGTTGTTGAATTATTCAAATTATAACGTTGGATGAAATAAAATGACTGCATGCACGTGCATCAAAAGTTTGGGCAGAAGAGAGACACTGGCGGGGGGACAGATGAGTAGCTGTGAGTGGCTGGATTGAGCGGAGGTTGGAAACAGGTAGTTGTATATGGTACCTTGTTGTATATATTTGTGACAATCTGTTGTAATTGCGCTAATTGCAATTCATTATTCAGAGTCTCACTTGTTTTCATCAACATTATAAGCACAGCGCGTGCATGTGAGTGTATGAGGGGACTGTGCGTGTGGGTGTGAGTTTGAGTGTGTGTTTGTGAGTGACAACGTTGCCACTGCGAACTGACAAAATGTTGAGCAAAATATCCGGAGGATATGTGCTTGTTGATTTCGCTTGAGACTTTGACATTTTATCTCCTCACAAGCTGCGGGCCTTTCAAAGGTGGGGTGTGGGAAATACGACTAAATAAACAAACATACGGATACCCAGAAATGATATTGCCAAAGATACAGATACAGCGACACATAGCGATACACACAGTTGCAGATACAGATACGCATTATTAATAATGAAACCACGTATTTATTATTTCTTTGTATATGTTTGCGTCTCTGTTTGCTCGTGTTGCTTGTTTATTTATTTTGTATTTTATTTGCACTGCCACATCATATTCGTATATACTCACTCTTGTTGTCTATCTGTTATGCTGATAATTTCATAAAAATTCGTAACTAGACTCAGTCTACAAGCCAGTACTTGTACTATATTGAATAATATGAAATATCACTTGGAGCTTCCCAAAAATGCCACGCGTCTGACCTTGTGCAATCACTTAAAGCAAATATAATACATTAAAAAATAATTTCGCTCAACATTAATTTTATTAAGTGGTATTTCGTGTTCTCTTTCCAATATTCTACTTAATTTTGAATGGCTTCTGAGTATCCAAAATTATTAAGCTGAGCTTTAATCATTTTAAATAAAAGAATGCAAATTTAAATACGTTTTCATTGGAAACTTATAAAGTAAAATTTATAAAATTGTATGGCTAGAAAATACCTTTAATATATACGATTACACCTAGAAATGTTAATGAATTTGGGAAATCTTTCGCCATACCACTCGTAAATGAATTTTCCTCGAAGGAATATAAACTTTTGCTGGTGTAACAGGTTTCTTTGTCAACTCGTGAAGTGCTTGACCCAATTAGCGAACGCATCAGGAATTTAGCTCACACACATTCAACTACTGCATAAATTGGGAAGTTTTGCGCAATCTTGGCCAAAATGGCAAGAAAAAACTAAATGCACAAGTAACTAGCGAGGGCAGAACAACAATAAGCTGAAGTCGGAATAAAAGAAAGTACAAGAGAGACAGAGAGGGAGGGTAGAGTACTAGGAAGAATGGAGTCTAAATAGTTGTTACACTAACTTAACCTCATTTAAATATTTTGCTGTTAATGCTGCGTCTTTATAGTTGTTGTTACTTTTGCTATAGTGTTTTTGTTGTTGCTGCGATGTTATTGTTGTGCTTACTGCTTGTAATTTTTTGGGTTTCTCGCTCCTCCCTCGCTGCAGGTGCATCAGAACACACATTTTGCTGCTTAATGCCCGCGCACTCTCATAAAGTAGCACACGACCAGCGTATGCAAAGTGGTGATGAGGAGGTGAGCAGGTGGCGGGCCGTGTTGCATTTTGTATTCAAGTACAGCGAAAATTGTTGTAAATTAGTAAAAATGTAAACACACACACATACACAGCCACAAAAAGGTGTGCGAAGCAAAGATGAACAGTGAAGTAGGAGAAATATAGCAGGGTTGCAGAGTTGGGGTCTGGAAAGGTTAAGGTGCTCATCTCGACTTGCGGGCAAATACGGCTCTGGCCTCCGGGCTTGCTGGAGTGGCCAAAGTGAAGTAGCTGCTCATGAAGCACTGCGTCTCCACGGCTACCAACCTACGCAATTAAGTGACGATGATGGCGATGGCGATGGCGATGATGATAGCGGAATGAGAACCAACCGCCAAGTGAAAGGCCTCTCTCTGTAGAGCAAGTGGCAACAGTTTCTCTCTTTCTCTCTCTCTGTCTCTTTTCCTCTCCCTCGCTTCACAGTTAACATTCTTTGTTTGGCTTAAAGTCGCAACAGAAGCAACAACAGTAGCAGCAGTTGCCTCACCTGCGGTCCCCTGCCCCTTCAGCATTTGAACGGCTGCTTCAGCTTCCAAAAGGCTTTCGGTAACTCTGCTTCCGGCAGCGTTTGTTTCCCAACGATATTGTCTTACGGCAGTTGTAATATGCATCTGGATTCGTTGTTGCCGTTAACGTCAGCGTTTATAATTAAAAATATTTTTAATATCATACTTTGTGAAATAAAATATTGTTATTCAATAAATATTTTATAAAATACTTAATTTGAAAACAAAGATTTTTCAATCAAAATACAACTTTAATCATATATTTGAAAATAATTCAGATTGATTTTTTGTATTTTGCTTTTTCCGAAAAATAAACATTTTCAAATATTTCATTCGTTTAAATGGAATTCCAAAATAAATTAAATTAAAATTTTGTGTTAGCTCCAATTAATAACGTGTGATTACTCAGTTAACATAGGCCTCGTGTGTAATTATTTTCATATTTTTAAACTTTCCTTTTATCACTCATAGAGTATCTCATCTTCGGTTTGCGGAACGAAAAGAGCTTCCCTCTGTTTCTTGTTAGCTACCTCATGTTTGCGTTTACCTTGTCGGCTGCCCTATAAGTGGGTTGTCAAGCACTCTGCCGGATCTGAAGAGAAGTTGTAAAATGCGTTTCATACCCGAAATGACAACAACACCAGTAACAACAACAAGAACGATAACGACAACGACAACGACAACTACCACGACAATACAGTTTTGAAGCTGCAAGTGGATTTTGTGAAGAAATAAAGTTGAGAAAAGTTGCACACAAAGAAAATATTTTGTTTACCTTTATTTGATTATTTATTTAAATTTACAAACGTCTGTGCTGAGTAAAAAGTGCAGCAGCAACAGCTTTGACTAATTTCGTCATATGCACAATGTAAATAAATGTTTTGTCTAATCAAGTTGAATTTGACACATACACGACTTTTTCTCTATGTCTTATGATGCCCCTCTGCAGCTGATGAGAGAGTTGTGAGAGTTCTGGTTAGAGATTAGATTTTCAAATTTCAATTCAAAGGGAAAATAGCAGCGCTTAATTTTTATAGCATCTGTTAAAATTGATAATCCTCTCGTATTCCCTATTGCCCATAATTCTATGAATTTTATGTGAAATTTATGCTTAGCTTTATGTGATCTCATGATCTTAAGCAATTCGCTGAGCCGCGCTAAACCAGCTCAACGGCAAGCTTGGCCAGTCAATGATGGCTCATTTTTTTGGTGTTATATTATCTGGTTTTATTTATTTAACTTTATGATATCATCTTTTGTGGCCTGCACTCCATAGTCAACAAACAATTCTGAGCATCTTGTGCTCTGCGCTTTTGTCAGCTAATGCAACCGATTAACTTGGCTGTAAATACAACGTCGCAAAGCGCCGTGAAAACTGAAAGTGGCTGCGTGGACCGTTGTTTTTTTTCTTCTTTTTTTATCTGCCCGATAAGCCGCAGCAAGTGGCAAGCAGCAAAATCACCAGTTGATGATGTACTACATAAATACATATATACACACATATTAAGGTGTGCAAATTGCGTGGTCGATTTATGAGCGTATTTATGGCTGATCTCTCCATAAGTCGCAACTTTACACCGATCCAAAAAAAGGTGAACAATGCGTGGCGACAAGCCATAAACACCCACCCAACTTCCAGCTTTATGATTAAGGTGTCAAAATTAGTTTCGATTTAGTAACAATATTATCAGATACTTGTATGCATCTGATTTTTATATCCCTTGTTAGGCAATTTCCTCACTTGATAACACTATCAAAATTTGAGATTTTACTCTCGATTTTTTTGAGTTGTTTCTTAAGTTTAAACTGCGATCTCTGTATTTATGGCGCTGATCGTTTGTGCGGTACTATGAGCATGTAAGCAAAGCGACGCGTCGTAAAAAAAACTTCGAATTATGCGATTTTAATTTTTGTGCACATTTTCAAAGGTGGTCATAAAAGTGTTCCTTTCCACCTCCCAGAGGAGTGAGAGTAAGAGAGCGAGCTCTTGACAGGTCGACCATAAAATGGTAAGAAGCCGAATAAATATTTCAAATAGCCATAAATATCGTTGATTATACTAACGTTGCCAATGTAACAGAGAGTACCGAGCCAATCTTTTAATTAAGGCAATAAAACGGAAATCGACCACGTAACCTAAGGAAAACATAAACTTTACATTAAATCCACTTAATGTTCGAACAAAGTGCCATGAATGTCTTCTTTATCGCCACGTGCCCAGGGCCCAAAGCTCAGAGAGCCTAGTGGCCTGGGAGCTGGATGCCGTCTGGGCTCCTGGGCTGTGTAGACATCATTGCTGGCCATTTCCCAAGTCCTTGCCGGTTACCTGTACACCTGACTATTGCCACTTGCCTTCTGCCTGCTGGGTGTTTGGCTGTCGGCAGTGTTGGCTGTCAGGGACCACTCGTCACATAGACACACAACTGACAGGTTCTAATTCAAAAGCGTTGCCACTCAACTGAACAACAGATGGGCCACATTCTCGTGCTGCACATGCCACGCCATCCCCATATTTGATTTTTATTAGCCGCTGCTGGGAACCTGGACATCAGAACTCGTCAGAAATTGCCGCCTTTGGCATTTGCTCCTTGCCACCTTGCATTTGCTCATCAGCCCTGAACCATAAAAGCATTCCCCTCATCTCTGGCTTCAATTCCATCTCCGGCTCAGCCGCGACCGTTTGTAAGTATGTATAAATTAAATATCTCGTACATTAACGCTCGAGTGTTTATTTTAGCTGAGGGCCAAAGCTCAAAACGTTGAGCGAGTAGAAAACTCATTAAATTAGCAATGTCGATTTTAATGTCCGCCTCAACCGATTGCCTGGGAGCGAGAGAGAGCGAGACGAGGCTAATGAATGAATTATTTACGGACATCTTGCTTGACATCTCTACGAATGGCTGGACAATCGAACTTTAGAAAACTGCCAATTGATGGAACACATGCGATTGTCCTTTTATTTATTTGGTTATTATGTTAATGGTTAATTGAATTGCGGGGGAGATGCTGGGAGCAACCCATTTCACATACGGCGCCGAGTCATTATACATAACAGTTTCCCATTTGGCCTTCATGGGGTGGAACTGCCCCTCTTACAGCCCACTTACTGACGTAATTGGAATCAACTGTAAAGTATTCATCAATTACAAGGCATTTACAATTCGTTGCATTAGCAAACAACTCACGTAGAGTCCCAAACAGCGGGTGGTGGTCAGCATCAGTGTCAGGCTTGATGCCTCAGCCTCCGCCTCCGCCTCAGTGCTCTATGTTGGTATACGACATCTACCTGGTGGACAGCATTTCATCGTGACCCAATGACACTTTGACTAATTGAAAACTGTCAAATCGCAAGTCAAATAGAGGCCAGATCACGCATGACATTTCCTCTGCATCTGCATTTGCCTCTGGCTGTTGTGTGGTTTTCTTAATTGAATTAACTCATTAGCAGTAAATATCCGTGCATCTATCTATCTACCATCTACCGTCGAGGGTTATAGTATTAGTGTGCACTCGCACATAGCCATACAAATACACAGCTGTCTATACACACATTTGGAGAATTTTTCATGTCTTGATGTCATTTGTTTAACATTTGCACAAACAGTTTGTACTGCAGCTTGTCTGGGATTTATTAATGATATTTCGAATTGACGGCTTAGCTCATTTAGCTGGCACAATCTCTGTAATCTCTCTGTCACTCTGCCTCTCTCTTTCTTTGTCACTCTGCAATCTGACCACGTTTTGAGTGCTTTCCAACTTTAAGTGGTTATAATTTGTGCATTTCGTGTTAGCTGCCAGCTCTCCACTGTAGATTGAATATCTTTGGTTGATTGTAAATTGCCAGAGCGTTTATTTATTTAGAGAGTCGAAAATAGAATCCAATGCCAATGCAGCTGTCAAATCAAGTGAAATTGAATTGCATATAACGCTGCTCTTAAATTAATTAATCAATATCTCAATTTAAACTCGAATTTCTGTAAGCTAATATATGTGTTTCCGATTATATGACTGCTTTAATTCCAAGTACACAAGACAGTCAATATATTCGCAGACATATTTGCTAGACATTATTTGAAAATAATTAAAATAATTTGTATGATAATACGTAAGTTCTGTCTGCACTTACTCGTACATTCTATTGAATTCCAATGTCTGTCGTAAAATCTGTTCACATTATTCACATAAATGAGCTTTTCTTTTATTGCCAGTTGTTGGCCACGGACACTTCTGCCCCCTCAGTTTGACACCCAATGAAAATACTTATACTCGCATGGCTGTCTCTGATTCTCATTCTGATTCTGACTCGGCTATCTGTCTGTCCGTGAGTCCTTCTGACGCTCAGTTCTGTCTGTGGGTAACTGCGGTTCATTCCAAATCCCTTCAGCTCGAGGTTCGGCTTCACTTCAGTGTAGTTAAGTGCGTGTATTACGCCGCTGGAAGGGGAGCTATAACTGATGATGATGATTCCATTTGTGGTTTGAATAATTTTCATAATTTAAATAACAGCAAAAACGGCTTCAATACTCCGTTTGCCACCGTTTGTCAGTCCGTCAGTTAGACAGTTAGACATACGGCGACTGTTGGGCTCCTCAGCGAGACGAGAGAGAGAGTGTAAATCACAGCCGAGAAACCGAGACACCGAGAAAGAGTGCGAGAGAAAAAGAGTGAGCGAGATGATAAATGGAGCAGCGACTTGTTACGCATAAATTTAAGGGGTCCTGGCAAGTGCCAAGTGGGCATTTGGGCCCTGAGTAACTAAGTAAATCCTTGACGTCATGTGCGAAGCCGTTTCGACACTCTGGCTGTTGCTGCCGCTTCGGCTGTTGTTGTTGTGTCCTTTGCCGCACTGCCAGCGAAAACAATATTTCATTACATTTACATATTTTCACTCAATTTTCATATTTTCGTATTCGCATTGCACAGGGGAAGGAGGAGGGATGTAGGGGCAAGGTGAGCCCGGGGCGACTGTTGCAGCGGCATATATTCGGTGGCTGGGTTTTTGGTCGCCCTGGCCCCGAGTCGCGTCTTTTGTTTTTATTTTATGGTAATTCGCTCAGTTTGCTTGCCTCGTCGCTTTCTCGTTCTATCCCAGTTTTCTCTTTTTCGCATTTTTGCTTTTTTGCTTTTCTGCTGTGCATATTGTTGCACTGTGGCGCCCTCAAGTGTTGAGCGGCTCAGTTCATTCGTTCGTTCGCATTTCGTATGTCAGCATTTTAAATAGGCTTTTCATGTTCGAATTTTATTGTATTTTTTTATGCTTTGCATTCGCCCAGTTTTTTGTTTTCTCGTTTTCGTTCTCGTTCCCGTTCTCATTCTTGTTCATTTTCATTTTTTGCTCAATTTTTTATGTTTTGCGTTAAGGACCCTCTCGTTGTCGTCGTTGTCCCCATGAACGTTGGATACATTAAATTCCACAAGTCGTATGCAAAGTCAAGCGACCCAACGCTTCCACTTACTTTGGCTTTATTAAATACAAATATTTTGCTTCTTGCGGGGGTTTATCGGGTGGACACTTCGTGATTGTTTGGCCTTGTTGCTGTCTTCTTGCCGGACTTACCAATAACCCATCCGCCCTATCAGCCCACCAACAGACAATGGCTTAAGTCAAGGACACTCTACAAGGGCTGAACGCATGGCATGTAACGTGAAGCTGTAGTCAGAGTGTTTCTTAAAATAATTTAAAACATGACAGCATGTTTTCATAGACGATACTGTACTATCTATTTAGGTTTATAGCTACAACACTTAAGGGCTATTTATACTTTTCAATTTGTAGATCATTTACTATTCTTTATAATTCTTTCAGATTCCATAATAGTTCGTTAATACCTTGGATTTGCGTTCATTACATCAAGGACAAGGCCTTAAACCACTATGACATCGAGATGGCATCGGAAAGTAAACAGAATTGAGCACTACAACTGTTCCAACACACAGTAAATAAGAAGAGAGTGTGCGAGGAAGAAAGATACAAGTCAACAAATGAAAAAGCGTTGAATAAATATTTTGCTGGACATAAAAAAACACGTTTGCATTGTGCAATCATTTTTGCTTTTCATACCCAGCAGCAACAGGATCAATTGGGAAATGGAAATAAGGAGCAGTCGGTTAATAATAATGCTCGCAATATCCCCTTGTAAGGAACTCAACGACAAACTGCAATAAAGCAAGAAACTTACATATTGCAATAAACAACTTCGAAATACAAGGCAACTTATGCCCAGTATCTAATATATAGTTTATATTTTTCAAACATAATACTAAAATGACAAATATCAAGAGTGTTAAAAATTTTACTTGTTTTAAGTATGTTTAATGTTTGTTCGATAATAAACTAAAGCTCCATGAACTTGTTTTGAGAGTAAAGTAGCTTACAATTGTTTCGTTTGGGTTTTTTTAGTCGGTGAGCTTAAGAGATTAATCAAAGAGTAGGGTTGCAAATGTAATTTATTGTATATCTATGTCTATTTATAGTATCCAATGTCATTTCATTGTCACAAACCAACTATACTCTTTGGTAATTCATAAGTACCGGGTATAAAATCCCATATACATATGCATTTGGTTCTTCTTCCATTGAGTGCTTTTTTGTTGTCCTTGTAGTTGCTGTTGTTATTGCGCTGCCAGGCAACATAATCCTTTATAAGCTTCAAACATCTAACATGCGCCAACCAATCGATCCCTTTCGGTCAATTGTACCCTGGTTCCAGCGCCACAAGGGGTATTGTCATTTAAAGTACATTTGTCATATGTATAGAACTGTTTATCTTGACTGACTGAACTATCTAAGCACAGCCCAAACTGGAGAAGCTGATAAGAAAATTTGTATAATACTCTAACCATCTTAAATCGTGTATTAATAATAATTAATAATTAATATTGCAATAAAGTAGGCTCATATGAAAAAATGGTTTAGTTACTTGAACAAACCAACTTTACAGGTTCAGTTATGAAAGTAATGATGTTTTAGACATATAGAAAAATATTGACAGTGCTGAAGCTGGAAATAGAGCAATATTTAATTTGGTTAGTAGAAAAAGGTCAATTTAATCAGCATATTGAATTGGCTGACAGCGCATACTGCATTTAAATTGAGAATGTTGTTTGGTGCACATGCATTCGTACATTGTGATCTTACAGCAAAAGATTCTGATAAGGATCTGGAATTAGTTTAATTTTACTAGAGTAGGTACACGAGGAAGACAAGTTCTCAATGGATAAAGTGTCTCCCAAGCCACAATCGAACATTTCAATTTTTAACTTGCAACTATATTGTTTACCATTTTATATATGTAATTTTTTATGTAGAGTTTTTAGAATTCGATAAATATTATATCGAAATGAGCGAAGCCACGACAAGCTGACTAGCATAACATAAAAATAGCGATGTCTTAATGTATCGTATTGCAATATTTCATCTTTGGATTGAAGTGCTCGGTTTTTGCTATTTGTTCTCCTTTGGCACTTCCGATCTCCTTTAGAGCGTATCATCTAGTCGAGCACTTGAGGAATTTCCTTCGTATACTTTTTTTAATGTTTCTTCCGGCTGGAACTGAAAACGTACTTCAGTTGCCATTTCCTCAGTTTAAGACCCTAGGTCCCCGATGCACAGTGGTTGCGCCCATAGGACAAATTTCAAAAAAATCATAATAGCAAAAATTTGCGAAAAGTACCCAAGTCGCCTCTAAAATGACCGAACTTCTTCATAGCAAACCGATTTTTTCTAGATATCTAACGGGACTTTCTAAAAATAGATTTGAAGCTGTGAACACGTGTTCATTTGCAAAGCGCAGCTGCACGCATCGCGAATATTTCAGAATAAAAGCGATCTTCAAAGTGTTCAGTCAACTAATTACGCTGCCCAATTTCAATTATATAAAATGGATTTTGAAGTTAAAGGTATTATTTTTAAGTTTCAATATTAATAAAAGCTAACTTGTGTTGTCGTTATTTTGAAATTAATTCTTTACTTTATTATATTTTTAGTATCTTTTGTATTCGTCTTTTTTATGTTTACTTAAAGTTTTAACTATGATCCCCCAAGATGCCCCGATTCATTTTTTATTCAGTGTATTTGTCAATATCTTAAGGTATAAAAAAAGTTAAACCTAGCTGCAGATATTTGCAGATGTGTGCATAATCAACTATTTACTAACATCGTCTGTTTTTTTCTTCAAGGTCAAAGCAGCTGATTTGAATTGTAGTTGTGCTGTGTCTTTGTGTTCGTCTTTAATGTTTTATGTTTTTTTAGGTTAAAATTTTAATTTTTATAGCGTCAATTATTTATTAATTTAATTTTGGTAGGTGACTCTTATCATTGTGTCTTCACTCGCTTGTACATTTTCAATTATTGGTGTACAGCAATCGGCACCAATGCAGAAAAATTACGGCAGGTCATCGAATTTGTCAACAGCAGTATTGAAAACATTGGCTACGTGTCCGAGATGAGCGTGTTAACGAAATGTATTGGATACATTTGCAAAAAAATTGCTTCGTTTTGGACACAATATAAACGCAAAAAGGCATCAATTCTTGAATTCCAATCTAATTGGCTTAACGAAAAGCAAACAATTTCAATGAAACGCACTCCAAGTAAGCCTCAAGAAATGACCAAAACAGCTAAGCGTGGACGTCCGAAAGTAGGCTTTAGTGAGTCATCAAAAAGAACTAAGAGACGAAGAATTGCTGAGCTTTCAATAACTAATGAATCTGCAGCTTGTGACTTACGATCGTGCAACTTTCAATCGAATGCAATGTGTAGCAAAACTAACATCGATGAAGTCCTATCGCTTCTCATGGAGGCAAACTTGAGCAAGCACCAATATTTTCTTGTTCGAAGCTATGTGAACGCAAAGACATCCTGTGACCTTTTTCCAAGCTACGGTCAACTATTAAAAGCGAAGAAATTAACCTATCCAGAAAAAATAACTGTAAGTGAATCGAAAGCTGAAGTCGAGTTACAGAGCTTGGTTGACCACACTGCGAGGAGGATTGTCAAACTGCAGCATGATGTTCTGGAAAGCGTTGGAAGTGATTGCTCTGATAACCTTATTTTAATTGGAAAATGGGGATTTGACGGCAGCACTGGACATTCAGAATACAAACAGAAAGTCTGCAACAAGGATTTGAGCGATTCCAGTCTTTTTGTGACATCATATGTTCCATTACAACTTAAAACGATGGAAAATGATCCAAAAGATGAAATAATAATTTGGAAGAATCCGCGACCTTCGTCTACACGATACTGCAGACCATTAAGATTGCAATTTGCAAAAGAAACGGCTCAATTAGCTAAAGACGAAGAAAAGTATTTCAAAGCTAAGATTGAAGTGTTGAATGCCACGCCATGTAATGTGTCCGGTAATGAAATTAAAATTAAGCACAGTATGCAGTTGACCATGGTTGATGGAAAAATTTGTAGTGCCCTAAGTCACACGTCATCTGTTAAGTGTTACATATGTGAGGCGAAGCCGACAGAGATGAACGATTTAGAAAATTGTTTAAAAAAGAAGGTTCATGAATCACGGTTTGAGTTTGGATTGTCTCCATTACACTCCTATATTCGTTTTTTTGTATACTATAGCTATAGGATATAGTCGGGCGATTTGTCTAATTTTTTTTTTTCTATAATTAGAATATTTTTATAGAATTTTGGGGAAAATTTCGAAACGATATAACAACTAGAAGTATTTTTGGCCGCGGCTCCCATACAAGTCCAACCACTGTGCGATGCTCCCTCGCGTAGTTTGGTAGCCTGTAGTTTGTTGTCCGAACAACGTGGCACAGCTTCAATAACAATTTCATAAATCTCGTTTACTGCAGAGTTGGCCCTTTGCCGTTAAGCATTTCACTTGTATTATTTCTATATTTGCCTGTTTTGTTGAAATATTTACTTCCCCCATTCGCACACCACGCAAAACCAGCCAAGCCTTCAACGTACTTACCTTGACTAAGTCCTTTTTTTCTTTGCCTAAGTACTGGGCCCACTTAGAGGTTTCCTCTCGCTTGCTGGAGTGCCGCTTACTGATTTTAATGGCAAAGTACTTGCAGTAGATTTTATAAGTGGCGATGCTGACATTTCATTTGCAAGAGATTCCACCAACATTATAACTTTCTGTTAATCGAACAGAGCTGCTGGTTTTCGGGTGAATGCTGGATCGGGAGGAAGAATCGCAATCCGATCAGCGAAATAAATTACACACACACCTACTGAAGACATCGTCAGTACTAGAAAGTTCATGAAAAAACACATTTCTAAGCGTGATTATCAAAAAATAATCGGACTGTGCCGAAATGAGAAATCAGCGAGACACTTTTACCACCAGGGAAATGGGCTCGCCCCTGAATCTGTTGAGCACGTGTCAAATGTATGTAAAAAGAAATTAGTAGCCACAATTTGCAAGCTATTTCTCCATTCTCCCTCATCTGTCGGTCAACTGTCGCTTCCAACCCATTGATTAGCCATTTCAGCTGCAGTCATTTCAAAAGTCGAAGCTCTAATCGAAACAGAAACCGCAACGCATGCAGCTCGTTAAACCCTGCATGGGTATTGGCATGGGCATGGATGGGCATAGCAAAGGAAGAATAAGCGAACGTGAATGCGTCATTCGATGTGCCTAATGAGTCCAAATCCCTGCCAATAATAACACAGACACAGACACAGACAAAGGTGTGTCCAGTGTGGACTTACTGTCCGGGAACTGTGTCGCCAGTGCAATTTGGCTTCGGCGATATGATCGAAAGTGACACTCGGACACAGCAGCAAAAATGTTGTGCCTAATTGAGGGACGCTCTCACTGGGGGACCTCACAGAGGGTCGGTCGGTCTGCTGTGTCTGTGTGTCTCTCTGCCACATGTCAGGCCTAAACAAAAGATTAGCAGCACTTTTTCGAGCGATGAAAACGACACGAACTGCAGTGGGAACAGTGTCGCAGAATCGCAAGAGGATGAAGTCGAGGACGTGAACGTGAACGTAAACGGGAACGAGACTGAGAGAGGATGTGCTGCAATATGGACACTGCAAATGGAACTGGGACTGAGACTGGACCTAGAACTGCACAAACGTTTAATGGGTGCAAACAGCGCAAACGTTGCATGCTTCATTCAGGGCAAAAACAATTGTCAACAGACGTGGAAACGTGACCAACGAATTTTACGCACAATTTCACTTTATGTGGCGACGGCGACGTCGGCGACTGGAAACAAAGCATATAGTGAGTACCTGGAGAGCCATTGAATGGGTTCTCTGTGTCTGCACATTCGTGCCACATTTATTGTTTAGTATCGCCTCCTGCTGGTGCTGCCACCATGCCACCCCCTACTTCGCATATGCTGACCACTCGGCAGTCCACACTCAGCCAACAAAAAGCAGAGAGGAAAAACAAATCCAATTAGGCGTCGCATGTGCGCTGCTTGGCGCTTCAAAAAATCATCGCTTTTTGCATTGTATTCTTCTGTGTACTCGCAGTATAGTATTGCATTGTGTTCGCTGTGTGGATATCCCCAATTGGTTTGCTTTCACTCAGCCACAACAGTCTCGAAGGAAGTGCGTAGCCATATTATGCGCGATTAAACAAACCCGATAAAAATCCTATGAATCATGTGCACTTTAGTTTGATTTATTCGACAGTTGCATTCTAATCATAAACAATTTTAGCCAGCAAAATTAGTCAAGCAATGCATGTCGAAACCTTAATATTCTACCCCATGGCAATTAAAATTTAAGTGCTTTAAGTTTAGTAACTATTACTCAGACAAAAAACCTTAGTTAAAGAAATGGGGGAGCCAGTAGTTTTAATGTTCTTAAGTAAATGTTATGGAAAGGAGGTTTTCAACTTTTTGTTTTTTGAAGATTTAAAAATGTTTGTCGAGAGCATCAACATTCTATAGACTAGTCATATTATTAGTTCGATGGAAGAGAAGGGTAGGGAAGTTACGTATTTGATACCACAGCTGTGTGACTTTTTGTGAGAGCATATATGCAAATGTTTGCAAAGGCGCTTAGACGATGACTACTTCAACCACTTCAGCCACTTGAATGACAGCAAATAACTGGAAAAGATACTTTGTTGTGACTTTTGCTTTTGTGGTAGGACTTCCGCAGTGCCTGACGACGATGGCGGGAACTCCACCACATAGTCATAATTGAAATGGTTGGTGGACGGTCAATAAATATTCGTATAAAGTATGTGGCTTCAATGGGACATTACTGTCAAAAGGTCTATGACCAGAGAGGTTTGTTTGACAGTTCGTTGAACTCAATTATTAAATGATTCAATAATTATGTGACAATGAAAACAGATAAATAAATTGTGTGATAGTCTATGATTCAAGCCGATAAATAGCTGAAGCTAATGGATTAATTGGACAATGAAATCCAGCCGATTAGATTATTAATTACCAGAGTAATGCATACTATTGTCAATGATATGAGGCTGTAGGTAGGATTTATTGTATTTACCAAGACTTCCATTAACATTGCAGATGTTTAAGCGGTGTCAAACACATGTTTGCTTTGGCCAATTCCCAGTGGCCAAGAGAAACGGCATCATATAACAATTCTGAGAAGCTGTTGCTAATGCTTGCCGTGTGTTGTTGTGTGGATGTGTTGGTAATGATCATGTTGACACAAGTTGTTAACAGAATAATTTATGCGACTTGTGACGCTTTAAAAGTTTGAGAAAAGCGTGCAAAAAGCGAATCTATTGCATATTTAATGACAGGACTGTGGTCGGCTCTGGCTCCCGATGCTGCTCCAGCTCCATCTCCACTTCCTGCTCTCTGACTCCCTCTCCGACTCCTTGCCTGGCCTGCCTAGTACGCAGGCCGGATGCGCGTGTTGGATAAAATTAAGAGCAGCTTGCCGCCGACTGAACGCTGAGCACTGCGGGTTCAGAACTGGACGCGACGCAGTTTTTTGTCATTTGTCAACGTCGCCAGCTCCAAGATTTTTCCAGCTTCGGCCAGAGAGTAAAAAATGATAAACGCATTCGCTTATGATGTGTAGAGTTTCATAAATCATCTCAAAGTTTCAAGCTAGCGTGTATGTGCTGCTGTTGCTGTTGTGGTGGTTGTTGTGATTGTTGTTGTGGTTGCTGTTGCTGCTGCTGCAATGTTGAAGAGGAGAGATCACGAGGTCGCTTGGCTGACTGCCGTTGAGCTGGGGTCTCCGTCTGTCCCGTTAGGTCGCCACGCGACAGCGTTTAGACAAACAAGTGTCACTGAAGATGATGAAGAGCTGCCAGGCGATGGCAAAGACAAAGACAAAGGCAAAAGCAAAGCCAGAGTCAGAGCCAGAGCCAGGCACGAGGCCAAAGCAGCTAGTGAAAAGAGAAAACTGAACAGACCAGGACTTGCATTGCGATTTATGCTCCGATTTCTAAGCCAAGGACAAGTCTGATGGTCACTTCGTGAGGATTGATTTAAGCAAGTCCTAGTTTAAAAAAGACACTAGCATCTAGCTACAAGTTTAGTTCATTCTGCACTTTTTTATTTGTAAATGTGCTTTAATTTACACCAAAAAAATAATAAACAAATAATAAAATAACTATTAGTTTTCTTGTTTAATAGTTGCCTACTCAATATGTGTTCACTATCAATTAAATGCAATGCTTTGAGCATTCAAGTGATAAAACAAAAACTGTGCTTTAATTCGAGTGAAAGCAAAAGCTATGATTTAATGCACTAACTACTCGTATTAAGAATCCTTTAGTATGCTTCTCTTAATAGTAATTGCCCATTCAATATGTGCTCAAAATCAATCAGCTTTCACTTAAGAACAACGATTCCCAGACGACACTCAAAGCTATAAGCCCCGGGCAGCCATTTATTTTTGAAATGCCTGAACAAGCTTGAATCGATATCGTAAACTTGAAAGGGCGTCTAATAATGTGCTCAGCATGACAATTGTTTGTGGCCCTCCTCCAGCTGATTAGGGGAAGGTATATAGGGGGCATTAAAGCTCAGCTCAGCTCGGCTCTGCCTCGACAATGGACAGCAGTTGCTCATGTTCACCCGCTCCCGCCATGACACTGACTTCCCCCATTGCCACTTATGAAATTGAATGTAAACAAAACGAAACGCTCTTGTCAAGCGTCCCTCGGCAACAGCTAACCAGCTACCAGCTACCAGCTACCAGCCACCAGTCATTGGGTATAAGTGCTAGCAGCTAACCGTGGGCGTAGTTTCGGCCCTCGCCCTTGGACCCTTGGGCGGCAATCACCCCAGTGACTGTTTGACTGACATATCGGCGCCAAGCAGGCAATTAACATGCAATTGTCATAAATTTACCCAGTGCACAGATTATTAAACATTCATAAAATAAATTACAAGCCAATGCGCATAAATTCCGAATTGATTTTAACGCATTCTGCGTTTGGTTCGCCAACTGAGCACGACGGCAATGGAGGGAACCAGAACAAAGCAATTGCAATGGGACAATGACGACAGTAATGTTGAGCATGAGCATGAGGATGAGGATGATGATGAGAATGAGGGTGCAAGGGCGAATGCGGTGGTGTAAGCAGTCAAGAGTCTTGTTATTGAATTATAACAATTTCGAACATAATGGCTAAAAGAAAAACATAAATTTAACTGCAAAGTCTTTCGTTTCGATGTGGGGAGTGCAGAGTGCAGAAGAATAGATGGAAGGGCAGCCGCAACAACAATGCATAGAAATCAATTTGTGAAGTGCGTTCAAGGGTTACATTTTCTTGGGGGAGCAGAACAAGAAGAGCAAATAAATATTGTAAATGCAGCAAGAGAAATGAAGAGCGAGCAAAGTGCACAAAGGGACCATGGAACTTTCTATTGCACTTCTTGCCATGCAAATGGAAAAGACCGACGAAGTATATATGGATGTGTTTACGAACAACGAAAATGGTTATATTAGCTGGTAAACTTGAAGAACTCCAAGTTCTGAGTTTGCAATAGATAACAACTAGAAAAAATGAGTATCTCACAGTCTATAAATGGATATCCGATATTAACATGCTTCTATAAAACCTACATAATAAAGGATGAATTAAAATTTAGTCAAATTTAACAAACATTATTATTAGCTTTTATGTTTTAAATAGTGCAAAGGAATTATTTAAGTCATAGTACATTCGATCATATCGTAAAAATAATGAAAATAAATATTTAGTACTTAAACAAAATGTATAACTTAAGAAAGAAATAATTCAAGTCATAGGTCTAAGAATAAGAATAAGCACTTTGCCTAACAAGTCCATCAGAGAAATTTATTATTAAAGTAAGGTCATAGTACATTTGATCATATCGAAAGCATTAATTAAAGTCGTAAAGTCGTAAAGTCATCATATCGTACTAATTAAAAATAAGAAATCTTTAGCACATGCCAAAAGAGTCCATCAGAGAATTATCTTATTAAAGAAAGGAATAATTAAGGTTGAAGTAAATTCGCTGATATCGTACTTATAATGAATAAGCAATCTTTAGTACTCTTAGAAAATTATCAATTAAAGTCATGGAACATTGGATCGTACTAATATTTAGCACTTTGCCAAACGAGACTTTGCATTGATTACATAACCTTACTTATGTTAAAGCTGCAAGCAGCCAGCGAGCTTTGCAAATGCAATTACACGAGTGTGCAGCAAACATGACAGACACAGACACAGACAGAGACACACACACAAGTTAAGGATGCTGTTTCTAGATGTTATTGGATTACCGAGTGCTCTAACAGCATTTTGTCGCATTTCGCTGTCAGAGGAGTTCAAGGGCTTTAAGCAGATAATTTCGGCGCCTGCTTCGTGTCCGGGACGCCATTAGGAATTCTGTCTTTACTGCGCTACATTCTCCATCTAACAAGTTTGCAAAATGAAAGCGCTTTAGTTTTAATTTTTGAAACAGAAATTGCAGAAAATAGATAAATAAAATGAAAAAAAAAAAAAAAAACGAAAATGAAACGATAAACAACTAAAGCACCAACAAGAACATCTGCAATGACGATGACGTTGACGTCGCTTGTCGCCAAAAAGAAAGAACCCAAAACAGAAGAAAAAATGAGGGGAAAAAAAAAACAAGAACAAATTTTTATGACATTGCTGACAATTTATGATGCAAATTCCTCGCAAAAAAGAAATGAAGGATGCGCAGGCTGTTTTGGTGGGTGCTTTCGTTTCGGCTGCTTTCGGCTGCAGTGACGACAAATTGTCGAGAAATTGCATAAAAATACATATCAAAATAAATTGTTATGCTGAAATCTGTAATCTGAAGTAGTTGCGGATGCACTCAAAAGATATTTACGAGAGAGCTGAACAGAAGCAAAGGGCAAAAGCTGCAACAACAAATGCTAAAGATGAAAAACATAAAACACAACTGATATACAAAAACACAAAAATACCATTGCGAATTGTTTTTCTGTTGATTCATCAGAAAATAAATTGAAATATTCTTGTTGACATTTCACCCAAAAACCAAGAAAAAAGTAAAATAAATAAATGCAACAACAAAGATCATGTTGGGTACTGCTTGTTGCATACCATTGCTCTGCTCTGTTTGCTCTGTTGATTTATTTAATTTACTAAAACTAACAGCATAAAATATTTGATAATAAAATCACGTTCACACGCCTGCGGCCACAAATCAATTGAAACACGCATCAACTGATAGAGCAACCAAACCGAAACAGGCCAGTAATCCACCAGCTGGCCAACCGGCCAACCGACCAACCAAACAGCTAACAAACCAACAACTTACCAACAAACTAACCGACCACATTGACCAACCAAACAGTTCATTAAAACTTTTATTCCTACTCATACGAGAGGATGTTTGACAAAAAATGAGTCCCATTTTCGTGGAACGCGGCAACCACAACCCGAAGCTTCAATTCACTCTGACGTTTTGGGGCTTGACCCTTTCAATATTGGTTTGCCCCCGGGGCTAACTAGAAACCAATCCGAATTGTTCCCATAACCCTGAACAGCAACCTCTATGTGTGCGGTCGAAACTTTAAATATCATTTGACTGTTTTCCGTTGCAGCACCGCGTGAGTAAAAAAAACTGGCAGATATTTATTTATGAATATTTCAAAATAAATATACACATCAACAACATGTCTATTGCAAATAATCCGTTTTATGGGCTAACCGGAAAAATGCCGGGAATAGCAGCAGGAAACGTCAACGCCAATATAGCAGATGTCATTAGAACCAGATATATGGTTGGTCACTTTCAGAGGCGGGGGGTTTGAAATCAGCACATCAAATTGCCTATGACTAATGCCAACTGCTGCGATGTGTGGGAGCATTGTTATTTAAGCACACGGCATGTATACATAAATAGATTCAGGGAATCATTTAGCAATTTGAGCCTTATTTATTCGCAGCTACTTAATAATGTTATGCGACTGAATAACAATAATTTCTCAATAATGAATAATAACTCAAATAGTACATACCTTCGACGGGCATCTCACATTTTTGCATGTCGCATATTTAAGAGCTGTTATTTTATTTTGGGTGAAAACTTTAATGTAACAATAATTTAGTGTTCAATTGTTTTCCATGTACTATTAGAACCTTTTTTGTCTATACCTCTTGCTGTCCATACTTACTGTGTAAATAATTACTTTGACTCGGATTCTACCAATCAAGAATTATACATTATTCCGGGTACCCCAAAACTTATGTGGAAAAATACGTGGACACTTTTCGGCACTTTTGTTTTATTACATGTTCTCAATTAGATATTCAGAAACATCATATTGCCGATATCGAGCCAATCTGATATGCTTTATCCATTACAATGAATTTGTTATTATTTCCACGCTATGCATTTTATAATATCCTATAGAATATTCCCAAATTTATATGTTGATGTCCAAAATTTATTTATCGCCTCCAAATAAAAATGAACCAAGAACAACGAAATCGAGGCGAACGATCGGGGAATGCTAAGAACACTTTTCGATTTCAGCATTTTGAAGGTTTCGTCATATCGTCAATGTCTGCAGATGCGTTCCCTGAATTTAAATGGTCAAATTAATTGCGTTTGTCACGGGGGCTAAAGTCCGGACAGGTTCTGGCTGTGGTTGTGGTCGAGGCTTCGTAAAACCTAAAAAGCAAACACTTGGGAAAAAAAAGTTAATTGGTTTTTGGACAGCGATGAAATGTATTTAATTTAACATTAATGAAAATACACGTCAGAGATTGTGTCTGCGGCCTCGCACATTTCGATTGCCAATTTGAATTATTTGGAGTCGTTAAAATAGTTATAAATCTTTGGCTATCTGTGCGATCGGTGTCTGGTCATCAAATGACTATTAAACATTTGCTGGCCCGTTCATTATCCTTGTCAATCCGATTGAGTTTGGGCAAAGGAACCCCCAGACAGAAGGCAAATTAAACGAGAGCTCAGCATCACCTTGGGATCCCAATTCTCTGGACATTCATTATCATTATTCTTTTCGATTGAATACCTGTTTGATTCACGACAAGACAATACAGTGTGTGTTTGTGTGTAGGAGGATCAACAGATCGAACTAGTCCCTTTACGGCACTCCTTCTCCTTCAACTCCATACACAATTCACATTTTCGTGTCAGTTGACATTTTTATTGTGTCGCCTTTTATGAATTAATTGAGTCTCTTCTTGTGTCTGAGCCACCAAAATGAAGTCGTTTCCCTGGAATGCTAAACACTTGCAACCACTCTCTTCCACACAGCTTAACTCAGACCCGCAAGCTGGCTCGGACCACACATGGCGGAGACCCGATGGGATTCCAATTTTGTGCCTGACACACGCAGCTTCATCGAATTTGAAGAAACCTTCTCTATCAGTTGGCCCTGCGGGATGATTTGCTTCATCAATTATAATTGATTAGCGGCATTAACAGAAATTATTATGATGATAATTCGCATAAAATTATTGAGTTTTCACCCGCAGCTAAATATTTTACAAACGATGGGCATATTAAATGTTAAATGAAATATTCTCGATAAATGATAGACGACTTAATTGCTGCTTTCAACAAATAATTTTGAGGCGTTCCCTTTGGCATTTATACAAATACTTATCGGAATGTTGATGACTTAACGAAGCCAATATTTATGAGAGAAGAAGGAAGTTGCTAAATATTGCAGGCATGATTACTGATTTATTTTATTTTAATATACATATATATTGTAAATAATTGTGAATATTTTAACACAAATAAGTATTGCGAATTATCAAATTCAATTTAGACTTTAATTGATTGTAGAATAATAATCGTAGTCAGAGTAGGCTTTGCCTTCATGTGTGTATGTCATCGGCTGCTCTACAAAGTTGACATTTGATTTCATTCGATTTTTACTACGCTGTCCCAGAAGTATAAGTTGTAATTTCAATTATGGGTCGTGGTCACGAAGACAGACATCATTCGCGCTCTCATTACCGCCGCAGTTCCCGCTCCCAGTCGCGTTCGCATTCGCAGTCGAAGCAAACTCGAACCCGCTCCAACTCGATTTGCAGAGCACACGTGCGGCCCAAGCATCGCAAGGCTGGCAAAGCATCTGGCTGGGATATACCTCCCACGGGCTATGAGCATCTGACACCAGTGCAGTACAAGGCGATGCAAGCCAGCGGCCAGATTGCCTCCAGAATTGCGCCGGATGCGCTGCCAACTGGCGAGTCGGCGGCGATTGCGACGGTGACGCGACAGGCGCGTCGTCTTTATGTGGGCAACATTCCGTTCAGCACAACCGACGACGACATGATGGCATTCTTCAACGAAAAGATTCAGCTAATGAATGCTGGAACACAGCTCGACGGCAATGCGGTGCTGACGTGCCAGATAAATATGGACAAGAACTTTGCCTTCCTCGAGTTTCGTTCCATGGATGAGACGACGCTGGCAATGAGCTTTGATGGCACCAATTATCACGGACAGACACTGAAGATACGCCGACCACACGACTATCATCCTGCCTCGGTATCCGCCGGCAGCTACGAGTCGTCAGTGAGGGGATTAGGGCAAATTCAAGCCACCGAGATGGCAATCTCTGTCGTGGTGCCGGACTCGCCGTTCAAGGTGTATGTGGGCGGATTGCCCACGTGTCTGAGCGATGGGCAGGTTAAGGAGCTGCTCGTTACCTTTGGCCAGTTGCGTGGCTTCAATCTGGTCAAGGATCAAATGACGGGGCAGAGCAAGGGCTTCGCCTTCTGCGAGTATCTTGATCCAACCATCACGGATCAGGCCATTGCCGGACTCCATGGCATGCAGCTGGGGGATCGCAAGCTCATCGTGCAACGCTCCATTGCTGGCGTACGTAATTTGGTTTCCAATCAGCTGCCGGTGCTTCAGGTGCCAGGGTTTCCCACCGACAACCTCACAAGCGAGGCCACCGAGATTCTGTGCCTTCTGAACATGGTGCTGCCAGAGGAGCTGAAGGATGACGAGGAATACGACGATATACGCACGGACATCAAGCAGGAATGCGCCAAGTATGGCAAGGTGAAAGGTCTTAAGATTCCCCGTCCCTCGAGCCATGGGGATCAAGGTGGCTGCGGCAAGGTCTTTGTGCGCTTCGAGACTGTCGAGGACTGCAAGAAGGCTTTGAATGCGTTGAGTGGCCGCAAGTTCAGTGGACGCATCGTGATGACATCTTTCTACAATCCTGACAAATACAAACGCAGGGATTTCCAATAAAGCTCGCTTCAATTTTCTTGGTCAACCTATTCCGCAGGAACTTAACTCAATTGAGTTAAGTACTTGGTTTAATGCTGTGATAATGAATTTAATCCCAGCTTTATAAAGAGTGGACTAAACACAATGCTTAAGGATTAGATACCCAATAATAAAATATTGTATACATTTCAGAATTCCAGCTGTTAAATATTGGACTTTTTACAGAATATTTATCTTGCATATATCCTATAACAGAACACCGACTTTCGCTACAGGGTATTAGCATGCCTATCTCGTCTTTACTTGCGATTCATTGCGCTCTTGTCATATCATCTGCTTAAGCGCTTTACTTGGAAAGCATGCCAGGACACGCCTTCCTCAGTTTTGTGTTGTTTTTTTAGCCTGATTCAATTAGGCGGGCGACTTAACGTGCAATCCTTAAAGCCCCAAAAGCTGCTACTCCGCACAGATGCTTAATTAAAATTTTAGAGTTGCGCCTTATCGCTGGCATTTCTCACCATATTCACACCTATCACCGCTCGCCTGCCCTCAGAAGTTGTGAAATACCTTCGGCAGACTCATTACGCCCCAACAGCACAATGTTAATGCTTTTTCAATTTCCGAACTCGATACCCGATACCAAAATGAGCAGAGAGGTGGAGGCAGCAGAGATACCGAAAGCAAGACTGAGACTGAGGATGAGGTTGAGGTTGAGGTAGCGCAGCTTATCGCAACGAACGGTTGCATTTTCTCAGGTTCGAGGGTCTTGTTTTTGAGGCCGACTCGCTCTTATCTTTATTTTGGTCATTTGCTGGACAGCCCGTCATCAACAATGAAATGCAGCCGCCGCGACGCAACACGTCGAGCGAAGCTTTAATCGGCCAGCGATTTATCAGTCTCGGAACGACTTAAGCTAAACGCTTTATCGACAGACTTGCCAACAGAGAGATAGTGCGCAGAAATGTGTTGAACTTACGCGACGAGCGAGCAGCGAGCAGCGATTGCTGCCTCTCCACGCTGGACACAAATTAATTCAACGCCTTGGATTTGTCATTTTGAGGCTTTCAGGTAGATATCTGTTGAGGCCTGATAAAAGCATTGCCGCCGATGCTGCTCTGCGACTCCTCTGACAATCAATGCTTCGATGGGTAATTAATAAACGCCCATAAAGATGCGGATACAATAAAAATTCCAAGCGCTGGAACTGGAAAAATTGTGCGTCGTTGTTTCGGTATCCGAGAAAAGGGTTCTCTTTCATCGATGTTTTTATGAGCTGCAGCTGCTACATATGCCAAGGGATTAACTGGATTGGATTATGTTGGGGAACACTTTATTCCCCACAGCTTCTTCTTTACTCTTTACGCTGACCAATTGGTGTCTTAGGTTAGGGCTCTTCTGGATTGCTGTGGATTGTCGCCCGCACCGCTTTTTATGACCCAAGCCCAGGTCGGATGTTAGGTAATCGACGCGATAAGAAATTAAGAAATCAAATCCATGACTCTGGATAGTTGAGTGAACTCGTCGATGCTAGATGCTTCTACGCATCTTTAATTGCATTCTCATTCCCGTTCCCATCCCATTCGAATTCCACCTTTAATTCCCCATCTCGTTTATTGTCTGGGGCGAGAATTTGAATATGATGTAGTAGATAATTATGGGTTACAGGATGAACTTGAGTTCGAGGGCGTAATCTCGCTGATGGTCATAAAAAGCAGCTACCTACGGTTAGCGCTAGACAACCAATTTCTTAATTTCGAGTAGCATTTCGAAGAGCATTTGCAATTCGGGTTTCTATTTCGAAACTAAATGCCCGTTAATGAATACTTTGGAGGCACCCACAACAAGGTATTCGGTTTAACGGCTCGAGATACATATCTGCGTTTAGCTAAATGTATCTTTTAGTTGCCTGAATAAACAAATTAAGAAATCATCAAAAATTTGTTGTTCCAATGATCAACAAATTTATCTGATACACCAATATCTGATCAATTTGCATAGTTTTAATGAAGAAATATTAGCCAGAATCCATAAAAGAGGAGGAAGATAGCCAAAGCTTATTGATTTAATGGGAAGTGATACAATCAGGCAGTGAACTTTGGCATTCAGTTTAATTTCTGTTCGTAAGCGAAACTGTTTGTGACCTTTTTACCCCAACATCCACTCCAATCAACTTTCTTCATTAAGCCTATTAAAAATGCTTTTGTAAAGTTTATACCCTGAAAGGGTAAATATATTTGATAATAAGATATACACATAAACGCACCAATTGATTGGGAGGCAGCCCTCTCAAAAGTTTGCACAAAACGGAAGTCAAACAAAAAAGCAAATGAAAAGAGAAAAACACACCAATATTCAATTAGCAAAACCTGTTGCTATAGATTCACTATTGCTAACCCCGATTCAATTTGCATTTCCTGCTAAATCCCCAAATACTCGTAGAAATTAAATCAAATACTGCACATATATTTAAACATATAAAAACAGAGAAATAAATAAAAATAAATAAACAAAAATGTTTTATAATTTCCTTTTCGCTTTATTTTCATTATTTTTTTATTTTGTTTGTTTTTTTTTTGTCCAGGCAGAGCGAACAAAGGCGAAAACAAATTACACGCAAATACTCGTAATTTCGGCGAAAATGTTCGCCAAGGGGAAGTTTGGAATGACAGCTGAGGGTCTAGGGGCTATGGGCTTTGTCAAGTGACGTTCCTGTCTCTGACTCGCTTCGTTAATGGCAGCGCAATTAATTCGAGCAAATCGTCTGTGAACCCTTTTTATGACCTCCAAGCGTGGCAACAATGGGGATGGCGAGGGGTAGAATCGGGGGGAATGTTGCCCCATCTACGGTTCACTACGGTGGTTCCCAAATAAAAATTCATTAAACGGCACGCCGGCACTTTTGTTTGGCTTTTACGTTTGCTTTGAACTGTTTGCCACGAATATAATAAATGCGAAATAGGCGCACAACTGTAAAATTTGTTTAAATGCCACCCAAATTGATGCTCAATTTGTGCATGAATAGAACCTCCCGAATGTTTTGGCCGCGTTGATACTCAAACAACTCTTTAAAAAGGCCAACTTCCGGCTGTACTTTAACAATATTTACAGCAATACGCCTCGAAAGGCCGATGCTTTGAGCCGTGGCTTGAAACAATACGCGATGTCAATTATTGTTTATGCTTATAATTTTCTACATTAATTTAATATTAAACTATAATATTTTAAATACTAAGATCTAATTAAAATCTTCATTACTGTTGTCGTATTATCTTCATATTCGTCATTTATACTTTAAATGCTTACACCTTAAATATTTTTTTCAAAATTTCAAATGAATAAACAAATTAAGATACTGTGAAACCACACAATTTATATTTAGTCTAATATTGCAACTCTTACTCTGAACCTTTTTAAATATGTATTGATGAACTCTTGTGAAAGAATAAGGAAACATGAACTCTCTGAAGTGATTTGAGCTTCAAATCTTTCAATTTCAAAGAGTGCCACAATGATATGTTATAATACGAGTTAGTAAAGCAGAATTGCTTATTTAGTGCTCGCTGTTGAAAGAACCCATTCTCAACACCCTGCGGGAAAGAAAGACCAATAAAATTCAAATGCTAAACTGAATGAATTTTTCCGACGCGAAAATACCTGAGAGCGAAGTGTGTTTAATGAGGGCCATAAAATCGAAGCGCCGGACCACTTTCGAGGGCCTTCAAAAGACAAAGGGCGCCCAAAGAAGAAGAATGTGTAACAGGTGCGATAACAACAAAAACACTGGACTGAACAGACTGCGAAGGCAATGAAAATATAATGCAGATTATGTGAAAAACTCGAGCCACTTTGGACTCTAGAACTCAGTTTAGGTAGCTGCAACAGGACATTATGTAAGATGTTGAAAACAGTTTAAAGCTACAGCAACTTTAACGAAAACCATTTTCTAATTTTTCGTTTGTTTACTTTGATATTTTGCCGACGCGCCGGTCACTCTACTAAATTGAATTCTTCAGAAAATTGAAATCAGACCGAAAAAGAAACAGACACAGACTCAGAACACAAAAATACAATAACAGAGACGAAAATAGAGTTGAGGTTAAAGCCAAAGTCTTCGGTCGGACTATGCAAATGTGTGACGGAGATGGGGTGTAAAGTCGGTCCTTCTAAACGACTGAGAATATATAATCTAGGAAGGAAAGTAAGAGCTGCAATGGCAGCAGAACAATAAAAGTGCTTAATGTAAAAACAATGTAAGCTGCCTGCAAATGCTCGACTTTTGACCAAACTGGCAATTGTAATCCAAACTTAATTTTAGCTTAGAATTTTGCAAGATGCTGCAGTGATAAAAAAATACATGTTATTGAATAGAGTTTAATCTAGTATCAAGAAGCAAGTGGTTCTCCACACACACACAGCTTCCACTTGCCGTGGAGCCTGTCACTGCGATGATGACTGACAAGTTTATCCTTTCTGGCAGTTGCATCTTTTCATTATAGCCACGTCAGACTGGGGCCAACATGCCGCTTGCTGGCTATCTATCTGCTGCCTGATGTAGTTGCCTGCTGACTGCCGACTGCACACCAAATGGGTCAACGAACTGAGAACTGTTTTCTGGGCTCTTGGAAATATACTTGCTCTGAGGGGCTAGGCCTAGCCCTGGAGTTTTGTGCCGTGTAACGCTTATTGTTGCCTGCTGATGAATGCTTCATAGTCATCCTATATCTCCCATCCATTCTGCCCATTCATTTGTCCTGCCGTTTGTCTGTCTTTCTGTCTATCCGTCTCTCCGCCTGACTATCCAACGGACGGGCTGCTCGTTGTCCTCTGCCCCAGTGTTCGTTGCTCCTTCCTTCATGCCTATTACAACTTCAACTTTTGATACCCATCTGAATTTGCATTATTTTCTTTCGCTCTTCATTTCGCTGCTGCTGTTTACTGTCATTCTGATTTTAATCTTTACGGCCCCCGCTTGCCTGCCTCCCTCTCACTCACTCCCTCTACCTGCTTCCGTCTTGCTTTATTTAGTTTTACATTTTTTCCACTTCTGGACAGTACATTTGTTGTTGTCGTTATATCTGTTCTGTTCTGGGCTCATACCTGCCGCGTGCCCAAGCGAACAGGTTCCATTTCTTTAGTTCGCCACTGCATTGTTGTCGTTGTTGTTGTTGTTGTTATTGCTGCTCTGTTCCCTCTACCACGAGTTGAGTCTGAAAAAGTATCCTAATTGGTATTAAAAACGCTGTTATTTTTGCTGTCTTTATTTTGTACATTTCTCGTTATTGTTGTTGTTCCTTGCGTAGTCTTTAAAAGGCGTACCCAAATGCTTTTTCTGCTCTTATCCTTTAAGCCCTATTCAAATTGCATTTATCGTTCAAAAAACAAAACATCACAAAACGCAATCTCGAGATCTGTTTCACATTTTCTGATTTTATCGCTTAGGTTCCAGATACAAATCAAAATAATACGGTTTTTGTTGCCCATTAAGGTTTCCAATTACACGCACATTTTCGAATACCGATTCATCTGAATTCTTTATGTAGAAACTGAAAAGTTTAGTAACTATCGCGCACTTAATTAAATTAAACTATTCAACTTCAAAAGCCTGGAGTTTAAGCCAATGTTAGTTGTGTAGGTCAGTAAGACATTGGAAATGTTAACTATTCTAACATTACATTAGTCCGAATTGTGAATAGAGTCATAGTCATTAACAGGACTATGTAGGCAAGGCTATATTACTGCTAGATACATATATATGTTATTTATGGAGGGCTGTAACACTCAAATAATTGTATTGTTTCATTGTGCATTGCTAGAAATATTTGTTGTGATTTTGCCTTTACACCATCGCTTCACCAATCGCACTTGAAGATTGCGTTTCCGAAATATCCCCTTAACCAACAACACAAATGTTATCGTTAACAGGTGCTCGCTGGGCATCCACAGTGAGAGCGAAACGTTAACAGCAGTGAGCGAAGTATCAACAGAATGTTAGTCTGTGCAGCAAGTGGAACCTATGTCGAAAGTATGTCATTCGGTAAACTTTGACTCCAATACGAACACACAGAGTCGTCCATTAGTATGTATGTATGTGTGCATCAGCGAGTTCCACAAAGTACTTCCATGTAAATAGACAAATTAATCAACGTTTATGCAAATAAAGCACATGCATGTTGTTGGTTACATTGCAGATTAATAGCAGGCGATTATTCAGAAATGGCAGTAAACGACTATGAATAATGGCCAGTAATTATGATGATAGTGATGACAATATTAGTGAAGCACTTGCTAACAATTAACAATTAGTTGTTCGCCTCGGGTCTCAATGCAGAAAGTGAATAGTAGAATAGTAATAAGGTTGATGAATGTTATAAATATCAGTTTTGGCTAGGGACAATTGGCACCAACTTGCGTGCCCGTCCGTTAACAGAATGCATTCATAACAGCGTTGGACTGCGACTCTCGCAATGTTAATCGTCAGCAGCGCATGCGAGCAAGACACAATCCACAAATTATGCTGTCCACAGAGGGCTGTTAGCTAACATTCGTTTGCTTTCGTTTTGTAATGCTCGAACTCAGTGTTGCCGAGAGTTTCAAGCGTTGTGGTAGTTGTAGCGGCTGACGCTAATTTCAAACAGAGACCGATTCGCGTTCGTTCTTCGTACGTTCGTCGTCGTCGTTGCGTTGTCGTCGTAGTCGTCTCATCGTCGTTTGCCCAGAAAGCTATTAAAAGATCCATAGCGGCAACCAGTTGACCAGTCGGGAGTAACGCGTGCTTCTCCTGCCCAAAAACACATCGAGCGTTTGTCGGTCGGCTTCTTGTTGCTCGATCGCTTCTTTTGTCGGGTTTGATTTTGATGGGTCTTCGCAGACCGAAATAAAACATTGAGAAAAAAGCGAAAAAATAAAGGAATTTAAAGCCGAAAAATTTGATGGGAACAATGCAATCTGCGGAAGCACATTGAGCTGCGGCGGCGAGTGTGATTTTCTGTTGTTAAATCGAATGCAGATTATGGATGCTGCAGCTGTCTCACACACCAATGAGTTGTGATTGCATCTGTGTGGTGTTGTATGTGTGCCAGAGTGACCAGTGCGAAAGTGTAAAAATACCAAAATATTTAATTAGCACTCTCGGGTGAGTGGGACACAACATAAGCGAAGGAACGGAACGGAAGCACAGGATACGGGACAAGGGATACGGTTCCTTGGCCAGCGGATTACAACAAGGATTAAATAACAAAGTAATTTGCATATGTTGAAAATAAATTAAAATTATGAATGCCCATCAAGTTGGACAATACTAATTAAGCATTAATTTATGCCCGCCCCCTCAAAAGAGCCGTGCTATGTGCATGTAGCTCAGCCCGCAGTCGGATGTCCGTCCGAGTCCATGTTTCGAGTCAATGAAATTTTTAATTGTGCACGCGTGTCGAAAGTAACCCTCAAAAGCAGGGAGTGAGTGCGAACGGCCGTTTCTGAGTGTGTGTGTGTGTGTGTGTGGGTGGGGACTGTCCTGTATTTCGTGCCGGATCCGCCCCGTCCCAGAGTTCATGTTTCCCGCATATTCATCATGCGTATTTTAAGTCAACTTGCAACCATTCTCGACTGCCCATTTGCCCCATGCCCCATGCCCCATGCCCCAATCCCGAACTGCCCCGACAAGTGCAACTTTGCATCGAGTCGTGTTGATTTCCCTTCTTCGGCGGAATTGTGCGTAAATATCTGTTTCATAAATATGGTATGTGGCCAGAAGGTGCAGTGAACTCTTGAGGATTTTTATTATGTTCAATTCTCGAAGCACTCTAATTTCTGGAAGAGTAATTTTCTTTCATAAGATTTTATGGGGCATTCATTGAAACTCTAACAAACTTCTCGCGTCGATAAAAGTTGCAAAAGTTGTTTTAAAATTTAAAGCGTCTACAACTAAAGCATCTGGCGTAGTGCAATTTGAAATTGTTTCATGATTATGAAGTAAAGAATTCACAGTAGTTTTTATAATCACAGTATGCATTCTAAAACAAATATAATGGCTGTGGTTCTTATAGATTTGAATATTTGGATTGATAAAATCGATAGATGAACAGTGTAATAAAACCTACTTTGAAGAATCTCCCAAATTATAATTTAATCTTTGCAATTTTGTAATATAATACATATTTTAGAAATTGCTTAGTTTTATTTTACATAACAATATTTATGATTGTTAAAAGTTTTTTGAGTTTGGTTGTGCAATGTTTGATATGTAAGTTAGATAACAATGATTTTCAGATTCAATTTTATCTTATTTTTATTCGATTCATTTTTTTTTTTAATGGTTATACTCATCAAAATTCCATATTGGACATTTTCCAAACTCTCCAAAGTTGTGGGATTAAATAAAGTATAAATAAAATAATGTGAGACCGACATCGAGTAAACTCCATCCATGCTGCTGAATTTTATTTGGATATTTCGATCGAAATGCAGTCGTACCTTTTTATAAATATTGTCGATTTTGTTTCACTGTATATTTAGTTGATAACTTGCAAAGGATCTCATCAGCGTTAAACTTGTTAATAAATCGCAGCTCAACAAGTTTATTTCCATAGTTGAGTGTTGTTTAAGCTCGCTCTGCTTAGCTCACATCTTATTTTCAATTTTAGTTTTCCACTTCAGCTAGCTCGCTACGTCTCAAATTAATTCCACAGAACGTCCTTCTCTCCCTCTTCCTCCCCACTTGGTTTCTGCCACGCTTTGCTCTTTGCCACCAATTGTTGAGCAAACCACTTGGCCCAGTCCACAGACTTTTGCTCCTCAGTCGTTGTTCGCTTTTTGTGTTGCGGTCAGTTTGACGCGTGCCGCGTTTTTGGTTCGCACGTGAAAAGGACATAACACACACAAACACACACAGCCAGCCGCACACAATAATATACACACTTGCGTGTGTGCGCTAAGAACCAAACACAAAGCCAAAAAAAAGAACCACAACATTGGGTTAGAGGACGTAGCTGGGGGATTTGTGGAAATGGGTAATGGGGGCACAGGGCATGGTACATGGTACATGGGGCATGGGTCGTTGTGAAGTCCACGTTGACCTCGCGTCGCCTGCAGCGTTAATTTATAATTTACTGTGCTCACTGAAACCGTCGAAACGAGGCGGACCGCCGCCTTCCACCTGCCCCGCAGTTGCCACCCACTGCCTACTTTTATTATTATTATTTCTGTGCGTTCTACGCGCTTTTCCGTGGCGCTCTTTTCCATGCCATTCCTCCAGCCCACTCCAGTCCCTCCAATCTTCATTCGCATTTCCAGTTCCCCGTTCCCCGTTTCCATTCCCTTCGAGTTTTTGACTTTTTTACATTTGCCGTCGGCGTTTGGCGCTCTGACGCTTTGTCGCTTTGTCGTTGTCCTAGCTGTTGTTGTTGTTCGTTCTTGTTGGTGCTGCTTTTTTTGATGATGTTGTTGTTGTTGTTGTTGCTATTGTTGCGGTGTCCCTTCATTTACTGGTACTGGTGTTGGTCTGGTCTGCTGTTGGTCTTGCTGCTGGTCCTGGTCCTGGCTAGCGGCGCCTTTTTCGTGTTGTGCCCGCGACAGACGCTTGTGAAAATTGCCTTTTCAACTACTCAGTGACATTTGACTTGTACTCGTCGTTGTTGTTGTTGGTGTTGTTTTTGTTTTTGTTGTTGCTGTTGTTTTAGTGCCTTAATTTTGTTTTCGTTTTGTTGCCGGACTTTTTTTATGCAGAGATTTTTGACTGCTGACCCCAGAGCTCAGCGACTGTTGCTTGTCCTTTTTGTCGCCGTTTTTTTTTGTATGTTGCTTTAATTAATTTGCAAATTTATTTGTTGAGATTAACAAAAAAAAAATAACAGAAAATGGAGAGACGAGAAAACCAAATTGGCCAAAAGTTCAAGTGGTCACATCATATACATTAACTTAAGTTTCAAAACTTGTCTGTACAATGTGTTGTAGTCGTCCAAAAATTTAATTTCTTTGCGAACACATAACAATAAGTGAAGAAAGTTGTTGTAATGAGGGTTTTTCGACTATCAAAACCAGAGAGTTCAGTTTCAGATAAATTCATATTATAATTAAATAAATAAATCTACGAATCCTTTAATTATTCCCCCAACTTTAAAGACCTGACTGTTTGTTCGGCATTATTAAATTAAATAGTAATTGCTTGTTTTATTGGCCAAATATTATAGTGGCAGAATGCCTGAGTAGTTGATTTTAGATAATTATATTAAATATGATGTATGGCATCTGGTGTGTTGAATTTAACCCAAATTCATCTTATTGTGTAGGACGCTTCAATGGCAGCCAAAAGCCCTCAGAATATCTGCTAATAAATTCCATTTCCTTATTCAAGCAGAAGTAAAAACAAGAGTAAACGTGCACGCACACGCTCACGCACACACGTAAACAAATTGAGGAAAAGCCAGGGAAAAGCATTTGCCTAACGGCCATTAATCGCTCATTTTTCGCATAAACAAAGAAAGCGCCTGACGATGTTTGCCCAGTCAAAACAAAAGCAACAACGCATAAGCAACAACAACGAGAATGTTGTTAAAAACAGCTGTTCGGATGTCGTTGTTGTTGTTGTTGCTTGAGTGTTTAACTTTTGCTTCACTTTCGAGCACCGCAAAAACCAAAATAAACTTTGTCATTGTGTTGCGACAAATTTTGGATGGAAAATTTCGATGAAGTTGTTTCACTGTCGCCTGCCCAGAAAATGTGGCTAATAAAAAAATACAAAAACAAAACAAGACTAAAAAAGTAAAGAAAAATAGCATTCAAAGCGTGCACACGAATTTAAAATTAAATAAACCAAAGAAAGAGAAAAAAACTCCCAAATGTGCAATTAAAAATTTTACAGTCATAACTTTTTATTATTGTACATAATTCAGTTCTCCTTTTAATGCACAGTGTGGCGCATGTTTCCCCCATTTCATTTCATTTCATATTCTCTTTTTGCTCCTTTTTCCAATAAATTTTCTCCCTCTGACTCTGCCAAACGGCTGTCTGCCCAGTCTTCCCTGGGCTGGAAAATTAATTTCATTTTTGCAAGGCAAATTGCATTAAATTTAACCAACTTTATGTTTATTTCATAATTATTCTCTTGAACACAACCTACTGCTGTTTTTTGTTTCATATTTTCTATCCTTTATTATGATTATTATCACTCTTGAAGTCAGTTTCATTTCAATGTGCAAATTAAAATAGTTTTATGGCCGGAGTCATAAAGTTAATTCCATTTCAAATTGCCTAGATTTAATCAACCACAAATGATTTAAGATAAGTCGTTGTGCTAACTCTGTCAACTTTAACTACTTTATTTGGTCTCTTATATATTTCGTAATTACTTAGATTGATATTTATCTGAGTTATTTTTAGTTATGGTCTAGAGTTTGCTAGAAAGCCTTTCAAACTATTTTTGCATTAGATGGTTGTAATCGAATGTGAGCATAAAATAAACAATTTAAAAAGAATATTAAAGTACATATATAATTTATTGGTTTCAGTCTCTGAAAATTCTTAGATTGATCCTTGTCAGTCTAGCGGTAAATATTTAATTTACTATTCGCTTTATTCATTCTCACTTCACTGAGGCGACTCCACTGCTAATGCATAAATATAGATATGAAACTCGAGGGTGCAAGTAGTCAGGAAAAAGGGGTTTGAGGGCCGCGCCTCTATTAATGTGGGCGTTCATCCTTGGGGAGCCCTAGCTCAACTGATGTCTCACACATGTCTCACATTATCCTGGGCTCATAAAACTTCCTAACAACCTATAATTGTCGTTTCGACTAAATAATGCATAAATAATAAAACTCCTGTCGACAACAAACAACAACAATACCAAAACTAAGCGCAACAACAGACACAAGGCGGGTGGTAAAGCATTTACTTGGTTTTCGGGGGGAAGGTTGTTGGAGACCAGTGCATAGGGATTGGGATCGGGAATGGGATTGGGATTGGGAGCAGCGACGGCAGTGGATTTGTCGGCCAGCAAAGTGAGAAAACCGCGACATGAAGCATAAAAAATGCATAAAACGAGGACAAAATAAAGTCATAAAGTAAAAATTGCTGAAAGAACGGAGTCCCGAGACCCATAGAAAGAGAACAAAAATAAATAAAAATAAAACGAGAAAAGGGAACGCGAACGAGAACCGAAAGAAAGAAAGGAGTGTAATCTGCTCATATGTTGCACAACCAAGAGGCACGATGGCATGAGGTTGCGACGCGTAGGTGTTGTAATGGACGTCTACTATGTGGAGCTTTGTTTGTTGTGGTGAGACTTGTTTGAGGTTTCAATAGGTCATAATTCACGCCTAGTCCCCTTTCCTTTTCTCCAACCAATCGTTGTTAGGCGCCACCCAGAGGGATTGCAAATGGTCGGCCAAAGGGGGCAAGTGAACAGGAGCGGGATTCTTAATAGGTGGCATGCAGATGACGTTGGCGCCGCACACAACAAATATATGTGTGTGTGTGTGTGCGCACAACCAATACTATAAATGTAGAACGAGAACAAGCCACTGTTGAATGCCATGACGCAACATCACATGCACAGTGGGTTCATTACAATGGACAAAATGCAACGAAATTGAGATAATCTAATGTCGAAAATTTTATAATATTCAAAAAAAAAAAAGAAAGATCAAAGACCAAAAATTCCAAATGGATTAAAAAAAGACATTCATAACATGAACTAGGATTTTTTCTTCATATCGAAATTAACAACTTTATGTTTAATTCGTATTTTTTAGTTTCAAATTAAGTTTAAAACCGAACTTAACAGATATTCAGAGGTTTGGGAAAAACAAGAACAACAAAATTATGTCAACACATCTTATTAATATTTTGTAAATTAGAATAACTTTTAGTTCAATTCGTTTCCATTTAAAAAATTTGTAAACTTTGCTGTTAAAGTTTAGTATTATGTTTCAATTGTGTGAATAGTTGCATAATTTTTAAATGTTAAACTTGTAAAAATATTTCGTTTACGATGTTATGAAATATATGGTTATTATAACACCAGCAATTTTAACTGCTTATAGATTAAAAATATGCATCGTTAGTTCCACTTTGGCAACAAATTAATTGTGGAGTTGTTGCTGCCGGACCGCCTTTAATAATTGGCGCTCTGTACTTTCGATGGTAAAGTGTTCAGGCGACAGCCGCCCCAAAGCCAAAAGCCCCAAAGCAGCTGCCGACAAAGGAAAGCGGGGAGTGGTTTTAGCAGTGGGGAGGCGGTGCGGGTAATAATGGAAATAAGAACAGCAAACATGTGGTGTTGTAACTGTTTGTTGCTGTTTTTTGCCACTACACTCAGTGCTGTTGTTGCTGTTGCCAGTGCCGCTTGTTTTGTTATTAGCATCCGCTGTCCCCGCAACTTCAACTGCCTCTGGCCCTGCATCTTGCAGCAGATCTCCTCAGCCTTCTCCGCCACTCGACGCCCATCCTTTCCATATCGTTTAGCCTCTTCGCCGTCTGTGTGCATTGTGCAAATTTGTTTGGTCGCTGTGTTTGTTCTTGCATTAGCTGTGGTCTGTCGCTCCCTTCGACCCATTCCCTTGGCTTGCCGCCCTCCCTTTGAGCCATCTACTCCACTGTCCTCTTCCTGGCTAACCAGTTGCCAGCTCCGTCGGTTTTTGCCTTCTTTATGACTGTTAACGATGAAAAATTTGCGCGATGTGCGTGACCCACCGCCTGTGGCTCTCACTCCGACTGCTGGCCCCCCCTTTCCGACCAATCCTTCTCCTTAATCTCGAGCTCCTGGCTAAGCTACCCGACAGCCTCTTTGGCTTGCGTGTTGTTACGTGTTTTTCTGTGCATATGTCAAAGTAAGCCTTGTAGCCGGAGACACAAAAACGCAACATAAACTGTGCACATGAGCAAATACCGCTTACTATTGTTCTACTGGATATGATGTGCAGCTTGAAAATGCAATTTAATACACCAAGAATCATCTGCAGAATCCACTCGAAATAATAGCTGAAAATGGTGCATAGAAAACACAAAAATATATTGAGCTGAACAGCCAATATGCTCGTTGCCATACTCGTGTTGGAATTACACTGCAGGGTATCTTAATACAAAGTTATATCAGTTGTCTGTCTACGAGTTACGAGGCATTTCTACTTGTTGTCGCCGATGTGGGTTAAAGTTAATCTCCATTAGTAAGAGTCCGGGGGCTTGGCTGGCGTCAGCTTTAGGGTTGTGTGTGTACGCTAAGTTAAGTTAGGGAACTTTTCCGTAATGTCCAAAGTGCCGACGCCGACGACGACGGCGACGATGACTGCGCTGCGCCCAAAGTGGTCTGTGGTTGTTTATGTGTGTGTGTTATTTACAGGTATTACGGTGGTTGTTGTTTGCTTGTTGTTATGTAGTTGTTGTTCGTGTGGTGGTTGTAACATGGCATACGCATCATAATTCAAAGTACATTACGGTGGGGCCGGTGCAAGGGGAATGCCAGTTAATGGTCCCCAGATAGGGTTCACGTGTTGCTGCCGATGTCCATTTACTTAAATAAAATCGATAGCTTAACTAAATGTTCGCCTGGACGAAGGCGACCAAGCGATTGTCAATGAAGTTTTTTGTGTGCAGGACAAATCAGAAATAAAATAATGTTCGCTCTGGCGTGATTCTAAATTGTCGACAATGTTTGCTCACACGCGGTAATTAAAACAAAAAGATAAAGTTCCCAAAAATCCAATTAATTTCACACGACAGCCAATTAAGTTGACAGTCGTCTGCCGAGTCTTCGCCCACTTGCCACTATGAGTGGCAAGCTGAGATCCTGTTCCCAAAATACACAAACACAGCCGACTTGGTAATTGTATTCCTACATAAACCGTCAATTAATACACAACCACACAGTCTCACACTCACTGACACACACACACATACACACACTCTCTCACCCACCCAATCATCGTAATTTTCGTGTGGCACGTGCGTAGGCCATGAAACCGCGAAATGTAACGCAGCCAGACAAAAGTCCTTTTGGCCAATAGCTTTTCTCCACCTTCTGTCTTCGGTTCTCCCCTCTCGTTTAAAGCAGGCAACATTTCTTACAGTCAACCCCATAATACTTCTCTATATAACGTATATTTTTTGAAAATACGAGAGCGGGCCAATAAAACATGTTTTAACCACTGTCTGAGCCCTGTTCTGTTCCCGCTTCCTCTGCCTTTCGCCAACTCTCTGGCGGCACATTTGAAAATAATTTTCCCAGCGTTTTGTAATCCATTTGAAATACGTAAGGGCTCCACACAGTACACTTGTGGGATAGCTAGCAGTGTTTGTGTGTGTGTGTGTGTGTGTGTGTGGTGGCTTGACGCACCTTTTGCTCGTTACTCGCCATTTTTCTGTGAAAATCCCCATGAGTTTCACAGCAGCAGCGGCTGCTCTCTTTTTTTTCTTTACTCGCTACTACAAAAATCACGTTTTTTCGTTTTGTAAACAAAATGTGACAACCGAAAGGCAAGCGGGGGGTGAAGCGGAAGAGGGGAGATTCAAGTGAAACGTGCCACACAATTTTGTAGAACAGTTGGCATAGGTTCGATACCATTTATATAAACAATATCCGTAATACCTATTTATGTATATGCATTTTTTATGATTTTCAGCTGTTGTTTGTTATTCAAAATACCCTGCAAAACAAGCGCTTAAGGGCGTACACAGCTACACATCTGTATAACAAATGTTATACATATGCATTATTCTCAAATATTTGCAGATTGTCACAAAGTTATTTAAACGGTATCTCTTAGTCAATCAATCCACATAGTTGTCAGTCCAAATCCTGGCAGGATACCCCCGAAGGGCACACGGCACACACGGAAACGCCGCATTGGCTTTTTACTATTAATTAAAAAAAATATCTGCTGAAATAATAATATATATAAATTTATAGGTAAATGTTTTCGTTGGAAAAACAGTCGAAATGCTGCGAATTGTTTTGTTTTTCCGTTGCATTTTCCATCACAAATATTTTCGTACCGGAAAATTTCATGCAATTTGAATTTATTTGCTTTTCATTTTGCAATATACACAAATGCAACATGTGAAACGCAAATTTTTGTTTATGCACTTTTAAAGTTTTTGTGCATTTTGTGTGCAATAAATTTCTGTGGTTGACCACAGAGAGGACCTCATGACAATGCCAGAATATCTCTTAAAGCGTTTTAAAACCCATATATGGAATTCTCGTCTCTTTGATTTGTGCATGTGGCTTCCATTCGAGGTATTTCAAATGGTTTCAAAGTTGCAAGAAAAGTTTTAAATTTTTCAGTTTTGTCAGAAATTCATTAGGCAAAATGTTTGCTTAGCTAGCAAGCAGAAGACACCAGAGCACAGATCCTTGAACAAACCAACAAATTTAATTAATTATCTCAACCGCAGAATTTAAACTTGATTTGATGTGGTGTGAGAAGGGGAAAGAGAACTCTGAATTCCTATGGAATTTCAACTTTATTTTAGAATAAAATATATACTCGTATGAGTATTTATTTAAAAATGAAAAGGGGAAAGCATGCGAAAAGTAATGAGAACTTGACAAATGCTGACGTTATATACAAAAGCGTGGCATTAAATATTAAATTCAATTATTTAAATGCCAATGTCGACTCCCACCCGACCAGAACGATCCGCTAAACACTTGAACCCATTACTCAAAAAAAAAAAAACAAAAAATAAGTAAAAAAAGAGGAAACAAGGAATATTCATATATAAAGGGCTGGAAAGAAAATACTTCAAGTGGCAAAACAGAAGTTACGTGAAATGAAATGAAAAGACGCTGAAACTGAAACTGAAACAGAAGCTATAGATGTAGCTGTAGCTGTAGCTGTAGCTTAAACTGAAAGAGCAAAGTAACCTCTTTCAAAGGAAATTCCCTGCAGACTCAAGTGGAAACAAAATAAAGAATAAGTGCTTATTGTTGTTGTTGTTGTTGCTGCGAGTTTGTAACGCGAAACGAGCAAAAATAGAAGTAAGATTCTATTATTAACAATGCGCCCCGTTCTGAGGCGACGTGCAGATATCCTGGCACTTCATAAACAGCGACAGAAGGACGATGTCGTCGCCGCTGACGATGAGAAGAGCAATATGAAACAATGACAGCCAACAATGGACAGAACAACAACGACAACAACGACCAAGATGAAGACGAGAACGATGGGGATGGAGATGGGGATGAAGATGAGGCCGAGGACGAGGACGAGGACGAGCACAACGTCATCATCTTGAACAAAGTGTTGACATCTTTTTGCTCATTCATTGTGTGCTTGCAAGTCTGCTACGGTGTCCTGCTGTCTGCCACAGACTGCTAACAATCCTTGACTAACGCTATGCGTCCTTTTTAATTAATTTCACTTACTGCAACAGGATTGTGTTGGATACACATCCATTCACCATCCACCCACACATCGACCCATCTCCATCCAGCCAGTCAAATAACAACTACCCGTAGAAGCTGTCAATCTATTTTGCTATGTTGGAGTAGTTCTCCTGCAGTGAATGGAATACCCGAGGACTTCTAATTTGCTTTTGCATGTGCAGATTTTCTTCATAAATTTGCTTGGCGTCACGTTGTCCTCTTTTGACGCAGTTTACCTCAAGCTGTGGCGTACATAGAGATCATGTGAAGCGAGCTGGAACCCACCAAGTCAACAAACATCACTCAACTCTGAGGGAGCAGCCAAATCACTTATGCAAATTGGCTCGGTGTGTGTGTGTGTGTGTGTGTTAGTTGAATCATCTTTCAGATTGTTTGGAGAAAACTTAAAGATAGTCTTAAAGCAACTGAAATATAAATGTTCTGCATGCTCAGTATTAAAGTGGACTTTTTTTGAGAATAAGAATGGTCCTTCGGGAATTTCAATTTCAATCACTTTGTCCATTGCAAATCTTATACCATGCTGCCACACAGTTGCTTTATATAGTAGGGTTCAGGGCTCATAAACAATTGGCCATCTATCCGGCCGGCGGATACATGTGCCAGAGCAAAGGCAGCAATTGTTCTCGTACGTTTAACATCTGCACTTACCAGTCTCACATAATCCTGACACAGGCAACGGAGGCATAAACCTAAATTAAATACCCATGTGCTGCTTCGACGCTCCGCTTCTTCGTATCCCTCCCGCCCCCTCACACCTGCCACTGAGTTATGTTGCTGGTGTCGGCCTGATGCGTGGGTAGCACCAAGACTCAGAGTCAGAGTCAGAGTCTCAGACTCGTGCCTCGTGCCCTGTAAATTTGGGTATATTTACACGTACTAGGCTCATACTGGGAATCTCGTAGGGATATGTAGGGAGCTCCGGTTCGTGCATGAAAATTAGATTTTCAGCCAACAGGTTTCCATTATTTGGCAATGTCTTCACCTCCATCTCCAGCTCCAGCTCCATTCACCAATTGCCATTTGCCATTCGCCATTCGCCATCCATGTACAAGGATACTACGCATTTCGCTTTGCATAATACATAAATATTTTCTATTTGCGCTAGGATTCAAATCGAGGGTGGCCTCGTCCTCCCCCAATTTCTGCTGGTAGCTCTGCGGTCTCAAGTGGCGCCAATAGGCCCAGCATACATAAGCAAATGTACTGGCAGTTTGTGTGCCTCCTTGCCAGTTATCCTGGCGTCTGTCTGCCACTCACACATTTAGCATTCAGACATCATTCATGCGAATATTGTGAGTGTGTGTAGATAGAGGGGCAGCCAGGTGGCATGTGGCAGAATGTAGGTGATAGGTGATAGGTGGAAGGTGATGGAGACGGCGATGGCGATGGCAATGGTGGCTGCTCAATGGAGAGGGATGGGCGCCAGCGACTCTCGTTTTTATTATTTATGTTACTCATTCGACTCGTATCCTGCTTGTTGATTGCTTTGCGTACACGTGTAGTTTGTGGCACTCTTTCCTGCCCCTATTTGCCAATTTGAGCCGAGCCGAGGCGAGTCGAGTCGAGCCCACAACAACGTCCTTGCACATGGCTCGAGCCTTTGTTTGCGCTACACTCTCTTTCGCCCTCGTTTGCCTGCCCTCGTCATCACCGACGCCGACGCCTCGACGCGCTAATATTATGAATGGCAACTCATGCATTGTAGCCAGTTGCCAGCTCCAGTTGCCAGTTGCCGGTCGCCACTCGGTAGTTGTTTTTCCCTGCTTGCTCCTGCTTCTTCTGCACTGACTCCTGGTGCTACAAAAAAATTGTAGCTCACCTTAGGCGAAGAAGGAGCCAAAGTTTTACAGGAGCAGCTCGAAGTATGAAAATCGGCCCAAAAGTCGATAGGGCTTGTGTAATCTTGCAAATTAAAAAAAAAAATATATTAATATATTAATGTACAACAATTTACATTAGGTGAATACATATTAATAAATAAATAATAAACATTTTAATATCGTTAATTATTTAAATTATTAGTGGAATATATATTTATATATAAATTCAATAAATAACAAACATTTTAATATCGTTAATTATTTAAATTATTTATTTACGGATGACTAGAAAACGATCGATGTAACTTTTCTAGACATACATTCTTTTCACCATATTTAGATATTCATATCCAAAATACTAAGGTCGTTATCTCATTTGCAGTCAATATTGTGAATTTTGAGTGAAAACAGCAAGAAGTACATATTGTTATTCGAACAAATATGATATGTTTAATTGCATTACCTCTTGAAATTGTTTCATAAATATTATTCTTGAACAATAAAACCTTGGCTGTCGCTAAAATGTTGAACAAAATCAGTGTCTATTAATGAACCCGTCTTTCGCTAGAAACGTCCCCGATTTCATAGATGCCTTCTCTGTTTATTCTCGACGCCTGTTAAAGTGTCAATGGTAATGTGTGTGTGTGTTCGTGGGTGGGTGGGAGTGTGTGTTTGCGTATTTGTATTTGTGTTAGAGGTAATACTGGCGCTGGCGAGTTCCGTAGCTGCAGAAAATCTTGCGAAATTGCTTCAAGCTGAATAGCAGAAATAAACTAGAGCGTGTCGAGGGGAAAGTTTGCCCAAGAGGGGGACGGGCAGCAGGAGCAGCTCGTTGGAACCTGATTGCTACTTAAATCTTTGTATTTACTTCATATTAAGCAATATTTCACCTGGCCACACTACAAGACTCCCACCACCCGCTGTGTGTGTGAGAATGACAGCAACACGCCTCTCCAAAGTCACTGTGTTTACTGTGTGTATTCATATTCGGTTACATTTGCCCCCCGATTTTGGGCGACTCCACGGCAGTCCTGAGTATTTGTTATCAGGAAGAAAAAAAACAACAAAAATTGAGGTCAATTTGTATTGTCATGCTGAAAGGTTGACAAAATTGTTCACTTCTCCCATTCGTGGCAAAGAGTCTGCTCAGCATTCTTGTTATTTAATATTAAAATAAATATTTATTTATTTATTATTTACTCGGCCCTCGGCATTGACCAGCAAACCTGGTCATTTGGCAGCTCCGAGCGGGACTTGCGGGACGGTAATCTATCAAAAATATTGCTCCCATGCTGGGCCTGTCGAGCACTCTGTGCGCTTCCAGGCATTTTTAATATTTAAATAGTTGCCATCAAAATGATTACATTAGTTCGGCAGGGGCCATGCATTCCAAATGACTCATTTTTACAGCAGCTTTTCCATTTTCTTGTTTGCTGCCAGTGCTGCTGTTAGGGCCGAAGGCATTTTCGCATTTTCTGTCAAACTGTTGGTTCAACTCTTTAACCGGTCTTGATGGTTCCACTTTAATGTGAATTCCAAATAAGTCCAAAAAGGTCGACAAAGCATTCTCTGCTCAAAATTGTAACCAGAGTGAATTTTAAATTCAACATGCTTGATCCTAAAACTGTTTTCCTGAGATAAAAACTTTAATAAATTCCTGCATTTTTTGCAAAGCTTAATAAGATAATTGCTGATACAATCTGATTTTAGGTATCTCTGCAATGTGCATTGACATTCAAATACATGTGTTATATTCCATTATATCGTTCAACTTTTAAACAATGGCCGTACATGCATTCCTAAAACAAAACTACAAGCATATCAAGTTTTGACAGCCATGGCAAATTACGTTGGAAATGTTTAATAATTTTGCAAATGAAAAGAGCAAAAATGTGTTGCATTCAATACAACATCATTCGGCAACACATTTTACATGCATTCCTTGATTCATTTCATTTGCAATTCAATATCGAAATACTTGTTTTCGTTATTGTTGTGGTAGTCCTTGTTGTTGCTATGCATAAATGAAAACTAATTCGTGAAAATGTTTTGTTTGCTATATTCTATTTACAGTGGCGCACATCAGAGGCAAAAACCAAATGCAAATCAAATCGAATTGAATTCACGCAAAACCACATACACATTGAGATAGAAAGCGATAGCACAAGTGTCAGAGGGATACGGAAAGAGGGAAAATACGATGCAATGCCATGAAAACAATACACGCATCAAGTCGAAAAAGTTTAGCGAGTAACTCGGAAAAGCTGTCTGGCGCAATGAAAAACTTATGAAAAACGCTAAATTAACAACAGCAAAGCGAAAAGTTCGAACTCTCACATACTCAGCCGCATTACATTCGCATCCAGGACCCGGCGAGGACTCGGGCTCGTCCTGCCTGCCTGTCAATAAATAAGGCAGCCAAATAAGAGTTGAAAATCATCGATTCGAACTGAGGCAAACCCTCTTCCACCTCCTGCAAGGAAAAGTCGGAGCTCGGAGCGCGCAATTGCCACAATGTGCACGAGCAACAAAAACAAATACAACAACAACAGCAACAAGAGGAAGGAGCTCGACGTCTATCCACTTATGTGGCTCTCCCTGGCTGGATGCGTCTTGCTGTTGGCTGTTCCTAGCTGCCTGGGGGAGCAGCACCCGGCGACTGCTGATGAAGGTGAGTGTTAGATCCTTTTTACCACTGATAGGGTTACACTGCACAGTGTATCGATCCACACACACACACACACACACACTTATTCTCGCAACGTCTCGTGCGGAAACCCACACGCAACGAAGGGTGGCGGCGGTATAAATAAAACATTCGGAGCCATTGACGGAATTGCGTCAAAACCTCAATTGAAAAATAAACAGCGTAACCACAAGAACACAAGTCGAAATGTTTTGAAACGAAAATGGAAATGGAAATGTTGAAAAGTGTGCAGGGTAACGAATCAACCCGAACCCGAACCCGAGCTGAATGAAACCGTTCTGGAAAAAAATACAAATGAAAACATAAAGAATGAAAAGTAATTTAGCCATTAACACTTTAGTGGGTAGTGCATTGTGGGGTTGCTACATTCTGCTGAAAGTTCGGGTTTTATTCAGTTTGCTTTGAATGCGCGTTCAATTTAAAAGGAAGTGGAAATGACACTTTGATAGAGTTCAGTTTTTTAAGTTGACCCCAAAGTTAGTTGTCAGTGGTAACGCACTAAATATATAAAAATGTTTTTGCAGTGAAGTAATAACTATCATATTCAAATCAAATACTCGAAGTATTTATATTCATGATTTGTATTTGAACAAACATTTGCATAGAATATTTCACATGATTTTCGTTAAATTTTTTTAAACAATTCTCGACTGATTAAATTCAGCCCCCCATTTGAAGGGTATTATTAGCCAATTTGAAAAAATATTTAATATGATTTGTTGCTTTCGTTTCTACAAATAACCATTAAATTTGAGTATTCATTTTGAAAATTTGAAATTGTAAACTGCAAAAACGCAATTGAATAAATTATTTCAAATGCTTGTCCAAAATAATGCTCGACTGACATAATTAAACAATAATTTTACATTTCGCCATTGCATTTTATGCGTGTTATTGAACAAACATTAAATGGTTATGCCGCTATATGTTTCAGCAAATAATCGTCTGATAGCCGTTCGATATCGGTCAACATTTACGGGTGGGTAATTATAGTTAACTATAGGTCAGTTTGTTCAAATGTTTGTATATTAATGGCATGGAAATGCTGATAAATAGCTAAAAGTAAAGGTCATGACTGCTGAGCAAGCAATGATTTGATCCCTTCAATTTGAAATCGAATGAAGTTGAGGAAAATGTCATTTGGTTTTCCGTTTGCGTTTCGCTTCTATTGCAGTCGGTCATGTTGGTTCATTATCGTTTACTGTGATTATGCTTGCCAGTCTGTTTGTTGGCTTTTTCGTTTGTGTATTTTGAAACAGAGGCGTAACCTTTCAGGCCAAACATCTGGCATCGAAATTCAGTCACACACACACGCACCGTTAATTACTAGGGACTGGAAAATAGAAATGCACTTTCGGAGTTTTGTGCTCGTAATGTTGCGCTTGGATAGCAAAGCAATTCGTTGATGGCAACTGCAACTGATGACCGAGGGACGCAGATGCGGATACGGATGTGGCTGTGGATGTGTGGATGTGTGGATGTGAAAGTGGATGCGAGTCTGACGTAATAGAAGTGGAGGGGCGATTTGTAAATTTTCATACAAATCGCCTGTCGTATTTTCCCCCTCAGAACACCATCGACCGAATTGTGCCATGTGTAATTGGATTTATGCTGCTGGTGACAAACTGTGACACTCATTCGATCCTTACCTCCGTCCTCGGTTTCAGCAGCAGCCATCGCGCCATTAAAAACTGTTGTCGTTTTTTTGTCCCTTTGCCCAGCTCATCATCATTGTCAGCGTTAGCGTCATCATCGTGATTATTGTGATTATCATGATCAGCGTCAGCCAAATGTGATTTAAATTTGATTATTCTCAATTATATTGTAACATGCATTTCATTTCAATTTCATTTCGTTTTCGATTTCATTCTCGGAATGCTCAGTTTCATTCGCCCCTTGCTTCACTCTTAACCCCGCAACCCCCATCAGTTTTTTGACTTTTCCTGTTTGGGTTCGATTCGTATTCGATGTTTTTTTGTTCTCTGTTCCATGTTTTCTTTTATTGGTTCACTTGAGTGGATTTTGATGCCTGAGCCTCTCTTCGGACGGTTGCATTTGTTTGATTGAAATTGATTTGGTCTCGCTGGGGATTTGCCCAGACTTTCCATATGTTGTTGCTTTCGCTGTTGCTGTTTGCTGTTCTTTTCAAGAACCATAACCGTATTGTAGTATTATTCTCAAGTGCTCAAGTTGACTTCACTGCGGCTTAAGTGTTAAAGTTATAAGCAGTCGCAATCGCAGTCGCAGCTCCAGTTTCATTGCCCTCTCTTACGAGTATATGATTTTTTAGCATTGCCCCAATACCGTAAAGATTATGTACTCTACATTTCCATTTTGAGGATTATGAAGTGCTTATTTTTATGTGTGGGAAGAGCTCGGCTTTCTCAAGGCATTCAATGAATTTGTCATTATCTTAATTATAAGTGCATCTTGAGAACACTCAGTTCCCCCTCCCCACACACTAAGTACGTACTCATTCCCATAATTAGATGAGATTTTTTACTATCCCTGCTGAACTTTAATTAACAAAATGAAATGAAACTATGAATGAATCCGTAAAGCGCATTCACTAAATAGAAAATACATAGGTTTTTTCTTGCTAGTTCGAGGTCAATATGAGAACAAACTACCCGAAAAAACTACACACAGTCAAAACAACCCTCTGGCGTTGCTATCTAATCAAATATTCAACCTTTTTTATTTTGCTGAACTGATTTCATGACTGCGATAAGCAAATATCTGCCATTCCCCGACAAATTACTTGTTAACAAGTGCATTTTAATGCGAAACAAAAAAAAAACTTTACTGGCGCCTCGATTTTTCCTTTTAGCCAATTTGTGGTATATGTTTAGCCGCCCACTCCAGCTTTGTGGGCTGTTTCTGTATGTGTGTGTGTGTGTGTGCAGTAGCCGCAATTGGAATGAATGTGGCCAATAAAAATAAAAACAGGCCTACAACTGTAGTTGACTGGGCTCCCTTCTCTGTTCGCTGGCCGCTCACTAGTATGCGGCCAATTGGAATAGAAAATTGGCAGGATTTTTATGCTTTGGCTTTGTGTTTGGCCACAGTTTCAGTTGTGATTGTGGCCCTTTTTTGCCTAAACGTACTTTGTAATGTAATTTGAACATGCAACAAACTATTTGGCGGGATTTTTAGTTTCGACAATTACTGCAGCACGTGCTCAAAGGGTCACAAATTATATAGCAAATAATAATGAAAGCGAAAACTCGGTAACTGCAAAGGTCTTTAAAAGTGTCGTTTCATATTTCTACTTATTTTTAACTGTGTTGGCAGTATTCTTTAAAAGCGACCCTGATTAAATTGGTTCTTAACCATACGAAAATTAAAATGATTGCCAAGTTGCTTCTTGAAAATTCTACCAAATAAATTTCCATTTAATTATTTGCGCCGAATTCAATTTCAATGCGACAACAACAAATTTTCTCAATAAATACAACATAAAGCATTCTACAATATGTGTTATGTTCTATGTAAATGGTCAACGGTTTTATTTGAAAAGAAAAAAAAAAAAATAAATATCGCAGGAGCCAAAGTGTTTTGAATAAATAAAAAAAGAAACAAATAAAAAAGAAAAAACAATAAACAAAAAATGTGGGTATATAGCGCAGATGTTTTCACACAGAAATAATCCATTAATTCAATAAATGCGTAGCGGATATTTTTTGTCGGTTGGTCAGAAGGAGTCTTCTCCTGTCTTTTTGCAGTCAACTTTGAATGTCAAATATTTGTAGAACAATTTGTAAAAATGTTGTTGGCGTTTTGCCGCAGCTGAGGAGCATCCTTGCCGCTGCTGATGGAATCAAAACCCTTGACGGCGCTAAGCGCGAAGGCAAATAAACACAGTCCTGGCGGATGTTGTTGCCCATTTTAATCCCCGTGATTCCTGCTCCCAATATGCACATAACATGCATATACATATATTGGGAAAAACCCATAAAACACACATAGGATTTGCAGACCCTTTTCCCGTTCTGCACTCGAGGAACAGAAGCTAAGCAAACAGCATCGGAACATAGCGGCAAGTACTTGAAAAATTACCCACCCGCAACAATATCCTGTGAATGGATATGGGATATGTGAATGGATTGCTGCGGCCTTTGACGCTCTGCGACATGAATGAAAATGCAGAAAAGCCAGAAATATGTTAAAACAAATACACACACATACACACACAGTCGGAAAAGCCAGACTCCTCACACCACAGGGGAGTAGAGCAAAAGAGAGGGAGAAGGGAAAGGAGAACGATAGACGTGTTCCGCTCAAAAATCAATGGTCTCAATTTTAAACCGCTCGAATTTCATGTTTCATGTTTGGCAGCCACCTACAGATGTGCCTGACTGAATGTTTGTCATGTGTGTGTGTGTGTGTGTGTGTGTGTGTGTGTGTGTGTGTGTGTGTGTGTGTGTGTGTGTGTGGGTCAAAGTCGGTGTGCGAGTGTGTGTGTGTGTGCGTTGATGCGGTCAAGGCAGAATCATGGCTCTGACAGCGCGCCTGTTCACCATGTGCTGCCTGCGGATTCCCAATTGAGGATTGCGCATTGGCGTCGGATGCCTTCTCGATTTGCAAATTGTAAATTGGCACTCGATGATTTTCGATTTCCAAAACTGAATGATGGCCATTTCGGCAAAAGGCGAGGGTCGTTTGTAAACAAAGCGATACATACAATCATTTAAATTAGTGTTTATTTACTTACATGAAGTCAATTGTCGAGTTTTTATTTGATTCATTTTTTTGTTCATTTTAACATTTCGTTAACTTTTAAGTAAACTTCAAAATCCTTATAAGTAAATGATTAAACAAAAGTTACATACTAGTTGAACTTTAAACATATTCTTTAAGTAGTTATCGGAATTTACGCGACTTTTTAGCCCTGCCATTGTTCATTTACTCAGCTGGTGTTGTTTTAAGCGTATTTTTCCATGCTCTTCTCACATATGATGCGCAGGGATTTTCAACAAATTTGGCATGCGATTTTAATGTACTTGACCCCGCTGGCGATAACTCCGAGAGAACTGGGACGACATCATCCCGGCAGCTGGCTGGAAATGCACAGCTCCTGGCGGCGTGTGGCCGTGACTTTGACTGTGTGTGTACATTCTTTCCTAGACTTTCCCAGTGTGTGTTTGAGTGTGTCACTGGCATGCTCCATTTATGCGCTGATATACGGAATTATGCTGAAATCACGTTCCCACACAGCACATTGAGAGAGCGAAGCCTGCAGAGCTGGAGGATAAGAGCCCAAGCCCATGCTCGAGTTTCTTGCTATCCTTACAGCAGCCACTGCATCGCTAGCGTGGAAAATCTCAGCAGGAGCCCCACAGAAAAGTGCTTCCTGAATAAGCGATAAGCGATTTTCTCTGCTTATACTGCTGAAAATGGGTGTGTGCTTCCTTTGATGTTCGGGCGGGTTCTTCTTGGCCCGTTGTTTTTGCCGCTGTCTCCGTACTATTTATTTTCACTTGAAATGCTTTTACTATTCTAATGCTCATACCGAAGAGCCCGACTCCGAGCATACGTAGTATACATACATATATGTACATAGTATGCAGTGAATGAAAAACAAATTGTCTGTTTTGCTTACTTAAAAGAAATCGATATTAGACGAGTGAACAGCATATCCTTTCACCCTGTAACACATTCTCGCTCCAGGCACTTTGCATGTTTAGCTGATTTAAAAATAATTCTATTGAATTCAATAATAGCCATTTCTCCGTATATCCAATTAGCTTCTATAATTACTTTAAAGTTTTTCCTTTGTGTATAAACAGAGTCGTAGCTGAATTGTTAATTTGATTTTATTTTTGGTTTACCATAATTTGTGATTTAATCAGCAAAACAGAAACACAAAACTTTTCAAATGGAAACTCGTATAGAGAATAATGAACGCTTGATAATGAGTAATGAGTTGATTTTATTTAGTTATCGACTTGGTCAACTTGACAGTCTAAGCCACAAAAAAAAAAAAAACGAAAACAATTGGCAGCAGACACCTTCAATCAATTGGATCTGAAATTTTATGACTTTCGTGGCGCGCTTAACGATGACACGTCCGATTCTTGGGTTTAGTTTTAAGATAACCGGCATTGCCATCCATCCGTCTTCAGCCTCGTTCCAGAGTTGACAGCCCATCTGCATTAGGTATCTGCTGTAAATGGGTCTGTGATTTGGTTAAAATGCCATCATTGATGCCAATCAATCGACTATTTTATGGTTCCTGCATTTTTTTCCTAGCCACTCACAATCAGAGTCGCGTTTGTGTATTTTTTCTAAGACTTTTAGGCACCCGACAGTGTTGCCGATTTCCAAACTGAAAATAGCTAAACGCTTACCATTTTACAACTTTACTTTCATGTGCGATTGGAGGTATTTTAGTGTTGGTAAGATGATTTTCAAATAGCTAGATTTGGCGGAAAAGTAGCCACGTTGACATCATATACCGAGAGTACCTTGTCATTGAGTCATGACAAATGAAGAAGCCGTTGTTTGGCAGCTGGTTGCCAGTTAAGTGATGGTTGGGCGTATCCACAAATCACCTCGCTAGGGCTGAGCAGGCTTTGCATGACAATGACACGGCCAAAATCAAATCATTGTCTCACTGACTTCAAATTAACTCTCAGCGGATGGCACTGAGAAAGGATGTGTAGCACCGTAATGGAGATTTATCAGTCGTATTATCTATCCATCAATCTTGTCAAACACATCCATATATCTAGTCTTAGACAAATGTGCCTGGGCGATGAGTTTGATATTTACAAATTACAAAATTTTGACACGATTGATGGTAGAGCCAGCCCAGCTCCAAGTTAAACAGTTTATCTCCTCCAATAGCAAACAGCAGTCCCTCAATTAAGTGGAAAATAAAAAGAAAAAAAAATAAAATAAAACACACATCAAATGGACCCCCTAAGTAAATTTATGTGTATGAATTTTACAGCTCGGCAATATAATATATACATATATATAAATTTAAACATCAACTTCTGTGCAGCAAAAGGCAAATTTGATTTTCATGCATATTTAAAAGGCAGTGTCGGAAAATTTACGAGTTCATCAAGTGTTTGAGTCCCATGAATATTCATGAGTCTACAGCGAAAAAACACTTGACGCATATTTCAAAAATTTGGGAAAAGGAACTAAAAACTGTAAAACTATTAAACTGTCCAAAGGCTCAAAAGCTTATTTGATAATTAAGTTAACAGCGATTAAAGCATAACCTTCGCTTAGCATATTTTTTCCTCTCGCTTTATAATAACTCTTTGAATATCTGTTGGCCGTCACATTAGCATTTTTTCACTCATTTTTTTTAATAAATGGCTTGACGTTTAGTTTATGTTTATAAGTCTCATAATCTACTTTTATAGTTTGTTTACTCAATTTGGTTGTAGCATTTTGACATTTCTCGCTCCAAATTAAACGCAAACAAAGCAAAAGATGCACATGCTATATATTTTATGGACCCGCCACCGGGCGTCTTTTATTCCAGTCCCTTTTTTTTTCATTTTCATTTTTTTTTTGACTAGGGGGCCATTCCCATTCTCAATTCAATTCATATTCCCTATTCTAGCTCCCAAGTGCAACGTTAAAAAAAGCGTGCCATCAGACAAAACAAAGCCAAAACTTGGGGCGGAAGTGGCCAAAAAACAGAAATCGTCTAAAATGAAACTAACAAAACACAAAAGCAAAACAACTGCAACGAAAACAAAATAATAATGGATACAAGCGAATACCAAAATGGAAAATTGCTGTGTCAGTTTGGTGGGAAAAGTGAAACGAAAAACCCAACGAAAATATGCACATGAATTTTGTTTCAATTTCACATAAATCGCAGGGGCTTAAAAATGCCATGGAGATCCTAAAAATACGCAATGATTTCAATAAGAACTGAACTCACCAGATAATACGTGTTTAATAGAGTATATCGAGTACAGATTTGACATAGAGTAGATATGAGCAAGCGATTGAGTGGATTGATTTATTAGGTTGAGCAAACACTATTTACTTTAGCAAATTTTGTTTTAATTATCTAGTAATAATTGGATGTATTAATAATGACCTGAATTTACATAATTTTGTATTTGATTTAGGTGGAAAAATATTATATTACTAAATCTAAAATAGTTGTTGTTTAGCTGAATAAATAATTTAAAGCAATTCTTAAAAATGTAAAAAGAATTATTTGAGAGATTTCCATCTCGATATATGCAATCTGGCCTATGCAACCCAAGGGAACTCGGAAACAACAGCTGATCTCATGTTGCCTCTTCGTTAAGCACAGTCTATTTGCGTATTTATATACTCAGAGGTATCTTGTAGCCAGCAGCGATTGCATTTTTCATTCATTCCTCTGTTGCTGTGATTAATTTTTGCCATTCCAATTTTATGCCACAGCCGCCCTGACATTTTTATTGTATATTTGTGTTGCTCCCTCTGCAGCCAGTATCCGAGGGCCGTTGACAACTGGCGACTGGCGACTGGCGACTGAAGAGACTGTTGGTCTCTGTCTCTAGTTGAACGCCCATTCATGGCTCCTAAGTGGCCCAATGCGTTTATACTTTTTGCTGTTTTGTGTGCGATGTTATTAATGATCTACAAATTCCCTAGACATTTTATTCCATTTGAAGTTGACACACAAAACGCATGACAACAGACGACAATAGGGACTGGGATATGGGAATAGGAACTGGCTGAGCTGAGGGGCGTGGTATGCGTGCATGTGAAAAAGGTGGGGGGAGGGGAGAAAACTGAAACCAAATGTTAAAACTGTCCAAACACGCAGTTCCGTTGCGTTCTCCTCTGCGATCTCTGCTCATTCTATTCTATTTCATGCCTATTTTCTATTGTATTCTATTCTATTCCATTCTGTTCTGTGTGGTTGTTTTCGCTGCGATAGTGAAATGTGAAATGATTTTGAGTAATTTATTTTATAGTTGCGCTGAAGTATTTATTATTTTGAAAAGCGCTGAACAATGCTGTGATTAATTTGACATACTCCCGTCGCTCGTCTCCCTTCGACCATGGGCTCCCTCTGTTGGGTAGCCTGGGTTGAGCAAGTGGCGCACTAATCCCTTTGAAAATTCCTTGTGGCCACGTCCGCCCAAGTAACACCAGAGCAAAGGCATCTCTTTCGTTTTTCCACATTTTCGTTGTTCTTTTCTCTCTATTTTTTTTGATGCAACATATTTAATTTTATGTGGCACCATGTTATTTATTCGTATCGGTTTCGCTTAGAGTCCCACAAACATATTGCGGCAAAGCGGCCTTTGAGGGCGTCACAAGGAACCTCCCCTTCCCACCAGCCTTGGCTGCCGGCTATAATTCAGAATCAATCGTTATGGTTTTGGCAGCTTGCAAATTTTTCTTTATTATATCATATTAATTTTATGAGTGTTGTTTTTGCCGCTCTTCATAGAGGCCGCCGACACCGCAGCCACAGCCATTGGCATCGTCCCTTCTCCTCCTCTCACCGCAGCTGCTTTATAGCATTTAAAAGATATTTTTCATATCAATGAAGCTTTATTTGGCCTGGCCCAACAAGCAGGCAAGATCCAAGCGCAACAACAACAACAACAGCACAAAAAGTTTTGCTAAATTTCCTAAAGTCATGCAAACATTTTTTACATATATCGATTTTTTGTTGGTTCACTTTTACTGCTGTTCTCGTTGAGCCACTTTTGATATTTTCCTTTCTTTTTTCGAAAATTTCCTTGCGTGCTTTGTGTTGCCAAGAGGAGCAAGCAAAGAGAGAGTGAGAGTGTGAGGGATGGCTGGGCATACATATTCAGGACTTGTTTCAGCACATTTGTTATGACAGGCTCAAATTGGGTGCTATCAAAATTATATATTATTTTGCATAATATCTTCTTTCTGGCTCGAATTGTGCCTGCCTCCGTGGCTGCCAAACGACGTGGCTAGAAGAGCTAATTTGATGCGGCATGAATATCATGTTACCCAACGATTAGTTCCATGGGGTGAGGCGGGTGTCGGGTGTCGGGAGTCGGGAGTCGGGAGTCGAGCACCCTAAGATGCCCCCGTATTTCGTTTTCAACCTTTCAGGTAGACCTTTCAGCGAAAACAACACGCAGCACTTACGGCATTTTATTGCAACTATTTGTCAAAGGTGTCATGGCACTTTGAAAGCGAGCTTCCATTTGCAAGAGCTAAAGCGAAAGCTTTTGCTTTGCAGCGCCAACACTCAACACAAAGACTCTCAGAAGACAAGGCACAGTTCACATCATAATGTGTCCTGTCTCACGGCAGCGACAATACTGTAAATATGCGGCTTACTTAGCAGCCTGTTTCACACTGGGAACTCAACTAACATCTTGAACTGTTTTGCCATTACCGTGAAAATTACTAAACTTCAGTGCCATCCATTGAACTTCCTGTGAGGCGGGGCGAACCCCTTTTATGAGCTGCCATAAACACGTGTAAATCCCGTTCATAATGAAAAAGTCACGATTTCTAGTGTCAATATCGTAAAAACTGGGAAAAGAAACAGGAACACGAGGAAAATTCATCGGCATAGCCATTCTCATGCCCATTTCGAGCAATAAAATCGAACTAATTGAAGCTCCCACACATACTTCTAAGTGAATACTTCTCAATCCAAATAGATCTATGGATTCCGCCCCAAACAGCGGTTTTACTTATCTATCTATTTATCTCTTGGACATTTTTGGCCCATACCCAGACGTGCTTGGAACCGTGATCTAATCACTTTGAGTGATGTCTCTAACCATTGACAGTGTCCGCTCATTTGTTGTGTGTTCCCCATATACGAGACGAGTCCGAGTTGAGTTGGGAGTCGGGAGTTCGTATCCATGTCCATACTGCAGGTTATCTATCGCCTTTGCGTGTTCTGTTTGCATTTTACAAATGTCAACAAAAGTAAAACGCGCGTTGAGGTTTCTATTAGCACCGGGGAGGAAGAGATGCGGTATTGGGGTGTGCATCGTGAGTGATAAGCGTGGCGAGCCACACGTTGCATTGCATTTGATGGACGGCACGGCGGACGCGATAAGTGCAGCCCAGTGGAACCTCCAAGCTGGCTTCAGATTACTATTGGTCTTCGGTTTGCAGTTGGAGTTGTGGGTGTTAGGGCAGGTAATCCATCATAAAATTAGTTTCTCGGTCCCGAGTGCCAGTGTACAAAGATTTTCGAACATAGATTACGCTGCAAGCAGCTTGTTATAAATAAAATATAGTAAAGGCATAACAATATTATATACGGTTATATAAATATGTATGAACGCGCTCGAGTTCGAGAAGTCGAGTGCATTCAGTAGATGACTGATGTGGCCTACACATGCCACTCTTCTGTTGGAACGAGCACTTGATCTAACGGCGATTCAATCTAACACAGCATGTCCATCTTTCTACTTTACGCCATTTTTACTTCACTTAACGCTTACTATGGAAAAGCATAGGAAATGGGGAGACATACTTCTGCTTTATTTATTTAAATTTAATTAATCGAATATCGACATATAGAGGTGGATATACATGTAGAACGCAAAAACACCGAGCGATTTTTCTGATTCTTAATAGAAGGAGTGTAGCCATCGTCATCAAACTGCAAAGATCTAAAAAAAAAAGTTAGAAAGCTACAGTCGAGAGTGTTGAACGAAAGATACCAACTACCCATTTCAAAAGAATACAAAACACGTATTTGAACAAAAAATATACCCTCAAATGTACCAAAAAATAATTTTTGTGTATATCGTCTGTAGTTTGGCTTGGCCCTCTGATACTAATATTTAACTAAGAATAGGAAATAAAGGACTTTATTGTTATAAGATTGCAATATGCATAAATTATTCATTTCCGATTGAAAAAATTTGAAATAAAATTATTCTCGTCCAATAGAATTTTAATTAAATTTTAATTGGCTCTTATGCTCAAAAATGTTACTATTGAAAGTGTAAAATGAATTTCACACCTTTGCATTTTATTTTCCATCTATTTATAACCTGTGGTTTGTATACAGAAGAGGAGGAAATCGGAAACAAAATCACAAAAACTTATGTGTTTAGAGCTCTTGGCTAATTTAGAAGTTAACTTGAATAAGCATTCGGTCATAAGCAATTGGAACCGTATTATCACAATTCTCGGATATCGGGCTTATATGCCAACAAGTGAATGGGCTGCCACAGCAATTTGAACTTCCGCCAACGCTTTTGATGTTGGGCCAGACCCTAAATCCCACCAAATGCGCCTGCAGGAAGTATTAAAGCTCAAATCGACGACAACAACTAAAGTTCTCGACCCAAGTCCGGGAATACGAAGGTGTGGCAGTTAGCCGGGGGAGAGACGTTTGTCCCAACGTTAAATAAACGACAGCAAAATGAAATAAAAAATCCACTCAACAAGGCCAAGGGAGGTGGGAAACAGAAGAAGACAGGAACGGCAACGAGACGGGTCATAAATGGGCAGCAACTCGAATCGCAAATTGTCATTGGTCACGTGCAGAGCATTGCTCAGAGCATTGCTGTTGTTGTCGTTGTTGTGCACAATATAGAAATAAAGGAAAAATCAAAGACACATTTACGCTACATTGTTGTTGTTGTCATTGTTGCTGTTGCTGTTGCTGTTGATGTCAAGTGGCGCCTATTGAATGCAGGGAGGGGAAGGCGTTTGCTTGAGTCATTGCCAATTTGTCGCCAGCAATTGTCATGGCTGTAACTGCTGCCATGTGGCTTGAAGACGCTCGACGTCTTGGCTTGAATTACAGATAACCTTTTGATAGCAAATAAGAAAATTGTTTAATGCCAGATATTGATTAAGTCTCGCACCCAATCATTCCAATTGATTACTAGCCGAGGATATTAAAATAAATTCTAGACCAGTTCTTAACGAAATTCTAAATTAAAATCTTCAGTTACAAATCTAAACCTTAGACCTAATTAATTCTTTAGTCAAGTGCTTCCAATATCATCATTTTTTCATTCTCTTTTTCCCAACAGTTTAGAATACCACTAAATTTTATTTATAGGTGCTTTCAATTTAAGCAAAAGCTTTTCCAAACATTTTCATTCCGACTCATTCATTTCCTTTATGTAAAAAACATAAACATTTTTTGTTTGATTTATTTGGCGATCTGTTTGGATTCTTGCTGTTGTTTTATTGTTTGTTTTAGGAAAGAGGCGCCAAGTTGTTGTTGCTTATTTATGAATGCGACGAAAAGCTCTCGAGGGCCGTCTAGTTTCCCATTTTCCATTCCCCATTTTACACTGCCTACAGCCAACGGCCCCCCAAAGGGAACATTTCAGAGACCAAAACAAATGATCTAAATAATTACCTCATGTACAATAGAGTTCAACTAGTGCTCACCACATGCAGACGATTGTCAAAATATTTTCATTTCAATTTCGAGCTGCAGGCAAAATAAACAAAAAATGTGAGGCTAAATAGCCAAGGGGGAAAAATGACCGAATGACTGATTGACTGGATAATAGGTTGAGTCTGATTGTTTTAGCAAGAGGTGAAAATAAACTAAGCACTTAAATGTGAAGTACTATTCGATCTAGTCATCAAAAATGTTAAAACAAAATCAGAAATATCGGTCAAAAGTAATAATGTGTAGTATGTAATCCAAGAGTCTAATAAACTCTTCCAAGATTCCAAGAATTTGTTGCAATTGACATGCATTTTGATGTTGGGAGTTCATAAATTGACTCGACAGCACTGATATGGCTGCATCAGAGCATCACAGCTTTTTGTGTACAATATGTTCATGTTTTCCCCATATAAAATGCAACTCGCTGAGAATCGACAGCAACAACAACTTGGTTTCCTTATGTTGACGCCCACATTAAGTGGCACAATTATGAAGCGAGAACATCAGGGCATACAACATGTTTAGCGGCATCATCGAGGCGAAAGAGTAGGAGGTGGAGGATGAGCTACGGGAAACATGTTTCTGCTTAATTATAGAATACATCATGCAGGGAAATTCGTTGCATGCACCATTAGCAGCAAAATGCCAGAGACCAAACAAATTTGTCAAAATATTGTTGGCCAATAAAACTAGAACAGCGCGGTGTCGGCTGGATGAGAACAGATCAAAGCAGATCGGAAAGAAACGAGCGATCCCATTACGATGTTACAGAACATTGAAATGCACTTTGGCGTCAGACGGCCATTCATTCAATCAATGCGTCAAATTTGGATCGTGTGACAATAAATCTTTTGCCATTCCGGGGTTGGGGTTGCTGTTGACCCTCCTCTTCTTGCGCCCAATTCTAATTTCCTCTACGCCCCAATAAAAAGTCAAATTGATGCAACGACCTCCCCGTCAGCTGGCAATTGCAAAAGCTCGCGTTTTCAAGTTGTACCCCATTGAATAGCGATTCGATTCGATTAATTTCATTCATTCATATGCGAGTGCCGAGTGGCGAGTGTGTGAACATTTGTTGTTCGATTGCAATTAGCAATTGCCCCCTCAACTTAACTTAACCACTTCGACATGCCCATCTTCCTCCGCAACTCATTTGCTGCGGCACAATTTTCGTTGTTATCGCTTTGATCTGTTGACCCCATTTTGCTTATTTGTGAAGCCAAACAAATTGCATTTGCCCTCCATGAATTAAATCATTCGTTCGATCTCCGTTCCCAGTCCCAACACCCTCTGCCCATTCCTATTGCGGTCATACTCGTTTATTTGGCGCCTCCAGCCCGCAGAGTATTTTGAGTTAAGTGCGTTTTGTATATTTTGCGGGAGGGCCAAAAAGTCTACAATTTGTTATAGTGATTTGACACATCTTTCTCGATTCGTCTATGCTTAATGGCCATGATCATTTTTCATGGCTTCCTGCCCCAATTTGTTAAAGTTGCCTTGAATAAGTGTGGGACAGCTGGTTAAACGGAAGACGGGCCTGACATTCTAATCAAATCAACGGAAGAGCCCCGTCCTTGCACTTTCATCATTCCAATTTCGTGACTTATTATTGTGGCAATTAATTAAGATTAAAAATAGTCCAGCGATTGCTGCCCTTCAATAAGCGTATGCTAAGCTTAGTCAAATAAATATGAGGCCTGAACACACAGAGAACAATAGATTCAATTATTACGAGTAATAATTAAATTTGCAGCCCAAATATAATCTAAATCACTTTCAAAGAAATACTTAAGCTGCAATACAAATGATTATTTTGTACTCACAACATACACCAGTTTTCATTAGCTAATAATAATTTTCTTCCTTTCCCTCGTTATACATTTTCCCGAGTATTACAACAATTAATCGAGCACAGCAATTGACTTATGATTGTTGGACTCTGTTTCACTTTATAGCATTCGACGTGGCTAATACGAGTTATACTAATCATGAGATATAAAATTGCATTAAACTAATTAAATTGCAGCAAGCGTTTGAATTCCATTTTCATAATCTACTTAATAGATAAATGCTTACCAATATTTGTAAAAGCTTAAAAGCAAAGCAAACATTAACTGTTTACACAGTCGAGGCACCACACAAATTTTTGATAAGCATTTTCGGGGTGGGGTGCGAGAGGTGCCGAGGGCGCTGAATATGGCATATAGGCACGTACGTCACGCCCATTGCTGGCTGTGAGTTGGTGTATGTGGCAACAGAAATATGGAAAATATAATTTGTATAATTACAATGCTTTGATAATACCAAATACCAATCAACAATAACAGCAAAAGCAACAGCAACACCAACAACAACATTCAATTGTCAAATGGCCATAGCTACACCCAGTCCAAGTCGCATTCTCGATCTCAAGACCCGAGCTCCCCCTCTGAGGGCAACAACGACTAATTGTACGCCCAGCCGAGCAGCTCATTCAGCTCCACAGCTCTGCAGGTCCGACGTTCCACAGCAGGCGGCACGCACAGCGCGACGCCATAGAAGAAGCCATCGATGTCGACACCACGTCGCGAGTTTGGGGCGCGGGCCGCGAGCCGCAAGCTTTGAGGCGCCACACAATGCTCCATGTCACTGCCCCATGTACTAGATGCATAGATGATGGTTACGTCTCTGTATGCTCGTAGTATATCTGTATCCCAATCCGTCCAGTCGAGTTCGGTTACCCTTTCAGCGCCAGCTTATCATCAAAGGAAATCAAGCTGTCAGTCAATTTATAGTTATGACATTGTTCGAGTTACACACAGATATAGAACTCCATATACACGCACAACCGCCCCACAACACGCTCTTAGGGGGAGGAGTAGCCTCACGCACAATATTAAAGTTCACATATTTCAATTAAGTGCGACTCCAGTCGAAACAACAACCCCACAAAAATGAATTATTCTCAATTCCATTTGTATATAATTGATACGAGTATATTAACTTATTGCTTTTGCTTTCGCTCTTCTAGGTCCTTTATCGGAGGTATTGACGGCCGTTGGATCAGGGGTCGCATTGCCTTGTGATCTAATGCCCGGAACAATGATCGCCGATAAGGTTCAACTGGTTATTTGGTATCGCCAGGGCAATGTGAAGCCTATATACACGTAAGTATTGACCACGAGCTTTTAATTATATTGTAAAATATCCTAATGTCTAATATAGCAACTACAGTTCGCTTGATTAAAGTCTAAGCTATTTTAATGCAAATTTAATTAATACTAATAATATTAAAAATACTCTACAAACAATTAGAATGTCAAATAAGTAAAAAGCTAAGATGAGTAAAAATGGAAATTCAAAAATTTTTAGTATGAATAATAATAAATAAGGACTTCATATTGAATGCACTTCGTTATATAATGTCGGTTATAACTTTCTGCAATTATAATTTTATCGAGTCATAGATTGCGACATTTAGAACTCTCGTTTTATAAGCCGCTTCATGAAATATAGATTAGGCAGAGGACCTTTTCATTATGCCAGCGAAACATCTTAGATAAAAATCATTTTATTGGCAGCACACGCGTTCTAATCAAATAAGATGCTATTAAAGTGACACCCTACAAAATTAAATAAACCATTTGGCAGATACACATTATATTTTTTGGTATTTGCCAAGGTAAAAACGAGAAAATATTTGAGCACACACAATCTCCCCACGGGGAGCCAGGTAATACTGCGGGTGTATGTCAATGTTTTCGGTTCGATTCCCAGAGCTCTCTGGGGCCAATTATGAAAAGCTAAAGATGGCGACACACGCCACTAGGTGTGCTCATTATAAATTCTATTAACGTAAGGCATTTATGTTGAATTTGACGATATAAACATTACTTACACACATACGAGTACATAAAGAGCGCCAGCTAAGTACGTGCATCTGTTGGCCTGATATGTGTTTGCAGCGAAACGTGAGACGGCTGAAGAGTGAAGAGTGCAGGGAGGAGTCGCTGACTGAGGGGGACGGTCTTCTGCGAAGTCAAAGCCAAACGATTTTTAAAAAGAATAATACGGCGTGGTACAACAACTGTTAGCAGGTGGGAGACCAGTTGGGTGGCAGTACGAATATGTACCGAACCTGAAAGACGCTCAGTTCAGCTCAACGATGAAACTTGAGGCGGGTAAATGCTGATGGAGTGACGAGCACTAGACCATAAATTGATTTTACATACGCAGAGCAACCTTGGCGAACACTCGCCTCATTCCCCCCACAGACTCCAAAGCGAAATCGATTATACCCAAGTCAAAGTGTCAAAGTTGAATGTGCATTCATGTGGTTCAATTGATTCTCCTACAGTATGAACCCGCTGCGGTGACTGCAATTACAGTTGCGAGTTGCGAGTGTTGCCTTTTATGGCCGCATAAAGTTTATGGCCCTGCCCACCGAATACTCATCACACCTAGCACCTTTCTCATGCCCGTGCCGCTTCCCCTTCCGCACACCTCCACATACCGTGAACAGATCTGTCGAGCTACCAAATAAAGTGTTTTTTCTCTCCCATACCGCACCACCTCCGCCCCTGTTGTTCGTGTCCGTGCCCGCATTTTTTATTGTTTTCCATCAATTTTAATTTGCTTTTTCTACACTTCATAAATTTTCGTTGTTGCTGTTTGCTCTTATTGTTCTGGTTCTATGCTGTTTGTTCTTCAACAACGCTTTTACAACACAAGTAAAATTTCCATATGCCAAAGAGGTCGGAAGATTAATTACTTGAGAAGTTTGTTGCCCAATTGCCAGGGCAGCGCCCAGGTACAACTGCATCTACACTGCCCCATCTACTTTCCAATCTTTCCAATCAACGACCTTTGACTGCCTAAGGCGGCCTGCAATTATGAAAGTTTCTATGGGGGCAAATGGCAGCTGCAGCGTTGGAAGGGGCCAAGCTTACATTTTTGGATGCGAAACCTAATTTAATTATCTTTAAATCCATTAACAAATAACCATCCATCATGTGGCACTTACTCGTACTTCTCCTATTATTGCTGGCTCACATTGCAGTCGCTTTCGGGACTCGGGAGTCGGGAGATGAGAATTTGGAGTCTGTTTGACTCGTGGGTGCATTTAAATGTTCCCCAGTGATAAATCACCAGCTTCACGAGGGCGGCGACTCAAGTTGATATGCATAAGCTTTTGATATATTCAAGAAGCGAGCTAATCTAGGGGAATATTGTGATATCAGGCGATCATAAATTATGTACTTTAAGCAGGGGTTAACGTAACACTGGACAGGCCAAAGAATGACCTTAAAAAATTGCACATGGAACAGATGTATGGTTAAGATCTTGCCTTTCGATAGAGATGAAAATTGTAAATGGATTCATCTGGTTTTCACAATAAAAGCCTTGGGTGTAAATTGTATTTGATTGCCTCTGGTGTTTGAGCTATTTAAAGCTGCTTATCTCAGGCAAACAGAAAAGACCTGTAATGCCAAATAAAAACACAGCATAAAAAACAGAATGTAAATGGAATCGGCTTAAAAAGTACACACAACAACAACAAAACAACCAGAGCTAAATTGATCAATTAATTAATTGAAGCAAACTATAAAATGAAAAACTTAGCCCGAGCCAACAAATTAACATAAACAGCGAAATTTATTTTGGTTGCCAACATTGCGCTCAAGAGTGGGAGAGCGAAGCGAAGAGCAACAAACAGCTACACTGGGCGTGACTCTGGGGGGAGCGAACACAAAAAGGGCAACGCGAATTCGAGAGGAAAACAAAAAACAAATTAAAAATTTACAAGTGTCATCAAATTAAGTGCCACACACATAAAGAGCCAAACTAATGTGCCAGGGGGAAATTCTCATAAAAAAAAATACATATTGAATGAAAAAGACATCGAAATACATGCAGGAAAAAGAAATAGATGGCCAACCATTTAAATGTAACAATTTAAAATTTTACGAAAAAATAGATGTGAAATTTGACAAAAAATTGAAAGTTCTCAAATGCACTTTGGGCTATTTACGATTTACGATATGTATACATACTTATACATGTACATATATATACCTTGATACACACGATTGGATGGTTCTGCTGCCGTCGGCAGTAGGTTTGGGGCGTTGACATTTAATGCGGTATTTTGTCAAAATGCGTACAGACGGCCATAAACAAAAAACCTTTGGTAATAACAATAAAAAAAAAAACTGTTTGGTCGTTTCTATTGTTTGCATTTCGTTCTGTTTTTCTGGGGAAAGTTAATTAGACATTCTATTTTTACTGGGCGATTGCGAGTGGATTTTGATGCATTTTCAGCGATTTTAATTCTTATTTAATTTCTGATTTGACACACATTTTTCCCTACTTCTTTTTCCCATCTTAATTGCTCCTAAATAAAATCGATAGTCGACAATAAAACTACCACAAAATCATGTCTGATATTCCTCTAATCTCTTGGGTGTAACCATTGCATAGGAGCATTGTGATTTCAATAGATATTTCTGTATGCAAAATCAGGAAGTCAGACTTTTATATTTTTAATAGGAAGTTCGTAAAAATTCTTTTTGGGAATTTACATTAAACTTTATTGAATATTCATAAATTTAATTATTTATTAATATAATATATTTGATGTAATTGTTTTTGCGACAATAGATTCTCTAATAAATTTTGTTGTAGATTCATAAAGCAACGTCAAAACAAATTCCCTAAACATTATGCCGCATTTGACATCGATTTGGTTACTTAATGCATAAATACATTAAGCCACTTCTGAATATATTGACATTGTAATAAATTTAATAAAGTTGTTTAATTCACTTACAACATTTGAAATATGCAAATAGCTTGTGACAATAATTAAATTAAATGTTTTATTTATGTATTTTCATTCATGCCGCAGCTTTGATGCCAGAGGTCGTCCACTACACCAGGCAATACCGTGGGCCGATGAAAATGTCTTCAACAAGAAGGCTCACTTCACCTACGACACAAATCCGCCGGCTTTGAACATCAACAACATTCAGACCTCAGACGCTGGGCTCTACAAATGTCGCGTTGATTTCCATAAATCACCAACGCGCAATTGGCGCATTAATGTGACAGTTTTGGGTGAGTGGCGAATGATTCTCAATAAGAAGTCCCTACTCTACTCAATTTGTTGCCTTCTCCATTTTCGCAGTGCCACCCACGCAGCTGACCATATTGGACAATAATGGTGCGGCCGTGAGGGATCAAACTGCCGGCCCATATCTGGAAGGGGATAGCATCAATCTGACCTGTCTCTCGAGTGGTGGTGTTCCCCCTCCTCGGGTGTCCTGGTGGCGTGAGCACGCCCTCGTGGATGACTCCTATCAGGTGCTGCCCGATGGCTCAGTGCGCAATGCCTTGCAACTTAAGAACATTCAGCGCAAGGATCTGCTAACGGTAAGTGGCCAGCTGACGTCCAAAAATTCTTAAGCCTTATTTACGAGCAGTCAACAAAGACGCTGTCGCTGCCACAACCGCTTTGGATGCTTGAATGTCTAAGTCAAGCACAATAACCACCGCTGACCATTTATTTCGGTTAGCCACAAAAGCAGCGCCTCCCATTAATGATACAGCGCTTGGTGTGGTCGAGTCCCATTTCATCCCCCACCACACTCCGCCTCCATGCACATCCATAGCCGCACAATGGCTAATAGAAATCAAAGTGCCTGGGAAATGAATGCAGCCGCGGCTGCATTGGGGAATAATTCAATGGGGAGCTGCTAGTTGTCGGTTGCCCAGTTGCTCAGTTGTTGCTTGTTGGTTGTCGGCTGTTCGCTGCTCGCTGTTGATTCTAAGCCGATTTTGCCTTGCTGTAATGAACAATATTGTTAGAACGCTAATCCAGCGATTCAGAGCGATATCCCCCCCTTGAAGCGTTCAACTTGTACAAATTGTAGGCCATTGTGAATGCTGTTCTTTGTGTTCGCTTAGCATTGTGAGCCAAAACTAAATTAATGCCAGACTTAAAATCACTTGAAACTTGTGCTACGTAATACCACAAATTATTGGTCCGGTAGAATGTTGAATCCAGATGCATTTGACAAATATGCACACAAGAATTTAACAGATTTTTTAAACAATCCATAAGATAACCTCAACAACGCTTTATTGACTCAATTTGACGCTGAATTTGTAGGATATAGTTTCAATAATGCCATAAGTAGTCTAAAAAAAAAACAAACAAACAAGAATTCTTAAGAAAGACGCAAATCCGACCAGATATATATGTCACGCCCCCATAACGAAAATCTGGAACAAATACAAATTTGTTTATGTATTTTCATATTACTTCAGAAGTCTTTATTGCAAGGATGTGTAATTAGATAAAAAAATCCATTATCTATAATTTGTAATTTGGGCTAAAATTTGACTAGCAGAACAAAAGATTAGTTGCTAATCAATTTAAATTATCAATTTGATTGTTGTTAATGTAATTCTTGATATTTCTCTTTTTTGACGGTTTGAAACTTATAAACTTGGTGTTTTGAACTATGTTAATAATTTGTTCTAACAGTCTTCCAATCTGTGTTGCACAATGCATGACAATATATTAACTTTTGAATAATATAAATTTTGAATAAAATAACTTTTGAATAGTTTTACAAAAGCAGCCCAATTGACATCTTTAATAGACGCAACTTGAAAACGATGCCGTTTAACGGCGGTAACAGAAAGAAATGGATTGTACATTAGCAATAAACACATGGGAGACAACCTCAACGACAACAAAAACGATGACCTACTGCGACCCCACCTGGCGCGTTGTATAACCGATGGAAATTTATGACCCAATTTCCTAGCCAAAAACGACACTTTGACAGACTGCGCGACAGCCAAGTCAGAGGCAGGCAGCTAGGAGAGTGAACCGTTTTAATTTTCCCCAAGTTATGCAAATATTTTTATTAGACATCGTTACATTATTCGTGCCTCAATAAAATGTCCCAATTGGAAACGTATATGGCCAGAAAGTATCGAATTACCAACAACAACAAGAGCGGCAACAACAACCACAAGCAAACAGCTACAACAAGTCTACTACAGAATTTATGATATTAATACAGCGCGAGCCTGCGTTTTCCTTTGGAACGAAACATAATTGATTAGCATTTTAAGAAGGGGAGGCGGAGGAGTATTGCGGTGGGTTATGATGGCATGGCTTGGCCTTTGGACGGCGGTGCGTGTTCGACGAGCATTTTAGGCAATTAAAGTTAAATGTTCACCTCTTGGTCCGGTTGATTTATCATCTTCTAGACATCCCCTCATTATCGCCAATATTTTTATCGCATATTGTTGTTATTAATAGAAGGCCAATTATCGTAATACGCATAAATCACATAAGTGCTTACATCTCCTCTTCTACTTCTTGTTTACAGATGTACACCTGCCAGGCCACCAATGGACATGTTGTTCCGGCGCTAACTAAAAAAGTTGTCCTAGACATGAACCGTAAGTGAAGGCAATTATGTGTATGCTATATATTATTTTTATTTTATTAATATCCAACTCGTGATGCTGTGGAAACTTGAACATTATAACCGGCAGTTTTGTGATTGTAATTATGTTTACGGCTCCATGGTGGGCGTTTTTGCCAAAAGTCAACAGTTCAAGGCCACCACTTGAATAGGCCGTGAAAGTGGGCGGCGTTAATGCGGAAGTGCTGGGGGCTTTTACATAGAAATTAATGTAATTAAAGTTTTTGTCATTGTGGAGTGCCCGTAATGCCCGTAAAGTCCAATGTTTATGCATTTATGACAGCGAAACAACTAAAGTGTGCGCCATTTGACTTTGCGAATATGCTAATCGCGTTGTGACTCCCACGAGCGAGTCCACAGCCACAATAATATAAATTGTATAAGGCTCTGTCATTATACTATAATACACTGCTTATAGATCGAAAATATGCAAAAGCGGATTACCAAAAATGAGAGCCAATAGTTATCGTTTTATATGTACTGCATGTTATTCGAATAAAGCGGAAAATAATGTACCGAAATGACTGTGAGTTGGACAGAGCTGTAGAATAAATAGAATAATAAAATAAAAAAAATAGAATAAATTATACTAATTTGAATATTTTGAATTTTCTTGAATTTTCTTTTATTAACAGTGCCACCATTGAGCCTGCTGCTTCAAGGGCTCAATCATGCTGTAGTCGCTGGAACCCGCACGCATCTCACATGCACGGCAATCGGAGCTCGTCCGCCTCCGCACATTATCTGGTCAAAGGCTGGACAGATATTGAAGGGCGCCACGCAATCGGTAAGTTAACCACTGTGCTGCCCTAATCCGTCGATTCAACCACAACATATCTCAATTTGACCGCAGAACGCTTCCGATGGCAATACAACCATATCAGAGCTAATGCTCATACCCGTGCCGGAGGACAACGAGCGTCAAGTTGTGTGTTCCATTGCCCTCAATTCGGGCATTACGTCGCAGCAATTGCACGAGGGCGACACTACTGTGATGACAACTCTGGGTAATGGGAACACTGGCCTATACCTCAAGGACTCCCGAGTGCTGAACGTGACGCGTACGTTGACACTCTCCCAATGTCAAGATCATTTTGTTAAATATATATTTATTTCCCATAGATGCACCAATTGTTAATCTCAATTTGGGCGCTCCTCTGGACTCCAACAATCTGCTCAAGGGATCCGATGTGTACCTTGATTGTGCTGTGCGTGCCAATCCGGGGATTACTCGTGTTGAATGGTATCACAATGTAAGTAATGTTCTCAAGAATAATGTTCCCGATTAACTAATTATCACAATATTATTTATTTATATCTTAAGTGTATTGTAATTTGAATAAAATAACTTTATTATATCTAAAGGAAATTTATATAATATTTATGATATATTTATTTACCTGAATGTTTTATAATTTAACTGTTTTGAAAAAATCTTAATCGCATTTATATTTTTGTAATTGTTTATAGTTTGTACTAAATATACAAATAAATTTGTATTTATCATAGTTTTAAATTAATTTTTTTTTTTCTTATTCAGTTAGATAATTCACACTAAATTAATAATTTATTGAATTCCTTTTTTTAAATGAATTTTGTTAGTTGCTAACAACTCATTAATTAAAAATAAATAAATGCTCTATTCTCTCTGTTCAATTGCAGGACAAGCAATTGCACTCGTCTCGCGGCATTATCATCTCCAACCAGACGTTGGTACTTCAAGGCATCTCGAAGGCATCTCATGGCCAGTACTTCTGCCGTGCCACCAACCTGCAAGGCAGCGTGTCCAGCAATGAGGTTTTCCTTGATGTCAAATGTAAGTGACCTGCAACATGCGACCAGCACTTGGCCAAGCACTTGACTTTAGCCTGCACTTGTGTCTTCCGTCTTTCGACCCTTCCCAATAGATCCACCCGTGTGCAAGTCGGACTCGACGATTATTCGCGCTGCGCTCAAGCAGACAATCAACATTACCTGCGAGGTGGACGCTAATCCACTCGATAATCTAAATTACAAGTGGCACTTCAACAACTCGCTAGAGAGTCTCATTGAGTTGCCGGTGCTGGCGCATCTAGTGCCAGCCACATTGCCCCTGCAACAGCTGCCTTCCGGCCCCGGCGGATATTATCAGCGCAGCAAGCGGAAGCACACACATGGCAGCCAGCACCTGCTGCATGGTCGCCATGGACGGGTTGTCAGCATCGTGGACATGGCGGAGACGGTGCGCTTCGAGGACGACTATGACCAGGAGCAAGAGCAGGAGTTTGACAACTATCAGGATTATATGGAGCCGCAAATGGTATACTCCAATATGGTGCATAAGAATCACGTGGAGAATAAGCAGCCGCAACGCAAACAGCAATCGCAGCATCCGCAGCACAGCGAATCGAGTGTCCATCACAGCGGAGCCTCCAGCAGCGGGCAGCTGGCTGAGCGCAAGCGGCTGGCAGCGTTGCACAAGCAGCAGCATCATCGGCCGCTCCTGGCCACGCCCTCGACAACATCGACGCCCCCGCTGAACAATGTCTACAGCTACCACGTGGAGAGCTACGAGAGTTTCGGAGCCATCTCCTGCGTGGCCAACAGCCCCATGGGCCACAGCCAGCCTTGTTGGTACCACATTCAGCCCGCAGGTGAGTGCCACGTTGTCCGCTGGACAGTGGCAAGTCCGCTTAGCCTAAAATAGCAAGTACAACACAATTTATTTTAATTAATTTCGTCGTTGCAACGTGGCACTGTGGCACTGTGGCATGTAGCGTGCAGAGGGTATTTCAACACTGTGTGACGTGCAACATGTTTACTCAATTTGCTTGCGATGTGTCGCCCCTGCTGCTGGCCAGTAGATAATTGTTGCACGTATCGCAGCCAAGTGGCAGCCATTGCGTGGTGCGTGCAACTTTACTGTGTATGTTGCGCGTTATTTACATTTGGGCATGCCAATGTTGCATGGCGATGTGGCAATTTTACGCATTGCAATTGTTTGTCGTTTGGTACTCGCGATGCTTCGCCGTCTACGTCCGGTTTGCTGAACTGTCCTTCGTCCGAGTGTCCTTCCATTGTCCCTGGCAGCAGGACCAGCAATAAAAGCCACATTTACCAACGGTCATGTTGCCATTGTTATTAACGACATTGGCGTTGCTGGCGTTGTTGTGGACGTTGATGCAACTTCAATCTGCGTCGCCAATAATCTGATAATCAAATGCAATAAATTGCAAGGCGCATCATTTCATTTATTTACCTATCGCCAATGGGTGTAGCCATTAAATTAAAACATGCAATGGCCATGGCCTAAAAAAGCCCAAGGAAGCTGCAAAAATAGCAAATAAAGCCCACCAACGTAAAGCGTATTCCAAATTATTGTGCATCTATTAGCTATTGTTATTTTGTTTGCAATTTCTATACTAAATTACATTCCCGACACACGTAACATTCTCTGAAACTTTAGGAATTGTAATAGGCAAGGACCATCATCATTGTCAACAATATTTAAAAAGTAATATTTTAATTATTATATTTTGAGTTTAATCAATTTCTTTGAACATTCAGTTGATTTAGTTTAAGTTAGGTCAATTCATCAATATCATTTATACAATCATCACATTTGAGACTCAAAACAAATTTAACATTTTAACATAATTTGGGCGCAAAAAATTAGTTTCCTATTTATGTGTTTTTGCTCAAACGTGTATAATGAATATGAAATGACTTTACTAAAATCATTTAAAATTCTTCATAATGTTTGAATAAAACCTTTTTAAATTCATGATGATAATTCACTTTCAAAAAAAAGACTTACATTTTTATATGATCAGTAACTTTTTGATTTTAATTAACGATAAACTGCTGCGATAAACTGTCCGAATGTGTTAAAAAATACCAAGGTATTAGAATGCTCTGCCAAAAATGTACTGCTAAATTTTAAGCACGACAGAAGCAAGTAAATATTTTGCTGTTAATATTATTTGCAGTACATCTGCCAAATGATCATGTAAAGCTCATCAAGTTTCTTTTAGATAATCAGAAGACTTAGAATGCAAATGTCGAAAAAATTCAGAAGAAGATGCTACTTTTGAGACGTATGGATATTAAAGTAAAACAGAAGCAGTTGCTAGTTGACGATAAAAGTAAAGCAGAAGACGTTGCTACAACGCATGCAAATGAAAATGTCTAGCAGAAAAGGATGCTACTTTTGATATGTATGAATGGCAAAGTAAAGCAGAAGCAGTTGCTAGTTACCGAAAAGAGTAAAGCAGAAGACGTTACTAGTTAACGATAAGAGTAAAGCAGAAGTAGTTGCTAGAATGCAAAGAGGCGAAAATGTGTAGCAGAAGACGATGCTACTTTTGAGATGTATGAATGGCGGAGTAAAGCAGAATAAAGTGCACGCGAGTGCAAGCGAGTACGCTCTAGTCGCTTGTTCAAGTAAGCATTCGCTGATCGTGTCTATCACACACATGTCAGAGCAGATGTTTGGCTGTGTGCACGCGATGCTGTTTTTGTTGCTGCCAAATAAAGCACAACGAGAAGAGAGTGAGAGAGCGAAGAGCTAGAGAGCGCTGACAACTCACACCTCACACCCTGTGCTTGCATGTGAATTAAAAGCATAGATTCAATAAGAAACGTTAAATACTTAATTGCACATGCAGATGAATTTAAAAATATACGTTGTTTGTTTCCTTTAAGTTATTGTGGTGGAATATGATGATTCCTAATGGAATATGCCATTAGTACGCCAACACTGTTAAATTGTGGTAAACGATGTCTGCTATATTTCTTACTCACTTGCCAAGCAATCAAATTATACGCCAGATATTGATTTATTCCACTTGTAATTAAGTATCACTTATAAGCCAATTTATCATTCAAATTGCAGACCTCCCAGAACCTGTGAAGAACTGCTCGTCCTACAATGCGACAGCCAACTCACTGCAGATCCAATGCACTCCCGGCTACGACGGCGGTATTCCACAGCATTTCCATGCGCAGGTCTATGATGAACTCGCCCGCCAGATACTGTACAATGCATCGTACAAGTATGCCGAGTTTACGGTGAAGAGACTGCCAAGCGACTCAGTGTTCAACATACGTGTGACAGCGGTCAATGCCCAGGGATCCAGCAAGATGGCCTATCGAGTGCGAGGACGGACTCTCTCTGCTCCTCTGCTACGCACAGGTAAATTGTAGAAACAATGAACACTCGATATCGTTGCGCTCCGCAAGGAAAACCAATCGCACTTCCATCGATAGGCCTTTAGTAACCATTGTCATTGTGAATCTGTTCTCTTTGTTGTTTTGCAGCTTCGTCGACGGCAGTGCTGGTCCAATTGACACCGCTGCTGGGCGCACTAGTTGGCGTGATTGCGACACTCTTTTTGGTGGCCATCTGTGTGGTGATCTTTATTAAATTCCGCAGCAAGCGAAGCCGCCGACATGTGAATGGCGACGCCACAACAACGGAGGCTGACAAAGGCAGCGCTGAGCCGCTTTCACGCAACATGGGCAGCCATTCCAGTTTGGAGGACAAAAACCCGGATGTGGTGCCGCAGGAGGCCAACAGCGAGGATGAATTCCATCTGGAGGAGAAGGCATTCGACCGCCTGAATATGGAATCGCAACGCATTCTCTACACGCCTCCCACACGCATTAACACCACCTCCCCGCCGCCGCCATCACTATCCCCAACATTTGGCAAACAGGTAAGCCGCGAAAGATAAATTATGAATTTCGTTTGCCACAGGCGCTGCCGCAGGCTGTGTTGCAGTTGTTGCCACAAATTAGAGCACGGCACACACAAGCATTCGCTCTAATTCAATGCGTCAATACACTATGTTCATCCCATCAGTTTGAGTCTATTGAATGCATGCTTAAACTGTTGCATACTTTTGAGTGGGCCATTTAATATACGCAAGCATGTTGCTTACTTTTGGGCAGCTGTTGAATAAATTGAGCAGGATTTGCTTAAAAATAGCTCAAAGAACTCTGATAAAAAGTTCTAATTGGATGGCAAAATCTAATATTAGATACTGACAGCCCGCTCCAGCTTGTCTGAATAAATCCCCCCAAATCCTCGAGGCACTGTCTTAATCGATTTTGTTGAGATTTATACGCATATTTGACACTCGTGCTCGACGGCATTGCTAATGGCAATTTAATTGGAATATGATAAAAGCCAAAAACTTTCAATTCACTTCGTGTTTAGATAATGCGTTTATGCTGATGGCAGATGCAAGATGCCAGCTGGAGTCATCAAACTTTTGATCTCTCCCAAACCATATATAATGTGGGATGATTATTTTAAATTTAGTCTTAATTGAATAGAATACAGAACGAAGAATTAAAGCCTGCTCCACTTCATCATTGTTGGCTGTTTTTAGACCTTATTGGCAACCCATCAATTTGATTTAGGAATTGGATATGCCAATAAAATTGTGCTCTTATATTTTATCAATCTAAATTTAGAAGCTCAATGCATGACAGATCCCATTGTCATCTGCTGAATATACGACATCAGTCTCTTGTTTTTTCCATTACATCATTGTTGATGTTGTTATTCGGCTTAGGACCAACATTAAACTTTGATGAGCTGAAAATGTTTTTGACTTTGGTTGGCCAGTTAAAGTTAAATTCACTTATGTTTGGTTTTCAGTTTACGTTGTGGTAGCTCCATCCCCATCCCCATCCCCTTCGCCAAACCCATTTTCCTGCTATCCACATGTTGGACACTAACAAGCTCATTAGGAGTTCAACTTGTTTTTGTTGGTTCGCAACTTTTAACCACATATGCAAAAAATTTGTTATCAGCTTTTAAATATGCAGCCGAAATAAAAGAGTTTCTCTTTGAATATTAATTATTTATGACAAGTTTTTAACTAACCACACTCTTTCTCTTTCTTTCTCTTTCTAAAATGATTCTTCCCCTTGCAGTATGGAGAGCTGTCGCTGACGACAAATCCAGCGTTTAGTTTGTACAATACCCCGCAGAGGGCGCCAGCTGCCCAGCGACCGGTCTATACCGCTCCCCCGCCGCTGCTGTCCACCCGCACGCCCCCAAACATCTACACCAGGATACCGGGCCGAGGCAGCAGCGGTCCCAATGGCGGCGCAACAACTTACCTGCCCGCCTACGAGACTCGCACTTCGCCAACCTCGCCCTACGGATCGACAACCACGTGCACGATGCCGCTGCTGAACGGGCAGTCGAACGGCTCTCTGCAGACGAACGGCAGCAGCATTGGCGGCGGTGCCACGTGCAACACGCTGCCGCATCCGGGCAGCCTGCACCTGGGCGGCATTTCGGCAGCGATGACCAGCTCGGTGACCAGCGGCAACATAACCATTGGAGCTGCCCAATCGCTGCTCACCTCGCCGCGGGCACAGACCGCGTACAGCACACTGGGCAGTGTGGGTGGCACGCAGTCGCCGCTGCTCAGTGTGGGCAGCTCGATGATGGGGGTCGTAGGCGGTGCAGGTAACTATGAGACGGTGAGCTCCTGAGAGTTAGCCAAAGATGACATCAAATGTCAGATCGTATGCATTGGGGGCAGTAGCACGTGCACAACATCAGGCGCTGAGCGCACCACCATCGTCTAGAAAATCCCTTAAGGTCAAAATCGAAACCTAAACCCCAAACCCCAAACCCAAACCGAACTGTAATCCCATATTGTATTATAGTAGTTAAGCTGCCCGGCATGGTGTCCAACCGTGCTTTCGTCTAGCTTTCCGGAATAACTTCCAACAATGTTTGCATGAAGCGAAACGAACAAAAATTAATAAGACTTCCACAACATGGCAGAGATCGTAGAAAGTTATCTAAGGGTTAAGTACATAAATGTTGAATCGACTAAAAATAAATGTAATCCGACTAACTGTAACTGTCAACCACAAATGATAAATACGAAAGCATTTATACATAGTTTATTTGTACCAATAAATCGGATGAAGTCTAGCGGCCACGGTCGAGTCTGAGCATGATAATGCAGGCTCTGAGCGTTGCAATGCTAGAAGCTATAGCTTACTTGTCTGTACCAAGAATCAGTAATATACTAAGCCACTACACATCGTATATATACATAGATAATTATACTTGAGAAATACTATGTGCGCAAAATACTTCAGAGAAATGAAATGAGCTATGCTTCTGAGTTCATCACGAAACTAGCTTAAACAAATACTTAAAACCATACACACACCCAAGTATGTGTGTTGTGTACCCTTCGAGAATTTAGATATAGCCAGAGTTGTACATAATAGTATGTAGAGTATAAGAAAATAAGGTAATGAATAGTTGTAGTCATTTGACTTATGTAGTCTAAACTAAAATTAGTTAGTCACATTGAATCTACGAAAAGACTATCCCCCTTTGAAATGAATGAACAAATCCTGAGTATATTACTGCATTTTATGGCATAAATATGAGTATAACTTAATATATATATTATATTATATATACTTACATATAGCACAACATTAAAGGAAACTGATTAGGCGCAAATTATAATTACGCGTAAATGTATGTATCAACGATAATACGATATTTTGTTAAATGTGAAAGAACTTTATGAGCATCTGTTGTCGAAACTATCCAAATATATATATATATACATTATATATATTTATATATAAATGCCCGCGTCAATGTTCAATGTGTATGTAAAAATTTTGCCACCTGCCCAATTTTCAAATTAAAAAACAAAATGGAAACAACCAAACAAAAACTCTATTATTAAAGACTCTCGCACGAACTCCAAGTTTTGCCAGTCTTTAATATTCTACGAAACCATCTAAATAAATAAATTGCAAGTGCTTTTTCAATGGACAAAATCAAATTTTATTGTGACTAAAATTGTAAATTAAATATTATAACAATGAAACAAATTGGTATAAATATTTTGTAAAGATTCTCTTTGGGTTTTCAAATGTTTTAACTGTATTTAATTGGAACTAAATCTAAATTTCCTTTTCATTAAGTATGTATTTCTGTCAATTACTTATGTTGTAAGCATTATACTTAATATTTATTTGGTTTATGATTTGCGATAAATTAGGAACGATTTTACGGTCTACTACAATTAAATCTTAATATTAAAATCACGAAAGAAAAGAAAAACTGAATTATGTGAAAGAATAAATAAAGAACTAATTCTGAGTATACACCCGATGTATTTTCCTTTTTTTAAGTGCAAAAAAAATTCAGATCAAGAAGACATATGACTAAAGTCTCCTTAGATTTTAGCAATAGTTTTGCGAATTCTATGATTTGAAAAAAATATAGAACATTCAGTGGAATCATAAATGTGTAAAATCGAAAACAATTTCAAGCTGCTGGTTCGCAAGGGCTGTCAGGAATCCTTACTTTGATGGATGCCCGGGCGCTGTCAGAAATTTTTCATAATTTTTGGAATACACACGCCCCCAAGACGCTGCTAATGACAACAGGCAAAAACGCCCGAGAACCCGCACAACAGGACACAAATGACACGAGTTCGTGTGCGCATATTTGTCCTTTTGGCAGGACACGCAATACACTTTTGGAATTAATTAACGCAACGCAACAAAACCCCAGACAAAGCACCCAAAAGCCTCCAAAATTAAACGCCACATATGTATGTATATAGTATACATATATGTACATACATATGTATGTATATACATATGAATGTGGGTATCTTTTGCTGTCACTGCGATGTCTCCTTGTGCGTGTATGTGTTTGGTTGTGAAGAGTCCACATCCTGCGGCGAAACTTGTCACAGACTAATTTCGTGTCTCAGCTCATAAATTGATATTAATGAGCAAGCATTTTTTTTCGCGATGGAATTTGACTTGGTTCGTTTGACTCTGACAGTTACAAAGTGCTGCCTCCAAGTATGTGTAATTTGAGTCGGCGACCAATGTCCTGTGGTTATTTAACATGACTCGACATTCAAATGAACAAACATACACGTTTGTGCATGCATGTGCGCGTCCACAGTCCACAGTCCCACAGCGAGGGGACGATGGGGGCAGGGGCCGGGGCAGGGGCTGGTTAGTCGGTCGGTCGCTAAGGGAACTTACACAAATAAATTGTATGGGAAATTTCTGTTTGTACATTTGTTTTCACCTCAGGGGGAATCTAAAGAATGCGTTGAGGTTGAGTGCAAATGACAACATTTGCTGGACATCTAATGTCGTAGCTTTATTTGCGACATCGATGGAACACTACAACATTAAATCATTATATATGTAATTCATTTACACTTGCGTATTTTTTTGCTTTCTTTTGATTTCGTAGACCTTTTCATAGACTTTTCACTCTCTTCGATCTCCTTTACATTTTTTATTTCCCCGCTTTTATCCACTTTTTGGACCGATTTTTCCAATTTTTTCTCATTGGTTTCACACTTTACCGCAGGTTTTTCACTTTTCCTGCACAATTTGCTTTTCCAGATGTCTCTTTCGAATTTTGATGTTCCCCCACTTCATCCATTTTCTTTTTACGTTTAACGGGCGGTTCTCCGTCTTCTTGTTTCCTCTCTGGGCATTGCAGTTGTTTACATTTCCTAGCAATCTTTTTAACAAAATGAAAGGATTCATCCACGTCACCTAGAAATTCAAAGAAGCTGCAGGAAAGTAAACATTATATTATACAAGTAATATAATATATCTAGGTGTTAACTTCACCTATTGGCCAGTTTTATCTGTCGCTTAGCACGCTTAGCTTCACCTATCGCCGGAGAATTATTGAATAACACAAGGCTGCATTCAAGTCTCATTGTTATGGAGAGATTATAGAGCAGATTCATTTTATGGGGTGCCAAATGACGAGACTTCAGTAGCCATTCCTTTGCCTCCTTGACACGTCCGACTTGAAAACAAGTTCGGGCCAGTAAATTCATTGTTCTGACGTAATAGGTTGCTGGTAGCACTTCCAAACATTTCGTATATCTTTGAATGGCCTTTGTATAGTTATTTAACTCGAAAGCTACATTCGCGTAGTTCAAGACTGCTTCAGGACACTTATTGCCAGATTTAACAATTTGCTTGAATATTTTCTGGCCGCCCTTCAATTGGTTGGTCAGACAAAGCACAATGCCGAGTCCATTTGCTGCCCACATATTACGTTGATTTGTTTTAAAAACCTGCAGAAAATGTTGAAGTGATAATAATACATTGATATTGTTGTCTATTTACATTCAGATAAAGCTCTAGTGCCTTCGCCAAATATTTCTGTGCGGTGGTTTTGTCCCCTTCGTCGTTAATACTTTGCGCCATAATGACGCATAAATTCGCTACTCCAATGGGCATATAGGACCCATTAGCATTCTTCAAACAATTTGTGAGCTTATCAAGCAATACTTCGGGCAGATTAAAGTGACTGCAAAATAAGAGTATTGCATTTATGGCTTTAAGAATTACATATTTATATTATTACGTGACTGCAACATTTTCACACGTGTTAATTTGGTTGCGTCTGGTGGTCATTGCTTCCAGTCTCACATAGCTGTCAAAATAGCTGGGATAGTCGGCAATCAATTCATTGTAGCCCTGGGCAGCCTGTGTGTCCAAACGCAGCTCCTCCAGCACACGTGCCCTGTTGAATCGCAGCGTCAGCATGTTGCTCTGCCAATGCTCTTGACGCTCATCGCGTTTCATTGATAGAGCTTTGTCCAAATTGCTCAACGCGGCTTTCGGCTTGTCCAGACGCATCTGAAGAGCGGCCACATTGTTCAGCCAATTGATGGGCAAACTGTGTGTGGCGCGCAAGCGATGATAGATGACCATCGCCTTATCGTAGCAGTCGATGCATTCTTGCCAGAGCTTCTTGCGCTCATAGATGGCTGCCAAGCTCAGCCAGCCGTCCAAGTCATCCTCCTTCAGTGCTTTCTTGAACAACTGTATTGCCGTGTCGTGAGCTGCTGCCTCCTCCCGTTGGGCATAAAGTGCTGCCAGCATGCGCAGAGCCTCCGGCTGCTCAGGCAGCACCTTGAGTAGGGTGCGCAATGCATCCTCCGCTTCAGCAAGTCGTCCGCGGCGCACACACATTTGCGCAAGTCCCAGATGTGGCAGCACATAACCGGCAGGAGAATGCTTCACCGCCTTGCCATAGAAATCGAAGGGCTGTTCATAGTTATGAGTCACGTGGAAGCTGCGTGCAATTTGAAAGCAGTTCTGGGCCTTCAACAGTTGGCTGTGGGTGGACCGATATGCGTTGCCGGCCGCCACTCTCAGCTTGCGATAGTCGTGGGAATAATAGAAATGGGCGGCCAGCCAGGTGAGCACGAGAGGATGCTGATGGTTCATCTCGTAGGCGGCACAGAGTAAATTGACGGCATCCTTCGTGGCCGACTGCTGTCGCTCGCGTAGCTTCAATTGAGCAATGCCAAGCAGGGCATTCAAGCTGCGTCCGTTGCAGGACACTGCCACCTCAAAGGCACGGCGAGACTTGTTAAAATCTTCTATTTTGAGGTAGCAGTGACCCATGCCGACGCGCACATCGGCGGGCCCCTGTGGGAAGTTGTAGAATACGCTTTTGATATAGCCGAGCGCTGCTTGATACTCCTGGCGATGGTAGGCCAAACAGCTGCGTCCAAGAAGGGCTGACACATTGTGAGGTATCTGCCGGAGAACGGACTGGAAGCATTTGTCTGCCTCGGCGAGCCGTGAGGAGTCGGTCACCATTAAAGCAAAGCCACGGCATAACAGGTAGTGGGCATCAGAAGATTCCGTTTGTAAATCATCCATTGCCGCAACAATGTCGGACACCTTCTTCTGCCACACGGCGTGCTGCTCGCCCAGCTCTTGGCTGGTGAGACGCACGAAGTGGGCGGCAAGCAGCGTGTAGACCTTCAGCAGGTCCTCCTTATACGCGACATACGTTTTGTAGCCGTGTGTGATCGCATTTTCCAACAGCGCTACGAAACTTTCCAAATTTCGCTCCTTATATAAGCCCCACTAGCACGAAAATGTCAATAGATCGCTACTCACATATTTAAATTCACTTACGGCTCGCTGTATCCATTCCTTTAATTTAGCTTGTCTTAGACACAGCGATTCGACATGCTCTTGCACTTCTTTGGATACTGATGCCACATTGCATTTGACTTGAGGAGGTGTCTCCATTCCTGTGTCCATGTTTACTTGAATCGGATGGAAATGACAGCAAACTCTGCGTAGAGATGGGAAGCTATCTAAGGTATTATTGTGGCTGTTAGCTTGTTGGTTATCTGTCTGATAGTGACTAATAGTTAATTTTGTTTTTAAAAATCAAATAATTGTAAATTAATATAGTTTTAATATTTATTCAGCAAATTATATTTATTAATTGAATTAAGATGGATAGATGTCTTATTGTCAATTCAATTCAAAATCGAAAATGGTCACTTTCTTTAATTATCGATATTGAAAAATTCGAATAATTGTACATCACTAATTCTATTTATGGCAGCAGCAATCGTCCAATACTATCGATGCCGATTAGATTATATCGAAACAGCAACAATGGCTACATGTCTGTCATCGGTCAACAAAACTAATAATTTGGGCGCATGTATTTAATGCGTAATCATATTATTTTCGCTTTCTTTACGTTGTTTTCAACACCAGCTATTGTCTAATTCTCCCCTGCTTCCGAGGGCCAATGTCAATGCCAAAGTAACAATCGTTGTAAACAAAGATTCATGACGTAAAGTACACACAAACATATGTACATATACCCATACACATGGATATGGGACGGCAATTGTACGTTGTACCTTATTATTATTAATTTTTGTATTTCTGAGTTGCTTTTGGGTTGAGTTTCGTGGTCTGCAATGTTGCTTTGTCACCTTCGAGTGGTTGGGCGCGAAACAACGCAACGATTTCGAAATCAATAAGCCTAAGTTTCCCCCTAAAAATAGACATCCATTAGGTGAGTAATGAGCACTCTTGTGTGTGTGAAGTGTGAGACCAAGGCGAACAATGCAAATCCATTCGATGTGGCAGATTAGTGTTCTTGGCGCTACCAATTCACATCCGCATCAAGAGAACTTGTTCTTAAGCTGCGTTTAGTTCAGATCGGACTATAAATGGGGCAACTCGACTTCAGACCAGTATCAGTCAACGCACTTCAATCTCTCAGAACGTTTGTCTTCGAAACAACCCAAAACAACTCAATCAACATGAAAGTGAGTCTCTCATTGTGAATAAGCATAGTTGATAAAACCATCTAATCTTGCTCTATTTAGTTCCTCATCTGCTTGGCCCTCTTCGTTGCCGTCGCTCAGGCTCATGTTGTCGCTCCTGTTGCCACATATGCCGCTGCTCCTGCCCTGACTTATGCCGCCGCTCCCTCGGTCTACTCGGCAGCGATTCCTCGGGCCTACACCGCCTACGCTGCAGCTCCATCCGTTTACTCTGCCTCATATGTGGCACCTTCGGTGTACTCTTCCTACGCTGCTCCAATCACCACCTATGCCGCTGCTCCCGCTGTCGTTTCCACGCTGCTGAAGAAGTGAATCGATCAATCCGAATCTGAATGCGAGTCCACAAACATGATATGCAAATTGAAATATGTCAGAATAAATTGAGCTGAAATTAAGATTGACACAAGGTTTTATTTGATCGGAAACAAGCGCGAATCGATTAACGGATTACACGAGTACTCGCCCAATCCATCGAATATGACTATCGAATCAACGACAACACAATTGAATATTAACTCGTAACTTGAAATGTGACAACTTTTCGAAATACGAATTAGTATCTCATCGCTGGTAAATCTATGGGCTCTTGCCATACCTGAATGTCCTTGCATAATAACTAACATTCTGTGTTTAGTCGTTAATGTTAATGTTATGTAAATAAGTTAAAGTCGGGCTCTCACTTAATCCCCAAAATGGTCATTCTCAGCACTTAATTGCTCTACGAGCACACACTGTTTAGAGTTGGTAACTAATCTTCCATCGATTTTACTTTCTTCAAATTGTGTTAACTGCCTGCAAAAGTCAGACAGAATTAATATTCTAAGAAAGATGCGAAATTTGAAATTCATTCGCAAAAATACAGTTGGCAAACGGTTTCCTTTGAGCCATTTCCGGTGGGAAGAGCAGCGATTATGCACAACAAAAGTTTTCCTCTTGTTTAGTAAAACATTTTCGCTGTTTTTTGGGAGGGGGAGCCGCAAAACTTTTACCTAAATCACTTAGGCCAAAAACAAGTGTCGGAATGTCGAAAAATCACGGAAAAGCAGACAGACGGCAACGCCGACGTCGGCGCAGACAGCAACTGCGACAGCGACTGCGACAGCGACTGCGACTGCAGCAAGTCAACGGGAAAAGTTTGAGAGGAAAACTTTGGCTACAGTTGCGAATGCTTCATCAGCCTACTACGAATATGATGTTATTTATAGTAACAACTTGAGTTGGTCCAAAATTAAATTCCATATTTGGCAAGACTTTCGACTTTCGAAGGTCTGAAGTTCTCCTTTGGTATCAATTACATATGTATGCGTGTACTTACATATATACTCATATGTCGAGGTCTTGAGCTAGCCTTTAATGTGACCTTTTTCTTATTATAATAGTGACATGCAGTTTCCATGCTCAGCGGCGCAAATATACTCCGACTTTATTTTAAATATAATTATTATTTTTCAGTAATTCAAAGCAAAAATGTTCATATATTGCTACTAATAAGAATATCGATGGTTATTTCGTACAATCATTATTATTATTTTTTATTGCATTTAATTTTAAACAGACATGAGGCAGAGAGAATAATGACGTTCTTGAAACAAGAATATAATGGTTAAGTTTAAAAATAACTCAAGCCTATACAAATTTTTTAATATATTTCGTTTTTAAAATTTATGTAATTTTATCTTTTTTATTTTCTTAAAATTAAGCAGTTCAAATTGTTTTATATGTTCGTTTCTGGGTTCGAGCTCTGATTGATATCAAAATAAACAAGTAAATATAGATAATTTTTAATTAATTTAAAAAATATAACTTTATAAAAAGGTGTTATTTCTTTATTGTTTAACACTTAAAATCCGAGAATTTGTGTTTTTCATTTGAGAATTGGCTTTCTGAGATATATTTTGAAATTATTTGCTTCAACAATATCAATTTAATGTTAAATTATGACATTATTTGTGCTTGATCTAAAATTTAATTCGTGACTTTTGCACTTTCATTTTCTCTGTGTACAACTAAAAAAACAACTAAAGATATAAATAAATATGTAAATCTTAGCTGCAATAATCTTCACAATGACATCTTATGAGTGTGATGGGCGCAAATGAATTAAAAACAGCAGTGCATATCAAACCGAACTAATATCAACAGCTTAAAAATAATCCGAAATTAATTTCTGGTTCCTCTACTCATTTCCACGCATAAATTGCAACGAGTCTTGACAGTATTTATCAGATTTCATTGCAATTGCTTAAGAGACAAAAAAGAGAACTCGACTATGATGTTCAGTTTGATGTGCAGTACTCTCGAGCGTCATCAAATATCATTAGTATCTCTCTTAATTTGGATAAATTTTTTTTATTTTTCAAAAAGATACTGAATAACAGCGTACAAAACACAAATATTCTGTGTCTTCAGTTAAATTGCTTTCGCTTAAGAGTCTATTCTATCGTTTAAAGTCATAGGCCGTTATATTGTTACAGAGTATCTCTGTGTTCGAAGTGCCCTTGCACCTTTTTCCTGACCCTAACTAAGCCTACGGCAAGTGAAGTGCATATCAAACAAGTTCGCGCGCATTTGGCTGCGTCTCAAGAGGTTGCCACGCCCACCCGGTTATACGCCTCTCTCACCTTTTGCAGCCTCTTTGGAAAATGGAATTTAAACTCTTCTACACGTTCGCTGTTTCCTCTTTTTGTTGTTGTGTTGATTTTCTTGTTTGTTTGTTCGTCTGTCGCAAAAACCTCTTGACAATGGCGATTCTGTCATGGCCATGTTCTAAGCCAGCTCGGCGCTTGGCTGTGAGCTGTGGGGGTACTTGTGATCCAGACACAATGGCCGCGGACCAAATCAGTCTGAAGTGCATTTGTGCAGAAACTCAAACGAAGGTGCACCTGAAATAACAAAGGAAATCAATATAATCATTATGTCTTTAATTTCTTTTAAGAATTTAGGTTGACACTTTTTATTTAACCACTTGAAAGGAAGTTGTATTTAACAGTAGCTTTTATTTTTTAAGTCAATTTAAAGTGAATTCCCTATTGAATATTCCTCGACATGGTCTCTAAAATGAGACAACCTTTTCTCTATAATTTATTTATGAATGTTGACAAACAAATAAGGATGTGGTTAAATATTTCTTAAGTGACACAATAAATATTTAATCGAGTTTTAGTGACAAATGCAAAAAATTTATCAATTATTCACCAAACATAAACGAATACTCAATAATTCAATTGAGTAGCTCAATGTTCAAAGCTAAACTGAAGCATTCTTTAATGTTTGATTGCTTTTGTAAATATCTTCAACCCATTCCCTCGTGCTCTCCTATTCTCCTATTCGTTTTCCTTTTTCCTTTCCCATTCCGACTCCCAGCTGCCAACTGAAAGTTTGTGCCGCACCAAATCAAATGTCGATTATCGACTAGTTAGTTGCACTCACAGGACCTCTTCTGAAGGCGCAGCCTGGAAACTCTTCACATTAGCAGAAGGCAACTGGCGCCTGGCACTGAATATGCGCTTCCTGCCTGCGATGCCATCTTCCACTTCCGAAGCTACCTCAGTCGAAAGATACTCGGTATGCTTTCCCCTCTTTGCCGTTCTCTTTCATTCTCTGCCGGGTACGTTAGCACCGAGCTGCCACTTCGACTGGCACTCATTATCAGCGTGTTTGTTTTATGAAGGTCGTTTCCAACAGCACGAACAGCCCGAACAGCCCCCCAAACAGCACAAAAGGATTCAAGGCACGCACGCACATTGTAGGGATATACACCCCGACATTGCCCTAGTCCGACATTCTATTGGAGCTGCTCCTTTTCTCCTTGTTGCTGTTGTTGTCATTGTTTTTGTCATCGTCATCGTCATCGTCGTCGGCGTCGACGTCGTCATCATTCTCACCATTTTCGCCAGCGTCAAATGCGCCGTTTGCCATTGTTATCTGCTGCTCCTGCCTCAGCTTCATCTCCAGCTCCATCTCCATCTCCATCTCCATCTCCATCTCCTTGTCTAGCGCTTGCCACTCATCCTGCTCCATCTGTTTATGTGCTTTTGCTTTATGACACTTTTGTAGAACTACCCTCTGCTGCTCAAGCTCCACTCCACTTGCTCCATCTCTGCGATATCTTTTCAAAATCAAACATTTCGCTTGTCCAGCAAACCAAAAATTTGTCCTTGCTTTACAAAGTGCTAATAAGGCAGCTGTCAGAGGATGTGGATGAGCCCCAAGTTCATCATAATTGCGTATGACAACAGTCAAAGGAAATCTGAAAACAACTTCAGGCGTGCGCTTCGCTTCTCTTGTTGCTGGCTGAGTTTCGGACGGGGGGCGGGGCGCACATTAAATTATGGCGCATTATTGACAGTTTATCAAATTGATTTAACAAAGCGTATTGTTGTTGTTATTGCTGGTTGTTGGTTGGTAACTTCCCACACCCGCCCCACAACCAATCCTGTGTTGGGTGCGTGCTCTCTTCTTGTGTATTTTAAGCATCCTTAAGTGGTCATGATAAATGTTATAGCTCTTTCTCTAGTTCCTGCCCCGCTCCACCATCCCACACTCCGTCATGTCGTTTGTCTGCTGTGCTTGTGTGTGTGAATTTATGTAATGCGCAAAGTTAAAGCATACTTTTCTGCTGTTTGCTTTATGTTTTTGCTGCCGTTGCTGTTGAAAATTTAGTTAATTTTAGTTTTTGTTTGCACGACAAAGTACGTTAAATTGTCTGTTGTTTTATTAATTTAAACAAAAGCTGCCAGAAAAAGTTAGCAAACTTTTAGGCATTCCTCATATGGAACGAGGAGATATCTACATGTACATATGTACCATGTATTCGCTTATATTAATAATGAATAGAGCGTTGCTCATACACAAAGAGATGCTGAGAGAAAATCTCATATACAACACGCTTTTTACCTTTTGCCATTTTGCTTTTAATTCTTGTTGCTGGGCGCTTTGCTCTCGCTCTTTCTCTCGAAATTAAGCCAGTTACGTAGCGGAAGTCATGTTAGCTCAGCCCCACCCTCTTTTGCCCCTGAGCTGGCATTGTGAATTTGCATAAAAGACGCTATTTTAGTGGCATACTACAGCAAAGAAACGAAGGACACAACCTGAAACATACTTCGCTTGAGCTGTAGCTGTAGCTGTAATAAAATATTTTCCTTTTTCTCGTCTTTTTTTGGTTTCTTTCTTGGACCAGAACTCTGGAAACAAAAAGCAAAAGAGCAAAGAAAAAGTTCATAGCCAAACAGCTCTGAAAACGAAGGCGAAAAACACAAAAGGAAACAGCAGCACATGGAGTTTTTCTTCTGTGTGCGTGTGTGTGGAATTAAGTTTACGGAAACGGAAATGGAAATGGAAGCTTCACGTCACCATATTGCCCGCAGATGATCGTTGCAGTTAGCTGGCAGCTGTTGGCCTTGTGCTACCTATAACTCCCCTGATGACCTTTTATTTACTTTTTAGTTGTTCGTTTCGTTCTGATGATAAAATATATATATCGGAGGGTGACCTTCCTGCCTCACTTTTCTTCTCCGCTAATCCCAATTCTCAGCAGCCGCTCAGCAGCGCACATCGTTGGCTTGCGAGAGCAGCATACTCTGTTGCTCCAATTCCAATTCTTCCTCCGGCACTAGCCTTGCTCTTCTCCTCGGGGACTTGCAGAGTTCCCAGTAATTGCAGCAATAAATGAAAACACCTGCAAACCATTCACGTTCTGTTGCCTGTCAATCGAATTCCTTGTACTGCAGTTAACTTACTTATACAGCTGAGCCACAACCAGGTCACAGTGGCAATTACCACCATAAAGTTATATTTCGATGATTCTCCAGTCTCATAGTTATCGTGACTTATAACTGTTGGGTTTATTTGCATGTCACTAGCTGTATTTTATTTTCATATATTCACAAGTTCAACCTTCGATCTGTCCTGTATGATTTTTATAATCCGAAATTAAAGTTTGGCTTAGCATGGCTATTCTAGTTCCATAAAAGAAGGTAAGCAACTGATTTTTCAAATGGCCATGGAGCAGTTACATCAGCTCTCATTTAATTAAGTTAAACAATTGGCTCTCTGGCCAACTGAAAAGTGCTATCAACCATTTATAGAATTTATTCAATTGGTTATAAATATATTGGTATTTTCATGTTCAGCAAAACAGTCGTCCACAATCTGCGTAATTTAGCTGCAATTGTTTTGTTATTTGTTATTAAAGACGTGGGGCTGTTTATCATTTGCCGCATTGCATGACTTTTGCTCATATATCAATATCGTCCTACGGGTAACTTCAACTTTTTTTATACATAGAACTAAACAAAAATATTGACGAAATTATTGGCGGCGCCCCAGGAAATTTATTCTACCATTATATCGAGTCAAATTTTAAGTATTTCGTGTGCTTTGCCTTGCGTGAGCGCGTTATTAGACAGAGTTGAGTGAAAGAACCTCGAGACCAATGCAGAAAAAACAATATACTATAATTACGTTGACTGAGTCTAATTGGAGAAGGAATTCGCAATAAAGCGTACGAGGAAATGATTCGTACGACCATATACGAGGGTGATCCAATGAGTCTGATGGGAGGGTCTACCATTTGTATGAGATCTGTGCTTCTTCAAATAAATTATGATTTTGTTGGTCAATAAAATTCATTAGCTGAAACGTTTAGTGTGGTTCGGGCACAGTGTTGTTGTTTAGATTTTTTTTAGTCAAACAATTTTGGGATGTTATTAGATTTCGACTTTTTTAATATAATTGATTTAGAGATTTTTATGATTTTGATCTTAGAGATTAAATTTGAATTAAACAATCTTACTGCCATTCAACTATAAGACATTTCACAACCAAATCCAAACATAAATGTGCAAATTCTATATTATATATATTCACTTAACTTAATTATCTCAGAATTTTAGGACCTTCACATATGTTCTTAATTGAAGGGCATATAAAAGACAGTTGGCTGATTTAATATAAAAAATAAATTATTTTGAAAACTAACTTGTAAGTATCGGCTGTTGCTGTTATGTCGGCAATAACTAATGTTAAGGAATGAAATGACTTCTAAGTAGCTCAAATGGATGAACGCATCTTACCCTGCACTCAAAGTGCAGTGCAAGAGTATGAGTACTTGTTAAGCTGCAACAAGTGAATGAATGAATTTTGACTAAATGCTCCCATTTTAATTCATAGACATAAGTAGGAGCTTCGTCATAATTACACTCCATTAGTCTTGCCAGTTTTCTGCTGCGCACTTTGAGAGCCACTTGCAACCAAAAAGCATCATAGAAATCATGTAATTTAGTCCTACCAAGCACACACACATTCCCTTGCACACACACTCGAGCGAAATCAAAGAAGCTTCAATGGCAGGTAGCCATAGAAGCGCATCCCTTTCAGAGTCCCATTGGACCTTTCTGCCCCCCGCTTAACAGAGGGCTGATCTCTCTCCTCTTTCTCTTTCGCTTTCTCCTCCATCCTTCCGTAGTTATCCGCGAGAATCTACTGTGCTCGCCTTCTGACGTAATGAAATAAAATATTTAAGCTCGCAATGCTTGAATGAGCCACTATGCTAGCGAGTAGCTCTGCTGTCGGATTCGCAGTTGTTTTTTTTTTCATGTGAACACGCAACGTGCAGGAATAGCGGTGATTTAGAAGTACAAGGTACTGTGCAACATGCCACTGGGTGTCCAGTAGATAGACGATTTCTAGACTTTCCATTTATTTCAGTTAAAAGATTTTTAATTTTTTTTTTAAATAATAACACGCAATTCCATATTAAAAACTGATCTTTCTAGCTCAGAATAGCGACACAATTAATATTGCAATAATTAAGAAGAAGGAGAAGCAGCTCGAAAGCTGATGTGAAATATGACTACAATTATTTCCTTAAATAATCTTAATCGAATATACATAATATATGTTACATATGTCTTATTTTTTGTTGAATCTGTTTAATATGCCAATATGTGAATTTTGCTACCAAATACAGTTTAGTATAAAATTAAAAACCTTTAAGTATTAATCAAGCCAAGGAAAACTTCATGTCGTAGTGGATTTGAGAGTCGTGGTCGTTGCACTGCAGCTGCAGAGAATGGAAAAAGTGAACTTAACTTTGTGGCATGTTTCATAACACGATACGGTTTGCGTTGCCACGGCTGCAGCTGGTGCAGAGTAACTGCTATTACTGCAGCAGCAGTGACAAGCATTGCGTATATAAGGATTAGGATTAGTTGCTGTCCCCAGCCAAAGCGCAGCTTGCCACTGTGGCGGATTTAGGGGTATGCAACTGGCCTGAACACTTCACACAAGTAGCGCCACAGCGAAGCTGGACTTCTAGCCCTTCTACCCTTACGTCCACCTGCACGTCCGGCGCATCCAAAGGCAGCACGGCAGCGGCAGCAAACGTGCTGACGCCTAACAAAAGTTACCATTCTCGGCAAGCATTTGCTGTCAAATCAAAATTTATTTGGCAGTGCATTCGATTTTGGCAATTTGGGCGGAACACAGCAAGAAAAAAAGCACGTCAAAAACAGAGACGGAAGTGCCAAGCTCTACGTGATACGGTTTGGTGAGCTGGTCGAGCTGGCCGAAAGGCTGGCTGAAAGACTATCCCAGAAATTGAAAATATAGTGAACGATTTGGTTTTGCCATTGTGAAACATTTCATGCAAATTGCACTCTAGCTTTAAGCTGCAACAGAAATCAGAAAAGCTGACAAAACTTTTTCACTTTTCCATTGCCTAACTAAACTGAACTTTATTTTGTGAGCTTTTGATGCTCGCTTTGCATTTTTAAATTGTTCACTTTGTTAAAGTCATTAAATTCCTAGCATTTTGTGATGGGTGCATGAAAGCATTTTTGACTTTTTATTTGCCGAAAGTAGAAATAAAAGCAGCGAAAAAGTGAAAACAAACGCAAATTACAAAAGCGCCAAACTACATAAATATCAGACGCATTCGAGCGGCAATGCAACAATTTTTAATTACCATTTAGGCGCTTGAACGAGCACAACAAAACCAGAGAACACACAACTGAGAACAGAGAAGCCAGCGGAGGAAGACACAAAATATAAAAAAAAACGCAGAAAGAAAGAAATTTATACTGAAATCGCCCAAATCGCTGGCAGCGCTTTACAGGCCCATTCTGCCTCGAATTTGCTGCTGTATTTTTTAGGTATTAAAAAATTAAAAAGCGCACAAAAAAAGTCTGAAGCAGACAGAAATAAGGGCAGGCACCAAATAAAAGGCAAAAAAAAAGAAAGTGGAAAAAACGCTGGGGAAATTAAGTCAATGTCCTGCGGGGTCAGTTGCGTTTGGATAAATGTAATTAACCTTTAGGATAAGCATTGAGACGGGTCTTTGGCAATGAACGGCAATGGAGAGTGTGAATTGAGAGAAAGAGAAACAAACAGTGAAAGAAATGTCAGTAAGTGGCATTTAAAATACTTCAAACAGTTGGCGATGATAACATGTGAAAATATTCCTAACAATAATTCAGTTTTCTTTTTAAATATATAAAATGTAATTTTTACAAAATTCGAATAACTTTGTGGTTGCATAAATCATGGATTCAATAGTATCTCGAATGGTGCAACTTAAAGTTACACCAAGACTCGCATTGAGATAGAATGAATGAATTTGCAAATGACTTGTGCTTAATTTGATGGGCGGGTCAGAGGCGGAGCTTATGTACATACGTTCTGCCAGAGAGATATTCATCACCGTAAATAGACCAAACCACATCATTAGGGCAGCCGCCTTGCGAATTAATTACAATGAGGCGAAGGTGTAAAACTCGATGAAGAACAAGGAACATCATTGACAACCAGCCGAGGCTGCTGCCCAACAATGGAAGCGTTGCTGTAATTACCTTTGGTTACACACACACACACACCCAGCCAGACATCTACACATTGTTACGGGAGACACTCTCACACAAATACACACATATAATTAACTTGATAATGAGGACAAACTCCTAGTCGAAGCCGGACCCGGGCCAAGTTGTCGCAAAGGCGCAAAATGTATGTAATGGTGTGTTAGTTCCCTTCTTCTTCGTCTTCTTGTTGTTGTCTGTGCTGTTGGTGTTGTTGTTGTTATAGCTTTAGCTGTAGCTATGGTGCGGTTAGTTGTGGGTACCGTCTCTGTTGCGCTTTGTTTGCCATGATAATTACTTCCGGTTCGCCAGCAAAATGACAGCCGGAATTCGTAATTGCTTTTAAGCGTTTGAGGCCTGCTCTCAATTTGGACCCTTTGATTTGCAATTTTCTACCACAAAAAAGAAACAAAAAAAATAAGGCAGACGCAAAATAGCCCTAAAACCAAGTGGCTGACTTAACGTTGGTGTTCGATGTATCCGATTAAACAGGAGTTGCCGTAAGTCGTACGCAGTTGACCCAATTGTCGTTGCAAGGTGTGAAAAGCTTGGACACTTTGCGACAAATTGCAATCGACTTTGCAACCAGGTGAATAACACGGCACAAAGACCGCAAGCTGTTATTATGCAAATATGAGCCATGAAAGTGTTGAGTGTCTTCTTGCACTGGCTTTAAAGGCAACTGTATTTACGATATCCTAAGATTATGTGCAGCCACAGCATAAAATCCAATCCAACAGGGTGCAGTGAACCATTTTAATGGTCTTTTAATTTCGTAAACTTGTTTGTGTTCTAATATATACCTTGGGAGTTCTGGATTTGCTGGTTTTTATTTTGGATTCCAGCGCAAGCACTGTGGAACAATTGGCATTCGAAGTATAAATATTTAAGCAGTAAGTTAAATTGTCGTAAATGCTAATTAATAGGGGTTGGTTGTCCTGCCCACTTCCAGCTACAGTTACAAAATTGGTTAAATCCTTCTAGATTCGGGAAGTTTTCAACTGACAAATGATGGCCACGGACCTTGGGATTTTGTAGTGGTATTTGTAATGGTTGAGGCTAGCGCTTTAAGGCGCAGCTGATAACTCTTTAACGTGGCTTAAATATTAATAGCATATTATGTATACGCCGCGTTCGCCGCTTGCTGTCCGCTGGGAGTTGAACGGTCTTAAATTTATATAAAATATATTTAATATGCTGCTGCATTTGGGGCCCATTTGAGGCGTTGGTTTAATATTTATAACAAATCCCGAGGGTCAATGGCTTTTGTGTCTATTTGGGAATTTAAGCACGCAAAAGGTTCGCATTTTAAATGACAATCGGACGTTATCTTGACGGCGAGCAACGGCTTTGAAGTACGAGTCTTAGTGATTGTAATTTGAGCCGTGCCCCGCAATGGAAGAGATACCAAGTGGCTATTAATTGATTTAATAGTCTTTTACGACTTTCCGAGCGTGATATACTGATTCGATTGTTCGCCTTACTTACGCAACACCTTCACATCCTTCATGGATAGAGTGTGTTTTCAATTAATCTACTCATGTATCTCCCATATGAATACAAAGCTGTTCTCGCTTCTGGCCTGATTCCATAATTCTTTTTGACATTCTCTTTGATGCTAACTACTTTTTGAGCTCTTCTTTGCGATGAAATTGTCGCACACATTTTTTACAGTGCTTATTGCAAATTAATTACATCCTCTTTCATTTTCTATGTACACTCGATGTGCCCATTGATTCATAGACATTCGTATGCTCTTCGCCTCCTTTTGGCTTCAGTTTGCAAGTGTGTTGCATTTTACTCAATTGCAATTACAGCAACAAGCCATATCGTTGGGTTGGCCAAGGGATTAGGCATCGGTATCGGTATCAGTATCGGATGATGGAGGTCTGAGTTGGCTGACAGGTTTGCATATTTCATAGTAGCTACGCATAAGTGACACTTGTCAAAACACATTTTCCTCACCTACCCCACGCTGTTGTTGTCCCATCGTTGTCGTTGCCTTCCACGTCACCGCGCCCCTTTCACACACACACACACTCGCATGCAGAGCCGAGGGCAAAAAAGCATATTTCAAGTGCGGCACTTCATGTGCGTCAAACAGAGAGCCGAGAGCACAGTATATGTGGAAAGTGAGACAGAGACAGGCACAAGAATTGTGCAAAAGAGAGGGTGGTGCACTATCAAAAAGCGAAGCGAACAGAAAAAGTGCTCAAGTCGAAAGCCCTTGAGTTGTTTTGCAACATTTGAACACGTCAAGTTTTTAAGGTCAACATGTCGCTGGTAAGCGAGGAAGACAGCAGCTGCAGCAGGCACTAGACTAAGCCCAGACTAAAATATTAGTTGGAGCGTGTGCAGTTTTCCCCACTTATCCACTTTCACAATTTTGCCAGATTGCTGGGATTAGTATCGTTTATCAGTGGCCGAGTTCGGTGACTCTCCATGCGTTTCAAATTTTCTGTTGTTAACTTAAAGCGCAGCTGAGTTCAGCAGTTTAGCATTTCAGTTTGAGCAGCACTCCAAGTACTCATTTGAACCGAGTAATTCATTACAATTGCATTTTCGGCCACTGGAAAAGTTGAGCGCGCGGTTTCAAAGTGCTCTTCAGCAACTTTTCCGTTCTCAGCTGGATCAGACAGTGGGCATGGAATTTTGAGGGATGGAGTTAAGGAAATTTACGATTTCTGCTTTATTTTCCATCTCTTATCTTTATTCATTTCATTATCGTTGGCAGTATCATTTTCTGTTGACTATTGTATTGCCATTATATGTTGAACCCTTTCCATTATTCGGAAATGCTGTTGGGGCTGTTGAAGGTTGTGTTTGCTTTAAGGATAGACACGAAGGTTAGTCTGTGTGGGTGTCTTGTTGGTAGCAAACACTTTTACGTATAATTTTCTCAAAAGAATGTTAGACAAACCGCTTTGTTGGCAACAATTTGGGTTAAAACTTAAGTGTTTTGCTCCGAGTTGCCGCATTGCCCCTTTTGTCAATCTCGCCCAAGTTCTCCTCTTAAATTCTTTGCCACTGCAGTGCTGTGCCTGGCTAAAACCATCTAACCAGTTAGCTTGGGAGGGCTTCGCGACGACAGGGGAAGGGGTTAAAAGCAGGACCAAAAAATAGCAACAAATTGTGTTGTGAAAGCAAAAGCTTTGCTGCTGTACTTATTTTTTTTTTCTGTGCTTTTCCTCTTTATTCTGTTGCTCTAGCGAAAGAAAAGATACAAATTGTCCGCTGCTGCTTTGGCCTTTTGTGTTCCAAAAAAATTGGTAAAATGTACTTTCACTTGTAGCTTGTTGTAACCATCAAAATAACAAGTATTTATCAGGGAGAATCATCAAAGAAGCTTTCCCTTACAAAATAATTAACATCTTTGACGGATATTGAACTTCATTCTCTTAATCTTTCCATCTCACACACTTTAACTCACAAATAGTTTGCGTACATCCGTTTGTTTGGCATTTAGGACAATGTGTCTGCTAATTTGATTGAAAGTTGATCAAGTTTAGCTAAAACTTGGCTATGCCGCAATGCCGAGGCCACATCAAAGTGTGAAAAGCAACCAAAGTTGATCCAATTACATCCAACTAAACCTTTAATACGGCCAAATATGTACATACACATGGATTCAAATGTTTAAGACCAACAACTGTTTCCTTTCTATCTCTCTTACTCCGACCATAAGTAGATAAATTTGTTTGTTCACATTTGGGGCAGCTTTATTGGTATCTGCTGAGCGTAACTTAACTAATTTTAAAGTTTTTGAAATTAGATCTGCAAGTGTGCGTGTCTGTAAGTTGTGAGTGTATTGAGTGTGTGTGTGACGTCAAGTTCCCAAAAGTTTCGAGCACAACTGATTTGGCTTTCGCTGCGCATGAAATTAGTTGCAATTTTCGGCATCTGGGGAAAATTTCACCATTTGGATGCAGTCTGCAGTACTGAGTGGAAAAGGAGGAAATTATCTACAGCAGCTTGCGGTCTAGAGTCATCATCGTCATCATCATCAGGAATGACACTTTCGAAGTTTAAAATGGTTTTGAAAGCAAGCGCAGTGCTTGCTAAATATTTTGTAAGCCCTTCAAATTGATGCGTTGCCTGGTGAATTATGCCCTAACTACAATTTCAAGTTTCTAAACCAATAATAATTTATCGTTTTGCGTTCCATTCCATGCGTTCGCTAACTCCGTCAATTAGCAACTTTCAGCAAATGCAACCGTGCCAAATTGATGACATTAGAATCTGTTATCGATTATTGCTCAGTATCATAACAATTTAGTTGACAACTTAGTGCACTAATCATTATAACTTGCAAAAGCTGAAATATGGTCATGTTGCCAATTGAGGATGAATCGCACCTGGAAGCGAAGCTTCACTCTGGCGTCTTGGAAGTTAACGGCAACTCTTGCACGATTAAAATACAACAAACTCACGAAACCATCAAAATCAATGGCGACGCCTCACATGTTTATCTGGAGAGTGGACTGGACCGACAAGCTGCGGAGCACGTGACTGTCAATGATTTGCTGTACCAGATCGTCGAAGTCATTGAACTGCTTATAATATTGCTTATATTCTACATAATATTTAACAATGTCAACTATTAGAGGAATCGCTTTGATTTTCACGACAATAACAACCTATTATTAAATGAACAATCATTCTAATTTAATTGCTTAATTTTAATTGCTATTGGACTTCCTACATATTGTCGCATTAGTCCAGCCTATTGTTTTCGCTAAGTGCATTTTAAAATGTAAACTCACTAGTCTTCAGATGAGCTGTTTTTAAACGCTAAAATAATTTATTATGATTCTTTTACCTGTATAAAATGCATTTTTAAATAGTTATTAATTTGACTGTGAATCATACTCGTAAACCAAGTTTTAGCAAAAGCGTTATCGCAAGCTCTTTAATTCTCTGTGATCCACCTAGAAGGCATCCTAACTATTCTACTGTTAAATCGTTAAGTTCAGTTTCTCTTAAAGTTTTTCTTACACTTTTTCTCGTCTAAAGTTTTTCTTTCGACTTTGGCTGCTTCGACGATTTCCTCACCCGATGTGGGAGATTTGCTTGTTAACCAGGTGAATATATCCACACTGTTTTTTTGCCTTTGTTTCCGAGTCTTTATTACACTTTGGTCGCTAATAAATTTGTATCGGAGGGCAAAAAATGTTTCAGGAAGTTTTTTTTTCTGAAATGGCTAATACAAAGAGAAAAGTCCCTTTTATTGCACCTTTGCGTTTGAAAGTGAAACTTGAGCGATGCAATGTTTACAAGTAAAGCGAAAAGAAATGTCTGTTGTCAAAAAACTTTTAATGCGTTTTATCTAATTTGCAAATTTATGAATGCAAATAAAATGGTTTACAGAAGCCTGCCACTAAATTGAATCGAATGTGCCATTCCAAATGTCTTCATATTTCCATATGCATAAACAAATAAACATATTGCGCATACAAAAATTAATAATTAAAGTATATTTGAGCCTGGATCCTTTTGGGGAAAATCGTTGTCTGGCGACTTCTTTTTAGCATCGTCCTGCTGCGATTCGAACAGCTTCATGGCATCGCTATGCGACTGATTTGAGAACTCCAAGTGTGGGTTGCAAGCCAATATATTGGTCCAAGGTATTTCCTTACCCATATTCATGTTGCCTTGTCTCCAAAAAACTGTAACGGAAGGTTCTTCTTCATTTTTGGATCCGACAACTGCAATGTGCTTGCGGCCATCAGTTCGACAAATGATAACTTTATCGCCCACCAAAAGATTTTCCATAATTCCAAATTAAAGTTGAGCGATTCGGTCTTGAACAAATTATTATATTGTTGAAAACACGTATTCAATGTCTGTGTTGTGCGTTTTGTTGAGCATTTAAAAATGTGATGCTTACTTGGACTGAGTAAGAGAAGGCAATGAAGACTTGATTTGAGCTCAGGTTGAAGTCACCTGAGTTGTGTGCTTTATGGCAAAAGGTTCGATGTATTAGTGCGCAGTTGGTGACAAATTGTAAATACAGGTGCTTCGCTTAGCTATCATTTCCATTTCCCCAGTCTTGCCTTCTGACTTCTGGACATTTATGTTCACATCCCTTAAACAACATGCAATACAAGCACATAGGTTTGAGCTTGAAATCAGCTTCCTGCTCCCAACCATAGCCGCAAAATACGGCCACCCATGTGCGCAGACAAATTTTATAGCCAGCATTTTCGGGGCATCGCTTGGACGCGCTCGTAAATTCGTAGAAATCTCCGCCCAGTAGCTCGAGGTAAACTCTCTTGTGTGTCAGTCTGTAGGGGTGTGTGTAACTTGCTTTTGATATATGGTCATTGCTACGTTACGGGTTTGTACTTTTCAAATTAGATTTAGGAACGGTCGCGGAACCATCGCCTTTGCCTTTGCCCAGTCAAAAGCTATGCGGCAACTGGCATAAAATGTAAGACGCACACCAAAAATGTTGCAATATTTACGCAAGACAATTTAAAGCAAGCGACCAACAACATTGTCGGCTACGTGAGAATGACTTGGCCTTCATCTGGCCTCTGTCTAGACCTGATGATGCATCTTCGATAGAATTACAATTGCCATACAGGCTTCCATTTAATTAAGGCAAAAATCAACTGACGATTAAATAAAGTTCACGCATCGAGGGATCAAACAACATGTGTTTCAAGTTTAAGCTGCGCTTCGGGCCATGGCCAAAACACACATACCTAACACGCTGAACCTCACATACAAACGCCCACGTGCAAATACTCACAAAGTCAGTCAGGTGTAAAAACTAATTTACAGACATTCTATAAGGGTACAATGGAAACGTTGAACTATGCAAGCCAAGCCACAAAACACTTTGGGTCCCAGGGCTACAAGCCATTTAAGGACATGGCCATAAATGCAGATGAATGGTTCACAACTTTTCAATGTGGGTGAATGGCCTTCTCCTTTTGCATCGAGCTCTTTAAACTCAAAAGGATGCCATGACGCGGCTGAAGACCTAAATGGAAAATCGAAGAAACACAACACGATAAGCCAATTACACACACACACATAAATACATGTGGAAAACTATACACATGCATACAAACACTCTGTTTATGTGCGTATGAATATATGAATATATACAACCCTTTTTTGGGATCTTTAGTTTTGCCAGTGTCTCAAATATTTGCGGAGGAAGTTCAAAAATAATTTATAGCTGATCATGTTTACATATTGTGTGTTTAATGTTTTTTCGTTATTTTATATTTTTTGAGACCGTCAAATTAGCCGAATAGCATTTTTGTGTTTGCGATGGTCAAGTGAGGAAACTTTGCTATAAAATAAATGTTGGTACTTATTAATTCATTAATTAATTGATTCTTTAAGATTGTGGGTAATTGGTCTCCTTTTGAAACGATTCATCATTGTGTTGATTGCCAATCGCTGGCAAACGGAATTTAATGCATTCACACACAACACTCTGGCTCATTTCAACAGTTTAAGAATGTGTGCCTGTGTAGGCATATTTGTAATTTCAGTTATTGGGTCATCATGATGACAATGGGCAGCCGCGTAATCATCGTCAATATCACGAGAGCCCATAAATCTCATGGCTGCAGCAATCAGAATCGGCTTTGGAATCAGAATCAGAATCAACGACAGCAAAAGCAACAGCGCCAGTTATAGTATCAGACCCAGAAACCAGTGCCAACTTGTCAGTTTGCCTTTGGATGGCAAAGGGAAAGGGGACTGAAAGGCTGGCAATAGATAGCAATAGTGGAAATAGCGAGTGGCGTCAAGGGCGCCATAAATGAGAATTTCCGACTCATTTCCGTTGTTTGTGTGTGGTTCATTTGTGGCTCATAATGAGTACGAAAGGGGGCGAAGGGAGACACGGAAGAGATGGGAGAGCGCAGGGACTCACAAAAAAAAAAAGAAGAGAGAAGCCGGAACAGGCTGACAATGTAGGTTATGCGAGAAAACACGTATCGATTTTCATTTAAAGCGCCAACTTTGCTGTGATTCGCCTAATGGCATTTGCCCTGACAAACATTACAAAATTTATGGTCAATGGCCACATTGTGTGTGTGCGGGACGACTGCAGTTCTCCACAGAGCAGCCACAACTTGACCTTTAACTCAACTGCAGTATACCATCTGCTAGGTTGACATTCGCCATTTGTCAGCATTAGCACAATTATAGCCTCAATTGAGTCAAGGGCATGCCATAAATGGAAACCTCAGATGTCTGTGTGGCCAATGGCCATGGCCATCTGGAGTTATGCTTCATGTCGATTTTCGGCAACCCGCAGTCGGAGATAAGGAAAATATAATTCAATTAAATGCATTTCAAGCTGTTGGCCAAGTACAATTTATTGCTTGTATCAGACCCGCAGACGCAACAAATTCCCACAAAAGTTGCTCGTAAATTTGGAGCTGATGCGATAAGCGCGAAACATGTTGATACAACATCCAGCCAAATAACAAATGTATCCCAAATAAGGATTCAAACACAAGGAAGAGTCTCTGCGAGGAAAGCTCCATCTTCCAAGATTTATGCAAAATTAAGGGGCGTACAATAAATCACTTTGCATTGAGTTGATAATTCTTCCAAGAAGAATCGAAGTTAGCTTTGATACAGCACTCAATATTCAACCAAATTTGTGTATAGCTTCAATTTAGTGTATTCAATGTAAAGATAAAAAAAAAATACACACTAAGTAATCAACAAAATAAGACTTTAAGTTTTAAACGTGTTCAATTATAATGGCAAGATTCTTTCGTCGGGAAGAGAAATCGAAGATTCGGCAAAGTCGTCTCTGGCCCGAAATTTCCTCGAGGTATCCACATTTTGTAATTATTTCATTGAAGTTTTATTATTTGTCTACCCGCTACCCATACTATATATACTATTCGGTTTATTTTCGTATAATTTTTGTTAGAATATTATATGTCGATACAAAACACTTGTATTTTCTCAAAATGGGTAGCGGATAGTCGACCACTTTCGACTGTAACTTCTTACTTGATTTTGATTTCACCCGTTCCACAGTGGTTTGGATTCGCTTTCCGAGTTTGGCTCAGAGTCCAGTCGCAGTTCGGAGATAATGCTGCCACGGTAAGTGAACATGTTTATTGCACCATATTCTATATTTCATCATTGATTCCCACTAAGTTATGGGTATTTGAAAGAAATGTTTCAAAGACCTCGTCAAATACTCAAAACTGAATTACTATAAATATCAAAAGTATTATTTTTAAATGTTGTTATCCTTTCTGAAATGATGACACATTTATGTTTAAAGGTCAAAGTGATGCGTAAATAAACAATTTGTTATGTTAAATACTTATAGATATGAAAGCTATCTACAATTGTTATATAGTAATTAATGTTGTTTGTATTTGAATGTGGATAGAACGAATTTCAAATATTATTGCTGCCCTATCGCATTTTATCACAACAACACAACTTTTTTGACCATATGCTTAAGATTACTACAAATAAGCGATTTTCTGTTTTTTAAAAACCAAATGAGGGACCAACGTATGTATGTTATGTACTCTTATAAGGTAATTTACTCGTACATTAAATTTCCGATCTCTTAACATTCTTGCAGCACTGCAACCCTGATTCTGGATTACGTTCAGTTTTTGGCAGCCCGCACAATACAACGACACTGGCGAGGGTTTGTATCTCGCAAATCGGCAGCTAGAAAGGCAGCCATTACCATTCAGCGTTGGTGGCGTGGATATCATGTGCGTAGCAATTACATGCTGATTGTGGAGAAAATGCTGCAGGACAAGTTGGTGATCATGTATAATAAGGCAGCTACTAAACTTCAGGCGCTTTTCCGAGGCTGGCGGTCCCGAAAAGAGGTGCACGACATGACCGCGCTGAAGAGAATTCAGAGGTGTGCTGCCCAGGATCTGCTAAAGTGCGTGGCATTTAAGCTGCATCATCTGCTCCGCACTCAAAGTATTCCAGGCGTTTACTCGCTGCGTAATTCAAAGTTAGTTTGTTTCTATTTTCATCTACTTTGGTTCATCTCTAATTCAATTTGATGTTTCAGCTGCTTTTCTCGCGTAGAGAAACTTTTGGCCGGAATGACATTTCGCTTTTACAATACACGTGTTCACCAATATATAAAAACCCGTGAAGTGAATATGAAATATAATAAGACGAATTTCAAAAAACAAACATATTATTCCGAATTTCCATATGGAGGAGTCAACGACAAAGGAACTTGTAAGCCTCATTGTGAAGATTTTATGAACAAGACTGCGGACATGGACAGGCGAATGTTCAAAATTATCGACGCTTACGAGGAAGCTCAGCGTGATTTGGTATCGAAAAACATGCAATATTCGGTGGCTGAAAGTAAGCTTGGGGAAATTAATCGATGAGATCTTGAAATAATATTCATTATCCCGCAGGGAAGCGACGAAGACGCATAAAACAGATCCTGAAACAGAAAGAGAATCGCATGTGTGGTTTTTGTGTCGATGTTGTTGCCAGCATGCAACGCTGGAAGATCTGGGATTCCGAAAACCTGACCATTTCCAAAGATGTATTTCGAAATCTTGGCAACTTGGAGAAGTTTCTCAAAGAATCGCAAGATATTATAGACGATATTCGGGGGCGATGCCATTGCAAAATTACCCATCACGATATGGTTAATTAACCAATTAATATAAAATTAAATTGTAACTATATATCCCAATATACTTTGGAAGTGGGGGTTAATAAAATACTCTTCTTCGATACTATTAATTAATTGTACGCTCAAAATTTATTACCAAAATATCAACAATTTTAAACAATGTAGACTTGGATTCAGCACTCTTTCACTACGAGAACACAGCTCTAAAGCAATCCACTATAATGAGTTATCAATATATTTATTTAGGGTATTTTAATTATTATGTGTATTCTCTTACCGAATATATTGCCAAAGAAGCGCAGCAGTACGGTGACAAAGGAAGGTCTATCCGGATCAATATAGCGATCCGTCATTTCGTCTATGAAGCTTCATAAATTGATGAATCTAGCACACATGAATCTAATTCAAACTCACCTAGATGTTCGCAATCTAAGCGTTCGTTATTAAGATTAAGAGTGTTCGATCCTCCTAATCCTTCAGTTACACCCAATGCAGGATTACCCAATTCAGAATCCATTCTAATGATTTTATAAAATATACACTTTAAATTTTAATCTGAAATTAATAAAATAAAAATACGTATTCGTTTTCAGAACTGGGTTCTGTTATCTTCTGGTCAACAAATAACTGGCATTGTTATATCGAAAAAGTTAATGATGCTCAAAGTAAAGACTGCTATGTTTTTCACAGCATTTCACACAAATAGTTTTTGTTTATAAGACATTGTCAGAGGAAAAGCAGAAATGTCAACAGGACTCAGACTGAACAGGACATGCATTTAATTAGACACCGAAATGCTTGGCATATATTCGGTCTGGGACAAAATGAAAAGGCGCTCAGCTGGAGATTCAACTAATTGTGGTAGTATGTGCATATGTCCCCAGTCAGGGTCTAAGCCCGATGGCTCAGCGAAGTCAAAACATCATCGTTACTTGCCTTAAATATGAAATTACTAAGTGACGAATAATGTGTTCTGGCCAGAGCTTGCTCTGGGGACAAAAACATATATATATATATATGTATATTTATTTATTTATTAATTTACATGGACACTGAATTTGTGTGACGTCAAAAAATTGCCAGATGTGTCATTTAGTTTTTGGGGGCACAAGCAGACAAAAAAATAAACAAAATTGCAACATTTTTGCGGCTAATGATGAGAATATTATTCGTATAAAAGTTGTCTGGGCGCTGCCTGCTTTTTGGACATCAGAATCACCGAGGCAACGTCTTTTATCATTAGGTTAATTGCTTATGTACATACAATTTGCGGGCAGCTGACTTTTGCTTATAATCAAAGCCGTGTTGGCATTGGCGTCTACCAACGTCAACGCGGCCGTAAGGAGTAGCGTAAGTTTTAGGCCAATTAATTTGTAACAAGGTTGCCCTTCGTGTGTTTGTGACATATTTTGTTATGTCTCTTATTTAATTATGGTTGGCTTCAGCCATAATCACAAACTCAAATGTCACCAACAGAATAATAATTTGATGCCTAAAATGTTATTAGCAAATCAAGTCATCTCAATATGAATAACAATTGCAAATAGTTAAGAGGACTTTTAAGCAAAACAAACAGGGTTCAAATACAATTTACAGAGCTTACAGAAATCTAGCTGTGGAAACCTTTTCAGCGTTTTAGCTCTCCTTGGCACAGGTGCAAGTCATGGCTGGGCTGTAAATTTATGACCATGTGGCCAATAAATTAAAAACTTTTATTCTGGGAATGTAGCGTGTTCGATTGTTGTTACCGTGCACATTTACCATATACTGTTGACAAGTTCTAAGCGACTGTGAGGCTTTTGCAGTCAAGCAAATTAATTGAAAAGTTTTAAATTTCACAAGTGGCGGGCGCATTTAAGGCAATTACACTTGCCGTTAACAAGCCAGGACAACAAGGCACAATGGCGGCCATTTTCGCACACACGCCGGAAGAGATTAACACACAAATGGCAGACAATGCGTTCTCTGAAACATTCTCTCTACCTCATTTTCTCTGCCTCACCCTGTCTGGGTCGGAGTCCCCTTCGTTTGTGGCCCGTTATCATTAAGTTAATTATATGTTTGCGGGTGCCAAGAGGTAATTACAGCTCGGATTTCGGGCTTTTCAGATGTCGATGATGATGTCCACGAATGACTTTGGGTCGGCCATAGTCAAGTTGTAATTAATTTGAAAGCAAACATTGCAAAGCGCCCTCTGATGTGGTTATGGTTTCTTCATTCGACTTTATGGTTTTGCTCTGTAAATCTCAAATTCACACATACAAATACATGTGCACATCAGTGTGTGAGTATCTCCTTTAAAAACTTATTAAGGACAACCGGTAAATGGACCTGGCAATGGAAACAGCCCAAATATATTAAATGCCATGTGCAGATGTTTATAGATTATTGAAAGCCAACGTTAAACTCTTCTCTAAAACTGTCAAAAAATTGTCTTTAGCCAACAGTTTGCCTGGGCGGCTGAGTCTTTAGGCGGGTTTTTGGTCAAACTAAGTGCTAACTTTACTCTTAACACATTTAATTAAAAAGCGTAAAAAATGCTAGTTGAACAATCCATTAAAACTGACCAAATGAGTTTGATGCAACTTTTCATCTCATTTTTGTAACGTTGCGGAATTTTTCTCATACTTTTTTCGTCTTTCGTTCGTTTTTTTACGTTTTTTGTAAATTGTTTGCAAATCTGCTTGAGATTTTTCAGAGTTGGCAAAGCTTTTTGAAACTTTTTTTTACATTTTTACTGTCAAATGTTTGGGAATTTCGTGTTTTTATTTGAATAGTTTGACGAAAACTTTTTAATAAGCTTAAGTTCATTTTTTCTGTTTCTCCATCAATACGGGTATTATAACTTGGATGAGTACGAGTATACTCAAAACATGCCACATATGTGAGCAAAGCAATAGACAAATGGGGATTTCTCTTTATATAGCTATAGTTTAATAATTGTTGTTAGCGATGATAATTAAGTAAAGACAAAGCTTGCAGACTTACCAAATAACAAATGGCCGATGACTTTAATTTGCATCTCCCTTCTCGTTGCTCTGGCTTTCACCTTATGGCCTAGCCGAAGAATTTGACAGACGAACCCCTGCTTAAATTTATGGGCTGGTCATGTCGATTACTTGGCCATAAATCTTGCCATTTGGCTGCGGTCAGCAGCAACATCATCTGGAGCTGCAACACAACTCAAACAAACATATGTTGGTCAGTTGGTCACTTGGTTGGTTCGCTAAACTGTAATCTGGTTTGGATTCGCATTATGTTCTCATGGCCGCATTTTGTTGTGTAAACCTAAAATGTATCTTTGGTTGACATCAGACTTAACGCTTCTGGCCTTCGCTTGAGCATTTCTGATGCCATTATTACACCATTAACGGCTTAACTCATTTTAAATGTAACCTCCGCTGAGCGAAATATAAATATGGAATTCAAGAAAAAATAATACTGCCTCGACTACTAACTCAGAAAGTTCGCTCGCTGAACTTTAACCTGCCGCAGGTGTTAAAAATGATTTGCAAAATGTAAAAGTTTTCGTTATAAATTCAGCACTGAAAATGTCAAAGAACTTAAAATTGCTCAAGTTTATTGTAGTGAAATATGCGCAAAGTTGAATAAATTTGCGATTCGCACAGCAAATAAATTCTGATGTATATGCTTGTTATTGTATTGTGTTGCATTGGGTTTAGTTTCTCTGCTGCCTGCTGCCTGCTGCTGATGCTGCTAGTCTGTAAATTGCAAAATAAAAACATTAAGAAATTCAAACAAACTTGGCAAATGCATAGCAATTGTAGCTAAGTAATAGAAACAAACGATGAGTCGTTTTGCAAGAAATCTAAAATAAAGATTACCACGAAAACCTCTTGACAACATTTTTAAATGTAAATGGAAACCATTTTCAGATATAAGCTGTTCATAAAAGCGGCTACAAAGTAATAATTTGCTGCCTACGCATGGACGAAGTCTTCTGTTAAAAATAGCAAAACATATGAATAATTATAAGCATAACATAAGAATAGGTAAGAGTAAAGGCTCCCTCCTCTGAAGGCTATAAACGATTTGACTTTGCAACCTTGAAATTTCAAGGCCACGGGTCGACAAGCGGATTTTCTATCTCGCATGTAAATAATACACTTGCGATTTGCCTTCAATCTTCAGAATGACGGAAAACAAAGCTGAAGCTATCAAAATATTTACTCTCCACACATTCATAAAAGTAAACAGCTTTTGTCAGCAAGCCAAGTGACACATGCATTTGGTGTCGTCGTCTGCCATGTGGCATGCAGCACTGTTGCGGCATGCAGGTGCTTTGTCATAAATCTTATCACTGGCCATGCGAATGTGCGAACGCCGCAAACCGCCAGCTAAATTTAGTGCAAAAATATTTAAAAGTCTATTTGTTATTGTGAGAGTGTGTTGGTTTGTGTGTGCGCGCTGTGAGCTGTGAATGACCAAAACAAAGAAATATTCCGTATGCAAAACAAAAAAGTAAAATGAACATGAAAATGAAAAGAACAAACAAGGGCAAAAAATGAAACCAAAAGACCATCCTCCAAAACTAAATACACATGTGAGCGGTGATTGCCTAGTGTGTGTGTGTCTGTGCCTGGGTGTATTCGTGTGTGTTTGTGTGGAATAAAAGGGCAATGTGAAGAGGCACCTGAGCGCCGGCAAATTCAGAAAAGAGAGACGTTAACAAAAATGAAAGAAGAGAATTTGCAATTTGTTTTTTTCGTTTTGATGCAGTTTAAAGACTTTTTGATGCTGATAGCATAGATTGATATCTACCTAATATAAATATTTCTTAAATATTTCATATTTTAGTTAACTTGAAGCATTTTGTAAATAAAATCATTAGATGATATTAAAAAAAAATAATAATTCAGGTTAAGATAATATTAATTCACGATACATAACTATGGTATATGATATGAAAATACTTAATTTGTTATTGTATTTTTGTGTAAAAAAGATCTTTAGTTATTTGCAAAAGTTGAAATTCTGTTTGGAAGAGTATTAAAGTCGGATGCAAACCTTATAATATTGACCAACAATTAAATACACACACGTAAAGTGAGCGTAACCTGCAATATTACAGGTGTAAAAATTAATTCTTTGGATTATATACAAATCAGAATAATAATAATAATAAAGACAGTTTTGGAGAGCACGAAAATATTTTTGAAATAAAAATTTAAGTAGAAGACTTACATACATATGTATGTATATGTAAGATTAGTATACAAAATATGCTAGTAGTATTTTTTTGAGTAAGTTTCAAAGTTATGTAAGTTAGCAAAGGGAGTTCAGCAATTTAGTCCATAGAGTAGCAACGACAGTCGTTTTAAATGAATTTCACAACTGATCGAAAATGAAATCTAACTTTTAATAACTTTATGTTCATAATTCTGTTTGTCATTTTAAACAATCCGATAAAGTAAAATAATTTATTGAAAATTAATGAGAACCTACACTCAACAGGTGGGCTGCAAAATTCGTAGGCAAACGTGGAAATCTAGTTTTTATACCCGCTACCCATAGGGTCTCCACAAATCGCAAAAACTATACATATCGTAATAATAAAGCTTGAGTTCTCAATTTTAGAATGCACAATAATTTTATGATACCAGTGAATTTTTTATACCCGCTACCCATAGGGTAGAAGGGTATTATAACAGGCAGAAGGAGGCATCTCCGACCCCATAAAGTATATATATTCTTGATCTGTGTCAACAGCCGAGACGATATAGCCATGTCCGTCTGTCCGTCTGGGGACAGTACTCCTATAGGTGCTACGCAGATCAAGTTTATTTCAAAAGTTGGATGCCACGCCCCTTTCCGCCCCCACAAGTCTGTAAAAGCCGTAATAATAGACCTAGAGCATTGAATTTTGGTGTGCATAATAATAATTATATTCTCAATGATTCCTGTGTGGTTGAGATCGAATGAAAAACAAGGAAGTTATTAAAGAATCAATTTCATATGCAAAATTCACTTGCAGCTGCCCGCGCTTTGTTTGTTTAGTTGACAGTATGACCATAACGGTGTTGTGGATTTTTACCCGCTATTTTCAAATATATAAAAAAAACAGTTTTAGTATATTCGGTATATTTTTTGTTAAAATATCATTTAATTTTTTTTTTCTCTCGAAATGGGTTGCGGGTATCATACGGTCGAGCACTCTCGACTGTAGCTTTCTTACTTGTTTTGTTATAAATCAAAACTCACATGTAGCTGCACGTGTTTTGATTGTTTAGTTGAGAGTGTGTCAATGTAGGTATATTATTTTTATTAACACTATACATTTTTGTTTATCCACTGTTTTAAAACTACCAAAAGTGGCTTCACTTAAAGTGCTACATTGGTTCGACTGGTATCAAATAATAATACAGGTTACATTTGGTCTTAATATGTATATGACTAAGAACTTTTCAGCCCACCTGTACTGCAGTGTGCTTCAGTTTGCTCTTAAAACCAAAAAGACTTGCCCCATATTCCAATTAATATCCAAAATCATATTTATCACACCGTTTCGTCAGAAGGAGTGCATCGAAAACTTGTTCACAACTTTGACAGCGGCGATTTACTTTCTGCGCGTTTTAAAGCGCGCTCAAATCATATCAGGGCACAGACAGGCACATGTTGATACGCGTGCATATATTTGTATGTGAAGAATATGCCCTTTCAGGTCAAAGCACACAAAAAACAAAAAAAAGTGGGCAGCAAACATATGCAAGGCACGTTTCGGAATTATGTGCCGCGACCAGAACACTGAACACAAGCACACCTGCCACAGCCAGGCAACTCACTCACATCAGAGCACAGTACAGTACAGTACAGAACAGGAACAGCACATCACAAAATAAATAAAATATCCGACAAGCGCATTCACTATGTACACATACAACAATAAGTTCAGGGTATTTCATCAGAAGTGTTACAAAAACCCGTTGAAAATATCTTCAATGTGAAAAAAGCACGCGAGGCACGCTCAAATTGTACTGGCCACGCCCACTCCTGCTAATCATCACTTGCCGCCCCCAACCGACGTGGAAATTGTGCGCCGATTAAATTGGCAATCAACTCAAACGCAAAAGCTGCGTGAAAAATGTCACAGTCTGTTGATTCTGAAACGCACGATGCGTCCATGGAAATGGGGTTTATGCGCATCATAAGCAAGAGCAACCTTCTCTATACAGCCTGATCTATCCTACTCTGTGTACGAATACCATTCTAACTGCTGCGAAGCCATTACTCCGCTAACCAGACACAGGTTAAAAGGAATAATTACATGAAAAGTTTACATTAAAGATCATAGCGTTTGTTGCATACAAAATGAAAAAGTTACTTACTACAATCATTATTAAAGTTAATTTTTAAAAATTTTGTTAATACCCATGCTTCTTTCAATTAGCCGAATTTTGATAAATATTAGCTGATGAGTAGTTAAATGAATAATTGAAAATACAATAAATCGTTGTACAGTGGGATGAAACCCGTAATCATATCAGATAATTGGCATCTGAATCATCATATACGCCTCCAAAGCAATCCTCTTTAAAATAAAGTCCATAAGTTAGATAATGAAATATTATTTAACCAGAAGTGCATCTTTGAAATATTTACTATGTTTAATTATTTAATTAAATCAGTTCCAACATGAAAATAAAACTAACCGTTGCCGAGGAATTCTTCCAATAGCTTCTTCACTATTAGGAACCATGTTGGAATATTGTCCCTTTCTCTCATTTATTGCATCGTGTTAATATAGCTGTAATATAGGGATACTATTGTAGATTTTTCGAAAATTAATAATAAATAATTTAAGATAAGAAATTTTATGAAAAATAATATAATGAGAATTTAGTTTATATTAAAGAGTGTATTTTCTGTTCATCCAATTGAACTACTCAAAGTTCATTCCGGCTGTGACGCACAAGCAAAACCATGATGAAGATAACATCTTCACACTTTGCCATTAGTTGGTTTTTTACCACAGATGCGCACTTTGATTGCAGTTGACCTCGCTGCCAGCCTGGGATAAAACCACATTCTGTTGAAGATAGACTGAAAAATATGCAAACAAGGCAAGTAGTTGGTACCAGGGATTGTTCTGTCCTTAGGGTATATTTTAATTACCATTTAGCTAAAAGTGAAGAACAAGAAACATTAAAGAGAACTGCAGACGGGTCTTGTTTGCACTTTGTGGATGCTCTGATAGCTACACAATTGGCTGACAACGAAAACGAAAAGGAGAAGTAAAAATAAAAAATTAAATCAAAAGTTAACGTCACAACAAAATGTAAAGAATATCGTCTGACTTTCTAATTTTGGGTGGCGAAACATAGCAATAAATGTAGACCATGATTAAGAGTAGAGATAACTTAAAGCATTCTGAAATGTGGCTTCGATCTGAGCCAATGATGCCAATCGATATGGCTGGAACAAAAAACTTTTCACCGCCGAGCTGCTTCCCTTTGAACTTCTCCAATTAAAAGTAAATATTGTGAGTAGTTTATCTTGATATTATTCAATGCCAGCCTTGCTGCGGGAATCTTCTGCTACAGCCAGAGTCTAGAAGTATGCAATGAGGATGAAGGAAATTGCTTCCAAGTTCTTCACTACTCTTTATATACGGTATACATAATACGTATCTGATTTTCACTTGAATCCAGCTACGCTGTCTCGAACTTTTGTCAAACTTTCTTTGCCGCGTAATTTAATACCATTTAAAGAAGACGTGTGCGAAACTTGTAGGATATCTTATGGTTACCGGCGCGTAAAATATTTACAAGTGTCTTAGCAGTTAGCTTATCCCAGTTACATCCATGACCTATTAGCAAATTTTCCCTTTAAGGGCGCACACTACTCATCGGTATTATGACACATGCTAAACCTACATGATTTCTCCTGAAGTTTAGCAGGAATCGCTGTGGCGTTAGCACTTCAAATAGGTCATAAAGTGCCAGGTCTGGCACAGTGCCACATATTAGTATGTGAACTCACTCGTATTTCCATTGGTACACACAATGAACCAAATCGGTTTACATGCACAACGCGCACGAGAACACACATTTGCCCATTTTTCTATTTCTATTTTATTGAACGTCATATTCTTGAATTATGATTCTAGTTTGGGCTTTTTTCCCCTCGCTTCTCCGCCTTTGGAACCCAGACAAAATCGAGTTCTCACATATAAACTGCTGGCATAATTTTATTTACGATTTAACTTTGTACTACAAAACATCATCCTCTGTCTCGACAGGCACCACTTCTCTCCCCACTGTCGACTCTGCTTCGAAAGTCTTTGAAGCAACTTGGTGAGTTTAATGCGTGTGCTTAGTTCCGGAGTTGGGATTCGGTCTGAAAAATGGCATGAGAAGGTGGCAAGTTTTATTAGTCCTAAATGTAATAAAATGCAAACAGTGGAGAAGGGAAAGAATTGCAAGGGCAATAAAGACTGTAGCAAATATTGCAAAAAAAATACAAACAGAATGGAAGAAGAAAAAAACTGAAAAGAAAATCATAAAAGTGCGTGGCAAGTTTATGTGTGGATCGTTTAGCTGGGTTCTCAGCCGGAGGCAACTGTGGTAAATGTTAACTGAAACTGCCCATGTAAAGTTTTCTTTATGCGTCCAGCGAAAAAAATAAAAATTCAAATTAATGCGCGAGCTTTGTGAGGCAAACAGATGTGAAAAATCCAATCTTATTGCATTCCATGCATATGATAGGGTATTTTAAGAGCCTTTGCAGACGCTGTAATATGCCTGCTAATTGGATTATCAAAGTAGTGTCAGCATACATACGTACATTGCACAGATTTGAATATATTTATAATAAGCTCAAACACCAAAAGAAGATCTAAAAATGTATTTTGAATGTGTTTCCCCAAGTAATTTTAATATTTATCAAATTTCAATCCAAAGTCTTAATCGTATTAAAAATTAGAAGTAAAAATAAATTAGAAAATTAATTATGTAAAAAAGAGTTTTCTTATTTTTCAAATATTGGTCAAATGTATCTAGACAATTAAAACTCTTAAAAAATTGACAGAATAAATACTATTTTCTTTGTAAAATTGAATACCAAATAATTAAAATATAAAATGTATTTAAACATTAAATAAATTAATTAATGTTGACATACAAACATTTTCGCCTTCAACGGGCATCCCCTCCAGTTAGCTCCTCTTCGATTTGTTCAAGGGACTTATTTTTGGTTTCCGGCACCACAATTACAACAAATATTAGTGCGATAATGCAAGATATACAAAATACGCCGAACGCCCCGAATCCTCCAATATAATCTTATTATTGTGAATACAGAAAAAATAGCTGTGCATTACAATAAAGCATATTATTCCATCTTGACTCACCAAGTAAATCCTGAAATGTTTTCGTCACGATAAAAGTGCACATCCAATTACAGGCGACTACCAAAGAGGCAGCTGGTCCACGGATTTTATTTGGCAAGATCTCACCCAACATAAGCCAGGGAACGGGACCAAACCCCACTGAGAAACCAAGCACATACAGCAATAAGCTCGCCAATGGGAGCCAGCCTATTTCGGAAGTATCAAACTTGGTTTCCTTGAGGTAGAAAAATACGGAGAGCACAAATAGGGTTATGATCATAGACACTGCTGAAACGCACAGCAAAATCTAGAAAATTAAAATAAACATATGAAAATATAATAATAGGGTTTATTTTTTCAATTTCTCACCTTGCGACCCGCATGATCTATTAGCATTGTTGCTATGACAGTAGCCAGAAAATTAGCAACTCCCACAATCATGGTGCTTAAATGGCTGTCTATAGTAGAACCGCACATGTCAAAGATCATTACGGTATAGAAAATGATTGCATTGATTCCGGTAAGCTGTTGAAAAACCATGAGCGCCACTGCTATAAAAACCGGTCTAAAATACTTTTTTTGAAACATCTCCTTGCACATAGTTAATGCTTCACTTCCATCGCCTTTTAACATTTCCTTCATTTCATCATCAATATTTGCATTCTTGCGTCGTAGTTGAGCGAGAGCATTCCTAGCTTTCTCTGGTTTGTTCCTTGTCAGATACCAACGCGGACTTTCGGGTACAAAGGCCAAAATCACAATAAATGGTATACAAAGTAAGGCGCATATGAAGGCTAACTGGTCCCAAGTTGTGAATGATCCCACGACAAAGCATAAAAGGAGCCCCAATTTGCCAACCAGTGTGGGCATCAGTCCCAGTATGCCACGAATCAATGGGTGAATTGCCTCACCCAAGAAAACGGGCATTGCCAGTGTAGCCACGCCTACCGCTAATCCGCTAAGAGCACGGCCAGCGAGCACAACCCACACCGAGTCTGCCATGCCGATTATGATCCAGGCTACAAAAAATGGTATAAAAGTCAGCATTCCAGTGTGCTTTCTGCCGAAATACATGATCATTGGGCCACCTAAAATGCTGCCCAGTAGAGCTGCCAGCGGCATTATGCCACCCACCCAGGAAGCTTCTTGCGTCGACACCGAAAAACTTGTCACATTCACATTCTCCATCGACGGCAGAGCTGGCGAAGTGTACGATAATGCATTGCCGCAGCAGAAGGCGCACATTGCTACACCAATAGCCGCTACTACCTACTCAGAGGATCACTTTAAAATCAGATTATATTCATGCATAGAAGGCACTCACCTGTTTCGCGGAGACGACTGCCAATTTATTGACTATTTCTGGCATTCCAAAAAGACTTGTCAATTTGGTAAAAAAAAATAAGAACTTACAAGCATTGAAATACAAAATATGAATATATGTTGTAAAACATACCAAATATCGAGGGGGCAATTCGATATATAAATCATTGCCAGCTAAATAATTGAATTCGTATCTGAAATGATACTTCAATATAATGTAACATTACATGAGAAAATAAAACACTAAATTAAATATGTATATAATAATACTAAATAATTAAACCTACCCCTGCGATTCGGCTGGTGTTAATCCAATCCAAATTCTAGTCATTTGATGCATCACTAGTAGCAAGTAAAATCGTTAGCTTTGAGTAATGCAAAAGGTTGCCAGGCATGATTTTTAAACTGGTATTCAAAATATAGCAAAAGTGCTATTCAAATTACAAAACCGAAAATGGCGAGAAAAATACAAAATATTATATATAGAAAAACAACATTCCTGGATGTACCACATTTCTAATAATAAGTAATGCATCAAATTCATAACAAAAATAAATGAAAGCAGCCTTTCCTTACAATGGATGGACTTAAATAAATCCTTACGGACTTACAAAAATCCATTGAATCTTTAAAACTACGAACATTTTTATATACTCGTATATGTATTTTTGCGAGCAAATTTTTTCTGTTTATAAAAAAATCTTTAAAAACAATTCTTTATATTTTATGGAAGTTTTATTAAAAATATTTGATGCTCACATAAAATAAAATCTTAAAGTACACAAACTAATAAAAAGTAGGTATTATTAATATATATTACATTATATTATTTATATTGAATTATAACACATATACATTATGTAGGAAAGTAAGAAGCTAGTTAGTAAAAGAGATTTAAGGCGTTTAATAAGTTATGGACAAAAGGTGCTGGACAAAAATTATGAGCACATGCATATAATTATATATCGTTTTGTTGGCAATGCAATCGTGTATGGTACATTAAGGATTTTATTTAACGTAAAAGTTTATTCTCACATCAAATATACATTTTGTTATAATTTGGTATTTACAAAAAAATATTATTAAACAATTTGGCATTCGCTCCAAATGGATAGCAGATATGTCACCATCGGTCACTTCGGCTTAAGCTCTCTTACTTGATAAAAGAATTAATCATATAAACATAGTGTTAATAGTTTATAATTTTTTCATTTTACCAGAAACTTTAAACTTTTGAAAAACTGGTAGAATAGTTAAATATATGTTTACTTAACAAATTTCGTCCATTTTATTTATTAAAACACAATATCAGATTCATTTGGCAGCCCCTCCAGTTAGCTCCTCTTCGATTTGTTCAAGTGATTTATTCTTGGTTTCCGGCACCACAAATATAACAAATATAAGTGCTAAAATGCAAAAAATACCAAATACGCCGAATGCCCCATAGATTCCAATACAATCTGATTATTGGGAACAAATAAAAATATCTGTTCAATATTGTAATCTTGACTCACCAATCAAATCCTGAAATGTTTTCGTCACGATAAAAGTGCATGACCAACCAATGCCGACTACCAAAGAGGCAGATGGTCCACGGATTTTATTTGGCAAGAGCTCACCCATCATTAGCCAAGGAATGGGGCCAAAACCCACTGAGAAACCGAGCACATAAAGCACAAAGCTCGTCAATGGCACCCAACCCATACTGGAAGTATCATAGTTCCTCGCCTTGACGTAGAAAAATATGGAGAGCACAAATAGGGTTATGATCATAGACACTGCTGAAATGAACAGCAAAATCTAAAAATATAAAATCTAAATACGAGAATGGGGTTTCCGTTAAATATTACTCACCTTGCGACCTGCAAGATCTATGATGATTGTTGCCATTACAGTAGCCAGAAAATTCACAACTCCCACAATCATGGTGCTCACATAACTATCTATGGTGGACCCGGACATATTAAAGATCATTACGGTGTAGAACATGAGTGCATTGATTCCACTCAGCTGTTGAAAAACCATGAGCGCCATTGCAGTAAAAACCGGTCTAAAATACTTCTTCTGAAACATCTCTTTGCACACAGTTACTGTGCCATTTCCATCGCCCTTTAACATTTCATTCATTTCATCATCAATGTTTGCATCCTTACGTCGTAGTCGAGTCAGAGCGGTCCGAGCTTTCTCTGGTTTGTTCCTTGCCAGATACCAACGCGGACTCTCGGGTACAAAGGCCAAAATCACAATAAATGGTATACAAAATGCGGAGCATATAAAGGCTAGCTGTGACCAACTTGTGTATGATCCCATGATATAGCATATGAGTATAGCAAAATTGCCAACCAGTGTGGGCATCATTCCCAATACGCCACGAATCGATGGGTGCATTGCCTCGCCCATGTATAAGGGAAAAGCTAGAGTAGCCACGCCTACCCCCAATCCACTTAGAGCCCGGCCAACGAGCACCATTACCACAGACTTTGCGTTGGCGATTAACATCCAGGCTGTAAAAAATGGTACAAAGGCCAGCATTCCCGTCCTCTTTGTGCCCAGAAACATGATCAACTGACCACCTAATAATCCGCCGACTAGAGCTGTCAGTGGCATAATGCCACCCACCCAGGAAGCTTCTTGCGCCGATACCGAGAAACTTGTCACATTCTCATTCGTCATCGATGGCAGAGCCGGTGATGTATAAGCTATCGCACTGCCGATGCAGAAGGCGCATATACATACACCAACAGTGGCTACAACCTACTTAGATGATCAACTCAAGATCAGTTTTTATGGTTTTTTAAAAAACACTCACTTGAATCAGAGAGACGACTGCCAACATCTCATTGTGATCTGGCATTTCCGAAAGACTTGTCACTTTAAGTAAAATAAAGGGATTTACAAATATTGAAATCCAAAATAAAAATATTTACTTATTTATTAACAGTTTGAAATATAGATCAATGTCAGGAAAAAAATGTATTTTTAATGCTAATATCTGAGTATGCAACTTGCATTTCTGCTTAGTTTCATCGTAATTTCTTAAACACACTCTATATAACGGCCACGAACAATATACAGAAAACACAAAAGTGTTCAAATTAATACCATTTCGCTTAAAGATATATTAAAATGACAGCATTTGAGAGTTTCGTATATGTAAATCAATAAATAAAATAATTATTGTATTAACAAATACATTTCTGGTGGTCTCATTTCTTAGATTAGTTAATCAATGTTACTTTAACTGACTTATTTTCGGAACGTTCATATCTAGTTTCACTTTTAAAGAATTGCTAGACACAGGCAGTCAGTGTTTCCGTTGGTTGCCACGCCCAATGTACTGCAGTAAACGCCTACATAGACAGCAGGGTTGCCATTGTTTTCTCAGCTCGTTTGGCCTTTGCCTGCGCCAACTCATTAAAAATTCCATTTTCATTTCGCCCATCATCCATTTTGATTTCATAGTCGAGTGGATGGCGTGGGGTACAACAGGGTGCGGGGATTGGGGCGGTGTACGGTGGGCGGTGTCTGCAATTCGTATCATTTTGCAGTAGCGTCGCAGTCGCTGCCGCAGTCCCTGCCGTAGTTGGTGCACAATATCAAAGTGTTTACTTTACTTTCTTGCACATTGATTTCGGTAGGAAAAAACTTTCACTTTGGCTTTCGGCCTTTTGCATTTTAACGCTGGCAATTTAATATTTTATTTATTCTGTTGCCATCTTTCGCTACTGCCAGGCCATAAATGAGTAAGCACTTGTGCACCGAACTTTAAACGGGAGCGTAATTAAAAAAATAAATATGAATACGAGTGCGAGTGCGAGTACGTTTACTTTTACGAATGTCGATGTGGATGTCGATGTCGATGTGAATTGGAATGCGTATGAGTAATGCGAAATGTGAAATGCAGCTTCATATTTTACGCCGTAAATATTATTGAATGGATATGCAATGAAATCCCAGATACCTATGTACATGTGTCCGGAATAAAACTTTGGTCTTTGGACGGACCAGCGAACTGACCACAGTTAATTATTTGCCAGCCAGTTTGGCGAACGTGACGTATGCGTAATTTTTCACCCATCGCATTGCTTATCTGGCCTCGGTGGGATGGTAAGTGTTTGTGCGTGTGTCTGTGTCTGTGCGAATACAGCCATAAGGATGTATGTAAGTGTGTAAGTCGGCATTGTGTGCATTCGCTGATGAATTATTTGCACAGCACTCAATCAATAAGTGTGCGTGCATGTCTGTGTGCAATGTGCTTGTGTGTGTGCTTGGCACACTGACTGAATCATATTATAAACATATGTAAATATGTATAAATAAGTATATAAATTTCATTATCATCGCAGAGCATACCATTCATAAATTATACATTCAACGCACATTAAACTATTAGGCTCGACCTTTGGAAACCTCAAAAATTAATCAATAACAAAAATCTTTCTGTAATCTCAGTACTGGAATGGTAAATTTTTTCGTATATTTGTAAAATTAATGTTATTGAACTTGTTTGTACTGTAGCAACCGTGGGTGCAAGTTGTCATTTTAATAAGTGAGTAAACATCATCTTTCAACTTCTGAACAAATGGATCTGTTGAATGTCTGCATAATTGGGTCTGGCAATTGGGCCACCACGATTTCTCGGGTTGTGGGCAATAATGTAGTCAATTCCCAGTTTATGGAGAACAAGGTGAATATGTATGTCTATGAGGAGATAATCGATGGCCGTAAGCTCACAGAGATTATTAACACGACGCACATTAACGTCAAATACATGCCTGACTATTTGTTACCCACGAATGTGGTAAGTTGATCTTCAGTCTTTACTCATAAGCATTTAAAAGCTAAAAGATACTATTGAAGGTAGCTTACGATGATGTGGTGACTACAGCACGAGATGCCGATATCATAATATTTGCCATACCCCCAACATTTGTGAGCAGCTGCTGTAAGACCCTGCTAGGCAAGATCAAGCCCATGGCTCACGCAGTCTCTCTCATTAAGGGTTTTGAGCGCAACGATGATGGACACATTCTGCTGATATCGCACCTCATAATGCGGCAATTGAAGGTATGGTTTAAATCGTATCGAAAATCGGGTTACATTCGGTTTGTGTTTGTTTAGATTCCCTGTTCGGTGCTGGTAGGCTGCAATTTGGCTCATGAAATTTCAAACAACAATTTTGCCGAGGGCACGATCGGTTGTCGGGATCAGAAATACATGCGAATACTATGCGATCTCTTTAAATCAGACCATTTTCGTGTGGTTGTCACCGATGATGCTGACTGTGTGGAAATCTGTTCAACTTTAAGAGTATGCATGTAGATTATTCCTGGATCGGATAGTCTCATTAATTTACGGCATCACAGAATATTATAGCATTTGGAGCTGGTCTTGCGGATGGTCTGGAGCTCAATGAGAATACCAAGGCGGGCATTATTCGACGCGGCTTTCTCGAGACCCTTCAATTTGTGGACGTTTTTTATCCAGGAAGTCGTCTAGCTACGTTCTTTGAGGCGTGTGGTATATCCGACCTTGTGACCAGTTGCTACGGTAGAATTTTATTCTCATGTATTTTTGATTTTATGATTAAAGTCTCTTTCTGTAGCCAATCGTAACCGCAGGCTTGCTGAGGCGTTTGTCAAGACAGGCCAGCCGTTGAGCGAGCTGGAGCACATCCTCATACCAGGACACGAGCCCTTGGGACCGGTAACCTCTGAATTGATTAATTTAATGTTAAAGAAAAAGGGTCTTGAGGAGAAGTTGCGTAAATATTTACTTTTTTTATAACCTTTATTGACATAAATCATTCACAGATTTCCACTTTTCACCACAATCTATCGTATATGCTCAGGCACCTATCCTCTCTCTCGTCTGGTGGAAACGCTGCGCTTTGCTCGTGAAGATATGTAAGTGGAGTGAAAATAATAATACAAAATATCTGTTCATCTTATGTTTTATTTATACTTCCAGATATCACCCCAACCATATTTTTCAGTTATAGAAATTCCAGTATTATTTGTATGTGTTGTAGTTACTTTAGGTCTAGGCAATAGCAAACAAAAATTTTAATGAAGTGAGTAATAAGTGAACTTTTCTCTCATCTTATCATCTTTTACCACCAACCTGCTAAAAAAATTTAAGAATTATTCTTGTCCAAAAATAAACTACAATTGCTTTAGAAATATTGCATATAGTTATCATATTTAGAGCAATTGCTCTGATACTTTGCATGTAAATGTACAAAAATGCCAACGAACTGACAAATAGGTACGAGTGTTTTCGAATACGAAAGCAGGATACTAGTCTCGATACGAGTATTCAAACAAAAGCTCTGCACATTTTATTGTTGTGCGTCATTTCTTTGGAGTTCGAGTGTTCCTAGCGGAAAGTGCACTCCATTGAATGCACTGGCGCTCGAAGCACTTGCCAGGAATTGTGACTACAAGTACAGAACAACAGCGGAAATCACTTCACTCATAAATGGGTAAAGCAAAATGGATAAAAGGCAAAAAAGCAAAATGCATATAAGAAAAGAAGAAAACGAAACGAAACCACATGGCCATTGTTTCCCAACTATGTATATATCGAATAGTTTTTGGAATGTGGCTTGGCTTGGCTTGGCTTGGCTTCTTCAAATTACAATTGGAGGGAAATGGGAGCAGCTGCTCTACAGCTGAGGGCTGCAATGCCTGAAAAGGCAAATGGTGAGTGCTTGTCTTCGACTAACCACAGTGTGAAGAAGAGCAGACAGAATGACCCACATCATCAGTTAACATAATATATTAGTACGTATTGAATATGTGTATTTAGATCTTTGACTAGATTTCATCATTTTATTAAATCTAATCGAACCGAACTGCATATTTAATCACTACGATATATTCTGTATTTAGCTGATTAAACACATAATTTTGAATGGCTTTAAGCCATTAGGAAAGCAGATTATAGCAACCCGTTGGCAGCATTGGCAGCATTGTCCTGTTAAAAGTCAAATGGAAATTATTTTATTAAATTATTTATGCATTTCGTTTAGTTTATGGATTTGCCTTTATAATATTATATAAACAATTGCATATATTTCGACATAATTAAATCAAATGACAAAGAAGCTTAGCGCTGATTTTGTTATTTGTATGGGGATTTTGCAACGGATTAGTTCAAATCGAGAAATTACTCAATTTGATTACATTAGTGTAAACCACCTCACCCACATGCGTTCACAAAAACTATTTACTTTGAATTTACACGCATTTTTTGCCTTACCGCGCACATGCCAATTCATTAAACAAAAAATGGTATAAAAACATACAAATAAAATGTATTTTAAATACAAATTCGCATATTCAATAACTGATTGAAAAGTTTTAGTTGCCAATATAAAATGTAATACTCATATAATAAGTTGATTTATAATAAATGGCCTGTACATAGAACTCCAGCATGAACAACAATTGGTTGAACCGAATTGCATGTACTCATGGTCATTGATGCAGTCAACCAAAATGCTGTTTCCGTGATAGGATGATGGGTAATAGCGTAATGGGCGAATAAGCAAAAATCATATGGGAATGGAATGAAAATGAAAATTTAAAACGAAATTTGCTCGTTTAGTCGCTTCGTTGGCTGGCTAACTTGGTCGGCTCTGGCTGAACAAATATTGCAGTTAGGTAAACAAAAGGGCCAATTCGAGGACACAAACACACACACACACACAAACACACACACGCACACGAGTATCTATGGAAAGCTACAAAATTTGCATATCAACAGGCAACAAGCAAAAGGGAGTTTTATTTGCACATTTCTTGTTGCATTTTGAGTTGCATTTAGCGCGTCTCTCGTTCGTTTTTCTGATAATTACACGGTAAATTTGGCAAATGTGAGAACGACGAATGGCATGGAAAGCTCTATGCAATGCACGCAGTGTGTAGGCAGGTGTGTTTAGCAGCACAGCTGCTCCAAAAGATACCACTGCCATACCATTCAGCTGTACACTAGGGAACCACTTCAAAAAATAAATAACAATTTCGTACGATACACACGTCGTTTTGCTTATGTAAGCGCATCTCTATGTAAGTGCGTGGGTTGACTGTGCGTCCCTGTTGCTGTTGTTGTTCTCGTTGTTGATGTTGTTGTTTTGCATGCGTTTCGTTGAGTGGCCCTAAAAGTATGCTTAATTTTCTGTTTGCATGCCAACGCGAAGGTATTAGATCTGGTGTTTGTTTTTATTTGCTTTCGCAATGATACACATTCAGTTTGTTACCTACCCATGTAAATTACTCAAATGCTACAAATTATTTTGTACTATAAACTTGGGTGCTTCACGAGATATTCATTATTTGTGCTCTTTAACTGTTAATTAATTGTTTTGTTAATTAATAGAGTAATATTCATTATTAGACAAATGCTATAATTTTGACATCGTTTAAATGCTATTTAAAAATACAAGTAAAAGTAAAACTTAAACTAAGCTGTGTAGGCAATTTAAATCTGCGATTACTATCCAGAAATCTGTAAATTTGCATTTGAAGATTCTTTTAATTAAAACTGTGTCTTATATTGAAATATATTTAATTAATTCGTTTTAAATATATTATATGAAAATACAGATATTTTATATTTAACTTTTAGTTTTGCTTAATTCTTGAGTTGATATTCAAAGTACTAGACCTATCAGATTTGGATAATTTTAATTTTTGAAAATTGTTGGCAGAAATTTTTAAAAGTCCCAATAGTTTTATTTATAAATCGTCTAATATATTTACTTTTGATGTGTGAACTTTAATTTGAAAATATTTGACTAACTGACATATTCTCGTTAAAGCCTTTTTCACTTGAGGGTTCCCAGCTGTTTGGTTTATTTTCTAATTGTTTTCACCGAAAACTTTTGATGTGGCATCTCACATTTTTCGCATATCAAATGTAAAGTGATGTGCTCCTTTGGCTAATGAATTTGTAAAAACTTTCGTCAGCAAAAACAACTGGGGAAAGCAAAAGTTGTACGAGCGAATACCGAGTTTACTATAGATAAATGTGCCACACATACACAAACACATATTCGCACACACAGAATTACTTATGGACACGCACAGAGGAGAACTTTCTGACCACTTTTAAGCCAAGAACTAAATGTAAAAACCAAAAAAAAAACAAGTGAGAAAGCTACAGTCGAGAGTGCTCGACCGTATGATACCCGCAACCCATTTCGAGAGAAAAAAAAAATTTTAATGGTATTTTAACAACAAATATACCAAAAATATACTGAATTTTGTATTTTGTTTGTATATATTTGAAAATAACGGTTAAAAATCCACAACACTGACATGGTCACACTGTCAACTTAACAAACAAAGCGCGAGCAGCTGCAAGTGAATTTTGCATATAAAATTGATTCATTAATAACTTCCTTGTTTTTCACTCGATCTCAACCAAATTCACAGGAATCATTGAGAATATAATTATTATGCATACCAAAATTCAATGCTCTAGGTCTATTATTACGGCTTTTACAGTTTTTGGGGGCGGAAAGGGGCGTGGCAAAAATCTAAAACAATCTTGATCTGCGTAAGACCTACACGAATACTGTCACCAAATTTGATATCTCTAGGTCTTTCACACACTTAATACGTCCATATGCACTGGGCACAAACATTTTGATAAATAGTTTCACGAATAACTTTTGTTCTACTTATCCGATTTGTACCAAAATTACAGGGTATATTAAGAGTGTCAAGCGCAAATGGGTTACCAAATTACACATCATTACACAAAGAACTTTTGGAGTTATACGCGATTTACTAAAAAAAACTTGACTTTTTCTAGATTAATGCTTATTGTGGGCGAAGGGGGCGTGGCATCCAACTTTTGAAACAAACTTGATCTGCATAGGGTATGAAGGAAACCTTTTGCCAAATTTGGTGTCTCTATGTCTTATAGTCTCTTAGATCCAGGTGTTCATACGGACAGACAGACGGACAGACGGACATGGCTATATCATCTCGGCTGTTGATGCTGATCAAGAATATATATACTTTATGGGGTCGGAGATGCCTCCTTCTGCCTGTTACATACATTTTCTGTTGGCACTAAGTCATAATACCCTTCTACCCTATGGGTAGCGGGTATAAAAACATTAAAAAAAAACAGCAGGAGCAAGCAAACAAGAAGTTTTCAGTTTTTGTGGCCAAATTATTTGAGCCAGGAGATAAGTTTTGTGGAACTTGTGTCTGATGATGGGGCATTGTTTGGTAAAGCGTTTAACTATTTACAAGACCTAATTGACAGCATTAGAATCCAAAAATTGACAGGCTTCACCGCCTGTGAGCATGCTTTAAAATGTGTCATGTGTCGGCAGCGCAGCACAAACATTTGCAAATATTTTATGAGCACTTAACTTGGCCCATACACGTACGAACGCGCATATTGCCTTATATAGATAGAGATATAGAGAAAGAGACTTTGATACTTACACATGCAATAAGAAGTCACAAAATGAGTAACTCTAGAAAAACTCACTTGTGAGAGAGGAGAGCAAGGGAGAAAGGACAACAACTGATTTTGTCATGGCAAGTTGTGTGTGCGTCTTAAATGATGAAGTTAAACATGATGAAACCGATGACGATGCAGCATGACATGTTTGTTAAATTCTAAACGAAATCAATTTAATAAACTGTCAATAATGCAGCACATTATCGGCAACATGAGCTCAAGCAACTCGAGCACGACAATGTGTAGTCAATGTCAATTGAATGAGAACTGCAAATGACTTGTCCTCAATACACTGAATGAAAATCAGTAAAATACTTGAATTTTGCTAAATGATCATTTAACCAGCAACGAAATATTATTTCGTTTAACTAGATCTCAATTTATTCACCATATTTTTTAGATATTTTCTTTTCTTTGACAGGGTTAGATGTCAGCGCTGGCAAGAGAAGCCTCATTTAAAATTGTCGCAAATTTGCACAATTTAAAAATTGTGTTTAGAAATAAATGGGATTTTCAGATCAATGTTGCGAATTACGTTGTGCAAAAATTGAATTTCCGTAGTATTAATTATTTTGGCTACGATAGAACAATCATTGAGTGAATGAGGACAAACAAGTGTATTTATTTAGATAAATTATCCATTATGGACTCAAACAACAGTGGATGTCATGTTTTATGGTGCATATTAAAGCTCATTCAGTTACTCTTGTATCAATGAAAATATAATAAATAACATATACCAAAGCTTTTAGAAACTCAAAACAATCTTAATTATCGCAAATTTATATTTTGGTTTATTCTGACATTTGGGATGCATTGCAAAATATTTTAGTCAGCTTGCTTGTCACATTAAATTTGATGAAAGTTTGTTAAACTAAAAGTGAAAAATGTCCCAATTGAATAGAAACTCACTCCACTTTAAAAATATGTGGTTTAAAATAACGAATGTTTTAAGGAAGCAAACGTACCAAATAGGTTCCTCTTTCCCCTTGGGAAAAGTGGCAAACCGGCGTGGAGGCCAACATTTTATATGCCTGCAAATATTTTCATGCCAACGTACGATATTATTTCTTATCTTTGGGCAAACGTGATACTCATCCATGTGCGGGGGCTTGTCTCCTTTGCGATTACCATAACTATAAATATCGATTACTTTGCTAGCAGGCATGGCCATCGAGAGCTTAAAGCTGCCATCACACACACACATTCACGCGCATACATACAACTAGACCTACACACACACGAGTCACGCCTCCACACATCCACGTGCACACGTGAAACCACGCACACACACACACACACATCCTTCAATGGGAAGCAACTTAAGTCTGTCATTGTTTTCGCCTTCATCGAAGTTCTGGTATCTGTGTGACGCTTTTATGTTTCAGCTATTGCTATTCCTATTGCTATTGCTACAGTTAGTGCCGTTTCCTTTGCTACCTTTCTACCTGCTTACACTTTTACCTGCCTTATTTTTCTCTTTGACAAATAAATTGACATGCCACATTGCGATAGCGAGAAAAATACACAAAAACAACGAAGGCAAAACAAACTGAATAAAGTATATGTAGTATGTCAACACAATACCCTACATTTTTTAACATTATATTAAAAAATGAATTGACAATTTATTTTCGTTTTTATAAAGTTATTTTCGACTTTGTTTACGAAAATATTTTCGAAAACCATTTGTTTTCGTGTAGACTTCTTCTTATTAAATGTAATTATTTTATTAATTCAGCATTTAAACGAACAAATTGCATCTCAATAAATGAAAAACCGAAATACAGATCGAAATTAGAGGAAAAGTTCTGACAATACTATTTGATGGTGTCTTAACAATAGTTGTTTGCCAATGATCGAAAAATCCCTTTGACTTATATTCAATATGCCAAATGAACTGACAATATAAGAATACTCTTGAATATTTAGAGAAGCCAGAGCAAAACGAAAATGTATCGACAACGGCATCGACTCAGTTTAGAAGCGACATTTGAAGGTTGCTGCCATAGAGGGCACTATTGTGCCCTCCCTCAACACCAGTAGCAGAGCTCCAGCTCCAGCTCCAGCACCAACACCCGCATCCACATCTGAACAATGAAATGTCAGGCACGTACAAAAGGAATTCGTTCGTTTTGGGCTGCCTCTCATTTTGTTTTTGGTATTTTTTTTTTCTCTTGGTATTTGGCTTGCGAAATTGACGTGCAAAGAGAATGGCGACAGCGACAGCATAAAAGAAATAAATATGCCACAATATGTTAACGACAAGACTCCCTGCAACCGTCTCCGCCTACGCAGCAAAGGTGAAGTACGTGCGAGTTTTACTTTTGACGTTGCCGGTAAATAAATATTATTTAAGCGACACTAAAAAATGACATTCGATTATTCAGCAAATGTTTTCGGCCAGCCGAAAGCTGCAAATGCTTAGATAAATGAAGCCAGTGGCAAAGCCGAGGGACGCTGGCTTACCACGAATTATGTGCAATAAATGAAATGTTGCGACATACATTAGAGTGCAAGTAGATAGATAGCTCTACCTCTCTCACTCCCTCTCTCTCTCGCTACATTTATGGCTAATGGTTCCCTATTTGTGTGTGCCGAAAAGTATGCAATAATTTTTCAATAAGCAGTATTAGCTTGTCTGTTGCCAGATGTAAGCATTCCATATACGCCATGTTTTGCTTTGATTTATCATTGCCTGCAATCACACACTCGCATTTGAATATGTTCTTTGTTGCGAAAACGAAACACTTCACAAAATGCACGCTTTCGACTATTCAAATTAATAAATCAGTTCTAATCACGTATAAATAATTCAATTGTAACATTATTTTATACTTTCAATTTGCAACTCTGACAATTCAAATCATTTAAAATTCTCCATTGAAAATGAAATAATGTGAAATATCAAATAAATCGTTCGGACAATGTTGTTGTAATTTACGGTTGGCCATATCACCTGGTCAGTTGAGATTATTAGTTGAAAACAAATTGCAATCAACGTACAATTGTCGCAGCTGCAATTATACTCGATTTTCGCCGTTTTCCCGAGTGGCCACCAATAAACCTAGTAATAATACTGCCGCATCGCTAACTAGCCATAATTACAACTTAATGGTCTTCACATGTAAGCTGTTTCCAGTCTGGGAACCCGTCGGAGGTAATAACTTTATTAATTACGCACTGGACACGACCGCCTGGAGTCCGGCCCAAGTTGGACCCAAATCTCGGACAACATCTGGCGACGCCCCATTTGGGCCCAATATTAATTTATTCTATTTCCTTTTACGGCCCCAAGTGAATTAGAGGCAGAAAGTGCTTAAGCACTTTTACTTCGGCCTGCTTCTTCCAGACTGAACTTCCGTACTGTTTAGTTTATTATGTATGCGACAAGAACAATTAAACAAGGCCCAAGAAGTTGGTTAATTGCTGTGGGTTCGCATCACTGGGAAAACTCAAAAATATCTTCAATTCCATGCTCAGAAATATTGCATTGTGATTTGTGTTAGATTTTCATATTCAACCCATCTATCCAAATACAAACAAATTGAATGTGACACTTGAAAATAATGTTATTTAACTATGCACGCAATGTATGCGTAATTCAAACAAAACAATCCATTCAAATATAATATATCAAACATAATTTATAAAGTCCAGCATTGCTCATAATGTGTTGCGAAATTTATTGTGTAATTAACAATATTCGCTTGCTATTGAACATGCACAACAACGTTATTTATTTGCTGTATTTCTTGGTTTAAATATTTATTTATGAAAGTTTTAACTGTAAATACATATATGTATATAAGGCTAACAATAATTAATAACGAATTATGCCAAAGATCATGCAAATAAACACTTATATTTGCGTTAAATCCCAACGCAGACATAAACTAACCGAAAGTCTTACGTTCTGTCTTGTGGCCGCCTGCTGCTTACATATGGCAACTATTTGGCTCAAATTGGTATAAATGAAGGGGATAAAGCGTAACGCTGGCAATAAATAAAACCTCAGCACATAAACAAATGCGCATATACACAGACATGCGAAAGTAGAAAATGAATGAATTCCCTGGGGGAAGGACAACGCAAAAAAGTAGGCAATGATTTTTATTAATTGATAAGCATTTGCAACAAGTTGCCATCCATTTGAGCCCTGTGTTTATTTACGAAACGTGTCTCACACAGAAGGCATTCATGTATACAGCTGTGGCGAGCATCCCCTCATCAGTCAACCGGCTGCTCGACTGCTCGACTGCCTAGATTAAGTGATAAATACTTTCATATTTGACGGCATATGTATCTGATTATCGCAGTGCGATAAGCGCTCCATTGAGAAAGTAGTGCGCATAGAGAGATGATAAATTCCAAACAGAAATCATAGAAATGAAAGGAAATTGTGAAATGCGAATGCTGTTTGTAATTGCAGTCGTAGCATTGACATCAAAGAACGTTTGAAACTTACGTAGTAGAGAGGATTTAATGATGAATTGAAGTACGGGACAAAAAGTGACGCTTCCACAAATTCCAATGAATTCCAAAAGTAAATTCATTTTTAACAAGTTTCTCATTTTTGTCGATTCCAGTGAATGACATTGGAATCCTGCATATCCATTGATACGACCAATTACGATAACTAATTAATTAAAAATTCAACTTTGCGGTACAAAACGAGACGAGAGAATCCAAAGAAAAGCCGAAGAGGCACTTTGAGAAGTGTTTACGGCTGAATAATTTGAAAAGCTAACAGAGCAAACAGAAAAAAATTGAGATGCACCATTCTTCAAACTTGGTCGATACTAAAAAAAAAAAAAAAAATAAGATGAAAACATCTCTCCCTACCTTTCCCAGATGATGTAAAAAAGTTTTTTTAAAGCGAAAGAAGCACCACAAAGTTTGCTTTTTCTTGAGCAATAAAACACCGAAAGTCGTATGAGTGCTGCTTGGATTGGATGAGGGGAGGAAGGAGGGAAGGGGGGAAGAAAAATGTGCACTTGTCAGCGAAAGAAAAGCAAAGAACATCACTGAAACGCGGAAGAAAAAGAGAACGAGTCGGGCCAAAGGACTCAACTACGCTCTTTGCAAAAGCCGAAATCATTAAAAAGCCAACGTAATTGATAAAGGCACATCAGTATGAAGCGAAAGAGAGCGCGTCACAGCAACCAAGCGAAAGAGAGAGAGAGAGAGAAAGAGAGAGAGGACTATTGCTGGATAGGGGCATAAGTTTATTGCAATGACATCGTTAAAAGTCTACCGAGTACTTTGTCGTACTTCGTACTTCGCAGTGCTCTCGAGTACTTCAAGACGACCGAATTAGTGGCCACAAATTGGCTGCCTGGGTTTTGAGATATTTGCAATGTGTGGTTAAATTTTCAAACTGTGTCTTTTTCCCCCACCCTCAGCTTGTTCTTGCTCTTGGTCGTTTTGTCTCTCTAGGTTCTTTGTTCACATACTTGGAAGAGTTGTTAAAATGTTTGGGCCGGCCCTTTGCGAAAATGCGAAATGCAAATGAAATGCAGCAAAATATTTTTCAGTCAAGGCGTTTGAGTTATTTGTGCATGCTACCATGCTCAACGGCGTTTGTATTTTTATGGCAACTTCTTTCCCCATCTCCATCTCCATCGCCATGGCCATGGCCAATACTAAAACAAAGCTGCCATGAAGCTTTCAAAGAACTGACCCTTGCGAAATCCTCCTCCCTGCCATTTACTGTCCAGCAATTGCTGCCGCCAACCTTTGCCACGGCACTTAAGCCAAACTAACAAAAGTTCGCATTTATTTGACTTCGCCTTTCGTTAGAGGGAAAACAGAGAAAAGAAAAGAAAAAAAAGGACAAGGAATTGGGGATCACAAGAGAAATGTGCTGTATAAGTCATTTGCATAAGTTGCCCGACTGGCCGCAGTCGCAGAGTAAGTAAAGTCAAATTTTTGTTTTCGCAATTGTGCAGAAAAGTGGCGGCCGCATATTAAATCAGCAGAAAAAAATAATTCTAAAAATCCGAGAAATTACAAAGTTCTCAGCGTACGTAAAAGTTCACGAAGAAAATATTTGTGTATTTTAGAGCAAAAAACTTGTAATTTGCCGGATTCGTCGGCAACCAAATGCATCGCCCTCCATCTCCAATCTCAGTCCCTCGCCCATCTTTTAAATTATAGTTTTGAGATGTTTGCTCTCATATACTTTATATTGACATAGGCATATGCTATTATGTGAAGCTGTCTATGATAATATAATAATAACTTTTCAAGAACTCATCCAACATATAATCTGTGTGTGTGTGTGCGCGTTGATGTATGTGTGTTTGTGGCTTTATATACACACCATACTGTACCTGTCTGAGAGTGTCATCTAAAATTGTTGGCTGTCAAAATTTAATGTATACAATTTAATTCAACGTGGCTGTGCATCGTTAATCAAAGCGTCTTTAATCTCACGTCAGGTTATGTAAATAAACAATTACCAGCATTTATGTGCACACGCACACAAAGGCAAACACACACAGACACACATAGATATAGAGATTTGAGAGAATGTGAGAGAGCTACACACGGGCACAAATTTTGCGGCTTAAAGTTAATTCATTTCGTAAGTGTTTACCTTACCTGGCATTAAAACGGCTAGAAAGCTCTTCCTCTGTTTCTGTTGCCTACGCAAATTCGATAAGCACGGCGAATAGATATGTGTTGGTGTGTGTGTGGCATTCACACACACAGTCACAAATTATACACACTCAAAGTAAACAGACACATAAACAAGCAGACATATAGACATCGAGGGAGGCAAACATGCCTCAATCGCAACAACAACAACAACCGGAAGGAAACGCGTGCGGATTCATCCAAGTGCAAATATTTCAATTTGAAACTGATAAGTCCCATTAATGTGCAAATGTAGCTAACATTCAAGAAAGTATATGTACGTATATGTGCAATCTATGCTCGTGCATATTGTAGCTGGAATTAGGTTGACACCGGTTAAATTTTTAAAGCCAGTTAAAATTAGCAGCAGCAAATAAGTTTTAAGCCATCCACCACCCCCCATCATCCATTAAAGGCTCTTGGGGGAGCGAAGAAGATCCTTTTAGAAACTTATTCCTCGCTGAGGCCAGCAATGTATATCGATTACTTTGTCTAATGCACTTTGCAACTCAAACTGAAGCTGCAGAAGCCCCAAACCGAATCTGCAACTGTAACTGAAACTGTTGCCAAGTGCCGCCTGCAGAATCTAACTCAACTCAACTGAACTCAATTCAACTCAACAACTTGCCGCTGGCAAGAGGACGGAGGAGTTTCACCAAATGGAGAGTTTGGATGGTAGATGGCTTGCACTTGAACTGATTGAGGGAATGATTTAGTCAGAGATTGAAAGTGGCAATGGCAACGGCAACGGCAACGGCAGTGGCAGCGGTAGCAACTATGCTGGAAATTGCTTGCTCTTGTGAGATTAATGCCCGGCAAGCTCTGATTTATAACAGAAATCAAGCTGACGCTGTCCATCGATGCTGTCAACACACCACAGATTTGATGGCCGCTCTGTTGCAAAGTCCAATAAAATCTTGTTTAGCGAAAAGAACTTGAATAAGCAAGGCAAAATAAAAGTAAATTGAAATTATTCTACTCACAATACGCAATTACTTTCGATAGACTTTAAAATATCAAACTGTATATTACGTATACATCACGTTGGCTACCAATTGCAAACGACAATATTTCCGATATAATTCTTTCAGTCAGTATTTTCATGTTTCTATTTATTTTTCTTGCAAATATTAACACTATTAATCGACCATTTATCCTGTTGTTTTGCGACAGCAAAAATTTGGCTACTTCCAATACTTATTGCTGCCTGAAAACTGTCCTTGATAAATAAGTTATTTTCCGAATTGCCTTTACAATTTAATAGCAGTCTTACAATGCCTAGACTTAATCATGCATTAAAATAAATAATAGCTGAATGTTTGCAGTATTTCAACATTTTACTTATTGAACATGTTATAAGTAAGGGATTATAGTAATGCATAGTAAATGTGGCATTCTTGAATGAGACCAATTACTCTAAATATAACATTTGAATTAATATAACTAAAATTAATTTTGAAATTTGTTGCTAACAAGACATGTGAATCAGGTCGACTACGCTTTGTGATTTATTATAAATTAGCTGAGGAGAAAAGGGGTTAATTATCTGACATGAGGCATTCAATCTAATCTATTGCCGATTTTTAGTGGAAAGTGCTTTTTGCTGCCCACAGTCAGGGGCGTTTTGTGTCTTAAACCAAATCGTGCTGCATTAGCCCGTCAAGTGGTTAGCATGCAAACAGTTAACTGCAGCTCGCGTGAGAGAATATGGAAAGCATTCGAAAATTTCCGGTAGATAAACACAATTTACATATATGTTTTACTGGCACTGACAGTGCTAAAAATAAATTTCTGGCAATAATTAGGTCAACTTAAAAGCTAAATGGAGTTGATGCATTGCTCAAATACCATGCACATACAATATTTATTTTGTTTATTTAAAAAAGAAAAATCGGTTTGCACACATACAATATTCAAAGAACGAAAAACTAAAGAAAAACAAACTTGGTCGCAGTATTTCAGATAAAGTCAACCCCGAAAGTGATCACATTCTGACTCGAACAACATAACCAGCCACGACAACCGCCTGAGCACTATACAAACATCAACTTTGTTGCTTTACCATATGAGTGAGCTAGAGAGAGAGAGAGAGAGAGAGAGAGAGGTTCGGTGTCATGCTAACCTCAAATATGCCGCCAACAATTTAACAAGCAGACGTTGTGTGAAAAATATGTCAAACAAGCGGGCGAAGGCGGCAAAGTAGTTGGCGAGAAGCGCTGTTTTTTCTTTATACTGAACGAAAATTGCGTTAACACTCACATATGCACACACATGCACACACACATGAAGACACCCTCACACATTGACACACGTCCCCATCGTCGAATTACGAAGCAACACAAAAATATTCCCGCCACGTTTTGAATTATGCATGTCTGCCAAACTCTGTGTCCCTCTACTTCACTCTCGCTCTCCCGCTCTTCGCTCTTCGCTCTTCGCACTCTCTCTCTCTTTCCTGTTGACTTTTTCTGCAATTTTTGGCCAAAAAGCACTGTCAAGTAACAACAAAAACGACAAAAACAAAACAAAATATACGCAAATAAAGCGACTGATAAAAAGAATATAAAACTCGCACAAATAAAAATGCAGGAATCGACTACGATATACCCAAATTTTAATACAATATTTTCTCATGTCAGAATGCTTTTCTTTATTTATAATATTTATTTTAATACATAAAAAAAAAAACCATAATGTTCACATTTTTTGAAAGTCTTAACTCTGTATTATTGGTGTCAATTATAAAAACATTAGAAGAGACAAAAATCACAAAGTATATAAATAAATGTATTTCATAGATTTATCTTATATTATGGAAAAAAATTCATAAAATAATTGTTTATTTCATTATTTTAATATGAACAGAACTGCAGCTTATTACATTTTACGAATTAAAAGTTATAAAAATATGAACAAACTAATACGCCCCACAAAGCATTGCATAAATGGTCTGCTTAGCCTGTGCCATTCTTAACAAGCGACATGCAAATGCGCTCCAGGAGACCGTGCTGGGAGCAGCAATGAGAGACAACGTGCGGCGACGGCCAGCAGAAAGGATGTATTTGTGTATTATGCTCTCACCATATAATAACTAAATTCGCTGCCACCAAAATCACAGGGGCGCATTCATTACAGAAAAGTGCTCACTACCATGAAGAGAGCCGCAAATGATTTCCACGCAAATAATTGTGAGTACTCGTATGTGTATGTGGGAGTTATGCGAGTGCAACGAAGCGCGAGGATTACCATAGTTAAGAGCAAGAACTTATTTAACCCCCAAATAAATACCCACACCGTCCGAGTATAAGCAAAAGAAACCCCATCAAAGAGTACAAAGGAACTATTAGCATTATGGTGCATCAGGCTAATTCAAGTGAGTTCCTCTCTGTGAGCACTTGTGTAATTTGAAAGATTATGTAATTTGGGCTTGAACTGTTTGTGCTGCCGCATTACAACAATATCACGCACGAAATATTAATTAGCGTTGACATTTCATTAATAATTATTATACGCAGCAGTTTTACAAACTTTTTTATACCGTTCAATGGTATACGATTTCATATCAACTGCAATTAAAGTACGAGCGCGAGTACTTATTATTTGCTATTCATCGTGCTGCAATCAATATCAAATGCCAGTTCTCTGTGGCTCCCAGCTCCCCTATATTTTTCAGTGAGTATGAGTATTACGAATATAATTGCTAGAAGCCAGCCAAACAGTAATTAAATGAAAACTACTTGAGTGAATCGCGTGACTTTGACTCGACTTACGACAAGTACCGAAACGAAAGTGAGGGAGAAAGACGGCGGAGGCAAAATATATAGGACAAGTGTATAATATTTTTAATTTTAATTTGTTGCTGCACACTTGACCTTGCACTGGATGTCCTTGGAGGCGGCAGTTAACTTTTGTGGCCTCATAAATTTCATATTGATTTCCTACAGCTTTGCAACCAGATGCGACGGAGTATATCGAAACTAATGGATCCGACTAATGGTAGAGTGCGGTGTAAGACGAAAGGCCCAAGTGTATCATGAACAATGAACAATGAGCTGTGAAACTTTATTGACTCTTTTTACAGTTACAAATTCACTTGATAGCACCCGGTGACTGCAAAGTTTTTGATGCTTTACGATACCCCCACTTGCAGCCAGTTGTGGCTGCTGTTGCTGTTGTTGTTCTTGTTTTGCCGCATTTACCAGACCCTTTTCTACAGTGAGCCAAGTACAACATAATTTAGCCAAACAATAATAAACTGTAGTACAACTCGAGATGTTTTCTAGGGGGACCACTACAGATATTCATACAACATCGCATGTGTGTGCATGTTTTTACATACATATGCCAGACAAGAGGAAACCCTAACGGAAACTGTAACCGAGACTGAGAATGTTGGTGAAATTCTAGTAGCAAAGTTTTTGTTTGTCAAAATGTAATAAAGTGAACACATAAAATTGCGTCAAGTTTTTATTCGTATCTGTGCCCTCAGACTCCCCCACACTCCCGCTATCCTCATCACCATCACCATCACCATCGCCATCACCATCTTTTTCCACATCCATCGCTCGCACGCTCGCTCGCATGTTTATTGTTTTATATTATTTACCCTTTCGAATTCAGCGTTGAAAGTATTGTTCAACATAAATTTAGCTTATCGCGAAGTAAAGGGAAGACAGAAACTTTGCCTCCGGCCCCGTAACAATAATAAATGTATTTAATTGGTAAAACTTTTGAATCGACACAAAAGATGTAAAGGGTTCTCGAAATTCCATTCAATTGAAATATTCCTTGGACTTGCTGAAAGGACTTCGATTCAAGGCTCTATCATAGTGACAGCTGTTCGTCCAAATTAATGCTACAAAATTAATGAGTTGTAAAATCCGAGGCTTATTTCAAATAATTGTGTCAATTCGTTGCTTCATTAAGTGTAAAGCTCATGACTGTGTTGGCTAACGTCAGACAGTCAACGGCTAATGAAACTTTCACGACAAATTGTTCGGCCTCAAGGCATTTTTCCAACGATTGTTGACAGCTCATTAATGAGAAAGAGATGAAACGCGAGAGCACCAGAGAGAGAGATAGAGAGAGCGAGCGAGCGTATGAGATATGCGCGAGACAAATGTTTTTATGCCAATCGTGCAGCTGATTGCCTTGTGGCATCCTTGTGGCAATTTCGTGGCGACCTCGACCTAGTCCTGTCGCCTAGTCGCCTACATACACAAGCTCCTCTGGCTCGTCCTAAATCGAATAAAGCTTGCTTCTAGATGCTTGTGAACTTTATTTCATCTTCCCCCGCAGTTATGACAAATTGTTCGACTCATTTCGCTTCGCTTTCGCCGTCACACTTGTCACACTTGAAAGCTCCAGCCAAGTGGGCGTGGCATTGACAGTCGTCGATGCACGCAGCCTGCGCCAAAAAATGTCCTTTTCGACAATAGAAGCAAAAAAACTGGCTGCAAATCAAATAAAGTACGCCAAGCAGATATTTGGGAAATCAATTTTATTATTTCAGTTCTTTTGAGCAGCTTTATTGATTTAATTGGGAGCACTTGCAATATCCATTTGAGAAAATCTTTAGTTTAATGCCACTTTTCGCTTTAGGAGTTTTGCTAAAACAACCATAATTCCCTAAGTGAGATCTATTTAAATCCCAATGATAAAATGCTGCCGCCTATCTCGCCTCACAAATATAATTAATAAGCTTAAGAAAAGATGTGAAAAAAATCCCATGCAAAATGAAAGTTATGATTTTAGTGCATATAAAGCAACACTAACTCTAGTGAAAAGCGAGCACAAAAAATGTAATTAAAAGCATCAGAACCTAGGCGGGAGTGGGCGTGTCCATAATATGGTGGTAAACAGTTGCTTTTTAATTAAAAAAGATTTCTCTTCATCAGCTTTGCAAGTTATTTACGTTTATTAAACTTGAGTTACGTCGCTCTGAACACCGCGATTTCCTGGATAGCAAATGGTGAGTGGCGCACGCTGCGTATGAGTAACGTCAAGAGGATGCTATAAAAAACGAAGTAGAACTGTAGAAATAAAAAGAAGAAGAGCGGCCAAGATGGCGAGATAGAGATAGATAGTGAGAAAGAAAACGTTGTTGTGGCCAGTGTCTCTGCATTCTAGTTGATTAAAGTAATTTTAATTGGATTTTAATGTTAATGGCAAAAGTTGCAAATGCTGCATAACTTTCATAACTAAAAATATTTTGTTTTGTATATGCCAGCATAGATGGTGATGGAACTATTTATCTGGTTGCATAACCAAATGCAAATATTTACAGTTGAATGCATTATGCAAATGCTCTTCTACTATGTACACATATAGAGCTAATAACTCAGCTGCCAACTTAAATTACGATTTATTATGCGTGCTTGTCTGATTATTTAGGCAAATTAAATTTGCAAAATCTTTAATTAATGTCTACATTTTTGTTACCCACCTGTGTGACCCCTATTCCCCCATCACGTTACAACTTTACCTGCCCTCCATTTGACATTTATTTACGGATTGGCGCGCTCTTCGAAAAGCCAAAAAGTTGAACGTCGTCACTAAGTCGCCGGAGTAAAGCCTTTAAGCCATAATTTAATATATTGACATAATTTAATATATTTTCGTAAGACGTGTCTTTACCATCATAATCCTCAATATTGTATATTGACAGCTGTCACTGTTGGCTCCTTTGCACCGCACACCCCGCCATCCCTTTGTCGCCTGCCCTTTCGCAATATTCTCGACATTGTCGAAGAAAAAACTGAAGGGAAAAGTAAGTTTTTGGCTTAACGCTCAACTATGCGGAAAATATTTGACTTCATGAGTATGAGTTGGAATTAGAGCATAACATAAGAATAGCAAAATATGTTTGCTTAAGGAAGTGAACAGTTAAATTGATCGATTTGGCAGGTAAATATATTGGCAAGCAATCCAATACAATAGATGCAATGGAGCAAAGGAATAATAGAAAGAAATAATTTAAAAGAAAATCTCGTTCTCTTGTTTGGGTATTTTAAATTATAATTAGTTATATTTAAAGCATATCATTTTTGAAAAAAATTATATTATCATAACTAGTATTAATTGCATAAATAAAATATTGTATTTCCGACTAAAATCATAAAGCATTGTATCGATTCGTGCCATTCGATCGATTTCAAAGCTAAACAATCCTATACAACGCCACTAGTGATATTTTTAATTACTCAACTTAATTTTTCTTAAACCAGAATAAATTGACGTTAATGGTTTCAACTATGTGCTAACAGATTGATTGTAAGACAATTAATCTACAATTTTAATAACGAAATATATGTGGAATATGTTGAATTGATGTATATTATGTTATGACTAAATACACAAATTTGAATTAAGTATGCATCCTCTGTTTGGCAATAGATATGTATATTTATATAAGTATCCTATTTGTTATATTAATAATAACATTATCCACAAAAAATAAACAAAAGTGAGAACCAAAATTTTACCATGCACAGAATCTGAATAATTAAAATGGAAAAATTAACATTACATTTAAAATAACTTTTATTATTAAAGGTAAAACTTAATTATTTACTTCATCCAACATTAGATTTTTGTTAATATTAATCTCACTCAAAATCATTTTTTTTTGCATGGAAAATATATTTAAATTCCAAAACAAAATCTTTTTAGAGCAGAAAGACAAACTCCCCCTTCAAATAATAAAATTAGCCTTTTTATTTAATTTCTAGTCAATTATTTTTCAAATTGCGAAGAAGGGTTTAATGAAGCGTGTATGGACAGTGCGGATTGAAATCAAAGCTTAGTTTGCTTTATTTCTGCCTTCATTCAAGGGCCACTTTAATTCTGCTCTGTTATGTTTCATATTCAAATAGTTGTGCAAAAAATATTTGACTCATTCAAGCCATCAGCTTCTGCGATTCCCAATAGCCATTATGACGAACTAGTCAAAGTGGTTTAACTAAAAAATAAATCAATGTGACCATACTCCACTAAACTTGTCGATGCATTTGCTGGTGGATTGTGGTGTCCAACGAAAATGTACTTAATTTATTAAAAAAGCATCAATTTTATATCTAGATCAGTAGACCACAATCTATTGAATTCCTATTTTTTCCACCTCCTTTATTTCTTTAAATAAACACGAAGATATTGTTGAAATCATGTACGGGACTCAAATAAATCTGAAAAGTTTTTAATTTCAATACATTTACATAATTTAGATATTATTCATAAGGTAAAAAGTTGAAGTGTAAAATTCTTTGATGGCAGCTGCACTGCCATTAGATATTGGTTTGTGACTTTTGCGATTTTAGAGATGAACTTGCGCTTTTGCCCTGTGATTGGTCATAGTTGTCGGTTGCCTGGTTAAAGTATTCCAGATTATCGGCCTCTACTTCGTTAGAGTTACTGAAATCGCTCCAAACATTAATGTTATGGTTCTCGGCTTCAGGGAGCGAAGCGCTGGATGAGACGCGATTTAACTGGTTTGTCGGATTGCTGATATCCGGCAGCGAATTGGTCTGCACAATTGGAGCCATCTCCGAATTGAGCACCGGTTTCATGGAGACCTTGTTAGGCAATCGTGGCGTTAATTCTTTGACTCTATCTGCATAGCGCAGAGTATTAAGTGTGTGCTCCACTGAACGTAAGCCCGGTGAAATGGTGGCTATCATACAGGTTTTAACCTTCTTGCCGCCAATAAATGAATCGCGCAGAACCTGCGTTAGCTTGGAGCCCCTAAATGGCAAATGAGCCGATTGCCGACCCAAGGCACGAATGCACTCCTTCAGTGCCAGCAAAGACTTGTTGATCTCGGCGCCCTCCAGACGTGTCTGCCGATTGGCGGAACAATTGTCAGCGCCCCTCTCATTGCCAGCCAGATCAATGAGCGAGAACTTGCCATGCAGCGTCTTCTGCTCCGAGGTGCGCAATACAATCTGAAAAACCGCATGCGAACGCGACGACTTGGAGTTGGCAGAGGTCTGACCAGAAGTGCGCACACTGTTGCCCAACTCCAGCAGGGTCAGCACATCGTTGGTATTCTCAACCGACTCCTCCGTCAGCCCCACCACTTGTATGTGCTGCTGTCCATCCTCGAGCACACGCAATTGCGGCTTGCCCGCCATCAACAGATCGTACACCCGACTGCCGTACAGCTCGAAGAAGCTGCAGGTGACAACGAGGCCGAGCCGAGCAAAGCGAGGCATCAGCAGCATGGCGAACACGTCGTTGGCGGCCTGGGCATAGATGCCATCACGGCAGTTCTGCTGCTTGCCCGTAAACTCACCACCCATGGTGTGGGTCTTGCCGCTGCCCGTCTGGCCGTAGGCGAAACAGGTGGCCATGCCGCCCTCGAAGATGTGCCGCACAAGCGGACGAGCCGTGTGCTCATAGACCTGGGCATTGTTGCAGTGCTCGTCGAAGGTGTGGTCGAATCGAAAGTGATGGTGCTCCAGGAACTTGGCTAGCGTAACCTGCTTGCGCGGCTCGTGCACCACCAACAACTCCGCGTGTGGCACACTCACCATGTCCAGTTCCTGCACCTTGAGCTCTCGCAAGTTTAGCGGCCGCTTGCGAACACACACCAGTATCTGGTGCTGCTTGGCAGATCGGCAGCCAACACTCGCTGCTGGCTGCGTGTCCATTTGGAGGCGATACACGTGCAGCATGCGTGCCACCTCCCAGTTGGGATTGCCCGAGTACGTGCTCATGCACCATTGACGCAGCGCTCGTGTTTGGCTGTTGAACTGACGACGACATTCGCGCTGCATGCGCAGACGTTCGATTTTGTGCACAACATCGTCCTGGGTGGTGTTTTTGTTCAGTTGGTTTGTCTGCCGGACCGTGGCAGTCACCACAGCTGATTGAGCGACGCTGGCCAGGGAAAGACGCGGAACAATGAAACCGTTGAGCTGCGGATTGGCCGGCCGCGGAGCTATGGACACCATAGCATTGGCTTGAGCTGATGCGGCTCGTTTGTTGCAAGGCGTTCCATAGATCTGCGGATTGACCTCAATGATTGCATCCAGAGCGACTTCCTTGCCACGTGTTATCTCGCCCTCCCGCCACTCGACGGTCACAATATTTTTGCTGCTGCCATCCAATTTGATGATGCCCGCCAGATGAACGCGACCATCGGATCGACGGATATATACTTGTTGGTTTATGGAGAGGACATCCATGGCCGAGTATACCGAAAATTTAGACAAAAATGTTTTATTTGTGAGTGTGTTACTGCGAATTATATTCAAGACTTTCACTGAAATATTTATGTAATTTTAATATGGTTTCTTTTTGAGAGAAAGCATTCCGAAAGAGCTTAGACAAAAAATTCAAATCAATTCGAAGTGTCTGAGTAAATTCACTCAATTAGGAGAAAGAGAAAAATGTGTGCTCTCTGTACTTTCGCCATCATGCATTTGAAGCATACTAATTAGTGATATTTTGTCGTCATGCCCTCAATGAGCTTCAGTCAATATGGTTAACCTCCCCACGGGCTGAATGATTACAAGTGTTAAACAATCTTTGCCATCACGAAACCTAGTTCATAGTTTGACAAATATGGCCCTATTTCCCTGGGGGAGGGAACAAAGATGATGATGATGCTGCTGCTGCAAAATTTCTATAACCGTCAAATGTTTGCACAACACTTATTTTCTCTGAAAAGCTCGCTGCTGTTGCGGCTGCTGCTGCCGAGTTGCATTCGCCTTAGCATAAGTTACAAGTATCATTTGGTGGTAGTGGAAGTGGAAGTGGAAGACGGTGCAAGACATCGACTGTGTCGCCATTCGAGAGCAGATTAAACACTGCCCCGGGCCCGTCCCGGGTGTCGATGCATCTTGGGCAAACATTGAGGTAGACAAAAGCCGAAGGCTGCTCTATGCAGCTACCAGGTGAGGACCTTCTCTCGCTTACTATAATTACTCACACACCCTCTTGCAGTATATATATGCAACTTGTTTTTTTAATATTTATGGCCAAATTGCTGGCTGTCAGCGATTTAGGACAACATTTAGCATTAGGCCTCAGCTTAAGTAATAAAAGTAAAGAATTGAAACAGCGAAACGAAATAGACTATTTGCTAATTTCTAAAAATGGCAATAGGAAAAACTAAAACAAAACGCCAAAAGAAACAGCGGAAGAGTTTAAAAGCAAATGAAGCCAAAAGCAAAACGCAAATAATCAGAAACAAAATACTAAAATCACAGGCAACAAATTTGATGTTTGCTTTTTATATTTGCATATAGCAAATAGTAAATTAGCAAGTGTCAATGTAATTAATTGGTTTGTGTGTTTGTTATTTCGTCAATTTTATGAACAGGGTTTTGTACAATCGTGACAGTATAATAAAACATCAAGTGAACAAGACAGTTTAAAAGATTTCCATACAGAGTGTGGGCTCAAACCACCCATTTAAGTCTAAGACAACTGCAGAAACGAAAGTAGTCACAAACAGCAACAAAGTCAAATGCAAATTGAATACAAAAAGTGTTGCATGCTTTTAAGCGGACAATAAAAAATGAGCTGGAGAATTATTTACAAATTTCATTTTAAAGCATTTGAAATGCAACATTTTGAATTGGTTTTAATACAACTATTATTGATTTGCAATTTCAATCCCAGTTTGTAAAAACGAAAAGTCATAACATTTAAAGGGAATACATAAGGTTCATATCAAAATCATAAAATCAAAGGACACCTCAATTTTTAAGTATTAATTTTCCGACATAGCATGCAACAAAAATCAAATACATATGTCAATTGATGATAATAATTCAACAAATAATTCAACACACATATTTAACTATAATTTCAATTGTGGTAATTTTATTTATGAAAATGGACCTATTCAAGCACACTCAAGACAGTTTTCGTTTTAAACTCTATAACAACAAAAACACTATAGCATTCAATAAATATTAATTACCAAATTTAATTATTAATTGCAGATTCCCTGTGAGCACCGCCTTTGAAAATTATTTTATTTTCATCGATTTTATGCGTTTAATCAATACATTCATAAATTAGTAATTATTGACTAAGGTTGAGTAGACTTAACCATTTCGGACTGATTACCTTTATATCTGTCGGTCTGTATGAGAAAATGAATATAAGAAGATGTTTAGTTAGAGTTACACATTTGGTAACAATGCCCATTTGGATGACAGCCAACTATGTTTCAAGTTATTCAAATGAAATAATATTTTGACCAGTTTATTCAGCATTCACTTCACATTATGTTGGACTTTTTTAAATACTCCCAATAAGTTTATCACTCGTTTTATTTCACTCGAGTAGTCTCCTCAATTGGTACAGGGTGCAAGGCCAGCTACGTAATTATAAGTAAGTAATTTATGATTTGTATTCAATAAATCAGCCGCAGTCTTCCGTGGTAATCTTGTTGTTCCCAATCAGTTTAGTTTAGATTGTAAGAGTTTGCTTAAACAGTGATGTGTAATCGTGCACTCTCGACTCGTTTAACATATACGTCATCTCTCGTTTCGGATCCCTACTCAAGTGCAGACGCCATTAATTAATGTGAATGCCTCTAAACGACATAAACTTGCGCCTAATCACTTAGGTATTTACCCAAACAAGTACACAGGCACGCACACATACATGTGTGTGTTTGTATGCAGACAGACGCAGGTAATAGGAGCTTGAAACTAAACTCGAATGTGCTCGCACAAACATGGAATGTCATTAAAAAATAAGCAAAAGTACCTCTTAAATTACAACCCATAATTTTCGCATATTAGTCGAGCCAGGTCTGGTTTGGACTGGGGATGGGAATCGGAGGAATCATATGCACTTAACATGCAATTGCGTGCCAAAGGGGCAAAACGAACCCCAAGCGACGATGGCGATGCCAAGAACGAGGACGAGTTAAATTCGCAAGCCTGAAATTAAAACATTACTCATAAACAGCAGGGTTGGCGGTGGCTAGCCAAGGATCCGTCTAATGGCTCGCTACCGAAACTCTTTGCCCCTTAAAACTAACAGTGTGGCTGCAACACGCTGTACGTAGTAGTGGAGCTGGTGTTTTACTGCCCTTCAGCTCAAATTGCACCAACGCGAGTCTCAGAAGTCTGTGATGATTCCGAGCCGTGAACCGTGTGTTGCAGGCAAACCCAAATTGAAGTCCAAGTGCTAAACTCCGCCCCATTCTAGTTCGTCATCCCGTGTGTAATCAGAGGCGAAATCAAATCCCTATCGCGTTTCTAATGAACCAGTTTCTTTCCTTTGTTTTTACTTTTCTCCGCATACTCGTGAATCGAGTCCAATTTATTGAGCTATAAAGGTGTCAAAATGTCTGCCCACCGTTCAACATAGATTTAATGCCATATTCGTTCATTGTGAATAATTAAGACAGAAGTTTGCGTGTCTCTCTCTCTCTCTCTCTCACTCTTTCTTTTCCTCTCGCCTGCTCACTCTGCTGGCCATCATCACCATAAAAAATCTCATTAGGCCAAATGTATAATATAATGACTTTACCTTTAGTGTTGCGGGTGCTTTTTTTGCCATGTTTGAGATGGTTTTGCAATTCATTAGGCGCTCGACCAGGTGAATAAATGAAGAGGAGCTGGCAGTAGAGTATCTAGGGTTACTATGTTTCTTCTGTGTACTGTAAGTTTAATGATTTCGTATCAGAATTCAATATTAGATAGTTTTCGCAGCAAGCGTAACTTAACTTGTTAACTTGAATTCACAAAGAATTTTACAATCAGTTTGTTTTCCATCGCATACAGAAAGACAACTCCGACTTAAACATTTACAATTTTACGAGCCCTTTTCCTTTTGTTTCGATCAACTTTAAACACTTCAATTAAAATGAGCAACTTGTAAGTATACAATTTGTGAATTAATTTAATTAATTCGCAATACTTTTCTATAGCATTGGCAACTGGATGAAGTGCCATGGCACCGAGACGCCGCCCTTTAATGCACCTCGAGCTAAACTGTTGCGCCCCATGACTATGGAGCTCCAGAGTCTGCAAAAGCTGGCCAAGGCGGCCAGGCGGAATCAGATGAGCAGCTTGTTGATCCAAGAGAAGGACAATTACGATGCAGAGCTAAGAAGCACATTAGGCAAGTCCTTTGCCCAAGACGATGTTTGTGATCGTCACGTCTGCAGTGAATGGGGCGGACAACGCGACAGACGAACACTTTAAAATCGTCACATTTATTTATTAATTTAATGTGGCAGTGTTATGGGATTATGCCAAATATATCTTCTGTATTTTGATCGCTATATGTTGCCAATGACTATCAATTAGTATTCAACACTTCGGGGTAAAGCTAATTCCTTCATTTATCAATGCTAATGCTTACTAATTGTGGTACCTTGAAATTTTAGCAACAATCATTAACGCAAATCTGCCATCTTCTTTCCCCCTCTATCCACAAGAAGCAAGCAATAGTGCGTAACTGCTTTAATTACGCACAAATTGTTTGGGAATGATTCTGCAAATATTGTGGCAAGATGAATTGCATTTCGTTAGGTAGTACGCTTTATTACTCACAGTTGCCAGCTCAGAGTTCAGAGTTCACAATTCACCTTCGTATTTTGTGGGCTGATTAATTCTTGGGACAGTCTCGAATTGAAAGCTGAAACTTATTTGGTCTATAACTGGACACAGCAGCTGTCAGCGTTAAACAACATGCAGACTACAAGATGGATCTGAATCTGAATCTGAATCTGAGTTCTGTCCAAACTTGGTTTCTGGATCGATTTAGAGGCTTTGTGGTCCAAGTCTGGGCGACCTACTGCTGTCAATGTCTGCACCCTTTTTAGGCAATGTGTGAAATATATATGTGTGTGTTTAAATTTGTGTGTGAGTGTGTGTGGCACTTGATGTGTCACACCCACCAGCCCCCTAGGCTGGCAACGGCAAAAACCCATTGTTGTTTGTTGGTCAAATTGTCGTAAATTAGTTTTAACACCTGACTGAGTGGCTTTTCGAGTGGTTGCCGTGTCCCCTCTATTCTATATATGTATATAGTATATGTCTCTCGCTTGGTATGTGTGTGTGTTTGTTGTGCTTTAGAATTTTCTCAACAAGTTTGGGCTACTTTGGAGCTTGTGGGCAAGCAAATGTTCCGGTCCCAATACGGACAACCCTTTTGTATTGTCCCCGTGCTGACTTTGTCATCTGTTTTGTGGTGTGTGAAATTAATGTAATCGCATTTTAAGCATAAACTATGTAGGAACATTGCTTTTCAATTAAGCTGAATGCCACACAGCTGTTCAGCTGTTCAGCTGAGTTCAACCAAGGATTGCCGCATTAAGTGCCAACGCTGTGAAATTGCCACTCGAAATGCCAGCGATCCAATGAACGGGATGAGCCAAAATGTCCTAACTTGGAACTTGGCCATAATGAGCTGGTAAGTGCTTGAAATTCACATTGAGATTGTGGATTGCGGATTGGGGACTCTGCATTGGGAATTGCTGACTGAGTTTGAAGGTAAATGTGTGGATTACCAACAGCTGATGAGTAGCTTAACCTTGCTAACTCTGTGGTCCCCATGCCATGCCATCCCATTCCAATTCCACAATTTAAACAAGCAAATTTCGTTAAAAATCCCATCATAAAAACGACGAACCAGAAATCCAAATACTATAAAAATACGAACACTACAGCATTTGGGTCACTCTGTTTTTCCGTTTATTTTATGGCAGCTTTCAAAGTTTTTACTTACTGCCTTGGATGTCGGTTCGCCACTACGGCTATCCGTCTATCCGTCTGTCCGCTTGTCCATCGAATTGTGGAGCTGTCCACCTGGACAAACGAAGCAGCTGCAGCCGCAGTCACAGCCGCAACAGCTCTCGCCAAGGTGGCAATAAAATAAATGGCAGCACTTTCGGTTTTACCCGCACAAACCAAGCCAGAACCAGAACCAACTACCAAGGATGTTGAGGACGTCGCCGTCGACGTTGACGTCGACGCTTCACACCACCCAAAAAAGGCAATTTGGAAAGGTGGATGCGATGGCTTTGCCCATATATCAAAAGGCGAAAGAGTAAAGCACATAAACCGACCAAACTGAGACAGAATGAGCGAGACATTGTGTATGTGGGAAAGAGAGTAGTACATAAGTTGAAATCTAGAAGATGGAGTGCGATTTTGCTGGCGAGTTGGTTAGCGGCAAATATTTGCGGTATTTTCACTTGGCCACTGAGTGGTTTATGACTCCTTATGGCGCCTGCAACTTGTAGTTTTGTATTAATGTTGTTGCTGCCAGCTAAATCCAAACACTAAAAGGCACTGCTCCTGGGTATTTGCAACCTTCTATCGCCTCGAGAAGCGCTGGGCTCAGGGCTCAGGTGAGTGGCATTTCGCTTAAGATTAATGCCTGGCCATGGCGACAACCACATCCGGAGCAGCTCCTTCGCCAGCCAAGCTCATTGTTCAAAATATTGACAATGTGGCCCAGTGCACAGGAGTAAAACATAATATTGAAAAGAGAAACGTAATTTCTAAAAGGATTACGAAAAGCTTTAAAGCAAAGCCAGCGACAGCGAGTATGACAACGACAACGACAACGGCAACGACATTCACAAGGGCCACGACCACGATGGCGACATGAAAAATGAATTGCAAAGAAATGGAATGAAATGAAATGAAAAGCAAGGGCGAAAGAAAAGCGAAAGAAAAGCCAAGAAAGAGCAAAACGAGTTTTCATTTGCTAGGTACTTGGCGAGACGCTTTGCACACATGAACAAAGTCTCGGCGCCGTAAAATATGTGAAAAATGAACGGAAATGCCGCAACGCCGAAGCGGAAATGAAAAATACACGTATACGGATTGCGGAAAATGGCCGACGAAAGCCTCAAATCAAGGCTGTTGTGTATATGTGTGTGTGTGTGAGCGAGCTCGTGTGTTTGGCTGTATCTCTGTGATGAAAAGCTTTGAACAGCCATCTGGAAAAGTCATTGTCGCATATGACATGGAAAATTAAAGCAGCGGGTAATTAATGACTTTCATATTGTCCTCGACACGTAAAGCGTACGAGTATGAGAACTGGGGTAGACTATAACGATACGACTTTTGTCTCATATTCATACATATATTTAATCAAATTATATTGTAAAATCAGATCAATGAATGTATAATGTTATTATATTTTTGAACTAACTGCTAGGAAGGTTTCACAACATTAATTTGTCCATAGCTTGTCTTAAACGCCGATTAACGAAATTAATTTAATTTACCCAATAGATAACATGTATTGACTAATTTTATAGTAAAACATATTCCTGTTATTACATATCATCGTCAGTTCACTGTATTTTAATTAATGGCGGAAGCGAATAAGTCGTTTTCGGCATCGTTCGAACCTCGATCAAAAAATAAATTACTAAACAAATTGAAATCAGTTTACTTTATTTAATATTTAAATCTATGTTTGCTGGTGTTTTATTGGCGACCTTACTTTGTCCAAAAACAAAGATTTTTTTACATATACAAGTAAGAGTGTGAATTTTGAATAACGATCAAAAATTCGTACGCTTCGGTGTATACAAATTTCTGCCTCCTTGATCCTTGCATCTTCAAATTGATTCGAATAGTATTTATCAATGTTATCTGTTACTTTTATTCCTCTTTCTTACAAATATATTGAAAACTCTTAAAGCGGACAACGCTGTTAAGCAAAATACTTTTAGTAGTCGGATACTCTTTCTATGATGTTTGGTTTAATATTTAAATAATATTTCAATAAGCCACTCTCTGAAAGAATGGCCATTTCAGATACATGTCTACGCGTGAAACACATAAGCAAATATATAGAATAAAAAAACTTATTGCTGATAGCAAAACATATATTATTTAAGATTTTGATGTTATATTTAAAATTAAGTAAATTACAACACTTTATTTGAATCAATTAATATTGTTGAAAAAACAACATATAATTATTGTATTAACCTGGCACTGCACATGGGCGGACGAAATTTGCTGAACGGCGAATATCCGGTCAAATTGCCAGATAATTAAAGGGGTTAACATTTGATAAATTAAATTGACTCAACTAATTCTCCAAAATCGTGCAAATCGGTGTTTTGTCTTCGATCAGTTTATATTATAGCGTACAATTGCAGAAAAAAAAAATTTCTTCTTTTGCATTCGCGTTAAAAAAAAATATATAAAATAAAAAGTTTATATACATGTGTTCATAACAATATAAATACATTTTTCCTTCTACTAGTAATTACTTTACTTTGTGGCTTCAATAGAAACAACCACAAGCCAATAATTCCGTCTAGTCATTTCGATTGTTTTATATTTGATTATCAAAAGCCAGTTATAATCATTTCATCGCACCAAAAGGTCGCAGCGTGGGCCCATTTTGCTTATTGGCGACCACCAAAACTTTCAGTGTTTAATAATGTTTGACGTGGTCAAGACTATATTGCGGAATGGATACTACTACGCACGCTTCGTGGGCGTACTAAACTTTGAGGTGGATGTAAAGACTGGTCTAGCCCGAATAACAAAAAGAGCATCCATCTATGCCGCATTCGTCAATTTGTTAACTTTTAGTGTGATTCCTTGGCTGTCAAATAATCATGTGATTCGTTTATTCTGGTCAAGGGCTGGTTCACTCCACCAGTATCTTTTCCTCGCCCTGATGGCAGGCCGCGTTATTTGCATAGCCGCGACATTGATTGCACGTTGGTGGCAACGTCCTCATTACGTTCGCTTGATCAATGCCTTTCAACGCCTGGCACATAAGAAGCCACAAGTGATAAGATTGTGGAGACGCGGAGTCATTTCCAAAGTTGTGAGCATCACTCTGTCGGAGATATTCCAAATGTTAATCAGCCTTGTTATTCTCCATGATGCGCTCACAATTAAAACATTTCTCACTGTGGCAGCCATTTCAACAATTACAGCTCAAGTCAATGTTATCGTGGCTCAGTATTACTTCGCTCTATTAAATATCCACGGACATTACATTCTTATTAACGATGAGCTCCGCTTATTGTTGGATGAAATACGCTCTTTGGAAACCGAACATCGCAAGGGAGTATTCATAATCAAATGCTGTGCACTTGCCGATCAATTGGATGCCATTGCTGACGTGCAATTCCAGCTGCAAACACTGCTCAAGCAAATAACTAGCATATTCGGTCTGCAGATCGTTTCGATGAGCACAAGTTATTACATGTCCTCAGTAGCCCTTATCTACTATACTTTTACCGAACTTCGAGCTTCACAAGTATCTGGCATGCTGAGCTACTGGGCCCGAGCTCTGGTCGTACTAGAATTTGTGGCGTATTTCACAGACATTCATATTACCGTCAACATTACTTATGCAGTTCACGAAGTCCACGCAATCTTGGTGAATCTGCTCTCACAGCACACGGTGTTTGCTAGCGGATTGGATGAGCGATTGGAGGTGGCAGTAAGAACAGTACAATACTATAATTTACTACAATTAAATGATAAAAACCACTCTTGTAGCTTAAAAATTTTCAGATACAATTGGCGTGGAATCCACTGAGGATCTCAGTACTGGGAATGTATGAAATGAAGAAATCCAAAGCCGTCGCAATGGCCAGCTCAGTAGTGTCGAGTTCTTTGGTTCTAGTTCAGTATGATTTAAAAAATTTCTAAATAAACTTGCTTCTATTCAAATTATTAACGCTTTCTGCTTTCTTAGCCTTAGCACTGCTCGTTTGCTATCACCCATTTCGTAATTACTCATTATTTTATGGGTTTATTATCGTATGATATCTACCTACCAAACGCATCAAATATAATTTACCTATGCTCATTATAATGAAAGGCTTATTAGTCAGTCTGTCAGAATGCTCGACCGAGTTCAGTTGATGTTACGGATATCCTATTACTACTCGCGATTTCTTGGTGTGCTCAACTTTGAAATTGACACGAAAACTGGTCACGCTCGAATCACGACACAATCCACGATCTATGCCGCAGTAGTGAACGTGGTAATCGTTTGCCTCTTACCTTTGCTGTCACAAAGTGAACTGCTGCATTTAATGTGGATACATGCAGGGCAGCTCCATGAATATCTCTTCTTGGTCGTGATGAGCATGAGAGTTGCCTGTGTACTTGCAACATTATTTAGTCGCTGGTTGCAACGTCACCGGCTTGTTTACCTCATTAATGAAGTTCGTCAATTGGCAATTAAAAGACCAGAAGTTATTCGAATGTGGCGACGTGGAGTTATTAAAAAATTCTTAAGCATTCTAGTATCAGAAGCGGTACAAATGTTGGGCAGCATTGTGACACTTAAAACAGTTCCAACTTTTAACATAATCGTCAGCATATTTTCGCTTTACATGCTGACTGCGCTAGTGAATGTTATCGTATCGCACTATTACTTCATAATGCTTAATATCCATAATCATTACATACTGCTAAAACAGGAGCTGTGCTCAATTCTTTGCGAAACTCGTTCTCTGGAGGGAGAGCAACGAAAGGCAACATTCATGATCAAATGTTGCATCCTAGCCGATCAATTGGAAGCGATAGCCAAACGACAATCTGAATTGCAGAAACTGGTCACTCTAATGGCTCAAATTTTTGGAATTCAAGGCTGCTGTATATCTTCAAGTTCTTATATAACAAGCGTCGGTAGTGTCTACTTTACCTTTTCCGCTCTGAAAAGAACCGCGGGAATGAGTTTGAACCCTTTTTACTACCTCCTGATCGCCGTTGAAGTTGGCGTATATTTTGTTGATCTTTATGTCACCATCAGTAATATATACACGGTTCTAGATGATCATGATGAATTAAAGCAACTGCTCAACCAATACTCCACGATTGCCATGGGACTAGATCGGCGACTTGAGACGGTCGTAAGTGTGCCTAACAAGTTGTTATAATATTTTCTATAAGCTATCATTTTCAATAGTTCGAAAGCTTTCAACTTCAACTAGCTCGCAATCCGTTGAAGATGCCCATCCTGGGACTTTACGATATGAATAAGACGGTAGCTATTTCCATGGCAAATGGGATTGTCGCAAATTCCTTAGTTCTGATCCAATATGATTTAAAGTATTCATAGCCATGAGTAAATCTAATTGATTAACATATGAACTTTTTGGAAAAATTGCTGAAGAAAGAAAACAAATGAATAAATGGAAATTGTATAGATCAAATAAGGAAAAGATAGATTATAAGTACAATATAAATAAATATATAATAATATTTGTGGTTTAACCTATTCAGGTAATTTATTCACTGGTAAATTTATTTATTATGCTGAAGAATTTTGAATTTAATTGAGTTGTTAACGGCAAAAGCCAAAAGTTGTTTAAGTAATGTCGTTAAGGTCGCTTAAAGCCAACGACTAGCCATGAATAAATCTAATTGAGTAATTGATGTATTTTTTTGAAATTCGCAAAAAGTACTTAAAATAAATGAGAGTCCTGACGTTGGAAATTTTCTATATTTTATACATGTCTCATGCATTTATAAATTAATTATTATTTTAAACGAAATTGTTTTGCTAGTAGGGAAACCAAAAGTTGTTTAAGTAAAGTCGTTGAAGATAGCCAACGACTTAAAGTGTCCTTTATCAATCCGCAAACTTCGATTGTGTGTGGGTGTTTGCATGCGTGCCTGCGTGTGTGAGTGCCAGTGTAGTTACATCCTTTCAACATGAATGAAGCAGAGCCGGAGGCAATTCATGAGACAGCGGCCAAAGAAAACACAATATACATTTGACAGGCAGACACAGACTCAGTTTGAAGCTGTGCTTGTATGTGTCTGATTTTTCGGACTGAAAACTTGGGCGTTTGGGTATGTGGAGGTGTGTTTATGTGTGCTCTCTAACGATGTCCTGAATGTGAAAGAAAAAGCCCAAATAACCAATAATAAGTGAAGGAGGGTAAGAAGCAACGAGGTATCCTTCCACGTCTGTATCACTTGCTGTGCCAATGGTATGTGTAATTGCAGGCAAGCAAAGTGATAATGTCTGTTTCATAAAGTGTATGTATGTTTCTATGGACTTTGGGAATGGCAGTGGTAATGGGGAAAGAGTAGTGGATAATGGGTAATGCTGTGCCGGTATTCCTTTGTGTTGCGATTGCCAGGCATTTATAACTTGGCTCCTTGTCCTCGCCCAATGACACTGACAAATCCTGTCGCAGAGTCACAGCATCGCATCGCATCGCATCACAGAGCTCGATGGCGCGTCAATTCTTCGCCACAATGGCAAATGGCAACAAAATAAACGAGCTTCCATTCAATTTTCCACAAGCACGAGAATACAACGATTCTGTATTTGGCTCTGGCTCCGGCTCCGGCTCCGGCACTGACTCTGGCTCTGGCTTCAGATACGGCTATGGCCCCGGCTACTGGCCTGATGAGCTGCTGGCTGTCAGTTTAGCATAAGTCGCTGTTTCATCCGGGGTCCAATATGCATTGCCAACTGGCAGACGGACAGGCGTAACGCCAATAAGCTTGCAATGACATTTTAGCATAATGCATTGCAGCAGCTTTAGTTGGAAGCCAAAAACCAACAGCACGACAAGGACAACAATCGAGTCACTGAGTGTTGCCTCCTGACACGACACTGCAAGTGCGAGGAACAGGGGCAGTAGAGGAATAGAGGAACATACTTTGTATGCATCGTGCGTCGTGTTCAAGTGGTAAATGCAATTTCAAATGGGTCTGATCTATGTATATCGAAAGTAGCTGAGTACATGTCCCGTAAAATGGCCCCAATAACAATAATATGTACAAATGCTTTACATGAAGCGGTCAGACGAATGTCCTGGCTCTTTCTTTAGCTGAATTCGAGTGGCTTAAAGTGTCAAAAGGGCTTTGGGTGTATGGGAGAAGTTTGTAATCAATACTAGTAAACAAATATACTTATGTACTTATCTCGTTCCCTTAGGATGTCAGGATAAGAAGTACGAAGTTAGATGTAAGTTGCGGCAACCAAATTCATAATTCTCATATCCTACATATTTATACTCTTGAAAAAAATGAATTTTTTCAAATCGATATCGAATTTCAGAATATAATTGATTTGATTTGTAATTGAAGTGCCTTATTGAAAAAAATTAAAAATGTATGCTTAAAAAAATATTTGTTTTCTAGCCTTAAAATATATTATACTGCGTCTTGAATTTCTAATATATCGAATAGAGAAATAATAGTGAATATGGGAACAACACAAGAACAAACGAATAAATAACCATTTTTGTAGTTTCCAAATAATTTGTTGCGAAATAACAAACAAATTATATATTGTTTATAAAAGTTAAAGTTATTACACTTTAGGTTAGAAGGAAAATTGTAATGATCATTGCATTTGTTGGACGGAATTTCCAATATGCTGGCATTGGCTGCACCATCAAATTTGGATTATGACTTAGAAAATATCCCAACATCCTGGCACTGTGCGCATTCTCAAAAATTCATAGGAAGTCCCACAGCTCGTGCAAGAAAAATGAAAATTAAATTGAATTTTCCAAAAGGCACGCACATAAATCCGAAGGCAAAACCGTGGATACAACGAGCAAATGAAAGAATTCAACAACAACAACAATAAGAAGTAAAATGAGCAGTATGAAAGAAATATACGAAAGATGGCGTCAGATGAAAATTTGTAGTTTGCTTTTGCCGAAGGCCAAAAATTGTGCTCAAAAGTATCATAAATATTTGATTTTCACATTTTACAACTTCTCCGTCTGGCCGGATGTCTGTATTTCTGTCTGTTACAGCCAGCGTCTGGTTGGGGTGCCAACAAAATTGATAAGTTTCAATGATTACGTTTAAAATTGATATAATTTGTGCACAATTTTCCGCAATTGGCGAATGTCGCGTACGTGATGAGATTTTCATAAGCGATTTTCTCGAAACGTCATCAAGTGCATTCGACAAATAGGAAATGGGAACCGTTGCAATATTACATCACCCCAATCAGTTTAAAGTTTCACATATTTTTAGAGTTCTACTGAATAGTAATAAAATGCCGAAAAACTTGGTCATTTCTGATGAACAATACATCGATCCAATCATATTTTAGTTATTATTAATCGAGCGAGTTTAGAAAAATTGTTAGCAGAACAAAGTAATGCAATAAAATTAATTTGTAATTCATCTATTATGTTATCAAACTATATTCATATGCAAATAAAATGTTTTTCCTCGGCTGACCGACTGAACTAAGATAGCCCACTCAATGCTTGTAAACTAGAATTTGATCACATCGTATGTTATATGACATAATTTAAACGTGTACTTAAGAAACAACTTTATTCTTAATATTCCAATTATTTTATCTTATAACATCTATACCTAAAAAAAATAAATACATATGTATATGTATAATAATGAATCTTATTCCGTTACCATATATGGATTTGTTTATACAATTTTTAATTTGAAATATCTTTTTGTTTTTATTACCTCATTATATTTCATTGTATTAAAGTTAAAAATTATTTTTTTTCAGTTGCGGCAATCTTGCTTACGTTACACTTCTATCAGAACACATTGCTATCTGAATTTCAAAATTGTTTTAAAAAAAAGAATAAGAAAAATATTGATATCAACATATAATACAAGCCTGAAAAATTATTAACAATTTAAAATTGTAATGTCTTACGTTTTTTGCAAAAATGCAAAAATATTAAAATATAAAAATGTTCTAACAATTGTGGATAAAAAAAATAAAGAAAAAAAATATAACAACATTAATATGAATTTTATATATACTGCAGTTCTATTATGTGGGCGGCAAGGAAGGCAAGGTTGCAGTGTAAAAAAAAAAAAATCCGAAATTCACAAATTATATAAGCAGCAAATTCCCCAAGTTTCAACATTCTAGCTTTAAAATTACGGTAGTGGCCAAAATAAAGGCATTTCATCCCAATGTGCACTGTCTTTATCAACTGCTAATTTAAGACTGCTTAATTTCAATCTGTTTAATTAATGTCAATTTCCCCATAGTGTTCTCATCAGGCACCAGTTAAGACAAAGAACTTTATATATAGAGAATGTATATTAATTTATTAATATAATATAAGTATACAATAGTATAGTATAGTATATATCTACATACAGATGTATGTACATTAAGTTGTTTTGTCCTGATAGATGACATGCTATTAAGCATCAGCTTGTACGGCAGCACCTAGAAGGACCATTTCTTCACAATCATTTTAAGTCGCCTGCTAAGAAGCGAATTTCATAATTTCATCTGCATTAACATATTCAACATTTCTTGTTGACTTTTCGCATTAAATTCACATGCACTCAGAAAAACGTTATACAACACAAAAAAAAATATGTGCGTGTGAGTTGCCAGCGCTCTCTAGTTCTTCGCTCTCTCTCTCTCTCTCTCTCTTCTACCTATGCACACAACGGAAGGTGGGTGATAGACACGATCAGCGAACGCTTATTTTGTCAAGCAATTAGCGCGCACTCGCTTGCACTCGCGTATAAGCTCTTTATTCTCCTTTACTTTGCCATTCTTAGATCTCAAAAGTGGCATCCTCTTCTGCTAAACGTTTTCATTTGCATGCATTATAGCAACGTCTTCTGCTTTAATCTTTTCGGTAACTAGCAACTGCTTCTGCTTTACTCTCGAAAGTAGCATCGTCTTCTGCTATACATTTTCTTCTCTTTGCATTCGAGCAACGTCTTCTGCTTTACTCTTACAGTTAACTAGCAACTGCTTCTGCTTTACTTTAATATCCATACGTCTCAAAAGTATCATCGTCTTCTGCTTAACGTTTTCGTCTTATTGCAGTCGATCAAGTCTTCTGCTTAGTTTTAAGTAACTTCTCCTGCTTAACTTGATCCTTTGGGCATTCCGTTTGTCTGATTAAGCGTAAAAAATATTAAAGGCAAATTTTCATTGTTTTTGAGTTTTAATAGTGCTTTAAATAGTTGTGCTGCATTTATGGATTTATGAGTGGATTTTTTGCACTGCATCGCAATACCTTGGCATTTTCTTAACCCATTCGGACAGTTTATCGCAGCAGGCCATAGTCAGCCAAGTGGCTGTAGAGGAAATCAAAACGTTGAATTTAAATAAGAACTTTAACAAAACACAAAATTCATATGAAACTGTACGGTTTTTGTACATAATTAATATTCCATAATATTTACAAAATTTAAAAGGCAAAAAATGTATGGAAAATATTATGATGAGGGCTACAGTTTATACTATAGTTTATATTATAGAACTACATCATTTTAAAGGTGGCTGAAGAGCTTTTAACCCGTGGTAATAAACATAGTAACGAATAGGCTAGATATGGAGTGTTTGTCACTTGAGGCACATTGTCTTAATACTTTCATTATGGTTACGGCGCAAACTGGTCATCATACAAAGAAGGTTCTTAAGAGTGGCGAGTGGCGAGTGGCAGTGGGAATGGGAGTGGGAGTAAGAGTACGATGAGTGTGTGGGATTCACATTGGCACAAGCCGGTGCTCGTAAATACTTTTTATGTACACCTGCACATTACAAACTTTAAAATTTATGTGTATGTATAAGGTTGTTCGGAGTTTTGGTCCGTATACGGCTCGTATTTATGGATGCGGCGTCGTGAATGTTGCGGCATATTTGGTTTCGGCGTGCGAAATGCATTTTATGAATCTTTTATGGCTTTTAATGTGGAGACACCTGCAGACACAACACCTACACTCACACACACACACACACACTCGGAGTTGTATGCACGCCCACACACACACACATAGTATAGGACTCGTATTCGCTGAGATTGGCGCCACCTGGCGCTGACTTTATGCGGCACTGGCGTCACACAATCAACGCCAGCGAGTGCCCTCGCCCAAAACGGCAATGGAGTTCAGCAGGCTTGATGGGCGTTGTCATAAAAAGCGTGTGTGGCAATCGGGAAGGACGGAGGTGGCCACATACTATATATGTGTATGTACCTTTAGCTTTTCCTTTATGGCATATAGTAGCTGGATGCGCAATCTGCTCACGCGCCGGGAGCGTATATCATGCTGTCCTAATCCTTGGTGGGCATGGCTTTCACTAAGCGCTGCACATGAAATATTCCCACCGAAATAACTTGAAACTCAAGCAACAAAGTTGCTGCTGCTTCTGCTACTGCTACTGTTGCAGTGTGATTTATGTGCTTCTCTGCTTCGCTCTTAAGGTAGGAGTATTTTACCACTGCCACGCCCACTCATTAGTTTCCGGCCAGTGTAAAATATATGCTCATCCATGTGGATATAAAATAACGATGTCGTTGTCATTGTCGTTGTTTTTCTCGTCAACCATCAAAGATTGCATTCCACTGCGAGATCTTAATAATTGCATCTGTCGCAGTATCAGCATCAGATTTTCAAGAGCACTTGGAGTCAAATTATTTGCATTGAGTGCATTGGAAATCACTAAACAGACGTAACTCCATTGATGGCAATTCATACCAAGAAAAATAATAAATTCACCTTAGGGAAACTGTGGTTTGCAGTTTATTGATATAAAATATAACATCAACTTGGTCTGGATGGAAGATGAAAATCAAGCTGAACGCTTAAAGTTTTTAAAAAAAAATAAAAAAGTCATTATTTCCAAACTCAAAATTTTAAGCAAAAGTACAACTTTTGCAATCGTGTGTATGAAGTGTGTTTCCCTAACAAGTATTTAAGTTAAGAAAATAAGAAAAAGGGTCAGTTATCTAGTCCACAAAATCATACATATGTATCTAAATCCACACTTTATTTCAGTCATCAATCGATTTGATTTGAATTGAAGGATGCGTGCTTAAGGGCCAAGTATTCATTTCAACATTTTTGCTTTACGCTTGACAAGCTAGCAAAATGACAACAAAATGCTTAACATTTGATGATTTTGATCAATTTTTCGTTGCAAAAGCAGACAAGTGGGCCAAAGGAGAAACTCAAAAGGCCTGTAAAACAGTCATCCATTTAAGTGCTTGAATGCGCTCTTGAATGTGTAATCCGTACCCAATTTAATCATGTCAAATTCTGCACATTAAAATAATTGCATTTCGCCAGTACACTCACTTACATATGTATGGAATCTGTGAACAATATGTTAACTACATTTAAACTGCATGTCGTCAAAATACTTGACACAAATTCAAAAGCGCTAAAGTAAAAGCTTAAAATCACTTGCACTTTTTTTTTGCACAAATTTCAATTGAATTTTGTTGTCATTTCTTTTGCTCTTGGACGGAAGGATTGGTGCTCTAATTGTATCTGATTGCAGTTCCAAGTTACCGGTTTCCAGCTCAGGATGGCAATGACAGTTGCTCGACCCGCATTCGCAGATCGGCATCCGTTGATTTTCAATTCGCGTAATTTCTTTAGCTACAGTTCACCCGCCAGCAAACGTGAGCGAAATTTAAATGGCGCTGAGTTCGCAGCTGACTGCACTGAGCTCATTTGAGTGACGAGAAGAACATCAAACGGTAAGAAAAACAACCAGGAATCGGATAGTTAAAAGCGATTGACTGTCAAATAATCGGCGCTGTAATAAAGAATTGTCACTTGTAAAATTACTTTGCATTAAAAAATAATCGAATGCGATGGTAAGTTGTGCGAACCCAGCAAACTGTAGGAACTAGAATACTGCATATTAAAAATACATTTTTAATATTTGGAATTATTGAGGGCTTATCCAATCTAAATACAAATAATCCTTTCTTTTTTTATTTCGTGAGTAAAAGTTAATTAAACTATTATTTAACTTTTTTTTAGTAGTTATTATTTGTGCTAATTATTCTAAATTTATAATCATCGAATAACTTGGAAATAGCAAATGAAAAGAATTTCAAATTATTACAAGTAAAAAAACAAAAAGTTTTAATTAGAAAATTAAAGCAATTTGTAGCCATAATTAATCAACTAAACTATGATCACACATACGTACAAATGTTATGTAGCCTTTCAATTTCCTTGTCGGAAAAGACAGCAACATGCGCGAAAAATGAACATGGAACTATTGGGGGCAATATGGTAACGGGGCGGGGCGGAATGTGGGAATCGGGCTCTTTGAAGTTCATGTTGTTTGTCAAGAAAATGAATTTCACTTGACGGCGATTATGTGGCAGCCATTCAGTCAGCCAAGTTGTAGCACTGGCAAAAGTTTTGTAAAACATTTCCGATATTTCAAATAACACCGCACCAAAGCAGCTGCACACCGCAACACGCTCCCCCCCCCCCCCCCCTGCCCTCCTGACTCCCAGCATGCCCCTAAGTTCATGTCGAGCGTGTCGTCTAACCAAAATGCCAAACGAAACGGGCTGCCTGACAGCAGTCAACGGGTACCGAAGGGTAAAACTTTGCCTAAATCACTTAACAGAAAACAAGTGTTGGCATGTGCCCTACTACCAAGAATTTGCCATTCCCTTACCATACTCTAACCTCATCTCATTTCTATCACACAAAACTTGCTCTGCGCCTTCTCAATGAAAAGTTTTGGTTTCTGCTCGTTTTTTGTTTTTACAATATGAATGCGAATATGCAATACGCAATGAAATATAATAACAAGAAATAACCGGAAGCAGTACACAGGAAGCGTGCTGTTTGACATACCGCACATACAACTACGATTCCTCGTGCCCCTCGCATCACTTTCCCTTTCCCTTCTCCTCTCCCTTGCCTTAAGAGCTGTCACCATATCACCCCAGTTGTGGAGGCAGAGCAAGTTGAGTGTGCGTAAACAGAAAATCAATTACATGTGCATACAGAACTGGCGCCCACTAGCGTCCTGCAGCTGCAACACTCGAAAGTTCTGAGAACGGGGATTTACATTAATTACGGCACGAAAAGCTTTTGACTTTTATTGTGACATAGGCCTGGTAACAACGTAACTACGAATCTCTGTGCGCGTGTGTGTGTGTGTGTGTGTGTGTACGATATGTATATAAAATGTATGAATATTTCAGTCCCCACGGAATGGAGCAAACTTTTAAAAGCATGTTAAGAGTGACCTACACGCCAAAATGTCCATTTAGTTAGCCATACAAACACACACACACACTTGCACTCTATTACACACGCACACGTATCGTAAAGTTAGAGAGGCCTCCTTGCTTCTGAGTTGGGTCAGCATCAGTTTTTGCAAGCTGACTATGCGAAACTATGGGCCGAGTTCGATTTTGAAATCCCTTGCATAATTTATGAAAGGCATCCTGATATTTGAATTTGTGAACTGCTTGGACATTCATGGTAGTCTTCTTCTTATTTAACTTTTGCTCCTTCTTATGCATACTGCTCGTCATCGGCCATTGAATATTTATCTTGTGAACTACATCTGGCTCTGATTCGCTTCCATCAAATTGAAAATATGCCATTTTATTTAATTTCATGCAAATCGGATGCCGTTGCCGTTGCCGATGTCGATGTCGATGGTAAAGCCCTGCTATATTGGTATTGACTCTACACTCCTGTGGCACACTCCCCTTATCATCTCACTCATCACACCGGAATGCTTTTTAATTAGCATTTTGCTTGAAGGCTTGCACATGTTGCATGATTCTGTTTCGTATCTGTAGTCATACATCTACATGCAAGCAGTTTGTTGCTGGGCCATTGCAATTTATGTTGCCATGTTGCATACCCCCAAAACCTCACAACACGAAATGCACCGCAATGCGGTTTGGTCGCCATTGCCGGGACTCATTCCCTTCCTATTTCACGCGCTGGCAACGCTGAAATTATGAGTATTATAAAATATTCACTGACTTGTTGAAATGTTTCATGGCGCACAGCGTAATTTAAAAGAATTTTCTTGTTGGCTGTACAAAAAAAAGAAGCACTATCCAATTTATCTTGAAAAGTCAAATCAATCCACTAGCGAAGAAGAAACTAATTTTTCTGATCTCTACAAATGAACTTCACATCAATTTATAATAAATGCAAATATTTTAATAAATATTTGGATTGGATTGGACTAGCGTCATAATTTATATGCCTTAGCTTGTAGTGCAATAAATATTAACCAATAAATAAATAACATATCTATATCTGATAAACCTTGTTGAAAATTTGTTAAACTCTCTGATTTTGTTAAATTTAATGTGTTCATATAATTGTGCTTAAAAATATATATTCTTTGCAGAGTCTTCTGGACTATGGCATGCATAGATCTGTGGGGCAATATTTAATTATAAGCGGAAATGAATTTTGATGGAAAATACGAATTTCAGATGTACAGACTCCACAATGGAAATCGTCTGGTCTTCGATCTTTATACAGGCCTAAAAAGAACTGTCCTTCTGCTTTCTGTAATGGAAATTTTATTTGTTGCATACTTTTGGGAGCGTCGGTAAAAGTCTACAATTTGGCATACAATTCTTCATACATTTGAATGGCATGTAATTTGAGAAGTTGGTGCTCAAAGCAACACAACATGGGCGTTTCACAAAATTATTGAGATGCCTGTCCGTTGTCTAAAACATTCCGCCTTCACCCATACCAATGGCCATGCCAAGTGCAGTTACTTTATGCTATCTGACAGCATTAAAAGTGTCTGCTCAAATTTCTAACTTGCCCGAAGAATTTCTGCTGCCTTTTTCGCCGTCTTGTATGTGAGTGAGTGTGAGTGTGTGTGTGTGTGTTTGTAAATGTAGAAAATGGATAAAAACTCAACCCCCCGACTCCTTTCAGTTGCACGCGAGAAATGTTTCGTGACAAAGAATTTCAAAACTGAAACAGAAACAGAAGAAAAACGTCTGTGAGACATTGTAAAGCGTTGCAAGTAGCGCAAAACTTTGAAGTTTTATTAAAAATACACACCGCAACATTCTTCAAAAACTTTGCACACGAAAACGTGAGATAATTTAGGAAGTCAGAACCGTGAGACAGAGCCTCGTAGTTTTGCTCCTTCGAGTACTGCGACTATTGGGTACTCCCGGGCAGGTGAATGGCATCGTCCTTACCGCGGTAGAGAGTGTCAAGTACTTTGGATAAACTTTTGTGACAGCTCAATTTGTGTAAGAAATCGTATGAGCAGCGCCTGGCTTGTGGTTATGTCAGGAATATTAGAATATTAGTTGATAGTTTTGCTGGCAGCTAATGAGGAGTTGTAAGTAAAAGAGCAAACTGCTAATGACGGGCTCATAGCGACAGTTGACAGAGCAATTAACGCAATTTGTATACGACAAGTCGATGCTTAAAGCTCGACCATACTTTTCATACACAGTAATATCAGACATAATGCTAGCAAATTTCCTGCACAAGTACTCGCATGTTTACGTGACCTATTGCGTAATAAACACCAAACACCATCAATTATCAGGCCACAAATAGACACATCCCTATGCAAACCGAGCTGTATCAGCTGCAAATGATACCCAACAAGAACATCAACAACAGGAGCCGTAACAAGCGATGCACTTAACTGGCAGTTCCGCCCACGTTCCGCTCCCTGGGCTGGGTGTCTGGGATGCCAGCAGTGGTAGAGGAACATTAACATCATGTTGTGGTTATGGAAATTAGCTGGAAAGGATGACAAACATTGTGCGTGCCAAGATTTATGCCCATCTCGAAACTCAAGTACTTGATGCACTACTTCTCATGCACATCCTGTGAAAATGGAGCAGCAACAGTTATGCCACAGATATCTACAGACTAAGGCGGGACTACCCACACCATCCCCCTAATTGGTATTTATTGCTATTTAAATGCAACGAAAACTTGTTGCTACTTTTCACCTCGTATTTCATTCGATTTTACTAGGCACAAGAGCATCGAGCACGCCCCCAAAATGTCGGCTAAGCAAACAGATCTTGTGGAACAGCCAATAGAAAATGAATGCTATAATTAGATCCGATCGTTCATAGCGAGCGAAAGAGAGCAAGCATAATGGAAATACTCGCACTCAAATCACATATGCGATTGTCTGCATGTGAATGGGAATGGATGGATATCTTATGGATGCGAGGCGAGCATTTGCCCGCATCTTGAGGCTAATTTCAGTGGGCACACGACTTTGGCACGGTTTAGTATCGTCGCGACAATTATCGTAATTAACTCGTTTATGTGTTGTGTGCTAATCCAATTATCCAAGTTCGCGCAGGATGCCCCCGAGAAGACGCAGCGTGCAACGTGGCAGAGAAACAAAATAAATTAATTCAATCAGCATACAATTAGAGAGACAAATGAAGAATTTTAACGCACAATTCGCATACCTAATTGAATTGTGTTGCATTCTATTCCTCTCATTATCTTCGCCATCACCATCACCATCACCATCGTCCCCATCCTCAACCTCATCATCATCAGTGTCATTGTCAGCGTGCTTGTCACTGTGAACCAATTGTTCAATTAGCTAAAACAGTGATTGATAAAGTGATTTAAGAAATTTAAATTCAATTTGTCAACCATGTTAAACTATCAGCAGCAGTTGCATTCGCTACCCGCCGGCAATGCCGGCAATTTCTATTATGCCGCCGCCACATCGACAATGCCGTCGGCAGCATCCAATTCATCCGGGCCTGAATCCGCATCCGCTGCTGCATCTCTACCTCACTCTCTGCCATCCGTTGAGGTCACGTATCCCTCAGAGCCACATCCAATGGAACTGGAGCAGAAACTGCACGATGCCTCATATTCGAAGGATAAACACAGTGCACATCGAAGAGAGCTTGATAAAATTCACAGATTCTCGGTGGATAATCTTATTGAATTGAAACAGGATGCGTATGCAAAGAGCAAAATGCCTCTGGAATTGTCAAATAGTTTTGGTAAGTTTAATATAAATGTCATCAAAGAAATAAAAAAAATATAAAGAGCTAAAGAGCTAAAACAAACCTACTTTAAGCAAATCATATATATTTACGGCAATAATTCCCATAAAAAATGTTCGTTACAAAATGAGTTGATTTAATGTTCATCTGAATCAACTCTGCTTCGAAGGTGATCAGTTACGCCGTTTCTTTATAGAATTTTGATTGACCTTTTTTATATTCGTAAAATTTTGTTTTTTTTTAAATAATAATTATGCTTTTGTATACAATATAGATAGGCGTAGATTGAATCAGCAGCTGGAAAAATACACATTTTTGTAAATTATGTGTATTTTTGGATGAAATGCATATCCAAAAATATACAAATTTTTCAAATTGTTTTAATCTTTTATTCAAAAAGAATTCTCAATTTAGAAAGCAAATAAAATTTGTGTTTCAATTATAAAACAATTTATTCATAATTATCTTTCTTTATATTGCAATATAAAATATTTTGCTTTGTTTCCTGACTATTAATTTATATTATATTTTTCTTTAAAATTCGTTTTGTGCGCCTTCACATTTACATATTATATGCATGTATGTTTTGTGCATGATTCGGTTACAATTTAACATAGAAGTTTACTAAATGATATACTCTTATGTAATCTGCTGGTTTGTATGTTTCGATTCAGTCATTTATACTATATACCGATAAGCTTCAGGTATTATTACTCAAGCACTCTCGACTAAAGTGTTTGTGGCATATGAATAATGCTGCTCTCTTTAAATATGCTTTAAAGTTCATGTTAATTAGGTCACTAATTAAAATTGTACAACTTTCAAGGACGCCACTTAACCCATCAGATATTGAACTCAACTTAATGAATAGGGCCATTTCGAAAATTTCGCGTTATTAAGTTCTTTGTTTTAGTTTCGTACTAAATTAATTGGGTGGAAATCGATTAAGCTGATTCATAGATTTAAACAAATATATATCTGCATTACATAATACGAAATTATGAAATAATACAAATATTATGAAATGGCCTAGGTTTCTGTATACCTAAAGCCAGAGTCGCAGCAGAAAATGTACATATGTTGTTAAGAACAAAGCACATATTTATGTAAATATGTGTCTAATGTTATCTAAACAATGAAATCAATTTATTAATTATTATAGTATTTGGGTAGCTTAACTTTCCTTTTTGGAATCTTTGCATTTGGCGTCAGAACTGATCCAGGGGTAAGAAGAGCGTGTGAAGAGTGTTGCTTGTCCTTGATATTCTTTTATTGTTGTGTACAAAATGTAGTCAGTGTGTACGTATTATTCCAAAGACAAGGTTATGTTGTATTTTTGCAAAGACTGACAACATCTTTGGCAATTACCAAAATTGAGTGCAAGGATTCCGAAGACTAAGTTTAGCCAAGAGGCTATTCATAATAATTTTAATCAGTGATTTAATATGGAGTTGAAATGTTGATAAGATATATAAATAAAAAAATGCAGTCAGTGAGGAAATCTGTCAGAGCAACAAATTTTATATGTATAAAAGCAGTTATTTAAAACAGAAGTACACAGCGAGAAAAATTAAGTTTTAAAAATAAGAATAAGATTCATCGATTTCATGTTTCGATATTAAAAAAAATCTTGAAACATTATTTCAAGGATATTATTTATCTTGAAACTAAACTGCATTCTTAATTTTCTTTTAAGTTTAAAACGTTTTGGTATCTAGATTGAAATATTCGTTCAAGTATTTTTTGAGCTCACAAAATTGTTAAATTCCAGAATTTTTTTCTTCCTAAAATAAAGTGGATCGAATATTGTAATTTTTTTTTACAAATAGTGCTAATTAAGCTGAAGTCTGCCGTTAAGCTATTAGTTCAGTTAGTTTTATTCTTCATGTGTTTGTCGGAAGTCCTAGGTTCGAACTAAACTTTATACACATGCTATTTTGGAAATTATAAGTAGTATCATTAAAAAAGAGTAACCAAATATAAGTATTTATACATTTTTGGTTTTTTTAAAAGCAATCTGAATTCAAGAACTTGGTTCTAGATTCAACAATTTCGTTCTTGATTCAAGAATTTATTTTCTGGGTGCAATTTAACCTTTTTTCATTGTAAAGCACGTTTTTTTCATGTACAAAGGAATTGAACAAATATTGTTTCAACAATATGTTTTAATTTTTACATAATTATTTCCCCCTGTGGGAAGTAAAATCCAATAGTTTTTGAAACAGATTTGTATTGAATCTATTTAGCTAATGAGTTCCAAATAATTGTTCAAGGTCCAATTTTGAAATGAATCCTAATTTGATTGGATTTAAAATCCATTTCTTCACTTTGCAACCGCCAGACTGTCGACAGATTTGTAAAAAATCATTTTATATTTTTTTTAACCCAACGAAACGTCTCCTTCAGGGTGGTAATCATCAGGAAATAAATTCTGTGCATTTTATTTTATTTTTTTTTCCCAACCAAATCTCTTACCCACGCCATTTGTCTCAATTTGTCAGTGGAGCTGTCCGCAGAGTTGCATCGTAGATCAGCGGCACGTTATGTAGTATGCCAAGCACTCCATAGGAACAACTGCAGTGCCCAATGAGTTCCCCAGGGAGGGGTAGAAAACGAGATGTTTAATTTGAATTGCCAGCGAATCGGGCAACGAGCGATAAAAAACAGTTGCAGCTTAATAAAAAGAAAGCAAGAACCGAACACGAGATGTGAAACCGAAAGGGAAACCTCAATCAGAAAAGCATGAACTGGGATAGGCATGAGAAACTGAAGGGAAACCAAGGGAAGCGAAGGGAAGGGAAAGAAAAGGGAAAGCGAGTGCAACTGAGACTGGCACATGTTACAATCCAAGCAATGACAAAAATAAACACACGCCTCTGGCCTCAACCATTTACAGCACACGCGGGATAGACGGTTGAGACGGCCTGGTTGAGCTGGAAAAAGGGGGCTACAGCTGCAGCTAGCACTACGACTGGTTGTTGGGATCCGGCTGGTCGTTTTATGCTCCACTTGGAAAATATAGGCGCTGGCCTGATGCCTGCTGATGCTTGCTGATGCTGGGCGCTTTTGGTTGTTCAAAGGCATGCGGCCTCTGAGGGAATATCATGTCAGCTTTGATTACGTTTTGTCATGTTGACAATGTTGAAGTACTGTCTGTCTGTCTGTCCTTCTGCCTGTGTGTCTGCTTGTCTGTGAGACTGCTGTTGCTGCAGTCGTCGGAAATGCTACCAAAAATGAAAAACTAGCGATTGAAAGACAGCTTCTGATAGCATTGCCATTGCCAGCTATCACAATAGGACGCGCATATTTCATAGCAAATTATGCCGTTGACAACCTGAACAGCAACATCAAGGACAGCAACCAGGCCAACAGACAACATGTCGCCTTCAACACACAAACAGACAGACAGGCACAGAGAGAGAAAGAGAGAGAGAGAGAGAGAAATCAAGAGAAGCGCCTTTAATGTTGACAACCCGCCGCCAATGCTGTGACAGAGGCACAAGACACGAAGTACGGGCCTACATAAAACGGTGGCTCAGCCGCAACCACAACAGCAACACCAACAGCAGCAAAAATGCATCAAGATGACACTGTCAGACATTTGGATATGCAATTGGCGGCGGCATAAATGAGCGAATGTCGCCCACATATGGCACCTAGATGTCATGCATGAGTTGCCACTGTCACAGACGCACAAACACACACACACACACACACACACACACACACACACACACACACACACACACACTTACCTACACACAACACACTCAGCTGCAGTCACCTACATAAATCACATATCATCGCATACATATATGCATATCCTATCCATACGTATTCTGCCTGTATGCGCATGATATCATAAATTCTCAGCTCATTTCAATTCAAATTTATCATTTATGTTTTGAGCAGCGTCGTAAGCACATCAAATTATATACTAATATACGCGGCTGCACATAAATCTCATGACTTTAAATCGAATGTAAAGTTGAAAGAGGTATTTGGCTTTGATTAGAAATGAGGTGAATAGAATAGAAAACGAATCGCATGACACAAATTACAAGAAACAGGGAATACTTGAAACCTTATTCGCATTGTTTTACTATGACTCAATGGAGTTCTCTAAAATGTGTTGCTTCTATGTCAGTTATTCGTTGGGCTACGCGAAGTAAAAGGATCTTCAACAAGATTTATGATATGAACTTCATTTTGTTTCTTTACAATATCCCAATGATTTTAATTAAAGTGTTTAAGACGATTTAAGATAATATAATAAAAACAATTGTAAACATTAAATAATTAGGTTATACAAATAGGCTTAACAATCTTAAAAATTATTATAATAAATTATAGGAAATACAAGAAAATCTTTCGTTTTTTTGTGTTTGTTTAAAAACCAATTAACAGAGAAAAAGCGTATGTGATTTTTCCTAATAATATACGTACATATATTTATTTTACTGTATTATGTATTGCTCGTAGTATATAGGTACAATCTGATATATACATTCGTTTATCGGTTTTCTCATATTTCTTGGAATGCCTTCCAAAATGGAAACACTTGGGCAGCGTAATCAATTAGTGAAAGTTGCCTCTCGCTTATTGTCGCTTAATGTCACAATTTCACTTTAATTAATAGATCGTAAATTTGTTGCGTTTGTTTTGTCGTCGGGTTGCCACCTAAAATTAGTAGGCAGCTGCCCGGCGATGTCGTCGACGCGAGATAATAGTATATATTTTATGACCCATGCCATTTGTTTATGACCTCCCAGATGACAATAAGCAGAGGCAAAAGGATCAAACAGAATGCAAAATTTTATGGATGCACGACCATAAAAACATACCAAAAATCCTGAGCTGTCGAATTAATTGATGTCCGGGCACTTATCGATTATTTACGAGGCTGTCGTGCAATGCCATCAAAATTGCACCACACAGCTAGCCGAATCTCAACAAACGTGAAAGATTTTCCCAAATTGTTTCATAATTGCAGGCGGCGCCACCGTTGATTACCCCAACGACATGCCATCAGGGCACTCAAGGAAGCCGCGACGCAATCGCACCACCTTCAGCTCAGCTCAACTGACGGCCCTGGAGAAAGTGTTCGAAAGAACTCATTACCCCGATGCATTCGTTAGAGAGGAGCTGGCGACAAAAGTGCATTTGAGCGAAGCCCGCGTTCAAGTAAGATATATAAAGGAAAATGCAATTCTTAAATAATAACCATTCCCCAATTCTAGGTTTGGTTCCAGAATCGTCGTGCTAAATTCCGGCGAAATGAGCGCAGTGTCAGCATCGGTCGTCCGCTGTTGGATGCAGCCACTCAACTGGTGCCCGCTCCAATTCCCAACAACATGCACAAATACCCGAATCTGTCCCACACTGGACCACCTGGCGCCTATGCCCTCAACTTTGCCCCTCTAGAGCTGCGCTCCTGTCAGAACTACACTAACTGCTACAGCGGATTTGGAGCGAATCCGACGAGCTCTAGCGGCGTCTGCTCGTTCTTTGGGCCGCCCAACTATTGTATGGCCGCCAACTACGCGAAGAACGCGTATCCGTCCCTTTGATGATGGCATTCTTCTGACTCAAATGTATTTCAATTAGCTAAATTGCATTATTATTTATTAGAATGTATTAAGATTGAATTATACCTGACTTTTAAATATTTATTAGAACATTAAACGTTAAATGACGCCTCTAAAAAAACTATTTCTTGTTCTGTTTGCACTTTCAAATTTAAACAATCGATAATTGATTCGGACAAAAAAATATTTATCAAACAAATAATATAAAATCACATTGAAATGTTAACAAAATCTTCCTTGTCTTATTTTAATTGTATACCAAGTGTTTAAAATGAACCTCTTAATGGCAATTCAATAGTTGTCTCAGATAATCATGTGCCAACAAATGAAACGCTCATCAAAAATTAAATTATTGATCTAATTAATAATATTATGAGAAATGCAGGGGTTAACTCAATTAATGTATGTATGTAGCTACATTATGAAATCAAAATCTCACTAATTTACCCGGATTATGAATAATTCAAGTTAGGCTAATGTGGCTTTCAAGATATTCAAATTAAAGGGAAAGCAAGATAATTTATAAACGTCAACTATGCATATTATTCCCTTAAATGGAATCTTTTTTCTACTTTTCAACTTTTGAGCTTTTCAATTATTGTGCTGTCAGTGGCCTGCCAAATTGACATTGCTGATTTAATTATTTACTCGGATAGATGAATTAATTAAAAATTCATACGTGTGTGAGTGTGCATATGACAGATACCAGGCTGTGTGTGTACCTATTACCCGCATGTGTTAATCTGTATAATAAAACTTAATTAAAGTCAAAGAAAACAGACGAACAATCAAAAGGAAAGTAAAGGAAAACTTTGAGAAAAGCCACAACACACTATTAGCACATACATTAGGATTGTGGCCAACTCGGTGTTGAACGCAATTAAAAAGACAGATTGCCATAATAAACAGAAACTACAATGCTGAAATGTTGAAATATACTCGTACACTTAACAGCACCTGTGGGGAAACTGGAGTAAATCGACATTTAAAGGTTAAAGAGTTGAACGCATTGAGGATTCCAGCTCAAATCTCTATAAAGAAGCCTAAGTGTAATTTATCATATGGCAAAGCCTTACTCTAACTTATTTTCCATCTTATTTTAAGCATCCAAAGCAATAAGTTAGCATTAGAGGGGAACTTCTTTGTAAGCACACACATGTGTTGGTGATATCCCCTTAATAGACAAAAGGTTAACAAGTACCATGTAAAAGTTTAAATGCAAATAAAGAACGAAATTCCCTTTTCAGCATGACAGTAGGGAACGCAAGGAGTTGCAAAAAATGCAAATTAACATTTGGAATGTAAACGGTATCTACCACTAATTTGCATAAAGCGAGAGAGGCGTAGATAGAAAGAGAGATGGCAGCGATGTAACAGCGATGAGTGCCTCATGTGTATTAAGCATTTTTACAATATTTACAAAATTGCAATAATGCTTGAAAGGCAGCACAAAGGAAAAATGCGTTTTGTCCCTTTGCGATGCGGCAAAATATCTGTACATAGAACATACATAGTTGTTGCTGCCACGAAGGCATACAAGGACGGGAAATTAACTGAGCCACGACATTTGCTGACATGCTACATGTTGCAGAACTTTGCATAAAGCAAAATAAAAAGGAAAACCTATATTTATCCTTGGCATAGAAGACGCCCAAATACACTTGCTACCACATTTCGCAAATCAATGAAAATAAAACAATAAAGTCAATAATTCATTTACTAATCATAAATATGATTTCTTCTAATTTCAACTTTTTTGTTTCGCCCATACACAATCCATTTATTTATTTGACTTGAAATGAATATAACGTTCTGTATAATTTGTAGAATCTTTATAACAAGAGCTAAAATTTTTTCTGAACTCAACAAGAATAAACGGAATTTCAAATTATTGTATTGTTAGAACAATATCTCACATTTCAATAAAATTTCAGAATTAGAAAAATAATTCAAGCAAAAGGTCAACTGCATGGTCAGTATTTCAATCGCCGTCTAACGCATTTCACGTCCCAAAGTACATAAACTCTATTGCATAGGGAACAAATAAAACCCACATACGTTGCACACATAACAAGAGAGGCACGAATAGTAGAAGAACGTAAGGGAGAGAATAAAAACTGTCAAATCAAAAGTCAGGCAGAAATTCCAGGGCACACAGGACATTTTGTCCGAGTTCGCATATCTATTTCAGTCGCAGCTTGACAGTTTATAAATTTCACAAAATGCAACTGCAAAATGCTGAGTAGAATTTCTAGTATGCGTGTGAAGATATAAAAACATAATTACCATCCTACAGATGCTATTCGATCCGCAACAATAATGATGACTTTAAAATCCACCAAATGCCCACTTATATGGCGCATTGCGCACAAATCTCTATAATTAGGTGATAATTTTGCGTCTGTTAAAAAGTAATTATTCATACACATCAAAACAGATGAATGAGCACCCACACACACACACACATACGTATAAGTAGATACATATGTTTTTTGTTATGCCACGGGAAACATCTTGACAAGGGCCACTTCTGGTTTGGCTTCTGTCCTCTTAGATGAAAGACGATCCGAGGCGCAGCCGCATCCCTCTTGACAGCTTCATGTGCCCCGGCCGATATTATGATGAGGGTGATGAGATTTGTGACTGTAAGATACTCTTTTATAAACCAAGATGACACCCTGTGTTGACTCGAGCACTGTCAAAACTCGACATCAACCAAGAGACTTAATTATATCGCATTAGATAGAAATGAAATAAATCTTTTCCTGCAGATCACCGGCAATAAGACAACAAAATACGTTCAATCAAATCTGTTTATTACATACTCTGGCATCTTCAATTTTATCTAAGCCGAAAGAATAGAAACACTGAGATTAGGACTATTATAAAGAGCAGCCAAGCGTTTATATTGAAGAATGAGCTACTGTTGTGTTCTATAATAGTATCAGAAACTTGTTCGTTATTCTCGGCATATAAAATGGCCGCAAACTCATTTTGCGGTATAGATCTGGCGGTACAATGCGAGACCAATTCATCGGCCAGGCGAAGTGAATGATTGATACAAGTCAACCGACTTTTGGGATAGATGAGTATTTTTGCTTTTCCCACGCCCTCGAAGCAACGGAAGAATGTTGAATTGACAAATTGCAGTGTTTTGCATTCTCCAATTGCTTCGCTGCGAAAGAAAACCAAATAATTCTGTCGTTTCTTTTCCATACTGAATACACTGTAGGGATCGCCGTTCTTCATCATATATGCGCCATACTTGCTGGCCAAATCTTGTGGATAATCACCGCTGCAGATCATGTTCCAGATCTTTGTGACCGTGGATTCACACCGGCCTGTCATCTTTCGATGATCGAGATTACTTCTTCATCGAAATACGATTACAAATTTTGTTTTCGAAAAATTTTAATGTTTGAATTATTTAACTCTGTTTGCTTAATACAGTTTCGTTATGGAATTATCGTATTTTGTTATTACGATAAAACCCATGACATCACTGCATGTTTTCATTACAAAATTGTCAATAAAACAACCGTCATATGCTTCAGCATAATCTTAAAAATGAAGGATGATTATGACTAAATTGATGACCTTTGGAGTAGATCAAAAACAATCCCGAACAAACAACAATTTGTCAGAAAAAGGTAACATCTGACTTAAATAGAAACCCGATGGATGAGTTTATTAACATTTGTTTACAAATATAGTATGCATCGATTAAATGTATGAGTCTGTCAATGTGATAACAAAAAAAGCAAAAAAAGCAACACGCAGTTGAATATATTAAGACCGAAGCCGAAGAAAGACAAAGCGGCAAACAAAGTGGTTCCCCAAATCCCAAGTTGATGTTGAAGTACCACAGAGCGAAAATTTGAACCCCCAACCGGTTCGCCTAAGGGGGGCCTATATCCATTAATTAGAAAGAACGAAATTCGTACACACTTGAGCGCGTCATAATCATCATCATCACCATCACCATCATTATCATCACAGATCCAGTTCCGTTTGCAGTCGGACAGCGAATTTCTATATAAAATAGACAGTATTTAAAGCGGGCACGCACATTTCAAAATCAAACTCATTGTGAACAGAATCCAAGTCAAGATGCGAGCTGCTTTTGCATTCGTCGTTGTGATCTTCGCGCTCTTCAGCCTGATGGAGGCTCTGCCTCATCCCGGACGCTTTGGCGGCGGCTACGGTGGCTATGGTGGCTTCCCCGGCGGTGGCTACGGCGGCTTCCCAGGCGGTGGCTATGGCGGCTTTCCCGGCGGCGGCTATGGTGGCTTCCCAGGCGGCGGCTATGGCGGCTATCCCGGCGGTGGATTCGGCGGTGGCTACGGCGGTGCCAGTGCGAGCGCTTCAGCCTCATCCTCTGCAGGTGGCGGTGGATTCTATGGTCGCTAGACGCGCTTAACTATAGTTATTACGATACTTTAAGTTGGCTAAATAAAAAAAGAATTTTAGCTTAAAGAAGTTTGGTGTTAGTCTGGCTCAAGAACTTGCCAGTTGGCTGCATTCTTTTTGAGGCATTGGCATTGCTGTGGTGTGGTCGGGTAGCTAATGGAATGGAATTTCGTCATAAGTTGGTGTCAAGTTTTGCACTTGAAAAGAAAACAGCTGCCACTGAAAGTGTGTTTGTGTGGATGCATTTACTGAGCTGAGCAACTTTCCAAGAACAAGCCACACAACATTTTTAAAGCGAGAAGAAAAAAGATATCAAACTTTTGCTGCAGTGCCCGACGGCCCCCAAATAAACTTTCACTTTGCTCCAGCTCCTGCTCCTTGGGTGGAACTGAAGCACAGTTGACACACATTTCTAAGCCAAGTGGAAACAGGCAACTGGGGACTTTCCGCCCTCACTTCACTCTCTCGTATGATGTGTGTGGTGTGTAAGAAAAGTGTTATATGTATACATTAATGTTATGTGTATATTCTCTGATTACTTCTCATCGGTCTACTGCGTCTCACGAATTCAACTGGTTCTTGGCATTGCCAGACGCCAGTTTGGTTCAACGACTCTGCGGCATCATTAAAAGTTTTTGAGCCTGTCATTCTTTATTGTATTTGGGGGCCAAAGTTTTGGTCGACCAGGGCCAGGACGAAGCCTTCATCACTCGGCTCTCGTATTGTTATCTTTGAATTTACGTGGCGAGCAGTTGGCGGCAGCACAAAATGCAAGTCAGGTCATTCAGCATTCTACTGTGCTTGACTCCAAGCTGCATTGATGACTACAATCGGTTGGCTAGCCTTTGTTTGCGGACACAGAATGCCAACCTCAAGCCCCATGAACGCGATTCATGAAAAATGTTTGCGGCGCTGTCATTGCAGGTGCATGTCGCCATTGTGCTGCCGTGCATTCTTACTCTGGTTCTGGCTGTGGCTCTGGCCATTCAAGTGGCATTTTCTTGCTGCTCGCCATTGAAAATCATAATATAATATCACGCAGGCTGCCTAATAACGACGGCTGCCTGGTCAGGACTGTCCGCTGCTGCGAGTAATGTAATATAGCATAAAGGAAATGGAAGTGCACAAAGAACACTTACGGCACAATTGCCTTTATGTAAGACGGAGTTATAGCACTCTTCTGAGTCATGACTAAACGGAACTGCAACTGAAGTCCTTATTGCCAACGGGTAAGACGACCGTTTTTTGCAGGCTCTCTGTCGTGGCTGTCAACGCACATCATTGACATCAATTCTGGGGATTGGTTGGCGATGTATTTTTGAATTACGGCCGTGGGACGACGACAAGCAAAGGGTGGATCTGGGGGGAAGTGGGTACTGCAAACAGTTCGCCTAAAATATGTCAATCGAAATGTAAATCATTGCGTAATTTGCATTTTGAGCATTTGCTTCAATTCAATTCACAGTGAGCAGTTTGTTGTTCTTGTTGTTGTTGCTGTTGCTGCTGTTTCTGTTATTGTTATTGTTGTTGTTGTTTCTGTTGCTGGCAACACGTGAATTATGGCGGCAATTTTGACAATTGCCAAGCTCCGGGCCACGCCTACCGCCTACTGGCGCAACAACTCCGCATTATGCTACGTGCTTATGTGAATGCCTATGCGTGAGTGTGAGTGTGAGTGCAAGTGTGTGGGAGGGGGACGGAAGAACAGTTTGGCATTATGTAACTTGGGCACTCTTCACGTGCACATAAATCGTTGCCGTTGTTATCCAACATAATTGTGTTGACATGTGAATGCTAATTTAAATGGATTTAACTACATTTTCATTTGTTTGCAGCCTCCTACCAAGTATCAACAGCAAGCAACAAAACTCTGTTATAATGACAAAAATCGTTAGAACATTTTACCCTCAATAAGAATGAAATGAAAAACTGAATCGCAATAACTTTAACACGTTCGGCAGCGAAAGGAATTCGATTTGTAGACACGAATTTGTTGCGAAAAATTATGTTTTGATTTATTTTATTTGATTTTATCTATGGCCAGCACACATAACTACACATACTATGCATGTAAAATGTAAATAAGTTTATAAGTTGGTGTGACTGTGTGTGTGTGTGTGTACAACGTAACTTTTCTCACGTACGCATGTTGAGCAGATGTGCATACGCCAAAAAGTATGCAACAGCAAAACGTGATTTCGTTTTAAAATTTCAACGCTTTGCTGCTGCTGTCAAAGGAAAATTTATTTGCGGAACGCATTCATTTGGAAATTATCGAACAGGAATTATTGGCTCCTGCATTGCTCGTGTTGCCTTTTATTGTTATTGCAGATGTATGTATGTTTGTATGCGATGCAAAAGCGAAGAAAACAAAATAAATAACACAATGCCAAAGCAAAAACGTGAGCAATTTCTTGGCATTTCCCTTCTCATTTCGCCCCCATCCCCCATTGAAAACTATTAAAGTAGCATCGTTTTTAATGGAATGAACAAATTTTTTGGATCAGCGTACAAATAAATGTAGTTTATTCAAAGAATTGCAATTGCGACTCACTCTACAGTGAGAATTTATCTTTTAAAATTAAATGGAATTGCAGCAGCAACAAAGAGAAAGTCGAAACGGAGCCAAGCATTTGAAACCAGCGACTACGATCTACAGTATAGAGACCACAAACTGAAATTTCTAACTTTGAAGTTCTCGCATATATCAGGTAGGAATTCAACTGAAAGATAAAACATTAATTAGCAGAAGCATCGAGTCAAGTAGGAGTCACTGGTACTATACCTCTTTGAACCAAAATCCCTCGGTTACACCATGATATGGATTGCGTTGATATTGAATTGTCAGATCGCACATAACATCCAGCAGATAAAAGTCCATACAACGTATCCAATAATTAAAGCAGCCAAACAAGATCAAATAAATAGGAACATCGACAGCAAACATAAAGAGCATTCCCCAATAGCCGTTGATCACGCTGAAAGTCGCGAAATCAAATCGAGCTGCCAGCATCAGCAATCCATACACCTTATTGATCCTCAGAGTGCAACGTCCCAGCACAGCGTGCATCGACCACAAGCGGAACAATTCTTTGCGCACACAGCGCTTGGGTAATCTGGATTTAAAAGTGATCGCAAGTTGGTCGAAGCTGCGATTGATCGATTGATAGGAACAAGTTATGTACCACAGAGCCAAGAAGTAACGATACGTAGCCACAGAAGGAATATTCATGGAGTTTTGAAATATAAATGTGATGAGCAGGACATTCCATCTGCGCTCGTGCGGCATCATGAAGCACATGGACATGCTGGTCAGGCACATGCACAACATTGTGGCCAATTTCATGTAGAAAACTTTGTTCAAGTAGCGATCAACGTGATGCGGGTGTTGCCGCATTATCTTGTTCACAATGCGTTCCAGTTCCATAAGAGCACAGTCCCGCCTGCCGCGAGAGACTATTGTGTAGGATATGGCGGCGTACGATACCGAGTACAGCACATAGCTGGTGTGCGGAATTAGATTCGGGAACCAATTGGTTGCCTTAATATACTGAGCCGACAACCAGAACATTCCGGGCAGCACCAGCAATACAAAGACATTCACGAACAGCGTATAGCCACGGGTCAGCCATGATTGCTCCACTCTTCCGGCCACCAGCCTGTGCGAGGTGACTCCGAGCACCAGGGCGTAGTTGTAGTACCACTGCAAAAGCCGCTTTTTGCCCATCATCAACGGCTCTCAACACGATACTAAATACGCTATGCGCAGGAAGCAACCTTCATTACCTAATGAGCTAATATCTAATCGTCCCATCATTTTATGTACATAAATTTATTTATTTGTATTACCAATTTATACTGAATTGTAATTCACAACCTTTTCGGTCTTATCATCATTTGTACATGCTTCAAGGATGCCGTGTGAGTCGTAAAAGCAAGCCAATTGATGCCCTTTCCGAAAGTGTTGTCATTGTATTTGCCCATTAGATTGCTGTCGAATATTTTACACAAATGAATAGTTGTACTATTTCAGTATACAATTGTTACAACCCACCTTGTATGACAACTCGAATACCACCATCCGCCTGTAAACTTGATGGCACAATTGTCTTTGGCATTATCATTATCACGATCTTGGCTTGTAAACTTTTGATTCACATGACCCCTCAATGAATCTCCCGCGTCTCCTGAATATTCGCCCAACACTTTCATGGCATATTGATTCGATTCGCTGTCAATAGCAAATCGATTGTATTTCGCATACCTCTTCTGTCCCTTGAAATCTTCCATGACTATGAGCAGTTCTTGGTCCAGCTCTTTTGTCATCGCATATAGCTTTTCGAGGCCTATGAAGAACTCGCCGTTAACGTTACCAAACCCATTTTTATACTGCTGCCAGAAGCGGTAGAAATCCACACTTCCATCTTCACGTCGCAACACAATTGTCCATCCACCGCCATGGGAATCCTCATCGCAGCTGACAATAAACGGATGCACACTGTAATCGGGAACGAGTATCTGATAGATGCCAGTGAGGCGATTCAAGGCTGTCGCCTCTGCGCAGCTGCCAGGAAACTGTTGGAGCTCTAGGCTAGTCAGCTGGTGAAAGTTCTGCAAAAGCCGATCGAGCAATGCGCCCTGACGAACTTGTTCCACGCTGCGTCGTGATAAGATTTTCAATATATTTGAATTCGCATTGAATAATTCGAATACTCACCGCATCACATCGAGCTGCGATTGGACTAAAATGTTGCTGGAGTCTTTCACATGAAAACGTATTTCGGTAGTATTGCCATATTTAATTGTCAAGTTCCCGAGTTTATCGAGATTCTGTATATATTCTTCATTGCAGTGCAGCGTTGCTATAAAAAAGCATAGAACTGTGCAAATTATTCCCAGTCTCAGCATCATTACAGTTTCAAGCAAGTGAATTTTCAATGAGAGCAAACTACACACGACTAAATAATCTCAGCTTAAAGCAAGCGATTTTATTGCGAATAATCGCGCTGATAAGCAATGTACTTTCTGAGAATAAAATCCCCTTAGAAGAGCCCAAAAAAAAAAGACTTCGTGTTAATTTGAAATTGTAAACAAAATCCATCACACACATTATGCGCTCTCTTTCCATCTGTAGATCAGATGAAAATAAAGGTATGTTTCTTAAACATACATACTTTAAATTTCATATTAAGTTGTTACGGGGTTTTACGTATGTCGAGCAATGTTCATTTAATTTGCATTCAAGTTTTATTTGTTTGTAAGTTCGACATTTTTTACGATTATTAATTGAATTCTTATATCTAATGACTGATAAATAGACTCAGGCAAGGCTACAAAAATATAAACTTAATCAGTATTTCAACAGGATATTTCATAGTCGAACACACTAAATAATAGTTCAAGCTTCGTTGTTATCTCCGACGCCTTATCATCATTTTAGCCGATTTCAATGAATCGTTCAGGCCCGAAAATGTATACCACATGACTCCCTTTCCATAGGTTGTCTCATTATATATGCCCATCAGATTACTAAAATTGTATTTGAAAGCCAATATCAATCAAAAACCTTTGTTGTAGGAGAACTTTTCAAAACATTAAATATGAAAGTAACGAACCTGCCATGACACTTATTGTACCACCAGCCTCCTCGATAATCAGCAGCACAATTGCCAGTATATACATCGTTATCTCGATCACGAGATGAAAAGTTATAGCTCTTTTGTCCTGAGAAAGAGTCACCAGCATCTCCAGTATATTCGCCCAATATTTGTAAAGCATATAAGTCGCTTTCACTACCAATCGCAAATTGATCATATTTTGCAAACTTTTTTTCGCCCTTCGCATTCTCCATGACAAAGATTAATTCTTGGTCCTGTTCTTTAGTCAGCATATACAATTTTTGCAGACCAATAAAGTACTCGCCGTTCACATTACCAAATCCATCCTTATAGTCCCTCCAGCCCCTATAAAAATTGACACTTCCATCTTCACGTCGCAGCACAACTGCCCATCCACCGCCCTGAGAATCCTCATCACAACTGACCATAAACGGATATAAGCTGTAATCGGGTATCAGGATTTGATAGACGCCACTCCGACGGGTCAAAGCTGCTGCTTCTGCACAGCTGCTGGCGAAATGTGCTCCTTGAAAATTGGTGATAGATATTTTATCAATTTTCGCCTTAAGTTCGGCAAACATTTTATTCTGTTCGGCTCTGAAACGAAATTGAATCATTAAAGATATACAGAAAATACAATGCAACTTTTAAATACTTACTGCAAAGCTTCCAGCTGAGATTGTAACAATTTTATGGTTGGATCCTTAATTTGAAAGTGTATTTCCGTTGTGTTGCCATATTTTATTTTTAAATTACCAAGTTTTTCGAAGCTATGCACATATTCTTCTTCACACTTGAGCACTGATATGTTTAGCATTAAGATTACGGTTAAAATTCTCACAAACATCTCGACGACTCAATACTGAAACATGAATCACAGAAGACTAAAGAAATGTGCGTCTAACAAAACAATTTATAGCAAAAGCTTATCAGTATTCAAGAGGTGAAATAAGCTCAATGAGATCCCATTAGTTTAATTATTCTAATCTCTGCTACCTTATAGTAAATAATCTCGTTCTGAATCTTAAGTAATAGGGGCTGTGAAATATATGTTCAGTACGGGTTGAAAAGGTAAACCACAATCAAAATAAAAGAATTAACTTTTTCAGGTAGTACCCTTTTTTGAACAAAAACAAACGGATTAATATTATATTTGGTAAACAATCCTTTTTAATGCAGACTGTATTTACCTGCTACATCCGTTCTACCGCAAAAAGTTTAATTACCTGGATGTTGTATAAAAGAACGAAATATTTCCTGGTAAGTATCATTAACATTTGGAATTTCAAAGCGTTAACATGTTCGGAGACATTTCATTGCTATCCTTGAAAATAGTCTGCTTTCTTTTGCTGACTATACTTGGCGTTGCATTTTTGGAGTATCTGCTTAAAAAGACAAATAGCTCGAATGGAATGAAAACGCCAGTTACGGTTAACAGATTTCCTTGCAGTCCTGAATACTATTCGGCCCCACGGATCATAACCCCGAGAAATAGAGAAAACGAAGGCCTATGCAATCAAGAAGCGCAGACACCTATCCTACGCATACCGGAATTGAGACACTTGCGGTTACAACAGCGTGCAAGAGTAATGACGGGAGTACGTCGACGACTTGATCAACAGTTTTAAGCTATTATAATAAACATTAGCTTTTAAGCAATTGAAATATACCAACCACACTTTTTTAATGATATTGTATAATTAAAATTTATTTAGTAAACGTATAATAAAATTTGATGTGAACTTTATTTGATTAACATTTTCAAATTTAAACGTTTTTTATAGTGCTGCCAGACCGTTTTTATAGCAAAGTATGGTACTCTTAAAAGTTCACACGCAAGATTATCGATATTTGGATAATGGGCACTGTTAACAGTATGTAAGCCACCGATAATCACTCACCGACATTTGCGGATTGTACTTGAACGATTATATCGTTCTGGACTAACAGTTATAATTTAAATAATAATAATAATAAATCTAACTTAAAAAATGTTTTTTTTTTTTTTTCAAAAAAGTAAATTATATAATTTTCATTTTGAAACCGATGCAGAACCTGCGAGAATCGTCTATCGGTCTTATCGATATCAGATGTTCTGCATCGATATTACCCCATCACTAGTGGCGGCGGGATTGAACAGCAACAATAACAAATCCGTGTGTGACTATAAATTGCATTGTATTTAAATGCACGAATGATATACAAACTAAAGATATTCATTCTCTTTCAATGCAGACAATATTCCGTCTAACTCTGCAGCAGCGTACACGACTAATGGCCAGCTTCTCGCAAGTACTCAACCCGATGACGGGCCAAAACACATGGCAGGAGCGCGGTGATGACTACGACTACCACCAGGAAGTGGCAAATGCAGGTTTCGGCGACATGCTGCACGATTGGGAACGTAACCAGAAGTACTATGCAGCTCTGCGAAAGACGATTGCAGAAATGCGTGAAGCTGGCAAGCCGGTCCACGTGCTTGACATTGGCACCGGCACCGGAATTCTGGCCATGATGGCGCTGCGTGCCGGCGCCGACACTGTGACAGCCTGCGAGGCCTTCATGCCAATGGCGAACTGTGCAGAGCGCATACTCACCGCCAATGCGGCAGCCCAGGTGCGACTCATTCGCAAGCGCTCCACGGACATTGAAATTGGTGTGGACATGCCGCAGAGGGCAAATTTGCTTGTGGCCGAGCTGTTGGACACTGAACTCATTGGTGAGGGCGCCATTGGCATCTACAACCATGCTCATGACCAGCTGCTCACAGAGGACGCCGTGTGCATTCCCGCGCGAGCCAAATGCTACGCCCAAGTGGCTCAATCCCCACTGGCATCGCAGTGGAACAGCCTGAAGATCTTGGCCAATCTTGATGGCGATATATTGCTGCGTCCACCGGCAGAGCTCGCACAGTGCAGCGGGGAAGCTGCTCTTCACGATGTTCAGCTATCCCAGTTGCCATCCGGTTCTTTTCGAGCCCTCAGCAAGCCCGTGGAGATCTTTAAATTTGATTTTCAGCGCAAGCAGAAGCGAGAGGAGCAGCGGGAGAACGTCTTGCGCATGGAACTCTGTGCGCCGGGCACAGTTGAATTAGTCTTCTACTGGTGGGAAATAGAAATGGACAATGCTGGCGAGCTGCTGCTAAGCTGTGCCCCGTACTGGGCTCATCCTGAGCTAAAGCAGCTGCAGTTGAACTGCGGCGACAAGGAGCGACCTGTTGCCAATGTCGTGCCGTGGCGGGATCACTGGATGCAGGCCATCTACTACATACCTAAACCGCTACAGATGCCTGACGTCAACGAACCGTTCTGGCTGAGATGTTACCACGACAAGTATTCGCTGTGGTTCGATGCGCACAAGGATCGAGCACCCACGAAGCCTGTGGCACGTCACAGCTGCAGCTGTGACCTGCACATGACCTACACACGCAGTCGCATTGGACAGCTCAATCAGGGTACGCGGAACAAACGCTACCTGGGCTACCTGGAGGAGACGTTATTGGAGACAAAGTCACAGCCATCCCACCTGTTGGTGCTAGGCGATGGTTGCATGTTAGGACTTGCAGGTGCGGCATTAGGTGCTGCAACTGTCCGTTGCCTGGAGCCGCATCGCTTCTCGCGCCGGCTGCTTGAGTCCATTACCAAGCACAATCGGCTCACCAATGTGACCTTTATGGATAGTATAAAGCAAATGGAAGCCAAGGATTTGGACAATGTCACACAAGTCTTTGCCGAACCCTACTTTCTCAATTCTATTTTGCCCTGGGATAACTTTTACTTTGGAACATTGCTGCTCCAGCTGAAGGATAAGCTGCCGGCTTCAGTGAAAATCTCGCCATGTGCAGCTCGCATTTACGCCTTGCCTGTGGAATTTCTAGACCTGCACAAAATACGGGCGCCCATCGTTAGCTGTGAAGGCTTCGATCTGAAAATCTTCGATGACATGGTGCAGGTAATCACTTTCTAATTGTCAAAGAAAGTCAAATGTAAACAATTTTGCATTCAATTCCATTGCAGCGTTCTGCAGAGCAGGCACTTTCGCTAGTAGAGGCGCAGCCCCTTTGGGAATATCCATGTCGTGCTCTTGCGAAGCCACAGGAAATCCTCAGCGTCGACTTTGCAAACTTTGGCCTGGAGCAGCAGAAACAGGGTCAACTGCCGCTGTCGGCGTAAGCAACGCTAAGCAAACTAACGCTTTATTGAAAGTCCTAATCTTGTGTATAATTTTGCAGTGCTGGCACATGTAATGGCGTTGCTCTGTGGGTAGATTGGCAATTGGCTGCCAACGACAGTCCCAAATCCGTTGTAACAACCGGCCCAATTGAACCTGTTGTGCCTGGTCAGTTTATAAAGTGGGACATGTTTGTGCGCCAAGGAGTGCACTTCATCAATCAAACGGAAGCAACAACGAAAGAAAGCGCTCAAAGCCGGTTGGATTGGAGCACAATATTTAGGCCAGTATTGGGAAATCTGAGCTTTAACTTTTCGCTTAATGCAATCCACGAAAAAAAAGAATAAAAGCCTTAAGAGTGTTATAGCTCTCACCTATACGCATCGCTTAAACACCATCACATTGGATCCAGGGGCTGGTTAAATTGGCTCGTCACCCTAAACGCCCCGAATGTCTTAACAGATTGAAAGAGGCGTGTTTTGCTGTCGTCTGCTCCTCCAACCCGGATACCAAAATTTCATACACCCGCATAATCTTCCAGAGGTAATTGCCATCGGAAACCCTCTATTTCCCACTGACATGACATGACATGACCGGCGATGGTTATGATTTAGTTGTTTGCTCTGAAGTCTTAACTATCCCAACGCATCCGTAGATGCAACTGTGGTTAAGTTAACGTCACATGTTGCTGTTCCACCAAAGCAACGCTATATTGTTCCAGGCTTTTGATGAAGTCAAGGTTTTCAAGCTAAATCTAAAGCCAATGTTTCAGTCGACAAATTTCAATTTAATTATTCCCGAGAAATATCGTCTTTTCCTCCTAAACAATTTAGCAACATTTGTTGTAAAAAGTTTTGGCCAGATCACGGAATTGGATATCAGAACGTGAGAGACTTGTGTTGTTAACTTAGTAAACTATCTGTCTATCTTAGTAGTATGTCCTTTACATATAATGTTGTCATCTTTTCGGAGTGTTGGCTTAGGCCTAGGCGAGGACGATGAGCACAAATCCAATCAGACTCCTTATCGAACTCATGCACCAGTCTATACAGGATTTCAGATTGTCTTTTGGCCTGTGAATATTATAACTAAATCATTGGCAAAAAATAAGAATTTTGGATTATTCGTTTCTGAACAAGAATTTAGTCGAGGCGTAGTATTACATTACATTTTACATTAATCTAAGGCTTCGGGATTTCCTGCTCCATGTGAGTGATCACAATGTTGCGCTCAGTCTGGCCACTTGGATTGTTTGTCTTGAGACCAAACTCGCCTCCCTTAAGACGCGAACGCAGATCCAATGCACGTATGTCGGTCATCAACGAATGCTGCTTATTCTCTAGATCTACATCGATTTTTTGTGCATGATCCGACAGCAAATTAAAGTTGGCCTTCGCATCATCGATTTTCTCCCTAAGCAAACGACGAATTTCGCGCAACTTCTCCACCTCCTGGCAGAGCACATCGTGGGCATGATCCAGACACAGCTCCATACCACTGCGCTGAGCCCGATTCTCCAGTCGCGACTCGGCCAACTTCAATGAATTCGACTTGTCGCGCAACGATTCCTCCAACGACTTTATCTCACAGACGGCACTCTCCATTTCCTCCTTCATCTTCAGCTTCTGCCACTCCAGTTCATTGCGTGCCCGCTGTGTCTCAAAGATTCGCTTGCGTATGCAATGCTCAGCACGCTCCTGCTGCGCTTGCAACATATTCCGGGCCTTTTCACGGCATACGAATAGCGCTTCCCGTATGGCCGATGTGTCCGCCAATTCGTTCTCGGCCAGCTGCTTGATGTTCTTCACATGCTCCAGCCACGACTCATACGAGCAAGAGCTGCGAAATTCAGAATACATATTTATGTGTTCAATGGTTCAAGTTCAATCTTACTTTTTGGGATTACGCATGGGATCGGGCTTGTAAGATATTCCAGCAGAATTGCGATCAAGTGCCAGTTGAACGTTATCAAGATCGACGGCCTCCACTTTGTTCTCGATCTCCATGCCAATCTTAAAGCGCACCTCCTCCAGACGTGTCAGCTTCGCCCAGGCCTTTTGGCAACGTTCCGCAAGCAATCGCTGATTGTTCTCCAATATGCGCAGTTCATTCTTGACCTCCGTATCGGGCTCATCGTATGTAATCTCAGACCCAAGGCGGCTGTCGCGCATCATTAAAACTTCACTTATGACGGCAATGGGTGCAGAGAGTGCGGCCAACTCCCGCTCCGTAATATCTTTCTCCTCCTGCAGCGCATGGATCTCGTCCTCGATGCGCCTAAAGGTTCGCTCAATAATCCGACGCCAATTGTTCAGCTCAATAATGCTGACAATAAAAATAATTAGGAATAAATACTAAGGTTTAAATAATTCTTTAGTCTTTACCGATCAGTCAGGGCATCGTTAGTCTCAATGCTCGCCCAGTCACTCTCGATGCGTGTCTCATTGCGGAGAGTTCGCGAGGAATGGCGTAGAGCGAAAGCATCAGATCGACGTGCATCCGCCACATTCCGCAGCCCAATCACTCGAGCATTCCAATCAGCCAGGGAGATGTGCTGCAGCGGTTTCTCCATTGTAACCACCGATTGGAAAGCCATGGTTATTTTTTTTATTGAACTTTAATGAAATGTATTGAACTGATAAACTAAAGATATTTTCACAGAATTTGTGTTAACTACTTTAAAACACAACAGCAACTGAAGAATATTTTCAAATTTCAGCATATTGGAAAACTCAGTTTGTTTACATGATGGCTACTAGATTACCAAGGTGTCGCCTTAGTGCCATTGTCAAGGACAACGCTTCCATTTGAAGCCATTGTCTTGAATCGATTTTCGGGCAGCCGCTAGAGATTGGGGATGATATCGAATCCTTCATAAAAATCACATTTCACGAAAAGTATTATATAATTGCTCTCTCATCTTTATATTTGGAACACCAATCTTAAAATGAATAAATGTGAATCAATTGGACGATATATAATATGTATTAATTATTTAATTTCCTACATGAGTTCGCAACTTCAATAATCATCACATCTATTAAAAAAACATAGAAGCCCTGTTTACCTAAAAATATATTTCAATGGAATATTTCTAATTTCATCAAATATATAAAAAAAAAGCTTTGGAAAGGGAAATCATGATATCACTTTGGAATATTCTCCATATGCAGCAATTCAATATTTCGATCAGTCTGAGCACTTGGGTTGTTCGCCTTTAAATTTCCAAATTCTTTATCCTTGAGTCGCAGTCTTAGCTCAAGAGCTCGTGTATCAGCATCCAGCGATTGACTTTTGTTCCCCAGATCTATATCGAGTTTTTGCACATGAATCATTAAGAGATTATAGTGTGCCTGTGACTCGTCCAGTTTCTGTTTGAGGCATCGTCGTATTTCCCGTATCTTATCCACCTCTTGTTTGAGACTTGCATGAACATAATCGAGGCAAAGCTCCTTGCCTCTCCGCAGTGCGCGATTTTCCAAACGAGACTCGGCAAGCTTCAAATCAGTCATCTTCTCCTGCATTGCCGTCTCCAGAGTTTCCATCGAGCATATTGCTTTTTCCGTTTCCTCCTTCATCTTGACCTTTTGCCACTCCAGCTCATTACGCGCCCGCTTGGTCTCAAATATTCGTTTCCGCAAGCTATATTCCGTTCGTTCCTGCTGGGCTTTCAGAATGCTACGCGCCTTCTCCCGACAAACAAATAACGCCTCCCTTATGGCTACGGTGTCCGCCAGTTCATTCTCGGCCAGCTGCTTGATGTTCTTCACATGCTCCAGCCATTCTTGATATGTGCATGCACTAAAAGAATTGTGTATGTATATTATTTAATAGTTGTTAGTTAATGGTCAGATCTTACTCTCTGGGAATACGCTGCGAGTCCGGTTTGCATGATATTTCTGTCGAATTGCGATCAAGCATAAGTTGCTTGCTATCCAACTTTTTCGCGTCTATTTGGTTCTCGATCTCCACCCGAATCTTCTCACGCACATCTTGAAGGCGATTGAGTTTCTTCCAAGCGTTATGGCAACGATCCGACAACAATCTTTGGTTGTTCTCCAATATATACAGTTCATTTTTGATTTCAGTGTCGGGTTCATCGTATGTGAGCTCAGCGCCTAGGCGACAGTCGCGCATGCTCATCACCTCGCCGATGAGTGCAATTGGTGCTTCCAGAGTATCCAAGAGGCGTTCCGTTAAAATCTTTTCCTGCTGAAGTGCCTCAGTTTCGGTGTCAATGCGTTCATAAGTTTTTGAAATTATCTTCCGCCAGAATTCCAACTCATCAATGCTGCAAATACCTAAAAGATTAAAGAGAATGAACAATACCAACAGATTTATTTTTTGATTACCGATTAGTCAGCGCATCATTTGATTCTTTGTTTGCCCATATACTCTCGATTTGTGCCTCATTGACCACGGTGCGCGTTGCATTTCGAATGCCCAAAGTGTCTGTTCGACGAGCATTCGCTACGTTCCCAAGCCGAGCTACACGAGCATTCCAATCCGTTAGTGAAATATGGCCAAGGGGTTTCTCAATGGTCACAACCAATTGAGAAGCCATTTTAATATTTTATTTTTTGAGTTGATGGATTAATTGATGAAAAATGTGTGATAATATTCTCATGTGTGATTCACAATTGACTCTGAGATTTTTTTTTTATTTTTACCTGTAGGTTGTCGTTGGTTGATGCGGTGGTAACTAGATCAAACCTACATCGGATTTTTAAGCAGTAGTAGTTGACTGTATGATATGGTGTAAATATGTGGTCTAAGAATTATCTTAAAAAGAGTGAGGACTATTATTATTACTTTAAGGAGTCCTCAAATTATGACAAAAGTCTCTATATAAGGAGGCAATATTTTAAGTTTTTTCCCAACAATACGGAGGGGGCTTCTGTTCATGCTAATATGCATCATCGATGTAACGCCTGGTTCGAAAAGTATAATTGGTAAAGTTAAGAGGGAAAGCCCGCTGGAGTGCATAGAGATTCACGAATATTTTGAAAGTCTACCTTTTAAACGAATGCTATGTGCGCAGCTATAGGGGTTTTATTTGCAACTCCGTTGTTTACTTTTAGTAGCCGGTAGAAAATACTTGCTTTTTCTAGCTCATATGTTGATTACAATGTATTTGGCGTGAATAATCTGTTATCGTATATTTGTTGACATTAAACATTCGTAGATATGATGAAAAAATGACAAAGTGAAAATGCTTTAGCTATAAACTGTAGCGGTTTCATCGAGGTCAACTCCCAAACACTGCAATGATTCACTTGCGAGGATCCAGCTCGACACGTGTGAGTTCGATATTGCGATCAGTTTGTTCACAGGGATTGTAAACAAATTCTCCCCCATTGAGTGTTTCATGGAGCTTCAGTGCTTCAGTATCTGTCATAAGCGACTGATTCTTATTTTCCAAGTCTTCATCAATCCTTTTCGCGTGATCCGAGAGGAGATTCAAGTTGGCCTTGGCGTCATCAATTTGGTTCATGAGACAGCGACGAATTTCACGTAACATCTCCACTTCCTTACATAGCAAATGATGTGGTTCATCCAGGCACAACTCAGTAATACAACGCATCGCACGCGTCTCCAGACGAGTCTCTGCTAACTTGAGTACACTGGTCTTGCTCTGTAAGGAATCTTCGAGCGAGTGAATCTCACACGTGAGATTCTTAATTTCATCCGTCATCTTAAGTTGTTGCCATTCCAACTCGTTTTTAGCCTGCTGAGTCAGAAAAATGCGCTTTCGAAAGATATATTCAGTATGTGAACGTTGAGCTTCCAATAAGTCACGCGATTTCTGTCGACAAACAAATAGTGCATTCCTTATAGCTGATGTTTCGGCCAATTCGTTTTCAGCCAATTGTTTCATGTTCTTCGCATGCTCTACCCAATGTTCGTATGAACAACATCTAAGTGTTCTGAGGATAAATATTTGTGTATATCGAATTATATAGGACATTTTCTTACTCTCTGGGATTACGCAACGGATCCGGCTTGTTGGATATATTGGTTGTATTGTGATTCATTGCTAATAATGCATTATCCATATCCTCCGTCTTTTGTTTGTTTTTAAGCTCTAGTTTAATCTTAAAGCGTACATCTTCAAGGCGTATCAACTTCTCCCATGCCTTTTGACATAGGTCCACCATCAATCGTTGACTGTTCTCCAATATGAAGAGTTCGTTTTTGGCTTCTTTATCCGGAGCATCGTGTGTTGACTCTGGAATTTCTCGTCCATCGCGTATACTTATCACTCTGTTAATTACCGATAAGGACTGTATTTGGGAGTTCAGTTCACTCTCGAGTGCTTTCTTTTCCTCCCGCAATCCCTCGATTTCTAGTTCAAGGCGTCCAAATGTTTTGGCGATGATATCGCGCCAGTGATCAAGCTCAGCAACCCTGAGAAAATTACATAATAATTATAAATACATACTCTTCTATACAAAATTGATTAATAAGAAAATAACAAATTCTCTTATGGCAGATAATATACGATTGAAAGGCAAAACCAAATAAATAAACGCAATATTCAATTTGTACTTTTAAAAATAAAAATTCATTTTAAATTTTTATTCTAAAAATCAAATAAGTTAATTTGAAAACTAACAACCTTTATTTTGAACAACAATAATCAACATATGTTCATAATTATTATTCTTCGGAAATTTACATTTAATTGTTGTACAACAAATGTAAAAAAAGACCGTTTAAAACATCAGTTACACTTGATCTTTTCACCAGAAGGTTTGGCTTACATATATTTGAGATACAAGAAGGTTTTGGTACAATAGTACGGATACTACTTATATATAACATATATATATATATATACATTTATATAGTTTCGAAGCATTGTGGCTTTACTTACCGATTGGTCAGCGCCTCGTTGGACTGATAGTTCGCCCAGTCGCCCTCGATACGTGACTCATTGCGTAGCATGCGAGATGCGTTTCGCATGGTCAGGGCATCAGCCCGTCGGGCATTGGCCACATTGCGAATTCGGTCTACTCGGGCCACCCAGTCACTCAGGGCCAGATGCTGCACCGGCTTCTCCATGGTTACCGCCAAATGAGAAGACATTTGTTTAAATGTTTTATGATTTTTTATGTATAATAGTATTATTTTGTTGTACTTGTGTGTTTTCAAATAAAGATTAGATTTATTATTTGGTGTGTAACTATAAGAGGCTACCTGATCTCAACAAATTCACCTAAAATTTATTTTATTTATAACGAAATATTGTTAAATTTACTTAGTAGTGGATTAACATGTAAAGGATATATTATATACAAATCATTTAAGCTGTAACTTAATTTTAAAAATATGTAAACTATTTTTTTAGGTGGGGTAAGCCACAAATGTTTTAAGCTACAAAATCTTTCAAGCTGTATTCTTTTAACTAATTTGTCCTCTATGTGAACCTGATAACCTATTTTAGGAAAATGTAAATTATTTTTAAAAGGCGGCTTACTCTACAAATGGTTTTCAAAAAAATTCCATTCGTCGCGTAATATACGTTATTTTACATTTACATATCTCCTTATATTTATATATGTTCATAAAATCATATTTTTCAGTAACTATTAACAAAAACGGCACTGTTGATGTATCTCTTTTCTCAAAATTAATCTGAAATTCGTTTTATTTATAAAGAAAGTTTACTCAATATTTATTTATGTTCTTGAAATTATATTTTTCAGAACAACCATTTAGAATATCTTGTAAAATATGACTCTGTTGAGGTATCGCTGTTAACATTTTAGTAGTTGGCTATCGGCAAACAGCTGTTAGTTATCGATACTTGATTACTCGCGTCTGTGCGATATTTATTTTAAGTCAGCCACTGCTGCTGTTTATAGTTTTTACATACTGGTAAAATCGTTGTTAAAAGGACAATTGGCAGTCGTAGAGTGTGTGCGTGCACAACTAATTTGTTGCTTGCAATAGGGGCGCTATTTGAAACGTTCTAAGATAGTCTGGAGCTTTGGTCACTTGAGTGTGATTGGCCCCAAAGCTGCAGTAAAGGTGAAGGACAACTGCGAAAGACAAAGGACTTGAAAACAAGGACGGAACGCCACACAATGGCCACGTGCAATCGTAATCTTAACGAGAACGAGAACGATAACTCTGCCAATACAACAATATGTCCATCCAAATGCCCCAGTGCCGCAATCAGCCTCAATGTGTTGCCCGACGAGATATTGGAGTTTATCTTCACCTTCCTGCCCCCATACGGGGATCTTGAGCATTGCAGCCTGGTGTGCAAGCGCTGGCAGGCCATAGTAAAAAGTGAGTAGAGTAGCAATTCAACTGGGAGCACTTAGTTTAACCCTTTGCCCATTGCTTCATGCAGATTTCGTGCGCCGCTCGCAGCTCAATCTGGAGAAAGGGCTGGCCGACTTCCGGCTGCGATGGGAGGTGTTCTCTCAGCAAACGGCGGCAGCTGTTGAAGCCAAAAGTCCAAGCCTGCCAACGGGGATGCCAATGCCCATTATAGCTGGCCGCTTCGCCCACTCGACGGTTCGACATGGCAACTCGATGTTTGTGTTTGGCGGAGGCTCCTCGTCGGATACAACATTCAATGATCTATGGCGCTTCGATTTGACCCATATGCGTTGGTCACGTCCTCTCGCCACTGGCACATATCCCTCACCCAAGGGCAGCGCCTCGATGGTGGCATGGCGCGATAAACTGGTGCTGTTTGGTGGCTGGCGTTATCCCTCACTACATCCACCATATCAGCCGTGGTGTCTATTCGATGAGCTGCACTACTACGATCTCGCCAAGGATCGTTGGCTGGCTCGCAACACCATGCCCTGCCCGCCGCCCATGGCTGGGCACTCGGCAACTGTGCATGGCGATCGTATGATTGTGTTCGGAGGCTATCAGATCAAGGACGATGTCAATGTGAACTCCAACGATACCTGGGTGCTAGATCTGGATGAGCAGCGTTGGTGGCAACCACTCTTTGTGGGAAACACCCGACCTGCGCCACGTTATGGACAGATTCAAGTGGAGCTGGACAAGCATCATCTGCTTGTTGTTGGCGGCTGTGGCGGAGCAAATCGCGTCTATACGGATGCCTGGCTGCTGGATATGACACGTGATGCGTGGAGCTGGAAGCAGCTGAGTGTGCGCAACAAGAACTTCGGCGCCGTTCATATGTGGTGCAATCCCGGCTGCAGAGTCAACAATTATCTGGTTGTCGTGGGTCCCTCGCCCAAAATACCGCAAGACTTTCAGATCATGAAACAGAGTCGCGTCCCAGTCGTCGGTGGCAGCGCCTTACGCTTTGCTGGTCTCGGCCAAGCCCCACCACCACCTCCGCCGCTCTACCAGCAGCAGCAGCAGCCGGGCCATCGAGTCCCGATGCCAGATCGCAGGCCAGGTGGCGCTGGGCTGCCTGATCAGCAGCAGCATCAACCGCGTGTAAATAATATGCGTTTAGGGGGCGCAGCATTGGCGCCACAGGAGCAGTATTTGGCCAATAGGCGAGCGATACTCAACCAGCATATGCAGCAGGCGCAGCAGTTTATGCACAACAATAATGTCAACAATAACAACAACAACAACTATCAGCCACGTTCGGGGCGACTCAGTGATTTGCATGCACCACCTGTGGCAGCTGCAGCCGCTGCTGCTGCGGCACCAGTCGTGCCCGCTCCGCCGGATGGAGATGCGGATGCTGCACAGAGATTGCAGCGTAACTTGGCATTGCGGTGTCGTGACAACGAACCACTTTTGCCCAAGCGCTTCGACGAGCATTACGAGGTGAGAGCAGTTTGACTAAGCATTAAATACATTAGATTCGAACTTATCGTTGTGCTTTTCCTAGGATCCCTTCCGCATGGCAGCATTTAACGTGCCAGGGCGCTCCCGTAGTGCGTCACGAGATCACAGCGAGCGAATACGTCGCATGGAGGAGAAGATGAATGCCATACGTAACTCTCGACGTAGTGCACCCGCCCATGTGGAGCCGCAAGCGTTGCGTGCCCCTTCCCCCAAGCGTCTCAGATGCAATGTGCAATCTCTGTTTGTTTGCGATATATCTAGTTTGCTGCAAAACGATAATGGCTGCGAGCCAGGCCTGGATTGGGTGGAGTACAAGAATTTTGGAGTGCTAAACGGTGCACCCGATCGCCTCATATTGTCCAGCCTGATAGCTGGCAACGGAGAGTTGATTTTGTTCGGTGGCGTTCATAAAGAGACGCTGACAGACATCACACACCATGTGTCCAATTCTATACACTTCCTGAGTGTGCCACGTGATATTATCTAAGCGCAGATTCGAGCCGGCTGGCAGCCATACTTTACTTACACTTTAGCTAACTATATCTCTGTAAGCCTAAGTTATTTGCTACGAACTAGTTTCTGACCATACATACTACCAAGCGCATCATACCCTTCAAATTAGTTGCTGCCTTTAGATATTAAATTTGAGTTAACGTGTACAATATTACTTATACCAACTTGTGAACATGATTAAATGAGTTCAATACAAAAAGATCCAAAGCACCCTTAGAAATCCCATCATCTCCATCAATTAAACATGTCGGTTACAACAGAGGCAGGTGCTTCAAAAATACAAAAGCAAAGAGAGGAACACTCCACTCGGAGAGCAATAAATTGGCGGCAGATACATGGAGAGAAAAAAAGGCAGACACACGTGTGCGAACAGAGCAGAGTCCCAAGACTCCAGCTCAGCCCAGCCTCCAATTTTAATATACCAGTTTATAAAGCCACATGCCAATGTCAGTCATGCCAAAGCAGCTGCCTCCGGCAAGTAAGGCAAAGAAATCACGCTACGTCCCAACATAGCCGAAGTAACGTTGCCCTTAACAGAAATACATTAAATAAAGAAATAGAAAAACCAATTCTTGCTTGAACCGAATTGAATAGCATTAAATTGGATTGAGAATATATTATTTTAATATTTCAGAATTAGAATAAAAGTCCAAAGCTGAAGAAATGTTTACCAAAGTCATGTGGTCCAACTATTTATAGTGTATCTTATATGAGTTACAGAAATAACTTTGGCTGAAGAAGAGACTATTAAAGGGTTCAAGGCTGTGCCATGCCAAAGCCGATCATTGTTTCCAGAAGAAACGGACGATGAATTCGTAATATCAATTGAATGTAAAGTATAATTTATTCTCGTAAAGGAACACAATATTTATTGTAAACATTCTCCACTGCAAACATTAGAATTTCCTTTAAAAGAGAAAATTGTGAATGAATTTGAATAAAAACAAACTCAAGAGCTTAATGCAGACACAGAGAGACGTTCAGTTCCGAGCGTCTTTGAGAGCGCGAGAGAGCACTAGAAACAAGAGAGCACCAAACAATTATAATTCGTTCCTCCATCGTGATCAGTGATCAGTTCAGTTGAAGGTGGCGCGTTGCGCTCAACGGTTCGTGTGTTCGTTCTCTGAGCTCCATTTACGTTTGTCGTGCACTCAGATAGCAGCTGGCAATATCGGTCAAGTTCAGCTCCTTTCCAGAATTACATTTTGAGACATTGAATTGTCGTGCGTTCAGGTGAAATTCACTTTTCAACACCAGATAAAAGCAAAAGTGCAAAATTGTAAAATATAAAATTAAAAATACTCAAGAACTTGTCACTGTGCCAAATATTATGCACAGATAAAGTTTAAAAAGGTGTGCTCTCGCCTTCCATGTACAAAACAAACTATATACAATTAAGAAATTTAAGTATGTACATATATTTTACATAATTATTTCAAAGGTCGCAGAACAACTCAAAAACCCTTAATTGTCGTTCTTATGTAAATTCGATTCGCGATCGTAAAAAATACTCAAATAAAACAATTTGCGCAGCAGCTTTCGAAAAATCAATTATTCGCTCTTCCAGCGATTCCGTAAAATAACAAAACAATAATCATTAATAAAAAAAAGGTAAATATTGAAGCTGAGATTGCAATTCAATTGAATCGCGCTGAGTAATTCCCCAAAATATGTCTGTCTTAAGAATTATTTTTATTAACCAGAAACTTATTTAGTCGTCAATTAAGTCCACGTTCCCATAGATTCCCTGCAATGTCATCCACACATCTAAGTAAACACTTTAAACCGGTTTCATATAACCCATGCGCGAAATATAAATAATGAGAACCACACACACACACACTCTCTCACACGCACTCCTCGTTATAAGGCAAGAGGCGGGGCGCCAGGTGCAGACCCGGCATTAGACCGAGAGCAAATCCGTAGTATTTTTATTTTGTTATTGATAAACAAAGCATTAGCGTCGCTGGCCAGCGCAAACTTAGTTATCACCGCGAATTCAATTTAATTTTGGGCGACACTTACGTCACTAACAAAGGGCGTTCTATGTATGTATATGTAATCATATACATACATATATTACAAGTAAGTCTATTGTGTATTCTTATGTACCCGGCTGGGATTTCTTATCGGATCGCAGAGATTAGATCAGCGTGTTTTTTAGCAACCAATCTACACATTAATATAAATTATATATATGCACACAATTCACGTTTCATTTTCAAGGATAAAGATCTATTTATTAAGTCTGTTATAAATATCAGAAGCAAGCTTCGGGGAAATGTACTCTGCTGCAATATACTCGGTATTGAATAATATCTAGATTTCAATTGGTGATATTTCGCAATAATGGTGATAATGATAAACTAAAGGATTCAACGATTGTATATCGGACGGATTTGATTTGGTGATAATGACTAAATTGGAAATGATTCTCGAAGCCCGTTAATAAAAGTCGGAAATTACCGAAATCAGAAATATTTGAATTACACTTAATTTTTAGAAACATTTCTGAAGCAAACCCCTTTTTATAATTTATTTTTTTCCTTTAAACTTTTGGAAAATGTTAATACTTTAGAAGAATTGTACCACTAGGTATTAATACAGACGGATATGTCTATATTAATTATGTATGCCTTCTTCATGAGTATTTAAAACTATGCATTCAAGGGCACCCAGTATTAAGAGCATATCAACAAAATTACAATATTCAGATTAAAATGTATTTTTTATGCTATGTAAATATTTTTTTGAAAGGGTATACGTAGTTTCGGCGTTGTCGTTCTTGCTATGCAAAGTAAGGGAAAGGCAGAACGAACCCACAAAAAAAATTTCTCAAAATTCACTTAATGATTGATGCTGAATCTGCGAATAAAACTGGTTTCACATTACCTCTTAGTTTCTCCAAAATAAGCAAATTTATTGACTTTTCGCTATTGGACTCTTTCAGATGAGCACTGCTGCTGTCATGGAGATGGCCGTTGCCCATCGCAAGGAACAGGCCAATGTAGGCACATTGCTGGCCCGCCGTTATGCGGATCTATTGCACGCAGAGAAGTACACCGACTGTGTGTTCCATGTGTGCGAGGAGCAATTAAAGGGTCACAAGTTGATCCTAAGTGCTGCCAGTCCCGTTTTCGAGGCCATGTTCTATGGACCGCTGCATGAACTGGAGCCGGAGATTGAGATACATGACATCAGTGCCACGATCTTTAAGGTGCTCCTGGAATACATCTACACTGGCAGCGTGGACTACGAGTGCCTACAACTGGAGGAGTGCATTGAGCTCTACTATGCCGCCGAGAAGTATCTGCTCGATCAGCTAATAACCGATGCTTTGCTGGCCATATCACGCAAGCTGCGCTTCTCCAACGTCCTGCCAGCCTTGGAACTAAGCGTGTGCATGGGTCTGGACAGACTGCTAGATGTGTGCATGTCATTTTTCATGCGCTGCTGTGTCAACAACGATCAGTACTTGAGTTATCTGAAGGAGAACTACGTGCATGTGTCCAAGGAGTGCGTCAAATCCATAATAGCCGCCAGCAAGGAGCCGCATAAGTTGCTGCTCTGGTATGTTTACGAGTGGACGCAACAGGAGTGCGATGACGCCGGTCTCGGTGATGCATCCACCTGGCAGGTGACGCCGTCCACAGACGCAGTCAGCAATCGCGATGTTGTGCCGGCGCCAACGCCTGCTACGGTCGTGGAACGCTGCTACTACAAAGCCTGCCGTCCATTCACCATCGACGCCGAGTCAAATGTGTGGCGACTGGACATGAAGTGTTCGCGGTTCATCTCCGTGCTGGGTCTGGTGCTGAACAGTCGACTGGCGCCAAATCTTACATGCCACATGGGCCGCGTACCGCAGGAGTATCGCGAATCCCTGCGCATTGATCTCTTCGCTGATGGCGCCGATCCCGTGTGGACGCACATCGTCCAAAATCAGTTAACCAAGTACAATTGTGATCTGCATTTGAGTTGGAGCCGGGAACAAGCCTGTGTGCTAACGCCCGAGGTGCAGTACGTGCTGCAGCTGCGCTGGGAGAACAGCGCCTTTGGGGCAGAATATCCATGCAGCCTGCAGTCGGGTTTGGTCGATGGCATCCGCTTTATTGACGGCGACTCCTTTAGCGGCAGCCTGGTGAAGGGACTGCGCTATGTTAATTTAGTTTAGTGTAGTGTTCCTTAGGTAAACATTTATTCGTAATCACTGTGTATTTATTGCCTTAAGTTAATGTACGACGAGCGTCAGGGTTCAATAAACTGTGAATTCGTTGAAAGATCATCGTGAAAAAGTATTCAAAAAGCCGGTTTTGCGTCTCGTTTGTTTCCGTCAGCTGATAGGTTTACTCACGTGTCAGCTTATAAATAAACAACGCTGTTGTCAAACAAATATTTACGTCAGTGTAAGCTTGCATATACAATATTAAAAATTGCAAAATAATATTGTGTATTTCGTGGTACCGATTGATACTATCGTTATTCCTGAATAACGACAGCGACAATATTGTGTATTGGGTATCATCGATGAATACTGTCGTTATTCACGAATTTTAAAATAAACAAATTATGAATGAATGCGAATTTAAAGCACGATTTTTAACTTTCTTATTATTATTATGTAAATCAAAATATTTAATATATTAAAAACTATTTATTAATATACGTTCTGCGATTAATAAAAGTTGTGACTCATCATTAATAATAGTGTAACCAGTAACTATTACGAAATTGGTATATTTCGAGAATGCGCCAAATATATTTTCTGGTATATTTGTAAATGCAACTTGCGGTCACTCGGTGCTCGTCCGCTGTTTACTATTCGCGGTAAATGAGAGAAAAAACAACACAAAATGACAATACTGTACAAAGTGGAAAGCCGGCGGGAATTTGGCAATGGCAAAGACACCGATACCGTGTTCCCACACAAAGTGGTTCTGTGCGCCGTCTCCGCCCGCAACATCATCGCCTTCAGCGCCCTGCAGAGCCTCTCCAGTCACGTCTATGTGTGCGACATTGTGACACCTTGGCAGTATTACAAAGTCTGCTCCTCCAAGTCGCTGATCAATGTGCTAGAGTGGAGTGCGAATGGCGAGCAATTGCTGCTGGGATACATTGGCGGGCGCATCGAGATCTGGGCGCCCAGGGAACATACGCTAAACATTTGGCACCTGCAGTATCATGCCAACATTCCCAGCGAAGACATCATTCAGGCGAAATTCTTTCACAATGGCAAGGGAGTCGTATTCAACACCCAGAAGAAAGATCATACATACTACGGTGAGAAGTTCGAACGTTTGGAGCAGCGGCCAACGTTGACCGGCTTTGGTGGCGTCGCCACCGAGGGTTGCATTCTGTTGACCTCATCAGGACTGTTGGCGGCCTTCACTCTGCCCCAACTGCAAAAATCGAATCCCAGCAACAACAGTGGAGCCAACGGAATGGCCGAGCCCATGGACAATAATCATCAGGGCGATCAAATTGAATTGTCGCCAGCGACGCACAGCATCGGAATCTCGCGCAGCTACATCGAGCACTGCAGCATTGTAGCCAGTCCAAGTGGTGCTCTCAACGTGGCCTACAGCATTGGTTGGCAGCAGCAACAACAGCTGGTGTATTGTTTCAAGGTAACTCGATAGAAGGTTAATTTCTTTGGCAATGCAATTGATACAAATCTATGTATGTGAATTAAAGGTGTCGCTGCATTTGGAGGGCGAAAGGATTGCCATCAAGTCGGAATCGTTGGCAAGCATATTTCTAAATGCCACGCCTGCTTCCCAGCCAAGCAGACGCATAACGCAGCTACTGTGGAAACGTGTGGCCAACGACGATGTCATTTACGTTATCTTTGGTTCGCCCGATGGAGGCAGTCTGCTGGAGCAATGGACGCTCACACGTCGCCACCAGAGTGTTCATGCTCTGCTGCAGCAATCATCGGCAACAGCTCCCAACAACAAGTCCGGCGATTTCTTGCCAAGCGAAAGCTGGGAACAGGTGGCCAAGCTGCAGTTGAATGCACAAATTGCTCATCTGGCCAGCACTCGCCTTGTTGCCGCCGACTGTGAGCAATTGTATGCCATAATGCATGACAACAGTGTGCATGTGCTGGAGCCGGGCACATTGAAACAAGTAAATCATACGCAGTTCGAGCGCGATGGCGACACAAGATTTATTTGCGCCGATCTAACACCCACCAGTCAAATGCTGCTCATCTTCGATAGCCACGCCCAACTGCATGCTATGCAAACGCCCATGCTGAAGCAAACAACAGGCACGATGCAGTTGCTCCAGCTGCTGCTCGAGTACTGCATTGTGACGGGCGTGGATGCCAGCGATGTCCTAATGCTCAATCTGGGAAATTTGGAAGCATTGGTAGAGAAGTTAACCGACAATTTTACACGCCAACCGTCATATGTTCGTCAATTTTATTATGCCAACTTTTTGGCTCTCAAAAGCAATCTGTGCCGGGCACAGCAGCAGGAGTTTGATAATCTCATCATTCTGCACGCCATTTCCAGTACATTTAAGAGCCTGTTGCGGCCATCGGATTTGGGATGTCAGGATAAGGGGCCGGCAGATAATTTGGCCATGAAACTGGCCGAGTCGGTGCCCGACGTTGATCTTGTGCTGCAGAATCTAAACGCCAAAGACTTCACAGTTGAGCCAATGATGCTGCAGAGCTTGCAGCAGCTCATCCAGTGGGTTACCGACTTGGCACTAAATATGCTAAACCGCCTGCCCGACGAGGTGATGAAGAGCAAATTGACTGGGAAGCGACCCAGTTACGATATAAGCCGCGACATTGTGGCTATTGGCAGTTTGCGTGAACTACTGGTCATGATACGGATATGGGGACTGCTCAATCCCCAGTGCCTGCCTGTGTATACCAAGACGATGGAGAATATCGATGTATTGCTCATACTGTTTAGACTGTTGACGCGGCTGGCGCAGAACACAGCCGAGCCGGACGAGCTGCTGCTGGACGAGTGCAGCTTGCTGTCCAAACAGCTGCTAATCCCACAACTCTCCAAATACAATCCGACCACACTGCTGAGCACGCAAGGATATACGGCGGTCAAGTCGGGACAACTGATTTTCACTTCGCAGGTGGAACCAGTCGGACTGCAAGAGATTGAAATGGAGCAGGTTGTATTTTCGAATTGTGTCAAGGATGGTGTCAGTAATCTTCAGATCGGAGCCAGCCCCAATACCATAAGACGTTGTGCGCGCTGTGGATTTGTGAATAGCGCCAACAAAGTGGCTAAGACGTCGGCGCTGAAGGCGTGGTGCAACAAGTGGTTGCATTGCCATTGCGGGGGTTTTTGGAAGCAAATTAATTAGTATTACAAAATTTATAGAATAGTTTACGATAAATAAATATATACAATCTTTATTTCTTTTGCCTTTCTTCAAGTACTCCGCCAAAAGAACATATCGAGTATCAAACTGCTCGTTGGCAATTACAAAAACATTTCTAAATATCGATAGTTGCTAAGTCGATAAGCCCGACTGCTTGGTGTATTATTAGTTTTGTAATAAACGAAAGTAAACTTGCCAAAAATAAGAATTTTTGTAAACTTATAATTGGTTCTTATGTTTTTGAAATATTCTGTCCAACTGCCGTATCGATACCAAAAAAAAACGATAAATAATGAAAACTACATGTCTGGCTATCGATAGACGCCAAGTAGATAAACGCGATTGTTTGGCATCTTAGTTTCTTATTAGACTATTGATAAATACAAACAAAAGTTACGCCTGCAGCATTAGAAGTTTCGCAATTAAATTGTTAAATCCCCGTTAAAATGAACATCAACTTGCCCAATTTCAATGTGAAGAACCTCGTAAAGGAGGCAGGCAGCACAATATCACGAGTTGTCCAGGTAAATAACGCTTAGGCAATAGCAAAAGCTCGCTTTTGTGGTTGGGGGTTCCTTTGGGTGTGAGTTTTGGGTGTTTTTCTTTTTGGACTGCGCACTCGATTGACTTTTTGCGTTTACCCTTGCCCTTTTGCAGCTGACAGAGGAGAAGTTGGGCACCACCGAGCGCACCGAATACGATTTACACTTCCAAAATTTAGCGGAACGTGCCGATGTGACCAAGTCATGGACCGAGAAAATCGTGCGCGACACCGAATCGGTGTTAATCCCAAATCCACAAAATCGTGTCGAAGATTTCATATTTGAGAAAATTGAAAAGTCGAAGCCGAAGCGTCTCAGCAACCTGGAGCATCTGGCCCTGGATATGATTGAGGCAGGCGGCGATTTCGGCCAGGACATGCCCTATGGCCAGGCACTCATCAAAGTGGGCCAAGCAGAACAGAAGCTGGGCCAGTGTGAGCACGATTTCATTGCCACCTCGGGCATATGCTTTACGCAACCGTTGCGCAAATTCCTCGATGGCGAAATGAAGACAATTAGCAAAGAGCGCGGTATTCTGGACACGAAGCGGTAAGCTGTTCTTAACAATGTTACGTTTATTATGTTTTTATTCTATTTTTGTTGCTTGCAGTTTGGATCTGGATGCGTGTAAGAATCGTGTGAAGAAGGCACGCAGCATGCTTGGCCAGCAGGCGGTGAGTGGGTGGTTTGGGGTGGTTGGGTGAGAGGGGGGTTTGATATGGGTTTTAGCACTAAGCTCATTATGGATTTTTGCCTTTGCTTTTACTCTTCTTATGCTGCTTATTCATCATATACAATGTGTGTGGATGTCTTGATTTGTGATTGTGATTTAAAGAAAGATGGCATCTCGCCAGAAGCTGTCTTGGAACAGGTATCGCCCGCAATGGTGTCCTTTTAATATATTTTCTCCCATTTGATATATTGCAAGTGCTTGCCAAATGTCATACTCACATATATTCCAATTTACTGTTCAATGCAGGCGGAACGGGATCTTCGTGTGGCCCAAGCCGAATTTGACCGTCAGTCGGAGATAACCAAGCTGCTGCTGGACGGCATTAGCACATCGCAGGCTTCTCATCTGCGTCATCTGCACGCCTTCATCCAGACTCAGGTGCGCTACTACAAGCAGTGCGGTGACGTTATGGACCAACTGCAGCGCGATTTGGCCAAGTAAGTAAACAAGCGCATTTCAAATGAGAAGACGATACGACATATCCATATGTTTAACATATAAGTACACCATTTAGTTTGTTCCCTTTATACTTTGATTTTGAGATGGCGGCACTTTTCCAAACTTTGCACTTTTGTCGGCTGAAAAAAATAATGTGGGCCATTCGTTTTGTGTTGACCTCTTACGGTTTGTATTGTTTTGTGGTCTTACAGAATGCAGCCCGCGAAGCCACGCCTGCGCATCAATAGTGAAGATGTCGATGGGCCTCCCAGCATAGTGTCGGCTCATTCGTTTGATTCTGATACCAATTCCACTGCACTAGACCTTGCTCTAGATGCGACTAGTGATTACGATAACGATATTGAGGCTGGTTATACCAGCATTCATGTTAGTCAGAGCAAGGCGCTAACGCACCTGTTCGAAGACTTTGAGATCGAATTCGATACGAGCGCTATAACAACAGTTTAATTAATTAAGTTCAATTTAATTAATTACAAAAAATGCCTTGAATCAAAATTGAAATGAGCATTGGTTAACATGTTGTATACGTAATTAGTTGTAGATTTTATATTGGTTGTTATTGTTCTACATAATCGTCTAGTCGCCGCATTGTTAAGTGTTTATGTTTGTGTTCGTATTTCTGATCTAACGATTGTCAACGGTTTCTAATAGTAGCACCCCGAAAACAAATTCGAATCCAATCAATTCCAAATGCAATCAAGTCTTTAAAATCTGCCTCTGCGTCTTCCATCAGCTTGGGAGGCCCAACACCATACGCACCGCTCGATCTACATGATGCGGCCAAGTCCAATTCCGCTGGCGGTGTGTCCACTGGACACCGTGGTGCTGGCAACAACAACACCAGCACCGGTCATGGCCAAAAACCAAATCAATCCATCCCAATGCACGTCAACATAGATCAAATGCAGCGTGCCCGAGTGTTGTGCTCCTATGATGCAAAGGATCACACAGAATTGAATTTAAGTGCGAATGAGGTATGTGGCAAATTGTTATAATTAACATTATTGTGCTAATCAAATTAAATCCGTTCGCAGGTTATCTTTGTCGCCGAATGCTCACCTGTTAACGAGGATTACATGTATGGTAAGCAGGGGCTGATGAAGGGCCTGGTGCCCCGCGCATTTGTTGAAATGCTCGATGAGGAACAAGAGGTCCCACTCTAAGGGGACTAATAAGGCAAAACATCCAAATGTTAAGACACAGCCAGTGGCAATTTAAACTATTGCTACAATTGAATATACAGCATACTCGAAAAATTATTTAAAGCGAAATACTCATACACATTTAGATGAAGGCAATTGGACAATTACATTATTTATACATACATACATAATACATATGCAAGAGAGTACAATAATTTATCAGAATATACATATACAATATTCAACATACCTTATTATATTAGCTTAGTCCTTGTCGTTCAATCAGTGTGCCTCTAGTAACCCAAACATTCCAAAATAAATTCAAATATAAAGTTCCTGCGTAGAACTTCCTATCTAGTTCACTTGCTCATTGCTCGGCTTTTATGAAATATATACCTATATATAATGCTTATATCAAAAAAAATCTGCAATGCAATTGTTTTTAAATTTCCTTGAAACTCAATTACTTACAAACTCTTTAATTAATATGAAATCTAATATTGTTAGTTATAAACTTATATTTATAAAGTGCAAAAATGTTTACAGAATATCTCAAATTTTACAATTGTTGCTAAAAATAATCTATTAAAAAAAAAACTTTAATTCGTATTATTATTAAGCCTAATCTCACTTTCAACAAAGTATTATATTTTATGTTATTTTGTTAATTGTTTACAGTTAGTTATATTTAAATACACATTTATGAGATTGTTAATTCTATATACTATTTGTCCAAATATCGACCTGTATCTAAAGTCTCGTATTTCATCTTACAATTACATAAGTTCCGCCATTTAATATTCATTAACGCACTAATCTTTAAAAGATTTGCAGCTCTTTGTTTTGGTGCAATTTGCCAAGTCAATTAAGAATTGCTTGTAAAAATTTTGATGAAAAGTCCCCACAACAAAAATTAAAAAAAAAGAAAACACCAAGCGAATGCCATGCCAATTCAGACTTTAAGCATAATCAAAGCAATTAAAAACTAATGAAAAAACGTACAATAACAATGCATGGGCGAAGTAAACAACGATCTTTAGGTTTTCAACATTGAAATGCGTATAGGAAAGATTTTAAAGCTATGTAAAGCAAAATGTATCAAATATTAAATAGCAAATATATAAATAATTTAAATAAATCGAAATGTTTTCAAAAATGCAAGTTATCTTGATAATCCAGCTATGCATTTTTATTTTAAAATTGTATATTCATAATACATTCACAATATGGTTTTGGTATCTGATTAAGTGTTAATTAGACATTTAATAATTATATTGACATTTCGGCCAGTATACTACCGCGCTAATTAACCCAATTCAAAGACTTCGACGCTGTCGTCGCTTAGAAAGTCATCCTCGTCATCGAAGTCTGATTCGGCGGAAAGGTTCGAGTCATAGCTATCATAGTCATCGGGATCAATGTTAAATAGATCTTCCATGTTAAAGCTACAAGTGTCGGCTGAGGGAAGTGTGAGAGTTACATCGACAATTTTTTTGGAAGCCACATCGACATTATGCAGTGTCTGATAATTGACGTGAGTCCCTGTCACATTTAGCTTAATGGGAAGTGCTCGTTCTGTGTTTTGTGCGTGCTTCAATTTGAGAATAATTTCTTTAAGGAGTTGATCTGTAACTTGAGCACAATCGTTAAGCTGCAACACTTGCAGCTTGGGGCACGCAAGAATAAGTCGGAGTATTCCATTGTCAGTGATATTGCAATTGTATTTTACATTGATTTCCTCCAAATTTTGCAGAGAAAATAATGATTCTAGAGTACGATCGGTAATCGCAAGATTATTTGGCAAATATAGAGTACGCAGTGCGCTTAACTTGCCAATATCTACGAGCATGGGTTCATTGATACAGTTTGAGCCACGGGATTCAAAATGCTCCAATTGATGGGGCTTGTGCTCGACCAACCCTCTGATTAAGTCTGTGGGAAATATATTAATCTGATGGGAATGCAGTATTAGTTTCTTTAGGCTCGGCAATTGCCCAACGTAATTGTATCCAACAAGTGCGCGATCTCCACAGTTAATGGCTAGGACCTCCAGAGATTCACCGTATTTGCAGTCAACCAAGTTCTTAAAGAGCGATGGTATAAAAATACCTTTCATGTGCAACTCCTTAAGCTTTTTTAATGCCTTGCAAGCCACAGCCAAGAGCTCCGGTTTGATGCCAGAACAGTTCGTTAGGACCAGGGACTCAACACAATGTGGCAATTGAGCCATATTATCCCCAGTCAGCTTATCATTGTGGGCCAAATCGATATTTTTTAATTTTTTTAAATGACCCATTGCCAGCAGACCTTCATTGCTTAGGCCGCAACCGCGTAATTCAACGCTTTCCAGACTTTTCAATTTAGCAAACATTTTGGACATGGAGTTCGTTGTAAGTTTGTTTGCCATGACTCGCATCGACTGCAGATTCACGCAGTATTTTCCCAGAAATTCACACACATGCTTACAGTGGCGTTCCGGGATAATGCCCTCGATATGGTGAATATGCTTTCCGGAAAGTCGGAAAAAATCGCGTATATCCCACACAGTCATTGACTCGAAAGTATGAAAATTCACCGATTTCTCCAGAGCTGGCGATACTCTCAAATACACGTTGCGAAAGCGAATGCAGCTTCGTGCAAAGTGTATGCGATCGGCTAACGCTAATCGGCGTACTATATGCTCCAAACAATCATCATTCAGGCGCATTATGGGTGAGGTGGGTGCATTGGGATCAGCTGGCCTTGGCTGCATGTTTACTGGATAACGCGCCAGGTCTTGAGCGCCGGGTTGATGCCAACTATCGCTGGGTCTTACGCTCACCCGGCAGCCGTTCACATAGTGCATCTTGCGCTGCAATGCTCTGCAAAAGACGGGACTCAGTTACATTAATGGTTACAACATGATAATAATTTTGTACACCTTAAATTTGTATTTTATTCGTTTATAATTTTAAGCTAATAATAACTAATAACTTAATAAGTTCTCTATGACATTCATTTTACTTACTTGGCGGCGTGGCGAGGATTGTGAAAGCAAACGTATCCACATCTTGGGTTACTGGTGGTTGCTTTTCCTTCCAGTATTTGCACGCGAGCCACATTTCCGAATTTTGTGAAATAATTGCGCAGCTGACGCAGCTCCATCTGAAATTATTTGAAAACAAAACGGAATTGTATTGTGTACAAAATATGCATTTACATTTGTGCTACATTCTTACCCAATTTGGAATATTAAGAAAAAAAAGGTTCTTCACCAATACATGGTCTTCGGTATAGGCCAGTTCATCTTTTAAGTAAAATGTTTGCTTCACCGGAATCTGCGCATTCCACAAATCCACAGCAAGTGATATGCAATTCATATTTCCCAATAATGACATTTACAAATAGACTTTATTTGACCTTATTTGATTTCAGTCGGTCACTAAGCTGATTTATTTCTCATCGGCTACTAGCAAAACGATAGACCGTAAAAAAAAATTAACAACAAATTGAGCTTCACAAAAAAATGAATGAGGGATGGCGATTATCTGTTGATTGAACACGAGTTGCATCTATCGATAAGTAATATATCGATGATTTTCGCACCTTTACGATGTTTACACTGTAGCCAGCCGCCCGAATTGTGCTAATTTTTTTTTCCGTAGGTCGCGTTGTCGTTTCATACCTACTTAGGTATCTATGTAATTTTGACCATCAACGTTTTCGAAATAATTAATTTTACACTAAAATTTCGCACCGGCTAACAGCATTAGTAGACCGATTAAAACAGCCGAGACATGTGCAGTGTAAATGCACAAAACCGATATACGATTTATTGCGACTGTTATTTAAAATGAATTTAAAAGTTCGATTAATCATCTTATGAACAATAAATCGATTTTTAAAACTCAAATAATTGAAGAAAACATCACACTTGTTTGCATTGATTTTTATTATTACAAAAATTAAAGATATTTTCCATAGTACACAATAATTGCATATTTGCAGTTTTTGTTGTAGAAAACCTTTATATGTATAGTTTTTTTATTTACATATTGTACACATTACAATTAATATTTACTAGTTATAATGTACAGATGTGCTACTAAGTCTTGATTCTTATGCCTAAAAATCAACAAACATTATAGTATTATTACGCATATATGCATGCATATACAACGATCGCTGCCAGCAGCGTCTCTATATTGAATACAATTACAAAAGCAAAATTAATCCATTACAATAATTGAAGGAACCCACATTCAATCTGTGAGTGGTGTCTAGTTTTTATTTCTTAATGTTAGATGTTTGGGCCGACTGTCACGAAAGTATCCAGGAGTGTATAATACCTGCGAATACATGTATATATCCCCATTTATACACAAATTAATATAAATATAGCGAAAATGTTCTTACGATTTTCTCCTGGTGAGAGTGTAATATGTATGTCCTCACGGTTAAGCATCGGCGCTGCAAAACAAGTTTAATAATTATAATTAAAAATATGTGGACATAAATAAACGAAAAACAACAAGCGCTGTGGCAAAAGCAAAAAGCAGACTTGGTAAATATTGAAATAACTTTTGTTTTTTATTTATGCAAGCTGCTTAAATTAATAATAAACTTCGTAATAAACTTAGTAGTACAGCGGTATCGCTAAAACAGATATTGAGGCATTTGTAATTTACATAAATATTTTGTAAATAAATCTATGTTTCTATAATAGATTTTGTTAATAATGTATGAACATTCTCCATACATACATAGATACATTAATTAGTATATATAAATATGAATGTTAATATATTTCATTTAGTTGGGTTTATTTCTTTTTTTAAGGTCGTCGTGTCTTTCAAATGAGCAGCGAGTTCGGTTTTAAACACATATTAGATGTCCTTTTTTATGACTTGACTTTTTCACTTATGCTTAACTGGAAACTAGATTAAATTCTATCACAGTTTCAAAGTTCAAAGCCAACATGCAGACAACACGTGCAAGCCATGCATGTTAGAGAACTCTGGGTTTGTTATATATGTAGGTATGCACATAGAACATATGGAGCTCGGATTCTGGCAATTAGCGCAAAAGTGTGGGATGGTTATCACTTATCAAGCCAGGCAAGCCAGCGATCAATCAATCAGTTGATCAATAGATCACGTGTGTAAAGCATATGGCTGCTGCCGATTACCATCGGTATCCAGCCCAGTTCCAGCTGCAGCGGCTGTTGTGGGCGAGGAAGTTGCATTATCGTCGCCGCTTGGCAGTATGCGTATCATACCCGGCTGGATCCTAACATTTTCACAGGCTTCGCAAACGTTCAGTTGCGGATGGTTGCGGAATGTACACAAGCTGCAGGCCCACGTGTCGAGTGGCTCCTCACCCTCGTCCTCATCTGATCCGGACAGGGATTCCTCCTCCTCTTCCTCATTGGCGAGGGGACGTAGTTGTTGGGCTGAATGCGGTGCAGCTGCCGCTGCCCTTGCTGCCGCCTCAGCTCGTTGATGCTGCAGAAACTGCTGAAACTGATAGTATTGCGCATAGGTGGGTGGCGGCTCCTGCATCTGTAGTTGTAGCTGCTGCTGTTGGTAGTGCTGCTGTGGCGTCAGACAGGCGGAGCTGGGCGCACTGCTATGTTGTTGCACATAGTCGAGATGCGACTGTGTTGCCGGTGCCGGTACCGAATGAAGGCGCAAAGAGTTTGGAGGCATCCTGCCAGGGACACCACGCTGGCGTGGGGGCGGCTGCTGAGGTGCCTGACTGTTGTTACTCGCGGGCGCTGAGAGCTGACGATTCATGGGACTCGACGCGGCAGCAGTGCCATTGAGTTGGGGATCTGCAACACATGAATGCACATGAATGAGGATATTAAATGCAATTTCAATCCGTTCGATTTACCATTTATCATATTGAGCAGCCGCTGACAGTCGTCAGTAAGCTTCCTTATATCTCTATCCAGTCTTTCCGATTCGCCCACTGGCACCGGTTCGGTCAGTATGTTGATTTCCTGCTCAAGGCTAAGCAGGCGCTTTTTGTTATCACGCAGCACATTGGCCAGCTTATCGCGTCGTGTCTTCTGCCGCTCAATCGTCGCTGCATGGGCTGTAAGCAGAATACCGCAATTAATGATCAGTTAACGATTTGTATGTTTAGTTATTAAATAGAAAGTGCATATGGCTATTTAAGTTTGTATCTGCTTAAATGTGGTCTCTATATTTATATGGCTTAATACCTCACATTTTATTACTCTGTTTGTTGCTAAAAATAATGGCGCGCATTTTTGCGCACGCTAAAAGTTCATAAACAAATTTAAATTTAGTCAAACTGCGCAAACACACGAAAAATCAATCTAATAATAATTTATTTTCCTGAAAATAAGCAGCGCGTCGCCCAATTTTGAAACGATTTTCTCAAATTTGATTTTAACAAACAAAAAGAAAATAAAACAAAATTCAAATAATAAGAAATAAAATTAAAACAAGCAAATATTTTTAGACATTTGATAGATTTCTAACGGAAATAGCAAACAGGGCAATGGGCCAAGGGAGGATCTCAGACCCCATCGGAAATTTGTATGTATGAATACATACATACTTATATATTGTATGTATATTTCATGTGTAAAACTAGAATGAAATTCGGATGAAACTTATATGTACGTCATTTGCGGGTGTTTGCAAACATTTTAATTGATAAATAAATTCATTAATGGCAAGCGAGAAAAAAATGTTCAAAGTAAGATTGAGAAAAAAATGAACTCGTATATATGTATTTATTAAAAGTGCTAGTGTTATTCTAGTTTGATTGACTGTCGCTTTAAATTGTTGTCTAAAAGCAAATGCGTTTCTCAAAAGACTAAGTGTTTTTGCTTTTGTTTTTATTATAGTATGTGAACCATGTGATTAAATGTCAGCGTGACAATTGTCGTCATTATCATCATCACCATTATTCTTGCCATGAATTTATATTGAAAAACATTTTCTATCCCAGAATTTCTTTAGGCGGCCCACGCTGCGTATGCTTAACATGTCAAGTAGTCGCCTTATATGATCTAACGGAATCCGAATTAGTTTCTCTCGTCGCTTTTTGCCCTGAACTTGAACGAATCTAAACAACAAAGCACCACAGAGAAGAGAGTAAAATTGTTGTATAAATAAAATGCGATATACTGGTGAGACGAAATCAGTGGGGGATGTGCAGCCGGTGGAAACACATTGAAATTATTTAAAAGCATCGAGAAAAACACAAGAGAAATGCGAAAACAAAACGAAATGAAATAAAGCCAATGGGGAATGCGAATAAGAAATGGGCAAAGGCCAAAGAAATCAGACAAGAGACATTTCGACAGCAAATAATGTGCCGGACTCTGTATATAGATAAATCAAAGCGTGGGCGATATATGAACCTATGTAAGTATGTTTGTCGGTTGGGTAGGTGTATTAGTACACCTTAGGTAAGTAATACACGAATTTTGTATATTGCAAAATGCTTGATTCAAACACATTTTACTCAGAGGATTGGATACTTTTGACATTAATATGGCAATGGAAGTAGTAAAAGGATTAGGAGTGGGGTTAACTATAATTCATCATTTCTATTTATGTTTTACAAAATATATATTTTTAAAAATACTATTTTCCATAAATATGTTCAAAGAGCGGTATTCAACCACATTAAAATCCCATGGTTACACAGTTTCAACATAAATATAGTATTTGATTAGTTCGGGATTCCTATAATTTATCATTTGCATATATTTATTAACAGAGTGCATTTAAAAAACTACTTATATACATACATCTAATTGTGGGTCAGTCAGCAAATACAATGTTTGTTTTTGTCCAATACTCCACACCTATGTATTATTCATTTAAGAGCTGCCTTCTCATTTCACAATAAGGGGAATAAAAGTAATCTCTTTCTCTTTTTTTGCTCATTTTGGGGCGTAATTTAATTTGTTATCAATTGTAAACGGAATCGTCTGATAAGGACAAAACAACAACGAGACTTCCATGCGAGATTAAGCTACAATAACAACGAAAAAGTAACCATAAATAGAACTGCGATATCGGGCGACTTCGAGCATGTGGAACATGACGAAACTATAGACATTACTTTTGACTTCAAATTTATACAAATAATTTGAGACTTGAAAGTGTTCAAATTATGATATTATGATCTAATAGCTAAAGAGTTAATATTGCTTATCAAGTCTTTGGAGTCCGTAATAAAACGAAAAGAAACTGATAATTCGTATCAAAAGAGGTTCCATTTGAAGCCCATATCTTTTCGATCATTTCTGGAATTAATTGTCGCTACTAAGCCTCAGTGAATAAATCGATAATTATTAAACTGATTAATCGCTCTCTCCGCGAAAGTAATTTTCATTTGACTCGACATTCCGAGGAGTGAACGATAAGCAGCAGACACATGATTCTAGATTGTATTGCTCCAATTGTTTCGCACTCACCTTCCCGATCGCACTCGGGCACGACGCCCTCATAGAGGGGCATGTGTGTGACGCTGGGGCTGTTGTCAGCGCTGTTGTTGTGCAAATGATTGTTGTTGTAGTTGGAGGCCACAATGTGATTCTGCGCCTGTGTTGGATATGGAAATACTTGGGCCATCTGCATATCTTCTGCTGCTGCAGCTGCTGACTGCAGTTGCTGTTGTTGCGACTGTGACGAGACAAATGCGGATGGCGGTGGCGTCGCTCCATCGGTGGAAAGGACAGGGGGCGGGGGGCAGGGCGCATACAGCGGTACCTGAGGACGCACACAACCGGCGCTGAAGACGCTGCCCTCGTCGGTGACGGTCAACTGGAAATTCTTGTGGGTGCCGCGACGCGCGTCAAAGCTGCTACTTGAATAGGTGATGCCGCTGCTGCCGTTGCCACTGGCCGCCGGTCCGGCCGTAATGTCAATGGTCGCGGGAGCAGCGCCGCTGTTCGACGGCTGCGGTTGCCGCAAAGTGAGATTCAGCGACGTGAAGCTCTTCCGGCCGCTGGGCGTGCTCGCACCCGATGTGGGCGATGGCGGCGTTGGCGATATTGCGACGGCGTTACTTAAAAATTCGCGTGCATACGGCGGTTCCGGCTGTAGTGTTATAACTGAGCGATGTCGAACTGGAGAACGTAATTGCGCAGTTGTTGTCGCCGCAGCTGGCATCGCTGCTGCTGCTGCCGCTGACGTCGTTGGCGATGATAAGGAAACACTGAGCGACAGCTCGGACTCGCTGGAACTGAGAGGGCTGGTGAGACAGGAGGAATCATTGGAGAAACTGCTCAGCGGCTGCTGCTGCTGCTGTTGTTGTGCGAGCGAGAGCGCAGCCCCATCGACGCTGCTCGACGTCTGTCGCTTCGGTGGCAGCGGCGGCGCTCGCCTTAATGGTTTATACTGAGCACCGGGCGTCAGCTGTGGTGGCTGTTGTTGTTGCTGCTGCTGCTGCTGACGCTGCTGTATCTTCTGCTGCAGTTGGGCATTTAGCTGACGCTGCAGGTTCAATGTGGTGGGCCGCGGACGAGCTGGGGGTACAATTGGTGGCGCCTCGACACTCTCACTGTCGTTGCCATTGGCATTGCCAATGGGTGGTTGTGTCGGCGCAGCACGTGATGGCTTTAAAGGCGTTGGTGGCTTTGTCTGTCGTTGCTGCTGCTGCTGCTGCTGTTGTTGCTGCTGTTGCAAGACCTTAGCGGGATATGACTGCACGGGTATGGGATGGAGGGAGAGCTCTTTTTTCAACATTTGTATGCAATTATCACGCTGATGGCAATTCTCATTGACGCATTGCGTCACCAGGGCATCGGGTAGCGTTGGAAACTCCTGCTTCATCTCATGGAACAGGTGCATAATACTAATATTGGTGCACTGGCAACTTAGCTTTGGTTTCGGCCTTGCTGCCTCCTCCAGCTGTTCATAGCTGCTGCTTCTGCTAATGTTGTTATTGCTGATCCGTTTCGGCAACTGCTGCTGCTCCTGCTGATCCTCGTCGGCGTTGAGCAGTGCCTTGAATTGAAAATGTTGCTGCAGTGCCTCGTTTATGGAGGGCGCGTTGTTGTGGTTTGGATTATTCGCTGTTTTTTGCTGTTGTTGTGGAGAATTGCCATTTAATTGGAAATTGTTGGCTCCGGGCGGCGTTGGTGGTGTAGCCGCCATTTTAGGCCATCATTTGTCACAGCTGCAGACCTGCAAGAGCCAATAACATGAACATTAGCGAGCTAATTAAATTAGGAATCGATTTTAAGCGATTCACAGATGGAAATAGAAAATGAACGTCACCTCTGCCACCGCTCATTAGTTCATGGCTAGAATTAGCACAAACAGCTAAGTCAACGCAACGCAAACTCAATGAATATGCCGTGGTTGCGATGCAGGCGGAGAAGCTGGCAAGAATCAAAGAGCTTCAAACAATTTGGATAAGCACCGAGAACAATAAACAAATGACTGAAAATTTAAAAATATTTATGACACCATTCAATGCAAAGCATAAAAAATTGCTCAAAACTTTTGTGCCAAAATAACGCAAAATGAAACATAATAATAATAATAAAAGACGAGCGAGAAAATTAAATAGACAGACCAGCTAAATCTCGATATCTCGTGCTGCTGCCAGTGCTAGGCCAGTGTCAAGGATGACATAGACGCTATGTCAAAGACAAAAACTATTGGCAGTGCTGACGTTTAATTTTTAGTTGCTAACTAATATTATAAATACGATATAAATTCAAGCACTCAATAACTTACATTTTGATTTAAACTAATTTTAAATATAAATGTTGATTTCAACACGCACTTCAAAGCGCTTAGAAAATTCGAAGAAATTTACGAGCACTTAATGAATTTGATTGATGATGTTTGTTAAACACTAAACACAATTTTGGTTTCCTTCAAGTCTATTTAGAGGCCTTTTTATATCGTTCAAAATGTTCTATATTATTTGCATTGATATTTACACCAATAATATTATTTATATTTATTTGTTGTTGGTTTGTGTTACATTTGTATTATCCGGCATATACATAAATGTTGAATTGTATTTATTTCACAATTTAATTTTATTTCAGTTTTCTATTCGTTTGTGCACATGTTTCAAACAGAAATATTTGCACGTAAGTAGCTAAATCATTATAATACACATTCGAACATGTATATTAACATTTTATGTGCTGAAATTTGTTATCAAAACAGAACACAATCTCCCGCAGTTTTCCGCAAATTGTATAAAACTGAGAGACGCGTTAGTACGCCTTAAATGCCAGCGATAAACTGAAAACATTTTCGAAAATAATTTCAAAGAGTCGAGTCGACCAAAAATGAGAAGCATACAATGCTACAAATATATGTACATATGTGAAAACATGCTCGCAAATAACAACACAAGTTGTAATTTCCTTCTCAGACTCGACTGGTCAATGTGACGTAGTATGTATGGGTAATGCATCAAACTATAAATACCAACAAAAAACAAAGAAATAATATTAATACCTAGAGTATTACGCTGTATTCTTTAGTTGTTTTACATCCCTCTAGAATGTTATGAAGTGAAACGAATCAATTAAATCATTCAATATTTTTGACAAACGCACACATCGCAAAAATCAAGAAGTAATAGAAATATTTTGCACTTGTATTGAGTTTTCTTTTCTGCACTCTTCTCTCTCACTCTCTTTCTGTGTTGGTAAGCAATTTTGTTCTTATAAATATCTTAAAAATAAACTTTTGTGTGGGTGTTGCACAAAAGCATCGAAAATTGAATGAAATATTTGAAAGCAGGCAAAAAGATCAACAAAAAACGAATGCGAAAAATAAATGAGAAGAAAATAAATGATATGTTGAGGTGAAAGAGTTGTTTAAGAATCAAATTAATTAATTATCAAGAAAGAGCTATCAAATCATCATATGTATGTACAATCGGGCAGAATATCTCAAATTTAGACATACTTAATTACCAGACACATCGTCACAAGGATTAAATATAGATTAATTAATATGTATTAGAGCAACTTTCGCATATATGTACAAACATATGTATCTATCGAAATGTCGGGGATTTTCAGCTCACCTGAGCTCGTCTGATGATTGCTGGTCAAATGGAAACAACTACTGACAAATTTAATAAAAACAAATAATAAACTTTCGTTCTCACATACAAAAATACGAGACTAGCAATAAAAATCAAACATTTATGCACAAAAAACGCATTAATATTAAAGCATTGGCATTAAATTTGCGATGGCACATTTAACATGGCGCCATTAAAATGGCCACAGACATAAATATTATTTATTCTTGTATTTCTATTATATTTTTTGTAATTTATTATCACAAGAATCGCGAGAAAATTTGTTTCCAGAACTTGTTAGTTTAAAATCTGATAACAAATACCTATATTTCTACAGTCGAAGATATAGACATCACATTCAAATATATAGGTTACATATTTTTGACGAAATTTAGATTTTCTTCGCATACTCTATAAAATACCGAAAAATTCGAGAAAACTTATAATTAAGCAGCAATTAAAAGGCAAAACAACATAAAGAATTCACTGCAAAAATGTGGAACATTTTATTTTTCCATCAAATTCCAACCAAAATTCTGTGGCTAGAACCGTCTGATATTTTAAGCTAAACAGATCGTCGAATACCCTACATATAATACAAATACACAAAGGAAAATAGTGAAATTCCTTGAAATAAGAATACTTCGATATAAGAAAGACGTTGTTTTTGGATAGATTGTGTAGATTGATCATATATATCTTAATCGTGGTTGCATTCCCGAATGTATATTGCCTAAACTCACATTTGTTGATAGACTAGGGGAAATTTTGATTGGACGGGGAGGCGGTAATAAAAATTTGTTTTATTTCGATAATTTATCTCGTTTGTGTTTTGTTTGCTTGTTCGTTTCGTGCGCCTTCTTGCGAGGGTGTAGCGCAGACAGACAAACAAACGAACGGCTGCAGACGTAAACGACCTTCACAATTAGCGCGATACAGATACAGATACAGATGGATACAGATATATGCAACAAAGACATACGAGATGTGCACGAGTTTTCGCCTCGGAAAGGAAAGGAAATCGACGTCAAAATGTGCAGCTTTTCGTGCTTAGTATATAGAAGAAACTGAGAGTACTCGTGTGTGTTAAAGCAATATACAAAATGGGATGTATGCACAGACATCTGCATGCACATACTTATAAATATGGCATCTATATATATGTACACATACATATATTAAACGCACAGGTAACTGATTTCTTTTGCCAAACTTGAAACCTATATCGAAAGGGGAACAACAAAACAAAAACGACAAACAAAAATCATACGAAAAACAACAAAACAAAAGTGTACAAACTAATTAAATTTATGGCAACACATTTGAGTTATAAGGTACATGGGCTTCGATCGGAACGAATCTTCTTGTAATTTCACGCAAAAAAATTCCATTCATTAAAATGCTTTTGTGAAAAATTTGGTGGCGCTTGGCGTATTTTTCGCAATATTTACAGAACGAAAACCAAATATACAATAAATGAGAGTGATGTCCATGAAAATACCCTATTCTTACAGTTTTTGTTTTGTTTGTTGTTGATCTCCGTGATTAGATTCAAATGGAGTTAGAATATGTTCACGTGTGTATTATTGTATTTTTTTTAAGTTTATCTTTTCAATTTGAAAGATTTTTATGTATTAGAACCTGGTACATTGCAGGGTATGGTTGGGGTTTTCGTGCAGTCAGTCAGAAGATTTTCAAGTGGATCATCTGCTGTTTACAGGAAATTCCGCTGTTTAGGTTTTTCCGAATGTTTTGCTATTTAGCGCCACCGTCTTTTTTTCTGTTGCTGACCCAAATGATTGGATAGAAACAAAGCCAATGCTTATGGGATTTTAGCGCATTCAAATCGGTTGGGGACTCTTCAATTGACCTTTAAATTGTTAATTACGAAAAATATATATTCTACGTAAGTAAATTTTTATCAGTTCCGTAATCGACATTAATGAGATATACTCGTATGCTCGAATGTGTAGATTAACGTACCGACAGCCTTTGAAGGCCGAGCATTTGAAGTATCAATGCATCGGCCGGAAATCTCATTGTCTGTTCTGTCAAAAAATAAATAAATAAATAATTTTTGAAACGAAAAAAAAAGGCAAAACAATATACTATGCATGTATGCCGTACCACGCACCGACCAGACACCCAATTTTGAAACAGAAAACATACGGTTCTCGAAGACAATGCGTAGAAAAACTAGAAAGAAAATAACTAGATAACTGGGCTATACACAACATGGAAAACAACTTTCACTTTGTGTAGGGAACCGACAAAATACAAAAAGATGGGAAAGAAAAAGAAAATAATTTTTAGTATAAACGAAATATTATAAATCAAATGCAAAGACATGAAATGGAATGGAAGCAACACGCAAAATGGAACAAAAATAATTTAATTTTATTTTATATTTTGTTTTTTTTTTTTTTTAGTCTATTTTGTATTTTCTATTTTGTGCGCCCGCTGCTGCTTGCCAATAATTTGAAGAGGCGTTTTGCGGAATTTTCTGCAGACGTCAGGCCTTGACTGACGTCATTGGCGCGAATTTCGAATTGGAAACAAGACAGAAGTAATGCGTATCGTTTCTCCTGTCGTTCTCCTGCCTCAATATTGCTTTGTGTAGCGTGAAAATTAAGCCCATAATACAATTTAGATTCAGACCTCAATAGGGATTATTTATGCTTTAAAACCGTTGCAGCTACTGCAAATGTAGGGCAAGGGATTTTGGAAGAAATTCGGACTGCTCGATCCCAGTCAATATGCATTATTCTTTTAACTATTTGTAAATAAATATAGTATGTGAACATAAATATATAGATAACTTGTTATTTAGATATGTATAGGGTATTTCATAGACGAGTCCACGCTACTGTTCGCTGCTCGGCTAGTTTTCTTGTTCTTTGCCTCTTCATAAATGTGAAAATAATCAATGCGAGAAAAATACAACATCAATAACAATAATAACAACAACATTAACAACAATTTAAGTTATATTTAGACGGTGCTCATATGGAGTAAAAAAATAAATAAACGACAATCAGTTAAAGGAGGTTGCTAGGGGGAATGCGATGAGAAAATGGGTATTTGCTTATCGGTGGAGCCTGGCGAAGGCGTTTCGTGCTTAACGACAAGTTTTCTTTATTTTAATTTTACTAAAACATTTTTAATTTGTATACTGCTGTCGTAAAATGTGGTTTTTAGCCTAGTAGTCAAGGCGAAAAACTCACGATTTCGTTAATGTATAATGGAGTCCTACCATTAAATTTATTTCTAGCTTTTATATTTGCGATCGCCGCTGGGCGAATAAATTCTGACTGCTAGTTAAATATTTACATTATGTAGCAGGTACTCGCTTATGCAGGCTAATAAAAGTGCTCAAGACAAGTATACGTATTTTTAAATAATAATAATAACGTATAATAGGCGCTGGGCTTAGATTGATAGCTACGTTCAAATTATCAACCATATTGGTGTACATATGTATGTATGTGTATATAGTTCATGCATTTAATCGTACATACTGTTTCAGTACGTAAATATGCAGGGAAATTCCCGCAATAACAACAACAAAGGCCCCATCTCGAGAGAGAAGCCGCAACGCAACAACAAAAATCCATATAAACAAAGACGTAAAATGGAAACGACGACAAGCAGCAGCAATCACAACAACAATATGAAAACTTGTGCGCGTACAAGTGCAAAAGATGAGAACCCAATAACATGATCTATATCAAGTCTAAATAATTAAAAAAGTCGACACAAATGTTTGTCGTTGGCCAGTGACGTAGTTTATCAATTTTATCAACTGATCGTGACACGACACCGTGATGGTTCGTGCCCATCTCTAGTGGTGAGCGACAAAACAACAGAAACAACGGAACCTGTCCGTGGCGACAGAGAGTTGAAAAAAACAACAACGACCATTGATAAAACTATGCTAAAATCCCCGAAAGCAAACAATCGTTGAAACAAAATCAATATTTGCACTTTTAGATTAGAAATTATGGGGAAATATATACCAACACATACAATGTATTGAGCGCACACACAACCATATTTGAGTATCTTCATAGGAATTGGGCCATAATGGCAAATAGGCAACAGCCCTGGTTTCTAAGCCCATTCCCTGTCACGGTTTTTGTGTTATCATTGGTAGTGGGGCGGGGGCGGAAATATTCATATAAAAGCCTGCACACATACGTGGATAGGTTCACATGTGTATGTGTGCTTGTACGTGCACTTCAACACACACTCACACACATGAATGTGAATGTGAATGTGCGAAAGAGACACGTAGACCGACAACGGCGACGTTGCTGTATTAACGGCAGAAACGGCAACAACAACAACAACAAGGTATGGCAAGATAAAAACCAGCCAGATCGTCGGCATGTATGTGTGAGTGTGCTGCCGAATAGGTGCGAACGAGAGAGCGAGTGCATAAAAACAGGTGACATTGGCAGCAGTGCTACGCAATAATAGATAAAAAAAATACATAATTCAAATAAATTGTAAAATACCAGCTGGCCTAAGAAATTACATCGCAGAATGTGAAAGCCCAAAATGCACAGCCAGTGTTGTGTACACACACACACATACACACGCACGCACACACTTAGTTTCAGTAGCAGATTTATGGACGGGGGTTGCAACTTGTTGCATGTGTAACTGTAGTCGTTGTGCATATACTTACATATGTATGTATATAGCTAATCGTAATGTGTACTTACGAGAACAAGACAATTGGAATATGGGCGCTCCTTTGCTTTGTGTTTATTCCTCGTCAACACTTGGGTATTGCATGAACTTTTGTGTTTTCACTTATTCTCTTGTTTGCGGCCGTTTATTGTCGGCCTTTTGCTTGGCTTTCACTTATTATTTGCACTCGCAGAACAACGCACTTGTACTCGCCCGTCTAGTTTCCTTTTCGTTCTTTTTTTACATTTATTTAGCAATCCAACAATTGTATTTATTTTGATTTTCGTTCGATTTTTACGCGATCCGACTGATCCGCGAACTTAGTAGCAAATGAAAACAGCTGATTCCTTGATAACAGTGAACAAAACTTAACATTTTTTTGACCTGTTATTAGCAGCGATCGATTATTTATTTGTTTTATAAATTAACATCACTTCTTGTTGACGGATGTATAAGTTTGTAAAATCAAAATATTGGTCAAGCTAAGAGCAACACAAGCCAAATAAAAAAACTGTTTTGACTTGAATTTAAAAAGAGCAATATGGCTGCGCACAGAGTCGCAAAGAATTCACATTAAAATCATAACAGAGTGATAACATAACGGAGCAATAATTTAACGTCATCAATGTTATTAAAAAGGTAACATCGAATATGTCTAGTCGATATAATTTAAGCTGATAATCGATAGGCAACTGCTGTTGGTTATGTTAAAAATTGAATTTGTCAGTGTGACCACTCATCCATCTTATGTAAATACATCGAACAACCAATATTTTTTTGGTATATTTCAATTAAATATTTATGTTTTTAAAAACGTGACTCATACATTGTTGGAGAATAATATCAATATAAAAATTGAAATCAAATTGAATGTATTGAGGAAATTATGTTTAAAAATAATACCAAAATAATTTTCAAAGTGTAACCAGTTGTAGTTACAGTGAGAGTATATTTTGGTACTTTTTTAGGGATGTAGTAAAGCTACAACATTTTTTTTTTAAATTTTCGGCTAATAACACCGAGTTTGCTGTTTTCATTCTTTACGTAAAGGTTCGATTCTAACTCAAATTTTACCTAAACCTTATCTTTATGCTTTACATAAAGTCAAAGAATTTTTGATTTGAAATATTTTTTTTATTGCAATGTGATGTTGCAACAAGATGACCAAATGTGTGTGAGGCGGCAACTATGCGTTCGTCTCACAAATTCAAATTCAAACGTAACGTACACTCTTCGCGGCTAACCACCGGCTTACTATCGTTGGGCAGCACTCTCGCGATTGCATTATAGCACTTAGCAAAAAATGCACTCATAAATCCAAAAAAGGCACTGCAAAAATTTAACACTAACAAACACTTTATAAATGCAAGTTTATAATTCTCTTTTAATATTCAATGCACTGAAGCTGACTAAAATGTAGGATTGCCAAAAAAGGATTTTTGTACTTCATATTTTAAAAGGTGTTTCTGTTATCATGTCTAAATTGTTGTTACTGCGCTTTTAATTTATGAGTGGATTTTTTGTTAATTAAGTGGAAGCAGTAGAGATAACTAAACTTGAAACCGAAGACGTTAAGCAGAAGGGGATGCAAAGAGGATCCTACTTTTAAAAAGTACGGAACAACCTCATAATAAAAGAGGAAGATAGCAAATAATGAAAAAACACAAGGTAATGTCTGCTTTCAAGCTGCAACTTACAGCTTGTGTATCATATATTTAGCATTCAGAATAAATGAATAGTTGTAATACCAAACCTTGATCAAATTATACATAAATAATAAATGAGAACTGTTAGAACAATATGTAACATACATGCTCAGATGTAAATTGACCCTAAATTAATCCAAAGAGATAGTAAAACACGGGCAATATAAGAGCAGCCTTCGCCGAAGAGACGCCAGTCACGCCAATAATCAATTTGAAGACCCCATAGTAGAACACTAATTGCAGCGCAACATGAAGACCCAGGAGCCTGATAAATAGAGAAAGGTCATCAATAACATTCAAATCAATCAATTTGTTAAGGCCTACTAACATTTTATCTTTACGACGCGCTTTCTCGAGATTCTTGGGAGATTCCTTGCTCAGATACTGACGCACACCTCGAATAGTGTTGGAGAAGTACTCATCCCACGTGAGTTCCCCAAGGTCGATAATGAACTTCTTTCTATCCACAGGATCCAGAGTTTTGGACAGGGCCAATAGACGTTTGCTGTCGAAATGCCATTCCGTGAATATGAATTTCTCCAGGGTGTTCAACGAGTTCCACACATTCTTGTGCAAGCGCATCAAGCTGTAAGCATAAGTAAGATCAATCTTCGCCTAAATATATTAAAGTATGGTACTATAAGTAGGGTACTTACATGGGCCTGCCACCTGATATCTTGGTAACCAAGTCAAGGAAAAAGCCAGGTATAAAGTGAAAGAGAATGGCTCCGACGCGGAACAGGAAGAGACTCTTTACAAGTCGCAGATTGGGGTACCAGACAGCACTATTGAGCGGATAGTCGTGCAGATAGCCATTGATCTTGTCGGTCAAGAACTCGAAACGAAAAGGCTTATATGTGCTGGAGGTCAGATGGAAGATCTGCAGCTCGGCCGGACGATTGTCGTTCTTAACTCTGCAAGAGATGTCATTAGCGATACATAAGAATGCACAAATTGTTGTGATACCCACTTGAGTGAATTGACATAGAAGCCAGTCGCTATGATGCCATTGACTACCACATCGATGGGAATGTAGTCCATAATCAGAGTGGGATCCAAGGGCAATCTACGTAGAATGCCCTTTGAAGCACCCATAAAGAAGCCTTGTGGTCCGTTCTTTGAAATAGTCCAGCCGGGAACTGGCTCCTTCCAGGCAGCCGTGACTGCAATGCAAAAAAAGCTTGTAAGATTCATAGGAATTTTCATTTCTTTTGCTCAACCTACTCATGCTAGGACGCACGATGCCGCAGGGTATTTTGCTGGCGACGTTGGCCACTTCGTGCTCCGCCAGATGTTTGGTGAACGTGTAAGTGTTGGGATGATCCTTCAGCAATCTGTAGACCAAAAACATTAAATACAAGATTTAAAATAGACGGCTGCAAATTTACTTTGGCTCGAGCTCCTTGAGTGCATCATCGTTAAGCGTTTCGGCCAGCTGAATGATCTTTTCCGGATCATCTGGCGACGGATACAGCTTCTCCTCCACCTCAGTAATGTACGAGTTGACATATGCGCTGGACACGTGCACCAAGGCATCCAATTTGTTCAACTGCTGACAGAGCTCCACAACACGACGTGTGCCACGCAGATTGATGTTTGTGGTCTCCTTCAGGGATTGAAAGAAATCCAGCGTGGCAGCCGAATGGTAAACTACGTTTACATTCTCGATTAGCGTTTGACGATCCTTTGGCGAGATGCCCAGATTCTCTAGACCCACATCGCCCTCAATTGGCACGATCTTGGCAAAACGCGACTCCAGCTTCTGTTCCGTGAAACGATCAAATACTGAGTTCTTCTTCAGCTCCTCAAGACGTTCCTGGACGCTCTTGCCCTTCTTGGCTCGCATCAGCAAGTACAACGTGCCCACCTTGGGCACATCTCGCAGCAGCTTCTCGACAATGGTGACGCCCACGAAGCCCGTAGCTCCCGTGATGAACACATTGCGTCCCGCATAAAACTCTGTAATCGGCGTGCTGTGTGTGGATCGAAATTGGTTAGTAAAAATGCAAACAGTTTTATTTACATAACCATCCCATGTGTGTGATTACATCTACAGATTCTGTCTTACAAACTTCGATGTGAATGAACATAAAAAAAGAAAAAAATTGGACAAAAGACGAAACTTTCCCTAGTCGCCATTGAAGCAATGGCAGAGCTTGGTTGACGGTTGTCACTCGTCTCGACTCGTCTCATCTCGATTACGACATCAAATCATTAGGCGAAGCAGCGCGTGCGTGGCTGAGACGGAAGCTGAGACTGTGGATGCGTCTCTGCTCCGCCTTAACAAGTTTTTGGCGCACTTCTCGTAACTGATTACACATTGAGCGGCTGTCCAAAGTTCAAGACGAGTAACGATCTTAGGGTATCATGCTTGAATTCTAACTGATGTTGAACTTCAATATTTATTGAACTAACGACTTGTCGTAGGTGTTGCTATCGATGAGGGTGTATTGATTTGACGTCAGGGAAACAGCGATTAACTCAAGTGACAGCGTCGAGTCGGAAACTTTTCGTATATATTAAGGAACAACTAATCTAAATGAGCGCAATAACATTACAGCTAATTGCAATTGGGTCAAATGCCGCCTGTAACAACAGTACAGCAATATAGCCATAGTTTTTTTTGTTGGCCATGTTGCAAACACGCAACAACAAACAATCTCAATTAGTTTATTTCGTCGCTGCATCCGCATCCGAGTTTGTCTTGGACACTCTTCATTTGGTCATGGCAAATGATTTTATAATGACGCAGTTTTTGTTTTTCTTATTTATGGTCCAGACTGTCCTATTGGCAATTAGTTGTTGAAAGTTTTGAAAGCATTATGAAAATGTGTTCAATTTGCATACATTTGAGCGTAAATATTTGTTGTAATCGTATGCAATTTGAGCGTTTCTTTAGTTCACAGCTCGAGTTACTGCCACTGCAAGATGACTAGTCATTGCAATAGCGTTACACTTGCAGATCTCAGATGCCACTTGAGCTCTCGACTACCAGCTGGCTTTCACTTCGAGCCCAGGTTTGCTACCTCTTTGGATTAAGCCCGGCATCTAACTTGCCGAACGGTTAGCTAGAAAATAGTTGTTGTTATTGTTAGTTGGTGAATTTTGTGAATTTGCCACGCAAGCTATTCAGACTCTATTTTCTACCGGGTTTCATTTGGAAGCTACAGTAAATTATAGTATTATCTTGCCATTGTGAGTTGCTGTGATTAGAATTGCCAACAGGTTACTTGATTCGGCCAAGTAGAGCGTAAAACTCTTATCTCTATCTATAATTAATTGGGGATTTATGTCGCAAGTGTGGCTGAAAAGGGCCAAATGGGTCAGGTGTCTGAAAGCTGCTTAATGTCTGGTCAAGCACCTCAATAAAATTGGCAAAAGGCAGGGCATACTGATTCAACCTTGTTATTGCAGCTAAAGTGCGGAATGAGCATTGAAGTTTTAATAACAATTTTGTGGTTTCAAAATGCGGACATAATTGTATGTAATGGAGCTGCACTTCGCACCGCCACTGCGGTGGTTCTTATTATCTGTCGGATGTTTTCCAGTTGAGCTACTGCATCATACATCAACGCCTCTTCCATTTAACTTGAGGCTGTGAGCTTCTGCTGTCAAGGTAACCAGTTTCGTGCCCAGCAATTAACGTCATTCTTAATTGTGATTCGCAAGCAACGTTGCGCCTGGGATTTTTTGTAAATTGAAACTCGCATTGCTCAGGTCAAAGTTTAAGAGGCGTCCACTTTTTGGATACTGCATAGTTGTAGTAGGAAGTATAATATGTGTTTATAACAAGTAAAGGCGGGTACTACCACAATACTATGCTGAGAGAGCTTGATCTTTAAATACATGGATACATAAATCAGATAAATGCAAAATTCGGGAAGATTGTCTCTATATCATGATGATGAAATTATTTAATCCGGTTCTTGTTGACATGGACATAAAAGAGGTTTTTGTGGCAAGCTTTATTAGGACCGCTTAGAAGCGACATTTAAGCGATCAGTGAAATTTCCATTTTTGAGTGGAATACTTAACTGTTATTTTGAACGTAGAGACAGGTTTTCATCGAAAATAGAAACACTCAATGGTCGTTCTACAAGTTGCAACAAAGTGTTTGTATTCCGTTGCTCTATTATTACCGGCTATAAACTACTTATTTAAAATACATATATCACAACTCTAGCTGCTATTATAACAACAGTTTTGGTGCAAAATTTAAATAATGTTCTCAAGCTTAACATGAGTCGAAAACTTTACTCTGTTAACGTACACATGTGTTCACATAAGCTGTTAACTGCTCTGCTATTAACAGAAACTTCTGATTCTGTGCGCATCCCCCCAACTTTTTATCTCTGTTAATTGTCGCCTACTTTGCACACTTCACTTTAATTTATATAAGAAATTCAACGACATATTTAGAGAGTTGACAAAAGCAGTCAAACTGGCCAGAGATACATATTTGTTAGATGAACCATTGTATAATCGATGCCCAAGTGTGCTTACCTGGCCATTTTCAAAGCGGATTGAGCAGTCACAGATGTGTTGCCGAATTAATAAAGTCGGGATAGAGGAATCGATGTTCCTTTATGTAGTATCTGTGAGCGATGCGCCGATTTGTCGCAAGCAGAACAAACGAAAATTTCTCTTTTTCGACTGATGCTAAACTGGGGCTCTGTTGTCGTTGTTTCCTCTTTCACTTGGTTGTTTGTTTAAGCGCTGTTGCTCCGGCAGTAAACAAAATGTACAAACACATCTGTATCTTCACATACACACGTACGTACGTAGATGGTGTGCACGCATATGAATATGTATGTGTGTATTTTTAAACAGTTACGTTGCTTTATGTGGTGAGAATAACTTGAATCGCTACAAAAACTGCTAAAGCGCGCGTCCACAAACCCACAACTTGCACGTTTGCCGGCCGAAGCGAAACTATTTGATCGCTCGGGTATCTAGTGTCTCCTGTTGCTGAACGTCAACGTCTGACGATCATCATCATCGCTATCCACAACTTCATGATTAGTTTGTGCTCGAAAACCAGTTATGCAGTGGCGTCTCCCACAAGGGGCCTTGTTTTTAGTCATTTCATAAATATAATATAAATTAAAAAAAAATATATTCAACAAAGGTAATTAACGATTGACGATAAATGTATGTGTTCCCTTTTTTTTTTATAAATTTATGATAAATTTAATAATAATTATTTTTGGATCAGAAAAAATTAGAAATCTGAAAATCGTGTTGAAGAATGTCATTATTCTCATAGCCATATAGTTACCACAAGTTAATGATTTTCTTTTTACAAAATAACAAAATCACTATTTGCCATCCCTGGATAAAAATAAAATGAAAAGCATTTTGAGCTGAAGTCAGTGTGGAGCGAATCTGAAAAGTGAAAAGTTGCTGCAAAAGTGGTGTATACTTTTAGGGCTGCAATTAAACTGAATAGGTTCCACTTATGTACAAAAAGCAAACACGTTCCACACAGCCCATCAACATTTGAGTTTGTACAACGGCTATTTAAAATGAATTACTCTTATAAATGCACTAAAAAAGTCGTTTGATGTTTGCCTTAATATTTATATTGTCATATTTATTTCAATAATAGTTACACAGTTATTATTTTATCGTTTACATTAAGTTTCGTCAATTGCAAGTGCTGAACCATTGACTACTTGACTATATACCAGGACTATTTGTTAATGTGACTACGATTTGAGCTATATTTTGGAATTGCTTGCATTGTTGTGTTGTGTTGTGTTTTAATTAGATTGACATATTTATTTGTTAGATTCATGATGCCTATACATTATCGTACGTACTTCTGAAAGTTGTTGACTTGTACTCAAAGTGAGAACTTATAGTAAAAATACATGATGTAACCCTATGAAGAACAACGAACATCTAGCGATGAAGACGACTGAGTTAAAGGTGAGTGAAAGGTGTGCGGTTATTTTGGACTGCATATTGCACAATGTGAGTGATCCGGGCGAATTCGATGCTTTAGCTCTACAACCAGACCAAAAAGCCCCATATGAGCAGAGCCAGTGTCAGACCGATTTGGAAGCCCAGGAATGGAGTCAGCACGAAGTAGAGAATTGCGAAGATCGCCGCAAAGCCAGCATAATGCAGCACAGTAAAGCTTTGAACGAAAAAAGTATGTTCCAATTAATTGCACTGATTGACCGATATTTAATCCACTTGCACTTACACCTTCCAGTAGTTGCGATGCCATTGGGTGGTCACCGCGGACTCCTTAAAGTAGAAGCGACGAATGCCGATCAGGCAGCGATCAATGAACTCGGTCCAATCACATTGGCTGGCATCAAAGTTGTAGCGCTTGCGATCGCTCTCGTGGATGAACGAGGAGATGCGCAGTGCGTTCTTCAACGAATAACGAAAGTCCTTGTCGAGGAAATAGTCGAAAGCCTTGGTGCCATTCTGAAATACTCGCATGTACTCATAGGCGCTGTTGGTGAAACAATTAAATTGTTTTCATTTGTAAGATTGATAAAATTTTTAATATTTTTTTGTTATTTTCTTATTTGGATGAGTATGACTTTAAGTGAAATTCGATGTGGTCGTTAGTGGCCTCGCTTGACCCGAACATTTAACCATTAGGCAAAAGACAAAGAAAGCAATAGAATTTTTCGGTATTCAAATAAGTGATTTTCGGTGTGGTCGTCAAGTGGAGATGACGTAAATTACTTACGTGTGCTGAGGCATGCCAATACCAAAGAGCTTCTCCGGTATGATGAAGATCATCGCGGGCAGCAGATGGAACAGATAGAAGAACAGATTATAGCGCCAGCCATTGCGCAGCTTTGTCGCTGGCTTCCAAACGAAACTGTTGGGTGGATGGCGTTCCACACTGTCGTTGATAATGTCGCAGAACTGAGAGAGCGTCAACGGATTCACCTCGCCCGACGTGCAATGTATTATCTCGGGCTTATCGACATGATGTGTGCCCACATACCAGCCCATAACCAGCGAGCTGTTGATAACATAGTCGCACGGTATGATATCAATCACGGCATTCGCGCGTCCGCACATCGTGCGAAAGATGCCCTTGACAAAGCCAGCCAAAAAGCCCAAATGTCCTGAGTTGGCATTGCCCACCCAACCCTTCATTGGGTGCTCCAGTGTGCCGTAGACTAAATAAATGAAATTTTAGTTATTTGACAGTGAACGGGAAGAGTTGAGACTTACCTATCGATGGCCTGACTATGGCTGCCGGAAGACCTGACATCTCTGCCATCAGCAGATTCTCCGATAGATTCTTGGTAAACGTGTATGTGTTGGGATGATCCTTGAGGTATTCCTTGCACTTGGCCGAAGTGAAGTCCACCCAGGCCTCATCGTTCTCGGCCATCTTCATCATTTCGTATGGATCGAATTGCGACTTGTAGACATCCTCTGTGATCAGGCCGCGATTGTTGCTGTTACAAAACGCTGTGGAACAGTATATGTAGGCGGACAGTTGGTTCAGCTGCTTGGCCAGCTCAATGGTCCGCATTGTGCCAGTTAGATTCGTGAAGATCGCCGTTCGCAGCGGAGAATTAAATCTGATCGTAGCTGCACTGTGATAGATCACATTCACACGCTCAACGATCTCCTTCAGCAGCTCGGGTCCAAATCCAAAATTCGGTTCGGTCAACTCACCCACCACGGGCACAACCTTGGCCAGTGTTTTCTCATTGTACTTGTGGAAGATCTGTGAACGACATGGACTGCATTAATTGCTAATCTAATGGAGTAATGCTCGAGAGAGAGTGAGAGAGAAGTCAACAAAAAAAGGCTTTCATGTCCGAGTTCAAAAGCGTAATTCATTTCTTTATTACGCTATTAATTGTGTGTTTACTGCATAATGATGGCAGCGAGAGACTGAAGCGAGATCAAAACAGCAGACTAGTGTATAGCTCATGTTATTACTGAAGAAAGGGGCAAAGAAGCCACACGACGGGCGGAAGGCTTCACTTCAGTTTCGACAAATTAGCGCGCCATTAAGATGCGCCGTAATTGTCGGAGATAATAAATTGTCCCCCTCCTGCTCAGGTGTAAAATGGGTCGCTACGGTGTCAAGTTGGTGTCAAAAAGGCGTCGAGAGGCGTGGTCGAGGTGCAGCGACGCTACAGCCGGCCATTAATTTAAGCCAAATCTGCGTATGCAGCTTTTTTACCCGCCAGCTGTATGAAATATTCAATTTAGTGGCAGCCAAGGCAGACAGAGAGGCTTCTACGACAACATAAACTATATTTTTTTCAGCATGTTAATCTTTCTGCTTGAACGTAAAGGAGTTTAAACATCTAGCAACTTTAAATATAAATGATTTCAACAAATCTGCTTTCCATGGAATCATAATAAACTTGGAAGGTGTGACAACAAAATTGATGCTGTTCTACTGTCCAATTTTTTCTAGCCTAGTAATAATGTTGGGGATTTTTGGGGTGCTTGATTAGACATACTCACCGGCTTCTGAAGCAGACGATTAATTCGCTCGTTGGGGTCGAAGTTGCGTTTGCCTCTGACCAGCACGTAGATGGTGCCAATGTCGGGATGTGTGTCCAGCAGTGCCTCGATCAGGACCGTGCCCAGGAAGCCTGTGCCGCCAGTAATGAAAATGTTTTTGTTGGCGAAAAACTCGGGAACGGTCAGAGCTGCGTTCAGCTGACGCTGGCTGGGAATGGGCGAATCATTTGTTGATTTGCTGATGCCAATCTTCCCGTTGGGTCTGTTGTTGTTGTTGTTGTTATGGTTGCTGCTACCATGCTCCGTTATGACGGCCATGGTGTAGGGCTCCAGATTTGTAGGTGGCGCCAACTTGCTGCTGGATCTTGTATCGGTTGTGAGCTGCAAACACAGAAGGGTAAACAATTTGGTTAATCAAATCTGCGTCACAAAAGCAGCTGCGTCACAATCAAAATGTACTTCACTTTTTATGGTTATCTTTGCCGGAAGTGCAATGAGCGTTAAATTTAGGATTTCTCAATCTTTCTTGAGATATCAATAGGTTTCTTGCGACACAAAACTCGGTCATGTTAAAGCTACCTTTCTTAAATAAAACACACATTTTATAGCCATGTTTGGAAGCGTATTTGATTACTTTAAGTGCCAGCCATTAAATTATTTAAAGAGGAAATGCAACTTAGACTTAAAATTTCTCTAAAATGTCTCTAGTCAAAGCTGTTTCCGAGAGTAGAATGTTGTCTTCAAATTCCCAATTGTATTTTAAGGCTTCACAGACTCAAGACTCTGTCATTGCATGCTTGTTGTGAGAATATACGTTAGAGCAAACAATACTGTATATTATTTAAAAGTGAAAAATTAATTTTCCCAGATTCCAGACTCTGCTTGAGTTAAATATGGTTGTTTAGTGCAAATAATAAATTATTTAACAGTGAAATATTCATATTTTCAAATACTTGTTCTCGATAATTTTTTTAAAGGTTTGTATGCCTTGAGGAGGCGATGGGATCTGTTTCAAATTAGTGTATTAAAGTTAATTTAAGCGGAACATCTCAGTTGCCCCTTGTAATCCCCTAGTTATTATTTGTTTGGATCCCGGGTAATTCAGTTCTCGAAATTTTGGTTTCAGTTTTTGGATGCAGAAAAACAAAAAAGATCTCAAATTCGGTGCAGCTTAACAAAATTTCATTCTTGAATTTTAAATTCTCATTTAAATAGAAAAGGGATACAAGAAGCGGCCATCCACCAGTATTTCTTTTTATGATGAATGTTGTTAGGGGTTTGAGACGCTGTCTTCGCATGCTGAGGCGCGGTGCCGCCTCGAAGGTGCCACAGAATAATAGACATGTTGGCGCCATCAGCATGCAAAATCGTCGCAATTTTCACTACGACGATCGATTCAATTGGCCAACTGGTAATCCCGGAGATGGCAAAGATACTAAACTGGGCAACATATTCAGCGAACAGATGTTTGATCCACGGCTCGATGATCGGCACTACAAGAGCTATCAGCGCAACGAGGGCGGCGGACATAAGGGACCCAAGGATATCGAGTCTAGACGACGGGTGCCTCAGCATTCATTCGACCACCAGCGTCGTCAGGAGCGCATCATACGGGAGAACAAGTGGAGGTGGCAGCGCCGTGCGGAACCAAGAACAGGATCGGGCTTTCACATAGGATATGAGCATCCAGTTTTTGGCGCTGGGCCATCGAAACGTCCGGGCCAAAATAGGGAGCAGGGGCCTCGTCGCCCAGGACGCGAAAAGCGTTTGGCGGAGCGACAGCGTCAGGAGAAAGAATTGCGTGAATCTCGCAAGAATTACGATCTGCCCGGCTACAATCGGCCCTTGAGGAGCGAGGCGGCAGAGAGTACGTTCGATGGTGCCGAAGATAGATTTGCCAGCAAAGCCTGGCTGGACAAGCGCAAGCAAGAGGATGAGCAGAAGTATTGGCACACATGGCAGACCTGCCCGACCCAGCGACAGGATCTCGAGACCGCCGAGGATGCCGTGGAGGAGATCGTCCACGGCTATGAGAGTCCTCGGGGCACACAACATGATTTAGCGAAGCCGCCACGACCCTATGACGGCGGCGTGCGTCGCTTTCAGACGCATTCCCTGCAGTTGGCTGAAGCAGCATCTATGAGAGTGAAGAGATCGACGATCCGGCGTAAGCCCAGCGGCATGGAGAAGCAATATCTATTGGCCCGAGGCTTCACACGATTCAACAGAGCGATCAAAAGCAGTTGCGGTGATGAGAGCGAACCCAGTGCTGAGAAGATGAGCCAGTCTTTCAAGCGACCCACATCGTTGCTGCAGTCTCATGTGTTCAGGTCGCCGCCGTCAGTATATGCGGATGAGCAGCAAATGGAGCAGTTGGAAGACATTGGGCTGCCCAAACAGCCGCCTCGCATGAAGCTCGCCTGGCACGGCTTGCCACGACCCGTCTTCAAGCGGTTCGAGAGCATCAAGAGAGCGGTCGCTCGCAAGGCTGAGGGTCGCCCCCACAAGCCAGTGCAGCCCCCACGGTTTCGTATGACGGTTCGGGGACGGTCCGTGGGACGGACTCGGCCCCGGCCACCCATCGATAGCTTCTCCAGGCAGCTGGACGTTCAGACGCAGTTCACGCCGTGCAGCGAGTATCTGGGCTACGGACGTGAAAGTGTTTGCGATGCTTGGCACAATTTCGCCAGTGCGCACAATTTGAAGCCAAGCAGTTAAGTTCGCGCTCGGAGGGGCAACAAAATCAACAACTACAACAAAGGACATGTTTTGCACACTATCGTAAATTACACTTTTTAAAGGAATAAAAGGATAATAGTTTCATACTGGTTGGACGTACTCATCATCATACTTGCATCTCAGCCGCTTTTTTTTAAATAAATATGCTCGCGACCTTTAAGTTACGGATTACGCGAATATCTGAACAGACGGAGGCCTAACAAAGATCGTTTTCTAAGGTCCAATAGCGGACGCCGAGAAAACATGCGTAGCTGCTTTATTTGTTGTGTTCAGATTAATTTTGATCATTTCAGTGATTTTGTTTGACGCTTGTATTTGTGTCAAGGCCGCGTTGAAAAGTAACTCAAAAGTAACGCCAAAAGTCTGACCACTGAACACTACAAATTTTCGAATTTATGTTTTTATGTTTCGACAATATCCAACAAATATTTGTTGAGCATAGTTTTTCTATAAATAATCAAAGCGTACGGTCACGGTCATTTTCGTTTTGATTTCGATAAGCAGAAGATACCTCCTCATCTCCTCTCCCCTTGCCGTCCCTCGGTTGTTAGTGGTTTCCATCTGGGTTTTTAGTAATCCCCTGCGGAATAACTGTGGCCAGATAGTTGGCATTTGATTGCTCTGACACGTAGATTTTGGCAACTCAACGCTAATTGTAAATGTGTTGCATTTATTCGTTTTTATTTTATTTTTTCACATTTTTCGAGATTGCGCTTTTAATTTAATTAGCCAGCTAATTAGTGGGCAGGGGAGGGATGGGGGGCGTGCTAAATACTGATTTGGCAATACATTTGAACAACCTTCGCTCATTTTGAGCAACAATTTTCACATATGTGAAAAGGTTTCCGACATTATGAGGAGGGGGTGAGTCAACACACATTGAGCTAATTGCCCAAATGACTTGAATCTTTCTCAAGGCGTTTTCAATCTTATGACATTGACTTCAGAATTATGTAAACTGAGATTTCAATGAATTGGATTGCCAACAAACACACAAAAAATCTTGAACAGAATGCGCCGCATCATCGTTGAACTACAGTAACACAAAACTGGTTTCATTTCAATAATCGAATGTATTTATATGTGACTAGGTCTTGGCTCTAAAAATCAGCATAATTTTGCATGACCCAAAGCGTGATTTTTTGGTAGGGTCGAAACAAGCCCCAGAGAATAATGATGTCAACGAACCGATCTTCATGGAATTCCAAATTGATTTGCGAATTTACAACAGTATTGCTGTCCCTATATATATATATATATGTTATATACTACAATTATTTGTGCGTTCTGAGCTATCGGTTGGAAAACCCATATTCTAGTAGTCACGTATAAAAGCTGTATTGAATACATCATAGACTTGTTTATTGAACCTATGTGTGTGAATATGTTTATCAGTGTGTTCTCAATTCGAAATCAGCGGAAGTGCCTCTATATTGCAGACTGTGCATTTGATTGATTTTTGAAGGTTCTTCGCAGATAGATATAGAGACAGATACAAATACTTGACTCGACTCACAGAAAATGCGCAATTTATGCATTCGTCTCATAATAATGCGCAATGAAGCGTAAGGATTTGTTGTGTTCAATTCGCTTTATGTACTAGGTATATTTCTATTCAGCATGTGCATATAGTACAATAAATATAAAAGCCCATCTGCCTGCTGTATATATGTTGTATGTCTACTGTGGCTCTTTTTTTCTTTTTTTTTGTTTTACAATTTGCATAATTTTGCGACGTTTTGCGTTTCGCTTGCTAATTTTGCTGAACAAAAAACGACAGCGACGCGAGTCGCTCGCTCTTTAGTTGTGTTTTTATTTGCAGATGTAAATTTATCTGTATCTGTAGCTATGTCTAAGCCTGGTTACTGCTGTAAAATGTATCTGGGCTTATCTTCAGCTAACTATGTGAGAGAGCAAAACCGTTTATGCATATTAAATGTTTTGAAATTTCTTTTCGTCGCACATGCTCATTTGTCTGCAGCTTTTCGACCTATTTCGTAAACAACAACAGCTATCGAACAACATTGGGCCAGCAAAACTGTGACGAATATAATTATGAATAAGCCACATAAACATCGTTTTTTTTGGCACTTTCTATTTTACAATTTGAGATATCTTTGAATCTTTTTCTCCAGCTTCTCTGCAACGTCAACTGTCTCGTGCGCTTTGTCAAGCCGCTTCTCACATTTGGCCTTTTCTTACTCCGATATCTACATGTATATAGATATTGATGCTTCCGGCATAGCAACAAAATGTGTAACAATTTGTTGTTATTTATTCGTGGCATGCGTTGGCTGAACTTGATAGCCGTTTTTGGGGGCGAGTCTCTATATAAACAAAAGAGCAACCAACGAAAAATAACAATGAGATTTTATATAGTGCGTATTAAGTGCGCGCTGAGTTTCAATCGATATCGCACTTTGCTTTTTGGGCCTGGCCATTTGTTTTAGCGGCAGCTACTGTCGACGGTTGGCATTAGCATATTTATTGTTGTTGTTGTTGTTAGACCTTAACATTGAAACGACAAACGGTCTGACGAGTTCAATCAAATTGACGTGTGCTCGCATAATTGACGCTTTCAATGTCGCGTGCAGATTTTGGGCTAAAACAAAAGACTTAGGCAACGAACTTGCCACGCCTTAATGCTATACTGGCAGCGTTGTGTGAAATTATCTTACTGCTGCTTACTAGCCGAGCAATTCGCACTTATTTTTTTGCTCAGTTTTGAGATTTGCGTTTTTCGTTATGACAGACAGCAAACAGCAAATAGACAATTGAGTTTTGTTGTTTTCGGGCCAGCAGCCACTGTCAAGTTAAAAGAAATTATAAATAAATAAAATAGAGTTTTATGGACATTTTGGCGAACCGGTTTTGGGCCATCAATTTATAGCCGTGGGCTACAGATGAAATAAATCATCTAAAATACAACAACAAGCAACAAAAACGACGAAAAACTCACAAAAACAACAACAACAAATTGGCCACGCTGTCGATGGGATTGTACTGCAAAACTGTTCGCTGACAAGTCGCGTTGAAACCTTCAAAATTGAAATACGAAAAGGGGAAACGCTTTAAAAGGTCCAACGCAACGCCAATGAATTTTCCAGCAAGAGCGCGAAAAGCGTACAAAATAAACTTACTCAGACTTCTCAGCTTTTGCTTTGCGACGCGAAAAACTCAACACGCATACAACAGACACACACACACAAAAGTTAAAGCAAACACACACAAAAAGCAAATTGAAAATTGTTTTTGGAGGCAAAGTGAAAAGGCAGCGTGTCAATAGAAGCGCTAGGAAAAACCAACAAACAACAATACATATTTCAATAGATCCGCTAATTTTTCATATATTTTATGCATTGGTTCACAGTTAGCCACAGCTTTGGGTTTCGTCAGAGCGAGCTTCCGTTTCATTTGTTTGGCAATCGATTCTTAAACGGATTTCGATTCTACACATTTCAATTCACAATTAGAAATCACAGAAAAGTCTTGAAGGCTCTTCGGCTTAGGCGATGAGTCAACGCGAGTTTCACTTGATTTGCACTTGAGATTACAAATTGACCAAACAACAATTACGGTTAACAATTTGTGTGACGTTCAAAACTAACCAAAAATGTATTTGGATCCAATCAGATCCAAACGAAAACGTTACGATAGGATTGCGGTCTTGGTTGGAAGAAGTTGCTGCCAATGCCGACGCACGCTCGACTCGAACTGAAACCGAAACCGAAACTGAAACTGACTGAGCTGAACTGAACTGAGCTGAGCGTCGTCGACATGAGGAAATTTTAAATACCCACCAAGCAGGCAAAAGCTGAGCCGCTGCCGCCACCGCCACCGCTACCGCCAACAACAACAACAACGACGACGACGACAACAGCAACAGAAACAGCAACAACAACGATAGCAGTAGCAACAAGATGCAGACGCAGACGCAGACGTCCGCATGGCCAACGAAACCACGTAATGAAAATCGGAACACTAAATAATAAGCTCAGCAGCAATGTGAACGAGAGGGAGCGAGAAAGAGCGTGGCCCAGAGAATGCGAAAGAGAGTAAGAGCACGAGCGACAGAGAGGGAGAGAATGAAAAGCCAAAAAACCGAAAAGCAAAGTCAGCAAATAGCTTTACTTATTGTATAGACTCTTTGAGTGGCAACTCTAGAGGCCGAAACAGACACCAGCAGAGCTTTGAGTGCTCTAACAACAACAACAACTGCCATTCAGGAAAGTCCCGCTACGTTGGGCTCAGCATCTATTTGGCCAACTGAGAAAGCCAAGCCGAGCTCGTGTCTGTCTAATTTCGATACGAGTGCTGACTCGCTTTTTCTCTTCCGATAATGTCGCGTTTGAGTGGCTATTTGGGAGTGAGTGATATTATTATTGGCTTCATTTGTAACACGTTTGAGTCGCTTTGCAAATACACAATAAAAGCCATTAAACAAATCAGTTACTATTGTATTGGGCTCATTCAAATGTAAATGACACAATTTCATATTTTTAAATTGGTTAAAAATAAAATACATTTATTGCACAATTATTTACAGCGATTTGGCGAGCTGCTCTTCTGTGGAATTGTTTTGTAAGAATTGCTGACCTCGTTAGTTCTACATTAAATGAGGTTACCTTCTTCATCGCCATTGGAAATTGGACTCATCGCTGGGTCAAATGCATTGCATTTTCTTGTTTTCAACCAAATTCTGCTTACTTTTGCACTCTTCGCGCTGACTCTTGAAGCTTCATTTCCAATAAAATGGCATTGTTCTTGGGGCTTATTTCAATATTCATTTGCACTAAAATATCTCTTGCCAATAAGCATTGGCATAATCATTGTGCAATTATCAATTATTATTACCAATCTCTGTACTAGGCTCAACTTCAGATGACCTAAAAAAACCCACATAGTCGTAAACTACAAAGAAACCCCAGACAAAAGTAGCATTCAAATACCACCAAGTCTATATATAATAAGTTTTGTGTTGGACTCACAAAAGAAATGTCGACAAAAATACAAAAATTCGACAAAAAAAATAAAAATTTGACAGTAATTTGTGCGACACGCAAAATAAAGAAAGTGGGTGGGTTATTAGAGGTGTTTGTGTGTGTGTCTGGGGGCGTGTCTTTGTATACGTTATGCGTGGGTTCAAAGAGTTTCACGTGTTTCCTATGATCTCTTATACTTAAACAAGGCCATGCATAAGCAGGTCGTATCCCAAGTAAAACTGAAGTAAACAAGATAAATTAATTTGAACTAACGATGAAAATGTATTTTTCCTACTCAATTTTCCTCTACGATTAAATATTTCCATTGCGCACTGAATGCAATTATCATACATTAAGCAAATTTCTAGAACTGTGAACATATTGATTGCCATCCAAGCTTTGCTAATTGCAGTGCTTACGATTTGTTTATTTGCGGAATATATAATTAATATGATAAACATAAATTATAAGGTGTTAGTGGAATTTACAAAGTAAGTAAAAATGAGCGATTAGCTAGATTTAGATAAACAGTTCTACCACGAGCATTTCCAATTTGATGACAGTGTTCATCCAGATATAGTCATCTAATTATGCATAATAGAAAAATATTGCATCGCATCTCATATGACATCACAATGCATGACTTGCTAATATGCATATTTGAATTCTAATTGATATAAGCAGATATAAAAAAGATAGATTGATTTGTTCATATTTAGTGATTTTGCATTCTGAATTTTATTAAAATTTCACATCTTCGCCTTTTCGATTTTGTTGAACCTGTTAAATTTGTGTTGTTATCAAAAATGATATATAAATTAAACTCACAAAGCGACTGGTTCTATTAGTTTCGTGGTATCAAATAATTACCATAACAAAAACTTCATCTCATTCTAAAGCATGAGCTTCCTCATATGCTTCGTCTAGAATGACAAGCAAATTTGCACTGATTAACTTTTTTGGCGCAATCTCAAAACCATAAAATTCAATGAAAATTACCTCTTATAATTTAATCGGTTTTCCACCTAGTCGCAAACAGACACTTTAAACGAGCCCGCTACGAGTATCGTAACTGGTGGCCACTTGTTGCACCGACTGGGATTTTCAGCGATTTGGCAAGTCACGTCTCCGAGTGGAACCTGCGCGTGGATGGGCCAGCGTCATTGTTCAAGACATCGCGACGTCATACAATGTGCATGAGTAATGAGTTTAGATGTTGTTGTTATTTGTTTTTTTAGTAGCTCGAAATGGGAAGCTCGTTTAAAGTCTCTTCGCTTTATAAAATCTTTTAATTTTCATTTCACTACGCGTATAAATTAGCTACAAAATAAAATTGTGGTTTTAGATTTAATCATAAATCTTTGATTATTTACGAGTGCGGGCAGAAGAAAGATTGCTTAGAGATTAGAGTTATAGATTCAACTTTTAAAATGCTGCCAGATATCATAATACATAGTATAGCGAACAATGCTAATTATAAGATTTTCTCTTAATGCTGAGCCTTAGCATGCTATGAAATATTTATAGAATAATGCAAACATAATATCAAATAATCTAATCATATATAATCAAAATGATGAGGTAAAATCGAAACGAGTTCTCTAAGAGCGACAGCGTATATGAGAGCCGGTGTTTTTGTATTTGATTGAACTCTGTTTAATTTAGGCTTTGTTTTAACTAACTCGAAATTGATTATTATGCAGAATGATTTTAAATTTTGAAGCGATGACAATGCACTTATCATTGCATGCCATGCGTTTATGACCTTCAGTCGCATTGTCCAAATATTTACGAGTCGAAGGTTGTGTTGACGTTGGTTTTACACGGCGGATTCATTGAAATTGATGGCTGATTAATATCTTTGCGCTTTGTTTATCATTGTTTGTTCGAAATGAAAATTGGATTTTGTATATGGGGAACATAAATCAGGCGGCAGTGTGGCAACGCTGTGGATGGCAACGGCCGCTTGGGCAACGCTCGCAAGATGGCAACGCCGAGAACGCGACACTAAATTTGAAATCGCAGCATGCGCCAAAAATTTCGAATTGTCTGATACTGGCTATATCGAACAAAAAGTCGTAGGCAAAACAAAATTTTTTTGCTCTCATCCATTCTAATTTGTATGTTCTCTTTTCTCGGGCTGGTGAAAAACGCATGCGCTGGCAACAACAACAACAACAACAACAACAACAACAACAACAACAACAACGGCAACAGCGCGAGCAGTGTATTTTTCATTCAATAGGAAAACCTCAGGCAAAGGTGGTGGAAAAATCAGGCGACGCGAACGGCAAACGCGAGCACGCGAAGCCGAAGGCGAACGCAATCGGAAAGGCAAACGGAAACGACGACGACAACAACAACAACAACGACGACGGGCAATGCGCAAACTGTGAGCACGAGCACGAACACGAACACGAGCCAGAGTTAACGAACATACAACTAAAACGAAGAGCAAGGAACAAAAGGAGGAGACAAAAAACAATCGAAGGGTGTTTGCGTGAGTGTGAGTGCGAGTGCGAGTGCTTCATATCCGTGTGTGCTCGCGTGTTGTTGTTGGGCCCAAAACTCACCACCAGGGCGCAAAAAGAGGGTGGAGTTGCCCTCAAGAGTGCGAGCGCGCGAGTGTACGAGTGTGCGAGTGTGCGAGCGTGTGACATTGTGAGCGCACCCAGCCAGCCCCCTAAATTGCCTGAACTGGTGAAAATTGCTGGCGGCCCGGTTTTTGGCCCAGCAAGCAGTCAGTTGCCACAGTTGCCACAGTTGCCCAATCGTCCAATCGCCCAGTTGCCTGTCGCCAGTCGCTAGTCGTATCTCGAGCTGTGCTGCTCAAAGCGCCCGACGCCAAACAAAAACGTATAGCCAAACCAGCAAAAGATAGCAACAACAAATACGCGTCTTTAACTTGCCCTCCTCCATTCATTCCGAACCTGGGCAGGGTGCAGTTTTTTCCAAATTTTTGCCCGTGCGTCGCGTGTGAAATTCGTGTGTGTGCTTCTTTGTTTTATGACTAGCATAAGCATAGAAGATAATACAAGAAAAATAGAAAGCAAATTATAAACAAATAAGTTGGCAAAAAAGAATAAAGAAGCTGTAAGAAACAAGTGAATTCCACTCCGCCATCTTCGACTTGTCATCCCCCAGCGTAACCGCAGTTCAGTTCAGTTCAGTTCGGTTCGGTTCAGTGCAGCATCCAGTGACGATTCCAACCTCACATTTGTGCCGGTATGTACAACGCCCCTTGCTCCAGACCCGACCCGACCCGACCACCCCCTAACCAAACCCCAACCTCAGTCGAAAAAACGAGCCATCGTCGCCCATTCACACTTACGTATGTATGTACAGTATAAATTTAGCAAAAATTATGTGCCCAGTTTGTTGTCAAATTTTGTTGCCAACAAAATATAAGAAATATAACTTACAGCGGGCACATTTATTTTTAGAGCCCCGAGACACCTTTGTACCATAGTCCACACGCCGAGAGAGAGAGCGAGAGAGGTAGAGCGAGAGCGAGAGAGAGAGAGAGAGACGGAGACAGAGAGCATAAATGATAATTCGAGGAGGGAATGCGGGGGAATGATATTTTTACTGAGGCTGTCAGAATGTGTGTCGGTGGATTTATTATCTCATCGACAATGCTGATGTCGATGTCGCTATTGGAAACGGCGGCGCTCGTAAAAAATTTAGCGCAAAATCAGACATTTCCGTAGCTTGTTTCCGCAAATACGCGAAGCAAGTGCAAGCAGCAGCCACAGCCACGGAGAGCCAAAGAAATTATGGAGAAAGAGAGAGCGAGTGAGAGAGAGAGAGAGAGGGTTAAAGCGAGAGATAGTGAGTGAGAGAGAATTTGATGAGCGGCAGCTTCTTCAGCCCAAGTTTGCAGTGTTGCCGTGCACACGCTCTTTGGTCCCAGCCTAAAAGTATGTTTCGGAAAATCGCTTCTTCAGCATGACGGCAGTTTGAAGTGGCGCGCACGAAATGCACAAAATATGGTATTGGGTGTTTAATCATCGCCAGTGCACTAGCTTCGATTTATTGGACTTATCAGTGACAGCGATAAGATTGGGGTATCGTCGTATCGTTGATCAATCAATAGATAACGCATGATTCAATATATTATATAACAGGTCACCCTTATTGCGGTAAGCAAAAGCCGGCAGCAAACTCAGTCCGCACACAGCGCTTTGGGAGCAGATATTCGGTGTGAAAACAGTAGCAGAAACAGCATATGGAAAAGGTAGTAGCTCGCCAGCTGCGCGAGAGCGACTCTCCGTGTGGGTGTACTCTTATGTGTTGGTGTGTGTGAGTGCGCGTATATTGGTATATTGGTGAGAGCAGGCGCGTGAAAAATCTTACAGAAAGCCAAAAGGAGCAGTAGACCTTATACAAAAAAAAAACAGGCATTTTCCCAATTGATTTTCAAGGCGGCTGACATTGTGCAAACCAAAAATATATATATATTTAATACAGCTGTGCCGTCAAAGAATTCCGATAAAATCACGACAATTAAATAACAATTAAGTGCAATTGACAAAAATAAGTTCTGTGGTTGTGAAAATGTATGCGAAAATGCGTTACAAATACTTTGCATGAGTTGATAGCAGCAGCAGCAGCAGCAGTGTCTCTCAGTCCAAGTGGCTGACTATTGCATAAAAATGTTTGTGTAGAAACGCCCCACTGCCCCATCGACCCGTCATCAGCCAACCCATCAACCGAGCCACCTATCGACCAACTTGCCGACCGACTTGCCGCCCGTCAAGTAACCCAAAAAGTATGCTACTCTTTCGATAATGAATGCATTGTTAGTTTCGATATTTATTGATTACTCCTCCAGTGTTGTTGGTTACTGCGTGAGCTGTTTAACGAGTTTAATATAATATGAAATTAGAATCGGTTTGATCATCAGCAGGGTTGCGCTCTTAACAAACGAGGCGATAACATTTCAAGTGCATTATGTCATATTCCTCGCTTTGTTGTCTACCTGCCTGTGAGTGTCGTTGTGTGTGCTTTGTGCTTTCACTGTGAGCGTGTGCTTCCCACTGTATTCGTGTGCGTGTGTGCGCCAGTGTGTGTGTGTGTGAGTGTGTGTAGTGTGATTGTTTGCCATTTTGCCAAGCCGAGGACGAGGACACAGCGCTCGTTGTCTGTCAACAGGGCGCCATTTGATGCCGTAACTGTGTGTAATTAAAAAAAAAGAACAAGCAACAAGGCGGGGATTATGTCCATCTACACACACTCACACACACACCCTCACACTTGTGTGTTTAAGTTTTGTTATTAATACACACAAAAAATTGTAATTTCCGCCCCAGCAACAAAACTCTGAAACTGATGTAAAGCAGAAATTGAAATTTCCGTTAGCGTTATTCGAGCTGAGGCGTCGTCATAATGATTTAAACGACTTGACCACACAAGCGGCATCGCCAACTGAATGACTCTTCCAATGTGTGTGTGTGTGAGTGTGCGTGTGTGTTTTTTTTTTTTTTTTTTTTTTTTTTGGTATGCACCACGGTAGGAAAATCTTCTGAAAGATCCCTTCTACTCCAGTAGAAGGGTATGTGCGATTCTTACGCACTAAAAACCTCCGCCTGCTCCTCTGTCCTTTGTGTCGGCTCACCGGGACTTGTCAATACTGGTAATACTTCGGTGAGCAGGATAAGTGCTCCTATGCACTCCTTCTATTGCAGCGCTGTTTGCGGTTCCTCGGTTGTCTTTAGTCGCCTTTTACGACAAGCTGACTTGGCTGGGGTGGTATTCTTTCCCGCCGACCTCACGGGCATCAGGCGCTTTTTATTGTCTGCCTCCTCGGTTTGTCATCTCGTCGGCACGGACTCGTCTCATTATTTTAATAATAGTGGCATGGCCCGCCTTCCAGGAGTCTGCATCCGCCATCATAGTTTCCATCAGTTCCCTCGGTCTCATTTGGGTGCCTGTCATTCTGGTAAGTTCCTCTCGCTCGTCTGAGAATCTGAGGCACTTGCAAAGTACGTGTTCTGCAGTCTCCACCTCGTCCTCGCAGTACACGCATTGGGGGGTATCGACGTGTTGGAACCTCGCTAGATATCCACGGAAGCAGCCGTGGTTCGTAAGAAACTGTACTAGGTGGTAGTCCAGTTCCTTATGATTACATCTGATCCAGGCTGCGACGTCCGGGATTAGATGTTGTGTCCAGCGTCCCTTTTGTGAGTGTTGCCATCTGGTCTGCCATTCCACCAACAGTCTTTCATTGGCGCTAGCTCTACTGGCCCCTTCGCGCATTGCCGCCAGAGCATTGACCTCCAAATCGATGGGCGGAATGCAGGCGAGTACAAGTGCCGCATCTTCCGATATGGTCCTAAACCCTCTGATGAGTCTTAGGGCCATGGTCCGGTATACTGCTCGTGCCTCTTTGAGATAGGATGTTCTCTCCGTTACGCTCTTCCATATTGGAGCTGCGTATAGCAGTGTCGCCTTCGCTACTGATACCAGTAGTCTCCTCGCCGGCATCTTGGGACCACCCGTATTCGGCATTAGCCTGGCCAGAACCGTGGTTGCCATAGCCGCTTTCCTGCTGGCATATTTCATATGCTCGCTAAAGCTAAGCCTATGGTCGATTTGGACTCCCAGGTATTTTAGTGAGTTTGCCGACTCCAAGTGGACCCCGTCTACTGTTATCTGCAGCTTCTCGACCGCTTTCCTACTGCTTAGCAGTACCGCCTCCGTCTTTTGTGCTGCAATTTTGAGGCCAACGCTCTTAAGCCATCCTGTAGCTGCCCTTATGGTGTCATTACAGCTTGTTTGCAGTTCAGGGAGAGTTTTTGCAACTGCGGTGATTGCCACGTCGTCTGCGAAGCAGTGTAGCTCTGTGTCTCTTGGTTTTTTAATTTTAATTATCCCATTGTACATTATGTTCCACAGTATCGGGCCAAGGACCGACCCTTGAGGAACACCTGCTGTAACTTCGTAGCTTCTGGGACCTTCTTCCGTATCGTACCAAAGTACCCGGTCTCTAAAATAACTACCGATCACCGCCTTTAGATACTCAGGGATACCGATCTTAGTCATGCCACTGAGTATGCTGGCCCATGTTGCTGTATTGAAGGCATTTTTAACGTCAAGAGTTATTATAGCGCAGTACTTTTTGGCCCCTCCCAGCCATCTTTCCCCCGCTAACGCCTTGGAAGCTATCTCACGAACCTCTTCCAGTGCATCAAGGGTACTCCTCCCTTTCCGGAAGCCGTATTGCTGATGCGCCAGCCCGCGTGGTCCCTCTGTGTACGTTTCCAAGCGGCAGTACAGGATGCGTTCAAAAAGCTTCCCCACTATGTCTAGTAAGCACAGTGGGCGATATCCGCCAGCAGTATTCGTCGAGGCTCCTTTCCCTTTCGGGATGAGTACCAGTCTTTGGTTCTTCCAGCGTGTAGGGAACATTCCCTCAGCAATGCATTGTTGGAATGTATTGCAAAAGATCTCGGGCTTGGCCTCAGCTATGGCTTTGATCACCCCTCCCGGTATTCCGTCCAGTCCAGGGGCCTTGGAGGGCTTGATCCTCTTAGCGGCCGAGACTACTTCCTCCGGTGTTATCCTCGGGAACTGCTCACCAGTCGTTATCTGTGCTGGTTGCCAGAGGGTGGTCTGCTTCGGGAATAGCTCCTCGACAATTCTGGCCATAGTTTCTGGCTCTAATTGTCCTTTCCCTCCTGTTGCTTTGATTCTTTTATAGACAATCTTGTACGCCATTCCCCATGGGTCCTCGTCTATGCTCGTGAGTAGCTCCTTAAACGCTCCTGCCTTAGCTTTTGCTATTTCTTTTTGTAGTGCAGCTCGGAATACTTTGTACTGCTCGATCAGCTGTGGGTGGTTGTCGCGCCCTCTCGCCCGCTGCGCCCTTCTTCTCGCTGAGTGGCATTCTGCCCTCATATTCCGCAGTGTGTCACACCACCAGTACACCGGGGGCTTATTCTTGCGGCTGTTCTTTCTTCGCGGCATTGTTGCATCGCATGTTTTTTCCAGTAGCAAGTTCAGATTCGCCACCATAGCTTCCGCTTGTCCTACTGGATTCTCCAGATCGTCAATAATGTATTTTAGCATTGCATTGTCAATTCTTTTCGTGTCCCAAGCACGTCCCATTTGCCTCCTCAGCAGTCTATTCGTCCCAATCGTTAATTGTACCTTAAAGATAATTAACGCATGGTCACTCAGCGTGACGTCGTCCAGGACCTCCCAATTGGCATTCGCTGCTATAGATCTGCTAACAAAGGTAACGTCGATATATGATGTGCATCTGCCATTGTCAAAAGTCGGCCTGAGACCGTCGTTCAACATAACCAGGTCTAGCATGTACATCGCGTCCACTAGTGCTCTACCTCTACGATTTGATGCTCTGCTACCCCACTCTAACGCCCAGGCATTGAAGTCGCCCGCTATTACAACAGGGCCACGGCCTCTTGCGTGTTCCACCAGCGCCTCTAGCAGCCCCTCAAATTGTTGCAGGCTGTCACTAGGGGGGGCATAGCAGCTGTAGAAGTGTACTCCTTTAACTTTTCCATAGACAAAACCGCGTAGGGGGGGGTTTTGTCTTTCTTGCACTTGGAATCCCGCGCAGCACTTTATTGCCGCCTTGCCTGTCTCGTCAAGTATTGTATCTACGTCAGCGTTCCCTCCACTTGGGATGTAGGGTTCGCTCAGTAGGAACAAGTCAATTTTCCGTTCCACTGCTGTCTGTTGTAAGAGGCTCTGAGCGGCCCCGCAGTGGTTAACATTAAGCTGGGCAACATTAATGTATTCCTGCATTGTGCTGTTTGCTAGCTCCTGCTTGTTGTTTGGCCTTCCTATAAGTTGGACATCCAGAACTACCCGTAGCGTGGTTTCTGTCCATATCCTCCTTACATATTAAGCAGGAAGGCTTCTCTACGCATCCTTTCGCTTTGTGTCCTCTGCCTCCACATCTTAGACAGCAGTCTGATCTGTCAGCATTCTTACAGTTGATGGCTTGGTGCCCGTACCCTAGGCATCGGTAACATCTCTTCGGTTGTACATCCTGAGTAATGCGGCACCGTGACCATCCCACCGTTAGTGTCCTTTTTTTGAGCACCATGATAGCATCATTGACGTCTAGCATAACGGTTGCTATTTGTGTTCCATCTCTCATCATTCGAAGGCTTTGCACTTCCGGTCTCCCGATGCCCCTAAATTGGGTCATCATGCTTTGAGCAAGATCTTCAGCATTCGTTGCCTCGTCCATTCCAGTACACTTCAAGGCCGTTCTTTGTGCTCCTGAGCGCACGGTGGCAATATTGCTGAGGGAGTTCTCAATCGCTTCTTTGATGTTCCGGTCTCCAGTGTTTTTCCCCTCCATTTCTAATATTAATTCTCCTTTTTGAGTCCTCCTGATTTTGCGGACGAGCTTACCCACCTCTTTCAGGTTCGGATCCTCCTTCATTTTTCGAAGGATGTCCACGTACGACATCTCTCCTGTCTTTTTTAATATAAGTGCCTCCGGTTTCTTGCGCAATCGTTTGGGCCTTACTTTTTCCCACTCCTTGACGCTATGGGTTAAGTTTTCCGGGGTTGGCTTCTTTAGCACCTCTGCATATTTTGCTGCCCTAGGAGCCTTGTTCCCCATCTTCCCATCGGCCGCCTGCCCACTGCTTTCGATAAGGATTCCCTTGGTCCTTGGATTTACCTTGGTCCTTGGGGCCTCCTTGATATTGGCAGTTGGTTTTCGCTTTTGGTGCCCCTCCGTTTGGGTACCAGTACTCTTGAGAGCGGCGTCTTTCGCCTTGCACTCCTGCAGCGCTAGTGCTCTTTTATTAAGTGCGACGAGCTCTGCTATTGCGTCCTTCGATCCTTTCGTGACGTGTCTTTGCGTCTCGAAAGCCGTCATCAGTAGGATGATCCTACTCTGCATTTTGGCTAGTACACTGCCTAGGTCCTCATCCTCGCATGCCGTAGATAGATCCAGGGGACGCAAAGGCGATCCGGGGGGCGACTTCGATCCTGTCTTTAAAGACGGCACGCTGATACGATCGATGGCCACGTTGCTTGTATCGTTAGATGCTGGGGAGGCCAAGTTTGCCACCTCTTCAGCACTGCGGTCGCTGGATATCGACGGCCGGGGGCCCGCTTGCTCACCCCTCACAACCGCCGGCACTGGGTTTCCTACTCCCTGCACCGTAATTTCTATACTTTTAACGACTTCCATATAGTTAACTTTCTCCCATCCTTGCATTTTAGCCCTTCTGCCAGGGGCACACCCACATTAGTGGGATGCTGTTGCTACGCTAGAATAGCCGCCCAATATGGGCAGACGCTAACCAGTAAGCCGCCCAACTCTGGGTAGCAGACGCTTACTGGATTTTTTTGAAGCAAGTCGGTGAGTTTAGCACCGCTGGCCCGCCTTCTCATCTTAGCCAGCCTCCCTGGCGGATGCCAGGGGAGCTGTTACCAGGGACGCCGCGTGGAGGCGATGAGATGCTTGGGTGATGCTATGTATGGATCGCGCTGGACTTTGCCATGTTAAAGCCAGTCAGCAGCTTTGCCATACACGCAACCCCCCGTACCCCAGTGTGCGTGTGTGTGTGTGCGTGTGTGTGTGTGCGTGTGTGTGTGTGTGTGTGCCAGCTGAAATATGGCTCATGTGGCAGCCCTTGACGCTCTGGTGATTGTGGGTTAAAAGGGTCACAGCATGTGGGAACATGTGCCACAATTTATATATATAGCATGTCTTCGAGACCATGTACAGTGTGCACGACTATATATGTACATATATTGAATTGGCAGCATAAATAAGAGTGAAAATAGATATGACTTTGTTTTGCGAGTTTGGCCTACTTCCGGTTTGATTGGAATTTATGTGCGCTGCCTGAAAGTATGCAACACTTTTGATTTTCGCCCTTCTCTTCGCATTCCATCGAGTCGCGGGCGTCTGAGCGGTATTTATGCTTATGTCGTCGCTCTGCACTGAGCGAAAACAATTGTTAGTCATTGCCGCCAGCCAGTCAATTGGATGGGCAAACTGAATGAGCTACGGACGATTTCCGTTTTTGGGCAGCGGCAGCGGCAGCGGCTGCGAGTGTGCAAATTCAATTATCAACTCAAATATTAACTAACAGATTAGCATGGGCAATGGCACGTGCCCCGCCCAGCCCCAAAACTTACGGACCATTACAGCCAGAATTCGCCAAGTTTGGCGTTAGTTCACTGAGCTAACGTTTCCTTGAGTTGCATTCAGTTGAGCAAATATCTGTATTAGCACCACCATTCGATGCGAGCTTATTTCGCCGGATTTGTCTGAATCACGTTTTAAGGTGTGTCTCTCGAATCGTAGAGCTTTAGGATTCGAGTTAAGTCTGCTGTTGTTGTTTACCAATTCAGCGGCAAGCTCAACGTTCAAGTCGTCTCAGCTGCCCAACAATGTGCTCTCAAGTTTAAGTGTTGTCATCATCGCTGTTGACAAATCAGCTATGCAATTGTAGGCCGTCAATTGGTTATAAGAGCAAAACAACGACTGGTGAAAATTCCCAGTGCAGTAGTCGATTATTATTTGCGCTCTGATGAGGTCAGCTCTAAAAAGTTTACACTAGGTCAATAACTGGGTTGTTGTGCGGCGGATAGCGAAAATATGAATGACCTGATCCAACTAATTGATAATGATCACTCTAGAATTTACAGTTATCGATAGTTTGTTATCGATCACCAGCTGTTTTACGTACTTGCATTTCCAATAGTTCATTGAACTGTTGCGTAGTTGAGTGGGGAATTTTCCTGCCTCACCTCCGTCCCTCCCACATGTGCCTCGACTATTAATTAGACGCCAACAAATTTTGTGGCTCACTGGGACACCGTTACCAAAAGTGCACACACACACACACACACACACACACAAACATTACAGCGCGCTGGTCGTAAAGCTTATGTTGTGTGTACTTTGACCTCTTTGGCCGACAGCGCCCGCTGCGTCGTGGTCAATGTCAGTGCTGGCCACTGGCTTTGGGCTTGAACTGGTCTCCAGATTGAATTTCTTTGCATGCTCAGGCAGGTTTTTCCAGCACACATGGTGGCTCTGGCGGCTCACATCATTTCCACGACTCGTTTTTCACAGTTCTTTGCGGCTTTTTCAATTAAAGCTTGTTGCATGCCACCGTTGCTGCTATTCCGTTGCTGTTGCCGCATCAGCCTCGGCATCAACATCGTCCGCAGTCGGCTGTCGTCGTCGTCGTCGTTGTCGCAGTCGCAGCCACAGTCGCTGTCGCTGTCGTCGTTTACGTGTCGCTCTTCATGACACAGCTGCCCGCACCTGCCGCCCGTGGTATCCATGGCTTTCTTTTGTGCGCTTTGTGGCCGCCTTTCTTGTCCATAACGCAGTCATGCCGCTGCCTCTGTCGCAGTCTCTGCTGCCGCTGCCGCTGTCGCTGCAGCCACAGTCGCTGTCGACGCTGGCTGACGCGGCATAAAGTCTTTCACTTCTTTGCCATCCAAGTTTAGTTCAGTTCCAGCCGGCGTACGTAGCGGACGCGTCTTGCGAGATCGATCCGACCACCGGGGATACATCGAAGTACATCGAAATAACATCGAATTGACTGCGATAACCGATAAGCGAGCAATAGAACGTAAAGCGCTCTCGATATCACACTCTCTCTCTCTCTATCTCTCTCTCTCTCACTCTCTCACTCTCTCCTTCTATAAACACTTTATTTCTCTGTCTGTCGCAGTGTGTGCGTGCGTACGTGCGTGTGTTCTGTGTGTGTGTGTGCGTGTGACAGTGTGCGTGCTGCTTTTAGTCTCTTTCTTTTCGCTCTCTCTCTCCTGTGCTTGCACTCTCTTTGGATTTCTTTGCGCATGCGCAACGGCGCCGAAGACAAACACACGCATGCGCCGTCTCTCTCTGTCTCCGTCTCCGTTACGCTCGTCTTCGGTCGGTCTTCGACATCGACATCGACATCGCCATCGCCTTCGCCATCGACATCGTATCGTATCGGTCAACGTCTACGTCTCTGTTTCTGTGTCTGTTTCTGTTTTGTGACTCCGCGCAAAAGTGAAAATATTTGGAGAAATTTCTTGAGCAGAATTTCAGTCGATCGCAAGTTTTTTAGTGTGTCAGCTTTATGAGTAACCATACGACGACGATACGACGGGCATACGATATCATTACAACCATTGAGCAAATCCAAAGATTGCCCAGCCTTGATAATAGTGTCAAATTCAACACAAATAGTTGACCCTGTTTTACCTTTTGTTCAGCTCTATTGCCCCTCGCCCTCCCCCGCCAACCGCCAACCACCAATCCGCGCGAAACGAAAGTGTTACCGACCACACATAAATATTGCACACAAATGTCATTGTCCTAAATTTTCAATTCGCGCCGTAACAGACAAAAAGCAAAACACACAAGAAAAAATCAAAACGAAAACAATCCTCTAATCAAGGTGCAACGTGCAACGTTCAACCTGCAACTTGCCATCTGCAACCTGCAACTGAAATCAGCAGCTGGCAGCTCACAACGTGCTACGTGCAACGTGCAACTTTCCGCATCTTTAGCTCGACACTTGGCGGCGATTTGTTAATTTGTTTTCTTAACTTATTTTCGACAAGTAAGTGTAAGGCCGACTGCGTGGCTAAAAATAAGCAAAACGATCGCAAATATTTGCCGTTTAAGGGTGTGGGGTTGGGTTAATGCCATGCGGCTACGAAGGGAGGGAGCGAGGTGGGGAGGTGGGTTTGCTTATGTAACGTTGACGTAATATTTAGTCTAAAACTAAAGACGTCGTTTACGTCTTCGACACGAGAAAGTTGCTACAACAACACAGCACAAATATTTTCGAAACCTTTTTTTGTATTTGTAATATTAATCACAGCATATTTACAAATAAAATTTGCACACTCACACACACACACGCACACACACACGGTCTGTACGAAAATGAAGACGCAGCATAATAAATAAACATGGATCACGGTCAGCTACAGAGAGCTAGAGACCGTAACAGATACACCGACTACAGAAACAACTACTTATAGCTGCCATAGCTACCTCAACCATATTGCAATTCCGTTTCCAAAAGTTGCGAAAAGGTTGAGACGCCGTCGCAGAAGCAGCAGCAGCAGCTATTTACTTATGCGCTCTCGATCCGCTGACATCTTGGCATCACACTTTTGGAAGCTGTCTGTTATGCAGTACACTGATTTGAATATGTATGTAGTATATGCTATATATTATATTCGGTCACTGCAATATCAGACTGTGTGACAACAATTGCATGAGGGCCTCATCAGCTGCCCAGCAATCCAGCAATCCAACAATCCAACGACGCATTGACCCACTTTATCAGTCACTGCGCATGCGTAAATGCAGTCGAAATTCCATGGGCTTTCCAAGTTTACTTTGCCAATATTTTGGCAAGTCAAGAAAATTATATATATTGTAACGTATATGTATATTTATTCATATGTCAATATGTGTGTCGATGCGATTTCATCAACTGTTTCTATCAAATACGTGCCTTGTTTATCAGATCAGCTTTTGGCGAAATTTCTTTCATTGCTGTCGAAACACTTTCGCAATTATGAGCACGCCTTTGAATTCTAAGTTGCAAGTGACTGTGTTTTTTAATAGATCCACAGTCCCATAAACGTGCACACCCTGCAATGGGATAACCCGATTAGAACTTTTGATGGCCTACTTAATTGGCTGTGACGCATTTTATTTGCTCAGTTGTGTTTAGCGAATCAATTTGGGTTGAAAACGAATCAATTGCATCGCCTGTAAATAATAGTGTTCTTCCTATTATACCATTTCAATATTTATTAAGCATAGTTAATATTTTATTATAAACCTTTTTCTGTGTAGTAACTTTTTAATACTGTAAATTTTTATTTTATCGTCAGGTAATCAATTATGTCTTTCAAATTCAACAATTGTGTTCCTGTTTTTTTGTTATTATTATTATTATTAAAATTTTTAATTTTAATTTATTTCTTCTGCATCAGCATAAATTAAAACATGGGATATTTTAATAAATGTTTGAAAATTCTTCAACGTTTCATCACTTCCTGAGTATAAAATTCATTTATTTAGCTACTCAACAATTTTTGTCTATTTTGACTCTCACCTTGTTCGCATCTTGATCTAGCTTAATGTTTCCTCTAATATATTCTGTGGTCAGTTGATATAGCCTAATCAATCTCACGTGCTGTCGCGCAATTCATAAATCTTAATTTCTGAAAATTGCAACGCAATTTCATAAATCAGGAATGCCTAAAAGGCGACTTGGCATGAGGGCAATGAGAGACAAATTTGTGAATGTGCATGTTTTTCGGTTAATTAGTGGGTTTTATCTTAATTGAGGCTGTAGACATTGTTCTTGGGTTAGTTAGGACGTTAGTATAGTCTTAGCTCATGCATGAAGACTAAAAATAAATATAAATTCTAATTGTAAATTATTTAATATCTAACTTTGAGAGGCCGTCAGTTGAGAGTCGAGTCGAGTCTCAATTGGTCTGCTAAACTGACTGCGAACGGGGCAATGGAAATTGGAAGCTGGACATTTTGGGGGCGAGCGGGAATCAAGAATGGGGATACGACGCAGCGACAACAGTCTCACTCTGGCGGGGGCCCCATTATACACACTTAAATTTAACTTTTATGCTGTAAACTGCGAAGCGCTTTGTTTGTTAATCAAAACGCAAATTATGGGCTCAGGTCCGGACAGTGAGAAAGAGTGAGCGAAAAAGAATAAGTGAGACAGAGATTGCGATAGAGCGAAAGGGAGAACAGATGTGAGACTGTAGGTGTATAGAGGGGGGGTGGGGAGAGGATAGGGGCAGGTGCTGTGGCAGTGCCAGAGATACAGATAGAGGCATGAGTTGCAGAGCTCAGCTCGGCTCAGCTCAGCTCAGGTCAGCACAGCACAGATTCCATCACAGATTTATTCAATTACACACAAAGCATAGATAACTTACGATAACTGTAAAAGTAGATGGATCCCCAGGGGAGCTGCGGGGGAGAGTCACCTCTGCGCATAGCCCACAGCACACAGCACAGCACAGAACACAGCTAACGAGACAGTCGCCGAGACTCTAAGGTTCAATAGAATAGAGGGCACAGACCCATTATGAATTGTGCCCAGCATCCGCTTTGAGCATTACATTTACATAATGAGCCCCACTCGGTCATCCGAGGCCGTCGCATAGTGGACCCGTAGAAAAGTGAAAATTCGTAGGATTTGAACTTTAACTTTCATTGGACAATTTTTGAAAATTGCCAAAGTACAGCTAAGAACGGACGGAACGGTGTTCAATCGACAGCACAGTCGAATGTAGTCAATGCTGCTTCCGCATGTCGTCCAAGAGGGAGGCCTTCAAAGACTTGTAATCCGAAAACAACAAGGTCTCTATGAGCTAAAGAATCGGGGAAATGAGGCGACAACTAGCAGAAGATGGCTTCAAATGCAATCAGAAAGCAGAATGAAAGAATAAATATATTACAGTTTGACGCATCGAAGCATGAATACACTTCTCTCTCTCGCTCACGATTGCAGACTGAGACTTTCTTTCAGCTGTAACGATAAACAGACCGAAACTTATAATTATTATATTATTCAGTTTCTAATGAGCAAAACTATCGAGCTAATTTTATAAGTCATATGAATTGTATTTGAAGAATTCAAATGTCATAAAATTGAAATGCAGTTTAAGGTTACACATTGCATGTTGAAGCTGTTGAGCCCGCTTTTCGCAGAGGGTATTGGCCTAAAACGAAGCCAGTAATGGTTAGCCAAAGACCAGCAGCGTCGAATGAACGACCAGGGCCAGTTGTTGTTGCTGTCGAAGTCGATGACGCTGACGATGATGATATGCGGCACGATTATAGGAAATGGGTCAGACAATACTTGTACACGGGCATAACAGTGTAACTACCTTGTCAAGGCAGGTTGAATGTTTACCGTTTAACAGCTCTCACACGAACACACACACACGCACACACAGTTTAATACTCTCACACAACGTTGCAGTTACAGATTGGTCTTCATGTTTGGTTAACACGCGCAGAGGCGTGGTTCACTTGGTGGTGCAGTGGTGCGACGGCGGTATCTGGCGGTTCTCTGGCTTGTCTTCGCTGACCCGCGCGAATTTTTACCGTCTCTCTTTCTCCAAGAGAGTGAGAGACTTACTTCGAGAGAGAGAGCGAGAGAGAGAAAAAGAGAAAGAGAGGGGGAGATACAAAAGTTGAATTTCAAGAAATTTCACTTTAGAATGAGGCAGCCCGCCGCCTGAACGCCTGAACGCCCGAAGAAGAAGTGGCTGACCGTAAAACTGGATTCCCTGGGAAGGTCCATTGATAAATTTACAGTTACGTGATGAGACCGCTCGATTGTCAGAGTTGTTTAAACTTTAATTATACGGCAGCTAGTTTGGCCAAAACAGCGGATATGATTCGATAATATCATGAAAAAGCTGTGCCAATTTCGTGGGCCATTTTAACACATTTCTTAAACCGAAACTACAACAATAAACAATAAATGCTGCGTCAGTGAAAGAAACTTTATATACAAATGACCAACAGCAGAAGAAACAGAAGAGACATAAACGTAAACGAAAAAAAAAAAAATCTCTCTCCCTTGCTGCTGCTGCTTCTCTCTGTATCTCTCTCTCTCCGTCTCTATGACTTCCTCTATCTCTTTGGAAAGATATTTGTGTGTTGTACCTTAAATGAAAACGAAAGTTTGAACATTTGGGCTAACCAAAAATATTACCAAAATTTAAATACGACAACAAAAACAACCAAAACTCAAAAAAACCGAAACCAAAAAAACATTGCGGAATTTAGATATTTAAAAGTGAAAGCCATGGCTATGGGTTGGGCCAAAGTCCCCAGCTTAAACTTGAATTTGAGGCGCTTTTCGAGAAGCGAGATGTTCCCTAACATTACTACAATATTATCATCATCATCAGATGGCATTCATAATCAAATTCGCATTCGCATTTGTATTCGCATTCGTATTCGAATTTTGTAGTTCCTGCCTATAATCAATATTTGGACAGTGTTTAATTTGATTTTTTTACTGCTGTTACTTTTGTAGTTTTTACTGTTGTTGCCTTAATGGTAATTAGCAAAGGCAATTACGCCAAGGTGCAAAGTTTCCTCGAGTGAAAACGCCAATGTAAATGCAAAAGCAAAAGGGGAAGGGGAAGTAACTGATGCGGATGCTGTTCGCCAACGTGTGCGACAAGAGTTGCACTCTGATCGACATTTAAGTACTCACATATATACTTACTGTACTTACATACATATTTACGCCCTATTGGGTGTGTTCCCGTGCACGCTACGATTAGCGGGGGGGTTAAGGCATATTTGGTTCCCAGTACACACGATTCAACGAAGTGGGTTTTTTCGTTTATTTGTACTCGTATTTGTAAAACAAAACAATCACTTAGCAAGATTTGCATTTGTTGACAAATTCATTCATTTTTTTTTTACAACTTCAACTTGTAGAAATGACGTTTGTTTGCATTCGAAATTCCCTAATTTAGACTGAGCATTTCGGTTACCTGGGAAATTAAAACATTTCCGAATTGCCATTGCCTACTGCTTTAAAGTTCAGCGAGTATTAGTGAGCTTTAATGTGGCTAATGGCGGTAAAGCTTTTTACGGTCGGTGATTCGCGTGTGTGTGAAAAGCACGTTATAAGCTGTAAAAGTCTGTAGCGCATTAGACGGGCGACTTTGGCCGAATGCTCTTTCAGTTTGTTCCTAGTCTGATGATGTGTGAAAATTTGGCAAATAGAATCGCTCAGTTGCTCAGAGTTGGACATTTCGATTTCAATATAGAATGCCCGGCCACAGACGGCACAGTGCGCATTCGTGTTCTGTCATCGATATCGACAGGCAGCAGAGTCCCAGCCGCGATTGTTGGCTCTTCGATTGGCTGACGCCTTCTACAGACGCTTAAGCGGCTTAAAGTCTTTTAAAGAGCTTTGCATATTTTGTTCTATTGTGCGTAAAATAGAACTGTGGCGCTACTCGTGAGTGTTGTCTGTGTGTTTTCGTGTGTAAGCGTGTGTGTTAAAGGATACAAGCGTCACAGCTTGGCATGTATTTGCATTCGAATTCAGGCTGGCGGCCTTCCAAGGACGACAATCCCACCAAAAGACGTCACAGCGGCTGACACTTGGCCAACAAAAAATTGATGTTCCTCCAGCCCCCAGCTCGACAATGCAGTGGCATCAATTTTGGGGCTTCCTCACGCAAATGTCCCTTGTCAAACGCATCTATTTTTAGGAATATGGCATTTTGTCAGACAGCTCAGCTTGTGAGAAGGGCCGCCGAGCAGGTTTCCCACTTCTCTTACTGATCCAAATATAAATGGTTCCAGTAAACCAAAGAATTATAAATCGACCAAATTTATTTATATTTAAAAACACATTATGTTGATAAATAGTATTAATAATTCAACTCATTTCATTCTTCTTTCCTTTCAGCTAAGAAACACTTTGAAATTCAGCAGCTCACAAATTCATACCCACTTATCTACTTACACGGGAATACTCCTGTTCCTGTTTCTGTTCCTGGTTTGACCAGTTTGTTTTGGAGCCACTGCAGTCGTCAGCAATATGAAAATGGGAAAACTCTCCACGGCGACAGCAACATTTTCAACAAGCTACTGTGAAATTTGAATATATACATTATTTGATAGTTAAGCACTTGAGCCAATGAACAAAGGTGTTCCAAGTAAACAACAACAGAAAACTTCCCAAAAAAAAAAAAACAAAACTAAAAACACACTTCCATAAAAACGTTAGAAGAGAAGCGAAACTTGAAACAATAACACATTAACTTTAGTTGGACTTAAGAGGAGAAAAGAAAGCGCACATCGTAAATGATCAAATTGCTTCCTAACTAGCATAAACGCATAACGCAAGGGATAACATAAGGGTAACAACATACATCAAGGCATCACAAAACATAAAAGAAGCAACGCAACGAACATGTCACACGCCGTAGCCAAGAAAACAGAAACGGAAAACTGCATCGGGAGCAGCAGCAGCAGCAGCCTCAAACAGTCGTCGTCACAGCCTGCGCAGCACAGCAGCAGCAGCAGCAACAACAACAGCAGCAGCAGCAGCAGCAACCACAACAATAGCAATGGCGACGCTGGCTTCACTCTGCTAAACGGCAACCACTCATCGCATCAGCAGCGCAGCAACGGACTCACGCATGCAGCGGCAGCGGCTGTGGCTGCCAGCTATGCCAACGCTAGCGCCGGCAGCGGCAGCAGCAGCGGTTCCGGCAACGTCGGCGGGTCGTCGGCAGGTGGCGGCAGCGGGGCCGCAGCGGGCATCACGGCGGCTCTGCTGAACGCTGCGCCGGCCACAGCGCTGCCCAGCAATGGCGGTCTGCAGTCGCCCTACGAACGCTACAGAGCCGACGACACCAGCTATGTGCCCATTGGACAGTTCTATGCGGGACGCAGCGTCTTCATCACGGGCGGCACTGGCTTCATGGGCAAGGTAAGTGATCCCATTTGTCTGTCCCCTATAGTCAGACATTTCGATGGGCAATTTTATTGCCTACTTTGGCGGGCATCACGCATACGCAATGTGTGCTCTTCGTGCAACTTTTGTTGGCATAATTTGCATCATGAAGTGCTGAACAACGCCTAGCAACCACTCATGACCGAAATGCGACTTCAATGTACATACATATATACTCAACTGTGTGACGGCATCAGACGTGGCTACAGATGTCAAGGGTTTTAAGCAACTATTTGCAGCCGCATCTGATCCGACTCCGACTACGACTCCTTGTTGACTCATCGCACTCGACTATCGAGTCACAGCGCGTTTATGTGTGTGTATGCGACATCAGCTCTAATTGTTTGTCAAGTGGGTGAGCACACGCACATACATATATGTATATAGTATAGTATAGTGTGGAGACGGCCTCGACTACGCCTCGACTTCTAATACGTCCTGCAGTTCTTGTGCCACTTTCTGCCTATGTTTGTTGGCTGTTGTGACTGAATTGCATGCCTCCTGCCTGCGTCATTATGACATGTAATCGCTGCCACCGGCGCCACTCAGACTGCTGCTCGATTGCTGCACAGTGTGGCAAGTGTTATTTGTTTGTTGCTTGCGGGGCGTGACAATCATCGATTTTGTAACCGCAGCAATGTAATTTAAATGTCATAGCCTGCAACCTGTACGTCACAACTGGCCACGCCCCGTGCCCTGCCCTCTGCCCTCTGCCCTCTTCCACCTGAACACCCTCGAGAGACATTGTTATTGTCTGGGTGTAATTTCGGGTGTACAATTTTCACATCGTTTTCAGGGCGTGTCCGGCTGCGTGCACTTCCTGTCAATGTCCTGCACGAGCGCCAGCCAAACGCGTGAATGGGTATCGATAGCACTCAATTTGCCTTCACTATTCTATTCGTTCGCCTACTTGGCTGCCACTTGACACCGACAATAGACGGCTGAGTTTTTGATTGACCGGCCATAATTATAGTTTATAGTCTAATGGACGTGGTTTATTTGTTTAGAAACGGGGTAACGCAGGAATTGATTAATCAACCTCAAAGTGCCTCTCTCAATTATAGCCGAGTATTTTACCTAAATTGCTTTCAATTGTTTTGCAGGTGCTGGTCGAGAAACTGTTACGCTCATGTCCAGATATAAGGAATATATATCTTTTGATACGACCCAAACGTGGTCAGGAGGTCTCGGCGCGCCTCACAGAGCTCCTAAATGCACCGGTAAATAACAAAATTAAATTATCCCCCATCTATATATTTAACCGAATTGAAACTGATCGCAGCTCTTCGAATCGTTGCGTCGAGAGAAGCCCAAGGAATTAAGCAAAGTCATACCCATATCAGGCGATATTACATCCGAGGAACTGGGTATCTCTGAGAGCGATCAGGTATATTATACTATATTAGCTATTTTCTGATTAATTAATATATATTCTCCTCCTTAGACCCTGCTCTGTCGCAATGTTTCCGTTGTATTTCATTCAGCTGCCACTGTTAAATTCGACGAGAAACTGAAACTGTCTGTCACAATCAATATGTTGGGCACGAAACGTTTGGTTGAGCTCTGCCATCGCATGATGTCCCTGGACGTAAGTCTATACCTCATAATCCATTAACGACTACAACATGTACTAACTCGTATTATTTTCATTAGGCTTTGATTCACGTCTCCACTGCCTATTGCAATTGCGATAGAACCGATGTATCGGAGGTTATCTATGCACCGCCCTACAATCCCGATGATATAATCTCGTTAATCAACTGGCTTCCGGAAGATATACTCGATCAGGTTCGTACCTCATATCAGTTATATCACCAATCGCTGGTAATTAATTATCCGTTTCAATTCGTAGCTGACACCGCGTCTTATTGGCAAGCGTCCAAATACGTACACTTTTACAAAAGCCTTAGCGGAGCATATGTTACTTAAGGAGGCTGGGAATCTGCCCGTTGCCATTGTGAGGCCCTCAATTGGTAAGCTTCTATATAGTTGAGAGTTCGAACTGTTCATTAATAACCTCTCATCACACCCGCAGTGACTGCCAGCCTGAACGAGCCGTTCGCCGGTTGGGTGGACAACTTCAATGGGCCAACGGGTCTAGTCTCTGCGTTGGCGAAGGGCATGTTCCGCACAATGATGTGTGAGAAGAATTATGTGGCCGATATGGTACCTGTCGATATTGTGATTAATCTGATGATTGCCGCCGCCTGGCGCACAGCGACGCGTAAATCCAATAATTTACTCATATACAATTGTTGTACCGGCCAACGTAATCCCATCATATGGTCTGAGTTTGTCAAATTCGCAATGTCCAGTGTGCGCAAACATCCCTTGGGTATGTCCACACAACTACTAAACTCGAACTATATTCTTATGTCATTTGTAATTTGCGACTATTGCAGAGGGTTGTCTGTGGTATCCGACTGGAGACCTGCGCATGAATCGTCCAATGAACACGCTGAATTGTTTACTAAAACACTTTCTGCCGGCCTACATACTGGATGGAGTGGCGCGCATAATGGGCAAGAAGCCATTGTAAGCGATTACTCTACATTACATTGAGCTTTCACACAGCACGCTAAAGTGCTGCAGTTAAGCTTTCTAAGCTCGAGATGCATTTTAACCTATGTTTGCATTGTTACAGTGTTGTCACCGTACAAAACAAAATTGCCAAAGCTGTGGAATGCTTAGAATATTTTGCCACCCGTCAATGGCGCTTCAAGGATGACAATGTCCATGGACTGCTGCACACACTCAGTCCCAAGGATCGTGAAATATTCATCTTTGATGTGCGTAACATCAATTGGGATAAGTACGTGGAGCGCTACGTTTTGGGCTTCAGGGAGTTTCTGTTTAAGCAGCGGCCCGAATCGTTGCCCGCCAGCAGAAAGCGCATGGTCAGGTGGGTAGACTTGGAAATATGAAGTCCATTTTTGATCCTCCAATGACTGAATTGATCGTATTCTAGGCTATACTATCTGCATCAGCTGGTCAAAGTAGTTGCGGTGCTGCTCACCTGGCGTTTCCTGATGTCCCGCTCGAAGCGTCTGAATGACATTTGGAGCGCATTCCTGGAAAACGCATTGAAGATAGCGCGTTTGATACCATTTTTGTAATAATTCGGCAGCTGATCTGGTGACCGAGACAAAGCAGCATGAATCTTGTCTGGTGATGTTCTTCTTTGCAATTTCTAAATGCTTTAAACATGGCGTACGTTTTAGAGGTTTTTAGCAAATAATTATAATCATATTTTTATATATGTTAAAACGAGTAAACAAATACCACAACAACAAACGCATCGGGTGAATAAATTGACATTCACAGACACAGACACTCACACATAGACCCACATACCAAGCAATTCATACACCACAAACACAACACACAACACACAAAATGCAGCTGCAGTGTCAGCAGAACACAGGTGTACCTGTCCGCTGTCAGGTGTGACGCAAATTGTGCAATTTTTGAGATACTTTTATGCCTCTCATGGGTGTCGGTTCTCTCATTGGCGAGTTGAAGACGTACTTTTTGTAAATTTTGTGCAGTCAACTAAGTAAAAATAAAAATAATATTAATAAAACATAAACGTAAAACTAACAATATAAATTAAAATTAAAGCGAAAACGATAATATAACTAATAACTTATTAAATGGTATATAGATTACTTATATACATAATAATTATTCCACCTTCGCGTAAACAGACAAAAAACAAGTTCATATGACAAACAAACAAAAACAAAAAAAAACATCTACAAATTACCCTTGGGAAGGAGATGAATTCATACGAAATCTATTATGGATTATGGATTATAAACATAACTATGTCAAAGATAATGAAGCAATTTGCAGTAATTAGTAAAACCGAAAATACGTTTGCAAACAAAAAAAATATATATATATATATACAAAACATAAAACTATTTAACAAAAAAGTAAAGAAAAGAAAAATAAAATTATAAAAATGGCTTGTTATTGCTTTAAATTACATGAACGTAACGTAAACTATGCTAATTAATTAATTAATTATAAATATTATTACTAGTTTTAACATTTTTACAATTACAATTAAGTTTTCAATTTATATATTACAAAAAAACAAAGCAAATCCAGAATTATATACAAAAAGCGGGACAGAAATGAAATTAATTCAAAGGGAGAACAAACAAAACAAAATTTGAAGTTTAAAATATACAAAATTCAATTTATGTATATGTATATTATAACAAATATGGCGTGAATGAAACAAACGGACAAAAACCAATAAATAATTAAACAAAAAATATATTTATATAAACATCAAACATAATTTCTTAGCATTTGCAGCCTAAAAATTAAGCGTAATCAGCGAAGATGAAACAAGAACGCAAAATAGAAATTATATATATATACATATATATACATAACTGACCGATGTTTTTGACTTGAGATTGTATACACAGTTAGCAAAAGGCATTATTAAATTTATATTATAATAATAATTAATGAACTAACAATGCGAAATTTAACTTGAAACATGACACAACATATAGTAAGAACATTCCATCCAGTTAGAACCGAAACGGGGCATCCAATTCATCCAGAACTTTCCCTATATTATCTATGCCGCATTTCCTCAATCCCAATTATCTCCATCACATTTTTGGTTGTCCAAGCTATGAATTGGGTAAGTTTTGGGGTTAACATTTCGTGCAATTAATACTTTTATGTTTACGCATAGAACCTATTATTACTTTATATTAAACGATATTAAGAACGTTTTGTAAATTGCAGCTCATCAATAAAAAATACACTTCCAAAATAATCAAAAAATGTATTCAATTTATTTTTTATTTAACCTATAACTCATAAGCCTATTGAAGATAACTAAAGAAGAATATTTTTCAATTTCGTTCTAGTTTTTTCCGTGTTTTTTTATAACATATATAAAATTAGAGACTAGACAAAATGAAAGCAAACTAAAACTATAAAAATAAATAATAAAAATACAAATCTATACAATAAATTGTAAAACCCTAATTAACGGTTTTAGTTTATATTGGCATGCAAATAATTGAACTTAGTAATTTTTCACTAGTGAAGATGAAAAAATTGAAAGAGAACCTAAAATAAAAACCATTAAGGAAACTATAAAACAAAAATAAAAAAAAGTGTTTTAATATTTTATTGGTTGGTGTGGTAGAAATAATGACACTTTTCCATTTTTTTTGTACACATGAATTCTCATTTATTATAATTATTTATTTTTCACTTCATTTTTCACAATTCATGCGCTTACACGCTACCATCTTTAAAATTGTCGTTTACATCGGCTCTTGGGATTCAATATATATGTATGTTGTACTTATATATTTTATTTTATCATCGTTATTCTTCTGATTATGGAAATTAAAAGATCAATGTCAATTTAATTTTCACAAATTAATAATGTTCCTTACAAAAAATGCAATACTTTAATGCTCATATACTCGTATATATATTGAACATTTTTGTTTGTGTTTTCAATTAAATTGCTCCACAAACTCTGCAAAAGGGGCATTTGATTCTGAGACATGTAGATTATTTGAAAGATGAAGTTATTTGTTTACATTTACAACTGAAAGACATTTTGAATATTTAGAGACATTCTTACGGTTTTATAATTGATTGGTTGAGTTTAAGGATTTGTTTTTGTTTTTGTTTTTTAATTTTCAGCAAATGTTTTAATGTTTTTATGTATTTTGTGCTCTGTGTGGGACTTATGCAATATTCACTAAATGGACTCATTGCTTCTGTAAGTAAGCTAAGTGGTTTCAATTTAATATACTTGTTGTTCTCATTATCAATGCCCCTTCCTCCAAATATTCATTCATCCATTTAACAATTTGTAATTTGCATAACTTCCTTTAAGAATATTAAGTATTATTAGCACACACTTTTCACTAACTTTTTTCGATCTAAACTCACATTTCTGCTTACAAAATGTTTTGTTCTAGTCTTTACGTTTCTGTTTACTTCTTCATCAACTTCATCGCTATATTTAATCATTAAATTTATATTTTTGTTTGCCTTCTTTTTGCATTAAATGTAACAAAATAATTTACCATTTAAATGAAAACCTCAATTATACTTTATTATATTTAATTTTTAATTATAGCTAGAGCTAATTTATGCCTTGGTTTATTTCGGTATTACGAATATGCAGTAATTTGCATACAACTGGATTTTTATTAAGTATATAAAAAATACTATTTATTGTTTTTTTTTTTTCATATACTTATGTATATCATTTTATGTATCGTTTTCTTGTATTCTTAAAATCATTCTCTCATTGATTTTAGTTTTTGTTGTATATTTGTTTTTGTAATTCATAATTTCGTTGCGACATTTTATTGTGGAGAAATGAACTGTATTTCAAACTACTGATATTTGTTGGTGGCATATTTAAAATACTGAACCAAATACAATAAAGTAATATTATAATTACTACTGCTGATAAATATACATTTATGTTATGATAATCATGTTTTCTGGCCTGGGCAGCAGTGGATGGTCTGAATTAAACTAAATATTCGAAATACATCGATTGAACAGATCATTTGACATGACGCCATCATTAACAATATACATATGTTTATAAGTATAGATGGTACATTGTGGTTTGGTATTTGCGATAAATATGTAACTTTTGTCAGGTTTTGGACTTTAGGTACACAAAGTGTTTACATCAGGGTACAATGTGGGCGTTGAAAGAAATATACGAAAGTCCTGTCAATGGAGGAGTTTGAAAATCGATACTGATCTTATTCTGATCCATCCACTACATCCGTGAATAATGCAAAACTAAGTTTGATATTGAGAAAAATAAAAATAGAAGAAAGTGTTGTGAAAGTACACATACATATGAGCATTCTCTTATATTTAACGCATATTTAATAGGTATGTATTTGTTTTGGGGTTCCAAAGACGCCCTTACATGCCTCAGCACAACCATAATAGATACACATACATATAAGTAAGTACATAAGTAGTATAAATATTTACTCCATGACATACGTACATTAATATGTAATGCAATGAGTAAAATTTAGTTCGCTTCACTCCATTGCATTGCAAAGAAATCGTATTTCGAGCAAAAATTAAGTTTAAAGTTAAGATCTAACATTTTGTTTGCTGTGGGTGTCGAGATTCTTAAATATATTGAAGCTTTACTTGTTTTTTTATTTATAATTTGTGAATTAATGTAGGACATATTTTATTGGTAATCTCAATAAATGTTTGTACATTGTTCATTCTTTTTTTTTGTTACTTTATTGTGATTTAATATTCAATATATGCGTATAAGTGTAATTTACATGCTCGAATGTTTCTGTCGTTCAGCTAAAGACTGTTTGTTTGTCATACATACAATATAGTCAGATATAAATAATGTTTATACATAAACATACAAATATGCAATGTATATGTATATATGTATGTATAACTGTAGATTCATACGCATAACACACACATACATTCATACATATATATGCACATACACATACACATCATTATCATTATCATTATCATTATCATTATCATTATCATTATCATTGTCATTATCATTATCATTATCATTATCATTATCATTATCATTATCATTATCATTATCATTATCATTATCATTATCATTATCATTATCATTATCATTATCATTATCATTATCATTATCATTATCATTATCATTATCATTATCATTATCATTATCATTATCATTATCATTATCATTATCATTATCATTATCATTATCATTATCATTATCATTATCATTATCATTATCATTATCATTATCATTATCATTATCATTATCATTATCATTATCATTATCATTATCATTATCATTATCATTATCATTATCATTATCATTATCATTATCATTATCATTATCATTATCATTATCATTATCATTATCATTATCATTATCATTATCATTATCATTATCATTATCATTATCATTATCATTATCATTATCATTATCATTATCATTATCATTATCATTATCATTATCATTATCATTATCATTATCATTATCATTATCATTATCATTATCATTATCATTATCATTATCATCCACTTTATCTCTACCCGCTGGTATGGACACACCAATGCAAGTACGTATGTACATTTTCATATGTGTGTATGTATGTAATATGTATGTGCATATATCTGCAAGTCTATAGTATGTATTTATTTATAAGAACACACACTGAACAAGCTTACACTTAATATACGTTCATAAACATCATATACATTAAATGATCTGTTAATATTTTTTCTAAGCTTATCGCACAAATTAGCCATGGTTTTGGTTTTTGTGTGTATTGTATAATTTATCAATTTCTTTTTTTTTTGTTTTTATTCTTTTTATTTTTTAATGCATACATTTTTTTCCTTTTTGTTAAATATAGGTATGCGTCTTTTTAATTTTTTGTATATTTCATGCCATGTGTATATATATTTTTATAAAAATTATATAATTTAAAGCTTGTTTGTTACGTCTGAACTAAATGTAAAAATTTGAATAACCGCCTCGATTGTCGATCTTCAATCGGCAACCTTTGACATTTGAATGCATCGCAATTTAACACATACAGCAACAACAGTTTATTCCTTAATTATTTAAACAAATGCGAGTTGCATAATTAAAGCTGCCTTTACGGCTGCTCGCTCCGGGTTTTTTTTTATTTTTGGTTGGTCAACGCAAAAAATTTGAAAATATTTTTCAACAATTTTCGCGAACACGCTTTTGTTTTAATGTTGTGTATGTTCATTTTAATTCCTTCATTGTGTATGTGGCATTAATTTAAAAATAAAAAATATTATGGTTCCCAACTAAAATAAGACAAAAAAGTTTTTATTTATTTTTCTAATTTGTTAATACTAATATGTTTTCGTTTTTTAAACATACAACTGAATTTTTATAAAAATCACCCTGTAAATTGTAGTTTTCTTTTCATTTCAATATTTCGGTTTATATGTATATATTTTACACTCTAAATTAAGCTTAGACATTAAATACATAAGTTCATATACTACGACGGAAGCCTTTATTTACAGGTTAAAAGGATAAAAACAAAAAAAATCCCTCTAAATGGGCTGAAAATATTGTTTTAAAAATACAGTTAGTATTGTATATGGACAATGCGTTACATTCAAAACCAAATAGAAATATTAGCAACGAAACAGAAACGAAACTAAATGAATTAACGATTGGTTTAATTATTTGTTGTTGTTGTTGATGCCGCTATTCGATTCACTTGGACTGCATATGTATAAAAATGAATTTAATTTAAATTTGTTGGTTTTGGTTTAGGAATATTGTTTAGCATTTCAGTCATTAGCTTGAATTACCACAAATAAAACAATTGAATTTAAAACTAAATGTTAAATTTGAGAACTAAAATTAAAATTGCAATACTTATTTACAACCTCTCGCAAATAATTTCCAACTAATTTTCGAATTGTATAATTAATAGCAATGCGTCATTATTTTACGCACAGTAATTTAGATTAATTTTAAATTACAATACAATTTTTGTGAACTTCTCACTCGATTTTGTTTTGTTTGTTATGTTGCTGTTTCAGTGGTTATGTTTTTGCATTAAATATTTTTGTTATTATTATTATTTTATTATAGTGCGCCTGGTAACGCAAAAACAAATTAAGACTGGGACAAAGCCCTGAAGCCTAATATACGCATCACTATTCCACAAGTGTTGAATCGTTTCGACAACTCCAGAATACTCGTATTCATGTAATTTCCGGGGGATTCAGCAAACTTTGAGCTTGCCGCCGAGAAGGACTCACAAAATCATACCCAATGCGCCGCTCTAACAACTAATTTCGGAATGATTATTGTTGTCCTTGTAGCGTTCCGCGTATCCTTGGATGGTGAAGGGCGAATCGCCCGCAGTCTCTCCATTGAGCACCACGCCGTTGCCAGTGGGCAGACTGCCGTTCAGCTTGCTGTTGCACTCCCTGTCCCTGTCTCTGTCCACATCGGCCTTCATCTGGACCTGCACGTTGGCATACGACTGCTTGGCGCTGCCGTTGGGCGCGCCTCCGTTGGTCAGGCTCTTGGACAGCGCTGCGGGATCGAGCGTGATGCCGTCCAGCTGGGAGGCGAACGACAACGGCGGTTGGATGGTCGTCGGCGTCGGCTGCGGCGTGTCCAGGCTGATCAGCTTGGCCTCATCGCTGTGAGTGGGCGAACGCAAGATGGGTGTAGCATGCGCCGACGCTGCAGCCCTTGCGGCGGCGGCAGCTTGCAGATTGCGCTGTGAATCGCCATTGGCCACGGTGGTGATGGCACCGGCACTGAGCAGTGGCTGATCGCTCTTCGAGTTGGGTAGTATGAACGAGGTCTCCCAGCAATCGCCGCCAGCCAATCCAGCAGCTGCGGCATCCTCCAACGCATCCGGCATTGCGGGCTTCGGAGCGGCGGGTGAGGTAACAGCGGGAGGAGTGCATGCGTTCTGCTGACGCTGGGCGGTCGGTGCATATGCCACGCCGCCCGGAGCATGTGGAGCTCCGTTGCCGGGCAGGGGCACCAGATAGTCGGGCACGGCCAGGCAGAACTCCTCGCCGTTGGGCGGCCGGATGACAGTCTCGTCACGTTCCGATGCCGTCGGTCCCAGTATGTTGGGGAGCGGGGCATTCATAATGCTGGCGTCCTGCGTGCAGGTCGTTAGGTGCTCCAACAGGCTGGTGAACGTGGGCCGATCCTCGGGCGTGGGATTCCAGCAGTCGGCCATGATCTTGTAAATGGACACGGGGCACTCAGTGGGCGAGCCAAGACGTCCGCCACGCACCACCAGCTCCATTACCTGGGTATTGTGCTGACCGGGATATGGCGAGCGACCCAGACTGAACACCTCCCACAGCAGTATGCCGAAGGACCAGACGTCCGTCTTGGAGGTGAAAATGCCATCGAGGAATGCCTCGGGCGGCATCCACTTAATCGGCAGCATTGCCTTGCCACCCTTGCGATAATAATCCGATCTGTAGATGTCCCGCGACATGCCAAAGTCCGCAATCTTGACCACACGACCAGGACCCTTGCTGCTCAGCAGACAATTGCGAGCGGCAATGTCGCGATGAATGAAACGCTTGCTCTCCATGTAGCGACAGCCTTTGGCCACGTCCAGGGCGCAGAACAGCAGATCCTTCATGGCCAGCAGCGATGGGCGCTCCGGGGTGTTGCGATTCTCGCGCAGAAACTTTTGCAGGTCGCCGCCAGCGAGCAGCTCCAGCACAATGTAGTAGGGCTGACGATCGAAACAGACGCCAATGAGATGGACCATATTGGGGTGATTGAACTTGGCCATTATGGCAGCCTCCTTCAGGAAATCCTCCTCCTTCTCGCGCTTGGGATCCTCGCGTAAGGTCTTCACAGCCACCGGCATTTCCACAGCATCGCCATCGCGATGTCGATACAAAGCCAGATAGACCTCACCAAAGGCGCCCTTGCCCAGAGCACTGCGATGTAGAGAAAGGAATACGTTAAATTTTGTAATGGGATCAGAGATCAGAGTGAGCTACTTACTTGACCAGCTGGAGGCTCTCGCGTGCCACCTGCGGCAGACTGTTGACATCGATGTGGCCATTGAGTATGCCATCACAGCCATAGTTGGGATTGAAGTTGTTCAGGTTGGAGTCGTCAATATTGTGACGCAGTCGACTTAGTTGCAGATCTTGCTCCGCCAGCATCTTATGTCTTAGTTTCGCCTGCTTCTTGCGCTGGTAACGATTATCTGAAGTGGGGAAGTAGGGGAATTAGCATGGGAATAGCAAGTAAATTAAACATGGATAGAATTGGAGTAAAATAGGAATAGAAGAGAAATAGAATAAATAAAGAATGGGAATAGGAATATAATCGGATTATAAAAGAAATAAAATATGAACAGGAATATAATCGGAATATTAAAATAATCATGGGAATAGAATGGGAAAAGAGTAGAAATATAATATGGATATATTCGAGTACTTACACAACATAAAGATTAGCGCCGCAATGCTGATGAAGAGCACAGCGAGCGAGAACATCAGACCGGATACCAAGTACTGATAGGATGACTTGCCCGCCTCCTCCTGCCGTTCGCAGGCAGTGTTGTTGTCCCGCTTGAGACTCCATCCCTCGGGGCAAATGCAGCGCACCTTGGATCTAAACTCATCCAAAGCCACACAACGATAGTCACAGCCACAGCCCTCAATGGCTGGAATTATGATGATTGCACCTGCTCCGCTGCTGGCTCCAGCATGCACCTCACTGGTGTCCCTCAGGCTGCGACTGGTGCTGATGTAGGAGCTGCCGCCCTCGCCATTCGACTCATTCAGATAGACGTCGCCGCCAGCATAGCCGCCACCACCGCCGCCAGTGTTGCAGCCACCTCCGCCGCCACCAAAGCCGCCTTGACCATGCCTGTGCACGGAGGTGCCATTGTCGGCCAGCTCCACGTAGCAGGAGTGGCCACCGCGTCCGCCTTGCAGCAGAGCAGCACCGAAGGTGGGACTTAGGGCCTGGTCCTCCTTGGCACGCCAACCACCGCCAGGTCCAGCGGTCTTTTTGTTGAGTGGCTCGCCATTGATCTGACCGCTTTCGGGCGGCTGCAGTGGCTTGGCCTTCTGGCCGTGCTGGAAGTCCTCGTCTATGTACTGGCCAATGCCCAGGCCACCACCTCCGCCGGCAACCAGCAGCGGCACAGCCTCGTTCTTGGCCTGGTTGAGCAGAAACACAAAGGAGCCACCGCCGCCTCCGCCGGCGCCATTCTCAATATAGATGTTCTTCACCATGTCCTGCTTGGAGCGGAAACTGTACTGTCCCAGATCCAGATCGTGCTCTGTGCCACAGCCGGCCTCTTTGTGGATGCTCATGGACTTGATGCAGGCATTCTCGCCCTGCTGACCCACCAGTAGATAGAGCTCTTCATTCTTATGCAGCTCCAGCACCGCAACGGCAACAGAGCCGCGAGAGCTGCCCACGCCGCCAGATCCAAGGCCACCGCTGGCACCCTTGGCTATGATGCTACAAGAGCCAAACAAGAAATCGTTAATTAAGCTGACATTGGGGGAATTTGGGAGTCGTTACTTACGTGTAGTGACCCTCGTTGGGCACCTTCCACTTCTGCATGCCCTTGTAGGTGCTCTGATCCTCGACGACGTGCACCTCGCGCAGCACATGCGATTGATTCTGCTCCCTGTAAGCGCTCTCGCATTGCGACTGCGACGGTCCTATCATGCCTCGCGTGTCGCAGCTTGTCAGTTCTAAGTCTGCGAGAGAAGAGTGTGGGAAGAGGTTGAGATTACAATAACAATAATTTATAATATTCTTAACATTTATAATATTTATTATACAATTAATCTGAATCGATTAAAACTCAAATTATAGTACAACGTTTCTTGATATATCGACTGTCGCATTAATTTTTATACGTTAGAAAACTTCTTATATAAAACAATAACGGCCTCAACTTGGAAAATAAATAACGATACAGAAATAAATAGCATTAATTATATTTGGCATAACAACCTCAACTGAGAACAATTATTGCTTACTTGATTATGAGAGTGTTTGATTATTTTATATCCGTTTGGAGAGCATGAAAACCACTTGTGTTTTGTACTAATAAATTACCAACCATCGATCATTTGATAAACTATTCAAATTTCATGTTCAAAGTATACCGAAGTATACCAGCTGCATCTAAATAAAATTTCATGGGATCGGAACCAAATTCTTTGGAATCATTTGGGCTATAGTTACTGTTATAAGTACTAATCTCAGAGTTTAGGATTACAATTACGCTCGTAGTTAGTTTTTTTAGATTTAGATGTACGATGCCCATCTGCTTGCTACATAAATTTTCAGTTATAATACCCGTCTTTCCCTTGGGAAAGGAAATATGTAAACATATTTTGCCAAGTGAAGTAACAAAATGTTCGCTGTTAAGGCAGCCTTGGAGATACTTACAGTTCGTGTGGTCAAAGTCGTGATGCGTGGGACTCTTCTGATTGTATCTGACGTCCCAATAGTTGTAGCCGTTGAGATGTTCTTCGGGTATGTTGAGGCCAAAGCATTCGGGACTAAGTGAAAAGTCGTCCACAGCCACATCTGAGAAGATGCGCATCCCCATGCGGGCTTCGAACTGCAGATAGTACCTGAACGAAAGTATTTGTTGAGTCAATTGGGCTGTTGGTTGGGACTCGTAGAGGACTACTTACTTGGAGGTAATATTGGGCAGCACGTACTCGGCACGCAGCCAGTCACTGCCCTGGTTCTTGGTGCTCCACCAGAGTGTGGTTGTGATGTTCTCCTTCTCCTTCATTTCCACCACGGACAGATTGATGCTGCCCGGATTCTTGCCAAACTGATGGATGTAGAAGCGCACCACACACGAGTTGCGATAGGGCGAGTCGGGATTGCCGTGGACCGAGGGCGGCGGATTAAATGTTTTGCTCAGCATGATGGCATTGCTGGCGAAACCAATGATCGAGTTCTTCTCCGAGTTGTTTTGATGCTGATTCATGTTGACGAGCATGTAGTAGCCACCAGTGGCGTTGAGCAGATGCTGCTGCGTGTGATCGCCGTCGGGGCCAGTGTCGTGGGTGGGCGAAGAGCCTGTGTGCCGGGACCAAGTCAGTGTCGTCTTGCCGGAGTCTCGCCAGCCGCACCAATCGTCCTCGAAGTCACAGCGTCCGCCAAACGGGATCTTGTCTATATATTGATAACAATTTGTAGATCGGAAGCGCATCGGGAGAGGCTGAAGATTACTTACCACACGACTGCTGCTCGTCCTCGGCGTCGTCGCAGTCGCGAGTGATGTCGCAGATGCGGGGCAGGGGAATGCAGACGGGCACCTTGTTCATCATGCACTTGATCTGCGAGGTGCTGCACTTCTCCGACTTGGTGCCCTCGGGAAAACAGTTGACCATGCGCAGATTGTCGAGTGCCACGTGCGCCTTCTGGCCCTGCCGCAGCTCGGGCACGATTTCGAACACAATGCGAAAGTCGCGCGAGATGCGTCCCAGGCGAAACAGTCGATGGGTCCAGGAGCGGAAGTTGTCGCCCTGAATCTCCGCTGGCACCCAGCTGCTCTCCTGCGGATGCAGCGGCTCCACAACCACCCGCGACAGCCCGTGACTCATGTCGCTCTGATGCATATACACCTCCAGGAAGCACTTCTCCAGCGTGGTGCTGAACCACGGCGACGTCAGATTCAGCTGCTTCGTTGTGGGCTGCACGCGGGCGTACAGGAAGTGGCCGTTGGCATCGTCAATGCTGTCCGCCACGGGACCGGGCATCAGACCTGTCATGTTCTTCTTGGCCAGCTCGGTGCCGCTGATCACTTGAAAGCCGTCCAGCAGGTTCTTCGTCCACACCCAGGCGCAAGAGGTCTCGAAGTTGCACTTGACGCCCAGCAGGTCTTCCATCTCCGACGAAGTCGTCGACTCCGTGTGTGGTGCGTAGGTGTTCTAGACGAGGGAGCGAAGGGATTAAGTTAAGTGTAGTAGGAGATGGATATGGGCAACTTACGGGCTTGGGGGCCGTGTCGCGTATGCGTTCCTTGATCTGCTGAATGGGGTCGATTTGGTCGGCATCGATGTCGGTGTCGCCCTCCATGTTGCCGTGAGTGACGCCGCCGGCCGGCTCGTCGGCCTGGTTGAAGCTCTTCTTCAGCTTGCGCAGCTCGTTGATGGAGTTCTTGCGCGGATACGTGCGAATGGGCAGATTGTCGGTGCCCGCTGTGGGCTGCCGCAGTTTCTCGCCATAACGGTCCGCCGAGCCGATGGCGCCCTGGCCATCGATCTTGCCGATGGACGAGGTGCCCGAGTAGGAGGCGTAGCCAGCACTGCTGCCCGATATGCCGCCTCCCGGCCCACCCACCGACGGCTTCAGCAGCTCCTTGCGCAGCGACTCAATGCCGCGCTGCCCGTTGCCACGCTCGGGGCGTGGCATGCCGCCTGCGCCCACCTGCGACAGGTTCTGGCGCCGTCGCGTGTCGCGTCGACTGCCCGGCGGCGGACGGGAGCCGAAGGTGCCCTGGCTGGCTTCGCCCTCGTAGTCGTCGTAGACGTGCACGGGCTGCGCCAAGCCCGGCAGCGTGGGCAGCGGCAGCGGTTGGGGCTGCTCGTGGAGGCGACCGTTGCGCAGCTGCTTGCCCGCCGGCCCCTGGTAGTTGTAGTTGTTGTAGCTGTTGCTCTGGTGCTGCGACATCGGCAGCGAGTTGAAGGTGTGATTCAGCAGCGGACGCTGCGCCAGCACCTGACCGCCCAGCACGCTGAGCAGGCTGAGCAGCAGCAGCAGCGGCGGCAAGGGGCGTGGGCGTGGCATGTTGCCCCTAGCAGGCGAACAGCGCGGTGTCTCAGAGTGTGAGTGTGTGTGTGTGTGTGTGTGAGTGAGTGTGTGTGAGTGAGTAAGTGAGCTAAGACTTTTTGAGTTATTGCAATTATTAGCGACTGAGCTTGGGGCACTTCAATCTAACTCTTGTGGCACGTGGACAGAGTGTTCACTGACCGCTCGGTGGGCACACGAATCGCGCATTTAAAGTTCTTCAGATGCAGGCAGCACATTGCTAAAGCCGTTGCAATATCTTCTTCAGGGTGCGTGTGCGTGGGTGTGTGTGTGTGTGAATTTTCAAAGTTGCTCTGTTTGAATAATCGTTGTTGCGACAATCTGCAAGTAGAAGAGAGAGAGCAACGGAATATGCAAATTAATATCGCCCTGTGACTTTTGACTTTTAATATACGTCAATGAATCCACGCGGCCCACGTATGTATGCCATTTCATTCACATAATTGCCACCCATTTGTTAACCCTCCAACATTAGGTTTGCCGTTGCCTATTCGATTCCTACGCGAACACCGAAATTGCCAATTCCGAAAATCGACCAGAGATTTTTAAGCATTGCCAAAAATCACTTTGAGCCTTTGAGTTTGTGCCGCAAGCAACATTTCTGTGTGCAATGTGCTACACGAAAATGCAATAAAGGCAGCCAGATTCAAGGAGCAGATGTGATGCGATACCCACATTACAGCCCATGGCTGAATTCTGTCAATGTTTTGCCCCTGGCCAAGCAATCGATGACTGCTTTTGCTTGTCTGACATTTCTACGACTGCAGTTTTCAATTTGTTCTTTACAACTGTTGCCAGCACTGCCGATGGCCAAGTTGCAACAAAAATGGGTCAATTGCCAAGCATATAAATAGCAATTATTTGTCCAAGTTAATTGGAGTGGAGAATTTGTTAGATTCTGTAATTAATTAACTTAATAAATCTACATTATTTGCTTATTAAATTGTCAATTACATTATTTGCCTATTTAATTGTAGCCACAAATATTTAGAACTTATATCAATTTGATTTTACTTATGTATGTCCTAGTCGGAACTTTGGCATTCACAATTGTAGTCTCAGTTTCCTGGAAAACAATTCACAGCAGATTTCTGCTTTTCCAATCAAAATAGGTATACAAGATGCAAGTTAAGCCGAATATGAATTCATTTAATACGCATATGGCTGCAATTTACAAATTGTCAGTCTGCTAACAATTTCTCGGAAAATGCAACGTTCATTGTGACATACACTACAGATTACGAGAATGCTTATTGGATATCTTTGAGTTTGGTATTTTTACCAAGAAGTGATTTGAACGTCATCATTCACTGAAATTACATTCAGAGTTGACAATGAGATAGATTTGTAATTCACAGTAAATTTTAATTTTAGCCGATGTTCACGATAATTTCAACGTCAGAAAAACAGATCAAGAAATAAATCTTTGTTAATTGGAGAATCATTTAAAGAAAACTTTAAGTTGTTTGTTAGTTTTGTGTATTTGCAATAGCGATGGAGAACCAAATTTGAAATTATGTGTTTCAAGGTTTCTCAACCTGTTTCAAATGGTAATTAAATAACTCGTCAGCTGCTGAGAAAATCAATTGTAACATTTATATTTTGGGATACATTTTTTGCACTTAATCAATTCTTTTCACAATAATTGTGATGTTAATGTATTATTCTTAAAAGATTTAGTTGGTCGGTAAGTTAGATAAATAAGATTTCTGAGAATCCAATTATTTATGTGAAGAACTCAGTATTCAATATACGAATATAGTCAAAAAATAGAGTGCAATTAACAATTTTTCTGCTGCCAGCAATTTCTAGGAAAATCGACTCAATTTTGCAATAAGCACTATACTTGTATCTCGCATAACCAGAAATAAACTCAGCATTTTAAGTGTATACAATAATTGAATTGTTTTTTGTTTAAGAAACTTATGCTGCTAGTTACAAGCATAAATAAATAAGAACACTGCATATATAGTAGATAGTATGTCCTGTTGTATATGGATTCGTAAAAAGAAGGAATTTACATTTATTCGCGTTGAGCATCTGCAGCTACTCGCCACAAATACTATATGCGAGTCTGCATGGCTTGTGAGGCGTCGCACGATTTCACTTTTAACATTTCGTTTTTAGCCATGCCGCACACACACACTCACACACACACACTCGAACACTGTTGTATAGAATTTTACTATAACGCCATTTTCTCGCGTTTTTCTTCGATCTAAAGGGGGACGGAGCGAGGGGACTAAGAAATAGGCAGAAGTGCATTTGTTGTACTTGGAATTGAAATTTTGGCCATCGTTTGCGGTTGCGGCTCTGCATGAATTCAACGATGGTTGTTGCTGCTGTAAGTATTGGCTAACTGTTGTCGTTCGTCCTTTGACATTCGTTGCTTTTGGCGAGGGAAGCCAGAGCCAGCAAAAAAGAGACCAAAAGAACAAAAAAAGAAAAACACTGGGAAATTCTTTGCCAGAATTTTTGCCGAAAAACTGAGAAAAACAATATTGCAAACAGCGAATCTCACTCGCACATAAGCACGCACTCCACTGTGTGTGTGTGTGCTTCATAGTACGTTAGGTACGATATACAAAATGGCTGCCGCAGTTGTACAACCAGCAGCACAACGAAAACAACAACAAAGCAGAATCGTAAATACACATATACACACACGCAGCGAGTTAGTTGTCTAGTAAAAGAGAGAGAGAGCGCGAGAGAGAGAGAGAGAGGGGATGTGAGAATCAGCGAGTTGAACAGCAGACACTCGACTCGACACCCAACTCGGTTCACGTCGCGTATACGCAATTCGCAGAGGCAGCAGCGAGTGCAAAACGGAAACGCAATTGAAGCTGAAAGTTATACGAGTTGCAGAGTCGAGAGCAGCAAAGTGACCTGCCATGGCAAAAATGTAGCTAACTGGCCAAAGCGAGGCTGGGAATAAACTACACACGAGAACATGCATGTAGAGCAGACTGAGACGGAGGAGAGACATAAACTGGGTTCAAAATACGTAGAAGTGCATGCGACTAGAGACATGATGTTGTTGCCTGATGCTTTGAAGTGGGACAGGAGATCATCAACCAGGCCACAGGAACTGCGGCAAATATGTCAATTCACGGAGGCAGCAGTGGAAGCCTTGTTGGGGAGCAGCGTCCAATGAGTGCAACGTCAGTTTATCTGAAGTTGGCACTTGGCGTAGATTTTAAGTGAAACTCTCGGGCCCATATTGCTTCAGTATGTTTCTCTGACTTAATTAAACATCTTCTGCAAGCCAAGGAGATTGCCGATGCTGGCATGAAACTAATAAAGTTTTGCGCCTGTCAATTGTGCAATCAATTGTTGCTGTGCAAGTGAGGCTAAATATTTAAGTTGTATTATAGAAATGCTTAGAAATGTAACTGAATTAATGCCAAATTCATGAAAGGTGAAATAAGTTGTTCATTAGTTACCAGTAACTTTAGATTGTTTAAGATAGAGTAGGAGTCATTCAATTGCAAACAACTTCACTCCGCTAAGGTAATGAAATATTTCCACTATTTGTGGAAAATCTTTAAAACAAGTAAAGAGTTGATAACGTCTATTTGGGAGGCTTTCATGTAATGGAATATTTTGTCTTTTTGTCTTTAAAATAATCAATGCGTTGCTTCAGTTCTTTAAGTTGGCTTCCATATAAAGCAATAATTCTACTTATATTAAATTACGACATATTATACTTCGTCTAATGAAGTTTGGAGAATTAACTAGTATTTTAATTGCTGCAATTCACTGCGATTTAATTTAAAGCAAACAAAAACTGTTGCGAAAATTGAACGCGCTTAGATATAATGCTTTCAGTGTTTGCGAGCGTATTTTGCAGATACACACACAGCGCTAACAATAACAACAACAGCAACAGCAGCAACGACGACGACGACGACGACGTCGACGCCGACGAGTTGAAGCTGCGTCAACGCCGCAAATGTTGCGCTACTGCTTGCTCTGGCTCTGGCTCTGGCTACTGCTGCTGCTGCTGCTGCTGATGTCGATGCTGTTGGTGGTGGTGGTGGCGGTTGAGGGGGTGGTGATGAGGGTGGTGTTGCTAGTACTAGTGTCGGTGGTGTCTCCTGTAGGGCTCCAAGGCTTTCGACCATCACCAGCCCCAATGCGAAAAAGCATCTACAGCTTCGTCAGCGTCGGCTGCTGTGCGCAGGATACACACACACACACACACACATACACAGACACACACATGTATGTGTGTGCGAAAATGAAGAGGAACGTTCGCTACTAATGGCGCAGACAAATTGTTTTGCGTATCTCACAGATACACAGATACAGAGGAGCACAAAAGATACTACACACAAAAACACATCATATACCACACACACACGCACACTCGCACACTCGCGTAGGCAAAGTAATGAAATTTTTCTAGGATTTGCACAATTTTTCATCATTTGTTTTATACAATTTCGTGGATCTTTTTTCATGATTTTCTTGCACCATTTGATTGCCTTCGTTTTTCATACTTTAGTTTCATTTCATTGGATGTATCGCAAATAATTTGGATTACCATAACGCGCACATTTTAGCCAGTTCCTCAGTGTGATTTTTAGCAGATTTGCAACATCATTATCGCATTTGTTCTGAGAACAATTTAAAACACTGGCAATTTTCGCATTTTTTGGCTTTTTCACAATTCACATTTTCACTGAACCAACATACAAGATTTTCTTTTTTCTCTTACAGCTGAAAAAATTGCTCGTTGTTGTTGCAGTTTTTGTGTAAAATGCTGCGCTGTGGCAGTCGATGTATCCGTATCTTTTGGATACTTGTGCGCACGACACTCGGCAAACGAAGACTGAAATTGGGAAATTCTCGTACAGCCCGCACAGCATCCAGCAGCAGCCCAGAGGCGACATCGGCATCGGCATCGACATCGGCAACGTCGTGACTTCGACAACAGCAACAACAACAATTGCGTCGTCGTCTGCTTCTCTCGCGTCGCGACGAGATGGGGCGCAGGTTAAACGAATATCCTGCGCTGAAATCGAGCTGCGTAGCACGACGCCGGACACAGGACAATGCACAGACACAGACACACGAAAGGAAAGGAAATTTTTCACTCGCTGCGAAAGTCTCGCTGCTGCTCTAAAGTAATGGCGGCAAAAGCTGTTGCTGTTGCTGTTGCTGTTGCCATTTCTGGTTTCTGTACCGATTGGGTGCTGGTGTCTGAGGTTAGGGAACGTGCCTCAGCCAGGCAGGTGGAGGCGGATAAGTGTGGGGCTCAGTGGCGCGCTCTGTCGGTCGGCGTTTGGGAAATTAATGCAAACGGCTGGAAATTTAATTTAGCTGCACGGCATCTGCACAGCCATCAGTCGATGGTAGCTCGTTGCTAGTTGCTGCCTCAGACTTAGTTTCCTTTTTCAATTTGCCCGGCAAATGCGCTCAAGTGCAATTGGTGTCCTGACGTCCTGCCAGCCTCGTGGCAATCCTCGCAGACTGCTCATGGCTGTCTCAGCCATAATGTTGACAGTGCATTGGATTTATGTGTGCTCCATCGCCATGTATCCGTATGTCCTCGCATCTTCGCGGCGAAGGAGCGAGCGTCTGTAATTTCATCTAATCAGTTGCACGGATGCGGCATAAATGCATTTATCATGCTCCTCTTATCGAGGCTGCTCGGCGTACACAAGAATTATCTGTGACCGCAGCAGCTCAGCAGCTGTTTTATCCTGTTGCCGGCGCTTTGCATTTGATTGATTTAGAAGTGAGATGAGTTTGCTATCCATATGCTCCATTGCCGCAATTCAATACAAATGGCTTTCGCTAAACATGTGCAGTTTACACTGTAATTGGATGTTGTACTCGCCATTGTGCTTTATTTGATACCGATGATTATTGTTGCACAAGTCTTCAAAGATCTTCACAGCGTGATATGAAGCAGGAAGTTGGATGAAATATTACAGTCATCGTTAAATTATAGCTTGTTTCTGAGTCGATCTATACGTATTTTTACTACTGATCAAGTCGTAATTAAAAATCTCCAATAAGAGCAATTTAGGCTTGCTTCCAGGAAATAGTGAATAATATAAGGAAATCCATTCTGCAACAACGGAATGAACGCAAGTATTTTCAATGTGCATTAAACAATTTTCAGACATGTATTTCATGCGGTTTTGTATATATGTTAATATGTTTTTTAACACTAAATTTAATCAAATACTCATTTTGATAACTTTGAAAATGTGGTAATCTTAATTGCTCGAGAAATTTCTCTTTCAAAATACAAAAATTTAAACTAAAATTGCACAGCTAAGACTATTTTCCTTCATTTGTAATTGGGAAATATTATATTTATTTATTCATTGTCCTGTATTGTGCGTTGTATTTAAATTTTAATAAATCGTTTTGTTGCAAATACAGTTTATCACGTCATTATTTTTTAAATGCAAAAAGTAGAATGAAAAAAATTTAAAATTGAGAAAAGCCAATTTTTGTATTTTATTTTTATATATCTATCAGACAAAAATCGGTCTATGAAGAACAATAAAATATTGAGTTGTTGCTATATAAAGGGTTAAGTTGAGCCTAAATCATATTCTTAAAAATCTCATTTGCTCTGTGTAAGAAAGGTGAAGAGAAGTTTAGTTACGCTTAACTAATACGAAATATTAAATTTTATTCTTTATACATTAATATTTATTTTTACATATATGTATATATAGTATTGATTTAATAAACAGAACGCTTTATTAGTATATTTTTTAAATATATTATTTCTGTTTGTTCTGTTTGCCATCTTACTAAGTTAAATCGACACAACGCAAAAATATTTTATTTTCTTTTGCTCATCTTCAATATTTTGGACACTTATATTATCAATTTCCTAATGTCATACCAGTGCATTAGGCAAACCAGAACATTAAGCATCTAGTTATCTGTATGAAAATCTACGTTTTCCTAAATCGATCATATTTACATACTTATAAATAGCCAGAGACAGACAGAGCAGCCATTAGGGGATTCGCAGAAAATATTCGAGTATTTCATATTGCTAATAAAAGCAAATCCCATTCCAACACGATTTCAAATGCCATAGCAATAAGTCAAAATGCAAAAACATAAAAAAGAAAAACAACATCAGCAACAGATACAAGAAGAACGATCGCAACAAACGGAAATGAGGGGCCCACAAGCAAACACACTTAGATAAGGTCGTGTACGAATATATATTAATATAGAATCGCGTATATACGTATATGCAGCATAGTATATCTATGTATAGAGCCCACACTACGTACGTAAATATATTTAGAGACCGCGACAGTCGCAACAAGACAAGAAAAGCGACTACAACAACAAGAATAGCGTCAAGTTGACGACGTCAAAGACCGATCACAAGGGAACTTCGACCGTACTGTTAAGATACATTTTCTGTGTGTGTCTGCGTTTTGTTATTGTTGCCAAAAGATTTTCATATTCACATATTCTGTTTTGATTTAGGAGTAAATGGGGCCTAAAGTGTTTAGAGCTGCGCAAATTGCAAAAATATACGAAAATTGCACATAAAAACATTACTAGTTTCAGCTTGCATTGTGGACACAACATTTGGCACTTGCAGTCGTCGCCGAAAATAAAACACAGTCTTCCACAGTTTTCGCGATTATTTATAAACACACTCACTCTCGAATGGGTTGAGGTCGAGATATTACCTCACTCTCTCTCACAGCGGCATGCCACGCGTGCTTGCCACGCGCGCCCTTCAAGCGGTGTGGAGTCCAAAGCAGCTGTGCTCTAGTCTATCTATGTACACGCATATATGGTGTGTATATCTGTTGCTATATTCGTAAATGTATCTTGCACTTTTCATTCAATTATAGTCACTTAAATTCGCGCTCTCGATAAGAATGTTTATATAGTATGTTGCAGCAAACGACAACGACAACGAACAACGACAAGAAAAAGACGCGACCGTTCACTGGCGACTGGCGACGGACGACTGACGAGCCGAACACATCGAGATCGACCCAAGACGACCGACGATTTGGATTTTGTATTCTGTATTTCAGACTTCTTCGGCGTCTCGTTTTTCTCACGGCGCTCATCTCAAATCGCTTCTTGCCAGAGCATCCTTGCCTTGTCTTCGGCTTGCCCCGTTGCACCAGCCCAACAGTTCTGTTTGTTTGTTTGCCTTCACAGGCGTCGCCTCAAGTGGATTCAACGCAATTGACTTGCGTGTGCCCCTGTCTCGCACACAGCGGGTGTGCGGTGCGGACTGCAGGCATAATAACTGTGTGTGCTTCCGTGGAACACCCTGCATCCTGGCTACCTGACAGACGTAGACAGAGAGAGCTACGTTTCTAACAATTAAATTGCATTCCTCCTGATCAAAGCATGTCCCCAAAAGATTTATGTGCAGTTGCGACTGTCGCGCCTCTGATGGCCACAGGCTCTGATTTATTTTTAGTCGACTGCGGCGGCGAGTTTGCGACCTTATTTCATGGGGCTGAGCTGAGAACAAAATAAATGAGCTGCGGCATCAGCATCAGCAACATGAACGTCACTCTTTTTATTGCGACTGTAATGAGTTGAACTCCTACGCTGAAAAGCGGAAGTAAATTGAAGCAGAGGATCAAAGAAGTATACGAAAACGCATTTATTATTATTATTATTTTTATATTCTTTTAAGACAGTTCTTATATCTTTAATCGATTGCCTTTTCTTCAATACTTGTCTTTATATTTTGCATACCCGCTTATCATAGAGTAGACGTATTTAAGAGGCAGAAGATTTCTCCCCATAAGGTCTATATTTATTCTTAAATGAGACATTATAGCCATGTCGTTGAATTTTAATTTAAGATTGCACACACAAATTATTTATTAAATATTTAAAAAATAAGAAATTCTGTTCGTATGAGCAGCGTGATGTCACTATATAAGCTAGAGAACCCAAATTTGGTATCGCCCCCTGAATCTAGAATTTAGTTACACACAATGGTTATTAGTGTTTTGTCTAAGGTATCCCCAATTGTTTGCAATCTAAAAAATTATGAAGCATTCCATGCTATGTTTAAATGACATTTGATTACTACCTTTAAATAATATTTGAACATACATTTTACACATTTTTGGTATATGTTAAAATCAAGGAATTTTGTTAGTCAACTATGTAAATGTTTTATATTTGTGAAAATGTATGTCGTGTATGTCACTGATGATCAATTTCGACTCCATTTATCTTTCGAGCTTGTTTTTGTATTTTTTTATATTACATTATTGTTTTTTTATAAACCGATCCCATTGAAAATGGGATCAAAAGATATAATAGTTTTGTACAATGGTCTGAAGAAGACATCTCCGACGCTATGAAGAATTCTTATTCTTGATCATCTTTCTGCCTGTTCTTTGGTCCGTACAACGTTGCGTATAACTAGAGAAGTTCTTGTTGAAGTTATGTGTAATTTGGTAAACTCTAAATATACCCTGTAATTAGTCAAAACTGACTACCAGAACAAAAGATATTCGTTAAAGTATTTTTCGTACAAGCAAACTTATATTTTTAGAACACGACTAGAACGTTCTTATGTGTTTTAAAAGAATTATATGCTTTATTTTGTTTTTATAAAAAAGAACGGCTTTCACAAACTTTGTGTTTAATCTGTATTTAATTATTTATTTATATAAGTTATTTATAATACAAATTATTAACAAACTTACTTTCTAATTCTGTATTTAAATTCTACTTTATTTTTATGTTATTTATACTTTGTCTTGTACCTTATTTCTACTTTTATGGATTATAGTTTTCTCGAATGCTTGTTCTCTTTATTTCAACTTACTATGTTTGCATTTTGTTGTATCTATTATAAATAATGAATTTCTGTGTCGTTTTTGAGCAATTAGTACCCACAGTGCCATGAGATCGGCTGCTAATGTTTCCGTTTTGTGTGGTCTGTGTCCCTTCGCTGCGGGACTCTGTTGCTTCCCTCTGTCTACACAATTCAAGTAGCCGCAATCTCAAGTGTTTTCAGAGTTGTCACCACAATTTGTTTGTTTACTTTTCGAGCCCTGGTTATGAGGTTATCGTAATTCGATGTGGCGCCTCCAACTGCCCTGCGCCTCGCAGGGCGCATGTCAAGTAGTCAATGGCAACGGGCACATCGTCTGTATCCTTGGTGCCATCAACAACCGTCAACGGGATACTTGGCACTGTCAACTGTCAAAATGTGCGCTTTGTTTACGTTTTGCGGCATCCCGCAGCTGCGCACTGGGCACATAAACAAAAGCCGAGCTGTCGCAGAAGCAGGCTGTACCAAGCCCTGCGAATGCTAACAAGTGGCTGCTGCTGCTGCTGCTGCTGCTGCTGGAGTGTTGAGGCACAGAAGAACAACGTGCCACGGACACGAACACGCGACAAACTGTTGCCGGAACGGGCGGGGATGTCAGAGGATATATCGATTGGTGTTGGACATGCGCAAAGCTCAAGCTTGACTGCTGCCTGCTGGCTGCTGCTGGCTGACATATCGAAGGAAACTCCTTTTGATGTAGACACAATAATTACGAGTAAAACGAGCATGAACGGGGCATGCGAATGAAAAAGTATCTGCTGCGTCTGCAGAACGTTCCCGTGCTTCGTGCGAAACGGTTCATTAAATTTCATCGCGTTCCACCAGAGCAGAGCAGTGTGTGTGTGCGTGCGTGTGTGTGTGTGTCCAACGTGTCTGTCTGTCGCTGTCACTGTGTCTGCGTATGTGCGTGTGTCTCAATTTCAGCTGAATAGTTAGAAATTGTTTGATTTCATCATTTGTAGTTGCTTCCACAAATCAAGCGCACAACATTCGAGTACTGATTGCTTTGCAAGCTTTCTGCAATTCCTCCAACTGGATGCGATAGCTGTGTGTGTTTGTGCTTTCTTTGCTTGTTTCCTTCGTTTAACAAATACTCACGTACACGTTACGTATACGCTACGTACACGTACACGTACACGTACACAAACACAAATACATACACACGCATTGTGAAAAGTGAAAGTGACGCCCCAAACAGCGTTGGAAGAGATACGAGGACGAACTTTGCATTTTTTACATATCGCAACGCTTTAGCAAAGTAATTTTCCTTTGACTTCGTATACAAGTTTTATCCACCAATTTTGCTAAATCATTTTTCTAATTTAATTTCCAACAACCTTCGCCCCGCATCGCATTTTTCCTCTCTCTCTCTCTCTGCCTCTGTATCGCATTTTCTCTCTTTCTTTCTGCTCGACGTCTTCTAATTTATGCGTAGCACATACCAATTTTGCACACACTTATACACAGCACATTTCGGAATCACCTCCCTCAACCTCCACCCTCCCCCGACTCCCATCTCGCATGCTGTAAATTCAATAGCTCAATGTTTTCTTACATTTTCTTTTTCTTTTAACTCGAATGCAATTTTACTTCGAACATTTCTTTTCGATAATAATGATTGTAATGATAATTATAACATAATGCGGATTCGACAGTCAAAATGATGTAATATTAAGCTGCAAAACGGATCTCGTAATCCGTTTCAAAAACTTAATACCCATTTTTGTTCTGAGGCCAGAAATCAAATTCACTTTGCAACAGGTAAGTAAAGTGCATTTTTATTTATTTGCTTTATTCTTTGTATTCTCTTAAGTCTGTGGGTTCGCTCCCCAGTCGCATGTGTTTTAAATCAAATAAAACTTGCTGAAATATAGAGAATCTTCAACTAATTCAATAAGGTTTCTGAGCAAAATTTGTAAAATCAATTCAGGTAACATGCAACATTTTCAAGTAATTCATTTTTAATTCAAACGTTTTTTAATTGTATCCAAAGTAACTTTCGATTCTCACAACCGTTCAAATGTCCTTTATACTGCATGCTTCGATTCGATTTCGATTTCGTTACCAACCCAAATTAAATTGCTGACCTCTGACCAGTTACAGAGACGAAGTCTGTCCAGCATCCTACCACCAACTGACTGTACATATTTTGAACGTGTTATTATTGCTGTTGTGTTCTCCTGTAATATTGCTGTTGTTGTGGTCCTTGTCGCGTGGCATTTCTCGCCAATGTGATTGTAATTTATTTGCTCCATTCAAGGACATGCTCTATGCAGGTGCTACACGCACGGCTGCCCACAGACTGTTGCACAGACACTCACAGCTACAGACAATGCCAAACTGCGAAGTGATACGAGTATGTGTGTGAGTGTCTGTGGGTGTGTGGTTGTGGGTGTTTGTTGGCGTTGTTTTGTCTGAGCGCCAGAATTACAATTTAATTACTTGGCAGTCCTTGCAGCATTAAAGGATCAACACAAGCCTCCTACGAGCACCATCAATGCTGCGTATTTATAGCACTTTTCAATTAAGTTCCGTTGGCTCAACCAAAGCCGCTGACGTCCCTTCACCGCCCCTCCCACCGTCTCCCTGTAGCCCTGCAGCCTTGCCCCCTCACTCTGCATCCCCGTTCTCCGTTCCCCAATTAGTCGGACAAACAATGCTTAAATGTCAAGTTGCGCGTTTCGTTACAGTAAACCCACATGCCCGAGGCATTGATACTACCCGGCATGGCTGACGCAGAGCCGGACTTATCAACGTTCGAGAATAAAACTGGACTCGCCGAGGACATGAAGTTCCTGGCGTCCATGCCCGAGCTATGCGACGTTACCTTCCTCGTCGGCGACACCCGCGAGCCAGTTTGTGCCGTCAAGGTAGGCAGTGAGTGTGCGTGTGTTCAGCGGCCATGTGTGTGTGTGAAATCAGGTCACTGCGTAATCGACGCAGCATCAAACCAAACCCTCAATCATCTCGCTCTCTCTCTCTCTCTCTCTGCGCTTCTCAGGCTGTGCTTGCGTCGCGTTCCCGCGTGTTTGCCAAAATGCTCTATGCTGCCCCATCGCCGCAGCGGAAGAGGGAGACCACCACCAAGGAGAATAAGCTGCGACTCTTCCTCAAGCGCTCCTCGGAGCCCCTGCTGAATCTACAGAATGCGGCACAACAGGTTCGTATTCATAATCGATAACGGGGTACAATATGGAAATATGACAACATGAAAATATGAAAATATGGATACGTGGAAGTGGCCAGATGGGATTGGGATTGGGAATGGGAATGTGTATGCGTATGTGTGTGTATCTGTGTGCGTTTCGATGTGCGTATTGCGGGTGGCAAGTGTATGTGTGCGTGCATAAGTATGGGGCATATACTATGTATTTCTTTCGGTTTCTTCTTAATCAATATAATTGCTTTTGTTTTTTGTAACATACTCTCTTGATTTCTGTACATTTTTGTAAATATCCAAATGACAAATTACTTGAAATACATTTTAATAATATCAATGTAACTTTTTGTGTATTCTCTGTTGTGACTCCACTCCCAAACCATCCAATATATACAAAAACTGATTATAAACCTTGATAAAACATAAACCAATAGAGAACCGGTTTCACCCAACAATTAGCTCCGATACCCGAGGTAAACGCTTAGTACCCAAGCGACATATGTTGTGTCTGTGTCTGTGTATATGCGTGTGTGTCTGTGCGTGTGTGTGTTTCTTAATTGGCAATGTAATTAGTCGTGTGTCCTAGTTACTCTAATAATAAATACTACTATATGTTGTACGAGAATGTGTGTATTTGCATTTAGGAGCGCAATTTGAGCTGGTCACAAGCTGCATCAAAAACACATCCTCCATCAACTGAATGCCTTTCTGAGTATCCTGATTTTCTATCTCGTTTTAAGTTAACTGAATGCATCCTGTGTTTTAAAGCTATCTTAAAACTCATTGTTCTATATTGTATAAGCCAAACAAGGACAAAATGTATCAAAAGCTAACTTTGACAAGCTCTCCATTAAAAATAAAAAACAAGTTTTTTAAATGTGTGTTATTAAACGCAATATCTTTTTGAAGAACCAAAAGTATATCAAGAATATATCTTGAAAGCTTCGATAAACTATCTTTACCACACGCAAAGTTATATACATATGTATTTGTCTGATTTAAACAGTTCCTACTCAAGAAAAATGTATGGCTTTTAAACTTAAACGATTTAATTAAATTGAAACTAATTCATAATACCCTCTACTACAGTAAATATTTATGCTAATATATATATTTTCCTTTTATCTCTAAATAAAACACTTGGCCCGCGCATGACACGATTTGACTTCGCCTCTTTGAATTTGTTATAAACCTAATTCTTACTTGATTACAAAGATTAATATTTGGTTTCTTAGATTAACTCGTGAGATCAAAGTTATATAAAGTATTACGATTACATTTTTTTATTATATATGTATATCATTTTGTACTTTATGGCATAAAGAATTATGTCGAAAGAAAGAAAAAAGAAGAAAAAAAATTTAAAACTATGGATTAGAAATCAAATTGAAAAAAAAAAAAAAAAATAATAATAATAATAATAAAATAAAATAAAATTATAAGTTTTTAGGTTAAAGAATGGGAGTGGTATATTTTGAAAAAGAAAAAAATCTATAAAATTTGTAAATGTTATCAACTTTGAAATGTATTTAAAAATTTTTTTGTATTTCTTTTTGTTTGCACATCTAAGTCTCGAGATGCTTAATGTGTTAAGCGAGGGCCGAGTTTTTTCTGTATCACAAAACGATTAACGTTTCCCAAAGGCTTTTGTATTCGTAATTCTAATATATTCTCTATTGGAATGTATATTTTAATGGCTCTATTCTGCAACTTTTGCTTCCGTTGTCTATCGTTGTAAATATTATAAAAACCTCCTTGTAATTGATATTTCTATGTATGCTTCACCTTGCTTCCAAACTTTCTCAATGTTTCTCCAGTTAAAGTTAAAGTTTTGGAATCTGTGATTTAATTGCTATGATCGTGCTAGCTGTCCTATAAGTACTTAGTTAGCTGTAGCGAATAATAAGTTGCATTTAAAAGCGTTTGCTAATTTATATACTCGACTTTGTAGCCCTCAGGTCAACAGCACCAAACGCTGATCATCGAGGAGTTCGAGCCGGATGTCTTCCGCCAGCTCATCGAGTACATCCACACGGGCTGTGTGACCTTGCAACCTCGCACCCTATTGGGTAAGAACCAAATCTATCGTACGAAGATATATAACTACATTAATTACCACACTATAACTACGATCAGGTGTGATGAATGCTGCTGACTACTATGGCCTGGAGGAGTTGCGACGCGCCTGCGCTGGCTTTGTGCAGTGCTGCATCAATGTGGACACTGTGTGTGCGCTGCTTGCCTCCGCAGAGCGGTACATTCAGTACAAGTGCACGAAGACCTTGGTGCAGAAGGTGCTGGAGTTTGTGGACGAGCACGGCAACGAGGTACTGAATCTGGGCAGCTTCACCTTGCTGCCCCAGCACGTGGTGCGTCTGATACTGGCCAGGGAGGAGCTGAGGGCCGATGAGTTCACCAAGTTCCAGGCGGCTCTCATGTGGAGCAAGAAGTACTACGACAACAATCCGGTAAGTTCAGTTGAGCAAAGAGTTTTGGATGCTTACTTACTCACTGGTCGTTTAGAACATTGACATCAAGGAGATCCTGGGCACCTTTCTGGAGTACATTCAGTTCCACAAGATACCCGCCAACGTGCTGATGCGAGAGATCCATCCGCTGAATCTGGTGCCGTACGCGATCATCATGAATGCGCTGGCCTACCAGGTGGGTTGTGTGTGCTTTGTTCGCCTAAATGTTGTTTGGCTTCGTTGGTGTTTAACTCAGTATCATTCATGCCACATCACCCATCTATATCTGTCTATCTATTTATCCATCTGTCGTCCATCGTCCATGCTATCCATCCTGTTGTCCCCCTTTATGTCTGATTCTACAACTTGCAGGCAGACCCAGAAAGCATCGACCCCGGAAAGCTGTCTCCCAACTCTAGCCGAGTAAGACGTGCCCGCCAGAATCAGGGCAGATCGATGTCCGTGCAGAGCTCCCTGGACCCCTACGGCTCCAACACCACGCTCAGTTCCAGCGGCAGCAGCGATCCCACCAGTGGTGCCCACCACAGCAACTAACATAAGTTGAACGGCCCCTCCTCCTCCTCCTCGTCCCACAACCAGCAGCACCGCCATCGCCACCACCACCAGTCCCTGCCCAAGATACGCAAGGCCAAATCACAATCCTTTCGCACTCGCCGCAGTCCCTCCGAGCGTCGCAGTCCCAACGCGCCCGCCCTCACCCTCAACACCAGTGCCGCCAACAGCGAGAAGAAGCGCAGTCCGCTGACGCCCAAGAGCCCCGTCCTGCCGCAACCCGAGTCCAAGAGTCCCGGCAGCAGCTCCCAGAAGACGCCCACATCGCTGTCCCGCCAGGGCACGCTGCGTGCCTCCAGTCGCCGCAAGAACAGTGGTCAGCTGACCATATCGCTGAGTGCCCAGAACCAAGGTCGTCGCAGTCCGGTGGGACTCAACGATCGCAGTCCGCAGGGCAGACGCAGTCCGCTGTTTCCCAGCAGCGGGCTGAGATCGCCCAACGATCAGCCCAGTCCGACGGCCAGAAGCCCGACGGGGGACTCACAGCGCCGCAGTCCAACGTTCAGTATCCAGCTGCACACCCAGGAACGACGCTCGCCGCTGGGCTCCGTGGCGCCGTCGGACTTCAGCTGCCAGGCGGGCACGTCGGGCACCCGACGCAGTCCGACGTCCACGGTGCATGTGCAGGACATGGCCACGGAGCCGGAGGAGGCTGGATTCGTTGGCCTGAAGAGGCCATCGATCAATCTCTTCACGCCCATCTATTTTGCCAGCGAGAAGCGCAGTCCCATGGGTCCCATACCGCCCATAACCGTCTCCAATCCCGCCGAGACTTACAAGAGCGCCGAGCGGGAGCGCGAAGCAGCCGAGGCAGCGGCTCGGGAGCGGGAAAAGGAGGCGGCCCAGGCACAGCCGCCGCCCGAGAAGAAGAGTGTGATGCGGGAGATTCTGGCGTTTGTGCGCAAACCCTCCAAGCACATCTCCACGCGCACCAATCGCTTTGCGAATGCATTTACTCGAGCCGAATCGGGATCCTCCAGTGGTCCTTTGATCCGTCAGAGCACGTTCTCCGCCAGTCCCGCGGCCTCGTCGACGGCCGCCAAGAGTGCGGTGCAAAAGCAAATGTCCGAGGTCGGCTTTGAGCCAAAGATGTCGCTGAAGTTCGCCCACTACACGAAGATGTCCCTGAAGCTGCGTCGCTCGGCACGACGAGAGGAGGAGGAGAAGCAACACCAGCAGCAGCAGAAGGCGTCGGCAGTCAACTCGGCGGCCGGCTCCAAGCGAGCTAGCGCGGACTCGAACGCAGGCACACAGGATCAGGTAGGTGGATCCGGGGCTGAGGAGGATCTGCCATTCGAGCTGGCGAATGTGCACTTTGAGAAGGTAGGTGAGTCCTATATCAAGCATGAGCGACTCCGCGAATTGGTCGAACCCGAGCCCGAGCCGGAAGCCGAGACGCCAGCGGAAACACCAGCCGACAACGAGCCCGAGCCAGCGGACGCTGCAATGGCCCAGTTCGTCGAGGAGGTCACCAACTCCCTGAAGGTGGTGGCGCTAAACGGCGAGTCGGGGGTGCCGGTCGTGCACCATTTCACCCGCCGCTCGGAGAGCCGTGAGCCGATTGAGCCGCGCATTAGCGAGGAGCGCGAATCGGACTCCAACGATCTGATCATACCCGAGGAGCTGCGGGCGGAGCTCGTAGAGATTTTGAAGGCCTATGCACCAGAGCCAGTTTATGTTAATTTGCAGGCGTTGCGGCGCGAAACGGACGAGGCGGAGGCGGTGGCACGCGCCGTCGCGGAGGCCGCTGCTGCTGTTGCCGCTGCCGCCGCTGCCAGCGCAGTGCTGCCGCCGCCGCCGGAGAAGCTACCGCTGCAGTGTCCTACTATTGAGTTTGAGCCGCCGTCGCGTCGCTCGTCGTTCGATCCGCCGCGTTCACCGTTCCTGGAACAGCTGCGGAGTCCAGGCGTCGACACCGACACCGATCTGATCAATCTGCAGCGCCTCGACTCGGGCGGCGACAGCTTTGAGATGGTCGACGGTGATCGCAAGTCGAGTCGTGCCGAGTCCAGCTTCGACTGTCCCTATTCGTCGCGCGACACCAGCTTCGATGTGTCGATCTCTCGCTACCAGTCCACTAGCTACGAGGATCAGACCTCCAGCTTTGAGATCGTCGACACCGACGATCGTCGTCGGCACATCGATCTGCGCAAGAGCTCCATTGAGCTAGTCGATGCGGAGACCTTTCAGCGCTCCGGCTCCTCCTGTGGCCGCAAGTCGTCGCTCGAGACGCACTTCGACTACACGCCTTCGGAGACGAGTGGCGTCACACCCGCCCGCTCCCCCAACTTCCCCATGACCAAGAAGCAGAAAGCCGAACACTTCCGCCAGCTGCACATCTCACCCTTCAGTGCCTTCTCGCGGGCACGCAGCCCGCTCTCCCAGCAGACCTCCTCGAACTACAGTTCGCGCGACAGCTACGACTCCAGCTCATCGTATCCGCACGGCCACGAGCCGCAGCGCAGTCCGTACGCTGATCCCAGCAAGAAGCACTTCCCGCTCACCATCAAGCAGCGCGAGGAGGAGGTCAAGACCTTTCTGTGCACCGATCTGCGCTGTGCGTCGATCTTCGAGCCGCGCCCCAGCTCGGTGCTCACCCAACAACTGTCCACGGGCTCAATGTCCACGCCCTCGGCATCTGGCTGCAGTGCTCCCCGTGCTCCCGGCATCCTGGGTAGTGCTATAGCCATGCCCAGCGGCGGCGGCGGCGGCGTCGGCGGCGTTGGAGTTGGCATCACCATCGGTGCTGGGCCAGCACATGCGAATGCATCGCTCGGCTCCTGCGGCTTCTCCAGCGGCAGCGAGTTTGAGCCACCATCACCGAGGCGTGCTGCCAGCGCCTCGCCCAAGCACACCTTCACGTTCCGCATCGTGATGAAGAAGGTGGACAGCTCGCCGGAGGCGTTGTGCCCGGAACGGCATCGATCGCGCATTATCGATCGCTATCGGCGTCGCGACAGTCGACGCAAGCGCATCCACGATGCGGGCAAGAGTTTCTAGGTGGCAGTCGAGGGCTTGGACCACGACAGAGGTCCGGGCACATTATCAGGTAGAGGCAGAGGCAGAATCACACAGCAACCGCGACTATCTTTAGGAAAGCAATCTATAATAGTTTAGAGACGATAAGCAAATTAATTGTTGACACCTCACACGTATCTTTATCGAAGATATGTTCTCAAAAAGGAATACAATTTTTGACAATCTATGTGTTATTTAATCCAAGGTTTTGCTAAGTACATCTCTATACAAACTCGTATGAAATAATCCCCAGTTTTATACAACAACAACAAAAAAAAAAAACGACGCCCACTCAACTAGCGAAGATCAAACTTTATAAAATGGTTCTGGTTTTAGGCCGTTTCAAAACTCTATATGATAAGTGACAATTGTAATATATACTCTTGAATTTCTATAATATAGAATTAAGCAGATAATTTTCATAGTTCATCCTAGATAATCAATCATATATAGATGAGTATTCTTATACGGCAACTTGGGTCATGCTTGCAAGGTACAAACTGAAAGATTTACGTGAAAATATTGTAAATCATTAAAATTTGTTTTTCGTAAAGTGCGAGTGATAGAACGGTACTCGTAAATGAAATATTCTAAAGATCTACAAATATATGTGAAACAATAATTCCTCCCACGATTTACCTGATTACTAATTAAACAATAGAGCGTACAGCAATGTACTATATAGTTATACATAAATATACACAGATGTATGTAAATGTATATGCCTACATTAATGTTAATAGTATTAATTATAACTAAATGTTGTAATGTTTGTGTGCAATAACAAACAAATATTACGAGTGTATGCGCATTTTACGTGGTTCCTGTTATATACATATATTATGTACGTATTACAAATTTTTGATGGACTAGCGTAATACTTAATAATAACATTACTTAAACGAAACGCATAATTTATATTGTTCAACAAAACAAAAAAATAAATAAAACGGAACATACGCATAAATGATCAATTCTAAATGTAAAATGATGCTATTGCTAGGGACTCCGTTTTTGCTTACTTTTAAGACTCGATTAATTGTAATTCGGACAATTATTATTAGTCATAACTTATAATTATATTTGTATATCACATTATATGTATTTATATAAGTAAGAATATGTGTATGTACATAAAAAGCTGGATTTGGGGCCGTACTTAAATCTTAAATGAAAACTTTGTGCCGAAAATTATTAAGAAGAATTACTGTATTTAAAAAAAGACATACGAAAAATCGAAACGTACATTCTTAAAACAAAAAACATAAAACAAATGAAATTAATATTTAATGTTGTTCGAGCAGTTTTTTGAACTCCGTGTTTGTTTGTTAAATGAAAATCCTAAAATTAAGCAATCTATGTGGTGTCTAAAGATCATTAGTTCTTAACTATTATCATCTGTCACGCTTATTTATAAAACATTAGGAAACATGACAAACAAAACAAAAATGAAAGAAAATCTAAAAATATCAACATTTTACAGGTATTTACGCATATTAAGCATTTAATTATACATAGTTATTACATTGACATTACATTGATATACATGTATGTATTTACGTATTTACACCATATTTCTCGACATTGACAACTCCAGATACAACAAAAAACAAAAACAAAAAACAATCAAAACAAAAACCAAACAAACAACAACAGCTACAACAACAACCATAACCAAACATGAGCCACATATGTATGTATGTGAGGAACTTACATACGGTTGTATCGATCGTGAACGGATCTTAGAATAATTTTTGCATAACTAACATGAATGCAAGTAGTTGAAACGTTGCTATTTTGATTTGTAGTTGCTTGTTTTTCACAACTAAAAAAACCAAACTAAACCAAAAATTTGAATTCAAAACGCTTGACAATTTGTAGTAATCGAGAGCGATCGATATCAGATTTTGATTTGCCTGTGAATGCTTGAAAGGATTAGCCCGAAGCGGAAGGTAGCGCGAACTACACTCAACTACAATTTCACAAATGCGACTTTCTTCTATTTACAGACATGTTTTCTAGCGGACTCGTTCAAGACGCTCTCGTTGATCCACCTCCTGATCAAGATCAATCAATCGGATGTGGGATCTCACTCTCGTGCACGTGTGGCCGACTATAATCAAACGAATAGAAATCAAAAAATCAACATTTGTATGTCGATTTTAAAAAGGAATAATTATACATATGTGTATTGGATTGGTTTGGCATAGTGGGATTATTTGTTAGAAGACCAATTCCACACTTCCACTTTGCTGGTGGAGGAATCAAGTTTTAAAATAATGTTTATACTTTGCATTTGAACCGTTTGTGTCGTTATCGTTACCGTTAAAGTTATCGATCTATCGAAATATAATACATAAGTACCATTTGAGGTCGTTGCATTCATTTTAGCCAAATTATTATATTATTATACTTTATGTGCGATTTATTGTAATTTGTGAAATAAAACCCAAATCAATGTCGTTCTTTGAAATCATTCCCACCACGACTATCGACTCTCGATCCGTTCTACAATCGGGCATCTGAGTGCAGGGCCAGCACACCATCGAAATCTTCTGATTCAATGCTAATGTAGCCATAGCCATTGTTGTCGACTGTCACAGACTTGCCGGTGCATTCGCCATCAATCAGGCTGCCAGAGATGACATCACAGTAGACGCCAGCTGGCAGACAAGTCTGCAGATGTTCGGACAGATTGTACAGATTGTTGTTGAAGGCCACGAAGCCCTTGTTGCCACGGCAGAAGGCGATCTGGTTGTCTCCGTTGTCCCACCAGTTGGACAGCTCGGTGCCGCGCACGGCATTCTTGAAGCCAACCATGTTGTAGATCTGGCGCCAGCGATGCTCACAGATCCAGCCATTGGTGCAGGCGCCATCGGCATCGAACTCGGGTGAAATGATGCGCTCGTTGGAGTCCTGAGGAGGCGCCTGATCGCGATCATCGAAGCCGAAAGAGCTCATCACCTGACTGATGCCGTAGGGGAAGGCCAAGTGGAAGGCGGTGGCCATCTTGTACTGCTTGGGCGACTTGTAGTTCAATTCCTGGCCACCATCGCGCTGGTTGTCGTGGTTGTCCACAAAGGTCAACGCCTGCTCGGAGGGAAGGAAGCCCCAATCAGTGCCCCAGCTCTGCAGCCACTTCAATGCATTGTTGCCACGGAAAGCCTTGCCGAGCTCCTCGCTGACGCGGAACTCTGTGACAGCACCCAGTCCAGTGTACTCATCGCGGGAGACAGTCTCATGGCCGTGATCGATCACCTCCTGGTAGATGAAGGGACGAGCGTTTTTGGGGAAGCCGTGGTCGGTGTTGAGGTCGCGCATATTGCTGTAAATATACTGAGCGAACAAGATTAAAGCTGAGCACAGATCGCAAACGCAATTAACTCACATCCAAATCATCAGCAGCCATGTGCTTGGCGGCATCCACACGGAATCCAGCAACACCCAGCGTAACCAGATGATCCAACACTTCAATGAGCTGTTTGCGCACATAGTCGCTGCTCTGATCCAGATCCTTGAGGCCCACCAGCTCGCACTGCTGCACTTGGAAGCGATCGTTCCAATCGTAGATCTCGCAGCTGGGATGGAAGTCCTGCGATGTGTAGGGCACAGCTGGGAATGACTTGGAACGGGGTTCGGCCACAGAGCCACCAGTGCCATGGGCAGTGCCATCAAAGTCGCCGGACATGTGATTCAGCAGCACATCAACGTAGATGCGCACGCCCACATCATTGCAGCGACGCACCATGGAGGCGAACTCCAATTCGTTGCCAGAGCGCGTAGTCAATTTGTAGGAGATGGGCTGATAGCGTTCCCACCATGGCCGACCCTCGGAAATGATGTTCTCGGCCACAGGGCTCACCTGAACGCCGGCATAGCCATGAGGAGCTAAGAAATCCTCGCATTCCTGGGCAATGTCATCCCACTTCCATTCGAAGAGATGCACAATGGTGTTGCGGTTGCCCCACCATTGGGGATTGTGCTGAGCCAGCGCTGTGGCCAGCAAACAGAGTAACGTCAACTTGAACATTTCAAAGAACTGTGGGAATACTCCATGACACACTCCACTTTTATAGGAGCTTCCTAATCTAATCATAGCTTGACACGGGATTTGCGTGCTTCGCGTGGTGTCTGTTATTTACGGCCGACCCGACGGCAACTTTGCAATGCGAATTTATGATGGCATCGGCTAACTGACGTGTTGACCTATGGTAACAGCTATAGAAGATAATACTCTAGTATTTGCGCTTACGTTTAATTGTGTTGAAAATGATAATTGCGCGCCAATCGATGTATGCCAATCGATACTTTTTGCTTTTTCGATGTTTTTGTGGAAGACGTCATTCGATATTCACAATACATCGATAGTCTTGGTTTTTAATTTCTATTTGAAAACATTTAATTTGACTGAATTATTATTAATAAGATAGGATAGACTGTAATGTGAATACAATAATTGTTTTTATGTAATGTATAAGAAAGTGTGCCCGATAAGCACAAAACAAAACAATCAGCTGCAAATGTTGCTTAGCTGAAATGTTGCCAACTTAAAATAAATGTTGCCAAGCACGAATGTTGACAAATCATTTTTAATGTTGCTGTATCCAATTTAATGTTATATTAACAGAATACTGTTGTAAACTTGTTATTGAAGGGTATTTAAACTTCGGGCCATTTTAAATCGCTTAAATTACTATTATTTATTTGTCTGTTGTAATTTATGACAATATTTCAAACTTGTTATCACTTAACAACTTATTAGTTATGACCTGCGATATAAAAAACAGATTTCTGCTGATTGCTATTTTTGTCACCTGTGCGCTTCGTGGGCGGCCAGGCGAAGTTTGGACGTCTGTGCAGCGTTTGGAGCTTCTGACGGGCCCGACATTCCTGGACATAATTTCGGCGCAAAATAACCGAAAAATAATAGATTATCTCCACCAGTGACAACATGCTCATGCCCACAAACAGACTGAATGCACTGCCCAGATTTGCTGTTGAGTGATCGAGTGATTAAGAGAATCAACGTCAAAAAAGATTATTATTTTGTCACTCACAGACCAGGGTAACCATGTTCGATAGCAGATCAACACGCACACGCCGATAAACCTGCGAGTTGACAAAGATGTGAATGATCGCATCGTTCTCATCGATTCCATCGCTTTCAGATTATAGATTTGATTAACGCTTGCATTAATTCGATTTACTTGTGAACTCACTAGAAGGGATCAATTACAGGCATGTTTAGCTGCAGCACAGAGTTCGAGATCTGCACATCGTAATCGAAGTGTTCACAGGTCAAGGGACAATTGCATTGCGTCTTCCGCTTACGAGTGATGATATCAGCTATAATCAAGGAAACGTTTGTAGTTCCAGCAGTCAAAATTAATGCTAAAGATACCTACGAAAGTTGTCTACCAAACAGGGAATATCGCGAAAGGAGCAAATGCGATCCTTGGTGCGATTAAAGTCAAAGAAGTAGGTGTGACAGCCACAGAACTTGACCATGTTGCTGACCCGGCAGTTCAGCTCACAATTCGGATACACATAATCGGGAAAGTATCGCAGTTGAAACTCTTCGCGAAAAATACAATTTCGTTGCTCAATGGACAATGCCTTGACCGCCTCTGAGCAGAAAGTCTCTTCGATGCGCAAGGTGGCAAATGATTCGGTGCTTAGGCCCAGAAACTTGCAGATGGCATGAGCACTGGGAAACGCATCCGTTTCTTGAATCAGCAGCTTGAAGCCATGTGAATAGGATTTGAGTGCATCGTAGTTCTCGTCCTTATAGCGCAGCATCAGCGACAAACCATTGTCCAGGCCGCCAGCCGCTTGTTGGGCAGTGAAATTGATGCTGAAATAAAGATTCATATAATCCATTTTAAGGCAAAAATAATTATGAAGTTAAAATAAACGTAACCCAAAAAAAACTATGACGACTAGTGTGCCATGTGGATTACGATATGGGAAATTCAGCAACAGCATAAGCTTTTATTTTAAATTTGTTGAAAATAATTATAATTATTAATCAAAAATAATTTAAAACAGCTAATTTTATGATTACTTAACATTCACAATGGAAATTATTTTTATTTTTTTTTGTTTAATTGAACAAATAACATTAAAAAAAAAATTAATATGGAAGTGGCTTATAGTGACTGAGATCTAGGTGTTCATACAGACAGACAGGCAGACGGACAGACGCATATATCGTCTGTTGACACTGATCAAGAGTAAATATTATATATGAGAACGGGGAGGGGCTTCTTCTGCCTGTTACTTACATTTTCCATTGGCACTTGAAAATCAAAACTAAATTAAATAATGTAGTTTAATCAACTTGAAACATAATTCTTATTTAATAATTATTTTCAATAAAAAAGTATTATAAAACAAATATTTGTATACATAATAATGACATAAAAATAAAATAGGCAATATTTGTAGTTCATATGTTAAAAATTGTAAAAACACAATTAAATTTAATTACTATAACTTCAAATTGTTGCTTAAAACAAGGATGAGTATATTTTAAAAAAATAACAAAACTACACGGCTAAAGCTCACCCGCGCTGTCGCAAGTTGAAGGAGCAACAGTGGCCAAAGAAGGTCTTCGATAGCTGAAAGAGTCGGTTGCAATCCATTATTTGGCCATGGAAGCGACAGCGATACAACAACTCGTCGCAGTCCCAACGCAGATGATCCACAAACTGATGCATTGTGAGATTGTTGTGCAGCAGCAAGGACTCCATTAGCTCAATCTCGTCGTGCGAGAAACGCTCATCGTCTAGCATGAAGCCATAGAATATATGCAAATGTTCCAGCACATCAGCGACTCGAACGTTGTCGGTCATGTTTCTAAAAGTGGAATCGTGAATTTAAGTTAAGTCCACCCACAGTGAAGTGCCACCCACAGTGTCTCAATGAAGGCCTTCGACTTGGCCATGTTGAACAGCACCTCGGGGCAGATGGTGATCGGCGGATAGAAGAGTTTGCTCACGGGCGTGTGATCGCTCTCCACATTCATGCGCGTCGGACTGCGACGATAGTCCGCGTAGAAGGTCTGGGCCATGACAATGGCGCAGATGAACATTACCAGCGAGATGAGTATCCATACGAGGTGCACGATGCGATTGGTGTCCTTGTCCCGGGTATACTTGAGGCCGTGAATGCTGCTTGTGGCACAGAAATCATTCCAGGTGCGCTCGAAGGCGCCGCGCAGTGGCGACTTCTTTGGATCGATGTCCTCGGGACTCAGCTCCTCCTCGTGGCCCATTGTCAAGACTGCAGCCGCAGTCGAATGTTTTCGTCCTTTTAAAAGGCCCTTAGTAGGCGTGGCTGACGCGCGATTGGCAGGCGTACAACTGATTATTAATATCAAATTAAATCAGACGGGCTGCCCCCATAAATGTTGCCAGATAATTGCGTACTTATAGGTATTATTATTATTTTCCCCCAACAACTTATTGAAAGAGGCGCAGCTTGGCTTTTAGCAGCTATACATTTTATTTGCAAACTTTTGGTGTCTTTTGAGTTCTGTTTTGAATTGTTTGCATTCACATACTATATACTGAAATATACAATGTGCTTAAATCATGGTTCGTTTAATACAGTTTCTTCTAATTGATTTCAATTGGATTGATAAACTACAAAGAAAGCTAAACTCCTGGTTATCACAATAAGAAACTACACATTTTAAATGGTAGACAATTGATTACATCTCCTTAATTTTGCTTGTTGACAATGTTTACGAAATGTGACTTACAATTTGTGCTCGGGCTCGAAGGAAGAGGGGACAAAAGGGGGCGTGAGTTAGCTATGATTATTGTCTTTTATTCTTAATTGGAAGTTGGGTTTCTCTTGGGGGCGGGGGGCACTAATAACAACTTTTGGCTTAACTTATAGTAGACTAAAATAATAACTTAAGCTATCTTGTGTGTAGTAGTAGTAGTATTACTTAGTTAGGGTTACTAATAACAGCAAGCGACGTGTTACTGTCTTGACTCGTTGGCGGTGATGGCCTGCGGTGGTGAACTGCCGTTCCCCAGACTTGGCTTCTGCTCGTCGTTCTCGGGATTGTCCCAGAACTGGCGCTCTCCAGAGCCGAAGATGTTGTAGAACGTGCCGCAGATGATGTACACAAATGCGGCAATGAAAAACACAATCTGCCACTGTCCCATGGTAGGCTAAGAGCGGAGAAAAACAATCAATTCGTATGTTGTTCATAGTGACATGTTGCGTCTTGTCCACTTACCTTATCGTTGATCAGATTTCCAGCCGCGATGGGAGCAAGCAGACCAGCCAGGTTCGCCAAGCAGTTGGTGATGGCCATGAGGAAGCCGGCGAAACGCGGCGTCAGATCCAAGTGGTTGATCTTGAAGCCCGAGTAGATGCCGCCGTTGAGACCAACGCCAATGGTGAGAATAGCCAGGGTCAGGGCACGGTCACAGCCAGTGTAGGAGGCGGCAATGAGCGCCAGGCCAGGACCATACTGACCAATACTGTTGATGATCTTCCTGGTGGCTGTCAGCGAGAAGCGCTTCGAGCTGATCATCCAATCGGCCACCACCGAAATGAACATCGAGAACAGCCACATCGCCAGATAGGGCAGCGAGCTGAGCAGACCGTTGGACTTGAGGGAGAAGCGGAGCACCTGCTTCATGTATGTGGGCAGCTCTGTCATTAGTGTCTCATAGCCATAGTTGTGACCCATGTGAGCCAGCAGAATGGCGTAGAAAGGCAACGACTTAATGATAGCCTTGAACGGAATTGGCGGGCTCTGGAAGAAATGAAAGAGGGAAACAAAAAGATTAGCGTCCGGCATCGCTTGAGCGTTGCTGCAGCTGCTCACCTTGATCACATCTGTGCCCCAGAGCGAGTCGTTGATGTAACGCTTCTCACGCTCGTCGATGCGAGGATGCACCGAGGGATCCTCGTACACCAGAACGAGGAAGGCAATCGACCAGACTGTACCCACAATGCCAAACACATAGAAGATCGATGGCCAGCCACCGGAGAACCCGTATTCCGCCAGCAAACCGGAGAGCGGCATGGAGATGATGGTGCCGAACTGTGCTCCCGCATAGACTGCCGCTCCCATTCGAGAACGTTCATTGGGCGGAATCCATTTGGCCAGCAGCGCATGGGTGCAGGGCACAATGGGTCCCTCGCCCAGTCCCTGAATGAAGCGGACGGCACAGAGACCGTAGACGCCACCCTCGCGGGCTGCGACGGGCACCACAAAGGCGAACACCGAGTTGATCAGCATGCCCCAGCCTAGAAAGCGCAGGGCACCGTACTTCTTGGCCAGTATACCGAAGGGAATCTGGGTGATCACATAGCCGTAGAAGAAGGACGACAGAATGTAGCCCTGCAGACTGGAGGGCCAAGCAAACTCGCCATCCTCGCCATTGTCCTGCAACAATGAAAATGAATGGTTAAATCAGGTGAATTAGGGAAATCAAACGGCCTCAACTGGTAGAGGAAAAATAGACTGTTGAGCCAAATCGAGGCAACAAACTTCTTTTTAATAATTGCATTTAATTTAAAATAATTAATATAATTTTATAATTTATATTAAAATAAACGACATTTTAAAATTAGCCAAATTGGCTAGGATATTCGTTGTGCTTCTATTTTCAATTATGTCAAAACTTGACTGTAGAATTATATTTTCTGTTGAATCAATTAAAATAAACACAAGATAGTGTTTTCTATAAATTATTTTCGTTCTCAATTATTGTGCACCAATTTGTACTTACAACTTCCAGTTCGCGATCGCCGCACTCGTCGTCCAGTATCTCGTCCTTTTGGATGGCCGTATGGTTGACCATGGCCACAATGGCCACCGACATGTTGGTGCGCATCACATAGGCATTGGCCATGCCCAGGAAGAGCATGAATGTGACAAAGTAGCGGGTGGTTGCCCATCCTGCAAAGAACAATTAAAAAAACGAGCGTGTTTAGAGCACATTTGAAGAGCAAATAGCAGAGAGAGAGAGTAAGATTGGATCATCGTTTAATTACATCTAATTAATGTGCCAAATCTGTCGACATTAATTTGCGGGAAGGTTTCTGCAAAACAACTCGCAGCGGAAATGAGTAAAGAGTCCGAATGAAATAGTACAAGATACAAGCGCAACGAGGTCAAATCTGTGACGCGATAAGCCGCAGAACTGTTGGCTAAAGGTTTACATGATACAGTCAGATAAGATTGTATAAAGTGATGACTCAATGCCGAGCAGCCAGACTCCCCATATCTGAGGTCTGCGGCGAATTGCCTCACGATGCGATGAAACCATTTGCTTTCTTTGCAGATCTAATTCTAGACATTTCATTCGGCGTTGGAGTTGCGCTCGATTCGCTGCTTTTGTTATTGTTATTATTAGTGTTGTGTTCTCAAAGTTAATTGTTTATTTTTGGCGTGTCGACGCAGCTTGCACGGGCAAACAACACGTGATGTGACAGGCATTTCATTGCACGATTGGACGATTGTGGAAATTTTCATGCATGCAACTTTAACGGCCGTCACTTTGGGCCTGGCCTAAAGTCTTAGAAGTCAAACGGTGACACATGTGCTTAAGGGGTGAGCACAGGGCTCGAGGGACTGAATGAGCTAACGTTTGTTGCGTTGTCCGGGTACAGTCGACTCTTCAAATCGCCCTTGGCCAGAAGCACACAAAAAACACGAGGCATTTGGAATTTGAACTTAAAAACTGGTCGGTCTTACCCCATTCTGCTCCCTTGGTCTGGGCAAATGTTGGCGCAGCGGACCGGCAAAATTTTGCTTAATTTTCGAAATGTTCTGTTCGTTTTCACAAAATATGACACAACGAAAACGAACAGCGGAAAAGCAAAGCAGAAACAGAGTCAAATAAAAGCACAACGAAACAATAACAAAATAAAAAGTACAAACTGAAACAATTTGTGAACGTTGGCTTTTATTTGTGCGCACGCAGCGTTAAATCGCGCGATTCGCCGGCAGCCGACACCCCTCTCCGCCCCCTCTCTCTCTTGCCACGCCTCGCTCCAACCCCAGTCGCTTTCGGGGGCAGTGTTGTGGTGGCAAAGCACGTGTATATCGTGTGTAAGAGCGGCGACTCGTGCATGGCGTCGACGACTATTTCTGCACTATGAACGAACGTTTCTATTAATATTACGTATACGCAATGGCAGCTGGCAGCTGCACAGCCTTCAAACAGGAATCATTTGTGTGATCAGTTGAGTTGTTGTTGCTTACCCCTTGGCCTGTCCTGGAGATTGTTCTGCTCCCAGACCAGGACGTGGCCATCGCGATGGCGATGATTAATCTTGCTGCGTCGAAAGGGCATTTTGCTGAGGTTTCGAGTTGTGTAAATAAGTTAAAGTAATTTAAACTAAATTCGAATCGAATTTGCACTTTCTATATGCGGCTTGTCGGCAGAATGTGAAACTGCGTTTCTGCTCACACACACGGACAGTAAACAAATTGTAGTTATGGTTGTGTCGTTGTATCACTTTGACTTTTTGCGAACTCGTTTAAACCATTTCATTGTCTATCTGTGCGGTGGGCCGGGCCAGAACATATCGCGGGTCAAGATATTATTATTATTCTTAATACCGAATAGCGAATACCGAATACCGAATACCGTGATAGAGCTCTACTATATAACTGTTACACCCGAGGAGGTCGGTGCGACTGCCGACTGACGACTGCCGACTGAGCTGATGCCCGAATAGGTCTCTCTCAGTGGGGCTCGGTCGGTTTAATGTTCAGCTGCTGCTCTGTTGGCTATGTTGGCTCTGTGGGCACCTCTGCCACAACTGAGCGCCAACTGTTGCGCTATACGGCTATATAAACTGGGCGAAATCGCTGGATGTGTTCGAGGCGCCTGCGTCGTCGTTGGCGACAGTGGCGCAGCAGGGTGAATGTAAGACGAGAGCCAAGGAGAGTGAGAGAGAGCGAGAGAGCTCGCATGCGATTACATCAACGCTGGGGAACGTGCCTGCAACTGGTCAGTGATTTGGCCAGGGCATATGCTTGCCACAAAACTTAATCATCAAGTGCGGTTGAACTAATGCCGATTGATGTCAATTGGGCGTCTTATATTAGAGTGTACTGAGATCTATTTTTAGACCCATCACATCGCACATCTCGTGACCAAACAGCAAATGGATTAATTTGCGAACAAAAAAGCAAAACTCATATTCTAAACACGCTTCGCTTAAAATGGTCATCAAGCACCAAATGGTTTTCAACAAATGGGCTGCCAGACCTCGGAACTAACGTAAAATTCTCGAGAAAAATGCTTAGAACATGCCGAAACCCTAGAAATGTGAGACGTTCCTCGTGGCAGAGAAAAAAAAGAGGCATTTGCGACTGGCGCCATAAGCTGGGAGTGAGCGAAGGAGGAGATATATTTGATGGTGGAGGAGGTTTTAGGGTGTTCGCTAACTACTGCTAAGTGGGCCGCACTACTTTGCCGTAGTTCCCTCTCATCTAATTACCAATTAGGCACACAATTCGGGGCATTATAAAAGCAATTCATGGCATGTACGCTACTATAATGCTTGCTTAATTTGAGGAAAGCGTCAAATATTCGCAACGCAAAATACATTAAAACTCACGCCACAGAATCGAGTAGAGAGCAAAAAGAATCAGTTGTGCCCAACCCTTAAATACTCTTTCTGTAATGCAAATGTATTTTACATATTCATATATTTTTTTTTCTTCAGCTTTAAAAATCTGTCATTTAATTTTACAGTTTAATTAATTTTCTACTAATATTCATTTTATTTGATTCTCTTTGTTACTAAAACAAAATGTATATCTCCATTAAGATTCTATTACACTTTGAATATATCTTTGGTTAGGGTATGCAAAGCGACACCTACATACATATGTATGTGTGTATGTATGTCCACATCATCAGCATGCAGTCATAAATTCACAGACACATGTCGATGTCGAAGTCTCGAGTCTGCCTTAGGCTACAAAGAAAGAATCGTCGCCGGCACTTGCACGTGTTTCTCGCCTGATTTTCGCTCGTGAGTTGAACAAGTTTTGTGAAGAGAGCAGCACGAGCGGAGTGACTAATGAGCTGGAGAGCGCTAGGCTGCTCTCTAAGCTTTGTCTTTGAAGAATGAAACCATTGGATTGTTGACTTCGCCGAAAGTGCCGACAATTGTAATTGTTATTGTTATTGTGGACTTTTGCTGGCAAAATGCGACAGCAAAAAGTCAATAAAGTCGAGAATTTGCGCGAACATGAGCTGCGTTGTTACGCTATTTAGCGAATCCCAAAAGAGAAGGGGGCCAACAAGACATATTGTCGAGTTATGAGATTCTTATTTTTTTGGCAAGCTCTCAGTGGAAATTTTTTGTTTGTGCTCGGTACAGTCTTGCAGTGATCCACGAGTTCAATTCGTGTTTTTATATGGTGAAATATGTTAGCTGAATATTTATGAACCACAAAACTCGCAACCTCTCACGAGTGACACTTAACATTTTAAAGGTACAGTCCAGACAATTCCCCAACAGGGTGTAATAATAGCCAACTCTGTTGTAGAATAAGCCGCATTTGTTCTATTTCCCTTCATTAAAGTGCAGTGGCAAAAAGTTGACTGTCATTGTCGTAATTTAATAACTGTCATTAGCATCATGCGGCACGTGAATCACATAAGCTTTGTAAACAAACTTCACAACAGCTTTCGCGCACAGCTTTGACTGGTTTGAGTACTGGCTAAAAAGTGCTGCCTACTTTGGGGCTGCACTTTAAAAGCCCTCAAGGGAAGGGCTTACGAATAACGTAATAAATGCTATTGACACTACGTAGCTACGGAATGATTTTGTTGTTGCCCTAATCTATGTTTTATCTGTGAAATTGTATATGCGTATTGTATGAGTGAGGCCAGGCCCATTGATATTGATATTCTCAGATAATTAAGCAGCTATCTGTTCAGATTCAATTTGCAATCGCATGTGTGGGAACTTGAGAAGCACCATTCAACTGGCGATGCTAAGCACATTCTAAGAAAATGTATTTTATTATATGTTAAGTTAGTCTTATTTCTGGGTATCGTAATATTATTCTATTTACTGTCTACCGCGATCGTTTAAGGATTTTCCAATGGAGATACTATATGTATTATGTCAGAGAACAGCTGCACCTTTTGTTTATTCTAATTTTAATGAAGCTATTCAAGGGGATTTACAGGTTAGCGTGTGCTTGGATCTCATAAATTCCGCAAAGTCGATATGGAGCATTGACAGGTGCAAAAGAGTTGAGTAAATATATTTGCAAATACTAAAGACGTTGATTACAGCCCACAGACAGTACACTAACTGATATGTGTGATGCTCTTTGTGGGCCAAACAAAAGCGCTAAAGTTGAGGTTGGTTGGCTGGCAATGATGTCATATCACGATGTCAGTATAACGATTAGTGGAATGTTCATACCACGAATCAGACAAGTGTTCAGAGACAATACTATATACACATTTTGGTTTGCCCATCATATCTGAGCTACAGTTTGTTTCAGCTGTTTCCGTTTGCACGGTTTACAGTGGGTGCAATTAAACTGATCTACTACGTTCAGAGCATCTCGGGCTCATCAGGTGTGTTGTTCATCCATTCGTCTGGCGTTGTCGCTGTTGCCGATATTCATTTAATTTCTATTTTCAAACTGAGTGAATGCTTTGTGCTATTTAGGGCTGTCAAATTGTCGAGTCGTACAATGAATAAAATTAACATGCGCGTTTTAAACAGAAATGAGTAATTTGGCTTTCAATTGAGCTCTGTTCTCGTCAATGAATGAAAACTGTCAACTGCCAAAGGAATTTCGACAATACGTTGATAACCTGTTGTTTTACTGAGAACAGCACGTAGTTTTGCATTAGTCATTCAATTTAACATAACTTAAGTATAACCCCGGCAATTTTCTAATTTAACTGGTGCAACTGTCTGGGCTGTAAATTGCATTACACATACGACACAATGCGGCACATAACGTTAAACAGATCGTCAGCAATCGCAAGTATTCTGAGCACATATCATATAGTATTTACGATCTCTTTACAAAAGCCATTTGAGTGGGCGTTGAGCAATATGATTCTCTCTCTGCGTTGCGGGTGAAAGCGAAAAGGAATTCGTGTGAAAATTAACGCGCATTTGCGAACGAAAACTGTGGCGCACATCTCTCTGAAAGCCCTATTCAATAATCATGTAATATTCGTTGACATGCCAAAAGAAAATTGATCAAAATCAGGCCGAAAATGCAATGTCAGTGTCGAGGCCAAAAGCCCGCGACATTTTCTGAAACTTGTCAAATTGCCAAACGACAAATTAAGTACCACACAATACCCAGCACAATTAAAATTCAGGGTATATACATTTGTAGTAAACTAAAATTGTTTTTCTTTTACTGAGTTTACATTCTTCACATTGCTCCCATAGAACATTTCGAATGAAAGTAAAAGACGTACGAAGTGGAATTCCAAGGTTCTTGACACTGCGAATGCAAGTTTCCTCATCGTTCTTGACCTTAACACTGAGAGTGTAACGAAAGTCAATGGCAAGCCTCAGACTTGCACAAAAACTAGTTTTGTTTTATTGTTATGGTTGTTGTTGAATTATTAATTTGCATAGCCATAACACGTATGTATGCACAATTGCCTTCTTGTTTTCATTGTTTGGCTTTTGCTCGCATTGCCGGCAACGGCGACCGGTTTTAACTGCACTTGAAACCATTCCCCAAAAATGGCAGAAATACAAACAGCAACAAAAATGGACGAGGAACTGGCCCATTAACTGTGTCAAGCTATCGCAGATCATCGTTCTCAAGCTATGGCAAGGTAGGAAAACAAGTAACAGCCAAAAGCAGGCAACAGATAAACAATTGAGACAAATATATCAGTTGTTGTCGCACTGCAAGGTAAGATTTACTGTTGTGCGTTTGCTGTTGTGGTTTTATGTTTTTGTGTCAACAAACTATTCACGGATTCATTTCGGATTCGGATATGGACTCGTCGGTTCCACCGCATCATGATGTTTGTGAATTTGGCTCACGCGTTGGCGACAATAAAGGCGTCTCTCTTTTATGTTTTATTTTTGTTTATTAATGAAATTTTCGAGACTTCGCATAACAAATAACTTCCGTTTTGCGGTTCGCCGTAAAAGCGCCTGGAGAGGTCGCCCGATTCAAATCAAATCAAATCGAATTAGTTGAAGTAGAAGCTACCTAATTGAATCAGTGCCAAGAGCCCCTCTATTTGCTGTAATTTCACATATTGTTGAATTTCGTAATTTAAGACAGTTGCAAAACGTGAGAGGGGATAGGAAATGGGACACCAAGTGTCTCGATGAAAATGAAGAGGCATTGAGGCAGACGAAACTTTCGCAATAAATTATCATTAGTAATTTCACCCAATTATCTTCATGACCGCAATCTTATATTTTATTTATTTTTTTTTTTACAAAACAGATAATTTTGCAATGCGAATCAAACTCTATTTCTTTTGAACCCAGACAAAATTTGTAGCAACTATTCGATTAGTCGCTAAGTGCTCTACTCTGAATGTCAGCTACATTTTCTTTACGAGTCAATAGCTTAATTTCCAGTTTTACAGATAAGCCTGAAGGTTTAAGATGCCAGTAATATTTAATTCAATCTTGTTCATTAGCTTAACGCGACTAAAGTTTGCGATTATTTTATTAATTGGATGAATCACATTTTAATTATATTAAATATTAATTAAGCTTACCCAATTCTGGCTTCTCGGGCTCCTTCTCGGAACTGGAACAGATGGCTTCCTTAGACGCAGACATTTTACTTGGTTATTGGCTTATATTAGGTTAATAATTTACGGTTAATAAATATAATCTTTACAGATTACACACTTGACGTATTGGGCTTTAACTCGCTTATTACAGGCCGAATTGCATACGAATCAGTCAAAAGCAGGGCGAGGATTTTGCAAGCTTGGTTTCGTGTGACGAATCAAATTATATAAATACGAAATGTTTTGAACAGAGGGCAAGCACGTCGCCTGGCGGTTTTAAGACATTTTTGACAATCACTTTTATTATTATTTTGTTGTTATTTAATTTTAACTTTTGCGGTTAGGGTTCGTGTATTGTGTTCACTCGCGTTGCTACACGTTGGGCAGCTTGAAGTGTTCTGAACGATTAACAGCAAGACGCGTTGCCTTTAAATAAGCTGCAACGATGACTGCGAAGCTGAGAAGCTGAGACGCTGAGGCGGTGAGCCGCTGTTATTTACACGATTTATTTTGTTTTGTTTGGTTTATTGGATTGAGTTGTTGACTCGATCTCTGGAGATCTGCGCAAGCGTCTCGCTTCCGATTCTCAGTCCGGATTGCACGTCAGGGGTTTGCACGTTCCGCCGCTTTGCCACTTTACCGGCTTGTCGTTGTATCGCTCGGCCGATCCAGTTGACGGGGACCAGACACGATAATCTGTGAGGAGAGTATAGCAAATTAGTACGATAAATTTAGCAAGTCAATCAATGCGATAGATGCGATAGGGGCATAAATTGATCTGGTAAACGCTAAAAGTAAACCCAGCACAAGTAGCCGCATTCGAAACTGGCTCACGAGTTTGTCTCTCCCTACGCACGTTTCCATAGTTAACGCTCGCCGGTCCGCAAATATTTGCGACAAGTGTTTGCGATGAATTGCCAAATTTTAGCAAACTCTTGTGTGGGCGCTTCGATTTTCTATAATTATAACAAACATTGATCATGCTCATATTTTCATAATAATTATATCGAACTGAAATCTGAAATAGTCTCGTTGGGTACAGTTCTGCTTGGATTATTTAGCCGGTTCCGTCAGTCGTCAGTCACCAGTCGTCAGTCGTACTCATGATAATAAGAACGAGTTAATTACATATATCAATCGGCCCATAATAAATTTACATAATTACGAATGGTCCGCTCTAGCTCAATGCAATCTGGCTCTAACTCTGAGCAAACTCAGCTGTTTTTATTTTCATACTTTCGAATTGTTTGTAATTTTGGTCTTCGCCGATGATGTAATTTGTTTACCGCTTAAAAGCAATTACAAAGCATTTCTTTGTTTGCTTCGGTTTGTAAAGTTGTCCAAAAATAAACCAAACAGGTTACAAACGAATTCGCACGCATTTCCACAGGTAAATCAATTATAATTCAGCTTCTGTTTACGCCTAATTCTATTGAAAAACATTTAAATGTTTTTTACTTATATTTATTTGTTATTTGTTGTGAGTGGAATTTCAATAAGTGGTTGGCCGCGTCACAGCCCCCGAAATTTATTTAGAAAGTATCGTGAGCCTCTGTTGAGTTCGAGACTGAGGCTGATACGGAGTTTCAGCAATCTGAATGCTTGTTTGTTTGTTGTGGGTGTTGCAAATTTCCAAGAATCTTTGTTTTTATATAAACACTTTGGCAAGCTCAATTAGTTGATTTCCAACTGAAACCGGGGATTAACAATAAAACTCCACAATCTGAAGAACTGGTTTTACATACATATATAGTTAGATTGATAAAAGAAATCATTAAACTGTACTATTAACAAGATCTTAGCAGTTGGGTTAAATACTCTACCCCGACAATCGTAGAGCATTTTTGTCAACAATTTTGTTATCGACTCAAGCAATTAGCGGGTTTATCATTTAATGTTGATCAAATAGTGACAAACACATTGGCGAAAATAAAACAAAATTGGGAATGATTTTGCATTTCGAAGCTGCTAAACCAGCGTAGCACGTTTCAGTCTGAAGATGTCGATCAGGTGCTCCAGAAGGCCAAGACATGCAGCGTAATATTGCCAGAATAAGCTCATTTAATTGCATAACAGAATCTTTTTTTATTCATTTCAAGCACATTTAATGTGCTTACAATATGCACGCAAAGTATTTGTAGATCCCTTTTCAAAATAAAAAGAAAAAAATTAACACTTTCTGTCAGCCACTAAATCATGGAGGTCAACTTGCTTCATCATTAACTGCGTTGATAATTGCTACTGGTTTTTGAGCAACGACCAGTCCAATTATTAACTTGAATTTGAAATTAATTATGGTTTACATTTCGCAAATAAAATAATGTCGTGAGCAGCCAATTAATTTCGGTCAAACAGTTTGTTTTTCGGATTTTCCTTTACTATTGAAAAGTTTCACCTACTTGTAGGCTAGTGTAATCAGTGAGGGTCTGTTGATCGGTTAGTTATATAAACCAAGCGAACCGCTGAAAAAGCACAAACAACGTAACAATTCATCCAGCCCTTGCGAAGCAAGTGTGTAAATAAATTAATATTAATTTAGAAGTTTATAAGCTAGAGCCTTCAGTTCGGGAATTACAAAAATAGTTATAAATACTTAATGCACTTTCCATTACGGAACCAGTCGCCTTTTATGGCGCAGCTGATAAATGTATTATATGATGATCAGTAAAACAATAAGCGACTTAACTTATTTGTTCATTTATCATGCATTAAATCTACATTTGCTAATTTATGGAACTCTACATACTTGGCTAACTCTGGAGTGTAAATACATATTAAAGGAAATTGTTAAAACAAATTTATGGCCCATATCAAACAAAGCCTATGGCTAAAGCGATTGCTTAGGCTAAGCGTGTGCCCAGTTCGGTGGTAAGTGTTTTCGTGGAGCATCGTAAACATTTATGATTGCTTGTTGCCATTGATTGTCAACAATCAGCATTCTTATTTTGCGCTAATTCCTGGACATGCTCTATTCTTGGCAGCCAACAGATTTATAGATGCGTGAAATATATTTGATCAGAGCCAAGAATACTACAATGTTACTTGGTACTACTGACAATATTAATAATTGAAGTTGTCAAGGGGCATTTTGCGGCCCTATCAAATAGTTATAAATCAAGCACACTTATCTGGCCGAGAGCTACGGATTGACGTACTTATGTATGTGGTACTACCCGTGCCTAACTATAGATTAAGTCCCCCCAAAAACAACCTCACCCTGGACGGATGTACAAACTCCAGCATTTCCTATAAATCACGATTTTGAGTAATTACTTAATTTTTTACATTTGAAAGCTGCAACAAAGTAACTTGGATACAATATTTCGTCTCGATTTTTATGGAGGTACATTTCTCCAGTCACAGCCAAATCATTCAACAATAATTCGAGTGCTGAGTGTCTGCAATAAACGATATATGGAGGTCGTTTCTTTTGTGTTAGCTTTACTATAAAACCATCAAGTTTATCACAGACTCATAAAAGTCGGGCCCTCCGGTTCTGGTTTTCTGGCTTTTTGGCTAGCCAAAGTCGTCATCTAAATACGTCAGACTGTCATTAACCGTTAACACTTATGGCCCCAACAATACTTCAAAATTTTCCACATGTGCTTCGAAGCAAATTTCGCATCAACAATCGTTTCACGTGCGAACATTTTTCTATTCGTGTGTCGCACAGTGTTTTTTGCGACTGTCGTTTGTCGTCGCAGCGTTGTTAGCGGCAAATTTCTATTTTATTTAAATACCCGCAATTTATTTTAATTTTATTCGCACGATAATTGCAGTCTCGTTTTTTTTTATTTTTGTTGCTTGCTCTTAATTTGTGTATTCAGTTTTTCGCATTGCGACGATTTTAATGGCGCCTGTTTTGAAGTTCAAGTGCAGATGCGGCCACTACGATACGAGTATTCATACCTATTCACACTGCACTACAGCGAATCGCGCACATGATTCGATTTGATTCGTTTTGGTATCGTTCGGCCGAGTGCCTCTTGATGCTCCATTGTCGATAGTCGATTGTGGGCTGTCCACTGAGTGTTGATTATACTATTTGGTGAATTGCTTGACTTTGCTTATCGACCGGAATCGTCTTGTTAATATTACTTGGCGCATTTTTCCACTCGAGGTGCTTTTAATGATCAGACTTGCGGCAAATCGCTTCGATTGTGCCCTCTTCAATTGTCAGCCATGCGCTTATGTTGAAACCCAGCCAACTGCTGTTACTGTTACTTTCAAGACCGTGGAATAACACTGACTAGCGGACAATCGATTAGTTGATATCTATCATTGTTGTAACAAGTGTACAAGAAGCTAATGAGTTCCCTGACACTCCAAAAGTTGGGGTGTGTTGGTGGGAGGGGAAGGCGAAAGAGCAGCACTTTAACGTGAGTAATGGAGATTACATTTGTAAGGCTGCCCTCCAAAAACCATTTGCATAAAGTACGCAATTAATTAATTGAAACTCAGGTGAGTTCCAGATGAAACTCACTCACCTTTGCCGAACGATATACAAAACTGAATGGGAACGAGACGGTACGAATCGACGCAACAGTTTGAAACAGACTCGCATCAGCTGTTTTGAGTTTTTAGTTTTCAGTTCATGTTTTTGTTTCACTCGAAGTCAATATGGACATAAACAGAGGGCGGACTAAAGCCAAAACTCGTTAAGCACAAACAACGATAACCGATTGCAACGTTGCACAAATTAGCTTTCGTAATTTAAATTAGCAGCTTGCTTCTGATAAGAAGTTTTTATATCTATTTACGCCAAACTCACTTTATGGATTTTCCAATTCACTTCTTTTTTCCGCGATCAATTTTCACCACGCGCACACTCTAAACTTTCTTATTCGCCTGGGAGTTGCTGCTGCTGCTGCTGCTGCTGCTTCTGCGTCGTCGTCGTCGTCGATGAGTTGGTGGCAGAGAAGCGGCCTGGCCGAACGCTGGCGCTGTAATGACTTACTACCTGAGCTAATTGAACGTTTTTATAATTCTGTTTCTGTTTGTGTTTCAGTCGCGCTGAAACAAAGCCGCAGGTGGGAGGCAGCAATCAAAAAACAAAACAAAAAACGACAGCACTCGACGACTTGATTCATCAGTTGAGCCGAATAAACCCGAGCGCGCTTCGTCTCGTCGTTACTCAGTGTGTTAGCTGCTTAGCTGCTGCTGATAGTGATAATGACATCGTTTATTGCTCAAGCTGTAAACTATTAAATGATGTTTTTATTGCTCTTTAAGCCTGCGGCAATTGCAGCCAATACAATACGAAGCTTTTACTGTCACTATTCACTATTCACTACTTCGCTGACTGCAAGCTCAGCACGTGAGCTTAGCTCGCACTCTAGGTGCGTGGTTTTGTTGTTGTTGTGCTTTCGTTTTGCACTCATCTTGGGGTTTACTAATTTATGAGCGAAGCTTATGGGCAAACCAAATGTTACAACAAGAACAACAACGTGGACTGAGTGAACCGGTTGCCGCTCTCTCAGCAAAACTGCAGGCTGCAGCATGCGAACTTGAACAGCCGTTATTCAGCCGCTCTCCGCCGCTTTCGCTCTCTATCGCTCTCCTTCTCTCTTTTCTGTCCCTGACATTCACGTGCTCACGAGCACCTTCTGGAGCCAGCTGCACTGTTCACAGTTACGGTTACTGTGGACTGCGTGAGGAACTCGTGTGGGACACAATAAAAGTGTTGGTCTGTGCTGCACTTGAGTGATAAGTTGACATTGAGTAATTGAAGCATCTTTTACAATATTGACATCGCGCTGTTAACACATTTATATAGAGTTATTGACGTGGGCTCGCGGCGAGCGCTGTCAACTTATCAGTAATGCAAATTTCTCGCTCGGTGCAACGACTTCGCCTAGGGCCGCCCTATGTCAACTCAACCGTTGCAAGTGCATTTATATTTATACTAGTAGATAGGTCTGGGTGCATGTAATATTTGGACATTCTGAATTTAAAAACACCCATGTTAAACCCAATTATCTTAGCAATGAGAGCTTACCTGTTTGTTTACACTGTGCGCATTTAATATAAGAATAAAAGGGAATTTTGGGTTTCTGCACTACAAAATGTATATATGTATGTTATGTAACAGGTTGGTTTAGAGACTTCAGACCCTAAGAGGTATACTTCGACACCTTATTCGACAGCAATTTTTTTTATTCATTATGTATTGGGACATTCATCTTAATTTAATATGGAAAGCAAAATTAATCCCGTTGTAATACCCATACATTTTCACTATATGATAAATAATATAACTTCACGGAAATCTTCCATCAAAACCTTAATTTCGAAATTTAAAAGTTATTTAGTCCGTTTGACTGTCCCTCCGTTCGTCCATGTAAGTTAGAGGATCTCAGAGACAATAAGAGCTATACAAACCAGGTTTGCCATAAAGGTTCCCCTATACGATTGAGTCCATTGAAAAGTAAAATTTAAAGTTCTGGAACAATATCTTTGTCGAGAGCGTCAGTTTAAGTCTTATGTGAAATTCAACATTTCGATGAAGAGTAGCTCAACAATATTTTCACTTATTTTTAATTGTTTGAAATATTAAAACGAGTTTAGATAAGCGTATCTTTTGGACCGAATTTATTTAAAAATTTAAAAATAGCCAAGGTTAATGAAGAATGTTAAATATGGCTGAGGAAACAAGCACTTTCGTCTAAAGAGTTATTTCTTGCTTGGTTTGCAGATGAAGGAATACGGAGAGAGAGCGAGAGAGAACAAAAAGAGAAAGAGAGAGCTTTTGTGCGATATCAAAATGAATTTCGCATCATAAAAAGCGGTGAAACAGTAGCACTTGAACTCTTGATTTGGCCTTTATGAATGGAAGCCAGTATAAAATTGAGTCGTCACATGATTCGAATTACGACTTTAATCGTGTACAAGTTGTACATATAGTACATATCGGAGCCTAGCTAAGCAACAAGGTTCCCTTGATGGCGATGCTTATCGGCCCGATTATTTGACAACTTGAAGTGCGTTATACAATTTGGAATAACCAACGCAATTAGATTTGTTGTAGCTCTTATAGCGCCAGCTAAGGACCCAATTTAATGCTTTATTTACTTAACTAAATCAATGTTGACACTATCGTATCGGATTATCACATTCTTTGTTTATGAAAGATCGAATTTTCTTGACTTATGATAGTTCTCCTGCTTGTCTCTCTCAGAGTAGGAATGAGCAAAGCCCTAATCATAAATATTTCATCACACCGAATTAACAAGTTCCAAACCCAGTTATGAGATGATATCATTTCAATTGGCTTTGGTTTACAAATCAAGAGCCACCAAATATATATTTGTGTCAATTGAATTGACGATAAGTCAATAAGTGTTTATGTAGCCAATGTCTCGGATAAGGGCCACTTTTCAATGACGCCATCAACATTTAATGAAGTCACTGCGGCACCTTCTAATCACCCATGGAGTCTATCCTTTATCATTTACGCAAGTCCGCTAAGTGCTTGGCGCGTGTGGATGGATAGTCAATACAATGGGAATCCTCTTGTTATTTTGGCAAGCTTAAGTATAGGCCTACCATAGATTTGATGTTATGGCAGCGCCATTTAATCATACTTTGACGCAATTGATTTTGTGGGTGGATTACTGCTGTCTATGATCAAGGCGCTGTACATATGAATAAGGTAATTCTTCGAAGCGTTATCAAATCTGATTTCAATTCAATATTTCGACTTATCAAGAGCACTTCAAGGAGACAAAACAAAGAAAGCTTGCCAGATATCATCGCGCAATAGAAAGTGGGTGTGTTTCAATAACAATCGCATAAAAGTTATTGGATGTTTATGGATGTTGGGTTACGTTGCATCATGCTCGTTAATGCGCATCTGTATTATACGGCCTTTTCACCAGTAAAGTAGATTGCAAGTTAAACTCTTAAACAATTACATAATCTATTACTTCAAAGTGTCATGTCACTGTTCTGCCCCAATAAATGTTTTATATTGGAGCTCTGATTACAGCACAGACTTCGGGACTTTGTTCAACTGTTCAGTTAGGTGGATTGGCTATTTCGGTGCAAATCTAACATAATCTGTTCAGTTGATTATTAGTCATTTAGTGATATAGATTTACAAGTTGGATTAGAAAGTGGAGTGATACGAGAATAAGTGCAGTTCTCTCCTTGATAGAGTGAAAATTATGAAAGCCATAAATGTTTAGAGTACAAACTAATTGAAATAAATCAGTGCTGTGCTCAGCCTTCTGATAACCGATTATGATAATGGCAGGCTAATATTATAGCAGACGAGCCTGGCAAATATGTATTTGTCCCATATAAGCTGGCAAATGCCTATTATCGTAAAAGTCCCCGTCTAATTGAGTGACATTCGTTGTTAGTCGACGATACGTTTTGATAAGGAACGTGCTGTGGATCGGCCGAGTGAGGCGATCACGTTCACGTGAAGTGCACGCCGTTCCAAATACCAGATAGCACAAGAGCAACAATTGGCCAACAACACCACAACGATGGCAATTAAGTCATGTTGATATAAATTGCTTATCAGAATGATGAACAATATCTAGGCGGGCAACAAGCTCATCCACCTCGCCCTGTTTTCCGCTTCCTGCGACACGCAGCTGATCATATTGTTGCTATTTACTACTAGCTATTCGTACTCATTGAAGGCACACCCATCTCCCATCGTGTTACACACTTAAACATTTCGATATAAATGCATAGCGGTAAAATCAACATGATAAACGAGAGCTGAGGCAGGCTCTCAGAATAAACGTGAGTAAATGTACATAACAGATAATGTAATAAACAAAAATGATTTAAAATATTCATACTTAGCAATGCTTTAATCTGAATGGCATTACACATACGACGTGTGGACAGAAACTAATTTCAAGTGACAGCCAAAAGTATGCAAAAGATTTATTTAAATTTGCAAAACAACAATAAATCATGACAACTAAAAGTATGCAACAGTTTTGCCATTCAGTAAATGACCCATAAATAGGGCGTGGATTGCATAGGACTTAAATGAGAACAAAAATAATATCATTTGGTGCTTTGGCATACTAGTCAAATTTAATATAGTTCAGAGACAAACAGTTTTTGAAAGCCAGCCAGCAACACTCCATTAAAATACTACTAAAATCTCATTTCCACACAAATCTTGCTTGTTATTGTACTTAATATTCAACATGCCTTGCTCAGTCTCAAACTTTGAATCCGGTTCGAATCGTTATCGTTCCAATGTGCGCATTGGCAATTGGTTTGAGGACCATTGCTTGGAGGAGGTAAGTTCATTGCATATTCCACTGACCCTGCGACTCTCGTAACGAATCAACGTAGGACAAAATGAGCAGCTTTAGGAAGATGCGTGACCGAGGCGAGCTGCTGGTCGAGAAGGCTCGCACTCTTTTCGACAATTTCCAGAAAGAGGTTCAGCTGGCAGCACCGAAGCACGACATTATGATCGGCGCTGTGATTCAACTGATGCCTATCTACATGAATATACTGGACATGGATACATCAGAGTTGCATCCAGCTCTATCAGTGGTCATCAACGAGCACGCCATACGCTCCAGTCAAACCATTAACGAGGCTTGCGAGCTGACAGTGGCTCCCTCAGAGCGTCCTTGTGTGCGCAACTCCTTTCGCATTGTGAGCGGCGATGAGCAGGATCGCACAGGGGAGAGACTGAAGTATGGCCAACGCTTTCGCTTGGAGTGTGTGGAGTCTCCCGATGATCCCATTCTGTTGTACAGCGCTCCCAAGCTGTCCAATCTCTCTCAATCGATTTCGACCTCTTTCAACTCGCAGAAGTATGGGGAACTTAATTTACCGCTGGGTCTTGTTCATCGCAGCGTAAGTGCAAGTTGAACATATTTCAAATAGACTTGTTAGCAATTAGTATTTTTTAGAAAATTATGTGTCCAGATGGAGACATACCCAAAGCATTCACCAACTGGTTTTGCATGCACGTCGACCCCAACAAACGCTTTGAGAGTGAGGGCGAAACTTTACCAGTGAGTTCGACTCCAAATTGTGTTTAATATAAAATTTATATAAGTTTTATTCAGAGCAATTCTCCTTTGGTGATTGTACATGCGGCAACTAATCGCAATTTGGCTGCCGAGAATGTTGTTATTCAAACTTTGTTTGGTCCCGAGTTTTTGGTTTCTGTGCAGAACTATCGCAATGTGTTTAAGCGAGAGATCTGGAAGAATGTCTGGATGATTAGCAATGGCCATCATACACGTGGTGACCATTAAATCGTACAACAATAAAACAAATTATCTGTTGTTGGTGTCAGCAAAAATAAAGAGCCATGACAATTAGCGATTTTGTGAACTTGATTTGAATTTTCGCACAGGAAATAAGGTCAGGTCAAGCCCCTACAGTGCCGTTCCGATTGTGCGGCTCATTAAGCATGATTCGCTACTTCGTTTCCGTATCACCCAAATCGTTGGCGAACTTAAGGTTCTCTTCAAGTAAAAATTTTGCAGAGCCGCTTGCAGAACTGGGTCAGCAAACCGCCTGCTGCTTAACTGATAAGCGGCTTGCGAATGGACTGAGTATAAAAAGCCTGGCAGAGACAGCAACTTCAATACAACTCCAGTGCACTTCGAGCAATGTCTTCGGTATGTAAAGTCGTCGTCCTCCTGCTGATAGCAGTTCTTGGAAGTGGGGTTTGTGGGGAGGATGAGTCGCGCATCATTGGTGGCCAGTTTGCCTCGCAGGGACAGTTTCCACATCAGGTGTCGCTTCAGCTGAATGGGCGTCATCATTGCGGCGGCTCTTTGATATCCGATACGATGATTGTGACTGCAGCGCATTGCACCAAGGGACAGAGTCCGAGTCAAATGATGGCTGTGGTGGGCACCAATGATCTGAGTGCTGGAAACGGCCAAACCGTAGGCATTGCTCAATTCATCATTCATCCGCAATATAATTCGCAAAGCCAGGACTATGACATGTCGCTTATTCGCCTGAGCAGCCCCGTCTCGATGGGCGGTGCAGTGAAAACGATCCAATTGGCGGATGCTGATGCCAACTATGAGGCCGACACAATGGCAACAATCAGCGGTTTCGGTGCCATCAACCAGAACCTGCAGTTGCCCAACCGTCTCAAGTTCGCCAAGGTTCAGCTTTGGAGTCGCGACTTTTGCAATGCCCAAAACATTCCTGGACTTACGGATCGCATGGTGTGTGCTGGACATCCCAGTGGTCAAGTCAGCTCATGCCAGGGCGACTCTGGTGGCCCTCTGACAGTTGATGGCAAACTATTCGGTGTTGTTTCCTGGGGCTTTGGCTGTGGCGCCAAGGGGCGTCCTGCCATGTATACCTATGTGGGTGCTCTGAGGTCCTGGATTAAACAAAATGCAAATGTCTAGCGAAGCCCTTGAAAACTTTGAACTTGATGCAAATATGAATGAGAAATAAAATTTTTAAAAAATATTATTCTAAGTTTTTCTATTAATTTTCAATATGGTATCAACTTCTATTTTTATTATTCTATATTTCTCAGTAAAAATTGGAGCGCATGGTAGTATTACCAACGAATTAAATACACAAAAACTTAACAAAATTAAAATAAATATATTGTTTCCTAATTCAAACAAGTAAGAAAGCTACAGTCGAGAGTTCTCGACCGTATGATACCCGCAACCCATTTCGAGAGAAAACAAAAAGCTTGAATGATATTTTAACAAAATATATACCACCGAATATACTAAAATTTGTTTTTTTGTATATAGATATTTTTTTTTAAATCCATTAAATACCGACATGGTCACTCTGTCAACTAAACAAACAAAGCGCGAGCAGCTGCAACTGAATTTTGCATATAAAATTGATTCTTTAATAACTTCCATGTTTTTCATTCGATCTCAACCAAATTCACAGGAGTCATTGAGAATATAATTATTATTATGCATACCAAAATTCAATGCTCTAGGTCTATTACTGTTTTTACTGTTTTGGGGGGCGGAAAGGGGCGTGGCAAAAATCTAAAACAAACTTGATCTGCGTAAGACCTACACGAATACTGTCACCAAATTTGATATCTCTAGGTCATACACACACTTAATACGTCCATATGCACTGGGCACAAAAATTTTGATAAATAATTTAACGAATTACTTTTGTTCTACTTATCCGATTTGTACCAAAATTACAGGGTATATCAAGCGCAGATGGGTTACCAAATTACACATCATTACACCAAGAACTTTTGGAGTTATACGCGATTTACATAAAAAAAAAACTGGACTTTTTCTAGATTAATGCTTATTGTGGGCGAAGAGGGCGTGGCATCCAACTTTTGAAATAAACTTGATCTGCGTAGGGTATGAAACTTTTTGCCAATTTTGGTGTCTCTATGTCTTATAGTCTCTGAGATCCAGGTGTTCATACGGACAGACAGACGGACAGACGGACATGGCTATATCATCTCGGCTGTTGACGCTGATCAAGAATATATATACTTTATGGGGTCGGAGATGCCTCCTTCTGCCTGTTACATACATTTTCTGTTGGCACTAAGTCATAATACCCTTCTACCCTTTGGGTAGCGGGTATAAAAATTAAATTTAATTTTTTATTTGTACGTTTTTTATCAAGAAATTAAGCTTTACAAGTTCACAAAATTATTAAGAAAATCTATCAGCTGGTGATAAAAAACTTCTTATACAAAAATCTATATTATTGAACTATATCAAATGCTTGATTTACAATTTTTAATGCTCATTGAAAAGTACTTATTTGCCACAAATCTTTCACGACTTTAAGAATAGCTATAGTGAGGAATAATTGGATCCTGAAAGTATGCAACAATTGCCCAACAATGTAATAAATACACCCAATTTGTACGTGAAGTCAACAGGTCAATCCATAACAGCTATCCATTAAATAAAAGTAGGGTGACCATAAAATAAAATCAACAAATCCGTACACGAAGTGTTTGTTTATTTGTAACGTGATCTGTGTTCTTGTACAACTTGTGTAATTTCTTAGGTACTATACATTCACTACGAGCTTATGTTATTATTGTATCATTATCAAAAATTTCTTGACCACTTTTATGGCTTTTGGTTGTGTACGCTAAATGATAAATGTCGCCTAGGTTGAAGCTTAACATCGCAAATCAAACATGTGTACGTTCTTATAGTCATTAACTTGATGTTTATGTACTAATAAAATATTAACTTTGATTAGCCAAAGGAATTATGACCATGTTTGATTATTTACATTTACGATATTTAATTGTACAGTTCATAATGTATTTACAGTCGATTCTGTTTTGTGACCTAAAGTATTCCCATTTGAGTTGGTTAATTTGTTTAGTTTTTATAGCTAAATGGAAAAATCAATTACGTGTGTTGTGTTTTTTTGTTGTCGTATCAGTAAAAAGTAGAAGGCACTATTGCATATTTGCTTCTTAGATTTAGTTTCTGTAGCTCTACAGAGATAGTGATATCGATAAGTCTGTCAGAACTGATGATACGATAGTACGATATAAATACAAAATTCATCTTCTACAAGCTGGCGTTGTTTAACAAACGGGATATGTTGTCCTCTTGTTGAGTTCATAACAAAATGCAAAGCGATACGCGAACGAGTAATTAAGAATATACTGAAAATTATAAATAATAATTACATTTCTAAACATAATTTGGCATATATTTGCAGTAGCAGAGAAGTACTCAAATGTTCTCAGTCGCAAACCGAGTCAAAAGGGTGAATCTTAAAAACCTTTTCAGAAGATTTCTGCAACCTCTTATGAAGATACATAGTCATAAGTTGCCATTGACCAAATCATTAGAATATGCACTTCAATACTTCTGTTGAAAATTTTTACTTGTTTTTTTTTTCCGAATTTGCGAAAAACATATTAAAACAAAATAAATAAAACGAAACGAATGTGTCAATTAAGTACATATACTCTGAGGTACTTAATTTGGAATGATTTAGGGAAAGGATGGGAATGGGGTTTGGGATATGGGATAGAGAGTTAAGAGGGGAAGTGGGAGCGGGGGAGTTGGGTAATAAAAAATCACCAAATGCTTTCCATTCTACAATAACAATACATTGACTTACAGCAAATCTTACGGACTAAACATATTTGGAACGTGACTTTTGCAAAGTCATTTGATGTCAGGAGAATTCATAAATATTATAAGTACTTATGTATATAAGTATGTATGTATGTGTATGTCAGTATGTGGGTTTATACACTGCACAACACAATTTAGTTATTGGCCTGTCAAATACACACTCGCCACATGCACACACCAAAAAAGTTCACCACGAAAAATTGTGCTAAAAGTTTATAACATGTAAATGCAAAAATTGCGCTACGACTTTGCCAGTTTAACCCGATTGGGTTAACTACATAATCTATACAATTACTTATACATATGTATGTGTGTATGTGTTTACATTTCGCAATGCTTCGACTATATACTATATGCAACTGTGAACGGTTGTTGCGTTTCCGCATCCGTTTGGCTTAGATAACTTATCTTCTACTATACAACAGTCCTTCACTTTCCTTCGAAGTAAATTGAACAGAAAACTTAAAGAATAATTAAACATATGCTATTCTAATTTATTTGTAATAAATATATAAATATATTTATATATGTGTGTGTGTGTGTGTGTGTGTGTATGTGCATGTGTGTGTGTATTAGCGCATTTCAATGCTTTAGTTAAAAGCCATGGCAAATACTTTAACTACTGCCTATTGCACAACTCTCGCGGGCTTACAAACTAACACATCCTTGGAATTCTCTCTCTCTCTCGCTTCTCTCTCTGAACTTTGAAAACGACAAACTAGTGCTACTGCTGCGTCCTTAGTAGTGTCCTTGCTATAGGCGCTGGCTCTGCGACGTGGCAACCAGAAGAGTGCCCTTCGCATAGAAGTAGCCTCACAATTTCGAACTGTCATAGTTCTCCATCTGCCACTGCTGGCGCAAAAACCGTGAGTCGCATTCCTCCATGATCAGCTTATCCTTGTTCTCGTTGATGGCCAGGCACTTGCCCGACGAGCCGTGATGCAGCTGCTTGGTGCCCTCGCGATATGTCCAGAACTGCAAAGCGCAAAATGCAATAGATTAAATACACTTCCATAATTAGCACACACATGCAACACTCACCTGATTGCCCTTGGAGCCATGGCAACCGAAGAGTATCACATCCTTGCCAGCGTAGTCCAAGCAGGCGGTGTCGCGACGTATTTCGCCAGCCTTGCTGAGCATCCAGTACTGAGTGTGAGGGCAAGAAGAAACTCATATTAATACTAATTGTGGTGGAAGGTTTGAAAAATTGCTGCACAACATTTTCGCCAAGTAGCCGCATTACTTATTATTAGATATTTAATATTAAATTAAATGCCAAGCAGCTACCAGTCTATGTCATCTTTGGATGTGTGTTTTTGTTTTTTTTGCGGTCTGTCTGTTTACGTGTTTGTGGGCGGGCGTGTGTATGTGTGTGTGTCTGGGTTTTGTCTGCGGCCTGGCCATGATTATTTATAATTTATCCACGTTGCCAACGCCAGCTGGCTTTGCCTTTTGTTTGCTAGCAGCCAGCAGCGAGCAGCCAGGGCCATAGTCATGGCTGTCCAGCCGCCATTTTGTTTGTGTTACCATTTTCATTTCCGCTTCCGCGTGGCGTAACTCGCCAACAACTGTTCGTTCAACATGATGGGCATTTAAACGCTGTTTCTAATGGCGTGTCTGCCCCCTCTCCCGCCATTGTTTTAATAATATTGTAACATTACTATTTCAAATGCAACCAAAACTGCCATTTGGGAAATTGGAAAAATGTCAGAAACTGCTGCGGACTCGGCAGAGTTATTAACATATTTCAACGTTTTCATTGCATAAATAACAAGTTTAACTGTATTTACATTTAACAGTTTTACTCGCGTTTACTTCGTTGCTGCGCCCTTTGCACTTTGTTTTCTGAACTCAGTAAAGCTGCCAGCCTCATTTCAGCCTCAGTGCTGTGGCCTTCATTTTCACGGTTTGCATTTGCATTTCTCTTCAGCCTGAAATCCTTTGCGAGACTTTTCCTAGATGTGGCACGTTGTATTTTTTTCCGTGATGCATGATACGTTTTTAATTATGTATGTATCTTTTTCTTTTGCTTTACCAGTCGACTCTACTCTTTTTTTTGTTGTTGTTTTTTGCCCCATTTTGGTCTGGTTTTTGGTTTTTGTATCTCTTGCACAATTTTTTAATATGCATGCGAAAGTTTGTTCGTTTTATCAGCGCTGAGCATAGTTTTTCTCTATATTTTTTCCATTCGTCTTTTTTCTAGACGCTCGCGTTTATGTGAAAATTAAAATTTTTTCATTATATTGCGTCGGTTTTTTTGAGCTGTTGTTTTTATTGTTAACCAGCTACCCGTCAGCGCGAAGCGCAGGCGAAACTACTGAGCGAATCCTTTGACATGACGTTAGTCAAAAGAATTGTGCACACTTTACTCTGCATAGGAGCCGAAAGGGTTCTTTTTTTTGTTTTGCGAGAATTTGCATTTTCCACGCCCACATTTGGTATGTTGAAAGTTAGCAAATGTTGATTATTTTATGCAACGTTGGTTCCACATCAGAATAACTATTTCATACCCTCTACTCCTGATGACCAAAATGGGTAGCTTTTGCTTTGTACTGTTACGGATCTATTAATAAAAATTAGTATCCTTAAGTCTTCCTTGTTGCAATTCAACGAATTTTCTTTCATTTACAACCTGGCAAAGGGGCGTGGCAGAGGAGCCGTCTGGCGATTTTCCCAGCGTTACGTCACGTGTGCGAAGCAAGCGGAACGAGGTCAACACTTTCCATTTAATGCTGAATGTGTCTGGCTGTGTGTGCGTGTGTGTGTGTGTGTGTGTGTGTGTGTGTGTGTGTTGTTTATCCCTGTGTTTTAAATAGTGTTTTCCGTTTTCTTGTTGTCTGTTGCAGTTCATTTGTATGCAGTTTTGTCATGCGTTCTTGTTGTCGAAATAGTTGTTATTAAATGTTGGCGAAATTGTCACAGTTTTGCTCTAGCATTTGTTGTTTGTCACTGTTGTTGTTGCTGTTGTTGTTGCTGTTGTTGTTGCTGTTGTTGTTGCTGTTGTTGTTGCTGTGGTTGTTGCTGTTGCTGTTGCGGGTATTGTTGTTGATGGTTTGCAAATAAAAACCAGCACAGCACGATGCTGGTCGGTTAAAGCCATGGAAATGATTTATCATTTTTGTCATTTTATTTATGATTGCAATTTAATTAATTTTGCAACATTGCATAAATCTCAATTTACAAAACTTGTGTTTGTGTGTGTTGTATTCGTCGTATGTGTGTGTGTGTAGCGTAAAATTGTCAATGAGTTTTGCTCTGTCCATGGCAATTAAACGAAACGAAATAAATTTTTAATAATTTTTTCTGATAAATACTTTCACTTTGCGAGCATGTTAAATATGGTAATTGCGAAAAAGTATTTCATAGTCCACAAACTCCGTGAAATTAGTGCTCAAAACCGCAGGATTTTCAAAAAAGAGTTTATTAATAATATTTATTTGGGCAATCGGTAAATACGACTACGAGTTGGATGGAGGGGATATCTACTTGTTGTCCATTTCAGAAACGTATCCAAAAACCCACCAAACTTGCGGCCGGAATCGATACTAAGAGCGCAACCAGAGCAAAAATCAAAGTGAGAGGTTTCACAGGATCGTATAACAATTAAAAGTAGTTAGTAATCGGGTATACTTAGTCAGGAACAACTTATCAACTATTTTGGCTAAATGTTCAGACTGAACTAAGAGTGTTCGTCAAAGAGTTCAAAATAATTGACGAAAACAACAAATTAAAACAGTAATATACTATTTAAAAAGAAAGAAAAATGTGAGAATAGGAAAATTTAAAGTTTAGATAGTTTTGGATTAAGTTAAAATACTTTTTTGTAGTAGCTCCTAAGAGAGCAGGAAAATTAAAAAGTAGATAGTTTTGGATAAAGTTAAAATACTTTTTTGTTTTAGCTCCTAATGTTGTTAATCACATAAAAAAGTAATCCCAAGTTAAAGTGTTCCAGTGTTGTGGATTTAGATAGAACATATATGGTTACTCTGTTTCAGTTTAGAGTCGTATTGTCAATCGGTTAATGAAGCAAGCAAGCAATTAAGTTTGTTACGGTTTAACTACAGGCATCAATAGAAAGCGAAGCCATTTGACCCGAAGCCGATGAAGCCGAAACCAAATGCGAAGTACGATGAGGAGCCCAAGCAAAAATCTAAAGGCAGCTCAGAACAAACATCCGGGGGGACAAACGATGGAGTTTTGAGTATTTGGAGTTGGAGATGGAGTTGGAATTGGATACCTGATGTCCTCCTTGGCCGTGGCAGCCATAGACACCGACAGGCGACTCGTCTTCGGCCTTTCCATCAACATCGAGGCACATGTTGGTGTGTATGTTTTTAATCTGCAAATTAAGGTTGATTCGTCATATGAAGAGCGGAACGACTCACAAACCAAATAAACATGGAGCGCATTATCGACAATAACAATTAAAGCTGATCGACAACGATTATTATTGCTTATGCTGTAGACTTTTTACACATTAGAGAGAGAGAATTAGAGGAATGTTTCGCACCGTCGGCCAAGGGTTAAATTAGTGAAATTAGTGTTCGAGGGTAGAGAACTGTACAGGCTCGTAATCGTTAGATAAGTTGATGAGAAATATATATGTATAGTATATATAAAGGTACATATGTCTGGGAATCTTAACGGTTTTGTGCTTCAACGGAGTTTGTGGCGGTCGCAGTGCTGCTATCGTTGCGGTAACAAACCTGATTGCCACCCTGCTTGTGGCAAGGATACGTGCCAACAGCCTTCTTCAAGTTGCGTCTGCCAGACGGCGAGTCCAAGCAGGTGCGACCGCCATAACCTAAGTTTCTTATCTGTGGAAACAAAAAGGGGGGAAGTTCGTATGTGCGTGTCTTGTTACTGCTCCATAAATGGCACATTAATGGGTTAGTATTGTTTCAGCTAGGAACGAGGAGCCAGGAGCCACAAGATGCCACAAGGAGCCGGGAGCCACAAGGAGCCCATCACTGGAGTTGCCACATCTCAAGGGTAATCGCTTGCCACATGCTGGAAAAGCTACGTGCTCGACCGGCAACACGGAAGGGAAACTTACCTCGCCATTCGCCACCGCATCGCCGGGTATGAAGAGCTCGGGATAAATGTTGTCCAAATACCATTTGAAACTTTTGCACTCCAGATCCTCCCTAAAGATGTTCCACAATGGTCTAATTAAACTGCTAGACTCTTGAAAAACTGTTTTACTTACCGCAGTTTAACGCGTTCGCTGATATCGCCAAAATCGCCTTTGTCGTTGCCAATGCGCTGATAGTAATATTTGGAGTAATCATCCATCCAGACCTCAGCCAATCGCACGGAGTTCTTCTTCAACACATTCACACCCGTGCGCCACTGGAAAAATTAAAGAATGTTACGAGATGATACGTCATCTATAGAGAGTTGTGGCAACATTATTCGGCTGCAAACTGCCACAATGCAACGAGGCGGCGGCAAAAGCCAGTGAGCATATTTGGCCAGCAAACAGAGCAGAGGAGAGCCTTTACAATGGACACGCAACTTGGAGTAGCAAAACAGCTCCGAGAGACTCTAGTCGAGTAGTCCAGCCTAATTACCTGAATGAGTCGGTTAGCGTCATGTGTATCTGCCATACTCGTTGTTCTGCTGGTTGTCCACTTGCTGTTACCAGCTGCAGCTGCAACTGCAACTACAACTACAGCTAGATGCTTCTGCTGATGGTGGTTCTATTGTGGTCGGGCTCTGGCTATCTATCTTTGTTCTCATTCCCTCCCCGAGCCATGTTCGCCCCCCTCTGCTTGCTTGTGTTTGCTTACTGTGTATTGTTCTTGTTTATGCGTTTACCCCGCTCGTGTGTGAGTGTGTGTCAAAGTGTCTCTGTGTGTGCCTGCTCTTTGTGCGGCTGTGCGGCTTGTGGCAAGCTAACGCAAAGAAGAGTGCGCCAGCAGCAAGTCTAATGCACGCTACAGATAACAGCTATGCAGCTAAGCTCCTATATGGGACAGTTTCCGATGAGTTCTTGAACACATTTCTTCTGATTAATTATCAAAATGAACAAGCTGTAGACAATATACACATATTTGAGCCTTTATCAAGCTTGAAATGGAGGAAGAGGCTTTAAATAATTTTAAATCATAATTTCTTTAATATAATATTTGAATAGACTACAAATTATTTAAAACTCCAAGAATATCTCCAATAGAACACTCGCTGCTAAGCTTACAAACTATTTGATATAATATTTAAGTGTGTATACCTATTTATTTTGGTTTTAGAGTCTACTATGAACATTTGCCATTGAAAAATATAATATTTTGAAATCAAGATTAGGAAGTAAAGTTGTTATGGTAATAACTGAAAACTAATTAGATAACTTTATAAAAGTATTTTAAATCCTCAAAGAATGTGCAAAGTTATAGCTAAAGAATCGACATCGTCAATAACAAAACTGTCCCCACAAAAATAATGACACTTTAATTGCCAATACGATGCTCAGATATCGGCTTTAGCTGCTCTCATTTGCCATTACATGCTGTACAGCAGGCAGTTGCATGTGGCAGGTATCTATTCAGTTCGTTGCAGCTTAATGTCTTTTCCCCGTGGCCGTAGTTGTAGTTGTTGTTCTTGTTGCTGGAATAGAAGCCGCCACGGCACTGACAACACAACAGTTGCCAAACTTTTGTCAAGCGTAAACCGTTGATAATTGAGGCAGTGTCCCAAAGACTGTGGCACAGCCGCAGCCACAGCCCTAGCATGTGTCGTGATATGTGGCAAGTGCGGCAAGTACACACGGCTAAAGAGAGCACCGCACAGAGGGGCGCACATTGACCAAACACGAACTTTAGCCCACTATGATGCAAGCAACAAACACGAATGTTGTGTATGTGGCACACTCAGTTGTATGTTTGTGAGTTTTAAATTCCCAGATGACTGGGAATCGCATCGGTCATTAGGTGGTAGATGAATAGCACAGGATCTTAAGGACTCACCTTGTAGGGCGAACGTTTGCGGAAGATGTGGCCCACATGGGAGCAGGGCACAATTTCCAGAGTTCCGCCGCACATCCACGTCTTGAATGACAGCTCCAAGTTCTCGCCACCCCAGATATCGAAGCCCGAATCGTAGGTGCCCAAGCGCTCGAAGAACTCGCGGTCGATGGAGAAGAGTCCTCCGGCCATGGTGGGTGAATAGACAGGCTCCGATGTGCTCTGTAATGGATAGAAAGAATAAACAAATTGAATGCCAGCTGAAGAATAGAGAAAATGGCAAACAGCCTGGACAAATATTGTATCAGCCGAGCCAGGTTAGGGGGCAACGAGGGGAGATGGCTTCAAGTCCAAATGGAATCTCGTAAGGACATTTAATTTTCCTAATTGAAACTCAAGCGAATGTGTCATTCGTTTGGTCTCTCAAGTGGCTCACACCTAAGCAAACTCCCTCCAGCAAAGTGTGGAGAGAGCGAGAGTTGCAGCTCTGCCGTCTCCCATCGCACAATATGCCACAGGCCGACCATTTGAAGTGTAAGTTGCCCCGTCTGGCAGCAACTTTGCCTGCCTCACTCTGGCGTCTGCCTTTTTCGGATACTTTCAACAGCTTCAAAACACCCGAGGCTACATTTTATTTAGTACACATTTTCGTTTGCCTCTTCGCACTTCCAACTAACTTATTTTCCCCTTATCCCCATCCCCTCTCTCTGTCTCTGCCTTTTTGCCTGGCTCTCCACAAATTTTGGTTGTAATTGAATATTTTGTGCTGCGTATTTGCTTTGCTCTAGCTGGTGCTCCAGCTTCTGCTCCAGTTTGCCACTGACGATGGCCAGCTGGACTCTAGCACATAACGACTTCAACTCCATATCTGGCTGCATCTGGCGTCCTTTTCACTCGCTCGTTGGCGCTCTCTGTCTATTCTTGTGCAGCAACAGATTTTGCATTTAATTGGAGAATTGCATTTCATTTTCATTGCAATTTAATTACAATTTTTGCTTGTTTTGCCCATTCTGCCGCAGAAGTTGCAGTTGCAGCCAAGTAATGGACATCATACGGAATAATTAAAAATAAATAAACCTTTTTTCATCACTTATTTATTTGCTACGAACGAATATCAACAAGAGCGACGAGTAAAATAACACAAATTAATTGCAAAATGTTAATAAATTGAAGCAATCTTTTTGCTTTGCTTTATTATGTCAATTTGGTTCAACGTTGACAGCAATTCATTGATGTTGACTTCAAAAGTATGCAAATCTGAAGCCATATTACATATACGCAACGTGCCACGCGAACAAACAGCTCCAAGGAATGTGAAGCAAATCAACGAAAACTTGCATAAAAAAAATAAATCCAATGAAAGAGAAATATACAACAACTAGCAGATACTCTGCCACTCGCAAATGTAAGTAATTTGAAAGAATCTCTATACGAATTCTTAATACTCTTGCAGTAGAAGGAAAACATTTAATATGCACGTGACAAGTAAATTATGTGAGTTTGCTCAAGGAAAATGTAATTTGATTTAACAAAGGTTATTCTCCCCGACACATGGGGTGAGCGAACATAATGCGAAGTTCGAGCATGTTTTTCCTTTTTAAAAGGCAGCAAACGGAAGCAGAAAATAAATGAAATTGTCACTGGCTGATACTCGGGGGAGCTGTCATCAGTGTTGGCAGCAAGAGGGAACGTGGAGGGAGCCGAGGGCGGATGGATTGCTTTGCAAAGCAACTAAAAATATGTAACTTAAAGTCAACAACAAAAGAAAGTGCCAAGACGCAAAAACAAAAGCAAGACAACAGAGGCGGCAGCACAACAACAACAACAACGAAGGCGAATAAAAAACGTGAAGGCAGCGAGTGAAATCTCCAAACACGACAAGTGCCATTGTGTTTTGGGAGAGAGCGTCACGGCCAAGCCAGAACGCCAGACGGATGTCAGATAGCACAGGAGAGAGAGGAAGAAAGGTGGGATGTGGGAGGTGGAAGGAGGCTGCAGCTACAGCTACAGCTACAGCCAGCTAAAGCATCAGCTATGGCCGTTGGCAAATTCGCAGTGTGACATTTAATAAACGCTGCTGGCACAAGACAACAATGAGTGTGGCATAGCCATGGCAAGAATGGAACGGGGTAAAACCAGCAACAACAACAATATCAACAACAACAATGACAACAATGATGTTGTAGGCAAATGTATGCGTGGCGAGTCGGAAGCTGCATGCGGGCGGCCATTTTTCTGTTACTTTTTTCAATCTTCTTTTTTTTACGCCGCCGGAAGTGACAGAACAAATAGCAAAAGTGAAAAGCAGCAACAAAAACGCAGCCTTCATTTGTGCGATACATTTGTGTGAGTGCGTGTGTGTGTGTGACTGTGTAATGTATACATGTGTGTGTAAAAGGATTTTATTGTTATAGTTGCTACATTGCGTTTTTTGTAGTTGTTGTCACCGTCGTCGTCGTTGTCGTTGTTGCTGTTCGCCCAACATCCTTTCCCTATATATGCATGATCTTTTTTTAAAAATTCTCTTTTTTTGGTTTGTTTCCTGCGCAACGGAAATGGAAGTAAAAACGAAAATAAGTTTCTTGCGCAAATAAACTGAAATGAAATAAAATTCAGCGCTGAATAAATAAATAAACACCAAAAGATGAGGAAAGTTGTCGTTCGCAGTTGACGTTGACATCACAAACGCTGCTGCTGCTGCAGTTGCAGTTGCAGTTGCCATTTTGTACAAACAACGTCACATAGCTTTTCGTTTTCGCCATCTGGCGACGTCGTCGTCCTCATATAATGCGGCTTAAATGATTCAACATGGGATAAATTGTACATTGAGAGGGGGGAGGCCAAGCAAATCATTCAGAATGCCGCCTGCCGCATGCCGCATGCCGCATGCGAAATACGTTTGTTTGTCAGCTCGAGAAGTTAATGCCCCTCAAAGAGTCGCCACGTCTCAAAGGCTCAAGATGCCTTTCAGCAGTTGCTGCGAAATCCCGCTTGATTTATAAACCAATCAATCAATTCAATTTGCTGTAGATATATGCGGCCACCTACTAAACAAAAAGCAACCCAAACGCAATCAAGAAGAGCTCTAACTTAAGTAGTCTCAAAAATCAAAGAGAGCTGCCTGAAAATACCCTAGAAACATTATCGATATGAACCCTCAAAAGAAAAATATTAGAAAATCATCTGATTAAAGGAGCTATTTGAATATGATTTAATAATAGGTTAATTATCGGAAAATAATTTTAGAACTCAGTAGAGTGATAATAAAGAGTCTGTATCAGTTGAAATAAGTCTTCAAGAGAAATATCAAAAAAAACACATGACGACAAGTTATTCTGAAGGACTCTAATAAATCAATTCAAGGAACCAATGTGATAAGTTTAAAGTAAAGGAGGTCTTTAATATTAAACAAAAATCAGAGATAATCTTAAAGCCAAATATGCGTCAGTTAAAGTAAATAAAAGTCTTTTACAGAAAAGCTTGACTACCAGCTACCGTGTAGGAAGTCAGTTATGGGGATCTAAAAGACTAAACATATATTATTATTTTTAAATATATTTTACCTGGAGAAAAGGAGCTCAAGTCTATTAAGGACATTCAATATATTAATATAGAGTTCATATTTATTTAAGAAGAATTGATTGATGACAACTCTACTATAAAATATTCTGCTAGCGAAAAATGTGCTCGCGGCTCACTGGTTACAGGGTATCATAATTGCCTCGCATTTCTCACATGGCTTCGATGGTGAAACGGCAAAACGGCGGCCTATTTAGATATCAAATAAATCCAATGGCATTTATTATGTTAGACAGTGTTTTGTGAGTGTTTGTGTGTGTGTGTGCTTGCGGTTGACACAATTTATGCTTAAAAAAAATGATGGGTCCTTTGGCCGCCAAAGCCATTCGTCAAGTGTAAAGCAGTGAGCAGAGAGCTTAGCACAGGATCTCGCAGAATCTGCCCATTCCAATTCCCCCCATTCTTCGTGATGGCCGCAAATTAAGCAGGCAAAAGGCGAGGCCAGGCGAGGCGCCACGAGATGCGGCAAGCGATGCGCATCCGAATGTGTGTGCTATGCAAATAATGTGCTAACCTGCGGGCTGCCAAGCAGACAGCCACGCCAAAGGCAACAACTGCGACAGCAACGGCAGCAGCAACCACATTAATATCAAATAAAACAGTCACAAAACGCAGCAGGAGAGCACGAGTCTATAGCAGCATATAGCGTACAGTATATGAACGGGAATACCGTTAATGTCAGCATCGCATCGCATCGTAATGTTTTGGGGGGAGGGCAGGCTAACCTAGGGGGGCGTGCCAGGCAGCCAGGCAGGCACGCATCCACAAGGGCATAAAGTGCCTGCGGCCTGTCTGCTGGTGGCGGCGCTTGGGTTTGGTTTGGCCCCTACTACCCTGAAGGGGAAAAGGCGAAAGAAATTCAAAGGACACGTCGAAGGAAGGACGGAAGGAAGGAAAAAACGCTGCTTGACATAATGTGAAGTTGACTTTTGACAAGTGCGCGCTGACACGCCTATATTCGCACACACACTTACACTAACTTACCCACATGTAGGCTGTGTATCTGCAGCTTGAAGTGCGGCATGCGTCTTTGCATCGCATTTGCATGAGTCAAGCGCTGAAAAGTCGCTTCGCTCTCAAAGTAAATAGTTGCATAAGTTTTAAGTAATACTTAAGATCTGCTTTGAGGCAGCAGCAGCAGGCATGGATGCCAAAGGAAGTCGTGTGCTTAAATCGCGCTTTTAGGCCAGGTGCCTGCTGCAAAGGCAGAAGTCCTGCTTAACCTGCTTAAACTAAACTTCAAGAGCACCTTCCCCAAAAGCTTATTAAAATGTTTAATGTACCAGACACACGCACACAGACACCCACTCACACACACACACACACACACTCAACCACATGCGAAGCTGAAGTGTTGAAGATGCTGCTGGTTGGAAGGCAAAATTGTACATGAAACGCAGCACAAATTAGCATAAAAAGTTGTTCGTTGCTTAGCTGATTTTGCTTTGATTACCGGTTCACTGGACCGTTAGCGAGTGCTTAACGTTGGCCAGCATCCAGAGCCCAGACAGCGAGCGTAGCATAAACCGGGGCTGAACTCGAGGGCCGGCTTACTTATTTGGACTATCTGCTGCTCAGCCCAACGCATGGGTGTAGTCAAGGCAACTCCCCAAAGGGGAGACATTACATTATATATATATTTTCATTTTTAATGCAAATGCCCAGTGGCAAAATCCAACAACTGATAATAAGTCGCTATGCCAACTCGACTGGATTTTGTTGTACTGAATTTGCAGTTTAAATATTTTTTGCACAATTCGTATTGAATTTCTGTCAGCTTTATGTAGTTAATTGTTCAGTATGAATATTTGTTGTACACTTTTGATTGAATTTATGCTAGTATTAGTTAACTCGATATAGTTATATCTGTCTGTTTCCATGCCAATAATTTCTTGTACAATCTGTACGCAACTCGAGGCATTACACAGCAATTTTGTTGCAGACAAGCGTCAGAATCAAATTACAATCACGCCCTAATACAAATAGCTTTCTGTTGTGTTTTTGGGGTAATATCTCGCAAGGTATCTTTATTGCTTTTTCTTTATTGCGTTTAACGCTGCGTATACGCAATATCTGCTACACTATGTCACAGCCGCCCCTCTTTCGGCACCCGCCTCTGCTGGAGCCATAAAACGCAGCAGAGATTTGCGCGCGCGGAAAAACTTTGCTCGTTTTTACACGCAGCGCGTCGCGTTCTGAAAGTGCAATAAAAGTAAAGTGCAACGCTGCGTATTAAGCAGTAAAATGCGCGCACGTGCAAAGCGCCCGAAAGAAACTCGAAAAAAGAAAGCAACAACAAAATGCCGGGAAAATTTTATGAAAATTAAAAGAAAACGGCACGCGGCACACTCCCTTCCATCCCTACTCCTCTCCACTCCTCTCTTAACGCCCTTTGCGCAATATGATACTTTATAACGTCGTCAAAATGGTGACTACAGCACATCCCTCAAAATGTGTCTCCCTCTTCGCTTTTCCTCTTCAGCATTTTCCCCCGAAATGAGAAGAAGGTCGTGCCAACTTAGCCGCTTATTGAATTTGGCCAACAGTTATTCAACTTTAGATGGCGACGAAGTCTCGCTGGACGTAACATAATTACCATCAGACAGCTCGACACTTTGTTGCGAGGAGTGGGAAGTTTGTCCCCGGAAGCAACGCGCTCGTGCCTTGGACACATCCTGATATAGAACTTCCATCTGTGGTTTTCCAAATTTTCATTCGGAACGTGCCTCGCGTGTAGTCGCCTCCTTAAACTGCAATCTCGATGCCTATTCAAATTGCTGAAAATGAAGTTTTTGGTCATGCGAAACGCGCACTCAATTTGCATGCCAGATGCAGCGAACCCGGCCGTAGAGTTACGGAAACTACCTCTAAGTACGTGCTTATATCCAAGTTTATGGGCGAATATTATGATGCCCGACAGCGGCCAGATCCTGCAACCTATGCTCATAAGCAGCCCATCAATTACAACAGTTTTGCATTCGTTGAGATGCTCAGCTTCGCTTTAAGCTAAAGTGAAAGCATAAATGCTCGACTTTAAATATTATTTGTACTATGAATTTATATTTAGTAAAGGCTTTTGAAAGTCTTTTACTTTACAGAAAGTATATTTCAACCGTTGCTGCTTGATGGACTCATATTTTATCCTTTAATCAGGTTTTACTCAAAAACTGCTGCGGGACATTTTGGTTTATGTCGAAATGCCGAAATGTTGAATGCGAATGCATTAGCCACATATATGATATATAGTTGCATACAACGCAGAGTGGATATACTAAAATGCAAAATGCCTCCATAAATGAAGAGCGAGTGCTGCAGCAGCATTTGAAGTGGCGTCTCGACTCCTGGAAATATGCATTTTGCTGGCCAATTAATAATGACGACCTGCAGGCAAACGCGTTCAGGCGAGTGCAAGCCAAACAGTTGCACTGCATTTCGGCCTGGTCTCCTGGCTGCCTCATGACGATGATTATAATGACGCTGTCGGGCGGAGATGATGATGATGGTAATGTGCTTTGGCAAGCGTAGCGAGAGCACAACTTTGACTTTGCATTGGCATGCAGAAAAAAAATCGACTTTAGCTATTCTGCACGCTGCATGCATATACAGCCATTTATCTGCATGTTATGCTGGAGCGAAAGAGGGGGGCTATAGGGAGGCGCCGACGCCATAATGTTGTCTGCCATGCACAAAATATCGGTTGCGAAAATTGCTTAAAAATGAACCAAACTGCTGGCAGTTGATGGATGGGCTTGCAAAGTGGGGCCAGTTGCCAGTTGCCAGCAGTTGCTGTCCCCGTCGCTGTGTCCCCGATGTGAAACTAGGCGTCAGCTGGGAGCAGCTAGGGGAAGGTATCAAATTTTCGTCTGTTTGAAGTGCATGCAATGGCGGAGACGAGGCTTTAAAACTTTCATATCTGCTTTTAGTAGATGCTTCTGATGCTGCTGCTGCAGCTTCTGCTGTTTGCTGTTGCTGTTGCTGTTGCAGCAGCTTATTTCCATAGCTATTTCTCATGCATTTTTGCTGCGATCTCGCACAGACACGCTGGCTGGCATAAGAGCTGTTGTTGATAGCCGTAGTACAAAGAATGTGACAGCATGAGAAAGGCATTTTCAGAGAGTTCTTGAATTAGAGTGGACTGCCTGTTTGTATACTTTAAGACGATGATGCTAAAACATATATCCCCCAGCATGCTGAACATTTGAGAATAGTTCAAAGGCACTTCTTCCACTGCTAATATTTTATTTATTCCACAAAATACAATTTAACTCTATATCTTTTGATGAATATTGCCAGATTTTAGTTTGCATTTTGCGATTGTTTTGTACGATAGTTGAGCGTTCATCCCTAACGTTTTAGTCGCTTGTTTTGGGGGTTTGTTGTGCTCCATTTTTTCGTTGAGTGTGTTGTGCATTTTTACGAGTCCTTTTTAATAAATCATGCCCCACGTAAGCTGACTTTCATACACAGCCAAACTAGCAGTGTGTGTGTAGTGTGTGTGTGTGGGAGAGTGTGTGTTTGGTTGGTGTTGGTTTGGGTGTTTTTGGTTTGCATACCCTTCTCGCTTGAGTGAGTGATTTGCATATGTTGCTGTTGATGCTGCTGCTGGTGCAGCTGCAAAAAATGGGCGAGCACACAAATCACTTTTGGAGGAACGGTGGCTGTGCCACGCCCACGCACACATTGTCCAACAGCCCACTGAAGTGGTCGTTAGTCTCGGTTATCATACGCCCATAGCCCACCAAATATTGTTCACAGCCTCGTCCATCCCATTGCCTGCTTGCTTGTTGTTGTTTTTACTCCTCGACGTCCTTTGCATTGGGTGCAAATTAATACACTTGCGAGTTGTTTGGGATTGCAGCGTGATCTTGTTATTGTTCGTTCCCTCCAACCGACAGCATCAGCAGAGCTGTTGTAGTTGTAAGTGGACCATCAGCAGCTGGGGCTGCCAAAAGCCGAAAACTTTCGAGTTTATTTTTTCGCTCTGCATGTCTGCATGGCTTAATATCCAAAGTTATGAGTGAGGTGGCTGGCTCAATGTTGCCGCCGCTTATCATTGCCATGCAATGCAATGATGGTGTGGTCAGTGGTCAGTGGCAGGCATCCACACAAGACCACCTTCAGTTTGAAATTATGCACTCTGCGAACCCGAGCCAAAAGTAGAGTAGCCAACACTCGTTGCGGGTCACGCTGCCAGAGCAAGTGCCGGTTAAGCGTATTAAACTGGCGGCCATTTTATAATTTGCAAATAACATAATTTTGCCATTATTCATGGCTCGCTCGAAAGCAGGCACCAGAAGCAGCAGCAGCAGCAGCACTTGTGCTTTTTATGCGAATATATTGCATACTTTCAGGCGGGTGTAAAATATCGCCACAGATTTCCAGTGCTTGCAGCACGTTTAATTAAACAGAGCCACAAAGTACACACAATGTACTACACACGCATGTCGGTGTATACATAAGTACATATACTTATATGGAAATGCGATAGGTATATATGTTAAAGCGGGGGCAGGGGGCACTCTCAGTGCATTGCCATGGGAGCTGATGAGCATGAGAATGTTGCGGACGAGTGAGGAGGGAAGACCGGAGGACTTTGGCTTTGTTGGGGTTTAAGTTGGTTGCGTCGTTGCTTCCCACTTGTTACAACATTTCAATTAAAAGTTAAACTGCATGTAATTTTCAGAAAATGTGTAAGTAATAACGTTGCCTACTGTGCGCTCTACTTGAGCAAAATTAATTTGCAAAATACAACAAAAATTAAAAAAAAAATTTAGCCGAGAGAAAAACCACAAAAGCAGAAAAGGCAAAAAGGGCGGCCAAAAGGATTTCGTTTAGACCCAAATGGCTTACCATTAATTAATAAAAAAAAACACGAATGTATATATATATTTGTATGTATACATTTGAAAAGCGAAATGAAAATTCTAAGGCCAAAAGCAGTTCAAAAGCACAACTACGGGCTGGGCTTAAAGAGGTCTTTTTGGCAACGGGTTTTATTCCGTGCCGAGACTAAATTCAATTTTATGTGCACACACACACACACACTCACACGAACACACACATACACAGAAAAAACGCTTGCGGCCCTTGGCCAATTTAAGCTGGATTTTTTTGTGGTTAAGTCGTGCGTATGATTGACTTAATCATAAACTTACAAGCGCTGAGGCGAAAGTGGGGATAAAAGTTTGACCCATTGTGGATCTCTGGCGCCGGTCCGCACACTTTTTGCACTTTTCACTTATGCAAATGTTGAGCCAACAGCAATTTCAATTATCTGCCACATCGTCTCCTCACATCCCACACACTCGTCCCAGCAAATGCTTTTAATTTTGCACAATGAAAGTGACACGTCATAAAGGGTGATAATTGCTTTTGAAATAATTCACAGCAAAGAAATGGAAGCACACACAAATGAAGATGAAAGGCAAGTTCCAACAATAAATGTAACATAAATATTTTGAACTGCAAATGGTAAAACTGCAAAATAAAAAACAAACAACAATCAAGCTAAATCCAAACAATAAAATTCTGAGCAGCTCCTCTTCAGCAACGACTTCTTGTCGCAAAGCAATCGACAAACATTTTATGCAAATACCTCGGAAAACTCACAACTGGCAACTGGCAACTGGCAGTTGGCTGTGGGCTGTCGGCTGTCGGCTGTTTTGGAATCCGTAACTCGGAGACTGTTCCATTACCTTCCGCTGCTCATGTGGCTGATTGTGCGTGCAACTGTCAGTGAGATAAGGGTCAGACTGTGGGGGCAAGTTCTATCTATCTATCTACTGTCTTTGAATCTACCTCCCTCTCTGCCTCTCTGGTTCTCTCTCTCTCTCTCTCTGAAACAATCAATGGCCATGTCCATGAATTTCAAATAGCCAACGCACAACAGTGTGTGTGTTTGTTGCTGTTGTGTGGGCAGAGAGATCAGAGAGGGCAGCTGTAAGTAAGTAAATGGAAGTGGTGTGAGCTGTGAGCGTAGGCAGAGGCGAATGAAATATGAGACACGAAACGAACGACAAAAAGAGACGGAGGGACTGAGAGCAAACTGAGGTGGATTAGGATGTAAAGTGGATCGAAATGCGATTATGCAAAAATATAACAACGGGTCCAGTCTGCCAGTCTGATAACAAAAGCTTTTAGGCTTCGACTTCGCACTAAATGCGAAACTAAACACGTATCAAAACAAGAAATCATCATTTAAATAGATTCCGAGACGTAGGCAAATTGTAACGACGCCTGAAAATTAGTACAGTAAAAACTATAGAAAACGAATTCTCGATGTGGGCTATTAATAATAAATAATTACGATTAATTTAATACTAATTTCGATTATGTGCTTTGTTGCTTAAATATGAAGACATGAAAATCTTGTTATTGGCATCATTAAGTATTTTTAAAATTAACAAGATAATTAGAAATAATACTATGTATTCATAGTTATTCAATAAAAAAAAATATTTTTAACTATCGTTAAGTATCATTTAAATTAGAAAGATAACGACTTGGCGAAATAAAGTAATATTTAATAATTATTGTAGATAATATATTGTAAAATTTACAAATATTAAATAAAACTATCACAAAATCTATTATTTTTACTGCACTCAAGTGATCACTGTATTTACTGTAAGATGTGTTAGAGAGCTTTTTAGTGGCTCGCTAACGCAGCTTTGTCTCGTTTATCAATTCACGCTTTGCGCCGCGCACAAAAACAAAAAGAACATCAGTTCAACCTTCATCAAAAGCTGCTTCGATCTGTGTTTAGAGAGCCACCAATCAGAGCCAGAGCCAGAGCGACAACTCAAGTTTCAGTTTCAAGTCGACGGCCAAGCGGCAAACAACTTGTGGAATAATTGAATTGAGCGGGAGGAGATTCTTTCGAGATGATGAAATCTTTGGCATTGCTGGCAATTGCTCTGTGCCTGGCCAGCGGCGCATGGGCTGGCAAGGTGGGTCAGCAGCAGGGACCACAGCGTCACCTGGTCTGCTACTATGACTCGTCGAGTTTTGTCAAGGAAGGTGAGTGTGTGGAAGTCGACCAAAACTGCTTACGTAATCGGCAGCGAAGCGACAATAGAAACGCAAACAGAAATGAAAATGAAATCTTGAAATAAAAGTGAATAGCTTAGAAACCAAGTGAGGCTTATCAGCTGACACTTCAAAGAATTGGGTTTATGTGTTTGTTTGTGTCCAGAGTGTGGCGATGGGCGATAAGCAAAAAATATTATTTAAAATCCCCACTACGTTGACAGAATACTAAATATATTCAAATACATCTCGATGTCTTTGTGCAGGCCTCGGCAAAATGGTGATCGATGACCTGGAGCCAGCTCTTCAGTTCTGTGACTATCTGATTTATGGCTACGCTGGACTCGAACGTGATTCCCATAAGGCTGTGAGTCTCAACGAGCAGCTGGATTTGGATCTGGGCAAGGGTCTGTTCCGCACAGTGACCCGCTTGAAGCGCAAGTATCCCAATCTGCGAATTCTGCTGAGTGTGGGCGGTGACAAGGACATTGAGAAGAGCGAGAACGCCAAGGATTTGCCCAACAAATACCTCGAGCTGCTGGAGAATCCCACAGGTCGCACTCGATTCGTCAACACCGTCTACTCGCTGGTCAAGACCTACGGCTTTGATGGCTTGGACGTGGCCTGGCAGTTCCCCAAGAACAAGCCGAAGAAGGTGCACAGCGGTCTGGGCAGTCTCTGGAAGGGCTTCAAGAAGGTCTTCAGCGGCGACTTCATTGCGGACGAACGTGCCGAGGAGCACAAGGAACAGTTTACCGCCCTGTTGCGCGATGTGAAGAACGCCTTCCGTCCGGACAATTTACTGCTCTCAACGACAGTGCTGCCCAACGTGAACTCATCCCGTAGGTTAATCGAAAGATTTACGTGGCTATTGACTAATCGATTGTGCTTAATTTAGTTTTCTTCGATGTGCCCGCTGTAATCAACTACCTGGACTTTGTCAACATCGGAGCCTTTGACTTCTACACTCCGGAACGCAATCCGGAAGTGGCCGACTATACGGCGCCTCTTTACGAGCTGAGCGACCGCAATCCCGAGTTCAATGTGGACGCCCAGGTCAAGTATTGGCTGCGTAACAATTGCCCGTCCAACAAGATTAATGTGGGCGTTGCCACCTACGGACGCCCCTGGAAATTGACAGACGATTCCGGCGATACGGGCGTGCCCCCAGTGGCCAAGGTGGTCGACGAAGCCCCCGTGGGCGCCAACACACAGCAGCATGGTCTCTACAGCTGGCCCGAGGTCTGCGCCCTGCTCCCCAATCAGAATAATGCCTACGCCAAGGGCGCCAATGCCCCACTGACCAAGGTCAGCGATCCCGCCAAGAGATTCGGCACATATGCTTACCGTGCCGCCGATAAGAAGGGCGACAATGGCATCTGGGTGAGCTTCGAGGATCCCGACACCGCTGCCGATAAGGCTGGCTATGTGCGCAACAACAATTTGGGCGGCATCGCGTTGTTCGACTTGTCCTACGATGATTTCCGTGGACTCTGCACCAACGACAAGTATCCCATACTGAGGGCTATCAAATACCGCCTGGTCAACTGAAGTTGCCAGCACATTAATTCAATATTCCAATACTGTTCATGTCTGACACAAGTGTTTTAATTAAATTTACGAACAATAAATGTTTTATGTTGCGAATGCAGGGGATTTCCCCAAAGATATTTCAGATTATTAAATTGAAGATTAATGGTCATTTAGAATTTATTTTCAAATATCACCTCTGGTTATTTGAATAGGATTAAAAATTACCTAATAATTTAAGAGGAAGCGCCGAAAACTGCTCCTCGATGTTAAGTATGCTATTTATTTAGACGTATGCTTTTCACCATGTGCTCTGATGAATGTTCAAATCCAATTGACTTTGACATAAAAGCGTAATCGGCTTTAACATTAAAGAAGCGATACTGTAAGCCACACTCTGCCATCCACATCCACGTCCTGCTGCTCCCGCATCCTCTCTTTGAAGCGAATGCTCTGTGAATTGACTGCTCAACATTTGTCAAGGCAGAAAATTTCGCATACGCAGCGTATTACAGGACTCAGAAACCACTCGACGCAACGAGGCAAAAATACTCTAGCCTCGTGTTCCGCACGATTTCACAACAACAGCAACAACAACAATATACTAAACAACAACAAGTACAACACAAAGCCAAATGGATAAAATAGGAAATAGGAGCAGAAAAAAAGTATTCTCAAAAAACGCACGCATAGGCAATCAGAATGGCATAAACGTAAAGCGCAAGAAATGAAATGAAACGTGCAATGTATGTGTGAGTATAGATGTGTGTGTGTGCGTGTGTTGTGCGTGAGTCTCTATGCGTGTGTGTGTGTGTGTGTGTGTTTGTAGGGTATTAGAAAGCATTTACCTATCCACACAGCCCCATTACACATGCACATAAGGATAAGAGACGACGACAGCCAAACAATTTTTATAGGTAAACTTTACCTTTTCTGTGTCTGTTTGGAGTGGGACGAAAGGACGAAAGCGAAGAGGGGGGTGAGAGGGGAGACTCAGTCACATTCAGTGAATAAATGTTGTATGAGTGTATGGTTGAGTGTTGGGTGTACTCAAATTGCAGTGCGTGTGTGTATGAGTGGCACTTGGTTCGCTTTGTTTTGTCTGTTGTGTGACTGCCATAAAGTCGATGGTCTATGGTCGATGGTTCTATGCTCGATGGATCTATGGGAATAGGGTCTATAATGTGACCGAGTAACAGACATATAGCACATATGGATTCTCTCACTGCAGCACCATACACCTGGGTTATACAAGTAATTGGATTAGTATTTGTATGTCGGGAAAAACAAACAGATAGACCTAAAGCAAACTGAACTAACACGTTATTTCTGGTATTTTTATGAAATTGTTCTTGTTGTTATTGTATGTATAATAGTACAAGTAGTTTTGTTTTATGTGCTTCGGGTTATTTGAGATTTTAGTAGTATGTATGTTATATCTGTGTGTTTTATTTTTGCTTTCTTTTTCTCGTTTGCTCGTTGTGGTTTTTGGCCTGGCTTTGAGCTAACAAACGCCAGCGGATTAGTTGGCAGCTCCAACGTTTTCATTATTTTTAGTTAGTTGCCGGAAGCCAACGCCGAATTAGTTTTTATGTGTGTCCTGGCAAATCGTAGCCATTTTTTTCTATACTAAGCTGCAGCCATAGGTTAAGGCGAATTCGCTTGCTTGGAATTTTAGTGTGCACCGACCTTAGCTTTTTTTTGCCATGCATAATTTAAACTCCCCAACTACGGCACATTTGTGACCCAGACGAGTGCTTCAGGCAAAAAAATATAAATGCGCTTCAGCAAACAGAAAGTAATCAAATTGAGTTGAAATTACAAAATACAACAAATCTAGGAAGAAACAAAATCACAGATGCAAAATGTATCGCAAATAAAAATGTAATGCCAAGAAGCGAGTTCGAATTACAAGCAATAGATTTGTATTCAAACTATATTTATGTTGCAAATGTAAACTAAAAATAATCCTTTTAAAATGTTTTCAAGATAAAGTTCATAAATCCCTAAAGTACACATATAAGCTCAATTCTTTGGGCATAGGAAAACCAGCAAGACTCGAAAACAATCTTTCGAGAAGGTATAAAATAGCAGTTAACATGAACCGGCAAAAAAGCGACTGTCTAAAAAGCATGTAAAATGGTTGCCGCCTGGTGGCATGTGGCAGGCAAGCAGCTGGCACAAATGTTCCGTCAGGTAAGTTGAAATGCGACAGGTGAAAGAATGGCAATAAAAATGTTACAGAAAACTCGAAAAAAGTTCCTTCACTTGCTGTCATAAAATGCGCAAGACTTGAAACTTGAAACGGCACAAAAAACAAACAACAGAATTAGAGAGAGAAGCAGAATTGAGGAAAGAGAAACATCTTCGCTCAATGTTGAAATATTATTTACGATGCGGCATTAAAGTCGCCTCAACGACTTTCACAATTTGCCCAACGAGTGATTTACTGGTAGTCGACGCACTTCTCCTGCCCCTTTCCTTATCCCTGCCCCTCTACTCTATCAACTAGCGCTACACAGGCAAATTCATTGGCAATGCCAAAAGTTCAGCATTCGACCGAATTCGCTGATGAGGCTGGCTAAACCAGTGCAGACTGAGCTGAGCTCTGGAGATGGGCAGCCAAGCGAATGGCAGCTGCCAAGTTAATGCCAAATCCATTAGCCGATGGCGCTCGCAACGCCACTCACGTGTGATCAGCCCTCACTGCCCCACCTCAGTTCCTGGACCATTTCCAGTCACACACACACACATATACACATTCACGCACATGTGCGCTTTCCAAATATATCGATTATAAAGAACCAGCAACAAACCCAAAACACAAACAGTCGAAACTTTTGCTGACAGAGAGACAGGCGAGAGGGTGGAGCAGAGGTCTCTGACTATGTATTTTTGATTCTCCACCGTTATTATTGTTATTGTTATACCCGTTACTTAAAGAGTAGAAGCGTTTTATATGTAACAGACAGAAGGAAGTGTTAAAAATAATTCTTGATCAACGTCAATCATCAAGAAGACATAATTCTAGCTATGTATCCCTGTATGAACCAAATAATACTGACAAAAAAACAAAAATTTAAATAATGATACCCAATACGTTTCTGATATATAAAACCCAATTTATGATTATTATTTATCTATGGTAACTTTTATAATATTTAAATATTATGCATACCATTTATTTCACACTGAGGACCACATAGTTTTACTGTATTGTGGCAAACTGGATAACGGGTATCTCAGAGTCACAGAACACTCGAGCGTAGCTTTTGTACTTGTTTTCAGTTTTCAGTTAGTGTCGGTGTTGCTGGCATAACAACTTGAGTAAGTTTCTGGACACATGATGAAAGTTGGGAGCAGGCCTTAGGACTGTCAACAGCGACTGTCTGAGGCGACGAGAAGGTGTGTGGCAAGGACCTTATTCGCGTCCTTTTGGCTGCCGTTGTGCAAGTGCTTAGTGTACATATTTTATATATTCCAAAAAGGCTTTTCAATTTTCCCGGCGGAAACTTTCGACTGTCATTTATTGCGATTTGTCGCAGCACATGCGAAAATGCCATTTATGTTTTCTTCTCTTTATTTTTTTTGTTCTCCCCTTTTTTTCTTAACCACATTTGCCACCAAGTTGAAGCAGCCATTATCATTGTCGATGGCACACATATATGTGTATATACGCACATGTGACAGACAACATTTATGGCTCATTCTCATTCCCATTCCCATTCCCATTCCCGTAGTCGGCAAATTGCCAATGTGGTGCTCAGGAAATGCTTTACTTGATTTAGCTGCTAAGTGCAGCTTCGGGCGCAAGTGACAACAACAGCGACAAGAACCAAAGAGGTGGCATTTCCCTTTGCTCTGTTAAGCCCTGGCTGGATTTTCGGCAACAATGTGCGCATAAATTCCCTTGGCGCTTGTAAAAACAATTATGCCAGATATTTACGCCGCAAGAAACGGCGGCAACTGCAGCTTCACTGTTCCTGCTGTTTGCTGTTTCTGCAACTGTAGTTGCAACTGCAGCAACTTCAACAACAGCAGGCGAGAATTTGCTGTTAACATTTTTGGCTTTTAATTGCAGTTACGTTATCTTCCTAGCTTCTCTCTCTCTCTCTCTCTATCTGTCTCACTTGCTCCCATCTTCAGTTGTAATTACGGCATATTATTTCTGTAGGTTCAACACGACGTATACGCAATATCGCTTACATATTGCTGCGAGTGCGACTTACATTGCGACTGCGGCTAGGACTGTGGCTGCGGCTGTCGTTACGATTTATGCTCATTTTCCGCACTCGAAAGTCAAATGTTGTAATTAAGAACTCGGCGCGAATTGTTTAATTAAAACATTAAGGCAGCACAACTCATGAAAGGCAACAACAAAATTGTGTGATAAACAATTATAACAGCAGGAGCGGGAGCACGAGCTTCAGGTTGGGCGGACGAATGCCAATTTTTGGGTTTAAAATTAGCCACAAAATGCATTTTCGATGCCACTTGGCAACTGCTAAGAGCCATTCAATGTTGAAGTTGAAGAGAGTGTGCCATACTGAGTGTGAGTGTGTGTGTTTTGCCTGAAACTAGCAACTAAATTTTCATTTCGAGTGTTTGCCAATCCATTCACAAGGTACACTAAAGCACGAGTTGTGTGCACGCTTCTATTTTAATCATGTATTTTGTCGTGTTTCTACGTATCTCACTGCCGGCAGACGTTTGAATGGGGAATAAAGAGTTATGCTAATAAAAATTAAGAATATGCTTTATGGCTCCACTTCAATTGGATTTTCTCTCATAGCTACTATGCACATAAATATTTTGTTGTCGGAACTGATTAAAGAACATACCAAACTATGTTAAAACTAAAACTATGAACTACAAAATATGGCAGCAAAATAAATCCACAATCAACTATCAAGTTGCCTTGTAGTTCAACTTTAATCGCAATTCGCAACATCAACACAATAAAGCAAAGATATTAAAAAAGAATTCAAACATTTTCCGAGTATCTTGCGTAAATGTTAATGAGACACTGTAATTGCCACACGAAAGTCTCGTATCATAACAACGAGATAAAGCTTCTTGTATCTGTGTGCGTGTCCTTGGAAATTATGGTTGTGTTGCTGCGTGCATAGATGGTCACATTTAATTCACGGCACAAACTCATATTTTCTAACCACGTTCAAGGGCTTAGGCGGCTTCATGTATTCCGTTGTGTGCGCGTATTTTGCAAACGGATTTTTGGTATTTTCCGTACGGGGCTTTGGGGTTAGTTCGTTTAACCTAACCATGGCTAAACCAACACACAATGCAAACATTCACACACACAGTCTTCCATATAAAGATAATGGTATGCGCTTAAACAAACAAGAGTATACACCGCAGAAGCCCCACGAACAGCGAAGCCTTCCTATTTGAAGTGTTTGAAAATTTCAATGGGTTTGCTCTTGAGAGAGTTTTAGGGTAGCAAACACGTCTGTCAGCACTTGGAATCAAGGGAGGAGTGGGAGGGGCGAATTTAATAAGCTTGGACTTACGTTATGGCGCTTTTTCTCACGTTCCGGCACCGCATGCCAGCTGAACTGCAAATTCCAATCGAAGCCACCCACATTGACGCCGCTGGAGTCGCGATAGTGGAACTCGAGTGTCGTATCATCGATAACATCAATAACTGGACAGACAACGGTCGTTGAATTGCGTGCAATGCGATCCAATAATGGTTCCAGCCAACCTAAAAATAGTTCGAGAAAAGAAAGCGTAAGTTTGTGGTAGATATTCCTTAAATTGGGAAATCGAATAATCGAAAATGCAAATTGCAAAACATCATAATAAAATTCAACTTTCAAGAATTTAAAACAATATTTGGTAATTGTGATATTTTGTAATTGTATTATTTATATTTATGTAATTTATTAAATTTGCAAAGGAATATTAAACAAGATTTTTCGCCTTTTCCACAAGGCAATAAAATTAAGTTATTCGAGCTTAATTAATAACGAGAGCGTTTTCAGTAGAAGGTATTGTTTGTAGTTGATTGAATATGCAAAATGTATGATACATAAATATGACGTTAAATATATAAAGCAAATAATGATAAAAAGAAACGCAGTCGTATAAATCAGATTTCGTTTACGATAATTTCGTTTAAATTGAGTTATTCCAGGAGAATTAATATAATGTGTTTTTCAGTTGAAGGTATTGTTTGTAGTTGATTTAATTGCTTTGGCTAAACACTCATCGTGCCCGGCTCATTCCTCATAGCTCTTGTCATTCATCATCTACATTGGTGATGTTGACAACAATGTCCAAGTAAAGTGAGGACCAAAATTGTTTTCTTTCAACGCCAACTTTCACACACACACACACACACAGAGGGGCTTCTATGAATGTATATAGATACACACTGACAAACAACGTTGTAATCCACGTTCTTTGGCTGGAAAGTTTTTCTGGATGATATTTTTTGGCAGAAAGTTTTCGTTCGGTTAGTTTTCTCTGTAGTTGTTGGGCTGCATCGATTTCGGGAACAATAAACAAAATTGATTGTGTTTTCCCTTGCATCATTTTCCTCAATGGTCACACAAAATGAAAAGCTGTAGCTGTAGCTGTAGCTGGCCGAAAGATACGCCGAGTGCAAAGCAATCTGCGCTATCGCCGCTCGAGTGGCAAGCAACAAAACTGAAGATTAAGTGATTTACTAGTTGGCTTTGTTTTATTGGCAACATTTTCGTTACTGTTGTCGTTCTTGCTGTTGTTCTTGTTTTTGTTTTTACTTGTCGTTATCGTCGTTGTCGATGGCCAGCGGATTTCATCTTTGAGCCATCAAATGTAACAGGAAAATTGATGGGCACGTTTAGAGCTCGCTGGGGATTTGTGAAATGCGCCTAAAGCGACCCTCTAAAATAGGTTACATTCTATAAAATTGTTTCTCTGATTTTTCTTTTTGTTGATTCTATTATTTTCTATTTTTTTTTTTTTTTTTTCCGCCAACCACTTTTATCGGCTTAAATTAGCATACGTAAAATATTTACGCTATTTAAGCCCGCATATTAAATTGCCATTTGGAACATAACATATTTAACAGCCTAAGCAATTGCAGTCAACGATTTGCAGTCAACAATATGGTCAATTTAGTTTGCAATTATTGAAAATATTGCATTGCTAAAATACAAAAAAAAATGTTGCATACTTTCAGGCATTTAAAATAATTACCTTCGGCGCACTCGCAATGCGAATCAAGGTAGGTGATGACTGCGGACTTGGCATATTTGGCACCTAGCAGACGAGCACGAATCAATCCCTCGCGTTGGGGACCTCTCACGATTTCTACCTTGGGATAGGCTACAAAGTAATCTTCCAGTTGCTTCTTGAGGTGAGCTGCAAGGAAGACAAATTTAATCCAACCATTTGGCCTGCTACGGGTTTGCTACTTACGCATGTCGCTGAAATCATCCACCAGAATGATCTTGCCAATGAGTTCAGGTGGCGATCTGTCCAATACAGAATGCACTGTGCGCAAGAGCACCGACCAAGCCTCGTTGTGGAAGCAAATGATGACATCCGTTTTGGGTAAATTGCTCAAGTAGCGAGCCGAATCCTTGCACCAGGCATCGCGGGGGTCGGGCAACGTGCGGTGCACTGATATTAGATCGGAGACATATTGATTGAAGGCATTATTTGTCCATCCATCGTCTACAGCCTTCTTCATCTCGGGAGACATTTGCTTGGGCAGCACAACTGGTTTGCCCAGTTCACCAGGACTATCATCCAGATTGGGTGCCGGGGCATCCAGCACATTTTTATCTATAAGTCGAGGGGAATGAAGACAGAGAATGATAAGTGACGGGTTAAAGTTGCTGCTTGATTTGGCTGAAAATTGCCAAGACATGTGTGCGTATGTGTGTGTGTGGATAAAGGAGCTCTCACGCGAAAGGATTCGGATTGCTGCTCTGTTTTGTTGTGCATGAAATTTACGACTGGCACAACATGTGACACGCTGCGAAGATAAATCGCAATGCATTTGACATGAAAAACTGTCATCATCAGCGTCGTGCATGAAAAATGCTTCGCCTTGCAAATTCACTTGGCAACAAACACTGGAACAAAAGTGATTCGAATTGCTTCAGAAGTTGTTTTGTGGAGAATTCGACTCACATCAATCGTATTAAGAAAATCTTCAAACGGCATTAGCAAGCTAAAGAGACACATTTTCAGCTGGAAAATTGCCACAGGTTTCGCTTGCTCTTGCACCAGTGTACAACGGTGCGTATGCGTGCTGTCTGTGGCATCTTCCTCGAGCTCAATGGGTTGAAGTTCTGCTTGTGTGTGTGTGTGTGAGTGTGTGTTTGCATGTGCTGTGCATTATATTATCTTGTTATTTGCATTTGCATGGAAATATGATTCTGTTCCGGGTGCCAGTTGCTGCTTTTTATGAGATTTGTCAGCCAGAAGTGACACTTATTGCCGTTGCTCGTGTGTGCCGCTTGCCTTCTTTCATTTGCCGCCCCTCCTCACTCACTCACACTCGCTTTTTGGGTGTATAAAAAAACATTTCAATTACCACAATCATTTCAATAAACATAAAAAGCTAACTTAAAAATAAAACCCATAAAAAGACCAGACCAGACCAAGCCTAGGCCAATGGCAGCCGCATAATGCTGTGGAATGTTGGCTACAGCCGAAGAGGCCAATCAGCTAGCGATAAATTTTTGGTCGCACAACAAAAACCATTAAGAGAAAATGGGAATAAAGGAAAAAAGGGGCCCAGCATATAAATTTTATGATTTGTCGTAGTTACAACTTCATTGCGGGATATTCACGCGTGTGCCAAGTGGCACAGGAGGTGCAGGGAGGGGCGCAAGGAGCGCAAGGACTTAGCAGCACTCGGCCGGATTCGTAATGAACTTTTTTGCATGCTGTGTGCGCACACGCATCATAATAAAAAACAATAAAAGTGGCACACGGAATGGCGGCGGAGGAGGCGGAGAAGAAACAGGAGAGTTTTTGTAGCAACGCCATACGTTGGGGCTGGTTATAAGAAGCGTGGAGTCCCCTCTTTGGGTTTTTATGTGTTTTATTGATTCACTTATTTATGGCACAGCATTGGCATATTATAGCCACACGACTGTGGGTATATTTCTATGCAACGGACTCCACCTGAGCTCAATCCAATTATGGAATATCGAAATATAGAAATTCCCAGGATCGATGAAAAGCTATTCACATTATATACAGAGTGCAGCTAAGACGCATAACGACTAAGAATTGCACAATGACAATTACAGATGGTCTTATATTTAACTATGCAATTTGATATTTTGCCTTTGAAAATCATCGTTTACATTTAAAGAGTTGCTTTTTTATTTAATTTCCGCGTTTGGTTTCCAATTTGCCAGTGTCTACTGTATAGGCAAATAGGATGCGATTTTATCTATATAATTTTCATATCTATCGGCAGTTTATGGACTCAACTCAGGTATGAGGAGCAAACCCCACCATGCCATGTACTGCTCGAGGGACACGCCTGAGCGTGACAGGAAGCTATAAAGCGTCCGTTATGTGCAAGAGCTGCAAACAAAGAGGGAGCGCCAGAGGTTGGGATGCCAGATAGGTATGGCAGCATGTAGGGGCCACAGACAAATGTCTGGCCTGAGGAGGCGGGAGGCTGGCCCTCCCGCAACCAAAAGCGCCCGAGCACAACAATCTGCCCCGGCATGTTCCGACATAACGCATAAAAGGAACATAATATGGCAAAGTAGCGTTATTTGCAAAATGAATGGCAGCAGGGCGGGGCGGGGCCGAAAGAGGCGCAAAGGAGTGTCTACGTTGCCTAGGGAGCTGAAACAAGGACAATAGACGGCACACGCACACACACAAACAGTCGCATACTCCAAATCAGCGTTATGTTATTAACATGGCAAGGGATTAACATTGATTAAAAGGGGGACGCAGCAATCTGACTGGGACTGGGACAGTGAGAGGGATGTAGATGCGGATGCGGCAATCAATCTGCTGCGGCAGCAGCTGTTCCCAGCGGCGTTTGCTGCCTTTTCCGATGGGGGCGCGGCATTTGCATTGTATGTACAAAATCATTATCGCTGCTAAATTGTAAGAAAAAAACAACATACGGCTGAGAGCAGCGAAGACAACAAAGCGGAGAGAAAAGGAGGCACAGTGCATGCCGGACCAGACTAAGATCAAGATAGTAAACGTATTAAAGACATGGCCAGCAGGCAGCTTGACTGACGAACTCTCTGACTGACTGACTGACTGACTGACTGTCAGACTGGTTGGCCTATCCTGGCCGGCCGTCAGCTTGATGCGTGCGCGCGATAAACGTCGTGTTGGCCACGTCTTTTGGTGGTAAGCGCCCCAAGGCCAGGCCAATAAGTACAACAACACTAATTACCAGCTATGAACAGGCACAGCACGGACAAAAAGCCCAGCATAGCACACAGACAATGAGCAATGAGTAAGAAGTTCTGGAACTGCTGCGATCTGGGAACTGGGATCTGGCAAAAGGTAACAGGTAACAGGTACCAGGTAACTAGTAACTGCCAACAGACAACTCATGTGCGTGCTCGAGTGTTGGTAAACGTTGTAGGCTTGCACACAATTTTGACGCCACGGGGCGGCTGCTGCACGACAGGATCAGCAAATAGGCAAGCATATAGCTGCAGCAATAACAGCAACAACAACTTGTAGCTTTGCCACCTCAATGTTGATGAGGCTGCGGCAGAGATGCAAACATGATACGCGAAATTGCAAATACGTGCATTGTGTGTGGAACTGAACTGAACTGAACTGCAGAAGGAAGCCAGCGTCAGAGTTGGGAGTCAAAGTCATCGTCAGAGTCAGCCAGCCATTAACGAAGAACCCCTAAGCATGGAATCTTGAACAGCCACCTCTGTGCGATGCAATCTTAAATACTTGTTCCACATGCAACGGCAACGACATCGACATCGAAAGCGGCAACGGCAACACCGTCTTTGCTCGATAGAGACAACCTCAGATGCCTTGCCCAAGTTACGGAGTTACGACTGACTGCTTCATTGATTCGGCCCCAGTCAGTCACTCAGTCATTCAGTCCATTGAGTAAAACCCAACGCCGAGGGACCGACGATGACGACGACGACGACGATTGAAGCTTGTGTCTGATTAGTAAAAGATTCTCTGCGTTTTACTATTTTCTTTTTCGCTTTTCCTTTTTTTTTTTTTTTAATATGCTTAATGCGAATGCCTCACTTGACAGCGGCATGAGTCAAGTTTGGTCTCTCTATTTACCCTCTTTGGCCCCTCGCTGGTTCTTCAGAGACCTGCATCTGTCCCTGTTACCTTTGCGTGCCATTGAAAATGCTGTTCGGCAACAATTGCAAGTTGTGTTAAGTGCTCAAGACGCTCAAGCACATGCATGTTATTGCAGTTGTTGTTGTTGTTGTTGTTGTTGTGGTTGTCTTTGTTGCCGCTGGCATCTTTAACATTGTTGTAAAACTTGTTAGAAATTTTCTTAAAGACTGGATTAAGGGGCGGCAGCAGCTCCTCCCCCCGAGGTCCACATTTAGCAAACAGGAAAGGAAAGCGATATGTGTTATTATTCGTATGCTTAGTTCGATTTAACTGGCTGCTGACCCAAAATGCTAAAAATTCACAAAAGAGTGGCAGAGGGAGAAGACAGAGGGGAAAGAAGGAAAGAGATGCGTTGCGTGTGCATGTGCTCGATGGGAATTAGTTGGAAGAGATTGCGTGGAAATGAAGTGCGAATCGGCTGAATGAGAACACTGCGCTGCGATTCGCAAAAACTGATTACAGGAATCTGAGTGTGAAGTTAAAGAAGAGCCATAAAAAACAGGTTGAATAGGTTGTGACTCTGCTGCGGTGTCTGCAATGCTGGCGGGGCAAACAACAAACATTGATTGATGGACCGCGAAGTGTGGATTATGTGGAACTGATTTCAATGAAAATATTAATGCAGCACATTTGTTATGTGAATGTCAGAAGTTAAGAAATGGCTTTAATGTTCTATTGAGGCGGATAAAACTTAACTGGCGTTAGTTCCACGTAGTTAAATTCGAGCCAAGGTTACATTATATAAGATAGCTTTTCAATGAAAGATAATACAGTTTTGAGTGAAGTTGAGCGAATATATTAAGACACACACTAGAATGTTTACAAATATTCACATCACTTTAAGCATCAATTTAAATGTATTTACTCTTAAGAAAATGCCGGAAACTATGGACTTTAACATATTAAATGCAATATGCAATAAATTCAGTATGCTCAAAATAAATAATGATTGGAAAATGGGAATATTTTCCAACAATCTCATCAAATCCATAAATTAGAATATCCATATCCATATTGCTTCAATTAAACCGGAATAATATAATTTCAGCTGTGTTTTCAATTAACTGACCTCAACAAATATCAACTAATTACCTAGCTATGAGGTAAATAGACACAACTGTTTTTAACATTTTCACAGTTGTGGGAAGCTTTAATATATTGATATAGAAACGATACTGTTATGTAATTAAAATGTTACGATTGTAAAGCGAAAAGTGTGCTTAAATGACAACGGAAAATGCGATATTTCAGCAGACAGACATAAATATGTTTGAACCATTTGGCAAGTAAAAATAAGCAAACATTGATGCCATTACTTGGTTTAATAGAAATGAAAAAGTTTGCTTTATATACCAACAACATTTTAATGTTATGCACAGATAAAAAAATGTTTGTACCAATTGGCCACAGAATAAGCAAACAATATTGAATAAATGTCTATAAAAAGAATTTCTTCTATGTAAAGTTTCTCCTATGACTATAATTTAATTAACGCTGAAATCAGTAATGCGTTTCTCTTGTAGGATATCTCGTAGTCGTACACTTTCAAATGCATGCGTTTAAATGGGTGATTGCGCTGTTTAAATACGCCATCTCCAATAATGAATTTCAATAATTAACGCAATAATCAGGGATTAAATGATAATCATTGCAATCCTTTGCACACAAACCAAGCCAACCCAAACCCAAGTCATCAAAGCAACCTCCCCCTCAATGTGTAATATAAAACGTGGAAATGACATTAAATATTAATTAAAAACGCTGGTGCACTTACCGTCTTCCTTGCCCGCCTGCTTGTCGATGACCTTCTCATCCGGATGCACCACCATGTTGTGGCGCACGGACTCCTCGGCATTTAATCGCGGTGGCACCTTCACCCTTGACTTCGGCTTGGCCGTTGGAGGCACATCGGCCTCTTGTGGGGCATCACGATCAGCGCCGACAATGGCATTGCCATTAACAGCAAACCCGTCGCCAGCTAACTCCTCGCCAGAGTCAGGACCATTTTTCAGGGCCAATGCAATTGGATCCCCACCACTGCCGCCTCCGCCGCCAACTACGACTCCGGCTCCGAATCCGCTGGTTTCCTGCGCTGCTCGTCGGCGTGTATCGTCCGTGTAGATGAGAAAGGCGATGCAAAACCAAATGGCCAGCATCAATGCCACCAGCTTCACAATTGTTGTGGAACGTCGACGCCAAATAAATACCATGATGAGTTTGTAGTCGGTTCTTTTGTGCTCTGGTTAATGTTGCTGTTGTTGCGACCCTTTTGTGGCCGTTTGTTATTGTTGTGCGTGTGGCTTAATGGCCTGTGGAAGTTGCTGAGTGCTTCAGTTACAGTGCGCCGCCTCGTGGTTGGGCCACGTTGCGTATACGTAACATTAATCAGTGTGCTCTAGGATAACCGTTTGATTTATTGGCCAGGATATGTGCTCAGAGGTTCAGCTGATTTGCTTTTCAATTCAGATGCTGAGATGCTGAGATGTTGATATGGTTTCGGTTCTTCTTATTGTTGCAATTGTTCCAGCTTCAGCTGCTGCTGCACATTCCACACGTCCTCACAAGAGACACGAATTTCAATTTGTTGGTATTTCACTTGAATTGCTGGCTGGCTTTTGCTCTCTTTTGTGTGCTCAAGTTTTCCTCTTTTTCGCTCTAGTTTGTGTGCAATTTGGCCTGCAGTCAGTGAGTGAGTAAATCAGTCTGAAGTTACGATATGAAGGAAGCGAGTGTCTGTCGTCGTCGTCGTCGTTGTTGTTGTTGTTGTTGTCCTTTTGTGTTGTGGGTGCCACACGTTTTGTTAAGTCAATTTAACAGTCCTCTCCTTGTGCACTCAGCCTGCAATGAGAGAAGGAGACGAGTTGGATTAGAATCGAGTTTAGTTTGATTGTGTCCTGCCATCATTTAAACTAATCTGCACACGTTTAAGCCTAAGCTCGACCTCAGCCCCGGCAACAGTATTTAGCTCTAATTGAGATGGCATTAAGCCATTAAATTGAAACGTAAATCAAGTGATTGTAGCATTAAGAGGCAATATTGATTTTTGATCTTTGCCTTGCACTGTAATTAAATCCATCAGCTAGCACTGTTGGCAGCGCGGCTCAACTTGACCATAAAACGACAGACAACATGCAACTAATGTCAATATTATATAATTGCAGCAAAAACCGCACAGCTTGCAGAATCTAGCCCTGTTGCCCACTCCCCGTTCTCATTGAATCTTGCGGCTGCCAAGGTAAATGACACGCTACTCAAGCCACTACTCCTCAGTCTAAGTCAAGTCTTGAGTCTTGAGACTTGAGTCTCCACACCCCATTCCCCAGTCACCCGTCAGCCGTCAAGAGGTTGGTTGCCCCACAGTGAGATGTTGCGTGCCAGGTTGGTGCATCAGACCAAACGATAATAACAACGGTCATAAAAAACTATCTCGAGCTCAGACAAGCTTGAAATACACTTGAAGAAACAAAAAAAAAAACAAATAATTATTTGTACTCAAGGCAATTGCAATTAATTTATAAATATACATTTGACTACAAAAAAGAAATAATTCAATTTAGCATATTTTGTTCTATTCAACTCAACCCATTCTCTATAAATATTTTATTTTAGTAAATTCGCTTTTAATGAGCAAACTTCATTAATCAGCTTTAGAACTCTGCATAGCGTAATTTGCCAACAGTCTGGTCATGATCAGTTGCACTTACCGGCAACTTAATGGCTAGGTCTTAGTTCTAGCCATGACGGGGCAACATGGCCGAGTTCAGGGCAAGTAATTGAATGCACATGCAAGCCAGGGACCACAACCACCCATTCCCCCGCCGGCCTATCAATTAGAAAAGGCAACCATGCCAGCTTCCCCAGGGCTGGGGCTGGGGAGGGAAGGCTATTCCTCTCCCTGCATGCCAAGTCACCAACGTGCCACTGTCAGCCCGGCCAACTATGTGTGCATACAATAAATACAAGTTAATTACTTCGTGTGCCTTTTGTTATGGCTCGTTGGGTTCAAGTGCCATCGCCGACCTGGCCCCAGCAGCCCAGGGCCCCCCTCAGTCTCTGTTGGCAATTTCCGTTTTGTGTGCTTATAAATTGAAAAGAAGAGCGTGAGGTACGAGGAGGAGGGGCAGGAGGCTATTCCGCCACATGTCATGTCCTCACTCAGCTGTAAAATGCTGCACTGACAAAATAGAGCGATTAATGTTGCCATCCAGCGGACAACACTCTCCATACTCCGTACTCCCCGCGAAGCTAAGGTCGCAATTTCGTGTCAATTAATAAATTACATACATGTTCAGCAACAATAAAAAAAACAAATAACTACAGAAACATAATAACAACGAACGTGCTGACAAATTGAATGCTGATAAAAAGCTAGACCATAAATGTCATTGAAAAGGTTTTTACTCGGATCGGTGATCTAATTAAGGTGACAGTTGTCGATTGTTGAATAATCTCTTGACAGTCGAGCGCATCCAAAAGGGCAAATTGTTTACTAACTACTCCAACAGCACTCGCATTGAAATCGTTTACACCACGCACCCAAATGCATAATTGATGAGCGATTGGATACAAAGCATTTCCCCAAATCGTTTGGCATTTTTTGGCATTCTCAATGGACTGCAAAAAGCTACATATATATGTACATACATCCGGACTTTCATACCAACCGCATCGGATGCATCTGATGGCTATTAGTGCTTTGTAAATTTTTGTAAATTGTATGAAATGGTTTGTTAATTAAAATTCCCATCTCATCAATAGTCACATGGCCTCTATGCAAGTTACTCCACCCAAGCAAATGTTGTTATATTATTATGAGATTTTGAAGGTTGCATAATAATTTTGAAGGCAATATTTGGCATTATATTTTTTTATTAATTTGCAGATAAGCGAGAGATGGAGATAAACTCAAGTATGTATTTTTGTCTTTTTTTAATTATGTCATGACAGGTACGACATGATATGAAAAATCTTAATTATGACTTCAATTGCGAAAGAAAAACAAACAAATACATAGCTGCAATTAATGACATAATTTCAGAATAAATGTTTTAAGTTTTCTCCTTCAACGACATAACTTATTATTTCAGTGGCATCATTTTAAATTGTATTTGTTTTGATCTGATAGATTAAAAAATTTATCCGATTTAAACTCTTAAAACTTTTAGTCGTGGAAAAACATTCTATCGAATTTATACAAATTTAATTGATTTAAATCCAAACAACGCACACTCAACCCAAATATTTACTTTAGAATTTAACAGGAATCTCGTATTATACATTTTTATATCCTAGATTTGTGACGCTAAATAAGCGACGGCTTTGGGGCCTCAATTCAGGATAACAAATGAAAAGTAATGTGGAAATACACACACGTGTATTTGCTGAACAGCCCAAGCACCTGAATTCCAGGTAAACTAACTAACGAAACGAGTCGATTGTAACATAGATGAATGCCATTAGAGTGAAGGCGGCCTGTCACATCAGATTCAGAGAACGACCCAGTTACGTGCTTCGCTTACGTGGGCTTATCAAAACCCGAGCAAATGAAGCAGGGGAGCCCGAAGACAGACAGAATTCGAGTAGGAAGACACTTGAAATTGAAAGATATGTGATGACAAGGCGGCTCGTAACTCGCGCGATAAGCAACGAAGCAACGAATGGCAACGAAGGCATTGTGTTACCTTCACTTCTTCAGCCAAAACAAACCCAAGTTTCTCACCCAGTTCCCCAACGTGTCCTCCTCATCTGTCTCTCTCTCTCTCTCTCTCTCTCTGTCTATCTGCCACTGTTGCCACTCATTTGCGCTATGTTCGAGTTGCTTGTTTGCCTTATCTCGCAGCTAATTGACTGATAAGCGGCAGAGCAATTTGTGCGTTTCTAGTCGAGTTTTATGCTTTGGTTTTTCTTTCGTGAATTGCTTTGCGTAGATAAGATAAACATTAATTGAATTGAAGGCAAAAACTTGAAAATGCCATCGGCATGCAAATGTTCTGGATGATCTTCTTTTTGTGCATGCTTTCGATTTCCTGCCGGAATATTGTGTTCTCTTTTATAGTAGGTCAGCCATTTATCAAAGTCCAAATATAATTGCTGGCATAATTAGACGCACATTTAACTGCGGATTAAACCCCAGCGAAACCCCGAACACACTATTTGCAAAGAAATGCAAAAAATGCGAGCATCGCTTGCCATTTAAGTCAAATGAAATATTACAAAAGATGCGAAAGCAAAAGAAAAAGAACGTAAATTGCGCGCAACAAAGTCCAAGAATTTTCCCCTCAACAGAAAAACTTCATTGTCGCGATTTTTCCCTTCCCCTTCGCCTTCCGACTGCTACTTTTGCATACTTTTCCGGCACAACTTGAAGCTGATACTCGAACCACCCAGCTACCTCCGTTGATCATTTGTCATTTTCTTATGCAAAAAGTTTTTCCTTAGTCGGCAAAGACGGTTGCGAAGACACGGGGGGAAGGCAGAGAAGATGAGAACTGGGTAGTTAGAGGCGTATCTGCTACGGGCTGATGCGCATTTTCATGGCTGCGGCTGAGAGTTTATTATAATTATTATTTATGCAGACTTAATCCGCAGTTATTAAAACGCAGCCTCAAGTCTGCGTTTAATATTCATTTGCATTTCGCCAAAAAGTTTTCCAGAAATGCCGCAAAATGTTCACTTCTAATGAGTTGCGTGCGCCTTCAACTGAACTTTTCTTCAAGACAATTATAATTTCTGACAATTACGGCCAAAGGCAACCTGTGAATGGACCTTGTGTCAATCTCTACACTGTAACATTAAACTCACAGTACTTGACTCAAAATAAGTGAGGTCAGAAGCGAGCAACTTGCATTTAATTCAAGATTAATAAACCGAAAGTTACAAACAGCATTTTCAAATTACAAACAGCAGAAATTCGAGAATTCAACAAAAGTTTCACCTACACAAACTTGAAATACTTTGCTAAAGTTGCAAGTTTCTATACATACAAAAATGTTTTCCCCATAATAAAAACAGATAAAAGCATTTTAAGACATTTCTAAATTATTCGCAAATCTGGAATGTAATAGAAAAGACTTATGAGTTTTAACTTTCAAGGGAACTCGCAAGCAAATACAAGCAGATAAAAGCATTTTAAAAACAATTTTAAATTATTCGCAAATCAGAAATTTCATAGAGAAGATTTATGTGCCGTGTAAGAGATTAAATTGGAAACAATGTTGGCTCTGATTTCAAATCATGCGGCGTGTCAGCAAAGGTCACCGCAACTGGGCAAAGACGTGCAACAAAGTGAAGCCACAGCTGATAATGATGATGGTCATGATGATGATGATGATGATGATGATGATGATGAGAAAACGTGTTTTATGCAGAAGCAGGAAATGTATTGGCTGCTGCAAAACCGGCAGCTGCACACGCACATACATAAAGAACACAGGAGCTGCTGAGTGCGGGATGCTGAATGCTACATGTTGGAAGCTGTACTGTGCTGTGGATGCCACTTTGGTGCAAAGAAAGTTGCCATGGAGAAAATTTAATCAAAATATTTGCACATCCGCCAACCGAGAAGCTGGCAAGGCGACTAGAATTACCAGTACCGCGACCAGATATCCATGACGACAGACAACAGGTCTTCCCAGTCTCAGTCTCAGTCCGAGTCTCAGTCTCAGTCCCAGAGTCTCTGTCTCAGACTTCTGCTATAGTTGCAGCTCCTTTTGGGTATTTGGTGCATGAAACCAGTCAAACATCATTCGAGGCACGGCCACATCTTCTCCAAAGCGCATTTTGGAGCAGCTTTCATCAGGCAGTTGCAACTGCAACTCCATCTCCAGCTCCATCTTCAGCTTCAACTTCAATGCTGCTGTTTTTGTTGTCTTTGACAATTATTTACCGTTGGCGCTTAACTGTTAATTTGCTAGGCCAACAAGCAGTTCGAATGGCGATGCCCCCGTTTCGAATTTACTACAAGTCTTCTAGTCGAGTGCACGTAGTTGCAGCTGCATCCTCGACAATCGCAGCATGCCACGCATTTTTTATAGCTCTTAATTTGACAACGTAGTAAAAATGTTTGCTGCACCAGCTCTCATTCACACACTCTCTTCCACTCCCCTCTCTCTTTTCTCTTTCTCCCCATTACCATCTTTAAGTATAGCTAGTTGTATATACATATATCCCAAAGTATGGAGAGTCATGTTTCTGTGGCAAACACCGCAGAAATGTAATTAAATGTTTTTCTGCACGTTCGTTCGGCTCCTGTTTGAACAGTTTTGCCATTTTGTTTTCATCTCCATCTATTTTTTAGCTCTGCACATTTTGTTTTGCTCTTTCTACGCGCTTCTTATTATTAGAAAATAAATTACAGGATGAGCGCGCTATTAAACTGCAATTAAATGATTGCAAAAAAAATGACTGGCAGAAATATGTTGTGCTTTTTCTTTTCAGTCTTCAAATGATTAATTGCCATCTCCAGCCTTCGATTTTCTTGTTTGGTATTGGGATCTTTTTGCAACGCACTCGCCTGCATCTGCAGCTGGCATTTTTCCACGTTCATTTGATTAGCTATGCGAATGATGAAAAGTTTTGGAAAACTCGTTAAAAGTTGGTGAGTTTATTGAGTCGCATCCACTTACTTCTTTAAAGTGTTTAATTGAAAACACACTGAACTAATTAACAAGCAGATAAAGGGGCGAATGCACGGCTGACAGATTGTCTAGTTTATTTAATTGTTTAACACAATGAAAACTCCCTTGGCGGGACTCTGACCGTCAGACAACTTTTTTGTTTTGCTAAGGGTTGTGACCGATTAAGAGGATCCTTCACACAATTATATTAAAACGAGAGGGAATTCCTTTTTTTCCTGCAGAGAGTTTCCGATTTAAAGAAAGTCGTTGTGTTTTCCATCAAGGGTGTTTTCACTGTACTGATGCACGAATGTACAAACTAATTAATTCACATGTACTCTCAACAAACTGTTTGTTAGATGCCTGCACTGAACTTGCGGTAATTGCCAACACTGAAGGTCAGCCATATTGTGCAAACTAATTTCAGGGTCAAAGGGGGTAGCAACGAAATATGGCTGCACTTGCATAGTATAAAGCCGAGTAGGCCGCAAGAAATCAATTGTTCATTTGCATATGCATGACTTTTGCATAAAAGCACAACAGGACAACAAGAATGAGCCACAAATGGTCATCAGATTGGCTCATGCAGCTCCCAGTTGGCCAGGTTGCTTGGTTTTGCTGTTTTATGGCACGACCTCAATACTATTTATTTATTTTGTCTGCTTGCGCATTTATTCGACTATTCGAGTATTCATTCAGGCATTCCGGCATTCAGACATTCAGGCAGCAGCAGCCAGTCGAATATCCGGGCAACTGTTACCAGCAGTTGACCATTTTGGCCCACAATTTCTACTGCATCTTGTAGTCAACAGTTTTTCGCGCATTTTACAGCATTTTTCATGATTTTTCGCTCTTGGATTCTCTTCATCGTGTTAAAGTTTGTTTCTGCTTCATTCTGGAAACTGGCCAACTGGCTGCCAACTTTGGCAAATTGAATAAAAAACTAATTCGCCAAACTATTTGCGAAACAAGTTGGAGATGAAATAAAAAAATATCAGAAATAAGAGTAAGTCCAACAAAAAAGTTATCAACGTTAATTTTGTTTATTCAGCCTGCGCTGCTGCGTCTTAAAAATTAATAAAAATGCCTGCAAAAGTTGGGATCATAAACAGATTTAGATTTAATCAAATGATATCCCCGCCGCCGCCGGCCGGATAATAACATCAATATATTTCAATGTGGCAACTCGATTAAATGTGCCAAAGAGAGCGAGAAAAGCAAGCTGCGGCTCAGGATATGGACATGATACCATGAATAGCATGATAGCTTGATACTACGGGCATGATGGCAATGGAAAAATGTTGCTGCCACATGAGAAATGGCAACAGATTTTTGCCGCATTCATGTGAAAATGTGCAGAGGTTTGGAAAAATGCTTTTAGCTCTGCATAGTATAAACTATCATCATCAGATTTTTTGGGCTCTCTACAACATTTTATGGGCACAAAACATTCTGTGGGCACAGCTGACAGCACTTCTATATACGCACGCACACACACAACCCTCATCCCATGTGAGGACCACAAATTACAAGAGCATGGGAACGGTCCAATGACGGGTTGGGGGGAAATCGAAAACGTAACGCTCGAAAATTGCCTGTCAAATGACAAAAATGGTTTCATTTTTGTGCCCTAATGGCAGTTGGTCATTTTTTATGACCGGCTACAAAACATTTTGTGTTACCCAACAACTTTTTTCGGGTTGGCCTAGAGATTAGACCAGACCCGATCAGCCCTGAATACATACTATGTATAGTATATACATTCATAGTATTGTATACATTTACACATTTAGGGGTCAGCTCCATGTTTGTGGTCATAACACAGTTGGAGCAGACAGGGCACATGCCACATGCCACAACGCAAATGGCTTTGTTTTCTTCTTGCAGAGGGCTAACAAATTGTTTCAATCTGTAGGGTGAGAAAGGTCAAGCTTGTAGTTGCCAGAGACTTTGAATAATTAAGTCAGAGCTTGAACTTCAACTTGGGATTGATTAAAGGCCATTGTGCTACAACTCGATTGATCTGCCGATGATACTCTTGGAGAAAGTCATAACAAATAATAATTGAAGTCTTGCAATTGATTATCTCGGATTCCTCTTCACAGTCAGTTTTGACCTGCATTTAAAAATCGCAGTCGGCTGCAACAATTGCAAGAGATATAGTCTTGACGTAAATCGCTTCCAGCCAATTGAATTGATTGGCTGCGGGTTGCAAGATAACGAGGTCCTTTTGCTAGTGAAATATAAACATTGCCTGGCTATTTAATGAGGCATAAAGATTTCAGGCAGTTGGTCTTCAGCTCGTTATCCTCAATCGGCACCTTGTAGCAGGCAACAGCCATTGGACAGCCAAAGACATAAAACTGTCAAAAAGTCGCCTATATAAATCGCTGAACTAAATGCCTTTCATAGTTTAATGTCACCTCGGGGGATTTGAGTTGCACACACGCACAACTGCCGAGAACGAACGAGAGAGCGAGAGAGTGGGAGATGGAGAGGAGAAGTTGGTCAGCCAAAGGAGCAGACAACGTGTCTCTAACAACAGCAACTGAGAAACTGGTAAGTTGTGCCCGGCATTGGTTTTGGCCTTAGCTTTGGCTTTGGCGAAGTGTCCTCCGTCTGGTTGTCATTAAAGTCGCATGAATTATGCAGTAGCCCAAGTGAACTAGTTGCAGTATCTGCTACAAGGTACAAGGGTTCGCTCGGGCTTTGTTTGTTGTTTTAATTAACTAATTAAGATTTTTCTATGTCGCTTGTCGCTTGCAAGTTGCAGAGGTACGTGTGGAATGCTTGCATTATTTGTTGCAGCCGAGTTGCTAAGGACCCAATTAACCTTTTATGGCCATTTGGCACAATAACAACGAGAAAGAGACGCAGAACCTCAACGAAATGCTGGAACGAGACCGAAACGAAGACAATGAATGCCACAGAAACACTAAGCCTGCTGCATTGGCTTTGCAAGCATCTTAGGAGGCAACTGTGGCAACTACCCAAGTTGCAACTGCAACTGCCACTGCCACTACCACTGCCACTGGCAGCGCAACAAGCCACTTCAGTTAGCCAGTTAACAGCGGACACAACTAAATTGCACCACCATACTTGGCGCTTATTAGTTTTGGCCAAAGCCAGCAAACAATGATCTGGTTTTGCGGCCAACAATGGATATCATAAATTCCCACTACAAATTGACATTGGAAAAATTGTGCTCTTCGCGCACCCCAAAAATGGGTCCCTTCGCGGTTTTCCTGTTTTTTATTGCATTTACTATATATTCATTTTTCTCCCCTTTTTTTTGTTGCTCGGGTACTTACCTCAATGCGGCTAGCTTATCAATTATTTATTTTTTGTACATGTAGCTTGAACGTTATTTCCAGTTCTTATCGCCCTGCAACGAGACCAGAATGAAATATAAATTACCAACTGTTCAGGTATTTAATATAGGTAAAGTCAGATAAGCACCTATTATCGACTGATAATGGTTGCTTGATAATAGTCTTTCTATTTAATTAACTATACGGTCATATTTGCCGCTAGCCACAATTTATGGCTCTGACGGCATATGGATATGGCCAAGAAATGCATTATGACTTCCTGTTGCCAACAGGCCAACAACATAATTTAACAAAATTAATTGTGTTTCGCCTATGGAACAACAAATGCATTTAACGACATTTGCATAACTTTGTTTTTCACACTTTTCCTTTTCACAAAGCAGTGCACAATGTTTTTCCACCTCCATTTCAATTCAACATAATTAAAATTCAATTGTTTTATGTTGATAAATTAATTTCCATACGTTTTAGAATTTGCGACTACCAACTGTGTATGTATTCAGAACCGTCAGGCAAATTGAATTGACGAAAACAAAAGCTTATTTATTATCAATTAATCAGACAAGAGCATACAAAATACTGATTTATCAATTTCATGAGAAAAAAAAATTATTTCATACTGTTTATATACTTCCTGGTATAACAAAAATAATGATAAATACTAAAGTATTTCAAATATTAAACATTTTACGAATATTTACGAATTTACATTTATTGCATATTAAAGTAATACATCCTAAGAATATGTTACAATTAGTTTGAAAATGTAAAAAAAAAATGGTCGACATATTTGCTTACGTACTGATTTAATGAGAAATGTTCATATAACAAAATGCAAAGAACAACAATTACAAAATAAGGAGAGCTGCTGGTCTCAAGAGACACGTAGAGAAAAATCGCATGACGATATCAACTTGAAATGGCCATTGGGAGTTCCATGTCAAGTGTTTGCTTCCGTGTGGGTGTCGTTAAGCATGTTGCTTATCGTATGCGTGATAAGCAAGTCAGTCAAGAGCAACTTGGCACATTTTTTTAATTAGTAATTAGAATCGCCTTGGGAGCTCAACTGAAAACAATAGAGGTCTGCAAATGACTTCCAAAATGCGAATAATATAATTAATAAATGCGCCCCTAGCATTGCTAATCAAACTAATTAATTAATTCGATTACGAGCGCCATGCGATACAAAGAACAGCTAATTAATGATGCCTGAACATTTCTGTTGCAAGGACTAAGGCAATAAATTATTTCATTTCTAATGTATTGAGTGGGAATGAGAAAGTGTGTGAGTGTGTATTACGTGTGGCATGTGACATGAGGCCGAAAAACAGAAGCTGCTGCTTCTGTCCCAAGCGCTCAGATCTATTTAAGAGGCTTAAAAACCTGACAACAAATTTCGCACGCTTTGCGGCGCCCACCAACAGTGACAACAGCAACAAAATAATAGCAGCAACAAGAGAAAAAATAACAAAGTTGAATGATTTGCGAGTTAACAGTTCATTAAATAAATGTTGGACCAATAAGCTAAAGCAAAAGCCGCTTATATAGTATGAACGAGCCGCCGAAAGGGTTCTCATTCCGTTTCTGTTTGTACTCTGTTTCTGCTTTTGGGAGCATACTCTACAAAAGAGTAAACTGCAAATTATTTTCTGGTTTATTGGTTTTGTGGTATCAATGAGTTTAAATTTTAATAATGCTACAAATAGTTTTTTAAAAAAATTAAATTTTTCCATACATATAATCTAGATTTAGATTATATAAATATTCAATGCATTTCACTTATTTTTGCAAATAAACAAAGTGGTTGTTTGTATTTGAAAAACCAGAACTCATTTGACATACAAAAAATATTAGAAATAATTTAGTTGCTATTGTTATTGGTAAATTTTCAAACTCATTACTTTTTCTTTACTTGTTATGGAAATATTTTAATTGAAATATACAACAAAAATATAAAATTGTTTAGCTTACTGCAGAGTATTTCAAAAATTTTAAAAGTCGAATCCATGTTCATGTTCGATTTGCTGTAAATGGCATAAATTATTTGCTAATGATCGCAAAATGTTGCTTGCTATAAACACTCTTAAATATATAAACAAAATGCCCTTAGGTTATTGTTTGGTTAATATTTTTTGCTTTTGTGTTCGGTCTGGCCTGAGGCGAGGTTTCATTCTGTTTTATGTTCTGGCACGAAGCCCATTAAAATTGCTTCCGTTCGGACAGTCGGCATAAAATGACTTTCTGTTTTGATTCCGTCTTTCTCTGCCTCTTTGACAAAGTCAATTCTGGTTGAACGTCTTGATTAAGCGCAATTAATTGCTGCAATTGCTGATTGTAAATCCAATTTATGCCCTTTTGCAACTGATTGGAGAACACATTGGACACGGTAACAATCTCCCTGAATGTTTCTCTGTTCGGATGTCCATCATCCACGACGAAGGTCATATGCATATTTTTACTACTAGTAGTTGGGGCTGCTGCTGTCAGTGTCGCCGTCGCTGTTGTTGTTGTTATTGAACACGCAATCGTTTCTTTTGAATATTAATAAAAATTTACATAGTCGGCCAACCAGTTTGGTATGATGATCGCCTCTTTCTCTATCTCCCTCGAACTCCGTCCGTCTTCGTTCGTCATCGATTTTGAATTTATCTTGGCCCATACAAGCGTGTAATTTGTTCGAGCTTTATGTTTATTGAATTTAGCTAGCGCCATGGACTGCAGTACATAGTTTTCGGACTAGGATTTAACGACTGTCTGGAGAGGAACCCATCCACTCAAGACATTAAATGAACAGTGGATAGCAATTTATTTAACTTAAGTCAAATATGTTAGACATTATAAAATGAAATTCAAACAAATGATCCTAAGGAAAAAGCAGTTGGAGAATTCAATTGAATACATTATCATTAAGAACATTTGAATACCATATATATATTATTTTCTTATACATTTAGAGGAACTATTGTCTTTGGACACTGTTTTATCTGCCCGTTGCGCACTTTATGGCCAAAAAATAATAATGCGGCAATTTGTCTTGCATTAAGACAACACTCGAAGGAAATGGAGATGCAGAAACATTGTCGGATTGTGCATTACGTGCTTATCGATTTTGTGGAATGTGGACTTGCTTTCGTTGCTGTTGCTGCTGCTGCCGAAAAATTTAATTACAAAACAATAACAAAGGAAGAAGAGAAAACACTGTAGGACAGGACAATGGGCGGAAAATGCCAACAATAAAAAGCAAATAAAAATGCCAAGCAATAATTTTTATTTAAGTTGCTTGCAACTTGCAACTTGCAACAAAAATGCGAATTATTTGCACAAGTACAACGTGAGGTCTTTGGCAGTCAAGTCATCAGAGCGGCCCAGGAATGAGTCGAGTCTGAGGAAGGTCTGTACACGGGACACTGAACACTAAACACTGGACGCTGGACACTGGACACTGGAAAGGCATAAGGTCTGAAAGTCGTCGTTGCAGTCGTGTCAGCATCCGGGGAATGCAACAGAAATTGCAAATCATGCAATTTGTGCGCACTTCGAATGCAATCAGCAAACTGTTTGATTTATGATCATTTGCTGTTTTCAGTTCAGTTCAATTCAGCTTGTACTAATTTTTCAAATCATACAAAAGCCTGACTCGACACAAAAATTAATCTTACCAGTGACTCCTCTCTCACAACTTCTCTCCCCTTTCGAGCGAAAAGACGTTACAATCAATAACTCAAATCAATTGCAGGACTGCAGTTGTTAACTCTCCCGAGTCCAGACAACGTCTCAAGGCGCTGCATAAAACCAGTAATTATACAGACCCCAAATGGGATGGTCCTGTCTCGCTACCCAGCTCCTGCCTGCCAAAGCATTGTGATAAACGAGCCTGCGCTGGATTGTAAGAAGCCTGGTGAACGAGTACTTGTTTGGTGCAAAACAACTTCATTATGAATTATGCGAGTTGGCGCACAGCTTTTGGCTTTATCACTATTACGGCATGTTGCAACTAATTGCATGATGCGATACGTGCGATACGAGCAGCACACTTTGTAATTATATTTGTTACAACTTGAAATTAGCATGCATTTACTAATTAGCTGCCATTGTAAAAGTTCCAAGTAGACGCCATGCCGCGACCTCAACAGCCTATCTCCAGTTTTTCAAGTTCTCTGTATTCCCATTCCATTCTCATGGCTGTCATATGAACCACTCGGAAAGTCAGAAAGTCAGAACTAAGTATGCAGCACTACCCACTCGTCTAAAAGTCAGTTTCAAACTCGTATCTCAAGAATGCGTATTAGTATATGTGTGTGTGTGTATCTGTGTATGAGCTGACTATGTATCTGCTAGATATTTTTCCAAAAGCAGCAACGCGTCTGTGGTGGCCACATATGAAGCTCAATTCCAATGCAGGCCGGTTTATTCAAATGAATTAAAATGACCAAAAATAATCAATAAAGTACAAGGAGATTTATTGAAACAAAAGGAAACTCAATGAGCACATAGTTAACACAAGCATCTCGATTATGCAACCAGAAATGAAAGCATTTAAGACAGTTTATACAAAATTCATTTCTAGTCAAGAGCTCGATATTGCCTATTAATTTTGTTATATTTTATATTTTTGTTCGCATATAAAATTTTCTTAAAGAGTATGCACTAGAAAAAACTATATTTAGTTGAGTTTGCTGAGAAATTTAATCACATTTATTAGCAGTTTGACAGTAGATTATGCTATCAACATTTAACGAGAATTTTCACTTTTTCGTAGAAATTTTGAGAATTTTATTAAATTGAAGCTCTCAACAGATAAGGAAAGATATGAATGATGAATTATTCAGCGCATATCAAATGCGACTAACTTTTTGCCACGTAACAACTAAATAACCACAAGCCAACAGACTATCAACATCATTAATTCAGACCAATATTTAAGTAAATATGTATTTTTAAACCACATACATGAATAATCAACAAATTGCTGTTCAATATTGAACGCAGAACCATAAAAATGTGAACGAGTTTATTTATTAAATACATTTTCGTTTGCTTTGCCCGCAGTGGGTTTGCGTGCAGCTTGTTGACATTTTTGCATTATTATTTATATATTTTGTTAACAAATATTTGCCCTTTTGAGTGCTAAAAATAGAACTCCCTCTACTGCTATCGCATGCCAGATATTACATCTCGGTTTTGTTGATACCCTGCACTTTTCATTTGTGAGTGAATTTGGATTAACCAACTTGCTTAGATCTGCAAAATTTGCATTTTATGCTGAACAAGAATATTTCGCATAAATAAAAAATTTAAGTGGTCTACAGAGTATCGTCTAGTCGATAACTTGCAATTGAAATATTCTTACTTTTTACGACGATTCGTGACATTTAGGCGCTAACAAAATACAAATCAAACAACTGAAACTCAAAGCTGATGGGCAAAATAAACGATATTAATTTGTACATATGTACATACACATGTACTACACATATGTGCATGTATCTACTGCTATCTACATATAAATGTGTGTATCTGTATTGGTGAGTTTCCGCTGCAGATAACAAAATAGAAAAAAATGGAAAAAAAATAATGAGAAAAATAAATAAAATATAAATGTGGAGCATTGTAATCGCCATATGCGATGAGTAACAAAAACAAATATGAAAACAGTTATTATTTTTTATTCATTGATGATATCAACTATCATGCATGTATGCCTAAACCGTTACAATGTTTCTTTACATAATATTGCACAATAAGAAGCACTAAAAAATAGCAAAAGTCCCAAACGACCTGAGGCTGCATAGTGAAAGTTACAGCTAATAATCGAGAAGTTGATGATCATGATGATAATGATGTTGTTGTCTAATGGCAAACATTTGTAAAAATCACACGAAATTCATTCATTCATTGATGAAGACATTGGCATTGCATAAGCCGTAAAATTGCCAAGAGTCAGAGATTTATTTTTGGCAAAAGTTTCGCAAACATTTATTGCCCTTTCAAATTGTTGGGTTATTCAAGTTACGTTGGAAAAAAGTTCCATGTTATTATCTAGGATCCTTGGTTATGTAAGGAACAAATCAACCTCTGGAAAAACCTTTCGCTTTTTCCCAAGTAAAGAAGTTAAAACTTGAGTTGGCAACACTTAAGCGTAAGGAATGTCTTTGGAATTTGGGTCACAATTTAAACAAGCAATTGGCCCTAGCCCTATTTTATCATTTCTCTTGTATTAAGGATGCTAATTGTATCCTTTTCACTTATCTCAGTAACAGAATTTTGCAATGCACAAAGGAAGTCTTTGTGAAGCATCTTGCTTTTTTTCGCTTGTAAATTTAGCCATTTGCATTTCGCCTCCATGCAGCAATTTGTCAAAAGCTTCTTGTGCACTTCGTTTTTGTTATTTTGTTTATAAACAAATGGTCAAATATAATTAGAGTACTCGTCAGCGGCAGCTTGAAAAGCAAAGTCAGGTGTCAGTAACAAACGCATAACAAACAAACGAAAGAGATAGCCAACTGACTCACAGAAAAAGCGAGAACGAGAACGAGAGAGAGAGAGAGCGAGCGACAGGGTGCGAGCGAAAGAGAGCGAGAGAACGCCAAAACGGACTATGGGCTTGAGTAAATAAATAGCTGTAAAAATCTTTAAAAGGCCATCAGACGGTTGTTCACCTGCGACTCTTTCGACGCGCTCCACCTCGTTTCTTGGTCAACCTTTTGGGCCGAGCCCAGTCAGAGTTGTTATTGTATTGCTGTTGTTGTTATTATTCTTGTCGTCGCGTTGTTGTTGAGCCTGTCATTTCAGTTGCTTCTGCTTAGTTTGTTTTTGTTTATTTCGTTTTTTTTTTTTGGTTAATTTTTAACGTGCCAAGAATTCCGTCCGCCCATTTCCATGTCAATTGGCTGCGCACGTTGCGTTCTGATTTGGTAGTTCGTTTTCGTTTTTTAGCATATTTTGTTGTAGTTTTTTTTGTGTATTTCGCGCTTTCTGTTACAATTTTCGGGGTGTTAACTTTCATGACGACCCACATAGGCAGCCAAGTTGAGCAAGTGTTGGCCAAGTTAGCCACGCTGCCTTCTAATCTTCTAATCAACTTGCCAGCTTTGCAGCTTTCGTTGCTAAGAGAGTTAAAGAGCTCGCTCGACTCTGAAGCGAATCACAACTCATTACTATGCCTAATTACGGCTCAATCAACTGACTGACTTCAACATCTACATCTTCGTCTCCATCTGCAGCTGCAGTTTCAGTTGCTGTTGGTGTTGGTGGTGCAGCTGTAGGGCTGTAGGACCGAGTTGCTTCACCTGGCTGGCTGGCTGGTTACCTAACAGCAACTTAATGACTTACTGAAAGTAAAGACAGTCGCAACGGAACCAACGACATGCGCGCGCAAAGTTTGTGGCATGCCTGAAATATTTGGCGGCACCTGAATGCATTTTACAAATTTTTATGTTGCCTTTGCCGTTGTCGTTGCCACTGCTGCGGTTGTGGCTGTTGCAGCAACATGTGATAAATTGCGGGCATCAACAGCAAAGCAGCAGCGGCAGCAGCAGCGGCAACCACAACGACAACTGCCTACACTTGCCAGACGAAGTTACTTGAGCTGCTGACATTTTTGGATAGCTGACTCATTGCCCCAAGCACTGCACCCAGGCGAGGGCACGGCTTGTGACACTCTTGTACTCTTGGCTAAAGGAACGAATCTGAGAAATTAACCATTAACATTTGAGTAAATGAGTAAATGAGTAAAAATGTATATATAGAAATACGAGGATGAAAAATGCCAAGCCAGCCAAAGCCAAAGGCAAAGGTGAGTCTGTGACTGACTGTGGCAAATGTTGATGACTTTGCATTGAATTCGCTTTAAACTGCCAACTGCAGCCATCAGATGCGTTTCTATTGAACGACTCCAACTCAACTCAACAATGTTTCATTATGTGTTTCTATGTGTCTCTATCTGTGTGCGTCTGTCGGTGATGATGCAACATTTGCCACAATACTACAAAAAGCGCCCGTGGTGCTGAGGCATAAGTTTAATGCCCGAAGGCCAAAAGAGCTCTTCTGTGTGTGTGTGTGTGTGTGTGTTTATGTGCGCTCGTGTACTTAGTGCTGGTTCGATGATGTTTTCTTATTTCTTATAGAGATGCCTCACTTCGAGGGTATAATGAATACGTCATGATGTTGCCACACAACCAAAACCTGGCATTTACACTCGATTTAGCGAGATTACGCGAACTATAAAGTGAAGTTTCAGTTTGATTTGATCGATCTGCTGACGGGTTATATTACTTTTTGAATTACACTATTGTAAGCATATTAAAAATATATTTATGACCAAAAAATTGTAAACCTCGCAGAGTATCTCAAAGGCAGTCTGATGTTTTGTTCCTTAGAGTTTGCTTCATGCATATATGTATGCATCTTTCGATTTAGCCTTTTTCAGAAGTCTCCAATAAAATGTCACCGCACAGCAGTCAACTATGACCATTTGCATTGGCATTTCTCGTGGCGCAGTTGGAAATGTTGGCACCGTGGTTACGGTTTAATAACCATTCATTGCTAATGCCAGTAAAAAAACCGACTATCTAGCATGGATGTATTCATAGCTGTGGCCACTATTGTAGCCACATTACATATAATATAATAAATAAAAACTAGTCAAGTGAGCATAGAGCCAAAAACATTGCAACAGGTTTATTTACTAGCCTTTTGCCTTATTAAATCTTCTGCTTTGCTATTGTAGATCTTGTTATTGTTGTTGTTGCCCCTACTGTTTGTTGGTGTAGTTTGTTAGCTGTCTGCCTGTTGTATTTATCGTGTGCTTTTTTCTGACTACGATGATTTGCGACTGAAGGTTAGTTCGCGTCATTAGAGTTGTCTGAGTTTTCATAATTTTACTGCGCCAACTACCATTTTTAACTGCGAGCGAGGGAACCAATTGAAAATAATGAGAAAAACAAAAAGACGATTAAAAAACTAAAAATAAATTGTTGCAGAATGTTGCGACTAACAAATGTATCTTGAAGATGTGCTCCGACCACTCGCACGCACAAATACGAGTACATTTCACAAAACAAAGTTCAGCTCTCCACACACAATGCTCTCAACTCAGTAACAAACCGAGAACGAGCAACGAACAATGAACAACAAACAGCCACGAAGAGGGCAATGCGTCCCATTGTCGAAACTTGCTGCTTGTGCTTTAGAATTTTGCTTTCTTCCCTTCATTTCATCTTATTCCTGATAACAACAAATTCGAGAACAATGCTAAAAACTTTTTGGCTGTCTTTGATATGCTCGGACTCGTACTTAGACTCTCTTGGTGAATACATATAGTATATCTCGAGCGCGTATATTTTTGGCAAAATTCTTAAGTTCCGCTGCCCTCTCACGTAATTCATTACTTGTTAAGATTCGTCTTATTCAGTCACTGGCTATTGTGTGTGCTAAAAGGAAAACAGAAACACGAAACATACCACACACCACACACAAAACGCAGCAGTGTCAGCGGCAGAGGAGGAAGTCGCTTCTCACCTAGCAGCGTGTATATCCGTCAGATATCGCTTCAACTATTTGTATTTGCCGAGTTGCTCATATTTTATGGCCCCTTCTCGCGTAAACAATACCAGAGTACTACAACAGCAACTACAATGCCATACGGCGAGATAAGCGTTTTTATACTTCTCCAACGTATGCTTCTTCTTCTGCTTCTTATTTATATAAATACGCGACCCATGCTGCCACTCAAAACTGACCAGAGGCACATCACGGAAAGGCGCAGCGCACACTTTACACATTTTCCCCGATGGCTATCGCCCCACAATGAATGGCTAAGTGAAATCCTGGCAATGTGACAGTCGAGAACACGTCGTGGTTGCATGTTGAACATCAATTTTAATTAGTAGAGATATAACACTTGTTAAAGGAAGTTGTATCTTTAGTGCGTTCACCTCTAATAATAGATATGAAAAGGCTAAGAAGAATTTTTATTCCAATGCTTTTCATTTTAAAACTCGTCTTTGAACAACAAATTTTCATTTTAATAAAGACTCTTTAATTAGTTAATCTACAACACTTGTTAAAGGAAGTTGTATCTTTAGTAAAAGATATGAAATGGTTGGGAAGAAGTTTTGAAAACACTTTTTAATAAACAATGTTTATGGAAGCACAATAGACAAGTCTAATCAAATGGCTCCAAGTTTGGAGCGCTCCTGCTGATCCTTCGGGCCAAGCGATCTCTCTTTGCCGTTTTTGGCCAACATTCTTGTAGGCCGGCTGACATGTGCCAGGCGCTCCAATTTATGGCTGTCGATACGAGCAGTATAAATTGCGGCTGGCTATTGATTTGCAGTTGTTGTCTTTGTTGTTATTGTTGCGTGTGTTGACAGTTGACAGTTGAGTTACAAGGTCATTATGTGGTTGTTTGTGGCTATTTGCTGCTGATACGTAGCTTGTTGACCAGCATTGGGCGTGCACACAACGAGTTTGTGCGTCATGAGATACAAAATGTATCTGTAGATGTATGTATCTGTATGTAGTTGTATCTGTATCCGTATATCTGCGAGCGTAATTACAGTTAACGTTAAGCAGTCAAAAGCTCAACTTCATTTCCGCCGTTGATCCAAACCATTCCCAAACCCTCGCACACCAAACCAACTCATCTCTTAAGTCATAGAAACTGAAATTTTTGATTGATGTTTAGGCTGCTCAAACATCATGCCAAGTATCTATCTTCCGTTTGACAGGTAACGCGATAAAAAAAGAGAAGCAAATCAACACACACAAAAAGAAGTAAAGCCTGAGCATCGATGATCCCTTGCCTTTGCCTTGCCTCAATTGAGTTGTCTTTTTCCATTTCGGGCCACTGGCTCAGCTGCAGACACCGATTCAGATACGTATCTTTTGTTTAATATTTTTTTGCCATTGTCTGGCTCAACGTCTCATCTCATTCCGTCTCAATGTCTGGCTTTGGTTTTAGTTGCTATTGTGTGCGTGTGCGTGTGCTTGTGTGATAGATTTCCATATTTGTTTTGTGCCCACAGTGATTAGGAGGAGCTCAGCTCAAGTCTGGTGATGATGGGGCCCAATTAGTAGTTTGTAACTGTCCAAATATTTGAGCTACTTTGATGCTGTGCTTCTTGGCTACGACGCAGCGGGCAACAGACAAGAGACAAGAGTGAAGCCGACACTGGATGCGAGCGATCTGATAAGGCACCAGCTGGTTCTTAAATTGAAAACTGGATGTTGAAGTGGGTCGTTGGTTCGAAATTGTCGTGAAAGATGTGCAGAGCCAAGTTTATGAGCAAAAGCTGTTATCCCAATGCGATGCGCTTTCACCCAACTGCACCTAAAGTAACATGATGCAGACTGACAGACAGACTGTCAGACACACAGATACACAGACGCAGACTGCATGTGACAAATGCAGATACAAGATACAAATGCTGACAGCTACTTAATCGAAGTAGCCGCAACGAATCCAGAGAGAAGACCAAAGTGAAACGCCAAAGCAGATGATATTATGCACTTGCAAAGCGAAACCATCTCTTGACGACTCCTCTTGGCCGGCTTTTTGTAACTACCAACAAAAGCCAAAAGGCAAAGATGAGTTTCAATTTCAGTTTCAGTAAGAGTTTCTCAGTTGAGTTTGAGTTTGAGTTTGTGATGATGATGACTGCCGCATTCCATGCAATGCAGGGCCCAAAAATACAAAAAAAAAAAGTAAAAAAAAAATGAAAACAGAAAAAACCAAAAACACGGAGACCCAAAGACTATATGGCTGTGGTCTGGTATAAATCGCTGTTAATGCTGTTGTTGTTCTTGATGTTGTATGTGCTGGGCTGCAGGAACCAGTTTGGTTTGAATTTTATGTGTATTTGGTTGAAAATTTACGAGTTTGGCGAATAAAGCAGCAAAGAATTCAATGAACTCGTCTTCACAGACTTCTAAGCCAGCAGCAACTCGGCTAAATACAGACAAATACACACACATACACATGGACACATGTATCTTAAACGTTTACACCGCCAATGTGTATGTAGTACATGCATCTTCCACTCACACTCACAAGCCTTTTATGGAGGAGCCTATACATAATTGCAAATGTATGTGTGTCTGCCGCAGGCTCCTAGTTATGCAAATGCCTGTTCTGCCCACCCGCTGCAAAGGCTCTAAGCAGAAATTGCTTTCGAATTGGTTTAGGCTACAAATTTTTATGCCTGCTGCCAAGAACAACAACATCAGCGTGCGCTGCATGCTTCCAATTGTTGTTGCGGCTGTTGCAGTCGTGTTGTTGCTCGCTTGTATCTACAGGTTGTGGCAACATTTGTCTTGTCATTGCAGTTGTAGCTATTTCTGCGGCTGCGTGCCTCATCTCCCCGCCTCCCCCCCGCTCTAAGCTTAACCGTCACATCAACTGATATGCCTCGGCAATTAGCTGCAGCCGTGGGCTAACATCCACTTGGCTCATTGGCTAGAATTGCATTTTATCTGCGGACAGCTCCATTTGATGGTCATCCTCGACGTTCTCCTCTTCTCAATTTTCAGTCGTTTCTTAACACACATTTTTAATAGTTTGGCACGCAGAAATTTGCTGGCAACGTTGTAATTAAAATGCTGCCAGCAAATATAATATATGGCTAAGAGCCAGGCATTTAAGTATTAATTGCCATCATTTGGAGCCTTTTAAATGCCCAAATGGCAAAAAAGATATACAACAATTAGACAGTCAAGTGAGTTGGGGCTGAGATTCATCTCACTCAGCGTTTTAACTGAGAAAGTCAAACATTTGGGTTGGCAAGCACATTAAGATAAGCTATTATTAATGGTTAAACTACTCTAATCATTATTTTCAAATTTATGGAATGCCACGTCTGCTAAGACACCTAAATATTTTATTTATAAAAGTCTTATGATGTATTAATTATTTGTAGAGCATACGAATTGAACCGTAAAATCTATTTTTGAAAAATTAAAGTTAATTACTGTTTTTAAATTGAGTATATATCTAAATACAAATACTAAAAAGGCCAAACTTGTACACATGTTGCGAAACAATACAAATTATTGTATACGTTAACATACTTTTAAATACTACTATGAAAGACGAGACCACGACTCAAGTTACCCAATGTTCGTTCACAACTAGACACAGGTGGAGGTTAAGTCTTGCATAAAGAACTTGCACAGCATCGCAGCAATCGGACACTACGTGCCCCTCCGTTGCCCCCCTATCCAAGTGGCAATGCCATTTGGCCATTTGGCCATTTGGCTATTTGCATCTTCCGTTTTCAGCTTCATTCCAAGTGCCTCAGTTATCCAGCGTTAACTACAGTTATACACAAACGTGCTCACTGTTTTGGGACGACATTAGATTACAGTAGATATGTAGAACACGACACAGTCGACATGTGTATAGAGATATTTTCCCTGGTCATATGTAAATTCTTCGATCACATTACAATCTCGTTTATGGAACGTGAAGAAGACCTGAAATACTGGACTGACCTACGACTAAGCTAATGATATTTGTATTGGTAAAAAATATTCGAATTCGTTGTGAACTGTTCGTCGAGAACGTGACGACGTGCGAAATGAATGAAAAATTAAGGGGCCCATCTCTTCTGTTTCGCACCTGACCACATCGTGAGGTCAACGTGAGCAGAACATAAATCAACAGCGCGAGAGACGGTGTGATGTAAGCTGAGGCATAATATGTTTGTGATTAATTTATCGAAATTAACATAAATGGCAACAGCTTTAACTTTTACTCGCTCGCCTCCTTCTTCTTGTCATTGCCATTGCTATCGCCGGCAAGCGACCCCCCGCAGAAGCCTTTTGGCCCAGGCCCATCCCCCGATCTGACCAAAGCATGGCCGACATTAATAATTAAATTTAATTGCCATTGCTGCTTCTTAATGATGCAGTCCGAAAAAACAAAAAAAAAAGAGCGTCAGAAAAAACGGCAGTCGGGTCGAGCACAGAGCCGGGTCCCGAGACCCCTAGCTAAGGCCGAGAAAGAAACCCGTTTTCAAATAGACATGGAAATTAAACGAATGTTGAGTTTTATTAAACAAATAAAAATGAATGAAAGAGCTTTTGATGTATACACGCCAAAGAAAGAGACATAATAAACTTGGACGGTGCGACGGCACTTTTACTTATTGGCTCATTGCGAATATGAAACGACTGGGACAGGTTTGAGCAGGTGTCAGTCGGGTCTAACAACTCGAGCGAGTAACTTACGAAAAATGTTTGAGTTATGCGACAAGTGAAGGGAAGGCTTGACACATGGCATTTCTACAAAAGTCGCAGGAATTACATTTGCATAATATTCAAGTTCACTCTATTATACTGATTAAAAATAGAGAATGAACAGTCTTTTGAAATATTTTAAAACGACTCGAGAGTACTCGCCGAAATGAACACCACCAGAATGGGACTGAATTGAATTCCAGCCCATTAAGATTTGACTTCACGCATCAAGTTCCAAATAATTCATAATTAATTAGATAAGTTTATTTGTTCATTCTATTGTTGATTACGATATCAATTTTAAGATTGATATTTTAATCTATTTATAAAAGTAAATGGTTATAACATAAATTATTTGTGAACATATTTCAATAATCCATCAAGTTCCAAATTAATATACATGACAATTGTATATCTGCGCTTATTACAATTAATTAGATAAGTTAATCTATTCATTTCATTGTTGATTACGATACCAGGTTAAGCATTGCTATTTTAACCTATTTTCAAAAGTAAATTGCTATAAAAACATAAATTATATCTGAACTTATTTCAATAATCAATCAAGTTTTTATGTTGATGGAAACTTCAAAGAGAATGTCGAGTTGATTAGAGAACCGTTCAACGAACTTTATTTAAGTGAACACCTACTGGTCGATATTCCAGTTTCGAATTTAATTATGCAAATTAATAAAACAAACTTTAATTAACGGGTTCACAAAAGAGAAGAGTCCACAAATTACTATCGTACGAATCAATCTAAGTGGAGCTAGCTGGTATCTATCTTCATACATATATATCTATATCTATCTGTCAAGTCGGTGCGCTCCCTTGCAAAAGTGTGTCATCTAACGGCCTGTGGCTCTCTCATGAATTGCCCCGCGATAATTAATAAATTTGGCCCGATTCTAGGCCAAAACTGAGCAGTGTGCAGAGAGCTAGAAAGCCCAACGAACAATGTAAACCCAAACAAACCGGTGGCAGGCACACACACACATATGCAGTGTTGTGTGTGTGGGGGTAGCTTGCTGCTATGGCAAAGGCGAAAGCAAAAACAAAAGGTTTAAGGAAAAAATGGCAGCACTTTCCAACGAGAATGTGGAGGGGAGGAGGGGCTGGAGTGGAGTGGAGAACAAAGTCACAGCTGCGACAAGGCATGAAAATCAAATAAAAATTTATTGATTTTTCTATGCCGGCGAAAAACAAAGCAAAGGACGTAGCCAATAAAAGTAATTTGCAAGCAAACACAAGCGAAATAAAATAAAATCAAAAGAAATGAAAAAGAGCGACGAAGAAAGACGAACAACAAACACGCAAAAACAAAAACAAAAACCAAAGTCAATGCACGCCAAAACGAAGAACAATCGGCCAAATACAAAAAGCAAAGAAAAGACGATGGAGAACATGAAGCACGCAAGGGCGGCAAAGGCAATGACAACGCGTCGTTGGCAGTGTTGTTAAATGTCAGCTCGAGTTAACGGAGCCACGCGGAACACACGCAACAAAAAGAAATGTTTTGTTGTGGAGCGCCAGGCAACAGCAACAACAAACAACAACAACAAAAAACATACAGCAGACAGCAGCAGGTGCCGCGAGTAAGGCAAGGTTCTGTTTCTGTTGCTGCTCTATGCGAACCGTTTCGTTCGCTGCGACTGTCTGTCTCCCTTGTTTGTTGTTGCTCCTGGTCGCGTGGCAGAGACACTTGACGTCCAACGTTCAGATGGTTGGACACGAACTTACCCTCAACCCGCAAGTTCGAATGCTCCTCCGACCGCTGCTGCTGCTGTTGATGTGACCGCTGCACAGTGCTTTGATTTTGCTGTCACAACGCAGACTAAGGATTATCGCAGACCTGAACAGACACTTCGAGCTCTCTTGTGGCCCACAATACTCCCAGGCACGGACACAACTCACTGACTATAAATACTGCACTCGCGATTGTTGTGTTTCGTTGTGGTTGTTGTGTTGTTGTTGGTCACACACTTTATTTGATTGGCTCAACTGGAAATATTCACGCTAATAATTTGTAATTTATGCTTATTATATTTATAATTTGCATTTATATTTCACACATTTGCTGTCGTCGAAGAATACGAAGCAAATCGCACAGCTGACTGTGATTTCTGTGTGTGTGTAACTTAACTAACTGCTTTTGCATTTGCTGTTGCTCTTGCTTTTGTTGTTGTTGTTGTATCTTCGCGCGCCCTCACACACACTTCACACACACACACACACGCACGCACGCACGCGAGCACACAAATACACATGCACCAAGAAAACAAACACTGCACCTGTGTGTGAGAGTTTGTCGTGTGCAAGTGGTGAAAGAGAAATGCAACGATTCGTTTAACACGCACCCCACTTCCAACTGTTTCAACGGCTAAAAATCGACTGAATTACCGAAGCGCCTGAATGACTTGTCTCAACGTGTCTGAACCGAAACGGTTCGCACTCGCCGCACTGTTGACCGGCTAACGGTTGGTTGGCAACGCGACGACTAGCTCCAACCCCAACTGCAACATGTTCGATGTGTGACTAAGTGTGAGTATCCAGTTTTGGTGATAACTTCTTCCTACCGATAAATTCCGACTACTCTGCGGGCGTTTTGTACAATCTTTTGCCAGCCCAACTGCTTGGAACGCACCCGCATTTCCCAAATGGATTTTTGGCTCAAGTTTATGCCTTCAAAAAGTGAAACCCACTTATTGGAACCTTTTTTATCAGTTGTATATCGTGACTATTGCAGGCGTAAGTCGTGCACTTAGTTGTTATCTTGAGAAAATGGCAATAAACTTGACATGCGCTAAGTCCAAACTTTGTTAGGAAATTGTTTTTCAGCAAATCAATCAAAAAAGTACCTAGAACACTAGATGAGTCATTAAAATAGTTTCCACGAGCCTTCTTATCGGTGGCAATAAATATTCTTGACAGTATTTGCGAATCCATATAGTACCCATGAGCATTTTGGTTCAAAATAAATACAGGAGAGAAAATAGTTAACCAAAATAGAATTATATTATAGTGGTACAAATCAATGCTGATATAAACGATTTCGTCACAATATCAAAATCTGTGTTGGCAAGTGTTATTCAGCCAAACACAACGTGTTTGAAGCCGGCATTCATGGCATGACGAACATGTTGTGACTGAATCACTTGACGCTGCCAACGCACGTGAAACATGAACGAACCAGAGTTTGAAGACCTCATTTTGCGCGCAAAATTCATTGATATATTTTTAAAAGTTAAATATTTACATAGTATTGTAGCAACAAACATTCAAAGCGTAATTTTAATAAACAGCTGTGTTGAATTTAAATAATTGTCGGTCGCACGTCAAGAATGCAAAACATACCCGCAAAAGCAGCTCCCCAAATGACTATTTCTTTCTGATATCGAACAAAAAATATTTGCTCAACTGCTTTCATTTGTTTTGTTTCAGAATGACCAGTTCGACCAATTTAAAAAGTACATACGATCCAAGTGCAACAAGTAAGAACGCTCTAGTCGAGAGTGCTCGACTCCAAAATACCCTATTCCCATTAGTTTTCAATCATATATCATTTACACACATACACTGAAAAATAGTTTTCTGTTATTTATTATGTTCTATTATTTATTAAGAGTATGTATGAAGCACAGATAGTTTACCAAGTTCTCAAGTTTTGCGCAATTTACATCAAAAAGGAACATTTGTGGGCGAAGGGGTGGCATCCAAAATTTAAAATAAACTGAATCTGCGTAACGAATGCATGAATGCCTGCTAAATTTTCAGACTATTATATTATAGTTTCTGAGATTCACGCACTTACACGAACAGACGGACGGACAGACAGACAGCCGTACATGGGAAAATCAACTCGAATGCTAATGCTGATCAAGAATATCTATACTGTATAGTGTCATAGATGTATACTTCTGCCTGTTACATGCATTTGTCATTTGCACGAAGCAATATCCTTTTTTCTCATTTTCAAGAAGTAGAGGGTATACAAAGAAGTTTTGAAAATGCCTGATAAACTGTTTTCCAATAGTTATTATTACTTATTTTAAGTCATTAATTATTTATAATCTTAGTTTATTGCACTTGAATAAAATTCTAAAATTGAGTTCAACACCTTCAACGTCCTGCAATTGGAAGCTTTTAAAAAACATAGTTGCCTTTCACACTTTACATAATGCTTAAGTGCTACCTTGTTTTCCACTTTATTGTCCAAATTTCTGTGCACTATTCCCATAATTCATAAATCGATTTTAGCACTTGGCACTTGACTCCGAATGTCCACAAATTGACAATTTTCAACGCCATCAAAACTGCATTTCGATTGCTCCAATTTCCGACACTTGCCTCCCTCCCCTTTTCCCCTTTCCCCTTTTTCATTTACGGCAGTTGCACTTTTCATTTGTTTGCATTTTCATTGAAAGACAACCAGGCCCGGACTCCGACGCCGAAGAGCAACTGCAGAACGAGTCTAGCAGAACTGCAATCAGCTTGGTTTATATTTCTTCTTTTTTTCTCTTTTTTTTTAGAAGCAAAGCAAATGCAGCGAACACAAAGTTTTCCGCAGAGCAACAAAATGCAAAAAGCAAAAACAAACTTGACTCGAAACGAGTTCAAAGTTTTTCCTCTATTGATAAACTTGTATTTGGTGTGCATACAATTGCAACTGTATGCTTTTCGCAAATATCCAGCGACCTCTTGCGACAGATCATACGAGTATTCCTTTTGTTTAGAAGCTCAGCTAAGCCGCGACACTCTGGCTCCATCCTCAGTTTCTCAGTATCTGAGTATCTGAGTAGCGCAGGGTAAAAAGAATAATGAAGTTGCTCCCAGTTGGATGGAGAAATCTCTTACTTGGCTAAAGTTTCTCTGAGCATCATTAGTTTCGAACACAACACAAGCAAGTCTTTACTCAACTCAATTTAGGTCAACATAGTTCTGCTTTTAGTTTTGGAAAATGCTGGGAGTCTAAAACCGAAGTGAAATCCCAGTTTGGGAAGAGACAATTAAGCTATATAGAGCGATATTAATGTTTATCTATTTCAAAATTGTTCCATTATTATTAATATTGCAACATTAATTTTAATGAATAATATCAAGAATTATATTACGAAATACTTTTTATTAACTTTCACTTATTAAATTCCTTGTTAATCATTTACTGCTAAAATAATAGATCGGAAAGTAAACTCGAAATTATTCTAATAAGGATTGTGCTTTCCCAATTTGGAAAGAAACTTGAGCGATATTAATATTTATCTATTTTAAAACTGTTCAATTTATTTAATTCAATTAATTTATCATAATGTAACATTAATTTAAAATAATAATAATTAGAATTATATTAACAAATACTTTTTATTAAATTTCACTTAATAAATCCCTTGTTGACTATTTACTGCTATAATAATAAATCGGAAAGAAAACTCGAAATTATTTTATCAAGGATTCGATACAATACTAAAATTGCACATCCCATAAATCAATATAACTATTCTCTCAACTCAAGTCTATTTTTGCAACTTGTTAATGTCAAACTGTTATCTATTAATGGGCAGCACTTAACAGATTACCTATCGCTATATACGATAGGTTATCGGCATTAGCATTGAATGTTTTCAGCCCACCTGGGGCCTCGAGCAGTTTCCTGCTTTCGGTGCTGCCAATTTGCTGGCCAATTGAAAATTCAATGCACGCCCCGGACAAAAACTCATTTGCAACACTTCACGCAATGCAGGCGATTTCGATTTAGCCAAGATCAAGGGCGATAATAAAGGCGAATCCCGCGGCGGCCCCTCGTGCCACCAATTGTTGCAGCACCGAATCGTGTTGCGTCGCGATGCGACGCGTTACGTTGCGTTGCGTGCCGCATCGCCGCATTACCGCAACTATAAATAACCGAGGCAGCAACAACAAGTTGGTCTTATCCCAGCTGGCTGATCTTTACGCAGCGGCAACAAGAGAAACATGTGCAACAGCAGCAACAACAACTGTGGCAGCAACAAGAACACAAGAAACAGCAGCAACAACAAACATTCCTTTCGACATTTAATTAACGATCGCGATTGCAATCAATTCAGCGCGCCTTGCACCCAACTTTATGTACGCCCCCGTGTGCTGCATGCCCCACCATGACTCTGAAGTCGAAGCTGAGCCGAGCTGAGCTGGAGGCCGTCGCATTTGGTGGGCTGTTAGCCACAAAGCTGACAAATACTGTAATTAATTTTAATTGCAGCGATTGGCGCCCGCTTTCCGTCTCATTAAAGTTACCTCTTGGCCAGTTCTTCGTCTGCCTCATCAGGCCGTGATAAGCAGCGAGCAGAGTCGGATGAGCTGCCATTCGACATTCAGAGTAGCAAAATAACAGACTGACTGTGTCTATCAAATGCGACTGTTGCCAGAGGATCAGAAGGGAGGCAAAGGGGCAACTACAAGGTTTTGCTACGTGTTTTTGCACCTAATTGCAGACGCGTCGCCTCACATTGTTGCACGTGCAGCTGGTGTGAGGGGCTGCCATGTTGCGATTTCAATGCTTAATGCAACATTTTCGTGCATAGCTCACAATCGCGTCAATGGAGTGTGGCAAAAGCAATAAAATGCGCCACAACAACAAGCGCTGAGTAACGAACATCAACACCAGCAACAACAACAAAGTAACAAGCATTGAGCGACATTTCAGCCATTTCTCAAGTGCAATAATAATATGAAATACTTTTAGTGTTCAGTTCATTGAACGAGCACAAATCCAATTAGATTTGTAGCACCCGCATTCACACACACACACACACACACACACGCACACGCACACACACATAAATGTGCATACATGCAAATGACATGCTCGACACACACACTAACACAAACACGAATACGCTGAGGTAATTACAAAAATCATAGCATACTTTGGAGCGCAAGCAAATTATGCCAGTCAATTTGCCAGCTACACAAACTATTGAATGCTTGTGGCTTCTTGTGACTGCGTTGCATGCATATTGTGTGTGCGAGTGTGCGTATGCGAATGTGTGCTGGTGTGTGTGTGTGTTTGCTTGTTAACCACCAAAATTCGACTTGACCTGCCAATTACTGCTGCACGCTCGGGTGTATTTACAGCTTCAATCCCACATATTGATTTCTGCAAACAATTTTCTTAGTTATAAATTATTTGCATTTCATTCTATTCATTTTAAATGTCTTGCAGTTACATAATAATTGGGGGCCAACTCAAATTTATCCAATGCAAAATGTATTGTTTTTTTGCATTTGTACAAATATTAATTAAAGTTTCCTTATGTGCTTGTTTGGAAGAAGGACCAAATTATATTTTCATTGTTGAACTTTGTTATGGTCTAAAACATGCCATGAATGCTGTTAAGCAAACATTTCTTATTTCAATTACGCAATAATAGTAATAAATGTATTTAAAATTTGAGTAATATACTTACCATAAAAATTAAAATGAAAATCCTTATAAAATATACACAATAATCTGCTGTTACTTTTCAAGTACTACGAACCAATAAAAATTACCAAAACGCATTTGAATACTTGTTATCTTTTTTGTAGATCTCATGGAATTTATACGAAACGTAAATTAATACAAATTAATGTAAACCAAAAAGTATTATAATCAGCTTTAGAAGCAAATTAAAAATAGAAATAGACAATTGAAAATTGAATACAATGGTTTGATTTGCAAGTAGATTATAGGCATACAGATAACTGAATAAAATAAATATATAAGACTGATTTAGGATGAACACAAATATGTGTTTGTACTTTAATTAAAGTTCCTTGTATCCTTCTGCGGTTGACTAATGTGATGTTATCTCTTGGATTTCGGTTGGCTTGTTTGCATTCAAATTTAAAGGGACAAGAGACAATTCCCCTGCGACACTTTCGCTAAGCATGTAATTGAATTTCCATCACAATTTGCAGTTGCTTGTTCCTGATGTTTTGTGGTTGTCCTGGTTAGTGTCATTTCAGTTGATTCGAAATTTTAACTAGAATATGCAAATGACACGCTCTCCCACTGATGACAGTTATCCTTTAATTCAATGAAAGGAGGGCGTGTTAATGTTTTGCTTTCTTCCCAATGAAGTCGTCGTCGCCATGTGGCATCAATTCCGAGATTACCATAAAACCGGACAACCAAAAATAACAGCTGCTGCCCGCATTCTGTCAATCATTCTCACTGATGCGTAATGCAATTGAGAACAATATAATGATTTCTCTGTCACGAATTTGCAATGAAAATAAAGTTTAATCCAAATTATAGTTTGGAGCTTCTGCTTGAGTTGAGTTTCGATTGCAAAGTTTTAATGCAAATTGAATATTTAAACATAAAATGCTACTGCACATGGATAAACTTGAAATCATTTCGTTGCTTTCAATGCAAGTCATTTCATTACTGTCGAGTAAAAGTTTAATTCGCTTTGATACGATTCATAATCTTTCCGATATAAATTGCCAATTGCAATTCACGCTGAGAAACAGATTGTCATTGCCAGTTTTGGATAAAAGTCACGAGCCCCCAACAACTGTAGGTGTGTCGTCACTGGGAAACTTGCCGATGACAACTGAAAACAACGACAACAACAAAAATAAAAGAAAAATCCGATTCAAAATCAAATGCAAAACATGATTGCTCACAAAACTTTCAGACTGCCGAGAGCGAAGCAATCAGGTAAAAGTGAAGGAGTCGGGAAAGTTAAGCTGCTAATCATTAACTACTTATCGCTTAAGAGAGAACTAAGCCCCAAATAACAATCAAACCTTATTGAGTTGCATTCAGCTGTTAGCTTAAATGTAACATGTAATCTAAACAAATTGTTTTAAGATATTAAAAATAATATTTGTTTAGAAATAACTTCAAGACACACAAAACAAGGCACCTGAATAACTAATAAGACATGTGCAAAAATTCCGATAGTCGAGCTTGGCTTTTCTTATTCATCGTGACTGCTCTCAGTTGGCTTTTTCTTACATTTCAACAACTTAACAACCAACTTGGCCATTTCATTGGTGCATGACAGCAACAGCAACAGCAACAGCAACAGTAACAACAACTACTGCAAATTGCAGTCTTAAGTGCATCAAAGTTCAAAAGTGTCAAGCGCTAGTCGTATCTTGCCACCTCCTTCTCATGCCCATACTCTTTGGCTTCAACATGGTGCAACATGCTGCGCTTCTGGTAGCCAATGGAAGCAACTTTTAAGGCACACACGAATTTTTGGTAGCAACACGATGCCGACCAACTTTTCTTTTAAGCTGAAGAAGGCTTTTGGCCAATTTATAGTTTGTGTTTGCCACAAGACGGCGACGATAATGTTTCCCAATGTCCCATCGGCTGGTGGCCAAAGCCCCGACAGCAGATAGAGATTTTGCTGCTCTTTAGGTTTGATGACCACAAGGTCGGAGCATGGTTGGGCATTAAACCGAATGCCAGTGCGACGGGCTGGCTCTGAGTTAGGCAAACAATGTGTCAAATGTGGGTCAATCCTAAGCTGGCCAAACAAATGGCCAGTCGACTAGAGTGGATCAATCGAGAGGCAGCCACCAGCCGAGCTAGTCACTTGAAAAGGGTTCCCATCACAGACGCAAATGCAGGAGGCGTATTGCGGACCACAAAAGATGAATAATGTTAAATAAGTGTTGCAGAAAATATGTCGAGAAGGGAACGAGTCAGCAAAGCCGCAAGTCGACCAGTTGGAATACCCCTTGAAGACTGATGGCTTAACATTTTGTACAACTTAATAATGACAAGCCTAAAAGTGTCTTAAGTTTACAAAGTTGTTGATCCCGAACGGAAAGAGATGGCAGGATATTTGCAGCCAACCCCATGTAATTTAATTGAACATTTTCACATCATACATGTCAGGAGCAATAACGATTAACTGAATGCTAACACTATAATAATAATAATACAAATTATAATTATAAATATGATTTTTACCATAACTGAATTGGAAGTGTTATTTGGCTACCGTTTTTATCTTATACCATTCCCGCAGATATTTTATGTAAATTTTTGATAATTGATAATTTAATAATTAATTCAGTCATCATCTCGAGAATTTGTACAATTAGAATCATAAATAATTTTAGAATTTATGATGAATCATCAACATGATGCATTTTGAGGAAATTTACATCTGCTCGTTGAATGTTTATACCCTAAAATTATTGTTGTTGTTTAAGATTATTTTTGAGAACATTCCCTGTCAAAAAAACAAAAATTTCTTTTTTAAAAATTGTTACAAAATTAATTACCATCGAATAGGCTGCTGATAAACAATTGTATTTTATATGACACATAACATTTTCAGGCCAGCAATTTTTTCTAATATCTCCATAACTATTCAGAACTTCAGAGTGTTTGTTTACTAGTTGAAGAGTCAGTAACTTTCAAAATATTGTGCATAAAAAACTCAAATTCGTAGCGAATAATATGGCAAAAAGAGGTTGATATGTCTGGCTCCACACACTCCACATAATAGTGTCATATTGTAAATACAATAAACCCATTGCTGAGCTGACAAAAGAGCAACAGAAATACATTTAATGGACTTGCGCATGTCTAAGATCTATTGCATTTTCATCAATTGTGCATAGCATTAAGCGCTTCAACCATTTCTGGCCAACAGACCAGACTTGTGTGCCGGCATTGTATCTCCTTGGCCATTGTCCTGTCAGAGAGCGGTTCTTGCTGTTGATGTTGTTCTTGTTCTTGTTCGGCTTCTCAACATGCAACATGAATATTTCATGAATGCCGCTTTAAATAAAGTTGTTGGCAAGCAACTTTTTTGCTGTTTTCTGTCTCTGTGCGTCTACAGCAGCTGCATCAATCAATAAAAGCCGCGAGAGACAGCATCCTCCACAATTGACCATGACCAGGACCGAGTGTCCTGTTGTGTGGAAGTTGCGCATAGAGCACATACAAAATATTCGTGAAATCTCTGGCATAAACATGTCATAAAGTGGCAAAGTCAGAGGCGGCACTTTTATCGCCCCCGCTGCAAAAAAAGCAAACAAAGTATCCAACCAATTCACTTGACTCATTAGCATAAGGGCCCAAAGCGGAGGGGATGCTAAAACAGATGTTGCTCTTAATTACCAACACATTCCTAATGACCGCCATTATAGTCCCAAAGCTCAACACGCTGCCCCAACAGCGTCAGTCAGGAGGTCAGATGGTCAGATGGCCAGGATGCCAGGGAATCAAAAATCAACTGTTTCGCAATTTCGCCACTGTGGACACAAGAGTCAGAAGAGTATCGAGGTGAAGCGACGCAGTACTTAGAACGGTTCGACCTTGTTTAACGAGAGGCTAAAGTCACTGAACCTGCTAAGTGCTCAAAAGCGTGTAAATTCGTGCCGCGTGTTTTTAAAAAGATATTTCAGTCTAATTTTATGAATCCCAAGGAGCACATCTAACAATTTCCACAATTAAATTAAATAAATTTGAAGATTTGTTGGAAATGGTTTACGTAATTTGTACTACATGATTTGCCAATGATTATTGCTTTGTGAAGACGTTTATTAATATGTGCTTGTTATAAATGTTCAATGCTCTATATGCTTTTAAAATGCATTATTTAAATAGTGAAAAGTACTACATAAATATTTTTATTTTGAAAATTAGTAGTAGTTGTTTTCAGTTTGGTATTATATACATATAGTACATATATAATCAAAGTGTCAGCTATCTCAATCTTATTACAAATTCCATCAGCATATTATCATGATAGAACTTTGAATTTTAAAAGCTTAACAAATGAATTACACATGTTTAAATAATTTTGTACTATGCAATTGTAATCACATTTTAAATCAAATTAATTTCATTCAGTGAAATTAAACATAATTGATCACGTTTGAAATGAATTCAATTAATTATTTTCTTCTAGTTTCATTCAGAGAAATCCAACATAACTAATTGATCGCATTTTAAACGCAATTAATTAACTATTTTCTTCTAGTTTCAATCAGAGAAATCAAACATAATTGCTAGCATTTTAAACGATATTAGTTAAATATTTTATACTAGGTTCATTCAGAGAAATTACACATAATTGATAAGCTGAATTTATTAGAGCACACGGTTTTCCTCCTCTATTCACATTAAATGGGACCAAACAAATACAGAGCTGCAAGCGAGCTTCTTATTGTTTTATTTCCTTGGAAGGAAAGCCACTTGGCCCCAGTTCTCAGTGGAGTTCAAGCTTTCAGCTCATGCAAAATTAATTAACGTTGCGCCAAACTTTTGGCACTACAATCTTTTGTCATAGTTGTGCACCGTGCCGCGCTGTTTGCAACGCCTGCCTCACTCGGTGCGCTTCATGCCACTTTATGGAGGGTTGCTGAAAAATGTCACGCAAACAAAGCAACCAAAAAAAAAAAAAGGAGCCCGCGAGAGCAAAAAAAAAAATATATAAAGATGCAGAAAGGAACTGATAGAGAGGAAAAGAGACACACAGAGAGAGCAAATGGCGAAAACTTAAAACTGGCGACCAGCAAAAATCTACCGCCCATGAAATGGCACCATTACTCCTTCTTTTAGTTATCAGTCCTCTCTTGGGTCTAGGGTCTCGGGTCCAGCGTAACTTTGTACTTGCAACTAGCTCGAAAAAACTTGGCAAATTTCGTTTAACTGCGTATTTTTAGCGACTGTTTTTTACTGTCCGAGCTGCCCCCTGCCGAGGGAGGGAAGTGGCAAGGAACACGAAGTGGGGTTTGGCAACTTTAATTGTTTGCAACGCTTTTGAACTGCCCAGCGTTTAGTTTAAGCGCACAATTAAGCGGCGTGGAAACGTGGGAGGCAGATCTCTCTCCGGCGGCATAAATCGTTGGAACACTCTGCAAGATTTACATGGAATGCAATTGGCGCATTTGGTGCGTTTCATTCATTTGTTTGCCGTGTGTTTGTTTGTTTCCGAAATTGAATTTCTCGCTGAGCGGAAAACAATAAACAAGCCAAGCATCGTACCATGGCGAAGGCGATGATGCGAAGCATGCGGGGGCGAGTTCATTGCAGATGCCTGATGGCCGATGGCTTCTGGCTCCTGGTTGTTTGGGTGGCCAGCTGCCGCTTTGCTGCATGGCGAGGCATTCGGTATTCCGCGTTGCGTATTCGCCGCGTTCCCAGTCGCCAGTTGCCAGTTGCCAGTTGCCATTTTCGTTTTCAATGTCTTTGCAAATGTGGGGCATTGAGAATATGTCATGAAGTAAGTTGCAAAATGGTATAAGGCGGTTCTTCAGAGTTATTCACTAAGTACTAATTGAAGTCAGCGAAGGAAAATAAGTTAGTAAGTGACGAAATAACTAAAATAAGATGTCTGCGGAGTAACTCCATACCTCACTTAGCAACCTCTGCAGTTTACGTAATTGTTATACATCTCTTTTAACCATCAATTGAAGAAAAATTCTTAAAACCATACAAAAATTATAGAGTGGCCATTATTAAAAAAAAGGGTTGTACTTAGTTTTAGAAAAAATAAGAAACATTTGCAATTCTGAATATATGTATTCTTAATTCAACTTCATAAATGTAGATTCGAAAAAATCATAAAATAATACATTACTTTCTAAGATCGAAATATTCTTCAATTTGGGAATTTTATTGTTGTTTTTGAAAAGCAATTTTCCGGTCTATGAAGTTGACCATTTCAGCAGGGTTTCTCCTAAGTATGTCTGCCATTTCGGTTTTCAATTAGGTATTTTGATTCCCAAAGCAAACAGGCAGTAAAGTAAGAGCATTCCCACAACACTGATAAATTGCTATCCATGTTCTGTTCTGTTCTGTTCTGTTCTGTTGTTCTTTCCCTCTTTCTTTCTCTCTCCATCGGTTTTGCTCCAGGACCCGTTGTGTTACCCATGTGCCTTGGCACCGAGTACGACCAAAACGGAAGGAAACACTTTCATTATCACTTTGGCGCTGCAAATTTATTGCGACAGCACGGCCAGGTCGTGGGGATTTTGGGGATAGCTGGTGCTTGAACCATGCCGAGCCGGCAGCTTGTTGGTTCCATTAGCGTCATGTGTTGGTGACTGCCAGGAGCTGCTGCATGTCCTGCATGCTCTCCTTATCGCCATTAACCAGCTGTCAACTACACGTTGTCGCTACTTCGAGCTCTTGTTCCTTTCGGTATTAAGGCATCAAGACAAAAACTGCCAAAACCAATTGTTTTATTCTTAGGTCATATGGTTACAGAGAACAAACTTATTAAAATATATTCATTAGTTCTTTCAAATGTTAACCATAGCTTCCGCGGTTCCATAGCAACTATTATCCCGGCTTTAAAGCATTTATCTCAAAATTGAAATCTTAAAACCTTTGCTGCGAGAGAATATTTGCATAGGTTTTCTGTTGCTTCAAATTTCAAATGACTGTGCAAAAATCTTATAAATATATTTTAAATTTAATGAAAATATTGAAATTGATGTGGTTTAATCGATTATAACTTTTCTGATTAGCTTACTCTTTTTACTGTATATTTTTCAGTTTTGTGAAAAATGAACATAAGCTGCGAAGAGAAAACTTTGAATTGAATATATTTTTTCCTTATTCTTGAAGAAATTTAAAAAAAGATTAATTGAAATTCCAAATGTAAAAAAAAACAATCTCCAAACTAAAAAAATTTAAATGAGTACGACTAAATAAATACATTCATAACATTATACTTTTCAATCATTTGTCAAGATATAAGAAATGTTGTCTTTTAAATATTAGATTTATTGAAATTAAAATTGTAATAGAGAAAACTTGAGAAATATGTTAACAAAAAAAAAATTATGAAAATATCCTAGTATCTTATTTCCATTTCCCAAAAATTCATTTCGCCTGTCCGCTTTTATTAAGACTCTCTTTGTTGAAGTACTTTATTTCAAATACTTTCGTTATAACTTTAATCTCCTCCATTTCAACAGCCCTATTAATCTTATTTTTCAGCATTTTGCTCTCTCTCTCTCTCTCACTCTCTCTCTCATTTCCTTTTTCCACTTCGTTGCCCGCATCGCTCACCTGTCGCTCGTCAGCTGCAACTAAAAACAATTTGTGCAAATTAGCCAAGGTGCTTTATGGCCATCATCATCATTATTACAGCCATAGCTATCGTTCCTGCTGCTGCTTTTTTGTTGTAGTGCTGTAGTTGCTGAAGTTGTAGTTATTGCTGTCGTGTTTTTGGCCATGTGAAAATGTTTGCCGTTCCCTTGCGCAATCTCTTTCCAGCACGACGTCCCGAGTACTCTTTAATTGAGGTTTAAGCTGTAATTAAGTTTTGCAGTCACTTGTAGACTAGTCAAATTCTATTTTTACAGTTTAATAAAGTCCTTTTGCTAACCGGTTACAGCAGTACAGTATACTGTGTACAGAGACTCCTCCGAAATTACCTCGCATTATTCATGGCATGTCCTTAAAGTGCCTGGCTGCGACATTGCAGCAGGCTGCAGTCGGCTTAAAAGCCAATATTTCACTCTCGACAAACAAAGCAGCTATATGCAACTGCCCAATGGGGCCAAGAAGAGCAACATATGCATCGTCAGGGCACTAATTACGATAGTGACAACAAGACAGCTACTCAGCTGTGCTGCTGTGTAGCACCTGTGCTTGCTGCCACAAACCACTTAACATTCCATCAACAATTCACAAAACTGCACTTGCAAATTTTGCCAAATTAAGAGACCCCAAATTGAATAAAATTGTAGTTAATTGAATTAAAACATGGTTCCAGAGTTGCCTTCACTTTTAACTTAATGAATTGTGTAAATAATATACGATTTTGTAACGTCTGCTGGCCTGCGAATCCTTTTAGCAAATCGTTGCAGCTCGTTGCAGAATTCAATGAAGAACTTAAGTCGAACCCATAAATTTGCATCAGCTGCAGGCTGCAGGTGAAGCACTCGGTTTGCCCTGGTCATGGTCGGGCAATATCGCACCTTTTCACCATTTGCCGCAAAGCACCTGTCCTGCCTGTCTCTTTCTTCGCCTGCCTCTCTATATGTCGCTGGCCTGACCCATTTGTCACAATTCATTTCGTTTTTAGAGGGCGACGAGGAGACGCGGCAGGCGGTGTTGAGACCATACACAAATAGAAATTGCTGCCAAGTCATGTCATTGCCTGCTCATATATCCTAGATGCAGAAGCACGAGGATACTACAACACCAACACCAACAACAACAACCGCAAACGTTAGCTCTCGTATGCAAAGCCTTTCGTGACTCAGTGCCAGCTACGTGTCCTGGCTGCGACACATTCCATCCTCCCCGTCCCTTCGCTGCGCATCCGTCGCGACTTATTTACTGTTTTTCAAATTGCGCTCCCTAACTTCTGGCCGCCATTTGCGCGTTACAGTTAGAGCCAGAGTTGTCAACTAAACCTTTTTCCGGATAGATTATCCCATAGTGAAAACTTTTAAGCTTGCCACATTTTATGAAAACTAATGAACAATTACTGTCAACGGCATAGCTTTTTTTTTTTGTTTGGTAAGCATTTTTTCTGTGTCGAGTTGACAACTCTGATTAAAGCACCAGATTGCACGGGAGTTTCTGTGCGTGCCTGTGTGTGTTTGTGTATAAGTTCTGCACTGTTCTCTAAGCCAAGGTATAATACTCGGCAACATGTGTTTATGGCTTTTTAATTGTCTGCACAAAATTTCTACATTTTTTGCAACTACTCACAATACGTGCTGTTTAGCTCGTTGTCAACACGACACTTCAAATTTATTTCGCTTCGCTTGTCAACAATTTCTTGAGTGCAGGGTATTGAGAAGTAGTTCGGATCCTCGTCAGATTCCTCTCCAAACAGACATACAAATAGAAACGGATTGATAGCAATCAGCGTTGTTTCGATGTATCTCGGACCTATTGCAACTGTGATAGACACAAGGCTATATTTCCATTTGCGGGTTGCAGAAGTGAAAAACAGTCCACGTGGTTAACATTAATACAAGACGCAAGCAGCAATGTAATTCACATCACGGCCAATGAAAATCAACCAGCAACTAAATGAAAAGGATCGGCAAATCATAGTTTGGCAATGCAGAAAATTAATTGGAAGTCTAAAGCAACGCAAATAGTTATTTTGCTAAGTAGTAAAATTTGTGTATTCTGCAGAAAATTATTAACAATACTTTTGAAGTTAATATTGTTGTCAACTATTAAATCTAGAAATTAAAGATTATAGCTGTTAAATTAAGAAGCAGCTCTATTAACATTTTTGTTTGAAGATTATCATCATATTGAACCCAAATGCTCAAAAATCGTTAGGATTAAGTTTTCAAATTAATTGATATTTGCAGTCTTTAATTAACTATTTATAAATAAGATACTTTAAAGACTTTAATTTCCAAATTTTAATTCAACAAAATTTTTTTGTTAAATGTTAACTGTTCATAACAATGATATTAATATAAAATAAAATATGTAATAAGTATAAGTAGATGATCAACCAAAAATAAACGTTTTTGTGCAAAATAAACAAGAAAACAAAAATTGGATAACTCTATTTGTTTTCATACTTACTATTGACCTCTTCACTACCAAAACAGATTCTTTTAAACACTTTATGATATTTGATAACTTTGTGCTTTATTAATTTTTATTTAATTTTTCCGAATCAAAAAAATTGGTTCAGCATTAAAAATCTGTTAAAAATACTAAACGATTTTTTGAAAATACAAAACTAAAAGTTTTCGCTAATTTAAAATTCGAAATTTTTAACGAGCTTTCGATAAACGATCCACAGTCCATGGATATTACAATATCTTCTCGGCTGTTGACTCTGATGCCTCTCAAGATGCCTTTCTCTGCTTGTCACTCATATTTTCTTTTGGCCCTAAAACGCTTCTAACAAAAAGCCCCAAAAAGTACCAGTTGATTTTTAAGTAATTTGAACTCAGTGCCATTTATTCAGCCAACAACTTTGGCTCATTGGATTTTTGCCATCTTGATGCGTGCTAAACGGCACTTCAACTCAATTGTGAGTTGCAATTACAATTGCTTCCCAGTCGGCACTTAACACTCGACCTCGACCGATTGTGATGCACTGCAGCGGATTCAGCACTGCCTGCTGCACAGTAGATTCGTCCAGCTTTTGGTTGGGTCTTTCATCTCATCTTAGTCCCTTGGCGGTGGTCCACGTGGGCGTAGCACACTCTCCAGTAGATTGGGTCCAGGTTGGTTCTTGGGCCTAGGCGTTGGTGTCAACGAACGCGTGTGCGGCGCTGCATCCTCCTTCTTGTGCACCGCTGAGGTTGCGGCACGTCGTGCCCGAATCTTCTCCTCCATTTTGCTGGGCACCATGAAGCAGTTGGACTCCTTGTAGACCGGCTTGCGGCGATCGTTCCAGGGGAACGTCCACTGAATGGGCGTAAAGTCACGCTTCCATGGCTTCCTGGGCTTGAACCAGCAATCGCAGGTCCAATCCTCCTCAGCTGGCGCATCGTCATCACTGCAAAGAAATAAGATGACACCTCAGCCACAACTCAACGCTGGTCAGATGTCTGTCAACTTACCCACGCACATAGACACGCACATAGCGTGAGGATTTGCGAAAGAGTTGCAACGCCTCATTGAAGGTCATCTCCAAGGCCGGCACATCATTGATCTGGGTGATCTCATCGCCGATACGCATGCCACCGCGCTTCGCCAGGCCCGTGGGCGAGACGTTGACAATGGTCAGCGGCTCAAACTGATCGATGCCGCCAGTTACCTCCATGCCCCACATGGAATCGTAAAAGCTCATGATGCGTCGATCTGTCTCCAGGGTGTAGGTCATCTGCAGCTCGTACTCAACATTGTCAAATGCATCCGAGTCGTACTTGGGCACCTTAATCTTCGAGTCGAACATGATTGCCTTTCAATAAGATAACTCTAAAACCCTTCAACGCAAAAAAACTGGACCAACCGTGTGGCAAAACTGACGCGACAACTTCACGTCCTCTTCACACGTTTTTGTTCTGGCTTGCGGCAACGATGGCTACTTGCTTTTATAGCCACACATCAGCAACATCGCGGGCAACACTTGGCAGTTGACAGACACTGCCAATGTCAATGTTGCTCTCGCAGGCTGTCATGAGAGTATTGTTGTTTGCCAAGTTAATTGAACCTTTTGGCCCGCCTTCGATTTGCATTTAATTGTTGCTATTTTTAGACGGGGCGGAAACTGACCGTGTTCATCCGACTATTTGTGTTTGTTATTGCCCAGAAAGAGAGACGCGTACTGCCAAAATGCATTCGCCACCGCTGCATTTGGTCATTGAAAGTCTTGAGCCGCTTGAGCCAAGGGAGCAGCCAACCAAGTCCAACTCAAGTATTCGCACACGCTGCTGAGCGCCAGCAGACAACGAACAACAAACAACAAACAACAATAAAAAACTAGGCAGCTAGGCCCATTCCACTGGCAGCACTTAAAAGTGCTAACAAGTTGCGAACGTCCAAGAGATTTGATTTCACTGACCTCAATCGGAGCCAATGGCAATGCAGCTAGAACATTAATTCGCTGATATGCCGAATAATCAATACTCTTAACGTTTTGTAGTCAATAAATCCTTTATTAAAATGCTGCTCTTACAAAAACTAAATTATTATAAAATTGGAAGGATTTTCTTCAGCCGTTTTGATTTTCAGTTGCAAGAATATTCAATCGGAATTCGTATTAAAATTTTAAAATCATAAAAATCTACAAATTTTCATAACCCAAGTAGCTTTGCAATTTCTTGTATAATTTACAGAACTCTCTTGCAAGGCATAAAGCAACTGCAACTGCAAAGCGAGACGAAAACTGAGACCCCACTGAGACGTCCACTAAGAGCTAACAACGAATTTTACTGGCGACTTCTGACTGCCGGCTTTTGAATTATTCATTTTGTGGCAAGCCAACAAGAGACCATAAAAAGGTGTATGCGATGATGGTCAGTCAGAGGTAAAGTGGTAGTTGGAAATGCCAAATACCAAACGGCAATGACAAGTTCCCTAATTACAACGGCTCAAAAGTGTTGAAGTGTTGAGGTTCTGCAAGCGTTAAGTGAATTTGTCTCGGCTCTTGCCAAAAAAATTCCACAAATTAACTTGCAACAGTTACTCACCCAGTTGCGAAGTTGTAAGTAGTCTGAGGGTTGCTTGGATTGGTTGGCATTTCTTCTTAAGCAGTATAGGTTCCAATTTCCAGAAATAGATTTTATCAAACCACTGAGAGTGACTTTTTATATTTAAACTTTATAATAACTAAGGAAATAAACAGGTTATTTTTAAAAACCCTTATGCAATCGACTAAAATGAAAAATGTGCAATTTAATTAAAAACTAGCCAAATAATTAAGAGTAAAAAAACCAACTATTAAAATAATCGAAATTGATAATAATAAATGCATGAAAAGTAACTAAGAATGTTTGTAAAATTCGATCATCAAAAAATAATGAAATTGCAACTCAAAATAAAAACAAATTTTGTGCGATGATTATTTTATATTTATTTTTTTTTAATAAACTTCAGCTTCAGCTTCGACTGAAATACAAAATATAGAGCTCATTAAAAACCAGCAATTAGCTCAATAATCTATTATTGAAATATTGCATTAACTATAATTGAAGCTCTTAAGCTATGTAACTGCAACTGAAGCCCATTGTAACTGGATACTTTCCCAAAGTTCATTGAAAGACCATCGAGTTACAGTTTTTATTTAAAGCCGTTTTAATTTATAATTCTTTAATATTGATACGCTCTGGCATATATCATTTTTGTTTGGGTTATACATACAGATAGCATAGATTTCATATTGTTTGTAGCTTCCCTTGGGTGTACGTCTCCACATTGATAAGCCGAATCCATAAACGTTATCCCTTTGTTACATTACTTTCTTCCGAGTTTTATTTTTTTGCTTTGTTTGATTTTTATTTTGTATCTTTTTACGTACCCGAGTTAAATATATATATTCATTTATATATACTTTATATTTATATATAGTTGAATTTCAAATATATTTTTCGAGTATATACTGTATTTGTATTTGCAGTATAAGTGAAGTGTTTTGCTCGTTTCGCTAATAAATTTAGCTCTCATTCTGCTGCTTTTGCGCAATCGCGTTTACTGGAATGTGCATATCATGTAAGGTATTACATAAATCAGCGAATAGTGTGGTAAGTAAGTATATGCATGATTATTGTAATTACAATTCTCTAATATGTTACAATTCGAAATAATTATTAATAATAGTTTAACAAATGTTTACATTTCGCTACAAACTTAAACTCGACCCATCCAGCCCGCTTAACGTACCCTTAACTGTTTCTCTTTAATGGAAACAAACGAAAGCGAGCTCATCCAACAATCTGGGATATCACTTATCACTAGGGACAAGTCATCCCAATGTTCTGGCCCCTCAGCAATATACATACATACTTGTGTATGTATATTTTATATATTTTGCCCGCCGTCCTTCCCGGCTTAAGCTCGTGCCTTGTTCGAAGCAAATGCAAATAAATGTTTTACGTTAATTTCAAATATGGGTTGTTATTTGTTTGTGTAAGTACGTTATTAGATTTGGGATCTGATAATAGTATTGCGAATATATATTGCATTTTAAGCGCATTGCATTTTCGAAGTTTCTTAGAAATTTACAGGTGGCCTTGCATTTTCGATTACAAAACTACATTTAATTATTTTGATCGCTTTAAGCATTTTGCAGGTGGTTCTTTTGAATACGAAACAGTAATCGTAATCGAGAAAAGCATAACAACAGTTAGATACATCAATAGTGAAAGGGAAGGGGATAAATTAAAATGAAAAGCTTCAAAGCAATCAACTATCGATTGACTTTTTACTACATGCATTGTTTAAAGGATTTTTCTTTAATTTTTTAATTTTCATTTTGGTTTTGGTTTTTATCTGCTTGGGTTTTTGTTTAACATATTGCAGTGCCATTTACATTGTTTATAACTCTTTTCGTGGCTTTTTTTGTTCTTTGCATACATATAGAATATTAAGTATTTCTAGAGTTTCTTTATCAAATTAATCGTAATCATAATCGGGTTTTTCGCAATTTTGCTGAGCTTACGCTTACTTTAAACCTCACCTTTTCTCATCTCTCTCTTCTTCCTACATCCTATATACTGAACGGTCTTCGCTAACACACATATATATTAATACATATATATATATATATATATATATATGTCCTTATATATGTTTGTAATTGCAATTTCATATATTTGCTTGTCTGCGTTTTGTTATTCTTCCTTTGTGTAACTAATTAAACAATACATTGTAGATTGTTGAAAATTTGTGTATAAACAGCAAATATATATGTTTTATACAATATCGTTTATATATATTTATATATATCTTTATATATAATATGAAGTTATATGTTTGCTTAAGTTGCTCCTTTAAAATTCATATATGTATGTTTGTTGTGTATGTGTTCGTTTGTTGTCCTTGTCTTTTAAGCATTTACCGTGAGTCTAACAGAAGAATTATGAATGTAATTATATTATGGTATTCAACATAATATCACTTGGAAACTAAATAATTCGTTGGGCAAATAATTAAATAACTAATGACAATATTTATACAATTCGGAAACGTAAGCTATTTACAAAACATATGATCTGTCTGTAACATAATAATGGTACTGAATCGTAATACCAATGGATAAGTAGACAGCTTACAGACCACGCCTGAAAATATGCTACTATTTATATAGCATTTTTACCTCTTGCCTTTTCGCGCTCTTTCCATTGCCTACTTTTAGCCTGTCTGGCAAATTGAAGACTACAAAAATAATTACAATCAAATTACAATTGTCAATAATCATGTTGTTCTACTTAATTATTACGTACGCTTTGCATTTGTTTTTGGGATTTGTTTGTTATGTTTTGTTTTGTTTCTTCGTGTTTGTTCTGTTTACTTGTTTATGTTCATTCACTTTTCACAATACATCGTTGAACGATGGAATCCTGCTGCTACTTTTCATTTGTCTGCCGGCGAATCAGTCGCCTGGTCATGCCCAGTCGCTGCAGCCAGCCATAGCCTGCGTTTCAGTAAACCAAAACGGATTCCATCGTAATTGTATCTCATTTATTCGCTGTGTTTTGATTCACCACGCTGCTGGCCTGAATCTGTGAAGCTGTCTGCGAAGCCGGCTCGAGAGTGCGACGTGCCAGCCGTGATCTGTTAAAGCAAGTAATTGTAATCAAATAAAAGACCATTTTAAAGGTATAGTCCAATTTATGCTTACTTTATCTGACCGGCCAGCAGTGGATTGATGGCATAGAGCCAGTCGTGAACCTCTTTGTCGCCGAGGGTTTGCAGTAGATAGCCCCGATGCTTGGTCACCACGCTGTTCAAATGCAAATAGTTATCCAACAGCAACATTATCAACTGTTTGTCAAGAACTCACCTGAAAGTGTTGGGTATCTTGACCATTGCCGCCTGATCCTCGCTGCACTCCACATGTGCTGTGGCCAGATTTAAGACAGCCCGCTCAACGGGGTCCTTTTCTGAGCGATAGATAAACACATACGGGCGACGGACAATCTATTGCAAAGCAAGTATTAATCGGAGATCAAATATCAATAAAAAAAGTCTGCTTACCACCCAGCGCTTCTTCCAACCGGAACCTCCATGCTCAAGGACATTTAGCAGACCTTTACGTGCCACCACGGGGCTAACACGAATCTCCTCCAGCTCTGGAACGTACAAGCGCAAAGGCAGCGCTGGCTGAGTTGCCGGCGCAGGAGCCTCCCAGCCATTTGGCGCATCAGCGCGATCTGGAGAGCATAATCTGTGGATTACAGCAATGTATAGTTAGAGAACGGTTCCTTTTGAGCTTTGACTAGACTTGTATTATTGGTATTCAAAAGAAAATTACCTGTGTCGAATTACAAATTTGTGGTTTCTAATTGTGTAAAAAAAAAACAAAGGAAAACATAATTTTCGAAATTGTATTTTTGAGTCACTCATTTTGAGCGGAAATCATGATCGAGTATTAGTTTTGCGCAAATGAGTTAGTTTATGAGTCGTGCTCTCTCGCAACAGCAACAGCAACAACAACAGCCGATCAAATTGCCATCGCATAGGCAGCTCAGAATGGGAGCTTGATCCAGTTGTAATTAGAACGCGAAATGCTTCGCTTGTTGCAGCAGTTGCCGTTGCTGTTGCTGCTAGGCTGGTGGCTAAACTGCGGCAGAGGTGCCGATGATTATTTCGAGACCGTGCATCACACCTACAACCCAGAACCGGAACGCAAGAACTACATATGGAATCCATTCCCCGGTTTCTGTGGCCCCAATGCCACATCTGTCAAATGCGGCGGAGTTTGTCCCGAGACCTGTGCCTACAAATCTGTGAAATGTCAATCCCACTGCGGTGTGCCTTGCGTCTGTCGTTCTGATTACGTCTTCAGTGAGAAGCTACGGAAGTGTATTCTGCGCAGGGATTGCCCCCCTAACGTGCAACAGAGGCGCGTGCAAACATACCGTGTGTTACAGTGAAAAACACGCACAGAAAAACCATTTCAACTATGCTACTTATATGAAAGTATATGTAGGCGATAGTTGATCGCTATCGTCAGGAACTCAGCGGTCTATAAGGAGCGCTCTGTCAGAGCAGAGCTTCTTGCAGTAATGTGAGTCCCGAGCTTAGAAGGTTTCAAGTTATCCATAAATAATTTGCAGAAATAAATGTGTAAACGAAATTGAGAACTGTGTCTTGTTTGAGAAATTTTCGAGAGTCTTTTTAGAATATCTGCTATCCATCTGAATAGAATGTTAAATATTGTAGTTTGATCAAAGCTACAACGAAGAATACATCAATCTGTTATGAATACTAGTAAAACAGTTGAATATGAATTCAAAATAAGCATAAGCATAAATTCAGCATTGTGTCTGCAGTGAATTTGAGTTCTCTTATTGCGTTCAGGGAATCATTTGATTTCTTTATTATTATTATGACTGCTGCTGACTTCATAGCTGATCACATCGGAGTTAGCTGCCCTTGGCTGTTATATATCGGAACAAGCTCCTACAAAACTGTATGATTCATCTAAAAGTAAACACTTGCTTCTCAATAAACTGAACTAGATTTGCCTGCGTTTGTGTGGGCGTGTGTCTGTCTGGTTGGTGTGCCAATTGTGTGTTTAAATAAACCAGGAAAGCCAAGATGGAAATGGTTAAGCATGCGTTATATAAAAAAAGCGAATACATACTCCATGGAGTTGCTGGAGATGCAGCTGACGGTCATGTCGGCACAGCCCTCATCACTAGGAGAAACATCCGCCTGGGTCTGGTTATCATTCGATTCAACCCTGTTGTAACGACCTGTAATAGAAATGAGTTAGCCAAATGATTACCAAGGTACATTCTAGAGTACTTGCCTTGCACGAGTTTCAAGCACTTGAGCATAAGTTCCTGCTCACGTTGATTGTACTCGCGCTCGGGCATCATCTGCTGTGGATCCTTGACGGGAGTCTGCGGCGACTGCGGTATGACCATGTGGACTGGCGAGGTGGCAGCTCGTGCCGCTAGATTGCACACATCCTTCTCGGTTTTTGTGGTCGGATTGGGATTGGTGTCCATGCCCAGACGTTCGCGCAACAGCAGCAAATGACGCATGCGACCCACTTCCTCCAGACGCGTCAACTTCTCCAGTTCCCACTGATGATCAAAGATCAGAGAGTCGCCTCGTGGCCGCCAGCCATGTAGGTTCTCCTCACCACGCACATATGTGGAGCTGGTGTCGAGCACACGGCGCTGACGACGCTGTACACCTAGAGATGGATTGCACCAAGAAGCGGAATCAGTAGACGATTCAGGACTTGAACGAGTGCGAAAAGTACGAGTACAACTACAATGAGAATTGCTACCTGGACTACCTGCTTCAGATGCTCTACGCAGCGACAACTCATAGACGCCAGACAGGCGATTGGCCTCCGGATTGCGATATTGTCCCGAGAACAGATGCTTCAACGAACGCGGTCCAGTGCGCGCATCACGTCCATAAATAACCATGCTCAGATCCTTGGTGATGATGGCAGGTCGTGCGCAGTTCTCCAGCTGCCAAAAACAACGGAATTATTCAATGTTTCTAGGCAGATTACTAGATTGTACCTCCAGATAGGCGCTAAGTGTAATGTAGATGGTTTCGCCGCCTTGTGAGACACGATTGAGAAGCAACGAGTTGTGCAGACTAGAGTCCCATGCGGCCTCGAAGCGATAGAACGAGCGATCGTCGCCAGGCACATCCAAGACCTCGCCGGGGAAGAGGCCAAGCGACAGCACGCAGGCATCCTCGTCCTGCTCATCCGAGGACTCGGGCGTATTGCGAATGCGGCCAACGACCAGCTCGTTAATGTCCTTCCACTTCACCTCGGGTGTGGGCTCATGCACAATGGTGATGCGAATGCGACGCTGAATGCCCTGATGCAACAGGAAGAGTCCGCGACAGGGAAGATCATCGCTGTGCTCGACCACCTTCAGATTGTGTGTTCAATTAAGCAATGAAGTTCTCACGATTCACGATTGTGGATCACTTACCGATGGCACATACTCTCCGTTTGGTGCCAGCTCACAGATCTCGAACCACACCAGCACATCATGCTTCGCCAAGACTGTTGAGGATGGCGGACAGGGCAACGGTCCGAATTTGGGACTGCGCACTGGCTGACTTATGGGTATGCTTGGTGGCAGCATGCGTCTTGGTGGTGGACGAGAAACGAACTCCTGCTTGGCATCCTTGTGCAGTGGATGAGTCTGATAATGGCCAAAGATCTTGAACATGATTGGCTGTGTCTTCAAATACTCAATGAACGACTTTGTCACGGGCACAGTAATCTGCAAAGGGATAAAACTCAGTCAATTAATTCTTTCCTTAATCTGCCGCATGAAATCACTTACGTTCTGCACATGGTAGAAGCCCAGGGGAGCTCCAGATGCCGAGTTCTTCACTGGCTCCGTCGAGAAAGCCTCCTCATGACGATGCAAAAAGCTAAACGAATAAACGTCACATTATATAATAGTGAAATTTCAAATACCTTTCGTTGTTAACTCACTTGAACTGACAGAAGATGTCCGCATATTCGGCGCCAATTCCGGTGGCCTGCAGCACGGTAACTCTGAAGGTAAACTCCTTGCCCACCTGCAAATGCTCGCCGGGCTCTTCGGCATTCTCTTGGCACTCGGAGGCCGAGTTGGAATCGATACCGCGGCCAGAGTCGGCATCCTCAAGTTCTAGAATGGACAAGTAAACACGTTGAAAATACTTTAAAACATATTCAACTTGAAGCACACTCGACTGTAAGATACCCGCTAGCCATCTCTAGAGAATACAATATTCGATTTTTTACTGTCATCATCTAAAGAGTGGGTTAAACTGTCGAATTTTGGAACTAGACAAGTTAAAATAATATTCGAAATTCATCATGGAATTTTGAAGCAAAATACATATTCCAATTGATTAAAAATAGTCCCAGTTTCTTAAGTTTATGTTTGGAATCCCCTTAGTCAATGACGAATTTTAATTTTTGCATTAGCGACAGCGATAGTCCAAGGAGACGCTGAGAGCGTGGGTTCGATTCCTGCCAAGGATAATACTTTCAAGCCAAATTATGGGACAGTAAAATAAATTTGCTTCAAATTCTAAACAGTGTTTAAACAGCGAAACAGACGGACAGACGTATAGGTGACGGGAATATGTAGTTTAAGCGAAAACTTACCCTCAAGCTTGCTGTCGAGTCCACCATTATCGATATAGCGCTGCACATCGTCCTTCTCGTTGAGTGCACGATACTTGGGCTTGGCGTCGTCCTCATTGAAGACCAAACGAGCCGACTGTTTGACGCCATTGTTGAATTCGATGGATTCCTCATCCAAAACTGGCTGCACAGCAATACGAAGATATCCGCGCACATCGCCGCGCTCATTAACAATGGCCACCTTGTGGACCAATGGAACTGGATAGAGCAAGTTGCTCAGGTAGATGAACGATCGACCGACCATGCGGAACCAGGGGAAGCGATCGTAGAATGGATCACCACCTGTGAGGCTCTCCACATTGTAATCGGGTGAGGTTGGACTTAGCTCCGCCTCATTGTGATACATTTCACGCATTAACTCCAATCGTTGTCTGCAATAGCAACAAGAGTTGTGGTAAGAAAGCGCTTAATAATCCAGCAAATTGAAGCACAATTAACAGTGAGCAATAGTGCACGGAGGAGCGAGAAGCATAGTAAAGAGCTTAGAGTGAATCAGCAAATGATAACCAACTAATTACTTGGTCGTAAGTCGTACAGAAGCCTCAGGAGGATTAACTACTAATGGGGAATATACAAAGAACCAATAAATAAAGTATGCATGCAAATACGAGTATGACAAAAGCAACTACGAGTACATACAAATGAAACCTCGAATGGAAAGCAAACCTAGAAGGTATCAGATTCGCCAATGTCAAACGCGATGGGGATGCCTGACGGTCCCTCACGATCAGCTCTGGCTGCTCCAACATCGCCTGAGATTGGGCCTGAGTCTGTGCGTACTGCATGGAAAGGGTAAGAGGTGGCATCTCGGTCAGAGTCAGTCCATTGCCGCTTGCCTCAATGCTGGACGTATCGAATAGCATGGATGATGGTGGGCTCTCGACATTGTACACTTGTCGCATCAACTCGAGGCGATAGCTTATGGGGGATTGGGAATTATGGACAAGGGGACAAGGAACAAGGAACAAGGATCAAGGTTTCGTATTGGGTTGTAAGAGAACCAAAAAAGTACAAATCAGCATCTGTTAAAGCCTAACCAGCTAGTGTGCTTTTGTATGGCAATGAGAGTTAAGGCGATAAGTAAATGGTGGCGGTGAATTTCGCAAGAGGCCACCAGCTTATTTTGGTTAATTTCGTTTCGTTAGCGGCTTTCAAATCAAGTCAAAATTAAGCAATTCTATAGCTTCATGTACTATAATTATGTATGATAACTAGAATTCAAGAATTACAACCACCATGCACGTACCAGATAAACGATAAACAAATAATACGAAAAATTGAATCAACTTCGAACAAAGGTGCACAGAATAATGAATGTGAAGAGCAAATAGAAGCCGTCTCAGATTCATACCGTAGCTTCTCCAGTGACCAATAATGTGTAGCTCCGTTCTTAGTATCGGTAACCTCGACAGCGACCAGAGTCTTCGAAACTGGTGGTGCTCCATACTCGTCGTCCTGCTGCACAGGCGCCACGCTTGAGGCCAGCTCCGGCGGCAGCGGTGAGTATAGAGTATCGGTCAAGAGGGTGAATTGGAATTGAACCTGCCAGAGGATAAATCTGTGTCTTAGGTATACTCAACAAACAGACTCCCCTCCTACCTTCTTCTTGAGCTCAACGGAAATGGCATTCGCCTCCTTCAGGAATATGGCATTGCCCCACAGATCATCGCGCAGCGAGGTGAACTGATGATAGCGCCACTTGCGGAAGGCCCAAGCTGCTAATCCTGCTTCTCGTGCTGTCCAGCAGGACTCGTACAACGGATTGGCTACGCAAATAATTCGATGTTAGCATAAATAGTTATTGCGGGGTCAAGTGCTACTCACTGTAGACATCCTCCTCCTGATGGAAATCCTCGGGTGAGTAGCTGCTGTACATGGACATTGTCATGGATTGTTCTTCGACCTGCTTCTGGAGTGCATCTATGCGGGCCTCGTAGGACTTGCGTTGCTCCTCGAACTGCTGATCGGCCTGTAGTTTCTCTCGCTTGTATTGCTCCTCCAGATTGTCGAGACGTTTCTTCATCTCGGCCTTCAGATCGATGCCCTGTTTCTCCAAGAGTTCGCACTGTGCAAAGTTCCAATCCACCTGCTGTGTATCGGCCTTCTCCACCTCGTTCTCGGCCTCGTTTTCGGTAATCTTTTCGCGCAGTTCACGTGCCTGTTCCGGATTGGTGAAGCGAAACACATGATTCTTGCCCAAAATGACGCGAGAGCCCGTCTTGAGCACCTCCGGCTCGACCAGTTTACGTCCATTGATAAAAATGATGGCATCCTTGTGGGGCAACAAAGTGACGGTACTGTTGCGATTCTCAAAGGTGCAGTGCTCCTTCAAGATGTGCGAACCCGACAGCTGAATGTCCTGCGGCACATTGGCCTCATGGGTGCCGAGGCGCGTCAGGCCATCCTTGATGTAATAGAGCAGACACTCGGACAAATTGGGATCTTCGTTGAGATTGACCAGATGTGGTGTCTTCTTGGGTGAGAATACGCCCACTGTGATGCCGTCCTCCTTAACGGCCACGCCCATCTCGGCGAAGACCGCCTCGCGCTGCAAACGAATCTCCTCAGTGCGTTTGAGTTTCTCCTCCCAGGTCTCATTAAGTTCTATGGAGTTTTTCTTAATTCAAATTTCTGTCTTGCACAGGCGAAGGAATTGAAAGCTTACCTGCAATGAGCTTCTCACTGGCCTGCAGCTGATCCACGGCCATTTCCGTGGTGGAACCATTGCGATTGCGTCCCTTGGAGGGTGACTTGATAACCGACGACTTGGTAATCTCGTCCTCTGCAAGAGTAGAAGCTTAGTTAGCATTGCAACACTTTGAGGGGCTTTACTAGAAGCGCAGTGATAAGCGTGCTGAGATTAAGATTTTGGTTATACAATATTCGATTATAATACGAGTATGATAAAATATTTATGTGGAACAAAGCGTTTGCCAATTCGGTTGTTGATGACTCTTCGAAACAGTTACAGATAATTTCGCATAACTCTGGCGTGTCCACGTCTAGCCCTGAAGCAGTGCGGACTGCAAGGAGTATGTGCCAATCTTTGGACTGGGCAACACAAAGAAAACTCATCAGCGAGGAACAATTCACTCGCTGTGTTTGCAATACAAAACGCAACATAAATAGGACATGGAACATTGATTATCATAAGAATATTACTATATATTGTATATGTAATTAATGTACGATATTGTTTGTAATTGTCCTGAAGCGAAGTTATGTATACAGGAAGCGTTACACAGGAAAAAAAACACACAGACCGTCGATACACTATAATATAGGGTATACGAATACAAGTTGCATTTGCATTTGCATTGTTGCATGTTGCATGTGAAGCCGTTTTGTTGTTAAGAGTATTTTGGCGTTTGTTTTATTTACTTACTATTCGCATCGCGCTTCTCACACACCACTTTGCCATCGGGTCCTAAATGGAAATAGGTTTGGGGGATTTGAACTCTCTATTAGTTAACGAGACTACGACTAGCTTATTGATTGTTTCGTTTTGTATTTGAATGTAATTTCTGGTGTGTCAAGAGGGCTTAGGTTTAAGCTTAGTAAATGATCTCTGAACTTAGCAGCTACCTCTTCTCCATACGCTATACGCGCCATAAGACCAACAACTTACCCTCTTGCACCTCAATGCCCTCGGCCTTGAGCAGGTCCCGAAGTTTCTGGATTTCCTCCTTGAGCTCCCGTATAAGTTTGGCATTTGCATCCTCATTGACAACAGCCTTGCAGACAATTTGCTTGGCACGATCAGCATAGCTGCAAATTGCAAATTTTTTTATTACCATTCACAAAACAATCTATAAAGTCATGGGAATTCCTACCGCAGAGTGCTCAGGGTCTCGTCGTAATTAATGTCAGCTGGCGAGATGGCAGCGATCATAGCTGTCTTGGAGTTACCGCCCAGATTCTCACGCAGCAACCAGGTCAAGGCCGAGTCACGATATGGAATAAAATCGGCCTTCTTCGAGTTCTTTTTCTTTGAAACCTAGACAAGTGGTCAACGAAATGGTTAGTTCAATTTAAGTATCTTAATTGCAGAACAAATACTTACAGACTGTTTTATTGTTGAAGTGGCAGACAAAAACAAATAGAATTAGTATCAAGTAGCAAACAGAAATTGAGAGAGCTAACTTACCACCTCCGCTAGAGCGGAAATGACCTTGCCCAATGTAGTCAGAGATTTATTGATGTTGGCGCCCTCCTTCAAGCGAGTGCCCTTGGCTCCAGTGGAGTCGGCACGCTCCGAGCCAGCCAAATCGACCAGACTTATCTTCGAGACCTTCTCGGTTGTCAGATCAGTCATGGTATCGTGGCGACGCTGTGTGAAGAAGATGGTGAAGACCGCATGCGAGCGGGAGCTTGTCTCGTTCATGTTGGTGGCAGCCACAGTGCTGAGAATAATTGAGAGATAGTTGCAATGCTAAGTACAAATTAATGGGAGTAACAAGAGTGCGCTTACCGTGCCTTATTACCCTCGTCGATGAGATCGTGTATGTCCTGGTAGTCGGTAACGGCCAATTTTGAGAGATCTTCCACATAGGGACCGAGGAGAGGATGCTCACGCACCCGCAAGTTGCCCTTGTTCTTGGGATTCAAGAGATCCCTGACGCGCTCACAATAGATTTCCATGTAGGAGACCTCCACCGAGTATTTGAGCTCATCGGTTTCGGTATCTTGAATGCGACCGAACAAATCCTTGCATATCATGGGTATGATGCCCTCCTGCTGCTCCTCCTGTCTACCCATCATGGTGTACGATTTGCCAGCACCAGTCTGGCCATAGGCGAATATGCAGACATTGTAGCCGTCGAAAGAGTGCTGCAGCATCTCCTCGCCAATGTCCTTGTAGACCATGGATTGTGTGGAAAAGTCCAGATCCTGTGGCTGTAAATCAACAACAACTATTAGATGTTACTTCGGGCAGTTGTGTGCCGTGACATACATCATGTGACCAGTAGGAGTAATCAAAGTTGAAGCGCTTCACCGACTCGCTTGTGTTGGGCGGCACCTTCGGGTTGGTTATGGCTGTAAACGAGGATAGAAAGCAGTGGAGATTCAACTCTGTTCCCATTGAGATGTGTTTTCATTTTCTCACCCGTTGTCGCTCCAGTCATCTCGATGATGCATTTCGACTCCCGTGCAATCTCCCGTGAGTTGAACGGGCGCACACGCACCGCTACCTTAACCGACGACATCTTGGCCCCGGCTTAGATGGCTAATGGCTGCTTGGCTTGCCTTAGGTTGCGGTTAACTGGAGTGAACGAAAGAACAGCAAACAAATACAATGCTAGAGACATTTGGTCCACAATTATCCACAACTCCTATGTCCTTTAGTAATTGGCCCTGTGTCGGTGTGAGTGTGTGCATCTGAGTGAACTGTGACTCATGCAAATCGCCAAGGGGTTTGAGTCAAATTTATGCGATTGCTGTGGGCAAGAGAAGTTGAAACTGGCAGAGGGAGTTGCAGGCTAAAAGCAAATCGCTATCGCCATCCGGTGGCAACCAACTAATTATAACGTATTTACAAAATGGTTTTTATTGATCTATAAAACGTTTTGAAAGACGAACTCGTACTGTATACTTGTCCTATATATTACAACATTTTAATGTACATTTTTTTATTGCAATTAATTATTGCAATATAATATCACAATTTACTGGCAAGCACTTTACAATATTTCATTGATTAAATCTATACGTTCAAAATGGATTTTCGGTCAAAAGAAACTATTATTTATTGTTCAGTCACAAGATTTATTTCCTATAGCAATTTAAAATAACTCCACAATTAAATAATGTTCAAGAATTATCAAATTAAATTTCATTAAACTCCAACTTTCCAGCTTTAAAGTTTCAGCCATTTACTCGATTTAAAGACTTTTATAATACTGCGATATCAGTATTTTCTAGGAAACGTAACTTTATGTAAATAGTTTTGTATAACCTGCTACCCTGCTGACTTATAGTAATGCTGGGGAGGCATATACCTCACACACAACCAGGCACACGAACACACACACATACGCACGAGTACATACTAGAAAAAATTCCACAATCCACACTTCCAATAAAAGCGCAGCCGAGTGTCAGGCACTCGAATGAGTCATCATCAAACACAAGGCGAAAAAGGGGGAAATGTAGTTTGATTTGCCTCACATCCAATTGACACATAAGAAAATCAAATTGCAAGTAACAATGTAACTATACATTTATTTTAAAATTTAGTTTTTACCTTTTGTTAATGGGCCAATCAAATGCTGGCTTGTGACTTGGAGTTCACTTAAGAAAACTCCTTCGACTGGGTCATATTATCACCAACTTTATTTTACTTCGATGACGATTGAGAACTATAATTTTTATAATTTAATGGGATATTTTATGTTTTTAGTTAGCCAACATATTCAATGTTTAAAGCCGCACAATTTTGTACACGTCCAAACGCAAATTCTTTTACTCGCGCACAGTGAAGTCCTAGAATATTGTGACGTAGGATAAGGGAAAAATTTAAACACTTCCAATGAGTTAGCCTAGAAGCACAATTGAGGTCTTTTGCGCAGCTGTGAAAATGCTGTGCTCTCTCTTACTTTCGCAGAGACTTTCTCTCTTTCTCTCTCAATATCTCGAGACACGAATTCTCTCTTTGCCACTCTCTGTTTACCTGGCGAAAAATACTTTGTTTATATTTTTGCTTGAGCAGAATGCAACAGCCTGCGTAAAGTCTGGCTAAAAGTCTACAAAAAACTTTGCGCACACGCATTCAAGAGTTGGGCAACGACAGAAAGAGATAGAGAACAAGGAGTGAGTGAGAGCCAATGAGAGTGAGTAAGAGCACTTTTTATGTTACTATGTTTATTGACGCGAGCTGAGTGTGCTTCAAATAATACAAAATAAAGTAATAATATGCAAAATAAATAAATAAAATTAGAAAGATTTTCTGACTGAATCATGTCATATATTATTAAGCTCTACGTTCGTATTCCCAAAATTCCCATGCACTTCCTCTTTTGTTGCTAAAAATCCCGAAATTGAATGCAATGAAGAAGCCTTACTTAGACCTGACCACACATCCCCATCAATTATAGTAAGTCACCTCATGGTCAGCTCTTGAACTTTTGCCAGTCCTGAGTCGTCTGTTACCCTCTTGGTTTGGTCCTTCAGACACGTGCAACAACAAAAATAATCCTTCACATTTCACTTCTTTATTGCCGTGCGTCATGTTGTGGCTCTTTTATGGTTTCGAGCACCTCAGGCCCCACGACCATTAAGTTCCAAGTCCATGCCACAAAACACACACTTTGTGGCAAACATGCGACTACACTTGAGCATATCCTTCGCTTGGGTCGTCTTGACCTTTATTAATAAATTTCCATGTTGCCTTCGCCATGGACATGGAACTCTACACCTTATAAAACTCTACACAAGCTGCCAGGCGCATTCTTTTCGAGGCTACTGTAGAAATACTCATATAAGAATAATAATAAATAAGTTGATTAAGAAATTACATAAAATGAAATGAAAAAGAGCATGAGAAATGGGATTTTTTGGCATTTGAATTTTGAAATGTTTCCTTCACGAATGGATGAAATTTTGCAAAATATTTTTGGACATATTTTTGAAGCATTTACCAATTGATGGGCGGGTAAAACACAATAAAACATCAATAACTCAAAATAATTTTGGCTTATATAGCTGCTGTTGTTGTTGTTGTAGCTGTTCTTGTTGTTGCTGATGCTGCAGTTGTTCGTCGTATTGTTGCTGCTGCACACTCTGCGTGTAATTGAAAACTAGTATAAAACTATCCATCATGGATCTCTTCGAGGAGGTCGCAAATATTATCGAAAGCACCAAAATTGTTGTCAGCAATAAAGCGAAAAACAATAAATAACCAAAAGCGCACATTCGCGTTGTCTTCCAAAACTTTTCGTGGGAGCTCTTAATATCATATGTAGATTGCTATTAATTGTATATACTATGTTGAGTGCTGTATGTATAACGTTTTCTTATGTATAACAGCGAAAATTTTCACAAAACATATAGAACTTTTGGTATCCTTTGAACAGAGCCTGTCTGTTGTTGTGTTATATTATTTCGAGCATTTTCAATTGCCTCTCATAGACTTTTGCATTATTTAAAGTTGTGTTTTACACAATTTTCTTGCCACGGACAACCTTTTGGTGTATTCTGCACAAAATCGATGGCCAATCGAGGCTCGGGCCAAGACAGAACGCGCGCGTTTCAGAACAAAAATCAACTGCACCCGTTGGGGCTAGACGACGCAGTGAGCTCGAGCTGCCGAGCTACCGACCTAACAAAACCCAACCGCAGCAGGAGTCACGACGAGCAGCAGCAGCAGCCCTCAAAGTGAGACGCATGCGCCGCAACTTTTTGTGTGTGTGCCGAGGGTATTTTTCAGGGGTATGGATTGGGATTGCTGGTGCTTTTTCGGGGGGAGGGGAGGGTGTTTGGATGTCGTATTGGCATGACAGCAATGCTAAAAATTTCATATATATGTACATAGTAGAGCCAGTGCAATAATAACAAAACGCATTGCCTGTCACAAGTTGAGCATAATGAAATTCATTATGCTGTCAGCCTACCAAACTGGCACGCTTATTCCGCCCGCCACTGTTCAAGCCCCGTTACAGTGGCAGTAAATAATATACGGACTGTATTTCATATTATTATACTGCTCTGCCGGTTTCGCCGTCCGATGACGTAAAATGAAATTCCTATTGATTTCTCATCACATAGTCGGGAACCTCGAGCCATCCTGACGCAGAATGATGGTTGCCTTTTTATGTTTTAGCCTGGTAGTTTCATTGTAATTGCTTTGACATTGAAATTGGCGACATGTGAGACCACAGTCGAGTGGTTAATGGAGGTAACAAAGCTACTGCATATTGTCAAAGGCAGTTAAGCAGTATGCGAGTTGATAAACTATTTGAATGAAGAAAAGACAAATTACCCGGCAGATTACATGTGGATCACTTTAACCAACAAGAATAACATATGCCTTGTTAGTTACTTCGAACAGCTTCTAAAGGATACTGATTGAAAACCGTATCACAAATTACATTTTGTAGTTAACTACTTAACTATTTTTTTAAAGCAATAAAATATGACAAAAGAATTAGTTTATTCATTAAAATAAAGGACATACAAATTACTTTTAGATTAGAAATGGTGTAAAAAGGTTATTGATCGAACGAGAAAGATGTAAGTAAATCTTTTAGTAAGTTATTATTTATTTTAATTTTGTTTGTTTTTTGTTTAATGGTCATCGTACAAAAAATTAATATTTTGTTTCATCAAAAATAGACTTCCAATATACAGGAAATAAATCTGAAATTTAACACGTTTTTCAAATTAAGCTTATAGAAATTATGCAGGTCAACATAATGTGCTTCTCTTGAGCAATTCATACTTTATATCTATAAGATTAAACTCCAATAATTAATTGGTTTTTATTTCTACTTGTAAATGTATTAAATTAATAATTAAATAAATTATTATTTCTTGTCTATGATTTCGAACTTCATAAAAATGATTAAATACATTTTCTAAGCGTGAACAAATAATAATATATATCCGATATTATAAAGAATAAATACTGATACCAAATGCAGGCCAAATTTAAGTCAGCTTGAAACACAACGCATAAATAAAAATAACAATTCAATCCCTTGATGCTAACGTCAGCTTAAATATTAAAAATAACAAACAACTGCAGCAAAATCCGTTATAAGCCATTTGTGTTTTCGCCGCGAGACTTCGACGATGGGTCCTGTGAACGACGCATCGCCCACACGCAGAGTACCTCAGCCTTTCTCACTCTCTCTCTCTCTCTCTCTCTGTCTCTCTTGCCTGTTTTCCCCTGCTCCGTCCCTCTCTATAGCAACTCGTTCTAAGGATGCGTGGCATTTTGGCTATGGCTGTGGCATGTGTGTAAATTACGACGGGGCGATGATGGAAATTCTATTTGCTGCGTAGTAGAGGACACAGGACACGCAAACGTCGTCGGGGCGGCAACCAACCCAAATAATATCGAACGGATTTTTAAAACAAAAACCGACTACGCAGAGTGTCCTGCAGTAGGAGAAGCTCAATTAGGAGCTGCTATCGAAGAGCACGTGGGCGGGTCGTTGACGTACTTTCTGTTTCATACTCCTCGCACAGCCATTGACTTGAAGCACATTCGCTTGCCCATTCCAAGTGGCAGCAGGCACATACTGCGTCAATGTCAATGACAGTTCATGTACTTGTTGTACGCAGAGGGTGAACGTCAAAGAGAGATATTATATTTGTGGCAGCGTCATGCTGCAGGTTCGCTGACATTCATGCTATTAAAAATGCACACTTGGCTACATCAGAATGGTTTGCGAAAATCTAAAGCACAGCTTGAGGCGCGTTTTTTAAGTGAATTGAAATTTTGTTTTAATTCCATGCTTTCAGGCTATTCAATTAATCTGAAGTGTGTGTTGTCAGCTTTTAATTTAGCTCAAATTAAAATGTATGTTCGAGTATATACAAGAAGCAACAACAGCAAAACACGCCCCCTGGCCAAAAATGTTTAGCTTAAAGGGTCATACGCACAGCAAGCGGCAAATGGCGACGTCTGTGTTATCCATTAAGTCTAGTACATAAACCAAATGCGATTTGTTATTTAAATTATCGCAGTGCCAGCAAGAAGCAAACAACGCCGAGTCCCACGCAAAAACAAGAACACCAGAACACACTCACATACACAAAAGTATATATGTATGTATGTATGTGTTTTATGTACATGAATACAGTTCACACACAGTGAAGCGGATGACTCATTCAGCGAGTCCTCATACACAAAGGCGCATGTTCGTGCCAAGTTGAGTTGTTGGTTTGTTGTTGCCACAGTTGCTGCTTGAACTGGCACCTACCGAGTCAGCAGAAGCAGCAGTCAAGCTGGTGAATCATCTTGCGAGGCGCGCGCGTTTCCTGCCCAGCTCCAACCCAGCGAATTCCCCACAGAAGCGACTCACACTTAGGTCGCCACTCGGTTTTTATGAGGCAAACAACCAACTGGCGTCTGGCAGTTACACAAAGAAACAATTTCAAATCAAATATTGTAGCAATCTTGATCAAAGCTTAAATTCAACAACTACATTTTTAAATTTGCTCACAATAAGCAAGATCGTACTCTAAAATCAGTTCTATACTCAATGTAGCTCTTGAATAAATACTAAATGGAGGTAAAATAGTAATAAAAAACATAATGTGTTGGCATTTCTGGCAGTGTAACCATCGCAATCTTAAATAGTTGCCACTTCAACATTGTTGTTTGGCATTTGCTTCAATTTTTCCCATTAGCAACTCATAATTTCAAGGTCTGTTTACGGATTGCTTTTTTTGTGTCATTTCTTTATCACGAATACCCCCAATGGCAGTGCTGCCAGGAATGTTGTAACTTTCGGTGCCGACTTGTCGCCACTTCCTCTATGCGTGTGTGTGAGGGCAGCACACAAGCGGGTCTGCAAATGTGAGCATACTTTTAGGCGCGTGTGTTCAACATAGAGAAAGTTGACCACGCCAGGGCTACTCTACTGAAAATGGTGACTAAGAGGAGTCCATTTCATTCATTTAACCACGCCCCATTGCCGTAAAGTGCAACTGGCTGCAACATTTACTATGCCCCAAGTAGCAGCTGCATCGTCAACTGCAATTTAAGTACGACGCCCAAATGGGCCGAGCTTTTCGACCAAAATGAGCTGTTCCCGTGGCAAATATTAAGAACACTTAAAAGTGCTGGACCCATAAATCATACGGCGATGCCTTACAAATTATGCAGTGGACCGTTGCGATGATGGTGGAGTAGAAAAACCACAGAGCATATAGCGTTGCCGGCTCGCCGACGGGCGTTAATACAATTTTGCAATATTTAAAACGAAATGCCCGCAAAAAGTGTGCCCCAGGAAGCCATTTTATGTCCTTCTATGCTTCATAAAGTGCTCGACCAGGTGAGGCAAGCTAGGCAACTGCGTGCGGTTTGCTCACAACTCCAATTTCCCCATTTCTTCGTTTTTTTTTTTCCATCCTTTCCGTCCGCACAGCGGAAATTTATGTTTATTGCTTCGCTGTTTGTTTTACCCCTGAGTAAGAAAAGCAATCAGGGTATTCTACATTTTGTATTGCATTTGTCATACTAATTAAAAGCCCCAAAACTTCTTCATCTATTTCTTCTCGGTCTGAACACATAGTAAGTAAAAGTATACGCAGCAAAAATACAAAGAAAGCTAATACATAATCCAAAAAGGCATTAGGGATTATCTGTTTACCCCGTTGGAGAATCTTTGTGCATCCAATGGATAATATTTCAAAGCATTGGGAACAGGGTATCTAATAGTCGAGATCACTTGGCTAGAACGTTTGAACTTGTTTTATTTAAGTTCACTGTCTTCGGTATACTTGAAACATTTTTTCTTTTTTATGTTTTCCATTTTTAAGTTTGGTCCCGTTTCGTGTATATTTTCACATATTCATGTTTTTTAGCAATCACTTATATTGTGGCATTAAAAACAAACGTAAGTTCCCTGCGGTAAGCCGAAAGACTTTACAATATTAAATTCTGAAGGTTTCTGTTTGAAAGTAGACAAGGCTTTCAGAAATTGCAATCAAACCACACACGAAAATATGTAAGTCAACAGCCGAGTTTTAAAGTAAATACTATTTTACCCTATCGATAATGCACTAAATACCAACAGAAATATGTAAATTGCGTTTAGAAATTTATTAATTTTTACAAAGAATAAATGTCGTAAATATTTCTTATCGCTTATGTTGCGTTGTCCATAGCAATAAAGTATAATTTACGCCAACATTGTAATTATTATGAGTAATCAGCCAATTTTAGAAGCAGAACTAACAACCACTTTTGTCATATGGCAAAAAATCAAAGTGCAATTAATTTTCTCTGTATTAGAAATTTGTGCTGCTTGCTCTTTGAATGAGTAAAGACATATTTAAGCAAACATAAAATGCCCCAGGCCTCACCTCATCCAGACCTGCTCTTCTGACGCACACAGGGAAAGTTTGCATTGTCAACCGATGCGCAAATAGGAAACAGATCGCCCACACAAAGCCAGACAGATGGAAAGGAAACTTGGACACCGACATGAGTGTGATACAGCACAAATTACTTTTTGCGTCGCATAGAAGTAAAGGGCAAATATGCACAGTAAGGTCATGGGTGGTGTTTAGAATTATTAATGTAATAGCAAATTAATAGCGTAGAGATACAAATGGTTATACAGCAGTATATATATTAGTGTTTATTGAAGTTAGAGATAAGCACAGAAATAAAATGCTCAAGCTATATTAATAATTTTGCATTATCTACAATACGATATATAAAGTTGTTTGCTTTCATTCACCCACTGATTGTACAATCAACGCACAGCCCAATTACAACGTAGATACCAAGTTTTTATCGTGTAATATGTTTTTTTTTTTAGAAATAAATGTTCTAACTATTTTTAATCTCAGTTTAAAAATATGAAAGGATTGAAGTTTTAAATTGTCTTGTAAGAAGCTGCAGCGGAAGGCAACAACAATAAAAGCTTATAGAAGAAACTTTACGACTTTGTTTTATTTTTATTTATTTGACTTATTTACGTTACTTCCAAAATATGCAAACATAATGATACTTAAGAGTACTAACCTATGCCTTTGAGTCTGTTTAGTTTCATAAATGTTAGCAGTTTTACAAATTTCTTGATGGCAAAATGAAAAATACTACATTCATCAGAAAGCTTCATAAGAATAACAATATGAATCAAAGTGCATGACAGGCAAGCTGGCTTCACATTCATCAAGCGTGCAAATGTAGGCTATGAAAATTTTACTCTTATCTTGGCTACTATTCTGATTATGATTATGATTATGCCAACAACTCGACCATTTTTATTGTTGTGCTATTTATAGATTTGCCCATAATTAATTTCTAAGAACCATCATATAATGACCATAATCAGAATCATATGCAAGAGTGTCAGATTGTTGGAACGCGCCTCGCAACACACTTGCAACGCAATGCTTTCGCTTGACGTCAATTGTCAGTCCAGGCACGCGGTCAATTTGCAGTGTGATAACGATAACAACGACAACAACAACGCGAGAGAAAAGCGTGGGCAGCGCCTGGTTGAAATATTGAAAATGTGAAAGCGTCTGATAGCAGCTCAGTCGCTCAGTTGGCTGCTGCTGATGACAGGTTGCACCATATGCTCGCGGTGGCAAGTTGCAAAAACAGAATGTGAGAGGCGTTTATTTTTAGTTCGTCGCAAGGAGTTCGCAAATCGGGATAGCCAAACGGCATGGGAAGAAGGACAACAGCTGGCAACAACAGCAACAGGACAACTAATCTGTGTGTGTGTGATTGTGTGAGAGTATCGGGTTCATGCGTATGCGCATTTAAGGACTATGTTACAGTCCTGCCCTGGAATATTGATTTTTCGCAGAAAACATCGTATACATATTCACGCTTGGCATTAGTCACCGTCACCAGAAGGGAATTTCATTGTTAAAACGTAAATTGTTTAAACAAATTAACGCGCTACTCACGTTCAGTGCAAATTAATTACTTGCTGCTTCTGCTCACTCTTTCTCTCTGTCTCACTTGGGGACTCGACGCCAATCCTTGGCGCAATTGTTTGTCACACGCACCACAAATGTATGTTGGACACGTTTGCAATTTTTTGTTCAATTTGTTTCCACAGTTTTTATGGGTATGTCTTTATTTTAGGCAAAGCGATTGCATTTTAAAATTGATTGGCCTTTGTTTCGATTGCAGCCCAATTGCATTGCAATTTTCCGCAATGCCGAACCGAACGCGAACGCACGCCAAGAGACTCTGAATGTGTGCATGTTCCAAGTGTTACGCGTGCTGGAAATTGTTTGCAGCTGCGCACCCGCTCGTGGGAAAACTAGGAAAAGCCGCACTAAGTGAGTTTTCCGCCCACTCAGGCGTCGGCCAGCCTGAGTTTGTTTTTGTTGTGGCCAGCAAAACAGCTGACTATATCTTGATGGGTGTTGTGAAGCAGTGTTGCTAAACACCAGTACAAAATCAGCTGGCACAGGGTGCCGCACATAAACGACCAGTAAGACCGTAAGATGCGTAATCTTTTTGGTATAAAAATACTAACAGATACCAGAAACATATAAACATATGCAACAATAGTTTTCAAGAAGGCACACACTGAACAAAATAATTTTGCCTTAAACTTAATCTTAAACAGTCGTAGTATGTATAGTACCAGTTCACAATTTTAAGCAGATTTTAATTTTAAGTTCTCAGATTTAATTATCAATGAACCGATTGTTAAAATTTAACACAAAATGTTATTTAAGATTATTTTGCTATATTCAATATAATTTCTAATTCAAATCTTCAGTGTCACGCTTTGGAGATATACCAATATCCCACTTGAAGTATAACCAGGCGGCTACTCATTTTTCATTTTTGATTAAATAAAATATTTGAAAAAAAAAACATACAATCACTTCCACTTAGCTAAGAAAGATGCCATTAGCGACATTAAGTGCAAAAAAGAACACCTTACATTAATAAATAGGAAAGCTGTGCCACAATGCCACCGGGGTAGATACCCGAACCTGTGCCTTCTTTGACCTTCAATATGTTACTTCTGAAGTGAGTTTCTTGCTTTCAATATGTGTTGTCAGGGATGGTTATTGAAGATATTTGGTTCAGTTACCATCTTTTTTCAAAGGTACTTTCGTAAACCTTTTTCCTTCAGGAGTTTTTAGAATGGGGAATATTTCCAAGCTATTTTGCCTCCCACTATAGCTCGAGTAGCGTTGGTCTCGGATGTATCTTTTTTTTATATTTAAGGCGAGTCCTCATGTGGAGTTGTAAAGTATGTGCCATCTTTTGAAACTTTTCTAACGGGATCTTTCGATAGTAGCCTGAAGAATATAAGGCTTCAGTGGTGCTGGTTAGATCTTCGCATCATTTGGCCCATTTCAACCTTTCTACATTGTCCATGCTAAAATTCTCTATCCCAGTCTACCTGCCAGATTCTGTCTTTTGATCTTTGGGGCCGTATTTTTCATCGTATAACGATACTGTCTGGTCATTGTTTCTGTAACAAAGAGAACAGAAAATAGAGTCCAGCTCTTACAAAGATACATGTTTTTGCTTACCTACAATAGTAAAGACAGACATATGGTATCTCAAGCTGAAAACCCTGGAAACACATATCCTCCACGGTTCTGGATCAGAGCCAGATCCATTTACCATTTGTCCATACACCGCAGCAGATCGATCGAGGAAACGCTTAATTTTTGCAAGTGATCCGGTTGACCTAACAAAAAAGTATGACTAATTAATGTCCCAAAACCCCTAAAGGCCAATCAAGCATTTCATTATCGATAATGTGAATATAACTCATTTTCCATTATCATTCCAATATTCATCAAATAATGCGCCTTCTTCCATATATTTTTTAAACGTATAAATCAGGTTTACAATTAAACTCGTCATGTGGATTCCGTTCATGATGTTACTGCTGTTCGACGGAGTTTTGTCTTCCGAAAAATTGTCTCGATTTACAAACATAAAGTGCGAGGTGTTAGATCCATCTTATTGCGCTTATGAAAAATGCCACCTTAAGGTGCTTGGCCGAGGAATTGTGGGTTTGAATGTACAAGCCAAGCTGTTAAAAGCACCCTTCTATAATGCTAAGGTTAGTATAATAGCATTATTATATATATTGTTAAGGTTTCTTTTATAATTCCAGGTTAATCTCAGTCTTTGGCGCAAGTTCAATGGTTTTCGTCCATTTATGTTTAATGTGACCTTCGTTTTTTGCAAGCTTATGTCACGACCTAATGGCAGACTTTCATTTCAAAAAATTTTTTTTGATGGTATAGCCAAACATTCAAATATTAATCACTCGTGTCCTTATGAGGTATGTTTCATAATATCTCGAAACAAAGAAGTTAATGAATTAAATTCCAGAATGAAATTGTTATGGATGATTTTGTATTTAAGAACGACTATTTTAAATACTTGCCGTTATCAACTGGGGAGTATCAAGTTCAATTTATGGCGGCTACCGACAAAGATTGGAAAACTCGACTGTATATCAATGTATTTACTATATAGAAGAAAATTAAATGCAACTAAAGAATAAAATCATACTGGTCAATAACGACGTTAAGTGCAAAATTCCAAAGAAAACACAAAGATATGTCAAACCATTTTAAATAGGATAATAGGATAAATAAATATAGAATAGCTGATAAGAAGTTCAGTCAATCAGTGAATCAATGAGACAACAAATTGTGCCCTTATGTAAAGTCAATGAATATTTCAAATTAAGGGTTCGATTGCCAATTAAGTTGACGTTTCTCCGTTTGTATATTCAACCTACCATAAAAGAATCAATTATTATTAAATTATTTATTTTTTAAAAATCGTTCAAACATATTTATTTTCTGCTTTGTTAACAGGCCGGACTCGCAATGTGGACTCCATTCCTGTTTATACCCGCTACCCATAGGCTAGAAGGGTATAATAACTTAGTGCCAACAGAAAATGTACGAGCATGTAACATGTCCGTGTGTCCGTCTGTCTGTATGAACACCTAGATCTCAGAAACTATAATACTATATAGTACATAGAGACACCAAACTTGGTCCATAGGCTCCTGCATTCATTACACAGATCAAGTTTATTTCAAAACTTGGATGACACGCTCCCTTCGCCCTTCGCCCACAATATCTAGAAAAAGTCACGTTTTGTTTATGTTAATTTATTTGTGATATTTGTGCAATGATGTGTAATTTGGTAAGCCATCTGTGCTTAACACTCTTAATATACCCTGTAACTTGGGATAAGTAGAACAAAAGTTATTTGTTAAATTATTTATCAAAATTGTTGTGCCCAATGCATATGGACGTTTTAAGTGCGTGAATGACCTAGAGATATCAAATTTGGTTACAGTATTCGTGTAGGTCTTACGCAGATCAAGTTTGTTTTAGATTTTTAAAGGTTTTTTTAATTTTATGTAAATCTCAGTCTGTAGCGAAAATTGGCTGTAATCTATTTATGTTCAATGGGACCTTTAATTTTTGCAAATGTATGTCAATATCTGATGGAGTCTTATCATTTCAAAAAATATTTTTTTAAACTCTGGCCCTGAATCGAATCTTAACCATTCTTGCCTATATGAGGTTTGTTCAAGCATTCAAGAGAAACTTCTAAGGTTCACATATTAATTTACAGATGGAAAATGTTGGACATGCTTTAGTTTTCATATACAATTTTTTAAAAATATTTGCCCTTACCATCCGGCGATTTGGATTGATTACAGCTAACCGACAATGTTTAGAAAAACTGAAATAGATTAAAATTTAATGAAGTATTAGAACAGCTTAAAAATAATACTATCATAATATTGAATACTTCGGTTTAGTAATTTATATTTTAACAAAATTTTTTAAGATACGATATTAAATGACCCCTTTTGATATAAACAATTACAAAAATTAAAGGCTTTGGGTACATTTTGTATGTTATTATTCATAACAAATCCACAGAACTGTTGCGTACTTTCCATAAATAAATGTGTTTTTAATAATGGTTTTGGGATTCCAGAAGACAACAATTAAATCATATTTAACAAAAATTATTAGTTTTATATATAGTTGTCGTATTACCCGTTTCTGAGTTTTTAATTGCTGAATGAGCCCAAAGAGAGACGAATTCAAAAAGTGTTGTTTAACGTATTTTAAGCTGTATAATTATATTTTATAATTAAAATCATCAATTCACTTGATGCCGTCATTTAAATATCACCCGTTTGTTTGCATATTCAATCTTCCGTAAACCAATTATTAATATTAAATACACAGTGAAAACTAACCTAACCGTACACTCGCCATCAAACAAATTTCAACATCCCAAAAATACAGTTCTGTAATATCTATAACATATGATATGCTAAAAATTGTCAGCCAATGGTACTAATAAGTAATCCGTTAGGGGAGTATTTACTCTATCAGATATTATTGCAATTGGCAACAATTAATTATTATACCTTGTTCTAGTTAAATATTGGAAATGGGGATATATTGTACGTAACGCAAATGAATGTTTATATGTCTTTGTCAGCGTGATTAAATAATGTAAGCTACACTCTAAATTTGTTAAGAAAGTCCCTATATTACGCAAAATCCGTTTATTTTTAATTTTTTATATCATATTTTGTCGCTTTGTTACGCCTCGGGTCACAGCACTTGTTGATTGTACTCGACCTTTGTTACCCTGTCCCTGTCAATTACATGCAGTTGGAATTTGCCTTGGGCTTATAGCAATATTTTTGATCAATAATTTATTTCGTCTTTAGTGAAACTTCAGTTAAGGTTTAATATACATATTATCACATTTTTTTGTTTTTTTATTTATTTTAATTTTGGACATATTAAATATTAGCGTTAAAGAAAATTAAATACAACTTTAACAGAGCATCTTGTAGCCGAGCCATTTGGACTAAAGCGGTTCTACATGTTTAATATGGAAAAGCCATTCGTTTTAGTATTTTAGTTCATTAGTTTTACAATTGATCACGTAATGTTGGCTCCGTTAATGCTGTTATTATTTTCCAGCGGAGCATTGTCTACCAAAATGACTCGTTTTACAAACATAAAGTGCAAAGTTCTTGATCCAACTTATTGCCAATATGATAAGTGTCATCTTAAAATTCTTGGTCGAGGAATTGTAGGAATAAATGTGCTAGCGAAACTGTTAAAAGGGCCCTTCAATAATGCTAAGGTTAGTATAATAGCGATATTATATTTTATGTTAACGGTTTTTAAATTTCAGGTAAATCTCAGTCTATGGCGTAAGTTCAATGGTTTTCGTCCATTTATGTTCAATGTGACCTTTGATTTTTGCAAATTTATGTTAAAATCGAATGCTGTCTTGTCGTTCGAAAAAATATTTTTGGATGCCCTAGCCACAAAATCGAATCTTAATCACACTTGCCCCTATGAGGTATGCTAATTTATGCGATACAAGCAACCGTAGCAAGTAAATTTATTATATATTTCAGAATGATATTGTTGTGCACGATTTGGTATTGAAGGACGACTTTTTTAAATACTTGCCATTACCATCTGGGGAGTATCAAATTCAGTTGATTGCGGCTACCGACAACGATTGGAAAACAAGAGTGAATGTCAATATGTTTATTGAGGAAAATTAAATATCTTAACTTAACTACAGATTAAGACCATAACACATAGTCTTATCATATGGCTGCAATCCTAATGTAAGAAGATCTGTTAATAACAGTGTTAAAAATTTCAAAGATGTTAATTTTTACTATATTTTGTCAAAAAACCAGAGAGGACATTTTATCAAATAAATACCTAAATAAGAATACGATATAAAATAATTCAACGATTTATAATTGAAATCGTGACTCCTATATGTATATTGTTAATACTTAAACCAATAATGCCAAGTAAGAATCTTCTAATGTTACCAAAGATCGAATCCTACAAACATACTTCATACTTGACATTCGTTAAAGAGTAATGCAACTAATAAATGTATTTAGTTGGCTTAGGGGCGGGCTGTAGGGGCATCTTTGACTACATAAAGTACAGTGAAAACTCAATTATGTGGACACTACTCTTGGTGCTTTTGTTATGTAAATTTGTACGGAATATTTTAAAGCACTACTGTGAGTGGATACCTCCTGTGTATCCACCGTAGTGGATTAATCGAAGCAACGCAGTTAATATCCATGATTTCCACTCGATTCATTGGGGTATATTAAGCATTTTTTTTTTTAAAGCAACTCTAAGAAATAACTAATAGTTATTTCATGAGATTTATAAAATCTATGAAAAAATTACTTTTATAAGTTTTGAAATTGAAAAAAAAATTTTGTTTTGTATATGTATTTATTGTTAAACCTTAAGTCAGCCCTTGGATTATATACTGTTTCCCTTGAAAATGGGGAAAAAGATGTTAATGGTTTTGTGCAAATATCAAATCTGTTAACAGGCAGAAGGAGACATCTCTGATCAAATAAAGTGTCTATATTCTTGATCACCATCAAGTCCGTCTATCTATCCGTCTGTCCGTGTAAGTACGTGGATATCAGAAACTACAATAGCTTGGGACACCAAATTTGGTAAGTAGCTTCCTGAAATTATGACGCAGAATTGTTTTCAACTATTGGATGCCACTTCTCCTTCTCGCCTAATACAAAGAAATCTAGAGATAGTCATACTTTTTCATTAAATTGCGTATAACTTGACAAATTCTTGGTGTAATGTTGTGATTGAAAACCCATCGATATCCTGTAATTTTTATAGAAATGTGACTAGCAGAACAAAAGATGTTACTTAAACTATTTTTTATACAACAATTTCCAAAGCAAATACATATATACATACGTTTAAAGTGTATGTGTAGTAATTGGAACAGGGTATGTCAAGCTGGACTTGACTTGTCCATTGAATATTCATATTTTCATACTTTGTTGTTTAGAGCAATTTATGTTCAATGAGCAAGGAAAAAACTTAATTAAATTTAATAATATTAATTTAATTTACAAACTTGCTCAAAAAAAACAATAATTATTCGCTGCGTACTGAAGAATAGCTCAAATAATAATAATAATTCATTGAGCAGATTATTAATCTACATATCATGCTGAAATCGCATGAGATAACCGTAACCGTAATAAATAAAAAAAATACATACATACAAATTTAAGCATAATTGTCGATGAATGTAACTCATTAGGCATTATCATTCCAATATCTCCCGTTAAGAGATCAATAATTATTTTTAAATTATATTCATCAAATAATATTGGGCTTCTTTTTCCCATTTTTTAAATGTGTAAAACAGTTTTACAATTAGACTCGTCATGTGGATGCCGTTCATGATGTTACTGCTGTTCGACGGAGTGTCTTCCGAAAAATTGTCTCGTTTTACAAACATAAAGTGCGAGGTATTAGATCCATCTTATTGCGCTTATGAAAAATGCCACCTTAAGATGCTTGGCAGAGGAATTGTGGGATTGAATGTACAAGCCAAACTGCTAAAAGCACCCTTCTATAATGCTAAGGTTAGTATAATAGCATTATTATATATATTGTAAAGGTTTCTTTTTATAATTCCAGGTTAATCTCAGTCTTTGGCGCAAGTTCAATGGGTTTCGTCCATTTATGTTTAATGTGACCTTCGATTTTTGTAAGCTGATGTCACAAGTTGATAGCAGCTTATCATTTCAAAAAATTTTTTTTGATGGTATAGCCAAAAATTCGAATATAAATCACTCGTGTCCTTATGAGGTATGTTACATAATATCTGGAAGCAAAGAAGTTAATGTATTGAATTTCAGAATGAAATTGTTGTGGATGATTTGGTATTCAAAAACGACTATTTAAAATACCTGCCGTTACCAACAGGGGAATATCAAGTTCAATTTATGGCGGCTACCGACAAAGATTGGAAAACTCGACTGTATGTCAATTTATTTATAAAAGAAAATTAAATGCAATCTGAGGTCATCTAAAGAATAAAATCATACCACACAGTCGACACCAACTCGGAACCATCTGGAAGAGTACTCCAGATAGAATGCCAAGTCTATTTGTGGTGTTTTTTAAGAAAAGTTATTTTCAAGGACATGGGTTTGCCTTACTAGAAGTGCAGGACACTCACAAAGATAGTTTTGGTGCTGTGGTAGCTCAGAAGTTGGGTTTGTTCTGTTTCTAGGCCTTAAGACGGTACATCCAAGTGTTTTGGCACCTAGACGGGTCTGATGGAGTGTTGCTGACATTCATTCAATGCTTGAATTGATTGAATTGAATTTACTTTTCCACCGCACGTTCTTATTGTACGTATACGCCCCCAATATACGAAAATCTAGAAAAGTCATATTTTTTAATTTAATTGGGTATAACTTGACAAATTCTTGATGATTTGTTTGGAAAACCATCTGTGCTCTATATTCTTAATGTACCCCGCAAGTTTTATAAAAATGTGACTAACAGAGCAGAAGATGTTTCTTAAAATATTTTTCTTAGAAGAATTTCCAAAGCAAATATATATGTACATACGTTTAGAGTGTTAGTTTGTGAGTAAACGTGTTATGATTACAAATTAAGAGGAACAGGGTATGTCGTAGTTGAGCACTCTTGACTAGACTTGACTTGTCCATTAAATATTCATTTCATATTAAGATTCAATGACCAAGTAAAAAACTGAATGATACATAATAATATTACTTTTTCGTAAAATTAACTAATAAAATAAATGCTGATTTGACAAAAACATTAAAGTAGTCTTTAGTTGTTTGTTGTTATTTATAGAGTATGAATTATTATGATTTGAGGCCATAATAACAACTTAAGTTATATTTTTTGCTAAAAAAAAAAAATTATTCTCTGCGTACTAATGAATAGCTCAAATAATAATAATAATTCATTGATCAAAATGTATAAATTATTAATCTACAAATCATGCTGAAATCGCACAACATATCCGTATCGATAAAAAATGGTTTTCACTCTCCAACAGCTTCTACAAATGAATGATTTCATTTATTTAAAAATACATTAATGAATAAAAAAAAATAAATAAATACAAATTATAACCCTTCGAGGCTATTAAAGCATAATTGTCGATGAATGTGACTCATAATATTCAACTGACCGTTAAGAGATGAATAATTATTATTAAATTATATTCATTAAATAATATTGGGTTTTACAAACATAAAGTGCGAGGTGTTAGATCCATCTTATTGCGCTTATGAAAAATGCCACCTTAAGGTACTTGGCCGAGGAATTGTGGGTTTGAATGAACAAGCCAAGCTGTTAAGAGCACCCTTCAACAATGCTAAGGTTAGTTTATACCATTATTATATTTATTGTAAAGGTTTCTTTTTATAATTCCAGGTTAATCTCAGTCTTTGGCGCAAATTCAATGGTTTTCGTCCATTTATGTTTAATGTGACCTTCGATTATTGCAAGCTTATGTCACAAACTAATGGAATTTTATCATTTCAAAAAATTTTTTTTGATAATCTATCCAAACATTCGAATTTAAATCACTCGTGTCCCTATGCGGTATGTTTCATAATATCTGGAAACAAAGAAGTTAATGTATTGCATTTTAGAATGAAATTGTTGTGGATAATTATGTATTCAAAAACGAATATTTAAAATACTTGCCGTTACCAACTGGGGAGTATCAAGTTCAATTTATGGCGGCTACCGACAAAGATTGGAAAACTCGACTGTATATCAATATATTTGTAGAAGAAAATTAAATGTAATCTCAGAACTACTAAAGAAAAAATAAGAATAAAATGGCACTCAGTCGAGACCACCTCGGAACCATCTGAAAGAGTTCTCCCAATAGAATGCCAAGTCTATTTGTGGAGTTTTTTAAGGAAGGTTTTTTTTAATGATATTGGTTTGCCTTCCTAGAATTGTTGGTGTTCCTCAGAAGCTCGCTTTTTTTTTGTTTCTAGGCCTTGAGAGGTGCCAAGTGTTTTGGCACCTAGACGAGACTGATGGAGTGTTGCGGACATTCATTTAGTGCCGCGACTGTGTTTCGGATGAGATTGCTCTTGACAGTGCCCAATAAAAAACCTCTATCGCTTCCTGACTGTCGAAGTAAATTAATTGTTCCTTTAAGTTTCGCACAAAGCATTCGAAAATGTAGTAAGCTGTGAGACAGCATAGATCTGCGACTAGAACATATTACATTAATCGGTAGGAAAGCTGCACCACAAGTCCACCGGGGTAGATCCCCGAACCTGCGCCTTCTTTGATCTTCAATATGTCTGAGTAGATTGGTAGTCCATTACTCCTGAAGGGGTTTCTTGCTTTCAATATGTGTTGTCATGGATGGTTGTGGAGGATATCTGGTTCAGTTACCGTCTTGTTCCAAAGGTATTTTTGCACACCTGTTTCCTTCGAGAGTTTAGAATCGAGAATGTTGCTATGCCATTTTACCTTCCACGATAGCTCGAGTTGCGTTGGTCCCGGATGTATTTTTTTTTTATATTTAAAGCGAAGGCTCATGTAGAGTTGTAGAGTATGTGCTATCTTTTGAAACTTCTGTAACTGCATCTTTCGCCAGTAACCTGAAAAGTATAAAGACTTCAGTGGTGTTGGTTAGATCTTCGCAGCATTCGGCCCATTTTAACCTTTCTACATTCTCTAGTCTAAAGTTGTCCATCCCAGTCAACCTGCCAATCTCTGTCTTTTGATCTGTTGTAGATTCTTTTCGATAGCATTCATATTTCAAAAAGTTCCGTATCCACCCAAAAGGAAGAAAGTCCATCAAAACTTTACGTAACGTATACGTTTTGCGGCTGCTTCTTTGCTCGTATAGCGCTACTATCTGGTCATTGTTGCTGTAACAAGGATAACAAAAAATAGAGTCCCGGTTTCGCTAGGATACAGGTTTTTGCTTACCAACAATAGTAAAGACAAACATATGGTATCTCAAGCTGCAAACTCTGGAAACACCTACCATCCAGGGTTCTGGAGCAGAGCCAGATCCATCCACCATTTGTCCATACACTGCAGCAGAGCTATCGAAGAAACGCTTAATTGTTGCAAGTGATCCGGTTGACCTAACAAAACAAAAGTAAGACTAATTAATGTCGACTAATGTCGTTTTATTTTTAAGATGCATTAAATACGTATATACTTATTGATTGAATTGAATTTACTTTTTCACCGCGCGTTCTTATTGTACGTGTAGTTGTACATTTTGTTTCAATATGAATAAAAAAAAAACAATCGAAACATAATTATTTGCGACAAGATAGACTTCACAAATGGAACTAAAATAACCACAACACCTAGAGGCCAATAAAGCATTTTATTATCGATGAAGTCTCTATTATTAGTATATAACTAATTTTGCAATATCATTCAACTATCTCCCGTTTTTAAATTCAAGCGACCGTAATGATATCAATAATTGCTATATTATATTCATCAAATAATGCGTCTTCCTCCATTTATTTTTTAAACGTATAAACCAGTTTTACTATTGGACTCGCCATGTGGATGCCGTTCATGATGTTACTGCTGTTCGACGGAGTTTTGTCTTCCGAAAAATTGTCTCGTTTTACAAACATAAAGTGCGAGGTATTAGATCCATCTTATTGCGCTTATGAAAAATGCCACCTTAAAGTGCTTGGCCGAGGAATTGTGGGTTTGAGTGTACAAGCCAAACTGTTAAAAGCACCCTTCAACAATGCTAAGGTTAGTATAATAGCATTATTATATTTATTGTTAAGGTTTCTTTTTATAATTCCAGGTTAATCTCAGTCTTTGGCGCAAGTTTAATGGTTTTCGTCCATTTATGTTTAATGTGACCTTCGATTTTTGCAAGCTTATGTCACAACCTAATGGCAGCCTTTCATTTCAAAAAATTTTTTTTGATGGTATAGCCAAAAATTCGAATATAAATCATTCGTGTCCTTATGAGGTATGTTACATAATATCTGGAAACAAAGAAGCTAATGTATTAAATTCCAGAATGAAATTGTTGTGCATGATTTGGTATTCAAAAACGAATATTTAAAATTTTTGCCGTTACCAACTGGGGAATATCAAGTTCAATTCATGGCGGCTACTGACAACGATTGGAAAACTAAAATTGAAATTAGGGCAATAATACATGAAAGTCGTTGAATAAAAATAATATACCAACGTATAATAAGCATTGGAGAATTTGAAAGTGTGATTCATTAAGCGATTTTAATAAGTTAAAATAAAACCTAAAAAAATTGAATTAAATGTTAGATTCTAAAAAAAAATTGCCTTAGAGATTCGCCTTTCAGAGATACAGCGGATTAGGTTAAGCAAAAGAATTTTCCATTGTTGGTGCTGTTATCGATATTTCCATGGCCACGCGCCCTAGATCTGCTTGCAAACTTATCCAGTATTGTCAAAAATGTTGTACCTGTAACTTTCATAGTCTTTAAAATATTAGTGTTCAAACATACAGACAGACATAGCTAAACCGACTCGACTCTTGATGGTAGCAGAATATATGTATGTATGTATATACTGAATTAACCTTTTCTGTTTTTTCAAAAATCTAAAATAAAAATAAACAGTTGAAATTAATATATAAACGTGCTCTCTAATGTATTATGTTTTTGCTCTTTGTTATATATTTATATATTCAGCCTACCGTAAAAATTCAAATTAATATTATTTTATTTTTACAGCTACGGTCGAGAGCACTCAACTGTGAGAAAACAAAACAACTACTATATTATATTTAACTACAACAAGTAACAACGTTATTCTCAAGAGTGCTCGTCGACGATACCCTGTTCATAATCACAACATGTAATCACAAGATGTTTACACCCACACACTTTAAACTTGTGTATTTGCATTGAAAAATAGTTTAACAAATAACTTTTTGTGCTAGTCAGATTTTTACCAAAATTACAGCGATTATATGGCTTAACACATTACACAAGGCTCTAGGTTTTTTAGATTCAGAGATCTCCGTGTTCATTCAGACAAACAGACGAACAGGCTGACATGGTTATAACATATCGGCTGTTGACACTGATCAATAATATATATACATTATGGGGTCGGAGATGCCTTCTTCAGCCTTTCACATACATTTGCTGTTGGGTATCCGGAATAAACAATTAATTTTAAAGTGCTTGGTCGAGGGGGTATAAATTTCAAAGCGAAACTTTTAATAACTATTCAAATTGCTGTTATTGTTTTTATGGTTAATGATGTTTTAAAATATCAAGTTAATCTTAGTCTTTGGAGAAATTCAATGGTTTTCGACCATTTATGTTCAAAATGGCATTTGTTTCTTGCATATTGATGTCAAAATTTGATGCCGTTTTATTATTTATATTTGTGTGGTATGCTAACTTATGAGATGCAAGGAAACAATAAAATCAATTATTGAAATTCTTGATTGTGGGTACCGACAATGATTGAAAAAATCTGGCGGATACCAACTTTTTCCTTAATGAGAACTTCAAAACTCTCTTAGTATAACAAAATAAAAATATCATATCATATATTTGCGTTTTAACAAATATATATGTATATGTATGTATATCTCTCATGTATACTATAGGTTATACTATAACCTACATTTTAAATAATATTATATTTATATGACCTGCCATACAACTTCTAAATGAGTTTTTTTTATACATTAACATATTTAATGGAAATTGTTATAATTAAATTGTTGTTTTAATAAAATCCATAGTGCTAACTGGAAATTTATTTAGCTAATGAGTGTTTGATCCGACATCGCTCATTTAAATTCAATTTAAACCGCAAGAGTTGGTTAATGTATTGTAAATATATTTATATTATGATCACACACACCGTCGACGAACAAATCTGTTTTAATGTTTTATCATCGAAGTCTGAAAAATACACATTAGTCATATTGTTGCTGCATACGAATTAATTCTTCCCAATTATTTCGATTAACGGTTTTGTAAAAACACGAGATTTCATGCATAGTCATCAGTCCTGTTTTTCGGAATCATATTTTTGTGTGAAATATCGAATAATTTATGCAGTCAAACTGTATTTAAGGATCACCAATTTATTAGTCAACTGTTCAGACTATAAAAGTAGCCTAAGGCCCTCGTATTACATTAAACATGGAGATTATTGAGTACGAAATTTATGTGAGCTTCTTTGCTTCCTGGAAACGGCACGAGATGTCATCCCAATTGGCTATATCCCAGATAGCATCTACGTAAGAGGGTCGCACGTTTTTGTACTGCAAATAGTAGGCATGCTCCCAGACATCGATGCCGAACAGAGGAATTAGACCAGTTGAGGCCTCCAATGGATCCTGATTGGGTAATGCGGCAAGCTGCAACTTGGCAGTCTTCTTATTGTAGCCAAGCCAACCCCAGCCAGAACCCTGAACGGCAACGGTGAGAGCGCTCAGTTCCTTTTTGAATTCATCAAAACTCTTCCACTGAGACTCAATGGCCTTCTTCAGGTCATCGCTTGGTGTCGACTGATTCGGCGAAAGATTTTGCCAGAAAATGGTGTGGTTGATGTGACCACCACCATTGAAGCGCAGTGCCGGTGCCAACTGAATTAATTTGGTGGTATCGCTCTTGCTTTTGGCTTCCTCCAACTGTTCTTCGGCGGCATTTAGATTGTTAACATAGGTCTGGTGATGCTTTTGATGATGCAGCTCCATAATTTCACGGCAAATGATGGGCTCTAGGGCTGCGTAATCGTATGGCAGCTTAGGCAGCGTATGCTTGGAGCGCACGGTAGCCCTGCAACAAGCAAAAACATAAGCATAAAAATAGATAATTGAAGTTCATTGTCGTCATTTGGTTTGCTGTTGCAATTTATGTAATCCGAATTTTGCCGGTACTTTTTAGTATTTGTAAGAGCATATTCCACTTACCATGCTGATTTGGTAATATTGCGTGCCACAAACATTCTTTCAATTTCTCTATCGAATTTAAACTGAAAATATACAATAAATTTTCATGAAAATTCAACAAATTATATTCCGTTCGCTCGCTTACCTGACGTTCAGTGTGACAGCAATCAACAATATAACTAAATAGTGTGACCGCGCCAATAACAATAAAAAATACCATACAACCTAAAAATAAATACCACCGCAATTTCATTATTTCAGCTTTCCATTATTTAAAAAAGAAAAAATTATAATAATTAAATCTTTATCGATATAAACAGTTATAAATTGCACATTTATTTTTTTCTTTATTCATTAAATATACCAAATTGCGATATATGTCTATATGTATGTGGAAAGTATGGAACGAAAATACTACAGAAAATAGTTTAGTCAGCTTAACATTGTACTTTAACAGTGAACACATTTAACACGCACGCGATAACAGTGCATATTGCTGGCAGTTAGAATTTGAAATACAGTAAAGATGTTCAAGGAACACAGCAAAATATGTCTCGAATTTATGTGCCTTCTCGAATTGAAATCAATATAACTGACCAAAGGGCACAACAAATTCTGTTCAAATCTTTAAAGCATCGTAAGTTTTCGGCACTGGTTTTTAGGTCAGAATTACTTTAAAATCTTTCATTGCACCTGCAGCCGTTGCCAAGATGAGTACGGAAAATAGTCTAGCAACCGCAGTGATCATCGATAATGGATCTGGGATTTGCAAGGCGGGTTTCTCCACTGAATCGACACCCCGCATTGTCTTTCCTTCAATAGTGGGTAGGCCACGGCATCTAAACGTCATTTTGGACTCAGCTATCAATGATTGCGTCATTGGCGACAATGCGGTCAGGAAGCGAGGCATTCTGACGCTCAAGTATCCAATCGAGCATGGTGTTGTAACCAATTGGTCCGACATGGAGAAGATATGGACTCACACATTCGAAAGACTGCGTGTCGAATCCGACATACATCCCGTCCTGCTCACCGAACCGCCATTGAATCCCAAAAAGAATCGGGAAAAGATGACCGAGATCATGTTTGAGAATTTTCGAGTACCCGCATTATACGTTGCCATTCAAGCCGTGCTTTCACTCTATGCCACTGGTCGTACTATTGGCATTGTTGTAGACTCCGGCGATGGCGTCACACACACTGTCCCCATCTACGAGGGCTACGCTTTGCCTCATGCGTGCATACGCATGGATTTGGCTGGTCGTGACTTAACAGACTATATGGGCAAATTGCTTATGGAACGCGGGTTTACGTTAAGCACGAGTGCTGAGCGCGAGATTGTCAGGGAGATCAAGGAGAAGCTTTGTTATATGGCCACCAACTTCGATGAGGAACTGCTTCAGTTCGCAGTCAACAGGGGTGAACTGAATACATCATACGAGCTGCCCGATGGCCAAAAGATAAACATTGGCAGCGAGTGTTTTCGTTGCCCAGAAGCACTGTTTAAGCCTAGCATGATCGGCCAAGAGGTGCCGGGGCTCCACGAAGCAATCTACAATTCGATTATCAAGTGTGACATGGACTTGCGCAGAGATATGTATTCTAATATAGTACTTTCAGGGGGAACTACCATGTTCCGCAACATCGAGGTGCGTCTGCAGCAGGACATTTCGGCAATGGCGCCCTCAGCAATGCGCATCAAAATTACTGCCAATCCTGAGCGATGCTTTGCTGTATGGTCGGGTGGTTCAGTTTTGGCATCGCTTTCTAGTTTCCAAAATATGTGGATCGATGCCTCAGAATATGAGGAGGTTGGCCCAAGTATAATACACCGCAAGTGCTTCTAGGCTGTTTAATTGGCATATTTACGTTGCTTCTATTAGTTATATATATTTTGTATGTTTAAATAACAAAAGGCCAATCCATTAAAAATTCAATAAACTATGTCCTTCGTTCCTAACCAATTTTTTTTTTAATTTTAATAGTGTTTACTTGTTTTTCGAAATTTACTATAAGACTCCCAGAATATAATCTGCAAATTACCCAATAAAGAATTACAAATTTTAAGTTATGTTTAATCTATAGGTGGTGTTTGTACTGATACTGTAATATGCAGCCTAAACCTATGAAGATGATTTATTCACGATCATTTAAAATAGTGCTCTATGTGCCTTCTTAGCTGGCTTATTTGTCATAAATAACATTTTTTATTAAATCAAACGTATAGATGCTATTCTGATTTGTGTGTGATTGACACGATCAGCGAACGCTTTGACAATCGACTATCGCGCACTCGCTTGCATAGACGCTTTTTCATTCACACTTCTCGAAAGTAGCATCCTCTTCTGCTTAACGTTTTCGTCTCCTTGCATTCCACTAGCCTTGCACCACTAGCAACTTATCTTCAACTCCTTCTGCTTGTCACTTTGCCATACTTACATTTTCTTCTGCTTGACATTGTCTCCTTCTCGCATTCGAGCAACGTCTTCTGCTTTACTAACTAGCAACTGCTTCTGTTTAACTGTTTCTTTTTAAAGTAGCATCCTCTGCTGCTAAACATTTTCGTCTCCTGGCATTCGAGCAACGGCTTCTGCTTTACTCTTAGCGATAAGTAGCAACTGCTTCTGTTTAACGAACAACAGCTGTTTCTTTAAAAGTAGCATCCTCTTCTGTTTAATGCTTACGACAGAAACTTCTTCCGCTTTACTTGATTCTTTGGCAATATTTTTGACAGCTTTATTAAAGAAAATAAAAATATAATTATTTACTTGCATATAATATAATATGGTTATCGTGACTAACATAGTTTTGCTTGCAATTTTCTTAACCCATTTGGAGCAGCCACTGCAAGGCAATATTGAAAAAAAAAAAACGTTGCAATTAAATAACAACTTTACCAGAATAAAAATATTTATTTGAATATTATACGCTTACAAAGCTGCGAGTTAAGTTGGCAAGTAATCAAAATCGTTTTTAAATAGATACGAAAAGTTTAAACCCAATTCTTTGAGTGTTCTTTTTAATAATGCAACATAAATGTTCATCATTAGCATAAAACACCGGCGACAATATTGATCATAATTAATTGGGAATTTATTAAGCTAGTAATGCATACAAATGAGGCGCTTGGCAATTGCCAAATTGCAACACTACGCAAGCAGAACTCAAAAGAACTAACAACAACAACAACAGCGATTGAAGTGCCGTTCATGTCGATGTAACCTTAGCTTCCTTCCATATCCAAGCACTGATCCATCTCTGGGACACAGGCAGCGGGCGAGAAGGAGAACAAAGACGAATACGAATACAAATACGAATACATTTTCGAATCTTTTTGACAACGCATTTACCTTCAACCGCAACGGCAACAGCAACAGCAACCGCAACGTATCGTAATCATTGAGTTTGTCATCGTCATTATTATCACATTGCCTGTGCTATTGCTGTTGTTGTTATAGCCATCGTCAGCTGCACTTATGCTGCTTTTGTTTGTGCACTTCAAAATTATACAATTTTGATCGCGGATCTGCGAGCGAGAGCTGCAACACTCGAGGGTCGCGCGTGGCGCACTTGAAGCAGACTTCTTTGCTCTTTGCAGCTGCAGTGGCAAAATGTTGGCAACAACCTTACATTGAAACTAGCAGTATTCGCATTAGCCCTTCTAAACGCAACAATAATCTCAATTCTCATATTTCAAATTTCAATTTCAATTGCAATATGAAGTTTAAAGTTCAATAAACTTTCTGCTCCATTTTAGTCAAATTATTTGCGCACATTTCAGTTAACCAATCAACTGGGAGTTGAGTCTAAGCCCAACTGACAGTTGCGAAGGGCGCTTTAAACTGTGTCAAGTTGTTATTCCCTGCAATAGCTCAAAGTCTATCAAACAAATTCACTTCGTTTGCTGATTGTGAATATGAATATGTGTTTAAGTTTACATTTCATTTTTAAGTATTTTCACTTTATTCCCATTTCTGATCTTTACTTATAATTTATTTATTTATGCAAATATATTTTATAGTGACATTCTACATAGAACATCAATTCCACAATTTACAACTGACATAATTGAAATGTAGCATATTGATATTTAGAGTTGTAAGTTGTGTAAGGCATTCGAAAGTCAAGTTTGCCTCATCACAGCCAGTGTGGTGACTGTTTGATGTGTGTGTCACTCGCCTGATCCAAGGTTGCGTAAATTTATCACTTCACTTTGCCAGCGGGCGCCCGTCTTGGCCATCTTAAAGAGAGCGTACCTTTTGTTCTAGCCTGCTGGAGGCTACTGCAATTTGCAGTCCAATTTTCGATTGTGAAATTGACAAAATCTTTATCTACAACTGCGACTAAAGCCTGAGATTAGTTGGCATCTCATTTAAGTACAGGCTCATACATAAATTTAAATTCGTGATGCTATAAATTAAAAAGGGACATGCACACACCACAAGCACACTCTAATCATGCCTCCAGTTTAGGACAACATGAGGAGCGCGAGATGGGGAGGCATCAGACAAGCGGTGCATCATTGTGTCGTGAATACAAGCGACAAGATGATCATGTCTATAGCGTTTTGTCTCCATCTGCTTGTCTGTCCCGGCCAGTTGGCAGTTATGTGAATATGTCGCCCGACTGCTAATTTCACATGCATGCATTGGAGTGTAACCGAAAGTGGAGTGTTGGAAGTATTTACCAAGTATTTGCCATTTGGATAAGAGAATGGGCTGCATGACTGCAAATCCAGTGAAAAATTTTGTATTACGACTTTAATTCAGAATGTAAATACAAATCTTTTGTTTTTTCTTGAATTTTTTAGAAATGCAGTTTTACAAAAATTACTTAATAATAATTTTGTTCAATAATTAAGACAGTTGAAGATATTATTCAGTAATTTATTTTAAATTTGCATGTAATAATTGTAAACATTTACTTAGAAATCAAACACATTTCCCGACATAAAATTATTTTTTGATTTATTGTTTTTTTTTTCATCTTTTTAGTTATTTTGTATGATATTATAAATAGTGAAGGTTTTGGGAATAAATATGTATATTGTAGTACACATGACGAAAAAGAAACGTTCGATAAAACGAGAGTTGGAATAATTTTCATTGATTGCTTCAAAAAACTTATATTTTCTCCTCGACGGTTTAATCCAATTTAATCCAAACGAAGTGGATACAAATTTAAAAAAAACCGTATAGCAACTGCAACTGCTCTTCAATGCTTAAAAAATTACTTCAACATGCTGATGAATTTCATTCTTTGATCCTAGTAAAGTTAGAATTGAAATTTTCAAACAAACTTTATCATGAAGCAACTTGGTAGTCGCAACAAGAACACACTTAACCACCTGTTGTTTTTCTGTCAGCACAAATTAAGTGAGAAACGAATAGCATAAATTTACTCTGCTAAAAATAGAATTCAACTATGTCCTGCGAATACAGCATCCTCCTTTGCAGTGCGCAACTGCCGCCAGGGTTGCCAAATTACACCAAATTGAAGATGAAAAATATGGCTAAGAATGTCAGTTGGCAGCTTGGCAACCTTGCAAGCCAACAGGTAGTCACAGCTGGCCAAATGAATAGGACTACGCCTGAGCTCATTATACCTGCCAGCCTAAAGATGTGCACCAGCAACGGAAGCAGCTCCGTGCAAAACCCCATTTTAGCCACGCCCTCGCCCAATCGAACCCGCTTGCGAGTGCTGTGCTTCTGTGGCCTGGTCATTTCCATCTATTCGTTGTACGTGAAAATCCAGCTGGACCACGATGAGAGCTACACCGCCTTGTGCGATTTGGCGGAGCAGGTTAGCTGCACGGCCGTATTCAAATCCGAGTGAGTGACTCATCCAATAACTGCTAAGGTAACCAAGTAACTTGTGCCTGCTTGGCAGCTACGGACGTGGATTTGGACTGACACAGCTGGTATTTGGTGCCTCCTCAACATATTTGAATCCGCCCAATGGTTCCATCGGTGTCGTCTTCTACGTGCTACTCTTCATGTCCTGTAAGTTCATTAACGCATTCGTTAATTTCATATTGTTTGATTGAGTTTCGCCTGCAGCCTTCTATGAGCGACGTTGGATTTGCCAGCTGCAACTGTTGTCCGCGATTGTAGCTCTTCTCTTGTGCGTCTATCTTGGAGGTCTGCTGCTCTTGGTGCTCTACGATTGCTGCGTGGTCTGCGTGTGCATTTATGCGGTTCATTCGTTACTCCTGATGGAGGTCTATGGACGCTACAGGCGCTTCTACACAACAAAAGCAGCCACCAAATGAATTTTTATAAACATAAGTCTTTAATTGCCGAGAGAGTTCGAGATAAATATAAAGTTGCTACCAGCTGAATTATGTGGGTCAACTTGACACGGACGTGTTTCAATGGTCTAGCAACTGTATTGCATCCGTATCCGCGTATCTGTATCTGTATCTGTATTTGTATCTGTATCCGTAAGTTCGTCTGTATTGGGCTTTGTCTGCAAATCGCTCACTTCTGACCCCACTCGAGTTGCCAACCCGTCGCCCGTCACCCGTCACCCGGCACGTTCCCACATTTGCGACTAGACGCGGAGGCGGAGCTTGATCATCACGTACACGAGCAATTAATTTGCCAACTCTGTCTGCGAGTGTGTGGAAGTGTGCGTGTGGGAGTTGCTGTTGTCGCTACTCGAAATAATGCTACTATGTTGTAAAGAAGTTGGTGTGAGGTGTGAATTGAACCCAATTAATTTGACATAAATCTTAAAGCCTGGATAAGACGGGAAATATGGATCAATTAGCGCCTGATTCACAATGGCAACAATCGCAAATAAATGAGATAAATTTCATAGATTATTCAGTATAAAAAATCACGTTATAGATATGTATGGATTTCTGAATAGATATTGCCAACATTAATAAGCTTTAGCTTGTAACACCAGGTCGAATACAGAAGAAAGTATATTTACTACGTGACTGTGGCATAAAATGATATATTATTGCTCCTTGATCGTGCCTTGAATTAACAAAGATAACTATATACTTTTTTTTTTCTATGTCTATCAATTAGTTGTTATCTATTAAACTTACACACATTTCAAAAGCTCTTTATAAAAACATAAAAAATGAAATCACACTACTTAAAGATCCTGTCGCCCGCACAAACTAATAATGAATGTATTTTTAAATTAATTGATAATTTCATTTTGTATTAAATACATTAAATACCCTAAATTTATTATTTATTATTATTATTACCACAAGGTAATCTGCAAGATTCAATTGTCCTGTATTAACCTTAAGTGCCCCACAAACTTTTTAGGAATAATCAATCAGTTAATGCTCCAAGCAATCAATACACAACTGCTTAAGTGACAGCAAAATAAATCGTTTCACATAGATCGTTGTATCGTCATGATATTCAATTTGTTGCAAGGCGTTACAAATTGTTACCTAGACTTAGAAACCCATCAAACGCATTTGAATTGCGTCCTCAACGAACGAACGATTCATCTATCTGTACAACCATCCATCTCATCCATCTATCGATGCAATGCGCTGCGATTGTGATCGCTGCACATATGTGAGACAGTGAGAGCTCCATACTCCCAATTGGGGTCGCATGTGGCACGATCTTCTTCAATTTTTTCTTCATTTTTTGACAAGGCAAACAAAACGCAAAACGCTGCGAGCTTGTCACAAAAGAGTCGCAAAATCTGCCGAGCTTGTGGCAACATTGTGTGGCAAAAACGTTGAAACATTCACCTCGCGACCGAGTAGACTACTTACTATACTTTGCGCCAACTCAGTATGTAACTCTGGAGTTACTTTGTTTTGCAGAGGCAGAGCCCAAAAGGGGCAACACAATCTCTAGCCGAAAACGATGTGCCACCAAAAAGAAGGCGACTCAGCTGCGTGGCAACAAGACTGTGCCAGCAGCGGCAATGACACAGGCTAAACTAGATGCTGCAGCTCGACAAACAATTGCGACGATTCAAGCTTGAAGCCAGAGCGCGCGCGTTGATTGAGATTGAGATTTTCTGGCAGGCGGCGATAGAACAACAACAACAACAACTACTGCAACAATGCCTCAACTCGAAAATGTAACTACAACTGAGCTGCAGCTGAGTTGGCGCTTTGAAGATGATCGTATGTGGCAGCTGCTGGCTGCGGTTGCCACACGTAGCAGCCACCGCCACCACCAACAACAACTCATAACTGAATCTGCCTGACGGTCTGTGTGTGTGTGTGTGTGTGTGTGTGTGCATCCTAGACTTTCAGTTTCATTTTGCGATTGGAGAGCAGCGCCAACAGTAATCGTTTCATATAAATACGCGCGGTGGCTGCACATCGAGATCAGTCAGAATCTGGCGCTGCTCTGAGGCGCAATCGTAGAGAGTTCACTTGAAGCCTTTTGAAGAATACATCTAGCGGGAAAACACACGTGGAATATGTTCAAGTTATTTGGCCTAACGCTTTTATTGACGGCAGCGGTGCTGGCGCGCCCCGAGCCGCCAGTCAACTCCTACCTGCCACCCTCGCCCTCCGATAGCTATGGCGCCCCGGGCCAGGGAGGCGGACAGGGACAAGGCGGCTTTGGCGGCAAGCCATCGGATCAGTATGGTGCTCCGGGCAATGGCAACGGCAACGGTCGCCCTTCGAGCAGCTACGGTGCTCCGGGCCAGGGACAGGGACAGGGTGGTTTCGGCGGCAAACCCTCAGATCAGTACGGTGCTCCAGGCAACGGCAATGGCAACGGTCGTCCCTCAAGCAGCTATGGTGCTCCCGGTCAGGGCAAGCCCTCGGATCAGTATGGTGCTCCTGGTAATGGTAATGGCAATGGCAATGGACGCCCGTCAAGCAGTTATGGTGCTCCTGGTCAGGGCCAAAATGGTTTCGGTGGCAAGCCCTCGGATCAGTACGGTGCTCCTGGAAATGGTAAAGGCAATGGCAGTCCTTCAGGCAGTTATGGCGCTCCCGGCCTGGGCCAGAACGGCTTTGGCGGCAAACCTTCGGATCAGTATGGCGCTCCTGGTCGCGGCAATGGAAATGGAAACGGCAATGGCAATGGAAATGGTCGTCCTTCGAGCACTTATGGAGCTCCTGGTCAGGGCCAAGGCGGCTTTGGTGGTGGCAAGCCATCGGATCAATACGGCGCGCCGGGCAAGCCCTCCGACCAGTATGGTGCTCCAGGTAATGGCAATGGTAAGGGTAACGGTGGCCCATCCAGCAGCTACGGTGCTCCTGGTCAAGGCCAAGGCGGCGGCTTCGGTGGCAAGCCATCGGATCAATATGGCGCTCCCGGCAATGGCAACGGCAATGGTCGCCCATCAGGTAGCTACGGTGCTCCCGGACAAGGCCAAGGACAGGGTGGGTTCGGCGGCAAGCCCTCGGACTCGTATGGCCCACCAGCTTCAGGATCTGGTGCTGGCGGCGCTGGCGGTGCCGGTGGTGGCAGCGACTATGACAACGACGTAAGTAGCACGTTGTAAAACTTGGCTGGCTCCTTCCACACTTATGAACAAGGATTGGCTGGCTTCATCTCCATCTCAATTGTCTATGCTGCACAGCACCTCAGATCTCTTGCACCGCTCAGTTTTGCTTGCTTGCTCTCTATCTCTCGCTCACGCTGATTCGCGCTCTCTTTCTCTCACTCACTCTGTCTCTCTCTCTCTCTCTCTCTCTGCCTCGCACTGTCTGTCAATAGTTTATCTTGAACTATCTGTATCTGTACCTATCTTTCTCTCTCTCTCTTTCTCTGTTTCATTCTCCAACACGCTGTCTCGCTAACCTGTAGGAACCCGCTAAATACGAATTTAATTATCAAGTTGAAGACGCTCCAAGTGGGCTCTCATTTGGGCATTCAGAGATGCGCGACGGTGACTTCACCACCGGCCAGTACAATGTTCTGTTGCCCGATGGAAGGAAGCAAGTAAGCGAGCTGGTCTAGATGCTCTAAGTTCGACATTGGGGCAACCCACACACACAAACACCCACGCAGGATATATCTAATGCCACGACGAGCGTAACTGATTCTCCTATTTCCCACATTTGCTTTTCAGATCGTCGAGTACGAGGCCGATCAGCAGGGATATCGCCCACAGGTTCGCTATGAGGGCGATGCTAACGGCAACGGCAATGGCGGAGCTGGTGGTCAGGATTTGGGTCAGAATGGTTACTCTAATGGACGTCCCGGCGGTCAAGATCTAGGCCAGAATGGTTACTCCAACGGTCGTCCCGGCGGTCAGGATTTGGGTCAGAATGGTTACTCCAACGGTCGTCCCGGTGGTCAGGATTTGGGTCAGAATGGTTACTCCAACGGTCGTCCCGGTGGTCAGGACTTGGGTCAGAATGGTTACTCCAATGGACGCCCTGGTGGTCAGGATTTGGGTCAGAACGGTTACTCTAATGGACGTCCCGGTGGTCAGGATTTGGGACAAAATGGTTACTCCAACGGTCGTCCCGGCGGTCAAGATCTAGGCCAGAATGGTTACTCCAACGGTCGTCCCGGCGGTCAGGATTTGGGACAGAATGGTTACTCTAACGGTCGCCCTGGCGGAAATGGTGGCTCCGACGGTGGCCGCGTGATCATCGGTGGCCGCATCACCGGTCAGGACAATGGTGACGGTCAGGGTTACTCAAGTGGTCGTCCCGATGGCCAGGATGGTGGTTTTGGACAGGACAACACCGATGGTCGTGGCTACTCCAGCGGCAAGCCAGGCCAGGGACGCAATGGCAATGGCAACGGCTTCGGTCCCGGTGGCCAGAATGGCGATAACGATGGCAGCGGCTACAGATATTAGATACGGCAAAACTGACTCCGAGACACACACACTAGCTAGCATTTGAGACGAAATATTGGAAGACGTAGATCAATATCTAGAACTTTAAGACTCTTTAGAACTATGAACTAGTTACCATTTACCATTATCGTTACCGATACAGTTGCCCCCAAAGCATTAGCTTGGTCTATCATCCTGACTATATACGTACTCTATACACATCTCACGCTATCTCATCCCATCTTTTGTCCACAAACATATTTCATAATCCCAAAACCAATTCCATTTAGCATAAGTTCAAACATGTTGTAGATGCAAATCAGAAAAAATATTCTGCCCCAAAGCGGCCAAGAACCTAAAAAAAAAACTTAAAAAAAAACAAAATAAGAAAACAAAAGAAATAGATTTGTTAAATTTAAGAATTGTTCGCTCTTAAGTATGTAAACAAATAAAGACATATTTTTATAAATATCTATTGCCTTTTCTCTAACAAATTCTTCAACAATATCAAGAAATTCCCATGCAAAAATGTTTATCTAATAAACACAATTATATTATTTTCTTTGGAACTTGTAAAGCTTCAATCGCTTATGTTTTCTGAGCTTGAAACGCGATAAAAAGAACTTTCAATGTATTTAATCTCCAAGTGCAGCACACAAATTTACGAATAAAACAAACCCATGAATAAACATATTTTTTGTTGAAGCAAATTAGAAAACGATATTATAGCGTAATTATTTTTCAAGTCGTTTCTTATTCTTAAGTTTCTCGGCACTACACAGATTGCTTGCGTAAATGATAATGCGATAAGGCAGAGATTCAAAATTCCTACTCTATCAGTTAGAGAAACCAAGTTTATTATACTCGTGTTGGTGCTCTCAAATCTAAATCTAAAGTATCTAAATTTGTGATATCTATAGACAAAAAGATGCTACAAAAATTGGTTTCCGTATATACTTTAAGTGATATTCCAAATTTAATTGACAATGTAAGTGTATAATTATAGAATAATTATTTTAGATTTTTCCGTTATTTAAATAAAAAGTAAATTTGTGTATCAATCACTTTCACAATGCTGGAAATTATATTATAATATAATACTTTCAGTTCACTTACTATAAAACCCGTAGACATATCAATTTTTTAAGTACTTACCATACATTTAAATTGCATGATCCTCTATCTATTAAGGTCTTTTCAGAAAACAATCCTGGTAATAATTTTGTCATTAATGTATGTTATTATACAAATTTTAAAAGAAGATTCTAACATTACCAGTTCCCAAATTGATTTATGATCTAATCGCTTAATGTATGTAACTCAGTTCTTTTTCAATTAAGATTTGGGAACTACTAAACTATCATATACAATTTTGCAGTGGAATTGGAGAATTACTTAAAACGTTATGCTTACTGTCCGAATAATCTCCGAAATTAGTCCACGTATAGTTCCAAAGTCGAGGATTACCCCGAGGATCGTCGGGTTTGTTCGAGGGAGGCACCGCTGTAGCATTAGCTAATTGCAGCTCTTTCAACAACAGTTCCAGCACCTTGGGATATCTACGAAAATCAATCAATCATTAAACAGATAAACAGATCATAATTGGAAAAACACTTACTGCTTGGCCAGATTATTTTTCTCACAGGGATCCTTGGACAAATGAAAGAGACAGGGTGCAATTAATGGATTGCAGACTGCTCCTCGCTTATCGTCCTGGCAACTGAGTGTAGCAGCCTTACGCAATCGAATCTGATCGGCTCTCGAGGGAAGCATCTTTAGCCTCTGCATAGCTTGACCTGTTACACATTTGGTCACGAGATCCCAGTTGTAGTCGCTGGGATTGCGCAGCTCCGGTGTTCCATACCAGCCATCCCAAGCTCCATTGTAGTTGGTGCCATTCACCAGCTTCCACTCGTCCACTGTGATTGCCGAGCTTCCCCAGATGGTATCGATATTATGCAGTGTACTCTTGCGTGGAGAAATCCCATCATTAACCAGGGCTGACCATAAACTCATGCCATCCAAGTTAGCCTCACTGACATTGCCTCCGGCAGCTTCCACAAATGTTGGCAACCAGTCCGAGATGTGCATGGTTTGCTCCGCAAGACGTGGCCGCTTTGAGAGTCGAGGTGACCAAACCAGGGCTGCACCACGGACTCCTCCCTCCCAGAGAGTATTTTTCGTACCCCGTAGGGGATAATTGGAGGCAAAGTTCGAATTGAATCCTTCAACAGGACCGCCGTTGTCCGTGGAAAAGACGATGATGGAATTGTCGAGCATACGGTATTTCTGCAGCTCTGCCACAATTCTACCCACAGATTCATCCATTTCCGCAACCAGCGCTACAAGATCAATAAATTAATCAATATGTTGCAGGCAAACATTTAATTAACTTACCTGCATATTTGCGTCTTTTGTACCTCGTAATGTGATTTAGCTTGGAGACAATGTCATCATTGGCGGGCAGTGGATTATACGGATTACCCGAATGAACCGCCGCATGAGCCACATAGAGGAAGAGCGGACCCTTTGCGGCATTGTGGCTGGCAATGACATTGAGGGAATGCTTTGTTATTACCTCTGTCGTCGGCTGGCCGTGCAAATTGTAGGCCACATCGGTTCCATTGCGCATATCCAGGCCCCAGAAGCCATGCTCCACGGCCGTGTGATCATTGTAATCATGGTGTCCTGACCAGAAGCCCACGTGGCTGCTAAAGCCACGATAAAGTGGCGTATAGGCCTTCTTCCAATGTCCCAAATGCCACTTTCCGGCTATATGCGAAGTGTAACTGCAAGTGCAATTCAGTGTCATAATTAAATAATTCATGTTCTCGGTAATCCTACCCTAAATCGTTGAGATATTGTGGCAATATTTTCAGATCCAGGGGCAAGCCCCGCGGCTCAGCAGCGTAGAGAACCGTATGTTGCATGCCTAAACAAGGATGACGTGAATCGGATTAGTCATTAGCCAAGTAGCAAGGTTGTTGTTAATACTCACCTGTGTGTATCGGATATTTGCCCGTCATGAGAGCCGATCGGGAAGGCGTGCAAATTGGATTGACATAGTAACGATTCAGTATGAGACCCGAATATGCCAGAGCATCGATATTTGGCGTGGGAATCTGCGCCGATCCGCGAAAGCCGACATCATTGAAACCCTGCACGGAATCAAAGGAAAACTCAAAGCTAGACTGACAATCTATAGTAGGCTTGCCGAAGCATAAATACCCTTGTAAATATATACAATGAACTATTTATCAATTCTTTAATATATTAACAAAATTTGTGCTATTTCTGTATCAACAATCCCTGAATAAACTATTATTTCGGAACGATATTTAAAATTATAATTTTCCACTTTGGCTGATTATTTGTAAGACGAAATTTTCTAATCGACAATGAGGTATTACTTTTTTATAAATTTCTGATATTAAAAAAAATATATTGTTATTCTTTTATTTTTATTTTTAAATGAATTTACCTAAATTAATTAATTTCTTAAAAATATTTTCTGGCTTTAGCTGTACACAATAATTTATCGACATGCATTACATTGATATAAAGTAGCACAATTATTGTATTTAAAAGAATAGTATTCAAACTTTAATAGTAATGATCGCGACTACAATCATAATTACAATTTAACTAAACATTTTAAGCCAATATAAGTAGTAAAGCAACAACTAAGTGTTATTGAGAAACCAATTAAAAAATTAATATTTGCTTATAAATGCGTTTATTAAAATTTAAAAATGTTTTTTGAAAAAATAAAAAAGTGCGACTTCTTTTACTTAAATTGATATGAAAATATAAGTTAAGTTTAGTCACAGTGTTGTATTTTTTTCAAAAATAATTTTGATTTTTATAAACACATTTAAACGTATTTGTATACAACGTTATGTATGGAATAATTGTCTAGTAAATTTCTTTGAGACAACTGTCATCAAGAGCTCGATACAATTTTTGACTAATGTTTAATACTCTAAGGTAGGGCATTAAATCGAAAAGCTTAGTCAATGGCTTGTTATGCTCACTTACCAGATCATCCGCAAGAATGAAGATGATGTTCGGCGGCCTTTGTGAATCCGCTGATTGACATATACCAACGATGCTGACGACAATGAGCAACAGCAACATCAACATCAGCCCCAGACCCATTCGAATCGTGGGTGGTTGCAAGAGGCTCATTTGCATTGTATTTGTTTTTGCTTGGGCTTCGCTTTGTCTGTGAACTGCAACATGGGGAGCGGGAGATGGAGGAGATGGGCGATGATTATGGGATGCTACGATTAAAGCTCATTAGCTATCTAATTGCTGTACAATGTCGAGACTTTGCCATTACGTAAGAATACTCTCGTATTTATGTAATGTCAGCGGTATCAAGCAATTGATCGCCCATTTGGCTTTTGTCTATCCGATTGACATTGATTTCCATTACATCAACATTTCGAGACGTTACAAAAAAGTGCCGACTCACATTGCTAAGTGGGCTGAAAGTGGAACTGTATCAGCAGAATGCGATGGGGCATCGTCTGTCTCCATTACCAATTCGATGTCAAGTTTGTCGATCTCAATTTGTAAGCTATACCACTTTAAACTATTGCGCCATACATACTTATTTTCGTATGCAAGTCTGTATTGATCGTCTCAATTCTAGACGACACTGGTGAGACCCATTGAAAATGTCAACAATAAACCAACATTTTGGGGAATGTCTTTATTATAGTACGAGTATTCATGCAACCAGGCGAAAACTGGATATGCCAGAGCCGGTGCTAACTAATTAGCATGCGAATTGATCGTCAAGTTTGTCGACCCTAGCCCATTAATGGGTCAAATAACAGCGACAGCTACATGGATTTCCCTGCTGCGTTGTAGAAAATAAACAAATCTTGCACAATAAGTGTATGTACACAAAAGCTTCCACCAACTAATTAGTTTAGTTGTCTTTTCGTTGCTTACTTATGATTCACTTACACTTTTGAAATTATATTCGCTTCACTTATCAGCATTTATGTATTTGTTATTAGCAAACCACAATCACAATTAATATGTGCGATCTTGTTATATTTAAAGCTTTTCTTTTTTTTAATTTATAACTAATTACAATGTGGTATTAACAGCCAATTGATTTAATTTCAAATGCATGCCACTAATATACGAACATTAATATTATGCATTTAATTTACTAATTCATTTCTTTCGCACAGCTTGTGTCCGATGCAATACGCGCGCCAACGATGACTGCGAAGTGACCAACAGTCAAACGATTCGACAAGCCCAATTTTAAAGCTCTCTGCTTTCCTTGTTGCGTTCATGGCGGCACAATTGCGCCGGCGTTGCTGCCTCTCTGCAAAGCGATAACAGGGAAAGCAGCGTGTGCTGTTAAATGCCAGCCGCGATGACTTGATTATGCGCAGCCAACAAAGCGAGCGTAAACAGAGAGCCGAGAAAGAGCCACACTCGCTCAGTGATTGGGAGAGCAAACTATTTTCGATACATAGCTGAATATCGCTTGCCCAACTAAATTAATGAACAAACAGATACAGTGTTAATTTTTATTCTTCACAATAATACAAATCTGCTATTATATGTTGTTCTCAAAACTCGTCAAATTCCTCTGACTCGAATTAGCCTAAAGCAAGTGGTCGATTCTTTGTTTCATGGCAATTAGAGTCAGAAGACTTCGATCACATTTTGATACAATTTTCAAATCCCAGTTATTAACAAAAAATTTCCTTAAATTTGAAGGACAAATTAAATAATTATCAAAACTGTGTATGCCGATCTACTGCTATCCAATTCGACGCTACACATTTAAGCTTAATTAAGTATTAACCTTATGATTTTCTATCAACCCCCCGAAAATAGCCGCAATTTAATTTTGAAAACTATAAAGACTACACGGACAATTTTGATTACATTGTTCATTCCACTAAGCCAACTAATCCAAAAAGTCAGCCGCAAATGCTTTACAGAATCTCAAGATCGACATGTCGAACTTCTGGGAATTGTGTCTGAAAAGATAAAGAAAGCATTTGTTAGATTCATTAATAATTCACAGTTGGAAACATTTGTACTCACGCGCAGATTCATTTCGATGCGATCAATTTCGCCGCCAATGAGGTCAACAATGTTTTCTCCCTGATCCAACAAGAAACTCTCGAGTTCATCTACATTAGTGAAGCCTCGTACAGTCTACAGAATATATAATATAATATATGTCTATTGCTTCAATTTAATTGAAAACTTACCGTTAGCAGCTTGCTAAGATCTTGTTTGTCTAAATAAGAACGCATCAATTCTCTTCCATCAAAGTCCAACTCAGCCTGAAAATAGAAAAGGATTCTTTAGGCTAGAATAGGTTCACTCTCGAAATACAAATTCTTAGATTGATAAATGGAATTGATGATCAGTTGAATTTACCTTATAACGCACACGACCATTGCCAATATCAATGCCCTTTACATCATAAATAGCACGAATCATAACATCAGCCTCAAGCGCAGTGTTGATTTTCTCCAGACGCTCCATGGCTATGGAAACTCCAACTAGCGCATTCGCATTCGTGTATATGATAAACGACGCAACAGCACCAAGGAGACCTCCGATGACTAACGATCCAACAGCATCGTAGATTGGTGATCCCGTTAGGCTACTCAGTCCCATGCAAGTTCCGGCTACTATGACGCCAGCAACAGCTGCGGCATCCTCGCAGAGCACCACATTCACGCAAGGATCTGCGCCGCTAATTACTGTATAATTATCGTTGTTTAATATTTGTCATCTGTGACGCAAATGTTGAGTCTTACCATAATCCTTAAAGCTCATATTACTGACACGTGCTGATCGCTTAAGTTCATTAATGGCAACTACAAGAGTGGCGCCCTCGGAAACTAAAGAGCCTGCTAATATGCAATAGACCCAGAAGAGATCGCCAATTTGCTCCGGATGTATGATGCCTTCAATGCCGTGGTAAATGGATAAGCCGCTGCCAACGCAGAAGATACCAACTCCGGAGATTAATGAAGATACATAGCGCATATTCATATAGCCATACGGATGATCTGTGTCCGGCTTCTGTGATGACTTATAGATGCCAAAGGCAAGGATTAGCTGATTGACTAGATCGGCCAGCGAGTGTATGACCTCGGCAAACATGCTGTGAGAGCCACTGTATATCCAACCACCTGCCTTAAACAGCAGATTGGCTGCATTGCTGGGATTGATACAAAATATAATTTATATACATCAATTAATTTAGGCATTGCATGCACTTACATGGCAATTGCGGTAGCAACCACTTGACCGGACTTTTCTGCATCCTTATTACTCTCTGGTATCACTTTGGTGCGCGAGCCCATTTCCCTTCTATAATCTCGCAAGCGGCGCTTTACCGTAAACACATCTGTGGAGTTGGAGGTGTATTCACTATGAATTACTATCAATATTTAATAGTCTACGATAATCCTACTTTGTTGGTACTGTTTGCGTTCCAATTCACGTCTCAGCCGCTCTCGAACTAAGGAGTCACGTGATCCCCAGACTTCCAAGGCTTTTGCTTCTACATCTCGTCGCCAGTAAACAGTCATGGGTGGTTCCTGCTCGTAGGGCGATCGACGCTTAATCTTGGGCAGCTTCTCCAGATCCGAGGCTGATAGCAGAAAGTCGGCTATGGCCCGGGCAGGTGTCACAAAATTGCGCTCAAGCGACATTCGGTAATCGAAGCGGGGCCGCTTTGGTTCTGGTGCCACAGGAGGTGTCGAGACCTGCTTTTCAATGGTCTCTTTTTGAGATATCTGAGGCACGGACGCTGGGGATACGGGCGGAAGGCTGGATGGCGGTGCAATGGTCTCGGAAGCGATGATATTTAAAGCCGGCTCATTTAACTTGGCTACTGGCGACAACTCGTTTTTTTCGAAGACAATTTCATTGATCTTCGAATCCTCGATAGTCGTTGTGATGGATAGAATGCCTTTGGATGTCTTTACCTCGAATTTCGTCTGAGCACCGGTGTTGTCATCCTTTTTACCTATGTTAACTTTTTGGACAGTCACCTTTGGTGCTGGTTCCTTGCCATCTTTCCCATCACTGGTACTCCAACGACGTGGCGTAACCCACAATCTGTAGTCGCCGTCCAGCCCTCCACCAAGACGACTGCGTGCTTGGAGCCGGAGTGGAGCACACTCGTTAATTTGCAGGGCACAGAGTCCGACACCATTGAAGTTATGTAGATGTGTCCATTTGCTCAGAGCTCGACAGAACTGATGCGGTGAGCAGCGCAACAGCTGCCCGCCGAGCAGCAACATCCTAGCAACAGTGGCGAGAGCCCTCTAAAATATGATAATGTAATTGTATTCCAAATAAACATATGAGTTCATGGTGAGCTTACACAGCGAGCTGCTCAAAGATTTTTATCACTTGACGTCGCGACTCGCCGACGTTTGGTTTGCGGTTTCAGTTTTGACTGACTACGTCATGCGAATAAGCAATACATTAATAACTGTTATTATAGTTGCTAGCGGACAATATAAAATAGGTTTGGGTACCAAGCTAGCTCAAGTGTTTGAACATCAATTTAAGATTGCTCTTGCAATTTTCACTGCGTCATATTGACGATTTGTAATGAATAATAACAAACCAAAAGTGGCAACTTTAGCCAAAAACGCAAGACGAACTGTTTAGCGAACAATTTATCGTTATCGATATTTGACAAATATACCGCTGTTGGGCGTTATCCAGCACTGACCAGACAGCTGTTCTAATACTCTATTAGTGCAAAGGAACATTTATTTGCCACAAGAGATGTACAGCAATATATGTACATTATACATACAAAACAAATGTATTCAATTGATTATTAGCGAGATGCCACAATTACACATTTATTTATTGACTAATTTAAAAAAATAAATTCATAATAAAGAACTCGTATCTTATGAAAACCGCTAAGGAAGGGAATCTATTCGTCGCCTATATTGAAAATAAATCTTCTTCTTCTTATCTTCTTGAGCTTTTGGTTGCAGCGGCCGGTTTTGTAATCATAATTTTAACGCCTTTGATTTGTTTTGAGTTTTAAATAATAAAAAATGTCTTTGCTACTTCAACGTGCTTCAAAACTCATCAGTCGTAATGCGCTGCCACTTACAACAACCAGTAGATGTCGCTACTCCGTCGACGCGATCTTAGGCGACGGTGATGAGGTTCTTGTCGAACGTCTGGAGGGCCCACAAGAAGGCATAACCGTGTTGGGTCTTAATAGGCCGGCTGCAAAGAATTCATTCAGCCGTGGTCTCGTGAACACGTTTAGCGATATCCTGCACGATATCAAGCGTGACAATGCGTCGCGTGTGGTTGTGTTGCGCAGTCTCACACCTGGGATATTTTGTGCTGGCGCTGATTTGAAAGAACGTAAAGGTAGGGGATGTAGCTCAGTGGTAGAGCGTTCGCTTTGCATGTGAAAGGCCCCGGGTTCAATCCCCGGCATCTCCAGCAGTTTACTTTTTTTATAATAATATATATTTTTTTCAAAATTAATTTTTTATTTCAATAAACTATGTTGTTTGTAGGCATGACTACGGAAGAGACGAGCGAGTTTGTGACCCAACTTCGAGGTCTGCTCATCAGCCTTGAACAACTGCCAATGCCTGTGATTGCGGCTCTCGACGGAGCTGCTATGGGAGGTGGTCTCGAAATGGCACTAGCCTGTGATATGCGCACTGCCGCCACCAATGCGAAAATGGGTCTGGTGGAAACGCGTCTGGCCATCATTCCAGGTGCCGGTGGCACTCAGCGATTGCCACGCATTCTCTCCCCAGCACTGGCAAAGGAATTGATATTTACGGCTCGTGTGTTTGACGGTGCCGAAGCGAAGGAACTGGGTCTAGTCAACCATGTGGTGCAACAAAACGAATCGAAAGATGCCGCCTATCAGCGAGCATTAAAAATTGCTGAAGAGATCCTTCCAAATGGACCTGTGGGCGTGCGCATGGCAAAGCTGGCAGTAGACAAGGGCATGCAGGTGGATCTGAACACTGGATATTCCATTGAGGAAGTCTGTTATGCCCAGGTGATTCCCACCAAGGATCGGCTGGAGGGACTTGCTGCATTCGCTGAAAAGCGTAAGCCTGTCTACAAGGGCGAATAAACGCAACACCCTTATCCATTCTTAAGTTTCTTAATTGCATTTATTAGTTGTTGACTTTAGATATTTTCGTTGAAATAAAAAAAGTTAAATTATTCCAATCGACAGTGCTTGAGTGTGAATTGCATTTATTTTGTTAGTGACGCAAATTAGGTGAATTTGAATTTCGGTCTGAATTAACAGGGCTTATGTACTGCATTTCGACTGCTATGTAAGGGGAATATAAATGAAAACAATTGTAAATCACAGATCCGATTGAAAATCAAGCTGTCAACAGTCATTGTTCATGTACATACGTATAATGTATTCAAATAAAAGCTGAAGCAGCTCCAAATTGCTGTTGCACTTAGTCATGTTAAATGTTAATTACAGCAATTAAAACCCCGTTCAGCTCTCCACGTGATTTTGTTTCGCATCTGGTGTCGGAACAAACATACAATATAATCCACCTCCAACTATGCGGAAACACAAGTTCCATAGAACTCTTGTTAGATGTGTTTAGAAAGTTCCCATTCATGAGACATCTAGTATTCCTTATACCCAGCATTATGCTGTTTAAAAGTTCATACGAATATGTGAATGGATAATCTACGATATATACATAGCCAGATATTTGCATTTATTTTTTTTTTTTAGTGTCACAGCAAACAAAGACGTTTTGTTTTGAGGTGGGTGCTGAAAATAAAAAAATGCAGAAAAAAGTAATAAATAAAAGTGAGTATGAATAGGAGGCGTTAACTGGTAGTTAAAACAAAAAAATCGTTTCGGTTGTGTTTTGTCAAGGAATCGAGTGTCTGCTATAACTGATGACCCATTTGCCGCACGCCCTCATTTCATATTGCCATTACGCCCATTTGCTTGGTGAGCACTGGAGAACACCGAACGCCCATTTAATTAACATGCCACATCATAAGTATTTGACATCATGCAAGGTCAGTAGCTGGGGACTTGACTCGATCGTAGAGGGTACGAGTATATGTGTTTTAAGTATTTTAGACATGACACCGCTGACTCAGTCTCGACTACATCATATACATACATACATCTGCGAATCTGATGCGACAATCTTAAGAGCACACTTTGCATACTAATCAATTAGCTAATTAATTACTAACGCTGAACTCGAATAGTGACCTAAACCCGATCCCACAACGCTGCACTGCTACGTAGAATGATTATGGCTAGACGCTGAAGGCAATTCCGGAACCAATTGCGGAAGTATATCAATTTGTTTGTACATATTAATGTTATAAACAATAAGGCACAATGATATTACGCGTTGAGGAATTTGCGATTAAAGAAAAAAGAAAAAAAAGCGAACAGAAAACGAGTTTCAGGCGTTTAATATTGGTTGGGCGAAACACAAGCATGTATGTATGTATGATGTATAACGTTCCGTGATTTGCATTGCAATAAAGGAGCAATGGGAAGCACCCTGTATACGACAGTTACATTTGATATAAATGAAACATTTTCCAGGAATTTAGCACGCTGAAAACGAGACATGTCAAGTGTTTGCAGTTGACGAGATTGCAAAACACTTTAACAACAAAATAACGACAAAATCGAGTCACGCTTTGGGATGGGATTTTATTGATAAATAAAACCCTTAAGCGATATATATATTTCGCTTTCAATTTAAATTTGTAATTATGATCCTATAACAATGTTATAATACTTTTTATCTTGGTCAATATCGTCTGATAAAGCGTGCCCTTTACTCACATATTTCTCATGGCATTGCATTCTTCAGCAGCTAAAGCATGAGTGAACATGTGTCAAGGGCTTAACATTGCGTATACGTCATGTGTTACGCATTTCATTTGACACTTGTATATAATAACACTATCTCTTGTAGCACTAATTAAAAAAACATCAAGTAACAAATTAGAACGAACGCGATTGCGTCAGTTATAGATTTATCAATTTTCGTGTTTCTCTTTGAATTAGTTTACAAATCTCATTCGTGTTTTTTATAATTTCAGTGTAATTATACATTTACATTCAAAAATTAAGCCCAAGTGTCATAAATCAATGACAGACAATCAACGTGAATGCAGGCATTCAATAAACTACACTAAATTGAACTCGAAAAATTTGAAAATGCGCAGCACGTGAAAATTGCATTTCAATTAGTGTGGAAAAATTTTCCACTGCCCCAGTGAATGATAAATAAAGGCAACCGCACTTTAAACGTTCCATATTTATGGACAGACAACAAAATCGAGCAATCGAGTGCAACAACAGAGAGCAAAAAAAACAATTGGCTACATGAAACAAGTTAATCACAAAACTCCATGATCTGAGTTAAAGAGACGCCTCAAGGCGACTGCAACACCAGCGACAACAACAAAAATATACACACACTAAGTAATTGCCATGTTGAAGTACTCTTGATTGTTGGCCGGTGCCTTGGCAGGGAACCCACCAACCCCAATCACATTCACAATCACATACACAGCCACAGCCACAATCACAACCAACTGTTTAAGGCGGCTAACAAATTCTTAAGATGCAATGTTCAATGCACTCCCAAGCAGCTTCACTTACCTCTCCGCTGATGGGAGCTCTCCAAATTGGATTAATGGTGAAAAAGCAACAACCACCGATCATAATGAACGTTGTGATCATGATGCTGATGGCAGACACAATGTCTGTTATGCATACAGGGTGTACATTTTCAGCATTAATTTAAAGAATTTTTCAACTTTTATTATTATTTTAAGCTTATTCTAATAAAAGCATATACAATTATATAAATATGTATATATTATTATATTTACATAAAACTAAAACTATTTTGATACAAAATATAATAATTTCGTAGCAAAATGAAAATGCATGTAGTTTCACTTTTTTCTTATTATCATTATCCATGCAGATTAGATTTTCTTTCAACAAAAGCTATATTTATCTGAAAGTTTACTTGTTACTATGTTACACATAGATAACGTAACTTTGTTATGTGGCTTAATTCAAGACACAGTTATAATTTCAATACTCTGTTTTATGAACACAAATAAATAAAAATACTCAGCCAGTGTATTATCTTAATTGCCGTGAGCAAGTGTCTATCATTTTGTAGCTGTGTTTGCTAATGCATCTGTTGCTTGGCCACCCTGTGTCTGAGTAGCGGCAACGCTGCGTATGAGCAATGGAACCATTGGCAGACTTGTCTGGCAAAATATGCCCAAAATTAATTTGATATAGAAAGCACATACATAAGGCACTGAGAGACATGCACATGCTGAGAGAGAGGCCGACTTCGCCCCACCTGCGTCACGCTGGTGTTTATTGTCAGTTGCGCTAATTGCCCGCTCCGATTTGTCCCCTTGTATCTCATCAGACAGGTGTGCATGTGAGAGTGTGTTTTATAGCCGGGCTTCGCAGTTTTCTGCCGCCGCTGGCAGCAGCCACAGCAGTCGCAGTAACAAATTCAAGCACAAACATTGGCTTAATATCAGTCACTAAGTGATCGCCAGAGAGTTAACAACAAACAACAAAACAGCCGCAGGCAAAAGGAAATCGCGCGCGTTTTTGAAATAAATTGAAATACTCGACAAAGTTACAGTAAATTAAAATTTGCTACATCGTTTTACTAACTTCCTTACGAAAACATTAATATTTATTGCCAATTGTTGGTAGTTCTTTTGTTTACTTACGATTCGCGCGCATTTTCGGCGTGTTTAGTCCATGCGATTTGCTGGCGATAATTAACGCGCAGGTGCCAAAAATCGATTCGTGTCAATGTTAAGACTAAACAAATTGGTCAACGCATGATTAAACAAAACAAAATTGTGCAAAACATATTGAATATTTATTCAAATTAACAAACAGCTTTCTGAGGTAATTACGAAAAGATCTTACATCCCAGTCTAAAGAGCGTTTTCAAATTGAAGAGTGATTTTCTAAAAAACTTAAAACAGATGCTCTAATTGGCATGTGCAATTTATCGCTGAAAACGAATGTAGTGCAATAATTAAAATAAAAAAGTACATAAATAATCATTCAACTCAAAAAAATTCCACTATGCTTAATTATTGATACATTTACTCTCAAATAAATCAGCATGTCATAAATTTATTTAATTTTAATTGCGATTAATAGAACAATTATTTTCAAATCAGTGAAATAAAATAATATTACAATTAAATATATAAAAAATAGGCGGAATGCATTATTATTTATCAGTAGAAAATATATTTTGCAAAAGTTCGTGACAATTTAATTAATTAATTATTTCTGATTACTGCCTAGTAAGAAACCAATCACGATAATCGCATGATACAAATTAATATTATTTTTTGACAAGCGATTCTACAAAATCTCGAATGGTGCATTATATTTTTGGCAACAAATTTCAAACGCATGTCAGTGGCCTCTAATGCTTTAAATCTGTAGATAAGAGGCGTCAACAAGTTCATTTGATATCGTAAAAGATTATTGACTTAGCCTTTATCTGGCAGCTACTTAACTTTCAACTGCCGTCTATAGGGCGCAATAAACCCAATTAATCTGAATGTTCTCAGCGATCTTACATAATGACAGTGCAACAAGGCCACCCTCATTACTAATGATATGAAGCACTTCATTGATAATGAGATATAATCGCATATGCAAGTTCAATATTACGTCAGGTCCTTCATTAAATATGCGAAGCATGCGTGAATCAATTTTTGCATATCGAAAGTGAACATGTCCCCATAAAGAGCGGAGACGAACTCAACGATTCCCACCCGAGAATTGATGAATTGCGTTATTGATTTCGGTCCTTTTATATAAACAACAGTTGCAAGCACGTGAATCGACCAAGTCACAAAAACATGAAAACGAAACAGGCCAAAACCCAAACAAGAAATGTTGAAGATCTTCGCATAGAAGCGAAACGAAAAGCAGGTTTTATTGTATTTTACTTAATTTGGCTTTAATGCAATGCATTGACCCAAAACTTCATTCGTTCGACAGCTGTTAATTGAAATTCACTTAACAATTAACATTTAACGGGACCACTTACGAGTACATTGTAGGGCGTTGCCTAAGATCTTAATGGGTGGGTAAGCCAAAAGGAAGAAAAAATGAAGCCCAACGTAATCGTCTTCATAACTCTGAGTCAAGTGAAGTCAAAAGTGATGAATGTGGTTTTGTGCTGATTTAATAAAGGCTGTTTACATAAAGGAGAGGGAAGGGATCAGGAATGTGGAGAAAAAGAAAGGATGGACAGAAAAAAATGTGGGAAGTGAAACTCGAATGCTTGTATTTGGCATCGCAATAAATCAGCTAAAGTAGTTCCGTAATCGAGATGACTGCATATTTTTAATTTTATAATGCATAAATTGTATTAACGAAGGTTTTTTAAAATGCTTAAATGTCTTCAAATAATTTTGAAGTTCTGTTCTCTAAGTCGTACATTTAAAAAAACAATGATATTATCAATATTGGGAATAGAGCTTAACATTTTACTTAACATTGACAATCTCTGTATAATAATCTAGCCAATTTGATCCACTTGCGGTTATAATTTTTTGACACGCCATGTTGTTGGACAAGCCGCAGCTTTTCCTATTTGATAAATCTTTTTAGTCTTCATGGTAAATTTAGCACTTCATTAACAAGTCTTAAGCATATCCTGTTAGTTGTTTGACAATCAACGAGAAATACCACCCAAAAGATGTCACCGATATCGGAATTTTAGCATAATCATAAACTAATGACGCACTTACCAAATTTTTAATTAAATTATGTGTCCAATCACGTTGCCAATTAAGTGCTAATGAGCATAAATAATACATCTATATATGTGGACAGTGATATGACATAGAAAACTTATCAAATGCCCGTTGTGATTCACGAGCATTGTCGTGCGCGTGATACGAACCATCGTATAAATCGACAGGGCAATCACAATCGCTGGCTGGCCAGAAACTAAGTAAAAATAATAAAAATACAATATCAACTCAAAGAGGCAGTCATGATTTCATAAATTACGATTAGTCTGAATGCCCCGTATGGTGGTGGGTCGTAAAGATTGGCCCATAATTTTCCAATAACTAGGTAACTCCCACCTATTGTATTGTAATTGAAGACCGATAGATACCTATAATTATTATTGTCTTTTACCACCATAATAATAATTATAAAGGGTGTCAATGTCGTCCAGTCTGAGTTTAACACCATTTTATATCAATTATATTACTTAAATATCAGATACTTGCGCTCACTTTGGCTGTAATTGCCTGACACTTGGGCCACCCCTAATCTAATCAGTTAACATCATAATAACTGTCGTTGAATGTGTTAATCATATATTAAATAAATATACGTATACTGCCGAATATTATAAAATAAACAATTCATTTCAATTTTAAATTCGTCAGAAAGACCGTATATAAAATGCATATAATACTAACATCTTGGCGATCACTACATAAATCAGTTCGGCTTAGGGGCGTTACCAATAACTGCTTATCATTAAGTTATCAGTTATCAGTAGAGTGTTATAATTGATTTTAAAGGTAGCTTTGAGTATTTATAACGAGTATTGCAAAATGCTGCTTGTTGTTTGTGCTTCTTGCTTTATTAATTACAACTGGTTCACATTTGCCTTTAGCCGTCTTATCACTTGGCCATTTCCCGACACCATTTCTCGTCTTCGAGCTTCATTCTCGTTACTGGCGCCGGCCAATATTTCAGTTGCTCTTGGTCTGAAGACGCGATCGGTTCGACCAATAAGTTTACTTCCTTTCGCTCATTTTCATTGTCTTGGCTGAAACGTAAGTTAACTCGATTTACCAGATAGTAAAGGTTCTCTCAATGAATAAATACTACGAAACAATCTGAGTGCACAAAAATAAGCAACCTTCGAATAAAGCTCACTAAACCCGTAATCAATTTTTTTTTCAAAAACTTGAAAATCTAAATTATTCGAGTTTTTGTTATATTTAATTGAATTAAGAGCAACAAGTTTTGAATTATACAAATGATAACAATAATTTTATCGATTGGATTCAGTCTAATTAACATTCCAAAAGCTTTATTTCAATTTGCTTACTCTTAGAATTCAAATTAAAGCCGATTCTCTGAATTCTATTTTTTTTTAAATTATTGATTAAAAGCGGTTGTTTTTAAATAAATTATAATTCATTTTAAATGTTGCATTAATCATGCAGTATGAGTATAAAGAAATTATACAAGCTTATTTTGCGTTAAAAAATAAATAAAAGAATATGATTCTATATATATTTAAAGGATTATATTTTTTATAGAAAGGGTGACAGTACTGTGATCTCCAATATCTATTGTATCTTCCACTGAGTTATTTAAGCCTTTAACTTCCCAAATACCCAAACTATGTTTTATTTAATTGAAGAATACATGAATAGAAAAATAATTGTGGAAACTAAATGTAAATAAATCATAATTATAAAGAGAAATTTATGCAGCTTTCAGTATAAAATAATTCAACGTAAGAGGCATTTTTCTTCAAAAATATTTAAAATAATTTGTATCCAACTGGCGATGAAGCCACCAAAATATATTTCCATATATTGCGTATTTTTATATGTGTATGTTATGTACATCATATTATTTATTGTTCTCAGTAGTATAACAAGCAAGAAGAGATGGACTTAATTAAAGACTTCTGCAGAATATCAAATAATATGTGTTCGTATTTAGCACTTTCCATTTCTGATAAGTATTTTACATTGCTTTTATTATTTCCTGAAAGTTTTACGACATTAGAACCTTGACTAATCATTATTTACTCTAAGGCACACAACCCACGTGCATCTTGAGTGTGTCTAGAATCTAATCAGCCTAAGAAAGGCCGCGAATGAACATATAAGAAGTGTGGATAACCCAATAACTAAGTTAACCGCTTCTATGTACCACTTCAGCGGACCCATAAATAAGGCTGTCCAGCGATTAAGTTCAACTAATCAAATTGCAAATGACGCGTGTCCCCAAAATTATGATCGTATTGAACCCTTAGATCGCGAACATTTTTGATCGCTGGTCATGTGACCATGAATTTCGGTATGCACTCGGATATGGCTCGACCAATTTATATAGCACACGGGAATTTCTGGCTGCGAATTTTCAATGGGTTTTATGAGTTCAATATCGGAATTACAGTCATCTAGCCGTAAACATAAAATAAAATTTATGAATGCAGTCCAAACAGGCAGTCAGCTTGTTGTTGATAGCCGGACCGTGCAGATAACGATCGTATAGTTATAGGGAAACTGCCCTGACTCTGTGTAATATTATAGTAAAGCTGGGCACTTCAAAATTGCCTCGATAAGATAGTGTTGGCATGCGCCTGGCCAAACTCTCAAGTGGATTAGCCATGGCAACCTGATACAAATAATGCAAATAATGCCTCCAAAGTCTAACCAATTCACTTTCTCAACCGGCAGATGACCGATAACAAGGCGTATGCGCCGGACTCGGAACCGGCTGCGGTAGCTTCAACGGACTCGCAGCCACCAGCCTACACCAGCTCTGTTGCCTCCTTGAATGACTTTAATTCCAAGTGAGTTTAGTTGTTGCAACGATTGCAATTTCAAAGGGATTCAACAACGATAATTGCCTTTATTGCAGAGCCAATTTAACAGAAAAGGATCAACTCGAGGATGCTGACTACAACCCCTTTGAAAATCGAGATCCAAATGGCTCCAGTTCTGGCGGTGCTTTGGCTCATTTGCTGAAGAGTTCTCTGGGCACCGGCATTCTGGCCATGCCTATGGCCTTTCACAATGCTGGTCTGGTCTTTGGCTCTGTGATGACCCTGGTTGTGGGCTTTCTCTGCACCCACTGCGTTCACATTTTGGTAAGTGACTTTTTAGCACCTGACGCTGCTATTTACGTATTTGAATTGATCGTCTGGGGATTTTCGGGGTTTACTTAGTAGCCGCAGACGCACATGTCCGATTTCAATACAAAATCGTGTAAGCATTTGTAAGCAATCGGCAAATGCAGACCCAAAGGTCTTGATAAGGGCACCAAAACCAAAAAGTCTTTAAGGCATTTTAAAACGTGTGCAAAGTGCAATCGCATCGCAATTTGTTTCTAACTACTGTCTGAAGTATTAATTGGTATGACAAGCTGTTCGTATTTATGGCCAATATACTTGATGTCCTCCAAAATGATTTCCTAGAAATTGCAAGTGTTTCAGACACCATAAAAAATCACATTATAAATAATTCTCATTTTGGAAATATTACGTTAAATCATCACAAACATCTCTATATGTGGTATAAATATGGAACCACTTTAGACTCTGATTTATGGCTTCAATTTTAGCCGACTCACTTTCGGATTAAGTAAACTAATGGCAGCGATTAGTTATGCTACGTATATTTTTAGATGTAGATATATTTCATGTATGTATGGCCACTCAATGGGTGTTATCTGAAAGAGTTACCTAGAGAGACTTACTTATTACGTAGTCAAGTTCGTTCTACAATGCCAGACAGTTGACAAAGTAATCTCGATCGATGTACGATAATCGTTACCATGGGTACTAACTACTTACGTGTGTTTGAACAATTTCTAAATGAAAGTAAACAACGCACTCAAGAATATCAATGCAAAAAACGGAATACTGAGATAACAAACATATGAGAAAATATGTAAATTTCTCGTCTTTTGCTTGTAGGTGCAAACATCCCATAACATTTGCCGAGATGCCAAAGTACCCGCTTTGGGATTTGCCGAAACTGCTGAGAAGGTCTTTGAGTATGGGCCCAAAGGAACTCGACGCTTTTCAAATTTTGCCAAGTAAGTACTTACTCAACGATCAAAGGGTGCATATCAATTAGCATATGAAATCTCTTTTTGTTGATGATTTTTGATAATTTCAATTTAAGCTTATATTCACATTAACATCCTATTATTCAAAATACTTTTTGTTTGATTAGATTAGATAACTGATGTGAATAGAGAAGAAAAAGCTTAAAGGGGCTTAAGCATATTTCCTGTTCAAGGAATAGATATTTCTAATCTTAAAGTAATAAATTTATGACTTTCTTCAAGTTTGTTGACACCAATCCAATAATTCTTATTTTGAATGCTTTTTAATCTGTTACTTCCACTTCTTAAAGTCTCACGAATCACATTTTATCAACTTATTGTTAATCTAACCTAATATCCTTTTCCATTTCAACTTTTTTTGATAATCATTTCTTATCAACCTAATGATGATCTATCCATTTGAACTTTTAAATCCAGAGAATCACTAAACTTTCCCACACATCGTGACAACCCATTTTTATCCGACCCCCAACAGGAACGCAATTATTTTGTGTGATTGATTAAAATATTGAAATTTTTAAGTTTTTGCAATTATCTAACGCCATATCTAATCTATTTGCAGGCAATTTGTGGATATTAGCTTGATGGCAACCTACTATGCAGCCGCCTGTGTGTACATCGTTTTCATAGCAACCTCATTCCACGATGTCATCAACTATGACGCGGGTCTGAACTGGGATGTGAGAATCTACATTGCACTGACATTGATACCATGCCTGTTTATTGGCCAGATCAGAAACCTCAAGTGGCTGGTTCCCTTCTCGTTTATGGCCAATGTGTTTATTGTGGTCACCTTTGCCATTACACTGTACTACATGTTCGACGAGCCACTGGTCTACTCTGATAAACCCCTGATCGCTCCAGCTGCCCACATTCCGCTCTTCTTCGCCACGGTGATCTTTGCCATGGAAGGCATTGGTGTAGTTATGCCTGTCGAGAACTCAATGAGGAAACCACAACAGTTCCTCGGCTGTCCCGGTGTGCTCAATACGGCCATGATCACTGTCGTCCTTTTGTACGCTGTCATTGGATTCTTTGGATATGTGAGTCATATTTATTGCATCGATCGCTGTTCGTTGCTAATCCACATTGTGTCTTCTAGGTGAGATTCGGCGATGAAGTGCGAGGCAGCATTACTCTCAATCTCCCCGAAGGCGATTGGCTCGCAGATTGTGCCAAGCTGCTGATGGCGGTTGCTATTCTCTTCACCTATGGCCTCCAGTTCTATGTGTAAGTTCAGCCATTCCTACCACCTTTGCTTTACCAAGCTCATCAAATTGTTTCCTTCAATGGGAAAAGTTATCTTCTCTACTATGTGATTTTTAATTTCTGATTTTTGTTCACTCTTATAGACCCAATGAGGTGTTGTGGCGTAAGATTCAACATAAGTTCAAGCCTGAGAAGCACAACATGACCCAGATTCTACTGCGCACTGGCATTATCCTTGTCAGTGGAGGTATCGCCGCGGGCATTCCCAATCTGGAGCCGTTCATCAGCTTGGTGGGCGCCGTCTTCTTCTCGCTGCTCGGCATCTTTGTGCCCAGCGTTGTGGAGACCGTTTATCTGTGGCCCGATCGTCTTGGCTGGGGCAAATGGAAACTGATCAAGAACATTCTGCTTGGCATCTTTGCCATTCTGGCGCTCATCGCTGGCGCTGCGGCCAGTATTGATGAGATGATTAATCCAAAAGCCGAGGATTAAATCCAATTCGATTGTCACAAAAAAAGTTCTGCCACGACACTTAAGTAGTATTAACTGAGATGCAGGTGCTCCATTTGGAGAGCGAGAATAGACTTTTAAGAGCAGCAAACTTCTAAAAGAATGCTATGTTGAACATGGCTAAGCAGCTGCCGCTGGGACTGCATTAACTAGATGATATTAATTCTTAAGCTTTAACACCGATCCCACACGCACATATATGTTTGTCTTATGTGTGCTTAGTATGTATCAGTACCTGTAATTGTAACATACCCATATTTCTGAGTATGTATTTGTATGTGCTATTTTAACGGAAACGCAATCCATAGAATTTATAATCCTATATAATAAGTAAAAAAAACATTATTTTCTACGCGTTGACATAATAAATTAGAAATGTTTGAAAAAAATATACAAATTGACTTGCATATTTCTACTTCTATAAACTACAAATATATTATTTAGTCTCATATTCTTAGAGAATTTGTAGTTTTCTAAAATATATTCGATCAAATGAGTTTGCTTTTGACGATGTTCATTGAGAGAGCCCTTATCACTGTCTGAGTATCCACGTCGACTTGAGGCCTCTTTCAAAGCAAACTTAAATTTTGTGGCGGACTTCACCAACCGGGGAGACGATACGTGAACTCTACCTAACTGAGATGAATGGAAGGCCTCTGCCATTGCAGATAACCCATAACTTTCGTATTGATTGTTCCAACTATTTCTGTAGTGTAAAAGATCATATTATTGTTTAGAAGTTTTAAGATAGTGGTATTAGTTTAGCTAGTCACAAGGCTGGAACGGCTGTACGGCCGTCGCTGAAAATTCAGCGGACATAGTATTTATTTTAGTTGGGTTAGTTATGTTCGATGGTTTCTAGGAGGCCTTCAATGGCACGTAGACGCGTGTTTGTCAAAAATGAATAATTGCAACAGAAACAGATCATAGAAATTCGCGATGTTCGCGACAAGACTATCGAATATTATTTCGAGTAAGGGTAAAAAGTTTTTTTGTTTTCGATTTGTAGCACTATTTTTCATACATATACGGTACATATAATATTGGAACTTACAAACGAAATACAATTAAGTGGAATAGAATACAGCGGCGCGCATATAGTATAAGTATTAATAATAGTATGCAGTAAAATAAATCGATTTTGTTAAGATATTTGCGCCCCACTGGGATGCAACTGGATCAACTAAAAGCTACAAACATGTTTTGTTCATTAAATATTATAGACTGTACTTGTGTGTATGTGTGGGTGTGGTATGTAGAGTGTACGTTTGAGTGTGTGAGCTGCTGTTGTTTGTGTTATGTTTTTGAATACGAACTAATGCTGTGCGGAGCTGAATCTCATGTGAAAATTGTGTTATTAATTATATCTCATTATCATCATTATCTTCTCGTCTTATGCGACATCATTGTTTTGCTTTCTTAATGATTTGCATCTCTTTACTTCTTCTTCTTCTTCGCATTGGAGCTGGTGGCAACAACTTCGCTCTTGCGTTTCTGATTTGCTTTGGGTTGCGGGGGTGGTGCCGGGGTGCTGCTACTGCTACTACTGCCAGGTGTCTTGGGTGCCTTCTTCTTTTTCTCGGCTCGCTCCTTCTCCTCCAGCTCGAGATTCTCGCGCTCAATGAGCGTGATCAGCGTATTACAACGACGCTGAAGCTCCAATGCCGTGCGTGATTTTATGAACCAATCAAAACGGAACTGTGGCGATGCGCTGCATCCAATAAAACCAGAAAAATCCATGTTTATATCGTGTGAGAGACTTCAAATGAAATTATTTACCGTATGGCTGCGCGCAACTCTTCGTATACATTCTCCTTGTCAAAGCCCAGCTTATGCAGCATGCAGACCAAAAAGCGATCCTCGATTTCTGTGTAATTTTTACCCTTGTTATTGCCATACTGCAGACGCAGCTGATGGAAGGGCGCGCGATATCGTGACATCTGAAAATAGCCAAAAACAAGCATCTTACATACAATTCAATTAATAATAAAAATAATAGACAACGCACCTTTTGGTCAAGAGCCTTTTTGATGGAAAGTCTTCGCTGAATTTTGCCCTCGCCGCGTTCAATCTGTCCCATGATGCGTTCGATATCTTGCAGTTCGGTGCAACGTTCCCAGAAAACAGCATTGTATTCGATGACTTCTTCCGGTGTCTTGCCCTCGACATCCTTAGCAATATTCTCGATATCGTCACGTCCATATTTTTCGTTGGCCTTGATAAACTGATTAAAATCTCGTTTTGTCCAGGCGGTGAAGCCTTGTGACAGCAGCGTCTCCTTCTCAGCAATCTCATCGTCGGACAGCGGCTCGGCTTCGTCAATTTTACGCTGCTCTTCGCGCTGCACTTTGCTAGCCTCTGAGCCGAGCTCCGTGTTCTTGGGCACTTTGTAGCCGACAGTCTTGCGGAAGTAATAAATTTCTTGATCTAGCAGCTCAAAAAGGCGCGGCGGAAAGAATTGAAAATCTTGAACAATTGGTTGCTTCGGTGGACGTGGAGCTTTCGGTGCCTTTGGCTCAGATACGCGCAATGCCTCTCGGAAATACGCGTCTACAGCATAATTGGCTTTGCGTTCGCGCTTGGGTGGTTCAATCCAGTTGCCCAATGCATTAAGTTTCTGCTTTTCACGCCAATCCTCGCCTTCGAACTGATAAACGGATGATGTGCCAGCCTCGCCGTTGGTGTCCATGGTGAAGGTGCGCAGCGAACTCTCACCCATACTGTCCAGTTGAGCCTTTTGCTCAGCGGTTTTAGCTTCGCCGCGCTCGAGGATAACATCGATGTCTTCGTCGGTGATGTCCGTCTCCTTAGAGCTGAATACTTGATTGGCGCCGAATCGAATAATGTTAAGCATTTCATCCTTGTTTAGCTGGGCACGATTGTCCACAAGACGACCGCCCTGAATGACCATTTTGTCCAGTCGCAACTTCACTTCAGCACGTTCCACAATCTTCTCCTCGACGGTGCTCTCGGTGATCAAACGGAACACGCGCACCTGCTTCTTCTGGCCAATACGATGGGCACGATCCATAGCCTGCAGATCCATCTGTGGATTCCAGTCGGAGTCATAAATGATAACCACATCGGCGGTCGCCAAATTGATACCCAGGCCGCCAGCACGAGTTGATAACATGAATATGAACTTTGTGCTGTTGTCCATGTTATACTCTTGAATTTGTCGATTACGATCTTCATGCGGCGTCTGGCCATCCAAGCGACAATAATTGAAGTTACGCCAGTGACAATAATCCTCCAAGATGTCCAGCATGCGCGTCATCTGCGAGAAGATCAGCACACGCGATCCCTGCTCCTGCAGCTTCGGCAACAACTTGTCCAGAATGGCCATCTTCCCAGAGTTGTACACCAGATGCGTATCAGTTGTGTATGGTGGGCCCGGTTCAGCGCCATCAAACAGATACGGATGATTGGTGCACTTGCGAAGCTGCATCAAAATGTTCTGGAGTCGCATCTTTTCGACCTTGCCGGCGCCGTTGACAATGTCAATGTCCTTGAGCAGCACCTTGGTGTACCAATCACGCTGCATTCTGGACAAGCCCACAAAGATTTTCAGTTCCTTTTTGGGTTTCAGTCGCTTCTCCACCTCCGCCTTCAAGCGACGCAGTAGAAAAGGTTTCAGGACTGCGTGCAGACGTGTCACAAGCGCATCATCACCCAGGCAGGTGTTTGTGTTAAACCACTCATCGAAATCCTCGGCCGAGTTAAAGACATCCGGCAGCAAAAAGTTGAGTAAAGCCCAAAGCTCGTGCAAATTGTTTTGGAGCGGTGTTCCGGTGATAAGTAGACGATTTGCCGTTTTGAATTCACGCAATATCTCCGAGAGCTTCGATTTTTCGTTCTTGATGCGATGCGCCTCATCGATTATCATGTAGCGCCAGTTGAACTTCTTAAACACAGACTTCTCGCGGATGCACATCTCATAGGAGGTGACGCACACATCCCATTCGCCGGGTAGCAGCACATCCCGTATAAATGTGGTGCGTGCATCGGCGTCGCCAATGAGACAAACGGCATGCAAAGAGGGACACCACTTCTTGAACTCGTTCACCCAATTCTGCAGCGTTGATTTGGGCACAATCACGATGTGCGGTCCAGCCTGATTTCTATGGTTACAAGTGGCATATGAGAGTCTATACAATCAGTAGAGGTGCTGGGACTTACTTGAAATGCTTAAGATAGCCCAGCAATGAGATGGTCTGCAGTGTTTTACCCAGACCCATCTCGTCGGCCAGAATTCCGTTGATGCCGTTCTCATACAGCGAGATCATCCAGTTGAGGCCACGGATTTGATAGTCGCGCATTTCGCCGCTCTTGATGTAGGCTGGCGATGCATCGAAACGGATTATCTCCTTCGTGGTGGAGTCCTCGGCAAGCAACTCTTCGTCCTCCTCCTGCTCCGTCTTGCGATGGCGATGACTAGAATTCTAGAATTAGCTACACGGTTGGGTGAAAGTTTATGCGTCACTTACTCTGCCACATCCTTCTCCTTGTCTTTGTCTTTGATCTTCTTGGGTCGCCCCTTCGGCTTGGTGGGACTCTTTGTGCTGTTTGTCATGAAATGTGTGAAAATTTCCGTTTGTTTTAGCAGGAAATCAAAACGTCTGCTGCGATCGGCTTCGATTTTGTTATCAAACTCGGCCTCCTTTTCTCCAGACGAGCTGGTTGCCGCCTCCGAGGTAGTCTCATTCTGCAAAGACTTGTATTTGTTGATAATTCACATTCAACATCTGCCCGATTTGCCACAAGCGGCATGCGGCGTCGGTTTTTTTTTTTTTTGCAACAGCATTCGTGTTGAAAATTTTGCAGCCTTTGCAATTCGCTGTATAAAAACTTACCGAGTTTTCCTCGGCGGCTTCCACTGTGGCTGCTTCTGTCTTTGACATATTTGCAATGTCGGGCGACTGCTTTTTACTGATTTAATTATAAATTATTGAGTTTTCCAAAATATTTTACACGAGCGTTGTGCGTTGTTGCGTCTGTGTGAGTGAGTGTACCGACAGCGGGAAAAAGTGGCGTTAGGGACTGCGCTACGGTACGATTAATTTCTGAATATGCGATTTTACCGCGAAATATACCAACTCTGGCTTTTTTATAAACACAGTTTGGTAACATTTAGTATTCTTGACGGAAATGTTGAAACTTTTTGAAAAGCCCTCCAATTTGTTTGCTCTATAATATAGAAAATGAATAATTTGCTGGTTTAACCTAAAGTCAATCAAAAAAGCAATTAAGTTTGGTTAAGTTTTACATGCGCGTAAGCGCAAATAAATAAGTTTTCGATATTCTTAAGTATTTTGAATTATCGGTAAAAATTGATATCGTTATCGGGGTAGTTTTTCTTTCAAATGTGTAAACAATATAATTCGCGCCAAAAACTCATCAAAAATCCGTTTGTTTTTTTTTTTTTAACAGCTGACGGCGCTACACCACATCGCCTGATTTTATGAGGATAGTGAATAGTGCAACAGATTTATTTCTACTGCTGTTCTAATCCAGCAAATATTTATTAAGTTATAACTATTTTGAATAATCATGTTATATCCTAAGAATGTATTATTTGTATATATTTTTTTTACAAAATATATGTATTTACAATATGTTACATAAAAACCAAATTTTATACACGAATATGCTCCTATTAAAATGGTACTCATATTACGATCTAAAATTAATGACATTTTCCTCTCTGATTATAGTTATGTGTTCAGCATTACGCACGCTTCTTTTTCGTCCGTTCGGCAACTCAACACACACGGAATGAAATGCATCAAATTCTATAGTATCTTGGAATACATGTAGATATATACGGCCGCATGCCACACCTTCAACTTCAACTTAAAGAAGATCCAAAACGTCAACAGAGATACATATACATATCCAGAAACAATCCAAAAGCCGTGAAGCCAGCTTAGTTTCTCACAGAGAAAAGTTGTATAATTTTACTAGCATGACACTTGCAAAACTCGTAACCGATTTTGGCTGTCCTTTTTAGCGCCTCCGTTTTGCTACTGCTGTTGGTGTTGGTGCTGTGATTGACTGCCACAGTCATGTCTCCATATTGAGTTGCTGGCGGTTGGGCGGACTGTTGGGATGTTGTCGCTAAAGTATTTGTTGCTGCCAACTGATGCTGTGGGAACATGCGACGCAGCACGTAGTTGAACCCATTCGACGCCTTGTTGCCGTTCATTTTAAAGCGTTCAATGCCAAAGGCGCGAATGGCACGCGAAAAGCCGAACACTTGAGAGCTGATGTATGCCCGTCGTACGGCCAAAGTGCGTCCGTCGTTCTGTTCGCTGTACACCACAATTTCATCGACTTTCTACGAATATTAAAATCGGGGAGAACCAGAAAATAATCATTATTTATATTTGTCGAATAAATATAACAAACAGTTTTTGAATAAAATCATTATTGCTAGACGAACTATCATCCATTATTAAGAAGTTTTTGGTTTATTAATTTTCTTTTTCCAACTCAAAATGATTAATTTAGAGAAATTTAATATATTTGATGTTATCTGCAGACAATAATCAATAAAAATAAAAATCATAAATGATAAATATTACAAAATGATTAGATTAATTAAAGTAATTATGATTATCATTGAAGAACATGCGAAATCCAAATATAATCATTAACATAAAAACCTATTATGATTACGAACCACCCTGTGAAGCGTGCAAAGTTCACTTACCATTATTTTCTTCATTCCTAGGTTACGGGTAAACGTCGTAAATGTCTTTTTAACCGGATCCAGCACAGAGTCCTCAACAATCTTGACCGGCACATTGTTGTAGAACCGAGCACCCCACTTGGGCACAGGATTTGTCTTCGATAGCAAACGGCGTGAATACAACTTTCCATCTCGCACCTCCCGCTTTATGGTGTCTTCAGTTAAGACGTGGGTGCTGTATGACATGACACGAATTACGCAAATTATAGCTGATAAGATAAGCTCCAGTGCTCACCTGGACGGGTTTGGATATCGATTCCAGTAGGCGCTAACCACATGTTTCCAGCTGTAGTCGAAGACCGTCTCGGTGCGGCACGTCGATGCGGTCACTACCATGATGACAATACTGATCGAATAGAAATTTTAGAAGCTTTGCCAGAACGAAAGTGAAATCACTGCATGTGCCCGCGTCCCTGAACTGAACGAACGGTACTGATATAATGTGTAAATGAAAGCCGAAGACAAATCAATAGCCGCTCGCATGACTGCTATAAATAGCGACCACTAAACGTACCTTCTTCAAAGCGGCTGCACAGCTCCAAATGTGCTTTTTTGTTGTTGCTGCAGTTGTTGTATCCGTGCCCCAATCGTTGCCCTCCCGAGGCCTACTCGTCCAGACGGAGAATTTTGTGTTCTCTTTTTGGGTTGTGTAACTGCGTCACGCACAGGGTGCTTCCCGTGCCTGATAAGCTACAGTTGCCAGTTGAAGCCGTTTCTTGAATTACAAGCCTCTACAAACTTTGGAGTTGGCCTTCAATTACTACCGTTTATTATCTTTTAATTATTCTGCAACACATATTTAGCTATATGTAATTTCTCGAATTAAGCCAATTGAACTACTACCGAGCAGCGTGGCTGCAACTGCAATTGCACAAAATATCATTGTGCTGCCAATAAAATATACTAAATATACTAAAATGTGTTGGTTGCACAATTTCTAGGGATGGACAAATTCCCAAATCATTAAAAAAGGTTTCCATTACGTAGTTTTTAGTTTGATTTATTGTTCAACGTTGCTTAAAGCTATCAGACATTCTAACACATTTTAAACTGGTTTCTAGTTTTTTAAACTAAACTAAAGAAATAAACAATCAATCGAAATTTTGCGCGCCTCAACATTTTTGAAATAAAAGTGCTACCAGGCTGAAAATAGTGGACATCAAACATTTTTGGTATTATTTTGCAGTTTGAAATCGTACTAGCGGTCACGCTGGTCCGAGACTCTTTTCCACAGACTTTCCCATCGTAGACGCAGCACGGCGCACGGTACAAATTCTTTTAACGCGAATTTTATAACAATAAACGCAATAAAATGGCTTTCGGTGATGTTAAGACTCCACAGGGACTCAAGGAGCTGAATAACTTCTTGGCCGACAACAGCTACATCAGCGGGTAAGCATTATCAGCATGTCTCATACATTGTGAGGTTATGTGCAGCAACCACGTCGGCATGTGAATCTATATATATGATTTATTTTTTCCAGCTACTCGCCCTCCAAAGCCGATTTGTCCGTGTTCGAAGCGTTGGCCAAGGCACCAGCCGGTGATTACGCACATGTTGCACGCTGGTACCGTCACATCGCCTCCTTCGAAGCCGGCGAGCGTTCTGCCTGGGGCGGTTCTGCCCTGCCCCAGTTGGCTGGTGGCAAGCCCACAGTTGCAGCTCCAGCCAAGCCAGCTGATGATGACGATGATGTCGATCTGTTCGGCTCCGATGAGGAGGAGGATGAGGAGGCCGAGCGTCTGAAGGCGGAACGTGTTGCTGCCTATGCTGCCAAGAAGTCAAAGAAACCCGCGCTGATTGCCAAGTCGTCTGTGCTGTTGGACGTGAAGCCATGGGATGATGAGACCGACATGAAGGAGATGGAGAACAATGTGCGCACCATCGAGATGGACGGTCTGCTCTGGGGTGCATCCAAATTGGTTCCCGTCGGTTACGGCATCAACAAGCTGCAGATTATGTGTGTCATTGAAGACGACAAGGTTTCCATCGATTTGCTGCAGGAGAAGATCGAGGAATTCGAGGACTTTGTTCAGTCCGTCGATATTGCTGCCTTCAACAAGATCTAAGCATTTTGTGTACCAATAACTCCCAAGCAACTAAATAAAACTCAAGCAACCACTATACCTGTCTCTTTCTCTCGTGCTTTTCTGTGCTTCCAAACTCGCTCAAGTTCGTGTCCGGAGTCATTCGTTTGAGCGAAAGCTTGAGCTCGACATAAGAGCATTGTTATTCGATTTGAAGCTTAGTTACTCGCGTACCGCGAAAGCGTTTGGTTCAACTGAAAAGTAGTGTTTGTTGCTCATCGCGCTGCCGCATTTCTCTAGAATTTCATTAAAACTATACTGAAGCTGTCAACAATACATTTGCAATGGCATCCAACAAGTTGAGCTGCACTTTGGCGTTTGGTGCCATATTCTGCCTGGGATTGGTGGTGCTAATTCAAGCTCAGAGTAAGTGAAGCAAGTCGAATGAGTGAGTTTTGTTGTCAAAGATTCCGTCATACAATTTGTCAAATTTGTTTGAAATGCGAAATGGAAATACCTGTCCACCAGATTCGTGCATTTAATTAACATTAATTAGCAATCGAGCGAATACAAGATTCTTTTATTGAGCTATTTTATACGAGCATATGGGTAATTCCATTTTTAGATGATTCTCATGATGCGTTAGGATTTATACAAATACGTTCCGACTGTTGTTATTGAGCTGGGGCAACATAATAATGTGTAGGGGCATTGACAGAAGATTCCAATTACTTACACGGGCATTTCCTATGCACTTCCGATGTCTCGTGAAGCGGAACTAAGCGAAATAGTGTTTTTGCGTTTTAACAAAGTGAATAACATTGTTAAATTGGCATGAATTAATCGCATTATTAAATAAACAATTCAAATTATTGTTCAAGTAAGCCAAGCTTACGCAAACTTAAACCTAATAAGTGATTTGATGGCGCATCTTATAAATCCTCAAATGGCGAAACGCATTCTAACTATTGTTTTGGAAAGAATGTTATTCAATTCGTTGGAAATTCACGGATACGGACACTAGTCAAATTACATATGACGTCGGCTACGCCTTCGTGACAGAGATCTGATCTTGCTAGTTTGTAGACATAGTTAGTATTATCAATATTTTTACTAATTGAATGATAATTATTAAAGCGTCCGGTTAGTCATCGTACTTCCCCAACTATTATTTCACATTTCAGCTAATTAGTTAATGGCTTGACAATTCAAATTTCGACCCAATTTGTGGCAATAAGATAGTTTGTTGAACCCGAAAATAAAAGAATATACACCAAAGAACCACTCGAATCACAAGTGTGGGCGAATATAACATCAAGGCATAGCGAAAAATAAAACAATAAATTCGATATTCTTAGATTAGCAATAAAATTGAACAAAAGTTGAAATTGCAAATTTATTTTTGCCTGGTGTAGAAAGTATTACAGAAATATGATTATAATCAAATTCCAAACGGAAACGTACGGAGTACATCCATCAAGTTTGACAACCCGGTTCGTTATGCGATTTGCATACAAATATTGCTTTTGAGTGTTAAAATTATTTTTTCCACTTAAAAAGATACATTGTCGTGCACCTCGATGTAACCTTGAAGAACCAACGACAACATTAAAAGCAAAAAAATTGAGAAACTGTTAAATAAGGAGAGAATATCGCAGTTAGCTGGAATCTTGGGCTTTGATAACATAAATTCGTACCCTGGCACCAAATTGAATCGAGTAAGACCAGTAGATACCCCGGATCTGAGTTACGTAAAAGTAATTGATAGACTTGTAGCTACTTTGGAATAAGTAGCAATAATAACGTCAACTGTAAATGCTCATTCCGATTAGTTTATAAATTTAATTACAAAATTATTGCATTCCGGAAGATGATTTTCATATTAATCTATTAAACTTAATTTTAAATTACTGCCTCCTTATTAAATGGAAAACATCATAAATACAGACTGTTCCCCATCATACTGAGTACAGGGTATAAAAATACAGAAATCTTTTAAGATGTAGAAGCCTCAATGTTGCCATTGAAAGTTGCAAAACTAGTTCGGCACTGGCTGTGAGATGACAGATACAACGGAACGGAACGTAAGGTTCATGGGCGTACACGCATCAGAATGAGTTTTAACAATACATTATATTTTGTTAATTTTATTTAATATCGTTTTTAAAAACATTCATATGTTATACTTTATTGACTTGAATCGACTTACATCTCGAAAATTTTTTATTGGCTTGTTTACAATTAAAATATCATTTCTAAATCTATATTAAAATAATGACATGTGTGGTCAAATATGTGAGACAAAATTCCAGTTTTCTTGAGATTCTCGAAACACGAAAGCTTGTCTCGTTTGTCTCGCATTGAATCATCAATTTATAGGTCATTTAATCGGATGTCTTATCAGCTAAAGTTTTATATATTCTACGTATTACGCTCATTTGTTGATTCTACGTATTGTTCCTTCAAACAGATAAGCCTGTGACCGATGTATGCCTGGGGTGCATCTGCGAGGCCATCAGCGGTTGCAATCAGACACGTTATTGCGGCGGCGGCGTCTGCGGCCTGTTTCGCATCACCTGGGCCTATTGGGCGGATGGCGGCAAGCTGACCTTGGGGAATGATAGTCCGCAATCCGAAGAGGGTAAATGAGTTGAGCATGCTTGCGCAGTTGCCGCAGGTTTTAATCTTTTCCTTCTCCCATCCGATATCTGCAGCCTTTGCCAACTGTGTGAACGATCCCATCTGTGCGGCGAACACCATTCAGAACTACATGAACAAGTTTGGCCAGGATTGCAATGGAGATAGCCGCGTCGATTGCTACGATTATGCGTCTATTCACAAGCTGGGTGGATACGGGTGCTCGGGCGAGCTGAGCTACCAGTATAAGAGTGCTCTTGATACCTGCCTTAATACCTTCCAGGGTCTAGATGTGCGCGGTGGGTTCTAATCGCTTACACTTTTATATATATTAATTATTTATATGCAGTTTTGAGTTGGAACTTTTATTGAATTAATTGAATTGTGCAAACTCGATTTTAATCTACTTACAATCGAAACATTTTATAAAAATATATTGAAAATAAAATAATACTAATGTATTTGGATTTGTAAATAATTCGAAAAACAATGCTTCAGTCGAAAGTGGTAAACTGTGAGATACCCGCTACCCGTATTGGGAGACTGCAAAACCCTAAAGGGTGTATTTAAATACAACGAAAAGAATATTTGGTTGGGAATATACTATTAGGTTGAAAATAAACCATAATATACCAACATGTTCAGTTGCATTTGATTTTTGCCCCTTAAAATTGTTTCTTGAATAAATTTGTGCGTAGCTTCAAAACTATGCTTGTTTATCGTTTTTCCCAATTTGAAAGAGAGATAAGGGGAATGGTAAACACCTAAAACAAACATGATCTGTGTAGGATATACACGAGTACTGATACCAAATTTGGTATCTATAGCTCTTATTATCTCTGAGATCTAGGTGTTCATACTGACGGACAGAAGGTCAGACGGACTATATCGTCTCGGCGGTTGGGGCTGATCAGGAATATATACTTTATGGAGTTGGAGATGCCTTCTTCTGGCTGTTACATACATTTTCAGTTGGCAGTTCATAATACCCTACTACTCTGTGGGGAGCAGGTATAAAAATTACAGTTATCGCCTTTGAAAAGTAACGATTAATAAACCATTTGTTTGGTTCGTGTCTTTGCTGAAAGCTTTTACTATTGCGAACTGCAAAGTATCTGGCAATTGAATACTCTGTAATTAAGTGCATCTTGCTGCCTGCAATATATCCCTCTGTTTTTGCAACTGTCTTAAAACTGTCGCTGATGCCCTAGAAACCGGTATTATCGATCTTTACGAGCTGACTCGGATCAAGTGGATTAAAGTAGTTGCATTAACGTTTTGGTTCCGTAGGTATTACAACGTGCTCTGAGTGATCTAGTTAAAAATGCGGGGACTATTTTACATTTGGGTTGCTTGCGCTTGTTTACCTAGCTTGGTGCGAGGTAATGGTAATGGTAAGCTTAAATTTAATCTAAATTTGTTCCCACATAAACTTAAACTGATTACCAGGTTATGTGCTGGATAAGCCCGTCACTGAACTGTGCCTCAACTGCATCTGTGAAGCTCTCACTGAGTGCAATGCGACTGCCATTTGCATCAATCCAAAGATAGGGACATGTGGCATCTTTCGCATTACCAACGACTATTGGGTGGATGCCGGAAAGCTGACAGTCAATGGGGAACATCCCGACACGGAGCATGCGTTCATTAACTGTGCCAATGATCCGCATTGTGCCGCCGATACCATCCAGAATTACATGAAACAATTCAATCAGGATTGCAATGGAGATGGCGAAATGGATTGCCATGATTATGCCAGAATTCACATGCTGGGAGGATTTAGTTGCGATGGGGATCTGCCCTACTTTTACCAGAGCAAGTTTGAGGAGTGCATTGCGAATTACGAAGAACAGGGATTCGAGTGAAAACGATAATATCAAATTAATGCTTTAATGCTAATACATATGACACAAGTATATTGCACATTTTCAATAGTTAATGGTTTGCAAACTAGTTCTTGATGGCAATTGCCTTAAAATAAAACTGGGAGTACATCATTGCTCGTTTGGAAAATGTGTTGCTAATCGGTTATAAAGCGGTTAAGTAGAATCTGAAATAGAAATCGTTGGGTAATTTCATAACTATTTAAATGCAATTATTAAAACCGGTCAGATAATCTATGTATTCGCACATTAGCGTTAGAATTCAATAATCTCGTTTTGTTGTGACATCTAACAACAAAATAAAAGTCGCTAGCCGAGTGCGTTTGACTCTATTCATATTTCAAACTATAAAATTATATTTCGATTAGGTAACAAACTATTTTATAGAAAGCATTCTAAAGCGCACATTATGATATGAAAAATTTGTAAATTTCGCCAGTTTTGTCAGTTCATTGATTCGTTATTATGAAATGGAAGGTGGCTTCACAACTCTCAAATGTTTTTGGTAATCTAGAACATAAAATCTTGACGGAGTTGACACGCAAATACATTTGTTTTATTTGTTCAAATAATGTTACATCCTTACAATAAGTATATATGAACAATTTAAACAGTAAACAAAGTAGCGTAATAAATGTATTTTTCAAAATAAGGTTTATTGCACTGTTTAATTACATTCGCTTTATGTTGTTTGCATCTGTCTCACAGTTTCTCTGTTAAAAAAAAAAAAATAACGGCTGTCAAGGGGTTTGTGTCCCCGCTTAAAGCTTTGGCAGTGACACAAGTTTTACCCGAGCAATAATTTTCAATGCACTTTAAAATAACTGACAAGTGAAATATGGTCTTTAGAATATGTGTTATGAACACAAATTGTTATTAGATTAAGATTGAGCTTTAATGTCAAGAGGATTGTAGTCGATTTTATTGCCTTGAATACTAAAATGTTTATTGAAGATTAAGCTTGCAAGAAATATGTGTGCAACAATATGTTTGAATCTGTCGCATTTTCCCTAGAAACCAGTATAACAAATCTTTCCGAGCTGAGCTTGGCAGATAAACCTGAGTTAGTTGCATTTACGTTTCAATAGTGAAGCTGCTTGAACGTGCTTTGAATTAGTTGCTAAGATGCAAATATCTGGGCTTTATTGTGTTGGCATCGTTTGCATTTTGTTGCCAAGTTTGGTGTGCGGACAGGGTAAGTTTAAAATATCCCTTAATTCATCTCAGCTCTAATCTAATTACTGGTTACAAGGTCATGTGCTGGATAAGCCTGTCACCGAATTGTGCCTAAACTGCATCTGCGAAGCAATCAGTGGATGCAATGCGACTGCCATTTGTACCAATCCAGAGAAGGGAACCTGTGGTATCTTTCGCATTACCTGGGCCTATTGGGTGGATGCTGGAAAACTCACGATCAATGGGGAGCTTCCTGAGTCGGAGCATGCGTTCATCCACTGTGCCAATGATCCGCACTGTGCGGCCGACACTGTCCAAAATTACATGAAGAAGTTCAATCAGGATTGCAATGATGATGGCGAAATGGATTGCCACGACTATGCGAGAATACATCAGCTGGGGGCCTACAGTTGCAAAGGGGATCTGACCTATAAGTATCAGAGCAAGTTTGAGGAGTGCATTGAAAATTACGAGGATCAAGGATTTGAGTAGTGCTCTCTTTTCATATATTTTGGTTTGGCTCAATCTATTGTTAATTACTTAGAATTATATTCTTATTGTTAATCGGTTATTAAGCACTCAAACGGTTAAATCGAAAATAAATCGCTGCTGGAAAGCAATTAACTATTTTAATGTTAGTCTGAGTTCAATGCAAATCCATTAAATAGTTTGTCTGTTCTGAAACTGATGTAATTCCCAAGTACAAACTCAATTTATAGATAGCCAAACTTGTTTCCGTATGCGACAGAGAACAAAAGCAAACAAACAATCGTTGAAATCTCTCAGTTAGTCGGAAGCCGTCGAACATATCGAATCAAACGGTTACAAAAACGGTTGAAAATGTCAAAAAACTTGAGCTTTTTGTTGAGTGCGTGCTTTGTATTGACGGCGATATTCGCGCATTCAGTGGATAAAAAGCCTATTACAGAAACATGCTTGACCTGCATGTGTGAGGCATTGAGTGGCTGCAATGACACTGCGATCTGTGTGAATGGAGCGTGTGGAATCTTTCGACTCACCTGGGATCAGTGGGTCGACTCTGGTCGCTTGACACTGGCCGGGGAGTCGCCCTTATCGGAAAGCTGTAGGGAATTCCCCAAGAATTTTATTTGCATGAAATTATTGAATTAATATCGTGTTAATTACAATAATATATTTGGAATTTCCAGCGTTCAAAAACTGCGCAAATGATCCACATTGTGCCGCAGATTCGCTGCAGAACTATATGGTCAAGTATGGGCAGGACTGCAATAATGATGAGAAGGAGGATTGCTTCGACTATAATGCCATACACTATATGGGTCCGTTCAGTTGTCGCAAGCATATGCCCTACAACTATGAGAGCGCCTTCAACAAGTGCATCAAGCGAGTGCAAAGTGAGCAAGAACCACAGCAGCAACCACAACAACCACAAAAACAGAAACAAAAACCGGCTGAAATTTGATTCAATTAATTAATTGTAATTGCATTAATTTATTCTAGCTAATTACAATCGATAATTTATCTTACTAACACTTCTAGCATGCGAAGTTCCGCATTTTCAGCTAGTGCAGCTTTTAAAGTCTTAGCATCTCTGTTCTTGACTCAGTTGTGATTTCAGCATAGCGAAGGCAGTACTCGTAGTCTTACTAAAATCTAGTTCGGTTATTCGAAAGTTGATTAGTATGATTGTTTACCGTTGCTTTTTGTTGTTCACTTTCCTTGGATTGTGGAGCTTCCTATGTATTTGGAGAGGAGCATTCGCACAGGATGGTAAGGAAAATTACAGTTCGGATCGAATATCAAGCAAAATAAACTGAAAAATTGGATTATAATTATAATTTAATCTAAATATAATTTTTATTTAATCTAAATATATTTTTTTTTATTGATTGTTAACTATTTTTATGCTACTTCTTTGTTAATTATCTGTTAATTTGAAAATTATCATTATGGATCTATTTTATTGCTACTTTCTTAATAAAAAGTTCAATTTCATTTAATATGAAAATAAAGTTATGATATAAACATATTTAGTGTATTTTAATAACTAAAAATAAATGTCAGTTTATTTTGTAAATTATCGATCTAATTTTATGCCACTTCCTTATTTCATATTTTGCTTTGATTTAATAATGTTTTGATATAAAAATATGCAAATTAATTTATTAAACATAAAGAAATTTAATGTAACTTGTAAATTATCATTATCTTTCTATTTGTATACTAATTTAAATTTAGATAGTTTAATTAAAATTAATAAGGAAAAAGGGTTGATATAAAAATATATAATAATATATTCTTGAATTAATAACTAGATTAACTTGAATTAATAAGCAAATGCAGAAATTAAAATAATAACCATACAAATTTTATAGGTAATTTGGAAATTATATTTAACGACCTTCAGTTAAACTTATCAAGAAAATAAAGCTATGATATAAAAATACATATTTCAATTTGGTAACTATACAAAAGTGTAAGTTAATTTGTAAATTATTGATCTCAGTTCATCGCATTGCGCACCACTGTGCGGCCGCAGAGTGAGATAATTATTGCTAGACATATTAGCTAGTCTATTATTATGATAATGTGAATCGGCATCGGTGTAATACCAGTCAGTTTATATACTAAGTATATCGATTTCAATAGAATTCGACGTTAGCATATTGCTAAACAACAAAAACCTCCTCTCCCTGCACTCCCTCTTCTATGTAAATTTGTTTAGTTGTAAACAAACCCGTCACGGAAGACTGCCTGGAGTGTCTATGCGAGACGCAGTCCGGTTGCAATGCATCAAAGATTTGTGTGAATGGGGCGTGTGGCATCTTTCGGATAACCTTCGGCTTCTGGATCGAGGCCGGTCAGTTGACAGTGCCAAACGACACTTCCATGTCCGATGATGGTGAGTTCATTGAGCCATTAAATCAGTCAATATCTTTAGTTAACATTACCGAATGAAGCTTTTACCAACTGCGTGAATGATCCATACTGTGCTGCGAATACGATTCAGAACTATATGTATAAGTACGGCCAGGATTGCAATGGCGATGATCTCGTCAATTGCAAGGACTTCGGAGCCATGTTCAAGATGGGCAACCTCAATTGTCGTGCCGAGTTGCCGTACAGTTTTGGCAAGATCTTTAATAGATGCCTAAAACGAAAGCAGCAAGAGTAGGCAAAAGCAAAATGCAAGAATTGATCGCCGGATCTGTCACAGATTTAACTAAATAACTTTGTCTTTATTGGTTCAATACACATTGCTTACGTTTGCATCTGAACAGTTTCCAATATAGATCTATAGATATAGATATAGATGTTGTAGTTGTAGTTGTAGTACAATACATAGTATAGTATATATATTTGTAATTTGATATTATATAGTTTAGGTATATGAAAACTACTTTAGAATTTTTCAACAATTTGTTAACGTTCTCTAAATACTTTGTTTTATTGGATCAGAGGCCTTAAGTAATAAGTATAACCCGATTATTGGTGCTCCCATTTGCTACTTAGCTTCCGTTTCATATCAGATACGACTTGGTTTGGTATTAAAATCTATTCGACATAGAAGTAATCATTAAATTAAATGAATTCTGTTTTTGTTCATTATAGTATAACTTGAATCTGTTTAAACTTAAACTGTTTGCATTGTTGTTATATTATTTGTTACACACTATGTTTTTTAAAAACAACCTTTCAACATATGAGACAGATGAGAGTTTTCTCGCATTAATGATAAACAAAATGAATTAAATAAATTGTGATAAATATAACTTTTAATGGGGCTCTGTACCTGAAGCAGAGTCTCAAAAGTCAATTTAATATATATATTTGAGATATTAATACAAAATAAAACAATTAAAGAAAACAACAAAAAATTTGTTCTTTAAAATTGTTGTACTAAAAAACAATTTTTTGTTTGTGTTTCATCATTTTCCTTATTTCTTGTGTTGAGAAGAAAATCAATTTTATTCATATTCCTTATACGGGTAATTAAACAAATATTCATAAATACAATCAAGCTCGTTACTTATGGTATGTGTGTGAGTGTATGAATGTGTTAATGTGGCTCTGATATAATACATATGCAATATATTCTTCTTACTTCCTTATGATTTAAACATTAACATTGCATTAATTAACTTTATTTCTTATTATTGCCATCGTTAGCCAACAATAGCTCCTTGGCCTCCTTCTTGCCGCGCTTCTTCTCCTCCTTCGCATGCATCTTGGCCATACGCTCCTCCTCCTTGGCCAAGCGCTTCTCTTCCTATCAGAAAATCAAGAGCATAATTTAAATTTATTTTCCTCATTACTTGGATTATAGCGTTGGTGCAAGTATTATGAAGTTGTTAGGATCTCTACTGTACACAGCTGGGTTATTCTCATATTACAAATAATCTGACACAACTGTTGTTATGCTCTTCATAGTACGCATTAACGTTTGCAGTCGAAAGATACTATATAGTATATGAAGTATAGAAGTATAATACCCAGTATATGAAGTATAGAAACTTTAAGTAATGCAATGAAGTTGTGTACGCTTTTTCATGCATTTTGTCTTGAGTTTATTTTATTTTAGTGTTTAAAACATTTCGCTAGAGTATTACGAAGTGTCTGTCTGCGATTACGGAATGTTTGCTTGTTTAACATGCAATAAATAGAAAGCTTAAAAAGTGCATCAAATGCAAAAAGAGGTTGCGCATTATGAGCTGCTTTTTTGTTTTGCAGTACCGAACAATCCAACAATTCCCCGCACCCCCTCCTCCTCCTCACCTCCCTATGCATTTGGATTCACTGGCGAGACGGGTGGGGGGAGATGTTGAAATTTATGCCCGGCAGCACTAAAGACGCGCTCGGCCCACGTTTAATGAAAAACTTTGCAGGCAGCGGAAGCAAACGAGGCCAATTACAAACAATGCGAATGGGCGCCGTGTGGCGCCCCCTGGTGGCAAAACAATAAAGTCGTAGTCGCAGGATGTGGAAGCGAGACAGAGCTAGGCAGTGATTAAGTGAGTGGAAGAGTGATGGAGTTACCTTTCTGGCTTCCTTTTCAGCTTTCATCTTGAGCTTCTCCTCCTTCTTTTTGCGCTCCACAGACTCGTTCTTCTTGTTGTCCGCTTTCTCTTCTGCAAAATTGTCGAGCGGAACTTAATTAATTTCTGGCATCCCTGGCGCCATCTATCAGCCAACGAGATCAACTTACTGCTGCTGCTGTTGCCGTTCGAGAAGAGTGGAAAACTGCGACTGGAAGCGCTCGAATGTGATTTAGAGTTGCCACCTGCGGTGAGCGAGCTGCCGCCAGAGTTCCCTGCCGCACCAGCCGATGTGGCCTTCGATGCGGAATTGTTGCCGCCTCCCAACGGCGTATTTCTGCCGCCTGGCGCCTTGGTATTGCTTGGTCCTCCCGCGCTTTGGGGCTTCTTCTCCTTGGGCATCACATAGGCGTTTTTGGGCAGCGAATTCTTCGAGGTGACCGGGCAAATCTTGGCGCCGCCGGCTTTAAGAGGCGGCGGTGCCAACGCCGCAGTGCAGCTCAGTTGTATGTTCATGGGGCTGGGACGACGGGGCGGAGGCGGCGAAGCCGATTCGCGCAGCAGCGGCGCCAACTCATGGCCGCTGGACTTTGTGTACGAGGCGTAGCTGTCAACGAATGGTCAGGGATTAGAGAGAGATTCGAGAGATTCGCCGATCACTGGGCTCACCGGAAACGAGGATTGCTGACGTGCACGGGCGAGGGATGTGGCACTTTGGCAGGACTGCGAAACTCCTTGATGGGTGGCAGTCGATTCTGGAGATCGAGCAGGCGGCTCTTCACGTGTCGCCGCCCCGGATAGGTGTGTGTGGGCAAGGGCGTCATGGTGCCGCTTCCGCTTCCGCTTCCGCTTCCACTGCCACATCCGCTGCTGCTGCTGCTGGACGAGGGCGTGGAGGCGGAATTGCTCAGCATGTGGAGCGGCTTTCGGGGCACGGCGCCCGAGCAGCCGCTGGGACAGCCGCCGTGATGCGAGTGATGGACACCATTGTCCCGCGGCGACAGCGAGCCAACGCTGGTCGAGGAACACGAGGAGGAGCCCGAGGGTGAGATGACCTGGTGCTGATTATGCTGATGATGATGGTGAGTGCTGGGCGACGGTGGCGCCAGGTGATTGGTACTAGCAGCTGGTCCAGTTATTGCCGCTGGCGAGGCGGGCGAGCAGGGTCCGCTGCTCGATATGGAAGACGTCTTGGAGTAGTGCGAGTAGCCCGACAGACTCGATCCCGCCGAGCCCGTGGAGCTCATCGAGTAGAGGCTGTCCGACTGCGACACGCGTCCGTGGGCGCCACGCGGCGCCGCATAGTGATGACGGGCGGCGGCAGACGTGTGCAGCGTCGGCTGATGGAACGCATGGTGCTCGCTGTGCGCATCGTTCATGGAGTAGGAGCTGGCCGAGGTGACCACGCCGCCGGCGTGCACGCTCGCCGAGGTCCAGCTTTTGGCACCCATGGAGTAGCTGCTGGCCGATTCCTGTATGCGCCAGCTGCCCGATGAAGACGTCAGTCTGTTCACTCGCGCCCTGCAGATCACGCATCGCAGCGGCAGCAATCGCTGCGCCACCGCACTCTGTATGGTCTTGACGAAGCAGCGCCGGCAGACGACTCGATGGCCGCAGGGCGACGTCTGCATTGTGGCGCGCGCGTTGATGCAGATCACACATTCGTCCTCCTGCGAAGTCGGAGGATCCGGCTCGCTCTCCTCTTCCAGCTTACTCAGCAGCTTGTCCTACAAGTAAAGCGTTATTCGTAGCATTATTGTTTTGTTTAATTATATTCGTATTATAATACTTTATTTGCCATCAAAGATATTTTGTATATATTGTAATAAATATGGCAACAGCAGTTCTTAGTTAAATAAATAAATTAATATATTATAATATATATTTACGCATAATACTTTAATTATAAAAACTGTCTAAAAGTATGCTACAATTTTCCTCACTTTGAATTTACGTAGAGAACTGATTTTTCAACTCTCTTCAGATCATCTCTTTACTAAGCCTTTAGCTTAAGCTATTTTCAACTGATTATTTTCGTTTATTTTTGTATTTATTTGATAAAAGAAGTAAATGTAATTAAGCTTGCTTTTTATTATCAATGTGACAGCTTAATAACTTATATACAAAACTTTATGTACTAAATAAATATCAATAAAGAACATGGATGAAATATTATATATACTACAACTAACTAACAACTAAATTACACAACAGTTTATCTTATAACATCTTACAACAGTTTATATCTTTATATTATCAGTGTAACGTCATCTGTACATATTAACAGTATAATTACTTGACTGCTTTCTCGTATTATAAATAAAAAATAAATTCAAAAGTTGTTTAATATCTAAACTTTAAATAACATAAGATTTAACTTAACCATTAGGGTTGGAAAATTTTGTGGTCTTATAATTTGCTAGTGACTTATTACGTCGGTTAAATGTTCATCTAATTTCGACGTGCCAATTTAGCAATTATAGCAACATGAAATTGGCAATATACTTGAATGTATAAATATATAAAATACTTTATGAAACCGCATTACAATCGGAGGCAATTTTCTGGCCAAGGACACAGTCAGAAGCTGTTTGCCATGCCTATAAATTTCACACTGTCTATTGGAGCCAATAAAATTGAAATTTTCATATTGACAATTTGGATAAATAATTAATGCCACAATCTGCGCATTGGCTAACTGTATTTATATTGTATGCAAATTAGCGCATTTCGAGTCAATTTGATGGCTGATTTTGTGCGATTTGTGTTGTCAGCTTCGATTGATAATTAACTGAGCTGAGAATTGGCCAATGGCGCAGGTCAGTTCGTTTATTGTTTTCATTTGTTTAGCATCGCATCTGGGTGGGTGTTCGACCTCAGACTCTTTTTTATTGTGAATTCATCGATGGCAATAGATTTTTTATTCAATTTAAAAGAATTGTTTCATTCACCAATATTGACAGTTATTTGTGTTTGCTGTTTGTGGGTCATTAAATCTTGTGATTCAGCGATTGTGTATTGTGTATTATTTTTTTGAGAATGAATAGCCGGTTTTAATGGCCAAAAAACTATATATAGCTGTTGTTTATATTTAACTCGTTGATAAACAATTGCATTATTGCTGTGCAATGTACCTTTAAGATCGTCATCAATTTTCAAGGCACGAGGAAGTCGTAAAAGAATGCGCTATGAATCAAACAAAAGTTGTTCGACGGGTTTCTGAGCAACATACGGACTAGAACTTTTGCAGAACGGACCTTGCACTTGGCGGCTTTCATGGTCAACAACAAATGCGCCAGCCTCAAGGTGCCAAATATTAAACGAGCACATTTGCAATTGCCAATTAGATATTAGTTTTACAGCTGAGTTGAGGTTTCTTCATACCGCAATCGAGTTTCAAATGCCAAACTGCAGTCAAAAGCAATATTCCATGGCATTTATTGACGGACTGTACATCATAGCGACCCTGACTGATGCGACTACTTGTCATTACCAGATTGAGATTCATCATCAGATTCGAACTTTGCATAAATCAAAAACCTACAATACACTCATAACCGCTAAATTGCACGCCCGCAACTTGGCTAAATGATTTTGAATGATTAATGCGTTCAAAATGCTAAACTCGTCGCCTCACTAATTGACCCGCAACCAGACAAGAGCACCGCACTGAGGATGGTCAGAATCGCTTTAAAGCATAAATGCTCATATATACATAGCATACGAGTATGTGTTTAAGAGTATAAATATATATTTTTACTGTTGTTGGTGGTGTTCCGACTTGCTGCTGGCGTCGGTCAACGAAAGGCGATAAGCATCACCAGCTGTTGAGACTGAGAGCATTTTATTGGCATAATGAAACCCAAAAGTCAGCATTCGGTCAAGGTGAGCAGCCTGGAAGTTATACACCGTAGAAAATACAAAGCATTCCAGTCTTAACTTAATAATCAATAATTGAATTGTCAATAATTCAATTAAATTATTAAATTATTATTAATAATCAATGTTGGTGAATTTTATGATCAGTGCGATGCTATGTAATCAAGTTCAAATTCGTTTAATAGAGATCCTTAGATTCGCAATAAATAGTTTTATCGATAATTATGCATAGTTATAAAATTTAAAATTTGTTCTTTATATATTTTATTATATTTTGAAGCTCAATATATTTTGAATATCTTTTTCCGAAATCATAGAATTCATATAATACGACCGCAAATAAATTGTATTTATATTATAAATTGATTTTCAATGATAAATATCAAGTTAAGTTTATTTAATATAAGCCAATAAAATATCCCACAGTTCATAAAAAAATAGTATATTTATTTTATTCTATGAAGTGTTAAATATTACACTCAAACCTTTATATATTCTTTCCCCAATTTAAATTCCATTCTGTTCACTCGCTGATAAAATACATTAATTTCGTTTGTATATTTTATTTATGTTTATATGTTGTCTTGCAGCAACACCATCTACAACACCAACATAATAATGACCAGTTTCTCTGACAACTGAACTCTGAATCTGTGATAGCTATGTGGTTATGGGCCATGCACTGTGATTATTCCCGGCGATCTTTGAGCACTTGACTTAATTTGTATGCTTTGCAGGCGACAGGCGTGCGACATGAGGAAATTAAAATACAATTTTACGATTTGACGCCCGCCTACTGCGTCCCTTAAGTTTTCTCCAGCTATGGTGAGTGGATGGATGGCATGCGAGATTAGCTAATCTAAATATTTGGCACATGTTGGAGGCGGAACAGTTGGCGATCAAGTTCGTTGCCTCAGTCTTTTGTTTTGGCATAGGGTCGTGCGAATTGATATATCAGACAAGCGATTGACGCCAACCGACGACAGCCAACAAGCATTACGCACAACGCGATAAGACGCGATTCGCCGTCAACAACTTCTAGGCAACGTTCCCAGCCAGCCAGCTGCTTGGACGGCCAGTCGGCATACGGCGTGAGCAACGGCGTTCAGTTCATCTACGGAACTCGGCCAGAACAGAGCGTTGTCGCCGGTAATGCTAAAGTAAACGAATCGCGGCACCCAAATACGAGTGGATGTGTGTTGTTCAGTTTTATTGCACTGCCAATGCGGAAGCGCCTATCGAAATCACACTAAATTCAAATAGTTATCATAGTGCGATATTTGTTGCGAAGTTCATTGAACGCGTATGTCGACTGGCCCTGCCTGATAAACATCAAAAACGACGATAAATATAACTTTAAGTTGAATTTGCAATGATTTTACCAACCGCCTCAACATTGTGCAATGTCTTTACATTTCTGCTGGGTAAGTATCTTGACGGTACAAACACACACATACAATATGGATACCAGACCGAGTCTTGTGTTCTTTGGCAATTAGCGTTCATTATCATAACTTAGCACTGAGCTGTTTCTCTTCCAGCTATCAAAATGTTTACTCAAGCTTTTAGTTCCAAATTTGTTTATAAGTTCAAGGTGTTGTGGGTTGTAAATACTAGTACAAGATCTATTTGTACTTATACAAATATGTGGATAAGACATGTGGATATTGTTGACATTTGATGCATGAATTTGCTTCAAGTTGAGAGCTTACTGAGCCATGAAGTGAGGTCTCACTGGCACTGGGCAGCCGATTGAACAATGGCACAACTGATCGGTGTACTTGTATTAGCTTGTAAAACAATTCAAGGCTCAGTTATTTACCTTCGATCAATTGATGTCAGGTTTATATCAGATATGGGCCAAGTTGCCGCTCAACAAAAGTTACAAAACTCAGCGCATTAAATAATGAAATATTTGTGACACTATTTCAAATTTATTGCGACTGCAAATGTTTTTGGCTTGATATCAATCTTTAATGACAGTCAAGCTGCATTAAGATTCAATATTTAATGATAAGGTGTAATAAAATATATCATCTGTCTGTTTGATCGCTGAACAGCTTTTCCTTCAACTGCAGTCATAAATTACTTTACAACATCATTTTGATATCAATGTCAAGAACTTCAGATTTAAAACTGTCATACAACGATGTGTTAATTCATTAAAGAACAAGCACAAAAATAAAAGGAAGCCAAAAAATCATTTAAATTAACAACTACAACTTAACAACGTAATAATTAAATAGAATGCACAACGTGACGCAAATGTGGAAGCAAACGTGAACAAAACAAAATAAAGAAAAAATAACAAAGATACATAAACATAAGATACATGCTCGCATACCGTCTATAGGTAAGGTAAAAACTCTTCCGCTCCGCAACAACAACAACAACAGAGCGAAAAACTGGTAGTAAATTTACATAAATACAAGATATTTAAACTACATACATAAAATTGAGTCTGAGCCGCAAAACGGAAAATGTTGAACAAACCATAAGCTGCAAACTAATTTGTCCTTGTCGAAGGTCGCGATATTGTTATTGTTGTTGCTACCATTTGGCATCTAATCAAGTGGAATCAGTTCGAAATCAACGCTAAACTTGGCTAGCAAAACAAAAACCAAGAGAAACAAACTGCGATGTCATTGACATTGCATTGTTGACCTACTGCGTTGTCTCTCATTACAGAATCTTATTCAATATATTGGCTGCAAATATCACTTGATCTCAGGTTTTTGAATTTTAATTTCGATTGTTGTTAACGTTTTAAGGTTGTTAATTTTTATTAAATTGGTTTTTTGGTTTTTTAATTAAGTTACTTATTGTTATCAATGAACAATCAACAAAATATTACAATTTAATTATTTTAATTATTTGGTAATCACATATAAATTGAAAATATAGTTAGCAAAAATTAATTTAACTGTTAGATTCGATTAACATTATTAAAGGATGTTCAAAATACTCGAATATAGTACATTTTGACTATTCACAAATGTTTAAAAAAATAGCTTTTACTAATTTTTTTCACAAGTAACTATTTATGTTTTACTTTGACTTTTACTTTCATTAGTTCAATAGTTGCGACGTATTTATTTATGTATTTTAATACTCCCCGAGAGAATTAAAGAACTTTTCCACAGTACATTCATAACACATAGAACTCAAATAATTACTAATACCGCAAATAAAGAGTTTTTTGTTTTGTTATTTTTCACCAAACAATTGACTATCTTATACTAACTGTATGAGAGTGGGAATTAAACCATTCTTATTTTTAAGGTTAAATTATGGAAATTAACATAATTAGCAGATTTCTAATTTATAATTTTCAGATTAACAAATAATTATTTTATTTTGAGTTTAACTTTTGCGTAAAAAGAACAATCATGAGATATTGATTAATACTTAAGCTTTATTTTTTGTTAAAAAGAATAAGCAACAACAAATTTAAATTAATTTAATTGAATTTAATACTCGTGTTTCTATATTCAATCGAACAAGTAATTGATTTTATTTTTATTATTATTCATTGAAAATAATTAATAAAAGGCTCATGACAAAACATTATTTTAAAATCATATTTTTAGAATGTTTATTTATTTTTTTTTTATTTTAATTTTTTTGGTAGTTGTATGTCGTTATCCACTGACTTTGAGTTAATTTGATTTACGTCTTCATTCCCAAATGAAAATTCGAAATAAAACCCAAATAATAATCTTTTTATTTTGCTAACAAACTATGGTTATTTCTAAAGTTTTAAAAGTGATTATGGTTTTTGAATTTGTACTGTCTTATTTTAATATCAACACTTATTTATATTACTTGCTACTTTTTTACAAAATATATTACAGAATAATAGTTACTTATATGAATTATAGTTTACTTAAAATTCCCCTAATTTCTAGATTGTTTAACCAAACCATTTTTTTACGACTTGTTTTGCAAACTTCAATTTAAGTGCTTGCTTTTCATTTTATAAATTAAATCAAGTTGCCGTAACGAGCAAGCTGTCGATATTGCTCACAATGTGGAAGAGCATACACAAGTTGTCGCAGTTCATTAGCTGTCAGCCTTTGTATACTTCAGCATGAAGACGTAACACGCCGCGTATACGTCACGTGCTGCTGGTTTTGTCTGTCAGTGTTGTTATTGTCTTTTTATAGTGGCCACAAACCAAAAAAACATATGTGGCTAAGATTCAAGTTCACGGCTAGGCTAAGCGACGCTTGGCTAGTTTCATTTTGTGTTAGTTTTATGCAAGCCATTGTTGTTGCTGTGGCTCGGCTTATTAGCTCGTTAATAACGCAATTAGCTGGGACTAAATAATTACAGGTATTTCTCACATTTTCGCATGCTAAATTGCAAATTTTTGATCAAATATTCGCATATTGCGAGCTGAAGTTTCTAATTCCGTTGCTTGCAGCGGGCTCGCCAATCTTCTACAGTGCCGCACCGCGTGGCAGCTGCAGCAGCTGCTGCACGATACGCGAACGCGAGGACATCAAGTTTCTGCTGTACACAAGGTGAGGCATCTCATGCATATTCAGTGGACCATTTTTGATGCAACGCTTTGCAGGAAAAACCGCAACGCGCCACAGCAGCTACAACTGAGCGATGAGGCGCGACTGGCGCGAAGCAATTTCAATTTCAATTACCCGCTGGCCATCTATCTACACGGCTTCTCCGAGTCGGCCACCGGGGAGCGGCAGAGCAGCCAGCAGCTAAAGGATGGTAACTCACAATGTCACAAGTGCTGTCAACACACAGCTTGCCTCATCTCCGGCATCCCTTACAGCTTTTCTGCGGCGCGGTAACTACAACGTGATACTCGTCGACTGGAGCGCCATGGTGACAGTGCCCTGGTACTCCAATGCTGTGGAGAACCTTCCCGTGACGGCCCGCTATCTGGCTCGCTTCCTGCGCTACCTGGTGACCAGTGGCTATGCTGTAAAGCACATTCATTTGATTGGCTTCAGCCTGGGCGCCGAGGTGGCCGGCTTTGCGGGCAAGCAGCTGCAGGAGTGGGGCATCAAGCTGACTAGGATCACGGCATTGGATCCCGCATTGCCGCTCTTCGAGGGCAACAGTTCCAATCGCCGACTGAGTCCTAAGGATGCCCGCTTCGTGGACGTCATACACACCGATGGCGGCATTCTGGGCAACCCGACGGCCATGGGACATGCGGACTTCTATCCAAATGGCGGTCGGCCATTGCAGCCCGGGTGTGCGCGCCAGGAGATCGCCAATAACCGCTGGCTGAACATCATTAGTGAGTGCGGGGTCAGGTGTCAAGTATTCAAATAAATGAATTGTTTGCCATTCCAGTTGGTTGCAGCCATCAACGGGCCTGGGAGTACTTTGAGGAGAGCATTCTGCAACCTTTGGCCTTTCCCAGCGAGAGCTGCGAGCCGTCGCAAAACGCTGCCAACTGCCGCATCGGCTATGGACGTGCCTACATGGGCTACGGCGCAGATCCGAGGTGAGCTTGAATGCAGCGACAGTGAGACACATTTATTTCAACTACTTGACAGACTGCGCGGCAAGTTTTATCTGGAGACGAACGATGCCAAGCCATTTGGCAGGCGGACCCCGGCAGCAGCAGCATCATCTGCGCCCCAGCTGCCCATCTCCTACAAAATGGCAGTGAATGCCACCAGGGATCTGCAGGACGATGACAACAACACGCTGAGCAACAACATCGCATTGACGTGACAAAATGTCGAAAACAACGAAAGACGGAAGCAGCACTTGTCTCTCGTGTCTCTCCCCTCCACTCATGCTCTATCTTTTCATCAGGCTCCTTCGACACAGCCGTGTCCTTTTAACACGAGATTTATGTGAGCTGCGTGATTTTGGACGTTCACTCACGCAAAGTTGAAGGTTTTACTGTTATCTCTCTAGTTGTAGTTGTAACTTATGTAAGTTGCTGTAGTTGTAAGTTCTCTTGTGATCTGTTTTATAAGTATTGTTAGCACGTAAGCTGTGTTTTCTCCTCGCTCTTCCTACTTGTGCTCCCTTAAAGAGTAAATATTGTAGTATTAAACATAAGCTGTTTTATTGCAAATTCTCGCTGTGAACAACTCTCAATGGAAGCACTTAAGTGGCTTGAATGGGAATTAGATGGTTGTAAATACGTTTTCCTCGCTTAAGTGTCACTTGTCTACGATTTTTTCTAGCTAAAAGTTTTCAAGGATTTCCATCACATTACATTTTATTGGACGCCAATTACCACCTCTAAAAATCAAAACTATTTTCATGAGCTGTCTAAAATATTTAATACATTTAATTATTAAAGTATTTTTCCATTCAAAAATATTTCTTCAGCAAATGCTTTTTATGCCTAACATCGAAACACTTTTGAATGCTGTAAAAATGAGCGTAAAATAAACAAGTTGATTTTATTTTCTTGCTCGCAGGTTTGTATCGATTTTCAAGAATATTTACATCCTTCATCAGCAATTTTAGAGCCATTCGAAATGGCTGCACCTGCTCCATAAAATATAAATTCGATGAGGCTTTCAGCTGGCAGCTACCTCGTTTCATCCGCCTGCTGCTGACCCAGAGAAATTTTCAGCAGAGTTGGCAAAGAAAGTTCACAAATCATTCAAATGGAACGGATTATATTTACCTAACAGTCACAACTGCGAGTCCAAATGTTAAGGTGCTGTTGTTGTTGTTGTTGCAACTTCTGGCTGCCGCTTGTAAGTGGCACTGCAGTAAAGCTGTCACGTGTGACTTGCGTCGTTCGTCGATGTTTGCAAATCTGCAGCGAAGCGTTAGCGAGGCATGAGCCAAAGTTCTCATTAATAATGCAACACACATCACAGACGAATTCACCCACACACACATACGTGGCATCAATGCACACGTGGCAAAGAACTGGCTTCATTTTGCTTCCTGCCTCACTTTGGAACTTGCCGCGGCTTCCGCTCGTTAAGCGTTGGCCTATGAAATGAGTTGAAAATCGCCTCCTGCCGCAGCTCATTGCACATTATGGCGCACATCCTGCCGGTCCGCAATGTTTGTGGTTGTCGTTGTTGTTTTTTCCATTCGTTTTTTATGCACTTCTTTCTTCTTTTTACCAAATTATGGGCAGCTGCATTTGATGACGAGCGTTCAGGTGGCTAATAAGCAATTTGTACTTATTATTGTGCAACCTCGCAGAGCTCGCAGCATTGTTAATAAATCAGATTTTAATTACACTTGCGATTTGGGGATAGTATCGAGTCTTCGCTTTTTGTCGAATTTCGTTTTGTGTTTTCTTTTGGCCTGGACAGAGTACAAATATTTTTGCTGGCTGCCCTTGGGGGCGTATACGTAATTTTATGTGTATATTTTTGTTAGTTTTTTCACTTCCAGTTGCCTTTTGCTTTCTAAGGTTTCCCGTTGCGTCATCGTCACTGCCCAAAGCACTTTGCATGTCACATTTGGTTATTCAATGCCCTAAGAAAACGGGAGCCATGACTTTTACACTCAAAATGCTTTTAATTATATTGAAATTACGAATACTTAATTTTGTATAGATATTATTTTATTTGTCTATATGGTAGACACTTATTAATATTATATTTATATTTGGATTCTATCTTTGTTGTTTTATTTTCGATTCTTGCTAGAGTATCCAATCGCTAGATGTTTATGTGATGCGTTGCTTATTTTTTCTTTGGCTTTCTCTGGGCTTTCGGGCAACTAAATTAAATTACTTGGGTTGTAATTTTGGCCTGAGTCACGGCCAAAACTAAAACGTGTCTGTGACGAGGGTCATGCAAATAATATCAAATGCGGGCTCAAATTAAAACCGTAGCCAAAGAAGAGAACCAGCAAGAAAATGCATTACAACCCTGATTGGAAGCAAATTAATGCTATTTATAAGCACAATTTGCTTATTGAGAAATCAAATTAATTTACTTAAGCTACCACAATTCCAAGTAAGCCCGGACCCGAGTCGTTGAGTCCATTGATTTGTGAGGTTCCTTATTTGTTAGCTAACTGGTATTTCAATTATATGCGGCAGCTGAACGTTATGCGGGGGGACGACGGGCGGATTGTGGCCAGTTGAAGCGCCTGTTAAGTAGGCCAATGGAGTGTGAGTTGTGCTTGTGATTATCGTCCTCGGGTGCTCCGCAGCTATTGCTGTGTGGCATGCCACGACCGTGTCGCAAATGACAATGGCTTATAAACAAGACAGGCACGTGCAAAATGAAACTGACTAACGGACTGATAAGCGAACAGAGCCCACACATGAACGTGGCCAACTCACATGGGACACATACATACGTGCAGGACGCGCTGAGTCATGGGCGTTGGCTAATGAGCTGTTTGGGGCACCTTTCGGTGGAGTTTGGAATGTGGAATGTGGAGGGGAGCATTGAGATCAAAGTAGGCTACTCCAAACATGAGTTTGCATGTCGATCTGACATCGAGTGCTTATTTTGGCGCACAGCCTGAAGTTTAAATTTCGGCAACTCTGCCCTCGATTCGATTAAGGCTCACAAAATTAATTAAATCGATAAGGATTCGAGTTTTGGTTTTCATCGACACTTTTATGTGTTCCATGCATGCTAGCCAAGTATCATCTAAGAAACTGAACGATACTCTTTGAAAAAGTTGAATAAACTATTTGATTTTATAGAAACTGATCAAAATTATTTTAAAAATATATAAATTGAATAAAGGCAATTGCTTAAATTATTATCATATGAAGAAATAAATGTATCTTAGCTTAAATTGAAATGAAAAAATTAGATTACTCTATTTGTTTTGTATTAACACATTTAAGTCAAGGAGGAAAATTTATTAAGCAGACATCTTCTTATAACATTCACTGGATATCTTCTTAGAAAGCTTTCATGCTCTCAGCATTGTTGTCTCGGGCTGCTGTTTGTTGTTGCTTGGGCTTCTAATGCACTTTGTCTTCAATGGGCTTGTATAAGAATGGCGAGCAAGCGAGAGCATCTGATGTGGAGATGAGTAAGTGCAAGCAAGACAATAAATAATTCCATTAAGTTATACAACAAGTATGCATCGTTCTTCTCTCTCTCTTTCTCACACTCATTGTCTGTCTCTCTCGTTGTGCTCGTCTCTGTTTATCTGTGTGCCTATTCGTTGCATACTTGCGGGCGGAGTATTGTCATGAAAATTGCATATATAACATTTACGTGTCAGCATTCCAATATGCCTCTATATGTGTGTGGATGAACATAGGTGTGTATGTGTATGTCACTAAGTGAATTTATTGCATTTAATATGCTTTTCATGTTGCATAGAACGTAGCTCTATTTATATAGCTCACTATAAAGGCAGCCATGATAAGCTCAAGTTTACTATGGGCTGCAATATGATTCAAAGGACCGTCAACGACAGGCGATAAAGAGTTCAAATAAAAGACTAAATTTGCTGTTAGAACATTTTAATTGCTGCACACATTAAAATCCAATTATACGAATCTAAGTCTTTAATGGCTAAGAATTAACTGGAATTGTGTCCCACGTCACGAGAAACACAAATTATTGTTATTGGTATAATTAATTACTTATAATAGTAGTAGATAATAGTGATTTTTATTTACAATAAAAATATAATATCCTTATATTTTGAATTAAAGAAAGGAATGTTTGACTTATCTCAATAGGCTTATTGTTTCATCATTTAATAATGATAATAATCACAAGGCACATACGATAATTTTCTCAATAAAGATTTATTTGAAAGACAGCGCTTAAGTTAAACAGTTGTTCTCTAGTAAAATTGTAAAAATAAATATATAATGAAGGTTGCTTATTATTGCCCCATATTCAATCAAACAATAAAAAATATTATATTTTTATTTTTTTTTTAATTTAAAAAAAAAAGATTCACAAAATAAAATGTAAGTGTTTTTAATATATTATATTATATTATATTATATTATAAAAAGTGTGCATTTTATTTAAAAATTTCTTAATTTATACCACGTCAAAAAGCTTTCTACTTATTGTATATTTTATTTCATTTCGTTGATGTATATTGTATTTTCAACCTTAACATCTTAAAACATTTAAAAAAGGGATTGACAAAATATAATTTAAGTGCTTTGAAACTGTTTGTTGCATTTAAATTTATACCAAGTTCTAGAGCTTACTAAAACTTTCCCACTGTTGCTGTTAGCTATCAATAGGCATGCTGGCTAATTGCAACTTAGTCCAACTAACAGCATAGACAACAATGAAGGCACAACAACGGCAACAACAACATGAACGACAACGACAATGATAATGTGGCTTCCACAGGCTGTAGCAGGAACGCACACACTCACACTGAAAACCAAAGTGCAACCATAGAAATTTGTGACAAAAGTGTCAAATTTGCCAACCAGACTGTGCATACATACACATGCACGACACACATGTGCGGCACACAAACACATACACATAGAGCAGCCTCATCAAGCGTAATTATGGCTTTTAACACATACAACGAGCAAGTGAAAAGTGTAAATTGCCGCTGCGATGCCATTTTGGTTCATTCATTGAAAAGCAGTTGACAGGACGAGTGAGAGCGAGCGATAGAGCCAGGGGAGCCAGGGGAGCCAGGGGAGGTGGGGCGCAGGGGAGCGCCGTGTAAATGATATACTAGTTAACTTAGTTAGCTGTTAGCTGCTGTGTGACTCAGCAAATTACACATTTTAAAGTTGCAAAAGGCAGCCAGGCAGATGGGGAGAGCCTGAATTGTAATATGCATACGAGTATTTGCCGTTCGCTTTTTATATGAGTGCAGTTGGCGTGCATTTAGGGGCACCCATGTGGCATGTTGAGTCATGTAGCGAGCGATGAATAGCATTGGTTTTGCAACATCGAGGCAGCCTCAACAAGTTAAAAGTGCGCTCTTGTATGACAAGTGCTTCACAAAGCCAGTAACTGTTAGCATTAATAGCTTTTAAATGGACCGAGAGAAACAAAAACTCTAAAGTGTTGCCTGCCTTGGCTCAAAGCAGCTCAAAGTGAATGCATCTTATTGTAGGCGTTGGCCGCATCCCATTTAAAACAATTGTCGCCAGCGCGATGGCAGCTCAATTCTTTGCTTTTGGCAGACAAAACAATAAATTTAATTGAAATGTGGCCTTGGACCGCGTGCTGGCGAACAAACTCAGAACCGACTAAAGCAAACGCATTTTTTGTTTTTTTTTTTTGTAGTTTTGTACTGCCATTGTTCTCTATTCAGTGGAAATGGGTGGTTGTGTGTGTGTGTGTGTGTAGATTTTGCGGGCGCTTTTCCAATTTCGCGTCTCCCATTTCCGGGCATGCGGCGGCGTACATTGCAAATTTATGACATTTTCCTGTTATTTTTACTCCAAGCTTTTAGTTTTGCGTAAACTTTTTCTCTACGATTCTTTATACCCTGTGGACTCGACGCAGCTGCAGGTTATATCAGTTTCAAATTGTTTAAATGTGAAACTATAAATCTAATGGAATTGAATTTAATTAATTTTTTATAATTTAATTTCACCTGCAGTGATCTCTCCTTTTTTTGTTCATTTGCAATTTGATTAGGCTATCATGTAGATAACAGTAAAATAGTTTATTAAATAAAAAATATTTTTTAACTATAAAATAAATAAAAATATCAATATTTTATTGATCTACTGTTGACTGTCAATATTGTATGGTAAATGTTTACAATCGATAGTTTCACAGGGTATTATCGATAGGGTTCAGCAATACTGCAAAAGTTTTTGATGCTGGTTTGAGTTATATTGCGATATTGTCAATGCTGCCTTAAACGATAGCTGCAACTTTTGCGGCTTTAAACTTGCAGCGCATAATGAAACGACAGGCCAACGGGGAAAATCGACCACAACAGATTGTGCTCGGCAGAGAATAACAGAAGAGCACAATATGCTAAAAGGGAAATTGATAAAATAAAATCACAAACCGAAAAACTCATTTCGTTTAGTTTTAGTTAACTGACTGAAAAGTTAAAGCTAAATATATTTTACTTTCATTTTGAAACTTGTAGACAAAGTAGTCAGTTGGCATTAGGAAAGGATCGTAATTAAATCCATCTCAAAAGAGAAGAATACACTCTGAAGGCAAGCGGTTTAGTTTCACTTACCAAATCATGTCACATAGCAAACTTATCAGAAATGATTTCCAACACTCCCTGGAAACGCCATTCAGTGCAGCACATTTTAAAGGACCGCCAGGACCCACACTAAACTCTCCAATCAATGCAATTAAAGTAAATGCACAACAACAGCAGCCATTGTACAACGAGCATGTCCATATGGATACGTACGTGTTATACTTATATATATAATGGCCCAGACATCGCGTGAGTTGTGCTAATGCATGGCCACACCCTGCCATGAGAGCGGGGGAGTGTTGACGAGGCAAAGGAGTCGATGAGGCATGGGGCAATCCTTTTTTATATTCGCGCGTCGAGTGCAGCACGTGAAGAACGCAGAAGGCGATTGTGCAAGGCATTCAAAAGCGAAACCATGGCAACAACAATAGCAACAAGAGTATCCACAACACAAATGTCTGCAACTTGAACTCAGTGCGTAAACACTAAAGTTTAATGCACTCTAATTGCAGGGGCAGCCCCTGCGAAAAGTGCGGAGCGGGGAATGCGTTTGACACCAGACGGAAGCGAGCAGACGACAAAGCGACAAAGCGCGTCATCAAAGCCCAATTTACACTTGCAAAAATTAAAGACAAATTCAAATGTTTAATGTCCAGCAATTGTATGAAATTCGTAGATTAATTGTGCAATTAAAATCAATTAGGGAAGTGCATTAATTATAAAATAAAATGCGCCATTTCAATGCAGCCTTCCGCACGTTCTCTCAGTGCAGAAGCATTAAAATAAAGTTAAATGCTCCTTTGTGCGACTGCGTTTAGATTGCGTGCGGTGAGAGGACACTAAGGTTCAACCACTTGGCGTTGGCTGGGAAACAAAGCAATGGCCGCCAAGCGGATATCCGGTTTAGTTTGCGTGTGTTTTGGCACATGGCGCGGCCAAAGAGACCGTGTTTAACGGTCATCAAGTTGATTAATGTTTGATTTTAATGATTTATTTAATCGCGTCTGCTGCTTCATCAGCAGCCAGTCTCCTTTATGGCCAAAACATGACTGAATAGCGAGAGCGAAAGCGACTTACGTAAACAGGTACAAAAAACTATGAGGCCCAAAGCGAGACATCAAAAGCACATTTATAACGTTGTACGACATTCAAGCTGATGAAAACTATGCGGGCGGAGTTTAGAGGCTTTTTGCAGCCTGTAAGGACGTAGGTACTAAAAACGAAATTATTTTCAAACGCTTTATGTGATTTATTTGACTGTCCGTGCAACGACCGGACCGGACCGGACCAGACCACAGAAAAAAAAAACAGCAACGACACGAGCAAAACCAAGGCAAGGCCTAGGGCATATTCATACTCGTATCTGACACTAGCCAAGCCCTGGGAAATGCTTTTGGCATTTGGATGACTAAGCTTATTTTTGTTGAAAATGCCTGGTGAATGGCATCTGGCGGCTGGTGCCAAGTCAAATTGTGTGGTCATTTATTGGCAAGGCATCTGCAACTGCTGCTCAGCTGGCCACTGGCAAATTGCACAGGACGAAGCAATTTTTAACTGCGCCTAATAATAATCAGCGATGGCTCAACAATTTTCGTGTGTCCAAACGAATGCAATTCGTCAAGGCGACGACGACGACGACGACGACGACAATTCATGGAAGGAACAACTCATTAATTTTCAGTCCATTTTCAATGTCAAGTCCTCGCCGTTTTTGCAACTTCCGCTCAACTAAATTATAAATTTCAGGCTTCTTTTATAGCTGTCCGAAAAATGTATGGAAAATATTTGTGAAGCGTGTTTCTTGTATTTTATTTTTATTATTATTATTTTACTTGCTGTTGTTGGCTGTATTGCTGAATTTTTTGTTTGCGCTGTCTCTGTTTTGTTTATGTTGCAATGTCACGCGACTTGTAAACATAAAATTCCGTTGCTTGTTAACATTTGACAGCGTTCTGCTTTTAAATAGGCAGATAGGCCATGCCCACCGCACAGCGTTTAACTCCCACGCCCACCCCAACGCCACACCCCTTAGTTAATCAACATTTAATGGCAAAGGGCTTTCGTCGAGGACGCACACTGGGCGTCATGAATTCATCATGTTTTATGCGAGTTAGCATTAATAACACATCGCGCATACGCCGCGTATAACAGTTCCTCAACGACACATTCTCATATGCATATCTCGCATGAGCATCGCCTAATTAGTCGACATGAACGCTGGCAATCAGCTGCGGCTAATGCTCCGTCTATACTACCCCAACAAATTCCAGGACATGTCAGGCGCCAGGCTTTAGTCGACGGTTGGGCTCAACATATCGTATACGCAACAGCAACGGCAACGGCAACGATTCATACTTTGGGGATTAACAGCGCAGCGACTATGACACTCCCGAGGGCTTGCTTTTTAAGTTATTGTCTTGCCCTGCTCAAATTGTTGTTTTATTTTGACAGAATTTAAATTGAATATCTTTATGAAAGTGGTCTAGTGAGCGTCGACTTCAAGTTGTCCAAAGACAAGTTCTCAAGGTTACATTTCCTAAAGCCGATTTAAATTACAAGTATCAGGAAAATAAATAGTTATCTGATAATATCTTTATATCTTAATCTTTTCTTTATTTTTGTATTTTATTTTGACAGAATTTAAATTGAATATCTTTATGAAAGTGGTCGACTTCAAGTTGTTCAAAGACCAACTCTAACCAGTTCTTATAGCCGATTGAAATTACAAGTATCACAAAAATAAATAGTTATCTGATAATAAGTATATTACATTTTATCTTTTCTTTAATTCTTTGTTTAGTTTCAATAAATTTAAGTCATTATGAAAATGGTATAGTGAGCGTATACTTCAAGTTCTCAAAGTTTCATTTCTTAAAGCCGATTTTAATTACAGGTATAAATAGTTATCTGGTAATAAGTATATCTTTTCGTTTTACAAGATCAATTTCAACTATTTAAACTAGTTAAATTTTAGCTATTAGCTGTAGTAAATAAATGAAATAGTTGTTTATTTACGAATTATGGCAGTGCAAGCATTTCAATTACAGCCAGGGAAACCCTATTAAATAATGAAGTAGCTGGCAAATTTCTGACCAACGCTATGATATATCTGAATGGCCATAATGAGCTCACTACTAGACACTGTTTGGCCACTCCATTTGCCACTTTGTCAGCTGATTAAATGGCCAGTTCACTACAGAACTCAACTGTTTTGATAGGAGTCTCCGTTCATCCCATTTGCCAACCCATTTCGGCCACCTTTCTGCGAACCATTCCCAAGCTGCCTCATTTGTGTACACTTTGAGGCGTTGCGCATAAATTTGGGCATCCATTTGATGGCCCCAAAAAGTGGCACATGGCCCTTGGCATTAGCCTAATTGTTGGGGCCGGAAAGGTAAAGGGCAATTTTAGTTTCGCATTTAATTGTAAAAGCATTTTAATACGCAACTCGCCATTTTTCCCTATTTTTTTTTTTAATGTTACATAAAAGCTTTTTCGTGTGCCAATATGTATATGCGTGTGTGTGTGTGTGTGTGTGTGAGTGCGTGTCTGTGTGTTGGTGTTGCTTTCAAGGTCGCCCGAAGAAATTACAGTCACGCGTCAGATTTTATGCAAAACAGTGAACGGGCTCAGTTTTTAAGTATTTTGTGCATTTGCAATTGCCGAGCTGTTGTTGTACCAGTCTAAGTGAGCTTGTGTGAGTGCGTCTGTGATGAGAGGTATGTGTGTGTGTGTGTGTGTGTGTGCCTCATGCTTATGCCTTTAAGAAAGTCATAAATTTCAAACAAGTCTCGTAAAATCTCAAGTGGGCTTAGCATTTGCCAGTGTCGCGTTGTTCATTTTCCTCGAGTTGTTCTCGCTGCTTCTTCTGCCATGTAAATGAGCAGCGAGAAATGTTTGTTTTTCGTTTCAAGCAGCTTGTACTGCGATATGCATATGACTATGAATAGAGCTGTTGATAACAAGTCCAAGCAGCTAGAACATAAAGTAGTATTTTACAAGGGCCTGCAAGCCCTATCGCTGTGAGAAGGCTTTCAGCTGAGTACTTGACACTTTGGTTAGTAGCAAAGATATGTGGCAATTTAAATTTCAATCAAAAAATTAAAAGGACTACAAATTTATAGTAATTAATAATTTCAAATAAATACTTAAATTAAATACAAAGCACTTGTGTAGTAAATATATCATTCGAGCAACGTAAAAATAAATAATAATAATGTCACATTGTTTTCACAGGATTAGAGCTGCATTTATTTTGTGTTCCATAAATTTGTTACTCGATTAACTTGCAAGTTTTGAACCACGTCATCATTGAATTTAAATTTCTAATATTAGCCAACTTTGGCCATATCGAAAACTTACCAAACACTTGAATTTATCACATCCTGTGTCAAATGACGTATAAAGAAATTGTGTTGTATAATTTCACACTTTCCATACACACACATAACCTGTGGCATATATGAAATGTCACACAATTTAGAGCACTTTTTATGGTCGACTTTTTTGGGGTATGGCAAAAACGAGGCTGAACCTCACCTTTGGCAATTCTTACACGTATTTTTACGAACTATTTGCTAAAATCCAATGGAAGAGCAAAGCTAGCACACACACAAAAAAAAGGACAAATAAAATAGCAACAAGAACAACATCAGGAAGCGCTTTAAAATGTCAAAGGGACAACGGCAAACATCAACATAAGCAGAAGTAGCGAACTCGCTTTGCTCCTTCATTTTTGTAGGCACTTTAATGCTCGGCTGCTTCCAGGAGGCTTGTAGTTGTTGCTCGTGCTGTTATTGGGGCTGAAGCCATAGCTGAAGCTAATGATGCCTGCAGCTTTGATAAAAGCAAGCTTCCCGGGACATCGGTCTTCGGTTTTATTGCATGTTTTATGTGCTGAACATTAAACAGCAAAAACACTGCGGAAAAATGTGTTGTGTCATGTCAAACAAATACTTAATGAAGCATGATGTGGAGTAGTAAAATTTCGCTGTTTACTGTGACAAATGCAAGAATGAAAGAATTGAACATGTAATCTGATAAATATTTAAAATGTTGGAATTAATTTAAGAACTTAATCGTACTTGTCTTTACAAATGAAGGCATGTCTTGCGCCATGTTTTGAAGTTGACTGATTCCCAGAGATATCAAAATCGACGAAACGTGAATAGTTCTATCGGCTTAGACCTATTATTCATCGAATGATTTAATTTGTGATTCACACAAGTTTAACATTTATTTTATGCTCATGAAACCATTTTGAACAAAACCTTCAAAGTAGAAATAAATTAACACCAGCAGAGGGGGAAGCAAAAAAATTATTTTTTAAAATTAGTACAAGAATTTTGTGAAAATTTGATGATTACTTTGGGACAATTTATTATTTCTAAATTTCTAATTATAACATATAATAGGAGGTAAATATAGTATTCATGAATTTTCATAAAATTTTTTAAAATGAATTGTGCAAGTTCGAATTTTTGGGTTTTGCAAAATATTTATAGAAATATTTTTGATGGCTGATCAAATTGTTTAGCTTTGAATTTTTGCCAGTGTGCTTAGAATATTTTTCGGGCGCCGCCCGATCGACATTTACTTACAATTTTATGATGCAGCGCCGAGAGCTCCCGTTCGGTGACACGTCGACTGGCGGCCTCCCGACGGCGTTGCCGGAACTGGCTGTACTTATAGGCGAGCATGACGCCGGGCAGGGCGAGAGCCTCCAGCGGTGACTTGCGGCCGAAGGGCATGGCTGGTTATCAGTTTGGATTCTTTGGGGGAGTCTTTGAAACTGGCGAGTGTTAAATTATTGCTTGCTGATTATACTATACACAATTGAGTTTTGAGTAGGGCCTTCTGCAGTGGCTGCAGTCCCGTTTAGTGTTTCGTTATGTCAACGATTATCAAAGTACAAGTACAACATGATCTGAACATTTTTGTGGCCAACAAAGAACAGTCAAGCACTTGGTTAGGCACAATTTAGTAATTCATTCATTTTTCCTTTTCCTGCGCATGCTGATGGACTGCAATCAGTTAGCATTCGATGGCACATTCGCCTGCAAATGATTCGAAACCATTCATCATGAGACTCATATCTGTGATTGCAATCCTCTTGATTTTGAGTGGTGTTGCAAGCATTCTGATCCCCCGGGGGCTCAGTTTAGTTCAGTTCAGTTCACTCAGCACCATGAACATATGTTTGTTTGTTTTGACAGACACTTGAGCAGATGAGTTTTTGTTTTTCTAGCATCGGATTCGCCCCTATTTTCGTAAAACATACGAGTATTCATACTACTATTTGAGAGTGATTTATGAGTTCTCAATTGATCACATAATATAATGAATAATATTTAAATGCTTTGGAAAAGAAGAGAGTTTAATTTATGTAGTTTCAGTATTCAATTATATTTTTTTCGTTTACTTGACTTAAAAACATTCGATGGAATATGAAATTGAGATGCTAGTTAGTATTATTCAATAATATAATCTAATATGCATATAGGAGTAAAATAGTGTAAAAATATGAACATCTTACTATTATACTTATATGAATTGCAACGAAATGTTTTCTTTGCGAAAGATGAAGTTTTTTGTTGACTTGATTAAAATCAACTTGCAATGTAATTGCGATGCAAGTTTTCGCTATGCTACTCAAGAGCTGATAATTTATTTACATATCCTTTAATTTTCTCTTCAATTGAAAGTTCTCTTGTCATTATCTGGCAAGCCATGACATTACACTTGCTGATTTCGTGATTGGGCTTTCAAAGGATTCAATTACATGACAGAGACGCACATTAATTTCAATTAGAATATTACATGCACTCACACACACACAGTAGAGACAGATATTACATCTTGGCAACAGTCTGAGGTTGGCGGAGTTTTTGGCTTTGAAATTATAGTTGATTATACGCTGCTCTTAGTTTTGACTTGACGGCAATTTTATTTCTTTAAGACTCATTCGCACACACAAACACGCACGATATTCTGCACACCGAGGCGAAAGCGAGAGAGAGAGAGAGAGAGAGAGAGAGAGAGAGGAAGACAAGCGACGGAAAGAAGGAATGAGAGCAAACACGTCGAAGTTAGCTTTGGTCCTTTACTTTACATGCGCCACGTGCGTCGATGGCCAACGCAGAACGTCGAATGTCGCACAGAAGCTTCGCAGTTTCCCACGCAACCATCCTGGAAGCTGCGTGTCTGTCTGCCCATCTGTGTGTGTGTGTGTGCGAGTGTGTGTGAGTGTACGCACTTCCAGTATGCTTGCAAACACAATTCGGAGGTGGAGTCTCTTTGGCACTTCCAGTGCAGGTTGTTTATTTTCGCAGCACGCGGTTGCCTTTTTTTTGTCTTTCTTTTATTTTTGCCTTTATTTCCTTCCACTTGTTTTTGATACGTTACATTGTTTTTGTTTCGATGGTTTTGCTGTTTTCATTGTTGTCTAATTGAATGACGGTGCGAACACGCAATTCTTTGGCTTTTGTCACGCTGTGCGCTGACAAATGATTTCATTAATTGACCTTTATTTGCGCGCGCCCTCAACTCACGAACTGCACGGGACACGTTGTAGCGTTACGTATACGTCGCGTGTTCCGCGTATGTTGCAACATTCGCCTTGGCGCCTTCGCATACGACTGCTGACTGCTCGCTGTTTGTCTGGTGCCGACAGACTGCCTTCTGCTGCTGCTGCTGCTGCAAGGATTACGGCTTCCAGCTGGCGAAAAGGAAATCCAAAGCAGCCAATGCGCAAACGCCGAAAAGGACAGTTAGCCGGCAATTTGGTATAACAGTTGACCGCCCGCTTCAACGTTCTTGCCAATTTGTTGTATACCCAGTGGCTGGGGGATGAGGACTCGAGCTGACTGAGTGAGTCTCAGTCTCGTAAACAAAACGTCATCACATTTGGACAGCTGTGTGTGTGTGTATGAGTGTGTGTGTGTGTGCGTGTGTTGTTCTACAATATAAACAAATCACAAGCAGGGGGCACATTTACATTTGCGACACTCTCGGACTTGGCCAATTGCTGTTGCGGTTTTGTAGTCGGACAATTGGTACAATTCAATTTTACGACCGCTTGTTAATTATTGTTGGCATTGCTTGTTTCTACTAATTGTTCTGGCCTTTATTACAGCTTGTGCAGCTTGTGGCGTGCCCCTGATTTTATTTCGAGCCAAAATAAACTCAAGGCAATGTGCTGGTCGCTTTTCACAAATTAAATATGTCTAAATAATACGAATGACTTCGGCATTGGGATTATACATTTACGATCATAGTTTTCTTGATCGCCAATCCCCTTTCGAACCCTTCGTTCTGCGGCAAAAAAGCAAATGCAACTCACACACCTGCACACACACACACACGTACGCTGCAGATCAATAGGTGTTAAGAGCGCAGGTCAACTAAGCGGCAGCAGCAACAAACAGTAAACCAAATTGCCAAATGACCAAACAAACTAAGGAACGAAAGCAAAGCCAATGCTAGAATCAAAAACAAAAACAAAAGCACTGGAAGAGCGGCAAATGCAAGAGCTAAACTGTTATACGTGCTTAGCGCAAGCCTATTGCAAGCGAGAGCGCAGCTGTTCTTATAACAGCTATAGAGGAAAGAGAGAGAGAGAGAGAGAGCGCAAGCACGTTCTCGCATGGCCTGCTTTGGCATATGCAAAAACAATTTTGCCAACAACAACAACAACTGCAGCTACTACTGTTCGACGCCATGGAAATGATGACGTAAATTGAAAGCAAGCCAAAAGATACAACAACAACAGGGCGAACAGAAACAAAATCTATTTGCATTGTACGTCTGCCGTCTTAGATTTGTCTGTCTGTCTATCTGTCTGTCTGCCACGCAATGTGCTCTGCTCAGGTTCAGGTGCTGCTCGCTGCTCTGCTCTGCTCAGCTCGCGTGCTCTGAGCTGTCGCTTGTTTGTCGAGCATTTGTCGATTTGCTCGACCAAGTGCACTTCTTAAATGTGGATACACTTGCCGTTTATATTTACTACTGTTGCGCACTGTTTTTACAGCTGACATTATTTTGTACACGTTCTTAATTTCGATAGAATATTTGTGTGCAAACTATCAGTAGGCAAGAAAATGTTATAAGTAATTTATATTTATTAAAACTAAAACTAACATAGCCATAATAAATTTCAGAAAATTCATCTGAAAATGTTTTAAATACTTTGACTTTAAAAATAAAAAAATTAATTTATGCTAATATATGTGTGTATTTATGAAAGCTGCGTTTAATCGGAATAAATGCCAAAATAATTTACTAAAAAATAACCAACTTATGTAACTTATAGTATTTTGTATATATTTTAAGTCAAATTCTTTAAATTTTCCGCGCAATTTTGTTCCGAATGAAAGCAAATTCAGTTTGTTTCATTAAATTGAACTCCTCCTGTTAACCATTTTATTAGTAATATTTTATTAAACATTATTTTAATTAAATTCAGTTCTTCATCTCTAATGTCGGTCGGTCTGTTTTGACCTACGTCATGAAATGTGTTGCAGGCTCCGACCTGCAGTTGGTTTGTTTGCCTGCTGACTTTGTTTGCTGTGTGTGTCCTTCGCAGGATATCCACTCACTCACTTACTTACACACACACACATACACACGGACAGACTCATATACTCACATACTCAGTGTCTCATATTTCGCTGTGTGCGTCCTTAAAAACTTTTGCACTTTGTGCTCAATATGGTTTTTTGTTGCGTTTGCGTTTCTATTTCTATTTTTAGGCCGCACAGCTCGTTGCACACATTTTTTACCACGCTAAGGTTAATGGTTTTTCTTAGCCAACACTGGCGCTGAGCATTTACTATATCAATCATACGCCATGTGCTCCGTTCTCTTTCTCTCTCTCTCTCTCGCTCGCCTGATTTTTTTCTATCGTTCTCGCATTGTTGCCCTAGCAGCAATTTCTCATGCCAAAAATGTATAAATTAATCAACAATAGCATGGCAATAATCGACATTGTTGGCGAATATCCGCACACACACTAACACTTAGACAGTCTGGTTTCGAGCACACACACACACACACACACACACACACAACAACAGACACTTCCTCTGTCATTGTCTTTGGCATTGTCCAAGTTTGTTGACGTTCCCGCTCACAGACAAACCATTGACGTCACAGCTGCACATGCACACTGTACCCTGAACACTGTACCCACACATACTCGTATGCTTATAGCGTGTGCCAGCTGCTGATTTCAGTGATTGCTGCCTCCGATTGTCGCATTGCAATGATGCTTCAGGCACCAGCATAAGAACTAGCATCAACTAGCCGCACTTTCCTGACCTTCCTCAAATTGTTTACACTTATCATGACAAATGCTTTCACAAACCGTTGGCCAATTACCAATATTTTGCTCTTTCTAAAGAATACATTCCATTGGAGGGACAGACTTAGTTTACAGTTTCAACTATAATTAATTCAACTTGTAATAACATTTTCAACCATAAAACTATGCAATACACAATAATGAATTTTATGTCAACGTTCGGAAAATTTGTAGTACATTTTACTAGTTTCTTTTTACTCAATGTGAAGGGAATTTAGAACACTAAAAAATGTCTGTATTACGAAAAGCTCTTTAGTATGAAAAAACGGTTACATTTATTAAGAGAATTTATTCTTTCGTTTATAGAAGCATTGAAGATTTTTTTGTTATACTCAAAAGTCAAAGTTTATCTATAAAAGTCAAGATGAGAAGGTTTCGATTTTTTTTAAAACTTCAGATTTTGTCATAAAATATTTAATTGAAAAATTAAGATATTTTAAGATATAAAAAGCTAAAATTTTGGCGTAACAGATTTTTTCCAAAAAAACGTTAGCTTTATTCAAAAAATTAGTATTCTTAAATTTTAAGATTTTGTCCTATAAAGTTAAGATTTTCATTTCAAAATTTAGATTGTTGGAAGAATAGGTTATGATGTTTTCCTATAATGTTAAGATGTTTCATGAAAAGTTACGATTTATTTTAAAGATTTTTCAATCAAGAGATTTAAATATTTTTCTTCTACAATATGTCATATTTTGCTAACTTGTTGAAGAGTATTTCTTTTGAATACTTTATACATATAAAATGTAAATCTGAGCATAAGTACTTTATTGACCTCTAGACCTGGTGAAGCCAAAGAACTGCTGGGGACTGACTTGGATGGCTTCGTATATGTATCGGCGTTCAACTACCGACTGCAGCGGGTCAGTTGACAGTTGCACGCCCAACAGCGTGGTGTTGCTTGAGGCAATCTTTTCGTATACATCCTTGAACCATCCTTTTGAGCTATGGCTGCCGCTGCGGTGGCAACACCTGGCGCAACAGTGTTGCCTGGAGCAACTGCGGGCCCCGCGGGTCCTGCGGCACCAAAGGCACCGGGGGCAGCTGGTGCTGCAGCTGCTGGTGGCAAAGCACCAAGCAACCTGGTGGAAATCGCTGGGGAGGCGAATATTGTCAACTACATGAAGAATCGATTGCGTAAGGGCGCCATGAAGAAGAAGGGTCTGGAGATTGTGAACGGCCATCGGTTTGCGGTGCGTTTCTTCAAGCAGCCAACGTACTGTGGCCACTGCAAGGACTTCATCTGGTGAGTAAGATAGAGGACCGCAAAACCACAAAATATAAATAGAGCCACGACCCATTTATTTGTGCTGTCGACCCTCGGATTGTGCACGTTGATTCTTTTTTTGTTGCTGGCAAGCGTTGTGTCGCCTAATTTAATTAGCATTCTGTAAGTTGACACGTTTTGTTGCTCTTTGCATTGTTGCATGCGGCGTCGTGGATAAATTTCAGGGGCTTTGGTAAACAAGGTTTTCAGTGCGAGGGTATGTTGAGAAATTCCTTACAATTCCAAATTTGATTCAACAGTTTTGCTTCAACTGCTGCACAGAATGCCGCTTTAACATTCATCAGAAATGCTGCAAATTTGTGGTCTTCAAGTGTCCTGGCAAGGACACCGATTTCGATGCCGACTGTGCGAAGGTGAAGCACGGCTGGAACTCAACCACCTACACCACGCCCACCTTCTGCGACGAGTGCGGCATGCTCCTCCATGGTGTTGCCCATCAGGGCGTCAAGTGCGAAAGTAAGTGAAAGTGAAGGATAAAATTTCAGAAAGTAAAAAGGCGACGGTCGATTGGGCTCATATTTTAGAGAGTACAAAATATTGTTTTGTATCGTCAATACCTTAGTGCTTTATATGGTTACAAGTCCGATAATTATTTTTTTCAGTATTATGTTCTTTTTTTTGTTGTCAAATTAATTAAAAGAGAGGGAATATTGGAACACGAACTTTGATAATACAAAATATAATATTTATCTTTTCATGATTATTATTTATGGCATTTTTTTGTTTGTTTTTTCTTTCAATTCAGATTGAGATAAGCTGTTGAGTATTTCATGTAATTTGCTGGAACAAAAAACTTATTTTATACAAAATAAATATTACAGAACTGCATAAAATACACGTTAGACAATTTTTAAATGCAAATTGAGCAGAAATATGTATATGGCAGTCATATTATTGGTCAATCCTACATTGAACTTTTATTAACAGCACTAGAAGAGTTAACATAACATTTAAATGTTAAAGTTAGAAGTTAACAGCGTGGTGAAAATGATGTTCTCGCTATTAAATTTGAAATATTTGTGTTTTCTTCGGCTTGTGGCCCAAATTTTAGTGGAGTTAAAAATGAAAATCCTTAACGCCTGATCTCCTTACCACACAGACTGCAATCTGAATGTGCATCATCAGTGCCAGGTCCAAGTGCCGCCCATGTGTGGGGCAGATATCAGTGAAGTGCGTGGCAAGTTATTGCTTTACGTAGAGCTCAAGGGCAACAATCTGAAAGTGGACAGTGAGTATTAACTGGCAGACCATTAAGTTTATTCCATTGATTTCGACACATTTGTGCAGTCAAGGAAGCTGCCAATCTTATTCCCATGGATACCAACGGCTTCAGTGATCCGTATGTGGCAGTTCAAATGCATCCCGATCGTTCGGGACGCACCAAGAAAAAGACCAAGACCATACAGAAGAACCTCAATCCGGTCTTCAACGAAACCTTCACTTTGTAGGTGTCATTCAATATCTTCTGAAATTGTAATAACTTTATGATTATTACAGTGAACTGCAGCCGCAGGACAGAGATAAGCGGCTGCTGATTGAGATCTGGGATTGGGATCGCACGTCGCGCAACGATTTTATGGGCTCATTCTCATTCAGTCTGGAGGAGCTGCAGAAGGAGCCCATCGACGGCTGGTACAAGTTCTTGTCCCAAGTGGAGGGCGAGCACTACAACATTCCATGTGTTGATGTCATCAATGACATGGCACGATTGCGAGATGAGGTGCAAGTGAGTAGATAGAAAGTGCGTCTCCAGTTGCAGCCAGTTTATTGCCGCTTCTTGTGCAGCACGAGCGGAAGCCGAACGAGAAACGGCGCATGGACAATAAGGACATGCCGCATAATATGAGCAAACGAGACATGATCCGTGCAGCGGACTTTAACTTTGTCAAGGTCATCGGCAAGGGATCCTTTGGCAAGGTCCTGCTCGCCGAGCGTCGTGGCACGGACGAGCTGTACGCTGTGAAGGTGCTGCGCAAGGATGTCATCATCCAGACAGATGACATGGAGCTACCAATGAATGAGAAGCGCATCCTTGCACTCTCCGGCCGACCTCCCTTCCTCGTGGCCATGCACTCCTGCTTCCAGACGATGGACCGCTTGTTTTTCGTCATGGAGTACTGCAAGGGAGGCGATCTCATGTACCACATGCAGCAATACGGGCGCTTTAAGGAGTCCGTGGCCATGTAAGTTATGCGACCCAATTCACATTTGATGAGGTCTTTCAGCATCTAGTGTAGGTAGAAAAGTCTGTAGGCATATCCGACCTCACAAAGAAGATTATTTTATCGACTATGAACAGTCGACATTGAAAAAATGACTGATATTAAATTATAATAAGAAGACAAAACAATTTTGAGTAGCTTATTTTAACACATTTTTAATTAATGTCTGCACATTTTGATCAGCGTCCCCAGCTAATATAGTATGATATAGCCACGTGTATGGATAAATAAATCTCAGAGAAAACTTATTTTCAGCATTTGCTTTGCCTAGAACGAAAGTTATTATTTTAAGATTTTCACATCAATATCAAGCAAAATATCTAAAAGCTTTTATTAAATTTCCAACGCTTATTTTAAAAAGATCAAAATGAAGGAAGGAAATTAAAGAAGATGATTTGGAAAATTTAAAATTAAGAATTCTTAGACCTTAAAAATTTTTGTAGTTCAAAAATTTAAAAAATTTATTTTTTTTATTTTTTAAGTTATTGTTTTTTTCTGAATGTTGTCATATTATTTAGTTGTGATCGGAAATAAAACTTAGAAGTAACAATTTTTATTAGCTTGTAGCATACTTTTTTTATATTTTGCAAATTAAGCTGTTTTTCCACTGTTTTGATTTTGATAAAAATATAATACTGACTGAATACTAACTTTGTTTTTAGTTTCTATGCGGTGGAAATTGCAATTGCTTTGTTCTTTCTACACGAACATGAGATCATTTATCGCGATCTGAAGCTCGACAACGTGCTGCTTGATGCCGAAGGACATGTGAAGCTGGTGGACTTCGGACTCAGCAAGGAAGGCGTCACTGATCGACACACTACGCGCACCTTCTGCGGTACGCCCAACTATATGGCACCAGAGGTGGGTTTATATTCCCTTACAATTTCAAGGGAATAAATTCTTTATTTTTGTTGTAGATTGTCAGCTATGATCCCTATTCCACCACTGCTGACTGGTGGTCCTATGGAGTGCTGCTCTACGAACTGATGGCAGGCCAGGCTCCATTCGAAGGCGATGATGATAGTGCGGTTTTCCGCAACATCAAGGACAAAAAGGCGGTCTTTCCTAAGCACTTCTCACAGGAAGCGATGGACATTATCACCAGCGTGAGCATGAACTTGCTAATATTCAAATGACTATCAAAAGTTGTAATTCTCTCGTCACAGTTTCTGGCAAAGAAGCCCAACAATCGGCTGGGGGCCGGTCGCTATGCCAAGCAGGAGATTACAACACATCCTTTCTACCGAGTAATTGACTGGGATAAGGCTGAAGCTGGCGAAATGGAACCACCGATAGTGCCCAAGATTGTGTGTCCTTCGGCCGGGATAGAAGTCCATTCTTTTAACTAATATTATTTACTTTTTTATAGAAACATCGCAAGGACATTAGCAACTTTGATGATGCTTTCACTAAAGAGAAAACCGACCTGACTCCCACAGATAAGCTTTTCATGATGAACTTGGATCAAAATGATTTTATTGGCTTCTCGTTCATGAATCCCGAGTTCATAACCATTATTTGAGCTTTCAATCTATTGTGAACTAAGCAAATATCTGAAAAATAAAGCTTCGCACTAAAGCTGAGGAATCTACCAAGCCAAATATAAGTTCTATTTTGCGTGCTTTCAAAGCTACGGAATAATCGATAAGCTTGGTAGTATGACAGTTTAGAAATGAGAAACTCGATGAGAGAGCGCTTTGCTCTCTGAGCTTTTGGCTGTTAACAGTTAACATTTAGAGTCCCAGATAGTAAATGAAAACAAACCCGCACTCCTGGACGAGCAGTCTCTGGATAGAGTCGCCAAGTCACCGAGCTGCCCAGTCACCCAGTCGCATCGAGCTGTTTCCACCCTGGCCGTGGTTGTGGACAGGTGAAAGCTAACGTTGAGGTTTTTGAGGCTTCCCCTGTAGCACGTACTGAACTTTAACCTTCAGAGGGGAAGTTCGCATACGAAATTAGTCAGGGGAATTGGCGCTAGATGAAACTCACCATGCGCCTTGAATTCTTAAGATGTCGGTGTAACAAATACGGTGCTCGTCTCGGATGCTACGTTACGCATACGCCGCATTGTCACCTGGCTAATTGACTGACCTGCTGCTAAATGATGAACTGGCTGCTCAACATTTGACAGGTGCTGTCAAATTTAATCATTCGCTGGGCAGGTGGGCACTCGGTCTGGGCTCTTACTTGTTGCACCTGTCACACGTTGATTTACCATGACAATTAGTTAGGGCTCTCGAGTAAATTAAATTTTATTTCGCACTTCAGTTGCCATTTTTGCCACTCGACCACCAGCCAGCCCTCCACTGTTGCGTTGATAGCCACGAATAGCTGCCAGTGGGGCGCTCAGCTGTAAAATTCTTCGAAAATTGTTTTCCTGGCACCCACACACACACACACACGCAGACTTCGACATAGACTAAGACATAGATAGACGCACACATGCCGTGGGGCAGATGCCTTTTGCTTTATTGTGGCTTTTCATGAAAACTGTGGCAGCTGCGTGGTTCGTGGACCCTCACAATTTCTGTTTGCCCCCAAATAGTTTTCGGCAAACCAAATATTTCTTGGCTCGTCTCCCATAGACATTTTAATACGAATTCCATGGCCAAAATGCTGGCGCTGCCAACAGACACATAACGCTGCCACGCTAAAGGTCAGGCTACAAAAAACAACAACAAAAGCTCGCGGAAATTGTGGCATGCTATAAAAGTGGGAATTCGCAATGAAATTACCCAATTCTAGATGGCCATTTGACAGGTATTTGGCTAGTTGGATCTTGATAGGTCTATTCGTTATGTATAGTGCTTTCTGAAAGGAATATAGGAATAATATTCGCGGGCGACAACAAATTTCCACAATCAATTCATATTTTTAATATTACGAGGTTTAGGTTTCCTATTCCTATTATTCAAAAGTAAGTATATTTTCTTTTATGAATAATTTAATAAAATCTGTTTATGTACCTTTATTTTATTATTTATATTATTTCCATTCAAGAACTTAGATTATTTAGTACATTTTCCTATTTGTTGCCTATAAGAACTTTGTAGATTATTTAAAGCGAACTTAAATTAAAAGAACTGAAACTCTTTAAAATTCAGGATCTGTAGAAATGGATTGGAAGTATTATAATTTTTATTAATATATTTTATATTTACTATTTTATTGTACTCATTTTGGCTATTTATATTATATACATATTAGAAGTAAGTCAAATTTTTAATGGTCTTTGAAACTCTGTATTTATTCTAGATCTGTAAAGATTCCTTAGAATTAATCTTATTTTATTACCTTATCCTTTTCTGTTTGCCAGGATAGTTAGGGTATTTTGGCTTCGATTATCAATGGCCTTTGCCCCCACACATTTTCACTTTTCTCCATTTTCCCATTGCATTGGCAGACTTTAAAGCTATTTGCACTCTATTAGTGGCAATTTGCAGCTTTTACGTGCACTTTTCGTAGCTGTTAGAAACGTTGCCAGCTTTCCAATGTCTTTCCTTTGGCTGTTGCCCATTTCCTGTTTGTCATATTGCTGCGTTGCCAGCGCTGGGCGTCGAGCTCCCGAAACCTCAACATGTGACTGTCCCACACCGAACGCTTTGTCTGTTGCTCTGCTTCTACCAGTTCTATGCAATGCCTCGGGCATTCCTTTGACTTACGCGAACGGAGAGCAGGGGGAAGGGGAAGGGACGATGGCGCACAGAGAAGCAGAAACAACACTACGCATTAGGATGTACTAAAGTGCTTAACACAATATAAATAATAGCACAGCAGATGGCAGCGGATGGGTGTGGAAGTATAAAGCAATGGCAATAGCTGTAGATGTAGCTGTATCTGTGGCAATTGGAAGCTGTTGCGTAATAAAATGGGACACAACTGAGGGTGGAGTCTCCTCCAACCAAAGGCAGAACCCCAAAGCTCATTGCTGCTGATGCTCAGGAAGCCTTGACCTGCCACAAGATAAATGCTCCGATAGATGACAGTCAAGTAGTTAGTCCAGAGTATAGCATACATAAATCAGCACTCAAAGATTTCCAGCTCAAACTAACGAAGACATAAACCACAATTAGCAGCATCGCAAGGCTTCGTGACGAGACATCTGAGCAAGTGACTGGATATTCTAAAAGTATAAACATACATAAGCACAGAAGTAAACAAGTAGAGTCTTATGGAAGTTGGACAATAAACATGATTGATTAATGATGGTTTAGCTAAACTTGTGAAACTGTTAAAAGTTTATAATGTGCATGTTAAATAACGTTGTCTGAGAAGACTAGTTGAAGCGAATTTGCATTCTGTCTTTTTTTTGTTCGCATTTTCGATCAAAAATTGTTTAGGTCATTTCCGTATCATATTTATAAGCCTTAGCTTGTAGTGCTAGAAATCAATGAAATTAGTAAATAAATAAATAATACGTATTCGTGGTACATCTGAAATTATAACTAACCCAAATGAATTATATAACATATCAAAAGCATTTATTATTTATTTATGTTTGGGCGAATTTGCATTATATTTTACGGTTCATAGGATTACCAATTATGTATGCAAAATTATTTTACCATTTATTTAGGTATTTCTTCTCACATTATTTCATTGTTAAACTTTAGAATAATAGATAATGCAAATAAAATATAAAAATATAAAATGGTTGAAAAGCTATTGCCAGCCAGACCTTTTTATTTGTATATTATAAGCTTTAAATGGTTGTAACATTATATGGGAAAATAAACCAAAAAATAAAATGTAAAACAAAAAAAATAATTAAACCTTTTTAGGTAAATTTTAAATGCTTCTATGTTATGTGGATAAATTCATTCGTTTTTGTTTTTAAATTTCTACATTTCATAAGGTTACAAAATGTACTATAAATACTTGAATATATTAATCCATTTTAGATCGTCTGTTTAAAGATAGTTATGGTACATAAATTACAATTACAATTTGCCTTATCAATTACAATGGCTGTTAAGAAACTGGCATTGCTTCTCAAGGACTTCATAAAAGTATCACAGCAAATAAATCCAAGGTCCTGAATAGCTTGAATAGCTTACATACATTCTGTCCGCATACAAATACAATATGGTATGTAGATACTTAGATATTTATGCATATGGTTTTGTCAGTTCGTTTGCCAGGGACAGCGATAACGATAACGATAACGATAAAGATAAAAATTGTTACGATTTACGAAGTTTCATATTCATGTCCCATCTCAGTGCCATTTTCATTTTCAGGCTCCGCAGACTCCTCGTTCCCTTGTCGTCCTTGCGAGTGCCGCCCGTCCATCTTTTTCATACACTGTCACTTCCGTTTCCGCATGAGCACCCGGCCCCGGCCGAGCTGGAGCTCTGTCAGCGGCAGACTGCTTGTCTTTTTTGTGGCCTCACAGACCCTCACAGACCCTCGCCCTTTTTAGGGCTGTTGATGGGACATCTTTTCCATTTCTCTCTCTGCGGGCTCACAAAAGCCACAAAATATTGCTCCAAATTAGCCAAGCTCAGTTCAATGTGTTCTTGTAACAATGAATTTGATCCTTTTGGGTTAATTTCATTTATTTACACTATTCACTATTTGCAGTTGTCGTTCTTGTTGCTGTTGTTATCCACTGTAAGTTCTGCCTAAATATTTAACTACCATGCCCACCAGCCGCCGTTGCCCATCTGCAATGCAAACATGACTATTGTTTCTGCAAATTTATCCCAGTCCTTTTGTCCCCATCTGTTTCTGTATCTGTATCTCTTTCCACAGCCTTGTTCTGTATTCCCTTCTTCGTCCCCTGACGTACGTTGCGTGCTTTCAACACTTTGGCAAACAAACTGTTGCCGTGTGCCCTTGTTTGCTTTTATCCATTTTTTGTGTCGTTCTTGTTTTGTTTCTCTCTCTGTTGCCGTCATTTAGCTGTTGCAGCTTGCAGGCGGCAGTCGAGAGTCGACAATTTGGTGAGTGCACAGCTTCAATTTTTAAGCCAGGACTCGGCAGGCTTCAGTGCCCATCAATGGACCAAAACGATTTGCATTTTCCCCTCCTGTCAAAAGCACAATCCGGCAGCAGAGAAACAACAAAATATGCACAAGGTGCGCATTATTTTCTTATATAAACAAACATGAAACGCATTCTCGTTTTTGTCATTTGCAGGAATTGCTTTTAATATTCTTGAAGTCGATTTCGTGTCAATGCGAAATCTACAGCACAAAACTTTCTACTTCTAAGCAAAAGTAAATTTTAAATTTATTCTAGAAATACATTTGTCGAAATAAAATTTATTTATTTACCTACAATTTAATTGCTATTGATTGATATTCATAGCTTCCGTAATTCAATTTCTGTGATTGTAAAGAACCTAAAAACAGACCATAATTTTGCTTCCAAGTACAATTTTCTTCCCCCACAACTATGAACTCAACCTTGAGAAGGAAATATAAACTGAAGACATAAAAAGCTTGGTCTAGTGAGCATACGTTTTTTCATAGTTATGCTGCGGAACTGTGCAAAATAAATGCGCAAGCAATATTTGAAATTTTATTTTTGTGGGCAATTTTGTATACTTTTTTTTTGTTTGTTATTGAACGACCTGGACATAGCATGAGAAGTGGGCAAGCAGAAAAAGAGAGATTGAACAAAAAATACGACACGTGGACGCATGTCGGCAAAAATTATGCAAATTCTGAGAAGATTTCAGATTTCCGTGGAATTATTTGTAGCATATTTCCTTTTATTTACGTGTTTGCTTCTGCTCCGTTTGTTATGCTCGTGTATTCCATTTGATTACGAACTTGATAACTTGAAATGTGAGATGCAGGCAAGCCCAAATATATAGTCTACTATACTATATGTATATGGAAAAATGTGAGCCGGAACATGCAATTGTGCGTATAACAAAATAGAAGCAATAGTTACGCTTTAAGCATGGCTTTTAAAGCACGCACAAGTCATCAATTCAGACACTCTGGCGACTCGTAAACAAAACACAAAGTTCTTGCAGGCAGGGGCAGTAGCGTAAAGGGGATATTCAGATCCACAGCAAGCCCCCCTTCAGGTACGCCTCTGGCAACTCTTTGCACGCACATGTACGAATTTGTATGTATAGTTGGATTTATATACACGCATAGTTGGTTGGGACGTGGCGCGCAGCCTCTGCCTTCCCCTTTTGCTTACTTGCCTGCTGTGTGTCGCTTATTCCCAATCCCAAGTCAAACAGCGCGCATGAAATAATTATGCAGACTTTACTTTATATATGCTACAGGTAGTTGCAGACCCGAACCCGAACCCAAACCCAAATCCAAACCCAACTCACACTGAGATACATTTTGTGTGCGCATAACTATCCTGAGTGGCATTTTATACATTGGCGCATTTATAAATTTGCGCACGATTCGTTTGTTGCGACTTTGCAACAATTTTATTGTTATCTGCTGCATATAATCGAATTGGCCAACAGTTGCCAGTGGTCAGTCGTGTGTTTAATTAAAGTAGGCAGTGTAAGAATGGAGACGTAGTCCGAGGCGGTTCATTCGCTTGCTATAAACGAATTTATGACACGCTCCCTCATAAAGTTATAAACTGCAATAAAAATAACAAAATCACAAACAACAACAACAGCAGCAGCAGGCAGTAAAATAAAAGACGAACTTCGCAGTATTGATGTTGTATAAAAGCGTCAATAGAATAGACAAAGTAACTTGGCTAAGTTGCTCGCTCGGTCGTTGCGCTCGTTACGCTTCAGCGCACTTTAAAAGCGCACTCTGATGCCGTACAGGATACGTGTGTTTGGGTGTGAGTGTGTGGGTGTGAGTGTGGGGTGCACTGTGCTATCTAAGGACGCAATGTGCGACGCTTGCATCAAAGCAATGTCCTCAGCTATTTGGCTCACTTTTATTTCATTTGATTGCCCGCTCGGTTCACACGGCGTGCGTTGCCTTTTTTTAATACCAGTACGCAGACGGTTTAAGGGGTATATTATGCTTATGGGATGCTAGTAATGGGTTTGAGGGTGCATATATACGACTGTTATGATTTTCAAAAAATAATGCTGAAATTTATATACAGTATAAAAATTTATTTGTATTCATCCTGCAAGCTAAAGCTTATTTGTTAAAGTACTTAAATTAAATTGCGCGTTTTTACAATATTTAATATAATGATTAAAATTACTATCTATATTATTATATTTGTATATGTAAATCAATTTTATGTTTATAATATAAACTATTAAAAAGTACTTATGCACGCACGGGACAGAACAGATTTGTGGAATGGCCGAAACGCAAAGATAATTGGGCAGTATGCCTTATAGTCGATCATCTGAAACAGTTTCTTTTAATTTATTTTCAATTTGTGCAACTGGTTGGTCATGCCGATTTGAGCGAGTGTGTGTGTGTGAGTGTTTGAGTGCTTAATCAGGCACATGAAAGGGCTATTTTGGGCTATAAAGACTACATGGTCTGAGCCCAAACTGTTGCCTCTGGCGTGGTGACCTTCAGCGGAATGCTAAGCACTGCGATAGGGTTCTGGCTCTGGTTCTCGTTCTCGTTCTCGTTCTGGGTCTGGCTCTGGTCGTGTAAATGTTTATGGCATTACGTGTGCGTTTTCATTAAAGGATCAACCGAGTAAACGAAAATGGCAAGAAAGAAATCAAGAAAACGATGGAGCTGTGGAAAAGCAACCCAACGAGCTTTTAATAAAAATGCACATAAATTCTTTTTTTGGCAAGCCGCCCACCTCTTAACGGTAACTTAAGTACCAAATTGTTGGCGTTTATTGTCGCTTTGCAATGTTATTCTCGCTATTACTGGCGGGCGTTGATGTGGCCACATAATACCGAATTGCAATAAATTTAAGTGAATTTTTGCATGAATAAAAATGGCATATTCAATATTAAGCGATTCACAAGTTCAACGTTTAATTAGTCCCGACGGTCTCCTTTTCTTTCTACCTAAATTCAGGCTGCCAATTTGCATTTGACTAAATGCCAGCAAAAGACAATTTCATATTCTTTTTTGTCAGTTTCGCGACAATAGACTTTCCCAGGAGAGTATAGATGACATAAAGAAAAAGAATACTAGCAGAGAACACAATAGAATATAATAAAGATGCGAAGCAAGAGTTACTGGCATCTGATGGTCTAAATGGTGAGGGTGGCAAACGGCTGAAGAAGCTAAAAGTGATTCGCTGCTGCGTTTGCTGCATACCAATGAGAATAATATAAACACCGTAAAATTGACAGATTGAGCCATGAGATATACAACTATGTTAATATGCGAGGGTCGACAGTGGAATTTTAAAAGGTCCCTGTAACTATGCACCTAAAAAAAGAAAAATATAATTTAAATGTAAATATGTTCAATTAAACTTTTAAGGTGACAAAAGTGCGATCTATATTATTGTATAATCTAAATTATCTACCTCTCTTTGCTATTTATATTTGTTTATATTTAATATTGAACATTGAACCGTCGTAATATATATACATATATGCAGTTCTAACAAGATAATATTTACAGATTGTCTACAGAAATGGTCGCAAGTTCCATATAATAATTTATCAACAAGGTTAGCCTGGATATTTTAAACATTTTTGAAAGAATATGATTAAAGAGTTTTAATATAAAATTCTTAAGAGTGTAGAATGGAAATTTGCGCGGTTAGGTAGTATATACATATCTCCCAAATATTATTTTTAATCAGCTTATTTTACTCGCATTTACTATGGAAATGAAGTTATGAATATGAAGGATATATCTGTTGGAGAACCCCTCTGAAACTCATGTGTGCACTCGCAGTTATGTACAGCTCTGGCGCTCTTTCTACTCTTTTCAATAAGCCACATGGCTTACTCTGCCATTCCGTCTTGTGGATCCCGCAGACTGGCAGAAGTCAGGTGTGTTCATCGCTTCGTAACTTTGATTAAAAATTCATGTCGTATACGAAATTCAACGAGTGGCAGGCATATTTATACGACAATACTTATATATATGGCATATTTGGAATCTCTGACTGACAAATGAAAGAGCTGCCACATGATTTCGCCTGTTGTTGTTGTTATTATTCTTTTCTGTTGTTAATGTTGCGTGTAAATAATGTAAGCCATAATCAAAGGCAAGCTAAAGTAAGAGTGGCAAAAAGGTCAAGTGCAAAACAAACAACAAACAACTGGCGAAGAGTGGGAGTAAGAGAGCGTGCAATAAAGTTGGAAATGAAAATGAAAATGAAGATAATCGGATTGAAGATGATGGCATCCTCCATAAAAGAAAACCGAAAAGAAAACGGAAAATCGCTTAATTTGTGCTCCTTAATTGTAAGGGAAATCGTCGCTCAAAGGTGAGCAAGATGAAAAGAGCTCCAATATAAATACAGGGAAGCGAATGATGCGATAAACGAGTAAATAGTCACTCGGCCTGGCCATCCGGGCGTATACGCAATTTGCGAGCGGAATGAAAGTGAACACGCAAACACCACCGGAATAATCAAAAAACAAATGTACTATTATTGATAGGGACCAATGTCAGAAGCGACCTTTCAAGAATGCCCTTCAAAATTAATTTACAGTTGTGCTACGAATGGAGATAGATACGATAAGAGTTTTAAATAAACGAAGGTGCTTCATTGAAATTAAAGCTGAGCTTTAATACAGTTCAGTAAAATAGAGAGTACAACATTTTGCAATCATGTTTCGTAAACATTCAACTGGTGGGCAGATAACAAATGAAGTCAATAAGTTCAACTGCAGCTTAGAGAACTTGACCCAAGACCAAGTTTACCATATTGTTTTTGAAAAGTTAACTAACTGTGCTGTTGAGCATAATCGCCAGTTACATAGGATAATCGCTCCAAGGCCAATTTGTAAGTTGATAACAACAACAACAGCAACAACTGCAGAATGCTAAAGTGAAGACTGCAAAGTGAAAATGAAAGTATAACTGAAACAGAAAATTGAATGTGCCAACTGGTAATCGTTCCATCATCATCACCAGCCTGCGCACCAACATCATTATCAGGATTATCATCATCATGGTCAGACTTTGGACTGAAGCGACTGCATCAGCTGCAGGCACAAGAAATAATATAAAGACGAGCACAAAAATAGTGTATACAAGAGGCGAGCGATCCCAACTTTTTTGTTGCTTTCATTCTCCATTATAAGCGAAAATTGATCAATTGAAAAGGAATACGGCTTCTGCAGTGGGAGGGACGTCATCGCCGGCAGCAAGGCCCTACACATCAAAACTTTTCACTTTTTGGCAATAGAAAAGTTTTTCAGGTTCATGTGGGACCTTCTGTGTCTGTGTGTTTGTATTTGTCCTTGGCAGCAAAAAAGCAACAATTGAAGCTCCCACTACAAAAATAAAATAAAATAAAACGTGCAGTGAAAACAATCGAAAAAGAACATGTTCAAGATTTCACAACAATAAGCTGAGAATTGTAGAACTTAGGCTGAATTAATTCTAGTATTTTTATATGCTGATGTGCGATAAAGATGCGGGTAGGATATACGAGTATTTATATTTAATTTTCTTGATATGTTTTCTATAAGAAGCTGACATGTAAGTATACTGTTATTTTGAAATATATTTAAATTTATTTAAATATCTACTATGAACTGTTTATATTTTAGGAGATTAAAATTTGTATAGTACAAATTAGAAAAGTAATATAAAAAAATGAAAATTCAAAACTTTGGAGGTTTATGAATAATATTAATCTAACTTTCCATTAGGGGAAACAACGAAAGACCAATCGGGATGATTGGTTAGTTAATTAGTTATTTTTGATGTTTTCCATTCTATAGTTATTTGTTGTTATTAGATATAAATTATAATTTTATTCTCATTTAAACTTAACAGGTTTCGACTTAAAAATGCAATCATTTTGCCTAACTGAACTTGACTTAAAATTGCAAAGATATTTCGATTAAACTTAATGCGACGCAGAGCAGCAAGGATTAAACGAACAGCTTGCACATTAAACACGTTTAAGAAGTCTGCTTAAAATGGACTTTAATTATTGATTCTGACAGCTGCTTCTGCTTTTGATTGAAAAGTTTGTTTTTGTCTGCGCCGCAAAAGTAGGCAACATTAATTGCACAACTATTTTAATCAGCTTTGGGCCAGAAGAAGCGACCAAGTTTCCGGGTTGTCAAAACATTTCTGGCAAGCTTTCATAATTTTCAATAAAATACAAGAAGCAAAGCGCCACGCCCACCCACAAACGCGTTGGCGGGCAAATATTTAATCAGTTGTTGCCAAAAAGTCAGCGAGCCACACTCAAAAGGCACAAGGCGCTGCTGTTTGCCCATCATAAACAACAGCAACAAACAGCAGCAAACTGAGGCAAACTGAGGCAAGATGAAGGAACCGAACAGCAGTTGCAGGCTGCGCGCAACGGAAACGGAAATGAGTAAAGAGAAACTGTGTGAACAACGTTTAGCAGCGCAAAAGGAACAGGAGCAAAGACTGGGACACAAAACGGAAACAGCAACAGACACAAAAGCAACCGAAGCAACAGTTCAGCTGTAAAATATTAAACGAAAATGGGCGATGGGCTGCGACTGTTTCGAGACTCTTGTTGGATACTGAAATACGAACAACTGGCCTGAATGCAGGAGACAGACCGGCAACGAGATGAGAATGGGGAGCAATGCCATAAAGGCAAACAAATCAGCCAAGTTGAGGCAGTTTTCTATACTCCTCCTCTGTGTATCTATGTGTGTGTGTGTATTGTGGCTATGGGGCAAACTAAGCGTACAAGGCAATGGCATGTTAGTAAGCAAAACATGTTAGCGCTAACGTTAATGTTTACTTCTGGCTGTGCGAGGCAGAGGCAAAGGCAGAGGCAGAGGCAAAGGCACAGCGACCAAAGAAACACTGAAACGCTTCAAGGCTAAACGACAGGCGAAAGGAAGCAGAAACATGCGAGCTATGAGAGTAAAAGTAACATGTTCAAAACTGGCTCAAGTCGCAAATACAGTCTGCAGAGATACCCTATGCTCACGATACTCCTTTGTAATTAATTTTCATTTTTTCAAAAACTGAAAAAAACACAAAAAAGCTATAAGCAAATGTTTAAGTTACCCATGTTGAGTAAAATAAGCATCTGATCTTAGGCAGTCACATTTAAAATGCACACTACATTTTTTAACCGAGTGTAATTAAATTATTATTTTTATATTTATATATTTCTTACAACAATTTTCGAGGATTTAAGCTACCCGCCCAGGATATATTTTGATTTTATGAAATAGTTGAAATTTACCGTTGCTTTTGTGCATTTTCAATTTTCATTACCTAATAAAAAAGGAATCTATTTAGTTAAAACTTAAAATTGATATTGATTCTTATAATACAAATGTAATCGTCATTTTTATTTTGCTTTTTATTATATCAATTAAATTTAATAGTACAAAATAATTTGTATCGAAAAAATTTAAAAAAAATCTTGATAGTTACGGTTAAAATAAAACATGTATTTTTATCAAAGATATTAATTTAATTTTTTACTTTTGAATATTTTGCTTGTATGCGGACTTTTGGTATAATTAAATATTACTTAAGTAAAAAAACGCTTCATAAACGGGCGTTAAAATGCACTAGAATCGAGAAAAAAATATTAAAAAAAATTATTTTATTCAAAAGTTAATTAGAAGTGTCCGAAAGAATAAAATATATTAATCACCTTTCGTAACGAAATACTGAATAAAGACATATTTAAAATTATATCAAAATTATATATTATTATATCATATATACAAAAAAACTCATCTAATCGGTCGGCTCTTTTACTGGAGTATTGTAATAACATCGTCTAATTTTCCCTGTTGAGCAATATTTTTTGAACAGGGTATTTATCGAAGAGAAACCGCAGCTGCCAACACGGCAAACTGGGAACCTCAACCTGAGTTTAAGGTTCTCCCCTTCGCCATAGTCAAAGCCAAATGCAACAGCCACCATGTCGACAAATGCCACCAAATGCGATTGGCATTGGACACTTTATCGCTGCACGTGCTCAATGGGTTTTATTTACTTTCTTTTTTTTCGGAGAAACGCCGCGTGTGGTCAGAAAGATCTGTTCCTGTTTGGAGCTGCTGCTGGTTCAGTTTTGGCGTTGACAATGGACGCATTTTGCTGCTGTGATTTTTGGCTGCCTTGGGGCAAAAGCTGGCTAGATGGCCAGCTGGCCGGGCAGGACAGGATGTAGCTGCTCAGGATGTCGCTTGCCACTGTGCATGTCATAGTCGATGCCTGGCAGCTGCTTAAACGCTGTAACGTGGTCACGTGGTTAGATGGGTGGTCCTGTTTCTGCTCCAGGTCCTGGTAGTTGTAGCTGTTGCTGTTGCTTAACGGAAACACCGCAGGAATTTAAGTGCTTCCGTTTTCAGTAGTGGCACAAATAGAGCATGAGCTCAAGAATGAGCACGAGGCACAAGGTGCGGCACGATGTGTTCTCAAGATGAAATCAATAATCGAAATCATAACCAGCACCAGCAGTGGGGCAGTCATCGCTTTGGGGGGCGTGACTTGCCTGCGTGTGTGTGAGTGTGTGTGTCTGACAGGTCAAGAGAAAAGAACCCACAACCAAAAGCCGCTGGCAGCCTGTCGAAGTCGATGTCGATGTCGAAGTCGATGTGGATGTCGATATGGATCATGTGGTTGTGGGTAACTGCTCCCTTTGCTGTTGAGTCTCCTCTCGATGCCCTTGGCGCAGCAGTTTCGGTAAATGCCTCACATAATTTTGGCATTAATAAAGGAAACGAACTGAGCAAGTACGAGTAGCAGCAGGTTCAGGGAATTGCCAGCACAAAGTAAATTTTTAGTGAATTCAGCAGCCAGGGGAAACGAACGCAACGAGAGACAGCGCAACAGTAAAATCAATATAAATAAGTGTATAGTATAAAAAAAATGAAAAGAAAAACTGTAAAATATCATCAGATGCATGACTGTACAGAAACCTTTATGTGGCAAACAGATGCTGCTGATAGCCATCGGCTGCTGTCCAAAAACTCTGAAAGTGACTGCAGGAATGGAACGTAACGAATGAATCATTACTTTCTTTGCGTAGTTGTAAATGATTTAAACTATTAAATATCAAAGAGCAACATCTCCTCAACCAAAATGCGAGTAAACGCTGTTGAATAACGTAAATACACGGCCAGAATAGGCAGCACATATGTATGTATGTATAAGGTGCAGAGGTAGAACATTATGCCTGACATTTAAATGCCCACATTAATTATACGCACCATGGCACCAAGAAGCCCAAAGTGTTTTCACTGTAGTCAAGGCAACGCCGATGTTAAATGAGCGATGCCAGAAAAGTTACTTGGCCTTAAATGTGAAATAGGAGGAGGCTTTCGTTTTTTTTGTGTGTGAGCTACATTTGTTAATTACTTTTGCCATAGACAGTTTTGTGTGTGCTCGTGTTTTGTGCTGACCTCAATGAAAGTTTGCCATTTTCCATTTTCCATTTTACAGTAATGTGCGGCTCAGATTCGGCTGAACTTTGACAACTTAAGGTAGAGGCTATCATCTAACAGACAGCCAGGACCGACATTCTGGGAATCATCATGGCAGCCCAGGCTCACGTGGGATTGCGAGTGGGCGGAATTACAACCACCTGGAAAAGGCCAAGGGGCCGAAAGCGCAGAGTAAAGGCAATTAAAAATGCGTACTGCTAAATGAAAATTACAGATTTCTCAGCTGTCAAGCAGCATTACAAACACACCCCCTCTCCTCCCCTCCCCTACTCGTTCCAACAGCACTCCAGGGGAGCAGCCCTGAGGCAATGTATTCAATAAGCAAGCGCATATAAATTAACCATTAAGGATTTGCCAGGCATTCGAGAGGCTCCAGCAATTGGCAAGCAAACGGGGCGCAGAATATAAACAAACTGTGTAAGGAAATTAACATAGAGGGTAAATGGAACAAAGCCGAAGATGAAATACTCTTTTTAATACTTTAAAATGTATATTTAATACTTACTTATAAAATATGGATGATAGTGACTCTGAAAAACGTTGGAATTAACATGAAATTCGAGATTCCTTGTTTGCAAAATTTATTGCTTTGAATTATTAAAATTGAGTTGCGGCGCAGGATATGCATAAAAATGTTATGTGATGAGAATGTGGCAATGATTGCCGCTTTCTGTCATCCTCATCCCTTTTCTTGTCCTTAGCACCTTCAGCTTTGCCCTTTGAGTGGGAGGGAGAGGAGTCGTTGGTCGTTAATCAACTTCTCGCATTGCGCAAGGCGTTAGGAGCGGAGTTCTATGCAATATTTTATTTCTTGTCTGCGCAGCATGCGTAATTATGTGCTGTAATCAATATACGCAGTAAGCATATATATCTATATATTATACATAGACCCACATAAACAACGACACATGCTCTGCTTTTACAGCTGTTGCGCCTAGAAGTCGACTGCGGTCTATGGGCTGATGCACGAGAATCGTAAATTCAAATCAACTGCTGAAATTGCCTGATAAAAATAATGACTGTCATATGGCGAGGCACGATAAAAAAAAGATTCCAAATACCAAAATCGAGAGCCAACGAGAGATCGAGGGTGGGGGAAAATGTGTGTACGTTAGAACAAATGTGAGTTTATATGTCTTGGCAGTTAAGTTGACAGCAAAGGCTGCTTCCCGCTCAGCGTTTTGATTGCTGCCAATTTAGCTGGCCGGCATTACTTTTAGCACATAATTATAGCCTTGGCCCATGCAATTACGCCGAGACTTGGTCAGACACCCAATTGTCCCAGACCCCCGACCCACTGCAATGGGCTGAAACCCGAGGAATCAGATGGGGGAGCGGCACTTAAAGTCAGCAAAGTGTAAAAGGGCGCGACTCGCTTTGCCAGCTGGTTGAATGGACTTGACACAAGCGATAATCGATAATGTGATTGGACCCGAGCCAAGCAAGCAAAATAAAATGAAAACCTCAGCTCAACTCTGCTCGATGATTGACCTTAGCAGAAGTTTACTTAAAGTTGACCGATTACAGCAATGTTAGTGTCGCTCATTGGTCGAGTTCATCTCATTGAACTTGCTTGCCGATAGTTTGAAATAAGGTTGTTCAATTCAATGTATCTTTGCAGTCAAAGAACCTTCTTCAGTTACTATTTTCGGAAGTAATATTTCGATAAAGTTTTCAGATAATTTCTTTTCTTGGCAATAGTCACAATTAACAACCCGTAATATATTTACACAGAGAAAATAATGAAATAGAATAGAATAAAAGCCTTAAATCCTGCGCTTTAAATGTTTTTACTTTTTATATGCATGAGACAGAACAACAAAATTGTCAAAGTTTAGACCAGAAAGCAAATTCTTTATTGAAGAACAAGTTCTTGAATTTAAATTGCTGAAAACTACACAAAATATATTATTTTGAATAATTAATATTTTTTTATATTGAATTGCTCTTATAATTTTAATTTTCAATTTCGAGAATTTTGTTTGATATCGATTCTTACATCTAAATTTCGCTCTTGATTTTGAGTCCTAATTTTACGGTATATATAAAAATAAGCAATAATACATAAAACAAGGTTTACTTTCAAGACAACACTTATATTTATCAAATTTTACTTACAATATAATGTTAGCCAATTATAAGTTCCAAAAATGATGTGAAGCTTCCTTAAATATTATTATGTTCATATGAAAAAGAAACCAAATATTCATGATTTATCTTTCATACATCAATCAACGAACATCATGCATTATGCAGGCTGCAAGCGAACTGATTTCCCAATAAGTCGTTTTAAAACAAATATTGACAGAATTTTCCATCGAGTTTCAATTCAACTGCATTTCATGCTATCAGACAGCATTTATCAATCGTCTGGCGGTGAGGTAGTTTACAATCATCGCAAATTTGATTAAAAACTTGTAGGAAATTAAATCCCTGGCAGAAAGACAACGATAACTGTAGAAAAAGGCAAGCGAACGAGAGGAAAAATGATTATATATATATACATATATATGATATCACATCGTCAACAGACATTTTCAGTTGCAATCAAGCAACGTAAACAAATCTCAAGTGTCGCCATCGCCATCGCCTTCACCATCGCCATTGCCATTCGCGTCATAACCAAGTGCTATTTTCAGAGTTGGCTGCAGATGACGTTTTTTCCGCATTCAATCGCCTCAATGGAGCAGGAGATGTCGCGGAAAAAGGGAACTCAAATTGAAAACGGGAAATAAAATACGCAACAGACTTTTTTCGTATTCGCTCTTAGCTGCATTTCAATTTTAAATACTGCTCAAAATGAGCAAAAACACTTTCAGCCATTGTAAAATCTGCCTTAAAAAAAAAGTCATTGCCACATTGTAGTTTCTAATAGTACCCAACACCACTTCCCTAATTGCAATTCGATGTTCATGGTAGCTGCAGGAACTGGACATGGCGATTCATCAGTCACTTTTGCCTCCCAACCTGTTTCACCTTAGCCGCTCAATTAGTTAAACATCCCTTTTGTCCCTTCAGTGCTTTAAGTTAGCCAAATATTTCATTGATTGCTGCTCAGATACGGGGGTAGGAGATCCTTGCAAAAGTTTAGCAGCTGCCGCTTGTCGGGTCATTATAAATGGCACCTAACTAACACACACACACACACAAACCCAGTTATCGGGCAGAAGAAGGACAGAAGGACCCTTACAGGCACTTGTGCAACACTTTCATTTATCTTATCGAACGCACTGACATCACTGCTTTTCCCACTCCAGCGACTCTTGCAATACACTTTTTTCATGAGCTCAAAATACAGTCTTTAAGCAAAGTAAATTTAAATATATTTTTTACTTAATGTTTGTAATTGTAATATTCAGTATAAAAAACTTAAATGGCGTTAAAAGAAATTATAATTGTTGTTATATAAAAGTAAAGCGTGTGAACTTCAATTTCGCGACAAGACGACCAGATTCATTTTACTTAATATACTTCAAAATTATCGAAATTACTATCGATATATTAACTATCGAAAAAAATACGGTTCTCAAATTTAAATATAAGCAAAAATTGTATTTGCGATTTATGTGACTTAATTTACATACTACTGTAATGTAGGGCATTCGTAGTTCGTAGTCACCACAACTTAACTGTTTGTAATTAGCAAATGGCCGTATGAAAAGCAATACCTGCCCCCTGCCTCAGCCCCCATTTCTAACCATTGCTTCTGGCTGCAGTGGTGCACTTAAGATGTCTTGTCAAGTGATTTGAATATAGCATTCTTTCCATCACGTGTTGCTCTTGGAGCTCGTTGCCAAATGGAATGGTGGATGCGAGAGGCAATCATGGGTGCGTTTACATTTCAATGAAATACGTTTAAGCAAAAGTTGAGCGATGTTGTTGTTGCTGCTGTTTGGCATTTGTGTGTTGCTGTTGCTGTTGCTGTTGCTATCGAGTTTCTGCAGAAGTTGTGGGTGCTGTTGCTCTTTCAATATTTATTCAATCGTAAACTTTCGCCAGCTTTTATTTTACATACACTCACAGGAACTTTTCTTTGTTCTCATTGGCTGCTAGGGAAAATAGAAAAATAAATTTGATTTATGCTGCGAACAAACTTTGTTCATGCCCCACCAACTGAAACCGCATTGAACCTAGTTCGGTTTCATTGCATTGTACTGACTGAGGTTTTCGGCTCGCCTTCCCATTGGGATCCTGCGATCCAGCCGCATTTTCTGTGATTCACCATTTGCAACTTTTGGGGCCTAGAATTGGCAGCGAAGGGGAGCATGTGACAGCTGGCACGGCATTGATTTTCAGTTATAAATCTTGGCCAAATCACTGAAAGAGCTGTTCGCACAGAGTTTCACAGCCAGCCAGTGTCATATAAAAAATACAACAATTTATTCAAATAGGAAACAGAGCCTCAGATACGAGTACAGTTCGAATTTGCATTTTGAAATGTGAAATGTCTTTGTGTGCGATTGTGTTTCAACCATTCCTTGAAGGCATTTCATGCAACGTTTCTTTTGTTTTTTTTTTCCCTGTAGTGCCCCGCCCAATAACATGTTCTGTAATATTTTCTTTTTCTTTTATTTTGCATTCTAAATTGGCCCGGAGCAAGCAAGATGTGATACAAGAGGACATGTCGGAGTCGGGTGCAGAATACAACATCATTTTCGTATTTTCCGCTAAATTTTGCCAATGCTTCAATGTAAACGGTTCCCAGTTGTTGTAAGCCTTCCCACACCAGGCCAAATTGGCATAATAAACAATGACAATGCTGTGCGTGCAAATGTTGTCAAGGATGCTGACAGGCAGGACCACAGGCACATACACAGTCCAAAGGCTCAACAGCATCATGCGAATATGCCAGTTCGAAAAGAGAGTTAGCAAAGTGAGTGATGAATGGGAAAATATGAAAGGAATGGTGAAGCTGGGGCTGTTGAAGGCTGAAGGCAGACGAACCAACGAAAGGGAGACATTCCGAGACACATGTGAGCACATGGGGAATACTTTGAAGACTCCGAATTTACGAGCACTCGTAAAACTTAATACTTGGTGCGCGTGTGCGCGATCCACAAGTTGGCTAAAAGAGACTCTCTCGTGGAGACATGCTAACGGTTCTGCTGAAAAATGTACGGTTAACAGCTATCACGGGGTAATTATCAGAGTCACAAATTGACAAAGTTGCCACAAGCTCGACCACAAAAGGCCACGAGCCAGCCAGCTTGACTGGCGATTACACTGAGATAATTTACTTAAAATCAATTTTATTTAAATTGATATCATATTATTTTTTTAAATTTATATTCACTTTGTATCTGTTACTTAGTAAGTTGATTATGTAACTAAGTCCAATATATAAAATATATTTAGTTGTGAACCAAATAAAAACGATTGATGATTATTTCTGTTTTCTTAATCTTGTCATGTTGGATGTGTAGTTTTAGTTAATTAGTCATAATCCCTTAATACCTGTAATTTAGTATATGTTTGGATTTGTATTGTATTATTTATTTACTTAATTTTCAATAAATTTAAATATGTTTAATACTAAAACTGAAATTTCAATAATTTTAAAAATGTGATTTAATGTTGAATAATTTTGCTTTTGGTTTTCTGTTAGCTAAAATTTGAAAAGCTTTCAAATTATATTGATATTAATATTAACCGAATAAATTTCAATAATTTTAAATATGTATGTTATTTAATGCAAAATTATTTTTATTTTGGTTTAATGTTAACTAAAATTCGAAATGCTTTAAAAATGCTATTGATAAGTTTGCATTTATAATTTACCCACTAAATTCCCATAATTTTAAATATGTGATTTAATGTTGAATAATTTGGCTTTTAATTTAATGTTAACTACAATTTTAAAAGGTTTAAAATTATATTAATCAGCTTGCATTTATTATTCATCAAATAAATTTCTCTGAGTGGGCCAGTGGCTGGGAAAGACAGCACTATTAAGACATTTATCAGCCAGACAAAATGGCAATTTCCATTGTCGTCTAATGTATTTGTGCCTGCCTGCTTCACTCCTCCTCCGATTATCTCGACTCTATTGGAAGCCTCAGAGTTGGCCGCCAACTCTTCCGCCCTTGAGCATTTGTAGCACTAAAGCATCTTTGAGAACTCTTGAATGCGCTCGCTTCTATCTCATGGCTCTTATATCAGCTTCTCGCGAATTACTTAGTTATCCTGGATGTAACATGCGAGCACTTAGCTTGAAGGCATTGGATGTGTTAAAGGCAATGTTGCATGATTGATTAATCAGATTGAGGACATAAATTAATAGCTTTAATTAAGCGTAATTAGAAACCATGAAATTGAATCTAATCCATCAGCAGCCGCAATTATATAGCTCAGTATTTGATTTTCAGCAGAGGAAAAGCAATCTCGAGACCCAGCGTAACGCTCTATAAAATTGTTAATTAACTTTCTATAAAATAAGCCATAGAAAATCATAAACAATAACCCAACGAAGTTCATAAATTTTCATCGCTTCTAAATTTACTTACTGACTTTGTAAATATGTATGCATATATGTATGTGTGTATGTATGTATGTATGTATGTACGTATTTGTGAGTATTTATAAGTCATTGGTTCCTTGTTTGTCCTTTAACGATTCAATGAGCTCTAAAACGACTTTATTGATTTTGTGTTAGCTTGCCAATACAGAAGTCAACTCTGGCTGACGGGGAAGGGGACCAGTGTCAAAGGGAAGGGAACATATATTATGACACAGAGCGATTATAAATATTTATCGCACACATATGCACAATTTAGACAAAAGCGAAATGTGATACGTGCTTCGCAGGAGAGATTATGAGAGCTAATGAGAAAGACTTATGGGAGTTTGAGTAAATAAATTCCCTTGAAGGTGTTTAGAAAAAAAAAACGCTACGAGCTTGATGGATATGCGTTTTCATCTACAACGCAATAAAGTATTAACACTAAATCGATTTTCTTTTATTAGGTCGACATCAAACATTTGATAGAGTTTTTGTAATGCTTAAGTTAACAGCATTCTTGAGCAATTTTCACTGCAAATTTAAGTTTATATCGAAGTGTATTTGTATCGAATACTTGATTGAGCACAACAATTAATCGCTTTTTGCTAGATCACATCATCTGAACATTTTACAATGTTTTCTTAACTTCAATAATTTTTATCTTTATAAGAAGTGCTGGATCCGTACAATGTAGTAATCATGATATACGGACTAAGGACCATAAACTTGGCACAGTGCACTTATTTAACATGCGTGCTCCTCATGAATTGTACACACTAAAGCTTACAACATTACGACTAGTGAAGTGCTAAAAGCAAGTAGTCTTCAACTGAGTTACAGCGCATATCGTGCAACCCAAGACAGGTGAATGAAAATGGTTTTACTTAGCCGTTGACAGGCGAGAGGCGACTCTTAAGTGACAGCATCAGAGCAAGAAGAGGCAGCAACAGGCACCAATGGGAAGAAGCGGTAACAAATGTAATTAGACCTGGCTCGGAAAAATACTCATACTTAAGATTTGTATACAAAGAAAATAATAAAAATTTCCAATTTCATATTTTTGGTTTTGGGTCAGCAGAGAATGCCACTTAATTACTTGGGTTTCGCCATTTTCTTTGTGGGATTCTTGTTTATCTTAAATGTTGGTGCTTTCAGACATTTTGCATTTGCTTTTCGCGCTTAATTTGCGGAGCTTAAGCGTCGAACCCAGAAAGAAATGGTAAACAAAACAAGGGGAATGAAACCGGAACTGACAGTTGAAATAACGGCAGAGGCAGAAACGAAAACAGGGGAAAAAAGCATAGGCTTGAGGCTTGAGGCTTGAGGCGTGGGGCATGGGGCATGGGGCAGAACAAATAAGGCTAAGCACATGCCACACAGCCAACAATCAAGGAGTCAAGCAGCTGTTGCCTGCTTTCGGGTGCTAGGCATTTGTTTCACGCTCTTTTGCTTGAGTGCCTCACGACTTTGTTTTGTCTTTATCTTACTCTGGCATTGTCATTGTCTTTGTCGATTTGAATAGCATTGAAATGCCGTTAAACTGCCGCAGTGATACGGCAGAAAAGTTGAGTATGTCGTTCTCTCATAATGAAATGATATGTGCCCAGATACTGTACATTAAAGATACATTTCTTCTACTGAATCGGATTTCGTTGCATATTCCAATTTATTTGAGATTTATAGATTTTTATTTCTTTTAAATACGTATCTTGTTACTGACAGCGTATCGCGAATATTTAACTACAGTGATTTCCTAATTTAGTTATGGTGCAATAAATAAATAAATTTAATAAATAGCTGATTTTGAGGGGAACAATGTTTGCACTTATAATTTGCATTAATATAGTACTAATATGTATTAAATCCGATCAATGATAATAACCACCCAAGTTTACCCACCTTTAATAATGAAATGAACGCCTTTTGTATTGCATACTTTTGGGCTTTTCTTTGTTTCGCATTCTCTTCTTTTTGGCTGCCTCTTCCGTTCCACTGCAGTGGAAATATCTCTTATTGTTTTATGTTTTCTCCTCAAAATCTTGTGTATTTGTTTTCGTATTGCCGGCGGCAGCTGAAGAAATTCTCTTTGTTATGCTTGCCAATACCATTTTTCCATCTTTCTCGCATTGTTGCCGTGGTTGCCCCAATGATACGTCACACGCAGAGAATTACCAATTATACCAAGCACACACACTAAAGCACACTCTCGCACCTCGGCAACGTCTATGAGCATAATTAACGCACATGACTAGACGAAAATGTATCTGGCAGGGCGTTGAGCTGGAAATGATTGGATTAGTGACCGGCGTACCAAGCCCACAATTGAAGCCCTAATTAATTTGTACTCAGCATAGAAATAATGAATCTATTTGTATCTGGCTACATGGCCCATGAAATTTAAATTTCCATTAAAACAACTCAATTGTTACAAGTCGCAACTTTGAAATTGGCCAAAACAACATTGCATGTAGATTACTTACGCACAACATGTATTCTGCTGTATAAGAAGAAGGTTCAAAATTTATTTTCAAACCACATAATTATAATTATAATTCTTAAGACTAAGTTCTTTAGTTTATTTGTTTCTTATAAATTTAAAAAAAGAAAGATTACTTATGTGAGATTATAAAAAAATTAAATTAAACCAAAAAGTATGTTTGGTATACGATTTTTGTTGGTATATATATATTATTATTTATTAAGTACAACATGTACAACATGTACAACATGTACAAATATAAACTGTACCTTAACAACACATGGGTGGAAAGTTAAAGTGGACCAAACCTCATAACCTAGTATGAGGATTGGTATATAATATAATGATAATATTGAGAAAATGCGTATTAAAGAGCGTCTACCAATAGTTGCGAATAGATGTGATATTAAATGTGAACGGTGACCTACAATACTCTCCATAGTTTTTCTTTATCAGCATTCTCTTCATGTACATAAAGATCTTATTTATGTGCCACTCCCACAATTAATCCACAGCACAGCACGTCGACGACCCCATTCAGTGCTTTCATTTATTTGAGCTGGCGATTCGCCTTCAATGCTTTCAACTCGGTTGGCAGCTTAAGCGCTGCTGTTGCAGCTTTTTGTTTGGCTCGTAATTAAAACCCATTGAAAGTTTTGCTTCAGCTCGGGCAATTTTTCAACCATCCCTCCCGTACTTTCCCGGCACTCAACAGCACATCGCGTCGAGAACTGCAGTTGAATTTATGTACAATTGATTTAGTCCGGGTGAGTGAAAGTTTTAATTAAGCAAACAAATGGGAGCAAAAAAGAGATAAAAAAAAAGGAGAAGCTGATGCAAAACGCAAAACACATTTTAGAAAAGTCATACGTTGCGTATACGTGATGCCATCTGAAGTATCTGGCGATGCGTGTTTTCCGGATGTGCTGACAGTTTGCATTTTGGCGCATTTATCGCTGAGTTTGCGGGACTCGTTCTCTCTCTGTATGTTTGTCGTTTCCTATTTTGCTATTTACCCATTTTGAACTTCTTCTTTTAAATGGCGTCTGGCAGTTGCCACGTCCTTATAGTGTCCTGGCACGCGCTACAATTTCCTTTTAATTACATGCCGCAAATTCACCAACTGTTTGGGAGACACTCCCCAACGAACTCCTCGCTTGGATGTCCTGCGGTCGGTCCGTTTAGCTGCCACGTGTTGAATCATTTATGACTGACAAGGGGGACGAACCGAAAGCTTAAAACCCGCGTCGATGACGACGCCTCAAATTCGCATTAAGTGCTGCAAACAGCAAAGCGAACAACAACAACTGTGACAGCAAACATTTAGCCGGACGTTAAAAATGTGAAATGTGCAAATATTTTCACTTTTACATTTCCATGGATTAATTTTTGGGACTTTCTCCTTTGCCACTTTTCCACTTTTGACTTTTACCTTTAGTGCCTTTGGCTTTGCCTTTGCCTGCAAATATTTCCAGCATTGTGTGAACTTTGCATATAAATTGGTATTTCAGGCGCCCAAACAAAGAAAGTGACAGCTCCAACAAAAACGGGAGGGATTCGTAATATGTAAAGGATATCAATTTGTTTGGAATTTCAAGGGTTTCCCAGCGGCTAATCCAATCTGTCATACTGTCATATGAATTTAAATCAATTTATCTGATTTAGCGTGTAATTAATGCATTCCACATTTCGCACAGCTAAGATGAGCGTAAAACCGATTTGTCAAATTCAATTTATCACATTAAGAAAACGCCTGATTAGTTCTATATAGTACAACAAGTCCTACAAAATCAGATAAAGTAACATTTATTAAAACTAGAGTATTTTGTTAATTAAATGTTCTCACCATATTAAAGATGTATACTATGTTTATCTTACCGTTTACAAATAATAAACAAAATAAGAAGGGATTATTACAATTCCAAACTTAAATAAGTACTATTAATTTATTTATATCTTAATTTAATTTTATTTAAAAGGAAATAAGGAAATAAACCACTTTAAAATTTAAAATATTCTACAGTGATAAATATTAAATTAAGGACTGCAAATATGAATGAATTTAAAATAATAAATAATGAATTAAAATTGTATTATATTGTATTGTCAGTTTAATATCAACATGAACGACATTAAAACAATTACAGATGTTAAATTTATTTACGAAATAAACCACTTTAAAGTTTAAAATATATTCTGTTGTGATAAATTTTAAATTAAGTACTGAAAATATGAATAAATTGAAAATAATAAATTACGAATGCCATTTCGAACATTGCTTCAGTATCGCATTCAAACAGATTGTCAGTTCAATATCAACATGAATTCAGTTGAGCTCGGAACACAACCATTTTTATCTGAAGCGGCAGATCCTTGACAACAGCTCATTTCATAGGCCAGCAGCTGACATATACATACATACATAAGTCAAAAGTTTCACTTACAAAGCAAACTGGCCACAGTTCAATTGTTGTCGAGCGTTTTCCAGAGACGCAGAGACTTAACCACACCCCCAGTCGATGCCAATGCTGGTCAGGCCTTTGTTTCAAGCCGAGAGAGGCTGGCAACCAGGCAACTCTTGATCTTGCCTATTGCCTGCACATGGCCCCTTGACTTGCATTCCGTTCCTCTCCGACATGCTCACTTGCTGGCGCTATCTCTTTTTCTCCCACTCACTCGACTTGTCTGTCATGTGCAGTCTTCGGCCATCAGGATGTTCGTCCTCATCAGCTGGCTGGCGTCCTAGCACGTAACACTAACGCAGACACTTGCGGCCATTGTTTGCTCGCTGGGGCGCTACGGATTTTTCATTGTTTAGGCCAAACTGGGCGTGCTTCGAGTGGGGCAGACGTGCAACTAATGGCGACCTCTTCCACTTCCTCTCCCTTTTCATGCCTCACACTTGGCCATCGTTGCGTTGATTTATGCGCTCGACGGGCATGAAAATCTGCGTATATCGATTTACATTGCATTGTCGATGATTACTTTAAAGACATTCGCCTCAGTCTCGGTCAATTCATGTTATTTCTGCCTGCGTTGTCGTTAATTGATCAACAGTTGGTCATCTCCCTCTTTCTGCTATCATATCTTGTAACTCATTACTTGTAAATTGCTTAATTTAATAAGGCAAAAAATGCGCGCCCAGAAACGTTGGCAAAGTTGTTTGAAACTTTTCTTCCAACAATTCTGGAAGAGCAACTGTCAAGTTACATGTCGGGACGAGGAGGTTCGTAGTACGGATACATAGTACGCCGCCAGGTTTCATTAGAAACTTTTTACACAGAGTGGAAGGAGCGCGGTTGCATTGGTAGAGCAGGATGGCACGTGCTGCTGTCAAGTAAACGTATTTTTTGAAAAGCGAGCCCAAACTTTAAATTGTCTTTTATTTATTAATTTTCAATGCTTATCATTTTTTTGCAGTTGACAAAAGTTTCTCAGCTTTAGTCACCGCTTGTTTCTTGTTGTTATAATTGGTGCTTAGAGCGGAGAAGCCTGAAAATTCATCATTTCCATTTTTAGCACAATATTTTTGTAGCACTTTTGATTCCATTTGATTCCCACAATATGCTGAAGGCAATTTTAAACGAACGCCTAAATGTATGCAGCATTATTTATAGCACAATCAGCGAAGCTGCGAATAATAAAATGGTTATCAATTTCTCATTTTTTCACCACAACTATCCACGACTTAAAGGCGCTGCTGCTATTGGAGCCACTTCTCTGGGAAATTTCAACAATAAAAATAATTTTAATTTATGTGCATAAATAAATAATAAATGAACATTCGGTGGGGCATAACCTGAAGTGTAACAAATCGTGCGGCACGGCAGCAAAAGCACCGCTAGAAATCTTATTTGTGTAACGTAAAAACACAAAAGAAAAAAATTAAAAGCTTGGTCATAAAAAAAATACAAATTCCACGGCCATCGGCCATGGGCTTCAAGTCCGGCCCAAGTATTTTGAATAAATAACCCAGAGACGTCATGAGCTCCCGATATGTTAAATAGAATCGTCGACTTATACGGTAACAATACTGACGATAGAGACTTCGGCATTAAAAGTGCATAACGAATATGAAATTCTTTAAATCTATGTGTTGAAATTGTAACATCTCGAGCTAGATTTATCACTTGCTAAATAAATCGAATTTCAAATGAAATACTATAATTTATTAATAACCATCAATTGAAGAGCACATTCAAATGCTGACGATATCCAATTAAAATGAAAATTGCTTACGACCTCCCAGTAAAACTTGGAATTTGATATATCCCCAATGATAAAGCTCTGACCTTCATCTCGCATATCAGATGCGTTCTGTGGAAATTGTTCACTTATTGTATTTAAATGGGCGCAACTTCGATTCCGTCGGGCGGTTCAACAGATGTTTAATAATTTTCACTCAATTATTTATAGAACATTTGATTTATTCACTTGTATTGTTCTTGATAACTTTGCGCAGCATAAACATAAAGAAAAATAAAAAGTCAGCCAACCCATATTCGAGTGTACTCTATAAACAACAAAAAAGAACATCAACTTTACGATTGGCAATCAGCCTTATGAAAAAAACACGCCTTAAATGCTTACAACAACACTCGCCAGCAACGGCAATGGCAAAAACAATGCGAATCACAATCAGAATTGGGAAACTGAAGAGATAAAAACGGGAAATAAAACAAAACGATTTAATTTCAATGTATTGGACAGCGCCATGTACAAATATTATATACGATGACGTGTGTTGAAAAATTAAAAGTGGGATAGGTTTAATTTGGCTCTCAATGCGTGTGCATAGAATACCTAAAAAGTGATCGAAATGTAATAATGCGAGAGAACAAAACTAAAAAAAAAATATGCAGAAACAATAAATGCAACAATATGGCTGGCAAGCAGCCAGCACAGAGGCATTTGTATCTGTAACTGCATCCATTTACAGTTGCCCGTCCAGCAGATGTGTATATTGAGCAGTTGCCAAAACAGACTCTTAAAAGAATCAGCGAGACAGAGAGAGAGAGAGATGGAGAGGGAGAGGGAGAGATGCAGTGAGGCTGTGATTAGCTGCAATCATTCCGAAAGCGGGAAACGCCAACGCATGGCAAACATAGCTGTAAATTGAATGAACGAAAGAGCAATGCGAAAAGCAACAACGTACTTGTGTGTGCAACAGCAACAACCACACAGACAACTACAGTAAAGCTGCAAGTTTGTGTATCGAAGCTAAAATACACTAGCGATAAGTCTTTGAGTTTTCAATTAAAACAAGTTGATGGAAAACAATTTTAAAAGTACTGAAAGTAAAGAATAAAGTATTGTAATATATTAAAGCAATTAATATATGGAAAAATATTATATTATATTGTATATACCCATAGATGTATATATATATTATGTTGCTTACCCATTCACTTAGCGGATGTACCCCACTTATTCGTTTATGCCCTATGAAAGCTAACTTCTCGCATTTATTCGTATGCCAAGCCGACAGTCAGATCGCATTTGATCGTTGCCGGTTGTCGGAGGCACAGTGGCCCAATCGTCGTGTTCGTTCGCCGTTCATCGTAACCGTCGAACCGGTGTGGCCTGTCATAACAAATCGACAAACTGCGACGCAGACCGCGACTGCGACGGCGACGGCGACCGTGACTGCGACTGCGACGGCGACTGCGACGCCCATGTGAAGATCAGCGACTGACCAGAGTTCGTTTTTATGGCACAGACAGACTCGAATTGTATCTGTATCTGAACGATACGAAGTGGCGTCGGCATCGGCATCGTACGTAAACAAAAGTGGGGCAGCGTGTGGTCTGCGATGCGGCTGCGATCGCGCTCTCGTTAAGTGTTTTTTATAACGGCTACCGGCAAAGCATCGATCCATCTGCGATCGCTGATTGATTCGATTCCGAGGCAAATTGCTGGAACATTTGTTGCATGCTGCGCCACCGCGTCTCTTACATATTTAATCATTCTCTCTCTCTCTCGCTGTGTCTCGGTGTGTTTGTGTATAATTTGCTTAGCATCAATTGACGACTCAACAAAAGAATTCAATTTAGTAGCGGCGCTTATTTATTCGCGTAAATTCAATTAATCCCAGTGGCGCTTTATCGACATACCTATGCGAAAATAAATAAATAACCACAATCAAATTCGATTCAAATTTACTGTAACAAACAAATATAAATACAATCAATTATCAAACGATATGTGGTAAACCAAGATATTCCAGCCATTTATCCAAGGCAAATGAATCTATGTTATTTCTATTATCACTATTTGTTGCTTTGATTGCTCTAATTGTGTCAATTTGTTGTTCTCTATGCGGGTGGGAGTGCCTGCGTGTGTGTGTGTGTGCGTGTGTGTGTCTCGGTCACGCCTTCAACCGCAGTTAAGTGATGATTATGCCTCCAAATATTTGTTGTGCGTGTAAAATTTGTATTAATTACTCTGGCGGAATTTCTGCCACCAATTATCTTGTTAACATTTCTCTCTCTCGTTCACAGAGATATATTGAAATTGTTTGTTAAATTTGTGTAGTTGCATTTGCATGCTGAATTAAATTTATTGCCACCAGCCAGCAGTAATTAGCAAATTGTTTTTATCAGGTGCACAAATGACGTCACAGCCACAAACAAAATACACTTTTATTCATTATATTTTCGACATATTCAAATAAGCAATGTGTTCGCATTGTGCTGATCATCAACGAAAGATGCTTCTGTTATTCATAATTGAATCAATTTATTACATTTGAATATGATTCTAAATGCTGCAAAGAATATCAATTTAATTGATTCATTTTTATCTAAAGTTTTTAAGCTGCCCTCGATTATGAAAGTGTAAAATTGATGCCTGAAGAGCACATCTTAAATTGGGTCAAAGAGTACAGAATCACTGGAAAGAGTTGTTGTGAAGAAGCCGAAACCTTATGTAAATGTTATTCAAATTTTATGATAATTTCGATGAGGCTGAAGAAGTGAAAGGTTTGCCTCAAATTCGAACCTCAGATCAACAAAGATTGCTTTCACGTTTGCTTCAGTTCCCTGAGTGCCATCGGAAGTCCTTGAACTATTAATCCAATGTGCAGCTTTAGGTATGATGAGATGAAACATGTGACAACAATTCGAATACTTAACTTAAGCACTCATCACATTCTAAATGGGTTTTAATTGGCTTGCGGCTTTCATTGACATTTATTACTACATCAACGTGCTCTTCTTCTTCGCTTCTTCATCGCCTTACATTAACCAAATACTTCAGACTGGCATGTGTAAGTGCAAACAATTTGTCCAGCACGAAATCAAAATCCATTAGCAAGAATATGATTACCACAACTTTAAGTCACAAATTACAATTTGCATATATAGCTCGTGTGTGTGTGTGTGTGTGTGTTTGTGTGCATAGTTTATGGGTTTTGTACAAATATTTGGCGTTTTTATTCGAGTCAATCGAAACGAACGGAGCAAAACAGTCTGAGCAACTGTCCAAAATATAGCAAAAAAAAACGAAAATATTTTAATATTTATGGGGTACATTGCTCTCTATTTCTCTAACTCTGTGCTTCCATATTTCCGTCTCTATCTGGGTGTCTGAGTATCTGGGTACATGCATAAATAATTATTGCATTAGCCGCAAAACTGGTGCCGTTACTCAGTGCCCCATAGTCGAAACGTGACACTTTGCTATCAGATTTTGCACTTGGGCGCTAATAAAAAACACGAAACACCCGAAGGTTGTGGTTGTGGCACGTAAATACAAACACCCAGTTAACAACGCTGTAAATGCGAGTGAGTTGCAGTTAGCAGTTGATAATCAGACCAGGCCAGCAAATGCAGCACCCAAAAAGTCAATCGCTTAACGTGTTCCCAATAAATTTGCATGCCATCCGGTCTTTAATAACTGATTTCAACTGATTGCTAATTGGGTAGCTTAGAATCGCATCTGGAGAGAATCAGTTTTTTAATTGCAAGCAAAATTAACTGTTCTAATTGTTTTCATTTAATCATTTATTTTGTTTGTTTTTATAATAGCCGTTTGCTGAAAGAGATTCGGTCAAGGGTATTTCAAGTTCGGTACCATCTGCTTTATATCGTTTTTAGCAAAACGAATTGATATTCAAAGTGACTTGAGCACTTCCCAAACCGCTCGCATATGCATTTATGAGCTTAATTGAGCAGCGCGACGCAGACAGAAAAACACGCAGTGTGGCATTAACACGTTTCGGCCAATTGCCACAAGCATCGTCAATTAGCGGTTAAATGATGCTAACGCGATCATCGTCATCGTCATCGTCATCGCAGAGTCAACGCTTGTGGTCGAATGGAAATTAGCAGGCTCGCAGACGCATGACATAAGTATAACAGTTGGAGCGAGCTTACAGAGCGCTGTTAGTTAACAGTGACGGCGATATGCTCAAAAGCTCGCTATGGAAACTGGCTGCAGACACAACAGGCACAAAATGGCCGCCTGTGGCATTAGAACGCGTTTGTAACTCGAGCGAAGCGCACGTGCTGTGAACAACATAGTGTCAACCGTTGTTGGAGCGAACAGCAAGGGCATAAAAGAGGCGCCCCTCCAACTTCAACTGGGGCCAACAACAAGTGTGTGTTTCTCTCGCTATCGCTCTCGCTCGCTCTCTCTGTCCTTCGCTCACACTCTCTCTGTCGGTCGTGTGTATTCGTGTGTTTGTGTGTTTGTGCAAAACTCACCACATTGATAAACAGGGGACACACACACACACGCTGTGTGTGTGATGTGCCTTACATTTTGTGCTTTTTACAGCGTGTGAAAATATTTGCACATTCACAACATCTTGGCCAGTACGCGAAGGCAGTCGCTCCTTTTGGAATTTGAGCGCGATGTGCGAGTTGCGAAGCATGAATTGCGAGTGCAGCAAACAGTGAGAGTGAGCGTGAGAGGGAGAGTGAGAGTGTGCGAGCAAAAGTAAACAAACAGCGACACGTCGCGTGCCAACAAAAAGAATCGGAGCCAAAAATTGTCAACTGCCGAAAATAAGCTGAAACGTACAGCAATTAATGTTCAACGCGCCAAACACGAATAATTACAACACAATTTACAGATCCATTTATTGTTTTCTGAAACTGTTGCTTGCTACACAGACACACACACTCACACACACACACACTCATACTCATAGTTGATTGCTGTCAGGCGTGCATATGTTAACATATTTCCCTGACCGCCTGTAAATTCAATATAAACTTTATAGATTTTTTACTGTGTGCTCAGCACAGCGGGGGCTTCAGGCTGTGGGCGTGGATGTGTGGGCAGCTACTTAGCGCGGAAGCGACGGAACGTGTCTATTTAAACGAACGAAATTGGCAATGCAAAAAAAAAAAAGAAAAATTGAATATAAAAACAAAATTAAATAAATAAGAATCGAATTATTCTCGTTTTTTATTTGCACGCGCGAGACACCAAAATTAATAAAAAAAAAAAAAACATAACGACATAAAATAATAATATTCATATTCAATCACAAGCGATAAAGAAATAATGAAAGCAACAATGAAAATGATTACGTTGACGTTTTGAACAGTTAATGAACTGAACTCCAATTAAAATTAAAACAAATTGAATGAAACTGCTTTATTTTATGTTCGATTGTCACTCTTTCCGTTAAGAATTTCGTTCGACGATAAATTAAAAATGTTGCGCGAAATGCCAAATACCGAAAAACATAAATAAATAAAAATAAACGCATATATTCATATGTGATATATGTACTTTTAAGTGCCATGTGTCGTTTCGATTTTTTCGCACAAACTCGACCAAATATCTTATTTGCATTTTAATCAATGTAAGCAACAAAAAAATTGAATACAATATAATTAGCTTATATCTCCAGTTTCTGGTGCGGTTCTGAAGAAACAACAACAAACGGCATTTAGCCAGTCATTTAGAAATCAATACTAAAACAGACCAAAAAAGCCAAGAAATACGTAACAACAACAAAAAGTGAACAAAGCAGCCAATAATCAAATGAAGCAACAACTACAACAACAGCCACAGCGACATCAGCAGCAAATAACACGAAATACAACAGCCACAAAACGACAGCAACAAATTAAGTAATCTGTGCAATTTGCAAAATACAGCAACTAAATAAATAAGAGCACAACATCTAAAACCAAGTCGCAGTGCAGCAACAACAACCATAACAACAACAACATGTCGGAGAACAGCGATAACAATGGCGACCAGCAAAGCCTTGGCCAGGGGGCTGAGGGCGAGGCCGTTGGTGAAAACAAAATGAAGTCGCGTTTGCGTAAAGGAGCCTTGAAGAAGAAGAACGTTTTCAATGTCAAGGATCATTGCTTTATAGCACGTTTCTTTAAGCAGCCCACATTCTGCTCTCACTGCAAGGACTTTATATGGTAAGCAAACGAACTTTTCTTCTATGTTATACTCGTACATGAGCAACTTATCGCTTCTAATATTGTAGTTATAGTTGCGTCTTAGAATTAATTAAGAAAAGCATTATATTTTGCAAACAGCTTTTTAAGTAGCTATTAAATGACTATTAAGCTAAGCATTCATAGTTATCATACAGCTTTTTCAATATGATGTATGTATGTAAACTTATCCCAACAAGCGCACTCTTAAAGTGCATAAAATAATTTGAGCTTTTGCGTGATATTAAATTTGCTCTAATGACAAATTCTTGACTCTTGAGATTCTTGAAACGAAAAGTTGAAGGAATTTGCGATCGTTTCAAATAGTTGCTCAGTCCATTCGATACTGTTGAAATTATGTTTTATGTGAAACGCTTGGCACTTGTGGGTCTTACGCAGCGTGGCAGCAGAATCGGCCACATAACTAAGCCGCCTGCAAAGCAGCCAAACGGCAATCGATATTTTGTCTATCGAGACAAGCTTGCAGAACAAAACCAACAACAAGCTAATGACATTGCAATGGAACTTAAAATTGACAAGCTAAAGCAAGCAACAGCAACAACAACAACAACTACAAAAGCCACAGCAAGAGCGAGTATTGGCCCTGCTTGTGTATAACATTTAATTTAGGTAAAACCCGCTCTAGAAATCTTGCTTAATCCATTGTTATGCCTACAAAAACAAGAGAAATGTACATTTTTCATCTTTCCCCCAAAATCGTGTTTTTATTCCTGTTCCTTCCGTCCCCGTATGCCCCAAACTTGTGGATTATAAACCAATCTCATGCGCATTAGGCACACCGTAGAGTTTTCGGTCAGCTTTCGTTTCTCGACTCCATTTGGATTGTGTTGACACCGAAAAACCTCAGCAAATATTTGCGTAGTATGCCAGCGAACCAACAAAATTGTATCCGACACTCGACACTCTTTTACGGAAATATTAATTCTTTGTTCTTACAGCGGCTATCAATCGGGATATGCGTGGATGTAGGTATTCTTCAAGTATTTATACAACTTACTTGTAGAATCATTCATAAAAGTCTCGAAGATACAATACATCCATTAAACAGTATTCACGAAAAGTAGAAAAGTTGTTAAAGCGAAGTAAAATAAGATATATAGAATTAAATATTCAGGCTATATATCTCATACGATGTAATTTTAATTGACAGTTTCTAGCAATTTTAAAATGCATAGTTTAGCCAGGCCATCGAAATATACTTATGTCAACAGCTTTGGCTTAATTAATTCGCATTTAATATTCACAATGAGCAGCAAAATTCTCTCGAATGCCTGACCCAGCATAGAGCTGACATTTTAAAGCTTTGCCATGAAAATGACATGAAAATTAATTGGAAAATTGCTCTGTAAATAGCAGGGCACATGTCAACAAGTCTATTGGAGTCTGCCCCAAAGTGTCCAGTGTCCAGTGTCCAGTAGGCCAGGCAGACGGACAAAGCTGTGTTTCATTTGGGTGTGACGTTAATCATTATTGGTGTTGTTATTGTTATAAATTTAGCCTGAGCTCTTAGCTAATTGCTACAAAACAGTATTTAGGCAATAATTAATTTAATTACTGCTTAAAGTGCGATTCTGGCAATCGATACACGAGTACGAGTATGGCTAAAACATGAGACTTGAAATGTAACTGAACCATGTGAAAACGCATAAGAAACAACAACGTCAAGTTTGCTAACAGATTCAACTTGAGCTATAGATTGAGATACAGCTACAGATATAGATATAGATAAGTAGCTGGCACTGCGACGTTACAAAATGCTGTTAAAGCTGTTGTTGCTGTTGGCCACATTGTGAACGCCTCTTTTGGCCAGCTGCTAATTAACAACTTCACCTCAACTCGGCCGGGCTTTTAATTAATAGTGTTGGCTCTTTGGGTGCACACGTCACAAAAGGCGTTGCAAGCACGTAGCCAACGCAACCAAAGTGAAGCGCCACAGGATCCAAGCACGATGGGGTTGTAAATATGTGTGCTGCGATGATACTGCTCACTGCTCACTGCTCACTGCTGTGTCAGGTGGCTGCTTGCCGCTTGGTGTGCACACCCACGTGACCAAATGTTTCGGGTAGCAAGTGGCAGCTGGCGGCGCGTTTATGGCATATCATTTGCATAACAACGCCCAGCGAAATGCGGCGCCTCTGACAAATTTTGAAATGCCAGCTACTTTGAGATACTTAAGTATCTGCAGATAAAAGCTCGGAAACTTCAGCTACTTTTTCCATAGGCTATACGCTGATTAAATGGCTTTTGATATTTGACCAATTAAATAGAATCATATTCGACGAGAATTTGCAATAATTGCTGGGAATTTAAGCATTAAGCGACAATAAAAGATTGTGGTTTTCAGATTAATAATAACTAAATAGATTCTTCACAATGAGGAAATCCAAAAGTAGTAAAATAAGAAAAACAACAACGTGAAGAAAATATGAATTCATTTGATAACCAACAGAAAAGATTGAAATATAGGAAACAGTGCCAGCCTCTTATCTAAATGGGTTTCAAATGTTAAGCGTGCCCATTGCAGTTGCAAGTTTTACTGCATTTCTAATTATTTGAAATCAGTGAATAAGTTTTTAGTGTAAGTCACGAACATGCTAAGTTTTTTATCTGTGCGACTTTTTAACTTAATCTTAAATCTCTTGCGTGCGTTTTAACTTTTTGTGCTTGCGTGTTGAATTAACTCTCTTTGCAGACATTTTTTTTTCTGTTTCTTTCATTTTTATTTCAACCATTATAATTTGCTGCACATATTTTTTTCACTCCTTTTTGCCACTCTTGACATGCGCTGAAAAGACCGAGCGGCGAAAATGCGCTTAATTAAAAATTGAAAACGTATAAAAAAGAAATTGCGGAAAAAATGAAAAAGCCAGAAAATAAAAAAACACAAAAAATGTGGCGCACATGGAAATTGCATTTTAAGTTCATCTGATACGCAAGCAAAACTAAAATTTAATCAAAATCCGGAAAACAAAAACAAAAAAGAGATAAACGAGCAAAACTGAAAACAAACATGTGCAAAGCCAATGAAATGTAACGGAACCAAAATCGTAAATATCAAACTGACACATTGCAGATTCACTATAGTATTTTTGAATGTGAATGTCAAATCAATGTTTCCTAATCGGATAATCTCAATTGACAAATAACCAGCAATCTAAATAAATGGAAATTAACTATATGCGTTTGAAATTCAATTGCGAATTCGTAATGTTATGCATTAAAAATGCCATGCGGAATAACAAATAATGTAATTGTAATTTACATGGCCCGATTTTGCCGAGTTTGCCCGGGGGCATGCCACAGAGTCGATAAGCGGCTTGTGGTCAGGGCATTTATGGCTTACGGAATATGCCTAAAATGAAAACACTCGTTGCACTCGTATGGCACGTAAGCCCCACCCCAACAACTGGACCATGCAACGTAACGCTTAAGCTGAAAAGCAGGCAATAACAATAAGTTAACACACACACGTACAACACACATATACTATAGATGATAAGTTGATAAAATATGTTACAAAATTTAATTCAAATTTGTTGACAACGATAATTCATCATATTTTTAAATTATTTATCAATGGAAAAAAGTTGAAATTAAGAATCGTTACTAACTTATGACTCCGTAAAATTAAAAGAGCAGGATTTCGTTTGTACTGAGTGAAGCTTAACATATACTTACTTCGGATCTGCCTAAATGCGCCGGCTATTATTAAAAATAATTTGAGTGGGCTCCTTCTTCAATGCGACCCTGAGCAGTGCTTGCATTGGCCAAGGGGTTGACCTTTGACCAGTCTTTGCAATTCCTGTATTAATTATATTGATTGTGTTTAATGGCAGCCGTCAAAAATTAGCATTTTCGCCATTACTGCAAATTAACTATTTATGCCTTGAGATAATAGCGCTCAGACGCACACACAGAAAATAAAATAATACGGGGATTCTAATAACCATGCAATTCAATTAGCTAATTAGAACCCCCATGTAATTTTACTAATTTGTTTTCGATTTGACATTTTATAGGGGCTTTGGCAAGCAAGGATTCCAGTGCAATGGTAAGTAAGGACATCGATTTAAAACAACAGAAGGTCTCACTAAAGCAAATTTAACTCGTTGTAGTTTGCTCCTATGTGGTGCACAAGCGGTGTCATGAATACGTTACCTTCATATGCCCAGGCAAGGATAAGGGCATCGATTCCGTAAGTATCCCGAAGTCAAGCATACTAACTATAAACTTAGTCGATAACTAAATATTTAGCTGTAGCATTACACGCTGACTGCAGCAATTTCAAGTGAAACGAATGAAATTCAATTTAGTTGGTTGCCCAAATTTTCTGTTGTGTTGTTCTGTCACTTCAAGGTTTCTATTTTTTGGTTGGTAATGCCTTAAGCTTTCCCTTAATATTTTCCCTATTTTTTGTCCGTTTCTGCTTTGCTGACAGTCCTGTCAGCTTTGCTGTTGACTTAGAAATGTGTCATTTTGACTTTTTAGCATACCACGATGTTTTTTTATATTACCTTAATTTCAGCTTCAGCTGCATAAACTAAAATGCGAAAATCCTTAGCTCTGATTATCTGTCATAGTGCGACAGAAAACTAACATTTATTTATTTAGCAGATGTCAAATACGAGTAGATATTTAATGATTACTACAAAAATAGAAGTATTCAACAAAAGCATGCTAAAAAATTTATATTTTTATTTTGCTTTCGTAGAGAAAAACTTGCCATGGAAAAATGCAAAAATTATGGTTGATTGGAATTTTTATCAGAGAAGAATTTGAATAAGATTAGCAAAAGTTATTGAAGTGACATGGCAACTTGAATTAATTAATATTTCTAAGATGGCATTTTATATGATTTATAAATTGCACTTGAAACTGCTGTATGTTGCCGTAAAATTACTTTAGCATTCACTTAGGATAACTAAATATCCAAATAACAGAATTCATTGATGAAAAAATCACAATTTCGATTGTAAAATTGTAGTGTTAAACTTGGTTATGCTTTACATCATCCAGCAATGTTTTATCGTCTTCATTGTGATCTGTTTATTTATCATAAATTGTATTTTGTATTTTCATGTACCAATAAAAAAAATACAATCAAAAACACATCGCTCACCAAAAAAATTAAACGTAATTGTGGCACGCATTCAAAATTAAACAAACAAAAAACAATCGAAACTGCAGGATTCACCAAAAACTCAGCACCACTTCGAACCATTCACATACGCAGGACCCACGTTCTGTGACCATTGTGGTTCCCTGTTGTATGGCATATACCATCAGGGTCTCAAATGTTCAGGTAAAGTCGTACAACTTTCAACTACCCTTATGTTCCCGCTCTCTCTCTCTCTCTCTCTCTGTCTCCTTCTGTCTTTATCTATCTGCGCTTCTCTACTGCTGACTATTATCTTATGCTAAGCTCCCTTTTTACTCCTCTTAAGACATACTGTGTTAGCTAATCACTGTTAGGCCTTAATCTATCGCTATTTGCTTACAACCCTTTTTAAATTTGACAATCTAAACCTTTTCTTACTCACACCAGAGTGTTATTAAGTATGTGTGTGTATGAGAGTGTGGGTGAAGATAAACATACAATTTTAAAACAATTTGTGCCATAAATTAAAAGCTCTTAAAGGGACTTGCCACAACCGGAAAAGAAAATAAAAAAGAGGAAAATGTCTGCGGGCGCAAAACTTAATTAATACAAGTTGTAAATATGTAAATATATATAAGTATGTGTATTTAATACTTAAATATGTAATTACCTGTGTATATACTCATTAAATTTGTTGTATCTCAGCCTAACTTCATGTGTATTGTAAATGCTCCCATTTTAAAAGTTTTCGTTTTTCGTTGGCACATATCCAGAATTTGTTATCCCCGCATCCTCTATGACGTCGAACCAACAGGCCAATGGGCAGCCAGTTAATTTGCATAATTATGCACACGATAGCACTGAAGTAAGCACAGTACCCATTTACATATTGAATATGCCCTGTGATACAGCCTTACACTCGTATCTAATTTGTATAAAGTTCTTTAGCCATGATATAATTAAAATTTTAATGTTTGTACAGGCCACACGAGAGCTCTCTGCAAGCCATCTGATAAGAGTCTAGCTACTATCTGCCTAAATATTACTAACTCTACATTGTGTTCGCTTTCCAAGCAGTTCACATATTTAATGCACTTTCGGTTCTTGGGCGCATAAATTCAAAGTTCTACTTTTGAGGCATGCCAGGGCGAGAGAACTTATGAAAGTTTTCACAAAGTATAGCTTGGAAAACATCCGTCACAAAATAATCAGCAATATTTATCACACATCTAAATTTCAGCAATAAGTTCTAAATAATTTGTATTTATTTACGTTTACCCAAATTTTGTCTGCAATTCTGATAGTTACATGTCTAGTAATCAACTAAGAAGTTGTTTTAATTAAAGATTCTTTTGGAAACTTAGAATGGAACCCTCGCACATTTGTTTGTTTCCAGAGAACTGAAAGTTGAGGTTGAGGTTGCAATTTAGCAGAGCTCTTAAGTGCTATTTGCTTGCCGAGGCCAACTGGCAACACATTGTCTGTGCTAGACCCAAGGAAAATCGATGGGGAATATGTGAGAGACGACGAAGCGTCGTCGGGCCATAGCAACTTTGCATACTTTGCGGCGCGTTTTCTTGTTTTGTTAATCAGCTCGCAGCAAGCAGCAAGCAGCTAGCAGGGAAATGTGAACGTAAATACAAGTTTTCTACGAAGCAGAATGGCAACAAAAAGAAGTTCAACTCGTGGGTGTGTAGGTGGCATTTCATCATAAATTTAAATACACTTGCAACACGTGTCTGATAAGTAAGCGCAGTGCGGCAACTGTGTGGCTTCCCGCCCACAATGAACACAATGTTATCAATTATGGTTCTCCACGTCCCGCCTTCCGTCTCCCGTCTGCCAACCCACGATGGCCAAGCACATATGGCGCACACGGCGTATGTGGGTTTTTCTTTTCGTTTTCTTTTTTTTTGCTGTAATACAATCCAAGTGCTTAAGTGTTGCTTTTGACATGTTTGAATCGCTTGTGATTGCAGATAACTTCGACAACTGCTTTGAGGACGTGAAAGTTCTAGACGTCCTGCTACTTTTACGATTTGTGGTATTGTTGTTAGAAATCGGATCAAATATACATTTTATTTGTTAGACTGTGTGTGTGAGAGATAAAGCAATCAATTTAGCAATGGTCGAATGCTCACACACCTGTTGGGGCAACACAGCAATTTTCCAAGTGTTTCCCAGTTTTTTTGCTGTTGCCATCCGTTTGGCAATCATTTCGAGTTTCAACAAAAAACATTTGAAAAATCTCTGTTCATTGTTGCCAAGTCAATTTGCGCATTTTATTGCGTATCTGCATGTATGTATGTATGATTGAGTCGCTGCTACTGTGTGTGTGTGTGTGTTAATTTATGTCCGCTTTGCACGAACGGAAATTGAAAACGAAATTAGTTTGCAGTGCTGCTATTTGATTTGCTTGATTGGCTCGTCTCATCTGGGCATCTAATTCAAATAAAATGTGTGATTATGCGACTAGGCACGTGTGTGTGTGTGTGTGTGTGTGTGCTTCACTGCGATATGCTCCTTATCAAGCTGGCTGTCATAATAAATGACACGGCAATTTATAAATGCAGCCCCAACTGCCAGCTGCCAACTCCTGGCCACGTTATCAGGACATCAGTTGTTAATATGATTCCACTTATATTATACGACTATGTCGCATACGTTTTATATACGTCTCCGCGCGTGTCATTTGTGTGTGTGTGCCTCGCTGAATTGCTGAAAATGAGTACTCCGAAATGGAGTTGGGAAATTGCTGGCTGGCAAAGATATAATGCCTGCGATATGCTGATAGAGCACAGAGAGCCCCAAAAGAGACCAACGACGACGACAAGACATTCTAGGAGTGGGCGGCGTCTGCTGCGTGGCTTGCAGCAAAGAGGCAGCAAATTTGTTAAGTGACAACAGAAAATGCCAAAATGTACAAAAGAAGTCGTGACAAATTGTTGCAAATATTTTTGAATTTTCGTTTTAATGCGCTGTGGCACGTGGCAAACGAGCCACACACCGAGTCTCGCTCTTCCCTTCGGTCGTTGTCTAATAAAATTGTTCCAAATATTTAGCAGCACCGAAATATGTGAACGACTGACACAGCAAATATTACTTTGGCAGTGGATATGGCCAGGGCTAAACGTGTCGCAACACCAGACTGACCCAATATAGGATAAATAGAAGCATTTGAAAATTCAAAGAAATATTTACAATCTTATAGATACTTTAAAGAGTGTGTGTAAATTAAGAAATCTCAGTTTGCGCCCAGGGAATCGTAATGGGAAAACAATGTTTTTTGTTGGATTTTGGCTGTATTCGCGTTCGCTGTCGAAACTTTGCAACATCCGAGTGGCACGTGGCAGTTAACACCACCTGTCGCTGCTGCACTCGGAGCAAACTTTATAGCCAAGGTTGCATACACACACAATTGGCAATTCAATTTCACCTTCAAACAACTTGCATTTGGTGCAAACACAAACACAAATACAGACGCCCACCCTCCCAGCCTTGGGCAGCACTTTTTGTGGCTCTTTGTAGTTGCGAAGCCCACCCTGCCCCAAAAGGCAAGGCCAGCCAAATGCGATCCCTGCCTTCTCTGCCTGCGCATATTTCCTTTGTTGACATATGTGTTTTTGCTCTTGAGTTTTGCTCTTGGATCGGCTCCAGTTTGTGTGTCTCGGTCATGCCAGATACTCGTCCATATTAACGGCTGAGCATCACAAGAGCGACAGCCAAATGATGCTCATGCATGCGCATAATACGATGCCCATACATACATTCATAGAAATTCATGTAAGTGTGTGAGTGTCCTTGCCCACTTTAAGGAGGCTGCCTTGGGAAACTGAGACAACGCAAGGCGAAGGCACAACAAACTTGTCTGTGTGCGACTTTGGCACTGATGAGTTCAAGGCTCTGGCATTGCGAGTTCACCATCAGAAAGCGATGTGCTGAACTTTAACATACCCTGTACATATTTAATAACCATGCAAAACATCAGCATGACGCATCAATCTAGCCGATTGCTAAGCTCTCCACTTTGCAGGGCATAAATAAGCCTTTCCTTCAATATTTCCTTGGCCTTGTGAGTTCGTGTGTGCATGCTCGGATTAGACAACAATTGTCTGTTGTTGTCGAGCCTTCAAGGAGAACAAAAAATGATTTTCGATGTACCCAATGGAGCATAAGCTTTAAGTCCCTATACTGTCCACTTTGCAGCAGCATGTTAAAACTTAAAGACATGCTTTCGAATTATTTAATAAAATGATTTTGTTTTTTTGCTCCTGACCCCAAAAACTTGTTCGGTCATTTTGACAATAAAATACTTCATTTTACCCGCCCCCCCTGCACATTAAACCTGCCTCGTGCAGACAATAACCCACAACCAAATCCATATCCATCTCCATGTCCATATGCACTCTCAACCTCTCTCCCATATCCATTTTACTGGAAGCAAATTTAATTAATGTCGTGCTTTTATTCATTTTTACAAATATTTCACGACAAAAGTTTTGCAATGTGTTTTTGTTTTTTTTTTTTTTGTTTTTTGTTTTGCTTGTGACATGTTATTTTATGGCTTAGACGTGTAATTGTGGAAATGCTTTAGAGTTTAATGTACGCGCTCATAGCGAAAAACTTGCGTTAATTTTCCATTAGCTCTCTCCAACTGTTCCAATTCTCAGGCACACCAGATGCCGCACAAATGGCACAACGTTGCCTTCCTATCGCCGATGTTTTGCGATCATTGCGGCTCGCTCTTGCACGGCATCACGCACAAGGGTCTCAAGTGTCGAGGTAATAGCCAACAGACTGATCGATTGAGAGACTCGAAGGACAATCCCTATATCTCACACATTTAGTTCATATTCTCTTTGCCTCATTGTGTCGTTTTATGTGTTTCTGTATGCGTTTAAACCACTGATGTGTGCGTCGCACATTTTAAAAGCAAATTCATAAAAGAATTAAATTAAATATGTTTGATTTATTTATATAAAAATTAGTATTTTAATGATATTTATTTTTTTATTTTCATATTTGCTTTATATAAATTTGGAATTTCAAAATTCTATAGCAACCAAATTCATTATCATTATTACTTGGTTTCTAAACCAAAAAAAAATAAAATTTGTTATTTTAAAATTAACTTTTCTATAAAATTGTATTACCAAAATGAATTTTTAAAGTGTCACGCACCCATCGCCCTTCAGCATAACATCCAAGCCATCGGTTCTTGTCGTCTTGCGGTTGAGTTCTCTTTTTGAATTGTTGCAATTTACAATTAGCAACGCTTTGTTTTGACTCAAGTGCTCACTTGTCTCGCACACTGTGAGTGTGTTGTGTGTGTGTGTGTGTGGAGCGTGTGTGTGTTTAGGTAGAAAAGTATGTGAGTGACTGTGGACAATACTTGAGTTGTTCTCGTTGTTCTTGTTATTGTTGCCGTTGCTCTAGTTGTTGACAAGTTGGCGACTCTTCCGCCAACCTGTCGTTTCTGAGGCGCTTTACGTTTTTGTATTTGCTTGCACTTTACAGTTTGTTAATGTAAGAATTGTTAGTTTCAAAATTTGCAGATGCATTAGAAAATTAACACTAAAGACTGTTAATGAAGTGAACAACATTCGGCTTAGGATAATGTTATCATAAAATGCATTTCAGTTTAATTGTATTACTTACTCTTGCTACTATGTATGTTTATCTCGTTATTGTTATTTTGTGCTGTTGTCTTTTGTGTTGATTGCTTGGAGTTTGGTTTGGTTTTACTTTGACAAAAACTGCGCAATTTTCCAAGTCATTTGTTTGAAGTCGCAAATTGCCGCCTTTAATATCCGGCTTGGCCCTTGGCAAACAAATAATTTACTTACGCCTCATTGCCTCGGCCAGGCAAACAGGGCTGCATAACCACAATAACAACAGCAAACAATAGATAAACAGACCACTTCATCCACACACAAACACACACACAGAAGGACACAACACACAGGGAACCCAAAACAAATATGAAATGGCCGACGAGCCAACAGATTGCGAATGGAAATGTAAATGTGGCAACAAAAAAATCCTCCAACAAAGAGGCGCAACCACAACCGGATGTGCGTGTCCCAATGTGTATGTGTGTCTGTGCATGTGTGTGTAATTGTCATTATCGAGCGACAATTTCATGTTGGCGTATATGTATGTGTGTTGGTTGTTGCAGTCTGTTCAATAATGATTGCGGTTCTATTGCAATACTGTGGCCGATGCGTTGCAGCATAAGCCACAGAAGTACCTCTTTAATAGATTGTTTTGAAAAGACTATCGAATAGAACAAGAATTATTATAATTATTATTTTATTATTATAAATATTATTAGATTTATTATTTTATTATTATAAATATTATTATAATTATAATTATAATTATAATTATAATTATTATTATTATTATTATTATTATTATTATTATTATTATTATTATTATTATTATTATTATTATTATTATTATTATTATTATTATTATTATTATTATTATTATTATTATTATTATTATTATTATTATTATTATTATTATTATTATTATTATTATTATTATTATTATTATTATTATTATTATTATTATTATTATTATTATTATTATTATTATTATTATTATTATTATTATTATTATTATTATTATTATTATTATTATTATTATTATTATTATTAGCCAGCCCTGTGACATACCCTGTTTACCTATTTATGTTGGATATTTACATTGAACATATAGGGTCTGTTACATAAGCCTGCATGTGTAGCTACATAAATAAATAATTTTACGCAAAAAAGCAGAACACACAAAACTGGGCCACATAATGAATACACACACATACACACACACACACTTACATTCGTTTATACTTGTAGCTCGTGTTGTTGCTGTGTTTGTATCACATAATGCGGCACGCAAAGGGAAAACCTTTTCTTTTCTTCTTTTTTATTTGCTCGTTTTTTGTTGTTGTCTTGTTTTTGTTGCGCTGCAAAAAAACTTCTTTCATATTTTCATTAAACACAACACACAAACAGCCCATCTGACCGGCCTGCCACGCCCACAGCCCACAGCCCACAGCCAACAGGCCACAGCTTGCTGAGCAGTGTCCAATGTGCTCATGGACGTCAAAAAATGATTACTTTTTTCCATGTGAGGCGAGCAACAAGCGAAAATTTCAAAATGTTACGTATACGGCACATGTGGCATGCGTCAAATGACGTTGCTGCAGGACTTCACACTGCTGTGGTAGTCAACGGGTGGTTGGGCAATGGGGATGGAGTGGATAAGGGAAAGCGGAAGGGGAAGCGGAAGGGGAAGGGTGGACATTGGGATTGTGTCGAAATGGTCAAAGCAATTTTACACATGAGCAAAGCGACAGAAGAAAGCAAAATAAACAAACAAAGGAAAAGCCGCACTGAAATCAAGCCAATGATGCAACGCCGCAGGACCAAACTGATGACTGACAATTACCATCACGATGATGAGCATGCCGATGATGATGCTGATGATGAGGATAGCTGGTAAAGGGACTCAATGAACAAATTGATCAGTTTGAACAATTTTTAATTGAAGCCCTATTGACTTTGAATAACAAGTCTGTTGGCAATTTTATTATAGCATGTCTGGAGCCACCTTTACAATTAATAGCTGGCAATGCTGATTTTTCTGCGTTGCCGACAAAACGAATTACACTTCCATTTGCAATAATTTCCAATTGAATGCCTTTCGAGTATTCCTACTCCGCTTCTACCACTTCCCAAGTGCTCACATGTCAGTGGCATATGCGCCTCAAACTGTGCAACAGTTTTGCGCCGCGCTGCGGTTCATTTCCTGTTGCTGTTGCTGCTGCTGCCAAATTGATTGCGATTGCAGTTGACATCGCAAATTGGGCGTTGATTTGTATCTCTGTGTGGATACTTTATATGTACCATCTGTGTGTGTGGCTTGTGGGCTTGGCTCGGCTGCAAGAAAGCGAAATGAATGGAATTGCCTTTTGGCGAACTAGGAGTCGGGTGAGTTTACTGGATTGTCGTGCTGATTGATAACCAAGCGCAGCTGTTTGCCGAGTCTGTCAAGTAAGCGACACTTTTTGCTCCCCCTCTCCCCCGACTGGCGACGGGTAAGTACTTGAGGCACATCAAAACTCACTTTGTATGCGTGCCATGTCGTGTGTCCTGTGCGTTATATTTATATACTATATATACTGTGTGTATGTGTGAGCGTGTGTGTGTGCGTACTTTTATTCCTGCTTTCCATCACTCTGCCCATATTGCCCCTGTGTCCACCAGCAACGATAACAACAAAGAGAAATACTTTCAATCTATGCCAAAACTTTCTCTGGCACAAATCCAAACCGCCTCCTACTGAGTTGCTCCATCTATTTCAATGATTGCCAAGTGGCCACTAACAAGCGACTTATATTTATTCCTCTACGTGACATCTGACCTGACCATTGGACATTGGACTTTGGACAACCGTTGCTTGTTTAGCATGCGATATGAATGTTCATGCCCGCTGCAAGGAGAACGTGCCCAGCCTCTGCGGCTGTGATCACACTGAGCGACGGGGTCGCATCTATCTGGAGATAAATGTCAAAGAGAATCTACTCACCGTTCACAGTAAGTACGAATAATGCCCACTTCCATTCAATGCGTATTACGGTCAACACAGCTCTTAACTTGTTACAAAAACTTTTCTTTCCTTGCTTTCCTTTCTCCGTTCTCTGCTCTGCAATACTCGTACACAACTAAAGCGCTTTTAACCAATTACGGCGCCTAAGAACCTTGCCATAAGCCCTCAACTCACTCCGAAGTTTGCCAAGGCAAATTTAAACATACTTATACTATATAGCAACGAAAATAAAAATGCATGCCAAACTTTTTCAACAAGGCGCTTAAAATGTTCAAGTTGTTTTCCATTGTGCTAGGCTTTAAAAAATTCCACTTTTTGATTACGGAATGTTCCAACTTTAAGCTGGTTAGAAGACTCAAAGAATTAATGTTGGATTCTCAATGCATTTTTGTATATATAGATCTTATATTTAATAGCAATTGGAGAGCAAGCAGAGATCTCATTTTTTAAATGCCAATATTAATTACGTAAATGTCCACAATAATTTTAAAGCAATTAGAGATTTATCTAAGATATTCCCTCTATTAGGCAACGAACCCATTAAATTTGTCTACATTTTGGAGCGCTGATTATTAATAATTCAAATGCAATTATAGACCTCACATAAATATTTTTGTAGCTCTTGTAGTTAAGGAGCGAGCTACAAAATATTTAAAATTCAACTTGCTCGTGAAACTGGCAAATTGCTTATGCTTTGTATTCATTCATTATAAGGGAAACTTAATTTATAAGACCACATAATGAATAAGCCACTGCAGTTGCAAGACAAAAGCCTGGAAAATATGTTAAGTTAAGGCGAGCACAAAAGCAAACTCGTAGAACGGCAATAACAAACAATGGCCAAGTTAATACCTCTGCAACGTTCATAGAATTGCTTTCGCCTCTGGTGGAGAAGCTAACATTTTTATTTGCATCGTTGCAGTCAAGGAGGGACGCAATCTCATACCTATGGACCCCAACGGGCTGAGCGATCCGTATGTGAAGGTCAAGCTGATACCCGACGACAAAGATCAATCCAAGAAGAAGACGCGCACAATCAAGGCGTGTCTGAATCCGGTCTGGAATGAGACGCTCAGCTAGTAAATACAATACTGATATTAGAAGGATTTTAAAAGCATATCATATAAAACCAAATCATTGCAGTGATCTCAAGCCGGAGGATAAGGATCGACGAATACTGATCGAGGTGTGGGACTGGGATCGCACTTCACGCAATGATTTTATGGGCGCCTTGTCGTTTGGCATTTCGGAGATTATCAAGAATCCAACCAACGGCTGGTTCAAGCTGCTCACCCAGGAGGAGGGCGAGTACTACAATGTGCCCTGTGCGGATGATCAACAGGATTTGCTGAAGCTGAAGCAGAAGCCATCACAAAAGAAGCAGCCGGTGATGCGCTGCGACACTCATACGCACTCACAGTCCAAAAAGGACATGACACGTGCCACGGACTTCAATTTCATCAAAGTGCTGGGCAAGGGATCCTTTGGCAAGGTAATTAACACATCACCCCAAGCTCAATAGTATTTGCTGAATTTGATTGGATGCTGCAGGTGCTGCTGGCGGAGCGAAAAGGAAGCGAGGAACTGTACGCCATTAAGATCCTCAAGAAGGATGTGATTATCCAGGACGATGATGTGGAATGCACGATGATTGAGAAGCGTGTACTGGCGCTGGGTGAGAAACCGCCGTTCCTTGTCCAGCTGCATTCCTGTTTTCAGACAATGGTGCGTATACGCAATCAAGCGCAATACAATTCGCTCATTTATGATTATGCCACGTCATTAGGACCGTCTATTCTTTGTCATGGAGTACGTGAACGGCGGCGATTTGATGTTTCAAATACAACAGTTTGGCAAATTTAAGGAACCAGTCGCCGTGTATGTAAACAGTTGATCAAAATAAGAGTAGACACGTTAGGATGTCTTTTGTTCTGTTTCCTTAGTTTCTATGCAGCTGAAATAGCTGCGGGTTTATTCTATCTGCACGCCAAGGGCATCCTCTACAGAGATCTCAAGCTGGACAATGTGCTGCTGGACGCGGACGGACATGTGAAAATTGCCGACTTCGGCATGTGCAAGGAGAACATCATGGGCGATAAGACGACCAAAACATTCTGCGGAACACCCGACTACATTGCACCCGAAGTGAGCGGATTTTGTGCAATCCATCGAACACTCATTTTAATTTCTACTGCCATCCATTTAGATAATACTTTATCAGCCATACGGCAAGTCTGTGGATTGGTGGGCCTACGGCGTGCTGCTCTATGAGATGCTGGTTGGACAGCCACCTTTTGACGGCGAGGATGAGGAGGAGTTATTTGCGGCCATCACTGATCATAATGTTTCCTATCCGAAGAGTCTAAGCAAGGAGGCCAAGGAGGCATGCAAAGGCGTTAGTATATAGAACAACTTTCTTCTTGCATATTAATTTAATTAAACCACTCTTCCAGTTCCTCACCAAACAGCCCAATAAGCGGTTGGGTTGCGGCTCCTCGGGTGAGGAGGATGTGCGCCTGCATCCATTTTTCCGACGCATCGACTGGGAGAAGATCGAGAACCGCGAAGTACAACCGCCATTCAAGCCGAAAATTGTAAATAATTATTATGAGACTACCACGAAACAGAAAAAACTTTACCATTATATGTTACAGAAACACCGCAAGGATGTGTCCAATTTCGATAAGCAATTCACATCAGAGAAAACAGACTTGACACCAACGGATAAAGTATTTATGATGAATCTAGATCAATCGGAATTTGTTGGCTTCTCCTACGTGAATCCGGAATATATTGTGAGCCCATAAGCAGTAGCAGTTAACGCTAACGATTAAACATTAAATGGACATTGCAATTACCCAGCGAGTTGTATCATCAGTTGATATTAATTGTTAATTAAAAAGACATTTGTTAGCTCATGTTTATTTAATTTAGATCGTGTTGTTATTTATGCTAAATGAAAGCAATAATATTGTCTTAAGTTTTATTTAGTGCTTATTTAGTTATTAAACTAATTTCTAGAATTTCATGAGTACTTTAAGTTATCAAATCGCAGTATCTTAATTTAGTTGCATATTTCAAAATCACTGTTAAGCAATTCTCCATGTTGAAACTGCAACTCGAAGCCAAAAAAAAAACAAACATCAAAACAAAAATGAATAAAGAATAATGTATGGAATAAAAACTTTTATTTTATATACCATTTACCCAACGCTTTTCTCTGCTTCCACTTTCACTACAAGCTGTAAAACTTTCCCGAGCACTGCGCTTTTATCATTTTTCATATTTCAAATTTCCTGACCCATTTGACAACTTTTCCACACGAAAATTCCAAACTCTCGTATTCAGCAAGTATTAAATTTGTGCTAAATTATTTATATATATTAGTCCATAATATAAAAAAAGAAAAACACTTTTAGCAAAACTCTGAATGTTATCTCTCACATATTGAATACATAGCAAAAATTAAACATATACTCCGTTGAATTAGATAATCTATGGTCCTTTGAACACATTATTTTTTTAGCCAAAGCACTAAACAAAACTTGAACTCAAACTCAGCAAATTAATGAATACGAACCTTACAAAAGGATTCTACGATTCGGGTCAGAGTTTTAAACGTTGTTCGATTATAATGTTGGCCCCTGCATTATCATCAAATCGAAATGTACGTTTAACTATGTTGACAAACAAATTTTAAAATACTAACACCAATAATATCTTCACATAATTTTTCACAAATATTCGAAATGTTTTTCGCTCAGTAAAAACAAATCATAGCATCCCTTTATGTGTGTATATGATTACATTATAATAATATTATTCGCAAAAATTTTAAATCACGTAAAAATTTAATTTTTTAGCAGTATGCATAAGCCGAATATGTATTGAAAAGAATATATGTTCGGCATAGAGTCTCAATGTACCATAATAAATATAAATAAAATATTTAGCAAACAAATTGCATAGCAATAAGTTAAAGCTATAATTTCTAAGTTTAGTCTATTAGTAAATAACTATATCAAACGGATAAAGTGAAAGATGTCAAAGATAACTTATTGCTATTAACTGCGCCAGAAGTGTAGCTTTCTAAAGTACTTACTTATAGGTGGGATGATATATACTTATTGTCTTTCTGTTGACACTTTAGTACCTAACAAATTTAGCTACTAAAACTACTATTAAACAATGAGAAAAGACAATCTACTATAAGCACATGAAATACCTTGGGTTACCAAAAACAAAAACAAAAGGAAACAGAATATATAAGAAAATCAGAGCAACAGTTAAATGAAATTAAATTTAATCTTAACATTTTTGGTAGCGCAACCTAAGCTAAGCTTTTGTGCCTCTTGTAGTTCTCTTTGTTTCAGCAAGCGTAAGAAATTCTGAACTCTGAAATTTAACTTAAACAAGTATAAAAACAAGATAAATGTAACTCACATATTTAATAAATATATAACATAATACGTATAGAACTTAATCAACTGATATCTCTGTAGCCAAGCTATGTGCTAAAAAGTAGGGCACAAAAACCGATAGAATGAATCTAATCTAAATTAAACTAAATAATAATAAACTTATTGATAAACAGCAAACAAAATATAATGTAGTTCGAATTTGATGAATATCTAAAATAATTTGACATATTTATATAAAATGTATAACTCCGAACTTGAAGCATTTAAATCATTTATTTCATAGCAAAGATGTGTCGAAATATTATGATAAATAAAATCAAATATTCAGATATACGTATTGTAAGCAACATAATATGATACTATTTTAATTTGATATAAACTAATTTTGTGACTACTTATGACTATGACGAGTACCACTAAAAGTTCAAGTTCAACAGATTGTATTGCTCGTATATTATATGACCTATAATATAAATATATATATATTATTAACATGACGATTAATATGCATATGTGTGTGTAGTACGAACTTAAGATGATTGATTACTTTAATGAATTTGATGGTAACAAAACAAAATTTCCAAGTCTGTTCAAATATTGAAAATATTTACGCATTAACACTAAAATTACAACTAACATTAACATTAAAGTTTAGATAAAATTAATTTTACTATTGAACTATACAAATGGCATATTTATTATTGACATATACATATAAATATATGTATATAGATATATATATATTTAAATATTTTTATTATTAGTCATTATTGCCTATTAATTTGTTATTTATGGTAAGCATTTTACAACATATTTAATTGTTTATTTTTTTTAAGTGTTTTTGAACAACTCATGTATGTGTTTTTTATCGAATATTACTATAAAAGCAAGCATTAATTTAGTACAAATTCAACTACAAATATAAATATAATATATATCAAAATCAAATACAAATCTCGATGTTTGCCGTAAGCATATTAAAAACATAAATTCAACTCAATAAATTTCTTCAAAAAACCAAAAGACAATATCCTGTTATTTAGTTAAGGGAAACAACATTGTCCCTGTCTATAGAACTGAAGTCTATCAGCCATTAAGAATAAATTATGTTCAGTTTAGTAAACTAACGAATTCGCCTCCTGTTAGTTGCAAACTTCGTCACAAAGTTTAGATAACCCATCCATACAGCCTGGAAGCCCAGTCGTAAAACCAAAACTATTTTTACAATGTTGTCATCGGCTTTCCACTAACTCGGCAACAATATACTAAACTCCAATGAACTATCTGCACAAATACTCTTATATTATATTTATTCGGCAATGGTATGTATGTACTCATTTATTATTTATAAAATAAATAAATCTAATGCGAATCAATCGACACTTGAGTGTGGGCATCATTCATCCGAATAAATTGTTCTCTGCCAATTCTGATTTCACGCACATTATGTGTGTCGTTTGTTTATATTATTTGTTATATGTTTTTTTTATATAATTTTGTTATGTTATGTGTATTTTTTTATTTTTATTGTTAATACTTATCAATCATAAAGGTGTTTGGCTTCCATTATTTGCTCAGCCCGCAAGTTTAAGCTTTAAACTTATTAATTTATTTTCCTTATTGAATTATACCACTAGACCACAAGTTAAAAAAAATAACAATGAAAATTTAATTTTATAGGGAATACAATAGTCAGAATGTTTGCCAAAAAATAGAGAAAAATGATGTAGTCATTGGGAAAGCAAGTTAGTCAGAGGCGTCGAGGTACTCGAACTGGATGGCTCTTTATCATTGATTGCATACAAATTAACATTTATGCGCACGTTAGCATTAGATAATCTTATCGTCTGAATTTGCAAACAATTAGATAAACATGTCCCACAGGCCATCCAGTCAGTCAGCAATCACTCAGGCTATCAGTCATGTTCGTCGTCCTGAATTTCACCAGCCCCATGAGCAGCAGCGGCAGTTCCAGATATTCGGACCCAACAAATGATGAGTGCATGTTCCAAAGAACTCCGCCCACTATAACCATATTGCTGGTCTATGGATTGGCGGTTCCCACCTTGTCATCCTTTGGGCTGTGCACCAACTTCATCAATTGCGTTGTCTTCATGCGACCAAAGATGACACCCTCGGCCTTCACATATTTGGCCGCACTTTCCTGCTTGGATTGCATCTCCTGTCTGCTCATCACATTCACAGCGCTCTCAAGGAGCTATTTCTACAACAGTGCCGCGTGGACAGCCTACGACTATCAGTGGCAAACGCCACTATTTGGCATTAGCACTGGAGCTGCCAACCTGATGTTGGCATGCGTCAGTCTGGATCGTTTAATCTACTTGTCGCGCTGCAAGGTCAGCAATGGTGCACCAAGTTTCTGTCGTCGAAAAGTCGCACGCTGCATGATCTGTGGCGTCTTTCTGATCTCAGTGATTGTTAATATGCCTTACTTTTTTGTTTTTGTCGTCGATCTGGATACGGCCAAATGCCATGTCACCCAATTTTATCACTCCAAGTGCGTAGCAAAGTGCAAGCCGCAAGCCAATTCAATGTCATCTTAAATATTTTATTCAATTGGTAGATTATACGAGTGGCATAATTGGTTTTCCTTTGCCCTGTTGGCCCTGATACCAGCCGTGTTTCTGCTGGTAGGCAACACGGTCACCATCATTGTCTTTCGGCGTTGGACCAAGCAAAGCAAATTGTGCCATCAAAGCGCCAACAACACCACCCACAAACGCTTTCAGGTAAACCACAACTCTTTTTTATAAATAAAAAAAATCTACAGAATATATTTTACTACTGCAGCATCAAATGAAGCTAACGATCAGCATTGTCATAGTTATCACATTGTACATGGTGGGTGAGTTGCCCGCTCACATGACATCCAGGAAGAGTTCGTTGAATCTGCTCTTTGGCGGCGATGCCAACAAAGTAGATGAGGAGATGATGGAGCGTCTGGAAGTCATATTTATAACACTAAATGCACTTCAGCTCAGCCTAAACATTGTGGTCTATGGTGTCATTAATCCTAGCTTCATGCCCGAATTCTTTTTGTGCATGCGCAACACATCCGATGTCTGCTTTAGTCTGTGCTGTTTGCCAGCGCTGTCACGGGGCTGCCGTCGATGCTGGGATTGGACACAACGTCGTGATCAGCCAACTGCCGAGGAGCGTGTCATTAGCTGTGTGGCTCCACATCAGCTGCCAGCGGATGAGGCACTCAGTTGCGGCTGTGAAAGCTGGAGCAGTGATTCCGGTTGTGAAAATGAAGCCCATTGCAGGACAGCGACGGGGACGTTTGCCTTTGTTGACGAATTCGATTGCCAGGAAGATGAGCAAGAACCACAAGTAGACGTCTTCATAACCAAGTCCAGCGCTCATATGCTTCCAGCTGAATGTTCGCTTGCTCCCAGCGATGAGGCACATTTTGTTGTATTAACGTAAATTCATTCGAATATTAATAAAAATAAGTTGGTGTCATATCAAGATTGGGTTAATAAACCATGAAACATTTGAATGGTTAGGTTAAGCACACCATCAGATTTACAATCTCATCATAGCCTTTAAACAGACTGAACAAAAGTAGAACTAAAGAAAAACTAATGAGACTCAACATGAGACATGCACCAGTTGCGAAGTTTGCAGTCTCTGACAACAGATTCCATTTTTAAGATAGATTTCACGTGCAGATTTAATTGCTTGAATTAATATGTTGAATACATCGTACATCATACTTATAGATATTGGAATTAATATTAAATAATAGAATGTTAACAGTTACGTAGGTTTACTTCACTACCGAGCAATTTAAATTTATGTACATTTATTAAATCTACAAATATATCTCTACATATTTTAGATAGTTCTATTTGCCCTGCAGTTTTGATAGGAAATCCATTAAAAATTGATGACGGGCACGCAGTTCGGCCTCGTTTCGGTGTGGAAGCTTGGCCGCCATCCGTTGAATGAGATGTTGTCGATCTCTCGCACCCATCTTCATTTCTATCAATATGATCTTATCCTCTTCACGCTTCCAGGCATTTGCAGTGGGTGACACACTCGTACTTGCCTTTTGAGCAGTTGGCTCAGCTGGCGAAGATTCGTTCTCTGTCTTATCTGTACAGTTGGCTAGCGTAGCCACAACATCCAGTTTGCAGTCCTCGTCGCTATCGAACTGTGTGGTAATCACATGTTGTGGAGTACTATTGGCGCTTAACGGCTCGAGTTCATCCTCTGAATTTTCCACATCCATTTTAATGACCGGGAGTGATTGCTGAGGCTTCGCAGAGTCCACAGGCAATAACTCCTCCTGTGCTTCAGTTTCCAATTTAGCTACTGCCGGCTCTGGACTCTGCTTCGCTTGTGCAATGATACGAATGCCAGCTTTACTGTCTATCTCATCCGGAGCACTACCTTCCTGATCGATTAGAGTGCGGAGTCGTTTGGCACATTCGATCGCCGGTGAGACGGGAGCAGATGCACGCACTTGAGGCTCATGGATTACCACCATAGGTTGTGTACTATAGCGTGGACGCGTCTGCGTCTGAGCCAAAGGCGAGCGCACCTTTTTGCTTGGCGATTTCCGCTTATCCAACTGCGGTGATGCGTTGCTTGTTGATGCCGTTACCACAAATGGACTCACGCCTGACAAGGGCGAAATGTTCGCCGAGTTTTGACGGCGTGGCGACATTTCGCCAAAGTTAATGGCCGTCTTCTTTGCATGTGGATGATGATGGGCATGATGATTTCCACTACTAAGATTCGGTGTGCTAGTGGTTGCATGGTTGAAATTGCTGCTATAATAACTGGCATTGAGTCGCATTGCATGCGCTCTTAATGTCACATCATCGCACACGTCAAGCGAGGAGCAGCTGTTCTCCTCGTCCCCCGTTGTAGTGTCAATGATCAAGGCACGACTCGGATCGTCCTCTTCGCTACGCTCGGCGGCATCATCACTATCCACAGCAGCTGCCGCACTTATCAGTTTCTCGCCCAGGGCACGCACTCCATGAGCGCAAGTGAAATTGTCTCCGACTAGCGTATCATTGTTTTGTTCGTTGTAAATGCTGGCAGCTCGAAATGATAATTTCGCGGGCAGCATAATTTTGGAGCCATAGAATATGCGACCATTGAGATATCGCAGTTGACAGCCAGGTGGCTTGCCCTGGGCAGGAACATCATCCATCAACTCGTTGACAGTCTCCACAAACTCTCCGCTGGTGTTGTTAAGCACTTCGTGCATGTTAATTGTCTCCACAGGAGGCAGCATTCTAGAAAAGAAACAAGAAACAATTAATATTTTATAAGCAGTCGCAAAGAACTTGTCACTTACCGCTTGGGGGGCTTTGCTTGGGGAAATTGCTGCACAAACCAATCGCACAGAAACTGATTTCCTTTAAGCAGCGGCAGGATTTTGGACTCAACCTTTTTAATGCTCACACTTGGCAGTTCGGCCAGCTCGCTGAGACAGGCGTATATCTTTCGTATTTGCGCTGGTTGCTTGCAGAAATAGATGTTGAGTTTGTTAATAAAATTACTAGAGTTGGTAATCATGAAGTATTCGAAAAATTTGCCCAGCTCGGCGGCCTCTTCTGGTAACAGAAAGTTCAGAAACACCTCAGCCAACTCAGGATGATCGGGTAGTAACAATTTCTCTATTTTCTATGGATTGTAAAAGCAACATTAAAACACCTTAATACTGTCCTGAATAGAGCCACTTACCAAGTACAGCTCGGATACTTTATCCCTATTTGGATCAAATGCTTGCAGCAGCTGATTGAACTTTTGACAATCTTCCAAGCGATTTGATGAAAACAAAGCTTCCTCCACTTTGTCGTAAAAGTTAAAGGCAAATGCTATACAAAAAGTGTGAAATTAATGCGATGAATTTAAATGTATTCTCCATACTTACTGGCATCTTTGCGATTGCGCTCCTCAGCGCTATCCGGCCGCATCATATGCCGCAGCATCTCCTCCTGCCGATTTATCCTGCGATTGCGTGCAGCTTCCTCGCAGCGTTGTCGTTTCTGCTGGTGCTGTGGCGAGCTGACCGTTGCCACAGCCTCCTCCTGCTGCTTGCTTTGGGTAAACATCTTCAGATCGACCAGCAGCTGTGTGTACAGTTCGAGTGCCAAGAAGCGTCTGTGACAAAACTGCACAGCCTCGGCGTGGTCATAGAGATTACGCTGCTTTTGCAGGTAGCTGACGTACGAGGTAATTAGGGACGTGCAACGTTGCCTCAGCTTGTGACGCAAACGTTGCCGCAGTATATGGTAGCGACTGCGCGGCGGGTTGCGCGATCCTGTTAATCCTTTATGGCGTCCTTTATGGCAGGTTACAATGCGCCTCTTTAAAATGCAACAACGCGCCCTTTTGCCCCTGACAGATGTTGAACTGAGATTTGTATCCTCTGTCCGCTCAACAGACGAGTTCAACCCTTGGATTTGCAAAGTCTGCGATAAAGGATCAAAACTAAAGTTTACGGCAGGCGGTGCATCCTCTGGCAATGGAGGTAATGGTGGCGGAAGTTCCAATGCAACGCACTCGTTGCTGGTGTGAAGTGTTCGATTTATATTGGCAACATTATCCGCAAAAGGGGCCGGCAACAGCGGCACCGAGACACCAGCTCCGTGTGAGTTTGGACTTAATCCAGCGCCAAACACGTAATTAACATTGATGGTAAGTGATGATGACGAGTTGCTTTGGTTTTTGCTTGAACGCGGTTTCCTTTTGGATTGTGTATTTGGCTGGTTTGATTGGTTGGTGTGCGGCGTGTGCAATGGATGCGATAACAGGCTGGTGGCACTTCCATGGGGCACCGCAGCCTCGCCCAAACTATCGGGTAGCACCAAATCCTCGCCAACTGCTTCGCGCACAAATTCCAGAAACGATGTACTCGCTGCCGGGGAGGCGTGAATCGTTGGTTTGCTGTAGCGACGAGGACGTTTTGTGTTGTCCCACTTTTGCTGCAATGATTACGCAAATGCAATCGTCATTAAAATGCCAGAATAGCATATACAATTGTTTTTCTATTGCTTTTTTGGTATAGTCCACGATTTGTAAACAGTAGGATTGTTTTGTTGTTATTTTATCGATATATCGATAGCAAGGAGAAGCATTCTGATTTAAAATGTCATCGCTTGATATGCAAAATGCCGATAGCCCGTCCAAATAGTCACATTTGAAATGTTATCGCTTACGCAGTTATCGCTCTTTTGCCCATCACTGTGAGTAAGAGCGATCTAATTTTCTTTATTGTTTTTTGCAACTTTTGCAAATACTTTCACTTACAAGACGCTGATAAATAAAACTAATATTCAAACAGGTGTTGCAGTAAGTAGGCTCCTTCCCCACAACCCAAGAACAGGCGCAGAAAGTGCTGGCTGCTTTCAGTTACCATAAACACTGACCACGTCACAAAGTATTTGCATTCCGGCCAAAAGAAACGCAGCGAGATGAGCAAAGTGACATTTAAAATAACGCTCACTTCGGATCCCAAGCTGCCCTTCAAGGTGCTCAGCGTGCCAGAGGGTACGCCCTTCACCGCCGTGCTCAAGTTCGCCTCCGAGGAGTTCAAGGTGCCCGCCGAAACGAGCGCCATCATCACAGACGACGGCATTGGAATCAGTCCACAGCAGACAGCTGGCAATGTGTTCCTCAAGCATGGCTCCGAGCTGCGTCTAATTCCCCGAGATCGCGTCGGCCACTAGATTAATTTGCACCCAATTTTATTCGTTACAATAAACCGAGATTTCCCCCTAAACATGAACCATATGTAAACAACTGGGAAAGCTAAATGTCAAGCGTGCTCGACTGCGAGATACCCGATATCCACTTGGAGAGAATACCATGCGAATGACTATGTTGGGAATATACCAAAGTATACGTTATACGATAACCACATTATCAAGAAAACAGACTCTCCATTTAATATGAAATGTCATAGTACCGACAATATGCCAAAAGGTATATTCGTTATACAAACGTCTATGTTGGGAATATACCAAAATATACCACATTGTCAACAAAACAAACTTAGTAATTGCAGCGGCATCTGATTTAGGCCCTATAAAATAGTATCATGAATAACGTCTCTGCTTTTTAGAATCAAATGTTATGGAATCGTTTGGAAAGTTTAAATTATTATGCATATAAGAACTCAAGATCAGTTAATACCCGATACCTATAGGTTATAGGACATTTAAGAGGTCCGTCAACAAGTTGGTTGCTATTATAGTCTCAGTGATCAAGAATATAACGAGTTCTGTCACCAAGTCTGGTTTTTTTTTTAAATAATCTCTGTTGTTGACAATGTTCAAGAATATGTATATACTTTAGGTCTGCCTGTTGCAAAATGCGGGTATAAAATGAAACTCACCCCAATGTAATATTTCCAGGCGTTGGGCAACAGATGATACTGTGTCCGCGGCGTGCGCACGACGCCATCCTTGAAGCCCAAGATCATGCGATCAACGGGCGGCGCACGCCGATGCTCATAATAATACTTGACCGGATTGTAATGCTCCATCTGACGCAGCTCATTGACTTTGAAGTATATGCGTCTGTACTCCTTGCCGTGTATAAGATCCTTGGCCATTCGCTTGCATGCCACGCGATCGGGATCTGCATGCTTGCGCAGTGGTTTCTTGGCACTATTTATCATATTCAGATGCTTCTCCAGCCCCATGGCAATGAGCTGATACTCGGATGGCGCATAGGTGGTGAGTTGCACATTTCTGGGCTGGAAAGCCATGCGAGGCAGATACTGTGGATACATAAACACTGGACTGTCTAGCATCAGATCCATAATTCGAGGCGGTAGGCGTGGTACCTGACGATTGTTTGTTTCGCTAAAGGAAGGCAACTTAAATATATTTATATTTACAGTTTATATAGTTGGTTTACTCACGTCAATTGGGCTTCCTTGTTAATGAATCTCATCATGGCTCTGTTCTGTTCATCAAACTCATCGCTGCACAGCTCGTGCTCCCAGGTCTTTATCAGTTCTATCGCTCCACTTAAATTCCAGCAATTGAAGCTAGCATCTTTGGTCGCTCTCAACTGCAACTCTTGCAGCATTTCCTTGGGCTTATGCGCCATCGAATAAAGCGTGGGATGCGAGTACGTCTGCAGGAAGGACTGCGTCAGCAGTTGTGTGTGCAGGCGCAATTGTTGCTGCAGCATCTCGTGCTGTTCCTGGCTGAAGCCCATGGCATTTGTGGCCGGCATTGAAGGTATGGGCTTCAAGAGTCGCAGACTTTCGAACTGCTCCTCGTACTCGGAGTGAATGTGCTTGCGAACCGAGAGATATTTGCACGAGAAGTTCAGATCATAAGGCTCCGCAGAATCCATATAGCTGGACTCCTCCTCCAACACAGTGTCCGATGGCAACTGCTCCTGTTGTTCACTCTGAGCCAACACTTTGGCCAGCTGAAAGCAATTGGGTTGTCCTGGTAGCGGCACTGCAATCAACTCGGTTGGCTGTTGCCCAATGCCATCGGTTGGTATGCTTAGTAGTTTAAGCGTGCCGTTCAAGGATGTGTCGACCACATTGCATAAAGTGCTGGGCGTGGACATTACATCCGGATGAAATGAGCCGAGTTCCGTGGCCGCTGTCATGGACAGCTCAGCTACATTTGCTTCTGGAGCTTCAGTCGTAGTGATGAGCGGCACAAGAGGCGGCGCACTGTCAAAGTCAATCAGGCGCGTCACTTGTTCCACCGGATCGCTGGGCAAGGTCTGGTTGTGATAATTCAGAAACTTGTGAGGCGTTTCCAACTCAATGGAATCCAGTGAAACGCCCTCCTGCAAAAGGCCCGCAAACAGCTCCGACACCAAATCAGTGAGCTCCTTCTTTGATATATTCACATCGCGCAATTCCTCGGCATCCACGGGCACCATCTCGGCGGCTACATACTCGGGATCGTTGTCGGGATCATCGTCGTCGCCCAGTATGGTATTGCCTAGAAGCAAAAGACAATGAATACAAAATACTGCGAATTGAGCTGACTACTTACTTAAGGGTTTGGAGAAATCATTAAGGAACTGCATCCAGTCGGCGTCGTTGGCTGTCAGATCACTTTCGAGCACATCAAAATGTTCCTCGACATCTGGCGGCTTGAACTCCGACTGCAAGTCCTCAATAGTTGTCTGCTGCAGGCACAGTTTTGAACGGGTCCGGGTTGCAATCCGCAGATCTTCAGTATTTTTATCCAGTGGCAGTTTGAAGCAGCCGTCGGAACTGAATTTCACTGGCGAGTCCTCGTTGGCAGTCAGCGGCGTTTGTGGTGTGCAAGGATTCGAATCGAAGTCCGATGCCGTCGTATTGGGATCCTCATCCGACTACGAGTCTTATTAGTGAATCATTCGCAACAATTAAAATGGATTACTTACATGAAAGTCATCTTCTTTGAATGTATACTCCTCGTCCTCCTCGTCAGAGTGCAAGTCCTCGCGTATCAACGCCTCAATATCATTATCCACTGAACTATCCTTCAGGGGAGGCAGCGATATTCCCGGCGTGCGATTTAATTCACGCGCCTTGGCACGAGTCAGTTTGGCCACCGATGGTGTCTCAGTGATGATGATGGCACCACGCTGTTGTTGCTCTTGCAGATGCAGCTTCTCCTGGGCCTCCGCCTCGCGCTTCTCGCGAGCCAATTCGTCCTCCGCCTTGAGCGTTACCAGGGCCAACACGTGCTCATTGCGCACCACGCTGCGGACCACTTTGTGCATGTCCTCACTGGTGATGGCATTGACGCGGGCCACCTTGCGCAGCCGTCGATCAATCTCCTTCACATCCTCGATGTTGCACTCGTCCAGCTGCGATTCCAAGCTCGGTCTGCGCTGCTGTCCAGTGCTATCCTTGTCCAGTCGACGACGCTTTCGCGTTGGTCGTCGGTTGCTGTGTGTGGGCGTCGAATTGACACTGCTGTGGCTGCTGTTCGCTGCTCCTCGCGTGGGCGTCTTTAGTTCGGACGCCTCCGATTTTTTGGCACTATTTGGCATGATTCTGGGCACATTTAAACAACAACTAAAGCAATTTCCAAAGTGTTTGCTCGATCAAAACAAAAACACGACCAGTGTGTACACAAAATGCCGCCACATAAATTGCTGACTATCGCGCCCGGGGCGCGTAACAATCGCATGGGTATCGAGTACATAGTCGACTCTGTTAAGTGCAGTCAGCTGTTAAAATCAATTTCGTTAAGAAATTGTATAAATTGCTTAGAATTTTCAATTTAAAATTAATTTAAACAGTTTACTATAGTATGTTTAGATTGCTAAGAATTTTGTATTTAATATTAATTTAAACAAATAAATATAGTTTGTCAATTAGCAAACTATCGCAGTCACTGTAAATACCATTTCTGCAAAACTATCGATGTTACAAATAATCGAAACGTAGATGCATCGATGTTTGGCCTCCTCTATGAACTAATTAATTTGTTTATGTGATGTGAATCTCATGTGCACAAAGTGACTGCAATTATCAGTGCAATGCGTATCTGCATGGTGTCGGACTTCTTCTATCCCAGCATTGGAGGCGTCGAAGAACATGTCTACAACTTGTCGCAAATGCTGTTGGCTCTGGGCCACAAGGTTCATTCGAAATTAAAAAATTACATTTCCAATTAATTCGATCTTATTGATGCAGGTCGTTGTGCTGACCCATGCCTATGGAGACTGCAGCGGCATTCGCTATGTGACTCACGGCCTCAAGGTCTACTACCTACCCATCAAGGTGTGCTACAACCAATGTATCCTCCCCACCGCCGTCTGCAATGTTCCCATGCTACGTGCAGTGCTGTTGAGGGAGCAGGTGGACGTGGTGCACGGTCACTCTGCGTTTAGTGCGTTGGCGCACGAGGCTTTGATGGTTGGTTCCCTGCTCGGACTAAAGGTGAGTTGGCATCACAATTTCAATCACGCTGCGTTCTAATCGTTGCCCCTTGCAGACGGTGTTTACGGATCACAGTCTGTTCGGGTTTGCGGACCTGTCGGCGGCGCTGACAAACAAGTTGCTGGAGATCAATCTGAGCATGGTCAACCATGCCATCTGTGTGTCCCACATCGGCAAGGAGAACACAGTGCTGCGGGCTCGGGTTGCGAAGCATCGCGTCTCAGTGATTCCCAATGCTGTGGACACCGCGTTGTTTACGCCCGATCCCAATCGACGTCCTGACAATGGTGTCATCAATATTGTGGTCGCATCGCGCCTGGTTTATCGCAAAGGCATTGATCTGTTGGCGGGCGTGATTCCCAGGTTTAAGAAGACGCCAAATGTAAACTTTATCATCGTAGGCGATGGTCCCAAGCGGGATCTGCTCGAGGAGATAAGGGAGAAGACCAACATGCAGGATCGTGTCGAGATTCTGGGTGCCGTGGAGCATGCCAAGGTGCGGGACGTGCTGGTGCGCGGCCACATCTTTGTGAACACCTCGCTGACCGAAGCGTATTGCATGGCCATCGTCGAGGCGGCCTCCTGTGGACTGCAGGTGGTCTCCACCAGTGTGGGTGGCATACCCGAGGTGTTGCCCAATAATCTAATCCTGCTGACAGAACCCGACATCGAGGCCATATACTCGGCCATATTGGTGGCCATCGAAAGACATCGCAGTATTCAACCTAGCCCATCGGCAGCGACATCGACATCCGCTTCCAACGGCCACAAGACTGAGACCAACTGTCGTTCCAAGCGTTCGAGGCGACGCAAGAAACAAGCGAACGATGTGCCTTCCATACCTTCCACTGCCCCCGTGGCGACAATCGCTCCAGTATTCGACTGTGCGAATAAGACGGAACCAGTGTTGTGCCCATATCGGTGTAATGAACTGGTGGAAACGCTTTACAACTGGGAGGATGTCGCCCTGCGCACAGTCAAAGTCTATGAGCGGGTGATGAAGGAGCGAGCATTTACGCTGAGTGAACTAATCTATGCGGTGTCCCAATGCGGTGCCTGGTTTCTTGCCTTTCTCGTGGTGGGCCATTTTATGCTGCGCTTGCTCGAGTGTTGGCGGCCTCGCAGTCGCATCGAAGTTGCGTATGAGCCGCGGTCGCAGAAGGGCTTATGAAATAGAAGCTTCTCTGTTAACGTCATTGCCACATTTCGACAATATTGTCACTTAGTCAAATATACTATTAATTTCCCTTTTTGCTCAGCTCCGTTGATTCAATTTATTTGGTAAGGGAATTTCTAACTGTGAAATTGCATTTTCAAATTGCCGCCCAATACAACTATTTTAACAGAATTGATGCATGTTAACGCCAATATGAGTGAAATGTATACTCGATAGAAACATGTTTAGATATCACTTTGAGTTCCACTTCCAATGTGTTATTTCCTAGATAATGCTACTTACAGGGCGCAAAAACTATTTTATTCGGCCAGCCTGTTAAATTGAAATGTGTATACAAATAACAATTCATAATGTTGGTTCTTTTGCGCACTTCACAATTTATCGATATATTTGTGTGCATGATTTAGTATATTTTGAAAATCATTAGGTATATTTTAAGACGCGACTTGGGCCACACTGACTGATTGAAACTCAGTCTAATAACAAACGAGCTTCGGTTGACACGCTCGCGGGTGAATCGAACTGTGCAAATAACGACTAGCGTTCAAATCGCCATCGACAGGTCGGTAGTTTGACGGAATATCCAAAATCGCGAAAACTTTTATTTTTCTCCGAAACGTTAATAAATTTGGGATGGCTTTAGTTATTTCCTTATTGTGAATCAATTCAAAGAAACGGCAGTTACTTTATAAAACAAATATTATTTGGCCAAGATTAGTGAGTGGTGTAAAAAGTGCAACGAACAAATCGAGTACTTGGAAATCAGCTGAAAAATATCTCAAAGATTGGCCAATTTAGATACGAAGACGTGCAGCATCCTTGTTGCCATATATGACGTCATTTGCGCGCTACATTATGTACAATCCCCAACCATTAACCATTCTGTGTATACAATTGCGTGCGTGTGTGTGAGAGTGTATGTGTGAGGCCGAGGCTCAGTTGTGCATGAGTGTGCGAGTGAAATTAGAACGGGCTGAGTGTATGTGTGTGTGTGTGTATGTGTTTGGACCAAAGGAGCCAAGGCCAAATACTGTTGTCATTCTTATCAGCCTATTTTTTATTTCGCATCTCGTTCTCGTTCTCGCTCAAACTTTATTGAATTGCAAACGCGTTTCGATTCGCAAATTGACTTGAAGGTTTTGAATTAATGAAGTTTTGTGTGTTTTATTTAATTTCTTTCTCTCCCCTTTTAGCACTTTATGAACAAGAAAAAAACAAACAACAAAAACTTGCATTTAAAAAAACAACAACAAGGATATTAGAACATATTTTTGCTGGTGAGTAAATATTATTTTTATATTGTATTTGCGTATCTCAAATGTCTTTGTTGCGCAGTTAGAAAATGTTAATTCATTTTGCAGCTTCAGGCAGTTTTTTTTTATTGTATTTTCTTGTGTGGACCTTTTTAGCCAAATTGCATTTGAGCACGTTAAAACTTCAAAGATTTCAAGCTAATGAATTTTTAATGCGTGCTAAAAATCTCCTGTGGCAGCAGTGTCTCCTAAGTGCGAGTCTCCTCCGAGAGAGGAGCACGAAGAAATCGTGCCGGAAGAACTTAAACTGCCATAAATTATACTGCAAATGCGGGCTGAAAACTCCCTGATACAACGAGACAACATTGTTCCAAAATTCCGAGATGGCAAACCACCGAAATGCCGCACACCGTTGGGAGGCTGTAAATAATGAAACACCAGACAAGCACCAGACTGCACAACAACAACAACAACAACAACAACAACAACACGTGCAAAAACTCAAATAATAAAAAAAAAGAACAGAAGTTGGAGAACAGGAAACCCCTCGCTTTGGAGTATGTACATGGAAAATAACAAATCTCAAAGGAATACGAGGACATCATAATCAAAGGCTTTTATGGCGCCATTAAATAACCAGAAAACTGTTGGCTCAAGCGTTCCAGGGGAGTCTACGAACGATACGATTGCCTTTTTTCTGTGCGGGACTCGAGAGAGAGGGATAGAGAGAGAACTGTTATTAGGCCAGTCTAAGGAAGGCCCGGAAACCGGGCACAGACAATTTGCCTAGTGCGCCTCGTGACAGGGCACGTTCGACCTAATAAGCATGCGGGATGGGCGAAGGGGACGACGGGTCATGAAGTGGCACTTGGGGAATGGGCAATGGGGATTGGGGAGGGGAATGGGACGAAGGGTTCCCCCCGAAAGCGGTTAGTGAGCAAAGTGCTTCCGTGTTGGAGGCCAAATCGATTTTTATTGATATTCAAGTTGAATGCACTGCGAATTGGATTTAGTTTTTGGAGCAGTTTCGAACATTTTTAGGGGTTGCTTTGTCCCTGGCAAACTGAACTTAAACTCACTCTGATATCACCATCAACAGAAACCGTCTGCAAGTCGTGTCAACTTTTGAGACTGACTAAAAGTAATAAAAGTTCGTTTTTTTGGCATTTGCCACGCACTTTTCGCTCTTGATGTCCGATAAGGTCTCCACGAATGCCAAATCCCCTATTGCCTTTTGTGCCATGACGCAGCTCCCAGTCGCTGGCTTCAGCTTCAGCTCTTCTTTGGCAATCGTTCTTTTTTTGGGAGCTTTGTTCACAAACTTGTTTTTTCCGACCTTTATTTACTTACCAATTGTGCTCTATTTTTATTCTTGCTTTTTACCTTCTAACACTTTTGACACTCATTTTTCTTTTATTCTTTGAGTCGGGTTGCGACTTGAACCTCTCTCTCTCTCTATACATATATATACATATATATATTTTGTTTGTCTCTCCCACTCGCTTTCTAAGGCCAAAACAATAGACACTTAATGGCGCCAGCAGCTTGTAGAGTGCAAATGATTGCTGTTGTATGGTAGTTGTTGTTGCTGTTGTGGTCGTTGCGCTTTGAGCCCTTGGTCGAAAGTTAAGTGCTTTGGGTCGAGCGATAAGCCGATTTTGGGCTTAAGTTGATGGGTTTTGCGGGTCTGGATTTGGCTGGTTAAAACGATTGTTTAGTGGGCGTTTCAATAATCAATCAGCAATGAGAAATTGCTTGGCAAAATCGCATAATTGAAAAATTACTCAGGCGAAAGGAAAAATCTTTAACTAAGGTGATAGCATAAATGTGTTGGAATAGTTGTAGAAGAGCTGCTATTTATTTATTTTTTTACTTATTGAAAAGGTGTCTCAAAGAAGGAATGAAAATCACAAATTCCTTTTCAAACTTTATTTCGTGTCGGGTCAATTTAAATTGGTATTTTGTTTGCTTTTCACCTTTGAAATATGCACTGTCTCCAGTCCCTTGTATATCGCCTATTATATTCTTATTGCCTCGTGTCATGTGTCGCTGACAGTTGGCCAGGATGGCGCTGCACAATGGCGCCAATGGGCTGTTTATCCTTCGGTTGGCGGGTTGAGTGGGAAATGGAAAAGTGGGCGGCAAGGATATGAAACCTATTTGCGCCACGCAAACAGCTGAGCTAAAGGACAGCCGCATGAAAACAAACAAGTGAACACATTCGAATATACACATGGCTGCTTGTTCAAGGAGCAGCTAGAACAAAAATATAAAAAAGGACAATCGCTGGCTAACAATGCGAGGAAACGGAATGAAAACCATATGAATAAAGTTCCGAGTTAATTTGTTTTATTGTTGGCCCAACAAAAGCCACGCCAACGAAAGCCGATCCTGAAGACAACCCCGTCACTTATTCGCAGTCCCCCCACATTGAATCCTTCTGAAGGCCACGGGCAAAGTCGTGAGTCATACTTGCCGCAGAGTGCGTAGCATGTTGCTTTTGCTTTTGCTGTTGTTGCAGGCATAACTTTTATAACATTGTTGCCGCTGTGGCACTTCCACCTACATCTCTCCGCGCCTCGCGTTATTCTCTTTATTGTCCAGCCGGCTCCAAGAAGGAGCCCAAAAAGTCGTAAATTTTCTATTGCGTTTGTCGCTGGTTTCATTTGAGCTCTGTTGTTTTTTTTTTGTCATTTTTGCGTTCGTTGATTATGAAATTTCATTTGGTGCCCAATTAACTTGCGTCGAGCACGCGATTCTGCTGCCCCACATATATTCAACATATATATATTTGTATATACTGCTATATATCTGCATATGTATGCGAGTGAGTAGTTTGTGTATCTTTTGATGGCGTCGTCGTCGTCGAGCATTCGGCTTGTGGTAGGTTGAAGTTCTCGTTTCGTTTTCGCTTAATGGCCTTTTAAATGTGGCGCCAGTTTGCGCAGTTTCTGTTGCCGCCCCCCAAACGCCCCCCTTCAAAACGGAAATGTACATTTAAGTTGGGCGAATGGGTTTAAGGACCTTCGAAGACAACAACGCGTCCTAGCCAAGTTGCTTTTTGGCGTCGTGTCGCCCAAAATCAAATCGATGGTTTAATTTGATGTGCATTAGACATGTGAGGACGCGCTTTCGGTTGTCAAAGGTCAACCTCGAGGGCGTTGATGGATGGACATAAAATATAGTAGTAATAATAAATTGGCGCAGCGATACTCAAATCTAGGACAAATTGCAGTCGAATTTATGCTACTAAAAATATGATAGTGGAAAAATTGCATATTTCTTAACAAAAAAAATATTAAATAAATGAAAACGACAATCAATTTACAAATTTAAAAGCCAATTTTCTGAGGAAATTTAAGCGCATCTTCAATGAATATTATGACATGTGAGACTTTAACACAATCCAATAACAGCTCTATTTTAAATGTATGCACTTACAACATATTCCAAAAATGTGTAAGCCAAGTCGTATGAGAAAATCAATGAATGACTCATGAGAATAGCATTAGTTTACTGTGCCGATGACGAAATAGACAAGGCCCAAGGTCTTGACCATATTTACATAATAAAACATCTTGAATTTGATGATATCACACAGTAAAATTGCTTATAACGTCGTTGATTAGGAGAGAGCTATGCTTTTTTATCACTCGATGTGCAAAATTGTTCTGTATTCATTCAATTAGATGGAAATGGATAAAGGTCGACGTCACGTACGAAGCTACGAGTCATAGCAAGACGTTCGAAATATAAATAGTATTAGAAAGAATCTTAAATAAAGTAGCTCAAGTACTTTAGAATGAATGTCAAATTAAGCTAAAGTACAGAGTACAATAATCTTGAAATAATTTGTTGTAAATATTTAATGTATTTCAGATAATTAGTTTTTTTTTTTTGCTAGGAATTAATTTTGTGGCTATCATTTCGTTTTGATAGAGTTGGTATTAATCTTGTGATATCGTCCCTCAGGCGCTCCGATTGCGTGGATGATAAATGAAGACAAAGTTTTGGCTTTTAACCAAATGATAATCATAATTATGATAGCTGAGCTTCAGACTAAGTCGCTTCGGGTTCTCGCCTTGCTAACCTCATTAGTTGCCACAAGTTCGAATTGGGCAGCTTTTGCTTGTGTCTGGGATGTGGCTCAAACTGGAGCGAAATCCCCAAGAATGAATCACGCATTGCCTCACAGCAGCCACTTTTGCCTGTGTGTGCGTGTGTGAGTGAGTTCACTTCCAGGACCTGCATGGGAATGGGCTTGCGTGCGCTTGGCCCTCTGACGGAGATTCAGACGACGAGCGAGGATGACGCGTCGAGACAAGTACGCAAAAAATGCCTGCGAGCAAACTAACAACTGGCGACAGCAGCTGCTGCTGTTGCTGTTACTGTGGCTGTGACTGTTGCTGCTGCTTCTTCGTCTACTTCTACTTCTAGTGGCATTGTCCTTGCTGCGACGAGGGGTGGTTTACACTGCTTTTCGGCTGGGTGTCTGGCCGCTCTGGCTTACAGCATTTACACATTCCTGCTCATGCCACCGCCAAATCCTCCACTCTGCCGCTCGCATCGCATCGTTCCCACTCCCCGTTCTCGTTCTCGTTCCTTGTTGCCACTCGCAGAAATCGTTGCTTCTATTTTTTGGACAGACAACAAGGACTGTCGGGCAGAGGCGACTGAGGAGCTGAGGAGGCAGGCGAGGACAACGTCAACGCGCTTTCTCTCATCCGCTCATCCCATTTACATTCGTAGACTCAGGGGTTGGCGTCGGCATCGGCATCGGCATCGGCTTGCGGCTGTGGCATGCGGCATGGGGCACACAACGCACAGCATACGGCATACGGCATGCGCTTATATTTTATTATTTATTTTCTATTTCATTCTCTATTACGCTTTGTGCGCATTTCGCTGCTTTCGGCCTTTCTGTTTTGTTCGCCCGTTCGCACAGTTTTGTGTTTTGTTTTTGGGGGGAGGCAAAGTCCTTTTCACCGAGTCCCTTCACACGTTTGCAGTTGCGTCGAGTGCGAGTTGAGTGGAATTCGCTCAACGGCAAGGCGAACAGTGACTTCCCAAATAATGTGCACGCTCGATGAGTGCATGCGAACAGACTTTGTACGGATTCGCTAAAAAGTGCTTTGTGATTTTAGGAATTGATTGATTTTGAGCATCTCAAATGTAGCTATTAATAAAAATCCAAAATAAATAATTATAATTTACTTGAACTGTTGAAATATAGTCAACAATTCTGCTCATTAAAAATTACTTTGTTATTTTAGGAATTGTAGTCGAAACTAATTTTGACTTTTGAGCTTCTCAAATCTAGAAATCTAAAAGCGCAGACAATCAAATAATTCTATAGTGAGAAAAATTGTAATTAATAATGACAATTTACTTGAATATTTGTAATGATAATTTACACTACAATATCTTTATTAGTTTAGCAATTGATTGATTTTTGAGCTTTACAAATGTACCTATTAATAAAAATGTACATTAATAATGTACTTGAACATTTGGAATACTCTATTTTTATACATTTTATACTTTGAGGAAATTCATAAAAAATAATTTTATTTAAGCAATTGCAGTTGAAACAATGTTACAATTTTGAGATTCTCAAATCTAGTTAAAAATCTCCAATAAATCTATGGTAATCAAAATTTTAATTAATAATGATAATTTACTTGATCTATCAGAAGGGAGTGCAAAATTCTGCTCACTTTTTTTACACCTATTCCGCTAAATAAAGTTTTTTACTCTAAAGATTGACTTTTGTGCTTCTGAAATTAAAAATGATAATTTACTGGACTTATCAAAATGCTGTCCAAAATTCTGCTCACTTATTTTATACTTATTTCACCCAATGCATTGGGAAGTGTTTCACTCTTAAATTGGCAATTGCCGAGCTTCTGCTTTTTCTCAACGAGTTCAACGTAATGTCTTCATTTTTTCAACTGCATTTCCTGCTCTTGTGAAATTATGAAATTTCCGGCTCAGATAAGTGCCAAAAAAGAAAAGAGAAATTCAAGAAACAGTTGGATGTTAGATGTCAGAGCTGGGATGGGTATTTGCAGTAGTATCATCCGCAGTGACAGGATTCTGAGTCAGAGTCTGTTGCTGGTTTGTTGACTTTTTGGCAGCGATTTCCCAGGATACACAAATGCACGCCGCAGGCGCCATTTGCAATGAAAATCCGAAAAGCAGAAACCGCACGCGTTGCCACACGCAGGACGCAGGACGCAGTGTGTCCTGATGCTGATCCTGTGGCGATAACCCAAGCGGCGCCCGTCAGCAATTACTTCACGTTCTGTAAACAAACAAACAACAGGCACATAAAATTAATTTCTACACTCGAAAGTCGGCGACGAAATTGTTATTTTGCGTGAAATCGCTCGACACCGTCACGAGGCTCGTTTTCAAATATAAAATGCGGTCCCCCGTCGTCCTGCGGTGTCCTGTTCCGGGGCTAATGAAAACCACCCCGCATTATCCCTTTGTCTTCTATTCCTTTTCCATTGTTTCACTGGGTTCTCATTTCTGTATTTTTTTGTAATAAATTGTGAAAATTACCCACATTGGCTTTTGTTTTTTTCAACTTTACTTTTATTATTATTATGCTCGTTTGGTTATTGGCTGCGTTTTTGGGGGCGGGTTTGCGTGCGGGTTTCGCCCCCGCACCATTTGCTTTTTAGGGACCTTTTTTAACAGGAGGTCACATCGCTTGCATTCTTGCAATTAACATACTCGACACTCTCTAACTCTTGAGAGCTTTGAGTGTTGTTTGACGTGCCTTTGAAATTGTTGTTCCAGTTGCCGTTGTTGTTGTTGTCCCCCTTCGAGTTGAAGAAGCGTAAACAGTTTAGCTTACGAGTTGGCAAAAGCGTAACTCAAATGGAAATAATTGCCTGTTATGGGTATATTGCATAAGCAAGATGACGATGTTATTGTTGACTTGGCAGAAAGCTTCAAGTGGGTCGTAATCTTTCATCCCCAGCAAAATTCTAATCAAATAGATATATGGACGCAAACTTATTGTGTTTCTAATCATATTATTTCCTGTTATTGAACTCTTAGTTTCTTTTTTTTTAAGAAGTCTTAAGATAATTGTATGAGTGATTATCGTATTAGAAAGATTCGCCCTCATTCTTCAATTTAAATAGTTGCGATTTTCAATGGGCTGCCAAATGGACATCATTATATTTCTGAGGCTGAAAACTACATACAGTTAGTTTAATAATTAAATAAATAAAATAATATGTTTTCTTATTTCTTAGTTGTTTTTTAAGGCCAAAGAAAATACCACTTTTTGACGGTGCGTACGATTCCAGCTTATTGAAACATTGGAATTCATATCTTGAATAATAATATATTTAAATTAAGTAGACTAGAGCGTTCTAGTCGAGATACCCTGTAGAAGTACTAGTCATATTTGTAAAAAAATGAGACAGTATATTAAGAGTATAGACCATAGATTTTTAACCAAGTTAAACATCATCAAAAAAATATGAAAATTGATTGAAAATCCATTTTCAATGGGATCAGGGTATAAAAATAATTTTTTTTTTTAACAGCATGGAGTGGGTTCCCCTTAATCTAAAACTCAATCTTTATTGATCCTTTTGGAATTGAAATGTTATTTATGGATTTTTATCTTTAACAACAAAAAACCTTTCTTACATTTCTTCGATTGTGTGAAATGGCTTTCTTTTAATTCGGAATACAACTACAACACATTGGTGTTCATATACGAGTATTGTTGAAAGCGATTTAAGATTTGTCATATGCAGAACCCAACCCTAAAAACAATTTCTATAACGCCGCACCATATTTTTTAAACCCAAACTGCCAACTGTTGTAACTCCACCACTTTGTGGCACATTCAACTTGCACTGCGATTATTTCCAGCAAACGACTGAGGCAAATCCGAAAAGCCATAATACAAAAGACGAGCATACGAACTTGAGATTTTTCACTTTCCTTCGACAAAATCCTGGCAGGCAGAATGCAGAACGACGCGAAATGGAAGACGAAGTCGAGGCAGCAGAAGCTTGTAAAGTTCACGCTAAATTTAAAGTATACAAAAGAAAAAGCCAGCGGAGGGCAGACTCAGATCCAGACCCAGACCCAGACCCAAAGCCAGCCCGACATGGCCCAGGAAACATTGTAAATCCCAACATCAAGGTGTGTGTATGCACAGCTGTTGCCAACTCGCAGCGAGACTCACCCACAATTCCAGCCGGGAGGCACTGAATTCGATATGCCTCCCCAGCACAATCACAATCGCACTCCCCCAATCTCCCCTCGACCTGCCCTTGTGCTGAATTGCATTTTTGCAGGGAACCGCAGACGACTGCAATTGCTGCCGCCAAATGGGATTTATGAATGCTCCAGCAAACGGAGAGCAAGGTGAGCACTGGGAGTGAAAGCCAGGCGGAAGAGTGCGATATTACAGCTTGCCTGGAGATGTTTTGCAGCTGCTGCTGCTGCTGCTGCTGATAAGCGGATACAATATTAGGCTGCGCGTTTGAGTGGTTTTGTGATAACAGGCAACACCCTTTAACAAGCAATAGCCCCACTTTGTGTACAGCTTGCGACAGCGAACAACAAATGTGGAGGGAAAATCAATAGTCGGACACTTGGCAAACTCCAATTGTTGCAGCACTGTGCACCAGTGTGTGCTTCGTCCAGCTGCTTCATTCTACGCAATTCGAATGGTCTCTCCTATGTTGGCGCCATGTCCATGTCCACGTCCACGTCCATGTCATGTCATGTTGTTGTCCTTGTATTTCTATTTTGTTTTTTGCTGACCTGACACTTGACATGGTGGCTGCTTGTAAAGTGAATCCTGGAGGCACACGGACTTCTTGTCGCCGCAAATTAAATGTGCAGGTTACCCAACTTCTCTCCTTCATCCCCTTTAGGAGGCCGCCCACAGTCAGCGCCTAGACAGGTTCTTAAGCCAATTTTCCATGTGGCTGGCCAACAATTGTTGCGCTCTATGGCACAAACAATTTCTGCTTTAGAATTGAACCTCTATAAGTATTCATAATTGGACCTGACCCCTGCAGATGGAATCCTATAATTTTCCTGTGGCTATTGGAAAATGGGCTGGGTCACTGTAATTGCGAGTGTGTGTGCGTGTGTGTGTATTATTGATTTATATATGTGGTTGACTGGCGACAGTTAGGCAGCTCATTAAATTTGTGGTGGGTAACTTGTGGCAACCGCAGGTCGAAAATAATACTCTTATGGCAAAGGCATTATACGAAATTCGAGTCGAGATACAATTGAACAATTGGGAAAACTAATTGAAAATATGCGGCAAAGCATCATCTGCAAATAGCTGAACGGAAAGCTCGAAAAATAAAACCAAAATAAAAAGAAAACTATTAGTATTGCAGTGTTGTTAATTATAAGGATCTCAATAGTCGTCTTTCTGCAGTAAAGAATAATAATAAAAATACTAATTATTTACATATTTTGATTTCAACTTGGAACAAATGTTGCCTGTCTTTATCACTCCAAATATAATTGTAAGCCTTTCAAATTATTTATAGTATTTATTGATTTTATTCTTGAAATAAATGTTGTTGATGTTGTTCTCAGTCGTTCCTATTTGACATTACTAAATAAATCAAAATAGGCTATACCTATTTATTGTACCTGCCTAAAGCAGAATCTGAATGCTCTATGTCAATTGTCTTAGACATAAGCACGTACATGAAGCATAGGTCAAGCGCTTCAAGCCTTGCAGCATTTCAATTGCAATGAATCTTCCAACTTGCTGTCATCTGCAGTCTGTGGGACATGGAATTCGCAATTCCATTCAGAATTTTGAGGCTCATGAGCTAACCACAACAATTGGACTATCAGCAGCACATGAAAATCTCGAGCACAACCACACAGCAAATCTTAATCTACTCTTGACGCCTTGTCACTTTGCATAGCTCTGCCCCTTGCCCCTTGCCCATTGCCCATTGCAGATTAAGAGACAAGTGAAACTACAATGTGAGGTCATGTTTCGGGCATTTGTTGATAGCTCTGGATTGTGAGGCAAGTGCTTCTCGGTCAGTTGGCATAAATACCACAAAACAGCAAGACATACAAGGAGAGCACACTCCACACACACACGCACACACTCTTGGGCTGGTGTCATCTCAATTAAAATGCCGTTTGTTTGTTGTGCTGACGGGGGCAACCTAATAATGAACTTCCGTTGGCACAGTGCAAGCAAAAAGTATGACGCCAAGCAATTAAACAGCCAGACAAATTTCAAAGATATGTATCTGCAACCTCTTGTGTAGGAGGTGAACCAACTACAAAAAGTTACGTAAACAAACAACAAATTAACAACTCGACTCTCGATGCAATTATGGAACTGTTTTTTGGTGGGGCGTGTCAACAAATTTGAAACATTATTATTTATGGATATATCAATATTATGCCCATCTCCATAAGAGTTAGAATGTCAGTGTCTCAGTCTGTCAATCAATGGGGCAAAAATTATGAACTTTTCACACCTTAATGGCCGACACGAGTCCCAAGGTGCCATTTTGTGAGTTTGTGGCAACTTGTGGCCGTCTAACGGTTAACGGCCTTGCGGTGCCTTCATTCACCTGCAACGCTATAAAAGTTTATGGGCATCGCGCTTAAAAGAGACATTTCGCATTTCCATAATTAATTAGTAAATATGTTTTATGCCCTGTTTTATGACCAGAGTCGTTAATTAGCGACAAAAAAGGCGTGTTCCAATTATTCTACGGCTATAACAATGCAGGCGCAATGGCTGAAAAGCCCATTGAATTATTTGTATTGGATTTTTAGGGTCTAAGGCATGCTGTTAGAGCAAATAAAAAATAGATATTGTTTGCCATTGAATAACATCACAAAAAACAAACAAACTAACAAATTTAAATAGAATAATACAATTTTGCTAGTATGAGTCACATTCTATTTATAATCGAGAGAATTGGGAAATATTTTGTAATTATTACTATCGACTTCTTTTTTTATAATTGCATTTATAAATTGGCTGCTGATTGTTTTGCATGCATACGGGTATTTGTATTGCATTTCTGAAAACAGAGCCGCGATTACAGAAAAACAATCAGGGGGAAATATATGTTATGTTCTTGAGCTCAAATTGTTTTTATTGAACGATGTCTTATTGAGGTATCCGCTATAGTGTTTCAATGCCAATTTCAAAGCCAGTGTAATTGTAGCTAGACGGGCAATCCAATTGAATTTCTTGACTTCAATTATGATTGGCTTCTGGTCTGTGTTTACTGACTTGATCCGATTAGACACTTAACGTTGCCTCACATCGGGGGCACGGACTGTTGAAGTTGCATCTTAGCAAACGACTCGCGAACCTTTCTCCGCTTGCTTTTCGTCGGTTAGCTCCAATTTCCTGCTGGCGGCTTCCTTTGTTCTAGCGCTCTTTAATGTGTCTTGGCCCCGGTACAAAAGCCACGTGCAGTCGCTTTGCCAGACTTGCCACCGCGTAGCAAGCACAAACGGGTTTCACTTTATCAAACAACACAGCAACATTGCAAAGCACATATGCCACACAGAGGTACAGCGACTATGGGTCCAAAACGCGGCTTGTTGGCGGCGGCATTGCAATTAGTCTGGCTAAAGTCGTGGCCTAACGGTAAAACCATAATGTTCTATCTACCATCTGGAAATCCCCTCGCCTCCCATGGCTCATACCTCAAAACTATGACCCATAATCGCATCAAGCTCGTGAGATTTACACCGATAATGTCGGCTCAACTGATAGATTACAATGTTGCTTTGGCCCCAACAGCCAGCAGTTGATCATGGGTTTGGGATTTTGGGTATTTTCTTTACAAAACATTCTCTAATGGCGTTTTCATGTTGTGATTTGAAGCTTCTGATATAACATATTATTAATGAACATTACTTTTTATTGTTTATTTGCAGATTAATTGCAATTGCAAATTTGGACAATCGAGTCGTAAGTTTATAAATATAAAATTTTATTTTTGCCATAAAATATGATTGAGTTGCTTGTAAATGGAGAGGAAACTTTCACGGTTTCGTTTTGGGCTTAGAGCTCTGCTGTTGCTATATAAGGTTGTTTTGAATGTGATTCCTTAAGTGAAACCCAACTAACAACTCAATCAACTGCCACAAATTGATGCCATCAGTTTCAGTCGCACCTTTTACGCAACTCGCCTCAGATGCGGTGCCATCTTTGGACATTTAGATACAAATAATTGAAGTTTTTAACGCACTCCATACCAATGGATATCCATCTTTTTTAGTTATTTTACTTATTTCTTGGGGACTTACATCATTTGGTCTGTCAATTAGTGACGCGTTTCAAACGACTTCATTACCATCAGTCTTAATTGAATAATCATTGGGGCTGCTTATAAATTCAGTGAGAAAATGCCAGAGAATCGTCAAGACTTGTCGTTACGTTCCTGCTCCCCCTCGTCCATCCATCCGATCCGTCCATCCTTTGCCATTTTCCGCGATTATTTGCGGCCCTCGGACCGTGTAAAGTTGACCGTGCGACAACTTAAGTAGCATGAATTATGAAACAGACAGACAGTCAAGCCTGAGTCTGAGTATCTACAACGGCCATGTCTATATATATCTGCATCTGCATTTCTATCTGTATCTGCAACTGCTGTTGTGCAGCGTGTTTTGTGTTGAGCAAATTGTGGGCAATCATTGTCAATTTACAGTGCATGCACAAAATGCCTTCTACTTGCGATTCTGATTGTCCCCACTGAAAGAAAGTAAACAGCTACAGTGAAGGTTGCCTTAGCAATATCTACAACATCAAGTTAATTTTTAATATTTATTGTGGACAAATTGTGTGATTATAATGGATTGTAGATCATGTAAATGAAATTGTTTGAACGAAGTGAGAAAATAACTTTGTGTTAGTTGAATACAATTTATAAATAGAGTTTAAATTAATTTTATTTATTTATTTATAGACTACATTATCGAAATGCAGACAGTCTGGATTTTTACCCATCCAAGCTCTTAAAATTTCATTGGTCAATAAAACAATGTTTCCCTAAATACCAATTTCGAAAAACTTGCATGGAACTCGCATAAAAATTCACAACGCACAATAAACAATTAAATTCATACATGTGTATGTAGTAAATAAACATTAACAATTTACGGTCGCATGGAGCATGGCATTAAAAAAAACAAAACTTAAGACAATTCGGAGTGTTTAGCACCTATGGCCTCAGAGATCTGAGACTTGCACACATGACTAAGTTTATTTTTAAAAAATTAGACTGATCAAGAATATATATATATATAGTACTTTATAGAATCCAAAGTAACCAAACCAACCTGTCACCTGTATACATCTCCAGTTTAACCAGTTTGCTATGCTGTATCAATAGAATACTTCTTATCCACTTTTAGCACCTATGGCCTCAGGGATCTGAGACTTACACACATGACTACTTTTTAAAAAATTAGACTGATCAAGAATATATATACTTTATAGAATCCAAAGTAACCAAACCAACCTGTCACCTGTATACCTCTCCCGTTGAACCAGTTTGCTATGCTGTATCAATAGAATACTTCCTATCCACTTTTCATTTCCGCAGTACTCAAGTGCTTGGTAGGCAGGTCTCACTGTGCCCGCATTGCTGTCTCCCAAGCGCTTGTAGGCGCACCTTGAACTACAGCCGACTTCGTGTGCATGTCAAGCTGGTGTTGCTAACGGAGACGAGACCGCGGTAGCTTTGGGGCCGCTGCCCGCAGCGGGTCTTATCCAAGCGCTGAGATCACACGGCACTGTTATCGTATTGTCGTTGTTGCTGTTGGAGATGTTGATGGTGATGGGGTCGTTGGGGGGTTTGCATGTTTACCTTGTCTGCGATTTTATGAGTGTCTGTCTCTCTTTCTTTCTAAACTGTCGACGTTCCGTCTGTGTGTTTGTTTGTTTGCTTGTTTGTTTCTTTGTCGCCCAACACTTTTTACGCTTTTAGTTGCAGTATTTTGCATTTTGTTGTCAGACTTTTGTTCGCTTTTTCATAGGCAAATTTGTATGTTTTGTGCGTTCGTTTGTTGTTGTTTTTGCCACACATTTTTATTGCTCTTATTTATAGCAATTTGTTTTTGCTATTGTTTCTCGCGTGAACATAAATCCAATTGCTTAAATAAATAGCCCAGAGACAGGCTTTGCAACTGAACCTGAGAATGAGCGCTGGACGGTTTGTCAATGGCGGGAAGGGGGTAAGGGAAAAGGGGGGCGCCTCTGGTGACAAGTGGCGGGACCAAACGAACCACCAAATTGTCGACAGCTGCTGCCTGTGATTAATTTCAATGTGGCGACGCTTTGCATTTATTCATTCAAATTTACGGGCAGTTTTTGCTATACATATTTGTGCATATATGTATATTTATATACTCGTATGTTTTTGTGTGTTTATCACGAATGCTGAACAATTTGATGGACACATCAAATTTACGAGCCCATTGAGAACGGCTTGCAAAATGGGACGGTCTCAGGAGAGGTTCCAAAGAAATTGGCCGGCAAGGTTAGCACAATTGAATGATATGTTTGCGCGTACAAACGCATCAAGGAATTTATGATATCAGCAGCTTGTGATTGAATTTAATTTTGGCAGGAAGTGTAAAAAAATATTATAATCAATAAAGCTAAATCATGAGATGTATCTAAATTTAATTTTCAATCATTCATTCATATTTTACTCATAATAGTAATTTCCTTAATGTTGAGTGTTCGTAGAGATAAATAAATTATACATTACCAACTTAACTACAATTAGATACTTGACTAAGTTTATTCACTTAACCCATTTTCCCACTGCCGACCATCAAGGAATTAATGATATCAGCAGCTTGTGATTGAATTTAATTTATTTAACAAAGCGATATATGAGAGAATGTATATAAATAAAATGTTTTAAATAATTTGTTCATATTTTATAGTATTTTTTGTAATGTCGAGTGTTCGTAGTCAAAATAAATAATTTATACATTATCAACATAGCAATAATTAGATATGCACTTGAGTAATTGTATTCATTTATGATATCAGCAGCTTGTGATTGAATTTAATTTTGGCAATACCAAAGCAGGAAGTGTAAAAATGATATTATAATCGATAAAGCGAAATTATGAGATAAATTACTAAATTTTATTTTTGCAATAATTTATTCATATTTTATTTATTAAAATAAATAAATTATGCATTGGCAACTTAACTTACTTATAATAGTAATTTCTTTAATGTTGAGTGTTCGTAGACATAAATAAATTATACATTACCAATTTAACTACAATTAGATATGCACTTGACTAACTTTACTCACTTAACCCATTTACCCACTGCCGACCACAGTGCGTGGCATTCGTTGGAAAGGGAACTCGAGTTTGAAGTGCATACTCCAATCTTACGACGTCGCTTATCGCGTTTAATGTGACATATCATGAGCTTCAAAACTCACCCACGCACGCATCATACCATTAAGACAATAGACTAGGCTCAGGCCCAGGCACTCTCTGGGAGAGCTGGGAGAACGCGGCGGGTGCAGTTCCGGGCCATTAGGTGCGCGCTATGCTTAACATAGATATGAATATTACATAATGTGTGTGGGCATCTGTTGGATGCGTTTTGTCAAGATGCGTGTCAATGTTGTCAAACGATGTCATCAGCTTCAGATGTGGAGCAAACATTATGGCTGCAATTTAATTCCATTTAATGTCAAGTGTGAGCAGATAGAGACACAGCCACGGCTCTTTGGCCCACATAGATGGATAGTTATTGGCCTCAGCATGATATCACGAGATGATCGTGGATATGCTCCTGGCCTGTGCCGGCTTTCAACCTCAATTAGCAAATGCAGTGACTGTGACTATGACTGCTTCAGTCCGAGTCCATTATATAATTGCTTTGGCTGACATTTTTCGTAATTGCAACAGCAACGGGGCAACAGCAACGGGGCAACGACAAATGGAAGCAGCGTGCATGTCATCGCCAATTAATCGGGGCGTGCCACAGCGCACAGCAGCGCCACCTGCCGTCCATAATAACAAACAATAGCTGGCCTGCATTTCTCAACGGCTTTTACGCCATATTAGACTCATCTTTATCCACTTTGTGGACTGTTCATTATCATCACATTGTTGCATGCTAATTCCTGGCCACATTCTTCAGGTTTACAATTGCACGAAATGATTTCGCAGTTTACAGTGCGCATCATTAACATTCTTTTGAAATGGATTCTGTTTTGTGCTGATTCTCATTTGAAATTCATGTATTTGGTCAAGGCCTCAGGCATTGTTATTACAAATGTATATAGTACTGTAATAAACTTGTCTGAAATGCGATATTGGTATATTAATTCAGCTGTGTTACTTCCTGTGTTTTCCACTCTTCCAGAACAATAACCATATACCATCAACTAATTGCAAAATTAACAATATACGAATATAACGTGATATTGATTCCCTGCTTTTATTAAAAATTGTGAATATGATGTATAACATTTTTTAATTTAAAATTGTGATGTAATCTAGAATTTAAAACCACTTTATTTAGCATGTTAACATAATATATTAACAAAATAAAAAACACTTTAAGCTTACTTGATATTCAATGCTCTCATTTAAAATTGTGAATTTTATGATTAACTTAAAAGATGCATTCCTTTGTTTTAATTTACCTTTAATTGTTGATCACGAAAACATCATATATTAGTAGATTTCTGAAGACAGATCTTGTATATTTTCGACCTACAACTATAGCTGAGTATTATTGTTTTTCTGAAGTATTTTTAACACATAAAATGAATAGAGAAATTCAGGATACTGTACGTTATATATACTGTAAATTGTTATATATAAATTTGTCGGCAAACGACGAGACTAACTGCACAGAGTCATGTCGTGGTGCAAGTTGCCTTATTTATTCGTTTTCAGTCAACAGACTCCAGTAATTTGCATTTTTTGTGAAAATTTATGCTGACTGTGCGAGTGGCGCCAAGAAACTGGTCACTCGGGCGTTGTCCGTTGTCTCAAATGGTCATTTCGACATACCTAATTCATTCCTTGGGCATGTTGAGCTGATAAAGCGCATAAACGCATAGTTATAGCGTATGTGTCTCAGATCAGGCAGTGTAGGGGCGAGGGAGCAGCCTTTTTTTTAATAGCTCCCTCGTCCAACGCTGACCTCATTCGGCGGATACACACCACAAAAATAGCTGAAAACGCGATTTAAATTGCTAGAAATTGAAAGTGACACTGAACGCATAAAACAAATTGCAGGCAAGCCACACACACACTACAGACAGACAGATAGACAGACAGTCGAAAATAGAAATTTGCTTTTATTATAACAAATTACAATGCCTGACTTGACTGCAAAGCGCCGTCCTGCGTTGCCAAAAATTTGACATTAAATACACGATAGACGATAAGAGACCCGGAAAACAGTCAATGTCTTGGGCCCGAGTGATGAGAGCAGCGAGGGGAAGAGATGTACTGCAAAAAAGGGAACAATAACAAATTAGACAAAGTAAACAGCAAACAATTGCCATTCAAAAAGTTACAGCAACAAAGCGGCCTGTGGAAGACAAAAGCTCTAACTTTATTAGAACTGATGGACTCCAAAATGCCCTGTAACGACTTCTCTGATAAATTAATCATTTCAGCAGGCTGAAGAATAAATTACTATATATGCTTAGCTCGGCTGCGATTGCATGGTATAACAAGGCTTCCTTAAAATGCAAATTGCCAGTTAATTACGACGCAGTTTGAACGCGTTTTTGGGGAGGATTCGACTGAACCCAAGAGCTGTCCAAAGGATCGAATGACAAATGTGTCGAGCTTAGCTGGAGGCCGTTTTTTAGCCATTTAACTGGGCAATTCGAGCTGACAGAAGGCGCAAAAGAGTTGAGTTAATACTTCAGAACCATCAGCACCATCGAGTATGGGGCATAAGAGAGCTTTGTCAACATATCTCAAATGGGTGTCAAACGGAAAAGTACAAGTAGTTGATGATGGTGATGGCGATGATGATAATGAGATACTGCCAGCTTTACAATTTGCCAGTGAAATTTGAAGATTCATATGTGTTGGAAAACACTTCAATCCAGACGATGTATTATGCACTTTGCCGTTATAATGTTTACAAATTTCATTTGATGTACTAGTATAATAAACGTGTATACACAACGTTGACATGCCATGAGGTACCTACATCTGAGAGTTGGGAGATGTAGTGCTGCTTATTGATGGGCTGTCAGAAAGTCGACGTCATTGAAAGCTAAGGCAAACACTCGAATTGCGTGAAGCGGATGATGTTTGCTGTGCAACAACAAATGCGAGGAAGGTTCTGCTTATAGGCCATGAAGGCAGCCACAAGATACATGCATAATTGTATCTTAAAGATACACAACAAGTACGGCACGCGATATGCGAACCACACGACTGCATTTACTGGAGCACATCATCAATGTGTAATGTAGTTCCAATGCGATATTCAAGCATATTAAGTGCCCACAATTCAGCCCCACATCCACATCCACATCCAGTCGCAGATCCATCTCCAGCGCAGCTTAGGTAGCAGTAGCTTTAGTGTTAGCGGTGCGTAACTAGATGCGAGATGTCTCGCCTGTCAATGAGGTGCTAATGGAGCCGGCGTTGAAATGTTGTCATCGCATGACCGGCAGCAACCCTCAACTGTAGCTGTAGCTGTTGTTGTTGATGTTGCTGCAGCTGCCACCACACAAGCGTAACCATAACTTTGATGTACAGTTAGGTTAACCTGGCCAACAGCAAACCACAGCGAAGTCATGATTTATCATGCATCAAACCGATAAAACTTGCTGCCTCTTTAAAAATATTCTGTTTAAAGTCGCAATTACCACCACGAGTTGTGCGCTCCTCAAATGCTGCTGCTGCACTCGAGTGTAATCCAATCCCACATCTGTGTGTTGTCTGTACTTTGCATTAAATTTGTAAGGGAACTCGAAAGTTATGTGGTTTCTGCCCATGTCGACTTTTTAATCAACTCAACTGCAAGATATCAACATTGCTGCAGCACATTTGCATTTATGTGAAGAGAATATTATTGCAAAAATCTAATCGAGGGAAGATATATCCTAATTGGCTTCTACATTTCAAAATGTTATGATTCAAATGTCTTTGCTTATTGTATTTATTTCAATATAATGTCAAAATAAACTCGAAGAATTCTTATCTTCAGCAATTATTCCATTGAATTTACCATTAACAGCCGCTGATATAATAAAACTTAATTGTATAAAGCCAGAACAAGTTGTGTGACGTGTTGTCGACTATTGAAACTATGAAATGCTCACGCTACAAAATAAGCGAACGAAAACCGTCGAAAGTTTCAAAACAATGCTTTACACTGAAAAAACTAAATTCTCTTTTATATTGAGTAGCAACAATAAAAGTAGTCTAATTGGATTTGGTATGAAATGTTGATTTTGTGAGTTTAATTATGTCTTGGCCAACCAATTTTATTCCTCTTATGCTCTATGTAGCAGCTGAAACTCAAGTTTATTCCGAGTGTAGTTTTGTGAGATCTGTAAAGCAGCATTGAAGTACTTTTTGTGTTGAGCTTCAGTTGGTTTGGTGTCAAAATGATTTGTGATATGTATTATGTTTTTTAATGCTGACATATGCGATTCTGATTGTGATTCTAATTTAGATACTCGGGCTGAAATTACGAAAAGTATCTGCGACAATGAGCTCGCCAACCGGCTGGCAGCTGACAGCAACGAGATAAATAAGAAAATTGATTAACTTTGATGGCAATCACATCGATTCAGTACACATCGAGGCGCACTGGCAGCTTTTTGGCATTACGTCACAGTCACCTTGAAACTGGGCTCATAAATTAAATACTCAGCTACACAGATACATAGATGTGGATACAGATAGAGATACATTTGTAACGCAGCTTAGAACGCCGCTGCCTATTAATTATTTGAGGCAGTCAAATTGAAACATGGCAATGAAAGTTAGATTCAAAAGAATACTCTGCTCGGAAAGGGCTCTATGCATTTCACTGTTCAGTTAGCTGCTCTTCGGAAAACAACCCAAATAAACTTATAAAATTTATATATATGGTTGGGCTTTTCATTGTTTTCACAAAAAACCAGTTCAATTCTTTGTTTGCTTTTGTTTTTGGCGGCAAATTGGTAGAGCACGTGGTTTGTTATGGGACCCTATGTGAATACCGGTTTCAGTTGTGAGATTTTGCTGGTGGCACGATGACGTAGTTCTTTTGCTGGAACATGTGGCAACTGTAGATCTCAAACTCAAACGGGCTATGACCAATTTAGTTGGGTAACTTCGCAGTGGCCACAGCTTGCCGCAAAGTGGGGTCAATGTATTCGATACAATAAACCATACACTATGCATGGAAATAAAACTAAAATTAGAATAATAATAAAATTTGTAAAATTAAAAGCAACGCAGTGTCTTGATACTGAAAATTGGTTTTAATGGGAAAATCGCCTATTGAATTATTGAACTTAATTAATTCACTCAAGAGGTTTTAAGTGCTTTTGCGTTCTTTTTGTGCATAATTAAAATGCCATTATAATGAAATATACGATATTTGCCATGTATGGCACTTCATATGTTCTCGCTGCAAGTGCACACAGAGGTTCAAGAACACTCTAGTCTCTGTCCCCTTAATTCCCCTATATTTTCTTGTTTTGGCCTTGTGCAGAAATGTGCCCCATGAGTTGCTGCGAGCTCCCCTTGATGTTGCATTGTGCCCATTTGCTGCTGCCTCTTGAGGCATTTATCTTTTATGTCAATCAAATGAAATTCACTTCGACATCGCAACGAATGTTCATTGGAATGTTCAAAATTAATTGTTATTCGTATTACAACAGATTTAATTGACTTTAATGATGCAAGTAGCAATAACAAATGTTTTTTGTATGCACAAAATATTCAAATATTTTCCCCACTTGGTCTTAGCTGTGATTTATGTATTGTTGTTTTCGAATAATTTTGTAATTTACATTAATTCCTATAGTTTTAATTTAATTTACAAAGTTCACCATTATTGAGGTTATTTACATTTTTCGCTTTAAATGCATGTATTTTATTATATAATTATTTATTTTTAAATAAGGGGAAGACAATGGCTTCGGTTTGGTCATTGCGAATAGTAAAGAAAAATGTATTCAATTATTTATTTCTGATAGGCAAAGGAAAGTCAAAGGCTTCAGTCTGGTTATTACATTTAATTTACAAAGTTCACATTTATTCTGATTATTTTAAGTGGAGTAAAATTACTTTAGATTTACGTTATAAAATGGAAAAATGTAATTCACTATTTTAGTAATTTTTCCAATATGTCGATGGGCAAGGGGAAGACAATGGCTTCGGTTTGGTCATTGCAAATAGTGTTCAGAGTTTGCAAGTAACGCAGCTGAGAAAGAATTGAATTTAGTTTGGAAATATTAAAGTATTATTAAAGCTAACTTGTAGTGCTATGGGATTCGTTTCCATAATATCGGCTGCTTCCTTGAGAGCCGTGACAGCATCGCGTTCGCCATTTGCCGCGGCCACCTTGGCCATGGCTTCTCGTCTCGCCTCCTGCTCTACAGCCATGGCTCGTTGCAGGGACTCGGGCATCAGAATATCAGTTCTAGAACGTTGCAATCACAACCCATTAGGCCGAGTAGAATTAACTATCCTCTCACCACTTACATTTCAACTCGTTCAATGCGAATACCCCAGGGATCCGTTGCCCCGGAGGAGTCGAGCATGCTCTTGATTTGTCTGGACAGAGCCTTCTTTGCGGAAACTAGTTCGATGAGCATGTAGAGTCCGGTGACGTTGCGCAATGTTGTCATGGCCAGCAGTTGACAGCAATATGCCGGATCGATCACCTGAAGTGCCACATCCAGCGGGTTACTGATTCTGTAGTAGACCACAGCGTCGACATTGACAGTTACCGAGTCCTTTGTCAGTATGTCTTGTGGGGGCACGTCCAACGATGTGGTTCGCAAGTCAACCTTTTGGTATTGATCAATGCAGGGAACTATAAAAATCAGACCCGGACCTTTCGGTCCACCCGGACGTAATCGCCCCAATCTTAAAACAACCGCTCGCTGATACTCCTGCAGTACCACTAAACACATAAACACAGAAATTGGAAAAAATAGGATCACCAATAAATAGGATAATACGATGAAAACATGTTCCCAACAACCGCGCCTCTGATTCTCAGCTGGGAATAGATTTAGCTGGCATTATTTTGTAGAATAAAAGGATCAAGGGCAACTCACTGGTTTTAACATTTCGATGAATGTTGGTCAGACGGCCAGAATCGGAACTATCAGTGTCATCTAAGTCTTCCTCCTGACGTTGAGTCGAAGCATTGTATTGCACATAATCGATTTCTTTAGGTGCCTCAGGATCTTCTTCTTTTGCTTTTCTAGCGCTTGTTTCATTTTTGCTTTTTTCCATACCAAAAATTAAACCTATTCGACTTGAGATTTTGTGTGAATAAAAAATCTAAAACAAATTGACAATTAAAGAAAATATGACAAAGATTTGAGTTTAAACTCGGTTTCAATATTTCAGGCAAACAGGTTATTAAAATTGCCATTTTGGTTTGCTATTTTTGAAATATTTAAAAGTAGCATTTCTACCACCTCAAGAGGTTTAAAAAAAAACTAAAGCCCGATCTATGTATTGACAGATTGTTATTAAATAATATTACACGCTCTGTATGCATGTAATAAAATTAAAAGAATTAAATAATTGTTAAATAATATTAAACAAAGTTTTCTTGAGTGCACAAATTTTTACCCCTACTTAAGTGGAACATTGTGTCCAGTTATGTGCATAATATTTTCCATTTATAATTCAATTGAAACATTTGTTAACCTTCAAAAACGTTCGAATTTGCGGCTAATGGGTAACATGCAAAGGCATCAAAAAGACGCCGTCCATCGCCTACAATTTAAATATTTAATTGCGCACATTTTTCTGAAACGGGATCGTTGATTTTGTTTTTTTTTTCTTTGATGTATGTGTGTGTTTTTTACAAAGCGCGGAAAATTTAATTACAAATAAAGTAATACAATAGTTGCGGTCCTCTTTGTTGCCCATATGCATTTTTTAAACATATTTATTTAATTTTGAATTGAAATTAATGACCAATTTATTGGGCATTACGAATTAATTAATTATCTGCTCATTTGTGTGTAAAATTTCCTATTAATTAAACGTTGCCCAATGGCATGCCCTGCCTCTTGGCCTCTTTCAATCTTCAAAACTGTATAAATTATTAAGCGGCTTTGCCACATTTATAACTTCGCTCATTAAATGTGAGTCAACGTTTTCCTCATTAGCAGCAGGAAGCAAGCCCGTTTTTGACTATCCAATTCTATTGGCCATTTGCATAAAAACCGAAAACATTATGATAAATAAATGAATTGCCTTATAAATATATTAACAAAAGCCTATGCAATCTTGATATTTTGTTACAGCCAAAGCATAAACTAATTGGCTTTCAATTGACTTCAAACTCTGCAACACCTTAGGTGGTAATTAATGGGAGTACAATCTGTAATACAAAGGCACACAATAGCATTTCAAATTAGGCTCCCTCCCAACTCGTTGATTTAATGGTTGGGCTCCCATCCAATCACCTCTTCTCTATGTGCCCCTTCTGCCGCATGTCGTCAAACAAAACGATCGATTGATCCATTAAATTAATTGAGTGTAGTGACAACGTTTTGTTAACAGAACCAGACAGATGACCAACATTGAGCAGAGTGTGTGAGTAATGGAGGAGGCGTGTGTATTTTACCTGCCAGAGCAACTCCATTGTCAATTGCGTCACGCGCAAACTGCAGACGATTTAATGGCCAGCACCAGGCTCAACCTGCTGCTAACGAGTGTTTCAGGGTGCTCCAGACGCCTTAATTAATGCAACTGCAATAGCTGCACATGCAAATGGACGTCACTGTATACAGTCGAGGGGCTGCGGAGGAGAAAGAAAAAGGGGACGGTGTAAATTGTTTGGCAGTAAAGCTGCGGCTCAGCTGCCCAAACAGTTGCGGTGCTCTGAAGTGGCCACCAAACGACCAAAGACCTAAAGTTGAACAAGTTTCAAAAGTAAACAAGAATGAAATGGACAAGAGTAAAAGAAATCGTGACATGTGAACAGAAATATTTTGAAAGATGCAACGAAAGCTAAAAAAAAAGATGTGGGGAACAATAAAAATATAAAGAAGTGAACAAGATTGAAACAGACGAAAGTTGTTACAGCAAATACAAATGCTATCAAACTATTGAATAACATTTGAAATTCGAGAAAAGATTTATGCGAATAAAAATGCAGTATTCAAAGTATTAAAATAAATTCCCCAAAATTAAAAAAATACTTGTAATTACTAGTAGTTCAGTTCTACACTTGGTAATCCGAACAAATATTTGCACACATATAAATGCATTAACTCACGTTCAAAAACACTTCAAGCTATGCACGTTATTGAGGAAACGGATTTTACGTCCCCAATTGCTTGTGATTTATTTCTGTATCAGGAGTACACAATGTATTTATGCGGATAATTATGCAGTATTCAAAATACTAAAATAAATGTTCAACAAATATAAAATAATTGTACTTATTAATAGTTCCGACAATTAAATACGCCTTGCTCTACGCTTAGTAATCCGAATAAATATATTTACATTTTTAGAACAATCAAAAAAAAAAGAAGCATTAAATCACGTGCAAAAACACTTCAAGCCATGCACGTTATTGAGGAAACGGATTTTACGTCCACAATTATTTGTGATTTATTTTTGTTTGGGGAGTACACAATGCATTACGTGTGTAAAAAAGGTGTTATTACAGTGATAATTGATCTATTGTTGCTATACACTATTTAAATGTTTTCCAAATTTGTGACTGTTAAGGGTTTAGGTTTTCTAAAATAATATTCCATATAATAATTACTTCAAAAAGTGGAAAATGTAGAAAAAAAAAACATGAAACGCCTTTTTACTGTTCAGATAGAACCTCTCAAATTATTCAACCTGGAAGCGTAGGGCATTTTGAGCAGTCGCCACAGCTTGGACCACGTGCTGTTTTGGTGCTTATCTCTTGTTACCTTTGCGCTGTGCACTTTAATTAAGTTAACAACTGTTTGGGCCAAGAGAGCAACAAGCACAGCAACACTGTAATTTCGTGTTTTCTTTGATTTCGCCTGCCACAGACAACATCAGAGAAAAACTGCGGCACATGCCGCAAAGCACTTGAGGCAGTTTGTGCAACTGTTGCATAAACAATCGATAACTGCGCTTGGACGATTAGCGTAGGTGTGGTAAGGAGGCGACTGTGGGCAACAGCATCATCACCTGTTATCAACCATTGTAAATCCAATAAGCAATTATAAATCTTGATCAATGATCGAAACGGGTTTGCCTAGAGGCACCCTTTATGGAAGAGAGCAATTACAGTGCAATTGATGCCAAACCCAAGGCGCACTTTGAGCTGCTGTTGCCACCCACAATTCCAATTGATGATCATTGCAACACAAGTGCAACAACAACGCGCAGTTGACGTCATTGAGCAATATTCAAGTTAATTCATATTCAAGCCCAATTATGACACTATCGTGTCGCTGCTTTCCCTGGAATTGGCATCCAATAATTGAGGAAACGCCAGAAAAACCAGCAGCACAAGTTAAACCAAATTCCAGACTCAACTATTAATTAAGTTTCCTACTGCAAACTGAAAAAACATTTATCAGGCCTGGCAAAAGTGGCTCAATAGACTGCGGATACAGATTACAGTCGGCCATAATTACGAGCATTGAATGGAATCATTGAATCGATTGTACACCTAGTTTTTTCAACTGCAGCACACTCCAGTAATTACACAATCTACTTGCTCAAACAGTTGTGTAAATATTCATGTTATTCATTTGTTGCTTGCTGCAATCTGTGTAAGTTAAGCTGCCACACACATTTGTAGTTTAAACATTAGAGCAGTATTGCGTGCTAAGAAATCAGACGACATAAATATTTATTTATTTGCACATTTATTGCTTATAATCTTAATTAAATCTATGCTCAGGCTTAATCACTTTCTTTGCGCAAACCATTTTTAAATTAAATACTTGTGTCCCTTTTATTCAATTTAGAAAAACGATAAAATTGAAAATAAATTTACAGTCTATGGAAAGCTCTGATTTATTGCTTAATCAGAGCAGCAGCAGCAATGCTACCTTTCAGTTAGTTGCACATGAAAAGCTCTCAATCGTAATTGAATTTTACAGACAACTTTTCACTTTACATCAATTATCAGAGTGGGAACAATGTCGTAAATCTGGGAATGAGTTGGAAACTGTTTTGTGTTTCTCTCTTGCTGTTTCTGTTTCTGTTTCTCTTGCTCACTCCATCATATTTTATTTTTTGCCACATTCCCACGCCCAAACACAAGCGACACAAGCACGTACAGCGCAGTCTGTGGAAGGTTTCGATTTAGCTGGGGTCAAATAGTTGTTAATGACTTTCTAATTAATTTTTGTTTACGAAGTAATCAAGCGATTCTGTAATGGCCCCAACAAGTGCACTGAACTTCCAGCGAGTGTCTAATTCTCGGTGGAGAACTGAGAAATCAAGTGTGCCGGATCATTGTGGTGTGGTGTCAATGCGGTAAACCTCTTGTGCAGTGGCAAATTGAGTTGATTGAAGCGCGGGTCGCCCTCATAGCACTCTACGGAAAGTGAACAGCATTCATAACGGATCATAATTGAGTGTATTGTTGTTGTTGTTGCACATGCACCACGCTCGCCTATCGGTCAGTCCGATCGACAACAACTGGTTGCAGTTGCAGCAACTATGAGGGTCAGAGTCAAAGTTCAATAAAATCCAATTAAAGTGGCGCACACTCTGCCTCAACCTCTGCCTCCTCTCTCTTTTTCTAGGTATGCACCCGCAGACCTTTCAACAAACCCAGCCTCGTAAATCTAAATGAACTACAACCTGCTGCCTGCCCCCTGCCCCAAAATCAACAGCGAGAGTTGCAAACTTGCTGCCATTTCATTTAATAAAAGGCAGCATGAACTTTCACCGCACTTTTCCCAGCAGCTAGCTCAATTGAATTCTGGCAGTATCTGCAACGTGCTGCAACACAATGTTGCATCGCCTGCGCCTTAAATAATAAATATATACTGGTATAAGTACATTTCCTTTGGATTGTATTTAATTTACTTTGCTATTTTTAGCATATTTATTGCCATGCGCAGAAAAGGGGCCAACGCTGCGGTTACCAGAGGTCAATTTATGGTCTTGTTATTTCCAACTTATACATAACTGCGACCCTCTCCTTCTGCTTTTTATGACAGTTACTTCCGCTCAAGAGTTCTTCTGCAATTCCCATGCTCTTTCCATCTCTTTCAGTCGTGCGTCATAGTTGTTGCACGCATTAAGTAACGAGTTGCAAAGTGAGTGTTCGGGCATCTTATGGTTTTGCACACATTCTGAAGCATGACCAATGCTTCAAAGTAAAATATTTTCAATTTGCTTACAGCTCTTGCTTGCATCTTTCAACTTGAAGGTTGAAGCACGTCTTTTATTCTGTTTGTGTCTTAAGAGTGTTTGAAATTGAGGCAAAGCGTATTTAATTTCATTGTCGTCATTAAATTATAATCTAAGTAAATTTGTCAGTAAATGAAAATACTCTACTCTACTTAAGTTAACAATTTTCAAATAAATATGAATAGTACAAAATTGAAACCATTAGCTGAAATGTAGTTCTATATTAAACATTTACTGGCTGTTAGGTTCAAAATTGTATGCTGATGACTTTGTTAGTGAACTGCAAGTCAGATTAATGCTGGTACATTTCAAATTTATCTTGTAATCGCAGTAATCCTTTCGAGTCTTCAGCAGCAGCTTCGTCATCCATCACTGGCTGCAACAGTCGCTGCAGCAACAGCAGCTCTCCACACACACTCGACTCGACTCGTGAATTATTTAAATTTTTGACTCACGTCACTTGAACTCGACGCCCCCCCTTTTTGAGGCATTTGAGAGTTGCTTGCCCCGACGTTGGCTTTAGAAACACTATCACAATAACACATCATTTGTCAGGCAAACAAATGATGTTGCATGTAACCTTATCATCTCATATCCGTTGCAGACAGCGGCTACAATGATAGTGAACGGACACTACAAGTCAGAGTGAGAGAAGGAAAGAGGTACAAGCACACCTAAGGTCAAGCGCTAAGGTTAGACGATGCCTGCAGAGAAAGCCAGCACAACAACACAACACAATGCAGAGTGTCGAGCAGGGAGCGTGACGAAGACAGAGTTCTAGTGGACACTGACAGGATGCAACCATTCACAATGGCTGCTAATGAATAAACATGGTGTCGTGTCGACTTCCGGTGCAACATTTTCCTATACCCTGTATCGATAGAATGCGCAAATCCGCTTAGATCGGAAGTGCAGGGTGGTTGCTAGTCCTCTACTTTGGCTGAACTTCTGGCCACGTTACGTATACGCCATGTGTCAGTTGCCGATGAAGTTGGGCAAACAAGTGACAAATTTATTGGAAGGACAACACAGACTCAGTCCCCTGGCGAGCACAACAATGTCTCGACTCATGTACTCCCCTGTCTGAGGTCTGAAGTGGTTGTCCAGAGTGTGTGCTGCTGACATGGACGCGTCTAATGATCAGAGATGTCTGCCGGACGTGGTCAACCCGCTGCGCAAGCAAATAAGTTTGCAGTTTGCTGTTTGTTGTAAAATTCGAAGTGAATTGTTTTTCGTTTCACAATGCGGTTCCATTACATCTTTGCCGGCCATTGTTCATCCCATTTAAGCTTCGCTCGATATAAGCAAAAAATGTTTGCAAATGGCGTTGGAGTCGCCCAAGCGAACTTCCGCCTTTGTTTTCGGTCTAGTTGGATTAATTTCTCTGTGGGCGACCGTGTGTGTTGGCTTTGCTGATTGCCATTGGCACTTGACCACATTGTAGTTAGGTGAGCGAACGTCTATTAAGGATGGCAAGTTAAGATATTCTGACACCTACGTCAATACAATTAGCTGGTAAAAGCTTTGCCTGTTGATGAAGGCAGAGCTTGAACATTGAATCGAAGGGAGAACTGCTTACTTTGAGCATTATTTACTGATATACTCGTATATACTGATACACTGCGGCATATTTGGACCAAACAGTTTTAATGCAACTTTTTAACGTGCTTTAAAAATATTTTCGAACATTTACTTCATGCAGTTCTGTAATATAATATTGTATTGTATAATTGTGTAGTATACCACTCAAACAATTGTAATTTTTGGAGTGGTAAAAATTTCATTTATTTATTTCTGTAAATAATCCCACTACCTCCCTTCATTTTTTTAAACAAAGGAAATGATAATAATTTTGTATTTCTATTAAATGTATCTATCAGGCAAGAGAAGGTCTGAGTTGTTATCAAATAAAGGCAACACAAATATTGCCAACGAAAATAAGCTTTATGAATTAAACACACGCTTAAGTAAATAACTCTTTTTCATTCAATTTGCAAGTATTTCAGTTTGTTAACCTTCAGTGCTTCCTCATTTTTGCAGAACTCTCAAATCACAGTGGGCCCAAGCACAATGAGCAGAACCAAAAACCAAACGAAACGAAGTACAATCAGCAGAATGAACTGCCGCTCCAATATAACAATGGTCGGATGCCTTCTGACATTACTGCATTTAATCACACCCATGCAGTGTCTGACGCATTCGGTGCTCACGTTCACGAATGCATCGACATCGTTCGGCCAACTCGTCACCTCGAGCACCTTGGTGTGGGAGACCTACGAGGATCCCAAGCAGATGCAGTTTGCCGTCGAGGGCGGCAAATTCATATCGGAGGACGAGCATTATCCCATCTACGTTTGCCGTGTGATCATCGACGGCGTGCCGACCTCTGGCCATACCGAGAAGGTGCAGCAGAAGCATGTGTGTGTGGCAGCGCTGGCCAAGCGTAGTGTCAACGAACACTTCGATGTGCTGATGAACAAGGGACATCTGGGCAAGATCGCCTGGAAGTCGTGGCGAAAGTTCAATGTGGGCATTCCCGTGGGTGCCATTCGCATCGGTGACGACTCCTACGTTGCACGCCACCGGGCACAGCATGAAGTCAGCGCCGAGGGCACTGAAGCCGCGGCACACAACGGCGCAGATTACTATCTAGGGCGGCTGGAGCAGGTGGGTCTGGGAAAGATTAAGGTTGTGGAGAAGGGGCTGGACAAGTACTACGATGAGGGCGAAGTGCTGGTCGAAACGGAACCCTTCCGCTACGAGCTGCGGGACATCAAGTTGGATCGCCTTCGCATCTCTTTGCGCGAGAACTCCACCGAGCTGGGTAAGTGAACAAATGTTTCAAGTTGCAAGTTTTATGCAAACTAATAATTGTTTTTAATTGCCCTTGCAGCCACTGGCACTCTGGAGAATCGCGGCGACACCTACGACACCATGGAGATGGTGATGAGCTACAGCTTCAACTATCTGCAGTACTGGGGAGCCCACGAGGGTGTCGCCAAGGGCTTGCCCACCAAGATTTTTGAGAAGAATGTGGAAACTCCGGCGGAGATCAACTGGGCGCTGAAGCATAGCAAGGAGAAGCACGAGAATAAGGCCGTTTACTCCAAGCTCTGGCCCGGCACAGCCATTAATGTCACCCTGCGCGGCAACTATGTGACTCTGGATGCGCCCTACGCTGCCAAACTCTTTGCCTTCTACTACGACAGCGAGAGCGTCTCTCGTAATATCAACGCAGAGGTAAATAATTGTTTGTTATGCGTTTTAGATGAGCAGAATCTAATGAATTTGTTTTGCAGGTGCGTAAGAGCTACTTGAAGGATGTGAAGATGGAGTTCAGTCCTGTGTATTGGATTGAGAATGGCACTGTGGTGCCCACAACCACCACCACTTCGACAACGTCCACGACGACACATGCAACAACAACCAGCACCAACGAGCCTACGCCCATCAATGAGCCACCACGAGTGCGTGTGGAGCACGTCGGCGTCCAGCATTCTGGACCGGATTCGCTGGAGAAAACGCTAAATGATTCCACTGCCAACAACGAAGTGAACACGAACGATGCGCCCGAAAACATGTCCTCAAAAGATGCAGCGCTTGCAGGCATTGGCGTGAGCGGTCAATCAGGAGCTACAACAATCACGGCAGCAGCAATGACGTATTTAATTGTGACGCTAATAAATCTGTAGATGGGAACCAGGCCAGGCCTTAGGAGGGCTGAGACAAGTGGGTCTCCTTATTAGCATAGCGTTTAATTGTTGTTGTTGTACCTGTTGTACCCGTCTTTGAGAGCGTGTGGCGAGACACGGATAGAAACCGAAACAGAAACAGAAACAGAAAGATAGACAGACATGGAATAGATATAGGATGAGACGAATTGGTTCCAGTGTGGGTGCGTGGTTCAATAGATGCATGAGGCGAACAAAAGTTGATATTTTTATACTTGTCCCGTGACTGCTTCTTCATCTATTTAAAGTAATTTACGTACGTAGCGAACAAATTGAATTTTAAGCAACATAAAACATTCCTAACTAGCCCTCACAAATGAAAAATGAATCAAAAAATATACATATATATATATTTCCATATATATCTTAATAACAATATTTACAATTTGTAAGCAGATTTGTTTCGATATTTGCTTTGTCTTTTAGTTAAGAGAGCGCAACATGAATTCACAATAAACTGTAGGAAAATAATTAATTGAATGATCTGGCGATGATGATGACGATGATAATATGAAGTAGGGCTAAAGAATGTATGTAAAAGCGTTATATAGCGTACGTTCAATGATATAATGATGTATATGTATGTCTAAAATGTAAAATCTATGTAAAACATAAGTATCTATGTATAAAATAAGTCAAACACTCCAAATATATGTAAATTAGTTACTATTTTCATTTCTCCCACTAACTTTAAATATACTTTGCTCTTCTGTCTCTGTCTTTCTCTAAGTTACATTTTATATTTTTTTCAATTCTGTGTTGAGATATGATAAATGAAAAAGAATCTCTAAGTTATAATTTCGTAAAACTGAAATCAAATAAAGCTTGTAAATTAAACTGATGTGGATTACCTTATCATTTATAATTGGCGAACTGGAACTGTTTATATTATTTATAGTCTTTCGAAATATACTATACACCATCTTTCTAGATTTCTATATCAACTGCTTTAGACTTGTTGTATAATTAAGCATTGATTTTAAATACAGCAAACAAGTTTCTCAAAGCTGATCAAATTCCTGTAGCTAATATAATGTGTTATGATATCAAGTATACATTCAAATTTGCTGTGTACACATGCGATTTGTTTACTCATCTTGGCATTCGTAAGCTTGCATTGATGGATGCGTGTTTTTAAATAACTGAACATAAAAGTTGCCGTCGGAGTATAAAACAGTCAATATATTTATTTACAGATCATTTCATTATAGATATAAAACACAATGAAGAAATCTGCTATCGAGACACCTTGAAACGGCTCCCCAATACCATAAAAATCGACTTTAATTAACTCTATGAATTATGCCCGACACAACGCGCTATTAGCCTCACGTTTATTGTCCAATTACATCACATGCGACACCTGCGATTCTTTTCGGTTTATTTGTTTTTGATTTCGTCTTTCGAGTATGTGCGGTGGCAGCCTATTACAACAAATACTTGACAGTTAGACAGCCACACAATAGAACTGCGAAAGCTGGATGAGGCCTGTCAGATAATACCCGTCTATTACTCATACTCAGCGCAGACCGAGTTGCCACCATTTCTGGGCGGGTTCGGTCGAAAATAAAGAACAGAGATCATAGACCGGCTTTTAGAGCCAGCTAATTAACAGCACGCAGTCTGAAATTGTTCATGTTTCTCTATTTCTGTATATATTATACGATCTTTGTTGGTATTTAATTTGTTAATTTAAATAACAAATTAGCAATGGCACTGCCATGCAGTCTGCTGGGTCCTCGATTATAATGCAAAACACGTCGGCACTGCTTGGCTGTGATAATGATATATGCGAGTCTACGAGCTTTTGGCGTACACGTACTTATCGCAGCCACTGCCACGATTTTTATTACACGTCAATTCGAATGTTGTTGGTTGTGAGCTTGTTGCTGCCATCGGCACCAAACACAATAGCGGCCTGAAAGCGGTTTTATTTCATGATTTTAAATTCGTATTTTTGCATGAGAATATTATTCTATGTAGTAGAGTGTGTTATATTTTTAAAGCGTGACCGCACGACGCGAAAACGAGTTTCTATCTTATACCAATTGAACCACTGATGTTGCTATCATAGGGGGAGGGCTGCTGCAGAGTGTTATGACTGCGAAACAAGCACGTTTTCGTATACACTACACGCTCTTGTAAAAGTGTTGGACCATTTACTGGGCGGCGACGAATCTTCCAAGAATTGATTAACCTGTGAACTTGAGAGGCATGTTGAGTGTGGGTACATGAAAATATATTTTTTTTTTAGTAGTAAATTAACACAATTCGCCGATAATCTGAAATATTACAAATTAATATTAATACAATAGATATGCTGGTGAAGTGTACAGCTGAAGTTTATCTACATATTGTTAATTGACGTGGGAAAAAATGTAAGTTGAATCTAGAACCATTTTGAAACAACTATTTTAAAATTTGTATTTTGATAACAAAATGTGTATTTCATGTTTTAAAGATGCACATATAATTGATGTATATAACTATTTTGGGTTATTTTGTTTGCTTAATATTTTCGCCTATAAATATATTTAATAATCTATCAGATTTAAAATTTTTCATTTTGTAATATTCTAGAATGCAATAATAGTTGCTTTCTTTAATTTAAATTTTTGAACTAAAAGATCATTTAAAGTATTTTACTTCGAATATTTTAGTCGAATTTAAAATAAAATAATATATATAACATTTTAATTGATCCTATAGTGGAGACGTTTAAATTAGTTGCAGCTAAAATATTTTATTTTATTTACTTAGGTAATGGTTTAAATTATACCAGCTCAATATGACAAGCTCAGTCTTAAGAAGGACTTTGCTATGGAAAATATGCAATACATTGAATCAAACAATCGATTCACCTATGCAACCAGTTAAATCGAATCACTTTGTAGAGGTCTCTCAAAATATTTGCTGAGGTTAAGTTGACTTCAATTGCGAATGTTTATAGAAAATTTTATCGCTGCAAATAATCAGCCTGCATATTTTATGCACCCTGTCGACGATGAGGATGAGGTGAACTCATCCTGGACTGCAGACTGTGTCGCTGTGCTCGGCTGGCGTTGTACTAACCGAATTTTATGCTTCGCTACGTTGAAACAATTGCCGTCGCCTCCGACCCACTGCAAAAACCATTTGCACCGACCGGCAAACCACCTGCAACCCCTTCGCATGACTTTCTATTTGACGTGCGTTAACTGAATTTTGTTTAGTCCCGGCCGGTTTTCAGCTTCGTGGCCTCTTGCATATCGGCGTGCAATCTGAAATCTGCATTGAGGCGTGACGAGAGCCCGTGGTTGCCCGCTAGCCTGTCTATCGGGGTGTGAGTGTGTGAGGGTGTGTGTGAATGAGTGTGAGTGTGTGTTTCTGAATATAAACTCAACGTGCACTTTGTGCAATTTATGTGCAGCTCTGTTGACGCTGTGTTTACGCTTCATAATTTTTTTTTAAGTATTCGCATTAGCATTCTGTATCCTTTACACTGCAGATGAAAGGGGAATGCGACCAACATATGGCGTGGTTGGTTAGATTATTTATTGCTTTTGGGATTCGTATTGGCACATTGACTCTAATGCTTTGAGTTGCTATTAAAAACTCCACTAGATATGATCATGGTATTTATTAAAAAAAGCTTTTAGAAAAAACTGCAAAATGTTTACTCTGAATCATCAGTATCTTCATCAGCATCATCATTATTTTCGGAGTTCTCGTTATCGCTGTCTCCGGAGCTTTCATTAGAGTTGTCCTCGTTGGATGGGCCGCGACCTCCCTGTGGTCCACCCTGTGAGCCATTATCATCCTCTTGCTGCTCATCTTGATCTTCTCCAGAGCGTTCGACGTCCTCCTGCTCTTCCTGCTGACCTTCAGGTCCTCTCTGACCACCCTGTTGTCCTCTCGGTCCCTGGGCAGCGGCCACAGCAACCAATCCAATCAATACAATCAAGATGTAGAGACGCATTTTTTGTTTTTGTTTGTTAATGTTCCTTTTGCGGAGAACTGATATCAACTGATTTTTCATTTCAAGATCAGTCCACCTTAAATACCTATTTCGAGAAATTTGTTGAAAATCCCCAACAGCTGTGCGATGAAAACGTCTGTATCTTTGTTTGAGTTACCCTAATGCGTGCGGTGCAAAATATTCATAGTACTTAGTTCAGCTGTTCGGAGTTTGTTTTACTATTTAACTAAGAATTTATTTTTGAATGTATGAAAATCAGATATATGACGGCATTAAGAATGAATTACGTCAAATCATATTTAAAAATACGAACAAAAAACAAAGATCTGCGCATGGCACAAATGTTTTGTCTCAAAGCTCAACGTCCTCTTTAGACATTTCGTCTTAAATAGGAAATAATAATGTTTATAAGTAATACAATCTGTAATACAAGCTGTAATTAATCGCAATATTTCCATTTATATTTAGGATTCATAATGATGATAAGCTGCTATATAATATGGAAGTTACATTTGAATGTGATGATAAATGCGATTAATGCATCGACCCGATTGAAAACATGTTAAGTCCATAGTAAATAAATATATATATACACTTACTTGTAAACATTATATAAATATATTCTTAAAATACAAGGTTTAATTCTCTTAGCTTATTTTAACTGACAAACTCTGAAATCAAAAATAAAACTTTATTAAATATCAAATGAAAACAGACTGACTTTCATTGGTTCGTGTAATCAAGATTGCACTGTTATTCGAAACTTAAAACTAGTCAGAGAAACTCTCAAGACTTCATTTAAAATGTCGACAGGCATAAGGATAAGAATTATAATTGAAAAGGGACATATATAATTTGGAGAAAACTTTATGACATGTTCAAAGCTCCGGTGCTCTTGAACAACTCAAATTTCTTATTTAATTGAGTGCAGAGCGTTGCGCAAGTGCTGTAACTGGCTGGATAAATAACAGGTCCTTAGAGAGCGTTGGGCATATGGATAAATGGGCACGCAAGAGAATTGAAATTAAACTCTCTTTAACTGAAGGCAAAGAGTCGGTCGCACAGTTGGCCAAAATTAAAAATGTTATTTGAAAATATGTCAAACAAATTATTTTATATTGTTTTGATATATTAAATAAATTTATTTTAGCCAAACATTTAAGTAACGAATTTTGAATGTCTAAAAAATCTTGTGAATAATAATAATAATAAACTTTGACATTTAATTATATTTATCTATTTGAATTATTTATTAAACTTAGATAATTCTTTTTGAATACATATTTTTTAATTAGTTCTTAATACTTATATTAAAGGCGTAAGCTTTAGTAAAATGTCTTGTTGTTTTTTTGCAAACTAATTTTTATAATTATTTTAAGAAATTTTTTTAAGCTCAGATGGTTCATTTTAGTAATGAATTCTCAATATATTAAAGGCGAAGAATTCAGTTAAATGTTTAGTCGTTTTTTTTGCAACCTAAATATATAATTATTTTTAAATATTTTTTAAGCTCAGATAGTTAATTTCATTAATAAATTCTCAATAACTACTTTGAAGACAATGGCTTTAGTTAAACGTTTTCGCGTTTCAAAAAAGTGTATTAAAATATATATTTCAGCAGCGTTGCTTTGTTGCCACTGTGCTGCATGCTTGCCCTCAATATGCCAACAAGTTAGACTTCGGATGCGAGCAGCTATGACGTCATTACCTACATAAGCAGCACACATACGCAGCAGACCCCCAAAAGAAGGAGCTGCTGCTGCGGCCTGCAAGCCGCTTGCCAACTAGCAACAGTTGCCGATTGAGGAACGTGGCACTCTCGTTACGACCCGAGAGAGCAATTCGAGGTGCCGAACGGTTATCCGGACGTTGGGTTCGTGTGCCACAATCAGCCCGTATAAATAGCAGCGTGTCCTGCGAGCAGGATACAGTCAAACGAAAGACTTGCTTGCGTACGTGTTCGGAACCAGCTGACACACACAGCGGAGACGCTCTCCGTTTGAGTTACCCACAGTTTGAGAGTGATTGTGCAGAGTTGAGTTCACAGTTGCATACTTTTGGGCGTTCAGTTTGATTCGCCAGTGATTGTCATTCTCCATTTGTTCAACGTTCGCGTCGCGTCGCGTCGCCAACAACCAAACTAGAAAACCAATTAGTTCGGTCTTAACTGTCAGCGAGGAGCACTTTCCATCACAACCAGGACAATGCAGGCCGTGCACAAAACTGCACAGAGGAGCAAGTGGCTGCTGCTGCTGCTCTCGATGCTACTCAATGCTGTAAGTCGATAGGGGAGAGGTGCCAGGGGACCACGCCAGGCAGGGATTATATTTTCAATTACATATTACCACATTGCCCAGTTATCACGCAGCTTCGGCGGGGCTTTTCTTCTGCTGCGTGCCACATCTTCTCTAATTCCATGGTTGTGGTGTGCGAGTGTGTATGTGAATGTCTGTGTCAGCCAATGGACACGGACGTGTGTGCGTCGAGGCGTGAATTTCCTGCAAAATTGTCATTCGGTTTTTTATTTTCGTACTCGCTTCTACTGTTTTGTATTTAAGTAAACACAGATTTCAATTTAATTTGCTTAAGGGATCAGGAAAACCAACAGAGCAAGAGGGTTTTTGTCTTATTTTGTGAATAAATTTGTTTGCAATTCTAAAAATACTTGCATAAAGCGCAAATAGAATTACTGTATTTATTTGAAAGCAGTGTAATTAAGCAAAAATATTGAACAAAGTTTCAAGACTAACAAAGATTCAACAGCTACTTTTAAAATTAGATTATCAGTGTTCAACCTTTAAAATACATTTTCTAACGTAAGAGATATAGAATTGGTCAACGAAAAAAAAAATTACAAATCAAGAAACATAATAACAAGTTTTCAAAAAAACCATTAAAGACCATAAAACTATTATTAAACCAATTTAAAATTATATTGTCGACACTTATGCATTGACAAAAAATAACATTGATAATTAATTCTACGAGTAATTGAAAAATTAAATGCATTATTTGTACTTTCTCATATTCAACAAAATGTTTGGCAATGGAAAAAGAATATATCATTTTTATCTGTCGTAATGATGGTATATTAATAATATGTTTGTATCAAACTATACTGTCTTGTTTAAATACTACAAATATTTCAATTAGTGACTTTTATAATGTTTAGGAGGATAAAATCTAATCAAATAAATTGTACTTGGCTTGCCACACGCTCCTGTTGTTAGTCGCAGCAAGTTTTTCCCACACAATTACAAAATTAAAATGTTAACTAACGATGGCTGGCACTTGAGTGCTCTCAAGTACAGTAAGCACTTCCATAGAATGAACTTGGCTTACAGTCCACTACAGCTGTTCTGCTAAAGTTGGCAATATTTCAGATGCACTCAGCAAACGCCTTCGCTGCGCAGTAATTTATGTTGCTGTCACGCCTCCCCAGGGCGCAGGAAGCGCTGAAACAGTTGCCATTGTGGCTGCCATGGCTGCAACGACCACAAACTGGTCCACTGTCATTTCCACGGCAACTGGTCCTTGCTGCTCTACCAGGTGACACGTGCAACTGGCCCAAAGTGCAATTTGTTTTGTACTTTTTGCAGTATTCATTACACCCAGTAACTTCAACTATTCAAGACCTAAATAAAATCCACTCTACATCTCAATTTATTTTCTTGTAAAGTTCATGTTCAATGGTATAAATTATGATTACTATTGATATCGTTTACAATGAATTTCAAAATTATTGCCATTGAGTTACACATTTTTATTTGAATAGTAGGTATTTCACAGTTGAGTAGCCCCATTGTAGTTGTTTCATTTTTATACTGCAGTTCAACATTGAACAATTTATGGGGCAAGCACAACGTTCTCTATTGTTGTCAGTTGACATTTGTTGGCATTTGTCAGCAGCTGCCTCTGGTCGTGTGACCTGTCCGTGTTCCTGTCCGCGTCCTGTCCAAATCCTTTTTTCAGTGTGCAACCTCTTGACAGCTTTCTGTCATAAATGCGACACTGAATGTGAAATTAAAATTGCTGTTGAAACATAACTTACCAAATCTGAGTCTTGTTGCACATTGTTTGCTTTAGGCTAAATTAAAGTTTTTGCTCCAGCTGAAACTTATTGCTCGAAATGAACCGACTCAAGCGTTTTGATATCGCATTAAATTACACAGACGTTGCTAAAACTACAGCTTCCACCGCAAAGCCAAAGTAGGAACAAGAATGTAAGAGAAGTACTTAGAAACAGCTCAAGTGACAGCAATGGAAAAGGAAAGGGGAGGAATTGAAGGAAGCTTCAACAAAGCAGCTTAATTGCGGTTAGCCGGCGTGTAATTAAAGTTGTTTAGCAAAAGGAATAAAGTGTTTATCAAACTGTCTTAGCTAAGGTTGCCATGGTGGAGCATAAACAGTATTTTCTTTAGCTTAAGTAATATTTTGAGGTATACCATTTATTCGATTTGTGATCTGATTAGCAATATCGCGACAGAGTTATGCTGCATCAATCAGTGTGAAATTGCTGACGCAAATCAAAACACTGGCTGCGAATTATGTATCAATCGGAATGCTGCTGATGACAGCTGCAACGACGTCAGCTGAACTGCAATGCGCGCATGTTGCATCAACATATCCTGACGCTTATTAAATCCCTTACTGTTTGATGCTAGTCAAAGGATGCGCTGATATGCGAACAAAGGCAACGCCCTGCCAGTGTTTGAGTATTCCGATTGACAGGCCGTCTGTTCAGTGTGGGCGTTGATGTAACTGAAGCGTGCAGAGTTATGCTCTGATTCTGCGTCATGAATGTAGATACATATAGAACGGCGATGGCAGCTGCATGCGGAATGCAAATCGAATTAGGCAGTAGATCGATATGGCAGTGCTTTGCCATATATCGTATATCGCATCATTGCGACTCATTAAATACAGAAATTGCTCATACGCAACGTTAGCCACAGCGAGCAAACTGCTGCCAAAATAATCAACATTCATGGAAATGCAAATTGTGAGCATATACGAGTGCCAACAAATATTCATTATCTTGAGCAAACATCGGGCAGGTGAAGACACACACACACACACCCAGACACTCGCCTTTATGGCTTCAAGTGTGTGTGTGAGACTTTTGATGCCGTTGTCTTGAGTCATAAATAACAAGACGGAATTGAAGCGCCAACTGGGAAGACAAACGTAAGCTGCGCGTAATTGAGAATTCACACCTGAATAAGAATTCCCCCTCCCCCCCCATTTTCGCTCGCATCCCGCACTCTCATCGACCCACCGACAATTGTATTTGTATTTGTATATGCTCAGATGAAAGGTGAACTTGAAGATAGGTTACTTATCGAACCGTTTCAGCCAGACATTGGCCAAACAATTGTTGCTCGACTTTGGGGATTGGGAGACCGTCTAGAGACTTTATCAAAAGTTTTGGGGGAAGAAAGTTTATGTATATTTAATGATTGGTAAATATTAACTTTAATTAAACCACCATTGTTATTGGCAATACAAAGCAATAATCTAACTTTTAGGTGATTCTTATTGTTGCAAGTAATTTAAGTGATAATATCATTTACTGCATTAAGAATGAATTAATCTTACTCGTAGCAGTTAATATATAGTGTGGTTTTGTATTTTAAATGAACAATGAAAGGCAAACTTCCAATCTCCATTAGACCATATATAAATTAAGAGATGTGCAACTCACAAGGAAAATGCGCTTTAAAGAAAAAAGTATCTATTGCCACGCTGTTCAAAAAAAAAATGCACAATACTCAACCTAAGTTCTTGACATAAAATCGAAATCAATTTACATGTTTTATACTTTTTTAGCTAGATTTTCACGAGATAAACAACTAACAAACTATGAAGTGAATGTGGTAGAAAGGGAAAAACGCAAACTAACTTTTCTCAACTTACTTGAATGCATCGTTCAGCGAATTATCCGATAGACTCTCTCCTGTTTCGAGGTGTTAACGTATTCCCTCTCTTATTTCGCATAAAAGGGATTTATTTCGAGAGTGTAATATCTTTGGAAAGTGAAACAGATGCGCACAATATTATGCAATTGAATAAATACACAGATCTCTGAAGTTGACGTATATTAAAAACGTAGGATGTCGGTGAATAAATAGCGAGATATCAATATGACGTCATGTTTCAGCTGGGTCGGAGTTAACATTTTTATTAAAATACCGACAACACACGCACTCGCATTCAAATTATGCAGAACAAGTCGACTAAAAAAGTTGTCGAAAGGGTGGAGGAGGCTTCACCTCTTATCGTGTCTATGCAGCATACGAAAAACATTTGTTGCTTTTACGGTCCGGGCATTTGTTGTTATGGCCTTTGTTATGTGGCAATGGATGTAAAAATGCTGTTGCCAACATTTCGGCGTAGTGATAAAATGAAAGTAGACGCAACTTGTGCATTTCATTAGAAATATTTGGCTTTAAATCGCTTCGAGCAAGATTAAAGTGCGCATTATTTATCTACACAAAATTACACAAATATATTTAACTTATTTGGCAAAGGTCAAAGATTACCTAAAGAATACCTAAAGAAATGCGACCTCATCGACGACTTGACAACATTATTAGGAAACAGAGAAGGCGAAAAACTTCAGTTTTCAGCTTGAGCCCAATTTTATTGATTGATGACCTTTGATTTGGCATAAGAAGGGGCACAAACGTATTCGCAGATACCAGCCAACGGAACAGCTGTGCTTTGACTGCAAGTGGATCATCCCTTCAATCAATCACCACTTGCTGTGGTGCGTGGGACTTCCGATTGAATTCCATTTAGTAGCATTAAGCAAAGTCGTGTCCCTGTTTGTTGGCATTCCACTAATGTGTGCAATTGTTGGCCTTCCTTTGGGTTTCAGTGGACAATGTGACGTTCGCATGCTATGTAGATTTCTACATGTCACAGCGAAGGACATTCTGGCATTTGTGAGTACACATTACCATTGTGTAGTGTAGCTTTGGTACATTGAGTGGATTTCATGAACATTCCTGCCGGGTAATTACTATTTCAATTGTGTGTGGGCAGGGGATAAAGATAATTCTCTGACATGCACAATTGCTTAATGGACGCATTTGGCTTCACATAGTAATAGTCCGACATTCAAGATAATGTAATTGTTCCGAAATGGACCATAGCTCGACATACGCAGCATTATTAAGCACAAAAGGTTTAAATGCTATTTGAGCAAAGTCTATTTGAAAGAAGAGAGAAAGAAGCCTTTTTTACTAAGTTATTATTCTCTCTTTTTGAACCGCTAAAAATATGTTTTCAAAAAGAATAACCTAAAATTAATTACTGTCATAATTTGGAACCTTTTCTTAAGTCCCTCGTAAAGAATACGCCCGTTCATTGAGCTCGCTTTGGTCTACGCGATGCTGCGATACTACAATGCGGAGCAAAGTCCGAAGACTAAAGCACTTAAGTTTTAATGCCACCTCGCAATATTTATTTAAGTAAAAGAAAAGCCAAGTGAAAATAGCAACAAAGTGCGTCATTAAATTATCCCAAGCAAACGAAAATAGCAACAACAAATGTAAACGTTCCGGCTCGGACGTTGCAGATAATAAAATTTGCGTCCTGTGGCAAGAGGCAAGCGACATAAGCGGCTCAACAGGCAGCCAGATGATGGCCAACACGGGAGACATCAGAAGGAGAAGTCGACAACAGACTGTCGTTAAGCCCGTTACAAACCAACAAATCTTGGTAGAAAGATAATTGAACTGTTGGATGTCATGAGAGTGGCTAGTGGCAAGCAACATGGCCAATTAGTAGAACAATATGTAGATATCGAAGAGAATTGAATCGCATCGAACGAGTTGAAGTCAATTGCTTTTGTTCCGTTCAATGGCAGCCTTTCATTTCATTGCACTTCACGGTAAATTTAATTGACATTTTATATTGGACTTTAATTAATTTTTTATTGCGTTACGTGGAATTCGTTGTCAGATGACAGAGGACGAATTCTGCGTTTGACACTTTTCCACTTTCCACTTTTCACTTTCCACTTGCTGTCATTTTAATTAATAGGCAGAAAATTAAATAATAATATCTGACCGCGCTCTCAACACGAAAAGTATTGAAGGGAAATATTTTAATTACAATGATTTTAAACGATTTGAACTTACAAGGCGTATTCTTTAATTCATTATTGAATTACAAAATTAAGAAATTGTATTATTATTTTAGAAATCTTGCCACAAAGAAATAAACTATAAATTAGAAATTTGTGTTAATCCAAGAAGGCGAATCTGCTAAGTTTTAAGACAGCTACGCATAAATTTAATTCCGAGCAGCGTCACAGCAAAGTTTTTCAGTAAATTTCTTATCTTTCCAAAAATAAGACCAAGCTCAGAAACGCTGAGAATTTCGTCAAGGCTTTTGCGCTTCATTCATTTTATGCTACAAAAATGTTTGGCTTGATAGTAAAAGAAAATGCTTTACTTTGCCTCATAGCGCCTTTGTTTATTTGGGCGCCAGGAATGGAATGAGAAGAGCTGTCACTAAGGTACCGAGCTCTAAGGGGAAAACTGTGTGCTTCAAGATCTTCACGGCATAAATTCTGAAATTAAATTTTTGTTGCATGCTTCTTGGCGCATTTGCATGAATTGACAGTTTTATGCGTGCAGAGATTCCAGGACAATGCAGAGACAGAGGATGTCACTGTCTGTTGTTTTTTTTTTTGTTTTTGTTTTTGTTCTTGTTATTTGTTTTTGCAATCTGCGCAGTTCACATGAATAAACACAAACCAAAAAATAGGGGCGCGTTGAAAAGTATGCACTAATATTTTGCTACATTTTTAGCATTGTCATGCGGCGATTTATGGTATTCCTGTGTAAATTTACGACTATGGCAATCATTTATGATTCTGCAAATATTTTTACACGCTCGCTACGATGAAAAGGCTCCACATCGAGAGGGGCCAACAAAGCAAACACCAGAAAATTCAATTTGAACATGTACTCGAATGTACTCTGTGCGAATTGTTGCCATTGGTTATTGGCTTATTGACAGCCGGAAAGAGGAAATTAATTTGCAATAAAGTGCGGCATTCAATAACAATAAACAATTTCAGTTGAATTGTACAATAATAATGTATGCAAGAACGTGTTCTTAAATTCACATTAAATAAATTGTGAGAATTCTATTTGCGGAAGGAAGTTATTAGCTGGATTATAATTAGATGGTAATATGAAAATTAAACGTTGACTTGAATATTTGAAAGCTGATTAGGAGCTTAAATTAAAATCTATTTGTAACAACAACCTCACATCGAGAGGATTTAAATTTAAAATTGGAAGTAATATTAGCAAGAGAAATTAATTGCAATTAAAAATGCGATTGTGGAAAAGAAATAAAAAATGTATATCGTTGTAATTTTAAATTAGCTCCAAGTCCAGGAGCTTTAACACCACCTCTTGTGAATCAAATGCTAATAGATATCATTCAGTTGACTTAGTAAACACCTCAGGGGCTCTATTTGGAGTGCTAATAAGCGATAAGGCGCTGACATGCAGTCAGTCAGCTTAATAACAAGAACAACTATGACCGAGCTAAAAGAACAACAAACACAAACACTCACACACTCGCACTCATATCGCACCCACATGTACACATGAGTGCACATAAGTAGTTGTCAATTTCTGTTTGAGATTTACGGCGCTTACGCCGCCGGCGAGCACATCCTCAGCCATCCTTAGACATCCTCAGCCTTACACGCGCCCCGTTAAGTTATTAAAAACGGAAGTTTTGTCTCTGCCTCTGAGAAAGCACACAATACACAAACACACACACACACGCGTATCCACACGGATGAAGGACATTCAGGCGTTTGCGACTTATTCTTGGGCATTATCCTTTCCTTCAAGTGAGTTTTGCTTGGCAAAATGTTTTCGCAAGTCTGTTCTATGTGCGATGCGAATCTATGAAAACTGCAAATATTATGTGTTAGGCGTGGAGAGTCCTTTAAGATCTTGTTAGCCTGTTCCTATGAAGGATAAGTCTCAACAACATGGGATAAATAGGCTTAACTGAAACGGAATCCTCAAAATATTTCGAGTGCCTTTAAGTCGCTTTTTCGCAACAGCAACAGTTTGCAGAATTTAAATACGAAATGATGCTGATAAATGATGCTCGACACAAATATAGCAATAAATTATGCTGTGAGAGCGAGGCGCAAATGCGGCAAACTTCGACACATTTTGAACTTAATTTAGCGTAAATAAATGTGGCAATTAAGTGAATCCTCAGAAGGGCCCAAGAAGAGGCCAGAGAAAAGTGCGTTCAGCTAATTGAAATGTTCTCAGCAGGATTTCAGCGTATTTTTCATGATGGGCTTTTCAATCTTCTTTCAGGCTCTGCAGCCACGCGCTTTTGCCGTAAATGCCACAGAGGATATTGGCAATGTATCGCCTTGTGAAATGGAGTCGATAATAAATCAACTCATGAATCCCAGCCCGGAGTATCAGCTCCACGTGAGTCACCTGCCCGTGCCAAGCTGGCAACAGCTGCCGAGGCTTTATGTTTAAATTTCAATTTTCTCCTTCTCTTTCGTCTTGTCTCCTTTCAAGGCGTCCGCATTGCGCAATCAACTCAAGAATCTGCTGCGAGAACGTCAACTGGCTGTGGGCGAGGAGCAGCCGCTGGGCGATTACGCCGACTACTTGGACGAGGACAAGCGTTCGGTCGCCGCCTTGGCTGCCCAGGGATTACTGAATGCACCCAAGCGCAGTCTGGCCACACTGGCCAAGAACGGACAACTGCCCACGGCCGAGCCAGGCGATGATTATGCCGATGCCGAGTCCGGCGAGCCCAGCGAACAGAAGCGTTACATCGGCTCCCTGGCCCGCGCCGGTGGCCTGATGAGCTTCGGCAAGCGTAATGTGGGCACCTTGGCCCGTGACTTCCAGCTGCCCAACGGCAAGCGCAATCTGGCCACCATGGCACGCCTCCAGAGTGCTCCCACCTCGCATCGGGAGCAGCCCAAGCGCAACGTGGCCGCCGTGGCACGCTACAACTCGCAGCAGCATCAGAACCAACGCAGCGCTGCCGAGAAGCGCAATCTGGGTGCCCTGAAGTCGTCGCCGGTGCACGGAGCGCAGCAGAAGCGCGACGAGGAGGAGATGCTCCTGCCGGCCGCTGCTCCCGACTACGCTGATGCCATGCAGAGCTACTGGTGGTATCCCAGCTATGCTGGCTACGCTGATCTCGACTGGAACGACTATCGACGTGCCGAGAAGCGTTTCCTAGGTGAGTTGCGATTTCAAATATGCAAAAAAGCAACAGTCTTGCAGAGCAGTGTTGCCACTCCGTTTCCGATTCAAATTATCGCCTGCAAGACTTGAAGATCTTCGGCAAGCCGTGGATACAATTTTTGCGCAATCCGCTGCACCAACCCAGCACCTTGCACCTAGCTAGCATTATTTTACTCTATTGCACTGTTTGTATGTATACATATATATATACAATTACCTATTCGACACGAACTATCATCACAACAAATAGACACGTCGAAGGATCCCGAATTGTTTGGCATTGAGCACGGCAATGACGCTGACGTTGCCAGTGCCGATGCAGATGTCGATGGTGATGGTGATGGTAATGCCACTGCTGAGGAGCCGCAAGAGGAGCAGCAAGAGCCGCAAACAGCGTTGCCACAGAAGCGTCACATTGGCGCCGTCTATCGATCTGGCTTTCTGCCCAGTTACCGCTACCTGCGCAGCCCCACCGGCAGCACCGGAGGTGGCTTCGACGGCGCCAGGGGGCGCTTTAGTCGCTCGGGACGTGCCAGGCAATTTGTATGAGTAAATGGCGATGGTTCGATGTGTGCTGCATAATTTTATAATTTCCGCTCATTCATTTCGATTTCGATTTCGTTATGTTACGTTGTTGTGTTAATCCTTTTTCATTTTGTGTGTGATTTGAATGCGGATACTGTGTTGTTTGTTTCTTCGAGTTAAGGCCTGCCTCGAACCCACTCAAACTCCAGATCAACCGACTCTTGACTATCGCCTGTCGCCTGTCGCCTGTCGTAAACTACAGCTAGAATGAATGTAATTATTATGCGCGTTCCACACTATCTGTTCTTAGATTGGAGCATGTTGATCTGCCTGTTTCTTCAGGTGGTTACTTCATTCTATTTACCTCTGTCTTTCTCTTACGCTTGCATCTATATAGACTGTTTACTTTTATGTTTAATACCGCAGAGAGGATATGGAAAGTAATAATCTAGTTTCGAGGATAAACAATCGATAATAAATAGACATAATCTCGATTGTTCATTTGTAGTTACAATCCAATTTTTGCTCGCATTTCCTTCAACACATTCAAATGCTGTGCACAATTTGTGCTCGTATTCAAACCGATTGTCGCACTGTCGAACGGAAATTCGATTTTCCGTCTGCTTTGCCAAATAACTGTGCACGCCGTTCCCCACCCGACTTTCAATGGGGATAATCGTCTAATTTCCGGCATTTTGTTAGCTGACGACACAGAACATTCATTTGGCTGCAGTTTATTTGCTGCTTAAAAGTTTTCGGCGAGCTTTTCCAAATGTATTTCATTGCAAAGCCGAGCGAATTTAGCACTCAAGCAATTTAATTCTTTAAAGTTTATTGCAGTTTTATTGCTGCTTTATGTTTCCCCAAGCTATTTACAGCATTTAAAACGTATTGAAATATTCTGATTGTTCATAAAGCGAGGGTTGCTGCAACGGCTAAACTGTTCCCAGTAGCGGAGGGTGACGTAAAAATCTGTAGCATAGCCTCCGGCGATGCTTAAAAAGTTTTGTTCAAAATACTGTTGCATACTTTTAAGCTGCCATCAAATTCATTTTTGAAAGGAATTCCATATTTTAGCGAGCGTCGACTGCAAATTAGTTGAATTCATAATTTATGTGTGTATTGCTTAAGTTTACAAAATTTACTGGAACATTTGTGTTTGGTTTTTCAAACATGGTTGTCTTTCGCGGTGTTTGATGATTTCTTTATACATTGGCATGTTATTCAAACAGAAAACTCATTGGCATGTTTGGAATTGATTTTTGTTTTGTAATTTCAGTGTACATTTGAATTAGTTGGTCTTATAAGATGTCTGTGTCTAGGACTAAACAGAACATTGAATTTTCTCACAATAGTTGCATGTGTTCTGGTAAAAACACATACATACACTTGTATTCGTAGGTAATTGCAGTTGTTTTTATATATTTCAGAGCAGCGTACTGCATTGCATTCTCTCATAGTTATTGTACAAATCTGTTAAATCATTTGCAAGTGTAATGCCCAATAAAAACTAATGGAAATGTGTGTTTGTTGGCACCTGCAGGTCGAGTACTACCCCCAACACGAGCGACTGCGTCAACCAATCGCAGCCGTTTGTAAACGCTGTTTCCTACCCAATCGACCGATGATGAACTGGAGCGGTGCTGGCATACGCGGTCGTCTGTCCAAAATCTACGCGGATCCCATTGAGACGGCCAGTTCATCGGCAGCAATCGCTGCCCGCCAGCGGAGCATCTCCACCAACTCGCTGCCCAGTGGACCGGCCAGTTCCCGCAGCTCCCTCTCCTATCCACCCTTCCACTCGTGGGGCACTCCGCCGCGTATCACAGCACTGCAACGGGGCGTCTATCGACGCAACGGTGAGTCCATGGACAAATACGAATACTAACTACACAGAAACTTATTAAGACAATACTATATAATCGCACTATACGGTAACGAAACAATATTATATTGCATACACGCTAATGGTTATTAACTGTTAATTATAGAGTATTTTCGATTTTCGATTTACCATTAACGATTTACGATTTACGATTTACGAATTACGATTTTCAATGTACGAGTAGTTCTTGTCACCGTCACACACACACCTGCAGCACTCGCGGCTACACAGAGCAAATGTGAAATGAACTTTGCGGTAGTTTCGGTGCCATCCAAATACGTATCTGTAAACATAATGTTTTATGTATATCTTAATATCAATGTAAACTTGAGGTAACTGATGCCAGTGCAAAGCAAAAGAACGTTTAAATATCAATACCAAACCATATCGAAACCACAACAAATCCACAATGATATAAAAGAGAAGAGAACCCAACAACAAATAAGTGCCAATGCCGTTACTTGGACACAAAGTGTTTCGCTTGAATCCTTTTGGAATTTTTTCAGCTCCCTACAGATTGTTTTATTATTATTATCAGTATACATACGTGTGTAGTTCAACATGACAATAAAAATATACCCGAGTTATAAGTTAAATAACGAACGAAAGTATGATACGATATAAGTACTCGTATATACGAAAGAGAATGTTGGAAACGAAAAACTGCGTCAAAGACAATAATTAAGAAACTTTGAGAAGATTTCAGCGAATCAGACAATAATTGAATTGACAATAAGATATCGAGCAGAAAAATGTACTCAATCATTTTAAACATTTCTTTGTCATATAAAAATACCTTAAAAAAAGTAAATGAATAAATCCTAAATAAAAAACATATTCAATGTGCGTAATTATAAGTCTGATGTTGTCAATATTTAACTTAAATATTTATTTCCGATTAAACGTATTCCAAATGCAAAACAAACAAAATAAATAAATAATGTATTTAGATTTATATTATATATACATATATATATATACATATATAAATATATATAATATACATATTTACTTCGTTTATCTACACCTGTATCTTTGCATAAATAAAGAAGATGCTCAACGCGAAATGGCGCTGTAAAATATAGTACACACCCAACAAGATGTTATGTCTGTATACAAATTATATGAAATACCTAAAATAATACTTACAAACAATATATATATATATACATACTTATTATCAGTTTGCTCCTAAACTACTGAATTGTGTTGTAATTTTATTCAACGGGATGGGTTGGGATTCTTTAAGAATTTAAGAAAATATAATAAACTTTGGTAAGTATTGATTAAAAGTAAGTAATATTGATTAAATTGCTAATGCATTATTTGAAGATAGTCCCTGCTTAATACTCACACGTTTTACCGTTCTGAAATTATTTAAATGAAATGAAAATACGTTTTATATTTTATCATAGATCTGTGTATTTTATGAATAATATCGCGTTGTATCTAAAGTTCAAATAAATATACTTAAGTGGTAAACACGTTGCCTGGCAAAGGCCAACTGAATGCGCCTCTGAAAGCCGTGTAATAGTAAATTATAATATTTTGTATTTAGCTAAGCGGATTGATTTTCTTATTAGGCGAATAAATAGATGCCTGCGATTTACATGTGCCTCTCTGCTGATAATTGAAATGCATACAAAATAATAATCATCAACAAATTCAAATGTTGATTGCCATTTTCTAGTTATTTTTGCTGTTGTTGTTGTTACTGGCTATGAACCGACTCATGACCAGTACTTGGCCCCCTGACCTTGGGCAGGCAGTGGATGATTATAGGCAGCGGCCACATTGCCATGCGCCGCTGCAGCCGCGTAATCAGTCAACTGATGCTGGGCGACCGCGTGGTGAGCTGCAGCCGCGTTGTAGTTGGCCGCCGCCACCGCAGACTGGTTGAGATGGTAGGCGGCCTGGGACCAGTTGGAGGGCGACTCCAGCTTTGAGTAGTTATCGCTTAGGTGCAGCGAGGGCGAGATCTTTGAGACGCTGTCCGCGGTCAGCTTCGAGAAGTCATCGATGGTTAGCTTTGAATAGTCTGCAAATTCATACAAAAATTGGGAGAGACACAGAGATTAATGTTAGGAGTGGGCCAAAAAGATAATGGAAAAATATAGAAAAGTTTGCATGGGAACGACGCGAGGAATTAAATCCTTAACAATTGGAAAAAAACTATAATTGTATTTGTAAATTCTAGGTTCTTGATGCTGATTGAAAATATTTTTTATTTATTTTTACATTTTTAGTTGTCACTATTACATTTTTAGCCGATAAAATAAATATTTGACAGCACTACAATTCATCTACACTAATAAAAAAAAAAGTTCTAAAATCAAGATTTTGGAATCAGAACTAAAAATTCTAATCTAAAAAGCGCTTAAAGAACTTGAAAATGATGTAGGCAAACGCATCTTGATGTTAAGATAATTGATAATGAAACCTATTTTTTTAATACTAGAAACAATTTAATTCAACTATTGTTTTGGAAATAAAATATATTCATTTTTATACTTGTTTGTTTTATACAAAAAAGTGCCTATGCTTTCTTGAGTTTGTTTTTCAAGTTCTTCATTCTAAGTTTTACCAATTTGGTTTTAAAGTGGTTTTATTTTAAGTACTCAATTTTTTTAAAACGTCTCGACTTGAGAAATTGCCTTGTTTAAGGATAGGGAGGACTTTTAGTAGTTCAGAAAATAATGAAATGAATTATTGAGATAACAGCAATTAGACATTAAAATAGTAATGATAATAGAAGTGATTAATTAATGAATTAACAATTCGAAAAAAAAATAGAGGAACACAAAAATTATAGTAGGATTAAAACCAGGGATATTGGATACGGATGTAGTTGAATCGTGAATGTCAGGATGCATTCAAAGAGTAGCACTCACCTTGATGGTAGTAGTTCTGGCCGCCAAAGTGGCCGTGCTGCGCGAAGCCGCCTGGGAAGCCGTGCTGCGCCGCGCTCTGCACCAGATCGTAGCCCCCCATCTGGGTGTGGTGATGAGCCGCTGCCGCGGCGGCGGCTGCGCTGTGCGAGGTGGGCGCATGGGCTGTGGTGTGATGGTGGTGCGAGCTGTCGCCCATGCCCGTGGCACCGCTGGCCGTGGTGCCTGCGGCGGGGCTGTAGCCGGCCATGGAGCCAACGCCGAGTGGCCCGAAGCCAAGCGGAGCTGCTGCAGCGCTGGCAGCGACGCCAACGCCGACGCCAACGTTGGCGCCGCTGTTGTTCATGGGCGAGAGTCCAGAGCCGGAGCCGCCCGAATGCTTGCGGAGACGGGCCCGTCGGTTGGAGAACCACACTTGGATGCGGGCCTCGGTTAGGCTGGTGGTCTGAGCCAGCTCCTCCCGGGTGTAGACATCCGGATACTGGGTGCGGGCGAAGGCACGCTCCAGCGCCTCCAGCTGCTCGGCGGTGAATGTGGTGCGAGAGCGTCGCTGCTTGCGCTTCAAAGGGATGCCGGGCTCTGATTCGGTGTCACTGATGTCCGAGTCGCGGCCTGTGAAGGAGAAAGAGCGGAGAAGAAAAGGGTGTCAACTTGAACTTTATTAAAAGACTACTAAAATTATAAACGGCTCGTAAGAAGTCATAAAATTGTTCACGCTCCGCGCTGCCGAAAGGGAACCAACAATGACTAAATCATATTCGATGGGGCCACCGACGTGGTTCTCACTGATCGTGATCGTGTGAATCTCCCCCGAAACTGAAAATGAATATGAGTGCGAGTGCGAGTGTGAATGTGAATGGAATCGTAGAGGAGCAATGGGAGTGTCGACGTTCACTGCGCGCCATTGCATATTAATTGAATCGTCAGGGAGCGCAACAAATCTGTCAAAAGCCACCGCCACCGCCATCGCAACCGCATCACAAATGGCAACAGATGCCGCGATCGTTGAGGGCAAAAGGGGGCGTTGGCGCAGGCAGCTCGTAAAAGTCACCACAACCGCAGTTGACAACTGACACAATATATCAAATTACACAAGAAGATGATCGGCAAGTTGTCAACGAGACTACGCTGACTATATAGTTATATGTATATGTATATATGGAGGAGTGCGCCAATTAACTTCGGCATCTGCTTACGAAAGCGGAATGCCGACGTTGTCAAATCGGTCGTGAAGCGCGGCGTGTGGCAGATTCGAAAAGTGTTGGGATCTTGCATGCCCATGGCATGTACAATTATTTGGAGAGCTCATTACACAATAGATTGACAGGCGGGAAGTGTAATAGGGTTCGCTTCCCGCTCTTTCTCTTCGAATTAGTCAACAAGCTGGCAAGATCATTTTTCAAAAGAGTTGCCAGCACCCACTGCACACAGTCAGATCGCTGATTTTGCTTTTGTCCTCCAAGAGGAAGTACTTTCATCGTCGCCTTCGATCGTCCTTAAGGGCCATGTGCGTGTGGTTCTCGATTGCGGTCAGTGTAATCTTTTCCGGTCTGCCCAACCTCCATAATTATTAATTGATTTACTGGATTAGAACACTTTGATATCAGACGTGTGATAAATAGCTTTGCAGCGAGCCGAAAGGTCCAAACAGGAAGTGAAATAAGCGTGAACTAACATATTTCTCCCTTTAAGGATCGTTATGAAGTACAGTTCAGAAAAATAGTAGAGTGAAAGTAGAAAGCAGAACTTGTAACAGTTGCGAGGAATAGTTCTATAGAATTGCAGTTCAAATTAATTTTTGAGTGGATAATAAATATTCGATAAATGGCAATTATGACTTCATACCTATTTTAAATTAATTATATTCACTCTATGAATTTGCAGACCATTTTAAAACATTCTTTTAGAATCAGCACACTCTTATTCAATTGGAAACTTACTGTCATTTGATTTAAATATACATTTAATTTTAGAGTACAATCGGACAATGAGAATAAATGCTACACATCGTGCTATAATGACTGTTCTTAGATAAGATCTAAATATCTTGAAACTGTTATTTTAAAGCTGTAGAAATAGCGCTTTATTCGCCAAGTTGTGAATGAAGCATTCATCGCACTCATGCACCTGCTTTGTATGGTAATCAATGCAAATCCTTAAAATCGAATTTCGATAGCATATAAAACACACCTAAAAAACACACCAAGAAGGTGAGGGAAAGCAATCTTTAAGCTTGGAACGCCCACTGTTTAGTGAGCCGACATCAAATTGAATATGAAAATTCACAACCTTATAAAAAATAAGATGAAATATAAAATACAGAAGTCAGACTATTAATCTTTCAACACACGCAACAATAAAACTTAATTAAACGAAACGGGTTCCAAGAAAACAAAAAAACTGCAGAAGTCGTTCAACAAAACGGAACGATGTGTGAGAAAGAAAACAAACTTGGCGAGAGGAAAGCAGAGATAGAGAGAGAGGGGCATTAAAAATATGAGAAAAAGAAAAATCAATTAGTTTTTAAATGTTAAACAATTTACTAATTTGTTGCTACCACATAGAAAGAAACTGAGAGCCAGCCACTGGGGCTCTGGTGGTCCACAAGAAAATAACAATTCAACAAAACACAAGAAAACAAAAGGCCACTTTTTGGCACCACAGTGGCTACTGGCGGTGTTTGTACGGCAGTGGCTTTCTTTTTGACTTGTCTTGTGATAAATTGCTGCGGTTTCGTAATCCAGCCCGGGATATCGATCATTTTCAACGACGTTTTGAGCTGCATTTCCAAACAGCAGGTAGTAAACGCTGAACTCCCTGAAAGTGGAGGGAATAGCTCCAATGTGTGGTCATTGGGTGTAGTGCAAATGCCCTAACACCATTCACTTTTGATGGACTGAGGGGGCAAAGATCAATCGATAGTGTGGGGGCCCATTATCTGTGCATATCAGTGCACATTATTGGAATACCCCAAGTGAGGCCCCGAACAACTGAAATTCTACAGTCATCAATCAACAAGAGTCTGACACAATTTAAATTGCCTGCATCTAATAAACTATCTCTCTCTCTCTCTCTCCGTCTGGCCATGGAGCAGAGATCTTGACAATGCTCGCCATAAGTATATGAATTCTGTGGACATTTTATTTGTTTGGGAATGTGAGACGAAGCCCACTGTCAGCTGTCAGCTAGAGACATGGAGACACGCGCGGTTCACGGCTCTGTCACCGGGCAGATTTGGGAAACATTTGAGTTTCATTTCATTTCGGGGCCTTCATCTGCAGCCTCATGACATATAACATGGCTTATGGGGCGCTGGCATCGACTTGAGACTCAGACTGCGACTCCGACTCCGACTCAGACTTATACGTTTGTCTCGGTTATGTTTTAAGGATTAAGATTCTTGTCAGCAAAAGGATTACAGGAGTATTAAAAAATATGCCACTTTTATTTGGGAATTTAAAAACAACAAGCGTTGAGTTGGAATTCTTTTCAATGCTTTATTCATATTCTATTTTTGGACTTACAAATTCTAAATTGTCTCGCTGGGCTTTGGGCCAGACATTGAAAGTGAGTTCAATGAGTGATCGATATATATCTGTTTGATCAAATTTATTGTAGAAATTTATCTGATCAAATTAACAACAATTTTTGACCACTTCTCGCCAAGACATCCTCTAATATTGTTCGTTCAAAAGCAATCCTAATTTGGCTCATTCTCTCTCTCTCTCTCTGTCGGCTTTGTGAGACCGCCCAGCTTAGAGTTTTGGAGTAAACGGATGTCAAAGAGCGTATAATTATATTACAAATATTTATTTAAATGCATCTACCGAATATATTAACTATAATGCATCCACAATTTATGCCATCAACGCCCTCGCGAAGCAGAAGTGATTTGAAATACAAATGAGGAGCACATTAAATGCGACGATGCACGAAGATGCATCCAAAGAACATTTAAACTAATTTACAAAATTGTTAACAGACGACACGTAAATTGAGAAAAGACCAAAAATTAGTTATAATCATAATCCGGCGGCAAAAGAGCCGATTGTATGAAGCCAGGCCCCCCGAAGATGCCGAGATACAAATGCAGATCAGAAAAGAAGAAATGCAGAATGAAATGAAACTAATTTAAATAACAATGCGCACAAACACTTGATCAAAACAAATCCCCACCGAGATGAGCAGCGTACACGACAGCGTAACAGCGACAGCGACAGCAACAGCAACAGCAACAGATACAAAGATACAAGATACAGATACACAGATGCAGATACAAATACAAGGCTGACACAGAGTGAAGTTGGCTAAAGTGCGATAATACGTTAATAAAATATTTTGTAACTCATCAACACGAACGAGCCTCGTTCGACTCGACTTGGATCGACGCGGCGGCAAAACAGTCGAGCCCATTGGCTTATGGGCCCACAATGAGATCAAACGGAACGCACAGGACACCCTGGTGGGCATTAAAGATGCCGCTCGTGATCGGTGCATTTGAAGTCGAGGCGCTGCTTTTGTTCGCGTTGACACTTTTTTCGGGCATGAACGATTTTAATGGGTTTTCGGGTCGAACAAATGAGCCACACCACAAGCACCAAGCACCAAGCAGACCCCAGACCATATGCATGATAGAGGGCAGACAACGACCACATCTTTGTGTGTGTGTGTGTGCGTGTGTGTGTGTGACCGCACACACATGCACTGTAGAAAAGGACCAGGATATTTTTGCGCAATCACTGAAGAGTCTTCGTCTCTCTCTCTTCGCTAGTTCACAAGTCATTTGTCATGTGACACTGCAAGAATGCAATCTACCTTGCTCTCGCTCTCGCCTCTGCCTCTGTCTCTTTCACTCTCTCTCTGTCTCTCTCTCTCGGGCCATTAGAGAAGGTGTGAACTGCTTTGGTACACTGCAGACACCCGAACTTGAGTCTCATCGAGCGGCGACCGTTTGTCTTCTGCAGCCATTGCGACTTTTCTTCTTTGTCTCTTCTCTTTTTTTTGCAAATAATTGAACCTGTTTGTATTTGCGCTAGCCATGGATCTGGATCTTGCCCCTGTTGCCATTGTTGCCGCATTGTCTGGCCAGGGAAAATATTTTGGTAAATCGCCCCTGGCCCCTGGGCATTCTCACGCGTCGAGGTGTCCTGGCGGCCTCGCTTGATGCATTCTCCTCTATTGTCCTGAGCGCGGCTTTTCATTTGCACTAATTGCCACAAGTGTTTTCCTTGACTTCTCTTCTCGGTGTAGGTGTCGGCGTCGGTGTTTTGGCATTTGATTTTTAGTGCATGGTTTTGTTTGCGGCTCGCACTTTCCTTTTGAGTGGGGCCTTGACCTGCCAAATAATACAAATCGCACGCGTATTTATCAGACACGAGGTCGGCATCATAAACTGGGATCAGTCTATTGTTAAGCGCGTTTAGCGAGGGCGTTGCAACATTTAGCAGCAGCAATGTTGCCGCTACAAAAATGAGGCGTGCTATGAATCGAGACTCTTTTTTAAAGAACAGCGATCCGAAATTTCTCTTCAATCGATCGATACTAATCTTTCGGTATACTATAATCTCACAAATAATGTTTCCCCTCAATTAATTTCTAGCTAAAAGTCAGAGAGTCAAAGACAGCTCATCGTTTACTAGTTATTAGATATTCTTTGTAAAGTGTTGCTGCACTATAAATATTTTTCAATATAAATTGTAATAAATATGGCTCAAAAACTAATCAATCGTTATTAAATTTATTATTATTTTATAGTTATAGAGTGGAATACCTGTGATAAGTAGAACTATTTAGATTATTGTAAACTACAATTATGTTAAACAATGCACTAGGAAAAATTGTACAAGCATTTTCTCAATTAAATACAAAATAAAGAAGAAAATGCGAACTCCAATAACTAGGAAAACCAATTCATGGAATTAATTGACCGAAAGTTATTTTTAAAATATTAGTTCTTAATACCCAAATGAACTTGGACCTTTTGGATATGCTCTATATTCCTCCTCACGTTGAAATATGTACACGGATGTTCAATTTATGTATCTTTTCTATAGTATAAAATATTAAAGATAATAACAGTATGTGAAATATAGAAATACTAGATGTTCTCAATTGCAAATAAATAATAATAAATAATTACATTTTATTTATTTATTTAAAAAATAGAATGCTTGAAGTATTTTTAGCTCTTCTGCTAACTTGAATCTGTTTCTCTGTGTGAAATATTGAATCATATATATCTTCGTGTAATGTAATGAATTTTTTAATTGGTTTTTAGTTCAAACGCGTGTCGGCAACTATAAATAAAACTATCAATGCTCCTAATAACATCTTTATATTGTGATATCAATCGCTATTGATGAATTTCAGGTCCCCCCACTGCTGAGTATTGAGTGTGGAGTATTGGGTATCGGTTTTTTGTTTTTGTTTGTCACCAATAGCTCCCCATCGACAGTTGCAGCCCCCACACAAAAATTTCTTTTTTTATTTTCAGTTATTATTTGATATTCCACATCTTTTCGTCGCTTTTGCTGTACACGATGAGATCAAAGCGAGCCGCCGCTAAACACAGTCAACGACAATGAGCCCAGATGAGAGCCAAAAGTTTCGGGGTCTCAGGGTCTGAGGGCCAAGAGACGAGAGCCCGAGAGCCCGCTCGGCAGCGGCCCTGGGATCCAGTTGTATAAATTGTATAAAATGAAAATCAAAATCAAACGAAATTATAAGTGAAATACGAGACGAAGAAATATATATTTAATAATGCATAATTTTTTTCGGGTGCCACAGCTGAGACCCGGACTCGGGTCCCTCCACGGACGCTTATTCCTAACCCTACCACACGACGGCAGAGAAGGCGTTGATTACAGGCAACGACACCGACTCCAGAGCTCTGGTTCTGGTTCTGATTCTGGATTTCAAAATCAAATGGATGCTCACTGTGAATGTGTCTCTGTCTCTGTGAATGCTGTTCCGATTGCGAATGACTCCAGCTGACCAACCAAACATAATGACGGTGCCTCTGATGCTGATGCTGATGCTGCTCTGCATCATTACGAGGCATGGAGATGGGAATGGAGACGGGACTGGGGATGGCAATGATGATGGGAAGGCGTGTGCTTATTATACGCTTCGACAACATAATGATAGCTCTTGTCTCTGAGTTATATAGATTATGTTTAGTAATTCGCATTTGTACATAAGAAATAGTTAAATGGCTTACGCACACAGGTGCTGGGAGAATTCGTTCAGTGAATAACTCAAAATACGATTAATTGACAAAAGGAAATAGGAGAAAAAACCAATCGCTTACTTGTATGGAATGACAGTACTTGTTCTTGTTATATTTCATAAAGTATATATACATTTATTTTATTTTAATTAATTTAAATTACTACGACTATAAATTGATGATATCTAGTTTTATAAATTGTAACTGCATGAATGATAAAGAAAAGTAATTCTTCATGTGTTTTATCTCCGATGATATTATTATTAGTTAACTTTCAGATGATGTATAGAATAAATAAAATACGATTTTAGTTATTCTTCTGTTAATGTATGAAGACATGAGGAAATATACAGATAGTTATAGCAAAAGATAGCGAGGAAGGTACTAAAATCTATGAACCATATTTATGTTTTTTTCAAAGGGTGTCGAGCATATATTTTGACTCTGCACCTGACTTTTCTATTCCATACTTTCAACTGGGACCATAAAGAACATTCGCCTCGCCGCAGGATGAAAGAAAAAACGGAATGAATTAACAGCCGAATGTCAGCAGCTCAAGGTTAGAGTACACCCAGCGCATAATCAATATTCATTGAACAAATGCAAGCCGCAAGATACAACATACAACATACAACACAGGACTTTGGCCGCCTCAAGGTGACTGAAGGAAACTGAGGCACCCACTGAGCCATTGTCGCCTTCTTGGCCATGTTGTGACAGAATTTGTAACCCAAATATCAGAGAGGACGTCGGCAAAAATGGACAATTGGCATAAAGACGGGCACACAACCAAAATAAGGAAATTCAAATGATGCGACTGCTCAAAATGTACGTCTAATGATGCAACAAAAAATGTGTAGTCAATTTTCTGGCCGAGACTCGTAAACTATGACTCCTATATAGGAGAGGAGGCCAACGCTTTGACCCCTGCCGATCGTTTATCGAATGACTGTGCATATTTAGCATGATTATTGGCCCCGTCTAGCGACTGAGTGAGTGACGGAGTAGGAGTCAGTAAACAGACTCGAAGCTCAAACTCAGAGTCGAAGTCGAAGTCAGAGGCAGAGTCCGAGTCCGAGTCGAGGTCTCACGCAAAGACAGTGAAAACCGTGTTATTAGCTGTACGTTGCCAGAGAATCTGTAAACTCCACTATCGAATCTCGTGTACTTTTCTCTTGATTCTCAGGTGTCATCATCTACACCTATTTGGTATGTTTGATCTGTGTTTGAGGCTGTTGTGTTGCCAACAACGAAACGATCGTTATCGAGCGAGGGCTGGCAGATCCATTGTAATATTTTGAGCGGCTTTGATTTAAGTTTAAGTCGCTCGTTCTAAGACGATCAAAGCCGAGTTGCCGACACACACACAACTTTGTTGATTTGATCAGCAAATGATTTGAGAATGATTTTACGAAATTACTTCTACATATCAAATGATCTTTGATTGTGATACCACTTTTTTCCACCGAGTATCTTGTGCAAGAGATTCATTACTCACCGCCAAGTATTCCGTGAATGGTGTAATCCTTGCGCCCATCCTCGCTGCTTCGATCACTTCCTCGCAGCAGTCGACTGATCGATGACGTCGATGGTGGATCCGCGAAGCCCTCCTGTTGGAGAAGAGAGGTGGAAAATGAGCTGCATTTGAATCTTTGAAATTGATGAGATGTATCTTGTAACTGCCTATCTTATCTAAATGAGCTCGCACCAAATAGAGCACATAAATCCAATTAGGATCAGCGCTCGCCGAATAAATATCTTTTGGGGCTACTGGTTGACTCTATAAATTGTACGTTAGGTGGTTTCAGGCCAGTTTGGGTTTTGGGGATTGGCTCGCTCAAGTTCGGTTTAGATTCAGCTTATTTTCTGGATGGGGATTTACGCTACACTCGGACATTAATTCCACAGTCGCTCGGCAGCTGCCCACTTGGTGTTTGGACAATTTTTATCTTCACCCCGCTCTCTTTCTTTACCTCGATCTCTCTTGCTGGCTGTTGTAATCCAATTAAGAGAAATGTCAAGCGTCTGACGACAAGCCCTCAGAATTTGTCCGAGTGTCACGTGTTGTCTTAAATACCGCGACAGATCGCAGGTGTGAATCTTAATATATTTACTTGTACAATTCAGGAAGAAAAAAAGTGAATAATACTGCAGCGACAGTCTCATAATCCTTAACACAATTTTATTTTGATTGTTCGCATTAATTAGGTTTTCATAAGAGAGTTTTAATTGTACTATGAAAATGTTTAATTTAGTAAAGCACAAATGAACCAATGGACTTTAATTTTGAACAAAATTACACAATTTTTGAATCTTAATAATTAATTGTTTTCTAAACTTATTTCAGTTGCTATTGAAAAAATGAATCAAGAAATGTAAAATGTATATATTTAACCTTTATCTTTTAGGGCCAGTTTTTTTTTATGTATTTTATATTCTCTACATATATTGTGCTTGCAATCTTCTTGTTAAATTTATCAGCAAATAAAATATTAACAAGATCAAACAATTCCCTCTTACATATTTATTGATAGTACTCAAATAAAAACGACTGTGCGCCAATTATGAATTATCTGCTTGATCAAATGACACTCAGGTAACACCTCCAAACACGTCATGGAAATTCTAAAGCGTAATCAAATCAAAATACTTGAAGACCTCACCAATTTCTCATGCAATGCATCCAAAAACTGTCAGTTTTCATTAGAGCAACACGTAGACTTCAACTTGAGGATCAACTGTAGCATCAGCGTCAACCTCATACCAAACAGAGACGCAATGTAATCGCAGTATGACGCAGACGATCTGTCTGATCTCTGGAATGGGAGCTGATGCTGAAGTCGGAATTAGACTTGGAATTGGAGTCGGAGTTAAACGTCAGCATCTCAAATGGAGTGGCATGTGCCGCAAACATTTTCATGATTAATAATAATAATAAACATATTTTACTCATGCGGCAGAAACCCGTCCACGTAATGTTTTATAATTTCGGAGCGAACAATGGTGCCACAACTGGCACCTCATAGATCCCATAGACAAGACCCAGACGCCGCTTGGAGCCAACTTGCAACCGAAACTGACATTTTGTCCAGTGGGTATGGGAACTGGGAACTACGCTTCACTTTGCTGCCTGTCTGGTTAGCTGCTCCAGCTACTGGCTCTTATTTCTATTGAATGTGTCATGGAAATGACAACAACAACAACACAACTTGCAACAGCGACAACAACAAGCCAAGTATGTTTTGATTTTCAACTAGACTTTGTTGCGTTATTTATGAGTGTGCCCCTTGGGTAATGGTCTATACATGCTTTGGGTCTGGTCAGTTGTGGTGTCTTGCCTACCGGTTGCCAGTTGCCAGTTGCCAGCTGGAATGTGTGACAGCTTATCTTGTACGAACTGACAACTGGAACCCGTCCCGAACCCGTTCAGACGCCAAATCGTTGCCCCCCGACTGAGCGACACCTTTTTTTCATATTTTTATATTCCGTCTCTTGATTTCTGGCTACACAAATTCAATTGAAATTTAATTAATTAGTTGACAGTTGGATTGACACTTGAGCGCGCTTTATGCACGAAAGTATTTTCTATATTTTGAATATTTATGAGTGACAAGTGCGGTTGGTTCTCTTCTCAGAAAACATAGAATAAAGTCTGAGTTAGGTTGTGTCCTTGCTGCAAATCTCAAAAGTATCTGAGAGCAGTGTGCACAAATAGCAATTATAAAAAATATTAAGGAAAGTCATGAATTTATGGCTAGTAATTTTGATGAGTTAAAAATCTATTAAAGCTGCATACAATTAGATGGATGGATGCCATTTAATCAATACTAAAATAATAAATGATTGCGACTCTTTTTACGATGTAAATTCCAAACTGACGATTAATAGATTCATTGCAGGCATTTATTTATGTAATTAATACCAGCTGAATCAATCACGAATCACGTCGAAACCGCAGTTAAAGCCCAAGCAACTTAAGATCAGATGCTGATGCTGTTGCTGATACAGATTGAAACTCAGCGATCATAATGCGAATCTGGCCATTGGCGGATTCTAATTAAGCGTGAAGCGCACCTGGAGGCTCTTTTGACGCCTACTGCCAGCCCATGCAGAGTGCACAGCACAAATAAACAATACACGGTCCAAAAGAGAAAGACAGCGAGAGAGAAAGAGATCGGAGGAAGATGTGAGCAAACGCAGATGCTGAGATACAGATACATTTCAGATGTGATGCAATCTCTTGGCATGATCGCATCGATGGCCGCTCGAATTGGTATCGCCACATAAACTGTAACTAATTGCGGCTTCAAATAAAAAGATCAGCATAAGGAAGAAGACATGAGCAGCCTAAGGCAGAGTGAAGTGTGCAAGGAGTGCATATGTAGTGGGGATCACGGTCAGCCTCTGATCAGGAGGTTGCATGCCACAAAAATTACAGGAGGAACAACAACTGTTCCCCAAGAGCAAACAACATTGGCGTAGGTTCAGCAATCGTTTGGGGCAATTATTGTTTTGTTTTATTTTGGCAAAATGTGTTTACCGATTTTTACTTCCATTCAACGCTAATTTATGCCTAAATAATGATGTTGTTTATGCGTCCTTTCTGGGTAGTACTCAAAGTGATATATTGGAGACCTCGTAGCTTTTATGCAATACGTTTGAAAAGTTTACAATATGGTATCGTCAACAGTAAACAACAGTTATGAATTCACTAATTGAATACACACAAGCGATTTTGGACTAAAAAAATACAATTATCCCCAGGAATACCAAAATAAACTGAAATAATAAATTCTCCAAACTATCTGATAAATGTTATCTTTAATTACAAAATAAATGTAAAAGTTTTAAATGAAAATATATATGGATATTTAGAAGTATAAGAGTAAACGGTTGAAGATGGGATCTTAATCAAATTAATTAAATATTCGTTATAGTCAAAATATAATATTAATTTTTATAATTCATAATACGAAACTTGATTGTATTATGAAATATTTGGTATTATATCAATTGCTGACTTATAGCATTATTTCGAATTATTTATCAATAACCGGATGCATTATTTTGATTTGCAGCCATTGTTTGTTTGTCGTTAAAGTGCAAAGTTTACTTATTCAATATTTTATAAATTTAAAATTGATAACCAAGAAGATTCATTTTTTCAATATATGTATTCGATACCGAACTCGAATCATCGGCATGATCCTCGGCTTGTTGCTTCATGTTGAGATGCGTGACAAACCGGAAGTTTGGGAGCGATTGCCAAAGGGCAACACCAACAAACAAAACAAAATTACACCTTGTGAGCCACAAGGATAAAACAGAGCCGAATGGAAAGGAGGGCAACACGAAAACCGTGTTGGTGTTGGCTCATGGTTAAATCGATTCGTTAACGGTTTGGGTGGCAATGCGAAAATTTGTCGTCGCCGTTGTACAACAAAATTGTCAAGTTACTGCCATGGCTTGTTTTGTTGTGCCTCAAAAAGAGCAGACGGCATATGCAAAAGGCCGAAAGATGTCACCGCCAACCGGCAACAGGCGACCTGCAACTGGCAACGTGCCATAAACAAAGCCAGCGGGTTGCCGGACTCAAAACTGGACTCGGAGTCGGGCTCGGAGACCCGAGAGTGCCACGTGACTTTTCGGAAAACGGAAGTAAGCCGGCGACTTTCGATTGTGTTTGTATTGCCGCTCTGAATGAACATAATGTCATGTGGTTAGAGCTACTGGGCGGATCCTGCAAAATCCCTATCCTATTTATGCTCTCACACTTTTATTGCTTCCTGCGCAGGTGCCCAGAACACCGATCAATGTCAAGACATTCAGAGGCAGAGAAGAATAGAGCCTCCCACTATGAACTCACCTTGATCAGTTTCTCGCGTATCTCCCAGCTGAATATGCCGGGATTTTCCTTACGCATCTCATCAATGCGTCCCTCGATCTCGGGCGAGGTCACCTTGGGCTTTGAGCCACCAATCACACCCGGCCTTATTGAGCCCGTCTCCTGGTAGCGATTCAATATCTTGGACACACAGCCATGCGATACCCTCAATTGTCGCGATATCACACATGGCCGAACGCCACTGGCCGCCATTTCCACAATCTTCAGGCGGATGTGATTGGGCAGCGGGCGACCATTTATGAAGACGCCTCCGAGCTGATTGACACGTCCTTGACCTTTAAGAAATTGGAAAAGATTATTAAATGAACGATATGGGGGCAATTTAACAAATCAATATAGCTACGTTCTCGACTATTTAAATATCGCTCACTAACTATCAAGAAAGATAGATATCAAATCAAGGATTTTCTTTGATTTGTTAATAATAATCATATATTGTTAATAACATAAATAATATATCAAAACATAAAAAATTTGCAGTTGAAAAGCTATTGCTGGCCGAACTCTGTATAGCATTAATTATGAATCGTTAGCTTTAAATTAATGTAATATTTAAAGGGAAAATAAATCACAAAATGATTATAGTAATATAAATGTTAGACTATACAGTTGTATATGCTTATTATCATAAATTTAAAAATGTATGTTATAGTATGAATTAAATTAGGATAATGTTTTTATCCGTGTTATCTGTTCAATGTATAGAGCTTTAAGATAAAGTTTATAACTAGTGAATACCGATATAGATTTCTTACAGAGCTGTTTGTTTGCATAATCTACATTGAGGGAATAATTTAGATAATATATACGGTCTATGCATTTCAGAACAATATCCATATTTATATTGTTTTACATCCAAAGTGTACGCCTGTTTGTTGGTAGAAAATGATATCTTTCAGAACTTAAGAAGAGTTTAAGATCGATTGTATGTTTGATTTTTAATATTGTATTGACGTACAGATGTTAACAATCAGAATGAAAGAGCTTTCATAAAGCCAGTTATTCATTGTAATCATATTGAAATCAATAGATTTCATATCATCTCAGAGACTATATGCGCTAGATATTTTTGTTATAATGGGACGTAGACAAAAATTAGTCCCACCATTATACAGAATTGTGCAGGGCTGAATTGCAACAATCTAAATGACTATTAGATATTATCTCTACATTTTAAGCCGATTCTAATGGGTAATACCTATTTCAGCGTGATCCATTATTCGATAGCGTTAACTTACCTTGAAAAGGATAACCGGCAAAAAGCGGTCGCAGGGAATTGGCGCTGGACATATCCATTTTGAGTGTTAGCTTAGAAACTATGATGCGCAAGTTGGCAGTACGAGGAGAGTCGGCCACAAGTCAAAAGCTTAAGTGGGTCGATGCATGAGGTCGGAACGCATACAAGCAACACTCACTCACACACACGCACACACAAACTATTGGCACAAAATGCAAATTATAATGCACAATTCACATGCTATAGTAATCACTGCAGATAACTATTACTATAGCGATAGCGATATCGATAGCTATAGAGCTGTAACAGTAAATAGCGCGCACGCGATTTCCGACGGAAGGAAGCGATGCACGAAGCACGATGTTGACGTTGATGTTGAGGTTGACGTTGACGTTGACGATGATTCGAGTGGATGCTGAAGCGAAAACGCGACGTGGTTTCTCGTTTCTTGGAATTGCGCGCGCTTGCAACGATCAAACAGCACGAGACTTGCAAAGCAACTAAAGGCATAAATTAACGAAGGCCGGCCGGGCGACGAATGCGGCCGACAATGAGATCGCGGCTATAAACTGGTTTCCCCCGAGCCCAATACACAACGGACTACAAACTAGCAGAGGGAGAGAGCGAGCTGCGCACAGCTTTCGCGTCCGCCCTTTTGTGCTGCCTGCTGCCTGGCGCCACAATATGGCAACGATCAAAAGTCGCCAGCCGCAGTGAGAGCGAGAGCGAGAGCGAGAGAGCCCGCGTCGCTCTCAGCGCTCTCTCGCTCTCTCTATCGGTGTGCGCTTTAATCGAATGCGACCACGGCACGCCTCTGAGCTGTCTGCGCACGCTGATTGGCTGGATGCTTCGGGGCGGTTCGCGCTCAGCGCTTTGATATCAACAATAATCAAAAACACATCAACCCCCCGCGTCCCGTGCCGTGTTGTTGCCCGTCGGCATCATCAGCGATCTTTCTGCAGCTGTCACTAGTCCTGTCCTCTCTCTCTCCCTTTCGCTCTCTCGCTCTCTCTCGTTCGCTCTTCCTTTTATTGTGTCCTTGTGTGCGACACTTTTGTATAAATGGATGACTTTTGTCGCTGGCAGCCAATTAAAGCGTGAAGGCTGCCGGCGGCTGGCGGCTGGCGGCTGGAACGGCACAGGGCACAAGGCACAGGACACATGGCCACCGATTTTACCTTTTGCGCATTATATTATCAATCGTTCCGCTTGGCATTTTAGCACCCACGGTCGTGTCTGTGTGTGTGTGTGTGCGTGTGTGTGTGTATGTTTATGCCATTTTTCCACTTCTTCTTCGATGTCGCATTTTTGGTCGCCTTTGTTGTTGTATTCATTTGCAATGTTGATGGGTTGTTAGTTGGGTTAGGTCCAAGTCCGAGACGACATAGACATAGGCATTGCGTAGTTCCCGCATTGTTGTTTGTCATCATCAAGTTTTATGGGGGTTCCAGTTTCTTCGGCTTGTTTGGCTTATCCTGCCACACTGACTCACACTCACACTCACACTCACACTCACACAATGCAAGTTCATGCCTATTTACGTGTATCGTCCTGTTTGTCCAGACATCATTTCACTGAGCAAGATTCGCATTCTGTTTATCTAACCCCATTGTCAAGCATTGTTACTGTTGTTGTGCCATAGATGTTTCGTTAGCAGATAAGAAACTTTATAAGTTGTGTTTGCAATACATTTCGATGGGGTTCGCTACGTTGGTAATTACCTAGTGTGCTCATCACATATGTAACTTCATTAAATCTCGCATATTTATAGCGCATCAGTTGCTCGGGAGCAATTGATAATTTGCTTGGACTTTTAAAAGCATGCTGTAAATTTATTCCGAACAATATAGAATCATATTAAAGTTTAGTTATCAGAACCTAAATTGTACTTTCAAATAATTATAATTCTGTAAATACATTCCATTGACATATAGGATTACTGAAAGCTTTATTCCCATAATAAATTTGAATCATTTTTATTAAATTGTTTACTATAGATAGTTGAAAAAAGAGAATTACAATTGACTACGGCTCTTGAAGAAATAACTGGAATATACATTTTAAATTTTTAATTAATTTTAGAATTGGAACTTAGAATTTGTAACAATAGTAATCCGAATGAAACAATGCTAATAGTTCCTCTTGCCATCACATATGTCAGCCTAGCTCCAAAACCCATTTTCATTTTCAACCCTCAGCTGTGAAGTGACTTACCCGATATACAAACATAAAAATCTATCAACAGCCATTAATTGCAGTCGATTTCGATATATGTAGAAGTTCAGAGCTGAAAGTCACACCTGGCCCTTGTCGATGCGTTTTTGAAAAATTGTTAAACCAAAAACCGAAAACTGTAAACTGTAAACTAAAAACCGAGGAAACAAAAGCCAAAGAGCAGCGAAAGGACATCATCATAATATACTGAATTAAGCGTGAAGTTTACGCATATTAAGGATACGCACATGCGAACACACGCCGCCTGCATCTGGCCAAAGGAAAACCAATAGAACCAGTCCTGAAAAATGGCTGTTGTATGTGAGAATGTGTGAATTCGTGTGTGTATGTGAGCGACTCTATGTGTGTGTGTGTGTGTGTGTGAGTGTGTGGCATCAGGCCGAATGCAAATTCAAATGTATAGCATATATAGAAAATTTAATGTGAAACGAAAATTTGGGTAGATTGAATTGAGCGGAATGAGCCTGTCAGTCTGTAAAAATACTTGCAGCAGTTGAAGCTGGAGCTAAGTCCTGATGGGTTCCCAGCTGGGTCCTCGCACATCTTGTCGTCCTCTCCGTACTCTCGGCACTAATCAGCATAAAATTCGGGTGCTAATGAAGCGTTGTGCAATCTCGAGTAGAGGCCCGGGCAGCACTTGAATGCACCCACCACGGCTCATCTGCATTCCGATTGCCAATGCAAATGAGCCAAAGGACATGCCGAAGGACCCCGCCATTAATTCCACATCTGTAGTTGTGCCTGTCTGTGACAGCGCAACCACAAAACTTGGTCACGATAAACATGACAAATTTTCTAATTTGCCTATTGACAGTTTTCAATTACTGGAATTCCTCAAGCGTAGCTCTGCCCGCGAGGTTCCCGACCTCTTCCCAGGGCGATAAGCAACCGAATATTCGGGAGGCCAACATTTTGAGGTTCAGCTTCTGTTGTCCTTTTTGAAACGGAAGTTCCTTGCTCTTGTGGGTGTCGTAAACTGGTTTCCTTGTTACGCGTGCCAGGAAATTGAATTTGCCGCTCAATAATTGGATAGCCGAATAGGAAATGCAATTAAAAAATATGATTTGATAATTAACTAACACATTCGGTTGTCATTAAGTTAACTTTATTTATTTATTTATTCTTAAAAATGGAGTGGTTTTTAAAACAAAACCATCTTGTTAGTGTTAAGTATTTGTATACACTATGAGTTCATGTATATGCATTTTTCAAAGCATTATTTGCGTATCTCCTTTGCTTAACACTTTTATGTAAGCACATATTACCTATTTGCAATTTGATTTCATTGTTGATTTACAATAAACTCATCATAAAACCAAGTGTGATATTACATTTTTGTCGTGAAACACGAATTTAATCGATTCATTTACAAATAAATATTGGCACAATTGTGATAATTTTAAATGAATCAAGATTTAACGACATTTATCGAATTAAATGATTCCTAAGGCAACAATAGACTAAATATAATATATATTTATTTTTTTAATGTACATTTTAATCGTACAAAATAATATTTTACCGGTGTATTGTATTCCGTTTATTCATTATTATTTTCTTTCTGACTGAATCGTAAATTATTTGTAATATAAATAAATATTTCTCTATCGTCCATATGATCCTTCAGATCTCAGAGTCCATGAGTATCGAAGCCACTAAATTCCTAATAGTTATCTGAATAAATTATATATTAGCCGAAGCCTCTTTAGTTATTATACCTTTTAACACTTTTTTCAATGGGTGTAAGAATTTATTAAATTTTCTTATGAAATTTGTCTTTCAATCCGTTCGTTTATTTCCTAACAGTACAATCTACAGATTTTGTGGGAACCACATATTGTAATGAAGTTCCCGTTAATAATCCATCAAAAACAGTTTGAAAAACTGTCAACGAAAACCCAGAAAACGAATTCACAAGTATTCAAATCACCAGTAGCTGACAAAATTCTGACCAGAACAAACAAATGCATAGACAAGTTAGAAGCAATTGCCAATAACATCAAATATTGAACAATCCCAAGGTGAGCACATGACGGATGGCCAGCCAGGATAGCTGAAAATTATACAGACACAGACAAACAACCTGGCAGGGAAAATTGTCAAACAGTTTTCACTCCTTCATGCTAAATTTGCGCTTCACATCGAGGTGCTATCCCGCAGGATTTAGCATGAGACAAATGCCAACAGATGTGCATTCAACTTGTCGACGGGGTGCGGCATGCAACGGTAGCACAGCAAGTGGCAAGTGGCAGTAGATGCAAGGATTCAAGGACATTTGGCTACTCTTTACCAATACGGTAGTCATAAACAAACTCTAAACACAATATCAGAGTCAGAGTCGGAGTCAGAGTCGGATTTGTCTGCGAGGGAGAGATTCTCCACCTTTCCTGAGAAGACCAATTGAGTCTGACACTTTGGACACGTCTCGAGACACTCGAGTTCCAGTTACCGAGTTTTTTTTTTACGATTCTTTCTGTTTGAATGAATTTGTCTCTGAGATGCACTTTAACAGACACATTTGATGATGATATCTTCACAGAGTTCTCACTTTCAAATGACGACAGAATTTACAGCCACTAGTAAATCACTGACGTTGCTGAACATGTGCTCCATTTTCGATGATAGATACTTGGAACGGCATTTTAGCACTTCCATTCACATAATGTCTTTTGAGGAAATTTGATTATTCTTTTTGTATTGGTAGTTTCATGTTTTTTTTACATTTCGTTTATGGAACACTAATTGGGGGCTTTGTATGTTCAATATTAAGTGGAAACTCCTGACGATTTAAGCCAATTCGTTTTCACACATTTTCGACTGCATTCAGCAGTTCTCTATTTCAATAGAAATTCGTTGATTTATTAATATTTCTTTAGGAATTGCATTTCGTACCTTTCAGCGATTGTTTTGTCAATAAATCTAAATTGGTTGACAATAATTTTTTTTTTATTCATTTTTTGTTATTAGCTTTACAGTATTCTATTGAAATTGTACTTTAAAAACGATGAAGTTTTATAAGTATATAATTAAGTTAATCTACGAACATCGTGATTTCTATTAAATATACATTTTTATAGTAAAACTGTTGTCATTAATAGATTACATAATGAATACCTTGCACTAATTAAAAAACAATACAAAATTAAAAATACATTAACTTTATTTTTGGCTATACCGTTTACTACTTGCAGTATTAAATAAATATTGTATCCACTTAACAAATAGTCTTATTGTAAAACATGTCTCACGACCCCATGAATAACATTAATTGGCCTATCAACTTACAAAATAAGTGTCTTACATAAACATAAACATAAAATAATAAATATATTTAATATATTTACTTGATTTTTGGTTGCAACCTATTCTGTATGCCGTATTAAATTTAAAATGGTATATTCGTTAAATAAATAGTTTTCTTATGAAACATTTCTCAAGTCACCATGAATATTATTAATTAGCTTACCAGCATACAAAATGAATGCTTTAGTGAAGCCCTTACGAGGGTTCTTAAACTATCATAAAACTCCATAACAGTCCTTCTGCAGTATGATTGACTTTCTGCCCATTCCATAACGTCGTATGCAAATTTAGTCATCCTATGGGATGGAGTTTTGCGGTTGAGTAAAAAAATAAAATAATTTCAATTTCATTTGTCATTTCGTTACGTTTACCAGGGGGGCGGGACAAGAGGGTGCAGGGGTAAAAGTGGGGCTGTGGAAACATAAAACTAAAATACTTTTAGCTGACTTTGATGAATCCGCCGACAGGAAAACTGTGTGTGTGTGTATATGTGTGTTAAGCGTTTCGCTTAAATGAAGTACCAAAAACTCAATTTATTTGCAATTAAATTGTGAAACTACAAAAAAAGTATGCACAGCTTTTGAGTCGGTTTTAAACATTGTCCAGCTGAAAAGTTGGAACGTGGTGTCAAGTTCCCAGCTGCTCAGTTGCTGAGTTGCTGAGCTGGCAACGTTCCCAGTAGTTGTGTCTTAGCCCACTTAACGGCAAGTGCGTTCGCGGCTTAAACGTTTGATCTTGTGACCGCTCACACGCACACTCCCTGCCCACCTCCAAAGCGCTCTCTTCTGCCCATTCTCTCGCTCTCTCGGTGTGATTGTCTGCAAATCCAACTCATCTCATCTCGTTGCATCGCATCTCATTTGAAAGTCGGGTCGCCCGACCTGGCCAACCTGGGCTGACCGCCTCGACCGAATGACGGACTGCTGCTGGACAGACTGGACAGGCTGAATGGGCGACTGGGCGACTGGGCGACTGCCTGACTGGCCTGGCTATATGTCATTGTAACATAAAAGTTCAATTTTAATTGCCGCGCTTGACGTGCTCAAGGTATTTGGCTTGGCATTTTTACGATCATTTTGGCAAATGTGCGCTTCAAAGCCATTTCAGTCAGCTCCAGCTGTGATCTTCAGCTTCTTCGACTCTTCTTCGGATGCAGATTTGTTTGCCAGTGACTTTTGTCGGCCACTTTGTCCAGTCACCTCTCTCTCTCACTCTCTCGCTCTCTGTCTCTCTGCTGCCCTTTTCTATCCTGAAGGCTCTGTGTCAAGTCGTTAAAAACGTCAGCGTTCCCGTCAGTTGAATTTGGTTTTTTTCCCCTTCTTCTTTTTGTTGTTTTTGTTCCGTGGCGTTTCGAACATGGATTTAGCATATGTTCATTTGTTTATATGACTGCGACTGCGACTGCGACTCCGATGTCGACTTCGGCCCCAGGGCAGAGGGCGGCCTGTTGCAGATTGGCACTCAACTTAAGCGATTGTAAATCCGTAACTCATTCGCCTTCTTTTTAAATACTTGCAAACAAATTTTTATTTTTATTTTATTTTGAGTTTACGTTTGCGTTTGGCGTTTTCACTTGGATTGGAGATGGGGCTTTGTCTCGTATTGGGCTGTGCAACCTTCAAGGAAATTGCCGAATTGCATTGTCTGCAACGTATGTTGCATGCCCCTCATTTTCCCACACGCACACGCATCGATCATGTTTTTGGGGCCCCGGGGAAGGGACTGAGGCGTTGGGTTGCAAACAACTGGTTGGTTGCCTAACTGAGCTGTTCATTGCTTGCCAAATGTTTTACACTTTGCGAAAATCGATGAAGCTTATTAAGCGATAGTCTAATGAAACAACAAGTTCCAAGAAGTTGCTTTGTATTTGTTCTATAACTTACAAAACTTGTGAACTAAATGAGTACATTTTACTTGGCAATGAACTTCTGTAAATTGTATTTTAATGCTATTTTATCAATAATTAGTGCAATCAAAAAACGATTCCAATTCACAGAGCTTTTTCAATCAATAACTTTAATTTATAAATTCGTTTTTTTTTTAAATATTTTATAATTAGAATATTTTTTCTAATATTTTATAATCAGTATATATTTTCAAAATAAACATTTATTAAATTGAAGTTTAGACTCTCTAACTTGGAGTTCTCTAACTTTAGATGTCCTCAGTAGAATACTTGGATAAAAAAATAAAAATATTTATTTACTTATTTTTGTATAGCTAGTATAAGAGCTATAGGTAATAAGACCTACGACTTTATATAAATAATATATTAATTGGCATTCCAGTTATTAGTGTGCTGAATGCATCCACGGAATCGCAAGAGTTTCGCACAGTGCTTGCCATATATCTTCGCATCAATAACATAAATTCAAAACCCAGTAAGGGGCAACTCCCCGCGGCATTGCTTTGTGCAGGCTGCTGACACATGCAACAACACCCCGGTCCTGGCCAGCTTGCCTCTTTGGGGCAACTGCAGTAGACTGCATGTCGTCGTCTCCCACATGCTGTCTGGGCTCTGAACAATTTGTAAGCCACAAATGCGTCGGAATCGAGGGTGTTCTTCTTCGGGACAGTTCGTTATAATTTATTTAATGGCTGCCAACGGGGCGAGCGCAGGAGAAGCTCTGGAAGCCATGGGGGGCAGGGCATCGTCAATGTCGAAGTGTTGAGTAATTTGCTAAACATGCAGCCCCTTATGCTCAATGAGTGGAGGAGGGGAGAGCAACTGGAGTCGATCGCGAAATTCTCGCAGATTTATGATGACGGTCGGCGTTTTTGTGTTTATCGCATAGCATTGGTCGTAAACATTTCTAAATGCAGTCGAATGCGTTTTTAAACAGCGCATCTTAAATCAAAGATCTATGGCACCGACCAAAGACCGAAAGTCACAGCCAAGTATTCGACTGTCGATTTCCGGCGAAAATTGCGTGCGGCTTTTGCAGATAACTAAATTAACTCTGAGGCAGAGGCGTCATAATTGCTCCGTCTCGCGGATGGCTGGTCATAGGAAGCGGCAGCGGCAGCGGCGAGGGCGGAAGGTGTGGCAGAGCGTTATATTTGCCACGCAACAGGTGACACAGTGTCTGGCAGCGGCAGCGGAGCGAACAGCGAGCATTCAAGGACTCGCAGAGCACTAACAAACCATTAACACCCGAACCGCAGAGCGACAGCTAAAAGATACGCATTCTAATACGAAGATAGAGATATGTTACAAGTACAGACAGAGAGCGAGCTACCTGTTGGGCAAACGCGCGGTAGGTCCTGTCTTTTGTCGCATGATTAGAGCCCATTACAAATCGTAAGTGTTACGCTACAGACTCGACTCGACTCGACTGAATGTCTGGCAGGTGGTCCACACGGCCAGTAAATAGAGTTGTCAAACTGTGCCAATGATCGATTTGATACGCCAACTTAGTCAACTTCTGGATGCAGATGCCGATCCGGATGTCCTGCGATGGCGTTGCCAATTGCTTTGCCAGCTCTTTTCAGTCTAAACATACACAAATAGAAAGATTTCGATTGGATTCACGTCTAAACGCTTGTAGGCGCTGCCAAAACTACCAAAAAGGTGTTGCCAAATTATGCTAATTTAATTAGCCACCTTTCGTCGACCTGTGTTTCTCCGAAATCTAAATGCAGATATCATAATCACAGATTTCTGTCTGATTGTGTGCTCATATGCTAATTAATCTATCGAATTAGTTTCTTGCAATTTGATTTTGTACGCCCACTAAAACCACATTTTATTTGAATAACTTAATTTTCGTTTACTTTAAAATATTTCATTATCACTTTTAAGAGGGCAAAGTTTTGTACCAATTCCAAAAATGTATCAGTTTTATAAAAAACTTTTCAATGCATAAATTTGAATTTTTCCTGAAATGTTTTTACATTTTTTTATATAATAACATAACTATTCCACCACTCTTATAATAATGGAAATTTTATCTTACAAATATTTGTAAGCGGCACCTTTAGAAAGGTAATTACAGATTCTGAGAAAAATAACATCAATTAAATGCAAAAATGGCGCAACGAATCAAAATCGAATTAAATCGACTAAAGATAACATGAGACTTAATTATTCACAGTCAACTCTCAAACGCAAGAAGAGTTCATCATAAGTCGCAGAGAAAGAAAAGAAAACTTTAAAGAGCAGCCGATGTAATTTGTTTTGGGAAAAGTCGCCGCGAGTCGGCACGAGTCGGCTTAACGGCAAACTTGGCTTGATGCCACAATTATTATAACTGCAACTGGGAAACTACATGTATTGATAAATTAATAACTAAAGTCCAGTTGGGTCACAGCTTTGACATGTGCCGCCCGATCAATCTCCTGCCTGTGCCGCATGCTGGGAATAATTGAAAATCACGCTGGCCAATTGCCACTCCAATGGCAGCGACAAGTCGGAAAAGAGAAAAACCGAGGGGCATGGGGGAAACGGGGTATGGAGAGAGGGGGCTTCTGAAAAACCAACAAAAATGGAAATTGTAGCCAATCGATTTTGGTGGGCTGAGTGGAAAAAGGCAGTGAAAACCTGGGAGACGTGTCTGAAAATGCGTCTTTAATTAGTAGAGGAATCAATTCACAAAGTTCACAAACCAAATGGCAGCCATATAACCTTTCGATAATTATTTATTTTCCCATTTTCACATGGCACTTTATGGCGATAATTTCGGGAACACTGTTCGGTGCACTGGCTTCCTCACTGGCTGCCAGACTCCGCAGCCTCACTCAATGCAGAACTAAAATGCATTACGAAAATCCATTTACTATGGAAAATAAATCAAACGAGAAAGCGGCTGAGATACTGGGAGAGAGAAGCCTTTTGGGTGCTAACCAAAAGTGAAAAACTGCCTCGAATGCGTCTATTTATTTTTATTATTTATGTATTTGTAGCTGTATCTAAACTCTGTACTTCACAACCAAGGAGGAGAGAGAGATAGAGACTGTGCGAGGTTGCTACTTTGCATCATCATCAGCAGCCGCATCAAAGGATTGATTGCGTTTCGTGATTATTTGGTTTATGCTGTGAGTCGCTGGTGCCTCGGAGAGAGAGAGAGTGTGGAGGAGAGGGAATGAAACCCAAACATGCTAATAATTCAATGTCAAATTAGTTGTAATCAAAATGTGATAAATATGTATGTGAATTATGTAAGCTATGTGGAATTTATGTTGGCATGCATAATTGAGCGCGTTATCAATAAAGTGATTCAGGGATTGATACAACATTTATTCTCGGCGATGAAGAAGAATATAGAGAGGAAAACATAGTAATTAATACGTTCAAATTAAGTAAAGGGGAAGATAAGCGTTCGTTTATTACACTTGGAGTGTTCAAAGAATTTATATATACAAAAAATTTAATATAAATATAAACTGATCAACTAAAGTTTTAAAGATTTAATTTAATAAATACAAGTATTAGTGATTGCATAAATTAATTGTAGTTCATTTTAAAAACATTTTTTGTGATTTAACAATAAAAATCATTTGGTAAATGTAATTTTTTACGTTAATAAAATATAAATATTTTAATTTTTATTAAATTTAATTTTAGTGTTAATTGGAACATAGGCAAAGTATAAATAATCATATTATCAAACAATCGTAATTTTGGCAGTTGAACATATCTCTATAAGATAAATTTATCTAAATTTTAAAATTTCCAACACATATGTGCATCTACAAATTAAATAGTTATTGTTTTCTTTATTTTTGTATATTTATTAATTTGTTTAATTGTGTATAAGAAGTATATTTTCTTAACTGTCTTTCTGTTATCAATGTCGGAATTTATTCTAGTTTTATATACAAAATGATAAACAAAAAAGCTGATGGATCAAATATAAAATACAAATACAATTTATTGTATTTATTGTCAAAAATTGATCATTTAGACATCGCTTTGATGTACACAATTATATAATACACATAATATAAAACCGTGTTTTCTTTCTACTTTCAGATTGAATGATTAACTCTTCACGCGTAACGTGGAAGCATTGTGGCGGTTTTTGGTCGAGCGATATCAGCAATCAATCTGAAGCAGATTGATTAGGTGTGGTGTCGGCAAGCCTTTCATTAGGTAAATACTAGGTGCAGGCGTTATAATTATAATCATTGACATAACACCTCGCCTTGCATCACCCCAAATCGACGCGAGAGGCAGCGGCTGAGGCTGAGGCTGTGGCAGGGTCAGTGGCAGGTGCTAAACGAATTTTATGGCTTGACGCCACAGCCGATACGAAAGGCAGCAACAACCACAGAATAGCTGAAAAGCAATTGGCGCATAACGGTGCGATCGAGTGGCCGCAGGCTCAAAAGGAGTTGGCACGCCCCTATCCAGAGTGAAGAGTGCTAATCAAGGATCAGCGATGTCTATCGTGCTACGGCCAGAATTAGCAGGAAAGCGTTAAAAGAAGGCGCTACGTTCAATGCCGAGGGCAATTAGGAATGATGTTCATCATCATCATCTTCATCCTTTTTCTTTTGTTTTTGGTTGTTTCAAAGAATCCGCCAACTTTCAGCGAGGATCCCTGTTTCGGTTCTGCAGTTCAAATATTTTTATTTACGACGATCGCGCCAACGCCGACGCGGGCTGTTAGAATTCACACTTCAGCGACGATGATGACGACGCCACCGGCGGTGACTGTGGCGGTGATGGTGGCGGTGGTCACAGCGTGTGTGTCCTACTGGCTCTTGACTTTGTCGACTTGCCGACAAAGCGCCGCAAACGAAGACAAAATGAAGCAGAACAAAAAGTGCAAGGCCCTGAAGTCGACTCAAAGAAGGAGCCGAAGGAGAAGGGAAAACCGCAGATCATGCACATAATGGCATCCTTTGTTTCGTTCTCGAATAAAAGTCAAACGCTCTGCTGCTATCCTTTTTCATCCGTGATCCTTTCTGCTACATCATCGCTTGGTTGCTTAGATGCGCGTGCCCACCCGCACAAACTGAACTTGATTGGCCAGTTACAGATACAGATACAGATACTCTTACCTGATCAACAATCTTCCTTGCGGCAATTAGTTAATTTCTGTATTTTTCTGTGGCCAACTGGCTGCATTCCGTGACCCTTGTAGGCGTCATCGGACCACACATTATTAATTCATTTTTAACTGTTGCGAAGGAGTGATATATTTGTACATATTACTCTTCTCACCTTTTGGCCGGCAAATACACCGCCTCGACTGACAGCTGACCAAAAGTCTGACAGTCCGACAGTCTGGTAGTCTGGCAGTATCTGGAATTGTGGATCCTCCGCTGTGGCAAGTAGCCCGATCCAATTAATCATCTTTCTCTCTCTCTGGGATTTGATCTGAAGCCGCGGCTTTAACGCGCCGCCCTTTTGTGGTAACATTTGCTGTGTAAACAGTTGCGGTTGAGTTTTAATTTAGTTTTCTTGTTTTTCTTTTGCCCCAAACAGCCAACAGTCAGCAGCCAACAGCCAACAGCCAACAGCCAACAGCTGTTGCCGGGCCAAAGGGGCTTTCGTTTAAGCTGACATATGGGCGTTAGTGGTAATTTTTCAGTGAAGTTTATTGGGAACATTTTAAGTATCATTAGTCGGGCATTTTTGGGAAATACTTTTTAATGGCATATGACTGAGCTGCATATTGAGTTTTATCGGCAATTTATTTTGCTCTTAACTGCTTGAGGGAAGTATTTTAAAATTTGTAAATATGTACTAAAAAATAAATATTTGTTAAAACCGTTTTAAACAATATGTTTGTAATATATATAAAACAAAATAATAAATAAATAAATATTGAAAATAATATTTTTTGTATTTTCCTGTTTTCATTTAATTTTCTGTTTATTATTACTCTCAATGAACAAATTCGTACTATATATTTTCAATACTTAACGCAACCTTTATATTTGTAGTTTTCTTTAAGTTTTGTGTTTACCTCTACATTAACTTGTTTAATGCAAAACATTGGAAGTTAAAGACAATTTCCTTCATGCTTGTTGTCACGGGAAGAAAAGGACAAAAAACCAATATAAAAAATTAAATTTCAGAGCCATTAGTCAAGTCGATAACTTTCCAGCTGCATGCTTGGCTTGCAAATGAATTTTCAACTTGAACTAGATACACTCGCATTGCTCAGTCTGACAGCTACGCAAATATTTCTTGTCCCCTTCTGCCACGCCGTGTGGCAACGGTTACAAAGAGGAAAAAAAATATAAACTGTTGCCACAGAAAACTGAATGGTAGAAGATGGAAAAAAATGAGAACGTTCAAAAAATATGTAACAACTTAAAGCCAGGGCCTATATATTTATTTATTTATTTCTGGAAATTGAAAAGCGTGCACATGAGGTAGGAACACATTAGGACAGGAGCTGGGAGGCAACGAAAGTGTAAATATTAATAAGCGGTCGCCGACAAAGGCCGCTGTCTTGAAGCCCCAGACAAAAGAGCGAACGTACACTTGCCATTCGAAAGTTCAATATCAAGATACAGATACAGATAAAGATACAACTACAGCAGTCGTTTGAGATACATGAATGCCGCAGATTCATATGCCAACAGTAGCAGTTTGGGTTGTCATAAGTTTTGAGCGATTGCCCCGCAGCGAAGCCACACACACAGCGTGGCGGCTGGCCAAACAATAGCAGCACAATTATTGCCAAATGGCACACACACACACACACACACATGCACACCCACACCCACATACTACTGACGAACACGTACGCACTGAGAAATAAGAGTAACTTGACAATTGCCTCACTCTGGCAACAGTGGCAATAACAAGCAAGCTGTTGTTGTTGCTGTTGTTGTTGCTGTTGTTGTTGCTGTTGTTGTTGCTGTCATGTTGCTCTGGTGACTGCGCTTTTGGCCAGCAACAACGCAGCTACAGCTAAAGTCGCCGCATAATTTCCATGCGCGCACACGCGGCGTATACTCAACATGGACAAAGTTCTTTGATTTCGACCGCCCCGACAAACAAGAAACAACAAGAGGCCCAGTCTCAAATTAACCAAAAGTCATGCACTAGGAAATTAAGTTTTACTATTTTTGCTTCATTTTTGTCTTCTCTTTTTTTTGCTTCTCGTGCGAAAATCTTTTGGCCAGCTTCCCAAACAAACCAAAACCACTATTCGACTCATTTTGGGCCATCTTTTTCTCATGAATATTCATATTGTCTTGTTGTGCTTTGTCGGGGGTGGGGTTTGTACTTAATTAACAGTCTCAAAACCAAGTCATTTATTGTGTGTTGTTGCTACGGATTTAGTAATTAAATTGTGGAGGTTGTCCAAATGGAAGAGCGGAGGCTTGAGATGTGAAGGAAAACCAGAGAGAAATAATACTCTGAAAGTGTCGCCACAGAAGTCGTCATGAAAACCAGCATTGCATATGTGGTTATCAGAGCAGCTTTAAAATATTTTCCAGCATCCGTCTAAAAGCATCCTGAGTAAAGGTCCTTCTGCTGCGCTGTCTGAGTGCTAACAAAGCCTTTGACTATTTTTTATCCAAAAAGCATCTGTTGAGGCGTTCAGAGCTAACGTGGAAACAATGCAAAAAATGTGAGCTATCCCACGCCCCAACAGGAGCATAAAGATACTTCGAGGTTAACTGTGGACGTTGTTGACGTTGTCGTCGTTGCTTGTTGATGTTGCTCAGCGAAATGTGGGTTGTCCTCCTATGGCGCATTTTCCACAATATCCTGGTAACCTTTACTGTCGCCTGCCACTGCATAATATTTTTGCATTCCATTTTGAAACAGTGTGAAAGAAGAAAAAACAAAAACAACGTCATGGGGGTTATGCATCTAATGCTTTCGTTCACCCATCTACTTTTTTTGCTATGCAAATATTTAATGTTCTGGCAAGAGTTTTGAGCTGTCACACTATGAAAGTGGTAATAAAAAAATTTGTGTTGGTAGACAATGAAAGTTCTCGATGAATCTGAATTGCTTCATAACTAGACATTTGATAAGTGAAATGGGCTTAAACAGGAAAATTAGCTGATAAAATGCATGAAAAAAACTTATTATTATTTGATTGGTTAAATAGTATGAAATAGTTGACAAAAGTAGAATTAAATACATAATATTCGTGAAAGAATTTAAATTGATTTGGGTCATGGGAGTGAATAGAAAAAACAACTCACAAAAGTATTTTCCTTCATTAAAAAAATGATTCAGTTTAGCTAATATATTCTTACAGTTGGACACTCTGCGAACCGGAAATCTAAAATAAGAGCACTTCAAGACCCAACCCACAACCACAATAAGAACAGTTAAGTGCCTGGGAAAGATATCAAATGTGCATAACTTCAAATCAAGCTCGTGCAAGAGTGGATATAAATAATGTTTATGGAGTTAAATATGCGCTGTCTGAGATCCAAAGACTAGATTCGCCTAGAAACCAAGCTGCGTCTAGGCCTCAGATCGAATGGGGCGGCGCTAAATCCAATTGCAGCCATGCTATGAGTATTCATTGGTTCTCTTTAGCGCAGCTGCGCCGACTGCTCTAACACACAGGCAGACGCACACAGACTCACAGTAGAGAGCAACAGAGCAACTCTTAGTGCTGTGCTGCTCGCACCCTTGTGGCAGCAGTGATCGTCTGTATGGGCTCTCACAGCATGCATATGGGCGTCTCGCTCGCACTTGCCACCCTCGTTGCGTGGGTTATGCTGTTTGTTGTTTTTGTTCTTGTGTACGACAGCAAGAAAAACAAAACTTGTTTCTGTTTGTTGGTGTTCTGCATGCAGCGCTGCCGCCGCCGTCGTCGTCGTTGTGCTCGTCTGAGAATCTCACAAATTCGTTTTAGTCTCGGCTGCTGACCGTTTCAAAATCAGTTTCGAGCTGTCAAGCCAACGAGCAGCATCAACCAGCAGCAGTTCTACGCATGCGCATTAGCCAAACAACAACAAAAATACAGTAGAAAGAACTTGAAAATACGTTGATCAGAATAAAAATAGAAATAGAAATTTGTGCAGTGTGTGAGAGTGTGAGTGTGTGTATTGCACTTAAACAGCTTTACAGGCTGACCAAACGGATTACATAAACGCAAAGAACATTCAAATCGAAGGCACATCATGGCTGTATCAGCACTCAATATGACACCCTATTTCGCTGGATATCCCTTCCAAGGTAAGCATGCGCGACAAGAAATGTATTTGTATTGGTATTGGTATTGGTATTGGTGGTATAACGATCATCATCGCTCTATTACCAATTACCACAATTACAAGTACAAAACGACCAGAGCAGACCATACCAGACCAAGACGTACCGTAGACAAAGAGTAGAAAATGTGCCCGATCATCATGATGCTGAGGGGCAGCGCTTTCGCCGCCGCGTCGCTTTGGAAAACGAGAGATCATTACCCGTTCACTAGCTGGGCTTGGGCTTCGGCTTGTATGGCAATCATGATCAGCTTTTTGACTTATTGATTGTGATCGCAACTTGCAGCACAGCGCAAGCAACAACAACAACAACATTCCAGACTTTGCAGACTTTTTGGCGCGCTTGTTGTGAGTTGGGATCCCTTTCAGTCTGCAGCCTCCAGTTTTCAGTTTTCAGTCTGTACGATCTTCGAACAAACTCTGCAGTCAGGTCGGGTCGGCTCCGTTGCTTTGATCTTGGCTCAGCGTCTGTATCACGTAGCAGCAACGTCAGCGCCCCAAAACAACAGCAACAACAACAGCTCGGGCTGAGTTACAGTCTTTGGGGTTTTTGGGGCCGGCCTTTTATGCTCACTACACTGCTGATATTAGCTGGCACAGCTGGACGTCTGCCTGTCCGTCTGTCTGCCTGTCCGTCCGTCCGTTTGTCTGCCTCTCAGTCTCTCAGCCTTATGGATTATTAGTTTGATTTGATTGCATGGTCCACTCGGGCACATGGGCAGCACAGCTGCACAGTGATCGGCATTTTCCAAGCCCAGCCAACTTATGGTAGTCTCATGTTTTCTTTATCAGAGCAGCGTTTTTGGCCCACGCAAATTGCCAATTTGCGCATTGTTATACTCAGGCAAATGAGCAACGTATTTTGCAATCCAAAAACAATAGATCGTGCGAACTGATCCTTGCACTAATCCTCGCACAATGCACTCTGCACACTGCACTCGGCATAATTGGATTACTTACTGTCGCTCAATCGAGCAGGGAAGAAAAGTTAATTGCCCACACACACTGAACGATCCTTATGCAGATCATCTGAAACAAAATTTTCTATCGAAGATCATCCAGCACTAATCACATTTGTTTTCTCTTTGGCTCTTGCAGGACAAGGACGCGTCAATCAACTCGGCGGCGTCTTCATCAACGGTCGTCCCTTGCCCAATCACATTCGTCGCCAGATTGTCGAAATGGCCGCAGCTGGCGTGCGTCCTTGCGTCATCTCCAGGCAACTGCGTGTCTCGCATGGCTGCGTCTCGAAGATCCTCAACCGCTTCCAGGAGACGGGCTCCATTCGCCCAGGCGTCATTGGCGGCAGCAAGCCGCGTGTCGCCACGCCCGACATCGAGGCCAGGATCGAGGAGCTGAAGCAATCGCAGCCCGGCATCTTCAGCTGGGAGATTCGCGCCAAGCTCATCGAGGCGGGCGTTTGCGACAAACAGAACGCGCCTTCGGTCAGTTCCATTTCACGCCTGCTGCGTGCTACCTCCGGCTCTGGAGCGGCTCCAGGCACTGGCTCCCACAGCATCGACGGCATTCTGGGCGGCGGCGCCATCTCCGCGGGCAGCGAGGACGAGAGCGAGGACGACACCGAGCCCAGCGTGCAGCTGAAGCGCAAGCAGCGTCGCTCCCGCACCACCTTCTCCAACGACCAGATCGATGCCCTGGAGCGCATCTTCGCTCGCACCCAGTACCCGGATGTCTACACCCGCGAGGAGCTGGCCCAGAGCACCGGCCTGACCGAGGCGCGTGTCCAGGTGTGGTTCTCCAACCGTCGTGCCCGTCTGCGCAAGCAGCTGAACACCCAGCAAGTGCCCAGCTTCGGCGCCAGCGCCTCGAACACCGCTGCTTATGCCACGAGTGCCGCCTCCGCCTCCAACATGGGCATGGGCATGGGCATCTACGGCTCGCAATCGTGGCCAGCTGGCGCTGGAGCTGCCTACGAGACGCATGCTGGCTACGGCGGCTCCGTGGCCTCCATGTCGCCGGCCAGCAGCAGCGGCAGCAGCTCGGCGGCCCACAGTCCGGTGCAGTCGCAGTCGCAATCGCAGTCGCAGGCCGTCGTCGGTGGCAGCTTCATGAACTCCGCCTACGGCATGGCCGGCAACAGCGGCAGCTATGCAGCATCCGCAGGCGTCGCGGCTGGAGGTTATTCCATGCCGAGCACTGCGGCCAGTTCCGCCGAGCAGCTGAGATCGCAGTTTGCCTCCGCGGCCGCGTCGGGATCGCATCATCCCTCGTCGTGGGATGGCTACAACTTCGCTGGCTCCTTCTTCCCGCCCAGCGCGAGTGCCAACCACATGGGTGGCTATCATCAATCCGTGTCCGAGCAGAAGAGCTCTGTGATGCCAGCTGCTCCGGCTTATCCATACTTTGGCTTCTAGAATGTCATTGGGCCGCTTCTGCATCCAACTCCCAGTTTCAGTTTCATTTATGATTAGAATTTCTCAGAACTGAGTCTACATTTTGTTTTTGTTTCATTTGCCGATCAATAAGTATATTTAAGAGCATGAGACTGTTTAGGATAAGTTTATTGTTAAGCTAAGTTTTTTAGCATGTAAGCGCAGAAATCAAAATAAATAATATGATCACAAAACTATTTCAATTGAATTTTATTTGAATTTTATTATATTTATTTAGCACAAAAGACATTTGATCTTGAACTTTGCAATTTCATTCTTCAACTGCAATATGACATTTTCTTGTTTGATTTGTATTGATTCTAGTCTACTTAATAAGAATTCATCGGACTAGCAAAAGAAGTTTTCCACTCCCTAAGTAGATTTATAGGGCAGGTATCAATATGATTTATATCTTTGGAATTAACATACTAGTAATGGGTATTTTCGTTGCATTAATGATGAATTGATTAACGGTCAATCAATATCAGTCATGGCTAGCGACACTTTAACTATTGTATAACAAACTTATACTGTAACTTACTGACTATTTTTATAATTTCTTGATGTCATTTGTTATTTTGCATATCGAAATAGACGATGTAAACCCCATTAATAAGCAAAAGAAAAGCGGACTTTGATAAAAATTTAAATATTGCAAATTTAGTTGCTGCAAATGATTATTCAATCAATAATTAAATTTTATTAGCAGAAAATAGATAATCAAAAGAGAGACTGCAAAATCGTAAAATTCTATTTATTACAAAATTAATATAAAATTCCTATACTTTAACATAAACCTTTGACTAACTTATCCCATATTGTTTGGTCATTTGATCAATTATCTATGATATGCAAAATGTGTATATAAAATGTGAAGAGATAAATTGAAAAAGTTGAAATTGAAAAAAATTCAGAAGCAATGTATCAAGTTCCTGCTATATCTACTTCAACTGTCGCTAATCCCACTCTCATCTCATTAGAAGCTAACACAACTAAATGGCTGTCTAATCAACAATACTCGCAACAGAAACAATACGTTTGCACTCAGAGTAGCGGAGGATATTGCAAATAGTTTTTGAAATGCGACAAACGTGGACCACACAGGATCGTGGACATGTCCAAGCAGCCACAACAAGTTCAAGCCCAAGCTGTTAATCCCTCAAAATCATACAGTACAATGTCCCCTAAAGAGACAGGACAACAAAAGGGCGATCCACCAAAGTAGAGAGTAGAGTAGAGTCCTGTCTATGTGACTGGATCACAACAAGCCCTGTCTCATGAGCTCACAATTAAACAATTAGAGACAGTTGAGAACACGGACTGCGGACTCGATAATACGAAAATAATTTACCAAATTGTCAATTGTTGAAACAGAGCCGACACTAAGCAACAAAATAGAGCAATTGACAAAAAGACGTGCGCAAAATATGAGCCACCCGAGAGATGCCGGAGGAGAGAAGACCACCAACGTTATCGCCTGGGTCTTTCAAGATGCCGACTTGTGGGCCTGGCAAAAAGATGAGAGCCTGCGAGCCGACTCTCTTGCTCTCTGGCCGAGCGAGAGCAAAACGGGAGTGGACAAAGCCATTGACAAAATGCGGGAGGGACACTGAGGACCTGCACTATTTACGACATTCTTGGGTGGTTTAGGTAGCTCCCTTGTCCGCAGGACCCTCAATTATGTGTGCGCAGCGGGCGTCGCACTTACCACCTAGAATGAATACATTTTGCTCTCTGTCTCTGCCATCGATGCCGAGACTCCTCGTCTGCGAGCCTCTAAATGAAAACATCAATTAGTTCATATCGCTACGGGCTAGTACACGAACCCCGACCGAGGACCCAGGACCCTAGGAAGGTCCTGGCGACGACGACGACAGGTTCGCAGGTTGCTGCTCTTCCCGACAAGGGTGATAATGTGTGTCAACTGTGACAATCATAATGGATCGCTTCTCTCTCCTCGCATGGCATCTCCGCATCTTTGTCCTTACAGTAGCGTCTCTTTGACTGCCGCATCCTTTAGTCCTTTAGTTAAGAACTCCTGTGAGCCCACCAACTTTGATATTTTTATACAAATTTAATTTGTGTGGCAACTCAAGAGCCGGACATGCACCAAAAGTGTCTTCCTACTCTGCGGCACTTTGAACAAGACTGTTGAAAGGCCCTCCCGATCGCTGTTGAGCGATCGCCCAATCGTGATTTATGTGTTTTTGATAGTTGCACTGGGATCAAGTTGGTAGCCTGCGAATATTTTGGCCAACTTCCTGTGTGGCCCAAACTGAGAACATTGGCTCTGGCCGCATACAGTAGCTGCCGGCAATATGTAGTCGCTTTGTCTCCAATTGCCGCGTTTTGATTGATGATCTCTCTTGGCCGTGATGAACGAGCAATGCGCTGTTTTTGCTTTTTGTGTGAAGGCGTTCAAAATTGTGGAATTGCGGTCGGGTTGAAATACGAGCAGTCGCAAATGTGGGAACCATTTTGCCATTTAGCACGTTATTCAATTCTGAACAGCGCAACTAACTCTTTTAATGGCTAACCACACTAATTTATTTATGTATTTATTTGAATGTATTAAATGAATTAAATTTACCTATTACATTATTATTTTTATTTGTGAGCCAGAGCATCTAAGGCCTTCAGGCGAAATAGATCTATTTAATTCTGTTTTGTATTAAGTTTACACCAGTTTTCAATTTTATAGATAGCAAACTTCATATTATAAGGCATACATTCAATTGAATGTAAATCTTCGCTCAAATCATTGTTTTGCTTTCCACATTATACCTAGTTGATTTTGTCAATAATGTAATGTAAATAATATAAAAAAATTAAAAAAATTGCGGATTGTAAAGTTATTGCTACACTCTGTATTAAATTAATTATAATAAATGGATTTTTAGCTTTAAATGAATGTAACTAAATTAGTCAAAGGCATAAGAAAAAAATTAATATTGTATGTAAACCTCTTAAAGAATACTTTAAAATAAAAAAAATGGCTATTAAATTTCCATCAACTATTACGCCTGGATATTTAATTACATAAATGTAAGAACAGCTTATAAGTTATTACATTTTTATTACAATAACGAAGTAGAGGAATTTCCTCACAGAGTGAGAGAAATTTTCAAAAGAGTATTTCGCTCAGACAATTAAATTATATAGAATAATACTGTATAATAAGCCCACATCAAATATTATCCTACACTGTTTAATTAAATAAAATTAAATTAAATAAACTATACTTACATTTACATTACTATAGCTCACGTCTTACTTCAGTTCCTCTTAGAGTGAGAGAGAAAGATTTGCAATATGGTATTTCGCAAGGGCAATTACATTTTTCAGAATGTTGTTAATAATGTTGATTTAATATTTATAGAATTTTAAATTTGTAAAAATATTCTTAGTAATGTTGCCAAAATATTTAAATAATTCTCAACATTAAGACATTTAATAAACTTTACTTACATATACATATATATTTATGTAACTATAAAACACATTTCATTTCTTTTCTTCTGAGAGTAATAAAGATATTTTCAAGAATATTGTAAATAAAATAACTATAGAACATTGTAAATAGAACTTTGCATTTAGTCTTTATCAATTATTATTAAATATTAAAGCAATTTTAATCATTTATAAATGTTATTAACTATACTTATTGCTATAACGCACATCCCATTTCTGTGCCTCTCAGTTTTCGCCACCTGCTGCATAATTCTGCACTCACCTCTAGAGGAAGTACAATATATCGCTGCTGGCGTTATGGCAAAGCTCTCATGAGCAACACATAAACGCCAGGCTTATCAAATTTTCAACACGAATCGATCAAAATTCATGCGTAAATCGCCTTTGGGCGTTTTGCGGTGTGAGAGAGGAAGCAGACCAGCCGACACCCCAAAGGTAAAACAGTGAGAGAAAGAGAGAGAGAGTGCAGTGTGAACTGAACTGTATCTGTCTCGCTCACATACTCACGTCGCAATTGTTATGCTCTAAATTTGCGTTACGTAACGGAATTTAAAGCGTTCCTTATCAGATTGGTCTTGATGTTTTATCAACGCTCGCTGCACCCAAAATATCTTGTATCCCGCTCGCACCTTCTGTTTTTTTTTTTTTTGTTGGTTGCGCTATTTAATATACGTAAATAATTTTTAATGAATATATGATAAATATATTTTGTTGTTGTCGTTGTTGTTGTGTTTTCATCTTCTTGTGTTTTTGGCGTGTGGTTCAAATGAGCGAATGAGTACGTGAAAAATTAGCGGAAAATTTCATCAGCATCCTCAACACTTGTAAATTGTCTGTGGCTGTCGTATTGGCCGCACATGTTTATTTAGCTGAGATGGAGATTGGCTTCCACATCGCGATGCGGTAGCAATTAACGGTTGCATTTCTGATTGGCCACGCACAATTGTGGCACAGTCACAAACTGGTCGCCTGCTTAGCCATCTTGTTGAACTATCGAAATTCGGCAAGCGAGTTTTGCTATTTAACCACGACTATTTAATGTCAGGTGTGAACTGAAACAGAACTGATTCGAGTAAAGCCAGCAAATCTCTGCATTAAAAAGAAAATCCAAATCTTTTTATTCGTCCCAGCGTAATCACGCCAAGAGCTTCAGGAATACCAAAGCTGGAGATATCAAATTTTGGGGAAGATTTTTTTGAAAATGGTTTTATTGTTACTTTTGAGGTAGTTATTTATTTTAATTTTATATACATATGTATTCTTCTAATAATTATTTTATATTGTAGATTCTTCAATGTAGACTGTTCATAGTTGTCTTTAATTAAAAAAAAATATATGAAAAAAATAATGGTGTACGCAGATCTCATATAAAAAGTCAGTGTAGTTTAGTTACCATATACTAAACAGTTCCTGAGGAACTGAGAATAATAAACATGAAAATTGATCTAGAAACAATTATGCTTAGAATTTTTTTTTTCTTTAAAAATAATTAGCGGGTATTTCACAGTCGAATACTTTACTGTAGCTGTCAGAATTGAGTCTAGCTGTTAGGACGATTCAACTATTGGCCATCAGGATTCATATACAAATTTAATATTTTTTGCATTGAAATCCACTTCAATTCCTTTCTTTACTGTCGAATTTTCGAGCACTTCTAAGTAATATTTTCAGGTCAATTACATGTTCTGCAAACGGTACTTTCAGCCAAGGAACTCTTGCCACAATGTTGCCTGCTTATAAGCGGTTCAGTTGGCCTAACGTAAATTGGCCACTGCAATGTCTTTATATCGTCGCTGAGCAGAGACCTTAACAATCAGTTTGTAGAGTCACCCGAGGCGATCTGTGGTACCACGGAGTCTGGGCCTGTTGATGACGTAGTTGCAAGTTGCAAGTTGCAACCAAATAGCATTATAATTCAATAAGAAGCCACAGTAAAAAGAAGGAACAACTCTATAATGTTTGCAGCTGTGTGCTGCAAGTTGCATGCTGCACTCATGGCCAATTCAACGGGCATCTGGCCAGAAAGCGGCAGCCAACTTGTCTGCGCCAAATTGTTGCTGTTGCTGTTGCTGTAGCTGTTGTTGTTGCGGCCAATTGTAGAAATGATCAAAGTAGCAACATGTAATTTCATCACTGATGGTGGCACAGCCGTCGGCGAACTGCTTTGAGCTGCGAACATGCTGCGATCGCTGATCGAGAGTTTAAGCGAGCGTTAAATCTGCTCGAAGACCAGACAGGGACGGAGACAATGCGAGCGAGAGAGAGAGGAAGCGAGAGGGATCTCCTTTTTGGGGGAAATGTGATTACGCTAGGTTCTTTTATTGCAGCAACAACAATACTCGATCGATGGCTCGATCAGTTGATGAAATTGCTTGATCAGGTTGCACAAATTGAATGTTATTTTGCAAAATGCACACACGTAGCCAGCCGTGGAATATGCGATATCGCCATGAAGTTTGCTGTTACTGGAGAATGGGGGACAGCGGACGGTTCCATGGATTGGCATAGCGCGCGAAGATTCTTTGATCATTTTACGCTTATTTCGAGCCAGAGACACACTGACGCTGACACTCGCTGATCTTTAGCATATTTTACGCTCAACTTGTGATCAAACCGTAACTTTGGTGTCGTACCTGCTCTGCATGCTGCGAACGCAGCTTCGTCTATGACTCATGGGCCATTTGGCTGTACCATCCATCAGGGTAACTAGCCACAAAGATGTATTTGCATATAGCTTGGGAAAGTCGCCACAGCGTCTGAAGATTGCGTTGTTGTTGTTTCTGCAGTAGATTATTATTATATATACATACATATTTTATTATTTTTATTTTTATTATTATTGCCAGTGCTAGTGTTAGTGTTCGCTGGCCAGTTAAATTTGTGTGATTTTGCTTTTCTCGCCTCTCGCACAGCGCAGCTTTTGTGACTTCTCTTTGATCTTTTGCCGGCAAATGCGCCAACTGACATTGTAATTGTAAGTATTGTAACCGACTCCGACTCCGACTCCGCTTAAAGTTTTCTTTTTCTTAAGGTTTTGATTGGAACACACGGCGCGTCCGTTGTTTGTTATTATGTCAATTGTTTGTAATTTCTTTCAAAAAGGCTTTTTATGTCTGATCTCTAATTAGATGCGGTTTGCGTCGATCTTCAGCTCATTATTAAAAATATATTACAAATTATATAGTCACCCAACACAATTAAACTTGCCCGAGTAATGCATTTGTTTATAATATATTTTTTAAATATTCAGTTGATTAAACACTTGAACTTTATTTTGAATTAACTATTGCAAAAATGTACAGTATGCGTTCTTGTTTTAATTGACCTGAGTAATTTAATTAATATATAGAATATAAAATTAAAAATAATTATACAATTTTTATTTTTTTTTATAGAATCTGAATTTTCTTCTTTTCCATAAAATGGTTTCCATCGCTCTCATCTCGGCCATTCATTTTGACCCATCGAAATACACAAAGGATTTTTAAATGAGAGAATCGATTTTCACAATTCGCAAAAACATCGCTGGGAAGTATATTGAAAAACGAGTTTTCACAGCTCGCACAAATACAATGCAAACAACCCAATCATTTAAATGAAATATATGTATGGCGCGTATTGAAAGCGGTTCTCATGATGGCCCAGCGGAAGAGAGGGAGACGGAGCAGCAATGAGGGGAGCGGGCAGGAAGAGGGATGCCGTGAAAAGCAATTGCCAAACTGAAATCTGGTAAAGCAAACGCATTGACAACTCTGGAAGTCGGGAAATAGGAACAGACCACCACCACCACTTTTTGCAGCAGAACCACCATTGATCATCAGCTAGCAGCGCTAGGATATGGCAAGGATATAGTCGATGTCGATGGCGACGGCGATGGCGATGTCGACGTTGATAGGCGAGCAAATTGGCGTGAAGCGTGGCAAATATCGTGGCTGCAAAAAGGTCCGCACACTGATACTGCGACTGAGATTGTGACTGTTCCATTCTGTTCCATTTGCTGCTTGCCATTATTTTTCAACATATCCAAAATGAAACATTTTTGACACTTTTCGCTTTTTTTATTTTTAGCCCTCCTTGCTCTGCAGCTGCTTCGCCTTGGAAGTAGAGTTCCTGCCCATGGTCGTCGTGGTCCTCTGGACTCCCCTGCCGTGTGTCAGGAGGGGGATTTGCAGCTTGCTTAGCGCGAAGATGGATTATTTTTACGCTCATTTTGATCTGCTCGGTGGATGTTTGCTTTGGGCACTTATAAACGCTTGGTGTGACTATGGTTTCCACTGTGAACTATGATTCCGTGTAGAATCACAAGGGTTGTCGGCCATATTGAATCGCTAATTTCTATGACTTTTAAGCTATACGAAAAAACAAATGAGAAATGCAGGCATTTCTGAATTGGAGTAGACATGTCAAATGAGATTTGCTTAATAAAATGTTGTTTATTAATCACAAAATGGCAATTTCTGTCCTGCAAAATAAATATTGTTTTTAGGGTGGCATGAATTTGTAACCTAGTGACAATTAACAATATATGTCAAATGCAGAAGGAATCAATTTTAATTCCACTATTAAAACTTACTCAAATTAAATAATTGCACTTAAAATAAATAAATTGTGATAGTGTTTAATGAGTAATAATATACGCAAAAAATACATACTTATGTATAATGATCATAGTGATGTAAATATAATAAAATAGAATGCCCTTTTTATATTAAATAATTTGTAAATATATGATTTACTTTAATTAACATAATAAAAATTGTCAATGACTAGTGCCATAATTAATGTACTTAAGCACTATAGATAAATAAATAAAATGAGGGAAAATTGAAATATATTATATATTCCAAATAGACTTTTATTTTTTTTTTAAATTAAATATAACAAATATTAATGTATTCCCAAAAATTGGCAGCAGGAAATATACGTTATAAACATGTACGATGACTAATGACATAATTAATAAGTTTTAGCTTGTAGGACAAACATAGATAAATCAGAAATAACAGAAGCAAGCATCAAGGCATAAAGAATATATATTTTTGATCAGAATTACTAATTGTCAGATTTGGATAAATTGGTATTAATAAAACACAATTCTATTTGTCTGTATTTAGTTCTGTGATAAGAACACAAAATAACATTAAGAATGCAGTTGATTATTTTTTTAAAAATTATTCTTAAGTATTTGCCAATATTATTTTTACACTTGTCAGGAATATTGAGCATATATTGTTTAAGTCCTTTCACAATGGCAGCAGAAGTAGAAAGGTCACAAAAAGTTAATCCATAAATTGTCACAAAATCAAAAATCAACCAAAATATTATTTCGCACAAATTATTAAGCCGTTGCTGCAACAACAAGTTCAACACCTAAGAACAATGTGTATGTGTGTGTGTGTGCAAGTATGGGAGTGTGTTTGGAATTCTGTTGAAATCAATATCCGATTATATAGATCAACCAGACCAGAAAACGGCATGTTGTCAAACGTTGTGCTGGCTGAGCCGCAGGCCAAGCTTAAGTCTGGGTCTGGGTCGTTTTAGCCAAACAACGAACGTACATATAAGCGAATTGGCATTGAGTGTGGAATGGAAGTCGGATAAGAAGAGCGCAAGATGGGCGTGGCCGCATATTGATTCGAATCAAACAGCAAAGCAGATTACAATTTATTTATTTATTTGGCCAAGCGTGTGTGAGCGTGAGTTGCGCGTGTGGCACATTTTCCTCGTGCACTTGTTTCCCAAACACACACACACTCACACACACACACTCGGGCACTCAGCAGGCATTAGGTAGTCCATATAGTTGGCAGTCGGTAGTCAAAAGTCGGGAGTCCTGGGTAGGCGACAAAAGTAATTTCAAGAGCTGAAAGAAAGAGCTGAAGGGCAGGTCTCAAAGATGAACTCATCAACTGATCCCTTTTCGACATCGACATCGAGTTCGACTTGAACTTCGACTCACATGAGCCGATTGAGTTCTGGATTAGACGCTGAAGCCGCTGCTAAGTCAAGTAAACGCCCACGCAGCCCAAAAGTCATGTCATGTTGTGCTAGAGCACTGACAAAAGGACACTGACACAATTTCTTGCACCTTTCTGAAGCAGGCAACAGCAGCAGCATCAACCTGTTTCGCACTGATCTTCTGATCCTGGCACTCACAAAGCGCTGAGCACGCTACAGTTTTGGCAATATTTATTGGCTTTATTGGATTTACAGCTTATCCAAGCAAGCAGCACGCAATCTTAGATGCGTATCGCACTGCAGAAAATGCCTTGGTCAAAAGGCCGAGATTCCTGTAGCCTTTCGACGCACATCCTGCAGCCCCCTCGGGTGCAACGAATTTCACTTGGTCATGCTGCATAAGCTGCTGCCGAGTTCTATTAACAACGCATCTTATCATCTATGTAATCAGCTTCAAATCGCAATATCCGGTAGATCTGAAATCCCTGAGTTACATTATAATTAGTATTGATAGCAACAGAAATAAGTGCAATGCACATCAATATTTCAACGGCTGCAGTTTACTAATTCAATTGGAACATGAAAGTACAACTCAAATTTGCATTACCGATTCAAAGAAAACTTGAATTAATGTAAATTAAGAAAGAATTTAATTAAGTAGAGCTATCCATTCTGGAACAACAGCAGTGACAAATGCAGCAAGAACTAGAATTAAAATTAACTTAACATTGGAATGCAATACTAGAATTGCTTCATTTCAGACTATGATTAGATACAGAACATTGCCTTTAAGTCGCATTTAATGTGAATTTAATGCACTTGAAGAAAATCGACAACATTTAGAAAAAGCTAGACAGATACGAAACAGAGCCATTTTCCAAGATCAAGATCATAAGTTGAAGTTAAAGTAAGGCTGCAGTTGCAGTTGTGGTTGCGGTTGCGATGATCGTGGATCTGTGATCAAAGCAGCTAAAAGTTTTTAGTAAATTGCCGTTAGAGTTTTGCTTTGTAGTTGAGCCGACAAATAAGCTCAATACTCGCCCATATTTATATTCATATCGGCAGGCAATCGACATGATCAACAGAACGGACTGAAAGATATATGGCCCTAGGTGATCATAGGAGAGCAGCTGGCTTATGAATCACTGAATCACTTCCACAGAGAGCCAAGAGATCAACCTACTCGTACTACGCTACGTCCTCGCTTACTTGTATCTGTATCTGTATCTGATGCTGCACTTGCCCCCAAGCCGAACACAAGCAGCTCAGTGCATGCAACGTGAGCCGTCGACTTGGCTGCCTCGCAGTCTGTCTTTCGGTCTCTACTACGAGTGTGCTGACGTCCGATTAGCAGAGTTGATACCCATTACGATTAAGATTGATTGCTCTAAATATCTTGTTTTAGGAATTCTATTTAAGCGCACTTTACCAGTAAATTTAATTTAAATCCATATCGATTGCTGGTCCCCACAAAATGACCTGAAATACGAGTATATATTTGTGCAGCTAAAGAAAAGGCTAAAATTGAAAAATTCATCCAACTCGAAATGCCAATTTCACTGCAGGCTTTGTGCAGTCAGTTGGCCAAAAAGGAACGTTTTTTCTTTTTTTTTTGTGAGTAATGAAAGCAGACACAAGGCAAAGCTGACCCCAAGCTATGGCTGCATGTTGTGTGGGTGGAAGTACAGAAATACAGACGTCATCGCCTCTAATTGATGATATCTGCTCGATGCCCTTTGCACTTTCCAATGTTGCATCGCAATTTTACTTAATAAGAGTACGCTGAATATTAGTTGCGTCAGTTGTTTTGGGAGAACATAGTCAAAAAGCGATTTTTACGATGTCAGCTTTTAATTAGTAACATGAACTTGCCTCGAGCTCAGCCAAGTCGAATAGTTCAGCTAAAGTTAATAAGTAACAAGTAAGTTTTACTTGTTGTTCAAAATATAAGTCGCTACACACAAAAAAGAGAAAAACAAGATTGTGCAGCTGTGTGTTGTTCATTTCAATGTTTCCATTACAATTTGACATTGGCCAAAAGTCCAAGAGTACAAATATGTGTATTAAGGTTGCTTCAATGTGTGTCTATTGAACGAAGACTTTCTACGAGTTTAATAAGAAAAACAAAGTATATCAGTTAATTATTTATTAAATATTAACTTTGAAATATTATATATATCTATTACAAATTATTTAAACAATCGCAAATCTTGAAAGTTAAGTAAATCATTTTAATGGTAATTAAATGAAAATTAAATTAAATTAATTATAAAATATTAATTATGCAAATTATACATTTATTCATATGTATATAGATACCTTACCATCTTTTATTTACTATTTTTCATTAAAGAAAAAAAGTCTTTCTAAAAAGAAAAACAAAATAATATAATAGAAAATACTAATATGCAACTTGGAAGAGTCATTGCATTATCATTAAAATATTATGTGCAAAGCTAATCGTTTTAATGGTGGTTATAGAATGTGTTATATGAATATATGTATTTCAAGCTATAGAAAGTGATCAAATCTTAGAAAGAATGCAACTATAATACTAACTTATACTAACAAATAAACGACACAGATATTTAGTTATTTATTTAGTCTGTTATTTAACCGCAACGTTGAATTGAAACTGATTTAGAATGCTTAGTACCATATCTAATTGTATTCTCCGCATGTCCCACGTCTAAATAGAACGAGCCAAACCATTTGGTCGTGACAAGATTGAATGGTGCGAGCAGCCAAGCTACAAAAGGACGCAGAGCGATGAGATGAGGCAGAGAGAGACGAACAGACTGCGATCGGTTGACAATGGTGACAGGAACACACCCAGGCTGCAGCCTCGACTGAGCTCGGCAAACATGAGAAGACGGCGAAACGAATCGCCATTTTGTGCAGAGTCCTTTTGAATGGTCGCCTCGTCCTTTGGCGATCATCCTGTCACGCGTTCGACGCATTTCCTATACTTTTGCGGGGTGTTTGCTATTTGCGTTAAAATAAGCAACAATAAATAAAATAAAAGACGCAAATCTCTCGAAAATGACACTAAAATGGGATTTTTGTGCAGCACTTTTCTGCGACTCTCCTTCTCTCTCTCTGTCTGACTAACTTATTAGCTCCGTGATAGGATTTAACTTCACACATCGCATGTCCTACGTCCGACTTGGCACTGAGCACATGATTTTATTGTTGCCACAATTAGTTCCGATTGGCACTGGCTCTGGCTCTGGCCAAAGGATCGCAGATCCCTTTGCGCATATGCTCGATCCCAATGCCGAGGCTCAATAGCTCGTAAACGAATGCTGCATTTTCTGCATTTACCTTAGATTAGCGACGGCGTACGCAATCCCATTGTATCCCCTTGGCAGGATCTCGAGCTCTGTGGCTGAGTTGGAGTCGCACATCTGCCGATCGGGAAATTTGTTGCGCCTCATCGTCAATACCTCCTACTTGCCACAGCCACATTGCCGCAATAAGTTGAGGCATTGTTTTCGTTGTGAGTACAATTATTTTCTTCGGTTGCAGCGTTAACCAGACTCAATTTTAGGGTTGCATATACGCTAGAAAATTGGACGTATCAATGGTGACTTGTGGCAGGAAGTTAATCACACTAAGAACCAACTTGATTCTAATTTATTATTTACGCATCGAACTAAATAAATTTAATTGCTTTTGCAGTCCACTAACCAATCGTGAATCTAGGAAAAACTGTCATAATATTTCAAACATACTAAGTAAGTAGTATAACTTATTTTCAATTGATTCCTTTGCGATACATTTCGATTACATTTTTTTGCCCAAGAACCAGGGAGGAGGAATTCCTATCACCAACAACATCAAGAAAATAATATATCTATTCTATATTCTATAGTTACAACCATATTGCAATAATAATTATAAATCAATGAAAAATAATAATTATATGTCAAATATCATATATACATGCAGGAAAGTAACCAACAGGAATAACTATGTACAAAAAGACTGGTGTCTATATCTATTACAGTTGCAGACTTATGGGTGTTCATATGACGGACTTATCGAGCGACTCAAGAATATATATAATTTATGGGATCGGATCAGTCTTCTTTGGCCATTCAATCTAATTTTGATTTCGAAAATATGTAGGAAATTAAATTAAAAAGTAGTATTGAAAGACTTATCGAATTCACGAATGCACTGCAGAGAGAAATTTATATATTCACACAACAAAATAAGTTAATCGTTTATCTCAAATGTATTCTATAGCAATAATTAAGTGTTTTTTAGCTGGCTGCAATCTGATTATTCATATCCAGTCTTCCATTCAAACGAGAAATATTTATAAGATAGAAGCAGTGTCGCATCTAGCGGCTGTAATTGGAAACTCATTTCGATAGTCACATTCAATGCTCGATAGATGGCGCGTTACATTATTTGTAAATGGGCAGCACTGTTAAATTATGGGAAGCAATGTTAATTATTAAGGTTAAAATCTCAACAATAATATATTTATGCGGCCAAATAGACATTAAGAATTGAATATCTCTTGTTATATGGAGATTTGTTATTCGTACTTTCTTGTTCTTTTCTGCCATGAGTCTGTAAATTCAGCCACAGGCGGCATTTCCTACAATGTAATCATTTTATCTTGAATGTGCTCTGCAACGCCCACATCGGACACGCCCACTACAACGACGTCGACGTCAACAACAACAAGAACAACAACAACAACATCGGCGAGGACGAAGACGAGGTTGCAATCGAAAATTTGTACGTGCTGTCATCGATCGAGATCGTGAGATATGCGGACAGAGGAGAGACCCAAGTCGCGAGGTCCGTCAGGTGATAAAGCCGCAACGGTCCGCAGAGCAGCACTCGGTGCTCGAGAACTCTGTGCTCTCTGGCTACATGCCTAATGTGATTACAGACTTTAAGTTTATAAACATGAGCCCATGCCGCTGCCTACCGAGAGGCAGCTCTCCGAGGCCCAACGGTCGCTGGTCCACAACCACCACAAGCACCTCAAGATCCAGATTCAGATCCAGAAACCGAGGGTTTGGGGCCCTCCTGTTGAGTTGCAATTACGGCGCGTGCAGGCGACCCAGTCGATCCCCAGTTGCGCTCTTCTCTGCTCCCCTTCTGCTCTCCTTCATATATCGGCGGCTGTGCCCTCTTCTTCTGCATGATGAATTCTTATTAGCTGCCTTTTGGTATCCATTGGCTGCGTAGTTATGAGCGGCAAACTTCAACCGTGGCTTCCTCATAACTTTTGCTCTATTTTTACACCCGTCGCCTATAGAGCGATCGGGTATATAGCTTTTGAGAAAAAAGCAGTCGAAGAACGAAACTGTACTTGAAAAAACCTTATAAACAAAATCATTGTATGCAATTTAAGTTGAAGAAATATCCAATGCCATACATAAACAAAAATAGATGTATTAGATAGATTATAGGATAGGAGAAAGTTTTCTAAATTTTTACTTTATACGTATACAGAATATTAAAAGATATTTCAAACTACTTAGATAATAACTACATTATGATTGGTGTTGTCGAGAAAAGAGAACAAAAATACTTTGGAATTTCTTAAATTTTTATTCGAAAAGTTTTATTCATTTTTTTTAGCTGCTACTTATAAATTTGTTAAGTTTTAAGAACTCCAATTTTATTCAAAAATAAATAAAAAAAAAGAAACTGCAATTTGTTTACAGAAATTGGTAGCAGGTACTTTTCAGTTGTATACACCCGATTATAACATTATTACTTGTTCCTTTTCACTTTATTTCTTTTTTTTCAGTTACTTTCCGCTCTTCGTTTTATTTGCTGATTTTGCTTTGGTGTGGGGAACTCGGGATCTCCCTTGAGCTGTCCGAGTGTCTGGATTTGTCGGATAAAGCTGCTGCTGCTGCCTTGATGTCTGCCCCAAACTTTCGTGTTCAGGGTCCAGCTTGTGAGTGAGGCACGCGCAAATCCCAAATGGAATTCAGCCCCAACTTCGCGAAGTGAGTTGGTCTGAGGGGCAGCTCAACGCTGTGTTGCGGGATTTGCCACACTCATATCTCATATGATGCGGTGAGTGAATCATTAAAACAATAACTTGGCCAATGGTTGAGAGAACTCAAAGGATGGGATAACTGTTTGCGGCTTATGCAATATGCTGGTGAATAAGTTCGTAAGCTTTCTACCTCGCAACCGTTAATTAAAATATTAATCACTGCAGATTTATTAGTAATCGAAATTGTTTAACTACCAATTAGAAATACCACTTTTTATTATAGATTTACGTTTATTTATTTTAATGAGTAGAATCTTGAATCAGAATACGTGGATTACAACCACATCGTTAGCTACATTATGTACAATAGAGTAATACTTTAGAACTATTATAGAGTCGTATGATATATATATATTCCGAACTATGTAATATCACTTTATTCATTGAGATCCACGCCCTCGCCATTCACCTGTATGGTGATGTGATCGCCACTCTCGGCGTCTGCATGCTCCCGCTGGGGAATTGCTGGGGCAGCGGGTGGCATGGGATGGACTACTCCGGTGGCGACTCGACGCGGCATCGTCTGCAGCGATATCTCGTCGCTCTCGCGCCGAATGAAGCGACGTCGAGTGCGCGCAAAATCGAATGTTTCACGCTGCCGCTGACGGGACTGGGCGTAGGAGGCATCCGTCAGCTGCTGCAGCGTATGCGTGGAGCTGGTGCGTCGCATTTGCATCTGCATTTGCATTTGCATCTGTGGTCCGTCCACGCCCTGGGCCTGCTGCAACGAGGGCGTGCGCTGGCGACCGAAGCAGCCGGTGGCATAGCGTCCATCTGCGGAGCGGGAGCGACGTTGCCTCTGCGAGTCTCGGGCGCTCAGCAGTTGCTGCTCCACAATGATGGCAATTAGTCTACGCCGAATCGGAGGAATCAACTACGTACCTGCTGCATTTCGTCCTTGCGCAGACGTCGCAGTCCTTGCTGCTCCTCCAGCTTGTTGCTCATCTGGCACATCCAGTCGCGAGCCTGCGACCTCAGCGACAGCGAGCTCTGAGATCGCTCGGGCAGACGCACTGGAAACAGGGTCTCCCTGGCACCCACCACGCTGCCGGTGTTGAGCACGTAGACACGGGGAAAGTCTATCACAAAGTCGCGACTGCGAATGAGATCGGCCAGAGCACTCGATGGACGTTGAGCCGGGCCAGATGCCTGTGCTAAACTAACTGCTGTTTGGGCATTTGGAACATTCGCAGCTCTTTCTGGCTCGTACTCCAGAATGCTCTCCTCACTGCCTAGGAACTGCAATGGAAGAGAGGCTACTGAATGGACCCACGGAACAATGTATATTTCGAATATGGATAAGCACTAAAACTCCCAGCATGCTGTTTCTACATAGCAGAAGAGCAAGAAGCGAAGCGGTTTCAAATTCAATCAATTTATTTGGTTGTAGTATCTTAAATATGCTTGAGTCCACAATTTGTTTAAGGTTTAGCAAAAAACTAGAGTACATATCTCGTTATTGTAATCGACAACTAATTAAGGCCCTACGTTTACTTCACTTAATACAATTTAACTCTTAAGCGGGCAGTAGATTTTTGGAGTGTTTCTGAATGATGAATCATGTCCAAATTAAATGTAAATAAATACTCAATCAAACAGAATAATGCGGAAAATCAAACGGAAATTTTAAATGTTTTTTTTTTGGCATTGGATCGCAGATATGTTTTACTTAGACTTAAGCAATTTTCAGAAACCCTGGAACTCATTCTACATATCGTATCGTTTATACATTTATAGTTTACGCGTATTGTAAGTTGTGCATTCGAATAGTTTAAGATCCCTTTTCGAGGAGATCAAGCATTAAAATAGCTATTTCTAAACATTTATGATGCTCTTACTTTAAGCTCATTCTGCATACCAAGCTTTCGTGTAATACAGAATTTTACAAATCTGCCGAATATCCATTTAAAATTAACATAAATGAAAATGAAAACATGAAGGCAAATTAAAATAAATCATAAATAATTATTTATTCAGTTTAAACAACTAAAGCTAAAAGCAAATACTTTGGCACCTTCGACATTACTTTTTAAGATTGTGTATGAGTGTTCTGAGTTTATATATGTGTATGTATATGAATATAGCATGTATCGTATGGTATCTATTTTATGACTAGCAAAACAGACGCTGATTTTGCTACAAATTAAAATGTTTGCATTGAATATTACAGCTACTACATCTACGCGTCTCATGATTTACCATAGGTATAGTTATCGTAATCGTTATCGTTATCGTTATCGTTATAGTTATAGTTATACATAGTTATAGTAATAGTAGTTATTGTAGTACTCGTAAATATTTCTGTTTTCGGTTTTCTCTCATGTTATCGACAATTGGTACGCTTAAATTTAAAACTTAAATTTAATAAGTATATTTAACTTAGAACTCTGCGGATTTTGTTTTATGTTAAATGTGCGTGGAGTTTCCTTTGCGAAGTCTTCGGTCCTCTGTCTACAGACTTCTGTTCGGAGCTGTCTAACCAATCGATGGCCATACTAATAACTATCAACGGGGAATGTATCTTCAAGTCACATTTTGTATCCAGATACATTCAGAATTGATTTGTCTTTAGTGTAGAGCACGACGATTGTTTGTGGTTAACTCAACTGTTTATGGTCAGCGTCAGTTTTAAGTACACAACGTGCACTGCTTTGCACTACTTGACACTGCTTGCTCGCAAGCAGTGCCATACCTTTGCACGCATATTTACACGGTAAGTACGCAGCAAACGTAGAATGTGGAATTCAAATGTTAAATTTTAAATGTATACAAAATAGGGCTCTTTTGTTTCTCAACTTAAACATCAGTCACCTGACGACTGGCAGTGCTTATGATTTGGGGCATTGTCGCCGGAGCCGAGTTGCGTCTACCGCGCTCAGCAAATCCAGATTGATGGTGTTGCTGACTACTACTAGGACTACGTTGATGGTAATTGATAGCACTAGCGTTAAAACTACTAATATTGTGCTGAGGCAGTCCCACAACGATGACGGGCACCTCATCGGAGGCAGTCGGAACAGCAGCAGCTGTTCCTGCTACACCTGCTGCTGCTCCAGTGGGCGCCAATGCAACTGGGGCATTATGCTGGGGACTGGGTGTTTGATAGATTTGATCACCCACCACATAACCATAGAACTTGAGCACGTCAAGCTTGCACATTGGACACGTGCGATGCTCAATCAGCCATGGATCAATGCAAGTCTTATGGAACTCGTGCCTGCAAGAGAAATCATCGTCAATTCCGTATCTTTTACGTTTCCGAATTAATTGCACTCACTTGCAAGGCAGAATCCGGATGATGTCTGCGGGCTTGTAGGATTCAATGCATATGGCACAGCAGTCGCTGTCCATATCCTTCTCATCAGTCATCTTTCCCGTTTTCGTGGGTATCTTCATAATTGCCTTCTTGGTAACAGAGCAAAGATTGCGCTAAGTGGTAAATAATTTAAATAAAATAATTTCTATAAATAAATCTAAATCTAAATGGGTACTAACCGATTGCTGATCCTTTGCTTGCATGTAGCGGAACCTTTGAATATAGTAGAATATGAGCCACACCAACGATATTATCATCAGCACAATAAACGATATGGAAACAAACAACACTGAAGTTCTGCAAGAAAACAATTTTCAAAACATATTAATGGTTTGATTAAAGCAGTGCTACAACCAACAAGCAGTAAACCGCATTTCGAAGGTATTCTAAGCAGTGCACACGAATCGTCCGAAATCAACAACCTCTGCTTGGGTACAAGTACAACATTAGTCACAAGGGCAAAATAAGGGGACGTAGCTCAGTGGTAGAGCGCTCGCTTCGCATGTGAGAAGTCCCGGGTTCAAACCCCGGCGTCTCCATGATGACGAATTAGTATTTTTTTTATATGTTTACTGTCTCAATACCTAACTTTACAGCTCTGAATAAAAATGGACATTATAAGTGCATTATCAAAAAGGATACTAAGCATAGAAAAATATTATGATGTTCAAATTTGTTGAAGTATTTTTGTGAAGCAATCCTTTGAATAGCAATTTGCATTTGCTTATCGACTGCATGTCTTAGTAAAGTCATTTGTTGAATGCAAGCTCCATGGGGACGTAGCTCAGTGGTAGAGCGCTCGCTTCGCATGTGAGAAGTCCCGGGTTCAAACCCCGGCGTCTCCATAATGAATTAGCTTGTATTTTTTTAGTTTTGTAAATGCATTTTTTTTTAAATTTAAATTCGTTTTCCTAAATTTTGTTGTTTTACAATGCTTGAAGTGTTTTTTTAAGTTTGAATTTGATTCTGTTGACCTGGTTCATGACAAGAGTTAGTTACAATTACAAAATTGTTATTGTAAGTGCTGATAAAATCAATTGTTGCAATTGAAAAATTTACATTGTACGGGGACGTAGCTCAGTGGTAGAGCGCTCGCTTCGCATGTGAGAAGTCCCGGGTTCAAACCCCGGCGTCTCCAGTGAAATACCACTTTTTTGTCAATCAAAATTATTTGCAAGTTTTTCTTATAAGAAATTTTTGTTTTCTAATCAATCGTAAGTTTGTTAAGAAATTATGTGTGGGGTCGAAACATATTTCTGAACACTATAGAAGGGTTTGGACAAGCAAAGACTATATAACAGGCATTTTGTCAATGGGGACGTAGCTCAGTGGTAGAGCGCTCGCTTCGCATGTGAGAAGCCCCGGGTTCAAACCCCGGCGTCTCCACTTGAGATATGTGTCATAATAGACGTTTTATTCTTTTTTGCTGCATTCCTGATACCAGCTCAGAAATTAAATTGATGTGATGGTCTCTAATGCTTCTAAAAGCTTGCCCATTGTTCGGAATATTAGCGTGTTTTGTTTCAAAGTTAAATGCCACCTTTTTACTCAAAATTACAAAAGTAATCGACCTTTTGTCATGAATGTAAAGTTTAAGCCTACTTACTTGTTTAGGCTGGCCAACGGTCGGGCGCCTTTGCGTCCTTCAATGATGGAAATGGTCACATTGTAGCCCTTGTCGACAGTGCTTGCCAAGTCGAGTCCAATTGATTGATAAGTTATGACAGCAGCAATGTTACCTGGACGAAGATGTAGTTTAGTACAAATTGAAATATGTAAACTCACATTGTTACTTACGAGTCTTAACCTTGATCTGCATTTTCTCCAATTGCATGACCTGCTTGTCGTTGTAGATAATCACTCCGGCTGCATTGTAGTGATGGACATGCTTCACTTTATCCTCAAACGTGCACCGGCCACGTCGCACCAGCGCTATCCACGGCACTCCCTTCTCAGGCAGGGGCGTGCCTCGAGTGCCGCGTATATAGGGAGTGCAGGCGAAGTCGTCACTGTCGTCGTCTGCAGTGCTGATGTGAATCAGACGTCCTGTCACATTGAGCACCTTGCCCTCCCCATAGCGGGCCTTCTCCTCCGAAAATTCGCTTTCGCATATGGTGTTCACAGTGTCCACGTACGACCAGTTGAGGAAGGCGAATGTATACGTGTCCATATTGGAGCGCTCCTCCACATGGCCACTGTAGGTGTGCGATGCATTGGCGGCCCGAAAGTATCGCTCCAAATCCTGGTTCGCAATGGTCATGGCCGCCACAAGCGTGGTTGTCGTTGTTGTGGCGATCAGATGAGGCTGACCGCCCAACAGGAGCACCAAGCTGGCCATCAGCAGCATCTTCTGGCAGTACATTACCCGGCTGGAAGATTTCTTAACCGTTTGCCTCAACAAGAATCGGATGTAAACACTTTGAATCGTAATCGAGTATCTCACTAAAGTCGGTGTAACATTTGTTGCTTCCTGTCCGATGGCAACCAATGTCGTTGGCGAACTGAAATGATAGCAATGCCGACAAGCAGGTATGAGCGATTGAATATATTTGAAATCCATTCAAGAGCAATTGAAATTAATGACAATTTAGCAAGAGTCATAGTGTGGGGCCGGTCGCCTAACTGGCGATAAGCGGCCATATTGGAAACACTCTTGAATCCCGTCTAGAATTTATGAATAAACATTAGCTGAAAGGCACAGCTGATAAACTTATCTATCACAAGAGAGTATTGATTTCTATATTGCTGACGAATCGCTGGCTCGAGTTATAGAAATGAATTAGACGAAGATCACGTCTACAAAGATTTACAATCTAAAAGAAAATACGTAGCATTTTACCCAAGTTCTTAATCAGTCAGACAGCCAAGATTATTTAGCTATGTCGGTTTATCCGTCTGTCTAGATACCAGACACTAATAGAGCTCAAAAGCAGGGAGTATACAGATAAAGTTTATTGTACTTCTGAACACACTATTTTTAAACGCAAAAATATCGATAATCAATCTATATATCGAACAGTCGAGCCGATGTTGTAGACTTATTTCGGCTATAAGTCAATTAATAAATACGTTTACATTGATAGCTAGTTATAACGACACTTGAAAGACTACGTGTATAAATAGATTATTATTATTAGGCGTAAGTGCGACATTAGAGATTAGATTAAATGAAAACAAATAGCTAATGGAGATCCCTAAAAAAGTGTAACAGGTACTACGAGTATGTATATTCTTTCCATTAGCTATTACTTGATGATGCACTTGACTCTATTTCCATATTGAATAAATCAAAAGCAATTCATATTGTCTAGGCATTTCCTACGTAGCCTTCATTTTGGCCATTTTGCTGCATTTAAGCGCCAGCTGAAGGCCAATGCCATTGGCAACGGCGCTGCCATTAATTTTATGCACAATGCCCAAGCCCAAGCCCGAGTCCAAGCCCAATCCCAATCGCAATCCCCAGGCGCAATCCCAGCCCCAAGTCCAGTGGCATGATCCATGTTTCATGAATGCAAAGTTGCGGCAACTGTACAACCCGCAGTGTCAACGAAATGCAATGCATTTAAATATTTCATTATATTTACGAGTGTATTCAGTGTATTCCCAGGGCTAACCAGGCTCGCAAATGGGTGGCCGAGAGACGCAGGCAGGCGAAGATGGCCAGCTGGAAGTCGTGGGTGTGCTGCTGACACTGAAAAGTGGTCCGGCAGGCAAGTGGCCGAGAGGAGCAGGCAACCAGTTCTTTAGTTTCAACGTGAAACTACTTTGGACACCTACTTGTAATCATTCTTTCATTTCTCTCTATCTCTCAGAACTGAATTTATATGATATGCATACAGTTTTAGCTAACTGCTAAGCACAACAACAACCCAAGTGTCCCAACACCAATTGAATACAAAACTTTATTTTGACGCCTATTTATGGCCTCATAACTCAGTGCACTGGTGTGCGAGAGAGCTCGTACAAATACGCTACGCGCGGTAAATCATATTCGTTTCGAAGGGTGTTTAGTTTATGTGACTTGCGAGGCGACTGAATCAGAGTGAATTGTAGCGCCCATTGTAGGTCGACCAAGTCTTGCCAAAATGACTTCTCGATTGCCCATTGCACATTTTGCATGCATCGTTGCATTTTATTTCAGCTCTGCTGTGTGGTTGTTGTTGCTGTTGCTGTTGTTGTTGTTGTTGGCTTGGCATGTGGCAAACCGGCAGGACAAGGGCAGCGATCGATGGAGTGGCATTGCCGGGGGATTACGGCTAAATGGGGACAGCGGACTTGGCCAACAGCAACAACGAGAACGCCGCATGCTGCCTGTTTAGGATAATGACCCTGACTGTAGCTGTTGTGATTGCTGTTGTCGTTGTTGTTGTCGTTCGCTGCTGCCAAAAGTGCTATAAGTGTGCATGGAGTCAATTTTTTGCATATCTATATTTGATGGTGAGTCGAGAGACAAAGAGAGAGACAGGGAGAGAGTGCGAGAGAGAAGCAGTGGCGAGGGAGCGTAAGAAAATAAAAGTGAAAAATGATTTTGGTATTCAATTTGGTATCATTTATTTATTGCTTTATTTTTGTGCGAGGGAATCTGTACATATAAGAGTGCACCTTATGCTTGGGTGTGTCTCAGTGCGTCTTATAAATTCCACTTGAAATTGCGTCGCTTTTTAAATGGTATTTACTATAGATAGTGTCACTTCGAAAATACATTTTCTATAAATATATCATTTTTTATTAATTTACCATCTATCCGATTTACATGGCGATATTTCGTTTATTTAATAAAATATTTACAGTTTGCTGTTTTGTTTGTAGCTATTGCACTTTTCATTATTGTTTATTTTGCAAAGTGTTTTGCTTGAAATTTTTTTGGCTTGATGCCAGATAAATAAATAAGCCATACAAATTGTTTTTACTCCCATCAAACAAATTATTCAAAGGGTATATCAGTACAATGCACAACATTACATAATAATTTTGAAAATATAATGATACATGAATGCTTCGATTATTTTTTTTGTATATTCTTTTTGTAATTTATTATATTGCAATAATTGTTTAGAATTTCATATAGTCAGATCGACAGGTGTTTCTATTTTTAGGTAATGTTCAACATTCTTCAATTATTGTTAACAATATACAATTAAAATATGTCGCTCTTGTTCCTTTAGGCTATGTCACAATTGTTAAATATTATTTCAGCAACAATGTAAATTTATAATTTTAAGTAAGACAATAATATACACCATAAAGTGTGCCTAAATTCCGTTAAACAAGCACAAACTAAAAGCATAGCAAAAAACAGAATTTCAAATGTGAATACAAACACATTCACTCACAGATGCACACGCATTCATACTCATAAGTACACTCACATCAATATTCGTTTGTTTGCGTATTTATTGAAACGTGATTTGCAAAAACGTGACACGAATGATAAATATATTTTGGGAAACTCTCAACTCGTGCAAATGTGCGAGTATCTCATGTGTGTTTATTTTTATTTGTTTGTTATTGCTGTTTCTATGTAAATTAAGTGTTTCTTGTAGTTATCGTTCACTTAAATAAATAAACATTTAATTTATGTGCATTTCGGAGGAGGAAGCACTCACAAAGCTGACAACTTTAAGAATTATTGCTCTCTATGAGTATTTCTCTTGTCTAAAGGATGCTCAGCTAAAGCATTTATCGAGTCAAACGCATATCTGGCGGCAATTAAAATGTGATTAACAAATATTAAGCATTTAAATGCAACACGTGTGCCAGGCACTCAATCAATATGAAATGAGTGCCGCCTTGAATGAGGAAGACTTATTCACATGCCGCATTTTAATTGGCTGCCGATGCGAAGAGCAAGTTTCTTGTGATTGCTTTCGGCTGTAGTTTATGTCAATATTGTCTTTAATTAAATGACAAACTTATTTTTGTTTGAATTACTTAATGAGTCATGATAATTAATTAAAATTTATTCCAATTAAGTATCCAAACGTACGACTTTAAAAGCTGTGAATACATTTATTAGTTTAGATAAGACGACAGACATGAATTTTATGTTTTATAAATCATATACATTTTTTTTAAATTGCACATTGTCCGAGCTATATTTAAACTTTGCTCTAGTAACTTTTGGTGCTTGGCATCAGATTAAGTATCAAAACGTACGACTTTAAAAAATGTAAATACATTCATGAGCTTAGATAAGACGACAGAAATAATTTTTATGTTTTATAGCAAATGTTTCACCCTTGTAAATTGCACATTGTCCGAGCTATATTTTAACTTTTGTAAAATGTTCAAGTAACTTTTGGTGCTTGGCATCAGAAAATAGCAATTTAAATTACTGTTAACAAAGCTGAAAAACTGCAGTGTGGCCAACAACGGAACTTTTATTGTTATTATTAAACCACCAAAGTGGGACTTTTGAAAAGTTTTCATTTTGCCATTCGAGTGAATTTGATGCGTTTCTGTGCGCTTCGTTGGCTTTAATGCATTTCGTTGAACTCCGTGCAGGCAGCAACTATACAATTACCACAAAATAAGAGAGAAAAAATTACAGGTGTAACAGGTAGCACGGAAATATGCACTGATTACGGGCTTAATTTATGCAGAGCATACTTGTTACGTCAACGGCAAAAGAAATTATTATTATTGGCATTTGCTTTATTGCTGTTATGCTTGTTACAAATTATTAAAAGCATTGAAAAAAGTACGACAATCCGCTTAGCAATTAGCATGTTGCAAGAGGCGAAGAATTATTCCACGATTCAATTAGAATTGCGCCATTTGGTTGCCATTGACTCCCATCGCACTCTCAGCTGCCACTCGCAACGCTTCCCATCCCAAGTTGTTGCAACACACGCATTTCAATTTGCTAAACGACGCTCGTTCTCAAAGTGTTGCCAAGTGCAGAGAGGGCGAAACTTTTGCCATGTAACTTTTATATACGTGCACATACACTTGTGTGTGTGCGTGGGCACTTGGAAATGTCGCCAAGCTGTGCAGCCAGTTGTTCCCAGCGACTGCCGCTGTCAGCAGAGTTAGTTTCTGACCGCCCACTGCCTACAGTCGCTGCTTCCCTTGCTTCGTTCCCCTTGCCACATTCACGCATCACTTGCAACTCGGGCTCCATTAGCACATATCATCAGGCTGTTGCCTGTTCGAGTTGCCACTGTTGCTTTACTGTCAGCTGCAGCCAGCTGCAGAAATCCAACGAATGTCGAAATGGGTTCAGCGAACACAAATTGTCAAAACGAATTTACTTTCAAAGCCGAAATGTCATTTTCGGAATTATATGAGTGATTATTTATTATTGAAAGCTAAGAACAACTTTCATCTAAGTCATATTAAGACTGGCATAAGTATTAGAAACAAGTTTACCACACCTTTTATGTAGAGGATAAAAGGGCATTCTAAGTTAGTGCCAACTGAAGAAGCCATAAAGTATTTATATTCTTAATCAGCTAGAAAAATGTAATTTCGTAAATTTACTCGTGTACGCAGATCACGTTTATTTTATATTTTGTCCACGAACCCGTGCCTTTAATCCGAAAAGAACGAATAACGCACATTATTTTAAAGATTTAATCTTGAAGTGGTAAACGCAATAATAATTATAGTCAAAATAATTCCTGAACGTTGGGTTGTGTTGGGATTAAGACTTAGAAGTTATTCAAGAAACAATTTTGTATGACAAAAGGCATGGATAAGCTTAGATGGTTCTGCCAACAATGTGACCGTGTATGGTATAACATATATTTATAACATAAACTAGAATAATCTTTTTGGTATATGTTTCTCACACTTGTTACTTAAGTATAAATAAATTTTTTGTTCGTTGTTATTCAATGTCAAATATAGGCAGCAATAGGTATAATTTTACTCTTATTGCACCTCTGTGTGAAATATGGTGAGATTAAATTGTTAGGACATGTGTATATTTTTTGTATTGTTATTACGCTCTAAAAGTGCTGTTTGATGAGTCAGTTACTGTGCTTTATTTCTTTTAAACAAAAAGTCGCCGGCAGCAAGTTTGAATTAATTTTATATCTTGTTCAATGGCTTTTGTTTTCATTCACTCTGTTGTACTTTAGAATGCATATGCTAAGAAATGTTTTATCAGCTGCTTCATTATTTTTCTTATGATAGGCAGCAGGAAAACCGAAAGACAGTTGGAATACTACATACATACACTGTAAACTATCTTATGATTCATGTTCCGTCTTTCTCGCTCCTTCATCGCACTCGCCTTATGCTTTATCTCTGTTTTAACTGCAGAGAGTGCCTGGCACCTTGTTCGGTGACTGCTATTCCGCTTGTTTGCATATTGCAACATCTGTGCAAGCGAAACCAATTTAAAACATACGCCACCACATGCTCGCTCGCTCACACCCACACACGAGTCTGCCCAATGTGACCTATGAAACACACACACACTCACACACTCACACACTCACATATTGCCACAACACACATGTTACTAAAAATATCAAGCAAAACATTTTTCTTCTCTCTTTTCCCGTTTCGCCTCATTTCTCGCATTTATTTTCCTTTGACATATTTTGTTGGGATTGCATTTGACTTGAACTTCAGTTTTGTTTCAGAGTGCTGAGAGCATTGCTGGCATTTGCTTTAAAAGCAAATATGTTAACGATTTTAATTTCCTAATTGCAGAAATAATTCGCGAATTCTTCGTCTTTGATCTGGTTGACAATTCACCCCCCAGTAATCAAGTAAACAATGCTGCTAATTAGTAAGCGAGCTCTCCAAATTTGTCAATTACTGAATGTCTGTCGCTTCAGCAGCAACGCCTGATTATTATTTAACCAACTTCCCATTCCTTAAAATAGTTATGATAGAGTCTTTAATAGAGAGAATACGTGTTGTAATTTCTTTCGTTTAAATATTTCAGAGAATCTCTCAGACTTTGTTGACTTCCTTCCGCCCCTTACAGATTGTGTCTCTCAATAACAATTTCCGTGACCTACATGGGATGTAAAAACAAAAAACAAACTGCAGCGAGCAGTAAAGTTCTTTTAAATAATGCATACAGGAAATATGGTTGGAATAAAGCTCTTCAGTTTGTTTGTTTTTATTTTGACAGAAATTGAAATACGCTACGCTTGAGCAAAAGGCCAAATGAAAAGTTTAAATGAAGTTGTTGAAACTTCCTCTTAAGTTTTGCCGCAAGTACGGAAACCCAGACCGCAGACAACCCAACAACTCCCAAAACACACTCGCCCGAGTGCTTGAGTTTGATTACGCGTCGTTCATAAATCATTCCACAAATTATAGACAATCTATGACTTATGGAGCAACTTAAAAGTTCAAATCGAACAGCGGAGTACTCGATAAGTCATTTGAATTCGCCAAACTCATTCCAAGAGAGTTCATCCGGCCTCATATATTAATGGCAGTGGATCTCTTGTTACGAGTGCATTTCCAGGGAAGCAAAAAGGCGGCTGAGGGCGTAAATTGAGTTTCTAATTACTGACAACTGCTGCAAAAGATTCAAATTGCGTGATGGCCATTAAGAACGTTCCCTCTCTTTATACTTTTACTTTCGCCTGGGCTCCAATTGTCCAATTGCCAACTGGGGGCTGAAGCTCGGCAAAGTGTGGATAGCAGCAGCTGCTTGGCTCTGTGCCAATTTGACGACTGCTGCTTTTTATTTGGCAAATGCATTTTTATGTCACTTTACTGCAAATTCTCATCGCAGCCATTCATCACGTTCCTCTTCCTTTTCACTGCTCCTCGTCCTCTGCCCATGGAGCGCATTTCTATGTCATCATTGGCATTGTTTAAGTAGCTGCCGTAGATGGCACACAAAATGTTTTTATCGAATGGCAATTTCAATTGCAGTTGTTGCTATGCAGCATACTTACTGCCAAGGACATTGAAATTTAAGCACAGCATGCCTTTCAAGGACACTGAGTGCCACAGCCACAGCTATAGGCCTGAAGCAGCGCAAATAAATTGCTTACAGTATCCCTCTACTAAAATCATTTATTGTTATACTCTTTCTAAATATTTATTACTCTTATAAAATCAGATAATTTAAGCAAATGCAACTTTGGAATACTGAATGTATGCGGTTATTAACTTTGAATTCAAATTCTATTTCGAGATACATAAAAAAAGAGGCCAATATGTTACAATTGATATTAGGAATAATATGTTAAATTTTCCCCATTTATATAATTGTTTTAATTCGGAGTTACAATCATTTTATTTATATTCACGAATTTATGCCACATATTTATGGTAGCTCATAAAAGTCTGTCCATAATGCAAGATGAAAATAAAACAGTGACTCAACGGTCGCATACAAAATTGAATCATTGTCCGAATCCTCTTAGTCATTTAGTTAGGCATCTTTGTTGTCTGCCGCGTAAGAAGCACTTGCTCGGACATTTTAGGTAATAAATTAGTGATATCTGCCACACCCACTTGAAGATAAATGCACTTGAATAGCGATGACCAAAATTGGTCTGCAACCAAGAAGAGAAACTGTGAAAACTGTTTGTCGTAATGCGCTACACAAATTTTATATAGTACGTGGTTGACCTCGCATTGGCAATGAAGCTCCATTTGAACTTGTCTTTGTTGTCTTGCCTGTTTTTCAGCCAATAAAAGCGTCGCATTGCCATAAAAAGTCAACAGCGAGCAGACAAAGTTTTGGGGGGAAAAACTTCTTAAGAAATCAAAATGTAAAACAATAAAAACTAAAATTGATTATAATAATAAATTTGTTGCAGCCAGTATTTGTTTCCAGTAGCAGACAAATCCATAAAAATATAAAAGAAAATATTAACACGCTGGCCACATGACGGCGACCAACTCAAGGAAAATCACGTTCCAAATAGTCACGTTTAGCATCGGCGACAACAAACACGATAATAATAATAACAACTGCAACACACATTTCACTTAAGTTTGTATCTGGCTGCAACTACCCTTTGATCGGTCAACCAGGGTATACAAGCGAGACGTATGTTTGCTACGTATATTCATTAAATTTATAAACAACAAAGTAGGAAAAAATTGATCTATTCTTGAAATCATTAAATGTGAACCGAGAATATAAATTCTTAATTCAAGTTAAATATTCCAGATTCGACATTCTTGAAAACGAATATATAGTTTTATATTACTTGATAATTAAATACGCTGTGTAATGTGTTTTATTTAACTAATTATTTTATTTTATGATGGAAAAATCTTCATTTATTTTAACCGGTCAATAAAATCTGATTGTTTTTCTTAAACCGATAGATATATTGATAAGATTAACATCACAAAGTTTCAGAACCTCACTCAAATTATTATTGAAGATACAACATATGTATATAAGATAGATATCTATATTAAATAAATTTAAATTTAAGAACGTCAAATTCTTAAGTTTTCGAATTTGGTTTCAGATATCGTTGGCAGATATCTTTATAAAATAAATGTAAATTTAAGACCGTCTTAAGTTTACGAATTTGGTTCCAGTTGTCATTTTAATGGCAGGGTATGTCTGGGTCGAGCAGTAATGCTGCGCTACACTTGCTATTCTCTTTTGCGCGAGCTTTGTACTTGCAGAGCAGGGGAAATAATGGGACTGGGGCTGGGACTGCGTAAATGTTACAACATGTGTAAGCTAGCGCTGAAACGACGTTATAAATCTTCAAACACCTTATGTGTGCGCTATCCACCCACAGCCCAGAGTACAACCCGTTCGCCAGTCGGAAGCGACCAAGTCGCTTGGATCGTCACTGGACTGGTCCGCTTCGTTGCGTATGGATTGCAACCATGCTTGTATCCATGCCCCAGCCCGACCACATGCCCCAAACAGTGCTCAGGCCTATTCCGCAGTCACCTTTATTGGCCACTCGAGCGTCGGCATTGTTAAAAACGTGATTTCCGCTATTTGCTTCTTGTAATTGTTTACGTTTAGCGAAGGGGGCGGGGGGCAGATTGTGGGGGCGAAGCGCTGTCCGTTTGGCTTTCAGTTTATTTCTGTAGTTTTAGTTTTTTTTTAGTTTCGATTTGGCTTCTGACTTATAAAAAGACGTCATGTGCAGACGCTGAAAAAGTGCACAGCAAAAGCTTTACCCTGACATCTGACAGCGAAATGTCTTTCAAATTTTTGCACTACTGTCGGGGTGGTATTAGAAAGATTGACAGCTGCGTAGCTGCGAAATATTCTGCAATGTCGTTTGGAAAGGTGTTCACAAGATTGCAGCTGGAGGTGAAAAACTTTTAAAATATCGTTAACGGAACAGTTGGCAGGCAACAAAAGAGAATGTCTACTGTGCAACGGAGTCGAAATCATTCTGTCTGTCTCTGACCCAATTTCAAATATGTTGTGGAGCAACGATTGCAAAAAAACGGAGAACAACTTTTATTTTATACGTATTTTAAAATTGCTAACATCCTTTGGCAAATAATATTCATACATCACAGTTTTTGGGCCATTGAATGCTGCCAGTTTCATCGGAATTGCAGCATTTCGGCCATCTCTGCTCCACTGTGCTTAACGAACCGAAGCTCACACGAGTACTCAGACCTAAACTGGTAACTGCAAATGGCTCTGAAACTGCGAATGGGACTCTGACAATGTGTGTGTCTTGGCATTTGGGAGCATGGCACATGCCATAAGGCTTCCTCCCTTTTGGCAAGCTCTTGGCAATGCGGCAGGGAGCGTTTGAGCGTTGTCAGCTATTGATTTTCAAATAGCAAGCATTTTTCCTCAACTACTAATACTCGTACATTTACCTATTTTAGTTGTTGTCAAGCCTGTTCGCTTTGTCAAAGTCAAAATACTGTTGACATTTGGCTTTGTTTCAATCCAGGAAAATGTCTCTATAAGTAAATGTCAGAAATCAGAGTCATGAGTACTGAATGAAACAAAAACTAAATGGGAAGAGCTTGCCCGAATTGACTGAAGTCTACGGTACTTGACAGATGAATCCAATATAAGATAGTCCACAGTTTAAATATATATTCACAATTTTAGTTATAAAAATAAAATTATTATTATTTTTTGATTATTTTTATCAATGGCTAAATTCCAAGATTAATTTTAGTTATTCCCGAAATTAGTTTCAATAATGAATATGAATTAATTATGGGCATATTTGATTTTAGTGTTATAGTTTGAAAAATATAATATTATTTTTCGATAACTTTAATCAATGACCAAATTAAAAGACTGGTTGAAGTTATTTGCATGAAATGAATTAATTACCATCATTTTTGATACAGCAATTGAAATATATATTCAAATGTTCAAACTGAGTATTTCCCGAAATTAATTTCAATATTGAAAACTAATTAATTTTGTCCATTTTTATAATAATATTTTTAGACAAATTAGCGAAAAAATAAATTTGGGGTTGCCCGCTTCCGACCCCGCGAACGTATTGACACACTTAAAAGGTCTTTTGTATGTTACAATTACCAAGTCTAATAATAGCTAATGTTTTGGCATTTTCCAGCGCAATTTATTATTTGCTCATTGCAAAAAGCAGATAATAAAGCCTGACCCCAATTTGCCTATGAACCGAAGCATAAGAGCATGGATTCCATTTCAGTTTTGTTTTCATTTTCAATTTCAGATTGGGTTAAGGTTGCTGACCCAAGAGCTCTGCCTTCGACTCCGTCTCTCTCCTCCCCTCTCATCTCGGCCAGTTGTCGTTGATGTGGGCCAAACAATGATGCCTCTTTTTCACTCTTTATCTTTTCGATTCGGTCTCGAGACTCTTTGTGCGATGCATTTGATTTTTTCTATTGTTGTGCTGTGCTGTGTGGAAATCAGTTTCATTTTCGTTGTTGCTGTGAAGTTGTGTAATCTAAACTTAGTGCCAAGTTATGATTGAAATTTTGCCATAATTGTAGTTATAAATCGTTGAACAATGCGTTGAATGACAGCCAAATGAGAGCAAATTTTTAAAGATGACATGCGGCATATCATCTAGTAGACAGATTAACTTAAAGTTCTCGAATGTCCATTGTAGCTAACGCCAGTAGCTTGAAATAACGCTTCTATTGTTTTACTATTTCCGACAAAATTAGGAATAATTGAATTCAGGTTTTTATAGATACTTTTTGTGGCAATTTCATTTGAACTTCAAGCTCGACAATCATTTGTGGCCAAGTCGTATGTGCTTTCCATTTATTATTTATTTGCTGAGGGTATTTCCTGGTATCTCCATGAATATCGAAGCCCCACCCAACCACTCAGCAACCCAAGAGTGACACAAAATACAGCACACGTGGATTGCCACGCGCTTTTGTCGTCTCCACCCGTGTTCCGGCTTTAGATACTACTCTGTTTGAGCTACCTGCTTTTCGACTTAGCAGGAAGTGGCATTTAAAACCAATCATAGTTGGTGCCATCCAAGCACATTACTTTTGGCATGAAACTCTGACTAAGAGAATATATTTTCGTCCATCCGATTGACAGCTTGAAAGATTGACGCGCTATGTTAAAGTAACATAGCAAACTTTCAGTTTGTGGGACTAAAATAAGTTGAAAGTCTTATAGTTACATCTTTTTGGACTTTAATATCTCATTGATATACAAAAAAGATGTATAAAGCATCACATTTTGGGCAATTATGGTTTCTACATGTATTGTAACGGTTTCCTAACGGCTTTGCCTTAATTTAATCATGCCTAAACAGCATCATTTATCATTAGCTGTGACCTCAATTTTGCATCTGCCTAGCAATTGATATAGCATTTTTAATTAGCTGGACGTCAGAACTGCTGACATTATTAATATGATATATGACCTAACATGCTTTCATGCCAAAACTTTCCAGCAAAAGCCATAAAAGTCAGCCCTGACACTTACCACAATTCTCGATTCCCTCCGCTGCGTCAAGCTGCAAATGAATAAATTAAAACTAAGTCAATAATCAAATACCAATTTAAATGCGACATATGAAAATATAATATGAAATCAATAAACTGTACTAATTGTTGATTTACGAAAGCAATCTAAATGCATGTAATTAAATTATTACGTATACGCAGTGTTATGCCCACTCAACCTTGACTTGCGCGCCTTTTTACTGAGCAAATTGACCAAACAATTTAATTGGATTTTTGTGGCTACTGCATGTGTGTTTTACATTTGAATGCATTTTAGTAGATGTAGCATTAAGTTTGACAAATATAATTTAATTTTAATTTAGGGCTTTATATGCAGAAGGGTATTATAAATTTGTGTAACAAGAAGCGAAAAGCATCTCCGACCCCATAAAGTATATATTCTTGACATTAAGAGCTTTAATTTGTTCATATGTTTTTGCAGAGGAATGAAAAAATTAATTTAATATTTTTTCGACTTACAATTTTACTAGATTACAACAAAATTTGTTTGCTTAGTTCACATAATTCCAAGAAATACGTTCGATTTCGCTCCAATAATTTGTGAATAAAAGTTTGAATTACTTCCAGATTGCCTTAAGGGAATCAGATCAAGACACTTGCGTAAACAATCTAATTAAGTTAGCATTGAATGGTATTGCATAAAATCATAATGATTAATTGGTCTAAACGCAGTGGCCATCAAAATTAAATCCAATAAAGACTGAACTTGAGGTAATATTTGAACAATAAAATAAACTTTGCCTGCTGCGAATATTCATGCTAATACAGAAGTGAATTAATTTCTTGACTATTTACAAACGATTTAACCATATCAATTAACACTTGACTGATTAATAGTTAATATCTTGCTCCAATCCCTTCGTACGCTTCCAACTTGATTTGTGGTCATGTGCTGCAAAAACGTGCCACAATTAACCGATGACAGCAACAACATCAACAACAGGGGGAGGAATATAAGACATTTGCTAATTTAAGTACAAAGACATTAATACAGACATTAGACAAGTGGAAGCGAGAAATGCGCGTCAAAATGTTTAGCACTTGGTAATTAGTGGGCAGTTCTCTTTGTAAGCCCATAACCCCCGACCTCCCTATTCCCTCCCCCTATTGCCATCTGTCCCATCTCCATTTATTGTGAGATAGCCATGGCAACAAACTGCTGCTGCTATTGTTGTTCAATTGCGTGCTGAGATTGTTAAACAATATTGATTTTCATAGAATGACGAGGTATTTAATCATCGACAGAAACCGCCCCATCGTCATTTATACCTTCCCGTCTCCCATCTCCTCCGTCCACCCAGCCTCCCTCTGGCCAGTATTTTACATTGCCGTAAATCGCATTCGGAATCCAATTAGTGTTGTGACGCTGTGTTTTCATTGGCGCACAACACACTTTATACTTTATTTAATTTATCGATATTCATTTGATATTGAATTCGCATTCTATGCATATTTAGCAACGCACAAACACTTCTGCGTCGTTGCGTCCGTGATTTTATAATTAGCAGCATAATTAATTCTACAATTCTACAACAGTTTTACAGGCAAAGCATTTGCAAAAAGCATTTTACACATTTCCCAAGTGCCCGTCAAACTGTCAATATGTGCACTAATCGTCTATGCAAATCAACATTCGCTTTTGTTCAGTCAGCTATTCTTTATAGTTTATTTGCAAGGCTAGTCTCTACGAATTTATCTTAGCTGCACTCAGACTATTGTGGAGGGAACTGGTTCAAAGACTCGCTTCTGAATGCTTCCTTGTCTCTCACTTGTGTATCTTCTATCTGCGGCTATAGCTGTATCTATAGCTATAGCTGTGCAGTACAATCTTTGTTTGTCAATCTCTTATTTACGGCCTCTTCTCAGTGTGCGTGTGCGGAGCGGATCATGTGATCAAGTTTGGCCATAAATAAATATTAAATTTGCAACATTTTTCGTTTTGTTTTTTCAATAGAATTACTTTAAATTTGTATACTCAGTTTTGTATTTGATGTCTGCTCAAAATTCTCATTAAATTCTTATCAAATATTTACCCAACTAGCTGTCAAGCTATCTCTGCCTGTCATGGCCCACACAGAACAAAGTCATTTGAGGTAGTAACATTATCTTTCCATGGGACTTTCACTTTTGCAACACACAGCACAGTCACAGTCGGTAATCGATAAAGAGGCAGCCACAAATACCTGTCAATTGGAGGGTAATTGTCACAAATTACGATTAGATGAAGCTAAATAAACGAGTTGTCATATCCATATACGAGTACACACTCAAATTGTCAACTGATGCAATAGAAACTACATTTATTTATCGTGATTAGTTGTTGGTTTTGCATTACCAGTAAACCACGATATTCTCAATTTGAAGAGGACAATACGAATATATATATATTATATATGAGCAGTTGTTATTCGCGTGCATTTCGTAATTGCGTAAATTGTTTTGATTTGGGTGTAATTGACAGAAGTCCAGGCGATAATTTGAAATATTACAAGTGCATGATAGAAATACAACAGTTGAATGAATAATGAATTGATGTTGACAATATCAGAAAATCTGTCTATATAGAGAATGTGTCACTCTATAAAATCAATATAGTACGAAGCAAGTGCATGAACAGAATGTATCAGTAAAGAATGCATTATTGATGTCTATATTTAGATGCATTTAGTTCCATTAGTTTCCTATTGATAGTTTTTCAGCATGAATAATGAATTGAAGTTGACAATATCAGAAAATCTATCTATTTAGAATAGGACTTTAGAATATGTATCAGTCAGAATGTATCAGTACAGAATGCATTATCAATGTCTATATTTAGTTGCATACATTATTGTAATTTTTGGAATAGGTATCCATTCCATTAGTACCCTTTTAATAATTTTGTAATGTATATAAATGAAATACTAAGCAAGTCGCATTTATTTTTTATTTGTTTTCTTATAATTGTTTTCTATATTTATAACTTTAGAAAATCAATGTGGTAGAAAATGCATGATCAGAAGATATCAGTATGGAATGCATCACACCAATGTCTATGTTTAGTTTCTTTTATTTTGTTGTACTTGACATAGCTTTCTGTTTCTGATGACACCTTCCATTAGTTTTCTTTTAATAATTTCCAAATGTAATTCCCTTTTGATATGATACATAAGCTAGCCCAAAAATCAAGTGGAGTGCTCCGTCGAATTGAGTGCCGTATTCTTGCTTAGAAATAGCCGTAAATTGTTTCGGGTATCGAGGCTCAAGTGTTGCACTCGTGGGAAACATCTATCGGGAGGATGCAACCATTTGCCAGCCACTTAAGCTTTTCTGGTTTAGAATCGCTTTTGGTGTCGGGAATGTGGACGTGGGTGGGTTCTGGTTGTTCAAGTAGTTGTGGGAGTGTCTGCAGTGTACACAATAAATTTGTTCACACAATCAATACTAATTAACCTCCTTGGCGCGTTGTAATTATAACGCTGACGGGCAAAGAGCAAATAAAATAAATATTTTCTTAAGCTCGGTAAGACGGCGACCCTTGGCGGCATTAAAAACAGTCTGCAGCATCTTCTTGCCCCTCCTTCCATTTGGACTATGGAGACGCGCCTACGTACGCTGATAATTTTCCACTTCAACACGCAGCTGCCTTGGAAAAACAATGAGAAAAATTAAAGAAAACAACAAAACAATTCTAGGGAAAGAGCGGAGATCGGACGGAGGCTCCAGTGTTTTGGTTTTGGTTTTGGTTTTGGGGAGGTCCCTGCTCCCCACCATCTCGTCTATCCCTTTCGCTCTCGCTTTTGTCGCTTTAATTAACGCTGCGTCGCGGAGTTCGTCTGATTACCATCGGGAGCTGAGCTGACAACGACAATGACTCACAGTCTGCTGCTTTTTGTTGTCACTGTAGTTATAGTTTTTACTGTGCATGCAAATGCGTCTCCTGCAGCGCCTGGAGCCCACACCCGGTGGCGAGTCCGTTGGTGGTTGCTTCGCTCCGACTTTAGGATGTGTGACGCACTCCGTAGGCGTCTCTTTTGATTCTTTCGAATTCGCCTGTTCGTTGCTGTGACTCACTTCTGGTCTTAGCATAGAAATGGCTGCACAATATTCTAAGGAATAATCGTTTACACTAGCATTTGTATATTCCCTGTTGCCATATGGACTTCATTAAGGCAACAACAATGTGCTTTGCATTTCTGTGAACACTTTGGAAAGTTTTCAGAATTTTAATACAATCATGTCTGTGATGTGGCACTTATTTATTTTATTATTTACTTTTTAGATACCACTGTCTTATGCCTTATTAAATATTAAGCTCAACAGTTATTAAAAGTTTTAAGCTAGTTATGACAGCTGTTGAAATATTAAATATTTGTTGATACTTTTATTTGGTTTGAATAAAAACTGAGCTCGTAGCATTGATTGAGTTCATTTTAGAGCTGTCTGAAAAACCTTCTACCCAGACAATATTTACTTTGCTGTTATCAATGCTTACGGTGTGCCAATATGATTGCTATCAAAAGCCACCTGAACATCAGTAATTCTCTCAACAAATATAACAAATCTATCAATGAACCATTTATCCTCATATTGAAATGAATTTAATAGTTGCACACTTTTAACGCACATCAGAAAAATCCAAGCATATCAAAGTAAATTCAACTGTCTCTCAAAAACAAACAACGAGCAATTAAATCGGTCACAAAATCCCAGACAATTTCACGTTTATGTCTCCACGCAAGTTGAATACCCTCACCGAGAATACTTGATATAAAGACATCCAATTAAATTAATTTTATATGATTATTTTGAAGCGTAAGAATATTTCGGAGTCTACGAAATTATATGAGTTTTGATGTAGCGCAGAAAGCATGACAACGTGGTGTGGTGGGAAAGAGTATTGTGCATAATGTGTGTCGCATTGGCGCTTAAATTAATTAAAAGCTCAAGTGGCAAGTGATAGCGCTTCATCAGATATTCAGATACTCGTACGCGTACTCGAATGTGTGCACATGATATTTACTGATTGAAACCAGAGAAAACTTCACAGTAGCTGTGCGAGGGCACTGCCAACTGGTTTGAGCCAAGTCACTGAACGCGCTTGCCTCCCAACGGGGAGGAGGAAGGCGGTCTGGGGATGAGTTCGTCAATAGACAAAGCTCCCAAAAATTAAATACATAACGTGCTGAGTTCAGCGGCGTTCTTGTCCCATCGTCATGGTCATGGTCGTGGACACACGCACTTCTAGATACATTTCTGTAATTCGCCGTGTTGACGAATCTCTCGACATGCGCTGCTAATTTGTCTGTTCGCGAATATCTCTCACATATCGCTTATATACGCATTAAAGTGTATTGTGGCCGTGGAGGGGGAGTTGAGGGGCGGATGCTCATCGCGCTATAGACGTGGCTGGGTTGTTAACTCGACGCTGAAGGCGTTTGAACTTTTAACGGTTTCGCATTTTCATTTGTTGTTCTCGTCTAAAGTTCATTGTTAAATGACTTTTCCAGCTGCTTCAGCTTGTGTGCGTGTGTCTGGCTGTGTGTTTTTTATTTCGTTCCTTTTATTTGCTTTGTTCTTGCTCTTGTTGTTATTTCAGGGTGCGGAAAGTGTTCGGTTTGATTTCAGTTCTGTTTTGTTAGTTTTTATGGTCTCTTTTCCCCCAATACACCCCCCCCCCCTCCTGAGTTGCTTGTAGTTGGAGCCAACACAAAGCAACATAAAAATCGATTTGCTATGCGATTTGTCGTGCCGTTGGGTACTTGGGATTGCCATATGACTGACATTGTGGAGCCCTGTTGGTAACCGATTGCAAATACGAGTAATGTTCGATATCAGCTCTTATTCAGAATGCTCAATGGTGCCTTTAATAGCCACTTAGCAAATAGTTAATTGAAGGGTTTACGAACTGCGAACTTTGCTCATAAATTGATCTCTCTTTTTTAAAGAAATTCGAATAGAGTACACAAAAAAATGTAAGTTTAAGTTTAGCCAACTAACAACTAAATTATTATAGAGAACAGACAAACAACATGTTTCTTGCTAATGCCTTCATTAAATACATCGATGTGCAAAACGTATTTACATGAATGGAAAACATCGCACTAACACAATTTTCAGGTTTACGTGTCTTGTTGAACACTTGAATGAAACGTTCAAATAAAATAAACAGCTGCTTCAGCTGGGAATACACGACTAAAAGATACCCCACACACTATACGTTTTAATTTACTATTCAATTAAAGTGGCACATACATTATTTCAAATGGTAATAAAAATAAATAAATAATGATGTTAGAGAATTTAAACGAACTTGGCAATAAAAAAAGAAACTACACAAAAATGTGATACTAACAAAAGTAAAGGGAATTTCAACAAGAATGTTTCGCTTAAGATGCCGTTTAATATACGTACTATTTAATTATATTTCAGTCTACATTTCCATCTATATCGTATCTAATTGCAAAAAAGTCACATAAAAAAAGGGCGAGTAATTGTAACACGTGCAAAATGTGTTGTTGACAATCGTTTTTAGACACTACGTGTGAACTGCAGATTGGACTCTGAGCCAGCTTAGACAACGGCTGGAAGAGCACACTTCTATGTACATCAATAAACAATCGATTCAATATCCGTGCTCTGCACATTCGCTTCCCCGTCAAATGCTATTACGAATTGTTACAGTTTTGAGGGGACTGGAGGTGTGTGGGAAGCTTATACAATAAATCAAATCGAATTGATTTGTTTTTAGATTTGGCGTGGGTGATTTTAAGATTAAAATGCTATGACGGCGCTCGTGTGTTTTTAACTTTAATTGATTTGCCAATTGATGCTGCACTTTCTCCCCTCACTCAGTCGGCGATCGATTCAATTGGAAGCCGTTCGATTCTTTTCTCCACTCGACAGCAATTTTTACTTTCATTCGAAGCGCTGCGTGTTGACTTAACTGTTATTTAATGAGTCGTCGCCGCTGCGTAATTATGCCATAAAATGCTTTCAAATTAACATAATTTACACTTCACGCTTGGCACACACTCACACACACTCACTCAGTTAAGTGAGTGTTGGGACATCAGTTAGTGGGTGTCTCCCTGAGAAAATGATTCATTCGCGATCCGAGTTTCTGACAGTGTGTTAATATATTTTATTTATTCGTGTTCAATTTGTTTTGCTGCCTAAAAATAAATTCGGGAAATTTGCATTTAACCTAATTCCCTGCTTTACTCAGGCGTTAAATTTAATTGGTATTGTAAATGCGACTCTAACTGTTAATGTTATTGTTACTGTTACTGTTATTGTAATTGTAATTGTTATTATTGTAGCAAATGATTTGTTTAACCGCCAACTGCTAATAAGCATTTCGCTGGCATACATTTCTGTAGATCTGAACGCCCACCTGCCTGGTAATGAGCCATCATCATCATCATTATAACGCGTCTACCTACATTCAGTAACTGCCCAGACTCATGGCATTCAGCAGTCAGCAGTTGAAGCAGTTCAATGGAAGAACTTGGAAGATAATTCGATGGAGGTGAAATCTTGTATGTGATTTGCAATTGGATTTCCAGGTGCCCGATAACTGTGTGTCCGTATGTGCCTGGTAATAGTGAAATCTATGGAGAGCAATCGTATTTAAATACTGCCTCAATACGTGCTTGGCAGTAGAAAGGTATTAATCTTATGGATCTTTATGGGAGTCTATAAAGTACTGTGTTTCAAAAAGTTGTTACCTCAGGTCACTTAATCAGTTCAAGCTGTACTTTTATTTACAACAAGTCGTGAACTCTCTCAAAGGGTCATGAACGATATGAACAATTAAAGATTATATAAAGAATTAAGATTAAAAAGTGCCAGCAGTAATACTTCAATTGCATTTAAATTATATAATATGGTTTTACAGTTGAATACATTTAAGATAAAAAAATATAAATTACTAACAAAATTAATTAAATGGAAGTTAAAATTAAAGTAATGTATGTTTGACTATTAAATATTAAATGATTACGCGATATTATTGGGGTTGTGACTTTTATATACTTGAGGTTTATAAATTATTGAGGTAGATCAAGATTTTGTACGACTACATACATAAGTAAACATGTAATTTTGGAAATATTTTAAAAAGCCAGACCAAGTAAATATACTTTTTTAGTATTCACTGCAGAGTATAAACTATACAGTTACCTAGTGCCTAGACTGATGACTCACAATGTGGAAAGTCAAGAATGCAAAAGTCACTTTAGGTGAGTTTTATGTAGTCCAAAAATCGAAATGCTAAGTACTATTGTAATTGAAATTCAATTGAAATCAAGTTGAACTGAACCTTGGCAGCCTTAAAGTGATGACAAAAACAGCAATTTATAGTTAATTACAATGTATGTGCAGGGGATAAATAATTCTACAGATTACAAAGGAAAGAGGGAGAAATTTAATTTAATTCAAAGAGATTACAAATTTCCCGGCCAATAAATAATATTTCCTTCCGTTCATGCGGCTGGCGACTTATGTATTCTTGACAATTACGCTTCTAATGGATGGGAGACACATATCAATTGGCATTGACCAGTTTGGATTGGTTCGGTTTGCAGTGTCTGGCTCAGGGCTTGACGTCAAGACGTCGCCGCAGTGAAAGGCGTTAGACAGGCACATGATCGTGGTCGGGTGTAGCGATATAGACGAGGGTTCCCCTCGCCGATCATTAAACCAGCTGACGTTCAGCTGACCAAGTGGCCAGCCAGTTCAGCTGAGCGGGAAGCATGGGAATCCGGAGAGTGACTTCCTCATGGCAGTGCCAGGCGAAAACCTGAAAAGGCCGGCTAAACACGACAACGACGACGACGTCATCGTCACGTTCTGGTTTAATAAGTATTGAATAATACGATTTGGTATGGCGCATACCCGTATGCCGAGATCGAATGCGAATACGAGTACGAGTACGTATGCATATTAAGTGGGAAGCGTGTGGCAGCGTCGCCTCTCGCCTCTCGCCTCTTGACGCCCCCCGCCTCCAGTTTCCATTGGGGCGTCTCTTCGACATGGGGAAAACAACAACAGCAACAAACAATGAGTTAAGTTGAAGCAAAACAGCAATCAAGCTGCGACTGGTTCATTCTAATAAAATTGTTAACGAATATTAATTGTTTATTACATTAAATCATTACAGCTCGCGCCCTGTGGTCGAGCACAGTGGGCCTGTCGACACGTTCTACTGCTCACTAATTAATAGTATTTTGTGGAAACGTGTTGCACCATCAATGAACTTAAACTTTGTATTTGGATGCTTCGCTTCTGGACGGACTGGAACTGATAAGCTTATCGCAATAGGTTTGTTCAACCGTCTAAACTCACACATCGCCAGTGACTTGACATCTTTATTATATGGCATCGCATTTAAGCAGCTGTGTCTGTCTGTGTGTGTTAATCGCTAATTTGATTTTAATTGTTGCCCTTGCTGAACTCGGAACTTTGTTCTGGCAACTGGTAAGTGGAAACTGGTTTCTTCTGCCAGTCGCGACCCTGCGCTGCCCTTCATGGCAAAATGCTCTTAAGACCAATCAAACAATGTTACCTATTTGATTTATGATTCAATTGAGTGACTCTGAAAGTTATTGGACTTCATTGTTGGGGCAAACTTGTTGCATATTCATGTTCACTCTTATGGCTGCCATGCACGAAAAGCCAAACAACTCTTAGTAATCTATTTATAGATATATCGAATCACACAATCCATATTAATTATTCAAGTGAATAAAACTTGGTCATGTCAGGCCTGCGTTTGCTGACCTAACCCAATAATTTGGCCCAGCTTTAGCATATAAAATGCAATTTGCAGATTACACATACCATGTAATATTTCATGCCTGAGCTGAAAATGCTTTTATGCTCAACCACTGAACCGTTCTCGACCTCTGGCCACACGCACATGGCACAGGGCACACGGCAGATGGAGAGTCGTGCCGATGGCAATTAATATATGTAAAAGACTAAATACTCCTGCTCCAGCGAGTGCTTAATTTGTGTGCATGTGTCAGATGTAATGCGAAAGGCCTGAGGCACGAAAGTGCAAAGCAAAGCTTGCTGCACAATGGATTTACACTCATTCTCCTCTCACACGCACGCACGTACATAAAATTACGTATACGTAACATAAAGTGACGTTAAGAGAGGCAGAGTCAGTAAGTTTCTCGTCGTCTGTTGCATGGCTCTTGCGATAACACAAACATTTCAAGCGATTAAAAATTTAAAGCAGATTCGCCTGACAGACACATACATTGACAGAGATGAGAGAGACAGAGACAGCTCTTGAACTCTTAACTTTGCAGCTTCTCGAGCTTTGCAACTTGGACACACATTGCATGCGCAACGGAGATAATGTAAGGGCTCAGCTAGAGACTAATTGACTTTTTAGAACGAAATTACCATGGAATGAATACGAAAATATTTGGAAAAAGAGTGAAGTAGAAACAACTAATTTGATGTTTGAATATTTCCATTTATAAAAATTTATAAACGAGTTTATAACCGATACGATAATAGTTGATTAAATGCAATAATTCCATTAGACTTAATGTGTTGCATTAAAAATGACAACATATTCTTGATACATGTCTGAAATGCAATAACAAACATTTAAATAAATTAATAATTCAATAGAAAATAATGTCGTAATATAAGGAGGGGAAAACACATTTAATACTCAATGAAATATGCAATATTCTGTTTAGATCAGCTGCAAATTATCCCACAGTGAAGTGACTTACTTGTACAATGTACATGCTGAGCGAAATTATTTTGTACAGACTAAACATCAGGTATAATGTGCATGCAGTTACGCCCTGATATAAACACACACACCTTGGCTTTCCCTCTCTTTCCCCCCCACCCAATGTGTCAGTCTGTCTCTGTCTGGTCAACTCTGCTTCCTCGCTGGCTGTGAAAAACTGTTAAACGCTGTTAAATGTGAGAAAATAAAAGTGGAAAACTCGCTGCACCGGCTTCTGCATTTTGATAGTCGGACCCGCTGGTACAATTAGCGTGGCTTGGCTTCCTTTTTCCACTCTCTCTCTTTCTCTCACTCCTTTACTGTCTCGCTCTTTTTGTTTGCTTTGGGATAATTATTAAAAGTTTTGTTGCAAAACTGCGAGTTGTTTAAAGAGTCGCAGTTAATGCACAGCTGTTTGTGCAGTTCAATGCACTTTCGATAAATACTGAGTGTATGGATACGATGAGTACAGATGGCAAACAGAGCGTCATCGTATTGGGTAGAGCTAACAGTGGCAATGCCGTGTAAAATTACAGATTAATTGTTTGAAAGTCTGGCTGGCTTTACGAGCTGCAAACAAAAGGGATTCCATACTCAATGCTGTTCACAATTCACAAAGACCGCGAGGCAATGTCTGATAGAGACAATGAAAATAACAATGCGGAAGCTTTTTTTAGTCGCTAGTACTTGCAATTGCCTTTTCACTTTTCCTCTTTGTGGCCAACCGGGTTTTTCTTTCTCTAGCCGTGGAAACGCAACTCTTGTTTTTGCTTTCCCCTCTTGACGTCGCCACGTCTTTTTGGCCCACTGACCTGACCATTTGTTGATCTCCACTCTTTGCGTTCTCGGTCTTTTATGGTCATAGATGATTAAGCCGAAGTTTGTCAAGAGCGCGAGCAAACGCCCCACAGTATGATAAACACATCCGCTCTAGATATTAGCCAAGAATATTATTTCAATGTGACCCACTTGTCTCCATTGAATGAAAAACTGAAGGAGCTACCACTTCAGATATGAACTCGACTCTAACAGCCACTTGTTAGTCCACAGCATACACCACAAGCAGAACGAGAGACCAAGAGAGTCAGAGAGTGAGGGAGAGGATGCTCTCAATAGACACTTGTAATACGGCGTCGACTTCGCATTTTCCTCTAGCCACGAGTGACCCAATAAACTTGTCGCGCCTGCAGTCTGTTTAATTTGGTTTCCGTTGAGTTTAGCCTGATAATGAAATTCATGCACTTCATATAAAGCAGAATAAAATAGATATTTAGTTGAGGAAATGACCGAATTACCGAACACGAGTGCCAACGACTGCACACTTGGGCTACAGGGAGATCTAAAAATAATTTACTTGATAAATACTTTTATAGTATAAGATAGCTGCTGTCGTATGTGTGCTATACAAATTTAATTTGTGATTCTGAAGAAATTCAACACAAACTTCTGGCAGAGTGAAAGGCAAATAGAACAAAATGAATATTTTACACAAATTAGAATAAAATTAAATAATGATGAACTTTCCATTAGAAGATTGGCAAACAGAAAATCAAATTGAATTTAAAAAATAAAATAGCTAAGCAATAATAATCAAAAAAAAATATACATATAGTATGTATGTATATAAAAGAGAATACGAAAAAATTAATAGACAACAGGAATTCGAATAAAATTATCCATAATCCATAAAAAGATTAGCGAGCAGAAAAAAATATTGAATTGAAAATACAAAAAAAGATAGATAGCTAGTATCAGCTAACATTGTCAATAAAAGCAATTAAAATAAATAATATAGAAAACGACAAAATTATTAGATCATAGAAATAATAAAATATATTCCGTGAAAGATTAGTAATTAGCAAAGAGAAAAATCAATTTCATTTGAAATACAAATTAGATAAGCAACTATAATCAACAATATCAATTGAATTGACAAAATGAATAGATGACATAAATGAGAACTGTGAAATAAGAGAAAAGAAAGTTCAAACTCATATATAAATTAATATAAAAAACACATATGATCAACATATGAGCTACAATTGGCAATAAAAAAGATAAGATTGAATATGGCAAAGAAAGTTAAATACCACGATAAAGGAAAAATAAATAGAAATGAAAATGTAAAATAATAAATAACTGTAATCCACAAGATCAATTGATCAACAAATTAAAATAAATAAAACAGTATGTGTAAAATGAAAAATAATGAATTTTATGTGAAGGTATTTGACATTAGCAAAAGGGGAAATGAATTTAAATTAAATACAATTTGCAATAAAGTACATTGAATTAATAGTTGAAATATTATAATGAAATGTAGAAAAATCGATAGACTGCTAAGTGCACACTATAGCTTTATTAGAAGTACAGCTCTAATAAATCTGTTCCATATTCCACATATTTGTGTTGATTTCTAATGCAGATACATCTACATCAAATGCAATTATTAGCTAGTATGCTAATGAATAGAATACATTCGAGCACTTGACAAGCAATAATTAAAAGATATGCCAAGTGCCACGTGTATGGCATTATTAGTGCGATTATTTATTAAATATTATTTCCATCTGAGGATATTTCAACTTTCTCGCTCGCAAACTTTCACTTTTGCGCCAGTTTAAGTGGTTCAATGCTAAAGTTCAGTTTTGACTGCAACTATGCCACGCCCACAGCCCCCACACATCCACACACACACACACAAACACACACATACATGCAGATTATTACGTTGAATGCATGCTGCAAGCTGAAAGCTTTTTGTTGCACGGATTGAATGAAAAACTCACTTCTCATGTCAATTTTCATTTGGCTCTAGCCGAAAAAAAGCAAAGAAAAGAAAACCCGTTCAATTGCTGTTATTGCAATTGCTATTAGTAGGATTTTTGTAGGCTGGGGGACGAGCGGCGGGAGCGGAGCCACAATGCAATCCTAAAGATACATACGAGCGACACAATTCGCTTGATAAAAAGAAAAAAATTAGGACAACAATAACAATGGCACAGGAACAGCAGCAGAGGGGGCGATAGAGGGGCAAGAAAACTTAATATTTTGAGGAGAGAAATCAAGCGATGTTGAGAGGAAAATCTTGTGCGCCTGCGCCAGAGATTCTCAATTCGGGACTCTGGACTCGTTTTCCTTATTTTAGCTTGTTTTTCTTTTGAATCGCCCAAAACTATCGCTCCCGATTTTCCTTTCTGTTAATGGCAACGACTTCCCCACGGTGCAGTTGAGTAGGGGATGAAGGGTATTCGGCGCCGGCTTGTATTAACTGCACTTGATAAACGCGATTTGCAAGTCGCGCCTCGTTAATTTGTCGTTGCCTTCTGCTATTCGCTTAATTAAAAGCCAAATCCCAATTGCCGTGCGACAAGGACTCGCTGTCAAGGCGCAGTATTTTTCTTTTTTTTGAGATGGATTCGAGGCGGTTGGGGAAGGTGGCAGACTTATGGTTGATGTTTGCCTAGTTTGCGGCTGGTCGTGTGCGTTTTTATTGATTTTTCCCGCAGTGCGATGAAAGTGTTCTTGATTGTTGTGCTGCAGGAAGGCAACGATGTAAGTGTGCGTGCCTGTGCGTGAGTATCCAGGAAGTTTATGTTCCTAACATAGTTCACTAACTTTGTTACTTCCTAGTTTCAGTTGGCTACTTCAAAAAATCTCACAGTTATTGACAACTCAATATAAACATGAATTTTTAATTTAAATTGAATTTTATAAATAGGAATTGAAGAATTCGTTTCTCTCAGTGCACACTGCAGTTAGTGAACCCTGGAAATGCCACTGACTGACTCGCGGCAGTCTTATCAACTCGATGCCGGCGCTCGAGATTCAAATTCAACCGGCGAACTTATCACAAACATAACAAAACAAAGTACACACGTGTATATATAAGTATATGTTTTTGTCACATTCTTAACCGGCAAAAATAATTCACAATATTTATCTGAATTAATAGTTAAGCTCACCTGAAAAGCGGTCAATGAAGGGCAGGAAATCGAATAGCGAATTCGTTTTAAGTATCAAGTTTTTACTTGCAATTGTTTTCGTTCTCAACTCAAGATGTTGTTTTTCCCGTTGTCGTTGTTGTGTTGTGGTTGCTTTCGCACCAACAGCTGTTTTGTGCCACTCTCCGAGATAAAACACTTACACAGATACAGATACAGCTACAGCTACAGATACACGCACACGACTTCAGAGATCCACACACACACATAAGCGCGTTTGCCGAGCACAAAACATAAATAAACAACAAATACTTTTGCTATGATAAAAAACGTCGCGTATTTTCTTTGAGTATTTCTTTTTTTGTATATTTTTATAACTTATTTCATATTATTTCAAAAGCTGTTTCTTAATTTTCGTGCTGCATTTTTTGCAATAAATTGAATGTTGTTGCTATTTTGCTGTTGTTTCTCAGCAGACACTGTTGTTGTGCACACGCGCCTCGAATATTTATTTGTATTTGAAAGTGCGCTGCGGAGCGACTACGACTACGAGTGCGAGTAGGAATAGTATCTGTGAGATACTTTGTTGACAGTTTGGTTTTAGTTGTTCGCCGCGGAACGGATAACTCAACCAAACATCAGTGCGAATACTAATGAATATTAGTTATTCAATATTCATCATTCAAGAAACCACCTCGCGAATGCCCAAGCAACGAAAAGCACAGAGAGACACGGCCAGATATAGATACGCAGCGTTGAAAGCGGCAGCAGCGCCAACCGAATGGTTATCCAACTCGTTGCAGATACGAAAAGCAACTGATTCCACGGCTCACACAACACCAACTGAACTGACTCTGAGACACACACGCCGAGAGCGGAACTGCGAACGAACAACACAAACAGAGAGCGTTCAACGCAGGCGCCTCAAAGCAGCAGTGAGAGAAGTACAGTAGAAACTGACTAGCGACACCATAACATATCCCGTGCCCTTCCTTAAAATAAAAACTGAATTGTTGACTATTTTATTTTGTATAACTTAGTTGTTAAGCACTACTACTACTGAATTACTATCTTTGTTTATAGTTTTGTATTGTTTTTATATATTTCGTGTATGTAAACCAAATTGCTGATTTTGCATTTCAAGTTAGAAAGAACGCATGTAGTGTTCGATCATATTATTTTATTATTATTATTATTGATATTATACTCAGCTGTAATTTGTTTTTTTTTTTTAGATGTTTCGTGTTAATTTAGGTGGATAATCCGTAAATTTCAATAGTAACAACATTTTGGAGATCGATTATAAACCAAGCCCCATGGTTAACTCAATAGTATGATAATAAATAAATATACAAAATTATTGAGTGCAATATTTATCTAATATTTTAAAATTTTTATTACAACGTTACAGAATATAATAATTACAGTTGGCATTGAAAGAACTTTTCAATTTGTAGGATTTTATAAAAATAATAATAAATATTTTATGGAATTAACTCAATATAAAATATAAAATAAATACACAAATAATATTGTTATTGTAGCATTTATTTTTCAATTTATTCAAATCTGCAGAGGTTAGAAAGTTAATATTATATTAACTTTTTAATTGATTAATCAATTTACATAAAATAATTTTAGTTGTGTTTAACATAAAATGAAACATACTATAAGGAAGCGCAAACTGGGATGTAGTTCCACATTGAGGAGACTTCACTGTAGCGCACTTGCAGTAGCAAAGTCTTGAGAGCGATGGAGAGAGAGATAAAGAGATGCAGAGAGGGAAAGAGTGAGGGACATGCTCAAAAAAGTTGAATGCGACTTGTTTCAATTTCAGTTTCCATTTCTGTAGTCGTGTTGTTTGTTGCTGCTGCTGCTGCTGTTGTCCAACTTACCACCAGCTGTGGCTGTGGCGATGGCTGTGGTTGTGTCTGTCTCTGTCCATATGTCTGCACTTGGGGCTTAGGCCTTTGTTATTTTTAGCGCCACTCGAGGCGGCTGTGGGCGTTGGGAGGTGCACACGTTTGAGGGGAGGGTTCAGCGGGTCAATGCGTGTGGTTGCCGCATGTCACATGCCGGCGCGCATCGTCCACACTTCGTTGGTGCAACATGCTGATGGTGGCAGTGGTGGCAACGGTGGCTTCACCGTCGTCAATGTCTTGCAATGTGACCGTCGCACAGAGCGTTGCTGTTGCCGTTCGCTACTAATTGCAGATGCTACCTAACATACTGGGGGGCGATTGCAATTAGTGCAACTAATTAATAATCGACCATGCTGAATGCTGGGTGGCACCGCAAACAGTCTAAGCAACACCTCGAGACCTTTGTGGGTTCGCCGAGATTGCAAGCCAGCAAAGTGGATCCTCAATAAAACCAGGAAAAATCAATCTAGATGCGAGAATATCATCTACCTTGTCAGCAATTATCTTTGTCATCACGAACAGATAAGATTCGAGCGTAAATTGACATTTATTATGCTGTTTCACACATTTTTAGCATGTATTTGATTGTGCGTTGCTTAAAATCCCCATTTCGCAAGCCAATAAAAATAACAAGTAACTGCATTCAGAGGGTAAACACACGCACGAATCCAAGAAACGACTTTATGCGTACAATAAATATATGAAAAGGGTTTTATACGTTTGGGAAATGATTCGTATCATTTGCCACAACAGTTGATGAATCATTGTTAAATATAAATATCAAGAAACTCTATCTAAACTCTGATAATATCATGTCAAAATGTAAATCTTCAAAACGTCTAGTAAATTAATATTCCCCCTATAAATTTTAATTTCTGAAATCCAATAAAAATATATTTCTGTTGTGCCGGTATTTGCAAGTCGAGCAGACCGGCGCGATTATTCGCGTTGAACCTGATTCGCGTTGAGCAACACACGAAAGGCAAGAAAGCCAGACACGTGTTTAGTATTTATAGCGATTGCTTGGCCTGGGGCAATTTCGATATGCTGATGGAGCCCATGGACAGGCGCTGACAAATAGATACAGATTGCTGCAATTTGAAAAGCGGACTAAATCCGGCCATATCGCCGATACAAAAAGTACTTGAAATGCCAAAACCAAATGCAAATGCAAAACCACAAGACAAAGACTGAAGAGACTTCTTTGCAACTCAAAGTCAATTGCAGCTCGAGACCTTTTTCTGTTCAGATCAGTTGTAATTTGGACGCTTGAGTTAATGAGCCGTCGACGGAGTGCGTTAGAAGTTCATTGGCCAATCGAATGACTCGCGCAATGCATTGAGACTAGCCGCCAGCAGAGATAGAGTCCACAGCTAAAACATTTGCATAGAAATGTTAAGATGACGACAGCGACGGCGACGGCGACTGCGGGTGACGGCAACAAAGGCGAAAGGCGAAAGGCCAAGCAACTGACGAGATGATGATGAGGCCAGAGAGCCAGCCAGACTGACGCTTAACCAGTGTGCGTCTATCTGTCTGTCTGTCTGTCTGCTTGTTTTGAGCAGTAATCTGCAATCCTGTGCTGTACAAATTAAGCAAATGTTCAATGAAGTTTGACTTCGAATTAGAGAAGAGCTGTAGAAGGTGCATCAGACATCAGGTATCATCTCGGTGTGTCTGATTGCAACTGGGTTACAAATGGTTGGAAACCCGCAAAAGCCACAAGCAAACTAGACAAGCTGAACAACTGAACTGTTCTGATTCTGATAGCCATGTTCACGTTGCTGCCGCCAGCATGAAAATCGCATTCGCGTTGCCAACTGCAGATGAGGAGCGATGGGGAAACAAAACACGCATTCTCATACACATAACACAAGCACTTTCATCTACAACGACCACGACAACGGCAGCCAGCGGCATGGATTGAGCTATGCTGATGTTCATTTTCCACATTTGAAGTCGAGGTCAAAGTTGGATTATTGGCTGACCATTGCCACTTTTCTGACAGCCCTTTTGACAGTTTTGTTCATCATGAGTTATGAGTGCACTTCGCAAAAGCCAGTTTCGGCCCCAAAAACAAACAGACATGTTCAACATGTTATGACAGCTGGACATTAATGCACAATGTGAGTGAGAGGTAATTCTGTTTGAATTGAGTTTGCAATTTGAGTAAGTCTTTTATTAGAAACTTTATGCATTCTTAATCAGTTATTGTCTGTTGTCATATGTAGGGTAAACCCTTGAAGCTATAAACATGTTTTTGTTTATTTGGAATTATAATTTAAGAAGGATTCAAATTTTGAATTGACGCGCCAAGCGTTCTAAGACAAAAGCTACATGCTATGACCCTTCGAATGTATGTATGTATAGTTGTCTCGCTCTAACACATGACACACGCTCATACCAATATTTCCGACTACTGCCCAGGGTGTGAGTGAGAAGGCGTAATCACTAACCAAAAACAAACAGACATGTTCAACATGTTATGACAGCTGGACATTAATGCACAATGTGAGTGAGAGGTAATTCTGTTTGAATTGAGTTTGTAATTTGAGTTAGTCTTTAAATTTGTTATTAGAAACTTTGTGCATTCATAAGCAGTTACTATTGTCTGTTGACATATGTATAGTAAACTCATGAAGCTGTTAACATGTCTTTGTTTATTTGGAATTTTAATTAAGGAAGGATTCAAATTTTGAATTGACGCGCCAAGGCTCTAAGACAAAGGCTACATGCTATGGTCCTTCGAATGTATGTATGTATAGTTGTCTCGCTCTAACACATGACGCACGCTCATACCAATATTTGCGACTTCTGCCCTGTGTGTGAGTGAGAAGGCGTAATTATTTGACTTGACGACTTAACGAAAAGGTTCATGTCGTTGCTAAAAGTGCATTAGCGGAGACAAACACATCAGAGTTAAGACTAGTTTAGGCTGAAACCATTAATTACAGCAATCGATCTATCGATTAATATATCGATTTACAGTTGACTTCAAATATGCGCGCCAACGGTTTAGCAATTTATAATGATTTTGTATTGAATGTTGAGTTAAATTAAAATACAATCTGTTTTTAATGAATGATTTCATTTAACTTTTTATTTAATAACCTTTACTAATTATATGTATAACTTAGACAATATATTTGTTTTGTTGTTGTTGTGTTTCGTTTAATTTTAATATAATTATAATTAAAATATGTTGAGCTTATAAATTATTAAAACTATGCGCGGGGGAATGAGTCACATACCAACATCAGAATTGGTTGGTTCATTTACAAATTCAATTACAAAACTGCTGTTTAATTGCGGGTGTTACGATTCCCTTCCATTATGTTTACTGTTATGTTTGCTCTACACTTACATAGCGACTTCTATAAATAATGTATATGTACGTGAAGTATTTATGCAATGTTCTGCGAATAGCTGCAACATCGCTACATAATTTGTTGGGAACAGGTTAAAGAATTTATCGGATTCCGATTGCGATTTATACAGTAAGAAATTGCCTAGTGAAAAATACAGTTAAACTACAACTAAATAATTGCCGCTGGTTCATAGAATAACATTAAAAATTTTGGTACAGTCATTGGAAATATATACGTACATATGTCTATCAATATCATTCATATCTGATATCAATATGCCAATATTCCAATACTTTTTCGTTACAAATTGTTTTCTGCTAATTGCCTCCAAATTGCTGCAAATATCGATTCACTTTGTGTCCTGGCTTGCAATTGGAATACCCCTAATGCTGCTTGGTTTGGTTATCGTTGTGTTCATAATATTTACAATACTCTCTTATACACCTAATTATCTTTCATTTGTTTTTTTTTGTTTTGATTATTTGATTCTGAATTACAAGTACTTACATAAATACATAATTAATATAATTAAGCATAATATCGGTTAAATTATAATCATTTAAAAGTTTCAAATGTTTCAATGTATTGCCTCAAATGCTTTGTAAGCTTTGCCATATTCAATTACTTAGCTTAAAATTAAGAATTACAATAATTAAAAGTAGTTGTCAATTGAGATTAATACTTGAAATTATAATCGGGAATAGGAACTAAAAGCACCAGCAAAATATACAAATACGAATTAAACAAAATCATTGAATATTGTCGTTAGCATAAAAACTAAATAATTATTAATTGGATAAATTCATAAATAACTTTACAATTAATTCACTTCAAACAAACACATATTGCATTCAATTTTCACATCGATGTTCACAGTTTTAGATCAACGCTTAATTTAGGTTCGCAGCGGCGGAGGCAGCGGTGCTGTCGGCGGTGGCGGAGGAGCTCCTCCCCCTGCTCCTCCTGCTGCCCCTCCCGCTGCAGCTGGCGCCTGCAGCTGCATCTGGACGCGCTTGGCCCGATAGCGCTTCAGCTTGCGGCGCGCCATAAATAAGCTCGGGTTGAAGTTGAAGTCGCGGCAGCCGAGCGGCGGTGGCGGCGGCGGTGGCTGCAGCGGGGCGGGCGGCGAGTGGTGAGCGGCCTCGTCCAGCTCATAGGGCGGGAAGAACATTGGGTTGGCAGCCCAATCCCGCCACATATTTCAATCCTGCCCAGCCCCCGCGCCCGCTCCATTCGCCTGCGCCAACCCCGCCCCGTTGCTGGCGCCCTCGCTGTGGTTGTGCCGCCGCTGCTCGAGCGCCAGCGGCAAGCCGGCGGCAGCGAAGTCGTCGTCCAGCGAGGAGGACTGCTTCGAGCCCACCGACTTGCAGTCCTCGTCCATGCTGACGCCCAAGTGGTGCATGGCCACCGCGGCGTGATGCCGCTCGGCGGGCGGCAGCAGGTTCAGCATGCTCAGCGGCAGGCCGGGAAAGCCGCCGGCAAAGTCCGGATAGAAGCCCTGCGGATTGAAGGGATTGAACAGCGCGTTCGCACCGCTCAGCAGATCGGGCTCCGAGCTGCCGCTGCGTGGCCCCGCCGGCGGACCCAGCGGCAGTCCCAGCTCCAGGTCGAGCGGCCCCAACGGCCCCAGATCGCTGGGATGCGGCAGCGATTGCGGACCGCCTGCGCCGCCGGCATTTGGATTGCCTGATGAGCCATTGTTGCCACTGGAGTTGGCATTGGAGCCACCGGAACCACCGTTCTTGTCCTTGTCCTTCTCCTTGCGCTCCTTCTTCTCGCTCTTGACGCCGCCGCCGCCGCCGCCGCTGATGCCCATCTGCAGCATCTCGATGGGCGGGCCGCTGATGCAGTCCTTGCGCAGCTGCTCCAGCTTCAGACTCTTGCCGTACTTGCCGCGCACATACATGAGCAGCGAGTTGTAGGGAATGCCGAAGATGCGCGACGCCTGCGACGTGGTCATCTTCTTGTTCCACACGTGCTGCAGCGCCTCCGTCAGCTCGGTGTTGGTCCACGAGCGCGGTGGGCCGCCGCGTGGCGCCGAGTGCTGTCCTTTGGGGCGTGGCACTGGAAGAAAGGCAACAGAGAGAGAGAGAGATAGAGGGATTAGTCGAGCTGGGTTATCTGGAGGCGACCATCTGCTAATGTTTCAATCTTCTGGCCCCATATGCTGGCCCAGACTGCCAGACAACTGCGCTGAAAGAGTCACTCGCCCATTGTCTGCACTTTGCCTACAGCTCATACACACCCAGTGCAGTTCGCTTTGTAGTTGCTGCATGTGGCACCTAGAAAGGGGCGAGCGATCATTGCAACGCTGCGGTGGTTCCCATACTCTATCCATACTCTGGCCTGCCTCGCCCCAGCCTTCTTCCATATGCAAATTACGAGCATGCAGCAACGTCGTCGTCGTCGTCACATGCGCCGCTAAAACTCAATTTAGATCCATAGATATCGACTTGCCCCACAATGAGAGAGCGCCACAAAGCCGCAGCCGCAGTTGCAGCCACAGTCGCAGTCTGGGACACAGGTTGAGATTGCTTTCAACGATCAACGAACAACAACTTCAACTCCAACTCCAACTCCAACTCCAACTGCAACTTCCACTTGCCGACGCTGTGCGACACCATCGAGCAGTTGATGCCACAGCGAGGCGCGGAGGCGAGGGGCACCACAGCGAATCCTTCACTGCTGGCCAGTCGCGAAATGCATGCGAGCTTGCATCCCACAAATATTTACATCCAACGATAATTTACAGTTTATTGCCGCTTTGCAACTGATGATATGAAATTTTCTTTTTCAATTGCGAGAGTGATAATATAACTGCGCTCTGGGCGAAACAAAATGGAAATCAAATTAGCCATCGAAAGTCGCATCCAAAGAAATTAATTTAAGTCTCTGAGCGACTTAACTTAGTTAATCTAATATAATTAAGCTCTCAACTAATGAGTGGATGTAAAAGAAATTAATATTACTTTCGAAAAGCTCTAAAGAATATTAATAAAATATAACTGATTATATTTTGAGACAGTAACTAGCAAAAATTCTCATTATATTTGTTAAAATTAAAATGATAATTATGAATTGTTGCTTTTAATGCTGACTTGATTTTTCATTATCGAAAACATATACTCTATAATTAAACAAACATACTCTATAATTAAAAAACTCAAATATTTTTTTAATCAAGAATTATTGAATTTAGAGTGTTTTGTTATCCCTATGTGATGTTAAAAGAATCTTATTGCAATGATATTCAATTTATAATGACTCTAGATATTTTTGGCTTCAGCATTTAATGTCGTATTGATTTTGGCGTGATCTATTTTGCTCTAACTGTTCTTGTTTTTCATTTGATTTACAATAATTAGTCAGTTAATATCTTTATGCATTTCTTAAAGTTAAGCACCAAATAAATCTCGAATATTCCTCCCACTCAGCCTCTTAGCAAATTGACGTCTTTTATTTATATCACCTTCGAATGGAATTCCTCACATAACACGACAATAACTTGTATTCGCTAAGTTCTTGTTGTTGCTGCCACAATTTGCTTTCGCGAATAGGTCACAACGTAGGTCTGACCTTTTTCCAATGAACTGCAACAGAAACAAGAACAAGGGGAGAAACCTTCGACCGTGCTGCAATTGTTTAAGGTTCTGGCTGATAGTTCGTTGTGCTGTGTGTAGTAATTGTTGTTGTTGCTGTTGCTGTTGTAGTTGTGGGGTTCTAATAAGGCATCTCTGGCAAGTCGGCAATAGTTTCTCCTCTGCCCCCTCAAAGCACATATAAAACGAAATTTGAATTTGTTACAAATCGCAAATCACGTTTCGAGTCTCAAAAAACTTCAACAGTGCAAGAGAGAGAGGGAAACAGAGATGGAAAACGAGTGAGAGAGAGCGGCGCAAAAGACAATCGCGAAATCAACAAATGAATGTGAACAAATCAGTTAATCACACCCACACGAACAGTATGAATGCAGGCCCTAAAAATGTACTTCCCTCTCTCTCTCTCTGTCTCTGTCTTTGCTGTGGTCCTTTCCCCTCTCATCCAGATCCCCCTCCTAAGACAGTGCCTGTTTAAGCCAAGTGTAGATTCTTATCAATTGTGGGCACAAACCCGTTTTGCCGGATTCGCAATAAAGAATATCGTGCTATACGCCAGATTTGCGCTTTTTAGCACAGTTTTATTTACTGTTTCACATTGTTTTTGTTTTGTTTGCTGTTGTTGTAATTTAAGCAGCGATTGTCATGGTCGGGATGAGTCTGAGATCTCAGCCCGAAGATCTGCGGCTCTGAGTTGTGGTATTTTCTGGTATTTCGCTTTGGCATGCCGAACATCTGATCACGACTCCTCTTGTTGTATTGATGAGAAAATTAAGCAATTAAATGTGATCCGAGCTGAAAGTGTGTCTGCAAGTTCCACTCCGAAAGATCAGCGGTTCACGTGGGGACTTAAGTACTAAATCAACATGCTCGTATGGCGCCTGCAATCTGCAGTTCCCCACTAAGTGATATTTCATTCATGAAAAGCGTTTAAGAGAGGCCAGAGCGTGCAGCACTTAACTCATCAACGCCAGCTAGCTGTCAAATAATCTGTCAAAACACACACAGCTCTCGGCTCATATGGATCAGTGTTTAGGGCAACAATCATCGAACAATCTCGCTCAATTGTCAATCACACGACAATCAAGCGCAACAGTTTATTGATTTCTGAGCCACAGTTTCTACATATTACACGATGGATATATTATTTCCCCATGCGCATAAAAACATTATTAACTTTCTGAGGTTTCGAAAAAGAAGGAAAAAGCCAAACGAAATAGGAAACAAAAACGAACGCATTTATGGAGCTGCCTATTTGTCAATCAAGAGAGTTGTTACAGGTTGGAAAAGCGACGCGACGCTTTACGATATGCATAGGTGCACATGTTCAGTGAAGAAAACAAAACATCGTACAAAAACAAATAAACAGCAACTGCCATACGATGCCCAGCTGAGCACAGGAAAACCACAAAAACAAATTTGCCGCCTCACATGATCGCACTAGTGATCGCGACTCAAAAGTGATCGCAGCACTCGCTGCAGACGAAAGACAATCACAACGCTTTGAGTTGAGTGTTGTTGTGAGCGGATCTATGGGAGGATATCCAAGATTTTGGGATCATCAGAGATCTATCATTAGCTTTTTGCCACCGATCGATCTAAGTCACCTACAGAGACGTGAGCAGAAAAGCAGCAGAACAACTCTGGGCTGAACTCAAACCATCGACGGGTTCAATCAGTCAGGTGTGAAGTAAGGCACGAAATGATCCGAGGAGGGCAAGCTGAGAAGTCGACATGGCAATCATGTTGAATGATTTTGCGAACCTTTCTCGTCTCGTTTCTCGGTTCATAGTTGCCTCACAGAAGGTTAATTAGCTGTTTGTTTTAAAGTTCGACTCGATTTGCTACTTCTATTTTATGTATACTTACTTTTCTTTTTGAGAAACGGCGGCGGACCGCCGGACATGTCACGTGGATCGCTCATCTCCATCAGCGGATTGTAGAGCTTGCCAGGATCGATGCCGGGCGGAAACAAGCCCAACGGGGAATCCAGGCCAAACACTGCAAGAGAGAACAAATATTATAAATAAGTTCAAATATGTCAAGTCATTGTCTCTCAGCCAGTTTGCTATTTATAAGCTGAATGCAATTGTCTTCTGCTTATATAAAGCATATTGCAATTGTAAATTTTCCATAAGTGAGTCATTTTCCGGCTCACTGATTACCCAGCTAACAATTGCTGCAGACACGCAGACACACTCACACATTCACTATCGGGTCTTGAGTGTGCCAAGTGAATGCGAATAGTAAACAATGGCGACGTCATTATTCTATTAATATTTTACGCTTGGAGAGCACTCCTTCACATGAGTGAAACAATTCAAGCGCTGATGAGGCGGCGACAGCATAAAGGATGCTCAAGGATAAGCAGGCGAAGCCACGCAGCAGCCTCAAGTGTGTCTCTGCAATGATTTCATAACTACGCGCTCGGGATTCGAGGCACATCACAAGACAATGTGCTGGCATATGAATAAATGGGGAAGCTCGTATCTGTATCTGCATCTGTATCTGTATCTGTATCTGTATCTGTAACTGCTAGGCATGGTATCTTGTATCTGCAGCATAATGACACAAATAACGAGCGCGTATTGTTTGCTCCCGCGTTCTCTACGAGTAGACGTTACAACTCCTTGCGTATACGTAATATTCCACATCTTTATTTTTTGTTTTGGTCTTCAAACTCGCTTTGATGGCAGGCAAAATTAGTGCGGATTTCTTTTCACGTTTATCCTCAAGGGGTCTAGAACAAGACAGCCATTGACTTACACAACCACATTCACAACACTCACACTCACACACCCATAGCCTTACCCACATGTCACATGCTATTAGTTCAATGATTTTCACGCCGAAATCTGACTACCGAAAAATAAATCACATTCTTCTTGCTAAATCTTTTTCTACGGCTGTCTGCAGTCGCTGCTTGTTGACTAGACCGACTGCACGAAGAAAGGGCATGACCATTCTGTGGTGGCTTACGTGACACATTATTAAAGTTTAACTTTATAATGTTGTAGTAGAGACTAGAGAGAGATATCAAAACAAATAGCTATCTGTCAAATTATATGCATTTGTCTGCTAGATTAAATTTCACCAATTATTTTTTGTTTACTCAATCTCAAAATGTATTTACCTACTATCTATGTTACCTCAGTTAAACTATTATTTGTGAGTCATTTGATTTTAATTCTACCCGATTTAGTAATATATTTTAAAATTATATTTGTACCTAAGCATGGTATTGTATTTTATTTGATTTATTTTAAGGTCGACTATTTGGACTAATTTTATAAGTATCTCATAGCTATAAATTTGAAATTAATACTTTCAATTACTATGAAATTAAACTTTTAACATTTAAGGATTTAAAAAGAAATTAAACTCTTAAAAAAATTGTTTACTTGCAGGGTTTTCAAATAATTATTTAAAGTATTTTTTTATATTGATGGATAGTGGATAGACATTGAATTAATAATCATTTTAATAGCAAACAATTTGAACTTGAAATTTTTCTTCACCAAATTCAAAATTAGTTTGAAAATTATATAAGTTCGTCAAGGCCTTTGCAGAGTATTCTCAGAGTCATTAAGTCAACATTTCTGCATTTCTTAGCCTGACTTGGGTTCTATGTGCGAGTATCCTTGGCTAGCATTCTTCGCCTGCAGCCTGTTTATGCAGTAGTTAGCGAATCGCTTGGCCTCCCTTTTTTTCTTTGGCTTCTTTTTTGGATGCGACTCATTCCGCTCTTTGGATTGCCCTGATATGTTGGCTGAAATTTTTGTCGCATTAAAAGGTATTGCGCTTCCTGTGCTGACTGCCTGCCTGATTCCTCGATTCCCTGATTCCTTGACTCCTTCTCGGCTTTTTCGTAGAATTTTTCATATTTTTGTGCCTTAATTTATTTTATATCCTGTGTGCGCGTCGGAGACGAAGACGGCGACGGCGACGACGATGGTGACAGGGTTTGAGGTCGGCAACTGGAGTTGGACTCCCCAAACGGATATTATTAATATGAATATCGCGCGACTTATATGCAAAGTTTTATACGAAAAGGGAAGCGACTTCGGTGACGAGGTCGTGTATGAGGTTGGGAGTGGGGGCGAAGACGAAGTCGAACACAGGACTAAGGACTCTAGAGCGACTGTGTATTTTTATTTATGCCGCCGACGCTGCCAAAGTTGTTTGCCAAAAGGTTTAAATTGCAGCACTGTGTATGTGTGTGTGTGGCATACTTTAAACAAAACACGTGCAACACACGCTGCTGCCTCTGTGGTCGGGGCGGAGGCAAGTTGTCTGTGTGGCAACTTAAAAGTCATTTGGCTAAACGTCTGCCGACAGTTTCAACTCGCAACCGTTCCACACACACTCACATGCCACATGCCTCACATGTTGCCACAGACACAACATAAATTTCTAGCACGCAACGCCAGCAACTGAGTCGAAGACTCAGACTCAGACTAAGGCTCTAGTCGCCTTTCCCTCCTCCATCCTTCCATCCGGCTCTGCTTTGCACCTTTGTGCCCGCCTCGGGTGACATAAATATAAAAATCATATATAAACCGCAATTGAATTTATTTCGACTGCAACTCCGACTCCAAGCTGCAACTTGCAACTTTTGCAACAACCGCAAATGCAACTCCTATTTTCATTCCTGTTCCCATACCCTATGGCTTCCACCCCAGACAGCGTCGCTGAGCTTGAGGCTCATGTCTCAATGGGGTTGAGGCAATAACTAAAAAGTCAAATTATTAGCTGCACTCGCAACTCGCCACATTTCTTACGAGCTGTCAACAGCACAGAATAGTTTATGACTTAATTAGAAACAATTGTGAGAGCGAAATACCTTTAAAAAACGAACAATTTGAAACTCAAAATATGAGCATTTGCAAATTCTAATAAATTTGAATGGAATATTTGCAAATGTTGGACTGACGTTCGATTAGATTGGATGCAAGTATTTAGTACATTTTATTAAAATAAAATATGAATGTAATATGAGTTCCCTTAAACTGCCGAGTTTACTTGTATTAAGTTAAAGTGAAAATTAATAAAACAACAATATTATTACAGGTAATAGAAAATCGGGCAATGATAAATTGACGAATGCTTAGAAAATGTTGTTAACATTAAATACAAATAAGATAATGTATATTTAATTGCGTTTTTTATTGTATATTGTAAGTCATTGAATGAATTAAGCGATTGTAAAAAAATAAATAAAATAACAGTGCAGAAATAAAAGGATTAATTATAAGTCATGTTTAAGGATTTACTTTAAAACCCCTAAAATGACTCTGTATCATTTAAAGAAACTGACAAATTTTAAATTTTATTTTTGTAAGTAGTCTGCATAAATGCCCTAAAATTCTGGGGTATTAAAGTGAAGGCAATGGCAAGCGAAGAGGCAAAAATAAAAAAGTGACAAGCAAGTAAAAAGTGTGGGAGATTCATAGGAAGCAGAGAGACCCTAATACGTTTAAAGGCTTTGCGACAGCTTTGGCCATGGCAACGACAATTGCGGGCGGAGTGAGAGCGCAAAGGATGCAAGTATGCAAAGGATGCAGTGGCAGGCACTTTGATGATGTCGCTGCAGAGGCGAGAGACCGATTGCCACATGTTGCATGCACAACATTGCAGCTTATTAGACGTGAAGTCGCTCAAGGAGTCGAGCTGACAAGCAGCCAAGGAGGCGAAAGGACTGCTGAATATGGGGAGTTGGGCTTGTTTTTTTCTGCCACTTGCGGACGCAAACAGATTCAGGGGAAGTGAACGGTCGTAATGTGTTTAGATAGGCCAGGATGTGGGCAGGATATGGACATCCGGCTAACCCAGTGACCTCAGAGGATATGTTTTTATTTTGTACTTACTGTGCGGCGGCGTCAGCGTCAACGCCGAGGACATGCCAGGAAAGGGCAGCGGCGACGGCGGATGCGGTTGCCCATCCGGCGGATTAAAGTGTCCGGGCAAGCTCATTGGCGACGTGGCCGCGAACTCCTTGCAAAAGTCCTTGCCGAACTCCTTGCCAAACTCCTTGCCGAACTCCTTGCCGAACTCCTTGCTCAGCCGATTCATGCTCTCCTCCAGCCGCTCGTGCGGCGCCTGGCCCGGACAGCCCGATCCCGGCCCCCCCATCGGCACCCCGTTGTGTGCCCCAAACGGAGGCAGCCCCATCGGACCCAGCAGATTGCTGGCGAATGCATTGTGCTCCCGCTGCATCGCCTGCTCCCGCGTCTCGCGCGGATCGCGCGGCTCCCGCTGATGCATCGCTGCCGCCGCGGCAGCCGCGGCTAGCGACATCTCCATCTGATGCTCCATGTGGTGAAACGGATGATCGCCACCGCCTGCGGCTGCCACTGCAGCGGCGGCTGCGGCATGCATCTGCGCCTCCAGCGCCTCCATGTGGCACGGCGGACTGTCGGGCAGGCCGGGCGGACGCATGCCGGGCGGCGGAAACGACAGCAGGCCGTTGTTGCCGCTCCCATTTCCATTCCCGTTGCTGTTGCCGGGTGTGCAGGAGTTGGGCGTGTGGCTGGGCGTGGAGGTGGCGCCGGGCTTGGCGTTCAGCTGGCGGATGTCCTTGAGGGAGAGCATGATGCGCTGGTTGTTGTCCTGCAGCTTGCTGCTGTTGTTGTTGTTGTTATTGTTGTTGTTGTTGCTGTTGCTGCTGTTGTTGTTGTTGTTGCTCTCGTTGTCCGAGGAGTGCGAGTTGCCGGTGTCCTTCTCCTTCTTGGTGGTGCACAGATCCTCGGGCCCGTCGCTGGGGCACGGCGACATGGCGGCCGCGTTCGCAGCGGCCACAGCCGCCTGGCGCCGCAGCTCGTTGGTCGTGTGTATAAGCTCTTCGATGTCCTGTTCGTCCTCCTCGTCGTCCTGATCGGCATCATGCTCGTGCTCGAGCTTATGATCGTGATCGTGATCGTCCAGCTCCTGTTCGTGCTCCTGCTCGCCATCGAGTTCGTGCTCTTGTTCTTGCTCCTCGTCGTCCTCTTCGTCCTGCTCCTCCTGCTGATTGCTGTCCCCCGTCCGATCGTGCTGCTGATCACGACGATCGACCTCCTCCACGTCCGTTTCGTTCCCCGCCTCGGGCTCATCGGTCTGCCGCTGCGACTGCGACGGCGACTGCTCGTCCGCCTCTCCCATGGGACTGTCCTCCTCCTCCTCGTCGGGCCGCTTCTCGCTCGGCTCCTGCTCGTCGCGCAGCTCGTGCTTGATCACAGCCTGCAGCGCCTCCGGCTTGCTCAGCGCAAAGTCGTGCGGCACATCGCCGGATCGGCGCCTGGGACGCGCCTGCTTGCGACGCGGCATCGGCGAGCTGCCGCCCAGCTCCTGATCGCTCTCCAGCTCCCGCTCGCACTCCTGCTCGCGCTTGCGGCGCAGACTGAGCGCCGCCAGCGCGCTCGCCGGATTGCCGAAGAGGCGAGAAGGCATAATCAGCTTGCCCGCCGCTGGGCGCACCATGGCGGGCGAGTCGTCCTCGTAGCTGGAGGAGAGCAGCGAGGTGTCCAGCAGATTGAAGTCGTCCGGCGAGGCGGCCGGCGTGGGCGTGTGCTCCGGCACCGAGCTCTCCACCAGGCCGCGCACCTGCAGCGACTCGCCCGCCTGGATGAGCGTCTGCAGACGCTGCTGCGGCACGCTGATCTCGCCGCGGTACATGAAGTCGACGATGGCCTGGACGACCCAGCCACGGAAGTCCTTGAGCACGATGACGGGATGCTTGCAGGGCGTCTCGGCGAAGACGCGCTGGAAGAACGGCGAGCAGGCGGAGAGCACCATTTTGTGGGCGCGAATGGAGGTCTCGGCGCAGACGAGGGTCACGTCGACCAGCGTCTTGGTCTGCAGCAGGGCGTCGAAGGCGCGCAGGATGTGGTTCTGGTGGTTGTTCCAGCGCAGGCTGTAATGGTCCTGCGGGGCGGCGATGGTGGTGGGCGTGGCCGGCGGACTGTGCGTCGTTGTGCTGCTCGACGCGGCCGTTGTTGCCGTCGACGTCACTGTTGTTGCCGTCCCTGTTGCTGTTGCCGTTGCGGTGGCTGTTGCTGTGGCTGTTTGGCTCATGTTGAGGGGCAGCGGCGGCGGCGTCGGTGGCGTGGTGGGCGGCGTGGCGTGCATCGTGCCATGGACGTGGGCGTGGCTCTGGCTGTGCGAGGGCGGCGGCAGCTGGTGATGATGATGCGCATGCTGCTGATGCTGCAGCTGATGATGATGATGGTGATGCTGATGCTGATGGTGGTGGGGATGGTGATCCATGCTGGACGCTGTCGTCGTCATCGTCGTGGGCGGCTTGGCCAGCAGGGGCAGCGGCAGCGGCAACGGCAGCGGCATCGCCAGCGGCGCTGGCGCCACCTGGCGGCCGTAGTCGTTCATGTGCAGCGCCAGCGGCAGCGACGTCAGGTTGCAGCGTTTTATCAGCTCCTCGGCGTCCTTTAACATGCCCCGGCAAACACGTTGCCTCACGTGACGTGCTTCAAAGTTGCTGCACTTCGTCCACAGTCCGCTGAAACGACAAGTGAGAGAGAGAGAGAGGAGAGATGAAGATAGAGTCTCGGATTCAGGTTAAGCTTGCGGATAATGCGACGTATAATGTATTCAAGCTCTGTTCTCCTGACATATGCCATCGCGTGTATGTGTTGTGATAATATGTTAATGAGTCGCGGCATATATCATCTTTTTCCAGCCCCCCGTCATTGCCTCATTTTCGGCAAATCCCAAGCACAACAATGAGCAAAACAATGCACGGGCAGGGAGATAGGAGGAGACGGGAGGTAGAAGCAATCACAGGCGGCTACGTGTCGTGTCGCGTATCCTTGAGGACATCACATGCAGATGTGTGATGTGTGATAATGGCTCACTCATCTCTGCCTCTGCCTGCGTCAGAGCTCGGCTCTATCTCTCTGTTTGTCTGGCTGGCATACGAGTATGTCTGTGTTTTTGTTTATCTACTGGTAAGTCTCTCACAAACACAGGCACAGTGGGTTCTATCACTGGAATATTGGTATGAATCTATTTTTTTAACAAACTATACTTTGACAATGGTCAAAATGATTTTTAAAATCTTTTTACTAATATTTATAAATATATTTTATAATTATGATTATTGTTATAATTAAATAATTTGATAAATTTGAATAAAATCTTTTTACGATGATCTATTTTATATATTTTAGCTTTTTGCTGTTATAATTCTCAATTGTCAATTTGCTTCACTGAATACATTAATTGAAATGTATTTAATTTCATTTTTATATAATTATCATAAATTGCAAATATATTTCTTTGCTCTTAGAATTATGAGTTGGTAGTTTATTATATTAAATTCAATTATTGAAATTTATACTACGTATTTAGTTCTCATAAATTTAAGAAATATTTCTTGTTTGTCAGTTATTTTGTATTGCATAAATCAATTGAAATTTATATAACTTCCTGTTATTTATTTGAATGTGAATCGTCGATTGCCTTGCAACCACTGTGCAGAGCTAAGCTTTTTTTCGCAACTCGGTGCGTGGCATCTAATTAATTCAGCAACTGTCTAGCATGGTGTGGCGTGGCATGCCCCTAACAGCGCTTCACGCACCCCTTCCAGCCGTCCGCAGTGCGTTGCACGCTGCGTGTGTGAATTTTTAAAAGAGTCGGCAGCTGCCTCGCAATGTCTCGACATGACAAATCTGAAGTCAGACACGGCTAGTCAAATGCCAATTCCAATTCCAATCCCAAACCATAACCCTAACCCCAACACCTTACCCCAAGGAGCCGAGCCTCCACCTGAGAAGACATCTCCACATCCATCTCCATCTGCGTGTCAGAAGACGACAGTTGGATGCAAAATTAAAAAAGTTTACTTTTACCCGGGCAAAAGCAAAATAAACATTTTTATTTGCCGTTTGTTGCAGCGTCTTCATCTTGCAGCGGTTAAGCGGTTGCAAGTTGGCGCCAGAGACCCAAACCGCATATTAACACATGCGGCTGCTGCTGCTGTTGCTGCTGCTGCCGTTGCCAGTCGACGACAGGATGCGGCACGAGGACACCCACGCACGCTTCAATGCAACAATGTGCAATTAGCAGCTGTGCGGCATGAAGCAGCGCTTTTTTCTTGCAACTCATTTGCGGTTGCCAACCGTAGATGAGGCAACATTTTTATTTATTTACTCGCACTTTACTTTCAAGCGGCGCTAAAAGCGACACACTTTACTTGCCACCTGGGCTGTGTGGCAAGAAGTGAGAGAGATGTGAATAGTTACCCGACTTTTTAATTAATGTCAAAGTAAGTCAGTCAATGCAGATTTTAAATGCTACGAATGCTTTGACTTTTAAATTCCACAATTTGTCATTCAAGGGAAATTAAAATGTAACCGTTTATATCGCACATGTATAAATATATTTTATGTATCAGTATCTGTAACCATTAATTTATGAGCACTACATGTTAAATTTCGAAATACACTAAATTTCAAATTTACATATATATAATATTTTTCCTCTTTTTTTCTCGTACATACCATTAAATATTGTGGGCCGAAAGCACTTTATTTTCGAAATATATCCTTTTGGAAGTTCTTTTCTGTTTTTATCAAAACTTTTATCGACTCGAATCTTTCTGATCAGCTTAGCATTATATTAATGTCACAGTTCGTAGCACTGCAATCACAAATTGCAAATTAGAAATTAGATTTGTGTGTATTTTTGTGTTTCACATATGGTTTTTTTATCGCGCAACAATTGAAGATCGCACTCGCTTAAAGTTCTGGTTCTGGTGCCGAGTTCACATGGATGACAAACAGAAACTGCGCGTTACCGTCGAGGGTTTGCCACAAACTGACTGCGAGCAATGCAAATAAATGCGCAGCAAGTCGAAACTGCGCTTCACATGTGGACATGGATATGGTTGGCAACAGAGCTAGAGATAGAGGGAGAATCTGAGAGCAGCCCTCACAGTCCGCACCCTCAAACAGCAACACACACACTCACCCTTGCAGATATGTTTAGTATGCGTGTGTGTTTGTGTTTGTGTTTGTGTGGGCAGGATCAGTGCTCGCTCTCAACTTGCTCTCGCACTCGGCACGCCGCAATTTTCCATGTTGTGCAGGTGATAATCAAGTGTGTGTTGACACATGTACAGCGAAGTAAATAAACAGAGGTTGTAAATAATAGGGCAGGTACTCGGGAATGCTGGACGAAGGTCCTTGCACAGGTATTTTGGCTGCGAATAAATGGCCGCTGACAGATCAATTTGTGGGCCAGCGCTGCGGCCATAAACCAGAACCTTAATGTGCGTCTCTGTTTGTTTTGAGGGATCGAGGCTCAATTTGGTTAACAAATTTCACGGAATTGTTTGCGTTTCATTTGAAAAATCCGCGTTTTATGATAGGCGCGATAATCAAAACACACGCTTTTCAGTAGTTGATTGAATCCGTTCACTGTTTGTATGCGTTTCGTAAATTTACTTGGCTTACAACAAATATTTTTAAAAAATGTTTATTTTTATGAAATTATATGATTTTTGTTTTATAAAGTTAATTAAAAGTTCATATTTTAAATTGTAGTTGAGTTCTAAAATTAAAATTATTTTCACGTTAGATAAATCAGTTTATATTTCAAACACTTTTTTTAATTTAACCAAAAATACACATTAACTTAAAACATTTGTTTCAATTGATCAGTTTTTGAAAATAAACGTGTTGTAAAGTAATTAACTAAAAAACTCACTTAATTATGAAATTTTAAAAAATTCAATCTTAATAAGTTAAGGTCTTCAAATTTTTTTTTATAGTCACATTTGAGAATATAAAATTATCATTTTATTACAAATTATTTTAGAAAATTACGTGTTTCAAGTTTATAATTTTTAAAAGTTAAGGATTTTTAAATAACACGTTTTTTTACCATTTCAGGTTTTATTTGATTTTAGCAAATCCGAAAAACGTATAAAAAACTGTATTTGTATTATTGTTAATGTTTGTCAGATTTTGGATATTTAAAACACGTCCATCTTCGGGCAACGCACACGGACAACTGTATGAGGAAGTGTCCTTTTCGGCATTCACATGTGAGCGTTCGAAATTGTTTCACATACTTTTCGAAAAAGAGTTAACGGGATACTGTTTGGCGTCGGTATGGGATCGTAACGGTATCGGTAACGGTAACGGTAACGCCTAATATCTTCGCGAGAGGTCGCGTGTGCGTGTGTGAGTGTGTGTGTGTGGATGTGAATGTGTCCTGCGGTCGCGTGTATGTTTCGAACCGTTCAAACGTCACGAAGCGACTAATTCAAATGAAGTCGGCCCGAAAAAACAGATATGCGAGCCAAAGGCGGCAGCGGCGGCGACGCTAGCGACGACAGCGACGCCGGCAGCAGCGTCACATACACGCGACCCCACCACCCCCGCACATCGAGGTCCACCCTTCCACCCTTCCCGCCCACGTGCGCGCACACGTATGAGCAGGCGAGGCACAAACAACAAACAGCATGCGAAACACATGAGGATGCTCGGTGCTCGGGCTGCACGATACGACGCACGAGTAACGTTAACGTTAACGTCAACGTTAACGGCAAAGCTTACGTCAACGTCAGCGTCAGCGGCGACGCCTACGCTGGCAGCGACGCAGCCAAGTTTTTACTCCTTCGTCATATAAAATATATTTTTTGCCTTATCACAACAACAACAACAACAGTCGACGTCCTCGCACGTCACGTATACAAAAAAAAAAGAATTTATTATACGAATACATGCACACACACACACAAATACACGAGTATACGAAATACATTTGCATACACATGCGTAGCAAAGCCGAAGCTGACGGCAGCCGAGTGGCCACGAAGCCACGAACCAAAAACGAAAAAACAAATTCGAAAGAAGAGCGACACGAAAGAGCGACGCACCCACACACACACACAGGCGGGCATACATGCATACACACACACACACATACATACGTGGCATGTGGAGCTTTGCCCGCTCGTAAAGAGTAATAGCCACCACCAGCAGCAACAACAACAGCAACAGCAACTGAGTCGTCGTCACCCACCCCCGTTGACGCCAATGCCTCGTTGGCTCACATGGAGTTTACGCTCACACACACACACACACACACACAGAGACAGTTGTCACACGTTGGCAGCGACGTCGGCGTCAACTGCGCGTGAGTGTAACATTTTTCATAAAAGGGGCGCCAGCAGCGCTGCCAGCGTCGACATATCCTTTTTGGCCAGCACACCAGCTTATGGAAAATACGAAAACTCAAAGCTGCGAGTTGAGTTTTTGCTTTCCAGTTGTATTCGAGGCAACAGCAACACCAAAACAGAGAGAGCGAGAGAGAAAGCGAGCGAGCAAGCAAACGACCCAGCGAACAAGTGAGAGAGAGAGAGAGCGAGAGAACAAGCGTGTGAGTGAGAGAAAGTGCGCATATTGAAGGATATAATGTGTGTATGTATATAGAATGTATGTAACGTACGTGGCGCTCTGTCGCTCTGTCTGTCTCTCTGTCTATGTGTGTGTGTTTGAGTGTGGAGCTCACATGTAAACACACACACACACACACACACAGACAACTCTTCTGCTCATCTGGCGGAGACTGCGACGCTGGCAGCGCTTTCAGTCGTTGTTGCTGTTGTTGTTGTTGTTATTATTATTAAAGCCTTTGCCATTCCAGCTGCTGTTGCTGTTGCTGTTGCTGTTGCTATCTCTCTCGCATGTGCTCGCCTTTTAGTATGTTATCTATTCCTTGTAGTCCTTGTATTCCTCGAATTCCCTGCATGCGGCCTGCGTTTTACATAAGCGCTGGCGTTGACGTTGGCGCAGCTCCAGCAACAACAACAACAACAACAACACATAAAATCATATACACAACATATTACACACACATACACACACACACTGGCAGCGCATATGCATATGTGTGTCTCGCTCTGGCATGTGTGCGAAAGAGAAATGCGAAAAAAATATAACGACTCCGATGGTCGGAAAAACCAACCCCTAACCTCGCTGATTTCAGCCAAAATAAAGAAAAAAGAGAAAAGGAAAAACTCGATGGGAAAATGACAAACATACGAGTGCGTTCGTTTAGGGGGAGGGTTACCATGTGCGTGTGTGTGTGTGTGTGTGTGTGTGTGGGACATATGAGTACTTTTTGCAACATTTCGATTTGTTGGCCGTATTCGCTCTCTCTCACACACATACATACACACACATTGGTACATAGGGTGTACGTGCATGTGTGACGGTTGCAAACGCCCACATATGTGTGTGGTTGGATTAGCTGAGGTCAGCAGATTGGCTGAACCGATTTCCACGAGAGCCTCGCTGCAGTATTAGACTGAGGGGATGTCCTTGTGAGTAAGCGTGTCTATAAAGCAATATCTACAAATCAAGAAAGTTTTCGAATATTGCAGAACACATGTCGAATTGATTTTAAAATTGTATAACATTGTTGTATTTTGAATTAATATTTTTTTTAAGGTATATTTATTTATAATCTGTGCGCAGATGATAATTAAATAATATGAGGAGCATGTTCACTCAATTTTATATATTATTCATTTTTGTAAGGGTTTATTTGAGAGTTAAATAAAATCCATATTTACATATAATATGCGAGTGCACCTAAAATCCTTTGATCCAAATAAACCATACATTCTAATTGTATGTAGTTTTCTCTACTTCTTTCTCTCTGTCTTTATCAGCACTGCCCATTTGGCTGAGTTTTGTTTGCTGCCTCTTTTTCGTATGCCTTCGTTTTGTTTGGTTCATTTGCATTTTATGATTTGTTTGCCTGCACTTTGTTTCTGCTGTTTCATTTTTTCTGCACGTTTCTCGCTATACGTTTTAATTGTTTTTCTTCGATTTTTTCAGTGCGCTCCAGCTCTCTCGCTCTCTCTCCGAGCTTTGCTGGAGGCGCTGCACCGCCAGCTAGGAGCCAAGCAGCCAGCAGCCTGTTACGAGAATTCCTATTGTCGCGGCGCCCTCGCGCCTCTCGTCTAGGCGCTGTCAGGTCGCACCTTTCATTGTTGGTGTCTCGCCTGTTCTCTTTGTTGCTGAGAGGGGACCGGGTGACGAGGGACGGGGGACAGAGAGGCAACCGAAACTGAACTGAACTTGCTCTTCAAGCCAAATAAAGTAGGTTGTTGTTTTTACTTATTGTCAAAAGTTTTCTTGGATTTAATAACTTGAATTTCTCGTTGAGTTTATGGTGTCCCTTTTGCTAAATTGATATAAATCGAATTTCACAGCAAAATTGTCAACAAGAATTTTCAGTTATGCAGTTGAACTCAAAAAGTTGCATATTATATATTGCATTGTGTGTATTATGTGAGTGTGTTGGATGTAGGGTAAAAAGTGCAAATTATTCACATTTATTGAAAGTCTTTAGATTTAATCTAATCATTTTGTTCAATTCTTAATTTAATTTCTCAAATTGATCAAGTATTGAAATAGTACAGGTATTTTTGAAAAACATTTAATTCACCAGCATTAAAGCATTCATTGAAATCGTTTTCCAATTATGGAATTGAAGGGCAAATTATTTGCGAATACTCCCTAAATAAACTGCATTTTTTTAGATTCAATACTAAGTATTTTTCATTTAATAATTCTTGTTTAATTCTTGTTAATTCTTCTCTTAAAAGTAATTAAGTGTGGATTATTTGTTCTAAGTTAAAATAGTTATCAATAATTAAAATAAAATAATAAATTGAAAGCATTCTAAATGCAGATGCAGCTGCGCAAATATGCTTTCAATGTATTGTCATCGCCCGATGAAGATCAGTTACATTGTCGCAGAGACACCTGGATATGGTATCACATTGTTAAACAAATAATTTGCATATCAGGAGATTAAATAACAATAATTGCGAAATCCAATGAGGCACGCCAAACGAGAAAACTGCGCGAAATCTGTGCACATTCAGATCGACGCACTAAGCTGGCAAACTGCAGGCTGCTTGGGGCATATGTTAATAAGGATCAGGGATCGGGGACCGAGGATCAATCAGTGTTGCACGGGCTACAAACTGCACGCATGCGCGCGCCGATTATGCAAATCACCGTAAATCGGAGGTTCGCAGTACAACCCCCACGTTACCCCTAGGAACTTTCAGCCTTTCAGCAGAGTGTTGTGTTTCATATGCAAATGAGGTGAAACAAAGGATAGGTTTACTCGTTTTTTACACCTTCAACAATGCGGCGGCATTTGGCAGGGTGGCTGCACTTCCTGTGTGTGTGCAACCTTTATGGCCAAATTATGCAAATTTGTTTAACCAATGCAACTGTTTACGATTGCGAGTATCTCAGTTGCCGCGTTGCAGCAGCGCGTGGCAGCAACCGCCGCGAATGTCTGCTTGCGACAGCGGTTGCGGCGTCTCTGCTTCGTGTGGCTGGAAAAATGCGAATGGAATTTTCACAGCACTTCACTCTTCACCCTTCCCCCTCTTTGCAGACGCGCACGTGCGCATGTCCCGTGCCCTGGACCAAAGTCGAGTCCGTCTCGGCGCATCCATTTGCTGCTCCATTTTTATTTTCCTCGATTTTCCACGCTCGCGAAAATGAGCGCGCGCTCAGCAAAGAAGTCGAGGCATCGAAGCAGGGGCAAGGAATGAAACATCTCCAACCACTCTCTCTATCGTATTTGCCTCTCGTTCTTGTTCGCACTCGTTCCCTGTCTTTCGCTGTCTTTAGCACTCACACCGCATTAACTCTTCGGTTACCATTCGAAATGGTTATGGGGCTTCACTTGAACTGCGCGTATAGCTCGAGTGTGGGCTGAGGGGATGCTGGGGTGAGGGGTGGAGGTGGGTTAAAACTTTTGTAGGTGCGCCTGTCCATGATGAAGGGTTTCGGGTTCTTGACTCGCTGGAGATAATTATGAAATGCATGAAATGCTCTATGTATGAGTTATATACGAGACCGGTGCTGTACGGGGGGGTCTTTGAACTGTGTGCAGGGGATGCAGAGAAAGGGGGTTGTGCAGGCGACGCCATAATGGCCAGCATTTACTAATTAAGAGCTCACAAGTTTTGCCTGCCAAGCGTGCTGAAGAGCGACTATCTTGTCTTTTGGAGGCAGCAGGGATCGGGCATCGGGCATCGGGCATCTTGTTGCAGCGCTCTTGAGCATAATGCGATGGCTTGAGGCAGCCAGAGGAAAAGGATTGAAGCTCTTGCTGTTTGGTTAGTAATGCATGTTAATGAGATATCAGGTGGCTGGCTCGAGGATGTGCCTTTGAGTTTCGGCTGCTCAATGTTGATGAACCCTTTAATGCACATTCATTTTGAAATATATGCAAAATATAATTACTAAAATTAAATATCTTGAAAGAAAAGTTTTTATTCAATATGCATCCTTTAGGAAAAGCGAAATTTATTTAAAATCTATTTATACATTAAAACTAAAAGCAAGTAATTTTACTCATTTTCTTATCCAATTTCATAATCAATAATGTCATATCTAAACTCATAATTATATGAATGCCCAAATGATTTGCTTAAATTGGAATAAAATCCAAGGAATTTCGACAATTATAAAACTGAAAACATCACACATTTGGGCAGACTTTGTTTCCACTCCCTTTAACCATACACCTGCTGGAAAGTTCTTGTGTCTGGCCAAAAAGTTGACAAGGCGTAGACACGACAACAGTTCAAAAGAAATTCTAAAAAAACACACCGTGGAGAAAATAACGCCACAAAAACAAAAGCATACAAAAATAAAAGCGCTCTGGCCAGCGTGTAGAAAAAAAGCGGCCAAAAGAAACAAAAAAAATCAATGCGCTACAAGTGTAAATATAACTTGACCAGCAGCAAACAGAGGCGCCTCGAGAAGTCGCCAACTTGCACCGAGCCGCCAGAATGGCCGGCGACGTCCAGCCGTGGAACAGGCGCCCAGAAAGCAGCAGCAGGTTGCCAGCACAAAACGCAGAGGCCGTTAAGAAAAACTCGCGAGAATGAAGAAAAAAAAGCGACGAAAGAAATGGGAGAAAAGTCGCGAGAGCGAAAATGGAAACGCTGAAAAAATTAAATATGATTAAAAGAAAATAAAAAAAGCAAGAAAGCACAGTAAAAAACAGCGAAGAGCGAGAGCTCAGCAAAAGAAAATTTAAATAAGGCAAAAAAAAGTTTGTTGCGCAAGAAAAACGCCGGGGAGCGGGCGCAAGTCAAAAGCAACAAGCGCCAAGGGGTGGCAGGATGAGCAGGACACGGGGCAACAGAGGGGAGGAGGATGCAGCCAGGCGGACAGATGATGCAACGCAGGCACGTACTTGCCCCTAGTGAGGGATGCTGCTGGAGAAAGTGATGCGAAGTAGAAGTTTTGGCCTATGCCGAGGGCCAGGCGGGCAGAAGACGCTGGCAGGATGGCCCAAGTGGACAGCGGGCTTTTTATGCCTTTTGTTGAGGCTGCGGACAACTGTATCCTGCGTCCCAGAGGAAGGTAACAAGGACATGCATAACAAATAACCTTAGCATCCAGGGCAGAAACTCCCACAGTTGCACAGCAGCAATGGTGGCAGATGTAACGGCGACAGCCATCAACGCCATTTTCATTTTATAACTGTTGACAGCCAGGCGCTGTCGCCTCCGTCTCGAGGCTCGAGACGAGCCCGAGGATTGGGCCTGGCTGCGACACATTGAACAGCGCCGCCGACCAAAGTCCGAGATGGAAAACGGCAAAACGGTTAACAGCGAGAGAGAGAGAGAGAGAGAGTTCTGTCGTGGTCAGTAAGGAAATTGTAAGGGTAAACGAGGCTGACGCTAAGTTGGGCCTTGGAAAGGGTAATGCAACGTATCGATAAGCTGCTTACAATAACTACATTGTTTGTCAATAAATCTATAATAACTACTTCACAAAATATAATATATTTAAGTTAATGATTCGAGAAAAAGTTTATATATTAAGTTCATACATTAGTAGATTACAAATAATTTCAGTAATAAGTTCAATCATTTAACACAAACCTCTTTTTTCTTATCCTACATAAATTGCAAAAATAAATATTTTCATTGTATTACCCTTAAGCAAAACTTTAAAAATGTAATTTGAACCTTCTATTGTGAAGGGATTTTGTTACAATGCTTGCTTCTGTTTTATTCAAAATAGCTAATTAATAATTTATTTCTAATTGGAAGCTAAAGGCATAAATATTCAGTAATCGGATTGATGCAATACATTTTTTTATGAATTTTCAAGATTTTGAACCGTAAGAAGCCACTGCCAAGTATTGCTATAAAGTCGCTACTTATAATCGACCCCAAATCGGGTGTACTTAAACTCTAAGATCAAAGGACTGGCTTCAATCGCGAATCGCACAGCGGTCGCTGCCAGTATCAGTAGATTGACAAACGGAACGAAACAAAATGTTGCTTTGGCGGAGGCAACTCATTAATGAAGATGGACAGACGTGTAGACAGACAATGGGGCAATAAAAACAGCGAGACACAAACAATGTCTAGAAAGAAGCTAATACGAAGTAACAGAAAGTGGAATGTCTTGAGCATAAGGAATTAATTGAAAGTAGCCAAAAAAAAATAAACCAGCAAAAATACGAAAAAGGAAAGACGAAGTTGACGCACATTTGCAACCACCAGGAAGCCGCCGGAAATGGTGGAGGGGGCGGAAAGCGGGGAGTGGCAGCCAAGCTAAAATGTCCACATATCTTTGAGGGAATAGTCGTGACCCTCCCTCCCACATTTTGAAAGTATTTGCTGTACGGCGTTGTTATTTAAAAAAAAACGAAAGCTTCTATTGTCTTTTGAGCTCAAATTTCAACTTAAGACAAGAAGAAATAAGGACATGACAGGCAGTGGAGTTGGCCATGGCAACGGCCAGTTGACGTTGTCCAGGATAACAAGGGACAGCTGCTGCCGCTGCTTTGGAGCTCTGGGGGCCTTTGAGCCGGAATTGCTTCCATTTGCCCCATTCCTGTGCTGCTGCGCTGCGGCCAAGTGGCATAGAAAAATGAACGAAAAATGCTTTGGCAACAATATTAATGAATGAAAAACTGAAGGCAAAAAACCGAAAGCGACCAAAAAGCAATAGAATTCCTGGGGATGCCAACTGTCTAGCAAAATGCTGCCTGACTTGACATTCCCAAAAGCAAAAGCTTCGTGTAGAAGATCCTAGCATATACTACAAGGACTCCTTGACTCTTACTCGCACTCACATATAATTTGTAATGAAAAGTAGACAGAGAGTAATTGCAATTCCTTGCGAAAAGACAGGGAAACGAATGGTTGAAAGCTGACTAGTTTAAATAGGGAGTAGAGTAAACAGATTGTGCTCTGTTAGAAGGAAACTCCCAGGTCTTGGCAGAAATTTGTGAAGCAATCCTTTGAGATGTACGATATATATGAAAATCTTTATCAGTTACACTCATATATTGAAGCCTTCTAGATCAGAAAATAATTATAAAACAAATTATATTTACATTTTTTCAGATTCAAAATATGTCAAACATATTCATCGACAATTTAGTTGGCCTTTAGGAATTATTCGCTCAATATTTTCAATAGTACATTCAGCTATTGACAGGTTCAAGCAACTTCATCGAAATCAACTTCTTGTCCTTTTAGTCTCTCCAACTCACTCCCTTATACTTTTTATTTTCCGTTTATCATCTCGTGCCCTTTCCTGCCTCCTATAAACAGTCGCCTAATGCACTGCCGCGAAAACAAACTTCCTGTGCCGACCAAATAACGCAGCGCTCTTCCAACCTCACACCTCTGTTATGTTCTCCCATGGGCAACTCATTAGAATTCGACAACGAACGCTGGAGTTGGCTCCCTATACAGCAGAAAGTGAAAGTCCTGAAAAGTGCCTACAAGACACAGACCCTAAAAATGCGCGCACGACGTTTCAAAAGTTTGTGTCCTGGCCAAGCTTCTGCTCTTCCCGCCCCTCGTCCAAAGAATTGCCAGGCACCACAAGTGTTTTCTTTGGACCCGAACACTCGAGGAGGGGCCGAGGGGGATGTTGGTTTGTGTGTGGGCGCGCCTCAAAGCGGGGTTTTCCTCTTCGCCCACTCTGCCACGCATTTTCCTACACATTTTTCCAACCATTTTCAAGGGACTGTGCTGCGCACTCGCACTCATACACTCAAACACTCATATACTCATACACACACCCGTTTACCCATCCTCCTGCCCCTACCTCTCTTCCCTCTTCTTCTCCGCTCCGGTTCCCATTCATGTGCTGTCGTGGTTCGTCGTCTTCGTTGTCGTCATCTATCTCGTTCACGCGTGTTTGCAAAAGTTTTTCCACGAGTTGATGTTGATTTTCTGTTTTTTCTTGTTGTTGCTTCTTGTTTTTCACCCACGCGAAAAGTTTGTCGTTGTTGCCAGCGCTGCTGCTGCTGCAGAGTTTTCCCTGCTTTATATGCTTGTATAGCTATGTGTGAGTGTGTGTGTATGTGTGTGTGTGTGTGTATGTACCGTTATATACCAGCCATGCTCATATAAGAGTAATGCGCGCATTCATACGTCGCCAACTCGCCGCTCCCCCAATGAGGGAGCATCGCTTAAGCCCTTCTCCAGCAGACATCCCAGCACTCCCAGCGCCTACTTTATAAACCGAGTATATATACATACGTATCTGTATGGATACATATACGCACATTCACGTGCACGTCGCTCTGCCGATTAGAATGCTGTCAACACGACAAACGGGGCGTATACGTAATATACTAAGCTTGCATGTGCGTCTCGGAAGGTGCGTTTTTTTGTGCAGCTGAAACACAAGTGTCACCTTCAGACTTTTGTTTAAAGAAATTTTAAAAAGGTAATGTTGGGCTAGTATTATAAATATATATTGTTTAGATTTCAGAATTCATATTTATAAATTAAGTGAAGAATCCGTACAAGCAAAGCTTAATTCCTTAATAATCAACAAAGCCCCTTAACTCTTTATGATAATTTTAGTTAAATTGTATTAAGGTAGATTCGCTCACGTCGAAGAGTTTTTGCAATGTTTATAGTCAAGAGCCAAAAATTAGATTTTATACTAAATTAGATTAGTTAGATAATTAAAGATTCTTCTCATGTTAGAGAAACGAATTCAACTCTGATTTGACTAAACATAAATAAGTAAAAACAATAAATATTTATGATAGGATAGAAACAAAAACCGAACAATATTTTGTACATAAGTTTGTAAAAATAAAACAAACTTTGCTCGTATGGAATCTGCGAAGTTGTGGACAATGAAAGAACACTACATTAATCTGTAAAAATAATAAGCTTTTTCTAGTGTGAGGCATACAAATTTTGAAACAAAATGCTTTTAAATTAAATAGAGAATTTCCTCTGCCCATTAGTTTACTTATAACTGTATTTACTTGAGTTATATGCTTTGTTTTGCTAGTTAAATATACCCAAAATAATAGGGTACATTAAGAGTTACGATCTTAGATTGTTCACTAAATTACAGATCATTACACTTACATATGATTTGTTCTGGTTTTACTTGAAGTGTGAGCAAACGTGGCATGACATTCAAAATCATAAATCAATTCGTCTGTTTATGCTGATCAAGATCGGTGATGCCTCCCATTATCTATTACATGAATTAGCAGAATACTCTAAAACATTTTTTTGCCCATTTCCAAAATGGCCACAGGGTATGAATCTGAATTACGAATACGTTGTGTTGTAATGTTTAGTGAATTATTATCACAGCGATTTAGCATAAAATTGTTGCAGCAAATACTTATCATTTAAGGAAAGCAGCCAACGGCACTTTTGACGTGCTTAAGCTACATTTTGAACTGTAAAGCTCTAGATACAAGGCAGTTGGAGTTTCGGTTCCCATTGGACATTCACACACACACACACACACACACACATAGTGTCTTGAACACCCGGGGAGAGCGCAAAGCCGCTTTAGATGGCACACCTGATCATTACTTATACAGTTAGACCACATGAATCCGTAACTAGCAGACTAGACACATCGCCCAAAACTCCCACACAAAACTCGTCCAGCTGCTGTTCAAATGTGAACACATTCAACAATTATACACAAAAGAAAATCTTTTTTCTTCCAGTTTTCACACAATTCAATGCGTTTTTCACACGCTTAAATTATAATTTCAGTTATTTTTTTGTTGAGCTTTTTCGGGTGACGCTACGAAGTATAGTAATGTGGACATACTTGTACGTATCTAGTTATAGAGGTAGCCGAATGATCACATGAGCATACAATTTCCAGACAAAACTGCTGTCGGAGCTAATTTAAATTTTTTTTTCTTTAGCCATCTTAAGGCGCTGAGCGCTGAGCGCTTTAAGAAAGTTGACCAGGCCGTGACTTGTTTCATTGCCTCATTAACTTTTGCACGTAGCTGGCCCGGCTAGTGTTGCCCCCTCCCACTCCCCTTGGCCCCCTTTCGGCACCAGCCCCCACTTTGTTCTCAAAAGATAAAAATCGATTCGCGCGGTCGTTGGCCAAGTCAACTGTCCAAGTGCCGGCTGACCGACGCGTCGGACCAACAATTGGCCAACAACTTTCCTAACTTAACCTTTATTGTCCGAAAGTTCTTCTTATTACTCTCTTGTGCGTTTCTCTTGCATTTTCTTTCTCTTCTATTTCTTGGCAGACACAAAAACAAATTTTCATTTTTTCCGTTTATTTTTTGAGTAAAATTTACATTTTTCGCGGCCTTTAAGCGATGCTGGTCACTCGGCTCGGAGTTTTTGTTTTTTGGTCTATTTTCTTGCGCCTCTCCTTCGTCGGCTTTAAGCGATGTTTATCTTTTGTCATAATATGCACTGGGAATCACCTTAACTGATATTATCGCTGGCGCCTCGGGTGAGTCTCCGCTTGCACACCACGAATTAAGTTACTCTCCGGGTCTATTGATAGGGGCAGGCCGGGTTGAAGGAAGCCCATATCATCTTTCTCTATCTGCATCTCCTCTTTTATTTCTCTTTTCTATTCCCATTAATTCAGCGTTACTGTTATACGATTACTGCAATGTCTCCGTTGACGACTTCTGTTTCTTTTATTACCTGTTTATGATATGAACTCCTATGTATGAATGGAGTGTTGGTGTGTGGGGGAGTCTCTGCTTTTCAATTCTCAGCTACACAGTTGGTTTATTTTCGGACAATGGTCAGTAATTGTTTTATATATTTGTTGTAATACTTCTCATGTTCATAGTTTTCAATTCTTTTCACTCGTAATTGCGATTTAACCGATAACACGTATACAAATATTTTTCAAATCTATTTTATCTTTTCAGTTTTCAGAAAATGGCAAGATATAAAATAAATAATGAATGTAATCAATTTATATTTGTTATCAATCGGATTTGTTTTAAAATAAAAATATTAATTTAATTGTATTTGACATTTTATTTAACTTTGACTAATTTTTGGAAAAGAATAGATCAAATTAGTAATGAATCTAAATTAATTTTTATATATTGTTTATTATTATTATTAGTAAATCAGAAGTTTTTGAAAATAAGAAGATTCATTTAATTTTGCTTTATTACGAAAGTATTTTATATATTCTTTATTTAACTTTGACGATTCAAAAGACAAGAAAAACCTACTCAACTAATTTAAAAACGGGAGCAAACTTTTAATTGGCGTCTGTTGGCAATTGGAAGTGCAATTAAAATTAAGTTAGAACTTTGATAACTTTTACACCAACACAAAATAAGCCCAGAATGTCATGAAAATATTATTAATATATGTTCTCATTGCTTTAAAATTGATACTCATGATGGAATATTTGTAATGCAAATCGTAAAGCAATAGTTTTAGTTAATAACTAATAACCGTATTTAGGAATAACTTTTGAAAAGTTAAGCCCAAATGCCAAGTTGGCAATTTATGAAGCTTATGGCCAAGGCGATTGGTTTTGGTTTCTTTTTATGCCAAGGCTGCAGCAAGAGGGCACCACACCCAGCAACAGCAACAGCAACAACGATAGCGATAGCTATATTCATTGTGGCAGCAACACACATGTGAGGCACGCCACAAAAAAACAAAAAAAGGCAGTCGCAACACGTGCCCACAACAATGGACACTGCGATTGAGGCAGGCTGGGATCATTCAGTTCTCTAGACAGACAATCGATGGCTCTGTTTAGCCGCAACAAAGAAGATCTATGCAAATCAAAAGCGCTGAGCGTATGCAAAAATAAATTAAAATAAAAAATAAATAAATATTATAATATTTATTTATAGCCCCAAATGGCTTTATTGTTTGCAATCATCGCAATGTTATTGATTTCGCTGTGCAGCTGCAACCACATCCACATCCACATCCACATCTTCAAGCTTGCCACAGGCGTCAGATTCTATTAGAGGCAGCAAAGGTGCATCAGAGACGAGGCTACCACAACTGCAGCAAAAGTGGCGCCAGCGCAGTCAAGACACGGCCAGGGACTGTTGGCCATTGTCTTGTGGGGCCGAATGGGAGGTTTCTTCTCTGACCTAGAATCGGTGGCCAAGGGATACGTTTTTGTAAACTTATTTGTCAAAAGAGTGAGAGCAACAAGTGCTTGGCAATTGCATCATGATCATGGCGATCGGTTAGGGATGATGATCATCAAAATTGCATTTGCGAAACTCTCTTATCGTGATGCCTGGCACTCTGGGCCATTGTCTAGACTTGTGACTGAGCCACGTCTAAAAGGCGGATTATCCTAGCGCCAGGATTAACCGAGCGGGTACGAGACGCCGTTGCAGTCTCAGACTTTCAGCTCAGACAAAAGCGAAATCAAATAAACATTAGTAAAAAGTTAAGATTAACATCGTCTCGTCTCGTCGCGAACCGGCCAGAAAGGGAGAGATTGATAGCTCACATAGAATGCAGTAGAAGGCGAGTTGCTATTAGCTACCACAAGACAGGGTCGCTTAATCCTCTACATGACACAAATTAGGTCAGTGCCTCAGTCTGCATCTGCATCTGTATCTGTGTCTGTGTCTGTGTGTGGGAGTGGCATTTGCTGGGAAGTGCAACTCCTCCAGCTTGCTACTGTTTCTGTTTCTGTTACTGTTACGGTTCTGTTTCCATTGCTGTTGTTTCGGAAGCGACGGATAATCATCAAAATTAGGCGAGATCTGTGATTAAGTATGGTTCGCGTCTGGGACTCGTGATTGACTGACTTAACGTTGTTGTTGTTGTTGTTGTTGCTCTCGGTTTGTCGGAGTTTGCTTAACGATTACCAAATCTCGATTGGCATCGACTGCTGGCGTGCGGCTTTTAATGAGGCGTAGTACAGAGGCCAGATCGAGAGCTCAGATCGAGAGCTCAGCAAACAAATCAGTCCATTAGACATTTGCTGCAACTTGCTGCTCTGATTGGTTGTTGTTCAACTCCTATTGAATTCAAATGAAAATATATTGGAGTTTTTTGACTTAGATCAACAATATCATTACAAATGATTCATGAAATCATCAAATGTTATTTTAATATTGAATTCAATAATTACAACTTTTATATCACATTATAATTATATTATTTGGGAAACATTTTTAATTTGGAAGATTGAAAAACACTACCAAGTATTATATTTTAAAGATTTATTTGCATTTCGTTATTATTGCATTAATTTATTAACAAAGTTATGAGCACATTCGCAATCAACATCCAAAAAATACATGCAGAAATACATTATTTAAAACTGATATATACATATTTGCAATTGAAATATATTTTTATTAATTTATTTTTAGATTAGCCAAAATTTGTTTACCTTTCCTATTCAATTAATTCATTTTAAAAATCTTTGCATAGAAATGATAAAATCTTCGGATACCTTGAAAGAAACAGAATTTTAAATGTAATAGAAACTTTCTTTCTGTTTTTGAATTTTAATTACAAACATTTTTGGTAATTGTTTAATATTTGTTATACGTTTTTGGGCCACTTTAAAATTTTAATCGTTACGCTCATGCTAATGTCAATCCTAATATTGGCGAGTTGTTGTTGTGGACTCTCAATTTATGCACACCCCTGGACAACCTCTCATCCTCCTACCGAGCATTCGAATCTGTATCTGTATCTGTATCTTGTTGCATCTGTCGGCTCGGCTCATCTCCAGGGCAAGTTGGCTACTGTGCTTTTTGGTTCGATTCAATGTGGGAATCTGGGCTCTGAGCTCCAACTCTCCATGACTACAAATTGTGAACAAGTGGCGGCAGTTGAATATTCGTACTCCACTCGAATGCCAAACCCACTATCAGCATGCTGTCATATCCTTTTGCATATCCTTGGGCCAGAAACACACACACACAGAGACGGAGAGACCGAGAGAACGTCGTCGCTTGGCTTTTATTGCTTCATTTCGTTGGCGATTTGTTTTGATTTGTGCAGTTTGATAACCTTTTTCTATGGAGATTTTGGTATTGGTTTCAATTGTTGTTGCTGCTAGTTTTTGCTTTTGTTTTGTTATTAGTAATTGTTGCCAATTCCCTGCGGATATAAGCAACAACAGCAATAGCAACAGCAACAACAACGTCAACGTTTGTATCCATGTCTGCACTCTCGCATTGTTTAATTTTGATTTCAACTGTTCAACAGCAGCCACATGACTCCCTCCCCCCAAGCCGCTCCCTTGTCTACAAAACTCTCTCGACCTTATTTTTGGACTTGGACTTCGACATTTGCCGGCGTTGTTGCAACTGAAAAACTTCTTCAACCCAAAACCGAAACGAACCGGTTTCGGTTTTTGACAACATTTCTGATTTGCACACACAAAAAACTTGTTAATAACATATGTATATGTGTATTACATAAAAACTGGAGAAGTGCACAGATCAACTTGAATATTTTATCACCAACAGACACTGTTAATTGTCAAGATGATATAGCTATGTATATGTTATTATAAAATGATTACCCTTAAACTATAACTTTTAATGTTTTCGTTTTATTTTTCAATTTCAATGTTTTAATTCGATCGATTCACATTTAGTGATTCAATTAAAATTTAACAGACAATGTTAATGGTAAATATCATATAGCAACATATATGTTATCATAAGATGATTCCCATTAAGTTTATTTTAAAATTTCAAATCGATCGATTCACATTTAGTGAATTAATTCAAATATTTCGCAACTCGACGTAAACTAAGAATATTTAATACTGATTTCAGAGATTGCGTTGAAAATGAACCTTGAGTGGACTCATAACTTCAGTTCTTGAAAAGTGAAATCAGCCAATGTGATGCTTTAACCACTGACAATTCTGTATGCGCCGGATTGCGTGCTGTGCATATTTTAAGAGTTCTGCTCCTCCAAGTGCAATGCCACCTGCTACTTGCCACATGCCGCATGGCGCACGGCTCGTGAAAGATAGTGCAGGTGAAGCCGTAGGCCACCCGGTGACTTCTTAAACTATGAGGCACACTAATTGAACTTACCTTCAACTTAAAGTTGCTTGGAATATTGCATGAAGTATTCGTATTTTGGGGGAGGCAAGCGACGGCGGCGACGAGTGTTGAAGTTGTGCATTGAAACATCGACACGGGAGGCTTTTGTTTTATTCTTTTTGTTTTGTTTTCAATTATAAATCAATTAAGAAATATTTAAAATATAATTAAATTTGTTTGCCGCGATTATTCATATGCCATGTGAGAATTTATGCTAATTTGCGGAAAATACTTTTTCGCTTATTTATTTTGCCATTTGATTTGTTTTTGTTGTACTTAGCACAGCACTTTGGGCTGTAGCATGCACGGCCCTCACAAAGACACACAGGTTTTTAATTTCTAGAAATCTGTTTAATTACGTAAAAATTATTAAATGATAAATGCATAAAAAACAATGTGATTCATTTGCATTTTGCGATTCGCCATTGGCTGTGTTTTCGATTCTGATTTAATGTATTAATCAAATTTGCATTCGTTTCGCGTGAGTTTTTGTGTAATTTATCAAGTTTTTAGTGCACATTTTTATGATCTTGTTAACGAGCTGCTAATAGCCTATAGTTGAACTTGGATTTCTCCACTTTTTCTATATATTTTTTGTAGTATTTACTATTTAATTGCATTCGTTTTTCACGATGATATTACAGTTAACGGTTGCGAATAATACCGTCGGAAACACGGTACGCTGCACTTTTACGATAAAACGTTAAGCGTTACGTTTACGATCGACGTTTACGATATTCCTTTTGGACTTCCAATTGGATTCCCATTCGACTGGTGGCTGCTGCGCCTGCGCGTCTGCTTCGGTTCGCGTTTGCCCAACAACTGACTTTCGACTATCCACAGAACGAGGCGTTCGGGCAAACTCAAGTCGAGCTTTCGAGTTTTTTGAGCGTTTTTCGTGCTCGCTGGTTGGTTAGCGGGATTTCTGTTGTTTTTTTTGGTCGTTGAGCTGGTTTGGCCAGTTGATTGTTCACACACATGAGCAACAGTTCTCTGTGTCTCTCTCTCTGTGTGTTTTGGCTCGTCGATCTGCCGGCCTGACTAATTGGATGGCGTTCTTCCAGTTGGCGCTTGAGCAATTAGTTTACGTTCTAATTGGTCAGAAATTATTATAACCGACATTTGCTATGCCACCGATCTTGTCAGCCAACAACAACATATACAAACTGGTTTTTCGGCAAGCAGACAGACGGTGTCTGATTGGATCTTGAGCTCGGGTTCTCTACTTGGCCAGCTAATGGGACAGTTATTAACGGGTTTTTTTTATAAATATGTTTGGAAGTGATGATTTGATTGAGTGTGGTGTAAAAAAACAGGCTCGCTCGTGCTAATTACCTTCGCGTTGCTTGAGCAATGAAGCGAAAAGGTTGTGCAATATTTGTTTTTCATTAGCAAGGTTAGAATTAAGTTTAGGCACTTGAACCTACACATTAACAACAATAAGTTCTGTTCTCTGAATATGCAAACAATTGAATTCAAGTATAGTATTTTAATGTGTGATCTTGTTAGCGCAAGGTTACATTTGGCTTCAATAATCGAGTTGCAATTGCAATTCTTTGGGAACTTCAATGCTTGATTTGGAGGTGTAACGCAACAATTTAAATAAATCAGAAGAAAACCCCACGATGTTACAAATACTGTACGTAAATAATTAGATTAAGTCAACAAACTATGATTTAATACAATGAATGATAATATTGAATATTAATAAAGTAAATATAATTGTTATAAAATATTTAAAAATGACTTGACATTAATTGTATAAATACGACTTAATTAAGATAAATTCTAGCAGATTCTAGTACTATTAAATCTGTAATATTAATAAAAATAAAAAAAAGTAATATTACATTTATATACACTTCAAAACCATTTGACAATAATTATCTAAATATAAATATACAAATAAAATTATAAGACTAAATACAATTAAATTATTGTACATGTAATTGTTGTATGTGATAATAAATATCTATAATATTAACGTAACTAATAAAAAAGATTACTGCAATTATTATTTTGAAAAACACTTCACCATTATAACAATTTGTTTTTTAATACATACTGATAAAATCATTAGAGTTATTAAAATTAAATTTTAATTGTTCCTTAATATGCATTATTTTACTTATATCTTGTCAGTATTAATTTTAGGATGTCAGCTCTATTATCTATAAATTATTCCGGCATATTTACAATAACTGACTGCTGTTTACCGCACTTATGAGCATCTGATATCAGCGTGTAGCAATGCGATAAAAGCCGTAATAAAAGGTGGACAACGCGAATAGTTTCAGGTAGGCACCGCAGAGACAATAACAATAACAACAATATCTATGGCAACGGCAATAGTTGCAGTTGCAGTTGCTTCCGCGGCAGCAGCAGCAGCAGCAGCCGCAGCAACACGCGGGATATTTAGATACAAGCGAGAGCAACAGCAACAACAACAAGCGAGGCAAATAAATCGTGATCACATGGTCAAGAGGGCTCCAGTTTAGTCGAAGCAGTCGCCAAAAGTGTGGGAGCAGCGGAGGAGGGGAGTGGGGAGAGGGGAGGGAGCGTGTCCATGGTGTAGGTGGAGTTGAAGCTGCGACTAAAGGCTCAACTCCTTTTAACTCCTGCAGCAATAAATGTTGCGCTTGTCGAGCTGATAAAGCCACACAAAGCGAGTGATCTACTAACAGGCACGCCAGCAACAACATCTACAACAGCAACAGCAACAACAACAAGTACTATAACAACTACTACTACAACAACAGCAACGAGATCATGTTTGTGTTTGTCGTGTCATACGAAACGGAAAATGCTACAAAGCGGCTGCCTCGCCTAGGACCGAGAACTGCTTCGGCTTGAGCTGGTGCTGCAACCAGCTTCCACTAGAGGCGAACCGATCGCATACACAACAGCAACAACAACAACAGCTATAGGAACAACAAGAACAACAACACGTTTCTTGCAGCTCTTTAGTTGCAGTTGTAGCCTCATCCTCATACTGAGCGTCGTCATCGTGGTGGGGCATTGAAATTTGGCGCTTGAATTTGTTGCAAGTTCAGAGTTGAAGTTGTAGATGCGGCTACACAGCAACGGGGCGTCGTCAGCACCAAGAACAGCAACAATGCATGTCGTTGTCGAAATCGAAATCAAGATCAGAACAGAACTCCACCAGCCAGATCCAAATCAGCAACGTCATCAGCCACGCTGCACGTAACAAATGTGGTAGGTGCAACTCGCTGCTTGCAGCTCGCTTGCAACTTGCAACTGGCAACTCACAGTTCACATCTCCCATGTGATCGCCAGATCGACGCGGCTACATCGTGACACACATTGAATGCGGTCCTGCAACGTGTTGCCTATCCACAATCGCCGACATCATGCCTCTTCTACCTGCCACACAGTTCACCAATTTGATTCTAATTGTCAGCGTTGGTGTCCAGTTCTCAAATTCGACGCTGCTTGTCTGCAGTTTTTACAAATAAATTTCCTTGGATTTTCATTTATTTCACATGAATCAAAACCATTTACTAAATAAAGGGAATGTGTCAATTTAGCTCAACTCCAACTATTTACCATAAAATCTGAATCTCTAAAAGGCCGTTGGGTGCTTTTAAAAAAATTAGTTACAAACCCGATTCATCAAAATCGAGCATGTTTGACTGGATATACTTGGTACTCATTTTGATCATTTGATCAAAATTGTGAATGGTAACTGAAATATATCAAGTAAATACAAAACTTATATTCATAAAAATAGAAAACTAAATTTGTTTGTTCAAAATATACCTTTAGGTACAAGGACTACCGTTCATTGTCAACCAAAGCAATTGATTAGCTGCATCTGCCCTTTAAATTGCAACTTGTATAACTTCAACATAACATTTCAACCAATTTCACAAACAAAACATTTTTTAGCTCTATCTCAGGTCTCTCAGATCTATGTAGGTGTTCATACAAACAAATAGACAGACTGTTTCGCTCAATTTCTGATGGTAAAAAGTTTTGATATCCTTTTTTCTACCCAATAAATACCAAGTACATTAAACAAATAATTTATTTCTTTTTCTTTTTTTTAATCAAAATACGTTTATTATATTTTCGAAGTCAAAAATTTAATTAGTGTCAGCTTAGTAATTTTTTAATACAACTCAATAATTTTATTTGTTATTTTTTTTTTTTTAATTATTAAATGGAATAATGCATTTTATTTTCAAATATATAGAAATAATTGCTTTTGAAATAGATATAATTATTGATTAAATTAAATGATATAACATTAATAAAAAAAAAACTAACAATAACATTTTTCAAGTATTTATTTAATTATATATAATAGTGCTGACACACATTCCTCGCAATTTCGATGAACGTAAAGAGCATTGTGTCCGAATTAACCGTGATCTTCTGTATCTTTACATTGGCGGCATGTTGCACGCGTGATTAGCGGCTTAACGGCAACAGCTCGAGTAACAGCTTTAACAACACAAACAACGGACATCAAACATATGCGCTGGTCAGAGCAGGGCTGAACAGATCACACAAACAGATCAGCCGGAGAGATCAAGATCAAGGCAGATCAACCATCAGGCATCAGGCATCAAGCACCAGGGCATCAAGACTCAGTAAACAACAAACTGTTCACGATGCCCCCAAAGCCTTAAATGTACCCATTTGTATCTGTATGTTGGCAGTGTAAATGTATCTGTGGGTATCTGTATCTATGCATTGGGTATTTGTCTATCTTTTGGCTGTTTTTGCCGGCTGCTAAAGGGGCAAGAAAGGTTGAGTTTGGGGCACAGCATGTGAGCGCTTTCAAATTGTTTCAAGTGTGAAGATCAATTTCATGGCGCATTACCGGCAACGTCCCTGCCCCTCCTCTCTCCTCTTACAACTCCAGCTCCAGTTGGACTTCGGTTCGAGTTGAAGACGCAGACGAAGACGAAGATGTTGTTGCCCATTTGCATGAATTTGAATACAATTGACGAATTGTAGTTCAGTTAATTGTCCGTCCGTTCAGTTTTTGTCTAATCTTATAATGTTTCTATTATAATATGCGCCTTTGTAGTTGTTGCAATTGAGGGCAAAACTTTGCTGTTGTTGTTGTTGTTGATGTTATTTTTCCATCTTCTTCCTTTTGTTTATTGTGTGAGAAATTTTGTTGCTCAGTGTGTGAACGAAGCGTGAAAATGAATCTGGCTCTTGATAATGCTGTAATTGTTGCTGCGACTCTGTCCTGGACTCGAACGCCGCGGCGTCTGGTTATTCGATTGGACTCATGGCGTGTTAGTTATTGATCCATCAATTGAGGATCGACTGAACTTTAGCCACAAAGTAATTAGACGCCAAATGCAAATGTCAACAGAAAGTTCAATGGACCGGAGTTGGGGCCGTTGGTGGAAAGGGATTGCAGCTCATAATCTTTGGCGATAATTTATTATTACGACACTAAATGCTGACCCAACATTCAATGCCCTGCACTAATCAGATTGACCCACTAAACCAGTTGCCAGAACGGACTGGAATCTTGGCAATAAGCTAATAGACCCAGACCCAGACTAGGGCACAGGCACAGGCACAGGCATAGGCACAATGGGTGCATGCAACCCGTCAACATTATTATTTGGCTTGTTAACTTGTCTGCACGAAATGACATTTTACAGCTAAATTTGCCTGGTCTGGACAAGATTTCCCAAGACAACAACAGCAACAACAACAACAACTCGGAATCGAGAGTTCGCTTAACGACGTCGAAGATGTCCAACTGCTACATCGATTTCGCAAGCTGTTCACTTTGTCTGCTATCCCCAAGCCCAAACCCAATGCCCAATGCCCAAGCCCCAAACTCAATCCAAATCCAAAGCCCCAACCCAATTCCAATATCAAGTCCCGCTTCTGTCTGCACTCATTTAGCCTCTCTCTGCATTTCGAGTCTCGGCTTCTATCCTAACGAGTACTCGCCGGCTAAGTAAATGTTTGAGCTGAGGCCCAAGAAATCCGCAGAGCTGACTGGCCAAATCAAATGCCTCACCAAATAAATCATAGTCATCAAAAGTGTTCCCTTTCGTTTCGGTGCTTTTCAAGTGACAGACATCGATGGCGTTTCGTTCACTAGCGAAAAGATATAGTATATGAGACAGTTCCACAGCCAGTTACAATATGCCAAGGCAAATCAGAGTCTCATTAGTAAATTAGCACTACCAAAGTGGAGTAAAGCAGAGTAAAGTAGAGGAGGCTTGGTAATAAATAGTTCACAGTGAGTTCCCTACCATTTATTGGTAATGTTAGTTTGGGCTCTAATTGACTTGGAGAATTGTTTTCTTTCTTTTAAGTATTTAAAAATTATTGCTATATTCATATGGGAAAACTTATATATTTCTATATAAATAAAATAAATATACTAAACGGGTACATTTGTTAATATTTGTACACCTTTTGGAGCTGTAAAGTATTTTATTAATATATTTTATATGAACTAGTATACGCATTTCTATAATTTACACTTACTATAAGTTAATTACTTTTAACTAGTTTTTCCAATATTCTAATATTATATTTGTAGTCGATTCTTTTTTATTAAATAAATAATTACATTTTTAAATCATTCCATTATTGTGAATATGGGCAACTCATTTTATCTATTATTTTTCAATTATTTCTTCTATTTATTTCTAACCACTTTGAGTTATTAGAGCTATGATGAATCAAATTCCATTAATTTAATTAAATTGATTTTAATATTATATGTATATATTAAGGCACTTATTTGAACAAATTCTATAATTTCGTATATGGCCAATTTTTGTAGTGCTTCATTGAACGGCACACGAATATTTGAGCTAATAGCCAGCCGAAAATATCGCCAAAGCCATAAATTAAATATTTGGCCAGTGAAAAAAGGGTGAAGGCAACAAATTGCTGCATGGGCAAGGAAAACACCTCGAACACTATTAGCTAATGCCTAGAAGCCACAAGAGGCGAGAAATTCACAAAAACAATAAAACGGCAAAGGAAAAACTGTTGTGGGTGCATTGATATTGCACTGCTTTGAGTGCTGGGGATCTCGAGGCTGAGACCAGTTTTGAAGTTGTTTTGTTTTTTGCTTTGCTAAATGATCAATCGTCGCGATCGAGCGAATATTTATTGTTTTTGCTTTGCTTGTTGTTGTTGTTGTTGTCAGAGTCAGATATATTACTCAGAAGAGTGATATGGGGCTATTATGTAAGTGAGCTGGTAAAGACAACTATTTGAGTCTGAGCAAAGGCTTATTGCTCAATACCGAAAGGACAGGCAAGTGGCTAATAGTTGATTTGACGTTTGATTGATTTTCATTTCATTTTCATCCACGTTGCATAAGCATGAGAATCATTAGATAAATTGAGTATCGAAATTAAGTATTCACATATATAATTAGCTACTTAATAACAAGTCATCCATAACGGCAAAACTTTTGGGACACTTTAATCATTTAATTGAATTTTGACAACAATAAGGGAAGTTACCTAACCACCCAAAACGATGTTGAAAAGTGCAGACAACAACACCTACCTAAAAACAAGCCTAAGATCTAGGAAGTGGACAGCGAGAAGGGCTTGGGTATGGGGGAAGGCGGAATCTTTTCATTTTCAGTATTCGGCTCGCTGGATTTGGTTTTGGAGGAGGCAGAGAAAAATGTGAGAAATTAATTTACCCAAAATGCCAAACTGATTGATTCGCGTCGCACAAACTAAAGTTGAATCGATTAGAGGGTCGAGAGAGCGGGGGAAACAGAATGCCAAGATGATGACGAGTGTCGTTCGCCGCCCACACAGCTTCCAGCAACAGTAGTAAAATTATCAATTAGGCTTCAGCGAAATTGTCGGATTCAGCCATTTTCGTTAAGGAGACTAAAAGCCATTGATTCGTATGAAAAATCACAGTAAATCACTCAGCGACCAAAGTGTGCAATGGACCCCTGAAGATAATCAGTGAAGGGCTCCCAGTTGATGGGCTTTCGGCGGGGTTGGGGGTTAAGTGCTTGGGCGGCGCAGGTGTAATGACTTCCATCAAAATGGCTTTGAATAAATTTTCCCTTAAAAGGGTTGCCAATACCATCTATAATGAGCTTTTTTCGAGACCCCCTCGCACATTATGCCTGAAGGCTTTTTCATTACAAATTTCAACTTATCAACGGAACTGCTAAGCTGATTTCATACTGTAACGATAAGTATCTTAGACACAGCACAGTACACTATATACAAATATTTGCTTGTTTATGCTATGTAAATTGAAGCCAGGAGCGCAGAAAGAAATGAGTTTGGTTCAGGTACGAATATTACATTTAATTCGAATTCTTCTCGAAACTATTCTCAATCTGCGGCCAACTCTTAAAGTTTGGTGTTGCGCTTTAAATGCGCCACTGCTGTTTCTTACTCGCTCCAAGTCGAGACAATAAAAGAAACACTCCAGCCAACTGTATTAATCAATAATTTATACAAGAAAAGTTCCACTATTAGTGATGGCCACACGGGGTGGAGCAGGGCGACTAAAAAGATCACAGGTTTTTAACCCTTTCACTATATGCTGCGCTGTCTCCATTTCTCGTAGTGGCGCTGGTCAGATATGAATACATAAGAGCTGCAGATAAAAAAACGAAAAAAAACATGTTCAGTCTAGAAACACTGGGCAACAAAAAAAACGCTCAAAAATCACTCATACGCTCCGTGAGCAGCCGCTCTCTCGTTCAATCGCACGACTGCGCTGTCTCTCCTCTAGCTCACCAATACAGAGGCAATGAGTGCTTTCTCGCACAGACAGAGCGTCGTCAGTTGGACGAGTTTTCCAGTCATTTAGTATTGGAAGCTTGGGCACTGGGGAACGGATTTGGTAGTCGGGAATGGATTTGGTAGTCGGACTTGTAAGACCCCATTCCGTTTCCGTCGGCTGGCATATTTTGTTTAGGATTTTGCTTCCTTTAACAAATGCAGAGATTTGCGTATTCCTTTTTGCGCATTAAGTCGCATTTTGAATGTATTTTTTATTTCCATTTTTCGCTCATCTTTTGTTTTATACTCTCCACTCATTTTGTCGCTCCGTCCACGGGAATACAGCCAACATTTCCGTTTCGTATTTGCGAAATTTGTTTGTAAAAGGCATTTGCTATGCAGATTCGTATTTTAAATTCTTCATTTTATGTGAATTTTAATCAAGAACGACTGTCCCTAGAATGGCTAGCAAACCTTAAAACATATATATTTTCTCGAAAGAATTTAATATTACAAACAACAAAAATTTTGTGATTGGAAAATCATATAATTCTGAGAATATATTTTAATTGATTTTTTGATTCAAGGTTTTTTTAACAATTGATTTTGTTTTCTTCTAAGAAATTTATATTTTTTAAAACAAATGTAGTATAGTATAGTAAATATGGTAATGTTAATATATGTCCTTTCCAGTTAATTCACTTAAATTTCGTTTGCAGTATCAGAGCTACCCTTACTTGAGCAAAACTCGCCCCATCCATTTGAGCTTCATTACCATCATAGAATTTAAGCAATTAACTGAATTTCATGCTCATATACACATATATTTATATTCGAAATATGGGGAGCAGTAACTCATTCCCTATCTATGAGAAAATCTAAAAAATGGCAAAAACGAGCGCACTAAAGAATTTTCCAACATCGGTTAGGGCGCTTGAGATACGTAAATACATATGTAGATATATGCATGCATATGTATGTACGGCATATAGCATATACATATACAGAGCATGTATGTATGTATACAGGCGAGAGACAAGAAACGAAAGCGAATCAGGCACCGGCCCCCGTCCACGTATGAGTGTGCAATGCGATTGCGAGTACCCGTCATACACGCGACGTCGGCGTCGGCTGCGACGCGGGCTGCGCAGCTGGCGTTTACTCAGACAACGTTCGTTTTTTTGGTGCTCACTCGTTCCAGCGCCAGCTGAGAGAGATGCGAGTGAGCCCCACTCACACACACACACACACACACAGACAGTCGTAGCGCATGCGAGTTCATGTGTGCGTGTGTGAGTCGCTGTCGCTGCCGTTGCTGTGTTGTTGTTGTTTTGCTGCACACGAGTTGGCGTTGGCGCTTTTAATGTGTGCATGTATGTATTTGTGTATGGGTATAAGTCTTACATGTTTTTTTTTTATTTTCTTTTGCGTGTCTGCCGTCATCGTTGTTGTTGTTGTTGTTTTTTTGCTCCCCAGTTTTTAGACTCCGCCTTTTTTGTCGTCTGCGTGTCTTGCGCTGTCTCCGTCGCAACCCGCAATTCGCCACCCCGTCTCATTCGCCTCATTCCCTCACTCCTCTGCCCCTTTCGTCGTTTCTTCGTATTTTTACTGTTTACTGCTGCTGCTGCTACTGCTGCCGTCGCCTGTTGTGGGATTTTTAAGCATCGTCATCGTCATCGTCGTTGCTGTGGGAAGTGCGATGTTGTGGGATGTGGGATGATGGCGGGTGCTAGGTGCCCAGGGGAAAAGTGGAGGGTGGAGGGTGGAGAGTGGGAGCTGCCAAGCTGCTGGTGAAAGAGTGAATGTATGTATGTATGTATGTATGTAGAGAGCGGATGGCTGTGTGTGAGAATGCGAGAGGGAGTGAGAGTGTGAGTTCGAGTGTGAGTGCGAGTGCGAGTGTGGATGTGCCTCGCTCGGTTCGTTCGCATTTCGTGTGATTTATTCATGCACTGTGCACTGTACTCGCTGCGTACTTATGCTTACTTGCTGGCTGCAGTGTGTATGTGTGGGTGTGCGTGTGTGTGTGTGTGTGTGTGTGTGGCTCATTTTAACTCTCATCCATTCGTTTTTTGGACTTAATGTGTTGCCGAGACCAACGAAACGACGAATGAGAAAACGAATGAGTTTGTTGCTATGTTTTGCATCATGTTTAGGTTTATTTTAGCGCACACACACACACACACACACACACACACACATATAATGTATATACTCTCATATAGTATATACTCATTTTAAATGCGTATGCGTATGACTGAAATGGGTTCATATTCGTGTTGCGTCGTCGCTTGCTATGACTGGAGTAGGAGTCTCCACACACACACACACACACATACACATGTGCAGTCATATTTATGTGCTGCGTGTATATATGTATATGTGCGATGGATTAGGGAGTGGCCGAACGTGAGCATTGCATATAGAGAAAACGAGAATATGACGTACGAGTTGTCGTACATTACGGACATTACGCATACGCCGTGTGTCTGCATGGAATGATCCAAGTGTTAAATGGACACTTTTTTCAATTTTAATTGCTTCTAAAATTAATTACGACATGCACATTGAAATATTTACATTTGTTAACTAAATAAATTCAACACTAAATACGCTTATTTACCTAAAACATTTAGTTTTAAATTTTTCAAAGAGAAACCGACAAGTGGTCGCCTCGTTGGCTTAACAATTTTGCGAAGAATTCACAAAGAGTTGAAACACTCTTCAGCGAAGCACTCGGCAGCACCCCAAGCAACCACAAAGGTATTAAATTATTACAAAAAGACTTGAAACTGCATTCTGTGCAGTTGCCATGCAGTGCGGTTGGGCAAAGGGGATAACCACTTGCAGGAATATAGCACTCAAAAAAGAGGCACAAACAGAGGCAACGAGCTGCAAGTCCACTTAAACGAGACTCAATATTTAATAAATGAAAAATGGAGGCTTTGTCAGCGCAAACTGAAATGGAGGCTTTCGGCTTTTTGTCTGCAACGCACAAACTGTCAAAGCGGCTTCCGAAATGTTTAAGTTTAAAGTGATAATTCATGAGGCTGGTCAAGCAAAGATGCTAATTTAATTTTTGTTGCCAAGGCCAAGCGACTGGACTTTGAGGCAATTGTGGTGACTGGTAAGTGGTGGGGGAAGCACAGGGAGGAGGAAAGTGGAAAGACGGAAGGCAATAAGGAAGTTACCAAAGAGAAGCAGGTCACTTAAAGGCCATTCACACGCGCCAGGGGCAGCGTTGACCTCGCGGCGGCTACTTTATTACTTTAAGATTTCGCCTTGACTTTGAACAACAGTTTGCCGGGATGGCAATGGCTTTTCCTTTTGCGTTTTCCATTTTTTTTTGCCGCCGTTGCTTCTCACAATGAATTTCAGTGTTAAACAGCGCAAAATCGTAAGTTTTTTTAACAATTTTTTTCTTTTACTTACTTTTCTTGTTGTGCGTTTCAGTAATGACCAAAAGCCACGTAAAGCCGGTGCCAGACTTGAGTAGGAGACGGCAGACGGTTCACATAATGACCAATTTCCTTGGGGCCAGTTAGACAACTTGACTAAAACTTTAGTTACAGGCTATGGGGACAAGTGTCAACTCTGTAATACCATAATATTTGTATTGTCTAGGTTAATTAATTTTCAATTTGAATTTGTTTTTAACATATTTAAAAATTTAATAATGTCAATTTGTATGATACATACATATCTTGTTGAAATATTTGAGAGATGAAACTAATTTGATTTATTTTTATTTAAATATTTTAAGCCCTTCTCTATATACATATTCCTTTAAAAAACTTTACTAGATTTTTAGTAACATGCTACGGGGACAAGTGTCAACTCTGTGATTGTCTTGTCTAGATTAATTAATTTTCAATTTAAATTTGTTTTTAACACTATTATTTTTATTTATACATTTGAAGCGCCTTCCTATGTATTTTCTTTAACAACTTTACCACAACTTTAGTTACATGCTATGGGGCGCAAATGTGTCAACTCTGTAATTCAATAATATTTGTACTGTCTAGGTTATTTAATTTTCAATTTACATTTTTTTTACATATTTAAAATTCTTTAATTTACACTTTCTCGTTTTAAAGATGAATTTGAATTATTTTTATTTAAACATTTCACACCCTTCTCTATTTGCTCACTTTAACAACTAGACTTACTTTTGTAGCAGGCCAGGGGGATAAGTGTCGACTCCTTAATTCAATAATATTTGTATTTTTAGATAAATGTGTCTTCCATATTAATTTATTTTAATTCAGATTTAAACTCTTTTATATATATGTTAGATTTTTTAAAATATCATTGTGTATGTCATCTCTTTAACACTTTTACAAGCCGAAACGTATCGTTTTGGTTAAATTTATTTAATCACAAATAAAGCTAAGTTTAAAACTCGATCGTGAATAAATAATTGACTATTGCCAATCACAATATCCATACTTTTCTACAAAAATAAATTATTTTTATACAATTTTTAATGATTTAGGATAAAGTATAAATTCTGAAAAATAAGTCTTTATTGAACGATCAAATGTTGTAAACTATGATATGCATTTCAGCGTCCCAGCTCTTACAGTGTGGCCGTCCACTGTTAGTTCAGCCACTACGTAACCAATCAATCATTCAATTATATATATATAGATATGTATATAGATTTCGACTCCTATAAATTTTAACATATTTTAACATATTCAATCGTCACGTGTCAGAATTGCTGAGGGAGTACAGGTGATTTTATTTGCAAATCTTCAAATAATTCCAAACTTTGCTGTATGTCTTCCTCAGTTTTCCATTGTGCTGACTACATTTAAGACACCCTGAGTCGCGTTAAAATTTAACTGTTCCTATTAGGGGATGCCAGCTGAAAGGAAAGTGAGTACTCGAATTTCGAATTTGATTTTCATTTGATAGGCACGTGTATCAGATTTACACTTAAGTATGTGCAGGCGTGCAACTCACAAAGTGATCCAAGATGAAAATTAATCTACAAAAAAAAATTAAATAAAATATGAACTCCAGTTTCTACTGAAAGTAGATTTTATAATATTAATAGAATACAAGTTTTCAAAAATTCGAATAAGTTAATTTAGGAATTGAAAAACCAAATGTTAAGATATAAAGTAATACAAATATATTTCTTTGGAATCAATATAAACAATTGTCATATTGTAATATGCCTATATTTTGTTAATCGAGTCGGTTAGTCCAACTGTAACTTGGAAATCTCCGGCATATATTCTACGCAATTAAGTGCTATCCATTTTTCGGTAATAGTTTTTGATGCCTTCATTCAGAGTTCTCACTGAATTATGCAAATCCCAAATCAGTCGCCACTCGAAGAGCAAAACAAAAAAATATTGGGCCTATGTGCCACACCCAGAGCTGGTATATTGAAAATGTTAATAGAAAAAGCTTAAGCAGGGAGGCGAACACACACAGTGGCTGTCACTCAAACCTTAGCAGGGCGCAAATCCAATTGATTTCAACCAATTTCTCAAACTCCCGGGGCAGCAGGCAATAACACAGAAGAAGCAAAATACGTGCCCAGTCGGAAATAAAGAGAAAACGAAAAATAGCATAAAATCAATTGAAAAACTTTTTGCTCGACGCTTCTGCCACAGGATATATCTCACGCCCATTCTCCATCCACATCCACATCCACATCCCCATCGCCATCTTATATACATACTATATGCACGAGTATGTATGTACACACTCGAAATATCGCATAAGTGACAAAAGAAAAACGAAGCCAAAAGAAAAGAAAAGAAATTGTGGGCTAAATCCAGTGGCAGCTTGCAGGATTCCCATTGGCCAGGATCCAATCCTGACAGGGCTGGGCGCCCCAAATATACATCCTTAAACACATGGACATGGATTGTCAATGGAATTGCGTACCCAAATGGCAGCCCTAACGCTCACTCGCCCACTTTCCGCCTCCTCCCCCCACTCGATATCCGTATGCGAACGAAGCTGGCATCGTCCTAGGAAGCGCTATCTGCGTATTGAACGAAGGATTCACAGCAACAATAAGCGCAAATGTAACAAATAAAATGCAAAGATGCGAAATAAAAAATGACATTCGGATACAAATCGAATAGTCGCGAGATAGGCGAATGGAGTCCGCAGTACCGAGGACGAAGGACGCAGGAGAGAAAAAAATGTTGGAGTCCTGGGGAATTGAATTGAATATTTAATGGCAGATGACTGCTGTTGGTCTCCCACCCAGAATTGCTTTTGTTGCAGCAGTTTCGAGCCAAATGGCTGTTGAATGTGCCAGCTTGATTGTATGGTATATATAAATATATGTATATATATATATATGTATGTGTGTTTGTGGTTGAATGTCACCAAATGTGCACTCACTTTGAGTAGCTGTCATTTTGTCAACTTTTCATTGACGAACTTCTCTCTTTATAATCAGTCGACTGGTCATGTATTTTTGCCTGTGGCCAAAAAAGGGTTTTCTCGATTGTGCGAATACATGTAACATAATAAAGCAGTTTTATTCTTGATATCCAATCGAGCAGTGTTTTACTAACAATCAAATGAATGTAATAAAGCAAAAGAAATAAGTATGAACGACTGCGAGATACCCTGATCCCCATAGTTTGTAATCATAACACGTTTACCTAGACATACACTCTAAGAGTATATATTTGTTTGAGAAAAATTGTTTTATAAATATCTTTTGTTCTGGTTATCAGATTTTTACCAAAATTATAGAGTATCACCAATTAACACATAATTCACAAGAACTTCTCATGTTACTCGATATTTACATAAATAAACAAAATTTAACTTGTTTTAGATTTTCGTATATTCTAGGCGAAGGGCATCCAAACTTTTAGTACATTTAGTACAAATATTATCCTTTTTAATGCTAAATACGAAAATGATGAGTTTCATATTCATATTGAGATCGTTCCTATAAGGGATATTCAACATAGTTAACCATTATGAGAGGTTTTCTGTTCAAACGGATAAACAAATAGGCACTATCTTAGTATTTGTTATTAGAAGTTGATATAATCAATGCATTGATACATTGCAATGTATAAAAAAGTGAACATAGCATTCGAAGAGTTTAATAAATTCATAATTTTATTTTAACTGGAAATATTCATAAAAATGTTATAATAAATTCCAAATATGTTAATATTAAAGTGCTAGTGATTAACACCGCAATTTATAAACAAGTTAATAAAAAAATACCATTTTTCTTAATTTTTGATGAGCCACTAATGCGAAAACTATTTGTCACGTACGATGTTTTAATGTCCAAGTACAATCGACAACAGCTGCGCTAATCGCTGAGTAGTAAAGTGCCTAAATTGCATTTAATTTGTTGACCTCACTGCTCCTCAAATCTATCTCCATCAGCAGATTCAATCGAAACTCAAATCCAATCGCAACTTAACCAGGTAGTTAGATCGATACAATAAGAAACGTCACCTAATAACAATTACCTTTCCCCTAGTTAGCAGATTGTGTGGTAGCTAACAGGGCCAAGAAACTAATTGAGCAAAATACCCACTAAGTGAGCATCCCTTTCACTAAATGCTGACTGGTCACACTCACCCCGTCCCACTCAGCTACTTTCACCTTTCAGCCAATTGTTGTTGTTGCCATTGTGGCTATTGGGATTGTTCGACGAGTATTCTAATGCAAATTTTTGCCGATGCGCAAACGTTTATCAATATTTCCTGGTTGCGATTCAACAAGAGGAATACAACAATAGGCGGGTTGCAACCCACAAATCGCGTCACTAAATCAACAGCTACAACCACAACAAACCACCCTCTCGATAGGCAAATAGACAGACTGACAGGCGGTTCAAGGAGAAATTGGCAAACCTTTCGAAAAAAAATGTATTGGGAAAATTGCAAGCCGAAAATCAGATTGTGCAAAGTCGAGTTAAGTATCCTTTATGGGGTTCGTTGAGCTGGGCAGGATATGGGCAACATGTTTGCCTAATATACACAACACACAACCCCCGCACACACACTCTGCAAGTTGTGAAACTGAGTCAACCTCCCTCAACCTCAACCTCTCCCTTTGCCTCCGATTACGTAATGGGCCGGCACTTGATGATTGTTCTGCGGCGGCATGAAATTGATGTTTTTGCCAATTTTGCAATTGAATTGCAATCAAAGCGATGACGTGAAATAGAACACCCAAGGAGCCAAGACTCGATCACCACTCCAATAAAAAGGGGGTGGCTCTCTGGCTGCTTCTGCTGCTCACTTGGGGTGAAAGTCGTTGCGAAAAAATTATGAAAGTGAAAGCCAAACTAAATTAGGGTAAAGCCGATTTTTCGCCAAAGCTTTCCATGTTTTTTTTCCGACTGCTGCCGCTTCGATTTGGCACACGACAATGGCCGACTGGGTTAGGGGATTGGCAGTTTCGGTTGCCGGGTTGGAGTGAGGGGTGATGGTGAGGGGTGAGGGGTAAATTGGCGTTTAGTTTATTGGCCGCCAGCCCGGCAGCTGGGATGACGCTTTGTTTGTTTGCTGTTGTGTTTAGCGGGTGTACAAGTTGCGTGTCATAAATTTTCCCAGCATAAATTTGCACGCCGCTTTTCCTTGAGGAGGCGTTGAGGACGACGGGGGAGGGGATGGCGTGTTGCCAGCATGCGGCTGCTGTCAACGCAATTGGGCTCGCGAATAGTATATGCCAGGTTATAAAGGGAATTGTGCGTGTATCTCAGAGGTATTATTATCTGATTGTCATACAATCTGGCTCCGTAGCCTTGAGAGTGGGGGCGATTATGGTTGTCGCTTTGGCAATGAGCTATAGCCAGGCAGCTAGGAACACACGGTGTATTTGCAGCTGTTGTAGTTGATCATTAAATTTAAATGGACCTAGCATCAGTGAGGTTATAAGAAAATAAATTTACTCATTTATCTTATATCATATATATTTAACCTGCCAGCTTAGATACCAGGAGTTCCTACATCACTATTAAAGTTAATTATAGTTATTTTCTTATTATTTTTGGTTAATTCCATATTTTGAATATTTTACTACAGATTAACTTTGAATAACATCTTTAAAAATGTATCAAAATAAAGTTAAAGTCATATTTATTGTATATAAACTTTAAATTGCTTGGCTATGTCTTTAGCTATTGTTGATATTTATTAGATGCAGTACATATCAGTTGCGATTGAATCCCTCGATTATTACCCTGATCCTATTTGCATATTCGTTTCTTCGATTGCAATAAAAGTCATATTATCCGTCGACTAGCATGCTCATAATAACAATAATTTGATAGCACACACACGCTCCAAAGTCCTCCCTCTTCCATCCGCACAACAAACTCGTAGCGCCCTACTCAAATTCATATTTGTACATATTTGTTTGGGAGATAAGCAAAAATATTACACGCTCCAGAACGTGACCAATGCAAATGCATATGAACTGAACTGCACTGCGGGTGAAGGCAATAGTCTGGCCCGCTATAGAATGCTGGGAGATGGGAAAGGAGTCAACTCAATTGAACCCTGTAACCCGACGTGTTGCTTCTGCAAGCGCCTACCTCATGCAGCACTGTCTCATGTAGATCATCTGGCCAAGAGCAACAACAGCAACAAGGGGAGCCACAACATCATGGGGCAACAGCAATAATAAGTGCAGACAATGCCAGTTGAGGCAAGAGCTGAACATCGCGTGTGTATCACATTCTGTGCATCAGCAGCCGGCGCTCAACTCAACTCAACTCACCTCAGTCCATTATCCAACTGCATTCCCTTTTCTCGGCCACAGCATTATCGGTCACGTACTAAAACAAACATTTTCATAAAGGAATATGCACATACACATATAGTATGAGGACTATATGAAGAGTCCAGCCAGACTCAGTAACATAGCTGAAACTGCTCATAATGGATGATAATCGTTTAGTTCGCGAGCGCCAACTTCGACTATGGATTGTACCGACTTTTTGGCAATGTTCTTTCTGATTCCCTCTGAGAAGAGAGAGAGAGAGATTCCCTTGTAGCGCCACATGATCACCTCGTTCTTGTTCGCATACTTTGTTGTCTTCCGGTTGTGTTGGTGCAACTTGCTGAATCGTGTTTGGCTTTTATGTGGTCTGCTGTGGTGTGGGAAGCGGCTTAACATCATCTTGCACTTGGCACTACAATTGCCTCCAATTGCACTCCTGCCGTGCGTTCTCAGATCAGCTGAAATTTGATTGCTCTCACTGATTATAATGCTGCGATCTGTGCGGGTTTCGTATGGTTTTCATCAGAGTTCCTTGTGAAAGTAATTCGATATGTAAATTGCAAAATAATCAAAAATTAGACGCGCTGCAATATTAAATAAAAACATTCGAAGAATTGAATATATAATATTTGTTGAAAGGAATACGTAGTTTGCTTACGATTATGTATAATTTTAAGATGAACGGAGAGAGACATATGGGAATTGTTGACTGAATTACCACTGAAACAGCAGTGTTAAGTCAACTTATTAAATTAATGTGATTCAAATGAAAGCTATATTTACAATTTGATCATTTAAATACTGAATTGAAAAAATTAAATTTTTTAGATGCTTACAAATTCGTATTGTTTGAGCTTTTTATTTTTTATTTTATTTTGAATTAAAGACTGCAAATATGAATATTTAAGTAATTATAGAAAATCATCTATTAAGGAACATAGTAAAATTTATTTTGCAAACAATATATGCATAAATACATGTATTCAAATATGTTACCTAAAATGTAATCGTGACTAAACTAACTTAAATGTACCACGTTAAAGCTGCCCGAAGGAGTAACTGTTTTCGCATTGCACAGCTCCCCAGTAAGTGGCCTCATTTCATGTTCAACAAGTCGTGCAATGCAAGGGAAGCATCCCTGGCATACTTGGCCTCGTATTATTAGCAGGTCTTTGCCTGGCGGAGCGTGGCAAGTCCTCAAAATCAAATGCCAAAAATAATGCAATAAAAATTTTTACAAAATATTTCGCAAAACTCATGTAAAGGACAACGAAATTTTTATTGCCGGCCAACGCCCCATTTTCAAGAAGCCGTCTACAGTTTCCTTGCTTTCCTGCCCTTTTCATCCCAATTTTATCTTTTAAAGCTTTGTCGGTGTATTTTTTTACATTTAGCTGGCAATTTTGTAGCTGGGCTAACGCCTTTCCGGATGCTTAATTTAATGGCCATGCCGATTTTTTATTCGCAACCTAAACGCGACCTGGGTCAACTTGTTAAGAATCCAATGACCCAACCGGTCTGTAACTGGACTCAACATTGGCTGACTTTAATTGATTTGCTGCCGTTTAAGGCAACAACAACGAAAAACATTGAGTAGCCTTTGGTTCCCCTTCTTATTCTGTCTCGGCACTCACCCCTTTCTGGACGGAACTCATTCGACACCCTTGTACACATTTTGTTTTTTTTTCTACCGATTATGAGTACGACTTCTGTTGTAGTTGCTAATGCGGCTGTGGTTGAAAGCGAAACTGACCTTTGGCTTTGGCTGCCTTCGCTGGCGACCCGTCGTCCATTCGTTTGTTCGTGCGGTCAGTCGGTCGGTTGCCCTCGTCATTTGAATACTCGAATATCCGAGTACTCGAATGCTCATACTCACACCCATTCCCATTCGCAGTCGTCATGGACATTGAGTGACCTTTGCTTGTCAACCGTCACCTCTCACCCAACCCCGTAGTTTGTTGCCTGTTTTTCAGTTTTACTTTAATCGCATTCGTGTTGTGGGTCGATTCCAGATTAAGTTGTAATTTGCAGCGGTAATTATTTCATAACTTCTGAATGGGTGCAAAGTGTTCGACGGAGGGAAAGCAATTCTTCAAGACCTTTTTAGTCCTGTTCACTTTTAAAAAAAAGTAAAGAAGGTGATTTAAGTTTGTCGAAATCGAAATGTGTGTACTGGCGGAATGAGACATTTCCGATCGATTTAGTCACGCCCGTTCGTCTGCACATGTGTCCGTTTGTGAGTACGTCCTCATGAACATAAAGATCACATCCACTATAAGATGTATTCCCGATCCAGCTTGAGTTTAATGTAGAATTTCTATATCTATCCCCGATAATAATAACAATATCTTATTTTGAAGATGTGTAGTCGGAGAAACAATTTGGGATAAGTTTATTAATTACGTATTTTGTTGTTTCATATTTTTCTGACACGAATCAAAGTCAAGCTTGAAAAAGTTAATTAATACAAACAATATGTATTACAATTATGTTGGGTAACGAATTTCCGAAACATATAAAACAAATATGAACAGGTCTATTACAGTCAGCCCATGACTGTAGCTTTCTTATTTATACTTTTGTGAACCTGGAAGGCAAAGTTGGTTTAAGGCTGGGGCCTTGAAATGTGGCGACAAATTAAAGTTGCAAATATTGTGCAATGATGAAAACTTAGACTATTTCTCAAGATTCATTAAAAGTTGTAATTAATAAAATAACTCATTCCGTATTTTAGAATAATTTAAAAAATTTAGGATATTTGTATACTATATAATATAAATAATATACAATATGTTGAATGCTTTTTCAAAACTATATTCTTATTTTTATCAATGTAAAGTTGATGTTATTGTCATTGATTATTATTTTGAAATTTATTTTTGAAACTTTTGATTTATTGTCAAATGTCAATTATAGTCGTAGATAACTAAATAAATCAATTATATTATTCCTGTCTTATACGACAATAATTTTAATGAGATATTTATGAATTCTATTGTGCTATGATTTCCAATTGAACACATCAATTCTTAAGATCATTCTGTAGCAATTTTTGCTAGGTGCACCATATTCTTTTGTCACGTTCCCAGCATTTTCACGATTTATTAAAAATTTGCAAGGAGATACATTAATTCGATGCCCCCATGTCCATGAGCATAATCAAGAGCAATTGCGATGTTTAAAGAAATCCGAATCGTAGCGAGTGCCACAGTTACAGATACAGATGCAGATATAAACAGCCACAGACACAGATACAAAGACATATGCCACACATATCCAGTCTCAACCCGGCATGTGTTGCCAGTTGCCAGTTGGCAGTTGGAGTCAGATTCCCAGCTGAGGTCGGGGTATTTAGATCAGGCAACATTATGCAGAGTAATCGCCTTACAGGCGGCCGCTGCACGTTTTGCGCAAATTATTGCTGCATGCCAGACATGCGACTGGGGCAACTCCACGCTTCGCGATCCACACTCTGCAGCTCTTATTGGTCACTTCACCACAGCCTGTTGCACTTAAGTGTGGCATTCTTATGTGCATTCTGTGGCTATGCTTTGCGCCTCATTTTATGCGAAATGCTCCACAAAATTAACCTTGTAAGATTGCAAATTAACCGCAAATTAGTAACAAAAAATATTATGTTAGAATTCTTTTTATAAAAATATCAAATGTGTTTGTGTAAAATAAATAACGTTTTGTCAATATTTATGGTGAAAACATGTTTTTAAGCATTTCATAAAAATACAATTGGTCTGAAATTACTAATATTAAATCAAATATTTATCTTAACTTTTTAACATACTTTAAGTTTCGAATTTTTAATATTTAAAATAGTTTGTGTCGGCTAATAAATTCAATTGTCAATATCTGTTTTTCAAAAATATAATTTATGCACACAAGGCCTGATTGTTTAATATATTATATAATAAAAAAATATTTTTATTAATATACTATTCGTTAGAGCTGGTGTTATTGTATTATTTACTTTATGGTAAATCATTTCAATGTGAGATGATTGATGATTTCGTGCACATTTTATAGAGACTTTTGTTATTTTAAAGACATTTGATTTAAAGTTCCAAAATAAAATTAAATCATTTTGCAGGGGCTTTTAAAATAATGAAATTAAAGTTGTTAATCTGGAGCAGGAGTTATTGCATACAAAGAACCATAATTATGACAAATGTTTGTGAGCAAATTATACATTGATTAGAGAATATTTTGTATATATAATTTTAGAAAGTCTTCTGAAATCAAATTTTAGAAAAAAAAAAAATAAAAACCCTTAAGTCATGAGTGCTCGACTACGAAATACCCTGTATCAATTAGCTTGTAATCATAGCACACTAAACGTAGATATTTATTTGAACACAGTTACCATGAGGTGGTACCATAGGTGTTTTGAAACACCTATTTTGTTTTGCTGGTCAGACTTCTACCAAAACTATAATATCCTGCTTTTGACCATTTTCCATGAGCACAGAGAATACAAATATTTCGCACTGATTCCTAAAATAAAATCCAACATAAATTCAAAAGTTGTAAATCCAAAAGAAGAAAAACATTTGTAACGCATATTGAATTTGAATTCCAGAGCAACCTCATTGAACTTTCTTTAACTATTCAGCAAGTTAACCACTGAAAGTAGCGCCCTCCTCCTCAAAATCTCAACTGATTTTAGCAGCATGTTGTGCGTGTTATCTCATGTAGTGTCACCCATCAAAGTCAACCTCCCAGAGGCCTGCCTCCCTAAATAACAATAGCGACAACGACAACAACAAGATAAATGACAGCAATTGACTTCATTAGCCGTAAATGTCAAATGTTCAACGCGTCGTTGCAAGTGTGGCGCAGCAGCCTTAGCGTCGTGTTATGTTTATAACAACAAACAAAACAGCAAAGACCGCCCAAAACAACCAATATCCCCGTTCCTCCCCTCACCTACCATCGCAGCTACCATCAAACATTGCCAAAAATCCGGTTAGCGCAGTTTCTTAGTGGTTTTCGCTTTGCTGGGGCAGATAGAAAAAAGAATTTGCATACGCATTTTGCCTGCATCGTTTGGCAGTCGGGCGAACGGGGGTGGGAAAACGCTTTGGGGGGAGAGACGCTGTGACTCCATTAAGGGTCTGGGACACACAATGAAACCATCAAAATCCAATGAAATAAAATAAAATTCCAATAAAAACATTTTGGCAAAAGGCAAAATACGACATGCGAAATGCGGGCGACTTCGTTGCCAGGGGGGAGGGTGTTGTCAGGGGGAAAGTCAGAGGGTGCGCTGCGAATGTCTTTGCTTTTGGGTCTCGGTGTTGACATGCGGTGAAAGTCTGCGAAAGTAACTGTGCTTGTGTGTGTGTGTGCAGCCAACCAAAAACTGTGCACACACACACACTCACTTGACTGTCCCTTTTTGGCAGACGTGTGCGTGGGATTTGCGAATTTTTTGCAATGTCGTGGAAAATCCAGTGGAAAAACAGTTTTTCTTTGTCCTGAGCTGCCAATGCTGGCTCTGCTGGTTTCTGTTTGCCTTTTTGCCCTTGTTAGCGGTTTCTGTTCAGCGACACTGCTAAACTGCCAAGTGCGTGAAATGTCAACATGTCACTTGCTTAACTTCAAGCGGAAGGGGCTGGAGAACTTGATTTTTGATTGGTGCAATCGAGTGAATAGTCATCGATCTAAACATGTTCTGATAGTAGAGTCAATTTCATTGCATAGCCAATCTATTATTATTTTCAGGGAGTAGTAGAAGTTGTAGATTTAATTTAGAGTTATAAATAATATGTTAGTTGATTTATTATTTACATGAATAGAGTTAGGTTGGAACAGTCAGGAACTAAAATGTATAATGTAAATTAAGTGCGGTTATCAAGATATATTTTAATATAAAGAGCAAAATCTTAAATCCCTATATGATTTATATGAATATATAGAAGTTTAAAGATATTTATATTAATAGATAATAAGTTCGTTGTTTTACATGGGTAGACGTCGGTTGAAAATCTAATAAATAGTTAATAAAGTGCTAATAAGTGCTAATAAATAGTTAATAAAGTACTATTTGAACAATTAGTGTATTAAAGCTCCATTAAAATATAAATGAATATTAATGAAATGATTATAGATTCTATTCCGATAATCGCAACAAATTCTGGTTTATTAGTTTCTTACGATAAGCATTACACGATTATTTTGTGTTTTGTATTTACATTTCTAATAAGACGACGATACTATGCATATTATAAATCTATTTAAATATACCGGAGTGAACAAATATATTTTATTTTAGTGTTAGTTCAATTATGGTAAAACTACATATTTTAATTTTGATCCATTGTATTATATTTACAATAATTAAATGAAGAAACAATTGAAGAGTTTCCAATAAAAGCGAGTTAACTTTGCAATAGAGTAAAATGGCATATTATCGAATGTTCACTGTTCCGCGTTTGTAAGCAAGTTCAGTAATATTTTAAATAGGTTGACAAAGTCAAATTACAAGTGATCACAAAAAAACCCAATCAAGCCACACATAATTTGTAGCCCAAGAATTTATATAAAATATTTATATCAATGAATAATATTCCACATAAATTAATCCAAGACCAGTTGTGTCTGGCAGTTTGAAATGAAGCAAAAATTAATCCATTAGATACGCCTACGGTGTCAATTACCCGACAATTATCTCCCCGATGATAATGCCAAGTACTGTGACAGCATCCGCATTTACGAATGCTCTATAGAAATTTATCTTTTGTGTTCTAGTTCGAAATATAAGCCGAAAACTTGTTTCAGCTCGATGCTCGTCACCCACGCAATCGAACAGTTGTTAAGTTGGCTATAAAAGCGTTGCGATAATTGGCCATCAGCATCAGTCGTTGACGAGCTAACAAAACAAACCCAAAACAATCAACATGCAAGTAAGTGTGAGAGAGCCTTGACAACTATCCCAGCATCCTGAATCATTTGTTTGCCTTTCAGTTCCTCATCTGCTTTGCTCTCTGCGTGGCCGTCGCCCAAGCCGGTTTCCTAGCCTCCCCCGTCGCCACCTACGCCGCCCATGGCTTTGCAGCTCCCGTAACCACCTATGCTGCGGCTGCTCCAGTTGCCACCTATGCTGCTGCTGCCCCAGTTGCCACTTATGCTGCTGCTCCAGTGACCACGTACTCCGCTGCCGCCGTTCCCGCCGCATACCCTGCCTACACCCGCTCTGTGTACAGTGCTCCCGCTTATGCTGCCCCTGTGGCCACGTACTCGGCTCCTGCTTACACTGCTCCGATCACCACTTACGCTGCTCCTGCCATCGTCAGCCCCTTCCTCAAGAAGAAGTAAGAAGCTATCCTCACTCTAGACGAATTTCCCAAACTGATTTCTTTCGACTAAGATGTTTTGCACATTAAACTTTCAATTGGCAACTGAAAACAAGAATATTAATTCAAATGCTCAAAGCGTGTCTATTATGGAATATAGGAATACCCATAATGACTAATGAATATAATGAATATCTCTACCTCGCTTAACTTCATCAACAACAATAGTCTGTTTGCTGTGGAAAAGTATAGGGAAGTATAGGAATATTAAGATTATTAAGACCCTAATTGATATGGTCACCTATGTAGCGTTTCAAAGACTCGCAACATAACGTCATAAGCATTGCTTGGAATGTTTTCTCTAAGCATGGGCGTCAAGTGACCAATCACACGGATTAATTGCCTGGCGATAAGGAGAGCTGGCAGACAAACCAGCAGCTCTGGAGTGTGGCCTCTGCGAACTTACAAACTGGCGAACGCGCGTGCTCAAATAAATCATTTCTAAGACACGGCAAGCAGGCAGCCAGACACTCGTTGGGCAATCCAATCCGAGGCGATCTCATTTCAAGTGCAAAAGTGCCGCAAGTGGCAAAGAAACTACCAGGCTGAAAAGGTGACTGCCACAACAATTGTGGGTGTAACAAATTCGCCGTCAAATCGCGACTGAATCGTAAACGACCAGCGAACACACAAGACAGAACCAGAACCAGAGCCCGGACCCCAAGACCCCAAAAGATCCAAAGGCCTCAGTGTCGGACCCAACGCGAATTCGAACTTCCCAGCTCGTATGTGGCATGGGGGCAGCAGAAACAGCAGGGACAGCGATCGCTTCTCACCCAGTCCAGTCCAGAATGGCCAGTGCGATATTGGCAAAGTGAAAGCCGCTCCGCTCTGTTTGCTGCTAGCTGCAAGGATGCAAGGGTGAGGCAAATGGCCAGACAGGGATTACAATTTAGACACCGGAAAACAATGAAATTGACAGCGCATAGGCTTTGGGCGATCATCTGCTCAACCATTTAGTGGATATTTGTTGAGAATTCTTTGCGGCGCTGTCCTTTTATCAATCTCAAAGTGGCAAGAGCTTGGAAGCTGAGTTGCCACGGCCAGCTGTGAAACGCCGAAAAATATATACTTTAAATGCTTTTGGAGGTTATATAGATTTGATACTTGACTTTGATTTTAAAATAGTGAGCAATTATTTCCATTCTGTTAGATACATATAATTTATTTAGAATAAATAAATTTACAAAAATTGATAATAGAGTCTTAACTTAATTTATTTTCTAACTTTATTTATTTGAAATACATTTTGTTTAATATTTATCTGCTTCGACAACCCTGCTCCTCAAATTGGGCACATTCAGGAAGCATGGCGAACGAACTCTACTCACCGCGCGTAGAGCCACAAGAATCACTTTCAAAGTGTTGCCCCAAAATGCCGCACGAACACCGTTCAATTGCATTTAAGAAGCCAAATGACCTCCGGCGCCCTCCTAGCGCAACATTACAAAGCGAGGGGCGGGGGCAGGGGGAGCAGCTTACTCACTTATTCACAACTCAATGCCTGCTTAGCCAAGACGAGTTTAGCGGGGCTCGCTGGTCAGTTCGGCAACGGCAAACGGAGCTAACAAGGCTTTCTGCAACTGCTGCCAAGAGTGCTACCACTCCTCCAAGGCCCCACTCCACTTCATCCGAGAGTGCTATGTGTGTATGCGTGTATGTGGCCATAACGCATACAAATATTATTATATTTAAGCCTAGACAGAGACTCATTTCGTGCCAGCCATCGATTCCTGTACTCTGATATAATCGCAATGCTGAACGGCAAACTCGCACGCGCAACGTCTCGACTTTAGCTTTAGCTCTGGGATGTGGATGTGTCCGTGGTTATAGTCATAGTTATAGTTGTGTTTGTGGCTGTGGATATGGAATTATTTGGTGCTTGGCCGAAATTATAGACTTCGAATTCTATGAGATGCAGCTGCGTAGTTATGCCCATGTTTGTCTATTGTCTGTTTAATGTCGTGTTTTTTTTTATATCTATTTCTACGTAAGTGTTTTGCCAAATTCGTTAAATTGCACGTGAGATTCCCAAATTCGTTTAAATTGACTTGTTTCTTATACTGTGATATGGATCACGCAGTTGGAAAACCATTCGATTGAATATAATTGCACTTTATTTCAAGGAATAGGTGCATTTATTAGGTTTATTGAAATATTCGTCGTTTTGCAATAAAAATGAAATATTAAATTATTATTATTATAATTGAAAATAATTCTTGAAGGTTTTGCTTTGACGACGTTCTTAAATCCTAATACATGATAGAAAATATTAAATTATTATTATTATTATTTAATATAACTGAGAATTCTTCAAGATCTTTTTGAACCACCTACATGATAGCAACTCTTCTTATCCCCGCCAATGTCAAAACTCACATTCACGAATTTCGAATGAGTGGGAGTAAAGTGAAACAAATTAAAGTTAACAAACATTAGAGAACAAGAATTAAGAAAGTGCGCAGGCAATTAAGTTTACTACATTTACAAATTTATCAAGTAAATATATTCAAAAATACTTGTTTCAAAAATGGAATTATACAGAAATGCATCTCGTCCTTATAAGTGTTAAGTATAGAGAGTGTCATTATTGCGCAAAAATAAAGTATTTTTCGGTTCTCATAGAAAATCGTGGATAAGGAAAAGTGACAGGTACAGTGGGGCCAGTCAGAAATACATGCTCAAAGCTGATTTACGTCAAATTCAGGTATGAAATAGTGCGTCATATATTACACGACACGCTGCCAAAAAAGAGGAAAGAGGAACAATATGAAATACAATAGAGGAGTGAGTTGGGGTAGCGAGAGAATAAAAATGGGAATTGAAAAATCCTTCACCTTCGCTAATACAAATGACGCCCCAAGAGACCAGGCAGGAGGCTCGACTAAACAACAGTGTGCACACGTACAAGCACACGCACTACAACAACAACATCAACAATGGATAAGAAACGTCCCGGATATGTTCCAGCGGAAGCTGAGAAAGTAGCAAAGTCCACAAAGAATAAGATGAAGCAGAGGAGGGGTAAGGGAAAAAAATCATTTACATGTGACGAGGGAGACAATGCGTAGAGGGATGATTATTAAATGGGTGGCATGTTTAACTATAAAACGAGACGTCGCGTTCCGTCGCGGCGCGGCGATGAGGCTGAAGATAAGGACGAGGGTGGGTGCCAATGAAGGACAGCTCGGGATTTGCATGTGCGCTCAAGGGGAGCTGCCGCGGGACCGTGGGGCACTGGATTCCACACTGGAATGAGCACAGACAGGGGGTCTCAACTTGCCCGACTGAATGGACACGAAGGAGGCTGGGCTGGCGAAGAACTTGGACAGGCTATTGGTGTGACAAGCAGCTGCTATGGCTATGGCTATGGCTATGGCAATGGCTGTGAGTCGTAAGTGCGGCACTTGAAACCGCCTTTAAGTGAGTACAGTATGGACCAGGAGGCAGAAGCCGAAGCCGAAGCAGCCGAGCAGCAGCAAAAGCAGATTCAGCAGCCACTGAATTATGCAAAAGATTTACGCGCTTGCCTTCAAGGGACCCAGAAACTTTTTTTGTGGGCGTTAGCGGCCTCCCCTCATCCCTTGCCCTTACCCACAGCCTCTCCGTATGCCGTCAGAGCGCATAAACTTTGCAGCCGGACGCCAAACGCATGTGACAGTCATACACTCAGTTTGTAGAGGAGGAATTTGCTGGGAGTGCCCACTGTGCGACAGTTGGCATAGACTGTCGCTGGGCGGTTGTCAGAAACAAAACAGCCAAAATTTGTTTCACAAGCCAACAAAGCTCTCAGGATTACACAAAAATGTGCTCAGAAGGCCTATGGCCAAGTGGCAGGACATTTCGGGGAATTTATTTGAAACAGCGCGGCAGTTAATCATTTCGTTTTTTAGCCCAAATGAGAACGTGTTAAAGAAAATATTGTGTTCTAAGTGAAAGCTCGAAATAAACTTAACTCTATACAAAGATCTTTTTTATTTCAATCCTTTCAAGAAAAGTACTTACGACATGGCTTATGTACACATGAAAAATGCACTCTTTTTACATCAAATACATTTTTTTAATAAAGTAATAAATTCAATGTAAGTATTGAATTCGAATTGCTTATTGCACAAATTAAAGGAGATTTTGATTTAGTAAATTTTGAATAACATAATTAAGGTAAATTAAGGTACTTTTTGAGTATTTAAAAAATTCTATAAATTTATTTAGTTAATGTAGCTTTTTTATTCAATTATTCTTCTTTAATTCATTTCTACTTCATTAATATTTAAAATTAAGATTTTTTTGACTTCTTAAATCCTAGTCGACATTAATTTATATAATCATCCATTCTTAGTTAATGCTTTTGAGAACTTCGATTCCATTATCATGACGCATTCGCTGTGCTTAGTTTATTAAGGATTGCAACTGTTCAATAATTTGCGAGCCAAAGCTCGCAAATTCCCATATCAATATTCCGGCAATTGTGCGGGATCTTGAAAAGAAACTCAATCACTCAATTTGTAAGCAATATGGCGCCTAGCGGTCAAAAGGCAATAAAAAATCAATATTGATCGCGGGTTTCTGGCGGAGAATGCGATGAAGGTGGAGCGGTGGAGGTTGAGCAATGAGTCGACTCTGAACCCAGATTCAGATTCGTGAACTTAAATACGTAGAAAATAAATCGCATGCGATAGAAAAGAGCATTGAATTCTATTAAAAGGAATATGCAAAATATAAAAAATATAAAAAATAAAAGGAGAAGCGCTTTGATCCAAGCCGCATGCAAAGCTCAAGCAAAAGCAAATGAAGAGTCCCGAGTTCAACGTGGCAGACAGTGGACGAGCAGGTAGAAGCCACAGGCAGCATTTGTAGAGGCGAAAATCGTTGAAATATTTCAATTAACTTAAAGTGCGCCGCCGAGTAGAACGACTTGGATGATCTAGAGATGGTCCGAGGATGAGGATGAGACTGAGACTCAGACAGAGACTGAACTGCGAGCTGGCGACTTGGCGGCTCTGGCGTCGACAATAAACAATGTTTTGACAAATCGCTGAAAATTGAGTGCCCAAAATTATTATTTTCAATTTAAAAATCAAAAGCAGCTACTCCGAGAACAAGTCCCAAGAAACAGACCATCGATTGGCAGTCGTGTGTAGACGATGCAACGCATTCAACAATATATGGGTATTAAATTTGCCGCCTTGGCATGTTCCATGGCTCACGGGTTTGCTAATGATTGCAAATTAAGAATTTAATATCGACATAGGATCTCCAGTGGAGCACATCGACGGCATGTATGGGATCGAGTATGGATCCTATGTGGTTATAAATTTGCTAGGAAATTGCCTTGGCCTGCACTAGTTACCCATTATACTAAATCAGATGAAACGATTCAGAGATTCAGGGGAGGATTGGGAAGACATAGGACTTCGACTCGCAGTACTTTTGGGTGTTTGACCTTTGGAATATTTTCACGCCTAGCTATTGGAGCAATGGGCCGATGGGACGCCCACTTCAATCAAATTTTTTGATTGGATTGTTTCGGAAGCAAGTCGTCATTAAATCAAATATCATAATTATATAAACAGCTAACGTGCGGGAGAAAGGTCTTTTGGATTCGGGTTGCAACGGTTTGACTTTTGATTAAAATCAGTTTCCACTTGCAACTCGAGCAACCTGAACAACCTGGGGGCATATTGCAATTGGCTCCGCTAACTAGGAAGCTGCCAGAATGTTCACACATTCACCAGCGTTGGAGTCGAGGCAGCTGCTCCTCTGAGAAGAAGTGCCAGCAAATCAGTGGGTAAACTGAACGTTAACGTTAGCCTGATTATGGGTATTAGTGCCTATAAGAAAGTGCCTCAGAAGGCAACTCAACTCAGGCATTGCGTTGCACGTTCAACTACGCAGTCAACTGATGATGGCTTCAGCTCCTCCAACATCTCTAGCATCGACAAGTCCAGCGATCCATGGCGTGAACTATTCAAGTGTAAAGAGAGTACACATTATAATGCTGATTATAATCAGTAGCTGGCAAAGTTGAATGATTCTGGGAGTTGTCCCGTTGGGCAAATAATGCCAGGCAAAGCTCAACTGCAGCTCATTAACTGGCTAACCGTAAAGGAGAGTGCAGGGCATCCTTGAAAATCGATAAAATTAAAGGAAAATTCTCGCACAGAAGACCCCAGAAAATATTACAAACTCCAAAGAAATAATTTTCTCTCTCATAGACGAAAGCACGGGCACACAAATACAGAGAGGGAGAAAGGCGAGAAGGAAGAGAATGAGAGAGAGAAAATGAAGGGAGCCCTTGCTAATGAGTAAAATGAACTCTAGAAATATCCCAAGTCCGAGAACGCCAACTTTGTGCTCAGACGAATTTTAAGATTGGTTATAAACAAGTGAGAATATTTTAGTCAGGGTGGCAAAGCATTAAGAACTCGTTCCTTCTAGAAGCCCCTTGTCATTAACGATTATATGATATTTTTAAAAGATATTTATTTTGTACTTACATGTAGTTCTTTTAAAATTGTACGTATAATATTTTGAGCTACTTGTTCTTCGTTTTGGTATTTTTTCAGTTACATTCATTGACAAGTAACTCGTATCTTAAGGTGTCTTTGGTTTACAAATTGTAATTGACAAGTTTGTAATATTTTTATCATATATTTATTATTTATTAGATATACTTTTTTCAATAAACATTGTACATTTATTATATCCATCCACATATCCTTCGCTTAGGTACTTTTGGTATGCACTCAAATTAAAATGATAAAAGCAGCGCAATTACAAAACCTCTCTCAAGTCTCTAAAAAATGTTTATTGTCAAAATAATAATAGCTGTGCGTAAAGGAACCTTTGCGAGACGTTAATTGTGAATATGTAAATGCAGGCATGGGCAACTCATACTGAAATGTGCGTTCGAATTTTTGAAGTATTATTCGGATTCGCATTCGATTTTTGTATTGTGTGCTCTCTCTTAAAATATAAAGTGCGTGCGTCTGCTCATGTGTGTATCTGTATCTGTATTTGTGTGGGTAACTCCATGAGGGTACACTGATTCATATATATGTACACATAAAGGACACTGCGCCCCTTATGCCGCAAGGCAATACATTCATACAAGCGTTCAGTCTGAATAGAACAACAACACAAAAATGAGAAAAAAATTACGGGCTGTAATTATGCAAATTAGTTTGTCGAGCTTGTGACAGAGTCAGTTGTGAAAGCCCGAGCCAGGACGAATACAAACGAGTTTCTATATCGAAACACAGAATCTCCCAAAATATTTGTATATAACGTACACGCGTATATATATTTTTTGGATTTTTTTTGCATACTGGGAGCAAAGCACGCACACTCATTAATTTTCATCAATGAGCCGATCGGAACTGAGCCGCGGCTTATAGCGGCGAATGTGAATGTTTGCATATGCGAGGATACGCAGTCAGCCAATGACAGCGCCAGGATCTTACGAATGGGCTGCGCATCATTAATTTTTAGAGCTTAGCCAGATGACAAGCCAAGCAAACAGGCAGAGTCGAGGCCCACGACTGCGAGTACGAGAACGAGTACGAGTCCTGGCACCTCGAGGCTGACTGCCCGCTTGACGCTTCACTGGCAAATCCAATAAAAAAGCAGCGGAGCGCAACACAGCGACAACAAGCAGCAGCAGCAGCAGCAGCAGCAGCAGAATAAGGAGGACGAGGCGTGTGTGCCACAAGACAACAACTACACAAAAATCATTAAAATTTACAGCCTGGGTAAAGAGCTGTTTGGGTAGCAGCAACTGGGTCCTGTGGGCAGGACTCGACACAACTCCTTAAGCCGCTGTCCCTCTCCCTCCATCTACTCGTCAACATTCTCAGCCGCTTCCACATCAAACATCAAATGCGGCAAATGGAAGACAGCGCAGCGAGTGTCGGGAATATTTATAACATTTAAGGATTTTCTAGTTGACGTTTAGCGCAAAAGAAGAAAAACGAAATATTCGAGTGAAACAAACGGCAAAACAAACAGAAAAGCAAAATACGAAAAGCCAACAGCGCCCTGTACAAGATGCGTAATAGTAGAAATCATTAATATTCATCGCATTCTGAAGTGAGAACAACGGCCAGCGAAAAAACTGAATGTTATGCATATGAAGAAGAGTAATTTAAACAAAAAATGTTTTAGGAGAATGTCAGATATATACGAGTATATACAAAACAAATCCCAAAAGACTGAGGCTTAAGGTTGGGCTTAAACTCATAAGGGAACTTACTGCGTTAGTTTTGTTTAAAACATAAGTTTGTTGAAATTGTTAATAAAACATGGCGACGGTATAAAATATGTTTTTTAAATATTATATAACGAAGGAATTTTAGATAATAATGGTGAATTCCATTTAACAAAAAATTAAGAATTAAATATTCATATTATTTGTTGTTTATTAATTTTTGTTTAATATTGTTTATTTTCATTTGGTGGAAGTCTCTTAAAATGTCTTTTGATGTAGTGTACCTTGATAACTTTCCAAAAGGTTGAAACACTAAAAAGACTAATTGTTGATATTAAAAAAAACTAATTTGACTAATGTAGATTAATCGAATAACACTATGAACTACCATACCAAAAATATTAAACTAAACTTACCAATTTTTATTGTTTGCACTATTCGACAGTTAACTACTATGGAAATAGTGTCCCATCAAATATGTGTTTTAGTGGCTCACAAGTTTGCGTTTATAAGTATACGTGCATATGTATTTGTACTTGTAATGGAGTTCATAACAAAAATCACGCATTTCCGTCACGTATGCCACTTCCGGTCAAGCTCATGTCGAACAGCATGTGTTTCCCTGTCGTTCTGGGTTCCTCCAATCTCATGCTGTATAGAAATTGAAGAAAATGTTGAATCATTTGCTTGGAAAATGACTTTTTAATATGCGACACACTTTTTGCCGCTTTGTGCTCAACTTGCAAAGCTGACTCTGCGCGCTTTACTAATTTGAATATTTATCAGAGCCGAAAATACGCATGAGAGTCCTTGAGCTGAAACGGAAGTGCGTAGCGGTCATTAGGCTGGGCATTACATGTGCTACCGCCACCTTGCACCTTCCCCTTAGCTCGTTGCACAATGGACTGTTGTAAGTAGCACGCGTGCCAATTCAAATGCTAGTCCACATGTCCCTGCAGGACATGCAGCTCAACCTCTGCTAATTACCTAAATGTGCCCTTGGTCAGCTTTTTATTCCCCAATATATCCACTAAACATTTCTGGTTGATTTGCATAAATTACGCATTGCTGTAACTGTTTGAAATTAATGAAAACCTGCCAAGACATGCAAGGCAGCTTGTAGCCTGTAGTTGTAGTTGTAGTTGGCTAACACGTAAGCCAAATTCGGCTTGTTACCAAATGACTTTCTGATTGCAAACGGAAACTGAGCTACAAATATTGTAATGTGTAACCTCATATGGCTGGGCTTTCATTTAATGCGAATAAATCATATACTAGCGACTTCTTCTCCGATTCACAAACATTTTTGCCTAATGAAATTACCGACTTATGTGAGAAGCCTTGGAGGCAGATTCTAAACAATAACGTTATCAACATAGTATTTTATTAACCCATTTTCAATGGAAACAGGAATTATGTAACAAATGTATACTAAACACAAGTTATAAAATATTCTAATATTTAATTTAATTCTTTTATTTATTGTAGTAATAAATTGAACTCCATTGGTCTACCTTTCTGGTATCATTATATACGAGGTGTGTTCAAAAAGTAAGGTGACTTTGTATTTTCAAGAAAAACTATTAATTTATTTATCAATATTTATGTTGTCCCCTTCAAAGGAATCCCCCTCAGATACAATACACTTATGCCAACGGTTTTTCCAATCCTCAAAGCACTTCCCATAAGCACTTTTCGGTATAGCCTTGAGCTCTTGCAGCGATGCAGTCTTTATCTCTTCAATCGTTGCAAATCTCCGTCCATTGGGACGATTGGGCTTTGGTTTCGATATCATAACCATATACCCATGATTCGTCACCAGTTATGACCCTTTTGAGTAAATCTGGGTCGTCGTTGACGTCATTCAACAGCTCTTGAGCGATGCTCATGCGACGGTTCTTTTGGTCAAAATTCAGCAATTTCGGAACAAACTTCGCTGACACACGACTCATACCCAAAACGTTTGAAAAAATTTCATGGCACGAGCCAAGCGATATACCGACATCTTCAGCAACTTCTCTGATAGTGATTCGACGATTTTCCAAAACAATTTTCGTCACTGCTTGAACGTTTTCATCAGTTGTTGACGTGCTTGGGCGTCCAGAGCGAGGCTGGTCATTGGCATCTTCCCGGCCATCTTGGAAGAGTTTGTACCACTTGTACACATTTTTTTTACTCAGAACAGTTTCACCGTATGCCACTGTCAACATTTCAAGTGTTTCAGAGCACTTAATTTTATTTTTTACACAAAATTTGATGCAAATCCTTTGATCCATATTTTTCGATAGCAAAAAATCGCCGAGCTCGCCAAATAACTTGTAACTTTACGCCTCTCACAACCAAACAAAAGAGGATGTTCCATTGAAACTTGGTACAGATGTTAGGGAAGAGTGTACCAATATAACAAAACAAAAAAATCGATAATCGAAAATATGTTGCCCGCGAAATTTGAAAAGTCACCTTACTTTTTGAACACACCTCGTATATTATATTCTGTACTATACTTACGATTCACTTTTGGTTATTTCTTTATTGTTATGTAAATATGCAACAAAAGCAGCATCCAGAATAAAATTACATTAAAATTTGCATTTCATAGTGCAGTCACAATCTCTATGCATCCTGTCAGAGGCAGTAAACAATGTCCTGTGTGTTTCAAGGACTGCAACACCCAGCAAATAATGAGCCGAATGTCAAACAATGCGAATTCTCTTCCCTTTTCCAACCACGACTCTGTTTCGCTTTATGTTTGCTTAGGTCGCACTTGTTGGCTGGCTTTGTTGCTCATATCGGGTCGAGGATATTCAAACTGTTAAGGATTGCAAATATGCGAAAATTGCAACCCTGTTGAAAAGTGCAAGGCCACAATTGCGTAAAGATAATGCATGAGGATTTTATTAATGACTTGTTGTCGATGTTGCGCCAATAAACGAGGGTTGCAGTGGCATGAATTGGCATAAGGAAAAAATAAATACATGTGGGAATTTTATTTTTTAAATTCCAATGCATTTGCATCATAAGGGTTTAGGTTTTTGTTTCTGATGTCTGATATTATGTGTGTCAAGTTGAGAAAGATTTATGATTGGTTGACAGACTGAATAACACAAAATCAAAGAGACAGAATAACTAATATCCATTCCTTATTCAGAATTGTAATAATTTAAGCCAACGAAAAAATCAGGCTATAAATCTTACTGTACAGCTTAAGTATTAATTACGCGCAGTACTAATTGTCTAACAAGCGGTCATAAAGAACCCTCCATGCCATCCACTTAAAGTGACCACACAAAGCTAATTTATTCACTGCTCAAAGCGAAAAGTCAAATCAAATAAAACTATTTAGCGAAGCGGCCTCAACTGACCACTCACTTACCCTAGTCCTGGTCAAACAGGGGTGCAAACAAGACTGGCAACACATATAGGTGCTATAAAAATCGCATTATCATTAACAATTGATATTATGAGAGCTACTCAGCCAGGGGTTGCCTACCAGACAAAAGAGTGGTCAAGGGAGGTGCGTAATTGTTGGTTTAATGACCGCTGGTCAGTTGCAAGCAAAACCGGTTGAAATCGATGATAAACACATTTTGAGTGAGGCATGATAATTGGTTGGGCTTAATAGAGTTATCTGTAAGCAGCATGGGAATTAACTGAAACTGGTCACACTGCAATCAGCCTATGGTCGAAATTATCGCCGTAGAGCAGGCGTCTCCCACACCTACCTCAAATGGATAAACGCAATAAAAGCTCGACATACTATGGATGGAGGGGGACACGTTACATCTGGTGGCGACAGGGGACGCATTATTTAAATTTTACCAAAGAAAATGTTGGCTGTTTTTACAGAAAAATCCCCCAAAAATATAGCTGTGAAATGCTGGCCGAAGGGTGGCCAAAGAAAGCCGATATAAAAATTGAGAATCGTAAAACGAAATGGGAGAGAAGATGAAGCACAAAACACAAGAGAAAGCAGCAAGGGCAACAACAGCATCTGAAACATTAAATGAGTCCAAATAATTTATGCGATGCGCAAAGTGTGAGTGTGTGAGAGACGGAGAGACGGAGAGAGGGGGCGAGGTGGGTGGAGCGGGGCCCGGACTAACTGCGACATGTGCGTGCGTCAAATCTGCTCGTTTCTAATTTTTTAACATTTCTTTTTTGGGTTGCAATTGTTGTTGTTGCTGGGCCAGACAATATCTGGGCATTTTCCACCCAAAAAAAACACAACACCAACCCCTGTGGCAAGAGTAATTTTTGAACAGCCAGCAGACCCCGCCCCACTCCACCACCCCCCCAAAGCCCTGGCCAAGACATTTCTTTACAGTTTTAAGCGCGCTACGCACCGTTAGCATGTGTGTGTGTGTGTCGCTTGAGTATATGGCCCAGACATTAATATTTGTTCTCTCTGGTCCTTGGTTACGCGCCCTTAACGCATTTTTTTAATGTGCTCTGCGCGTGTGTTTGCGACTGTGTCTGTGTGCGTGTGCGTGTGCGTGTGTACATGTGTATTTGCTCATTAAGCAAAAACAAAGTTAAGCGAAAGTTTTTTAACATCTTCAGACATTTTTTGGGTTTCCGTTTTACGTTTGTTTTGCTTTATTCCGTCCCGTCGAGGACTTCTCTATGGTCTTCCATTTTTTTCTTCTGGCTGCGGCCATTGTTTTCTAATTGGAATACAGGGTGACTCGACTTGGTTGACAGCGAGTCATTTCATTGACAATTTTCGGGTATTTTCTTTTGCTTTTCCTCGGCAACTGGAGCACCCTGTTTAACTACCCACGGCCCAGTGAGTTGAACCTTGCACACTGTAGCTGAGATCCCTCATTAATTTTTACTTATCTTGACGTCAAACCATTTTTGTACTCCCTGGCACTTGTTTATCTACGTGCTCACTTGAGGCTCTCTATGTAGCAGAGAGTGTATCGTCGCGAAGCTGAAAACTTACTGCTATCGCCAATAATGAGTTGGCAAAAGTTGAGACTGCTTGAGGTTTGTCCACTGTCTGAGTATAAGTTAATTTGGATATCCCACAACAAAGGTCCAATCAGTAGATAGGCAAAATCCGCAACGAAATTATCTTAAACAGTAATACCAATAGGATCCGATTGGACTCGCAATATTTGCACTTCAGTTCGCTTTGATGAACCCTGGCAGATCCTGCCAATTTGGCCGCAAATCTGTATCAGGCTGCATCCTTTGGTTGAGTCCTGGCTTACCTCAGTGAAGTAAACCACATCATAAGTCTGCTTTTATTTCGGAACATTTTCATAATTTTCATAATCGTAATAACAGTTATGAGCCAGTGACGCCACTGCCAGTGACGCCATCTTGAAAATCAAAGTTAACGGTTAAAGTGGTGACGACGACGTCGCAGTTGGCGTCGACCGCCGAAAGTCAAGCGAAAAGCAGCGAAAATTCGTAGTATTTCATTCCCGGCAAGTAATTACGCATTCAAGTAGAAAAAGTTTATCTCTTGTCGAAAAATTGAAAAATTTTCATTTCATAAAATGAGATTAAAAAGGCGACTACACTGGCAAGAGAAGAGCCCTGCCACCCCCTACCCTCCACCGCCGACTTTTCCCGGTCGGCCGACGCGAAAGCAATGCAAACCGCAAAAGCTCTCAATAGACGGTGAAGGGCTTAAATCTGCAAAACTTTACTACCAAAATATTTTTAAGAAAATTACCAAAAAACGACAAAGAAAACGTTGCGGCCGTTGGCTGTGGTGGGACAGTCAGTGGGGGGTCGCAAGGGGGCGACAAGTGACGGGGCCAAAACAAGTGAGCAAAGGCAAAATAATAATGGCCGCCAAGGCGATTGCACTGAGAATGCTGCGAGGTGTGATGCGGGGAGGGCGCGCTGTTGTCAAAGGGTTCGAACGGAAGCTGTGAAAGCTTAGGCCCAGCATTGATGATGCCCTCACAAAGTCATCGACAACAGTCTGGCAACGCTCTGCTATCTCTTTGTGCGTGTACTTTCTGTGTGTGTGTGTGTGTGTGTGTATTGGGGTGTTCATTGTTCCATACGCACTTTTCAACCCTTTTCGCGCTGGCGGGGAAAATTGCGTAAAGTGCGAAATGCGCTATATGTGTTGGTGTACATAATGTGCGCACAAAGACATACTATATGTACATGAAATACGCTACATTATGTACTCAAAACAGTTTCATTTTACGATACACACACACACAGTCAAATCTGGGTAGTTGTCGCAGTTTGTTGCTGCTGCTGTCCTCGTATCCCTGGCGATTTGAAAGGGTTGTCTCTCCACAGCTTCTCAGCGAAAATGTTTCATTTTCATTTCGGCAGTTATTGGATTTCAAAATGAAATCCATTTGACGGCAAATGAAGCTTTGATATATGCGATACACGTGGTTTAGGCGTGCGGTAGTTAAATAAATTAACAGCCTCCAGCCCTAAATAGCGGAGAGTGCTTCCGCAGGCCACATGGAGCGCACCTTGAGCTTGGGGAGAATGGGGCATGGGGCATGGGGTATGAAAATGCCGGAGTGCAGAAGTTGTCACTAGGGGACTGTATACTGAGGAGTATGAGATCCATTTAATTGAATAAAATATTTCACTACAATAAAACTGAATTGTGTGAAATTGAAATTGGTAATTGTTTATTTATTTTATTTATTTATTAAAATTTCGGAAAGACGATCTAATGTCTTTCCGAAATTTTAATAAAGAAAATAATGTTGTAAGATTACAAAGTGAGTTATAAAACAGTGTTGATGATCTACTGCATTAATTGTATATTAAATTAGTTTTCTGCAAATGTCTAATGTATGGCACAGACAACACTGACCCTATATAATATATATATACTTGATCACCATCAACACCAGAATTGATGTAGCCATGTCCGTCAGTCCGTCCGCAGTCCGTGCGTGGTTTTCAGAAACTATAGTAGCTAGATACCCTAGATTTGGTAAGTTTATTTCCAATTTTGAATGCCACGTACAATGTATAAAAATCAAGAACGTGTTAAATTTTTCTATATAAAGTTTTTAGTGAAATGATATTTGATATTTGATAAACGATCTACACTCTGTACTCTTAATATACCCTTTAATTGATATTTGTTTAATTATTTTTTCATAGAAGGCATTCCCAAGTAAATGTATCTAATTGTGATTGAATGTTAATGTGTATCTCGTATTTGAGCACTCTCGACCAGAGCGTTCTTACTTGTTAATAAATATTAATTTTATATACTTGCATAGAGGTAAAAGTTTATTTACACTTTTTGAAAAGAGGAAATAAATGTACCAGTCAGAAGGTCTAATCTCCGACCACATAAAGTATATATGTATATTCTTCATCAGCGTCTAGAGCCATAGCCGAATGACCGTCAACTTCTATGATCTCAGAGAATGTAAGAGGTACAGCTAAAATTTTTTTAAAATACTTTTTCTGATTGCTGAAGCAAAGATTCCAAACTCAAAAGTTAATTTCCCTGAGCTATTTTTAAATCAAATTACATAAATTGTGTTCTAGATTAGACAGCATTACACATATGTATGTATGTACATATGTATGTGTTATGTTGTTAACAACATATTTACATTTTCTACTACTGGATTTGGTTATGATAAAAAACTTTATTTTTGAGCAAATAATATAGTTTATCGTTAACCAGTTCCATCTCCCTACGTACGAAGTGTAATATTTAACAGCACTATTTTTCAACATACGTCAAGCAGTTTACTTGTTGTCCTTTAGAGATATCAATTTGTTTATTGCTACTTCACTATCGGTTATATTGAACCATTCCAATTTCAAATAACAAAAACGAGCTAATCGTAAATTTTTTTTACTGAGCGATGAATATTTTAAATGGACTTTCATAAAAAAAAGGTATTTATAGTAGAATTAAAAAACTAGCTTCGTAAATACAAACATTATAATAATTGCGACAAAATGTATCATATTTTGAGTTTATATTCGTACATATGTAAATACCAACATCCATAATTCTTTTTTTATAATATTGATCAAATATAATCTGTAAATAATTATTCTAATACGTAAGACCATATGTATCATATTTAGAAGTATAAGTAAAAGTATATGTACATAAATTTGTTTGTAATCTAAAGACTTCTAAAAACAGATGCAGCCTAAAGCCTAGGTAGCCATCGCTTTACATTTGTTTTAAGTTCCCTTACTACTGGTATGATTAACAAAACAAAAAAGATCTTCAATTTGCAATATTATAGTTTTCGCTGTAAATATTAGGTGTATATTTTTGTAATGAGCCGGCGGCAAAACGCAAACTTCAGTTACCATCTGCATCAGATTCACATCATAATATGGATGCAGGACGTGAGTACGAACAACCCAAAACAGCATCCCAATAATAAATAGATGTAGCTATACCAAAATCTGAGACAGCTGCGTCACACAGAATGCAACAAAAAACAGCGGGAGAAGGGATAAATAGAAATAAAAAGAAAATTTGCATATATGAAACCAATTGCTGTGTCAGGATAGAGAGAAAAAAGGATGCTGCACACTTCACATGACAGGCGGGGAAGAACGAAGAAAAATGGGAAATCATTTAACGAACAAAAACCGAAAGGTGGCAAATATAGAAACACCAAACATGAAACGCTTTCATATGCAAATGGGAATTGCACAATTGAAATTTTGTGAAAAGCTGATTTTGATTTGGCACGTAGCATTTTGATAGGTAACCTACAAAACGAATGTTTACTTCCCTGCTCTCCACGCTAGAAGTGGGGCTCTTAAGGGCGACCCCATCAACAGTCAGAGACCTCCCAATTCAATCGTTGAAGTCCCTGGTAATCCCTTCTAAATGAAACGCTGCGTGTTGCCAGCCCAAAAATATTTAGTTGGATTTTTGTACTGTGTTCTTTTGGTTTTTTTTTTTATGTTCGCATAAATTTCATCGCGCAACACACGCCGCATGTTGCCACAGTGAGGCAAAATGGCGGACTCTAACTCGAACTAATCCAATTTATTACAGCTCCATAACTTTTTCCTATTTGCTTCGGCGATGGCCTCTCACCCTCCCAAGCTCTGCACTCGAGTCGCCCAGACGCTAAATGCGTCTTATTAGATGAGCTGTGTGTGGAGAGTGTGCGTGTGTGCTTGTGTGTGTATGTGTGCGTGTGGCATGTTTACCCTGTGGTGTGTGTTGTACTTATAGCGAACTTTGACTCGCCCCACCCACTCGACTCTTCCTTGCGCTTCTCACTTCCCACCTCCCAACTCTCACCTCCTGCTTCAATTTCAAGCTTCTATCTCTGCCTTTTATGATAAATTGCATTTAGCCACCACCAACGCCGTTGCCCTCCGCCCTCCGTCCTCCACCCTCCACCCGGCACCCTCTATCAACCCACCACCACCCTCTCTAAGAAGTCGAACAGGGGATTGGACTTGGAGTTGGGGGTTGGCCACGCGTGTGTGTCTACGCACATGCGTTTGTCCCTTTAGTTGTTGTTTTCATTCCATTTGATATATGTTCGCTCTGAAGAAAGGATTCGGCTTTCGATTTGGTTCTGCAGTTGATGCTAACCCTCGGAAAATGCATCCAAAATGGCTGCGATAACAAGCTCGCTTCATGGAATAAGCCAAAATATAAATTTGTACATGTGTGGAGTACGTGCTGTTTATATTGTAGTTTTGTAAACCTAAAGTTGCTATATAAACCACACAAAATAGTAAATACAACTTATTTTACGTTTCTTTTCTTCTCGAAATATCATTCTAGACTTTCACGAATTTTAAATGCCAATATTTAGAACGCTTTTAATATAATATTAACAAGCAACGTACTGATTACTAAATAAATAAAGTACAGTCAGATGTGTAAATGTAGTAAACAATATTTCCTAAGTTTTTATTAAACATTAACAATTGAATTCCACATTAAATTCAAATAAGAGTTAAATACTTTTCAGGGACTAAAGTTAAACCACTAAAATGAAAGACAATCGACCTCATTGAAAGTGCACCTTAAAATCTTGTGACATCACCAATTTAATAATATGTAAAATAGTGTAAACTTTAGAAATTCACACTAATAATCATAACCTCATTATTTCTAAAATATTTGGTTTATAAATTGTTACTACCTAACAGTCCAGCGCACTTGTTAAAGCTAGACTATTAAAAGCAAAAGGATTTTCTAAAGTAACTATTCATTTTGTAAACAGACACTTTTGTTGATTTTACTGAAATACTTAAGTAATCCTCATCGCATCGAAGGCCGCTTATAAAAAGCAAAAAAAGCTTGTATGCCAAGGTAGCTTCTCAGCCTCATACCGATTTTCTTTTCTTTCTCACCTGATGCAGTGACTGCTCTGTCAACAAGTGACAACAAATTGCATAGAAATTGTTTACATTTTATCAGCAGCAATATTCGCGAGTCGAGAAGCAGTCGCAAGTATATAGAATAAAAGTAAAATATTTGTTTGGATTCTGGGCTTAGCCAAATGCAAACGATTTAACCATCCGTGGATGGATGTCTATATGTGAGAGGTTGGAGTGTCGTTGAGTATCGCTTGAATTGTGGTTTGTTTGGTGGTTGGGGGCCAAAAGTAAAATTTTCAAGCTGATTTCCCACTGACAAATATCGCGTGTTTGTGCTGATCCTGCGGAGCGTAAAGTGCAGTTCGCTCCGTTCGCTTTGGCGTCTGTGAAAACAATGAAAAATTCATGCAAATGAAAAATAAATGCACACAAGCCAAAGGATAATGCCGAGCCAGAGACCGACAACCAGAGCTACAAGGAGCCGCAAAATAGAAACACATTTCATGCAGTTTTCGTTGGGTCCTTTCGCCTTAGTCCGTGCCTGCTTGCAGTTCCCACTTGGCTCCTTTGTCTGTGCCACGAAATTTCAATAAATTATGCAAAAATGTTCGTGGTTCTCGCGCTTTTCCTTTTCCTTTTACACCCATCCAATCCAGGGTCCTTCTTTTTTCCTTCGGTCTTTTCGGCAACATTTTACTTGCTGTTTTATTCAAATTTGCGTGCATTTTTTATTTGCTAAATCAACAAAATTTAACGCATAGCGCAAAACCGAAATGTGCTCGAAGGGAAACACAATACGGCGGTCCATCAACCCTTTTATGCTCAGCATCCAAATCAAATTCATCCCCTCGCTGGGATCACAGATCGCATGTCTTTGTCTATCGATCAGAGCTGCGCAGGTAAGCGATATTATACTCGCGTACTCATATGCAAATTAGTTTGATTAAATATTTAAATGAGATGCCCCTAATGCCAACTAGGGGCACAGGTCACAGGAGGGTGCGTCAAATGCCGACAGCTGCGTCCGCAGTTAACGCATTTGTACTCACCGATCCCGCCATGGGTTCGGCTCAGTTCACCTTCTGAACTCGCAGCGAGTGGAAGCAAATTGCTTCATCGATCGACGATTTTGACTACTAGAAGCATGTAAGCAATACACAAAATATGTATTTTTAATTTGAATGCTTTTATACTCCAAATTATATTCCCTTCACTTTGGCCAAGTTGAAGAACGTTCGGTTGAGCTTCTCAAGTATTAACTCAGCCTTTCTAAAAACTCTTCACAATTACGTTGGGCATTTTGTGCGTTGCGTACACAGCCATCAAATCTGATGTTCCGAGCCGATCTGAAAGTAGCTAGGAACGGAAAAAAGCTGGTCAAGTGGCCGGCCACATGTACAATTTTCAATTTTTCACTGTTAGACAGATAACTGTGATTCCATTTGGGGCAACGCAGCGTCATAACTAGATAGAAATTACTACCAGGCCATGGCACGAGCTGAACAAAAACAAAAACGAGAACCAGAACGAGAACTCTGGGTGCATCTTTGACTTGGCACAAAAGTGCCATATGCTGGCGAGCGGAGACAGCCTCTAAGCTGAGCAGCAGCCACAATACAAATGATTATATTTATACCATTAAAGTAATTTACTAAAAAATGACGCCCAGTCGAAACGAGATGATCCGCGGAACGGCTGCTGGATGCAGCCTGGAAATTGATCTCTGATCGCCACAGATCGCTACGATCGCTACGATCACTGGGATCTGGTCAAAGTCAACCGCTTTAGCTGCAGGTTAAGCAGCCTGCTGTCTACTTAAGCGTAATCTAAGTATGGTTCTGCGATCAGAAGATTCGCCAGTTGAAGCAACGATCGCCGGGCTTTATCACAACATTCTTTGCCACAAAAGATGGATTAGTGTGGTGCAAGTGCAAGCGCAGCAGATCGATCAACTTGTGTTTGCCACAAAACCGTTTGGTAGCCAAGGTGCGAGATCTGTAAATAATGTGGCAAAGCGAACACAACTACCTCTGTGGCTGCAGCTTCAGTTCTCCAACTCGAACTCGAACTCCAACTCGATGTAGCCGTTGCTGTGGCAGCTCGAGGGCAACAGATGGGGCCATGTGTGCTGCCGAGCTCGAAAATCGTTAATCGAAATCGCACTTTGCACAGAACCTCGCTGGCCTCACTGGGTACAGCTCTATTAACCCCGCTGCCGCTGATTTGGTGATAACGATCGTAATCGTAGCGGTACTCTAGGTGCAACACATGTTGCACTTAGCCCCCGATCCCTCCTCACTTCTCGCTGGCTTCGCTTCGCTACGCTACTCTATTATTTTGTCTAATTTAGAAAATAGTTTTCACTTCTGAAATTAGTATGATTCCATGATTGCATTTATCGTACGTAAGTACGCTCATCTCGTTAGACTTTGTATCTTGTTGCTTTGTATCTGACGGATACCAAATTGCAGACGCTTGGCTAACATATGTTTTAGCCCCAATATGTTTCTGCCCAGCACTTCCGCATGGCTGAAATTCTGAGTGATTTTCCATGGAGTGAAAAAGGAAAATGAAAACAAAATGAAGGCTCTGCATTTTCTCCCCATCACATGGACAAATAAATAACAACTAACAAAAATGAAATCATGTGTGCTCGACTCTGAGATACCCACTTCCCATTTTGGGAGCATACAAGACACTTATGTATCCCAATTAAATATTCTAAACTTAAAATAAGATCCAAAATGATTTAATTATGGAACTTGAATTAAAATATTAATTGATAACAATGCAAATTGTGCCTGATCGCAACTAAATGTTCAGACATCATTATCATTTTCAAAAAAAAAAAAAGAATTAAGCTGAAATTAATGTGTTTATTCGATTTTTAGTGCAAAGGGGAAAAGGGAAAGGGGAAAATCTAAAATTTGGTGTCTCTAACTCTTAAAGTCTTTTCTGCCTGTTAGACATATTTCCTGTTGGCGCAAAACTTAAAATACCCTTCTACCCTGTGGGCAGCGGGTACAAAAATGTTTATTAAATCCATACTCATAAATATGCATGCCGCCGTCGAGAATCGCATAAGTCAATAGGGGCCTCTTCTAATTACGCCAAGGGTCTGCGACTGTCATATAAAAAATGAAAGGCCTCCTGAAATACATTGAGCTCGTTTACGTAAAAAAATGAAAAAAATTAAGTGGCATAAATATGCATGAGGAAACCCTTGGAATAAAAATCCACAAAGAAAGAAATGTCTACACTACGTGAAGCTACCCCCGCAGCTACAATGGATAGAAAGTTTTGTTTGCTTAGTTGCCGTGTAGTAAGTAAATACGAAAGCTATTTAATCGGCCTCGGGACTCCTCCTTTATACATACTCACTCTCATTTAGCCAGGAATAAAAAAGGTTTACAATTAAAGGTGAAGTCCTGTCTGCTTGTCTGCTTGCTGTCTTCCTTTCATTTACCTTTGGATGGCATTTTCATGTATTTGGCTTTGCGGTTCATTGATTAAAATCAAACTGTTTATTAGCGCCACCCCTGCAAGGGGTTAGAAGAAACCTCTTCCCAACCCAAAGACTTTGCCACCAACCACAATCGAACTGACAGTTAACTATTGTCTGCGTGTGTTTGTTTAATTGAGTTTTTCGGTTTCAGTTTTTTCGCTTCGTTTCGTTTTCTTTACGTTATTTTTATTTTCGGGTAATATTTGCATTGTTGGTTTGTCATTCTCATTAGTGCATAAATACCGTATCGTATCCGTATCCATATCCCGTATCCCGTATCCCATATCCCCGTCTAGGGGAAACTTTTATCAATCGTCGTATATCAACCCATCTATCTAACCATTTATCGTTTGCGGCAGCGGCAGACTTGTTTTCTCTTGCCACTCGCAAAATGATTTTAATTTTAGATTAGTTCTCAAAAATACAAACGAAAATACAAATAAAACAAATATCCGAAATATCTCCCTCCCCCATATATACAAAGGTATTTTTGGCATTTGCCAAACACACATCATCGTCATCGACATTCTATTGACAGGCTCGTCAACATATCATTGAGGACTGCATTTGGTTTAATATTTGGCTTGCATGGTTCCGGTTAGTTAATTTAAAAGACACCCAACGATTATTGGTTTCAAATTGCTTAGAACACGCGAATTTTTTCTGCGGCATTTTTTCAGCACACAATGCTCAATTTTATTTGTTTGTTTTTCCTTTATACGGTTCACTAAATAGGTAGGCGTTGATCCGCTCAATCGGTCTACATTTGGTTCCTGATTAAATCACATATTCCCAATGCAAATATGCGAAAATAACCAATAAAGATTTATTTGATTGTCTGAAGAAATGTATTTTGGATTAGGAATCATTATATACTTGTATCCAATGTTTAGAATAACCTTTCTGAAATCAAAAAATCTATATAAGTTAATGTCGAATTAGTCTATTAAATGTCCGAAAATATGAAATGCCCATATTGTTCACTTATTTGCTATACATTTTACAATACCGAAAAACAATTTAAGACTTTTTCAACGAACTGCACTTCAAACCAAAACACATCTGATTTCTTAATGCTGACAAGTCAACCAAAAGTTAACTTTGTTTTCTCTGGAGTAGCGGTTTTCATATGTCTGCACTTAACAAGCCTCTCAATATAATTCAATGTCGTTCGCCAACCAAATCCATTAATTTCCCCGACCTGTGCCCTTCCCCCAACCAAGTCGAAGTGCGATTTCTCGTGCTGTGTAGTTGCGAGCGGGTCACATGCAATTTGTGCTACTTGTTGCTGCCTCTGTGGCCTTTCACAAAGGAGCCACAAAGCAACACCTTTGGCTGACCGACAACAACAACTCGAGCCAAGTCTCGGTATCTCTCTGCCTTTTATGATGCGATTTGCATAGCGTTTAGGTTGCCCCATCGCATCGCATCGCAAGCCATCACATCGCCTCACGTCGCATATTAATATTTTAGCCGCCATCCTTTCAAGCCATGTTTGGTTTCACATCTCTAAGAGATTCTCTGCTGGTAGCCGTCGCCAGTAGCCGTCGCGGCACGCCAGTCAAATTCAAGTTCAGTTTCTCACGTGACACGAAAATCTTTTTTGTGCGCAACAAGTTCGCGGTCTGATAAATGATATCGCACACAATTCTGGACGCGATATGCATAGAGAGACCTTGTCTCTGGTCATTAATAACTGTTGCACAAAGATGCCCCTTCATTGTTGCCACAACATTCAACTCATTCAACTGCAGACCAACGATGTGGCCACATCTCAGACTTCTCGTACTATAATCTGCAGATATGAAGAACGCCAAGGTGTTTAAATTTGCGTATATGATAAAGAGTATATATTTATTTATATTCATATGCGATTTGAAAAAAGTAATTATACAAAAATATTAAATATTCTTAGTAAAAATATTATATTAGATTATAAGATTTGTTAAACTGTGTATTCACAGACGATAAGCCACAAGCTGAAAGCCTAAAGCTGCCACTTGACACATCACATGCACCACACACAAAACACAAGAATATATGCATATTTATAACTGTGCGATAAGCGATCTCGGCACCGAACTGAAAGAGAGAGAAACCCACAAGTTGCCACTTGCAAGTGATGATGGATTATTAGTACGTGTTGCAAGCTCAGGTTGGAGGATGTACGCTAAAGTCAGAGCGAGGAACAAACTGTGCGAGACGCTAAAACACACGAGACTCATTAATCCTGGTGGGCAAACGGAGGCAGGACCTTTAGCTGTCTTGCCACGACTCATTTGTACTAAAAACTTTGCGGCTTGATAAATTGCCCCAATAACACACGCACACACACAACACACACCAGACAACACACACTGCCAGTTGCTGTAGGGCAGCAAAAAGTATCTGCATGTGAGCAGACGACTCGATTCCTTTTTTCTTTTTGTGTATTTCAACTTTTGCGATAGGTAAACACTTAACACGTTTTTGGCAGTGATTTAAAAGCTCTTCCCGCCCCTCGACCCTTGTCCTTTGGTCGCATCATCTATTTATTTGCTTGGCATTCAATCACTCTGGCAACCAGAACAGAGTTGAGTTAAGAGTTGAGGGACGGCATTCTGATATGCAAATAGTACTTGGCTGTTTTAAATGTTTCGTCGTTTGCATTGTGACGTCCTTTTTGAAAGCGATGTCACGTTATTTCAGAATTTATTTCGTTTGTTTTGCTCGATTGTCACGTTTTTCTGTTGATTATTTAATGCGCTATATTTTTGGAGCTAAAACAAGGATAAAGCAAAGTTGTGAAAATGCCGTGGAAAATAATAATGCAGCTTTAAGTAATAACTAGACTCAAAATCCATTCAATACTTACAAAATAATTTGATAAAAATAAAAGACTTATAATATGGTAGGAGATCCTAGAAGGACTTTGCCGAGATTTCTAATGTTTTAAACGGAATATTGTGAGTTATGTAGAGAGTCTTGACAGAAGACTTATTCCGACTCAGTTTCAGATTCATGCTGAGATTCTTGAGCATCTTCCTCACTATCTTCAGTCTCCGACTCAGTTGAGTATGGTGAGGTATTGGCTGAGGATATCACTGTGGATGCGGCAGACGAGCCAACGGATTGGTTATCCTCTTCGCTGTCCAGGTCATAGGAGCAATCCTCATCGCTATCCGAATCCGTCAACTGGTTTTCCAATTCCTGACTATCTGCAGTGCAGTTGTTCTCATCCTCCTGATCTTTCACACCACTCTGCTGGACAGTAGCTTAAGCTGTAGTGAAGCCGTGGTAGTCAAATGAATCACTCACCACCTGAGATCGGGTTTTCAGCTCATGCAGCTCTTGCATGAGCGCATTGCGCTCCACGGAATGGAATTCCCTTTGCAAATTACACTCAACTTGTAGTTCATGGTTGCGTTTGCGCAACTGAAACATATCGCTTAGCACCTGATGCTGCTTATTCACAATGGTGGTCATCAGTTGCTCCAGGTTCTGAATTGTGACCTCATATTCACGCATCTTCTTCTTGAGCAGCCAATTCTCTGAGCGACAAACGGCCAGATCCGAGATGCATACGGAGATCTTTTTGTCATCTGTCACAGCCTCTTTGGCACTAAACGATATGAATTTGAATTAATTACAACTGATGTATATTGGATGCATTTACGGATTGTCATACGTCGCATCTTGAGTCACAGAGGCGGTTGCACTTGCAGCTCCAGTGGCAACATCCCCGGCGGTCAGAGCAACGGAGGCCAATAAATCGATGCCATTTAGAGGCGGCGAAGAACTAACAATATATTGACAAATGCACGACATTTTTTCGAATGTCAATTTATTTTCAATTTCTATATTTGTTTTACTGCTTAATATCTGGCGATAAATTGAAATCAGAACTGTGTAGTATTTGAAATGTTGCCTTATAAATCCTGAGAATATATTCACACAGCTCACTACATAATGTTATATGTATGTAACGATACCCAGACCACAATCATGTTGCTCTGAACACTTTACGACTTGACATTTTCACACTTTGTTGGCAAACGCTCTGTGCTCAGACTGCGGCGAGACTTTGGGCCAAGTCAAGCGACCCCTGGATTGTCTCCTTGTTGTTGCCTTTTGAGCCGGCGTCAATGCCAATGCAATGCCTGCACATTCCGCTCTCCATCTCCTGTCTATCTCTTCGACTCGGATGTGTAAATGTGCTGTGACTACGACAAGAGAACAGAGATGGGAAGTTCTATTTTTTTTGGTTGTGCGTCGGTGGATTGAAGTGCGAAATTGGTTTAAGTGTTTGCTAAATTGGCAGCAAAATGGCTTTTTCAATTTTATACTTAACGTTTATATTCAAAGTGACGCCTTGTCGTCTCGCCCACAACTTCTGCCATAAAAACTAACAATTTTTGTTTGTTTTATTTTTTTTTTTTGTGGCAACAAGTGGCGCCTGCAGGGATATCGAAATTTGTTTATTCCTTAGTTCTTCTTTCTATTTTTAGCCATGCACTTTTATGGACTTAGTCAATTTATCCCAGTGAGTCGATGGAACTTACGCTGGCTACTTGTAATTACAAAACCATAAATAAATAGAAGACCAGCGTATTTGCAGGTTGACCGCTTAACCGTTCCTGCCACGCCCATCGGGACCATTTCACACGCTCGTGTTCGACACTAAACTGGCCACAAAGCACTGAGAATTGTTGTTGCCTCGACTGCAGCTCACACATATCATTTATAGCCGCGATAATCATGGCTTACACCCATGCATCCGCTTTTAGACACACATATATTTTATTGGCCTTCCTTCCTTTGGCTGCAGCCCAAGCACCGTCACGGCACTCACGGCACTTGGCCATGGCCAAAAGAAACTTTAATCGTGATGCCTAAACAACGCCAAATTACACACCAGAGGGCGCTACGCAGTCCATGTTAACATAAATTTGTTGCGCCTCTTCTGTGCGGACTGCCCCCAAAACTGAACTCGAGTGCAGTTCGAGCAACGGGTTGCGAGTGTGGCGCGAGCATCGAGGACTCGAGTGTGAGGGAGGCCTGGGGAGAACACTCTGCCCAGTGCAACCCATAAACGTTCAACTTTAAACTAGGCAACACATGCAAGCGCACATTTAAAAAGGCATAAGTCATACGTGGCTAATAAATTGATTTGCCAAAGTGGATTAGAGGTCATTGCTACACATACAGGGTGTTTCTCTGCTTGCAAGTGAACTTTCAAATATTCATTTATATAAAGTCGACTATAAACAGTCGACATTGAAGAAATTATAATATAAAATTATGACTAGAAGAGTAAAATTATGTTGAATAAAATTATTTTTGTAGTTTAAAATTAAAAAAAAATAATAAATTAAAAATTAATTCAATGATACATGAGGATTGCGAGGCAATATATTATGAAACATAAATAATAATTAAAAAATAAATAATTCAGTTTACATTTAATTTTTTAGTTATTAGTAAAAAAGTATAAAAATTAACTAAAAGCTAGTAAATAGAAATTTATAGGTTGTCATTTTGTAATAAGAAATATTATATTTGATTGTACACATTTTATAAAAAAACATAACTACGAACGTGTTAGAGGCGAGTGATACAAGACACGCTGTCCTCCCAGCCGTTTGGTTAGAATAATTCAGAAATATTTTGTTAGCTTTAGAACAAACGAACGATTACCAAAAATAATTATCTCTGATTAACTTAATTTGAATCATCTAATTTGTGTCTTTAAAAAACACCCTGTATTGTAGTGGAAGACAAGATACTTCCATAGCTTAGCGTCAACTATTTTTGGCATAACTATGTGTGCATTTGAGAGAAAAATTTGAGTACACAGAAACATGAGACGGTCATAACCATACCCCAGAGGAGACTGCAGGCAGGAGGAGAGCTGAGACGCTTAAAATGCCAGTTTGAGGTCTATTATTTGCTGGACACGAGCACATATTGATTGGATCGCCAATCGCATAGGCTGTGAGACAGTGAGGCAGGGAGGAAGGTGAGCTGCAGATGGCGGCTGGTCAGTTGGAGAGAGAAAAGCAAATTGCTTCAGCAAATACAACAATGTACTCGCAGAGTCGGATACGAGCTGAGGCCGAGCAAATCACATGGTAATGGATGCTACGAATCAGAAACCGCAAACAGGCAGCTGGGAGCTGAATGCTGAATGCTGAGAGTCGGGATGGGGAGTTGTGAAGCCAAGAAACTTGTTTCTTTTGGAGTTTTGCTGGCTCGGCTTGGTTTCGTGTAGCTCAGCATTTAGCGTCTTGATCGGTTTATCACCGATTAATTAGAGTTTGATAAATACGCGCACGCCGTGAGTAAATAAATCATGACAGCAGGCAGCAGCAGACAGAAGACAACAGTTCCAGCGTAGGAGTTCCAATTCCAGTTCCATATACGAGTACTTGTAATTCTTAATCGAGTTTATTCTTACACATGCGAAGAAACGGTTCTATCTGATACCTTGGCCAGAATGAACCTGCCAAATCATTAGCATATGCCAAAAAGCATCACTCGACGAATTAAAGAAAACAAATCTTCGTTTTTGAGCGGTTTTGTATTTTTTATTGTTGATTGTTTGAGCTGTCGTTGCTTTTGACATTTACACAAAGGGCTCCCTATAGGAAAGGGCGCAAGGAAAAATATCTTTGAACATTACCATGTGCAGAGCGCACAGCATTAATTATGGGTGAACCAAATAAAAGACCTTTGCATTGCGAATGTTGATGAGCTGCGGCCGGAGATGTCCACGTTGTTCAGCTGTAGCTAATTTTTGCATTTTTTGGGGTTGAGCGAGGGTTTGGGGCCAAAGGTGCTTTGAATTATGCGCCCGCTGCATATGAAAGCAAATGCCATTTTTGTTGCTCAATTTTTGAATACTTGAATTCGGGTGCAATTTTTGGTAAGAGGGTATTAAAAGAATATAGAGAAATATGACAGAAAAATAAGTTAAAACAGTTAACTCGAGTGTATTCGACTACAGGATACCCTGTTCACTCCGCGTTGATAACCAGACCACAAATTAAATAAATCTTGAATTTATTAAAATTAATATTATTTATTAAATTAGCTCATTTCGATTTTACAAACGAAAAAAATCGAAAAATATGAAATTTACTAAATACTCTTCATAAGTTAATTTGAATTAAAGTTCAAAAGATGATTCATATTACACTTAAATGAAAGTCTCACAAAAAATGTCAGGTTATTATTTAATATTCCAATAAACAATAAGGGCAAATTCGAGTTGACATATTTTTTAACTTTATAATTGAACGTTCACACGCAGGGAATAAAATGATGTGTGGTCGAAAGGACCTTGGCATTCAAAATAAATCTGCTCGAGGAATACAGGAACCGTCTATGCGAATATGGAGTGTATAGCTTTTATAGTCTCTGATACCGTGGCGCTTCAACAAATGTTGATATTTATAAATGTAATGTGCAACACAAGTGAGAAAAAAATAATAGAATAATGAATATAACATATAAATGCATAAAAGAACGGACGACGACTTTAAATTTCCAACTCTTGGAATTAATCGCTTTTTTCCAATATTGTATTTACTTTTCTTTAGAACTAAAACAAATCCATTTGTTTATTTCCTATATGCGACTCTTATTAAATCGATATCCTCTATTAATTTCAGTATTGAAATTTGTTCTTTCGTAAAATATAATTCTCAATTCTTAATATTCAGCGTCTTTGCAGTTCATAAAATTGCCCATTTTCTCCGCAAACATTTCGCTTTGTATTTGAGCAATTGAATTTAATTTGTGTCGGGTGCTCTTTTAATTTGGCTTTCAGACGCAAAACGCATTTACGACTTTACGAGTTCAAATGAAATGTCTTTGGTTTATTACCACAAAAGGCTGCAGAACCGACAGCGACCGACCAACAAAACTTAGATGGAGGTTATTATTATTACTTTCGACTGGAACTATGATTGCTACCTTTGGTGCATTCCGTATTTCGTATTCTGTACACCGCATTCCCTGGACTTCTTTTTTTATGAGACGATGTCCTTTATGCTTGCTCGTGGCACTGGCAAAAATGTTGACCACTTTCTGCTTGGCAGCACTTTTCACTCCACTTCAGCTGCTGGTGCTGACCATTTTGCCGGAGCTCCTGAGTTGTTCTTCGACAACGGGATGTCGTCCTCCACCTCCACCTCCGCCTTGTTCTTGCTCTAGGTACTTGCTTCTCTTATTGTCGCAGCACTAAAATTGTGCTCAAGATATCTTCGTTTCGGAATGAATGGGCTGCTCGGGCTAAAGTATTTGCGGTTTTTCATATCCTTTTGCGCAATTATCCAGATTTCAATATTAGTGCGTCATAAACAAAAACTTGCTGCTTGAGGTCGAATGGGGATAGGCGGCGAAGTGCGAGAAGAAAACTATTGTGCACAATGCTATTATTATTTCTATTATTGTTGATTCAGGAATTTTAAGTCTCACCCAAGTGGTTATTTTGGATGGAGTCGTATATTTATGCAGGCGACTGGCTCGTTAGCCGAGAAAACCACAGCTACTGTAAATCAAGTAGAGGAAATTATTTTGTACTCCAAGCAGCAGTTTTTTTCGCAGTACAATTTAAAATAAATTATTAAACACATTCACGATTCAGACCATTTAGTGGTTAACCAAATTAAAGTATTCAGCCCCCAACCTTGACATAACTTACCCACACATTGCGAATTTCCTGCATGCAAATTTAGCAGTAAATTGGCTTCATTTGCAGCCAAGTGGCACCCTTAAATCACATTAGCATAGCCTACGGCAAAGCACAAAGGACCCACAAGTGGCAAGGACTTTCACTACTGCAGCCAGTTGCCAAACAATCCACTTATTACAACTGACATTCACCGCTCTCAGTCTCAAGCGGCACGCGTTGACATTTATCAAAAATTTCAACTGTCATTTATTGCCAACGCGTTGCCTGTTTAAATTTTCCGACTGTCGCCCGCAAAGGAAAACACATTTGAACACTCATAAGCCTCGACTATTCTTATTTTGCTTGTAACCCGCAAAAGAACACAAAACGCAAAGCCAAGTAACCCAAAATTTGTGAAATTGGCAACGTTTAGAGGGGCGGGAAAATTCGAAGAGAAGTGGGAGATATTTTACGCCCACCCTCTTCACTCATTTGCAAATTTTCCGATGAGCAAGTGAAAATCTTTGATATGCCTTTGCAAAACATTTTCCAGCCATACACACACAACAAGTAAAACGCAAAAGGGCGATGACGACACGTGACGATTGTTCTGTTTTTTCGCACTCTCACTCCACATTCTCCCCACAAACAAACAAGTCCTGTGAAAATTCTGCAATTGCCATTTTCCTAATGCTCGATTTGACGAACGTTGTGCCGCAGTCAAGTGCGTTATTCGCGGTAAATTCTGGAGAGGAAGAGGGGACAGATAACGCATCGGCAATGGATTCATTTATTTTGTCAGTCTGAAATTAGCTGAAGGCATTTGAAGTGACTTTATCTCCACTTACGGGATTCGATTGAACACGTAATTCGATGATTAGCGACTAATTTTCTTTAATTAATTAAAATATTATTTATATTATTGAAGTAAATGTTGAGCAAGAGTTATTGAAAATTAATATATATACTTTTATATTTATGAAATTGATTTAATTAATTAATAATAATTTAATTGTAAATTTTGACTATATCACTAAATAGTGTATAGAAAAGCAAAAACAATCTTTGTATTCTACATTTATTTAAAATAATATTATATATTTATTCGAAAGTCGCTTTCTTATTGTGAATGCGTGAATATGCAATTTATGAAGTGAAAGCTTGTCAATTAAAGCTTAACACAACTTTTTGGCTTTTATTGAATATTTTTTCGAGTGCAAAAGAATGCATAGATTAATTTACTATATTTTGTTTAAAAACGTATTTTCTAGTTAAAATAAAAACCAATGCTTCCCGAAAAGACATTTCAATTGTGCAATTAAAAGTATTTCTCATAATATCCGTAAACTGCAGCTCATACATTGTTCACCTACGTCAATTTCTCCCAATCCTCAACACTCTGTAAGGCAACCAGGCGGAAATTACAAAGCGCCTAGGAGAGACTTAACTCCTGCTCCTGCCGCAAACGCAAAGGCAGTTCCAAAATCCTCAGCATAATCTATAGCAAATGCAAAAAAATACAAAAGTCTGAATAAAAATAAAAGACAGCGCTCCTGCCCCACGAAGGTGCATGGACCCAGCCGTACTCGCATATAGCACTCGCATATAGTAGTTGGCATCAAAATTATGAAATAAGTAAAAGCGCACTCCATGCATTAAAAACCTTTTAATTTGCTAAATCGCCTTTCCAGACGTCGTCGTTGTTGTTGTCGGAGCAGAAGCAGGAGCGGGAGTTGGAGCTGCATCTCACGGATACAAGTGCGGCATGCAGATACGGTCGTGTGGAGCCACGGCAGGCGGCGGAAGCGGATGGACCAAGTCTGTAAGCATTTTCGAGATTTGCAGACGCCTAAAGGGGCGCCAAGCTATGAAGCTATGCCGCCTACGCCCAATACTCTGCCACCGCCACCGTCCTTGCGTCGTACAGAACACATAGACACTTGGATTTCTACTTGGACCTGAGCAAAGTTGAGCAGGCAATGCAAACACTCCAAAGTCAACGGCCGTGACTGACTTCCCCTCTATCTCTGCCGGCATCGCTTCTGGTCTTCATGTGGCGATAATTTCCACTTTATACTCCTGACTGCTGTCGACTTCAAAATCGCGTTGGGTTTGGGGCAAAATCAAGAAAAAGCAGCGTCGTCTGACGTGGTACTCGTACCCCTTGCAACAAATTTTTGGCATTGCCCAAAAAAAGGAAAAGATATAAGGCGAAACTTGACTGGAGCTACCTTTGAAAGGATGCAGTGAAGCACACGAAATAATTTCACAAAAATCATAATGCATTTTAATTTTGAATACTCTCAGGAAGATGTAATGATTTTGTCAGACAGTTTGTGACGAGTGGCAAGTGAATTACAAGATTTTTTGTAAATTCCATAAAGAAATCTTCAACTCTGTTTTAAAATTATTTAAATATATTTTGCCAATATGAGATAAGAAATAAATTTTAAATTGTTTCAATCGTTAAATAAACACTTGAATTCATGTATTTTACAAATTGTATCCACTTTATTAAATTACATTTTGTAATAATTGGAAATTAAATCAATTTTAAATTATTCCAATTAAAGAGTATTTTCTAACATTAATTCATGAAATATTGAAGTATATAGTAACTTGTAAGCATTTTAAAGGAAGAGTATTACAAGCACTCATTAATTATACTGTTCAGTTTATCAATGTGTTATTTAGATTAAAAATGCCCGATTACTTTTAATCTGTCTTCAAGAATGCGTCTTGGAAATTTCCAAAGACTTGCTTCAAACTACGCCTTAAAGCATGCTACAAACTGTGATAAACAAATTAATGAACCGCACAAAATCTCACTGCATGTAAGAAAATAATTAAATTTGATTCCGAACGCAGATGCAATTTCATTCGGCATGTCGAAGGATGAACTGCTCCTAGCGTGTCCATGGCAATCAAGTATTGTCATTGCATGACTCTACAGATATGTAAAGTGTGTGTGAGTGGGGGCGCTGTCCTTGGGGTAGAAGCACTGGGAGACACGCAATCGAAATTAAGAAAAGTCTCGCATTTAATTTAATTGACAGCACGCGGACTCTGACACAGACAAATTCAACCCAACCCCCGTCGCAGCAAAAGATTGCCCCACAGAGTCAGGCAGACCACCATCGACAGACTCCCTCACACCTGGCCGAGCAGTTTCATTAAAAGCGTATTATATTCAGGAAAATGTCTGCGTTTATCTATCGATTTGTTGTTGCCAATGATTTTGAAAATTCATTAGAATTTATTTGTGTGGTGAAAAAACGTTAAACAAATAAATTGCAAATTCATTTACCGCACGAAACTTTTGAATTTTTTGCAATAGACGAACTTAATTTAAATTCGATACGAAATGCAAAAAATCATTCAGCCAAAAACATTCAAAAGTAAACTTTATAGAGCATTTTTTATCATTCCTCTATTTCTGCTGCCCTCCATACACCGCACCTAGGACTGCCTAGACTTTGACTGTGGTAAGTCCTGTCCTCGGCTCAGCTCTCAATTTAAATTGTTTCCTTGGAGACTTGCACAGCCTGTGAAGATGTCATTGCGTTTGGTCCTCGGCTTGTCGCGAATTTTATTTGAATGCCCTGTCTCAAACTGTAAAGGGTATGCAAACTCAGTTTATGTGTCTCACTAATAATTTACAAATTTTTATTATATTTATTTATTTTATAAATAAAATGCATTCAGTGCAAAATTGTTTGAAATAATATTTAACTTGTAGGGTATGGAACAGTCGAGCACACTGGACTGAATCATACTTACTTGTTTTTATTTGGAGTACTTTGGTCTGCTGATGACTCGGCTGAAATTGTATTTTATCGAAATCGATAGTAATCATTCGAATATTAAGGATAATTTGCAGTTTATTGAGTTACAGTTTATTGTCTGCCGAAGTCTCTGTCAATTTAGCCATCGTTAGACCGCAGCTTTATTTAATTTAAAGGCATCTGAAAATGCTGTTAATTATCCTTGAAAGTCTGCATTTTAAAAAACGCATTCAGACAGAAAAAAGGATGCAGAAATGAAGCCAATTTCGTGCAATACACACGAATAATAAAGAGGAGTAAAAGTAATTCAATTACCCTAAGAGAAAAAGGGGCGGCCGACAAGCGACACGCGGTAAAGAAAAATCTCGCGCAAAACGCGCAATGCACTCAGAACCCATAAATTATAAAAAACAGCAACAAAACACACACACCAAATTTTTGGCCAGACCTTGCCACAACATACTTACAACGAACAACAACAACATGCGTATTAAATGTTTAACACGACTTTGCACTCATTAAAGAAATGTTGAGTGAAAAAAAACGGAATATAATAACCGCAAACCGTCGGAGGGTTGTCGCTGTTTTTGGCATAATTTATGCATCTGCGACATGAGAGAAGGTGGGTGGGAGAGAGTGTGAGTTTTGCCAAGTGTTAATTTCGAGAAATGTGAAGCATTATAAACAGCACAAAAAATCTAAAAATTGTGTTCAAATAACATAGACGCAGTGAAGCGAATGTTTTGCTCGACGCGTTTCGTGCGCGTTTAAAAACGCGCGTTACCTTTGAGTAGCGTTTCCCATGGTCCACTAACCGACAATGGCAAACGGCAAACGCAATCACAATCGGAGCCAAAGTGCAGGCCCAAAGAATGTGACTCGATTCCCGAACTAAACCTAAAACTGAGACCATAATTCATATGCGCCACAAAGTCTGCGGCAATCAAAATGCCAAAAACCGCAGCCACTTTTGGACGACTTCACGTTTCGATTCCGAAACAAAGCTGCAGATGGAGATGGGGATGGAGCTGCAGCTGGAGGTGGATCAGTCGCGCTGTCAGCATTAGACAAGAGTTGCTGATTCAACGACATAATTGCAGCCTGTCTGCGGTGGCTAATGCAAACAAACATGGGATTATGAGAGGTTGCAAGCCAAGAGTTGCAAACCAAAAGAATCGATGCCACTGCAGTGCAGTCTTTGCAGTCTGACCCGTAACAAGTAGCTGGCGAAATGTTTTTGCAATTGGGCTGTACGTGTTGGCCCCGAACGCACTCTAGACCAACAAAACAAAAGGAAAAACATTGATCGCATCGTCGACGGGTTGCTCGAGATCGTGCGATAGCTTTTCATTAGCTGCACCACAAAATTGTGGCTTGAACCGAGACATGAACTTGGCCAATAAATACGTTACACAAATAATATGAGATCAAAAGTAGTGCATCATGTGCATTGCGTTTGACGAATCGATTGGCAACGCCCGAGGGCCAAATTCACGGCCCCGTTCAATATGTGACTCCGCGCCACGGACGGACAACCAACCAATCGATTGATTGCAACAGACTGTTGCACGAAATTATAATTTCACCTACAACAATTTGGCTCCCGTTTCCATGAGCTGCAGCTACTTGTCTGTCTCTACCTCTCTCTTATCACTCCCTCTGCAGTCTGTATGCATTTTTCATGGGAATTACATACGTGATAGATTATTTTATCCAACTCATCCTGAGCAGCTGGTTGATTGGTTTTCCAGCTTCTGTGATTGCTGGTGTGTGATTACCATCGCTTCATATGCGACGTGACTGAGGCTTGGGTTTGTGCCACAGCAACATTTGGTGTGTTGCTAAGAATATGCAACAATATTCAACCTGCATGGCAATTTGCTATTATTGAACCCAGCAAAATTCACTAAGAATAACTAATGAATTACTCAAAGCTGTTAATTAATATGTAAATGCAAATCGATTGCATTATGTTATGTTACTTATTTAAATAATTGAATTAATTAGAATATAAATTCGACTGACATAACTTATTGTTTATTTTATGGTTTATTAAATGTATGTATTTATTTATTTTAATTTATTTAATTAAGTAAGCTCTCAATCACTTTATTTGGAAGTTTTAAGTTCTATGTATTTAAAATGTATGCATTAGATTTACATACATTCAAGCAGAAAAGTTCACTTATACATACCAAATATGTGAGTCGGTAGTCAGTGAGTTGTGTGAGTTGTCAGCGGTCTCTAGATCTTCGCTCTCTCACTCTCTTCTTGTTGAGCTCTGTTTGGCAGCAGCAACAACAACAGCAAACCCCCCAAGAACAATTCACACACATGCACTACTCTTCTATGTGTGCGACTGACACGACCAGCAAACGCTTTGACAATCGTCTAGCGCGCTCTCTTTTGCACTCACGTACAAGCTTCTTCTTCTGTTTTACTTTGACATTCATACTTCTCAAAAGTAGCATCCTCTTCTGCTAGACATTTTCGCCTCCTCGCATTGTAGCAACTTCTTCTGCTATACTCTCTGCAACTAGCAACTTCTTCTGTTTAACTAAACATCAACTTACTCTGCTTCTTAAAGTTATTTACTTACGTCTTCTTCTGCATAAGTGCAACGATTAGATTCTCTTATGATTGACGAGCAACGTCTTCTGCTATACTCTCGTTAACTATCAACTGCTTCTGCTTAACTAACAGCAGCTGTATTCCAAAAGTAGCATCCTATTCTGCTAAACACTTTCGCATCCTAACATTAGAGCAACTTCTTCTGCTATACATACTTTTAGTGATCACTGCAACTTTGTCTGCCTAACTAAACATCAACTTATATTGATTCTTGTCTTACCTAAGTATGTGCCACGATTACATTCTCTTCTACTTGACGTTGGCGCTTTCGTGTACTCGAGCAACGTATTCTGCATTACTCTCGGCAACTGCTTCTGCTTAAGTAACAGCAACTGATTTTTAATAACATAGAACCATCCTCGTCTCCTAACATTCGAGCAACTGCTTCTTCTTAGCCATGAAAACCTTCTTCTGAATTACTATTTCAACTTTATTAAAGAAATTTAAAATCAAATTATTAAATTGCTTACAATATTTAAATGTTTTTTGTTGTTATAGTTTTGCTGCATTTATAAGTATGTAAATTCCTTACCGTATTACTGCATACAAATACAATACAGAATATTTATATAAAATAATAAAGTCCGTCCCAAAGTAAGCATTGTTGATTGTTTCATTATATTACATTATTTCGCATACAATTGAAGGCAACTCAAAATTTCGAAAATGGACAAGTTCAAGTACCTGAAACCGGCCTGGTGGACAGCATCGTTAATGCTCTTGATGCTTTTGCAGGTGGCAAAGGGAGTGTCGCAGTATTTAGATAATAACTTTCCCAACCTATTTAATCGAATCATGGATAAGTTTTCAAACTGACATGCAAACCCAACTAATAACGACAGCAGAAGGACATTAAACGAATCAGTATGAATGAATGTATTCAATAGTAGCTTGCGATCACTATAGCTATCATATGGAAAACAGAAAAAGAAGTTGAGATTAATGTGTTCCCATTAAATCGAAGTCCTTGTTGGGTATCCCAATGAGAACTGGAGGCGGAGGCGCCCAGTGTAGACATGACCCCGACATGCCGCACAACAGGTGGTAAGAGTTGTGTTGAGTTGAAATTGTGGCAAGTTGCTGTTGCAAGCTGTTGTGGCTCCTACACAAGCCCATGCTCCACCGGAGTGGGTAGATCACATGTAAGCAATTCCCAGAACATGTCAGCAGATGATTTTGTGAACTGGCGGCGCCACAAAGACACCAACAAAAGTATGGCAAATAATTCAACGATCGGCCGGACACTCGTCAATGTCGCACTGAGGGTCAATAATTGACCATTGAGCCGGGAGCAGGAGCCAAAGTCGGAGCTTGAGCAAGAGCAGGAGCAGGAGCAGGAACAGGAATAGCAATAGGAATAGGAGCTGACTGCGCTCAGTTAATAGAGTCGTGATCAACGGCCACGAAGCAACCTGCAACCTGCATCGCACATGCAACATTATTTGCTGATGCTGCTGCGGCACTGACCACCTACAACTAAGTATTTGTTTTGGGGGCTAGCTACGAGTACGATTCGTTGGGTTGGGGCTGATGCTGTTGCTCCTTTTGCTGTTGTTGTTTAGCTGTTCAGTTGTTGTTCAATTAAACTCTATGCCAATAAATTATATGCAGTAAGTCGTTTAATCTAAATTAAGCGCCAGTCGCAGCAGCACAAAAGAGAAAGAAAGACCCAGAGGATGTCTCTCGCCAGGCAACGATTGAACAGCAATTTCCATCAGCCGCATCATGTGTCATAAACAAGTTGCAAGGCGCCGACAATGCCCCGACCAATGTCCCGCGCTGATTCCCTACACATTTCCATAAACGACACCACAGCCATTGGCAAGTGCGCTTCCTGGTCGAAGGTGCAATCGATGTCTGGTTCTGGCTCTGGCTCTGATTCTGGTTCTGACTCTGACTCTGACTCTCTTTCTCCGTCTCGCGCATTTTGTCTAGCATTTGCCTACGAAGCGTAAGCAATTTTTATGCTCATGTTGCACGTAATCACCGCGAGCCGCAGGTGGTAAAAGGCGCTTGCTTAGCTCAACTGTAGCACAGAGGGGGCGACATTGGCTCATCTGGGCCTCAGAGCTGCGTTGTGCGCTGATTGAATTGCACTAATTGCGTATTAAAGCTTCATCGTTTCAAGGCAGCAAATTGCATGCAGCCAAATTGAATTACTCGTACAGAAGTCCTGTTGCCCTCTCTCCTGTTATCCTCCGCCACTTGCCCCATGAATGAAAGCTTTTGCCAGGTCCCATTGCGGGTCTGTGCCTGTTGGCTTTATTCGCTTAATTAATTGGTAGCGCCAAATGTCTGCGAAAAAAAGAACACGACAGTTGCCCCGTCCCCAGGCCAGAGCTGCCCCAAAAAGTGCAACAAGAAAGCTGTCAACACAGGCCAAAAAAGAAGCTAGAAGAACATCTAACCCCAGTGTCCTCCAGTGCCGCCTCAAGCTGCCCAAAAATGCAAGCTGAAAGTCAAGTGTCCTTGGAGAATATGTGTGGCATGTTGCATTTTGCAATTCTTTCATTTTTTCGACTATGCCGAAAATAAAAACACAAGAAACTAATTGTTCTTGTGCACAGATTTTTCGCCAGCAATTGTGACAGTGAAAGGACGAGGGAATCTCTTGAAGCATGTTAGCGATGCATAAAGGGTTAATTATACCAAACGAACCTTTGATGGTGAGAGCTTTTGAAGGCAAACAGCGCTGAACGAGAGCAGAATCATTTTTGGGGAATTTCGTTAAACTTAAAAAGTAATACGATGCCCCCTCTTATTCCCTATACTTTTGATTTTGAAATGTATTTTTAAGCTGCCTCTATTGTTAAGATGGACTCATGCCATCAAATTTCCTCTGCCAAATGTTACTATGGTCATAGTTACCATCGAAAGAGCCAAAAATTGTGCCGTTTTGTGTATATCCCTTTGGAGAGCCAGTTTGCTCGTAATAACAACATTTTTGCTTAATTAACAGAACAAAGCATTGCCTAACAAATATGGCAACGTTGTAAAAGGAGCACAAAATATAAGTATCCTCTGTGCAGAGTGAAATTTTCCCGTAGACAGGGGCAAGAGGAATCTAGCATCTTGCATTACCACCTGATATGGGGAGGGTGTGTGGCTTATGTGGGAAAATAGAAGAGGCAAAACACTCACAATGCCTGGCAGCTGCCCCTCGTCGTTGAAACCTCACAAAAAGATTTATGTTTTCTTTTCATTTTTGCATTCAACATTTCACATTTCGTATTTCACATTTAGCATTTCATTCCTAAAAACAAATGAACAACAAAATTGTATAAAAATTTCTATAGTCGACTCTTTGCATACTTAAAGGGTACATACATAAAAAGCAAGAAAATGTTCAAGCACGGAAAAAGGAAAAGACAACGCAAATGCATGCAAAATAAAACACCAAATGCATTTCCCCAAGTACGAAACTGTTTTTGGAAAAAAGGGCGCTTTGAATTAATACTTTTTCGGTTTGTTTTGTTTCAGTCTGCTTGAAATTTGACTCTGCTGTTTGAAGAGGATGTGGCGCCTCCTGTCTACAAAATGAAGAGAGTTTTGCTTAATTTGGGTATTCTTAAGTATTCTTCAAGTTGCAAATGAATCGCAGAGAAAATTGCACGTGAAGTGATTTAATTAGAATTGTTGTAAAAGCGGGAGACATATGCATTCCTAAATGTATTTGTATTTGTTTTTGTATTTACTTAATTGAGAGCACAATTAAAATTTCAATAATAAAATTCAGTCTTTTTTTTATCTCTGCCAATTGATCAACATCCATGAATTACATTGACGGATAGATGGATGAAAACTGAGTTTGGGCAGCCAAACGGCGCCATGGAAAGGCCATAAATCATACACTCACATACAGCGGTAATTTTTTGGAGCATGCATGCAACAATAACTCCATTCCAGACGACCAACAACAACAGCGAATACCAACAAATTGTTCAACAATTTTCCAATTTTCACATGCGAATTATGGGCAGCCTCCCATAACGATATAGCCGAAGCAAAACCCACCGCAGTTTCCCTGCTAGTTATGAATTTTGGAGTGATTGATAGCATGTTATGAGTTAACATGCTATTATTAGACCGCAAGATGCTACCAAACCAACAACAGCAGCAGCATCTACAACAACAATAACAACAACAACAACAACGGCACCGACAGGCATCTGAGATCGCTTTTGGAAAAAGAGAAGTCCGAGGATCGCTCTAACCAAATGTTTACTCACGACTTTTCGCGTCGTCTCTATGCTTTGGATTTTTCGTCATATTTGCCAAAAGTGGAAAATTGTGCAAGAGAAATTGATTTCACATGATTTACGTGCAAGTTTTCGCAACAAGCAACAACCAACAGCAGCCAAAAATAATTTCTAATGTCATGTTGGGACTGCTGTTTCGAGACAACAGACAGCAGAGGAGAAAGAGGCATGGTCATCACAAATCAATAGCGATCGCACAGCCAACAACAACAACAAATCGATAATCACACGCCACAACAACAACCATCATACCGAGCTTGTTAAGCACTCAATAGATGGCGCTAGTGATCCGTGGAGCAGGAGCAACTTAGGCTCAGACAGTTAACTGGTAGTCGGTCAGTCGATAGATGGCGCTAGTGATCCGTGGACCTGGATCAGACAATTAACTGCTAGTTGGTCAGTTGGCCAGTTCGGTTTTAGCCAATTTATTAGCATGCAATACATTTTGGCCCGTTGATATGCAATTTAACTTTTCTGCCCAATGCATTGCAAATGCACTTCCGCTTCTTGCAAATGTCGAAGGCAAATTTGGAAGTCGCTAAAAATACAGTTTGGAAAGAGCCCCGCAAAGTCAATGCCAACAAAGCGATAAATTAATGCAAAAGCAACAAAAACTAATATCAGTTTGGCAGTATAGTGAGCAGACAAACATTGCATAATAAATGAGTCTTTATGAATTTTGCATACTTAAATAATATACGCATAACTGTTGAATACTGTTATTTCTACTACGATTGTTATTTGCTGGCCATAAGAGCAGCTTTGAAGGTCATGCAGTTCTAAACATTGAATCGAGATGAATGAAATTAGAGACATAGTTTCACCGTTTTTAAATGCATATCCATATATATAATATATGTATATTATTATCATGTATCATTGCCCCTATTTATTATTGACCTGTTTAGAACTCCATGAAAATATTATAATTAAACAAGTTATTTGGGACCCGGCTCGATCGCATTCTTAAACTCACCTATTCATTGTGAATTGGCTTGTTGACATATAAAGCAAGACGGCGCGATCTTTGAAGCCGGAGAAAATCTGAAATAAGATTTGCTTAAGATTTTGCAATTCATTCAGTCAAACCTGTTCTGAATACAGTCAGTACGCATTCACACACCCATTTCATGACTTGCCAATTGAAATCAATGTAAGTAGAGCAAGATTATAATACAAACCAGACTCTATAGATATCCTCAGGCAGTTGTTCTCATTTATGTGGGTTTCGTCGATGTAAATACTCGTACTTAAGCAACATGGAATTGAAAGAAAACTATCCAAGTTTCACCTGCACACTACACAACTTTCAATGCACATAGTTCAGTAATTAAGTAGAGTTGTAGAACCAGTTCGCATAAATGCCAAATTACTTTAAGAATGCAAAAAAAAGAAAAAATCGCAAGTAAATTAATTAACAGCTAAATGTGTTGAGAAGTGTTTATAGTGTGTACGATGTGTGGTGATCAAGAGCTTGCAACCGATGTGCAAGATGCGTGCAACACCAACTTAATTAGTAATTTATAAAAACTAAAAGATTGAAGAGGCTCCCAGTGAAAAGTGAGAGTCCAATGGGAGAGAAATTATAACAGAGGCGCCCAGGCCCAAAACGAGGCTTCACCTCAAAATCAACCAAAAAACAACCGAAGCGTCAACATCAACAGTAAATACTGGTTTTTGGCGCTCGCTCATTCGGACAAAAACATAAAACTGTCAATCCAAAGAGACCCGCAGAGCAGCTCCCTCCGTCTCGCAAGCCTCTCTAGCCGCTGGCTGAGCAGTGTTGTTGTCTCGTTGTCTTTCGGTCTGGCAGGCTGGTTTGCCGGACGGGCTGGCTTGGCACTTAGCATGCGCATGCGCTACCGTTTTCTTGGCCAGTTGTATTTTAGCCATTAGCACGTTCGGAGCTGGAATCTCGCCTCGAGTCGAGTCGCCTCAAGTGTGAAGTCATAGAGTCCGACAAGTATCGTACAACTAAATGCTAGTAGAAACTAAAAGTGATTTCAAATCTTGGCTGGTGAATTTTGATTTCTTGTCTTGTCTTGTCTCGTCTGGTCTGGTGTTGTCTCCCCGCGAAAGCGAAAGTTGCGTGCGAAGCGAGCCTTATAAAAAAAACTGAACAACCAAACTCATATAAACCTCATACAAACACAATATACAAACAAAAGCGTGTAATATCGGGTGATCAACAACAACAAGAAGAACAACAACAATAATCAACCTTCGTGGATATACAACACAATAAAAAAGATCTGTTCAAAATGCCATCGGCCAGTTCCCATTCGCGCCTTTTCTTCTACCTGCTGTGTGTGGCATCTTTACTGGCTGTCTCCAAATCGGATACCGGTAGTACAAAGAACTCCTATTTTATGTCGTATTTCTACTATCTGGTTGTGAATTTCATCAATCCCTTCGCAATGCCAATTTTTTATCGCTTTGTTAATGTATGCCTAACATAAGTAAAATCAAAGGGGGCATTGACTCTACGAATCAAACGAATTTAAGCTTAAGCTAAGTGTAAATATATATTATATGTCCCACTAAAATACTGTAAATATCCCCTACTCTAAGACTGCTATTTGAGTTCAAATGTGATTGGCTAAATAGGTTTTTGTGTATAGTTAGCTATAATGGAATTCCTTTGTCTAGTATTTTGTACTCGTACCTGCAATTTTGTGATAACTTCCATGAGGCAAATTTGATAATATAATACTACAATACTACAATAAAATGTGTACAAATTCCTAATATGTGATGGTCTTTTATTTGTAAATATTATTCAACATTCATTCACTTCATCCATTCCTCGATTATTGTATTATTCACTTCATTATTAATCGCCAGAATTAGGGTAGTTGCAGACCTTCTTTTCAATGTATAAAACTATTTGGCCAACCTACTTAACCTTGGACTCCCAATTAAATGATCAAAGTGGCAATTCTACTGCCTTTTTGCTGATTATTGTTATTATCTAAAAACACTTGAACAATCTGCGATCGGGGCAACGAATGCCAAACACTTCATAAAAGATCTGAGCACCAATTAAATATTTTACAATACCCAAAGCAGTGGCTGAGTGCAGCTGAGTAAGGGCCATAACAAGTTACATCAAAAGACGTGACCCGACGTTATGAATATCCAATGCCAGTCCATGACTCCAACTTGAATACCGAATACCGCATATCGACCGCATAAACCGCATACTTAAAATCACATATTAAACACATTCGCAGCGGAACATTTATCAACAGTCCACGTTCTCAGCGTACTTGAAGCATGTTTTTGACATTGTCTTGACTTGACTTTGTGACTTTAACAAATTAGCACAATATACATATTAAAGCCACCAAATTTTCACATGATCTTCAAGCATTCTTAATGATCAATGCACCAGCTGTGCCTCCAAAAAAAAAGAAACAACAAAACTTGTCCGAGACACACAAAACTTGTTCGTTATCAAACTGAGAGACATTCAAATATCAAGAGAGGGTTACCAGTTTTTACCTTACGCTATAGCGCTCTTTATCAACCTTTCGCACTCTCTCACTCTATCTCTCTCTTTGTCTACTCTTTTTGGCGCTCGCGTCCATGATCTTGACCACGACGAAAACACTCGGAATTGATCTGCTGCGATCAGTTTCGGTTCGTTCGCAATGCATGCGATCTCATTGACATCAAAAAATACTCCCAAGCCCCATCAGCGCTGCTCAATTTTGTTTCATTTGGAAGCAGTCAAGGTTAATAGTTGAAACTGTTAGACGATGGGTTTTGTTTTTGTTTTTGTTTTCTTCGCGTTTGTATTGTTGATTTTCAAACAAACTCATCGGTTGCCGGCTGCGTCAGTGGCTTTGATGCGGAACTGTTTAAAATGCGGAAGTTCACATAAGATGATTAAGCAAAAAACCATTCGATTTATTGTTTATTTTTGGTAGTTGTTGAGTTTCTAGTTTTCTACCTTTGAATGTTTTGTTGTGTTGCTAAAGAACTTGAGCTACTAATCTCGATTTCGCAAAGAAGTTTTGCAGTTCATTGCAAAAATCATCATCAAATCATGGTTCATTTTAACATACTATCTAAATCACTCCATTCGTCCTTCACATCCTTTCACAATTCGCTCGCAGTTCCTTTGCAGCCGCCAGCCGAAGACTTGGCCTACGATGCAACCCTTCAATTGGGCATACTCAACCATCGGCTCAATCAACTGGCACTCGAGGAAGAATCCCGTCAAATTGGTCTAACGAACTTTACGATCAACAACCTGGTTAGCCGCATACCCTGTAATTGTGACACGGGTCTCTGCAAATGCTGTGCGGGTAAGAATTAAGACGAAAATTTAATCAGACCTAATGAATTGTTTGTCACCCTGTCACTCAGGATTCCTCTCGGTGATTGGCATGAATAGCTGCACTGAGGTCGCCTACCGTCCGGAGGAATTCTCCTTTGAGCTGCGCATGCGATTCAATAACAATATTTGGTTCCGCCGAAAGGTATCTGGCCAGAACCCTCCCCCCTTCTGCTTTAGGCCGCCTCGCTTCAGCTTCGCACGCGCTTGCATTCAGTTCCATGACATCTGGTTCGTTGGTCGCAACATGCATGTCTGCATGTATATGTCCGGGGAGTTCCAGGGATTCGAACTCTTTGAGCGGTAAGATCCAATTTGAAGTTAACCTTCCCTAGCTTAACTGAACGGCAATACCAAACTACACTTTCCCCGTTCAATTCCTTCATTAATTTAAATTCAGCGTCATACAGTTTAAAATATGTTTATATTATTTAATTGTCGGTATTGTTAGTCTACAAGAATTATGAATGATATTTTCAGGAACTTCGACTGCCTTTTGTTCGGCGATCATGGGGTTAAGATCGTGCCACCCGAACAGGGATATCCGATGCGGCCCAACGATGTTGACATTGATGATGCCGAGGACGAAATCGAGGATTACGATGAGAACGTAGTCCGCAGTTTAGCTGAAAAGATGATCGCCGATTAATCTAATGGAATACACAAGCCCTGCCTATTGTCCCGCTTCTTATTTATTGTCATCAATCATTGTTAATTTATTAAAACACATCTTAAACTCTTTGCGGCATGTTCTTTTGTTACCTGGGGCACTCTAGAGCAAATCCCGTCAGATGAAGTGGCCACCTGATGCGCCGCATTCCAAGTGTGAAAACTGCAAAGGGCGACGTGTGATGTTCTGAGGCGTGCCACACACTTAACATGCCACATACCACACAGCTCCTCCCCTTGCCAGCCTCTGCAGCCACGCCACATCCTCAATATGTGCATCCTGTTGCGCTTCTCATCCTGGGCAGGCATTCAAGTGCAAAATAAAACACAAAGCGCATTCAAATTCTAAAGGATAATGCAACCAGTTGCAGTGCATGTGAAACTGCAGTCCATGGAGGGCACAACCAAGGACCAAGGCGGGCACACGAGGACGTGTGCACAGGGGAGAAAGGACTTGTTTTGCATATGCAGAAACACGTTGACTGACTGGAGCTGAAGCTGAAGCTGCTGCACTTCGCTTCACTCGCAGTTGACTGTAATAAAGGACTATTTAAGGCATTTGGCAGGCGCCTGACGAGAATGCAATCGACGCAGGAGCAAGAGGAGCAGCATCAGCAGGAGCCAGCAACGATGCAGCCAGCACAAAAGGCCACGAGCTGCTGCAATCAAGTGGATTGCCATTTGCTGTTGCTTTTGAGGGTGCCGAGTCAGGTGTCATGCAAATGAAAAAGGATATGCCGTCAGAATGTACATGTGCATTTGCATGTTAACCACTTGTGGCCCACATCACTTGAATGAGGTTCCACAATAAAGGCGTAATAGATTATCAAGGTGAGGAATGGGTTGCGAAAAGAATTCTAAATTAGCTGAAATTTACACCCAAAGGAAGTGCTATATTATTATCGACATTTACTGATTATATTGTAGAATCTAAAGGAAGTATTTAAATTGGTTTAAAGAATATATTTAATCCCCGCCTATACTCACTGTCAAAGAGTTTAAATATCTTACTAAGTGATTGTATTCGATTTTCTAAAATTGTCATCAACAATAGTTCCGCTATTATTGTTCCCATATTATCAATAGGATTAACAGACTAAAAATACCATTTCGATTGAAGCTTCCACAATCAAACAAAAGACCAATTATGTTGTGTGGCCTCACATTGGGCCCGCTGACTATTAAGCTATTTAAAATCCACTTAAGTTGCCGTTAAACACGTTGACCCCTTTGGACATGAAAGCCACAGGGCCGGGGAGGGGTGAGGAGAGACGGGAGTCCGCAGTTGGTGTGAAAGAGGTGTGAACAAAGCTGACCATAAAAAAAAACCAACAGGCGGCTAATTTAAAATTCAAATTTGAGTGCGCATAAATAAAATGCATTTAGTGTCAGTAATTGATTTGTTTACACACAAGCACAACACACACGCGACACGAAGACATGACAACAAGGCAACAACAAAAGCAATTACACAAAAAAAAAGTCGACCAACTGACCAGCAGACAGGCAGGCAAGGGAAACTCAACTGGGGGAAGGAGGAGTGAGACTTGGGCACGCGACTGACAATAGACAACAGACAACTGACCACTGACCAGCAACCAGCAACCAGCGACGACCCTCACCCCGCCCTTGACCACTTCTCCGACCCCTATTGGGCCTGTTGCCCGGCACAACAGAGAGTCAGGATACAAATCACTCAAGGTTCGCTTCGGTCAGTTGATGCGATTTGCAATGATACCTTTTTTTCGTTGTGTGCACACTCTGCTGTTCCCTAAGGTCAATTATGTTATTTCCGGTTTTGTGTGGTCAGCAACAAAATACGAAAAAAAATCACAAATATTGAAGTGTCATGGTCAAGTGGTTAGATCCGTGGCAAAATAAACCCCTGGGCATATGGGATAGTGTTACGTTATTTTATCCGCCTCAATTGCACAACAATAATATTGATGGGAAATTGTAATTGAATAGAACTCCCCTCAGGTGTCTGGATAGGCAGATAACATATGCTGAAAAAATAAAGACCCGCAAGCATAATACAAAAGATATAACCATTTTGGGTCCACTCAGCTTATGGACGAGGCAGTGAAAAGGTTTAGATTAGGATTATTGGTTTAAAATATGCTGAATAGCAATATAAATATAAATAATTTTAAGAGATTTAAAGCTAACATTTTCAGCTACTGCAAAGTTTTCAAGGTTTTTTCTTTCTTTGATGAGTAATAAAAAGAAAAAGGAAATGGAAAAGCAGAAATCTCTAAACTACCCCCAAAAGTAATTAAAAACATCGTCGTCGCAGGAGACGAAGCAAACGAAGCAACCAAGCGACGAATGTTAATCAAAACAGAATACAGAAACAGAGTGGAGAAATACACAAGAAAATATCTTTGAGCACAGGACTGAGCAACAGCAGCAGAGACATTGTCCTTAGGGTATAATTTCTTTTAAATTTCTACATTTCGCTTTGAGCTTCTTGTGTGCTGGGATTGTAGCAGGCCAAATGTTGTATTCACTTAAGTATATGTACATATATATCTTTGCAAAAGCGAACAAGTGCTCATTAATTACTTGCATAGACTGAGTGCTTTGATACAACTTAAGAAATGTTAATCAGCCTGCAAATCGATAAATAAATAGAAACATATACATACATACTATATATTCAAAATATACTACTTAACAACATAAACCATAGAGGATAACATCGCCAATTTGTTGGTCTATAAAATTTATTTTAAGAGTTCATCGCTAGAACACTGTTAGTAATCAGTAACATAATATGTTAATTATTATTGCGTGCACCAAATTTTTTTCAAATACGGTCGTTATTCGTTTTGCAGGCGCTAATCGGACTTCGCCAAAACTGCCGACAGTATCAAAAATGAGCTTGCTTACATGTATACCTAAATATCTAAAAAGTCTAGAAACTTCGCCTTTTTATAACAAATTTTTGATTTCGATAAAGTTATTTGGTTCTTAGTAAGTTCTATTATGGGAAAAGAGGGTATATTGAATAAAGTGATTTAGTCATGTCCGTGTTTAGACCTAACCAATCTAACTTTGCTACGAATGCGTATTATCCATATACAGTTAATTTTAAAATTATTTACAAAAAATTGTATTTATAGTTTGTCAGTAAGTTGTTATTCGCTTTATGTTTGGAAGAATTCAAAATATTTGAAAAAATAACTATTTTTTTTTATGTTCAGTTTATGTTGTATGTGCAATTTCAGTTTTACTAAAGAATACTTTATTTTTTTATATTATTGAAATATTCAAAATAAATTAAAAAAGCGAATACAACCAAGAATAGACTCTACCCTTAGGTAATTGCCCACTTGTTTTCCCTATATAAATATTCCGTTGACCCTTGGTTATTTTAGTTTTCAAAATAATATAAAATATATTTCAGCATGGGCGGGTAGTAATTTGGAAAAAATAAACACATATTGCTAATTTTAAAATTATTTTCAATAAATTTATGTGCCCGCTAATATTGCTTTTGTTTAAATCCCAGATTTTTCCCGACTAAAAAATTAATAAAAAAGTATAATTTTTTGATCATCAGATATTATATTTCAATGTACTTTTATTTGTGCTTGAACTTAGTTCACATTCCTCAGCACATTCTAATAGGTTATAATTTTATGTTTTCAGTCAGAAATATTACAAAATAATTTATGGATTCCATTAACGAATATTATTAGTACTATATCTAAACGAATAGTAACTAAAGCGTCTAATGTTAAGATGTATAAGATTCGTATGTAATAGAATTCCGAATTCTGTATTTTGTTGTTGATTGAACCCGTTCACATTAGTCAGCATATTATTATCGGTTCTAATTTAATAATCTAAGTTAGAAATATTACAAAATGCATGAAATATATTATTAAATATTATCAAAGCAATTCGATTAGTAACTAAACCGTCTAAAGTTAAGATTAATAAGATGTAAGTATGTGTATTAGAATTTCGAATTCTGTATTTTAATAAGCGGCAACTCATTTCCGTGACAGATGTCGCGAAATTTGTTTGCTCAAAAAATTGTGACAGTTTTTCATAAAAATGTGACGCAAAATGTTGTCAAATAAAACCAATGATATGCGTAGAAGCACAAGGATAAACGGCGAGAATCGAAAGGATACACACAGCACACTCACTCATACCCACAAGCTGGAAGGCAGAACACACACACACTCACAGTATATGTGTACACACACAGTGGCAGAGCTGTGGGCTTATGTAAAGAACGAAATCGCGACTTTGATGCGTTCGATGTGCGTGAAAATTTCCCCTCTTTGCGTGTGCGTCCATGTGTATGTGTGTGTGTGTGAGTTTCTATATATAATGTAAATAAGCGGCAGCGAAGACTTTCGATTTTTGGGGTGGCATTGCGAGCAAAGGGTTAAAAATCTGAGCCTACGCGAGCTGCGTCAACATGCGTGAGTCGCATGTGTGTGTGCGTGAGCTCGTGTGTGTGTGTGTGTGTGTGTTGCCAGAGTTGCCAGCTTGTCAGCAGAGTTAGTTGGGCAAAGTAAAAAGCGACGAGGACAACAATGAAAGACAAACAAAGTCATTTACATAGCTAACGAAGTGGGTGAACAAAGCTGTGCGAAGATACACAGAAAGAGACGCAGAGAAAGCGAGCGAGCGAGAGAGCGAGAGAGCGAGAGAGAAAGAAAAGAAAATCAAAGTGGGCAGCGGGAGCTGCAGATGATGGGGAGATGCTGATGGCGCGTGTTGGCGGTTTGCGGCAAAGTAAAATGGCGAACGGCGGCCAACTTACATTTTATGTGTCAATTTTTACATTTTGTGTCATCTTATCAGGCAAGCTGTATTAGCAGCAGCAGCAGACGCGGATCGACGAACTGCGGGGGCAGGGGCAGGGTATTCAAGGCAATCATTACGCATTCAAGATGGCAAATATGCGAGTAGCCTTTCGTACTGCGTCCAACAATAAGGGAACAGTGAAACCTCATTGTTGTTGGCTATTCTCTAGGCTCATAATAATTATGATGGGGTTTTGTCAAAAGAGCTACGGGTCAATGGGGAGCAATTGATGTTGGCAAACTCATTTCATCTGAAGTATTAATATCTTATCGTTATAGCCAAACCCTTTAGTCGTTTGCCACAACTGGCGCCATATCTGGGTTTGAATAATCTTTGGCATATATTACCATATTTTAAAGTCCCAAATTTCCGTAGTTTTAATTGTTTCGTATCTTCCGAAACTATTTTTCACTCAATACGCAGTTTTGTACAAATGGAATATTTTCTGTTGAAATGGAAAAATCAAAACTCCATTAATTATTGACGTGGGAGTATATATTTAGAAATCATACATAACCGTATTTTATATATTTATTTACATTGTTTCCCTATGCAACACCAAATTTTATAGATCAGATGCTTCTGACTAGACACTCCCTATATTCGATAAGCATCAAAACTTGCGGCGCAATTAGGACTACAATCAGCTGACGTTTGTCCTACAAGAACAGGTGGACTTTGTGCCACTGGGATACCGACTGGCATTGCAATTGGAGCAGGTGGATTCAGTCCTAAGAAATCCAACCAAAATGACAAATTGCCGTAGGCGCTCCCAACAAGCAGAGCCAAAGTCAAGAAAAGGAACTGTTAAGAGATTCAATATATTATATTAACGCATATCCAGCTCATGTCCTCAAGGTGATAGTCACTTACCTCAAATCGCATCTTTGCTGCACAACACTGTCAACTAATATCGAGAATATATTATCAACCCTTTATAAAGCGGATGCATTCACGACTCCGAAGAAATTATATGAATAAACGAATGAATAAAATTAACATTTATTGTACATTTAAGCACCTATTTTATGCACAAATATTTACAGGTCATTAGAATTTTGATGGCAAATTTGTTATACATATTAAAGAAAATTTAAATACAAATGCGTATCCAAAGATCGTGCTAGATTTCGTGATTTTTTAAATAGTTGACACTGAATAAAAGATTAATTAATGGTTTGACACAGTTCTCATATAATAACAGCAGTGAAATGTTCGACTACAAAAAAATTTTAAGAAAAGTTGACGTTGAGAAATACAAACGAATTCAAATTAGCTAGCAATTTAGTTTCCGTTCAACAGCTACCGAGCCAACCGATATTTTGGATTGAAGTGTTTATTATTCCCTCTATCCATGGAGTAGAAGAGTATTATAACTTAGTGCTAACAGAAAGTATATGTGAAACGCAACGCCATATTCCATATATTGATGATTAGATTTAACAACAGAGACGATATATCCATGTCTGTCTATATGAACATGTTGATCTCACAGACTATAAGGACTCAAACACACCAAAATGGGTATCCTTCGCAGATCAAGTTTGACTTCGATTCGGGCAACGCACCTTTTCGCCACTCAAGTCGAACAAAACGATTAATGAGGATAATTTTTAGCTAAAGTCGCGAGCTTTAGTAGGCATGATAATAATTATACTCCAAACAGATTCCCAAAAAAAAATAGAAGTTATTAAAGAAGCAAAATATTTTCAATATTAACGTATTTTTGTATTATGGAAATATTATGAATAGGGTATCTTACAGTCGAGCACTTTAGACTGTAGCTTTCTAACTTGTTGTAAAATTTGGTGTCAATCGCTGACCTATGATAAATATTTACTATCGTACGCTCACAGCAGAATGTTTTTCTTGGCATTACACATATCCCAATAAAAATAAAAGACTTTGTAATAATAAGCATGATCATATTTAATTTAATCTTTTAAATATTACAAGCCTTTAAACGACTGGAACATCTACGCTGTACAGTCATGTACTTCGAAATTGGCACACATTCAGCCAAGCAGATTCCAGACTCTACCAGCTATGCCAGGTGCTTGGGTTGTTGTAGTCTCAGCTCTCACCGGGTTTTGCTGATCAGCTTTTGCCTGATTTAACATATTGTCAATTTCAATCTTAATATTTCCATCGCTAGGAGAATTATTGTCTTCATCAGCCACTGGGCTATTCGATTGTATGGGTTTATTCCCTTGCTTTGCTTGATCCAGCAAGTTGTCATTTCCATTCCCAATATTTCCAATCGCAGGAGAATTACCGCCTCCATTCTCTTGACTAGCTACAGGTCTAGTCGGTTGAACGGCATTATTCCCTTGACTTTCTTGATTTGCATTCCCTTTGCGATTTCCACCAAGCAATCCACCAGCCACACGATTGGTCAGACTACCGACCAGACTTTGCGATCCTTGATCATTTCCATTCCCATTGCCATTTCCTCCAAGCAATCCACCACCAATCAGACTACCGGCCAGACCGGGAAGAATGCCTTTATTCCCTTGTGTTTCTTGATTGCCATTTCCTCCAAGCAATCCACCAGTCAGACGATTGGTCAGCTGATTGGTCAGCTGATTGGTCAGCTGATTGGTCAGGCCACTGGCCACTGTAGCGGCCAAACCGGGAAGTTTACTGGCCAGATTACCGGGAATACTCGCCAATCGGTCGCTCACTCTATCGTGCACTGTGTCGGCCACTTTACTTACTCCTTCACTAACTATGTCCAGTCCACTAGCCAAACCACTGCCTAGTCTATCGGTCACTCTATCGGACACTTTACTTACTCCTTGACCAATTGCATTTCGCACGTTGCCAAGCGCTCCATTGCGCGACATGATCTGCAGACCATTTACTATTTTTGAACCCGCCCCGGGAGCTGGTTCTGGAGACCTGATTACTGCTATTAGATCACTGGCATCTGACGATTCAGCAACTATCCGTTTCAAGGGCGGTTCTGGGGTTTTTCGTGTACCCAGAAAGGAAAATAGTGCCTTTGTTGGAAAGAGACTGAACTTTTCGAAAGCTAACGCAAAGGAATCAGCTTGATCTAACCAAGATCTTAAGCTTGCATTAGACGTGCTGCAAACCAGGGCCAGTGCCAGGGAAAATATCTGTTAATTAATGGAAAACAATTAAATTCCAAATTCAAAGAAAACAAATAGCGAAACTTACTAGCAATCGGGCCATTCCAAAAACTTGTGATATTACCTCGAGACAACTTAGAAAACTACAGCTCCATATATCAAGCGGCTGTTTATAAAGCAGAACTTGCACACTTTAAATAATGATTATGCAAATGTGACTCTTAAGTTTGGTTGTAAATATAGGTTCAGACTTCCATTAAAAATTGCAACGGAATTACGAAAATTTGTGTCATTCGTCTTTCTTACAGCCAAATAACGGTGAGCAATGACATTAGTTATGGTGCTCAGTTCTAAACAGAAATTAACTGATTAAGTTTTTTGCTTTTTAATGTTTATTTTGCAAGTATCCCCCCATACAAATAATCAACTCTTTGAAACCCCATCTTAATTTATTGATTGATAATATTATAGTAAGTGTATATCCTCGGTGAGTTGATCTTTGAAGTGGGACACATGGCCGATTAAACGAAATTTATTGACCATTTTCATCAGCATCATAGATTGGTTTCAATAGGGTGTGCAATCCAGACACCAACAGTTTTGGGGCATTGAACCGTTCGCCGATAGTATCTAAGACATCTCCCAAATTTGGTGCATCCTTCCCTCCTTGATATATTGCTTCAAGAGTGTTAGGTGGAAGCCCCAAGAAAACACTACCTTCACTGGCTATATCACTGGCAATATTGAAGATATTTTGGAAAATTTGATCTTGTAAATTCAATAGAGTTAGATCGGTTAGATCATCCCTAGTGATATATTGTGGGTCGACGTTCAAATTGTTCGAGTCATATTCGAATGCTTGTCGTCTTCTTCTGAGTTTGCCCCAATTCTGAGGTTCGCCATCTATAATCATATGTACTGACTGAGCAGGAACCGGCGGTCGAATGGCGCCACCCATGGCCGAATTAATGACTTTCAGTACAAGAATTGAACGAAGTAAAATATTAGAGCCCAGCATGGCCCCACTGATAAAAGCAGAAGCGCTACTCGTGAGTAAAACCAGCGAGAAGACAATTAGCTGCAACGATAACAAAATCGAACAATTAAATATACTAATAATAACTTCACCAACTTACAGTTAATCGCGCCATTACAAAATCAATGATTATATCACTAGGTGAAGCCGACGACTGTCACTCCATAGAAGTGTCGTCAATTTTTATAGCAGAATTTCAAAATGTAATGAAATATAGATTCGATGCTTTGGCAGTTGCAAATGCTAAAAATAAGTTCACTTCGCTTAGAGAGTTCATCTTGGCATTAACCTTGCAATTTCACATTGTATTAAACAAATGTTACATGAAACGAATGCCTTTTATAGGGGAGAAACTTTCGATGTCTGTAACTTTAATTTATGTATATCGAAAGCTCCATCAATGGGTAAAAACAACTTGGGGTCGTAATGAGTTTAAAACAAGAAAACTACAGTCGAGAGTGCTGGAGTGTGAGTAACCCGCTACCCTTTTTAAGAGAGTGCAAAACACTTCTATGATATTTAAAAAAATACATTAAAATATACCAAAAAATTATGTCGTATTCAACTGTCACAGTCAACTAAACGAACTAAGCAAGTGCAGCTGTATCGGAATTTTGTCAAAAAAAAGTGCCTTGAAAGACATAAATGATTTTATTCCGATCGCAACCAAATACCCAGAAATCATTTTAAATATAGTAAGTATACTATAACTCTTTCCATTTGAGGGGAAGAAAAGCGGCATGACCAAAATCTCAAAACAAACTTAATCAGCGTGAAACGACAAGTGTTTAACAAAAATTTTTGAGCTCTAGCCTTTATCTCTGACGGATGGCACTGATCGTGAATATAGTATATACTTTACATTTTCACTTGGATTTATGTAATACCCTTCAGAACGAGTGGTATATTTTTTCAAATTTTTTTATTAATTCAATTTAATTTAAACAGTAAATGTAAAAAATAATCCTAATCATTAAATATTTAGTAAATAAAATTGATTTGGAAATATGTATTTACTGAAACAAGCACACGAAACATATCAAACGATGAGAGCCACTGAAAAATAATAAAAACTGGATCTTGTATAAATGGCTTATCGATTCAATGCTCAGAGCATTTTAATGCTTAAGTTTGGAATCCATTTCAAATTATTCAAGAGGTTGAGACAGACATTATTCAGGCTTTCTTAGACAGCATTTTGAAGTTATAGCTTTAACATCAGTAATAATTCTTAATTTTCAATATTTTTGGCACTGTAAAATGTGCAATATTAATGGAGAATACTTGTTAAGCGGAAGCAGAGGTAAACAAGACTCCAGTGAACCAAGCATGATATATGTATGCAAATGTTGTAGTTGCTGCCGGAAATCTTTGCCACCGTAAAGGGAAGTGAAAGCGAGTTGCTGGTGCTATACTTGATTTATAAATACTTGGCATCGAATTTATAGCACGCGAAAGAAAATGGCGTGGAACAGCCATCTACAAAATAACATGAACAACACGGATGCGACTTCCAACCGCTTGGTGGAAAGCCTTACAGCAAAGCCGATACGAAAATCATTAAAAGAATTCCCAAAGGCTTTATTTTTAGGAAAAATATACTTTAATAAAATTGAAATATATTATTAAAATCGTATTGTTTTGTTGATATATAAAAAGTGGAAATGTTTCACTTGACGCCACGATGGCATTAATATTTTATTTTATATGCCTTGTTTCGCTTTATTTCATATTTCAGAAATTTATATGCTCATTCTAAGAAGTAACGACCTCTTACTGGTTTCCCCGATGCTCAGTTAGTCATTTATTGGAAAATGGAGGGTGAAGACGGCAACATATTTGAATGTGCTCTTAATATTACAGCAACTACAATTTGTTAACCAGAGACCAATAAATAAAAAATTTAGCACATTTTTATATGTACTTCGTGCTGTCTCAGTGTGCTTTTTAAAAAATGCTTTTACCGCAAAATTTATTTAAAACTGATGAAATATTTTAAGTTTAATGGAAAGTCTTTTATGTTCAGACTGGCTAATAAATTAAATTCGAATTTTAATGAATCTAAAGAAATTCTCTACATATTGGATATAATATTTTAAGTTTAATGGAAAGTCTTTTATGTTCAGACTGGCTAATAAATTAAATTCGAATTTTAATGAATCTAAAGAAATTCTCTACATATTGGATATAATTAAATTTTATTAAATAGATAACTTTAATCTTTATCTATTTGATGAAATATGAAATGTAGTTTCAATTTAAAAAGAAATTTAAAGAAACCCTAAATTAATAGGATATAATTCAATTGTTGTAAATTTTTAACTTTAATTTAATTTTGGTATCTATTTGTTGAAATATGAATTGTGTCGTTTGAATACAAAACGGTCTGGCTTTAATTTTGAATTCAATTTATGTTAAAGCTCATCGGAATGTTTTGGAAATGGATGTAAGTAGGAATTGACAAACAGCAGAGCACTTTAGAGGATGCTTCACACAGATACACACAAAATAACTAAAAAAAAAATAACTCAAATACAGCTCGAACTGAACGAAGGTAAATACTTGGACGGTTGCTCACTCTATTTCGATTTTCGATGTTTCTTGGTTTAGTTTAGTGCAATGTCAGGCACTTCGAGGGTTGTTGGTTTGGGTGAGTTTGTTTTGCTTTTTTACGGTTTTATAATTTGAATAAAAAGCAAATCTAAGGCGACTTCGACTTCGGAGGGTTGACAAACTGCAAGATGCGACTCACCACACTCCAAAGTCAAATGGAAAGTTCAAAGCGCAGACAACCCTCAACAGGAATATTCCTGCAGCATTCTAGGACATACAGGAGCGTTGCAGAAGTTTTGACTTGAAGTGCGCGAGGTTTTCACTTGAAAAGTGTTGCTTGAGATGCTGCCAAAGTGGACACCCCCATCAAAGCGTGCCCATCGCCGCTTTTGATAAACATGAACACCTTCTCAATATTGTCAGATTGCCAGAGGGATACTGAAAGAGTGCCCAGAGCGGGAGGAAGGTAATTCAAATGTGTTTTTATTGATGCGCGCTTGAGGCGCCGGATGTGTTGTCCCTTGGGTTTTCCATTCTAATATCCGCCGGTGATAACTTGAATTATTGACAAGCGGCAGCAACGACAGCCCACGGAGCGTTGTCCAGCTTCCTCTACAGCTTCAGCTCCATCTTCAGTTCCATCTCTGTTACTTGGTCAATGTCCTTCCTCGTTAATGTGGGCCGCCATCGTTTGCGTTTTATTTTCCGTTGCTTTGGTCGTTGATTTGATTTGAGTTCAGCAGCCCCAAGAGCAGTTGCCATGCCACCCACAATCCACATTAAAGCGACCCGAGCAGAAGCGTTGATACCATTATGGCCAAGAGAAATTATCTGATAATATTATATCACTTTTATTGACTTCAACTCTTGGGCAAACACATCTACATGCTGTGAATGTTTTTTATCTATGCCAATTCAATTTGGTTCGATAAAATAATTTCTTTACATTTTCTAGCAAAATTGAAACCAAATACAATCGTTATTTAAGACTAACAAGCCATTAGTCGTATTAGTTAATATAGCTCGCTAATTGATCATTTTGACACACGCATATTTCATAAAGCCATCCAGAGAGTTGGGGACTTCCATTTGGATGCGATAGTTTTGGGTTACACAAATGAAATGACGAAAGTGCGAGAATGCGTGTCGTATGTAAATTATAGGAGCAGACAAGAACACAAACATATATAGAGAGAGTGAGTAATTTTCCAATGGGCCAGAGGCGAGACATGCAAAGGACATCGAAAGGACACTGGCACAAGGACGCAGAGCACGCACAGGCCACAAGTCTCAAGTGCTAATAAACTACATGCACATCGAGAATGCGCGTTAATAATTTATGTGGGCTAATCGACCCCGCTGGATAGACATCATATGCAGGCAGTCCTCTGTATCTCTGTATGCCATTGAGGGGTAGCAAATGCGAAGGGGGGAGAAATGCGTCTGCTGCGTCGCCTGTCAACATCAACCCTTTTCTTTTTTCTACCCAAAAATAGTGCACAAAATTTATAGGCAATTTTGGATTGTTTCGAGTCCAAAATGTACCTTGACACTATCTAAACTAATGTATCTACATGGACGAACGATACTTTGCCTATTAGCTGGGCAAACAGTTTCATTCTTGTTTGCATATCATGACACACACACACACACACACGCACAAAGTGAAAGGCATACACGTAATGTTGTTTGAAATTTAATTAACAAAAGGGTCAATTGTCGCGTGTGGGCGATGTGTTCTTGTAGCCACTGTTAACGCCTGACCTCTGCCCTCTGCCCTCTGCTCGGACAGTTTGGTAAACAATAATTTTTTGATTAATTTATGAATATTCGTGTGAAATTTTTTTTGTTTTATACATTTTTATTATTTATGCCTGCATGGGTCCAGTTCGCGTGCTCCACGAGAATTCCCATAAAAGTTCAACTTTAATGAGCGAAAATTTCGTTATTATTCTAATTATACTTTTATCGTCCTTAATTGTTTGAAATTAAATAACCATATACTCATTGCTTTTACGATCAAAGTAATATATGAGCAGCATTTATGAGATTATTGGGCTACAAACCATTAATCCCTTGCCTTTAAAGCCCACTCTTATAGTTTACAGTAAAATAACTAGTCGTATCATAGCATATATCATATATTTAAAGCCCACTCTTGTCGTTTACAGTAAAATAACTAGTCATATCACATTTATAGTGGCTCAAGAAAAGGCCCAGACCTTTTTGACACTTCTATCTGATTGCATCTAACTCACCATTTGGCCAAGTCTCCAGGCTGTGCTATTTTCCAAATCAAATTAAAAGTGAAAACTAATTCCCACATATGTTGTGAATGTCATGATTTTAGCCTAAGCTAGTTTTCCATTGTTTCTGTTATTTTCCGGTTTCCTTTTCTGCCTCTCTGTCACACTCTGACTCGCAAAATCCCTTTTTCGTTTAGAATAGTTGACAAAGTTTTGCAAAGTAATAAAATCAATAAATGACTTCTCAACTTTGTCTGTTTGTTTTGTGGGGCCACTTTAAATTTCAGGGCAAGGAATTACGAAATTGAATTTACATTTAAAGAATGTAAATTAAAAAGCATTTAAAACTGTATTTGGAGACAACATGATTTTCTATCTTGTCTAATGGATTCTATGGAAAATACAAGTGCATTCTTTAATGCATTTTTGAACCATCTCCTTAAAATTGATGCACATGTTAGTCCGACTATTGCGCAACCCAAGAGCTGTCTGTGCTTATCCTGTTAGCCAAGCACCTTGCTGCCGTGCATGGTATGAATTTTTCATGGCTTTTTTGCAGTTCAAACACACTACCCGACTACTCGAGGCAACGCGCTAACTGACTGGGAAAAGTGTCAGCAAACGTTGCAGTCAAGCCAAGGATGCTGCAGATAGCCATGACGATAGAATTTGGGGTAAAGAGATACTTTAGGGCATAAATATTAAATGTGTAAGCATAGCACAGCACAGTCGAGTTGGTCAGGCAATTGGAATATGTGCTAAACTGTCAGTAATTGAAGACATGCAAAGCACTTAAGCGCAGATCCCTCCAGCCCTTTACACCTTCCCCCAGCTGGCATCCAGGACGACTTGTACCCTTCTCGACGTGCGCTTTCGCAACGGCAATTAACTTTACAAATCGCATGTGAACCTGTGATTAATTATTCCAAAACCGGACAGTCAACTCTGTTCAGTTCGGCTCCCGTTCTGGCAACCGGACAGTTAACCCATTTCGTCCTGGAAAAGGGTTGCACTAACAGCTGCACAACAAATTTTGAATATGTGTGTTTTGGGTATGTGAGTGTGAGTGTGAGTGTGGGTGTGTGTATTTTTGACATTTCACAATTTTTGCCGCCATCCTCCCAGCAAAACACATTTGATGAATGTTTGCTCATAAGGCGTAAATTGAAACTATTCCGACCGAATTCGAGACCAAATCCCATTTTGACCACATGCCACTTAACACATGTTGTGCCCCCTTCGCCCCCTTCTCCACATTCACATGCTGAGCATCTCGGGACTTGGACGTTGGTCAGTTTTCTTATCGTCGTCGCAACAAAGTTTGGCATTAATTTTGATTTGGTCAACACTTCATTAATCACGCCCAAATGAAAAGTGTTTCGGGTTCTTGTTTTTTGCTCTCATTCTCGGACCCATATTTCACACACGTACTAATCTCCTGTGGTCAAGCACATGTGTGTGTGTGTGTGTGTTTGCATGTGTGTGTGTGTCGAAAGTTTTATTACAACCTTATCGCTTTATCGAACATTGGAAAGGAAGACCCTTCTCAAGGTTTAGCCTGCAGCCTGTTTCTCCTTCCTAATGTCCTTCAATTCAATTTCTATTTTGAAGCACGCACACAGCATCCTGTCAGAGCTGAGTTAGGGGTTATATTATCCAGAGAGCGGGGGCATTTGCATATGCATGACGTGTTGTTGTCCTCTCAGAGGATCGTATAGATTGTATGCATCATTCATGCATGCATTCTATGCATTAAGTTGCATGCTCCTAAATATTCAACGATCCTTTGAATTTTTCTATTGCATTTTTGAGGGAAATTCAGGGAACAGCTGTTTTCTCATTTATTGTACATATTATCGAAAGGGTTATTATCTTCCTCTATCATCTTTCAGGGTATTTGTAGTACTCCACCCATCAGCTGATGATATGATATATACCCTCAGAAAGGTGAAATGATGTTGAAAATAAGTAGCGTACAGATGAAATCATTGATATGAACGAAAAATTTGATTATCTTGAAAACAGAGTATCAAGCAATTTCTATCGCAACAAAAAGCTTATGATATAATTAAAAAAAAAAAAACATTGTCTTTAATTAATAAATTACGTTGTTAAATTACCATTAATATTATGGTGTAACTGTTCAATTTAAGCAATTCAATATTATAATTTCAATATATGTATAAATACTCTTATATCAATACTATGAAATTAATTTTATATTTACGCTCTGTTTAAAATGCGTTTTAATTTTCTAATTGCATATATATTTTGCACAAATTATTAAACTCAATTCATTTGTACTTTTACCATAATTCAATTGCCACGTCTTTAATTTTAAGCAGTCCAGACTCAGCTTGCTCCCCATTCTGTTTATTTACATAGCCGAAAAAAATAGCAAATAATAATAAAAAGAAGAAAATTAAAAAATTGCATTTAAAAACTCAAAAAGTGGAAAAACTTTGCTTTGCTTCGAGTGGTAAAAAAACGGAAAACAAGCAAGAACTGAATATGAGTGGGAATGTGAGCTCGTATTCCAGCCTTGCCTTTATAATTTGCCCGGTTAGCAGTGTTGTTGTTCCTGCTGCTGTTGCTGCTGTTGACGGTTGATGAAGAGCCGCAGCAGCTGCAGCAAATAGGAGCAACAAAACAAAAAAAGATTCCCATTTAATATGCAAAGCAACTGCCTTAGGTGCCTCGAGTTGGGGCACGAGTGGCGGGGCATGCCTCGCAGTTTCGCCCAAGTTGAGTGGCAAAAAGTTAATGGATTGTTATCTTGCGGTTTCCTCGGGTGCAACCATCCGCCACTCCGTTCGACTTCGCCTTCGCCTTCGACTTCGACTTAGTCTGCAATTAAAGCGCGTGCCTCATCTTGGGGCACTTGTGCTTCGCTTGCAGTTAATGAAATTGCTTTGAGTGCACTCCTCGCCATGAAATGTATCCTCAATCCAGGCATGCAACATAAGTGTGCACAACAAGTTTTTCTGATCTCCCAAATGGATTGGGGCAAGTGGCCAAACTTTTTGCCACATGAGTTTTGGCTGCACAACAAGCAGAATGTAATATTTATAGCCCGATGATGATGTGATAATGAGGGTCATATCTGGAGTCTTTCAGCAATTGATTTGACTCGGGAAATTCTCAGTGAAGCCCCAAATTAAGTTCTTCGTCCAAGTTGCTTGCTTATTAAGCATTACTTTAAAATAAAAATCGATAACCTACATTTGCCGCATTGTGAGCAGAAAACATATACTCAAGCTCGTGAGGATAATGCAAAAAGGAAAAAAGCACCACATAAAGAACAAAGGCAACAACAAACAATTAGAAGCACAACATGAATAACAACCCTCAATTACGACAGCGAATTTCACTGTCTTGCAGTGTGTGTATTTTTTAATTAGAACAAAACGGGAAAACAGGACGCAAAGGATATGCCAGCCAAGCAGTTAGATAATAACCAGAAGCAGAGCACGTTGAACCGAATTCCGGCCAAAAAATAAAAAGATCTGGGCGAGCAAGCATTGTTCATGTCATTCATGACAAGCATTTATCTCAAGGCAGGGATCCAAGGATATTGGAAAAGTGAGGCCTGTCACAGAACGTACATGTTTGTTAACCCTCTGCTGTGAATGATACCGAAATCCAGATTTACTTTCTAGGTGTTTTCACAAGCCAAATAAAGTCACGTGTCCTTGGACAACATGTGGGTTGGGCACAAGACCTCAAGCAAGAACTCGAAATATGTCCCAAGCATAATGTCAACTTCGTATTGTAGTGCTGTCCTTATTTTTGCAAAAGGGTCCCATGTCCTGTAGCCTGTAGCCTGTATCCTTGTGTGCTGGTCATGTCAGTCGCATATGCTAATTAGGCAATTAATATTTGTGGGCAACACAACTTAATTTATAGAACAAGAATAAGAAACAGAAATATGCTTTTTGTTGTGAAATTTAATACTTGCGAGTCCTTTTTTAACACTGCGCACAGAGTGTCCTGGGTCCGAGCTGTGTACGTCGTGCGTCAAGACAATAAACTTATCACATGTTGCCAACGCTTGGACCCAAAAACTTTTGCGACGAGTTTGATTTGCGGTGCAACCCCAGCCTATGGCCTACTCGTATGTATATCCTTGTGAGTCCTGCCAGACTGTCAGGCTGCTGATATACGACTTAAGTTCTCAATCCTTCATCCACTCTCAACTGGCGACGCACTGTCAGCAATAATATTTTCTTAAAGACGATTTTTGAGTGCATGCCACGCATAACTTGCCACAGGTTGAGCAGGGGCTTGGACATGCAGCAACTGTTTTGTGGTCGCCCCTTTTGTGTGCTACTCGCAAGATGTGCTCAACTGCATACGAGTAGATGTAGGATCTTGACTCTTGTGTCTCCAGGCGACATTTGCCAGATGCCTTTTGGAAGTTGGTTGTCGGCTGCGGTTGCCCAAAAGATTTGATTAAGTTTGTGCTCCTCAAGCTGACAATCAAATAACAAAGGCAATGGTAATGCGATACATGCATTTCTAAATAAATCCCAAGAGGAAAATACTTTAGCATGAAAAACTATTTATGATTAAGACATATTTGAGAGGGAGTAGTCTTAATACATGTTATCGATTTATAAGAAAAGAACACAAAGTGAGGGGATGAGAAGAGATAACGAACTGAAAGAAAAAGCATATTTACATAAGTGTGCATCATAAGAAAAGCTTAAAATTACTGAACGGAAATAAGTTAATCGCAAGTAAAATAACTTCGAGCCAAATATTGTGTAACAACAAGACAAGAAAAAAGAAAAAGAATCGAGAAAATTGAAAAGGAAACAAAAAGCAAACACACGGCTCGGCTCAGCAACGGTAAACTTTTTTGCAGCCGAGTAAAGTTCGTATTACCATGTTGCGTATACGTAATGTGGCAATAAATGTTGCGCTCGATTAAAAAGCCATTGTGGACTTTTTGGCGCTTCGCCTTTACAGGCACTGCGGTTGAGGCTGGAGCCGAGAAGACTTGTCTGAAATCTGTTGGGCCAACAAAATAAAAAAAAGGTAAAAAGGTATTGTTTGAGCTCCAGACACAGCCAGAGTGTGTGTCTGTGTGTGTGCGAGAGTTGTTAACGCGTCAGTCAGACACATCTTGCACACGCTTCGCCTGCAACGTGTTGTAAGTGCGGCAGATGTGGATGTAGTCGCTTAAGTAAGTGCTTGTAATTTTGCCTCACAACTTTTCAACTGATTAACTGAAGCCGGGAAACTGTCTCGAGAAAAAAAGCCATGTGAGGCAGATGCGAATCAGATTTGTTAACAAGCCACAACATGTAGACAACAATTGTAATAATATGAGTGTGCAAGTGTTTTTTTAACAATATCCTGGGAATAAAATCATAATTTAAAATATACAGCGTTCTGTAGATTTTATTTATTGGTGGTAAAAACTATTTATTTGTATACTTAAATCATTTTTAGCTTATTCAAATCTAATAGATATTTGTGTCGACCTAATTTTTTGTTTGCAACTGCTTTTCAATTCTTTTTTTTATTCAAGCTTCAGCATAGACTTATTATTAATTGGAGATGAAATGTTCTTCGTATTTGAATAATATTTTATGTAAATCTAAATCCTTTAAATACATTGTGCATTAATTCTTATCTGCTTATAACTAATAATTATTTTGCCATCGCTTTTCAATCGCATATTCTTTTTCTGAGTTTTCTCAGTTTTCTCTGAGTGTAGACTTATTAGCTACTTCTTTGATTGCCGGTAGCGCATTCCCACAACAACTGCAAACTTAAAGTTTAGGTGTTCTTAATTAGCAACAAGCATGAAAAGGATAAAATGAAAATAAATAAGTACCAACTGAAACTAAAGCTCGTTAAATAAAATAGAAAGCAATAAGAACACAAATAAAAAATAAAAATTGGAGCAAAAGTCGAGTGTGTTTGGCTTATAGCTACCCGGCCCTATAGAAAATGGGTTAATGGGTAAATAACAAAATAATCTTAAGCTGTAAGAGATATTATCTCGCAATTTATTATTACCTAGTTTGTAAAATCTGTGACTTAAACAGAGGGTGAAATATTTGTACACTTACTTATCACAGCCTTCCAACTTGAATGGACCGGGTGCAAAAACAAAGGCACTGTAGAAAAGTTTTTAAATTTTATTTCATATTTATCAAATTAAATTTTCCTCAGAGATTTTCACTCTGTATCTTTCTCTCTTCCTCTCCTGCCATCATTTGCACTTTTTTATTTACACTCTTTCGCTAAAAAGTTATTCCTTTTTTTTGACCAGGTTTCGCAACTGAGTTTTGTAATGATGCTTCAACTTTTCGCCAGCAGTTCGTTCAGTTGACTTTCGAGGGGTGGCAAAGAGGCTTTAAAAGATTAATGCACGCAGAAACCAGTTTCGATTGTCCATTGTCCACTTATCCAGTTGCTAAACATGTGTCAAAACACATAACACAGAGCAGCAAATTGCCTTCAGCTCTGCTGACCACCAACCGCGTCTCGGGTTGACCACTTCAATGCCCATGGTGTTTATGGTGTTTGTGCGAGTATTCCAAAGTCCATTATACAACTTGATCAATTTGTAAATGAGCCTTGTTCAATTTTCCGCAACATTAAAGCTGACCCGAGGTCATTTGGGAACCGGCTCTACGCGCGTGCCCACAATGGATCATTGCCTCTGTCCCTGCCCCTGTTTCGGAGGCCAACCGGTTTGTTCTCTTCGCCTTCCCTCTGTCATTCCCTCCGAGAATGCAACCACCAATGACTGCCATTTGTCCTGTGTGTTGTGTTGTCCTGTGTTGTGTTGTGGACAGGGGTCAGTGGTGTTGCCAATTGGTTGCATGACATTTTCATTTGCTGCCTCATGTTTATGTTTTCTATTTGTATCTGTTGCATGTCGTCCTGCCCTTTGTTTGCTCAATAGGGGCCAATGCAGCGCTTGGCATGTGCAACACCCGAGGGCAAAGAGTCCTGTTTGGGGTGCTGAATGCATTCGGCGCAGAACTCGGCGTTGCAAAGTGCCGAGTTCTTGATGAATGTTAATTCAAGTTGATACTGATGTGCATTTCAGACATCCTGAAACTGTGGGGTCTCTCTCACTTCTCATCTCTCTGTCTCTGTGTGTCTCTATGCATCGTTCCTATCATAATCGCTTTTGCATAACGTTGATAATGAACAGTCGTTATTTAAACTATTTACTTCTCTTAAATTAGGATTAGGAAATAAAATCATTATAGTACCTTATTCTTTTAGTTTTAAATTACACATTAGAAATACAAACAAATTATTAACGACAAATTTTTAAGATTATACAAATTAAACCCAAATTGAACATTATCGTAGTAAGGCAACCGGTAAAATAAATTATCTAGATAAGTTTTACATATCAAAGTATGCAGTATTATGCAGAAATCCTACCCCAGAAAAAATTATTAAATTCAAATTAGGAAATACAAAAATAATTTAAATATTTTATAGCTATACATTTTAAATTAAAGACGTCAAAATGATTAAAATATAAATTATTTAAAAAACAAGTGAGAAAGCTACAGTCGAGATTGCTCGACCCGCAACCCATTTCGAGAGAAAAAAAAATTTTAATGGTATTTTAACAACAAATATACCAAAAATATACTGAATTTTGTGTTTTGTTTGTATATATTTGAAAATAACGGTTAAAAATCCACAACACCGACAAGGTCACACAGTCAACTAAACCAACAAAGCGCGAGCAACTGCAACTGAATTTTGCATATAAAATTGATTCATTAATAACTTCCTTGTTTTTCACTCGATCTCAACCAAATTCACAGGAATCATTGAGAATATAATTGTTATTATGCATACCAAAATTCAATGCTGGTCTATTATTACGGCTTTTACAGTTTTTGGGGGCGGAAAGGGGCGTGGCAATCTTGATCTGCGTAATACCTACACGAATACTGTCACCAAATTTGATATCTCTAGGTCATTCACACACTTAAAACGTCCATATGCACTGGGCACAAAAATTTTGATAAATAATTTAACGAATAACTTTTGTTCTACTTATCCGATTTGTACCAAAATTACAGGGTATATTAAGAGTGTCAAGCGCAAATGGGTTACCAAATTACACATCATTACACAAAGAACTTATTATATACGAACTTATTATACGCGATTTACTAAAAAACTTGACTTTTTCTAGATTAATGCTTATTGTGGGCGAAGGGGGCGTGGCATCCAATTTTTGAAATAAACTTGATCTGCGTAGGGTATGAAGTAAACTTTTTGCCAAATTTGGTGTCTCTATGTCTTATAGTCTCTGAGATCCAGGTGTTCATACGGACAGACAGACGGACAGACGGACATGGCTATATCATCTCGGCTGTTGACGCTGATCAAGAATATATATACTTTATGGGGTCGGAGATGCCTCCTTCTGCCTGTTACATACATTTTCTGTTGGCACTAAGTCATAATACCCTTCTACCCTATGGGTAGCGGGTATAAAAAAACTAAACAATAATCAATCCTAACCCTGTTAATTAGTTCACTTTATTTATTTGCTGTTATTCCCTAAATGATTATCAAATATTATTCTTGATATATAGAATTGAGGCTAACCCGTTCTATCTGATCTAATCATCACATAGAACGCAACTTTGTTTGCAGAGTGGTTAACGGAAAAAGGTGTAAAGTTACGTGTATATCCAAACTATGCCGATTAGTTTATAAGGGAAAAATATTAAGGATTATATTTTTTGCACTTTTTCAGAATAAATAAATTAACAATATAAATTTCTTCATACTCAAAACATTAATGCCTATCTGCCTGTCTATGTCTAATGGCTGTTATTGGCCAACCTTACCAATTGTTATTTTGAAATATTGTTTAAACTATTAAATTTAAATGGATTCATATATTATATGATGAGTCTATATTTTGTGTATACTCTTTCTGATGATGCAGCTAAAGACAACGAGTTTGTCATGTCAACTTTCTCCAATCCAATCGCAACCAAAAGCTTCACACTATATTCCTTTTTGTCCAGCAGTAGATAATAATTAACAAAAAGAGAACTAATTGCAGTGTAAACATTCTTAATGAACACATCATTTAACCAGTCTATTTGTCATGGTTGCATTATAAAGAATATACTTTAAATCGAACGCTTTCCCTGAATGAACGAAACTTGGCCGACATTTAGTATTTGGTCAAGGAAGTTTTCACTTTAAGTTGAAATCAAACATTTAAAGTTCAACTAACTTGAAATAAAAATAACGTTAACTTCTATGCATTCTGCCTTTAAGCAGAATCTTTCCGATTTCCGACTTTACCGGTTTGAAATTATGACTGATACCCAACCCTTCCTGAGGAGTAACAAAGGAGCTGTTACAAAAGACCAGATAAATGTTGCCTACTTCGAGGGTTGTCACGACAAATGGCAAATGGCAAATGTGAATTGATGAATTTTTGTTTTGCATTAAATTTTTGGGCATTTGCTGCGATTTAGGGTGTTAGGAGGTAGTGCAATTGAAATTCAAAAGATTTTTAGATTATTAAAAAAATGTTGCAATAAAGAGAGAGAGAGAGACACCGAGAGAAAGGGCGAGAAGGAGATTCCTACAGGACGTCGCTTGTCACAAATGAGTCTAACATATTTTGACATTTGCCAAATTAAAGTGAGTTGCTACATTTTCTCTTTTCGTTTTTCGTTGTGGACTGCTAACGTTGTTGTTGTTGTTATTGTTCTGGCACCTTCTGCATTAAATATTAATTCATGCATAAAGCGTGAAAAAGAAGTGCGAAAAAAAGAATTGCGAAATCAGTGCAGACAAGACTCCACACTTTTGTTGACAGCACGTTAAGTCAACATGCGGTTTGGCATAATTTGGGATCCCAGCGCCGCAGTTTCGCATCCACGTCTGGTCGGTTGAACCCCTCAATGCTCTCCGCAACCCAAATCGTTGGCCTAGCAACCAGCGGCAAATTACTGTATTATCTTCAATGGAGAGTGAATTAAATGAAAAAATGTTGACAACATTTATGCGTAGACACCATCTTTGAGACAAAACTTAAATGAAGTTGCTAGCTTATCCCTTAATATTAAGCAACATTAAATTTAATTTACACTAACTAAGAAAGTATTTATCACACGGAATTCAAATACACTAACATTCACAATCAATGTAAAATAGGTGGCGCCACTCAACTATTACATCGCCATCTTGTTTTTAACATAAATTTGGTTTCGGCGAATTGCGCCATCATTTGTTCACTTGAAATTATGTGAACGCTAGATGGTGCTGCAAATTCACTTCAGCAATTGGTCCTCATGCGATGTTCTCTCATTATTTTTAAGCGATGTTCAGCAAATGTCCCAAAGTACATTTTGGGAACTTGCCCATAGAATTGCTAAAGGACATTTATGCGGAAATTCTTTTCTTAGCTGATATAAGGACATTTTGGGGAATTTAAATTTAACATTGCAGTGCTGCAAAGGATAAAAAAAATAATATTCCAATTAATATTTAACATCACCAATATGAGAAGCGTTTCGAGACATGTTCTAGCTTACTTTTGATTTGTCAGCTGTGGTAATTATTATTTTTCTAGATTTCCAAATTCGACTTTTTCTCCATCGAGTTGACATCCCTCGCACAATATCAGCTGATTTCTTTTAAGGCGCCTTACAGCAAACATTCGTATTGTTTATTAATTTTATTTAATGGAATACCATCAAGACATTCGAAATTGATAATTATTATAATCGTATAATGAAAGATGTGATGATTTTTGAACTCATTCAAGTGCAGTAATATAACAAAGAGTAAAGAACCGTCATCAAAATGAGAGCCAAAGTCGACTGCAGCGACGCAACTCCATTGCAGCCGAGATTATTCAGACTTATCGTATATTGGGCCTCATCGGGCGTCTGGCAGGCGGGTTGCGTGCATGAGATATCCCCGAATCCTTGAGATTGCACCGAGAAGAAGAGCGGAGGACATGGCTCATAATCATAGCCCACGCAGGCATCTGTTAAATCATAACTGTATGCACCCAAGGCCGTGGAATCGCAACTCTCGCCCTCCCGCAGAGATGCCGTCATATTTCGAAATGGCAGCTCGATTGTCCGGGAGGTGCAAACCGTAAACGTGACCTGGCTAATCGGAGATATCTTCAGATAACGCATGCTCCGTCTTTGCGGTAAGTAGAGCGAATCCAGGCGATAGAAATTTATACTTCCAAGTCGACCATACTGCACCAAGGAGTTGCTGCCATACTCGCTGACGACTCCGTTGGAGAAACAACGAGGATTCCAGATGCGACGAGGCACTGAAGAAGAAAATAATATTTGCAAATATAATAAATGAGTTATGTCCTCATCCATGTACAGCCCAAATGGTTAGTACTTTCAGGCAGCCATTTCTACACATCGTAGCTCTATACAGTCAATCATGCTTTTCATCCGATCAAAAATTAAATCTCAGGAATCATTAAGACCATAGTTATTATTAAAATCACTAAGACTATCAGGGGTGACACAGAAAGCGCTAGCGGACTTGATTAAGACTATAATTTATTAGTTTATTTTCGATTAGCGGGGGCGGAAATGGGCGTGGGAAAAATCATACAGGTACAGTCACCAAATTTGATATCTGTAGGTCATATAGCCTCTAATATCAAGGTGTTTATACAGACAGACAGACGGACATGACTATATTGTCTCGGTTGTCGACAAAGATTAAGAATATATATACTTTATGAGGTCGGAGATGCCTTCTTCTGCCTGTTACATGCATTTTCTGTTGGCCCTAAGTTACAGTACCCTTTTCCCCTATGCATAGCGGGTATACAAATGCGGGTTGACATTAATAATATCATTTAAGTAGAAGTAAGAAAAACAGTCAGGGTCCTTCAGTGATTAAAATTAAATTTTAAGTCAAACAAAAAACATTATTAAGAACACTCAATAAATAACAATTTAAAAATGTATCTTCGATCTTCGAACAAGGGACTTCGGCTGTGTCCCGCACGAATAGATTTTAGATTTTTGGCATTATCAAGAAAACGAAAAATTTGCCAGACCCAACCTTAGAAATAATTATAGTGCTTATCAAGAGGTAGAGGTATAAGTATCGCCTATTGGAAGTTTCAGTTTAAATACGCACGAATGTCGCATTCGACATTAGAGAATTGACCATATATTATTATATATGACCATATAATATTAAATCATATTACAAATATGTGTAATGTATGTGTAATTATAACTTTTACTACTTGGAATCTTTGCCTTCAGTGACGGCAACTGTCCAATTGCAAATAAAACAATTGAGCTTTTAACGAATCATAAGGGAATAATACTAGATGGACTTTATCGCACTTACCTTGTCGGATTCGTCTAATAACTGGAGCTCCAGACTCCTCTGCGCTCTTGTCAGTATTTAGCAACAGCAAATCTCGACTCGGATCCTTCACAAAGTCGTGGAATCTCACCAAAGCACCGCCGCCATAGTAAATATACTGCAGATTGGGCAGACTATAGGCCAATCGATCCAAGTAACGACGACTATAATCGTAGTCGTTCTCATTCACATAGGACGTTGGACTGGGAACTAGCAGAGCCACTAGCGAACGTCCACCAATGTTGCCTGCTGATCTTTCTACCTCCAGCAATTCCTCAACTCTTGTGCTTAAGGTACTCAGAATGGTGGGTAAATTAAAGCCTGGTGGATCTGTACGAAGAATACTGTTTGTTAGTTCGACTTGTCACTTTATTAAGTGTCATACTTACGCCAATAATGAGAAGTAAAGTTCCATTGTTGATATACATCGACTATATAGTTGGTTGTATTGACGATAACCGAAGCATCGGAGGCAGCAAAGAGAGTCACGGTGCTGCCGTATGGATGAATATTCAGGTTCTGCAACACATATCTAAACGAGGACGAACATGGAATTAATTTTAGCCATCTCATAGATTATTAATCACTTACGAGACATAGTCGACCACCCAGTAATATGGCCAGTAGGTGTCCACGAACACAAAGACATCGGCCTTAATCGTTGTCCTATTGGATATATCCGTACTCTGATCCAACTGAAAGAAGTCCATTGAGCCTGTAAATGGTAAATGGAATAAACTCTTACGATGTTAGATATAAGATAGCTAGAGTCTAACAGGAACCACTCGAGGAAATCTGATCACAAGTAAAAACCCAATCTCTGTAGTTCTAGTGGGGGGACTTTATTGGCGACTTTTATCGAACGAACTTACAACTTAAATAAAAAAAGCATAATAATAATTTAGGTCAAGAAGTGGGTAATTTGAACTCTGTTACACTACGATCTGTGCTATTGGGGATCGTCTACTGGACCGACTGCTGCAGCAGCAGGGCCAGCAGAATGGTCAAGAGACTGGCCGCCAAGCCGGCGACTCCGCTGTAGCAACCCATGTTGGTGGAGGAGACAAGATAACGCCACTGATCCGGCGTCTGGCAGTCATCCTGGGTGCAGGACGTGGTGTTGATGGCGCCCGGCTGCACGGACAAATAGAGAGGCGGACACTGTGTGATGGTGTAGTAGCCATTGCAGGCATTCGACAGATCGTAGGAGTAGCTGTTGCCGCTGATCGTCACACAGTTCTGATCCGTGGTGCCCGTCTGCGTGGTGGAGGATGTCGTTGAGTTCTGCTGCGGCCACTCGTAACTGCGCGAGGAGCACACGGTGAAGCTGCCGCCGTTCTGGGACTGGACGGTCACCACTCTGTTGGAGCCCGCGCCGAAGAAGTAGTTCGATGACATGCGATAGAAGTTGACTGTGCCCGGACGCACATACTGATACATCTGATCGGTGCCCCAGCTATTGGTGTACCAGGCGGAGCCACAGCGCGGATTGATGATGCGGCGTGGAACTGAAGAGGCGAATGAAAATGTTAGAAGCATTCTTAATCATTAATTCCGCATGCAACTCACTAGTTATAATGCGCTTGGCAACGGGTCCGGCCGAGGTGGCCACCGTGCTGCCCGTGGTGAGGGAGAACAGGTCCTTGGAGGAGTCGCGCACAAAGCTGGAGAAGCGCTGAATGCTGCCGCCGCCATAGTAGATGAAGCGCAGATCCGGAATCTGCTCGTTGATGTACTGCAACTCGGTTGTGGCATAGCTGGAGTCGCCATCGTTCACGGTTGCCTGATTCGGCAGGATCAAAGCCACCAGCGAGCGGCCGCCAACTGTCGAATTCGTCTGCTCGCCATTCAGCAGAGTTTGGGTCAAGTTCTGGATGGTGCGCAGCACCGTGGGCAGATTGAATCCCTGAGTATCTGCAGAGCGGAGAGGGAACAATTAGATCAGAGTACGAGTATATGTCATATAGTGAAAGGACTTACACAGCGCCTGCGTGGTCACATTCCACTGCTGGTAGACGTCGGTGATGTAGTTCGTGGTGTTGACTATGACCGAGCCATCGAAGGCCGACAGCATCGTCACGGAGCTGGCGTGAGGATGTATGTTGAGCTGCTGCAGAATATAACTGCGGAGACAGAGCGTTAATTTAATTTGAATTTGAGGGTGATGATGATGGCTTGGACTCACGCGATGTAGTCAACAATGGCGCTGTACTGCCAGGAGGTGTCAAGGAAGATGAACAGATTCGTCATGGGTGTAATAATAGCGGACAAGTCCTGGTTTGTGGTGGCCGAGCAGGACACGTCGTTCAGGGATTGCGCTGCAAGGGTAAGCATACAAAGCATTGGCAGGTTGGCCATGAGAATAAAACGACAATGAACCATAAATTATGAGATCCAGAAAACACCCAAGCCATGTGTCTACCAATCCAATTTGTATTTGTAAAAACATTACCTGCAATTCTGCACACGAAATGAAACCTTAAATAGCCAATATACAATAAACTAACCGATACCACGTTTAACACTCGTTCCCTTTGCATAATTTCTAATCGCTTAACGGCCACATAAAGAAATATGACAATTAAGTGAGTTTTCAACTACATTGTCATCTATTTTTAGCAGTATCGGTTGTCTTGTTTTTCCCATTAAGAATTCGGACATTGATCCTAATTTTGTATGGATAACAATATTCAACCATTGTAATATACAAATACATATATAATTTTAATATATTATATATATTATATGAGTAACATCCGAACAATCTTGAATACAAATTTTAATTACTCAAGTTATCGAATATGTCATTCCAATTAACACAATACAACACCATAGAAAAGTTGTGTTGCTTCACTTAACTTGTTTTCGCATAACGGCCAATATACATATTACTATGTATATATATTTGTGTGCATATTAGTATTGTATTTGGATATTTGGAATTCTGCTTGTTTTGTTGACCGCAAAGTGAATAAAATTAATGCAAAGTGAATGAGGTAAAACAGATTCCTACTCTCACAGATAAGGGTTCCCCAAGTGGTTCCATGTGCTGCATGCATTATAATATGAATGTTGCTCTACTCACGGACATAGGTGACCAGCGAAAGGGATGCCGTGCTGGCAAAGGTGGCAATCGTCTCGGCTTGCAGGGTGACCTTCAGCTGCATCTCGCGGTCGAGCACCTGGGCGAAGGCGCTGACCTGACCCTGCATCTCGGTGGTGGGCGCCACAATGGGGAACTGCTGCTGGCGACTGCAGGCCTGAATGCCCGAGCCCAGCACGCCTGTGGTCGAGTAGTACATGCGGAGCAGCTGCGACAGCTTCAGGCTGGAGGCCTGAGTGCGCCACTGGGCAATGTTCTTGGCAATGATGAGGCCGTCGAGACCACCTCGAATCTCCGCGTCGGTCGCCTCCAGATTGGTGCGTTGCGAGAGGAAGTACCAGTGGGGCAGCACGGTGTCGTTCCAGCCACCGGTGGCGCCCACCGAAGCCGCATTGTTCTGGGAGACCGGCACCTGGACAAGAGTTACCTCGGCCAGATCACCGCCGAGCGTGGCTGCCCAACGATTGTCGATCGACGATGCCGTCGTCTGGTGCTGTGGCCGACCACGTCGCTGCGAGGCCAGCGAGAGCAGCGTGTTCACGGGCACCGTCTGCTGTTGCAAGCCCGTGGCGACACCAGCGATCAAAGCGCCCGCAGAGACTGTGCCCCACGGAGTGCGCACAACACCGTCTTCGACGGGACATTGGCTCTGACCCTCGGTGCCCGCATAGCCCCAGTCGGTGTCGTAGTCGAGTTCACCCATCTGCACATAGTTGGAGCCGGGGCGAGCACGCTTCGCACTCTTGTCCAGCCACTCGGCGTCGCCAATGAAGTTGTTGCTGGCATCGCGGTTGATGCCGCGCGGCAAGCGTTGAGCGCGATACTGCGACAGCTGGCCACAGACGGTGTTCTCGTCACCACGGATGCGGGTGTCGAAGGTGCTGGACATCATGAAGTGCAGGGAGCAGCGCTCAGTGCTGGTCAGCGAGCTGTTGGGAAAGTTATTCGCATTGCCGGGCAGCAGACGGGAGAGCAGGATGCGCAGCTTGGGGAACTGGAAGCCCGTCGGACTGTAGGGAATGACGCCGCTAACGGCCTGCACGCCCGGAGCCCGCTTGATGCCGTCCTGCCGGAAGCGATGCAGCAGCGACACGGCCACCTGTCGGATGTCCATCTGGTAGCCGGTGGCCACATAGCTGTTCTCGACCTTCTCGATCAGTGAGATCAGCGTGTCAATGTTGGCGGGCAGACGATTGTCGCGGTTCATGAAGTATGAGGTGTTATAGCATTCGATCAGCGATGGCGGAATCTGCAGCTGGGCATTCTCCTGCGCCTGCACCGCGCCCAGTGTCAGGATCAGAGCCAGGCACAGGCAGGCAGCGGCTGCCTTGAACTCTGCGAGTTGCATGCCGATGTTGCTCCTTGGTGTCGTCGTTGTGTGTGAATGGATGGTGTGTTGGGATCGTTGAATGGAATCTGAAATAATATTTAATAATTATTTATTATTATTATTAATAAGTATTGGGTTGCACAATTTACACAATTTATAGTTTGTTGGTATAGTTGAATGGAAACTGAAATTTAAGGCGAAACTATGTCTTTTTTATTATATATTATTATTAAATATTCTTTATTATATTTGTATTGTTATTTATAGTTTTGTGATTCTTTTCCTATTCTCCGATATTCAATACCATATCACAACTAACATACGACGCGATATAATGTCCTTCTGATTATTAGTTATGCATTTTGTATATTATTGTATTATTTAGTATAATATCTTCCTATCCTCCGAAATGACTCGAATACGATTATTTACAGTGTGTTATGATCGTTAAAGGGAAACTGAAATATGAACCTAAATTACGTCTCTATAAAGTAAATCTTTGGGCAGGTTAGTTTTGTGTTTCTCCCCCTATCCACCAAGAGACATCAATACCATATTTCAGAGAGGTTAGTTACAACACCTCTCGACTTATCAAACTGGCCCTGGCCCAAAAAAGAAGAAATACCCAACCCGCTGAGTCAGCGTTCGAAGGGCTTACAACTGTCCACGAAATAACGCCCCACCGATAAGAATTCCGATTCTATCCATTGCATACAGTGCGATTACTTATCAGCTATATTTATGTTTGATTTACGCGCATGTGTAAACTCTGTTATCCGTTTCGTTAGACAAACATTTGAAGAGTGCACAGGTAGGCACAGGTTTTTCAAGAAGACCCTAAAATGTAGTAGGTGCAAGCATTATTGATCTGCTAAACGATTAAATTCATTAGTTTCGTTTTGATGCGCCGCTTCTTTATTTTGTGTTGGGTGAGGTACAGGTGATGAAAGTATCTAGAAATGTTGATGCTTATCTAACACACAACTCAATAATGTATGTCGTGGACCAGTAAGCACACAACACAACAAGCGATATATGTATGTACATATGTATGTATAAGTTTCATTTGAGTGTGCTCGACTGTGAGATACTCTTTCTAGTGCAGTGTGGGCTAAAAAGCTAATTTTTTAGACTGAACCTAGGCAATTATTTAGTTTTCAAGATAGGGGATTGAAACTTACGTTTATCAATTTTAAAAAATTTTTGATTTTATTTTTTTTTTTTATTTTGCAGTTAGGCAAATACATCATCATAAAACAAAAACCGTTAAGCTCAGCATTTGGCAGCTGTACCTCGTGTACTTTCTTGTTAATATATTATAGAATAACATACAAATTTATTATCCGATCGTTATCAAATTATCGAAAATCAATTCGACTATTATTGACTGTACCATAACTGAACAATTTGAATTAGATTTGATGTTCTGAATTGGATTTGATGTAATGACTTAGATGGTATTTTTCAATATTTTTGTTTTACACACATTTTTTAATTAAGTGAAGATTCTGTTCATATTAAGTACAATAGGGAGTATACACATTTGAACATCACAAGGAGACCCAGCCCAGTTATCACAATAGCTTAGAGAAAGTCATACTGTCCAATAACTCGAAAGCATGTGTCACTTCCGGTTGCACTGCAATTTACGACTTGTAAAGCGGATTTGTAATCACATACTCCAACTTTCTTTGGTCGACGGAAGCTGATGTCATGGAGGCGACACTCATAGGACTTATCAAGCGAAATAAAGTTCATATAATAAATGGCCTGTAAGCGCATGAGTCAAGTTGCCTTGATATGCCGTCTATATAAACTCAATATCTTGTTATCAATTATTATCAGTTTCGCAAAGAATTTGTTCAAATTCATAGTGGCTCGCCCCCTCAATTGATATACTCGTCGCTTGGATCGGACACTAGACAACACCGTTAGTTAGTGAGCTTTATTGAAAAACTATTGCCCAACCATAAAGCACAAAGTATCGATGAGTGGTTGCGTGAGTCAGATTTTCGAATGGAACCTGTCATGGAATGTTGGTCTGGTATATAGAACCGCAAATTGTCCCTTTTTCGTCGAGAACTTATATGTACATAACATACATAATATAGAAACACTATTTGTATAGTCTTATATGCATGCACTACACAACACTGCGATTTTACGCGATGCGATAAGATAATGTTTAATTGTTAAAGCACAGTTAGTTGAGAACTTTTTAAAGAATTTAGCACACTTTATAATTTTCCGTTGCTGAAGAATTTTTTGTAGAGTTTTCACCAATAAAGCGAAGTAATTCGCTTTAATAATCAGTTGAAGTGATTGTATTCATTAACCATGTTTAGCCGTTATAATCTTTATCAAATCTATGTGTCACTAAATTTTATATTCTTTTTTCCACAACCGTTGAAGTTTTTCCGCATTACCTTGTTCCACCTGCTAAACTATTCGTACTGATTGTACAGTATTTGGGCACGCAGGTGCCTCACCTATGTGCTGAGTAGCGTAGTGTTGTAATCTCGTCAACCTGCTTATCAGTCCCCAATACTAATATCACTGATTAGATATGGGTCTTTTGGATCTGAGTGAATAATACTCTACACTGAGCACACTGTGCGAATCAAAATCAAAGCTAATCTTTATACTTGCCAGTCTACAGATGGTGTAGAATTCTTGTAGATCTTGAAAAAATGGCACAGGATCAAATCAATCAACTCTATTTGAAAATTAACATAATATTCAATAATGGACTGCAAGTAAAATATTTTTGAATTATTTTATCGATTGATTTTATCGATGCACTGCTTGTTTCGCGCGCAATATTTGCTTAACATACATAAATAAATCGATAGAAATTGACACCAAACTGTTAGTATCTAAATAAGAATGATATTACTGGTATATGGTAACGATGGTATATTACTCGTTAGTCTTAATTGCAGATTAATTTGTTTTACGATTAATGTGAAAACCTGCCCATTTTGTAAAGAAAATTGTATAGATCAGTGAAAAGATGATTTTTCTGGCTTAATATATTTCGATAACAAACACAAAAAGCATTTTAAGATTTTCGCCAAAATGTGGTAATACTATAATTTGGTATATTTATCGCATTTAAAGATTTGCGCCAAAATGTGGTAATACTATAATTCGGTATATTTATCGCATTTTCAGATTTGCGCCAAAATGTAATACTATAACTTGGTATATTTATAGCATTTTAAGATTTGCGCCTAAATGTGGTAATACTACAATTGGGTATATTTATCGTCGTAAAATAGTATAGCTTGTGGTCACCCTGCGAAGGCATTCTCAATACAAAATAATCAATATATCAAAATGTAAATTAAAATTGCGCATTTGTTTAGTTTAACGTTCTAATTCGCCACAAATGAATTGCAGGGGGAAACACAGGACTGCACAACAGGATGCGATTTTCGTGGCATTCATGGAACGGCATCCGATCATAGCCAAAAACTACTATAAAGGCGATAAATTGGCCAGTGAAGCGGCTTGGAAAAGGTTGAGCAAGGAATTAAATAGCGTGGGGCCGCCAGTAAAGGAATCCGGCGAATGGAAGCGAGTAAATATTCGATAATTAATATGACTGCATCATATTTGTGTATTAATGAATGCTTAACGAAGGTGTGGAAGGATTGGAAGAATTGCATCCGCAAGAAGATAGCGAACAACAGGCTTGAACCGAATGCCACAGGCAAGAGCTCCTTATACCAAGACACTCTGACGCCCCTGGAGGATGCGGTGGCCACCATCTCGGATCTCTATGAGATGGCCGACGTCATTGTGGAGTCTCAACCCAAGTCTAAAGTTCGCGACGAGAGGAATTCGAGCGTCAGCTTGCAAGACATTAAGACTGATCGCTCTGAAGACACATTTGAAAATGGTGATACAAATTAACAATAATAATAATAGTTAATAATAATTATGTTGTTTTTAGAAGATGGAGAGCAGGAAGCAGAGGAAGACGAGGAGGACGATGATGAGTCCAATGAATCAATTAGCATTCAAAACGGTGTTAAAGTGGAGCAACAAATGAAGCATCATTCCACAGCCAAAAAAAGAAGGTTAGAGAACGAAAGTCTCAATGGGACTTTTATGGGCGAAAAAACTGTACTAATGGACATAGCCAAGGAACTACGAGACCTTAATCGACAGACTAGATTAAATGCTCAGCGTACTGAAGCCAATACAGAGGCTTTGCTGGCCATGGGGACTCAGATCTCTGATCTGATGCAACAGCAACTGAAAGAGCGCAAGCGACTTAATACCATAATGGAGAAGTTTATGCTAAAGATGGAGACTGCCGACTAATATAGAAACATTATTTATTCAACATGGAAATGTTGTAATACAGAATCATTTAAGGGACGTCGCTCAACGAATCATTATTTTGTACAAAATGATTTCATGTATATTCATATGCAAATTAAGTGCAATCGATTAAAGTCGTATGTTATAATAAGCATTATGAAAAGTGTACAATTGATTGTTAAGTTAAACATTTCGAATTGCAGGAGTTTTTCCTTTATAAGTTTTATTTTACTAACTGAAAATTAACATCGCAAAGATGCCAAAGTAATCGACCGAATTCGTATACCTAATTTTATTTAATTCATTTCAGTTACAATATGATGTATCCAGAGTTGGTTTATTCCGATTCGGAAAACGTCGACGAATCAATACTTAACATTCGTAAAAATTCTAATATTCAACATATTGGTAAGAAATTTCAACATAATTGATATAATAAATAAATATTTATTTTCTGTTTAGATATTATAAGTAAACTCCATGAAATGATGGAGCTCCAAACAACTGCAAATGAAAAAATAGAACAGTTGCTTTCAAAAGTACATCACCAAGCAGAGGAACTGACATCTCTAAAGCTCGACGTGGCTGCAATCAAGGTTAAGGCTTGTGGAGATGTTCCCAAAATGAAAGAGATATTGCCAAAGCCACTCACATCCATGGAGGAAATTACCCACTTTGAAAATACTCTTAATGACCAAAAAGTCTACAACAATTTCGTAAGTATTTCTCGCATTGTTTTAACATAAATATTCCGACTATCTACTAAGGCATTTTTGTACATTTCCATTAGATATCCGAACTGCTATTATCTGGGGAGAAGTCTTACGAAAAGTTCATACGAAAGTCGTGGCGACAGATTTTATCAGATGATGTCGCCAAGCTGTGCTCTTGGCGTGGAAAAGATTGTAAAAAATGTGTGAAGGACATGAACATTACATTAGTAATGCGAGGTAAGAATGCTTTATTTCGAATCAGTCCTTAAAATAATAATATCTTATTTTTTAGCCGCCTTCAAGCAAAAATTTGCTCTCGATGATTCCGACTTTGATAAAATAACTCAGCAATTTTTCCAATATGCTAAGGATAAACAGTCGAAGGGGATAAAGTATAAATCGAAAAAATGTAAAGATTTAACTACTTCAATTTGAGTCATGATTCATTTTTATTATCAAGTGTTATCGCAATCATTCAGATGACCTAATCCTTTATTCAAATCACATTTTATAATTTAGCATTTAATTTTTCATATGTTAATAAATATTTTTAACCATTTAATATCAATAAAAAACATTCTTTACTTTTTTAATAATATCAAATTCTCACGTTTGTAAACTTTTAAATTAATTAAAAATGATTTCTATTTCCATAAATATGACATCTGATCATTAAGCCTTCATATATAAAGTGTTTACCTTCCATTTGCTTCCATTATTATTTCTTTTAAAATCCCGTTAATTAAAATATTTATTTTTTGCATTTAAAAAATTTGGATAAATGTAAAATATTTTGAAGCTTAGTCTAAATTTTAACTGGTTTAAATTTATTTGCATTTTGAAAATACGCGCCATTTTACGTAGGATATCCACTGTGAATGACACATCTTTAGTGGTGGACTAAAAAATATCGAATCAAATGAATTCAAGCAACTTGTTATGCAGCATATGAAAATGGTAAAGAGGTAAAACGTCAAATAGAAGAAATATAATTATTTATTTGCTGCCCATTGTAAACATAAACTATTAGGATTTTCTTATCTGTAATAGAAAGTTGGAGTACCCCTGACCTAAATAAATAAATCGATAAGGAGTAGAAGGCTATCGATAACCGATTGATATTAAATAACTGACAACTTCCATCCCTAATCTGTAAATCAGCGCCAAAACTGCAGTGGAGTTGTTTTTAAATTCAAGTAAATTTTAATCTGTTGTGAAAGCTGTTTACTGCCATAAGACATCATGTCCGGTGCCTTAGATGCAAGGGTCTGCAAGCTTGGCGAAAAGAATCAACTAGATGAGTTGCGTGAACTCGTGAAAAAGACTACGATCAAGGAAGTAAGTGACGCCACACATTCAATGGGGCAGCATTTCATCAATTAACTTTTTAGCTGACAACAACACTGAAAGCACGGCTGCCAAGAAGTGATTGCATCAATTTTTGGAACTATTTATTGCTAGCATGCGATGTTAACAATGCGGAGACGCGGGAGAAACGTTTTGCCTGTGTCAAATGCTTTCTGGACGGGCTGCGAACCATTGAGATGAGCTACAAGTTAAGCGTCGATTTGATCACACGATTGCATCAAGATTTGCCCACCTTTTCGTCGGACGAGTTGAACTGGATTCTAGAACACTGCGTGGACGATATGCGGGCTGGAGACGCCAAGTGTGTTGCTTGGAAGGATCTGCTGCCAGAGACGGTGCTTGTTCTGATAGCCAAGCCACGGCTGGTCATCAATGATATTGCCATGGCTGGCAACGAACTGCGAGACAACACAGTGAGAAATCTCTGCACCATGCGTTGGCCTTCTACCGTCTTGACGCCCATTGCAGACATGTTCAGGTGAGTTCAGTGAGATGTGAATTTTGAATCCCAGAAACTATCTTATTCTCTTCTTTTGCAGCACGCTTAAGCTAAGTAATGGGGAACGCTTAACGGTCCTTAATAAGTTTGCAGGTGCTCTGCAGGAGCTATCGCCAATGGAGTTGCCAGCTTTGTGTTACCAGCTCTTCTCCATGTGCCAAAGCGCTGCACAACTCATCATTCCACTGCTGGCATTGGAAAAGTACTTTCATCGCAACTACTATAAGCGCTTGTTCTCGGACATGTCCAGCAACTCAACAGATTTTGACAGTATTGGTAAGCACTCAATCTACTTATTTATGTATCTGCTATTAGGAATGCAGTCACTCAGAACTTGACGTAATGTTGGATGTAGAATGAGTTGGAGTCTTCCTCAAGTACATGGCAGCAATGATTTTGTATACTAATAACGGACTACAGTACCATTCTATTCTCAGTACTGCCCGAAGAAAGTGAGTCAGGTTCACAACTAAATTTCTCGACAAATCAGATTCACAGCTAGAAACTTCCTTGAGGCAGAATCAATTATCAGTATACAAACACAGTCGGATCGAAAACGAAAGAAGCCAGTCTAATCCGATGGCCTTACGGTCCAGCTCTTCTATCGTCTTTCTGACTGGTGCAGTGTGTTCCAAGTGGAGATCTACGCTGTTTGGCAGGCGACCAAATTGATGCATTCTTAGGGTGAAATCGTTTAAAGCTCTTTCATTAAACATCGTCAATAGCAAACTCATCCGCGTCACAGTTATGGTACTGTTAGTTTGAAATCCTTTTGAGTGTCCCAAAATATTTGTGTTATATTATTTGGAACAAAAGACTATTGTTAAGATACTACTTTTGAATTGTTCGAACTCTAAAAAAAAACTGATTTATTTAATGAATTTTAATCTCATAGATAATTACTCGGACAAGGAGCTGCGCGAATCGGAGGAGACAGTTCTACATCATTTAAACTATTGCACTATGTACTTGCTGAGCGAGCAGCATATCTCAATAATGCTTAGGGTAAAATTCATCAATTCAAGAAAATTAGTCATACTACAGTTCAATTGATTCCAGAACTTTCTGTATATGCCCGATGTGATACTGACTCCTTTTATGCTAAGCGCTATTATCTCGATGACATCTGTGAATCGTGATCCGGAATCTGCGCGCTCCTCTAGCTGCATTCTGCTTCCCTTTCTGCGCAATGTTATCAAGCACAATGAGGACGAACGTACCCTGGCTGATCACTCGGTTTGGTGTCGCGATACACTACAACGTCAGCAGGTGGATTTGCATCAGGTGTTTACGGTGCTCATCGATCAGAATAAGGATGGCAAGGATGTGATAACGCCCGGATTGGTGCACTTGGCATTTACGCTACTCAAAGCACACAACGCACCTAAACTGAATACGCTGGCAATAACATTTTTAACCAAGTTCATACGACGCCGATTTATGTTCGGCCAGGGCATTATTAAGCGTATTGCGGAATGGATGGTTGTGGATCAAGTTCAAAATCAATTCTCTGGTAAGTTAATTGCATCTTCTTTCCAATCAGTTGTTGAAAACAATTATTTTGTAGAATGTCTTACAATGCTGAGCGTGGCAGATACTTACACTGTCTCCGAGTGCTTGGAAACTATCACAGATGTTATGGAAGATTTTTTGTGGGTATGTCACCCATTTAATTTGTTTTCTCTATAGTCGACTTGTTAATGTTAAGCTCTCGGTATATTTCAGCTGCCCGGTGAGCAATCCATGCGCATGATGAATTTTATTTTGCCTTTGCTCAAACTGTCGAATCGTGTGCGCGATGCTTTGATCGACGTGCTCCGCAAAGCTATGACAAAGTAAGTGCATTTGTATTCTATTTATATATATGGCTGTTTTATTTAAATCAGGGATCGTAAATATTAAAACTTCAATATACAAATTTATAAATATTTTTGTAAATCAAAATAATTATAATTCGTAGTTGTTGCAACCTTTTTTGCTCTTGCTACGATGCTTAACAGTTGTAGCTATTGCTGCTGATCGGTCTTAGAGTCTGATCGCAACAGTTGTCTTATTTACATTGAAAATGCATCGCCTTTGTTGTCGGGTTAGTATCGCTGCTTCAGGCCTTATAAATAACAAATTTATAATGTTTACTGCACTTGCGAATGCTTTTTTTATTGCACATTAGAAGTTATCAAAAAACTGCCAACGAATAAATTATAAATAAATTAAAATAAAAAAAATTAAATTAAAATAAAATTGATCGAGATTTTTCAAAAGTTGTTAAATTCTATTAATAATTAAGAACTATTTTATTTTGACTTAAGAATTTACATACATTTACTACTTTGACTTTCATCCTAATATTCAAACTTTGAATTTATTTAGGGATCTTCGTATACGTCGCATGGCCATCTTTGGCTTCTGTATGATCCTCAAGCAGCTGAACAATAGTAACTCTGCGCGTCCATCTCAGAATGCAAGTAGCTTCTGCACACAGCACAACATCTCTGGCTATTCGATGATGACACAGAGCTCTTTGGGTAATCGCAGCAATCCCCAACGAAATTTTGATATGCTTACCCTAGAGATAATTGGCATCCTTCGCAGCTGCTTCGACCAACAACTCGAGATACGTCGCACACTGTACGAGAGTAAGTAATGAACCCAATTTCATAAATTTATTGATTTAATTGTAATCTTCTTTAGATCTCCAACGGGCAGTAGAGCTTAATGCTAAGCTGGTTCCTCATGTGCTGCAGTTTGTTGATTTTCATTTACGCAGCTTTTTTGATACACCGTCCGCTGATCAAGTGGGCGACGATCTGGATACACGTTTCACCATTATTTATGAGCAGCTAATTGGCTCCAAGGACGATCAAGCGGAATTGAAAGATAATCTGGGAAATCTAGTGCAGTTCGTATCCTATTGCTTAGCAATTTTTGAACGCGCTCCATCTGGCTGCGATGTGCGCGAAATGCAGAGACTGCTGACGCTCTGCATCCAGAGGTTAGTCGCCAACCGATTGCCATTGGAGGACACGGTAAGTCACAAGTAACTTATTATTTGTGCCAAGTTAATCTGTTCGTTAAACTCTCTTTAAAGTCTCCGCCAGCTACACATTTCAAGTGCGCACGAATTCAGCAAGAGTTGAACCTTATTGAGGGTTTAATTTCACATTCACTGCTCACTTCTAAGCAGAATAATGATGCCATCAGACACGTTCTACCACTGTTTAAACAACATCAGAAATTGCTGAAAGGTCTTCACGGCTTGGCAGACTCCTCGAAGAAATCGCAAAAGCAGACAAAGTCAAATACAAATGACAGCAATGTGACTGTGAACATCAGCGTGAATACAGCTAAGCTTAAGGATATCTGCAAGCATCCAGAGAACATTTGGGATCTTAATATACTAGAAAAGTTACTTCATGTGCTGCACGAGTAAATATCATAATCACACGCAGATATAGTTCGATGGGTATCTAATTTGTATATTTCTTTTATTTTAGCGATCATGTGCCGTTTGCAGCAGCTGATAACACAACGCAACTGCGTAGCTACGAGCCTTTGGTTCGTTATGTGCTAGAGATAACTGCCCAGAAGGTAAAAGCTATACGTGAGGAGCCCGACTACAAACAGCTATCCTATAGTAAGCGTACCATGAAGCTGCTGACGGATATCACCAAAGTGATATATGAGAGATGCATTCGTCGACTGCCTGATCTGTGGCGAGACTTTGATTTGGAGAGTGCAGCTCTGGCAGCAAAATGTTTCATGGAATGCATTCGTACAGCTCATGAGACATATGCGAAACGCTTCAAGGAATTTGTGAAAGGTTTTGGTAAGAACTAAACAAACTAAACCCTCTTTATACTGAAAGGATTTTCATATAAACTGAATGTATATTTACAGATATATCCATTGTAAACAGAAGCAAAGAGGTGACATATGTGCTCCAGGGTGTGCTGGATCAGTACATGAAGGAGGATGCCAGCAACGATGTTGCTGCTGAAGCTCTCAGCGATGATAGGAATGGGTCCAAGCTGCCTGTCTACCTAATTGAGGCGTTGGAAGCGCTATACGATCACATCGGATATGGAGAGCGTGCGACAATTGATTCTTACACCTGGCTGCTTGAATTTTGCCAAAGCTGGGAGTTGCGCAATCCAGAAATGGGAATTGTGCACCGAGTATTATTTGCCCAACGCCAGAAAACGCATTCGGGTCCATTCTTTGATGCGATCGCCAGACAACTGGGTCAAGTGTTGGGCAATCAGAATGATGACAACGTGAACCGTGAATCAGATTTGGGACTTAAGACGCTGGATATGAGCACAACAGCAAGTTGTCTGCAATACATGTATGCAGTTGTACAAAAACAGCTGGAGGATGTGGATTATTTTATCAACAAGGCCAACAATTTAAAATACAAATGCAACATTGTGCCAGAGACCGATCGCGTCTACTATCGTGGCAATCTAGAGGCCTTAGAAGGTTCTATTTGCACTCAGTTCATTTTGATTACGCGCACACTGTTGGAACTTACCAATGTATGCATACCGCTCGGAAGCCACATGGACGGCCTGATGAAGCTTCTAATACAATTGTATACGAGCCTCAAGAATTTGGCTAGACACTATTTGGTTGGCTACACGTCAGACGCAAGCAATGGGATGAGCATAAAGTATGTTTAGCTTACGTTATTATTCTACTTTCACTGATTTTCTTCAATTTAACCCCTAGGTTTGAGCAGCTCCTGCGGAACGTGGGAAAACCATTGCCAGCAAACATCTATCAGTTGATATCGTATGTGGAGTACAACATCCTGGATGATCAGAGTAAGGAACCGGCAACAAAGCGCAAACCGCAGGCAGAACGCGCCAAAGTACTTCGCGAAACCCGTCTAATACCAAAGGTTATATTGGCTATAGAGAACTTTAACAAGCACATCATATTGCTTTCGAAGAAGACCAAGACAAATGACCGACTGGCAAACTATCTGCACTTTGGTGCAGTGCGTGACTTTAACATCAAATCAGGTGACCTGAAAGCTGTTATCGAACGCACTTATTCGCACAGTAGTCAGATTGAGGTGTCTGATAGTAATTTGGAGAACGTAGATGACGTTGAAGATCAGGTGGAGGAGGAGGAGCAACCAGAACCTGTCAGTGATGATGAGCGATCCAGTAACGTGGCAGAGCCAGTTGATGTTGAGGATGAGCCGCCGCCGCCTTCAAAAAAGCAACAGGAAACCACTCGCAAAACGCAGAGAAAACGCCGCATTCCCAACGAGGATGCGGAGGAGTCACAGCCTAAACGTAGGCGTGGACGACCCGCCAAGAAATAAGAGCGGCCGCTGTGCTCAATCATTGTGAGGACGTTAGGATGGTGGAAGTTGGATGGCTGATGGGTTGGGGGCATTTTTAAGGGCAATAGCAACGCGTGTGCCTGTATCATCAACATCGTCGTCATTCGTTGCTAAATCCATTTAAGTTTTTAACTTGTGTTTTTATGTACTTTTGCGCAAATTTGATGCCCGCACGCAATAGAGAAACTGCGTTCCACCTTCGCCACCTTTGCCATCTTTCACAGCTTACATGGCGAGTGGCCGACCCATCATTTTATTGCACTTGAAAACTTAATTAGGCCAAAATGCGGTGTGAACGCCTATTTTCTGTTTTTTTTCCCTGTATCTGACTCTGTATCAAGCTGCGCGAGATTTTTATTACATGCATCAAATGTAATTTGTTACCAAATTTGATGTGTTTCTATCTTCTTCAAAACGGCATAAATAAAAGAAAACTTCTTCGAGAGGTTGGGGTAGTTGTTAAGGGGAGGGGCAGGGTTGGAACTGCTGTTCCTGATGGTCTGCCAACGGTTTTCTTTTTTTTTTCGGCAGAGAACCATCATTTAAATTCGTGGCAGGTCTTATGGCCAGGTAACTTTTGAGTTTTGCCTCGCATCAAACCGAAATCTACCGGATATTAAAGGGCCACATTTAGTGAAACCACTGGGAAGGGGGATTAGTTCCTTGGATTGTAGGTTAGTGTGCTGCTGCTGTGTTCCAACCCCTGCCTCACGTGAGCAACAACTCGAGCATGCATTGGGTGTCAAGGGTCAGCGCGCTTCAATGGGGCGCCAAGAGGCGCGAGGTGGTTGCCAATTGTTGATTTTATGTAATTGTGGTTGCATTTTGCACAAATGCGATGTTTGGTCTTTGAATTACGTAATTGTTTCGCATTGTGCAACTATGTAGAATCAAATATTCAGTTTTCGTTTGACTAAATATGCTGTTGAGTTTGATAAATGATAAAGGCGAATAACATGAACATTGGAGATGCATTCGATGCATTACATATGCTCAATCACTTGGTTTTCAATTGTCTTGGATGTAAAGAACCGCGGGTCGTATTGTTTGAAACACTTTCAATGCATTTCTATATGGATGAAATCAACTTCATTTTATTTTAATGTACTTGAAGATTTTATGTGACTTATTTTTCTGTCGTATTAACAAATGTATTTGCTATGGTATGGGGTTTTGACTACTCTGAATCCATTTGGTTATTATATCAAATAATTCTTTCTATCACGGTTCCCTATAGACCATAATAATTATATACATAAATAAATAATACAATAAATCAAAGTTGATATATAAGTAAAACATAAACAATTAAATTTACAGAATTTGGTTAAAACCGATAGTTTGTGTACTTTGTGTACAATCGTTGCCATAATCCTGACAAAACTCGAAAATTCACAGTCGAGAAAATCGGTTTAATGTTTCTGTTGCGTGTATGCTTTAAGTAAGCTTCTAAAACTTTGTAGTTATTTTTAAATAATTTATCTCACTACTCAGAAAAAACAAATTTGGTATTTTTCATTGTTAACATATCCCCACAAATCATGATCGGTAAATTTAATATAATTAAATTTAATTAATTAATTCAGTTGTGCATATAATAAAGACTACTTGGGATTTTTATCATTCTTGCTCTGTTTTCTTTTGATTGTTGGGTTTTAAATAAATTATTCATTTTGTTGTTTTCTCGACTTTGGATAGTTGACATAAATAAATAAATAAATACAATGAAAGGTCGTTGAACTGCAGTTTAGTTGACTAAATATATTCTTCTTCGCTTTATAAATAAATTCTATACGTTATCCAGTTGCACTATACTATATGAGCAATTAACGGCTTTTAAGGTGGTTTTAATAGTTGTACTACTTTAATTAAAATGATTATTTAAAGCTATGAAATGTCTTTCGTTTTGAGATTTTATTGTCTTTATATTCTCGGTTACGTCATCGTCAGATTTCCCCACACTTGCATCATTTGTATTTGCTTCGTTAGCAAAGACGAAATTTGCATTAAGGAAGAACATAAATATTTTGTGGTTGTTATTTTGCTTTTGTTTTTTGTTTATTCTTTTGATATTTTCTTGCATTTCTAACAAGTTTAGCGCCAGGGCAAGTGTTTGATTTTCAATTGCGACAGAGTGTCAGAAGCGGGTTTGATGCATAGTGTAGTTGTATGCTGTGTGGGTGAGAGGGGATGTGTCTAAATTTATTATTCAAATTTCCTCAGTTGATTTGCTTGCATTTATTATTAAACATTACAGACGCGATTCAAGCTTTGTTTTAATTCACTTAAAACTACATAAATTTTACTTTACATGCAAGCCACACGACTCACGTGCCTCAGGGCCGGCCAGCTATGAGCTTCATTTCCAATAGATACGAAGATACAAATGTATCTACGCCCGTCCGCTCGCATGCTCGTAAAAGCGACGAAAAGCATTGTCGCTGCGAACTGCGAGCTTGCGAGCTTGCGAGTTGCGATCCAACAGTTTAGCTTACGATGCGACATTTAATTCAATCAAAAGACCAGCGGGCGACTTGACGAATCTTTAGTCGATCACTCGAGCGCAACGACAACGGTTCACATTCGGCTCGGCGTTTCCGTTCCAAAACGAGATACTCGTCTATATTTAGTAGTAGATCGCTAGTTCAGTTAATCGCGCTCCTTGAATTTAATTCATACGAGTGGCCGGGGTGAATGCAACACCAAGATGTTTACGAATCGTTGCCACAAAATGCTGCAATTGACACTGCTGTTGCTGCTGGCAATGTGCCACTGGAGCAGCGCCAAATTGCGTAAGTATTTGCAATAGGGAAATCGGTCAGCCGAAGGTCGATCCCATCAGTTTGTCCTTAATCAATCAATCTATCGCTTAGCCACTAAAAGGCTACTGACCTGAGCCACCTGAAAGCAACTATTCCAAAAAATAATTGCAATAACAACAGTAGCTGGCCGATTACAGCTGTTGCGCATATTAATTATGCTCGACTAGACATCGAAGGTTAATCAGTAAATAAACAAATAAACCCCACAACCTGAGCACTTCAAAGAATTGCAAACACAGCAACAGCAACAGCGACGTGAACTGAAACTTTTGAATGACACACGTTCTTTGGCTGAGGTCAAGGTGTGGCTAACCCATTTAATATGTAGTAAGTGACTTCCCTATTTTTTCCGATTCCCATTTATAGCGTCCAGCATAACACCCTGCGCACGTGACGATCCCCAGCTGGAGCGCTGCATTATAAATGCCGTCTACCAGGTGAGGCCGCTGCTGGTGCATGGCGATTTGGGTGATGGATACAGAACTCCGCCGCTGGAGCCGCTGCAGCTGGACAACATTGAGCTGGGCGGCAGCTCTCAGTTCCAGGCCGTGTTCATGGATCTGTTTGCCAGGGGGGGCAGCAACTTCACCATCGATCGCATTATGTAGGTAACTGTTGAGATCACAGTTTGACAGCCACTGCAAACTATTCAAATTGACAGCGCCAAGCCGGAGGACATCTCGTATGATCTGTGGATTACGCTGCCACGCATTGTATTCAATGGCAAATACTTTATGCGTCTCAATCTGCTGTTGCTGGACATTCAGGGAAAGGGCACAATGCGTGGATTCTGTGGTTTGTTTTATTGTTCATTGGGCCTCATCAAATCTCTCAACTGATCTCTGAACTCTCTGCAGAAAGCGCAAAGGCGGCTGTGAAGATGCGCGGTACTCGTTACTTACGCAATGGCTTGGAGTACGTCAAGTTCACCAAGATGACCATGCGCATTCACTTCAAGGACTTTAAGCTGCAGTTGGACAATCTGTTCAATGGAAACGGAGTTCTGGGAGAGGCGGGCAATGCGCTAATCAATGATAATCAGGATCTGTATTTGAATGAGATTGTGCCAGGCCTGGAGCGAGGACTCTCTAAGAAGTTTTTGGACGTTGCCAACGAGATTTTGGCCACGGCAACATTTGATGAAATGTTTCCGCCCAGTCGCACCATCGTCAATCCCATTGCCTTTCCACATCCTGCATCGGGCTCGGGCTCTACAGCGGGCCCCAACATATTCGAAACGCCTTTCGCCTCTCGCAATCCTGCTGGCGGCATTTTGGATCAACTGCCCCCCAGAAGCAACAATCACAACCATAACCACAACCAGAGGCCCACGCAACCAGTGAGCAATCCAGGGGGCGGCATTTTTGGTGATTCGTTACCAGGAGGAGGCATTATTGATCCCAGGCTCAACTCGGGTAGTTAAGATGTAAACACATTGTTCTACATTTATTGAGGTCCTCTGCTCACCATCACCTTCTAAACAACATTATGCAGTCTACTTTGCGGCGTAGGATAGAATTACAATCCTTTTAAATGAATGGAAGCACGAAAGAGACTTGCAATAAAGTTATTGTTATACAGTTTATAAATGATATAAAGGGATGTCGTCGGAAAGTCAGTTAGTTGGAATCATTAATTATATTCGCGTGCCCTAATGGATCGCAATACTTAAGTAGTTTGAAAGCGGCCGAGTCTGAGGCTGGTCCTGTACCACCTGACTGCTCTGGGTACAGTTGCCTTCTCATCCGAGCGCTAATTTGCCTAAGAGCGCTTAATGTCTTACTCCATTTGCTTGCTTTTGAGCTGAGGAGCTTGGCAAACTTTTTAATCCAACACAAGCTCAGGACAGTTTTGCATATTAAGCGCAAAGTTTGGGACTGCAAAACAGCACCAGGGGGACACTTTAAGGGCAGATATACACACATACACACACACACACCTCTGCATTTTACACCTGTTCAATGTGGCACAGGACACGTGCCCCATGTTGCTGCCGCGGCTGCTGCTTCGCCTTTCTCTTCGGAGGTTGTGATTAATCACCGGCAACGACAAAGATGAATTTACAAAGATTTTGTGTGGTGAAAAGTTTTTACTTTCGCCTGGACAGTTAATTGTGTTAGATGTAGATGGACTTCTAGCTCGGACTTGGACTGGCGAACAACAATAAAAAAAAAACAAAAAGTGTTGGGCGTCGCTAATTAAATTCATGCGAAGCAGCTGTCGAAGGAACGAGGACCAAAAAACGTAAGAAGCATTATCGACTTTTAGGCGCTGAACATTTGGAATGAAAATGTTTTTGATGTAAACACAGGGGCAGCAGCATCGGCAACATCGGCAGCATCGTCAGTTGTCACGACCTCGCTGTCCTTGCGATCTAAAAGGAAACCCTTGGCAACATCTTTGACCAATCCCATTGGCAATGCGCTCGCTGGCAAAGTGTCGCCGACATTAATTTCATTTATTAATTTTTAACTACGCCCGCGCACGAAAATAAAAGCAACTTGATAAATGGGAGACCCGAAATCTTTCGCGTGGCACATTTTGTTTTCCTTTGTGCCATTTCCCCTCGATTTTTTCTTCGTTTTTTTTTTTTTGGCAGGCGCTTCCTTTTTCCTTTTTTTATTCTTGGACAGCATTTTCTCGCTTCGCCTTTGTTGTTGTTAATTTTTTTTAATTCTTTGCTTTTCACTTGAAAGGCGCTTGAAACGTGAAGATGCGCCGCGGTCCGCTAATGTCCTTTCTTTTATCATTAAGTAGACAGCGTGGGCGACTTGGGGTTGTTGCTGCTGCTGCCGCTTTGTGGGCGTGGCAAAGCTACCATCGAGTCATTGTGTTCCTCCTGGGGTTGGAGCCGAAATGCCCATGGACCAAGCTCATGCTCAGGTATTTGCGGCCATTAGAGAAAAAAGGACGCGCTGTCGGCTTAAAGTTCTAAGGTTGCGTCGATGGAACAAAGTAGATAACGATAAGACGTACAAAATTATAAATAACAAATTATTGTAAATATTACGCACACTCATAAATAAACGAGAGCCAAAAGCGTTTGCTGCGATCAAAATTGATAATTTAATAATTCATAAATTTGCTCGCAAAACAATTAAAATTAAAAATGTATGTGATACAAAACTGAAAGAAACGTCGAAAACAATTTTTCTAATAGTAAAGACAAAATAATATATATGTTTAAATAAATAAATCGAAGTGTACTATTTTCTAGGCCTTAATTGTGAAGCCATTGAGTCGAATAGGGACTATGTCTGCACTATTTCAATAAGCAGGATAGAATTAATTAGTCTTATCAAATATTGCAATACTTTATTTTGTTAAAGCTTGAGCTACGTAATATACATATTCAGTCAAATTAAATGACACCTCTTTAAAGCTAAAATAATTCAATAACTAACATGTACGAATAAAAGTTTATTATTTTATTATAAATGAATCACATAATAATTTAATTTGCTTAGATACATTTCTCCAAATCAAGTGCTCGATTGTAATACGTGCCTCGAAACTTCAGAAAATCTAAATATGTCATCACAAGTTACAAATGCAAAGTTATTTTCGTTCCCTGACATTGCCTTAATATTACTTTAAACAATAATACATTATTTGTTTATAAATACTTACAATGAGCACTTGTGTTAAGCGTTACTTCTGTCCTAATAAGCCCGTGAAGAGCTCGGGATGTCGTTCCAGTTTCTACTACCCCAATGGAGGCTCTTATTCAGGCTACTGGCTGAACAACAAGAATCATGGCTGGGGAGTGAAGATGACTGCAGAGCGCCAATCAAGTGACTATGCTTGCAAGAAACAACCGGACGGTCAGCTCATCTATAAGGGCCTGTGGAGAGAGGGGAAACGCGATGGCTGTGGATCGATGATACGGAAGCGGGGCACGGATTTGGAGACGATCTACTCGGGTGGATGGTTAGCAGACATGAAGTATGGTAAGGGCAAGCAATTCTATCCGGATGGTTCTGTCTACTTTGGGGAATGGGAAAGGAATCGACGCCATGGATTGGGCATTCAGTGGAATGCAGATGGAAGCACGTATGTGGGTCAGTGGAGGACGGGCTTTAAGCACGGACTGGGAGTGCTATTCTATGGTGAGTAGACTGACAATGGAGTATTATGTATTATATAATTATATTATTATAAACTCAGCCAATGGCAATAGATACGAGGGACACTTCGCTCGGGGTTTCAAGAATGGCGAGGGCGTCTTCTATCATATGCACACGGGCCAAATTCAGAAAGGAATGTGGGAGAACGATAATGCAAGGGTTTCGATTGTGGAGGATAGCCCAAAAATAAGATGTGGTGATGCTGCCACGCCCTTTCCCATACCTCGGACTCATCTTAGGTATCCTAACGAGATCATGCGTGATCTATTTCAGAAGTTTCGGCCACACGGCGAGAAACCGCAACGTCGTTTCAACGATATGGTTAGCCTGGAGTTTATCCATCGTCAGCGACAGTTTGCCTCCTTCGAGGAGCGTTTGGCAACTCCTTCTGGCCTGGATCTATATCCTAATTCCGGTTTGCACCTGTGATTGCAACTCTATTGAAAATCAGTTTCAAATTGTTCGTAGTTGTCCAGTAAAAGCTTACTAAAAATATTAAAATACATTTTTTTGGATGTCCTTAAAGTAGAGCCTGTCAACGACACTAAGGTTCATTGGGTTAGCCGCAAATGTTGAAATCCTACAATGGGCGCAGCACAATAATAAAGGCAAAAAGGATGAGGGATGTGTGAAGTGCGGACACCTGGTTTGGTCAGCCGTCGATTCATCGTTGGGCTTCAATTTAACCTGCTTTTGTCAGCTTTGAATCGTTTCTCATGCAAATGCTGGCCGAGTTTCGGTTGCCCTTGGGACGCCATTAAAATGCGAACTTCTTCAGCAGGATAATCAATTTAATAAAGGATAACCTGGATAGTGATGATTATTTGTTCAAGTGCTTTTTGATTGAATAATACACATAAAGCTGTTGTAGCGTTGAGTTCGACTTTATTGAGTGAGTATAAGGGGATGCACTATAGATATGTAATAATTTTGTATTTTCAACTTACTGAATATAAGATGAGTGAAAGGTTTAACTTTTTCGAAAAACGATTTTTTTCCTACAAATAAAAAACAATGCTTTTAATATTTATTTTTATTTTTTGAACTCCACTAGTGCCAATACTTTTAAGGTTTGTATTGCCGCAGCTTACCCTTTTCAGGAGTACGGTTTTCGTGGGGTAATCAACCCGTAAAAAAATTACCGATGCAAGCTGTAAATCACTTTAATTCCTGGTTATTCGATCTTCAGCTATGACAGTGGTAGATTCCTTTTTTTTCCATCAACCCTTTAATTTCCTGTTTTTTTTTCATTAGCATAAAGTGCAGCTGCAAAAAAAAGTGTGCGGTGTCATTTTTTTGTTGACTATCCATAAATTTGCATATTGAAAAAAAGTGTTAGGGACGCGTGCCTGGAAAACTCTTTCATATGGTAATGTATCGCATTGCCTTCAATTAGGATCGGATAGTTCATGAAAATGAAAAGTTTTCGCGTTACGTGTACTCTTATACATGTTATATAATATTAAAATGTGTTTCTTATCGTTTATACTTTATCGATATAGTTAAACTGTTTCTTTAAATGTCACTGCAATCGTGTGTTGACGATTGGCGGCTAGTGTCATTAATTAATCGGAGGGTTCGGCCGACAATTGCAAACGATTAATAATTGATGGCGGCAATTGGGGGCAACATTCGCTGAGATTGCTTAGACAACTCAGCGGCTTGGTTGGATTTGGTTAATGTGGTTTTTGCCGAGAGGTTGGATTGCTGGTATGGCTGAAAGCAGTGGGAGTTACAGGAAGTGAAGCGAAGCTGCCTGCTGGCCAAATAATTGCAAATGACAGGCGCTTTAATTTTTCTTCCTCTTCCACTTCGGCAGCTTATTTTTAGACGTGAATCGGGACGGGACGGGATCGGGGAGGCTTGGGGTGCCGAGCTTGGGCCCGGTTGCCATGTTTATGATAAACTTAATTCAGTGTAAATGAGCGGCCCCAATGAGGGTTGACAGCTACGAGGGGGGCGGGTGGCAATGACGGTAAGCAAGAGCGGTGGCGGTGGCAGAGGTTAGATACGAGTTGGGGGCGGTCCAAAAACCACAGTCGGTGGCAGGCAGCAAACTTCTGTTCTGTCCAAGATTCGGCAAACTTCAAATAAACAAATCTGTGAAAGAAAAGCAAAAACAACGGGAAAAACAACAAGACTTCGAGTAAGAAGGCTAAAGGCTGTTCGACTGTGAAACACTCGGTACCCAATTTTTGTAAATACAAAGAATGCAACCTCATATTAATATATATTTTTATAATGCGCTCCGAACTGTTTTCTTACATTGTTTATAAATATTAGATATTTTATGTCTATTGAATTGAGTATTCGTTTTTCTTCCGAGTGTACCCCATGTACTCTTTGTTTACCCGGTATTAAAACAGTAAAAGAAATGAAGAAACGGCTGAAACTTTGTTCGATAGCTTTTGCGTTTTCAGTTGAATGATATGGAAAATTTTAATTGCTCTATGTGTGTGCGTTGCAAGCATCTCCAGCCACCAGCGAATGGAAATTTTTTCCTACTTTCTTACATTCCTCGAAAATGTCTTCGTGGCAGCACGTCGAGGAGATACTTCAGAGCACAATTATCGATAGAATATCTTGTTTATTACAATTTAAATTTGCAAGTAAATATTTGGATTTTGTGGAATTTAAATTCACACAAGTTGATGTGAATTTCAAATTCGATTGTTGAACTTTCAACACTGAAATTTAGTTACAATAATATCTTTATAGAAATTACTAATATTGAATTAAGATTGGGAAATAAAAACAAAAGTTGAATGTTTCTTACAGTTAACTAGTTTTAAGTCAATGTTTACAAATTTAATTTATTAATTGGTACAATAATTATCATGGTTCAATCGACAAAAACTCGAAATATTCAGACTTACCCCGACCAATAGATTGCGAATTTGTTCCCCCGAAAACAGGGTTGTTGCTAAATAAGTCCTATCGTTATTACAACTCATAAAAGGGGTTGTTGTGGGGAATATAATTTTGCCAGAAAAGCTCCATCTCTAATGAAATTTAAATTATTGCAATGCGCACACAAGCGCAAATGAGTGCCAAAATTGTAAGCGACACTCACAAGGAATATGAAAGGACCTACATGCAAACATGCATATATGTATATACTTACATACTGTCAAAGTCGATGCTAAGACGCAAATTTCATGGCCTTTTCTCATTAAGCCGATGTCAGATGAGAGCTAACGGGAACGGTTATGCCGACGGAGAACGAGGACGAGGCACACACGGGGGCCATAAATTATTGTGTGGCACAGCCAACCCTTGAAAAGCGTTGGGAAAATTTTTACAGTGCAAGCAGAGAGAGAAAAGTCGCGGCATTTGTTATAAATTAAGTGATGGGGGTGCTCAATATGGCAACAACCGTTGCAACAGTGGCTGACACTGCTGGTGCAGGAGGACGCACTGGCGGCAATTGGAGGTGGGCTTATTACCGCCGCCGGCGTCTTGGCAGCCCTGCGACTCTTGCCGTTCCACAGCTAAACAAAACTGAAATCATATTGAATGGAAGCGTTCAATTTGGTGATGCGACAAAGAATTTATACTCTAACTATTTTGTATCCGTCAAGTTTCCCTTTATTTACTCATTTATCTATGCTCAGTTTGTTTGCCAAACGAATATATTGAATTATATTTTCCACTTTTAATTAGGCTACAAGCATATTTATTTTATTGCTTGTCACCGGATTTTTTACCGATTACAACCAAATTTTAAGAAATAATTTGTACCGCAAGTAATATCATATGTATTTAGACTCTAGCTTATAACTATTCTTTTTTATTTAAGGAATCGGAAAACGACGTGGCAAAAATATGTTGCGAACGACTCACATGGATATTGTCTTATTGCCTTTATAATCTCTGGACTCTAGAGAGTCGAACATGTCCATATCGAATAAATTAAAATTAATTATATAAATGCGTTTCCTATTGGCATAAAATTGGGTAGCAGGTACAAATATTGTTTTGATTCGCTTACTTACATTCAAAAATCTGATAATTAGTTAAAATGCTTACTCTCATTCTTACATTTTGTATGCTTCAAAGTGAATCACATAGCGCAGCGACGCCATGAGATGTGCACTTAAAAGAGTGTAATGAGAAAAAATTTGCATATTTTCGGCGTGGCGACGGCTGGCGTTCCTCAGATGGGGTTGTTGTTGGCACGTTTGAGCTTTTCGCTCATAAATAAAGTGGAACGCAGCAAAGCGAGTGCGTGAGAGTGAGATAAGATTGCGCTTGGAGAGAGACAGAAGGGTAGTATTAAAAAAGTGCTGGCGCAATGACTGAGCATTGAATTAATTGCATACGTTGGCCATCAGTCGGAAAGGGGTTGGGGACGGCACGGGGTTAAATGAAGGGTTGCTTCGGCCATTGCGTTGCTTTGTTTCAACTTGGAATTTGCGCTTAACCCTTTGACGACCCACGCTCAACCCTTCAGCCTGTTCTGGACATCGATAGGCGCCGCGGCTCGACCAATGGACAGTCATCTAACCCTTTTGTTTCGCTGAGGGTGAGCTGGGGCACTTGCCACACCCACCGGCCGCATAGAGCCGCCCACAATTTTGGGCCCAAATTTCATTCAGTTCTCTTTGCGTGTCTTCTGTTTTTGTTGGTTTTTCGTCAATTTTTGGGTATTTGTGTTGGGTCAAAACTTTGATTTCATTTGATTTGCTTAACATGCGCCAAAGTTTCTTCAACCGGAAGGCAGAGCAACAAGAACAAGAACAAGTTGAGAAAAAGAAATAAATTATGAGAAGGCAAAAATATGCTGCAAACAAATTAACAGTCCACTGATTATTGTCAAAAGCAAACGAGGAAGCAAAACAAGTGCCCTATCAACGGTCCCAACTTGCCCCTTGTGGCAGCCCCAAAGAGCAGCGCCCAGCGCCCATCGCCCAGCGATTCAAAATTAGAAAAGGGCATAATTTTAATGAACTTTTTTTCTAAGAACTTGCTAACTGACCCCTCGTCCCTCGCCGCCCACAACTTGGTCCATCTGCAACCGCGTGGCACTCATGTAAGCAGCAGCAGCTGTCGAAAGGACTTACAACTTTTGCTGCCGCTGCTGTGCCACTTGTCCTGGCTTTTGATGGACGCACGAATTTGCCAAGGACTTTGGCTCAAAAACTTCAACTTTGTATATATTATGTTTGCTCTGTTATTTTATAAGAAGAGAACGTCGAATACTCGTGCTGTGCTGATTATTGAATCCTCTACCTGCAGAGGCTGCTGGCATTAATCACTTCCACTCAATCGCTGCTTTGGTTCCTAATTGCAACAGCCTGCCGCCTGAAGCCTGTGCACCGTTAACCAAACAAAGCCTACGAATGCTGCCGCGTGCCTCATCTCGTATCTTGCATTCGAATCCAACTGTAAATCTAAACGTGGCTCAAATTGCGAGTACTTCGATGACAACAGCTTGCAGCATGCTGCATGCCACACTGCCGCACACCTGCCCTGCTCTGCCCTGCCTCACGCCTGACTGCCGCCAAGTGTCCTGCAAATGAAGTGCCAGGACAACAAAGTGTAAGAGTTTCTGCATTATGTAAAATGACGAAACGCTACAGAGGAAAATGCAAAGACCGACAGGAGAAGGGAAGAACGGTGAATGCAATTGCTGTGATTCTTCAGATGAGAGATAACATAAGACTGTGCAGCTGTGATGCAGATGAGATGCAAACATGTATTGATATTTAAAGTTTGGTTTATAGGCAAACGAAACGACTACCATTATACATAAATTGATTATTGAATAGTGATTAATTAATCGATATTTAGATTTCTTCTTTTCGCTCAACAGAAAAAGTGAGTCAAATCAATGAAAATATTACTGCTTCTGGATTAGAGTTTTCGTCCAAGTTGGTGCACATCATATATGGAAATTTACTAATTTATTTTGAGCAAATTAAAAACATAAATAATCATTATTATTAAGTTATTTTGCTTGAATATAATGCTTATTGTATAAGATACATTTTTATTTATTTATATACATGCGGCCTATATTTACAAGCTATTTTATTTTTATATATCTATATTAATTTATTAGTCTATATAAAACTTTATATAAACCAGGCAGCATTTGTGACAAAGTAAGTATATAATTAATGTTAAGCTTTATAATTTTTTATAGTATGTAGTACAAATAAAACAATATTATGAGACAGTCAATATTTGGTTGGCTTTTAATCGCCAAATGACCGAAAGCCATAAGCTCTCTTCATACTTCTACGATTTTTAAGGCAACCCAGAGTCCACTACATTATCATACATATCGTACATTCGCTTTTTCCTAGTGTAAACCAATTAATGGGTAAATACCTTAAGACAATAATTTTGGTATTTAGTTTGCTTAGAAGGGATCACAAGTATTCCGAGCAGCCCAACAATGCAATTGCCAGTCTCTCCTAATGGAAATACCGTTTCATTCGCCAACCGATTGTCACTGTGATTGATTGGAGGTCCTTCCAGGATTTGGCCAGGTAGTGGGCTCGCACACAATCTTGTCTAATATTTTACGCACATTTAGGGCATTAACAAACCTAGCGGATAGTTTTTCAATGCACTTTTTTGTTGCATATTCTTTTGACAACGGTGTTAACTCTTGAGCGATGTAGGCAGGGCGGGGGCATGCAACGGCTTCACAATGCAACGGATGGGAATATGAAAACCCACGCCCGCTTGACATTTGGCTGCTAAACAAACAAAAACAAAGACAGCACAAGACCAAGACCAAGACCAAGGTAAGGAGAGTGAACGAAGGAGAGGGAGCAGAAGTTGCAAGATGAGTCTGTGGCAGGTCAACAATCGGCAGTTGCAACTGCAGTTGCATTTCGGTGTTGCCTTTCACTCAACACACACAAAATAGAAGAATTCGCCATAAAAATTGATACTGAAATTGTGTCATTTCATGCCATTGCCAAAGGGACTCCAAGGGCAACGATGTGGGCGCATGCATACGCAAGGACACACCTGGTTCAAGGAGTTTTTTTGGCTTTGTGTATTTTGCTTCCTTTTCCATTGTGAATTTTAATTGTTTGCTCAGCGCTGCAAAAATAAGAGAGAAATAATTTATCGAACATTGGTTGGCATTTTATGGCCCGAACTCTTGACGTGGCCCAGTACTTCAGTATCGCAGTTCGCCTGCTCTTCTGGCCAGCCCCTTTCTCCGGTTGTCCGGCAGCCCATTAAGCTGGCTTTTAAGTGCCGTTCTGTCCTTGCCCCCCTTTCGGATCGTCGCCGTGCACTTGAATATATTTTTTCGCCTGCACAGCAATTTCTTGTCTCGAGGTTGGCCGTCTTGTTTTTCGTTTCTCATTTTCTTGGCTTCCTTTGCTGTTGCCGCTTCCTTTTCCATTTCCACTTCTTCGCTTTTCCAATCTTAATTTTTTCGCTCTCGTTGTTTTTTGGGGTTGAAAAATAATTCATTTATGCAAATGAGGGGTGTTTAAAATTAAGCAAAGAGCACGTAGGCCAAAAGTAACAGTGCCACAGCAACAACAACAACAACAACAAGGATAACAACAAAAGGAGCCAGGAGTAGCGGCCATCGTGAAGGAGGTGAGCAGCCAGGACGGCCAGGGCGGCCAGGAGGAAGCTGGGGCCAAGGCTAGCGCGAAGCACGCGCATTGGAAAATGATAAAAACAAAAGGTTTTTTGCCCCAACTTCATCTCCTTCTCCACAATTTCAACTGCTTTGCTCACCCCGAAAACAAACCCCCGCCTAAGCAATATTCCCCTTCCTTCCTCGCTCAACTTCTAGCCACTCATCTTTTGGAGCGTTGGATATAAGTTACAATTTGTAAGGTTTTAATGGCGTTTTCTGAGGGATTGAGCATGATGGAGCGGAGAAAGCGAATACAGGAAGGGAGATGGACAGAAGCAGAAATCACGTGAAATATCTGTGGTTTGGAGCTGAGCGAGTAACGGCTGCCCGCTCACCCCAGTCTTTGAAAACCCTACGATTTCACAGGAAAATGGAAAGTTGGCTACAGAAAGTGGAACAAAGTATGTTAACAACAAAAACTGCTTAAGGATATGTACAAACTGTGGTAGAAATTAAGTGACTTTAATTTAAAATTAAATCATTAAAGATTTGATTTATTTTGCAATGTTTATTAAAGGGGTAGAAATGAAATTAGAAAATATTTTCAGTTTTAAAGTGGACTAAGATTTAAATTTTCATTTAAAATCGATTAATTCAGAAAGATGTTATTGAATAAAATCACTTAATTTTAAAACATTCAAAACTGTTGTTTTAGTGCATTTTAATTAATTGTATTTGTACTTTCTTTTGTATTATTTGTATTAATCCTTCAGAAGAATGTTTTGAAGTCTTTAATGTTGGGGTAAGGGTTACAAATTAAAGTAAATTCTATGAAATTGATTGGGAAAGAATAGAATTTCGACCAATTGCTTGTGCCTTTCAATGGATTTTGAACGCTTTAATCCAGCCCATTTTCCGCTTGCTATGGATTCCTCTCCGGCTGTTTTGGGGTCGGAACATGGACGCCTTGTTTGTCTTCGCTACACGCGCATAAATAAAACTCATTTGGGCAGACCTAGTGGAATGGGATAGACTAAGAGCGGTGTGAGAAGTGGGGACCGAGAGGATGGGTACTGGACAATGGTGGAGTTCGAGGTGTCTATGAGCCAAAAGTTTTGCCAATGAAATTTGTTGATTTTTCGTGGCTGGACGCGTTGAAGTTTTTGTGTGTTGCAAGCGAAGATAAATGGCAATAGAATTAATTAAGTTGTTAATTTCCCATTAAGCATTGCGACCGGCACGTAAAGCACACACAACAACTGCAACAACAACAACAAGAACAACTACAACACACACTCGCACATATGAGTGAGTGGAGAGTTGGAGACGTGTCCTGACAGCACTTGACAAAATTATGTGCCTGGCGGCGGCGTTTAACCTTTCAGCGAGTCGCAAAACAAACAACAGCCTCTGGGCCAAGGCTCCCCAACCCCGCAACTCCCCCCGTCACCCCTAACTTTCTGACCCCGACTCCCACGCCAGCTGCCAAAGTTACGCTTTGCATATGTGTGTGCATAAGTCGACCACAACAGCACGCGTCGACATTTAGTGCTGCTTTACCACACACTCTTACACACTCACACACACACACAGTCACTTGTAGCATGTGTGTTGTATTAGCATACATAAAAAACTCGCACCCGTTGCATTACAAATCGCAGCCCCCGACTTGCTTGACTCACACAATCACATCCCCCTCGGCGAAAGGATTCGCACGCCTGCACAACACACACATCACACACACTACACACACCACACAAACTGCCACTCATGTGTGTAAAAAACGCATAAAAACCACGCGCCGAATTGAGTAACCATTACCCTCAGCATATCCTTCCTTTCGCCGTTAATAGAGCGTAATAAATGTCATGTTTTGGCAGGATGAGGCTGAACTACTCCTTTCGCTGTCAGTTCCTTTGTGTGTTATCTGCCACTTTGATCGGCTCTTTCAAGGGCACATATGTGGCCTGCTTGAACCCTTCGACAGTCGAACGGGGTTCAGGGAGAAAGTGAAGAAAGGACGAAAGAAAGGTCCCCTGGTTATCAATTTGTTCGACGGGCATTCTGAGTGAGCTGTTTATTTGGCGATTGTAAAACACTTTGCACTGATTTTTGATTTCACTTTCCCAGATTTCAGATGATGGATGGATAAGTGGAGTGGAACGCCAGTAAATGCGATATTATCGCCCATGTCAGCTAATATCATTAGGCGAAACAAAGAGAGGGTAAACACCTAAATATTGCTAGCTATATTTCGGGCACATTTTGCAAACACTTTACACATATGAGATGATAGAAAATATGAAGTAATACTTACGTATTAGTTTCTTAATTTCATTTCGTAAATAATGGAGAATAGAATGATGCTAACAATTTAATATGCACATATAATATAAAAAAGTCGTATAATTCGAAATAAATTGAAAATATATTTTGAGGACTCCAAAGATAGTTGTCCATAAATTGTTGGCTCTACACGTAATTATTTTTTCTTAAATTTGTATTTTAAAGTCGACTTTGAACAGTCGTCAATTATAAAAAACTGCTATTGGATTATTACTAGAAATTAAGAAATTTTAAAGTATCTTAATGTTTTAAATTTAAAATTAATGACTGTTACTATGAATAAATAGTTACAATAAAACTATTTAATTAAAAAAAAAGTGTATATACAAAAATATATAAGCGATATTCGGATATATTTCGGAATATTTATGTGCTGTAGTTAGTTTCTAGACAACGTTTATAATAATGAATTTAATGTTTAATGTTTAATGTCAAACTCTGGCTTGGCCTTTTGAAATATGAGAAAATGTAATTTGTTAATATATTTCAGTTGTTAACACACAGGCGAGCAAACAAACGAATGACATCAACTTGCTTCATATCATTAACTATAAAATATTCATATGCATTTTCCTGAGCCAACCAAGAAAACACATTAACAAATTTGTGTGTCCTGACGAATTACGTGGCCTCCGTTGCCTTTCCCATCGCATTCTCAGTCTCAGTCGCAGCCTCAGATTCAGTCGCAGTTGCTGCCACTCATCTAATTGCATTATAAGGTAGCAAGCAGTACGGGAGTCGCTTGTTGGGTTGGGTTCTTCAGTTGTTTGCCACCCTCGCGATATGTAGAAGGAATTGCAATGCCTAGGCACATGTTGTCATGTCCTTGATGCTGCTGCTGCTGTCGCTTCAAATGTCTTACTCTCTGTCTGTCTTGAGCTTTTCAAATTTTATGACATTTTTATTTGCTGCGATACGATGTGGGGCAGACGCGGTGGGTGGCAGGCGGGTGGGGGGAACATGTCAACGCACCTATGGCTGGCCTCCATTTGCCAGTCCTGTCATGGGCCTAAGGTGCTGGCTTTTACGTTGATTTCGGCCAAATGTCCGCGAGTTGTAAACGAAGGAGCGAACAAACGAAAAAAACAAAACACGCTGATTTCATTTTCGATGTTTGTTTTTCCTAGTGCTTTTTATGTGGCGGCTTTTAAGTTTTTATTATCCGTCATAATTGGCGTAATTGTTTTGGTAGTTTCTCTGCGTCTGCATTGAAAGCTTTTTGCTGTCCTTGGAGACTTGACAGCACTTAGGTGTTAGCGTAAACTTATAGCTATTATAGTATCCTGTAGGAATATTTAGTTGTGGGAACAGAGAGAACTGTACCACACTCGAGTCACCTCGCTTCAGTCATTAGCACAGCATTCTGCTGCTGCACATCAAAAGAGTTGCCAAGGATATGAGCACAGACAGGAAGCGCAGACTCAGACAACGATTGGAATTGGAAATGGAATTGGGTAGCACAACAGCAACAAAAGCAACAACTTCGCTCGAAGCGCCAAATTGCAAACTTAATAACAAAGGCCCGCAGAGGGACGGGAGGCGTATAAGGACTATATAAGGACTATTGGGGGCGACGATGGCCTCATAATGAAAACGAGGCAAATGCAAATGAACAAAAGGCAACATACCAAGCAGAGCCAGGGCAGGGCAAAAGCCAGAGCCACATCATCGTCAACATCCTTGGCAGGAAAATCAAAGCGCCAAATGAGAAAAAGCCAAAAGCCGAAAGCCAAAGCTAAGGAAACGCATCCCAAGAAGAAGATGAAGCGTCAGCAGCAGTCAGCAGAAAGGGGCACGAGGAATGGGGAGTGGGGAATGGGGAATGGGGAAGGAAAAAAAGGAAAATTGCGAAAAAATAAAATTAAAATATCGATCAACAGTCGGCAGCATCAGCTAACGAACTCCAACCCCTTCCGCGGGGACTTGAGATGGGGCTCAAATGAGAAATGCAGACGAAAGGGCTTCTGATATGAGCTTTTGGTGTCGTCGTCGTCGTCGTCGACGTCGTCTTCCACATCGTCCTCGTTGCTTGGCTGCCTGTCTTAGGCAGCCGAGTGCTGGCAAGGGGGTGAAGCGGGGGCGAACAGGATGGAAGGGGTGCTGTGCATGTCCTCGACGTTCGCTCTTAAAATTAAAAGCATGTTTGATGAGGAAATTGAACTGGCATGTAAATGTATATGTATGCACATATATATGTGTGTGTGGGTGACTGGAAGAAAGAAAAAATGAGAAGAAAAAGTTACCCGGGGTGGCATTACCCCCACGCTTAATTCATCAGGACTCGCAACGCTGGCTGTTATCCTTTGCTGCTGCTGCTGCTGCTGCCACGGCGATATCTTTCCTCTGCTCATTTCTCTTAATTTCATTCACCCTTTGCAAATGAGCTGCTCCGGGGTCGCGGGGGGATGCGGTGGGGGGGCATGCCCACAGGATGGTACAACAAAATTTTCCACATTATTTCAAACGTTGTCTACCGTTGCTGCTGCTGCTGCTGCCTCCGTCGCAGTCGCAGTCGCAGTCGCAGTCGCTGCCTCAGTCGCAGTCGACGCTATTCAAATTTTCTACTTTTGCTTTGCACGCGCGATTTTCCTTGTTTTCGCTTTTACATTTTTTAATAGCTAGAGAAATTTTCGCGGCTGCCTTCGTCGAAGGGTGGCACATTTTTTTGTTGAATATTTTTTGTGCTTGTTGTTTTTGTTTTGCGTTCTGCTCCCGATGGCAGCACGACAACCCTGGCTATTCTCACTGTGTGCGGGTTCTCGGCACTTAAAACGTTTTTGCTTCAACAAAAAGTTGCCGTCTCTCCCTCAACTCCAACTCCAATTCCGACTCCAACTCGAATACCAAGTCCAACGCCCTCCCACACCCTTCCGCACTTGCGGGTATTAAACTTAATGTTGATAGTGTAATTTTATATTTAAGAGAAGAGCAAAAAAATGCGTTAGGGTTGCGCACAGTTTGTGACAACATCTGAGCCTGCCTTTTCCTAGAGGGGTACGTTTTTTCTTTTCCTTTTTTGCTGGCTTGTGCGACTGCCGAAACGCTGCTCAACGGGTTCTAATTGAAGTCAAGTTGTTGTTAGGGGGTGCAGCAGAGAAGGTCAGTCGTAGAGCTTGTAATTCAACTAAAGTAATCAAAAAAACATTTGTTATGGATTAGCTTAATTACAGATCAGTTTTTGTAATAAATGGTGCACTACCAATCTATCGTAACTATGAGAACACTTGTAATATATGCCAGACTATGTATTAAAATCCTTTTAATATTTCATTCCTAACACTCGTTAACCCATGATTAAAATAAATATACAGATACATAAGTATATAATTTGATATTTTATTAGTAATAAATACAAACAGAAAAAGTGTTTAATAAAATTGAATATATTTTTATCATTCAAAAGGGATTACGAATTTGTTTATCAACAAGTCGGATGATTTCATTGTTGCATTTCTAGTTTTTCCTGGCATAAATCTATTAATTTTTTCTCGATCATCTTTATTTCAACTCAACTCTACCATTTGGCTAATTTGAAGCTGTTGCCTATCCCTTTCTTCAGCTGCTTAAATACTTCATCGATTTTTTTTCTAATTTTTTTGATGCTGTGTTCTTTCATTCCGGAACATGGCTCAAATAGGCCGCTGGCAATGAGAGTCAGGATACAAAAAAAAATGGGACAGACGCGCACTTCCGTCGACGACCCTGACTGAGGTCCACAAAAGATAGAAGTAGCAAAGAAAACTCGTGGCATACGCAGCTTTTTTTCAACAACTTTTTTTATTTAAGGGTAGCTCTCAAATATTTTTTTGCTGCTGCTGCTGCGCATCCTTTCCTTTTGCCTGGATGCCTAATGAAAAGTCACCGTCAATTACAGGAGCGCCACGCGTCAAAAAAAGTGAAATGAAATTAGTGGAAAGCAGAAAAAAATGGACGTAAAAAGAATGCAGAAAAAATGTCACCAAAAGTCAGCAAACATGAAGGACCCTTAGCAAAATCCCCGTGCAAGCAAATTTGCCACCCAAATGACACAATCCAATGAAGCTCTGAAAAAACATTTATTTTACAAGCACACATTTTATTTAAAAAAAATACACTTTAAATATTGGGGATTGAAATAAGAAGATAGATATGGTAAAATACGTGTGTGCGCATTTGGGTTCTTTCCAAAATAGATGCAGGACCTTCCAATTACTTTCAAGTATCTGCCATTCAAATGCATTGTTTCGCATGATTTTCAATGACTGACAGAACCTCATAAGATTCTATTCACAATACAACTCTTTCTTTTCGAAGAGATCTCATCTCCCATAAGACAGATAAGCCATGTTATCATCCCTTAGAGCTGCCAACGAAAGTATGCGCTGCTTTTTATATATCCTCTAGAACAGAGCCCAAGTAGTAATTACTATTATACCTATTGATCTAGAGTGAGAGGGTAGTATTACTTATAAACAAGCCACATTTAATATAATTGCCAGCTCATAAAATATAAAAATTTGATTGTGGACACGATATTTACAATCTGCTGATGATTTAGATGATTTTTTAATATTAATTGATATTTTGATTCCAATGAATCTAATAATATAGTCTACTTACATTTTTGCTTTACTTAATATTTTAACATTTGTATTATATTGAGTTTTAGTGGGTAACTTGTTGTTACATCAACAGGACATTTACCTCTGCTTTGCCTACCTGCTGTGCACGTGTGTAGTTCTGTCAATATTGACCTCACATGTGTGTGTGGCACGGAAGTAACCTGATTTCTTCTGCAAAAACAAATCCAGGGCGAGTGGAGGCGGCAGCAGCCCGTAGAGCTGTGTAAACTGCAATGTCCTGCGTGTGTCCTGCTGCTGCTGCTGCTGTGTTTGGGCATGTGTCTGCCCCGTCAACTTGACCGTGGCAAACTGTTTGCCCAAGGCAATTTGCGGGGCTCTAGTCTGCTACGGAAGGGCGGGTCAGCGGGCGAGCTTTTTGCTTTTCGCAAAAGAGGAATACAAACGAAAAAAAATAAAAACGCCGCAGGACATGGCGAAGACCGGCGCCATTGGGCAGCTGTCAGGCGCAGCATCAACAGCAGCGGCAGCAACGGCAGCAGAGGTTGATGCCAAGCCTTTGAGGCAGCATCTCACCTTTAGAGCAGCTGTCAAAAATGTTAATAGGCGTAAATGAGACGCCCAATGAGACGAGCTCATTGAAGGAAAACTAATTTCCGCCGCCGCCATGCAAACAAAGCAAATGTCAATGTCTTTGGCCAAATCCTGCAGCCGCAACATCGGCCTAAGACTTGAAGGCAGCCTCAGCCAGGACGTGTGCCAGACGCATCCGATGAGTGCAAAATTGCATATCTGATGCTTCGTCGTGTGCGGCCCCTAAGCAAGGATTATTGTCGTATGTAAATTGAAAATAGCAGAAACTACAAAACTGCAGGCAAGCCAATAGAAAACCCTTTTCAAAAACCTCGCTTTTAAATCTATCTTTGTGTAGGGTGTAATTTACGTTTCGATTTTTCTTTTTTTTCATGCTCTTTCCTGGCAGCCGGCATTTGCATACAGTAAAAAAATTAAATATTCAAAAATAGAAAAAATGAGACTGTGCCTGGCAGGACACACGACGAACACACGCACCCCTCGGCACTTTTTTTGCTTCTCAGTTTGCTACCCAGACAACGGCGAGAGTCCTGCGGCTGCGGACAACCCTTTTGGCACTCTATGAAAGGGTTTTCCACAAGTTCGTTTCGTTGGACGCACTTTTAATTTGCATTTTGTTGGGATTTCGGAAATCAAGTTCTAAACTTACCCCAGACAGATCCTCATCCAGGGCTATCCACACACAAATGCCACGTTTTTTATGCGGTACAGTTTGGATTTTTTTTGTATTTGACAAGTGAATATTCATGTAATTTTTTTTTGTCAGCAAGGGTTAAAAACTTTTCAGTCTGAGAAAAAAAACGTGGGTACTCCAGCATGTGCTCGGGCAGAATAATTTGGATTGATTTGGTTGAGCAAAAAATATACGTGTATATGATGAGAGAAAAGAGTTGAGGCCATCCGCTAAACAGGGTGCCCAGAATAAAATCAGATAACAGTTTACTAATTATAATGCTAGTGTGACTAAATTTAAACTACAAATATAGAGCAAATATTTGAATGAAATATTAGGTAATTAATTTCTATATAAATCGTGGTTATAATTTGTTAAGTTGTTGCATTTTAAGTAATTATTAGTAGTATTATCTCTTGCTTAACTTTTGTAACTATTTGGTTCCTCTAGTTCGAGGATTATCAAAAATATTGTTATTCATTGTGTTCTATGCTCTAGAAATTTTTATCGGACACCCTGTACAGTCCAGGAAAAAAACTACCCGTAATATCCGCTTAAAAAACTCAAAATTCATAAAACTTGGTAACAAAAAAAACTCGCAGAAATACTTAAATCAGATGCTAGACGAGGTGAAAAAAAAAACCATACCCAGACGGGGCTGGCAGGGCAACGAACAAGAGCCAAAGGGTTGAGATGAATGGGTTGCAAACAACGGCAACAAAAAACTGGAAAAGCACGCAGCGTTGCATGCAAAACGAAAGTTAATCACAAAATACATAACGGTAACAGAAAATAGATGAACACTGAAAAAATGAGGCAGACGCGAGTTGTTTTTTATTTCCAATTTTTTTGTATTCTGTCGCTCCTGTGAGGGGTTAACTTAATTTATGCGCTTCGCGATGCTGGAAGCGTGGCACAGGCAGCGATGCCAACTGCGACTGCGACGCCGACTGAAGCTGATTATGCAATGCGGCAGCAGAGCGAAATGTTTTCCTTTTTTCTATTCCGCTCACTTTTTATACCCTATGTCGATTATTAATTGGAAATATTGTAATTGTGATCCTATGAAATGAAATCAAAATATTCAAAAGTGTTAAAAATTAAGTGTCTGTTGGCACGAGTTTATTTTTAAATTTGAAAATAACGAATGTTAACGAAGAACGCTAAATATGGCCGAAACGACAGGGTATCTTGTATGCGAGCACTCTCGACTAAACCGTTCCTACTGGTTTTAATTTGAAAAATATGCGCTGCTGTTGTTGTTCTTGCTGCTGATGCCGATGTGGACGGGAATCCTTTGGCATTATTGGAAATTATTGATTTATGATTTGCAATATGCTCGTCTACACTACGAACTCTGTTTTCTCTCTCTGAACGATACCGATTTAAATTCACAACCTGCCAGATGTTAACAATCAAAACAATCTCGATTGTGAGCAATTATATTAAGTGTAGAAATAGGTGAAGAGTCACATATTGTAATTAACCCTTATATATATTACACTAATTAATAGGTTAAATAAGATTTAAAGAGCTGAACAAAATATTTACATTAATTATTAAAGATAATGTGCAACTAATGGCATAAGATATCTTGTAGAAAATCATAAAAATTAAAAATGCAAAAAATTTTGTTTATTCTTTTAAAATATATTTAATAGAAGAAAATTGAAATACATATTTTCTGCATTGATAAATAAACGGAATCAAAATCAAACTCTAAACTTCGATTATTATTTAATAATTTTTAAAATATGTAATTTTGTTAAATTAATTAATATGTAATATGAGCTCTAATAATTCACCGCGAGAATTGCATGGTTTTTAGTTAGAAGATAAAATAAATTGGAGGCAAATACTACAGATTCAAGTCAATTAAATTCAATTGAAAGTTTAGTATTTCCTGTTGTCTATTCTTAGTAGATATTCGATCGTGTATTGTTGACCGTACCTAAATATTTTAAAATTGTATTATGTGTTTCCAAGTACTGCTCGCCCAGCAACTTCATGGAAGATTCTGGCACTTGAGGGCGCCCTCACACCAAAGCATCCAAAGCGTCCTCCACTTCAATTCTGCGCTCTGGCAACAGTTTCTCCGCCCCTAAAAGCACACTTCAAACACCAATTAAAAATTATAAACAGGCTCCACAGTCGCAAAGTAAACCCCCCTCAATGCCCACATGCATATAATACCATCTTTATCAAAAAAAAAAAACAAGAGAAGAGAGAAAAGTAAATTGTACATTAAGACTGGGAAGGGAAAGGGAAAGCAGAAGAAAAGTGCGTTGCCACCTGCGCAAACCGGCGCCAAATGATGCCGTTAAGATGCTTACAGCAAGCTCGCTAGAACGACGAATACTTCAAAAGGCATTAAAAACAAAAAGCGCTCACAAAATGAAAGCCAACTGACCCCCTTACCCCGCAGTCCTCGGTCTGCTGTCCACCTCTGTCCGCTTGGCTTGCCAAGGGGATGTGCGCTGCAAAAGGGTGGCAAACGAAATTAAATTTTGTACTTCGCATAAACTTAATTACTCGCCATGGCAGCGCCGAGAGGGGAAATGGGGCGGCAGCGGGCGGCAGGACGATGACGAAGACGAAGGATGCGAACTTGGGCGCAGGCGCAGAACGGCGTCGTCCTTTCATTAATGGCCGCTCTTAATGGGCAATATTAAATTATGCGCTGCATTGTCCTTTGACGGCGTGTCCTCTTGCATTCTCTGGCTCTGGCCTCGAAGCCGGCTTTATCCTTGCCCTCGATCCTTGCTAATTTAACCCCCTTCCTGCTCTAGTCGCCATTTGCCTTTTGTCCGAAAACGTCGCCTGCCATTTGGTGTCAAACAGAATCATTTCCATGTTAATTGCTCGCCATTTTGTTCTTTGTGTTGTTGTTGATATCCTTGCTGGGCTGATGTGCTGATTATCCTTTCATTTATGCAAAGTCCTGGTCGCTGTTAATTCGCTTATTCGCTGCTTGGGTGCCGTTGCCGTCGTTGGTCCTTTCGCTGCTGATTCCTCGTTTTGTCTGCATTTTAATTAATGTTTTCCTTGTTGTTATGCAAAGGAGCTGCTTATTAAAAGGATACGACTTTCATCCCGGCCACGGCTTCACTTGCCGGATATGAGAGGTAATTAAAAATTTTTATTGCCCTGTTAAATTGTGCTTTGCATATTTTGTGGCCACTGCCCACTCTCCTGCGTCCTGCGTCCTTGTTCGTCTGGCCCCGCCTTTTGCTTTGATGTGCTTGGGGAATTGCATTAGGCTTTTTGACACATTCATAAAGTATATATATCGCTGCAAATTAGTTCAAAGGCAAGCAACTAAAAGGCTCAGCCTTAGCCGTAAGCTAACACGCATGTCCTGTGTGAGAAGGCAGGACATAATGCGTGTCCAGAGTCCAGCTACCTAACCGAATTAGAAGAACCCATTAGGCGCAGCTCAAAGAGTGTCGAAGCTCTGAGTGAAAGTATATCCCACATTATTAAATAATGTGCTGCGAGTGCGGCTGGCATATCCTGGCAAATCCTTTTAGTGTCATACATGGGTTATAATTGAATCAACTGTCCAAAGTGCCGTGCAACAAGAAGAACAGCCCCACGACACGCCTATCCGATCAAGCAAATACTGACCTCTGGCAACTCTGGCAAACCACAACCCATCGACAATAACATCATCCACACACAAACACACACACGGTCGCATTGACATGGCAGCATATGCTGAAAAGTATACTACGCTTTTTGGTTTTGCATAAAACCCGCCAAACCAAATATAAACAAGCCACAAAAAACGAAGGAAAACCCACAACAAATCGCTTAAATCGCATCAACAGTTTGCCAAACACGAACACACACACTCACACGCACACACACACATGCACACCCTTATCATCACACACATATAGGGCAAGAGAGAAAAGCGCTTGCATATGTGTAGTGAATGATAGCTTGTTGATAGCTCACTTTCCACACACACACTCACCCACAGTCCCATACACGCAATCACGAAATGTCAACAAGCACACACACACACACACACACACTCACCCTCCCGACTTACCCCTCGCCGGGCACCCCTTTAGCCAGCACCTTATGCATATGATTTGAAGCGTTTTGCTTTTTTTATTCGCTAGCTTTTCACTTGATTTTCCTCTAAACAAATTTCTGGGCAAACTTGCCAAAAAAAGGGGGAAAAATGTTCCTACATGTAGTCCTTTGAACGACCCACGGGACAGCATGCAATACACAAGGAAATTGTTCTGCTTTTGTATACCCTCTATTGTAAACACATGGTTGACTTCAATTTTAAATAGAGTGAAACTTTATTGAATTATCTGAGAGTGATATTATTCTTGGAATCACAATACATACACGTAATTTATTATATTACATTATTATTAAAAATATATTTTATTCGACTAGTCATATAACACTCTCTTGAGAAGTTAAGAAAGAAATTAAAAATAAATTTCAACCAACTTTTCTATCTATTCATGTTTTTAGAATTGAAAATAATAAATAAATAGCGTAATTTTAATCATAACTCAAAAAGTACATAAATATATTAAAATTTGGAAAAAAATAGTTTAATATATTATTGAAAATATAATTGCAAATATTCATAAAAATGTCATATTAATTTAAAAATGAAGTGATAGAATTAGTAGTCAATAAATAAATCATCTATATGAACAGATGTGAATGTTATATAATTCTCAATCAGAGTAAACAAATCTGTTGCTTTGCTTTTGACGTAGATTCAAAAATAGGAAAATCGCATTGTGTGCAGGGTATTAAGTAGTCCACCTTTTTCTACACGTTTAAAGCGAGATGCCATTTATTGTCGGGCAAGTGCCGTTTCCGCCGCCCATGTCGCGGTTTATGCATGTAAATTTGTCCAAAATTGTCGAAATTTTGTGGCAAATAAAAGGAAACATATGAGGGGGCGAATGTTGAGTCTGCATCGGGGTGTGTGTGTGAGTGTGTGAGTTTTTCGGTGGCAGGCACTTGTCTAATGTACGCGTAATCATCAACATTTTTATCATGGAATTGGCATTATTGTTGTTTAGAGAGGTGGATGAGGTTCTTGGGTGGATAGAGTTGTGCCTTTTGGCTGTTATGGAAATTGATATGGGATTCGAGTAGCGAGCGGGTGTGTGCGAATAGGTGTGAGTGTGTGTGTAGTGAATAGAATAGCGTGGGAATGTTTTGAAAGCAACACCATTGACAAAGGTCAATCAAAGAATACACTTAACATAAATACTATCAGAAATAAGAGTCAAGCGAAATTAATTTATGAACGGATTTGACGAATGCAATTCTACGTATTTTCTTCGCCATTAATTATTTATTTATTGATTACTATTCCAAGCCTTGCTAATTACATTTTATAAAGTCACAAACATTTTGCATCTCACTATTATTATTTTTTTAATTTACAATTGCCTACAATTACTAACATTTATTTATTTAAAGTCGACTATGAAAAGTCGACATTGAAGAAATTATAATATAAAAATATGATTAGAAAATTAAAAATATAAAATGTTGTTCAATAAATATATTATTAATTTAAAATGTATGAGAGTAATTTAAAAAATTATTAAATTAAAATTGAAGTCTCTGGTGATATTTGAGCTATATTAATCTAACCAAACATTCGCTGCACGGATTATTTCTAATTATAATTGAATTATTTATTTTTTTAATTTTTATCTTTCTTTACACTTTTTCATATGTCTATCTATATGTAATTAATTCGTTGAACTGATTAAGCTAAATAATTCCTGGATTATAATAGAAGATTCCCAGACTTAGCTGAATAGAAATTCCAAATTCTTCGAAGAAGCCTTTAAAAGGCGCTGGATAAGCTGAAATATGCTCGTGCTTTTTCGTAGTCGTCTCTTGGACTCCCTCCTCCGCCCCTTCTGCCTTGGGTCTCCTTCAACTGGTTCATCAACCTGAACACTTGCACTTGGAAAATGTTGGAAACTTAAATTGTGAGCATTGAGTGCTCGTAGCAGTAACCGGGAAAATGCTACCCCCGCAATCGAGTGCTCAGCTCCACAGCGCTGCCTCGCGTATCGCACTCTGCACCTCTTCCCTGCCCCGCCCCTTGGAGCGACCACCGTGTTGAGCAAGCTTGCGACATTAATACCATGAATAATATACGCTCATTTCTTCTGCTTTCGCCTTGGCGTTTCCTCATTTCGCCCCCAACTCCGCGCTGCTCGGTGGCATCCTCTGCTGTTTCTGTCTCCGTCGCCTCACAAAAGCCAAAGGGGTTGTTTGTAATTTTTTTAAACAAAATTTTCTTCATTTCGCTTTTACGTTGATTTTCGTGCAACTTGAGAAAAACAAATAAAAAAAGCAAAATGAGTCAAAGGCAAAGCTGAAAGCAGGCGAGTGCTCAGCGGGGTTGGAGGGGAGGGCGGCTTGTGGGGGCTGCCAACGTCTCAATGAGTTTTACGCTGCTTGCTTGATAATGAGCAGCAGCATCAGCAGAGGAGAGCAGAAAAGCAGCAGCAGAAGCAGCAGCGACAGCGACAGCGACAGTGACAAGGAAACGAAACGCCACGACGCATCGCGCGTCGTGTTCACCCAGCATTAAACTCTTTGACTAAAGCCAAGGGCGAGCGCTAGAGCGAGAGCGTCGGGTCGATGCCACAGTCAGTCGGCTCACTCGCACCCGCACACAAAGGCAGCAGGTGCTGCGACGCCATTCGCAAAAGCAAAAACAAACCAAAAGCAAAGCCAAAAGCAAAGGCAAAGGCAAAGACAAGCAGAACCAGAAGGGGCAATGGCAGAGAAAGCGAAAGCACTTCGTATGCAAATGAGTTTGCCGTTATCGCTGCCTGCGTTTCTGCTGCTGTTGTTGTTGCTTTTGTTTTTGTTTTTGTTGTTACTGGCAGCGCGCTGCGTCGCAGTTCGCTGTTCGCCGTTCGCAGTTTACAGCGTCGCGGAGAGGGTTGTTTTTATTTTTCTCAATGCTCTAGCTCTGCTTTATGGGGTTGACTTGATAAGCGCGAAGCTGGCTAAATTATGAGCACAAGCGTAAAGGAGTAAAACGCTAATTCCCGATCTGAAATTGCGAAATGTGAAATTGTAATGAGACTTTCGCTTGCTTTTTAAATATTGCTGTTTTTTTTTTGTCTTCTTGTTTTGCAGCACGCTGCGTTCGAATGTCCTTGAGGTCCTGCCACTTTCTCTTTGCGCCCGCTGTGCTGGCCAAGGAAATTCGCAATGCCAGCGTGGAAATTGAGAACTGGTATCGTTTACAGTCAAATGCCTTTTTTTTTGGTTCCTTTTCACTCCCTTCCCGCTGTCTGCTAATTGCAACGGCTCTCAGTCTGTGAGTGTGTGTGTGTGCCAAAAATTTGCATTCCTTTGCGCAGTGGAAATTCATGCAGACGGGTGGTAGAGCAAAGGGCAACATTGCGAATTGGCTTTAGTTTGAGTTCATTCATGCGGCGATTCCATTTATACTGCTCTTCTTCTTCTTCTTTCTCTTCCTTAACCCTTTGTTGTTGCACTGATCCTGTTGCAACATTTGCAGAGCATTGTGCGATTGATTGATGTAGTTCAAACCCTCGCTTGTTCTTCGTATTGTTTGCAGCAACAAAGAAGAATTGTAGTAAAGGAAATAACAAGTATTACAATGTATAATACATATTTACTTTACTATAAGTATTGCCTTATTATACATTAGTTGTTATCACTCTTCCTTTTCTTTTAGTTTGAAAAAGCGCGCTCTCAAATGCTTGAAGCTGCAATTATTCAAAATCAACTAAGCCCAGAAAATCTACCCGAAACCTCCAAGTCTTACAGAATGCTCTGCCAAAAAGCGACGCTTCCATATTAATAAGGCTCATAATTTTACCCATTTAATTGAGGCGAATGGCCGCAGGATAATGAAAGCAGCAGCCAATGCGGCATCAGCTGCCTCCCTCCCCTTCACCCTCCCCCTTCCCACACCCACAACGAATTTCCCTCCAACCCCTCCGCGCCATAGTCTATTGCACTTGAGGCAGCTTATTAGAATCGTTTGGTTCGCTGGACGCCAACGAACTTCGGACTTGGAAGTCTTGAGCGCAAATCATAATTTTTCAATTTGAATAATGAGCAGCGCTTGGCGGTTTGGCGAAGAAGCCTTTAAAATTTATTTCGACTGCCTTTTTTTATACTTTCTCACAACGCCGCAACGCCAAATGAGAATGGAATTCGTTGTTGAAGTAACTAAACGAAGAGTTACCCTGTAAAATGCAGAAAACCTACAACGTTTCAAGGATTAGATTAGAATAAATTTATTAATTGGAAATTATATAGTCATAGCATTAAAACTATATACATATATTACAGTGTGCACTTAAGTTTTCATAGGGAACAATCTAGATGTACCTTATTAACGACAAGAGACATGCAAATCAAGAAATGTAGTTATCATTATGATATACTATGTATCTTAAATCATTATTAAATATAAATTGGAATAAAATTATTAACCGAAAATGATGAAGACATTAGAATCAAATTATATTTTTTGCAAAGTCCACTAAACTCTTCTTAGGGAACAAACTATAGTATATGCGCCTCATTAAATCATACAAATCAAGAACATGTAGTTATCAATAATGATATCAAATATGATACATACATTAAATCATCATTAAATATAAATTCGCTAATGAAGTAACGATGAGTTACTCTGCAAAACGCAGAAAACCTACAACATTTGTAGATTCGATAGGAATTCATTTATTAACTGAAAATCCTTAAGTCATTGCATCAAAAATATATATATTACAGAGTCCACTTTACTCTTCATAGGGAACAATCTAGGTGTGTCTCATTAATGACAAGAGACGTGCGAAACAAGAATGAGTAAAAGTCATGATGATATATATTATAACATCATTAAAAGTAAATGGAAACTATATCTTATCTAATGTATATATCGATTGCGGATAGAGCTGAAGTATGTGATTAATCTTAAAACGACTGTAGGTGTAATTAGTGACTCGTAACTAATATGCCCCTCAAGTGCAATTTCAGCGAGGTATTTACAAAAATCCTTGCAGGCAAACACTCGTAAACTCATTTGGAAAAAATGCTGGCTACCCAAGTCTAAATCATTTACTCGAAAGGCAGCGCTGGCGCTCAGCGAAGAAAGGCTGAAATGCTAATAAGCAGCCCAGGACTCCCCCTCCGGTTGTCCTGAACGGAACGGTTGAAGACGCCGATGCCGATGCCGATGACGACGAGGGCTGCCTGCATCTATGTGTGTATGTATGTATGTGAGGACATAAGACGGCTTTTATGTAATACATGCTGCCATTTTGTACATAGAGCAAGAGCTCTGCTAAAAGCGAAGCCTTTTTCGGCGACTGCTGCTGTTGAAAGGGGCACAAAGAAAAGAGGCGTCTGATGGGTGGCTGAAAGGTTTTTTCATTGTGCGAGGGAGGGGGTTGGTGTTGGTGTTGGGGTTGTGCTCTGGTTTCTGTTGCTGTTGTTGTTGTTTGCTCGCTGGAGATTAAATGGGAAAAACACTGTGACATTTTCTGGCTGCGCGAGGCGCGCGTTTTTTATATACAAAAATCATACATATACTCTCGCCTTTACATATACTATATATTTTCACGTCTTGCGCTCAGCTGCTGCCGCCACGCGAAAAATTCAAAAGTGCGAGGCTTGGGGATGGCGCTTCGGCTTTGCGTGGGGTAGAGGTGGGGATGGGGGTGGGGGGTGTTGTGGGTTGTGCCGCTGCGGCGACAGCATTAGTGGGGCGTCTCGTGGCAAATGTAAAATAATGCGAAAGGGCTTCGTTTGCATAAATTAAAAATTTATATAATGTCGCCCGTTGTCGCTTCAGCTGCGTTGGTTTGGGGTTTGAACTCAGGCAGTTGCTAATTTTATAGGAGCAGGGGTTAGGGGGCCCCCTTACATTTATTGATTAAAAACGAAACTTTCTTTTTGTTTTTTTTTTTTTAACACAATATTGTAATATATATTTCGCTTTTGTATTCACACAATTCGCCATAAACATAATAGATTAACTCGTTCGTACATTGAGGTTTTTTGCATTTAAAAATTAATGAATAGTTTTAAATTTAATATTAATGTTAGTGTTTTGTGTGTGTTCGTTTATAATATATTTAAAATGCTTGAAAATACAACAACAATAAACTAGAAAATCAATATGCAAAGCAGTGCATGCCTTAGATATACATTTATAATTTTTAAATAATTAGAGTAATTAATTTTAATTTCGTTTATTAATTTTTCTAGTTTTCTTTGGTTGTTCGTTATATATTTGTTTTTGTTTTTCGATTTTTTTTTCGTTTTGTATATGTGTTGTTATTATTTGGACTATAGTTAAATATTTATATTGCACGTATTGAGCATTATATTGGTTAATGTCTTTAAGTTATTTACAGTTAAATTGACGTTACGATTAATCATGACTATAGGTGATATTTTGTACACTTAAGTTAAGTTAAGTACGATTAGTTAATATTATATTAAATATACATACATAATTCATATGAAACATGTGAGGTGTGTGTACAATGCGCAGATTTCAGGTCCGAGGCGAGGGCCTTGAAATGCGTTAACTATTGGTTATTATTTTTGTAATTATTTAATCTTGAGGAACTTGTATACCATACACTTGAATGAACAAAGAAAATTACACAATATTTTGTTGCATTTTTGTTTGTGATTTTTGTTTTTGTTTTTTCAATAACGAGCAAACGAAAAATGTATCGAGGGTATTCCGCACCTCGATAAATCAAACCAAAGATTGCACTAAAATTAATCTGTAGTGTAAGTTGTTGAGTATATACAGTATTAGGCTATATACAGGTCGACTTGATTCCAATATGTACATTGAGATATAGTTAGGGTATTAAATACTTACATATGTATATCTATTAATATATGAGTTTTAGAAATGCTTTTGAAAATCGTTCGTTAGACTTAGATCATAAAAAATATGCATAAAAATTGCCATATATATATATAGTATGTGTGTATAACTATCGATATCGATTTAAATTTGGTTTATCTTCCATTCCTTTTCACTTGTATATAAATTCTGTTTGAATTGTACGATTGCCCAAATTGTTATTGTATAGCATATATATATTTATATAACTATATATTTAAGTTGTGTATGAACTGCGTGTGTGTAAGTGTGTGTTTGTATTCTTGTATGTGTGTTGCTTAATGACAATCACAACAATTGTTTTTACAAAGAGGTATTGGAGGTATTCGGTTATAGTATTTCTTCCTGTTTACTTGGTTCACGACTTAACTATTAAATGGTATGTGTTAAATTGTATGGATTAAATATTACGATTTATATTGAGCTAGATTAATATTTTTTAGTTTTACAACTATGGAAGTCGAATCGTCAAATTATTAGGAAATAAAGCCAAAAATAAATAAATGAAAAGAAAATAATGTTTTTTTTTTTAATATTGATATTTTTATCAGTTTTATTTGTAGGGTGTTTTCGTTTGATTTTTTCCAAAGTGTCACAACAACATTTGGCAAGCGTTCATTAAATACAATTTAAATAGCGAACTAAAAAAAAGTGACTAATAATAATAGATGATAATGATTGCAATAAAACGAGATTCATGCAATAAAAAGTACTTAGGCTAATTAAATTAAATAATATTATTATTAAATATATAAATTTCATAGTATGTGTGGCAAACAAAACAATTGGCGTACTAATTAAAGAATTTATTTTTCTTGCATAACTTAAAGTTAATTTTGATTTTCGATTCGATTGGGGTTTATCATTGGCATTTTCTTTGAGAATAATAAAGTGGTTGTTAAATTAAACCAAATAATAACTAAAACTAGAACTAATATTTTTTGCTTTTGATTGGTTTTACATTTGTTTTTTTTCGTTTTTGCTTTAGTTTTTGTTTTGGGGGAGCGCTGTTTAATTTACAATTGGCAGCTGCAATCGCTTCGCTGGCTATTTACAATCTCTGAACAACAACTGAAAGATAGAAACTTATTTAAACTAACATATAATCTAAAACATTTGAATGGCACAATTTTTGCTGGGATAGTTTTGCGTTAGGGGTTGTGAGAGGAGAAATTCTTATGGTAAATTTGTCTTAAGCTAGTTGCGTGTTTTGTACAATTTTGTTTAAAGGAATTTTTGATTTATGTGCAATTCTTCTTGCTAATGACTAATAATTTGTTTGTGTTTGTTTTGTGGGTGTATTTTGTTAGTTGGTTTTTGCTTGTACTTAGCATAAATTCCTGTTCCGAAAATGAGTTTTAGCAAAATTTGCAATTTTGTCGTTGCGCCCGCCAGCTTCATCTGATGACCACTGGCCCTTCATATAGCTATATATACTATATATTTACAATTTCTTTGGAGGTTCTGCGAGATGAGCGCGTTTACTGGAGCTGCTGCTGACGCAAGTAGAGAGCGGCGGCGTCGTCCAGCTCATCGAGATCGATGTCGTCCTGCTGGTCGTGCGACTCAGCGGAGCGAGGCGAATGCATGCTCAAGTCCTCGGGCTCCGTCTGCTCGGGCATGTCGCTGGCCACGTGCATGATCTGAGGTGGCGGCAAGCGGAAAACACGACGAATGTCCTGCGCCTTGCGGCGGGCGTTGCTGCTGCAATGGCCGTCAACCGAGCTGGCGCCGTCCTCGGACAGGTCGAGGGGTGCGTCCTCGTCCATGCTGCTCTTGGCCAGGTCCACGGACTCCTCGGAGCCGCCGTAGCTGGCGCACATGGCCGCAAACTTGTTGGTGGAGGACTCGAGGGCGGCGGAGGCGGCGGCCACGGCTGCCGCAGCCATCGGGTAGTCGCCACTCATGGCTGGCGACAGGGCTGGCGTCGGCGGCGACTGGATGCCGCACTTGTGGTTCATCAGGTGATGGCGTCGTCGGAACTTCATGTGGCAGCGATCGCACTCGAACGGCTTCTCGCCATTGTGCACCAGCATGTGCGACTTCAGCTGGTTGGAGTCGCTGAACTTGCCGTCGCAGATCTCGCAGGTGTACGGCCGCTCGCCGGTGTGGACGCGCAGATGCCGCCGCAGATTGGCCACCTGCACGAACTGGCGGTCGCAGTGGGAGCAATGGTATGGCTTCTCGCCCGTGTGCAGGCGCATGTGCGTCTTCAGGTGATGGTCCCGGGTGAAGCGCTTGTGGCACTCGGGGCACTCGAACGGCTTCTCGCCGGTGTGCGTGCGCTCGTGGTTCTGCAGCACGTGCTTGTAGCCGAAGCTGCGCGAGCAGATCTTGCAGGTGAAGCTCTTGTCGCGGCTGGGATCCTTCGCTGCAGCTGTGGGCGCCGCGCTGCTGTTGCTCTGCGCCGTGCTGGCCTCGTGGGCCGACGAGTTGGGCGAACTGCCGCTGGATGGGGGTGAGATGGGACCGCCGGGCGTGTGGTACAAGTCGCTGACACTCATGCTGATCTCGGTCTGGAACTCCTTCTTCACCGACAGCTTGCGCGTCTTCTTGGCCGGCTCGCCGACTCCCAGGTGCAGATGGTGATGCTGGTGCTGTGGCGTGCTGTTCGGCGAGCTCAGCGGATGCTTGCCGCTGCTGGGCACCGGCGAATGGGGGCTGGCTGGCGGGGAGTGCAGATGTGTGCCGGGCATGGCCAGCGGCGTCTGCTGCTGCTGCTGTTGCTGCTGCTGCTGGTGCTGGGCCGCCCAGGCGCCGAAGAGCGCTGCGGGATTGTGAGGGAAGAGTGTGGTGGCCAGGGTGCTCATGGGCAGCTGGGCCATGAAGGCGGCCGCCTGTCGGTTGGCGGCCAGCAGCTGTGTGGGCGAGAGCATGCCGAACGCGGATGCTGCGGCAGCCTGTTGCAGGCCCATGGCGGGGTACAGGGAGTGGGCGTGGGAATGCGAGTGGGTGTGGGAGTTTGTGGCCGCCACCGGGCTGCTCGCTGAGGTGTTGGCGGACATGGGCGGTGACAGGGACATGGAGCGGTCCACGACGATGTCCTCGCGTTTGATGCCAGCTAATGCGGCTGCCAGGCCTGAGCACAAAAGAAAAAGCAAAAAAGTGTTGCAAGTTAGCCAAGTTGTCAAATGGAGAGTAAAGGTTTTTCATTCAATTTTTCCTATTTTCCGAGCTGTCAGCAGCAGTTTTCTGGTCAGTTGCCCGCCGGCTAACTTACGAAAAATTCAACTTTCAACTTAAAGTTCACAGCAGGTAGAGCACGTGTGTGCGAAGGGGACGAACTGAGGCGACAACAAAAACTTTAAGCGAAGAGAGCGCAGAGCTTAAGAGCGCCACATATGTGACATATGTATGTGTGTGAGCTGCTCTCCCACTCTGTCGCTCTCTCGCTCTTGCGCTTAGTTGTCGTTTGTTTTGGTGGGCGTTGCGTTAAACGAGTTAAATGCCGGTTTGCTGCTGCCCAACAAAACTTGTAAACAAAACTTAATTGTGCGCTGCAAGCATGTGTGCGTGTATGCGTGTGTGTGCGTGAGTGTTTGAGTGTGTGTTGGCTGTTGCCAAAATGGCGCTTAATGTTAACTTGGGCACATTGAGACGTCGTTATTGCTGTGCGTATTCTAGTGTGTGAGCTGAAGTGCTTTAATGTGCTTTAATTTGCGCTTTAACGTGGCGAATTGCAGTAAAAGGTATTAAATCGACTGATTTTCTTCCTATCATTATTTTGTTTATAACTTTTGGTTGCTACTTACTTCGTGTTTGCGCGTCCTGCAGCATTGATATAGCCATAACTGTGTTGATGTCCTTTGCTTCACTGCCGCAATTCAAACTTCACTTAACTTTGTAATATATCTTGTTTAGTTTTTTTTTTTCAGTTCTGAACACAAATTTTCATTTGAGCTGCGATTTTCTTAACAATTCGCGCACTTTTGGTTTTTATGGTTTTTGTTGTTTTGTACTTTGAGGTAGTTTTTGCACAGTTTACAAAAGTTCACGATTTACAAAATGAGGTAGTTGCAATTAATTTATATTCATTTAAATTTAACTTATGTTTTTTGTTTTCTAGTTATGCGTTTTAGTTGAGGTATTTGGTTTGTTGCTGTTGTGACATACGTTTTAATGCACAACAATTTGTTTAGTTTGAATATTTGTTATATTTCCTTCAGTTTGTTGTTGAGTTGTGACTGTGACGAGTTGTCGCTGAGAAATGATATGAAGCGAATGACTGCAACACGTTTTTATATTGAGCTGAGAGCTGAGCGGAGTAGTCGTATCCTTTGCGCTGTGGAAATCCTTTTGAAGCAACAAATTTGTTCTTTTTTTTTGCTTGAGCGTAAGTGAGTGTGTGAGTGCGAGTACGAGTACGAATTCGAGTATGTGTGAATGTATTTGCTTGGCACCAGAAACTGTGCTCTTCTCACTGTCAGAGCCAAATCACGAATGATACGAATTCGCCGCGTGCGCTAACTATAAGTACGCTCGCAGCACTCACCCTCTCTTCACCAGCGCACGCACACACGCACACGCACACAGAGCATACGCACTCAATCGCTCACTCACTCACTTACTCGCTCACTCTCTCACACGCATGAAAGAAGCAAGCCGCTAGCCAAAGGGAGGAAGCACGACAGACGACGAGAACGACAACAACAGCAACAGCGACAACGAAACCCGACGATGCCCCGATCAAAGCAGGTACCGTGTGCTCTCCTTTATGAGTTGGACGAAGGCGATACTCGTATTTGCCTCGGTGTGTGTGTGAGTAGTTGTAAAAAAAATAAGCACTCAGTTGAGAGTAGCTCAAAAATGCCTCAGCTCTTTTTTGTGTTTTTGCTTCTATACGATTCTACCTAAGCAATTTTTGATTCTGCATACATATATGCAAATCAGTGCGACTGAGATGGCAAATGCTCAGCTCAAAGTAGATTTATTTAGGGCACTTTGGATCCTACAACTAAACTATGCACTACAACTACGGCTACATCAAAATGGAGAGAACAAAAAACACATAGTTGACTTTTAGCCAAATATCCTAAAAAGTTAATGTGGCGGGTGTAAAAAGTTTTATGGTTTTATGGCAGAGGCGTTTTTTATTCTCTGTCTGTCATAAAAAAGAAAAAATAAAACACCCAACTAACAGCTACCTATGAGATCTTAAAAAACTTGTGCGCACTTCCGTTTTTTAGACCCTTCATAAAAAATGGCACATAGTGAACCACTTAGTTGTTGGATGTGATTCACTCTTGTAAATATTTGTATATTTTATTACAATATCTAGATAAAGTTTTTTTTTAATTAATTTCTGAATAAATTTGTTAATTACTATTTGTAGTAATAATGGAATTTAATTTTATTCACAGTTTTGACTAGTTAGGATTAGATAGCCCAAAGGAATTCGTCTGTATGTAGCTGTGGAAAAGTAGCTCATTATTTAACTCATTTCGAGGAGCCCAGCGTTTCCCCTTTGTACATAATGTGAAAAAGAACTCAAACTCAAGAAGGGGATGATAAAGGCGAGTTCGCCGAGTGACGACTCAGACACGAGTGTGGCGAAAGAGCAAGCGAGAGAGCGAACGCCAAAAGTCACTGAAAAGAGATGTGCATTCGGGTTGGAGAGCGTTCTGTGGAGTGGAGGACGAGGGGAGACAGTCCCTGAGCTGGGAGCGTGCGCTGTAAGAGTAAACAGGAAGTAAACAAAACGCTCCAAACCTTCACTCCTCCGTTCCATTCCGCCCCGCCTATGGGGGTGCAAAAGGGGCGAAGCCAAAGTGAAAGTGATACGAGAGGGGCAAGAGCGCATTTCTCTTCGATTGAGTTTTTTATTCGGAAGCCTGTTGAGTCGAGGAAAAGGAAGTTTCGTTCTCCTCGCGGCCATTGAGCGGCGTTTAATGGCCAACTAATTGCCGGCACACGTCTAAAAAACCAAAACCATAAAAAATAGCAACGAACTAAGCAGAGCACCCAGGTACGGCTAGCCAATAAAAAACAAAGAACTTTAGCAAACCCTTTTTAAAAAAATAGCAGAAAAAATGAAGAGAGCAACTACACGATTGAAGGACTTTTTTTTATTTTCTCTGCTGTGCTCTGGGCCTTGGTCGCTGTTGACTTTTGCGGATTGACTTTTAAATGGTTTTATGTAGATTTTTATGGCAAGGACCAGAAGTTATGCTGAAAATATATGTACATTGCAGGCGAGTTTACGCTTGTATTTGTTAGGTAGGCCAAGGACACGTCCTAGACGCGACGGGATGTTAATTTCAACGATGCCAGCAACTACCGTGGAAATTTCGAAAGTGAAAACTACAATGACAATGCTGGCTTTGTGCGTGCGTTTCTCATCCTTGCTCTGCATAATGTTACGTAAAACTCATGAAATGCTGAAACAATTCCCGACGGATTAAGCAATTTTTGCAGAATTCTCAGCGATTCGCGGAAAGCATTAAAAACAACGAGAGTCGTTTTCGTTGTGATGTTTTACTTTGACTTTGAGCTGAGAATGGGACTGCGACTGCGACCGAGAGCCTGATAAAATTGATAAACGATAAGCAAAGATTTGACCCGTTTATTCAATATGCAAAAATCGAACACTTCGAGCGGATTAGTCAGAAAAGTTCTGCGGCTTAAAGATCCGGTCGTTACAGATAAGACAATGTCAGAGCTGGCAACCCATTATCAGCACTCGCCGTTGTCAAGAGAAAGTCGTTGCGATAGATAGAGAATGCCTCGAAGGAGAGAGTTGTCTGCCGCTCATCACAAGATCAGCCTAATCCCATAAGTGGGGCAGTGGTGCGTAGCCGAGGATTAGTGCGAGTGCGTGGTTGTTATCAACTAACAGAATAGCCAAAACTAACCTTAGACAATATAAACAAATGTTTGTAATTAGTGCGTAGACCATGACATTGAATTTGCTGGGAATGTCGCCAAACTATTTATTTATAAAGCGATGTCGACGAGTTTGTACTTTGAGTTCTATATTGTTAATTCACTTCTAGATAGAGAAACCTGAGATTCGAATTACAGTTGATGATCAGAGCAAAGTCAAGTGAAAGTGAAAGCTGAGACTTGTGCCGAAATGTAACAAAAGGAGGCGAAGCCAGCATAACTCGGCAACTCTTTTTTAGAGCAGCTGTTAACCAAAGTCAAACAATATGAAGTTTTTAACCCAAAAATAAGGACAAATTTTCGAACAAATATCCCGCAAAAAGAGAGCTCTGAGATAAAAAATAAAAGCAGCCGTCGAACGCACGTTGAGCATGCGCCCAAGGTAAGGGTTAGGGTTAGCCATGGGGTTAGGGTGAGAGTTTGGTAGGGAAGGGTGCACGCTGAGAGGGGTGTCATGCGATATGTGTGCCCACAAATTTTTTAGCCATTTGTAAGAGGGGTTACTTTGATTTATAGTCAATCGAGCAATGATGATTTGATAATGATAATGATGATAATAAACATGACAAATCGAATTGTTATTGGTTGCGGCATGAGAGCGAATTCGCGTCCTTGCGGCGCTTAATGAACTTTCATGCAAATGCCGGATGACTTAGGCCCTAATCCAGGAGATTAGCAAATCGTCGGCTTTCAAGGAGCACGCGACGCTCAAAGATGCTGAATGAAAAGATCGAGGACATGCGGACTAAGCTTCAGATTTCGCGATTGCTAATATTATTTTTGCAACGAATTGGGCATCAAATAAATCCGCTTTTTAATGCGTTGAAAAACCCTCCTGCTACTTATGCTACCCTTTCGCATAATGGACTAATGAGCCGGGCTTAATGCTCAGACTAGTTAAGAAACTAGAGATTGGCCAACATGTGCTCAAAGAGTTGGTCCTGGAAATTACGAAGCACTTTCGAGATTATCCAAGCTGCGTTTCCACGAAATAATGTGCGCATGCAAGATGCCACAACTTTCCCTCTCCAAAAACGAATCATACGAAATTTAATCTGCCGCCTGACTTTCCACTCGAATCGCATGCAGTTCAACGGGGCGTGGCAGTTTGCTCCTTGCCTAGGCATATGTGTAAACAAGCTCCTCAACTCCAGTCGGGGCACAAGCTGGGCGCTGACAGCCAGCAGCATCCCTAAAAAAAGACGCACACGATGCGCTCTCGTCTTTTTTATTTCTGTGTATTTTTTAGGGCGACTCAACAGGCTCCGACATCCTGAGGCTTGTTTGATATCAAATTGATTGCGACGCTGAAGGGTGTTGAGTCTTGGGTGCAGCTGTGAGTTTTTGGGCTGAGGCGCATGCCAGGCGCACGACAGGACCAAGGATGCTGGCTGGATGGGTTATCATTGAGTTGAGCTTCAATGAATGGCACACGCACATTCTCGCCTCGAAGACGCGGCTCAAGCTAATCCGAGTGATTTAATTAAGCCAGCCAGATTAAACGCAGGAACTGAGGAACTGAGGAGGAAGCGCGGAAGCAGCGCCCGGATCGGGATGCGCTAAGCTCTGACCTGGCCGGGCTAGTTCCTATTGGGATTAAGATTAGGCAACCGCTAAGCAGGCCGGATTAGCAGCCAAGATCGCGAGTGAGTGGATGAGAGTGAGAGAGAGTTGAAGTGTCTCAGTTGCAATCATTTAATCGTTGCCTCTTGATGCAAGTACTGTTATGCTTTCGGCGACTATTCTGGGAACAGGATTCGCAATGTTGTCTGCTTTTTATGATCGTTCCCAGTAAATGCAGTTCACTTCGCGTCTAACTCATTAGAATTGTTGCTAATTGTTTGGCCGCGTTCACAATGCGCTGAGAAAGGACCTAATGCATGTAAATAGAACACCCAAAAACATGCTCGCCAGGATTAAGCAGCAGCTAATCCGCCTCGCTCTCTACCTTTCTCTCGCCCACTCGCTGTCTCTTTCTGGCAGCAAGGACTGCGACTTGGCCATTTTAGTGGGTTGGTCCTGGGCTAATTCTAATTACAAACATACAGCAGAGTCTATGGAAATTCTTGTGAAATATTGCGAATGCCACAAGGACACACACGCATTTGACTCGTACTCTGGTTAATTAAGCGACTATGATTAGTTTGATACGGTTTCCATTGAGCGTGGCAAAGCAGTTCACTAACCTTGCCATTGTGTTCCTTAAAAAAACACACGGTGTTGGTAAAAAGCGCTCGAAGCGATCATAAAAAAACCAGGTAGTAGAGATCATAAAGCATGGTTAAAAAAGTCGGCTAAAAAACGGAAGTGCGCTCGGGGTCTAAACAAACGGCACTCGTAAAAAACTCGCAAAAAAGTCAAACCGCGCACATTACGGCCTGTCAAGGACACGTCTAAGAGACCAAGAGAGAGAGCGGGAGAGTGGGAGTGGGAGAGAGGAGGAGAGACTCGGAGAATCGCTCTCTCGTTGCGGCGAATTCGAGTTGACTTTATGGTCGCAGGACATGCAAATGCAACATGCTCTGGGTTTATGAGGCAAAAGCAGACGAAAAGACATCGACATGTTTATGACGCAAGTCCTTGCCCATATACGTTCCGTATATAGTCATTCTTAAGCCGGATTTAGTTCAGCTTTGCACATTTTTTGCATTGTTATTGTTTTTGCCAAACGATCTCTCTGCCGGCCGCGCGATCTTTTTGTCTTTTTTGGCATAAAATTGACTTCTTAATTGCCCAGCGTCAAGGCTGGACACGGACACGGACACTGGCCAGACATGGGCTCTACCTGATCGGTACGATGACGAGCCGCAATTCTAGACCTGGCAAAGAGGTAACCCACGCTTACAGGTAGCTGCTCTCGCCGCTCAACTGCCAGCTCTCAGACGCAGGCTCTCTTGTTTAGGAATTCCATAATTATGATCCTCTCGCTGTCACTCGGCATCGGTTGCTTGCCTTCTTGCGAAAAAAAGAGAATACAAAAACATGCACAACAGGCCGGAGACGCGAAAAAAATCGCGTCGCGCGCTAAGCCGGAGATTAGCAGAGGGATTTAGAGGAAAATCCATCAATATTACGCCCATGTCCCAGGAGGATCAAGCTCTAATCACCGTGCTTAAAGCGGACTTATTTTGCTGAAAAAATTTAATCCGCCCTCCCGTCCGAGGTAGGCGCAACCTTCTCGTTTTTTTCCTTCTACTAATCCGGGGGTCAGCTGCAAATTGATGAGCAAAAGAGGTAAGAGCCAAGTGCAAACATAAAAAAACAACATGCAAATTGTAGCAATATTCAAATTTTATTATAATCCTAGGCTTAATCCCAGCGCAAAAAGTTAAAGCCTGGGATTAAGCAAAAACAGTTGGTGCTCAGGCATCTTCGCATCGCATCGCAGGTAGGACACGACGATCTGTGAGATCGTCCGGAACATGTTGCTTAGCGAGTGGATCATAGTCGGATTATAGTTAACTTAAGGCATGCGATTTAGGGCGATTTGACTTGATCTGCGATTAGCGCCAGGATCTACAGATTTGTGGCGCAATAATCAGCCACAAGTCCAAGTTCCGCGCGGATTGTGATTTCTAATCTCTGGATTAAAGCTTGATCCACCAGGAAGTACTTGTGCTTGTGGGTGGCGAATGAGTTCCAGCCACAGAATGAACTGCGTTTGTGGGAAAATTGAAGGAGTGTTTGGCGGGTGAGTGGGAAACCAAGACCTAGACACCATATGAATTTGTACAAAATGTAGTATAGAAATTATTACATCAGAGGAATACACAATTGATTCATCATTAACAATTTTCTCATGGATGTCTTGAGAATAGTCGAGTCTTGTACTATAAATATTACTATTTATAAATTACAGTACTAGTCATTTAATAGCAATACAAGAAAACAATATAATAAGAAGCACATTAAAAAAAATCAGTATTATTTTTTATTTTATTCTGAAAAAGTGTGTTTATAAAAAACCACAGCCGTTTTCATGTTCTTAACGCAGTCGTAAGAAGGGAGTTCTTAGTTCCTAGACCAAAATCCAGATCTTAGCACGTTTTTAGCTGAGTTATTAGTTTGTACAAGACAATATTTCATGTATTGACATAGTTATTAATTTGGTGTTGTTTTTTTTTTTTTTAAGGGAGATTTAATGTTTATAATCTATTTAGTATTATGTTAATTCAACTTTTAATTATTAAATTATTTTTATTTGTTTGTCTGTTCTTTGCTTTGGCATTTGGCATATACATACAAGTTTAATTCGAATCTTTCAAAAACTAGGAGGTACCTTTTTTGCATATAGTAATTTAATTGAAATAGACCCAGCAGTGAATTTTCGCTAGTCAATGAAATTAGTATAGAGCATGGGTAAGAACAAATATAATTAATTGATTAATACTTTAGAAGTATTGCAGAAGAGTTTAGAATGATTCAAATGTTTCTATAAATATGGGATCATCATAGGTAATAACAAAAAGTTGATATCATTGATTAATACTTTCAACGTTTTGCAGAAGAGTTTACAATGATACAAATGCTTTAATAAATATGAGATCACCCCAGTGGCAAAGTGAATCCCTCCAAGTGCACTTTATTCTCTGGCTAATTGCGATCACTTCCGTTTGGGTCACTCATCTGCTTCCTTAACTGTTTTTTGAGCCATTCAACTGGGATCTTTGTTTGTTTTCTCTATTTTATTTTAGGCCAGCAACAAAAGACGCTCACTGGCCCCTTAGGATCAGTCCCACTGCCAGAACATTTGCTGGGTTTGATCTACGGCCAGTGTATTGGCTCTTTGTACTCTTCAGGTCTTATGCAATTTGTCCAAGATTTCGTTTGCAACTTCCTGTGCACTATGTACTATATAAGGTGGCTTAGCTGCCATTCAATTTGCCCCGATCGCAGAGTTGGTTATTGTGAAGATGTTACCAAATTTGCTTTGAGCTGATTCTGTGCCTCAAAGGGAGGCAAAGGGAAGCAGTCAAGTCGCTGATTGTTGCGTTTTTTACTAAGCAGCCTACGTCGTAATTGAGTGAGATTTGTATGCCACTTGGTGGCTGCCACACATTGTTGTCGCAGCAGCTGTTCCGTGCTGCTTAAGCGGCTTTCGAGCCAACTCCAACGCGTGCCCCTGGATCTGTGGCTCAAACTGAACCTGCCACCAGCATCCGAGGGCAGCTGCCCCATGCATGGCACTATCAGGACAGCAGATGCAAATGCGTCCCCGTTGTGTAATTAGGCGGTTGAAGAGCAACCTCCGTCTGGTTGCCACTCGCCCCATGTCGCTTATCAGTCGCAGCAGCAACAGCAGCAACAAATTCGAATGTATTTTTATTTTGGCTCGCGGCGATGCGTCGCAACTTTGTTGTTGTATTTTTGGTTGGTTCTTATCAGTGGATTCGTTGCTATTTCTTGCATCTCACATGCGTGCCCAGCCCCCCATTCCTCTCCCCGCCGGCGTCGCCAGCACCTACATGTTGTTTAGAGACAAAAAGGTCGCTCTTGAAGTCAGCTTTTTTTAAGCGGCAGCCAGTTGAAACGCAGCTCAAGATCAAGGATTTTCGCTGGCTTATCAGTGGGTCGAGCAATGCACCCGGGCCACATTTAGTCAACGAGTTTCTTATCAACACAAATTCGGCGCTCCTTTCGCAAAAGCTCAATAAAATTCGCAAATTAAAAAGTGGAATTTTCTATAGTATCGTTGGGGAAAGCGCATGGTAACACTGAGAATGCAGCCTTTGCTGGATAACCTCGACTTTTGGGTCATTCTGGGCGAGATGGGAAATATCTGACACCCATCACTTAATGTCTTTTTGATGAAAACGATTTAAGAGTTGACAATAAAAACCTCTTCATCTGCATTTTTTAATTTGAAGCAGTCGCGGTAAGACCCCAATTGAATATTCCCATGTGACTGTTACGCACACAAAAATGTATTTGAATTTATTTTTTTTTATTTCATATATATAAGTTTAAAAGAACTGTTTTTTAAAATAATAGGAAATGAAACATTTTAAAGTATAATAATACACTTCAAATTTATGACTGCAATTATGAATAAATAATAAATTATTAATTCAAATTTATAAAAATTAAAAATTATGTTCTCCCGTTATATGGTGCTATATTATATTAATGAAATATGTAGATTCGTATGAATTAAAATTAATTTCAAAATGTTGCTACCAACAACCTAATTACTTCATGATATTTTGAAATTAATAAAATATACTTGAAATGATATGTGCTGCAACTTCTGAGTGAATGTGTAATACTTTCGAGAATAATACTTAAAGAATCTCGAACTACTTGTAAAATACTATTTGTGGAATAATTCGCATTCGAAATTACTCTTAAACTATCTGCAATGGCTCATGCAGTTTAGAACATTTCTAAACTTTGATCTGTCAAATCAGGCGACTAAAATATAACCAAAACATGCTTAATAATACTTTAAATAGATTCATTATCATTCACAAATGCTGCACAACAAGGCAATTAAAATGGGAAATGATCATTAACTTTTAACATTACCAAGAGATTAACACAATTTGAAGTCTCATTTAATTTCATTTGCATTCGCTGTATACTAAATGGGTTAATCAGAGTCACAGATTTGATTCGATGGCGAAGAATGCAATCATATGCCGAATTTTGTTATTATTTGCACATTATTTTTGTGATGATAATTTTGGAACATAATATATTTCAAATTTGAGTGCCGGAGATTCTCTCGCTCTCTTTGGTGGCTCGGCAACTGATAAGGGTCGCAGTCATGGCCGTTCATGGCCAGGCGCGTTTTGCGGCGCCAAAAAGCAGTCGACGATTGTGCAAAAGTTGCGACGATAGGCGATGATGATGTTGATGGTGATGATGATGATGATGTTGGGTTTGCTGACGTGATGTCACTCACATGTCCACAAAGCCCAGAAACCGGCAAATCCAAATCCAATTAACCACAACGCAAGAAACCGCACAAAAGTTGACGCCTGACAGGATAATCAGGCGCAATTGTTTGGCAATTAGACGACGCCGAAGTCCTAGAAAAGTCACCTAAAAAAAGGCATTTAAAGTAGTATAGAGTTTTTAGTTGGGGGGCAAAATAAAAGTATCGCATTGCACACGCATGAGCAGCTTTTGAAGTCAAACTTGAAGGACATGGCATGTCCTTTCCTTTGTTGCGCCATTTGCTGTATTTGGTGTATTTGCTGTAACTGGGCCTGTCAACAAGGTTGCCTCGTTCATGTCAATTTGTTCGCTTAAATTTGCAAAAATGAAGCTGTAAATTGCATTGATTGCTCGTTGACAGCTGTAGGACAATTGACAGGCAGGATAACGAGGAGTGGCGGACGCCGGATTGGCCGTCGCCGGGGTCGACCAGGTCGGCTAAGTGGGCCACACAGCCTGGGAATGGGATATTCGCAAGGATAACTTGTCAACAAGCGCGCCGAATTGCAATTTTTAACGGCCAATCCTTTGGGCAGTCGCTTCAGTCGAACAATTAATCAAATCCATCGACGGGCCACCTACAGCAACCTCCAGTTGGTGTCCTGTGTGTCCTTTAATCAAACTACATGATTTATGGAGCTGCGTAGGCTGCTCGCTCTCTTCAGAAAAAGAGAAAAGAGAAAGATTGTGTATAAAAGTCGTAGACTTTGTTGCGAGTTTTCATTTCTTTTTATTTTTTTTATTTGTATTTTTTTTTGTCAATGGCCTTTGGCTTTGTTTGGATCGGCGAAGACCATTAAAAATTCGGCCTGCCACTTGGCCAGGATACCACTCAGGCCGACAGTCTGCCAGTTGGCCAACTTTCATACTGCCAAACGATTCATTAATCATAATTCTTCCTACTGTTCCAACTGCCTCTCCACTTCAGTAGCCGCTGCAGATTATTTCTTGTTCTTGTGCAGAGGACACACACAAAAACTGCAGTTCAAGAATTTTCAATGCTTCAAAAGTTTTGTGGAGTTTTCCTTACTTCTTATTTTATTTTTCTTGTTCTTTCATTTTATTTGTGACATTTTGTCAAATATTCTCGTCATGCGACGTCGTTCTAGTTATACAACTTGGCCTAATGAAAGGCGAATCCAGAGGAGCAACAGCCGCAAGTATTCTATTCAGTTTTTTCAACAACTCATTGCGGAGTGGCAGATGTCTAACTCTATACTCTCAGCACAAGGTAAAAAACAATCAATGGAAATATATTTTATGTAGCTAAAAATTATATAATTTATACTAACTTTATTTACTCTCAATGTAAGACCTAAGAGAATTCGCAGGCTCAAATTGTATTTCAAATATGTATGTTAATTTTTGGCTGTTTTATTTTTAATAAAGAGTATTTTCCAAATATGAAATCAAATGTAATGAAAATAATTAAAGATTTAAATAAATTTACTAGACAATAAATTGCAGTTATGTGTTACTTAAAATTTGTGTTGAATGTAGTTGTATTTTTATATGGATAAGGTGGACAAAGGAATACCCACAGAATAATATTGTATTTTGACTTTTAAAATGATATTTGATATTAATTATTATTCAGCATATAAATTACAGGATATACCCGTATATATAATCAATACAGCCTGAAGCCTTCGTTTTTTTTGGCAATACTATTGTACTATAGAATTGAATTGTAATTTAAATAAATAAATAATATTATCAATAATAATAGTACTTGAATATGTTGATTCAGAAAAAAATACACGGTTTTTGGTTATACTCGTGCATTTAATATTTAATAAAAACATTGTTTTCATTCTCAAAAAATGCATTTCTAAATTATTATTTAAAATGTTTTGTCTTATTTTTTGGATTTCTCCAATAAACTACTATATATATTTAATACAATAGCTTACCCCTTCGAAACAAGCGTGACTCTCCAATTTGTTGTTCGCAGATCAAGTTCGTGCATTGGCAGCATCTAGCAGGATTACGGCACATCTAAGACTTATCGATGGGAGCCATTGATGCCCAGAACTGGCAACTTGTCACTCGAATTATGCAAACCCAAATCTAAGAGATGCCGACGGCGGTTTAGGATCAAAAGGACGCTCTACAAAAGCATAAAAGAAAAGGGATAATCATGCTCGCATGCGTGTTTGTTAATTTGTTATAATATCACGTAAGAATTGCCGCCGAATCGATTCTGTATGTTAATGCCGCAAGGTGACAACTCAATTTGTTGCCGGACGACACCATCGAGAACGTGTCTGCTCTTTAGACCAACGAGCTTAGCAACCGGGCCAACTATCGGTCTAGCCATGACGTGTCCTGTTCCAGTTCAGGTCCATTGTCATCCGGCTCAGAATTGGCAAAAAATAAGGATAGAAAAAACTGCGTACAAATCCTGGCTGCCGGCTGCGTGTTGTCTTGACGCCAGTTCCACAGGACTACAGGACAACAGGACGCCAGGACGTCAGTAGACTTCCGTGTGGTTACTCACACCACACCAACACATACTCAGTTTAGCCACCACGCTTTCAAATTGGGTTTTCAGTTACCGAAAGTAGTGCAAAGTGACGTGCACTTGGCGCAGCTTCCTTTCCTTCCTCTTCCTCTTGCTGCATGTGGCATGCCACTTGTCGCAGCGTCGCAGCATCGCATCTTCCATGCCTTCCTTTCTGTTCTTGCAGCACTCTTGTTTACACAGTTGGCCAGCCAATGCTCCAGTGGCAGACAATCGCCGCGTCCTTTGTTTCAATTGTGCAATGTCCTTGCCTCGACGTCGCCACTTTCAACTCATTTGTCGGGCAGCCACTTGAGATATTTTAGGGGTCATTTAAAACGTTTAAGATCGTTTTGAGGACGGAGTATTATACTAAGGTTTGTTCTCGACTTTGACAAAGTCAATAAAGTAAGCAATTAATTAATTGAACAACACAATAAGCTAAACTTTATGTTAAATGCTGTAAATAGTATACGGATTGGGTGAGCAAATAAATGTTGGATCAACTTTTGATTCATTTTTTATTTCCATTTCTTAAAATTAAACACTCGAATATTTGCTTAAATTCGACTTCATTTTTTCTTTCCACATCTTACATTAATTTATAAATTTAATATTCAACTATTTTATTTTAAATTATCACTCAGTTTATTTGAGTCTTGTTAATTCAGTTCCAAAGCTATTTGCAGTTATTGTTTTATTGCTAAATAAAATAAACTTGTAAGTGCGAAATCATTGTAAGTAACTCACCCTATTATTGATTTTTTATTAAAATAAAATAAATCGTAGTGCACATAAAGATCCCAACGAATCAGTCACATTAACTAATTTGAAATTTCAAATCTAATTTATACTTTATTCATTTTACACATTTGTAGTCATTAATTTAAAATATATAAATAGAAATGCTTTATAGCTTTTATTTCCTAATTTAAATTAAAGTAATTTTGTGATATAAACTGTTCACAAATTAAAATACTTCACTCCCATGTCAATCTGAGTGAAATTGCAATTCCATTTTTACACAAGCATAAAGCGATTCTTTAATGAATTATCAATAGAGAAAATACCTATAATGTTGTGGCATTGATCATTAAAGTTACATCGAAGGTTTTTCTGAGTTTTTGAAGCCCGCATTTTACCGACATAAGTAGCATCGTTAAGGCCCCTCTCAGGGCCCGCGTGAAACACGAATAGCCATGACAACCCACAACAAAACGCATAAAATAAAAAGAATGTGCAGTCGAAAAAATATAACAATTAGCAAACAAATGCCAAATAGAAAATTTGCCTAAACAATGCATTGCAATGGGAGGGGAGCAAACAAGGCAGATATTTAATTTGAATACGAATCGCTTTGAATGCTATTGGACATTTGGATTGTGTGTCGCAATTGTTACGCCTCCATGTGGCATAAATTAGACACCACTTAGCCAGCAACTAGGGGCTACCCCCTCACCCGAAGTGGACATAAAAATTGATTAACAATATGCGGAAATATTTAGTTACGTTTGATTAGTGAAAGTGCGGCATCATCTGAATGACGCCAGTTTAAGTGGCTCTGCTCCAGCCAAGGAGTGAGGAGGAGGGGTTAAAATGGAGGAGAAATGTCACGCCGGATATTCGAGTTAGTCGAAGAGTAGCTACAAAACCACAATCCACAGCTATGCGGGCACTCGACAAAATACTTTCGATTCCACACAAAATCAAGCCGCGAATTGTCCATTTCCACGCCCACTTTTGTGGCATAGCCAACGATCGATTGATTTGCAATTCGATAACCGATCGTTACCTGGACCCCCGGATGTGGAACGATTGAAAATGAGAGCGAAACCTGCGAAGCCACGTCGGTGAGGAAGTGAAATTTGAATGTACCGCAGCCGCAGGGCGTGTCCTTGATTTCCATTGTTCGCATTTTGATGTGGAATTTATAGAAAATCTCCGAGTGCACCGCGATTAATAAAATCATATTGAAAAAGGAAAAGCGAAAATAGGAAATCGAAAGTCGAAGGACGACACGCTGATGCCGGAAATGGTTTCACTTTTATCAAGCAGCCGAGCGCATTTGATGTCCTTGTCCACATAGATGCCTCGCTGATTTATATGTTCCTAGTTACCCAAGTGTCAGGTTACGCATGAAGGATGCCAGCGCACCCAACACACACACGCTCTCACACACAGTCACCACAACAACAACAACAACAACAACAACGGCAGTTAATTGTAAATTGTAAACTGAAATGCAGCGAGGCATATGTGTTTTCTGGCGCTTGAACTTGTTGTTATGCCGCAACGCAAGGATGCGTCGTCCAAACGGGGGCAGACTCGCATTTTGCATGCTTGCCTCAACGCACACTGGGTCCAGATCGAGGTTCAAGTCAGCTTCCCATAGCTCAATAGTTGGTCAGCAGGTCAGTTCAGAATGTCTCACACATTCTGTCTGCGTCTCCTGCTCCATATGGTCATTATTTGTTGTTATCCTTTTGCGCAAGATTGCACATCCTTTGCGTTGGATTTACACGCTTCATGATTTGGGTCGGCTATACGGAGATTTGTTACGCTACATCCACTGCAAAGGGATTCCAGCCTAACAAACGGACAATGAGCGAGCACTAATGAGCTAAGGCCGAACACTTGACAGCACTCCTCGCCTTACTTTAAACTAATCCCGCCTTATCGTGCACTATGGGAAAGTGCTTGGGTTCAAAGCCCTCCCCCTTTTTCTTGGCTGGCAAACCCCAACCTTGGAGTTGTGTCAACTTTGGCTTAGGCTCTTGGCGCCACAGTGCATATTTGAATTATAACACGAAAATATTTGACCTAACCAAATGACCAGAGTCACTTTGGCCAGATAAGACGGCCACAACAACCACACATCTTCATCGGCACCCACACAAAGAGGCCAAGTTCAGCAACATTTTAATTTGTACTTCGCCTAAGTCCGAGTCAAAGTCAAAGTCGTCATCGTCATCAGTGTCTGTCTATCTCTCACTCGTAATGCATTTCCCCCACCGCCTACCCCAAAAACATTTCTTTTGCCTTGCTTATCAGCAGTCGGACAGTCGAAATTGCAATTGAGTAAACAGAGCCGGAAATGCATTTGCTTTCACCGGGGTTATCAATAATGCGGTATGCGATTGCTGGTCGGCTGACCCATCGACTCATCCAATATATTTGCACGATTGTAAATGACAGTGTAATACGAATGTCTTTTGTGATTGCATTAACCTGCAATCCGTGACTAAAACCCCGGGAAAAATATAAACACAGGGTATTATGAATCAATGTGAATGTACATAACAGATGAAGGAGTCATCGTCAACATTAGAAAGTATTATATATTAGTTATCAATCAAGTTTACTTAGTCATCCGTCTCTCTGTCTATCCAATTTATTTATTTATCTAAGAAATTTTAAATCGATACAAATAAAAATGCTTCTTTATTAATGCGACAGTCAATACATCATTAAGATTTTACAATTATAAAGCAAGAAATGTTGTCCAAATAACTTAATACTATCTGACATATTAATTTTACACAGATTATAATGAATGTTATTTCTGGTATTATAAATTTACTTGTTTTGAAATAATTTAATGCATGCTTCTCAGATGTACGTTTTGATCATTGATAAATTGTGATGTACTTTGGAGAGTCACTAATGTAGAGTCATTTAATATAGAGTTTGATTCCAAAGACTAATAGGATGGTCAAGGAAGAAGAAGTTAACAGATCTGTATTCCAAACTTGCTACTATTTCGATACCACTCAATTTACAAATTAGTAATTAAAACCTTTTAATTTTATTAAATGGTCTTTTATAATTGAGATTGCTTGGCTTATTTGTCTCGCGAACAGGGTATCTCGCAGTCGAATACTCTACACAAACCTTTCATGCTTATTATTCTGCGCGAGTTCCCAATACTTTCACATTATCTTTATGGATTGTTTACGCATTATCAAAGGGTATAAAACAATTTCTCTTACCGATTGTATTTTTTTTTAAACATGGTATATTGATTACATTAAATGTTATTAAAAACAATTTTTTGATTATTGCTTGCTACTTCTCTAGTGTCCAGCTGCATCTTTGAGCAGTTTAACTTCTCAATTTCCAACTCGGAATCACCTGAGCTACGTGAGAACGACAGTACAAGTAGATTACTCGGAATTTGGCCAGCAATTAAGACAGTTCAGATGCAGATAATTGGCAAACTGTAACACTAGATGCCAGCGATGTCCTTGGCTACCGTGCTGGGCTGCTACATTGATTACTGATCCTGCATCTGATTCTGATTGCGATAAGCGAGGATGCAGTCAGTGAGCTCAATCAAGACAAGCATCAATTGACATTTCTGGCGCCCCAAGAACACAAAACAAAGCAAATGAACAGCGATCGATGTGAAAGGACCTGTTCAATCTAGCAAGGATGCAGCAGCATTCAGCGTTCAGCATTCAAAAGTATCAGATGGCAGATTCCCACACACGCAGGATGAGATGCAGATAAGCCGACATCAACCTGCAAGTTTTTGTGGTTGACAGTAAACTCCATTGTGTTGGCGATCCTTGAGAGCAGGACATCGCATCAGCATCAAGCAGCAGCTAGTTGACATTTGCAATGTGGCAACTCAATCCAACTGCAGCTGCAGCGATTCTGCAATGTTGCCACAGACTTCGCCTCGAACTCGGACGCAACCGCAAACAAGTAATACGAAGCCATTTTGTGTCTGGCCACTGGGCATCCTTGCATCCTTGCTAAAAAATAAAAGAAAGGGAAACAACAGAAAGGAAATATCCTTTGTCTCGGACTCGGGCCAGTCTTCGATTGCTTTTGTCTGCTGGCCATATTGTCTGCAGCAGTCTTAAGAGCCAGAAAAAAAAAGAAAAGGTTTAAGAGTGCTCTAAAATTTTGCAACATGTTTCACATTATTAATGATGAGTCCTCATGTCCTGCTGGCTTCCACCATTGTCCTTTCTAATGAGCGTCTCATGAGTTTTCCATGAATCGAAAGTATATCTCTCAGCGGGCGATCTGTAAGCGATCGCTCCCACATGTTGGACAGACTAGCGACTTGCATAATCTATGCCTGACCGAGTTCACATCGATGCCAAAAATTAGTGCATTTGGTCAAGCGTGCAGCTGATGATTAATTGCTAAACGTATCTGCGAGCAGTCTATAAAAATTTGCAGCGTAATGTGTTTAAATCCATCCCTTTTCCCTCAACTGCGCACTCATGGTCTCACTTGACGATGCGTTGCGTCGCAACTGCGGCAACTGTGGCAAGTGCTGTGGCATGTTGCATCCTTTTACATGTGTGGGAAAGCAAACACTTTCACTCGGTCACAGTCTCTCACATTACAACACGCTGGCATCCTGTGCGCAACCTGCAAAGGATTGACATGCAGCTGACAAGTGTCAACTCAGTCGATATTTTGATAAATCACCAAACCAACAATGAGATCCCAGCCATGGAGAGACAGAGAGAGAGAGAGAGAGGCGAAGAGAGGGAGCAGGGACAGAAGAAGCTGTTCGATAGATGCCTAAATTATGCACAAGTTGTCATAGCCAAATAGTTGCGTTGCGGAAATAAAATCAGAGACCAGGACGACCACTGTGGTGCTAAAAAGGATATTAGGCGGTAAGTGTCATCGAATCGTAAAACGGGCAAATGCAATCAACTGCAGACATTTCCAGGACAGCATTCAAGGATTCCTGCTCTGCTCACTTTTTGTTTTCGCTTACACGCGCAATACTCGTAAGTGTTGCCCTGGCTCCATTGCCATCCTCAGCGTCCACAGCTCGCCGTTTTTATGGCCACACATTGACATTTCGGCGTGCCTTTGCCGCAAATTAGTCCTACTCGTCGTCCTGGTCTTCGTTCGTCCTTAGACTCTCAGCTATGCTGTCGAGTGGTTGCTCCACGCAAGTTTTTTATGCTGAACGCTTTACGCATCCTTGCTGGCATTAAACGCGACATTAAGTGACCCACACACCCATATGCAGCACACAAAAACAGACTTAGTTCCGTTGTCATTTGACTTTGTTATTTTAGGTTTATGGATTGCTGACGCCCAGTTCCACTTCCACTTCCACATCTACTTATGCTTCCAATTCCAGTTGCAGATCCAGTTTTGCTGCGGTTCTTGGTTTCTGTCTCGGTTTCGCTTCTTGTTTCCTTTCCCTTTCCTAAAAGGATAATATAATCTAAGTGGGTTTTCTTGTTTACAGCAGGACATTACAAATTCGAGTGCTCTCTGATTTGTAGATATCTATTATAATACATAGAAAGCGAATTTAAAATAAGACAAATAAAACTGCACATCAAAATATGAGTTTTTAAAATATTGTAATACATTCGTGGAAAAAATACTTTATTTGCGTTAGAAACTCAATACACGTCTTTTGAACTCAAAATCTAGTATTATAATATTTCTTGGTGTAAGATCTATAGAATTTAATTATTGGCAATAAACATTCTAATTTGAATTTAAATTTTATTGACTTAAATATATTTTGTTCATTTCAGTTAAGTTGACAATTGGTTTATTAATAAATAATTAATAAATTGTTTTGTTTTTGTTATTAAAATATCATATTACTAGAAACTAATAATAAAATTTGTTTTCTTTAAACTTCAGTTCTTATGGTGAATAAGAAAACATTATATTATATTTTAAGGAATTTAATATTAACACTTTACAATTTAAATCGAATTTCTAGATGAAAAGCTATTGAAATTATTTATATTTTTGTTTGTGTTTTCCTAATAAATTTCGAGTTATTTTTATACCCGCTACCCATAGGGTAGAAGGGTATTATGACTTAGTGCCAACAGAAAATGTATGTAACAGGCAGAAGGAGGCATCTCCGACCCCATAAAGTATATATATTCTTGATCAGCGTCAACAGCCGAGATGATATAGCCATGTCCGTCTGTCCGTCTGTCTGTCCGTATGAACACCTGGATCTCAGAGACTATAAGACATAGAGACACCAAATTTGGCAAAAAGTTTCCTTCATACCCTACGCAGATCAAGTTTATTTCAAAAGTTGGATGCCACGCCCCCCTCGCCCACAATAAGCATTAATATAGAAAAAGTCAAGTTTTTTTTTAAGTAAATCGCGTATAACTCCAAAAGTTCTTTGTATAATGGTGTGTAATTTGGTAGCCCATCTGCGCTTGACACTCTTAATATACCCTGTAATTTTGGTACAAATCGGACAAGTGGAACAAAAGTTATTCGTTAAATTATTTATCAAAATTGTTGTGCCCAGAGCATATTTATTTAAGTGTGTGAATGACCTAGAGATATCAAATTTGGTGACAGTATTCGTGTAGGTCTTACGCAGATCAAGATTGTTTTAGATTTTTTCCACGCCCCTTTCCGCCCCCAAAAACTGTAAAAGCCGTAATAATAGACCTAGAGCATTGAATTTTGGTATGGTTGAGATCGAGTGAAAAACAAGGAAGTTATTAATGAATCAATTTTATATGCAAAATTCAATTGCAGCTGCTCGCGCTTTGTTTGTTTAGTTGACAGTGTGACCTTGTCGGTGTTGTGGATTTTTATCCGTTATTTTCAAATATATACAAACAAAACACAAAATTCAGTATATTTTCGGTATATTTTTTGTTAAAATACCATTAAAATTTTTTTTTCTCTCGAAATGGGTTGCGGGTATCATACGGTCGAGCACTCTCGACTGTAGCTTTCTCACTTGTTTAAATTGTTTTAATAATATTAAAATTAAATTAAGTCCCATAAACTAATAATAATATTCTTATTCTCGAAGTTTTCGTTACAATACTGGACAAAACATTATTTTATTTAAGGTAATTTAAAATTCACATATTTGAATTTGAAACAAATTTTTGGATAAATAAACTGTGTGTCAATGCGGATTTAAATTTTATTGATGTTAAAACTGTTGAATGGTCTTTTTGTTAATTACATTTTAAAGTGACTAATTGTTTTATTAATTTTCTAAATAAAATGTGCTAGTTTCGTAATTAGAATATCTTTTTACACAAATAGATAGTTCGATTTCAATTTCCCAGTTAAAAAGAGAAAAGATTATTCTCAGATCTCAACAAAATTGAGTTACAGATTTAATATTTTGTTTTGAGTTCGCTTAGTCTCATTAACTTTGAACTCAACTCAAATTGAGATCTTCTGGAAGTGGAGCTATCTCATGTCTCGTACACATTTCTTGGGAGCTGCTGAGCTGATTGGATGCCTGAGAAGTCTAACCCTCCCCAACCTGACAGTTGTGTCTCCTGCCACAAAGTGAAATAATTATAAATGTGCTGAGCTCCGCAGAGGGCGCTATTTTTGTCAGCAATTCATTCATTTTGTTCGCTTAGGCGTTGCAATTGGTTGACTGGGACCCCTCGATCATTCCCCCATCTGCCAAGAACTAGAATACTCTATCCCCGTCCCCATCCCATTGCAGGAAGCGTGCTTCACTCGCTCGCAGCCTGCTGCATTTCAAATGTTAAAAAGTTCAAATATTTTTTAAAGAAAAAAACCCCTAGCAAATGTCTCATTTCCTTTGGAACGCCTGCAACAACTGCAGCAATTGTCTGCAGCTATCTAAGTGGCAAGTGGCAAGTGGCAGATACAGACAAAACAGAAACTAAAACTACAACAGAAAAAGAGAGAGGGTGCGTTGCATATGTTTGGTGCTCCACACCAAATGAATTTAAATAAATGATATTTTTCTTTGCTTGAACTGCAGTCTTAGCTGCCACATGAGGCATCTTCTCATCTGCGCTGCACATTTTTCACCTTTGCTTGACCTTGAGTGCGTGCCTCGCAGATGGAAATGCTGGGGACAACTTGGGGCTGATGTCACGCCAGCTTGCATTAGGTCTACAACTTTTCACTTAGTTCATTTACAATCAGAAGCAACTGCAAATGGTTTTCAGCGCTCGCAAAGAGCAACAATCTATATTAATCAACCAAATTTAGTTGATGGCGAAAATAAATATTGTTTTCAATACAATTCCTGCAAAGTAAGCAACAAAAGCGCAATACTTATCATTAAGATAAAAACGAACTATGAAATTATCCAATAAAAAAATATATATATTCTGATGTTCAGTCAAAAAAAAAAACAATTTATACGTTTGATTGAAAACGAACATAAAATAACGCATAATACTTTAAAATGCATGTAATATTTTATTTGCAATTTATAATTCAAAATTTACTACTCAAGATACTTTGCCGCTTTTTTCCTTATCTTAATTATATACGCAATAGAAATAAAATAAAATACAAATTGTTCATTGTTTAAATTAAATTGAAATTTAACATTTTTTAAATTGTAATCAAAACATCTACAACAATATAAACAACACTGGCCACTTATCTACATGTTGAAAGGATACCTTTGTCCAGCTGGACAGCAAGCACAACCTGTGCAACCTGTGATCGCAACCTTAGACACCTGTGAGAATGTTCAACAAAGCGCAAAAGATGCGCAAAAATTGCATGAACCAAAATGCGAAAGTAAATATGTACAGGAGAATAAAGAGAATCCGAAACCACTTGAGCCCAAAATCAAAGAAATGCCTGGACCACAAATAGAGGACGTGGCTGAGGTTTTGCTTTCATTGATAATAAAACCAGAATTCGAATAGAACCCAATCCCAGACCTGAAGAGTGAAGTGCATCCGTTTGCATTTTCACTTTTCGCTTTCACAATGAAAATCGAAACCACAACGCGAAGCATTGCACACATGCAGGATACGCCTGTGTAATCATCATCAACATCAACGTGTCCTAGTGTCCTAGTTTTTCAGTGGTAAACAAAAAACCGGACACTGCGATCGAATTGCCACACCAAACAGATTGCATCCACAGAGATATTAAAAAAATAGAAATAAAATAAAAAAAATAGAGAGAAATTAATATCGCATATCCCAAAGGATGCGGAAATGTCTGTTTTATTATTTTTGGCGCTAAAAATTCGCAGAAAAACTAAGAATCGGAATAAAATTCAGCCACGCAAAGAAAAAGTCATTTATTATTTCAATAAACAGGTTCTCCCGAGTGTCGCTCCGTCATCGGGCATTTAACTCTTAACTCTAACACGCCCTAACATAATATCTTATCGCAGTGCTGGCATCGATCTTATCGCTTAGGTGCCTTCCTTTCCTCAATGCCTCATAGCTCAATTTGTTCTGCTTACGATTTCAATCATTGCCCCTTAGACACAGTTCCAGTTCGTTGTCGTTCCCTTACCCTTTTTTTTCGCTACCCTTTCAGCGCTGGCAAGTGCAGCGACTTTTGTACCTTTCTTGTATTCATCTATTTTCTACTTTCCCAATTCTTTCTCTGATGCCATTCTCAACTAATCATTGTGACTGGCTCAGTCAACCCTAAGGGCAACACCTTCGAATCACATTTGTGTAGCTTGCTGCGTTTTCTTGTTGGTTTTTAACCTTTTACTTCCTTCTGGGCATTGTCAACAATTTCGGCTTATCGTTATGTTCGTTTATTCCCCGTAATTGTGTAGGTGACAATGTTCCCCGACTACCCCAGAAGACAAAAAATGTAAGGTTACATGCCGTGAGAACTGGCTGCAATTTAATCCTTTGCGCAAGTCCTACGCACGCAGGTCCCTAAATGAAATCCTTTCAATGCGAAATGCGTCATTGTCGCTCACTACCCTATCCATATCCTTTTCTTTCTCCACTATCTTTCTCTCGCCGTCTGACTTGGCCGTAGTTGTTCTCAACTGTCCATAAAAAGGGAATCCCCAAATGTATGCTCATCAATTTAATGAGACACAGCCAGGGACACAGTCTCGCCAAATGGCCACTAACAAGCAGAGCACGTAAACCACACAGCAAAGGCGGCAGAGGAGCGAGCAGAGTGGTGTCAATATAAACAAAGCTTAAGCTTAGCATCTAGTATACGAATACTCCCATTCCCAATCCCACTCGCTCTCTCTCTCTCGGTCTCTTTCTGCATCTCTCTCCACTCGTTACTCCTTTCAGACACAACACAATTTTGTTGAAAGCTTTCACACTCCGCATTCCCGGCCACAACAAACCGTTAACCGCTCGCTCGTCGCACACGTGCACCAAGAAATATGGCCGCCCACTCCCAAAACAAACAAACACACACGCACGCAGTCTTACATATGTATAGACACGCACACAGGCATAACAATGACGAGAACGCATGTGCTCCACTTTAACACTTTCGCTCTCTTTCAAACACACATGCCAGCGATTTTAACCCTTTTAATGCCGTCTCCGTCTGCGTTATCGTCTGCGCTCGCATGCCGGCCATTGACTTGCCAACGCACACACACTCTCGCACGCTCGCTAAGCAGACTCCCCCAATGTGTGAGGCGGCTCTCTTAACTTGTCACTCAATACATACATATATGTACGTTCGCTCTTCGCCGTATTGTGCTCTTTGTATTCGCTTGCAAAAGGGGAAATTCAACGCAGCAACTCAATCCTTTGCTTTCACTCTCTCAAATACCCCTTCAATTCTCACACAAGCACTCGCATGTGTGTATGTGAGTTGAGTGAGTTCTTTTTAACACTCACTCGGTTTTTTATGCGCACATTTGAAAGTGAAAGGATTTATACGAGCGCATTAAAAGGGGTGACAGCGCCTTTTATACTCATGCTCTTTATCGATTCGTGCGTGTGTGTCTATAGCGAGCGAGAAGGAGAGAGCGAGAGAGAGTGTGTCATGCGGCGAATAATTGAGAGTAACTCTTTAATTTCGATTCGTCGCTTTCGCTTCAACTCTTTCACAGTGGCCGCGCATTAATTTTATTTTGACAGCGCCTGTCACTTGCTCGGCCTTGTTTATCGCCTTGTTTGTACAGACAGGGTGTTGTCAGTGTGTGCGTGCTCGTGTGTTTGTGTGTGTGTGGCGCTTTGTGCTGGGCGATTGCCTGAGTGAGCGGTAGGCGGAGTTTGATCGATAATATTCACGGCAATGGCGTCGCAACTCTTTGAGACGCTCGGGAATAGACGGCTTTGATTGGGAGTGCAATAATGAATGATTAATATGAAGTAAAGATTAAAGTACTATTATTCGGGTGAACTAAAATATGTACAAATAAATATGTATGAATTAATGTGCAGCTATTAACGATTAATATTATATTTTACGTTCAAATATTTATAAATAAAAATTATTAATGTAACTCCTTATGCAATAATTATAATTTCTATATTTATAATTATTGCATAAGGAAGTACAATTTGGAGGTAAATTAATATTAAATTAAAATTGGCTTGTTTAAAGTCTTAAATTAACTATATAAATAAATATTTTTTAATTAATGTGCATCTATAGATATTTAATATTTTACGTTGTAATTATTAAATAAATAACAAATATTTATTGAAAAACAAATTGTACTTGTTTATGCAACAATTTGATATACAGAAAACAATTAAAAATGGCTTGTTTAAAGTGTGTTTTAAGTATTAAATACTATTTTGATAAAACCACAAAGTAAAATATTTTACTGGACTCCATTCGACTTTGGTGTAATGCTAGTTAAAGATACAGCAGCCTATTTCTCAACCCTCCTTCATTTGCCCTCCCATATTTTGTAGCTCAATTTGGACAACATTTTGATGAATGGCCACCATTCAAATCTTTGCAAATGCCTTTGCCAAATTATATAACAGACAAACATATGTAAAGAAAATGCATTTCCAAACAAAGACCAGCAAAAAGGAAGAGCACAGAAAAACAGATACATCATCTTCAGCAGAACGTAGGAGACAGACAAGTAGAGCTGAAGCTGAAGGAAATTTAAAGAGCCGGCCAACTGGGTTGTGAAGTGGCAAAGTAAATGCAATAGATGATGAAAGAGCTGGCAACCCTTAATGGCGCAAAAATGAGATGAGAGCAACTGGAGACATCCCCGCCACATATGTGACCGTTAGCTGACAACTCTGATGCTTCCTCCTCCTCCTCCTTCTCTGTCTTGCATGGGTGAATTCAATGCCAATCCCAATCGCAAAACCCAAGCCTATAACGTGTTCATTAATAACTAATATCCTGCGGCCACAAATAGCATTAGCTGTAAGGAAATATATATACAGATATGTATATATAGCGACCATATAGTCGGCCATTGTTGTTTTGCCTTTGGTTTTCAATTACACAAGGAGTTGTGGTCGTCGAGCGGGAGTCCTGGGCATGAATGATATACGAGTAGTGGCAGAGTAGTATGAAGGTGGGTGTGCATCTTGTGTGTGGTGTGTGGCAATCGATGAAAGTTTGAAATTAACACCCAAATAATGCTCGGCCTGTTCTGTTCGGCGTCCTACGTAATTAATGAGTCCACAAATATCCGTGGCAAACTTTGCCTATGACTGGCCAACTTTCCTGGACAATCGCTCAAGCTGCCAGGCGAGCGTCCTTCATGCCGTGTCCAGGCATTTGGCAGCCTTACAAGCAAATGATTTTAGCCCCACACACACACTCACACATTCGCTCACACGGCAGTTGCAGGCTCCCACTTCAGCTATATCTATTTAGTTCCCAGAATAAATTCCAATTAAGCAAAATTATGTTGTAAAGCGGCTGCTTTCCCACACATAACTCAATATATATTCGATTTATTTAAATATTTTTGAGCACCAGCGACATGAAGCATATCAAAAACGTTAATTAAACGACAACTTGGCAACCCTAACAAATCGTAGGCGTTAATTGAAACTGAAGCATCTCAATGGCCACTGGACACATCAAAAAGGGGGCCCGTTTGCGTGTACAAATTTCTCAAATAGCTTCAACTCAACACGCCAAGTAGACGCAACAATGCCATTGCCGCCTGGCGATGAATTGAACCACTTTCATCGAGCGAACTCATCAAACTGCAACAGCGCACAGGAAACGACAAAAAATCTCAATGATAATCCGTTTCTCTCGCAGCGCTTTAATCGTCTCAATCAGTCGCTTTTATCGTGGCATATTCAAAAAGAAATATCAAGAACAACTTTTCAATTCACTCACAAAAGACGCATTTACTACATTTTCGGGTGTCCATCCGGCAAGCGATATTGCATCGCAACCGTTTCGGCATTTGGCGCCTTTGTCCTACTCTTAAGTGGACATTCTCTCATGACATGAAGGTATTCGGATAACAACGAGTACAAACTACACAGGCCCCATATGTGGGCTCTGATTATCTCAAGAATTAAGAACTTCGTTCTATTGTTGGGGCTCATTGCTCATCAGCAATGGGGAGAGTACTTGATGGGTCGTAAAATAATCTATCCGTATCTACATCTGCCAGTTAATCAATGATTAGTGATGCATGTATTCAGAATTGACTATTCTATTTTCAGTAATTCAACAGCTCGTATAAACATAAGTTTGATGAGTATTTCACTGCAGAAGACGAAGAAGTGATTCGCACCTCTTCTACTGCAGCCCTGATAAATACAAATCTAAACTCCCTCTAATAACTTTCGGACAAATAGAACAAAATTCATGAATTTGTCTCACTATTTATCCTACTGAAATTATAACAAGAAAATTACTGTATTACCTAAATATTATTAATATTTGCTTACCCATTTAAATTAACAGAAATACACATTTGTCGTATTTTATTGTTTTTCCTAACAAAATAAATATTACCTCTACACTTTTGAAAATTTACTAGTTAAATTATTTAGCTCTGTGTAATATTGTGGTTTCAATATCTGATGGAATATTTTCAAGTATACTATTTTTACTATAAATAATTGTCCATTACATTGTAGATTTAAACGTATTATTAAACACCCAAATATCAAATTTATTTCGAAAATAATAATTCTCTAAGGTATTTATTGCTGTAAAATACAAGTCGTAAAATAATAGTATTCTAAATAACACTTTATTATCCAGAGTACACAAGACAGAAGTTGAAGCAATAAAGCATTGCATAAGTGATGTCCAAGTTGCCATGTTATTTAATATGGGAACTGCTCGCCTAGTTATAGAGTTATAAACCCTAACCCCAGACATGCAACGGCCTATTGAAGCTAACGAGCGGCACATGCAACTAGTTAACACTACGAGTGCTTGAGAGGCGAGGGCCGATGAATCTATTGATATTAATGTGCGATCAAACATGGCAGTTCGTGTGATGTCTTGTCCCGTTGATTGGCTGCAGCCAAAGAACAGGAAGTAGAAAGACTTATTTATGAGAGGGGCAGCAAAAGCAGAAGCAGAAGCAGGAGAAGGAGGTGTAGAAAGAGAAGAGGTGAATGGAGTCAAGAGGTAGCCAAGCAAATTAGTTTTTTAGTTTTTTTCCATTGAAATGCCGGCCTTTTAAATAGAATTGAACGCCCACGAGGCAGCGAAGCGATCAAGTCAATTAATAGAGTCGCAAAACAAATTAACCCCAACAAAAATCAACACGAAACTTTTTCCCCGCCTCCGTCTACGGCACCGAGACTGACACACGTCAGGTCCGAAATGCGATGAACGCCATATGGCAAACCGACTAAGTGGAACCAACAGAACGAGAACAGCAACAACGTCGAATGGCAACAGCAGCAACATTGAGAAAACAAATAAACAACGTGATCATAAATGCATATGTTCAGATTTGATTTGTTTTCTCTCCTCGGTTAAGGTTGAGGTTGAGGCCAACGCGTGCGGGATTAATTCCCCTCAAGATCTTCTCACCCCTTTGGGGCACAATGAAGATGTCGAGCGAGAATGGGAATGTGATGCAAGAGTCATAAACGAACACAGAGCGTAACCAGATCGTCAAGAGGGGCGCCAGACCCCGGTGATGATCACTAAATTAAGGGTTAGCTCAGCCGCCGCACAACAACACGATTATCAAAGAGGCGTTGAACGTCTTAAAAAACAAGCAGCTAGTTGAAGAAGGGCAAACGGAGTCACCGAAGAGCAAGGGGTGCCATTTGGACCCTTTGATCTTGATAAGCCATAAGGGTCGCGATCTCTAAGCGGCTTGCTAATGATGCTCACATTTCCCCATACCCAAAACTCATTCTCATTCCTTTCCCTTTTTTTTGTTCCTTTCGCTGAGCACACGTGACTTCCTCTCCAAATGGAGTGGAATTGAAATATCTTGTGGCTGCCTTGCGGCATTTTAATGTGTCTAATGTGTCGCCCCAGCACTTGAGAAAGAGTTGATGTGGGGGACCGCCCATAGCTGGCTCTCAAGTGGAATTCTTCGCGTTTGGCCATGTCGCTCACGTGTCAAATTATTCATTTAACCAAGTTGGACGCACCGTCGAGGGGGGCTCCTGCGTTGTGACAGGCAGCTGATTTACTGGCTTAGTTAAGATCAATGATCGTGTGCAATGTGAGCATGAGCAATTGGTGAGAGCTGCGACAGGACCCCAGATCCGCCTAATGTTGCTCACGGGAGTCAGAGGAATGCGATCGCAGATGGAACTGATTTACTCATTACGTATAAGTTATGCCGAACATGATCAAAGCGGTCGGTGAGGTAGGTCTGGAAGAGATCAGAGAGCAATGATTTATGAGCAGGCAACTAGTGATCGGGAAGCATTGGAGGAATGCCAATGAAAAACAATTGCTACTGCAAGTGAACAATAAAGAATTTCACGATAAAAATGAATTAAATGTTATGCAAGAAAATAATAAAGTTCGAGTTCGAAATTTTCAATCGAAGAATTTTTAAAGATGACAAATTATTTTAAAAACAATTTAATTCAAATGCCCAATGGAAGATAAACGCAGAGCACATTTACTATTGAAAATAAAATAAAATAATACATTTTAAAACCCATCTTTAATTAAATACACTTACACTATTTTCAATCGAAGAGAGTATATTTTAAAAAATGAATGTAATATATAAAAAATTGTTACATTAAGTAATGAATAAATAGACAATTTCATTTAAATAGTTTATTTCAAAATTATTACTGACTAGTGCCACAATAAATGAGCTTAAGCATGTAGCACTCCCATGAAAATGGGGACATAAATAAAAATATAAAAAAAATAATAACGTGAACATTTCTAACATTTAAACAGTTAAGAAGCTTTCCCATCCCTTGAGTGGCAACTTATCTTGTGCCTCATTTATGATGCTGAGTATCGATTGAGATGCAGGCATAGACATAAATATACATGTAACGATCAATAGCATTTCTCACAGGGCACGCGTGCGAAAACTTTTTGGATGGAAGTGTTCCCAGATCTATATCAGATCTCACACATGTTTGCTTCAAGCTCGCTCCTTCACTGTCGTTAATTTGTGTTCTATTGCTTTCTCTCTCTCGCTCTCTATTTCACTTGCACTCAAAGTAGCACCGCAGTTTTCACATGCGGGCTGCGGTTAGCCGAGACGGCACACGAACTGACCAAAGGCGATCTACAGATCGCCGGCTGGGGAGAAGAGAAGAGCGGAGAGGAGAGGAGAACTATGGCTGTGGACGCTAATTACGAGTGCGTCAATATTTGCGGTGTGGCGATCGGCACAGAAACCGAGCATCCATTGTGGCTATTGACTAACCCAAATCGCAAGCAAACACAACATGAAAGACGACGGCGACGACGACGATGTCGATGTTGATGTCGATGTGGATGTCGATGTGGACGACGAAAGGATTCCCTTTGGTGGCTCAAGTGCGCACACGCGCAGGCGTCAATATTTGCGCAAGGATAACGAGTCGCGCGCGTTAGCACCGAAAAAGGATGTTTGCGCTAATTGTCCAACAAACCAGAACCATGCGGTTGATAAAAAAAAAAACCGACGAAACCAAAACAAAATATGTGATTTGTTTAGGACGAACCTTTCTGTCGCTTTAACACAAGCGCGCTCTTTGAATTGTATAATTTGTGATAAGCTATGCGCAGTTCAATCAAGAGATAAGCTTCAGTCAGTGGAGCCGATCTTTTGTTTCTGTCCGAGGATCACAGGATGTCAGTGTATGCCTTCCACAGGTGAAGCCCAGATAAGCGAATGGGCGCGCAATTCCATCGGGCTGGAAATTGTTTTAGGCCTTTTCCGGGAAACAGTGTTAAGTTCATGTTTACAGCCCATTGTTTCTGGGAACTATTTTTGGGCGACCGATCGCCAAGTCGCAATCATTCTTATATAAGCAATTACTTCCTTGGCAAATAACAAAATGCAATACGCGTTGAGAATAAAATGTACTTGGAGTAATCATTAGGGATAGTTAAAGTATTATCTATTCTATCTTAGTTATATTGCGTATTTTACTAATAGTTCTAGTAATCATCGATACAATCGAGAGAGTATTATTTAAATTATCATAATTGTAGTGTGAATAATTAAATAGACTTTATTTTGTTTATTGCAAAAAACATATATTTATTGAATTTAAAACAGAACAGATTAAAAGAGAATTCTTTTTCAATTATTCTTTAATTTTGAGTTCATTTTATTAATAGTTCTAGGAATCGTCAATTATCTTCATTTGTTTTTTTCCATTTATGAAAAATAAAAACGTTTTCATTTATAAAAAATATCTTTTATTTATTAAAGAACGTTGCCGATTTATTTCTATCGAATTATATTTAGAGTTCTAGTAATCCTCAATGAAATTGAGAAACTATCTAATTGATAATTTGTAATTTATTGCAAATATACTTACTGAAGATATAAAGACGTTCACATTAATATGTTAACTTGTAATTATTTGTGAACGCTGACTAAGTTATAAACACAGTCCATTAATTTCTAGCGAATTTTACTAATTAAAAGTAAGAGTGAAAACGGGGCGTGCCCCGGCAGCACAGCTGTTGTCAAAGAAAGTAGCCAAGGACTCGAGGCAAGTGCGAGGGCCACCAACAGGCGGCGCACGGCACACGGAGGACCACAGGCAAGGAAAATGAAATAATAAGAGGAACATGTGTTTGATTGAAGGTGAAAGGAGGAACACGTTGAGAGTATTGCAACTCAGTTATGGCGATCGATGATCGACACAAAACGCTTGCTAGTCGGTTAAGCAATGAAACGATTATGATTGAAGGCGACCCGTGGCGTTACTTTCGTTTTCCAGCAAGATAACCAGCACTTTCCCTCTTGCCCTAGGGTTAATTGCTGGCATACGTTGGTTAAGTGGTCTTAAGGGGTTGCCACACACTATAAATGCGTCATAAACGTGAAAAGAAATGGAAAAAAATAAGGAAAACGACAGTTGGCAAAAGAAAGGTTACAGCAAGGAGGCAAGAGCGCGAAAAGCAATCAATTGGTTGCGTTCTAATAATAGGAAGCTCAAGCAATTGCCAAAGACAAAAGCCTCAGAATGCGCTGCAAAGGATTTGCGAGTGGGCTTAAGGACACGAACAGCAAATGGCAACACATCATCAGCAAGAGCAGCCAGAGCAGGCAGAGCAGAGCGGAGTGGAATAGGAGATGGAGTCACCTCGAAACCCAATTCAAGTCGTCAATGCGACGCGCCACGTCATCAAATCACACAGCAAAAACCTCACGCAGCACAACTACTACAACAAGTAGTAAAACTTTGTGTGTGTGTCAGTGTGTGTGATGGTTGGGCTGGGTGTCTGGGTGTGTGTTTATGAGATGATTTCATTTTGGTGTGTGCTGCATGTCCCCAAACAAGCACAAGCACAAGAACGGGAACGAGAACAACGAGAATAGCTGGAGAGGAGCATTGTTGGCGTGCCGAGCGGCCATTGTCCAACCCTTAAATCAAAGTGTACGCAATTTCGTTAATAATCCTCAAGACAATATCGGAACGCCATAACAATATCCTTTTGATGATTATCGCTTCTCCTACTTGCACAATGCTCCTCGACTGCGAACCTCTTTTGACTCCCCAAACGCTCGCCTGTCTATTCGATTCAGCAGCCACAGTTGCTTTCATGTTTATGGCTTGGTTAAGGCGAAAGGATAATGGCCAGTGTCCAGTTCAGCAGGTTACTTAGTGTTGCTCACAACACACAGAAATCAGTCCAACTCCACCTTGGTTAGCCGCTGTTTATTTCGGCTCTCTGTTGGTTGGGCACATCCCAAATGCTTTGTCCTTCCAACTCACACTCTCAATGGCTTTTATTACTTAGCCCAATAGAAGAAAATTGGCATTGGGCCCTGGGCTTAAGGCTCCCAAACCAAATCGTTGGGGTTGCGTCCACTACGCATTTCAATTAAAGTCGAAATTTTGCTTTTATTCCCTCAAAGGCGTCTCCTTAAAAATGCTAATTAAAATTACGTACAATGTAAACAAAATGTTCCAATTCAGAAACTGGCAAAGTGACAACAAAAATATTACTGACAATTCAATACGCTATTCAAATAACATTGGTAATCAACAAAAGATGAACACAAATAAAAATGGTTAGAGTGATAAATTATTCACAATTTACAAAAAATCGTTAATGCCTAATTTAATTTATATTTAAGGCAGTTAGTACAAGTATATTTGATTATTTTACATCATTGACAATTTCAAGTAGTTATACTTGTACTATATTTGATTATTACACATTAATTAAATATTTTCAATACGTAATAATAATAGAGTATTGAAATTATTATTGCAATGCCCACAATTCTTTGTTTTTGTATTTTAATTATTAAACTAGTTTCAACATTTATATATGTTCGAATACTTTCATTGGTCCCAGAAGTTCTTAGACTGGTCAAAGCTGTAGATAGATTCATGTTACCTTTATTTTTGCAAAGGGCATAATGAGAGAACGCACTTAGGCTCAAAACACCTGATGCGAAATGACTGCCAAAGGATTTTAAGGGTAGGCAGTGTTCAATCGGCCAGTTGCCTTTGCCCGGCAGGATACCAGGCTCATTTGAAATGCACAAAAAAGTTTTGTAACATCCTTAAAAATAAAAACAAAATACCAAAGCGAAAGAGAAACGAGAAAGAGATAGAAATGATGTCCAAACTTTTGACAAAACAAAGCCGAGAAGAGAAAGTGCACGGCAAATGGTCTAAACGTTTCAGCTGTTTGAGGGGATTGTGGCAACAGCAACTCCTTTGCTCTGTGCTGGTTTTTTTCTGGCCATTTAAAATTCTTTTCATGTTTAAGCGTCCAGAAGCACGAACAAAAAAAGAAAAAATATAAGAAAATAAAAAGGGAGGATGAAAAAAAAAATATGTAAAGATTGTAAGGAAATATTAGAAGTATTAAAATTTTAATGCAAATTGTTATTTTATGCAAGAATGTGCGGACGAATGGTCCGAACACGTTCCATATACTCTTATCCCTAACTGTATCTATATCCCAAGCGTTGTGCATGTCCTTGTCCTTGGCTCTGCTTAAATCCCCCTTTTGAAAAAGGCTGCGTAAAGGATTTTTATGCACATATGTACATATATCTATCCGTAAGAGCGGTTTTTGTGCTCTGCTTTTTATTTTATGCACAGAATGACCTTTGCCTGAGCCAAGACTCTGACTCCTGTTGTGCAAATACACGGCAGGATAACCGCATGTGTTTCTGTGTGTGTATAAAACGGGTCCTTGGCCATTCATATGCATTACTCGTGCGCTTCGCTTCCATGCCCAATTTCCTTATGGCTTAAACCTTTACAACTCAAATGTGGCTATTAGAGAGTCTTGGCTCTCGAGTCGCTCTCGCCCTCCGCCTCGGCCGAGCCCTGTACCAAAAAGGATAATTGAAATGCGGCCAGCTGCTCATCTGCATGCAAATGATTTACAGCTGTTTGCTGAATTTTCTCTTCAGCTTTTCTTTACTTTGTTTTTGCTCCGTTTGTTGTTGTTATTTTGTTCTGTGGTACGCACAGTTGGCTTCTTTGAGGGCCATACTAAATAAATTATATGGCCACAGAATTTGTTTTAAAAATTTATAAAAATAATTTCACTTGAACCCCAAGGGAGCTCGCATATGTCTTGCTGCAAACTGTCCAATGTCCAATGACCAACATCCAGACGCAGTGCGCTGTACAGTGTTCACCCAAAACAAAAAACAATAATGGGAGCAATAACAGCAATAAGAACAACAAGTAAAATGACATTAGGAATTAAGTTTAAACGAGGGTTGCGCCATTTCCCAAGTAATTCAGCGTCATTCACTTCGTCAACGTCGTCGTCGTCGTCGTGGTCGTTGTCGTCGGCGTCGTCCACGCAGAGCTGCTTGGACCTTAACCCTAAATGCAGGACGCCCCTGCTCTGTACCTCACAGTCGGTCTTATGTAATATAAGCTTGTTATTCAACATTTACCAGTCAGCAGAGGGCCCAATCCAATGGTTTTCATTTCCCTCGAAATACTCTACTCTACGCAAGGCATATGAGAAGAGGAAAGATACTCAGGTCCTAATATATGCTCTTTAAATTGGTACCACAATGAATATTTTTCTGTTATTAAATATATTCTTAATTGATATTAGAAAATGTTCCCAAATTATGAATTAAAATAAAATCTCAATAATGTAAAATACAGAAAAGATACGATTAATAAATAAATAGACATACAAAAAATAAATTATTTAGATACTTGATCTTCATTAGTTATTAAATGAGTTAGCTGAAAAAAATAAAATAAATAAAATAAAATAAAAAAAACTTTAACATGAATTCATTTTCATATATATATATATAAATATATATATTATATTTTTATTATTGAAATTATTGATGATACAAAACTCACAAACAGTAATTTAAAATGCAAATGAATGATAAAATAAATAAATGACACTCGAGATAGTAATATAGCAAAATAAATTATGTGGATACTACATTGTATATTATAGAAACTCAAATAATATTATGAAATACAGATAAATTACGAATTAGTCAATAATAACCAAGAGTATTTAGAGTTCGGTGAATTGCTCGCAATTTTTGAGTTTTGGTGTGCGTAAATTTAGTCGAGCGTGTCTGCGCATTTCGAAATTGGATACAAAATTCGTCTATTTCTATTTCTTTTTGTATTTTGTGTAGTTGCAAGCAATTTCGAGTTCGGCGAGGGTTGGTTGTTATGTTTTCGGTTTTCGGACAGTGTCGCAACTGTTTAGCTGTTTCATTTGTCAGCAGTGGTGTTCTAGCAGTCCCTTCCCGCCCTGTCCGGCCATTATTCCTTCATCGGCCACTTCCACCCACTGACCATATCCACATTCACAATTTCACCCGTTCTTGGACTCCTTTGCTGCCCTCAGACGACCTCGCGTGTGCTATTGTATTTACTTAAATGTCCTTTCGCGTTTTGTGTTAATTACACTGCCAGGACACACAGTCCTGCGTCTTTGTATTGGTGTGCTTATCGTGCTATTTAAATTGAAAGGCGTGTCCAAAAGTCCAAGTCGCAGTGGAGAGAACACGACAAGTTTCCGAGTCTTTGGCGGTTGTTTGGTTTTTATTGTCGTTCGCGTTGTTTGCTGTTGTGCGGCAATTAACCCCTTTTTAACGTTAAAACGTGCTAGGGTTGTCGACCCACTCAAAACCACGCAGCGTTTAATGTAACGTACTTACTAGTGACTTGCTAGGCAACCCTGCGACTGCCTTGCCACGCCATTAAACGCGGCAATCATTATTCATAGCCCAGTCAGGCAAGTGGTTTTCAGGCCCAGGAGGGGGAAGGGGTGTGGGAAACGGGGGCTGGTGGTGCGTGGAGGGTGGTGCGTGGCGGGTGCTGGTGGCAACCCACTCAACTGACAGCAGCGTTTAATTAAAAGCCAAAAAGCTTGACATGGCGGGTTAAACGCTTCTGCTCCAGTTAGCCCCTTGGCATGCATATAATTAAGGTTATTATGTCCTTTAAGTTCTCCCTTGTGAGCGAAAGAGTGTGTGTGTGTGCTTGTTTGCTCGCTCGCTTTGGCTGCCATTTTGTAGCTAGGGGCAACAGAGTAACCCTAAGCGAAAGGGGTACACAGTGTTTGGAAAAAGGGTTGGGCCAAAAGGGTTAAACGCGTATTTCTGAACTTTATTGCACAGTAGCCAATGGCAACGCACACAAAATAAGAATCGATGTATATGATCTCAATAATGAACAGGGGTAGCTATAAGTTGTATATAAAGTCTAATATTCAAGAGTGTTATGAGGAGGGAGCGATCTGTATATAAACATCTACTTAAACATGGATACAACGAATATTTCTGGGATTCACTATTTGTTTTATTTTTCTAGAAATTAAAATTATTTTATTACTTAGTTGTATTATAAATATACATGTTATTTTTTATTTATTCACGATTATTTGATATTTATGTGTCCTGCATCATTTTATTTTTAAATAATTTTTATCATTCAATTATATATTATTGCCGCATAATTATTTTTATTTTTGTTTTTCCCAATAAATTCTAATTATTTATTTATTAGAAATAAACATGTTGTTTTTTTTTAATTCACGATTATTTAATATTTATGTGTCCTGCATCATTTTATTTTTAAATAATTTTAAACAATAAATTATATATTATTGCCGCATCATTATTTTTATTTTTGCTTTTTCCCAATAAATTGTAATTACTATTTTACTTATGTGTATTTCAGATATTTATATTATTTGTTTGTATACAAAATTATTTAAAATTTATGTGTCCTGCATAGTGTTATTTATTCATAATTGTAGACATTTTCATGCGTACATTATATTGTTCCTTCCTCGCCCTCTTGATTTCCAGTTTGGAATCGTTATCCGAGTACTTCTTAGCCAACTCCAACTCTAATACATTAACACTTATCCCCACGCCTCTCAGCTACCTTGCGGGGTCTCTTTAATTGCAGAACTGTCCCCATTTTTACCACCGCGTTGGCCACTATTAAATTTCATAAGCACTTGCTGAAAATATCGCATATGAACAGTAGGCACTAAAAGTACTCAAATGGTTCGTATGGAACTACTGGGTAGCTCCATTTCCGCTACTAAACGGCCACTTGGCGACGGTCACTAAATAAAAATTTCCATTAACTTAATTAATGAGCTGCAATTATGGCCACTAAAAAGCTGCGCAAACACACAGGAAACTCTATAGTTTTTAATCAAAAAGTCATTAAGGATATGTCACAGCGTGTCCTCTCTTGAGTGGGATCCACAACTCCCCCTCCCCCCTCTGTCTGCTCGTTCTTGCCCTCGAAGTAAATCAAGCAGCAAAAACAATTTGTCGCCCGCTGCTAAATTTGTAATAAAAAAATCTCACTGCACACATGAGATGGCGCAAATTAATTTGTTATTATTATTAGCCGCCTTTTATCCTTTTCGAACGATATCCTGTTGATATTTTTAGTGTGGCCACAAGGTAATAATTATTATATGTACTCAAACCCCACAATTATCGTACAAAAAACCCAACCCCTATATACCCTAGAACTCCTATAACTCCTTGTTGTACATTCAGTTATTAGAGCAAAGGCTTATTGATTGAGTGCTCTGGCCCCATTGTCAGTTTTCGGCCCTTTTATCCTATGTCCTTTACTCAACCTCAAACTCATCCTTATTGATGATGTTGCTGATTTGTTGATAAAGTTTTTTATGTGAAAGTGTGTGTCGCAGTTTTATCTTTTGTTTACAATTATTGCCGATTGTTGTTAAAAAAAAAACGACAAGCAACCCTTAAAGCACGTCCAGCCCCTCACTTAAATCACGATGATTCTGATGCATGGGCACGTGTATGATTCTTGAACAAATAATTTATCTGTCGATCCATGCAGTTAGTATATGAGTATTTTTATAATGTAGAGAAGACAGTGGGAAATTCAGCTGATGACATTTATAAGGAAAGTTTCAGATCTTAACCTGCATTAATTTTGCAACTTGAAAAATGGAAATTTAAAAAAGAAAGAAGCAGCCGACTAATGAAATAACGATAGAGCAAAATATATGTAGAGAGAAAAGGAACGCGATAAAGCAATGAGCACAAAATTAATTGAAATTTTATTTCAAATGCGAACTTTGACATCGTTTTCCTGGAAAGCAGCCGCCTTCCCCTATCTCCTCCCCTGCTGCCATCCTGATGCCATCCTGCCGCCTTCCAACGCCTGTGAAATATTTACGCGCGACAACAACAACAATGGACTGGGGTAAGTGGCAACTTGGAAGCGAGCGTTGGAGCAGTTGGTAAAGTTCTTGCGGGCATTTTATGAAACGGATATGAGAAACAACCAAATGCAAGGAACTTGTCCAGGGAAACAGGACGAGTGGACGGACGGACGGACGGACAATCCAGGCTCGCTCATGACTCACAATTTTGCGTTTTGTGAAAATTAAAAAATTCTTCAAAAAGCAGCTCGAGACGCGGTTCGCTGGGTGCTAACTACGCGGCTGCCAGTATATCCTGGCATGGGGGGGGGCGGATGAAGAAGCCAGGCAGCCATCACCCACACTGTCCCTGCAGTGGTTGTCCTTGTTGCTGTTTTTTTTTTCCTTCAACTTGTTCTTGTTGTTGGGGTAAACAAAGGATCAAAAGCGCACTAATTGTTTTCTACTTAGGCGTAGGCCAGCCCATTGGGGGCCCATTCTCCACAGTGGGCTCCCTCTTTTCCACTCCTCTCCCACCCCACCGTCCATATCAAGCTCTGCCTTTGCCCGTACTCGTCGAGGCTAATCTTTGACTGCCTTTGCCGCGTAATTTTTCAAAACGCAATTAAAGACGGACAACGACCATCCGCGAAGCGCGTTACCATCCTCCACTTTTCGGCCCGCCACTTTTCCCCTCCCTAACCCAACAGTGCCCTGAGCTTTGAGTCCTGAACCTTATGACGTTTCATTTTCATTGCTTTAGCATTAAGATTACGGCTACAAGTTGGCCCAAGGACTCTTCCTGCGTCCCCGTCCCCCACACACTCGTGCAAACACACGCAGACTTACGTACAAGCGTATCACACTCCTTACTGCGTGGGTGTCTCTTTTTTTGTAAAGGATGTTTGCTTCAGCTGATTTACACAAAGAGAATTTTAATTAATTTTATTGCCTGACCATACAGCAAATGGCCCTCGACGGCCACGGCGAACGTGAACAGCGCTGAAAATTTAAAAATCCACTCAGCACACTATTGAAAGTTGTAGTTAACACTTGTAGAAAGCAAGCATTATATATTCAAGTTTTCTAAAATAGTGATAAACTAATAAGTGCAATTAAAAACAATTACCAATAATCAAACATTTTAAAAGCTAAAATAAATCAATTATAAATAATTGTACATTATTTTATTAAATAGAAACTTGATTTAATAATTTTACAGATGTACAAAAGTTAATCGCTTGTATTTATGATTGGATATAGAGTAGTTATATCATCTAAAATATAGATGTTGGTTCTAAATTCTAGAATATAAAACACATATAAATATATGTTAACAAAATGTTATATCTAAAATTGTAATCAAATTATTAAACAAACAAACAATTTTCAAATAAAATATACCTAGTAAATAGCAAAAGATGTTCAAAAAGATATAACAAACTCACAAAACCGATACTCGGTAATTATTATAATTAGCAAAATAAGTTTATAATACTCAAATATATTCGGATTCAAGTAAAACAAGTTCCGTTTACATATTGTAAATAGCGAGAGAGGTGAGTAAAGCAATTCGATTATCCAATTGGAATAGATAAATATTGCTAAATTAAGTTGTTTTATTTTGCCTACACACACATTCCAAGCAAATGATTATGCCCTTCCATCTTAAAGACGTCAAGTATTCGAAGAAAGCCACATTAGCAGCAGAGAGTTGTCTTAAAGTGTTAATACAGCTGGGGCGAGTTCGGTTCGCCAAAAATGTATGGCGCCAATTTATCAAACCTTTGCTGCAAATCGAAGCCAGTATACTAAGCAAACTCACACACACACGCACACGCACACCTACAGACACTGGCAAAGTCCTGGCAATATCGATACAAATCGATAGGTCGTTTTGTTTTTGCCCACGCACCCGGCGCGGATGGCGACTGAATTTGCTTGATGACATTCGGCTTTCGCAACTGGCCGGCCGAGCTGTGGCATTGTGGCACGCCGCCTCCCCCTTGGCCGCGAGTAACCCTTATGATGGGCTCACAACACCAACAACAACAACGAGGACGAGAACAGCCCGACAACCCGGATCAACCCTATGCTTGCCAACCCATTTGATTTTTATTTTTTTTCGTTGCTTTTTCCCTTTTTTTTTGCTCGTTTCCTCGCAGCAACAGAAGACGACATGTGTCCCTGGGAGCGAGGACCAGGAGACGAAGACCAGAATCGAGGTCCGGGACCGGTTTGGTTCGTGTCCGTTCAAGTTCAAGCAAACAGCAAGGACACGCGCTTCAGCTGGGGTGGGTTTCAGCCAAGCCGAGAGCATACATATAAAAATAAAAAGTTTTTATAAGACAAGCGGAGGGTAAAGCGGACCCCCAGACTCTAACTGAGACCTCAGACTCGAGCTATATAATGTATGTACATAAACGAGTTTCCTTACTTTGCGAAGGGTTTCTGCAGCCTGTGACTCTTGTCACATGTGCTCAACACACACACATCTGACTGTGTGTGTGAGTGTTTGTGTGTGTGCCACATTTACTCGTACATAAAAAGCTGGCACACACACACAACACATACTCGCTTTGCTTTTCACCCTTTTTATTACGTCTTGAAGTTTTATGTGTCTTATGTACTGCCCATAGGCGCACAGTACATAAGTGTGTGTGCTGTGATCGGTGTGTGTGTGTGTTTGCATTTATGTATGCTTTGCTGGATAACCGGAAATATGAGACATCAAGGCTTTTATAAATGGCGCAGAGGACGAGCCACGTTCTGGTCCTTGCCGTTGCCGTTGCCGTTGATGTGGATGTTGATGTTGATGCTGATGTTTGATGGCAGCCCTCAGTCCTCAGCCAGAGCCGAAGGGTATACGAGTTGGGGTCGGAGGATATTGGGAGCCAAGTATTTTTGGGGGGTCCACAGCTCGTGATGTATGTGTTTGACAGCCACATAAGGGGGTAAAATTGAGTTTTCATATGGCAGCCGAAAGCCGAAGTTTCAGCTCTCGATTTGTTTGCTTTTGACCAGACTCCGCTGATGCTGTTGCTGTTGCTGTTGCTGCCACTGGCTTAGCCTGAGCTCGTGCGTGCCACACACATGACGTGCCACAGAGCAAAGCGAATTTAATAAATGACTTTATAGTTATTTTCTTATTCTTTTTGCAGAGCGCACGGGGTAGCAGAAACCCTTGCTGCCTCTCACTGGCCGCAGCCTCACGCTTTATGCGCATTTTATTTTTATGTCTGGGTGGTTGCCTGGCTGTGGTTCAATGGATTTCCGTGGAGTGGGGTCTCTGATGTGGTTCGGTGTGTTTTCAGAATGCCCGAAGCGGCTGCAGCGACTATCAAAAATTAATACTTTTGTCTCACCCACAGTCACTCTATGGCTTGGTCCACACGTCATTTTCACGTAATGCTTCTGCGACCCACACGAACAACAAAAGTTGTAAAAATTTTAATTTTCCCTCAATATTTTTGGCATTTCAGTTGTTGGCGACATATGTGTGGCAAATAAAAGACACACACACAACCTCACGCACCTACATATATAAACAAATATGTACATTTGTATATAAGTAGACATACTACATGCCATGAGCATGCATACATAAGAATAAGTGTGTGTGCGAGGGGCCTGTAAAAATCGAGCCAGAAATATGCTCTCATATGGCGCCACATTGCGAACGCATGTTAAGCCTTTAATGGCTTTAAAATGGCGCTTTTATAGGCAGCGGAAATTTACTTGAGGGCGGAGCTTTACTTTCTATATTCTCTTATTAGTTAAGATCAAGATGCAGAGACAAATAGTAACACACAAATAGGTCGATACCAAAATTCTGTGAATAACAACACAGATTAAAATTGTTTAACTACTTCATAAGTCAAGCTATAAAATGTATCCTATTTATATTAAAATTAATTTAATTTGGATGAATTACAAATTATAACGATGACATGTAGTAGTAGTAGTTTAAAGTTCATCAGCTTACTTTAATTTTTAATTATCAATTATTTCGATCTTTTAATGCTTTTGATAAGATGCACAAATGTATTCCTTGAAATCTACATTTACTACTGTATTTAATTTACATTTTAACAAATACAATGCAGTTATTATATCCTTACATTTATCTATTACATTCTATTTTATTCAAGGCAAACGCTGCAAAAATTTGATATTAGAACTCTGGTGTCGTGGGCATAATTTGGAAATGCGTTGCATAGAAAAGGCTTTCAGCTGCAAGCATCCCATTTCATAAATAAGACAACACAAAGGAGAGGCCAAGACTTAGAGCCTATAATTTCGTTTTTAATAACAAGGTCGGTGCGATGCGGTGCGGCTAGCGATCGGCTTGATGCCTTTAATCTCCTTTTAAACGACACGCGGACACGACCACACAAAACCCATAAAAAAGAAGAGCAATAGACCGAGTGAGTGGCAGAGTGCAAGGACAAGGACAGGGACAAGGACAAGACTCGAAGTCGAAATAATTGGAACAATTTCCTATCAAATTTATGTGCCATAATCGGGAGCAGCAGGTTCAAAGATAAAAATCGAACTCCGCATACCAGACCTTGTGCCTTGCGCCTTGTGCGAACAGGTGAAAGTGCCTGCCACAATAATGAAAAGGATACTCGAGTTCCTACTCGATGGAGGGATGGGGGACATTCATTTTGCTTTGGGTTCAGCCCAGGTTCAGCTTGGCCGAGTTATTTTTATGGCCACCAAAGCGCTTTGTTAACAATGATTTTTATATACATATAAGTACTTATATAGGTGACTATATGTGTGTGTGTGTGTGTCAGTGCCACCGTGTGGCACTATTTGTGGTTAGCTCAACTCGTTAGAACGTCTTGTTATATCTGACTTGCCCCACTTGCCTTTCACTCTTTCTCCTTTTTTTATTATCGCTGACGTTGCATCTTGAATGTGTGTGTGCGTGTGTGGGGATAAATGGGATGCGAAGGATTGCGTCTGGGATTGGTAATAACCGTTTTGTCCTGCGTCCTGTCACAAATGTCTCAATCGTGGCTTTTGTAAATTGGCTCGGGCCCATAATCGAAATTCCATTGAAACGTAAAATTGCCAGAGATGGATAAAAAACATGAAGATGAAGAAAGCGAGAGAGAGGGAGAGAGAGAGAGCAAGTATCTAACGGTTTCCAGCGCTGTCAAACATTTTAGGCGCCATTGTTGACATTTCTCATGTACCCTTTAGTTTCCCTTGCGATTGGCTTCCCTTTCGCCTAGATAAGGCATCTCAATCGCTTTAGCCCAAAGACATTCGTGATATTATCGCTGGATGGTCACAAACTCATAGTGAATGTTGTAGGTGGAGCAAAGCAGTTAAGACATCATCCGCTAGAGAGTAGTTTCGATGAGACTGTGACAGGTTCGATTGAGACTTGTTTGAGTTGTTGACAGATCCACATATGTGATAAAGGTTGATGAATGACTTATGATTGGGAGAATTTACTGCAAATAGGAAAATTAAAATGTGAGACATACCAGAATGAATTAGACAACTTGTGTGAAACTCCTCTCAAACTGAATTTACTGAGAAAATATGGTAAACGGAAGACATGTTTATAAAGGATAGTGATTAGACAAAAACAGTCTGCTGAAGACTGGTAGTATTCTTGTCTTCAAATCAAAAATACAAATCAATTGAATAAAGGTTCCTTTTATTCAGTTATTATATTCTTGATAAGAATTAAATAATTATTACTATTTTACTTTATTATTTATTTTAAAGAACGAATTACAAATATTAAAAAAAAAATATATAATATATTTAAAGTAAATTTAATTTTATAAATTTTCCAGATGTGAACAATACAATTTTTTTTTTTTAATTTACAAATTTGTATGAATTACATTAAGAAATATTAATCTTATCGTCCATTCGAGGAAGACCCAATAAGATTAGACAAAAGGTTAGTTTATTATTTTTGTTTAGCTGATATTAATTCTATGATTTTGAAATTCTCAAATGCTCTTATTATATTAACCATTAATAGAATACAACTTTTTTAATCGTTTTCGCAAGAGTTTAATATTTTAGCTCAGAAAGGGAATAACAATGAATTTCGATTTCATAATATCATCCAAGAAACTGACTTAGAGCTAGTGCTCATGTCATATTAGTGGCAATTAAGAACTTATGATCGATTATAGACTTATGGGAGACTCAGGAGACTCGCTACCTGCGCGTGGCAAGTGCAGCTGCCGAAGTCGGAGCCGAACTAATCTTATCAAAAGGCACTCGTCAGTCATCGTCAGTGGAGCCTTTACGAAATGCCGACGAGTTCTCGACAATGATGATCGCCGGCAGGTGTAGGCGCAATAACAAAACCCAACTACAAGACAAACAGCAACATTTTGTGTTCATTTGTTAGAATTACCCAAAACATTTTGCGGCGCGCGAGCGCAAACTGAAAACCGTTTCCAGGAACTCGACTTTTGCCAACTCGGCCAACTCGCTGATAAGATAAATAGCAAGCGGGTCATCCACATGCCATGCCATGTACCTCAGAGGTGATGTCCATCTTCGGGTCAACTTGCACGTCCACGTTACAGCTCAGTGCCCGTTGTGCATCACCCGCTGCGTGGAGGAACCTTCAGCAGAACCTGAAGCAGAGTTTTGTCTGAGTCTCTGATAAGTGCAACCATCCAACAATTTGTTACAATTTTAATTCTTTGCAAACTGACCCCGTTGGCTGCCAGTTTGATTAATAGTGGACGAAAGAGTTTCGATCTTTGTAATAGTAGTTGTAGTTGTAGCTGTATCTGCAACTGCAACTGCCCCCGTTTGTTAACGCCCCGGGGTGCTGCGCATTCTACCAAGACGTGCGCTTTGTTTTGAGCTCGTCTAATTGAAATACAAAGCCAAGTGATTAATGTAGAGCGGCCAGAATAGTGAAATACAGTATGGAACAGGCCGAGTCGTCAAAGGAGTTACGGGGAATTGCTTAATAGTCGATCATAGATCAATAAGTTCATATATTTCTATAGCACAACACAATTGCTTAGATACTGGGTATCAAAAAGGATAATATTACTTCTTCTATAGCACAACACAATTGCTTAAAAACTTCGTATCAAAAAGGATAATATTTCTGTCCATGTCAAAAGACCGATAAATCCAAAGTTGATAACTTACTTCTAAAAATATACTGAATCAGAATTAATATAGACATTTACAGGTAATCAAAAAAAAAGGATTTTAATATTCTTTATAAAACATATACTATACACATTTAATTATTACGTGTAATAATTATAATTGGGTTTTGGTCCTTTTTATAATAAATCTCGTGAAGGGAGTAAATAGGCAATATATATAGGCATTCAACAATTTCGTGAATAAATGATGTAAATAAAAAAAAACTATTTTATTCTTTATGTATAATCATATAAATAATATTCTATTAATCTCAAAGTTATATTATTTTACCATAAAGTAATTTACATACGTAGAACACACAAATTGGTTGATTAGTATTTTCAATAAATAAACAAATTTTATTAATATTTAATATCATATTCACAAAGTAAAATAACTATTATTAAACAATTCGGATTTTAATACTCTAACTTCTGCTGTGCTCTGAATTTCACTACAAATCCAACACAATCTCTGTCTCTCTCGCTGCATAATTCTCGGTGGTACTTTCATTCTGATCAAATTCGTTTATCTTAACTGCTCCTTGGGACTCATTCATGTTGCATGCGTTACTCACTGCCGCTGCACACGTGCCACGCCCCATATCTTAAACTGATGGCACAGCCCCCCTGCTGCAGTCTGACGGCCCGTGCTCTAATTACATTCTTCCGGCTTAGACCATAAGAAAACTGCGCAGAGCGGCTTTCGCTTTCCTCTCGTCCTGCGACGGAACAGAAGAAGAAGGAGCACAATTAGTGGCCTTTGTCACGCCCCCGCTCGTCTTGGCGCGTCCTTGAAAAGGGAAAACTGAGCCGAATTGAATTCAAAAACCTTCGCTTTTATTGATAGGAAAATTGGTTTACACTGAGCCAAAATCGACAGCAGCTGCACAGCCTCCTTGAATGCGGGGGCAACACCTACAGGACGCACGTGTGTGTCCCTGTGTGTGTGTATGTGTTAGTGTGTGTATTAGTGTGTAGTGTTGGACACGCGTTGATGAAATCTACTTTTGCTTTGGCATCGGCTTTTGCATTTTTTGGCCAACGGCGTCGCCGTCGAAGGAAAACATTTCAATTTTCTAGGCCAGTGGACAGGCTGGGGCGGTTATCCATCCAACTAGGAGAAACTACGAGCCAAAGTGGCGGCCCATGGGGCCGTTGTCCTGGCGAGCGTAACCACGCACAACGAAGGATTCACAGCCCAAGGATTTGTTTGTCAAAAGCAGACAACGACTAAAATAACAACAGCAACAACAACAACAACATCACATCCAAATGGACTCTTTTTGAGGCTTGCTAGAAGCTTGCCAGGAGAGGGGGGAGGCGGGCATCAGGGCTCGGGTTCGAATTCTGGTTGCCTGTCAACTTTCAAGTTGGTTTATTTATTTTTCATTTTTAGGCCGCTTTTTCTCCTACAGATCCTGACACTGCCCACCGCCTTCTCCCACTCCTTGGCCCTGGCAATCTTTGTGCACATTGATGAACCTTTTGCGAAGCATTTTCTTCCTTTTCTTCAGCTTCATCTTCTTCTTCGTTTCTTTTTCTGTGTGTTTTTTTTTAATATTTGCAGCTTTGCTATGTTTGTTTACAGTTAAAGGACACAACAGCCCACAGGAAGTCCTGGGCGTAGGCTCATTTTGTACCTCCTGTTCGTGGGATAAGCCCAGCCAGATTGTTAGATGGCTCCACCGTCATCCAAATAGATTTCTAAACGAGAAAAAAGAAGAAAAACTTTTCGCCTTTTGCGCTTCCTTTTTGCCTTTTTCATTTGTTCATCTGCTCTGTGTTGTTGTCAGTCGAGAAAACTGTTTGGGAGGCTCCCGAGTCTGGCAACGATTTTTTCAATTTTGCTGCCACAAAACTGCAATCAGTTGGCGAAATACTTCAACTAAAATGGATTTAAGAGTTGCTTACCAATTGGTTTCGACACTAAAGAACCTGAAGAAATTGAAGTGAAAACCCTGAATCCGGATATTGAATCGGACTACGAGTATGTGATGTATGATGTATGGGTATGTACTTAAAATTAACATAGCCTACAATTAATACAAAAAAATAGTTTTTTTTCTCAATTATGATTTATATTATTATTATTATTATTTATTAATATTTAACCAAAAACTAACGGATTAATTTAAATTATTTGAAGTAACTTCAACAGTTTTGCATAGATTTCTCCCAGAACAACATATGTATAGTTACTTCAATCAAAATGTAAGAGCAGTCTTAAAGACGACCATCATGGAAGAGAGTACAACAACTCCGTGGTCTAATTATTAATGAAGGGTCTTCATTTATAAGACTGACCTTCCAAAGCATATACGAACTGTCTATCTACAATCGGTCCCTTCATTTACATTTCTGGTTAACCCAAATATGTGACCGAGTTCGTAACAGTCAATTAACCAATTAAAATGTGAAAAGTTGGCCAAGCAAGGAAACCCCAAGGGTTAAACAAACGCGTTCTCGTTTTGTTACAGATCTAAATGGCTCGATAACACCGCGCACCTGCGGACTTCCGCATTAGGTAGGCTCACCTCTTTGCTGACATCTCTGGACACCTCTAGACCTCGAACCCTAGTCGAAATTGAAATTTACGATAGCGATAACGCCCCAATCAAATGAGGCAGTAGCTCAACGAGCGCGAGATAGTGTCAGTTTGGTGTGAGAGTCGCATAAATTCGTCGGGCAGCGAAGGACTCTCCGACAGAATGTTAAACGAAGCCTGGAGAGACAAGGCGGTTATTAACGACTCACATTTCTTCAAAAGGATAACAACAAATTAAAGGATTTGCTCCTTTGTGTGCCTTTTTGTTCGACTGCCTTTCATTGTTTGCTGTCAGAGCAAAAGGATTCTAGGAAATTGTTTTTCTTTCTATGCGTCTATGCGTCTTTTCATCATTTTTGTATTCTTTTTTAAGACGTAAAACGTTGCGCAATTTTCGAGAATTGTGAGGTGAGCGAGGGCGTGGCATAGCCATGAATGTGCAAACAATAAATTGCATCTGGTCAACAAAGTGTCACAATAACCAGAGCGAAATCTCCATCAAAGTGTAACTAAACCCCTTTTTGGTGGATATGCCACTTAACTTTACTTTGTTCTCGCTGTCGTTTGTTGATGTTGATGCGATGAAGTCGTCAGCCTCAACCCCTTTTTGGAGGGTCCTTCGAAGCAAACCCTTTCGCCGTGCGCAAGCGCATGAACAGCACTTAATGGCTTATTAAACGCATCGCAGCAAAAGGGCTGAACCCTGGAAGGGTTGCGGCTGGGTTTAAAGGGTTGCTTTGTCGATTGTTTCGTTGTTTTGGTTCTGCGGTGTTGCCGTTGATGACACCGCTAATTGCTGGCTAATTTGATGAACTCATAATGGGTTTAATGGAAGGGTTTTAGGTGACAGCAAACATATATTCTGAAGTGTTGTCGATCCAACCAGGATTGAGTAACAGCCGAAACCAAATGAGCTCTTATTCGACTCGCACCTGTCAAATGTTTATATCCTAAGACGTTGCACAACTCGCTTCGCTCAAGTGAACTCATGTGAAAATTTCTCATCACTGGCTTTTCCTGTGTCAGCGGCGTGTGATAATTAAAAACTAAGACAAACGATGACAGCAACAGCAGCAGAAGCAGCAGCAGCAGCAGCAGCAGGACAATAATGTTTGCTATGCAAATGACAGGACAATAGACACTTGTGTGAAAGGCCCGAAGCCATTCCCAACATCATCGCAATACAATACAAAGAACGTAAACTCAAATACCGAAATAGATATAAATAAGAAAGAGCAGCTGTAATTGAGTTACCGAACTTAGCATACCCTTATTATCACTCAAGTTTTCTGTCAGTATTAATTCAAACTAATGCTACTTTATTTACTACTACTTCATTTAAATTTAAAAGAACATTTTGTTATTGTATAATTATTTTTTTTGTATGTACATATATTCATGCTAGGGCAAAAGCTTATTTCTTATGGCACTAGACACTAATAAATTTAATTTATATCAATTATTTAAATTTATTATTTATACAATACATAATTTAATACAACAATTAAATTCATAACATACACATATGAAATTTCGTATAAGATTACATGCGTATTTAATACAATTTTAAATATAAAAATATACAAACATTAAATTAATCTTCGAACTTAGAAAGTGAGAATTTAATGATGCATACTGAAGCATTGCGTTAATAAATATTATTTATATTTTTTTATTTATTCCTCACATTAAATGTATCCACAGCTTGTTATAAAATCATAATAGCCGTCAGTGAGTGTATTTGAAAACGGTTGGTGGCTAATTAAAAACGTAGCCAAGCGAAGGCCGCTGAATAAACAAGGAGCTGGCAGCGCGATAATGGCCACAGCGCATGAAAGGACACGGCGAACAGATAATGTCCTGGCACGTCATTGGCCATGCAAAATGGCCAAAAGGATAACCAAAAATGAAAAGCAAGTAGCCGAGCCAGATGACAACTTTTCGTTTCTTTTCTTTTCTTTACATTCTTTTTTTTTTGTGTGCAGCTTTCGGTGAAGCCTCCTTTAATATTTAAGGCACACGAGCGTAATTTGCGCTCTGGAAATTAAAAGCAAAATATGCAAAAGAGCGAGAAAAAAAATTAAAAATATTTGCTAACAGCCAATGGCGAAAGCAGCGAAGGCGACGGCGACGGCGAAGGCAAGCAGTGACCAGTTGTCCTGTGACTCGCTTTCTATTGTCCTTGGCAACTGGCTTTGTTGTAGCTGCCATCGTAACTGCTGCGATAAGGTTGTCTTTCGTCCTGCGTCCTGCGTCCCGCGTCTCACGTTCCTCGTGCTTCGCTTTTGTTTTGTTTCGGAGGCAAAATGCAAAACAAACTTTTGCCAAAACTCGTGCACAGCTCGTACTTAGGCTAAGGCGTGGGCAGTTCACGCTACTGAAGGCGGGGAGCCGTGGTGTGGGCGTGGCTGTACGCCTCAAGTGCGCCTCGCTGCCTGCGTACAAAAGCCTTTATTTAATTTAATTTTTGAGTGCGTCTCCACGCTCAAAGCTTTTTCATTAGCAGTTGCCAGAGTACGCAGGGATGGGCGAAATTCGGGGGGCTGGAAACCAACAAAAAGGATGTCAGCTACAAACCTGACAAATCTTTACTGAGAGTTCGGGCATTCGCATTGAAGTTTACTTTAAGCTATCGATATTTCACTAAATATTGATTCATTGGTTAGTTAACACACCACTTCACTTTCTAAAAAAATTTAGACAAAAATTATAAACAATGCGTTATTCTTCAATCCTAAAAATAAGTAAATAAATTGTATATTTATTTGATTTATTTATTTTTTATTTGATTTATTAATATTTCAATTATGAAATTTGTATTATCCACAATAGATTTTATTTTAAATTTGGCATTGATTTCTTAGCTTTAAGCCTTGAACAATATTCAATTATTTTTTAACTTGTTTGATATTTATTAAGTTTTTAGCCTTGATTTGATATAACAACTAATACCTTTAACCTTCAATAAAATATTAAATCAGTTGGTTAAGATACATTTTATTTTTTATGTTATCGATAGATCATATCTTTTTGATCTGTTGCTGCATAAAACGTCTCTCAATATTATACCTTTTAAATAGCATGAAAACGAGGATTTTCACCTCGTAGTACGATGTCTTGCCATTGTGATGGCATCGTAAGTCGAATATCAGTTCCTTGGAATCCACAACGTCCCCTCCCCACTGCCCCGCGTCAGTTTCCTTGCCACAGACGCATGGTGCCAAACATTAATCTGCTATGTAAATCTAGAGCACAGTGTAAGCAAAGGCGTCGTATTTGCGCATTTTTAAGTACACCGGACAAGGATGAACGTCCAAGGCGGCCAAGGCGGCCAAGGCGGCCATCCACACCCAGAGCCCAACTGAATCATCCCGAGCCAGCATGAAAGTTCACTTTTTGTGCGTTGTCATTATTCATCAGTTGAGCGCGAGTGCGAGAGCGGCAGGGGATTGTGGAGTCTTGCCGTGTAAATGCTAGAAATGAGGCAGGACCCAACACACCCGCCACATTGCTCAGCCGTAATGCCATTTTCATGCAATGCGACTCCTCCGCCTGCCAGGCAGCCTGGGCTTCGCCTCGCTTTTTTACTTTTACCCTAACAGCACATTAACCCACCGAAAAATGCCCATTAGAAATGTAAGCAGCGAGAAAGAAAAATTAAAATTGGCCACGATTTTCTTTCTTTGCTGGATCTTAACGTGTTGGCGGCCCCTCTCCGGTTCTCCATTTCCATCTCCAGCTCCAGCTCCGTCACCGTCACCAGTTCTATCTCTGTCCCGCCAACGCTTGTCCATTGTTTCATTTCATTTTTTGCTCATTTTTCACTCGAAATGAGCCGCCGGGCATTCATGTCATGTGCTCCAGCTCCACGAGAAGAGGAAGAGAAATCCGGGAGCGACAACGACACCGGCCGGACTCGGACTCGAACTCGAACTCGGACTCGTGGCAGCAGATAGCAGCATTGCCGCCGCGTGGCTTTCAATTTACGCGACTGCGTCCGGCACATCCTTTCAGCGTGTGTCCTTCGAGTTGAAAGCAGCTTAAACAGCCTCCCAGTTCCAAGTCTTTTGTTTGCTTAAACATTTTTTTCTACTTTGGCGGCATTTTCCATTAAAATTCCGCCACTTTTTTTTCCTATTCTTCTGCTCGTACTCGCAGAACAGCAACAACGACAGCACAACAACGAGCGGCAGGACGAAAATTTAGAAAAATAACGCAAGAATTTAAATAATAAAGCAAGCGCGCACAAATGAATCTAATTTTTTACAAAGGGGGCAACAACGGGCTGTCCTCTAGATTTGTGGCCAACGGGAGTTCGGGAGGGTGGCAGAGGGTGGTGGGGGTGGTCATCAGGGCATAGCTCTTACAGCCGACGGCCGAGTAAAGTGCTCAAGTGGGGCTCGAGTAAATGAAAAAGTGTTTTGCTTTCTGCTGCTTATTTTTGTTAATTTTTTCTCCACTTGTAAATTAATTTTATTTCGCCTCGCTGCGCATCCTTCAGCTTGCAACGCATTGTTATCCTTCGGAGACGTTGACAAGTTGTCCTTCCAGTTCCCCAATAGCTGAATACTTGACACGGGAGAAGGAAGCCTTCGTAGGCATTGTTCTCATGAAATACGAATTTTTTGTTGACATTTAAATCGCTCACAAATGGGTAGAGAAAAACTAATGTAATTCCAACTTTTAAAACAAGTCAAAACGCTGATTTATAAGAAAACGCGTGATTAATGTAATGGACAGAAGAACAAAATGATTTCGGTTTTTCTATCACTTGTGAAAAGTTTTCGAAAATCGATTCTATTATTTAATTCATTTTAGTCAAATTCGTGAAACCAGTAAAACTTTTTAAAAATTGTAAAATTGCGCAAATCATATTTCATTTATTTTGTACAGCTTCAAAATAACATTTTCGATATGTCAGCTGAATCAAAAATAACCCTATTGAAACTTTAAACCCGTTGGCAAACACCTTTCGCGCTAAAAACTCATATCGCAAGGGGTGGTCATATAATCAAGTGTGACACATAAACGACATGCGCACCCTTTTCTCGTTCACAGATGCAAACAAAATCGTTAAAAAAATTTGTAAAATTCGACAATTTGGCAACAAAAATTCGCATTTCATGTCACGCTTGGCAAAGTAGTTCAAATCACAACTGAGCCGCCCGACCGCGCCCCTTCATTAAAGCGAGGGGCTTAATCAACGTGCAGCAGCAAACAGCAGGGGCAGCAGCAAACACCACCACCATCATCGCCATTACCATCAGCATCACCATCACCATCGAGACAAGGACGAGTTGCGGAAATCAACTTGAAACTGGGTGAAAAAAATTGCAAATTGATACAAAAAAATTGGAAATAAAAAAGAGAAAAAACTAGGCAACGACAGGCGCACAAAAGACTCAGGGATTTTGCTGGGCTGTCAGCTCGTGCGTGGCTGATTGTAGGGTTGAGTTGTCTTTGTCCCAGCCTAACTGGGCACGCGCGCAACGAAAGGATTTCGTGGAGCACAACACAACAACTAAAATGAAAATTTCATTGATTTTCCAAGAGAAAATGCGTTAATTTTTGATGCGAGCAAAAACTTGCGGGTGCTGAATAGGGAGGATTTGAGTTGAGCGGGTGGTTGATTACATAAGCCCATTCCGACCAGACTGTACATACCTATAGTAGATATGTGTACATAAGTATATGTATGTGTGTTGTATATAGAGAAACCTTTTATGTAAGCCTTGAGCAACCCCTTGACCAGCAGACGCAATTAGATGACTTGAAAATGCGTTTGCCCACCGACGGGACGCACGCACATCAAGCGATGGTCAGTCGACTACCTTTTTTTTCGCATGACCAGCGTATCCTTTGAGCAACCCCCGAGCGAAATGGCATACGCAACAACAGCTGGTCAGTGTGTTGTAGGTCAGCGAGTGACCTACAAATGCCGCCAAAAATGAACAGCCAGAAACTCTGGCAAAAAGGATGCTACACGCACATCTCAAAGGCAGCGGAACCTGAATCGAATTTAGCATTCCCCAATTCTGACAACTGGCAAGTTTTATTTCATGATTTTCACTATTTTCATTTTTGGCCAACTTTCCACTTTCGCTTTCCTGCAGTTGGAGCCTTCAAGCGTTGGAGTAGGAGTAGGAAATGCGCGCCAGCCAGGATGCGAGGTTGCAGCAAAGGGCGGCAGCTGTGCGGCTTCGTGGCGGCTTCTTGCCGTTATGTGTCGCCTAGATAACCTTTGGCCTCGTGCTCACACACAGCCAAATGGAAAGAGAGAGAGAGAGGGAGCGTCCAACTGGCTGTGCTGCGTACAAAGGATAATACACAAAGGACCTCTTGCTGACGCAACAATGGCAACAACAATTTTTAAAAATGTTTTTGTGTGTGCGTTGCATTCGAACATTCTTCTTTTTTTTTGTGTAAAAACTATAGAAAAACGAGCATTAGACGAGGAGAGCTCACCCCATGCCTAGAGAGAGAGCCCCTGACCCTACCTACTCATATAAGCCATAGCAATGCCTATTGCCACTCCGATTCCTCTTCCGATTCCGCATACCATATGAGGGCTGTCCTAGCGTGTGTTGGCACAATTCGTCACCGAACTCGAGTGAAAACTTGTTAAGAGTTGCTGTTTGCGATTGAGAGAAAAAGTGAGAGTTGAATGACGAGCATGGGAGCTCAGCAGGCGCTGTCAGGCATTGGAGTGGGTCAGACACTATTTATATGGATAAAACGATAAAATAATAAAACGATAGAAATCTCACAACTTACCAAATCTACTTCTACAATTGGAACACTTATAACTTATTCAATCTTCGATAAAATACAATATTAATTGCAATAATTTTTAATTTTTGTTAATGCAAAACCATCTTGTTGTTTAGAAAGCACGACAGCTTTAATAATTCAATGGCAACCAAAGATACCCATTTAGAGAACATCTCTAAAGTAGTGACTGGGTTTTACTGGGTATAAATATTTGAATTTATGAATTTATGTTTTAAAAATGTTTTTAAGGATGAAATCAAAAGACTTTGTTGTAATGATAAAATATTTCCATATTGAGAATTCTATTCCTGTGTATTGATAATATAACTAATAGTAATAGTATGGAAGTATTTTCAAAATCATTATGTGTTAAAGATTCAATTAAATATTGGGACAGCAATGCGAATAAAATGTGTAAAATTTGTCAACCAGCTGAATACTGAATTTACATGTAAGGTAATAGAAAATAACTTATTTTAAAAAACTTATTTTAAATATTATATATTTAAATATTATACGTTATAGATTCAATTAAAAATCGGATTTGCATGCTACCAAGCTGAATATTGAATTAATGAAGAAGTCTAAAATATCCTATTTTTAAAATATTATGTGGTATAGATTTAATTAAATATCGGGACTGCTATACGAATAAAATGTATAAAATTAGCATGTCACCCACTTGAATGTATCTGTAAAGTAGCTGAAAAGACCTTTTTTTAAATATTATATGTTATAAAATTTGCATGTCACCCAGTTAAATATTAAATTTATCTGTTAATTAGACGAAAATAAACTATTTTAAAACTATTACATGTAATTGATTGAATTAAATACTGGTACAGTTATGCAAATAAAATGTATAAAATGCATGTCACCCAACGGAATATTGAATTTATCTGTGGAGTAATCAATAACTTATTTTACATAAGTAAGCATTGGAGTAGTAAAATGACGGCATTAGTCAACATCAACATTGAAAGTGAGTGCACTCACTTCTCCACATGCAACTCCAATGGCAACAACTGTGGCACGTGGCTGCAGTCATCAAACCATGAGCTCCAGCCTGCCAAGAAGTCAGCGAACTCTATGAAAAACAATGACGACACTTTTTTTTGGGGGGAATGAATAGTGAGTGGGAGAAAACTTAATTTTTTAATCGCGCGGCTGGCAACTGTGTTGGCGATCAAATGACAAATCAAACAACAGCAGAAGAAAATTGACAATGAAAACAGAGAATGTTCAAGGAGAGGGAAAGACTGAAGGCGGCCAGGGGACTGGGGCTGTGGTTGGGGTTGTGGTTGTGGTTGTGGTTGTGGCGGTTGCACTCGAATGTCAAACGTAGTGTGCAACACATTAATTCCCCCAGTAAAACACAAGCAGCTCACAGCGCCCATACTGCTCCCCCCGCCCCAGGAGTTGCCTCTTTGAAATCCCATTGCCGACAACAACTGACAGCAATTAAAAGACGCGAGACACGCGTCGTTCCCTGCGCCTCATCCAGTGGCACGCTGACAATTTGGATATGTAAATGTGCGACTAATGAACACTTCAAAATACTGCCTCCCGATTGCGTCTCGGGGATGCTACTGGGAGTCGCAAGGCAGCTGCGTATTAAAAAACCGAAAGAGAAAGACAAAAAGTCGACGCGTGCTCGAAGTGCAGCGAAGTGACGAACCGTCGCCCAGGTATGCAAGCAAATGAGTCTCAAGGAGCTGGCCGAGAAGGATCCTAGTCGTGTGCGGATGCTGATGCTGATGCTGATGCTGCGACCCTCGCCAGAGCATTCACTTTTTAGGATTCCCCCCCTTAAAAAACAAGATGCAGCTCTCGTGCCCGACATCAGGCATCAGGCGCGTTCCTTGTCATCGTCATCGTTGTCTCCTTTTGCTTTCCCTATCAATTTGGCCAGCTCCTCTCCTCCTGTCTCTCCTGTCTCTCCTGCCTCTCATCTGCCGCAGTCTACCTTTTTTTTATAGGTAAATCTCCTTTTAATGCGCTTGTGCCGCGCCATCGATCCGTCGGTTTGCTTGTTTGTATTTTGTATTTTTGGTGTGTGCGTCTTTTTAATAGGATTTTTTATAGGCTTTGCCAGCGCGTCTCGATTGCAGCATCTTTTTTACGTTTGAGGGGTTCTCTCTTCTTGGTTTCATCCGCTTCGCTCGCTTCTGTCGCGTGCTTTGCCGCTCTCACTTGGCGGATTGCTCTTCTGACAACTGTTCGTTTTCTTTTTTTATTTTGTTTTGATATTTTTAGCAATTTTATTGTACTGTCTCTCTCCCTTGCACATCTTCTTTTTTATTTTATGATGTATGAAATATTGATAGTTTTTATGGGCACTTTTATGGGCGATCAGTTGTGTTAAGACTAATTATCGGATACATTGAGAGAGCAAGAAGCGGTTACGTCACACATTCTTACATTGAATTAACGTCGTGTTATCATAATGAAAAATCTGCTATACCAAAAATCATTTGACAAAAGAAAAAGTCTTCGAATGATTTCTGCATACGGATTAAGGACGGCGCTCGGAATGATGATAATGATGATTTCGCTGATTGTCAACCAGAAACAGGAAAGCAGAAGCAACCCCTTGTGAGTGACAGTTAAATTTACTTTGCATAGAACCCGGCTATGAGAATGCGTCTGGACAAATGACCGTTAGAAATCTTACGAAATATCATAAAAGAAATCCCTGAAACTCGTCTTTTGTGCCGTAAAGACATTGACAAAGTTGTTGCAGCAGGACATGACTCAGGCAGAGTGGGATGGGGAACGCGATTGTTATAAGAAATACGTCGCATCACGCAACGCACTATGGGAGAACATCCTGAGAATAGCTATGGGTTGGTTTGATATGACAGTTTTTGAATATGAAATCTGTGTGGGGGCAAAACTACGCATTGATGATTTATTTTCATTAGAGACACCATTTTGCATATAGAATGAGGAAAACTTCTGATAAAGAATTTCACTAACCTTAGCAGCTCAAGTTGAACAACAGCATTCCATATAAGAGAAGCTAATGAACTTTTCCCCTTCGAGTACTTTCCCAAATTCAGCAGCAGTCGCATATTAATATTATGCAAAAGGGAATCATTAGTTGCAACCCATAGAGTAGAAATCAATAAAAATTACGGCATAAAAGTGCAATTAATGTGCCATGACCATCACGACGATGCCCAGGATGGCCAGGATGAGCACGCTAACAGTACGAGCAAATGTCAATGGCTGCCAAAGGGATTGAGTGTGCAAACCCCTCAACGCGTCTAACAATTTGATATGCATGACAAACTGTTTGGTATATAGTACATATTAGAGTATATAGAGTTAGGATGCGAGCAACCCTTACCCATATGCATACGCATAATTTGCCACCCCTTTGGCATACACCCACCCCGTTTGTCTTGGGCTGCAGCCCTCGCTTTTTGCCTGTTGGGGTTAAACGGTGAAAATGGCGCGTGTTCGACGTAAGAAAATTATGCGCACATATGTGATGCCACATCAATAGCCATGAGGCAAGGCCAAGCGAAGTCTACGACGTGTCGTATCAATTTACAGAACATATGCAGATCCGATTAAGGGCAAAAAATAAACGAAGAAAAAACATGCATTTTGAGGGCGGGCCATTTGAACCACGAAAAAACGGTTGCAACGCGTGCCCAGGCTGCTTTCTTATGCCGTCTACTGCGTGCAACATGTCGCGTGCCTGGCAAACAGCATCCTTAACCTCATCCATTAAGCGTTCCTTTTTTGCATCAAAAGAGATAAAAAAAAAATGTTTAAAAAATCCAATACAAAATATCAGAACAGCGACAAAAAATTTGTGAAAAATTCCTTAAAATAGAAAAGAAATGGGCAAAAATTCGATGGATGTGTGCGTGTGTGTGTTCGTGTGTGCTGCATCCCTTGTCAACAATGGCATGAAAATCCCGTTGCTGACCTCACGATGACCCCAAGCCCAATCCCAAGCCCAAACTGCCCCTGTTTCTGTTTCTCTCTTTCTGTTGTTGTTGATGATTTTCTCCCTTGGTCTTCATTCAGGCCGCAAACAAAAGCCGGCATTTTTGTGACTGATTGCATGCATGCAGCATGCATATCCTTGCATATCCTTTTTGTCCCGCACATGTATTCGACAGTGTCTGTGTGTGTGTATGTGCAACTGGCGCTTTGGCCAAACAATGCCACCGTTGCCTTTGTGTGCAGTTTTCGCGCGCCATTTGCATGTTTTTCCACTTCCACTTCCCCGCTTTTCCACATACATTTCCCATTTCCATGTCAAAAATTCACAAAATGCAAAATAAAAAGGGGCGACCCCCTACTCCTCGCCGCTCTCTGTTATTTATGGCAATGTGGCAAGCTGCCAGGCACTGAAATGCAACCAAAGGGATGATGCACATTATGCAAAAAAAAACCGAGGACAACGCGATGTTGCAAAATTATGAAAATGCATATAAAGAACTATTTGAGATAATATGTAAAATATATATTTAAGAAGTCTGAATATTTTCCACTCGGTTATTACACATGGAGAGAACATACATAATTCATATATAGAATTTATGCATGTTCGTAAGGATATCTCAGCACTAGAAAAAAGGTACAAATATGTTACTTATGTTATTATAAATTAATGGACAACAACTCTGAATATTTTCCTTTCGGTTGTTAAAGAAACAGATTTATAATAAATTTTGTTATAGGAGTATGTTTTAAAGTTGTTATCCAACATAATCATAAATTAATTAAAAAGCGCCTATATTTTTATAAAATGTCACTCAGCCTTATTTGCAAAAATTATTTAAGCGACATTTTGTTGTTTGTTTTTTTTTAGCTATTTCTCCAAACAAATTTTAATTCAGTATAATAACTAAGATATCGAACTAACCACGTTGCCAATTGCTGTGATTCAACATTGACGAATACTATAAAAAAATATTTTCCTGTAGAATTTGTTATTTGTCGTTTACGTTAATTTTATAAATACACAATATACATATATTGTAATCATGATTTATATTTATATACATATATATTTAATATTATATGTTACAATTAATTAAAACTACGTAATTTCAACTCCAACATTTTGTTAACAAATGTCTCTTAAGATATTCTGTAGTAATTTTTTAAGCTCTCTTGTCAAAAAATCAGTTTCGAAGGATTTCTTAAATAATAATAAATAGCATTCTCCCAGAAGTATTTGAAAATTATCATTCATGCAGGAAATTGATTCGTTTGAAATTTGTAGCTAGTTAGACAGTTGACTCCAAAGGTCCTGTCAACCACATTCCGAGAAATTAAATCGATCAAAAAGATCAAAATATTATGCCTACCTATGCAAATAGTAAAAAAACCCAACTTTTTCTCACATTTCGTCCACTTGACCTTGTCGTTGACCCAGGACATTTAAAAAACATTCTTGAAAATAACAAAAAATTAAAAAGTCCCATTTAAAGTAGGGCACAAATCCAAAATGCAGAACTAGAGCTACTCCCCGGGCAGCGGACAAGCGAGAGACGCATTCACACGCCACGGGGAATCGGACATTGGCGACCCATATGCAAAGCAACAGTATCTTCGGTGGTCACGGGTCGAGCCTCTGTTGCATTGTGTTCGACTTCGAAGACGTTGCGAATTTTTGTGCATTCTTCCCGCTGCTTCCCTTATCCTTGCTGACAACCCAACAATGGGCGAATATTTTTGCATAAACCCGTCGCTATGCATTATGCAAAAAAATATATATAATACTCAAATTTATAAATGCAACTGCTCAACACGACTACCTAGAGGGAACAATATGCGTATGGACGACTCAACGACCATTTCTTATGACGCTGCATTTTCCACGCCTGCCCCGTTTAATTAGAACAAACAATGCCAGTCCCAAGACGCTGTCTGTTTCCATTATTTTTCTTGTTTTTTTTCTCGATTTTGCAAGTAACTCCGCTCCGAGGTCCTGCACCGTTAAACTGTTTACTTAACCCAAGGGTATGCAGAGGGTCCTGGTCCTGTCTGTGTGGGTGGCTTAAAAAAACAGCACTCAGACGCTGCAATTATGAGTGCTAGGCCCCGTTAATTTGCTGGCTTTAATCCTTTTTGGTAAAGTCATTCGTGCGTTGAAAATTTCACCAGCTCATGCTTCATAATTGTTCGATTGGAATAGGGATTGGTATTGGCAATAGCACTGGTTCGTGTTTTGTTATTGGCAGTCGACTAGGGACTGTTGGAATATTGTTAACTGGGTTCTTGGGATAGGATTCAATTTCAAAAAAGTAATGCACTTGATTTGCAGCCTGGCGACCTACTTTCTCTGGAGGATTAGACAGCAATTTCTGTAGATCTCAAGTGAGTTATCGGAACAGGTACCCAGCAATGTCTTTTAAGAAAATGATGTTGATGAATATGATTTTATGATCATATTGTTTCACACATAAATAAATATTAAAAGAAAATGGTCAAGATAATAGTAAGAAAAACTATTTTATTCCGAATATTATACTTGCAGCACAAATAAATTATAATAATTATTCTAAATAATTTATAATTTAATTTTAAATTCTCTTATGTACTAATTGTTTTACATTTAAATAAATATTAAAAAAAGGATGGTCAAAAAGTAGTCAGAGAACCCAAATTAATTCATTTTTTCCAATTATGTTTCAATCTTAAGACATTCCGAAAATTACATTTGCAACACGAATAAATAGGAGCAAAATTATTCTAAATATAATATTATTTTATCCAAATTCTCGTTTGTGTAACTCAATGTTGTTTAGTTTTGTTTTGGCTGGCCAATCCAATCATTCATTTGCGCCAGAACAGCAAAACTTTTGCCGCAAGTGATTACTCAATTTAAATGGCAACATCTTACCCAAGTATCCTTCGTATGCTAAAACAAGAAAAAGGAACCCCTAACAAATCAAATCCACTACAGATGCTAATGCATGTGCTCCCAAATGACATGAGGCAAATGGTTGAGAGTCGTTCTTCGAATTCTCTTGATTGGGGTGTGCATGTGTGCGGGTCTGAGTTGGTTTAGTGTTAATATTTTTATTTTCACCCTTATAATGTTATCCACTCACCCACACAATCACACACACACACACACACACACACACACACATGTCCCATAGCTATTCGCCAGCTAATCTAATGCACACAATCGAAATTTGCCTAAAAAACAGACCACACCTCTCCATGATGCTGAACGCAAAGAGATGAGACACTTTGGTCTCCCGTCGCAGATAAGAGCCTTATGGTCTTTAACGCCACACAGTTTTTTGTCACACATGCACAAGTCTATTACATAGATCATTTATTACACGAGCACAGCTAGAGACATCTTAGCTGTTGACGGCAACGTGTGTTTCTAATGTGATTATACCCAGTACCCAAAGGATACAAGAGTATAATCGCTGGGTGCTGGCTTAAGGGCCAAGCTTCTGCATCATCGACACTATAAGAAATATTTATGTTCATGGTCAGCACAAACCTTCAAGATCGCATCTGCTTAGTCTGAACTAAACTCAATTAAATAATGGGTTTAGTGAACTTGACTCTACTGAACAGCAATGCTTCCAATGTTAACAATGTTATTCTTACATATTAAAGAAAATCTACTTTTGCTCAGATTAAATCGAGTTGCAGTATCTCACTTCCGAGTACGCTCAACTGAATTGTTTTTGCTGGTTTTTTTTCTTGACCGTCAGCCGCCCAAGCAGCCTCTATCTTCGTCCTATCAATACGGTTTCATCGCACTTGGAGCTTGAGTTTGTTTTGGCTATACCACGATTGCTCAATTTTCAAGACATTTAGCAATTGTATATCTTGCTGAGAGTAATATAGCTGGAAAATTAAGATGTGCCACAACATCACAGAGTTATAGTAATATTGTTATGTATTTTCTGTCCAGTCGCAGGGGCTTTGCATTAATTTGTTTTATTTTTATTTTATATTTATTTCAAATATACATATGTACATGTGATAATGATAGACGATCCACGCTGTCGACGACGCTTCGTCGATTTTGTCACTATCGATATATTCAACTGTAATCGATAGTTTGATTTTTATTTCATTTTATATTTTCTCCATAATAAGCTTACCCAATTAATTTAAAAATGTAGTTCAATTAGGGATAATTCATATATTTAAAGTATATATTTATCCCAACTCTGTTTACAAAAATAAAGTAAACATATTCAGATAAACGAAATGAGACTAGTTCTCGCGATCGGTTTAAGTTCAAATGATCACAGTGGTTCCATTTAATTTGTTTGACAACACTAAACAACATAAACAGAAGCGTGCTTGTTAATTAAGTGTAAATTGTTGCTCGCTTAACACGAAGGAACTTATTGAAATGTCGTCGCAATCAGAGGAGGAGTCAAACCTGTCCGAATCTCTAGTGTCGTTGAACCTGGATGCAACCTCCCGTGATCAGCAAGCGGATGTGTCAACTCCAGATGAGTCTTCCGCTGCCGCGTCTCGAACTCTTCCCCGCCGAACAAGGCGCAAACAACCGCTGCCATTATCTCGGGCTGCAGTAATAGATCTGAATATTACCAGGATTCAATCGCGATCAGGTTTTATGATTCCGCGTCTGAGCTTTGGCCGTCTCGTCCGCGAGCTGTTGTTCGAGGAAGCCTCCCCGGAATGGCGCATGACGACACCGGCCTTGGAAACATTGCAGATGGCAACCGAAATGTATATGACACAACGCTTCGAGGACGCCTATTTGCTGACCCTGCATCGGGGTCGCGTAACGCTTGATGTGCGCGACTTGGCACTGATCAACTTCATTTTGCAGAAGCACGGCGATATATAAGCTTCTCTCTAGTTGGCTAGTTTAATGAACATAATGTATTTTTAGATAAAAGAACCTACAAGAGAAACTTGAATTCGGAAATGTAAGTATAAAGCATAAATATATTCAATACTAAACTGTCTCCTGACTCCATTCGGGTTACTCCTGCTGCCCAATCCAATCATTCATTTGCATCGACGACCAAGTAAGCAGCAAGCAGAAAGAGCACAACTTTTGCCCCTAGTGATTGCTCAATTTAAATGGTAACAGCTTCCCCAAGTCCCATCTCCCTTTGCTTATCCTAAAACAAGAAAAGAAACCCCGATATGTTCCCAAATGAGGCATGAGGCATGAGGCAAATTGCTGTGGTTGAGTGTCGTTTTGCCAGTTTTCTTCGATTGTTGTGTGTGTGTTAGTGGGTGGGTTTAGTGTTAATATTTTTATTTGCACCCTTATAATGTTATACACCCACACACTGACACACACTCACACACACGGCTAATCTAATGTACGCCATCGGACTTTGTCTAAAAAATGAGGCTCTCCTCGTGGGATGCTGATCGCTGGGTATGAATCACTTAGCTGTCCTGCCACAGATACTCCGTGGGTGTTGACGGCCTCGAGTGTGTGTTTTTAATGTGATAATGCAGATATATCAAAGCTCTAAAAGTCTTATTATTTTGTATGAATACGAGCATATATTTCTTTTAATTGATGTTTGTCTATCGATTTCACTGTTTAACACTATAATTGTATATCATATCTTTTTATTTTTAGTCCTTACCATCGTACCATCTATATGCCCGATTTCCTCAATTTCTTAACGTTGTATTAACTAGAATTATAGTCAAATAATAAAACTATAAGAAAATTGTTTTACAAATATATGTAATGATTATGAGAAACAAATGAAAAAACTGTATACAACATTTTGGAAAATCCATTTGTAAAACTACAATATTTTCTAAGCTTTCGCTAATCACATCAATAGAGTCTTAAAAAAAAAAAAAAAAGTGTCCTTAATGTTTTTTACATTAAAAAATTAATATGTGAAACCTTTTAATTTTAAGCACTTAAGATGTAATTAAAAAGATTAATTAAAAAAATCAAAATTAAATGGAAAATATTTTACATGTTTAACATTATTTGAAATAATTTCAAATTTGATTTTTAAATTTAATCAATTAAATTAAAACTAAATAAATTTATTTTGAATACTATTTATTTCGAGCAAATAAATAAACAAACCAAATGCACGATGGGTTTTAAATACATCAACATATTCTTTTTTAAGTTGTATTGGAATTTGAAATTTTCCATTCCATTTCTAATCAAGTATCCCTTGAGCCTTTTGTGGCAATCCCAAAGAAGTCTGGTTTTAGTTTGCCACAAGCATTACAGTACATCCCTCCTCACATGCACACTCCACAGTCAAATTGTAATCAAACTGTCAACATAAGAGACAAACAAAAAAAAAACACCAGAGCAAAAGTCCTAACCCAAGCTGCCAATGTTCCTCCAATATCTGAAAACCCGCCTCTCGTTAGCCACGACATGCGAATGCGTCGAGTGTCTCAATTTATTTGGACTGCTGTTCTGTTGGTTGTACTCTTATAAAGTGGGTACTATACTTTTGTCACATGGGCTCCAAGGAATGTCAACCAAATAAACCAAAATAGTGAACCACATACCCAAACTAATATTTCATGAAAGTATTTTTAATGCGCTAATTTAATAAATTAAACTTAAATAATAATCCTTTTTTTATAATAACACAAGTGTATCTAAAGTTCAGTTCAACTCAGTGAAAATGTTTTACTTGTTTTTTTTTCTTTTTAGGCCAACTTAATTTACTGCTGGGAGAATATGCTAAAAAACGAATGGCCATGACTTTTTTTGGTTTTTGCTGTTGTTGCTTGCTTATCAAAAGTCAAGTAAATAGTATCTGCAGCTAAGAGATACAGATACAGATTGGCACACTCACTCACACACACTCGTGATGATGTCGATGTCGCTGCATGTGATGCTCCCGTGAGATAGTTTGATTAATGGCCACAAAGTATCACAGCATTTTCGGACAACAGTTTTGTACTTTGTAACGTGGCGCATTAGGAACACAAGCAGAGCAGTTAGCAAAAAGCGTTAATACTCACATGGCCCTCAGAGTGTGTGTGTGTGTGTGGGGGTGTCAAGTTGGGAGCTGGGCATTGTGGACACTATTAAGCGAACACCCCAAATATAAACAAGAAACTTTGTTCTAGGCTCGTGCGAGGGCTGCCTTTATTCGTTACTTTTTTTTAAGGCCAAGTGGGCTGGGCATAAAAAGTTGCCTGTTTATAACGCGAAATCATCAACTTAACGTAACGCTTGATTTATGGGCATGTTCCAAAGCGGCAACGCTCACAAATGTATTGGTTCCGTTCAAATCTACTCAGCCAAAGGTCGCTTTTTTTCTCTGCTTTTGGTTAGTGGATAGATGGGAGCGAGAGAGGAGTGCTGGCTGGTTAGAATGGGGCGGGAAGGGGGGTAGGTGAGGTGTAGCTGACAGTCAGTTTGCGTTTGTCACGCGAAGGCATTTAACGGGTCGTCATTGTCGTCGGCATCGTTTTATTAATCAAAAATTCACATCAGCCGTCGCCAGGTGGCGTGTTTTGATGCGGCATTTTATTTAAATTGCCGGCAACGCCATGTTCTTTGATTGCCAGCCAGCCTGCGCCTCGTCGACTCTCTGTTTATCCATCTTGTCTGTCTGGCAACCATTTGACAGGCGGAAAGGGTTCGCTATTGACTCATGACTCTTCGATTTGGCCAAAACAAAAAATACAAAATTGTGTCACGACACGACATGCAAACTGGGAAAATTTGATGGGTGTCTGAATAGTTTCCTGGATCGGTTAGACTTGATACTATCCATGTATTAACAACATTGTGCATTGTTGTAACAACCTGCTAAATTATTTACATTTCGATGTAACAGTAGTTTCGATAACTTGTTAAAGCAGTACTTTCAACGTAATATAAATGTCAGTGCAACAGTGAAGACAAACTTTTTGTTTATTATTTATAGTTCGATTTGCTATTAAATGACATTCATGTACGCTTAAAACTCATATAAATATTTTATTTTATTGAACACATAATTTTTGTATATAAAGTTTCATTTATTTTAATTTAAACGGCAATGCAACTGTGAAGACACACTTTTTGTCTATTACTTATAGTTTGTTTTATTCAAATTAAAAGACACTCTTGGAAATAGAAATAAAAAATCATATACGTATTTTATTATATTGAACTCTTAATTTCTTCATAATTTCTTGGGATTACATTCATATAAATTTAAATGGCAAAACAATAGTGAAGACAAACATTTTGTTTATTACTTATAGTGTGTTTTATTAATATTAAATGACACACATGTACACTAAAAATTAGAAATACAAAATCATATAACTATTTAACTTCATCAGAGCTTACTAGAAAAAGCTTTTCTCAATGTGTATATATTTTAAATTAAACCTGCATTTAATCTTTTAATTATCATTCTTTTAGCAAAAAAATGATCTTAGAAATGTTACTGACAAGTTTTGGTATTTCCAATTTCTGTAACCTGTTTATTATTAATTATTCATTTTGTTTCAACTAATGATAAATTATTAGTGTATTAGCAAAGCTTAGTTCAATGTCCCAATCAGAAATAGAACAAACGTCCCCTATCTCACAGAACACAAATGTAAACCCACTCAAGTTAACCCTTTAATTGCCTTTCTAAGGAAATCTGAGACCCCAAGAACCGAACCCTACCCTACTCATATGATCAGTTCGGGAAAACAACATACGACGATAGATCACATGACATAGAACAATAAGGAAGATAAACAGCAGTCAGCAGTTCTATTTTTTCGGAAACATAACCCTTGAGCTAGGCGAAATGGGTAAATGGGCAAATTGTGGACTTCCGTTGCGTTTCGATGGACAAACAAACAAATAATGTTCCTATTAAATTCAAATTACAAGCCCGAACAGTTGGCGCCCCCCAAACCAAACACACACACACACTTAAGGGTTAGACTGACCCCTGAAGCCCTGACCACTTGAACTGTTAACCCTAAACCCTTGCGTGAACCGTGAGAGACCAGCATATGACGCCTACTCTGCCATATTTTTGATTGTTCTCTAAGCAATTAAGGTGTAGAAATTTGTCTAATCGTGTGCGGGTGGAGTTACCAGGTTGCGGGTAACGAGTAAAGAGTATCTAATGACTTTGTTGACGCGCTATAATTGGTGGCGAAGGGTTTTTTCTGCAACAGCTGGGATATAGATTAGACGTTTGTGCCGTCTGCACAAATTTTAATTTCTCTATTGAATTTATGGGGTTTATCTCTATATGCTGTTTACTTGGAAAAGCCCAAAACTTTAAGTTAAAGCGGAAACTACTTCCACTCCAGTGCAGAGCCACAAACACACACGTGCCACATGAGAAGCGCTCGTAAGTAGAAACAACTCGCAACATCACGCATCTATAGACGACCCTCATCTGCATGCGTTACGCATAAATTTTAACCCAGAAATACGCCCGACAGCTGCCTCCGCCTCCATCTCCGCCCAACTCTCGACGCCCGACTTCCCGCTCCCCGCAACCAAAGTTCGACAGCTTCCGTTTGTTGTGTCTCTCTTCGTTTTTACTGGTCTCCCGCTTTACCCCATGCCCCATATTAATATTATACCATCTCTTTATATCTATTCAATGGCGAAAGAGTTTCTTATCGTAATGCGAAGCCTATAAAAAGTATTAGGGAAGTGCCTCGCTCATGTGGGCGTGCATACATTCAAAATGGCCGTCATAATTTCTATCTGGGCTATGTGCAACACTGAAAGAAATTTGTGCGATTCCAATGAAATACAAAAACGATATAATAGAAATTTAGAAAGTTTTCATTCGAATAAATTAAAACAAGCTAGTATCACGATTCCAAATTACTTAATTTAAATATAAACATTATCATAAAATAAATTGAATTTAAAAAGATCATTGGCTATTAAAAATGTTTAACTATTATAATAAACAAACATTCGATGCATAAAAAATGCATAATGTTGAATTTGGCGGAAAACCAATTGAGTTTTATAAAATTCGTTATTATTGTAAAAACCAGTTTATAGATATATTACATTTGTTTTAGAGCAGATAACTGAAACATATTCTAAAAAATAGGAATGAAGTCAGACCATACAGATTATTTTGTTGTTTGTTTCGTGGAAGAACTAATTGTGGAGAACAAGGTCGAAATGTTGTGTCATTGGGGAAACTCCCTGAACATGAGACACCCTCTGGCTGGCTGTGAATGCGAATGTGACTGTGGCCCAAAAATAACTCAGTCAAGTCATCTCGATATTAAAAAACAACAACACATACTCGCACAACCAAAGGACGGCAGACATGCAACCCCAAAGCGCGCATGATTGAGGGGGGAGTCGAGTCCCACAACGACAGGCCGTCAGCCTCTCCGTTCCACATACGTATCCGCCCCATAAAAAGCTACAGCTACAGATACAGAAACGCAGACAGACAGCAGAGAGACTCCATCTACGTTGAGCACATAAAAAATGAAAATGTCAAAAAATGCCGCACATGGTTAAAAAAAAGAAGCACACTCGCCGAGTGAAAGATACAAACACATCCGAAAGATACAGGCACACACACACATGCTGCCGAAGCTACATGTGGTGAATGAGAATGGTTGTGGGCCAACGTCACACAGCATGCCACACATAAAAGTCAAAGATGGCGTCGTCTGCGTGACTTGCCACCCCTTTTTATTCCCTTTGCGCCTCTGCAACTTCCGACTGCCAATGGGGGAACGGACTGATTAGCATATGAGGCAACGAGCATGAGTATCTGAGGTACGACTTGGAAAATGGCGTCGCTGGAGCTGATGAGCTGTTGATATCGGTTGGGATCTGCCACAATTGTTGTGGTCAGCACTTGACCAGACAATTGTCTGGTTTTTGTTTTTTTTTTGAAAACGAACACATGGTCGACAACATCTTGCATAATCATTGTTTATGCGTCTGTCAACTGTTTGTGTGTATCTCAAGGATCTACAGTAGCTCAGAGGGTTCAACTTGAACCATGCGAGCGCGCGCGCCAACATTTATAATCTGTTGGACACACCTTGTGAGCCCAGGAAAGGGACGTTATTTGATTAAGAATGTCCTCGACGGCAAGGATACAATGATTGCATCGAAATTGCAAAAGAATTTCCAGAACCAAAACGAGTTCTCTTGAGAGGCAACAGCTGCCGTTTGGTGTATGCAGAACGAATGCCATGGAATTGAGTAAGTATCAGGGTATCAGGTAACATTCGATTTGTTTATTTATTCCAAGATATTTGCATTACCGGGTGAAAGTAATGCATTGTCAAATACTTAACATACTCAGCTGAGAAAGCCTTTGAATCCATAGTTATTGAACTTCATTAAGGGTGCTCTTTCATTCACGATTTTCCCGATTTTCAATAGGTTGGAAGATTGACATAATGTTTAGTTTAATACGCAAAGAAAAAAAGAATAAAATGTTTAAAAATGTGTATTATTTTGACCATTTTTTGAACAGCAAAGTTAACTATTGTTATATAAACTAATAGACGCGGCAATTCTGCTTGAAATACAGACTGCATCACTTTTCTAGCATTCCAGGAAGCTAGTTGCTGAAGACACAAAAAGTCACTGTACCCTACAAACAAAAAAGAGGAGCACAAATAGAGTTGCCACACCCAGTCTGGGCACATCCTTTTGCCCTTTGGCAACTTATCAAATCGCCAACAATAACTAACAAAAACAAAATGCCAATAAATCAAAACACCTACAAGAATGGGAATTCCTGGCAATGTCGATGGTTAAAAGGTTAAGCAGCTCAAAAATAAGGGTACGCAGTCAGAGATTGAGCATAAGAAATCGAACAGCGATAAATCCTGGCAAACAAACTCGCTCACAAAAGGCCATGAGCACCATTAAAAAATGGTCTAAGAAATAAGACAGTGGAATAAAAAAGGACTCACATCGAATTTATAGGGTTACACGAGGTGCGAAGACGCTCGGTCAAACAATGCACCACGACCTGTGGATCCTTCGGGGTGAACGGGGCAAATGCAACGAAGGGTAGCCCGACAATGTGACCCTAAGTTCACCGCAAGGATATTTGAAGAAGCGAATATGAACGGCAAAGGGTTTCCTAGACGAGTTTAGACGCAATAAAACTCACCCCGTTACATGGATAGGGGAAACGTAATAATGTCTAGGAATAACATAAAAGCGCGTATAAATCGTAGGTGTTAAAAGAAATGCGACAAATGAATGCACAGCGGGTCGACAGGACTATCGAGGACTATAGACTGCTGCAAGTACAAGCTACAAGCTATGAACGCATTGTTGTCCAAAACATCTGTAATCTTTTATTCTACCCACTGTCTAATTACGCACTGTAATATAACCAGGAGCTTAATGAGCAGCAACTGAGAGAGTAGACGAATGGAAATCCGTCGCATGGGCATTGATTAGCAAGGTAAACAATGGCATTAGACGGCTAATAGAACACGCCTGGCTGGCCAGCTAGACTTTGCAGCGGCCCAGATCAGAGGATAACCCGGCTAAATCCCGAGAAGCGTTCATAGTTTGCAAACAGTTTGGCTAATTTGCAGCCCACAGTTACACCTTCCACAGCATGCAAATGTTGCGGCATCTTGTTTTCCCTTTTTGAAATGCAAAACTGTTTCCAAGAAGGGATTACACGACGATAGATCATCGATCGTGACATCGACACCACTGTCCGGCAAGGCGACCAAGGGTTAAGCGGATTGCCTAAGCCTGGGCCAGAAGTTTTGTTAACAAATGAAATTGGCACGGATTTTGTGCCATTGCTGTAAGCTGAGCCACGCACACATATCAAGTTGATCCTTGAGCAGTAGCAGCAGCTCGCTACAAGGACACAGTCGTGTTGCAGCGATAAAAGTAAATTCGGTTAAGTGGCCATTAGACGGCTTTGTGGCAAGCTTACCTGGCAGCTCCACATAAAAACTGCTTAATTCGTATTAAAATGCGGCCTGAAAAAAACTCTGGCTGCAAATTATTTGTGCCGGGTGTCAAGAAGGAGCAGGAGGACACAGCAATGGAGACTGGTAGTTGGAGCTTAGCATATGAAAATTTGTATGGCAAGTTAAGCTGCGGCATAAAATGCAAGAACTGCTCCCCACACCCCCGCTTACATCTCGGCTGCCTCCTGCCACACAGTAAACAGTCATATTTGCTGCTGTCAGTCGGAGTTACGGACATATTGAGACACATGTCGATGTCCTTCTCCGCTCGCTCTGTCCCCATTCCCCTGCCATTGCCCCTTCCACGACAGCCTCGACAGCCAACTAACTCATAAATTTTTTATCCAAACACGCAGCTAGAAACAGCTACCTAGTTATTGTTTTTTATGAGCTGCGACAATTGCACGCCCACATCAGAACAGAACAGAACAGAACAGTACAGGACACAGAGAAGTCCTCGCTGGAGCGACGGAGATGGAAGGCGACAGGACGACGCCTCGACAGATAAGAGCTGAGAGAGAGAGAGCTGAAACCCAACTGACAATACACAAATATGTGTCACTATTATGAGTTAGCATCCTTTGCCAGACAGTTTCCCAGAATGCCGTTGCACGGCACAGGGATTTCCTGTGCTCGTCTCGAACACGTGCAAGTGTCCTGAGAGCGTCGTGTGAGAGTGTTTCTAATTACTGCGGAGTAGCTGGCAATTGCAAACGAATATCAAATTAGGATATGTTCGACATACAATCGAGTGGGCCCTTTTAGTGTAGTAAAATGCACTCTCCACAAATTGTATTTACCTAATACTGTGTTCTCAGAGCTCGAAATAACTTCAGTTTAGTATGGAATAGAAAAAACTGTGGTAATTTTGGTCGATGGTAAATAACTAAATTTATATTTTTGTGGATATTGTTCAATTGGCGATTCCCCATACTCATATTACAGTTAAAACAAGTAAATTGAGTTAAAACAAATATTAAATATAAAAATACAAATATTTATTATTATCAAATCAATTAATATTTTTTTATTCGTTCATCGATTAATGACAATATATTCTTTATTTAGAGTTCGATTCAATTTACATTTTTAATTATAGTTTTAATTCAAGTAATTCATTCTTACACTTACCAAATTAAATTGATTTTAAATGCAAATGGAAAACCCAAGCAAAATATTAAAATTTAAATTATTTTCTAGATCTTTCGACTGTAATAGATAAAGCTTAAAGTTTAATAATTGATTAGTTTATTTTGATTTTCCACAGTCTTATGTTTTTCGTAATTTAAATAAATAAATCCTCATTGCATATACTTAGACAAGTACATAAATGAAAATCATGTAGTTTTATATTTATTTATTTACGGGATTTTCTATAGCTGCAGGTAAAAATACTTTTATTTAGTGCGACATTCACTACAACAATTATAGTGCAAGAAGCGTTCTAAAAATATCTTGATGCTATCCAATCCAAATAAGTCTTATAAAAATATTTATTTTTAATATTTATCTCTATTTTTATTATTATTGTATTTTTGATCAAGTATCAATGGTGTAAGTAAATCAGATGGTAGAAAATAAAAAACAAATATATATTTTTAAACAATTGTGGCGTTCTCATATAACAGAGTTGAAGCTACGCCAGGACACCGAAAGAATTCTGCTGTAATCCTTTGCAACGAATGCAACATCAAAGCAGAGCAGCGCCTAGAGCTAGAGCTAGAGTCCTAAGCCACCACCTACAAAACAAAGCGATTAGACGAAATCCGCCGACAAAGAGATGCGGACAATGAGAAACTGGAATAATCGAAAGGGTGCATTGTTGCAAGGTGCCTAAGCGAGCGGCTTAAAAAGAGAGTGAGAGAGAGGGACGAATAAGGACTGGATGGACGTGGAGCACTTGGCAGGACGATAACCACAACAAAGCAAAATATTTGCGCAAAATCTGTGCAATTAAGACCGCAACACAGCTGGAGCTTAATGTGAGGCCAAGTGCACTGAAGTGTGTTTGCACTGCAAGCAATCGTCCTGAAGTCCTGCAGTCCTGGCGTCCTTAAATTAAAAGCTTGTGGCTGCCTGTGACGCATTAACAAAAGGCAAACAAACAAGTCGCAGCTGGCGAGCAGCCATTGAAACGTTGAAGTCAAGCTTTCGCTTAAGGGTTGATCCAGGCACAAGGGTTGTCCTGCTGGGCCAACCCTTTTAACCCGTTTGAGCTGCAGCGGCAACCAATCAAAATACAACTTGAGCAGAGTTTATTTTAGACTATGTTAATGATGTCAACTACTCAAAATATTTACGAGCAGTGATTAGGATACATTCTGGGGACAGACACATCCTGTCAAAGGATCAGTGGGCAGCTGCAGCGTGGATACTTAACCACTTGGACACCTTGCACTCTCGTCTCGAGTGCGACAGGATACGCGGGGTTATTAATGACTTCGTGTGGAATTCGAAACGCGTGTGAAATATGACATTAGAATTACAAATCGGAAGCATCATTAGCATCGGCAGTGCATGTCAAACTAGAAGAGACATCCAAACTCACTTTTCCATGTTCCATTATGATAACTCAATGAAAGTCTCGTTCAATCGAATGGCAGTACATTTTTGGTTAAATGAAACTCCTTCTGAAATGTTTCAACTGAATTTAAGCAGAACTCTCAGAATGTTTTTTGCGCTATCCCAGCGATAATTGCTTTAATTTTCAAAGGCACCCGGCTGCCCAGGTAACCCAAAGACAGTCCACAAACACACTCACTTTTACACCCACACAAACACAGATGCTGTAGGGATGCCCCCAGCTTAAAGCTAATAAACTCCAATGTACATGAAAGCGAATACCACGCAGCACTCTCATCCTCATCCTCATCCCCATTCCAGCCCAAAAGCAGCTGCAAAAAGAAGTGGCCCAAAAAAAAACACACACACACACATTGAAAAATACAAAAATAAAATAAAAATAGTATACGAGTGCAAGGGAAAAGCGGAAAAATGAAAAATGAAAGCCCACTTTTCTTTTCATTAGAAGAAAAACGAGCAGCGGCAGGCAACACGCATTGTCCTAGCGAGAAAGGACATTCATTGAAAAACAAGAAGCTGGCGCTGTCCTCCCCGCAACCTAAGCTAAAACAAGCTGAATTCCTGGCGCCATCCCCCGCCCCCGACTATCCTGCAGCGGCAGATGAAAGTTAACAAGGCATCAAATAACAGGCGGCTGCCTTAAAAGGAAAAGGGTATCCTAGCGACGACCCAAGTACCAAAGCATCAGGATACAACACAACGAATGTCCGACACAAGAAACAACAACAACAAAAAAAGCACCCAACAAAAAAAGTAGCTTAAAATCAAATGGAGCGAGCGACTAGGACCAAAAAACCGGGGCGGGGGAGGCAGAGGCGTGGCCAGCTTATGCCTGAAAATTACCTGTAAGCATACATGCGTCACATGTCCTGTGTGGCATGTTGCGCCTGCAGCCTCAACTTGAAGCTATGTCAAGCAAAAACAAGACAACTTCGTCTCAATGAAAAACTCAACAACGCTAAAAAAAATGAAAAATAAAATTTGGCAACACGAGTAATCGAGCAACAGATGCCCTTCTAAATAATAGTCGCAAATATTAGAAACTAAATGGAAATTTTAAACTATTAATCAGATTATCAATTCCACAATTTTAAACTCGAAAAGCACAGAAAGTTCCAAGCAACAAGTCCACAATTTGATTCCCAATCTTTATAATATAATTAAAACTTACATAATTCATACGTAAAATTGGAATTAAGTCACACATTAAAATAAACAAATTTTTTAGCTTTCATTATTAGCTAAAACTGAGTGTAACATTTAAATGCAGACTCATAAAATTCGTGTAAATTTCAAATTACAGGAATTAAAATCGAGATTGATATATCATATTAACTTATTTTAACTTATCTACATTCATCATGTTGAAGCACAGCTACATTTATTTAATATACTTAATAATTTGAATTGTGTATATTACACGTTATTTAAAAATTACAATTACTTTCTATATTATTATATTTTGTCACAATTATTCCTATATGTACATATGTATATACATTTGTGTTTATATTTTATATTATTAACTATAAAACCCTGTCAGTATGTTACTTTATGACCATTAAATATTCTTTTTTATAATATATTTATTAATATTATTAGTTATATTAACATATTCTCGCTTCTGAGGCCTTCGGCTTTATTAAATATATATTTTAAAATAGAGAGTTTTATATGCTCTTAGATGCGTTTATAGTCATATTAGGGTATTTATCTCCAGGCTTCAAGGGACATTCATTTTACATCTTTCTGTCACTGATTGCCCACTATACACTATACTTTTTCAAATATTACAGGGTATATGCTGTACAGTGAAAGGTCATCCGAGCACACTTCGAGTCGTCCAAATGAACGCACTTGAAACACTTCAAGAGCCCGACTCCAATCCCCCTTTGTTTTAAGGACGCTCATACCTTTTGCTCTCCAATTTCCCCCAACAGAAATGAGGCTTTTCAACAAATTTTTATGGATCGCACTGCAGGCGAGTGCAATGATGTCCTTTTTTTTGTGGAGGCCCCTCGCAATGAGCACACAAAAATTCATTAAAAAAAATGTCAACGGCTATAAAAATAAAATCGAAATGTGCGCCGCGAGTTAATTTGTCGTTTGACTTCCTGTCAGCTGCCTGCAGGATAAACCATTTATCACACATGCAGCGCGAGTCCTGGCGCGCGACCAGACACTTCGACTTGGAGCCCGAATTTTTGGATAAATCTACTTTTTAGTTAGATTTATAGACTACTTACAGTTTGGCGACAATTGGCTCCAGTTTGTGAGCAACTGCAACTAAATGATCTTAACCACAGTGGCAAGATAAATTTATAATCTTGGTCATAAAACAATCTTGAATGCTGATATCAGTAAAGTTTTTCAGTTATCTTATTATTCTTTAAACACCTCGGTTGCATCCAAAATGCGCTGAGCTCATTTGTAAAGGAGAACTTTACGACAGATGCACATTACTTTCACTAAACATTTTTGGTGTATCCCTCACAAGGAGTCGAAGGTCCTTGGCACTTGTTTGATTGCTCGCGCGTCGCTCGAGTTAACATTGCGCCAGATGCTGTTGTGGCGTGTTGTGGCAAGCCGCACACACTTTCACTGCGCATATCCTTTCGTCCTGCCGCGTGATTATTACCCAGTCAAATGCGACATTCGCTGCGCCTGCGCCAACGCCATAACCAAATGCATTGGCCATGCCACATAAATTTGTAATTAAAAGGACTGCCAAACGGGGTCGACGTCAAAGGATTCAACAAAAGGGCTCGCTGACCACGTCTTGCCGGACGGCGGGTGGTGCAGCGGGGCAGCTGCCATGCTTGGCATGCTGGTCAGTCTGACCATAAATTACACAAGTCCTGGCAGGACTCGCTCTTCACGCAATCCTTTGGCAAACATTTTGCCTGCTTTGATTTCGCTCTCTCTCTCGCTTGCTCAGAGTGAGGCTGTGTGCAGTCAATAATTATTGTCCTGCATTGTCCTGTGGCCCTCTGGCTGCAATAATTTATTGTCCTTTTTTGCTGTTTGCCTTTCCCACGCAGACAGCGACGCCATTTGACGACTGACGTCTGGCTGTGTATGTCCTTTTTGCCTTGTGTCCTTTTTGTCTATTCTAGCTGCTTGTCGATGTTATCCTTTATGTTTTTGCCCAATGTTGCGTGTGTTCTGGTCTTCTGGGAAGCGTCCAGTCCAGCGTTTTACTGTTACGCTTGGAGCCGCACTGCCTGCAAGGTGAGCAATCCTTTTAGTCCTACGTCTGGCACCTCAACGCCCAGCATTTCACTTGCATTCGGCATTATCCTCGTTAGCATTTTCATTCCTGCGAACCGTATAATTAAATCGACAGCCGTTGCACCAAAGGCATAATTATCCTTTCGTTTAAATGCTAAAAGCAACAGTGGGCGTGGCAGGCATCAATGAAGCCGAAAGGATAATCTAAAGGATATTTGGTTTGCTAAATGGCTTCCGGATTTCCTTTGTGGACAGCTTGCACAACTGTTTAAAATAGCAATAAATAATCTAACATCTGAACAACTACGGTGAAACATTTAAAACACAATATATAATATATCTAATTTATAAATCACAATTTATTCAATCTACAGTTTGGCATGAATTGTGCAGTCCTAGCGTATAATAGTTTCGAGCACTTGTCACACATCAAACCAGTGGTGGAGGTCTCCGCTACCGCAGCGATAGCTATCGATAATTTCGGCAACCACATTTAATTTGTAAAACAGCGGAAGTTTATTAAAAATGTATTAATTTATAAAAATAATTCTGAATATTTTGCACATATTTCATATTGTTTAAACAATGTGACATTAGTATAACAATGTTTATTTTAAAAAAGTACAGTTCTATCCAAATCTAATTTTTAAAACTCAATAATTAATAAATATATATAATTGATAATAATTAATTTCTATTTTTTGTGAGCTACGATGATTGCCATTCATAATCGATAAGTAAACATCGATTGGTCGCTCATCGATGTTTCTTCACCTCTGCAAGATGCTGTTTGCTGGCATTTTTAGTACATTTTCCCCGTTGACATTCTGTCTTCTTTTTCCCGGCAAACAAAAAGAGAACTGATAAACGAAACGCAAGAGTGGAAAATTGCAGAGACATGATGAGTTTTCGCAAACGGACCGTGCAAAAGCCAATCCGGGGCACCCGCACCAGCCCCCACACCGCCCAGGTGATAACATCCAGCGGCAATCCGTCGCTGGACGAGATTTTAGGCGGCGGTCTCCCGATCGGTTCGATATGCCTGATTGGTAAGCAAATTTAATTCCCATTCCCATTCACTATTTACCTTTCACCATTCACCATTGCGATTACATGCGAGCAGAGGAGGATCGCTTTATGACTCACGCCAAGGTGCTGGCCAAGTACTTTTTGGCCGAAGGCGTCGAGTCCAATCAGGAGATATTCCTCGGAAGTCTTGACGATTTGCCGGCAGAAGTGTTGCGTCGCCTGCCCAAGCCGCTGACCGACGAGGAGGTGGAGCAGGATCAGCGCCAGGATCAGCTGGCAAACGAGCAGCCGGCGGACAAGAACGGACTGCGCATTGCCTTCAGGTACAACGATTTGCCGTTGGTCAATTCGGAGCAGACGACGGCGAAGATTGGCCATCACTTCAATTTGATGGAGCACATGGACTCGCTGATGCTCTACTTCACGAAGATCACTGTGTGGGACGACAGCCACAAGGAGGAGAAGGAGGACGATAGCTACAAGGTGTCGGATGTTGTGGTGCACAACGATGATGATCTGATCAACTCGAGCAACTCGTTGGATCGCGAGCAGCCGCCGCCGCCGCCCGTTGATGGCACTGGCGATGCAGTGCCTCCGGCTGCCGCTGAGTCTGATGGCCTAATCACTGCCATTAACAACAACAACAATAATAATAATAACAATAACGATAACGATGGCACAACCACCGCAATGGACAGCAGCAGCACTGCCAACAATACAATCAGCAGCACCACGATAACGCCAACAACCACGGCCACAACTACAACCACGACCACAACGTCGCCGGAAACTCAACCGTCGTCATCGGAATCGCAATTCTTTTACAATCCGCGCTACGGCCGCCTGCTCAACAAGCTGAAGCAGCTGCTGCAGGACGAGCGATTTGTGTCGGGCATGAGTGGCCAGAAGAACTTGTACCGCATCTGCCTCACCTCGCTGGGCTCGCCGCTCTGGTATGACGATAACTTTGCCTCTGACTTGCTCAAGTTTCTTACCGTCCTGCGCGCCTGTGTCCGAAACTGCACCGCTGTCTGCTTCATCACGATGCCCATGCATCTGATAGCCAAATATGTAAGTCGCTAAAGAACATTAACAACATCTGTTTTAACTGTTTAATCGCCTAAACAGGATACCAGCTTGGTGCCCAAGATACGTCAATTGGTTGACTATTCCATTGAGCTGGAATCATTTGCCGGCTCGGATCGGGAGACACATCCTGCGTTCAAGGAGTACAGCGGCCTGTTGCATCTGCACAAGATGAGCGCCCTCAATACGCTAGCCGTGCACATGCCGGAGACCACGGATCTGGCGTTTAAGCTGCGCCGCAAGAAGTTTGTCATCGAGAAAATGCATCTGCCGCCAGGTAATTACCTTAGCCTCCACATCTCAAGTTTATGCAACAGCTTCGCTCTCTTCTAGATCTGCAAGAAACGTCGGAGAAGGCGGCAGCTGGTGATATTTTGGGCACTCCGAATTGCGGCTCTGGTGTGTCCATTAATTCCAATATATCGATGGATTTCTAGTAGCTATTTGGCCCGATCGATTTTGATATTGATGGCCTTTGCCATTTGCCACAAATAACATTTGTTGATTGTTTCATCATTATTTCCTTCCCTTCCACCCATCTCCAATGTTGTCCAATTGCGTAACAACAACAAGCAGCCAAATCTTTTCTTTGGCCCAATTTAACGTCAACAATAACAAGTAACATCAACAACAACAAGAACAAGAACAACAACAGGAATACCAGGAATGTAATCACCCACAGGAAAATTAAAAGTACTGATAACGGAGCTATTACAATTACCACGTACATATATACAACAAAATACAAAATATTATACATATATATATTTAAAGCGATCGAACGGCTTCTAGCCGCATGAAACGCTGTTAGTACAACCGATTTTACAAGTTTTTTCTTATTTAAAATAGATAATACTTATATAATGTGTAAATTGAGTGCGCGAAAAGAGAAATTCCCATATTGTATGTATGTTTCGAGCGATTATGATTTATTTTTCCAAGAAAAACAAAAACCAGCAAACAAAAAAAAAGAAAACGAGATGCGAGCAAAATTATTAATATTTTTATGTAGTTATGTATGTATTAAAACAACCCAACAAAAAGCCATTGCAAAATTTATTTAAAAGTAGTTTTTATACGAATTGGTTTATATGCTAGAATACAAATAATTAAGTACAAATGATATTTTTCTTTTTGTTTATTCAATTATTTAATTAACATATTTTGTTCAACTATATCGAGATTTGGTTCAATTATAAATCATTCGTTTTTACACTAACTGCTTATCAATTCAAGTGTACAGTTTTCGTTTTTATTTTAATTTATATTAATACATTTTTAATATTGAGTTATATTCTAAATACACGCTAAAATGGTCCGGCAAAATCTAAAAGATTAAAACTAAAGGTTTAAATGAATAAGTCATTAAGACAAGTTAAGCTATATTTCTACTTGTGGAAGACTAGGGAATGCCTTTGTCCTTAAGGATATTTCGGAACTTGGCCAACTCTGATATCAGTTTGATATTGGGTCGCAAGGTATCGGCAAAGTATTCGTCGCAAGGCGCATACGTCATATATAATATGAAATCGGCCGCCTGTAAACCATCTGGAGACTGATAACATATCTTGGGTAGCAAAAGCCGGCCTTCGTCTTGGTATTCCTGTAGTTTGTCAGCTAAATTTCCTTCAATTGCACTCCTCATATTTGTAACACCTGGCAGCTTTATGCTGGAAATGATTTTATTAGATTACGATAATATTACAAGATTATTATTATATAGTATTTACTTGTTATCTTCGAACTGTTGCAGTAACCTGTGTAAGACGAGTTGCGTGAAAAGACGAATCTCGAAGTCGTTGCTCATAGTTTGCGGCAATAGCAGATCAATGATTCTCTGCAGCTGATCCAGTTTGATGTGATTATATTTGCTCAGACAATAAATGTGAAGCACTGAAATTAACGATATTTGCTGACAAGATTCAAGAGTCCCTAACTGATTTAATCGACTCAACAACATATCCATACTGGGCAGGCATCGAGCCACCAGACATTCGAACATATACTTGATATTCTCGTGCTCGTTTAATGCCAGCAATGCGACCCATAACTGATCTGACCAGTAGCCAGGATTCTTAAAGGTTATCCCCAACAAGGCTCTGACGATACGCATTTTAATGCGATGATCCTTTGAATTGTCTGCGTAAATCATTTTACTCTGAACCATTTCATTGTTTATGCGTAAGAGTTCATCGATCACCTCGTTAATGTCCGATCTACGATCGATAACAAGATTTATATAGCTATCCCGTTTACGGCAACTTGTGAAGAAATAATTATACTGACTGATCAAGTAACCATATTCGATGCTGTGTCAATGAGTTGAGATGACATGATAGAAATGGTTAATGCATAAAGATCTTCAGCTTACATACCACTTATCGCCAGACAGAGGACTGCCCGAAAGGATTCCTCGGATTATCAGAGGAATTGGGACACTCTTCACGGAGCTCATAACGTTGAAATTGAAGAAGTGACTAACTTCAAGGACATCGCTGAAGATTTGCTCCCTTTCTTCTGTAGGCAAGAAAATTGCAGCATATTTCAAGAGACTCGCAGCACTGTGATAAGTTTAAGGACGCCATCATTGAATATTTATTTTTATTTGACAATTAAATTAAATTAATAATTTTAAATACGATGAAAACAGCAACTACATAAAAATTTATAAAATATGCAACGAAAAGTATTTGGATAAAATGATTTTAAATCCAATCAACTTACACTGAGACACTCTCTGGATATTGCCTTAAAAAGTTCATCAATACTTTCAGAATACTTTCATCCTTCAATCGAGTTTCAATGTCAGTCATTAAGGACGCCACTCGCTGGACAGTAAGAATTGTACCTTGAGCAATTAATTCAAGCGGATTCAAGCTGAACTCCTCAATTTGTGTCCATTTAATGATTTTCTCGCTAGTAAACCAATCGACACATCGGTGCATTACAAAGGATATTTCGTCTTCGGACTCGCAATTTAGTTTGACATTCAAATACTGCTGCAAATCTTTGAGATTAGCCATATTCTCAACTATCTCTATGTCCAGATCGTACTCTCTATGATAAAAGTTGAGGATTTCAACTCTCTCACGTTCGAGTTCCAGTTTTAAACAGAAGAAGAACGAGAAGAGACGCCACCAACCATGATGTGTCCTCGGTAATTTACTCATTTGCTTGTGGAGCTCAATTCCAACATTAACATCTAAAATTAGCTAATGACTTAGTTATCTATAAAACATGATCATTTTTGTTACCTCCGCGATAGATCATCATGAAAATAGAGTTGTCAAAATGAATCACTTCATCCAAAATATTTGTACAACTTGCGATTTTCGCTGTGAAACGTTTGTGATCCCTGCAAAAACTAACGCAAAGAGCCTTTATGAACTGTATATAATCGCCAAGTGATAAGCGCTCGATTGTGGGCTGAAATAAAAATTGTGTATATAATAACTCAAAAGACTACGACAAGACGAAAAAAATAAATTGGGAATAATGGTATCAACACATTTTCGGGTATTTTAAAATAACTTACAAATAAGAATAGAACAATTAAAATTTCCTTTAGCACTTATAGCATATTTAAGTAGACGATCAGTATGAAGCCTTTAGGGAGCTCGACTACGAGATACCCTGTTCCCATTATTTTGTAATCATAGCAAGTTTACAGATACTCTAAAAGTATAAATTTATTTGGGAACAACCTCTATGCAAAATTCTTTAACCAATCTTTCGATCTGATAGTCCAATTTTCAATTAAATTATAGGGTATATTAAGAGTACAGTGCATAGATAGTTATGCAATTTACAGATCTTCCCAAGTTATACGCAATTTACGTGAAAAACAAGTAAGAAAGCTACAGTCAAGAGTGCTCGACCGTATGATACCCGCAACCCATTTCGAGAAAAAACAAAAAACTTAAATGATATTTTAACAAAAAATATACCAAATATACTAAAACTTGTTTTTTTTTTATATATTTGAAAATAGCGGGTAAAAATCCACAACACCGTTATGGTCACACTGTCAACTAACAACAAAGCGCGGGCAGCTGCAAGTGAATTTTCCATATAAAATTGATTCTTTAATAACTTCCTTGTTTTTCTATCGATCTCAACCAAATTCACAGGAATCATTAAGAATATAATTATTATTATGCCTACCAAATTAAATGCTCTAGGTCTATTATTACGGGTTTTACAGACTTTTGGGGACGGAAAGGGGCGTGGCATCCAACCTTTGAAATAAACTTGATCTGCGTAGGACCTACAGGAGTACTGTCCCCAAATTTGGTAGCTCTAGCTCTTATAGTCTCTGAGATCTAGGTGTTCAATCAGACGGACAGACGGACATGGCTATATCGTCTCGGCTGTTGACACTGATCAAGAATATATATAGTTTATGTGGTCGGAGATGCCTCCTTCTGCCTGTTACATACATTTTCTGTTGGCACTAAGTTATAATACCCAAGATACAGTCCCAAGCGAACAACTGAGCTCTTAAACTTTAAAAAGAACAAGATAAGGTTACTGCCAGGAGTCTTAACGGGACACTGCTACATCGGCCGTATGGCTCAACGGTACGGTGGACCCCAACATGACTTCTCTCGCAGCTGCGGGGACGAAGAGGAAACCGAGAGTATCCAGCATCTTCTCTGCGACTGCCCTGCACTTCTTAGAAAGCGGACCCAATTTCTGGGCAAGCCTTTCTTCGCGGAACTGGGCAGTCTTGGGAATATTCGGCTGGAGAACATGGCGCTTTTCCTCGACTCTACTGGCTGGTTCCAGAGGCTACCGCAGCCCAACAGAACTGGCAAGTAGCACGTAGACATAATAATACAATCAGAGTCTTTCCTCCAATATCCCAACAATCCCTCCCAATCCCTTCTACTCCTATAGTTCACACAGATCAGGCATCATAATGGACCATATGGTCTCCGGGTGCTCTCGACTCCGGTCGAGCCGCCTGCTCAACCTAACCTAACCTAAGTTATAATACCCTTCTACCCTATGGGTAGCGGGTATAATTATGATTAAGTCTAGATTTTCGTATATTGTGGGCGAAATTGAAAATAGACTTAATCTGTGCTATGAATTCAGGAACCTAAATACGCCAAATAAAAGATAAACTAATTATTTTCGAATGATATGATATTGGTTATTTAGGAATATGGTTTCTTAAATAAAAAAAGGCAAATTATTTTCGAATAATATATTAGTCATTTGGGCGTACGGTTTCTTACTCACTTCAAATAGGTCGAATATTCGGTTCTGTGCCTCATAGCGCAGGTTCTCGTGTTGCAGAGACTTGATGCGGCCACAGATTTGCAGCAACAGGCTCTTGGCAATATGCGGCTGTCGTGGTTGCATGCTGCGCAGCCAATGCAGCAGGGGCAGACCGTGCCATGGCACTGCCACCAATGCCTCGAGGAACTGCAACGTGCCACTATTCTGGACGAACATCTTGATCTTTGCCTCAGGCAGCAAGTAATCCTCAGCATCGTACAGCTCCGTTTTATTGGTGCAATCGAGAAACTGATTCAGCAAATCAACGCGACGCAGCTCATCGATGGTGAAGTGCATAAGAAAGTATTCGACAGTCCAGCGTACGACCAAAACATTGTGATTCTCCAGCAGACGCACACACAGAATACGCAGCCAGCGCAGCCAATTGTCATCGGAGCTGCTTGCTACAAACCGTGGCAGATGGCCACTCAGCATTGGCAGCACCAAATGCGATTCGGGCTGCTCCAGTTCCTCCATAATAAAAATGAAGGCTGGCCAATGGGGCTCCATGCACTGCATTGCTTCCAGCTGAGCTGTGGCCGTGTTCTCCCTGCTCCTCTCAACAATGCCCAAGAGCTTTCGCATTATGGCGTAGGCCATTTTACGATTCTCCCCCAACTCCGACTGCAGCAGTCGCTGTAGCACTGCGAAAAGGTGCGGGGAACAGGCGGTTTTCAATCCCAGTTCACGCACAAAATCATCCAAGAGATGCTCCATTATCTGGCCAGCATGCGGATGCAGTGGCGCAAGTTGATCACCACCCTCCATGTTGCTCAATTCACACAGCGATATCGCGGAGAGCTTACGCAGTAAATCCGATCCGGATTTGGGAGATTGTCGCGCATGGATCTTCACGGCGTCGAGCACTTTGGCAACCTGCTCCCGAGTGACATTGGCATCTCCTCGATCTGCAATCACCACTGTAATGAGCTTGTCAAAGAGCTTTGTGCTGAACTTGACATCGTTGTTGTTGTCCAGCAGACTGTAGATGCTTCGAAGCACTCGCTGCAGAGCATCCTCATTTCCGCTCACCGTGTGGATGTCGATGAGATCGCACAGCATATTATTCATCTCAGCATTTTCACCGTTTTCCATGTGATTTTCCATTCCCCAGAACTGCACACTGCGGCTCTTTCACTGCAATATTAAAACAATACTAATATCAGTCTATTGCTACAAAAAAACTGTGGTATGAATCTATTCAACTTATTTAGTGTATCTAATTATATGCAAAATATATGTAAATGTTTAAAAAAGGGGGAGATTTGATGAATTTATGTTTGACTATAGTCTCAACGAGAAATGGCCCAATAATTCTTAAAATTATATTTTTAATCACTAACTTTGGAATAGAAAAGTTTTGTGTATAGTATTATTTAAATATCAATTAATTTCATTAAATGTATTTATTATTATTAGAGATTTGGATTTATTTCATTAAATTTTTTAAAAAATGTCTTTCGAGATAATTTATTATTATTTCATTACATTCTTTATTTAATGTACATATATCCTTATTATCATTATCATTAGCTGATATACAAAATTTAAGCTTTTCAGAAGAATTATCTATGATTCTCATAATTGTCGTTAGCTCAGTAATTATTTTTTACTATTTTTCAATAAATATATTTTTAGTTAATTTTTTTATTAATTTCATTACATTTTTATTAACTGTATATCACATATGTCATTATCATTATTCGAGAAGAATAATTTATAATCATTTTACTATTTTTTCAATAAATATCTTTTGATCTTTTAATTAAAATAAACAGAGATTATTTTCACTTCAAATGTTCAATTGTTCTCGATAAACATTAAAATTACATTTAAATTAAAAACACATTATTTATTAATTGAGAAAATAAGTGGTAGCATTTCAGAGTATTTTTTTTAGTGGCAAGTAATTGCATTGCTAATATAGTAACAATTTTTACCATTTTTAAAATTACTTTCACTCACGATTCCCCATCCCCCATTTTCGAAGCTCAAGTTCATTGATCGCCCCATTCCCTAGAAACCCCTTAACCCCTGGCTGCTCTTAATTTCTTCAATATTGATAACAAGTACTCACTTATGTTGAGTCATCTTCGCCGCTGCAACTCCCACTAGATGTGGTGCCTTCAATTAGCTGCCCCTCTTGGGCAAGTAGCCCACAGCTTTGACCCCAAAAATAAAGCATAGAGAATGGAGTAATGAATAATTTTGATGGACTTCAGGGCAACACTATTGCGCAGTGGCAAGCGGAAGTGCGAGCGCCATGTGGATCAGAACGGTAAAGTGGACGAGAAAACCACTGAGAAAGAGAGTTAGAGGGAAAACGATAGAGTGAGGGAGTGTAAGATCGAGGGAGAGCAAACAATAGACAGAGAGAGAGAGAGAGCCAACGAGTGTGTGTTCCACAGGTCAACAAGAAGCTTCTAATAAAATGACAAAGAGCAACCTCAGCACGCTAAGCAGCTTCGAGGGTTGCTCCAAAAGTTGATGTTGAGGATGCTTAATTGCAAGAACCATTTTATGTGATTACAATAAATTTTCCCATTTTTTTGTAACTTGGCAGTATAAATGTATCTGTAGATGAAAATTACAATGTTCAAATTAACAATTTTTTAGGAAAATTGGAAATACGAATTCATTGACTAAGAAAAACTCAAAAAAACTGAGACCGAACTCCTCTAAACTTCTCCATGAATTCGCTGATGAACTTTAGTGTCAAAAATATTATATAATTTATTGAAAAAGCATGGATTTCATATCTAGGCCAATCATTAGTCAAATGTTATAAAGTGTAGCGCATATAATAATTTATAAAAAAAAAACTAATGCTAAACTTTAAAAAAATTGTGCCTGGATTTCTATACTTCATTTAATTTTTATCTGATTACATGAAGAAATTGTTGATGCTACTCTCGAGCATAAAATTACCAACAACAACACGTTCAACGAGTTTTCCCAACGTTCTGACCATCTCCAATTGATATTGTTGCCTTTGTTTACTAGCGGTTCCATTTGGCTGCAGCTGCAGATAGTGGTCACAATAAGAGCGAGAGAGTGAGAGAGAAGGGCAGAAGTGCATAAAAACACAGAGAGTGTAAGAGAAACTTTTGGATCATGGCTTAGTAAATTCTCAGAGAACGGGAGAGAGTTGGACGTGCTTCCCCAACTTGCCACAGCTTGTTGCACATACCAAGCAGCTCTCTGCTGTTGCTCTATGTTGTCAGTTATTGTTTTGCCGTCAAACGACGCGCGCCGCTTTTGGAAAATCCGTTGAAAATTCGAAACGCAATCGAGAATTTCTGAACACAACAAACTCTGTGCCCCATCCACTTTAATATGGAATAGTGGGCGCTTCTTGCCGCATGCCACAACGTTGACCGCTCAACTGGCTACTGATTCATAAATTAATTATCAACACCCACACACACACACACACAGATATTTACAAAGTCTATAAAACCCAATCATGGGTCGTTGTTTTAATCACAAATTCGTGCTCAATTTTTGCAATCTATTGTTTTTGGTAAGCTCAAAGTTGGTGTATATAAATTAAAGAGTAAAACGTATAGACAATCTGGTGAAATCTTCGCCCTATGGCAGCCCTAATTGCTTCAGTTAAGCTCCATTCATTACACCTTAGCTTAGGAGTATGTGCAAATTGAAGAGTATGCTTAAGGCAGCCTTAAAGTCGAATTGGACAATCTGAAAACTTGGTTTTTGAAAATAATGAATTTTGAAACTATGTATTTTGTAAAGAATCAGCAGCTTTAAAAAGGCCATTGTAACTGCGCATTACACAATAACAAATGCAATCTACATTCTTTTTAATGAAAATAAAATAAAGAAGTAAAAGGAATCTTATCTGACTTGACGAACACATTTTATATGCTCTCAGAATTGTGCAATAAAAACAACTTATTAAACTCTAGATTCTTTATCGCAATTCTTTCTAGACAAAGTTGTATCAACGCCGTTTAACGAAGATTATGGAGTTAAAAAACTAAATTAAATATGACCGTAATCCAGACAAGTTAAGAGTGAAACAGTGTAAATAGAAAATATGGGATGATCCGGTTAACCCAGAACACGTCAGACAAATAAGTAAAAGACCTGCTTTTCATATGATCTACATTAAGATCGTTTTCCAGTTATCTTATCTTTCTCTTTGGAATGTCTTCTTCAATTTGACTTCATGCCACAAATTTAGCTTTTATTAGAGTATTTAAGATTCGTTCGACTGTCCAAATTGTTATATATGCTCTGCTCGAATTTTTGTTCTGCTCGGCTGATTGAAAGCAGCTAAGAGAGGGAGGGGAAGGGGCAGTTGTAGGAGGCCAAAAGTTTTGTTTGTAAATAAAATTCACCAACACTTTTTGACTCCCAAGCGCAAGCGCAGCTTGGCACCAAAAAATAGTGACAACAACAACACCAAAAACAGGTATCGCTACAACAAAATGGGGCAGAGAGTGGCGGGCGGTGCAGGCGGGGTGGCATAGCATAACAACTTCCGTTGCGTGTGCAGACCTCACGCTTTTCCCTAGCCGAACAAAGACAACAAACTACAACAATGACTATCGCTCTCATCCACGCTCTCGCTCTCTTGCAGCTCTGCGGCATGCTGCTCATTGTGGCAGGTTGCTATCTGTACACGGACAACAAGCGGATTCTGCTCTCCCGCCTTCTGGCTGCGCCCAGCGAGCAGTTGAACTCGTTGCCCCAGCCATTGCTCTACTACATCTCGCTGGGATTGGCCATCGCTGGCTTCGTGGCCGTGCTCGCCTCGATGCTGGGCTTCTGGGCCAGTTGCCTGCACACCTATTGCTTCCTCAGCGTCTATTTCCTGAGCGTCGTGGTGCTGCTGCTGGCGGAGTCGGTGATCTGCCTGGCTATCACACTGTGGCCGCACTGCCTGGGCATCAGCTTGGACGAGGGGCAGATGGTGAAGGCGCTGCAGCGCAACTATGGCGTGCCTGGCCAGGAGCAGTTCACCAATGCCATGGACTTGGCGCAAACGCGCTTCGGCTGCTGCGGCATGCGCAGCTCCCTCGACTACGACACCTCGTTGTGGCGCCTCCAGAGCTATGGCCAGCGCAATTGGCCCGTCCCCCTGAGCTGCTGCGTCCTGGCGAATGCGCCTCAGCCGCTGGCCTTTCTGGATCCCAAGCCGGCGAATGAATCGCAGTGCCAGTCGCTGGAGCGTCCGGTATACGAGCGCGAACGCTACACGGAATCGTGTCTGGAGCACTTGGATGCCTGGTATCGGGAGCAGTACGGCATTTTCCTGGTCGCCAGCTTGGTGCTGGCGCTGGTCGAGTTCTGTGTCCTGCTGGGCATCATCCTCACCTGCACGGGCATCGCATCGCGACGCGCTCGCCTCGACGGCTGCTCGCAAGCCGAGGCCTTCAGCCAGAGGGCCCGGCGACGTGGCACAGCCAAGTCGCGGCAGGCGCTGGTCGACAACATCTACGAGTCGGAGGTGCAGCTGCGCGGCAATGCGCCAGGCGGCGGCATGTGCCTCGGTGCGGCCAGTAGGCATGTGAGCAGCGAGGACTTCAAGGAGCTCTACGTGCAGCCCAGAGATCTCTACAAGCAGCGACACAACACCACCTTCAAGCCCATTGCCAGTGATTACCAGACGCCTACGCGCAGTTACTTGGTCTAGTTCGTTGCCGCTCCAGCTGTTGGCCACCAACAAAAAAAGGGTAAGCGGGAAGAACCTATTTAGTATCAATATTCCTCAAACGAAAGCTTTACCTTCCAATCAGGCTAAAACTAGTGAGATTCAGTTAAAACACGGAAGACAGATGCCAAACACTCGATTACCATTTTGAGAGAAAAAAAATCATCTGATATTAAGAAAAAATAAACAATTTTGAAAGAAAAAAAATCATCTGATATTAAGAAAAAATAAAGAAATAGTTATAAAAAATAAACATCAGTTATAATACCCTTCTATCCTATGGCTAGCGGGTTAAACAACCGCATCAAAATTCATCGCTAGCAAAGCTGCACCGCAAGTTAGTGTGAAATAGGATATTCATGAAGATTCTCTGTTTTCCTAGTAATGTTTTCCCATGTCTTGAAAAATCTGTAAATTACGTCATAGAATTACCAGATAAAGGAAGTTTAGGTCAAGGCAAGAACTAAACTCTAACCGGAAATTATCTGAAGCAATCGAATCAACGTTCTCCAATTCCCCAAAACGTACATCACTTAGCTTTTATTAAAATGAGTTTAAACTAATGCATAAGAATTTGAAAGATTTTGATCAACTGATATAATAATTTTCACTTTCTCCTGAATTGTGATAGTCTCTGGCATCTAGATTTTCATACGGACAGACAGTCGGATATAACTACATCTGTTCGTCAGGTCACAGTTCACATACGCAGATGCCTTCATCTGCCTGGTACATATATATTCTGTACGCACTAAGTAATAGTACCCTTTATATAAGAGATAGGTATCATTTTCGACATTGTTTTGTAGAAATGGTTATCACATCTCTTACTATCATACTTTTCTAAGCCAATAATAAGTTAATTCCATAGCAAATTGCATGCATATTATTGCCACCTTCACATACCCATATCACCTTCTGGTTTAAATAAATAGCTAAAATAAAAATGCGCATTAATTAGAAAAAGTTATAAAATTGGTTTATCAAAAAAGGTACATTGATGGCACACAGTACGCTAATTGCAGTTACAGATACTAGTCAGATAGTCACTGCTTTTGAGGTACATGTTAAGTCACTAAACTGATATACATTATTTCTTTGCATTATTTACAGCTTCATCTGAAGAACCGACAGCACAAATAGACACAAAATAGAAACCAAAGTATTAAAACAATAATTAAAGCACTTCAACTTATACGCTATAAATACAACAAATAAATTAAGCATATACATACGTAGAGTGAACAAACTGAGGTTGAAGAAAGGAACTTTACAATTATATACAATCGAATAGCACTGGAACTTAAACTGTCAATGGATAATCATGGCATCATCCTCATCGCTGGAGTCTTCTATGACATGAATGGCACGTCGTCTTTTTGGCGCAACCCTGCCGACTGGACCTGAGGCTGGAGCTGCAGCTCGTTTCAGCAGTCGTCGCTCGCGTCGCTCCTCCTTCAGAATGCGCTCGGCCCGCTCCAGTGGACATTCAGAGACATCGTGTGGCTCCACCACCGATGTGCTCTCATCATTCGCAATGAAGGAGCAGGGATAGTATTGCGATGGTTCCGCCTCCACAGCTTGCGAGTAAATCGATTCATCGTGATAAACGCGTGGCGCTGGAATCTTGAATGCTCCAGGTCGCTGTATGGGACTTCGGACGGCTTGCAGGTACATGGCGTGCACATTGGTATCGTTGTGCTCATCCTCATCCTCGCTGGACACAACCACAGAGTCTTTCAGATACGCGCCAATTGTGTGCTCCGCATCCTCGTCTTCCCCATCATCGGAGCCACTGAGTTCCGCCTCCTGCAACACAAAGGAGTTGAACTTGGGGCGCTTTTGTCGCGACTTGCGTCTTGGAGGCGTCAATAGTTCCTGCGGTGAAGTAATTAGTAAAATTAATATGTATAAGACTAGACTCCGATGCACTTTGACATATTCATTTTTATAGGGTATTGTGCGTACATACAAATTATTCCATTTGCATCTACATACAAATATTTAAAAGTATGGTCCCTGATGTGTACTCGAACCTAGGTTGAAAGCGTCCGGGATCAGACCACCGCCTGCTATTAAGCTCACCGAGTAGTTTTAATGTAAAATTGGGCAAGAAAATGTATTGCTCTTACACAACATTATATGCATTATGTGTTCGTAACATTTATACATTTTAAAAATTTAACATTTTTTAAGGGATTCGAACCCGGATCTTTGGCTTAAGAGTTAAAAACTCTGGTGTCAGGCCTTTGCTGTTATTAAGTACGGGCTTCTAAACACAAACTTTAGCCATTTCATAGTAGTTTTAAACTGTGATTAAAGGCAGTTGGAATAGGTATGGAATATAATGGCTGTCAAGTGAGCAAATTGCAGCATCGCAGCATTTATCGTTTTTGTGATGGTTTGATAGTGCAATCAGAGAGTGAATGAGACGAACTACTATATAGATATAGATGCAGTCAGAAGCTTACCATTTGTGTGGCGGGCACGTGATCAAAGCTGTCGTCAAGTAGCTGCGTGGCAGGCACTGGTTTATTCTCCTGCTCCTCATCGTCCTCCTCATCGGAGATGGCGTACATCTTCCGCTTGGCTGGTCGACGTCGCACAATTGGCGAATCCTCCTCCTGGGCCGAACTGACTTCAGCTGCATTGGGTGCCACATTCGGAATGCCACTGCTCATCGAGTGCAGCCGCTGTGCCGCCCTGGAGAGCTGGCCACGTCCTCGCATGCGTTGCAGGTAGTTCTCGAATATGCTCGGCGATTTCTCGGCGCCAACGTTCGCACAGCCTTTTCGGTGCTCGGGCGATTGCAGCGCCGGCTCAGCTTTTATTGTTTTGGCTGCCAGTTTGGCGGCCAAACTCTTGGCAGGAGCGGGAACAGGAGCAGCTGTCGTCGCTGTTGTTGTTGGCGGCAGCCAGGGCGACATGGAGTCCTCGGCAAAGAGATCCGGCGAAAGGTTGCGCGGAGTACTTGACGAGGGCGCCGCCACAGCTGATTGAGCTTCCTTGCAGCCGGACTGCTGCAGCAACTCCTCTTCGGGCAATGGTTCCAGAAAATCATTGAGATCTATATCGATGATGTCGGGCGTGCTCATGTCGGGCGCCGTTAACGTGTCCGCCTTGACGTTGGCTGCCTGCTCAACATCATCAGGCAGCTGCTCAAAGTCAGACAGGTTCTCGTCGAGCGCATCCAACAGCGAGTTCTTGGCCAGCTTCTGCTGGAGAGGCGTGCTCGCCGCACTCATGACACAATTCAGGCGGCTTAAGTGGGCGCTCAGCTGGCTGCATGCCACAACCGAGCTGTCCTCCACACGCTCCGGTTTGATTCGCATTGGCGTCGAACTTTGGGGTACTGCATCATCTGCAGGCTGCACAAACTCTTGCCATTGACTTTTGTATGCCGAACAGTTTGGCTGCAGCTCTGAGGGCTGCTCCTCCTCCTCCTCAGCCAATTCTTCGGCCCACTGATCGTAAAGGCAGGAGGATTCATTGGCCAGCTGCTCCTTCATGGTCTGCTCCAAGCGTCGCAGCTCCAGCTGCTCCAATTGCTGCTGCACCAACTCATAGTTGTCCGCTCCAACGCCTTGCTCCTGCAAATCTCTAAAAATATCATCGCACGCCGCCTCGAAGCGCTGTTGTCGTCGTTTGTCCGACGGCTGGCGCAAATCCTTCAGCGTTAGCTCGGCGCAGGATGTCGCTGGCTGCAGCAGCTGCTCCATGTGGCCAGCGCACACCGTCTCGACCAGCTCGTAGATGCGTCGCGTGCGCTGCTGTCGCGTATTTAGACGCGCCTCCGGCAGCTGCAACGCCAGCTGTTGCTGCATTTTCTCATGGATGTCGCGCACAAAACTCGCGTTCGATTGGAGCAGAAACAGCTTGAGGGATTGGGGCAACTGCTTGTCCTGCAGCTGGGCCACCAGATCCTGGCTGCGCTGTGCCTCGCTGACCCAAGGCTTGCTGGCCTGCAGCAGACGCGTCAGTTTGCGCAGACGTTGCGTCTCCTCCTGGCTGCTGCCCAAGGCGCTGCTGCTGCTGGTTGTGGCAGAGACGCTAGTTGCAATGTTGCTTGGTGCCTGTGTGTCGCCCAGAATGTTCTGCACGTTGACGATGTGGCGTGCCACCTGCTGTTGCAGCATGCGCTGCGACTCTTCGCTCGCCTGATAGCTGCACGTGCCTTGCAGAAACTTGTCCTCGCTCTGCTTGAAGAACTTGCGCAGATCGTGACACCGCACCGTCGGATCCTTGAGCTGTTTCCGAGCCTTGCCTTTTGGCGAGGGCGTCTTGCAGTTTGTTTGTGCTGGCGGCGCTGGCTCCATGAAACGCTGCTCGCACTTGGGATGCAGATGCGGCGGCACCAGACGAGGCGCGTAGTCGTAGAGCGATCGCTTGACCACCGGCGATTGCAGCAGCTTGCGTGGCGTCTGATCCTTGTTGGCCAGCACATCCTTGAGCAGCTGCTGCTCGCGTCCTTCCGTGACCAGCATTACCACCTGGCCGCGCTTTTGGCGTCCCGTGCGTCCGATGCGCTGCACAAAGCGCGTGGGATTCGAGCTGCAGATGTCGAAGCAGACAATCAGATCCACTTCGCCCACATCGAGTCCCTCCTCACCGATGGAGGTCGCCACCAGGACGTTGCAGATGCCACTGCGAAAGTCCGACATGATCTGCAGCTGCTCCTTTTGCGTGAGCGTACAAATGCCGCCTCCACCGCTGCTCTGACCCACAAAGCAGCGCGGTCGCACCAACGGTCTGTGCTGCAGCAGTAAACGTTGAATCAGCATGACGGACTCACGGTACTCGCAGAAGACAATGGCACGAGAATCGGGATTCGCCTGCAAAAATATTCGAATTAGTGACGTCTTAAGAATAAAGGAAACTACTAGATAGTCTATATCTTCGATATATGTATATACATATATTAGATTAAATATTACATTATGCCACTAACCGTTTTTCGCTTTCTATAACTTTAAGGGGCGATAGACATTTTAGAACGTGAGAATTAAGCTTGTTTCGCGATTTATGTTTTAACAGAAGGAGTGGATAGGGAGGAGCAATCGACATGGAACTGTTACTGTTGAAGTATTAATATCAAAGATCTAGAGAGATCAAATTTGTGTACTTATGGTCCATGTTGAGGTGCACTGATTATGGAAACAATAGAGATCGGAATTTCTGTCCGATTTCAAGAATTCAAAATTACTCGTCTTTATAACATATTTGTCTTGAAAAATAAAATTTAAAAAGAAAATGTGAGTTTTTGAAACCAGAAACGAAATTTTGGAAACAAATTATCAAATTCAATATAATAGATAAGTGTTCAAGGTAAATAAAAATATGTTATTGATGATGGGATATACGAACAAGTGAAGTAGACTGATGTGTGTTGTCTTATTAAATAATAAATTCAATTCAATTTTCAAAGCTTCAATTAATAATGCCAATCTCTTCTTCCTAAACTATATTATCCTTCGAAGTGAAGTTTCATCGCCAGACGAACAAGTAATATAAACTGAAGATTGACCAATAATTGTCCAATTTCAATTCAATATTGAAAGCTTTATATCTAGCACATTTAGTGTCAATCTCTTCTTCCGCTTTAAACATCCATAATGGGGACTTATCTATAAATACTTTGAGCTTACCTCGAAGTGTAGTTCCATCACCAGACGAGCCTGCTCGTACTTGGGATGTCCAAAGTCCAGTTTGGCGGGCATTGGCGCCACCTCGCCATTGGTCATGGGTCGCGTTGAAATGTCCAAGGGATTGGCGCCCAGCTGTCCGCGTGTCTGCTCCACGAGATCTCTCAGTGCCGCATCGCGCAGCACAAACTTGAGGTTGCCGCGCTCATCGGCATCGAAGTTGTTGACAAACACACGCAGTCCATGGCGCTCCAGCAATTCCAGCGCATGATACAAGCTGATGCACATCGAGAAGTTACTGACAATGGTGCTGTGCTCCGGATGACGTTGTCCGCTGGCTGTCTGCTCCTGGAAGCGACTCTGATCGAACAACAAGCTGTTGCGCGAGATGTTGCCGCGGGCGCTCTTCAGCACATCGGCAGTGATGAGCTGCCGCAGATAGGGATCGATGATCTGCAGCAGACTGGCGCGAGTCTCCCGGATGGCATCCTTGAGCGGCACAACAATGGTGCGCAGACTACGCTGATGTATATAGGGCTGCACATCGATGGATTGATCCCAGCGCACCTCCAGATGCGATATGTACAGATTGCGACACACATTCGCCACATCCTCCATGCTGCGTCCCGGCGTTGCGGACAACGCCAGCATCCGAAAGTTGCGATTGCGCGCCATGATCGACTCCGTTACCTGGGTGTAGGCATAACGGCCCTTGGCCCGATGCGCCTCATCGACCACCAGCAGCTTGACCGCGCTGAAGGGGAACGGCGGCAGACCGTCGCCGGCATCCAGCATATCCGACTGCACCACCTGTGGTGTGGCAAAGAAGACGCGCTTGCTCGTCCAGAGCTCGGCACGTTTGGCGCGCGGCAATCGGCCCGTCAGCTCCACGGTGTCGTCAGCGGGGAAGGGCATTATCTTCTGGCAGGCGGCTATCTGCTGGGAGACCAGTGGCCGCGTGGGTGCCATGAAGATCAGCTTGCCATCGGGATACCAGCGATGCAGATTGTACATCACAACGGCCGCAATAAACGTCTTGCCCAGACCCGTGGGCAGCACCACCAACGTGTTGCGGTAGAGCGCCGCCTGCACGATGCTGTGCTGATAGGCACGCAGTGGCAGATTGCTTGGATAGAGCCATGCATCTCCAGCACTCTCATTAAATCCCTCGATCTCAGATTTCTCAGTTTGTTGATGTTGATGTTGTTGTTGCTGATTTGGCTGCGAGGCAGCAATCAATAGTTTTTCTAGCTCGTTGTCATTTAGCGCCAAGTCGAACTCATCATCGTCGCCCGGCCAGTCGTTGTTCATAGTTGCATTTGCGATTGACTAGAGAATTTCAAATAAAACACAAAACATAAACAAAAGTAAATATAAACTAAACAAAACTCAAATTTTGCGAACTGAAACAGCTGATGGGGTTGCCAGATCGATGCATTCTTTGCTCATCCATTAACTGCTGTTAAATAAAATACTAAAATACCACTTGGTAAATATCCATATCATCCACAATTTCGAATTTATTATTCGTAATGTTTTTCATCAGCTATGATGACTAACTTTGAGTTATTTAATAAAATTTGTTTATATCAACAAAAATTAAACAGTAAAAATTAAGCATAAAAGATAACAATTTAAAGCCGTAACGAATCAGTTCTTAATTGTTGTTTATATATACAATTTATAATTTATTCAATAATAAATAATTCACAATGATTATTTTATTTGCTTAGAAGAAACGTGGATGTTTGCACTTAAATATGCTTAGCAAATTTTACAATTATTTATGGTCCTGAATTTAGTGTTTAAATCTTTTTATTTCATTATAATTTCGACAATTTCCGAACACCACGAATTATTCGTGATGCCTCCAACAGTTGAATCTTATTCAATAGCGAAAATATCTTTTTAAGCTTCGCATTATATTTAGGTGTTTTATATCGACTAAAATCAATCAAAAGTTTTTGCAGTTCATTCCAATGTTGCTCGATGCTGCTGCTTTTGGACACCATAAGTAAAACCAAATAAAAATATTTATCAACATTAAAAAATTTACCTCTAGTTATTTGAATTCGTGGACTTCCCCAAAAACACAGCGACAACAAACTTATATTGGGCCAACAACAATGCGATCAGTTGAAGACGTACGAAGCGACTAATACGATTATAATTGGAACGGAAAAAGGGAACTCGATATTACTTCTAACAGCACCGTAGAGAACAGCTGTTATTTTTATTTATCGATTATTATTTTCTACAATTTACAGCACTGCTTCAACCTTAAGAATGGTGCGAGATCGCTTATTTGATTTGACAGCAATGTGACCTTAAGTGCCTTTTGGTATAATTTCACCTTCAATGATGTCGATTTTAATAAATAAAAACTATTGATTTATTTAAGATGTAACCGTAGTTCTTTTATGAAAAGTTAACAATAATAACAAGCAATTTCCTTGATAGTCATTTGTTATCATTAGAAACAGATAAATAAAAAGTCGTTTAAATAATTGCGCCCTTTTGCAAAATTAAAGTGTAGCCAAGCTACTAACTTGAATGCAGTATATTCGGTATATTTTCAACAGTAAATAGCATATTGTTAAATACAACATGCGGTCACACTATATAGCAGACACGGTTGTCGTCAGTACCGCTTTTTTTTCTGTTGTATGAGGAGTATGTCGCGGTGTTTTTATTCCATTTTTGGTGTTCCGTACGTTTCTCGGGCATATTTACGTTAATCGACTGAACATAAAACAAACATAATAGTGCGCGGTATTGTGTGTACTATGTGTATTTAACAAATCAAAGTGAGCAATAAATAATTAGTAGTTGTAGTGTCCAATTCAATTACCCTTCGATTATTTCGGAGTTCCTTACGCGCGTCCTTTCGCATTCATTTTGAATAAAAACTGCCGATGGTTAAACAAAACAAAACAATACAGAAAATGAAATTCACAATCGCTTATATTGCTTTAGCTGCTCAATTACAATTAAAATGCAGCTCAAAGCATATGTATATTTACATAGTGCAAGTTTTAGTTTGAGTTACATTTGCATTTACCGTTAACTCTTCCATTGTGTGTGTGTGTGTGTGTGTGTTGGTGGGTGTGTGAGTGTGTGTGTCTTTTGGGTGCAACATTCAACATGTTGCAGGCGAACAGCCAAAACAAAAGCCAGCCATTAAAGCAACAACAGCAATAATAATAGTAGCAACAACAACAAATACACTGTACAATGATCCACAGTCTTAATTTTTGTTGTTCTTTCTATGCTCTGCTCTCTCATCGTTTCCTACTCTCTTCCTCGCTCTCTCTCTCTCTCTTTTTCTGGCTTATGCTTGCGCTCTCCGAATTCAATCGACGCTCTCTGTATGTGTGTTTTTGTCGTGTTTTGTTTTGATTTTTACACACACATGCATAACATTCAAAGCAGCAGCGGTCGCAATTTTGAACTGATTTCCGCGCTGCTCCTGTTGTTGTTGTTGATATTACTATTGTTGTTGTTGTTATGTTGTCGTGTTTGCAATCTAATAAATTTGTAGTTGTAGTTGTAGTTGTTGGTGTGCGCGTCGCCTATATTGAAATGGCAAACTGAAGAAAATCAAATCAAATTGGATTATCGCAACAACAAACACTTGGAATCGTGCTAATGCTCGGTAAGTGACAAAATCGGATGCTTCATCTTCACCCCCTTTTCACCACCCCACCACCCATCCCCCCTGATCATCACATGTGGGCGGTTGAGACATTGACAACCGTTTCTTATTATGTTATTTGTGGTGTTGGATTTTGAACTTTTGCCGAAAGCTTTAAGCTTCGGCTCGGCTCGGCTATAACCTAAAAATAGATCAAGCCTCGGACCAGTTTAGTTAGGTGGGCAGCGCTGAACTCTAACAACCACAACAATGAGATTATCCAAATAGAGCGAGGGCAGTTCCAAGCAGTTGCGCAACTGTTGAGCTGTCACAGTAATCAGCAAACAAATAAATACAAATCAAATAAATGATAAAAGTAATTGCAATATTTCACATTTTTATTTTACTTATTTATTTAAAGTTGACTATGAGCATTCGATATTAAAGAAATTATAATATTAAATTATGATTAGATCAAATATAAAATTAAGTTGAATAAATAAATTATTCATTTGAAATTAAAGTAATTAAAAAAAAAATAAATTAAAATACGTTTATAGCTGACTTCGCTTGCAAAACTGCGATTGCAGCTTCTCGTTGTTGCTCTCTCGAAACAATTGCCTGGTATTAGCAAACAAATAAATGAATATGTAAATAAAAATCAAATAAGCCAATCTAGTAATTTGCAATATATTTTAAAGTACTTTTAAGCCGCCCTCGCTAGCGATTGCTGTTCTGGAAACAATTGCCTGGAAACGGGCAACAAATAAATACAAATAAAATACATGAATCTAGTAATTTGCAATATGTTTTAAATAACGTTTAAAGCCGCCCTCGCTAGCGCTTGCAAAACTGCGATTGCAGCTTCTCGCTGTTGTTCTGGAAACAATTGCCTGGATTTTCTTGGCGAGTTCAGCTCGCATTGCACACACTACGAATGGAATGATGGATGTGCTGCTGCTGGCTGCTGCTGCTCTGCCCAAAGTCGCTGTCGAAGTTAACGCGCGCAGCGGCAGCAGCGACGTCAGCAGCAGCAGCAAATGCTGACTCGAAAAGTTGTTGGTTGAGTTTTTACTGCTTCGGTTAGGTTAACATTTTATTTGCCTTGTGTTTTCGTTGCTGCTGTCGCTGTCGCCGACTCTGCTTCTCTCTCGCTCGCACTTGGCTGTCGAGTGACGCTATTGTTGCTCTGCTCTGTCCTCTCAGTCCTGGCTTGATCCTTGCTGCCGGGAATAGGGTGAGAGAGCGCAAGAGACCGAGACTGAGACGGAGACGGCAAGAGAAAGTGATGCTGATTAATCACAAATTATATATCGGATTTGATTGATTGATATATAGCAGACGTATACGTGTTTACTTCGAAATGAAATGGTTTTAAACTAATACATTTTCGTAAATTAAACATTGAATTGAAAATACAAAGTTGCTTGGCAGCTCTCGCAATCTTTCTCGCTACCTTTACTTGCTCATTTCTACCTAACTCGCTCTCTGTCTCGCTCGCTTCGTCTTTGGTGAACCGGAAGTTGCTGTAGCTCAACTGTATGTGTGTGCGTGTGTGTGTGTGTGAGTGCTTGTTGGTGTTTAGTCAGGCAAGTGAATGACCCAATTAAGCCAACAGATAGTCGCCAGCTTAGGCTTAGACGTCTAAGCCCAAAATGTAGGTGGGCCACCAAGAGATGCGAGCCAGCAAAAATAGTTGAGACGCCGCGGCGTTCGCTTCAAACAGGTTTCAGTTGCAGTTGCAACAACAACAACAACATCAACAACAACAAACAACTTTGGCTGCCTTTGGCCAAGGCATTTCTGTATTAAATATTTCGCACCATGTTCTGCATTATTTCGATTGCCTGCCTGATCCCTGAGGCCCGACTGGCATATTTTGTCGTTGACTCAGTTGAGGTCAATGCTGCTGCTGCTGCTGTTGTTGCTGCTGCTGCTGCTGCTGCTGCTGCTGATTGCTGCCTGCTGGGCGAGCAAACAGGTTTCGCAAAGCTTTTGCTGCGTTTCGGGTTGTCCGCCTCCGCTGCTGCTGCTTTGGCTGCTGCTTGGCTGTTTGCTGCTCCCACAGTTTTGGGACAGTGAACCCTCTCGCAACGAAACATCCCCTCAACAATCACAACAACGAATACCGCACGAAGACAGCCCTTAAACTGTCTGATCGAGTCGTGTCTCGTCTCGTCTCGTCTCGTCTCGTCTCGTCTCGTGTCTCGTCGCTTCGTGTCGCCCGCTTCTGGTTCCGGCTATCCCGAAAATGAATGCCCCATTCCAGGTGTTTGGCCTACGCTCTGTAGCAGGCGCTCAGCTGCCTGCAGCTCGACGACGCGTTGCATGTTGCACACGAAATTTTGCACGAATCGCAAACGCACAGAGACAAACAACAACTAGCATTGCCCCGCACCGGTTTGTGGCTTTCTTCGTCATCATTATCATCATCATCATGGTCTCGTCATAGTCATCGTCAATTTCCCCACTTTGCTGCTTGTATTGCATTTGTTGTGGAGCTTTTGCTTGCGCTTTCTTTCTAGTTGCCTGTTTCATTTTGCTGCCATAGCGACAGCTGCACTTGCAGCGCACATCTGCAACAGTCGCAGTGCGAAAAGTATCTCGTGGGAGTTGTCATTAATTCAGATTTCAATTATATTGCATTCTGTTATTTATGTCTTACTATTAGAATATGCATTTGAATGACTTCCAATTAGAATTCCAGCAAGGGCTTAAAGTTCACTTTGTCTTAACAGTTAAAACATGAAAAGGGCTTTCAAACAACAAAGTGTCGAAACTACAGTTCAACTCTTTCACGACTTAAACGACTTTTGAATAATATTATTTTTTGGATTTAGTAAATACAATAATTTCAAGCAAGCTGTCAGCTAATAACATTATGTCAAATTAGAGAGACTGGCGAAAATACTTTTAGTACTTAGTTTAATGTTATTAGTCTTCAAATGAAGTTTTAAATTACAGGTCAAGCAGCCTCGTTATCATTATTTAAATACACTTTTAGTTATTGAGAAACTTTACTGCTCGTTGTACATTAACTTATTGTACGGCAGGCTGACTTTAAAGCTTATAAAGTGAAGCGCCGTCTAAAGTATCTTTTACTCCATACAATTGTAAATATCCCACACACGTTTTTAATGAAAATAACATTTATTAAATTATGAATAATTGCAATTATTGTGCATATTATTTCTAAATATCTTCTACTTATAAAATAACATTGCCATCTTATTTCTTATAAAATAATAACAATGTCTCTTAAGTTTCGTACATTTCTTCAACACAATTTTCATACCATAGATATTGTGCTTATCAATTAAAGCCATTTTGCGAGGTATGTTGCAGTCGTGCAGCCCCAAAATGCCTCCATGCATATAGCACATATCAATGGCGACAGCATTCATGTTATGTACTTACATTTACATAAACGAGTAGTGTTAGTAGCATACAATACATGTACATAGCACTTACATACATCTGTATAAAGTGAAATGAATAAAAAAGACAGCGAAAAAAGTATAAAAAGGAAAAATATAAACAAATAATTAACTGACATATCCGTATGCTTATCGCGCAACAAACCACAGCAGCAACAGCAGCAGCAGCAGCCGCACCAAGCAGCACACACAAGCACTCGCACACAGATACTCACACACACACACATACACACACTTATGTACGTACTACACACAAGCAAGCGCCCGAGAATCTGAATTTTGTATCTGACAAAATGCCATAATGAACGTGCTGAGTGGCGTCGTCGTCGTCATTGCTGTTGCCGTTGCCGTTGCCGTTGTCGTTGTCGAGGCCCGAGATACACTCGCACTTGGTTGGCCAGCAACAACAACAACAACAAAAGTATCTACAACATCAAACGTGCGTTGCGCCGACGCCAGCGTTGGCAGCAGCAGCAACAGCAGCGTTTGCTCTGTACATTTTTTCGGTTAATATAAATCAGTTGGGCGCACAGACAAACATACATTTATATGTAGAAATATATAAACATACGAATCGTATATACATACATTCAAGAGTATGTACGTAGCTTCAATGCGATGTATAGATAGACGTACAGCATAAAGAAACTCGCTTGCTCTTGCTCAGCTCTGTGCTCCTCTGTGTGTATTATATCTTAGAAGATTTGAGAAACGATTTAGAAACACACACACACACACAGCCATCAAGACGACGGCACGCGTATCTGTCAGATACATTTGTAGCTGATGAGATATGTCTGCACAATACACACACATATACATTCACACACGTATTAATTTTGGTTTTTGCATGGCCCGTTAACTGTGCAATGGTCCAAGGCCTGCCAAGGTGCGCCCTCCCAAATGAGCTATACACAAAGTGTCAGGATTACGAGAAGAATCCACCAATGCGATATATAGTATATTTATAACTTATAGTATGTCTGCATCTTATAATAATAGATCCAGCACAATGGAATTAAGTGAAATGTTGAGCTTATATTAGCAATTATCTTAGCGTGGGAACATTCGAAAAATGTCTTTATAATAATACTAATAATACTCTCTCTAAACGAGGGTAATCATGTTTTTGACAGACAGTCTGTTGTCATTAGTGTTCTGTAAGAGAAAATGTTTTTGTTTATATTCAAAGTTGAACATTTGATTTGGATTGTATAAATTAAGGTCATGTCAAAGTTTGGGCGTAATTTTCTTACCTAATACTGATTGGATCAACAAATACAACATTATCAAGTATATGGTTAAAAAAACGAAATAAATATATATTTAAAAAAAAATATGTAATTACAATTACGTTCTAATGTACAAAAAAATTAAAGGAAAGAGTATTGGAAGGTTTAGTTAAATTGTTTTCCTTGCCACTTGTTTTATATAAATTAAAATGTTTGTTCCTTTTCTGATTTCATATAAATGTTATTTAAATTTTTGGTAAAGACGAGACAAAAACAAATGTTCTGTTAAATCGAATTTCCTGCAAATTTTTATTGATTTGAAATTGGCTCGATGAAGTTAAACAAGAAACTGGTTTAAGGCAACAACTGCCAACAATTGTAGCCAAAGTTCAGATACATTTTTGGTAGGTTGACGGGGCATGAGGATGGTGGATGGGGGAGAGCGTTCAAGATTTTTATATTCATTCATTAATTTTATGGCATGCCAAAGAGGCAACTGTTGTTGTAGTTGTAGTTGTTGTTGTTGTTGGCTTGCTTTGCTTTTGCAGATGCATAGTAATTATCTTTGATTTTATTTTTTTCTTTTTGGTTAGGGACCGTCGTATTCCGTATGCTTTATAAGTCTACCTATGTGTATCTCTCTCGACCTGCGCCAGTTAGACTTTCACTTTTCTGCTTTGTTTCAAGCAAACATCATTTTTTTCGTATATCTTTTTATTGAAATTACGTAAAGATGAATGGCCGCCCATTGTCTCAGACGGGTGCTGTGGAATTTGGAGCGGGGGAGTCGCCTCAGGTCGTTGCTCGGCGATGGAGGCGACTCTTGCAATCACACTGGAAGTCTCTATGAATATGCATGGTGACCAAATTGGCAACTGATTCGAATTTGCATATGCTGCAATACCATTTCGGATGCCATTAGAACCCTTCGATTTGCCTAATGCAGCTTTTGTTGATCTACGTGGAAAACAATACAAATGAGCTACATTCATTCGTTTGATGTTTCACTTCTCTCAGTGCAATTTAATTTGCTGATTAAAGCAATCTGAACTATTTCAAAGCTGAAATATATAAGTTTTCTTGAATGCAGTGGTTTTGCTAGACCAAGTAGCTCAATTGTTTGGGATTCTATTCGGTTTTTCGACGTGCGCGATATTTGTTATACTAGTATCTTTTTCATTTATTTATTTATTTTTATTTACTTTAGAAATTACTAACATTACATTATGAAAATATTTGTGTTAATGAATTTTGAGTTAAAGATTTCAGATATATTTGTATTATTAATTTGAAAACTAAACTATTTATTAGCATTAGTTTAGGTTTGCTGTCGAGTTAATTTTTTTTAATTCATACACTAATACTATTATTATTCAGGGAAAGGCAGTTAGTATCGAAATCCAAAGTAGTGTAAACTGGCACTGGGTCTCGCACAATCGAATGATTATAGCTTTTCTTGGGAAATGCCTGCAAAGAAAATGGTTTGGCTAGGAATATAACCTGAATTTATTAGATAACCATTTTGATAACTTCCAAATGTCAACTAAATTAATTGCGCACACACCTTTTCCACACAGTTTCCAGTTTAGTAGCGAGCAGGAAAATATATTTGTATGCCTCAAAAATCTGTCGAAATCAATCAAGGCCACACACAAACACACGCTTACCTCATGACACATTTCATTGGAAAACGATTGTAGGGTACAAAAAAAAAATCAACAACGATGGAAAAAAACTAAAGCAACAACAACAGGCAGTCAAAGATGTGGGAAAACAGACTGCAACGAAAATGGGAGTCAATTTATAAAAGTCGCCCCGAAACTGGACAACAAATAAATAACAACAACTGCAACTGTGTGTGTGTGCGTGTGTGTGTGTGTGTGTGTGTGTTTGTCGGCGCTTTTTACTCCTTTTTGGTTGTCAACGTTAATTAATCAATCATTGTACGCACGTTGGCGGTGCATTAATCATTTTACAGAGTTGCCGCAAAACTTAAAATTTCAATTTTCAACTTGGAATTAAGTATCATCATTCAATCATTGCTCAATCCCGCTGATGGGCTCATCCTTTTCACGATGATATCCTTTTCATAGCTATGTCTCCTTTGTATTGTCCGGTGTGTTCGACTGTTGTTGTCGTTGTTGTTGTTGTTGTTGTTGTTGCTGGGCATTTGTAAATCAAATTGCATGGAAAACAAAGTGACCAAGGATGTCGGCGTGCCCAGCAACAACAACAGCTGCAGTTCAACGGGGGCGGGATTGGGAGCTTTCGGCATTGAACGTGAGCTGACCCAAGCCGAGTCACAAATGCTGTGTTTTTTTATTTTCGCAGAGATAGCGAAGAGTTGCCAGAGCCCACCAGAGATTCGAGGAAGATAGAGACTGTGGGAGAGACAGAGAGAGGGAGAGAGAGAGAAAAACAGAAAGCGTGACCGGGAGAGCAACAGAGATGGCAAGCGAGGGAGACGAAGACAAAGCGACTTGTTTGGTGGGGCCACTCAACACGTTTCTGGCTGTGTGTTGCTAGTGTAGTCTCTGTGTGTGTGTGTATTAGTGCCTATGCATGTACTGTATGTGTGTGTGTGTGTGTGTGTTTGTGTGTGCTTAAGCATGCGACCGCACTTGTGCCACGTACAACAAAAAATACAAAACAAAACAAGTAAGAACGCTTAAAGTCACCCAAGTGGCTCGATTAGGCGAATACCCTGTAACTAACTTTTTCAAACACCAGAAAAAGTGGACTTGCTCAACTAAGAGTGGAAGTAAAAGTGGCTTTTTTTTGTTAGCAGGTTTCTTGGGAAAGGCAAATTGTTTTCCAAATCGATCATTCTCAATTACTATAATTGTATTTTTAAAAAATTAAAAATATTTGAAGTTCTCCAAACACCAGAAATTTTATACTTCTCATAAAGAACAAATTGTGTCTAGTTATTTTAGCAGACTCCAAGGATTTGTGAATAAACAATTTTAAAGTAAACTAATGATGTTATAAAAATATGTTTTATAGTGCTTTTTTGATAAAGGCAAATTGGACTCCAAATTGAGATTTGTATTAAAGCTTAAATTTTATATTACAGTATTAATATTTCAAAACCTTTAGAGTTTATTTTAATTATTACTATTATTGTAAATATTTTACAATAAAAAATTACCTAATGAAACATTTGTGTTGAATTAAAAAATAAAAGCTTTATCCATATTATAATATTTAATTATTTTATAACGTTCGAAATACATATTTTCCAACAATGTACTCAACGATAACAATATACCCCATTTGTCCAGTTGAAGGGTGCTGGGTGTACGAAAAGTTCATTTGAACGCTTTTCTTTTATGTTGTGAGATACAGAGATATACAAATTTTTATGCTCGCCGCGCCACTCGAGCATATTTTCGTGTTCTCCTCCTGTTGCTGTTGCTGCTGTTGTGTTTGGATTGCAGCACTTGAATTTGGTTTGGCGCGCTCCAAAAATACCAGAACCGTAACTCAACCAACTGATTCCACCCATCGTTTGTTTTAATTGGGCATTTTTATGTATTTATTAAATGCAAATGGTAAATTGGTGAGTCAAGGATTCATCAGGATGTCTGCGCACTTGAGGCGTAACAATTTCTGGATTCATCAGAATTGAATGTTTTCTTGCATTCTTAATGCCATTATTCCATATTCCTCGTCTTTGAACTGGAACTTTAATGAAAAGTAAACTGAAATATTTATATGAATTTGATAAGATATTTTACATATTTACTCGTACTAAATATTTGAGTATAAACACAAGTAGATTGCTAGCTTATAAGAGAGAGAGCATTTCTGGAGGAGTTTCCAAAATTTGCGCAACATCGTTGCGTTCTTGAAGTGAACTTACCCAACTTATTGTTTAAGGTTAAAAGTTCATACTAGTCAAATATGGCACTAAAAACAAATTTTCACATCAGCTCACAGTTTAAAAGTTAATTAAAAAATTATTATCTAAGTAGAACAGGAAACAAGAAAAAGATATTCATATCTACATATATTTATATATGTATACAAAATCGTGAAAAATTATTTTTGAATAATTTTTGAATTTTAGAAATACATATTTCGATCGGTTGCCAGAATTTGCTGTTGAAATGAATATATTTGATGTGCGCTTTATTGTTTTAAATATAATGTATAAAATTATATTGAATTTTGTTCGTCTGAAATTACAAAATATTTTCAGCACAAAGTCATCAGAATGAAATAATTCAGAATTTCGCATTTAGTGCTGTTGAAGTTCATTTAAATATTATTGCTGTTAGAAGCTTTACGGTCTGCTATGTTTCTGCTTACATTAATCTCATTTGTAGAATTACGTTAAGGAACCGTTCTGTTACTTAGGGAATTAACATTCTGAAGATGTTGCTCAGAGAGTCGAGACTTAACATTTTATTTACAGCATATTGCTAAAATTTATGAATGCCTAGTAATTCATGCTGTAAAGGAACGAGTTTTATAGTTCTAATAACTGTAGATGCTTATAGGACTGTTGATAGACATGACAGTAGCATTTGCTAATGGGAATTACTTTATTCCGTGTATAAACATGTTACGGTTACTTAGATAGACAGAGAGAGGGAGACAGACAGAGAGAGTACCTCCTTGAGTGGGACAGAGAGAGAGCGAGAGGGCACAACAAAATAAATATCTGCATAGGGAAGCCGGAGCCGGTCAGCCGGCAGTTACAATACTTACACACACACACATACTCGTGCAGTGTGGAATGGGCAAGAGAGAGAAGAGAGAGAGAACACAAGCACAAGCACACCAACAATGTTCCTGATGGGCAATGAGCGCGCGCTAAACGTCCATCGGCCATCGGCCATCGTCCATGTGCAGCCAACGTCAACGTCGCCGTCGACGTCGCTTCGTGGCCTGCATGTGTCACTGCACACGGGCAGAACACTCCGATCTCTGCCTGTGTGTGTGTGTGTGTGTGTGAGTGCGCTGGTATCGGCAGTGCAACGACCTGTGACAAAAAAAGCAGCAACAGCAGCAGCCACCGACGACGACGACGACGACGACGACGAGTCGTAGCTGACAACGTGTGACGCATCTGCAGGGATGTTGTTACGTGCCAGCCAGCGCAACAGTCGCTAAGAGAGCGTTTGAGAGAGTCTGCTTGCGTGTGTGTGTGGGAGAGAGCGTGAGAGAGAGCTTAGCAGAGATAGAGCGTCGCATTACTTTGTGTTGTACAACTGTTAACAGACTCCCACGCTGCGCTCAGAATGCGTTTGTTATGTTATTGTTGTTGTGGCTGTCGCTCAACGCGTTTTGTGCGGCTTCTTCTTGTTTTTGCTGTCGTTTTGTTGTTGTTTTTTTCGTGCATTATGCGGCTAGTGGTTGGACGGATGGCGGCAGGAGCGGGGCGGGCGGGTTTTCGGTCATTTGGTTGTTTGGTCGTTTGTTCGCTTCATTTGTGGCCGTCTTGGGCTGCGTTTAATTTTCTCTACGCCGCTGCTGCAACTACTAAAGATATTTTCCATGAAATTGCTTTTGTTGTGTACACAAAACACAACAAACAGGTTGGCCCTGGGCACCTAGGGCCGTTTGCGGCATCTTAAGCACCAAATAAGATACTTTGCTGCGACTGCAGTCGAAGTGCATCTCTCAGATACATTTTGCAGGCCTGGCTCAATGATGATGAGTCCATTAATTAGCTTTATTAACTGCGTTTTGCTGCTAAACATGCGTAAATTACTGGGTCAAACATAGCCATGGGTGTAGCTACTACAACCATAACATAAATACAAATGTATCTCTATCTATGCATGTGAGTGTATCACAATTGCCCATGGTGTGAGTGTGTACGTGTGTGCGTGTGTGCGCATTTCCGGCAAGCTGCCAGATAGAGGAGACAAACTGAACGAACGGACGGACGGACGTTTGGGGCTGTCATTCAATCGCCTCGTTTAGTCATTTGTACAAATAAACGCGACTCGTAGCATGGATTAATTAATGTTAATCAAGTTTTGGATCCATAAAAACAACAACGCCAACAACGACGACGCCGACGACGACGACAGCGACAGCAAACTATATTAACGACAACAGTCAAATTAAATGAACCGAACCAAACTGAGCTGAGCTGAGCTGGGGAGGGAATCGTACGGCACGAGACATTTGATAGAGAAGCACTCACTCATAGATAACTACACATTTTTATATAATTAGAGCTGATTAGCACCCTACAATTATGATGTGTATAATTGGCCACGACTTAGTTAAGACTCTGCCAAACACCATTGAACAATATAATTGTCAAATATTACGAATAAATGCGATTTAAATCATATCGTATTATCGTCCACTCTTGGCCCCCAAATTATTTGGAAATTCTTTCGTAAGTATTTCCACGAATTCCAAAATACTTAAATTCTCAGGAAATTGGATCACAATCTTTAGAGTCGATTTTTAGTAAATTGAAAATCGATATAAGCAATCTTTTAGTTCTTTGACTCATGTTCATTTTTTTTTTTGCAAATTTGTAGACTGTAAAACCTTCAAGCAGCAGTAGTTTAGTTTATATTAAAAAAAAACAACATTTATTATTCATAATTATCATAAAATGCCACAAAATCAACAAAGTTTGCACACTCAACAATGGCAAACGAATATGCGATCAATCACAGTAATTGTTGTCAGTTTGGAGCATTGAAATTTCCATAAACTTCTCCAGAGAATCCGGTTTTTGTATGCCCGAAAGGACGAGACCTGAGATAATTCCAGACAGTCCTTAGACAGAGACATACGAGTTTGCGCATGTGTGTGTGTGTGTGTATCTGAATCTGTTTTTATGTAAATATTGCCACTGAGTCGAAGGCAGGTGTCCCACATTGTGCGAGCATTTCTGTTCTCCCTTGGATTATGGTCTCGGTTCGTTTTGCCTGCTTCTGTCGTATCCTGTGCGCAATTGAAAAGTTTCTGCGGTGCTGCTGCATTATGCTTTATCCACAAATCCATTTCCATTTCATTGCCCAGTACCTAGATCCAGTTACAGCTTCAGCTCCAGCTCCAGCTTCCACCCCGAAACGCTTGTAATGAAGTCTAAAATTGCGAGTCATTTCGCAATGCTTTTTGCTAAATTAACACACAGAACGCGAAAAACTATAAAATCCAACGACGTGGTCCGGTCCAACCGTCCCTTTCCCCACGCCCCCATCCGTCTCTCCGTCTGCCCCTCTCCAGCGTCGTCTCTGTTCGTTTAAATATTTATGAGCTACACGTGACGTCGACTTCGACATCGAGCCATGAAAACGGCGCTCAACAACAAGCAGCGAATGTCGCCTCAACAACTTGCTAACTTATGACACTGTTGTTATTACTATTGTTGTTGCTTTTAATTGTTCAAACCACACACATTAAAATTAGAATTAACAAAAATAACAAATATAAATAAAACCAGCTAGAACATGGCTTACGATCCGTTTAGAAGTGTGAAACTCTTGGAAACTTTGCGTTTAATATCCGCAATTATCACAGTTCTTTGATACCGATTTGCACTTTCACTTCAGACTCGCTTTTTATGTCTATCAACATTTATCAACTTATCTTGTTCGCGCACCTAATTTCAGCATTGAGCTCATTAATTCGCTCAGTATCGCAATCAAATCGGAATTCTTTTTAGTACTTTAAAGTTCATTGCATTTAGTATCTAAAAGCTGACGAGATTATTTCATAAATAGAAGCAAATTATTTGGATTAGATGTGATTTTTAGAGACAATGGATTTTGAAGGTCGGTTTTCTTTTTATTTAACAAATTAATCGAACTTTGAATTGCAAATAAATAACAAATGTATCAAATTTAAGATAAAGATTAAGATACAAAATTAAAAATATTAAAAATCTGAATACTTAAATACATTATTTATATTTATATATATTATTTACAAATAATAGTTCAAAACAATGTGAAATTTCGATAATATACAAATTTGAGTGTAATATAAAACAAATTAAAATGTAATAAGTTAAAGGTTAAAATACAAATCTAAAAAATTAAATATTATTTGGAACTCTTCAATTTTCCAAATAAACACAAATTAAGCAAAATATGTTTCTAGTTTAAAGAAAATTCGATAATACAAAAATTAGAGTTTATTTCCAGTTGAAGTCGCACAATGTGAGAATTTGCAATAGGAATCTTTAGTAAATAAACTCTCTTCATTGTAATATCCTGAAAAGAGTGTTTCTTGCACTCTACTTGCCTCCGTCCATTTGAAAATTCCTACACTTAGAGGCCGTCGCAATAGAGCAGATACTAAAGTATTTATCAGTTTCGGCCTAGCCCCCGAGAGTATTTGAACGGCATGCCAATGGCCAAGTCGTATTAGCATTTGTGTTGCAAGCCATTTGCAAACCCTTCAAAACGAATGTGCATGTGGCCCGTTTGGTGTCATGGTCATTCGTTAAGTCTGTTTTGCGGATATTGTTGTTGTTGTTCTTGTTGTCGTTGTTGCTTGTTGGTTGGACGCTCAAATGACAATCGCCTTCGCCGACTTGAACCTCCCCCAGTTTCGTTGCAGCCTGGACTTGGGCTCAACGGAGCGCAAAACTTCGAATGCGTTCGATCTGTTGTTGTTTTGTGGCTGCAACTTCTTGGGCTTCCTCCGCTGCCGCTGCTGCTGCTGCTGTTGCTGTTGCTGCCACCCAATGGTTGTGTACCCGTCACCGTTACCATTTTGCCGTGATGCGACCCGGGTAGGCGCAGCTGCGCCATTTAACGCATGTTGTACAACATTTTATTACGGCCAACCACTCGGTGCAGTGTTTGTATCTACCCGAAAGGCGCGCACAAGCGCGAGCTACAACTACAGCTACACAGATACACATACACACCATAGATACATACACTCGCACACTCTCACACACCACTGACACACAGGGGTGACTTTTCCCCGAAAAAAAGGGATAATAATAAAGTAAATGCTCGCATGAGACTGAGCCTGAGCATGAGCCTGAGTTCGAGTCGCAGCGCGGCTTGAGCGGCGTAAGGACTCAGTTAACTTTAATTAATTTTCTATTTCTGCACAATAATGACACTACATAAGTTCGAATTGTTGTTATTTTTAGACTGTTCCCCCATCCCCTACGACGGGTTGAGGTCATCAAACGATTCGACTTCAGCTGCTTTGTGGCACTTCGTAAGCGATGCAAACACAAACAGTGTTGTTTAACAGCACTCTTTGAATTTGCTTCAGTTATAATTATTATAATTATATTTTCTCTTAGTAACCATTTAGTGTCAATCATTTTCGTATTCCCCATTTGTTATTGGCAGTTCGTATTCTATTTAATTGTTGTTTTGAAAATGCTTCTGTGTTTTATATCTAATTTCACTTATTAATCTTTAAGTGATAATAATATTGTTAGTTTTCAGTTGTTGTTCCTAATTCACATTTTATTCGATTGTTGTTGAGCGCTGCTTAACGAGTGCACAATTCGCTTAATCTCATTGCATTTTCTCTGAGCTGATAACCCTGAGCCCTAGTTAAACATATGTATTATGACTTATTCTGAGTGCATACAAATACAAATTATATTGCAACAAAATAAGTAATCATGATAATAGGTGTTCTCTTAATAATTAAAGGTAGAACGCTTTTATGGCTAACGAGTTTTTGCATGCATACTCAAATTATATATAAAATAAATTGGATAGTAAACAAACAAATTGTTAAAACTTTATTAGTGGAAATACGATAATACGAAATAATACCGTCGACTCTTTTTGCAATATTCTATAACATCGGCCTAATAAGGGTGAATAGTTGTAAAGACATTTATAGAAATCAATAGAATTTCCAATAGATTTAATTTATCTCTCTTTCGACTTTAATCTGAGATATTGATCGGGAAACCCTAAAAATAGCTTGGCAGATGCGTTACTAATGATCTGTTTTCTATCAGGCATTCAATTTCTAAACCCATTAATTTTAATAAACTAGGAAATATCATTTTTTAACTCATTCTGTTGTTAAGCATAATTTCTCTAACTCAAACATGTTCGGCTCGAACTTCTCCAACCAAAGCTTCTCAAAGTAAGTTAAAGCAATTTGAGTTTAGAAAAGTTTTTCGTTTTAAGTGAAATTCATGGTTGCGAGCGTTATTACAGTTTGACGCTAAGATGCTGTAATTGTCGTATTGTTGTATCAAATGTGAACAATATAGCTGAATAACATAAGGGGATAATAATAAGTTGGGTCGATGCTGCTGCTATTTGCTGCTGGGCGCCTGTGCGAAGAAGGGAGCACAGCAAACGGGAGACGACAACGCGACGCTGATGGAGACGACATCCACAATTACAACCACAACAACGACAGCAACAACAACGACAGCAACATCGACAGCGACAGCGAAATAAGTCCCAGCCGTCAAGTGGTCCAAGTGGTGGCCACTTTTGCCACTCTTTTGTCTACTTTTTGCGCTAGTTTCTTTATGGTTGTTGTTGCTCGAACCGGTTTCAGTGTTGCTGTTGTTGCTGTTGTTGTTGCTGTTGCTGTTATTATTATTGTTGCTGTTTCTTGTTGGTTGGCGAATTTTCCAGGCTACGTGTGTCTGTGTGTATCCCGACTTTGCCACTTGTGAGGCGGCTGCGTTTGCTGAGCGCCGCATCGCTGGTGGCACGAAACAACAACAGTGGCGCCCTCTGCAATGTTGCAGCAGCACAAGAAGTTGTTGCACAAGGCACAACAAGCCCACCAAAATGTTGCTGCTGCATGTTGCAGCTGTTTGCTGTCGTCGCTGTTGCTGTTGCTGCCACATGTGAACGCCGCAACTGCGGCAGCTTCAGACTGACATCTGTTTTGCAAGTTGTCGCTGCCGCCTCACTTTTGCTGCATGAACCTGTTGTTGTTGTTGTTGTTGTTACTGTCGGTGTTGTTGGTGTTCCTGTTGGTTATTGGTGGAGTTGATGCTGCTGCCTGTGGATGTCGCAGCTGGCCAACAGTTGGAGCCATCATGTCACTGGCAATTTGCATTTTGCATTTTCGATATACTTGTGGGGCTTTTCCTTTTGCGGTTTCTGATCGCCAGCATCGCGTGTGAACCAAAATAAAAGCACCCGCTCTATGCGATTCTCAAGGCAATAAAGTTGCACACATGCGAAACTTTCGTTTCTATGAATAGCAACTCAATTGCAGTTATTTATAGACATAGAAATGATTTATTTATTTGTTGAACTAAGTAACAAACTATATAATTTTTAAATAGTACTAGATGAACATTACTTCATAATCTAAAAGTTTGTTTTCTATTTTAATGGATAATCTTTGTTTTTGCTCTGATCAAATACATATTATTATGTAGAGAGGCAAAACGTAAAATTATATATTATTTACGAGGTCTTATACAATGCCATAAATATTAAATTATCTCGTGAGTTTTCACCAGTCCTCTGCATCTCGAAGTCTGTACTGTACACAAGCTGATGTTATCCAACACATAAAGTTATTGAGTTGATATTCCCACCTAATCCTCTTTCTTGGTTTTCTTCTTTCGTTTTTACAGTCAACACTGCCACACTTATGGCCATTCTGCAGTCCAATTGGAACACCTACTACAACTGCCCCTAGCTAACAATTTAATTGTGATTGCACAAAAACTGTGTTTGCTGATAAGAAGAAGCCAACACTTTGTGGCACCCTCTCCGGCCCGGCCATGCAGCCCATCCACTAACCAGGGGTGAGTTTTGACACCATACGGAATGTACGGAATAGCATTTGTTACAAGACCAGTGCTAAAATGAGCTCTAGAGAATGTTTTTGCGCATACGAGGGTTGCTTCTCTTATTATTTGAAATATGTCTTGATTTAATGTTATTACACTTCACTTCATTAATTATATTTAGTTTCGCTTCCTGGTACGAAGTCTTGCCATTTTTATGCATCTCTTGCTCTATTTGGTTATGTAAATACCAATTACAATAACATGAAAGTGTAGAATCGATATATTTGTTAAATAAATATCATACATAAAATATGATTGACGACCAAAGAGAGTTAAATTGCTGTTTAAAAAGAATTCATAGCTATGAATTTATTTTAGTTTGTTAAATCCATTGTGTCTAAAGTTTTAGATTATTTAAAATGCCAGTTTTAGTTTATTATTATTTATACATCAATTTAGTAAATCGTTTGAAATGAATGAACAGCTTAAGCAGCCCTCGCAGGAGTGCAGCAACGGCAACAGAGACAATTAAGCTAATTGCTGTGCTAGATACTTGTGTCAGGAGAGGCTGCGGCGAGACTATCTGCACCTTACTCCATCTCAGTCGCTCTCTTTGGCTCGCTCTCTCTCTCGCTGGCAATCAACCACACACTATGTGCATGGCCACCCACCACCACCCACCAACAACAACAACTACAACAGCATTCAATGCAATCGCATGTCGTGAGGAGCTTTTGCGCTCTCTTTGCTTTCTCCCTCTCTTACTTTGCGTGTGAGTTTGTGTGTGTGTGTGTGTGTGTGTGTGGGATTGTTTGGGGCACTGCTTGCCGAACTGCGAACTGTGCGAGCTGCGAGCTGCGAGCTGCAAGTGCCTCGAACTAGCTCTAAAAGCGGATCTTTCTCGCAATTTGGATTAGGCGCACAGATGTTGAGGTTGGTTGGCGTGGCCGTTGGCCATGTGGCATGGCTTTTCCAGGCATTCGCAATGCTTTGACGCACGCTTTTCCTGCACACGCTTGTTTTGTGCCATTTGCTTGTTGCCTGTTATATTCCGATAAAATTGACTTTTTGTCGGTCGTCGTTGCCGTTGTCGCTGTCGTTGTCGTTGTCGTACTAGTTGTCGTTTGTTGGCGTCGTCGTCGTCGACGTCGTTGACGTTGACGTCGCCTTCGCCATTGCCCGTTGTCGGCACCATTTTGTTTGGCGTCGTTTTCTAATGGGCCAACAGCATTGCAGCACATGGATTCTGTTTGAATTTCAGCTAGGCGATATTGCCCCCTCACACTCTCTCTCTCTCTCTCGCTCCCTCGCGTTCGCGTGGCCCCAACACACATGGAACCAGCTCGCAGGCCAACATGTTGGCGTCTAAAAACGCGCGCGTTTTCCGCCATCACGCGACGCTGTGCCCCATTTGCATGTGTAGAGTCAATACAACGGCAAACACATCGAACAATTTGTAAGGCATAATTTCGATTTGATGTTAATGCAGTGTTATCGGTTTACGATTACACTTTGAAGGGTTGTTGCTCAATGGCAGTCAATCTCTCAGTGGTGGCTAAACATCATTAATACCAAATGGATTTAAATTGGCATTTAATAATTATCTAATTAATCGCACACTGCAAGAAAATAGTGTGCCTAAGCACTCCTGGCAAACACAACACAAAAATGACTTAAGGCAACAGCTCTGCTCGCTCTCGTACTGTTATTGCCTCTCTCCCTGTGCAAGGGCAAAATAAAAACATACAGTTCGAATTTGTTGTTGCTGCGCAAAGCATAAGGCAAAAACAAATGCAGACAGAATGAAGCACACACAGGCATACGCATACGCACACATAAGGCAGCCGAGACAAGCAAACGAAGATTGGAACAACAAGAGTTGTGGCAGCAGCGACGGCGACGGCGACGTCGACAACAACAGCAACTAGCTAGCGAGCGCCACGCTGCTCTCCAACTCACACAGACATACACACGCGCACGCACACTAGCATGGGGCTGTGTTGCTCTTTCTCGTCGAGTGCAGAGCACAAATGTTGTGCTGCTGTTAACGCTGGGCGCCTGTTCGTTTTTGCGATAGACGCGCGACGTAAGTCGCCGTCGTTTTGCCTGAAAAGTCGCCGTTGCACAGTGGATAAAATGACACTGACACAGACTCGCCATCTTTTGCACAATTCCACATTCTGTTGCTATTCAAGGCTCCGTCTGATAAACCAAATGCCCAATATTCCGCTATTTATGTGTATTTGTGTTAAAGAAACAGCATTTTAGTTGGTTATTGTGCATAATAATTGGAAACGACGAGCAATTGTACATTTTGTCCACTGTGCATTGTCGTCGTCGTTGCTTGAACGCGTTTTTGTCGTCGCCGGCGATTTGTGACTTGCGCCGATTTTGCAATTTCTGTCTATGTCGGCGACGGCTGTTACTTAACAGTGTGCGGCTCAGTTAACAGAATGCTGCTCGATGCTGCTCTCCCTTAGTCTCTCTCTCTCTCTCTGACATTGATTACGAGAGCCGCTTATAGAGTTTGTTGCCAGTAATTAAGTGGGTACGGTTAGAGAGGAGTCTGAAATGTGATTCGTCCTTGTGACGATTGCACATTGAGACACAACCGTTTCATAATTGATTTCGAATGAGAAATAAACAACTGGTTAATGTCATTTCATATCTTTTGCACATTGTATACAGTGTGCGGAAAACCGTACGCTGAAATTCTTTTGCTTGCGGCGCAACCCTCTCTCTGTGTGTTGGACCCTCTCGCTCGCACACACTCTTAAGGCGACGACATGATGTCTGTTGACTGTAGCTTGTTGTTTGTTGTTGTATTGTGAGAGTGTGAGTGTGCTCAACAAATAATTATGAGGAAAATGCCGTCAGCCGATGATGATAATCATAATGTTGATGATAATCATGTTGCGCAGCTGCCTATGTACTTGCGTGTGTGTGTGTTTGCAGTCAATCTCATCTTCATTTTCGTTTTTACAGTTACTGTAAAAATCTCTACCCTAGCCGTGGATGGCGAAGGCAATGTTAGTGCCAGAATTTTATGACTGTTATCGATTTCTTGAAGTGTATTTACCCCCTCGCTGGAGCATCCAAAATAAATGCAAATTCCAGCTTTGGGGGAAGAAGACTTTAATTAAAAGCTGAGCAGCTCGTAAAACTCTTATCGGATGACTTGGCGCGCTGTTATTGTCGTCGCCATTATAGATTTATATTTAGAGCGCAGTACAGTAGTAGTCTTTAAATTTGTATTAAGTTTTGATTAGCGGTTGCTGCGCAACACGTGACGTCACAGCGCGCTGATAATCAATCTCCCTGCTTATCAGCGACCGCATACCGATGACGTGCTTTAGTATGAGTACAAAAATACGTTGCAATTAGTAATCGACTCTGATGCAAAAGCATTTTGAATTATCTAAGAAATACGCCTAGCTTTGTGTCCCCTAATTAAAGGCGAGCACAACTAAAACAACAAACAAATCACTCGCCTTCAAAGTTTGACCTTTTTCTCTGCTCGCACTCTTCTTGAGCTCTCTTACATTCTGCTCTCAGTCTCAGTCTCAGTCTGCCATGCCAACCTGTGGATGGCGAGAGCAGTAACAACAACAATGCGAAATGTAAACAATGCTCAGCGCCAAACTCGCTCTTGCCGAACACACGAACACACACAACTGTCTCGTTTATACGCACTCGCCGCTTCGCTGGCTCGTTACGTTTTCGTTCGTCTATGCGGTGCTCTCGCTCTCGCGCTCGCTCACTGCGCCCGTGCCTGTGTCTCGCTGTGGTCGTAACACTTGACGCTGTGCCTGGTCGTGAGTGTTGTTGTCAGTCTGCGTCGTCGGCCTATTGCTGCTGGGCGCCTGTTCAATTGTTCGGCCAAACCGCCGTTCGTTTGTATTGTGGAGTCGCTCGTTCGATCGAACGTCGTCGACGTCGCGACTCGCGAGTAAATTGAAGTCGCATTGCGCGACGCGACGCGACGCAACGCGACGTTTCTCCTCAGTTCCATTGGCTTTGGCTGCTGCCGGAGCTTGCAGCAAACCAGTTTTGTTTACAGCTTAATTTGACTGAGCCCTGCCCCTTATGTGCCCTGCCCTGCGCTGCCCTGTGTGTGTGTGTGTGTGTCTGTGTGCGTTCACGTGCCACATTAGGCATAAGTTGCAAAAGGTTTGCTCATTTGCGCCACACACACACTAATACACGCATCCGCCTCTCACAACTCCAACATATTCGTCGTCGCCATTCCCACATCGTGCGACCCAGCGACTGGCTGATGATGGAGCTGCTCCGCAGTCAGTCAGTTTGTCATTCATTCATTCATTCAGCAGCGAGCCCGCGTGCAGGCCAGTTCAACGTTTTTGTCAGTCTTTCAGTTGCTTTACTTACTTTACTTCACTTAGCCATAATTATTATTGTCGTCGTTGTTGTTGTGCCTCTTTCTCTCAAGGCACACGCGAAACAAGTCGCGCGACACTCGCGCGCGAAACGCTCGCGAATCGCTAGCGAATAATGCTTTTCCTTTAATCAGTTTGCAGCAAACTGTTTTGTTGTTGTTGTTGTGCGTAATTATTGCTGTTTTTTAGCTTTTATTGCTGTACTCTTTCTTGCCATTCGTTCGCTTGTCTTGTTTCGGATGCGTTTTTATCAGTCTTCCCCAACTATAAATTATCTTGCAAGCTTTATGCTCTATTTTGCATTTTGTTTATAACTCGCTGGTATTCTCAAGTGTGTATGTGTGTGTGCGTGTGTGTGTGTTGCTTCCAAGCACGTAGCACCTTTGTAGTTTTTGTGTTTTTGTCTTTTTTCTTTCTTGACTCATAGAAAGTCCGTGTCTTATCGGCAATTCTGACGACGGGGAAATCCATATGAGCCCAAAGTTAAAGAGAAACAAACAATCTCAAAGATTTTTCGACAAAAGTTTCCCCGAAATGAGCAGTTTAAAAAACGAGCACTATGTATAAATAGAAAACTGATTCTACATTAATCTGAATTCATGTGTAATATGCACTCTGCTATCTAAAATATTATTATATTCGTGCATTCAATTCGTAATACTACGCTCAAGATTAAATGATGATCAAAACGAATCGGATGCAATAAACTATCAAAATATGTGCTTATTAATTGCTTGTTGCACACTTCGGTTTATTTGGAAATCATTGATATGTTATCAGCAAATTGATAATAGGCGCAGAAAAATAATGACAGATTTCTGCAAGTTTTCGCTAATACAGTGCCAACTCAATAAAAAACACATTTAACTTAGTCTATTAATTGAAATTGATTATTTTTCAAATCTCTGCCTAATCTTTGCTGTTAAATTTATGCCTCGTATTTCAAATTATTCCTCGTACTTTGACCGAAGAATTGATCAAATTAGAAAGTCATAAACAATTAGCTCGAACTCAGTCTTAAACGATTCTAAATTCCTTCTCCCTTAAATTACATTTACTTTAGAAGAAATAATGGAATACCCATAAAACTGTATAAACAATAAAAAAACAAAGAATTACGAACGATTTTGAATATAGATTTACAAATATTTAAATGTTTTTTCACCTTTTTGGTTGACGTATTTTATGTTAACATTTTCAGTAGAGTTCATCTATTTTATTTTCTTAAGATTATCGATTGTTAAACTCCAAAGAATATTAAACTAATTTAAAATTTTTGATTATATTTATATATTCCCGGGGACGTGATACTACTTATTATTTCAATTGGGGAATAATTTCTTTCTATTAGTTATCTCCTCTTTTATTTTTCGCTGCTACTTTCGTTTAAATGCAGTATTCACAGCAATAATCTAAGCATAACAGAGTCTCTTTTCAATAAGTTAACAAATATTGTATTCGGATTATGAAATTTTAAAATCCTTAATAATTTGACATTGCATTCTTTAATTTAATATAATATTAGACTAGGTAGATCATTGATTACTTTCAATATCTTGATACGAATTTTTTTTACCAATGCATAAAGTTTTGAAACTAATTTCTTCGATTTTCTCATTTGTTTACAGGCACATATCAGGATGTTATCAGCAGCGATATATCGTTGCCTCTTGCCTCACATCCCGCCACATAGAGCAACGTAGAGTTTCTTCTGTTTTGTCTTCTAATAAACAACAACTTCCAAACTGCAAATAGCAACAATACAAAGCCACGATCAACTCACGATTTGCGGAAATAGAGAGAGACAGATAGAGAGAGAGAGAGCAACAAGTGACTTGCTTAGACAAATTGTGCACTTAGAGAAATAGAAAACGTGTTTGTTGCCCGTTTGTCGTCTTGTTACTTCGTGAATTTTCGTCGCCTGTCAGCAGCGTTTTGCCGCAGACGGAGGACGAGAGCCGCGAAGCAACGAGCCAAAGTCAAAGCCTCACCACGGACGCATTTATGGATGCGGGCGGCCTGCCAGTGTTCCAGAGCGCCAGCCAAGCAGCAGCAGCCGCCGTCGCCCAGCAACAACAACATCAGCAGCACCAACAGCAACAACAGCAGCAGCAGCAGCAGCAACATCAACAACTGAATCTCCAATTGCACCAACAGCATTTACAGCAACAGAGTTTGGGCATCCACCTGCAGCAACAGCAGCAATTGCAATTGCAGCACAATGCTCAGGCGCAACAACAGCAGCAGATGCAAGTGCAACAACAGCAGCAGCAGCAGCAGCAACAACGACAACAACAGCAGCAGCAGCAGCAACACTCGCCCTACAATGCCAACCTGGCAGCAACAGGCGGAATTGTCGGCGGCCTTGTCGCTGGCGGCAACGGAGCTGGCGGCGTTGCGTCTGCAGGAAATGTCAGTGGACCCAATGGCGGCAACAACATCAACCTCAACATCAACAGCAGCGGCAACAACAGCAACAACAACAATGGCAATGGCAACGGCAACGGCAACAACGGTAATAACGGCGGCAACAACAACGCGCCTGGCGATGCGATGCCAGCGAAAAGGCAGCCAATTGTTGAGCGCCTGCGACGACGCATGGACAACTATCGTCGGCGGCAAACGGACTGCGTGCCACGCTACGAGCAGACCTTCAGCACTGTCTGCGAGCAGCAGAACCAGGAGACAACTGCACTTCAGAAGCGTTTTCTCGAGAGCAAGAACAAGCGTGCGGCCAAAAAGACTGAAAAGAAGCTGCCGGACACGCAGCAACAAACACAAACACAGATGTTAGCCGGACAGCTGCAGAGCAGCGTGCATGTGGTAAGTACATCCCATCCGAGAGATTTACTTATCAAGATGCCCCATTTAACGGCACCATATTCATATTTTCATTGTGCTGCCCGTTCTAAATCTGTTGTGCATTTACTGATGTTATTTAAGGCTTTGCTACAAATAGTTTATTATGTCGGATAAAGAATTTCGTAGAATTCTAATAAAATTGTATGTTATTATAAAGAATTTCGGAATTTTAGATATCTCGGATTACAAAAAAACTAATTATTATTATAGTGCGGAGAGCAGCTTTTAGGGATCTGAACAATAATGAAAAATATTAAAACTAGTCCAAATTCTTATATTTTCATCATGTTAACTAAGTTTGGATAAAAGAAAATTTGGTATTCTTACATTATGTGCTTTTTGTCAAATATCAATATTTAAAATATGTATATTATTAGATCTTATGCGATCTTGCAGATTTGGAATTAATGAATTATATAGAATAGAATTAGAATCAGTTATCGAGTCTTGTGCAATTCCGGGCTTTTCAATAGTTTCTCAGACATTTGTCACAACGTTAGATGTGGATACATATGAATCTCGGTGTTTGTCAGATACTTTGGCATCTCTTTCTGCCGTGCTTGTGTTGTATAATGTGTTGGGCGCAATATTAGAGCTGGTGCACGAAGCGAAGCCCGCGAACACACAAACTGCACATAAGTATACACAAAATAATAATGAGGTCAGCATTTTTTTCTTATTTATTTATTTATTTTGTTTTGTTGGGTTTCAGCTCAGCACAGTTCAGTTCAGTTCAGTTCAGTTTCACTCGCATTCGCATTCGTTGCTGCCAACTTGTAGCTACAAGATACATTTCGTTGTTGTTGCTATTGTTAGTGGTGTTGTTGCTTTATGCTTTTTACTCAGCAGATACTTCGGACTGAGTAGATTGCGAGCTGCTTTGGCTTGTGTGCATTTTAAATACCTTGAAATTATTTTGTAAGCCATAGATTTTTCTCGTCGAATACTTCAAAAGCCCAACAGAGACTCTCAGCCCCTTCAGCATTTGCTGCATCTCCTACTCCAACTACATCTCCATCTCAATCTGAATCTGTAGCTCAGTTTCAGTTGGTTAGGCTTGCATCATGGCTGACGACTGGCCAACAGGCCTCATTGACTGACTGGCTGGCTGACTGACGAACCGACTGCCTGACTGATTGCAAGTCTAGTTTATATAATTGTTGGTTCTGCCATTCGCCCGTTTGCTCGGTTCGGTTGCTCGGCTGGCTGTTTAGCTGTTCGGGCTGATGCAATTCTAGAGACCGACTCTCTCGACCCCGTGTAATTGCCACAAATTTACAGAGTCAACTTCATCGTCATCGCCATCGCCATCGTCATCGTCCATTGTCGTTTGCAATTACAAGACTTTGAAACTCTTAGGCTTCTATTTCTGCTATCGGCCTCCTCAATACACATATACTCTTTCTCAACCATTTCCGAGACCAATTCGAAGAGTGACGACATAAATCATTTGAGTAATTACAAAAGAAGAGTCTTGAACATACCTTTGAATTTGTAGTGAAATTGGAAGTTAGACAATCAATATTTGGTACTCAATATAGAAACAATTGAGATTATATTTATTTTTATTCATTAAGAGTTGTGTATATTTATGAATTCAAAGAGAATATCTCTAGAGTAGATGAACATATCTTTGAATTTGTACTCATATTGAAAGCTAGACAATTTATATTGAAAAATATACATGCACATTTATTTATTTCATTTATAGAATACATAAAGAGTCATGAACACCTCTTTGAATTTTTGCTGATATCGCAAGTTAGACAAATTCTATTTAGTACTCAATACACAAACATTCATATTGTACATTCAGATTTATTTATTTTTCTTGAATTATGCATTGTATTTTTATTCAGTCATTTTTGTTATTATTAATTAAATAAAAAGATACAACTACCAGAATATATAGAGTCATGAATATATCTTTGAAATGTTTACTGATATTGGATTACAAAAATTCAGATGATACATATTTATTTATTTGTTCTTGAATTATGTGTTTTATTTTTATGTATTTGTTGTTGAATTATTTATTTTATTTTTATTTATTTAATTATTTAGTTTTTTATTACATTTTAATGAGTAATATAAATTAATTAAAAGACCAAAAAATCATAGAAAATAGATATTTTAAAGGGTATTAACTGTTCGCTAATTTATAGACTTAGCTGTACTTTTATGATTGTGAGCAGAACGTGAGGTATTCGCATTTCCAGCTGCCCGGTAGTCAATCTGCGAGCTGAACTGAACGGATCTGAGCGGAACTGAGTTAAGTTGAGTTTCAGTTTGAGTTCGAGTTCGAATACGAACTTCTGTCTTCTCTGGCTGCTTACTTTTTCCGCATCCGTTTGCAATGTCATTTGTGTCATGTGCGGCCGGTAATCATTCACTTTTATATACATATATGCACATACTATACATGCATGTATATATACATATATATGAAGTGCTCGCAGCCAGTGGCCAGTTTTACCTTTCCCCTCACCCCTTCTCTCTCAATCCCGAACAGCCTCTTCAACTCTCACATTCCGACTGTCCCTTCTTTGTCATGCGCTTAAAGCGATTCAGCTTTTTTGTTTAATTTTAATTGGCTTTAAATCCTTTTGTTGTTGTTGCTATATTTATATATTCAGCCTTTTCGTTGTTGTTTTCGCTTCGCTCTGTGTGTAATGCAAATATTTGTAGCTGAATCACTTTGAAAAAGCTTTTGATTTTACATATCCCTGTACACGTCAGCCACAAGCTTGTGAAGTGGATATAGTGAGGCCCATTTTTCTTCATCATTAATCGGCATGAAAGGTCTTCAACTTGCTGGCAAACCGCAAATCAAGTTTCATTAAAAATAGCATTAGAAATCAATCTCTTGCAGATCGTTTATCAGTCGCTTATATACTGAAAATAAGTGAATAAATTAATTAATTTGTACATTTCGTGAATTGTTTCACTCTCAATGTTGTGTGCGTTCAATATGTTGAATTTAGAACCCGGATATTATTTGTATGTAGCTTTCAAATATTAGTGTATTCAAATTTATGGGCAGTTTTGTCCATGTATCTGATTGCCGTCGCTTTTACCTTGTGCAGTTATTCACTCGTCCGTCCAATGCTGCTGGTCATTAAAAAATTCGCAAATGAATTAATGACTGACTGTCCATCGAGCGCATCCGTGCCTCGGAGGGGGTCGCAATCTAAACTCTCTAGGCTTTTCACTTTTCTTTTTCGTTTTGGAATTGGAAAACTTTTACTACTATTGCTGCCTCCGCCTCGGCCTCTGCTGTGGTTGGCAGTGAAAATCACAGCAAATTACGGCCAACAATTGGCGGCCAACGTCGACGCAGCCGGTGCAACATGCAAAACAAGAAAGCAGCAACAACCACAACAGCAACAGCAACAGCAAACTGAAACATATTGTTTATAATGCGTTTTTTATTTGGGAAAGTCGCGTGTTGCAATTTTTTTCTTTTCTTCTTGTCGTTGTTATATTTTTATTGGCTTCGTCTTCGTTTTCATTGTTTGCATTTTGTTGCATTTGTTGCATGTGCTGCATGTGTGTTGTTGCAGCAATTTTCACTTCACGTGGTGGCATTTTCTGACAGACGTCAGTCAAGAAGTCAAAGCGTTGCTATAAGCGTTGCTTGCATGTTGTTGCCCCATCCCCTCGGGAACTCCCTCGACTCCGTTTACATTTTCACCATCATTTCGACCCCCCCCCCAAACTTCCCACAGAGTTGCCTGGCAGTTTCTGTGCCGTTGTTTCAAGTGCAATTGCCTAGTTGCTGTTGCTGTTGTTGTTGTTGCTGCTGCTGCTGTTGTTGTCTTGATTGACAAGTGACAACATATTATTGGCGTATCGTTTCGAGCGCAGCGGAGTTGTTATTGTTTACCTATGCAACTTTTGGGTGATTCTACATTTAACACGTAGCGAGCATAGAAGCTGATTTTTGTTGTTGTTTGTTTCTGTCTTGCGAATTTCATCACATTTACACATGTTGTGAAATACTTTGCGGATCAATTCGGAAAAATCCGTAAAAGGTCGGTTCATGATGACACCTTCAACACATGCTGTAATTGCAAATCGGATAATTTCGGATAAGAGCGAATAATGACTGAGAATACTGTATAAATTTCTGTAGGCAGCGGATAGCTCTGGATAAAGCCGGATAATGCGTTGCTTGTTGGATTGTTTTTTCTTTACTGCTAATTGTTGACCACAGCTGCATAATAATATTGCTATATACATTGGTATAATGAGCACTGGCAAATATGTTGCTTCTGAATAATTCCATACAATTCAAGAGCATCATAAATGAGTACTGATAATGCGGATAATTTCAGATAAATCCGTATAATCACTGATGTCTTTGCAATCGATTGGTTGGATTGTTTTATGTTCACTACTAATTGTTGACCACAGCTGCATAATAATTTTGCTATATACATTGGTATAATGAGCACTGGCAAAGTTATCTTTGCACATATGCGGATAAATTCGGATAAGTCTGTATAATCACTAAGAATATCTTTGAAATTGCATAAATTTACTCAAATTTCTGCAGGCAGCAGAAAGCTCTGGATAAAGCTAGATAATGCGTTGCTTTTTGGATTGTTTTATCTTTACTAGTTCACTAATGATATTGCTATTTTCATTGGTATAATAAGCAGTGGCAAATTTGTTGCCTCGCTAGATAACTCAAAAAAAATCAAGAGTATCATAAATGAGCTCAGATATATTTGAATGTATGCGGATAAATTCGGATAGGACCGGCTACAATTCGCTCGAATAGCTTTAAAATTGTCTGTGAAATTGGTTTCAAATAGCTTTCATATGAGCTGTTTGTCATTACACACCTACCGGCAAGCGTTGTGTGTGAGTGTGTGACGGCGGGCAACGTGTGTGGGCGTGGCCAGCTTTTAAATAATGTACCTAACAATGGGCATAATTTATGTATTTGCGTTATACAAATTTGTAAAATGCATCATTTATCTTCGAGCCGACATCGGCACCAACTCTGACTCCGACTTCGACTACGACTCCGACTCAGAGTACAAATGTTACAACGACGTCGAGCTGAGACCGAAAAACAGCCCCATCAAGTAAATGGCACCCTCCACTTGTGCTTCCAGCCCCCCTTCCCCTAACCGCCCCACTTGCCCCAAGCCAACGCACCTTGGCAGCGCACCCCTTTGCGTGTTGTGTCTTTACTTTACTTATTTTTTTTTGGAAAACGGGCAAATGAAAGCGCAGAAATCGGAGCTGAGAAGATGTTGAGTAGCCCTGGTGCTGATGGGTCTGGTGGTTCAGCAAAATCGATTGCGATTTTTAAGGTATTGCCTTTGCGAAGACCCTCGCCAAAAAGGCCCCCTGTGGCAAGTCAGCGTCAACGCTTGCAGTTGCGCCTTTTAAGCACTTCCCTTAGAAATGCTCGTAAATAAATTTAAACTTGAGTTCAATATTTGAGTGATTAACAAATTGTATACAATGTGAAAATATTTTGTAACTCATTTACTGATTAGAAAACTTACAAATTGGAGATAAAAATTTTTAATATTTTGCTTAAAATAATTATATGATAGTAACTAACATAATAATAATAATGAACAAGTTAAATTTACATAAACAAACCAAATTATATTGAAAGTTGGAAATATTATCTAAGTTTCCTCTATACAGTTTCCTAGTATCTAGATTACGACATTGTTTCAGCAACTTGTTTAGTAGTATTTTGAAAGTTACATTTACTGTGACAAATATTAAAATTCTTGGTGTAATTTAATTTAGTTCAACATATTTGAGTCTTTTTCAAATTAGTATTTGTAAATTGCGATCGTTTTAGAAGACATTCAAATATGATAATAAAAAGTTATTGCCTTTAACAAATTTTTCAGTAATATTTTGATAATTACGTTTTCCATTCAAATTTCAAAATTCTTGGGGTTATTTCAATTGGTTCAACAAAATTTTTACAAATACAAATAGGATTGTATCTCAATAAAGAATATTAAGAAGCGTTTTCTTTAACAACACTTCTTAATACAATTTTTCTATCTACATTTACTATGCAATATAACAACATTATTTGTATAACTTCAATTAGTTCAACACAGTTTGTACTTTTCCAATTTGCTTAACATTTCTAAATTGCAATCTTATTAAAACTCCAACAAAAATTATACAATCTCAATTAACAATATTCAAAAGAGTTCCATTCACAATATATTCAATACTCTCTTGCAAGTTTTAATACGCAAAATATCAAATTTGTTGGTGTAATTTGATTTAGTTCAAAATATTTTGTTCTTTATCAATTAACTCGGTATTTGTAAATTGCTGTCTTATGATAGTATATTAATAAATAATATTCGAAGCACAAAATATTCAATACTCTCTTGCAAGTTATATTGAAATGCAAATCATCAAATTTGTTGGTTTAATTTCAATTAGTTCAACATATTTTGTTCTCTATCAATTAGTTCCAAATTTGTAAATTGCTGAAATGCAAGTGTGTGCCACTGTGCACAGTGGTATCAACTATGTTGAATGCTAGCTTATGACCCAACTTTGCTATGCATAACTCTCGCTGCTGCATTGCACTCGAATCTGATAGAATGCACACATATAAAAATACACTCACATACACACTCACATGTGTGTGTATGTGTGTGTGCACTTCAAAGGCTTTCATGCATTAGTTGGTAAAGCCCAAAGGGTGAAGGCAGAATGAAGACTGTGATTTTTAGGGTAGAAACTCAGCTAAGCTGAGCTGAGCAGAGCTGAGAAGCGAACTGAAGGTGAAAGGGAAGCAAAATTCATATTTGAAAATCTGCATGTTTTATTTATTGTGTTTGGCAAATTTCATTGCATATTAATAATGTAATTTTGTGCTGCACTTTGGTGCCATGAAATTGAGGCGCATGCACTAAAGAGAGCTTTGCACGATGCGACGACAAAGCTTTGTTTTAATTGACAGCCAAAGCTCTTAGTTATACAATACCCCGATACCCCGATCCCCACATCCGGTTACTTTGGCCTTTTTGGCCGATTGTCTTGCACATTTTAATTGCTGCACGTTGCCAGGCCACAAATAATAAACAAGACAAAGGCGTAACAAACACACGGCAAAGTCACCAGTAGCAAATTAGGGGTAGCGTCAAGCTTACAGGTTGTAGGGCTGGGGGGGTGTAGGGAGAGGGGATGGGGATGGGGAGGGGGCACTATTAAGCTCGCTTCTTTGGGCTTAAATACATATTTTAACCCTTAAATAATAATGCACATTTTTCACTTTTATTTTGTGCACACTGTGTGAATTTATTGAAAATTGCATGGAAATCAAGTGGGAGGCAAACACACACACACACACACCCACACACGCACACCGACATTCACACACTCGCAATCGTCGTGTGTTGAATGAGGCTGCTTCTTTAGCTTCCGTTCTGCACCTGCCGCCGCTCGCTGTCTCCTTCACATTCATCAAGCCTCCCACGCACACACAGAGACACACACACACACACGCAAGAAGCTAACGGCAGACAACCGTTACCCCTCCGCATGCCGATACGCCACAAACCCCTAACACAGTTCCCTTGCCTTGCCTTGCCTTGCCTTAAAATCGATAAACTCATTTTGAAGTTGCCTCTCACTCGCTCTCTTTCTGTCTCTCTCGCTCTCGGGGCGTCTGTGTGTGTTCGTGTGCATGTGTGCGCTTGTCTGCTTACTTTTATTTTCTATGCGCCTATTTACTCTCTCCTCCTCCTCCTCCCCATCCTCCCGCATCATCACTCTTCGCTCGACCCACAAATCGCTTGAGCTCGCTTTAAAGCTTCGCTCTCATCTGAATTTGCGGCTGTTGCTTTTGCAGCTCAGCAATAAATTTGCCTTACGCTTAACATTTTAGCTAATTAATTTAATTAAATTTGTATGCTTCAAAGCGAAGGTCCATCTTGTTTTTTGTATTTGCTCTTTTTATCGTTGTTGTTCTCCATGGGTAGCAGACAATTTAAGTTTGGGATTGTCACCTTTTTGTTTTGTTTTTGTTGTTGTTTTTTTGCCACTATGCTACAACTTGATGGATTTATCCAGATTAGGCCCAACGGCAATTGTACTATGGCAAACGCTCAACTTAACTGCAATTCATTTTATTGCTGTTAAGCCGGTTAATTAAAGTAGCTTTTGTCTAAACACAAATCACATTTGCCTAAATTATTTTTATCGACCAGGTGGCAACGCCAACACTGATGTTGCTGCTGACCAAACAAACCGCAATTTCTCAATCATAAATGCTGACAATGTTGTCACTAGACCCAAGGCCCTATTCCACATCCCACATCCACCTGCAGCTCAGTCCAATCCAATCCAATCCAGTCGAAACTTTTTGGTGTGGATACGATTGTCGGCTGTCGACCGTCAACAGTCAACAGTCGGCTGCCAGCATTACCCTCAGCAACAGACTGCGAGGACTGGGGAGGAGGCTAACAACGACGCCAGACGCCAGTTACCAGTTGCCAGTTACCATAATGCGTCGGCATTTTCTCCATCCATCCTTTGGCCGTAACCTCCTCTCCCAATTCACGCACTGCATTTGCTTTTTGGTTGCGCGCTTCTCTTCACTCCTCCCCTGGTGGAGTGTCGATTACTTGAAATACGGTTGCGACTGCCAACCCGGGTATTATGTGGGAAGACTGTTGTTAAGCGGGCTGCTATTGTATGCAGTCATATGTAAAATTAACCCAAACAAGCTACCCATCTCTGGAATATGCTCCACACACGAATGAATGGTTTTTCACAGCAGAATATCCCAAACGGTTCATTCGATAATTCAAGCAGTTTGAAATTGAGACAGCTACAACAACAGTTCGTGGTGACTTGCGAAAATGTTATTTTACAGTTAATTAACATAGGAAGGAGCTTAACACTATGTATGCTAACATTTGTTTTACTTAACATTTAATATTTATTACCTATTGTAGATTTATTTATTACCATATCATTGTCAGCTTTTCATTCGAATGAGAAGAGACCTTAAATTAAATGCGTAACTTACAAATTTTATAAGAAGCAATGCAAATTTAAGTACCAAAGGTTTCAGTTGTTGATTGATTGAAAGATAAGTATTTATAAGCATTGTTATTGAAATCAAAACAGTTGTTCATCTCAAACTGTTGAATCATAACAAATTCTAGTATAGTGGACATTTCTGGTGCTTCATTCACTTTAAGTGAATTTCTGATCAATTTGCAGCAAGTTGACATCTAGAGTAGGTTCTGTTGTTGCTTTGCGCACATTTCTAGCAGCCGGCAACGCTTGATTGCTATCATAACAAGCATAACGGTAATGTTCATGCAACATGTGACAACATCAACAGCATAATAACCAAATGGCCGCCCTGAAGGCATCGTTTCAGTGTCGAGTTCTCGCTACTATTCCCCTTACCAACCCAACAGCTTCAACTGACCACTGTGACAATAAAATTGTTGCTAGACTTTCTTCATTAGATGCGCCGCTGTTAAGCTACCCGGTAGCCAAGGGCTAAAAGGGCATAATAACTAAAGGATAATCGCGCATGCATTTAACTAGCAAGAGGTCTAAATTCGACTGATAGTATCTTCGTTTATATTAATAATTATATTGTAAAATCTTCAAAAAACGATAGCGAGTATCTGTAAGTCGAGTAGACTCGATTGTCGGCTTCTATGTTCTTTTTTGCTGCCTCACCTGCAGTGAAATTGGCTCGTTGACGGGACTGCCCGCTGTCTTAGTCGGGACTTTTCCAACTGTGATGCGACACTTTGATGCCTGCAATTTGCATATGACTTCGCCTTTCGCCACCCTTTCGTCTCACTCCATTTCCGAGGGGTCGGGCCAGGGTGGCGTTCGGCTCTAATGAGCTTTTCACTGGACGTCGCCGCTTTTGATGGCGGAACGTCAACTGATTGTCGTTTAATGCATTGCCGTGCGTTGCGTTGCGTTGCTTCGAGTCGCACGTCGTATACGCAATATTGCTACCCTTTAGCTGGTGATTAGCGTTGGCCAAGTTGGAACAATGGAGATTTGTTGACCACTCGCTCATTGTGTGTGCGCCAGAGCTTAGGGGAGGGTGCATGGAAAGGGGTTGACGGGGTTGGCACGGGAATCGTATGTGCTTCGTATGGGTTTCGTGGCGATTTTCATTTTCGTAGCAGCAGCAAAACATTTTTCATTACTTTACTGAAGCGGAAATGGCAAATTAACTGCACAAACACACGCTTACATCGTAAACACATAGAAATACACATGAGTCAGTGTGTGTGTGTGTGTGTTTGATTGTATGCTCATTTATTCATTACGATGCTGAGGTCGCCGTCACGCCTCCCTCCTCCCCTGCTGTCCGTCTGTCCGGGGCTCAACTGATTGCGACTCATTGACTCAAGCTGATTTGGACTCTCGCTTCGATTGCTCTTATTTGATACACTCATGTGGTATTCGGAAATAGTCATGAGATGTGCAAAACCATTTGCGAATTTAAAATGCTGCATTTGCCATTTATTGGAATCACATAAACTCTAAAAGTTTCGAACATTGATGATTATTTGTACTTTTTCTTAACAAAATTCACTGACTTGGAATTGAGCTACAAAAACAGCAAGTACACCATTAAAATTCTTTTTGGATATTTTTTGCGTATCCGTCATTGTTTAAACAATCGCCAGCTTAATGCAAATTCTGGTAACATAATAAATAACTTTTAGTGATTTTTTTTGCAAATTTTCCAAACAATTGTAATTCAAAAATAGTCGTTATAAAATTTATTTTTATCGCTTAAAATATAACGGTGTTTATAAATTTGATATTTTTTTTCTGCCTTGAATTGTTCGTCAGGATCCACACTATAAACCATTCTTTGAGAGTGTTATGGTATCAAAATAAAATAATTGTATTCTTATTCCTCCAACATAATGATTAGGACGGGTTTTATTATTCATTTATGTTCGAAGAGAGCTCAAATTATACACATTAAAATGTAATTGTATTTAGATAGCCTAATGAAATTAATTACTTTGTTTTAAATGTGTAGTTGGTTGTTTATTAAGTTTTACAACTGAAGTGAGCAAAGAAAAATGCAGCATTGAGATCTAAATTCTAAAAATAATAAAGGAATATTAGCAAAGATTATTCAGAAATTATGTTTCTAGATACAATTTAAATAATATAATTATTTGTGGATAACTATAAATCACAGTGATAATTGTTACAGTTATACGTTCTCCTTCACTTTAAACGCTGAAATCATTAGTCAAAAGGTGTTTTATTTAACTTCTATTAATCTTCTGAAACAATGAATAACCTTAGCGATTATAAATAATGAAACAAGGAAATATTTCCTGCATTTCTCGCGGTTTTCCACGGACACCAACATGCATATGTATGTATGTGTGCATACGAATGGGCAATCTTCTGTTGTCTGCGCTGAAATGTTATAAATAAACATTCGGTTTAAACAAAGCAAAAGTCAGTCAGAATAAACTGGAGAGTGCAGGAGAAATTCAGTTGTGGAGCGCGGAGGGGAAGGCACGAAGTGGCTGAGACAACGGCTGAAACGGGCGGCGTCGTCATCAATGTCAACGATGACGAAACGTTTGCAAATATACAAATGCCACAGCAGCAGCAGCAACAGCAACAAATAGAAATGTTTAATGAATCGAGCTTGGGCCAGACGATGAAAAGGTGTCGAGGGGAGCGGGATAGACAACGGCGACGACGTCGGCAACGTCGACGGCGACGGCGACTATGCGGGACAGCTTCAACAATGAGTCCATCCAGCGATATGTAGAAAAATTTACGTCTGAGTGAACTTCTGTCGGCTGGACAAACAGACATCGAGCTGGACGGACAATCAAACGTATCAAGCGCCGCCGCCGACGACGTTGGGGCGGAAAAAAAGGCAAAAAAAACGGAAGTTCAAAAGGTGACAACGACAGCAGCAACAGAAACAACAGAAACAACAACAACGATGACGGCGATGTCTACGTTAAACGGGGAGAAGACACATCGAAGCAGGGGAGTTGGAGGCGTGGGGCGGGGGGAAGAGTCAAAAGAGACAACTGACAACTGGACAATTTTTGCAATGTGAATGGCGGCGAAATTCACTTTAAACAATTAAATTTACGAGATTGTTACTGCTGCTATTTGCGCTGCTCCCATGGCGGCAGATGAAAGGCGCGAGGCGAGGGGAGGGGAGGGGAGGGAGTGTCGTCCAGTTGTCCAGGAAGCGGTGTCAGAGATTAAAGCTAGACCAATGCTAAGGGTGCAGGCTGACTAGTGAAAACAATAAGTCTCATAAAAAGGCATAAAGTACACAAACTCTCTCACGCACACACACACACTCACACACACACTCACACACACACACACGCTCGCACTGTGAGTGGCTATAAAATTTCTTTGGTTCGCATTTAAATCCGTAATTTCAATTCAACTTGCCGTGTTTACACACACAATGCATAATTTATAGAAATTTGTCTGCATAACGCAGCCCAGCGGAAGGCAGAAAGAGACGCACGATGCCGCACTGCGCAGCAGCGAGAGCGAGACAGCGCCACAGAGACGTGCTAGAGCGAGAGCGAGAGAGACAGCCAATTGTATAAGCATTTGTGCGAGTGAATTCGAATGTGTGTGAGCGCATGTAATGTCAAGTATACGCCACGTGCGACGTGCACAGTGGCAAGACTTCATTGTCATTCATGGGAAACTTTAGCAGTGACTAATTGGAATGCCTCTATTTTTTAAAATATAATATGTTATATAATATTATTATTATTATATGCATAAAGTAACATGTATTTACGTCTATTGATAATTAGTCCATCAATATCAATTCTACATCTTGATTTATTTAAAGGTAAAATACTTTGAACTAATGAACTGCGGAAACAGAAAATGCAAATTATTATCCGAATGAAATAATTTTATATTATTTTTTATTTTTAAAACATAAACTTCTAACGTTGTAGTAACCATTTATTTTATTCATATTTCTGAACAAAACCATTTTTACTTTTTAACTAATTTGCAAATTTTTTTGTTTACTCTTTATAAACAACTTCAATTCTTAAAACATTCTTTGCAAATGTAATGTTTATTTTAATGTTAAATACTTTGAACTAATGAACAACGGAAACAGAAAATGTAAATTATTATCTGAATGAAATAATTTTGTATTATTTTTTATTTTTAAAACATAAACTTGTAACGTTGCAAAACCATTTATTTTATTCATATTTCTGAACAAAACCATTTTTACATTTTAACTAATTTGTAAATAAGTTGTTTACTCTTTGTAAACAACTTCAATTCTTAAAACGTTCTTTGCAAATGTTGTGTTTATTGAAATGTTAAATACTTTGAACTTTTGGACAAACGGAATACAATATGCAAATTATTATCTGAATTTTATATATATATATTTTTTTTTTTTTTGTAAGTTTTTAAAACATAAAATTGTAACGTTGTAGTAACCATTTATTTTATTTTTCTAAACAAAACCATTTTTACTTTTTAACTTATTTGCAATTTTGTTGTTCACTCTTTATAAACAACTTCAATTCTTAAATAAAACATTCTTTGCAAATGTAATGTTTATTAAAATGTTAAATACTTTAAACTTATGGACAAAGGGAATACAATGTGCAAATTATTATCTGAATGAAATAATTTTTTTTTTTTTTGTTATAAATTTTTAAAACATAAAATTGTAACGTTGTGGTAACCATATATTCTATTGTTCTGAACAAACCCATTTTCACTTTTAACCAGTTTACAAATTTGCTGTTCACTCTTTGTAAACAACTTCAAGGATTACAACATTGCTGGCAAATATTCATATAAAGTATAGTGTGGTTAGTTTTATAACTACAAAATAAAATAAAATAAAAATGTAATGTATCAATTAACGTGATTTATTGAAGTTTTCTAAATCACATTAATTGATTATTTATTTTAATATTTATGTTAAAACATGTATTTTTTCAGTTTTCAATTTTTCCATCTGCACATTGCTGTTGTGTCCACTGTACTCATAGGCAACGGCACGCTGTCAGATATTCTGTGTGTGTGTGCGTGTGTTGCTCCTGCCCACTAGCCAAAGATTCGAACTGCGCTGCCTTTTCTACCCCCCCCCAGCTACGTCGCATATGGCGTGCAACGCGTGCCCAGCAGTATTGGCCCGCCCCTTTGCCTCCGACCTCCTTTCGGTCCCCGTCAGCTGATAGTTCCCTGGCCCTGCATCGGTTGTCTCCTCTGCGCAATCTTTACGTCTCAACATAGATGTCCACACTCGTTGTGTGGCGCTGCTGTCGGCGATTCGTGTATGTGTGTATGTATTGGTGTTTGTGTTAAATTCGACGAAGCTTAAAAGCTTTGTTTTGCTCCATGAACAACTTAATATTTGCTGTTCGTCAACGCACTTTTTGCCCACTGTGCGCATTGAAATCCAAGTGCAATTTAATTATTGACTAATTAGAAATCGCTGCCTAATTAATTTGCATCTTTTAATTTGCCGTGCAGAAAGTGTTTTAAATAAATTCGCAGATTCTCATTTTGATTTCTGCGACAAGCTGAGCGAAAAATATTGCTCAATTAGAGCACGATGATATTGCCGTAGTTGTTGCTGCTGTTGCTGTTGCTGTTGCTGTGGGAACCAACAATCAAAAGTGCAGCGAGAGAAGAGCAAATAAAAAAAGGAATTAGAAAAGAATGGGGGAGAAACGTTAGCCAGGCTATTGAGGATGCCTGCCGCGCCCACTTTTCACGCACGCCCCTAACACAGAGCACAGGAAAAATACGACAGCAGCCACATAATCCACTTTTGTGGCCCCCCCGCCCCTTTAGACCAGCTGCTGCAGCTGCTTTTGTTGCTGCAAAAATATAAAAAATAATTGGAAGTCGTCGTCATCGCCGTTGACGTTTTGCTTGTTAGCTGCTGCACTCCTCTTCCTCCTTCCTCACTCGCCCCTTTGGCCACCCTCACTTTCCCTGCTGAGTCGCTCCGTGGCTGAAAATCTTTGCTGCTTGCCTGGCTTCTCTTTTGATTTGACTTTTGTTTGCTTGTGATTAGGGCCAGCCAACTCTAGGCTCGGAGGGAGGCAAGAGAGGAACTAGCAACGAGCACGAGCTGCCTCACCAGCTGAGTCGCCATCTGTGGCATCATCCACAGCGTGTGTGCGCCATTTGTTTTTAACAAATTTGGGCCGAGTTTTGTCGTGGATTGTTGTTGGATTTATTCGAAGGTTTTTAATTGATTTGCAGCCGTGTGTTGTTTTGTTTGCTTTTTCTACCCGTTGCCAGTGCTGCAAATGGGCATAACAACGTACTGATATTTCGTGCAATCTTTATATGTGTGCCGAGTATCCTAGAGTCGAGCAGACTTCTTTTTTTTGTCTTGCAGATTTCGCATGCAAGGTGAAGTGACTTTGCATCGACAAGAGATTGAAGAAGTGCGAACACATTAATTGTTAACCTAGTTAAAAATTCAGGCGTGTTTCACGCCGTTATAGACATTGATTCCAAATCATATCCATTAAATTTCTTCTTAATGTTTCAAATATTTGGAACTACTTATATTTAATAAAAATATCTATAGATCATTTTCAATGAAAGTATTTGTAATTTCACTTACAAATAGACTTTCCTTGCTATCCATTAAATTTGTTATTTTATCGACGAAATTCTTAATGTTTCAAATATTTCGAACTGCTTGTATTTCATCTCTATAGAGCATTTGAATGAAACTCTATTCAATATCATTTAACAATAGTCAGACAGACATTGCATCTCAATTCAACACAAAATTTAAGCTAAATGCGAGTCTAACTGATCAGCTTATTCACTATATTTAGTATTATTAGATGCCATATATCTGGCTAACGATAATCGTATATTTAAATTGTCATTTGACAAGTTTAGATTTTCTTGATGTGCTTCAAAGTATTGCCACTAAATTAATAAGTTTGAGCTTCTGGCAGGCTTCTGTTATTTTCTTTTCTTGTACTTTTACGGCTTTTGTGGTTGTCAGCACATTCGACCCTGATGTCTTCCCAGCCCTGGCATGGGTGTTGGCAGTGCTCCTGCTGTGCTATCAGCCCGCTTCATCGGCACTCATCACCATCAACATAATCGTAATCATAATCATAACTATTATTATTAACGGCACAAACAGCCTATTTAGCGTGAGGCAAAGTCACACTTTCAAGCCTTAACCAACACTCTTAACTCTCGTCTCGTCGTTGCCCCTCTGCCAAAAACTTTAGCAAGCGATAAAAATTTGTTTACATTACCCCTCGACGACAAAAATGGCGAGTTGGGGAAGGGACGAAAAGGAGCAACCGTCAACCATCACCAGGTTCTAGGGGCATATGCTGTATGTACACCAATCCCTGCCTCCCCCTCGCCTGTTGGGCACGCCATCAAACACTCGATAGCAACCCCTAACTATCTTGTCTACTGATACGACTATCTTCCAAGTTTTTGAGGCACAACAAACGGTAACGCTGTTTACTCTGTTCACTATTCGTGCAGCCTTTTCACCGACCCCCCGCCCACTTTGGTGTCTCATCTACGAAACATGCCACATTACAAGCCCCCTTGCGAGTATGTGTGTGTGTGTGTGTGTGTGCAATTTGTGGCCTGGCTTAAAGCCCTCTGATGTGCGCATGTCCTGCAATAATAGGAGCAGCGGCAGTCGTATCCCTTGTGACATTTGTCTTTGGGGCACTCAACTTGCTTATTGAAAATTTTTAAAGTTTTTCGACTGCCTCTGTTAATTGGTTGCAGCCTCGATCCCCCTCCCCCCCCGAGTCCCTTCACTCGCTAATGTGTGTGTGTGTGTGGTGAGCTTGTATATTTCATGATTTCCACTTGACCCTAATAAGCTGCTGGGATTTATGACGAACAGAGCCGCCTCAGTTTCAGTCTCAATCTCAGTCGGTGGCCACAATTTCGTTTCGCATTTCGCTCCTCCTTCGATTTGATCGAGTTAACTGATTTTTACAATATAAACAAATGAAAGCGCACACAAAATAAATAAACAAATGGAGTTAAATTTAATTTCATTAAACGATGACGGCGTCGTCTAATTGAATATCGTACACGACGACGATGTCATCGTCGTTGCCATCGTTGGCATCGTTGTCGTTGCTGCCTTCGTCTTGGCTATTAAATCCACTTGACAACAGGCAGCAAAGACAATTGCAGTTGCAATGAACGCAAAAGTTTCTTGACGATGGAGACTTATTTAATTTATTGAATTATTTATGAAAATTAGAGACTGCTTTAAAGCAGTAAAGACGTCAAGTAAAAGTTACATATAATCACTTTGAAAAATCTGATTTTTGTTAATTTTCTACACCCATACACCCAATGCGTACAACATTTTACAGGGTATGATAATTGCTGGGCTTCTCTCGCTGTGCTCTCTGTCTTTTTGCGTCGCTCTCTCGTCGATTGCTTCTTTAAGACGCTTGCATTGCATCAAAACAAAATTCAATTAAGTTGATTGTCGCCGATGCTCACAAGCAAGCGTTTCCAATAACGGTTTTAGGGCGTTGAGGCGTGGTTGCCTAAATTATTTATATATCGCTTAAAGTATCTTTATCACATATACGCAAAACTTCTCTTGTCAAGTGTCCCTATTATTATTTAGTTTTTATATCCTTTTGCGTTATTGTGCAAATTATTTAAATAGTTTTTCCGTAATTCAATTTTCATTTCACACATTCATTTCGTTGTTGCTGTCATCTATTGGCCGACTCTTGTTGCGAGGCTAATTGAATTTGTCAACACGTTGCTGTTGGCTATCACTTGCATTTTTATACAAGTGTATTCACAAATTCCCATTTAAATAATTTATATTTTTTGCGCTTGTAATTTTACTATTTTTCACACTGTCAAAGTCAATTATTTACGTGTGTACTGCGGATTGTAGTACAATAAAATCCACATGAATAGGTCACAGAAATATGTGTTTTATTTAGCACGCCATAAAAACTATTTCAGCATAGCGAAATTTTTCTCTGCTGCTGTTCATCTATGGAGCATTTTTTTTTTGTCTGCGTCTGCGTTTCTATGCAAATGCCCCGCATAGTGCGTTTTTTATTTGTTTTTTTGTTTTTGTTCAAACTTTAGTGGCCATTGTTGATGATTTATTTTTCCACTTACGTGTAAAATATATTATTAATTAATTTTCAAAACAGATGCAACTCTCGCGCGACATTTGACAACAGCCATGGCAACAGTTATTCCAACTGCTTCAAAGCAATTTAAAATGCAGTTGGCCGTACCACAATACGTATGCGCAATTTTGTCGCCTTGATTTTGGCAAAGCCCTAATTAAAGAGAACTACATGTTAACATAAGAGACTCTTAAGTAATTGTATACGCCAATTATTTGTACATGTGTTCACGAAAATATTCACTGATTAATTAGAGAGCCCATAATAGCTCCTTGTCAATTGTATCTTGAAATCCAGCCGCTAATTAGTTTATAATTGTCTTAATTAAGTGCATTTCATTTTCGACTTTAGCACTGCTGCTCTGTTAACTACCAGCTGTTGCTTAACAGCGCTCTGTTAGCCGTTAACCTCCCCTCACTCAACATGTTGTGTGTTTTGTCAATTTCTTTTGTTATGCTGCGATTGTTTGTCTATGTATTCTTACACTCACTCACCCTCGGCAGCTCACTCGCTCATTCATTCGCCCGCTCTCCGGCTCTCCAGCTCTCAGTGAATAATGTAAAGCCTCTGTGTACATTTTAATGGCAAATCTGCTGCCATTTGCGGCACATTTCGCGTACAATTTTCATTTTTTGTTATGCCCACATATTTATTTTCATGGCTCGTTCGAGCGGGGCCCTTCGACTGTTGCACAGAGTGGTGTGGGGGAGGGAGAAGAGAGGGGGGGGGGGCGCACTTTACATTTGTTTTGTTTATTTTGGCGTGAGCGTTGCCCAGCACTGCAAGAAGAGCGGAGGCAAGTGCCGGCAACTGAGAGAGCACATCGAACGGGAGAGAGAGAAACAGAGCGAGTGTGAGTGTGAGTGTGAATGTGTGCGTGTGTGTGAGAGTGGGTGAGTAGTCGGTGATGTTGGTGCTGTTGCTGTTGCTGTTGCTGGCATGCCATTTCCCGTTATCAGTGGCAGACTTTCTGCCAACCTGCTGCCAGTTGGCGTCGACGTCGGCTCAACAATGACGTCGGCGGCGTCGCCATCGCTCTGCTGACGTCGCATCGTGCTCGCCATGCCAGCTAATTTTGGATATCTAAGCGAGCACAAATATTTTTAGCTACGTTTTGGCGTCGCGCACGGCAGCCACATGCAGATTTTTGCAATTGTTTGCCTTATTTGGCCGCTGGCGTTGACGCTGACGTCGATGTCGACGCTGACGTCGGAGTCGACGCTAGCGCTGACGTTATTGTTGCTTTGTAATTGTTATTGCTGCTGCTGCTATCGTTGTTGTTGTTTTTGTAATTGTTATTGTATTTTTAGCCAGTTGATTTATCATTCTAGTTGCGTTTACGCTGCATTTGTTGTTAATTCTTCTCTTTCCCTCTCTTTCTCATTGCAGGTGAGTTTCATTTTAAAAGTCGTCAACGCGTAATGTTAAGCTGCAAAGTACGTAAGTATCGTAAATGTTAATGCGAATGCCAATGCGCAATGGAAAGGGAAGTGCAAATGGAAGTGTAGACCTGAAGTATACACGGCTACACTGAGAAAAATTCAACACGATAAACAATTCAGTCTAAATTTGTGTTATGCCCATTAGACGATGTCAAAAGTTATGTTATTGTTCGTAGTAAGAACAACCGATTACTTCGACTTAAATTACGTAGAGAGGTTTTTTTTAATCAATTATTTCGGGATTTATTATTATGTTTAGAAAAATCATGAATGCAAAATAATATTCGTATTGAAACTGGGGAAGGTAACGATTTTAATTGTTTATATAAAAACATTTATTTTAATTTTTTTGAAGCCCCTCGGTGTTTTCATGAAAATTATTTTAATTCCATTTAAACCTAAAAAAAAAAAAATAAGTATGGATCTTTTTTCATGTAAAACTAAATGAATTGTATTGTTGCATTTTTGTTAGCTACTTTTTTAAATTTTCCGCCAATTCCTTAAATTGAAGTAAATGTTATGTCAATATTTAAAAATTAAAATCGCATCCGTCCACTACAGCCTTCGGAATGCAGTCTCTCGCTGCAGCTTTTCGATGTTTACATCAAAATTATTTCAGGGACGATTCCCAGAAATGAATGCAGTTTGCTTTCATTTAAATTAGTTAAAGATTGACGATTTGAGAGATTCTGTTCAGTCAATACATTTTTACATTTTTAAATTAGACCATAATTTTTATATTTTGTATATTAAAATCTAAAGAAAAAGTTTCTTTTTCAATAGAAAAGTGGAAAATTAAAGCAGAATTATGAATAATGGTTTCGAAATACCTTATTATGGGTCATATTAGTTTAAAATATAGAACTCGTATTTAATCTCTGATTGAAACTAATAAAAATATATATTTAAATATATGTATGTAAATACGTGTATAGGTCATATATCCGAGAACTGATTAAAATACCCCTTTAGCAATAATACGAAGTAAACAAATTTAATGATTTTTCAAATTAGGCAACATTCTCAACAAAAATTGTGGGAGTAGGATGATTAGAAACTTTATTGAATTATAATCTCGATCTTAACTAGTTTGCGCATTCCAAACATATTTGAGAGGACAATTTGAAAAACATAAAAACATTATGAGTGGAAGGAACTCCCTCCACATGAAGTGGAAGTGTTTATATATTTTAGATTATAATCGAATGATAATCAACGAAATGGCGTCAGAGAACGACTGCTGGCTTGGAGTCGTTAAGAAATCGAGACACAAGCACATTATAGATAAATATGTGGAGATTTAAGTACCGGAGGTTTGCCTTGAGAGGTTAAATTTCAAGTTCTGGTCGTTCTTATCCTGGAACTTAATCAAATCATAAGCTGTGAGAGTGGCATATAATCAAATCGTAAACCTCAAACCTTAGCAAAGTTCATTTTAAGCGCACAACCGCAACAGAGACGCAACAGAAAATGCACAGTGTGTGTGTGCGAGAGAGAGAGGGAGAGAGAGGGGGAGAGAAAAACACAGATTTAGAATTGTGTCATCGCGTAGACAAACAAAGTCAGTTTTCACTTGCGTGTGACGATATTAAAAGCCAGAGCCAAGCTCTGCTCTGTCGCTGGCAGAGCCGAAATACCTGAGCAGCGAACGCAGAGACGTCGCCTTGGTCGCCACCCACCCGAATGCAGTTGCGCCTCGGCCAGCTGCTCTGCTATCAGCACCGACAGCGCGACTGTTTGCAGTGATTGCATTGCCGACGCGTCGCTGCCGCCGCTGTTGCTCAGCTGCGCTTGTTCTTCACTTTGTTTCTTTACATGTTTCTCACACACAGCAACGAGCAACAGCAATACCAATACGAATACATTTGCATTTATAGTTCTGTTTTCATTCTTCCTCTTTTTCATCATCGCCCAGTTTTGAAGTGTTTACATATTGCGTTTGAATTATCGTTGAAATTTTCATTTGCTTTGCTTTGCTTTGGTTTTTTCCCCTCTTTGAAAATGTATGTATATTTTGTTGTTGTTGCTGCTGCTGCTGCGTGGCCTCCTCACTTTTATATTTTAAGCTAATTTTAGTATTTAGCTTTCCATTTGCATTTCAATTAGAAAATATACATACATACATACATACATTTGTATGTGTGTCTCTCTAACATACTTATTTAGCATATGTACATTTGTATTTATGTATGTAACACTTTGAACTGTAGACTGTACTTCTTAGTTTGTTTGTTATTTGTGCGTACCTGTGGCGCCTTTTGAAAGCGCTGTGGAAATTAAGCAGCAATTAAATGTTATGCTTAAGTGATAATTAACAGACAAGCAGTGCTGTTAACGGGCGGATCAACGCCGCAACTGTTAACAGCGCTAGTTAACAGCATGGCTTAAGCTAAGCTTTGCATATGTTCTTATTCTCTTTGTCCCTCTCTCTCTCTCGCTCGCTCGCTCGCTGTTAAGAGCGACGCTGACCTCGCTTGACGCTGTTTGCTGCTTGCTGCTGCTCGTTGAGCTCGAGTCGAGTTTTATGCGTCGCAATTGAAGCGCAGTTTGCTAAACTTGCGGTGCTGTCCAGTAAACAGCAACAGCAAACAGCAACAACAACAGCGACAGCGAAGCAACAAAATCCCTTGAAGCGTTGAGTTGTTCAGCAATTTTGTTGTTTTTTTTTTTATTTTTGCGCTTTGGCTTGTTTGATTTGGCTTGCTCACCTTCGGCTCAACGAATGCCAGCAGCAGCAGCGGCGGCGGCTCGTGCTGTTACATTTGAATGAGCACGTATGTAGCTGCTGTTGCTGTCGCTGTCGCTGCTGCGCTGTCGACTGCGCTGCTCTGGCTTTACCCTGGGAGGTGGAGGCGATGGGCAACAGTGTCGCTGACGCTGACGCTAACGCTAACGCTGTCGCTGTAGTCATTTATCACCAGCCTTTTTGCCCAGTCTCCGACTCCAACTCCAACTCTGCCTCAGTCTTGGTCTGTCGCCCGCTCGCCGCCCGCGCTCACCATAAATATCATATTAAATATTTGCCATAGAGTCGTCGTCGTCGTCGTCAGCGACGTCAGCGGCGACGTTTGCATTACCGCCAAATGTTGTCTGTTTATCTCGCTAGTTATTGTTTTGCAGCCATAGGTGGTTGTCACACTGCGATGGCAATGGGCGAAGAACGCGAGAAAGCAACCAGGAAAAGAACGGAAGAGCAGGAGGGGGAGGAGGAGGATTGGGGTGGCTTGGTGGCTGCATCACAACATTTGGCCAAGACGGTGGTGGCTGCCAACTTTGGTGGCATTCGCAGTTGATTGGATTGCCATGAGATGAACTTGCCGTCATGTGTGTTGGTGTGTGTGTGTGTGTGTGTGTGTGTTTGCCTGTGCGACATGTGATTTATGAGTCCCTAGTGCTGATATGGGATATGGATAGGCCAATACAATGATACAATGTGATTAGCCAGGAGGGTGCTCTCTGCCTCTCTGCCTCTCTGCCTCTCCCGCTAAGTAAGCAAAGCAGTCGCCCAATCCACAAGTCATTGCCGACTTGCCGCACAATAAGAAATCACTTTCCCACATTCACATTACACACATCCATAGAGAGTGAAGGCCGATGCTTATGGGGAGTACTTGGGTGTAACTCAAAGACCTGGGAACTTCACAAAACAATATCGAATATAATATTTATTATTTTTATATAGTCTCTTGAACAGCCCCTTTAAGTCAAATGTGTTATTTATTGCTGCTGAATTGTTGCAGACAGGGTATTCTACAGTCGAGCAAACTATTATATTGCTTATGGTATTACATAACAATTTAAGGAATATGTTGGAATATGGAAAATTGTATGACATTGTGTAAAAACAAAAAGTAACTCCACTTATTTTAATAGGTTCATTGTATAAGTAAGTAGAGTAGCTGGCTGTCGAGCACACTCTCTTCATTTGTATTTTCCGCTAAATTTACAGAAATAGTCTAAATTTACTGTAGACAAGGTATTCTCCAGTCGAGCACATTAGTTACTTCTTACACTAATACAGTACATTTAAAGAATACCTTATTTAAACCATTTGAATCGTTAATGACATTGTATATCAAAAAAAGTAGAAAAGTAGCCGAACTAGACTAAAAAGATGTTCATTATAATAAGTATAGTAGCTGTCTGTTGAGCACACTCACTACTTTATACTTTTCGGCTGAATTTCACATGCATAAGTTAATGATATATCATAATATATCACAGCATTTATCAGACATATGTAAAAACAAGTTCCCATTAAGAACGTCAAATAAGCTGCATTTCTAAATAAACATATATGTAAATATATAAAATATAAAATGTAAATCTTTGTAACATATAATTTCATTCAAATATAGTAATTAAATATGGTACATTAAGTAATGGGATTAATTTCTATCAATCTGCTACTTAAATGATTTCATATTGTTGATGCAATCAGAATACAGAACAATTTTTATTACAATTAATTTGGTTTTTCACTCATCTCTATAAATCATGCGCTCGATTTACAGTTTGAAAAATGTACAAATATGTAATATTTTTTTAATTTCATTTATTATTTACAACTGAGAAGGCGCTTCGCTTCGCATTCAAGTTTCCTAACAATTCTTGGGTCCAAGTTTTTTACACATTCGAAAAATCTTTGCAACGAGCTGCAAATGGACGAGCAGATTTTCACCTGTGGCTTCGAGGTGTTCGGCGAGGTGCAAGGCGTCAAGTTGCGGCGGGCAACGCGCTCGCTGGCGCTGTCGAACGGAGTGCGTGGCTGGGTGATGAACACGGATCGGGGCACCTGCCAGGGGGAGCTGGAGGGGACGCTGCCGAAGGTCAATGAGCTCAAGTTCTGGCTGCTCTGCTTTGGCAGCGAGCGTGCGATCATCGAGAGAGCCGAGTTCACGCCCACCAAGGAGATACCTGTGCATAATTTCGATGACTTCACCATTCCACCATTCACCATTCGCTACCATCCATATCACCTGGAAGATCACTAGACTCAGAGAGAGAGAGAGAAATATATCGTTGTTATTATTTTGGCGTGGACAAAATTGATTGATTGATGACTGATTGATATCGTTATGTTATGTTGCTCAGCTTAAAACTGGAATAAACTCAGTGCAGATCTTAAGCCAGCTCGCGTCTTCCTTATGTGAATGGTTCCCAGCTCTAGGTTGAGGCATCATTTATAAACCTCAAGCTCGTTGCCAGCTACTAATTAAGCATTGCTACACACACACACACACACACTCGCACACTCACTAGCGGACGGACAGACAGACGGACAGACAGACACCTGCAGCCTCTGGCTGGGCCGCATTTCCAGTTGAGCGCCGCCGCCCCAAACTGGCAATGAGATATTTTTTTTTTTTTCCGTTTTACGTGGCAACAACGAAGCTTCGGCTTGAGCAAACTGAAACAGCGTCATAGAAATGGCAGCTATTGTTGTTGCCACCATTGCCACCGCATATTGCCAAATCGCCGGGTGTCTTTGGAGTGGGGCCCATTGCGTTGCCCAAGCAATGGAAGTCCAATAGAGTTTGCAGCTGCCAATGATTCAATATATGATCAGAATTCTATAGGGTATCAACAAGTTATAAATGTAGTTCATTAATTAAATAAAAAGCCTTCACAAAATAAAGTATATTAAGATTTCGTAACGATATATTAATATGGAAATGAACCGTTAATTTATAGTATAAATTATTTTATATATATGTGTTACAAACGTATTCCAAATGCAGATCGGAGTTCTATAGATCATCAAAGAGTTACGAATGTAGTACATTAAATAAATAGCCTGAATTCCCATATTAAAATATTTTAAGATTTCGTTAGGATATATTAATATGGAAATGAACATTTAATTTATAGTTTCAATTATTATATATATACATATATATGTATATTAATGTGTTACAAACGTAATACAAATGCTGATCAGAAGTTTATAGGGTATCAATTGCAGAGAAAAACGCTTTTCAAAAGATAGTGCATTAATGAAATTAATTGCCTTAATTCGCATTTAAAAATATATGATGATTTCGTAACGATGTATTAATATGGAAACATTTAATTTATAGTTTGAATTATTTTAATTTCACATCGAAAAACACGTGATTTACGCCTTGATTTATACATTTATTTCCTATTGGAATGCATATTTCATGTATGCTCTGAATTGTCTTTGTGCATATTCATTTTTAAAAAGTTACCAATTTCGCCAAAAAAATAAAATCTATTTTGCTTAATTCAAAATTGAATATAAATATAATAAAATAGGAATATTAAATATGATTTAAAATAAAATGTATACAAATTTATAAATGAAGTTAAAAATGTAATATAAACATAATAATATACATGTATGTACATAAATATGAATACGAATATAATAATTTATGAGAGAGGATTGCCAATTGCAAGAGTTAGAAAATTAATGGAACCCTGAACTTTTAACCATGTAATTCAAATCTATTAACTTTGCTTGCATATTATTTCATCAGTTTAAGGGGAGCATTACATTAACTGTATTTTTGCAGCGTATCTGCGCTTCGTTCACTTCCAGTAGCTGCATTTTTTTGTATATACTTGGCGTGTTGTTGTTGTTATTGTTTTTGAGTACTCAATGCCCTCCATGGGTCGCTGGCTACAACACGACGCCATCGCCGTCGCTGGCGTTGGCGCTGACGTAGGCGCCGCCGTCGACAACGACGCCGACGCCTGTGCACTGCGCATAATCACAACAAAATCAAATAAATGAAACGCCAGCAGCAGCGACGACAACAGCAGCAGCAACATTACATTACAGAATTCTGCCGAGCTGCGTATTTGTGTTTCAGCGAGTGTCGTGTGTGCGTAATCGGTGTGTGTGTGTTGGTAACTTCGTTGAGTGCGTAACAGGCGCGCAGAGACAATGAGCAACAACTTGAAACATAACAGCAGCAGCAGCGACAGCGACAACATTTGCCATGCTGCAGTCGCAAACCTGCTGTTGCTGTTGCTGCGGTATTTTTATAGGTTAAACTGCAAAGTGCGTGGCGAAGAGCGAGCGAAAGGGGGAGGCGGAAGGTGCGAGTGTGTGTGTGAGTGGAGAGAGTGAGTGTTATGGTAATGGTAATGGTGGTGTGGCTTTTACTAGTTTCAGCCGGCCGGTGTCGTTGCCACTTGCCGAGCGACAGAGCGAGAGAGAGAGAGAGAGAGCACAAGAAGAGAGCGCAGCTTACATGGTTTTTGCACTCAAAGTAAATGTTGTCGCTCTCTCGCCTTCCTTCTGACTCCGGCCCGACTTTTGAGTGATTCTTGCCTTGGGCTGCTGTTAACGCCGCCTCCAAAGCACCCGCGGCGTCAGTTGCCACTCAATGGGGACTGTTGTGACGCTGAGCAGGAGAACGAAGAAGGAGTAAGGAGCTGGCAGCTTTTTGACATTCCTTTGCGCATTCCGCGCGCGTTGCCAGCCACGCGTCGCTGCTGGCGTCGCAGCTTCGTCCCTCAGCTCTCTATCGCCTTCCCCTTGCCCCCATTTGCTTCCGGTGTCACTTCCTTATTTAGTTGTTTACATTGCTGTTGTTGTAGTTGTTGTTGCTGTTGCGAGGGTTGTGAAATTTGAGTGAGGCATCGGCATCGGCATCGGCAGCAGTGCCAAAACAGCGCAAAGTTTCAACTCCACTCGAGTGTCCTTGTTACAGTTACACGCAAGGGGTTATGTTGTGGAGCAGGGGGAGGGGGGAACATTTCAACTTAATTTAACAGTCATCAAATGGAATTCAATTTGCCTGAAAGGCGCACAGAAATATGAGTAACAACAACAGCACTTCTCTTGCTCCCCCGCCACGCCCCCAAGCGACTTTGATCATCTGCCAAAGTATTGTCATTAGTCGCGTTATTATTGAGGCTATTATGTAGTAATCAAATTTATAGCACACTTTGCCACACACACACACACACACACAAACACACATTTACATATTTCGACTTGCCTGGCAACGAAGAAAACAAGTCGGAAAACTTTTATGACGCCAAAAAAACAGCAATTACAACAACAACAAACAGCAAAATTATTACGAATGGCAGAAGGAAAATGGAAATTGAATATGAATATGAAGCGAATTCAGTTGAGCTGAGCTCAGTTGAGTTGCGTTGCGTTGAGTCCGCTCGCGACATACATAAATGCAAACACTTTGCACAAATATTTGTGTCATTAAACAAATGACAAACGAATTGGTTTGAACATGAAAGCAGCTGAAAGCAGCAACAGCGATACCAACGCGACGCTGGCTGCGCAGTCGACGCTGACATGCAACAATGCGCGTTGGCAAAAAGTTAACAGCGACAGCGACAACACCGAACTGATAAGCTCAGCACTGGGCAGCGACGCGCTGTTATTGCTAACAGACGACAGCCTAGCATAACTGAACACAGCATAACATAACATAACATAACAGATTGACAGCCACCCCCACACAGTTACATACGCACTCACTTACACAGAGTCACACACACACACACACACAGGCAGCGCAGTTTACAGCGCTGAAAAATTCGCTTGGTTGCTTCTACAACCGCTGCTGCTGCTGCTGCTGCTGTTGCTGTTGTTGTTGGCGCTGCAACAATGCAAACGCAAACTTTCTCGCTGCCGGCGTCGCCGTCGACGCCGACTGACTGCTGCCCGCATTCGGTTCGTGCTGCTTCGCTGGCAGTGGCTCGTGCCAGTTATAAACCGACTGCCAAACGACTCACGACAGCAGCAGCAGCAGCAGCAGCAATAAGCAGCCGCAGCAACACCAACAAAAACAACATCAACAACAACAGCAGCAGCAGAAGCAGCAGCAGCACTAGCCGAAAAGCAAAAGAAAAGCAACGTTCGGTGTGCGTTTTGTTTGTGTTCCCGCAGTAATATAAAAACATACGAAACCCAACAACAAAAAATAAAAATAAAAATAAATAATCATAAAAACCCAAAGTGGCTTTCAGTGCAAGCGGCTAAAAAGTGTTTAAATCACAACAACAACAAGGGCAACAAAAGGCAAAACATCAGAATCGTAAATTCAAAATAGTGTTGAATTTTTCAAATATTTTCAGTTGTGTTTTTTAATTTGTATTAATTTTTAATTTGTTTTCGTGAGCTTTGTTAAAATATACTCGTATATATTATACAAAAATATTTTACATTCAGTAATTTAGAATGAAATACTAAAACAAAATTAAAATTACACAAAGTGATAAAGTGAAAATTAAATAAAACTTACAATTTACATTAATTGTGAAACTCATTCAATGGTATAATGAAAATTAAACTGCACAATAGTATTTAAATAAATACCGCAAACTGAAATTCTTAGTTTAAAATAAGTGCATTGAAATTTGAAAGAAATATTGTCTATAGAATTATTGTGAATGAATTTTTATTTGTGAATAACAACGTTAAAAATTTTAAATTAAAAATCATATTCACAACCTAACTTAAACATTATTAAAAAGTTGTGTAAATGTTGAAAAAGTGAAGAAAATTCTTTATTCAAATTCAAATTAGAGGAAGCAATTAAGATTTTTATTTGTTTATTTCGCTGTGAAAGTCACAAAATAATTCTGCATAAATTTAAGCGAAACATTCTTGAGAAATTTGTGAAATTGTTTGTTTGTTTTTGAAGAACTTCGCTGTGTTGTGCCTATTTATTTATTTGACATTTGTATTTCTTTTGAGAAATTATGCATAGCAAATGCAAATTTATTAGGTGCACAGCTATTAGATGCCCCCTTGGCCCCACTCGTCTTAGTCTCTCTCTCTCTCTCTGTTTCTCTCTTTCTCTCTCCTCATGTCAGTTCGAGACAGTCAGTGAGTTTTTCCAACACGAACGAAATTAAAAAACATAAATCAAAGCATGCAAAATAAATCAACGAAAATTGTGCGGACAATCTATGGGACCTCTCTCTTTCTCTCTGCTTCTCCCCTTTCGCCTCTAGAGACGCTAATAAAAAGTGAAGTGCAAAAAAAAACACACAGAAAATGAGATATAAATAAACCAATTAATTGCAGGCATGTTTGGAATTAATAAGGGAAAACGTTAACGGAAAACTCAATGAAAAAGTGGAATATTTTGAATATCATGTTTTGGAACAAGAAATTATTAATGTATTGAAAGCAAATGATAATGTAAGAATGTAACATTTTATTCAGTGGGTTTTTAAATGTGCCATAAAGTAATTATTAATTTCTTGTTTATACAACTTTGATTGTGAGTGTGTTGAGAATATTTGAAAGTTTCAATATAGAGTAGAAAATTCTAGTGCAGAGCATTTGAAATTCGTTACCCTTATGCCATCGGACATAATAAATCATCACAAACAGACACACGGTTAGAGAAGCAAACAAACGCTAAAATTCTGCATGCAATAGTGCAAAAAGACAAACACCAACAACAAAAAAAAACAACTAGAGAAGCAACACGCAATAAAAAGATTGTAACAAACTGGATGCAAATGGTCAGAGGAAAGAAAAGCCAAGTCAATGTGTGGACTGAAAAGTCTCTAGAAAATGCGGTCGCTGTTAATCATTTGTATGCATTAGACTCGAATTATTAATATTGCAATTACTTATTATTATGTTCTACATCCTCTTGTTGTTGTTGTTGTTATTGTGTCTGTTGTTACAGCTGAGATTTCGCTGAAATTAATTTTGCCATCATAATTTCTCATTAGTTTTTCGCAAGGAGTTAAATGAGTTGAAAAATGATTTATAAATTCAATGTGTTTTGCAACACCCTGTAATATTTGACGACAAGCAGTTGCAATTTCTTAAGGTGTATATTTTTTTTATAATCTATTAAGGAATCAATATCATTTTATCTAGTAATATTAATTAGTATCACATTGTATTGTAAGGTATTTGCTTAGTCGATCACTTTGAAGCTTTACTCTCAATTTTTCTGCCACTTTTACTGAATTACTCTTGATGCTGTGTTTATTTATTTTTTTGTTTCTGGCCAAGCGCGAAATTTCTTATAATGTGCAAAAAAATTAATAGTATGGAAAATGTAATGCAAGCATGCACAAAGAGGGCGTGGTTCAACACCTCCGCCTACCCCCCCTGCACCCCTATTACTTGCTCACAAATGCGAGGGGCGTTTGCAAGTTTTGAATATTACGCATACGTCGCCGTGAATTGCAGTTCACAATAGACTAAGAATTAATTGAAGAGTCAAGCGAAGACCCACAGATGTAGGTCGACTGTACTTTCCACTAGTTACATCTAAAGCTTTAAAGAGTTGAAGGGAATTAAATAGATGGAGTAAAGCTGCATTATTAATGAAGTAAATTTGCTTTTATAGATTATACATTGTTTTATGGTAGAAGTGAAATGTAACAACATTAAAAGAATGCAGAAGAAATAACCTCAGCAATGAATAGTGTTGTAAAAAAGAAAAGATTTTCATATTTTATTATGAAAGAGTTCAGGTTATTATTTTGTATAATCTTTGTTTAATATTTATCTGCTGATATTCATAAAAATGGGTGTCCTCGTTTTATCCAAATGAAGCATCTTGTGGATCAGCATTATTATACAAATTATTTCATTCACTTTCTCTCTCTTTTTGTAAATCTAAATCTCAGAGATTAACTTTACTCTCGATATGCAAATTCTTTATTCAACTATTTTAATGTGTAATTATGTGGAGCGTAAAAGTTTGCTGCAGCGTATCCCTTATTCGAGCATTTAATTTATTAATTTTGTGTTAATTCCTCAGTGTCAGAAATTAAGATTGAGATTGATCAATTGCAATTAATTAAGCTGCAAACACTTTATTCGCTCGCTTTCTGGATTACATGTGCGCTTATTAGCATGCTTCTCGCACTCGCACTCGCACTCGACACTTCATCGACCTCTCAGCAACAACACGAGCACGAACAACAACGACAACAACAACACCAATGAGCTTAACGCCTATCAACACCTTCGTACAGTTAAGAACAGAACATCACACTAAACTCGACTCAACTCAGCTCGACGCAACGAAAACTCACGACACAACTCATCGCAACTCAATTCGAATTCACGCACACACAAGCGTAGGGCATTGAGGGGGAGCGGGGAGGGCGAGAGGGGGAGTTGAAGTGATAGGGAACTAGCGAAGGCTTTCCACGAAATTTTCGACCACTTCCGTTGGCCGACCGGGTGGGCAGTTGGTTTACAGTTCGGTTTACTGGTTTTTTCTGTGGCTGTTGTTGTTTTGTCGTTGCTCGTCGCTCGTCGCTCGTTCGCTGCTAATTCGCATTAATCATACGCCGCGTTGTGCACAGCATTTATTTATTTTATTTTTGCAGCGCGCGCCGCATTGAAACATGAAAATGAAATTCAGACAAAGCAGCAAACACCAGCAACAAAAGTAACAACACCAAAGCTTTTCACATTTTTATTTTTACACACAAATTTACTGTCGTCGTCTTTGCGTCTTACTCACGTCGCTGTCGACGTCGCCGTCGCCGTCAACTGCGCTGCAAGCTTCGCTGTTGCTGTTTGCTTTGCCGTTGCTGTTGCTTATTTTAATGTGTCAAGGTTCGCGGCATCATATTTTGCGCTTTATTTCAGTGCGCTTCAAGCGTACAAAATTATTTTAGCCTCCGCCTGATAGGGAACCAGCGACAAGAGAAGCACCGAGCAGAGTGAGAGAGGGGCGGGGCGGGGCAGACATTGCAGGCATCACATGAGCAACAACTCTCAATACTTTCTTTCGCCTAGCAATTAAAATACAGTAGCACTCGCTGCACAGTCAGACAGCATTAAAACGACTCCATGAACAGAGCTTTATTTATTTAAAGTCAGCCATGAAAAGTTGTCAAAAGAACAATATATAGAATAGTCAAATTAATATATAATTCGAAAATGTGTTATAAAAAAATGTTATAAATAGTTTAACTGATTCCTGATCATTCTAATATTTGAGAAAATTCTAAGAGAATGACAATAGACTCTTATTATATGGATGAGAAATGAATACATCGTGTAAACAATGGGCAACTGGCAGAAACTGGTGTAAGTTTCAAGAGATTAAAGGCCAATAACAGTGTCTTTATTTCATCAAGGCTAAGGCTTCTCAAAGAACCACATAACTTAAAATAGTAAAATAACTACTTAAAATTGCGTAAAATATAACCAAGATTGTATTCGAAATACCAAATTAAACGACTAATAAAACTGACATGGTTTTAGGAGGACGACAAGGGAACTTTGTACATACATATATATGGAAAGAAGACGAAGACATATCGATAAATGTAAATGCAGCGCTGTATTGTGGTGTGGGAAAGAGGGGGGAATGTGGGGGACATAGGCAACGTTCATACTTCTGAATGTGAATTGTAGGTGAGGTGAATTGCAAAAGTGTGTAAGAATACATAAAAGACGGAAGAGAGCGAGCGGGAGGGAGAGCCGCAAGTGGATTGGCAATGTGCGAGCGAGTGAGCAACACATTTTTATTACCGCAGCGGAGTCGTAAAAAACTAAATTACTTTTAAGTTTGTAAATTGTGCGAGTTGCTTTAACGCTCTAAACGGGCCTCTATATTGGACTCGACTCCACCGCAGTATGTATATGTGTGTGTGTGTGTGTGTGTGTGCAACATAAGTTTAATATTGTGGCAACTTCCCCCACGTCTTCATTGCCGCCTACCAACATCGCAAGTTTTGCATTCTTTGTGTCACGTTTCCATCGAGAGATGCCCACAGAGATGCACAGATGAGAGAAAAGCTCTACCAAAAATACAGAAAAAAGAGCAGTGGGCAACAGGGGATGGGGAAGGGGTTGTTGTGGAGAGGGTTAGACGAGTATGAAAGAAAAGCAAATTTATGAAACGGCATTTATTCATAATGAGGCGAGTGAATGGGAAAAGTGTTTGGCGCGTGTATCGGTTCACTCGGTTTTATGGCCACATGGACATGGAGAAGATTGTTTGCAAGTCCCCAGCCTGAGGCAATTGGGTATATTGAGTTTGCAGCGAGTGCGAGTGTGAGTGTGTGTGTGTGTGTGTGTGTGTGTGTGTGTGTGTGTGTGTGTCTGTCATAAAGTTATTAACTAGTGGCTGTGCCTGCCTGCATTAGGGAAAGCGACGGAGAGTGAGAGTGTGCGAGAGATGTTTTAGGATGATGTGAATATTTTTATCATGAATACAAATTTGAAAAATGTTCAGATTGTGGCGCGACAAAAAAGTATTCAATTCATTTCAAAAAAACAAATCTTTGCGATTATGGTATTGAGTATTTTTGGGAAACAGTATTATTTATTTGTGCTATTAGAGAGATGGGTACAAAGACGTTTGGACGATGTGCATATTTTTTAAAATTTATTTAGAAATACCTTATTCCAATGAAATGTTCCCGATTAAATTTTGGAGTATTTTTGGGAATATAATGTTATTGTTTTGAGCTATTACGTAATACTTATTTGGATTATCCCAGATTTTTATTTTATTTTGAAAACAATTTTGTATGGAATTTATTTTTGTCCAAATATTAATTTGTGCACAAATGTTGATGCCGTCAAATAAACAAATAGTAGAATTATTTAACGAAGGTGCGAAAGCGTTTCGTTAAGTTAACTCCGAATAGGACGTTCGACTTTAGCTACAAGTTGAGTTCACACTCACGAGTTCTATAAATACCGGACGTATTTTGTAAGCCTAAGTATGAGTAATGGGTTCAATTTATTATGTAATATTCAGTTGGCGACACACACACAAGATTATTCGAATGTTGTATATCATGAACTGCTTGAAGGTATTTATGTGAGTTCTTCGACTAACATCTTATGTACATATACATATGTATTTGTATGTGTGTTTGTGTACATAATCCCGTGTCAGTTTACCGTTCAATCCGTTTCGCAACTCCCCATTACGTATTGTGTGCTTACATACAAACATGTGTATGTGTGTGCACTGTGAGTACTTACATTCAGTTGCTCTTCTTCTGTCGCTGTCGCTGTCGCTGCTGCTCTGCCTTTTGTCAAGCCCGTATAAAAAAGGCAATCGCAACAACAGCGAACAGCAGCAGCAACAGCAACAAGACAACACTCTACAGTCTACACTCCACACTCTACACTCTACACTGCCGCCCTGTCCATTCGCGTGGCGCACACCTTACGACCCCTAGGTTCACTCAGTTGCGCCTATTCGCTGCTATTTTGTATACATTTTGCATTAATTAAAAACAAAATAAATAGCAAAAGTCGCGCGCGCGGTCTGAGCAGCGAAGCCGAAGCCGACGTGGGGCGAGACGAGCAGCGGGCGCCAGCCGATCACATCCGAGCCGAAGCAGGCCGAAGTGAGCCGAGCCGAACCGAGCCATAGCAAGCAAATAAAAATGAAAAGAAAACACATTGTGATTTAAATGTGATTGTTTTTCTTTTTTGCTGTTGCCGTTGCCGTTGCCGTTGCCGTTGCTGTTGCCTTTGCTTTTCGTTTCTTTTCTTTTTTGTTTTGTTTTGGTTGTGCTGTCTTCTTTGCGCTGTGTTACACTTGCGTAAAAAAGCGCAGCAGCAGCCTCGAAACGAAACCAACAACATTGCGCCGTCAGCGTCGCAGTCGCAGTTGCCACCCGCTCTCGCCCACTCTCTCGTTCTCTCACTCTCGCGCTCAGCTCAGCGTTGGTCTTATGGCCACTCACTCTCTCTGCGGTTTAGCTGAGCTCATTGTGTGTTGTTGTATTCTTATTCTGCCTGCTGATTAGAAGTGTCTTTGGCAATACGTATTGCTGTTGTTGTTCTTGTTGTTTTTGTGTTTGCACTTTGCATTACTTCCCCTCACCCTCATTGTTGCTGCCTTATTTCTTTTCACTTTTGTCTTTTGTATGATTTCAATAAATTTCGTGCACGTCTCCGTCTCTTCTGCTTTTGATTATTTGTCAACCCAGCGAATTTCGCCTGCCTTTTGTTGCTCGTTGTTCTCGTTGTTGCTGATATTTTGTGAAGTGCTAATCGAATTGTCGATTATTTGTTAAGCAGCTGCCAAATCCAATTGCGAGCAGAAGAACCCCAAAAGAATAACAAAAGAACACATAAATATAACGAATTAAAAGTGAAAAAAAAAAAATACAAAATTAAAATAGACAATAATCATCACAAAGCAAACTCAAAAAGCCAAATGCGCGCACGCAGCAAACGCAACAAAATGCAACACTGTCGACGCCTGGCAACTCTGGCCACACTCTACAACACTGGACGACATCGCAACCACTATCAAGTCTAAGCCCCAAAGCACAAGACCTTAAGTGATAAACTCTTCTAATCGCTCACGTCTCAGTTTCAAGCAAAGACCCCAAAATCTCCACTACATGTTCAACTGAACAAATCAACTCGACTTTTTAGCTTGTTTATGCTATAACTATCGTATAATACCTTGCCTAACCAAGCATAAGAACAAATAAAAGAAATATCTATGAATATTTGGGTAAGCTGAACATGAAGTCCACCTACATACTATATACAGATTCTTTGCAAAAGTGATAAATAATATAGATATGTATATGTAACTTTAAGTATTTGTAAAACAAAAATATTAATTGATTAGGAACAGAAATAATCAAGAACGTATAAAAAATACCTTTCAACGCATTCCACAAGAGTGACTATTATGATTTTGTTTACCGATAGTTATTAAAATAAATCTTTACCGATTCCGACATATTTTTGAAAAGAGCCTAGAACATTAGCCTGGCTACAAACAAATATATTGCAATTAAAGGCATTGAAATAATTAGCTAACGAGAGTTAGTTATTATGGTTCATTACCAATCTCATTATATTTTTCAATAAAATCCCAAAAATTCAAAAGAATGTAAACTTTTGAAATGCTTTTGCCTTTTAATCGATTATAATATTAAAGTAATATCGAATTGTATTCAAACAAATAATTGATCATAGGGAATTCAGCATTTAGTATTTTAATTGAAGGTATGCTGTAGATATCCGATATATGTATATAGACACAAGATTCGTAATTAAACAATCCTATTGCAAAAGCTAAATTAAGTTATCTTATTCTTAAAACCTTTTCTAAAATTGTCAAAAATATTAAAAATTCGAAATATACCTCTTTTCAAACGAAAACTAACCATTTTCTCTTCCACCATTTCGCGTGTAGCAACAAAAATTCCTAAAACGACCAGCGGAGGATGTTGACAATGGCGCCGAGAACTTTGAACCGCCACATAAGTTACCTAATAACAACAATAATAATAACAATAACAACAACAACAACAATAGCTCAAGCGGCGTCGGCGGCGGCTCCGAGAATCTAACCAAATTCTCCGTGGAGATTGTGCAACAGCTCGAGTTCACCACATCGGCGGCCAACTCGCAGCCGCAGCAGATTAGCACCAATGTCACTGTAAAGGCGCTGACCAACACCTCCGTCAAGAGCGAACCTGGTGTGGGCGGCGGGGGAGGCGGCGGCGCCGATCAACAGCAGCAGCAGCAACACCAGCAACAGCAGCAACATCAGCAGCAGCAGCAACAACACCAGCAACATCAACAGCAACAACAACACCAGCAACACCAGCAGCAGCAGCAGCAGCAACATCAACAGCAGCAACAACAAGGCGGCGGTCTGGGTGGCCTTGGCAACAATGGGCGTGGCGGCGGGGGTCCTGGCGGTGGCGGCATGCCCACAGGCCCCGGCGTCGGGGTCGGCGTCGGCGTTGGCATGGGACCCAACATGATGTCGGCCCAGCAGAAGTCGGCGCTCGGCAACTTGGCCAATTTGGTGGAGTGCAAACGCGAGCCGGATCACGACTTTCCCGACTTGGGATCGCTGGACAAGGACGGTGCGAACGGACAGTTTCCGGGCTTCCCGGATCTGCTGGGCGATGACAACTCGGAGAACAATGATACGTTCAAGGATCTCATCAACAATCTGCAGGACTTCAATCCCAGTTTCCTCGACGGCTTCGACGAGAAGCCGCTGCTCGACATCAAAACCGAAGACGGCATCAAAGTGGAGCCCCCCAATGCCCAGGACCTGATCAACAGTCTGAATGTCAAGTCCGAGGGCGGCCTTGGCCATGGTTTTGGGGGCTTCGGCGTTGGCATGGGCCTCGATCCGCAGTCCATGAAAATGCGTCCAGGCGTCGGCTTCCAGACGGGACCCAATGGCAATGGCAACGGACCCGGCAACGGTTCAGCAGGAGCGGGCGGCAACAACGGTGGCGGCGGTGGCGGTGGCTTGATGTCGGAGCATTCGCTCGCGGCCCAGACCCTCAAGCAGATGGCCGAGCAGCATCAGCACAAGAGCGCCATGGGCGGCATGGGCGGATTCCCGCGTCCGCCTCACGGCATGCAGCAGCAACAGCAGGCGCCGCAGCAGCAGCAGCAGCAACACGGCCAGATGATGGGCGGACCGGGGCAAGGACAGCAGCAGGGACGTTACAATGACTATGGCGGCGGTTTTCCCAACGACTTTGGCATGGGACCCAATGCGGCGCAACAGCAGCAGCAGCAGCAGCAACAACAGCAGCAGCAGCAGCAACACTTGCCGCCGCAGTTCCACCAGAAGGGCCCTGGAGCGGGACCGGGCATGAATGTGCAGCAGAACTTCTTGGACATCAAGCAGGAGCTCTTCTATTCCTCACAAAATGATTTCGATCTCAAGCGTCTGCAACAGCAGCAGGCGATGCAGCAGCAGCAGCAACATCATGTGCAACAGCAGCAGCATCCCAATGGCCCCAAGATGGGCGTGCCCATGGGCGCGGGAGGCAACTTTGCGAAGCAGCAGCAGCAGCAGCAACAGGTGCCAACGCCGCAGCAGCAACAGCAGCTGCAGCAGCAGCAGCAAGCGCAGCAGCAGCAGCAACAATACTCGCCATTCAGCAATCAAAACGCCAACGCCAACTTCCTCAATTGCCCGCCACGCGGCGGCCCCCAAGGCAACCAGGCGCCGGGCAACATGCCGCAACAGCAGCAGCAGCAACAACCACAGCAGCAGCAACAGCAACCGTCCCGTGGTCCGCAGTCTAATCCCAATGCTGGGCCTGGCGGCAATGCGCCGAACACAGCTCAGCAGCAGCAGCAGCAACAGCAGCAGCAGCAGGCGACAACAACAACGCTGCAGATGAAGCAGACGCAACAACTGCACATCAGCCAGCAGGGCGGCGGAGCGCACGGCATTCAGGTGAGTTCAGTCAACACTCGACCACAATTTGCAATTGGCCAATGCGAGAGCATAAAAGTGGGAAAAGCTTTCGCATTGACGGCCCTTTATCCGATAATATACTACGCTACTTAATACCATTGACACGTATGTAAATTTCGTGTGCATATTTAAGTTATCAGCGTAACGAAGTCAACAGCTTTGACAAAAATCCGACATTGCCAAGCAGCAGCAGCTGCTGAGCAGCGACGCCAGCTGCGACTGCGCTGCCGGCGCACGAAGTGTAAAGTTTCGACCATAAGTCGATATACATATACACACACAGATACACCCAAGCGTCCACCCATCCATTGACATACAAACGTCGGAACGAAGTTTCAACCTGCAGCAGTCTCAACTTTCTCGGGGGTTGCTCTCAATTCTGAGTTCACTCAAATCAGTTCACTCACTCGACGACTCTCTCTCTCTCTCACTCTCTCACTCACTCACTCAATGGTGTTGTTTAACCCCCCTTTTTGGCTCCATCCGCACAAGTTTATCTCTGTCCATTAATTTTACCACACATCTGTTCATAAAATTGTCAGTCGACCTGGTGTTCGGCTTCAGTTCGCCGCTCGTGTCTCCTCGGCAAGCAGCAGCAGCAATCGGAGCAGCGGCAGCAACCATTGCCATGTGCGCCATTTTCATTACGTGCCACACGACTCGCAGCACCAACAGCAAATAGTCGAGGGCAAAAAGAAAAGGGAATCCGAAAGCATTAATAGTTGTTGCTGCTGCTCCATTTCGGTGGCCGTTGTTGTCTAGCAATGAATTCGTCGCTCTCGCAGCGCAAAAAGATGATAAAGTACCCAGAACCTTTGGCTGACTTCTGGCGGCACAGAGATTCTCATTTCCGCTCACAATTGCCCCCAAAGGCCACTCAAATCATAGTTAATCGCTTTGAATACCTTCAGGCAGGCAGGACGAGTGTATTCAAATAAATAAATTATGCAATTGCGATACATTGATTACATTTCCAACTGCAATCATTTATTCAAGCCTGCTGTCATATATTTGTTTTCAATTTCTTTTAAACATTGTTTATGCCATTTTTTGTTTATTTATGCCGTTTTATCGAGATTTAATTGGATTGCAGCTAGATCAAAATTGATATCAAATTGTATTCAAAACTAAGCCCAAGCATTCATGATGTTAAAGTATATTACTGCAAATTTGTATTCCACACAAATGTCCCGACTCAATTTGAATCTTGTCTTCCACATCGAGTAATTCCCCATTCACTTGCTGCCATTTGGCAAACTGACAACTTCAGTGCTCTTCGGGCGCGTCAATCAATCAAATCAACGTCGCTTCCTTGCATTACTGTGGCTGTATAATTCTATGCATATGCCGGACCCAAAAATTGCCAAATTTTATTCATATCTTAATGCATATTTCGTTTTTCGTCAGCTTTTGTCTGCCCTTCATGCTAGACCTCATTTTGTCCCTCTTCGTTTCTTTTCTCGAGGGTCTCATTACAAGTTGAGCAGGTTGCAGGTTGTTCTGTTGAGCAGAGATGCTTTCACTGAACTGCACTCGCTCAAATGATATTCTACTATATATAGTACATACATATAGTATATCCAGTTGGGGCATGTGCCCCACCTAACCCATATTCATTATCCGCTCCAAATTGTTTTCCTGTTATTTCGTAGCAGCAGCAGCAGCAGCAACAACAACAACATTTCATTTACAAAATGAAAGTGCAAAACTTTTTAAGTTAAGTTTCATGTCGCTGAGTAGTTTTCATCAGAAAAGCACCCAAAAAACGAGAACCAACAACTCTTTGCTGCTGCTGTTGTTGTATTATTGTTGTTGCTTTGCCTTTGCGAAAGGACACGGACACGGACACGGGTGAAATTTCCGTTTTGCGCTTTAGCTCGTCCACGGTCCGAGCTCAAGTTTTCTCATGAATTTCGTTCATGCATTACCAAGTGCCAGAGCCTTAGTTTCAACCCCAACCCCAACCCCAACCCTTAGCCTTGCAGCAGCAGCCAAGCCACATAGAAATAGTTGTGCACGCCGAGAGTCCAAGCAAAAGAGATTGGCAAAAACTTGTTGACGATTGAGATTGAAATTTGGTTTAGTCGTTTCCGCCATCCGAACACCCCCGAAATTCGCCACCCTTCGGACATTAGCGTCCATCTCGACGGGTTTTTACGACTCGCACACCCCCTAAGTACATAGACTAGTTGTTTTTCGGTTTCTGCAGCTGGCAAATTCAACGCATTGACTTTTGAGTCAAACCTAAAAAGTGTTCTTATCTGCTGTGTCTCAAGTCAACACGTCGTATACGCACTTGGGTCTAACGATATATTTGCATAGGACTCATTAAGAGGCTCAAGCTCGAGCTCGAGCAACCTTTGGCAACCCCCAAAAAAGCAACAAAAACATAAACAAAAGCCCAGCAGACAAAACAATGTTTCATCAGCAGCAACAACAGTCAGACAAGTGAAACACTTGAGCACAAGAAATGAACACACAGCGTGTAAAACGTACGATAAATATCTGAAGAAGAAAAGAAACGAAAAGCATCGCAAATGAAATGAAAATAAATCTTCTTGGTAAATATTTGGCTAACGAGCTTTTCAAATCGACCATCCGCCAGGACAGAAAGGGTTTGTAATGGACTCCCAATGAATATTCAATTCATATGCAAAGAAATGCTGCGAATGTTTTCGGATAGATAAATGCCATTTAAATAACACGATTACAGCAGATACTCGAATATTCCATATTTAGCATAAGCTATATTCATTTTTATTAGATCTATACAAAGTTGGTTGTGTTCTTGGAAGCATAATTCAAAATTCGTACAATTATTCCTTAGTTTTCTCAACTTAACTGAAAATAATATTTTGTGTTTTGATTCGAACAAAGCAATAAAAAGATTTGAGCAAGAAAAGTTTTTACGAAACTTTTGTCGTTTAAGTGTTTGATTGTAACACGTTTTGAAGTAGGATCAGACAACGATTGTTTAACTTCATTTTATGATATTATAAATAAATCAAGAGAAATATTCACATTATACGATTACAAGAAATCGACTTGTAAAAGACGCAGAAAACTCATTTCTTCTGCTTTGGTAGAAGTTGCCTCTGACCAGCTTAAAGCCGACGTCGACGCCAGCAGCGCTGCTGACGGCGACGCCAACGAAGCCACATGACAGCAGCGACAGCAGTTGCGATGGCGTCGGCGACGATGGCAACGATGTGGATGTTGGTTGGTTGGTTGGCGTTGTTGGCGTCGTTGGGTCGTCGTGTAAAAGTTCAATGAATTCAAAATGTTCACATTTGCATGTCCTGCATTAACTCGTTAAAATGCCAGCAACAGCAACAACCGAATATCAGCAAAAACATGGTTAAGCGTGGTTGGTGGCTGACAAAGAATTTGTATAAAATAAAATAATGCACGAATAAGTAGTATATTGTATGGGTAACAACAACAACAACAAGAACAACAACAACTGTCGTAACAAAAAGAAACAACATCAAAATGCCGGAGCGCACAAAAGTATGCAACGGAAATGTGCGAAACGTGAAAATGTGCGGAAATTATATTTTCAAGGGTGCAGATTTGAGTAGCGGCTCCTTTCCGGGTTCAGTTGAGTCGAGTGGAAGGACTTGGGGGGGGGGAGTGTCAAATTTTTACGACTTGCCGCGCCAAGTTAATGAAGTTGCGAGATGCGAGCTACACATGCGACCCGATCCTACAAACGGCGTCGAAGATGCGACGGCATCGAGAGGAAACAGCACAAAATTGTGCAAATGGGCCATTGTAATGGTTCTTAGTGCTGTATCAGAGTATCAGAGGGCAATAAATAATTTATAACCATAACGTAACAGATCTAGAGCTTCCCGTCTCCCCTCCCTCCATCAAATTGCCAACCCAACTCAACTCAACTCAACTCAAGAAACGACTCGAGTTGAGTCGTGTTTTTGTCGCAAGCCGAGTCGAGATTCGTTTTCACTCCGATGTTCGGACTGTTGCTGATAATGCGCCGGCGTCGGTGAAGAAGAAAGCTCAAGACTTGCAAAACTAGCACGACTAGTTGGACACCCTGTAAAAAGATAGATAGAAATTAATAGTTTGCAATCAAATTCGATTTATATTTGAACTGTGCATTTCTTCACTTTCCATTGTCTATAGTAAAAGAAAGTTTCAGACTTTTTGAAAATATATTCAACTCTATATTGCCTTTAGGGCTGTCCGACAAGAAGTGGGTATCAAAGTGCCTGGACTGTCTTTGGGGCAGCTTGTTGACTGCCGAAACGGGCAAAGTCTGGGGCAGAGCTTTACAGGAAAACATTCGAATTGTTTAACAAACTCGTGACATAATTCGTTTGTTATGTCGTTGAGTGTGCCACAGCTTTTCTCACCCCCGTCCCCCTGTTTTCACCTACCGACTGTCTGTCTGTCTGTCTGTCTGTCTGTCTGTCTGTCTGGCGAATTCAGTTGAGGATTATTATAAAGTTATGCAAAAGTGTTTAGAGGGTTTGTTCGTTGAGCTGCTGCTTCCGTTTGCTTCTCGTTTCGTTTTTTGCTTAGTTGCTTAGACGATGTCTTTTCGCAAAAATAATGCCGACTGTTTTAGTCGAGCAATCGATGGCGCTGGCTTTTGTTGTGCGGAGAAGCGACTCAATTGCAATTGGGGGGGATCATCGGAAACTTTTGCAGTAATTTGTTGTTAGAGAAATCACCTGAAATATTTACGATGCGAAACTTTAACAACAAATTACGAACTACGAACTGAACAGCAGCAACAGCAGCAGTTGCCCCAGAATCCTATAAAATCTATGCCAGGGTTGCCGCTTTCATGTTGCATTCATAATTCAAAGCCCCCACTTCACTCCGTTGAGTGGTGAGGGGAGGGGAGGAGGGGGATGTTGCTGTTATTGTTGTAGTGGCCCCCAGTTTAGGCACATCCTATCAAACGCGGCCCCGCCATTTTGTTTTAGGCTGCCATTACACAACGCATTTGATGCTCTCAAAGGTCACATTATTTACCTTTTATATTCCCATTCGTTTGGTAGGCACTTCTCATCCCTCCCCTGCCCCCTCGAACATTTGCAACAGTGTGGCGAGACGGCGAGGGGAGAGGGGTGGCGTGGGAATTGAGTTTGATGATGGGTTTTTTGGCGCATCGCAATATTTGCAGAAATTGTTCGCGTTCGCGTTCACGTTCGCGTTCTTTTTTTGCCAGCTCGCCTGCCAAGAAGTTTCGTAATATTTTCGTCAGTTTCGGCTGCGTTTCAATCAATTTTGGCCAGGTGTTGCCACAGCGTGTTAATGCGTCGAAAGCGTAACCGGAGGCGAGGCGACACAGAATAGTCTGTATATAATATTTGATCTGTCTGATATACATATCTGTGATAACTAGAAAGATTGCTGGCAATTTACAGCTTAATTTCAAAGTCTCTCTTCAGCTATTTTCCAAATGGTTGGCTTTGCCCCTTGGGACACAGTCCAACACCTGGACAGTGGCTACCAATAAAATTCGCTCAGCTTCGCTGCCAATTGCTGCTGTGTAGAAAAGTTTCTGCTACATTTTCCGTTTACTTCATTCGCTGTGTGGCATAAAATTTAATATTTGCGCGTGTGCTTAACCCCAAGTCGTCGTCTTCTCTGCCTCCTCTCCACATCCCTTGTGCAACACCGCATTTATCTATCGTGTGCGTGTTGAGTTCTCATCGCCGTTGTGATTATTATGCCATGTAATCTGCTTCATATAACAAGGCAGCGCGATGAACGTGAAGCAACGTGGCAAGTGGCAAGTACTTTTAATACTTTCACCTTCTCGAGGTGGCGCCTCCCGCCCAATTCGCATCGTCGGGCTTAAAGCCTCGAGGGCCCCTTGGGAATTATCCATACATATTCATCGCCGCGCTGCCCTGCCTCGCACACACACACACACCACACACCCTCGTCCTGCCACTTATACATACATATCCATATATAAATATTTAAGTTTTTAATCTATTTGAATGGATATTATTTGAAATGAACGAAACTTCGTTGCGCCTTTTCATTTTCCTTTCTATAATTTCTTGTCGCCATTTATTCTCTCTCCCTCCTCTCTCTCTCTCTCTATCTTTTTCTCTCATTTTGACTCTCTTATCTCCAACTACCCTGAGCTGAGTTTAATTTTTCTAATCTGACTATAGTCGGAACCAAACAGACAAATCGCCGCGACACAACGGACAGTCTGAAAAGTATGCAACACTTTTTGCTGCGCAACCATTCGACTTTTTGCGTCAGTCTGTGTGGCATCTTCTCTATGTGTGTGTGTGTGTGTGTGTGCTCTGCAATCAGCTCACGTCGCATATTTATAGGCTGCCAGGCATAAAAAGCGATTTCAACTTGAGCTCGAGTCGTTTGCCAAAAGATTTACAAAATGTTTTGCCAGTTTTCTCTCGAATTTCACACGAGTGTGTGATATTTTCTTTTTTTTTATAGCACACTCTGTACCATAACATTATCAAATTAGTCGAAGAACTTAATTAATACAAGTTGCCGTATTAGTTTTTTAAATTATTTTATTTTCAAATTAAAATAAAATACAGTTTGAGCTGTTGTTGGCGACTTCATTCGATCGTAAGAGTATTCGCAAGTCGATCAACTGCTCTAAATGCATATTTTTTGTTGCTTGTCTCAAGTCAGTTTGGCTTAACTTGCAGCCGCATTTGTTTAGGCCAGCTCAAAGTTTGTTATCACCGACTGCAGTTGAATATTCAAATTAGTTTTTATTTATTTTGGCCTAGACGCAAAAGAGCAATAGAGTATGGGATATGTGCAGAGATGCTGTCTGGCGTCTGTGATGAGGTATATCAAAAAGTGTTTGCACAATTTGTTTAAATTTCATGCCACTCCAGACAGAAATCCATATAAAATGTGCGAGTGTTTGTGCGAGTAAAACATGCAAATAATAAAAATCATTTCATGCTATGCAACTGTCAAAGGCAGGCTAAGCATTGGTCAAGTGCAAATTGTTACAAAGAGACATGAAGTTGCACATAGAGACAGAGAGTGAGAGAGAAGTGGAAAAGGGTAACCAGCATTCTCACATAAACAAACCGAACCGAGCCGAACACACAGCATTTGAAATTCCATTAAAATTTGTTGCTGTTGTCACAGAATTTTACACTTACAAACGGCAAACAAGCCAAATAGCAACACATGCAACATTAAAGCACACTTTGAACGGCCATTTTGGGGGCGCCGCATGTTGCGTATACGCAACGTTCAACGTTCGCCAGCCGTGTCAAAACGGCAAAGCTCATTTCATTAACTGCTACCACAGGACGCACAATCTGTTGCTGTATATTCGGTCATAAATATGTCTGACCTGCCTGCCCCCCTCCTCCCCTCCCTTCTCCCTTCTCCTATTCTTCCCAATCTCTTTTTTTCCCTCACCTCGCATTTGGTTGTATCAAGCGCCTTTCCCAGCTCTAACGACACCTTCGGCCACCCACTTGGCCCAGAACGTTTTGGCCCCAGTCACTTTATCAAATTAATTACTTTTTCAACAACAATTGGAAAGGCGGCGGGGGGCGAGGGGAGTGGCAAACTGTGCCCAAGTGTGGCAAAGCAAAAAGTTGTGTTTACTTGCATTTGCCTTGTTTTATTACCGTGGCATTATAATCACGCACACACTCACTTGAGCGGGCCCCCAAAGATTACATCGAACGGGATTATCCGGCAGCAAACACTGTGAAAGAGTTATAATCTCTAAATTAGTTGTGCGATCTTAAAATACGAAATTATTATTAAAACATAAAAAACGTAACTTTTGTCTTATAATTAGATCACTACGTTTCACATTAGTAATAGAATAATTCCAAACTAAACAACAATTTCTTTACAATTTTGTATGATGCAAAAGGAAGATTTAATCAACTCTTGTAACTACATTTGTTTGCTATGTATATAAAACAAAATTAATCTTTGTAAACTCCAATTATGTGAGGAAGCAGAATGTTTTTGTTGCAATAACCTTTTACTTGGCCATAAATACTTTTAATGCCCAACATCGGAATGCGTGCTTAAATAGAGTGTTTCATATCCAGCTAGGAGTTAAATGTGTTCGAAGTCATGTGAAGTTTGTGACGACATTAAGGACAATAAAGTACAGTTTAAAAATAGTTCAAGGAGTTGAGCCCACAATGAACGAGGCGTCGACTCTCGGCTGTTGACTGCAAAAATGCCACCAAGGAAAATCAATAATAACGAGACGAGAACTCAATTCTAAACGTGCTCTGCACTTTGTTTCCCTCCCGTTAGCGACTCCTTCGAACCTCCCATTGTGCTAATAATGAAGTAATTTGAACATATGGCAAAATATTCAAAAAGTGAGCCAACCAATTTCAATTACAACGAAATGGAGGAGAGCATAAAATGGAAAGTGGAGAGAGAAAAAAATGTACTTTGCGAACAAAGCCTCTGCACATGTGACAAGGACAACGCCAAAGCCTGTAATTAAAAATATAGAAGGACAAACAAAAAGCACAACATGAAGTAACACGCACACACACACACTCACACACACACATGAGGGGCCTTTAATATAACCACAACAAACAGGCAACAGACAACATAGAAAGCTAACCCACCTGGCCAGCATGGCGTATGTGTAATTTTATATTGTCAGTCGTCCTTCGTCGCTGTCTGGTCGCACTTTTGATCTCAGCAAGAGACAGCGGGGCAGTTCAGTGAGTAGACAAACAGCGAGCTGGAGGGGAATGGGAGAGGAATAGGTGCGTGTCTGACGCTCGTCACTTCAAAGTCCTTGCGCAAAGTAATTGAAAATGTAAATGGTCGACACGAGTATGAGTGGAAAGTGCTGTTGAATACTCTAACCAGTAAGAGTATTCGACTATTTGGTATTGGTAGCAAAGAATTATTAAAACATTTCCAACTTCAATTATTACTGTGGTGGGAAACTTTAGTAGATAGTTTGCAAACAATATTTTAAAGGGTATTCTACATATAGCTTACGCTGCGTAGCTTTGCTCTCAAATCGTTTAAACCTTTTCCTTGTTTTGTTTTTTTTGTTGGTCTTGGCCATGTTTTTACTAAGCCGCCGCATTTGCGGCTTGCCAAATGTTTTGTTTGCTTTTATTATTATTAATTGCTTATTATTTTAATGCAGCAGCAGCAATAACAGCAGGAACAACTACAGTGGGCAGCGAACCCTTTGCCATTGTCAGCTGTTGTTGCTGCGGTTGGGCAAATAAATTAAGTAATTAACTTTAACGATTGCCGTTTGGTTTTGGGTTTATTTATTTATTTTTTTGCTGTTCTGTTGTGTTGTGTTGTTGCTGGCTTCGCTGGTTGAATGAATTTGCATGCTTCGTGTTCGCTTCATTTTCGCATTCGATTTTTAGTGTGACACGCCCCTTTATCCTTTCGGCCATTGGCCAAGTCATTTGCATTTAGTGCAAATCAATGGCAAATTTTGCAAATTCTAAATTCGCAAACGAACAACAGAAAACAGCAAAAGCCAAAGGCAAAATCCAATTCATTTGTTGGCCAGTTGAATTTCTGATGAGCTCCAGTTGAGTGTGAAAATGGCAGAGAAGGGACTTTTTAAGGACGATACGCCACAAGAGGGGCGGAGAATAGCAGGTGTCTAATTTTGCAAATTTTGCGAAATTTGCAAATAATTTTTGCGATGTATCATTGGTTCGATGTCGTGCATTGATTTCGAGCTTTTCCTTGTTGGTTTTTGCGACTGTTTGAAAAGTGTGTGTAAATACGTGGCACGTCGAAATTGGCGAACATTGAAACATCCCAGTGGCAAGTGTTCTACAAACTTTTAGTTTATCGATCTATAATCAATCTATGCTATTTTCTATAAGCTGAACTACACAATAGAATATGCAATAACTTTTGTGTACAAATGCATTGGAGTATCTCAAAGTGTTGAAGATGAGAGTTCGTTAAAACGAAGTTTGTTTAAAATGTATTTTGCATCAATTTAAGCAAATTAAAATTCTGAGAAAAACTAACGTTTGTGTGGAAAGTTTTAATTAAAATTTGTTAGCATATGTCGTACAAGAAAAATAATAAGATAAATGGCTCTGTGAATTGCCCTGTATTCGGAGAGAGGACAAGCTTGCCAATGAGTCAAATGGATATTGACTTTTGTGTGCAGCAAACTATGCATATCAGACATTTGGCTCTACTACTAGTTCTTGCAACTATATAAACTCCATGTTAAGCTCGTATAAACGCTAGTAACATAACTGTAACTGTACATTGTTTCACTGCCGAATAGTACGTGGTATAAAAAGTCTTATATCACACTTAAAAGTAATTTTGCTCAAGTTCTTTTCACATTAGGATGCAACTTGCTGCGGAGTTGAGTGACAAATGGTTCGGGTATTTCTCCCCAATAAACTCTCCTCGTGCAATTGCAACAATTTCCATGCACCGACGTTTTCCCCTCCCCCCCTGCTCCCCGCCCATGGCTGCCGCTGTCAGCTTTTGCTTGGCTAGGCACTTGGCACGTAGCGTTTGGCATTTTAATATCTGGCGAGCCAAAAGCGAGCGATGTGACTCAGCGAACGAGTCGCGCGCGATTCGCTGGCGTTTTTCTCCGTAAATTGTATCTGCGCAGATGTTTTGTAGACGCTGCAACCACACACACACACACACACATACATACACAGCTGTATGGCAGTAGCCAAAGTAGAATTCTTCCCATTGCTATTTTGATTTCAATTCGTCGCCATCGCGTCGTCTTTTCTTCGCTTTGTGTGCGATGTTGCCATGCAGCTGTTTTATCTATCAGATGCTTATGCTCTGACTCACATCAAGCTTCTGCTCATTCTTCAGCTACTTGTCATTATCGCTACTGCGTCGCTGCCTTATCACAGCAGACGGGCAGATAATTGCCTCGTTATAAACATGAGCGAATCTTTGGCACGAGACAGATTCTTGCGGATGATCAACTGTTTGTGTTGTTTTCCTTCTTTCGAGGAAGTCGTCGAATAACAACAATACTATAATACAATAATGGTACTGCCATAAACCAATTAGCTGCCGACGAGGCCAATTGCTGAAATTGTTTTTGTCGATGTCTCATTATCAGTTCTCAATCATTGGGCAAATTATTGAAAATATTCAATATTCGATATTTTATGTATCTCACGCAACACATCATCTCAGATATCTCCAATTAAGCGCATTTTGCAATAACAAATTACATTTAATTCTAAACTCATTAACTGGCAACAAGGAAACAAATTGCAACACGGCACAATTGCAAATTCATCAATTAACAATATAGTTTAATGCTGCGAAATTGCATTTAATCTCTGATTGGCTTTTGTTGATGTCATGATTTAAATCTATGCAAAATATACATATATTTTGCTTACGTCATATAAAAAATAGTATGGTATAGTACTTATAGGGTACAATTTATGATTGTACGTACATATATGAAAGGAAACATCTTCCTATTAATGATCGATTTTATATTTCTAAAAATCAAATTGATTACGTGTGAATAACAAAATTAAAAAATATATCATAGAATTCTACGGATTTTATTTGACCTAAAAAGATTCCATTAGAATACACATACAAAATTTAAAATTATATGAAAATATTTGTAAATTATTATTGTGAAAAATGTTTAGAATTTGTCAATGTCAATTAGTCAAAGTGATTTCCCAGGATGACAATATCAAAATCTTGTTAAGAGTTCGAAGTATCTGTCTAAAGATTAACTATATTACTACGTATAATGATTTTAGTTGCAACCCTTAACTGCTCATGAGCTTTAGACGAAGCTTTCGCCAAGTAATCGTGAGCTTTTGGCAATGTCATTTGCAAGTTGTTCGTTGTGCTGTTGCCTCGCCCATTAACTTTGACAAGCGATCCATTAAAATGCATTCATAAATTCTGCAGGTGTGTGTTGCCAGTGTGTGTGTGAGTGTGGCAAGCATCTGGTGTCCAGTAGCTCGCATCATGTTGTCCAATGAGCAGGGCCTTAAATGAAACCAACAAAGTTACAAATCGAATGCAGAGCACACGGCCCACAGAAGCGGCCCAAATGATTTAAGCGGACAATTCCCCAGCCTCCCACAAGACGCACACACACACACACACGCTTAGTTATGTGCATGTGTGTGTGTGTGTGTGTGTGAGTATCTGTGATGCAGTGCAGTTCATTTGGGTCTACAGGCGGCAGTCGTTGCATGTTTTGTTGCTTTGTTTCGCTTGTGCTCCCTTTGTGTCCCCTTCGATGTGGCAATGTCGATTCGGCTTCTCCTCCCCGCCCGCTGTTTGCATATGACGCTCGCTCTCATGCCCATTTATGCCAAAATTTAATTTATAATTATTGCAAGTTTAATTTATGATCATTGACATGCTGCAGTACTCACACACACATCCCTGTAAGTGGGCGGATGGGCATGGCAACTGAGATTGGAACCCCTTTGTGTCTATGCCGAGTGCCGCATTGCCAGCAAGCGCCTCTTTCGCCCCCTTCCCCTATTGCATTGTGTGCTAACTGCAACTGTTTCAAAAGTTTCATCACACACACACACACACATCTCAGCTCTCTTTCACTCTCCGTCTCCCTCTATCTTTCGCTCTCTTCTGCTGTGCTGTCAATAGCTGCGTCTCTTTCGTGTGTGCGTGTTGCACACATTTTGACATTTGCCCTCGAGCCTGCAAAGTCGAATCCTTTGGGGCATTCACCGCTCGACGAAAGTTGCCTGATATGCTTGCAACAAAATTCGCTTTTGTTGCCGTTGTTGAGCTTGGTGAAAGTTGCAGCCACCCATGGGATTCGAAATGAGCTGCTGTTTAGGACTGCAGCGCAATCCAGCAGCCTGGTTAGCTAGCTCAACCGAGTGCTCACAAAGATTCGAGCCAAAGCTCGTTTTGATTTTTGGGTATGCGATAGTGTGATGGAAAGCTTTAAACTGCAATATATAGTACCCATAGTGTTTCAGTCTCAGTCTGCTTGTATAGATCTATGTAGAGTCTTTATTGACAATCTGATTTTTGAATTGACATGTCATTTCAAGTTTTAAATCTAAGTTGTACCAACTTTCAATAATGAAGACTTTCTAATCCATTTACTGGTGAATATAAATATTTAATATCTGTTGAGTTGGCAAACAATCTTAACTGAAGTTGGCTAGATTATCCTATTGCAACAATATTTAAAGCCACTTAAACGCTTTAGTAAATGCTCGACGTTCATTTCCTTATATAGAACTAATTGCATCAAAGGTCGATTCAAGTCGCTTTCTGCTATTTCACTTCCTCATCAATTAAAAATCAAATTCGCTACGCTTTAACGCCCAGCCAAATGAGATTTTCAGCGTCTCTCCCGCCCTTCTCCCTTTCCCCATCTCCCCATCTATATTTTTGATTTTTCTAGTCAGTCGATGTCATAAATTCGTTAAGTATCGTGGACACCTCGGCACGGAACAGAGAAGCTAGTTTATGTCACACAAATATTCAATGACAGTCCGCCTCCCTTCTCCAAATTGTCGCTTCGTTTGCCCCTCTTCTCTACACTTGGTCTTGTCCTCCCGGCCAGGACACATTCTCTTGGCTTCATTTGGATTTTTTGGCTTCCATGCCAACACAAAAAAAATAAAGTTGTGGAGGAAGACAACGACGAAGACGAGGCGGACAATTCGCGTTGCGGGGTTGTGGCGTCCTTCAAGGCGTAAGTTTGCCAAGGACGAGCTGGAGGAGGAGGAGGAGGAGGCGAATGGGCGTTTGGGGGCGTGTTCTTTTGCTAATTTCATTGACTCTCAGCTTGGGCCTCTGCCAAGTGCATTCGATGAGTGGGTGGCTGTTGCTTCAGTTGCTTTGTGTGCACTTTAAGTAACTTCAATTATCGTTGACTCCGCCACGCCCCCTTCCACTTGCCGCCTCCTCCCAGCTACTGTGCATATTGTGGTCGCTTCTTGGCGTCCATCGCTCATGCGGCAATAGAATGTTGTTAGTATGAGTAAAAAGCAATGCAATTGATCAAAAACTTTGTAAACTTGATGTTATTACAAGCAACCAAACAAATATGTTAAATTGCAAGCCAGATTAATATCTGACAATCTATTATGGTTTAGCAACAAGAATCATTCTTCATTCATTTAACAGATCTGCAGTGCTGCTAATAACATAATGTAAAATTATATTCGACTGTTAACTATGCATTTGACTCGCTCTGTTAACCCTTTCTGCAGTGAACTGTTAACTATTAACATTAACGTTGCTTTAACAGTGGCTTGGCTGCTGCTAACTGTTAACAGCAACTACTTTCTAGCTTTGCAGCTGTTATGAGCAGCATTCCCCTTAACATTAACAGTGCAAATTAATCTTAACATTAAGTCGTGTTCGCTGGTCGACAACAATGCGAGACTGTATCTCTATATATTTTGCGTTGTTTTTCAATTATTTTAAGTGCTGGGCAACAAGTTCGCTTTTATTTTGGTTTATGTGTTGTGTTGATTTGCGGTACAGTTGTGTCCGCAGTTTTCAACTATGATTGTGTGGCAAGCCGAAGATGTGGCATAAGAAGAAACAGCCCCCGAGGCTCAGTTGAAGTTTCATTTCTTTTTGTAGAACGCACCCTGCATCCCCCCTGCCCCCTGCCTCCGCACACACACGCACTCACATGTCACACACACCAGTACACTTTGTGGCATAGTCACATATATCATTGTCAAGTCTATATGCAAGGCGGCAGATTCCCTTACACCCTCGGCTGGCCAACCAGCATTCAACTTGCCCTCTGTTCAAATATCATTCCCTTGACGGCGACAACAACGGCGACAGCGGAGGGGGAGGGAAGCGGCGACAACGGTGGCATGCGGCAATCTTTTTGGCTTGTCAAATGCGCATTTCCTGCTTACGAGTCCTTGCTCCTCACATGTGTGTGTGGGTGTAAGCTCTGTGTGTGTGTGTGTGCCCGGTTTGTCTCCAGCGCAATCAATATGGCGACGCTGGGGTAATAGCGAAGGATTTACGCGCACGGCTTACAGAGCGAGAAAGAGAGAGGCAGAGGCACGTCCTGCTGCTTCTGGTCCGTGGTCCGTGGTCCGTGGTCCTGTTCCAGTTCCTGTTGCTGTTGCTGCTAGTCCTGTTCCTGTCGTGGTTACGACGCCAACACCAACGTCAAGTTGTCGAAGTTACCTTTAAACTTTTCTGCTTTTTTTTATTGATATTTTATGCATGTATTCGTTGCCCATTGGCTGCGAAGAACTGAACGGAACGGAACGGAAACGGAAGTAGGGACGGAGACGGATGGGGACGGGAAACAGGGATTTGGGCCTCTAGCTGCGCCATGTTTGCCCTTTTATGAAAGCCAGCTGTAATGATTTGTTTTATGAAGTCGTCGCCAGTCGCTTCCAAAGGTGCTCGTCGTTCGCTGTTTGCCCAATGACTTAGTTATAGAGTCCTGACAAAAGGATTTTAACAGCTTTTGCCAGCCCCCAGTCTATCAAAAGAACTTTGCTACAAATGTGTTGCATGCCCTGATGAAATGAAACGCTGATGAAATCAATCTTTCTCCCATAGTCACATTAGATATTGGATTATTCATGCTGCCAGCTTGCATAGAATTTTCCCATTTGCCTTCAAAGCATTTATTTTCTATTTACCCTTGGGAGGCTGTCTATTTGGTTGCTCAAAGACCAACTGCATGAAGTGCTCTCAAAACGAGTACAATAATTATGTTGCTCCACATCATCTTCAAAGTCAGTGTGCGATGAAAGCCTTCAGCCTGCGATGCAGACAAATCGCATGCGTTGCAATCAACTTCAGCAAGACATTTTCTAAACCTTTTGATTGATTAAAAATAAAAAGAAAAAAAACTTAAAAGATTAAAACCAGTTGTGAATACATCGCGAAGCCAGCATTTTAAATTGTCAACTATCTGAATTTTTAAATAATAATTTGTCGACTTCTTTGTCAACTTTAAAATGAAATAAATTAAGGTTTGTAGGTAGAGTTAAAACTATACGAATTAACAGATATTTCTATAAAAGTTAAAACAATACAAATAGATCTATAAATAAATGTCCCTTGAAGAAGTGCTATAGCTGCTTTACATAGTAAAGTATTGTAGACCGACAATACCATTTGGATGTTGTTCTCAAGAACTCTTTATTTCCCAATCTGCACTTTATGCTATTGCACCACTTTCAGCAGCCACCGTCTTATGTTAATGTTAATTACATTACTCTGTTAATTACAGTACTATGTTACTTACACTTTTATGTTAATGTATGTATTTACAATGTATGATCAGGCTTGTCCTGCTACAGTATTCAGCTCGTTAGATTGTTCATCATAGGGTATTCCAAAGTGGTGTAGAGTTGTCCTTAAGTCCAACGATGTGTTGTTCTCGAAGCTTAGCCAACCAGCAGCCAATTCGGTTAAGCCTTTTGCCGGCTGACGGCGTTCAAATGGCATCTCTGCGTATCGCGCAAATTGCAGGTGTTGCAACTTGCAGCGTGCAACTTGCAGCAGCACACACAATAGAAGTTGCCGCCGGTCGCTTCGCACCTCTGCCACGGCCATGCGAATGATTTATGGCGCAGAGTTGGGAGCGATTGTTGCCAGTAACGCAAGGGGAGGAAGGGCGAAGGACGAGGGACGAAGGACGAAGTCGTGTTTATGGCAGGTCAATGGCAACAGTTTGCGTTGCGACTGCGTGGCCGTTGTGGCACTAAACTTCAATTAGCCCGGCGAGTTCATGACTTTTAATCAGTGTTCCTTATGCCGCACGCATGCCGCTGTCCATGTGTGTGTGTCTGTGTGTGCAACACACAAGCGCGATAAATTAAGCCAGCAAGCAATTACAACAACAACAACAACTGAAAGGCACCACAAAGTTGCTTAGTGCGCTTTTCGGGGCGCGCTGACGTCGACGCTAACGCTGAAGTCGTGTCGCCAAGATTTATTGGTTTGCCTATGCGTCGAGTTGAGTCCAGAGTCGGTACAATGACGAGGACGAGGACACAGTCGCTGTGGCAGTGGCAGCAACAGACGAGGACACGAATACGGACCACAACAAGGACAAACGATTTCCTTTAGTTTCGGGTTCACACATCAGCGGACACGGACAGGGACAGGGACACGGACACGGGCATGAACACGACATGGCATTGAAATGCAAACGCTGCCACCGTTTGTGGCATCCATTACAATAACAAATAAATGGCAAATATGAATGCATCGAGCAGGAGGGCGAGCACAAGATGAAGTTATGGCCGCACTATGAAAAAGTGTCCAAAGATTTATGTCCCTCTCTCTCTCTCTTTTGTTGTCTGTCTCGCTTTGGCATCGTCAGCAGACATAAATGCGACACGGATGCGGATGCGAATGCAGTTGGGGCGATAATAAGCTCCAAAAGCAATGCCAGACGCCAAATGAGGACTTGATGTCTGTCCAACACACACACACACACACATGTAGTCGAAGCTGCAGCTTCTCATCCTTGCTGATGATAGCCACAATGTCTGCTGCCGACAGTCGCATCGAGGCTGACAGCAAATAAGACAACTGCAAATGGAGTAGTTGGCCTGCCCTTTAACCCGAGTCTCTCTCTCTCTCTCTGTGTCTCGTGTCCAGGAGTTAGACTTAAAATCTTTGATTTCCACTCTGGCGAGGACAGCCGTCGCAGACAGTGAAGAGAAGTGTGAAATCTGACGGCTTACTGGCAATTAGGTGAACAGATAAAGAGTCAAGGCAACATGCTAGATTATGCGGCCATCTTTTGGTTTGTTGCGTGCAAAGGGATGATGCGGAAATGTTTGTTCAATCGATGCTTTTTATGCACGAATATCGAAGTTCTTTCCATGTGTGTGCACACACTGCGTATACGTAATTGATTAGTTCAGTGTTGCGGCATATAGAGGGATCTCTTATTAACTAATGGGCTCATCTACAAAGTGCCTATGAATTGTTGTACGTTATTACAATAATTTCTTTTTTATGTGCAAGTTTTTGGAATTTTTTTATAAAAAAATACATTTTATTTCCACTTTATGTTAACGTTAACTCACGCAATTTTACGAGACGGGAAATAAATCTTATAAGCGAGTACATTTCATTTATTTATCCTATATATTGAAATTAAGTTTGAATATGAATAGTTTTACGTTATTAAAATAGTATATTTTTATACCCGCTACCCATAGGGTAGAAGGGTATTATAACTTATTGCCAACAGAAAATGTATGTAACAGGCAGAAGGAGGCATCTCCGACCCCATAAAGTATATATATTCTTGATTAGTGTCAACAGCCGAGACGATATAGCCATGTCCGTCTGTCCATCTGTCCGTCTGTATGAACACCTAGATCTCAGAGACTATAAGAGCTAGAGCTACCAAATTTGGGGACAGTACTCCTATAGGTCCTACGCAGATCAAGTTTATTTCAAATGTTGGATGCCACGCCCCTTTTCGCCCCCAAAAGTCTATAAAAGCCGTAATAATAGACCTAGAGCATTGAATTTGCATATTAATAATTATATTCTCTATGATTCCTGTGAATTTGATTGAGATCGAATGAAAAACAAGGAAGTTATTAAAGAATCAATTTTATATGGAAAATTCACTTGCAGCTGCCCGCGCTTTGTTTGTTTAGTTGACAGTGTGACCATAACGGTGTTGTGGATTTTTATTCGCTATTTGCAAATATATACAAAAAAACAAGTTTTAGTATATTTGGTATATTTTTTGTTAAAATATCATTTAAGTTTTTTGTTTTCTCTCGGAATGGGTTGCGGGTATCATACTGTCGAGCACTCTCGACTGTAGCTTTCTTACTGGTTAAAGAATGTCTTATGTACAATCTATAGGTAAACAATAAGTCAATGGTCAGAGCGAGAAATTTACAGAAGTTTTTGGAATACAATATCAAATCAATTTAAAATATTCTACTCCCACATATATAAATAAAGTTTGTTAGGAATTAGCCTATTCGTAATTCTTGAACCTTGAACTGTGCATTATTCGTGCGTCTTCATGGCGTATTCAAAATAAATAGCATAATAGAATACGAAGTTTATTTACATTGTGTACATAAAGAGGCTTAAATTCATTCTTGCGATCCTGGAACGTAGTAAATTGCAGATTGTTGCTCTCAGATTTATATTTATTTTCGAGTCTGAAAGTGATGCACGTTGCGTATACGTAATCTGAGGCATAACAGCAGCAGAGTATTTTTAATTAAAACAAATGAATATGTTATTGAATTGCAATTGACCTTTTTCTCCTCGCTCTTCTCTCCGTCTCTGTTTTTTTTACACAGGTGTCAGCTGGTCAGCATTTGCATTTGAGCGGCGACATGAAGAGCAACGTCTCTGTGGCCGCCCAGCAGGGCGTCTTCTTCAGCCAGCAGCACTCGGCGCAGCAGCAGCCCGGCGGCAATGGCGGCCCCAATCCGCAGCAACAGCAGCAGCAGCCGCACGGCGGCAACGCGGGCGCCAATGCCAGCAATGGAGGCGGACCAAATGCTTCACAGCAGCAGCAGCAACCAAATCAAAACATGAACAATTCAAACGGTAAGCGAGAAGGCATTAAACGATAATGAATGATTTAACTAAATAACTATTTTGCAGTACCCTCCGATGGCTTCTCGCTCTCCCAAAGCCAAAGCATGAACTTCACACAGCAACAACAGCAGCAGCAGCAACAAGCGGCCGCTGCTGCAGCAGCACAACAGCAACAGGCAGCTGCCCAGCAGCAGCAGCAAGTGCCGCCCAACATGCGCCAGCGTCAAACGCAACCGCAGGCGGCGGCAGCGGCAGCAGCAGCGGCTGCCGCCCAAGCGCAGGCGGCGGCCAATGCCAACGGACCCGGCGGCAATGTGCCGCTGATGCAGCAGCAGCAACAGCCGCCTGGCGGTGTCAACGTTGGTGTCGGTGTCGGTGCTGGCAACGGCGTTGGCCCCGGCCTGGGTGTGGGCGTGGGCGTGCCGGGCAACAATGTGGGCGGCCCCAACAACGGTGCAATGAATCCGCTTGGCGGACCCATGGGCGGCATGCCGGGCATGCAGATGGGCGGCCCGGGACCCATGAACCCCATGCAAATGAATCCCAATGGCGGCGCCCCCAACGCCCAGATGATGATGGGCGGCAACGGCGGCCCCGTGCCCGCCGCCAACCAGGCCAAGTTCCTGCAGCAGCAGCAGATGATGCGCGCCCAGGCCATGCAACAGCAGCAACAGCAGCAGCAGCAACAACAGCAGCAGCAGCAGCAGCACATGTCGGGCGCTCGTCCGCCGCCACCGGAGTACAATGCCACCAAGGCGCAGCTGATGCAGGCGCAGATGATGCAGCAGACTGTCGGTGGCGGCGGCGGCAACGGCGGCGGCGTCGGTCGCTTCCCCAACAGCGCAGCGCAGGCGGCGGCCATGCGACGCATGACCCAGCAGCCGATACCGCCGTCCGGACCCATGATGCGGCCCCAGCACGCGGCCATGTACATGCAGCAGCATGGCGGCGCCGGCGGTGGTCCGCGCGGTGGCATGGGCGGCGTGCCGGGTGGTCCGTACGGCGGCGGCGCCGGCGGTCCGATGGGTGGGCCCCAGCAGCGGCCGCCCAACGTGCAGGTGACCCCCGACGGCATGCCGATGGGCTCGCAGCAGGAGTGGCGACACATGATGATGACGCAGCAGCAGCAGCAAATGGGCTTCGGCGGCCCAGGACCCGGCGCGCCGATGCGCCAAGCTCCCGGCGGCTTCAATGGAGGTAAGTTGAGGGTAGCTTGGCTAGCAATGAGCAAACGAATAAAGTTTTGAGATTAAATTATTTTTATGATTGCTAAAATTACTACATTAATGTTGCATATTGAGCAGCCAGTTTCCTTTCGGTGTTTTCCAAATAATTGTGCAACAGTTAGTAACTGGATTGCATCAACCATTTCTGTGGTAGTCTCTTTCGAGAAAGTCCTGCCTCAGTTGGACAGAATTTAAATTTTTTCTGTGCCTTGTTTCGTAGTTAAATTAGACAGTGCTGAGATTCATTACAATTATCTAACTAAAATATAATCTCGAATATCAATATATTTGTATTTCAAATCGATATCTACTAACCGATCGATGTCCAACAAAATAATAATATATACAACAAATTCATTGATATCATCCCTTAACTAATTGCGCAATGATACATTAAATGATAAAACTTTAAATTGTAAAAGACACAAAATAATTCACATTATATCTATTCCTTTAACGTCATATTTTGTTCAGTCCAGTTCAAGCCGTAAGGCGAAGTATAGATGCACTCAACTTGACTAGATTATTTGGCTCCTGTTTTGAACTCCTTTAAGTTTTTAACTCCTAATATTTTAATCCCTCATGATCTCTTGATTTTCTACAGGTGCTTAATTTGTAGATTAATTAATTAGAATCTTTAGATAGGCTTTTATTAATTATCACACTTCTGGCCACTCAACTTTCAAACTTCGTTCATTGCTGCTCTCTTTGCTGCCGTTTCGAATTAAGGCTAAATTATTCCTTTACTTATATAATCCTTTCGCCTTGCAGGTAACTTTATGCCCAATGGAGCGCCGAATGCGCCAGGCAACGGACCCAACGGCGGCGGCGGCATGATGGGCGGCCCCAACGGACCACAGATGCAATTGACGCCCGCCCAGATGCAGCAGCAGCTGATGCGTCAACAGCAGCAGCAACAGCAGCAGCAGCAGCAACATATGGGACCCGGTGCCGGCAGCAATATGCAGATGCAACAGCTGCTGCAGCAGCAGCAGAGTGCGGCTGGAGGGGGCGGCGGCATGATGGCCACCCAGATGCAAATGACCAGCATGCACATGACGCAGACGCAGCAACAGTTGACGATGCAGCAGCAACAGTTCGTGCAGAGCAGCAGCACGACGACAACACACCAGCAGCAGCAGATGCTGCAGATGAGCCAGAGCGGACCAGGCGGCAATGGGCCCAACAACAACAATGGTGCACCACAGCCGGGTGGTGGTGTTGTTGGTGTTGGAGTTGTGGGCAACTCGGCGACCATTGCGAGTGCCAGCTCAATCAGCCAGACGATCAACTCGGTGGTGGCCAACTCGAATGACTTGTGTCTCGAATTCCTCGACAATCTGCCCGTCGACAGCAACTTCTCCACGCAGGATCTGATCAACTCGCTGGACAACGACAATTTCAACATACAGGACATCTTGCAGTAGATCCGATCGAACCGATTGCCGATGCCGATGCCGATGCCAGTGCCAGTTGTTGTTCCAGTTTATAGTCCGAACCAGAAACAACACCAACCAACCATACCCACAACCACCATCACCTTGGCCACCACCAATTGTTGCCTATTCGTTTTATATTTTGTTGCCTGTTGTTGTTATTGCCTCTATATATACATATATCCCATATTCCCTCGATCCCTCTCCCGCGCCCCTTCCTATTTGTAACTGTGAGAATTTAGATGCGTTTCGATGTACTATAATTTCGGACTTCACTGTATTATTAGCCGCTAGAGTTGCCGGCTACGGTTGCCGAGCAACGACGGTCCAAGGTGGGCGGATGCGGGGCGTGGCAGGCGGCAGACATTCCATACAATATAAAGCATATATATGTATACGCATATCACATATATATGAATGTACATATACGCAACCCAATTCGAACCAAGTGAGACGAAAGTACAACCGAGATAACACGAATTTCTCTCACACACACACACACACACACACACACATAGCACGCAACACACACATATACAAAGAGAACTTAAACATTTGTACTTAATGCAATTGGCCACGCCCAGCGCGAATTCCGCCCATCCAACATTTTATTTTACTTAAGCAATGCGAGATAAACAAACTAAAAACAAACACACAAAAAAAGAAACTAAAACAAGAAGAAACAAAAAATGGAACCAACAGCAAATTTTTTAACAAAATGCAACAAGCAAAAACAAAAAGAAAACTAAAAAAACATAGTTGTACATTTTATATTGTATTTAATTTTATTTAATTTTTTACATAAATGAAAACGCAAAAAGAAAAGAACAAAAAAACAGTAAAACGAAAAATGAAGAAACTTGCAGAAATGCATAAGGAAAAAGCAAAAATATTGGTGATATTTTAATTGCTTAACACACACATTTACACAAATAAAAAATAAACACAAACTCACACATACACATGCATAAATCAATTTGAGAAAAATTTAAACTTAACAAATGAAAATGAAATACAAAAAAGCAAGAAAAGAAATGCCGCATGTTGTTGGAAAATGCAATATGAGAAATCAGCAAATCAGTTATTATTATTGTACATTATTTTTTTTAAATAATTAATTTTAAATGGAATTTTTAAAACGAGGAGCAAAAATGCGATAAAAGCGCAAACCACAAAACATATTTAATACAAAATAATATATATATATATACACACACATATATATAGAATTATATTAATATTATAATTAATTACTACGCGTAGTTTTTGGTAGTGAAAATCGTGCATACAGCCCTAAACATTAGTAGTTTGTTAAATAAATTTATATATACATATATATCTACACACATAAATACATGCATATATACTTATATATATACATATATAAATGGATGATTTCAAAGAGGATCGTTCAATTCCTGTAAGAACAGCGCTAAAAATTATTGAAGTAGATTTAAGCTGAATTGAGAAATTTAGCGAAATGCGTTCGGTTTTAGGTGTTACCAAGTGACGCCTTGCCACGCCCGCAGCAATCCACAAAGAAGAAAATAATGACGACAACAACAAGCAATCAACAATAATGTTAAATACGAAGAGAGATTCCAGCTATGAAATTATTATACGACATTTAATTAGCGCAATTCCATAAGTAAATAATAGTTCAGTTGAGAGGCCATAGACATTTTGAGAGCCACTTCCAAACACTCACACACAAGCATACAAACGCATACAGCCAGTACATAATTAGAATATATCGTATACAATAGACTATATAGATCGTATGATCGACAACTCACATACACATACAACACGCCTAAAGAGAACGCGTAGCCCAAAGTATTTAAGCCGCAAACAAACAAACAAAAAACAAAAGATGGAAAAAATAAAAACCTAATAAAAACAAAATAAAAATTATTATTAACTATTACAATTATTATAATATTAATAATACGCGAATTGTAGTTTGTAATTAATGATACGAAACAAATTTGTTTATAAAAAAACGCAAATTATATATATATTAAAAATAGTATATATACACATTATTATTATTACTATATACAATATGGCATATTATTATTACATATATATAAATGAGAAAGCAAATTAGCAAGCTAAAGGCAGTTACTTGTATCCTTGGTGCCCCACGTGGTGCCACAGCAGCAGCAGCCGCAACTATAGATGTTTGCAACCAATCAACCAAAGCATAATGATCAGATGCAACTCGATATCAATTAAAAGCAAACTGCTGCCAACGGCAAAAGATATCTTTAACAATTAACAAACCAAATTAATCAAATCAATGAAAAACGAAACTCAAAGCGAAGCAAATGAAAATTAAATTAATTTTGCTCATCATTTTATTCTATATGATTTTTTTAATTGAGTGTTAAAAAACTAAACGCAGCTTCCGGTTTGTTAAATTCATTTGATCACATTGATTGGTGTATAAGTCTTTGGTTTGTCGTTACGTTGTCCTCTGGGATGAGCAGCAAATTTTGTGTGTCAATATTATCGAAATTGTACGAAATATTGGGCCAACAAACAACAAAAACATTTGTAGATTTTCTTTCACATATTAAGGAAAGCAGACAAAAAGAAAGTAACAAAATAAAATAGTAAAATATTACTTTTGTAAATAAATAAACAAATATTTTTTATTTTACTTGGATGATTTACTTTAAAAGGGATTAAGAATGCACCAAATGTGACTTTATGATGACTAAATTCAAACCAGAAAGAACAAAATGTTTACCGGCATTTTCTGCAGATGATCAACCTTCCCTCTTCGCCTTGTACGGTTCTGTCTGCTCGATTTTGAATAAAATCCGTTAATATTAACGACGAAATTCTTTTCCAAAACCAACGTCGATCTGCTGAAGTACCAGGCGAACACAATCGAGTAGCAAGTAGATTTGCCAAAAATTTAAATTTTCAGAAGCTGGGCGGGATTTTCAAACTTAAATTTGAATAAAATACGTTAATATTAACGACGGAATTTCTTCCCAAAAACTACTTCGATCTGCTGAAGTACCAAGCGAACATAATCGAGTAGCAAGTAGATTTGCCAAAAATTTAAACTTTCAGAAGCTGGGCGGGATTTTCAAACTTAAATTTGAATAAAATACGTTAATATTAACGACGAAATTTCTTCCCAAAAACGACTTCGATCTGCTGAAGTACCAGGCGAACATAATCGAGTAGCAAGCAGATTAGCTAAAAATTTAAATTTTCAGAAGCTGGGCGGGATTTTCAAATTTGAATTTGAATAAAATACGTTAATATTAACGACGAAATTCCTTCCCAAAACCCACTTGGAGCTGCTGAAGTACCAGGCGAACATAATCGAGTAGCAAGTAGATTTGAAAAAATTTTAATTTTCAGAAGCTGGGCGGGATTTTCAAACTTGAATTTGAATAAAATACGTTAATATTAACGACGGAATTCCTTCCCAAAACCGAATTCGATCTGCTGATGTACCAGGCGAACATAATCGAGTAACAAGTAGATTAGCTTAAATTTTCAGAAGCTGGGGTTCTTCAAACTTGAATTCGAAGGCGGCGTGGCATCAAAGTTTTTAAATAAACTTGATCTGCGTAATGAATGCAGGAGCGTATGTTCCAAATTTGGTGTCTCCATGTATTATAGTCTCTGATATCTAGGACATGGCTATATCGTCTCGGCTGTTGACACTGATCATGAATATATATACTTTATGGGGTCGGAGATGGTTCCTTCTGCCTGTTACATACATTTTCTGTTGGCACTTAGTCATAATACCTTTCTACCCTATGGGTACCGGGTATAAAAAATGAAAGTAAAATATTTTTCATTCATATTTATTAATTTCTTTATACGCATGTTCACAATACATATTTGCATATTTTATGACTTATAATAAATATATATTTATATTCCATAATGTGTGGGTATGTGTGTGTGTGCTTCAATTGTTTAACATTATTAATGTGTGTAGTATAGTATGCATATATATAATAATAATTCTCGCTCTCATTTCGCATGTTCTCGGTAAATGTACTTCTCTAAATGTAGGTATGTATGTATGTAATTGTATTTGTATTAGTAAAATTATATAGTTTTACATAGTTAGGACTTGGGTGAGCACTTGACATGGATATCCCTCGTAGTTAACCTAGACACGAAGCAAAGCTCGAAGGCTAAAATTATGTGTTAGCAAAGGGCGAATATGGGATACTCGAATGTATAACTGTACGGTTGAACTAATAAGAAATTTACAAATAATTATAAACTATTGCAGTAACTAAATAGTGTGCTAAATCTAATTAGAAGCTAGGTTCGCAAATCTATTTATGTAAATACATATATGTATATAAATGTGTTCGTGGGTGTGTGTATGTGTGTGTGTGTGTGTGCATTTGTGTATGCGTATGTGTCGGGCTATGTTTAATAACTTTTCAACACTTAGATGCTAGTGCTAAGGTGCGGCCTGCCAATTTGAATTGTTATACATATGTGTTTCGATTATTATTAATTAATGAATTACGTTTTACTCATTATTTGCGACTCTTTTTAATAAACAATTGTAAATGCGTCACGCTTGGCTTTCGCCTGTTTTGCTCTAGTTGATTTGCCATATGAATCAATTCAGTGATCAATTGCAATTTCTAGTCAATCAATGAACTACAATGTTTAATGTTTTCTGGATGCACTGCTGCATGGTTAGCATGCCATAAAATCAGCCTTAGTTATAATAATTGTTACTAGTGAAATACCCATTTCTAACATCATTTCTCCTTTTTCGTATTCATCCGGTTATAAAAGATGGTTTCCATATTGCAATATTTGCGGCAAGTAAGTGCAAATACATTTTGATGAGAACCTCTTTCAGTTGTTGTTGTTGTAATACTTTAGCAAGTTAAAGTTTCTCTCTAAAAAACAATTATACAAAAAACAGTGTTAAAAGTAAATCTCTAAATATGTAAATTTTACTAGCAAACATCTCATGACTTTAATTCGATCAATTTGCAAGTTTTCAATATTAAATATTTGATTTAAAAACGCGATTATTTTGTTAGAATTAGTTACTTGACTTGACTGCAAATTCGACTAAATGCGCAAATATTCAAATATTTTCATTATTATCAATATTATTATTATTATTCTTATTCCGTTTGCTGCCGCAAAACCTTCTGTTTCACTCCTTTGCAGCTATATAAAACATACACTACAATTTAGATTAAGTTTAAATGGTGAATTTTATATGTTCGTAGGTTGATTTGTTTGTGCAATATAGTATGTCATTTGATTGAATGATTTATGGATGGATACTGAAGAAAAGCACTAGCCCTCCCCTTGCAACACTCCACACTTATAACATATTAACTTTTCATTATGTTCTTGCTGTATTTGTTGTGAAAATAATTGCACATTTATCGTAAATTGGAATTATCCTCTGATTATCCGCACAACAAATACAAATACAATTCTCGCTTTTGATGCTCGAAAACAAACTAAGGAAATTAAATTGAAAATAGCTCAGTTTGCTTTCAATCGATTAATGACTATACTAAATATCTAAATACGTATATGTTAATGTAAATAGAAGGTATCTTATATATTGCAATCATGTTTGGATTAGCGATTTAAAATATTTCCTTTTGTTTGTTGCTGTCGTACATAAATTTATATCACACGCAATAAATACAATAAAAATAATAATAATATTTGTTTGTTGATTGAATTGAATCAAATCGAAAATAGTTCCACAAATGATCTAAATAATTTGTCGTAGCTTTTCTCATTTCATCTAGATGTCTGCATCCAAAATTGATTTAATTTACACCTTTTGTGTTTTTCGTTACTTATTAATATACATCGATAGCATTCGCATTCGCATTCGCGATCGCATTTGACTCGCAATTAACAATAATTCGAAAGTGGAACATGTTGCTGGCAACATGTTGCCAACGGTGCGCACAGTGGGGTGAGTGGGGGGTGTATATGTGTGTGTGTGGGGGTGTGGGGGTGTAGGTGTGTATGCATTTCGAGTGCAGCTATTCGTTGTGAATGGCAATGACTGGTTTTGACGTAACACTAATTAACGTTTTAACGATTTGGCAAATGATTATTTATCGATATTTCGATCGCTGCTGTTGCTGTTGTTGCTGCTACTGTTGCAGCTTTAGTGCAGCCTGTGATGGTTGGCCTTGGGCATGGCGCCTACGATGCGCACACGGCCCAAGGTGCCGACTGCGCCAGCGCCAGCGCCACCAGACAGCCGCTGATGCTGCTGTTGTTGTTGCTGCTGTTGCTGCTGCTGTTGCTGTTGCAGCAATTGCAGTTGCTGCTGGTGACGCTGCTGCTGCTGCAGTAGCATATGTTGCTGTTGCTGCTGCTGTTGTTGCTGCTGCTGTTGCACCTGCTGCTGCTGCTGCTGCAAGAGTTGTTGCTGCTGCTGCTGCGGATGATACTGTGGTGCGTGCTTGGCGTCGTTGCAATCACAGAATTGCGGTGGCGGTGCCAACACCAAGTTCTCGGTGCACAGCTGCAGATTGTTGTTGCCTGGCTGAGGCACAGCAGCGGCGGCAGCAACAGCAGCAGATGGCACTGCCACCAACTGGCCGCTGGGCAGCATGCCCACAATATGCGTGGCCAACTGCTGCTGCTGCTGCTGTGAATGCTGTGGCGGCTCACCATCGCTGTCCGCCTCCAAGGGCGGCGGCAGCTGCACCAACGACACCGCCGAGCTGCGCGTGGCGCCACGTTGCATGGCAATGGCTGCCGCCTGCTTGCGCGTCAGCGAATTGTGGCGCTGGAACGCCTTGGCTGGCGGCGAGGGACTCAGCTCGCCATCGTCATCCTCCAGATCGGATCGCTGCTCCATTTCGGAGTCGGGGCCCTTGTGCAGCTGCTGCTGCTGCTTGGCCACCAAGGCGGCAGTGCTGGCGCCACCAGCGGCGGCTGCTTTGGCTTTTAGGATTTGCTGCAAGTGTTGCTGGTGTGCCAGCTGCTGCTGCTGCTGCTGCAGTATCTGCTGTTGCGTGGCAATCAGCTTGATGTTGGGATTCGATTGATGGTGCAGCTGCTGCTGCTGTTGCTGCAGCTGCAGTTGTTGCTGCTGGGTATGATGCACGTTGGGTATGCGGCCCAGCACCTGTGGACTAAGCACTGGCTGGTTCGGCTTGGCATTACCCTGAATGATTGTTGCTGCCGGCTTGCTGCTCAGCTGTTGCTGTTGCTGCTGTATGACTGGCGCGTGTTGCTGCTGCACCAGTTGCTTGACTGTCAGCGTGGTTGTCGCGTTGTTGCTGTTGTTGTTGTGATTGCTGCTGGCATTGTTGTTGAGATTGGCGCCCGTTGCCTTTGTGGCTGCCTCATAGGCAGCTGCAACATGCGCCACATTTGTGCTGACATTGCTGTTGCTGTTGCTGTTGACAGTGTTGTTGCTGCTGGCCCTCATGTTGCCGGTGGCGGGGCCAATGCTGATGGTTGTCTTGGCCATTGGCTTCACTGGCGTATCGGGTATGGTCTTGGGCTCCTCCACAATGGTCACGCTCGGCTTCTTCTTGATGGTGTCTGTGGGTTTGCTCAGGCTTATGTTGCCGCCAACTGTTGTCAGGAGCTCCTGATCGCTGCTGACGCCCGAGCTGCTGTTGTCGCACTCGTCCTCGCCGTGCGCTGCCTGTGGCTGCAGCAGTTGCTGCGACTGCTGTTGCTGCTGCTGTTGCTCGTCCTCCTTCTTGAGAAAGCCATTCGGGGAGGACTTTGAGGTCTTAAGATTGCTGCGAATGCGCTGAATTTCCTCCACCGACAACGAATGCGAAATTGAGGCGCCAGATCCTGAGCCAGAGGCTGAGCTGCTGCCACTAAAGAGAGTTCAGAATGAATAAGTGAATGGAGTGGGAATCACTTTCGGGTACTCACCTCGCCTGACTGTTGCCGCTGGTCTCGGGCACATCGAAGAGCGCAATCTTCTCGTTGAGCTTCGTGTTGCGTGCCACCAGAATTGAGTTCTCGTCCTCGCCGTCCGACTCGCTGCAGCTGTAGTCCGGCTCGGGGATCGGTGGCGCAGGACCTGCCGCAGTTGCTGTGCTCGGATTGCCGTTCGCCTGTTGCTGTTGCTGCTGTGCTGGTGCTGGTGGCGGTGGCGGAGCTGGCGGCGATTGCGGGCTGGGCACAACGGCCGCTGCCGCAGGTTGCTGCTGCTGCTGCTGTTGCTGCTGCACTTGTGGCGCTGCATAATGTGATGCCAGAGGGGCGCCACTGGCCTGAGGACGCAGCTGTGTTGGCGCTGCATATTGACTGACAAGTTGTGGCTGCACTTGCTGCGGCAATTGTTGCTGCTGCTGCAATTGTTGCTGCTGTTGTGAGCTCTCCTGCTGCGGCTTCTCCTGCGCCTGCCTCAGCTTCCAGGCCATCACATTGCGCAGCTCCTGCGGCGAGGCGTAGATCTTGGCGTTGGCGGACGGATTGAAGCTGCTCTGCACGCCGTCAATGGCCGCCGAGGTCACCGCATCGTTGTCCGCACGCTTCTTCAGCTTCTGCTGCAGCGAAATCGTGCTCTCGTACTCCGAGACGCTGCTGCGCGTCTCCACCTTGACCACCTGACCCACAGGCGGCGGTGGCGGCGGATGATTTGGTGGCGGCAACACAGCCGCCGCCCCCTTGCCGCCGCTGTCCTTGTCGCCGGCGGTGTTGAGGCGCTGCAGCGAGGCATGCAACGTGGCCACGTCGTCCTGCGAGTGGTGCCCCTTGCCCGCCGCCTGCCAGATGGACGACGCAGAGCCGTGCAGCTGCGGCCCATGCAGATCGGGCGTCGAGTGGAATCGCTTCAAGTCCCGTCCGCTGCCGCCTGCCACACCGGCCACGGTGGGCGTGGCGACGGGTTTGCCACGCAACGTGCCGCTGCCGTGCTTGGTGCGCGCGGTCTTGCGCTTCATCTCAGCAACGCTGCCGTAGACCAGCGGCCCAGTGCGCATGGGCGAGCCGTTGGCGGCGGGGGGCGTGGCCGCGCCGCTGTCGGTGCCCGACTGGAAGCGGGAGCTGGTCATCATGGTGGCATAGCGGCTGGCGTTCGCGTTGGCGCTGCCCTCGCCCTGCTGCCGCTGGAACAGCTCCTCCAGCTCGGCGGCCGTGATGCGACTCGACGTCGGACGTGCCTTGATGCTGGCCGTGCGCAGCTGCACCGGCGTGCCCGGGTGCGTGGGCGTGGGCGTGGCAATGGACTCCACCGAGTTGGACTTGGTGTGCGGCACCTCGTCCTGCTCCTTCTCGCCGCCATTCTCCAGCCCGGCCACCATCGACTTGGCCCTGGCCCGGCCTACGCTCAGCGTCGTCTTGGGGTCCCGGCGCGGCGGCATCGGCGCCATGCGCACGCTTCCTCCGGCCCCCTGGGCACTGCTGCCGCCCGCTGCATGGCTGCCCGGTCCCATGGACATCTTGCGCGGCAGCGTGGCGCACTGCCGATGGGCGCTCTGCGGCGTGCTGGGACCGCTGGACAGATGCTGGCTGCCGGCACGCGCCCCACTGGGCAGGTACTGGGCGGTGGCCTGCATCTGCAGCGGGAACTGCGGCGACACCACGGTCATGTTGACCAGCGCGCCAGCAGAGCGTATCATCTCGACGACCTGCTCGTGGGAGGCGGCGCTCACGTCCTCGCCGTTGATGGTGAGCAGAAAGTCGCCCGGACGCAGCCCGGCCATGTCTGCCACGCCGCCGGGATCCACGTCGTCCAGATACTGCAGTGCCGGGAAGCGTTCCGACGGACGCAGCTGCATCAGCTGCGAGCTGGCCTTGGCGCCGCGCAGAATAAAACCGAATCCGCGCTTGGCCCGATGCAGCACCACCGAGCGAGGTGCGTTGTAGGCGCTGCAAGACAAACAGGATTAGTAATTGATATGATCTGGATAGATTGCCACTTACCCCTTCTTGATGCGAGGCGCTGTGGCGCTGCTGTACTGCCCGATGGAGTTGCTGACGATCCCATTGCCCTCCGGCAGCTGTTGCTGCTGCTGTTGTTGTTGCTGCTGCTGCTGCTGGCAGGAACCGTTGCTGGTCATGGAGAGCGAGGGCGACTGGTGCGGCTGCTGCAGCAGCGTGCTGGAGCTGCCCGAGTGCCCGCCGAGACTGAGCTGCGGCGAGCCCTGGTAGGAGGATTGCTGCTGCGGCTGCAGCGGCGCCTGCTGCGGGGCCATGCCTGTGCTGGCGGTCATCACGTTGGTGATGTGCTTCTGGCGCAGATTCACCTCCTGGACACAGTCGGCGGGGAAGAAGCCGGACTGATTGGTGCCCCGCACGTAGCCCTCCAGCAGTCCGCAGTCGGTGCTGCCCACCACCTCGATGACGTCGCCCGGTTGCAGGCGTATGTGGCCGACCGTGTTGCCGGCGTACGGCTCCATGCAGACCACCGTGGTGCTGGGATGGCCAATGGAGCAGGCAGCCGAATCGGAGTTCGTGCCCACGCCGGAGGAGTCGCTGATGATGTCGCTGGTGTCGCCCAGCGATTTATCTGTGCGGATTGCAGAAGCGGAAATGAAAAGTCAGTTCAACTGCTTCAACGATTCATCAGCAAGTGTTTGGCCAGGACAACGACAAAACAACACTTAAGATGACGACAGAGATCATGCAAAATGGGAATGCTTTGTGTGAACGGAGCACACATTAAAAGTTAATCAAGAGCGAGTGACGAGGACGGTAGAGAGAGAAAGTGAGAGAGAGAGAGAGAGAGAGAGAGAGAGAGGGTAGCACTCAGGAAGCAACGGCAACTGAGTAAAGTTATTCAAGCAAAAGCCAAAGCGAACGGATGCATTCATGAGTATGGTTACATATTGACTATGGGATTTTCAGATTATGTAACATGTGGAGATGGACGATGCTTGAAATTGTGGCCATGGAATATGTACAACGAGTCATTGGAGTCACCAAAGAGATTAAACTATATGACAACAAAATGTAATATTAAATTAAACTAAAAGAAATTATAATAAACTAAGAAAATACATATGTATTATCCTTCAGATAACATGAATTAAAATTATAATATCGTATTACAATCTCAAGGAATTCAATACCTTTCGATTACCCAAATTTTATTTTTGTAGCCCAATTTAATTTGAATAGTTTTTTCATAAAATATTTAATATAAACTGAATGTTATAAATATCTACTTATAAGTAATAACAGATATGAAGTAAATAAATAAATTTAATTAATTTATACTCAAAATATTATTTTAAGTAAATTCGAACAATTCGTATATAAAATTATTTTAATCAAAGTATTGGACTTGAGAAATAAAATTTATATTATGCCAATGATTGATTTTTGTATGTTTCTGGTATATCGACAACATCGACAGATCTGACATCGCCCACCACTCTTATGCCTTATAGAGACCATGCAACATGTGTATAGTACTTATTTTATAGTTAATCCTAAGCTAATTGTCATGCTTAACTGGGTTTATTATAAATGCCATACTTAACCTCTTGATGTGCTTTGATCTTACTCAACAAGTACGAATAGAAATGGAAATAATGACAACGAAACACAAGTGAACATAAATATCTGTATATAGCTTAATTGGAAAATAAGTAAATCCTGTTCTAAGCTCAATGAAATAATAGTTAACTTAGGCAAAACTTAACTCGAATGATAAGAAATAAAAAGTAAGTAAAGAAGAAGGCGATTACCTGTCACAATGCTGATGTCATCCTCGTGCGATCGATGTCCGGAGGAGCCTTCGGAGAGGCTCGAGCTGGCCGAGCTGTAGGCGCCCATCATGTGCTCCGAGGGGCACGGCGAGGGCGGGCCGTGCAGCTGCAGATGCGGCTGCTGGTGCTGGTGGTGCAGATGCTGATGCTGGTGGTGCGAATGCGGATGCTGATGCTGATGCGGATGCAGCTGCTGCAACTGCTGGCGTGATAGAGTGCCCATCAGGCTGCCATTCGCACCTGGCCCAGCGACTGCACCGCCAAGGCCACCGGCAGCCGCGGCCAGCAGCGCTGCCCCCGCTGCCCCATTGGCGCTCAGCCAACCGATGCCCGAGCGGCGCTTCGGATTGTAGCGCGGAGGTCCCCGGAAGGGTACTGTGGCGTATGAGTAAGGATAGGATTTCGATTTATAGAGAGTGTGAGTATATTTGTGTGAGTTAGTGTATGTCGATGTTGTTGCTGTGGTTTCTGGTTTGTGGTTTGTTGTTTGTTGTCGTTCTGCAGTCGGGCTGAATTTGTGTGTCGTGGCAGACGAGGGGGAAACGGTTTGGGGGAAATAGTTAGCCATAATATATGCGACTATTTGCTGATTATGATGCCCTCTGCTGCTGCTGGAGTCGAGCAAACTAACGACAATATTATCAAAACGTATAAATACTGTTTGCCCATCTCCAACTAACTTGCTACTTCAACTAACATACAATTCAAGACGAGGAAGAGAACAAGCTCCTAGCGCGGCTGCGGCCATTACCAATTGGGAAAAGTGTGCTACACACACATATTTGGGGCACACACACACACACACACACAGTTACTTACTGTACTTACGGCTCTTTGTATAGAGGATGGCTTGATAGTAAACGAGCGTAACAAAAAGCAAAATGGAGCAAAATAAGGACATTCTAGGAATGACCCAAAAAGCAAGCTCGCTAAACGGTATGAAACATGTAGGTTATGTATTATGTTGTATGAATATGGAAATCCGATAACGATATAACGATACAGATAGCGATAACGATAACGATAATTATAACATGTAACAAAACATAGAGCAAGACAGAGAGAGAAATCGAAACGAGTTAGAGTTATTATATAAGTTCACATAAATATATATTCATAGAGAGATTGAAAGTGATATTTGTATATAGAAAAATATCTGAATAAATGTTGACAAGCAAATGCAAATATTGTATACATATATATATATATAGAGAGAGAAAGAGTGATTGTTGGATTATATACTTGGAGCCAGAGTCTTATGAAATGATTTGATGATATCTGAGATGAAAACTGTTTTAAGTGTCGTTTTGAAACTGAACTGAATCGATTGGAAATCGGGTTTAGAATTTAAGATGAACCAAATTAACTAGATATCGAACTATCTATGGAAGTAGCTATTGACTGAGTGGAGGAAATATGAGACAAACGATAAACTAATACTTAAAGCATAACCGAAATAGAAATTGGGATGGATGATTCGGGGATTTGGGGATTAAAGAGGGGTTGACTGAGATATGAGTAAAAAGTACGATGTCAATGTCAAGTACGAGTCGATAGCAACGATAAGTTGCTTGTGAGTGTGACTGTGAGTGTCTGTGTGAATGATATTTGAATGATGTGGATTGAGGCTCTTGCACACTCACCAATATCCTCCGATTTGTAGTTCTCAATTATTTCGGCGAGTTCCAAGTTGCCGGCGATGACAGCAACCTAAGGGAATATAATCAATCATGTTAGGTCGGAATGTTTCCAAAAGCGGGGCTCTAATTACGTAAATATTTATACGGGCTACAAGCAAAGACTACGTGAAAAAAGTACCAGAAAAGTACTACAAGTTACGACTACAAGTTAATCATTAATTACTGTTGTATTATTTGTATAGTGTTTCAAAATAAATTAATATTTTTATGTGTAGATAAAAAAGTGTTTCAAAATTGATTATTCGAGTTGTTGTAGGATTGTTTGTTTGGTTGGTTTGTTTTTAAATACCTGATAGGGAGTTTGGTTGGCAAAGTTCTGGGCACCGCGTTGAGCGCCGCGAAAGAGAAGCATTCTAGCACAAGCCTCTTGGTTGTTAACAGCGCAAACATGCAACGGGCTGTTACCGGACGCATTGCGTCCATCCATGTCAGCACCGTAGAACAACAAGTGCTCCAAGTGCTGCACCAGGCCATGCCGACAGGCCTGATCACAATTACAATAGTTAGGCAAGCGTTTTAAAGTTAGACAGAGTCAATGTAAAAAATATAAATAGAGAAATTCAATTAGCAAATTGTTCAATCTCCATCGCTGTAGAGCGAGAGTGATAGAAAGAGAGAGAGATCAAGACCCAGGCACCGACACCAGCAATAAACTTCAAGTAGCATTATTATCATTATGCCTTTCAAGACGGTGGGAGAAGGTGGCAGGGTCACATTAACCAGAATATATATTGTTGTTATTTGAATAGTACTACAACTGCCACCGAGTTTACCTGATGCACTTCGTTCCAGCCCTGGGTGTCCTGTATGCCCAGCGTGGCATGATCGTGCAACAGACTCTCGGTGATCTTCGCCTCGCACTTGCGCGTTATCGATATATACAGTGGCGTGATGCCACGCCCATCGCGATAGTTGGGCGAGGCGCCCAGCTCAAGTAGAGTGCTGCAAGATAAATGAGTAGGCGTCAGTCCAGAACTGAGATTTATTCAGAGCATGGTTGGCACTCACCTGACCGCCTCGAGGGAATCGTGTTCGACGGCTCGATGGAGGGCCGTGGTTCCATCCTTGGTGCGATAGTCCAACAGAGCACCGCCATTGACCAGAGCAATGAGCAGCTTGTTGGGCTTCTTGGCGCCCGTGGCCACCGACAGTGGCGTCTCGCCGCTCTCCGAGCAGTGGAAATTGGGATCCAAGCCCTTGGCGCACATTTTGGCAATCTTCTCCACGTGCCCGCCATTGATGCACTCCAGGAAGCGACGCAAGTTGGCCCGTGTGTGAAGCGCCTTCAACTGACGCTCGTCCAGCGTGAGCATCTTGTAGACACGTCGCTTGTACTTGAGCTGCAATCAAACGAGAAGTTCGTGAATCACGCCAATATGTCAGATATTTTAAATATTTGCACTGACCTCCAGGTAGCCGACGGGTCCATTGAATGGATAGTCGCCCAGTCGTCGCTCCTCGTCCAGGAATTTGCCCGCCTTGCCATTCGAGGGGGGCGCGAAGAGGCCATAGTTGAAGCTCTCCTTCAGCTCCTGTGTGAGAGGAATAAAGAGAATGCAAGGGATGAGAATGAGTCGCAATTCGTGTCTAACTGCACTCTGAGTGCTCCGTCCGTCCATCAGGTGTGTCATTCACGTGCTCAAGTCGTTCATTTTCACACGCACACTCGCCTCACAAAAGACTTCCTGCTTGGGAGGCGGATTCTTGGGTGCAGATGGGGACAGATGTGGGCGCCCTTTCGCACAATGCCCCCGCTAATGAGCGCGTGACAACAGCGCCATCTAGCGCTCGTCGTTCGGCATTGCATTCATAATTTACTGCTGCCTTTAAGTGGCAATTTCTTATTTTAATTATACAAAAATGCTCAGTCACTAACAAGCATAACTCAGCCCCGACTTCCGTCAAGGGAAACCCATCATCAAGGGAACTCCACTGTCGCTCTGTCTCTCTCCAACATTCTCTATCTCTCTCTAGTATTTGGCCTACGGTCTCGAGTGTATAACTGGTGACATTGTCGGTGCATTAATTATGCAAAGTGCGTGTGTTATGCGCCACATGTGAAACTCGCTTTTGGGTTCAGTTTAGAATTTTGGCATCTGCTTGGCAGCATGGCCGTTGAGCCCCGCCCCATTTGCCACTAAGTGGCATATTAATGTGGCACAAATGTGGTCGTTAAATTCCAGTATGTTGTCAAAGGCATTACAACTCTGGCAGCACTATTCAGCAAATAAAATTGCCATCATTTTGTAACTAATAATCGAAATGTTTACTTTGTTGCAGTCTCTCTATCGTCAGGTATTTTTATTTTAATTTATTTAGTCATTTGTTAAAGCAAATGAGTTTGCCATAATTTGAAAACTATAATTCTAAATATTTGCATTTTGATTTATTTAATCACTTGTTAAATTTGCCATAATTTGATAAATTTAATTCCATATTTTTCATTTGTTGCAGTTTCTTAATCGTCTGATTTGTAAAATGTAGTTTTGATTTATTAAGTCGTTTCTTGTGATTTGAACTCACGAACCGATATCATATATTAAACTAGCCCTCTGTCAGAGACGTATCCGGGTTACAACTGTTGTTGTGCAGCAACAAATCGCAAATCGCAGCTCTGCAACCCTGCACTGGAATCTACCCTCAACTCATAAATTTCCATCACAAACACACACTCGCTCACACAAATAAATTAACACGCCTCTAGGAATACCGGGCATACTCAGGCCACCCCCATTGCCCATTTCCCCCTTCATTTCCCCCACTTATGGGCAACTACTGAAACACGTTAAATGTTGAGCGCCAAATGGGTTTTATGGCGCCTTCTGCCAGCATCTTCACCCTCTGTCAGACAATTCCGCCCGCTCCGCGCCCTGTGGCATGCACATGCAAATTGCAAACACGTCGCCGGCCTGAAGACCTCCCTCGATTTGAAGTTGCCATCGGATTGGGATTATGAGTTTTGGGTTTTTTCGGGGGGACGGACGAGAGACTTTTTGTGGGCGCCATACTTAAAGTGAAGTTGTTGGCGCAAATTGCATTTTTATGAGTTTTGATTTCGATTTTCGAATCCCGCAACAGAAAAGAGACGATCAAGAAACACACGTACTCATAATGCCCATAAACCAAATGAGAAGACGACAACTGTGCTCGACTGTGAGATATCCGGTTACCATATTGTGGCAATAAACAAATCAGAATGAATCCATTTTAGTCACTTTTTGTAGATACCTTAGACACAGTAAAAATACCATATTTTCTGCTCTATTACAAGGCCTTTATACCCTTGTACTCCACGGATGCCGGGTATATTAAAGGGCGGCTGGTTCATGGCCTGTCCCTGGCTCTGACTATTGCTGTAACTCTGTTGTGGGATTTGGCCCTGGAGAGGCTGAAAAGTAATTTAGGATATTCTATGGCGGCTCTGAACAAAATTTGCTCATTTTGTTGCGCTGTTGCAGGTCGTAAATTCGTTACGTTGCCTGCAACATTCGAGGCACAACAACAACAACAACGACAACGGGCGCCAAACAACAAACAAAAAATGGGGCAATGCTCGAATTTTTGCATTTGTATCGACGTATTTGGTTGTTAAGTGGATGCCCATAAATCAATGCAAAATACCAACAAGCAACAACAACAAAAGGCAAGAAGAAATCAACTAAGTAACAACAAATTGCAAGTAGCATGTAAATGAAGCGAGCAGCGGGCTGCAAACAGAGGGAGGAGGCAATTTTCCTTCAGTGTTTTTCTCGAGAGCGTCAAGAGTAAATGTCAATGCGATGCGCACTTGCAGCAAATAAGCGACTTCCTGTTCCAATAAGAAAAGCAGCAACGCACAATAGCAGCAACAACAACAACAACAACAACGACGTCAACAACAAAGCATTCATTGATAAATTGTCAAACAGTAGTTGTTGCCGAAGCTGTTGCAATTGTTGGCCGGAGCTGAAGCTGCCAGAGAGACAACAAGACGGACAGACGGACGGACAGACTGAGGCGGTCAGCAGGTAAACATAAACCGACACAGTGCCAGCCAAGAGTAAATAGCCAGCCAGCTACTCAGCCAGTTGGCCAAGCAACTCGCAATTGGGTCGCTGCGATTGGCGGCCATCTGTTGCAGTTGGTATTATTGCTGCTGCTGTTTGTTTCTGTTGCTGTTGCAGTTGCAGTTGCTCGTAATCTCATTCTTTTGCAGCAATTAGAGTCGCTGTTGCATTTGCCGTCTCGCACAGCCTTGTGGCAGCCTTTACATTTATGGTCTCATTAGCGTCAGCTTTTTATTTTCCTGTTTTTTTTATTTTGTATTTTCGGCATCCAAATTTCAGCTTTGTCTTACAGTTTTACAAGCACTGCGCATACGTTAAATAACCGATAAACTAAAAAGTCGCCAACTCCAGTTCAGTTAACGAGCGTTTTATGGCCACAAAACTCCCACATGCGAATGTATCAAGTAACACGACAATGCCAAATGACTAGACAGAGACGACAACATGATAACAGCAGCAGCAGCACAGACAGGATGTCATCGCACAGTGGAGCAAGAGCGACAGAAAACGCGTTTAAAGTCAACGAGATTAACAACAATATGTATTTCGATTTGAAGACAGCTTAATTCATTGAATGCAAGCATTCCAGCTGATTATTTCATTAAGATTATAAAATAAATATTTGAAATGTTGATCCTAATAAATTACACTGCTCAAAATAGTAAAAACACCTTAATTTAATAGAAGATATTGAATTCAAAAGCAGCTTGATAAATTCCTTGGAAATACATAAAATTGAACATCATTTGTTTCTTTTTCCTTTATTTGCTTACGATATTAAAAGCAACCTCTAGACATTGTTTCTAATATGTGAGGCGACAATTTCCGGTTTGAGGCCAATGGAATTAGCGATCTTTAAGCTGAACTCACTTGTACAAATTTGTTGAACAAATAGAACCAACTTTGTTGTATGCCCGAAAAGTGCCGTTTGAAGTGCAAATAAATTAAAACAAATTGGTTAGTTAAGCTAAACATCTGGTTAATGCTGCACAAGGTCAATTAAAAGTTGCAAAAATACAAAATGAGCAAGTGCGAAGAACAGGCAACAAAAAGTGTTGAATATTTATAATGGATAAACGCAAAAGAGAGGAACGAACTGGCTTTTATCTAATTATATAGTGGACTATAGACTCACGGATTATCATAATTCTTTATTCTCCTATAGAAATGCCTTTTGATGGCCAACTGTCATTGCGTTGCATTGCATTGAGGCAGCGGCAAGAGAGAAGAGCCCGGAGCGCATTTAACGCTTCACTCTGCAACATTTTGCGTCCCATCTCAAGTTGCAGCCCAAGAAGCTTCAACATCAATTTATGTAATCCGAACAATACACAGAAATGCGAACTGAACACCGAGCACAGAGATCGCTTCGAGCTCCGGGCATGCCATGGCACATCATCTTATAAATTTTGCTTGTTGGCGAAGATGCCTGTGGTTAGCCACAAAGCCATGACAGCGACAGCAGCGGCAACAGCGACAGAGAGGAGGCAAGGCGGCGAGGCATCTGAGGCACTTTGAATTAGAGTAAGTTGTGTGGCAAACAATGCGCAGGCGCAGCCAAAGCCTTCACGACTGTTCGATGTTCCGCCCCAGACACTTGGCCTGGCTCAGTCTCCATCCTCTCAACCTCCAGGTTGAAGTTGTGGCTGCCGTGAAACTGGTTTTTGGGGTTTGGGTTCGGGTTCGAGTTCGGTTTCGGCGCTTTGAGTTTAATTGAGTTCTGTTCTGTTCTCTCCTCTCTGTTTGCTTTGGCGCATTCTTGACCAGCGTTTACCAATTTTGCGCCGTTGAACTTGGGTTCGGTTTCGGAATTGGGATTGGGATTGAAAATGGAACTGTGACTGTGATTGTGATTGCGGGCGTGAGCTCGACTCGCTTGTTCGGTTGACACTCGCAGGGCTTGAAAGAGTTTTTCTTTTTCGTGGCTAATTTATGCGTACATTGGCCTGGCCATTTATTTCAGCTTGATTACATTTTTCGGGCAACAACTGCAACTTGGAGACTGCTGCTGCGCAGAGTGCAGCTTTTGCATCTCTGGCTGTTTTCTGTTTGCTGTGGAGGTCAATGACGCGTTTGCCGCCTGCAGGAGACAAGACACGAGACACAAGACACAAGACACAAGACAGAAGACGGCGAGAAGCAGTCGCTTCAAAGTCAACGCCATCAGCAACACAGCACAATGCAACAACAAGAACAACACAAACAACTTTGGCAGCAACTTTACAAGCAAAGCTGCCGCTTGCCTCCTTCCGCCTTCCTGCTGCAAGGATGGAGCTCTGGAGCCCTGGCTAGCTCCTTGTTGTCTAAGGGGCAGTGGCGTGGCTTTGGCTTTGGCTGTGGCAAGCTTAGGGTCTGCGATTCTTTCTCTCTCTTGTGTTGCTTATCATAAAAGAAAAACTAGTTTCGTTTCGCTGCATTTTGTGCTGTGCCATTGCTGTTGCACCTATTTTGCGCTCTTGTTGCATGTTCACTGTCATGCCACCTACAGCCACCGCTGTTGCAAAAAGAATCTGCCCAGAGTTGAAGACATCGTTGTTGCTGTTGTTGTTGTTGTTGTTGATGTTGGTGGTGCTGCATCTTCTGATTGCCAGCGATGCGAAGAAAGTGTTGCAAGACGACGCTTCGCCTAGTGAATTGCAGGCCGCTCTTGCCGAGGAGCTGACTAAACATTTATCAGAGGCAAGTGCATTGAACTCCCTCTTGCCACATCTACAACACTCGCACACACACTCAGACACACACTGCCATCACATATGTATATGCAATTTATTTGCCCCCAGAGCTGTGGGCGTGCCCAGACGCCCCGACGCCCTGACGCCCATTTGCCATTCATATTTTTACACTCGACTGCATTCAGACAAACATCTAGCGGGGCCAAGAGTTCCTCTGTTGGTCTATCTGCCTGTCGCCCAGTCGCCCATTTGCCCATTTGCCCATTCGCACTGTTTCTGTTGCTGTTGCTGTTGCCGCTCTGTCCTCGCTCCTGCCCGAGGGAGGCGAAAGGACATTGACAGCAGCCGTCGAAAGGTAAACTAAAAGTGCAGCAAGTAGTTGCACCAAAGGATGTGGACACGGACAAACATGCTGCTGCTAAATGCGATTGCAGGTGACAGGCGCGTTGGCAATAAAACGGCGACAGGCAATGAGAGGAGAATGCCAGAATGTTTGCGCAAATGGATGTCACCGAGAACCCGTTCTCCACGCTCCCAACACAATAGAGAAAGGCAGACAGCAAGCAGAGTGAAAGAGAAAGAACGAAAGGGCTTGATGGCCAGCCAGACCTTTCAACGATTAACTGACATTTCAACTATTCACTTGCTGAGAAGTTCAGAGCGAACCGTGAATAAGAGCTTAACCAGCAGATAAGCCTTTAATCTTTGGTTTATTCCCGCTTCCTTATGACACATTTGCCATATATGTATAGTTGTAGTGTATTTGGTAAACAATTGTTGATAACCGAATTTCCTGAGTTTAAAATCCCACTAGATTTCCATATAGTTTATATTGTGTATTCAATTCACAAGATATCAATCGAGTTATTCGTCAGACTAGCTGGATTATTTTCTGTATTTTGTTTTATTTTTCTGCAAGTGTTTTACAAACAAAATATGTTTACTGAGTTTATCTTGTTATCTTATATTGTTGCTGTCGTTTTATCTTTTCTGAGCTTGTAAACAGGTTAAAGTTGACATTTGCGATCCCATAATCAAGTATGTGTAGTATTATATGAAGGATTGTAATATAACAATATCGTATATATTTATTCAATCTGTTTATGTTTGATTATAATGTTCCCATATTATATATTTATATTGACTGTAATATCGATTTTATCAAAATCATCTGTTACTTTGTCTGGTCGGTGTTTACTCTTTATCTAATATCCGTTGGACAACGTTTGTAAAGTTGGCTAAATTAATCAACAACTCGTTAGCAAAGCTAACTTTCAAACAAATCATTTGATTTTCTAAAGTATTTAGTACTAAATTCCCTTCAATTCGAATGAGTTTGATTCACTTTTCAACTCATCTGAGTTGCAGTCCATAAAGTTCTTCTCCAAAGGTTAAACTAATGTCTAGCTGCTTTCTCACATTACTCAAACCAGCAAAAATCAATATTTACACAGACACAGAGGGAATGCCGCTACAACAACAACAGCAGCAGCGACAACAACACGAATAAACAAAAACAAACATAAACATAAGCTAAAACAAAAACGCACACAGACACACACACACACACACACACATTTATAACGGTTATGATTGCTGACTCCCCTTTCGCCCCTCATTCGTCTACCTGACGCGAGGGTGATTGGGAATGGGAACTGAAACTGGGATTGGGAGCGGGATGTGTGCGCCGGAAAGTACGTAACAAATTTGTGTAGGCCTGTCTAGGCATGCAACAACAACAACAGCAGACGACAACAACAACAACAACAGCAGCAGCAGCAGACGACAAATTCTGCCCCTGCCTGGCCAAAGCCAAGAGAGACGCTGACTCTGACTTCAGTGTCGCAGCTGGGCTCCAGGGGAGTGGCAAAAGGATTTCAATGTGGATTCCAAGATGTGCGTTGTCGTCTGCGTCGTCGACGTCGTTGCTGTTGTTGTTGTTGTCGCGGGGTTAAAGTACCGTTGAAATGCTTTCAGCATTCCTCATACTTATTCATAACAGAGAGCAAAAAAGAGACAGAAAGAGAGAGAGTGGTGAGGCGGGGCGGGGGTGCAATGCTGTGGCGAAGAAGGAGTGGGCAGAAGTGCATTATAAGCAAAACACACACAGAAAATAAATAAAAAGGCGTAAAGACGTAAAACGTAGAAAAAATACTGAAAGCAAAACATCGCCGCCAGCAGCGGTCTTAAGGGTGGCCCAAAGCTGCGGGTTGGGGTTGGGATTTGGGCATGGCCAGGGGAATGCGATTGGAATTGGGATTGGGGTTAGCTGCCATTGCGTATCCCCCTGAAAGAGGATTGCAAATGGAAATACCTTTATGCCGAACGGTGTCCAGTGAAAGGCCATTTGCACTCCGACTTTCGTATGGCTCGTTTCTATGTCAAAGTCATTGGCCAGTGGTCAATGTGGAACAGCAACGAAACGAGGCACACGACACAGCGCCAAACAATGCCAAATGGCAACTGGCTCAAAGTCAAGGCACGCTCAGCGTGTCCAAAGCAATGATGGCAATGCGATCGTCGAGAGAACTGCTCATGACTCGAGACTCGAGAGTCGAGCTAATCGATTTGATGCCAAACGTGCGGCTGAGCGCAACTCGACAACAATTCCGACAATCGACAACCGACAACAACGATCTGCAATCGATCGCACTTCGTTCTGGCCACTTGGCTTTCTAACGTTCTTCTCGCTTGCCATTTGCTGCTATTTATGTCAGCCGTTGTTGGCCGCTACTTCTGCAGTCCCCTCTGACTGTGGCATCAACCACCTTGTTGTCAGCACAATGATTTCTTGCGCAAACTTTTCTAATTCTCTGCCATGCACAACTGAGCATTAGACATTAAATTAATTATGGCCAGCCGTGAAAACCCCATTTGACTACGCCCAAAGTCAACCCCATCCAAGCCCAAATGGAGCCACCACCCTGCCTCTAACTAGCCACCCTTGCGGCATGAACTGGCTGAGCAGAAAATTAAACATTTCTCTGTTGTTTTTTGTGTCGTGTAATAAAACCTGCAAAGATTAAACAAAGTTGAAATGAAAAACCTGCGGGAATGCACTCAATAAGACAGCGAGCTACGAGAATATGAACAAACTTTAATTCTTTTTATTGGGGAGATGTTCCTGGAAGCTGAGTTGTCTAAATGCACAACTATAAAATTATTTATTGTTGAATTAAAACAAATATAAACCATGAATCCTGGAAGCTAAGTTGTCAAAATACAGCACTATAAAATTATTTATTGTTGAATAAAAAAAAAAAATATAAAGCATGAATTTATTTCTCACAATTTATTAAATTATTTAATCAAGATATTCAAGAAGATGATTTGAATTGTCAGAAACATAATTCTAATATCTGAAACATTATATATACTAAAAATAAACATATAATACGAATTATCTTGTGTTGTTATCAGCAATTGAACATATGTTACTAGGGATTTTTTCAAATTAGCAGCAAACTCAAGATTTATTTTCAGCACAGGATTAGGAATTTGTGGTCATGCTATGCCCTGTATTATTGGCACAATTTAACGAACACAGTTCACAGGTTGTCACAGCAACTGAACTGATTAACTTGGTCCACTCACAAAGTACGAGGTCGCTGGGATCCACTCTGATTAGCTGCAGCCGCAAACCACATTCCCATTGATGTGCCCAACTTGCATTTGGCCAATTCGCGACAAACACCCCGAGCTCAAAAGTTCGTTAGCCGCCAGCTGCCTTTCGCCTTGTGGTCAAAACGTTGTCTTTGTTGCTGTTGCTGCGCTGCAAGCGTGCTCTAAACAAACGAAACTTCCGTCTGGTTGCACTTCAACACGTAGCAGGCAGTGACCCAAATTGGCAACTCGCTGCGACTCATAAAAAGCGCCACAGGAAACTATGCACTAGCTGGCAGCAATGAGATGTGCAGAATTCAGCCAGCAACCAGGTCATCCAACTGGCCAACTTGCAACTACTAACAAGCAACAAGCATCAGGCAACAGGCAACTGCCAACAAGAAAAGTACTCGTAAATGCAATTACATGTCACTAAGGCAGCAATTAAGTGGCTCCAATTGCCATCGGTGACAAATCAAACCGACAACAGACGACAATCGAGAATCGAGTATCGAGAGACGCCTCTGGCCCTTAAGTCGGTGCCCCTCATTGAGACGGCGACCTCCCCCGAGGTGTCGAGTGGCAACCAGTTCCAGCGACACACACTTAACACACTCGTCCATCAACTTGGCCATCGACTGTCGACTGTCGCTTATTATGAAATTATAGACGACTTCGCATTGCGGACAGCTATAGCAAAAAACAGGGGGTAAATAAAAACTTAAAAGATTGCGTATACGTCGCGTGTGTCCCATTGCGAGGCAATTACCCGAGTGCCGGCGACTTGTTAAAATGCCTCGCAAATGGAAATGGAAGTAAATTCGTTTCGTTTCGTTTCGATTCGATCCGATTCGTTGCGGCATTGTAAACAATGCGAACGTATCGACAGCACTCAGCACTGCAATTGCAGGTGTGAAAATTTGCAGGGCAACAACACAAAGAAATACAATCAATATGGCAACAGAAATGTTAAATTTTCAGTTCCAGCGCCCAGAGATACGATATCGAACACATGGGGCCAGCAAAAGCTTCGACTGAGACAAGCCAGTTCATTTTTTACATATTCTTTTCGTTTTGGTATTTTATATTTCTTTTGATTTTCGGCAAATTTAAAAAAGCCAAAGCCAGAAACAAATTGCTGATACTGCCAGCTGCCACTGTTCTAGAGCTTAAGCCAAGTCAGTAAAATTGGATAAGGCAGCGTGAGATTAGCAGTGGGAGGAGAATGTCCCCATTCACGCAGTCGCGACTAGTCGGCGGGAGTCGCCTCAATTTGAATCTTTTGCGCTCAGGCGGACGCCAGTTGGCCTCTCCAGAAGAAATGAAGGCAACAAAAAAAAAACAAAAAACTTAAAATTCGCGTAGCGCAAATTTGTTGCACAGAACTTAACGGTAAAATGTAAAAAGGGTGGCCGCAAAAGGTAAAAGCAACTTTGGATTCCAAATTTATGCGCGCTCCAGCAGCAGCAACAACAAAACCAGCGCCATCCTCTGGCAGCTGGCAGCGATGCCAAAGTTTTTCTAGCCATTCTCGATGTTGTAGTTGTTGTTGTTGTTGTTGCTGGTCAATGCAGTTAGAAAACTGACCGCAGCCATATTTGACAAGAGCAACGCCAACGGAACGTGCTCAACTCGCTAGGAATCAGCTTGTCCGCCCCGTTGCTCTGTTCTGCCTTTGACTGTTTGTTGTTGTTGCCTGGCTGGCTGACTGGCTGACTGGCTGGCTGGCCATGGCCAATCTCAATCCCGTTGCCGTTCCACTGCATCAGCATTAAATCAATCGCAAGCGAAGCGCAATTCCAAGAACTTTTGCGACCATCAATTGATGCACTCTAAACGGGAGTGGAAAATGGCAAATGGCGAAATTTTGCGGTGGGTCTGCTGCCCTCTAACTAAGTGTGGCTAAAACGGGAACGGCCAGCTCGCAATGCCAATCCGGAAATAATCGCATAAATTCGCCATCAACACTGGCCAGGTGACAAACTGAGCTTTGCAAATATTCCAAAGTTCAAACTCAATGAAGACTTTATGGGATAATTGTAGAAATGAAATGTTTCAACAGCTTATTTAATAATGCTGCTACAACATTTATTCTTGAGCTGTTTAAATCTGAATTGATTTTATAATTCAGATATAACACAAAGAGATGAATAAATTAGATTTTTAGATTGATTGCACTCATATTAAGAGTGTGGATTCGGCAGAATTCAACCGAATAGTTTGTACTATATTAGAAATATTTAATAATACAATTTCTAATCCTAAATCTGGCAATTGAAGCCTTTTACGTAATTTACACATAAAATATATGTTACAAATGTAATCATTTCTAATAGAATTATTAATAAATGATTAACTACATTGCCTTTAGAATTTTAAATTTGAGAATTAAATACAGTATTATGTTGATAATTTCACACCCAAGCTTTACACAAAAGAAAATGTTAAATCACTAATTAAAAATTAGTTGGTTCATATATGCAATTAAATTTAAGTGCCATTATCAACTTTATACTTTATAGATATTAATTTGAAAATACTTTTTCGATCAAATATTTGTTCCTAATGTATTGTGTTTCTAATTGAAGTCGAGAAATTGAAGCTTGGATAAGCGCAACTTCATGACACACACACACACACACCATAGACACACTCTGCTTGAAATTGGGAGTTCGGTAAGTGGCTCAGTTATCAGCTGGCCATCGATGGGGCACAGCTGCTTCGGGACCAGTGTTAAGACACTCACGAAAACAAACATATGCAGCAAAAACAATAACAGGCAATTGCAATTGGCAGGCAATGCACGAAATATCACAGCTCGTAAATCGACAGATCAGCTCTCCGGAGACCGACCTCCACAACCACAACAACAACAACGATGGCAACACTTGCGAGCCGCCTTCGAGTGTCGAAAATGTCCTCGCTCAGTTCGGTTTGGGGCGTCGGCTGGCGCGCGAATTATGCCACCAAGTGGCAAGCGGTAAGCGGCAGGCAGAAGGCAGCAGGCGGCATTCGGCACACAACTGAAATGGGCTCCAAATCTTTGGATTGTCTTTTCTCATTTTTTTTGTTGTTTTTCCTAAAGTTTTTTTCAGGCATTGCCAAATTACTTGGCGGGCTCGAGATGCAATTGCAGCAGTTGCAATGTTGCACGTGCGCCTACAGCCTGCTGTCTGCTGTCTGCCACGAAACGGGTTTCTTTTTCGCTGCTGTCGGGCGCTGTGCGCACTTTAATTTGCCAAATGGCAGCAGCGGCAAAGATAACTAAGGCCGACTCGGCCAGCAGAGATGTAGATGAAGACAAAGGCGGAGACGGAGACGGACGCGGAGACTAAAACCAAGACTGTGCTGAAGGACATTCAGTGTCTGAGTAAATGAGCTAGAAGAATTACGAATATGCAGCCGCAACAAAGTAGTCAAAACGCAGCAGCAACCGCCACGAAAAAAATTAACAAAAATGTATACACAAATTGTGAACATACTTTGGTTCGCAGGCGAAAAGGTAAGCAAAAATGCATTCAGGCCAAGAGACGCATGCCAAAAAAAGGTGAAGAGAAAGAAATTTCTTCAGTAAGTCGAAGCCAAAATACGCTTCCAGTTACGTGAGAATAAAAGAGATTTTAAAATGTGTATCACTCGCAAATATTCTTTGATTTTAAAAGTCAATCACACATCGTTTAAGAAGTAGAGAGCAGCCTTGCATTTAGTAACAGGCATGGAATGATTGCCATATACATATTTATTAATGTTAGCCGAATTAACAAGAATAATTCAAAAGAAACTCCTTCAAGATTTAAAAATTCCTTGGATTTTAAAATCACCTCTTGATTGTATATCCTTTCATTTAGTGCAGTATTAATAAATAAATAAATTAAGAACTTCGCCACGTACTTTGTGCCTTGCACACATATGTTGCTACCGAATTAGCATGCCTTCTGTTAGGGTATACAAAGAGACTAAAACGAAAGGCAGCTATGAAAATTGTAGCTAAGTATCTTTGGCCTGTTTGGCTGCCGGCAGAAAGTTGTTGTGGCTCATTGCATTTTATTGTTGCTGTTGTTGCTGAGCTCGTTGCTCGTTGCTCGATGCTCGATGCGCTTGTGCTAAAGTCAATTTTACAAGCAATGAACTAGAGAGATATCGCCGCTATTTCATCCGCTGCATCCAACTCCCCGTCTCCTGCTCTTACCCCCATCACATCACGTGGATGTGGCTGTTGCATCCATTGCCAGCGGGCTTTGCTGGCGTCAAAGTTTTCTACAAGGGACTGGTCCCGCCCACAAAATTGCCAGCATATTGACGATGGCTGCAGTAACAAGCAGAAACAGCGAGACGACGACCAAGGGATTTAAGTTCTGGGTCTGGGTCTAGTCCGAGTGCAATATGCTCTCGATCCCAGAATGTATTTGGGACCTGCTTTGGTGTCATTTGGTGCTTCGGCACAGCGCTTAAATAGCTCAAGTGGCAGCCACAAAGCTGCAAACAGACGGAGGCCGGGGGACTGCAAACAAATTGCAATCTCCGAGGAGCTATGCGTGGGCACTGAAAGGGTCTTCCTCGCCACCCTCCGTCAATGGCATTTCACGTAAACAGTTATGGGATCCCGTCTCTGACCCCCCAATGCTGCCTGATGTCTGTCTGACTTTCTGATGGGTCGTTCTATATGAGTTCTTGAAGTGTTTGGCTGGCCCACGCCTTTTGACAATTTTTAAGCTGGACATGCGTTATTCCTGAAATGTGTCATAAAACGGGGCACTTGGCATTGCTTTCGAGTGGGCCCAAGTGCAACAAAATTTAAAGCACACACAGACTCAAATCTGCGCTTGATTGGTTAACATTATGACAATGATTCGACTTTGTACTCACTCAATGAAGAGCATATACTTGCGTGTACTTCACTCTGAATCGACAAGTTTCTTACCTATAAAAAGAAAAGAACGTAATATTAAATTAGTTGGCATTTCAGTGATAAATTAATAAATTTAGCTGATTGCGGCAAACTGCGTTTATCAGATAGAATTCCGTGAATTTTGACTTCGCTCATTTTGAGTTGTGTAATTTTACATCTATTCAAAAATCCATCTCCCTGCATTAATTATGTAAAATTTGATCTGCCAGCAAGTGAAAATGTTTGTAGAAATGCTGGTTGGACACAACCACACATGGATTATTGCCATATCCGTTTAGTGGGAGAGAGGTCACAATTCAGTTCTGGGAATGATTGAGCTCCATAGCCATTCATATTTATTCAAACCCACTTATTTATGTATGAAAATTTTAAAACAAATTGACGCAAACTAATGAATATAATCCACAAAATACTTGCAGACTCACAAACACATGAGCACGGATGGTAACCGGAAATGCTTCATTGTTGTTTTTAGTTGCCCGCAAAACAGCAGCAGCAACGACAAAAAACTGTTTGTTGGCGAAGCAACAACAACAACAACAATAACGTCAACGACGGCGTCGGCGTCGGAAATTGAAAAGCAACCCAAAACCAACATCAAATTTAAATGGGAATGTGTGCAAAAAACGAAAAATTAACTAAAAAAAACTAAAACAAAAATTGTGCCATTAAATATGTAGTTAGAGGGCAGCTCAAAGCAACAATAACAACAAAAACCAACATCACACATACGTGTGTATATATGTGTGTGTGTAATTGAACTTGTGATGCTCAATTTACGCCCGCAGCTGAACTCGTCTCACACTTGAGCGACTTTGGTGCGGTTTAAAACGCCCGCGAACAGTTTGAGAGCCACTGGCAGAAGTTCGGCATTGTTGTTAAGCCAAAATAATAGCAATTATTCGGCATTGTAGCCAACTGTAAATATATTGTCATCGCTCTTACTCATCCCCACCGTCTCTCAATGATTGCTTTGGCTTGTTTTTTCCGCTTTGTGCCTTTGATAGAGCAAATTACTTGGCTTTATGCAACTTTCGTTGTAAAGGCAAAAAACACCGACAATTGTTGTTAAATGCTCAAAGTCAAGGTCACTTTTGAGGTCAGACACAAACAGCGCTCTTTAGTAGCACTCTTTAAGGCACTGCTGTTGATGTTTGCAAAATTAGCAATAAATTTATTTATAATTCAATCAATTAACATGCCCAAAAACAAAGATTCACTCTTGTCTCGGCTTTAAATTCCACGAAATAAATTGTGAATTAGCAAGAGCCAAAATATTTTATATACACAGCCACATGACAATGATATCAATAACTTCATAGACTGGCAACAGCCTGTTTCGCGAGATCTACACAAGAGATCTTTTTACTCAAGTTTCGTGAATAAAGCCACAACATTTTTATGCTGCGCTTCGCTTTAATTTTTCTACAGGTTTCTGGCAGTTCCCGCGGCAAATTGGAAATTTTTGTTGTGTTAGGTTTCGCTTTGACATTTGCGCCAGATAAAGTGACAGATGTGCAGAAGTTTTACATTTCGGCAAAACTTGGGACAAATTTTACTTGCGGCGCGAACAGTTGTGATAACACAAATGTACAAACGGACATGATGATCTACCTTCCCATTCGAACCTCGATTATTATTGTAGTTATGTAACAAATTTAGGACTTGGAATTAATTGTTGAGCTGCAAAAGTAAATTCGTTAGGCAAGTTCTCTTCCCTATAAATAAATGGTTGAAATGCTTTCTTAATTTGGTAATCAATTTATGACCAATACACACAACAGGGTATACGTTGCACGTTGACAGTGAGAAGTGGACATGCCGGGCCAGACCAGGTCCAGAGCAGGACGCAAAGACCAGGTCCACACGCTCCATTTGTTGTGCCCGAAGCGCTAAAAACTCTTAGCATTTTAATTGAATTACAGGCAGGGTGCTGGGTGACAAGAAGCAGGAGACAGGAGGAATAGGAGGAGGAGGAAGCCATGTCCTGGTCGCGTGTGGTGGCTCGGCTGCCATAAATTTGTAACTGTTTGCTGTACTTGACACATTTCATAGTTGGAGTGCGAGTGGAGTCGAGTGCGAATGGACTGCAGTGCAGTGCCCGTCCGTCCGCCTTATAGTTATCGTGTGTGGCACAGACACAGACACAGACACACAGAAACAGATACAAGAGAAACAGTTTGTACAAATATTTGCGTAGGTGTTTTTACTCTGTTGCTCAGTTGTTCAGTTGTCGTGAGGTTGGGAATTCATGTAAATTAAAATTAAACTTAAATTAACAACTAAATAAACGAACACGAGTCATAAATTTGAAATTGCGCTTTACTCCTAGGCGAAACCAAATACCCTACCATTCAGAATTTAAAGATATTAGAATGTATGTCGATATGTATGTTTTAGATTTATTTAAAAAGTGTTAATTAACCTGCACCAACCTTAAACCAAAAAGCAACCTGATTGTCATTGTTGTGGTTGTAGTTGCAGTTGGAGTTGTTGTAAGTGTAGTATGGCGGTTGCGACGTTGGTTCCCATTACGATTATTGATGACGCGTCGCATTACGTCGGGCGAAAGTGCAAGCGGGTCATTAAATGTCATTAAGTATGGTTGCAACCATACCAACAATAAAGCATCAATGTCATGTATTTCATATGTATTGACATGTGTAAATTGTTACATAAAGTTCAATTGCCATTTGTGTAATTTTTCAATCGGATTTCATTTTATTTTCCAGCATTGCATTGAGTAGCAAATATGAGCAGCCAAGGGTCATCAGCATCACGCATACGCCGCGTAGATCCAGCGAAATTTTTCAGCAGGTAATCCAAAACATCCGTTTGTAGTCGTTTGTGATGTTTTTGTTATTATTTTAATTATACATTAAATGCGTTTGGCACGCATTGAGTTTTTAATTTGCATTGGCAGGATTTTTTCGTGTATTCAACGCCGCAGGTCGCCAGTGGAATGATGTTTATTTATTTTTTTTGTTTCGTGTACATTTGTTGTATTTAATTAAACGAAATATAGCAGAGGCAGAAGAAACAGCAGAGAACGCACACAAATTTTGAAAAAGCAAAAATGTTTAATTATTATTTAAAAAAACAAACGATAAAAATTCTTGTTGTTGCTGATGTTGTCATGCTGTATATCAACAATGTTTTCGCAGAATTGTGTATCAAACGAATATGACATTTACATGTTTAGCGAACATAAAAAATAAAACATTTCACATACGATGGAGCTCAATGCAAATATAGATGACATATTAAATACATGAATTTACGTCATTTGTGGAGTTTTTATTACAAATTTTTCATGAGGGATTTTAAAGTTTACATATTTGATACTGATACAAGCAAGAATAATTCGAATTACAGTTTCTTGGAGACTTTCTCCCAAGACGTTCAAACTATCACTTAACTAATGTATTTTGTAAGTCTTGTATTCGAAATTTGAATAAAAAACGTATAAATTGTAGGAACATAACATAAAGTAACAACATAAATGGCAGTTATTAGAACAAAAACACGCAATTATGCTTGATGGGTCGCACAACATGAGCGCATAGCAAAGGAATTTATGGTGGTACAATCTGTATTCTGTTTATAAATCAGAACCTATCTAATAGCAATCATAAACTGTGTTTTTTAGCCTCGTAACGAAAAAAGAACACCCAAAAACTATCAAGCCTCTATAAAACTTTACCACTTCATTTGCCTGACAAGCGCAATCCCAATTCTCAGTTCCCAGCCCTGTTATCTTGCCGAAAAAGTAAGTAAAAAAGCGGCAGAAGAACAATCGGAGACGGCGCAGAGTAAAGACGTACTATCTGGTTCAGCACATTGCGTGTTATCAGTGCCATCTTTACTGTGCCAAGGGTTCCGTTGTAAGTGAATGCGCAATTGAATAGAAAAAGAGAAAGAAGAGCAAGAACAAGTATAAGCTATGACAAAGGGCGCTAAACTATGCCGTTCTGCAGGCTCTGGCTCCGCTTGCGGCTTCGACTCCGGAATCAGGCACGTCGCAAGACTCGAAATGCGGTTTGAATAATGTGTCCTTACTGTGTGAGTGTTGGCGCAAAAGAAGCTAAGGAAATGAGTGCAAAAGGAGAGAACAGAGGGGAAGCTTGTGCCAAGTGCCAAGTTAAGTTGACATACAAATTAACGGTTCAATAGAGCTGCTATACACACACACACATAGCCACACACACACTCATATGAAGCAGCTTTAAGTGTATCTGAACTGGGTCTCTGTGGCACTTGCCACAGCTCGAGCTCGGAGCCTATTCCACAGCTGTCAGAAATGATGTCGTGCGTGCCCAAACTATGCAGTCTCATTAAATCTAACGAGCGTCTAGGGTTCGTCTTGGGAGAGGAATGGGCAAAGTGTATTATGCAAAATGTCTACATTTTCGCATTTTGAAACTGAAGCAACTCAGAAGTTTTGATAAGAAATCGGGCAAATCGTGGTTACTTGTTAAGCTTTCGCATTAGACATTTACTTTGATTTAATTACATGACTTTGTGCTGAGCTCTCTGCTTACGCATGGGGAAATGACTTAAACTCAACGTACGAATGCTATATATGCTCATGCCAGGGGTTGACTATTATTTATTTGCCATAATAATAGGCTCGGCCAAATTACAGACTGCGATTTATGGGGCCAATTCAAAATGAGAAACATTTAAATTGATTCAAGTTTAGCCATAAAATGTTCTCCATATTCTGCCTGCTGACTGAGACACTTGCGGACTTAACCCGTTCATTCTTGGCTAAAGCTAAAGCAGTCGCCATCCCTTTATCGTATTTATCTTTCCCACTCTCTCGGCGTTTTATACCGCCTAACAATGTGTCGCTTTGAATTGCGCTTAAAAGCTTAGTTGGCTATCGATTCAATCCAACACACGCTGCATTTCTCTTGGGGCAACTTGAGAGCTAAATGTTGTTGTACTCACAAAAGCAGGTTATATTTTATTTGTCATCAGTTGTGCGACACATAGCGGAAGTAGATTACATCAACAAAAAGGCATTTATTGTTTATTCTCAAGAAATATGTTCTTATCAGATTAGATATATTCGTATTGTTTACTAACTTCAGCGGCATATTTTGTAATCAGTTCTAGTGTTATTGGTAGAGAATTCGAGATTCGGCTATGCTGGTTAATTGGCTGTACGCATTAGCGTGCACGTTGTTTATTTGCTGTACCTGATGGCAAATCGAAGTTCAGCTTCTAGAGACTGGCATCTCAAAAGCTGCGCATTACATGCAAAACAACTTAGTGAAACCGGTAACATTCAGCTCTATGTTACACGCCCACCGTTAAAAAGTTGAAAGAAATAGAAAAGGCAAAAATACAAAACTCACTCGCTCAGTGGCAGGTGAGATTAATTTGATTAGCAGGCGGAAGCCAGGCCAAGAGCAAAGCCAAACATTTTGTGGCCCACACGCATTCGCTCACAACTGGAGCAGTGACAGACTGACTAACTGCTTGCTTGACTGATGGATTGACTGACTGTTTCAATGATTGATTGATTGTTGCGTGCGCTTTTATTGAAATTTACGCAAGCGAGAGTCGAGTCAACTTGATGAACTTACGCATTCTGCACAAAGTCAGAGTGATAAGGCAAAGATAGTTGCCACGGATTCACGTCAAGTGCCTGATAGCAAGCCGGCTGATTAGCAAAACCCCTTAAACCTCCATTTACATTTGAAAATGTGAAACTAATGCGCACTCGACTGATATATGCCTTTGATTTGTGCTAGTTCCCAAAATAGCCACAATCTAAACAGATATAAGAGCAGAGAGAGAAATCGAGAGAGTGAAGAGAAAAGATAGAAACGGAGGTGCAAATATTTGTGCGATGATTGCACTTCTCAAGTGGCGAGTGCAACCTGTGAGGTTATTGTTTATGGTGTTCTTCAAATCGTATGCTCGTATAATGGCATAAATCGACGATAAGATATGAGCTACCGATTGCCATAGAGCAGCTGTGTGCTCAGATTAAGATCACTCACCCCTGACTCACAGTCAATTGCGAAAGTCTTCGACGCGGAACCGAACGAAACACGTTCCAACTCGCACAGACTTTTTAGAGGTCCTAATTAAATTTATTCACACGACTCACATCGAATAACCTTCAATTCACACCAATTAGAATTTGATTCACAAGTTCGTGTTGACTTTACTCCGACTTAATTAAACGACAAGTACACAAAAGTAGATCGTTGTGAAACAAAGGGACTCATATATCTCAGTCAGTCACGAATAACACTCTCGATTCCCACTTAACTGGACACCAACATAACCGTTATGCAAAACCTGCACTTGGTTCCCAGCAAAGTCGAAACTCTGCATTAAGTATACGTATTCGTTCCCATACACTTGACACAGACACCCAAAAGAGACCAACCCCTATTCCCCCACCCTGCAACCTGTCGGTCAACAATCTCTAGAGCAACGCCTGCTGGTCTGTTGTAATTGTTGCTGTCACTTGTTATGTTATGTTGACCGGCGACCGAGCGCATGCACTGTGGACCGGGCCATGCAATTAGCTGGAGGTCGTTTTGTTCAGCTCACATTTTGGACACAGTGTGTGCTCAGAGGTCGTTGATATTGGAATTGCAGAGGGAGTGGTCAGTGGTCCAATGGCCAATCAACTTGGACACTATTTGGGCAACAGTTTGTGCAACAAATTCTTATTAAATTAGTCTTCAATCGAACAATTTTCGGCCCTTCAAGGCGCACTGGAAACTGCAAAGATTTTCTAATGTTTTTCTTCTTTTTTTTTAGGCTAGACTGTCATTCAATTGTCAATATCTTTTCGGGTTGATCGTCACGATTTTGTGGCAAGGCGAATGGCACGACTTGCAACTTGGCATTTGCAGTGATCGCGGAAATTGGCTTTGCATTGAACTTCAAATTGAAATTGCACGCTTGCAACTTGTTTTCATTTTGGACATGGGTGTGTCTCCACAAAGCACGGGACACGGGGCACGTGGCAGCTGCGGGCGATGCATCAATCGTCATATTTTTTTGTTTCTATACCAATGCAAGTTCAGGCGGTAGGAGATGAAAAACCCTTTCGACCAACACTATTAAGAGACTTTCTAAACACAACATTTGTTGTCTGACAAAAGTCAACTCAAATTATTTATTGCTTGTTGCAAATTTAAATACTGTATTCATAAGACATAAATTTATTTAGAAAAATATTTTCACTATTTGAATCTAATTTTTGAAACTACTACTAAATTGTTTGGATATGGTTGTATATGGTGTAAGCACACCAGGACTTTATTTTCATAAACAAGTTTTTGACATTTTCAATAAAGAATTCACATTGACACTTTATAAAAATGTTAAACAGCTGTTGCTGTTTTTTTACCCTAAAGAGGGGATCCTTTATCATAGCCATATCAAGTGCAATTATGTACGGACTGTCCGCGTGCACTATGGTCCTCTTTTTGACCAATCTATTGCCAGGTGAGTGTTCAACGACAATCCATCATAAATAACCAATCACTAACAGAACCCTTGTTCATGCAGAAGAAATGTTGAATGAATACTTGAACAGTTCGATTCAATTACGGATACTCATTGGATCAATCTTGCTTTTGCTCAGCGCATGCTCTCTAATTTTTGGCACATTTAAGGTTATAAATTTGTATATTTGTACACACTAAGATGACATTATAATTATCTATTTCTTACAGGAGATTCCATTCTTTCGTGCTCCCATGGGTATTTCTGGTTTGTCTTCACATTCTAAGCATGATTATCACATTCTTTGTGATCCTTTATAATACTGCGCCCATCTATTTAATTCTTTTAATGCTTTTCTCATTAGGTAAGTGGACATTCGATAATAATTTTTATTATTTTAATAATTATTTATTTGTTTTACAGTATTTTACATTTACTTTTGGTTGGTTCCTCTGTCATTCCTAATTGTTCTACTGTACCAAAAATAATCGATTAATTCGCTTTTCAAAATTGTATTATTCTGTTGTCATTTCCATGGAAAAAACTGTCGAAATTTTAAGTAAATCCTCTACGTATTCTATCATACTGTAATATGTTTTTGCGACGCTGTTGCTTTTGTGTGCCACTTAAAACTGCATCTGAGATTATTGGCGTATTGTACCTGAGCTTTTTCTTTACCGAAATGGCGTTTCATGGCCAACAGTCAATTTTTATAGGTAAGTGATTAGTTCTATGACTACCAAATTGATATTGTGTAATCGACTTCAGCTGCTAAGGACAAAAGCTGGGATATGGTGGAAGCTATTATTCTAGCATCGGGTATGCTTACGTCATTGATGTTAATCTATGGGTCCTATAAGGTTCGTTTTGTAAACCATATCAATAAACATACAAACTAGTTCATTTTGAAATGTCTACCCCAGGAAAATCGGTGCCTCGTCTTAGTCTGGCTAATTAACTTTCTTATCATAATTATCGTGCAACTGATGTTGGCCATTCTGGATGTTGTAATTTACGATTGCCTAAAAATTATTATCGTACTTGAGTGGTGCATACTGGGTGAGAATATCTCTACATTAATCTAATCATTATTCTTATATATAAAATCAAATATTCTCAGTTTCTATGATTTACTCGCTGCTGATTGTATACTCCTTCTATCGACTCCTTCAATCAATTTCGACCGATGCTGTTCAAATTTAGTACAACCAAACCAAATAAAATAAAATTCTACATCTAAGCAAGCTATCTGCACATTTTCCAGATTATTTCATTTCAAGTCAAGACTAGATCTATTATATTTCATCTCTGACTTAAAGAATTTTAGCAAACAAATTAGTTTTGAATTTATTACAAAATTTCGAGCAGTTCCAACACTTGAATCTCCTGTGAACTCTACTGAAGATGGCCTGTCGCTGCAAGTACTTTATCAAGATGGTCAATAGCTGCTGCTTCTGCTTCTCTCTGCGGACGGGCACATTGTTGTGGGGCTGCATATTTCTGACGTGGTTCATCTACCTTTGCCTGGGCAGTGCCTTCATGATGGAGTGCATCTTCCCCAACGAGTACATGCGCGAGGCTCGCGGTCCCCCGTCTGCACCGAAGACAACAATGGTCTTCTCCTTCTTCGGCATCATTTCCGCCGCAATGGTTTGCATTGGTGTTCACAATGTGAGTTTTGGCACTAGCGCTCGAAAGTCTACCTAAAAACTAATTAACAATTTGTCGATTTATCCATTTAGAACAATGAGCTGCTTTTTGTACCATTTCTAGCTATAACGCCGTTCTACTCTATTGTCCACGCTGTGCTCGTAATATTGTATTCTTTCGTTACGATTATTATTATTCTCTTTGCAATTACGAATGGTAAGTAGATTAGGAAGCTCCTTGAAATGTAACATTGGCATCTCTCATCGTAAACTTTTCGTAGTGGTTCTTATCTATGCGTGGATCGTGGTCTTCTCGTATTTCTCCGAGCTGCGCTATGCCTATGACGATGAACTGCCCCAACAAACTTATATTTGAGATCAACAAAAGCTTCTGATCTCTTCTAACAATCCAATGTTCTTGTGGATTAAATATATAAATTGTGCAAGTGAAAGTCGCGAGTTTTCTTTTCTTTATTACCATACAAACTAATTACGAGGGATGTCGCTCATTTCATTTATCGGCTCGTTTCCAGAGATTGTTCTAGATAGACGATTTCGAGTTGTAGTTTTTAGGGTCATGCACAATGCGTGACATGCAGGCTGATCTATTTATACACACATACACTATATACAATACCGGGTACAGTAATTGCTTTTCAGCTGGGAGGGGCAATATAGTAGAGTAGAGCGATGGAGAGAGAAAGTTGTACTCACCTTTGGCAGTGAGGCGAGCACCTGCTGCTTGACATCCCAGACCAGACGCTCCGATGGGAACTGCAGACACTTGTAAACATTCAGCTCCGGCACATGGATGCGCACCAGTAGCCATCCGTCTCGGGGCTCTGGCGGCGGCTCATCGTCAAACGCACCCGGCCCGGACGTGTTGTCCATGTTGGCCGGGTTCTGTTTGACTTTGGGCGTGGGTGGGTGATACGTCGTAATTTTGGCGGCTTTCCTTGTGACAGTGTCACAACGGCAAAGATAATTCCCTAAATTTGTAGTCTAGGGATTTTGGCTTTTAAGCTAATCGATTTTGTTGCGTTTTCTATTCTTTGTATAAAGTTTACGGTATTTTCAATGTACGGCAGCCACTTTTTGTTAACTGCGCATTTATTTAATTGAGCTGGCGGTTGCCTGTAGCTTTAACATTTCCTTGCGAAATACTCCTAGAATGGACAGCTTTGCAAGGGGATTGTGCATCATGCTGCAAGAAAAGTTGAGGGAAATAATATTGACATTAGTAATACATAAAAAAATACATACAATATAAAACATATATGAAAATAATAATAATGCATATTATACAAATATTTTATTTATTTAATGAATATTAAACCACTGAGTGAATTGAAAAATACATTAAAAACTAACCAAAATAAAGGGTAACACAATTTTCAATTATTAATGACTATAATGAAAAATTATAATTATGAAAATATAATAATTATTCTTGCAAACGCCTAAAGTTCTGCTGCGAACTTGGCATTCCCTCTTCCATACTTTTTCACCTTTTTCTGGATGTGTAATCCTCTCGTAATGCCGAAGTCTCCAAACTCGAATTAAACAAGTTTTTACCTAGTCGACATTGCATTACAAAACGTAATTTGTAAATTGGTTTACTTGGTTAGCCCCGTACCACGGAATGCTCCCTCGCTCGGCCTACGCACCGAAACCACTTTGAACAACGCAGTCCGCTCCATCGGTCTGTCAGTCAGTCAGTCAGTCAGTCAGTCAAGCGGTTTGTCGATCGGGCGCTGTCATTGTGTCAGTTGAACAGACACTTCCCCATAAATTGTCAAGGCGAGCAAAAAAGTTGGCACATAAAAACATTTGTTGCTGTTGCTGCAGTTGATTACTCTCTGATATTGACATTTTATAGCCGGAGTCTGCAGCCGCGACACGTTGCACGTAGCAAGACTCGCAAGTTGCAGTCGCAGTCGCAGTTGCAGCCGTTGCAATTATACACAAATTAAATTCACACGCTAACCTCAAAAAGAGAAAAAAAAACCAAAAAATCGAAAACTAAAAAATTGGAGAATGTTTTTATGTCATCGCCAATCGAGTTCGTTGTGGCTTAGAGGGGTGGGTTCGAGTAGGCCGTTAAGACCGCAAAAAGTCTTTATGTTATTGCAGCCATGTTGAATATATTAACTAGTTAGTTAGCCAATGGGGGCGTCACACAAAACTAAGCAAGCAGATTGGAGTTGCGGGTGATGGATGTGTCAACAACTCAAACTACAAGTGATCGTTAGGCAAAACAAGAAAGTCGCCTAAACTGGGTCAGACAAGTGTTTAAACACTTATCGAATGGGTCAAAAAAGCTTCACACTTTCAAACTACTTTTGATATGTGAACGTACAAGTGCAAGTGTGCGAAGAAGTAATAATTAGCTGTTGCCGATGTGCAAACATTTCAAAGATTACGATCACATCATCTTAACATAGATGTCAATTTTCCTTTTCTAAAATCATAAAAATAAATTGCATCTCTATGGAGAAATATGGTTATTTTTAGCAACCACAATCTGAGTTATGTGCTATCTCGCTTATAAATTGTTTATTGTCTGAGATCGGCTGATAAAACTAATTGACAGAAAGTACACAACAGTTTTGCTCAATTAAAGAAACATAGAGAAACAGTCTAGAACTATGGTCTGAATACCTAAACTAAGTAAACATGTCATCAATAACAATCAAGTGAAATATTGACCCTAGAACACTTTTACATGAACCTTCACCTCAAGTACTGCAGCAAACACGAAAATGTGAAAACACGATAATTGTAAAGATGTCACGGTCAAGAAACTGCGTACATTTACCGAAATACATAAATTAAATGAACTTCAGTTGCTCAAGTGGACGAATGACTGAAAACAAAAGCCGTTCACCTTGGCCGCCTACCTGCCTGCTGTCAATCAAAGATACGACGACGAAAGCAACAACCAGTGAAAATTATCGGAAGACTTTTCAACGACATCGTCACGACAACGTGGCCTAGGCATTCGCGTTAATGGATAACGCAGTGAAGAGCGTCGAGCTGCTTGATAAGCTGATAACAGCACGCATACAATTTGGGATTCAATCGTTTTCATTGGCAGCAGTTGGCCACATTGCGCATACGCCACATGGTCATTCAACTTAATTAAAAATGAACAATAAGTACGATATGTTAAGGTAACACTTATCATATCTATCTATGCCGTAATCTCTTAGCGCGCTGCCTTATCGGAAGCCAGTAAGAAGGCGACAACCGAAGACAAAACGGAAGCAAAGGCAACAGCAACAGCAACAATATTTCATTATAATTGAAATTCTCTCAATGAATCTTCGAGAGATTTATCCGGCACAAAGTTGCTGCTGACATTTTCTGCGCTTTTTTTATGGCCAATCGCCTTTAATTGCAAAAGTTGTTGGCGTTTGGTGCAAAAGCAACGAAACTTCTGCCGTCCTAAGCTCCGTTCAGCATTCTCACACACTTTGCCAATACTTTTAATGGCCATTTAAATTGCTGCGCGCCATGTGCCGTTCTGATTTATTAATAGTTAAAAAAACAGCACAACAGCAACTCAATAATCACAATTATGCCAAAGCCGGAGCAGCAGCAAACAGAAGATTACAGCAATTTGCATGCGAGCTAAGTGCGGTGATTTTTCACTTAAAACAAATAATTTTGAAAAATCCATTTTAACGCCTCCCTCGGCTTGCTTGATTGAAAAATTATGCTTGACCTTTGCTCCGCTCTGACACGCAAATCCAAATCAGAATTTATGTTTGGACAATCATCCATTCCGCCCCCAAGTTCCGCCCCATGTTGTTTCCTTTGCACCATATTCAACGCTCCCCGCTTGACAGCTGTCAGATGCGTGTGTTGTGAGTGTGTGTGTGTGGCTGTTTCTGCGCTGTCAAAGCAACGATTTCGACCACCAGGTGGGGCAACATAAATTTCACTCCCTCGCTCAAAGCAAACTATGTTCATACGTCTGTCGCGTCGCGTCTTGTTTCGTCGTCCATTTGACAGTTATTTGCTCTTCTCACATCCAATTGGGGGCAAGTCGAGGGGGGCGTGGGGCAGGCATGTGGCTCATAAGCATAACCTTAAAGATGCACATCGGTTAAGTGGGTCAATCTAGCCAGCAAATACCCTTTCGAACTGTAATGCTGCGCTGCCGCTGCTGGTTGAATTTCTGGCTGCCAGTCTGCTCTAAAAATTTGTGACACTTGGCGTATACGCGTTCTGACAGCCGTCGAAATTTCGCAGAGACTGTGCTGAAGAATATTGCAAGCAACGTCGTGTCGAGTGCTGCAATGTCCCATTAAGCGAAGGCTGAAACCAAAGCAACACAACAACATGGCCTACAAAGTTAAAGCTTTAAATGCGCTGCATCGAATGGATTTTAATTTTTGTTTAAATTAGTTCCCTGCCCAATTCTGCCCTGCGGGTATGTTTTGTGCATGTGAGTTTCTGTGTTAAATGTCAGTCGCACTCATGAGTGTATTCACTCATGCTTGCATTTAAATTGCGTGAAGCCTTAAACCAAATTACTTTTGTCATTTTAATGGTCATACTTAATTTGAGGCACTGTGATTTTCAGATGGGGAGGAGCAACCACAGCAATGTACAACAGCTCGCAATATTATTCGCCTTGGCGACGCAGCAGCCAATTGGCAAACTGCAGCAAAAGCGAACAGCACAAATTCCGCGCCCACAACTAAATAAATTCCAGCTATTTTTCATTCTAGCCTCCGCACAGTGGTACAAAAGCATACGCTCAGGGTAAGGCAGTTTTCATCTGGAAGTTTAACGACTTTATTGCATTTTCCCACTGTGCAAATTCGTTTACTCCAGTTGCTTGCCCACTTCTGAACTCAATGTTGCGTATACCGGAAACAGAAATGCGCAGAGTCCAAGCTCCTACAGATTACAGTATCCTTAGGTCTTTATCCTGTGCGACATTGCTAGACGTGCGCTTTAATTACATTATATTAAATACAATTATGCTCAGCGTCTTTCAGCTTTACTCGAACGAACGGTTGCTCAAAACTTGTCAGGTTTGAGACCAGGAATAGTTCTCGATGGGGAACGAAGAGAAATGTGTATTCCGTAAACAACACAGAATGCTGCAAAACATGTCACAGAAATAGTTTATGGCAATGTCAAAGTTTCATTTCAAATTTATTCAACTATTTTGTTTCTCTGTATTTTGTTGCTCAAGACAGCCAGAGAGGAAACAACAATAATAGCAATAGAAGCAGCAGCAGCAGCAATAGTATCAGAAAGAAAAAGTCCGAAAACTTGTTTTCCAGTCACGTTCATTTTCAATCAAGTGGCATCATTATATGCCAAACAAACTGCAGAGAATAGAGACTAATACAATAAGAAAATTAACTCTGACCCAAGCGGCCACACACAGATACACACAATGCGAGATACATTGGAACTGCCCCGAACGTTTGCCCTTAACCCTTTTATGTGGCCGTCTGCAGGGTTCCCTGGGGCTGTCACTCACTCACCATCATCACCATCATCATCATCATCATTGACTGTTTCATTGTCTAGCTGCATGTGATATCTGAGGGATACCGACTGGATAGCATCGTATTCAGCAGTTCGTAGTTCGCAGTGGAGTCAGGAACCACAGCAAATTACGCTGCAAATCAAACTAAAACTGAACGCTTCAACCACAAACCAACTTCCTGTTCTAAAGAAGCCAGGTAAATGCTTAAGAACAAAGGCAAAAACATCGAAGAGCATGCCAAAAGCCAAAGGAGAACTTCTTTTTTTGGCATTTGGCTGATTGAAATTGTTTCGACTATTGTTTGGAACTACGCATCGTATATGTCTGCAAGCAAGCGCTACTAAACTCCATACTAAATGCCATGTACTCGCTAAATTTACACATAAATCAACGGTAAGTGCAATTGCTATTGCAAACTGAATGAAAAGCACATTCAATTTCACAAGTTAAATTGATTTTAAGAGCTCATTCGCTAAATGACAGACCAACTGAATGACTTTGCCGATACTTAACAAATTTCCAACTAATTTCAGCATCTGAATTACGTCATTGCACACAAATCGCAGCATTAAGTCAGCGACAGATTCAGCGATACAGTATACCTCATTTGACGTTGTTGTCGTTGTTGTTTTTGCCGTTGCCATGTTGTTGCAATCAATGAAAATAAATTAAAGCGGCGATTAAAAAAGAACAAAACTCTATGCAAATGCGAGAGACTGATTCGACCGGTTTAAATGCAGGCCAGGTAGCAGACAAACACATCACAGTCAGTGTGATCACACTCACAATCACACTCACACCACAGGTAGCAAATCCAAAAGCATGCATACAAAACTTAAATAATAAATGAAGTCAAAAGCTATTTAAATGCAGCAAAAAAGTCTTTTAAATCCTATTCAACTTACCCCTTGCCTTTGGGCCAGTTCCAAGGCAGCGCCGCTCAAACGTTGTTGCACATCATCAAAATGCTGCAGATGAGAAAAAGAGAGAGGGCTAAAAAGATTAAAACGCAAGTTGACGCTGTTCCTTAATTTCTATTTAACGTGCAAATATTTTTCTTGCCAATTTTCTTCGATAAACGCAATTTATTACGCCAGCAACAACGCTGGACAAACTTCGAGCCAGGCTAATTTCATATTTTGCGACTGGCTGCAGGGCCATCAATCATACGCCATGTGAACAGCAGACGCAGCAGCAGAAATGGCAACAGCAACAGCACAAAACGCAAACGACAACCAAATCAATGGGCAAAGCAGAGTGTGCCACAAAAAAACCCACCTCCCACCGCCCACTTTCCCCTAATCCCCCAGCAAATGTCTCTCCTCTTCTTTGCAACATAACAGAGTGCTGCGTAAAACTGTGGGTGGTTACGTACACAATACGTGATACGTGCAGCATGCAGCGTGCAGCGTTCAACTTGTAACGCCCACAGCGATTGCAAATAAAAGTTGCATGCCAATTGACAGCCAACAAATTTTCGCGCTACTACAACTGCAGCAACAATGAGAAACATTAGCGCAGCTAAAGACGCTTGCGGGCAATGGAAATACTCTACTCTATTTGGAGAATCATATTAAATTCTTTAAGGGGAAGCCCCATTCTCGGATTCAGAAGAATGCATTTTTTACTTAATTCAATTCTAACATATATAAGTTAAAGAAAATATGGAAAAGTGTTGGGATATTTTAAGAACTTATCAATATTTTCAACACATTTTTAAAATAGTTATTCTACAACCATTCATCCGATCGGTCTGAAATTTTAGTAGACCATTTTTGTCTATACCAGTTTAATTTAAATCGGTTAAGCTCTTTTACAGATTTTGTTTAAAAGGATTGGATTCGTTGTTCAGTCTATAGCCTCCTACATGAACTTCTTCTAATTACAATTTTTGGATTGAACTGGAATCGTAGAATCAAAAAACAGCCAAATCATTAAATAAATACTCTATATTTGAGTTTAAAATTTCTGAAATTATTAGCTTTCACAGTTCCATTATTTAGGTTTGCAACTCCGATTGAGTTATTCCACTCCTCACAACAATAAATTAGACTTTGTTCTATTGGCTGTGTGTTTGATTGCAGTATCGTATTTAATCCATTACAATTCTATTCCCACAATTGCTTTTACCAGCTGCCTCATTATTAGCTAGTTGGGTAACTATAGATATACATTAGATTAACTATCTATATTTAGAACAACATACTATATGTAATTATACATAGATCAATCAAATCTCCAATATGTGTTTGTATCAAAACACGAATAAAAGGTTCAAATGTATATTTAAATTACAGTTTTATTTACTCAAATGTATACGGTTATGTAAATAGCCTGCGATTAAGCGAGTTTATAGAAGTTGAATTTTGTTAATATAAACAGAGTATGTATCATTCGTGTAGCGAGGTTTTTCCTCATTCACAGACACTCTGTTGTCGGTTGTTGCCGCTATTGTTGTAGTTGACACCAAACAACTCTATAAGAGACCTCGCTCAGTGCCATTTGAGATTCATTTTTTTGGGGGGCTTAAAGCTTTGCGTGTTTTGCATTTGCGCTAATCACTCAATTTTCCAATCGAAGGGAAGGCGGAGGGGAGGGAGTGATTCGTGTGTTATGTAAATGGAGGTTTTTGTTAAATGTGGCATCTTGTGTTTTACAAGGCGCAAATAAAAAACGTGTCTGCCACAAGCTGCTTAGTCCACTTAACAGCCTCAGCAACTTGATCATAATTAACAGCAATTTCAGCTCACACACTAACACATTGCTTACCCACACACCTAACCACATTAGCACACATAGGCAGCTCATATGTATGTAATTAAGCTGCAATGACTGCCAAAAACGGGTTAGCAAAAAGGCTCTAAACGGTTTTTTTGATAACTTTGCCTTTAATGGCTTGAACGAGCACCGCAATTCGAAGCCGTCTCTCGACGACTTGTCTCTCAGCTCTTGGCTGGTTGGTTGTTGACTGTTGTCTCCAGCATCATGGCTAACCAAAAGTGGCCAACAAATGATTTTTAATAACTTTGACACTCATTAAACTCAAATTACATGCATTTGATTACGCAGTTTTGCATTTGGGCCTCAACTTAAGCCGCTTATGTTTCTTCATCAGCCTCGTCAGCCTCGTCTCACAGCCCCACATATGGCATATGGCATATGGCATATGGCATCGACGACTCGTATGGCAGCCTATGACCGAAACGGTAAAAACCTCTCAGATCCTCGCACACATTATGGCCATTATAAATGAATTTTTAATGCAGCCAGTTGTTTGTTTGATGCTGACCAAGATTTATGCCAGGCCTTAAGCCCCTTTTGGCCTGACGACGAGTTCAGCATAGTCTGAGATTTCACTTGCAAAAGATTCTAATGTGATCTATGGTCTATGTTAAGCTGATGGCGCAGATATTTAACTTCAGTACAGTGTATATTTACTCATGTTATATTTTATGAAGTTAATTCAAATACATCAACAGACTGATTGATAGATCGAATAGATACGAAAAACTGCAAAACTGCTACGGAAATTAAACAAAATTCCTAGGAACAACAATAAATTCTTAATACTTCTGGCAGCACATTTGCTTTAATTATTTAGGTCGTATAAAAATATCGACAGCTGTTTATAACCCACTGTTAACAGCATTCAAGTAAATAGCGTTTCGAGTTAATTTGCTGCAGTTAACTCACATAGGGCCTGGCACAGTTAAATGTCGATTGTGTGGAATGCTCATTTAGATTGTGTATAAAAATAGTTTAGCTATTTCCTTAAGGTGCTCCAAAGGGCTGATGATAATAAAGGCTAATCAAATCATGTGCCTAATTAGATTTTAATTGGTTCAAGTCTTAAGCGGTCCGAGCTCCGTGGGCTCATTGAACTGTTTACATAATAAAAATTGAATCGCTTTTCGCGCAAAAAACAACAACTCATTAAATCAACTTTAAGTTCTCACAGATGGGGGAACACTCGGCGATTCTCACAAGTTGCCAGCAGGGGATGGGGGAGCTTTGGGGCGGGAAATTGCAGATTAAGATGCAGCGCGTCAAATTAATTACGCGTTTCATTGTTGTTGCCGCTGGCACATTAACTTTAACGCTGCCCTCCGAGCTGGCTTTGACTTTGTGAGTTTTTGTGTTTGACTTTTTGCTTGGACAGAGCCATTTAAGGCAGTGTACCTGACGACCCTTACAAGAGGGCGTATTCCGTGCTTTGTGCTGTGCTTTGTGCTAGCCCTGAACTTGACATTTATGAACTCTCCCGCGACGCTGGAGAACCTGCAACTTGTCACTCACTACTTGCTGGTCTCGCAGCAGCTGGTCTCTACTCTCATAGTTATTATCGCTCGTGTCGCGACCATGTGCTAAGTTCTTTTTAATTACCTTCCGTTCACGTCCCAAGCTCCGCACCAACCAAGGTGTAAGAAACTGTGGCATCTCGCTCAGTTTTGTTTTAGTTGTTTTTTTTTCGTTCTGTCGTAAAGCACTTTTTATGACCCATTGCGATTTGGAACGTGCCCGCCGCATGAAAATGCAAGCAGCTGCCCCTTCAGCGTCCACAGCAAGATCGAGGTTTTATTAGGCCCTGAAGAGCTGTTTATGTTTTCACTATTTCACTATGTTTACTGGGTGAGTGACTCAAGTCATGGCCAACAAAATAGCTTGTGGGCCTAAACTTAAAACTTCCATGACTTCCAGCTACAGAAATGTCCAGTACGGGGTCAGACTTATTGCTCCTACTCTAAAGCATTAAAACACAAGTATGTGATTCGAAAGAAAGTCCACTTAACCTTGGTATTCTATATCTTAATCTATCGATTCAAGTAGAAGGAATTTAAAACTTGGAAGTATAATTGACAAAACAAGATCTTTCAAATTTTAATACATGTTCTGCCGATACAAGAAACAAGTAAATCAAGATATATCTTCATTTTGTTGCTACTTCTACTCATGCTTTAAAAAACACATCAAATATAAATGCAATGTTATAAACACAATGCTTAAGTCAATTATCCGCAAAGCTTTTTATTACATTTTTGTAATTCCTATAATTACTCAAACATAGAAAATATTAAAACTTGAGTTTGAGTTTTATTGCTCATGCGTGATTAATTTAATGATATTTTGGCTCAGTGAGGTAAGCTTGGATTCAATTTGTCAGTCAGTCGTCACAGGGTGAGGAATGCGAGAGGAACGTCTAAATTATGAGCAAATGGTTAGCGACAAATTGTCAACTGTGATAATCACCGTAACTGTACTGAGAAATTTCCATTACACGTGAATGTTGGATGTTGGATGTTAGATGGTAAATGCAAAACTCTGGCATGGCACAAAGAAGCGGCCGTCAAATTGATGCGATTGCTGCTTGGGGCCTAGCAAAAGAACCGTTGCAATGGACCAACGCAAACACTTGCGAACGCTCGCAACGCTCACAAACCTGTCATCAAGACCGACCGACTGATTGACTAGGGGGCCCAGCAAATAGAATAGCAACGGAAGCTCAACGACGCTGACGCTGACGCTGACGATGGGATGAGATTCGCTCTCAGCATAAATCTTGATATCGAAACATTATTAACGTCAATTAATTCTAACTGTTGGTATGCCACACGAAACGCCCGCTGGGGTGGCCATTAAACAGTAGCCAAGTGAATCCAAGCGAAGTGGCTTCGCAGGGCGGGGCAGCAAGCAGGCGACGTGCCACAGCAACGACAACAAGCGGCAGCTGACTGAGATGGATAATTGCTGAGAAGAGTCTGAAGAAGCTGCACTATAACCAGAGACGGCAGTTGGGACTAGAAACTTTAGAGTTGTCGTTGTGGTATTGACAGCGTGTCACGATGAATACCCAACAGCTGAGCTGCAACGTGTCGTGTTGTTGTCTGCGTGTCACGAGCTCATCTCTCAGCTATCAACTGTTGCAATTGTTTCTGGTATTTTATTTTGCTGGTAATATGCGGTTGTTGCTGTTGTTATTCTTCTTCTTCATCTTCTTCTGGTTGTTGTTGTTGTTGTCAACCTGTTTGCCATTCGCTTCCGCAGAAGTCTCATGAACACAGCTCACCAACTGCCTTTGGCTGCATTAGTATTAGTGTTAGTATTGGCTCTAAGTACGCGCTAACAGTATTTACATAGCCGTCTGTGTGCTGTTTGTTTTTGTTTTTGTAGCTGTAGTTGTGCTTGGCCCACCTCACGATTCCAAAGCCGATTAATATCAGCCTCACGTGAGTGCACGCTTTGTTGTTCTTTTTGCAGTCACAGTCGCTGTTGCAGCCGCTGTTGTTGTTATTGTTGCTGTTGTTGTTGCTTGCTTCTTCGTTGGTTTTCGTTTTTACAGTTGACTCTGCCTTGCAAAATTGCTTTGAACTTGAAAATTTCCCACGTGACAACGACTGTCGCCTCTCGCGTCCCCCCCACGCTCTATCACGCTATCTACCAATCACTCTGCTGCTTGTGTTTGTGCCACATGTGCGCCTTTTGTTTTGCCAGCTGCAACACCCGCCACCCTTCGATCCCTTCGATCCCTTGGGCCCCTCCATCGCCCTGTGCTTTGCATATCGTCGTCAATGTGTCGCCCCCACCTAACGGTTTAGCTCTTTATAGCCCGATGTCTCGTAGTTGTTGCTGCTGTTGCTCATGGCTTGTAGATCTCGTGGATTTCATATTTGTTTGTGCAACGTTTTTGCGGCAAGTGTCGACTGTTTGCTTGGCATTGGCTGCATTTAATTGGATGAATTTCGTGTGCCATATCTTTCGTTGTCCATCGATGGCTGCGGTCTTTTAGCAAATTGTAATTGTCAATCGAGCATCGTGAGCAATTTTTTCAAAGATTTTTATTGAAATTGTGGGAATAGGACATCGGTTTGGATGCAGTTCTTAGAAGTGCACGAAATGCACGACAATAATCACTGACCAGCAGATATTAATATAAAAGTCTTGGCAAATTATTTTTCTATATATATTCATACATTATTGTCTATACTCCTTTCTATATTATTGGCATAGTTATGAATATTATCTTTGTTACACTTTTCCCCCATTGCTGTTCAGGTTAATAGGATGGAGTGACTTTCGCAATAATTTTTTAATTTACCTTTCAGCTCGTTTTGCATTTAAATGCAATTTTCAAGATGCAAGCGACGACATTTCTCCACTTTGCCACCTGCACTACTTTCGCCCACACTCAATTGAGTATTTCCGCTCACAAGTCACTTGGCCACTTGGCCACTTGGCTACATGGCTACTTGGCCTGGCCATATTTTACTAAATGAAAATGTTGAGTGGGCCACCCACAGCCTGCTTTAAATACCAGCAAATGAATTGACTCGACCCATAAATAATAAATTTTTTGCAAGCAGCCAGCAGCTTCGACTACTTCATTGCAAAGTTCTGGCGTCTTTCTAGTGCCCAGGCCCTGGCACACAATTAAAACGAAGCACTTTAAATAACCTGAGCCCGGGCATCCCGAAACTACAAAACTCCTCCCCGGAGATAGTTGCCACAGACTCTCTCTTTCTCTCTTGTTTTCTGTCTCTCTCTCTCTGTGCCCATCTCAGGGCGCTCTTCTTCATACATTTTTGAGCAATCCCTAACCCAAATACAGTTTTCCAGCTCATATTTACAGTTTGCTCGCAACTAACAAAGCCACAGCGCACACACTGCAAGTTGTATCTCCTGAATCCTGGCCACAGGATGCCACTGGCTGCTGGCTACTGGCGAATATGTATAAGTGCTTAGCTTTAAATGCTGCCAAAACGTTTGCTCTATTTAGGCCAGACAATCAGTCAACTAGCGGTAACTGTACCCAGCATTTCTGAGTATCTGCTTCGTCATTCTTGACACCTGCTCGTATATCAACTGATTGAAAACTGTTCGTAGGAGTGCCACAATGGGGCCAGACGGCAGATGTAGTGTTGCAGCAACTGCTGCCAGCATTCCACAGCGCTAATTACATAAAACTTTACTTTGAAAATGGCGCAGTTGCATTTCTTGTGCCGCCCCCTCTTCAAATGCCCTGCAGCTGATTGACTGAGAAGAAGAGTCCGCTCTCCAAGACATCAGACATTAACAAACGTTAAACTTTCAATATAATTATGTCAGCTAGGTAAATGCAGGATGTCAGATGCAGCTACTGGAAGACAATAAATTCGGTCGAAATTCTTAATGAGATATCTATTGTAGAACACGAAAACTTTCGACAAGTTCTTTTGATTAGTATATTAAACTATTTAATTAATTTTCGATTTCAAAATATAAGTTTATATCTATATATCTGCCCGCCTATCCCCATTAACACATAGATATTATAAGAACGCCAACTACCAAGTCTAAAGACAACGCTTCTTTAAGTTTCACGCTGTTCAACTGCCCCTCCCATTTAAATACAAAATAATTAATATTAAAAGTCAAAGATATTTTTGTACACAATCCTAAAAGCTGGCAATCAGGTGATATGGTAAATTGTATTCACTGAGTTCAGATTCTTACGTATTTATCATTTAACCCCACATGTTGTTTTCATTCAATTAATGTTTTGTTAAAAACATATCATTCTAAATTTTTGATTGATCATTAATAAATGACTATTGATCTATTGTTGGTTACATCTTCAACAATAAGCTCTCTCTTTCTCTACCTGTTCAATCCATCTCTCTGCAGGGTATCTAATTATCAAGCACTTTCTTCGCCGTCTCTTTCCTCGTATGTACATTGGAAGCGCCAGTCAGTAGTCACTATATAGTGACTAGTCCGTCTCGTCTGCTTGCTTCCTACACGCATTCATTACACGTCTCAGCTGTGCTATTGTTATTGTTGCTATTATTATTGTAGTTGCTGTTGCTGTTGCTGTTCTGGTTCTTGTTCTGTTCTTGTTCTTGTTCTATTTTGTATCTGGCCACTTGTATCTTATAGTTATCTGCAACTGTAGCGGCTTCTCCTCCGCTTTCACACACATGTGTGCTTCATGGCCAATTGTCTGCAACACAAACAACAACAACAGCAACAGCAACAGCAGCAACTACTGAAAGAGCAGCAACTTTTTTACGCTGTACGATGAATTCTATCTTCTGTCTTTGTCTACCGGCTGTCATGTGAAACTCAGTCATTAATTTGGAAGCTGCTTTTACTCTGTGTATGTGGCTGGCATGCAAACACGCTTGAATTTTCTTCTTCTCGTTTTCTCATATTTTGCATCCTCGTCGACTCGCTTCTTTTGCACCCAGTTCCCAGTTCAGTTCTCTCGCCTTTCGGCTTGGAAGTTCTCGGAGCTGATTTTCCAGCATTTCCTTTTGTCTTGCACAAAATATGCATTATCTTGCGGCATCGGCTTATGCTGTCGCGCTTGAAGCTTTGTATTTAATTACTGTGCACATTTCTCAAATTTCACCTTGCCTCCACCGACCCACCCGACGTCAGTCATCCTCATGCTCAGGTGTCGTGGCTGTCGCTGTCGCTGTCGTTGTAGCTGTAGCTGTTGCAGTTGCAAGTGGCAGGCACACATTATCATTATCAGCTGCAGCGGCATCGCCATCAACATCGACATCAGCATCGTGCGGCAAGCATTATGCTCATTATGCATTTCACTTTGAATGAACTTCTTTTCTCCACCTTCAAGATAATACTTCACTTCGCTCTCCCTCACTCTCTGTCAGCTTGCAGCCTGGGAAAGTTCTCCAACTGGCATCGTTTTATGATTTTTATGGCATAAGGGAACAAAGCTGATTCTTCATTTACCATTTTAGAATCTTCAAAGCATACAAACAATGCATTTTATTGCCGATTAACAGAACGAGTTCTCGTAGTAAACTTGTGTCGTTCCGTGTTTGTTATAAGTAAAGCGTTTAGTTTTATTGGTGTGTTTTAATGGCCAACTTTTGAGTCTTATTACGCTGGGTAGAACAAGTACTTAAGATGCACGACATAGGAATTGCGATCGCTGAAGTCCACAAGGACCAGATGACACTTTTGCTTGTCGACTGGGGGATCAGAGCTGCAGCGTTGCTGATAGATTGCTATGGGCAAAGATCAGGCCAATTAATGGCCCGTTGCGGTTTGAAACAGTTTTTCCACTTTTAATTATGCGCAACTTGAGCAACTGCAACTCGTCAGTTGCACTCTAGTTGGAAATACAGCTGGGGCCAGTTGCAAAGACGATGCTGGTGGCAGTGTCCATGTCAAGACAAAGACGCTGAGATGCTGAGATGCAGGTGCAACGGCAACAACAACCATCGCAGCAGCAGCAGCAGCATTGCGGTAAAATGCAATAAAGAGGCAGACGCTAAAAGGGGCATGCAAAATTGCCTGGCAAGTTGCATTCTCTCTGTGTGTGCCTTAATTAATTTTGATTGCAGCAGAACTTTGGCGGAAATGTTCATCACACGCCGCTCTGCAAAAAAAGGCCAAGACGAAGCTCAAACTGAAGTAGCTGCAGTAGAAGCTGCTGACTTCTGGCTGCCAGCAGCAGATGAGATTTGTAACTGCTTTCTGCAGCTTGAGTTGCTAATTAATTGAATTAAATGAAAGACCGCCACAACACTGAGTGGGCATATCCATTTGCATCTCCAGCTCCAGCTCCGTCGGATACACTCCGCCATTAGAGGCCATTTGACGACTCTCCCCTTACATCATCTATCCATCCTAACCCAATCTGCACAGCCTTCGCATGCACATCAGTCAATTGGAGTCAAGTCGGGGCTACACGCCCTGTCTGCAATTTGGGGTAATGGCCACAAATCATATACGGAGATGAAGTTGTAGCATTACGCCACTATAATAGAATTATTAGCCAGTAAATTGTATAAGATTCGGCTAGCATCACGATTTAAACAGCATTTGATTCGCATTATATCGCATTTGTTGACTACGACATGGCTCACAGTTTCAGTTTATTTATGGTCATAAGCCGCAATTGGAATGCCAACAGCTGCTCCACAAGCAGCCGCCGTCGGAAAGCGTGGATGGCAACGCGATGCCTGATGATGTCGCTTGACAACGCATAATTCATATTCTGCTAGTCAAATGCTGCACCGCACAGTGCAGCAAAATGGCAAAAAAAAATATATATGTACATATATATAATAATTTTCTTAAATTAAAATATTTTCTCATTAAATTTAACTTTCTTCAGATAGCTTCTTTCTTCCTCTTCTATGGGGAGTTTAATTATCTATTAGCGCTAAGCTGTCCACTGTGCGTGGCTAGCTGCACTAACGCGGCTCCCTCCACATCAAAGTGTAAAATGATTGTCAGCCCAACACCTCCTCCTTCCCTCCTCCTCCATCTGCCACTCCAGTTGGGAACGTTGTTCGTGTCTAGGTTTTTCAAAAATGAGCGCTCATTTATTTACGTATTATTTAACCATTTGGAGGAGTTGTTACTTAGCTGCCCCTTCTCCCTTCTGGCTCACAATTTCCATCGCTCGGTTTTAGTTTATAATTTAATTAGCTTTGTCGTCGCAGCCTTATCACACAAATCCAGCTCGTTAATTAAACCAGAGCCCCAGCTCCAGCTCCGGCAGCATTTACGTAACGATAGGCGCAGGATAAGCATAGACAGAGAAAGAGACAGTGAAAGAGAGAGAGACAGAGATTGAGTTCAAAGTGAATTGGATGTCAGGTGGGTCGCAGCCATCCTGAGCAACGTGGGGTTAATTGTCTGTCGTTCGCCAGTCACGAACTGAGTTTGGACAATCGATTTGATTTGGAAGTGCTCGAGGGAACTGAAGAGGGCAGCGATGTTGGGAGTTGGAGATGCTCCCAGAGCCTTTCTAACAGGAAATCCGTTGCGCTGTCAGCGGTAGCTCAAATTTATTTGGGGTCAACACCAAATGACCCACTAATTTATATGAATAGATTTCACAGCAACAATTTCGCACCTATGTCAAGACTCAAGATGAGTCGTCAAATGTTTATGCAAATAATTCACACAACAAAAAAATGAGGGGAACCAGAGAGAAACGGTTGATAAACAACCCAAATAAAATAAAAGCTGCAAATGAATTCATTTAAGCTCGACTCGAACGTGGTCGTGATTTCAATAAACAACCGAACAACAAAAGCGACACAACACACAACACTTCAGAGATAAAAGCCACCCGATGACCTTGTCAAATTAGTGCCAAAAATGCCGAAATAGCGCGTCAAAAATACGCGACAAAAAATAAGTCACTTCGCTGTGAAGATTATATTTCGCATTCAGACATAAGCATTCATAATATAATGATTTCAATATAAACGATCATTTAATAAATGTGAAAAGCATAAAAAGTAGTCCAAAACGTTGACATAAGCGAAATTTAACTCACTTTTCAACGTGACAAAACGTTGGGTAAGTTTTCAAACAGACAATGCAAGTTTCTTAATGTTCGCAACTGAATTTAGTCATATCTTTGAATTAGAAACAGAAACACATAAACGTAAACAGTAAGTAAACAAAATGGCTATTGAAATATGAAAGCTTAACGATTTTTTTTTACAATTTTGTGGTTTTGCAATAAAGTGTTTAAGTAAATGTTGAAATATTGCTTAAAAGTAAAGTAACAGAAAAAAAACGAATTTTTGTAGTTGTTTAATAATAAAATTGTTCAATCCAAAGTATATAAAAAACGCTAAAGTATTGTACTTTGGAATTAAATTCTAAGCTGCAGTGATAGTTAATAAATAAATAATAATGTTAAAATACCTATAATTAAAAAAAGAGTTGGCTTAGATGGGGATAAATTTTGCTTTCCTACTTGTTTTAAATTAAAGCGACTGCCAAGTTGACATTAACTAATAAATAAATCTCAATATACTCGACCGAAGCGTTAATACAATTCATTTATTTTCGTAGCCAATAAATTATAGAGAAGTAATTAATGGCTTTGGTTTCCATATTGAAAACATCATTTGTAGCCAATAAGCATGCATTCTTCCATCTCATTATTTCATAGAGACCGCAGCCCGCAACACAGCCGATGCGACACCTCACAAAGTGATCCATAAATCAGTTGACCAGACTCATCAATAAGCCAAAGCACTCGACTGCCGCCCGCTGTTAAAGAGTTGCCCCCAAAATAAAGCCCACCTTTCGCTAATTGACAGCACTTAGCTTCAACTAAGAGGGCACATGCCAAACGAGTTCATTTTGGCCACTTTAAGAACCCATTAGAGGCCCCCGACACTGTCCGACACTGCGAGTCAGCCATGCGTAAACTGTACAAAACTTCCCACTGTACGGGCTGTGCTCCCCATTCCCCCAAAAAGGCTAGAGGCAAACAAAGCAAAATGCTAATTCTGGACACACACAAATCAATGGAGAACCTTCAGTTTTCACTGTAATGTTTGCCTGTCAACTTAGCGCTGATAGTTCAAAATCTCCATCTCTCGACCGAGGCATCTGCAACTGAATACGAAATGAAACCCAAACATGATGCGACACGTGTGACCTGGCATGACCCGTGCTAAGAGGTACGCAATCATCCCATTATACATAAATATATGTACATAATACTCGCATGTGGAGCAAAGAGTCGTCATTTCTGATTAACAACCGGGCTATTAACTAGTCCAGCAGCTAATTGCCGGCATTAGGCCGCCTATTGTAGTGAAAGTTACGAAATTGTGTTTATCACCTGAACTAATCAAGCTAATAACCGCTGTTCTCCCAACACATCTATATATATATACCGTATATATAATGAAAAGTCAGTCGAATGTGGCTATTGTTGCATGTCTAGGCAATATTAGCAACAGGAAATGTTTTTGGTAAGAAAGTGTCGGAGCAACAGCAACAGTAACAGTAATAATAATAATAGCCCCGATGAGACCATTGGATGTTTAGGTTCTAAGACAAGTCGAAAGGTCTTCAACGCGCGACCGAATCGCCTATTGTGCATTCTATAGAGACATTAACAAATTGGCCACCATAAAGTGCGGTCTCATGTTTCAGCCAAACAAAAATCTCACACAAATATTAACCAAACCGCCTATCCGCTCATTCGCCGGCAAACAAAAGGCTAAAAGCAATACCCTTTGTTTGATTTTATTTTGGGATTTTTATTTACCTTTTGGCAACATTTTTAACGCATTCTGCGCATTTTGAATAATGAGCCGTGTTTATTTTACCCAAATCCACAACGACAGAGTATCGCAATTTGAGTTGGCTTTATTCCCCGAAATTTGCTGATATATTCAGTTTAAATTACCTGAAAGAGACAGAAAATATGGCAATTAATTACAAGTTTCAAGTATCAAATTAAACATTCTATACTATGTAACATATATCTTCGCATTAAAGACCACGATGACAATTTTTGTAATAAAACTCATTATAAAGAATTAGTTGCAAGAACGAACTTTGACTTTAAGTTGGAAGAATGGACAAGAAATTAAAAAATGACAAATGGACCCCAACGCAACCATCTCTGACCTGCAACCTCGTCTGGGTTTTAGAACCTGACCAGCTGGAAGTTGCCATGATATCACGTACTGCTAACAGCGAACTCCAAACATCAACAACGCCATCGTCATCGTCATTGCAGTACTCGCTGGAAGCCACTCGCCAAATCCTTACCAGCTGGAATGCCCATCCCTCCACTCCTAGGCGGCATCAGACACCCACAATTGCAGACTGGTTTCAGTGGTTCAGGATCGAGCTTGTTTACACACACACACACACACACACACACACACACACAGAGGGGCAGTGCAATGCATTCGCATTTGTATGCCGCTTGCCATCAGCCTTCATGTTGCATGCCCCCTGCTAGAAGTACACGGCTTTTGTCGCTTTTTCCTGCTGTTTGGTTTGCTGCTCTTTGTCGCTGTCTCGTTCTGGCTCGCTTTTTGATGGGCATGTTAATGACCCTTGCTGCCTAGAGCTTTGTATTTAAATAAGTATATGTTCATGCACGTAGACTAATGTGTGTATGCATTCACAGAACGAGAGCTGCTGCAGTGACTCTCAAACTGTGCCCCCTCTTGCTGTTGCTGTTGCTGCAGAACGCCTCGTTGGGTGCCGCTCCGCGTCGCTTTCAATTTAGGCGTCTGCGCATAAAATTGCATCTTTTGCCTCTACAGCAGCCCCCAGCCTCGACGCACACACTGTATCCACAACATCATCAACATCATCAACAACAACTGCCCCTTTTTTCGCTAATTTATATAAATAATTTGTAGTCTACGCTGCAGTCGTATCTTTGATGTGCGTGTGAAACTGCATTAAGAGCAGCCCTATCACAAATACGAGTTCCCGCCGCCCGCTCGCCACCTTAATGTTGTTGTCTCTGAACTTGACATGGCCATCAAACATGCGGCTAGTGGGTCGAATTTAAGTTGTTGGCCAACAAATAATATTGAAACCACAAAAAATTAACACATATTTTAAGTGGCTGGCAACGATTTCACAACTCAAACTCAGATTCGACTCAACTTCAGATATGAAAACGGCAACAACAACGACAACAACAACTGCGATTGCAATTGTTAGACTTCATGTCGACACTTCAGAGTTGGGGCCTCAGCAGCCATCCGCAGAGTTATGAAGTACCCGACGCAGCAGTGCGCTTGTTAGTCCCTGGTCTGGGTCTGGTTGGGTCTGAGCTTGATGTGGGCGACTCCACAGCATGCCCAGAGCCGCAACCGCATCCAAAGTGAGTTGTAAATATGGCCCACACATGGCTAAACTTGAGTTGAGTTGAGCGAGTTTTGTCGCTTTTTTCACTCTGTATTTTTGCATTTGTATAGTAGTCTCGTGTGTTGTGTGTTGTGCACATTGCCCAACCAGATCCCAGATACACACGAGCTCAGCTTCAGATTCAGATCCACAGTTTTTCCCGAGCCAGACGTCACGCAGATTTCTGCAACACGTACTTATCCCGCAGGCAAAACATTTTCAACATGCGACTGGCGTCTTAATTGGAAAGTGTATTTGCCTCCGACAATTATTAAGGTGATACATATAGTACATATATATGTACGTATATGTATTTGTGCGAGTCTGTTTAATTTGTTGATGGTCGATTGCAGATTGTCGCTTGTCGCCCGCTGATTGCTCGTTGTATTCGCCGGCTGCCACAAGCAACGCTCAACACTTGAGCTTTCACACCGACACGAGACACACACTCACGCCCAGACGGAATTAAGCAATTTATTCAATGCAGGGTAAAAAGCCCACTAATACCAGACCAATTTAAACTATGCTTGTGTGTAGCGAAGAAGATAAACTCATGTACTTGAAGCTTTCAGATACAGCAGGGAAGCTTTTATAATTTTCCAAGCCAGCTAGAGAAAGGAGGAGAACATTAGTTTCAGAAAACTAAGGTGCACTCGAAGTGCAACCCAGTCACTTCTTCACATTTGTACATATTTAAAAAGAACCTTTCCCATTTCACGCATTTTAAAGAACGGGTCCAGTCACGAGGCTAGTCGTATAATTATTGTTGTTCGTTAACTCTCTTGTGATTTTCCCCGCTTCTTTGGCTGTGCCACATTCATCATTGACTGCATTTTACTCTCGAATACTTTAAGGCCTTCACTTGAGGCAACTTTTCAAACATAAATTTGTAGTTTTTGTTGCGTTTTGCCCAACTTTCAAGCTGTGTGCAACATTTTTTGGCCTGTCAATTTTAATTAATGCAAATTGAAAAGCACACATGCACACACACACTCACACTCACACGCATCGTTGTAAATTTGCCTTATCGACATAATTATGCAATTTCGACAATTGAATGAAGTCGCCCGTCTGTTCAGTTGAACGTTAGTTAGTTTTAGTTCACTTTCAATAATTGCACAACCGATAATGCACATCAGCACTTTTAATGCACATCGCACAGATGCGTCAATAAATTAATTCAAATGTATTCGAAATTAATCAAATCCTCTGCAGGCTGCCAATTAAATTCGGGCATGCAGCAAATGCAATTAGATTGCAAATTCCAAAGTGTAGCAATTGCATAAGGTCCTCCCGCTCCACCTCTGCCACGAAATGAGCAACTAATTTCCAGGCAACAACAATCAAAACAAACACAGTGAATAAAACACACTTGAAAGCCTCCATTTCAGCCTGCTCAGGGCCGCCAATCAACGATACATTTGTTGCAGGGGTGACGCGAAAGAAAAATACAGACGAAAAAAGCGCAGCTTGAACATAAATAACTAAAATGAATTTCAATACAAAACCGAAATGTAAATGCTGAGCCATCAAAGCTTTAGATACGCCACAAGCCGAACCAAAGAAAGAAAACGAAATACGAAACAGATTGTGATATGAACAACACTTGAATACATTGAAATGATATAAAACCAAATCGAAAACCAAAATGAAAATGAAAAAAATGTCGCTTTACAAACAAATTCGAATGCAAAAGCATGAAAAACTTGGAAAGCACCGAAAATATGCGCAACATGCAAAACCTAAAACCTACAAAAGAAACCAAGCGACAAGAAATTGTGGCAGGTGACCCGAGCTGAGGCACCACATCCAAGAAGCTGAGCCAGCAAAGTGCCAGAGCCGAGGGGAGAAAAAACCTCACTCTTCGAATCAATAAAATAAACATAAAAAACCGGGAGAAAAACGAAAAAAAAAGACTGTACAATAAATCATAAAAAATTACTTAAATCACGCGCTGCGTGAGAAATGCTTCGGAATTTCAAAAGAGTGTGTGAAATGAAAGTAAAGTCTACTTATGAACGATCAAAGAGCAATCGCAGAATGAAGTTAGAATTGCCCCCAAAAATACATTAAGCAGAATGATAAAACAAAGCGGAGAACGCCAAATGGTAATAAACCAATGAATACCCAAATAAGAGAATGGATTGTACTTGTGCCCCTTGCGAGAGAGCAGCAGGTATTGCTGACGCTCATATCCCCTCCATATGCATGAGTTCTCGGTAAATGAGCAAAAGACGATATTGACAGGTTTTACAAGACAAAAATTAAATATTCTTCGAAATGAAATGAGTGTGCTAAGAGTACATAATTTTGAAGATTGTTTATTTACATTTGCACTTCATTGAACATCTGCAGCATTGGTAGAAATTTTAATAAAATGCAATTACACTTTGTAGGTTGACAGTTTAGTAACGACAAAATGAATAACATAAATTTTGTATTTGCATTGGGGCCATTGGGCGACCTTTTTGAGGTTCATTCAACTTCTGAGACAGACAAATTGAATTTAGTTGCAGACGTCTGTGCACCAATTTGAGCATTTACCGCCCATCATCACTTCTACCCAGAACCAAGGTGTAGCCGTAAAAGTTGTGTGCTAACGGTATTCGGACATGTAACCGAGGCGCTAACCGTCAAACGGTTTTCTAATGACGCCAAGAACACATTACGCACATTACGTGAAAAGATGAAGCAGTCAAAATTGATTTCTTCGGCCGAGAATCAGACATCAGACACTGACTGGTCGACGGTACCGACACTCGAAATGGTGCCCCACACAAGATTCGTGCCAAAAGACCAAATAAAATGAGAGGAGAAGAAAACCGGTTACCGACCTTTAGGAAAGTTGTTTTCTGTTGAGCTGATGCCCAACTCCCAAGCTTGTTTCCTCTTATGACTTTTACGCGTTAATTGTTTTGATTAAAATTAAAATGGCGATCGCAATTTGAGCATTGAACTTGTTTTCGAATGTAATAGGCAACTCTGTGTTACTGGCTTCGACAGTCATCCAGCGGCTTGATGTTACACCCACTGCAGACTGGGCAATGTTCATGATGTTGTTGTGGTTGTTTATGAGCATCAATCAAATGTCGAATCATTTGTCAATCATTTGTGTAGGAAATATCAAAACAAAAATATTAAATAATTATTTATTGAACGTTAAATGTCGACAAGACTATTGCCATTACTGCTTTTTGGCAATAACAACAACCAAACGCCGTTAAAGGGGAATGCACTAATATGGAAGTACGAAAATTTGTGCAACGCCTACACGGGAGCTATCAAAAAATCAATAAAAGGCCAGGCTATGGTCAGAAATCAAAGATTGTGATTTTTACACACGAAATTACAGTGCAGCTTGGCTAAATTGAACGCAAATTTAATACGTTGCGTTAATTTAAATTGAATTCGTTAAAACGAAGCTTTTCGGTATATTTCAGATTAAAGCGTTTGCCACATTCCATTTATTTACTTTGCAACTGGTTTTTATGGTCTCGTGTTTCATTTCAACTGAAACACAACTCACAGCGCTGTGCAATGTTTATGTTTTTAGTGCTTGCGTTTCAATTTCAGGGGAAAACTTCTGTCGACAATTCTGCAACTGGGAAATGTAAGACCAGTTTTTTTTTTGCCTTGCGGCGTAAATAATATTAACTCAACTAACGAATATTACATTTTGATGGCTTGTCGATTTCATTTCAGTCCAAACGGCAGCCATTTTGAACACACAAACAATCGCTCACAACACACACACTCACACACATACGCACACACTCGCGTATGGAGCCTAAGCCACACTCAACAAGAAAAGAATGAATGTACTCGTTTTGTGAATATACAAATACATCACACGTACGAGGGCAGCTCAAGAAGTGCACGTGCCTTGAATGGACGATAAGTCAAACTAAGATTCTACTGTGTTAATTGTAATTCTGTAATCCTTACAAATAATAATGTCGTTAACAATACAATAAATCAAAGTAAAGCTAATTTTCTGTTATTCTTTATAATATTCACACATTATCAACAATTTGATTCACCTCTTACTTATTAAACTTCCCTCTTTTCTATCTATACCCAGGCAAAAGGTACCTTTTATTTTATACCACACCGCTTCGGCAAATATTTGAGGCCTTTTCAACAAAGATGGTGGCTATGATGATGACGACGTTGGTGATGTTGACGATGACGATAACGACGCACTCGTTGTCATAGTAACTGGGATTCACTGTTCATTCATTTAGGCTTTTGTTTGAAGATTTTGAGGCACTTGTCGTGGGGTCTGAATATACATAGGATTGATGTTGTTCTTGGTAAAAACAAAAACAGACACTCGCATACAACTGACACGTTTGTGCGATAACTTTGAGAGAACACACATTTGTTTGGCTGGAGTTTTACGAAAAGATGTGAATTTAATTTCTTCAAAACCAATAAAGAATTGTTTTATTTTTGTATACGTTATGCGCAAGTTAATATTTTGATTTAACAGCTCTTAAATTAAGATCTACGGACAGATCTACGTAACCGGATACATTTCGTATTCAACGGCTCCTTCGGACATGTGCACATAATCAAATCTCTCGATGAAAGCCAAAGACCTAAACAACAGCCAATCTTGTTATGTAGTTACGAGCCCAGAGAAGAAAAAAATACCCTCACAAGCACACACAATTATGTGCGCGTAAATGGTCATATGTATCTGTAAATGTATCTCTCCCTATTTGTATCTGTATCTGTATGCGCGCGTGCATCTGTATCTCAAATACGTACGTCTGTATGTATGTCTGTCTGTCTGTTGGCCTGTGCCTCTTTGCTCAAATTGCCAGGGCCTATAAGCAGCCATCGTCGTGATTTGCATTTTAATGCGAGTGTGAGTCGGAGTGCGAGCATGTGTACAAATATGCCCCAGAGGTTCTCTGGCCATGCCTCGCAGTCTTCTGCGGCCTCCAGGGAGTTGCACGAGTTACCCGAGAGAGAGAGAGAGAGAGAGAGAGATGGATACGCAACGCATTATGTATATGAAATTTATTACAAAATGTTTGAGGCGCAACCACAATCATAACAATTGTGAACAGTCCTCATCTTGTGGTTTTCATAATTTGCCACAAAAAACTCCCGAACCCCAATGCGAAATCCAAATCTAAATCCAACTCGGATCTCGAGGAGGGGAATACAATGTTAAATGAGCTGAAAAATAATTGCTAGGCCAAGGCACAGACTCGTTTACAGTTTGACAATCACTGCGCGGGGTTGCGCCAGAATAATGAACGTCGTCCACCTTCTTCCCCGCACACCCACTCAGTTGGCTTCATTATGTTTATTATTATCATGCAGCTGCGAATTACGCAATTTGTTGTTTAACTCAGTGAAAATATTTCTGCTGCCGGCTGCGCGGCTCAGAAGTTGCCTTTTAATTAAACTCCTGGCAATGATCTGCCCCCTGCTCCCCGCTCGTTTCTATGCCCCCTCATTAGTAGTTGCCTGCCGCTCTGATTGATTACAGTTAGCAACCTAACTGTTGCTGTTGCTGTTTGCATTTTATAACCGAGCTACGCCTCGACTTTTGCGGCATGCCACGCCCTTTAGGTCCGAGAACGCAGCCCGTTAATATTCTATTAATTTTTTCTTTGCCTTACTCTTTTGTGTGTATACTGTGTGTTGCCATTGGCGCTAAACGGGTTTTTCATTTTGTTTATTATTTTTAGCCCACTGTCCGTCTGTCCTCCTCTTCAGGCGCTAGTCGCTAGTCGGCGGTCTTCTTGCTGGCTTGACATCCCATCGCCATCGCCATCGAACGCGGAAGCTTCATAGTACTTATTAAATTTCATTCTTTTTCCTTTCCCTTTGCCCCGCCTGCTTCGGCCCATTATCTAAGCATCGACGTATTCCATTCTCAAAGCGGTTGATTGATTGATTGTCGTTCAGTTTGTCGCAGAAGCAGCGAGGAAATCAGCTTAAGCCTTTGCGTCTTCTTGCTTCTGCTTCTGTCTTCTGCTCGTCAACCTATATTCTTCCACTTGACTACGTCTCACATCTACAAGGCAATGATTCTATAAATGCTATAGGTACAAAATGTGTAGAAACAACTCTTTACTTCATTATGTTAATCAAATTAGTTGATCGTAAAACTCGTACAGACTGAATAATTGTCGAAAAGTACTCCATAAACTAAAGTCGTGGATCACATTAAAAGTATCATCGCTTATTTTATGATATTAATAATTTCCTCAAATTTATCTTAATGCCTCTATTTCATGTTGAACAGTGTCTTCGATTGCTTGATCGCTCGATGTGCTATTTTTTGTCAACAAATGCCGCGCTTATGAAATATTTGAACTAATTTTTTGTACATTCCCGGCGCGGTAGTTGTGGCCGCGGTTCATCAAAAATTAATAATGATTTCCATTCGCCTCCTTTTTGTTTTTGTTGTTTATTTTATAGGGCAAAGAGTTTTGTCGGCGTCGTTAGTTTTATGTTGATCCATCAAATTTCGCATGAAATTAAATCAAAACAAGAGCTAAGTGATGTGACGCCAACGTCCTTCACATTGTACTCAACAAAATATTTGTGTTGCTATCGATCTTCACAACCAACTCAAACACAAGACATCTATCAATAAAGACTACATTTTAAAACCTGGCCACACCCTTTTCAAATAGAAATTCCAATGCATCGCACGCGCTTCGCTTTCATTGCGGCCATTGATTTTGTTTTCCATTTCATTTAATTTCTTCTTTGGTTACATTTTTTCGTTGGTTTCTTCTACTTTTGTTTTTGGCATTTACTTCACTTCAGTGTCATTTGATTGTCTTATTTTGTTTGCGGTGGCGGTGGCGGTGGCGCTTTCTAAACAAAATTGAAAGCATTGCCGGGAAATTCATCAGCAAGTTTTATATAATTTATTAAGTTTTTATTATCGCAAACTTTTCTTTGGCGAGTTTTCCTGCGCTTCGGTTGATTCACCAACATTTTGCTTTGATTATTTTTTTCTCTCAGCTACGTTTTTTTTTTTACAATTTTTCTTGGCTTTCTTTGCTCCATCATAATTCAAGACCACTCGACGCTCTTCACAGCCAAACAATTAGCGTAATTTAGTTGCACTTAAGCAACGGAAATAAAAATATAAGTTTTTTCTTTATTTTTATGTTGTTGCTTTTTGTTGCGCTTTGTCAAGCTTTTCTTTGGTGCGAGGGGAAAATGTTGCAAAACTCAGCTCAACAAATTATTGCCAGCAAATGTTGTTTTTGTGTTTCGTTCCCTTGTGGTTTCATTTTGTTTTTATTTTGCTTGGCTTGGTTGTGCGGATTTTGCAAAATATTAATCTAATAATGCAGTTATTCAGTTCTACATTTTTGCTAATTATTTGCGAGACTGCTATTTTATATTCTGCACTGAAATTTAATTAAATATATCAAACAATAAAGTTTCGCCCAGCTCAGCTTGGGCTTAAGCCGACGCATAATCCCATCGGCCAACAACTTGGCAAAGTTTCGTATTCTTAGCTGGTTTGGCAATGCTTAAAGTCCTGCCAAATCGCCGCATTACAACGCATTGCGTGTTCCAAATCCTCATACTTGCAGGACAAACTTTATTTAACTGACTCTCCCTTTTTACTTGCCACACTCGCCCCTTGCCGGCTGCCTCCCGCCTCCTGCCACACCGACAGTTGCTACTTTTGGCCAAATGGCGTGACGAGCCCCATTAGGATTTCAACTGCGAGTCATGCAAATGAAAATGCTGATTTGACGGCATTGACGCACATTCAACCTTCCTTTTAATGAGCTCCATAAACTTTAATGTTATTGGTATGTGGATTGTTGTTTGTCGTTCTCGGGCTCGCTACTTGTGCAACAACAATAACACTAATGCCAATTGATTTGCTTATAATTATGTTGGCAACTCGATCCTTGGTTGGCAGCATGGAATCAAACCTCAATTATGCTGTGCGCCTTCATCCTGCGGACATGACTTGCAGCATTTTGCACATATTTTAGCTACTACAGCTTGAAGTGACAGCAATTTAGCCCAACATTAATAGCAATATATTATGCATAATCAGAACCAGAGTAAGAGTTAATAATCATGTTAAGAGTGACTAACTTGACTATAAGTCGAAACAGTATTCAAATTAAATTTTTTCTTGATTATAACCGTTTGCAACGTTTGTGTAGGGGAAGTATAAATTATATATATGTGCGTCCAATAGCGAATATTTGCATGAATAATTCTTTGCAGTGATAAACAGAAACCAAAAGCATGTGGGGGAAGCATCCAGGGTCGTGAAACGACTTTCCACAACGCTGACTCGAAGGGAAACGCGTGCAATTGAAAGTATTATCGGCCAGAAGCGAGCACAATTATACAATATTATTAAGGCGAATACAATCATACATATGTATGGTACTTCATATAGTTATGAGTGTCGTAATGCAAAATAAATCGCCAGATACTTGGACAGCGCGATAATGCCGCTTCAATGAGGCAACTTATCAGGGGCCACACGACTTATTTCTCTATACTTTCTATAAACGGCAAATATGTGTGTCACACAAGATTTATAAAGCTAGCAAAAAACAAACAGATAAAATAACAAACAGGCAATCGAAAGCGTTGGCGGCATGTGGCATGTGGCAAAAGGCAACCTTAATTACAGCCCCAGTTTTATGGCTGTTATTATTAGAGCTGTGTCGTATGAGATAACTTAAAGCCAGCTGAGCATGCTCTCGAGTGCTTGAACCAAATCCTCTGAGCAGCGCCAAGTAATATTATGGATTTGGGTTCGATAGCCTGCCGAAGGTTGTCCACAATCGCGGGTATTGTGTATACGAGTTGTAGATGTTGCCATCAACCGTAGTAATATTCTGCCTCATTCATAATGCAAAAAGCTCTTTGTGTGCATCATTTACGGTTGAAACGTAACCGCGCCCCCCGCCTCCGCCCCCGCCCACTCACACATTACGCCCACAATTCACATTTGCGTTTTTAGGACCTGCCGTATGTAGTATATCTTTTATCCTTGTACCAGATTGATTTTTATACTGTCACAACAGCCATTATGTGGGAATATTCCACTTTTAGTTGACCTGTTTTCAAATTCCCTTTTATCTGCTGCACAAATTTGAAACCACTTAAATTTTCATAATATATATATGTATTCATCAAGTATTCCTATAATTGCAGTACGCGTATTTTGGAGTCGGGCATAAGTATTATTCTCAAAGTAGTTGTTGCACATTGTGGTCGGAGACATTTTCCACATGCTCTTATTGATTTTTCTTTTTGCGTTGGCAATACGAACGGAGGAAAACAAGCAACAAAGAGGAAGCTAAAGGAAAACCAAAACAAAAGAAAATGTTTTTTAATTGCATTATGCAGCCCAGTGAAAATCACATACATTTCCATGCAAAAACCCGCAGAGAGACGACGGACAAAGCGACAAGTTAATTTCATTTACTGCCCTGGACAGGATATAAGTGGGCTGCTTACCGGATGGCCGGGTGTGAAAGGAGGCGTGGCAGAGGATGGCGGGCGAAGAGGGAAGCTCTTGCGGTTCTAGGGCTTGGCATTGTGCGATGGTTAATAGTTCGAACTCTGATTTTTACTGAGAGGAACTTGACGGCTTCTGCACATTTCCGATTGATTGTTTTTTTTTAAGTGAACTGCTTTGCCAATGTGCATGAGCGAGAGAGAATTTAGCACAAGGACTTACCAACTGTTGAGGATAATTATTTAATTAGTTTTAAGTGCAAAGCACGCAAAAGAAAATAATTAACCCTTGGCAGATTAAAGCAAAACAGATTGCTGTAATATATTTTAAACTTATGAAATCTCTGCAGCTACTCGATCATTTTTTAAATGCAATACCCTGCAAATCTATCTGGTTTTACAGGCACTAAAAGAAGCAAGACTATTGAACTTGACGACTCCATTGCCCTGTCAAATGGCTATAAAGTTTATTCGTGGTTGCTTCAACAGTAGAAGAAATAACTCAATTAGTGCACTAGTTTAAAGGCTATAAACTTGATTATTCGCCTTAGAATGTTACTCAATGCATAAATACAGGGTGCCTTGCAGTCGACCCCAATTTGACTCTGGGTTGCTTTTCTTAAGGCATTCATTTTGTGTGCCCCTTTCGCCGGCTGTTCATAAATCAGTTCATCTTTCGCATTGCCATCATCAATTTGGGGCTCTCAAAGGCTTTGAATGATAGGACAACACGGTGGTTGCCACACAACAGCACGTGCACCACACAATAAATCGCTTAGGCAACCGCACACGTGCCCCTCGGATTGCTGAAAAACCTTATCAGCAGCTATCAGTGCAGCAAATGGGCAATGGGGCGTTTGTCCGAACTATTAACAAATAGCAGGCCAATAAAGTAAGAGTGCTCGGACTGGCGACTGACAGTTCAATTAACTTGCCAAGAGCAGTGGAAACACAAATTTATGCGCCGCCAACAACGGAATGCAAAACTACTTAAAGGACTTTGCGGGGCGCAGCAGTGAAAATGCGGAAAATGCTAATCATTTGCTCATTAAATGCACATCAGGCTCAGCGTCAGGACGTAGTGTTAATGATAAGACACCAGCCGCATCCCAACACCCCAAAAACACTCTCGAATCACGCGTTGCTGGCTGCCCGGGTCGGACAACACATCCCAGATATGGCCAGAGTCACAGCTGTTAGCTGAAAGTCGAGTGAAGAAGAGAAACGTACACTCTCTCTCTCTCTCTGTCTATCTCTCTTTGGCTCGCGCAGACATCTTAACTGCCTGTGAAATATGCCTCAGCCTGGTCCTGGGAATGGTTTCTGGGAGTGTGCGTTGAGCTACAAAGATACGGATACATATCTCGAGAGAGGCGCCGGATGTCAAATCATCTGTTTTAAATCGATTTTTTCTTTTGTTTTGTTGTTGTTTGATTCGCTTGCTTTATGTGTGTGTGTGCGTGTTTGTGCGTGTGTATGCGTTATGGCAGTTTTTCCTTCTCTGCCATTTTTTGAGCGAGCAAAAACTTTTGTTTGCCTGATGAATGCAAGTTGCCCGAGAAGTTCCCTAGAAAAACTCAAGTATGATTAGCCTGAAAGGCATTAAAGAAACAGCGGCAAAGCAAAAAGAGCAGCCCAATTGAAAAGAAAACCGCTTAGCATATAAAAAGGAAAATTCCCAACTTCAGCATAATTATCTTCAATGAGTTGTGCAACTTAAGAAAAGCTCAAAGAATACAACTAAAAAATAAATAATGAAAACCATAAAGTGCGAATAATAAATCGTCAAGCCAATACAAAAAAAGTGTGCAAAGCGTGGAAAAAAGGATTTCAAGTGATTATTATTGTTCTGGAATTCCAGATAGAGCTCAAATGAATGTCCTTATTATCTTGAAGAAAAGGTTCTCATATTTCCCATTTGAAGTTTAAGTTTAATGCTTGGGTTAATAACTCTAGCAATAAACAACTTTTTGCTCGGTACTTTTTTAACTTTCATTTAAGAATTTGTAAGCAAAGCAGTAAAACTCCAAATATTTCTGCTCTGGTAAATTTTGACTATGTAAATTAGCTTGGGCATTAATTTGCTATTCTTTTTGAGAATTCTTCATAACGATTTGATACTGTATTTTAATAACTAGTTACAAAAATTCAAGCAATTCAAGCGCTCAGCTCTGTCGACGGCTTTGCGTCGTCTAATTTAATTGACCCCAAAAAAAGCGATGCCGAAAATTGCTTTAAATTTGTAAAGCTTTCAGCACACGCGGCCCAGAAATAATATCGAGAAGTCGACAGAAAAACTGACCACTGACTGAACCACCTAAACAAACTGTGCCCAAATCTCACATCTTGGACGTTGCCACAGTTGTTGTTGCTGCCGCCTACGGCCGACAATTTTTGCTCATTAAATAAATCAAAATCGGTTGTTTCTCCGAGTGACCATAAAAGTCAATTTTGATTTCTTCTGTTTTGGTGTCCGCAATTCGCTTGATCAATTTATGCAAATTTGGTGAAATGTCAATTTGTGGTCCAAAAATTTTAATAAAATAATAATAACATAGATGCACTGAATTTAGGTAAAGTTTTAATTGCACTAATATTATAATATTTCGCAGAGCGAATGTTTTGCTGTTGACTCGATAAATTTGTGAAGATGTGAAAAGTCCATTTGTGTTCAAAAAATGTTAATAAAAATAATAACATATACACTGAATCTAGGAAAGATTTTAATTACAATAATATTATGGTTTCTACGAGCACACACTTCACAGAGCGACGATAAATTGAGTTTGGAATTTATCAGATCGCTAATCTCGCTCGCTCGTTTGCTCTGGCCTCTGGTCACACTGGTCGTACGTGCTGCTCGCGACTCGAGACGAAAATTCCTCACCGAAACTGTGACGAACGTTACGTGTGTTCATGATTGTATTTGGCTCGCCGGAACATAGGTTTATGCCTATATCTGATAAGAGCTTTAAATAATAATAGTACATTCAGTTAACTACGAATATTATGAACTGGCACGCTAATATTGTAAAATTGTCGTTGTTATGCAAGCGAAACAAAACTGAAAAACTAAAAACACATCAGAGCGACGAGATGCCCCCCAAAACTCGATTTATAATTGCAAATTAAGCTCAAGAACAAATCGGGTCATTTGGGAAGATTATTAAGTAGAAAAAAGAAGAAAAAACGCCAAAGTTAGCAATTCTAGCGTTTCGCACATTTGGCCTTATCTCCACTTTATGCTGGCGCCATAAAAGTACAAGCGAAGGTCAATAGAAGAGCAATAAAATGTGGTAGTAGAAGGTGCGATAACGCCAAGAATAAGCGTGGAATGAACGGATGAATAAGATACTTGATTAGGATGACCATGTGCAAGTGGCATTAAAGGGTTTAATGGCTCATTTGTCTAATTGATTGGCCACTCAAACGAGTTCTTTACTGATGACTTGATTTAATTCTGAGGTATTTATCGAATACATAAATCAACAAAGACTATAATGCATATGCTTAAAATTATCCTCTTAACACATATATTTTTCATTCTTTCTCTGCCCAAGTTTATTATGAGTTAAGTTTATCAATTTATGGTCACCCACGAAACTGGATACTGACCTTTTGTTTAGTTGTTGTTGTTGTTTTTCGTGTTGTGGGGCGGTAATTTGTTTACTTTTTGCTTTGTATTCGTATTGTTGTATTATTGTTGTTATCGCCTGTCGGTAGATTTTTCGTTAAGTTTTCGTTTGCTTTCTCGTTCTCGCTCTCGCCTGGGTGCGTTTATTATTCGTGTTCCGCTAAGGACGAAGCTGCGTATTCTCTCTCTCACACACACACTGCGCTCTCTCCTGCTTATTTGCTCTCTGGATGGGTCGCTCTCTTTTTTTTTGGCCAGCCCGCGCACACTCAGCAAATTGATTTTCACTTTTGGTGAAGACTGTCAAAAAAAATCACACACACACACACGCAACGCAGAAATTTTCACTTGTGCCACTTTTGTTGCTGTTTTGTTTTGTTGGTGTTGTTGTTGTTTTTGTTGTTGTTGTTGACTGCGTTGATGTTGCAGGCGAACGAACAGGTTTCAACTGAGGCTGGGCCCAAAAAACAAATCACAAAACGCAGCCAGCAGCGTTGCCGGCAGTAGCAACAACAAACGCTGCCACAAACTGCCTTTTCCTACTGCCTTTTCTCTTGGGCAGCCAGAGAAAGATGGACCACAAGACTCGCACACAAACATAAACTCGATACGAACACACTCACTCACGAACACAGAGAGCAACAAAATTCTTTCGATGCCTTTGCCTTCCTTTGCTTTGCTTTTGATTTGGTTTGCTGCTGGTTGTTGGTGTTGTTGCTGCAGAGGCGAACCGGTTTTTGTTTTTGCACTACACTTTGTATTTGTTAGCTTCTGGCTGCTTGCTGCAGCACTTGACAACAATCAAATATTGATGACTTCAACCAATTGAAATATTATTGCATTCGATACTTGATTTAGTTGCACTCGGCGCCTTAACATGCGTATGCACCGCTATTTCGCTTTGCATTCGCTGCCCGCTTCGCACACCCACACTTAGCACTGCTGCTTCGGTATTGCCGTTTCACTCGCACTCGATTTGGCCGCTAACATAGCGCTGCGCGCTAACACCAACCGTTCCAAGTCAAAGTCGTTTCCAGACTAACATCAGCTCTTATAACGACGACCCGGAGTACCACTGTTATACTCAAAATGGCATCACCATCAGCCGCAACAGTATAAGAATGTCACTCTTATACTCTCGTACGCATACTCGTGAATGTAAAGAGCATTTTACAGTGAAGAGCAAAGGTATGTTTTGGTCCAATTATGTTTGCTAACAGTTGAACCAGGTAAATGTTAAAAGTTCTGCATAACTGCTGTTAGTTAACATGGCAAAATGTAAGCAAAACGCGTTTTCAAATATTTCATATATTTTCAATGATGTGTCTTTCAAAATTCGATAAACATTACAATTAAAGGAATTATATTTTAAACAAGTGCTATAAGAGTAATACTAGTTAGCTTTGTAAAATTTAACCAGAAAGCGTTCTCTAATATTCCGCATATTTTCAATGTTTCTTTAAAACTTTGTTTAATATTAATATTAAAGGAATTATATTTAAATAAAATGTGTAATTTATAAATATAAATAAAGATTACTTAAATTACAAACTTATACATATATACATAATTAATACAATAATTAGAGCACTTAATATCATCATTCTGTTCTTTTGTTTCCCCAATTTCTCCAATTTGTAGTGTTTGGATAATGTCGTATTTTGCCTTCATTGTAATCCTTTAATGTCCATTTCAAGAGACAACTTGTGCCATGTTGCAATTCCCAAAGTCCTGGCTGAACTCTCCTCCTTCGGAGTATTCTATCCTGACATATTCCCGTGTCCTGACTAGTCACATCTGCACAAATAACGGTTGCCGCTGTTGATCAATGCTCCAAGTTCCAGACTTCAGTTTGGCGGCCTAAAAACGTTAAAATGTGATCATCTCATTGTGATCGCCGATGGACTGAGCCTTATGGCTTACCTGTAGAGATCGGTCTCCCTCGCCTAGCTCGCTCCTTGCTATAGCTCCGCTGCGACGTCCTCCGCGGGCAGCAACGCCACGGGGATCAGCCGGAACGCTTCGCCCTCCAGCGACACGTTGCAGTACATTTCGCCGGGCAGCGGCTCCGTCTGCGGACTCAGAGGGGTGACCATCTGCAGCACTGTCACGGGTCCCTCGATAAACTCCACGGACTTCTCCCGCTTCACATGCAGCAGTTCCTGCTCCTGCTCCTGCTGCTGCTGCTGCAGCTGCTGCTCCCGCTCCAGGTCCTCGTAGGAGAGGCCCGTCAGGTCGTGGGCCGAGATGTCCTCGTTGGGATGCTTGTTGGCCATGTGACGTCGCAGATGGGCGCGCGTTGCCGCCGCGTAGGCGCAGCAGGGACAAGGGAATCTCTTGGAGCGCCAATGTTCCTTTGTGTGCGTCTTGGCGTGGCGCTGCAGGTTGTAGAGTCGCTTCGTTGTGTACGGACATTTGGGCACAGTGCAGCGGAAGACAACCGAATATTTCTGCTTAATTTCCGCCTCCATTTTGAACACCGCTTTGTTCAAATTGTTTTGCTTTTGCTGACTAAAATAGTTTTGTGTCAATTAATTTCTGGTGATGGCACTATCGACGCATCAATGTTATTCAAATGTTGATAACATAAATTTACTTATCGATAAATATAAAATGTTTTATTGGACAGCAGCAAATTTATTTGTATGAATATTGTTTTGTTTGAAGAATTTTTATTTTAATTGTACTTCTAAGAAATAAAAAAAAACAAGCGATGACAAAAGATATTGATTTCAACATGACAGCTCGTCGCTTGTGGCGGTCGATCGATAAATCGATATAATGCAGCAGCTCAGAATTGTTAATGCTCTTAAATGTTATTTGCCTAGTGCTCTCTTTACTGTTGCTAGTTCCCCGTTACCTATGTTAACTTCCAGTTGGCACCGTTACATTTGAATTAACTGTTAACGCTTCACACTTATATGACGGTATGCCCGAGACTCTTATATTCTTTTAAAAACAAGAGTCGCTTCAATAACAGCAAGATTGGCCAAAGCCTAGACGACCTACTGTTAATCAACAGCTTTTGCCGCTGGTCAGTTTAGCATTGAGTAAAAAACATCAAAGTGGGCAAACCGAAGCACCCAACACACACCCCCCTTGACCATTAGACGCCCTCGTGCGACAAGTTCTGGGTCATTTGGGCACACTCTGCCATTGGCTTTACCTTTAAGGTTTATGTCACAGCTGATGCCATTGTTGTTGTATTCTCTGTTTTCCTCTGATTCGCCCACATTCCGAGAGTGCGAAATGGTTAGTTGTATGGAGGGGGAGGAGAGGGGATGGTCTCTTGGATTGCGGTTCATTGTTGGGGTGACAAACCATTGAGAACATTTGTTGCCGGCCATTTGCCACATTGTTGCAATAGTGCCGTCGTTGTTGTTCTTGTTTTTGTTGCTGCTGCTGCTGCTCAGCGACTTCTTGAGGCGCTTGATTGTCGGGCCCTTTTACTGTGGTTATTGTGACCTGATAACGAATTCTTTTCCTTGTCTAGTTTTATGTCTTTGATTCAGACAGGGTAATCATTACATGTTATATTAAAAAAATTATTAATGATGATTATTTTATGATTTTTAAAGATCCTAATCAATGATTATTTTTAAGTGATGCTATAATCATTATACTTGGTGGTCACTTTGTGATCGTTTTTTTAGAACGATATATGAAATCGGCGAAAACTTGAGTTTTATTTTGCGCGAAGAATGTATATAATAAATGTTTCTGATTTATAAAATAAGTTTTATAAAACTACTTCAAAATAATCATCGTTGATGAAATTTTAAAAAATCATAAGCTTCGAAAACATTTATGATACGGATAGTTCGCTCATAAAGAATGCATTTGGTGTACTTCAGTTTGTTCTGTTTCTTTTCTAGGTGTGTGTAACAGGCAGATGGAAGCATCTCCGACATTTAATCTTGAATTGTGTGAATTTCAAAAATTATAGTAGCCAGAGACACAAGTTTTAGCATTCATTACGCAAATAATGTTTATTCTCAATTTATGAAGAAATGGATGTTAAATTTGGTAGACCATCTATGCTCCATACTTATAATATACCCTCTAATTGGTAATAATCCAACTAGAATAACAAAAAATATTTGATAAACAATTTTTCATACAAGAAGTTGCCATGCAATAATATACTTTTAGAGTGTATCTGTGTATACAACGTGTTACTAACGGGAACAGGGTATCTCGTAGGCGAGCACACTCGACCAAAGCGTTCTTGTTTTATTTAAAAACAAATTGATCATTACTTTCGGTGCCTGATTTGTATTTGCAGTACTAATAAATTACTTTTGTGCTTTCCCCCTAGACAAGTTCCAGTTTGCTTTATGTAAATCGTTTTTTGGGTTTTGGCAGGAAATGAAATTTTAGCGTCAATAAACGTGAGCCGCAGGATGAACCCAAAGGTCAACTCGCAACAAAGCGAGCTGGACACGATGCCAGTTTTTAACCTGCCTATGCTGAGCGTTGCATGCAATGTGTTTCATTAGCCTGCCCCCCTTTGCCCCTCCTCCCCTGCAGCATGCTACAATTTGGCACACATGAAATTCGCTACGCAATCGCTTTCAAATTTCACGCCCTATTAGATCATACGGGGAGAGACAGAAAGAGAGAGAGTGCATTTAAATTCGGTCATCCCCCTCACTCTGCTACTGAGCATGCAATTATCAGTGAAGCAGCAGCAGCGGTTGCGGCTGATTAGAGGCCAGATGCATTGCGAGTCCAGTTTATAGCTACAAATGCAGTTGCACTTCCAATTCAATTCATCAGCTTTTGATTAGCTTGCAAATTCGTTTCACACACGTTGCCGAAGGGAAGTGCTTGGCCCATTTCCGTTTCCTGTTGCCCAAAATGCTGCTGCCAAAAATGCAATTTCATAATGTAAGCTCCTATGCACCAAATAGCTTCAGCACTCATGAATATGCAAAATGGAAATCTGATCGCTCTTCGAAACTGCATAACACTGAAGCGGTTCGAACTCAAAGCTCAGAAATTTAAAATGGGTCAAAAAACATTAATTAGATAGGATTAGTTCTGGACTGAATTAGTGGTAAATTGTATTAAAATAGTAGTTGTACTTTTATAATTAAACTAGATTAGGTTTATTTTTTGGCAAATTAAAATTAGCCCAAATAATTAGTTATTCATATGCCCGATTTTATATGGTTAACTATAAATTTTGAAGAACTAAACCTATTTATATGATGAAGTTAATTAGCTGAATTATTACTACATTTTATTTAAAAACTACCCAATCTTTTATAAAGTTGATATCGTTTCTTTTTTTTTTTTTGTTAAGATTTAAATCAGCTTAAAATTAGGTTGATAAAATTGGTTTATCATATAAACTTTAATGCTTGATTTAATATGGTTAGAGTAGGAATTTTGAAAAGCTTTGTTTAGTTCTCGACAGAATTCGTAGTACATATTATTTAAATTGTACTGATTACGTTTTTTTGACACTTAAAGTAATTGGTAAATCATATTAACTTTAATACGCGATTTAAGGGGGTTAGAGTGGAAATTATTAAAACTCAGCCCAATAACGTGATGAAATTTCGTAAACGGTGTTCTGAAGAAATGTTAGGCTCATAGCTCTTACTATTGTACCCTGCAAAATCAAATTATTAAAATTGTATTGTGTAAGAATTGCCTTCAAGATCTTAACGTTTGGGCTGTGCGTTGATAGTTCAGTCAGTCAGGACAAACAATTTTATATATGTTATGTAGAGATTCGTTTTAGAAACCTGGGTTAAAATGTTTGCGGTCGGGTCAAAAGATGCCGACAACGCATGTTATCTCATGTTGTACAATAAGCGGTAGTTAATCTGGTTGTTAAACAAGCAACAGCAAGACGTGGCCAAGTAGTCGCTGCATCAAGGCTGCAGCTTGAACGGAACGGAATGGAAAGAAAACAAACGTAATGGGTGAAGATTGAAGTTGGGCACTTGGAAGCAAAAGCAAGATATGTTTCATTTTTGTACAGCAGAAGACGACGTCTTTGGAAAGGTTGAAATTAGCAGAACTCAACAGCGACTCCAGACGCTATTCCCGAGACGTTGTTGTTCCGTGGAAAATGAAAATGCCTTTTGTTAATATGCTTGTTGTCGCTTCTGTTGGAAGAGACTATCGTGTGTATGAAATCTGGCACGTGTGACAAGCACTGTGGATAACTTAGCAGTATTTTTACAAACTAATCAAAAATATAGTATTTCGGCAATTTAAAAGTATTGTTAATTAAATTTTAAATTATTATAACATATAAATGGGTATTATTACTTAGTGCCAACAGAAAATGCGTGCAACAAGCAGAAGTAGGCATCTCTCACTTTATAATTTTTTTTATATGTATATATAGTCTTGATCAGTGTCAACAGCCAAGTTTGTCTTTCTGTATAAACACATAGATCTCACAAGCTATTGGAGGTACCTAATATTTTTTGTAAAGAATTATTATTGCTCCCTTCAATTCTCCTCAAATTAAAAAAAAAAAAAGATTAACGTATTAGTGTATTAGTATTGACGATTAGCGTATTAAATCTAGAATCATGAGTTTTGGCACACACAATAATATCTATAGATGAAATGATTTCTAAAAATGTATTATCGAATTATCGGACAAATTTCAACGGCAAAAATCTGAAGCAGCTGCAAGCGATTAGTTAATTTTGCTGACACTATATGCTATATATTATTTATTTTTACAGAAAATATACTTTTTGGTATATTTTGGTATTTAAATATTAGAAGAGTTCTCACGCACAGTCGACCACTCTCGACTGTAGCTTTCTTACTTCTTTCTACAATAAATTACATGTTTAATTCAATGAAAATGTCGTGTTTTGTGTCCACTGTGCGCGACGCTATTCAGATACAATTTTGATGCGCCGGCTAAAGCAACAACAAGAGAAACAAACATGGCGGTGGTCCGACTAGATGCAACTGACAATGCTTTGTAGTTGTTGTAGGGTCGATGCTTATCCGAGCATGTAAGCAGCCTCTTAACGGCTTGCATTTAACAATGCACTCTGCACTCCTCCACCCTCCCTCCCCTCCCCCTCCTCACTCCCCTCCCCACCACCAACACTACGCATATGATGACCCCACATTGCACTGCAGCCACACAGTTTGGCAGCCACTGTCGAGCTCATTATGCGATTTATGTACTGCAGCAGCTGCAGCCTCTACCTGACTTGACTGTCTGTGTTGCTGGCACCGCAGCTTTCATAACGTCTAACCAGATACATAGCACAAAAGTAGCAGACGAACATACAATAAATAACAATCAGGTAGCTGCCAGTGGGAGTAAACTCTGGAATTGTGCAGCGAGCGAGGAGCGAGGAGCGGGGAGCGAGGGTTCCATAAAAAGCGCAGCTGCGGGCAGTTGCAAGCGAGACAACAAGTGGTGATGGGGGCCACCCGCGTCAGCAACGAGGAAATATGTTTGCCAAAGTTTACGATGTGTCTGCGACTGACAGCAACTGACCACAGTTTTGCAGCCACATGCCAGAAATGTTTGCATTGAGAAGCGCAGTGAAAGTCGCGATGCTGTCGCTGCTTTGCTGCTGTCCAGTTGATGGCTGTCAAACTGTAAGGCATCCAACACGCCTCACTAACCTCGTGATTTACTATGCTAAAGACCTGAACTCAAACCGGCTGCAACAGCCGGCAAAAAACGCCAATATCAGTCGACTGAACAAAAGGCGGGCGTTGGGAGGAGGGGACTGGAAGAGGGGTGTGTCATGCGTTTTAACATAATGAAAATGTTTGGCGGCTACACAACAACAACAACGACAAATTTGCATCAAATTTGCATTTTTTGTTGCAATTGCAAGAAAGTGAAAATTGCATAAATAACACACACAAGTTGCAAGTAGCTTTGCAAGAAGCAAACAGCAACAAAATATTGAAGCAGGTCAGCGCGAAATGAGCGAAAGTGAATCAATGCATTGGGAGACGAGAAAAGAGAATTAACAAACCTGAAACAGGAAACGCGGCGAAACATTTACCCATTTGCAATGCCTCTCGAACTGTGATGCGTGACAAACGACTAAAAGCCAACTCTGCAGTGATTGGCTGCAGTTCAATAAGTATGAGTATATAGAAAAGTATAGCATAGTAAAAGTATATATTATTTTAAACTTTGAACACATTTAAAAAATCTCTTAACAGTATTAAAGTCGTTAAATAATAGCTTTACAAATTCCGAACATTTTAGGACTAGGATAAGAATGGTATGATTTTTAACCACTATAGACGATGCAATTCTTTTATAAGGAAGTGATATGAAATCGGCGAATAGTCGATCAAAGAAGCTGCAATTTACAATTAAGTTTTATTTTGTGCAAATCGAATTTAAATTAAATACTTATAATTAATTATTTTAATTTTTGTTTGTTTAACAATAATAATCGTGATAAAAGTTTTATAAAATTACCCTTTTATATTCATCATCATCGTTGAAAAACCTTTTAAAAAATTATAAACTTCGAAATCATAGTTCGATATGAATAGTTCGCTCATAATGGAGCGTTCAAGTATATGCAAATATTGTATAGTAGGTGTGTGATTTTTAATTAAAACAAAATAAAAAATATCATTATTTCCACTCCATGGTTAACAATTTCACTTCGGCAAAAACATTAAATATGTTACACATCATTTTTGATATATCATAATAATATCACCAGTTGTACAGCGTTTCCTTCAATAAAAAAGAATACAACGGAAAAACATTAAATTTGTCGAGATATTTAAACACTTTATAATTATTTACAATTCTCATATTCATAATAAATATTAAAGAACAGTTCATTATTTCCGATTACCTCGACGCATTTCAACTTCGCCCCCGAAAAACTTTTGACATTTCATTTCCATTCACAGGATCCGTTACCTCAGGCATTTCAACTTCATACCATCTCGAAGTCGAAGTCGAACTGCATTTTAACATTAATTCTTTATTTAATTTAATTCAACAAGATATAATTGTTTTACTTTGCTAATTTACTTTTGGCAGCACTATTAACTCAATTACCAAACCATTGACCATTGGGAGATTCAGAGTACTGTATTGTAATTATGCAAAATACTTTGTACCCAAGCAGAAGCAAAGGAATTAGACAATAAATTTATGTAAAAAGCGCAGGCTGTAAACTGTCACGTCGTCAGCAAAAATGCTGGCAGCAACAGCAGGAGAAACCATCACCACGTGTTTAGCGAAACCTGCCCCCAATCTCGTTGCCAGCACACCAGATAACCATAAGGATGGCGACGTCGGTGGCGTCGGTGGCGTCGGCGGCGGGTTTCGGGCACTTTACACGAATTACTCGCGACTCGCGACTCGCGACCCAAGCACATTGTAATTCATATTATGCAGCAGAAGGAGGAACGTTGGTGTTGGCGGAGGACAGCCTGTTCCATTTCAAATCCTTGGGGACATTGTCAGAGCCCGCTTGAGCTATGAGTTGATTTTTATTTTTAGCACATGACGGCTGCCTCAAGGTTGCGAAGACTTGAAGGAGGAGGTATCGTCTTGTCTCGCCTTGTCTCGGACGGATTTGTGCGTAAGCTCTGCGCATCTCCAACTTTAGTCCAATGCTCTCCAAATAGCTGTAGACATTTGCAGTCGCTGTAAAACTTAACGTGAGATAAGATGCTCAAATGAAGTGGAAATATGCTTGGAGAATACTTGCAGATATTACTAAAGAACGATAGCTAGAAGATCATTTTATTGTATTGCTCTCGTATAAATCCAGCGACTGCAAAACCAGCTTACCTGTTTATTAGCTGCGAAGCCCATGCGGGAAAACAGAATCCGTTTTTCAATTTCAACTGCAAGCTGGCAGCTTGCCACAGGACTCTCAGCGCCTATATATGTATATACTAGTATATCAGGACTCGTTGCGGCTTCTCTGACAGTTGCACTATTTTTTACGCGACACATCTTTGGTTATTTAGCACTTTGGCGCTGCTGTTGCTGCAAACGTCAGGAATGTTCCACTACGTCACATCACATGAAATATGAAATCAAACGCTAACGACGCAAACAAGTGTCGCCGTCGCCGTCGCCGTCAGCGCAAGGACATCACGTGATTGCGAGGTAGTGGCCAATTCCCGAGCCGTTTTCTCCACTTTTCTTATTTTTTTGTCTGCGAGTGTAAAGAGAGTGTTTAAGGGCGAGTCCTGCAAGTGCAAATCCCCAGCGCAAACACCAATAAAGCGCGACTTTTGAATGTGAAATCAGTTGCAAAATTAAGGACGAGCTGCGTGCCAGTTGCTGTCAGCTCTACCCAAAGGGAATCGCTGATAGTTTGTTCTACAAATGTGGCAATCGCTGCCATCTCCACTTTCATTGCCCAGCTGTGGGTTCCGTTCAATGGGAGCAGAGCTTAATAACATGCAAATGATGTGAAAATGCATAGAAAAACGAGGGAAACCCAAATGCCACTTACATTTTTCATACAAACGCTGCAATTTCGCAACGTTCTCTCCCTCTCCATCTATCTTTATCTATCGGTGTGTGTGTTTGTGTGTGTGTGACACCCTCAATATTTTCCAAACGCAAATAGCAGACAGCCAGCTTTGGCATTGCCAGCCAGGCGACCATCTGATTATGCAGCAATGATTGAGTATTTGCTGGATGCGGGAAAGAGGAGGAGGAGGACGAGGTGGCCACCAGGGGTAGCTCCAAACGGCAGCGGGAAAATCTAGTGAAAAACTCCTTGAGTCTGCGGCTTCTTATCATCACTTCAATTTCTCAGCCCGGCAATTGCATTTCAACGAAAGCAAATTTAAAACAATCTAACACTTTAATAGCGATGAAATAAGACAGATCAACAAATCTTTAAGTAAATCATGGCGCTTTTTTCGATATGGAAATTAAAGCGCAAAGCTTTGAGAAACTCTGAATTTTTGCATTTAATTTCAAATTTGTCGACACATGTCCAAGTCGTGTTTCGAATTGAGGTTGAAGTTGTTTCAGTCCAATGTGTTAACAACTGGACCAACTGTGGCCAATAAATTGGCGAATATAAAACTCCTCAAACCGCAGGTGGTCAAATGTTCAAAATAAATGAAAAGTCGTAAAAACATTTTTCAATCAATTCAATTTGCGTTCTGCATTTTTGTTAATTTTCAAAGTCTGGGAATAACTGCGATAACAACCCAAGACTTTAATATTATTTGGGACTTTAAACTGATCTATAGTAATAAAATTTTTAGAATTATTTTGTTAAACTTCAATTCATTTATCACTTCGTTTTTGCACTTTTGAATCCAATAGTATGTTATGTCTTATGTTTTAATCCTTTAATGCAAATCGTGCTTAAGCAACTCGCTCTTCACACTGTCAACTTGGCCGCGTTACTAAAAGTAGTCCACAGAATGGCCAATGATTTGACCAAAGTGAAAAAAAGGCAGCGACGCCAACGTCAAGCTGCAGCACAACAAACTCCACATTGTGGGTACTGTACACAAATATAATTAAATATCCATATGAGTATCACTTACAAACGTATATGTATTTTGTACAGCATAGCTACATAAGCAGACAAGTACATTTACAAAGAATATATATGTGCAAATACATATATTTTCATTTTCAATTTGCAGTCTTCTCCTTACGATTTTGCTGATTAGCACAAAAATTTTGTGGGGCCAAGTGGACAACAACTTGGGCATTAGCTGTGCTTGTTGTAGCTCCATTTGTTGCTCTTGTTGTCATTGGTGCACTTCAATGAAATTGTAGCCTCGTCGCATGCAACAGACGAAGCCCCAACTGATCTATGTCGGACTATCAAATACTCTTAGTTTTGCTCAAGCTGAAATTATTCAATGGACACCACAAAGCTCCAAATAAATAATAATGTTGTCAATAATTAATAGATTAGATTTATTATTTTATAGAATATTTATAGAATTAATAATAGAATAGAACAGAAATTATACTCCCTTAATTATTTATTAATTTAATTAAAACAAATTAATACTTTTATTATTATTTGTAATCTGAATGAATATTAACAATCCCATTACTTTCTGCTGATAATAATTAATAACTAACATGGAATGAAAAACTTAAAAATAATTCTAATAAATTAGCATCTCATCTTACCTAATTTTTCAGGAATATCCCAATTCCCAAGAGCTAGGTTATTTTACATTCATAATTTATATTTTGTTCATCTTTAAAGACTATAATTTAAAACTAACATAAGTTTTATATTACCATTTTTAATTTAACTACAGTAATTTTTTGAACGTCGACTGTTCATAGTTGACTTTAAAATAAAGTAAAATAAAAAACACGGGCAACAAATATTTACTATAATATTTAAAGTCGTGTCTACATTTTAAGCTGTGTAATATGCCACTTTCCGCGCGTTGAATTTTGCAACAGTCGGCGAAAAATTGGAAATGCTTTTAGCCTGTCGACAGTTTTGCATGCACTGACACAGTGCAGCGTGTGAAACTTAGCTTACGTAACGATAAAGCGCCTTGCACAGACATATGTACCAGCACATATGCGGCTCATATCAATTTGTTTAAATTCCCATTTCGATACACGCATTACAGTTGTCGTTTGGAAGTCGAGGCCAACATAATTGATGTTAGCTGGAATTTTGCAAGTTTTGCAAGCGCTGCTCAATTCTCACGCCATCGTCGCACCGGTGTTTCCTGTGCTGACGCTGACTTCGACGCCAACTGCACAAGCCAGCGACGAGAAACCAAAAACTTTTGAAAGCAGCTCTGGAATTCGCTCGGATTACTAGACTTACAAATGAACATAATCTTAAGTATATACTACATAGTATTCTACGTGCAATCAAACACGTTTTCCAATTTTGCCTTGTATTTAAATTGAGGATTTTCAATTAGCTCGATTCTTAACTGGTTAATGGACTAATACTTGAGCCTTTTAAATAAAAAAAAGTTAAACAAAACAAATAAAACATTTTGTTGTTGTTTTTCGAGACCTAAGCCGACCACAATTCTATCTCTAATCAATCTAGTATTAAAAAAAATTGGGGAAGTTTATTATTTGAAATCGCATATGTATAGAATAACACCTTAAAATGTGCATACCGATCAAATTAATGGGGATATACATATATGTTATGTAGAATGTACAAATTGAAGCTTTTTCGCGCAGCCTCGGGCTAAAGATGCACTGACCATTTACACGAAGATCGTAATTTCTGTCCAATTCTCAAAATTCAAAAAGAAAATTATGAAAAGATTTTGAATTATTTCGATTTTATATATCTATGTCTTATTCACAATCGTATTCTAAGGCTTGGCACAAACGAAAAAATTTATTGTCGAGATGACAGTTTAAAGTTTTCGCAGTGCATGTTGAGTAAGTAGATCCAAAATAGTCAGAAATTTTGTCAAGTTATTCTTGCTGTATAGTTTTTTTTATGGATTTAAGAAAAAATCGTATTTGTTTGTGGAGGTATTAAAGAATCAACATGTTTTATTTACACAACTCATATAATATATCTTATGGCGTACTTTCAAGATTTCATTGTCGAAGTAGATATATAGCTTAGTTATACTTATTAAACAAACATCGGCAAAGTTTTACATATAAAGCAGCTTCTACTCCACGCCCTTTCCCTGTGTTGACATTCGTATTGTGGTTGATGTCGCTGGCGTTGCCTTAATGAGCTTTGTTGCGTCTTTGGTTGGCTGAGCGGCAACTGTTACAGTCGGTGACTTGGACACAGCGCCGATGTTGAGCACTCGTCGCACAGCGGCTCCACCGGGTGCTATAGCCGGTATGGCGGCTGATCGATTGGCCAACATCTGCACAGGTTTAAGACCAGTTGCAGATTTTATGTAAATGTTGCGCAATGGCTTGCCATCACTGCCAATCGTTGTGGATGCCACAGAGCTGTTGATCACCTGAAACTGCGGAATGCTTTTGTTGCCCAGACTAACAACACCGCCTGCTTGACGCAGTGCTCCAGCTGACGCAGCATTCAGCACTGTCGCTCCAGCTGTCGTCTTGATTGGTTGCAGATTGAGCGTCTTGACATTGGCCGCATCCAGCACCACTTGGCCGCTCGTTGTGGGCGTTCCAGCCGCCGTCACAGCCGCTTTGGGACTGCTCACAATGCGTATGGGCAAGGCTGTGGCGCCACTTGGCAATCGTGTACCAGTTGTTGATGTTGTTGTGGCTGTCGTTGTAATGGGTTTCATAGTGCTACGATTGATATACACCACCTTGTTGCCTGTGCCAACAGTGCCACCCTGTGCGGTAAATAGCTGTTGTATGCCTTTGTTGATCACAATATTGCTGCTCTTTGCGCCGCCAATAACGCCTGTGGGCTTCCCTGGATTAGTGGCCTCCTTGATGATCTTATGGCTGAGGATTAAGGGGCTGTTCGAAGAGGTCGCTGCAAAATGGAAATATTAAATGTGAGAACTAGAAAAGTATGCCGACTATTCTTACGTTTCATTAGATGATCCGATTGTTGTTGTAGCTGCTGCTGTTGTTGCTGATCGGCAATGTTACCTTCGTTGTCTGCAAACACAATTGGCATATCAATGATATTCGAGAGATCCATATTGCCGGCTATGCTCTGTTGTGAGGCAGACACATTCTTTGTGAGTTGCAACATCGGTAAGCCACTGGAATTCTTAATCACTGTATACTTTTGTTGCGGCGTCGATGATGATGCGGCGGCAGCAGTTACAAACTGTGTTGTTTGTCCCGTGGGTGTCTTAAGTGTGAAGATTTGCTGGCCACTGGAGGTGGGCAATGTTTTCACAATGCTTCCAATACTGGTTGGTGTCACTGTGGCTGTTGCTGGGGAATTGTTGTTGCCTTTGCTAATGGTGTAATTGATTAGCTTATTCTGCGACGTCAACGCTTTCAATTGCACAAATTGGCTCGAGGGTATCATCTTGATTTTGGTGCTGGAAGATAGTGCAACAGTTGTTGGCGCCACTTTGGTCACAGTTTGTGGCGCCTTGGCGACCGTAGGAGCATAAACTGGTTGTTGACCATCTTCATATTCAAGTGTTTCCTCCAGCATGTTTTCAATAGACAGATTCATCTCCTCATTATTCAGCGTACTTTTATCCGTTGTGCCGGCCTTCACGACAGTGGGCACAACGCTGGGCAACGGACGGGTCCGAGGGCGTCCAACTGTAGAAATGGAAACTGTTAGTCGATGAAACGGGGGGTGATAATCATTCTTTGTGGGCAGGGACCGTAAACTACTTTTCGAATGAACGAATAACCTTAAAATTATAATAATAAATACATTAAATGTAGGTAATAAAGGAATCATGAACGTTACGGTCCCTGATTCGTGGTGAGTATATGCCAGATTGTTTACCCTTTCGCTTGACTGCAAATGGATCGATGAGGCGCGGTGGCTTAGGTTTGGGTAACTTTGGCACACGCACATCTTTGTGATTAGTATGATTAGTTGATTGGTGCAAATGAATTTGGGTGGGATTTGGATAACGTGCAGCAAACATGCAAAGGATAACAGGGGGTTTTGTATTTTAATGATCGATTAATATGGATTAGCATGATAATTAAAAAAGCATTATGACATTCAGTTGCAGCTGATGTTAATTTAACTTCTCGATATGCTACTCACTGTGAGGCACAAATTTGGGTTTAGTTGTTGGCACGCCGCTCTCCTCCTGACCATCCTGAGCCTTTCGCTTGCGAGCCTGCGTCATCTGTCCCTTGTTCACATTGCCATCGGCCAGCACATGCTGTTGCTTCGGTGTGCGCTGATACGAATTGCTGCCCAGAAGCGAGGTGGGCATGCGTGGGCCCGGCGGATTGCTCAGCGTCTTGTTAAGAAACTCATAGACCTCGTCCTAATATCAATTATCGTAAATATGATCAATTTAAATCGCAATGACAGGAATATAAGACTGACATACCACTACCATAGAGTCCACCATGGCTTGAGTGACACCCTCGATGCGCCGCTTGCTTTTGGGCACTCGCAACGCGTCATCGGCACTGCCAACAACGACCAGCGATGACTCCGACTGCATTCGTTCGCGCAGTCCCTCCATCTCCTCTTGACTGCTGCGTGCCGAGTTTTGACCAATCACAAACAGAATAGGCGCCTTTATGTCCAGGAGGCGATCGTCAGGCGCTCCCCGTGGTCCACGCAATGTATTGTATGCGAAGCCCATGCAAATGACGCACGCCACGCTCTCCGACATGGCAACCTGCAATGCCAGCGCTGCGCCAGCATTGAAGCCAACCAGAATGATGCCGCGATTGGGATTCTCGGTGCGTAGCTCGTGGATGCGAACACGTGTCAGCGAGACAATAGTCTCGGCCACTTGGTCCAGATTCTGGCGACCAATGCGATCATCTGTTGCAATATACAAAATATATTAGCGAACATTCACAATCCGACTTAACTAATTGCTTACTCGAATTGGGCAGCGTAATCTGCACAATTTGTGCGATGGTTGCCAAGGCCTGGTACCATTTTTGCATGCGATCTGGCACCGGGCCGCTGGTCGGCATTGTCGGCACTGCCACCATGATGGCATTGTGCGCCAGGTGCCGCGACTTGGCCAATATCTCCGGTTCCCAACGCTTCTTCATAACGGGCGCCAGCAACTCTTGACTATTGTTCAGCGGTCGACTGAACAACATTTTGTCCGTCAGAGTGGGCAGCTTGCTCTTCAACGTTTGCATAATATCCAAATACGAGGCCATATACGATGGCGGCAGATGCTCCATGAGCAGAGCATGCAACCACTGTGTGGTGCGCGGCTCCCAAGCAACACTGGCCAAGGCACGTCGCATCCGGGAGCTGGACTTGTCGACGGCCACGCGACGATGCACCGCCTCATGCTGTCGCTTATCGTTGGCCAAACGCGCCAACTGATCCTGATCCAGTATGGTAGCCACTTTATCGAACAGCACTTCTTGCGCATATGTCCAGCCAATGCTAAAAGCAATAATGCCACATTAATAGTAGACATAAGTTAAAGCTAAACAATTAGTTTACCGATTGACGCGTGTTTGCCAATCCTGCTCGTCGGAGTTGTTGTTGCGCACGTATTTGGCAATTCGCGCACACTCGTTCATCAGCTCCTTGGCGCCGATTTCATCGTAGGGAGGCACATGCGCTATATGCTGCGGGTCACCAGAGTCGTCGTGGTTGGGATAAGTGTGGCAAGTGTGGCATTGCGGCGCATGACGCACTAGAATTGTGCGTGCCTGAGCCAAGCCGTTGCTGATGGTTGAAGCATCCGCACGTGGAGCATCGCGCATGTAAGCATGCTCCATGGATGCCTCACTGGGCACGGAAATGGTGCTCGACTAAAGTAAAGAAAAAAAACATGAGTAACAAATTTACATGTATATACATATAAGAGTTGAAAATGAGTAATTAATTGTAATCATTTTAGAGTATTGTAACTATAGCGACAGGATTGTAAATAAAAATGTTTTAGTGGAAAATGATGTTGGAGGATGTTGGTTATGGGCGTGATTTGGAATCTTGATTGAAGGCTGGGGCTAAGCAATATTGGGTTTGTTATTACGCTCTCTGATGCAATTGCCATTGTTGTCACAGCTGACGACGATGTCTTGGGTGGCGAGCTCAAGATGGAGGCGGCGCTGCCCAATTGCCCTGCTTTGACCACATAGAAAGAAGTGTTCGTGGTGGAAATGGTTCCTGGCATCTTTGTTGTTGTCGTTATTGGTGTTGTTGTTGTTGACAAAACCGCCGCACGCGTTATGTTTGTGTGTGTGCCTGTGTTTGTGTGAGTGTTTGTGTGTGTGTGAGGCTGTAGTTTTGTGTATGCTGTGCCAGCCCTGGCAATAAATTTGCTCGGGCTGTATGTAATAATTGAGGAGCTGCTGGTTGTTTTCTTCTCCACCACAATTTCATTTTTGCTGCTTTTACTTGGTTTAATTTGTAACATTTTTGTGTAATGTGTAATTTATATGGCTGAGTTTTTTTGTATATTTGTTTTACTCGCTAAGTGCAGTCTTCTCTTCTTCTTTAACTTGCGTTATTGCGGCTCGCGGATTTCACTTATTTTTTGCACTTATTTAAATAAAACTTAAAAACGAGCACGCATAATTAAAAATGATTGTATTGTATTGCATTTAAAATATTCCTAATTGGTTGCGTATTTTCTTTAGAAATCACTTCCTGCGTATTTGCAACTAAAACATGGCGTGCTCTTCGCGGCGTTGCCAGTGCGTCTGAAACACCTATGTAACTTTAGGGCCATCTGGCAACGCCAAATGCTTCAGCGATTACCATAAATAAGACTTTTCCCACCAAAAATTAATCAACATACCGCAATTGGATTACGTTCTAAAACTATATTTGATAGAACTAATATCGTCTACTTACGGATTCGCTGGGCGTGGGCGTTAGGGGCTGCATACTTTTTATAACTGAATGCTGTATTCCAGCGTCTTCGTGCGCCACATTCTGACCAATGTGTCCTGCTTTTTGCACAAAATCATTGAAGCACTCGATGAACGAAGTCATTGCTGATGCACACAATATAGAACTATTGATTTGAACTCAATTGCACGTTTGTTGACTAATAATAAAAAGGGTAAAACATTAAAAAGCCAGTGTCGCTTGATCAAAATATGTCAAGATTTGAAAAGTGTTGCCACCCTATGCATCAGCGACGTTTTGCAATACTTACAGCAAACAGCTGATTCCTAATCGTCGGAGATAGCAACGTGAGACGCACCGCTTGGTGGTTTCGCATTTCGTTCACACATACCCATCACTAACTAGCGTGCTAGTTTTGTTTTCCAATTTCCCTCAAACGTTTTGTGTCGCTGGTATTGAATTTGGTGAAAATTGCAGCATGGAGGAGCTGCAGCAGTTAGAGTACCTCTCGCTGGTCTCGAAAATCTGCACAGAGCTCGACAACCATTTGGGCATCAACGACAAAGATCTGGCCGAGTTCATTATCGACCTGGAAGAGAAGCATCGCAGCTACGAATCCTTTCGCCAGGCTCTTCTCGAAAATGGGGCCGAATTTCCAGATTCGCTTGTACAGAACTTACAGCGCATCATCAACTTAATGCGACCGACGCGAGCCGGCGGCAACACCAAGTCTGCCCATAGCGAAGACTTTAAAAAGTCAGACAAAAAGTCACAGCTAATGAAAATGTTTCCCGGCCTCGCTTTGCCCAATGACAAACAGAGCAGCAAGGACGAGCTGGAAGAGGACGACGAGGAGCGCAAGGAATCGAAGAGCAAACCGAATATCAAGCACATCGAAATGAGCGACGTGGACGCAGCCATGTTGGAGTTGGAAGCTCTGGCGCCGGGAGAGAATAAAATAGATCATACCGAGGTTAAGGAGAGCAAGCGAAGACAGAGATCCAGCTCAAGAGAGCGCCACAAGCGCAGGGAACGCAGTCGCAGTAAGGAGAAGCACAGGAGCAGGGATCGGGGAAAGGAGAGTGGACGAGACAGGGATCGCTACAGAGATCGGGAGCGCAATGGAGATCGAGATCGTGATAGGGAGCGAGATCGTGATCGTGATAGGGAGCGAGATAGAGATCGCGACCGTGATCGGGATAGGGAGCGTCGCCGGCATCGCAGCAGATCCCGCGAAGATCGTGAGCATCGTCGTCGTCGATCCAGCTCGCGAGATCGCCACGATCAACGCAGGAAACGTTCCAGCTCCCGTTCTCGCCAACAGCACGACAATCAGGACAAAATGCTGCCGCCCGCGGCTGTGATGACCGATGATCCCGAGGCGGGTAAAATCTACTCCGGCAAGGTGGCCAACATCGTGCCATTCGGCTGCTTTGTGCAGCTGTTTGGAGTGCGCAAGCGCTGGGAGGGTTTGGTGCACATCTCGCAGCTGCGAGCCGAGGGACGAGTCACCGACGTCACCGAAGTTGTGGCCCGCAATCAGACGGTCAAGGTCAAGGTGATGTCGCTGACAGGCCAGAAAGTGTCGCTCTCCATGAAGGAGGTGGATCAGGACAGCGGACGTGATCTGAATCCCTTGTCGCATGCCCCCGACGAGGATGAGATGTCGCTGCGCGATCGCAATCCAGATGGACCGTTCGCTAGCACTTCGTCCATACTTAATCTGCAGGGCCAGAACATTGATGGCGACGAACACGAATCCCGTAAGCGGGTGACGCGCATCTCTAGTCCCGAGCGCTGGGAGATCAAACAGATGATTAGCTCTGGCGTGCTGGATCGCAGTGAGATGCCCGACTTCGACGAAGAGACGGGTCTGCTGCCCAAGGACGAGGACGACGAGGCGGACATTGAAATCGAAATCGTGGAGGAGGAGCCGCCGTTTCTCTCCGGCCATGGGCGTGCCCTCCACGACTTGTCGCCCGTACGCATTGTGAAGAATCCCGACGGTTCGCTGGCCCAGGCAGCCATGATGCAGTCGGCGCTGTCCAAGGAGCGTCGCGAACAGAAGATGCTGCAGCGCGAACAGGAAATGGAAGCGGTGCCCAGCAATCTCAACAAGAACTGGATCGATCCGCTGCCCGAGGACGACAGCTCACGCCATCTGGCTGCGAATATGCGCGGCATGGGCGCCGCTCCACAGGAGGTGCCCGAGTGGAAGAAGCACGTGATTGGCGGCAAGAAGTCGTCGTTTGGCAAGAAGACCGACCTGACGCTGGTCGAGCAGCGCCAATCGCTGCCCATCTACAAGCTGCGCGACGATCTCATCAAGGCGGTCACCGACAATCAAATACTCATCGTCATCGGCGAGACGGGCTCCGGCAAGACCACGCAGATCACTCAGTATCTGGGCGAATGCGGCTTCACGGCCCGCGGCAAGATCGGCTGCACACAGCCCCGTCGTGTGGCCGCCATGTCGGTGGCCAAGCGGGTGGCCGAGGAGTACGGTTGCCGGCTGGGCCAGGAGGTGGGCTACACGATACGTTTCGAGGACTGCACCAGTCCCGAGACGGTCATCAAGTACATGACAGACGGCATGTTGCTGCGCGAGTGCCTGATGGAGGCGGAGCTGAAGACCTACTCGGTCATCATGTTGGACGAGGCGCACGAACGCACCATTCACACGGATGTGCTGTTTGGGCTGCTCAAGACGGCGGTGCAGAAGCGACCCGAACTCAAGCTCATTGTGACGTCGGCCACGCTGGATGCGGTCAAGTTCTCGCAGTACTTCTTTGAGGCGCCCATTTTCACGATACCGGGACGCACATTTCCGGTCGAGGTGCTGTACACCAAGGAGCCCGAGACGGACTATCTGGACGCGTCGCTGATTACCGTCATGCAGATCCATCTGCGCGAGCCGCCTGGCGACATTCTGCTCTTCCTCACGGGCCAGGAGGAGATCGACACCGCCTGCGAGATCCTGTACGAGCGCATGAAGAGTCTGGGACCCGATGTGCCTGAGCTGATCATTCTGCCCGTCTACTCCGCACTGCCCTCGGAGATGCAGACACGCATCTTTGATCCGGCTCCCGCCGGCAGTCGCAAGGTGGTGATTGCCACCAATATTGCCGAGACTTCGCTCACCATCGACGGCATTTTCTATGTGGTGGACCCGGGCTTCGTCAAGCAGAAGGTATACAACTCCAAAACGGGCATGGACTCGCTGGTGGTCACGCCCATCTCACAGGCAGCCGCCAAGCAGCGTGCCGGTCGTGCTGGTCGCACTGGACCCGGCAAATGCTATCGCCTATACACGGAACGTGCGTATCGCGACGAGATGCTGCCGACTCCCGTGCCAGAGATACAGCGCACCAATCTGGCGACGACAGTGCTCCAATTGAAGACCATGGGCATCAATGATTTGCTGCATTTCGATTTCATGGATGCGCCGCCTGTGGAGTCCTTAGTGATGGCCTTGGAGCAGCTGCATTCGCTGTCGGCGCTGGACGATGAAGGTCTGTTGACACGACTGGGACGTCGCATGGCAGAGTTTCCATTGGAGCCCAATCTGTCCAAGATGCTGATCATGTCCGTGGCGCTGCAGTGCTCCGATGAGATTCTGACCATCGTCTCCATGCTCAGCGTGCAGAATGTGTTCTACCGGCCCAAGGACAAGCAGGCGCTGGCCGATCAAAAGAAGGCCAAGTTCAACCAGGCGGAAGGTAAGTCATCATTGCAATCTATCAAATCAAATCAATATTACAATTTACTGACACGTTTGTTGTTTCTTTAGGTGACCATCTGACGCTGCTCGCCGTTTACAACAGCTGGAAGAACAACAAGTTCTCCAACGCATGGTGCTACGAGAACTTTGTCCAGATCCGGACACTCAAACGGTCGCAGGATGTGCGCAAGCAGCTGCTAGGTATCATGGATCGTCACAAGCTGGACGTCGTCTCGGCTGGCAAGAACTCGGTGCGCATACAGAAAGCCATTTGCTCGGGCTTCTTCCGCAATGCGGCCAAAAAGGATCCCCAAGAGGGTTATCGCACGCTGGTCGATTCCCAAGTGGTCTACATACATCCGTCGAGTGCGCTGTTCAACAGGCAGCCGGAGTGGGTCATCTACCATGAACTGGTGCAGACCACCAAGGAGTATATGCGAGAGGTGACCACCATTGATCCCAAATGGTTGGTGGAGTTTGCGCCGTCGTTCTTCCGCTTCTCGGATCCCACCAAGCTCAGCAAGTTCAAGAAGAATCAACGCTTGGAGCCGTTGTACAATAAATACGAGGAACCCAATGCCTGGCGCATATCGCGAGTGCGACGGCGCCGCAATTAATTTCTACATTCGGTACAATTTCGTGTGTATTCAATAAACTTCTAAGTAACAATATCAAAAATTAAGACAAATAGTAATGTTTAATTAATACCCTTTGTGTCCCCGGAACCGCTGTCGATTGTCCAGCTAAAAGAAATGTTTCAATCACTAGTTTATATTGGTTGACTGCAGCTACTCACCAAGGAACGCTTGCACTCGTAGAAGGTGTTCCGGAGCACCTGGCACTCTGGCGGCACGCTGTTGTCCTGGAGACACTGGCGGGGAGTCTTCTTGTCCAGACGACAGCACTCGCTCTCTAGCAAGCACATCTTGAGATCTGCTCGTACGCCGGCACAGGCGGATTCGTCTGCCAGCTTCTCGTTGCCCTCGTATCGCATCATTTTGAGTAATTACAAACTCTAACTTTGATCGTTATCAACAACAAACTTGTTACAAAATCGGCAAACGCAACACAACTGTTAATCGTGAGTGTTGCAAAACAACTGTTAATCGTGGGTGCTACAAAACAGCTGTCAATCGTGAGTGCTCCAAAACGTTGAACGATGTTTTGTCGTATCTGTAAAATTTAACTGCAGTCACACTTTTCGTTTGTTGTGCCGAATCAAAGAATCAAGTTGTTTATTTTGGACTCAATGTAGTTCGTACAGTGGCATACGGTATTTATAATGGTCTACGATGAGCGCAGCGACGGCAGCAGCTCCAGCGATGCACATGACAGCTTTCAGCGCAGCATGTCCACCAAAATGGGAGCTCAGCAGGTCACGATGCCCAAGCACATTCCGTTTCCGGAGCACGCGACCACCTCCGAGTGGCTCAGCGAGCTGATCATGTGCGCCTTCACCATGGGAGCAGCCATAGTGCAATTCATAAACATTTACCGCACCAACTGGTGGCTGCCACACCTGCACACGCGCCACATGGTGGTAAGCAGCATGAACTTGTTTTTGCGATGTGAATTGATTTAAGTTGTTTGCTTGTTTGCAGAACATCGAATTAATTGATCCGTATTTGCGGTATCTGATACTCATACTGAACACGCGACGTCTGCTCTATTGCATGCTGCTGGCCAAGTGGAAGACCAACGAGCGGCGCCTGCTGCGCTTAGGCATCAAGTATGGCTTCGGAGGACTTGTGCAGGCGGCTCTTGGATATTGTGCTCTACGACTCTATCAGCAGCACTCTTACGTGCTGCTCTTTTATCTCAGCTATCCGTGAGCATGCTTTCCACATCCGTTTGACTGTTATAATTTACAACGTGTTTCGTTGCAGCGTTGCGGTGTATTTAATCATCTTCGGCTTCCAGCTGGAGCCGTTCATGCGCACCAGATTCGAACTGCCCGGCGTCTACATCAACGACATGCCCGTCCACAGTTGCACCACGAATGCGATGCAAATTCGGGATGAGATCGAGACGTTGCGGCACGATTTCAACAAACGCTTCAAGCAGTTGATTTTCACGTGCATGCTGAATGCCTATTTGGTCCTCATCCCATGTCTCCTGGCGCTAAGCGTCCAGTACAATGTGATGCGTGCTGCGCAGCACTGCATCATTGTCTGCTTGGGCGCTTTCAGCTTGTCCGCCGTCTTTCTCTATCCGGCCAAATACAGCGATACGTTGCACCGCGCTACCTTGCACTTGGGCAGCTGGCAGCGCATGGATCGGGATCCGCAGGCAGCCCCCTCGCAGCTGATTGTGGCAGCTAACGCACAGACCTGGTCCAAGTACGCTGTCTATGGCCATGCCACGGTGGTGAAGCACAATGGAGCGCTCTATCGCAGCCATGGACTGGTCACGGTCGCAACTCCAGGCAACGCCAGCCATGTGCGCTTCTATGTAAGTCGAAAAAAGTTGAACACGATTTGGATTTTAATTGAATGACATTTGCAGAAGCTGTTCCACAATCCCACCATCATCTATTCCACATTGGCCACGTTTCAGGGCGTTGTCCTGCTGGTGGAGATCGCGTCGCTGAGCGCGGCCAACATTGAGTGGCACTTCGTGCTGTCCGTGAGCTTTGTGGCCTTCACCAGCATGGTTGCCTTCTTCAAGCTGGTCAGAGACTATTTGATTACCAAACATCTCTACAAGGCGGAATGCACATCCATTTACAATTAAATACAATACCAAATAAAACAAGTTATTATTCCTAACAGATAAGTGTGTTTAACAATTTCGCTGACTCTCAATAATATACATTAACATTTGCCATTAGCCACTGTGAGAAACGCTTTTGCTTCTGTCCCGATATATCCAGGAGCTGCCTTGCTTATGATCACGCACCTCGATGCCCTGACGCACCAATAGATTCCGCAGCTGATCACTCATGCGCAGCAGCTCCAGATTCTTGGCCCCATCTCTTACGGCCTCCTCGCGCAGCTTGCCGCGTATCTGCAGGATCTCGGCAACCAGCACATCGAAATCCACATCGCTTAGAGGACCAGTTGTCGTTTGTGCCTCCCTCTGGGCCTCAGCGGCTCCCAGCTGTTTGATGCCCAGGTTGTGCATGGATGCGGTGATAAAGTTCCCAGCTGCCAGCAGCAAGTCTAGACAGTGTGCCGGCTCCTGCTCCGCATCCGCTTGCTGGTCGTTGATGCAGCGACTAATGCTGCTCATCTGGTCGAGCAGCACGCTAATGGCACGAGCCGTATCGAAGTCATCGCGTAGACTACTGTCAAACTCTTTGACCATGTACTTCAGCTGTGCCTCCAGTGCGCCCCTATCCAGATATTTCAGTGGCTTCTGCAGTAGCATGTAGGCGTTGAGATCGGCCTTGAAGTTGATGAACTTGCGCAGCGTTTGACTGGCCGTCTGCATCAACTGATCGCTGTATTGCATGGAATTGCGATAATTGGACAGCAGGCAGGCCATGCGAAACTCATCGGCACTGTGATGCTTAAGGAACTCCCTCAACGGAATGGTATTGCCGAGCGACTTGGACATTTTCTCCTGCTGACCCGCCACAAACAGCTGGCCAGTGTGCACCCAGTAATTGACCCATTGCTTGGTCTTGTAGTGCGCACAGCATTGCGCCTCCTCGTTCTCGTGATGGGGAAATCGCAGATCCAAGCCACCGGCATGGAAATCCAAGTGGTTGCCAAAGAACATGCCCGCAATCGCGCTGCATTCAATGTGCCAGCCAGGACGACCTTCGCCGCCCCAAGGCGCTTGCCAGCTGGGCTCATTGGTGGCTTTCTTGGCTTTCCAGAGAGCAAAATCAGCCGCGGTTCGTTTGTGCGTCAGCTGGATCTTGGCCTCGTCCTTGCTAATCCTCTGCAGCTTGCCATAGTGCTCAGCAGCAGATACATCGAAGTACACCGACTTATCCGCAGTCACATAGGCTTTCTGATGCTCCAATAGCTGCTCGATGAAACGCTGGATGGTGGGAATGTTGCCAGAGACGTTGGCACGCAGATTGGGCTGCTTCACATTCAACAGCTGCATGTCCTGCGTAAACTCAGCGTCCAAATCGCGAGTCAATTCCTGCCAGTTGCGTCCGGTTTCACGACTCCTCTTGATGATCTTGTCATCGACATCTGTGACATTCATGGCAGTGACCAGATTATACTTGAAGTAGTCGCGCAATATCCGCTGCATTATGTCCACCTTCACATAGGTGCTGGCGTGTCCCAAGTGGGTCGAATCGTACACTGTCGGGCCACAAGTGTACCAAGTGACCATCTGAGGATTGGAAAGCACCAGCGGCACTTTGCCCCGCATGCTGTGATTGTATATCATGATGCCTGTATGCTGGCCCACAGGTCGTTGCCAGCTGTATCCGCCGGCATTCGTCGGGTTTTCAATCGCAGTGCAAAGCTGTCGACGGCGACAAAGCCGCAACTTTTGTATATTGGGAAGCACATATTCCTCAAGCCGGCAACTGCTAAAAGAATTAAAATCGTTCTCATCATGCTTAAGATGCGTAAGAGAGTACTCACAATTTCAACATATTATTGCATAAAAACTGTCAGACTTTAATGTATGTTTGCGATTGTCAGCGAATTCAAAATGTTTTGTTCATAACAAGCCACAGCTGACCGACGATTAACGATAAGAACCACGTAAAAGTATCAGAATTATCGTTGATTATCGAAAATCGTTTTGTTACTTGGCGGTTATTTTAATATTTGGGAACCGGAAAATTTTGTAGGCAACTTTCTGTTTACTTATGACAATAAATTAAATGAGCTGTATTGATATTTTCTTCGTTGCAAAATGTAATGCAACTAATTTTCACAACATCATAATTATATATAAAACCAAAATGTGTATTATACATTTATTGTTCAAAATGTACATATGAATATAATAGTATTGTAAGAATAAAGGAAGTAGTTATTATCTTAAAGAATATAGAAAGCTTACACAATTACATATACAATTTATAGTTGTATTCAATATGAATATCTAAAATTCCAATGCTCTGAAATATCACCATAATTTGGTATGATCCTCATAACTGTGAAGTTGAATTCAAAGTAGAACGTCAAAGAAGCATACAATTAATAACATCTTCTTAACAGCTTAACATTAAAATAAAAACGACAATTCCGTCATGGTACAGTGCTGAATGGTAGGCTAAATCAATATAACTAACCACTCTTTAATAGCGAAAATCATACGCACCACGTGCTTGGTCCACAGTTTGCCAAACACAATGCGTAAGCAAAAAAGAACTGGCATTGGGGTCAAGGATATTAGGAACAAAGCAGGTTGGGAAATTCTGTTGGCAGCCGAAAAGGAAAAGAAGAAAAATAGCAAGGTATTTTTGGGTAACTAAATTAAATGTGAGTTAGCCATTTGTCCATTTGTGTTGACAAGCTATGGAAAAGAGGTTAAGTTAAATTGCAAGCAAATTAAAAGGGAGTTACAATTGGGCGACACCATTCGAAATAGCTTTTAGCCTGGATTTACCCATTGTGCAATCGTCCTTTAAACGGTAATTACAATTTCACAGATTTTCCAGAACAGGCTTGGCCTTTTGTTCACTTTATGAGCAATTGATATTAATTTACTGCGCATTGCTTATGTCGGTCAACCTGGCCGAGAGTCAGAGCCAGAACCAGAGCCATGAACACATCGCGTGAAGATATTTGTTCGCCCAAAAAATTATAAATTAGCATGAACAGCTATCAGCTTGTTGCTACAAGTACGAATTGCATGCCCCACCTTGTGCAAGGGTGCAGTTTAAAATAATAGAAATTAGATTGAAAGCCTGGCCAAGCCAAATTTGCTTGTGGGCAAGGTACCATTGATTAAGGTCAGCAAAACGATTACCATTGCCTCATGTTTATCCTTGTGTGTGGACGCCAATCGAGGAAGCCCAGCCCAGCAGATAAAGCAACAGCACCAATTGATAAGTAATAAAAATTGGAATTGCCTCCATATTTAATTGATGCATTACTGACTACTAAAAACAAAACTGCAAATTAAGAATTGTTATTATATGTAATGGCAGCAACAAAGACATCACCAATTGATAATAAATAAAAATTGGAATTCCCAAAAAAAAAATATTTTTTATTATTCATATTTAATTTATTAGGATTTTCCGAAATAAACACAAATGTTTTCATATTTAATGGCTGCAATGCTGTGGCAAAAAAAGAAATTGAGACGCAATCAGCTGCAATTGAATTAAATACCGCAAAACAAAAAAAAAGTAATTCAGATCTACGACCATAGAATGTCAGTCTAACTGAAAGCAGCAACAACCAAGAGGCACAGTGGCAACAACAACAGTAGCTGATGGCGCACCGCCTGTGGCAAGTTTTCATGTCCAAGGCGTATTTATGTCAACCGGAAGTAGGTTTACTGACCCACGTATACGTTTCAGCGGCTGGCTAGCCGACTTTCTGGGCAACCGATTCGACGACTCGAAGACTCGGCTCGACTTCACTTGACTCCTTTTGGCCACTTCGGGCCGCCTAATAACGTTGCCTGGCTGGACACCAAGTAGCAAAAGCAACGCTGCGCTGCCTTAGGCTGGTCCCAGGACCGCGACGAAGACGTGGACGTCAATGTGAAACGTGAACGTCGCGACGTCCAACGTATAAGAAGGCATTTTCTTTTAGCGGTTTAGTTTTCCTACGAACGGCGAGTGCATCGGATCGATGCAAAAGCGCGTTGTGCTACCTCTCGACACCGATTTAAATAACTCTGTATGTATGTATGTGTGGCTAGTTGTAGAACATACATGCATACTATATATACAATCATGGCATTTTTGAAATGAACATTCCAAAGCCAATTGTAAATTAAGGCGTAAGCTTAAGCAAACATATAATTACACAAAAGTAAAAGCTACGGCATAATGAGAAAAATGTATTGAATATAACAATTTAATTACTAAACTATAAAGAAATTGTTAATATATTTAAAATAAGTTAAAGAACAAGTGACAAAGTGGTGATACTATATATATTTTTATTATTTTAAACACATATGGAATGGTTCGGCGAAAGAAATAGTTGAAAATGATATGTCCAAACCGATATCAATTATATCACATTGTTAACAATGTTAAAGAAAAAGTCGGTGGTGAAAAAGTTAATTTCAATTTCGTAAAGCCAAGCGAAAATCGTAAAGTTTTTAACCTGAATGGAAATTTGCTATCACGACACTAGCCAAGGATTTTCCCAGTGCCTTTTGCGGAAAAGCGTTGTATGACTGTGTGTTGCACACATTAATAGACGTTCTTTTTGTTGCTGTTGTTGTTGTTGTTGTTGCGACTAGCATTTGCTATTGTTTTCATGTTGCAACAGTGCGCGGTGGCATGGCAAGTCGTTGGTCATTCAAGTGCTGGTTGTTGACTTGTCGGCGCTGCACAAGGCAACGCTGCAAAAATTGTTGCTATATTTTGACCCCCTACGCCAAAGCCAAGGGGAAGGTAGTCTGTGCTGTGCTGTGCTTAGTCAGTGTGTGAAGCGAGTCCTTAACACCACACACACACACACAAGAATACTAACTCCTTGTACTTCCTTGTACATTGGATTTTATGGTGAAAACATTTTTACATAATTTTAAAGTCTGAGCTCTGCTCAAAGATACTTTAAGAGTTGCCTTCTCCACAGATAACCTGGCTACGCATATTTCACCTAAGGTGTCCTATATAAAGCTGGCACATGGATATGGAATCATATCTGTATGTTTGTGTATATGCACAATTAACTGCATATCGCGTGCCACAGTCATGCCAACAGGTGCCACGCGGCGTGGCATGAAAACAAGTGGACAAACCGCACGCTATTCAAGCGAAACTTGCAGGCGGCTCTCGAACTTCGAATTCGCTTGGCGGCGAATTTCGGCGGCGAATTCACAACTTGTTATGTTGACTTTGTCTAAGCGGACTCGTCTTCGCCTCTTCGCAGGGAGGGAAATTTTTATTCAACTACTTTTTGGGTTTTGACATATGAATTAATTAAAAATGAATAGAAATTATATATTTTCAAGCAATTTTATGTTTGCCCGATTACGTAAATAATATTAACAGATATTATTATTTGCAATTTAATTGGCAGGTTATAATTTTTTTCCAATACTAAATTTAGAGATCAGACCGAGCAACAATCATTTGAAATTAGAGAGGAATAGAAAAAAAATTAAATAATTTGTTATTTTTTAAGAAAAGTTTTCCCACTGATATATTAAATAATTCAAATGTACATATGTATATTGTAGAATTATTTCCAATAATAATACTCACAGTAAAAATCGCTCAAAAAGTTATTTAGGTTTGGTTTGTTGTGTAATTGTTGAGTGAATCATGGCAGTTAAGCTATTCCGAAATTGAATATTTCGAAGTGTGTGTACTGAGGAAGGAAGTTTCGCAACAAGCCTTTACAATTTTTTTACAATTTCACAAAACATTCAATATACTTATAAATATTTACGCTCGCTATATAAAGTTTATTTGCTGGCAACACTGCGTGAAAACTTTCATTTCGCAATTGGATAGCGTCAAAAACAATTAATATAATAAGATTTGAAGTGTGATTTGCAAAATTGATTATACAGTTAAATATTGTGTGGTGAATTAAAATATTCAGTGCAACATGAAGTGCAGCCGAATGCAGCAATTTGCCACATGCAACACACAAATCTCACTCATAATCTTAACACGCACAAGTTATGCTCTCGTTAACGAACATCATCATTTAAAAAGCCACAGAGAAGAGCTTGCGACTCGCCAATACCGTCTTACATGCCCCAATGAACGAGTTGAGTGTGGAACTAAGCTACCGTTTGGCGATGCCCTCAAACGGTACAGGGTATAACTATTCGCCGAACTGTTAACCGGGGCTTGCACACTCGCATTGAGCTGTCTGGGGGACTTTTATCAGCTCAAATAGTAATGCCTCGTATACTAGATGCTCTCGCCTATTAGAAAATACAATAGAAATATAGTAAATAATAATTACAATTTTTCGCAAGTTTTGGCTTCGTACACTTCGAACGAGTGCATTGGCAATGAAAATGGCTCTTGTTGCAGTTTTCCTCGTTTTCGTCGTGCGCGGGGCTTGGAAGTGTCTTCAGTCTTCAGTCGGTCCGTGAAGCTTCGCGTGTTTGGTGCACTGACATTGTGCATTGCCCAGAAGGTCTATCTGACAGTCTCTATATATGCCTCTAAAATTGGATATGTACGAGTTGCAAATATTTGTTTGGTTCGCTTAGCTGCGCTTCGCATCAAGCGTAAAGTATTTCACGTCCTTTCACACCCGTCGAAGGACTCGTATTTCAGCTGTAAAGTATTTAAAAACAATTCAAAGATATTAACTGCTGTTCCATTCTTTTTGCAGATACATATTATAAGACTATGGCATAGTTTGGAAACTCACATCGAAAGCTAAAGAAACATTGTGCTTCCCGACAAGACAAAGTTCAAGCAGATTTGTTTGCCTCAGGCGCAGGGACAGAGAAAGAGAGCAGCACAAATGAAAAATCATGCAGCAGACATTGTCATATTCATCATCGCCTTCACCAACCCTCATCTCGACGATAGCCCATCCCACAAGGCCCGCCGGAACAGGCCGACCGCACTCCACGGACACCTCCACACCGACAGCGACTACGACCAAGCCAGCCATCATATCGGTCGACTATAGCTACGATCCCAACAGCATAATGTCGCCATCTGCCCAGCACAGCAGTGCCAACTATGGCCGCCATCGGGAGCACTCTGAGGGGACGCCCTCGGAAGTGCTGTACTTGGAGAAGGCGAGTGCCAGCAACCAACCCTACAGCAGTCTGTTTGGTGATCCTGTGCCCCCACCGCAGCCAGAGGATTACTTTGGCACCGCAGCTTTTGAAACCATTCGAGCAGGTTCCGTGGACATGCCCAGCTCGGAGGAGGACACACTTCTGGCTGCCGTTGCGCTCAATACGCTCATTGGCAACGATGGGCGACGCCGGCTCTTTTCCAATGTTCCCTACACCAACATCGGCAGCAGTCGAGCTGCGACTTTGTCCCAATTGGAGACGCCGACGCCGACTCTGACTCCAACTCCCACACAGACGCTACTGCCGCTGCCGCGCTTGCAACCGCCCGACATACAAATCCTGCCCAATTCCAGTGGTGGCTCCAGCTCTGAGCAGTTGAATTCACCCAACTTTATGCTGCTCACGCCCCAGGACATTGTCAACAAGCCCGATGTGTACGAACTGGAGTACGAGCAGCTGGAGCCAGCGATGGGCTCGGCTTACAGTGTGAGGGAACAGGAGCCTCCCAATCGGCTGAGGTGAGTAAAGTGAAGTGTCCTGCAAGCGTACTAAATCCTTGACTCCCGCAGACCCATCTCTGGTTCGTATGCGAGCAGTGGCCTGGACTGGTATCGCCGTGAGCCGACGCAGTTCGCCGAGTTTAGTCGCATTCCCAAGTTGCGGCCCAGCTCCAAAATGGTCATGTCCATGAAGCACGAAGAGATGCCGCTGTCACCGCTTGCCACCATGCTGCAGGACTCGAATGGTTCGAGTAGCGGCGGCGAGGAACAATTGGCGAATGCCGCGGAACTCCCAGTGCCCCTGAGGTCACCGGTGCCAAACAGGAACGATTCGATTCCCACTCCCACAATGGACATGAACATCATACTCTCGCCCAAGCAATATCTGCAGCAGCAGCAGCGAGAGTTTATGCGCGACGCCCACGAAAGACAGCGTCGCGAGAGCTACAACACATCCTATGGCCCCGACACCCCACGCTCACCGAGCCTCAGTCACAGTCAATTCGCAGAGTCCGGCAATGACATGGATATGCCGGCGGCAGAGGAAGGCTTGCGACTGCAGGCCATTGCCGGTGAAATGTCACCAGTTGTGCTCAAGGATTCCGTCTCGACTGGCGGTGATTATCGGTAAGGCAACGCACACATGTCTCCAAGGGTACTAGGGTACTACTATAGAATCTATTGTCCTTTCCACAGCGTGGGAGAGACGCGTCTGCACAAGAAGTCCTCCTTCACCATACTCTCGGTACGATCGCCCAAGTCGTCGCTAACCCACAGTCCCAGCACCACGCCCGTGGCCCAGCGGCGACTTCGAACTCCCGCCGCCAGGCACGCGTCTATACAGTCCACCACTACCTCGTCCATTGCAGTGCCGCCCCCCGTTCGGGCGAGACGCAAGTCCCTGACTGGAACCCGCCTACCGCAACTGCCTCCGCTCAGCAACCCGCTGGCTGCCGATGATTCGCCGCGTCCCTCGGTGCAGTTCAACATGAGTGAACGCTACAGTCCCAGCAAGCTGGCCATGCCTACCAAAGGCATACTCCAGCAGCGGGATTCGCTGACCTCCTCGGTGGATACGTATACGCCGCGAGTGCAGCGTCGCGGCTCCATCAACCACAAGGAAGCTCCGCATGGACTGCCTGAGCTGATGGGTCAGCGCATTAAGAGCATGGAAACATTGCCGCTGATTTCGGATCCCTATCGCAGCGGCATTCCACGATTTCATCGCTCGGCCATGGAACTGGACAAGGAGACTGCAATTATACCACCGGGCTCACTGCCGCGTCCTCTCAAGCCAAATCCGAATCCCACACGCAAGCAACGTGGACTACTTGGCGTTGTCAACCGGCAAGATGACTATGCCCGGAATCCACCGCGTTCGAATTGGTTGAGCCTGGACGATTTGATGATCGGCACACGTCTGCCAAAGTCCAGTCTGGAGCCGATGCGTATGCAGGCCCGTCGACGCTCCAGCTCCACGTCGCCGGAACGTCGCAGCTCCACGCAGACCGCATCGGATCGCCGCAGCTCCAATTTGAGCAGCATAACCACCTCCGACTTTAGTTTCCGCCGACCCTCACTCTCAACACTGCCATCCAGCACTCAACGTCGCAAATCGATTTATCTGCCAGGTGCTACGCTGACAGCCAGTCCGCGTCGCCAACTCATTTCCAACAAGGATCTAAAGCAGCACAACAAACGCACCAAGATTGCCAAACCGAGTACGCTGTCCCCCATTATTGGCACACCCAACAAGGACACGCCGCAGAGTCCCCTGCATGGGGATGCCTATGAGGCGGCGCACATGGACTCCGCATCGGAGCTGTCCACTCGACGAGATTCCATATCCCGCATTCCCGTGCGAAGTCGGCGGGGCTCACTCCCCAGCTCGCGTTCCACTTCGCCACTAAAGGATTTTGGCGGCTCGCAGATGTTGTCGGGACGTAACTCACAGGCGAGCAACAGTCGTTCACCCTCGCAGGCAACGAATCGCAGTGGCCTTGATCCACATGGCGCAGGGATTACGGACATCCGATTTACGCCTACTCGATTCAATGCAAGTCGACCCGTTTCTCGAGGTCCTCCCTCGAGGCCAGAATCCCGCATAGCGGACGCCAATGATATGTCCGTCAATTCTCGGGCCAATTCTCGAAGCAATTCGCGGGCAAACTCACACGCGAATTCCACGAACAATTCTCGGGCGAACTCTCGCCTCAGTGTGCGTTCCTCGCTGCGATCCACAAGCATTTCACCAGCAACCATGTCTCGCAATAGTCGCAGATCCGATACGACGCCCAATCGCAGAAAATCCCTTTCGACGAGTCCCAAAAGCGGAATGCTTGGCCGCAGAATGTCGCTGAGTCCGGCAGGCAAGCAGGGAAAACCAATTGTCAAGCGGGATCGTAAGGAGGTGCCACAGGCCAGTCAGCGTCGGAACTCTCGCTCTCGCATACCAACCAGTATCAACCAACCTCGAACCAAGTCTGCTTCACCCTCCAAGAAAGCAGACGATCGAGCAAAGACCGAAAAGTCAAAGTCCCACAAATCCCCAAGTGGTAAAAGGGTAGCACCGACAACGTTGAAGTCAAGCCCGAGGGAGAAGTCTAGCAAAGCTGAAAGTGCCAAAAAGAAGACATCGTTAGTGAGCAAACCAGAGACGACTGTGAAACGAGCTGCGCCTAAACCGCCGCTGCCAACAGTGCCGGTGAAAAAGCAGCCAACGCCGAGTCAAACCAAAACACCTAAAGTCCAGAAACAGAAACCGGAAAACAAACAGGGAAAAAATGCGGAGAAATCCGCAAAGTCCGCAACTAAAACCAATGGAGCAAATGGGTCTAGTGGATTACCCAAACCCCTCACACGAGTTGGTTCCCAGCTAAATGCTAAGAAGCCAACATCTGAAAGTCCGGAAGCGAAAACCAAGCTCAAAGCATCACCGGAAAAGGGGGAGCATGCCAAGGACTCCTCGGCGGACACCTCTCAACCGTTGGCTGTGCATGTGGGGAACGCTGTATTGCAGGCGGCAGAAGCCTTGCCAGCTGTTCGCAACGAGGTCAACGCATCCGCCACAGCAGGCGTCAAGCGTCAAGGCTCGAATATGTCAACGCTGGTGCGAATGAGTTCCCGACTCAGCTTGATTAGCAATAAGAAGCGTGTCGATTCCGGTCAGAACCGCAAAGTGGCAACCGTGCCAGAACAGACCCAAGAGACTGAGGGTAAGTCAATTAAATAATCTACAATTTAATTCCATCTTACCAATTAACCATGTGGGGCAAACCAAGGAGTATTAGCTACATATAGTACATACAGCCGAGGCAATTTATACAGAGAGAAATTACCTTCTAAAAACAAGAATGAAATTTATCTATTTTGGAATGTTAAAACAAAATTTCATTCTAACCTTTTTTTTTCAAGATAAAGCAGTCTTATTTCAAGATTGAAATATTCTTTAAAGAATTTTCTAAGTTCAAAACTCTACTTTTAAAAAAATAAGTATTAATAATAAATTAAAATAAATAATAAATAATTAATACAAATATGAAATAGAAATAAATATATATATACATTATTTTTATAAGCAATCCAAATTTAAAAGTTGGTTCTTGATTTAATAATTTCGTTCTTGTTTGATTTATGGGTTCAATTTGTATATCATATAAGCATACTCTAAGAATTTATGGATTTTAGCACCTTTTGTTTCTCTGTGCAGTTATGTATGTCAGTTTATCTCTGACACAATAAAACACGTCAGGTCTTCCGTTACCAATCGCAGATCCTGCGTGTCTTGGCTCTTCTCTGCCCGTTCTAATCAGGATAAACAAATTATCATTTCAATTGGTTTTTTTTTTTCAATTTCTTTATGTGCAATTAATGAACTGCACCGTGTAGCAGGTATCTCACAGTCGAGCACTCTCATTTATAGCTTTCCAACTTGTTCTAATGAAATTTTCACCTGCAGTGCCAAAAGGTCAAGCCGCGCAAGTTGCTACAACTGGACAACTGACCTCTGGGGATGGTGGCTCCGGCCAGACTGCAACAAGTTCGAGTAACTCACAGAAGACCTTAAAGAGTGAGACACACAAGACGATTAACGAAAACTTAATCGACCCCAAAAGCCATGATAACGAAGCCGAAGTCGCAGCCCAAACTGGCAATTCACCTAGTCCCAATGGTCTGACTGCGGCAGCTAAGCCACATGACGCCACATCACGTCTGGACACAGCAGACGGCGGTAATGCCCAACGTAGTTCGGAGGAGATACAGAAGTCACCCTTGCCTCCCACACAGCCCATTGAAGCATCGATATCTGTGTTAAATGCAACCGAGACGGAGACGGACGCCGCAAGTGCTTTGGTCAGTGGACAGGCGGTAACTGTTAAGCCGGAGATAGAGAGTGAAAGACCGAATGCACAGGAGGATCAGACTGACGACTTCAAGCGCGCAACTCCGCCACCCGGCGATGATTTTCAAGTGGATGACAAGCGACTTTCTCCTGATGGTCAGGGAGGCTCCACAGCGGGCAGTGGCGGCATTGCGAAGTGAGTAAAAGGAACAAATTATTATTATAAATAATAATATTGGCAAAATATATTTATTTTTAGTTCTTATAATAAGAATAAGAATTATTATTAATTTTTCATAATGAATATAATTTGTTCTTAAATTTTCATTTTAATATAACTGTTATCAAGAAATTTTTAATTATTGATTACATTTCGAAATTATTACTTGCAAATTAGATTTAAAATGTGGGAATTTTGTAATTTTGTGAGTCACGACTTTTATGATAAGCTACGTGAATAATGAGAAAGTATACGATTTGACAGGAAGACTATGGCATAAGATTATGCTTTCCAAAGGGAATTCCCCAGTTAGCTCTTGACCTTCAATTAACTACTTTACAAAGACTCATTGTAGGAACATTTTCAAAATTTGTTTTCCCCCAAAATATTTAATGATGTCATGATTTTTTTCGTCCGTGGAAAAATACTTTACCTTGCTTAAAAATTGTCATTTGAAAAAGTTTCTAGGACTCGTCCTAGCTATGGGTCTGCAATTCTAAATTGGAATTTAATCGGATACTCTTGCTACACTTTGTAATGTCTACGAACTTTTTGCCAAGTGCTTATAGTCTCCGAATAAAAACAATTGCCAGGCATACACGTAGTACACCCCTTGGCCAGTAAATTTACATACCCGGAAAGGCCCCAACAACAACAACAGCAACCGCACCAACTTGATACGTACAACTTTAGACCGACATATAAAAAGTACATATATATTAAGTTGTATATACATATATATACATACATATATATTGTATATATGTGCTGCCTTGTGGGCTGCCAAGCCACTCATAAATGCGTCAATAAATTTACAAGCCACCTGGTGGAGGGAACGTGGCATGGAGAGGCGTGTGGGGCGTGGGGTGAGACCATACGAAACGCCTTTAAGGATATCCGTTCGCTGGCTTGTCGTCCTCAACGTTGTCGTGAGCGTAAGCCCGGCGTCCTTCAATGGAAGCACATGCATACTATATGTATGTACGGACTGAAGAAAATGGGTGACCGACCAACCAACCAGACGAGGTGTTCACACAAACTCACTCACACTTACGTATGGACGTGGGGAACCTACGATTTTTGTGGCATGTCCAAAGTTTCATACCGCAATAACAAATCAGTTTCTGCCGGACAATCGCGCCAAGCACACAACACAACAAAAATCCCTCTCAACCAAAAAAAAGAAAAAAAGAGTTAAAATTTTGAATATTTTAAAAAATTATATTACTGAAAAAATCACATGATCGTGAAGTTTTAGTGTTAATTCAATAAAGTGCAGTAAAATGTTGACAAAGAAGAAAAAGAACTCTGTCATCTTTAGCATTGATCTGCCGCAGAATGCCTTGATTGATGCTGACAAGTATCTGTTTAGGTAATCGCCTTGAACTGCATCATAATATCAGATTATAATCAGCAATTGCGCATTGCCCAAGTAGGCATACATAGGAGTATGTTTTGTTGGCTGGTAAATCGGGGGGCCCAATAAGTATGGCGACCTTTAAAGTAAGTTTGGTCGTTGCCTCGTTGGCAGTACTTAAACAGAAACAGAAGTCAAGCTATCGCACATTTATTGGCGTGTTGAGTTTTCCTTTTGGCACGTGGTCGAGTGGAAAATTGTGTAAGTGGGGGAAGAAAATAGTTAGGAGGTGTGTGCGTTTAATCAGCATACTTAGTTATGAAGTTTGCTTAACGCAATAACAACTGGCCGACCTTGAACTTAAAGTGGGATTAATAACCCTAAAAATGCGTTGCAATAAATATTCAACGACTTCGGACCCACGTTTGACCCAAAGCTTAGTTATGGATACCATATACCAGGATAATAAGTAGTGTGTGTTCTCGTGCACTTCATCTTTATCGTATCAAATGCGATAGTCATTAAAAATGGTAATAGCTGTAATAGCAATGCACCGTAGCAGAACACGAAATCGATTTGCATAATAAAAGTCGTACTCTCAGGACTTTCTTGCGACAGACGAGCAGACGGACGGACGGACGGACGGATGGACGGAGTCCTACATGCCCTATGCAAATGTGTGCAAATGTTATCCATAAAATCGCAAGGTCTACGGTAATTACTAGCCGTGTTATTATTCGCCCATTGAAATAAGTGCATCAATAGTGGTTACTAGTTACATGCATATATCCGACAGATACTTCCCACATTTTAATTCCTGTAACCTTTGTCGATTGTCTAGCAGAAGCAGCAGCCAGGAGTTCCTCAAAGATGACGTGAACAAAGGCGGCATCTGCCGTTGCTGCACCACACTTTGCATGCGATTCCGTCGCTCCCATTGCATGCGTTGCTGTGGACGACGCCAGGATCGCTTGCATGGCTCCGTTGAGGAGCAGCCAGTTCTATCGAGTGCTCGCAGCAGTGCCACGACAACTCACATGGAGATCGTTGACGAGTCCAAGTCCAACAAAAAGAAATCTCGTTGTTGGCCCATGTCCAATTGTTGCAAGAGTTGTCGCAAGAAGCCAGCAGCTGGCGACCAAGTAGAAAAGGAGACCAAAGCCAGCGCCATGAGTGTGGAGCCAATGCATCAATCTGTTTCAATGCAGCAACTAAAGCAGCAGGGCAAATGTGGACTCTGCCTGAGAAAGATTTTCTGTTGCCGTTCCGTGAACAAAGTCGATCCCGTGACTGGCGATGAGACCGAACTAAGGAAATGCTGCTTCTGCATTCCGTGTCGACGTAAGCGTGGGGCAGGCAACAGGACGGAGCCCAAGGTGGCATGGCGGGATCGCGATCCAGAACTTGGCATCACCGCATCAGATGCGGCCATTGTGGAAGGTTCATCGATAGCACCGTCCACTGCGGCACCCACAGAAGACGTGGCCAAGATGTATGTAATCACTTGAAGCATACAAGCTCATGCATTGCTCATCGACTTCAATTTTATTGTTTTAGGAGTTGTTGCCGACGCTTCTGGCTCGCATTACTCTGTTGCCGCAAGAAGCCACGACGGGGCTCCGATGCCAGGCGACAGAGTATCAAAGCACCGCCACCCAGTGAGGTAAATAGCCAGGCAATAGTAGATATCACATTTTATTACATGTCATTGACTTTCAGGACACACGTCGCAAATTGCATAATGATTTGGTGGAGTACACGTCCAAAATGAAGGGCGCAATTCCTGTGCTGCCGCTGTACTTGGCCTGGTTTTGCGCCTTTTGCAATGTTATCTTTCCAGGCCTAGGTAGGTTACTTAATTCTTATTTCTTATTCTTATGCTTTATTAAGCTAAACTTACATAATGTAAGAATATCACTTAATATCAAATACAAAGATTATTTGTCTGTCCACATACTTATCTTATCTGTATCTCAGAGCCAGAGCTTGAAACATTTTTGACAAACAAAATATGTTGCAAGTTTTAAAAAAATGTTGCCTATTATCAGATAATAAATTTGTATAAAACGATTCAGTTGCTTTGATCATATATTTTATGATTTCATCAGAGCAAAACTATTCACTTAATTGCCTATAGTTACTAATTATATCGGTAATATCTGTAGGCACTTTACTATCTGGACTCTTCTGCTTGTGTGTCGGTATTCCGAGATTCTCGCAGTACGATAGCGCCCGCGCTCGGATTGGATCGTTTATCATAAACATCATTGTAGCGGTCGCACAATTCTTGACTGTACTCTTTTGCTTTGTGGGATGGGGTTGGTCAATTTGGTGGGGCGCCATAATGCTGAGATGTGCTAGTGAGTTCAATTTATTGTTAATGCTTATGATTTGAGTACTCGTAACATATACGTTTGTTGAATTTCAGAGAAATTAAGTAAAATCAAAAAGGTTGAACGACTCGAGCTTGAAGAGGAACAGCGTCAAGCTGAATTGGCGGCTGCAGCGGGGGCACATCGCGGAGAAACTGAGGCCGCCAAGACTTAAGGGTCTAACGAACAAAAAAGTATCTGTTTTGATACCGAATATTATCTTCCTCGTGAAAACACTTCCAACATTTCTTCCGGGCAAGCTAAGATGGAACAGAATAATCTATCTTCCAATTTCCTAAAAAGTGACGAAAATATTAGGATTCCAAAAGCAAAATTCACTTCCACATGTACATACATACATATGTATTATAAGTATTTATACAAACTTTTACAAATAAGTGACCTTAAAAATACATACATAGTCCTTTAAAAGTCATCCATGAAATGTAGTAGGAAAATAAAAACAATTTTATTTACTAATAAAAAAATGTCGAATGTTGTACTCAAATGACCATGTTTAAAGACAATATTTATTGGTTAATTAAATAAATGTTACTGCAATTTCATTCTGCTAAAATTCATTCGATTAACACTAACATTACAATTGTAAGTAACGGCTAATTCAAAAACTATGCGTAGTTAACGTTGTCATGTTAATGCCCTTTTTGCATTCACATTAAACTGAGAGGGATGATTACAACAAATTATCGATTACACAATCGATATCCATAGCTGGCTATCAGCAAATGGAAATCAGTACACCTATAAAATACCAGACAAGTAAAATTAATTTCAATCTATTTATTCTGTTAAATTGAAAGCTTCTAAATATACTCGATTATTTAAAAAAAAAATTATGTTTTATTAACAGCAATTTAAATGTTTTGAAAAGTACGTTCGAATAGTGAACACACGGTTTCGAAAATGTTTTGAATGTAAATAGGTGTAACCAAGCTTTTTTTGGCAGTGGTATATTTTCAATATAAAGTAGTATAATTGTGTATTCATCTTGCGGTCACTCTGCTCACAACGCCACGCGAATAATATTTCTATTATTTTTTTGCAAATAAATTAAAAATTATAACAACCCGAAGGTAAATTGTAAATCATGGCACATCTAGTGAAAATGGAAAACGGTCAGAGCCAAACCATACAAGAAATGCTGGGCTGCATCGAGCGGTAAGTAGCAAAAAACCAAAGGTTGCGCCGATTAATCAGCCGTCAACAAATACACACAAACATAACCTCGCTTCTTTGAACAGCTATAATCCGGACCATTTGAAGATATTGGAATCGTACGTGCAGGATCAGGCCAAGAACAATACATATGATCTGGAGGCCAATCTGGCAGTACTTAAGCTCTACCAGTTTAATCCGCACATGCTTAACTTTGACATCACCTACACGATCTTACTGAAATGCCTCACAAACTTGCCGCACACAGATTTCGTGATGGCCAAGTGTTTGTTGTTGCCGCAGCAGATGAAGGACGAGAACATACAAACGATCATCGATTTGGCTGATATATTGGAGCGTGCTGATTTCACGCTGTTTTGGCAACGCGCCGAAGTCAATCGCACCATGTTCCGTCACATAACTGGCTTCCATGACTCGATACGCAAGTTTGTGTCGCATGTTGTGGGCACCACTTTCCAGACCATCAAGAAGGACCTTCTGAAGGAGCTGTTGGGCGGCATCGAGGACTCCACACTGGAGAACTGGATTAAGCGCAACGGATGGAAGCACCAAGGCCATGATCTGGTGGTTGTCGCCACACAGGACGATAAGATCAAGACCAAGAACATTACGGAAAAGATTGAATTCGACAATGTCGGTGCTCTAATGGCCCAATGTATCTAAGCTAAATAAGTTGTATCATAAGCGAATGCCAATAAATAACAACATCGAGGCAAAAATTACAAATTTATACACACTACACACACTTTTATTTGGCGGAACTGATTCGAGAGGTTCCGTTTGCATTGCAAAACACTCGCACATCCTAATACGATTTACAATTAGTCAACTTTAGGAGTCAATAAACTAGTTTTCTACTCTATAGCTACATGCGGACGTAGTGTCCATTTATGACTGCTTTTTAAACTTCTTCAATATCGGAAATATCTTATCGAAGGCATCGTAGATCTCCTGTCGCACCTTAGCGCCCGTTAACACCACCTTGCCGGAGACAAAGATGAGCAGCACTATGCGTGGTCGCACCATACGATAGATGAGACCAGGAAACAGTTCTGGCTCGTAGCTGCTGAAGTTGCAATGTGTCAGTACCAGGCCTTCCAGACGAATGGGAAACTTGACATCACAAGAGCCGACCATGTTCTGTATCTTAAAGTCGAGAAACTTTGCCTACAAACGATACAATGTCATCATATATTAAACGATCAGCCAATTGAGTTCATTCATTCAGCATACCGGAAATCCCAGCTTCTGTATGATACGCGCATACTTTCGAGCTGCCAGTCTCGAGTCATCCTCGCTCTTTGCACCAGTGCACACCATTTTGCCAGAGCTAAAGATCAACGCGGTTGTACGTGGCTCCCGAATGCGCATTATCACGGCCGCAAATCGCTTGGGATTGTATTCGGCATTACGGGCGTGGAGTGCAATCTTCTTTAAATCTAGCTTACAACATAAATTTACGGTGGACACAATGTTCTGCAGCTGGGGCACAATGCCCGGATCAGCCGAGCCAGGCGTTGCTGGCGTCATTGGTGTTGATGGTCCCATTGTCTGGTGTATGTTGCTTAGCGATGAATCGCTGCCGCTTCCCAAGCCGACGGCACCTCGGTCCGTCATCGGCATCATGTGCGACATCATGCTCTGCGGCGTCTGCGGCTGCATCAGGGATTGTGGTGTGGTGCCGCCAGCATTGCTCACTTGATTCTGCTGCTGCTGCTGATAAGACGCTGATGGCTGATAACTTTGCATTTGTTTGTGTGGCAAGGGCAGCGATGGCTCGTGCCCAAACAGGCCACTGCCTCCGCTTCCATCAGGAGCGGGATCCGATTGTTGCGGTACTGCGGACACTGTGCTTGGCGGCTCTGGCGCTGCTGGGTGATAAACCTGATGTGGTAATGCTTCTATCTGTTGATCTGGGTCGAGACTGTGATGAATCGGCGTGGGTGCATGCCCAATGCTGGGTATGGAGAAGCTGGGACTCAATATGTCATCCATTGCGCCGATTTGTTACTTTTCTTTGCTTCTCAATTCTGTATTTACGATAAACTTTCGGTGAAAATTGTAATTCATGCGAGACGTAAATGAAAGCCGCGTCGTTCGTTCAGGGCTGCACTCAAACCACTGTTTTAGTTCAACTTCCGCGAATCAGATTGCTGTTGCAGCCCTATGTGGTTCCGAAGGTGAATCTTGTATTGTATTTATTGAGAAAGAACACTAAATATAAATATAAATATAAATATAAATATAAATATAAATATAAATATAAATATAAATATAAATATAAATATAAATATAAATATAAATATAAATATAAATATAAATATAAATATAAATATAAATATAAATATAAATATAAATATAAATATAAATATAAATATAAATATAAATATAAATATAAATATAAATATAAATATAAATATAAATATAAATAAAAATATAAATATAAATATAAATATAAATATAAATATAAATATAAATATAAATATAAATATAAATATAAATATAAATATAAATATAAATATAAATATAAATATAAATATAAATATAAATATAAATATAAATATAAATATAAATATAAATATAAATATAAATATAAATATAAATATAAATATAAATATAAATATAAATATAAATATAAATATAAATATAAATATAAATATAAATATAAATATAAATATAAATATATATACCAAATATACTTTCCGTATTTTGGTCACTCTAATAAATTGTCAATTGTTTGGAATTGTATTTGTTTATTTTTGTTCGCAAGAGTAATATTGATACTAACATTTATCAGCTGCTAATACATTGAATTTAAATCGTTGAAAACATGCAACAGCTGTTTTGGTTAATATTATACCGATTTCAATTGTTTATTGCATATAACATTAAAATACTGGTAGCAGAGAAACATTGTTTATCTGCAATGACATCATCCATTTTGACAAAATTGGTTCAATTTAACATTTTTGGCGAATTCTAGTTCAATTCGATTCTGTTAAGCGCAGCTGCAGCGCTTGACTAGCCAAGCAGTCACTAACAGAACTCATTCAAGTACGGCTGAGCAATGGGACAGACGCTTTAAAACCCGTGAACTAGCTGAGTGGTTCATTTGAGTGGACCGTTCAAGTGAACTTGTTCTGAACGAACTGATACAACTCTAACATTTACTGCGTTCGGTGTGTGCGATAAAAGTAAAAATACGATTTTTCAGCACTAAAAGATTTACAAAATATAGAAAGTATTATTAAAGATATGCGAGCAATATAGACATATGTGTGCACAGCAATCTAAATGTGAGAGGAGCGTCAACTTAACAACGCGTAAAAAGAATGTTGCGCAGTGCGCTAGCAATTCAATCGAGCCCTGTAAAAGAAAAAGGCAACAGTCAAGTGCGCGAGTGTGAGTGTATGTATGTAGCATATGAATAAACACATATATACATATGCATGTATATTTACTTGGTGAGTGTGATGATCCAACCAGAGGTGCTTTCGGGTCGTGCTTTTTTTTCTCCTATTCCTTATTGTATTCGTGACACAATTTGAGATACAAATGTATGTGTGTGTTTGTTCGCATTAAACAAAGCTCAAAAATAACAAAATCAAATGAATAACGAAAATTTGTGTGTATAAATATGTGTATATACTAGAATGAAATTCGTTTTCGGCCAATTACTAATACAAATTCAATGTAAATGTAAATAAAAAGGAAAAGAAAAACAAATGTGTTGCTAATAATGGTTGTTTGTGTGTGTGTGTTTGTGCCCGTGCCAAAATATTCGTCACGCCCGCACCTCTGTATCCAGCAGCAACACAGAGCAAAACAATATGGCTGCCGCCGCCACTTGTTGGATGTTTTAAAATATTAACTATGCAGATTTCATATATGTCGGGTTGTTGTTGAATAGTTTTACTGCATAAGTAGGGATTATTATATTTAATGATCACCTTCGCATTCCCGATTGTTTTGAACACTAAACACTATATATGTATATGCAGTGTATACATAAGCATTTGTTTGCTAGTGTTTGTGCGTTCATGCATACAAATGTGAGTGTCAGTGTGAGTGCATGCATATATGTATGCATTTCGGACTAACACACACACTCACACCCCGGAGGTACTTTCGTATGTGAAAAGTTATTCAATTAAATATTTGCGTCCCAATTTATATTACGAATTGAAAGTTGACTTGATTCCCTAGAAATGCAAAATGACGCGACTTGCGTTTTAATTGTGCTGGGTCCTTCATTCAATGCAGTGCATTTAATCAACGAATGCATTGATAATGCGTTGAATATGCATATACATATGTATGTATGTAATACTTGTCTGCATATATGCATACACATATACACACTGGTGTATAAGTATGCGCATTTGTTTTGTCACTTTTGTATTTCTTAAATCATCGGGCGCTACGTTTTTTCTTTTCTTATTTTCGGTTAAAACCAGTTCCTGTCGCGACACGCCTCCCAAAATGTATTTTGTTCTGTGCTTACCAAAGCTAGTCAATATGTATTTCCAACAACTACCACAACAACAACAGAGGCGCGAATTTAGCGGAAGTTTTCAGAGAGCGCTTTGCACGAGCTTGAAGGAGAGGGCGGCTCTCTTTAGTGTGCGTGTCGCTGAATTTCCCTTTCCCCTTGGGCGACACGAAGAGTCGTCAGTCCGTGATGTCAGTTAGTCTCTGCGAAAGCGCGTTTGATAATTCAATGTTTGTTTTTATACCCGCTAGGCATAGGGTAGAAGGGTATTATAACTTAGTGCTAACAGAGAAAAGGATATATATTCTTGATCAGTGTCAACAGCCAAGATGATATAACAATATCCGTCTATCTATCTGTATGAACACCTCGATCTCAGAAACTATAAGAACTAGAGACACGAAATTTCTTATCAGTACTCGTGTATATCCTACGCAGATAAAGTTTGTTTTAAATTTTAGAAAAGATTTCTACCTCCTTAAATCGAAAAAAACGATTAAAAAGCTCCAAAAGCTTGAAAAGCTTTTGAAGCTCCAATTGATTTCTCAAAATTGGGATTTGATCGATCGAAAAACAAGTTATTCAAAAAATTTAAAATGTGCAAAACTGAAATGTGCAAAAAATAAACTATCGATATCATTTTAACGCAGAATGTTGTTTTAAGTAGTAAGATAAGGGAAGCTGTTTCAAATGAATTTTTAATTACCCAAAAACAAATTGAGCTCTGATACGAAAATTAGTCGTGTTTCAGACGAATTCAGTGCCTTACTTTCGAGATTTGGATATCGTATATTAAATACTCATTTAAATAACTACACTGCACCGCCCACGGAAACTGCAAGTATCAGTTGCATATCGCTTCAACATTTGGATTTATTTTTGTCAAAATCATCGCAGAGTACTCTATGGATGACCCATCAATCAAAAAACGGTAAGTAATCCCCAAAATTCCCCATAAAGCATGTACAAACTCTTTTTTTCATCGGTTAAACTTCGAATTAAATAATGATAGGGTAAATTTAAAATTAAATCAATTAACATAGAAAACATAATTAGATTGCCACGAATTGAATTCATTTTAACACGATATAATTTGCAAATTCCTATATGCAAATAATTTGGGATTATTTCGGTTAGCAGAGTCGATACCAAATGGTTTAGTCAAGTCTCCATTTTAGACACGTTTAATTGTGCTTTAATCAATTTGCTAAAAGCTGGTTTCAAAAATGTGAGCAACATTTCACACTGTCTCTCAAGTTGTCTTGGTTTGGCTGGGCAGCGTCTTATTTTCCATTTCCTTCAGTACACATACATAAATATGATTATTGTGGTTGTCTGTTTCCTTGGAAATACGAGAATACTGCTTCCAGTTAAGATAATAGGACTTGATATGCCTTTCTGTATATACTAAGTGCATCTATATGTTTTGAATGCACTCATGAAAATATATATGTTACTATATGTATAAAGACTTAAGTGTGTCAGCTCTGGAATGAAGGTTTTTGTTTTGTTTTAAGTGTGTGCATGTTGATGCAATATTTTCATTTTGTTTCTCTTGCTGTTGTTGCTAAATTATTATTTGTTTATCCTCTTTTAAAGTAGTAGACGTCAAATAGTTGGTATTACGTGCCCTTATACATGTTTTCGGTGGAATGATCTATCAAATAAAAAGTTGTATATCACATTTCTAAAACTGTTTTTTGGGTGTATGTGATGTGATAAATTTGTTTTTATTTTATTTATTTTGCTTAAGTTAGTAGTAGTTAAGACATGGAATCTACAATTTTCACAGCTGATTTTTAATACATTTTTTTTAAGTCAAACATTGCACACTGTGTACACACAACTTGCTTCTATAACTTTAATTTTCAACTTTTCGTATGGACTTCTAGATCTTACAGATAATCTTGGAAGTCATTAATTTAGGTCATTCATTATTTGTATTTAAAAATAAATGTTAAATCACAGAAGAGCAAAAATTATCTGTTTTTGTGTTTTCTTGCTATGTTAAATTTAACCACTGTAATTTTGTTCTTACCTATTTAAACTTATAAACATTTTAGTTTTGAATGTTTGAAATACTTGTTGCACGTGTGTAAAAATACAACTGCAAATTATCACATCGCTTGCATCATTATCGTAAAGAGAATTTAACATGGAATTTGACGAGTATTTAACGATAGTGTAAAGGTTAGCAGTAGTTCCGCTTATAATATAACAAAATAATTTTTACAAGCGATTGCTAAACTCATAAAATAACAGCATCACACAGTATAAATCGTTGATTGTTTGTAGTAACGCAATGCTGAATTCTAAATTTAAAAGACATAAAAATATAATAAATCAGTCGATTTAATGCCGAACTTTTAGAATGTTATATAATATATATTTGCATCTTTACATGCATGTGTATAAAGAAAGGAATTGCAAGAATGTACTGCTAATATTTTGTTTATTGTACTTACGATAGATATATTAATTTGTTTAATTTTTATTAGACCTAAACGCTATACATAAGAAATTTCGCATAAGCTTGTCACTAAGACACATCATGTGCTTTATATACATATGTGATAAGTATAAGCTAGTTCGAACTAGATTACTGCTACTTGTCTGATAAACTGAGACCATCCAGATAGAAGGGGGGAACTCACCGACTGTGGCTTTAAAATAAAAACAATTGATATGTATCATCGATAGTGTCATCGTATTTTTTTGCAAGCTCTGGTGAATACGAAAGTATTTAGATATTCATAGACATGTGTGTAGACATGTACTATGTATGAATTCAGTTGTAGTACAATCAATTTATGCAACAAAGAGCATACAGAAATTAAATTGTATCTATTTTATGGCTAATTTAATTTGCGCTCAATTAAAAAAGGTCAAACAGTGGTCGTTTTGTTTGGTGAGTTGATCTCGCTTTGGCTTTGGCCGTGGCACTTGTTATAGGCATGATTTGTTTGATTCGCTCTCTACAATTCGACCACAACTACGACGAACCTACGGGCCTACGACGCACACCCACACCCACAACCACAACTACATACCTAACCCAACGACGCGTCGGGGATTAGCCTGCTGAATCTGCATGTAAATAGCAAACGTAGCCATGAAATTACTAAATATTTGACTTCTGTAACGGGGCTCGATAATTGCACCGGCCACAGACGTCATTGTTATGCACTTTTGTTCATTGGGGGGAATAGTGGTTTACCTCTATTGTGCTATTGTTTGTATGTATACATGTAGTTTTGTGTGTTGTTTATTGAGATTTCGATGTGTGCCAATAGTAATTCATATTTGTTGTACCTTATGTAATTTTGCAGATTGATTGATTTTGGTACCGACGATCATGAGTACGATGAAGTTCAGGAGCTACCAGAGGAATCAAACAATCCGTTATTGCAGCCAACAAGCGCGTCACAGAGTAACAGCAGCACTGGTGACAATCCTGTCACTGCCGAAGTTGGCGGCTCAGCGACAGCTACTGTGGATACGCCGCCCGAGTTGCCACCACCAAAGCAGAAATCTGTAAAGAATTCAAAGAACAAACAAAAGCAAAAAGCCAATAAATCAAAAATTCCACGCTCCCCGTCCTTGGCCAGCAGCTTGAGCTCCTTGGCCAGCAGCTTCAGTGGCAGCCACAGCCATAGCAATAGCAATAATAATAACAACAACAATAATAGCGTTCCACCGCAAACGCCGCCATTGCCAACCAGTTACCAGCAGCAGAATAAAAAGAAGGCGAAACATATGAATGGTGCGGATAATGATGGCGGTGCAAGTGCTACTCCGGTGGCCGCACCCATCACCAGCCCCGCATCCTCCACAAATCCCACGGATCGCAAGAGCAATGGCAGCAACAACAATAATAGCAATAAAACGGGATCTGGTGATGGTGTTGGTGATGTCCCCAATCTGGAGACTACGCCATGCTCATCAGGCAACCGGCGGCCCACAATACAGATAACTACCATTCCCCAAGTGACGACTCCAACCACTCCAAATCCAGCATCACCAAAAAATTTTCAGTATTTAACGTTAACTGTGCGAAAGGATGAGAATGGCTATGGCATGAAGGTTTGTATTACCATCATATAACAAATATATGGTACAAAAGATATTCAGCTCTGTTTAATGAAAAAACGTGATGATAACTTCAGGAGATATGTTGACTAGATCATATTTAAGTTTCTACGTTCCTATTATTATTATAATTTGTATCGCATACATGTGTAATAAAAATTCTGTGAAGCAATACATCGTATCATCAAATTACTGAACAATAACTGATATATATGATAAATGGACCATTGACAAATATAAATATACCTATTTCCCCTGTCCTCCGAGATTAAGCTTCAGAGTGTGGAATGTCCTATCCGTTGTTACTATCTAGGCACTATACATTACTGATTTGCTTTTATTTACCTGTTGCAAGGTTATACAAGACTTTATTTGATCCATTCCACACTATTAGATCAGCGACTGCTGCCTGACGCATACTTTGTTTTAGCCTCTACATTTGCATTAAAGTCGAGATAACTACATACACACAGAATCTATATTTAAAAGTTGTCATCAAACGTCATTCAACTGAGTCATCAACTAAATCGTTTATGCCGTTTATCATTTACAGGTCTCCGGCGACAATCCGGTTTTTGTGGAAAGTGTTAAGCCTGGTGGAGCAGCTCAAATAGCTGGCTTGGTAGCCGGTGATATGATTTTAAAGGTAAATACTCATTCATCAAATAAATAACAAAATATCGATGTTTAATGTGTCTATTTATTTGTTTATTCTAGGTTAATGGGCAAGAGGTGCGGCAGGAGAAGCATCCAACTGTGGTCAGTTTAATCAAAGGTGCGTATGGATCGAAAACCTATTAAATTGCTTTTATAAGTCTTTAAATGTTCCATTGCTCAGAATTTCTTCGCGTTTTTTAAACAACCTACTAATACTATCAGTTGCCATATTATCAGAGCCTTTTGTATAAACTACGCGAGTTCTTCGACAGTTACATTTGCGAGGTCCACACGGATTACGTTTCGGGCATATGCCTTTATTGTCGAACCAACCCTCTGATTCTCTGCGATCACATTTGGGGCATCTACACTTTGGGTCCGGCAGCGATTTTTTGTCTTCTGGCTCCCTTGCATAATAGTTGTCACTGTAGGGCGAATTCGTTGCGGATTTGGGCACAAGTCCCGGGTCACCTTTCTTCTTTTTTTCTGCGCACTCGCAATCGGAATCTGGATCAGCATTAGAGCGTGGCTCCATTGGCACCACTGCTGGTGTCTTACCATTGCGTGGCTCCATTGGCACCACTAGTTTCTTGTCATCAATGATCAATTGGTGGGCTTTCTTCTCCTTCTCGATCATACGTTTCCTTTGGTACTCATTGTATGCTTCCTTTGTGCGCCTTGCGTATTCGGAAACAATGCCAGGTATCTGTATGGCGACCCAGTGCACGTATGTGGGAATCATGCTGAGGAAGCCGAAGATTGTCATTACGGCTTGATTGTAGTAATAAATGCCCAAATAACTTTTCTCTCTCTCCGGGGGTAAGTCGGGTACGTGAATATTGAGATATTGGCAGGCCTTTTGGGCGTATGGCCGCGCGCGATTCGTCGAATCATTGTAAACCTGAATAGAATCATCTGATGAATCCCAAATGTTCAAGCGTCGAGTGACGACAATCACAGCAGCAACTACGCTGGTTCGCAATACCAAATCCAATATCATCACAGAAAGTTTGCAGGCAGGTTCCGTTAGAATTTTGAAATGTAGTAAGAATTTTGATTGTAGAAGTCGAAGCATTAGCCGCCTAAGCAAGCACTCGTTTTCGACAAGTTACATCATTTTTAATCATTGGCGGCCTCGTACGACTGGCCATTGCCATTTCCATATATCTAGGCGTTGTCCACTGCATTTCGTTTGAGCGTTGCTCGTCCTTAAGTGTTTCCCTGAAACTAATCTCATTCACGATGTTTGCGGTATCTTTAAGAAATCCGGTTTTCCAATCTGGCAGGCGATTCGAAAAATAATATCCCCTCTTCATAGCATTCTCATAGTCACTTTGAGCAATTGAACACAATTCACGAATGGTCATCGATTCACAATTTTTGATAGTTCGTCTTTTGAACTGTCCCGATGGAGACTGATTGAATTCATGTTTCACATGCGGATCTGCCCATACTCCCATGTGTGATGTATAAACAATAACTCCTGTAAGTAAGCCTAAACGTGAAAGAAATTGATACGCCATTCTAATGCACTTAAAATCTGTATGGATTTTAACTAAATTAAATTTAGATATTAAAGTATTTGGAATTTTTTATTACTACTTGAAATTTTAATTGAACACGTTGCTTGGAGTTCGCCTACTTTTCTGAACTGCCAGTGATGAACTGATTGATAGTATCTTGTACATCTTCGGTAAAGCGTGAACAGTATTCGGGCATTCGACAGGCGGCGGTAAACCCAGCTTTCATGCTATCATTCCAACCATCAATCCAGGACTCTCGCCATGATTTCGTTGTACCCTCATTGACAGTGCAAAAGTCGGTGCACCATTTCTCTTTTATTTTATCAGTAAAGGGCGACAGTTGACATTTGAAATCCTCATAAATTAAGGTCGTCCGATCAGGGCTATCCCAAACACCCATTTCCCTTGTCGCATAGATGGTTCCAGCCACAAGAGCTATTTTCGTGATCAACAAAATGACCATTGGGCCTCTTGCAAATATTGTTCATGAGCGATAGTAAAAAATTGTGTAATTTTGAATGTTCACATGCTAACTCAAATAGTTGATGGAGTCCCTCGGTACCGCCTACTAATCGTCATCAGATTTAAATAAACTTTTAATATTGTCTTCCATAATCTTTCCAAAGCGCCGCCAATGACTGGGTATTTTTTTGAGTGACTTCCATGTGTCACTTATTCCAGACTTTAATGCTTTGCTCCACTCTGGCTCACATGGTTCACATGATTTCTTGTCGTCGTCTTCCTTACCGAAAAAAATAAACTTAGTTGCAATATTTCGGCTGTTATTGGTTTGCGCGCTCTCTTTTGTGTCCCACATGCCCAATTCCTTGGACATATATAATGTACCAGAAACTAACGTAAATTTTAATAAAGCTAGAAAGGCCATTTTCCTACATTTATTTAATATTTGAAAACCTGACAGCCCAAATAAAGCCTATCTCCTACTAATATTTTAATTTTTCAAATAGCTTCCACAATTGTTGAGCTGGCTGTTAAACGAAGTCACAAGATGACACGGCCGACCTCTGTGGGCATTGTTCCGACCACACCGATACTCTCTGGACGCGATCGCACCGCTTCGATTACTGGCCCACAGCCTGTTGACGTAAGCAAATCTGTAAAAAAATTACCAATTCAAATGTTTATACGATAATTACATTTACAGAGCATTAAGCGACGCGAGATGGAGACGTATAAAATCCAAACTCTACAGAAGATGTTGGAGCAGGAAAAACTGAATCTCGAGCGTCTTAAAGGCGATACAAATAATCCCAGCTATAAATTATCGGAGGCAAACATTCGGAAGTTGCGTGAGCAATTGCGCCAGGTGGGGGCTGAGGTGAGTCGAGCCTGGGATCAGGCGAAACTATTTATTTTATCGTCTTCTCGTCTTGTTGCCGTTCGTATCAGTGTACATACAGACTTATCTATATATATATATATTATAAACACAGATATATGTATAATTTTCGATGTCGATCTTCCGCATGTGTACATTTATTTATGTATGAGAAATATTTGCACACCATTTGTTTTAATGTCTACCTGCTTTTTGATTTTCAAGTCCCCCCATTCTTATATTCATGCATATTTGTATGCATATTTGAAATACCCTCCTTAATTACCTTTCTTTTCAATACCCTTGTGCCGGTGGAAAGAATCTGGGGCAAATTCGCAGTCAGTATGTGTCAGTTAGGCAATCTTTGGCTTTAATTCATTTTGCATTGTTTAAGCAAAAAATTAATAACAACAAATTTAACCAAATTAAAAATAACTAATATTACTAAACAGAAGACACACACAGAACCACAAATGCGGGTCTACTTGGACAATTATAAATATATATACATACATATATACCGTGTGGAAGTGTAGATATGTACATAGTATGTACATAAGTATATACGAACTACGAGTACTATTTATTTGCATTGTGTCTCTCTTTATCTCTCTCTCTACAAACAAATATACAAATGAATTGATTTAACTTAACTCAACTGAAATTGAACTTAAATTGCATTTAGGATACACCAACAATAAAATATCAAGCAGCTGCTGCAAACGACAAAAATTCCGAATTACTAATGCACAATCAAATTCTAAATTTGTCTGCGTCCTCCGTTACACCTCATCACAATCAGCAACATCACCTTCACAACAACAACAACACGAACAACAACAATAATCATCACCTCCACCACCACCACCAACACCAGGCTAGCACACCACAGTCACACCAACATTCATCACCTGCATTCCTATCGCTATTGCCACGTTCGCTTTCGTCACTTTCGCTGGGAACGCGAAAGAATAAGATTGATAAAGACTTCGTATCATCGCCATTAAACAATACAACGGACTTGTTGCCCCATCAACGAACCGCGGATGTCATCAATTCAATGACCCAATCCCTGCATCAAGGTCTGCTCCAGAGTGTCCAGCGAAATTCGCAGCAACAACTCGTTTATCAGCATCAACAGCAGCGCCTAAAGGAGACATTGAAACCCAACTCGGGATCGAAGAGTAAAAATAAGTTTTCCATCTCAAAGAGTTTGATCGAGGAGGACATTCCGCCACCGTTGCCCCAAAGGAACCCCACACGACAATTAACCTTGGACTTTGGCAATACCAGCAATATGCATTTGTTTGCTCCCATTTCCGATCTGGATCGAGCTGGCAGCCCGCAACGCAATTCGCCGCAATCAAAGACATTAAATGATAGTCCTGTCTCCAATAACAATAATAATAGCGGAAGTAGTGGCAGTGCCAAAGCGAAGCGTTCTAAAGTCAAGACAAAAGCTCTATCCGATCCCAAAATGACAACGCAAATGTTTTTGCAAATGGAAACGGCGAGTGGCTCAAATCCTGGCGCTACAACTGTTGATATGGCTGGTAATAGTGGCAATATCGATGGAGAGTGTGTGCCACCGCCATTGCCACCGCGTCAGCCGGGCATGTTGTCTGAGGAGATAAATCGCGGCAGCTGCCAGAATCTCAATACCGTTCGAGCGCAACCAAATTCCCTAGGTACTGTGTACAATTATCCACTCGTTTCCACTTGTACGGCTGTACAGAGTGACAATATGAAGGCTGCATTTCCACTGTCGCAGCGACCAAACATAGTCAAGCAGTTGCAGCAGCACCAACAACAACAGCAGCAGCAACATCAGCAGCAGCAGCAACAACAACTCGCCGGCACTGCAGTAAGTAACAAATGTTCTCTCTCACTTCTTTGTTCATAACATACTAACTAATCAAATTATCATAATCGAAAGACTAATACACATTGCTTAACTTACGCTCATTCAGTACAACATTCATCTCTCCACTCTTTACCTGTAATTCTTTTGCTTTTCCTCCATCCACTGGTATAATTGTTACTATTCCTGAAATTATCATAATTTGCTTATACTATATGTACTATTTGTAGAAATCGAGTTTTTTGTTCTCTTTGTTATTTATGGATTCTTTAAGCAGACACACCTGCTTGCGTGTTTACATTTAACTTTTTATTACTAAGAGCAATTTTTAACATTACATCAATGGGACTCAAGCTGGAAAAGCTGTGATTAGCATTAATTTACCTTGAAGCCGGAAACGAGCCATTTGATTGACAAACTTTGTAGATTCCCATTTTGTTTGCCCGTGGCATCAGTTTATTCAGAAATTAATTTTCAAGTTTATTTGAAAAAATGATAAGCTTATAAGAAATTACTTAGAAATTCTGCAAAAGAGTATGAACTCTTCGATATCTTAAAATACAAATATAAAGCAAACGCAGTCTCTTGTTTACCAGTTTTATGAGTGCAGCGGGTATAAAAAAAGGGGCAAAAATGTTTATCTAATACGTTACTCCGGGAATATCTGTACTTATATGACCTTTGCTTACACAGTTTATATATCTGCATGTGAATGTATATGAAATAAACTAACAAATACATAAATGACACATTATATATGCCCTCACTCTATTTCTTCTTGAACTCCCTGCACATAAATGACACATCAACACTCTTTTTCCTCTTGGTATCCCAGCACTCTTCCTATAAATGTATATGGCACAATTTAGTATAGTCTGATAATTTGTCAATATTTTATAATTATCAATTATCACTATTTATGTTTGACGAAAACAGCACGTTTTGTATTTAGATATTTTGTATTCCTCTTCTATGTTGTGTATATGTATATAAGTATATACAAAATAATTGCAAAGTGACAAGTTTTCATAAAATTCTAATTAATTTTTAACAGGCCCTTGGGCAAACTCCGCAGTTGGCTCAAATGAAGCATCGACGCGTTGGTTCTTCACCAGACAATATGCATCCCAGGCATCCAGGTAAATACATATTATTAAATACAAATAAAATAAATGTATTAAATTCGCATATCTATCTTAGATCGTTTGGTAAAAACAACGTCTGGTTCTTGGGAGATTGTGGAGAAGGAAAATGAGATAACGCCACCAGGTACACCACCGCCGCCTTACTTAACCAGCTCACCTATGCCAGTACCTGAAGATCCGAACGAGAATTGCGCTGGCGGTGCTGGAATCTTTATAGAATCACATCACTTTACACCAATGGCTTGTGCTACGTCGCCATCGCAACAGAATCTACATTCCAGTCGCATACAAGCGGCTCAATCAACAGATACACAGAAGGAGATTATTTCCATGGAGGATGAGAACTCCTCTGACCAGGAAGAACCTTTTATTGACGAAAACGGACCGTTCAATAACTTGACGCGTCTGCTCGAAACAGAAAACGTTGTTTTCCTTGCGGTCTTCCTTAACTATGTTCTATCCAATTCGGAACCGGCACCACTTCTTTTTTACTTAATAACTGAGCTGTATAAAGAAGGTACGTCTAAGGATATGCGCAAGTGGGCCTATGAGATACACTCTACATTCCTTGTACCACGAGCACCGTTGTCTTGGTATCGTCAAGACGAGTCCTTGGCAAGGGAGGTCGATAACGTACTGCAGTCGGAGTTCGATAAAGTCGAAATATTGCGCACCGTCTTCCTACGTAGCCGTAAGCGTGCCAAGGATATAATCAGTGAGCAGCTAAGAGAATATCAGCAGAAGCGTACTGCAGGATTGGGTACTATTTATGGTCCGACCGACGACAAGCTAGCCGAAGCAAAAGGGGACAAGCAGCGTGAGCAAATTGTTGATAAATATCTGATGCCTAATCTTCAGGGATTGATGTAAGTACTTATAGTTTGAATTTAATTCTTGATGTTAATAATAATATTACTTTCAGTGAAGAGTTTGAGAAGGATTTGCCCCAGGAAGATGCCAAGAAACTTGCCTTATGTTCGGCACTGTCAACGGTGATCCATCGCATATTTACTACACGTTCGCATCCGAACAGCATTGTGGATCGTGTTCATCATTTTGTTAGTCGTGAAAAGAGTTTTAAATCTCGTCTCATGGGCAAAAATCGAAAGGTTTGTAAAGTCAATGTATTTTTGACTTGTTATTAGATATGAGCAAGGTGGGGAGTTAATACAGTGGGGAGCAAAAATGATTCAACATTTTCATACGCCTCCAAATCCATTAGACGGCAATTGAAGATCTAAATGAAGAGTAGCAAGGAGTGCTTTTAAAAACGGTTCAAGAGGCAGAGCCAATAAGATGGTAGTCAAATTGCTTATGAGCTCCTCGGGGAATATTCAACTGGAAGCTGTCACGGAGGTCGAGGTATTGCCAGTAAACCTGGCAAGACCAGGGGCCCCTGTTGTATATTACTATTTACTAAGGAGTCCTGTGTCTACAAGTTTCATAGCAGATGACATAGCGTAGGGTTAGAGCTTGGCATGACTGACTCGATATGTGATTCATGTATGGTACTCACATTAGAGTGACTTTCGAAAAGTATAAGTCAGAAGTGATTCAAAATAGCAGCCGGGAAATAAGCCGCATTTCTGTCGGTAAAACAACCGTCACAACCGTTTGCCCTGCATGCAAACTGACCCAAAAAGCAACAACGTGATAATATATCCCCAAACTTAAATTTGACAAGCACATCTTGGATATAACTAATCGTGCAATAAGTGTCCTTGGTTTCATTAAGCGTTGGTCGAAAGAATTTAATGATCCCTACATCACTAAAACTCTTTATACTTCTCTTGTTCGACCTATTCTTGAATATGGCTCTTGTATTTGGTGTCCCCAATATAAGGTTCATCAGGAAAGAATAGAGTCTGTACAAAAACAATTTCTTTTGTTTGCCCTTCGGGGTCTTAATTGGAGTGCTAACACTCCTTTACCTTCCTATCGCAGTAGACTTTTACTTATCAATCTTCCTTCACTTTCTGATCGTAGAACCATGCTTGGTGTTATTTTTTTGCATAAGCTCATTAATGGTGAGATCGATTCATCCGAACTGATTAGCCAAATTAATTTTAAGGTTCCGATCAGGAATACAAGGAACTTTTTACCTCTTTCCCTTCCACTTTGTAGTGAAAACTATGCTTTACATAATCCTTTCCGTATTTTATGTTCTAACTATAACGAGTACTATTCTATAATAAATAATGTTTCTTCGTCTTCCACTCTTAGAAATTTGATATTAAGTCATCTGTCTAGTGTGTAATTATGTAACTTTAAAATTAATTAAAATATATTTTTACTTTATGTTCGCGATTGTCCGTTGCCACAAGCTACGTGGTGCGCCCCTACGGCCCGCGCGGTAACAAGCCCTTGCTTGGTGTCGTTGGGCCCTTGATGGTGCTGTTCGTTAGCACATCAACGTCCAATATAATATATAAGTAGGGAAACATTTATGCAGTTGGCAGATGGTATTGATCCCACAAAGCTCGCTGCATCCATTGTCACTCGCATAGCTCAATCGGAAGTATGATGAGGTTAATTATTGCCTCACCCAAGTCGTATCTGGTCACTAGTACTTTAGAAGCTATCTGAAGCTTTTTGGACACGATAACACGGATAAGTGGCAATGCTGCGGAGAAGGCACGGGCGAAGACGTGCAAAACGTAGGGTTCAACAGCACAAGATTCGCTGTGGTTAACAGAAAAAGCAGCAGCAGTTAACGATTTTATATTCTTTTTTGTAATGCATAATATTAAGCCGACGAACTTTATTGTAAACTACATATAAGTTTAACAGTTTCTCGCTTGTTTTAATGCAACATGTGTATTTCTAATATTTTTCGATTAGATGATTGTACGGGGTCATCCATTGGTATTACGTCAATACTACGAAGTGACGCATTGCAATCATTGTCAAACGATTATATGGGGTGTTAGCCCGCAAGGTTATCATTGCACAGGTAAATAAACACGTTATTATATATGTTAACTTACAATGACTCTTAATCCTCTATTGTTTTTTCCCATGTTAGACTGTAAACTAAACATTCACCGTCCATGCTCGAAAGTTTTAGACGAAAGCTGTCCTGGGCCACTTCCCCAAGCAAAACGACACCCGCATAACGACAATAAAATCAGTAAATTCATGGATAAAATCAGGCCTCGCACCAGCGATTTCATAGCAAGTGAGTACCCAGTCAAAAAAATAATGAAAAAACATCGCTTATTTACATTTTTATATTTTTTCGATTTAGATGAGAAACGCGCTCGACAGGATGAGGATTTGGATGCAGATTTAAGCAATGGTAAGTGCAGGTGTATTACGTCTTTGAGCTTTGATAAATGAATTGCATGTGTTGAATAGCTTCCCGCAGTGAACTTTTCAGTTGTTTATTCCTTATACCAATTAAATTTAATCGACTAAACGGGTATATTGTGGCATGTAAGACGTAATAACCGTTGTCAATTTCGCAGAGTTTAAATTGGCCACTATTTTTACTCTCTCTCTTTGTTTTAAAAATGTTCTATTATTTTTCCTTGATATTGTGTAGACATTTTTTCTGCGTTCCATTTGTTTTATCAATGCGGGGAACTATTTATAATTGCGAGGTATTTCTAAGTCGAGTAGATACAACAAACGGCACCTTTTGTTATTAATTACAATTGAACATTTAAAATGATCAGTTAAATGAAAAGCGGAAAATGAACAGCGAACGCTGAAAGGCCAATTTGTTTAAACTTGAGACGATCTCCGATTTTTGTGGTTTTTGTTTGTGTTGAGTGCGGAGTCTTCTCTCATTCCGTTTTTAGTTCTTGTTATGAGCGGTCGTGCGTTCTATCTGCGTATACATTTCGCAATATTTGTGTATTCCATTTTTATTTTATATATTGTAATATAAACAGTTAATATATATTAAATGTTTGATAATATTCGTGTGCAACTAAACAAATAATAGCCGATTGTCTCAATGATAAGATGGATTGATGCGGAATAGTGCAAAACAAATAATTCTTACATTAAGTGTTGTTTTTGGAAAGAGCCGCAATCAAAAGCGTATATGAAAATTACATATGTACTTAAATAAATAAAAGCTGGCAATGAATTCGAATTTGTGGTAAACACGATAAAAGCAAAAGTCAAGTTCTGTTTATCTTTAATGGATAACTTGTACATACGCGCGTTCTTCTGTGTGCCATATGTATGCCTGTTTATAAATGAAACGCGAACACAACTGAATGCAGATGGCAGCCAAAACGAAACAAAAAACAAAATTTATTAAGCAAATATATAGATTAAATTCTAAACGCAATTGAAACACAATTTGTTGCTTCGTCTTACAGCAAAATTCGGTATAATGAGAAGTTTGCGAAGTTCGATAAATAACAGCGCGTTAAGCATATACGACTAAGAGATACCTTCATAGGTACATATGTATATATTTTCAAAAAAGATTTAAGATTAGAAAAAATACAGTTTTTTTCATGAAATTTATGGAATTATTAGTAGTATCGTAGTACTATTAGTTCAATGGTCTTCCAGTATGTAAGGGTAACAAGCATTCGAGATAAATTAAATTGAAATTCCATTATATAAATATGTTTTTGTTGTTTATTTTCAAAACGGAAAGATAAAAACACATTTTTGGTTTGTCCGTGATTCAGAATTATATTGTTTTCAGTGTTTTTCAGCAACGTTGAAACAATTGAAATCAAATGTTTCGTGTTTTAGACTGCAATAATGTTCATTCAAACCATATGCGTACGTGTGTCTGTGTGCGTGGGAATATGTGTTTGCTTGATGTGTGCGTGCCACCAAAATAATTTCAGTGTGTTTACTCTAGTCCCTATGTAGATGGTATTTGTTTTATTTTAAAACTTCTTTCCGAACCATTTCAATTAAATTTGCAAATATCCTTGCAGAGAAGAACAGCAAATATTTGAATGAATTTTTTGGATTATTATGGGATAATAGATCGTTGATAAATGTTTTATTATGCGCGACGAAATATGTGATTAAATTTGATCTGCAAAGTAAATGTTGAACTCCACAACGCAGTGGCGATTAATGTGAAAATGTTAACGTGAAAGTGTTTCCCCAAAGCAGACCAAATGGATAGCAAACACGTAACAGCAACGCATTCCGTGCGTCGCAATTCCAGCATTAAGCGTCTATTTTCATGGGGAGGTCAAGGTGAGTGATAAGCGAACTCATTGATTAATTCGTTCATTGAATGAGCTCATATGTGTGGTTTTCCACAACTGCGAACGTTTTTAATTATGTCTAACATGTGGCAGTAGTGTATAATTAAATAAAAATACCCATTAGAAAAATATAAAATAAAAAGTTAATTTAATAAATATTAGGAGCTGATTAATATGAAATATAGCGTACATTGGTAAACAATCGTACGCAAAAATGTTGGTATTCTAATGTATAAATAAGCATATTTTTGTTTGTATGTACATCTGCTCCAATTCGTTAGATAAAAATATTTGTCCTGGTAACTGAATTGGCAATGTCTCATTCAGAGTTTATCTATATGACGTAAGCAGAAAATTCCACAGAAAAAGCGGGGTGTTTGATGTTTAATGTGCACTTCAACACAGTGACACTTTTTCCACAAATTCCAACCCTTGGGGATAACAAGAAGAGTTCAAGGTTTACATTTATCTCTCTTCTGATTAACTTTAAAAAACATTCACAAGAACAACTTTAAGTTGAAATTTGCAATTGATTTATGATTTATTTGGAAAATATTATTTGTCAAAAATATGAATTTTAAAATGTTAAATGTACAAACATGGGATCTGGGTATCTTATAGTCGGACATACTTGTTTGTAGCGATCTCGCATATTTTCTTCAATAAGCTTCAGACTAACTGATCAGATCAACGATGTCTCTTTCATTGTCTTACAGTCCCTGTGCAGTACAAGGTATAGACAGCAATTAGTAATTACAGTTTATTGACATACTTGAGCTTTAAAAAGCTTGTGTCTATTTTACTCAAAAAGCTTGGACAAAAACCAATACTTTACAAATTGATATTTGCGCTCTGTCGGGCGATCGTTGCCAAATGGCACAAAATTAAGCTTTTCTGTTTGTTTTTACATTTTAGCTTTAGTATTGTGCTTTCCGTCTCTCGATGAGGCACACAAATTTATTCTTAACGATTGTGTAATTTTCTATCAGTGACAAAAACGATTGTATTTATTTTTTTAATGATGTGCGATCAATCTACAATCATAAAACATCTAATAGAATCTCGGTTAACTTTGCGGTTTAAAATGCGTCTATATTGTATATTTAATATTTCAAGTGTTGATTTTGCTGTACAATTTGTTTTTAGTGACTAAGAACAGGAGAAGAAATAGCGTGTGAAAGCAAATAACCGGAGAAATGAATGGCAATAAAAATGACAATAAAACGTATTTAAAGAGTGACTAAATGCAGTTCCACTGAAAGAAATAGAGTGTGTATTTCTGATGCGCCATATAAAAACAAAACATTAAATTTAAATTTATTTTATTTATTGCTTGTTTACTTGGCTTTAGCTTTATGTTTGTATCTATGTGTAAAGTAATGAAAGCAGAACTTAAATAGTCAATAGTACGTCTGTATTTCAAAATCGTATAGTCCTATGGGAATAAATTATGCTTTATTATCTTATCTAGACTTCGAAAATATAATAATTCTGAGGCATCCAATAGTCTGCTGCCATCGACTATCCCGCAATTAAATCTAATTTACAAATGTCTATCAAGTTAAAGCTCATAAAACGAATTCATGAATTCCAATTGTGTTTATAAACGCATTTTTCGACCCCATTTGATGAAAAGAAATAAACACGGGACGTGTATATAGTAGCTGAACGTAAAATTTTTGAATACTTTCTGCATTTTTACACAAAAGCTATTTATATATTTGTCCATCGAAATGTACATACACAAGTACACATACATTTTCCTATATACTACATAGCCAAACATACTACAAATATATTCTCATTTAGACAGATAAATAAACATACAAGTACAAACCTATATGCTTTAGTTATTAGCTCAATAATTTTTTATATTTGTTATCCGAACATTCTGAAATTTGCAGGATATATTATAGATAATTGCAACGAACCGAATCACCATTTTATATTAATTATTAATACAAAAGGAGAACGTGATTTATACACAATTAACGAACTATTTTAAAGAGAGAGATAGAGCGAATAAATGGTACGTAAGCACCTGTCGCACACATGTCAGATAATGACATACGATAAATGATTGGGGGCGTTCTACACAAATTGTTGACAATAGTATCGAGTACTAGCTAACCGATTTGCAAAATGAAGACGTATAAAAATTATGCAGATAGTGATGACGATAGCGATGATTCGATTGATGATGTCGTTGTACGAAGTCATAAAGAGAAGGTCTTACGGTCAGCGAGTAAAACCCGAGTTCTGGCTACCGACCCCAAGTATAAACACAATCGGATCGAGAAAAGTGCCTCAAAGAGTAAAGTGGTTACCGATCCCAAGTACAAGCACAATCGAATTGAGAAGAGCTCCTCTAAAAGTAAAGTGTGCGAAGCAAAGTCTGTGGGGCTAAAAGTAATTCCCCAACCAAATCGCAACACTAAGAAGAACGTTTTAAGGGCAGATGGGGATTCATCCGATGATTGTAGTACTATAATTCAACTGAAGAGAACCAAGTCGAAAGATAAGTCACCGTTTACTGAAGCTGAACCCAAACACACGATCAATCTACAGACGATCGTCAAGTTTATAAAAAACAATAAGAAGCTACTTAGAACAGACGACTTTGCCTTTATTCGGCGTAAGACAATACCGGAACCTAGTTCTGTCAGTTTGCCAGTGATTCAGGCTCTAGCAGATATACCCAAAGATTCGGATTCTGTGAAGGCCGATAAGAAGGTAAAACTCGTAAAGAAAGCTAGTCACGATGGCGACTCAGCTGAAGGTGAAGTTGTTAGCCCATCGAAAGTGCCCCATCCACGTTTCGAGAGTCCCAAAATGCAAAAGTCAAGCAAAATATCATTCCCATCAAGAGTTGCGGCCAAGATAAAGAAGAAACACAAAATTTCGTTGGCAGATACGGGCTCAGTTGACAAGGCTGAGTCCTATAAACAGCATTGTGGTGGTGAGCAGGTGGAAATTACCTTATTTACTCCGCAATACATATTTCTTTGTTGTTCTGTCTTTAAGTCCTTGACACAATCCAACTTAATGTACCTGCCAACGATTTATTTACGCCAATATAATATTTTCTTTGTAGATCGTGTGCATTCCTCATCGATTGTTCGCCAGCCATCGGACCGCAGGCCGGACGTGAACATATCTTTGCGCTCGAACGGCAATGCATCCTGTAACACATCTCTGCTCAATAGCAGCGACTTGCACAATTCATTTCCCGCCGTAAACAATGCCAACTCGGATGGTGCTAGTGCCAGTGGAGGCTTCCCAGATCTTACAACAAGTGCGGGATCCGGAACTTTGGCTAATTGCTTATCGGGTGGTATTGGTTTCCCGGCGTCAGGTGATTTGAATTCACAGGATTCGGTGGAGAGCAAGGATGTCCGCAGAGAAAGGTAATCAGCTTCGCATGTAACCAATTAATGTGTGTTCACCATAATTTTTCTATCTCTGCTTTGCAGCTTTCATCCTCAGCACAAAAGCGCACCAGTTTCTGTTAACCGCTCGGAATCCTACAAGGAACGCTTGTCGAACAAGAGAAATCGTAATAGTCGTCGTAAAACCTCTGATCCAAGTCTATCGTCGCGCAACATGTAAGTGAAAATAAAGATAAACTTTGATTAAAAATAGCAGTCAGAGATTGTGTAGATTTGATTTTATTATGAGCTCGTCGCCATGGTTTTCTCAATATCCTAAAACTTAAGTTAAATTTAAGAAAATGTGCTGGCAGAGTATATTACATTACTCATCTTGTCCCTAATGTAAACGGAATATTTTTGTAATACCAATCTTGAGGCTCATTGCATTTGAGCATTTGTCCTGGAAATTAACTGCACTATGAGCAATGAAGGACCAGACAATGACATCAATTATATTAGCTTACCTCTTAGGGTCGCGCTATGGTGTAGTGGGTCATGGACTTGAGACTGACGGCATAATGTAGGACAACGTATAACTATCACATCAGTAGTATGACGAGTATTTCCGTTGCATTGCGAGACTTATTCAATTGAACTTCGTTATGGAGCGAAGGGGGAGTGGGGAGCTCTTGATATCTTGATATTAACTTACCGGCAGCAGTCCCTTGACTTTAAATCAACAATATATGTGTTAGACATATTGACTGGCTGCACCTCTCTCGTACATATACTTTAAGTGGCAGTATTCGCTCTAAACTCGGCCAGAACGGTGCTGCAACTGTGCGCAGACATCCCACTGAGCCCAAGTACATTGCAAAAAAGAAAAACTTTTCCATCGTGCATATTAATCATGAAAAGCAAGGCTCGCTATACTCGTAGCAAGAGCTGTAAGGAGATATTAGGTCGTCATTATGATAGGTGAGTTAAGTAAGGTTTGAAATAAGATGAACGATTTCTGGTCACGAAGAGGACCCAACTTATGTATACATATATGTATGTGAATTTAAAATTAACTTGAAATGTAAGCAGTTCTTTCTAAAACTAAGTTTCATTCTTTGTTATATCGCCGTGAAATTGAATTGAAATTGATTTACAGTTAATCAGCGCATGTTATTATAATTATTGTTGAACCTTTTTTAACAAATCAACAAAATGCTCTTTATTTTAGCGATGATCAACCGGATGTGGGCCTCACGAATTCCAATTGTACGGGAAGCTCCAACTCAAGTCTCTCTTCGAACGATGGCTCTGATAGTGCCAGCATCTCAATGGAACAGGCTGCTGGCGGTATTTCGGGACCAACAATTGGTGCTCAAGCCATACCCAGCAGCGCACATCTCCAGCAGCATCCGCATCTGATAATACAACAGAACGCGAATCTACACAGTCAGCAGGACTCGTTTCAAGGCAGCGTTGGAAGTAGCAGCAGTGCCAGTAACGCCAGCTTCTGGAATGCTGGACAGCCGCAGCTGCAACGACAATGGAATTTCGATAGTGACGATGACGATGATTTCAATGAGGCGGACTGGAGTTCAGTAGTCAAAGTTGAAATGCTCGCAACCTTAACCGATGTCGAGAAGAAACGTCAAGAAATCATTAATGGTAAATTCAATAAAATATATATCGGAATAAATTACTAATCTGAGATTTATTTTTACCCATTTCACAGAGATCTATCAGACGGAACGCAATCATGTGCGTACTCTCAGATTGTTGGACCGTTTGTTCTTCTTGCCGCTTTTCAACAGTGGCTTGCTCTCTCAAGATCATTTGCTGCTATTGTTTCCACCCGCTCTGTTGTCGTTGCGTGAACTGCATGGTGCCTTCGAGCAAAAGCTCAAGCAGCGTCGAGTCGAGCACAATCATGTAGTGCAGCATATGGGTGATCTATTGTCGGAAATGTTCGATGGTCAATCTGGTGAGATTCTGTGTGAACATGCGGCTCAGTTCTGCGCTCGCCAACAAATTGCCCTTGAGGGTCTCAAAGAGAAGCGTCACAAGGATGAGCAATTGCAGAAATTGCTGAGGAAATCAGAGTCACATAAGGCTTGTCGTCGTCTCGAGCTTAAGGATTTGTTGCCTACGGTATTACAGCGACTGACCAAATATCCACTGTTGTTTGAGAATCTGTATAAGGTAACACTTCGAGTGCTGCCTGAGAACACAACTGAAGCAGAGGCCATACAACGCGCCCTCGAGTCATCTAAAAAAATTCTTGTCGAGGTTAACAAGGCAGTAAAAACAGCCGAGGACGCCCACAAGTAAGAAAATTATGAACTCAGGATGATTTTATTCAATAATCTAATCATTATTTCCTCATTTATTTGCAGATTGCAAAATATACAGCGCAAATTGGATAAGTCGTCGTACGACAAGGAGGAATTCAAGAAACTTGATCTAACGCAACATCGTCTTGTGCATGACGGAAACTTGACAATGAAAAAGAATCCTAGTATTCAGCTTCACGGGTTGCTGTTTGAAAATATGATTGTTTTGCTTACAAAACAGGTGAGATAAGATAGATAATCTTCTCTATTTGAATATTTTCATGTTCATACATTATTTATCGCTACAGGACGATAAGTATTTACTGAAGAATCTTCATACGCCGATGACCGTCAGTAATAAGCCTGTTAGTCCCATCATGAGCATCGATTCGGAGACTTTAGTGCGTCAGGAAGCCGCAGACAAGAACTCATTCTTTCTAATCAAGACAAAGACCTCACAAATGCTTGAGCTGCGTGCACCCAGCAGCTCTGAATGTAAAACGTAAGTTTTCCCTTTTATATCGAAGCAAATATTGGCATTTGGGGGCTGAAGCCATAGGCCAGGGCAAAGTTCCAAAATTTCTTTCATTCGTTTAAGGTATATATTATATTTGGTAATTATTATTGTAGCTGATTCCAGACGCATATTTGCATATATATTTTCGAAATATATATGTATTCTCAAGCGACTGCAATGTGCCAGATGAACGCGACTGAATATACTCACTTACATATATACCTTAGGGGGATAGCAGTGAACCATATTATTACGAATAGTATTTATATTTAGCGCATTAAGCCCATTTTATTATTTGTACATATTATATGAGTCATTTGCCAAAACAAATATGAGCTTACAACATTATTTATTTTACCGGAGACATTAATATGATTATTTAAAATTATTCTCAAATTATTGGTGCAGTGTACTATAAAATTGCTAGCGATCATATTTATCGAATTTTCATTGTAACCAAAAGCATTTCTACATTATTATTAACGGCAATGTTCAACAATTTAAAAAATGCTTTGAAATTTAATCTTAGTCAACTCCATTGTACGCAGTCGCCAGTTTGATTGTTTTAAAATGAAATATGGGCAATTATTTTGACATCCCAAGGTTCTTATATAAGCCGCAAACTTTTCAAGGCACCCTCGCTTGCCTTAACTTGCACGGCAGATGTCATCCTATGAATGCATTTTGTTTAAGCGTTACTATGAAAATTACGCATTTACTTCAACCACTTAAGGCAAAACAGCTCGAAGCAGGCATATTAACTTGTTCGCTTTGCTTACAAATTTATTGAAAGCTAATTTTAAAATGCCGAAATAGGAGAAAACAACATGATAAATTCGATTGTCGTCAGATAAAATGTTATGCGTACTGGCGGAAAAATAAATCAAATTAGTATAAACGTTGATTTCAAATATTCAATGTCAATAACATTTTATTATACCCTGCGTCCTGTATATAATAGGGGAAGTAGGAGCATGCTAAAGTTGTGCGAGGGTTTGTAACAGGAAGAAAGTTTATTTCTAATACTCTTTATTTTATTCTTAAATCTAAGAGCCTTTATATAACCACACTCAAACATATTCCAAATTCTAGGATAATGTAAGTTTGAAAGGATTGCAAGTGTTTCGGGGTTTCTCAATTGTGTGCGTTATTTAACAATAGTATCTGCAAGGGTATAAACTCTTCGCTATTTCATAAATGGCTGGCTGTTGATGTTGATTTCGCTTTGTTATTGTTTGTATTGTATTAAATTTTACTCTCTGTCGTCTCTCTCTGTTTTTGACTCTCTCCAATATGACCTCAGTGAAAATCGCGCAAAACGCGAAGTCTTACGGTGTCAAGCACATGCATACGAGTATATGTGCATATGTAGATGTGCGTATGATACGAGCTAACCGCAGACCGCCTGTCGGAGGAAGCGAGAGCTTTTCCAAACGTGTCGCGCATCGGCTATAATGGGCTTTGGGGTGATATTGTGTTGGATTCTGCTAACTTTTGTTCGCGTTGTTTGTGCCTCTCAGTTTGCGTAGAGTGTTCAACGCGTGTGCGTGTTTTTCCCACTCAAAACGTGTTGTGTTCAGCGGAAACATTTCGTTTTATAGTTGGGTCTTTCAATAATATATGGCATACATATTTATTTTTGTTAAAGACATAGTTCTTTTACCCTCGCATAGGATAATGTGTTACTTGACCTTATATCACATACATATATCAAAATATACATATATGCATATAATTAAAATAAATTAAATCAAGTGCTGGTCATATCCATTTCCTTGTTTGTCAATTCGTTAAGTTTGTTTTTATATATATTTTTTTATTTTATTGTTACATCAACATTGGTGTGTTCGCTATTTTTATTGTTTTGTATACCCTTGAAGTAGGCATAATAGTTTTATTACCTTAAGAAATAATATCCATCACCCTTCGAATAGGAATAGAGCTATTATAAGTATGTTACATCGTATGCATCATTCAGGCGGAGGTATAAATTCGTTCGTTGTCTATTTTATGCTATAGGCCGTTAAGGGTAGAGTATGGTATCTCACAGTCGATCCCAATGTAGCTATCCGTCTTGTTTGTTTTATATTTTGAAGCTCTTTTTAAATAGAACAACCTCATGACATTCCGTCAGTGTAGATGTGTATATTGTATTTCACTTACACAAACAGCTGGATATATGCCCTATTATCAGATTGTATTCAAAAGTCATACAATACATAAATTATAGTCACATGTAGTAGAAACCCTTTGTAATTGGCTCCGTAAAAGTTGCACAATGAGGTACTCAAGTTACATTCACTGATTGGGTTCAAAAGCATCAACAACTATCTTAGCGAATCGACAACTTGGAATGTGCATACATGCTATATGTATGGCCAACGAAGTATGGCGTTGACAATGAAAATATCTCTAAGCCATTGTGCTGCTAATGTGTTATTCCAGTAGTAACTTTGTAGTGATTAAAGATGAGTTTTCTGTCGCCGGACGACATGTTCAACGGTTTGCGCCGGAAAAGTCTGTGTAATGGCGGTCTATCATTATTATCGAATAAACAGAGTCCAAATTCCTTACAAGATCTAGGCAAAACAAAGAATAATCGTCGTCGCGGAAGTTTTAATGAGATCTTTTGTTCAAAAAGCAGTGAACAGACTGCCATTCCAAAGCCCACAAATCGACGTGCTTCATTGGTATCCAGGTGAAATCCAAAATTATTATACAATTATTCTATGAAAATATATTTTAGGATAAAAATATCGTACCAGGTCGTGAACCTGCATTTTTTTAAGATATTTAAATATTTGAAACTGAAAAATTACGAAACTGTCTCAATTTTAGACATATATGGACATACAAATATTACATCATTTCCGTCCATTGCCTTGTTTTGTGTTTTCGAGTATTACTCATTGTTTCCCTTGCAAAATTTTAAATTTTTAACATTGGGTTGCACTCAATAGCATATATGTATGTATAAATTACTTAATACCTATTCTAGCTTATATTTTCAAAAGAATTTTACATTAAGTTTTAGGGTTTCGGGATTAAGCTCAATAAAATACAAAGATAATTTATGCACAAATAATGCATCACCTACTTGCAAATTGGATCAGTAGTAATTTTTGTCTATATGATTTAAATTTGGGATTATATTTCATACTCATCTAAGATGGCATACACAAATATTTGTTTTCCTTTACAGATGGTTTAAACACATTTCTGACGCTGCTGCGCAACAGTACAAGCCTCGGCCCAAGAACACCAATAGTCAAGATGCGTCCGTCGATGATCCTATTATTGCCACATTACCGCAATCGCAGCACAAGGAGTCGGTGGATCCTGCACCCGATCGTTCACATCCAGTCAGTGCCACAGCAACTGTCACAACAACTCCATTGGCGCCGATGCTACCGATAGCTGTGGTAACGCCGCCGATCTCGGCAAGCAATGAGAATGGTTCGAGCAATCTGCGTCGCGATAGCACACAGAGTGACAACTCTGGTTATTACAATATAACGGCTAAACGGCGGCTTAGCCAGAACGATACTGGACCTTCGGTTAGCCGAACGATGTCGACGCGTAGTTGTGGTGAACCCAACAATAATTATCCAAATGCTGGCCAGGACTTGACTCCTGTTGTGTTGCGTCATACCCAATCAGCAAGGGAGGCAAGCAGCGGTAATGGTGATTCGAACGCTAATGCGAATGAGGATCGCGCAACGACCTACGGTCTGGTTGGTGGTCAGTCGAAGCGTGACAGTGCAAGCATCGTTTGTTCGAATAATTCAAATAATACACGAACACTGCTAATGCAGTCACCGTTGGTTGAACCCACTGCAATTCAGATTAGCATTAGTCCGGCTCACACTGCGGAGCCCGTGCTAACTCCGGGCGAGAAACTGCGTCGCTTGGACGCTTCCATTCGGGACGGATTGATAGAGAAACAGAGAATAATATGTGATATCTTCCGCTTACCAGTTGAGCATTTCAATGAGATTGTCGATATTGCTATGATGCCAGAAGCACCCAAAGACAGCGCTGATATTGCCTTAGCTGCTTACGATCAAGTGCGAATACTGACCAAAATATTGAATGATTACATGCACGTCTCGCCAGAAAGGGAGATCTCAGCCGTATCCACAGCGGTGTGTGATCATTGCCATGAAAAGGACAAGTCTCGCAGGACTGCGAATAGATCTCCACCCCCTCTACCACCGCCGAATAAACAACAAGCACAGGGTCAACAGCGGACACCACAGCTGAAACGGATTCCCAAGCAAAAAGCAGCTGAACTCGAAGAAATCGAAGTCGCAATACATGAAGATGACGATGGATATTGTGAAATTGATGAGCTGCGTTTGCCTGCAATTCCAACAAAATCACCAGATGTCTCCACTCCACTCGCACCATTCAAATTTGCAGTTGCTTCACCCGCTGAGAATAGCAATAGCGATCCGGAGACGACGGCGAAGCGACAGAGCACAATTAGTGTCGATAGCATTCCTGAAGAATCCGCTGATGAGCTTCAAAAGGGCTTGGCTAGTGACACAAAGTTGCTAGAGATAGATCCGGTAGTTGAGGTTCCGACAAAGTTGGAAGAAAAGGAAACAGAAGCGAACGCTGATCCAAAAACCTTAACAAAGGCTACGGATAAGATCACTGACTCGGCAACTGTTGTTCCTGTTGATGGAGGAGATCAAACTGCGGAGATTGCAGACAAAAGCGATCACATTGAGATCAACGATGTGTATGATACTTTGGTAAGTGTTGTATATATAAATATATATATCAATAAATAACATTACAATTTATTTTATGATCAACAGGCTGCACTTAACAAAGCCCACACCACATTATCCATGATCGACAACTCCACACAGACAGCTGCGCTATTGCCGTCCACATCTGGCATGGAAAAAGCAGTTGTTTCAGCTTCCATTTCGTCTAGCAGCGGTGCCCCATGTGGCCTCAACCGAATACAACATGCTAGCTCTCTGGAACCAAGCGTACCTTGCCATGCTCTTAGCGGCATTGTAAATGTTCTAAATGAACAAATTTCGCTGCTTTTGGTGAGTTTGATAAGATCATTAGGTTTGTCTATTTATTTAATATATTTTTCATTTGTGTCTGCCTGCAGCCCAAAATCAATGAACGCGATGTGGAGCGAGAGCGATTGCGTAAAGAGAATCAACATCTACGTGAGCTTTTGAGTGCAATGCATGAACGTCAGCGAGTTGATGCACTTAAGGTAATTTAATCCTGCCCCATTTACTAATTAATGTAAACAACACAGTACAACTTTTAAACATACATTTGTATATCCATATAAGCTATTATTGGCAAACGTAAACAGACAAGTTTAATTGGTTGTAAACAATTTATAAATTGTTTTAACAATTAATAACTACAATGAATGCTCGATAAATGTAATTTATCGACAGTATTCAATATATACAGAATATATATGCAATAGATACTTTCATTGTCGGATAATTGTTTGGAAAATCAATAATAAAATTGAAATCATTTAAAAACGTATTTATGGAAACAAATTGATTTTTGTTTAAACAAAGCAATAACATTTCCAAATTGCTTTCGAGGGAGAATTTCATTTAAATTTCTGTTGAACACAATAAATTTGAACATCGGAACGTTTAGTACTATCCAGCGTATACTATAATTAAATGTTTAATAATTTCGGACTAAGTTTATCAACATAACGCTTCCGGTTGAGCCGATTGGAATTTTGCATAGGATTCTGCTGCGCAGCTTTCACCAAAATAATTTTAATTGTTTCCTGTTTTTATTTGGAATAAGTAACATAATTGGAATATAAGATAAGGAATGAGGGTTTACAGAAGCCAGAGATTAACCAGAATGTAATTTGTATATGATTTAAAAAAAGAGATAAACGCATGCAATTCAATTTGTTTTGTTGTATTTTCATAGGAAACTCCAACCGATATCCTAACTATTCTGCAAGCGGCTGATGCAGAATTCGAAGACGATATTGATGCAATTTCCAATACATCTCTGACACCGACACCTACGCCTTTACCTACAACAGCTTCTATCGGCGACAACACAGTAGAGTTACAGGATCTTCCAGCACAAATGGTTACCGAATTTCTGGAATCGTTGGACAGCAAAGAAAATGTTAACCATGAATTACAATTGCTGGCTGGTTCCTATAAGTTACCTGAAACACTGATAGTAGCTGTTAAGAAATACAAGCTGGAGCAGGAAACGGACCAGGAGCAGGAGCAGGATCATGAACAAAACAAAAATGTGAAAAACTAAGTAAGTAATAGAAACTCAATTTAATGTGCTTTGTATTTATTTTTATTTTTATTTTCGTTCACTAGCGACAGAAGCCATTTCAACAATATCCTTAGCGAAAAAGATGAAGCTGTGGACTTATATTACTGCGGTGGCATGGAGCTCCTTCCTCTGGGATTCTTATGTTCTATGTTTTACGAGGGGACACAAATCTGGAAGTAGTATATACATGTGTTTGTTTCTCTGAGCCATTGTCCAATTGAATTGGCAGTGTTTATGTTAATATATATAAATAGCCTTATTTAAAATAAAACTTACTTATTAAAGCTGCATTTGCTGCTTTATCAAGTGGTTAGCTGAGGGTGAAAATAAGTTTTGAATTAATATACATACATAAATATATTCCATATAGCGACATTAAATAAATCGATAAAGTTGATAATTTCCTGATAAAACTAAAACTAAAGCTAAACCTAAAAAGCAAACAAAACAAAAACAATTATTTTTATATAAAATCATATCTACTATATAATTGATGTAGAACAAACAACACTAATGGTTAAATATACAATGTTTGATACATTTATACACCACTGTATTATGTGAAACTAACTAAAGAACAACAAAGCATTATCTATCTATCGTATCTTTTAAGGCTTTATAAGAGTTAAAGCTTAGTAAATCTATGAAAATGTATTTTAGTATCCAGTTTTTCGTAACAAAAAAATTTAGTAATAATTTTGCAAGCTTTCCAATTGGCTTTTTTTTAGCCTTACGATGGCTTCACACGAAACGCTAAGTTGTACTTATACATACAGAAATACATTTGCATCCGTATTTGGCAGCAAATCGTGTGCAGTCAAATTGAATTAAGTGAAATTATGAAAATTACTGTTTGGCCTTTAGAATCAGACTTGTTGTACACTTTTGAGCAAAGCTTTGAAAATTACAAACAACATCAAACTAACAATATATAAATTTACATGTAACTATTTTCGTATACAAACATATAAAAATTTGTATTTGTTTTATATCAAACAAAATATTAAAGTATTTACAGTGAGTACTGGAATTAAAAAAACTACTTCTATGAATTTTATAAAGGTTGTGTCTTAATAGACAATTTGAAAACACACACTACAATGCGGTTATGTTATGAGTTTTAAATTAATCAAGTAGTAGATTTGGTAATTTAGTCTACACTGTCCTTTTGATATCTTGAATTCTTTAGTTTCTAAAATAAGTTTTGATGCATGGTAAACTTTAGTAACCGAATTGCGTTTTTGGCCGACATTTTTTTCGCAATTTTCTTTAGCACTCATAAAACTACAAGACATACAAAAAATGTATTCGATCTAAAGATTGAGCTATGGACGCGATAGAGAAAATTTGGAAATATTTTCAATTTCAACAGCCTGTGAAAAATAGTAAATATTTATTATTGAGGTATTGAGGTTTTTATTGAAGGCAATTATAAAAAGAATTCAATTTGAAATATTCAGCTAGAAAAATTGGGTTAAGATTGTGTTTAAAAGTTTTGTTGCTCATATTGAGAATGTCTTGCGTGCTTTCAGCTCTGCGGTTTTCAAAAAATTTTAAGTAAGATTCTGAGAGTAGTAGTAGAGTTATTCTTAAATTATTCTGCCGATTTAAGAGAAGAAAAATATCAGATTTTGTCAGGAGCCTTCATCTTTCTCTGCCACACGCAGATATAGTTCTTTTGCAAAATTCCATATTCATTATATCACAACTGATATATACTGAAACTTTATTGCTTGTTGTGAATCTTTTATGCCATTGTAGATTTCTTCTACAGATAAATACAGTGATCCATTTCTGATGTGAATTCTGCAAAACAAATAGTATTTAATTTCATTCGAGTCTACTTTTTGGTCGGCTTCGTGAATAAAAATGATTATAAATAGAAAGACAACTAATTTTACACTTTTGGATTTGGTTTTTAAAAATATGTGTCATAATTTATTAAATTTATTTTTAGTTGGGATTGGTTTTATTACATTATTGTTCATTGATGTTCAAACAAGTACATTTCTAATTTAGCTTCGACTTCAGGATGCTTTATGTATCGTTTATATTTTATAAATTAAAGTTAAGTATTATTGGGTTGTCAACTTGAGTGTGCCATTGAATGCAAAAATTGTATTAAATAGTTTAACGCTCACGATTTCTACATGAATAATTTATAAATTTATTAAAGAATTCGTGTGTTATTTGGTTCGGCTTCAAAATTAATACTTTATGAACTGCTTTTTGTTTTATCAAGGGAGAGCTTTTTAAATTTTATTTCCTTTTCAAGTTTTCTGTTATCAAATGAACTACAATACGAAGTTTTGAACAATTTTGCAAAATTTAATTCTTTTCCAGCGAATTAAATCAAAATACAGAATTGTCAAATGTATTCAATTGTTTTTGCTTAGCCTTTCGCACATACAACATACATATAGCTGGCTTATATAATGTACATATACAATACATAAATATATAATATACATATATAAATGTATATATATTTTTTTTTAACAAATACTTTCGTAGTTTACCATAATTATTTTATGATGCTTTAAACAAACATTTATGTTAATTCATTAAATATGTTTACATTCATTGATATCCATGTATTTTTTATTGCATATTCCGAATACTATTTCATTTTATTTTACTATACATTTTATATTTGGGTCAACAATTGTCTTGGGGTGTTTTCAAAAAAATTGAATTCAAAAAAATAAAATTTGTATACAACATTTGAAATGAATATTAGGTAATGGTATAATACTGATATTCAAAGATACAAATAAAGTCAACTGATACTTTTGATATGAATTAAAATCATAACCATTCACAAGATGGCAAAAAAAAAAACAAACTTCTGTAGACAAAATTCGTACGCTTTTCAACATACTACTATTAAATATTTCTGGAAATATAAAATAACTATAAAGTTTGTGATTAATTTATCACCCCCAAGACAAATAAATTAAGAATATTTTCTTGTAAATACTTTTTGCTGAGCTTTTTTACACTCTATTTAAGTTTAAAAATCATTTGCTCAATTTAAGAATTTACAATTTGGCGTTGAATTTTATTGTTTGTATCAATGCGCTAAGTTAAAGCGACCCTGGCCACGGATCCTGCAGCTTTCGGGCACTACAAGGAACCGTTTTGCAAATAGAGATCAATATAAGAAACAGCATGTAGAATAAAAGGGTTGTATAATGGATATGTTTTGAGCAGTTTTCCATGATGTCTGCTAGTTAACTAGTGTGGGTTCAATTACTATATCATTTTACTGTACTGGCGTGTGTAAATTTGTCTAAAAAACATTTTTGCTTGCTATTTTGCATTTTTGTTTTATACGTTTTGTTGTCAAGCTATTGTCATCGTAAACAAGCCAAAACTCAGAACTGAGTATTGAGTATTGAGGGCCAGGGCCATGCACAAGAATAATGATTACAATACGATACATATACTACTAAATAACTAACAACGTTTAAAGCATAAGTATATAGTATTTGTAGTATGTATGTTTGTATATATCATAATTGTATATAAGTATTGCAACAAATTTTCACTACAAAAACTGCACACAGAACTTAAGGGGCTAGCTTATAAATTATTATCATTAATATTATTCTGTATAAGGATAGGGCTTTTTAACTAAGCAGTTTTTTCAGCTTTCCTAAACTTCTTTTGCTCGCTAAAGCTCGCTGAATGGCATTGTTGTTGTTCTGTTTTGTTTTGTTGTTGTTGCTGTTGTTGTTCGTATATGCTTGACATCGGTGTATTAAGTTAAGCCAACATGTGTACTATAGTTGTAAATAGTTGGTATTGTATTTGCCATTTGCGCTACCAATCAAAAGGTTTTCACAACGGAGAAGGAGCACAATTTGCCCGCAACTGAGGCCAACAAATACACATCGTTTCGCTTAGTAGGTGGGTTGTTGATACTCCATGCCAGGCTGTTGCTCCATGCCTAAAAGATAACGTCATAATTGCAAAAATGACCCAAAACTCTTTAAAGATGCAAACTCACCCTGTTGGGGCTGGCCAAATGGTGAGGCGCTATACTGCTCATTGTCATTGTCCATGGAATAGCTATAAGCCTGTTGATGCACCACATTGGCCGGATCAGTCTCAAAGGCCGAGGTGAACTCATCTCCGGCGCCAATCAGAAAACGTTTATAAGCCATAAATGCACACAAAGCCTGCAATGGAAACATATGTTTTTAATAAATGTTTTTAATTGGTCAAAAATATATATGTAACTAACCCAGCTAAAGATATTGAAGAAGCAAAATACAATTGCTGTCTTCATGCTTCCGGCTCCAATGCCAAAGGGTGGCATGGGAGCTGAATTCCACTGGGACCACAAATAGAAGAACGCGATAAAGTAAAAGAATGCCCAGAGAGCTGCAAGAATTCAGGATGAAATGCATGCAAAGTTATAAATGCATTTAGATTATCATACCAGAGAATGCCATATCCGCCATGACGTAACGCTTTCTGCTCTTCACCGACGACATGCGTTCGAACAGAAATTCGCCTCCAATAAAACCCATGGAGGCGAGAAAGCCAAAAACGCCAATCGTATTGCCAAATTTACAAGCCATGCCATCATTATTGTATAGACAATACTCTTTGCCATCCTTTTCCACCCAACCTTCGGAGGATATGCAGCCGAATACCACAATGGAAAACAGCTGAAACATCAAATCAACCGCAAAACAATATACATAAGAACATATTTCTTTTTGTGATGACATGGTATAAATAAAACAAGTAAAAATAATTATGGTCTCTCCGCTCTAGATACATATATATTGAATATAATAATAAGAAATATATCGAATGTGCTGATAGCAATCGAGCTACTGTTGCTTTAATTCATAATACAATCGTTATCATATTTTTAGACAAAAATTCAGATTAGGTAATAATATACTTCGAAAACAAGCTTGATCTTCGAGTGAACTTTTAGATTATAACGCGAAGATAGCTTCCACGGCTCTTTTAATTTGTGAGTTTTGGTGATTGGCATTCGTATAAATACGCAAGTCTCTGAGGATTGTACGTTACATAAGTTATCTCTAAACTAGTATATCCTAGTTCACTGTAGCCACTGAGTACAGTAAAAAGGGTTACAAAGCGCCATCTATGAGTCGCAGACAGACGCTGCAACGTCCAGCGTGAAATGAAAACTTACACATACATACATATTTACACAAGTATTGATTTTCAGGAACAGGTGCAACAAACCAGAAGTTCAAGTACACACACACATACAATCACACTCACATTCGCATTCGCAGAGCATTTGAGTTTGTGACCCAATTTCAAGCGAAGGCCAAGTTTAGTCAGCTGCAGCATGAGTAGCGCCTGGGGATAGGCAACGCCAACAACAACTGCAATAACAAAAGCAGGTCCTTGGCTAAACTTGGCCAACTGACTGTTGACTGTGGCGGCCTGTTGTCGTTCTCATTGTTGTCGTTTTTGTTGTGCTCCGATGTGCAAACATTACGTATGTACGAGTTTGAGAATATGCCGTCAGCAGAAGGAGAAGTGCCATTAAAAGTAAATGAAAAGCAAACCCATGTTAACCATTATTCTCACTCCTGTCTAGGTCTTCGCGCCAATGACGCACATGTTGGCCATTACAAACGGTTTTTATTTTAATACCCCATTGCATTGGCTTACGTTTTATGGCCTTTATTTCAAATTTCAAATTTGTACTGTCGTGAGACTTTTAATATTAACTGCACAGCTGTTTCTGACCTAAATCTAGGTGTGATTGATCTGCTCAACCAAATCCCAAGGTATTATTAACATCAAACACAAAATCTCAGTTTTTTGAATGCATAATTTAAGCAAGTTAATTAATACACATAATATACATAAATGCTTAAATTAGTGACAGTTTTGTTATTTATAGGTGCTACAAAATATATTCCTTATACGATATATCAGATAATTGATAATTATATTTTACTTCATGAAATTAACTCATTGAATCGAACATAATGTATATTAAAATATATATAAGTTAGTGACAGTCCCACATTGAAAGAGTTCAGTTATTTATTCATACTTATAGGTGCTACAAAATATATTCCTAGTAAGATTTATCAGATAATTTATAATAATATTTTGCTTCATAAAATTTACGCATTGAATCGAATATAATACCTTTGAAATAATAAATTGTTAAGCATTGTGGGGGATGTGGTAGGAAATGCTTCCTAACTTACCCAGCAGAGGGCGCGTATGACCACTTGAGGTTTCATGGCAAACGTCACGGGATCGAAAGCGCCACCTGCCTTGCCTCCGCCATAGGCGCCACCAGCATTAATGTTGAGTATTTGATTGAGTACATCCATTTCCGTTGCTCAATTTATTTGCTTTTATTGAAGTTTTTCGTAAATGTATATTTATGAAGTGGTCAGCGCCTCAGTCGTTATGGGGTTTGGTTTTCTCTCGAGTTTTTCACGTCTTGTTGTGAAAAATCGAATGCTTCTTACAACGCCAGCTCAAGGGCAATGTGGGGGCGTCTTGGTCGTTGCTTTTATTGGTATATGTTTGGCTGCTTGTGGCTCGTTCGTATACGTATACGTATTACGGGCTGTGCGTATGCGTGTGTTTGTGCTATGTTGTAGTATATCGCAATTATAGATTACAGCACACCAGAAATTGCAAAAGCTAAACTGGGATTTGCGTTTTTAGACTTTATTCTTGCTTTATGACACACTCGCCGCGTAGTATCGGAAATATCGTAACCGTTCTTATTCCAAAATAAACAAAACACACACGCGACAATTATTCTTTATTATTAATCGTGCATTATTAATGAATATTCCACAAATTTCAAGGGCCTGATTTTCACTTTTACTTTTTCTTGCTGAACGGCCAACGCGCAGGACTAACAGTGTATATGTGAGCTTAAATGATAGGACTTTGCTTTTCGATAACTGTTTCGCAAGCATCGATATTAATGCAACTATCGTTATCTGCGATTACTTTGACATCCATCGCAATGTGATTAGCATATCGAGCAATACCCGCAAAAATACAGTAAGCGACAAAATTCAAATTTTTTAAATTTTATAAATAGAAATTGACTTACGTCAATTTTCCGGGAAGAGCTCGACATATAATGTTTAATAATTTCATAATTTGTGATATATTAATAATGGTTTTGGATATCCAGTTTTAAATGTAAATGTTTATTTTACAAAGACAAGAATAAAAATAAAAATACAATCGATTTTCCGCTTTTTCTTATTTAAGGCAATAAAAACACGAAACCTCACAATCCATTCAAATTTCTGGCAGAATCGAGTATTAGATACATCAAAATTTCGGAGTTTAAAAATTCTCTCAAACAGTGTAGTCTCTAAGTTTTTGTCAACATTTAAATTACTTATAAATTTATGGTGTTTTCTTAGTTTAGTAAACCAATTGTCATAATAGCAAAAGAAAGACGGTGAAAATACACAAATTAGCATTATACAGAACACTATTAACTTTTGATCAAAAATTAAAAATTTTAAAAACGCAGAAACTCACAAATCAGCTCAACAAATATACAATTTATATTTGTAAGACCTGGGATATTATCTATTACGTTGCTGATTATTCCTAGTTAGAGAAAATAATGGGTACCATCTCAAAGAAGATATCGACTAATCGATCGGCTGTACGAAAAAATCAATATAGGAAAATAAAAACCAAAATAAATAGACGTGCCAAAATCAATGTGAAAAAATTCAGAGATGAACAACAACTTATTAAATTATTCTTCTCTCACAAGAGTAAACGTCGAAACCAACGAACTTTTAAACAACATATGTTATTCGGTACGTATTCCCTTAAGGACAATACCTATTTCGGTAACGAGAAAATTAGGTGCTTGAAGGATGTGAAAGATGATGATGCGGACTCAATCCATTCATACGTCCATAACATTTCAAAAACGCCACGTTCCTTTAAAAGGAGTCAGAAGTCAAAAAAATTATCAAAATATGCCCAGAAAATTTTAAAAACGACGCGTTCCTCTAAAAGGAGTCCGAATTCAGGTAAATTATCAATAGACACCCTTAACATTTTAAGAGCGCCGCGTTCTTCTAAAAGGAGGAGTCGAAGATCGGGTGATTGGTTACCAGAACACACTTTAAGAAGATCCTCATCGCAAGATAGTTTTAAAGACTTTTTACAAGCCTATCATTCTTTTCACGCAAAGGACAAAATGCCTAAGCGCCGGTATTCAAAATTCCACAAATCCCGATCATCGAATTTATTTAAAAGTGCGTCCAGTTTTTCAACAATATGTGAAAACATCGGTAGTACTACACACATTTCACCGAAAGATGGGAGAGCATCTAAATGGGCAATTGCAACAGAATTAAGGAGAGGCAGTTCTCAATTAATTTCGTATTATACACCTGTTTTTTTGGAACCACTGACCCAGCAAACGGGCACACCAAAACTACAAAAAAAAGAATCGAAACAAGAAACAATTTTTGAATCAATGTCAGTCTCACGACTCAGAAGCGAGAAAAACTCTATTCCAAGTAAGCCCGGTAGAAAATTTCAACATCACCATCACCATCACTATCATCATAAAGAACAAGAAGAAGACGATTGGGTCAAAAACGCGAAAATCGTTGCTCAAGCCAAGATTGATGAAATAATGACACGTGTCAAAATTCGAGAAATCAGACAAGAAAAAAAGAAACGCAACTTCGTAGCAGAGGCACAAGAGTTGTGGCGATCACAACAACAAGAAAAACCAACGAAGAACATTGCCAAGAAAAATAATCGAGTAGATCCCATTTTTCGCACCAGATTAGATGTTATTCCAATGCCTAGTAATTTGACTAATATGAAACCATTAGTAATTCGTCGTTATTGTATTCCCAAACCAAAAGATACTCCGTTAAAATTGAGTGCCAATGAAAATATTACTTGTAGTACCTGTTGTCAACATCATTTAGGAAACGAACATTTGCAAATTCAGGAAAAAGAAAAATTATTGGCTAGTCGTATTTTACGTAAACAAAGGCAAAAGGCGGAGATAAGAAAAAATTTGTTGCGAATAGCGTGTAATTAACGTTATAGTTACTGGCTTATCAGTAGATTGTTGGACCAATTGGACCACAGATCAACTAATGAATTAGCAAACTATTGCTTGGATCCGTAAAATTACCAAAAAACGGCTGATAGATACCTTGGACTACAGCTGCACGATGCAAAAAAGCTAGCAGCTGAATTCCAGTGATTCTATCAGACATCAAAAAGTAAGAAAGCTACAGTCGAGAGTGCTCGACCGTTAGATACCCGCAACCTATTTCGAGAGTAAACTAAAAATTTTAAGGATATTTGAACAAAAAATATACAAAAGAAATATAATGAAATTTGTTTTTTTTGTCGAGGCTAGGCGTTGTTTTTCAAACTTGAATTTGAATAAAATACGTTAATATTAACGACGCAATTCCATCCTATAACCCACTTGGAGCTGCTAAAGTACCAGGCGAACATAATCCAGTAGCAAGTAGATTACATAAAAATTTAAACTTTCAGAAGCTGGGCGGGATTTTCAAACTTTAATTTGACTAAAATACGTTAATATTAACGATGAACTCCTTCCCAAAACCAAAGTCGATCTTCTGAAGTACCAGGCGAACATAATCGAGTAGCAAATAGATTAGCCAAAAATTTAAAATTTCAAAAGATGGACAGCACAGATGGCTAAAAAAATTAAACATCATTACATAAAGAACTTTTGGAGTTAAACCCGATTTACATTAAAAAAAACGTGACTTGTTCTAAATTTATGCATGGACCAAGGGGCGTGGCATCCAAGTTTTGAAATAAACTTGATCTGCGTAATGAATGCAAGAGCCTATGTACAGAATGACAGACGGACATGGCTATATCGTCTCGGCGGTTGAAACTTATCAATAATATATATATACTTTATGGGGTAGGAGATTAGGAGATGACTCCTTCTGCCTGTTACATACATTTTCTGATGGCATTAAGTTATACTACTCTTCTACCCAATGGGTAGCGGGTATACAAATTTTGACAACAGCAAAAGTATATTTTATTGATTTACTGCTGGATTAAAATTTATTCACTACTAAACTTCGCTGGCCGTTTTTCCACAAAGGCCTTCATGCCCTCCTTGCGATCAATCTGGGAATACAAATTTTTGATTAAAACATGAAATATTTTATGGATGTATTATTTTACCGTTGAAAAGGTGGCGTGATTGAAGCGACGTTCATACTTCAAACCTTCCTCCAACGTAGTCTCATATGCGGTGTTCACAGACTCCTTGCACAATTGCACAATCAAATTCGAGTGGGTTCCAATCTTCTCGCCCAATTTGACGGCCTCGCCAAGCAGTTGGTCGGCTGGGATCACCTTGCTGACCAAACCAACCTTCTCCGCCTCTTGGGCGTTGATCATATTACCAGTGAGGCACATTTCCATGGCCTTGGACTTGCCGACAACGCGGGTCAAGCGCTGGGTGCCACCAGCTCCAGGAATCGTACCCAGTGCAATCTCTGGCTGACCAAACTTGGCCTTATCGCCAGCATAAATGATGTCGCACATCATGGCCAACTCGCAGCCTCCACCGAGAGCATAACCATTGACAGCCGCAATGATGGGCTTCTGGGTGCGAGCCACTTCGGTCCAGTCGTTGAGGAAGTTGCCCTGGATGCACTGAGAGTATGTGTTGGGTGCCATTTCCTTGATGTCAGCGCCAGCTGCAAATGCCTTCTCGCTGCCAGTTAGAACAATTGCAGAGATATTTGCATCCTTGCCATACGCCTTCAGGGCGGTGGACAGTTCCTTCATGAGTCCGTTGCAGAGGGCATTCAATGCCTTGGGACGGTTCAGGGTGATGACGGCCACATTTTTCTTCTCTCCAGTCACATTGGTCTTAATGAACTCCCAGTTTTTGTTTGCTAAAGAATAAAATACGAGTATACTGTAAGCCAGTTAATAGCTTGTATAAAAACGTTACATAACATGTAAATAAAACATGGATTATCGTATTTTTCATATTTTAGTTAAATGTTGTAATATTAAATGTTTGGAATAAGTTCGTTAAATTACTTGCCGGTGCTGCTGAATCGAGCAAGTGGATTGTGGACCACATTTCGGGCACTTTTAATAAACAGTCTTGTTATATAGGACATATTTTGCACCTGTGTAAACTTATTTTTAGTCAATTATAATAGGTAGTACATAAAACATATTTCATTTGCGATACTTACCGATCTTAGTTTGCTTGATCTGTGGAAAACACCCGATCTCAAAATGCAGGAAGCCGGTAGTAAATGATAATTTTCCAGCGATAATTCTAAGCAAGAATTATCGATATTAATTTCGTCATGACGAATTACTATAATAATAATCAATTTAACGTACAACAAAAACTATAATGTTGATAAGAAATAAGACCTACATTTTTTTTAATTGTTGTGACAGACTCCATGCATATAATATTTCAATTGAAATCAATTATTTCCAGAGGGCTGACAACTCATGATCGCTAGTCATCGATAAATTGATGTTAAACATAGCCAAGCAACGATGTCAGGTCAATTATAAATCTGCTTATTTTAAGTTGAATTTATTTGAACCATCCGTGTTATTGCCACCTTAAAATCTGCCTTTGATACTAATATAAAGGTCAACTTATGATTGACATCTCAAAATACAAATCTCAAGAGCTAGCCATACGTTGTAGGAAGCCTTTAACATTAGATGAGAGATGTTAATCGTGTTGTACCCCAATTCCATAATATTTGAAGCAAATTAAGGATTATTTAACGGATTTTATTTGCGTACAAATAACAGGATAGATTATATATAAATGCAATGCTGGCTGAGAACAGATCATTAACTGTTGATCTATTCGCTGGTGAACTTGGCTGGACGTTTCTCCACAAAGGCCTGCATGCCCTCCTTGCGATCGGCCTACCAAGAACAAGAATAAAATTAGAGAGATTAGTTTCCCAATTTATAACAGAAAAGTTTTATGCAATCAGTGCTTACAGTGGAGAAGGTTGCGTGGAAGGTGCGACGTTCGAACTTCAGACCCTCCTGCAGTGTGGTCTCATATGCGGTGTTCACAGATTCCTTGCACAATTGCACAATCAAATTCGAATGGGTTCCAATCTTCTCGCCCAATTTGACGGCCTCGCCAAGCAGTTGGTCGGCTGGGATCACCTTGCTGACCAAACCAACCTTCTCCGCCTCTTGGGCGTTGATCATATTACCAGTGAGGCACATTTCCATGGCCTTGGACTTGCCGACAACGCGGGTCAAGCGCTGGGTGCCACCAGCTCCGGGAATCGTACCCAGTGCAATCTCTGGCTGACCAAACTTGGCCTTATCGCCAGCATAAATGATGTCGCACATCATGGCCAACTCGCAGCCTCCACCGAGAGCATAACCATTGACAGCCGCAATGATGGGCTTCTGGGTGCGAGCCACCTCGGTCCAGTCGTTGAGGAAGTTGCCCTGGATGCACTGAGAGTATGTGTTGGGTGCCATTTCCTTGATGTCAGCGCCAGCTGCAAATGCCTTCTCGCTGCCAGTTAGAACAATTGCAGAGATATTTGCATCCTTGCCATACGCCTTCAGGGCGGTGGACAGTTCCTTCATGAGTCCGTTGCAGAGGGCATTCAATGCCTTGGGACGGTTCAGGGTGATGACGGCCACATTTTTCTTCTCTCCAGTCACTTCGGTCTTTATGAATTCCCAGTTGCTGGCAGCTTCGGAGTGAAAGAGACAGCAAGCGTGTTGATATCACATATCTTACGTAATTGATGTTTTCTTTTGAGCAAACTACAACTCACGGAATAGCAAATAAGAGAATGCTAATTCATTGCAGGCATCTCTGGTAATAAATATTACTAGGATACTTTACTAAGTTGGACTTTGATCGAAATCTGTACATAGATCTGATGGTGCAATGTGTATTTCTATCGATTAATTATTTTACTTACTGCTGCTGAAGCGGGTGGCCACTTGGGGCTGACGGGCCGCAGCTTGGAGCAGAGTTTGTGCACGCACAGTGAAAAGTTTTGCAATGTTGGCCATTTTAACACCTGCGTATCGTTGATGTCAATCAATTTGCAGTTAATTATTTGTATCGACAAAATGCCATGCTCACTACTTACCGATCAGAACGCTGGAGCAGTAGTGAGGAAAAAATCCGATCGCTGATACTCGGGAGCCGGTTGGAAATTGGTGATGGACCAGTCATTTATCAAAACAATGCTAGACTTATCGAAAATCGATGTACACAAGTACATCTCTGACATATTGTCATCGATTGCCCCCGTTTTTTTTTTTAAATTCAAATGTGTCTATAACGATTACAATTGTATCTGCTTACTTTTGGATTTAATCGAAAACAAACTTTTTATTATTTAAATAAAACTTGCAATGTTACCAAATATTAAAAGTTCATAGTTCAATATACAAATATTCTATTGATGTACAATTCAGTATTATGATAGTAATTTTGAGATTGCTTGTTAGAAACATTATAAAGAATAAATCAATGATATTTTCGAGTTTTCAACTACATTACTAAATTATTGCCATCGATTGCGGCAGTCTATTTAAAAAAAATTAAAATTGTCAGCAACATAACTATACAATAGTATTTACTTGAAGAGAATTTTTTTTTCGTATTTTAATTAAATTGTGAGGTCGCCAAATTTTAATTGTTTGAATTTGCATTAGTTCAGTGGTTTATTATACAAATATTATCATGATGTACAATTCAGTATCATGTTAGTAAGTAATTGTGTGATTATAAAGATTAAATCAATGATATTTTCGAGTGTCCAGCTTAAGCGTAAACAATTGTTTAGGTTGTGGTTAATAATTACATTTCAGGGGTAATTCTCTAAACGTACTTTTATCTGAAGCAACAAAAGAAAAAAATGAAATACTTGATGTAGATTTAAGTACGCACGCCAGCGATGCACAAATTTTGACCTCTAACCAGCCAAACGGTAACGGAGATGTGGACGGATGCAGTTCATCTCTATTTCTTATGCGCCGACATTGGCGGAGTAGCATAAAACTTGCGCTTCTTCATTGTGCCCTTCAGTGGGGTGGCTTTTGAAAATTAAACGATATTAAAAGTAGATATAAAATAATCTAAAAAGTTGCACTTACCGTATAGCGTAAACAGATCTCTGTTGTTGCTGGGCACTCGCTTGACAGCGCTATCGTGTGACGCCTGCTGCGGCGATGGCTCCAAAGCTACAAACTGCTGCCAATAAGAGCCGGGTAGATCGAGCAGAGCCTTCATCACTTGATTTTGAGTAAACACTTCCGTGTAGAGCGCATGCTGATCTGGATCCGGCGTCGAATAACCCACAATTGTGGGTCCAAAAATCAATGACATATTCTCCAGCGGCATCATGACCACCGGACAGTTGGCAATGCGTTGAAAGTGCAAGATGAGGAATGCCAATGTGTCGCGATTGGGGCATGGTAGTCGCTTCACAGCCTGGTACAGCATTTGCTCCGCCTGCTGATTGTCTGGATTCTGTACGGCATTAGCAAAGTCCTTCCACTGGCAAGTGGGTATCAGAGGTTCACGCAGAGTGCGCAAGAAATCCTTCACACAACAGCACAACACATAGATGTCTGTGTTGCCCAGATGTGGCGTCGCCTTGCCGCGTAAGAACTGTTCCTTTAGTGCCTTGTACTCGCGTTCCGAAGACGACATGCGGTAGAGTCCGACCTCGGTGAGGCCACGCGCTTCAATCTCGTTTACACAATGCACAATAAGGGCCGGCACCATGGGTGCAATTGTTGGTGCAAAATCGCCAATGTAGCCCATCACTGTCTTGGTTGTGGGCGTGCCCGACTGCGGCACACAGCTGACCGTGAGCAGCTGGCGACAGTCGATGTGACAGCGCACCGGACAGTCGCGACAACGCAATCCCACAGCGCCAAAGCGAATGCTGCGAGTGGATTGAAAATTATGTTTTACAATTCGATTAATTGGAAATTGGAGGCGAGAACTCACCGCTTCTGGCACTGCACACAATTGTCGCCACGCAAAAAGGTCTTTTGGCTGAAGCTGTGCTTGCGCATCATCGGACGATTCTGTTGAGCCGGCGATGCACCCACCATGGCATTAAGTGGCGTCAATGGCGGCGCTGTGGCCTCCTTCAAGCCCGAGCGACGCGGCGTCGACGACAAAGTCTGGACTTCGCCAAGCGCCAGTTTCAGGGGCAGCGATTCAATTGTAGACTCCGCTCGAATGACCCCCTGACCATCCTGTGGTATGGTCACTTTGGTGGTGGCACAAAAGCGCTCGGCGCCCTGTCCCACGTCCAAAGTGTGCTGATCCACGCCGATCGAGCGACGCGCTGTTGCCGTGTTTGTGGCTATTGTTGGTGTGCCAGCATTGCTGTTATTTAGGCCTGTGCTCAGACGGGAACGCTTTGTGCCCACACAGGGCACTGGATTCTTGGGCAACGACGGACGATGCTCACGCCACGACTTCGAGCGTCGCACATCGAGAAAATCATCTTCAGAGTGTGTGATCGACAGGTCCGACAGCAGCGAGCCCGTCGAATTGATGTCGCCATACGACTTGTCCTCGTGGAGCGTATTCAACGATTTGCGCTTGCGCGTCCCCGCCGAGGGCAGCGTGTGCAAAAACGCCAGCTTATCGCGCGTCTCGTTGTTCAGGTTGCGTTCGTGTCGCAGCAGATCGGCCACAGCCATGATCTTGCCCTCCATGGCGTCGCGCTCGTGCTCAGCCTGGCGGCGCGACTTGATCTCGGTGTCGATGATGCGACGCGCATGATACAGTTTGCCCTCCAGATCGCCCATCTTGGCCAGCGATTTGTCCAGCTCAGTTTGCAGTCGAGCGTTTTGTATAGCGTAGCCATTGCACTTCTCATGGTACTGCTCGAACAATCGTAAGAAGCGCAGGAATTCTATAAAGCATAGTGTAAATTTACATTTTAGCTATACCATTTTAGCTTCGCCCTCACTCACCCTCCTCCGCTGTGCCCTCGGTCAATACTTGCATGCAGCGTCGCAGATCGTCGAACGACGCCAACACTGAGAGCGTCATTTTGATTGAGTTCGCGCCAATTTGTGTAGCAACAATTCGATGATAATTGCTATTGCAGTAGTGTTTTTACTACACTTTCCGATGGAAATGTGTTAAAACTTGAACTTATTCACAACAATAAGGATTGCAAAGAGGAAGCACGCTACAACAGGGACGCGAGTTTTTTTTCTTTTCGAGTGCCGTTGTTTCAAATTTCAGCTAGATATGTGCGATAAGCGATAGTTTTAGTGCGCGAGTAACCAGGGCTGCGTCTTGAATATCGGTTGGTTTCATTCGATTGCTGAACATAATTGATAACTTTTCATTTAATATGGAATTTTCTATGTAAAATCAAATTAACAAAATTTAAAGTTATTTCTATTTATTTGCTTACTTTTAAGATTAGTGGCAGAAAAGCGATTTATCGATGCAGAGCACTAAATATCGATAGTTATCGTTGAAAACAACTGCACTTTGCCGGCTGGCAATTTGTATTTCATTCTATTAGAATAATGTCCGCCGCCTCGCCTTCTAATCCCAGCATTGGACTGCAAAGCAAGCGATGGAACGGGCTGCGCAATGTGCTGGAGCGCGAGGGTCTCTTCTGCAAGGACGACTTCACGCCGTCGCCCGACAACTTGGAATTCCTGCAGACGAAGAGCAAAGTGCTGATCATCGGTGCCGGAGGATTGGGATGTGAGTTGCTCAAGGACTTGGCGTTGATGGGGTTCGGTGACCTACATGTCATCGACATGGACACCATCGAGCTGTCCAATCTGAATCGTCAGTTTCTCTTCAGACGCTCCGACATTAATGCCTCGAAGGCCGAATGCGCCGCACGCTTCATCAACAATCGGGTGCCCAGCTGCAAGGTGACGCCGCACTTTGCCAAGATCCAGGACTTTGACGACACTTTCTACCAGCAGTTCCACATCATTGTGTGCGGCCTTGACTCCATTGTAGCGCGGCGCTGGATCAACGGCATGCTGTTGTCCATGCTGCGATACGAGGACGACAACAGCATCGATGTCTCCTCGATCATACCCATGATTGATGGCGGCACTGAAGGCTTCAAGGGCAACGCGCGCGTCATACTACCCGGCTACACCGCCTGCATTGAGTGCACCCTGGATCTGTTTCCGCCTCAGATCAATTATCCACTGTGCACCATCGCAAACACGCCGCGTCTGCCCGAGCATTGCATCGAGTACGTCAAGCTGATCCAGTGGGACAAGGAGAATCCGTTTGGGGCGCCGCTGGATGGCGATGATCCGCAGCACATTGGATGGATATATGAGCGTGCCCAGGAGCGCGCCAATCAGTTCAACATTAGCGGCATCACCTATCGCCTAGTGCAGGGCGTCATCAAGCACATTATACCGGCGGTGGCCAGCACAAATGCCGTGATTGCGGCCGCCTGTGCCCTGGAGGTGTTCAAGCTGGCCACCAGCTGCTACGACAGCATGGCCAACTACCTGAACTTTAACGATCTCGACGGCATCTACACGTACACCTACGAGGCGGAGAAGTCGGAGAGTTGTCTGGCCTGCAGCAATGTGCCGCAAGTGCTGAGCATCGAGAATGCCAACACCACCACGCTCGAGGATGTCATCAAGCAGCTGTGCGAGCTGCCCCGCTTCCAGCTCAAGAGTCCGGCGCTGACCACCGTCATGGCCGATGGCAAGAAGCGCACTCTGTACATGGCCACTGTGCGAAGCATTGAGGAGGCCACGCGCAAGAACCTAACGCAGTCTTTGGGCGAGCTGTGCCTGCAGGATGGCCAGCTGTTGACTGTCACAGATGCCACGTCGCCCACTGCGATCACGCTGCAGCTCAAGTACCAAGCGAACGAGGTGGAAATGTCGTGAATGCATCAAATGCATAATGAATAAAGAAATCAATTTTACAGATTAACAAAAACAAAGGAATTTATCACATTTAGCGTTAGCATTTAGCAGCTCATGTCCAGTATGAATTTCTTGCCGGTGAAGCCCTTGAAGTTGAGGGCTGCGGCTGCCGCCTCCTTGAACTGCTCCAGCGGCACCATCTCGTGCGTGGGCGCCACAAATTTGCGCTGCTCCATCAGCTGGCAGAGCTCGGCGAACATCTGGGAGCGTTCTGGCGCATTGTAATTCTCCTTGGACCAACGCGTCATCCAGAAACCACGGAATGCAATGTCCTTGAAGATTAGCGGTCCTGTGGCCACGGTCACCGGCTCCCGCGACATGCCGCCATAGGTGACCATAATGCCGCGATCGTTCAGATGACGCGACACCTCCGTGGCGCTCTTGCCGCCCACACAATTGAACGCCAGCTTGGGCCGCTGCAGTTTGCCGCTCTTGAAGATATCGCTGGTGCGCATCTCCTCCTCGGTGAGCACAGCACTAGCGCCCAGGCACTCGAGCATCTGCTTCAGCTGCGCAATCTCGGGCCGATTGCGCACAATGCCCACGCTATTGATGCCCCAGGCCTTGCACAGTTGGTGCACAGCTTGGCCAACGGCGCTGTTGGCTCCGTTCTGGATGACTGTGTCGCCGGGCGACAGCTGCACAAAGTCCTTGAGCATGCGGTAGGCGGTGCAGGGATTCACCGTGATGGTGGCTGCCTCCGCCAAGCCAACTTTATTGGAGATGGCCAGCAGTTGATCCTCGTTGTAGACGGCATGCGTTGTCCAGGTGCCCAGGCCCGTGGCCAGTGGCACCACATGTGCGCCCGCCTGCAGACCCTTCACCTTGTCGCCCACACAGACCACTTCGCCCACAAACTCATTGCCCGCAACTGCCGGAAACTTTGGCTTCACCGGATATTTGCCTGGAAATCAGTAATGTTTACATAAGAGGAATGGCTATCGACTTGCGCTCACTCACCTTGTATGGTATTGATGTCCGCTGGGTTGATGGGCGCCGCCAGAATCTTCACTAGCACCTGCTGATCTTTGGGTGCCGCCAGCTTGTCCTCCACCAGCTGCAGCACGTCCTGAGGCTCGCCGTGTTGTGTGTACTTCAGGGACCTGGCCACAATGGACATTTGGCGACACAGCAGCGTTGGGTGCGTCCAACTTGGCAGCGATTTGCGCAACATTTTAATAAGTTTACAATCAACTTTTACACACAGAATTTTTTACTTATTATGGCGCCGGGTCAGCTGTGTTTCCACTAGACAGCATCATAATATATGCAACACTCCGTTTGTGTTATCGATAGTGCGATTATCGATAAAAGTCAAATGCGCGAATTTTGAATGACATTAAAAATGAATGTGACCGTAGTGCTAAAATGACAAGCAACGTTACTTTCAAAGCTTTTAAGCCGTAATTGCATTGTGTGGGCAGTCACGCAACTTCCGACTTCCTTTTCCGCTACAACGGGTTCGGTGGTTAATGCAGGTGTTCACCTTTACCACCAGGACATTAACATATAAATACAATGTTGGGCGTGTTAGTTATTAACAGAAGGAGAGAGAGAAAAAGCTTCAAAATTACAAGAATTTTGTATATTTTTATTTATATGTTTAAATCGAGGTTTGACCTACTAATCGCTACCCTTTGAATTAACATTACCAATCAGCTGCCACAATTTCCATTGTAATTCTTATAGAAACAACACCAACTGCAATTTAGTTACATTTAGTTTACATACTGTTTTGCAAAACAAACAGAAATCAATAACTATGGGACAGACAGAAGGTAAAGAAAACTTCACGTCGGAATCCCACTCCAATTATTTCACCCTCGGACCCCCAAACGTGCTGCCATAATTATAAACGACGATGTCGCTGTGCCAGCGGTGAGGGCATGTCGACTTTGTCAACAAGTTGGTTACAGGGTGTAATAGACTGAACAGGAAGTGAAGCGGTTAAATTTAGCTGTTTAGATTTACATTTAGATAAGTTCACTAAATCTATATAATTGGATAAGGCGTAACAAATTATGAAGCACGAATTTAAAGCTCGGTAATAAGAGAACAAGTTAGGTATATTAGCAATCGCAATTTCGTTCTTGAAAAAAATATATATTCAATATAATATATTCAAAAAATGTAAAACAGTATGTAAATTAATATAATTAATAAAATTAAATACGTTTAAAAGAAGCTCGAAACAGCCCTTGATAAAATTAATAATTATTTTTGAGTTTGGTTGGTTGGATAATCATTAAAAATCAACAGCCATGTAATTTTTATGTTTCTTATAATTACTACAGTCCCCGACATTAGGGATCCAATGTACTAATAATCAAAGAATAAATAAATTTAGGTATAAATGTACTCCTCAATATTGGGATACACAACTTTTCGCGGTTAGAGAAGTGCCATCCTTGATTTGTTAAATCATAATTCTGTTAACTGAAATCTAACACCAAATTCAAATGTCTTATGATAACAATTTAGTTATTTGCTCGTTCTTTAAATAGCGTTGTTATTAATGGGTATTTAAGCCGTTAGCCATGGGAGCCTTTGTTTTTTATTTGCACTTATTGTGGTGATAAAAGACGTTGCCGGGGCTCTCATAAAGCAGTCAAACATTGCTTGTCGCCTCCTCGTCGTTGTCGTCCTGAGCGTCAGCGCAAGACTCCCTCCATGCCAGCACGGAAACGAAAAATCCAATAAAATAAATGTATGTGTGAATTATTCGTGGGTCGCGTGCCGTGCTGTGCCGCAAACGGGCTTTACGAAGGCGGCTCAGTAAGAATCTAGCATTCGAACGCCGCAGTTGCCAACGCTTCAGGAGCTTTAAAATGACGACACACCGACAAGCCGTCAATCCGCGTGCCAATGTCTTCATACTGGTCAATCTCGGATGTGAGGCATTGTTCGTAATTGACCAGCGACTGAAGGCCCAACAAATCGAGTCGGACAAATCCGTTCAAGGTAAATGGGTGGCAACCTCAACCCCACTAATTGCTCTATAGTGATTACTTCTCCATTCGTCTTAGTCATACACGATGTGATTTCGGTGTTGTTGGAGCCCAAATTTTTAGAATCTCTTATCAATGGATCTGTACACAGTGAAGCCCAACTGTTGACGGCCGAGCACTGCAAGTTCATGTTAAATGACATCGCCACCTGTTCGCTGATGCGGCTTACGGAGACTTCGATGGATAAGCTGTGGAATCTAATGACCATGGTCTACAAATGGCAATTGTTTGTCTCGCAACATCAGCACAATTTGCTGGATATCACATTTCGTCACCTGGATGCCATCAACAAGCTGCATCCAGACGCAAGGCGACACATGCTCATTGATTTCAGCAAGAATACGCTACTGGATTTCTGGAACTCTTGCGGCGAGGAGCAACAGCTGTCCATCTATCGCACCAATAAGGCCTGGCTTGAGTGCTTTAATACGAAGATATCGCTGCTTATACGACTCGGATTTCAGGCTATGGATGGCAGTTTCATCAATGCCGTGGACCAGAGCCACTATCTGGGGTATGCCAAGTGCATTGGCGATAATATCTACACAAAGAGCACCGAGCTGGCTCAGCAACAGCCACAGCAGGAGCCAAATCGCATGGATCAACTCGCCGCCCAGCTAAGCATCGGCCAGACGCCACTTGCAACACCTGGCGAGGATTTGCAGCCGATCGATGCGGGTCAGTTTCAGAAGCAGTTTGAGCAAACATTCTCAAACACATTGTTCGCCGATTTGGATAATGCCACGTCCCAGACACAGGGCAATCCAAATGCCTCCGGTTGTGAATTTGTGCAGCTGCTGACAACGGACAGCAATCCAAATCCAAACACGAATCCAGGTCCGACGAGCAGCAGTGGCGGCGGCGGCTCAGTGCTCAATCAGCAACTGCTCGATTTGTACAGCAAAATGCACTGAAAAGTTAAGGCGGCAAGTGAGTAAGTGTGTAATGCATAATTAGAAAATATTGTATTTGTTTGTAAAATAATTACAAAAAACGTATTTCTCTTTTTGCAGTTTCGAAGACATTGGTGATCCAACCACATTACAAATATAAATTTTGAGCTTGCGACTTAGTTAAGATTTAAGTGTTGCATATGCGTCAGATCGAAACGAACTAAAATCTCAAACTTTTGAACATGTTGAAGGGATATTAAAAAGTGTTTTCAAAATAATTTAACTAAAATGTACAAAAAATCCAAAAAATTGTATGTGTACGTTTGTGGTGTGTTAGCCAATCAATCATGTTATTCAGCAACTGTTGCAGTTGCCAAAATATAATGTGGACATTGTATGGCATCAAAAATATAATACGAGTCGTATCAATAATTACTGCTTTATCATTCGAAATTGGAGTTCGTCGCTGTCTGTGTCTTGGGAGAGTTGAGGGTGTTAGTGTGTTAATGAAGATGGTGTTCTTATGTGGTTGTGCTTTGTGGTCGTTGTTGTGTTGTTTTGTTGGTGGTGCTGGTGGTGGGATGGCGGGTTTGCGAGGCAGTTCAGTGCGTTGTGTCCCAGACACACGTTACATTTTCGCCTTGAGAGGCACCGCATCCACCATGATATGCAGTGCCATCTTGAGGCACTCCTCGGCCGAACTGATCTGCGCACAGGGATAGGCAGAGCCATACGTGGTGAGAAAATCACAATACTTCTGATAGTTGCCAATCGCGAACTCATAGTTGTAGGCACCTAACAGCTTCATGTCCGTGTCATCGTTCACCAGCGGCACCGTCGCCTTGAACGGCATTCCCTTGTACTTGGGATGATCCAGCTCGCATGCCTCGCAGTTGCAGTTGAAGCGATATTGCATCGACAACCGCTCCTGACGCTCCTTCTTGCTGAAGACGGCGAAGTGCGCTCTGTCCACAACAAAAAATAAATCAATTAGTATTAAGATAAGGTAGTATGAAACAACAACACTTACCCGTAGTTGTCGTAGAGGGCTTCGCCAGCCTTGATGGGCCGCAGCACAAACAAATAGGCCTTGGTGCCATCATAGATGCGCAGCGTGTTGGGCGCACACGAATGGTTGAGGAGAGATAGAAACGCATAGGCGCCTGATGAGTGCGTCTGATCGTCCTTGGTCTCGTTCACCTGCTCGACGAGATCAATGCCATGCATATTCGATGGTGATGTTTGCAGATGCCTAAACAGCAGATCCGTAAAGAAGTTGCGACCCTCCTCGCCGCCCAGGAAATCCTTCAGCGGTGTATACTCGATGATAAAGTGCTTGAGCACGGCACAAACAACCGAACGCTGAAACAGATCCGATACTGAACGCATATGCTGATTCGTCACCATACCATGGATGGCTCGATAATGCTCCTGCGGCGTCAGTTGCGTATAGTCCAAGTCAAAGACGCACTTCTGCTGATTGCTTGGCTGCTCGCAGTACGCCATCAGCTCCTCGATGCTTTCGTACAGGTTGAGGGCGCTCAACGTTGTGCGCAGCGCGATGCCATGAATTTTGTTAAACATGCGATGCAATAAGTCAATGATAGGACATTCGTACTTGTGAAACGATTCGTTGGCCAGCTGCTTGCACTCCTCCGAGCAGAACATCACCGAGCAGCAGTTATCGCAGGGTATTAGCGTCAGACAACGCTCTTGTTTGCATGTCGCGCACCTAATGTAGCGCATGGGCGGCAGCAGAGACGAGCAGAACGGTTGCTCCGCGGCGATCACATCGCCCACAACCAGATCCCGCGTCGTCGCTATGAAGCGGCCCTCTTCGGGGGTTTCGCGCAACTCCAGGCAACTGGCAATGTACGGCACCTGGGCGTGGGCCTCGAAGCTCAGCTTGAAGTCATAGGGCACAATGTCCGGTGCCTGTTGCTGCACCAGCTGCTGGCAGTCGCGTTCCCGCTTGTCCAGCTTATGTCGCAGCCGTTCCGGATAGTTGGCCTTGCGCGCCAGCTCGATGTTCGCGAGACACTCGCGGTACCGTTTACATTCGAAGAAAACCGCCGATCGATTGGCGTAGCCAATTGACAAATGTTCCGAGTTTGGTTCCGCATAGCAGATGCTCTTGTTGTACAATTCGAGTGCCTAAAGAAACATTTGAACATTTGAAATTAGTACGTTAGGGTGACCAAAATAAATGTATTTAGTCAATCGACAGCTGGTCACTCTGATTTTCGGTATTTCATTACACGCTAAATTCCAAAAACAACAAATCACATGCCGCAGAATGCCGCTTACATATTATAAAGAATAAACATGCAACTTTGATGCCAACACTTGCCTGAAAGTATTTCCTGTTCTTCAGGGAGAACTGCTCGTTGCCCAACATCCGGAACTCCACGCTGCGCTTGTTGCATTTGTTCTCGCGCAATGTTACATTCAGGAATATCTTCTCCATGTACTTGAAGTCGATGAGCGCGTGCTCAACGAAGTTCACTTTGGAGAAGTTCTCTTTGAGCTCATTGAATTTGCCGGATATGATGCCAATGAGCTTCCAATCGTTCAGCTTCTTGATCAGATCGTCGCTAACGTCATAAACGTCCATTGTGGTTTTTTTTTCTTTTAATGTACCTCTGTTATATACTTTATTTTGTTGTTGTTATTTAATGTATCCTTGAGATGCACACATACACATGCATGCACACATGCACACCACTCACACACAGAGACACAAGCCACTTGGTGCAGTCGCCGTCCTCCTCGCCGTGTTTTTCTTAGTAAGTCGCGTGTGTTGCGTCGCCGCCGCCGCCGTTGTCGACGTCTTTTTAGCTGCTGCCGCTGCCGCCGCCTGTTTTTTCACCAACAAAATACGATTGTGTTGTGGTGCGTTTGTGGCACAGCACTGTTTAGTTGCTTATTTTTACCGTTAATATGCAATTTCACAGAGAATTTCAATTATAAAGCGGAAAATTTGTTTGTTATGCGCCCAATCCTGATCAAAAATTGTAGCAGCTCAAGAAGTTGATAGAGGTGGAGAAACATCGATGGTCTAATCTATCGATGCATCGAATTTTTTAAATTTTTGTAGAAAATCGATATTTTTACGCAAACATCGATGTTTCACGTAGCCAAAGAATATTATTATTGAATAAAAATATTCATTAAGATGAAATCAGACTTTTTTACGAGCATATATATTTTAACGCCGATAATTGCTACCCAGATACACATCCATAGACTACAACAAAATTACAAAACGCATGTAAAAAGGCGCGTACTTTTGAATGTTTTCATAGGTTCACACGTTTTTCTTACTATTCAAGTGTATTCCCACTAATCAGATTTCTGTCGAAAAAATAACGACGTTTTAAAGATTGTTAAGAACAGTTTAAATGAAAATAAACATGCATTGTACTGTCAACCAGCACTTGATGTACATTGAATACATCGATGTATCGATGTCTCACCACCTCTACCGAATTCCGCACATTTTCTTCGTCAAAAAATAACCCCATCACGCGGTGGTGCTAAAGCGCCATCTGTTGACGGTGCTTTGTCATAGTTTCGAGAATTATCCGTTTCGCAAGCGTGTAAACCTAAGAAATTTGAACATGTACTAAAAATATATGCTCTAGAATAAATTAAAAACATCAAATTATGTTTAGTGTATGCAATTATTTAATTGAGGGTATTGAAGAAATATAAAGTTGCTTGCCTACTACTTCTCTTCGCACCACTCGTTCTCCTTGCGCACCTTCTCCTCCTCAGCTGGCGAAAAGTCGTTGGCAATGGCAAAAGTCTCTCGGATGTCCTGAAGCGACTTTCCTTTGATCATGTTGGCGCACGTTTTGCAGGTGACATCTAATAGACCTTGAATGTTCAAATAATTGGCCGCCAGAATGAGCTCGAACAAGGTGCCTTGGTCGACTTTGAGGAAGTCGGCATCCCAAGATGAGATGTCATCGGTACGTTTCTCCTTATTCTCATCCTCTTGGGCCTGTTGCGGATCGTCCTGGGCATGGTATGTGGCCCAGTGCAGCACTTTGCGTAGAATGGTCGAGTTGACATTGGGAAGGGGCAATATGCTGTTATCGCTTTCATCACCTAAATCTTCAAGTGCCGTTTTGATGGTCTCCGAACATTTTGCGATCTCGATGTCGGTGTCAAAAATTTCCTTATCGGAAGATTCCAAGCGAATTATGGGCATTTTAAAATGACTGCAGAAAAAATCCAGTTTCAAATTACAAATTTATTAAATCATTTATTCTTTCACAATATAACTTACGAGATTGCAATGATTTCTTAACCGTGTCACTGAATTTGTCCAACAGATGTGGGGACCGATGTAGTTTTCAAGGCACCATATAAAAAGCTAAAAATAAGTGCTTTATTATTTTTATATGGCTGCATGCTTTAACTTGAAATTTTGAAACTAAAAATGTCTTTTGAAACGGGGCTATTAAAGAGTTTAACACATAAAACTTCTCGCATCTTTCCCACAATTAATGTATTTGTAATGCTTACATCTTTATCCAAAATGTTCTCCGCTTGTTGTTTATCAACATAAAAGATATTATCACAATTGTCGGGCTGCCAGTGTGACCTGAGCCTACAAAATTATGCCTTTAAAACTTGCCGCCAATATAATACTATAAAATTTATTTAATCATTTTCTCCAAATTAATTTCAGGACAGGGTCCAGATTTTACATAAAATGTGAGGAAATATTTAACAATAAATTACAATTCCCTTTGGCTGAATGGTTGCTTACTCGAGTAAGCCCACAAGGAACTCTAAAGTCTTTCCCATTATAGATATCACAGTGTCTGCTACAAAGGTGACTGCTTGAAGCAATATGTTCTCCAAGTCGTCGTGTTGGAATGTCCGTAGGAAGCGGAACAGCAGGAATGCCGACACAACAATGATCACAGGCCAAACGAGCGAGAGCACAAAACGTGCTGTCCAGAGAACTACATACCAGGAAACGACTAACACCAATACGTAAGCAATTAGCGTTCCTATATCCGAGGGGAATCCCACATTCTTCACCGTATAGTCGTAAAGGACGACAATAAACGGAGCATCGCGCCAATCACCTAGCTCGGAGCTTCCATGTGCCATTTTGGATAAGTCTCGTGCTGCTGGAACTGAAAACTACAACTGGACAAGCTTTACAAAAATGAATACAGTTTTTGAATTTAAGGGATATTTACTACTTACATATTTGCTCAAAAAAACAAAGACACGACTTCAAACTTAATTTAAAGCAGATGTTCTGATTCGGTGTGGCTGGACGAAAATACATAAAAATACCAAACCATCGCGTAGTCGTCGTGTAGGTGAAAAAGCTTAACAGTTGGTTATCGAGAGCAGATATCGATAAGAATTTGCGCGCGCGATCTTAATAATCGGCAATTATTTAAAAATATAAGTTGTAAATTAGTTGAGTGAAAAAGTTCAGAAACAAATAACATTTTATGTTGCTACCTTAAATTGTTGTGTGTGCATTCTTAACTTTAACTATATAAAGCCTGTTGATGGCTAAATCTACACACAAATGTTAATTTAAGCCCTCCGAGCTACATGTGGGTGGGCATTGAACTCTAGCAATTCCTTGTGGTACTGGCAATGCCCTAGCTAAAAATAGACAGGTAACTGATGCTGAGCATTTGTACAGTAAGCAATTTCCTTTTCCTTTGAAATCCAAACAGGGGCTGCTGCATTTATAGTTCAATGTACGCTACCTGTCGCGCTTTTGTTCGCCAGAACGATGAAATAACGAAAATCATATTTTTGATGACCATTAAAATGTATACTCAACAAATACAAATGCTATAGATTCACCAATCTCAGACTGATATAGAAAGCAACTCCCAAAGAAAATCAAATATTAAGAAAATCCGATTTCTTAATCCGCGGGATTCGCACAGTCAGTAAGGCTGTTGGTTGCATACGTGTAACAATGATTAATATTGAATGACAAAAATAAATGGCAAAGCTGACTTGCGATAATTAACAAGTATTGTACGTGGACTTAAATCGACGTTAATGTTAAAATTCTGTCGATATTTGCAGAGGCGTGAGTGGCATATTGTTGTAAATATTTACAGAGCACTAAATGTTTTATAGAAAGCAGCTTGTGAATAAATTGTATGCCACATAATCTAATAAGAGCTTAGTAAGAGACTTTGAGCAATATGTTTGGTAGTTAGGTAGGCAGCACTTTATAATTTTAACATTGATAAATAATATATTTTATGTATGGATTGCCGACATCTGCTGCTTACATGCAGTTTCGGTTGCCAATTTCATCTATATTGAAGACTTGATTTATTCGTGTCCATAATATTACCAGATTGTTTAACTGCGTCTGACAGTCGTTGGAAACAAAAACGTTATTTGTGCTCACTTCACTTTAAAGCATGCGAATGAATATATAATCGAATGTGTTACGCAATGCTTAGTCCAAAATCTCTTGTTGTGCGTGCATGCAAATAATGGTTATGTGTATTAATCTTGAGTTATGCAGTGCAACAACAGGTGAAGGCCCGAGAACACGTATAAGAAATGTGTTTTTAAATCGCGGTTGGGTGCTTAGGTGGTGAACCAATGTGTGAAGCTTAATGATTGATTCTGATAAGATAAAAAACTGCCTCAGTCGACAGTGTAATACTCTATCCCACTCACTGGCTAATCCAATGTAGATTTTTGTATTTAATATATTTAATATATTAAAATTTAAATCTTATCAAAGGCACACAAAAAGGTCAGTGGCTGTTTGAAGGACTCTGTGCGCAACTGGACATGGGGCAAACATTGTCAAGTGGACTCCCGCTCCCAAAAAAAAAAAAAGGAAAAATATTCAAAGCATGAGCGGAATATAAAATGAAAGGAAGCGGAAATGTTGAGGCAAGAGTCGGGCATGCAACAGGAAGCAACATAAGAACACAAACACATACACTCGGACTCGGGGGGAGAGTGAGATAAGCACAAAAGGAGATAGTGCGACACTTTTGTGAACATAGCAACAAAAGCTAGATACTATAATAACAGGCACTGCAACTGCAATAACAACAACAGCAACAGCAACAGCAACAATGGGAAGAACAGCTTGTTGTTGTCTGCTGGTCTGTTGTGCAAGCAAATAAAGGCGTGACACAGTTCTTGCATTCTCATTCACTCTCACACATAGGCACACAGACAGTTAGTGACAATGCACACACACACACGGAACACATGGTGGTATCTTATTTATAGTCCTGTTGCTGTGGCTCTAGTCAAAGTCAGTCAACCGGGCCAGGCAGTCACTTGTACTTTACTTGCACTGCAATTGCAACAAAGTCTCATAGGTAGCCTTTGCCTTTGTGTCCTGTTTGCTATCCGCTCCCTCTCTCTCTCTCTCTTTCTCACTCTCGCTCTCGCTCTCGCTCTCACTTCGCTGTTTGTTTCAAACAGCATAGTTATAAACCTACCATGGAAATGACATAGTTGTAAATTGTTTCGGGACCAAATGAAGTGCCACTTAAGAGCCACTTGATAAATGAATCTGTTCGCGTACTGACAACTAAATCCGTTGAAGCTCTAAATATAGAAACATTCTTTTTTCTATAAGAAATTCATTAGCCAGTCAATTAAATAGTTTTCAGCATTCAAAGGGAGTCAGGAAAATTAATCAAAATTAATAGCATTTTGATTTGTTAAGCCAGGCATTTGCATTAATTGCTTTTCACAGTTCATCAAGAAAGTTTTGTACAAAAAGAGTCAAGGAATTCTAATAATGTTTTAAATGAAAATAAGTGGTATAAAATTTATTGTTAATGAGGACGCAGTTAAATTCGTTTGTATATCTTAAAATTTGTCTCACATTTTGAAATGTATTGCGTAAACTACTGTTTATACCCGCTACCCATAGGGTAGAAGGGTATTATAACTTAGTGCCAACAGAAAATGTATGTAACAGGCAGAGGCATCTCCGACCCCATAAAGTATATATATTCTTGATCAGCGTCAACAGCCGAAACGATATAGCCATGTCTGTCTGTCCATCTGTCCGTCTGTATGAACACCTAGATCTCAGAGACTATAAGAGCTAGAGCTACCAAATTTAGGGACAGTACTCCTATAGAAGCTACGCAGATCAAAAGTCTGTAAAAGCCGTAGAGCTAGAGCATTGAATTTTGGTGTGCATAATAATAATTATATTCTCAATGATTCCTGTGAATTTGGTTGAGATCGAATGAAAAACAAGGAAGTTATTAAAGAATCAATTTTATATGCAAAATTCACTTGCAGCTGCTCGCGCTTTGTTTGTTTAGTTGACAGTGTGACCATAACGGTGTTGTGGATTTTTACCCACTTTTTTCAAATATATACAAAAAAACAAGCTTTAGTATATTTGGTATATTTTTTGTTAAAATATCATTTATGTTTTTTGTTTTCTCTCAAAATGGGTTGCGGGTATCATACGGTCGAGCATTCTCGACTGTAGCTTTCTTACTTGTTTATATATACAACTGATTAAAGTTTTTCTAAGAACGTTCCTCAAAACTGGTATCCAATCGAGTCTTTTAGAGTCGAAAACAATCTAGTTATTCTGTGAAATCAATTGCAAAGATGGATGGTTGATCACAATTCAAAAGGCAGTCAATCCATTGAGACTCATTGCGCCAATTGATATGTGCACACAAGTGTGCTCTGTTGTTTTTGTTGAATGCTGGTATCATTACCACTCGTATTTGCAGCGATAAGAGAGTGTGACAACATGTGGCATCCATACATGCAGGTTGCAGTGTCAGATTGGCAAGCAATGCACATGTTCACCATTAGTTTAAGTGCATTAGATGGCAACTGCAACTTACCGCAAAAAACCTCAAGACCACTTTATCCCCATCCTATCAGGCAGCTTCAGGACACACGTGCCGCTTCAGCTGGTGGCTGAAGCCAGACCGGAGAAAGGAGAATACGGAACAGAGAATCTAGACCCGAGAGCCGACAACTGAGAGCTGAGAACACAGAACCACGCAGAGGTTTAAAGTGCAGTCAGCACATACTTAACGTTGACCTTTCACGTTGGGGGCCAAAGGAGCTTCGCTGCGTGACGTTGATGTCGCCTCGCATGTTGAAAACCATTTGATATTTTGATATGGTCGTGTATACTCCTACGGCCGCGACACTTGATAAAATTAATGAGCATCGACTTAGCCCTCCCTTAGCCAAAAAAGCAAACAAACAAACAAACAAAACGTGAAGCAATTGAATGAAGGGGGCCCAAGAGATAAATATTAAGAGGAGGGTTTTTATCAAATTGCTTGGGGAGCGACAGTTGTCCGCATGGGATTGTGCAACGGAACCACAACAGCTAACCGCCAAGAACCGAGAGCCAAGAGGCAACAGGTTCGATGGGTTGGGCGAATTGTTTACACCTAACTGAACTAAGCCTTCAAAAATACAGTCAACTGCTTAATTTAAAGAGCATTCAGAAAAGTCAACGCTTCGGGCCAATTTCTAAAGCAACAAAGACTAAGCAAAGCGAAAGGAAAAAGTAAAAGGCGAACTGTTGTGTGTGAGAGGAGCACAAATAAAAATAAAAAATACAACGAAAAATTAAAACGAAAACGAAAACGCAAGAAATATAATAAAACGAAGCAAAACTGTTGCCTGCTTTCAGGCGATGCGCCGGCCGATTCTAAATGTCAGCGTGTAATAAAATTTGGACGCCTTTTACGCATTTTTAAGTTTGCGCCGCTTTCGCATAAATGAAATTATTAACAAATAAATGAAAAATGCGCAGTAAAAGTGAATTATAATTTTTGTTTTCTTCATCGCCTTCGCTTTATCAACATTTTTAATATTTTCATTCAATTTTGCAGGTTGCCCGCACCAAGCATAAATATCAAAGGTGAGGTGAGTGTGTGAATAAACGTGTGTGTGTGCGAGTGTGTGAGTGAGTGTGTGTATGGGCCAAGAAACCGAAGAGACGCTGCCGTGTATATGAGTAGTTTTTTTCATACTTTACTTGAATTGAATTGGGAGTAAAAATGAGGAGCTGGGAGGGGTTATTCGGGTTCTGGTTTCTGGTACCGGCTCCTGGCTCCTGGCTGCTGGCTCCTGGCTGCTGGCTCCTGGATCCTGGCGGCTCTGGCTGGTGGCTGTCGTGTCAATTCAATCAACTTGCTTTCTTGCCGACTCCCCTTGCGCCTCTTATGGCTGTTGGTTACACAAATGAAAATTTATTGTATATGCTTTATGCATGCGTTGACACAATATAAGGATACAGGACTTCACGATATGTGTGTGTATAAGCGGGTAATACATTTTCAATTTGCTGCACAAGACACTCGACAAACTGCGTCGTTTAAAATGAAATTTTGCCATGCAAAAAATGGAATAATATAAATGTATATAAATACTATGTATATATATTTATATTTCTTTTTGAGTGCCCATTGTAATGTGAAAATTTGAAAAAGTTTTGCTTAAGAGCACAAAGCAGTCAGTTTCTTTATTCATCTCATTTTCTTTCTTCTCGTTCGTTTTGAAGTGACCGCCTCTGCAGATGCAACATTCGCCCACTCGCCTGCTCCTCCGCCCATTACCCATACGCCGCATGGGCCTGTCACTTAATTAACGTATTCAACGCACTTCTTCAGTCAGCTCAGCGTCAGCTGCCAGTATAAAGAGGTTTTCAAAGCAGCAAAAGGTTAGCTACAGAAATTAAAAAGTCAAAAAAAAAAAAAATAAAAAAACAAGAAAAGAAATAATGAAAAAACTTAAAACTTGAGTTTTGCGATCTTTGCAGCTGGAAAGTTTTTGGCAGTCCGTGCACTGAAAGTAACTTTTAACCTTTGGCAAGTACGAACATCGTCTGGGACTCTGGACTGGGAAATGGAAAATGGTAAACGGTAAATGGGGTAAGCATTGTAATAGGTAGCTAATAGCTTGGGGTATTTGCCTTAATGCCATGCCCTAATGTTCGCTGCCTCTGTTAACACAGCTGCCAACTGCCGTTGCTCTGTTGCTCTTCTCAGTCTCTTCTCCAGCGAGCGCATTTACAAGTCATTTACATATGCGACGGCTCAGCTCGCAAAAGTGGCGGAGCAACAGTGTAACAGAGCAACAGGGCATCATGCCACACGCCACATGCCACATGCCACGCTCTACTCTTGCAGAGTTGCATTAAAATTTATGCTTACAAAGCCGTTTAGTCAACAACTGCAATGTCTGCAGCTGTGTGAAACTGTGAATCAGCTTTCCTCTGTCAAGGCCATTGTTCTCCTCGAGAATTCTCATCTGATGTGCAGCAGAGAACACATTAAGCTATTTTAAATATAGTTTTAGCTCGTTGGCAACCAAGAAATTAATTATATTCTTATTTGTATGTAAATAAATAATAGGCAAGTTAGAGCTTTTCAAATATTCCCAAGTGCAAGAAGACAAGAATGCTTCTGGAGCCGCAATATGAATTTTTAATACACAAACACTTGCTTAAAAACATTTCAATTTATTTATGCGAGTTCGCTGCAATTGTTGAGTAACTTCCGAGGAATTGAGTACTTTGAATGAAGACATAACTGCTACTTAACAACTTCTTAAGCATTGAAAGTTGTTTTGGTGCAATCTTTATCTACTTGTCTCAGCCAATTAAAAATTTCTATTCGGACAACAAATTTCTTTAGGTAAAATTCTTCTCCATCTGCCGGTGTGGCATTTAAAATACTCAATTGAATTGAAAAATAAACTTAGTCTGCGTATTAGAGACTCCTTTTTGAACAATTGATGTTGATAGAATTCCAATTGGATTTTTGTTGGAGTTTCGTTTGTTTGAGCTTCAGAAACCAATGAAATTTCTGGTCGCTTCTTAAGAGACGCTTAGAGATATACATATCCGAATACACTTTACACTTTTGATAATGCGTACAAATTATAAATTAATGTTTATGGTGCATTTTTTATACATCCATTGAGGTCACATTGCCTCAACCCTTTCGATCGTAAGACCTAATGGATTTCCATATCTGCACCTGACGTTTTCCCCACAATATTCTGTGGACCATCAATATCAAGGCATCAATGCGCAAGTATGCGAATAGATTTGTCGTTTCGAATGCAATTCTGTAGCCCATGAAATTGGCTTAGCCATATTTGTCTCCTGTGCTGCACACTCAACGCACTTTGATGTATTTTCCAAATGGCACTCGAATGTTATATGGGCGACGCGGCGTTAAACCTCAGCGCATGCATGGCATTATATTATGTGATCTAATATATGTACATCTTATGTGTAGGCTAGGCACATCTGTAAACACCCGATGACGTCATGGGGCAGAGTTCAAGAGTGTTGCAGAGGCTGGGGGCTGGGGGCTGGGGATAGCGGACAGCGGGTCACGTAAAAGTAGCTCGTTAAAAATTGATGATGTGCATCAATGCGTGACGATATGGCTTTCAGGCTAAGAGGACACATGCCACGTGGCACGCCCACTTCATTGGTTGGGAGGGCAGATGGAGGAGCAGCGGAGGGCGTTGTTAACCCATTGGCGGTGATAATTTTATTTTATTTATTTTGTTACCTTTGAGCATTTATCAACATATTTGTTTTAACATTTATGACATTTTAAAGCCGCATTAAAACTCATAAAAAAGACGCAATAATAAAGCTGCCGTGCGATATATTCGTACTTTTTTCCTCGGCACAACTTTTCTAAATGCTTTGCATACATCTTCGGGACACCACGAGTTCGCTATGCTCCATCGTGTGTGTGCGGCGTGTGTGTGCGGTGTGTGCGTGTGTGTGTGCAGTCGACTTGCTAACCGGAGCACTGATATATAAATATGTAATGCATGTCAGTTTGGTTTTGTGCTTTGATTTAACAGCGGCTGGCGGCAGTGTCGTTGATTTATGGCCATACGTTGCCTTCCAAAAGTATGCCACACTGCCTTCAGAGCGATGCTGAGCGCTAAGCGATGACATCTACGTAGGTTGCCTGATAAGTAATCGCCTCTATTGCAATCTGCGCCTCCATTATTCTCTGATGTTATCAGATTAAACTTTAATGCACGCAACCGCAAAGGTCGGCGTGGTTCTGCATTTAGTTTAAGGCTATTTAAGTCTTGACTTATTTAGGGGCTTTCAAAATTAACAACAAAACAACAAAGTTGCTATCTGATTTCTTTATATACTATAGCCGTGATGCTTTTCGGTCACATACCTTTTTAATGCAAGTACCCCTGCAATACACTTAATTATTTGAATTCCTTTAAAAAGTTGATAAAGAATCATGATAGTTTTGTGAATGTGGTAAACTTAATTCTCATCAAAATATAATATAAAAGTAAAAAAACACTTTCATTTATATTTATTTATATATTGTATAGTTAAAAAGTTTGTTTTAGTAATAACGAATAATACAAATATGATTAAAAATTGTTTTTTTTAATTGTCATATACAATTTTTATTTTTAGCAAATATATATATTTTTGTTTCCAAATATAATTTATAAGGAAAAATAAGCAATTATGAGCTCACAAATAACAAACTGACTTTTTCAATTTAAAAAACTTTTTATTTCCATTTCGTAGCCTTCATTTAAAGCAATTATTGCATCCAGACTAATTGATTAACAGGTGAATAGAGTTTGCGAAACAAGGTTATATAAAATTAAATATCTGGGTTATGAACTCATCGATCGCACCTCGCTGGGGAATGCATAAAAAAGCTAGATGTACGCAAATTTAATTAGTGCACAGACGCGTTCCCCGAAAAGAGTGCAGCGAAATGAGCGAAATATGAGAAAATGCGAAATGTTTTTCTTTGAGCTTGCCTGGCTGCGAAAAATATATCGCATCATGCTTGGAACGATGCGCACATAAAATCTGCCTTTAATAAAGATATATAAAAAGGTTATGTGCATTTTCGGCGACTGTGTGCGTTCTAGGCATCTTAAGGCCATAAAATGTTCTTCAGGGCACATGGCGTTTCTAACGAGAATTTTAAAGTGAAATAATTGAGGTACATTGTGCTCTAAATTTAGCAACTAGAGAACGTTGATGTAGTTATGAAGTGGACATTTATTATCTGCTTTCGTGGCATGAAATACTTTATTTAACTTTTGCTTTTAGTGGCCGTGTTTGCTTTATGTCAAAGAGTTTAGCCAAAGTCAAAGACTCAATTAAATTGCCAACAATGAGCATTACTTTGCGAAACTTTGTTGCGCCACGAAAACTTGCAGAAGTTTATTGGGCTGTATTGATTGAGGAGTGTCAATGCTGTTGCGCTTTTCGACTCACTAGCTAATTGAGTTTGCCAAGTGTGCGATATTACGCATACGCCATGTGCGACCCAACTTCCATTGACTTGCCGCCCAAGTTGACAACCTTTTTTTTTTTGCTTTTGGGGAGGCTAATAAACACATATATATATATATATATATATATATGTATATGCATTTGTTTTTATGGCTACATGCGGCACTCAGGCAGCAAACTCAACGCATGTTATTTACCTAAAATATTGCGCATACGCCGCAGTTGCCAATACGTATGATGTGCAAACACAACAGCAACAAAAAATGACAAAAAAAAAAGCTCCCACGTGTGCTGAAAAATGCTTTTCAACCTAATGGAAAATTCAACGCGTTTACCTTTTTTGATAAACGAGTACAAGGAAAGCAGTTGCTTAGGCGGTGAGAACTGAGGGTGCGGGGTGCGGTGCTGTGTTAAGTCAAGCAGCGTTTAGGCTTCAAAGCGGCCGCACTCGAGTGTCAGGACGTAGGCCCGAAACATACACACGCAATGGGGGCAACAAAGGAGATTCCTAATACTTGGCTATTTCCGTTGTGGGTGTCGTATCCAATTGCTGAATAATATCACATGTACGAATGCAAATATATATTTTACAGTATGTTGGATGCTAGCTAAAGACTTACAAGAAAGCAAATTATTAATTAATTCGTAAGTTCCAATTGATCCCATAACGGTGATGGTACAAATTCGTCGTTTAAGGATATAAATTTTTTGGGATTTTCTATTTGTCCTGGCGGATCAAGAAGCTGATCGCAAATCTTATGGTTTTGAAATGAGGGTTGCTTTGGGTGGGAAGAAACATATTCTTTGGGTTCAGGTTTCGAATAGTCTGGATGATCAATGAACACTTCGTAGTTGTCTAAGGTCGCCAGCAGCTCTTTGGAGTATTCTACAAATTGGCTATATGTAATATAGTGCATGTTGGGGTATTGCTCAGTCACTGGCCTATGATAGCTGCAACGAATGTCCTGTATCCAGCGACGAGGCACGAGAAGCTCCTTTTTAAGATTTGGAAAGTGTTCCAATTTAGTGCGATTGCATTTCATGGCGATCACAATGGTGTTGTAGAAAATGCCTTCCTCGATTAACTCCCTCGACTGCGGCAACTCGAAAAAGGCAGCGAGAACTCTGCGAAATCGCCCAATACTCTCGTAGCCTGATCTGAACAGTTGACTGAGTAACTGCGGCGATAAGAACGCGAAGCGGATGCACTTGAGGACTTCGAGCACTTGAGTCCGACGACTTGGCCAGTCTACGTCCAGCCAGTGCAGAGCACAAAAGAGAATCTGTCCTAAAAAATAGCAGTCGTAAGTATTTCCTATATTATGGTAAGTCAGAGCACGCACCTCACACTCAGTGTTGACAGCTAGGAAACTGGACTTGAGTATGGTACAGAGCTGGTCAGTCGTAAGTTGTAGAAACTGATAACTGCACATGACGGTCAGCGCGGATTCGGAGATGCGAGGAGCCAAAGCGTGGCCTATATAAGAGAGATCCTTCCAACTTCGTAGGCTAAAGATAATATGAAAAGCTTCGATCTCTTTGAATTCATCTCCATTGAGGAAACCAAAGCAAAGATCAATTAATGGCGGTATCTCCAGAATGTTAGCAGCCCGTAAAATAGGCAATAGATCGCTTCTGGGAATATCCGAAACAGACCTTAGCATCCATTTATAGACGAACTCGAAGGCTGCAGGCGTCACGGGAGTTGGCCGCAAGTCCATCATAGTGTGTCCAATTAGCTGTCTAAGGTAAGCGGAGTTTATGGTCAGCACGAGGGCGTGGCAGGCAAACTGGCGATCTGCCACTAGAACGATGGTATCGGGATCAATGCACCTTGGAAAGGACTCCATTAGCTCCGCCAAGGTTGAAGTGTTTTTGACCGTAACCTTTTCGTTCTGCCATCGAAACTTCGCCTCGAGACATTTCCGTGTGCACTTCTTGGCCAAGGCGCACTCTGCACCGCAGTATTTGTGCGTCAACTGGCCTGTTTCAATAGAGCCAAAGCTCTTAGCCAGTTTTCTGAATGATTTCAATTCACTGGCGAATATTTTTCAATTGAATTTTTAATCGACTAGCTGTTCAGTCTTATTAAACTTACAATTTGGTGCGTGCTTCAGTTTCCTGCAGCTGTGGCAAAATGCTGTCTAAAAGTGCCACATATGGCCGTCCCATTATAATGTTGCAATGTTTTTACTTTTGTTTGGCATATATATATGTGTTTTTGCCTTTTTTGTGACTGTTTTTGTTGTTAAATGTTTGATTTATTTGACAGACTGCATTCAGTTTGCTATGTTTGTTAATTTAAATATTTAACTTGGAAAGGTTAATTAATGGAATTGTTACTCAAGTGGATTTTCTTAGAAAACACATAAAAATGCACAAACATGTCTGAAGAAATATAATACGTGGAATTCAATGCCAAACCTTTTGCTTTTAATTAAAAGTCGTAAATTTTAATTGAATTTGTATTTTATAATATTTAGATATGCAATTTTAACTTTCACTTGCTAACAACGTAACAGAATATATCCTATTAAATCCTCAAACCTTACGCTTGCAATGAAAAATCGTAAAAATTGTAAGTCAAAAAACGCAATATCGTAAACAATTCCTAAGAATTAAATATTTTTAGTTGCAATTATAATTTAGAAAAAGCAGCCACAAATGCCACCAAATTTTTTGCATTCCTTCTGCTCTATATTAAAGTGGGTTTTCAGCAAAAACTTGGAATGCTAAAATTAATTATCTAAAAATGTTTTGCACTGCTATATAAATAACTAGACGTACAGTAAATAAAATAACAATAATAAGAAGTCTAAGGGGAGCAGCAACAATATGTTGTTGACAAAGCAGAGCTTAAAAAACCACATAATACAAGAATGATTCGATTTGTTTGTAGTCGAGAAATTAATACACTTGGCAAGCACTTTGTATCGGTTGATATAGAATCACTAAAAGTCGAATTCTGTCTATATTATATAGCACAAATTTTAAGACAAATTTGAATCTTAAGACAACAAAATGTAAATGCCAGGCAGGTTTGAAATTAAAAAATACAAACACTCTCTGGCAGGGTATAAAAGCGAGCAGAAAATGAAGAAAGAAATAAGACGTCGCCGTTTTGAGTTCTTCAAAAATTCATGACAAGTCGCATAAAGTGCTCAATTTTATGAAATGAAAACAGCAAGTGGCGGTTGTTGTCCTCGCCCTTCTCCTGCCACCTGCCGCATGCCGCATGCCACCTGCCAGCATCTCCGCCTAACTGACTGCCTCACTGGCGGGCTGTTCACCTGCTCATCACCCCGCAGGTTATTATGGATTTATATGAAATATGCAGAGGGCAACGTTTGACAAAATGATTTCCTAAGCTGCCGCTAAATTGTCAAATATTAACAAGTTGTTTGTGCGTGTGTGTGTGTGTGTTGGACAGTTGGCAACCAGATGACATCAGCTGTAATGTTGTTGCTGCAGATACTCGTGCATCCTGTCAAAGATGCACATATAGATAGATGCTTCTATTTATACCATTCGAATGGCAGTTGCACTGGCTGCAGAGATGCACACAACTATTGCATCACACTTAATGCGGAATACGCTGACGCATGCGGTCGGTAGCCATGACATCACTTTACACGCACGATTTGTGGCAAATACTGCCATAATTTCTGCCTCTGCCCCAGCCTCAGCCTCAGTCTCCGCGGAGCTTCGCTTCGATGCTGCGACGAGTGGGCGCAGGATGACCAATGCAAGATGGCGACGACTTCCGCGCGCACAAACGGAAGTCAGGCCAAGTCTCTGTGTGCGTGTGTGTGTGTGTGTGAGAGAATCGCTATTGTCAACGAGCGTCTTTGCCATTTGGCCCACACACTCTTATACACACACACTCACTGATAGATACATGGTTACTAACACATTTGCTTCGCTGGCATTTGGCTGGCGTCCAACAAGAGCACAACAATTTTTCAGTACAGTCAGCAAAAAAGCTGCTCACCAAAAATGTAAAATTGTGTAGCATACCTTGCGGCGCTTCAGTCGTAGCTGACAGCAATTAGCGATTGACAGCTAACTCAATTTCTCTTTGACAGTCTGACTGCCTGACTGGCTGACTGACTGACTGGCTGACTGGCTGATTGCAGCAGTAAGTGACATTTATTCCGCCTTAAAACTCGACCTGGCCAAATGCTATCGAGTCATTCAATTATTTTAGTAAGCAATTTTTATTCAGCTACATGTTTTTCTTGTTATATCATTTCTGTAAATTTAAAAATATTTATATTCATAAAATAAATTGTTAAAATAATTGCTTTGACTTTTAATTTTGTTATATTTTTAAAACACTAAATTAATTTATTTTTATCTGCAATCTTAAACTTAAAATGTACTCTACAAATTTACCATTTTCTAAATTTTTATTATGTTAGTGTAGACTGTTTATTAAATTATTAAATGTTTATTTTTTTAATAATAATAACAACGAAATGGTAACAAGGATATGTGTACTGTCACCTAACTGGTAATCAAAAATAATAAACAAGCAAAATTAATTATGTCAACAGCACATACTAAATTTAAACTATGAACAAATTATACAAATTGAGCCTAAGGATGTGCTAGAAATTAAGTTTAACATTGCTGGTAATATTAATGAATAACTTTTTTTTGTTTATTAATAATAATAATAACGAAATGGTAACAAGGATATGTGCACTGTTACCTAACTGGGCAACTTAATCAAATCAGAAATAATAAACAACAAAAATTAATTATGTAAACAGAACATAATAAATTTAAACTATGGACAAATTATTTAAATTAAGCCTAAGGTTATTCTAGAGATTAAGTTGGTTGGTTGGTTGGTAATAAACAACAAAAATTAATTATGTAAACAGAACATAATAAATTTAAACTATGGACAAATTATTTAAATTAAGCCTAAGGTTATTCTAGAGATTAAGTTTAGTATTGTTGATATTATTAAGTCAAGACCCGGGGCAGCAGATCTTGTGGATGAGGGCGTTTCAGTCTTCTCCTGACCGTAAACAAATAATTATATTAAAAGAATGAGTTAAATCATGTATTATCTCAAAAGAAGATTTACATTTGCTCTTTTCACTAAATATTCATTTATTACATTTCACAAAATATATTCATTTAATTTTTTCATAACTATAAATTAAAATTTAAATAGATCCTGCCAACTTCTGATTTGAATAGCTTTATTCTGTATCTTCTGCTTAGCAACAAGGTGTTCAGGAAGCAATCATTCGCACATTCGGGTCCACACACAAGTGCAAAACCAAATGACATAGGCTAATCGAATGAGCAGCAATAATACGCTGACATCATGCGCTGAAGATGACGTGCCGCAGAGCTGTAGTGCTGTAGAGCTGTTGTCATATCACCCAAGTCCAATTCCAAGTCGAAGTCAGTCCCCTCGACCCTCCTAAGTGCCCTCGCCCAAAATGAAGCCATGAAACCCTTGGGCCAATGCAAATGCTCGGCAGTAATAAAATTGCAAACTTGCCGCAATCGTCTCTCAATGGAACAATGAGCTAATGTTCAGTCAGAATGGGCAACAGAGCATTGCCGCCAGCATTTTTGGCGGCAAACGCCTACGCGACAATGGCCACACACATAAACACACACACACACACACACACTCCTCTGTCATTGTGTGTGTGCTTGGTGTTGGTCATGGCACACTCATTGCTGGCTTGTGGCTGCTTGAAAAATCATTCATTGAGAACGCCGCTTGCACACACAGGCAGACAAATGGCTTTATATCTGGTACAATCGATGTGCGATGTGCGATGTGAGAGTGTGTGCGTCTGTCTATCCAGTATATGTCAGTTCATATCGTCGTAGTTTGTTAGTTTTCTAGTTGGCAGACGAAGCTGATTGCACGCGTGGGCGTTTTGCGTTTTGCGCTTTTGTCTGTGTCTTGTTTTCATTTCCCAAATACATATTTGTACTATCCAGCAAATTGTTGTAAAATACTACGACCCTATATAGTCCATCTCGCTCTCACTTCTCCCTCTCTCTCTCTGTGTGTGTGTGTGTGTGAGCCATTAAGTTTCATTTTATGACAGCGTCGCGAGAAACAGTGGCAGAAACAGTTGACGCAGCGTCTCCACTTTCAAAACTGGAAATTCCATGAGCGCGTGGGCGACGTCTTGTCAAGGCGTCATCTTCCCCTTCGTTCTGCGTCCTGCGTCCTTCGTCCTTTGTCTTCTGTTCCTTTCTCGCTCGCTGGGAGCTGACTTGCTGCTCTGTATGCCCGTCGCATGTCGCTGATTTTTCTTAATGGAATTTATGCGAGTGTGAAATTTATGTTGGCAAAAATATAACTGAACTGGCAAAACTATTTTTAGTCATTTTCGCCATCGCCATCGTCGTCGTCGTTGTCGTCGTCGCCATCGCCATCGTCGTCTTCTGTGGCCAACAACTAGAATAATAAGTTTGGAGCTGTATTAAAACAGGCGTTGCCTGTTTTTGTCTATGCACGTGTTTGGCCTTCACTATGAGCCCAGTTAGCATGCGTAAGTTTCAGCCCATATCTGAGATTGGTCCCAACATTGCAGTGCGTGGGAAACTCGTTTCAAGCTAGATGCCGCATCATTTGATTCGACATTGCGTATTTCAGCCCTAATTTGTATTGGCATATTTTTCTCAACTGTTTGTTTACATGTTTATTGGCCCCACAGATTTTATCGTCATCATGCGTCATATTCGCAGATTAGGACGTTAGAATAAAAGTTATTTTTATTCACTTCAACTGATTTCAATTCCCATTTAATCACCCCAGACAGCTTTGCCGAGTTTAACTATTGAAATTTACTACTCGACATTACCTTCGTGCTCAGTGAACGTTTTTACGCAAATTATAATAACAATAATTGTTACAAATTGTCGATTCTAGTCGATTTTTTTTGTATATATTACTTTGTATTGCTTTGAAATCACAATTCAATTTTAAGCAAGCTGTAGTTGAATATTAAGTATTTAATTAAATATTAATATTTAATTCTCTCTATCAGACTATTTCCATTTAGATTTCTTCCATTTTGGTAGAGTAATAATTATGGTGGTTAAAAGGGCAATAAAAGTTTACAATTCTCTAATTTTAGTAGTCATTTAGTCTATCTATTTCTCATGTTCCCTCAGTTGAAATTTGGATAGAAATTTAATAGTTTTGTTGCTTAGGTGGAATGTCAAATATTCTTTTGAATTTAGATAATGCTTTGTAATCACAATTTAATTGAGTTTAAGTAGTAGATGAAATTTACTTGAATATTAAGTATTTTATTAAGCATTTATATTTAATTATCGCTATCATACAGTTTCCATTTGGGTATTTGGGTAGAATAATAATTATGGTGATTGTCTGCAGAAAGTGCAATAAATGTTTTAAATTCTTCAAATAATTATATTTAGCCCGAATTTCATATGTCATTTAGTCTATCAATTTGTTATGTTCCTTCACTTGAAATTTGTATAGAAATTGTATAGTTTTCTTGCTTAGGTGGAATGTCAAAAATTCCTTTGAATTTGGATAATGCTTTGTAATCACGATTCAATTGAATTCAAGTAAAAGTTAAATTTGTTTGAATATTAAGTATTTAAAAATATTTTAATATTTAATTCTCTCTATCACACTATTTCCATTTAAATTTCTTGCATTTGGGTAGAATAATAATTATGTTGGTCGTCTGCAGAAAGTGGAATAAAAGTTTTACATTTTTCAAGTATTTATTTTTGACTCTCATTTTGGATGAATGCTAAAATAGAAATACACTTAAGCGTTAACTGCCAGCAAAAGGCCATGAAAATAGTCTGACTATAAGGCTGACTTCGAGTTCCATTTGTGGCTGGCGGTTCGCGGTTGGCGGTTGGCGAAGCAGAGTCTTGGATTCGAGGATTTGCTGGATTCGTAGCTTATGCACTTGGTCGTACTTGCACCTAGCCGTACTTGCTGCTGTCAATAAAAGCCATAAAATGCGCGACCCTTTGCCACAGAATGTTGCATAAAATGTCAGCGCAACAGCGGGCGGTGTAACGGGCCAGGCGTATCCACAGCGGGGTGCAAGCCATTACAAAAGGCCATTTTGCCATTGCAATGCTGTGTGTGTTGTGGTGTGTGTGTGTGTGTGTGCGAAGCAATTCACAATAGTTAGATATGCGCTTTTATTGTCATCATAATTTATGGTTTAGTGCGCCCAGCGTATTGTGGCATGGGCGTGGCAGCGGCCGCCCACATGGCCACATATGTACTATATGTCTTGTGGCGGGACGGGGCCGCAATGCATTGGGGTCTCGAAGCGAACAAATTGCTTTTCAATCAATTGAATTTGCAGTTATTGCACTCAAAAGTCGCTCCACAAAAGGTCGCGGCTTCTGTCGGCCCAAAGAAATATCACGCATACGCCTCGTCGAACTAGTTTCTGTGTGTGGTTTGTGGGCATACAGAGCGATACGTCTCCTCTGACAGAGAGTGACTTTCCATTCATATGCACAAGTTATCGACATTTTCTCCTATTTCTTTTTCCGCTCTGCCATTGACTGGCAAATGGCTGCAAACGCCCCCGAAAACGTTTTGTATTACAAATGGAAATTTGTCGAGTTTGCCAAAAGCATTATTTTATACATTTTGGTGCATATATACTTCTTTTTTGTTTGGGGTATTTCGTAATATATATAAAAACAAAAAAATAAAACAGTCAGACGCCGCCGACGCCACATGGCGCGGGTGTTGGCTTATTTATGATGTAGTTGATAAATAAAATAAATTTCATTTAAAGCACATTTCTCCTCATTATATTTATGCGCGCTATTTGTGTCCACAGCTTGGGCCGTAAATAATATTTAAATTGCCAAGCGATAGCCACACCCCATGACTCTCTTATCTAACGATTACCACTATCAAATGCAGCCGCCAGCAGCAGCTGACAGCAGTTGCGATGCGATACGATACGAAATACTAGATACGAGATACATCAGTAATGTTACTTGTTGCCAAAGTTCATACCCGCCAAACGTTATATGAATATCTGCTACAGGTGATGCTTAAAGCTGTACATCAACTTATGAAACGCACTGCCAGCTGCGATTTTGCGAGAACGAGAATGGGAGTTATGCAATTATTCAAATATGTTGGCTGGCAAGATGGATGGAAATGCAAGTTATATGTTCTCGAATGTAATATAAACTTATGAAACATGAGGCAACTGTGGAAGAATATCGCTTATAGAATTGACAGAAAACTGCTGACTGCAGATGCAATTTTGGATGGATTGTTGGAAGCGTAGTTTTCTTTAACGGACAATTGTTACATGCTAGTTACAGCTGAGCTCTACGGAAGTATCTGGAGTTACGCAACTGGCATTATGTCGATTTGGAATTGGATTTACAAAAGTCATCGGATATTAGTAAGTCTTGTGTTCTCCAAACTATAAATACATAGCGAGTACTGAGGGTGAAATCTGTCAGCAATTGAGTAACGATTGTGAACAGGAAAAGCAGCGGTGAAGTCATAAGAGTATGCTAATCTGTCTTTTGATTGCATAAACTGCAAGTGTGCTATCGCAGTTCAAGGTGTAAGTAATTTCCAAAGCAACAAGTTTGATAATTGGGTAGTTCTACGTTTTCTACAATATATCTAGAATTTATTGATTTGAATACAGTTAAAACAAAAAAATAGTGCTGGGAGAACTTTAAGTCTAGTAAAAATCATTTAATCTCTAGTCTCTAGTGGATTCTAAATCAGAACGGCATTAATAGAATCTATGGAAGACACAAAGAAAATGGACATGGCTTTAAAGCCATGGTTGTTGGCTCTAATTGTAAATATACTAATATTATCTAGCTTAACTCACCGCTTTCCCAGCACCCAAAAAAAAACTATTATTATGAATATTATTATTGGTTTACGATAAGGTGACTCAATAGCGAGAGCACCCGAAACGTAAGCTTACAGCGATCGTCTCGCGATGTGCCGAGGCGACTTTGAGTGTCACTTGTGCAAGCAGTGCATTATCAGCATAACTCAATCAAGCAGTGCAACCCGGGCAACATCACTCAACTGCTTAAAGCAGCGCAAATCTGTTTTGTTTTGATCCCATATCGATATAGTTACGATAAATTGCTAATTGGTTTTTGCAAATGTTATTTTTCTGTCAAGTATAAAGCTTATCATAGAAATTTTAATTACTCATTTTATACAGATAGATTGCGAATTTTGGAAAACTGAACAATTTCGTTGAACAAACTTTCTTGTGTAGAAATTGAAGAATTCGTTCGTTAAGCATTTGAATCGTGCGTTAATAGTTGAGACAGTCAAGCCAACTAACTACATATAACATATGCACTCTATTTAAAATAGCATTCCAACCCATGGTAATAATCTAAGACGGCTTCAACAATAATCAGCCATCTTAATGAAGTTATTTCAATAAATAGTATAATTTACACTTTGCCACATTAATATCCTAGGACATCCACCTAACTATCCTTGAAGGCAGCAGTACAGCGTGTATTGGAGGATGCCTCCGTTCTCTATGCTGACGTGGTTCAGGCTCGCACATTTTATGGCCGAAACGTGTTCGTAAAATTATGACAAACTGCTATAAAAGTTTGAAAACATTTCAGCACACACTTAGTGGTTGACCAACACACTCTGCTCGCACTCCTTTTTGCCCTCACCTTCTTTTCGCTTTTTGCTGCGGTGTCTCAAACCCCTTTCAGCTTTCGCCCGAAGCTTTTCGATTTTTTGTTCGTTGGCAACTTTTCGGGGAATACAGGAACATCCAAATTGATGTTAGATTAAAGTGTGAACGCTTTGGTTGCCATTGTCTTCAAAGCACTGCAGTAATCGTGTGCGTTTTGTGTGTGTGGTCTTACGCTTGTAATTAATAATTATGCTGAAGGCTGAAACTGACACGGACACAAGACAAAGCCACAGCAAAGATGCGCAGCAAATGACATGCTATGTAAGAGGGACAGAGAGATAAGAGAGAGAGAGAGAGAGAGAGCGAGCGAGAAGGCGAGAGCAAATCAGTGGAGTAGGATTTCGACTGTGCTTATGTGTAGCTTTTGAGCTGAATTAGTTAATTTACAGATAATTTAAGCGTTAAGCATGCGTCGCTCTGCTCTGGTTGCCCAGAGAAAGCCACACACACACACACACACACACGCACACACACAGATACAGCCATTGTCAATTAGTTGCCGTTAAGCGACTCGTATTTAACAGCTTTGTGTCCAGTGTCCTGCTGTGCAGGACGCAGAGCTTGGACAAGTTTTCGGCCATTGCAATTTGTAAGTACACACACACACGGACACACAGACAGACCAGCATAGAAGTGTGTGTGTGTGTGTGTGATAAACATGCCCAATTAAAACAAACGGGATTAGTCTAATGCCAAACGCACTCGAGCGCTGTATGCCTTAATTAAATCGGCCGTCAGTTGAGCTTCAAGTTGTCAATTAGCCACTCGAGAGGAAGGCACACAAAACGGGGGACGACTTCGGGCGTAGAGCAAACAAGTTGATAAATGCAAAATGCCTATAAATAAGTCATTGTTGGCTATTTTTAGGCGCCCCGGGCTAATATTATTGCACGTGTTGCGTATCGAGAACTGTGTAAATATTTGCCCACGAAATTGAGCAACGGATTAGATTGCATCGGGATGAAACAGAAGCCCAACAGGATACACTCTGGATATCTTGACAGGACGAGACGAATCCGCGGGGCAGCAGGGATGAGTAAGGCGTCTGGGAAGTTGAGTAAATAAATGTGATAAATATACCGCCAGGACAATGTCAACAGCTGGCAAGTCAGGCATTAAGAAACACACACACACTCACACACATCTGCACATAAATATTTAATAAGTGTGTACCGAAAAATGTTCATCGGCTGATAGAACAAAAAACAACTCGGTTGGAAATCAGGCAACATTGCTACAACTGAACTCGAATCCGCTTTGCAGATGCTTTCCGTCTAATGCACTCGAGCATTGAATTTTCTTTTCTTAAAGCGAAACAAAAACTATTATATGGAAGTTGAAAATATAAGCAGGTGAATAAAGTTCGGGGTGCCAATATATGTACCTTGTACATAATACATTTTTCACATTTTGGTTGTCTCCATGTTGAGTTATTATTCTGCGGCTCGTTTACCGATGCTCTTTAGCAACTCAAATAACACGGACACGGATACGGACAGAGTCACGCCCTCGCCCACGCTTCATTCAAACATTTACTTATAATGATCTATGTGATTAGTTGCAAAAAGCATTGCCTACTTTAAAGGGCGTCTTCGCTCTATGCACTATGGGGAAAATATCCGATTATTTTAATACATTTTCAACGGTATGATTACTAACAGTAGAATGCCGATAAAAAAAATGGTGAACTTAAAATAAAACTATTTTTGGGCTCATGTTTTTATTTTTAACAGCAAAAAATATTATTATTATTTTAGTTTTTAAAATATTTTTCCAATTGATTCTTAAAAATCAAATTTAAATTGTATATTTAACAATAAAATTAAATGACAACTCCTAAAAGAAAAAAATTTGCCTTTATTGTTGGGATAGTCCCAAATACTAAATTAATTGAAGCTAGAAACTTTTGACTAAATAATAATACAAATAACATTCCAATCTATGCAATCTTTTTTAATGTAATACAAAATGTAGGTGCAATTATCTGTATTTTATATTATGATCTTTGTAATATTTGGAAATGCTCTCAATATTGATTATTGGGATGCAATTTGCAATTTTAAAAAACTTAGCAAATCGAACATAAAGTGTGATTTAAAGCCAATTTCTAAATGTGTATAAAAGCAATCGCATTATAAAATCATGTTTTACGCAAAAAAGGCAATTTACCCCACTGTGATGTCGAGCTCTTTGCTTAAATTGAATTATGTTGTGAGTTGTTTGTTTGATTATTTTGTTGTTGCTGTCGTTGTCGTTGTGTATCATTTATGTAGTTGTTGCAGTAATTGCTTTAGTTTTTGGCCATTGATTTGAATGGCAAAGGCAACGTCAACGTCAACGTCGACGTCTAAGGCAAAAGCAAAGGGTCGTCGTGGGCGTAATTTATGAAGCTGTCAGTGTGGGCGTGTGCTTACCGCCTGCCAGAGGACAAATGTGCCGTAATATGCTAATTTCGCTGGCCTGTCCGGTGAGTTTATAGTTAATGCAAAGCGGCGTGACATCACAAGCCTGATGAGTAAATGACTAGTCGGGCCTATTACAAAAAGTTGTTAAACGACCCCCACTCCACCTATCCTCTATCAACCTATCCAGCCGGCCAGAGAAAAGTTTTTGCGCCCACGGAATTGAGCCTAGTTTGATGGCCGGCTTAGCGAGTGGGCAAAAAAAAGTAGTGGGGGGAAGGGGGGAAGGGGGGCTGTCTCTTTTAGTACTTCACAAAAAATTATGACACAACAAAAGTAAAGTTGACAACAAACAACAACAATGTTGCTGTCGACGGCATGACAACCAAATAAAAAAGTTTTTGAGCCTCCGAAAAGAGAAAAAAAATTCGCCAAGAGAAAAAAGAGAATCAAAGTTTGAGAGTATGATGAACGTCATCAACAGCAAATCAAGCTGGCAAACAAATAAACAAACTGGCAGCTAGAAATGAATATAAAACTCATCAACGTCATCAAAATGCCAGCCGATGATGTTGCCGACCAAAAAGCAAACAAAAGACAGCTACAGCGATAATAATGACAATAAAGAAACGCTACAGTCACAGTCACAGTTACAGTTACAGTTACAGTTACATTTTCATTGCTCGTTGTCCTTAAGTGCCAGACTGAAGCTGCCTGCGTACACAATTAAGAGAGAGCGAGAGTGGCAGGATGGAAGGATGAAGACAAGGCCTAAGCAGGCATCTTCTTCTGCTGTTTCATTTGTATGCCAAGCAGTCGAGTGCCGAGTGTTGAGAGTGGAGAGCGGAGAGTAGAGAGTGGAGAGTCGAGAGTGGAGAGTGTTGTGCCCACTTTGCATTACTTAAAACAACACTGCGCCAGAATGACCACAGGATTTGCATAAAGCGCAGCCTGGCGATGTCCTTGCAGCAGTGATTCGATTAAGCTTCCACTGCAGAGAAAGAGAGAGAGAGATAGGCAGAGATTTAGAGAGCTTACTGAATGGTCCTGTTACTGAGGCTAAGCTGTAAAATAAGAAAAACAGAAATATTACATGTGGAAAACAGCCTTGAACTTCATCTGTTTTTGACAAAACAGCTGTTGTCGTCGCATAATTTGCCAAAATTTATGTGAATTCGTTTTCGTTCTTCGCATAAACGGGGAACTTTGGCTTCGTTAATTTTTCCATTTGAAATACAATTCGATTCAGTAACGTTTCCTTTTCAATGGAACATTTTAAAATTATCTAATGTATTACAAATTAATTCCAACGCGAGTAAGTCAAGACGCGAGCTTATAACCATGAGATGTAATAAAATAAAAGGCAAAGCAAGGCATCTCCGACCACTTTAAGTATATGTGTATATTCTTGATCAGCGACAATAGCCAAGCAAATACTATATAGCCATGTTTCTATAACTGTCGGTCTTTTTTTCTAGAAGAGCTCCAGAAACCAAACTTGGTGACAGTACTTGTGCTGTTTTGTTTTAGATTTGCAGTTCAAATGATCCCTGAACATTTGACGACGCCATGATGAAAAACATAGAAGTTGTTCAAGTAATAATTGTATATGGCAAAAACCAGATGCAGATTTAGATATGTATTTTTTCTCGTTTTTTATTCTTACACAAAATCTCTTTCTTACTTGTTTTATTTTTATGAAGTTGCATATATTTTTCCAAATGACTGAAATTTAAAAAATATATAAATATACTTATAAATAAATTAATCTAAAAAAATGTAATAAAATATCTTCGAAAATGTGTTTATTGATATATAAAAATTGCGACATCCCTTTGCTTGCGAGAAAAATTAAATAAATGATTTTGTTTTGTTTGCATTATAGAACTACAAAAATTTGTTTGCTATTGTTGCCGTAGTCAGAAATGTTAGTGAGTTTTTTATCAAATTATAATGACCGATCTTTATTCCTAAAACATTGGCTTTGAATATCAACTTTAGTATCCGATTAACAGATAGAAGACGAATGAAGAACATGAACATCCAACTCTCAGAGAAACGATAATTACTATTTGCTTTTGAATTTGGTCACATGAAAAGTCAGAAGTTTTCACACTTGTTAGTTAACATAATTAAAAAATGCTTTCAAGCAATGCTGTTAAACTAACTTACGCCCCAATAATTGATACTTTAATAAGTTCGTTCATAACTTAATTTCCCAGCATATGAACAAAGCCTATTAAAGACAATAAGGAATGCGTTCATTCTTCTTGTATTGATTAACTTCATTCTTGAAATAGCTTAAAAGAGCCCAAAGTTTTCACCAAGTCACTGCGCTGTCGGCTATTTATAACCGCATGTCTATTCTATTAATATATAATTCATTAGAGTTTTGAAAAGTTCTCTCTATTTTCACTCTCAGCTTCAGTTAATTGTTATTTTTGTGCACATTACGCATACGACGCATTGTACGCATTTCATTTGGTTACAGTCTGCGGTCTGCCCAAAGCAGTCTAAAAATAACAGTTTCTCATATATTTTAATGCTGTTTTCAATGTCAACTGTTACGCGGTCTGTGCGATCCCTCATCCTGCCCCCGAAAACCAAATTTAACTGAACTCGAAGGCAAAGTTTTTGAGTGCCAAGTGCTTCAGGCTGAGGGTCGAGCTATAAATCAGCGGAGCCAAGAGCCGCTGACTGCAGTTCGGGACACGAGGACTTATACGACTATATGGCATATGTCACATGACCATGAACTGTCGCTCTATTTAGCCTGTGTTATTTTAGCGACGTTGTCTTTCGTTAGTTTCGTTTCGTTTCGTTGTCGGTGCTTTGAACTCGTCAAGAATGTACATAATCTATACACTCGTATATTTGACAAGCCTTACCCTCCCTGAGCCAGTTCGATTCAAATAACCCCGCGATGACGACACCAAAAACTGCGCCAAATGACGTTGCCTATGGTTTTCAACGCATTAACAGCCCCTGTTAATGACGACAAGTGTCCATTCAAAATTGCCGTACTCTCCCATATTCACATTGAATATAAAAGTACTTGTGAGTATAGGTCAACGCATTCAATAATCAATAACACTGCAAGGACAGTGGGTATCCATAGTCAGCTATGAATACGCACTGTTGGCTGCAAACTAGAATTGTATCTTGCTCCAATGTGCAATTGCAATTGCCGAGTTGAAATTAACCAGGTTCTGTGAATGGAGGATGAGTGCGTATTCTAGCATTATGGGTTTATCAACAAATAGCCACGAGAGACGAGAGTGCGAGAGTGCGAGTGTATTGGAGAAAGACAAGAAGAGAAATCAATAAACAAACTGTGCTCACGGCGCGTGCGAGTAATCAAAATGACATTTGTTGTGGCCGACAACGACGGCGCAGTTAAGTACGCTATAATTTTCCCACTGCTTATCGGTGGGTGGTGGGACTATCTGGGCATTGTATTGGCGTAATGCCGCATTGATTTGGCGCAAATCTGTAACCTAATTGCTGGTGGCATGTTAATTGGATCAACTTCAACATCAACAACAACATCAAAGTGCTGGCTGCAAATGTCAGCGATGACGTTGCGATCAATCAAATCTCGCTCTCTCTCGTTTCTCGTTTCAATTCATTTCACTTCATTTAAAACGGCGCCTCTTTAACGAAAGTTTAATTAATTTTTGAGGCTGCCATCGTGGGCGTGTTAGTCATGACAACAGCCCAACAGCCTCAAATTCAACACTGCGCAATAATTTCCAATTAACTCGAGTGAACGCCAAATCAAAGCAGGTATTCAAAATACCCTTTCGCCTCCAACTAAATGAGGGTGGCAAATGTTATCTGAAGGCCAATCAGTTGTATACTTCACATGGAAAAGAGTATCTCTCTGCGTGTAGGCCATAATCAACTAAATTTATTCATCCATTTATTTGCAATTATGTTGGTTTAATTACGCTAGAGAACTACATATTTTATGGGTATTAATCTACAATGCATTGGAAATTAAACTAAGTTTAAAACGAGGGAATGTGGGTCAGCAATATTGAGCCATGACATTCATGCATGTTATTACGCTAGAGAAATTAATCTACAATGGATTGGAAATAAAACTCAGTATAAAACAAATAAATATGGGACAGTAATATTGAAGAATAATTTATCTATGCATTTGTCTACGCTAGAGAAATTAATCTATAATGCTAAAATTGTGTTTTCAACCATGAGAAATACACAAATGCATTTTTGGATAATAATTTACAATACTATTTATGTGATATGCATTTTATTACGGTACAGAAATTAATCTACAATGGATTGGAAATAAAACTAAGTATAAAACAAATAAATATGGGACAACAACTAAAAATGCAAATTTGAAGAATATTTTATTTATGTTATATGCATTTGTATAGAAATTAATCTATAATGCTATCCAAATAAAATTATGATTCAATTGAATGCATATGGGACAGCAATATTGAGACACGAGAAATACTGAAATGTATTTTTGGATAATAATATACAGTACTATTTTTGTTATTTTTATTATTTTATTCCGCTAGAGAAATTAATCTACAATGCATTGGAAATAAAACTATGTATAAAACGAATAAATATGGGACAGCAATATGATACTGATTTGAAGAATAATAAACTATTTATGTTATATGTATTTTTATACGCCAGAGAACCACATATTTAATGGGTGCAGAAATAAATATAACATACAATGCATTAGAAATAAAACTAAGTTTAAAACGAGGGAATGTGGGTCAGCAATATTTAGCCATGACAATAATGCATTTTATTACGCTAGAGAAATTAATCTACAATGGATTGGAAATAAAACTAGGTATAAAACAAATAAATATGGGACAGTAATATTGAAGAATATTTTATTTATGCATTTGTATACGCCAGAGAAATTAATCTATAATGCTTAAATTGTGTTTTTCAACCATGAGAAATACACAAATGCATTTTTGGATAATAATTTACAATACTATTTATGTGATATGCATTTTATTACGCTACAGAAATTAATCTACAATGCATTGGAAATAAAACTAAATATAAAAGGAATAAATATGGGACAACAATATTGAGCTACTGAAGACACTAATTTGAAGAATAATTTACAAAACTATTTATGTTATATGCATATTAAAACACATGACGATTTAAAATAAAACTAAATACGTATCTTCAGGAAAGTAACTGGTAACTATTGGTCCTAAACAAAACAAATATTGATAGGATTTGAGTTAATAATATAATAAAATAAGCAAAACTATTTGTAACATAGGGACATAGATTTAATAATGTTGAAATAATTTTGAATTGCTAATGTAATGTAATGTAAATATCAGCACTAGGATAAACATAAATAAAATAAAATAAAATGATATTTAAATAAATGTTTGGTGTAAGAAATCTTTGTTTATCGATGATGCTAAAAATTCCTTGGTTGTGTAAGAAATACATATTTTTGTACGAATTTTAATTGAGTTTCAATTTTCATGTGTCACATTTCTCCAATATAAAATTGTTTAATTTAGGCATTTTTGTATCATGCCTTGTTCTTAATGCCTAAGTCGGATAACGGCATAAAAAATGTACAACAGGACCCGGCAAACCCGATCAGCCAGATTATTGCCGCACTAATGCATTGATATTTATCCTTCAGCGCCTTGCCGAGTGCTGAGGACTTGGAGCCGCCTTCAATGGCCACTTCTGGGCTCCAGAGGCTATGCTTGGGTGCTAAGCGGTGTTGCCAGCCTCGCAAATAATTTTCGGGAAAAACGAGCATACTTCAAATGCAAACGGGGCGTGGCAGGCAGGTTTGGTCGGGAGGCCTGTGAATGGGGCTTTGCCTGAAGGACTCTGGGCAAAATCAGAAATGTCAATATTTCCAGTTGAGCGCGGCAAAACAAGTGGCTGCTTGAAAAAGCGCAGAGCGAGGACATTTTTGCCGGAAACTAATTTAAGAAAATTATTCGCATCGCAGCGTTGGTACGAGTCGAGTCGAGTCGACTCTGTTTCTGTTTCTGTTTCTGTTTCATTTCTGGACGTTGTTTTTTTGTTTTTGTGGACATCGCACAATCAGACGCGGAACGAGAATGAGTACGAGAACGAGGCGTAGATAGAAACCCGATTTGCTATTTGAAGCGGAAGTGACCCTTGAAGTTTGATTTTATTTGTGCGGCGTTGCCGTTGGCAAACAGATTTAAGCAACGGGCAACTAGGTGGGAAGAGCTCTTCGGCCAGACATTGTACACAAGAGTGTTGTCGATTGTATGGCATATTTACTTATTTATTTATTTATTTGTTGCTGCTCAATTTTTAATCAACGGCTTGGGCTTCGTTCTTGGCAGCGTGTCGTACATTTTATGCAATTTCCTGTTTGGCTGCTGCTAAACTCAAACGGCAGAAGCAAAAACTCGAAAGAGAAGCACGAAATAGAATAAAATAAAAACATAACTCGGCTGCTTGCCTATTTTTAGGTGCCATCCTGCAAAAATTCAATGTCAACGACAGTTGCACTTCAGCACTATGGAGTAAATTCACATTTTTCTACTGTCTTGGATATAATGGGATATAAAAATTGAACTAACCGTAGGATCAAGGCAACAGTCGCTTACAGTTCATTTGAATACTTATTTCGACCGTCTTATTCTTCTTTTAGCAAATAACATATTTTTTAGATTTTTATTCGGACAATTAAAATTATAAATTTTAGTATAATATAAAATGATGTTACTTTACTTAACTCACAATTACAATAACTATTGTCTGTCTGCAGTTAAAAAGTAGTTTTAAGAAATGCGATATTTTCTGTAAAACATTTTTTATGTTATTTATATTTTTAAGTAGCTCTGATTAAATAATTTCTAAAAGTAGATTGTGGGCAAAACCGTAATGTTTAAATAAGAATTTTGTATTCGGTTGATCATAGGCAATAAAAGTTTTTAAAATATATTAATAAATCCTCGAAAATTAGCACTTAGCCCATAGTGTTTAGCACCAAGCAGTGGGCGTTGTGAGAGGAACCTCAACTCATGGCTGCGGGTTGGGAATGAGTGGAAATGGCGAAAGGCACTTGTGACGGAAGTCCGTAAAGTTGCCATCAAGCGACAACTTGAACATAAATAGTTAAGACACGTTTTATAATGGACAAACAACTTGATATCTGCCGGTGCGAAATTGTCAACTTCAGTAATGGAATACTCGCAGTATATATTTATAAACACAGATATAAATTTTAATACATCCTTTCACTCTGCATCCTGTTCTTATAATCAAAGTCATCGAATACTTTAAGTTTTATTTATTTTTAAATGACAACACTTGTTATATAGTTTAAGATAAGTAAAATGGGGAAAAAAAGATTCATATATTATTACTTATTTTTACTTTTATGGAAATATATATTTTAAAAGTAATAACAAAAATAAAATTCATATTAATTTTAATTTAAAACTGCATTTTAAACGTGTTTTCAAATGATCGTAAATATTTTTCATAATTTTACAGGATATAATGCAGGTTTTGGCATTCAAAATTTTGATTAGCATAATCAAGAGAAAACTGTGGGAAAACGATATCTGAAACTCAATTAAAATGGGATTTCATTTGAATCGGGCATCTTTTTGGAGCTGTTCATGCGACGAGCCCAAAAGTTATAATGAGTGGACAGTCAAGGTGTCAGAGCCAAAGACAATGGAAACACACACACACACACATACACACATATAGTAGTCTCTCACGCATTGAGATACATACAGGGAAACGAGCAGCACTCGTGTTCGTGCTTACGTCACAAATATGCGTAGGCGTCATCATCGTGCAGCTGCGGCGCACCCACTGCCTCTTCCTCGCTCTTTGCCGTCGCCGTCGTCGTCGCGTTGTCTTTGTAGTTGTTGAGCTCGCTCATTGAAAGAGCACAAGAGTCGCCGTAGTTGTCGTGGTCTTCGACGTCGTTGCTGTCGCCAGTCAGGCGGTAATGTCTCCATGCCGTACACTCGACGTCGACGTCGATGTCGATGTCGATGTCGATGCTTTCCCCAACTATATAGAGCGCTGTTTGCTCAATGAAACTCGTAACTTCGATTTTTTGTTGTTGACGTAGTCGCTGCTGTTGTCGTCGTCGTCGTCGTCGTCGGTCTGCTTTAGTGCGCCGACTCTCGGCCGAATCATCTGTTGTTGTCTCCCTGTCGCCGCTCCATCCGCCACTGCATTTCGCTTGTGGTAGGACTGTTTATGAGCTGCCACTGGGCTCGGGGCAGAGGGCAGAGGGCGGTGGGCGGCGGGCGATGGACGCTGGGAGAGGGCGTGCGATTGCGAGAATTGCCGCGACGCTCAGTACACTCAGCTGTTTGCTGCCTCTTTATGCTAGGTTTGTAGAATTTCACAGCCATGGAGAGTTTTGTGCAACAAATTGTGTATTGAAGCCGGCTTTTTGTTTAGCTCTCGGAAAACTAAACGCTGTCGGATCAAAGCTTAATTATAATTAACATATTAAGTATAAATATTATACAACTTTTTAATTTCCCTACATTAACATCTGAAATAATATCAAATTAAAACTATGACCAAAATCTTGTTGTTCTTATTGTAAATACCATAAATAAAATATTAAGTAGTTCTATATAAATAACTGATATAATTTTGAAATGTAATAATCTGTTTTAGGTACGAATATTATTTATTGAAAATTCAGAATTAAAAACCCAAGGACAAGAAATTGCCCAATTCCATAGCCATTCACAGAGAGCGATGCTGGCTGAAGCTCATCTGGCATAAAACTATATTATAACTTGCTCGGCATGCTCGTAAAACGTAAAAGCCGCAGACATCGTGACGACAACAGCGAGCCGAGTCGGAAACTAGCGACGACGACGACGACGGCGATGGCGATGGCGATGGCGACGACTTTGGCAGGCACCTGCTCCAAAACTACTTCAATGGCCCGCCTCCCTCTCAGGCTGATGAATTTTAGATGAGCCACACACACACACACACACACACACAGACACACACACACACAGACACACACAGAATCAGTTTCAGAATCAGAACCAACAGCGATGACGATGATCTTTTGCATAGTATAAGCATAGCTACGTATGTAGATACGAGGACACGCGTTGTTCTCCTTCATTCATGGTGAGCTTGGCATCGTTGTCGGCTCCACTCGGTTGTCGCTATGCGATGCCTGCAATTCATGTTCTCATTGCCTGGAGTAGGGAAATGCTTCTGATGTTGCTTTTTACAACTGTGGCAAATATGTGGGCGTCATCGTTGTTCGAACTCGATGCTCGAAAGCGGGGCTCAGCTAGGGGAAGGCACTTGTATAACTAAACGAAGAGATATGCAGGATTATGCTTGATCTGATATTTAATAGACTGCAAAATAATTAGTATCCAGAAAGTGTAGCTATTTCCATTGAGTCAGACAGCTAATAGGAAATTCATTCACATTGTGAAATTCCTGTGTTGACTCTCATTATTTTTTCCCAGAAGGACTTTCCCTTGCAAGGCAGGCGACTGCTCATCAAATTCCTTTATGGTCAGAACTTAATTTCGGGTTTAACCGCAATGCATTCAATTAGCAAACTAAGCCACAAACTACACGCCATTGGATTTGGGAAAATAGGAAAATCCTATTACCAGCGTCCAAGTGCGAAAATTCGAACCAATCACTTTGCCCCTAGCACCAAGTGGACATCATATGGGAGATGCCGGTATAATAGGCGCAGTCGGAGAGAAATATTACACTCACTTCCTCTTCGTCTATCTCTCCTGCGCTTTGGCGCTCTCTCGCCCTCTTTTGCTGTCTCTCTCTGTCGCTCTCGCTCCCGTTCTCGCTGTTGCGCTCTCGCTCTCGCTGTTTTGCACTGTTGCTGTTAATGTCGCTCGGGTTTTGCTCTATTTGGCAAAAACTCTACACATGACGCAGCGACACGTCGCTGAGACTTCGGCTCTGGTTTGGAGCTTCGGCTCCAGATTCGGCTGCAGCTTCAGCTTTGGCTTTGGCTTGAAAACAAGTGGTTGAGCGTGCGGTGTGCTCAGTATTAAGCGAACAAACGTAAATGTCGTTTCGTGCTCGTTGTCCGTCGACTGAGTAAACGCACAGGAAGCAAGCAGCAGCAGCAGCAGCAGCAGCAGCAGCAGTCGCAGTCGCAGTCGCAGCAGCAGCAGCGAACAGCAACAGCCAGGAGCAGCAGTATAAGCAGTAGACGCAGCATTCAGCGGCCAGGACAACTGAAATTCGAGGCACGGGCAAAAGCAACAGCAACAGCAGCAGCAGCAACAACAACGAGCAGCATTGCCCGAAACGAATGCACAACGAACCTCGCACGACGACCACGAATACGAACGACTCGCACACACACACTCACACACACACACACACACACACAGTCAGACGCATACTAATGTAGGAGCAGACCGCGACGTGTATGACCATCCGTAAAGTTGAAATACGAAACGCCTTGAGGAGAGCAGCATTAACGTCGACGTCGACTGCGCTGCTCGTGACGGCAGCAGCGACCGCGTCAGGCGTCCAAGCAAAAGGCAGACAAACAGGCAAAACCTGCTGAGACGATACGACGAGTCCTTGCTCGTCGGTTCATATGTGCGGAACGTTGAACAGAAACACACTAGAGAAAAGTTTTCACATCAAATAAGACTCCACACACCAAATAAAAGATATAACAACAACATCAACATCAACAACAACAACAACAACAACAACAAACAACAAGCAATCAAGTGAAATTCGTAAAAACAACCATGATAGAAAACAAAAATACAAGTTTTTAAAGTGCAAACTTACTTATTTTCCCATAAAATCCCCAAAAATAATATTTCTTAAAAATTTTTTGAAAATTTTTCAAAAACAAAAAGAAGCATACAAAATTCACTATAAATATTGCAAAAATTTGTGAAACAAATAATAACAACAAAAGTATTTAAAACTAAAACAAAAGTGCCGCAGCTGAGCGCTGGAAAAGTGCTAACAAGTTCCTTTAACAAAAACAAAAACCAAAAAGTAAGATTTACACAAATATTATTAACAACAAGGATAACAAGAAATATTGTTATAACTATAAAATATACAAATTATACACAAATTTTCTTTGCATTTTTACGAACACCGCGAGCAGCTTATAACCAAAAAAAAAGCGAGAAATAAGTCGAGTCTAAGAAACGTAACCAAAGTGCCGTGTTAGCTTAGCCTGGTCGTCTCGTCGTCAATATATATACATATGAATGTGCGTATATGGCATAAAGCATCCAATTTGGCAACGCAACGAATATAAAAACGGGAAGCTATAAACACAGCAAGCCGCCGGAGATAGATTCAAAGGCAGCCGCAAGTGACTTCCGTGCCAGCGCAAGAGAAACGCGACGCGAGACAGAAACAGAGACAGAGACAGAGGCATAGAGAGTGCCGACGGCGGAGATTTCGCACTATAAGCTGCACGAAACATTCGCATTAAATCGAAATCTATGCATATGTGTATGGTGTGTAGTAGCAACTAGTAGCTCCCATTCTCTTTCTCCCTCACTCTCGCCCGCTGAGTGTGTGTGTGTAACGGTCTGCGACTCCCTCGACAAAGGCCAACAAAGTTCAACAAACAATACGGCCGCAACAGAGGTGGAAGTTGAGGCAGCGACAGACACTTCAGCCTGAAAGTAGACAATTGATTATTGATTTTGTCTAAAGGCAACTTCACACACACACACCAACACACCAACACACCGACACACACACACACACCTCTCTCTGTGTAGTCGACACGCATCGAGAGCTTAGCGAAGCAAACGGCGCATAAGTAACGCGCGCGCTAACTAGAACGACAGCCAGTGTTGTGCAATGCCAGGCGCTGAGAGCGCGCAGTGTTGAGCAGCGAGCATGAAGACATTGAAGACTTACAAGCGCTGAAAACTGTAAACGGAAAGCTGAAAAGCAAACGAACTAAAAGTGAAAACAAATCCAGCAACACAACAACAAGTGAACAACAACAACAACCGTTATTGCTCCCACTTCGTGATCGCTCTAATTGACACTCACTCTCACACCCCCCATCGCTGTCTCTTTTCCACTCACACCACTCAGAGAACAGTCGCCACCATAAGCCGTTTAATTGATAAAGTGCGCCAAAGCAACAAAAAGAAAATGTTCTTCTCGCTCGCTCAGACTTTGGTCTGCGTGCTGCTCATCAACGGCGGCCTCTACGCGCTGCACCTGAGCGGCAACGGCGAGAAGCAAAGCAGCCCCGAGGCGAGTTCCAGCCAGCTTCGAGCCGCCGCCGCCTGGAAGCAGCAGCAGCAGCAGCAGCAGGAACAGCTGCAGCAACAGTTGCAGCAGCACTTGCAGCAACAGCAGCTGCAGCAGCAGCAGCAACAGCAGCAGCATCAGAATGCGGGCGGCGGAGCGCCACCTGGAGGCGGGCCTGGCAGCAACAATCACGGCAACAATCATCGCTCCGATGCGCATCGTTCGGCTGCTGCGGCCGCCTTTGAGGCCACCACGGGCAGGCTGAACAAGGAGATTGCGGATATGGCGCAGCTGGAGCGCGAGCGCTTGATGCTCCTCGGCCTGGCCAAGCAGACGGCCGAGAGTCCTGTGGCGCCCGCCGGCCACCATGGCCGGCCCATCATTGCGGGCCGCATCCAGATGCAGCCCAGCGAGGATCTGGATGTCGGCGACTATCCGGCACTGCTGCAGCAGGCAGCGCGCGGCTTCATGTTCGGCAGCGTGCAGAAGCAGCCGCCGCCGCCGATGGCGGCCGACGAGGATTACGAGGAGCTGCGCGAGTTCGGACGACGACCCGTCAAGTATGACTACGGGCGCGTGGTGCAGCCGACGGAGCGCGAGATGGAGGGCGAGACTCTGTATGAGCCGCTGCATGGCTTTGGCGACTTCGACGACTTCTCCGAGCTGGACCCGAATGGCGAGGAGCCGCATGTGGGCGAGGACGAATTGCTGCGCGAACTGGATGCCTATCAGTACCACGGCCTGGAGGATGATCCGCTCGCGCTGCCCGAGAATCCGTACCGCACGCTGGAGCAGCTGGAGCATGCTGCCCCCGAGTCGCTGCAGCAGTTGTTCGAGCAGCAGGAGCAGCAACACGACACGCCGCTTAAGGCCAACTCCAAGGCTCACGCTAATGGCAACTACAACATTCGCATGCAGCAGAAGTGGGCCAGGAAGCGGGCTCAAGGGCAGGCAGTGAAGCCGCAACAGGAGCCGAATCTGCAGCGCAACATCTTCGGTCAGCACTTTAAGCAGCAACGTGGCAAGCTGGCTCTGGCCAACTCGGAAGCCACCGCCAGCAAGCATCTGAAGGCGTCCACACGCTCCGGCTCCAGCTCCAGCTCCAGCTCGGCCAAGATTAACGACAAGATTGACAATGGCGAGGGCGCCGCTTCAGCTCCCGCTGCAGGCAGTCAGCAGCAGAACAAGCCGGCGCATGATAAATCCGCAGCGCACGATAAGACAGCAGCAGCAGAGGCAACCGACAATGTCCAGCAGCAACAGCAATCAGGCGCATCGGCACAGCAGGAACTGAATAAGAAGGAATCGGATCAACAATTAATGCATCCCAATCACAAGCGTTCCGGCAGCAGTGCTGGAGGATCACTCGGCGGCTTCACGTCGCCGCAGGTCTCCCACAGCATTGCCAGCCAATTAATGCTGCGCACGCCGCGCGGCCAACGGCAATACGATGTGCCACAGATCGGTGAGTTGCACTTCAATATAAATAATACTTGCCATAATACCTGACTTGATGCCATAAGCGTTGCTGACTTTAATCTGTTCACTGACTTGTTCCTTAAATTGGTTATAAGTTTAAGATCTAATGATGAATATAGAATTGTATAATTTGAGTGTGTTTACTAACAGTTTAAATTGCCTATAATTATCTATTCAATCAAAATTAATTTTCCATTCGAATTTCAATATTTCTCCTGGTGAACGTCTTCAATTTGAATATATAAAAAATTGACATAAATTCAGATAAAACATTCACAGCTGAATCAGTATTGCTTTTGAATCGAAATTTAATATTTAATCTCATTCAATGTTTTGTAATGCTGAAGTTATAAACCTTAAGTTGTTATGAGAAATGGATTAAAATATAGTATATAATTTAATGTACTATGAGAAGTAACATAGACTCCACTTCGTCACTTTTTATCGCTATACCAACTCAAACATTTCCATCCACATTTTTATTATATTTTTGGTAATTTAATTTCATTTATTAGTTTGGTCCCATTTGTCATTAGGAAACTAACAGTCAAATTACATTATTTGCTTACACTTGAACCCACATTGATATGCACTCATTATTCCTATCAACAGTCATAGATCGGGAAAATGCTATTTTTGTACATTCATTTTTCAAGTCGATTGATTTGTTTGTACCAGCACAATTAACCGATACGCAAAATAAAAGCACAAATAATCTATAAAGTTTTCACAAGTTTATCTAATTACATTCCCAAGTACTATATTCCGTTTTTCCACCGCAATCTCGAACTTATTTTTGTTACAATCTGTTCTCTGTTGTTTGTTGTGAAGCCCTCCACTCGAATTGGTTTCCATCATTTATCGTGTGCTGTGAGTATCCCCACTTAACCCTGACGTGTTTACGTACTTCGGTTACAATTCACTTGATTCAGTTATTAGTTATTAGTACTCGTATTTTATGAGTATAATTCATTTTTATTTTGGGTCGAGCCCATCCTGTTGACCCCCTAAAGGATAGATACACTAATCGCTCCATTTGCGCTCTATTTTTGTTTCCCACATTTATATCATCGTTTTGTTTGGTTTGTTTTGCTCTCTCTTTATTTTCTGTTCACTCGGCAATGAGTGCGAGTGTGAGTGTGAGTATGAATGTGAGTGTAAGTGTGAGTGTGAGTGCGAGTGTACTATATTTGGATAGCTCACGGAACTGTCTGGCGCTTGCATAATTCATAGTTCAGAGACTTCAGACTTTGTTGTCGAGTGTGGGAAGGACGTTGGACGTTGGAGTTTGGGTTACAATTGCAGTGCGTTGGCGTCGCGCTGGAATTTAATCCTTTTAGCCAGCTAGCCAGCGAGTCCTGGCCAATGTGCGTGGCCGTCGGGTTATCAATCAACAATCATCTATCATTAAATAGATTGTCAGTAAATCATTTGTCAACACAGCTGGATAAAGTTTTCTTTTTTTTGCGGATCGAGTCGCGAACATTTGCGAAATGTTACCCCTATAATTTGCTACAACTATTTGGCTATTTTTGGAATGGGGCGCAGCAATCTGAAACGTCCAACTTTTTGGCCATTGCATTTAGCAAATTAGTCGCATTGTCTGTGAGCCATTTCAGCCAATTTTCATTGTGCGAGCACAATTCACCGGCTCTTTACTTTACTTTGGTCTGCTAACTTCGTCCTGCCGTCTGTCCTGCCGTCTGTTAATCACTTCGGCTGGCTGGTAGCCTTTGGTAAATTACTTTATAACAAGTTTTGATGGTCGCCATGAATACAGAATGTTATTCAAGTGAACAGCGAGATGTGGATGTGGTGGATGCGAAACTTGGCAACTGTAAATCTCCCACTTCGTCTGCCGTGTAATCAATTTTAATTTTTAATTATCACTTTCAAGTTTAATGACATAATTTGTATGGCCATGAGCTAAATGCCAAGCCATTGTGTCAGTCTCAAACTCAAGCCAATGGAGCAGCCAAAGGGGTGTTAAAGGGAGTGTCCTGGTCCTGATTAAAATGAGCAAAATTGTCCAAAAATTTGGTTTTTAATTGCTGCTTGATGTGATGTATTCATAATGATTTGGAAAAGTGTTTGGCTCAAAACTTTACCACTTCGTTTACGCGTTTTCAAAGTGCTATTTAATCATGCTTCCATCGATATATGTAATTACAATAATAACAGTTATCAGTTGTAATAAAGCAACACTCTAAACTAGATATTTGATGCGTGTTGTGTTTTCACATAATTTTACGCTTTACTCTTTGGTTTATATTTGAAATATTTGGAAACTAATTGATATTTAATTTAATTTACACGCAATTTATATTAATTCGGTTGTTGTTATTTCAAAATCTCCCCCTCTCGGTGCCAAAAGACATTCTAAATTTGAAGCACTTTGAGGATATTAGCCAATTCGATTTGATTAAAATTCGTGTTTCGCCCTCGGATATCGGCAGACACCTTAAATAAGCAAAATGATTGTAAAGTTTATTTAAATGGCATTTAATTGTGCCGAAAATGGAAATGGAAAAGCGAAAGGAAACTCGGGTTCGTTATGGAACAGCGCAAATTCAATAAGACAATCAATGAATTTTCATTTTATGCGCATGTTTGCGCAATTTCTTCTTCTCGTTATTATTGCTTCGCTGTTGTTGTAGTTACGCCAATTGTCACTGGGCGCTTTTCATTGGAATTTTCTTCAGTGTGCGTGCGTGTGTGTGTGTGTGTGTGTACGCATAATGTGCGAGCGAAGGTGGCAACGAAGCGAAGCGAAGCGGGCGAACGGGCGGTGGGCGGTGGGCGTGGAGGAAGCCGAGAAAAACCTTGACAGCACTCCGTCCGACCCACATTACAATTGGACAGCGTTGTGTTTATTTGAATATATATTGCAGTGTGCATGTGTGTGTGCGTGTGCGTGTGTGTGTGTGTGCGTCAAGCAACATGTGTGTGCTGCCCTATTGACGACGCAATAACGTCATCAACTGTCATCGGGCATCGAGCGGCGACGTTTCACACTTTGCACTAGTTGGGAAAATTACAATTGTTATTTCAAGTGTTTACATTGAAATTGATCACACACACACATACACACGCACACGCAGACACACACACACACACACAGGCAGACATGTGGCATGTTGGGAAGTGTCGCCGACAACAACAACGTCGACGACGACGACGACGTCTGACGCCTGTCATTGCGGTGTGAACTCAGCTGCAGGAGTCCTGTGTATCCTGTGGGTGTCCTGCGCTGACCAATGTCAGTGGCTACTGTGCGTGTGTGTGTGTGTGTGTGTCAGTGCGTAGGCGAGCGCGTTTGTCGGTGTGGGAAATTGCCTGCAACAAAGACAGCTTCCTCATTGTCGCATTATCCTTTTCCATGGAAAACTCTGCGGCGTTTATTTGATGGTCGCGTTTTTATATCATTTCACCACTTACACTCGCACACACACACACACTCGCACACCACACGCACTCTCACAATTTATGATCCTTGGTGTGTGCATGAGACGTGTGTTTTTCCCACTAATTTAGTAACTACACCCCAGGGGGTGCCTGCTGACGACCATCAGTCCTTGCCCACGAAGCTGTTGCCGGACAGGCCACAGACACAACACAATACAACACAACACTCATTTATATGGCCGTAGTTTGACATGTCCTTGCTGGGTGTTCGCGCACGCCTTTGGTTTTCACTTTTGTTGATTTAATTTGTAATTCGAGTAACAACTTCGAGTGGCCACTGTGCGCTCATCTACTTGCCGTCGTCCAGGGTCCAGGGACGCGCCTTCGTCGTTGCCTTTCCAACGTCACAGTTCGCTTGGCCCATTGTCTCTCAAATATTACGCAAATTAGTCGGAATGTTATTGGAGCTCGCTCCGACAGTGTGTGCGAGATACGTAAGCGGTATCCTTTCATGTGCGTGGGCTGCACAGCCGCTGAGCTGCTGAGCTGCAGCCGCGCTGTCTGTGCGCCGTGGAAAATTTCTCAAGACGACAACAATCCAGGACAACGAATCCGTCGACAGGCTGTCTGCCCGATGCAGGATATGCCTGTGTGGGTGTGTGTGTGTGTGTGTGAGCTGAAATGTCTCAATAATCGGGCATTGATATGCAAAGTCAGGGATTCGATGCGCTTGACTCGCTGCGGAGATCAGACAAATGACATTGCCTTGATTTATGGAAATATGCATTTGATTTATAAATAGCAGCAATAAAATATGTTAAACGTATTTTATATTCAATTTCAGATTTTATTCAAAAATTGTAATTTGTCTTACAAAATTGAAGTCTTAATGTGTGAAAGAACAAATTGTTTTACATTATTTCTAACCATTTCAGGATTTGAGTTACATTTTGCGTGACTTATGAAATTATAAGATGCATAATAATAATGTATTGTGTGCATTATTATATATAATGTAATTATTATTTACTTATAATTGTATTTAATTTTTAATATAACATTATTTCTTGTGTTCCAAAAAGTCAGTATTTGTGCGATATCTAATTACTTACTTAATTATTTACATTATGTAAATATTATTGTGTACAGAATATAAACTAAAATATTTTGTTAATCTTTTATGCATTTGATAGCCAATGATTAGTTTTTAATGCTAGCTTTTGAACGCTCATTAATGCAACAAAAGAACGACTCAATTGAAAATGTCGTGAAGTAATTTAAAGGCCAAAAAAATCCTTGCACTTCCATTTTTGGGCCTGTCATTTGCTGCCCCATGACCTACAAAAATATATATGTATGTATGCATATTTTATTTCTAATTCCAATACATGCCCATTTTGTATATCTGTTGGGACTCGACTTACTTGCTGGCGGTTGTTGCTGTTGTCGTTTTGTGCGTTGTCCAAAAAAAAGGACACATTTGACATTTGCTCAGCAGTTCGGAACATGAAACAGTTCCTCCTTTTTTACTGGCAAGGTCGCAAATAGCCCACACATAATATGACAGAATGCTCATTTCTCGGCCCCTCATTGTTTGGTGTTCCTTCTTCTGCTGTTAGTGTGTGCGTGTGTGTGTGTGTGTGTGTCTTGGTGGCGGCATGTCCTGGCGAGTGCGCCTAAGGACGCGTTTTTGCTTTGCGGCAGTTCCAGCTAATTAGCCGCAACTCAATTTGCATAAGCAAATGCGGGGCGTTTGCATTTGGGTGAAAGTAAATGAACTGTAAGCGACGGCATCGCCCACGTCACACGCCCACAAAGAGAATGTACTTGTCTGTCTGTCCGTCTGTCTGTCTGTCTCTCTGTCTGTCTGTCTGTGTGTGTTTCTGTGTGTGACAGAATGCTTCGCGCCTGGCGAGCAAATTTGTTAATGAACAAGTAAAAATAGCAGTGTTCAATGCGTTCTGCACGACTTTGAGATACTCTCTGCTCGCATTGCAGATCTGCATTTATTGGAATTCATTTTATTAGCTACCAATATATATTATATTTTGCCAAGTTGGCCGAAAATATGAATAAAAAGAGACACATTCACACAAACACACGCTCAGTCAGCTGAGAGAAACACTGATTCACACGGCTGCATGGTGGATTGCAGTACAAATCAATAAACAATGACATCATCGTCAGAGTGCCAGCATCCGCCTGACAGGACAGATTTTAAAGCATACTCTCGGGCGCCCGGCCGCTTGCATATATAATTAAGCTACAGTGACTATGACGACGGCGACGTCAACAGCGACTGCGACAGCGAAGCAGAGAGAAAATATTTACATTAGCGTAAGCACAAGACGAAACTGAGGGAGAGGGAGAGGCAGAGTTGCCACACAGCCATTGAGCAGGCCAATTGTATGAGAGTGTGTGTGTGTGTGTGTGTGTCTGTGTGTGTGCGTGTTGGTGTGCCATTCAGCCAGTTTGACGACAGCAGCAGCAGCAGCAGCAGCCAAAGCTGGCTACCAATTTATACATTCTTTTCTTTTGCTTTTTTTTTTCGGTCAGCGCTTGCGTCACAGAACCAAAAGCGTCTAGGAAGCGAGTGATATATACCAAAGTGGCAGATGAGCTCGTTACGTGTGTGTGTGTGTGTGTGTGTGTGTGTGCGGCTAAATTGCTGCTTAGTTTTGCTTTTAATGTGCGAGACTGGGATTTTATGTAGTTGTAGTCAAAGGATTGCGAGAGTTGATAAACAAATGTCTAATGCATATAAATGAGACTGTGCTTATGATGAACTCAATTATGTCTCCTCCAAATGGCCACAACGAAGTGGGCGAGAGCGAGAGATGCGAATAATAAGGCACGAGAGACCGATAAACAATCGAATAAACACGACCAAACTATATATATAGTATAACTACTAGATATACTACTCGCCAAAGACTCTTAGTCATCCGAAAATTGTGCGCAAATAAATGTGGCTGAGTAATTCTGTATGTCTGCGTGTGTGTGTGTGTGTTGTGTCTGTCTCTGTATGAGTAAGCACTCCCTCTCTCTCTGTCTCTGTCTTTCGCTTAATTTCTGTCTCTTTCTTTCGCTATACGTGTGTGAGTTTTTTAGTCAATGAAGCGTCAAGGACTTTGGCTATGATATATTTGCCAGAGATCCATACAAGTAACGAGGCTACCACCTCAAAGATGATGCAATGCGAGGTAGACTCACACACACACACACACACCAACACACACTCTCACACATACAGACCAACAAGCATAGCATACTTTTAGGCCACAGACGTGCCACAGTGTGTGTGTGTAGTTGCCTCAACGTCGTGCTTAATGAGTTGTGAGCTTACGCGGAATTTATGAATGAACTGTGCCTGCAGAGAGAGACAGCAAGCGGGAGCGAGCGAAATGGCAACAGTCGCCGCAACGTCAAGTGAGAGCGAGAGAGAGAGGCCGATGGCTGCTACTTGACTGAGTTCAAGTCACTTCATCATGGACTACATGCCACACCCCTCACCCCTCAACCTCGTCTCCATCTTCGTCAGCGTCAGCGTCTTCGTTGGGTGGCATTGTTTTAGCTCAAAGTGCGCGTAAAATTAGCTAAGTAGCATGAATTTTGCATATATTTTTGCTGAGCAAATATTACACTGGCAACTCACAACGGCAACGGCAACAATACGCAGTGGAAATACACACACATAAATAATGGGTTATTTATTGGCTGAGTGTTTGCGCTGGGTGAGCAGGACTCCCATGGTAATTGGCATGCAAAGTAAGCTGTAAACCGTCTGACTTATGGCCTGATAAATGACTTGTCCCAGCATACTTTTGGGCCACTTCTCTAGTGCACACACTAATTTGGCTTGAAAACATTTGGGACTGGCTTAAAGTGACTTCCGCTCCGCTCCGTCCGACAGACATTTTCAGCTCAGGGCCAGATTGAGATTGGCCCCAACATGTAGGCCAACGAATTGAGTTCAAAACTGGGCCAAAATGCTGGCAAGTTCTCTTCAAATTTATGCACATAAACAATTATTTCTGTCGGTAGCTACCACATTGTTTATGGCCATCAGCTTGTTTCCCAGAATTTGATTTTCAATGTTAATAAATTTCTGCTGAAATAAATCATATAATTTATGGTTGATTGACACAATACGAATTTAACAATTCAAGATGAATTTAAAAGCTAAATGCGATTATGGCTTTTGATGTCAATCAATACGATTGTTTTTAATTCAATAACAGTTTTGTCGGAAATTCGGAAATATACAATTTATGCAAAATTAAAAAAGGTAATTCTTAAAGTTATTTCAACAAATCGAATCAATTGAAAAGCACTTGTCGAAATTTGGTTTCCATTCCTTAATTTTTAAAGCTAATAGGATCGATTGCTGCACAGCGTTCAATGTATTCCAGGAATAATCTGAAGCGAATTACAATTAAGAGCTGCCGCATTTCAAGGGAAAACCATTCCCAAATTAGTTTCATGATTTTCGGCTCCCATTACGAGTAATTGGGCAATGGCGTGACATGGAGCACAGTTCAATTTAATTAAACATATTTATTTGCATACTTGTTTCGGTGATTTAATTGAGTTGCACACTGCTCTGCTCGTTCACGTATTTAATATGCTACACTTTATGACGTCCTAGAGCACACACACGTGTCGCGAGCGGGCACAACAAATGACAACAACGAATAGAGCAAACAATAACAAAAAAAAACAATAACAATAGCAAAAACAGAAGCAGAAGGGAAATATTCTGCGTAGGCGCCCACGCGCCATTTCGAATTGAATGAACGAGACAAAGAACAAATGCGCCGACGGTCAATAAAAGTATAAAAAACAAATTTATGCTCCCTATTATTTTATTATTTACGCTTTTAATAATCAAGTCAGTGTCAGAATTATTTCCTTATCTGCGTGTGTGTTCTGTGAATTTCAATAACACATACTCGTAAATCTCTTCGGGCTCGAACGAAATCGAATATTCAAGAAATTTAGCTCGATTCGGAGGTACCCTAAAAAAGTGAAATACTTTCATGAAATATATTTTATTCCGAAGAAAATTCTCCTTCTCCTTGTCAGAATGACAACCAGTTTTGTAAAGTTTACTTTTAATCAGATAAAACAATTTTAATTATTAATTTCGCAATACTAAATTAATACCCATTACTATGAAATTTAACTAAAAAAGTTAAATATATTTCATACTTATGCAAATTGTCCTTATCCTTGTCGAAATTAAAACGTACTTTGTAAATTTTAATATTAATTTAATTAAATAATTTTAATTATGTGGTTATTTATTAATTCCGTAACTAAAAATTAATTTACATTGCTGGGAAATTTATTCAACATTTAATGTTGAATATCGATTGTTAGATTAGATTTCATAACAATGAAAATAGTCCTTCTCCTTGTCGGAATTAAAACGTACTTTTGTAAAAATTAATTTTATTCAAATGAAACAATTTTAATTATTTATTTAGAAATTACAAATTAATACACATTGCTAAGGAATTTAACTAAAAAAGTTCATTATTATGATTACTGAAATATATTTCATACAAACTCCTCTCGTAATTAAAACGTGATTTGTAAAGTTCAATTTTAATTAAATAAAACAAATTTAATTATGTGGTTGTTCATTAATTCCCCAATTAAAAATTAATGCACATTGCTAAGCCTTTAAAATGCATATCAAACGAAATCCATGTCACAAATTCCAAGAAAAAGGCAACTCATTTTCATTCGAATGGAAAAGGAAATCTCCTCTATTAAAAGTGTCTGACGGGCAAACACAGCAGTTGAGCTTGTCCTTGAACCTGCTGCTGCTGCTGCTGCTGGGCATAAATATAAAAAAAAGCAAAATCGAAACGAAAGTATGAGTATCTACGAGAAATATTTATTGGTTAGCCCCCAAAACAGTTTTGTGGATAGAAATCTAGGCGCTGACAGGGCTCAAGTACGCACACACAAATGGCATATGGTTTTATTTCAGATTGGAGTTTTTCTTTCTCTCTTTTTTTTTTTTTTTTTGGGGCTCTTTTTGGGATGGCGTTGTGCGTCATGGGCTATGAAAATCAAACGCAATAAAAATCATAGACGTAGTTAAATGCGATATACTCGAAATAGTTTTTTTTTTTTTTTTGCCATATTCGTCGGCTCGTTCTCGTTGCGAACTCAATGCCAACGGATGCGAATGGAGCGGAAGTCAAAAGTGGAGCAGGCAAACGAAGTGGATGTGAGTGTGTATTTTTAGCTGGCACTGTGGCTGAGTGCAGAGCCATGCTAATGCAAATTATAGCCTATTTAAGCTGACAGCAACGAAACTAAAGCCTACTTTAAGGCTCGCACTCTTGAGTTTGTCGCAGCGAAACTAAAATGCAAAGTGCATCGCATTGAAGTGGCCGTCTCGCAGAGTTGCACAAGTGAATGGGATCCGCCTTGGGTTCTGGGTTCTGGGTTGGGCTACTTAAAGGCTTCCGCCATGGCGCTTTCGCAGCAGCCGCGCATAATGAGGCTGACATGCGCCTAGCCTGCATGCATAATTCAGCAGACTACAGCTGAAAGTGTTGCGGACTGGTCCACGGCAGTGTCAGTTGTGCTTTTCTTACGCCAACTCGCCCTGCTGACCTTTCGCTTTGCGACTCCGTTTTTCTGTAGCATCATTCTCTAATAAGCAAATGGTTTCGGGCAGCATTTCTATTTATGCGCTCGCTTATATTTTAATTTAAAAGCAATTTGCATATTTGCCAAGCGGAAATATAAAAGTCCAACTTTCCCAACTCATCCTCTTCAGCTGGCTGCCCATTTATCAAGTGCTGGCTTTGAATTTCCATACTCGGAATATACATTTCTATACGCGTTGGCCTGTTGGCACTTGGACAGCTTTCGATCAATCATTGCCAAGCATATTTCTGTCTGTTCTGTTCTGTTGTTGTTGCACTTTCAACGAAATTACTTGGCATAATTTGTTGGAAATGGCGAACAACAAATAATTAGTTTCACGTTTATTACGATGGCAATTAGGACGAATTTGCAGCAAGTAGAGAGACATTTAATACGTTTAAAGCCTCTCGAAATCGTGTTGTCAGCTGCATACGGCTAATGCCGTGGTTAACCACTTCAAGTTAGGAGAATGCTGAAAATGGTTTCTTGGCCAACACTTGTTGCCAGAGGCAGCCCTTGAGCAAACAGGGCGAAAGAGAGCCACACCTAACCAGTCAAGCAAGCAGGCAGGCAGCTAAGCTAAGCGTCGAGGTGCCTAAATAAACACACACAATACATATACACAATACACACACACACACACCTATTCACAGAGCGAACCACAAAGAAGTGTGGCCAGAGAGAGAGGAAAAGAGAGGAGGTAGTTTGTAGCAGCTGTTATCTGGCTAATGCAGTAACAAAGCCAAAATAAAGTGAAAATGAGAAAATGGCAAAATTACGCATACGCCAGAGTGGTTCCAATCAGGCCAAGCTTCCAACGAAGCGCACAAATTAAATTGACCTTTTCAGCAATTGGCGCTCGGCTGCTGCACTCGAAATTGAGCCGTGCAACAACAAATTGCTGTTGACTTTTTCATACCTCGCAAGCGTGTGAGAATTGTGAGCATATAAAGCTGGCGAAAACCTGTTACACGAAACTTCCTCGCCAAGGATAACACAAAGTCAAGCATGGCCAATTCGACTGTGGCAATTTGCACTTGTCTCTCTGCTGTTGTACACTTTTGTCGGATTCGACTAACGAGCCGATTGTACAGCAACATGTACTGTCCACGTTTTAACTCAAATAAATCCGATTCGAGGCGAGGCGAAGCGAGGCGAAAACCAAAACCACAAAACAAAAAAAAAAGAGACCGAGCGTCGCCAATGTGGTTTCGGCTTAATGCTGGCAAATAAATGTCAAGGTACGAGTATGTCAGCGGTTGATTTTGTCGACGTCCTCGTTGTCCTTTCTATTCCCTGTTCAGGCGTTCGATGTCGTTGCTGTCTTACTGCGTTTCACTTTAGCTGAAATTGACAGCTGGTTTTGCAATTAAATAAGATTTATGTCGCTGCAGCTGCCGAGTTATTTCGTCAAGGCTTAATTCCACATACATTGTGGCTGTCCCTTGGTTTTTCATTAATATGCCAGCAGCTGTCCACCCAACGACCTTAACTATCAATGCGTAAAGCCGCTCTATTTTTATCACTGCTAATCGAATAATCTAACTGCTTGTTGTTTCTCTTTCTTGTCTTTTCAGGTAAGTTCAATTAAGCGACTCAGGGCAGTTGAATTCGATATTTCGGTGCAATCAGGTTGCGTATTACATTTTATTTATTTTTTCCTCAATTTTAATTGTAACCGAATACTTTGCGCGACCCATAATTATGTTAATCATTAAAAAGCTGAAGCGTAGACAGGATTGTAAATGGATGGATTGCAGGACTAATGAACACATCCAAAAGCTTGTCACGTGGTTGGTATTTGGTATTTATTTGGCCAGCCAGACTGCGAGAGATGTTTGTGATCATCGAAAAACCAAATAAACATTTCGGGCCGCGTAGTCAGGTTATTATTACTATGGGGAATTTAGCCAATTTATTTGGCATTGACTCGCAAGATACGCAAGTTATTTTCAAGCGGTAGTATTAAGAATATCCTTGGAAATATTTTGCTTTTAATGGAAAATTTATATTAAATGCAACTATTTATTTAATTTAAATTTCTTTAGAGTGTGATATATTTGTCATTTTATGGAGTATCGTATACCGGAAAATTCTGTCTACGCTGCCCATAGTGCATGTTGTTGTCAGTTGTAGTACATGGCAACCTATCGCTAGCCTTCGCATTTATCGTGGGAAGAGCGCCTAAGGCTGTGCACCATTATCTATGCGACTAACGAAAACAGACAGGTGAAGACCCGAAGCGGTCGAAAATGCTTTAGCATTGACAGGTCGGTCTTTAGCCAGGCGAAAGTATCTGCAGCCCGAGACGGGGCTTAGAACGGTGCGTACACAGACTTTCGGACACCACTGTCAGGTCGGACAGCACGCGTAATGAGGTCACTGAAATGGGTGTGCGCCAGACGAAGAGAAAGAGCTGCTTGCATAGCCGTAATTCAATTTGCGCAACATTTGCCAAATAATTGATGGCCTGGCGGAATTGTCGATTGGCCAAGCACTTTGGGCCATCTCTTCGGGACACTTCGGAATCACTTTGTCCCGTTCCGTGACTGCATTGCCCAAACATTGAGCGTGTTTCTGCTCCGCATTATGCAGGTTGTGCGCAGCCCTCAATTGCAATTGTTTTCTAATCAAAATCAACAAAAAAAAAAACACTGAACTGAACTGAACAGAACAAAGCGAACACAAGGGCCAAAACACTTGAGCCACTGCGTAAGCCATAAACAAACAGCTACAGCAAAAGGCATGGAAATGGGTATGGAAATGACAACAATGTAAAACTTGCCGCCAGTTTCAGAATAACAAAAGGCCCCGCACATTTGTCCGTGAATGAATTCCTTTCCTTTGCCTCCCCCTTCTTGCCCCTGTACCCGGACTGTGAATGAATGAAACAAAGCGTGGTCGTAATTCGCAGGCCAGAGCGTCCAGCGATGGGCCAATGAGTCACGGCTCTCGAGTCTCGAGTCACTCTTTTGGTCACTGTGATTTATTCATACAAATTTATTTTATTTTCTCTGACACTTTTTTATGGAGAGAACAACAAACTAATGGCAATTAATGTGAGGATAAAAGTTATGAATATTTTTGGAATAAACAAAATATTGCAGTATTTGATTATTTAAGCAATGGCAGCATTGATTTCACACCTATTGGATAACCCTTTTAAAAATTATTACATATTTCGAATACAATTCTATTTAAATTAAAAGCCATAATTATTTTATTTATTCTCTTAATTTGTATTTGGTCACTGTAACTTATTCTTACAATTTTATTTATTTTTTTCCAACACTTTTTTATGGCGGCTTCATAAGTACAACAACAAACTATTCAAAATTATCGTAAGGATTCAATAAAATATTGCAGCATTCGATTATTTAAGCAGTGGCAACATTGATTTAACATTTGTTTTATAGACTTTTGAAAGTGATTATATATTTTGAATACAATTCTATTTAATTTAAATGGAAAATTTTTTTTATTTTATTGGTTCTCTTAATTTATATTTGTTCACTGTGATTTATTACTAAAATTTTATTTAGTTTATTTTGACACTTTTTTATGGCAGCTTTATAACTACAACATCAATGTAATTACAATTATCGTAAGGATAATATGTAATAGTAATGATTACTCTTAAATTCAACAGTCTTGGCAATGGCAACTATGATTTCACATTTATTTCATTTAATTTCGAAAATGATTAAATATTTTAAATACAATCCTATTTAGTTTAAATTACATATTTATTTTAATTTGGCTGCTCAGCTCTAATTTAGCCAAACTGGCCAGCAGCTTGTTTTGCCATTTGTTACGCTTGAATATCTTTCGTGGCGTATGTCAAGGCAGTTAGCATCGCTCTGGCTGCTAAGGTCAGAGTTCGAATTGGGTTTTGCAGCAGAATTAAATTGCCCAGATGCAAAAGCAGAGCTCCAACCAGATATTGCTTAGTTTTGTGTCTCCATTTTCAGGCATTGTGCCTTTGACATTGACAGCGCCTAAACGTTGCCACACTTTGGGTTGCATGCCGCCCCATTCAACGTTCACTCGTCTGCAACTGTTCGCAGTGAATGCACTCATATGGCTTTTGCTCACGACCAGGAGGAAAAGGGAGCAGAGTCCGCTGCACATTTCGCCCTCCTGTTTTGCTTTGCTATTAATATTGCCAAAGGTGCGCACTCTTTTGGTACTTAAGTGGCTGCCGTCTGTGAGCTGTCAACGGGGGTTGCCTGCCTGCCTGCCAGACAGCTCAGCCATGCCCATCCCATCCCATCCCATCCCAGACTCCAGCCAGACTCCAGCCTGTCGACTCGACTGCATTGTGTCATTTGACAGTCGCCCCAGCAGATTCCGTCTCCGTCTCAGTTGCAGTTGCAGTTGCAGTTGCCCCTTTGCTGTGCTACCTGCGCGTCTTTTGTCTGAGGCTCCCCCAAAGTCCTTGTGCGCTTCGTCATCTTCTTTGTGGGTGTGTGTGTGTGCGTGTAGCGAGGGGGGGGGGGGGGGAGAACAAGCCCTTGGCTTTGAATATCACGCGGAAATTAAGTAACTAAGTAGCCAAACGGAAAAGTCGTAGTCCAATCAAAACTTTTCATTATGCAGAGCGTAAAAGCCGTAGCATATTTCACAATAAAAATGCGCCATAACATAAATACCATATAATCAGAATAAGTAAACGCGACTGGAGCCATAGCAAGGTATGAAGGTAGGCAGCTTGGCAGCTTGGCAGCTTGGCTACGTGGTATAGTCGTGGCATAAAAAAGGCAAAAGTTTTATTGTCAAGCGCATAAAGTTGCCTTAAAAGTTTAAGCCAAGTAACAGTTGGTCCTGTATATATAGCGTGTAGCCTGTAGCCTCTGGCCTCGTCCTGCTCGCTGCCCGCTGCTCGCAGTCGTCTCGTCCTGCCTCGCTCGGCTATTTTTAGCCAGCTGCCTGGTGCTCGGCCTGGGTAAAAGTTTACGCTCGGCCCCAGGTAAATTACAGTGCAACATTTTTAATGAAACTTTTTCGTTGTCAGCAACGTCCATGTCCCAAATACATGCGTACTGCTCTGTGTCTGTGTGAGTGTGGGTGTGGGTGTGTGTGAGAGTAGAAGGCGTTAGACGTTGTGTTAATGAAAAGTCAGCGAACATTGAGATCTACGTGCCTGCCAAGCGAACAAACCAACCAACCAACCAACGAGCGACCGGCCAAAAATAATATTAATAATGTGCCAAGCCCAAGCTGGAGACGAGGGGAACCGGGGAGGGAAGCGGACTGTAGCTGGAACGTGATGGCCATGAAGTGGCTGCCATTGCCTGGAGCGGAGTTATCCTCGAACTCAAAGTGAACGATTATTAGAAGCCTTTTTTTGTTTTCGCTCTTTTCGCAATTCTCGCTTTTATCTCATGCTGTTGTGCTTTTGGGTCTCTTTTATTCTCGTTCCGTTCCCATTTTCATTTCCTGTCTCATTTCCTACGTATACTTTATCACTTCCTTTCGCTCCTTTCGCCAAATTAATCTATTCTGTCCGAGCACCAGGTAGAAACACGAACTGTTTTTTGTTTGCCCTTCCCCAATTCCCCAATTCCCCAATTTTTCTGGCAATTGTCGAGTTTTCGCATTTCCCTGAACTCTGATTTACACATTGCTTCATGCGTGTATTATTTGAATTGTTTTCTATTATTCTCCAACCACAAATTCTTGTGCAATTCGGTCGGAATCTATTTATGTTGTTGTTGTTTTGCTGCCACGTGGCGCATTGAAAAACAACTCCAAACGTCAAAAGTTATAAATAATTTTCATATGTAAAAGTGATATGTTCAAAACATGTTGACAGCACTACGCAGTCCAAGTCCCACACAGCGAGACCGAGAGAGACAGGGAGAGAGGTCTCGTCCTGCGGCTGCATCCATGTTCCAGTTTCTCGTAATGCGCAAAAACTTCAAAGTAAACAAACAAACACATCACCAGGACACACTTGCCCCTCGATCCTGCCGCATCCAGGTTCAGCTCCGGCTGAGTCCTGGCACCAGAGCACAGAATTTATGTTGATTTGCACATGTTTATGTCCAGTTAGCAGCACCTGTGAGGGCGGTGGGAGAAACTCGCTTGTTTTGCTGTATGTTTTTGGCAAGATAAGCACAAAGCGGGCAAAAACAGAAAGAGCGAGCAAAGTCCTGCCAGGAAAACAATTGCCAAAAGTAGTTTTCTCAACCGACACGTAGCTACCGAATGTTTACCACGGGAAATTCAACTAATGTGCGTTTAACTCACCCACACAAATGCACCATTAAAAATGCAAAAACCAATGTCCAAAAATAGTATCAAAATGCATTACCTTTTGATGTGTGTATAAATAGATTTGGGCTGAGTTGTGGGAGAGAGGGAGGTGGAGGTGGAGGGGCAATTTGACTTATTTAAATTATTGAACGACATTGATTGAGCTCGAGTATTGAGCAGGAGGTGGTTGAGTAACTGGATGGTTCTCGTTTTCATTGATTGATGGCTCACCAGAGCCATAACCACAACTGACGCAAATGACCACGAACCCAAGACGACGATGGTGACGATGGCGCGCCACGATAATCATCATTAAATCAACGACGGGACCTAAAATTATAGCCATTAAAGTTATAAATAAAACGCCAGCCACACTTGTAATACGCCGCCATCCACATTGAGTCGGGCCTCCATTTGTGGGCGTGGCCGAACTTGTCGTCTCTCTTCGACTTCTGTAATTATTTTCATTTTGAAAATAGCACACAGCGAGTGCCTGAAAAGTCGCATGCGCAAATTGAATTAGCAGCTGCTTCAGCTAAAATCATATCCTTGCAGGCAAAGTGCTCAGCATGGAATCGCCAATGCCAGACTAGCGAATACCCTGGCACGATCCTTTAGGATCAGCATACAACTATTGAATATCGAACTTTTATCCACCTGATTGTTTCAAATAATTCTATCAGAAATATTGTAATACAACAACTGCCTCGATTAACATTCGAGTAACCCAAATCGATTAATTATAGCATAACAAAAAGAACTGAGCTTAGATAAGCAGCGGCACTTTTTAGATAGTGTAGTACTTTTGAGGCAAAAATACTTGAATTCAATTGCCTTGATTGCAGGCATGTACTTGATAATTTTGTTAATTTACATGAGCCTGTGACGCAGTGTCCTGGCCAATATTTGCCCAGGCGTCGCGTATTTTTGCGCTTGATTGCGTTTTGTACGCTTGATGTGGCATATACAGTTCATACAGTTCCCTCTCCCCCCTGGATAGGCGAAACGAAAGCAATGCTCATAGGGTTTACTGACGTCAGAGCGGGCACGGCAGCCAACGACTTTGAGAACGGCCTTGAGAGGGAGGGGAGAGACGGGAGGCACAGCTGCAGGACAAACGGCTTAGATACTCGAATCCAAATTGAACTTCCAATAGGCTGGGCCAATTGGCAATTGCTTGAGTGTGAAATTAATATCAATTTGTGGGCAACCCCCCGAAAAAAACAGCAGACCCATTTTAACACACGACTGCACTCGAAACGAGCTCGGCAATTAGCAAATTGGATGAGATATCTAAGATTTATGCACTCAGCTAAGTAATGGGCGACGAAATTAAGTATACGCTCATCTATACCATACAGAACTGTTTGTCCTGACTAACTGAACTATGAACGGACGGACGCAAAGGTAGGAGCTGGGAACCCAACTTTGTATTGAACATAGTTCAGCTAACTTGATACAATAGTCATACAATAGCAAGAGGCTGCAATTCTTAGACAACCATAAAAACTAATCGAAGCTCAACAACTATCTATATAATTTAGATTTAGGTTTTGTAGCATATGAAAAAACTGTAAAAAAAATAAAAAACAATTTCAAAAATATAAAAATATTTAAACAACAACATTTTGAAATTAAAAAAAAAAGTCTTGTTCTCTTCTTAATTATATCTTCAACCAGCATCAATTAAAAGCTCTATATATTTAATTTGATTCTTTTATTCAGTTTATTATTTACACTAAAGTAATATTAATATTGTAGTAAATATATTATGAGAACTTATAGGCCAATGAACAGCTATGCTCTGATTAAAATATTCAACTCCGACAATAAATAGTTTAGAGACAAAAAGGCTTTCAAGTTTGTAAATCGTATTTCAAATTCTAGTCTTGTCAACTGATTTATTTTAGTGTTTGTTTTTATTTGTGCAATAAGCTGGCATTATCTTGTCTGGAACAGACGGACTTCACCGTCTAATCTTTATTTGCGTTTGTGTTGAGTGTCAAACGCCACAGCAATTATGCAATTAGATCACCGACAGTGGACATAAATCCCACTATCAAGCTGTTGGCTTCCTTGGATAGTCCTTCTCCTTCGATACAGTCGTTGAATGTTCATGTCGCAGCTGGCCTGCGCTTTTCCAGTTTGAAACTAAAACGATTAACTTATCAGCTGTGATTAGATTCGTCAGACCACAGAAAGCTGAAACGGTGAATGCAAAAGGAGAATGAAAAATACAAAAATAATGGATTGCAGTGCTTGACAATTTTTTTAATTCACAAGTCGGTGTTACACATTCGACTAATGTGGGTCAATGACGAATTTGTAAATACCATTAAAAAGAAAAGAAAAACCCAATTAGGTATTTCTCGTTCCCTTTCGACTGGCAATGAAAAGTCGAAACACGAAGTAATCAGAATGAGCCAGGCTCATTATGCCGGGCCCAAAACACAAAAAAAAATAGGCAACACTTTCTGGCAACTTGATTGTCAGCATTTTTTGTGTGTGTGGTGTGTGTGTTTTTGTGGTAGTCGCAGCAAACATCAATTAGTTTGGCTCAGTTTAATTAGAAACGGGCTAAATATAATTGAAAAAGCTCAACACGCTGTCACTTAGGTTGGCAGCCGTAATTTTAGCCTCCTCGTTGTTGGTGAAACCTCAACAGGTGCTGCTGCTGCTGCTGCTGCTGGCTGAAATTGAAAAACGCCCCCAAAACGAGCAGAGCAGAGGAGGCAGGAACGCGCGTGGCAATGTGGCAATGTGGCAAGTAAGTGTTACTACCAGTGGCACACCCACACACATACGCAAATACCAACTCGCTGAGGGGCAAAGCATCGACCCGCCACTAAGCACACACGTCAAGCGGAAATGACGACGACGACGACGACGACGACGTCGCTGGCGTTGCCTTCATTTTCATTTTCATTGTTTAACGGAGGTTAAAACACGCTGCCAGCAACCGCAGACTTTATGTGCCGCTGTTAGCCAAAGCGAAACGCAAACGCGAACGCAAATGAATGCTACATGACGCAGACAGAAAAATTTGAGCTTGGCTAAGCTTGAAAAACAGCGAAAAACACCAACAACAACAACAACAATAATAAGTGAGCGAAAGAGAAAGAAAAAATAAAAGAGAAAAAAAAAACGTAGCATACCAAAAATGTGCTTGCGCTTTGTTTTTTTCACATTTCCGTCGCGCATTTTGCCGTGACTTAATTGCTGGCGTCGGTGTGTGTGTGCATGTGTGCATGTGTGAGTGTAAATATGTATGTGTGTGTGTGTGCGCGCTGTACAAATCCGCGCTTTTGACGCTTTTCGACTTTTGTGCGCTGTGCCTTTTTAACACCCTGCAGACAAAAGTGTGTTGAATGGGTTGCTTAGCGCATTGTCAAAAGAGGCGTGGCTGACCTAATTATTTCCGCAGATTTTTTAAAATAAAACACAAAAACAAATGTTGCGAAATTACTGCATTTGCGAAAATCACAAATGCAACTAATAATATTTGCTTAGCATATCTAAGAGTTTGGCAAGCTCTGATATATTTTGCGCATGGAGCTTTATTTAAAAATTTGTCGTGTTGCTTTGTCGAATTTTAATCTGCTCATAGCACGCGAGAGCTGAAGCCCCTCCGCTCCCCCCTCTTACTTCCTCTGATCCCTGCAAAGCTGGTCTTCCTTCGTTTGCCCTAATGTATGTGAGAATTCCGGCAACAGTCAAGCAACAGCCTTTCCTGTATGTGTGTGTGTGTGTGAGTATTGTCGCTGCTTAAAGGCGATTTACATGCAAATGCGACGCCGCCTTTGGCTGCCTTTTTTCGGTTTTTCGCCGCACACAAAAATAAGCTCAGTGCTTTATTTTTACACACCGCCAATTATAAACAATGCGCATTTGTGTGAGTGTTCCGTTTGCGTATGTATGTGTGTGTGTGTGTGTTGTGTGCATGTTGGTTTGACACTATTTTTAGCTGTTGTTGAAATTAAAATAAATGCAACAATGGCAAGTTAATTTCATTGTGCGACGTTAGACGACAAATTTCCTTTTTTTTTTTTCTTCTAACATTTTTTAATGGAACTCCTGTCGTTGTCGCCTTTGTTTTTTTGTTTAATTTTTTCCCCCCATTTTGTATGGGTATAAAATGCAATTTAAATGCAAACTAGACTCTGACAAGTTTTTTCTCTCGCTCTCGCTATTGCATCCTTTCTCTGTTCATTTATTTTTTGCTGATATGCGATAAATGAATTCAGAAACAGGCTGCACAAAAAGTTGACAAGTTTATTTATTCACTGCAATGAAGTGCAATTTATTTATAGTTTTTGAATGTTAATTGAGATAAATGGAGTGAACGAAAGAGCGGGATGCATACCAAGTCTCCAAGCAGATTAATCAGGTTAATTGGACTGCCATGTTTTTGAACAACTCGGCTGACGTAACATCAAATCAATTATGCAGGCTTTACGGTGCTGCAAAACTACATAATTGCCATCAGATTGCCATCGATTGTCCCACTAAATAGCCATCTAATGAAATGTCCTTGCTTCCAAGAACAGCTTAAGGCTCACATTTCCACATTTCAATTATATGATAGAGGGCCGGCAGCACACAAAGGGAAATAATAATTAAGCGCATAAAATGTATCGCCAGTTTTATTGCGGTTCGAATTTCAGGCGATAAACATGAAAATAAGTCGAAATAAAGACGTCAGAGCAATGTCAAGGAACTGGCAGCTGAATCACTTTGCTCCCTGCGGAGCCAATCTCTGGCTCCGCAAATTGTGACTGACGTTCAAAAACTAGAGAATACCCAGATGATAGCACTCTGCCATGTACTGAGACCTTTGTTTCACTGCTTTATGGTGGCGCAGTGTTGCTCAGGTTGAGGTTGAGGTTCAGGTTCGGGTCAAACAAATGTTTGAGACAGCTTCGCACACACAATGTGCTAGCTCATCCTCATGCCATTGCTGCCAACTGTTGTACATGGGTCAAGCGCTTGATAAAAACACTTAGTAGACCCTCTTTGTCTCTATCCCACTCCCTCTCTCTCTCTCTCACGCGCAATGGCGACTACGTGAGCCTCTTGTTGCCTTCGAAAACAAAGCGCAAATGACGAAGCTCAGCGCTGCGGCGTCGCTGTCGCTGCGTGCGCTGCCTGCGCAAAAAGGTAAACACATAAAAATTTGTTGCTGCGGCCGCACAATGGAAGATGAAGAAACGAAGTACCGTACGCACAGTGGTACAAGGATTGCCAAAACTGTTTTTTTTTTTATTTTAATTTTTTAATAAAGTATGTGTTTTTAATTAGCTTTCTGTTACAAATGTGGCAACTTAATACTGTTTTATATACAAACAAAATTACAAAAAAGATCATGAAAAAAACAACTAATTATATTACAATCAGTGTTAGATCTGCTTTATCTGTTATATAATGTTTAAAATCCAGCACTTTAATCTGCTTGTTTTAATATTAATATAAGCAATTGGGTTTTTAATCGTGTTTCGTTTGTAGCTCTTTTGTACCACAGTGCTAAGGGCTCAAGGGGTCAGGTGGACGAGGTCACAACAAACAGACACTAAAAGTCACAACAAATGCAAATGAAAGAGGAGGAGCAAGAAGGCAAACTGCAGGGTGTTAAACGCGCAGCCAGAGAAAAGAGAGAAAGAGCGCAAGAGAATGGGATATAGACAGAAAGATAAAGGGAGAGAGAGAGAGAGAAGCTGTTTTTCTCGGGGTTTTGTTGTCATTTGCAGTATGCGGCCTAAAAGTATGCTACATTAAAATTTTAGTGTGTCAATTGTGTGTGTGTTTGTGGGCGTGTGTGTGTGTGGTGTGTGTGGTTATGGCAGTCACGTAGCAGGTAAAAATGGTATACATGCATTCGTGTGTGTGTGTGTGCCTTGTAATTGGCGTTTAAGGCTTTGACGTCAAACCTAAATAATAATCGTTCGCACTTTTGTTTGCCGTAGCGCTCCGGCGTGCCCATTGTCCCCTATTCCTTATCCTTATCCTTATTCCTTTCGGCCCCGTGTCCGTTCTGTTCTTGGCAGCCTTTGCGTTTTGCGTCTTACATATCTGTCTATTTTGTAATGCATATGTCGGGGCATAGGCTGGAAACTATATTCGATAGACTCGTGTGATAAGCTGTTCCAGCGGCTTTGACGCTGTGTCGCCTTTGACCTTTAAATGAGCAATTAAAGTAATTAGAATTACAATTTGCAATTGACATGAAAAAAGCAGCGGCAGCAGACAGCGACAAACAACGTGCGACAGACGTTGCCGTGGCAAGACCATAAACGTTTTCCCTCAGCACATCATTAATTTATATAAAAAACGAACAACACAGCACAACAATTACAGTGAACGAAAACAACAACAAAACAAGAAGAGGCAACTTGCAGCTTGGCAGCTCGACTCACAACAGCGCAACGCCCCAAGCTCTGTGGCATGGAGCTCATTTCAAATGTATCTAAAATGCGGCAACATTTTATATTAATTACAATAGAATGAACTGAGCTCAAAAGCATGTTAGAGAGAATTTCGTGTTAAAAACGGACAAACTAAAATCTCTCTGGTTGAAAGCATAATTTTGTGGGTATATATCTTTTGGAATAAAATTAACAACACAGGAGATGATCGCATAAATGCGATTATTTATGCTGTCTTTAATTATGTTGGGGTCAGTTGATGTTGATTTTTGTGACCATCGAAACTTTTAATGGGTTTTACTTTTTGGCCGGTACTCTAAGCCCTTTTAACGTTTTTTAATTGCCAATTAAGAAGTTAAGCTGGCTCAAAGGAGACTGACTCGTATTATATGCGAATGCATTGAAAATGCGATGCTGCCACATCGATTGATTTGCTGGCAACGCGGATGACAAGAATAATGGGTGAAAGCGAATGCTGAGAGCCCAAAACCAAACCAGAGCGCGTTAACAAAATCATTTAATTTGGCCAAAAAAAAAAAAAAACGAAAAGAGAGAAAAAGAAAGAGAATAAACGAAACAAAATGAAACGAAAATATGAGTTTTTATTACACTCGCAGCAGAAAGAAAACAGCGAAAACGTAAGGAGCGTTTTCGCATGCTTTATATGCGGGCTAAAAATAGAATATGCCTGCCAAGGGGCACACCCAAAAAGCAGCTGAAGTAGCCTAACTTGAAGATGGAGAGAGCTCATTGCTGAGCACTGAGCGAGAGCGAGAAAGCGCCAAGAGGAGGCAGCTGTGTTGTGGGTTGTAGGTTGCAGGTTGTGAGCTGGGGCCTGGCACAAGACAAGATTACAAATGTGTAAGCAGCAATTCCCAAAAGTTTCCTTCATTTGTGTGAGTCTGTCTGTGTGCCTGTGTGTGTGTGCGAGTGTGTGTGTGTGTGAGAACAGACGAGGCATATCAAACTGTTGATGGTTTGTTGCTTCTTTATTTGCCTCGTTTTGTTTGTTGCTATATTTGGCCATTTTGTCCTTGCCGTTGCCGTTGCCGTTGCCATTGTTATGCTTTGTCTTATGGCTGTTGTCAGACGCGACTTACATACATATATACGCAGATACATTTAATACATATATATACACATATATATATATATTTGTATATATTTATATATCTGAATGAACATGTATGGAAAGTGTGAACGCCATTGTCGAGTCCTGGCCGCGCCTTCAAAGATGCACATTTTGCTGCTGTGTGTTTGAAAAGGCCAAGCTAATTAAAATATATAGGAATTGGCATTTCCTTAGCCAAGTTGAGAACTAGATTAGCTAAATTGGTGACTTTGTGTGTGTTATCTTAATTCCATCAAACAGTTGTTATTTCTGATTTTGATTTCCTGACGTCTGCTTAGTCGAGCACAACGATAACAACTTAATTGAAATGTATAATTTATACTGTCTGAAAAGTCAACACGTCGTATACTGGTTAATGCGAGTAAATGCTTCACTTGGAGCACATTGAATAATTTCCAATTACATTTGTGCTTTTAGTACCCGCTCATCAGCATTAAATATAGCCGAGCTATATTGGGAAGTCATGATCATAAAAGAATAAGAACTTACTTGCCTGCCCATAAAACCAAAATGCCAAGCGAGCTGGGTCATAAACTATGAATGACTAAATCCTCCAACTGCCACATAATTTGCCAGTCGACTTGCCAAAAACTCTTCTTGTCGACTGGCAAAGAATATGTATGTATAATGCTTTTGTCGGGCAAGGCTTTTAAAATGTATGTTACAAAATGCAAAATGCTCTCGTCGCCGGCTTCTGCATGAGAAGCACATCAAGTGGACACCCGCAATTTGCATATTAAGTCATATTCTGTGGGTGGCGGCACCCTTTGGGTAACTACTTATGCACAAGGGACATGTTTTCGATGCTGCCACATTCGGGAGCCGGGAGAGCGGGCTTCTAAAGTGGTCGATGAAATGCTCTATCGATGCTTGGGTCTCTCGAAAGTTGCCTAGTTTATCGCAATTTTACACAAATATTTTACTGTGAATACAAGACGAAAATAAATTGCATTCGAAAAGAAGAAATAAGTTATACAAATAAATTAGTAGCTATTGTTTTGCAGATTAAATTATTCCCAAGAGTGATACAGAATATTCTGTAAAACAATTTTTTTTTTTTTAATTAAATCGAAATAACTTCGACAAAGGAAAAATCAACATTTATTTCAGCAAGACTTGTATTCCATAGTTTAACAAAATGCCTCAATAAATTGCCATATTTCACTTGCCCATGGCTACGAAAATTTGTTGTTGCTTGAACTAAAAGGTTTCCAATGTTAGGTGAGCTCTTCAGTAGGAACTGTTTATGTCGGCATGTGATTTCGGTTTTCGTTTATGACATCAACAAATTTGCACATTTAGCCAAATGGTTGTGCGCCACAGGAGGTAAGGATGTGACTTGAGATGTGCTCTACAATTAGCTTGCAGCAAAACCACATCCAAAAAGAAAAATCTTAGCTTATTCAATTACAATAAATGCAAAGTAGGCGTAGGACAAACAAAAATTGCCTGCGAGGCCTCATCGACCTACACACGCGCGCCACCTAGCGGCTAATTTGTATCCGTTTTCGTGCATACGTAGGAGCTCAAAAGAACAGAAAGCCACAAACAAAATACCCTACTATATCAGAGATAATACGGCGTCACAATATTGGAGTATAACGATTGTAATAGAACAAATTTCCTATGAAATAAATTTAAAATTTTCGATTAAATAAAACATTACATATATGTAGATATATATCAAATATAATAATACAAATACAAATTGCACTTAAATATTACAATATTTGAGTATAATAAATGTAATGCAATACATTTCCTTATAAATAATAAATGCGAGGAATTGTCTTTATTGCATCCGTTTCCAAAAGAATAGAAAACAACAAACCTTTCGTGATATATGTGTATTTATATATATCGAAGAGAATACTGTCTAATAAATTGCAATATTAGAGTGTAACAAATATAATAGAATAAATGTTCTATTAATAAGAAATGCAAGGAATTGTCTTGATTGCATCAGTTTTCAACAAAATATAAAGCCACAAATAAAATATTCTATTTTATATATACGATGATATATAATATATCAAAGATAATACTGCCTAACAAATTACACTAAAATATTGCAAGATATAATTGCCTATATTGCATCCATTTTTAACTAGAAAACCATAACGAGAATAAACTAATTTATACACTTATATATTTACTTTAAAATATTGCAATATTAGAGTGTAACAAATTTAAAAGAATACATGGTCTATATTGCATATATCATGTGTCTGTTTGCGTGGGAACGACTGTAAATGGCATGCAAAAATTGAAAATATGCTGAGATAATTGAAGCAAAAATCAGGCGCACAGCTGAGATCACAGACGATGTGGTAAAAATGCTAAAATGCCAGGTAGTCTTAAAATAATATGCACACCAATTTTCATATCATGCTTTTGAGCGTGAAATTTAATCAAAACCTCATTAGAGACCGCCCAAATGCCCCTTAACTTCACCTCCGCACCCGCACCCCCCTTCAAATTATGACAGCTAACCGAGGCTGGGACCTTAAATGCAAAGAAAGGACTCGTTGACAACACAGACCCGTATCCTCAATTTGTCGACAGGCAAAAGTTACACGGAGCTAGGAGCCGACGAGGACGAGGAGAAAAAAGAGGAGAACGTCAAATAAAAGAAAAGAAAAACAAATTGAATTCAATTTTTGACACAGGCCTAGACACAAAGCACACTGAATATGTCACTGCAAAATTGGTTTTGTTCGGGGCCCACAAAAGTGAAATTTGTCAGTCGTAAAGCGCTGGAATCTGTACGGAACCAGTTAAGATTAGGACCGAATGCAGACGAAGGGATTGAAGGTGCCGTCTGCCTGCCTGGCCGATGGTAATGGCAAAATGAGAGCCCATCAATTTTGCAGTTGTCATTTATAAATTTGGTCGTGCTTTTGTTTTATGCATTCGCCCATTTTTGCCATTTGCGCTTGAAATATGCATGAGAAAGCCACCAGGATGAGTGAGAGAGGATCTTAGGTGTAGCTGTGCGTGGGCGGGGGGATATTTTCGGTTAGAGGCAAGTTTAATGTTCTGAGCAGCAGCAGCCAGAATCTCGTTTAGCGGTTCCTTTGCAGCTCCTGTTCTTGCCACAGCTTCAGCTGCCTGTTTATGTGCACCACATAAAACTATCAATTTGTTGCTGCAAAATCGTTGCGCGCTGTTTCCTTTTGCTGCTGCTTCCTTTAGCTTCCTGCAGACGACGCCCTCACACACACACGCATTGCATTAGTGTGTGTGTGTGTGTGTGGATTGCATTGCGAGCTCTCGTTTCGTGGGTTTTGTTATTATTGTTGGCAGCATTTTAGGCGCCATGCCGACGAGACAACAGGCGTTTCGCTTTGGCTTTGGCTTTGGCTTCGGCGTTGCTTTTGGCTTTGGCTTTGGCTCTTTTGCTGTTTTGGCCATTTGGGGAGTGGGCGAAATAGGTTTTCTCTCGCTCGAACTTTGTTACAACATTCTCAACTTATTTTTGCGGCGAACTCTTATTCACAAAACTAAACTGAACTGAACTGAACTGAACTGAACTGGCTTGCATTACGTATACGCCACGTTGTGCTCTCTCGCTCTGGCTCGCGTTCCATCTCTCACACTTTCGACTGCCGCTTCGTCGACAAAAATAGCAGCATTTGCTTTTTGGCTGCCCCACACACACACACACACACACACGACACACGACAACAGCAGCAGCAGCAGCTGAGACTCAAAACCTGCTCCCTTCTGCCGCATCGCAACTTTTGACTGGAATTCGCTGCTCAGCTGCGACTTGGCAACAGCCAAATCCTTTTTATGCTTTTGATTTTTTGACACTCGACGTGTTGTTGTTTGTTTGTCATGTCTGTTGCTATTATTGTTGTAGTTGTAGTTGTTGCTGTTGCTCTTGCTGAGTGTCTTAGTGTCAACATGCGTTGACTCTTTCAAGCTTATGTCCTGGCTTATGTGCCATGGTAACTGGATGTCGCAACTCGGTACAGTTGTGTCCTATCCTTGTAAGTTTCACTCCCACTCTGCGCTGCGAGCGTGATTTGCATTCCTGCTCCTACAAATGATGAATACAAATTACAGCTGCGAAGCTGCCAAAACTTTCGAATTCCATAAATTTGCATAAACTACAACAAAATGTTATCCTTAGGAATGAACTGCACTTATCGATGAAATGTATATTGCATTTAAATCAAATAGTAAACTGCTGAAATATCATTCTTAAATGTATAAATTCTTTGTACGCTTTGACAGTTCACAAGTTATTCAGTCATTGAATAATTTGAAAATGTGTGAAGTGTTTAAATGCCAAACGACTGGCAAGAAAAAATACAAACATAAATTAGTTTGATTTAAAAGCAACTGTATGAAAATGCATAGGGAAATATTCCTTCAATTAAGCCGATTAAATATGTGTAATTGTCAAACTAAACTGTACAGAAAACCTTGTTAAAATATTTAATTAAATTAGCTCTCTAACGTTTTAAAAATTGAAAATAGTTGGCTTGTTGGCGAATGAATTGAGTGATTTATTAAAAAATATGAATATGACTAATTGTCCAGTTTAGTTTGTAATGAAAATCTTGTTAACTTATTTCATTAAATTATTTCCCTAACATTTTTAAAATTGAAAATAGTTGGCTTGTTAGCGAATGAATTCAGTGATTTATTAAAAAATATGAATATGACTAATTGTCCAGTTTAGTTTGGACAGAAAATGTAGTTACATTATTTAATAAAATTAGCTCTTTATCATTTTAAAAATTGAAAATAGTTGGCTTGTTAGAGAGTTAATTGAGCGACTTGTATGCTCACATATTTATTGACATTTCGCCATTCTGTCAATGCTCAATTTAAACTTCAGCAGTATTAACATGAATTCTTCGGAAAATTCTGCAATTTTAAAAGAAAACTTTTTGCAATTGGCAACTTTCCGTTGGCTACCTGTAGGCGCTGCAACTGCTGAGAAATGCACATCAAAGAGCGTTTTCAAATAGCAGCGCACAAATGGAAAATGAGAAATGGAAAATGGAAAATGAAAATAAAATAAGTTCTGCGTGCTTATGTCGATTTATTGCACTAACGATAAGCAACTAAGGCGACGCGAAGGAGGAGGCGAGCAGTTAGAGCGAGAGAGAGAGAGAGAGAGAACAAACAAGCGCAAAAATCAATTTAAAGTTCAATAGCCTCGCTTGGCCCGCAAGCAAAAAGATTGCAAATAGAAGAAGGAAGTGGGAGGGGGAGGGAGGAAGGAGGAGGGAAGGCAGCGCCAACAACAAACTATACCAAAATTTCAGCCACGTTACAAGTTGCAACTTGCGCTCCCACTCAACCAAACCAAGCAATTGCCATCTCTCTCTCTCTCTCACTGTCTCTTTCGCTCTTTCGCTCTTTGGCTGCTCGTCTTACAGTTGTGTGTGTGTGTGCAAGTTATTTGTGTGTAAAATTAAGTTCAAAGTACAAAATGTGGGTTGACAACAACGGCAGCGCTGAGTTGCGTCGACTGCAATGTAAATGGCACAACAACGATGGCAAAAACTATGCTAACAGCAAGAAGTAATGGTTGTGCACCTTCCTCTCACATACACACACACACACACACACACACACACATATACATCTAATGGCTGAGTTGGACAAAAATTGCTTTGGGTCAACGTTGCGAATGCGCAATGTGCAGAAATGCGTGCTGCAATCGTTGAAGCGACTCGTTAAATCAGCATAAATATACGCATTATTATCCACTGGCGAAGTGTGGGCGCTTGGGGGCGTGGCCAAACGTGCCCAAGTATCCATTGGCGCAATTAAATTCGACGTCGACGGCGACCGCGAAGCGCATTGATAAATGGCAATCGACAACTCGGTTGGCGGCGACAAAGTCATCGTCGTCAACAGCATGATTATCGTCATCGCCCGGCAGCTCTTCAGAATGCAAATGTCTCTTTGGCACGCCACGCGGCATTGGTTTGAGTTCGAGTTCGAGTCGAGCTCTCAGCAATGAACAATGGGTCTAATGAGGCATTTCGCGCTAGCAGTCACCATTTTTTCACCGGCGCATCAATTGATTTCACACTGACACAACGGCAGACAGACAGGTGGCAACCTGACGCCGACTTCATTTGGCAGACAAACCGAATAACACAACACAACTCGGAAGTGCCAAAAGGACGCATCCATTTAAAGTGGGTGTTGCAAGGGAGGCGCGTGCTAAACAATTGAGTGTCAAGTGTCAAGTTGCGCACATTGCTTATGCACTTTTTGCAGCTGTCACTGTTTCCGCTCCCGCTATTGTAATGCGCATTAATGTACGACGAGTGCGGCAAGGTGATTCGGCAGAAATGGAAGTCGTCGTCGTCGCATTTTCTTTTAAGGCGTTGACAACTCAGAACTCAGAGCTCACAACTCGGGACAAGTGTTGAAGGGCAGCCACTTAGTTACCTGTATTTGGCCCCACTGTATGTGTGTGTGTGTGTGTGTACGAGACACTTGTGAGAAAGCAGCTCCATTAATGAAACTACAGCTGTCTCGGTGGGGTGCAAAAGTGTTGCCTACTTTTCTGCTGATGAATGAAATGTGCAAATGCAGCAAAATGTTGCAACTGCATCGTGCAGCGTAGCGTACGCCACGAGTGTGGAGTATTGTATTTCAGTGTGATTTACACCCAAGTGTGACGCTTACTTCTCCGTCTGTACAGTTATGACAAAGGGGAGTTGACATTCCACCTGCAACAGATCAAGATACTAGCAGACTTTGCTGTCTGCTGACTGAAGACGAGTTGAAGTTGAAGAAAGTAAAGAATGTAGAAATCTATTGTCTCACACAATTTTATGTTATATTACTTTTTTTTTAGATCGACTATGAACAGTCGAAATTACAAATATTAAGATTAGGAAATTCTAAAATTTAATAGTTTGAAATAGTTACATAATTTTATAGTGAATTATACATTTTATTACATTTAAAATATTATAAATTAAAATTTACAAATTATGAAGAAATCGAAAATTCATTTACTTTTTTAAATCGACTACGAACAGTCGAAATTAAAAATATTAAGATTAGGAAATTCTAAAATTTAATAGTATAAAATAGTTATATCATTTTATTCACTATAAATACATTTTATTACATTTAAAATATTTTAAATACAAATTTACAAATTATAAAGAAATCGAAAATTCATTTACTTTTTTAAATCGACTAGAAACAGTCGAAATTACAAATAATATACTAAGACTAGGAAAGTTCAAAAATGTAAATGAAATTATAAATATTGAAAAGGAATATTTAAAAATTGTAAAGAAATTCAAAATCAGGGGATCATTATTAAAACTGAGCAGAAAATAACTTTGCCAGTTTTAGAAAAAACTCCAACAAGTATGCGAAATTATACGCCAAATGCTTATCTAATAAATATGCTGTTAACACCACATATTTGCCAAAACTAGGGAACAAAGTGCTGCGCAGAAATAAAAGAATTTAATTTCGTAAAATGCAAATAGTAAATGTGAAAAAATCAGCAGACGGGCAACAATAGAATGTGCGGACATTGGAAAAAAGTGCAGCAAAATCAGAGCGCTGCTTTTTTCCAATCGCGAGGTACGAAAATAGCGCAACAAAGTCGAAAAAACCAAAATGGCATGGATAGAGGGAGGGAAGGGAACGGAGAAGGGCGGATGAGACGGCGAGATGGGTAAACGTATATGGGCAACTTCAACAAATCTCAATACGCAAACATGTAGCCAGGAGCAACAATAACAATGACAACAACAACGAATGCAAGTATCTGTATCTGTGTGCGTGTGTGTGTGTGTGTGAGTGTGAGAGTGTGTGTGTGTGGCAGAATGGCTGAAACTAAACCGGAGGCGCCAACATGTCCTACAAGTGATTTATTTTTATGTATTTGTTTGCAGAACGAAAAAACCGTCGTGAAATGCCACAAAAAAATAAAGTTGTTGTTGTTGTTGTTGTTAGTGTTGGCGAGTTGTTGGCGCTGTTGTTTTTGTTATTGTTTTCGATTCTGCTGCTGTCTGCGTCGTTGCAAGGGCCGAACAGCGGGTATCCTCCAAGCACTGGAAATACTAAAGTAGCAAGTAGCAAGTAGCAAACGTGCAACTATTTATAACGTCGAATGCCGCTAAGCATCGACAGCGACAGCGACAACATCGTGATGGATGCAGGGCATTGGTGTCGGGGAGGGGGGGAGGAAATGGCAAGTAGCAAGCAGCAAGCAGCAAGTGGCGTAGCATACTTTTATGCGGGTGTCGTTGCAACAACTTCCAACAGTTAGACGCAAATCATGGCGGACATTAGCGTGCGCAAAGTTTTAGTTCGCAAGTTGAACGATTTATGCGGAAAGTTCTTACCTGAGTATCGGTTTGCGGCGCATGCAACATTTATGGCAAAACTATTTTGACTGACTGTGCAAAAACTAACGGTGTCTCTTGCCTCTCTTTCAGAGTGCCCCACCGCTATGGATGGCATGGAGCGCTTCGCTTGCCCCACACCGGATCTGCAGGGACGCTATCGTTGCATAGACGATCATGTGCTATGCGATGGCTTCATCGACTGTCCCGAGGGCGAGGATGAGGACAGGAGATCCTGCATGTTCTACAAAACGGTGAGTTTCCCCTCCCCCCATTCACTTATCCCCCTCACTTACTGTTGTGTTCAATTTCAATTTTTCTTCTCTTGTGCTTCTCCAATTTCAGACGAAAGCTCATTTGGATGTGTTAGCGGATGCGTTATTGCGCTGGGCGCGAGGGCGTTAAGACCACACACACACACACACACAAACACATAACACACATACACACACACCCACACAGTCGACAGAAAAGACACTTAGAGAGAACCCACGTTAAACATAAATTACAATTAGTTTTACGCTATATATTTAAAATAAAACGTTCAAACAAATTAAGTTTAAAATTGTCCAAAAGCACATCACACACACACACACACACACACACTTGAACACACATACTGTTAAACCAACCACCCGCCTGCTCGAAACCCTAGAATGAAAAGTATTGAACACGAAAATCCAAGTTGCGGCATAGAAAAGAAATTGCAATGATTGCCAACTAAATATTACTGAATTGATAGAACAACTCTAAGAGGCAGCAAATATAAATAAAAGGTATGATTTCGACAATTATTACACTATTATTAATAAATGAGAAAATATTTAAAAAACGTAAAAAAGAAAACACAATAAGCAGTTACTCAATTAAAATGAGAAAATACTCAAAAATGGCGTTAACATTTCGAAACGTATAAAGAAAATCTAAAAAAAATCAACAAAAAAAGCAAATGATATAAGAATAAAATGTCGCAAGTTTCCCCAAAGTGTTTTTCATTTATTGTTTTGCGCATTAAATCGGGCCTAAACTATTTTAGTATGTATTAAAAGAAAAACTAAGTATTCAAGAATATATTACGAATATATATACAACAGAATACATATACGTATGTGTGTACTCAAACATATGTCCATATATAGATGTGAAAATACATATACTCGTATGCATACACATATATATATAAATGTATGTGGGAGTATTCAGATATGCATATTTTGTGTACATTATTTAACTATACGTGTATTAAAGTTTAAATGTTATAGCAGCAAAACAGCAAACAAAACCAAAAAATAACAAACGAGAAAAATAGTAAAAATAAATCAAAAAGTGCGTAAAAGGAGCAGAAGAAGAAAAGCGAAAGCGTAAGAATGGAAAATTATATATACATATACACAAAACCAAAAAAAGTAAAACCAAAAGAAAACAGAAGCAGATATTAATTATATATAGTAAATATATACATATAAAAACTAAATATACAATTAAAAATTGACATAGGTTTTATTGCAATGATAATGCTGATAATACGAATACGAATGCGATTGCGAATCCGTTTGCCACTGAAAACTGATATCGGATAAAACTGATGTTATCATGTTAATGATGATGATAATTATAATGCTAACGAAAATTATGATAACTAATGACGCCGTAGGTCTACGATTGTATGAAAGATATTTAAAACATATATATACAAATTACATAAACAGCAAGAAAACATTTACAAAAAGAGAAAAAATGGAAAAAAAAAACTAATACAATGAAGGTATAACATTTACATAACAAAAAGACTTGACTTGATTATACTTATTATGATTGATAGTTGAGATTATGATTTTTGATTTAACAACAAACCCAAATGTTTGTGCATTTTATTTACAACAATACATTGCGTGTACTCATATCGCCACTATTTGTGGCGACAACTCTGATTTAAATATATTGTGTATATAAATTTGTCAAGCTTCGTTTGTTTTCATCTAGTTAAAGCTATCCTTTCATCTGTATGTATAAATCATTTTGCCTCAGTTTGTATATTTATTGACATTTGTGCATTCGCATTTGATTTCCAAGTGTTTTATCTCACGCTATGATTTCTCATATATGAAACAGTTCTCATGGAAATGGCAGCTATGTAGTTAAGAAAATTTATTTAAATCAAGTATATTTAACTAAAAATGGACTTATAAATATATATAACGTAACGAAAAACAAAAACAATTATTAAACTTTTACAACATAATATACTTATAATTTTAGTTAAACGGCTGTACAAATGCTAAACATGAAATCGAAAATTAGTGAAGGGGAAGATACCTATTATAATCAAAATCCATATAATTTACCTCGAACTTAATTTCAGTTCATTTTTCGTTTTCGATTTTGGTTCAATAACGCAAATTGAAAGCAAATACAACCGTGGACTGTATTAAAGATAAATAAAAAAAAAATTAAAATAATTATTAAACGTTAATAACTTTGGATAGCTGATAAATGATAAACAATGATGACAAATTGTACATTTCAATATATATTACCTATTATTGTTATTATGCATACAGAGTTCCAACAAACAATCAATTATGAAAACAATCAACCACATTTTTAAACAGAATACAGAAATGAAATTAAAATGTTGAAACGGTTGTGTATGCGGAATGACAACTAATGAATAACAAATAAATCCATTATGAAAAGTGCAAAGTTCTTTTCCAACTTTTGTTAAAGTGTGTTGACAATTATTTCACTTTATTCCCTTGTTTGATATACATTTTAATGCCAACTCTTATGTGAGGAGTAAAAGAAAAAATGGAAAAATATTAATGAAATAACATATGAAATTGCGAGCAATAAAATTTCATATCTTATACACAGTACGTATAAAATGCAAATAATTATAAACAAATTATCAAAGATTTATTAATAAGTTTTCGTTTTGCTGGCACACAGCTCAAATGCTCTAAAAATGCAATATACGACTAAATAATACCCTGGCCTGAACTCTGTGTACCAGCGATGGCAACGATCTTCGTTTTAAATATTCCAGTATTTATAAAACAGTTTTTAGTTTCAGTTTCATGTTTTCATTGATTTCGAATTGTAGTAACTTGATTTTCTATAAATAAATGCAAAATAACCCACCTTTATATATAAAACATAAAATAAAAATAATAAACTAAACATTTTCTAAAACTCGACATAGATATTGCTGGATTAGCAAAATCATATGTATAAAACTATAAGCCGAAATAAACTACAATACAATACATGCATGTTAGCCCTGCAAGACATTATGCAAACAAGAAAACAAAAACGAAAGCTACAAAATAAAAAGAAAAAGAAAAAGAAAAACTAGCGAAATCCTTTACCATAAATGAAAGCGCACCCGAAGAAAACCCGAAAACAAATCAAAGTAAACCAAATGCAAAGCGACAGAAAGAAATTTTAATGACATTTTTGAATGAGAATTGAAATGAACGAAATGAAAAATATACATATACATCTATTTTTGGCCTATTTTTCTATAACCAAAAAATACCAAATAAATGGACAAAAAATTTTTAAACTGCAACAAAACAAAAACTAAACTTTTATAACAAGAAATACAGATGAATGAAAAGTTGAAAAGAGCAAAACAAAAAATCAATTCAATTAAGTGCCGTCAATATAGTTTTCTTTAATGTATATACACATCAGTTTATTGATATTAGTAGTATCATTTATTAACTTTCTTTATACAATCAACGAAGATCGTTTAAATACTTTGCATTTCTTTTAATTTAGTTCATTCGTTTCGAATGCCACAGTAATGGCAGCGACATTGTGTGTAAAACATTGTATATAAATATTATTAATATTAACTAGCTATCGATTAAGTAATTTCGGATTTTAGTTCAATTATTTGAATGCAATTTTAAAATTTCAATTGAATTTAATTACATTTTTTCGAGTAAAGCGTAGTAAATAAATAAAAAATTAAAAGAAAAAAAAAACCCAAATGAAAACAATACGAAACACTAGCGAAACATATAAACCAAAAAATATATGATAACAACTAATTGTTAAATGTTCAAACATAGACACACTCACACACACAAATATATACACACATACGCATATATACATTATATATATAAGTATATAGAACACTCATACAACACGCCAGTCAATATGCAATAAAGTAAGAAAAGGAAAAACGGAAGACATGAGAATAGATAACACTACTTGTATTTATTTGTATTTGTATATTGAAAACACAAAAGAAACCCAGCAACAACAACAAGAACATGAAAAAACAACCGACAACATTAACTTTAAACTTAAAACATGAATGCGGCAAATGGCGAAAAAACGCAAATGCCATTAGCACAATTTTTGAAAGAAGTAATAAATTCAAGTTTAATTGGAATCATAATTTTGATCTCTTTGTACTTTGTATTTGTATTTGCTGTACATAAGTTTTGCCTGCATCTCTCTCGAACTATCCGTCTAACTCTATCTCTCTATTTGTTATATCTATCATTTGTATAAGGACAAGAGTTGATCGTGGTCGAGTAATGACACTGATGATGATATTGAGTAATGTGCGCATTTTTGCGGCCATTCTTTTAGTATAATTATAATTCCATTATAATTTACTGTTTACTTATTAAATCTATTAATAAATTATATATACGAATATTATAATAATACTAAAAACGACAACAACAACAAGAACAACAAAAGGAAAACAAACAAAAAAATACAAAAAAAAAAACAAAACAAAACAAACGAAAAACTCTACATGAAGATGAAGAAAACAAATACACAACTTAATATACACTGAAAACAAAACCAACAATGCATTTGTAATTTCATTTCGCCACACGTTTCTCCCCACTGCAGATGCCAATTTTCACTTCTTCTATGACTTCTGCCGTCATATTTTGTTGAACTTTCTTTCTTCGATTTTACAAGAGAAGTCATTTCAGTTCGCCAGGTACACAACAAGAACAAAAGCTACTTCAACACAAACGACATCACACAGAACACACGGTAAGGCATTCACATAGTACATAATACTATATCGTACTATACTATATACAATATACAACCCACACTTGTGTCAATCTATGCTTTATTATTGCAAACATTTTTGTTTCTCCACCACATGAAGAGGATCAAAACATTTCTGTCAAGTTTCAGCACTTCAGTTTTCCCTCTCCCAGTTTTGTTAACTGTAAGTAGTTTATGAAGCAGTTGAAGTGCAATTCAAAACTCAAAGCTTAGATAATTTCATGGGCAACTTTAGAAGTATTCAAGGAATTCTCTGAGGCCAGCGTCATCCACCTTAACGCAATTTCCGAGTTAGTCTGAGTTGATGCCAAAAGGCAATCCAGTTACCCACTATTGTCTGCTTAACTTGTTCCTTTCAAATGGGGCACAACTCAAACTTTTCAACAAATACCCAGGCAAATAATGTTTTCGTCAAGTTTAAAAGATTAATTAATATAATAAATACGCAGCCTTTGTGCGAAAATTCTATGCGAATAGTAATACGAATAGATTAGTGAAAATACACATTAATATAATAATATAAAAACATATGTTAACCAACCAAAGTGGAAGTGGAATCTTGGCGTGGATCCAGATGGAATTTTAGAGCGTTGTAACAATTGAAATTTTGGATGACAATGAATAGTTTTTTTGAGCTGAATGCAGCTGGAAATGGAAAGCAGAAAAGCAGAGAAAGAAAATCAGAAATATTTTCAAACATAATACTTATCATATAATACTCGTATAAATGTTATTTAGTAAATGAATGTAAAGCAAATAAATATTACAAATTACTCGTACCAAACAATGAAACATTTATCAGAAAGTTCTAGCTGGTAGCTCGTAGACACAAATACAATTTTGCTGAGCACTACGCAAAAATAAAATGTTTATTAATATCGCATAATTAATGAGATATTACAATTATTGTGTTAGATGTCATCAAAGCAGCTTTTTTAGGGCATAAGTGGGAGTCTGGAGTCTAGAAAATTGTTGAAAAGTTTCCAAGTTTGCCCCATCCACAGTTCAGAACATCGAGAACTGTAACCACAATTTAATTTCAGCATTGGAGGCTGCATGCAAATCGAAAACAATTCATTGAATAACGTTAATTCTGTAATCGCATATCGTATTGTTGGCGGCTCTATGCAAAAGTGGCCTTCAATAGGCATCAGGTGTTGTGCATCATTGATTCGCGGCTGCTTTTTTCATTCATAACCAAGCAAGGAACAGCACAAACAATTCACACAGATCCACAAAAAGCAGCACTCAATGCACACAACCAGAGCCACTGATGCAATTCAATGCCACTTTTATTTTTCGAGTACTCTACACAATTGCCGCCAGCAATATGAACCATTTTAGTGCTACCCGAAAATAGCTACCAATAACTCTAGTGTTTCCAAACAGCCTGCAAAATTGAAAACTGACATTGTTTTGCATGCAAATTGTCGAATTAAATTGTGGTTCTTTCTGCTCCTCGGCGCAATAAATGCATGAGGAAACTTTAAATTCCAAACGGTACTGAATGCTTTTAGAGTTTGCTCTAGATTTTATTCTGTTAATTGCTCTTTTGTTTCTCTTTTGCTCGACAAGCATTTTATTAATTAAACAAACCATATTTCAACTTTATGCTTTAAGTTTATTAATTATTCAGATTTATTCTGTTTTTTTTTCTTCACACTGAAAGCCGAATTTAACCGGCATGAAATGTGCGCGAAATGTTTCTAGATTGAATTCTGTCAATTGCTGCTTTGTTTAACAATATTTAAACTTTATGCTTAAAGTTTATTAATTATCCAGATTTTTTCTCTTTTCGCAAACTGAAAGCCGAACGAAATGTTTTAGAGTTAGCTCCAAATTGTGTTCTGTTGATTGCAGTTTTGTTTTTCATTCACTCGACAATATTTTATTAACAATATTTTAACTTTATGGGTTAAGTTTATTAATTATCCAGTTTTATTCTGATTTTTCACACTGAAAAGCCGAATGAAATGTCGGCGAAATGTTTTTTGGAAAAACAAAAAATACTCGCCTTCTTGACACGCACACGAATGTGCAAAAATGTTGCACCCTCATTCCACACGCAGTTCAGCAGTTTAGCAGTTTAGCTGTGTAGTTGATTATGATGACTAACCCAGATGAAGGAACGCGACGCTGATTGCGAGTTAAGGCTCTGTAAATGAGTGACAAGAGCGCAATGAGTGCAGCACATGAACACGAACATACACGAGACACTGTAGCCATAAAAGTTGTTCCCAGTTTTCATAGTTTCATTTAATTTGCATGCAGTTTGAGTTGGCGACTTTTTAATTTGAATAATTCGCTCGACTCGTAGTTGGACGAGTTCATTAGAAAATAATTATGTTCTTGAGCACACAGATACGCGTACACACACACAGTTGAACATAAAACCAACACAAATACACACACACACACACAGAAACATTCCTGTAAATGGCCGCACTTGTTAAATGTTAAACAATATTAACCAAACACATTTATATAAACAGATTTGATGGCAACTTTGGCCCAGGCGTAAAATGATTAAACGGTCATAAATTAAATTTATAAATGGCAACGTTAAGTGCACATATTGAATATTTATGCAATTCATTATTATTACAATTGCACACATTATTGACAAATTATTTTCAATTCCAACAATTAGCAAACAATTTGCACTGCTGCACATTTATGTGATAATTAAAAACGAAACGAAAATACAATTTTAATTACATATATATTTATATATATATATATGTGTATATAAATATATTGCACCACAATTGCACTTACCAACAACAAAAACGAAAACGAAAAAGGAAACCAAACTATATATAACAAAAAGTTCTGAATTTGAATTAGTACTTAATTAATTAGATAACTATTTATTTAATTTGTTTATTTTGTGTTGAACAAAGCACAATTTCCACAATTTGCACAAATTAGCACAAAACTACCAACAAAAAACAAAAAAAAATTAAAAGAACGATGCAACTGCTAATTAAACGTATTTATTGGGGCTCATTAAACAACCGTCCAGAGTTTGTGCAAGCAGAAAGTCTTCCACCAGCACCACACAGTTATGAGCGGCTGATAAGCTAGCTGGAAAAGTGGAGATAACAGCCACAACAAACGACACTAGAACTGTGCAAACGTGAACACAGAGAGCACACTTTGGACGCTACTGGAAACCCTGAGAAATTCTTGAAGAAATCAAAATATTTTCGAGCTATAAGATAAGTAGTCACAAGTACCTTAAAGCAAAAGAATCGTTGTACGAGCATACTCACATATCTACGAGTATGAACGAGTACGAGTTTGTGTGGACGCAAGACGAAGGAGACGGAGTTCAAAATAGACCCTGCACACTAACTAACTAACTGCAACTAGCAACTACAGCAGCTACACTATCCTGTATCCTGTATTCTGCATCCTGTCATACACAAGCAGCTTGAAAGCAATCCGTCCTGAAACTGAATCTTTTGAGCAGAAAATACTTCAAATACTACTACACGGTTTGAGCACATTCGACGACAACTACTTAGTAGAACGACTATTTAGAACCTATGCACAACCCAACACACACACACACACAAGCACACACACTAAGAAATGCACTTATAATGTAAATGTTGTGATTTAAATGCACCGCCTCAAAGTATGCACCAACAAATTTTTGACAAATGTATTTTTGCACAATTTTTAAAATTGCACGAACCAAAAAATGTATGAGAAAAACAAAAAACAAAATACTAAAGTAATCGAAATTGTATTGTATTTCAATGGTCAGTAACTGTACTTGTATAGCAATTAAATTGAAACCCTTAAACGAAAACCAATTATATATATTAATATACGCGAAAGTTATTAATATTTATTCAAATTATATTACAATTTAATTGGTCAACATGGAGAGATTTTTGTATTCAGTTTTAATTTGTATCTTTTAACTTTTGCAAAACTCGAGAAAAGTCTGCGAAAAAAAAAACGAGAAAATTAGCGAAACCTTCAATTGATGCAGCTAATTGGCCCAGGGTCAGTGCTCTGTAAATACAAAAACCAAATACTTGTACTTACTTGAAAGGAAAGCTATGTAAATAAGCCACGAAGTAAGAAACGAAAAATAAAAAAATAACAAAATGAATTGAATGAAATAATAACTCAACTCAAACAAGCAAAGCAAACCAAACAAAACAAACCGAAACTGAAACCAAAACCAAAACAAAATGAGCATCGTTTTTAACTTTAATTATAATGGTTTATGTAATGTATGGTAATCCACAAAGGAAATCCTACTATTAATTTCTAAGTCATTTAACTTGTAAATTATTATGGTTATAAATGTATAATATAAATGTAAACATACAGGCAGAGATGGTGCCCAAATGCGAGTACCCCTCATGTGTGTATGGTTATAGATTATGCAAAGAATTATGTCTGCCTACGAATCTATATACACTTAAATATAAACAACAAATATACATACATACATATATTCCATACTAACTGAACAACAGTAGCAGCTGCAGACGACTTCAGCGGAAGTCGAGCTAACTTTATTATTGAAATTTAAAATGAAATATTTGTATGTTCGAGTATGCGGCAGTTGAACAAAATGTATTACAAACAATGAGAGAAACAAATAAAAATATATACATATACATATATACACATTAAAACAAGCAAACCTAATTTATGAGATTATATATATATATATAACAAAAACAAAAACCAAAACAAAACCAAAATATATGTAAAATTAAATAAAACGAAGCCTCAGTCAGTATAAAATTGATCGGTTTATTTGATTTTGTCACTTCGCCGGAACGTGCCCTCATTCGTTCGCTCATGTTCAAATAGATTTTTATGGCACCCATCCACCTTTAAGTAGGCAGTGAATCTGGGAAGGGGAAGGTCTGTATATACTATCCGCTCTTACAGCATTTACTTTTCCATATGCATTTATTTATAGCCCACAATTTTCGCTTTTAAGTGATGATTGGCGGCCGGCGTAAAATGCAAATGAGAATTTTCCAATTTTCATATTTGCATAAACGTAAGTATATTTTCTCCTAATTGCCATTGCAAAATGTGATATTTAAATACAAGTACATATTTTTGAAATATTGAAAAGTGTTTCCATAAATAAATTCTCGTTGGGTTGAGGCATCCTGCAAGCCTTTGGATACAAATATAGAACTCATGGAAACCGAATACTCTCGGAGTAATCTGATCCGAATTCAAAAGGAACATAAATATAACTTTTAATATTAATCATTGCAAGCTAGACGAAGTTAAAGCAAATTTAAACACTTTTCAGAATAGGAGACGATTCTCACTCCCATCTCCTCCCATGGCAACTAGCTTTTAGCAGTTGGCTTTTAATGACTCCACGTGGAGTCCCATAATGGTCACACTAAAGATAGCGACGATGGCTGGCTGGTGTTTGTGGCTCGGATCTTTGGGAATTCGCGTAAATATTTTTGTAAATAAACAGGTATCATAAATTTTAATTAGTGCTGGCCAAAAACTAATTTCTTGCGAAAAAGACCAGCTTGTAAGCGAGGACGCAGTGCGCGTGGGTGCTGTGGGTGTGTCTTGAGTCAATTCGGTCCCGGCCCCGGTCCCGGTACCGGTCCGAGACATAACTCATACGCCATGTGCTCATGGTGCCCCATTGCACCCCGGAGTATACACGAAAATTTATTTGGCTCCTCCTTCGCTGCCTTCCTGCTGAGCTGTTGCCTATTTTCGTTTAATTGCCTGCCTTTTCGTTGTCTATTGGCTTCTCTCTGTGTTTATCTAATTATAGTTGCTTACAGTCGCATTTTCCTGGAAATCATCGCCAGCTATGGGTGAACAGTGTCTATGTACGAGTATTATGACATTCAGGTAAATAAAAAGTCGCTCATTGTGGAGCTCGCGACATAGGCTAAAGTTCATCCATCGTGTTATAGTTCAAATTCCGCATCCCCCAAATCTCTGGCATGACCTTTTCCAGAACATGTGAATTCGACTATTTTAAAGTGCATCCGTGGAAGGGGTTTAATTAAAGTGTGACAAAACCAATCTGCAGGTCAGTTGACCGTTCAAACCGTTGAAAAAAGGGCAATCCAAAAGCACTTCAGGCCGCCTGCAGAGGTCCTCATTGAAATCGAGTTTTCTTGACCCGCGCCCAACGCGATAAAACAAATGCCACACACTGAAATGGCATATGCTGGCATTTGCGCTCGTTCCGCCAACGCATTACAAAGCGTCCCTAATAAATGGCGTTTCTAGCCTACTGCAATTTGTAGCATTCTCTACGCCAACTCCTACTCTCTGCGGTGGCATGTGGCATAGGCATACATATGTGGGTGTTCTAAACTGGACTCACTTCGCAGGCTGCATTTTAAAACCAAGTTACGCTATTGTGCAACATTCCAGTAGTAAAATAATGCGAACAACAATTTTACAAAATTCAAATATTTTTGCCAAATTAGTAAATTGGAAAATGAAACAAGTTTTGTTTTTAAATTAAACAAAAACAAGTAAGGTAGAGTCGTGTTTGTTGCGCTACCCATTTTTAATAAAAACAAATCACAATGCATTCCTCACCAGGAAATCACAGTTAAGGGCGGTTAATATTAATTGAATACGCACAAGTAGTAAAAATTAGTAAAAGAAACTAATAGAACGAACTCCAAAAATAGATATTCATCATAAATTAAATATTGTCAATTTGAATGTCTACCGAAAAACATAACAATTTGAAGCATGTGCGCTTTGGTTACAACAGCTAACTTCAAAAGCTGTTAACTATTACAGAGGTCTGTTAATTAACATTCGTGACACTGAACTTTACAGTTTGATGTATTTTTTAGATGTTACAACAAAAAACATAAATTTTTGTACCTTGCGATGATGTACAATGCGTTGATGGTCTAATAGCTTAATATATATTAACAATAATCCAAAAAAGTATAGTTGGTAGATATTTATTCCTATAAAATTGTATCCAATCACCACCAAACCTCGAGTTACCGAAATTGAATACTGTATTTGATAACATTGCATGCTCTTGTTTCCTGTGTTACCCATTTTAGGAGACCAAAAAAATTAAAAACAATTCTTTTTGGCTGTCAACATGTCTAGAACATCAATAACAAAATAAAAAATTTCTATTTATTATTATACATATATGCAAATGATTTCGACCTTGTCTGGCATTCTATATCATTAAAAAAAACTTTCACTTATTTTTATAGGTCCATAATGTATATACTTTTTGTTTTGGATATATTGGATATCTTTCATACTTGACCACCTATTTTACTTACTTACTTCGAAAAATATATATGGTGCTTTATTTCAGTAAATAAATGAAGTCAGTTTCAGTACAGACACAATTTCATTACAATCTCGAGGGGAACTGCCAAAGAACTTATTTTTTTGGCAAGAATAACCAAATGGACGCCCTCGAATTGTCGCTCGCCTCGTGACATGCAATCGAGTTTTTAGCACGAATCGATGTACGTTGTGCAAACAAAAAGAAATTTTTCAGAACGAAAAATTCACTAATGCAAAATGTTGCGGTCTACTTCCATAAGAGATTTCTAATACTTGCAAGTCGGAAGGAGCTTTTGGCAAAGATCCTGCCAAGTCGTGTCCTTGGCTTAACGCAGAAAATATCGCCTTCGATTTTGCGTGTGGCAGGCAGCTGACACATGCAGCCGTTGTTGCCACAGCGTTGCTGCCACTTGAGTCAGTGGTCAGTGGTCAGTGGACAGCTCCAGGGCCATTGTGCAGTGGACATTAACCCATATTCTTGTTGATGCATTCTTGGTCTCGGTCACAAGTTGTTCTTTACGGCTTGTCCGCGAGTTGGCATCGTTAAAGTATCTACATATAGTCGGTAAGATACAAATAAATTGCCGACAGTGGGCAGCAGAATGTTGACATCTCTTTGTGTTGTGGCAGCCCCGCATTAAATGTGTTGAAATCAACGCAGCGTCAGCCGCGTTTGTTGGCCTCTTTTGCCTTTTTGCGTCTTCCAACCATTCACCAATGTATCTCAATCTCAATCTAAAGCAGAGACAGCAGCAGCAGCAACAACACGAACACCATCATCAGTTGCTCTCATTTACTTTCGTTGGATGAAAATATGCGACGCATTGTTATTTTTGGCTCAGCATCGCTGCCATTTTATTTAGAGCCTTTATTAATATTAATGATGTGTGACGCTCTTGTCTGTTCATACTCCACGCCTCTTGCAAAATATGTTGCTATTGCTGCTGCTGTTGTTATGGCTTTGATTTATAAGCGAGAGGCGGATCATCAGCTTACAGCCCAGATGGGGTCGGGAAACTTTTGCCAATTTGCAAGTGCAAGTTCGGTTCGCCACAAAACTCTCCATTTCCATCCTCCATCCCTAGCATTGACATTGTCCAGCAGGCAGGCAGGCAGGCTGACATTGTTTCGGACAAATTTGGCACAGTTAACTGCCAACTGTCATGACAACCAATCAAAAAGTCATCTGCACTTGCCAGCCGTCAGCTAATTTGCATGTTGATCCGGCAAGTGACACCACAAGCTGCAACTTCAACAGCAACTGCAACTGCAACTGCAACACCAATGGGTCACCCAACACTTCGTTACTCATGTGGCAGCTAGTTAGTTGGTTGTTCGTGTTGCTGTTGCTGTTATTATTTTTGCTTTCGGATTTTATTGCTGCCGTCGGGCCACTCAAAGTAATGTCAACTTCACGATCCATGCCACCGTCTGTAGCAACAATTTGATTGTTAAAATGTTGCCGGAAAATGGCAAATGGCATCAAGCCCCTTGGGCCACCCCTCGAGGCGTTCCCCCGCCAACCGACGGCGCATCCTCGGCTCTATCAGCCAGCGTTCCAGTTTGCACTTTGCTGCATGCAGCATGCAAACAGTGGCTGCTGCCTGCTGCCTGCTGGCGGTGTTGTTTGTTATTCCTGTTGCAACATTGTAATTTGGTTTGGTTTGGATGTGCGCATCGGATTTTTATGGCTTCGTGGCCTTTACATAACGCTCTCGAGCGCTCAACAATGGCACAAAACGGAGTCATTGCCGAAAGTTTGCTTGATGCAGATTAGAAAAATATTAAACAAAAATGTATAGAGCTCACATGAATTACTTTATATTTTTGTGAAAGTACAAAATTAAATGTAGTGAACGTGATTCATTTTTTATTTTTCGAAATTTTCAAGTATTTATAGAGAAATTATATTAAAAGGCTATAACAAGTTCATGACTGTACTTTGCTGTTCAATTTATGATTATAATATTTATTAAACAAATTTAACTAATTCGAGTTGGTTCAAATATGAATTTTTACATTTTGGTTGGATTCAAATTAAATATTATAATTGTTAATTTAATTTAACACTTTTATTGAAATTTTGAATTATTTTAAGTGGATTGTGATTAACAAGACCAAGACTCAACTTTGCTGGGTAATCTATGGTTATAATATTTAAAAAAAATATTTTTTTTTGTATTTTGGGTGAATTCAAATTGATATTAATTAAAAGTAAAATGATTATTAATTTAACGCCGTGATAAAAGCCAATAACAAGGCCAAAACTGAACTTTTCTGGCTAATTTATGATTAAATTAAATTTAACGCATTTCCAGTTTAGTTTTCTAATTGGCGTGCATTTCAGCTAATCTATGACTCTGTTATTTATAGAACAAGTGTTACTAGTAACGTTATCAAGCTGATTAACATGAACATTCCAAAATGTTTATTTATTTCATTTAACTTCCCATTGTTGCCTCGTGCAGCGCAGTTTTCTAATTTATTTGCATACATTTGAACTAGTTTTTTGTCTGTCACTTTGGCTATCAAATCAAATACTTTGCCTTGGTTGTTGTTGTAGTTGTTGTTATTGTTGTCATATGCCGATTGTTATGTATATTGAAATTGCATTTGGCTGTTTGTTTTGTCAGCATCGAGGAGACAGCTAGAAAGCTAGGGGATTACGAGTTAACGCGAAATTCACTGTGGTCCCAGACAACAGGACGACGATGCGACTCACTTATCCCAATTGTATTTATTTTTATTTGTATTGTGTGCAAATATGTGAGTGTGTGTGTGTGTGTGTGTGTTAATTATCTTTGTTGAATTTGGCGTTTAGAGCTGTCAAAAGGCGACGTCAGGGCGGCACCTGTCAGGTAACAATAATGGCGAAAAAACACCAATGATTTTGAATGCAATGTTTGTGACTACAGATTACCCTGTACGTAATTCAAGTAGCGAAGAGATTCACGTGCCTGATGAACACTGCGTGGGCTCTTGTACAGGGAATCAGGAAGAAGTCTCAAAATGCGGCTGCTAATCAGTTGACTTATGTGAGCGTTAAAAACTTTTCAAACAGGTGTGAGCTGACGAGCTGACGTGCTGAATGTGACGCCAGAGTGTGGCGTATAGGAATGTGTGTGTGCGTGTGTGACAATAACACACATTAGCTTTGCTTTTCTGCCACATTGTTATGGAAATGGGATGACTATGAAAATACAAAATAATTCATGCCGTATAATGCCGCTGCCTTGACTCTCCATTGTGTGGCTGTCACTGCCGATTTGCCTTTATGATGAACCGTAATGAACCAGTTACATATCCATATCCGCATCCTCATCATCGACACCCACCGCCTTGTCCGGGTAGAATTTCTTCAGCACCGTACGCACATCCGACACCAGCTCTTCGTAGCGGGGAAACTTGTCCCTCCTCGGCGGTCCTCTGGTCAAACCCGACCAGATATTGTGCTCCGAGGTGCGAGCGTTCTGGGCCACATGGACCTCGAAGGCTCCGTCGCGGGGCACTTGCTTGCCGTTCTTGTTGCGCACCAGCTGGAACTCACGCTCCGGAATGCGCTGCTGGAAGAAGGTCAGGCACTCGTCGGCCTTGACCTGGAATATGGGGCACTCGGTGCTGTGCTCGATGAAGAAGATGCTGCGGTCCTTTGAGAAGTTTTCATCGGCACCCCAGTCGACAATCTTCTTCTGCTTCTTTTTGGGGGCCATTTTGTGCTCGAACTACTAAACAAAATTTTGTACAACTCTCTGATGTGCTGCGCTTGACATGTGTGCTAGTTATAATTAGCAATAACAATACTTTCAACAATTAATAATCTCGTGCGTTGATTGATGGCTCTACGCCTAGTTTGTTACGCTTTTTATGCTTCTGGCAAATCCATAAATCATTTCAAGAATTTTTCAAGTGTCGCAGCAGCGGAAACACTTTCCAAAAACACAGGCAAAAACAGCAAACTAACATACAGTCAAACCATTAGCTGAGCTATTTTAAAATGCATCAGACTCTCTGAAAAACAACAAACAACACGCAGCAGCACATTCATAAAAAAACATTGTTGTTAATTTGGCAACGTTGACAGACAACGCGCACGAACAATAATCAGAAATCTCACAAACAACTGCTCCAGTATGCATACGAGTAAGTATGTATATACAAATTAAATAAATGAGCCCAAAAACACACAGAGATACTCGGCTCGTATATAGTTCAACAGATAAATATATGCTTCGAATATATCTTTTGTGAAAGGCATTTAATTTATACGTGATCATCAAAGAAATTGAACTAAAAATAAATATAACCCATCATTGTGCGCCTCGGATGGTCGATGATGAAATACTTTACAAAATGTCAGCTGTAAATTTTAATTACTTTTACTCAATAAATTTCTATATGACAGACATGTTAATTTTTAAAATTGTACAAGTCTAGTTTCTTATATTTAAATTTTAGTCACACAACTAACTGAATAAACAAAATGTTTTGATTCTGCATTTAATTGCAATACATTGCAATAAATTAATTGTTGTGTTTTAATTGAATTTTTATTTCTATTCTAGTTTTCAATCAGAATCGAAAATTCAATCAGATCTGGTTTATAGTTTTAAGATTTTACATTTTAGTTACAAGATTGCGTTTTGCTCTTAGTTTATTTTGCTTTTAGATGTAGTAAAATCGGTGCACCAATAAAAACTTGAGCTTTTCTAGAATGGAAAGAGCCATTCTACTGACCAGAGAGTTTTCGTAAAAAGCAAGATTGCAATTTGCAAATGAACAATAACAATATATACAACAAAAGTTACGGGTCAATAGAAGCACACTCTCATGTGCCTCATAAATATTAATGTCTGTATTTGTATTTAATTTTCTCAAGTTCTCAAAACGTTATTCAAATTATTTAAAAAGTCGAACAATGCAATATAGGGAGTGAGGGAGAGGAGTCTTTAAGTATATGTATTTGCAGACATGGCAGACACAAACATGCTACTCAACAACAATTTATTCATGCACAACATTTGTGGAAAAATGGCCGATGCAAAAATATAAATAATAGTCGAGTCGAAATGCGGCGCCCACAGTTGTGTGCGGTGAACACAAATTTAAATAAATAATTTTACACACACCGAGAGAGAGCGCAAAATATGCCCGATACACGTACGTTTAAGAATATTTATTTAGGTTTTTCTGTATCTGTATTTGTATCTGTGAATGTATCTAGATACATACGCATTTCTCCACATACTCGTACATATTTGAGATATATTTTTAAAAAATCAAAACGACAAATCTCGCGGCAAGTTCGTTCGTTGCAGCATTTTGAAATACAACAGATGCCGATGCCGGCAGCGACGCCAACTTCGACGTCGACGGCGGCGGCGACAGCGACGCAAGCAGCGCACTTTTGCCCCCAGCTGCAAGGCAGCCATCGGCCGGCGGCTCCTCGCTTAGTGCCACGTCGTGTTTCAGTGCGCTCAGCCACGAGCCAAACGCGAAACCAACTCGACAACAAGTTCTGAATTCTGAATTCTGAAATATTCAAAAGTATTTTTTGAGAGTAGAGAGCAAACAGAGTTCTCAGCAAACCGATTCGCATTATATAACGCAGTGAAAGTGAGTGAAAGAGCACTGAGAATACAACTACTTTGTAGATTTCGACAATATATGAATACTAAAAGGGTTTCATCCCCCGTCCCCTAACAGCTCAACAGCATCAGCAGGAGCAGGATCAGGAGAAGGAGCCGCAGCCATGCAGGTCTTCGACAATAATATGGTGAGTTTTACTGGTGTGCGATGCCCCGAGTTATTGGCAGCTTGTCGCGTTTTTAGCGGCTTGTTTACTTTAGCCGCTAGCCAAATTTATTGCGGCTTGCATGCAAACAAGCCAAAAGCAGCCAAACATACGCGCACAAATGTGTACCTAGCCACACTTAGCCCAGTTAGTTTAACCCAGAAATGCCAATAGACAAATACGCGAGCCAACAATTCGTTCGTGCCTTCGTTCTGCCCTTTCGTCTGATTTGAGCCATCAGCCATCGCCATATTGGGCCGTTAACAAACGTCATAAGGAAGTCATGCGGTTCAACGTTCAGCCCAAAATTAATTACAAAAATTCACTTAATGACTGCGATCCAAGTGGGTCAACAGCTATTAGCCTTAGAAGACAAGTGCAGCGAATTATAGGTATCTACATCCATATGTCGGCGTACTAGTTTAATTTGTTTAAATTTGTAAACATTTTAATTAACTTTATCGACCATTTGTAGAGTCGTAAAACGTTTGCTAATGGACCTTTTTGTCGAATATTTTTTGCGGTTTATTGGCAATGGTTTGCCAGAAATTTCGATACAGTTCCATTCCAAGCACTTATGAATATTAGATACACTCGAGATGAGACAAAACCCACGCAAAAGAAAAGATTCTTTCGAGCATTGCTAAAAATATTTCCATGTCTTTGGCTTATTAATAATAATGCGGCCGGGCGACAAACCAAACTGATTTACGTCCCCAAGTCCAAACCGACAACTTTTTTTATAGAACCCCCTTCCAAAATAAAATCTGAAAAATATTTGGCAGCTGAGCAGGCAAATCGAGCATATAAATCGTCAAACATTTACTCAGAGTTTTGAAATTTTTCCAAAAGTTTTTCTTTCTAAAAAATGTTCTGTTCGGAATTTACATGTTTCGCAAGTTTTCGAATGCGTCGAGCACAGCAGAACATTTGCTGGATTTGAAAAATACGGTCTAGTTAGGATTATTGGATCAGATCATAATACTAATAAGTAAATTGGTGACAAGGTCAAATTGCAATTAGACAATATCGATGATGACGATGACGATGACGACGACGACGACGCGTTTGGCGCAAATTCAAGTGTGCCAACAACATTTGGTCGATTTCCTTTCAATTTATTTTCAGCTGGTGTAAAAATAGCTGAACCATTTTACAATTTAGCAAAAGAAAGAAGCCAGCAATAGAAATGGTTTATTTTCATGCAAATAAATCAATTGGCTGTATTTATGCAGATGCCACAATTTGATTATTTCACACTGTCGTTGATTTATGTGGATGGTTCGAGTGTGTGTTTGTGTTTGTGTGTTTGCCCTTTTAGCCTTTTACGTATCCGCAAGTGGCACACACACACACACACACAATCCCAACTCAAACACGAATGTCATGTGTAATTGCTATACGTCAATGTCAATGCGGGGGCAGGAACTTGATAGATGACAATCGGACGTCTAGTTTGGGGTTTTTGCGGGTTTGTCACTACTGCAATTGCAATCGAATTAGATTCTGTTAATCATTTATTGTTAGCGTTTAGCTTTTCGATGTTTATTTTCATTTGGCAAACATGTGTTAACTGCAATTACACAGCAAGAACAGAAACAATTAAATTTTGGAGGTACACAAAATTCTAGTATGCAAATACTATTTATTAAGCAAAATTAATCAAACATTGCAAGCTACAAACAATTTTAAAATACAAATATATTTAGAATTCACTTTACATTAAAGTGTTTTACTACATCGCAGGCACATCAGGAAAATTAATTAATAAATGAACCAAAGACAGATTAACGTGACGTTAACGGAATAAATTGCAGACGGATTTGTGGCAGCATTTCAATATTCCCCAGCGAAATCTGTAGAGTCAAAGCATTTACGATAATAATTGAAAAAGAAAAAACAAATAAATATTTGCCACTACATCCATGTGTGTGTGTGTGTGTTCACGACACTAATCCTTGTATAAACAATACAAATCCCGCGAATCGACCGCAAAACAAGCGACGACGAATGTGAAAAGAACAAAAAGAGAGAAAGCGAATGCAATAATTTAAATAGAATCACATTGTTTATTGAGCGCAAGGCAAACAAATGAGCTGAGCAATCGCTTTTATAATGTGCAGAGAAATACCTCTATTTGCGATTGATTCAACAACACAATTAGCCATAACACGACTACGCCGACTGTGTGCTGTCATCGCGAGACAGCGAAATGCGCTTAAATATTTTGGCAAACTGACGAAATGAATAATTAAATAAGTTGCCACTTGCTATGGACCAGACTCGACTCTGTCGCTGTCGCTGCCGCTGTCGTCGTCGCTGTCATTGTGCTTTACTCTAGTCCATAATTAATTATTGCTAATTACATCTGTTGCCATCGCAATCGAAATGGAAATCTGAATATTTTTCTTGACTTCTATTTTTATACATACTTTTCATTTCATATGCAGCGCCGCGCCTCACGTCGGGCTTCCTTGCGACGTGGCTCGATTTCGGCTCTGCCACAAAAATCAGCCGAGATTCCATGGGACATCTTCGAGAGACTTTTCATGCCGTTCCTCTTCTGCCAGGCGGCGGCCATTGTCAGCTCGCATCTGCTGCATGCGCTGAGCATTTCCAACATCTCCACATTTGCCGTCTTCGTTTGGTTCGCCCTGTCCACGGTCGGAGCCGTGCTCTTCTACCACTTCGTGAAGGTAAGTAGCCCAAAGACATGCAAGGGTATTTTGGAATATGAGTGTGGTTAGCAGTTTGTGGACACTTTACGCTCAGGAGGCGGCGACTCTGGAATATGCCACAAGTCCATTTCAGACACTCTAATCCTTTTAACACCGACTGTCGGCAGTCGGCAGTTGGCAGTCGGCAGGCGGAGGGCAAACCACATTGGGAGCCCTGAACCAGACTCGGGTCCGGGCCACTTGCCAAAACAGACGCAGGCAGACGGAGGGGATTTGGTTTCAGTTTCGGGCGGGACTGAGGCTGGGGCCTTTACTGCTGCTACTGATTGTGCGAGCCTACGGACATTTGCATGTTACAAGTGCCAAACCGCAAAAATAACAAAGAGCATAGGCAAAAAAGGACAAGGGGACAAGAGGACAGAAGGACTGGCAAAAATAGTAGGCAAAACAAATCACTCGAACTAAAAATAGCCAAAGCCAAGAACTCAGGACACAAGAGCAAAAAGGACTAGAATACTATACAGACGGTTGGGACGACAAATAACCAAGGAATGACATCCTCGGCTTTGCCTTTAACCACCAAGGCATTTGGCTTCGACGCTTTGACTTTTTCCCATACTTTCCCCAGCACTCTCTTGACATTTCAGAACCGACTCTGAAACGAAAATGAAAATGAAAATAAAAACAAATAAATAAGCAGCAGATAAGCACAGACGTAAGACAACGCACATTCTACGACTCGGAGTAACGTTTCGGTAATGAATACCAATTTCAAAATCTGCGAAACCACAAAAAAGTGTCCGGAAATTCATTTCGTACCACCAGAGAAAAGTGTTTCAAATACCGTGTAGGATACAATACTCAAGAGTAACTAACTATAAAATATGAATACAAATAACTATATTTAATGCATTTAAAAGTTACAAGTAGGATTGCTATATTCCTGGGCTGTTTTATAATTTTGTGTAATTCACAAATATTAAAAATATAACTTCAACATAATTTCATAGTTTCCATATTGATTATTTCAAGTCTTTTATAAGCAAATACGAAAGAAAAGATAATGAAAATTTACAAGAAAAATGCCATTCTGAGTTTTATAAATTGTTTTTAGAAGTTATACTTCTTGAAGTAAAAAAAAAACCCTAGCGTGTGCAACTAGACGTCATACATGATTCACTTTCGAATCAACAAGAACGGGAACAACATCCCAATAACAAATACAATTATTTATTGTAGTATGTGAGTGTGTGTGGGAGACACACACGATCAGCGATCGCTTGTTTTGACAATCAAATATCGCGTCCGTTGGCTCTCTCTTTTACACTTCTGACACCCAAATACCATAGGTGTTCATACGGATGTATAGACGGATAGACAGGTATGGGAGATCGAATCGGCTGTTGATGCCGATTCAGAATGTATTCATTTAGTCGTTCTTTATGAGGTCATAGATGTCTCTTTGTGTCTGTTCGACAACACCTAATAGCTCTATTTTACTTAAAAGCGATTAGATTTTATTAAATATGTGAATATATTAAACTTAGTACAGAAGTTTTTTATTAGGAAGACTAGTTAGATCACAGTTCGTATAGAGACTTATCATAAAGGTAATTCACAATTGACAGAATTATTAAAAAATATATAAAATTGCGCAGTTTGGGAAAAACCAAATGAAAATTGATAAATATTAACGTATTATCATCTGCAGTTGGGAACCAATTCTTAAGCATATTGGCTGCTCGAAAAGTTAATTGGCTTTTAGGAAAGGTGAAACTGGAGAGAATAAAAATGTATCAATTTATTATTAGCAGACGCAGTGTCTAGATTCGCAGTGTTTACCATTTGCCCTTATAGTTGGGGCACAGTTCATTAGCTGCCACAAGCAATACATTTCATTTGTTTCCCTCTCATTTCACTTGGCTCCAATTTGACTTAATACGAGGATATTTTCATTCAGGCTCCTGTATTGTAGTTGCTTGCTTGGCTTTTATCTTCACATGCAATTTGATTTGCTAAAGTTGAATTAACGTTCGAGTTGTGAGCATAAATTGCCACATTGCGTATGCGCAATTTGTTTTACTTCAACACACTTTTATGCGGGCACAGACTGAAGGACTGAAGGACAGACAGACAGATAGACAGAGACAGGGAACTGGAATTCATTTCTTTATAAATCGGCGTGCATAATGCTAAAGATATTTCTTCATTTGCTGGCCATTTGGCCTGAAATATCGATGGCTGCGAAAGTGGCCACAGAAGGCGTCAGATAATTCAAATTTGCGTGCACTTTAATTAGCTTAACTGCCAGCAGGCTAACGCAAGATACAGCGGGATAAGGACGCAGGACAACGCTCGCCAGCGTCCTGGCCATTTTCGCTGTGGCTTTGGCTTTGGCATCGCACACTGTCTGGCAATTACAAGAGCCGCTGCTGCTGGGCCACTCTCATTTTATAGTCGGGCTCGGGCACGTAGGCAGCATTTTGCATTGATAAGACAGCTGGACGTGTCCTGGCATGTGCTGGCATTGTCCTGGCAATTGCCGGCTGCTCGCTTGCATGCGCGATATGCAACCAGACATTAACGTAATAAGCAGTCCGGCCAACAGGATAATTAACAGCTCCAGCTGCAACGAGTCCTGGCTCCATCCTCTGACTCTGACTCTCTCTCTGAGGTTTACTTGGCATTGCTTATACGCAGTGTATGACCTCAGCGCAAGGACGTTTGTCAATGCCTCTGTGCCTTTGGCGATGCTTTAAATTCAATAAAAAACGAAGAAACAAATGTATGCTTAAACAAATACCACAAGCCAATACCGTTGAGTGAGTGCAGAAGGCGTGAGAGGAGCGAGAAGAGGTGACGTTCGAGGGGTCGTTGGCGTTGTCGCCGTCTCCGTCGCCATCTCTCTCGGTTAGGTAGCGTGGTTCTCTTGTCGTAAATCGGCATCAGTTTCAGCTAAAAGAGTAATCAAATGCGTCAAGGCTCGCCACGCATGTGACCTTTGACATTTTCTATAATTTTAGATGAAAGCAGCTCACACACGCAGTTGCGAAGCTGTCAAAACAGTTACTTCCCAAATAAGTGCGTAGTGAAATAAGCATTAAATGTAATTGTTGTCTTCTATATGAGAATTAACATCGCCCCTTAAATTAATCCCAGCTGAGAAAAATGCTTGAACGTTAAAGCAAAACATTTTTACTAAATTTCGCGTAATAGATATTACATTTGAATATCAATATTTAATATAAATTAGCAACATACAATAATGGCGAATTTGATAAACAGAGGTAGGAAAAGACAAATATTAATTTGCAAAAATGTAAAATAAAAAGTTATCGAGTACTCGTCAATAAGTATTACATTTGAATATTAAACATAAATACAAATAATAATAATACAAAATAATAACAATCATTGGTTGAAATTAAAAACATAAATGTGCAAAATTTAAAATAGGAAGGAAAACTTTGCAAGTAATAAAACTGACTTCACTTAATAGATCTATCGAGTAATATACAAAAACATACAAAAACTAATAATAATATATACAAAATCAAAGGTTGAAATGATAAACATAAATGTGCAAAATTCAAAATAGGAGGGAAATAAATCTATCGAGTACATTTCAACATTTAAATACAAATAGTAACACTAATAAGAAGTAATAATAATATTGGCAAAATCAGAGGTAGAAAAAAACATTTGCCATTTCCTTCAGCTGTCGCACAAAATTTGTCAATTAGGAGCCACTGTGCAGAGCTGTGTCTATGCGAAGTGTCTATTTTTGGCAGATGGCAGATGGCAGATGGCAACAACAACTAACATATTTGTATTTTTATTCAGTTTAGAGTTGAGGACTGAGAAAATGGGCAGACATGCCCTGCATCGCTGGCTATTAAAGTGAAAATCAGCCACGCTGTCATTTCAAGCCCAAGCCAAAATGTCCTTGTCTTTGATTAGTTCGACTAGCCGACAACGATCACAACAACAGCAACAGCAACGGCAACAAGGACATTGACAACGACAACTGTTAACCCTTAACGGAATATATTTTGTTGTGTTTGTTGGGTGGATTTGGTAAACGCGTTTCTGTCATGTCTTGCTATTTGTTTTTAGGCGCTACGTTTCTTGATTCCCCAATGCAAAATTGCCATTTGCTTTGTCCTATTGTCAGTCAATCAGACGGAGAGTGAGTTCGAGTGGAGTCGAGTTCTGTCAGTCGTTTGATTGTTCTTCGCATCACGTTGTGCATTTCATTTTTATGTCACGCTTGTCAAATTAAATTACCCACTCATAGCCACAGTCACACACACAGTCACCGTCAACACGCATTCGCAGATACACTCGAGAGAGCGCATTTGGGCAACCTGCTGACGATGGGCCGCAGAACTTGCAACACAAATTGTGTGCAATGAAATGTAAATGCACAGCTAATGAAATGCTCATAAATGCGGCCTTCCCAACTCCCCAACATGTGAAACGCTATCGGGCGACAGAACTCATCCGTGCTAACAGCTGCATAAATCCGTAATTCGCTATCATGCTTTATCCATTCCATTTGAATGGCCAGTGGGTTGGGGACGAGGACAGCGACAGTTGCAGTTGCAGTTGCAGTTAGCGTAATACGCATAATTAAGCGTCGCCCATCGGAGAGTGTCGCAGCTGCAGTTGCTGAAATTCCAGGAATTAAACATTACTTATACGCCATGTGGACGTGTTGCTTTGTCAGCTGCCATCGCTGGCGCAGTGTAAATAATTGAATTAATAGCCCCATGTAAGCGCCACTAATGAGCTGTTGCTCAACACGCTGACACGCCCTCGCCCTCGACCCAACCCATTCACCTCCCCACCGCCACCGCCATCGCCATCGCTCCTTTGACCAGCCATCCACCCTTCACAACGTCGCTTTAGATTGTTTGCATATTTTAGAGCGCACTTTGCTGACATATTAAAATGTAATTGGCTGCGGCATCTTGAATTCTCTTTGCCGCTCTTAGCAGCGACACACGCGAGGGGCGCCCTTTGAACTTGCCCCCCCTGCCACAGAAGTTTGAACAACTGTCATAGACACAGATACAGACACAGACACAGTTACCTGCCACTCCTGAGCACCCTTGCTTCAATGAAGTTCTACTTTGTGGGTTCGTTACGCGCTCCCAGCGGCGTGTCTCTGTAATGGCAACCATTCGAGTGGATGCCACACAATTCCTGCCAGATCTCTGTTTAATTTGTGTGCACAAACTTTGCAATTGATGCATTGCTCTGAAACTACGAGTGCAACTGGAGAGCACAGTGAAGCATCTCCAATGCGAATAAACAAATCAATTTTAGAACAATCCCATTTGCACAACTTGCCATTCTCCTCATATTATATTTTGTTGTTAACATTATGAAATACAATTTAGAGTCGTTTGATATAATTCCAAAATGTATAACAGTGTTTAAATGAAGTCAATTCAAATTAGAAATTAAGTTTGCAAAAGTAAGGTAAAGTGTGGAACTCGAATCATAATTAATGTCTGTCTATTCCACTTGCAAGATCTTCCAAAAGAAACTACAAATTTCGAATCTTATCAATATTTATGTTACATTACTATTTTGTTTATTATCATTAAATTAAAGTCAAGAAACACAAAACTGTAAAGTTTATTCTTGATTTTAAATTAAAGAATGCAACTTAAAGTCAATTGTAAACTCACAATTAGACAAATTAAAAATATTCGCTCAATTATATTATATTATACGTATGTCTGGTTTAATTGATGTGTTGATTATAAATTTACTAATTTGCGTAATATTCTTTACGTTTTGTTTTATTTGGCGAACTATATATTTCCTGACTATGTATATATCTATCTTTACGCATGTTTACAATGTAAGTGAAGTCAGATTTCATGAAGACACTTGCCACTAAATAGGTAGTTTACCTTTTGCTTTTTGAATGTTTTTGCCGCTTGCAGCTGCCTTTGCCAGAAGCGTTCACATCCTGTGCCCAGCTCTGTTCACTTTGTCGCATTTACAGCTTCATAAAAACTAAAGCGTTGACAAATTTTACGCTGATTTGTGTGTGTTTTCCGGCAAAAAGCAAAGAGCAAGCACCAAAAAGGGGGGGGACAAAAAGAAGAAAGTTGCAGCCTGCAAATTGCTGGCTCCATTGTCAATTATGTAGACTGTTCCTGCAACCCGCCTGCTCTCCTCATCCCGCAGTCCAGACGAAGACTTGTGTTCTCCTGCTCTTGCCCTTCGGGGCACATGCAACAATGGCGCAATGCAACAGCAGCAGCTGAAGGCTACATAAAACGCGGCCAGTTCATGTTTTCATTCCACGAAACTCACACACACACACACATGTATATAACTTGTATATATATACATACTCGTTCATGGCGTACATCATAAAATGTCATTATGTGCGAAGTTGGGTTGCGTTTTTGCCCGTGTTTTTTTGCCCAGTTGCCCCGTTGTTGTCTCCAGAGCTGTTTTCAGTTACGTTTTTATGGTGTCGCGCGTGGCCTGTTGCTTCACACACACACACACACACGCACACGCACACACATACATATGCACACATCCTCTGGAGAATGAGCTGAGGCAGTGGCATTGGCGTGCCCGGCCTGACAATGGTTCAAACGAAGGACATGGCTCATGTGGCCAGAATGCGTTTGCGTTTGCGTTTCTTAGAATTGCACGCCATTCAATCGCCTTGACAGCCATGTTGGCCATGTTGGCAGCCTTTGGCCATCTGGTTAACTCGCTTTTGACGCACTCGTATCGCTTATTTCGCTTTTCCATTTTTCCTTTGCACTGCATTTTAGTTAAATTAAAATGCAATTGCACATGACAAGCCGCAGTCTCATCTATGCCGCTGCCAAAGGTCAGAGGTTGGAAAGAACATACCAAGTGCATAATTGGCAGCGACAGCAGAAACAGTAGCAACACAGCAGAGCCAAGCTTTTAGCCACTCAACCCACCAACCAGCAACCACCAACCAGCAACCACCAACCACCGACCGGCCAACCGCCTACAGTGCCATCCAGAATGCTGCTACCACAGCTGCATGGTGGATTGCATTTGACATTTGCATTCTAAACTCCACTCTGTTCCTCCTATTACCTCTCTCTCTCTCTGTTCTTCTGTATTCGTCTCTCTCTCGGAAAGAGAAAAACTCGTTCATTAGATCAAACCTTGCAGCACAAAATACGACAACAGTCCTTGAGTTGATTGGAAATTTGTTTCAGTTTTCATGAGTGCAAGACACAGCAGCTTAATTAGTCGAACGATTCATTTGCCATTGAATTCAATTAATGTTCTATTTAAACTGGTCAATTTTAAATTTAAAAGTAATTGAAATTTAAATTCTACTTCTACAATTCGCTTCGAATTTCAGTTAATATTCTGTTTCATTTATTTTTAATCTTGTGACATGTATTAATATTTAAATAAGAGTTAAATTCATTATTCCGTTTAAGGGAATAATTTCAGGGAATATTCTACTTCATTTATTTGTAATCTTGTGACATGTCTAACATAAAAATTAAGAGTTAAATTCAATATTCCGTTTTATTTGTTTATGATCTTGTAGCATGTGAATCAAGCTTCATTTGGTTAATTATAAATGAAATATAAGTGCAATACTCAATTCACAAATTTATGTTTAGCTTGCAGCCAAAGTTTGAGAAAAGTCGAACCACAGTTGCCCTATTAGGTCTACAGATATCGCTCTAAATATTAATTAACGCAATTGCCAGGGGCGCCATTTGTAGCCAGGCAACGGTGAAAACCTAACAAAAGCTCAACGAAAATATAATCACAATTTAAATATAGATAAGTTTTCATATGCCGACACGCACAGAGAGCAGCGCCGAGAGGGGGAGGAAGCCACCAGTAAGAACAGAACAAAAATTTATATTAATCCTTTGTTGAAATATGGAAGTTCTGTGGCATGTAATAACTGACTGACTGACTGCTTGGCACAAAGTCAAAGCTTTGCGTGTTGTCTGCCGCGCAAAGTCGCGTCGAGTCGAGTCGAGTCAAGTCGAGCCGTGTCGCGTTGAGTTGAGCCAAATCGAAAAACAAGCTGCAAATTGCTGTCTGGGCTTGCTTAGGCTTCAGCCTGCCGTACAACGCCTCGTATGCGCAATGCGAAAACGAAAAACGAAAAGCGAAAAGCTTTTAATGCTCTAGCAATGCCTGCGTATGTGAATGGCGTGAAGTTGCCAAAGGATCCGCAACACGCTTCCTCTCCCTCTCTCTCTCCCCCTCTCTCTCACCCCCTCTCTCTCTCTCTCTGTCTCTGTCACAGGTGTGTGCGTGTGCTGTTGGTTAAAGCAAAACACAGAAATCGTTTTTAACTTTCCAGTTAATTAATTTATTACAGCTTAATACGTTCAATGACTTTTGCCACTCGCTTCCTTGCGTTTATTTGTCTTCTTGTTCGCTCCTGTATTTTTCATCATTTACTTATTTATTTCCTTCCTGTTGGGCACTTTTTTGTGTCATGCGCCAACTTAAATACTTTAACAGCAGCTCAAAAATTTCGTTTCAATTTTGTTTGTCATTTTTGGTGGCTTTCTTCTCGCACTCGTATTTTCTCTTTTTGGGGGGGAGGGATTTTCCTTTTTGGGTTTTCGCTTCTATTTTTAGCAACTGATTTAATATGCGTGCATGCGTGTGCGTGTTTCCCTTAAATTTTTTTTTATTTCATTTCATTTTTTGCTGGTGTTTTTTTTTTGGCGCTTTGTTTCTCTGTCACATTTTCTTAGCCACATTTCGTCGCCTTGTTGGTACAATTTGTATGCGGTTTGTTTGCCATTTTTCACTTAAACTCTGCCCAACGCATTTCACTTATGTAGATTTATGGTATAGGGCATCTCAGACGGTCAAGCGTGTTCTTATCCGCTCCCTTCGCAGAAACTTCATTCACAAATAGTAAGTGAAGTGCCCGTTGCCGTGGCTGAAGCTGAGGCTGAGGCTGAGTGCTGCAAGCGCAACAAAAAGAGGCAAAGAACAAAGAATAGTAAACTGGCGAAAGCTCAATTTACTTTTCTATCTTTGGATAGAGCATTTCCACTGAACTTGTTTATTTTTCATGTATACTATATGCATATTCCTGGAATTTCTTAATAAAGCTCTTAACAATTTCCTTTTATTTATTAATGGTGAGGTTCAAGTGTTGAATATGACTACGGAAATTCTTTAGTTGTATTTAAAGTGCAGTCAGCGAAATCGGACTCAGTTTATGAGCACCATATTTCGCAGGGTTAATGCTGGCCCTTTTACTTAATTTATATGATCAACAAAAAGTGCTGCTGCCCACACGATTAGGAACAAGTTGCCGCAGTGCAATGAACATTGAATGCCCTTTTCCAAACCGCTTCTTTACTGCAGAGTAACAGAGTTCCAGGCATAATTGTGAGACCCCTTTAATAGGGTAGCGGGCAGTGCTGAAAGCATAGACATGGGTCAGTTGGCCTAAATGACGAGAACTTTGGCCTGCGGACTACGCCCTCGACAGTCATAAATTGTTGCTCGCAAATTGAGGCACATGTTATGAAGTTCATGATGTGCTGGCTCAGCTGCTTGTTGTTGTTTACATTTTGCACGCATAACGCTTAGCACACACCCACTCTCAGGAGGTTCTCACACTCAGTTCGCAGTTCTCAGTTCTTTGGGCCTTGTCAGATTATCAGCAGCAAGACGACTTGGTATGGGAGACACGCCCCGTGTGTGGTGAAGCCGTTTAGCCGCAATTTGATTTCATTAAATGCCGCTAACTTGTTGCAGTTTGCACATTAAGGAAACATAATGCATTATATGAGCGCATTACGTATACGCCGGGTGTTTTCAGTTTTCTGCATAGGCAAGCCGAAATTAATGAACGCTACGCCCACGGCCAGATCCGAGTTACAACGCGTGGAGGCAGCCGAATCGCGTGTCTGTCGGGCATTTATCAAATCCGGCTAAATATGCGCGTAAAATGCGCCGCTGCCGAGTTGCAGATAACACCTGCTGCGCTGCTCCGAAGCCACTCGTAAATCTCATTCTGTTTGCAATTAAAATGCAATAACGGATGCATTTAAATGAAACGCAATGAAGCATACGCTCTCTGCGCGCCCACGTCTATTCATTGACTCGCCCGCTTCCTTCCGCTCGCCAAATAGTTCCGCACTCCGGCTGTAACTGTAACTGGATGCCTAACAACAACTCTGTTAAATGCCCCGAGTTGATTGACATGCACCGCAGCTTGCTTCTGGGGCGGTTTACTATTTTTGGGTGCATGCAACTTGCGTCTATTTTGGGAGCGTTTATAAAAAGCGCCGACCCAAGCGACGTGCAACCGCAGCTTGCCGTGTTTATAGACACGACATGACTGCGCCACCTTATCTCCCTCCCTCTCGCTCTCCCTCTCACTCTATGTATCGCTGTCTCCTTCTAAGATTCGATTGCATTGCGGTCGCAGGGAGGTTGGGCGGTTACATGACGCGTCGATTCGTTCTCTTTATGCCGTGCACGTAGCCAACTGCACTTTGGAGAAACTGTTTTTTTGTTGTGCCTTTGGTTGCTTTGCATGCGCCGCTTTTTATTTTTTTTTTTGTATTTTTTAGTCTTGCAAACACTTTCACTTCTGTGGCGGAAAAAGCTGTTAAACTGGCGCAAGTGCCGCTTGCTGACACTTTTTGGTGGGGATGGACACTGAATGTGTTGATCGGGTGACAATTGACAACAGGATAAGCCGAGTTGATGAAGGATAACAGTCAAGTCGAAGCTTTAAAACGACTCGCAGAAGTGAAAGACTATCGCCGACTTCTCTCATTGATTTTAATTAAATGTTGGCCTGCAAACTTTAAGAGTTTTCCGCATTTATCTGGAATAATTTGGCATGCAAGATGAAACTTGGCTTGCATTCGCCCACGACTAATTTAGGACTGTGAAATTCAATGCTCTGACATTTCTATAAAACGCTGCCTTTCAACTACATTCTATACAAACAGTTGCAACAGTTGGCGTTTGCTTAGCCTTCGAGCTGTTTTAATTGACTCTAAATATTTTGTTGCAAGGGGTTTTTGTTCGATTTTAATTGCGCAATTCCTATTAACGGCAGCCATGCTTTTTGTTGCACCACAGCAATTTACTTGGGCAAACTTTAAAGTAATTTCAGTAAAACCGCAATAAATTGGGGTGGAGAAAACAATGCGAAATTAGGGATGGAGACGGGGAAGGGCGGCGACGATGAAAGAAGAGAATGGCTGGCATCCTTGCAACTCACGTAGAAGCAGCAAAAGTTGACCAAAAGTTTATGGCAAATATAAAGTCGCATAAAAAGCAACAACCACAAATATACGAGACTAAGAGAATGAGTCCAAACAAGATCTAACAGCAACAAAAACTTGCCGCTGGCTTCGACTGAAACTTACAAAACAGCTGACATTTCAATGGGACTTCTTTGCGGAGTTGTGGATGGAGTGAGCCTTACGCTCTGACTTCTGCTCGTCCAGTCGAAGAAATATACTTATTTCTATTTTTATTAATGCCCAAACGCCAACAGATTTGATAAGCCCAAACACTTATTGCCACCAATAAAATGTCGGCCAGTCTTAATGGGTGTCAACAAGACAGCCAATAATAATACACACTTTTCTTCTCGCTTTTTCCGCCGTTTTTTTCTCGTTTTTTTAAGAATTTTACGAGCACTTTATAACCGCTTAATAGCTCGAACAATGAGCCAAGCTCTCTCCCACCCTCGCATCGAGCACACAATTGACGCACTAGAGACGCACACTTCAGTCTTTACCAATACTAGCGTGCAAAACTATTAGTATATAGCCTTATACTATATATGTATGTCTGCACGTATAGATGGCGGCTAATGGCATGATGAATTATGGCACTGCCACTACAGACAAGTTGCCTCCAGGACAGCCTGCCTCATTGTCATGCTTCCAGACCAACTGCCTGTCTCTCTGTCCATCTGTCTGTCTGTCCGTCTAGATGTCTTTCTATCTGACTTGACTTGGACAAACTGCGGTCGTCTTTTGTACCAAGCATCCGATAGACACCTACATATAACTACACGCACACACAGACAGCGAGTCAGGCACAATGAGAGTATGTCTAAAGCGGAAGTGTCAGTGCATACGTTCTGCTTCTCTCTTCCCTCCTCCTTCGCTTTGTTACCGTATTTTGTGTGTCTTTGTTTGTAGTCTGCGTGTGTGTGTTGGTGTGGGTATTTGCGCATGTGTTTGCAACACTGTCAGTCGGTCAGAGCTGAAACTGAAGCTGAGGACAACTGAGAAAATATTGCTCCTTGAAAGCGAAACTTCTTTTGTGAGGAGTTCTAAAATGGAAAACACTTGAAAACTATAAACTTAATGTGGCTAATTAAATGTATTGAGTTATTATAATTGTGAAGAGTGGCAATATTGTTGAGCTCTGTGTGGCAACGCTGCACTATCGATTATTAGTAGAGCATAAGATCAGTAGAAGTCTTCGTTGAAAAGCTAAGAAGAAATAATTCCAATAAATATGTGGAATTTTAAACACAATTAAATGAGATCGAGTAACGAGATAGAAAGTATTTTAGAATGTAATTAGTTCCAAGCAGGCCCAAACAACTCTTCACTTTCCAAATGGTCGAAAACCCACATTAGCAATTTAATATGCCAAAAGGTTAAGCATCTCGAATGACGACAACGGCACAAACATCACACACAGACCGACAATTAATTGCAATTATTGCAAATTAATTAATAAATAGCTGAAAATCTCCCACCACATAATGGAGCCAAAGTTTATTAACCTCTTGCATTCACCTATGCAGGTATCCGCACCGGGCAAGGGAGTGCTAATCACCGGCTGTGACTCGCCATTGGCCTGGTATCTGGCCAAGAAACTGGATGATTTGGGCTTTACGGTTTATGCTGGCTTCAACACACCCCTCGATGACTCTGACGAGGCCAAGATACTGAAGGAGGAGACGTCCGGACGCATGAAGTTGTTGCACGTTGATGTTACCTCCGAGACAAGCGTAAGTCTGCAAAAAGCTCGCCGGAGCTTTTATCCAAGCGCTTTTTAACCCGGTTTAACACCCAAACTTCCATCCGTCGACAGCTTTTGGAAGCTGCACGCTATGTGTCGCAACATTTGCCCCATGGCGCCGAGGGCCTGTGGGCTTTGGTGCACTGCGCCCACTGGATTGCCCTCGGCGAACTGGAGTGGATTCCGTTTGCTGTGCTGCGCAAAAGCTTGGATCTGAATCTACTCGGTAAGAGATGGCGCCACTGTGCCAGGCAGGCGTTACAGTTCGACTGTAACGCGTTGTGTATTTTTCACTATGAAGCAAATTTCGTAGAATTTCTTAAAATAGTATTTTGTTTTTTGCAGGCGCCGCACGCATGACTCAAATCTTCTTGCCACTGGTGCGTCGTGCCCACGGTCGCGTCGTCTTCCTCACCTCTGGACTGAATCGCGTGCCGTCGCCGGTCCGTGGCATCCAGTGTGCCACACAGGCGGCTGTGGACTGCTTTGCTGCCTGCCTGCGCCAGGAGATGCGTACTCGCGGCGTCGACGTGTCTGTGGTGGCTGCCGGCGAGTTTGCTCCTGGCAACGGCTGGCTCAACGAGACTGAGCTGCGCGAACAGGTGAGCAGCTGACCCAAGAACGACAGCAAAGAGCTGCTCAGCCATTTTTATGCAGCTGGCCATTTCGTGCTTAATGACAAGGACATGGCGTGGTGCATGTGGCGTGGCTGCCTTGTCTTGTTCCAGTTTTTACGATAATGTGCCAGTTGCTGAGAGAGAAAGAGAGACAGAGACGAGGGTCGGGGGGCACTAAAATAGTTGCAGCTAGTGAGCGAGATGAGTAAGAGGCTCATTAAAACTCTTGTCTATTCGCAGGCCAAGCAAATGTGGAATCAACTGTCCTCGGAGCAGAAGAAGACCTATGGCGAGGACTACTACGAGGCTGCCATGACATCCGTCGAGAAATATTCGCGCCAGGTAAGCTGCGCCCAAAGTCAAGTCAGGCTGACAGAGATTAGGCTAACGAGCTGTTCACCCTCAGGCCGCTGATATCCAGCCCACATTGCGTGTGCTCATCGATGCAGTTACCAGGACCTTCCCCATGGCCCGCTACACCCCCGTGACTGCCACCGAGAAGCTGCAAATTTTCCTTGCCGAGCACTTGCCGCCATCGCTCTACGAATCGCTGTACGGCGAGCAAAAGAAATTTGTCTATTGAGTAATTTTCGTTGGCAACTTCCGTTTCCCCCCTTCTCTGTTCTTCATACTCGCCTTCGCCTGGCTGCCTTCGTGACGACGCCGACGCGGACGACATTGCCCCCAATTGTTTTATTTCCGCCGAAATGTTATTATTTATCTATTCTCCGTTGTTTTCTAAAAGCGCATTTAAAATGGAGCAAAACGTTGTCCGTCATTGAGCATTTAGCGTTTGCCTTTTATCCATCGTACCATACCAAGTATATTCTATTTCCTCTTCATTTCGTTATTCTTTCTGCTCACTTTCTACGGAAAATATTGTGCGTCATTATAATTTGCTTGTTTTTGTTCAGCATATTTTTAGGTTCTAGCGCGAATTGTAATACAAATTCATAAAAACGATAAATAAAACAAATGATAACGTGAAAACGAAACGTTGGTGTTATTTCATTTATGTATGTTCAACAAACATCCACAATGAATTATGTTTCAACAAAGCGTTCAATAAAAAACTCCAGTCAACTTTTCTTGATTTAGTATTCCAAAAATTAATTTATGGGACACATTTTAAGAAGTAATCATTGTTTTTAGATATATGAACTATAAATATGGGTGTTTCGACAAAAAATTTCACATTTTCATGTTTTTTTTGTCAGTTATGTATGCTGTACAGACGATTAAAAGCTGCAGCAAAAGATAAACAAATAAATGTTTGGTGAGTGATTGTCCCGTGCAACAATATGAAATTGCTCATAGAATACTTCAAATATAATAATAATGTGTGGTAAGAGTTTGTACCCTATACTAATGCTAATAATGCTAATACAAATAGATTCAAGTTCTTACAACCATTTACTTTTGACAATAGTTTAATATTACTTTATATTATTATTATTTTTAATCAGTATTTTAAATATAAATAACAACGGTAAATGGGAGTTTATCGTCTTGTCCGTCTATCAGTAATTTTATCACAATTGAATTGTTTCATCCACAAGATAATTAAATCCACAGTATATTAAGTTTATTTACGAATGAAATTCCATACACTTAACAAATTATAACTTTAAGCTTCGTTGTGGCCTTGATGACAGCCAATTTATTCAACGTTTCGAATTACAGTCGATTTTAAAATAAAATGGATTCAACTGAATTGTTGCCTATCCTTTTAAAGTACCTACAGTTCTTTGAAAAACTGATAGCATTAGGCATTAAACACAAGGTAGACGTAACAAACGAAAGCGCTTAGGTCTCTCAGAAGGAAATATAAAGTATTTAACTGTATTTTTTTCGCATTTTCAACTTCTTTGAGTGGCCTTATTCCCACACTGACACATACCTTTATCCTTGCACATTCGCAGAAAACTGCGATTACTATATATTGAGAAACTTGGCAGCGTGCAGCATTACGATCCTTGGTGCCCACTCTAAGCAGTGGTGATTGAGTTTTCCAGATTGTTGTGTGCGTCTTGTGCATTGTGTGCGGTAAGCAGAAGCAACTGGATGTCTGAGCTCATATTAGGCACGCCCTTCTATCCCCCCTTTACACCTGTGGCCACTCTGACAGCAACAGCGTAAGCTTAAGTGCAGCTCAATGCGCAGTTCGCACGACAACTGAGACGAGCCACAGCCAGAGCCACATAAAAATAAATTCAATAAATTTTTAATACCTTTGATTCAGTTGCAGGCAACAATGATAGTGCAACAACAGCACTTTCACTGCACTGCGTTGTCAAGGACATAAGCAGCAGCAGCAGCAGCAGCGGCTGCAGCTCAGGTGAGAAACCAAATCTCCTGACAGCCCATTGAGCTTCACAGTTGGCGGCAGCGGCAGTGTTGTAAAGCGCATAAAACTTACTGTAACTGATATTGCTAAGACGCGCATAACTTTTGCATAAATCTCTCATAGTTGTTAATGCAAACCATGCCTGGCGGTCCCACTGCTGCCGCATGCCGCATGCCACATGCCACTTGCCACTTACCACTTTGCCAGTTGGCAGCCGTTGCACGTTCCAACTTTTCCTTTCCACTACCAACAACAACAACAACAACAGCAACAATCAGTAAAAGGGCAAAACAAAAAAGCAGCTGCATAGTAAATGAGCTGGTTAGCTAAAAATACATCGCAAAAAAATATGCCACAGAATTGAACGCAACCCAAACCGACCCAAGGCAACGTCGATGGCGTCGGCTGACCATTCGGTTTACATGTGTTGGTCTATGTAGATGTCACACAAACACTTGTGCATGCGTGCTTCATTTGTGTATCTGTCACTCACGCTCTCTGATGTTTTACCTTTTTCGATCCCGACTCAACACACACGACTACGACATAGACAAATATTTGCTGGCATTCAATATATGTATGCATATAAATCCAAATTCATTGTTCCTTGCTCCATCACTCCACAGCCATGCCCAGTCTGTCTGTCTGCCTCTCTGTCTGTCCGCCTGGCTGTCTGTCTGTCACTATGGACATGTGTGTGTGATGTGTGGGTGTTGGAAGCTGAAAATTTGTCACATTTTTGTGTTGCATACCCATAGGGGCTCGGGTCAAGCGTTAAGATAAGCATTTCCGCCAGCTCAGTTTGATGGTTGCTATTGAATTATTTAAATATTATCTAAATAGTTTCGCTCGACTTGCTTCGTAAAACTATTAACAGAATTCAAATTTAAAAAAGGAATATCCAGTAAATTTAATTTATAAAATTAAAATTACAACATTCAAAGTGTGGCAACGCTGCACTGTCGATTAGTAGACGAAAATAAGATCAACAGTGATCAGTGTTGGGAAACACAAGAAAAAACTCGTAGAAATTAGTTGCATATGTCTATAACTACGATAAGTTGTGAAATTAATTAGGGAGTGGCATCTATTATTAGTACTATTATTACAGTTATTTAAGTGTTAATTCAACCCATTCAATACAGTATATAGTTAAATCTTAAAAAAATATAAAAACAATTTTACATACGTAAAATAATATTTCGAATGGTTTCCTCAAAACTTGAATGTTTAAATGCAAAGTACTAAAACAAATGAATTAATAATTCCATTGATTGGAAAACAAAATAAAATTATATTAAATACATAAGTTAAGTGGTGTGCAATTTCAGACGAGGCATAACATGGACGACTGCATTTTAAAACACACAAACCAATGGAAGGTACCATCATCATTAGTGGAAACGTGATCGAATTCGTTGATAAGTTCCCATGCCTTCCCAGCACAGGATTAACTGCAAGCCAACAATGCAGACTGCATCAAACTGTGTCCGGTGATGATCCTTGACGGAGACCCTAATTAAATAAGTGCAAATGCAATCGGATTTTAAAGCTGAATCTAGCAGCATTCAAATACCACTTTATTGAATACATATTTTAAGTGCACTTCAGCGCTATTTTATATTGTTGTCCATTTATCACAGTCCGCGCCGCTGGGGGCATTCGGTTCGCAACTTTCACATAACAAATGCATATATGTATATTATTTCTTTTTCATTTATTTTGGTTTATTTTATTTTATGTTGCACACTCGAAAGCCCTCAGGCCACTTGCAAAATATTTCCCTGACTTTTCCAAGGTGCGCTTTCCTTTCGCTGACCAAAACAACAACGAACAAGAAGAATTTTTCACATTTTCGCCAGCAATGTTATTTGCTGTAAAAATGGTCTGGGACAAGGAGATGCAGATGAAGGAGTGCATCAAATGGAAGTCCGAGTCTGTTGGACTAATAGATAATAAGCCCAATGCAAACTATTCTCAAAAAGCATTCAATTTGCACTAAGCTGCAGGAGGATTCATGGTTTATCTGGCACTTTGCATGATTAAAATAGCTCCTACAACCGGACAGCTGGACAGCTGAATAGAGGGACAATCGGACAACTGGTCAATGGGATTGCAGGAACTTAATTAGTGGCTGTTGTATGAGAGTCAGCAAATAGTTTACACAAAGCCCGTGTAATTATCATTAGATTGTATCTGTCAATGTTGACCAATGAACCTTGGCATTTGTAAGCGCATTAGCAAGGATAAAACGACGAATAAGCAAATTCATTAAACGCTTCTGGCCAGCAAATGCAATTAACTTGGCCTGCGGCTTATACCACAGATGCGTTTTCCATCCGCCAGTGTCTGAGCCTGGTTAAAAGCAAAATCCCACTATCTCTATGCATAACTTCTATTTATGCAAAAGTTTAGCGTATTTCGAAGCAAATATGCAAACAACTAGCAGATGTCTCGCCTCGCCAGTTGGTCAAATCCTTGCACATTTTGCATAAGGAAATTGAAACTTTGAGGACTCTGCAACTGGGTATAATAGCATAATAGTTCTTTTTGGATTCACTAACTTTGAATTGCTAATTAGATATTTAAAAAACACTCTATTTCAAGCAGTTTAAACAAGAAGAAAAGAATTTCCATAATAAATAAACTACTGAAAAATGCAGTTTTTAGAAGCTTTTTACTTAGAACTAGCTGGCAACCTAATCAAAAAAATCAATATGATTGTGATTGTGATAAAATTAAATAAATAAATGATTACTTTGAAATAATAAAAATAATTAAAAATTAAAAAGTTCATGGTTAGATTTGGTGGTATAGAGGTTAAGGAACAGAACAGTTAATATGTCAAGAACCACTATTACCCTTAAGTAATTTAAATAAACACATAACCGAAAGCATTGTGAGGCGATTAGTTAATGTAATAGAAATATTCTATTATTAGAAAGTAAGTCAATACCTGGAACGCAGTCAAAGCCTCTCAACGCGAATAGAAAAAATTTCTCTTGTACAGAATCAATATGATTTGTACTATTCAAGTGTCGTGGTGGCAAGAATCGGATTGACAAGCATAACAATTAAGGGTCTAAATCCTTTGACAAACCCAAGGAAGAGAGAGCTAGATGTTATTAAAAGTTGGGCAAATCTTGAGTTAAAATATTAGAATGTTAAATAATATGGGGTAGATTGTCAATGAATAGATTAAAGAGAAGTATAAGAGATTACTACCCTGAGGAACACAAGGTTGCAAATTTGTACTGTTTGAGTTTTATTATTAAGATAGTCAGATAGCTATTACAGAAAATATTTGGATCCCTTCCATTTTAATTTTTTTTGCTAATAGAGAATTGTTAACAGAGTCAAAAGCTTTACTGAAGTCAGTATAAATTACAGCAGCCTGCGACTTATTCTGAATACCTTTGATTCCTAGTGAAGGGAACTCTTAAAACTTGCTAGTATGATGAGACAATAAGTCTACTATATGAAATACCTCGCAAACACCAACGTTATACTTATAGTAAACAGATTTGAGCAGTAAGGCTAATGAAATATTTTCTATTTGCTATATTGATTTTGAAATTCGAATGATATATGTACTTACCTCGCATACCAACTTACCGTAGTAGTTGTATTTTGTTGCCACATACACATCACGTCTGAAGAAGGAAACGCTGCCAGCACATTTAATCTCAATTTATTGTTGAACTCACAGACAATGCAAAAAGTTTTCGTACATTTATTGTTTGTGCCGAGTTACCAATTTCAATTCAATTCAATCGATTTGTGTGGTAATTTCAATTTGTTGTTGTAAATGTGCAAACAATACAAGTATAGTAGACGAAGTAAGTATTGTAATCGTAAATTGTATTCAGATTGACTTTTCATTTTGTATTCTTTTCATACTTAATTGCTAAACAACGTGCAATACATTATACACACATGGTTGTGTGTGTTAGTTTGTTTTAAACATTGACGTGGCACATACATAAAATATATCTTTATTTTTTTAAATTGGTTTTTCTGTCTCTGCCTATTTTAATTTATACATTTTGCAATTAACACAGTTAACACAATTTTCTATTTAGTTAATTGATTTACAGAAAGTTACATTCATTATTTGTTATTTTTAAACACGTTGCTCCCTATTAACCAAAACTATGTGGATTCATTTACAGACATTGATCTATTTTGAAAATCTGTACAAAGTACAAATTTGTCTAAAATACCTCTTCTAATTTCTTTGGTTTACTTGAAGCTGCTAAAATTGATTTATAGTCTGTTTGGCTAAGGTAGACTTCGGAATACTGTGGAGGACTTTGGTCCATTTATGGCATATTGGTCTAGAAACTGTTTTATTAGACTGTTAAATAGACATCGACTATGTCTACTTGCTGTTTGAGGCGAGTTCGATTGCAAGATAGGTTTCCAAAAATATGAGTATATTCCTGATAATGATGGTGTAATGGTCTCTACAGGTTTCTTAGTGACTTGAGGTGCTCTACAAACTAGAATAGAGAGATATACAATTTATGTGTAAGCTGTCTAAATTGTGGTCGCCTCCTTTAGGTGCTATCAATACATGCTCCAAAAATACCCGAAACTGAATTCTCTGGCCAGTTTCAGCTTGTCATACAAAACTCTTACAAATGCCTTACAAATCTATCATAAGCGACGTTTCACTGTGCTATATCCCCCCATCATATAAATAGGAGTGTTAGGTAGGTTTCTAGGTGATCTGAATGGAAAGGACACGACGACTATTTGTGTGCAAATAAATTCCTGTTCTAACAGGACAACTCTGTCGATCGTCGCGCTGCCTCGCTTTGGGCACAATAATCGGAGTCCTTGAACTCACGTCCTGTGATATCGGCCAACGAATTCGGATCCATATTGGATAGTTTATCCAAATCAGAGTCGTGCAGCAGATTCTGTTGCAGTTTGCCAACCAATTTACGCAGCCGATGAGCGTCCAAGGAAGTGCGTCGCAAATTCGCATTATAATCACTCGGCTACAAAAGACAGGCAGACAGAAAGATGCATATTTTGCACACTTAATTGAGGCATAATAAGCGCAAACTTACGTCTCGCCACTGTTCGCCTGGAAACACGGCAATCAACTCGGCATTCGGCTCCAAGGTGGAAAAGTATTCCTCATCATCAATTTCAGTGCCATCGCAGTCCAAATGGATCGCCGGCTGAGCCCGCTGAAACTTCGCGGACACCTTGAGCCGCAGCTCGGCCAATGTTGTGGCCACAACGGCCTTGCGAATGTTTCTCGTGATGTCCTTGACCTGTGGGCAGGATATTAATTGCTTTTCATACTCCAACAGAGCCCATAAAACAAATATAATGGCGAATTTCTCAATTCCCGACACCGACAGCTGCCGTCGCCCATTAGTTTACCTTTCGGCTGATTCCCTAAACTTCTGCATGGCCACTTAATTTGGTCTTTCATCTGCTTATTGCTATCTGAAGCCAGTCTCACTTTACTCTTTAGACACGGTCTATTAAGTGGCAGCGTCTAAGGTTGCAGGGTCTCAACGAAGTTAACAAACAGGCGCTTAAACTGTTATTTGCTTTAACCTGTTATGAGAATGTCACAGCGAAAGGCAGTAACGAAAACAAAAGACCAAAATGATGTTTGTCTTAATTTCAAATAGGCCTGGGGCGCCTCGGGAATTGCCACCTTCTGTTAAGCTGCCAATAAAAACAATAAAAATCCAGCGAAGCGCATGACAACGATAAGAAGGACACCGACAACTGAATAGGGGCAAGTGTCGGCGGCAACAGGGGCGAACAACTAATCAATTTATTATTTGCCATAACAATAAAGCCGCAACAATAACAAAGGCCAAATGCGAAAGCAACTTTAGCATGTCATATGCTCAGGTAACAAACAGGTCGTCGTATTATATTTTGGGAGTCCCAAAAGCTGATTGTACTTCAAAGACCAAAGAAGCAGCATTCTTAGTATTTAAAGCACGAATGTTGTCGCTGTCGAATGGCCGAAAGAAAGAAAGATGAACTGGGTCAAGAAAGGGACGCTGTCATGGACAAAAGACACGGACAAAAGAAGCACTCAGAAAAAGGTAAGGAAAGTCAACTAAACCTGAGTAAAGCTGATGAATTTTTGTGTGTATCTGCCTGCAACGCCTTTTTACTTATCGACGCCTTATTAAAATTAAGTATACGTCATGTTGTGGGGCATCTTGATAAATTGAGTCTTCTGATCGATCTGCCCGTCTGTCTGGCTCTGGCCAATTCCATTATCATCATCATTAGCAGCAAACATTATCAGCTGTATCATCATTATGATGGCTAGACAGACGACAACGACACTGTCTGGGGCGTGACAATGAAGCTGTCATTCCATTAAGCCAAAAAGCTGCATCCTTGCCGTCTGCTTAATATGCTAAAAACATATCAATCATTGATCACTAAACGCCCTGCTAAACCAATTATATTTGCTGGGAATATCCATCAACCGGTCGCCGTCGTCGTTTCGTCTGCCAGCAACAATGAAAATTTATCAGCCATTTTATGCGAATTTCTATAGGAGACGCACAGACCAGCAGCCAATCCCTCCTTCACTCCCTCTCCCTCTCTGGCCACAGCTACTTGGGCGCTTGACTGCGTGTCGGCCATTAAACTTATATTTACATTTGGCATGGCCTGAACTCGACTCGACTCGACTTGTATTGTGCTTCCAACTACACTTGCCCCTGCGAGAGGTGGCCCAGAAGTTGGCCAACTTGAGCTTTGTTAATTTCTGTTTAATTCCATAAATTCATCGGGCAAGCTTCGTTAGAGCAGCGCGCTGACTTTGCTGATTGCCAAGTTAGCTGCTCGACTAACTGGCTGCCTGGCTGAGAGTCTGGAGAGACTGCGAAACTGTGAAAATAACATGGATTGGGGGGGAGTGCGAGGGGGCCACTGACTGGCATATGCCAATGGCCTGTGGCTTTGTTTGCGCTTTATGCGTTTCTTGACTTTGTTTTGCTGCGTGCCTTCAACCTTTACCCATCTACACATCTATCTGTGCTCGCAACACAGTTTTGTAGTTGTTTTCTTTTGGCTGAACTATGTTTCAATTTAAATTTTGCAGCGACCTTGACCTTCGCTTAAATATTTCAACTCGAGTGCTTAAAGTCAATTGGGTTGAATGCCTTTGGAAATGATTTGTGAATTCCTCTACTATTTGAATTTGAGGAATTTGATTTGTGCCCTGACAACTGACAACTGACAGCACTTTAACGTAAGGTAATTCTTCTGATTGACTTAAAAGCAACTCAACAGTGGCAAATACTAAAGCCACCCTGTTGCCCTCTAGTCCGATACACGATTGGCCTGCATTCCACCTGCTATCGCGTCAATATTGTTCTGACAAATTCAAGGGACAGGCATTCAACAGCACTGGACCAGCATAACAAATACCAAAGAGTATGGCAAGGACAATGGGCAGATGCCAACGCATCCATGCATTGATAATGACACGCGTGCGCTCGCCTAGCTCCTCTGTAAGTCTCTCTCTCTCTCTCTCTCACTCATTCGTTGTCTCTCTCACTTTTGGGCCATAAACTTCGTCACAGATGCGTATCTGCATCTGGATACGAGTACCTCGACTGCTGGCAATGTGAATGCCTTGCTGCATATGCAAACACTTCCCCAGTAATGGGATACAGTAGGCAAAAGTTCTGAAAGTTCGACAGCAACTTAAGATTAAGTTTACTCAGTAAACTAAATGAGCATTAAAAGAAATTATATTTTTATTTTCTAAGGACTTTTCTATTAGCAAACGGAGTCGACAGAAACTTTTTCAATTGGACTTCTGTGTGGCCCACTGTCCGGATCACGTTGCACGTTGATGGCACTAATTTCCATTGATTGTCATCAAAATGCCATGGCAATTGTATTCCTCTCCATGGTTATGGTTACGACGAATCATTCAAATAGTTGTCCTACCTCTACAGCCACAATAAACACCCAGAGTGTGAGCTGTAGCATCCAGCAATTACATCTCTGTCGCTATGTTCACACTCATATTACTTATTAGTAAATAGACGAGAGGGCAGAACACTATTGTCGCTTAATATGTTGTCCCATGGAGTGTCGTAGTCAAGTTGCACGCTTGCCTGGACATAAATAATGCACGCTTATTTGTTTTAATGCGCAACGTTGCGTATACGCAATGTGTGCTTGTGTGTTCTGTGTTCTGTGTGTGCGGCTGCCTTTGTCTCGAAATGTTTTTACTTGTAATTACTTGGCCATGTTGTTGTTACCGTATATCTGTTGGTAACTTAATTCCTCACTTCCTGTCCGCCCCCCTCTCTTATCTGCCGAGAAACATTTCACTTTGCGTGGCATTCATTTGCAGTGGGATTTCGGGTCTCCTTTGCCACATGCACGGGCTCGAGCATGCGAAGGTGGTAGCCAACTGCCCTCCGTTGGTAGGAAAACAGCAAATGCGTTTTCCATGTCGAATTTGTATAACTGCCACAGACGACAGCAAGCCAGCCAGCCAGCCAGCCAGGCGACAAGCTGGACGGGCGGACTGAGGGACAGACGGAAAGCCAGGCAGCAAGCCAGAAGTCGTGTTGAGTACATGAGACCATGCAGTGTGCTTCATTTTAATATTTTTTTTTGCGTTTTTTCTTCTTTCACCGTCACCTAACGAGCTATTAAAAGACGGTGAATCAAGCAAGTGCTTTGAGTTTGGTCTAAACTAAGTAGTTGTGGTAGTTATTATCCTTGGCTTCCGCCTAATAGCCATTCTATGATAGCGGAGAGAAATGCTGTTCGAGTTTCAAGGACATGGCCACGGACTGAGACGCAGATGATTTAGGGAAACACAAACGAATCAGACCCAATTATAAATGACTTTCATAAATGTCCTTACCTATTTAAAATAATCATAATGTGCGCACGAATAGGATGTGAGTAAAAAACTCGAAAAGTTTAAAACTTTTCTGTAATTTTATCCTTTTTTCGCTGAACTCGTTGAGGTATGTTCTGCTTTCATCTCAACAAAGTTTAGCTCAAGTTTCGCACAACAACCCCGACAATGAATAAATCTAAAAAGAAATACACATAAATCGCTTACAACGAAGGGTACAATAATTCTTGAAGTAGACATACGGGCATGCCGACATTAACTCAGCTTAAGTTAATTTACAAATATGGCTTACAATAACAAGAAAGCCAAAAGAGGAGCATTCTCTCATCACTTATCAGTCTTCCTGGCCCAGCCACAAGTTATGTTCATCTAGCACATTTGCGATAACCCACGTACACACAGCCGACTACAAGCCGACATTCTGTGGCTCATTTAATTAATTACAATTGTTGAAAAAGTGGAACACGCCAGTTATGAAGACAGACAACCTGTCAGATAGGCATCAAGTCAGACAATGGATGTATGTCGGAATATTGCAGGATGCTGAGCAAAGTACATGCTTATTAATTAGATGGGTGCCACACAAATTACGCATACGACACGTGCACATTTCGACACGACTTCAACGGACTTCCTGGCCGTGACAAATCGTCAAACATTCGAGCAGTTACAAGCAGTCAATTAATATTCGTGTCTTGTCAGATTTACAGCCACTTGTGAAACATTTCAGCGCCGCGCCGGCCAGTTATAAAGTTTTACGCGATAAATGATTTGCCTGCCTGCCTGCTGCTCAGATCCTCCGACTGTTTATTTTGTTATGGCGCTTTTTAGCGTTTTCAGCACACAATAAATCGATTAGGGCCCCAAACAGAGCATTGGAAACGCAAGTCGAGCAGTCGAGAAGTGGCTGTTCTCGTGTCTGGTGACGCACAGCCAAGTGGCAGGAGCATCGTTATCGGCACCGACGCGCACAGACATCGACTTCGACGTCGACATCCACATCCACATCCACAGTGGCAGTTTAGTTGCGCCTCAATGAGTGTGGCAGCCACTAATGATATACGAGCATTAGATGGCCACGTTACGCTACTTTGCCCCTTGGCTCCTCGGCTCCTCGCTCTTTTCTCGTTCGAGCACACTTTCGTCCAGCTCTTAATCTAGCTAACAGTTTTAATTAATTTTAAATTGTTGGCCAACCGCAAAATATCGACTATGGCTGCTCTTGGCCAAATTATTAAAATACAATTTAATAAGCCATACAAATTGTGAGAATGTGCTTGGGCAAAATTTAATTTGCAGCATTTTAAATGAAACCCAACATCTCATTTTTTGCAGCTTCCATTTTAAATGAGCAAATAGAACAAGAGTTGAAAGCGAACCAGAAAGCATGCAAATAATGAACATTAATTTACACTTTCGAGTGGGTTCCATTAATTGGATTATTCAATCTTGAAATTTACATGGAACTCGTGGTGGAAACCACAGCAATGTACATCTTTTGATCATGTGCATAAAATCCCCAGCGTACGATTACTCCAGACAAGTGTGCTTAAAGCGTAGTCAAATAGCCGCTTGGATGCCGACTGCTTGGATGGGTCAGACTTGTGTGGGGTTGAGAACTCAATTGAGTTGATTTTAAACAGCATTTTTCTGGGATAGTAGAACAATGGCAAGGACTTTGCTATGGTGCGAGTATTGTGAAACGGCCAGCGAATTGAGGCTAAGAATTTTCAACACGGCATCGCACGGGCTGCTGTGGCCCTTGAAATTCAAACAAGCCTAAAGGCTGCATCAGAAAAAAATTATAAAACCAGCCCCGACCGAGAGCCAGAGCCAAGTCCAGGCTCTCATAGCCAAACGCTTTTGAGTGGCCCGTCGGTTGGTGCTTTGCTCCTTGGACCTAGGCTGAACACTTCACTTTTTGTGCACGACCGTCAAAAGTTTTGCGTCCAGCAACAATGAAGGCTATAATCACTAAACGAATTGCTGGCCAGTTAACAATTGCCTTATGAATGCCAAAGCCATCAGGCAAAAGTCAAGTTAACCCACCTTAAAGGGCTTGCTGTTGTCGAGCTCCGCAAGATCGTCTACGTCGTCTGCGGTGGTCGGCGGTGGTGTTGGTGTATTCGGCGACAAGGCCAGCTCCAGTGTTATGCTGTCTGCCGCATCATCAGCATCCGCATCCGCATCACCATCCGCATCCGCATCACCATCAGCAGCAACAGCAACAGCAACGGCAGTTGGAATGGCATTCGCATCGCCGTCAACATCAGCATCAGCTTCACCATCATCGGTGTCCGCGTCCATTTCCGCAGCACGCATCAAAGTTCTTTGTCGTGGAGTCCCTGAAGTTGTTGTTGTCTTTGATGTGGTTGCTGCCATGACGGGCATCTGACGCTGACCAGGAGTCGAAGATGCCACGGATATTTCAGCTGTTGTTTTTACTGCACAAATTTCCTGCTTTGCTGCATTCATTTCACTCATGCTTTTATTTCTATTTGTATTTCTTCTACACTGATACACTGATTTAAGAGAAACGGTGAAGGATACTTTTGACAAGAAAAACGAATTTAAATGTTAATTGAATTGTTTAGCACTTGTAGTTTGTTCTTGTCTCCCTTCTCTCTTTGTTTTCCACCTCGTCCTTGTTCTTTGTCTGTCGTTGTTTGTCCTATAATTTTTACGATGGCAATGCGAGCAGCATTGTCAAACTTTATGAGCAGTCGTAATTTGAGTTGATGTTTATCCCAGCTGATATGATTATTATTTTATATTTTTCTTCTTTTTGTTTTTGTATCTAAACAAAAGTCGTATTTAATTTGTAAATTTATTGTTCGACATAGTTGCTCAACACCACATTAATTAATTTGAGTCGCAAAATTTGTTAATTAAATTATGAAATTTAAATCACATTATTTGAAATTAATTGAAACGGAATAATTACGCGTTTTATCGTGATGTCGGAGCTGTTCGTGGCAGCCGCACCCGCCAAATGCAACAAAAGCCGGCCGAACTTGGAATAAATTGCCAGACATCTGTGCGTGCTGTATTTAAACACACAGCTCGCTGACTTTGCCGACTGTTTTCTGGCTTTGCAAACGCAAAAGCAAACCTAAAACGCCACAGCAGACGCAAAAGCACGCAGCGCTAACAGAGCGAGCTTCGTGAGAGCGTGCGCTGTTAAGCCGCTGTTAACGCACTGTTACTGTTAGTCCTTTCGTGTATGTTGCTGCCAGACAATCAAAGTTGGATGCATTAAACGGCACTAGGCCTGCTACACCTGCTCTGTCTGCTCTGTCTGGTTTGCTTTGCTTTACGCTCGTCTGCAGTCACCTGTGTAAAGGCAAAGTTTCTGCTTTCGCACAAAAAATTGATGGTAAATGGTGGCAACACTTAGTATCCGACCACAACACGCAGAGAAAAAAAATATGTATGAATGCAAAAAGTACATATACTGTGGGGAATATAAATGTAAATACACGAATACGTCCACATAAATTTTAGCCTGAACTTTTTGGCTGCACTTTGTGTAAGGGCAAAGTTTATAAATGCAATAAAAATAAAGTTGGCAATTTGCAGGCAGCTCTCTGGCCGTTCTCTTTTGGCCTATGCATGGTAAGAAGACCGCCCAGCAGCTGAAAAATGTCACTTAAGTAGGGATAATAAGGTCTCGCAGTTGCCGCAGCTCCCTCGACTCTTACTGCATAATTAAAATTTTTGTTGGCACTTTGAACAAGTTTCAACAAAGGTGCATCGTGTGTCGTCAGTGCGAGCAAACAAAAGCCCTGATTTATGACGTTAAAACTGTCGATTGAACTGGGTGTGACATTTACATAGCGCCGCCATTTCTTTGGCATGCTAATAGCAGGTTACAAAAAAGCCGGTTATTTGTGCTCGGATATTGAATGCATGAATCCAAGCATCAGTAAATTTAACCACGCTTGCGCTAAAAGTTTCAAATTTACATTTATAACCAAGTTAAGCCTGCAATACAAAATTATTGCGTATACGCCGCATGTAACGCCACGGCTGTAATTGTCAGTCTGCGAAATTTGCAGAGATTTGCCAACGATTCAGAGTACAGATGGCAGGCAAGCATGAGCATTTTATTAAATCAATGAACAATTTCCATATTGCAGAAAACGTTTTCGAAGTGGAAAACTCTATTTAAATTTTCTATTTACCGGGCCAGTCACTAGAGCATCTCTGATTACCTATCCGCGTGTCCTTGACAAACAATGACGCCTAAAAGCATGCTATGCATTTTGCATATTTCAGCGTTACGCTGACCCGACGTCAGCACTTTTCGCAAACCGCGCAATATTTCATATGTTTCGAATAATACCAAAATGTGCATGGCCAGAGATCTATGTATGTTATATGTATGTAAATGTATTTCGGCATGCGTGTGGCATGCAGAATCTGTCAGAGTAATAATTTCCGTGTTCATTTCCTTGCGGCAATCAAACGGGAGCCATAATTTATGTGCCAGCCCGATAATTGTGCATTGAAACGAGGCGCGAATACTTTCACATACGACAGCCGTTTGCATTTAAGGACAATAGATGGCTGGCCGGAGAAATGCGGGGGAAAGGAGGGGTTCACGGAAAGAGTTAGCGTAACAAATTGAAATTTATGCGTTGTGCCAGCCGGTGCCTCAAGGTGAGGCGGCAATGAGAGCAACAACAGTCATGTTTAATTACAGTGCATGACCTTCGTCGTCTGCAGTTTGACAGGCATTGGAAGGGCTTTGGGGAGGCAGCTAGATTAATTAACTCGCATGTCGTCGTTGCACTACATCAACACCAACTGTGTGAGTGTGTGTGTGTGTAGCCATAACGGGCCGCAACAAAAGGTCAGACACACAACGCATGTGGCGATGATTAATTGTTTTGACTATGGCCAAACGATTTTTGGACATTCGCCAGGACACTGAATGAACAGCGGATGGGACAGGACGCTCCTCAACTTTGGCATTCAGAGCCCGCATTTTGTATTTGTTGCACTTTTGAACTTGTCAAACAAACAAGCCGAATGTGAAAACTGCCACTGGAAACCGAAACTAAAATGAAATCCAGTGTGAACTCAAATATTTGCAATGTTGCCACTGCTCCCTCTGTCTTTGCGTTTTTCGCCTCATGTGAGCGACGGCATTTGAATTAATTTAAATAAAAAAAAAGGAATGCCAACGCAGGGCACATCAAACTGCAAACATTTTAATTAAATTGAAATATGTACTTAAATCGCCAAAAAATACATTCAAACACATGCAGAAACATGTAATGCAAAGCATTCGAAATTGTTGAATAATTTCTGGCCTTGTTTGTTTGCCTTTAATTCCGTTTATATACGAGCGAAATATCCAATTAAATTCGCTCGTAATCCCATAATTAATTATTGGCATGAGATACAGGAGAACTACCTGCAGTATTTGCATATTTTAATTTCTCCATTTATCGGCTCATTTAACAGCTTGTTTAAATTTTGCTAATTGAATGCTTAAAGTGGGCTTAACTTTCGAATATTCGCTATTAAAAAGTTAAAGCATTTTTTAATCAGACACAGCTAATGATAATTCAACTCAGATATGGCCTTAAAAACGCAACTGATATCTTATTTTTAAGCTAGACTAATGATTCGGTGGCCAGGACAATTTGTTCACCACCAATTACTGAAATTGGTCAAAATTGAATTGAAATTTCTGTCCGCTGAAGGAAGAGCAGCACAATAAGCTCTTCACTTAAGCAAGAAATTGAACCTGACACCTGGTTTCGCTATCGCCCTAATGGCTGCGTCACTATGACAACTCATCTACTGAAAGCCGACTTTAATTACATTTCAAGTTGTATATTATACGATTCCACTGGTCAGAGATTTTAATGGCATCTTCTTCTCGTCATTTTGTTAATGAAATATTCAATGTACGAGTATAATAATTGTCTCAAAAAATAATATATACATCAATGCAATATTCAACTTGAAGTTTGTGCTTCAAGGTCGAATTCCGCAACGTAGTGGACATGACAATGCTGCTGAAGGACTCAAACACCCGCTGATCAGCTCCTGCTGCGGCTAAAGGTCAACTGGCTTCAGTATTCATTTACATTTGGCACATTCACCATCAGCCTTTGGGATACTCAAAGCGGATAATTTCTTGTTTGTGCTAGGCTAATACAAAAAAAAAACGTTCGTTACCCACAGCTGTGTCTGGCGCTGGAATATACTCCTTTATGGACTCTAATGAGTTTGGCTGCCTAAACAAATCAGCGTAGCAGACAAACACAAACATCAACACAGACATATGCAGCGGCACCAACTATAACATCCACAGGCACACAAGCCACGACGCGACACGGCACACACAGACACACACACAGACACAGACACAGTGGCAAATGAGGCAATCTAAGTGGTTGTTGTTCATGCCGCCTGCGGCACAAACTGTACAATTATGGCAACGCCCACAAGGCTGCCCACCGGAGCGTCGCATTGCTGCCGTTGAGGCAGCCTCCGCATATGTGCCACGGGGCGTATTAGCAATGCCCGTTGCGGCATCTATTACGAAAACTTGTTGTTTATGTGCAATGCGAAACTCTTGCACACACACACAGAGAGGGAACGTAATAAGACCTCCTGCCGACAAAGCAGCTCTTTTCATATTTATTTCGGATGAAAAAAAAAAAAAATAAATAAAAAGTTAACAACCAAATTGTTGCAAATTATGCGCTTGCCTCGCAGCATTGGTAAAGCTTCATTCGATATGTTGTTTACTCAGTCGCGCCCCCGTTTGTTGCCCCCGATTGTTCCGCCGCTCCGGCTGACGCTTCCGCAGCTGCCACTGATGTCAGCTATTTGACATTTGTGTTTGCTGCTCTGCCATTTGCCTCAGTTACGAACATTTCCTCACTTGTATGTCCATGGACCAAGGCTTGCTTACTTCATGTACGAGTACATTTGCTTATCTACAAAAGAAATTGTTGCAGTAACGAGAACTGCTCCGCGCACACTGGGATTTGTGTAGCCAAAAAGGACATCCATTCTAAAAATATTCCAAGCACATTACTTCTTGATGAAAAATTGAAACGGAACAGAATAATATTTCATTTTTTAACTAAGTAAAATGAAAACTAGCCTTAACTAGAAAAAAGATATTAAGTTATCATTTGAAAAATAAAGAAATTACGCTATTTAAAATTATCTTGAAAATTTGTAATTTTATAAGTTTATTTCTTTAAGGAAATTGGTAACCCTTAAGACCAAATGAGTTGCTAGTACTTCCCTTAATATTCTGCATTCTTTTAAATTTTGTATTTCGCATAAAAATATGTATTCGCAACTCGGAAGATTGCAGGTACTTAATAAAATTAAATTCACATAAAAATAAATAAAGTATTCAATAAGATACAATGTTTTGGGTTATTTACAGAGATAAGTAAAGCAAAAATAATTACCACTATTATTAAGTTGTACTAGCAAATAAAGTAAAGACATTAAAATCCTACACACAAAATATTTACGAGTTCAAATACATAGTGGAACCCTCATGATACAAATTCTAAAAGATAAGTCATAAATTTGTAAAGAGTTTTTTCCCACCTTCGACTTTCACAAATATCATTGATTACTTTTTCTCCTGGTGATATTATGTTTCTCGCCAATGTGCAGCATTTGAAAATGGATCTGTCCCTGCTAAATTGTCGCAGTCTCGCTTTATCGCACTTCAAAGCGCTTGGCCCGAAAAAGTCAAGTCAAATTATATTTTTCATGGGCGTCAATTTCTTAGAGGAAAATAAAAAAGCGACCCCACAAGCTGCCATGCCCCTTTAATACGGAAAATGTGCCTTTTAATGAAAATGTGGCCGCACATCAAAGCAGGCGCAACGGAGAGGCTCCTCCCCCCTCAGCACCTAAAAAGCTCAGCTTGGGTTCATATTTACATTTTAAATAAATTCTTTGGCTGCGTTAACCTAACAAATGCTACATGTCAAGGACACGAAACCACCAACAAGCAGAACCACAGCATCAACGAAAACGAAAATAATAATAATAATAATAATAATAAGAACAACAACAACGGACACACAGTCCGACGGGAAATTAAAAGTATATTCTGGTAAGAACCGTGTGAGCCGCAGGCCAAAAGGATGCCAGGCCAAAGAAAGATTTTTAGTTAATTTGAGCGCATTAATAATGCAAAGCAAGCAGCAAATCGAATTTGAAAACAGTCTGTTCCACGACTATAGCCGGACTGGGAAGCGATGCTGGTGTTGTCGTTATCGTTAGATATTTAGGTCAGTTACAAGCTGCAAACAGCTCAGCTGATTGTGAGCTACGCGTTTTGAACTGTGTTAGTAGGGCAGAGTCAGGCCTGCCAAGTCCTGGCCCGCTCTGGCCTGGCTCCGACCTGGCCTGGCCCCTATTCGCGCACGTCACAGCACGTCTCGTGACGTCACAGCTGACTGTGTTTTTAATGCAATTAACTGCGGCAATTGCAGGACTAAGTTCACGTTCTCTTCAAAGCTCGCATTCTCTCTTTCTCCCACTCTCTCTCCGTCTGTTATGCACTTTCTCTCTTTAACCAGCAGACAAATGCGAATGCAAATAAAGCTTACTTTCATACGCCCTGTTGCACATTTGTGCACAACACGCATACGCCTCGGATGCCAGTGGAATAAAGATTTGAATTCGTTTTGTTAATATGCATTTATTTAGGTATATTTCTGTTGTTGCTTGGTGTCTGCAGTTACTATACTTAATAACTCTTCATTTGTATTTATTGCTTATTCGTACTGTATTTTCGTATTTCTGATTTCATTGATTTGCCCGATTGTGGTTTGCTGTGTATATATGAGTATAAGAGTGTAATTGGCTTTTATTTGCGCTCGGTTTGCATTTATTGTTTAAATGTACTAATATTAAGTGTTTAATTTGTTTGTTTGCTTTTAAATTCTTCACGTTTTATTTGGCTATAATATATAAGTTGTATTATTTTATACATTTGTGGGGGGTTCACTTGAAGCAATTTCAAACCAGGTCGAGTACAATCGTTTAGTTTACATCGTACCCTCATCGAAATAATTATTACACATATGTAAGTACAGTCAGTCTCAATTGGCTTCAACAAATGACATTTTCAATGGCATTAGTCTAAAAACAATTTTATGTGCGTCTCTTCATATCAAACATACTAACCTAATTGCCCAGAACATATCATATCAACTCGGATTTATCTCAGGCAAAACAATAGCATGATCGTAATAATCATTAATAACTGCAAAAGGAGAATTGCATATGAAATCATGTTTCAAACGAGTTTCAATTCTGAATTCTAACTATTCATTCGGGTTTTCAATTGATTTCTTATAGCCACTACTTTGAACACTCAGAAGTGACCAATTAAATGTTGCTTCTCTATATATTTTAACTAATGCAGTAAAATGAACATGATATATTCTTATCTTCCGTTTCTCATAGATGATATACATATATAATTTGTTATTCTTTTTTTTAATTTATTGTTGTCATTCGTTTTGATTTAATTATTATATTCAGGTGCTTTGAAAAGTTGTCAGCAAAGTTTTTGTTGTTGTAATTGAAATGAGATTTTCTAGTTGACAACGTTGTTGTTCTCAATTCCACTTTCGAAGACTTTTCACTGAAAATAAATAACAAATGAAAAAACAATTTGATTCGAAAGTGGAGCTCGGAACAAAAATGCCAGCCAGCAAAATGTCTAAATTTTCCGAAATTCACGAAAAAACAGAGCCTGTAAACGTTATGAAGTAAATTCCCTTTTAACAATTATTTATATTAGTTGTAATTGTGGTTACATATTTATGTGTTAGTTGCAGCTCATATTTGAATATATCCTAACTCGGTTGCAGGACAATTCAATGCTGACATTTTCAACCATCTGACGATTTAATGCTAATACGTGTAATATTTCGTTAACTTTCATTTGCTCTTAAATTCTACGAAGCATTTTCAGAAGATCTCGTTACGTTTCGTTCTATATTTTGTATTGATTTATTTGCTACAAATACGTGTATGTTAACCCAATGTTGCAGGACTGATTTCTTCGGTTTAGTTTTTCTCGACCTCTATATAATTCTGTGAAACTTCTTTTGATAAAATTGCCATCGCCCTTCTGCTCCTTAGTTTGGCTACTTCTTGTCGGCCAGGCTTCATCTAAGGCTGCCCAAAATAGGCAGTCAGATATCGCCGTTGTTTCCATTCTCATTCGCATTGGCATTGGCGTTTGCCTCGTTGGCAGCTGCCGTGGCCGCCGCCTCGGCATTTGCGTCAGCGGTGCATGAGGAGATCGCCTCGGCCACAGTTATGGTTATGGTGGTATTTTGATTGTCGCACTGCACCACTTCAATGGTGCGCGTATTGCTGGCAGCCGTGGCAGTTACCTGACCGCTCTCTACCTCGTTCAGCTGACGGCCGATCTCACGATCTATGGCCTCCGCATCCTCCGGATAGCGTTCCGAGCAAAATATCGCTCCTGCCTTCAGCAGCTTCAGGAGATTCAAACGATCTTCGGCATTTCTCTTGGCACAAAGCGGTCTAAGGCGAAATAAATAAATTCATCAATTCAAATTAATAAATATGCAACAATATATACTACTAAGACAGTTAGTCAAAATATAATCAAACGCCTTGCTTTACCTGCCCGCATCCTTAAGTTGCTCCATGAACTCCTTGCCAGTTATGTCCACCAACGAATTGGGATCCATGTTCGACAACGAGTCCAAGTCCGCATCGTTCATGACCGAAACGTTGCACAAATTGTTTTGCAGTTGACCAACCAATTGCCGGATTCTGGCCGACTCCGAGTTGTTCGCATCCGTGGTGTCTCCGTTCTCCGCATTGCCAGAGATGCTGCCATTGGATGTGCCATTCGGTGTGGTTATTGTCACGTAATGCGTTGGCTATAAACCAAATGAAACATTTCAGTTCCAATTCGAATACGTGATGTTTTTATGGCGGCCATAATTGAATTATTGTCGCAACGGCCGCGTATTGCTCGTAAAAATAATTAAAATATATATCGACGGCAAACGGCAGTAACATAATCGACAGGACATACCCCATATTCAGTTGAAATAGTACTACCAATTTAAATTATGTGAATTTAAAACAGGGATAAATATCTAACAAAATATCAATTAAAAGAATAGTAACTTAAAAAACAAATTAATGGGAATCATCTTCAAATAATGTTAAATTGATGTTCGATTTACAGCGGTTGAATTTGAGTCAAATCAAGGTTTTTATTACTACATTTTTCATCGTTATTTTTTTTAATAATATATAATACTAATAATATACCAATATTTAAAAATCTGTCGGCTGAAAAGCTATTTCCTAGATAAACAAAGAATTACATTAATTTTGAATTATTAGCTTTAAATTTATGTAACATGAAGTAATGCTAATAGTGATAGAATTATTTTATATAAAATACCTAATGTATAAGATCACTGTAACATAACATAATCTGCCAATAACTGTAACATAATAAAAATCTTAGTAACATAGGGGACAAGCACTTCCATTAATTACATTTTATTTCATAACTTTAAATCCGAAATATCCCCACTGTTGTTGGATTCACAACTAATACTTAAAACGATACTACTTACATCAATCCAATGCTCGCCTGGGAAGACAGCCACCAGCTCGGTGTTCTCGTCTAGGGTGCGAAAATACTCCTCGTCGTCGATCTCGGTGCCATCCGAGTCCAAGTGGATGGTCGGCTGGTGTTCACATTTCTCAAATTTGTCGGCCACCTTGGCGCGAATTTCCTCTAGGCTCGAGGCGCAGACGGCTTTTTTAATGTTCCGCGTGACGTCCTTGACCTGCAGCAGGTATGTTTTTAAGTAAAAAGGAAAAAAGGGAATAATAAACCGTTACACGTTTACAGTTACATATGGACGGCAATATACATTGAATGAATAATAAATTAATACAACAGCTTCAGTCTCAACAGCGGCAGCGGCAGCATCAACAACAAAAACAACAACAACAACAAGTGCGACATGAGCCCATATGAAATATTTAAGCCGGACACTCGACAGCACCCAAAAAGTTTAGCGAAGGTTTTGGCAATTTCCCGATCCGTTTAATACCCTAAAAACGGAGTGTATGACGTATACTGTAATGTTTGTCATTTACTCTTTATTCCTTAATATTTATTTTAATTGTTTTTGTAAATAAAAAATATTGGCCTGCAACTGCTTTTAAGAAACGTCGAAAATAATTAACAAATTACCTATCATATTTCAGATAAATTAATTGCGAGGGTATTTACGCTTTTACGTGCCGAAAATAAAAGGCGTTCCCAATGTTTCCTTCGTATTTTTTGGGTCTGCTTCAGGCTTAATCAACTTGGCATTAGGCAGCGCGTGCAGATGAACATGTTTTTGTATAACTACGTGTGTGTGTGTGTAGGTGTAGGTGTGGGTATCTGTGTGTTTTCGTAGGCTCTTAGGCACAGTTGGAACCCAGTTGTGGGAGATACGTGAATTCATTACCAGCCTCAAAGTTAACCAATGCCAAATTTTGCTATCATGTGGGTGTATAACAGCTTAGCAACTCCTGAAAGTATGTGTAGCATTGACATTGGCACAGGACAAATCTGATATGATTAAAGTACCCACTCAACAGCTAAAAAGTGGAGGGATTGACCTTCCCTGGTAAGCCATGTTCGTGAATATGTCAATGCAAATTTGTCACCGAGCTTGCACCTTTGTGAGTGATGGATTCAAAGAGGTTTGCCAAATACGTATGCAAATGAAGCTAACAGGCAGATAAAAATAATTTTATGCTTCAATTTGTCATATGCATAAACAGGTAGAGAGGATGTATATAAACAAGTCCAGATTTTAAAATGTATTTTTTTAATTTTTTATAATTTAGTTTGTTTTTTAGCTATTTCAACATTTTTATTTTCTTTACTTATGTTTTATTTAATTGTAATGACTAATGGCTTTGTGAAACCCATTATAGATACATATTCATGAGACTACAAAAGTTTTTGTCTCTAGTATGATTAGTACAACGAATAATTCAATCAGCTTCTATCACAATTGGAATCTTTGATTTGTAACATTTGCTACAAGACGAAACTAAAATCAGAAAAGTAAATAAATCATGTACTAAACAGAAAAACAAAACTGTCGTCTGTCGTTCACTGGCAAGCAGGAAGGAACCAAAGGATTTGAGATATGATTTATTATTTACGGACACTTAACTTATAACAACTTTTTCACTCGCTTTCCACTTGCTCTCTTCGCTTTATAGTTCAGCTGATTTTGATGTTATGACTTTGGGAACTGGACTTATTTAATTTTCAAAAGCCAGCTCTATGCTGGCCATTAAATAATTAACGCAAAATGCCGGCGGCGACCATCAATTCACATCATTCAATGCCCCGGAAAATTGTACACTCATTAGAGTCAAATTGTCGAGTAATTTATAAACCAAATACTAAGTAATTATGCCCTCGAGACACACCAACAACAACAACAACAACAACGAACCACAAACCACAAAAAGCTAACAGCAACAATCGGAGGAGAAAGTTAAAGGTGGACGATATATTGCGCATACGTCACGTTAGCGTTAACCTGTCAGCTGTCGACTGTCGACTGTTCTGGCTACTTTAATTGAGATTTATGGCAAGAGTTTACCTTATAAATAGCCAAACTGCATGATTTGATGCGAGCAATATTGTGTTCAATTAATTAATGGACCACAATTAGTATAGAATTCGACATGCAATGAAAATAAAAACGAACAAGGGATGGAAAAGTGTTGGCTGGAATGTTCGCGACGCTGCTTAGGTTTGTTTATATTTATTTATGTGTTTTGTATAGTACATGGAAAACTCCTCTTCTGTCGGTTAAGAAGCGCGGAAAACTTGAGCACAGTTTGACATGCACTCGTCTGCCTGCCGCACAAATATTTGTCGTGCTTGCTGACGAGTTATGCCTGTCAGCAATTTAATGCTGCATTCTTCTGAGTGCATGCCTGAAATGCTCACTACCGTCTGCAAGGACATCCATCGCTGCTACTGCTATTGCAAACTGCCTCTGCTCTATTAAACTTGCATGTTATGTTAAATGGCGCCTGAGCGTTAAGGTTAAACTGAACATAAATTAGACGTGGCCAGGAGATGCAGCACAGCAAACTCAGCCCTGCTCGGATCAAAGGCAAAGATGCACGGCTGCACGACTACACTTCCACAAAAATTTATCACTCAAGCCGACAACGTGCTGCAGCAGCAGCAACAACGGGGTTTCATAAATAATAGAGCGAGGCGTGCGAAATGAAATTGAAGTTGAGTTTGCATTACAACATTTTTATTACAATTACCCAAAGCACCCAAAAGGAGGCAAAAAGAAACTGCAGAAGCAAACTGAAAGATACCCGCCGGCCGTCTCAAGTGAAACATGCAGTTCAACTCAAAGGACTTCGCTGATGAAGACCATGAAGACTAGAACCATCCACGTTTAAATTGTCAGAAAAAATAAAACTTTTTCGCCGTACTTGCGCAAAACTTGAATCAAAAATTAATCATATTAAGCCACAAACTTGGCAACAATCAAAACTTTCGGTAACTATTGAAGCGTACTTTTAGGAGCAAAGGGGGAGGGAGAGAGGAGATGGTCAAATTGATAGAGTGAAGAAATTTATTTTATTGCGCTGCACTCTACAATAATATTTATATCACAAGCTGCACTTTTTTGTTAATCAACTGAAAACCACTTTCGAATCAATTGCATAAAAACCAATTGGTAAAAGAGTAAGGGTATTTTCCTGTCTTGCACCCCCACTTTTATGATTGCTACTTTTTTATACGAAATTTGTTTCTCCTTTTAGCTATTTTCAATTAAATTAAATGCATTTCGTTCGACGAAACCAGCAAAAAATTGATTCAATTTGAAATATAAATTAATACCGAAAATTAAAACTTCTATCATATTTCAGAAGCAAGTTTATTGAATTTAATGAACATCATCAACATATTGACTTGATAGTTTCAGACTTAAAGACCGCAATCCTGTACGCGATAATCAGAAACTCATTTTCATTCAGTTTTCATGCATGATGAGATGAGATTGCTGTCGCTGACAAAAGCTTTAATGAATATAACTGAGAGCCTGGGGCTTAAATGAAAATAGGCAAACCTGTTCCGAATTTCACTAGCGTATTCATTCCGCGTAATTAAATAAAGCATATTTGATGGCGAGAGTAAAATCACATTGAATGCACAAAGTCATGCTAATGGAATAGTGACTGCAAAAAGGATGCTACCGATTTTAATACATGACGGCTCCAAAAAGTATTCTAAACCTTTTAAAGCGACTTTCGAGTGAAAAATAAAACAAAACCAAAAATCAAGTGACTGCAAGTGGTGGCAAAAGCAAAGTGCTGACAGCAAAAAAAAAGAGGAAACGGAGAATGTAATCGAGATACTAATATTCGAAATAAATCAGTAACCGAAACCTCAGCTAAACCAGCTGTCATCATAGAAAACTAGCCAATACCTTAGAGGAAAAGCTGCCCCTGGACACTCAACACGTTACACGTATACTTTCCCCTCGTCTACCCGTTGGTGTAACTGTCATAAAGGCGCCTCTGGCTACGTGCCTACGAACTACAAAGATGTCTGCAACTACACAGATGAGATGGCGATGGAGATGGAGATGGAGATCGAGACTCAGGTGAGTTGGTCAGACACAGGTTGAGTGCTAAATATTTGATGGGCGTAGAACGCAGATTTGAGAGTCGCTGGGGAAATTAGGCGTCAAGTTAAAATTGTTGTTTGAACTATGACATCAAATTATGTAAATTGTTTAATATTTTATTAATGGTGTTGTGGGCGTGGTTGTGGACGTGGGCGTAGCTCACGCTAATTACATGAACATGACAGCTGATAAACTTTTTAATGGCATTTTCGAGTTGTCTGATGGCAGCTTTTAAGCCGATTTATGTTTCAAAAGATTTTGAATTAATTATTATAATAAGTAACGACATATTAATGGACCTGTTAAAATAACCGAACAAATGACAGTTGACAACAACAAACACCAACAACAAGCGACAGTAACAGGACTCTTTAAACTTAAACTGTGTAAAGTTTCGCCTTGGTTGTGGCCTTTCTGGGTTCGGAACATGTCCAAGTCCAGCACTTACAAAATGTAAACATATAAAAATATTCCTTAAACGGCTGCTAGTTATTTAGACAGCGGATAAACAAATTAGTTGACAACAAAGGCAAGGCAATGCACGCAAACAAACAAAATGCCAAAGACAAACAAGTGCCAAGCACTCAAAATCCCAAATAAAATACAAAGGAAAACAAAGCCAAAAACAATTCGTGTCAAGTACTTGTATTTTGTTTTTGCAAAGCCATTACAGCTCTCTCTCTCTCTCTCTTTGTCTTTCGCGCCACTTGCATTCTCTGTCGCTCAGGCGCTCGCAAATAAACAAAAGTTAACAGCGCGCACCCTGAGATAGAGCTTTTGCTCTTAGCTTGCGCTCTTCGACCTCGCTCTCAGCAACATGAAGTTCACCCAATTTCAATATGAGCATTTTTAAATAGCGCAAATGCGAAACACAGCACGCGGTTATCAACACCAACAACAGCAACAACATCTGCGACACAACGCCCAAAAAAGGGCATGGCATTGCATTGCCTTAAAGATTAACAACTTTAGCGCGAATAGCAACAATTAGCTCACTTACTTTGAATGGTTTCTTCGAGTCGCTGGCATTTGTTGTTATTTCCGTAGCATTTGGCATTTTGATCAAAATTTAACTGATTACAATTTGTCGAATATTTTTGAATATTATGTATTAAACTGTTATTTCCACATCTGCAACAGTGTCTGACACAATATTTGAACTTATTTGTTAATAAACATTTGTTTTTGCACGCCTTGTCACACACAACAAACTGGCAATAATCATTTCTTTGTACAAATTGCACTTAAATTGTTTTTTGCCCAGCTTTCCATTTAGAATTCAAGCGCAGCCGAGCTTTATCTGCAGTTTGCAAAAACGCGAGCGAGGGCCGGTTTCAACTGAACTCTCTTTAACTTTGACGCTGGCTTTTATAGAGCCAGTCACAAAGAGAGCACAAAGCATACAACAATAAATGACAGTGCTGGCAGCTTTTAAGGCGCGAAACAGAAACAAGTTATCAGGAGAGTTGCACTCCAAGAATTGTTACAAATTATTTACATTTTTCAATTACATATTCTTAATGAAACAAAGGCTACTATAAACTAAAGTTGTAGACATTCAACCAAATAGTTTCGAAATCTTTTTAATATTATTTTATTTAGCTCCCAAAATGCCGCCATTAATTCCAAAATATTGTAACATACATAGTTCTCAGCACTGTTAACAGCCCTCGCCTAGAGAGAACAGCAAAATCAAAGCTCACAGAGAGAGGGCTCTGCGCTCTTATTGCTTACGTTAACATGACGCTGTTAAGTGGCACAGGTGCCTCAGGAGTTTGCTAGAAATTTGTGACAAACGTCTATTAGCATTAATATGAGATTAGAGTAATGCCCGACAAGGAGTTACATAAGTGAACACATCCATGTAAATGGGTCTGGATGTCTGGTACATGTGTTGGGCTTCACTTAAAAGAGATTTAACTTTGCTCAGTTGACCAACACCCATTTACTGTCGAACAATCTGCATATACACAAAGTAAGTATCTATGTATCTTAGTGTATCAAAAGTAAACTTTTTGACAAATAGCCAAAAGGCATGAATGGCCAAAGCAAACTAAAACCGAACCGAACCCAACCCAACCCAACGCAGTCGCAGTCAGCAACCGGAAGGCAACCAGTTGGCTGAGCAGTCTCATCGTTATTGTGCCCCATTGGTTGTGGACAGTTTGCTTTTTGCCCCCATTGCTGTGCTGTCATTGCACTTGCAACAGCACGTTGCATGCACCACCACAGACACACAGGTCGAGAAAAAGGAGGCGGCTGGGCGGCTGACGATGACTATTTTGAGCTCAAGTGACTTGAAATGACACACAAGGACACCGCCTAGTAGGTGTTGCCAATTGCCAGTCGCCAGTTGCCGAGTCACGTGCGTGGCTTGGCAGTGCATTGACCCACTAACGTTGCCAACTTGCGCAAAATGGTCTGTGTAGTCTATGAATAGCCTCAAAGTCGCAGCAAGTGCTCAAAGTTAAGGTGCATTTGGATAAATAAACAAAACTCGACCTCCTTTTGTGCCGTCGAGTAAAAGTAGTTGCGACGAACATCTTGCTTGCAATTTTTATGTTGATGTGCTAATTGCTAATCAACAAGTTCCCCTGATAGAAATATTTGTCTGTTTTGTCAGCCATTTTCAACTTCACAGATTTATCCTGTCCTAGTAGAATATTCCAAAATTAATAACATGGTTAGAACACTAAGCTTACCCCAAAAAGCAACGCCTGGACATAAATTTTCTGTTTACAGAAGGAGTAGACAAACGAAAACAAGGTTAATCAGCAGTTTGATAAGCCAAAGACCCCCATAAAAGATGTAATTAAGCAAGCAGCTTAAGCCTCTTTAAGTTGGCTAGCGAACAAACAGCGCTCTGTTAGTTCGTCTCATTGCTGTTAACTAACGGCAGTCGGGCACTTCAGTTTGACATTCGCTGGAAACTTCATGAATATGTTAAGAGCTGTGAAAGTAAAGTGGGCGTGGCAGGCAAAGGCAGGGGGTGAGCAATTGGGCTTTAGCGGAATTTAAAAGCAGTCCACCCCATTGCCAACATTGTAGCCATAACATTTATCAAAGAGCTGCTTAAATGGGGAGTTGGGCTGATTGAATGGGAAATTGCGACCTCGTCGACTCCTCCACGTTCATTGAACTTGATGCACACAGTTTAGAACATAAACACACTCACTTTATTCACACGGTCACATATATTCCCTGTAGATTGTATATGCTAATAATTCTCCAGTATGAGCTTGGGCACCACGTTCATGCTGGTCAACTCCTGGAAGAGCAATTTGCAGGCATACGGCATGGAAATCTTGGAGACATGCGCCGACGACTGACAGAAGTGGCACCACGAGCAGTATGCTAAGCGGCCGCAGGTGCGGCACACATCCACCTCAAAGGCATCCGAGGATATCATGAGACGCTCCATGATCAGCATGCTGGCTCCATAGGAGATAAGGCAATCGCGCTCCATCTCGCCCAGACGTAGGCCGCCCTCACGACTCCGACCCTGGGTGGGTTGGCGAGTGAGCACCGCCTTTGGGCCACGTGCACGCGCATGCATCTTGTCCTGCACCATGTGCTTCAGCTTCTGATAGTACACGGGGCCAGAGTAGATGTAGGCCTCCAAGGGAGCGCCCGTGATGCCAGAGTAGAAGATGTCCTTGCCCATGTAATTGAAGCCATGACGCACCAGCTCCGCCTGCACATCCACAGCCTTGGAGCCGCCAAACGCAGTGCCATAATGGAACTTGCCTTCCAAGACTCCCGCTTTGCCGCCCAGCAGCTCCAGCACCTTGCCCACAGTCATGCGGGAGGGGAAGCCATGGGGATTCATGATCATGTCCGGGCATATGCCAAAGTCATTGAAGGGCATATCCTCCTGGTCCACTATAAGACCTGTGACGCCTTTCTGTCCGTGCCGCGAGCTGAACTTGTCGCCAATCTCTGGAATGCGCGTCTGACGCAGCAGGATCTTGATGAGAAAGTCTTCCTCGGAATTGGCGGACACCATGACGCGCTCAATATAACTGGGCTCCGGTCCCTTGTAGCTGATGGGCACTGCCGTGTAGGGCACCTGCGCCTGACCTGTAATTTCAAAGTTAAATCATTAGAAGGTGTTCGAGGATTACGACGTTACATCAGACCGACCTTCAAGTGGATTAATGGATGTAACTGCGGGCATTTCCTTGTTGATCATGATCTGTTTGTTTTGCACCAGTTCGCCAGGTGCGACAATGCCATCTGTGTCCAGCACATCGTGCTTGAAGATCACCTTATTAGTCAAGGCATCCTTCACAGGTCCCATAATCCTATCGAATGTTTGATTCGCATAACGCTTCACGGTGCACTTGGAGTTCTTGTACACCAGACACCGTCCATAGCCCCGATCAATGGAGGCCTTGTTCAGAATGAGCGCATCCTCAATATCGTAGCCAGAGTAACTCATGACAGCCACCGTGGCATTTTGGCCAGCCGGCAACTTGTCAAAGTTTGTCAACTCAATGGTGCGCGACTTGACCATGGGCGCTTGTGGATAAACCAAATTGTACATCAGCGAATCGATGCGATTCTTCTGGTTGTAGCCAATCATGCCCATGGCCTGTTTGCCCATGGCACATTGATAGGTGTTGCGGGGACTCTGATTGTGATGCGGATACGGCACGAGGCCAGCGCAGACGCCCAGGAGTGTGAATGGTTCGATTTCCAGATGCGTTGTGTGCGGTTCGATGTGCTCCTCGTTCCAGGCAATGAACGAATCGTTTTCCTCGTTCACATCCAGGTACTCCATCAATCCGTCATGCAGGAAATCATCAAACTTGCGTATGCCTCGCTGCAGCTCGTCCAAATGTCGTTGCTGCACCCGAGGACGCGAGTTCTCCACAATAATGTACGGACGACACAAGCGTCCCCCGTCCGTGTGTATGAAGATGCAGCGCTGCGTGTAGGATGTGTGAATGGAGACAAAGCTGCCCATGCGTCCCTTCCGGCGCATGTAGCGCAAGTTGCGCACCAGATGCCGTTGATTGATGGTCAAGCCCAGCACGTTGCCGTTGATGAAGACAAGAAAGACATTGGGATTGTTGATGGGATTACCGCTGACCTCACGTATGTCCTCGACGCCCGCATTGTAGGCCAATATCATCACGGGATGCTCGTCGACTTCGGTGGTAATGTGTGTCATCAACGCCAGATTCTTGACCAAGCCGCAAGCCTCTCCCTCGGGTGTATCCGAGGGACACAGCATGCCCCATTGACTGGGCTGCAGCGAACGCGGTCCAGACACTTTACGCGTCTTTTCGAACTGCGAGTTCACACGCGTCATCATGCCCAGCGCCGAGATGTAGCTCAGACGGGACAGCACCTGCGTGACGCCAGCGCGTTCCATTTTGAAGCGTTTAATCGTCCAATTGCCCGAGCTAATAGCAGACTCGAGGCCGACGGTGATCTGCGCCGCTCTCATATGCTTGACCACATCGAACTGTGCCGCCTTCACCTTGGGTATGTTCTTGTCCGCAATCATCTTCAGTTCCCAGTTCATGCGCTTGAACAGATCCTCGAACATCAGCGAAATCAGCGAGCCAGCCAACTCCAGTCGCTTGTTGCCATAGTAATCGCGATCATCGAACAGCGTCTTGTCCAATTCGGCGGCCATGACGCGACGCACCATCAGCGACACGTAGATGGCCTTCATTTGGAAATTGAAGTTGTCGACGGGCACATGCGCCAATATGGTGGTCAGCAGCAGCTCTCGTGCCTCCTCCGAGGGGGATTTTGTGGTCGCACTCTGAAAACGCTTCACCACCAGTTTGGAGCCTTCAAAGAGTAAAAAGTATAAGTACTGTTTTTGTGTACAAATATCCGTGTAGACTCACCCATGTAGTCGAGGGCGCGTTGCTGCGTAAAGACCTTTAGATTGAAGGCCTCGAGCAGCGATGCACCGAATCGATTCTGGGAACGCGCGTCCAGGCCAATGTGCGCCATGATCTCCTGGTCGGATACCACGCCCAGTGCCTTGAAGATCACCACAATGGGTATGTCGTCCGTCATCGAATTGTGCTTCAAGTAGTATTTGCCATGCTTGCTCAGCACCAACGTGCGCGATTTCTTCTCATGCGTGGACGACGTGACCTGGCACTGCACGACGCCATTGAAGTCCTCGGTGAGCATCTTATTCCACGACAGCTGCTCCTGTATGAGTATCACTTTCTCCTGGCCGCGCACCACAAAATAACCACCCGGATCAAGGGGACATTCATTGAGTTTGGACAACTCGAACTCAGATTTTCCAGTGAGCACACAGTTGGAGCATCTCAGCATGAGGGGCATGCGTCCAATGAGCAGGTTGTTGCGCTTAATGCGCTGTGTGCCCCGCGTGTACTCAATGTCCACGCTGATGGGCGCAGAATAAGTTGTGTCGCGCAGGCGGCATTCGTGTGGCGTCGTCGCTTTGGTTATATTGAAGCCATCGTCTATGTCCGGCTTGCCCACTCGCACGTCCAGATACTTGAGATAGAAGAGTGGATCGGCGCCACTGGTCACGATCTCGTTGGCGCGCACAATCTTCTTGATGTCCACATTGATGAAGTGGTTGAACGAGTCAATGTGTTGTTTGACCAGACCCTTAACTTGCAGGAAAGCCGGCACCAATTTCCACTTCTCCTGCAACGGCTTGATGGGCTTGGCCCACTCCTTGCTGTCGCCAGGCTCCCAGCCATTGCCTTCCGCATTCACGTCGCCTTTTTTTAGTTCCACCATTTACACAATTTGATGTCAAAATGTAATAATAACAACGTGCGCTTCGTGACTGCAGTTGAAATTGGCCACAAAAATTGTGCAGAACGGCCACACTTAATCTATCGGTATCGACTCTCCCAGCTGAGACGGGTTATCGATTAATTTGTGTAATGTGCGCCGCGCGTATTCGAAACAGCAATTCAGATGGCTGCGCTGTTAAACGTGTCAGCATTGAGTTTTTATTTGAAAAATGCAATGAAACACAATTAAAATCCAAAGAATATATATAGAGTTAACAGATCTTAGACCTTTTTCACAATTTGCACAACATCTTCATCATTGAGCACATGCTCAATACCAACTTTTTGTGGCTGATGCTTCACCGAAGAGCCCCAGACCAATGCACTAAGAAACGAATCAAATATTAATAAATAATTAAGATACCAGTACTGTTATAAACTTACTATTTGAACTCCTTAGCTATGGATCGATGCAATTTATTACAAAAGTCCTCAATGCTGGTGCGCTCATTGTGGAGCACAACGGGAGAGCTGTAGTCGGGCAACTGTCCTTTGGGCTTGGTATAAATTCGGACTAATCTCAAGTACTCCCACATCAGTTCGAGCAGATCGTCGAAGTTCCAGTGATGATGCGCTGATATGGGTACACAATGCGGTATCTTGTAGATGACGTCCAGCTCCTCAATGGAAATCTGATCAATCTTATTTAGCAAATAGATACATGGGATGTAAATGCGATTGCCCTCGATAATATCAATTAGGTCGTCACTGGTTGCATCGTAACGAAGTGTAATATCCGCATTATGAATTTTGTATTCCGACAGAATGGTTTTCACCAGATCCGAATCCAATTCGGATTGTGCCACCATGGAATTGAGATTGATGCCACCCTTGTCCTTTCTCTTGTAATAAATGTTCGGCGGTTTCTTGTTCAACCGTATGCCGAAGCCTTCCAATTCATGCTCCAGCAGCTTCTTGTGTCCCAACGGCTTAAGACAGTCGAGTACCATGAAGATTAAGTTGCAGGTACGCGCCACAGCAATCACCTGACGACCGCGACCCTTACCGTCCTTGGCACCCTCAATGATACCGGGCAGATCGAGCAGTTGGATCTTGGCGCCCTTGTACTTGATGCATCCCGGCACCGTTGTTAACGTTGTGAACTCGTAGGCCGCCACCTCAGAGTAAACGCCTGCCAAATTCGATAGTAACGTCGACTTCCCCACCGATGGAAAGCCGACGAACCCGACACGAGCATCTCCAGTCTTGGCCACCTCAAAACCGGCTGTCAAAAAAGAGAGAAATCATGACTAAAGTGGTGGGTTCATCAGTTAAAAGTGAACTCACCTTCGCCGGTGCCACCGCCGCCGCCCTTGGGGGAGATGAGCTCGCGTCGCAGCTTCGCCAGCTTGGCCTTCAACAGACCCAAATGCGCCGACGTCGCCTTATTCTTTTGCGTGCGTGCCATCTACATGTGGGAAAGGGAACGAATATGGGAGACAGGTTAGTTTTCTTGTTGTTGGCATATTTGTGGGTTGCTGATTGTGTGTTGGCGGCTCACCTCGGACTCGATGGCCGCGATTTTCTCCAGAATGGTACTCATTGTTGCAACGTTGCGTTCGTGTGTTATTTACAACAAAATTTTATTCATTTAAACGAAAATAAACTCGCATGGAACTGTCGACTAGAGGTGGACAAACATCGACGGCACTATCGGTGTATCGATCAGCTTGTATATTTTTTAGCAATCGATTATTCTACGGCAAATATAGATTTTTTCAGCATTTTGAAACTATAATTTGTTCTGAATAATAAATTATAAAATTAATATAACTGGCGGAGAAAATAAAAATTGTTTTTTCTTTAATTTGTTGAAACCCAAAAATACCAACAGTTTTCGGTTTCCAGCACTGAATTTGGCATCGATACCAATACGACAGTGTGCATAAATATATTTGAAAAGTACTAATTGCTAAAGGTCACCTTAACGAACTGTGCCATTTTTTAAATTTCTACTTTAAGCTGCATAATGTTTGCCAATAAATGTAAGATAAATTAAATTTGTTGTAAGTAATTAGTGAATAACCGTTATTTATATTCAGCTATCAAAAGCAACAGCTTAGTCAACAATACGCAACAAAAATTCAAAGCACACGAGAAAATGTTTTTCAATCGCGGCTTTGAATCGGCCTCTGGCCTGTTGCGAAAAACCGGAAGTCAATTGAAGCAAACGAAATTAAGTCTATGTCAACGAGACAATAAGCTTATTTTCTCGGGATTTGCTGAAGAGCCTTCAAAAGCCAAGCCAACTACAAAAGCAACAACAAGCACCGCGTTGCCAACTTCACCAATGTCCACAGCCGGCACCGCGTTGCCAGCTTCACCAATGTCCAAGCCCGGTCGCAATTTGTTGAGTCTAATTGGACGCGTTGACTTTTGCATTAAAATGCAGAGAACGCAGGCGTATCTGAATACGATTTGGAATGTCTATGGTAAGCCGTGTGTGCTACACATCGATTAGAAATGCCCTGAAATTATTATTCACCATCACAGGTATTCTATTGCGCATTATTGAGGGAAAGCGAGGCGAGCACACTTTGCTCTTGAGGAACGATGATAAAGGACCGATCCTGAAAAGTATTTTCTACGACTTTGACGGCGAACTAAAATCTCTGAATACTGGCAAGAATATATAACACTTTTACGTACATCTAATTTGAAAGATGTTACAATTATAGTTCCAATCAGTTGTCTTTATCTGTATTCATATATTGCTATATTGCTTCTTGCAGGTTGCTATGTCCATGTTGTCGGCTGCTTTGCAGGTGAGAATCGATTAAACACATTTAGCGTGACACAGGTAAGCGTTGCCGATTGGCAATTAAATTTCACGCGTCTCGAGAACCTCACCTCATACCTATTAATGCAAAATACCATTCAAAATTAGATTTATTTTCACTCTGTATAGTATTTAACTTAGATCTAAGATGTATATTAGAATATTCGACATATATTTCATTTACCTAGCCTTAGTAGATGAAACTTCAGTTTAATTAGCTTCAGTAGCTTCTTTTTATTCATTTATTTAAGAATATGTACAAATATGTTCTATATTTAGTTTCGCTTGAGGATTCAGAATACTTATCGATTCAGAATATCATTCAAAATTAGCTTTATTTTCACTTTGTACTCTGTAAAATTATTTTAGTTAGACTTAATAAGGTATATTAGGATATTAGATATACATATATTTCATTTACCTAGCCTTAGTAGCTAAAAACTTCAGTTTAATTTAGCTTCTGTAGCTTCTTTCAATTCATTTAAGAATATGCACAAATATGTATTTGGTTTCGCTTTATGAGCATTACACAATTAATAATAAATAAATAAGTGACCTGCCTTATATGTATATAAACAAAAAAATGGACACGATTAGTTACTAATACTGATTAGTTGGTAATAATTACCAAACTACATGAACTGGACCTGTTGCAATACGAACAACAATTTAGTATAATTCCAAATACATCGAGGCAGCCACAACTACTCCTGTGCCCATTGCCAGCATATAGCTTAACTGCAGCGTATTTTTCATGGGATCGCTGCAAAGAGAAATAATAGTTTAGCCAATGGATAATAATATATAAATAAATCAATAATTACCGCGAAAATGGAGATGGTGGATTAATTCCCGGCGAAGCGCTGTCCATGTAAACCATGCCATAGCAGAAGGCACTGACGAGGAAGCCACACAGCAGAGGACGCAGCCTGGCGCCCAGTTGGTGTTCCCTCGACCATTCCTGCACACTGCTGCTGAGTTGCTGCACGAAGTCATTGTTGATGTACGGCGCTGTGGGCGACAGTAATAATATATGTATGTACTATGAATAAGTGTCTTCGATTTGATAGAGCTCGATTCGTGTGCCAAGGTCGTTGTGTATCAGCAAACCCGATAAACGTGTCATCCAAAAAGCAATTGCAAAACACTATTGTTGAGGGAAAACTCTTAGCGTGACCAGTTTGAACGCCCACAACAACGATGCACAGTGGAGGAAACAGTCTATTTATTGTGTTGTTTTGTGGTTTGTTTACATTGGGTTCGTGTTTAGGTCGCTCTCCCATTTGAACGAAGAACTTGACATGTTTGTATATGCAAAGAGACGCACACAGAGAAGCCTTTCCCATTCTATTTGTATTTGTAGCCAAAAGTCAGCTAAGTGATTAGTAGAAAATTGCTGAGACCTTTGACGATGCTTATGCAAATGAGAATGAGAACGAAGTTGGCTAAAACGGAATTGATGAATCTTTATTTAGTCGCTTAACGCATTACACGGTGGGTTGGAAACGGAGGAGGGAGCTGGAAAGGCGCACTCGAAGGTGACTGCGGATGAGATCATACATTTGCCATTGCCCAAACAAGTCCATATGCAAGTTTAGCACTGGGCTATTTATAACTATAATAACAATCAGAATTTGAATTTGCATTGTACTCACTTGCCAAACTGATGGTTAGGTAGCCCATAATGGCTATGCCAAATAACAGTAATGGAGCCTTTAGACGTGCGTCCATCATTATTGCCGCTTGCCACTTGACGGAGTCGGAAGCAGCACTAAATTTGTTCTTCGCTGCTTTCAGCAAACTACACAAAAAACGATGAGAGGCGTCGCCGCTGCTGCGCTGATTCTGCTTCAATTGTTGCTGCTTGGGGGTTGAGGTGTATAAGCGTCGCTGCCACCCGTTCTGCTGCGCGTTTGTTTTGCTACTGATAGCAGCGGCAGCGTTTGGCTTTGTTGTGCCAGCAACAGCAGCGACAGAGAAGTCGAACGAAAACTGTGTGACGTCACAATCGGACGTTAGCGTTTTATGCAGCGACTGCATTGTGAATGATATTACTTGAGGCTTTGCACTTTTTTTTATTAACAAGTTGTTTAATTCATTTAATTGACTTTTGAGACGAGGAAAGTGCAGCGACAACACGAAAAAGACTACACATTAAATGCACCCCCGCTTACGATGCGAATGCAGTTGGGAGAGCGTTGCCAAGCTGCGTGCGCACAGTGGCAACGCTCGTTCAGTGTTACCGTGCTGCGTCCTTTGAGCGCGCGCAAACGGAAGAATTTGAATGATTCGCTGAGTTTCGCTTATAGACAAGTTTATTTTAAATACTTATAGTTAAATAATTATTTGTATTTGAAAAACAGTAATAATAATTAAATGTACAATATTATGTTTTAATTTGAATGTCATTTCAACATTTTCATCATCAATCGTTTTAATACATTTTCAATGCATTCTCTGTATTTTATGAATATGTATGTGTATATATATGTATATGTATATGTAAAGTGTATTACGATTAATCATACATTGTATATTATTAACTAAATTTTAACCGCGTTCATAGAAAAGTTAATATTATTCTCTTAATAAGGCTCTGTTACTTTACTTCGCGACATACTTCAACTAATTTTCATTCTATTTCATCATTTTATTCGATACACTTGTGTTACATATCTAAAAAATATTATTGGTTAAAAATAGTGCAAAAGGCAGCCTGATAATAAAACAAGCCGAAATGGGCATAATACGAAACACGATACAATTTAAAAGATATAATAATATAATAGCATAATAATAATAAGGGCATAAACTACACTCTTGCATTATATAATTACAACTAAAAATTAACAAATTATACAACAATAGCAACAGATGGGTTGCAAATGTTGCTATGTTGGTTGGTCTGTTTCTTTCATCCACACACAAGAAATGTTGCAAAGAATTTTCATTTGTTAATGATGCTGATTTTGTGTTGTGTATGTTGTTTTCTTTCTAATCGTAGTTCTCATCTACGCCTTACATATTTAGTTAACTTAGGACCTAAACTAATACTAAACTAACAAGAATGCGATCCTTTTCTACGATTTGGGTGCCGTTGCGGCACCGCCGCGCGTTCGCTTGGCCATTGGCTCCGTTGTATCTGCGGCACGTATGTTGTCAAACAGATTGTTTTCCTATTGTAAATAAATTTCCATTTAAAACTGGCAGCTATAGAATAGTAAATTGTTACTTACCATTGAATTTTCATCATCCATAATTGCCAAGTCTGCTGTTCTCTTGGAGTTGGCGGCGGTCGCATGGGACAATGCCGTCGATGCAGAAGCTTTGCTCGATTTGGCGCCCAGAGTGTATACGTCCAGCGGTATATAGATCTCATTGTTCTGGAAATTAGCAACGGCGGGCAGTTTATAGTACATTTCAGGCAGCGCCAATGGCATCGAGAATGCGCTTGAATTGCCATCACATTGACCAACTTTGGCATCGATTATGTGCATGGCGAGATCACAGAGCGCCCACATTTTCTAAATGTTTCGATTACATATTGAAAAGTTACATTAGTTTTCAGCAGTGGTTGGGATCTGATAATTATAGCGCTTACATGGTTATTTTGCATTCGATCCTTTTCCGAGCTCTGACTGTATTCACGCTGTTTAATCAGTTGCAGCAGCTGCTTATAGAAGCTATACACAAAAGACTCGCGCTTCGCCATCAGTGGCTCGAGTATGAAACGTAAGCATTTCTCCATCTTGCGCAGCTGAACATAGTCCTCGTGATTCGTATAGCTGGGATCGTGCACCAGAACAGGTATGGCAAAGGCCAGCATGTAGTCAGGTAATATATGCAACGACTGAGATTCCGTCGAGCTATCAGGCGCTGTAATCATCAATTTAATCAATCGCAAATTACTCAATATGTTTTGTGAAAAGTCTTCAATGCTTACAGGTCATAGCCACAGTTTTAAGGTATTCCCGTCGTTTATTTACATCCGCTTCCACATAGTGGCGCACTTGCTCCTGCAATCTGTTTACAATTAAACGATTAGTTCCTCGAATTTTAATAAAAATATTTTCGACAACTTACTTTCTATTAGTCTCCATGCCGCTGAGCACATAAAAGCCCATAAAGTCTAGAGGTAGGCAATTACGCGGGAGACTCCTGCCCAAACCCTTATGTAACTTTCGGGCGAAGATCTCGCGGACCTCCAACACTTGATCTTGCTGCAATATAAAACGGATTCCAATAAATTGACAATTTTTGGAATAGGCACACAAAAACCACCCACCATCAGCTGAGAGAGCTGCAAATACTGCTCAGCGCTGTATTGATCACCAACACCTTTCTGTTCGCACACCTTGAGCATAGCACACGCGGCGCCCAGACGCAGCCAGGACTTTTCAGCGCCACACAATCGATTTTGGGCCAAAAGATCACCACGCTGATTGACAAAGGCCGCCAGCATGCGGAACGTCTTCTGGGCCGCATGCTCATCCGAGCGTAGCCCAAGAAGCCAGCGTGCCATCGTCTTGAGTGCATCTAGTTTGCAAAGTGTATCCGCTGGCAGCTCATCCTGATCGCACCAGTCACTTTCAGGTAGCTCGATGTCTCTTTGGGCGGGCACCTCCTGTATGAGCAATTCTTTGACTATGCGACGCGCAATCATATTCTTGATGGGTGTGAGGAATGCCTGCGGCATGTTGAATGCAATGTGACCCAATGTCACAATCTTCGTGCGTTGATATTCACAGTTGGGAGCAAGTTTCTGACGCAGCTCCTCAATGATTTCATTAAATATGGGATGCACCGTTTGGGTGGTCGTTGACGCACTGCCGCCACCATCCGTTGTCGCTGTCGACGATGACTGACTGTTGACAAAGATGCAGCGTACCGCATGCTTAGCCTGTTTGGGAGTACCCATAAGGGCAAAATCTTTGCATATGGGTGCCAGCTCGCTCAATATGGCGGGATTGGCGTCGTCAATCAGCGGTTGATAACGACCCAAATGTGTCAAGGTTTTCAGCACCAGCGGAGCCACATATTCGTGGTCGTAGCTCAACAATGCGATCAGATGACGCAGAGAGGTATCCGTAAAGAAGTGAGCGGAAAACACATACGATAACATCTACAATGTTTGAAATTATTACATAATATAGTTATTTAATAATGCCCCAACTAGGTAAATGTACTCACGCTTAACAGCTTGAGTCCGCGTTCGCCCGCTTCATCTGGCGATATTCCAATTTCATTACAGATATCGCCACCCTGAATGCACTGCTCAATCAAACTAAAAACAAAATAATTGAGAATTGTTTCGCATATAAAAAACGATTAAATATTTACCTAATCAGCACGCCAATAGACTCTTTATCCACCATGACAGAGGCCACACGCTCAATGAGCATCTTTATTGTGTTATAGTACAGGTTTGTCATAATGTGGGCACCTAATTTCTTGAGCAACACACTCATTGTATCGGCGCACTCGCGGCAACTGACATCGCGTTTCAGGACAATATTGACGCAGCGTAGCAGCTGAGCATCCTTGCGCAGATGCTGACTAAACTGTGTGATATACTCATTGGCTTTCAACGGTTCCGGCAACAGTCTGTGGCAAAGATACCATAAATTAGTTTAAAAGATCAAAATAATGGGAGACTGATTCAGGGACGATTACTTGGCAATGTTGCTCTGTTTGGCTGCCAGTTGGCTCAGCACGCGGGGCGTAAACTCCTTAGAATGATGCAACTTGATCCAATCGCTGACCGTGTGACGCGATTTCATTTGATTCTTTTGCAGCTCGACAAATGCTTTCGTCGCATTAGAATCGAGATCGCTGAGCAGATGATAAAGTTTCTTCATGCGCTCCTCGGGCGCCAGTTTGTAAGGTACCAGGCAGGTTATAAGCAGTCGTTCCACCATCAGTTTATCCTCCAGACACACCTTGTAGTAGCCATGCATAATTTTATTTTTAATCCACTCGACTTGTTGCTTCACCTCCGCACTCAGGTCGTTTGGCTCGCAGATGGCGCGTCTATAAATGTAGCCGAGTCCGTTCATGGCGTCTCGACGTATTTTGTATTTCTTGTCCATTGTGCGTTCACGCACAATCTCCAAAAGTTCCGGGGACTTGACGACAATCTCGAAATTTCTTTTGGCCGTCTCCACAATGGCCATGACAACCTCATGGCGCACCAGTTCATCCAGATCGTGGTGACGCAAGCGCAGCTTCTCAGTTATTTCCGGTTGTAGATGTGGGTGATTAAGCAGGAAATGCATTGAGGACTGAACGCATTTCACGCGAACTGGTTCGGTGATGTCGCAGAAACGACCAAAGAAGACACGCAGAAGCGATGGATACTTCTTAGACAGCTGCGAGTCCTTCTCGGAAAACATGCGCGCGAGCAGCGTGGTGGCTCCTATTGTTAATGGGTAGCAAAATACAACTCTGGTTAGAAACAATATTCAGTGAGTAAAAGTTAATGAAGTACTTTTAAATTGCAGCAAACATTTCAAACTATTAATAATGCAGGGAACACTTACTTAATCGCTCGGCATCGTCTGTGGAGAGAAGTTTATTCTCCAACTGAGGCAGTACGGAACAGAGAAGATCGCTGTTGATTTGGTTAAGCTCATAGATTATATCGTAGATCTTGCTGGTTATCGAAAGCTTCGAATTTGGCTTGTCCATGACCAATGAACGATTGAAAAACTATAATTAGAAACGCACATAAAATAGAATAACAATTTGAAACGGTATTTAAGCCAATAAGTTACCAATTTGATGGTTGCCTCAAAGGCATCGCCAGTTTTCACCAGCAACTGTTCCGTCAGCTCATGAGCATATTTATTCGCTGATTTATTGGGCTCCACAATGTTGATCAGTATGAGATCCAACAACTCGACAGACAAATTATCTGCCTCCGTTATTAGGGGACTTAACACATCCAGGAAAAAGTTCTTCACTTTCACGCTGTGCTGATCGCTGCAATTGTAAAAAATTGTAAGTAATCAATAAGAATTGGCAATCAAATAACAACTGCAACCGAGCTCACTTGATGATCTTAAACACGGTGCTGAATAGCTCGTAAAAGATTTCCTGACAATCCTCCAGCTCAAAGCACATGTTGAACGACTTGACGAAGGCCAAATTCTCCAGCAAGTAGAAGTAGCGTTTAAACGAGGGATCCCGTGGATCCTTTAGGCCATGCAGTTGCTTGATGAAAAACTTAAAGATGGCCTTGATCTGATCTTGCTCCTTGTAGGGCGCCTCTGGCGCATAAACCCGCAACACATCAGCTATGCAACACGCGATCAGCAATTGAACATCTCGCGACTGATGCTGCATGAAGAAGTCGTCCAGCAAGTGAAGCGCCAATGGAATGTACTGCTGATGCAAGTTGTCATCCTGATCCATGGTCTGCAGCACATTCGCCAGAGTCTACCAGAGACGTTAAACGTTAGACAGTTGGCACTCGTGATGGTGTTGTATACTAACCTTGAGACGGCGAATAAGCTCATCGGTGCCCAGATCCTCAACCAACGGCCTACAGCCGTTGGGATAAACAATGTCCGCCATTAATTCGTCTCCTTTTACCTTTCACGATATGCAGCTGCAAATGTAAACAAAGTATTTTCAATTATTTTGCAACACATAAATAGAATCACAATAGTAAAGAGCAACAACGTAAACGATTGATAAAAAAGGCACATAACAGCGCCAAGGCAGCGCGGCAGCGGCGGCGGCAGCGTTGCCAAATCAACGATTGCAGCGGGCGGCAGCATTGCCAAGCCACACACACACATGCACACACACACTCGCACACACACACACACACTGCTGAAACATACACTGGGGAATCAAAGAGATATTATTGTCAAAATGCTTCATTGCTAATTGTTTGCGAAACAATCATTTTTTTTATATATATATATATCCATTTATATTTTCATCTAATTTGACTACATTTTGCAGCTGCAAATTTTTATGCAGAGCTGGTCTTACTTTTCACAATCGGATTGCAGCGATACTCAGCGGTAAAAAAGAATTGGCAAATTCTAATTATGGATGCCGCACTTTTGCAGTAAATATGGTCAGATTTCACCGAAACAACACCACATAAATACTTTTTGTTTATAATTGCGTTGACATTTTCATAAAAACTTTGTGTAAAAGATGAGAATAAAACGCGTTTGTTGTCAGCGAGAAAATTTTTAACAGCGCACTTTTTGTGCGAAATGGCACGCCATTACTCTGCTAACAACGTGGCCAGATATTAAGAAACACTACAGTTGGGCAACGCCGCGCAAATTTTGAGTTGTATTTTAACAGCTTGCTCAAAGTTGCGTTCTATGTTATCATAACATACTTGAATCACCCTGTAACAAGAATTGTAAAATAGCGAAATATTTAGAAAAACAAATTTTTCTTTTAGTCTTTTAAAATAACAGTTATTACCAAATAAGCTTTAATAGTAGGTTTAATTTTTATTGTATTTCTAAAGATTACTTGGATTTAAAATGGCTGAGCTGCGTTGTAAATTTCATTAATATACACTTTTGTTGTAATACTTTATTTTAGTGTGTAGTAGTTCATTAGTTATATTATTACATTAAAAATATGGAAATATTCAAAATGTATTTGATAAGCTGTTGCTGTTAATAACATTTCCGCGAAATGTTAACATGCATTCGTTGGCATGTGTGCGTGCTTTGACAGCTGGTTGCATTATCGCTGTGTATGAAAATAGTTTGTATCTTATCTGTGCCAAATGCGAATGATAATGTTGCGTTTAAACTCATCGGCCGTTGAATAGTGCGATCGAAAATGTAACGGTCGAATTTGCATTTAAATTTAAAACTGCCAACGGTGCCATCGCGTCCATGACAACCGGTGCGCATGGCTATCAACACCGCAAAAGGGAAATCAACAAAAAATACTCAAAGCTGTGGTAAGTGTTCTGCCGGTTGCTCCAATTAGCGGTCGCAGCTCTTTAATTTAATTAGGCACAGTACGCCCGACGATGGACGGCATAGGACAAATGTGCCAGTTTGTTACCAGCTGCAGCAGCAGCAGCATATTTACGGCATAACTTACGTAAATATTGCATATTTACAGTTATAAATATAGACATACATATTTGATATGATAGCTGGCAAGAAGAAGCTGCACAATCTGTGGAACTTAACATAATCAAGCAATGTAAATGAGCCGCATTATTATGGCTTCTTTGCGTGTAGTTAATAGGTAAGTCTAAAAGCTACTATTGAATAAAAAGTAACTATTGAATAATTGAGTTGAACTCCTTGCAGATTAGTCTGTCGTGGCTTTATTGTGCTCACTCTGTTGCTCATGTTCTTCAACGAAGTACTTATTTACTATATAGCACAATCCAGCTGGCATTCAATTGATTGCCAAAATGGTAAGTTTCCGTGTACTGGTAAACATACTTATTCACCGACTGAATGCACTCTTATCAGACAACTGCACTCGCCTGCTGCTTATTGCGGATCCACAAATTCTGGGCAACTCCTATGATCGGTCATCGCATAGTTCGTTGGCAAGATACGATTCGGACAGGTATCTGCAGAAGTCCTTTGAGCGTGCCATCTCATTCACGCAGCCACACATCATCGTTTTCTTGGGAGATTTACTGGATGAGGGTAACATAGCTACCGCTCAGGAATACAAGCAGTATGTGAAGCGCTTTAAGCGCATTTTCCAAAATAAAAAAACAACAAACGTAAGTAGAGAATGGCAAATATGAAATGACATATAATAAAATACCCCAGTAGAGAGAATTCAATGTATTCACGAGATTCATCGAAATAGTATTTCCAAATATATTTTGTATATGATAGTGTCAGCGAACCTCTTGGTTCGATTCTCAGAACAATTTCAATTTTTTTAAGGGGACACTCGATTTTTCTAGTCAAATTCATACTAAACCCCCTCATACGGTGATATATGTGCAAATTTTGAGGAAGGTATGGAGAATAGTGACGCTAACAAAGACAATTGTAAGTCAAATGACAAAATATAAAATCATTTAATGGAAAACATTTGTATTTTTTATTCAAATAAAAATAACATTTGTCGAAGCGTTGATTAGCATCCGTTCAAGAGAGTTTTCATCGCATTTATATACAAATTTGATGTGTACCAAGTTTAATTAAAATACTTATGAGGAAAGCTGAACGAATTCCCTTAACAAAACTGTAATATCCTCTGCTGGGGTATAGCTTATTAACGCTTTATAACATATTCTACTAAACCAATTAACTGATAGTTTCGCATGATCTCTGCCTACTTTCAGCGCATTCATGTGCCAGGTGATAACGACATTGGTGGCGACAATGGCGATTACATTTCCAACTCGAATCAGCGACGCTTCGAAAACGAATTTATGAGCGAAGATCTGTTTGACTATGACAATCGTTTGCGTTTCTTTAAGATCAATCGCATGCTGCTGGATTTCACAAATCCCGACAAAGATCACAATGCTGATCGCCTGCGCATTGGGGTCTCGCATGCTCCACTCCTCATTGGTGGTGGCCCATTGTTGCGAGCCATTATCAGCGAATTGGATCCGCATATTATATTTTCGGGACATTGGCACGAATCGCGCATATTTATATATCCCTCCACGAAGGTCATCAATTTCTATGAGAATGCCGTGCGACACTTTGATCTGAAGGCATTAAAGGAGCAGGATCACAGTTACCTGGAGATTATGGTGCCCACCTGCTCGTATCGCATGGGAAAATCAAAGATTGGCATGGGTTACGCAGTGCTTGGTGAGTTAAGTGTGTCTCACAATTAAATATTGTAATTAAAGAATTTTCTGTTTAGAGGACCACAATCTGAGTTACACGGTGCTGTGGCAGCCGAATCGCTTTATACTCCTGTTCACTTACCTCTTCTGGGGCCTCTTTGTGCTGTGCGGCGGCATTGTCTACAAAATGATGACACGATGCCCCTTCCGAGTGGTCAAGAGGCAATCACATTATAGTCGCGTATCGAATGTACCTCAATTTTAGACTGCATAATCCTATCATTAAGATCATGAGATTCCTTTTTGAAACAGTAATTAGCTTAGCATTTTAGAGAAGCCAAAACTTGTATTTATAACATATTTATTGAAATGTACTGCAGTTATTTTCTAGTTAATTGTAGCGTTAATTCTAAGTCCATACCATATCACAAAACATTGGTTGTACTCTTTTCCCTGAAAAATAAAAATATCTCCATACTATGTAGTCGAACGCAGAGTTGCATTTGCCGGCAGTAATTGCAAATACTGGTTAAATAGTGGGAACAGTGCAGGACGCATGCGCCGACCGGCTGGCTGAAGGCAGCTCGGCCTGCCAGCCTTAAATTAGCTCTTTGCGGCGTCAGTTCAATTTCGAATGCGAACGAGAGAGGTTGTCAGTTGTGGTAAACGCTCCCGGCTCTCCGCCCTTACACAGTTACGGGCTATGCAGAAGGATAATTAAGCGTGACGCGTGTGCGTAACATAAAAATAAACATTAAGCGGCAGATGCCCGACGTCGCGTCGTCAGCGCTGTGTGAAGTGAAATGAACTGAGGCTGCGTTGCGGAAAATTAAATGGAATAAAAAGCCAAAGAAACCAAAAATTCCTGCCATTCAAAAACATAAAAATAAAAGAAGTGAAAATAAATAAAGAGCCAGACCCTCACACCGGTTTTGTGCGAACCGAATAAAGGCAAATAAATAAAACAAAAGGAGAACGCGAACGGGAATCGGGCGATCGTGAAATCAAACAAATTCTTGAAGTCGCGCCACGATGAAGTCACAGATAACCGTGTGGCGGCTCTTAAGCTGCGCTCTGATCCTCAGCTCTGTGCGCGGTAAGAACAGCTCTGAGTCAACATCTCTCGACGACTCATCGTTGTTCGTTCGCCACCATTTCAATGTGTATCTTTATCTGTATCTCTCACAGCATCGCCAATGCCGCCAGCGGAAGTCGCCGGCATACTGCAAGGTCCGCAGTCACAGCTAACCGTTAAGGAGCAGAGTGCGCTGCAGCTGCCGTGTGTCTATCAGTTGCCGGACGTGTTCCGCCAGAGCAACAGTGTGACGCTGCGTTGGCGCAAGGATGGCAAGACGCTGCGCCAGGTGGAGCTGGGCCAGGCGAGCAGCACCACCAGCGAACCGCAGCTGGAGACATTGGTGCGCGAGGATGCTCGACTGACGCTGCGCAAGGAGAACGGTTCGCTGCACTTTGCCAGCGTGCTGGCCAGCGATGCGGGTCAGTATCAGTGCGAACTGCTGGTCGAGGGGCAGCCGGCGACCAGCTCCAGCACCGGCACCTTGGAGGTGATTGAGCAGCTGAAGTTTGTGCCGCAGCCAACGTCGAAGAATCTGGAGCTGGGCAGCGTCAGCAAAGTGCACTGCAAGGCACAAGGCACGCCGCCGCCTCAAGTCAAGTGGATGCGGGTAAGCTGGGGGCAAACCATTTGAAGCCAATTCCACAGCACATTGTCATCGTCTGATCTCTGCAGGAATCTCAACTGCCGCTGCCCGAGAACGTCACCGATCTCAATGGCACGCTGGTCTTTCGTGGCGTCAGCAATGAGCAGCGTGGTCAGTACACTTGCATGGCCAGCAACAGCCAGGGACAGATTAGCGCCACAGTGTCCATCAATGTGGTGGTGGCGCCCAAGTTTACGGTGCCGCCCGTGGGTCCCGGTGAGGTAACCGAGGGCGCCATCGCTGTCATGCACTGCCAGGCGACGGGCGAGCCAAAGCCCACGATACAGTGGGATAAGGATCTGACGTATCTGAATGAGAACAACACGGATCCGGCGCGTTTCCATCTGCTCGAGAATGGCACACTGGAGATACTCAATGTACAGACCGAGGACGAGGGTCGCTATGGCTGCACCATTGGCAGCAGTGCCGGATTGAAGCGCGAGGAAGTGCTGCTGGTGGTCAAGAGCAACAAGTCTGCCTCCAACTCAATTGTCACCCGCATTATCATTGTGATCATTTGCCTGGCATTCCTCTACTTTGTGCTAGTGCTGGGCCTGAAGCTCTGGTATCGCTATCGTCGCCACATGGGCAAGGTGCAGCTCGAGGATGCGACACATGCGGCCGTCGATGGCGACGGCGACGGCCACGAGCACGCCGAGCACGAGCCCTGCCTCACCGAGGCCAATTCCAGCAAGAACCTCAAGAGCAAGCTGCGCGAAAGCACCATTCTGGAGCAGGAGTCGCAGGTGGCCGATGACATTGTCTAGGATACGCAGTATGAAATTTCGGCTCTCCAGTTGCCACTTTCAACGATGATCTCCCGGCCGGATCCCACTTGCCTCCGCCAGCCGCTCTCTTTATATATATGTTACTCGATTTTGTTGTTAAGCGTGAAATGCCCTTAAAAAATCTATTTGTATTTATATATGTACGTATATTTATCTATGTGTGTGAGTGCGACTGTGCGTGTGTGAGTGTGTGAGTGAGTATGCCTGTATATAAGTATATATCCATGTACAGTTATTTTATAGTAGAATAAATATTTTATAGCTCTCATAGAGCCCATTTTATAGTGCTATCGAAAATTCCTCTTCTTAATGGTTAATGGTGCGGGACGGAGTTACAGAACTCTGGAGTCCCGGAGTCGGGGCAATTTCGATCATAAAATTTCTTCTATCGTTCGTACAATTTTACTACCGTACGGTACGCACATTGCCGTCCCCCCTTCTCACCCCCTCCCTCTCCCGGTGAGCTCCTTTCCGCTGCTTCTGCTGCTGGCCCCACATAAAGCTCGTGCAACTCGACGAATGCTCAGTTTTTTATGTTCCTCGCTTTTTATGAGCGCTGCAGCCGGCAACGCAATGAAATGTGCCAACTGACGAGTACCAAGACCTACACACAATACCCTCCCCTCCCTCCTTCATAGCATTCCATAAGCCCACAGAACCGAGCATATATATACAGATATGTTTGTGATGGATATTTAAGATACCAAATAAACTGGAATGCCGAGATTGCGGCAATTTGTGTAGCGCATTCTCTAGCAGACTCTTGGACGAACTGCCTCTTCTGAATATTGTTCTGCATTCGATAAAACTATATATATATATATAATATGTAGAATAGACAAAACCATGGTTGACATTCCTTGACTGCTATGAAATAAATATTTATTTTTCCAAACTGAAATATGGTTTAAATATTATTGGTTCAAATTAAATGTTTCTAAATATATTTTCCAGTTTTCATTATCTTGTTTATGAGAATTAATTACACACTCAAAATTCCATATTGAATTCACAACTTGAATGAAGTTTTCACTCAGCTTTTTATGTTTCAATTTACTTTAAATGACAAATGCATAGAGTAATAAAAATTTCATGCACATTATTTTAATGGTCTTCAATTGATCAGAAAGTGTTAAACCATTCGACATCTGTGATTCCCTTTGCCATTTCCTTGTCTTTATGTTATCTCTAAAACGTCAATCCATTTCTCGTTTTTTTCTTCTCCTTAATCAGCAGTTGACTACCCACTGAAACTCAACGATGACATTTTAGCGCAATTACCAACGTCTGCACTTAATCGCTTCATTTTCACAACCATTTCCATATCCATTCCGATTTCCCTTGCCAGTTTTAGTTTGAGCTCCATTTCCATTTGATTTGCCTGATGCCTGCTGCTGTTCAACTTCAATCGCAATTGTCTTTTTGCCTATGCGTTTTATGCATATTTTATGGTTTTTTATAGCGCACACATAAACAAATGCGCCCATAGTCCATAGCCCGAAGGCACATCAAAGGCAACTACACATGCGCACGCTGACGGATCTCATGCATACATATGTGGAGCCAACACATGGGCACAGATAAAAAGCGGCAAGTGCAATTAAACGACCCAAAACACCACCCGAAGTCACCTATCCCTATCCCTATCACCCTCCTCCTCCTTCCCTTGAGCGAAACCGATTTGCTCAGGTTTCCTCCTCCTCACTTCTGCTCCACAGAGCTGGCTGGTGTGCCTTTGATCTACAGCGGCGATGGCGACGACATCGACATCCACATCCACATCGACTTCGGCATTAAAACTCGTTGTTGAGGTCTCTGCCCTTCCGTGTGTTTCTTCTTGTGTTTTCTCTGGTGTTGTTTTTGCTGCTTTCGGGTACTTTTTCGCCTCATTTGTTTATGGCAAGTGCACAGAGATCCAAATGCATTGGAACACCTCGAAAACTTGTGTTTAAATGTTTATTTTGTTTAGTCTACCCCAAAAGGCCGCATTACTAAAAATTTATTTTAATGCCTTTCGAAATGTTTGATGTTTGCAGCAGCACCCAACCCAATGATCACTGATCACTGATCGCTTCCAGAGGCCAGAAGTAGTAAACTCTTTCGGTCCGGGATTGCTTGGAATTTGCTACATAAAATTATACGAGGCGTTGAGTTAGCGTAAGCATGCATTATGTTTGGTTCACTTAAGATCAAAGTCTGAACAAATATTTAGGCAATAGTACTTACAGCATTACTGTTCAAAGGTTCTAAAGTAGTAAAACACTTTAATTTCTATAAATTTATGCTCATTTCTAAAACCAAAACGCATACATACACATATTTTTCCCTTACCTACTCGTATTTTAGAAAATAATATCCCAAGTTATAGCATTTTATATTATTAACGCAACATTTGGCATGTTCTGGGTCGATCGTTGCCGCCCTACAACGCGCTTAGACAAACAATGGAATCAGCATGTATATATATGTCATATGCTACATATATAAGCCCAATAGGCCCAGGCCGACATAAATCTCCAACTTTATGACATCAATAACTGTCGCCTGGTCATAGAATAGAAAAGCGCACGGACGGACAGCATTTTGGATGGTCTGTGATAACCACAGCCAGCAACCCAGGGCTGTGTCTGTTGTTAATCAGTAAGACCACCCCTCAACACATACATACACATATATATATATATATATATATATATACATATTTAACTGTATCTGTGTGTATACGAATGGCAACGGCATTTTTATGACTCTTGGGTGTCAGTCGAAAGGATCTGTTGCAATTGTTTTGGGTTCGCGCTGCCTTTGGGGGTTGAAAGGCGTCGTAAAAAAGCCGGAAAACTATAAAATGAAAAACACACACACACACAGACACGCATACATTTAATCGGTCAGACCACGCACAGTAGTCAACAGTCGTTTAGTGTCTTAGACGGAAGCTTCTTGCAGTATTCCCGCCAGTGTGAGTCCGCTCGTAAAAACAGCAAGCTACCAATCTTGCAACCTCCAACTTCCCACCTCCCCCGTGCACCATCTCCCTTTCGACAAACCCATCACCCATCGTCACTCGCTACTCATTCACTTTGTAATCATCGTCAACTCGTGCTTGGTTATTAAGGCGCATTATTGTCTGCGTTTGCCAGCAGAAGGGCGAGGGATTGCTTGGAGAGGGGTCGCGAAGTCCAAAAGCGCTGATTATTGACAGCTGATAACTTCATTTGGCATCTAAAGCGATTAGCCGTTCGCCTGGACATTCGTTTGCGATGAATTTTAAATCCGAGCATTAATTGCGAATTAATGCACTTTAATTACAGTCAATGCTGAGTTTCAAATATCCAATTTGCCGATTGTAGCAAAAATGTAGTGGCTTTTAATAATAGCAGTAATAATTATATATTTAAAAGTTAGTAGCAGTTAGTGCGAAATAATTATAGTTATTGCGAGTACATAGTCTTTTAAAGATAATAATCAATTTCCAGAAAACAATATTTATTTTATTTGTTTATAAATTTTAAATGCATATTAATTAAAATTGTATAACTATAATTAAATGTAAGCATTTATTCAGATTTGCAAGATACTTTTCAGTTTATGACTTGCCAATATTAATAATAGTAATTTTTTAACATCGACTGTTAATAATTGACTTTAACATAAAATACAAACAATTTTCTTACATAAAATGGTGAAATTAATTCAATTTACAATTTTTTTTACTGATAACTGTATGCCTTCAAAACGTCAATTCAAACAGTGAAAATTGTGGCGCCAATTGTTTACCGGTATTTTGAAATCAGCGCACGGCAACACTGTTTGGATACAGGCAAATAATACTGGGAAAGCAAAAGGCAGAAGACAAAGGGAGAAGGAGTGTGGCCCTGTGAGAACGGGCGTGCGAGAGAGCGAGTGAGAGGAGAGTATGGGAGAGACCATTCCCAGTATATTGCAGACAGGCAAAGCATAAAAAGCCGGTTCCACAAACAACTCCAACTGCCGACCGTCTTCAGTAATAAACAGACGTCGAACGCAGGCGGTTCTCCAAGCGTAATTTGTATCTGCTGCGTGTGCTGCGTGTGTTGTGTGTTCGCTGCGTATCTGCTGCTGTATCTGACGCCCCGCGACGGTGAGCCCGGACTCCCCGCACTCGCCCAAAACGTGAACCGAAAAACAGCAAACAATAAGAAATAAGCAATACGAAGAACATACGAAAAACACCCACCAAAAACAGAAACTCAAACGCAAACGCAAAATAAAAGCCGGTTCGGTTCGGTGCGGTTGATTCGCCAAGGCATCCCAAGGATGCAGTGCATTGAACATTTTGTATCTTTAGGATACAAATTAAGTTGATTTGTTGCGCTCGCCTTGTGTGCGCCTCGCATACGTTTTGGAGTTGGAGTTGGCTCTGGTCTGGTCTGATCTGGCCTGGGTAATTGAACTGCACCCCGTCCACGCAACACAATCAAAAGAGTATCTGGCCCCCGTCTTGTGCCTTGTGCCTTGCGTTTTGTGTATCTAGATACCTTTGTCGGTAACGGTGTCGGTGTCGGTCTCGGTCTCAGCGTCGCAGTCTCTGTCGGTGTCGATATCGCTGCCATTACAATTTGACGACAGCCAAAGCAGCAGCAGTCAGACTGAAACCTGGCTGCTTGTCGCTTGTCAATCTAGGCGCTGATAAAAAACGCAACCACAAAACATAAACCAACATCAACAACAAGAACTACAACTAGCAGCAAGTGCCGTGAATCGTCTTGGTATCTCTTTTTGCCTTTTGGTCGCCGTGTTCAGTGATAAATGCATTTCATGCGTTCCAACTATGTAAATACCAATTTAATTTGAGTGTCTATAGTAAATACAGTTCCCTCCAAGCCCGAACCGTTCAAAAGGGCAGTCAGCAGTCATCAGCAGTTGGAATCGTTGTCGCAGTCGCAGTCGCAGTCGTTGTCGCTGTCGTTGTCGATGTCGCTGTCTGACTGGGCCGGGCATCCAAATATTGAATATTTACACATGCGTTGAGAGTGGAGTGCATTTTCGAGTGCCTGCACTTACGAGTATAGCCCACTGTGCTCTAAAGGGATATACTCGCACTCTCGAGTGCGATACGAATTCGAATACGAATCTGAGTACCTATATCATCATCATCATCATCGTCATCGTCATCACTTTGTCAGCCCATAAGTGACCGAGTATATATACATATATGTGTGTGTGTGTGTGATTCAGTGTGTTAACATAGTTTGCTAATTGGCCTATAAGCCAGATCTGAGATACTTCGAGACACTCGACAAGCATTCCCCGAGAATCTATTGTACACACTCAACACCACCAACAACAACACAACAATCAATGGATATGAATATGCTGTTGATGTTCAGCCTGGCGATGGCTGCATTGGGTAAGTGAATACTTTTTGAATGCCATTCAAATCAAGTGTTCTATAAACTGGGGTGAGGCTGGGCCATGCTTTAGATAAATCAGTGAATCTCTAAATAATGATTACAAATTCACGACAACTGAGCAGAACTAAATCGAATCGAATCTCGAATATATGTATGTATGCTTTTATTCTGATTTATTACTGGTTGTTGACCACTTGTTTTGGTATTTGAAAAGGGACAATTCAATAGAACGCTTTAACGCAAAATGTTTCATTATTCAAGATTATCGCCATCATTATTATCATTATCATTATTATTTACTGTTGTCTTATAATTTCTCATATATTTAAACGTTTGATGGTAGCCGAAAATTGACAGGATTATTTTAAAATATGCTTCAAATGATTATTCAATTCTTATTATACGACAGTAGGAGTTTATGAATGCCTATTATATATATTAAATAATGTTTGAATATAAGTTTCTAGTTAGAGACGACTCTGAGTTTTTAACATAACTAGCTGGATACTTAACTGATATCAAATGAAATTCCTTCTGTTCAATATATCAACGAGGCTGTCTATTTGATTTTGTGAGATGCAATTCTTGCGAATCAGAACCCTGTATCTATAGGAGTATAGAAGTATATTTGTATGTATTTAATACATGGTAACATTTTCTTCAATGTTTTACTTATTATTGAAATTTTCTGAATATTACTTATAGATATTTTACATACATACTAGGATTTTCTTCAAAGGTTCACTTATCTTTGCCATTATCTTAATAGATAGATAGTTTGTAATTCTTACACATGTAATAAGTAAAGTCGATTCAAAATCTGTTAACAATTAAAAATAGCAGTTGGTTGGAAGTTCAATGTCGTAATTTGATGCCGGAAATATGCATTGCTCTAAATCATTCTTTGGACAACTTTGTGAGTAATTGAGCCACAACTCCGACTTGTTTGACGTCCTGCTGAAACTACTCATACTCCTTTCATTTAAATCATAATTAGTTGACTGCTTTTGTCATTCTTTGGCCTAGGTAGGCGCTGCTCTCCTCTGTACAGAGTACAGCTGAAGACGTCTCAAAGAAAAGTGACCGCAGAGAGGGCGATCAGGTTACAAGCCAAGCGGCAAGTCGCATTGTCTGCAATTGAATTCGAAAGCAAACGGCGCGCAAAATGACTCAATTAAGAGGCAACTGGGTGGGCGACCAGGAGACGTCAAGAGAAGGATGCAGACCACAGAGCAAGCAAAACTAATGCCCGAAAAGCAGCGGGAGGGGCAGTTGAGGACGACAAGGACTGGCAGCCTATGAAAAATTATGAGGACTGTAAGGACATGCCGGCCAAGTTCAAAATAAAGTCGTTAGGCAAACAACAACGTCGAAAAAGAAAAGCAAACAATGCCAAGGAAGTACACACACACACACACGGACACACTCTTAAGTAGGCTGTCGGAGCAGACAGGACATAAGGAGACAGGGATCAAATAGGGATCGCCATTGGCACTTGAAGTGAGAGAAGCGACGCCGAAAATTCAGCTAATCAAATGTAGTTTACGCAGCCGGAGGAGAGATGAGAGAGGCGAGAGCGAGGCAAACACAAAGGGACATACAATTATGTAAAACTACAGACACCGGAATGCATGAATATGTGTGTGTGTTTGTGTGTGTGTGTGTGTGTGTGTGTGAGTGACAGGACACGCTGAAAACTGCTGACTGTTAAGTAGCACAAAGGCAAACAGCCGCAGACAAAAGGCAACCGGAGCCAGACCCAGAGTCAGAGCCAGAGCTACAGTCAGAGTCAGAGTCAGAGTTGTTGCCTGTGGCAGTGGCAGTGGCAGAATGGGATGTTGGTGGCACGGAGCATATTTCAAATCTGTGCTACGTTCAACGTCCATTATTTGTATGGCAAATAATAAGGCAGTCTGTCTGTGTGTGAGTCTTTGTGTGGCAGTCATAATTTGTTATTCAAGCATGCAAAATGCTGCATGCAACATGCCATGCCAGGCATGCCACACACACACACACACACACACACACACACAGACTGAGGAAGGGACTTCGACTCGCACTCAGTCAGCAGGCAGCTGACATGAGGCAGCAAACTCACAGTATGAATATGCAACTCTCATAAAACTTGCCCCTTCAGAGCATGGCACAAACTTAAAGTTCATGTAGAGCACTCATAATTGTATGAATTAGACGTGTATTGCAAATCTCTAGAGCACCACACTCTCAGCTCTTAACTCTCAGCTCTCTGCGTTGCCCCCCCGTCATAGCATCGCCTCGATTAGACGGGATGAGGTAAAACTCATTAAAAGTGGGCAAAAAATGTATGAAAAGAGTTGAGAACAATTAAAGATTCGTTTGGGCTCGCAATCAGCACAGTTGATGCTGAAATCAAGCAATGCCTAGTCCGATATGATCTTTTACTTTTCATTAAATTAATCATGATAATTAAAATTAAACTGTTTTGATCTGTTTAATGAAATGTGGGTTATATTGTTATTGATTGAAAATGATCGTAAATTATGTGTAAGCATATAAATTATTTTTTTAGTTGCTCATTTAAAAGTATTTTCTGCCGTTGCTATTGATTATTAAAATCATAAGCTTTGATGAATTCGTAGAGAATAAGTTAACTCTATGAAGAGATTAATTCTGCAGAGATTTGTCGCTTGATCCAATTTTCTTATTTTCCTTTTTTATATTGTTAAAACATTTTATAAAGAGTTAAGAATTCAAACAACTGTTATCTGAGTCTAGTATGATTCTGCGTTAACTCTTTAGTCAGTCTTCTCTTTTTAAGCTAAATAACTTTGATTCAAGACAGACCATTACATCATCCAGCAGGGGCGTGTTGTTGGCGTTCGTTCCCTCGTATTCCATGTTTTATTTTATGTACAACACTAAAAAATAAACCGCACATTCCTTTAGGTTTAACAATATAAGAACTGGTAGCACATTTGAAAAGGAAGATGCTTATCATTGCAGTGCAGAGAAATGCTGTAAAAAATACGCAATAATGAACATCCTTTCATTTTGTTGGGGTTTTTTTTTTATTATATTCTTGCCTTGTTTTTCTGTTCCGTCTGTAGTTATTTTTTGCCTTGTTGTGAACCCTAGATCAAACTTTTGACGGGTAATTGTCATGCACATTCATTTCCAGCGTCCATTCTGACATTGCTCCGCTCTCTCTATCTCTGTTCCTCTTCTCTTTCCGTCTCTCTCTCGCTCAGAGTCTTACTGTTGTGCTGTTCAAATGCCTTTCCCATGTTGACTTGCAGTTTTTCCGAAGGTTTCACAGTGTTGACTCTGAAAATGCCAGAAATTCTTGAGTGACAGTTGAGATTTGTCTCTCCGCTCCGCTTCGCCTCTTCTCAGCATTTTAGCTTTTCTTGTAGTCTTTTGATTGGCCTGGAAAAGCAAATGAAACGCCACCCAAGGGGGCGTCTATCAATGGGCAAGTTCAAGTGCTGACTGTGCCACATGTAGCAAGCACATGTTGGCCGCTGCTGGACTCCAGATTATTACACTGATATTTTCGCATTCATTGAGCTTAATCGACAAATGTTGCCCCAGCAGTTGGTCAACGATTCAGACACTCGCTGACTTCGGGATTTCGGAACTCGAACACTCGAAGGCAGCACAAACAAACGAACTAATTATCACACACAGACAGCTACAGATACAGATACAGATACAGATACAATTGGAGGAGCAAGAGGAGACCTCAAGCTGGAGCTGGACTTCCCGCTGTTCCCGTCGCCACATCATCTCTGTAACACTCTGACTTGACTTATTTTTGCCCACGTCAGCGCAATCAAGGCGAAACAAACCGTATCGAACCTTACCGGGGGCGCATATTTCTTTAATCGACGCCCAGTAAGACCGACTTCCCGACTGTCTGGAGACTTTCGACTGGGACTGGGACTGTCGACTGGTTGCTGGTTGCTGCAGCAAATTAAATCGATTCTGGTTGGTTGACTTAAAAGGCAGGGCGCCGGGAGGCAGCGACGAACTGCCCCAGAGTCAGCTCTGCCCGACAGCCTGTGTGGTTGTGGTTGACTTTGTGGCTCCAAGCTTGTGTGTTGTGTATCATAACACGTCGCTGACTATGTGACTGGCATATGATTTGCAGTTTGCCCCACCAAGCCAAAAAAACAAGAGGAAAAACTGCCAACAACAACAAATGGGTTTAATGATGATATTGTTGCAGCTGTTGTTGCTGTTGTCGCTTCTATTGTACCTTGCTTTGGCCTGCTTATTGATTCCGTGTTGAGCCCCGCCCTGCTAAAGTTTGCCTTTTCGAGGTGTTTTCCTAAATTGCTTCAATTAGTGGCAAAATGTAATGGTGCCCGTTTTGTAGTTACTGCGTCCCAATCCTCCCATGTCTCTCTGCCTCTTCCCTCTCTGCCTGGGACGAGCACCTCGTACAATCAAATATAATCGTTTCTGAATTGCTTGCCAAGTTGGCTTTTAACTTAGCCTTGGTCTTCTCCTGGTTGTGGTTAAGCCACAATGTATTCGGCTTTAGGTGGCGCCTAATAAAATTTGGCTTAATGGTTATCTTCATGTTCTTTTACCACTAAAAAGAATCATTGCGAGATAACGTTAAGAGCTTTTGCATTAAAGTTTGGCATTTGGTTTTCATCATTTATTGGTTTCCTACCTTTTAATCAATTAGGTATTTGTTGAGTTATAGTAAGAGCACTGTTATTAAAGTTCAAAATGTAAGTTTTTGAAATTACTCTACCTATTTGGTATTTGGGATTACTTTATTAAATCAGACTTATACTGTTGTGTAGGTGTTATTTGAATAATAGATTCAATGATTATAAATTATAAATTTCATAAATATATTTATGTGTGTAAACAGGATTTTCAAGGATATATCTTTCTTATTTTATCAAAAGGCCTTTAGCAATGATGCATTGATTTCATATCAAATTATATTATATTATTACATTCCTATTCAAAAATTAAATAAATATGAGTTTGTAGCTCTTTTCTTTCCTTAAATTAATGCGATTTTTTCTTTTTTATAATGTATTGTTTGTATTTATCATTCTATTAATTGTATGACGGATTGCAGCAGTACAGGAGCCCTTTTTTACTTTTGTCCACATATTTATTTTGCAGTCAATACGTTAACATAAGGAGCTTAAAAAGCAATGCATCCAAGTTGGATTTAGAAAAATCGTGAGATCGGAAGAGTGTTCGTTCTTCGGCATCCATCGTTTATTTAATATTGTAATTTTAATAATTTTTTTTTGCATTTCTCTTTGATGTTTTTCGACACGCAAAAGCTCCTGTCTGCAATATGCTCTGTAATTTTGTTGTGATGCTTTTTTTGTTTTATGCCACTTGCCGCGTAACAAAATTGCATTTAGCTTAACCACTGTAATTTGAGCCGATTAAGCACATTTAATTTGCTTAAACCACTTTAATTAAAGGCAATTATGGCAAATGTAGTTTTTGGTAATTATGTTGAAGTGCCGTCAATTCCTAAAGGGAATCGTTTGCAGGTGCCTACAACAATGTTATTCAACTCAAAAAAAAAACCAACATTACTTATGTGAAAATGGGACAACAAAATATTCTGAACCTTTCCATAGTTAAAAGAAAAAAGAGCATTAGGGCGAAAACAACTTTACTGAAGAAAAATCAAAAATAAAAAAAACTGATTCATGATATCTGCCTTATGGAAGGAAAAAATTGCTATATATGTAGTTGCAAGGGTAAATTAAATTAATACAAAATGGTAAACAATTAGACACAGGGTTTTGTTTTTTCTAAATATTTAATAGTAATTATTTATTTGTATGACAAAAAATGAATAGTTTAAAAAAAAAAATATGTTCATATGAAAGAAACATAAAAGTTAAAAAAAAGTATTTAATATTAGCATTGAATGCTTCAAAGAAAAGTTCAACCAAAATCAAGTTAGGGAATCAAGGCGAAAAGCGGAATATGAAAACATAGCTAGAATATATAAATTATTCATGAGTGCTGATGCAGGGGAAAAGGAAAAGTCAGTTAAGTAGTCTATAAATAATAATTATGTATCGTATGTCGGACATCATTCAGGCATTAATCCTCTGGCATTTCCAATTACAGCTCCCAACCCCGCCTGCTCGTCGCGTTACATTCAACCGGGCCAGAGCCAGGCCATCATCGAGAACGATGCCGTTGACTTTAGCTGCGAGGCAAGGGCAAGTGGCCCCTCCAGCGATTTGCATTACGAGTGGTTGCATAATGGTGAGTACACTATATCATAGAGAGCGCGAGAGGGAAGGTATAACTCTACGGCATTGCATTGCAGGTCAGCAAATTGTGTATGACAAACGCGTGCAACGAATCGACGGCGATTTGCATATCGAGTCGGTGCAACGCGATGATGCCGGTGACTTTGTGTGCATCGCAACCAGTGTGGCCAGCGGCGCCAGGCAGGAGTCGCCTTCAGCTAAATTGAGCGTGATATGTAAGTACCACCCAGCCATACAATATTATACAAAAAAGTAGTCAAGAGCCGAGTGTTGCCTCTGATTGTGAGAGTATCTTTGCATCAGAGTTGACTTCCGTCCTTCATCAGCTTCCCACAAATCAGACGGGCAGGTGAAGAAGCATAAGAACTGCAACAACAATGCAGCAAGTAGCTACACTGATGAAAGATAAAAGCCAAAAACTTTTGATGTACACGCGTCACGCACAGCACCAGGCACAGGAAGTACAGTGCAATGCACAGCCAATGCATTTTCCAGGGCAACGTTGCGTGGCCAAAACGGCCGAGGGAGTGTGTGAGAGAGAGCGAGCAGGCAGATGCATGCAACACTGTGGCAAGTGCAGTTGCAGTTGTTCTTACTCTGCTGCTGCTGCTCATCATCAACGTGCTCATCGTCATCGTCGGCGTCATGTGATTGATGTTCATTTAGTTGCGTTGCCTTTAAGCAGAAAAATGCATAAATTTAACAAACAGTCGATGCCCCCCCAACTCCAACTTGCCGCACATGTAAACAAAGCGAGCTGAAGTTTTATGCACAATCTGTGTTGCATGTGTTGTTGCGTCGCTTGCGGAGTCCCTTGTTGTTGTTGCCTGCTGTCAGCACCGCCTGGCAGCTGATCAAAGTCGCTGCACATCATCAAAGACGCCTTGCCCCTTGCTCCAGCAAGCTGCCACCAATCTATTTATAGTAACTTGCGCGCTCCACTCAAGTGTTTTACCTAATTAATTAACTAATTAATTTGTAGTTTTTGGGAGTTGTTTTTAATTGCTGTTGGCAGGGCGCATGCTGCTGAAAGGTCGCTAAGTGCATTTGCGAGGCGGCTTGGGGGCATTGACGGGTTGTCGAGAGGTGATAAAACTGACTTCTCAGTGGCGCCATTGAATGGCTAGCGACTAAGTGGGTTAGCTGCTCCGATACTCCCACAAGTCCCCGGTCTGCCGACAAAAACTATTCAAATATTCGACTCGATATGGAGCGGGGAATAGGGACCCCGATTGCCATTCGCAATCTTTCCGCTAGAAATAAATGTTCAATTAAGCGCAAGAAAAGTGACATTTTGTTTGCAACATTAAACAAATTAAACAAAGAACAAATTTACCAGCATCTCGATAAAGTCAAACCGAATGCTGAATGCTCTGTAATTTTATTGTAAGACCTCAAAGTATTTTACCGAAACTTTTGTGGAAAATCACATTAAATGTTAATATATCAAATATTTGAAATAGTCGTAAAGTATTTATATTATATACTTTTACCTATAGTTAAATAATTTTGTTTATCTATCCCATTACATATAAGTATATTTAAACTGCTTTGAAGCGCTCTCAAGTTATTCATTCGATACTATTTAGTTCTGGCATTCTCCAATGAATTGCATTTATTTATATCGGCAGTATGCAATGATAGAGTTTCACATTGCAGTTCAGAAATATGAAAGTATGTAGTGTTGTTAGCAGCAATCAGAGGGCAACGCATGGTCGTTGCATAAATTCCAGTCTCAGATGCAGATCCAGTCGAGCTGCAGCTAACTGATGTCTACACAGATTCACGCAGACCCTCAAACACACACAAAACAAATACGACAAGGCGGAGAAGTGGGAATAGAAACTGAAACAGAGCCAGACCAGAGCCAGACAACTGTCAGTGCAGCCAGGCAGTCAGATAGTCAGAGAGACAGTTGGGGAGACGGGGCTTGAGCAGAGTGAAAACAGTGCAAAAGGGGTTGTTGGACTTGTGACTGCAAGGATAACCCAAGGATATGCACGGAGACCAACAGCTGAGCTGTGCCATGTGCCATAGAGACGATGTTGGATACCAAAAAAATAAAAACGAAGAAGAATGAAGCGGTGTGGTAGGTGGGGCGGCATTGGGTGAAATGTACATGGAAATGAAATGCAACATTAACACGAAACATAAACATAAAATGAGAAATGGCAATGGCAACACAACCAAACAGCCAAACAGCCAGGCAAAGTCATAAAAACCAAACAAAATGCAAAGACACGACACAAAAGGGGGCGTAAGGGCGTAGAGGACAAATCAACCCTCTGCGAGCAAGCACCCCCATCATACACTCACACACACATTCTCACACACACTCACACTCACACATGTGCCTGACTCTTCTGTTGTTGTCGAGCATTCTATGCGCCACACAAGTTCAAGTTGACTGCAGTTGGCAACTTGCGTTTTTCTCTATATTCGAGCATTCGAGCAGAGCAAAGTATTTCGGGGGCAAGCGGATAATTTTCATTTCGGTGAATGCCGGAAAAACGCATAAAATTTTACGAGCCCAAGAACGGCAGGACATTAAAGGGACGCAGACAGAAACTGTAGTCTGCTTTTTTGGCGCGTCCTCTCACTCTGGTCTATTTACTTTACTTTTGGCATTGGCTTGTAGTTACATGAGTTGATCATTAGCAGCAAAGTTTCAGCAATTGAGTGGGTACAGAAGCTTTGCCCCGGACCAGACAATGTGCGATAATCGAATGTTTAACGATTTAATTTGAAAACTGTGTGACGGGGGGGCAAGTTCAGAAGGAACAACAAATATGGGGGGTCAACTTTAATTAAAGATCTGCGGGCCAAGATAGCAGCGAGGGCTTATTGCCATAAATTTATCGCCGAAATTGCAGGCCAAAACAAAAGCCAAATCTAATGGCTATTAAAGGCAAGAATACACAAGTTTCATAAACATACATATTTCATGTTCTTTAATATTCTATCACGAATGGGGAAAAATGGTTGAAAATCATTATATACCTTAATTCAATACATGGTAATTTATTTTGAGGAACTATATTAAGTCCTTTTGTTTTACAAAAATAACTTCATCCTCTCCTATATCTTTAAGTTTACTTATTGTAAATCTCTTATGCTTATATTAATTATTAATTCGAAATCAATTTGTCAAATGCAGTAAGTACTTTAATTCACAACATTGTACTTCATTTAAGGGAACCACGTAAAATCCATGTTTTACAAAAATAACTTCCTTAATTCATCTATGATGTTAGTTACTTTAATTTTCGATTCCTCTTCGTCTTTTCGTTTCGCCACCAAATTTTCACTCAATAAGTTATTATTTCTTTCGCACTTATCAATGATAAACTTGAAGCTCTTATCTTTGCTCAGTGTGATTGGGTTACCGATCAGAATTATCAACGACTTGGCACGCGAGAGTAACACATTAACCCGCCGAGGATTTGCTACAAATTTTATGCTCTTAGAGGAACAGACCATCGATGCAATAATTATGGTCTTCTCTCGACCCTGATAACTCTCCACACTGCCAACTTCCACTTTCTTTTTGCCGTTTTGGCTAAGTAATCGTTTAATTCGCTCGCATTGCGCCAGATATGGTGTGATAATCCCAATATCATCCTCTTTCACTTTGATGTCATTTCCGAGTCCATCAGAGAGCAATTTCAGCACGTACCAGCAGACAACGTGAGCTTCCCGCTGGTTAAAACTACTGGTCGAGTGAACGTCACATGTCGTCTTTCCAATCACAGTTTGGAATAGGATTGGAAACTGACCATTGGGTAGCTCACTCCAATTGGCTGCCTCGTTTACCTGTGCGAGCGGAGCCACCGGGATTAGTTCTCCATTGTAGAACAGCTTGTTGTAGATGCCCACGATCTCCGGATGGGATCGATAATTGCGGCGCAATCGCGCCTGCAATGTCTCGTCGTAACCACCCTTGGCATCCACTTTATACAATTCGTTGGACAGCAGGCGATCCATTAGGGATTGATCCAACCCTAGAGAGGCAGCTCGCATGGACTTGATGACCGGTCCCAACTGCTTGGTATCGCCGGAGAGTATGAAATGACAGGAGCTCCTGATTTTATACGTTATTGCCATTAGAGATTCAGCTTCCGTTGATGCCGCCGCCTCGTCAATAAATACGTGGGTAAAATTGATCGCAGTGCATTGAGACATGCGTCCAACGCTACATAGTGTGGCGACAATTATTTTATAGCGATTTAAAGTGTGAAGCTCCGTATTTCTAAGAGTCGTAGACTGGTTTATAAGTTTGGAATGTACTTCATGCGAAGTGGAATGGAACCGCATCATATCATCCAGTAACTTAAGTCCTTCGCTCAACTTTATGGCAACCGTGTCACATGCTGAATTGGATCCAGCAGTAACCAGAATACGATTGTTCCCTTGTTTGTACAGTTGAAGAATGGCCTCCACAATGGTTGTGGTCTTCCCGGTGCCTGAATGTGACGCATTATCATCAGAAAGTGTTCATAATGATCAGAGCTGGGACACTCACCTGGGGGTCCAAAAACTACATATGGCGCTTGGGAATTAGGGCCAGCAACGATCTGCCGCACAGCTTGCAACTGCTCGGGATTAGTGCTAATTGCACCATTAAGTAAAGTCAAAGTAGTCAAGTTTTCTGAAGCGGGCTTCTTATTGAGTGTTGAGTCCGGGACTGGGCACAGATATCGTCGAATAGGGAAATTGACATCGATTATATCCAAAGCATCATATATAAGACAAAATGGTATTCGGACATCTTTAATTTTATAGAAACCTCGAACAAACTCCCGAAGTGTGTTCCTAAGAGGCAATTGCATTTCACCAATGTCGTGTAACAACGGTTTTACAATATCTTGACGTTTTCGCAAATATTCTTTATCTTTTAATCGATTGTTGCACTCTGGAAGCTGGGCATAGGACACCGTTGTTGTAACGTCCTCAACACGGACCAGCATCCTGAGTACACTACATAAATTGTCAGAATTAAGTTTCCGCGATTGTATATATGATTCTATGGTGGGATCGAGGGCAATCAGACTTGCGTCACTTAAATCTGCCTCAATAGCATCCAAAATTTTCAGCATATTCAAATATACAGCATTTTCCATCTTGCAATATCAATTAGTAGCAACTAAGATTTTCTTATAAAAAAAAAAAACCGAATCGTGGGCTACTTGAAGTACGTATGTATGTATGTTAACGGTTCAAGAAAATTACAGAATTGATCAGTTCAAAGGAATTCCCAAGTTCGAAGAAATCAAGTGAAATCGAAAATTGCGTATATAAGCAATAGCGATAATATCGATAACAGTATAAATCAATGCGAGACAAGCAGTATACCAGAAATCTTTTGTACATTGATAAGTGATTGATGATCTTTTATACGATTTGGCATACATTTTTTAAATTAGCCACCACAACTTAAGTGTGACCAAGACAATTGCAGAAATGGTATATTTTGATTTCAAATAGTATATTTTCAAATCACAAATCCGGTCACACAGGTGCAATCAAAGAACTTCGTGGTGACAATTTTATTATAAATATACATATACAATATAATATAATATAGACTTTCTATATAGATTCTCTATATCATATATGTATATGCCTTCATACATATGTTTGTTAAATACTAATTTAAAAATACTAAATATGAATTAAATATACATCATAACTATAATTGCATTCTTGCTTTAACTACTGAAAAATTATAAAGCTGTTTTTTTTTGGGTACACACATACAAATATATACGTACATACATACATACATATGTACATGCAATAAGCAAATCGATTTCGATAAATCGAGCGAAGCGCTGATTCATTTTGCCAGCTAAAAAAAAATACTTTAATACAATGGGCGAAAACGACTTTAGGCATACTCTACATATTCACAGTGCAGGCCATGTTCAACTAATGAACAACAAATAAATTAATAGTTACATTTAACAATTGTAATGTACGACCCAAATTTATGCATACTTGATGCATTTGGTTTGTGTTGGTTTGCGATATTTCTTTTTGAGCAGTTTTCAAACTGTCAAACTTGGCGTAGGGGATGCAGTGTGCTTATCTACACACGCTTTACGTCATTTATTTCTCGCTGCGAATGGTCGTGAATGCGAACTTTGTGAATCCCACTGAATTTCAGTTGCAATCTGATTGTCAGCGAAGAACGACTGTTTTATTGGGAGAGATTCGTGTTGAAAGTGAATTAAGTGTACATTTTATTGAAGAACTATGGAGAAACTGTCAATGTACGAACCCAATATAAATTGGCTGAAGGCTCTGGAGAGTAATTTTAATGATAAAAGCTTGAAAAATGCTGCACCGATATTTGACTCATATTTGCGTGATCCGCAATTTAGCTACGAGAATTTCTGTGCTGTGCTCAAGGCGCTGCTCTGCATTGATGATGTATCAAATTTGCAGATTTATGCTGAACTAACTCAGTTCAATGTCATTGTTGGCAAAAACAAGAAAGGTCAATTCATTAGGTTTAGTGAAACAACAAAGAATAGTGCAAGTGAACTGTCATCCGGCTATGATCAAGTCGTACTGGTGTCCCGAGAAGGTCTGAAAGAGTCCCCGTTGCCGAAACCTCTTATCCTGGCTCTTTTAAACATACGTGGTTACGTTTCGCAAATTTCGAAGGTGACTCCCAAACGTTTTTTCATTCAACCCGTCAACAACTTGTTGGACCAGCGGTTTGATGTCGTCTTTCGCTCACCTCGCATCCCTCATCGTCTAATGTATTATGCACTGGAAGTCCTCAAGAAGAGGCCTGATATTCATCGCTATATATTTCCGATCCCGAACTCAACACCCAATAAGAAGCTCGGTGCAGTTACCAACAATAATCTGCCAACTTTTGGTCTGTTCAATAATTCCATTGGCACTAATCCTGAGCAGTTGCAAGCTGTGCGACAGATCGTTGCTGGCCCTAATCCCCAAGCGCCATATGTGGTTTTTGGACCACCAGGTGAGTGTCCCAGCTCTGATCATTATGAACACTTTATAATGGTAATGCATCACATTCAGGCACCGGGAAGACCACAACCATTGTGGAGGCCATTCTTCAACTGTACAAACAAGGGAACAATCGTATTCTTGTAACTGCCGGATCCAACTCAGCATGTGACACGATTGCTGAGAGGCTATGCGAATACATTCTAAACCTTGGGAAAGAGGACGTTTTGCTGCGCTTGTTGCCGTTCACCAGATTTATGAAATCTAGGAAGACAATGTCTCCAGAAGTATTGGCTTGTTCCAATTATCGCTCGAGGCGTCTCGAAGGCTTGAAACGCATTAAACTAAATCAGTATGACATCATTGTGGCTACGCTGTGCACTGTGGGTGTACTGAATGTTTTGAATAACCCGAATTTTACGCACATCTTCATTGATGAGGCTGCTGCCTCCATTGAGTCGGAAACCCTGATGGGCATAGTGGGAAATAAAAAAAGCCCATGTCACGTCATACTTTCTGGCGATCATAAGCAGTTGGGAGCGGTCATCAAATGCAATCGAGCTGCCTCTCTTGGCTTGGATAGATCCCTTATGGATCGCCTGTTGGCTAACGCATTGTATAAAGTGGATGCCAATGGAGGTTATGACGTGACATTGCAGACACGATTGCGCCGAAATTATCGATCCCATCCGGAGATCGTGGGCATCTACAACAAGCTGTTCTACAATGGAGAACTAATCCCGGTGGCTCCGCTCGCACAGGTTAACCAGGCAGCCAATTGGAGTTTGCTGCCCAATCCCAAGTTCCCGATCATATTTCAAGCCGCGCACGGAGCAACTGAACGCGAAGAGCACTCCACAAGTAGCTTTAACAAGCGGGAGGCCGACGTGCTCTGCTGGTATTTAACGAGTCTGCTGAGAGATGGACTCGGCGGAGGTATTGAGGTGAAGCAGCGGGATATCGGGGTTGTGTCTCCATATCTGGCTCAATGCAAGCTGCTGACGAAGATGCTGAAGCAACGAAATCTAACCAACGTGAAAATTGGAAGCGTAGAGAGATTCCAAGGTGATGAAAAGTTGATTATAATTGTGTCAATGGTCAGCTCCCATATGAGTACGCAATTCCTGTCGAATCCTCGACGGGTTAACGTGCTCCTCTCGCGTGCCAAGTCGTTGATGATACTCATTGGTAACCCCATCAATCTGAGCGATGACAAAAACTTCAAGTTTATTATCGATCAGTGCAAGGCAAAGGGCAGCCTGTTGTTCAATGAGGTCAATTTAAAGGATGATTTCAGCAGGCGCGAGGAGCAAAAGGAAAACGACGGCAACAAAAGCGACAGCGACTCCTCTTCATGCTCGTCCGATCTGGAGCATCATATGAACCATTTATCTCTGTAATTAAGAACTTCATTTTGTAAAAATATCCTTTATCTTTTTTTATTGAATTTTGAATTTTTTACTTTTCGCACATGTAATTCGAACACATGTTTAAATAAACTACATGATCGTACAAAATGTATCATCGAGTTTTTATTTGCATTTTTGAGAATATATTAATAAATAAATTAACTGAAGTTCATTTCCAGATCAAAACCTTAATTTTGTTGACACAGCGATCATAAAGATCACAATTTTGCGAGTCTTTTGTCCCTTAGATATACTATCTCAAAACTGCAGAATTACGTGTCTTTTTTCTTAGAAAAAAAAAAAACCAAAGTGAATAATCGAACACTTGAAATTGAGTATCGTCTGATAATCAGCTTTTTGCTGACTGCGCAATGCACATTTGTATTTAAAGCGGCATTTTTGAATCAAGTTTCCGATGCGAGTTCTAAATTTCCAATCAAAACAAAAACAATGTTTTTGACGGATAATCAAGTATATTTTTGCTATTTTCCATTCGGTGTTTGTGGTATAAAGAATGAAATGTACTCCCAACATTTGCGGATAATAATAAGTAAATTACATACTGAAACACCTCTGGTTCGGGTTGCTATTCTTCAAGTTTGAAGCATGCAAATGTGTCAGGAAAGCTGCATAAGTGCTGAGCATGGTTAAGGAATCACTTGTATGGCTTCGTATACCAAACTATTTCTCTGTCGTGTTCCCGTTTGGAGTGCAAAGCACACAAAGTAGCTGTGAGGCGACAAAGGGAATAATCAATTTTTGATTATCAATTAATTATATTTTCCCACAAAAAGTCAAATGAGAATACAACACACTCGAAAAAGTGCAGGCAGCTGTTATCTTATCAGGAACTCAGGAAGTCCAAACTTGCATTTGACGATATAAGACGCAGCCGGCACACTTTCGATCGAGTTTTTACTCATTTCTTTTTGAGTGTTGGGGCAAGAACAATCCGAGCAGTAAGACAAACGGCTTAAGGCGTCATCGATAACAGGTCCACATACTCTGCCATTCTTTCCCCATCGCTTGCAGTCGGCCGGGACTGACGACTGTCAATTTCTATATCTATAATTTAGCTGCCTGCCTTTCGACATTTACTTCCACTTTGTTTACTCAATGTGCGAGTTTACTGCTCGCTCGTCTCTTGTTTTTCTTCGTTTCGTTTCGTATCGCTTTTTTATGGTTGCCAGTTCCAATTCCAGGCAATTGTTTACAGCGCTGTGGTTTATGCTCCGTCAGCTCCTAGTGCCCAGCTCCGCCAGCACAAAACTTTAACAAATTTATTTTGTTTTGGAGCCGCTGGTTGTTGTTTGGCTGTTGCTTTTATGTTTACCTCGGCATCGTCGCCTGCCCATTCTTCTCCAGTCAGCCTATGTTGCATGCAACGTGTGAATAATGGTCGCCTTCCGCGCCACTTCCTCGCCACCACCCGTTGCAGTGTTCAGCGTTTTCAGGTGTAGGTGTTAAGAGATATGCTCGTGTTTGCCGCTGACGTTGCATACATCAAACTAATGAGACGCTTCTTAATTAGCGACTAGGCAGCTATTCTTCAACTTAATTTGAGTTACAGTTAGGCAACGGCATTCAGGTCATACCTCTGGGAGCATGGATACCAAACTTTTCAAATGTATTCATCTCGAACCGACAGAATCTAAAAACTGACAGAATTAAAAATTATTATTCACGTAATCATTAACTAAATCAACTTAAAGTTCTTGACTAATTGCATTTAATTTTCATTAAATGCATAAACATTATAATTTAATTTTACATAGTTTTTATGATATGATATTTGTATTTGTGGCCGTCAGATAATAATTCATTTTATGTACATAGGCAATGTTTATTTGCTATTGTTTTAATATTTTATGCAATTTATTTATTTGCTCTGCCAAACGAGTTACATTTCAAATATAACTTTAAATTCAAATTGCTTTTTAGGTATTTTGTTTATTTGCATTCCCATTTCCTTTTGTTTTTCTGCTTCATCTCCAGGCTATGATTGTGTCATAATTTTTATAAAACGTATATATTTTTATTATCTATTCAAACATTCTTTTGTGCCCAACCAAAAAAAACACTCACTCCGTCGATGCCTAGGAAAATGCTTGATGTACAAGTATGTTTTATGGATATTTTACTTTTCCTATCTGAATGTTTGCCAGTTCCAGTTCCAGCTCTTGGCCTGGGTCCGTGTCCGTGTCTGGGTCTGGGTCTTGGTCTTTCCGTGTTATGTTGTTGCCTGCGGTTTGCTGGGCGCGTTAGAAAATTTACATATGCACATAAATCTTGTTTGGGCTTTGACTTTGTTTGTCTCAGCGAACTCTCAACTGCAAAGCAGCCACCAACGCTGGAAATGCCTCCAAATATTTGTGGATACTTATTTGGTGGCGTACAAACGAAACAACAACAACAACAACAACAAGTCAAAGCGGCAGCAACAACTCAATAAACAGCACAGTGTCGTCTTCGTCTCCGTCTCTGTCGAGGAAGTGTCAAAAGTTTGAAATGTATTTGTATTTGTATTTGCTTTATGTATCCGTGTTAGCGGGTGTGCGTATGTGAGTGTGTGTTTATGTGTTGGGGCACGTCCAGTGACGACGACGCACTGACAGATACTTTGACTTGCTTGTGGCATAAACTTTAGGTATATGTTACGGCCAAAATGACAGTAGAGTGAACTAATTGGCACTTAGACAGCACCGAGCCAGCGGTGGGCCCCAAATACAACAAAAAAAAGTATCTAATGGATAACCAAACAAATGTGCGCGATAATGCGCACAGCTGTGAGAAGCAGCTATTAGCTTATAAAGACGACTTATCACAACTACAAATTGAATTGCCATCTTCAGGCATATCAAGTAGTTTCGGTAAAAGTATTTCGTACATTTTTTGCATATGCATTCAGAAATCTATCTCACAGATACAAGAGCTTGTTCCTTGTTTTAAGCATGCACAACAAATTTGTATCTAGATAGATAATCATCTTCAAGTAATATTCAACAAAAGGATGTAGTTCACACATTAGACTATTCTGAGTCACTTGTAATTTCAACCTGGAGTATTCTTCTTTTTATTATGCTCTTGCCACAAACACTTTTCTCATGCTGCAATTGTTGCCAAGTACCGTTGCACCCCATCCTCCTCCTCTGCAACAAGAGCGAACTGAACGCAAACAAAAGAAGGAGAAAAGAAGTCGCCTCTTTTTTCACATACGAGAACTGTGAAGAAGCATTTACATAAATCCAAACTAAAGTGAGGGAACCAGAACCAGACCCTAGCAAACTGACTGACAGTTCAATTTATGCTTCCTCTGCGCCTTAAATGGGCTGGCAGGCAGCGATAAAGACAAAGATTGCAGCGTCGTGTTTTGCACCATCAAGCTGACTATGAAATGCACTTAATGCAGCAAGGCAGCGTGGCAGGCAACAGCAAAAGGGCGAATCCGCGCAACACTCGCAACAAGCAACACAACCAACAACCAAAAACGAGAGCTAAGAAATGCATTAAAGCCAAATGTATCTTGCGGATATTTTATGCATATTTATGGAATTCCTGCTAGCCGATCCAGTTACGAGGTTCTCTTTCGGGCTTCAGCAACTCCTGAGTGCAAAATATCATCAATTGATCAAAGTAATCATGGCACGCTGCAATTATGCTATATATTAGCACCGTATATGAATTCAATAATCTTGCAATTGTCTAAATATTTGTGTTGAATATTATATTTCTAAATACAATATGCAGAAAGAATTTTGTTTGATATGGAAATGCTATTAATGATAATGAGAGTTCAAGCAGTTTTCGATAAAAGAGTGCCGTAAAATGTTTAGAAGATAAATATTATTATTTAATTTTGCTTAAAAATGGAAAAAACTGTCTCCAGATTGAAACCTCACTTCTTATTGGCGCCGTATAATAAATTGGATAACCAATTATCAATAAAGAAATTCAAATAATTGTATGTATTACATATTTTATACCGATAGATTTTTAATTGATATGGAAATGCTATAAAAGTGTATATCTCGAATAAATAAACAAATCTTTCAATAAAATGAATTACATTATTCGTAATAATATGATGTATACTAACTTTTCGGATATGAATTGTAAAATGAAATTGAACCGTTGCAATTTAATTTAAGCAACATTCACAATAATATTGCTATCAGAGGAGTAGATCGACTTTCCGGTTTCTAATAAATATTTTTTTATTTGATATCGAAAACTTATTGAGTTCCCCTTCGATTTAAAGCTCGCCTCCTGTTTGTTCACTGTGCTCCGACTAATCGCAGCATATCGTTTGGCTTCTTGCAGATCTGGACTCGGCAAGCGTGCAACTGCTGGGCAGCAATCGGAACGAGTTGCTGCTCAAGTGCCACGTGGAAGGTGCCTCTGGCGATGAACCGTTGCGCATTGAATGGTATCGGGACAGTGCCAAGCTGAGCACCTGGCAGAATGTGGAGCTGCAGCAGCACCGACTGTTGGTGCGCCAGCCGAGCAGCAGCGATGACGGCTTCTACCGCTGCATTGCCTCCAATGCGGCTGCGCGTGTCATGAGCAAACAGGGCTATGTGTACCAGCATCAGCAGGAGAATCATGTGAATGGCATGCCCAAGTGCCTGCCCAGGTTGAGGAAGAATCAAAAGCTGCCCGAGTCGTGGGGCAAGCAAGTGTTCTTGTGTCGCGGCAAACGCGGTGGTGCCGGCGGCATGGATCAATCACTGTCATTGCCATCATCACCCGAAGGACTGCGCATCGAGCAAGGCCCCAGCGCTAAGCTCATCATCAAGGAGGGCGACTCGGCTGCTCTCAGCTGTCTGTACGAGCTGCCCGCTGAGCTACAGAATCAACGCATTCAGCTCCGCTGGCGGAAGGATGGCAAAGTGCTGCGACATGTGGAGCTGGGCGGTGCCCTCATACCTGGCCAGACTCTGGACTTTGGCAAGGATGCACTGCTGCGTGAAGACGGTCGCCTTGTGGTGCACAAGCAGAACGGCACCCTCAGCTTCAGCAGCATCATTGCCAGCGATGCCGGCCAATATATGTGCCAGTTGCAGCTGGAGGGGCATGCGGCTGTCAACTCTGCGCCGGGCACTCTGGATGTCATTGAGCAGCTCAAGTTCATGCCGCAGCCGACGTCCAAGAATCTGGAGCTCGGTATTCTCGGCAAGCTGCACTGCAAGGCACAGGGCACTCCAACGCCCCAGGTCCAATGGTTGAGGGTGAGTAATCATGACTCTTAAATTAAGTTTGAGTATAGATGACTAGTATAGTATTATATATCTTATTATTATTATATAAGAATTGTTAATTGCGTTAGATTATTTCTCCGTTTAATACGCGTACGTACAATCAATACCTCAAATGTTGATAGTTCAGTATTTCAATTTAAGTTTACGCCTGAAATATCAGACATCACAAGATATAACTAGAAGAATCTTTATACAATTTTCTTGTTAATTGATATTTAAAAAATAATGAAATTTCTTTATTTTTGTATGCCAATATTCATTCGAACACTCGTAGTAATTTATTTTTGGTAAACACTTTTCTTTTAAAAGTTAAATATTTTGTTCCATTTAAGTTCAATATCAGACATTTTACGAAATATACTGGTACAAACTTTATTTAATTCGGAAAATAATTAAATTTCAAAATTGTATTCATTCGAATACTCGTAGTACTAAATGTTTGATAAACTACAATAACTTTCGTTCACGAATAGACAACTCTATATCCATTGATTGAGTGTTCTGTCAGAAGTCGTTAGGGTTTCATTCATACAGTCTGCTTCACCTCCGAGGGGGTGTGAGATCGCATGTCCACCTGGAAAATTGAAAAACGCTACGTGGGGCTGTGTAAACTTTTCTTTTCGACAAGCGCATTTCATATGCAAAACTCTATTGAGTTCTATCTAGCTAACATGCCCACCAGGCACCCACTCTACCTCTAATATCCAGGCACAGTCCTTTGTTTGCAGCTGTTTGCGAGCACCAACCAATTTTGACAACTGTTTGTCCATTTGCCGGAACAACTGTCCCGCACCACCACCAAAAAACAAAACACAAAACAATACCAACAAAATCTCCCACGAAGTTTTTTCTCATTTGGAAAGCAAACGCATATGGGCTGCTCCCGGTCCACAGTTGTTAAGGCTTTTGCATTTTAGATGAAAACGCGTCGCAACTGGATTTTGAAATTGGTTTCTAATAGTGCCCCTTCTGTCTGTCTCTGTCCAAGCAGGATGCGGCGAATGAATCGCTGCCCGAGCACGTGGACGACATCAATGGCACTTTAACGTTCAAGAATGTGAGCGCCGAGCATCGAGGCAACTACACGTGCGTGGCCAGCAACAGCCAGGGACAGATTAACGCCACAGTCGCCATCAATGTGGTGGTCACACCCAAGTTCAGCGTCGCCCCCGTGGGACCCATTGAGACGAGCGAACAGGGCGTGGCTGTCATACACTGCCAGGCAATCGGAGATCCCAAGCCGACCATACAGTGGGACAAGGACTTGCAGTTTCTCAGCGAGAACAATACGGATCGTCAGCGATTCAGTTTCTTGGAGAATGGCACACTCGAAATCCGCAATGTGCAGGCCGAAGATGAGGGCAAATATGGCTGCACGATTGGCAACAGTGCGGGACTGAAGCGGGAGGAGGTGCGTCTGCTGGTGCGCACCAATGGCGACGGGTTCATCACTGAGGAATCGGCTGGAGATGGTTTTCTGGTGACACGTGCCGTGCTCATCACCATGACCGTTGCCCTGGCCTACATTGTGCTCGTGGTTGGCCTGATGCTCTGGTGTCGCTACCGACGCCAGGCACGCAAGGCACGTCTCAACGAGCTGAGCATCAAGGAGGCGGGCGGGGATCAGCCGGAATCGGGCAAGAACACAGAGCAGGAGCCATGTCTGGCGAAGCAGCCTCGCAACGGGCACGGCAAATCACGGGGCGCCAACGGAGATGCCCAGAAATCCGATGACACCGCCTGCAGTCAACAGTCGAGGGCATCCAAGAAGTCTGCTCACATCTACGAGCAACTCGCTCTGCCACGCTCCGGTCTCAGCGAGCTCATTCAAATTGGACGCGGCGAGTTTGGCGATGTATTCGTTGGCAAGCTGAAGGCGTCTCTGGTGTCGCCGCTGTCCCAAAGCGACAAGGACACCGACCCGGAGAAGCAGCACAGCAACAGCGAGAATGGCAGCGGTGCCAGCGGCAGTGGCAGCACCACGCTGAGCACACTGAACGAGAAGCGACGCTCCAAGACCTCAATGGATGACATCGAGGAGATCAAGGAGGAGGAACCGTCACAGCCAGACCAGTCCGAGGCCACACCCGATCAACTGGTGCTGGTCAAGGCCCTCAACAAGATCAAGGACGAGCAGGCTTGCCAGGAGTTCCGCCGCCAACTCGACCTGCTGCGCGCCATCTCGCACAAGGGCGTCGTGCGTTTGTTCGGCCTGTGCCGCGAGAAGGATCCGCACTACATGGTGCTCGAATACACGGACTGGGGCGATCTCAAGCAGTTCCTACTGGCCACGGCTGGCAAGGTGAACACTGCCACAGCTGCATCCTCTCCTCCTCCACTCACAACCAGCCAAATGTTGGCTGTGGCCTATCAAATAGCCCGCGGCATGGATGCTATTTATCGCGCCCGATTCACTCACAGGTAAGATCTCCATACAAATTATTGTTCCAACTAAAAGGAAGAGAAATACACATGCGATTTAGAGTAATATCTTAGAAGGAAATTAAATATTCTTAAGATGTTTAGGATTTTAAGTATTTCATTTTGATCGATTTCGTTTTTGTCAGCCAGCAATACATAAATATATCTCACATTTTAATTAATTTATCTGTCAATTTTAAGCTACGATAATGAAACTTCATAAAGTTAAATATATCGGTTGCAAAACGCAACTGACCAGTTCGGACTATTATATTATACAACTGTCAAGACACAATACGTAGAAAATATTTATGTTTTGTGTGATAAGTTCCCAAAATACTTAACTAAATTTGGCTTCGTTGCTGCCCTGTCGTCTAAAAAATAATATTTTAGTTTAATTCTTTGACAGTTTCCGCCTCCAAGAGGAATTTCAATTTGTCTTTAAATGTTTGATAAATGATCCATTTATGACAATAACTAAATTAGTCACGCGCTCTGGCTTAATTACAGTCATTAACCCAAGCTTCTCCATTTATCTCCCGTCCCCAAAAACAGAGACTTGGCCACCCGCAACTGCGTTATCTCCAGTGAATTTATTGTGAAAGTCGCCTATCCGGCTCTGTGCAAGGATAAATACAGTCGGGAATATCACAAGCATCGGAACACGCTGCTGCCAGTCCGCTGGCTGGCACCAGAGTGCATCCAGGAGGATGAATACACCACCAAGAGCGACATCTTTGCCTTTGGCGTCGTGGTGTGGGAACTATTCAATCAGGCCACCAAGCTGCCCCACGAGGAGCTAACCAACGAGCAGGTGGTGCAACGTGCGATGGCCAACACACTGGAATGGTCCGTGGCCGAGAGCACGCCAGCCATCCTTAAGGAGATATTGGTAAGTAAATGCGGAGGCCATTTGTATTGAGGAACGACAGCTAATTAATTGGTTATCCTTTCTTCTTATTTCTCTTTTTTAAACACGACAACAACAACAGCTCACCTGCTGGTCAGTCAATCCCAAAGAACGTCCATCCTTCAGTCAGTTGGGTGCCGCACTCAGCAAGGCCATGCAAAGTGCTGAGAAATAATGAGCAACGGCGTTGCCAGATCGACGACTGAATTAGTGTTGGCAAACGTTACGACGTAACATTAACGTAACGTTTGCTAACTACGCCAAATATAATTTGTAGTATTTTTCATAGTAATTAGAGGAATGCTCGCAAAATGCCCCCAAAGTTATCGCATCGTACTGAGTTCTATGTATTTAAATGCTAGGCGTATGTTCAACATGCGCACTTAATGCTAGACTAGACTAAGAATATAATCACACAATAATGGATGTATTCAAATTGTAAAAAACGTAAGCATTGATATCTTCTCTAAAGTATTTGCGTGGTGCTGCATAAAATATGCAGCTAAAATGTAAATAAAAACTGCCACAAACAATTTGCATTTAAACCAGTTGAAGCATTTATAGCCGTAGTCTTTGGCAAATTTGAGATATTTCGAGAAATATTTCCAAATCACCCAAAACATGCGAGTATATGATTAATTATAAGATCAATTTTATATTAAATATACATATAAACAAACAATTCGAAGCATATACAATATAAGTACATAAATACATATGCATATTTATAATTAAATTAAATAAAATACCCAATAATTAATCACAACGAGTATTTTAATTTCCAAATTCAATTAACTACTTAAGCCAAATTTGTAAGCATTACATACAAACGTACATATATACATCACTTCTAAATACATAAAAGCATACATACATCGATCCAGGCATATCAAAATGCTTAGGAAAGAAAATAAATCGTAACAAATTTATAACTAGCCGTTTAAGCTTTGATGCATGTTTACAAAACATTTAAATGAAATAATAAACACGAAATAAATAAAACAAAATAAAATGAAATAAGCAAAGGCCGAAATGGAAATCATTCTAAGTGCTTAGCCCAAAAAGCGACAGTCAGAGCAAAAGAGAAAAAAGCCTAAAAAATGAAAAGTCAAAGCAGAAATGCAAATAAAAATACCCTTGGGGCCAAATCCGGAGTCGGGTTCCGGCCTTGTTATGCTGTGTAACTACTTTTTATAGACATTTCATTTGGCGTGGCAAATTTGTTGACGGTCCTTCGCGAAGAAGTCCCGCCAACGATTTGCCATCCCGCTCATTCACACTCCACTTGATTTGAAAAATGAGCGCCTATTGAATTGGCGGATTGAACATTTGGTTTTCGGGTTGCCTGCTTGGCAAAACAACATGGCAATAAACCGTAAAGTTGCCTAAGCTTATTGAGGCTTTAAGTTGCCCAGGAAGTTGACTAGTATCCCTACGATGAGGAGCCTAGGTTGCGAAAAGTTTTTCGGGCGAAAACTTTACCAGTCGACCGAGCGATATTTGCATTTGAATCAACAACAAACACCCAACACAATGAGCTGGCATTTTTTCTTGCTTCTTTTTCTAGACTTTCGCCTTAGTTTACTTTTTTTTTGGCAATTGTGGGCAGCTGTGGCAGGTTACAGCCAAGAGTATAGGCTGTTTAGCATTTCATGGCACGTACAAATTTTCTGTCATGAATTTCAAATGCCTAAGCGCAAAGGCTGATTGAACAGTTTCTACGAAATGTGCCAAAAGAATTATGTCCTGGCATCAAGCGAGTCGCTAATACCCTTTCAAACATACTTCATTTTCAGGAAGAGTCAAAACACTCAACATTTATAGCATATTTATGGAATACGAATTTTACAAAATATGAAATATATATTAAAATATATAAAAAATTCAAATATTTGCTGAAATTCATAAATTTTAGACTCCATTTTGAATGTAACAGAAAACTTAACCCAAGCTAACATTCGAAATCGAATTTCCTGTATTTGCCTTTATAATTTATTAAATTCGTGTGTCGCATTTGTGATGTAAGCGTCTTCATAGCTTTTGCGATTGTAGTGTATCGAATCTAAGCCCAAAGCCGTACGCTTGGCTCAACAAGGATTTTAATTTGTGCATAGCCCGCATTCAGGTGCCTAGTCGACATTTATGAGCAATTAGTAGGAGATGGATCCAAATAGCTGAATAGTAAATCAAAGATTCGCCCGACCAGCTGCATAGAGAAAACTTTTGCATTTAGTTTAATGGTATACAAAAAACTCTGTGTACATATGCCACGAAGTATCCTGTGAATGGACATGAATAAATCAATGTCGAATGCAGCTGAATTCAACGTCAACATGGTGTGTGCAATGGTTTGTTGTCATGTGTTTTGCATGGCTGATGGCTTGCCAAATGGAACTGTTGAAAAATACATGAAGCCAGCCACACACACACACGGCGTATGCGCAATATTTGTATATACATGAATTTTGGTATGTTTTTGCGGCAGCTGCAGCAACAAAAGCCTAAGCTTACCATATTTTTTCTACATTTACATATCGCACACAAAAATACCATTCAATTTTTTAATATCCCAGCCAAGAGAGGGCAAGGGAAAATGGCTTTGCCAATTGAAGCGTAAAATGTGCATTACTCATACGCCACATATGCCTCACATCCAGACACCCACACACATGTATATGCCCCCAGCTGACCTACGCCACTTTATTATGCCTTTTACCTGCACACATACACATACATATATTATATTACATTACACATTAAACATTACGTATTACGTATTGCGCATACGTCGCGTAGGCCTTCTGCGTAAATTTATGCACGACAAAAGTAAATGTTTGGCAAATAAATTACGCGCAAAATTAAGGCTTTTGTATGCGAGTTCTAAGTGAGTTGGCAATTGACTGCAAAACTCAACTCGTTGCCAAAAAACAAAGCGCCAGATTGATGGCAGCAAAACGGCCGCAAGGCAACTTCAACTTGCAACTCTTAGCATGAAGCGCACACAATACACAAGGCCGCTCTTGGCAACAGGAACAGCAGGAAGCGTCGAAGGGAATACGGGATGGTGGATACGGGGAACAACAGCCTCATTACGTAGTCGCCGAAAACATATTTTCGCATTCATCAGCAAGGCAAAACTTTTGCAGAGAGTCTGCCTCCGACTCTCGACTCCGCTGACTTCCTGGCACATAATTGAAGCACATCGCAGACTCATTTGTTACCGACTCCTCCACATAATCATATTGCTGTCAGTAGGGTAACTCTCAGCACAGGCCAACATCGTACTCTCGATTTATATGAGCATGCTGCACATTTGATAGCTTGGCCTCGTTTTTATGGCATTTTCATTTTAGAACTTGCAGCGCAATTAGTGTGCCAGAGTTTGACAAAGTTTTGAATTGTGTTTTTAGGCCAAACAAAATGAGCAGCTGCCATCATTAAAGGGTTACTTCAAGCACTGTGCAACTGCAACATATAATTCAAGTCAACAATTGGAAATTCTAAAAACCAACCCCCAAACGAATGCTCAAAAAAAAAAACACTCAGTATGTCTTCCCTTAAAATGAAACTTTGAAAATCCCACACGTTCTGTGCAACTAATTTAATTATTTCATTCAGTTGATAAAATATTCAACTGAAGACTTTTAGTGAATCAGTGCAACAAGCCAGACAGCCAAACAGCCACGCCCACTCCGCTACTCCAACGTCAGCTGCCACGCGACTCGGCTGCAAAGCCTTTTGAGCGAATAAATTTAATTAAATTAGTTTCAACTTGCGTGAGTCGAGCCCCAACTGTAGAAATAAGCGAATATTTTCATATTTCTACGTCTTCTTTTTAAGGGGGCCCAAAAGTCACCACCGACACAAACGGTAAGAAGACTCACAATTTAATCTAGCTAGCCACAGCGTTGACGCTGATGCCACTTTACGATTATTTGAAGATTATACTTACCTAATTTCCAGCAATGCTGACAGTTTTTTGCTGAACTCGTGAAACACGGCACTGTGGAAACTGTAGCTAAATATTAACTTGTAATTCCAAATGCATGCTGCAAAAATGCAAGATTAATTTCCTTATAGAGTCTAGAAATTACATCTGAAAAAAACTGATAAAACTATGTAATTGTTGAAAGGCTTATAATTTGTAATTTAGAAATCAAAATTTAAAAAAGTTACCGTGCATTACAACCATAATTATTCAAACAACTTTTGAGTAAATGTGTAATATTTTATTTTATTAATTTGTTTATTAAATTGTGACTTAGAAATCAATTCTATAGTATAAAGTTTTAGTCAGAAAATAAATTAGAAAATATCTCGATATACATTTTGAGTGGACTGCAATAGTGTGACGGCTTAATGTTGAGAAATGCCGCTAAACAAGGGAGAAAAGGTCAATGAAATTGTAAATACAAAAAAATAAACCAGAAAAACTAATTAGCGTTAAATGAGGGTAAACTTCGAAATGTGCTTGACAGTTTCAGTTTCGAAATGATGCCGTGTGGCAGGCTAATGGCTGACAGTCGAAATTATGGCCATGTCAGAACGAGATGGGACTGGGACAGAGACAGGGACACAGCACAGACTCAAGAGCAGTCTGTCAGGCAGACAGACAGACAGGTGAGCTGATTGTGCTGTGCTTAAAGCAAATGGTTTAAAGCTGGCAAAGATTTAACCGCCGGTTATTTAGACAAACAGCCAAGACTTGAGTGCAGACAAAGGCGACATTGAACCAACCCTGTGGACTGTTTGGCAAAAGGGATACGGTATGGAAAAGGGGGACGGGATGGTGCAGGACATGCATTAACCAAACAGCTGAGCCTTTGTGTTGACTCATTAACGCACAGGCAACCAAGCGAGACAGGAAGAGAAAGCGAAAGAGAGAGAGCGAATGAACAAGTGAAGAGCAGAAATGAAACATCAGCCAGAAGCCAGAAGCCAGCAAGCGTCGTTCATTCTACGTAACGTTTCAAGTGAAATAAATACCCCCAAAGTCATAAAAACCAAACACAAAACAACAACAACAGCAACAGCAAGAGCAGCAACAACATTGTGCTACCCTCAATGGGTGCCACGTCTGGCAGGCGACATCAGCGTCGTCATCGTCGTTGTCGCCATCGTCGTTGTCGTCGCCACTCGAGTTGACTTGAATGGTTTTTGGTTCTGGTCGTGGTTCTGGTCGTGGTCCTGGTCCTGCTCCTGGTCCTGGCTCCTAGTGCTCGTGCTCGTCCCGGCGCTTGGTTCTGTATCCATTCTGAACTTCAGCTCGACGTGGAGTAACAATTTTCATTTTCAACAGAACGCAAAAGGACGGGCGCAAAGAACGCATAAAATTTTACGAGCCACGCCAGAGACTTGGAGGAACGACTCCCACGGCAAAAGTTTAGCTTTCGTGTTGGCCATAAAAAGCCTGACGGGTTTTATTTACCAGAGCGACAGAGTGCGAGACAAACAGACAGACAAATAAAGGCATAGAGAAAGGGAAAGAGAGAGCGTGCCTGAGCGTATGCAGTTGATTTGGAGTTCGAAAAACTGAACGCTTCAATGGAGTTAACGCTGAGGTTCATTGGGGGATTTGCGTCTAATGCAAAAAAGCAAGCAACAAAATAAAAGGTTTAGGGTTAAGTTCGGGGAATTCGGGCAGATTTTTGGCGCTCAGGAACTGTGTTCAGGTGATGTTTGCCATTCAGAGTTCTTCCTCTACGGTATGTCTGTCTGTGGGGCGTTTATTGACTTGCTGCTTAGCTCACTTACGTATGTATTTGTTGAGCCCGTTTAAGTTTCGCCAGCTCTTTTGGTGGCAATAACGGTAAGTGTGGCATTAGCCGGCTTGTTATGCTAAGAGATTGGAGCATCGTGAAATTAGCGCTAAATGAGGCTGCTTTGTGGCGCGAGACGTTGGGTTCAATAGGCAGAACCTCGGCACAAACAAAATTGCTTGCCAAACGTAGAAAGTGCCGAGAGGACGCAGAGGTGAACTGAAGGCCTCCATCCCAAGGATGTTTGCAAAACTGTAAACTGTGAAATGAGCTGCGTATGAAGAGGGTGAAAGGGGGGCGGAACGCGACCTGCTTTGGTAACCAAATTGAGGTGTACTAAATGAAAATGAATAAGAAAAGTTTGTGTTTCAAGCAATGCTGGCGATAACATCAGTCTTGAGGCAATTTAGACAAGAATCTTGTCAGTTCGTTTATTGAGAATCTCAAGTAGGAGGCATTCACTGAACTTAATCCGAAGCTTCCTTCTTAATATACTCACATACTCGTATTATTAAATATTTGCACTAAATTCACAAAATGCTTAAAGTATTCCTGGGTGTGCCATTCACATACCTAAGACACGCAATCGATTATTGTTCCTCAATCTTTTGGGAATTGTTTGAAATATATATTTTGCATTTAATTTATTTATTTGGAGCACTAACGTAAGAATTGAGAAATATGTGAAGTAGACCGAAAACTATCAGATTTTACTACGTAACTTATCAATTTCCAAATAAGTCCTTGAAAATTATTTTAATCATATAAAAGTTGTCATTACTTATTAAAACTTATTTAATTAATTTCAGCTTAATTAATTCAACTTAAATTCAAAAGTTGATTTGGCAATCATTGAAAAAAAAAGCATATATTCATGAGTTCTGTAAATTCATAATGATTGAGCTTATTAAATTAAACAAAAAGGGATTTTGTATCACGTTAAGTTTCACAATTATCTTACTTTGAACCACATCGATTGACATAAAATTATCGTTTATCAAACAGTTTTGAAATTGTTGTTAAATTCTGGCTTTAATAATATATCTTCCCCAATACAAATGGTATACGAACAAGTTCTTTGACATAAAATGCATCTACGTCTTAAGTAGAATACTTTAAATTATATACATACATTCATATATTCTTGTCTGTCTGAAGTGGATTTCAAGTCGCACACCGACCGGAGTTGTCCTATACGTTATTTATAATGTTGATTTTGCACAAAATTCTTTCTTCCAGTTTGACACCCATTGACACAATAGCGTGCCTTTTAACGGCTACCGAGTCCTTTGGCTCAAATAAATGTGCACAAAGCCCGTAAAACTTTAAGCACACACACGCATACACATTCCCACACACCCACTCCGGCAGTGTCAAGAGGGGAAGTAGGGTGGGGGGGAAGTGAAGGGCAAACAAAAAGTTACTGAAAAATTTAGCGCTATGTCAACACATTCGCATTCACATTCCAACAGGCAGAGCAGGAGCAGCGCCAGGATAAAGGACCGCAGCCAACGACAACGAGTTGAGCCAACATCTTTGTGCTGTCGTTTTCAATGGCAATTGCCCAAAAAGACGAATAAACGAGCACACTGATAGGGAGAGAAAAGTGATGTTGGAAGAAATGTGCAACGTTTGCTGTGTCCAGAATGGTATTGTGCCATGGAACTATCTACATAGTGGACAATCCATCACACACAAAAGTCACCGATGCGAAGGCGCTGCGGAATAAAGCCAGCCATCGAGTATGCTCAGCTGACGGCAAGAGTCACAGGTCACGTGTGCTGCCTATAAAAAGACACTGTACACTAAAAAAAAAGTGTTGATTGGCAGCTGAATCATGGAAATAAGAATTTACAAAAATATGTGTACATTACTTTTAAATAAATTACATATAGTAATATTTTCTTTATTAATCATTATAGGCAAAATTTTAACACCAACAAATTATAGAAAGATATTATAAACATTTTTATACCCGCTACCCATAGGGTAGAAGGGTATTATAACTTAGTGCCAACAGAAAATGTATGTAACAGGCAGAAGGAGGCATCTCCGACCCCATAAAGTATATATATCAGTGTCAACAGCCGAGACGATATAGCCATGTCCGTCTGTCCGTCTGTCCGTCTGTATGAACACCTAGATCTCAGAGACTATAAGAGGTAGAGCTACCAAATTTGGGGACAGTACTCCCATAGGTGCTACGCAGATCAAGTTTATTTCAAATGTTGGATGCCACGCCCCTTTCCGCCCCCAAAAGTCTGTAAAAGCCGTAATAATAGACCTAGAGCATTGAATTTTGGTATGCATAATAATAATTATATTCTCTATGATTCCTGTGAATTTGATTGAGATCGAATGAAAAACAAGGAAGTTATTAAAGAATCAATTTTATATGTAAAATTCACTTGCAGCTGCCCGCGCTTTGTTTGTTTAGTTGACAGTATGACCATAACGGTGTTGTAGATTTTTACCCGCTATTTTCAAATATATACAAAAAACAAGTTTTAGTATATTCGGTATATTTTTTGTTAAAATATCATTTATGTTTTTTGTTTTCTCTCGAAATGGGTTGCGGGTATCATACGGTCGAGCACTCTCGACTGTAGCTTTCTTACTTGTTTTTATTTGACTAAAGCACGTTTGAATTTATTTGCATTAAAATATGTTAAAGAAATTATAGTTATATATATAAGAATAAACAAGGTTGTTATTATACAAATTAATTTTACAGCAATTTTCTAATCCATTCAAATATTTTAATTATTGCAAATTGTTAATACAAATCATTGACATTTTCTTTAACTGTAACAAAGAAGCGCTGATTGCCAACTGACCAAGAAAAGATCCCAGGTCCGTGACGCGCCAGTTACTGCCAAAGTGTAATTTGTGCCGTAACAAGTTAACACCCGCAGCAACCAGACTAAGCTAGAAGACAACAACGAACTAACTGTTTTATGTAAAAAGAAGAAAACTAGATACGGGAAAATAGAAAATTGTACAAACTTTTCATGTTAGTTTCCTACAGCATACAAATTATTTTGGCCAAAAAGTTTCCCTCAGCGAGCTGGCAGAAACTCTAAACTATTTTAAAAACTTTCAACCAGCTTTGCCCCATCCTGCAGGATACCGAGCAGGAGCATCAGCATCAGCACCGCATCCCACCGCAGTGCATCACCGCATGACGACCATTAATAGCAGAGATTGTCTTGCTCAGTGAGCTCGGCAAAATGTTGATAAATTAAGACGCAACCCACAGGCCACAAATCATTGAATTGAACCGCAATGCGACGAGTTTTTAGCCCCAAGACAGCGCCTCCTTCAGCACTCCGCCATTACCTACAAACTATACAATCTTCATTTGCCTGCAGAGCCTCAACTGCCTCAACTGCTTGGTCTGACTCAATTCAATCTCGAATCGATTTTACTGTAGGCGACGGTGTCACATGTGTTTTTGTCTCCTACTGCGAAAGAAAAAACTCCCCTTCTCGAATGCTATCTTTTTGCAGACTCCTACCAAATATTTTCAGTAATACAATTTCTTGGTATTTTCTTTTTACGTCGACTGGCGGCGCAGTTGTCGTTCTGAATTTTAATAAAGTTGCGTCCGCAAGTTGGGTTAGTCGCTGTAGGGGAAAAGGGTTTCTTCGGCCACGCCCAGCTCGAACATTGTCAAAAAGTTGTCGCTAACAATTTTATCAATAAAATTTATGACGCCTGTCCCGCTCGACAGCACGACGGCGCCCCAAAGCCTGCCACAATTACTTGAAATATGACAAAGTATCCAATAGATACTCTTAAGAGCTCTCAATACACTTTTGATAGCAACGAAAAGAAAAATTTAAATCAATTTGAAAGCCAATTGAAGCGAACTTTAATAAAAAATATAGAAATAAATGTATTTTTTCGAATATCTTATTCAAATAAATATATTCACATTCGTTTACATTTAATTTTCAATAATGTGTTGGTAAGGTACAAATTAATAGTATGAGTTCTACATTTAAAAAATAGATAATAATAATACAAAAAATAATCACATATGTTATTATCATCTAATTTATTTTGTTGAATATTTGGAAATTATAAAATCTGTCATGGAATTATTTGCTCAATATATTTAATAGTCAAGTAAAAACTTTTTGCTAGCTTAATCCGTCAATAATCATATACCCAAAAATGTTGTTACCATAACTCCCAGCTTACTAGATTAGTTAGCTAGAGCGTGGGTCGAATGGTGTTTTTCTAATTGTTTTGTATTTGCATAGCAATTACTTCAAGACGGCAAGTCTTAGTTTAATTGAAAGCCAAGTGCAGCTGCCAAAATCATTTTAGTTATTTATGCATCGCCAGCAGCAGCAATCCGCCAAGACGGAGACGAAGTGGGAGACGCAGGAGCACGAATCCTCTTGTGAACAAGTGGCGCGTCTAACCGCAGGGAACGGGGCTGTGCCCCAAGTTTCATGCCATTTGCATGGCCAACAGAAAACTGCAACTGAGTTGGCAACTGAGGAGGCAGTATGGATGTCCATGTATGTTTGTGCTGGTTGTGAGTGTGTGTCTGTCTCGACTTACCAAGTTGCATAATACATAATTTTGTTTTCTTTTCAGTGTGTGCTCGTTTATTATTTTTCTCCTTTTTTTGTGTTTTTTTGTTGCCTCCCGTTCGCTATGTGGCACAACAGCTTCGCGTCTTCAGCATTCCCCATCTCAGTGAACATTCTTGGCTGCATTCATATTTTCACACCCTTTAGGATTATTTCGTGCATGGCATGGCCATGTGTGCGGCTCAAGAGCGCTGCAGGAGCTGCTCCTGTTACCATTTCAGTTGTATGCATTTTAGCTGTACCCTGTACGAGAGCAATAAAGTGTATTCTGGCCTCAAGCACAGAGAGTTTTGGTTTAATATAAATACTACAGTTAATCAGTTACAAACAACTTTTGAAACTTTTCTTTTACAGTCTGTATTCCGATCGGTTGTCAATAACACAATATGTTAATGTTAAAAACAGAACAGAAAAACATTCTGTAAATGCAATAACTGCACATAATTGGCTCACGCTCAATAACATAATATGTTATGTTAACATTAATATAACAGAACATAACATTAATTAACAGAACAGAAACACAGTCTGTAAATGCAATAATGCAACTTCATTTCCAGATTATACAAATGTTATTAACAGCGTGTAATGCATATCGCTTTTGATTTTTCAATGATATCCGCTCAAGATAAGGGATATCTCCTAATCGTGCAACTTAACAGTTAACTTTCAGCCGCTCTTCACGTCTTTTTTAAAGCAATTTAAATTAACAGCAATGGCATCACCCGTGTGGTTATATAAGTGTGTATGCGTATGCAGTGGTGTGTGTGTGTTTGTTTATGCCTCATGGCTTCATGGCCGCTCCACCTCTGACTCTGACTCTGAGTCTGACTACAACGTTGGGACAGGAGGATGTCAGGACTACGACGGCACGGCGACTGCTCGACGTGCAATTGGAATGCAATTTGTTATGGAAGTTAAGTCTCCACTTGTCAGTTAAGTTTACGCTTGGCTGTTTGACTGTTGTCGCATGTTGCCATGTGGCCCATGTTGCCCATCCATATGCATGTTTGTACGTCCATGTCCATGTCCTCCATGCTACTGCATGGCTGCCGTGTTGACTGTCCTGGCTGCTGGCTGGCTGGCTGGCTGGCTGACTGACTTGAGCGCTGTGTAGTTAAAAATAATTAAAGTCTTTAAATATTTAAATTAATTTGCAGTGCTGCACAAAATGAATATTGTGCTGTTAATTGGCCCCAGAAGCCAAACGGTCGTATGCGTAATATTTTCTCTTTTTATGGAATATATTACGAACGTCATCAGAGAACAACAAATGAACAATTTAAACAAAAGAAAATTTGTTTTTACATATCTTTTTTGTTAACATATGTATGTATATTTATTATTTATTAATTTAAAAGAATTGAAAGGATTTCATCAAATGAATGGAATTGCAGAATTCCTTTTTTTTTGTAATTTTTAATTTGTTTACTGAATTAATAATGTAGTAATAATAACATAAACAACTAATAATTAACCATTTTGTATAGTTTTTATATGTATATATAGTAAGACATTCAATCAATTTATTTGACTAAACGGGTAATGGAGAAAATCCAATCTGATCAGTAGTATTTTAGTAATTCATTAAATATGAAAAGTTTATTAACTTTTTATGTGATATATAGTTTGTAGTGGTCGCTCACATTTCCAAATTTGTTTCTGACACATCCTTTCTTAAACCAACTGTCCAAAAAACAGCAGCATTAAGCAAACTTCTCAAGAGCGCATATGAGGAGCAAGCTTGGACTTGGAAATCGATGGCGCCAATGCCAGCTGTAGAGCTGTTAGTGCTCGCCCAGTACGACTTCTATCTGGGGGTTGGGGATGCTTACGCAGTACGAGCATTATAGCCGTTATTTTGACATATAGCGACGGCTTAGGCAACTGCGAACTAATGGAGCTGAAGACCAAAAACATAGTTAGAAGTTACAACAACAACTACTAAAATAACAACACAAAGCAAAGCAGCTAAATACACAGAGAAACAGAGAGAGTGCCTAAAATTATGCTACATACTATATATACATATATATGTACATAGTCATAAGCAGCCGATTTACATGCAGCAAAAATGTTGATTAGAAAATTAATTAAGGTTTTTACGATGCCGCCAGTTTTACGAGTCGAGCCACTGAGCCACAGCCAAAACTGAGCCCAACTTGAGTCCTCGACGCCGTCGTTGTCGTCGTTGTCGACGTCGTCATCATCGTCAGGCTTTCATGCTTGGAGAAACTTTCGCTCGGCGAATTTACGACATTTTTATGGCGGGCTGCCATGCGAGGGCGGCTCGTAAAAAGTGCGTAAAAACTTTTGTGCCCGGGCAATTGATAAGCCAGCCAGTGCGTTCCCTTGAATCCTTGCTTCATCATCCTCCACTCCTGCCGAGCAACAACAATGATTTTAGCTGGCTGGATGGCTGGCATTGGGCGCATATGCAGATGAGTTTGCCATAAAAAGCCAAGTGAATTTCGCTCAATAAATAAATTGTACGCGCAATGTGCGAAGCCTTTCTTTGCAGTGGGCGTGTATACGCCCACAATTCCGATAGCGGCTGCCTGCCACTCGTTTATACATTTGCGACGGGCGTATCAGCTTTATGATGAGAATTGAATTTGCTGCTCTCAGTACATGAGTAATCATCATAAAAGAAACCCAAGCAAATTTGAAATTAATACCAAATGCAAGGGTGGGAGAGAAAGGGTATAAAAGCGTCGTATAACTTGCAGTCATAGTGATTGTACATACATACATATATATTTTATGGGTAGCTGACAAACGACGAAGCCACCCCCCCGTGACGCGAACTGCATGCAGCACAACAAAGTCGCGTCGTCAAATCGCAAAAAGGGGGCAAAGCGAGGGTTACTCCTGATGCCACATTGCACAATGGCGCAACTTGACGAAATCATTATTTCGCTCCGACATTTATTGATGCCATAAACTTGAAGATTTATGCGTATGCCGCTGACGCACAACACAGCACACAACAACAGCACAGCTCAACACCCCTCTAGCGTGTTGCACATTGCACGGGCAGGGCACACCGCAGTGCCGCTGTGGCAAATCCTAAGCCCTCTTGTAACCGCACAACGCAAAACCCACCCGGCCAGACTTTGTACATTGATACCCACAATTGGGCGATGCTAACTCCAATTCACATTGCTACGTGGCCATGTCAAATTTTTGGCATATTGCAGCACAGTGGGGCACGCCATAAGCTAACATAGTGTTTCATTCCCGCCCGATGAGTCGCATTACTCAGGCTCCTACCCTTTCACATTCAGTACGAGTATGTACGATATATATGTGTGTTGAATACATACGAGTACATACAACAGCGTGTTAATTTATTTAAATTGACTACGTGCAAAGTTTACTTGCGTCTTCTGCCACGCCTCCCATTTGCTGCTATTGCCCATCCCCATCGGCCATCAATGCGCTGAGGGGGTTTGGGGCTGTCTCAATGTTTGCACAAATTTCACATTTTACTGCGCGTCGTCGACTCCGTTGTCGTTTTTGTCTTCAAATGCAAACCAATTTGCAAACGTCGCCGGAATGTGTAGCTGAGATTTGCAGTGGCTTGGCCGACCCCCTGTAGACGCTTCCAACTTCACTTTAGATACGCTTAGATATAGCACTAATTATCCATATATTAGAAAACTTTATACATTTTCAAAATATTTTACAAAATGAAATTTTTTATTGAAAACTTAAATGTATTACAACAATTCTACAGCTAGAAAAAATTGTATTTTTATTTTAAAAATGTTGTAACTTTGTTAAATTTTTGACTGAACTCTATTTTCTGTTTGACACATTTATAATCTTTTGTGAAAATTTTATTACGAGAGCAGGTCCAAATATTTAAATATTTTTTTAACTTAAGCTATATTTTACAGTTAATTCCCTTTGTCGAATTTTCACTAGATTATGATTAGTAAATTATTACAGTCGAATGTAATCGATTACAATTATGGATATAGACAAATTCCGGAATAATATGTCAAATTCGTTGACACAATTTATGTACAACGTAATTTAATAATTACGCTGCTTGAATTGTGATAAAATATCCTAAAAATTTTCTGTAATATTCGCACGTTTAATCCGCGAACTTGAATAACAAATTTGATGCCCACTCTAAAAACGCTGAAAATCGCGTTCCAACACGATTGTAAAATATTTCTATATTATTTGAACTATACTTTAGGTATTTTACGATATTCGTACAGTCTCTTAAATAGCTTCAATTATATCCGTTACATATGAGAGCAACTCTATGGACCCTTGGGCTTTCGAAGTAGCGCATCTGGCAAACGCGCGCGCATAAAAACTCATTTGAAAGAGTGCCTCGACTGTGTCTCCAACTCCAACACCAACTTGAACGCTGCGACTGTGGCTGTGGCTGTACGAAGACGATGAGGACGACGTGCAGCAGAGACAACAATTTGGTAGCCAGTGCTGGATGGAACACTCCCGGACTGTCAATTTGGTTTGGGTGAGATTTGTGGATTGGGCGCTGGAGCGTTGCGTTCAAGTGCACATTGCCTGTGGGTCGCTATGCATGAGCACAGCTGTTACAGCTGCTGCCACTGCTGCTTCAGCCACTTTTCCCCAGGCTGTCTTGGCAACAATTCGCGTGTCAACAATAAGCGCAATAACTTAAGTTGCATTCAATGGTTGGGTCCGTGGAGTTGCCGTGACGCCAATGACAGGCGTTGAATGCATCCAACTGCAGATGCAGGTGGAGTTGCAGTTGGAGGTCCAGGTGCCTGACTCTCCTGCCAGCTAATTAACTGGCAAATGAATTTCAACAACAGGGCAGGCAGCAGGCTGCACGTTCCGTGTTCCGTGTAAACAGTGTCCACTTGTGCTGCATGTACTTGAGCTTCTTCGGTTACGGCTCCTCCAATGAAGTGGCGTGCGCCTCGTCACGCAATCGAGCCAGCAATCCTTCCCACTGGCAATTTAAGTTATGCATGGCGTTGGCAAACGCCATTCACAAACCAAGAGCTAGAGATACAAGGATGTAATAATGAACTTAAAATTTTCTCATTTACAATTTTTAATTCCTTTGGTTGTAATATATTCATATTAACAGTAACATAGATTGTTTTGGAAGCTGGCCCTACTCTTCCTTATAGATATATCCACAGCTTTAACAATTGTCTTTTCGTTAGAAAACATCATTTGAATAAATAGAAGCCTAATTTTATAGATTACAACTAAATTGAGCAAAATGATAAACTTGCAACAAATTTGATACGCTCTGAGAAAATGACATATAGTAACTGTATGCATACCTAAAACTATAGTTAGTTACGTATATAGCTTGTATATACTAATCACAAAACCTTCTTTTTGTTTTTTTTTTTTTGTTCTACAAGTTACGAAGAAATTATAAGAATAAACTGGGCAATTAAGAAATTACATGCTAAAACTAAACAATAAATTTTGAATGCGCAAATAAACCTACATACATATTTCTTGTGACTAGATTTCATATTGTCGGGCGCTAAATGCATCTGTCAGCGCCTAAAAGCATGCTAACAACACATCTGATCATCTAAGTCAAGCGATTGTTCTTGAAAAAACTGGCCAACAACAACATCGCAAAGGATGTGGTGAGGAATACACTGCCCGGAATGGAGCGGCGTATGGGTAAATTGGGATCACGCTCGCGTTGGGCAAATAGCTCCACATCCGCTTCATAAGTCTCATAATTGTTCCAATGCAAACACTTTTTCACCGCATAGTCCCAACGGCGATACAGCAGCTCACGACCTGCAAGTTGAACAGATGTTACAAATAATATAATGATGTACAAAATATTTTGATGACATACGATTTTGCGTAGTTGTCGGAGAGAAAACATCCGTTGGCGGTGCGTACATCCGTGTCGCATAAGGTAATGACACCACTCGCATTGTGACACCAGCGGCTATCATCGCTCCCAGACCAGCTGGTGATGTAGTCTGTGGACGTTCTAGCATCCAACCAATAATATCAGCAATAAACTGCACCAGATGACTGTCCTCTGAGTACTCGCCGCCGAATGTAAGAACGGGTTGCATACAAGCTGGATCCCAGTTTGGCGTATCCTTTTTAAAGGCTTGCAGTACTTCGTAGATTTGAAAACCAGTTGCTTCATACGCGGCCTGTGTAATGTTCTCCGCTGTCGTCTGGCTGGTTAATCCTAGTATGATACCGCGCGCATCATAGCGCCAGTAGGGAGCATAAAGGCCATGGAATGCGGGCACAAATGTGATTTCCGAGCGTTTGGCCGCAAGTCCGCATTCGGCATTTAGCATGCTCGACGAACAGGACGAAGAGATCATGGAGTTCTCTCCAATAAATGTGTTCAATGACTCCACCACATTATCATTGGAGCTGATTTCCGTACTAATCTTAAGTCCCTGGCGCAGCCAGTTCACCGTGGACCCGGCGTTCGAAATGGCTCCCTCGAGCGTGAAGTGCGTATCTGCTGTGGGACCCAATTTGTGTGCAATGCCCGTGATCAGTCCATTATCCGATTCAATCATCTGTTGGGCAGTATTAAGCAGCACAAAGCAGCTGTCATCGAGGGTGCACACATTCTGACCAGCCTTGACACACAATTGGCCCAGCAACGCAGCCGGCTGTTCACCCATTATGCCTGCAATGGGCACGCCCATCAAAGGACCCTCCACAACATAACCGAAGATTTCCGAATTGGAACGTATACGCGGCAATATTCCCATTGGCAGCTTAAAGAATTTACACAGCTTGGCGTCCCACTGCTGTCCAGCAACATTCATTAGCGAGGTGTAGTGCGCATTGGTCACGTCCGTTGAATGCACTCCCACATCCACGCCGCCAGTTAGGTTCTATACAAAAAAGGTATTTGTAGTTAATTTAAAAAGGAATCTGCTACCTTACTTACCCATAACAGCCAGGAATCTAGTGTGCCAAACAAGCACTGCTCATCCTCAACGGCCTTGACCACCGATGGCACATTTTCCAGCAGCCACTTGATCTTCAGGGCACTGAAACAACTGCTCAGAGGTAATCCGCTGCGATGGCGCACATAGTTCACATTGCGCTTCACATTGTTCAACAGGGACTTGAGCAGCTGAGTGCTGCGACAGTCGGACCAACCGATGGCATTGTGCAATGCCTGCCCCGTCTGTTTGTTCCAGAGCACAGTGGTGCCGCGTTGATTTGAAATGCCCACTGCAATGATGTCATGCGGACTGATTTCCAGTATCACTAGATTTTTGTAGGCAGTCTAAGCAAACACACATACATTAGGAGTATTACGATGGGGGTTAAACGAAGATGATATAATCGAAATTTTGCGTTACGCACCTCGATGCACTCCTGCATGTATTTCCATATCTCGGCGGGATCATATTCCAGCCAGCCAGCATTATGCACTATTTGCCGCAACTTAAGTTCGTGATAGGCCAGCACTTCGGCATTTTTCGTTGAATAAATCTATGGAAATAGAAATTGAGTCAGCTTCTGTGTGTGTGTGCGTGTGTGTTTGTGTTGGTCAAAATGTGTGTTGCAGTGTGCGAATTGGGGACACTTACCAGAAAACGGCAGTGGGTACTGCTCACGTTGGCAACGCCAATGAGTGCTCCAAATCTTCCATAGCGCCCGTCGTTCATGTTTCGTTGTTATTTATTGGAAACAAGCACGTGCCGTGTCTTCTGTGCGAGACGCGCGCCAAATGCGGCGCTCGCAATCCGTTAAATTGATGTTTGTGGCGTTGCCGTCAACACGTCCACACCTTCGTCTTGCTGACTCCGACGACCAGGCGCCCAAAATGAATTCCTCTTTGTGCACAATTAAATATGATGCATAATTTGCCAAAATCGCGCAGGGTTTTTAAACAACTCATTGATTGTTATTTAAGCAGCGGTACATCAGTGTGACCGCACGCATAGTGTGATGAAATACCGAAATCTTTTGTTAATTTCACAAAATACCAAAACATTCAGATACTAAATAACGTACATTTGTAATCAGCTGAGATTTAAATTATTACTTGTCTAATAAAATATTTAAATGCTTATATCAAAGGATTATATCCTAATTTAATTTCAATTGATTTGAAAAGTTGCTGGAATAAATAAAGCAAAAACAACAACAAGACCAATGTGATGAAATCATTAGCATGACATACCGCCTGTTGAAAATATTTGACTTACGGCTATTGTTATTGATCACCATGTGTTTAAATTAATTTTGTATTCATTTACATGATGCTGGCATGATGACCTTTGTTGTTAAGCAGTTTGGGAGTAAGGTGTTTGGAGTGTTGAGACAATATGTTTTAGTTTGTTTTTTAATATTTTTAAATACATATATAGAGATTTTGGAATAAAAGGTTAACAAAGAACGTTGAATTCGGCCGAGAAGATGAATATCTTGGAGTCGAGCACTCTCAAATAAAGCGTTGTTTCTTTTTATTCTTTAACAAATCAAGTATTAGGCCATTAAAGTATGTATTTAAATTTAAGCAAAATCGGGGACTGATAAAGCTTTGTTTTTTCAATATTTATATCTATGAAACTTTAGTTATAATTAAAATATTTTAATACATAATACAAAATATTTTTCCAACTCGTTTATTCTTTTGCATCACCAAAATATCTATACTTTAATACATTATTCAATGTTTTTCATTGTATCACTCATAAACAAGCATTTGAAATATCCTTCAATCAGGATTTGAAAATCGCCGTAAATTGAGAAGAGCTTTGAGCCCGGCTAAAAGGGTTTTAATTAAAGTTTTGTTTCAAAAATAGTGTCAACATCCGCTCAAGAGCGTGTGTTCGCTGATAAGAGGCGAAATTTCGTTTGAAAATTATACCAAACACGAATGTCATGGTTAAAGGGTCCGCCAAGAGGAGTTTCCGCCTAACGGACGTTTATCTGAGGAAGTTTTTAATGTACGATGTAAAACAACTATGTATTTGTAACTTTTGTTCTCATCTCTGATGCATCTAATTAAGATGCTAAAAATGCAATAAAAATGTTTCTTTTTGTAAATTTGAATTAAACTTTCGCATGAGACTTAGTTGGTTGCATCATGATCATGACGAGATGCTTTTAGATCTGTTAGTCGACACGTAAATACCCAGTAAATGTGTTTGCATCTGCGTTGATTTAATAACCTTTGCTATTTTAATTTTGGGAACTATATTGTAATGAGGGCATCTTTCATATGCGTTGCATCCAATATTTCTACTTATATTACCATGAGTGCTAACTCATTCTTAATATTAAATTCCATTTTATTCTTGCATATAAGCGTGAGTAGCGTATTATTACCTTTATAGATACAGGGTATAAAACTGCTTTGTAATGCTCAATTTGCAGATTTGTACTGTATAAGACTTGATTAATAATTTTATAAGAGCGCAAAATGCGACGCGCTCACTTAAAAACGCTCACAGCAGTCAACATTACAATCAACCGAGTAGTATAATTAGTGTTGACATGATCTAAAAAATAGCTCTGAGTAAACATGAAGCACAAGAACAATGAACTAAATTGTGTGAAACTGAATGAATTAATGCAATAAAATATTCAAATATATAAAATCCTTATTCATTTTAATCATGTTTTATTGATTTTATACAGATTTGTAAGCAATTGATTCCATTTTCAAAGATTTAGCTACAAACAGCTGGAGCACAAACAAAAACTTTGTTTATTGGCTGCAAGCGCATCACTTGTTTGTTTTGGGTGATAAGCTCAGCCGGTCTTCCAATAAAACAAACACTACGAGTGTGGGCAACAGTTAGTCGCTCTCTGGAATCGGACGAGTTCAGTTCTTCATAGTACAAAATGATTGTCACCTGTTGTCTTATTATAACCGCAAGTGTGCTGCTGCACTGGCTATATAGGGTCAATAAAGACTATCACATTCTATCTTTCTTTGCGCGTCGAGTGCATACCAAGGATGGCCGCCCCTTAGAAGAGATTGCTCCCATACCCAAGGGCTCCACGATCTTTGCCAATTGCTTTGATCTCTACGGGCTAGACGATGGTGAGTTCATTAGGTCACCGTGCTCTAGCTTTATACACAAAGTAACTTTATTTGTGATACAGCCGGAGTATTCAAACATTCAAGAAAGTTGGCCAGAGAATTGGGTCGCAGTTATTTGGTATATAGCTTGAGCACCCCAGTGTATAACGTCATCGATCCCGAAACAATTGAATTTGTTTTGAATAACACCAGTCTCATCACAAAAGGAATGGTTTACAAATTCATGAGGCCAGCAGTACGAACTGGTTTATTAACCGCCACAGGTAATCAATTGAGAAATCCAAACTATTAATTTACTAAGCGCATTCAATTACCTGCAGGCCATAAATGGCATTTGCGCCGCAAGATGATAACGCCCACGTTCCATTTCAATATTCTAGGCCAATTTGAGGAAGTGTTCAAGTAAGTTAGCCACAACCAACAACCATTAATATCTAAACAATAAGTTGTATTTTGTATGTAGATCGGAAAGTCTTAAGTTTATTGAGCAGTTCCACGGCCAAACAGAAACTGAAATATCTGTCAGCGATCTGGTACCCAAGTTTACACTCAACAGCATTTGTGGTGGGTACAAGACAAATTAATTACTATCAATTAAATTAAAGTAACAATTAAATGCTTTATAGAAACGGCAATGGGCATTAAACTGGACGATATGACTGAGAAGGGCGATCGTTATCGCGAAAGCATTAAAATGGTTGAAAAATTATTTATTATGCGTTTGAGCAATCCCCTACATTATAATAACACCATGTACAATTGGCTGGCTGCCAGCAGAGATGCTCCATTCCTGAAAGTGATGCATGATTTCTCCAGCGAAATTATTGCCAAACGGCGCCTTCTCTTAGAAGACGAGCTGTTCCAAAGGCGTCAAGACCAAATGCCCGATGATGACATGTGAGTGTGACGACATTTCAATCTTTAGCTCTTAAAGTAGATCATATATATTTTATCATCAATTGATTCTATCGGATTTAAAATAATATATTATTCCATTTAAAATTTAGTTACATAAATAAGAAGCGCCGATTCGCCATGCTGGACACCCTGATATGTGCTGAGAAAGATGGTCTTATTGATCATGAGGGCATCTGCGAAGAAGTCGACACCTTAATGTTTGGGGGTTTTGATACCACATCGATGTGTCTAATTTTCACCCTAATGAACCTATCGTTGCATCCGGAACAGCAGGAGCTATGTTATAAGGAAATAATGGAAAATATAGATGGTAAGTAGGAAACAGAATTTACATCGACTTTGCATTTATGTGATGATAATGATTAACCTTTTGCTTTAGATGACCTAAGCACTTTGGACATTAACCAGCTGACGAAAGTAAAATACTTGGAGTGCGTTATTAAGGAAACAATTCGCATGTATCCATCGGTACCTGTTATGGCTCGACAGACATCGAACGTAACCGAATTGCCCAATGGCCTTATCTTGCCTGTAGGCACACAAATTGTGATGCACATATTCGATCTTCACCGTAATCCCAACTACTGGGATAGTCCAGAGAAGTTTGATCCTGATCGTTTCTTGCCAGAGAACACCAAAGATCGCCACACTTATGCCTATGTTCCATTTAGTGCTGGCCAGCGAAATTGCATTGGTAAGTCATCATTTAAAGCTCGCTTATTTCATCACTAACGGACTTTGTTCCCATATGTAGGTCAAAAGTACGCGATGCTTGAAACCAAAACCCTGTTGATCTATATTATTAAGGAATTTAAGATTTTGCCCCTTGTTGATCCCAAAGATCTCATCTTGCACAGCGGAATTACCCTTGGCGTTAAGAATAACATTAAAGTTAAACTTGTGAGAAGAAATAAATAAGCACTTATTATTAGTTAAATGAATGTGAATTATGTACCTTGAAGTAAACTTTAATAATGTTCAATTATACCCGCCAAATCACTGCTAAATATACTGAAAATTAATATACTAAAATGAGTTTTAAATTCTGCGAAACGGTCTTCAAGTGGGCAGTCTGTCAGAAACACAATACAGTTGGCAGCACCATGCAGAGTGAGCGTGCGCAGAGCGCGTAAAACAAAACTGAAAAAACAGAGAGACACAGAAGACGTCGCGCACGCAACGGTGTTTTAGTAATTGCTAAATAAAAATAAAACCCGTCATTGATATTGATGCGCAATTGAGAGTTCTGTCTATCAATGAAAAGAAAGCATACAAATTCGGGCAACTTAATTCACCAGAACCCAAACAGTTGCACCGAAAGACACAAAGAAATCCAAACTGAAACTCAAAAATCTACAAGGAACAAAATAGTGGTAACAGGACTCAAAGTCAAAATGCAGCGATATTATGCTGAACGTGAGACAACGGGGCCGGAGTTTGGTAAGTACGTCCTTTTCGTAAGCACAATACACAATTGAAAAGTGCAGAATCAACCCCCACAGTCCCAGCCGTGGCGCACGGCAGTCTTCCCTTAATAGAGAGAAGACGCTCTAAGGGTTGCTCTTGCTGTTATTGTTCTTGCTGTTGTTGTTGTTGTTATTGTCCTATGCTTCAGCTGTGAAGAACGTAGAAAGGCAGATAAACTGTGACGCAGATTTTAACGATTTTTCACAAAAACCCACAGACGATCGCCTAATAAAACTGGTGCGCGCTAATCCTGCCATCTATGACGTGAGCCATCCGCACTATCGACGGAATCCGGTGCGAGTCGACATATGGGATCGCATTGCCAATGAGCTGGGAGCTTCGTGTAAGTAGAAATTATTTTAGATGTGAAATCTAATATTGTAGGGATGGCTGAGAAGAATCCCTTTGTAAATTCTTCTGCGTATTGGATTTGAAATGCCATTTATTTTGTATATTTTGAATATTTAAAAATAACGTATCTTCATTTTTGCAGCACGTTTTCTACAAACGAAATGGAAAAACATACGCTACAATTATCTGCAGGAGATTAAGGCACTGGAAACGGGCCAGGTAAATCCGAATGTGCGCAAGCGACGCTTCACCGAGGATTTATCCTTCTTACAAAACACCGCACAAACGTACAATGTGAAAAAGGCACAAGCATATATTGCCCAGACCAGTACACCCAACAATGGTGGTGGCAGTAGCGACAATGACAGCAACAGTTTTCTCTACCCCGATCCGGAACACTTGCGCATCGATCCATCGGACAGTTATGATATTATCGAGCTGGATGACAACAGCGAGGATGGCTCCGCGCATGTGGAGGATGATGGTCACAGCGATAACGAAATTGTACCCGAGCTGATGGTGATGGAGCCTAAACCCGATGTCACCATACAGCACCATACGTCCGCTGTCAATGGCAACGACAACGAGAACGGCAACGGCAATGGAAGCAATAGCCACAACAATACACAAGTTAGCTCACCGGCCTCCTCACCTCTGCTGACGCCCATGGTGGTCATGGGCAACGGCGACGAACCGTCGCTGACACCTCGGTATATGAAATCGGAATACCAACAAAGCAATAACACATCGCTCTCCAATGGTGAAGTAACAATTGAGCCCATCTTTAAGTCAGCTGTGACACGACGCTCAGCGCCCGTAGACGACATCATGGCGAATGCAGCGAAGCGAAAGGCAATGGCAGCTCCTTTGCCCACATTAACGCCAATTAATGATCCTATTGAACTCTACTGTCTATCACTTGTGGACACACTGCGCAGCATGCCCAGGTCGGAGCGTGAACGTGTCAAATTTGAATTTGCCAGCATTCTGAAAGATGCCAAGTACAAAGACGAGGCTTAATTAATTGCATCATCTTGAATGTCCAGGCAAAATCTATGGTTCATTATGCATACGTACAATTTTAAGTAATATTATTTGTATGTTTATTATTATGATTATTATTATTATATGCAAATAAACTAGATTTTTCTAAGACGCTATTTAGGCTAAGCTTAATCTTTATACCTATACATATGTATATTTAATTTTTTTATTACAATGATGTAGTATGTGTCCATATCTATTCAGTTGTATCAACCAAATAAAATGAATTACAAACGTAACTCGATATTACAAAAAAGAAACTAAAATTGTTTCATCCTTGTCCACATGTTTATACTTTACCCTTTTCTTAGCCCAAAAATGATTTTAGCGCAAAACCTCAGTCCATGTAAGTAAACACTTTCGTTTTATTGTTTGCAGCTCAAACAAACGATTTTATTTAGCATAATTATTAGATGTATTTAAGGTATTTCGTAGTCGAAACATATTAGATAATAATATATATAATTTCTATTATCGCTGTTCGATGTAACATTTAGTTTCATAGATTATGAATGTGAATTCCAATCAACCTACAATTATTCTTGCTCAATATAAAAACTACAAAAAACTTTGTTTTGAAAGTCTTTACGGATAGTCATAAAGAAAATCTTCAATTTTGACAGATTAGTGGTATAATTTTCTATATATTTGATATATAGTGCATAAGGCATACGTACAGTACAATAATAGAATTAATAAATAATCATGCGTTAGATTTTTACAAGCAATTAAAAACTATTAGTAAAGTCCCATTAAGGGTATGGGTGGTAAAAGAATTAAAAATATTCTATAATCAGAATCTTAACTATAAACTAAAACCATATGCAATCTTATGGGTAAGTAATTAAAAACAGAAAACAAAATTGTTCGTCAGTTTCATGTCTGAGCTGCTTTATTGTAACTACTATTTATAATCTAGGATTCTCTACGATTCGCGTTGCGGCGTATTTAGCACAGAGCTTTGAGTTTGTAGTTGACGCCCATTTGCTGCAGCATCCTGGCCTGCTTTGTTGTTATCATCAGTGTCCAAAATGTCAGAGAGATCATACATATTGGGCTGATAGGCCATCAGCTGGGAGCCAGAGCTTGCTGTAAATTGTACATTTTATATATTATAATTATAATTGCGAACATTGTAGGGATCACTTTTCGCACTCACCTTTCTTATCACCGCCCATGTTGTCTGTTAAAAAGGACAGACCATAGTTATCCAGCACATCCGAATCATTAAATAACTGCAATTAGCAAAAATAAAATATTTCGGGTAAAATTGGATTTTCATTGTGATAGATAATTTGTGAGAAAAAAAGCTCGCAGGCTAGCTGTTGTTCGCTAACCTTTAGTAACAGCTCCTCGTCGGTTAGCTGCAACAGAGGCATCCTGCCGACAACGCCCTTGGGCGCAGCCTGGACATGCACATAGAATAAAATATACATAGATGAGTTATGAACTGATTCGCTTAAGCGGACACACAGACAGCTATTCGGTAAAGGGAACTTTCACTAAACTAACTGCCAATCAGTTCTTTAATACTTACACCCAGGAGCATGTTCTGATCAATAGAGACTCCCTCGCCGCGCAGCAAATCTTTCAACGTGTCCAGCTCATCTTGCATGTTATCCAAATGACCGGTAACCTCATCACTGCAACAGCAACAGGTAATTGCATTATGATTATTATTATCTTCTAATTCAATGCTAAACGCTGTAGGTTCAACCAACCGAGTTTCGTGAACATTTTCTCCGGTATACTTGGCAACTGTCATCGGCTGCTGCTGCTGCAGCTGCTGCTGTTGTTGTTGTTGTTGTTGTTGATCATCCTTGACAGCGGCGGCTGCTTTTGAAGTGGATGCCAAGTTGGCATCGGTCACCAACGGATTGTCATTACCGTTACCACCCAATTCAAAAGTAATCGGCATATTGGCAAACTTTCCGTTGTTTACCGTGGAGAGTCCAAATTGCTGTTGCTGATCCAACTTGTTGGCTTGCTCATCGATGCCAGTGCCAGACATTAGTGAATCATCCTATAAATTACAATAAATTATTACTATAAATGAGACAATTTAATAAACTTATTGCTTACCTCAAATATGTTAGTAGGCATATCGTTGCTAAGAAAATTCACATTGTACAAATCTGTGTTGCTTGTGGTCTCTGGCTGATCTAGCAAGGACGGCATGTCGTCCGCTGCACTAGCCAGCTCAGGTTCTGTCTTCACCAGTAGAGGCTGTGGCATAACCTGCAACTGCTCCTTGGCTGGTGAACGAGTGCGCGGCGACTTCGATGATACATCCACATCCAAGGGGGCCTGCCCAGCGACGTCAGCCAAGCGGCGACGCTGCTTGTTCTTCTCTTTGAGTAGCTGACGATTACGCGCCTCTTGCTCACGCACCATTGGCGTGGTCAGCACATTCATCTGCTGCTCATCACCGCTGAACGGGCTGCTGCCACCAGGCTGCACATTTTGTTCAGGTGCATGGGAATCGGGTGCCTCGGTGACCGTATAGAGAACCTGTTGGCCAGTTGGCGAACGTGCTGCATTTATAGCCGCTGTCGCCGCCGCCTCGTTGCCAGCCAACAGTTGGCCAGATATGAAGTCCTCTGCGCTCTGATTCGAATAATCATAGTTCTGAGAGCTTGTGATGCTTATGTTCGAACGTGGTCGCTCCATGGCCAAGGGGGAGACGCTTTCGGCATCATAGTTCTTGGCATAGGGGCTGTGCGGGTTCATGACCTCGTCGAGCAGTTCCTCGCTAAGCTCATGTATAACTGGGCCGCTTTCGCTCTCCGATTCACTGGCGTTGCGCTGGCGAGCGTTATCCGGTGTGTCGTTAATCATTAGCTGCATGTGACGCTTAACGCCGGACATATTGCGAGACGGTTGCACAATCGAGATGAGAAACTGTATTAGCTTGTTGACAATTTGCTGCTGCTTGGCATGCTTCTGACGCAGCGAGGCAATCTCGCGCCAGAGCGCCTCGTTCTCCTGCTTCATAACCGAAAAGCGCGAATCCAAATTATCTTGGCGACCCCGCATTGCTTTCACATCGCTCAGCACCTTGGACACGGTCTCCTGCTTCAGAACGCTCTTCTCGTCCACGCTCTTGGTGTTGGATATCTTACGCTTTATGTGATCCAACAGATACGGATAATTGCGCTTGAAGCACGGATGCGAAAATTCAATCTCATCGCGATCGAAACGCAGTCCGCCATTCTCAATCGAAGTGATCTTATGAAAACCATCTGAAAGGCCAAACAATTATGTGATTAGATTGAAATTATACTTAATTAATGATGGTAACTTACACATATTTAATTGCCGTATAAAACTAGCCATGTTGTTGTGCTTGTAATTGAGTGGCAACAATTCACGAGCGAATTGCGCCTGATTTTGTATAATAAAACTGCGGCCATCCTGCAAAGAATTTGTAAACATTTAGTAAATACAGTCAACTCTTGAATTTTAATGCTTGGTCATTCCGTGAACGTTATTCATTATAAATTTAATGATGACAAACAACTTGCCACATCAAACAATTATTATTTAGATAATATATTCTCATTTACTAATCCTCTTATCTCATTTTCAACTTTAAGATAAAAACCAGAATTCAACAACAAAAATAAAACCTCAAAATTGCTTTTACGGGAAACTGATAAGAGTGCACGAAGCACGTCGATATGGGGCATAAAATAATTATCTCATTATAAAGCCGCAAAAGACCGTGTGAAATATGGAAGTTGTAATCATCAAAAATAAAAATAAAAGTTACTTGACGAAAGCCAAGCAGCCAAAACAGAATCATGAACAACAAAGCTCCAGTTTGGTTTGCTCTAGCTCTTATACTCTCTGAGATCTAGGTGTTCTTATAAACAGACAGAGAGACGGACTTGGCTATATCGTCTCGGCTGGTGACACTAATCAAGAATATATATGCATGGGGTTGGAGATACCTCCTTCTGCTTGTTACATACATTTTTTGTTGGCACTTAGTTACAATACCCTTCTACCCGGGTATAAAAACAAACTCAATTGAATAGTGACAAAACAAGCGAACGGGACAAATGGAAAATTTTACAGAGATGCATTTCACGGACGGACGGAAGAGGGAGTGAGAGAGGAAGAGACGGAGGGCACGCACGTACGCACTCACGTTCGGTGGCCTATGTAAAACGAAGAGAGTAGAGAGAAGAGAGAAGCGAGAGCGCAGACCCCACAAATGCATACGTGCCATTCAGCACAGAAATAACAACAACAACAGTATCGAGAGATGTGCAGACAACGATGACGTAGTGAAAGTCACCTGCGTTTTGTTGTTGTTGTTGCCATGCCAAATGAAAATAAATAGATGTAAATAAACAATATGGCGACCTACCTTGCTCCAGCAAATCAAATTATTTGTATCCGGATCGTCCACCAGACGCCAGAGCTTGGCCAAAAAGGCTGGCACTCCGCTGCCGGCACCCGTTTCACCCACATTATGCATGGTTCGACGTGATCTTTGCTTCTGCTGCTGCTCTTGATCTTCGTCGTCCTCCTCCTCTTCGCTTGATTCGTGCTTTAATTGCACGGCCTTTAGGGTTGCTCGCTTCTTGGACATATAAAGCGACGTTAACAACTACATGGCCAGGTAAAAAGATAACTTCAATCAATGAATATGAGTTTTTCAATATCAATTTTCATGATGGGCACAGTCCAGATAAAGTAATACTTGTGTGTATGTGTAAGATTTGTATGCATGTGTGTGTGGCACCTACCGCAACACTTTACAGCTGTTTCCTTGTTTTTTTAAACGTTTAAAGTCACTTTCAGAATGTTTTTTAATAAATTTACACTTTGTTTTGCTCAAATCTTGTATTCACTTCGCACAATTCACCAGTTTTTCTGACTTAATAACAATTTAATGCACAGCGTAATTGTTCAGTTTCACGAATGAAATATTTTCTCTTCTTCGTCCGCAATGTCTATCGCTATCGATGTCGAGTCGCAAAAACCTATCGAAGTCAACGCTGCTGCTATTTATATAGTGGCAAAAGTATCGAGTACTCGCTGGTACATTCTGGCGCGAGACAACGATACCTGCATTTGAATTGTTTACTAATTCCACTCACAATCTAGTATTTACTTAAGACTTGAGTAACAAAAAAAAAAAAAAACAAATCAATTATATAAATTGTTTGGAATTCGTCACAGTAGTTAAAATGCAGAGAGGGTCGCCAATGTTGAGGAACGATGTTCAACACTGCTCGATTTACATTGACCATTCGTTAACACTGTGCATATGCTGAAAAATGGCTGACACTTTTAATTGCCGAATTAAGTGATTGTTTTAGTGCATTTTTGCTAGAAATAATGCGGAAATATGCCGAAAACTACTTGCAACTAATAAACGAATGTATTTCAATGTTATACTAATTTAATACATGTGTTGAAACACACTAAAAGGTATGTAAACGCACGCTTCAATGAAGTAGAATACAAAAGGGCCGCAAACCGTTTTCGCTGCTCTCTTTTTTCTTCTATACGTAGATACATATGTATGTGTAAAGTGTGTTTGTGTGTGAGCAGCAACAAATTGCTTGAAAAAGGCGCCAGTTTGTTGTTGTTATGCTGAAGTGTAGAAAATTAACTGTTTCATGTGTTTTTTCAATTCATAGAAAAGACTGCGCACAAAACAAGAAGTAATCAAAATGATGAATAACCATTTTCACTTGCAACCACATGAGCACAACACGTCACAAAATGTGGCGCCGCAATTTGCAAGCAGCGTCGGTGCCCCAACTACCACATACAGTTATCTAACGCAGCCAGCAACAGCTGCAGGCGCCCCCAATGGCCAGCAATGGCTGACCTACCAAATACTACCGCCTGCCCCGCCGGCACTTGCAACAAACTCGGCATTGGCGGGCGCCAAGCGGCATTATTACGCCAACGCAACCACAACAACAGCGGGGGCAGCAGCGCATCCCGGCAGCATACAAATAACCAACAACTATGCCGCGCAACAACAACAGCAGCAACAAGCGACGCAGTCGAGTCCGTTTAAGGCGAGCAACATTAACAACATTCGCATCATCAGCACAGCGCCCAATGTTTATAGTTTAAACAAAACGAACGAGCAACTCAATCAGTTGTATGCCGCACCCACATCCACCACGGCCTCTGCCACAGCTGCCGAACTGTTTGCCCCAGTCGGGGCATACTACGCCGCCTCGGCCAATCTGCAGCCCAAGTTGCAGCAGCAGCCGCCGCCCTTGGTGCCCGTGAGCAGCAACAGCAGCAGCGTTGCGTTGGCCACGTTGCCGAACAATGCGGCGCCGTCGTCGACAGTGGTGTTGGATCGCATCAACATCTGCATAAACAATCACTATGCGGAACCCAATCTCTGCCAGCCCTCGCCGATAATACCCGCAATACAGCACAAGGCGCTGATGCCACTCATCGACAGCAGCACAGCTGACAGCAGCTGCAGCAGCAGCAGTGGCAGCAGCAGCTGCATATCGAATGCTCGCAGCAGCTCAGCAAGCGTCGCCACTGCCGTCATTGTGATCGATGAGCCGGACTCCACAACAACCACGCCCCACACTCCCCCCACAACACCAGAGACGCTCAGCTCGCCGTTAAAGTCACCAGAGAGCAGCAGTAGCGTCGCATCCCCAACGAGCCCACTGAAGCAGAGCTTCACAAGCGTCCGGTCGCCGAACATTGGCATTGGTATTGAGGAATCATCGACAGCTGTAGTTAAGGCTGCAGCACCTCCAACCCCGCCCTCACCACCGCCAGCTGTAACGAGTCCTGCTCCTGCCCCCGCTCCTGCTCCTGCTCCTCCTCCAATCAATTATGCACTGCAAGAGGATGTGTTCATCAAGTGCAACGATGGACGCTTCTATCTGGGCACGATAATCGCTCAGTCCGAACAACAGTATCTGGTGCGCTTCGACGACAAGTCGGAGCAATGGTGCGAGCGGGAGAAACTGCGCAAGCTGGGCAACGAGCCGAGCGGCGATGGCGGCGGCGGCGGTGCAGCAAGCAACACCACGGGACCCATGTGCGTGGCCTGCAAGCGGGCACAGCACGATGATGTGGTCGAGATTTGCGAGCGTTGCGGACGTGGCTATCATCGGGGCTGCACCACAGAAATCGCCAGCGGCATTTGGTGTTGCAAGCGTTGCGCCAAGCCCATGAAAATGCAGCCAGCGATTGTGCAACATGAGGCAAACAAACCGCCAGGCATTTGTCGTCAGCTGCCGTATCATGTAAGTACAAGTCAATCCCGGTTATACCTGGTAGCCTGTTGGTTGAAAGGTATTCAAAATTGGCATGATATTTCTTAAGTGCAGAAGAAGGTGTCTACAGTCCTATAAAGAATTCGTGTATGTAGAATATCCTATTAATAAAAATACATAGCAAAATCGAAATTTTTACCGATTTTGTTGTTGCACAATCAAATGCAAAATTATTTAAGAAAATGTAAGAGTACGAGATATCAGACAGACAAATATTAAATAGGCTCCGGTATAGGTATTCAATTGTGGCACTTAAAATAATAGTGGGTAAATTCTAAATGGTCTCCATAAATGCGGATTTTGTAAGTTATTCGAGAAAAACTTTAATATGTCGCAATTTACTCAAAATGCTTTTAATTTTAACAGCTGTTGTTTTAACACTGAAGATCACTAATTTAAAAACTTTGAATAATTAATTAAATTATAGACATATGTTTGCTTTTGTCTCACTAAATTGATTCCCTAAAAATGGATAGCGAGTATTTCAAAGTCGACCACACAAAACTTTCGTTTTCATACTATTGTATTCAACCATTTTTCTGCTTTTGAACAGGTCGACAAGCTGAGCTGGGATGACAAACATCGCGTGAATGAAGAGCAAATTTATTGCTATTGCGGCAAACCGGGTAAATTCGATTACAACATGCTGCAATGTTGCAAGTGTCGCAACTGGTTTCACACCCAATGCATGCAGAACTTTAAGAGCAAACTGTTGCGTGGCGACATGTAAGTTAATCAACCAAACTCATTCTTGAACTCCAACTAATTTGATTTATCTTACAGCTTCTTTGTATTTTGCTGCACGGTGTGCAACGATGGCGTCGAGTTTGTCCGGCGCCTGCAAATCGATTGGGTTGATATGCTACATATAACGCTGTACAATCTGCGCAAGCATCAGCATCAGAAATATCATCATCTGCTCAAGGACATTTGGCCGTTTATACTGGAACAACGACATCAGCTGCCCATCTGCGACGAGTGGCGCCAGTTGCCGGAAACAACGCTAATGGAACGCATTAAGCACACGTTAAAGGAATATTCCGATCGATTTGTGTGTGGCCGCGAATTTAAGCGTGCCCCAGCCTATTATGGGCTGAGACACAGTGGTCCACCGTTGACACCGCGTGTGTTTCTGCAGCCTCACGAGACGCTCTGTGATGAGCTGTTGGTGGACAAGTTTCGATTGCTGCTGATGCCCGAGGAGGTGCAGGTGAACACAAAGGTGCAGGCGAAGCTAATCAAGAATGTTTCTGCCAAGGATGTGTACGAGTTCCATACGGATGAGGACGAGGAGGAGGCAGTCGAAGCCGAGGCTGAGGCTGAAGCCGAAGCAGACACCAGCGAAGATGAAATTCCTATTAAGCAAATCATGGATATGGCCAAAAAGCAAAGCAACCAGCAATCCACTGTTTCCACAGGCGATCAACTGGTAAGACGAACTAGCCAGCATTATGAATTTGAAATAATTATTAACTGCAATCGTAACTTTAGCAGGTAGCTACCACGCAGGAATGCACACCCGATCTAGCGGATGACAATGCCAATGACGGGGAACCTGGAAAACAACTGTTGGCACCCGCACCGCCTCAGCTCGATGCTGTCGCCAATGGGAATGGCAATAGCCGTAAACGCAAGGCATTCCGTTTGTCGAAGCGTTACGACAACAGCCGCAACTGTGATCTCTCGTCTGATGAGAACTCGAGCAGCAGCCGTGGCACCAGCTCATTGGATCTCATCATACCGCCGCCAGCCAATTTCCTGGGTCGCAACAACCCCTTTCTGATGGCTACGCCCAAGAAATCAACTCAACAGCGTAATGTCGGCTCCGCTGTTGGCGTTGCTGGCATCATCAACAGCATTTTCAAGCTGAAGAACAGTGCCAAGCACTTGAGCAACAGTGACCTGGTGAAGGCGGGAACGGCAGCGCAACAGCCGCGCATGGTGCGCACCATTAAGCGAAGACTGAGTGCCAAAGATATTACCATTGGGCCTAATCAGGAGGTGCGCAGACGTCGCACCAGACGCCTGACCACGGCCATTGAGGTGAGTAGAAAATTCGGCAATTATTCAATTTTAACTTCAAATAATTGTATTTCTCTCTTGATTTGGTTTTGCAGGTCATCAACACCACAACAATTAATCCCATACCTAGCCACTACTTTCCCATCTATGCCAAAGATTTGCAGCCGCCGCCGCCAGTGCCGTTGCTGCCACCCGAAAAACCAACGCACGGTCGCCTGCTGCGACAACGACCACAAAAGTCACGTGGCGGTTCGCCGGGCAACAGTCGCCGCAATTCCACCAGTTCCACGGCTACAAATGTCAGCAGCAGCGCAAGCAGTGGTGGCGCACCTGTCAATGGTAACTCGATGCTCGACTTGAAGCAATCGGTGAACAAGTACTTTGGCGGCGCCATGAATCGCATTGATGCTGGCGAACCCTTTGCTATACGCGCCAAACGGCGAATGGGAAATGGGCAAGTTCAGTATCTGGTGGAATGGGGAGGCGATGCAGCTGCCACCGTCACCACTACATCCACGATGGCAACAAATGGAAACTGAACAAAGCATAAGATTTATTCAGATTCATCATTTTTTTATTATTTTCTTTACGTTTTTTTATTCATTTATTGTTTAAGCAGTATACTGCCAGTTTATTTAGGCCCAATTTTAGTTTTGTTAATCTTTGGAAATCGACTGCCAAAATAGTAAAATATTCAACAAATGTTTGGCATTGAAAAAATATGCAACAAAAGAAAAAATGCAACTGATACAGGTTTTAATTGTGCAATGGCAGTTAATGGTTGAATTAAATAACACTAAAAAACAAAAAATTGTATAACATTGCTATATACATCAATTTGGCTCTTGAAAGTATTACAACATTAACTGAAGCTATTGTTTAATTGTTTAAATTTACTGCTGAAAATATGAAACGTATTAAAGTAAACCCATATATATATATACATTTATTCGAAAGAATTGGTAGTTAAGTTTCAATTCAGTTCCAACTATTTTATAACTATAACTTTATACACACATACATACAACTATATATATTTTCAAAAAATATATATTTAATGTACTTGAAGATACACAAATCATGTTATGCATACAAAAACTATTTGGGGTGTACTAAACACAACACAAATTAAATAAAACAAATCAATTAGGGATAAATAAATTTACCCATAGATTAACTATAATTCAAAATGATGATTAATTATTACAATATAATTTTAGTATTATAAAAATCCACACGAAATCAAAATCTCATGCATTTGCATTGTAACAAATAAAACAAGCATTAATCTATGTGTGTAAAAAAAGTTGAAATAAATGTTTATACCTAAGTTCCAAAAAACTAAAGCATTAATTTATCAGCTGTCAACCTGACATTAAGCAGCATCTCGATAATGTCAAAAGAAAATCTATTCAGGGATGTTTTTATACCCGCTACCCATAGGGTATAAGGGTATTATAACTTAGTGCCACCAGAAAATGTATGCAACAGGCAGAAGGAGCCAGGAGCGAGAGGATATAGCCATGTCCGTCTGTCTGTCCGTATGAATACCTAGATCTCAGAGACTATAAGACATAGACTCACCAAATTTGTACAAAAGCTCCTGCATTCATTACGCAGATCAAGTTTATTTCAAATGTTGGATGCCACTTTTTCCAATATATAAAAAAAAAAAAATGTCAGTATATTTCTTAGGTATATTTTTTGTTCAAATATCAAATTGCAGTTGTCAAAATCTATTATTGAAACACAGTAGGCGACAGAGGCGATGAAAAATGTTGACACTTCAGTTTTGGGTATTTGTCAGTCTGCCTTCAACCTCATTAGGAGACACACTTTGAAATTAAAAATTGGTTTATTAGCCGATAAACAACTTTAAAAAAAATAATTAATAACTTTTTGAATGCAGTCTTTAGATTGCATTTCATGAGTGTTATTTATTTCGTAAAAAATACAAAAACCAAAAAAAAAAAAAGACATCCATTCAAGTGCATTTTTACAAGTGAATTTATTCTGTTAACACTTTCGTTGTTCGTCGCGTTCGTGTCCTAAAATCGAATTAGCTACAACAGCGAAGTCGGTAAGTTCAATTGGGGGAATTCCAAATTCGATATGCATACTTCTGCAAAGATCCATGCAATATACGACTTGAAACGTCACGATTTTGAGATGGGATATTCAATGTATGAACCCACTTTTAATAGTCCTTCCCTAAGGTATTTTGCTTTTTTAGCCTAAAAAATAAATTTGGACATGTGAACATTTTTTAATATAATTTTCATTACGAAGAAAAGAAGACTTGTCAATACTGTCAACTAGCAACAATGTTGCTAATTAAATTGTCTATTTTAGCAAGATTTGAACTAAGGCATAATATTAGCAAAATTTGAAATTGAATTCTCCAAAAATTTTTGATTTGTGATTTTATATTGCTAACGAATACTAACACGTTACCCAACACTTGCATACAGTGTTGGCTAATCGAGCCAAGTGTCATACGAACAATTTGAGCGAGTAGAAATTCTCTTCACATGCAATCGAGTTATCTTCTCCCTCCCTGGAAAAAGGCGAGAGCGATATTCGGCGAGTCGAGTAGAGTCCGTTTAAGTGAGCGGTCGTGGTTTCGCTTAGCACACGACTTATCACATATTTTTTGTGAAGAAAAAAATCTTAAAAAAATAAAAAAAAAATTAAAAACATAAAAAGTAACCAAAAAAAAAATTGTAAAAAGTAGCAAAAAATTCGAGCAAGTGCTGAAAACGTAAGTACAAACGATCTGAACAGCAAAGCAAAGCAACAAAGCAAACTCGGAATTTTCTTGTGAAATGTGATTCGTGTGCCACGCAAGATGGCGACGTAAGCTGCTGTCGTCCAAAAAGAGCGCAGTAACTTGCTAAAGAAATCGAACAAAGACCCAGACCCAGCCCCTATCTGTATGATTTGCAAGTTGTGAATTGTTGAGAGTATTGTATTTATGCTAAAATTAAAGTAGTTTATTTTACGAAACTTGTGCATGTATATAATTGGTGTGCGCATGTGGAAATTTTCCAACATGAGTTCTGCATGTTTGTGAATGTGTGCGTGTGTGCATGTGTGTGAAAGAAGGAAGAAGACGTCGACAGCAACAGCAACAACAAAGCACATGCCTATGCCGAGCGCAGTGTTGCCATGTCGACCAACTGTCACATGCGTCAGTGTTGCCACACAGACACGCACACGTACACACACATGCACGTAGCAGAGAAGAGCTAAAAACGAAAACCACGCCGCTTTTTTGGTTCCAATTTCATGCAGGCGGCTTTTGATCTATTGGGGTTTACTTGACAGATGATCGACCACCAGTTGTAAATGTGTAATTTTGTCATTTGCAGGAGGACCTAATCACCAAAAATGGCTTCATTATACGTGGGTGATTTACACCAGGATATCACCGAAGCGTCACTATTCGACAAGTTCTCCACTGCTGGCCCAGTTCTATCCATTCGTGTGTGCCGCGACGTGGTCACCCGTCGCTCCTTGGGCTATGCCTACGTCAATTTCCAGCAGCCAGCCGATGGTGAGTAACGATCGGTAAACATTACATTACTCCTCCCTTAAGGGGGAGGCCCCACAATGACACAAGCAGCGAAAACACGTGTACAATTTTTTTGCAATCGCACTCACACATACACGCAAACAGCAGAGCGTAACGTTCGCGTCTGAGTGTGTGTGTGAGTTAAAATTCCAGTTTTTGTGTGGTTGAAAGTGAAAGAGAGAACAAAAGGGAAGAAGAGTGAGAAGAAATAAACAGCTGGCCAGTCATTAGTCCAGTCATCATCATTGCCAACAACACAAACTGGAACGTTCTATACACCACAAATTGCAATTCTGATGCTTTAATATTTCGCTTCACAACAGCTTATCGCACACACCACGCCCCGTTTTTGCCATCGCCCCGTTCCGTCCCGCAATGGCGTCAGTTTTGTTTTGCCTGCATCATTATTGTATCCAAGTGGCCTCTCGCTCTCACACACACACACACACTCGGGGAGTTGCGTATAGATGTGTATGTGTGTGGGTGTGCGTCGTAAACATGTGTTTATTGTTTATGCCCAGTGCGCGCCTTTATAGCATTTGAGAAACTCGCTTTATCTATTTATAGGTTAGATTTGATTTTGCGAATATCTTAACGCTTTAACATTTCATGTGCCGCCGTGGCAAAATCTTGTACCATAAATACTTTTCACTTTTTGTGTGTTAACTTTCACTTTTAAAGCCAAAATGCAAGGCCATCGGCATACGCGCGCCTTGGATTCATTCATATGTTGCTGCTGCTGCTGCTCATTCATTCATTAACACGTGTAAATTCTTGGCATGCCAAAGTCCAAAAGACCTAACACTTCAAGCCATGTTTTTCTCTTTGTTTTGTCTTGAAAAACGAAAACACAACTTCAACTTTCACCACAAAACTATAAACTACGCGTCTCACAGCTTTTGTTGTTGTTGCTGCTGTTTTTATTACGAAAAGGTCGTTTACATTTCGGTTTATTTTTTTTTATTGAATTAACGCACGGACCAGTCTGTGTGAAAGCGTTGTCATCACATTGTTGCATTCCGTAAAGTTTACTGAACTTCGCCTTCTGCTCTCGTGTTTATTTAATTCTTTTAATTATTTTTAGGGTTAGAAAGAGTCGTGCAACTTCTACCCATTGGTTGGTCAAATTATAGTAACCATTTTGAGCCGACTAAGATTCAAAGTTGCTAAATTAACCTACGTAACTTACCATGTGAATGAGTCTTCAATTGTCATTTGCAGAAGTAGAAGCGTTACAAAAACCCTGTTCCTAAAAATGGCACCTTATACCCTTGGTCAATATGTATTTACCCTGAAATGACTGAGATTTAATGGCGCCAGAGTAAAGCACGCAACTTACCCAAGTTGATAAGTCCAATAATTGTTATTTACTTGAGTGTAGAAGCTTTACACCTGAATAGAGTTCAATTTAGAGTAGTCTTCGGCAACTTCTACCCATTGGTTGGTCAAAAAAACCTTATTTTGAGCTGACTAAGATTCATTGTTGCTAGATTGAAGCACGCAACTTACCATGTAAATGAGTCTTCAATTGTCATTTGCAGAAGTTGAAGCGTTACAAAAACCCTGTTCCTAAAAATGGCACCTTATACCCTTGGTCAATATGTATTTACCGTGAAATGACAGATTTAATGGCGCCAGAGTAAAGCACGCAACTTAGCCAAGTTGATGAGCCCAATAATTGTTATTTACTTGAGTGTAGAAGCTTTACACCTGAATAGAGTTCAATTTAGAGTAGTCTTCGGCAACTTCTACCCATTGGTTGGTCAAAAAACCTTATTTTGAGCTGACTAAGATTCATTGTTGCTAGATTGAAGCACGTAACTTACCATGTAAATGAGTCTTCAATTGTCATTTGCAGAAGTAGAAGCGTTACAAAAACCCTGTTCCTAAAAATGACACCTTATACCCTTGGTCAATATGTATTTACCCTAAAATGACTGAGATTTAATGGCGCCAGAGTAAAGCACGCAACTTAGCCAAGTTGATGAGCCCAATAATTGTTATTTACTGGAGTGTAGAAGCTTTACACCTGAATAGAGTTCAATTTAGAGTAGTCTTCGGCAACTTCTACCCATTGGTTGGTCAAAAAACCTTATTTTGAGCTGACTAAGATTCATTGTTGCTAGATTGAACCACGTAACTTACCATGTAAATGAGTCTAAAATTGTCATTTGCAGAAGTAGAAGCGTTACATTTTCAAAATTATCAGATAAAACCATTGAGCAACTTCCACCCATTGATTGGTCAAAGTTTTTATGTATTGAACCGGCTAAGATTCAAAGGTGCTAGAGAAATGTCACAGACTTGACTTGGCATGTGCCGAGGTTGCCATTGCTCATTGCTGAATTATGAAAATATGCTGTAATTTATGAGCCATAACCATAACTATCAAAGTCGCTTCAGAAAACAACTGATATTAGCAGAAAAAAGTATATAATTATAAAACATCATTTACATTATTATACACTTGATGAATTGTTAATAAATCATTTTATTCCCACTCTTATCTTTCTCTTTGATTAGCTGAGCGCGCTTTGGATACAATGAATTTCGATTTAGTTCGTAATAAGCCCATACGCATTATGTGGTCCCAACGTGATCCCTCATTGCGTCGCTCTGGCGTTGGAAATGTGTTCATAAAGAACCTGGACAAGGCCATCGATAATAAGGCTATTTACGACACTTTCTCAGCCTTTGGCAACATTTTGAGTTGCAAAGTAGCCACCGATGAGAAGAGCAATTCCAAAGGCTATGGCTTTGTGCATTTTGAAACAGAGGAGGCTGCCAATACGTCCATCGACAAGGTCAATGGCATGCTGCTCAATGGCAAGAAGGTCTACGTTGGCAAATTCATCCCACGCAAGGAGCGCGAGAAGGAGCTGGGCGAGAAAGCCAAACTCTTCACAAATGTCTATGTAAAGAACTTTACCGAGGAATTTGATGATGAGAAGCTTAAGGAGTTCTTTGAGCCATACGGCACCATCACCAGCTACAAAGTAAGTTTATTATCACCATTACATTTAAAAGATTGATTGTTAACATACGAGTTTAATCATAGGTCATGTCCAAGGAGGATGGCAAAAGCAAGGGCTTCGGATTTGTGGCCTATGAGACCACTGAGGCTGCTGAGGCCGCCGTCCAAGCACTGAACGGCAAGGAAATGGGCGAAGGCAAGTCACTCTATGTGGCACGTGCCCAAAAGAAGGCCGAACGTCAACAGGAGCTGAAACGCAAATTCGAGGAGCTTAAGAAGAAGCGTCACGAATCCGTATTTGGCGTCAACTTGTATGTGAAGAATCTGGACGATACCATTGATGATGATCGTCTCCGCAAAACATTCTCGCTGTACGGCACCATCACATCGGCTAAGGTCATGACCGACGAGGAAGGCCGCTCCAAGGGTTTCGGTTTCGTCTGCTTCATTTCGCCAAATGAAGCTACTTGCGCAGTGACCGAGCTAAACGGACGTGTGCTCGGCAGCAAGCCACTGTATGTGGCTCTGGCCCAGCGCAAGGAGGAACGCAAGGCACACCTCGCTACACAGTATATGCGCCACATGACTGGCATGCGTATGCAGCAACTTGGACAGATATTCCAGCCGAACACCGCCAGCGGTTTCTTTGTGCCGACAATTCCGCCTAGCCAGCGTTTCTTCGGTCCACAGATCACACAGGTGCGCAACACACCGCGCTGGGCTCCACAGGTGCGTGCCCCAGCTGCTGTGCCGAGCGTGCAGCCAGGCGCTGCCTCCGCCGCTGGTGGTGGATTCCAAGGTGCTGCCGGTGCGGTGCCCACACAGTTCCGCCAGTCGGCAGCCGGTGCCCGTGGCGCACAGCCTCAGCCAGTGCAGGGCACGCATGCCGCTGCCGCCGCCGCTGCGGCCAATAATATGCGCAGCTCTGGAGCCCGCGCTATCACTGGCCAACAGGCGGTTGCTGCAGCCAACATGCAGATCCCTGGCGCTCAGATTCCCGGCGGTGCTCAGCAGCGCACTGCTAGCTACAAATACACAGCCAACATGCGCAATCCGCCAGTTCAACAGATGCAGCAGGCTCAGCCAATGCAACAGCAGTTGCAGGGCAACAGTAAGTCGAATGTCAAAAGTAAATCGTCTGAAGTTTGTGGTTTGCTAATTTTATTTATGTTACAGAGCAAGAAAAACTTGTCGCCTCTTTGTTGGCCAATGCTACGCCACAGGAGCAGAAGCAGATCCTGGGCGAGCGTCTTTATCCGATGATTGAGCGCATGCACGCCACACTTGCTGGCAAAATCACTGGCATGTTGCTTGAGATTGAGAATTCCGAGCTTATGCTTATGCTGGAGGATAAGGAGGCGCTCAAGGCTAAGGTGGAAGAAGCTGTGGCTGTGCTGCAGGTTCATCACGTCACCGATGCCATTAAATAAGCTCGAACAACAAAAAAGCGGATTAAACATTTTTACAAATCACTCGACACCTAAAAATGTAAGTTACCGCTGTTACATTATTTATTACGTACACTTTCTTCAAATACTTATGATTGTTTCTCTTTTTTTTGCAGTTTTTTCCCTCATTCACTTTCAATTTTATAAAAACAGAAATAGTTCGCATATTGATGCTCCATTCAAAGAAAACAGCGCATCGAATGACGAAAGAAACGAGAAACAACACTAACAAAAAAAAGAGAGGATAGGAAACTCCAGAAGAGCCGGTTATTTTTCTATCGCGACGAACCATAAACAATTTCAATCATTTAATTTCGAACGCATTTACGCAAACACTTGAACCCTGATCTGAAGAAGTTAAAGACAGCTTGCAACAAAATACACTACGCAACAGGCACATAATTTTATATATATATTTATATAATATATACGCAGATATATAGTTTTCATGTTTTCGCGTCTCAACTAAAATGAAAAAAATAAGAACAACCGAACACAATGAAGAGTATGTAAACACAGATACACTTGATATACATATTTATATATAGATTTATGTGTATATTTATAAATATATATATAAATGTATACACTTTTTTTTTGCTAAACAGAATATACGTTTATTTTGTATGCGTAAACACAAAGTGCAGAATAAATGATAACAAATGCAAAAATAAAAGAAAAATCAACGGTCGCGAAATTAGGCAAATAATTGAAATTGTTGTGACATTCGTCGGTCTTAGTTTCTTGCAGCATCCATAAGCAAACACTTTACAAGAATTTTCGTACACTATTTTTATGTTTTTTAATCTTTCAAACAACATCATCAAATGCGAAAGTAAAATGTAATATTTTTTCTGTAATTTCAACAAGGAAAAAATCACTTTTAAAAAATATGAAAAAAATAATACAAAAAAATTGCAAAAAAGTTAAAATAAATAAAAACGAAAAAATGTAAAAGAAAAAACGAGAGTTATAGAGCAGAGAAAAACAAACCAACAACAAAACCAACAACCGCAAGAATATGAGAGTCAAGTTTTTGCTACTTTGAAAACCAACAAAAAATCAATATGTTGAGAAAAATACAATTTTAAAAACAAACATAAACGCAAAAGAAAAAAAATGAAAAAACCCATGCAAAAAAATTGAAAAATCTATGTAAAAACTAAAAAAAAAAAATATATACATACATATATAAATATATTAAAAACATATATGAAAAATACAAGAAAACATGAAGAGCGCTAAAGCGCGAAAAAATCGCGTGAAAAGAATTTCGAGAGGGGAAATGCGATAATACAAGATTTTTATGTTTATTATCAACAAAATAAAACAGTAAAGTAAATTTCATTACAATTTGCATATATATATATGTGTATATATATATATATATAATATATTGAAAAATTGAAGAAAAACGTGTAAAGCGAGCGAACGCCAAGTTATTTTTTATTATTTGCGTTCAGCCTTTTGTTAGATAAGACGTTTTTACACCATGCATACGATTATTAAACAAAATAAAACAAAGGGATAAAAAGATAAAGTACGCATATAGCATGCAGCATGTCGAATGCATGAAAATAAAATTCATATTTTTTTATTAAACAAAATGAAAAAAGCAAGCAAAAAAATATTTGAAAAAATTGCAAAATACAAAAAACATTTATATACGCAAAACAGCCGCAAGAAGATATTTCAAATATATGTAACAACAAAACCAACAAACACACATAACCAAAACCCGATTTGGAATATTAAAGATTTTTTGAGTATTTTGCTGAATAGATCAGATCAAGCGAATTAAACACCTTTACTTTTTTATTCAAATTAAAGACATAAATGCAACACATACACACTCAAACACATTTTATATATATATATAGATATATATATAGCAGATATATATTTAAAGCGATATATAAGCAAACAATAATTTGTATTATTCAAAATCGTGACAAATATATAAACGCCGCTTTTGAGCCAATTTAAGAAAAATAATCGAATGAGTTTTTGAAGTAGGCGCACACCAGGCAGTCAAAAAAAAACAGTCAAAACTTTGTACACCCCTGAAAATTTAATTAAATAAAATTCCACTTCGGCAAAAACACCAACAAGAAATGTTTCATTTAACTTTCAGCAATGGGAAATGGTGAGTTTTGAATACAATCATGTGTAACTCAAGCCCACAAAACGCCGTCCAACCCGCACAATTCATGAGTATGTGATATACATATGTATATTCGCAAGTTGCTATTTTTATATTATGTACAATCAATGTACGAATGTTTCGATTTCCCGCAGTCCATTATATAAGACGCCGTACATGTGTTCTATAACATTTCATTTATTTCTATAACGCTCGTCAAATATTATTTCAAGACAAAATAGTTTAATGAATAATTATAGATTTTAAATAAACAATTTGTGTGCTTAATGTCTCTTAAAAGTTAAATAAATAAAGTTAGCAATGCAGAGCATATTGAATTATATGAATAAAGTTATTTGGCTATGATGGTTTCGCTAAAAGGAGTACTCTATACAGTCATCCCATCTATTGTGTGACTAGAGCAGGCATCGTATATCGGCTTCGGTGAATATTCAGTCCTCGTCATCGTCATCATCGGATGGCACGAACAGATCGTTTTCTTCCAAAAAGTTCGCCACGTTCTTACTAATGGTGGCGCCCACAAAGAGTCCAGGAATCACAGCACAGATGATGGCGAACCAACCAAAAGGCATCTCTAGTGGCTTTGGTTTCAGGGCTCCACTACGGAAGTAGGCACCCGAGTTTAGGCGTAGCCCAATGTTATTGTTGTAAGCACCTCTTCGACGCAGTTGATGAATGGCTACGTTGAGTTGGTTTGCCAAACGTGAGATAACCATTTTGCAGATGTTTTTATTTGTTGGCTGTTCAATGTAAGTTTTTATTAATATAAATATAGATGCAGAGGTTGATAAACATCGATTAGTCTATCGATATATCAATATTTTTCAAAAATCGAGTTTTTATAAAAAAAATGAAATAAATGAATGCAATTCATTTTTTTTTATATCAATAAATCTTTATGATGAATTCAGTCTTTATTATTCCTAATAAAAAGCTGTCCTGACCACCAAAAAAAAATGATAAAAATATACTAGTTTACCCCATGGGATATACCAAAACGAAAATCCCGATAATTGGTTGGATTAATTTTTAAAACAGGCGCGACATTTAAAATAGATTATTATTTACAAATCTTTAGACTGTCTAGAATATTTTTCCGCACCATTTGAGTTTTGCTCGTTAATTTTCGATAAAAAAAATGCATAAATTCTGTTAAATTCATCTACTCAACAATTTTAAATAGACCGAATCAGAAGCAAGGGATTAAGGAAGAGGAAATGGGTTGAGATGAACTGCCAAATAGACAAAGAGCGAGAGACAGGTAGCGTTTCAAGTTCATACGCGCTTGCCTTTGTACCAGTGTTGCCAGCTTTGCTTATTTTATTTTATTTATTTAAAGTCGACTATGAACAGTCGACATTGAAGAAATTAATATAATTATGACTAAAAAAGTAACATTATGATTAAAAATATTTTTCTAGTTTAAAATAGAGAAAAAAAAATTCAATTAAAATTAAAATTTGAAATCTCTGGGGGTGTTTAAGCAATATTAATCTAACCCAGCATTCGCTGCATGGAGTGGGGAAAACCCAGGAAAAACCCAATCAGGTCAGATGGTAGGTTAGTTAGCTAGTATTAAATTTTTGTTTTAATTTCCAACACCATGTTAGTTGCTAATTATTGTTAGCTAAGAATGATAGAAAACAATTTTTAATATTTATAAGAGATGCATCGGCGTTGAAAACACAGTAGAGTCTGTTGTAGTAGGCACTGAGAACTCGAAAAGGTTCATGCTTAGAATAGTTAGTTGTACATAGGTTAAGGGATAAAGGTGTGAAGTTACGTGTATGTCTAACTGGGACAGAAAGGTTTATATGCCTAAGCAGGTAGGGAGAATTAATTTCACCCTTTAGTAGTTTGACTATAAACATAACCCCAAGCATGCTACGACGATTAGTTAATGAGGGAAGATTAAGTAAAAGAAGTCTACTATAATAAGAGGGTAAGTCAATACCTGAAACCCAGTTAAAGCCTCTCAACGCAAAAAGCAGAAATTTCTTTTGTACAGACTCGATGAGATTTTTATGATTTGAGTATTGTGGTGACCAAATACAAGAACCGTATTCCAGAATGGGATGGACAAGCGAAACAAAAAGAAGCTTTGTCGTATAAGGGTCATCAAATTCCTTTGCCCATCGCTTGATGAACCCAAGAACTTGAGTCGCTTTGTTGACAGTAATTGAAATGTGTTTGTCAAACTTTAGCCTATGATCTAGAAGTACTCCTAAATCATTCACATCGTCTACTCTAATCAGAGGTACCATATTAAGAGTATAATTACAGATGTTAGCAGAGTTTCTGTAAAACGACATAACCTTACATTTCGAACAATTTAGTAGTAGATAATTACTTTTACACCAGGAATAAAAACGATCAAGATCAGCTTGCAATAGAGAGTTCGAAGCTATATTATTATAAGTTAGGCAAATCTTGACATCATCAGCATACATTAAGATATTAGAATTTAAAATAACATTGGGAAGATCGTTAATGAAAAGGTTAAAAAGAAGAGGACCGAGATGACTACCCTGAGGGACACCTGAGGTTACAAAGACAGGTTTAGAAGTTGCGGACTTAAATATTACTGTTTGAGTTCTATTATTAAGATAGTCAGATACCCATAACAGAAAATTATATGGAAATCCAATCAAGTTTAATTTTTTAACTAAAAGGAAATGGTTAACAGAGTCAAAAGCTTTACTAAAGTCAGTATAAATAACATCTGCAACTTATTCTGAAAACCTTTGATCACTAGAGAAGAAAACTCTAATAGATTGGTAGTCGTAGATCTCTATTTCACAAAACCATGCTGGAAGGGAGAGACAATAGATCTACAAAAATGACTAAGTTGAGATGTAATAATTTTCTCAAAAAGTTTCGGTATAGCGGACAATTTGGAAATATCTCTATAATTATTAACGTTATGTTTCGAACCATTTTTATGCAAGGGGATTATGAATGAATCCTTCCATATAGCCGGGAAAGAGGCAGACTCAACAGACATAATAAATAATTTATGTAAAAGTAAATGCAATGATTCCGCACAATACCTAAGGACACAGCCTGGACCGGGTGAAAATACAGGTTTTATTTGATTGAGTTCGCTTAAAACGGAGCATTCAGTGATCACGGTCTCAGGAATAAAGTTCGACTTTTGCAAGTTATAGGGATAAGATATATGGGGTGAGTAGCTGTCAATTGAGTAAGTAGATTGAAAGAAGTCTGCAAACAGATCGGCAGCGGCCTGATCACTGCATGCAGTCTTATTTTGAAATGAAATTGAGGAAGGTAGTGAAGAACATTTTCGTTTAGAGTTAACAAAATTATAGAACTGTCTAGGATCCTGAGCAAACTGTAACCGACACCGACGCAGATAAATATTGTAAAGTTGGGTGTTAAGTGAAACGAAATTCGATTTAGCAATAGCATATCGCGCGAAATCAGAAGAATTTCCTGTGCGTTGATATTTTTTGAAATATCGTGACTTTAGGTGTTTTAATCCACTTAATTCCCGAGAAAACCAAAGTGGCCTATTAGACTTCAATGGATATCTACGAGGAACACACTGGACAAAAAAATGTTGTAACGTATTATAAAAAATAGTCAAAGCACTTTCTAAATTAATGGAATCATGAAAAAGAGACCAATCATAATTTAAGATGAGGTCATTTAATTTATAAAAATTTGCCTTTTTAAAACACAGTGGTCTATTTACTGGCTTAGGTATGTCAATGTGCTCAGAAACCGGTAGTTCAATTGACAACTCTAAAGTTGGATGATAAGAATCTTCAGGAACTACAAGAGGGTCAATTCTACGTATGGAGGCAAAAGCAGGATCTGATACAAATACTAAGTCAAGAAGACGGTTATTGCAGTTAAAAATATGGTTAATTTGTGATACAGAAAGATCAAGAAGGCCATTTACAAATTCATGCGGAAAAGAAGGAACTAGAGTATTATTTTCAGCAGACCAAGATATATTTGGTAAATTAAAATCACCAAGCACAAACAAAGATTCGCTGTAGTTTAGAGGATATAGAAAATAATGTTATGTTAATAATGTTGAAAATAAACAGAAATATCAGATTGAGGTGGGATGTACGAACAAGTGATATAGGCTGCAGTTTGACCAAACGTTGTCTTAATGGCGACAAATTCAATGCCGGACTCCGAGCAGATTAATTCCGATTTAAGATCAGAATCAACAGCAATAAGAACACCACCACCAATTCTAGACAAACGGTCACATCTGTAAGACGTAAATTTATTACTAAAGAGAGAGTTAGAAATTTCTGGCTTTAACCAAGTTTCAGTAAACACTAAGATACTATGTTCAAAGCAGAAACTATCTAGATAGACTTTACATAGTTTTGATTTAATGCCCCTTACGTTTTGATACGCTATACGAATAGGGGAGGTAAGCTGAACAGGATAAATATTTAGTTTTTTGATGCATTAGTGTTAGTTTTATTAACAGTAGGAGCTTGAGCTAAGGTGATATTAGGTTGAAAATGTACTGGGATGATGTTACGTTTCTTTGGCCTGAACTCATGTACCACCATATGAGGTGGCCAGAAACTCGGGTCACACAATAACGAAAATGAGTCGGAACGAACAGTTAATTTAAATGATGCAATTTCCCGAGGAGTTGAGTTATGTCGGGGTGGATCAATCATATTTGAAACAGGAATAGCTTATAAATTTTGCAAATAGCTTAACTTCCCACAAATATATGTACATATGTCAGTCTTTTTCAAAAAGAAAAATAAGAAATATTTGAGCAAGAAAATTTTGAAATTTGACCCGAGACAGAAGCTCCATAGCTAGCCCCATAGCTTTAATCCTAGTTTTACTTGTGCCAGTTAAACCAGCCACATAGCTTTTTAAACAATAATTATAATACTCACTTACATCTTCATTCTTTTGTCCGCCATGTGTCCCTCTGTCCCAAATTCGCGGTAGTGTTGGGGAATCTTCTTGGTCTGCAAACAAAATAAAACACAAAATTATTACATATATATACAACACAATCGAATATTTATTCATTTAATTGTTCAATTATTTATTTTCAATACTCAAATTAGCTCATTTTTTTCTCCTATCGCGCCATACTACATGACCGCCAGGTCGCTCCGTTAAAATTAAGAATCCCCATAAGGCCAAAAAATAAATTTCAGACGACTTACTCCTTTTTCGCCAAATGTTTACGTTGGATAGACTTTCTTCTCTGTATTTGTGTTTGTTCATTTTTTACAATATAAGTGGTGAAAATTTTGACACATTTTCTCATTGAAAATGTGACTAATTTAAGAAGTACATCCAAAATCAAAAAATAATATAAATATACTTCATAACTAACAGTATATACTGTGCCGTGCGTATTTCCGATAGATAATCGGCAATCTATACTTGCTGGCGACCGATAAGTTAAACAATCAAATATTTAGTTTGTTAACTTTTTGTTAAAACTAAATTTTATATTAATATATTATTTGAGATTTTCTGTACCTATGGATTAAAACTTAGGAGACAATGGTTAATTGTTAAAATACTTTCGGGTCTAAAATCGAAATCAATAAAGGATATCGATTGGCCTTCGTTTGTGTTTAATTAGTGTTGTACAACGCAAAGTGCGCGCACAATTTAAATAAGAAAAGCAAATGTATTTAGATAAAACTGTTTTATTCTTGTTGCTCTCGTGTTACAGTTTACAGGTTTGTTTGTGTAAGTGTGTTTACATTGTAGAGCGCTTATAAATGCTCACGGGTTACATTTATATTTTTTGTATTGTATCAACTAGAAAAAGTTACCTCTATTAGCATTGATTGTGTTTTTAAATATACCTTTCTCATTTGAATTTCCTGTGTGATAATATTGGATTTTTATATTTATGTTGACATTGGGATGTTATTTCCCTAGTGATATTGGTGTTTGTGCTTTCTACACAATAAACAAAAAGATTGTGTTCAAAAATATAACAAATAAGCATAAATATTGTGGGCTATCAATGCGAATTAAGTGGTAAAATTTGTAGCACTAGCCACATGTTAATAAACAAAATTGTATATACAATACACGCATACAAAATTAAATAAATAAATGCTTGAATGAAATTGGAACTATCTGTGTACATAAAGTTGTTTATTTTGTGAAACTGGCTAACTTTTTATGACCTTGAAAATACTTTTGTTGGTTATGAAAATTATTTAGGAAACGATTTACGGACGTTTGCTTAGCTTAATACATAAATAACTTAGATAGTAGACATTTGTTATTTTAACTATTACTAGGTAAACATCATGTTATACTCTTTTTTGACAAATGATATTGTATTTGATAAATCTGATGGAAATAAAAAAAGAGCATTCAAGTTGCATGTTTTTGTGTGTTTGTAAATACATATTTACGTTGTTATTGCTTAGCTTAAAACAAAATTTAAAATTGCACTAAATATTACAAAAAAATGAACAGGCACTAATACAACACGACAAAATAATAATTTACAATTGCGTAGACAACTTGGTTGAATATCGCGCTAGAAATGATAATAAATCAACAACTGATAATTAAATCGACTACATTTTGATATTGTTTGTGATTAACTGATGAGAAAGTTGATTATTGATTAACGATATTCGAAAATGAAAATGTGTTTTTGCTGGCACCACTTGACTGTGGTGTTTCAATATCACTTCTGCCAAAACTGAATCATTGGGCCAGATAAAGAAAGTGCGGACGGGAGCAAAAGCACGAGTCATGATTAAACAATTTTTTCATCTATGACAAATCGGTGCAGAATGTTTTTAAGTTAAGTCAAATCACATAAACATAAACTCATCAGCCTAGAGAAACAATAAATACAATAAAGTGTTAATGAATTAAATATGTACGAAAACAACAGTCATCTATCATCGACTGTTTGATACCCGGTACCTATAGCTGCGAGGGCAAGATTTAAATTAATGTAGGAGTTCTTAAAAATCAAGTGTAATCAAAGATGGAACTCGGTGCTTTAGATTTAAATATGAAATTCATTATTTTTCCCATGGAGGAAACAGGGAGTTATGCAAATTATAGGAAGACAGACAGACGGCATGGGTCATATCGACATTGAAGTCAATGCAGAAATATATTAACTACTTTTAATTTGTTAGTTGATTCATATTTCAATGATTCAACTACATAGCGAACATAATCAATATACTTTGCATAGATGAACTCAAAGACACTCTATCTTTGCACGCTTTGGGTATCGGGTATAAAAGGTTATGCGATCATGACACTTGTTAGGGATTGATTTGCGTTCCAATACAGGGAATACAATTAGTTAAATCGACACACACGTGTCCAGAACAAATTAAATTTGTTGTTCTCTTTGCTTAGTACAAAATTGCAATTTTCGGAGCGTTACATTTTAATGAACGAAATACAAATGAAGGGGGACACACTTTGTATAATTTACCTGAAATTGTAAATTTTTTGATGAAAATTGCAATTTTTTTACTGACGTATTGTGGAGGGTAAGGGGAGGGGGTACATGGTGCGTGGCGAGGTGGCTTAAGCGTTTCTGGGAAGGGATTTAAGAGGAGGGCGTCTGGCATCCTTAATCAAAGTCCCCAATGGGCTTTCGATTGTTGCTGCAGCCTCTGGCACTTTTGCCCTTGCTGCTGCTGCTGCCGCTGCTGCTACTGTTGCGATTCAAATCCATCGGCTTGGCGGAGCTGGGCGTGTTGGCAGCTGATGAGGATGACGATGATTCATCGCTAGGTCATAAGTCATGGAAACGCCGCACATCCTCCCAATAGTGCGATGGTATCTCGAACAGTTTCGCGGGTATATTGTCGCGAAACTCGAACTTCTGAAACGTCACCTTCGCGGTGACCGTGTGCAGCACAGGTATCTCGATCTTAACCGGAAAACCCGTCGGCAGTTTGAGTGTAACAAATTCGCGCAGCTTATTGATATGCTTGAGCGGTGCCACCACCTCAAGCACATCGAGCAGCATGTCCACGCTGAGCGGAAAATCGGCGCTCATCGCAACCGTGGCTCGCAGCGTTTTGTTCGATTGCTTGTGAACTGGTGTCCGGCCCAATTGCGGGCACTTGCCAACGGGCGCATTTATGTACTCCGACCAGGTGACGCTTGTGACCGGTGGCGGTTGCAACGAACTGCGACGCGGCAGCTCCGGCAATGTGAGACTGCTGCCTGTTGGCGTCGTTGCCGCATTCGAATCTAACTGGCCGCCGATGCCGCCGCCTCCGCCACTGCCACCTTTAGTGATTGTCTCGACAATGGCGCGATTCTTCTGCAAATCCTCATGGGACAGATGCTCGCGTCGCTTGCGCTGCTTCAGCACCAGGCCCTGTATGGTATAGATCTCGCATTGATATTGCCCACCAATCAATTCCTTGCGATTCGCTCGAAACAGCCAGCCACGTTGGGCGCGCGCAAATTGTATTGTCTTCGTGGACATTTGGGTGGCCAAGATGTCCGTGGACATGAGCACATCCACCTCATCCTCCATGTCGGACTCCTCGTAGCGCAAGCGCTGATAGCACTGCTGCTCATTGTCCAGCAGCACCAGCGACTCATTGGGCGGCGCCTCGCCGCGAAACAGAAACGAGATGTCGCCGCGATCCCAGCGCATATCATTGAAGTCAACCAGCGTGGTGTCCAGGCGCAACGAGGCACCGCATTTGTAGAGCCGACAAATGTCCGAGGGCAGGATCCTGGAAACGAGCGGCAGCCACGACTGAAAGTCCCACTTGAACTCCATATAGAAGTCCTGCATTTGCTGCAGCGCCTGCACGAGACGCTCACGACGACTCTCCATGTGCTCGCGAGACTGCAGCTTTAGCATGCGCAGCACCTGGGTGATGGTCTGTCGGTGGCCGTAGCTGATAGCCTCGGCCAGCGGTGACCAGCCCTCATTGTTCTTCACCTTGACGGGCGCATTTTGGGCCAGCAAGAGGCGCACACAGCAGCTCCTGCCCAGCATGACGGCCAGGTGTAGCGGTGTATTGCCGTGCCTGTCTCTGGTGGCCAACTCACTGCTGGCTGTGCTCAGCAGCAGGCGACGCTGCAGCGTTCGAATGTCATTCTCGAAAACGCTGCGATGCATTGGATACTCGACGCAGTCATCGGGCAGCGGGGCAGGTTCAGGGGCAGTTGTTGATGGTTGTTCTTTTGCTGTTGTAGCTGTTGTTGTTGTTGCTGCTGTTGTTGCTGTTGTTGCTGTTGTTGCTGCTGTTGTAGTTGCTGTTGTGGCTGTCGCTGTTGTTGTATCGTCATCATCGTCGTCACCCTCGCCCGCCGATTGATACTCATCTGATTCGGACTCATCATCGTCACTGCTGGTCTTCTGTTTGGGCTGCTCCACCTTCTGACTCTTCTCGCACTCGCCCACTTTTTCGTTGGACATGTTTCACTCACCGACGCTGTAGCGAACACACTTGGCGCACAATTTATGCACTTTTTATAAAAGAAATTTCCTATTTCGCTTGTCCAAAAACTGCTCTGTTTATTGATTATTATTAGCGATGGACTAAGCGCAGCGCTGTGTTCCACATATCGATAATGTATCGATTAGGCGCGAGTTCACTTTACCATGCATTTGAATAGTTATACTCGGTATGGCAACGCGGCAACTCTAATTTCACACAATATTCAACGAAACATTAGTAAATATAAAATACTCAATTTGACAGAAATTCAGGCAAAGCATTGAAACAGCAATTGCACAATGCAAGTTATAAACATGATGGTTGCGACATGTGACTTAATGCAAATCAGCCGTTTCCAATGGGGCTTGTACACGGTCCATTTCCATTTGGTTTTGGAGTGTGCGAAGCAAATTGTTGTTTTTTTAACATCTGTGTAGGAGAGTGACCACCACCAGAATGTCTATAATTTACAAAACTGAGCTGTTCAAATATACCAAAATACTGAACAGCTCTGATAATTGCCACCTGGAGATAGCGATATATTTTAATAATGTGTGAAAAAGGTGTGCCATTTTAATAGCTTGTAAATTCTGTTTTTTTTTTTTTTTAAGTGCAATAGCATAAATTCCCTGGGCGGAGAATTAAAAGCGACATATGTCTTTCCGGATAATTTTTAAAGTCAAAGGTTTATGTCCTTGCTGAACGAATTTGGTTATGAAAAGCTGAACTCTAGATGGCGCTAATCTCACAGGGTGCCTCAACATGGGTCATTTGATGGGAGAACTTTTCGGGAAATTCAAATGTATTTTGAAAATAAAACGCTGCTTGTTAATTTCAATACTAGTTCAACTTTGTGAGTTACAATGGCTCATCAACAAATGAAGGCAAAAGTTTTAATCAAAAGGTGGATAAAGTTCTGCCGACCAACGGAAATCTAAACAAAGTACACAACAAGTTTAGTTTTCAAATTATTTGAAATTTAATGTTTTTGTGGTTCTCATAAAATATGTGAACCTTTTCCTTACTTTTTGTTGTTGAGTTGTCTGAGCTTTTAATTATGCGAAACTTTGTAGATGTTGCCTCTAACGGACTTGCGAGCATTGAAAGTTGCGTTTGCTGCAACAGCACAGAATAGAAAGTTGCCACATGCCGAATATAAATATTCGTTTGTTTGCATACGTATTCGTATTCGTATTCGTATTCGTATTCGCTTATTGGCAAAGCGTTGACAAAATTTATGTAAGAGCGATTTTTAATTTCAGATAAAGTTCGCTTGGCTGTTGATTACCTGTCTTGGTGCGGCATTTTGTGGCAAGTATAAAATGATAAATGCATTTCCATTGCATAACGACGAGCGTTTTGGAATTTATGCGGCCGAACAAAATGTCACAGCAATTAGCTAGGCGCTCAGTGTGTGCGCGCGTGTGTGTGTGTGTGTGTGTTGCAAGTGTTGCAAAGAGTTCATTTAAATATAAATGCTGTTAAGCGGCGCTGACCAAAAGACGTCAAGCTGTAGAAGGACGAGGGACGGCAACGACACCTGGCGATTAATTAAAATAACTGTTTATCAACACGAATTAATCATATTTAAACATGCTGCAAGCTCGTGAGACCGCATTCAAAAGTGGCATGCAACCGCCGCGCCGTTTGGGTCATGTTAGCAGCGAACCCTTGACGGATGCCAAGCGGGGGCAAACAAACATGAAGCACACGCATGTGTTCCAGAAACTAATAACTGAAGCTTAAATGGGCAAAGTTTGCACAAAGAATTACAGACTCAACAAGGGTGATGAGGGGTTTGCTGAAGCTTTTACAAAGCATGAAAAAAACACGAGAATAAACAGGGATAATTTCTTAAATAGTTACAATTGTTCTGTAATAATAATTTACATAATTACATCTTACAACATTGGCACCGCTGTCAAGAATAAAATTCTAATTATTATTGAACAAAAAGAATTTGAGAAACAATATTTCAATCTTTAAACAAAAATGCTTTCTACTTAAAAGACAGCTAAGAATGAAATCTAAGAAATTTAAGAATAAATTATTGTATCAAGAATTTTTATTTTTTTAACCCATTTGCACCTCATTATCATTCAATATTGCCACCGCATAATTTTAATTTGAAAATTGAGAATAAAATTCTTGAACTCAACAAATCAAAGACTTATTTCAATCTGGAAATAATTGCGGTTTAAATTTGAAAGAAATCTAATGCTTTTAAGAATAAATTCTAGTTTCAGGAATTTTTTTGTTTAGATCGAAAAATTCTCTAATCGATGCATCTTTCCGTTCAATTTGTTAACTCATTATTCTTGACTGGCTGCAAGTGAAAATGAGATTTGGCGGTTACGTTTTGAGGAACACGCGTTTGTATGGCATGCTTAACTAACCTCAAACAGTGGCCTGCGGCATTACTTTTATCATGAAACTTTAATGCGCGTGTGTGCAATTAAGAGTATTTCGTGTATATAATATACGTATTATCGGCATATGTTCAAAAGTGTAGCACGTGCGTTTCAATTTGGATAAACTTTAAAAATGACAGGCTGTGATTAGGTCCATTGCCAGTGGCGACCATCAACCATCAACCATCAACCGTCAAGAGTCGAGAGTCGAGTGACTCGTTTTCTAAGCATTCTGTCACGCGGCTGCCATTAGCCTCGAGCTCAATGGAGCCTTGCAAGCTGCATGCAAAATGCGTTGTAATTGTCAGCTGAATGGACATGTGGACACGGATGTGGATGTGGATGTGGCTGTGGAGAGTGTTGGGTTACCCAAAGCAACAGCGACAGGATGGAGCAAGGAGAGACATCGCAGTGTGCACACAATTTGAGCCAGTGGCGCGTGTCGAAAGACGCAATGAACTCATACGTCAGGACACGGCGACAAAGGAATTCGTTGAATAACTCCAGGACAATTTCGTTTAAACGTATTACAGAGCTTAGCTCTTAAGGTTGATGGATACCCAATATAGTATTTGAATAAAAAAAGGGTTTTTCTGAATTTGTATCAACCATTTTATATTGCATATACTTGACTGTCTGAAAGTCTATAACTTTCTTACTTCAAGTCCTCAAACAAGAGAGCCAATTATCCTTGCTAATTGCTGGGCTATAGCTAAATCTGATGTTGATTTGTGTTTCTTTGATTTATGTGTCTGTTGGCTGTCTAAGCCCATTAATAAATTGAGCTGCTGGTCGACTTTAGTCCGAAGGTGTTCGCAAGACGACATCAATCGAGCATTGGCAAGATAGGAATCGTGTCACCAATTGGCTGCAAGTCCTACCTGTCAATGTGTGTGTGTGTGGGTAGCTGGTTATATCCTGCATCCTGGCGGACAATTAACGACGCTTGAGCTGTTTCTTGTTGACTGCCTGCCTAACTGGCTGAGCGTGACAATTGGGCAGCCGGCGATTTATGGATGACGAGAGTTTGATAAGTTGTTGTTGTTGACGCCGAGATGTTGTTTCAACTTGAAAGCAGCCTTTAAATAAACTCCTTAGACGGCAAACCGGCCATTCCACGCAACAATGTTACAAAATAAATTGAGCGCTGCGATTGCCGGCAATCGTCCTTTAACTCGTTTGCACAAAATTCAATTACTTCCGTTGGCTATTACAGGCTCCCTTCCGCCGCCTGGCAATATAACTCTACCTCTACCGATACATATATAAATATATATGTACGTATAAAAGTATATATTGCTATATATATGTACATGTACATATTGAAAGCTAGTCCAAGTGCTTTGGATGCGGATGAAATTGCATTTAGGCAGCCGGTGCAACAACTGTGCACGCATTTTATGCAGCTGCTGGAATTGCCAGCAGCAAAACGGGGGCAAGGGCGGCACGGAGTTGGGGCAGATACATGGATGCAAACAAGGTGTGTACAAATGTACCCGTTATTGAGGTGTAGAGCAAGGCAAAGAGTATGCGATTGCCAAGTACACACTAAAGTTGTCCATTAGCAGCAGTTGGAGACAACTTAAAGTCAGTTTATTGTGTTCTGCATCACTGATTGTTTTAGCATTTCGAAAATAATAAATATAAATTGTAAAAAGTTAAATGTAACAATAAATATTAAAGTTAGGAATTATTTTCGTGACAAGGATTATCTATAAAAATATATATATTTATTTATCACAAACCATAGTACTTGTCAACGGTAATCCACATTTATGGGCTTACAATCAATTTTGTTGATAATTGTAAAATTTTTAAAAATATAATTTAAAAAACTAGTAGGAAAATTAGTGCAGTTTAGTTTAGAAATGGAAAATATATCACGATGGATAGTATTCATATATTTTATTCTATTCGACCACCGTTAAAATATACCTTACAAAATAAATACAATATTGAACTTAAGGATACAATTCTATTTGATACATAATAAACCACATTCACTCAGTTTCACCTGACTTTTGCCCTACATAATTGATTCTAGAAGTTTTTCAGTTTCATAAAAAATTGTATAATCGCAAACAATTGGGGATAATTTAGGTAATGGATAATATTATTGTGTTTATCAATACATACATATAACTCTAAATACATATAACTATAAATTAATACATTATAACTCTAAAATTTTGTGGCAGGGAAAACCAACTTGATCTTGGACTCCCAGCTCTTAAGGGCTCTGATATCTAGGATATGCCTTTAAAAATAGTTCCAGAAAGTAATGAATAAAGATAAATTATTATTATTAACAATAAAAATTGATAATACTTTTAAAAAGTAATGTATAAAGAGAGATTATTATTATCAACAATAATCATTGAAATACGTAACTGTAATTAATATTGCAGCAAACAAATGCTTAGTTAATTTTCCGTTCATCTTTGTTTTCCACATTTTTCGCAGTGATTTTCGAGTAGCCTGCATCCAATAGCACTTTACTTTATCTACTGCCATCTACATCCCTGCCATGAAGATGGACGCGTGAACTGTGCACAGCATGGAGCACAGGTGAGCAGGTGAGAGCAACGACTGCAGTCGAGGCATGAAGTTCAGCTTGAGCTTAAGACGTTTGGAAGTGCACAACAAAGACAATCGAGTGATGCTGCATGCCCCATTTGGAGGCGCCACTTGTCACAGCTGTGTGTGCATAATTAAAATCCCGAATTCTGGCTAAGCGACCAAATCAAATGTGATGCTGGCAACAAAGTTGTTTTTACCGCTTGCCCCATTGAAAAACTAACGTTTTTCAAATAGCATCCACAAGGGCGCACACAGCGCCTGCGCAGATATTCATGTGGAACGCATTCGTTTTGTCCATTCTTAAGCAATGCTTTCAGTGAGCGACGCTTCAGTACGACGTCGGCTGGCAAATCAGACGCATCGTCGCAGCATCGCAGCGCAGCGCAGCCCGTGTCACGAGTTCGTTTAACGGAATTTTAAATAATTGAGAAGCGCGTGAAAAACACTTTTTGAGAAAACTAAAACTGACCGAGCGTCGAATTGCATTTGAAGTACGCCGCAGAGGCTCAAAAGTCCAAATAGAAAAAAGCAACAAAAAATATATAAAAAAAAAAGGGAAAGAGAATAAAAGAAATTGTTGCATGCTTTTAGGCAGCGCAATTGTTAATTGATATTTTCTATGTGTATGTGTGAGTGCGAACGCGAATGCTTTTGGTTTAGTTTGGTGAATACTTTTTGTGTGCAATCAGCGAATCAGCGGACGGCCAACTCTTTTGGCACACACAAGCGTCTGCAACTAATTGCCCAGAGCTGGTAAGCGAATTGACTCCCAGTGATAAGCCAAAAACCAAACAAGAAAAATGCGAGTGTCGGCCAAATAAATGTTGCTATTTAATTGCTCACATCAATCACAACAGCAACAGCAACAGCAACACACAAAAAAGAATTAAGAACACGAGTTTTTTATGCGATTTGTTGCCAATGGCAGTTGACTTTTAAGTGGCACTGTAGACACATGTTTACTTCCTTTGGCCCAACTTGGCCACGCACATCTGAAATCACTTAGCAATTTGTAGCCAGAGCACTCGATCCAGCATCGCAGTCCTTTCTAATACTGACAATGTGCCTTTGACATCCTTTCCACAACTCTTGTCGCTGTCTCTGTCGCTGTCGCTGTCATTGTGCCGTCTGTTTAATTTCACAATTCATTTCATGTCAAACGGCTTGTCAATGGTTCTGCTTTTGGTTTTCGCTAGAATTCAATGGCGCTTTTATGTCTCCTGCTGCCCCAACTTCAGCTTCAAAGCGAACAAAACCCAAAAAGACATGGCTGTCAAGACGTTTGAAGTTGATGTATTAACTGTTTGCCTTTGCTACTTACTCGAATTGTGCTGCTGCTTAGCATACGAAATATGTCGCCGCGCAAATTGTGAATAGGACGAGTGCTTTTGTTGGACACGAATGTGGCACCTCCAGACGCAGACGCATAAATTCGAGTACTTGCCACAGCAATGTCAGGTTAAGCACTGATCGAACTGATAGACGCTGTTTTTATGGGACGTGCTGAAAATGTGACTTCATTTTGCGAGGCTAAGAGATACACAGATTGTCCCGATTACATTACATATAACATTATTTCAAGATTTTGAGCACTGTTAATGCAGGCAGTTGGCCAGTTTCATTCGATGTCCATTAATTAACAATAATCTCAGCCACACACTCGAACACACAGACAGACAGTCGATAAGTGGCAGGCAAATGGCATATTAATTTATGATATTACCTGTACGAGTTGCCGGAAATGCCACTTACGAGTAGTTCAGTTGACGTAAGTAATATGCAAATCTCTGTGGCCCTTCAACACGCTCAATATCCAATTAGCCCTTGTCCTTCTCAATAGTCCTTCTCTTCAGCAAGGGCTTTGGTTAATTGAGCTCACATCTAATGGGGCACGGCTCTATAAACATATATCTAAACATAAGCCAAATGCGAAGTACTAACAATACTTCAAACAATTTGCTTACCTACCCAAAAAAAAATAGAAGAAAATATAAGTCTGGCATTTCTCGCAAGTTCGCGGAGCAACGCCTTCGGTTTGGTCTTTTGGGCGGATTTTTCTGGCTTTACTTTTGCTGACTGCTACTTTATGGTAGCCATTAAAGGAAATTGAATATAATTTTGTTTGCTAAGCTCTTCCATAAACTTCCCAAGTGCCCTGGTTGCTGCTATATGATTTCTTCCTGTTTTTCTGTTTTTTTTTTGTGCGCTCTGCCTCTGTTTTGTAAGGTTTTTCATATTTTATTAAGTTCACGCCATAAAAAGGTCGACGGGGCAAGTCAGCCTAAGCGGCCTTAGTTTTAATGGAGTCGGCAGGACTCTCATGCCCCTCTCCACACTCTCTGAAAGAGAGTGCATAAATATGATTGAGAAATTTACAAGCTACGTTAGATTTGCAGCTTAACAGTTTACCCTTTGGTCAGTCGAAATGACTGATGAATGTCCAAGACAGAGACTCAGATGGATTTGCTTGGCTTGTGGCACATCGTAGACAATAATGCCAAACCTATTTCATCTGCATACTTGTGCATATCCTATCTGAGTCTACTTTGTACAACTGTGTAACTGGAGACCACAAAAGCCCTTCATTTTTGGCATCCAAGACGTTCGGACGTGGTGTTTGGCCCACTTGCTTACCGATTTCATTATTTATTTAAGTTCGTAAAAGCAAACTTGCATATTGGAATCAACTGTGAAATGAGAAATGAGAACCGAGAACTGAGAACTGAGAACTGAGAACTGGGAGATGACAAAATAATAAATTGTTTGCTGCGGTTGTTTGCCTTTGTCTAAGTTGTTGGGCTTGTTTTGGCTGTCACCACATCCTTCTGTTATTTGTCTGTGTTTGGGTTAGATTTGTCGAGTTATCCTTATTGCGTTTCCAATCAAATACAAAAACATTGTTTTCATTTCATTTAAATTTTGATATATTGCCTCGCCCAACGATCGCCCCCGTTGAATGCTCTTCTTTTTCATCAATTTAATTTTAGCATCCATTGTCATTGCAATGACCGTTGATGCAGCGATACATTTATTTAATTTTTCATTTTACACATTTAGTTTTTTATTTTTAGCACGCTTCTATGATCCTGTAAGTTGTCAGCTGAATCCCAAATGCCTTAGCCAACAAAGCTGTAGGGGAGCCATGTTGACGTACCTGGGCCAAGGAAAACAGCTCTCATTGGCTCTGACGTGGCTGTAACAGCTAAAGCAAATCATTTTGTTGATTTTGCTTGGCAAATGCCTTCGACTTCATCTTGCTCCCACGCAGACGGTTTTCATTTTCATTTGTATACGTCCTGAGAGACCACGAAACCAAACGAAACCGAACGAAACGATACGATACGATACGATACGAAGCCATCAATCAATTCCTTAGATAATGTACTAAGACATTGCTATAATTTGGTGGTAAAAGGTGTGTGCTTGTCGGTTGCTGTGGTTGTTGCTGTGGCTGTCGCTGTGCTTGTGACTGACAGCACTCCAGGGTCAAAGGTTGTTCTTAAATGTATAAATAAAACAGCACGAAATCAGATTTCCTCCCACTTCTGATCTGGGCTCAAAGCAATTTGGAAAAATGTGTAATTTAAAGTATTTTCACGTTAATTACGGATGTGGAATAAAATGCAAATCGATTAGCAACAAAATTCTCACATTACGTATACGACACGATGGCCGCATTGAGGTTAAATCTAATAAGCATTTCCGGTCGCATGCACGCATGTTATGTTTGGTGATTCGCAGCACTCGAGAGTGGCAGTTTTGAAGACTCTACGCCTCACTGCCCCGTCAGTCCCTGATGTTGCTGCTGGTGTGTTATGTAGTAGAAATTATGCCAGAAAACCCCAAAGACTCAACCAACTGCCAGAACATAAACACACACAAAGGCTGACAAATCTAGTGTGCGTCGTAGCTTGTTGCTTGTTTATAACTAGGCACAGTTAAGGGTTGTTGTTGTTGCTGCTGTCTGCCTATTTGGCTTTTATAGTTAGCGGCAGCAGCAGCAACAATTTTGGCAAAAGTTTATGTGCGCTGGCAGCCAGAAAGATGCTCCGACGATAAATGTAACTCAACTTGACTTCAAGTTTAGCCATTTAGATTGAAAGATCTCAAACTCGAAACTAGCAAAAATATTTGACGTACTCGCAGTTGAAAAGGGTAATAAGCCGTTGGCTATCTGCTCGGGTTGCAGCCATAAAATCAGGCCACAGGCTAACCACTTGATAGTAGAGCATGTAATTTGATTTCGTTTCTAATTAGCCAGTTACATTTAAAGTTTTCCCTCCAATGCCCCTCCATTCCTCGTTCCATTCAGAGATTTTCACGCAGAACTACACGTGTTAAACAAGTTCATGAAGCTCAACTTGTAAGTGAGTTATGCAGCGACAAGCTGCCAGTTGCGCATTTCATGCAATTGCAAAAAACCACCCGGAGACATTTCTTCAAGCAACACGAGTATATACTATATATATATTTATGCACTCTCTGTCTGTTGCACAGTATGTCAGCAATCACTTCATGTCTCGGCTTTTAGAATTTAAATAGCTGCAGACACGATTTTAGTTAAATGCGAGTTAATGTTCTTTATTACAAATCTGAATTTCCCACCGATTTATTGAAGCGATTAAGCTGCTTAAATTGCTCCACTCTTGTCTGTCCCTATTAGAATTTGAAGGCAATCTTGAGTATCAATAAAAGGTTGAAGTTAATATATCGATATGCAATAATATTTGAAGTGCCTCAATGAAACCATATTATAAATGGAACATTCGATATAGAATCAAATAAATTAAATCCATTCCCATTCAAAATGTATTGAAATTAGTTCCAAGAAAAACACAAATTGTATTGTTGTGTTTTCCACCATCTCGAACTACTGTGCACCTGAGTGACAGTAAAGCATTGTGTTGTCAGCTTTCGCAGTGTTTGCCTTTCGTCCTTTCCTTCTTCCTGTGCCGTTTCCCATTTTTCCCACTCAACGGTTGCCTAATGTCTGTTTGGTTTCGTGGCACGGCAAGCCTTGTGAAAAACTTATCATAAAAGTTTTTGCAAAAGTTGTCAAGGTTTTTGTCGTTCGTCCTATTCGTCATTTGCAGCGCCCGGCTAAAATAATTATTTATAACTTAAAAGCGAAATAGTGGCAGGAGCAAAATATGCGGCAAAGAAACTAAATAAAGAGGACACCAGCCGTTCAAGTATAAAACCAATAGACAAATCCTCATTGGCACACGAATAATATATAATATAATTTTTGATGCTTTAATTGGCACTATAAGCAAGCTATAAAAATACTTCTATAGACAGAACCGGGGAAAGAGAGCAATCGATAGCTCAAGAGCGACGTTCGGCCCACTTGAGGCAACAATAATAATCGCTCGAGTGTGGCAATCTACAGACACTGTCTCCCTGGTTCGTCTCTGTCTCTTTGTCAGTTTGTCAGTTTGTTTGTCTGCCATTGACAGACAGTCATAAATATGGAAAGACATAAAAAAAGCCAGCAAAAACTATGTACTACATATGCCAATGACGACAACTCCACCCAACGCCCCCGTTTCCCTCGCTCCACATCCGCCATCGTCCATCGCCCATCGCCCATCGCCCATCGACATAACAAACAGCAGGATCTGTTTTTCTGATTGTCCTTTGCCAGGGCAACGTTTGATGGAATGTCTGAAATGTCTACAATTTCGGTCTGTCTTCGTCCTCAGCCTTAACTTTGCAGCTCCGCTCAGGCGTGTAAAATGAGCGCGGGCTTCTCGACATCTTAAATTTGCTTAATTAATTTAAATTGTGATTTCACTTTAACTTTGTTTTAATTCATAAATTTTATTTCTCATTTTAAATTTAAAAAGCTATTGATATCTATGTCATATCTGACGAAATACTCAATATTTGATAAAAGTGTATTTAATTTACAGATCTTACTAAATTTTTGGTTATTGTTGAAATTTATTTTAAAACAAAACAGTTTCGGATGTCAACAATATTTTTTTTTTGCTTTTGTTAGCTCACATTATTCATAATATTTTCAATTATATGCATTATTTTTTATACATTCTAGCAATTGTGTTTCTGTTTTATAAGTTTAATGTAAATTTTGTACTTTTGCTATTAGCATTAAATTGTAAAGTGTCTTTAGAAGTCATTTATGGCACTTTTGTGGCAATTGTTCGGGATAATCCAAAGCAGAAAATGTGCTTTTATATGGTTATTGTCAATGGGTAGACAGTTGTGGCCTATAAACTTGGCCAGTAAATTTTTACAACAATGCGTTTTGGTCTACCTTTCGGGCTGCATCCCGGGGTAGCAATTTTTTCTCTCCGAAATAAAAAAGAAAATTCAGCTAAATGCCATTCAAATTAAATCACCGGCAATCTGTACGGACATCGTGAAAAAAATGCGTGCTAATTTATTTAAATAATTTAAAAAATTTCTCAAAACCCCTCGAAGAAAGAAAACAAATAGCAGCTGCGTCTAGTCAGGTTGTTGCCTTAAGATAACAATTGAGCAGCGGCAGCTGAAGGAGGCCTTCAAACAAAGCGTTTTGCTGAACAAAAGGCCAAAAGTTAATGTGTGCCTAAGTAGCAGTCAGGTCGACCCCACGCACGCATACACTAACACACTAACACACACACACACACACGCACGCACACTCACACACTCATTCTATTTGGCCATTAAAGATGCCCCTCATTTTGTTTGGCCAACTGCTTTTTGGGCGCCTTCCGTTGGCACATCCGCCAACTGCCAACTGCCAACTGTCGACTGCCGTCCGTCTTCTGTCGTCCTCCGTCTGTCGTCTGTCGTTTGTCGCCGGCGTCCTGGCCAGGCTGTCTTTTGTTTGCGGCGAGTGCGTTGATTACTTTGGGGAAATGTGCGTGAAAGGTAACGGCGCGTACCTGTCCTGTCGTTCTCTGAGTTGCCTGTTTTGACTGTTTTGCTGCCTGGCTTCTAGCCTCGTCTGCTATTCAGCCTTGCCAATGAAAATGACTGGCGACTGATTTATATGCTCGTCTTTTGAGGGTTCTTCCCCAAGGCATGCGGTACTTCCTGTCGTCTGGGTTTGCACTGATTTTCTATGCAATAAACCGCTGGATACGATTTTACTAATACTAGTATTTGGCCATACATCATTTATTCGATAATGTGTTCGATTTCCGTAAATCATAATCAAGCAAATGTTTGTCTAAGCCGTCAATTGACAGCAGCTTAAAACAATCTAAAGCAGATAAGAGCCGTTGTTGCTTGCCACAAAAAGTGATAGCCAATAAGTATTACAACGAATGCGTTAACTAAGAACAGATGTCAAGCTTTATTTGATAATTGTATCGACGAATACAGAACAGTAAAAGATTTAAGTTTACTATATAATTGGGTATTAATTGAACACTTCTACAATTTAATATTGCAATTTTCGAAATATATTAAATTTGTTTTCCCTCTGCTTGGTGATAATAATACGACCAATTAAATGTATGTTACCAATTAAACTAAATAAAAATTAAAGCAGATCAATTGCACACATTGGTTTTGTGATGCAGACAGAATTGTTTTAATCCCAATATGTCTTGGATTGCGTAGCTTTTTGTAATCTGAAAAATCAGATTCATGATTTACTGTCAGCAGAGTTTTTAATGTAAAAATAAAATCTATCAGTTCTGTGGCACTAGTAAATGGTAATTGATTGATAAATTCTATATATATCCAAACTCGGTATTATTGGCAAATTTATAGACAATACTAGTACTTATGGCCACTAAACCGCTTGATATATTATTCAGATGAGTGTTAATTGTATTCGCTTTGATTCAATAATGGTTTTTGAAAGTGCGTCTGAGCGTTCTGTGCAGGCGATTCGCCCATTGGTCATTTAATATATATTTTAATTAAGTATACGCACCGCTGGCGTGGTCATAATATCGCATTATGTTTGATTTACAATGAAATTAAGCGCAAACAGAGTGAAGAGCCAACAAAAATTGGGCGGCATGAAGCTAAAAGGGAAACACTCTGGCGGCCACTTGAATGAAATGCACAAAGAGTTGTGTTTTCAACATTTGCCCATTAAAAACTCATTAACAAGGCACAATGGCTTGACAAATAACTCGAAATGCATTCACTTCCGCTCTTCCGCACACACACACACACACACGCACAGGCAGAAGGAAGATGGAAGCAGACGTTGGTGACCGTGACAGCACATGTGAATGCAGTTTTATTCACTTTTAAATGCATTTTATCAGTGTAATTAAGAATACAAGCTGCTGACAAATGCACTCAACCTGGCCGTCGCCCATTAATTTGACAGCCAAAAAGCTGAAAGCCAAAGCAATGCAGCAGGACTCAACTAGAAAATATCCTGTTAAAATGCAATCGATTTATTTGAATGCTTTCAAATTGCAGTGAGAATAATTTATGCTTCAATTCAGATTTTAAGAAGTAAACATTTATTTGGTGAGTCGATCGATTTATTCAAGATTAAAATGCCAGCGTGAATAATTTACACTTCAATTCAGGCTTTAAGAAGTGAGAATTTGTTTTCTTACCCGTTGGCTGACTACAGTTTGCTGTTCAGCTGCTGTTTCACCTCGTCACTTGTCAACCTGCCGATTTGTGGACTAATGAGCGCAGATTTTCTGATGCTCGCCTGTCTTTCTCGCCCAAAAACCGCGTGATTTATTAGTGTTCTATTTGTATTCGGAGCCGTTCGCTTTTTTCCCTGGCTACATGTGGAGCATTTTATATTGCATGCTTATGGGCGGCTCGTTTGTCATTTCGCTGCCAGCGAACAACAAACAAACAATGGCAAGGCGCCATTTGCGCTTATCTGCACAGCAGGCAAGCAGGCTTCGGGCTTCGGGCAGGCTGTCTTTCTACTTACAAATTACTTGAATACTTTGCGCCTGCTGTTACACGGAAGCGGAAGTGGAAGTGTTTTACAACACCCACACCCACACACACATACACATGTATTTATGCACAGATTTCTGCTTGCAACTTTTTGCTTCAATCATAAAATCAGAACTTTTTACCCTTTACGGCATAATCAGTGCATGCGTGTGTGTTTGCGGGGGTGTGTGTGTGTGTGTGTGTGTGAGTACAACATAAAGTGCCGCTGGCTGCAATTGTCTTGTCTTTTATAGTTGTGCCAGTTGCTTTGGTTTTGCATGGTCAGAGATGAGCGCGTGAGCGCGTGAGTCGTGACTGGTGACGGGAAAAAATGTATATTAATCGATTCATGAATTAAATGATTATTTAAGTCCATGCAATTATTAATTGCAATTAATCGCTAACAACAAAAATAATCAATTAATCATTTGATTATATTTTAATTATTATTTTATTTATTAGTATTACCATCAATAATAAATACGAAAATTACATACTTTGTTTATTTATTTAGAATGGAGTTTAAAAATAGTAATTTGTTTAGGCGTGATGTTGTCAGCATATTGCGCTTCTGAGTGCCAGTAGCACCCGCCTTGGGAAAAAGGCGTTCCGCCGGCACTGAAGTGCCAATTAGGAAGCAATATTGGTTGTGTACAATTTTGAGTATCTATCCTCCCAGGCATTGACCAAATTAGTTTTTAGCTCAAAAAATATAGCGATGGAAATTGCGTCATGCGATTAATTTGCCGAATAATCGATTAGTGATTCAAATATTCGGAACCCATAAATCGATACAATTAAATCGTTAAATGAAAATAAAGGAATCGATATTTGTATATTTTATGATTAATCGTGCCATCACTAGTCGCGACACGACTCCTAATTTATTATATTACAGTCACTAACATAACTTAAATATCTATTTAACTTGCAGTTAAGATATATGCATTTGTAGTATTGCTAACCAGCATAGTTTTCTTCGATCTCAGATCACGCGCACATCTCAAATGGACTGCACTGGCATTATGGTCGCTGCGACTACATTTGCCACTTAAGCCTGGATTTTTTCGTGTTTTTATTATAAAAGGGTTGCGCTGTTCTCAGTTTAGTGCTGGTGGGAACGGTTCATAAAACGAGCATTAAATGCTACAGATTTTTATTGCTAACCGAAGATATTGTCATAGATTTTGTGCCAGATTCCGCTGCGCTGGAACATGGCGCTTGCCTTGGCTTGCTCCATGTGCAGTTGGTAGCGTTTGAGGGTGCGCGGATCAGCGGGTCCCCAGCTGGGAAGCGGCTCAAAGGCTTTCCGTATACGCAGCCAGAGGCTTAGCTCGGCGGGTTGACTTCTCACTGCGGGTATCGCCCAGAAGAAGACTTGCCCCACGCCAAAGACGCTGAGGCACCAGCCAAAAACTGCAGGAATATTAAATTAGTAAGCGACACAATTGGCTTGATTTGCACTCTGAACTCACCATAAACCCCCGGCAGATAGGTGTAGTCCTTGTACTTCAGGGGCTTGTACAGGGCGAGCATGTAGACCAGAATGGCAATCATGAGCAGCGGGGTAATGAAGCCCCAGCAGAGGCGATAATACTTGGAGGTCTTTATGCCCAGCATAAACTCAACGTCGCGACAAACTCGCTTCACGCCGTACACCCAGCCAATGGCAATCAGCTCAAAGATGGCCAGCACGAGGGCCACGAAGGTGGCGCCAAAGAAGTCCAACAGGTTGAGCACGAACTGCCCGCCAGGCGTAATGTAGAGCAGACCCAGCAGATAGCCAATGATGGCGATGAAGACCACAATGCGCCACTGCTTGACTTTCACGAACTGATCCTTGAGCACCGTGGTCAGGCAGGAGACCATGCCCACGTTGCTGCCGATGCCCAGCACGAAGAGCATGAGGAAGAACAGCACCGAGAAGACCTGAGGCAGCACCTTGAACTTGGCTATGGCATCGGGATAAGATATGAATGCCAGGCCAGGGCCGCCATTGATCACGCTCGATATGTCCGTGGTGTTATTCTCATACGCCAAGTTGCCCAATATGCCAAAGATGATGATGCCCGAGAGCAGGGACGTGAACGTGTCCAGGGTGGTGACAATGTTGGCGTCTCTGAAGCAACAAAGTACCAATCAATCGAGTTGAGAATGGAGAAGGTGTTCGTAACTCACCTGTAGATGTTCTGGCCAAAGCGATTGTAGGAGGCGTACATCACGATGTTGCCGAAACAAATGGCCAGCGAGAAGAAGACCTGAGTGACTGCCGCATACCAGACCTGGGGCTCCAGCAGCTTGTGCCATTGGGGCTTTAAGAAGTAGAGCACGCCGTCGATGGCGCCGGGCAGCGTGAGAGCCCGGACGAGCAGGATGAGCATGACGACGTAGGGGAAGAGGGCGAGGAAATAGGATGCCTTGCCGGAGCTCTTGACACCCCGGAACATAATCCCCGCAATAATGAGCCAAGCCACCGCCAATGCCACAGCCAGACTCCAGCTGGGATAGCCAATGCCATCATCAATACTCGCCTTCTCCCGCAGTATGATGTTGCTGTTGGAGACAGCAAATGAATTGATAACTCTTCGGGGCTTGCTTTGGCATTGGGAATTCACTTACGTGAAGTAGAACTCTGCTGAGGTGGTTCGAACCTCGGATCCGTTGCCGGGGGCATCGCTCATTGGCAGCGTCTGTGGCGCCGAGTCCAAGCAGCTGGGGCCCCACTCGGCTCGGCAGTAGCTCCATGGCAGGGTGGGGTAGAATGATTCCACAAAGTAGCGCAGCGTGATGGCCATTAATGTGGCATAATAGGTTGTCACAATGCCCGTGGCCAGCACCTGACCGTAGCCAATGCCTGTGGCAAAATGGATACGTCATTAAGTATACCCCGCACAATTAGAGTGGCAATCACATACCGCGCATGATGGGCACAAAGTCGTAGACCTTGACGCTGCCCCGACTCGAAAACTGGCCCAGCAGCATTTCCAGGTAGTAGACGGGCTTCCCCACCAGTATCAGCACTATCAGGTAGGGTATCAGGAATGCGCCGCCGCCGTTCTCGAGCGCAATAAAGGGAAAGCGCCAAACATTGCCCAGGCCCACGCTCAACGCAATGCAGGACATTAGAAACTCGATATCATTGTTCCAGCCATCGCGTTTGATGCCCTGCTCCACATCTGCCTCCGGCGCCTCCGGCTCCCCCTTCGCCAGTACTTTGGTTGTGGTTGTGGTCGATGATGGTGACGGCTCTGCATTGGTTTTGTACTCCCCCGGTATGGAAATCGTGGAGGCGTTTAGCGAGCCCACATAAGCGGGATTGAGGTATCCATTGTTATTGCTCTGCTCCATTGGAGTGGCCGTTGTTGTTGCACGTGGTTGTGTAGCTGTAAATCAATCAAGGTTACCATTAGTTGGTGGTCAAGTTGTGTGGTTCAATAGCTAATTAGCAGCAATTATTTCACTACGCCACAAACTGGTCTCGCTGTATAAAACAAAAACAAAACTATCAACACAAAAAAACAAGTCAGTGACCCACTGACAGCAGCGCCGATTATATAACAACTGTTGTGGCATTCATTCACTAAACTGCATCAACCCAATGGGGGGAGTTGGAGGGGACGGGGACGGGGGGCAGTTACCAACTACGGGTTTAGGGCTCAGCTTGGCAAACTCAAAACAAGTTTCTCGGCAATGTCTCGAATTGTCTAGCACGAAAGGCATTTGCATTTTTCAGCTCTTTGTTTATGTTTCTCTTTCTGCGTTCCGGCATCGATGGTTTGCCTTTCATCTTGTAATGGAGAAGAAAGTACTTCTTGTGTTTCAAGAGATTGCAAATGATATTTCCTTAAACCCAATTACATAGTGCATATTATAGTCGGACCAACATTAAAGTCAAGGCGATTCGGTTGCGTGTATGGGGAAATACAAGTTTACACATAGTAAAATTAACGTATGTTACACACATCTAATTTTATAGCAGTAATCGTAATATATGCATAATATATACGAGTATTATTTTTCTAGATGATAAGTGAACAACTTTAGAACAATCTTGCATCAACATCTTAATTGCCGGTATTTCATTTAATTAATTCGTCGACATATTTTCTTGCCATCTACGGTAAGAGCATTCACACTTCGCTATGTCTTTGGCAGATTTTCGTTGTTTACTTTTGCTTTTGTGATCGTTCACTTGTTGTTGTTGCCTGAGTTGTTTGCTGTTGCCACATTTGCAGTTGCATTTGCGCATGCGCTATGCACAGCACGTTGCAGCCGCGTTGTTGTTGCCGCTGCTCGTTGATTGTTCTCGCAATTAATGGAAAGTGAAGGTGCTCAAAGCTGTTGCCCTCGCTGCGAAAATGTCAGCGGAAGGAGGAACGTATAATTATAAATTGCAATTCAGCTAGAATTGGCAGTACGTTTGGGAAGTGCGATGTGTCCGTCGCGTTGAATAGTTATGAATCAATTATTAATATATTTTATTGCAAACACATAAATATGGATGCTAGCCACGATGCTATCATCTCCTTACCAAGCAGTGTTTGGACACGTTTGAGTCATAATAAATATTATATTCAGGTGGTCTGCGATAGACACATCAGACATCAGACATCTGATAAAGTCTTCAGAAGATAACGATCTTGTGAGCAAATAAACCCATAAACACCGCAATAAACTCAACCCCTCGGGTTAGCACAACAATATCAATTAAACGATATGCCGCCAGCTATCAGTTATGAGATGTCTAGCCGTTGCTGTTTCCAGCGAATACTATCACTGCCGACATCTGGTTGGTACCTTGACCTATTAAACACTTCTTCACAGCCATGGCAATAGACTTGAGTTGGTGACAATAAATAGTTGTGGCACTGATCTCCACCATCCGAGTATGTGATGTTTACATGGCTTAAACGAACTAGGTATTATTATGACCGACAACTGTATTTTTATAGTTTTATAATATTTGAAGCATTTAACGGCTTTGTTTTAACAGTTGGTCTAAAGCCAGCTGGATGGCACAAGAAATCTGTTAACATTTTATCAAATAGTGTTTGCTTTTCCTTAATTATAACTTGCACGCGACCACAATTGTTTATAATTGTGGTTTCGCTCATTAGTTTATTGCGATAAGATCTATAAAACTATTGGTAGTTTTTTCCAGTTAAGGAACCAACTGTTGACAGTGCCGCTCAACAGTAAACTCACATGTACAATATTCGACTGTTCCGCGAATTCGTTTTCTTCCACGTCACGTCACCTCACTTGTTAGTTGTCAAAATTGGCTTAAGCGTATGCAAAATAATTAATCATTTTTTCAAACTACGTCTTGAGCTGGAGTTTGGCAACGTATTTAATTCACGGGTTCCGTGTATTTTTGTTTTCTTATTTCAACGCCACAAATAATTATGTATATTTTTGCATTTACTTATTCTCTTTTCAGCAGCCTTAAGGTATTCAAAAAAGGCTTACTTTACTTCAACCGAACTGTTCGCGACGAGTGCCAAACACTAACTGAGCGGATCGGCGCAGATCGGTGCAAATTGTTGTTCAGCAGCGGCGTAACGTCTCGACGGGAGAGCGTAACGGTAAAAGGCGCTCACACTCTGACCTAGAGTAAGACAGGTATTTACCATATATTGAGATTGTAAATGGGTCACATTATAACCATAAAGTATTGAATAATATTTTAGAGGACGTTTCCCGGTCAATACTAACTCACTAACTTTGATTCGATCTTGCTAAACAAAGTGTCGACTGTTGAAATTATAATAATTGAGGGCTATTTTGATTATACTAATAACAAAGTAATTTCCGTTTTATGGGAAATGTCGGGTAATTTAAATCACCTTGACTACACGCTGTTCTCAGAATAAATCCAACTTCGCTAATGTTTCTATCATTCAAATTATTTCAATGATTATGAGTAACCCTTATTACGAGTTAACAAATTATTTACTTGAACGTCTATCTCTGGGTTATTCAACTCGGTATACAAACAGGTATTTAGCCACCTGGAATTTGGATCTTTTTGTTCTGGAGGCAACTCTTGCATGATTAATATGATGTTTATAATTGTGCTTTATTGCCGAATAGGAACAGGTTTTACGATCGCAATTGTAACGATAAGTGAGAGAGATGTTCAAAATGAGTTTGGCTTTACAATAATTAGATTGCGTATGGCCTGATAAGCCTCTTATAAATGTCAATCGCAAGACACACAATTAAAGCGATATACTCGTACTCGATACAAATATTGCAGTGTTGCAACTGCATAATTTCAATTTGCGTGCAAAATGTGGCTAAACACATGACAGAGTCACCTCAATGGTAAAAGTGGTTGATGTGTGTATATGTGGCATAGAGCAACATTTTAATTGGATGCAAATTGGGAAAAAGCTGAGGAAGAGTACACAGTTATGGGCTGCGGTTAAACTGAAGCAAAAACTCATGTTTTTATCTCACAATTCGGTTTTTGGGGCATTAACACGAAAATTGACCGCAATAAAATTATTTAATTTGAGCAACGGTGCGTTACGCGTTGATTAAAACAATTCAATTAAAATTATCAACGGTGCTTTAAGAGCACACAAAACACATTTATCGGACCTGCATAAATAAATTATTGAAAATGACAATTAATATATTTTTGTTGTTATAATTAAACACGGTGATAGAATAAACACAAGTACTCATGTTACCTTTTTTTTCAAAACCCTTTACAACATTTAATGTGTAATTAATTTGTAATAATTCGCTGGAAGTGGTTAATCTCTTTATACATTTGCTGGCTTTATATACCCTGTAAATGGCGGATGGCGGAAGTAGTAAACAACGACGTTTTATTTCAAAGAGTTCAGCTTATATATTTTTCGTCTACAGAATAGCTGCAAGTCGCTTATTTATTCAATCCGGAATTTGTGACTTTAAAACATTCATAATATGCACTGGCAATGAGCCAAAGGATTTATTTTTATCTGACACACAATACATATGTAGTTCAGTAAATTGATAAGTTAATTAGTGTTGGCTAACGTGAAACGTAAATAAATGAGTTTCTCTATAAGCCAACGCATGACTTTTAAAACCAATAAAGATGACTTTGCCACCAAATAAGTAATAAAACAAAAATAAAATTAGTTAATTAACCAATGCTCTTGATTACTTCTATTTAAGTGTAGCAAAGTTATTTTTCCTGTTTAATTACTGCTGTAATTGTTGTACTTTTTTTTTTGGAATGGAAATTACACAAATATCAACAATTAACTCTACCACTCTAGATTGGGCATTTAGCCAACTGCGAATTTATGGCCCACAAAAGCCACTCGCAAATTTTCTCAGTCATTTATCAAGTGCCAGCAGCACATAAATCTATTGGCTAAGCAAATCGCAGTGACAACTGTTTAACTGGCACTGAATTCCTGCCTGTCGCTGGAGCTAAAAGCTAGAGCAAGAGCCAAGGCAGAAGCCAACAAAATCTAAGGGCAAGCTCGCAGGCTGCCGCCACAATCGTTGTCCTTCGTCACGCAATTCTTGGGTTGCTTGCTTTGTGTTTTTTTTTTTTCGTTTGCCAAGGCATTAAATTTTATAGCATTTACCTGTTCGACATTAAAAACAAAAGACACAAATGTCACACAATCCAAACAGATGGTGGGCTACAGCAAAAGGTTGTTGGTCAACGCGAAAATGGCACGGGGAAAAGTGGAAAGTGGAATCAGGATGGCAGGATGGCAGCTTGTTTGTCGCTCTTGATTTATGCTGTTAAACAACATTAAGAATTGATGATTTAAATTTAGAGCTTCGCTGATTTTGTTTAGTTTTCTTTGTGCCACATCGCATAATTAATGTGCCTTTGGGGTGTTGTTAAAAGACGACAGGAAAGTGTGTTCAGAGTGCTGTGGCAGGCTTAGTGAAGATCATTTAAAAGATAAAATTGAGTAATAAGAATCCAGTGAATATTTCAACACACAACATGTGGTATTTGAGGTGAGAGATAAAGAAAGAAAGCGTGCTGAAATAAAAAAAAATTAATTTAATTAAAAAAAATTTAATTATTAAACACTCTCAATGCAAAATATAACCTGAAAAGCATTTTATCGAATCAAAAACAAGTTTTCCAATTTAGATTGTTTAAAAAAAAAAACCCAAAAAAAACCTTTTTTTAGTTTAATTAAAATCTAAACAGTTTCCAATTTAAAAATGTATTTAATTTTTCTCTGTGTAGAAGCGGATATTCAGATGCTAATTATTTAACAACTAAGTTTAGATGCTTATTATTTATGCACAGCATAAATGTATCTAATGGAAAGCATGAATGACTGAAAATTTTGGCAGCATAATTGAAATAGATTTGTTTCTTGGTCTTTGCAATTTGTTTTGCGTAACTCGACTTTTCTATTTCGAAATCAGACAGTCTATTTGTTGCATACTTTTTGGCAAACTTAAAAATATATTGCTCATTAATCAGACGCACCTCAGCTGGACAGCTGAAAAAGCAGCTTCGTTTTGCTTGGCATGAATATTACGCATACGTCACCGTTTCACAATCGCATTAAATTACGTCATTGTTTGACGCCTGTTAAAGTCAGACTCTATTACGTTTGGTTTTTGTCTTTGTATTGCTGTAGTCTGTCTGTATGTATAGCATAAACATAAGTGCCGTTGGTGCTGTAAAAATGACTAGAGTTCACGCAACAACAACAACAACAACTCCAAACTCAACTTGAATCGAGTCGAGTCGAGTTGAGTTGAGTCGCATGGCAAGCGCAGCGCATTTCGTGCGTATAAAAATCTGCAATTCATGCAATTTTCATGGAAAATTTGCCACGCAAAAAGAAAGCACAAAACAAGAGGCGCACATGTGTTGTGTGTTGATTGTTGGCCAAGCAATAAACATGTGTGTGTGTGTGTGTGCTTACTCACTTTTTTCTGTGCCTTGAATGTCAAAATATTTGCGTTTGGCATTTTAAGCGTTAAATTTTTGCTGTCAACAATTCGTCTAGTGCCAGACAATGTCATTCACTTCTCACTGTGTTTTGCCTGTGGTTAGATTTTGCTCAGTATCCACATTAATTTCCTTGGCACATAAAACTTTAGCAGAGTCATGTTTACACTTTAAGAGATTAGAGATTAAAACACACGTGCTATTTGTTCTTAAGTTTGGCCCTAAGCTACAATTGACTTAAATTATTTGGCTGTAAGCACTATATTCGATTTCAGTGTGCTCATCAATTCAGTAAATTTATTTAAAAGCGAGAAGATTTTGTAATAAGAAAAAACAATATTTATATATACTACCTAAGATGATGAAATATGAAAATTGTTTATTGACAACTATTTAGAGCACCCAGCATTGATTTCTTAAACCCACTTTTATTGTCATGAAGAACAAAATAATATACAGATTTTTAAATTATCATACACTACCATAACTACGCTTCAAATAATGAATCATCCGTTTAGCTAATGCTACGTTCATGACAGAGAAAAAGATTTAATTATGTATTGCTTGCCATTTATATTTTACAAAATCTGAGATCAATAAAGATGGTAACATACTGACAGGTGAGAAACTCTCTCGTTGTCTCTAAATTGTAAAGTGAATAGATTCTCGAGCTATCTTCTGCTGTCTATCCATATCCATTTCCTGCGACTGCGACTGTGACTCGGACTGTGCCTGGGCAGAAGTCGATGGATATTGATCGAGTACTTTAGACTCTTCGAGTGGTATTATTTTGTCGTTACTCAAATTCTTGGACTCCTGCTCATCACCAACGTCGATCTTAACTGTTTTGCCAGCTGGTGTTATGATTAAGATATGCATTTTGATTTCTTTCTTGAATTGATAGAGATTAAAGGTTAGACAAGCCGAAAGTGTAATTTGATCATAAAGAGCTAAAATGATTCTTTTGTAACTATTGGCAATTTTGAATATTTGAATTAAAAAATAAAATAACAAAAATGTCGTTGAGGTCTAACAAAATGAGAATATGATTTGTCGGACTAAACCTTCCAAATATGAGTACTTGATCCAATCCATAATTTTGACTGATGGAATCAAGTCCGGAATTATCCAAAAAGTTTCGTGTGTTAATATTACAGTCCAAGAGTTAAATTTAAAGCGTTACCAGTCAAATATTTATATGATAATTATTACAAATAATATAATATTGTAGCTTGTTGTTGGATTTGTGTACTCGATAAGCAGCTCAACACTATTCATTTCATTGGGAGCTCGAAAGAAGACTTAACTCCAAATGGAAATACCTATACTAACTAATCATATGAATTTCTGCAGTTGTAGATAGTAAACTGAAAACAGTGATAAAAAAACGCTTAATACAACAACAATTCACATTAGGCATTATTGTGACAACTCACATCTTCAACGACTGTTAATTAAATGTACTTACAGATGGAATTATAAAAAACATATGTATATATTTAAAAGCAGGTTACTCCAGGTCTCACCTTATTGATTGGCTTCAACAGTTGAGTCAATATGGCTATGTTCGATTGATGTTTATCGTATCGTGTTAAAAGTCCGACCAGTCTGTTTGGATAAATATTGGATATTAAGTTTAAGTATTCCGTACTGAAGTTTATTAAATTTGGTTGTCGTTGTGACATTGGTCTTTAAGTTACAGCCGAATCGCTAATTATGAGCATTGGCTCTTGCGTCTGCTTTAAGATACATTCCGCTTTTGTTCCGTTCCGTTCCGTTCAGTTCATTTATGTTGCGCAGAGAAGTAGGCAATGAAAATCATGAGCAGTGGAAACTTTGCCAAATACCGACAGGATGAGCCAAGCGCTGCTCTCTTTATCCTTCCGTTTTGCGGTACATTTGTGGTCTTCTCTATGCGTGTGTGTTGGATTTTGCTTTAGTATGCTGGAAACAAAAAAAAAGGATATGTCTCATTTGGTTCATCCACATGTTCAGTGTGTTGTGCGCCTTGTTCTCGGCTCGGCTTCGCTCGACTGTTTGTTTTTGGCATGTGGAAAGTAGAACATAATTAATTCAAATTAATTACAATTTGTATGGAATTAGCGCTTGCGGCGAGCCGCCCACAAACAATGATGATGATCATAATGACATTGTTGTTGTCTATGCCAACGCTTGCGGCAAAAACACATATTTCAAGAGATTTTTATGGGCACATGTTTAGGTATGTTCATTAGCTTCGTGCCTCCCTCGCTTATCCCCTTTAAGTTGTATGTATTTTAGCAAAATGCAAATTTCGTGTGACAGCCTAAGTACTTGAATTATGTGCTGGCACTGCAACTGCAGCAGCCTTCAAATAATTTGGCGCATTTTAGCGTGTTCCCCTCGATCCCGTCCTCGTCGTTTCGTTCCCATTGTTTGCCTGACCCAATTAGCACAAAATTGCAACAACGTCATAAACTCAAGTGCACAACCCGATTGGGCAGTCGAGAGTGGAGGGGGACAGGGACATTTATAAATCAATTATCCAACGATTGCACGCTCATTAGTGTCAAACTCAATTAACGCTGTGACAGTTTTGCTTGCGATGCAGCCGCTAACCAGCTTCCCCTCTACTTTCTCAAAGTGTCAGCCAAATTCGTGGAATCATTTAAAGCCTTGTCGTTTAATTCAACTGGAATTAAGACATCATATTGTATAACAATTTTGGAAATTCGCTTCATTTAATTACCACAATATGGTGTTTATCGTGTTGTCGAAGATAGTCTGGATTCCAGCTGTATTTTTGTATACTATATACGACCTTGATGATTAGCCCTGACACATTAACTCAAAAATTCATGACTGCTGCTGGCCATACAATCCAGCCTCATACTTTATATTTGTTCATGTAGAATCTTACGTTATCTGCACACATTTTATTCAGCTGAGCTCTGTGCCTTTTTTCCGCTTTATCGAGCCCAACAAGTATTTTATATCATAATTGCAATCTTGCATAAATGCGTATGCCAGATTTTTCAGGCACAATTACCGTTTGGGGGGATGTGTGGGTGTATCAGTGTGTGTGTGTGTATTTAGTGTGTTTGTTTGTCCTTCGAATCGCCATTTTAGTATGCGCCTTTTTTATAGCAACAGCACAGCACAGCAGAGCACAGCTCAGCATCAACTCAGCATCAACTGGCAACCCTCAGTTGTCGTTGTGTTACTACACGTGTATCTGTGTTGTTCACACAACACACAACACACAACACACATGCAAAACCGAGCATGTCCATGACACACTTGCCAATACATGATTCAATGTGTGCGTGTGTGTGTTGGTGTTTGTGTGTGCTTTTCGGTGCATATCTCAATGTTTGCATCTGCTACCGGGCTTTGCCCCAATCTGCAAACACGTTGGTCGCGCTCAACAGCAGCAAGCAACGCATTGAAACGCATTTTGTTTGCACTGACTGGACACCCTGACTATGACAAGCTGCCAAGCTGCCCCTTGCTCTTTATCGTTCTCTTCAGATACCAATGAGGTCAGCTGTTATATTATTACACATGTGTGTAGACACGTTTTCTTCATTTCGCTTTGATTCCTTGCGGGCCACGTTCGCTCCATTAACACTCAATCATTAGCTGCTATTACAGGCACTCGTGCATCAAATTAAAAGCCAACGGAAATATCATCAATAACAAACGCGACAAATACCATTCGATGGATAGCTGTTGGGCCAGCCAGCCAGCCAGCCAGCTACCCGACACGTCTTGGGTCAACGTGACCAATTAATATGGCGCTATGCTGGCTGCGAAACAATTAGAACAGACTAAACAAACCAATTAAGTTCACAGATGAGTTGTTTACATCAGCGAACTCCATAACCGATAAAATAGTAAAGAAAACATCTTTAAATACGAGTAGATCTTCAGAGTTTTCATTTTCAATAAAATATACTTATTTACTGTGTAATAAATTAGTTTACTAATACTTTGCTATACATATTGTATATTACGCATACGTAACGCGACTAAGCTTTGCAATCAGAGTGTTTAAGATCCAGCGGATTGTCGCTTATACGCATACAGCTATGCAAATCGCTGAAGTATATATATCAAAGGATTAGCCTGGGGAGAAATCTGCATGTTTTGAACGACATCGGGCTGAGGCAAAGCAGGCATAAAGTGCATTTAAAATGGCATTACCAGCGCTTCACATACTACACATCGAGTTAAGGGGCTTTTATGCAAATGTTTTACCTGCTAGTTGTGCATTTTATGCGACATTTAGATGGTTTGAGGGTTCAATTGGCTAACAATTCGATTTTATTGATTACGTTTTTCTTAGCGCTTTAATGTGTTGGGAACTCTCCCTGGTGTCTGGTGAAGTCAATGGGTTTGTTATGGGCAACTGCAAGGGCTTAATTAACATTAAATTTGTAAGTTGTCTGGTCTTTAAAAAAACGTGTTAAGACAAAGGCAAATTGCAACTAAATTGGCACTTAAGGAATTTTGCTGAGCTGGCAAACAGAATATCCTCTTTCTACTGTCTTGTCCTTTTTCCTGTCGGTCTGCCTGTCCGTTGTTAGCTCAAAACTGGCTACACCGGTAGTCAATTAAAGTCTAACTGATGTTTAACAATTTAATTACGAAAGTTAACAAGTTTAAGTTGAACTGCCAACTACCAACTGGCAACTGAAGGTGACCGGCAGCGAGCTGCTGGCGGCTGTGTCCCGACAATTCAATTGGCCAAAACGGAAGGTGTTTAGCAAAATATGCCAAAGGTCGTATAAATTTATAATATTTCGACAGAAATTGTTGACCTCATTTGCTTGTGCTAAGCTAAAAATGTCGAGTGAATTTTAATGCTTAATTGAACACAAATGTTGCTCAAATATGTTAAATTAAAACGAAGCATTTGAAAATTAAATCTGGTTTAGTTTGCGTAATAATTCTGATATTTAAAAGTTGTAAGTACTATACATATTTTCTATTTCGCATTATTAACATATTAGTTAATTACAAATCTGCTTCAATACGTATTAATTCAAAAACCATATCTTATGTTACCTAAATTATCATATTCATTTATCAATGTTTTGAATTAATTTAAACAGCAAATAGTGCATTGCTTTTTATTTGTATTTAATTTTTTGAATTATTTTATCACAACATCTTTTAGCTAATTTTTGATTGCTGTTATTTGAATATTACTCAGAACGTTATCTATATACTAACTTTGCAATTTTTACATCTAATTAAAATATCAAATATTTATGTTTTTCATTTTTTCTTAATAGTTTTCTTTACTTACAAAATATTATAGCATAGCTAATTTGTGCTCGCTTTGTGATTAATTTGCCCGTTGGTTGGTTGGCTATTTATATGGCGTAAAGGCTGCCTTCATAAGCGTCTTATAAAATTTGCATCTAATTATTGTGCATTTTCCATTTAGTTAGCGTTGCCCGGCACTTTTTCTTCTTGTTATTTCGCTCATATTTTTGTGGCAGCTGCATTTGTGCCATTTTTAATGAGTTTTTGTTGCAAGAAAATGTTGTTGTTTTGCCAAAGTTTACACGCTCGACCAGCGGCTACTTGCCGACGGTCTGAAAGCTGGTTGACTGACTCTTTGGATGGCTGGCAACTTGACTGCTTGACTCGCACTTGAGGCACTCGAAAAACTAATCAGCGTCGGTAAAAGTGCGCCGAGTGCCTCGCAAGTTTCACGCTGATTGTGTTGTCTCAACCTATTGCCAGGGTATCCATAGGGTATGTTGGCACGCTAACGAAGTTTGAAACGCAAAAACAATACCAAATAAAACACACCTCTAGATAATAGTCTTTACTGTTTGTGACCAATTATTGTTAGACATATCCTTCATCCATTTTGGTAAAGGGTATTTCGGCTTTTGTTAGCTGACCCAAGACTTTAGAACATAATTAAGACTGTTGCAGCTTAGCCAAGTTGAGCGTATTTAATGAGCACGCCAGCCTCTAACCAGGCCCGGCCTGAACATCGTTTGTGTTTGGCGAAACTTTTTTGGGGGTAACTGTAACATTTTCGGTCAGTTTTGGACTTGACACGGGTCTCGTTACTTATCTTGCTCATTTCCTTTCAGTGCACTTTTGTATTGCATTAACATCGTCATTATCCTGTGTTATCCTTTTGCTTCTGCTCTGGCTTTTGCTTTTGCCTGCTAATGTTCTAGGCACTCTGCGAGTCTTCGAGCTGTTTTTATTTTAAATTATGTGCAGGATCTGGACCTCTCAAGTGTTTTCCTTCCGCCGCGCTCAATAGCATAGTTATTAGCTATTGTTATTGCCATTGTAGTTGCTGTTGTTGTTGTTGCTGTTGTATCTGTTGTATGCCTTTGCCGTTCTCACACCTCTGCACAGTTATTCACTGGGCAAATGTGTTAAAAGTTCCGTGCACGCTTCGTTGCCTTCCTGCCCGCAAGTGTATATCCTGGAAAATCCTGTTGCGTGTCTGTCCCCACCGCTTGACGCATTTAATTTTCATTATAGACACTTGACTGCACAAAATGTTGCCATCAGTTGAATGCAGGAGATGGCGATATATAAATGAATTCAACGTATTCGTATTTCCATTGCTTTGATGATGCTCAAATAACCTGAACAACTTTTGCACTCACGTGCCACCTGAAACTATTCTAAAATTAATTTAACATTTTATTTAACTTTAAAAGCCTGATAAATTTAGTTTTGCAAGCATTATCAACTTTTTGCAATTTCTCTTTTATTAACTCTCAGATATTTTTTTTGCGCACATTTACAATTCCTCGTCATGGCTGACTAATTGACTGATATACTAATTGACGCAACACAAATATCTTCTTTTTTCTTCAATGTTAAAATTTGATTGTGAGCATTTGAGATCCCATCCCTGTGAAATATTAAAAATCGTTAGACGATTGGGCAGATTTTTTTTTTATTCAACTAATCCCAAATAGGTAGTCTTGGAACAATCTAATTAAACTAATTGAACTAAACATATTTTTTGCACAAATCTTTTGTAAATCTTGATTTGGTAATTACATTATACCTTATATTATTATTTAAAATATGAGGACATTTAATTGTCGATATATTCTATTCAAAAGTCACAGCAGAACGAAGTAATCTGGAATGCAATAGAATAGAGTTTAATCCTTTCGCTTGAATGGGAGTTGGGCAGAACTTTGACAATACCAAAATTAAAGAAGCCCTAAATGTAATAAAACTAGCTGAAAACGTTGGAACAGGAAATATCACTTGCCATGGGTCAAGTTAAATTTGGTGAATTAGTTAAACTCAGCAGAAGAAAACGAAAACGAAACCAGAACAATATTTAAGCTTTGGCTTTTTTGTTCTTTTCCGTTTATTTAGCCGTTACGCCTTGTCTTGTATGTTTTATATGCTGGTGCTAAATGTCAGCGAAGCAATTAAATTGGGAATAGGCGACAACGATGACAACGACAACGGCAACGACAGATGCAGAGACAATGAGAACGGGAACGTCGACGATTGGTAGAAAAGCAAAGCGAAGCGAAAAGAACGACGATGCAGCCGAAGTCGGAGTTGGAGTTGGAGAGGATGAAGGTTGACTTGGTGTCCGGAGGATAGCCCTTGGCTCTTGGCGTGTTATAAAATTATGAAGCAAAAATTGGATTTAAAAAAGCTGGTAGCTGGGAACTGGGAACTGGGAGCTGGAGAAATGGGATAGCCATTAGCGACGCTTGGATGTCGTTTACAGTGTGGTGTGGCTGCTGCATTTGATGAGTTTAAAAATTGTAATTAAACTGCGTTTGTTGTCACTGCATTTATAAATAATAATAATAAATACTGCATAATAAGGCAGGCCCCAGACGGTTGGCGCCAAAGAAAAGCGCTCGAAAGGAAATGAATGGAAATGAATGGCCCGATGCAGGCAGGGGTTAGATGGGGACAGGACAGGCAAGACAGGAGCTTGAGCTTTAGCTGCAGTTGTTGGCGATGGCGATGGCGAGAAAAGTTGTTTCGTTTAACTATTAAAACTTTTGCAGCAACTTCATAAAATGACGTGCGAAAAACAACGCGCAATGAAATGAAAGAAAAATGCCATTGAAATCAACTAACAGAAGAAGAACTCGCTTCCTGCCGAGTGTATAAAAAAGAGCTCTTTGCCGCGTGTTAAAAGGTTTTTGGCTTGGGCCAAACACTTTAATTAAAGTGAAATGCAAACATTTCAATTAAGTCCCGGACTAAGCTGATTTCAATCTGACTAAAAGGGATAACTTCCGGCAGACATTTTGCCTTTTGCTGTCGCCTTCAAGGGTTGCAACTACTTTTGCTCCTTGCCGCTTGCTGCTTGCCTCAACTTTTACTTTGGCTCGTTGTCCGGGTCGTGCGTGCTTCGTTGCCTGCCAGCCAAGCTCAAATGTTATCCAAGCACAATTAAAAGGGCATTGGCCATTGCTCACGACGTCGATGCTGACACGCTGAACGAAGCGATTGACATTAATTTTGCATTAGCCAACCCTAAGTCAAGTTGCTCATACGCCACGTTAGCCACAAATTTAATTATGCGCGCTTGGCCATAAAAAATGGGAAGGGAATCGAGACCAACAAATACAATCCCCTTTTGTTAAACAGCCAAGTAGTTGACCCACCAGTCGCCAGTCTTTTTTTTTCTCTCTCTCTCTGTTTGTTGTACTTTCCAATTAAGTAAATTGCTTAAGCCAGCTGGGCTGCTCATTTATTACATAAATCTCGTCGGGTCGGGCTAACCAAATGTTTTTGTTGGCCATTGATGAGGACGCCGAGTCAAATCAATATCAAGCAAACAAGTCCCTCAAGCCCTAATCGCTGCTTTGTGCATGTGGCTTCTATCAAAGTATTTAATTGAGAGACACCTCCATCGCACTTGTTCAATACTCGCGTCTGGCTTTAATTGATACCGAGCGAACAGTCTAAGCGCATTATTAGACAAGCCTCAGCGTCAGCTTCTCTGCTCTATGTAATGATTAGTTCTTTGATGTGTGAGCCAGACACAATTGCCACTTCAATTGCCGTTGCCGTTGCTGTTTCTTTCGGTCTGCCGACATTCAATTTGTATTACATGACCTGTCATTGTTATCGTTTTAATGCCTTGCGAGTATGACGCCCTTTAACGGCCTTAATCGATAATGGGCCCCATTGTAAACGCCTGGTAATCTTAACGACCCCCGTTAAATGAGCTAAATGAGATATGTCAACGCTTTATATGGTAATACAATTGGGAGACTATTGAAATATATGCTCAACGATAGCACTTAAATATGCGAGTGAAATAACACATTATGACAATAATTATTTTTGCGGAACTACTTCGAGATGTCTTCAGTGTTTATGCTTGATACTGAAGTGGTATTGAACATTCGTAACTTCTGATACTTCTGACTGATAAGTATTCTGGGAAATATGTGAAATCTTATCAAGTGGTCTTGAGCCATAATTGATTACAGTTTTATTAACAATAGATTTATTTTTAGATTTGGCTAAATGCGTATTAATTGCAAGTAGATTGTTTGTTTATTAAAATATTACATATGTGTTATTATGTGTTATTGCTAACCAAACAGAGATTCAATGCAAGTACTATATATCAAAGACTCATAGCAACTTTGAGCATTGTGATAATATTCACAATAATGATCAATAAATTTAAATATTATCTATATTGATTGTGACCGTCTTTCTTGAGCATCTTACATGTGATCTCGTTATTGTTTTGAATAAAGTTACTGCTGTTAAATTTGGGAAATTAGTCGCTTCTTTTGTCTTTCTCCAATGAAGTCTTGTCCATTCTAGTTCAATGTTTAATAATGCGTCATATTGCTAGAGTTTTATCGCAATAAGACCGTCTTCAATAAACTAATTAAACTGACTTTTATATGGCTTTAAAATTAAATGTTTCATCGCCGACGTTTCTTCAAATTTGCAGAACACTATCTATTGCAATGCAGTGTAGTGAAATAAATATTATTAAAAATTTATTTGTAATATATTATTATATTAAAAAAAAACATATGGAATTGCCTTTTAAATGCAAAAGCAAAAAAGTTTTTAAGGCCATTTTAATTAGCTAAATAAGTCAAGCCGCATAAGTGTTTTCAATTACAATCATATGTTTAAAGTTGAACGAGTGGCTTGGCTAAAATAACCATAATTTATTCTGCAAGCACCAAGTCACAGATGTGCACGTGTGGTGAGAAATAATATATGTTGGCTGGCCCACAATATTGTGAGTATTTAAGAGTTGCTAATTAGATTAAGTGAAGTGTCAAATTTTAGTGTGTTTTCACTTTAGCAGCAAGTTGTGTGCGCTTAACCTGCCCTCAAGTGCACTTAGGCACAAGCAACGCAACCAACAACAGCAACAGCAACAACTATTACAATACTGCATTTGTTTTCTATTGCAGGAGTCAGACGATGGGGCGTGCAAAAGGGGAATAAACTGGCACAACAACTTTAAAAGTACAAACCAAGTGCAGAATTGAAGAGCACAGACCGAGTAACAATGCAAAATGCGATGTCAGCAACAGAAAAAGCAACGACGACAACGACAGTAAAAGCGAGTCAACAACAGCTTAAAACATAATATGCTCAGGGCGAAGTAGGAGGCGATATCAAGAAGAACTGAGGGAAGAGGGGAAGAAAAGGCTGTGAAGTTGGAACAAAGCGTCAGCAGAATGATGAGAAATCTTTGCTGTAATTAGTAAGCGGATGGCTGACAAACTGCACTGAGCATGAATCAAATGTTAAGCCAGGCTAAAGCTGGAGCGGAAGAGGAAGTGAAAGCGGAAGCGTTTGTGCAGGTCCAATAAAACAGACTAAATGTTTCGTCGACCGCGGCAGAAGCGATTGCAGCATCAGCAACAAATGCTAAACAGTTTGCGATCATGTGCGACGTTGAGAAGGCGATTAGGAGCAATCAGAGCGACGACAATCACGATGATCAGGACGATCGAGAACAGCATCCACATCAGCAACAGCAACAGCAACAACAACATCATCTACAACATCAACAGGACGACGACGACGAGGAGCAGCTGCATCTCAATGATGTCAGAGACGTGAAGCCATCTGCTTTGGCGACATCCTCCCCTAATAATGGCACCAAGCGATGCTTGGGACAGCTTCTGAAGTTATTGCTCTCGTCGCCAGGACTCGTAATTCTAGTCGCTGGATACTCAGTGCTTGGAGCACTGATCTTTCCCCTGCTCGAAGCACCACAGGATCTGACCAAATCGGCAGTCATCGCCAAAAGCCGTGAGGATTGCCTGCGTGAACTCTGGATTATAACGGGTATGCGAATTCAGTCCGATATATCTTAGAAATAACTAACAATCACTTTTGTGAATTCATTTTTTAATTTTTTTTTATTTATATAGCTCCATTAATTAGTACATTAATAAAGTAATTTATTATTTTTTGCTTTAATTGGTCAGTGTATCAAACACAAATTGATGCATGTAATATTATATATGTAGATGTTGACAAACATATCGAATTATTACGGTTGTCATTGAGCTGCTGAGGTTGCTCAAGTTGTAATGTAACTAAAAGTCAAAATGAATTCAATAAAAAGTACAAAATCAAAATGTCACTAAAGCAGTTCTAAAAAAAACATAAAATCGGTGTGTGAATCCATGTTCGAGATGTTTAAGCGAAAAATGTCGCAAACTCTTGTGTTTAAATGCAACTATTTTAACTTAACAAGTATTTTGGTATTCCTGCAAGAATTTCTGCAAACACATTTTTAGAAATAATTTTTAATTAAATTCAATAATAAACATTCTACAAACATACATTTTAGGTAGCAACTAAGTTACACATTGTTAATCTATGGATATCGAGCATAACAATTATGCGCCAAAAATTACCCGCAGTGAACATAAATTTCAGCATTTTACGCATGATTTCCTAATAGGCAACCCACATTAAGTTCCATTATGGGAAATTAATGCTAAGCAAATATCAATATTTTAATTGAAACAAACTCACACCTAAAATCACACAACCAAAACATGCTCAGGCAGAAACAGAGACAGTAACGCAGTCAATGGAATGCAATTTCCAATACACACATAAATTGAATAATAACAAAATATTTGCATAGTCAAATATTTAGGTAACCAGACGAAAACAAATTTCATGAATTTCCGCGAGTCTTGCACATTACTTATCGTTCTACTAATAGCACATAATATTGTGATCTATTTTATATTAATTACTTTGGCACTTCCATTACAGCTGCCGCTGGCACTTAATACAAAAGCAAATTAATTCATTGTGCGTGTGTCTGCGTGCAAGAGCTTATGTTGATTTAATGAAAATTGCACATCATAAATAAGCTAATTAATTTACACGGTGTTTGTACTTGAAATTGACGCACCTGGCGTATGATTAATATCACAGACTATTCATTTAATGATGTTGCCCCCAGGCAGCACAAGCCTTAGATATAAATTGAAATTAGCTAGTTAATTCATTCAGTTGACAAATTCGTGACTTTCAGCTCGCATGCACTCTCAACTTTCCCAGATAAAAATGTGTTATAGAAAAATTTAATTAAGATAATCCTGCGATCCACGATTGCACAAAAATAGGGACTACGAGTATAAAAGCATTGAAAGGAATATGTTTGAATTTAACGTATTAAATTTATTAGCAAAGTACAGTCGAGTCGCGATAATTTGTAATGGCACGGGGATCAAATTTTTTGCGAATTACGCGAGACTTCGACAGGCGACAGAAATTTTTACGACTTATTGAGAATTTTGAATTAGTGGGGTACGAATTATCGCGACTCGACTGTATTAATCTCTAAGCCAAGCTTTTAAATATACATATGTATGTTATCCTTTGCTTAATTGTTGTGCAATACTGCGAAATGATTGATGAAGTCTGTATAATTTAAACGATTTGCAAATGCGATCTGTTTGTTAAACAAAACAACAGTCATCTACGTAGTCATTAGCTTAAAATATAATTGGAGGAATATTTACTAAATAATACTGACTGGAAGTAGTAATTTAAGTAATTAAATTTTTTTTTTTAATTTTACTACAAATATAAATATTTATTAATTAATCTGAAAGTCACTGCATCATTTAGATTATACAAATGCAAGGCAAGAACGTTGTGTAAATATCATAATTTTCTATATTGTAAAAATAAATATTTTTAATGACATTCTGTTCTTATTATTATTATTTTTATTTATTTATTATATTTTTGTTAGCTAATACTTTAAGGACTTAGCATTCGCTAGTTTGGTTATTAGTTGTAAACTAAAGCGATTAAGACTTTTACCGAAACACTTAGCAGAAAGCACTTTCCCACTAATTTGCTATTTAAATGACTACAGAGTGAATTCGGTATGTGATAGTGCTCGTAAGAGCGTTTGCAAGTACATCGACTTGAGCAGCAAGCAGCAAGCAGCAAGCAGCACATGTACTTTGGTATTTACTTACAGCTGCCAAGCATCTTCACAGCAGCAATATCGAGTGTTTGAACTCATGTTAAATGGATGTGGAAAAGGGGTGGGTGGCAAATTGTGCCCGGGGGGCTGAAGCTGGCAGACTGTGGCCCAGAAAGGCCAAATGGCGTCAAGTGGGCGTTGGCAATGGCAAGCAACGATTCTTGGTTCTCCTCTTGCTCTTGTTTGTTGCTGATGTTGTTAACAAGATGAGGCAGCTACCTCTACAATTTGATGGAGAGGTAAGGCCAAATCAAATGCGAGCATCGCCCCAAGACATTTTGCAAGCCAAGAAATTCAATCAATGGATGGGGTAGCGGGGGCGTGGGCGGGGGCGGGGTGTTGGCAAGAGATTGCCAAGAGTGCGCCACTTGGCCAAAGGTCGTGAGCCGAGTCTGTGTCAGACAGACGACAAAGGTTGTCATTGCATTTAACACAAAATTGCATAATTATTACGATTATTTTCTCTCCCTTCGTTTCGTTTTGCGTTTCGATTTTCGCCTTTTGTTTTCTGGCTTTTGGTTTTTGGTTTTGTTATTGCATTGTCTGGCAATTGGCCAGAACACTTAACCCTATCCAATTATGTTGACCTAATTGTGCCATTATTTGCAGAGAAACTAAACGTTCTGTATGAGCGCAATTGGACGATGCTGGTGCACGAGCAGCTGCGACGCTTCGAGGGCATCATTGTGGCTGCAACGCGACCAGGTGGCGGAGGTGCTGCAACATCAGCCCAACTTGCCACCGGCAGTGGCAGCGTTCTGGGCCATTTTGGCTACGATGGCACCTTCACCGGCGACACACATAGCTGGACATTCAGCGAGGCGCTTCTCTATTCGGTGACTGTGATAACGACCATTGGTGAGTTTCCGATCGAGCCCGAAACTTTTCATTTTGAGCCGCTTTTGTTGTTTGCGGCTTATCATCTGCATTTTACTGTGTATCATGGCCAACTGCTTATTATGTTTTCGGGGCATTAAAATTTATGGCGTGGGCCTGTAATAACTGTAAATATTGACATTCGCCTCCGGTGCCTCCAATGCCAAAGACAAGCATCAGGCTCAGACAAAATATTTGCATGTGGTTAAAGTCTGTACTCCATATAAGTGTTGTGGAATGCTTTTCAGCTGGTCGGTCGGTCGGTTGGTCGGAGCAGCAAATGAAGTGCAGATTAAAGTCTATTGGTTTATCCCAGACAATGAACTCGATTTATATCTCATCTTACGCATATTTGCAGGCCACGGCAGCCTTACGCCTCGCACAGCCGCTGGCAAACTGGCAACCATATTCTACGCACTCTTCGGGGTGCCCTTGATGCTCATGTGCCTGTCTAGCCTCGGAGCGCTGCTGGCCGAGGCGTTGCAGTGCACGTACGTTCGGCTTTGCTGTCAGTTGCAGCGAGCGGCGGGCGAGGGCGAGGGAGAGGGTGAGAAGAAGGCGACGACTGGAGCGATGACAAAGCGACGTCATTCGGCTGGCAATGGGGTAAGTCAACAGTGCGTATGATTGATGCAACAGCTGCGCATTGTAAATGAGTATTTGAGCCATAAGCAGCTCAACTTCCAGCAACTTTATCGTGTTGACTTTTTATGGATTTTAATTCGATTGCTTGCCTAGAAAACTGCCGGCGAAACTTGTTCACCGGCCAGCATTGTTCGCCGTCAAACAGCTCACTCAGCTCGAATAACAGTTAACTGTTCTTTAAATCTTGGCCAAACTATTTACAGTGCCCCAAGCCTCAGGACAAAGTTACAGCACTCTGTCGTATCCTCCTCCTGGTTACAGTTTCGGTCACTGGCAGCAGAACGGTTTGAGTGAGGACCACGCTGGTCATAGTTCTGGTCAAAAAAACTTTCATTTTTGCGCTCAAACTTTTCGTTCTTGCAAAAGCAACGTGTTATTTTTCCTGTCAGTAGTTTTCATTGCTCCTTTTTCCAAGTTTTTTTAGCAGTCTGTTCTTAAAAGGGGAGAGTTACTTTTCTGATACACCAAGCTCAACAATTTAAGTACTTCAATTTTGTGTATATAAGAGCATAAGGGCAAAACTTTAATGTAAATTAAATTTCCATTATTAGAATTATCTCAAAATCAACGGGTTGAGATTGTAATGTGATTGCTGTGCAATACTAAGCCTACTTTTCTAGCCAATATCCAATAATACCGAATGTTGTCCATCAGCTACGACACTAATTACTCCTATGAACGGACGGATTGTCATGGCCGAAATTTATCCTGTGTTTGAGACTCTCCATTTGCCATCGTTGATTTGGCCAGCTCATTTCAAACGCATTTGGCTTTGGTTTTTGATGTTGGTTTTGTTGGCCTTGACTGTGGCTGTGGCTGGAAGCAACCTTAGAAATATGCACTAACATTCCAAATTGATTTTGTATTTCGATAGGGCAAAACGAGTTTTAATTAAGACAACAGAAACCTTTTAAGTTTACAAACCCATTTTGAGAACTGCTGGGAGCTTGATGAGTGATTGTTTGGTATTTGAGCGGCAACTGAAAGTTTGTAATTGATTTGAGCAAAAAACGGCAGGAACTTTTTTATGTTTTTATTTGGGATCGTGCTACAGATTGCGGGTTGTCCAGAATGCTCCTTTTTTTACATTTCGCTTTTCCAAATCAAGTAACGTTTTTACGTTTTTTATTTGCTGAGATAACAGAAAGTTGCCTGTCGCACGCCATATACATATATAATTTGTAGTCCCAACCCAATCCGGGGGCCAAGCCCTTTGCTTGTTTGCATGTTTTGTGCATTCGTGCATAAGTTTTGTAACTCATTTGTTTACCATCCACGAGTACTACTGACATTTTTATTAAAGCTTGAGCTATGAATTCCGGTGATTTGACAGCGGCATTTTAATTCATTCTCGAATAAAGTAAGCTTACAAGAGTGGCAATATTTTATTCATTATCTCTGCACTTTCCAAACATTTGTTTATTTATCAGCATTTAAATCGAATTTAAAACATTGTTCCTTAAAATAATTAATATTCAGAGAAGGTAAACATTTCTCTTTTGTTAAATATTGCAGTAACTACGAGTATTAAAGTCGTAAAAATATAATTTCTGTATTATTTAAAAGTCGAATGTGAAAGGTCAATATTGAAAAAATTATAAAATAAAAACTACAAAGTATAGGCATTTGAAATTCAAGACAAATATGAAGTAAATTGGAATTATTAACTAAAAATTTATTCATTTAAATCACTTATTGTATACATCACGCATTTAGAATATTTTTTATTTATTTTGTCATTATTTGCATTAAGTCCATTCATATTATTAAGGGTATTAAGGAATTCATTAGTTCACTCATGTTGATAGGGTATTCACATTGAAAAATATTTGCTTATGGATGGTCCCCGCAGTAGAGGTCCATTTTTTTGTGTCACTCGTCATTCACATTATTGTTTGCTTTGGTTTTTAAAATTTCTGTTTAATTGGCAATTTTTCAATAAACTTTTTTTTAAATATTTATCTGACCACTTGTGAATGCAAACAAGTATGCTGTGATTGGGATTGCTGGGAGTGGTGTATGCACCTCGAAATGAAGGATGAAAATGAAGGAATTTGTTCGACGAAGGCATACAAAAAATCGATGTTTAATTTCGTTTTGTTGCAATTCATTAACATTTATTTTACTTCATTTTGAAAGCAAATTTGCTTAATGGACCCGAGCTGCACTTTGCAGTGGACCTCAACGTCGTCGACGGGACGCTGATTTTAATGAAGAAAAACTTTGGCTGTCAACGCAAAAAGTTTAGTCACAGAGCGCCAACCTTAAAGGTTGACACTTTAAGCGTGGCCCAAAAACTTTGTGTAGCCAGTTGCAGGTCGAAATTAGTTCAGCAACTCACCAGTCGAGAGTGCGCCAATTTAAATGAATTAAACGAGTGTTCCACTTTAAAAATTATGTGCTCGGACTCGACAGCAAAATGCTTGCGAAATGGCTAGAGCTAAAAGCATGCCATAACTTTTCATTTCCTCCTGCTTAGTGGCGTACTGAGAAATGTAATTGATTTTTTTACGAGCCATGATGGAAAATTGCGGAAACTTTGTATGTAAAAAGTAGGAAATTGCAGGAGTAATGTAATTTTCCTTTTTTTTTATTGATTATGCGATTAATACGAAACAGTTGATTAACTACATTCAATATTATTATTTATATACAAATATTTGTTTATTTATTTACTTATATTTTATTTATTTATTTTCCCAATAATATGCAATTTGTTGTTAACTTTATTATGACACTGGCTAGTTGGAGAGAATTTCGATAACTATCTCTTAATTGTCAGGTGTGAAGCATGCTTCTCAGGATCAATTTGTTATCAAAACATTATTTTATTAAACCATTTTCGAATCATATTGCATAATGCATTTAGCAAGTGACAACAGTCACTAAAAATTCCCTACGTCAGTTTTAAGTTAGCTTTTTAGTTCATTCACTTTTAAAAAGGTTAAAAAATGTCTATTGAGTTTTTCGAAATTGTAATGTGCGTAACAGGCAGAAGGTGACATCTCTGACTCTATGAAGTCTATACATACATATATTCTGATTCAGCACCGATCACGATTTAGACATGTCTGTCTGTCTATTTTATTTTCGATGCTTACAATCAAATTTTGAGGACTTAACTTTTATTCTTTTAATTTTGAACTGAAAAGAAACAACAAAATAAATAAATTCGAGCGACGAATATTTTAAGTAGACCAATAAAAAGTGAAGATTCTATTACAGTCAATACTGAACTATAGTTTTTTTTTACTTGCTTAGGTTTATTTGAGACAGTGCCTAATAAGTTTTTGAAGTCATTATTAATTTTCTGGAGAAAATCGAAGTCGTTTGCTGCATTTAACGAATCATTGGGGCTTAATTCGATCCGACCAAATCACAGTCTGCTGCATGTCACAATCGAGCATTTTTGGTCTTACCCTCGTCCTTTTTGACCAACCGCATTTTGCTCGAATGTCCCCAGGACACTGGCAATTGATAAGCCCTGCGGTTGACGCTGGGGACATGCGTTCATTGCTTGAATTATTATCAGCATGTTGTCCGTTGACGTTTCGCCTTTTGCCATTGTCATCGTTGTCGTTGTCGTTGTTGTCGCCGTTGCCGTTGCCGTTTGCAATTATCATGACACGCACTGTGAATGGTTTTTGGGCAACCACAAAGTCACAGTGGCATATCATTTGTGTGAGTTAAGAGTGTGGATGTGTTAGTGTGTGTGTGTGTGTGTGATTGCCTCGGCATCTCATCATGATGCCACAGAACCGCAACTAACATGATGGCAACATGACAACGTTTTGCATCGTAGCGCAGCAGCCACACACACATTGTTGGCCATAAACCACGACAAGGGCAAGACAAGACCGAGGACATCAACTTAGACGTGTCTTTTGAATTGCCATCATTTAAATGATGAAACATTTCCATTGACATTTTAAGACAATTCTCGAATCCTTGAAGCTAGAAGGTTGGCTATGACCTTTTCAATACTCCGTCATAATTAGGATGCAAACAATTTTATTACAAAGGCAGTTGAAAGTTAATTAAGGAGATCGAATTAATTTAAAGTCAATATTTCCTAATTAAAGATGTCCATTAACAGCTCAAATTGTGCATCTTAAACAAAAGGAAATGATTTATTTACAGGCGAATTGTAAAGGCTGCAAATACGATGTGGCCAACAGCGAAACGAGCCTCACTGAGTGCTACGAATATGGCCAAAAGACCACAACGTCCACGAGCATGAAACGCAAGTTGTCCCTGGAACACAGCGAAGGTGGGTGACAAAAGAAAATATATTTGTATTTTTAAAAAGCGCAAGAGAATGGCTATAAATTGAATAGTCAGCATTACAATTGGCAAGTCGTTAATCAACTTTGGTCTTCTTTCCAATGTCCTGCGGTCTGCAGATGGCTGTCAATTGTTGCACAGCGCAATGCCAAGTAAGTTGAATCACCAGCAGCAGCAGCAGCAGCAACAACAAAAACAGCAGCAGCAGCATCAGTTTTACCAGCAGCAGCAGCAGCAGCAGCATCAGCAACCGGATGTCATGCTAATGACAACAACAACGACTGGCAATACGTTGCTGAAATATGCACCGTTGCCACAACAACATCAACATAATCAACAGCAGCAACAACAGCATCAGCAGCAGTCCTTGCATTACATAAACGCAGCATCGCAGCACCAACAGCAGCAATTATCGACAGCAACATTGCCGCGACAACAGCAGCAGCAGCATCAGCAGCAGCCACAGAATTTTGTCGCCGTGCCGAGCAGCCTGCTGCGTTTCAGCGGCCCATCTACCTTGCCACTAACAACAGCAGCTGGACCACCGAATTGCTATGCTCCAGCTACAGCCACGATTTACTTTCCATTCGCGCCAGCCACGTCCAGTCCAGTGCATGCTGGCGCCACCAACTGCCACCAACCGTTGGTGAAGTATCACACGATACACTTGCAACCAGCTGCCAAGCATCAGCAACATCAGCATCAGCAACATCAGCGACTACTTACTGCAATCGATGCAACTGCACAGAGCAACTGCGACGACCTGGTGGCAACGACTTCCACGCTCGAGTCCATCACGTTGCCACCGCCGCCAGCGTATCAGACTGCCAATACGCATGGTAAGTAAAACAGTCGTTAGTCGAAGGCGTCGAATTTATCATTTCAGTTAATGAGTACTTATATGATAAAGCCACGTGACAGTTGTGAGTGGCGATTTCAGCAGCAACACTTTTAGTCATGAGTATTGATGTTATCTTTTGAGCTCAATTTGATTATTGATCATTACAGCTAAGTGCTAAATTCTATAATTAATTTATTAAACTTTTTTTAAATTTATTTATTTAACTAAAACTCAACGAAGAACAGTCGCCTGATAAAAGTACAATACATAATTTATTAAATTGATTTGTTAATAATTGTAATTGTAATTGAGTTCCAATTCTGCAATCGCTGCATTCCACATTCATTTTATTATTTTATTAATTCGACCGATTATTATTATTCGATAATTTAAGACAAATCTTTTGCAGGACCAAAGACTAAGGTGTCAAAGGAAATTAACAATTTATGTTATTGAATAATTAAATAATAAAGACAGTGATTAGCGCAAGAATGGCTCAGGAGCAACAATTTCAATTATTTCTAAATTATGTTCAAGAAAAGTTTCCGTATCATATTATTTCAATACGAATTATACTATGTAAATTGAATTGTTATCAAAAAATTAAATTCAAAGTCTAGCTATTTTTTTATAGAATATTCTCAATTTTATTTATTCAATTATTAATAAATTTAGTTAAAAGACAACTAAGAAGATTCTTCTAGTCTTGAATTTGTTAAATTTAATAGTTGTTTAGGTAAATAGAAAAAATTAATATGCAATCGCTGCAATGTAAATTTATGCTAATATTTCAAATGCAGTTGATGGAAAATTCGATAATTTCACAATGCTAAATTATTAACTATATCGGTAAATTGAATAATCAAAAATGTATTAATGATAATTCAAGACCAATTTAGGATAGACCGCGATTTATCGTTAAATTGAATAATGTGATTTTTAAAAAAGTTTTCAAATTAAATTAAGCAAATAGGCGAAATTATTTATTTTCACAACAGCTTCATCTGAAAGACCCACAAAATATGTGAGCTCCATCAACCGAAAGTGTGATCGATAATAATCAATCATTCGCACCTTTGCTCTTTGGCCGTCTGTCAACTTGTTTGTGCATATAATTATATAACAATTTGTAGTGAATGACATAGTCATCATTATTAGCGTAATCATCATTATTATCAAGCGGCATAAATAGGCACCGCGTGTTAAAATGTCAGAGTTAAGCAGACATACTTAGCAACTTTGGCCTGTTCTTTATGGCTTGTTGGAGGAGAGAGACATTAAAAGCATTCAACGACGAGGCGTCGTCGTGGCAAGGACATGACAAGGACAACATGCACTTGATGCGAGTCGAGACATGTGCGACAGTTTTATTGACGATAATGATGACTTGGCAGTTCGCACTCGACACTCAACACTTGCCTCTTGCCAGTCTCCTCAGAAGACGTCAGCAGGATGTCCACAAGCTGGTGGCTGGTGGAGCTTCTTCCACTTTGTCGTGTCAGCTGCATGCAAAACTCATTAAACTTTGTTCTTCTCGTTGTTGTTGCGCCACAAAAAGCACGTGACAGATTTACACAAGTACCAAGCACCAAAAGTCCAGGATGCGGCTGCTCGTGTTGTTTCCTTGCGGATTTCGGTCCCTTTGTGTGACGCCTGAAAAGTGCGGCAAATTGCAGTCAATAAAGTTGCATCGATTCCAATTTCAATATGCACGTTAATTATTTCAGTTGCGACACAAAAAACGACACAAGCCATTATCTCGCTTGGCAGTCGCACTCTCGGTCTTTGTCCCTGTTTTCAGTCTCTGTGCAACTCCCTGTGGTAGACCACGCCATTAGCGTGCTACAAAAAGTTGCAGCCACGACATAACACAACGCAACCAGCTACAAAATGCATTCAATATTGTCTAATGAATGTGTGTATGTGAATGTCTGTGTGTGTGTGAGTACACTGTCCAAGTTTAAGTAAATATTTTCAAATTGGCCATGTCCTGGAGTCGCCACAGCACCACGCACAGCACTCCTCGCGCTTTGCCACCAGCTGCAACTTTAAGTGAAAGATGCCATTACAGTCGCTTCCTTCCGAGGTTTTCCTTTTCCTTCCGGTCTTTCGGTTGGTCAGTTGGCTGATGTGCCAAACGGGCTTTTCAACTTTCTGCTAAATTCACCATCAAGTCGAGGTCTTTATCTTTTTAAGCTACGATGACATGAGTACTAAAAAACAGAATTTAATGTTAGATATCCATCTATTTAGTTCTTTATTTATTTTATAAAGAACAAAAGACAGTAAGAAAAATATTTAAAGTCGACGATGCAGGCAATCGTAAACATTATACAAACTAATTAAGTTTGAGTATTAGGTTTAAATAAAATTAAAATAAATATTAACCTACTAAAAACTAAGCTCTATGAGAATTAAAATTTATAAATAGGATATAGTAAAAGCTAACTCAATACCTGGAATATAAAAATGTTCATATAAGAATTTAACCTATTTAGTATATTTTTTTATTTTGATCTTCATTTAAGGCTTATAATGGCTGAACTAAATATAATATAATAATCAAAATATTGAAAGTTGATGATGAATAGAGTTTTAATCCTAAGCATAATAGTAACTATCTACACAACAAAGCTCAATGTGTGTTGTAATGGAGCATTTAAAATAAAATATTTTAAAATCGATAAGGTAGAGAAAATTGATCTTACACGTAATACAAGTTGTATATGTAGATGTGGTTTGCTTATCAGACAGCTCGACGATATCCTGCAATGAGATTTTTAGTTGAAACAAAAGCTACAAAATCATGCCCACTGTGCTGGCAGCTGTTGGATTTGCCCTCTGACAGCAGACGCTAAACTTTTGCTGGCAAATTCGCAGCAAACCTTTCGCAGCAATAGCAACAGCAACAGCAACAGCAACATCGGGGACATTGTTGCAGTACGCCGTGGAAAAACTTTGCAAATGCACAAACAAATACAGTTAGTGGCTATATGCATGTACACATTGTACCTTGCAACACCCTCTTGTAACGACGTGCGGCAGTTGCCGGAAGTTGCTTTGCCAAATTGTGCAACTGAACAAAGTTGTGGATTGTTTTACTTAGTTTATGCTGAATACTGAAACGAAACTTAATTTAAATTTATTTCAATAGTATTATTTAATCAACATGTTGCAAACCAATTTTTATTTTTCGTTTCCTTTTTCCAGTCGTGAGGCGAGCCAAATTCGTGACGCAGCCATTGGCCCACGAGGTCAATACGCTACTGAATGTGGGCGGAGCAACGGCAACGGCAGGATCGAGTGATTTATCCTGCAGGCATGATTTATTGCCGCATGCATTATCAACAACAGCATCGGCGCCAGCATCAGCAGCAGCAGCAGCAACAACAGCAGCAGCAGCAGCATCAGCAACAGGCACAACTGCAACAACAGCTACAACTAGCATCATGCAACTGTCAGCAGGCATTAAAACAACAGCAACAATGCCCGATAACAGTTTTATAGCCGCAGGTGTCTGTGACGTTGGCTTTGGTGTCGGTGCCGCAGCAACAGCAGCAACAACAAAAACAGCAACAGCAACAACAGCAGCAACATTGTCGGCTCTTCTCAGCTCGAGTAGCAATGTGGACATCATGGAGGACGAGGACGAACAGGAGCGTGAACGCTCAAGGTACGTACACCATTCACATACATACATAGATATGTATCTATTTGTGCGTGTGTGAGAGTTTTGTTTAAGGGCGCGTTTCACAGCCAAGAGAGAAGAGGCTGAACTGGTCTCGTTACACGAGCACTAAGTCAGCAGTTTTTGTTGCGGTCGACCAGTTCCCACAGTTGGATATGAAGTTGGTTATCCAACTATTCGTACAACAAACAACATTCAGAATTCCACAATTAAATAGTCGAATATTCAAATGTGAATTGGAAATTGTTTGAATATAGATTAACAATCTACAGCAAAACTTTTTCATAGCTTTAACATACATAGAAGCATTTATTTTTCAAATTACATTATAGTTGTGTATTTTCTCATATTTATTCTTTTTAAGAAAATAAACATCTTTTAAAATGTTGCATAAATTGAATTGAATATATATATTTCCAATGTTTTCTTTGATTCTTCCATCCAACAAATAATAAAATCACATGTATTTAATAGTATAAGTGAGAGGTAAAATTAACTAATAAATATAAAATAACTAAAAATTTTATTTTAATGAATTTTTGGAATAGTCATTTAGTTTGTTCTTTCTTATAGACTATGAATTAATATCAGCTTTGTTTTTATTTCCAAAGTCATTTATTTCCGAAACTCATGAAATAATTATTCCTTTGAATTTGTATTTTAACTCCAGCATAACCAACGTTTTTTTTTATTCCAATTTTTTAAATTGTATTTTAAATGAAACTTGTTTGCAAATTCTTGTTGTTGTGGATCAACGTGCGAGTAATTTCCATTTAATCCCGTCAAGTAGGGCAAGCAAACCATTCTCGCCGAGTTGCATTTACAAAAACCAAATTGTTAATTTGATTTCATAAACAAACTTTCTGCCCGTCGACCGTATTTTAAATCAACACTTCAGAATTTGCTTGCATATTGCAACTGACGTTTGCTCCCTCTCCCTCTCTCTCGCTCTCTTCTCTTTTTGCCTCTCTTCTACTTCTCTCACACTCAAGCCAAACATTTGCGGCCGCCTCTGTGGCAAGTGGCATTTTAAGCTCGAGGCTTCGTTTCTGATTTTTCGGTTTTTTCCGTGACGGTGTGTGTGTGAGTGTGTGTGTGTGTGTATGTGCGTGGTGTTTTCATACATTTTGCGCATTTTATTTAATAAAATCCAGCAGCTGGTAATTAATTTTGACAGTGAACCTGTGCACGCGCTTGTGGCGCCCTCTGGCGTTTGGCTGGCACAACAGGGAAGCTTCTTCAATTTCAGCGACTCGCTACAAAACACACACACACATACAACGAGAAATACACCCACAGCATGTAATTAATTGTAAGCCGAGCTGCGAACTGAATCAGGTCAATTAATTTCATACGAATTGTGTTTCACTCGTCTTTCGTCCTTCGTCCTCCATATCTCTTTTCCCACTCTCGCCTCTAGTTTAGCGCCTTCTTTAAGTTTCGTTAAATATGAGCGTCTTTAAGCATTGCCCTCCTGCCTCTTGCGTCTTGCCTCTTGTGTCTTGCCTCTTGCAATGTTGCCAACGTGCGCTCCAAATCAAAACTGTTGACTGCCCCAAGGCCTCTAGAGGGGCTCTCAAGTATGCTGTTCCTTGTAGTTTGCTGAGCTGCCGGCCAATCGCACATTAAGTGCAAGTCGAAGTGGCTGCCATTCTGTCGACGGCCAGCCAGAGCATGGAGCACGGCGAGCCACATAGTCGAAGCATGGCAGAGCAGGTCGAGCCGAATACAGAGTACAGACAGCTCGTTGCTGCCTGCAGGTCATCAGCCAGGCAAGTTCAATAAACGTACCGCAAATTGATTTGACCGAGTGCTCTTGAGAGCCACTGTCGAGCGCAACTCAAGTGGCTTTTCCACTGACCGGCAGCAGCGTGCATTAGCATTGGCCGCAAAGTCTTTTCGAATGCTTCGGATAAGTGTAACTATGTGCATTTAGATATTTTTACAACCAGTTCACTTCAGCTTGTCCGGTCGATAAATAATATTTAGTTTATCATTATAATAAATACCCTTCTTGGACATCTTTAGTAAATATATGAGTATAGTTTTAGTTTATGTGATTTTGTTTCTTTTATAAATGCTGATATTATTAAAATGACAAAATCAAATGATTATTGAAAGTCACATTCTAATAATTGCATTTTTTATTTGTATATTTTTATTATTATAAATTCCTTTATGTATGTAATTTTGTTTCTTTTATAAATGCTGATATTATTAAAATGACCCAATCAAATTTTTAGTGTAAGTCACATTCTAATGATAGCAATATCCACTTCTTTTACATCTTTAGTAATAGAATATAAGTATAATTTTAATTTATGTAACTCTGTTTCATTTATAAATGCTGACTTTATTAAAATTATCCAATCAAATTATTAAAAATTACATTCTAATAATTGCATTTTTTGTTTTGTGTAATTTCCTTATTATAAATTCCTTATTTGTATGTTATTCTGTTTCATTTATGAATGCTGATTTTATTAAAATGATCCAATCAAATTGTTAGTGAAAATGCATTTTTGTTTGTATTATTCCATTATTATAAATCCCCTTCTTTAATGTCAAGATTAAATCATATATTTAGTGAAAATAGCATCGTTAAGAACTGTTCGTAGTCTATTGTGATGATGCCTTTCCTATCGGTATCATAATACTTGAAAGCAGCGGTCAATGTCTGTAGCACAATACAGCATTGGATGAAGTCATCGAATAGAATATGACCTTGGCCAAAGCGATCGAATTTTTGGAGTAGTATTTGAATTAGTGGATCTGATAGGCGATAACCGAATGCAGAAAGTGCCAATTTCAGTTCATTCTTGTCAATGTTGCCCGAATTGTTTTTATCAAAGGTGCAAAAACAATTTCGCCAGTCGGTTACGTATTTCCATAGGGCTCCAAAGTCCTGAAACGAAACAGTTCCTCGATTCTGGCGATCAAACATGCCGATTATCAAACGAATGGTCTCCGAATTAAAAGGCGACCAAGTGCCATTGGAGAGCGCTTTCTGCAGCTCACCAGCGGAGATATAACCACTTTTGTCCTTGTCAACACTCTGAAAGACGTCCCATAGGAATTTCTCATCCGGCATGCCATTTGCCATAATTTAGTTCGAAACACAATTTTAAACTACACCGATTACGTTATGATACTGTTATCAAAGCCAACATTCTGTTGAAAATTAAAGCATTAGCTTCGCTAAAGTTCTCAGTCTCGCTGGAATGGCAGACATCATTCTTACTCGCGTTTGCCACAAAAGTTGCTGTCTAGTGGAAACAAACGGCAGACAACCGACGTATACGCAATAACATAACGCATACGTCATGCTTGACGAGCACATACCATTTTTGATGTCTTATTGATTGGCCAGTGCCGCAGGCACACGTGCCTGGGTATTGCTCCTTTTTTTTATGGCTTGTGGATGTTTGCTTTGAGGTTTGGGGATTGGGGCTTGGGGACTGCCTCCTCATGGCATATATATGTATATATTTAATTGATTCCGTTTTATGGCCAGCCACTGTGTAAATGTTTATTAAACGATTCCTCAACTCTTCTCTTGAACAGCAACTGCCCACACGGCACGCCCTCGCGTGTCCCATTGATAGCCAACTCGGGCTGCAGCCCACTGAGCCTGCCCCACGAATTGCCGCTGGCCGAGAAGTCGAGCTCGGGATTGGGGGCCAGCAATCCGGCACGCGGACTGCTCAATGCGACGGCTGCCTCATTTCATCGCCACACGCTCCAGCCGCTGAACCGCAAGACGATGCTGCTGACGCGTCGCTGCCAGAAGCACGCCACCGAGCTGTACGATGCCACGGCCAACACGGAGACCTCGGACGATGAGGAGTACATGCAGCACGGCAGCGAGCAGTTTGTGCTCAAGAAGCTGAAGCACGGCAGACACAGCAGAAGCAGAAGCAGAAGCAGCGTAGCTGGCTCTCTGGAGTGTCTGGACCATGAGCTGGACGACGAGGACGATGAGTATGAGTTGCGGCGACAGGTGCCCATCAGCGTGGTGCTGCTCATCCTCATGTGCTACATCTGTGTGGGCACAGTTATATTTGCCCTCTGGGAGAACTGGTCGCTTGTGGACGGCGCCTACTTTTGCTTTGTCACACTCTCAACCATTGGCTATGGGGATTTTGTGCCGTCTCGGAGCTTCAATGGGCCGGAGATGCAACTGTATGCTTGCTGTGCCTATCTGTTGCTCGGCCTCGTCCTTGTTGCGATGTCCTTCAGCATACTCGAGACGCAGCTCATGTGGAAATGCAAACGGATTGCGGTGCGACTGAAGTTGGCCAGCGATTGATTCGATTTGTACATGCTTGTGTGACAAGGACACACTCCTATTAGAGTCTAGTTTAGAGCCGTAAACCTAATAAGACGACAAATGTAATACGTGTAGTTGGCGCATGCTTAATCGAGTGTATGATAAACCTAATATTAACTAAACACAAAATATTAAACAGACAACACACATACACACACACATACACATAATGTAAATTCATCTGCTAATCCTGTTGTCTCTACTCCTAAATGGCAAATGGAAAATGTAAATAAATCGAATTTTTGCAAATTTCTTCGCTTTTCTATGCCAACAGCCAACAGCGCTAACATCATTATTATATTGGGGAAATTTGATAGATGCTTCAACGACGTGCTTGGCATACCAGACATCTCACTCTCTCATTCACTCCCATTCTCTCTCTCTTTCTCAGTGTCTGGCAATAAGTGTCATGCTGTGTTACTGCCGCATGTGGCAACTTTTGAGGGCACTGCGTTGCCAAGCCGACAGGGCTGCTAATAGTTTATGACACTTGCTGTACTATACAAGTATTTATGAGCCTTCTGTCTGTCTGTCGTGGTCAGCCAACTCGCATTGAGATTTCATGACAGCCAAAATAGCCCCAAAAGTTACTGAGAACGTCCACTTTAATCTGTGGCTCAGTTTAAAGCTCATTACGAAAGTCTTTCTGTTATCTATGGCGAGTAATCAAATCATATTAACATACTTATTATGCGCTGGGTTCATTTTCGTCTCAATTTATACTAAGAATATACCTTTTTTTTTGTTGTGCGTCTGCCTGTTTTTGTGGTGCGTGCTCAAAATACCTTTGCTTATCCTCTTATGGCAGTCCGAATCAGCTAAAAGCCTCAAATTTCAAACATACTCGTAGAGCGAGTACACACACGTAGCACAGCTTCATGGAGCCGTTCATCATGTTTTTGGTGGCATTGGGCGCATACAAAGTGTGTTTAGAGTAGCGCATAAATTTCAAAAGTGCCACGCGTCATCAAAATCAAATGCCAGGCGCAGAAAGTCCCAAGGAACCCAAATCCAGTCGAAGCCAAGACATCAGCAACTTGTCAGCGACAACAGCAACAGCGACGACACACACAAGATGTATCACAAAATCAATTGATATGATATCAAATTGAATTTGCAATTTTCTTTTTACTCCGACTTTATTCGCCAATAGCCCGAGGACATGGCTGGCTGCCGCCCGTTAAGAGCAGCGTTTAACATAGCTAACAAACGTCAATGGCGACTTGTATATGTTGTTTGTGTCTTTATTGCTTTTAATGCTTCCAGCTTAAGAATTTACGCACGTTTGCCTCTCCAGCTGGCAGACGCATAAAACCAACCAGCCGGAAGGGTCACCATGCTCGACATGCGTTTCCGTGTCGTCTGCCGCTCTCCCCCCGCCTCAGCCCTCGTCTCCATACTGCGAGTCTATGTAAATGGCTATATTGCTGGGCCTATTAGCCAAGTGCTCCCTCCCGCTAACCAGAGCATATTAACTGATATATTCAACACACCGGATTACGTTAACTATATTTGTGCATCTTACAATGATTCAAATTACGTTTTAATTCAATTCAGGTATGGGATAATGTCATTAGTTGCTATGTTTAATATTCAGTAAAATTAATTAAAAAACTAAAACAAAAGAACGGTTTTGACAAATAAATATTTAATAGAAATTAAAAAAAATTAAATACATTTTCTGGTGGATGTCGTTAGTCACATACTATAATAAAAGATGATAATAACTTAAAATTCATTTTTGAACAAATAAAAGTTATTTCCCAATTTTTAGTTTTCTGCCCAAAAATAATGATTGTCAAGTTACAAAACTAAATATTATTTTTCATGAATAAATAATTATGTAATTTTAATTTTAAACCATCAACAGACCCTAATTCAAAGTAAGTTAGAGATTTTTAATTTACTTAAAGTGGCTTGGAATATTTTATTGTTCAGTATTTAGGAATCATTTTCCTACCGACTTCTCATTTATTTTATTTGTAATCAAATTCAAAATCTGTAATCAATTTGTATGTGAACATCAATTGCACAAAATTAAAAAAAAGAAAAATATTTTACACCGAAATATGTATGCTTAAATAAATCAATATTTTTCACAAACTACACCAGCTTTTAAAAGTATGTACGTTTGCAAAACAATTTTTGTGAGAGTATTTGACTTTAGCTTTGCCAAATTGAAAAGTCAATTATCCATTCAATTTTGAAGTATTCATTTTGTGTGAGGGAATTACGTGTGAATAAATAATAACAGTATTAAATGCATAAAAGCAAAGAAACAATTTGAAGTTCAATTTCTTGATGTATAATTTCATTTTATTTCCATATAATGCGTATACAGCATGGAGGACACGGGGGAGTAGGAGTATATAATATAATATTATATTAAGCAAAGCCTTATAGGGCTTATCACAAGAGTCCACGCCAGAAGCGCATTTAATGATTTGGCCGCTTGGGACTCATGCTGAGAATGGAGCTAACATCTGATATGTTATCCCTATCCAAGGGCTGGCCACTTTGGTTTCTCTCGTCCAGATCTACGACATGTATATCAAAGGCATTCGAATTGCCCGTCGACACGCCATGCGAAGCGTTAACGGCGCCTTGGCGTCTGGCCAGCGCCAGTTCTACGGAAAACGGTGTCGTCGTTGGCTTCTTGTTGTTGGCATATCCATAAGCCATGACTGGAGGAGGTTGGGGCGCAACCGGCGCCGTCTTTCTGGTGGAAGTTGCAGTCGCCGTGACCAGTTTGCTGGGGCAGAGTGGAAGCTCGCGTGTGCGACTGTTTGCGGGTCTTGGAGCTGGTGCCTTCACCGGCGTCAGCTTCCTGACCAGCTGCAGCTCGGGGGCAGTGTTGGATCGCGACCATTCGTTATTGGCCGCCATGGCCCGGGCGGGCACCGACTTCAGTGGCGGTCGCCAATGCGGCTTGATGCGTGGCTTCTCACAGACGTTGATCTCCTCGCTGATCTGATTGAGCAGCTCCAGCAGTGTGCTGGTCTTCTCGTCCTCGAACTCAATCCGAATGGGCGACTCACGTCCCGAGGCGCAGCCCGGATTCAGTAATATCAGCCTGAATGTAGAAAGAAGAAATTCGGAAGTGAACAAAGTTACGTTACGTTACAAGAGGGAAATTCTTTCATTTAAAAATATTTCGATCTTAAACCAAAATTCTTGAAACAAGACAAATCCGTTTTAAGCTAATTTAGAGCATTGCCGTTGTTAGTTCAGTAAGTAGAACTGTCGTGAATAATTCTTTTACCTGGGCTCCAATTCTTTTCGTTTCGGATATAAAATTCTTACTTTTGAAATAGTAATTAATATTAAAGAAAGAGTAACTAAATTTAAAAATAGTTTTTAATTAGTAAAAATAATAAAATGCATATTGTTTTTTGGATTTTTTTCTTACTAAAATTTAAGAGTTGATTCTTAATGCACTCCTAAATTAATAAAATGGATTTTAATGAATATCCAATGCAGAATTGTTCTAGAATTTTGGTCATGATTAAAGAATTTGTAGTCATCGTGCAATTTAAATATCATTTGCTTGACTTGTGAATTCTTTCTTGAGTTCAGCACGTTTTCCTCTCAGTATACTTACTTCTTGGCCTCTTCGATTGCTTTGCCCAGGTTCTGGAGACTCTTGCGTTGGTACTTGGTGCTGCGTCCGATCTGTGAGTTGGGCAGCGCGCCCTGCAGCACCATGTTCCACTTGTGGGTGCTCGACTGGAGCAGCACCGTTCGTGCCACACGCTGGAAGCGCTCGCGGGCGGTTTCCTTGGCCGGCTTGGATGGAACCGATTCCACCTTGACTTCCCGCATTTCCCCCTCGCCATTCACATGACTGAGGAGATCCGTTTCGCTGCTCGCTTGCACCGGAGCCACCTGGAAGCCCTTCATTAAACGTCGTTCCCAAACCTTCATGCGTCGTGGTCGAGGATCTGCCAGAGAAATGTTTACATGAAATTCAAAATTCAAACTCACAGTTTGCAGCTTACGTTTCTCCTTCTTGTTGGCCGAGGAGACGTCCAAGCCGCTGTTTTCGAATATTTCCAGCATTTCGTAGCGCATGGTGCTGATCTCGCTCTTCACCTCGTTGATGTCGTCCTCGGTGACGGGATTGTTCTCGAACTTACGGTGCATAGCAGCCACATAGCGCCAGACCAGGGAGCGCATTATGTTGTCGTACTTGTTGTACTGCTCCTGCTCCTGACGTTTCTATTTGAAGGCAGACGGAGGAACAGGATAATTGGCAGAAGGGCGACCGATGACTCAACTTACCTTGGAGCGCTGGCGATCGATGGATTTGCTGGACTTGCGGAACACTCGAATCACCCACTTGACCGAGGGCAGCACATTGAAAGGCGGCGGCAGCGTTGAACTGTCCTCAAAGTAGCTCATCCAGAGTTTGGTCCTGGCAAACTTCCACTCGGTGTCCGAGTGCTCCTGTTGAAAAGCAAACACCAAAATCATTTAGGTGTGTGGGCCACAGATTAGTGAATGACTTACATCAATCATCGCATACGAATTGGACATCATGGCTATCAGAAGATTGAGCAAAACAATCACATTGATGACGCTGTACGAGCCGAACATGAGTAAGCCCCAAAATCGAGTATACGACTTGATGCCCGTCAGCTCAAAGTCTTCCAGGTCAATCATGCCGAAGCTGGCCCAGAACAGCGACTGTGACGACTCAAATAAACTACAAGCACATGCACGGAGAATACAGACTGCAGACTGACATCGATAATTAGTTGGATGACTGGACTTACTTGCCAAAGCGGCGCCATTTCATGCAGGAATCACCGTGGGACGCCCAGTCCGCCTCGCCTCCGGGCAGCACATAGCATTTGCTCTTCTCCAGGGCGGCAAAGTACCAGAGGAGCTGGTTGAGGCCGCAGGCAAAGGCGAAGAGCACCAGCGTGTAGATGAAGAAGAATTTGACAATGTCAATGACCATGCGGCCCAGCGAGATTTGCAATGGACCCAGATGCGGATTAATGCTGAACAAATGCACCAGCTTGAGGGCAGAAAACACATTCGCCGCCGCAAACAGGCCCTCGGCAATGAGCTGTGGGTCAAAGTCGTCCCACTTCTCGCGCGGTATGTAGGCCATCTGTGGATCCTTGGCTATTTCCGTTGCCTGCTGAATGTAGGCAAATGCACTGCAGTCGAGAAAGAGTCGAGAGAGAGATGGAGGACAGAAATGAGGATTGCGCTGTTGCAGCTGAACCTGAACTTACCGCAAACACATCACACTCACGTAGAGGCTGTTGCGTAAGAAATCGATAAAGTTCCACATGTTACGCAAATAACTTCGCAAGCCAACGGCAAATATCTCCTGCACCTCCTCCCACATGAACCCAATCACATAGAGCACGACGAGCATCTCCAGCTTGCTGGGCGTCTGGCCACGCTGACGCTGCTCCTGCTCCACCAGGTCAGCCTTCATGCTGGCTGTGCCCAACAGGCGAACAAAATCATCATCCGCCCGCTGTGAGACCAATATGAGGATAACTGCAACGCAAACGCAAAGGATATGAACTTAACCAGACACAGACATACGATAGACACAGACAGAGGACACAGCATCTTTGGCAGTTTGTTATTCTAACTTAAACTGTTTACTATTAGTCCACAGTCTCCTCTTTTCTCTCCGTTTACTGTACTTACACAAAAAGAACACATAGGACGAGGCATGTATGAGGAATTTCATAAACGGTTTTCGCATCAATTGGCCCGTCCGACAATTTGGCGCAAACATGTAGATGAAACAGTAGAGGGGGAACAACAGTGCCACCTGGGCTATGCAAATGAATCTGTCCACGATGCCCTTCCGCCGGAATCCTGGCAGTCCTTCATACCAAATCGACGACAGCAATTGTTGAATGTTCGAATGGGCCACGAACTGAAACACACCATGGAAGCGGAATCAGAACACAAATGAAATAAGGATTCGTTGTTTTGTATTGTTCAGCGATTTCGCAAAAATTTAAGAAAATTTACCGGAATGTATTTTTTAATTACAAAATATTTGACAATGTTCTTCAAATAAGCTCAACCTATTTTCACGGCTGCTTCGCTAGAAGTTCTTTTCACACTTTTGTTTTTATTTGACTGTCTATGTTTCGTTGAAAGTTAAAGTAATACTGTAGTTCAGAAAGAAAGGCTTTTCATACCAATTTTAAGTGCTAAAAACTAAACCTAAAAATATAATGAAAATATTCCAAAAGTAGCAACGTCGAGTTTCCACTGCAAATTGGACTCTTCTAAATCTAAATAATACGTATGAAGCAAATATAATAAACTTTATTAACATTATAATAAAGAACAAATTAAAAGACTGATGCTGGAAAGTTCTGGTCATAAATAAATACTGACTACACAGAGAAAAAAAATACGATTTAAAAACTAGAAGGAAATTTTTCAATTTAAGAATGTGTCGATTTAAAAATATTAATAGATTAATAATTATTATTCATTAAAAAAAAAAAATAAAATGAAACCAAAAATATTGCATTTTAATAACTATTCCAAATTCAAGAATATGGTTCTTAAATCAAAAATGTTGTTCTTGATTCAAGAATTTGCTTTCTGGGTCCAATTTTGACATTTTCTCATTGATGATTCAGGAATTTATTCCATTTATTATTTATCTTAGCTCATTTTATCTGTGTGTCTAAGTTATACCTTTACTCAAGATATTTTGTTACTATTTACGTCAAACGAGGTGCATTCAGAATTAACAAATTAGGAGTCTTCTCCTTTCAACTCACCGTCTTCTGCTTGTAGGAAATGGCCTGGACGAGACGTGTCAAACTCATGCGATCACCAGGCTCATAGGTGGATATAGATGGATCGTAATTCAAGATGATGGCCAGCTCGTTGGAGGAACGTGTTTGATCCAACAAGGAGCATGCAAACTTCTGGCATTGCCGCCTCAACTCCATGTACTCCGACTTGCACTCTTGCTCGGTAAGGGCCAGATTGCGCAGATCCCAGGACAACTGGAAGGCCGTGAGTATGGGATCGTTGGAGGTGAGGCAAATGAGCGACGGACTGCAAAGGGCACGGTAGATATTAACGCGCGAGAGAGAATGTCGCAGTGAATCCTCCGCCATCAGACGCACGCACTCCTCGCAGCCGCAGCTAAACAGGACAACGACAGGCAACAACTTATAGAATTACTGGATAAATAAGAGGACATATACTGACCGTATGTCGTGTGGCACAGGGACTGCAGCGCCCCGATCCAAAAGAATGCGCAGTATCTCGAAGTTGTTCTTGTGGGCGGCCAGCATTAAAGGCGTTACGTCCGGAGCAAACATGGCTGTGTTTATGTCCACAGTCTGCCAACTCTGCGAGAAGAATCAAGTCGGGGTTAGGTCAAGTGTATCGCATAGTGAATCAACTACTCTACTTGGCTCCATTCGAACTTAAGTCTAGCGTCTAAGCGTTTTATTGCATATGCGTTACAATTGTAATTTTCACGCTTCAATTGAGTCCAATGGCTGCCTAATGAAGCGTGCTCGTGTGCATAAATATGAGACAACAACCGGAGGTGCCATCGCAACCAGCACATACAACTTTATTTGCCCCAAGAACATACTGACAAAGGGCAAAGTGTTGAACCTAGGATACCCTAGAGAGCTACAGTTTGGCCTAATCTGAATAAAACTTTATTATTACTAATTTCTTTATGTTAATTCAATAAGTGAAATAAACTTTGATGGATTTCGTTAGAAGTAATTAAGTTCGAATACTCTGAAATATTGTAGGAAGAGATTATTGTGGCAAATATTGGGCATAAAATCAATAACTTAAATATTATTATTATGAATTTCTTTTTAACATTAAATTAAACGTGATGAACAATGTAAGCAGCGACGAAGTTCGAATACTCTAAAATATTGTAGTTAATTACTTTGTGCATTAGCTCAATAAATAAAATATTTATTACTTTCTGTAGTTTGACAGATTAAACTTGTGAAAGAGTATTTGAACTCTGATCCCCCCCGTAATGTAAAACTCTGCAGGGTATCGAAAAAATTGTAGAGACGGAAGCGTTGTCCGCTTATCGCACACTCCCAATCACTCGAGCGTCTGTCATGTACGTGCCTAACGAGGCCACACAAAACTGATTAAAATCGTGTTAGCTTCAGTTGCGGATGGAGCTGGAGATGTAACATACTTAAAGCCCAACCACTCGATGTGTGCCACAAATTAGCTGAGTGCAACATAAGTACAAATAGTTGGGGATGGCGGTGCTGGAATTACTTACGTAGGGCTCGCCCTCCTTGAAGATGAGCTCCTCGTGCTCGAGCAGCAGCTCAACGGCCTCCACGAACTCTGCATTAATGGCATGCAGTAGGGCATCCTTTGTCTCGACGCCCATGATAACCAGCAGCTCGACCATCTCCAGATTCTCGTTGTCAATGGCCAGAGTGAGAGCACGTCGACCCAATGGATCCATGCAATTGATATTGATGTGCTGCTGCCGCAACGCCTTTTGCAGTATTCTGAAAGACACCCACACACAGACACATACAAGGCAATATAATTAAAGGAAAATTCGGCAAATTATTGAACTTTTGCTTTTCTTTCATTCGTTTTCAATGAAAACTTTTTAATTAGATGCGTTTTCGGAGCGGCTCCCAAACAAGAAAAGTTTCCCAATCGATCGAGTACAAAACGAAAATTACGTGAATACTTTAATAAAACGAAAATAATATTTAACAGAAATTGAAGATTTAAAATGGCCAGTGTTGAACAGTTGGGGTTCGGGTGCATTTTGCAACACTTCCTCCATGACACAGGGTGACATCAAGTCATCTTTGACTGACGCTGTCATAAAATTACTTTACTTGGCTGGCAGCAAATGGTGAATACATCATTTTACAATTGTTCGTCAGCATAAATTGTTGTAAAAAATTCTAATAAAACAACAAGTATTTATTGAAGATACGCCGAACAAAACTACCCATTTGGCATTAAAATTATTTGTGTAACCTTTTTCAAAACTTTGAAATATGGACGCTATCAAGGATCAAGGCCTGGTCATTAAAATGGCACAAAAGAACAAGGGTAAGAGGCATTTATTTAGATTTATTTAGTTTGCTTTAATCTCCCTTAAAGAAACTCAAACAGTCAAGCTGGGTAGTGGCAATTGGTTTGCATCATGGCCACATGGTGCAGGCCCGGGATACAATCGGATGCCGGCATTCAGCCGCATCTCCTGGCAATTCTACAAGGATCGCGAGGAAGAGTTGTATCGACGCGCCTGCTACTTAAAGGGCATACGAGTGCGACGCGAGGAGGATGAGGACTCGATTGGGTCGGAGGAGGAGCCAATGCAGACGCGTTATCGCTACACACTGGATGAAATGAAGAGCTATAATCCCTATCGTTTCATCAATTTAAAAATGTGAAGACACCCCAACTACTAATTAGGCAACAGCAAAACAGCAAAAAGCACAAACATACTTACAGATGCACAGAGTTGAAGCCCCTGCTGAGAGTCCCCCTCAACGGCTCGATGATTTTTACACTTTTTACTGCTTTCACGTTTTCCAAGAGTGTCAACAGAGAATTTCAGATACAACTATACTACGCATATGCAGACAATTAAATACAATACAATTGAATGCCAAAAAAACTACTAATTGTTCATATTTGATTATTGATTCTTATTTACGGAGTTGAGATTAATGTCCAAATGTTAACCATACATAGTACATACTATGCATATGCAAAATCTTATAATCCATTAAAATCTGTTGGATCCAAAATGTATACAAATTATGGCTATTTTATAAAGCCTACTACTCCCAAAAAAAACTAATATAAATTTTATTTTATTTATTTTTTTTTTTTTATTTACGTCATAAAAATGACTGAATACGCGTCTATTTTATTCAACTTCCAAATGTAATCAAAATACGTGTTAAATTAATTGAAAATTTATTAAAATGTGCTTGAAATGGCGTTAAAATTGTGAAAGGAACTCGTTGCCGCATATTGCTTATTAAGCGGCATATAAAATGCTTCCCTGCCATCCGTCTCCAACCCAACTCGTCCCCAAGGCATCCACACGGCCGGCCGGCTATGCAAATAATTGAAGCCACCCAAAGCAAACACTCACGCCGAGCCCCGTAAGCGTGTTGATGGGATTTATGCGTTTCCTGAGCGGGCCACACATATCGCAGAAGAGGGATACGAATATGCATACGGATACGGATACGGTTACGGTTACGGGCCATCGACACCTGCGTGTCCCTTGACGCACCATTTAAAATATAAAAAAGGCGCAAATTTGGCAGGCAAAAAAAAAAAAGGGAAAAAATACAACGTCATGGCATGGCACTCACCTGCGTACATTTGGAATATCGCCACGCTCCACAGCCAGCAGGAATTTCTTCTCCTCGAGCAGCAGAGGCTGAGGTAATCCCAGCGGCACACAGCAGCCGCCCACAGTTTTAGGGGCGCCACCAGCGGCATTGGTGCCACCAGGCGGCAACTGTGCCACGCACACGTTCATTGAGGAAAAAAACAGTGTCAGTTTGGGCAAATACACGCAGGTGGTTTGCAAATAAATAAAAAACACAAGAAGTGAAACAACAACAAAATACGAAAATAAACATAAACATATAGGAAAATTAAGTGCAAAGTGTTGGATGCTTGGCTGGCTGGGCTGAGCGGTTGCTTTATCTGCACCACTTAAATGGCATGGAAATGAAATGTGCCTTTTGGAGTGTTTAAGCCAATTGTCGGCAGCAGCGGCAGCGGCAGCAGCTAATTCAACGCAGCGTATGCGTTACTTTCAATGTGGTGCAAATTCAAAAACGGGCAGATACTTGTATCTTGTATCTTATGGCTTGTAGCGTGTAGCGTGTAGCTTGCAGCTTGTATCTACTCTAAGTGTAGTTTATCAACTTGTGTTCAGTACTTACGCCCATTGGCTGCCTCTTCTTGCGACCCATGTTTATTATTTTCAGAGTGTAGTTGTTTGTTTATGTGGGTGTGATGGGTGTGTGTGTGTGTATGTGTGTGTGCAATTCACTTAACAAAAAGCTACTTGTAATTTCATGTGTGTCTGTGTGTTGTTGCCGGCAAAGTTTTAAAGCTCGCTTAACACTACAGTTCATTTATTGCAACTTCTTTTTGCAGCTGCTTGTCAACGCGCAAGCTTAGGCCACACACACACACACACTCACTCACACATACACACTCATAGAAAAGCATTCACACACATTTAAGCACGTTCGCCCAGATATGAGTATCCCGAGACTCGAAAGCTAAACCAAAAACTCGAAACACTAAGCCCCTGTGAATGCTACTTTGAAGTTATTCGCCTTTTTTGTTGGACACTATTATGCTTTGTTGATGCTCTTCATGGCACTGTTGTTGTAACTGCTCTGTTTTGTTGTTGTTGTTGTTGTTGCTGCTGCTTCTGGCACAACATGCGGATGTGCTCAGTTTGGTTTTTGTCTTGGTTTATGGTTTTTGGGGTTTTGTGGTTAGCGTTTGCTCAAAGTTGTCGCTTAAGCTGTTTATAATTTTAATTTATTTTTATTTCATCCACTCCTTTTGCACTTTGGATTAGTTGAGCTCTTTTCAGGGCAAAACATTATATGTTTTAATTTGCAGCAGCTTTAAGCTATGAATAAATTCAATTTATTACTTTATGAATATTTTGACGAGCTGATGCGTTTTCACGTAAGCGTTTAAATAGTTTTAATTTGCACATTCGAATGCATTCGAGTTTTTCTTTCACATTTCTAATTTCCAAATCAACTAATTCACAACCAAAATAATATTATGATAAACAAACTCTTTTAAACTCAATTATATCCAGCAATATTCGTTTTGTTACATATTATATTTAGTATTGTATTTATTATTGTGTCAATTCACAACCACCGCACTCAAATTTTAAACTTTTTAAAACACATTTCTTTTGGTTATTTTATAATTTTTACAGTTTACACTTTCATCTATTCACAAATCTGTTCTTTTAGTTTTTTATTTTTATTGTAATTTAATTTTTTTCAGTTGGATTATTTTTGTATCAGTTAGACTAGCATTATCTTGGAATTAATAAATTATATTATTCGAGGCTTTAAAACACCCACATTTGGAACAATTATATACAAATAAAACTTCTTGTTGATTTTTCCAATTGCCGGCCAATCAATGTAAGTATGCGAAAAAATGAACTTTTTACAAGTGTTCCGGACCTGGAATTTGCTTTTGTGTTTTGCACTCTTTGCAGACCCATAAAAAAATGCATATGCATATTTTGCAAACTTATAAAAAACTGAACTTCCGGATGAACCAGCGTGACCACGCATTGCATTGTGTGCGACAGACAAAAGCCAACAACTGCATTGTTTAATCAAGTTAATAGAATTACAAAGTAAGTGCGACTTTTACGCGTTTTTCATTTAACATATGAATACCCCGTAGCCATAAAAATTGAGTAGGGTCCTTATATTCTTAAATATTTTGAGCAATTTAATTAGAAGCGATAAAACAGATGATAACTATGAAATTTCTTGAGACTGGTCTAATACGAATATAATCAAAAATGTACTTTTAGAGGTTTGGAAAGTTAACTACAGGGTATCTGCGAGTGTTGACTGCCTCGCACTTACCTTTAAGTGTTTGTTTTTCTGGAGAGCACATAAAGTGCCACCATAAATTTGGATTTATCTGGAAACGCAGCCGATAAAAGCTGATATGTATATATGACTTTATGGTCGGTCGTTGAAGGTGGAAGGTTAAGGGTTCAATTTTATTGCAAGTTTATCAAGCTACCTTGTTAATTAATTTGTCATCAGAAATAATACTAGGGCGTTAATACTTTTGCTAAGGATATGATGGGTTTTATATAACCATAAATATATAGGGCCAGTTACTCGGGTTGAAAGCTTTCAATAATTAAAAGAGTTCCAATATTCCAAATACCTTTGTTAGAGATCTCAGAAACATTTTATCCCCGGCGATTTTATTTAGTTCTATTGCAAGTCAACTTCAGATATCTTTGGCACAGGTTTAGTAGTTAGTTTGTGGATATACTCGACACAATTGTGGCAGTCTTCTCGCTGCCACAAGACGTGGATACACATGCACGCTCATAGACAAAACTACAGATACAGATACAGATACATTCAATGCTTGAGCACAATGACCGGCAGAGGCTTTGTTGGCAACTCTTTTAATTCCTTCGCTCTCTCTCTCTCTCGGTACTTCTCTATGGAGCTACATAATTCACTGCGTTGCATGGACTTTTAAGCCACTTACTTCTTGCATTCTGGCACATAAAAACGTGTGCAATTGTTCAGCTTGGCCACACAATGGACGTCGAAATTTCATGTGGCTCAGAGTTAAAAATAATTGTGGGTAACTTTTGTATTGCATACGTTAAGGTGCAGCCGAGTTTTGTTCAGAATTTATAAATGCACACTTCATATTCTATATTGTTTTATTTCATTATTTACACTATTATTTATTTGGCGAGTGTGTAAATAGGCAGCGAGGCGATTCGCTTGCCGCACTTTTATACAATGTCCGTTCCGAGCACGCTACTTGTGAATTTTGCACGCTTTGCGGTTGCGGCGTGGCAGCAACGCAGAAATTTATACCATTTCCCGAGGGCAGAACGACCGTTCTGGCTAATTTAATTAGACTAAAACGTCAAATATTTGTTTGTTTGTCAGCGTGGCAATACGAGCAATACTATATGAGTGCGATGTGATAGAACAGAACCGCCCCAGACCAGACAAGCCTCGTCCATGTGCCTTGAACTCATCGCTGTCGATGTCCATGTCCATGTCCATGTCCAAGTCCATGTCGATGTCGCTGTCGATGTCAATGTGTTGATCACCTGTCGCGTCGCGTCGAGTCGTTCTCGGGTCACAACTTATCAACAAGTTCTGGCCATGCTCTTGGTGCTGTAAGGCGATTAGAGCAAACGCATGCAAAGTAGGCAACAATTCAATTACAACTAATTTTCTGTGATTTCATTTCACTGCTTTTGCTGCTTTAGTAGTTGTTACTATTGTTTTTCCATTTGCAGTGGCTTCTTGTTTTTCACACCTCTTTGCATATTTGTTGCTGTTGTCAAATGCAGCGTGTTAAATTTGTTTTCAAAATTACGCGTTCGCGTGACTATCGAGAACTTTTCGCAGGCATTCAGAGAGGCTTTCATTGAATTCAATTCACAAAATAGATTTGATTTATCTAGTTTGGCTATAAATGTGTCTATTGATAAATAAATATCTTTGGCATATAACGATTACATTTGAATTTGGCCTTTCACTATCAAATTGTTACCAACAATGAATTTAGTATAAAAATAATTTATTATCTTTTAAGCTCATTTGCAATCAGATAAAAGTCGAGTATAGTGCTCTTTTAAATTGCTTTGGTTACAATTAATATTGTGGGCTGCAATAGTGAATGAACTGGTAGGCATAAGCTACAAAGTCAAGGGTAAATTACACATAGCTAACAATATTCATGGCTTATACTCACTAGTTGATTCTAAACCCACATGTGCGCGTACAAGAGTGAATCTTTTGACTGTCACATCTAAATTCAACCGGCAACTTGAGCTAAGACAGTTGTTGGAGCAACTGCTTTCGGAGGACTTGGTACGTGGATCAGGAAATCGACAAGCTACACAAAATTAAATCAAAAATCTTAAACTGGATTTTGATGAAAGAGAGCAAGCATCACAACAGACTAACCCAAGCAGACAACAATCGAGGCAGTCCTTCCCGCATCCCCTTCCAAAATCCAACATTGCCGGATCCAAACAAACAAATAGCATAAGAACCAGGACGAGGGGGAGTTGTTGAAGACGCACACACATAACCGCACGTAAACTCATTTAAACGCACACATGAGCACATGCCAAACGAATGGCAACGTCGAGTGGATGATATGATTGAAGGCAGGAGCAGGACGCAGGAGGCAGGAGGCAGGGTAATATCGGGCAGGTGGGTTGCTATGACTGCGTATGTGTCTTTTTCTCAGGCAGCGACTTTCAGCGGACGATGAATTGACAACAACAATAACCAGAGCAGGGGCATGAGCAGCCCCAGAAGCTAGAAGCCGCAGCCACCGAAGCAACAACTCTCCAATGACAATGTGCAACAAGGAGCTGCGCCCGATGCTATGCCTCATTGTGCGCAGCAGGAAATAAGATTTCTGGTGCACAGCAAAATATGCGCTGCGCTGTGTGTAGACGGTGTGTGTTTGCGTGTGTGACAGCCAACTTATAAGCAGTATCTCTCTTATGCAAACAGAAACAGACACTAAGTAGCATAGTTACACGCACACTCAGACACACGCACACACGCGTAACAACCAGACAGCACACACAATATGATATATTTCTATAACCTCAGTTGTCCTCCAGTTTGTGTTGCTTCAGAAAGCGTAAAACGTTTTGTGGTTGCAGCTGCAGTTGTTGCAGCGTGTGTGCGTGGTAAATAAAATTGCATTCAATATTTTCCTTGGTTTTGTGTTTTTGATGAGATTTTTTACAACCTGACTGCAGCTTCTTGCCACATGCCCAGGCCTTTTGTTTGTCTTGCATTCAATTTATTGCTGCTGCGTTGCGTTTGCCATAAATTGCATTTTTTAGTCGTTCTCCTGCATAATGTGGTAAGCACACGTGCATAATTAAGGACATTGATTTACCTGTGGTGCAGGGCAGAGGGCAGAGGATAAATCTAGGGGTGTGTTATATGGAGCAGTTCGTATGATCAACTCAAAATATGCGAAAAATAAAATTTGCATAATCATGATGCGAGATCCAAATAACAAAAGGGGTCCACACTTTTAAACTAGATAAAATTAACTAGAAATATAAAATATAAGTAATAATAATAACAATAAGAATAATAATATTAATGGGAAAACATTAAAAAATTAATCTGTATTTTATAGAATAAAGTTATTTCCAAAATGTTTTTTGCCTTATAGTTTTTAAATCTTCATAAATGATGAGAATTCATAATAAGTATTTATTTATTTGTGCTGGTAATAGAAAATTAATTAAATAAATAAATTAATTAATAATGCATTTTTTAATTTATTGAAATTTATCAAGATTGCAAGTTATTTGTCACACTGCATTTTCGTATTCGGATGGGCACCTAAAAGTATGCATTGCTTTTATCTCGAGTTCGCTTGTAAACTCCTTTGCAAATAAGCTTGCATACTTTTGGGTGCTGTCTGAAATTAATATTTCGTCGACCTTTCTGTCTTTTCATATTCTCCGAATCGACTTGCTCTCTCTACGTATTTGTTGCTATGCGTTGCTATGTGGGTGTAGAAGTAACGTCATCAACTGGAACTGGCCATTTGCGATGGCATGTGCGCAATTCATAAATATTTATTTTTAGCAGTTGTATACGAATTTCAAGAGTCTGTATAGTGCAATGGCATGTCAATCCATCCTTTGCGTCGACCTTAAAGAATGCGAAAATTTATCAATGAATTTCTGGCAGACTTTAAGTTTAATCTAAATAAATAAACAAAACTTGTTTGCTTCGCATAAATCCGTGTTGGGCAAAGTCCCCCACCACCACCAAAACAACAGTCCTTGCGGTAAAATAAATTTTCTGCAATTCATGACAGCAGAGCCAACAGCTAAGTTAAGGAGTGGGCGTATTTAGAAGTACGTGCCGAGACACGAAACTTCGGTAAAAAGGATTAGAGAGCCCAACAACCCCCAAAGACACCCCCAAAAAATGCTCAAAGGATTTAAAAGGCAATCAAATTAAATTGTTGTTGCGGTTAGCCACAAGAGTTGAACATACATTTCAAATATGATAGCATGGCAATAATTTGTATTTTTTGCACTTAATATTCATATGATGAATGTTTGATCAGCTGGTTGTGAAAAGTGTCAATTAAATTTATTTACATGCAACGCAAAATCAAGCGAAATTCTTGGGTTATTGACGCAGCTACAGTGCGATTCAACCAAATACCTCAGAGCTCCTATAAATACTCACCTGTACGTAGATTTGTTTACGTGGCCAACCAATTAGACGTAAACAAGAGCCGCCGGAAGTAGGCCACATAAACAGCAACCACATCCACCGCATCAGCAGAAGCGGCAGCATCATCACCAGTAAATCAAATCAAACAGGCTTGGCAGAGACACAAATATGCTTCAAACAGTTCAATCATTTCATTTCATTAAATTTGAGTATATGCATATTATTAATTTAAAGAATTTCACCTTGTAATTATTTAGTTGCAACTGTTAAATTTTTTAATATAAATGCTAGATTTTTCCAATAATTCATTTTAATAAATTTATGTATATTATCACATTGTTTTGGCTATATAAATTTAACAATTAGAAATAAAACAATTCAATTCAAGTTCAATTCAATTTATTTTACAAAAGATTGAATATACCTTACAAATATTAACACACTACAGAGTATAAGTTATACAACAGAATTTTGGTCAATTTGCCATATGCGAGTGCCATGGACAGTCTGCTCTAGACACATTGCGTATAGTTTCTGTTTTTTGTCATTGTACCACTTTGACACAAGTTCAAGCGACAAGGTCCACGAGGCACATAAATTTAAAGCGCTTCGGACCACGTTAACATTGATTTCTGACTGTCAACGCGCTGCAAAAGGCCAAATGCCACTAAATTTAATAATACAGCGAGCAACAGTAAGATTGAGGTGGCAGAGAATTTTCTATATACACATAAATACTTACAGAGCAGCGGCCACTTATGTATCTGAAATGTCATAAAATGCGGCGCCATGAATATAAAGAATTCGACCGCAGCTGCAGTCAACGACTCGTCGACGACCTTAAAGAAATGCCACCGAATGAAATATTTTCCATCTAGCATAAAATTAAGGCGAAATATGTTTGTGGAAATTAAATAATTTATATTGCCATTTGTCTACATACTTTGCATATTTCCCATTAATGACCCAGAAAAATAATTGCGGCTAAGAAACTAACGAAACTCACACACTCACACACTCGCACTCAACGTATCCACAATGCACACCCTCATGCTGAGATGAAAGACGCGCAAATTGACTTGGATAGATGACTAAACAGAAGACGCCATGCGGAGCACACAACCAAAAATGCGAGTGTGAGTGAATGTGAATGTGCATTTGAGTGTGTGTTTTTGGATGTGGATGTGGATTTGGATGTGGAGATCAGCGCAAGGTCGCCATGTGCGTTTAATGCGAAATGGCATAAAGACAAAACATTTAATAACATATATGTTAACTTGGAATTATGCTACCACAGATGCATTCTGCAAGTATTTTATTTGCCAGCTATCCCTACAAAAGGCAAATTAATTAATTGTTCCATATAGTATTTATAGAATGTTAACATATTTAGCACTTTTGTCACGCTCATACCAACAAGCCCGGCTAGCTCAGTCGGTAGAGCATGAGACTCTTAATCTCAGGGTCGTGGGTTCGAGCCCCACGTTGGGCGCAGCGAAAACTTTTTGTGTTTGCTTTTTAAAAAAAATACAACTTTTAAAAAATATGTTAAATGATTTCATCCAGTGTCCACCTTGGGAATTCGATTTAATTAAACAATATTGACGTTTTCTCTATCCCAACTGAGTTCATAAAATTAAGATGCAAAATAAAAAAAATTTACTTTTTGCGATCCTGCCAGGAGTCGAACCTGGAATCTTCTGATCCGTAGTCAGACGCGTTATCCATTGCGCCACAGGACCGATGTTTTCTCACACATTCTAATTTAATGATAGAATAGTAGATAATTGAAGATTCAGTTATTCAAAAATATTTAACAAACACCACAAACAAAAAAAACTTTGAAGCCGTTATAAATTGTTCTTCCTGATTTTATCCACGTATACAGACAGCCGATGCCGACGCCCACACAGAATTGGGGCAAATGGACCATTGCTATGTTGGCTGCAGCCGACAAATCGTCGAGAGTCTCGGGTTTTATTATTAGCTCCAAGAAGTTTAGCGATATAAACACATTTGCTTTATACTGCGCCGAAAACATGCAGCCCGAACATTACAAACAAGTGGGTATTGAGGAAGAGGATGATTGACCAAATGATACCTTGTCTATGAAATAGACTACATTTCAACAGGTATGTGAAAGTCAAACGAACATAGGAGTCAATATGCCTCTTTGCATGCGAGTTGTAGGGCATGGAGATACAGAAGAGAAAATTGTTTCGAAAATTGTACACGAACAAAACGAAAATAGCGCCACGAGGCGTGTTGGCAGGCCGAAAATCTTTTCGAGACTTGATTGAAATTAAACATTTCGGCGCGAGTTTGCCCCAAACAGTTGAATGTGCAATGAGCAAGCGTGTGGAGCACAGCACGCCGTGCAGCGAAATCCGTGAATGAAATGCAAGAAAATTGTCAAAAATATGTGCAAAAACTATATGCATACATACATTGATATGTAAACATTTACAAAATAAAAGTGCAAAAAATACCATACAAAAAACAATTGAATATGCAGACATAGCCGGTCGCTAAATGATTTCGTGCACACTAAATAACAAACAGAAGTTTTTTCGGGCCGAGTCTGGGGCAAAAAGCATTTTAGGCAACAGCAAGGTGCTCAGCCGGATGCAAAATCAACACAACAATAACAAAACAGGCAGCCAGAGTGAGAGAGAGAGAGAGTGAGAATGGAAAATGTGAAAACAGAAACGTGCCGTTTGCACGAGTTCGATTTTCAAGGGAACAACAAAAAAGCCGAGTACCCGCTGCGTTTAGCGCATTTAAGGGATTTGCATTATTTAAAACAAAATCGGACTAAACCCACCGTGGCCGTAGCCATAGTCACTTTACGTGCACAGTGCATCAAAAGCCGAGTGCATTTGCCCCACCTCCCACACCTTTTGGCCAGAGGAAAAACACAATAAAGCTTGGCCTAAAACTTTAAAGGAACTGTCTATAGAGTCTGGCGCTGCACACTGCAGGAGCTGATCTCCAGCGAGAGGGCAAAAGGGAGAGACGCCAAACCAAAGCAAACCGCAGCGTGTCTGAACACGTTCGTATCAAGTGGACAGGCAACGTTTTGTTTATTTGCCTTGCTGGCCAATGGCAGCTGCAGCTGTCCACTGCTGCGTATACGTAATTTTATTGCCAAGGCTTCATGCTGGCGCCTCTGTTTTGCTTTTTCGGCTTAGCCCCCACGTTTCTGTTTACTTTTGTGCTGCATTTTAAAGCAATTTAAGTTGGCTCCCACCGAACGCGACCAATTAGACAGACAGTCCGAACACAGTTGGCACACTTGCTCACGTTCTTCACTCTCTCTCTCTCTCTGTCTCTCTCATTCGCCACTTTACCTTCACTCTCTCTCGCTCTCTCTCGCAGTCTCTTTGTCACTGTTTCGTACTTCTATCATGACGCATTTATTGCACTGCGTTTGTTTCCCTTGTCTGTCCGGCAACTAGGCATACGTCCTACCGATAAGATAACGTCAGATGGGAGGGCTGGGCTTATCGGGGGGTGTGTGACTGCTATCGAGTGTGACTGTGATGTTAACCCATATAAAAATAGAAAAGCGTAATTTAATAATGTACCTGAGATAAAGCCAAATTATTCGCGTACATATTTCTATGCGATTTAAGCACTCCAAATATTTGCACTTCGCGCCAGACTTATTTGAGTGTTCTTACTACGACATAAACATGTGAAGAAGATATTTAAAACGCTCTCTATTTGATCAGCTTTATGTGGTCCACAAAACGATTTCAAGTGTTTATCTTAGTATTCGCATAAAATACTGCCAGAACTTGAGAATTTTATAAGTATTATAAATGAGAAATAATTCAATTCAAAATTGAAAATAAATGTTATATTTTCGACGACACTTTAATTACACCAGGAAGTGTAATTTGTTGCTTAGTACTATCAATACAAATAGATTTAGATTCTCTAGGAAATGTGGTTAGTACAACGGCTAAATAATTATTTATTAACTTTTGATAATAATGTTGATAAGGCGAATCTGAGCGAAGGTCAATGATGTTGTTGAGCAACAGAGAGATTCAGCTTTTAGCCAAAACGTGACACATTGTTCAGGCGGACAAAGACAACAAGTTGCACGAACCAAATAAAAAGCAGCAGGTGCTTGCGGGGAATATGTGGCAATAGGAAGCCATGCAAATATAGTACATCGTACTCAACATATATATATTTTTGTACTCGTATTAGAGGAGATGGGGAAATTTTGCCAAAAAATCACACTACAAAAATGTGCTAAGCGACAACAGCGAAAATGATTTTCATTTGCCGCAAAATGAGCTAACATGGAAGAGAACACACGAGTGGGAGAGAGAGAGAGAGAGAAAGCGCAACATACAAATTGTTTTGCAATTTATTTTTATAACTAACAACAACAGAAACAGGCACAGATACACATTTACATTCACAGTCACACTCACATAGACAGAGACAGAGACAGAGACACATTCAAAGCTATAGATACAGCATGTGTTTGTATCTTTTTATTTATTTTTAGATAGAATAGAAGCGCTCGTGAGCAGTGCGCTTCACTGTGCTTCACTTTACTGGTGCTGGCACTGGGCTAGCCTGAGAGCAGATCGGCGACAAGTCATGCCTTGCCGGCTGCTCGCCAACCCGCCCCTAGTCTTCCTCCCTCTCCGCAATAACTGCCAGCCTGGCTGACTGCCTGCTATCAGCCAAAACACATTTATAATTGAGCGCCAAGAGCGCAAAGCACAAAGAAAAATATTGGCAACGCAAGTCGAAAGCGGCCCAAATCAAATAATGTGGCGCAGGCCAAAAACAGTTTGATGCAAAACGCTCGCTCGCGACGACGATGGCACAATAGCACGCAATCAAATAAATAGAACAAAAAAGGAATATAAGTCAGCTTCAGCTCAACAAAAAATACAAAAAAGAACACCCAATCAAACGCAGTAACGACAAATTTAACTAATATTACGCATACGCAACGTGCAATAAGCCAAGGCTATAAATAAAATTCATCAACAACGTCTACGCAATACGCCGAATAATTCCTTTTCATTTTTTAAGTGCGCAGCATAAGAGGAAGCAAAAATATAAAACGAAATATCACTGTGAAGAAAAGTTCAGTTCATTTAAAAAAAAAGTATATTCATATATATACATACATACCAAATTTTTGCCACAACGCAGAAAAAAATGTTTTGTGTTGAAAAAAGAATGTTGTGCTAACATAAATAACCAAATATCCATTTTGAAATTTAAAAAGAAATAACAACAAAAAGAGAATCGGTTCTTATAGACTCTTTGTGAAGTTTAACAGCCAAAACGGGCACTCGTCTACGTCAACCCAGCGCTAAGCGACGCAGCCAGAGAAAAATGATCTACATAGATGATTCAGAGCCGGAAGGTGGTAAGTTCAACTAACTAAATGGTAATCGCTATTACTTATACGATAGCTGATAGCCGACTATATGAATGCAATGAAAAACTCGAAGCGAAAATGATACGAAAACGAATTTTATACACCTTTATCAGCGTCGAGTGATAAAAGATAAGAGAACAATGTTCGCTGTTTCATTATGTCAATATCTACTCGTGAGTTGTTGTAAATTACCTGATAAATGCCGTAAAATAATGTGATATTGATATAGGCTGTGAATTGAGAATTAAAACGTCGTAACATCAGTTTTGACTTATTAATTATAGTTACTAAGTTATCACGTTTTGTTAATGTAGTTTGTGATTCATGCATTACACAAAGAGAGTTGAAATTCTACATACATTCATTAAATATATATTATATATGAGTATAATTTATGATAAATATGTTTTTGAATTATTAATGCAACCCAATGAGTTATTTAAGGATATCTATCAGCCGACTATTCGAAATTTTTATCTTCGGAAGCCCCAAAAGTCGTTTAGTATTCGAAATGAAGCTGGAAAATAACAACTGCAAACAGACAAATCAAATCAAGACAAATCTATAGATTAGCAGCTGTTTCATTTAGGCCTTTAGCAATTTAGTTATCGCTTTAAACTACGCTTTAATAAAGGGCCAATAGAGAGAACACATAAACATTTTGGGGGCCATGATGCAAAGCATTAACTTTTATGCACAGATAAACGCCGATCCAAACCAACCAAACGCCAACGAAATATCTCTAAAAATCAAGCGAAAAAATACAAATGCTTAAACGATTTAGAGCCAATGCTACGCAGCTAGCAAATGGCCGAGGCTTTTAAAAATACATGATTTTCAATAAAATACGACAACGGAAAAAGGCCAACAAAAAATAGGGGGAAAACAAAAGGGTCTATAGATAAGACAGGCTGTGATCAGGAAACGTTTGCGACGCTATTTTCATTGTCAGAAACAATAAATTTTAAGCATAAAACACTAAGAGCAAGTGTTTTTCTCTTTTTCCCCTATATTAAAGTTTTTTGGGACCAGGAAAGGCGTTGAAAGATAAACGTCACACAAGATGAACGTAAATTTGTATAAAAATCCGTAGTGAGGGGAAAAAGGGAATGACGGAGCGTATGCGTAACTGTAACTGTAACTGTAACTGTAACTACAGTTACTTTGAAAATTTGCACTAGCTGGGAAATCTAAGACAATGTCAGGTCAACTCAAACGGAAACGGAAGTGTCAAGTAGTCGGGCGAACGGCATGTGAAAGAACGGAATAAAAAGGAAGAAGAGCAAAATAAAATGTAGAAAGCATGTAGCATGAAAAATGGCAGTCGCGAAGCAATTTGAAAAATGAAAGGGGTAAAACGGCAGGAAAAAAATCGCAAAAGCAAATATTACACAATGAATAAATACGCCATGTTATAAGCCACAAAATACCCTATAGAAATTGATTAAATTATTCTATAAGCAGCTTATTTGTAACCTATTTAAATAATCAGATCGAAATAGCATAAATAGATATTTTTGTATTCTTTATTTTATTATATCTGTCTGCAGTAGAAGTTAAGCAATTTTATTTACAGGGTGTTTGACACGTGTTTATTTCGCCGGATATTCAGAGTGTTTGGCCGCACACACGCGTTGTGATTTAGCGCCGGCGACCTCACATTGTAGACATCACGCCCACCAGCCAGAGAAATAAAAAAAGGGTTTCGTTGGTTGTGGTAGCTCGATTTCCCAGGCTGTTTTCTCAAATTGGCAAATAACAACAAACGGAAATACTTGTCTACAGGTGTGGGACCCTTGGCCCTTTTCTATCTCTCTCTTTCTGTGGGTTTATGGGGACCATGCATTTTTGACACCTTTTGTTTGCCAGTGAATTACCTGCTAATGGTGCGAAAGCTGATTTCTCAATTTCCGATTTGGGTCCCAGCCGAGTGGCAAATAATCTAAGTGCAGACACTGAGCTATTTGAGCCTGCCTTAAATTCCAGTGGCAATGTTTGCTGCACAAACTTTAATGGTCAGCGGAAATGAAAAATTTCAACAGCAACTGCACGGAAATTGCGAAACCACAGAGAAATTAAAAACACTCGTTAATAAAATTTCAAAATACATTTTTTCGTGTTTTGTCTATAAAAAAATCACATTTAACACTTGGAATTTGTATATAATTTCCAACCCATGCATATAGAAACATGTTCTCAATGAATTCAATTACTTTATCAGCAGCAGCAGCAACGGCTAAATCAAATATTTATGTATATCATTTTATACATTTTTTGTTTAAATTTTGGAATATATTTCTGAATACGCTGATCAGCAATGAAATGCATAAAAATGTTAACCATTGCCCCAGGCTGGCGTCATTAAATGCGCAAATATTTTGTATATTTCGCTAAGACGTTGCTGGGCACAGTGAAAACCAGATATAACATTTAGGTTCTTCATAATTTTCATCTTCAACTCTTGTATTCTAAGATTAAATTATTCCTGGGCAATTAGCATTTAATGAAATTTTGTATTTTGTTCTTGAATTAATCCAGTTTTTGTTTAGTTGGAAAAGAGTTTTCACTGTATTAAGGCAGATATTTCATTCTTTTTTACGCGCTTGCCGCACAAATATAAAAATAATTTTTATTTTGCTTTTAATTTTTGTGCGATGCCAAGGTGAATGTGAAGCAAACACACACAACAATTTTTCACATCTTGTCTCAGAGTTCCGCCCCCAACCCCGAGCAACAGCGGGCAGCGCAAATGAGCGAATATGAAAAGCAAAGTATACAGCTAACAACACACACATACATTTGTTTAAATATATATATATATATAGATATGTACATACGAGTATGTGTGGATATATGTATATAATTGAGATAAATTTTATTTTACGTCGCATTTCATGTTGAAGGCCGTTCGTTGATATTCACTTCATTTGACGTTGCAAATTCCTTGCGACTGTCTCATGCAGCGTTTCGTTTGGGGGATTTTTTTGTATAGTTGCTGCTATTGTTGCGGGTAGTTGCACTAACGATCGACAAATTGATATAGAGATTTATAGTATACACTAAATGCACAACATGATTAGAGGAGGCAATAAGTTAGCATTATCAATTAATTTCGTACATATTTAAAGCAATTGTCCTTCCCGTTTCGTAGTCACTTCCCCTAGCGATTCGAATGTATTTTGGGTGGTTTCTTTTGTTTTGCTAGCTGCCAAATAGAATGTACATTTAAATTCTGAATGGCTGTGATTGTGTCTATGTGTGAATGTTTTTCAATATTGGCAAGAAACCAAAATTTAATGAATAACCATGCTGTTGAACGTTCGACAACCGAAACGCAATCTCGTATTTGATATTATTCCTAGACATATAGCATCACAAATGCTATGCATATGAATGAAATGTAAATAAACCTAATCAAAGCAGCTCTTGCAATTGATATTATGCATATCAATCTAATGAAAAAAGAATTAAGACTATGGCAAAGCGATAATCAAATAATGAATAAATATGAGCGGCTGCAGCTCAGTATTGACTTTAAGAGACCATGTACTTTTACTTGAAAGTAAATATCGAATTGAAATACGAATATTAGACAATATGAGTTTTCCAATTGAATTTATAAATTAAAATTACAAATGTTTTCATCATTTGACACTGTACAATAGAACACTTTCTTTTCTTAACTACAGGGTCTATTGTTAGGTCATAACACACAAAAATATATGCTTACATAGAGCAACCGCAAAAATCTCACTTCGAGCACATTGAAATGCTTATTGTTTTAAGCAATGAAAATGTTGTTTGAAATAACAAGAGAAAGATACGAACTGAGGATGGTAGAGGGGCTGAGCACGTACTGCCGTATCCAATACCCATTTCTATATATATAACTGGAATATATGGCATATCCAATGCCATTTTCATTCCCATTGCCATTCCCGTTTTCATCCTGTTTCCTCTGCAATTTTATTTAAATTTTTAATGTGCAAGTATCTGGCGGTTGTCTGAGTCGCAGCTGCAGGTGGAAATTCAGCAGCAGCGACACCAATAACAACAGCAGCATCAGCATCAAAATTGCAGACAAAGCGTGAGTGCATGCATATATGTAAATATGTATGTTATATATGTTTGTCTGTAAGGCTATAACGTATACGCCATGTGATCGACAGGAAACTAACAAACGAGCGAAACAATGCAGGAGAGTGGAAGGGAGGGAAGCGCAGCGCAAGCTAAACAAATTAAAATTGCAATTTAATGTATTGCAGACAGCAGTCAGAGTCTTGTTAAGATTGCGTTTGCCAAATGTAAACTCAACAAACCAGCAACTCAATTTTCATGTGGACCTTTCGCGCCAAAATGTACAAACTGTAATTTCCATATTGCAACATTATCGCTCGCTCTTGTTGTTGCCTGCTTAGAGACGCTGCCTTCGCGTCAGTTGCAAAAATAATCGAAATTATGTAAATGCCATCAGATGGTGCTCGTCATTTGTTTTATTTATTAGCCGTAGCAGCGTCAACAGCCGCACATGGGTCATCATCAGCCAATTTCATTTGCATCGGCAACAACAATGTCCCATTTCCCATTTCCCATTTTCCATTTACAGTCACATTTCCCACTGCCACTCTGTTCGCGTGTAATTTATGAGCCTCAGGTAACGTTCGGTACATCAAAATTGCTCTTTTCATCAATTGTTCTTCGCTCCTAATCAGCTTACAGCTCTTTACATTGCGTTTGATGCCTGGAGTACTGTCTGCTTTCAATTTCTCCTTTGGTTCAGTTAATTATGGCCGAAATATAGCATGATGTGTGTGCGGTATTTAATTGCTGTTGCGCAATTGCAATTTAAATGTAATACATAAGACGATAAGTGTTGTTTGTTCTTCTTACTGTTATTGTTGCTGTTAATTTCACATATTAAACGCTTTTTATGTAACCAACAAACTGGCCATTAATTTCAAGTACCCGTTCAAATTAAATGCGATGCCAGCCAGCCAGCTGACCATTAAGTGAGTAACGCAGCTCCCTCGAATAAACCGACGCAACACTGAATTATGACTCTTCACGGAACATTCTCCGGAAGGTCTAACGTACATTTTAATAGTTAAGAGTTGGGGTTGTCTAGAAATGTATAATGAGCATTGCATAAATATGAGAAATTGAAAATTATTAACCGAAAATAAAATTATTATATGACATCGCATGGATTGAATGCAATATCGCATATCAAAGACACTGTTAATATTTTTATCATAATCACTATTTAAAATGATTTGATTAACTGTGGAAATAGTACTATTAAATTCCTTAAATATTAATTTAAATCAAAGAATCGATTAATTGCTGGAACTTACAGCCATTTTGCGTGTTATCACATATCAAACAAATTATTTATATTTTGATCATAATCACTATAAGAAATAATTAGTTTATATGTGGAAATTGTTTTTACTATATTTTCTAAAATATTGCTGGAACTCAAAATAATTTTGTGTGTTATCACATATCAAATTAATTATTAACATTTTGATAATAATCTCTTTTAGAAATATTATGTGTTTATTCCGTGGAAATAGCTCTTGATATATTTCTTAAATTTTAATTTTATTTAAAGAATCTATTAATTGCTGGAACACTCAGCCATTTTGAGTGTTATTGCATATCAAACAAATTATTTATATTTTGATCATAATCACTATTAGAAATAATTAGTTTATATGCGGAAATTGTTTTTACTATATTTTCTAAAATATTGCTGGGACTCACAATAATTTTGTGTGTTATCACATATCAAATTAATTATTAACATTTTGATAATAATCACTTTTAGAAATAATATGTGTTTATTCTGTGGAAGTAGCTCTTTCTATATTTCTTAAATATTAAATTAATTTGAGAGTCAATTAATTGCTGGAACTCACAGACATTTTGGGTGTTATCCCATATATAGAATGCCAGTTGCCGGTTGTGCTCGCTTAAAGATGTGCTTCCACAGTACTCGGTGCTGGCCATGTCAATTGCTGCAATGTCCTGAATATTTAACGAATTCAGCGAGCGTATTGTATAAATAACCTCAACACCATTAAATTGTCAAGCTACCCTGTGTGCTATGTGCGTGTGTCTGTGCCGTGTACTGGTTTATCTATGTGTGTGTTTGAACACGTAGCTAGACTGCAAACTTTATTTAGAGATGTCAAACTGTCGTTCATCGTGGACACGTTACACTGTCCAGGACATTCGAGTGGTGTGGTGAGCTGAGAGAGAGCTGTGGAATGTCCCTCCTGGTCTGCTGGTCTCACAGTGCTGCAGCCATTCAACGAGTCAACAGTAAATAAAGCGTTAAATTTTAACAAATTGTTGTCAGCTGCGCGTGTGAACATGTAGCAGCTAGCAGATGGTGCTGGATCTGGGAATGACGATGGCCACATACTCAATGGACGGGCTTTGGAATCGATGGCTATTCAATTACCTCATTTCCGACTGCGCATGTAACTAAAAACCTGCATCTTGATTAATTGTTTTGTTTGTGCACGTTAATTGATTTATTTTTGCTGATCCGCGAAACAAAATTCCAATGAATAGCCATCCAAAGAGCCCTAATTATTTATGCCAAAACACATTTGCCGCCCACACTCGACGTCACCCGCTAATCAAACCATTCCCACCAACGTTAACATGCATTTCCGCTCCGAAATATTCCAATAGTTCGCAGCTCGCAGCTCGCAGTTTGCAATTCACATTTCGCAGTTGTTATTAGATTATGGCTAAAATTCAATTCAATTTGAGTGCAAATATGTGTTCGCTAATGTTTCCCGCCACTCTTAAAGCAACCGCTACACATAAATCCCCCCCAGCCACAGCCACTGGCGTCTGTGGTGGTGTTGCCGCGCCTTTGGTGTGTGCCCCATCGTTTCGCCATCGCCATCCTTGCTTCCTTCCGTCGGTCTGTTGCGGCTCATGTTCTTATTCAGCCGGTAGGCCGATGGCTTCTTGTTTGTATGCTAGTTGGCGTTTGGTGGTATTGTGGTGCTGTGGTGCCGGCTTCTGGTCGCATTTGCTTTCTTTTTAAAGTGGTTTTCCGTTTCGTGGCTGGACCCGTGAATGAATGCGTTGCCATGGCACGCGTCTAATTAGAAGCCGAAACCAAATCAAATACTCGCACAACTTTGCAGGATACCCAGCACCCAGACATCAACTTTCGGCAGACGCACAAGTTTTCGAAAACTTCTCGCTTTTCAACTCATATCGAGTAATCTATTGAATATCTGTAGCACATGCAAAAACTTTTATGTCTCAAAAATTGCAACTACCACAATACGGATTTAATCGATATTGTGACCTGTCTGCCCTCTGACCTGTCGCCCCTCCATTACGCTGGCAAACAATGACAAGGTTCCCACAGGTAGCAGGTAATCTGTGAAATATGTCGGATCATTAAGCGGTCGCCGAAGCTGCTGTTGACAGGATCATAACCGTTAGGGAGCAACGTGTTATAAATTAATACATTTTACGCTGGTCACCGCAAGAACCAATAATTAACTAAGCACCAAGCTGGTGATTGCCCGGTTCGATGACAAAATACGGCCGGATATTGCAGCAGCGTCTGTAATCGGTTTGCAGTTTTATGCTAACGAGCTGCAGCAACGTAAGTCAAAGTCATTAGCACGCGCAGCCAGACATTGACTGGGTTGTTGCAACTGCCACACATTACATACTATATAGTACATACATACATTCAGCTTCAGCCGGTGTTGCAAGGCAGCTCATTAAATTAATTAAACGTCGACGAATTGCGGCCTGTTTATTATTTAGCTATTGCGCATTTTTATTTGCAACGTTAAGCATTTGCAGCAGTCGCAGTTGCAGACATTTGTTGCAACTTAGCTAAAAACTTTTAATGAGTTCACTGTGGCCCATCTTTGGCAACGTGTTAGTGGCAACGTATATCGCACTATATGTCGCACATCGTTAGACAGCCTTAAAAATCGTTGTGCATTTTGAATGCGACTGCCACGTTTAGCTAAGGACTTTACTGTTGCTGCTCCTGTTGCTGTTGCTGACAAGGCAAAAAAACGAAGAGCAGAAGAAATGCAGTGATTGCATCAGGATTGCTGGAGACCCGGCCAGAGATGGGAATAAGCATGCTGGAGGCTGTGAGCGAGGGGGGGGAGGGGGACGAGGGCGCAAAGTCTCTTGTGTTTATCTTTTGCAGCTGTCAGCTGGCCCTTTGCATTCATCTTGTGTGGCCTGTCTGGGTCTGTCGCCAGCCATCCTGTGCCATTGTTGAGCCATTGTTGAACTTTGAAATTGCCTTGAAATTGCTGTGCTCACATCAATCAATTAGCGTTGCCCATGCTCAGGCCGTTGCTAGTGCTCTTGCTCTTGCTCTGTTCTGTTCTGTTCTGTTCTGTTCCGTTGGCCTGTTTGTTGTCATGTAGACAGCACTTTGCAGCTGATTTAAATTTTATGGCATTTGACTTAAAGCGCTTGAAAGCTTTGCCAAAAAAAAACAAGCAAGCAGCATCCAAAAAGCGAAAAAAAACCCATAAATTTGAAAGCAAGTAAAGGCAAGACCCAAACCCAAAGCAGCACAGGAAACGCATAGAGACACAGCTCGAATAGCAGCGCTGATTATGTATAAGCGCGAAATGTTCGCTCACACAAACATAGTCTGAGCACACCCACAAAAGCCAGCGTAATGAATGTGTAAAGGGTTAGCCAAGGCGAGCGAGTGTGAGTGTGAGTGTGAATGTGAGTGTGAATGTGAGTGTGAGTGCATGGAACAAACGGGAGGCGGATGCCCGAGCAGGGACAACCACAAAGTGTTTGGTAAAAAACAATTTAAGAAATGTACGCGCCAGAAATGCTTTTAGAGCAACAACGCCGACACATATATTTTTGGTTTTTTGTTGTCATCAAACCACATGGCGTATGCGTGTTTTATGCGCCTCCCATCTAAATTAAACGGCTTAATGAACAGTACGTCTCAAACATTCCAAAAAATAAAATAATTGAAATGCATAGAAATAACTTACTTAGTCGACAGCGTGCGATCTGAATGAATTTTCGCACTTAATGAAAACGACAGCAATGCAAATGGAAAATAAAGAAATAAAAGTAAAATGAAAATGAAAATGTTAACAGGCAGCATTCAATTTGTTCGCTCACTCACCACACATGCATACAAATTACTAATGCTAATTTTTCCGCTGCCAACGAAAAAAAAAACACAAACCCTGACAAAGCAGACACTCGAATACACTTCTAAAAAATGCACAATATATTTTCGCAGTAGTGAAATTTTTATAAATCCCCATGCAGTCATGGAAAGTATATTATTAAATCGCATTTTCTCAGTTTTTTCAACTTTATATTTTTTATTTAGAATCTAATTTTAAGATCAACTAATTATTTTTTTTTAACATAAATATATCTGTCAAGAGTTGGACATATAATGGAGCCAAGTGAAAGATATAGTTGTACCATAAACTTCATATGCAAGTCATTTGATACCCTCAATTTCTCCCTCTACTCGCTGGATATAATCAAGTTGTGCAGGCATTAAATTGGCAAGCGGCATTAGAATCATAAAATCTTATGGGCCCGGTCGCCCCCAGTTAGGTGGCACTTTTTTCGCTGCTCGCTCACGGCTTGTACTCGGCATAAATTTAAATGTCAATGGGCAATTAAAGTGGCCCACAAAAGTATGCAACATAAACTTGAAAGTGCGCGTGTGGGTCACAGCAACACTTTGGAACAGTTGGTAGTTGGAACACTTGACAGTGCATTAGAACAGCTTAACACACCCACACACACCCACACACAGTATCATTTGTGTGTGCTGCTTCCCGTTGCGGGGTTGTTGGTTGGTTGAGAGCGTTTCTCTAGCAGCCAAGGTTCCTCCTTTCTGATTATTACTTTTCATTTTGTCATAACGATTTTCATTTTTTTCATTTTTTTTTCCGTTTTTTTTTTGCCTCTGCCGTCGTTTGAGCCATGCTCAAATATTCATGGGCGTAGCAACGGATTTACGCATGGCATGCAAAAATGATGAAGATGAATTACCGCCGCTGTCATGTCGCTGCAGATACATCTGTATCTATCTACATGCACACCCGGTAGATACATATGCATATGTATTTATCTATTTTAGGTGACATTGTTGATATTGATTTGTTGCCTGTTCGCTGAACTGAAAGCATTTGTTTAAAACAAATATCGAGAGCAAAAGGAAAATGAAAATGAAATCATATCTTGGCCTTAGTAATTTGTGCTTTGTCATTTATCATTTGTTCAATTGATTTTCGTCAACATTGGCGGAAAACGCAAATGCATTCGCTTGTAAGAAATAAATTGTCGTCGGCATTTGATTATTAATTGTGTTCAGGTAAGCTCGCGCGATTCCTACTTAATATTCTGTGAATTTGCATTTACTTGAGCAACTTGCAAATGCCGTGAATGCTTTAAGTTACAAATAAATTACTTTGGACATGTTGAACACAAGAAAAAAATGTGCCTATAATTTTCTACTAAAGAATATTTAAGAAATACCTTTAAAAACGCATTAATTTAAAAAGAGATATATTAATGTTTAATATTTAAATGCTTTCAAGACAAAAGCATAATTTAAACGCAAAATAAATTTAATCGATTGAATTATCAAACTACATTAAAACAATATCAATAATCAAATTATTTGACTTTATTTATATTTAAATGTCTTCAACACAAATATATTTATATTTTGCATAATTGAAATGATAATTTCAATTAACTGAATTATTTAACTAAAGCGTTAGCAACTAGCAATAATGCATTAACTCAGTATTAAAATATTTATTTTCATTTAAACACAATATTTATTTAATCATAATCATAATAACTGAAAAATCAACAAGCCCGCAATTTGTTCGCTCATTCAAATATACGCATTATTATTTTAATATGTTAGGTGAAAGTTTTTCACTCAGCGTGTTGGCAGATATAATAGCTGAAATCAACATGTGCATTAAATATGAATTATTAACTGATTATGTGAGTTGCAATAACAAAATGGTAAGCGTCCAAAATCCGGTTGTAAAAACTAATGCAACTCGCATTCTGACAACATGGACAGGCAAACAAAAGGTGCGGATGCAAACAAACTGTCGACAGCCTCAGAAAGTGCAGCATATGCTAGTTCAGTAGTAAAAGTGAATGCATATGTGTGTGTGTGTATGTGTGTGTGTGTGTGGCAAGTTTGTGTGTAATAACCAATTTGAAATGGCACCACAGTTACACAGTTATGCAGGCAGCAGCCAACGGAGCAGCAAACGAGCAAAGTTTTACCATTTTTAATTTCGCCAGTTCGCCGGGGTAGTTATTTTTTTCCTTTGCCAGCACTTAGGCTGATTAAAGTGCACAGACCAGACAACGAAAACAATAACAAGAACAACTCTGGCAACAACTACTGTAGCAGTCTGTCATATGCGATTCGCCATTAGTTAGCTACACTGTCAGCTATATATTCTTGAACAAAAAACTTGAAAACTACCGAAATATTCTTGACGTTAAGCTTTAAAGTCCTATCAGAAATTACAGAACAAAGACCATATTGGAAAGTCATCATTTACTTTTACTATTGTTATGTTGTTCAGATTTCTTATTGCATTTTTCTGATTACCAAAACTTTGGTACCAAAAGTGTTCTGGATAATGAATTCAATATCAAAAGTGCCTCCCTAAACCAAATGAAATTCCAATGAAAATATTTTGTGGCTCTGCTAAACTTGCGCAGTTATGTTCTTGCGATATTAACTTTGGTACAAGCAGAGAAACAAAACTTGCTTAATCTTGGTGCAAACATGTTGTTGATTTATATGCTTGTCGTTAAATGCTTGACATACTTTGGTTCACAGGGAGCAAGTTGGTCATTTGTTATACCGCTGCCAGACATATAAAAAGTGTTATTAAAAACCTATAAACCCAATAAAGACCACCCAGCATTCGTTCCTTGCTTTCCCTTTTTCGCTGTATTCGAGCACAATTCATATAAAAATGCCAAAGCGTCTGTTTAAAAAAAGAATGTGCTTGGGGCACATGCGGCGTATGCATAATGCGACACGTTAATAATGTTTTTTGTTTGAGTGTGTGTGTGTGTGTGTGTGTTGTGTGTGCGTGTTATTGCCGTTATCATTTTGATGTGCAACAGTTTACAATTGTTGAGCAATTTGCCGTACAATTTTAAAGCTCTTAAATGGCAGGCATTAAAAATTTCATTAAATTAACAACAAATCAGCGACATCAAAAAAGCCGAGAGTGCTAGACTGGAAAATACTCTGTGCTTACAGCAGCTTCGCGCTTTCTGCGGAAAGGCGTGGGATGCATAACATATCAGAAAGTGGAGAAAGTTTTTTGAAATATTTAAAATTACTCATTGTGTCCTTGTCGTTTTTGTTCAGAACGCAAACAGCGATAAAGTCAAGGAGCTGCTTCTTGGCCGAACTGTCAACAGTCGCCAAAATGCACAAATCGAGTAAGAGGAAATTGTGTTTGTGAGCGAGAAGAGAGATGAAGAAAACTGCGAATGCTCTCGGCAAATCAAAGGAAAACTGCTGATTTTCATATCAGAAAAATTGCCAGCGTTGGCACAAAAAATCGTTTTACTATCCACAGACAGCACTCAATTGAATGAGAGTGCATGCAAATACTTATACTTATATACTCAGCATTTAGATACTATGTGCATACTACTATACCATATATATATATCTCCGATTAATGCACCTCGCTTGCACTGCTGCCAACTGCCTCGGAGCTGCTCTTTTGATATTGTGCATAGATTAACTTTGCAAAGTTTTCGCAGATTGAAATTGCATCAAATGGAATTTTATCAATGCCCACCAAAGGAGCGTGCTTTTGCCTGCTGCTGAGGTGTGGAAGATTATATGAAATGATTATAGCAACACTTGTCAAGTACTGTCTGCGATGTTCTCCTTGAACTCGAGTTCAATCAAATTAGTTAGCACTTACACAGCTCTCAATGTGGCGTTAACAGAACTTTCAATGGGATATTCATTAGTTTTATGGCAGCAAATTAAGGGTCTGATTAAAATTCTGTAAATATCCTTACAATTAAATTCGATTCTAATCTTCATATAATAATTGTGATTATTTTTTTATATTAAATGAAGGTATTTAATTTGATTTTTGTTTGAATTAATTTTATTTATTTACGCTTTTGATTATCAACGACAACTAAAAACAGTTGAGAAAAAACATTATATATATATAAGCTGAAAAATACAAAAGTAAGATGGGAGATACTATGTTGAATTATTGATTGATTGATATGATTTTATCAAATAATAATGAATTTATCTGCTGAAAGTATTTTGTTACTTCAAAGTACATAATCCTGAATACAAAATTTAAAAATATAAAATTAAGATGGGAGATACCATCTCAAACTTTAATTAAAAAAAAATGAATTTATCTGCTGAAAGTATTCTGTGACTTTAAAGTATATGAAACATTATAAAATTTAAAAATACAAAAGAAAGGTGGAAGATAGCATCTTGAATTTTAATTAAAAATGAGATTATCTGCTGAAAGTTTATCACATGTATAAACATACACATATTCTAAGCACAAGGACAACTTCAACTTTAGAACAAGCACATAACTCGTTGAGAAGTTTTTCTTTGACCCAACAGCTGTGAGCTAGGTCTAGTCCAAGTGAATCAGAACTGCACGAGTCTCAAGCATTGCTCAGATCGATTCCATGCCGCACACGCACTTAATGTGCCTCAGCATGACTCAATTTGGCTGCGTTTATAAGCACATTTGCGAGCTGGAGATAGCCTGTCTGGGGTTTCAGTACAAATCCGCAGTCGGGCAGGCAATACCGAATCCAATTGAATGCTGCACGTGAGGCTTTGAGACAAACAAGTTGCAGCTAAGTCAGATGCACCCACACAACTACATCCACAAGGGCATATGCTGCCATCTGCCACAAACGCAAACACACACACGTAAGTGGAAAATAGCGAGGGGATAAGCGCAGGAAAGTATGCAATGCAGTTCAACTGGCAAACAGAGTCGATATAAATTTATTTATTCATACGCTGAAAACCGGAAATAAATGTGCTACCTGTGCAACGACGATTTCGCTTCACATGTGCGTCTCTGTGTGTGCTTAAGACTGGGGATTCTGTGTATAAAATATGAGTGTCTGTCTGCGCTATGAACGACATGCGTGAACATATTTGATTTGCCTTTGTCTGGCCATAAATTATGACTGCGAAAAGTTTGTTGCACCTGCCTGGGCAACTTTTGCCATAGTTCAATTGAATATCGCGCTGATCTAACCCCACACGAATCACGACTAATTCGAAAGGGCGTGTTTGCTCAAATTTAAATTGTGCGCATTATTGGCAGAGTGCACTCAGAGGTCCATGCTCAAAGATTGCACCAGACATGCATAAATTTTACGCCAAAAGCCGTTTTGGGAGACAGCGACAGAGAAAGCAATCGCTGCACACACGCACAAGTTCTTGACTCCACACAAATAGCAAAGTGAAGCACACACACATAGACACACATGCTGCCTCTATTCAACTTTCACTTTGAATTTGCCAAGTTTTTCACACAAGAACCCCCCACACTCTCTCATGCTTCGATTCACACATTTTCAGAGATTGGGCTCGCCTTTGATTTTAAAGATTTATCGTGCATTTCGGAGCATACTTATATGCGCCATTTGCATATTAATAGAGCAGACGCTTTCCAGTCTTCCAGCCGATGGCGTTTATGAGTGCATTCCAATTGCTTAAAACAAGCTGCATACTCGCATCCTCGAGAATGCCGAGCGAACATGCCACCAGTTTATCAATAATTCAAATTGCAAATTCAAACCGACTCCATTTGAGTTCTGCAAATCTCTGTGGATCTCTCTGTTGCTTTTGCTTAATAGAAAAATATTGGAAAAAATATACGAGTGTATGGAAATTTCAGATGGCAGCCAAGACAGACAGACACTTTGAAACCGATTTTTAATATTTAATAAATGTGCGCCAAAGAGTCTTAAACCCTTAAAGAGTGCTTGGCATTCAGAGAACTTTTGATTGACCATTGTTATTTTTGCAGGGTATTGAGTTCACATAGTTTCTGACCGCAAAGAACTCACCTATACACATGCATGCTTGAATGTGCGTCAAGAATTTTCTGTTAGTCATCGTTGTCGTCAACTTATCCTTGTTGTTGCCACTGTGTCCCTCAGCTGCAGAACCCAATTCAATGAAGTCATTTTTATTTGTTTGGCAACTCGTAGAAATATCGACAACAACAACAACAACAACACGAGCATACACATTTTGAAAGGGTTTCCCTTTGAATGGCGAACATAATAATAATAACAACAAAACAAGAAATAACAACAAATTGTGTGCAATATGCTCGAGTAATATGTGCCATGTAGGCACGAGAGCGGAATGCAATCGAGGGAATATATGGCCATAATAACCGATATTAAATGCATTTGCGATGCTCGGATAATAAAAATGATTAAATGCAATATTTCAAGAGCCGTTCCAAGTACTCGATTTGCTGAACAGCGATTCGGAAAGATGTTTGCAAGTTGTTCATGTTTTGATTTGCTCTCAGCTCCTTGGGCAGCTACTATTCTCTGGCCGCATGCAATGGACCAAAAAGAAACCAAAAGAAAGGTCAACAAGAAAAGAAACATGTGTACTGGTTGAATTTCAAGTAGATTTTGCTGAAAGAAATTGATGTATAAAGAAGAAAAGTACTAGTGCAGAGTGCTGGGCTTGAGTAAATATGAAGTGACCTCAAGTAGAAAGATGCGTATTTCGGGGTCGAAAAAACATTACTGGCTGACGTGAAGCCTGAACATTAAAAGGCTAAACATAAGTTGGTTTAAAATGAATTAACATTTTTGTATATTATCTACACAAAATAGTGTCAAAAATTTTAACTGAGAAAAGAATAAAGTAATTTTGAATAGTAGAAGGATACTTACGTATAGAAATTATTTTTCAACGTCCATAATCAAGACGATTTAGCAGTCTGTTCATATGTCTATATGATATCTGAGAGAGTATAAGAGCTTAGTTGACCAAATTATTTAAACAACATTTTCTAGATTTTTACATAAATAATGTTTGGCGATATCCGACCAGAGTATTATATTCTAGTACACAACGATAATATAAATATTCTCCACAATTTGATTGCCATCTAATAACCAACAAGGAAAATATTCAGGAAACAATTTAGCATAAATCATTTGCTATCCTGCAGACAAAATGTTTAATTTAACAGCTGAGAATATTTAGTTTCTGCCTAACAAAAATAAATAAATTATGACCAAACTATGTGAATGGTTTTCTCTAAAAACAATGTCGCTAAAGGCGTAAATATTGAAGCCCTTCAATACAATATTAATAGCGACAGGAATTTCAGGAGTACACAGTAAATATACGACTAACTGAACGACACCTGCAAATTATTATCCGATACTAATGTTCTAATTTATAATTTCGTTGCCCTGCAGCCTTGGAACCGGCTTTTCCAATGCGCGATGTGACCATAAACCGCAACGTGGACGCGCATAAATTGTACGACGTGCTTGGTGAGGTGGGACGGTGAGTAGCGAAGAATCGATCGAGACGGACTTGGGATGCAATGCTAATCATATTGGATACAATTCTCAGCGGTAAATTCGGCACAGTGTACAAGTGCAAGGAGAAGACGAGTGGACTCCAGTTGGCAGCCAAGTTTGTGCCCATACCGAAGCGGGAGGACAAGCGGAATGTGGAGAGAGAAGTGGAGATAATGAATTCATTGCAGCATCATCTCATTATACAATTGTATGCTGCATACGAATATCAGAAAATGATGTGCGTCGTCCTGGAACTGTAAGGATTCGAAGGCACATACTTATGTATACATTTATATGTTTATATGTGTGTTGAGTGCGTCCCGTGTGTTCTTCTGTGTGTTACAAACATCAACATCAACAGCAACAGCAACAACAACACGCAATTCCTTCATAACTTTGTTGGTCTTTTGTGAATGCCTTTTGCTACTTTTCTATTGTTGTTGTTACATTGTTGTGGGACACAATATCTTGCAATCAGTGGAAATGTGCATAAAATACGATTTACACGTACGCACATTATCGTAAAGTAGTAAACTTCTGCCACCCACCACCCATCAGTCCACTTCACAGACTACACACAAATACATATATATATATATATACTATATGCACAACTATAAAAGTTTCCCTTTTGGGGCAAAAGAAAAAAACCTTAAGCAACAGGTTAGCACTTCTTAGCAGAGCTGCTGCTTATTTTATCACTTGTTTTTTTTTTTTGTTGTTCTCCCAATATTAATGAAAACCGACATGGGTTTAGGTTCGGAGACGGACCATAGTCAATGGGCCATAAAAAGATTGGAGGCAGGTAACGACGCACTGATTAAGCAATGACCTTGACCCACATTGCTTGCCACAATAATAAAACGAGACAACTACAAGAACTAGCAGAAAAACAATAAAGTCCCTTTCCTTTGTACGACTTATTGTCTAGTCTCTTGGCTTGTCCTGTTAAATTAATTTTCATGCCTGAAGTGTGCTATGTAAGAATTACTTGACAACATTGTGCAGTCACTAGAATGCATATTTTGAAATAGTTGCAACAAGGTAGAAGCACTCCCAACTATCCAAGACTATATATTTTATATACGAAGTTTAGAATATATTTTGAGAACAGGGTGTGTTTTAGTCGAGCTTTCTCTGTGTCGTTCATGTTTTATTGTTGCTGATGTTACAGTTTTTACCTCAAGTCTGCCAGAGAACTTAATTATTTACTTGGCAACTTGGCTCGCTTTGCAAATTCCATATTCATATGCATATTCAGTACAGAATTCTTTGTCAAATTGCACAAAAATGAAACTGGTCTAGTTTGTCCCTAATGAAAATTGCAGTTTATTTCTGTGACTGCCATGCTAAAATCCACAAAACAAATAACAATACGAGAACAGCAATAACAATAATATTTATTTAGATTGCCGCACTAAAAGGGGATTGTCATTGTTAGACGGGAGGGGATTGTAAACAACCCATGAGTAGAGCAAATATTTCCATCTGCGCAAAGCGTATAAGTCATCTCAATTATAAGTTGAAAATCGATGCTGATATAAGCTCCATATACGAGCAATAATATATGTACAATATGTCAGATAAGCCGATTGTGATACGATGCGATTTAGTGCAATTTGGCAGCAATCAAATGAGATGAACAAACAAAAGTGAGAGCTTAAATTGATTTGACGCTGAAGCTGACAATTGAATTGCTCTATTACTCAGCTTTTTGTCAAGCAATAAGTTAATCCCTAGGATCGATACGATACGATAACATTGTTGGCCAAATGTTCTCTCATTATATTTCTAAACTAGTTTATTCCCAATGCAAATGTAGTTGCTGCGAGTAAAGCGCCTCAACTGTCCAAAATTGTATTTATTGTGCTCAGTAGCCACTTTATCGGCCAGTTGAGAGGCATTACTCATTCCATTTGGGTAGATGTTCATGTATTATCTGATTTTCGTGTTATGGATACGTAGCTCTTGTAAATAACATAAATACTTTAGGCGGGCAGGTAAGGCAACTAAAACGAGCTTAAAATCTAGACACTAAGTGGGAACAACTAAATATTTGCCTTAACTTTTGTCTTGGCCATTGTTTGCATGAACGCTTTAATTATTCTGTTTTCAACGTATTAGTTTTGTTGAACAACAAATGTATTCTGCATTCCATTAATATGCATCTTTATATTTCTTGTATAAAGCATTGAAGGTGGTGAACTGTTCGATCGAGTGGTCGACGACGAATTCGTACTCACGGAACGTGTGTGTCGCGTCTTTATTCGCCAGGTGGCCGAGGCTATGGCCTTCATACACGGCAACGGCATTATCCATCTAGATCTTAAGCCCGAGAACATTTTGGTGCTGACCCAAAAGGGTAATCGCATTAAGATCATTGACTTTGGACTGGCACGCAAGTTCGATCCCGATAAGCGTCTGAGAGTAGGTTAACCGTGAACTCTACTGCTTTATCTTTTTCTTAAATATCAATTACATCTTCTAGGTACTCTTTGGCACACCCGAGTTCGTCGCGCCAGAAGTTGTGAACTTTGACTGCATCTCATATGGCACAGATATGTGGAGTGTTGGCGTTATCTGCTATGTGCTGTAAGTATTTTCTATCTGATGTATCACAAGCAAACATATTCAAACAGCAGCTAGCAATCAGAAATTAAAGTGTTCAGACTAAAATTATCAAGTGTGCAAGAGAAGGACTTAATATTTTATTTTAAAGTCAGCAATGAACAGTCGACATTGAAAAAATTGATAATATTCAATTAAGATTAGGAAATACAGCAATACTTAAAGGTTATTATAGTTAAGTAGTCTTAGCTAAAGATTTACAAAAATTTGATATTTAAGATAATTTATCGATTATTCGAAATTAATCTTACCCAGCATTCGCTACGGGGATTTAGGGAAGACCCAATCAGATTAGATCAAAGGTTGGTAAATTAGTTTTTAGTTTTTCACACCATGTGAATTATTAGTTATTATTAGCCAAGAATTATAAAATAGAGATAAATTTATAAACCATAATCAGCATAGAGAAGTCGAACACGTTCATGCTTAGAATTTTTCCTTAATTGAATTTTAGCCTCCGAACGCTATAAAATATTTGAAATCAATTAAAATTGGATAGATTTTAAGGTCGATGACAGACAGCAATATACAAAAAATATTTATTCAGGTTTACAGTTTACATTAATTGCTTTTCTGTAGTTAACTTTACAGTCTTTAGCAGTTTAAATAAAATGAATGAAGTCATCAAACCTTCTTTATTTTAGTTTTGATCCGAGAGCATTTCTTTTTTAAAATCAGTTAACTTTATAGTTACACAAATAATTGGATTTCTTTAAATGGTGTCTCAAATTAAATCTGTTAACTTGAAAGTCTTTAGCAGTTTTAATCAAATTGATGCAGTCATGAAACCTTCTTTATTTTAATTTTGTGCCGAGATCATTTCTTATAACTAAGTATGGCACTTGAGAATTTAATCAGAGCCCTCGAATCGGAGGAGTTGGGAAGAGTTGAGTTCAGGAGTTCGTTACTCTGCAGCAAGTGAACTAATTAAAAATCTGTGAATATTGCGGCGGCCAAAGAATTAAATAATCAAAGTCTTAGAAGGTGTGTTCTGGCAAACCGCACATCCCTTCAGAGGGTGGGGGAGGGGGGCCGAAGGGGGGGCCACACCCCATTTCTTCACACTCGACAACCCTCATGCTGTGACTGCAGAGCGTCAATTTAATTTAGTTAATTAAACACTGCTGCTGTGTTTTTTTATGTGTTTATTTATTTTGTGTGCGTTGCTTTTACATTTCATGTTTATTGACTTTGCCGCACCCACACACACACACACACACACACACACACACACACACACACACACACACACACACACCTACACATGTGCAACAACAACTACAACGACAACAACGACAACAACAATTACAGCATCTCTGGTCTGTCACCATTCATGGGCGAGAACGACATTGAAACAATGTCAAATGTAACCATTGCAAAATACGATTTCGAGGATGAATGCTTTAATGGCATATCCCCGGAGTGCCTGGATTTCATAGCCAAGCTACTGGTAAAGGACTTGAGGTGCGTTTTCTTAATTAGTGTCTAGCCATAACCAGGCCAGCAGCCAGCAGCCAGCAGTAGCTTTTAATCAACCAAATGCTCTTCCCTCGCCACACAGCACCCGCATGACAGCCGCCGACTGTGTTAAGCACAAATGGCTGCAACAACGCCCCGCTGCCACGCCCACCACAACGACGTCGGGCACAACAATAGCCAAGACCGCCTCGGTTAGTGCGAAGACGCGCCTGAAGGCGGAATCGCCCACGCCGTTAGCCTCCGAGTCTTCAGAGGATTCAACGGAAACAATCGAGGAAGCCGATCTGGATGATGACGACGAGGACGACGAGGATGCGACTGAACAAGACGAGGACAGCGAGGAGCTGGCACAGTTATGCAGCACACACGACCTGGAGGTAAGAGCAGAGCCAGCGACGAAAGAGCAAATTAATCAAGTAGCAATTCCTTGCTCGCATGCCCAGAACAAAGAGCTGGATGCCACCAAGGATAATTTAAAGAATTTCATAGTGCGCTGGGAGACGCATCCGAACAGTCCGTACGTATTCGACGTCGAGGGCAATGTGATAGCGCCATTAAACGAGACCAGTTATCCGCATCCCCGACGACCCCATGGCGCAGACAGCATCTCCTCATCCCGAGGTGAGTACTGCCGCGGGGGCGGCTCCCAGCGGCAGCGCGACCGACACGCCCTCATCCATGGCAAGTGAGAGGGTCAAGCGGGGCAGAGCAATCACAACCAATTTGTAAATTACATAATTAACTTGATAACTAATTGTTGTTCTCTTAACTTGAATGGGGAGCGCAGAGAGCTCTCTCTCTCTTATTCTTTCTCTCTCTCTCACTCTCTATCTATCCTTCGTTCTCATTCTCTCAATCTATTAATGTTGTGTTTTAACATGAAATGTTAATCAGTTATTGTACTTATGTTGTATGTGTGTGAGAGACAAAACAAACAAAGGCATGTCAGCAACAACAACAACAGCAACAAAAACAACAACTACAACGTTGTTTACAATTTAAGTATAACCGTAACTTTAAGCGCATTCAAACAGCGAATGCTACCTACACATACTATATACTATACTATATATTAACCCGATTTGACTAGTTACATAAGTCGCTTAGCGTTTTGACACTGTGATAAAGACAGACAAGAGTAATACCAAAATATACTTACTTCAATTTGAAATACTACAAAACAAACCTTCTTTTAAATACACTACTCGTCCAGAACTCAATCCAAGCATTCCAAATACTCCAATTCGATCCCAAAAACAAAACAAAAGCAATCACACAAGACTCTATCCTAACCTAGTTCAAGTTTAGCTCAACACCTAGCCACAGTTTCTGAAATACCGGACAAGGTAAGCCCCATTATTAATCAAAAATCAACCAACAACAAAATTCGAAAAGTTACTGCCAAATTCGAAAGTCACTAGAGAGATCATTTCATTTCAACGAGTGTCATGCCTTAACTACTGAGCTCATTAATGTGAATTAAATTTATATTATATTTTGGAATTGTCGAGTATGTTTTGAAATATTCCATGAAAACTGTACCAACAATAATTTAAAATGATTTGACTTTTACTAACAAGAAAACGTTAGAAAATGCTAATAACAATTGGTTTGACTGATATCAAATCTCATCCCAAAAAATCAAAGTACATATTTCCTTTCTACACTTTCAATTACTAAGACGTTGAAACTAAAATATAAGTGTATTTTAATGTATTTAACTACACAGAATAAAAAGTGTCGAAATGAAAAAATTCGTAGAACATCAAATCTTAAATAAAGAACATAATTCTAGAGTCATTCTAAATTGTCAATTCTCTGAATAATAACATTTTTTATAAGAATGAAAAGCATTCTCAATTCAATAATGTAATAATGTCAATTTAATCCACGAAGAAAATTCTCAAATAATTTCTTGAATTAAGATTGCAAAAAAAAGGAAAATAAATTTTCAATTTTTATTCGATGTTTCTATTAAATATTAATTAATAATTATTTAACTAACAGCACAAGATTAGAAAATTACAACATTCGTCTACCCAATTTAAGGAAGAAACAGTTGTTTGGAGATCGAAATATATTTAAGTTTAAGAATTTTTTCTTTTGTTTTTTTTTTCTGTATATAATTAAATTTAAAATAAAAAATAAATAAGGAAATATCAGACAGGAAAGGCATATTGAAATTATTTAAAAACAAAACATTTACTACGCAAACATAAGAAAAGCTCAATAGTTTTGGAATGATATTTGTGCGCAGTGTATTGTCTGGCAGGTCTAGCTACTTTGATCCATTACTAACTCCTCTGGGGGCACAACTAACTGAGCAGATGGGTCATGAGCATGCGCCAATACATAGACGAATCGTTCATGAATGTGTGCGTGTGCGTGTGTCGTTTGGAAATCAATTTGATTCTTATTGTCATTGTTCAGAAGTGGCGCTAACAACACTTACCCAATATTAATCTGTATGTACGTTTCGATGATGCCAAGCTCCATACTAAGATCCATTGCAATACATTTTCAGTTTGTTCGCCCTCGCCCTGTGAGTCGATAGCCACGCTGATAGATGACGAGCAATCCGATGAGCTGCAGGCGGCGAGAGACGACGACGAGTCGCGCAGTGCCGATAGTCCAGCGTCGGTGGCCACCACGCCCATCAACGAGTCCCGCGAGAAGCTATTCCCCATTGGGGGCTCTTCGAATGCCGCCAGCACCTCGGGATGTGCGACGCCCACACCGCAGCATCTGTTCAACGAGAACTTTGATGAGTTCTCCGGCAGTGAGTCGAGTGCCCAACAGCAGCGTAGCATGAAGAGCTATCTGCACACGTTCGATCGCCGCAACTCCGATACCACCTATCTGCTGGGACGTCGCAGTTCTGGCGAGCGGGTCAATCTGGCGGATGAGATACGCAAACTCTCCGATCATCTGCTCATGCTTGCCGAGATCAATACCAAGCTGGGCGACACCAACAGCACCGATCCAAAGGCCACTGAATCCAGCAGCACGGTCAGCAGCTCCACCCAGGAGGGCAACAAGTGGACGAGCTCAACGCGCACCAACAGCACCGCCAGCAGAGCGACACCTCGTGGCATCCTGACCAGCTCCAGCAGCAGTAGCAGCCAAAGCCAGACGCAGTACAAAGATGGTCAGAAACAGCAAAAGACCAGCTCGCTGTCCGTTCGCCTGCAGCAGTCCATTGAGGAGACGCCCAAGCTGAGCAACGGCAGCGTCGACCACTGGTCGCAGAATTCACTGCGCAGCAAATCCGCAGTCAGCACCATGAGCACGTCCAATGTGAGGAGCAGCAACAGCAGCAGCATGCATGTCCAATCCACTGCGTTAAGCAGCTCACAGATTAGTTCCAGCAGCTCCATCGGCAGCAGCAATCACCTGCTTTCAGAGTCGGCGAGCAGTCGACGTGCCAAGTTCCGCATCAATCAGATGAGTCGTGACGTGCCCATTGGGCTGCCGGACACACATCAGACGGTGAATCTCGAGGAGGCCGCCAACACCACCAAGGATTGTCTGCTGCACCTGCTGGAGAAATACAACGAGACGAAAATCCGCAATCCGGTGGGACGGCATCAGAGCATCAGTGTCGATTGGCATGTCAGCGACAACCTCGAATACAGATCGATGAGCTCCATTAATGCCTTCTTCCAGCGTCACAGCAACACCAGCGGCGGCCAGAATGTGAGGCACATACAGGCCCAGTTGGAGGAGAAGGCAACGGGGAAGTAGTTGCGCTCTGATCAGTTAATATACATATGTATATAAATTCAATATATTTTATGTAAAATATGAAGCAATGAGAAACCGATTCAACTAATTCACAAACTCAACTGAACGAATAGTTAATCGCTGATAATTTTGTAAATTTCTGTTTGCAAATCAGTAAAATTATTTATGTATTTGTCGTAAGTAATTATGGTAATAAATTATTGAAATAAAGCATGAATTGAAAATATAATTGTTGAACTTAAATTATTGGACTCTAAATTAATATTTTAGGTATGTCAACATTTAAGAAGAAATAAAATTATGCCTAATTAACCGGACAATATTCAATAAAATCCAACGCTAAACAAGAACCCGCCTGAAAGAAACATATTTTCATATCTCAAAGAATCAGTTCATTATTACCATTACATTGTATATTCACTTCCAAGTTATTATCTAATAATATTTTTAGGAATCATTCACAATCCAATAAGTGGATGACGTGAATCTTTCGATTCAAGGTGCGTGGTAATTCTTTTTGTATTTCGAACAGAATTTCAGCTGTTTAGATAACATATAGTGTTGATCAAAGATCGCAGGAAGGAACATCATTTATTTTACTTCGTAAAGATTTGCTGCAAAGCCAGACTTCTCCAAAATTTAATGTAGTTGTTGTTGGGATCTCAGTCTCGTTAAAATAAATGTTTTTCTGTAATGCAACAAAGGACAATTATTTGCAACTCAAAAATTATGGTGTGAGTAATAGAGAAAATTGAGAAATTAAGCTACTACAAAATGAAAAACAATTTTATTGAAAACAAAAATCAACTTTATAAAATTACATATTTAAGCTACGTATAAACAAATACGTCTACAAAATAACAACAACATATAAATGTAATTGTATGATATATGCATGTGTGTGTATAAGTTGGCCAATTCATTGGCTAGTTGAATCGAATGAATTTTTGGGTGGTACAAATATTTTAGAGTAGTTAATTTGTGGTTTGTATTTGTGTTTTGTTTTGTTTGTTTATTGAAGTATGAGTTGTATAATTATGCACATAATATGAATTATATATAAATATATTAAGTGAATACTTTGGATTTTGTTCTTATGCTAATCTTACAAATAGGATGATCGTGTAAATGTTATTCAATAATATAGGCTCTGCCTACGTATATAATATTTATAATTATATAATATTATTTATAGCATTTGTACATGATAGCTTAGTAAAATAGCTCTTATTTTTTGCCAAACTCTTTGGCAAATCATAAAGAGCCATTTTCCAGTTGAGATATAAGAAATTCGAAATTTATGAACCATTGGGAATATACATAACACATTTCCAAAAGCGCACAAATTAGCAAAGGTTTAATTTTAATCTTATTTCATATAGTGTTCCACTGGTCGAATTAAGGACATTTGTTTTGGCAAAACCACAAAAACAATTACAACAATAAGCTCGACAATTTAAATAAAGCTTATTATTAATGGTTTTAGGGCCTGCGTGACAAAATTCAACATTACTCTGCTCGCAAAATTTGATGATATATATTAACAATTTAATATATAAGAGGAGTTGGGGGAATTAGGGATTTAAGCAGAGTGACGTCAAGTTTTGTTTGGTCACAAATTTTACGCACAACCACAAAATAGTTGAGAGTAAAATTTACAAAAGGGAATTTACATAATTTTTGGGTATTTGAATTTCATGGTTAAGGGTTTTTCAAAAAATGTGTGTCTAGGTTTTTGTGTAGTTGGTGGTTGTTGTGTTAAGAACTAATCACTTAGTTTATGGCATTTCTCACTAGAGAAATCTAAAAAGTTTCATTTAGCTCGTACTTAGCATGTTATGTAGTTAGTATCTACTTTGTTCTATCACTAGTACTGGTTAATAGTAGCTAGCATTAATCTAGTAATGTTAATATTCGCAACTTTCGCCCTTGCACTGCACTGTAATTTTCGCTTAATTTAAAATATTTACTTAGAATTCTAAATTGAATTGAATGTAAAAAATCGAATTTTTGCAGTGGCTTATAAAAAATAAAATTATAAATTGCAAGTGAGTTGATTCCATAGATTTGATAGTTGCAACTGGCTCCTGACATCTCTTAATATTATTTGGTACGTTGCAACTCTTCAATTGTTGCGCGGACGTTTTAACAAGCCACCGAAATGGGCTCCAATGCTGGCGCTACTACTGCTGGAGTGGGAGCCGGAGCCGGAGCTGGTTCGCATACGTTTGGCGGGTGAGATTTTCTTTGGCGCCTGTGCCAGTCGCTTGCGCTCCTTCATGAACTCTGCAAAAGAACAGAAAATGAAAACGTTTAGCTATTGTGGAATACAAATAATGGATTGGGATTAAAGTCAGCTGGTCGCCCATCCCTCTAGGATCAGGGATCCGATGATGAATGAACAGCAGGCGCCGCCTGTTTTTGCACATTTTGATTTTGAATTGTGGCACGTGGCAGGGGCAGGAGCAGTGCCAAGGGTTGCTGCATCGCATAAGGGTAGCAGACAGACGGCAGACAAACAGACGGTGGTTCAGGTAGCCCGCCGTGATCACCACACGCCACGCCAAGTGAGAGCAGCAGTGGATGTTGCATAGCTGCATAAATTACACGGCCCGCCGCCGACTGCTCGTTGCAAGGCTTGACCAAGCCAGCCCGCTGGCAATGCGGGCTGACCAGAACAGATCTGACACTTTTTTATTATGTTAATAACTATGCAAAGTGACTAAAGAACCTACAAAAGCAATCAGCGACAGCAACTGCTGCTGATAGCGGCACATTGTGTGTATGATGCAGTTGCTCTGCCATTCCCTCTTACTCTCTGCCTTTGACTATGTGCTTGTATCTGCCTCTAATGAGGTCAACCGATGGCAGAGCTGCGCTTGGCACATCTGTTAACATTTACAGCAAGCCCGCATGCAATGATCTCAACAACATTTGGAAATCAACCCCCGCGACGCAGGCGCAGGGATGTTGCGTGCATTGACTTTGGGGGGGGGGGGGGGGGGGGGGGGGGAGAAAGCAGCGCTAACAAAACAGCTGCAGGCAACACACAAAGATCCAAATTGTGTGTTCCAACCCCATCCTCTATGAAATCACATAAAAACAGAGCTAATTATATATGTCAGTACGATTGGAGGAACCTATAATTTTGGTTTTCAAAGCGATCAACGCCCCCGCCGATGCACAAGTAAAGGGTGACCAGCTAAGGATAAATGTTGAGTAATAGTGAGTTTCGAGAACAGAGACTACCCAATACTAAAGGCCTCAATATCGAACCCAAGAATGATTTGTGACCTAGTATAGATATTGATTATTCTTGGGTACTATTAACTTCAATATGGACTGCAATATTGACAATTGGGCGATCGTCTATATCGGGTGGGAAAATTTCATCCACCCTCAACTCAAAAGCATTAACTATCTATAGTTGTGGACTATGGAAATTTGTAACGTTTCATGTGCAATCAGGCGCAACCCTGGGAAACGACACGCATCACTGCATGGATCGTTCGGGATATGGTTATGGCGAATGCTCACCTGTGATTTTGAGCTGTCGCTTGCGTTGCTGCGTCGAGTAGCTGCAGGATGAAGAGGAGGCGGTCAGGGCTGCTGCTGCCGATGTGGAGGCGGCCAAATGCAGCGACTCATTCTGTGAGTCGTACTCATTGTCCGTATTCGAGTCCAGCGACGAATTGGCCAAATTCTCCCGATCGGCACGCTCATTCAACAGCGCATCCATATCGCTGGGCATGCCAGAGGCGCTGGAGTTGGAGCGCACGTGGGCAGCCCGGGTGAGCGTGTACATTTGAGGAGCAAAGGTCGATTCCTGCGAACTCACTCGCTCCCAGATGAAGCTGCCGTTGGCTGTCAATGGACGGTCGGCACGGAAATCAAAGCCCCACTTTTGTGTGGCCATCTCCTGGTGACGCTCTAGCTCCGCATTAAACGGTCTATGGAAGATGGGGAAAATGACACTTAGATATTGTCAAGGCGACGCTTTCAAATGCAATCTGTACTTACGATTTGGTCTCCACCAGTTGTGTGGGAGCGGGGCCAAAGAGATTGCGCTTGATGCGCTGCAGGTTGCGAGTGACGCCCGGACTGCCACTCATCTTGCAGAGCTCGCTCAACACCGGATTGAACACGCGTGCACTGACCATCGTTTGTTTTGTGTTATATTTTTTGTTGTGGTTTGTTTGGGCTGCGCGATGCGACGCAGTTTTGCTGTCTGTGCTTTGGCCACTTGTTTGCGAATTGCACGACCAAGTGAAACGTCAAACTTTTCGCGCCAAAACTTTGTTTTTCTGTGCTCGCCTGTACGTATTTCGTATTTCGTATAGAGGGGCGCACACACACACACAACACGCTAGTCTCCAAATCGCGACGACTTGTCTGACAGTGTGTGTGAGCAACTGAGCGCAAACGTTTGTTAGTGTGGAGCTCGCTCGCAGTGTTGTAGTTGCTGTAGTTGTTGCAGTCTCACTCAGTCTTGTGCTTCTGCGTTTTGCAAGTGAAATTTGTTGTTTTTGCAGCGATTTGTTTAGAACTGTGGTATAAACAAATTTGTTCGTCTTCCTTTCTATATGTTTGAACACTTTTGCCGTGTGATTTTCACTTTTCGTATTGCCCACAAAAAGCCACTCACTCAATCCAAAAAAACTGACGAGTCGAGCACTTAATTGAGACTCCCCAACAAGTAGCAGTTGAACTTTAACAGTTTGTATTTGTATTTCTCTTAACGAATCGCGTTTACAACTTAAAAATGTTGTAAATACTTTTATATATATTTTGTAATTCACGTCTTGTTGGAATATTTTATTTAATTGCTCGGCTCAGACGCACTCTCGAACCCAACGCAACGAGCAGAAAAACAAAACTGAACTGAATAAACGAACGAACAACCGTTGTTAACCAAATGTGATATTCATGCTCGCTCCGAGAGAGCGCACTTTTACTCACTGCCTCGCTGATATTCCGCTGATGCGTAGCTCGCACATTTTCCGAGTGAGCTCTAGCTGAAAATAGCTTGAAAACAGTCAGAAGTTACTTGGATACAGTCATTTTTCATTAGCTAAATCCGACGGCCAACACAGACAGTCTCTCTCAGTGAGTCCGACTCTCTCTCTCTCTCTCTATCAAGCGAACGTGTAGAAAACAACCACAAAATGAAACGTCAAACAACCACCGCAGAGTTGCCATACAACCGATGCAAGCAAAGTCGTCACAGCAACCCTCGATTTTAAAACGATCGAAGAGCAGCGCTGCTGCAGTGTTTACAACTGCTCTTACTAAAGCTGAGAACCTTAAAAAAGAAATTTGACACGATAACAGTAAGTATATACTTCCATTTTTTAACCGAACAACTTATTTCAAAAATAGAAATTCACAAAAATTCATAAATACGTAATTCAACATTAAACTTTTTGGTCACAAATGTTTGATAAGAACATACACTATTCGGAGTGACCCGATAAAGTGTTGTTGCTGGCCTGGGTTGGAGCTGTACTTTTTGGTGCATGTGATGAGTAGATAAAAATGTTTTGGCTTCGGTTTGTTTAACCTGAAACTGGATTTTTGGTGTTGCTGCCACGAAGCGAGCTCAAATTTAATTTGGGGCACTGCAGACATACAGTTTCACTTTCCTATTGTGGCTTGGGGCTAGAGTGAAACTCTAAAAAGTGCAGTAGGACATACGTAATGGACTGTAAAGATTAAAAAAAAAGAAGTCTAGTCATTTAGCTTATTTCCGTTACTCACAGTACATTTTTGAAATATAGAAATTTCCCAAGCTTAAAATCAGCTTTATTAATGTGCAAAATCGTAAAAAATTAAATTACACAGAATAAAGGTAATAAAATACGATTTATGTTGTTTGCACAAATGGAATTAAAATGCTCAAAGAGCGAATTGAAAAAGTCATAGATCGACTCAAAACTAAAGACATCATTTGGACTTCAACAAATAATAGAAAGAATAAAAGAAAAAATGCTTGGGTTTTCCTATAAAAAATAATATAATTAAAACCATGCCTCGAGTGCAATCACCCCAAAAAGGCAGCCAGGAAACGATCTACCGATCGATTAGGCAGCCAAGTCTCGTTTGTGACTCGACTCCTTCCCTATTGACTATTCCCTATTTCCAATGCCAATGCCAAGCGTTAAGCAGACACACCGCAGAGTCTGTTTATGGGACACACCCCTCTGAAACCGAAAACTCAAGAACAAAAAAAAGAAACGTAAATTTACACACTTTTTAACAAATTTGAAAATTTTCTGCCGGCAGTCATGCCTGAAACATAAACAACTCAAGAGATCCTGCACATGGGCATCATATCATCGATTCATGTGGGGGGTAGCGAGTTCGTGATCCCTTTAAGTAATTTCCTCAAGACGAGGATGTCGTGAAAATATATATGGGTTGCATTTTGCTGTGTAAACACACGGAAAAAGGCGTCGAATTGAGGAGGAAAAATACGGTTGCTAATAACAATGGGGTGTACTTCAAGTGGTGCTCTTAATCCTTTATAAGGGCATACCCATAAAAGGATTGCCCAACATTGGAACGTGCGGGTATTTTGATGCGTATTTGTTTATCAATCGGTCTAAGCCTATAATGCTGGTTGTATGATCACAAAACAGAAACTTGGACTTATCAACTTAGATATGTATGACAATAATTAGACGCTGATACAACGATCAACGTATTAGACCCCAACAAGAGCATTCCCTAACTCCAACAGATAAGAGCTTAAGGCATAGTTTATAGCTCAACCTTAGCGAGGTTTGATAAGATCTCAAGTTGAAGGTCGCCATTGTGAGCACGAATATACTATTATCTGTAAGTCTGTGGAAAACCTCAACGGACAGTTTCCACTCTGCATAAAATATACGTTACACTCATTTCAAATGCAACGCGCCTTATCGCGCAGAGCGGAACATAAAATCAACAAACACTCCCCGAGCCGTCGCTACGTTGCACCAAGATATGATATGCTACTAAAAACGCGACTCAGTATAGCCACGTGTTCTACCAAGTGTTCAGTTTAGCGTGACAGACCAAGTAACGTTCCAAATTGTATAAGATATATTCCATATAGCGGTCTGTTCCACTAAGGAAATTGGCATAAAATTGTTCAACTCACGAACTGTGACCGCAAGCTCAATTCGGGCTGAGATACTTACTCGAGGCAGGTGCGCTATGGTTAAGGATACTTTAGAGGCCGTGCCCATAATGTAGCGGAAGTGCTCTCGATAGGGTGTATACAAGTGAAATAATCTATGGGAAAAAATAATAAATTAAATTGCAATTGACTGTCTGTCTTTCAAAAATGCTTGGCCTATTGAAACGCCTGAAAAAGGAATATAGTTTCTTTATTTTTATGTTTCAGTATTGTATACTATTAACAACAACTGCAGCATTTTCCAATCACTACAAATATAACAACAAATTTAGAATACTTTTAAACTAATATAACTATATTATAACTATAATACGAGTTTTTTTTTGATATTGTTAAGTTAGACTGGTTTTAAACAAAATAAACAATTTCTTTAACAAGATATTTCCAAATACTCATTAAAATACGTATATATAAAAAACACACTATATGTAAACACTTTATTTTTACTATTGAATTGAGTAATTTTTTAAATAGGTTTTATTTAAATATTGGATCTGTCTACATAATACATTTTTTCATCAGCTTCTTTAAAAGTACAGTTGTATTTAAAGGCAGTTTGTCACTGACTCTCATAGATCTTAAAGTTTAAGAAGTGTGATCCCTATCTAAACGCAATCTTCTCTGTCTTTGATCTCCAAACCCAAGGTAAATGACCAATCATTAATATTGTAACCAAATACCCATCGAGGACATTTATAAATGACTTTGGCTCATCCTTGTTTTATTTGTACAAATTGTTTGTGGTCAGTCGTTGTTTGACTGATAGTTTTGTGCACATTCGGAAGAAAAGTTAAGTACATTATTGATGGATTTTAAAATGCAATGCAAATAAGTATCGTCCAATAATATATTTATGCAAATATTTGGGCAAACAAATACAACTGGAACTTCTTGGCTACTGTGCTACGAGTTTTGGCTAATGGCTTGGACAATCATCAATCAAAGGAGGCACACACACTTGTGCCGACGTCAGGATATACTTAGATGTTCATGTGTACATATAGATAGATAAAATGACAACTCATTTTATTGGAACCACTTCGTGTAGATAAATACGAGTATACAGATGGAAAGAGAGGGATTGTGCTCAGAGGGATCTCGTGAAAAAGGTGGCGTGTTTTCCTGGTAAACGCGTGCAAGGAAAACTCGTTTTATCTAAAGTCGAAATTATAAATATTTATGGAAATGTTGAAAAAAAAACAAACAAGAAAAGCATACCCAAACAGACATCGGACTGGAGAGAGAGAGAATACTCCCTGAGCTCCCAGTTGAATCTCTACGAAAAGATGTATCTCAGTCTCACAATGTATCTTTACTTTTGACTGTTTGCCCAGTCTATCAGTGGCTAGAAGTCAAGCTGTGACCCTGCACCTACCCCAAAAATAAACTCATTGGATACAAGGTGCAGTGTAAAATGATTCCATCAAGCATTCTGGCGACTGTATAAATAATCATAAAACGCATTTATGACTGTGATTGGTGAGAATCAACAGACACGATTGGAGCTGCGAGCAGAGCAGCGTCTTTAAAATCCTTTGAGGAACCTTCCCAAATGCGTAACGAAAACAGGTTGAGAACCGAAAGAGAATCGATCAAGAAAACGTAGATCGTAGAGGCGAGGCGAGCAGGTAGAAAGATTGGGGCAGTCAATCACAACAACGCCGCGGAGTCGCAGACAAATTTATTAGAGGGATCAGAGCGTGACCCTTTTTCTTTTACTTTGCTTAGTTGTATTATTATTTCTCTTTTTATTTTGTGACTATTGGAACCCAAACTAAAGAAACAGAAGAAACAGAACGTAGAACACGTGTACAATTGGAGTTTCATCCGAGCAGAGTTTTGTCTTTTTGTGCTCATGGATCGTCTTGCATATCGTTAGACCGTGAGTCTTATGTTGTTCTTGCCCACGTTTTGTTGCCATAAACGCAGTCCGCCATTGTCTGAGGACGTGGCGAAGACTTCGCCATCGGGACTGTACCTGATGCAGCGCACCTTGTCCTCGTGAGCCTCAAAGCTCTCCAGTATCTCCCCAGTTGCGTAGTCGCATTTGTAGACAACGCTTTTGCTGCCCGCGCAGACAAACGTCTTCTTCTCCGGATGCAACGAGGCGCACAGCAATCGGGCTGGCAGCGTGTAGTGTCCAAGCACCTCGAAGCGGTCCACATCGAGGAAGACGATGCGATGGCCATAGGCAATGGTCACAGTGCGTCCATCGCCGCACAGCTCCAGAGTCTTGGCATGATGGGGCAGCGAAATGGAGTGCGTTTGCTGCCCGCTAATCCGATCCCAGAGACGCACGCAGCGATCATGCGAGGAGGTGAGCAACGCTCGATCCTCTCGGCAGAAGACCACATCGCGCACACCTCGCGTCAGTCCTCGAAAGATGGTGGGATCTGAGGTCTTGTCCACGTTATACAAATACAGAATTGTGTCGCAGGTGTGTTCTAACTTGTGATCCGCACAGCCGACAGCCAGCAACGAGGAGTCCGCTCCAAAGGCCACACTCCGAACCGGCGATTGCAGCTTAATCCTAACCAAATGACTCCCATTGACGGCGTTCCAGATGCGCGCTGTGCAATCGTCGCCCCCGGTTGCCAGTCGCGTTGCATCCTGGTTGATGTCCACACTGAGCATTGCAATGCCCTCCTTGGAGAAGCTTCCCACCCAGTCGCCAGTGTCGCCATGGCGCAGCATCGACTTGCCATCGAGGCAGGCAGAGGCCAAATAGTACCCTGAGGCGCACACTTTGCTGTAGGCCAAGTTCACCACGTTCCCCTTGTGGCCCAAACAGTCCACTGGCACTTGCATCAGTTTCGACATTCTCACTCACTTTTTTACTTTTTCACTTAAAGAATTGTTGCAATTTTCTCGATTTAAAATGACTTTCGGGGCTTTGTGTTTAGTTTATCGCATTGTTTGCTTGACATTGACATTGACTGCCGGGAATCAGCTTGTGTTTATGCTCTTAATGTCCAATAATTCATGACCTACTTCAGGTGAACAGCAACTTATGAAATATTTAAAAACCGTATTTTCTGTAATTCTTTTTAATTCAAACACTTTAAAGAAATGGATTTCTGTGAAAAAGACAAAATTAAACATTGGCGTAGATTACTCAATCGACCGTAGTTTTTTTATAAATAACAAGTAAGAAAGCTACAGTCGAGAGTTCTCGACCGTATGATACCCGCAACCCATTTCGAGAGAAAACAAAAAGCTTGAATGATATTTTAACAAAAAATATACCACCGAATATACTAAAATTTGTTTTTTTGTATATAGATATTTTTTTTTAAATCCATTAAATACCGACATGGTCACTCTGTCAACTAAACAAACAAAGCGCGAGCAGCTGCAACTGAATTTTGCATATAAAATTGATTCTTTAATAACTTCCATTCGATCTCAACCAAATTCACAGGAGTCATTGGGAATATAATTATTATTATGCATACCAAAATTCAATGCTCTAGGTCTATTATTACGGCTTTTACAGTTTTTGGGGGCGGAAAGGGGCGTGGCAAAAAATCTAAAACAAACTTGATCTGCGTAAGACCTACAAGAATACTGTCACCAAATTTGATATCTCTAGGTCCTTCACACACTTAATACGTCCATATGCATTGCGCACAAAAATTTTGATAAATAATTTAACGAATAACTTTTGTTCTACTTATCCGATTTGTACCAAAATTACAGGGTATATTAAGAGTGTCAAGCGCAGATGGGTTACCAAATTACATCATTACACAAAGAACTTTTGGAGTTATACGCGATTTACATAAAAAAAAACTTGACTTTTTCTAGATTAATGCTTATTGTGGGCGAAGGGGGCGTGGCATCCAACTTTTGAAATCAACTTGATCTGCGTAGGGTATGAAGGAACCTTTTTGCCAAATTTGGTGTCTTTATGTCTTATAGTCTCTGAGATCCAGGTGCTCATACGGACAGACAGACGGACAGACGGACATGGCTATATCGTCTCGGCTGTTGACACTGATCAAGAATATACTTTATGGGGTCAGAGATGCCTCCTTCTGCCTGTTACCTACATTTTCTGTTGGCACTAAGTTATAATACCCTTCTACCCTATGGGTAGCGGGTATAAAAAACCTAGTTTAAGTCTGCTGAGGTTTACGATAAGTACTCGTAACATCAAATTTACATATATGCCCTTCCAGCAATCCTTCATTCCTTAATTTGTGTGGCTTTCTAAAGAACTGAAATAAATTCTGAAGCATTCCACATACACTTAAATTTCCTGTGCTTTACACATCAATTACTTGCGAATTTCTTCTTGCAACAAGTTGGAAAATTCATGCAGTTGCTCCGTCTCCATCTCCATCTCTGTTTCTGTCTTCGTTAGTTCTGTGCTTATCCAAGTTTAGTGTGCTGAAGACAAGCTAATTAGCATAAAGGATGACTTCACCAAATATCCTGCAATCCTGCACTCGAGAGTACATTGTGTGCAAGAATTTGGGAAATCCGTTTAATTTCCAGAAGCAAAGGCAATTCGAGTTCCGTTTGGCACAAATATTTCGACAGGACAAAGGACTTCAGCTCAGCGGAGGACACTGTGCGGCTTAGGAGTGAACTGTGAAAGTGAAATCGAGTCAATTGTGGGTGTGTTTTTGTTAGTCTTGTGCGGTTTCTCCAGCTACACACAGAGCAGGTAAAGGTTGGCAGATACTATTGCAAAGGTGATGCTGATGACAGCAGACTCAACCTTAGCCTGAGCCAGAGACTGAGCCTGTGGCTGCGTCGCAGTCGAAGACATTGTCTCGCTGTTTGGTTGGTTGTTTGTGTTTGTGTGTGCACAGGTGTCATCATCCTTCGGGTATGAGAGACCTTGTTGGCGTAAACCACTTAAAGGCAGCGCACGCGCTTCCTAAATTCCTCACATGTCGCCGCCTCGGGGGCTCTGAGCACAGGACCTCGAACACAGCGACAGAGAGCTGCTCGTAGTTTCAGTGGCAGCGCCTCCTTTGTTGGCCTCCTAATGAAAGCAAAACGTTCTGAAATATGAATTGAATCTTCTTGAGTGCATTTAATATACATTACGCTTTTGTGTTACGCTCCTCCTGCGACTCCTTTAACTCACCTTGCTAATATCCTGGTGCCAACGCAATTCGGCTTCCTGCTGCCAAAGCCAACTTTGCCGACAGCAAGTAGTTTGCATTCAGCTTTTTGGCCAGAACACCAAAAAAAAAAAAAAAAAAAAAACGAAGAGGGAAAACGCGATGAGAAAAACGAAAAATGAAAATGAAAATGTGTGCGCAGTACAATATCCGCCGAAACGTTTAACTCAGATTAACAAGTGATGACTGATACGGAATTCTGCGAGGATGCTCCAAAGGAATTCCATGGTCTGTGTGCTTTTTATTAAATTAAAACGGGAGCAAGTTTGAGGGACGGATGTGTGTGTGTGTGTGCATATCAGGCTTTATACCGCCTTAAGCCTTATCGAGCTGTCAGTTGACAGTTTCGGTTAGCTGTTGGCTTTATGCCTCAGATTAGACAGCTGCATGTTTGCTATTCGCTAAAGAGGTAAAAGGCAGCGGCAGATTATGTTTGTAAACTCGATAACAATGCAAGTGAAATACGACTGGCAGCATTTTTCGAAGTCCTGATTAATAATAGATCAACTAAATATTCTATTTGTTAACCTAGCAGACAAACACTGTAGGATAATCTGGTTAAAAGTTTTTGTTTTTTCTCCTTTAGAGTTTGTCATCAGGAATATAATCGACATAAAATTTTATATTCATTCTATATACCGAGCCCTACTTGTGAAATTAAATTAAACGACAAAAAACTAATTTAACAGTAAAGGCTTTTTTATAGTTTACTTCAATGTTGAATGAGAATAATTGCCAATGTTGTTAAGTCGATTTCTCAGTTCTACTTTGAAAAGTTTGTCAAATAATTGTGTACAAAAATATCGACAAAATGTCAATTACTTTAGTTTAACGGAAACTAATGTTCTAATTTGTACTGTTAAATATTTCAATTCAAGTTTTATTATTATTATTATATTGAAGAAGCCCCTATCTCTCGATTTGCATCAATGCCTTAAAGAACTAATGAATCTTACTTTACGATTCAAGTTGTACTATTTAACTCATATAAATACATCATTACCAGCATCTCTTTACCGCTTTCACCTTTCCAATTCGAAACCACAGACTCGACCATTGCGAAACGCATTGACCCACAAGATGAGAATGGGGATTATGCAAACATTGTGCACAAATGTCACTAGTTAAGCGAGGATCAATGCACCCATATTTGAACTCTGACCAGATCAGTCTTAAAAGGACAAAATGCTGGCAAAATGATGCCAATTTCTTCTGGCCAAAAATAACCGCAAGATGTGCACACACACTCCAGCAACCCTCCTCCAGGGAGACAAGACAAGAAAAGCAAAGAAAAGAAAAGAGAAAAGAGAGATTTTCAGATGCGAAAAGAAAGCTGATACCTGATGGTGAACCCCTCGATAAGGAGCATTGGGATGGGGTAGCTCTAGATGGTAGCTGTCTTGTCCCGTCGCCATGCCCCGAAAAGCGACATAAACAATCTTATTGTGCGCACTCGAATCAAATGATGTGTGAGATATCAATTGTCAAATTGACAATAGAAATTGACAGATCGGTATCTGTAACGTCTCCTGGGCTGCTCACACCGTAATAAAATTAGAAGTTTATTGATTTGTCTTGACACATTCGCATAGCGAAAACGGGACGTCTGAACTGGGAATCGGGCATTGAGAGTTTCCAGATTGTCGTTCGCCCCCCTGCGCTACTTTCCTTTCGCCGTTAATATTATCAAATGGGTGTAACTCGGCTCGCAACGTTCTCTGTTTACCCCTTGCTGATTTGGCAATCTTCGATAAAAATTATATGCAATTACATACAAAGCAAAAATGTTTATTCGAATCGACGAGTAGAAATACTCGCTGGCCTCATAAAGTGTACAACTTTATGAGCCCTGTAAATATTTTGATGGCCAAGCGCTAAAAATTCGTTGAATTCGTTGAATTTCCGCTGACGATAGCCAATATTTCAGCCCGTATATCATTATCGTGCTGATGGCAATGACAGCGATGATATTCCTCACTTTTCCTTTACTTCCGCCACGAACATTCGACGAACGCTTCCGTTTCAAGTGTCCCTCAACTGTTTGGACTACGCCCCATTTTCGATTCACTTTCGATTTCGTTTTGAATCGAAAAAGTGAAGTGAAAAATAAATGAAATAACTATCATTAATAGCATGAGTTGCGGTATTCGGCTCATCTAGAGTTGCATGTTCTCTCATGTCCCTACTAATTATTATTAATGCTTTCATAAATGACTCTACCGAAATATTATTGTACCATGGACGAGGACTTTGAAACAGTATTTCTTGATTGGAGACTGAGTAGAGTTCTTCAAGGGTTAAACGTTTGAAGCGTGAGAAGTTGGTTTCGATCTGAGATTTGATTAAAGTCAATCCTGCAGTTTATAATTTAATTAGTATTATAATCTTCTTAAGTTTCTATGCAATATCATCTAAAATAATATAAATATATTTCTTTGGATCAGTTTCTGATTGATAACGAATATAAATTTGATTTTTGCAATATACGATCAAGGCAAATCCGTTGGGAATCATTTTCCTAAAATATCTTGTTTTTTTTTTAGCCATACATAGATGAGGAACTAAATCTCTACTTGTTCGTATTCTGGACCACTTTCCGTTAGACAACCCATGACTGAGGCTTATAAAATGGGTTTAGTTTTTCCCATAACCATCCTCACTTACTTTCCTGATGATGATGATCCCTTGTAAAACTCTTGTAAACCCATTCTAAATTATGCAACAAAAAAGAATGGAAACAATAAGAAAGGAGAAAACACGCTGTATATCGTGTAAGAAGCGACTTTCAAGTGATCAATTCCCGAAATACAATTTTTGACAGTGAGAGCGAAGAATTCGCCATGGTTGTTGCACCTCGAGGAACTTTCACAGATCCTCCAGGACGTGCACATATCAATCAAAGTTCGTCACAGTGTCGGGAATTATGTCAGTCGCTTACTCAAATTGCAAGCATGATGGAATGTCGGAAAGATGGAACGACTCAACGAACGTTTCAACTGATTTGCATAGCAGTTTCACTTTGAGTTTGAGTTTTCCTCGGGAGGCAGATGCAACCGTCTCGACGGTGGTTGGAAAAACTAGTGCAGAGTGGCGAGAAAAACCGTTTAAAAGTTTACGGTTTTTTTTTTTTTATTTTTCTAACTGCTGTCAGCACATCAATCACAGATTTTATGTTTTCATGAAATGCGACACCTTTTATGTAATTTTGTTAAACACAAAAAGTGTAGTTTTTCTCTTTTTTTGTAATTAAAAAAAAAGTGAGTTTAGCATAGTTTAATTAAAATTCGTTATCTGATACTTTTGAGGCTAAAGGATGAACCTGATTTGGGTTGATTGAGCATCATTTGATGAAACGCAGCTGTAGGAATATCTCTTCGCCTTAGAAGCGCTTTTATTGCAGATCTAATGAAGCCATTTGGCGAAACTGGCCCCTCAATTTATGCGAATTAAATGGCAAAAACTACCCATTGAATAAGGTAGTTGCCGTTGAAATCGTATATCAATCAATTGTCAATACGGTATGGCCATTTAATGATGATTTTATAATAGAGCAATGACCATAAAGTACCAAGACAGCTGCACGGGAGAGTTTGGAACAATCGCAATCACAATCGCTGTTTATGACCATGGAAAATTGTGATATTAAAAGTTGTCCAGCTGTTCTCACATGTCAAATAACTTGGCATTTTGTTAGTAAGCCTCCACAGAGTTATGATTGGATGGCGGTTAGGTAAGACAATGTAAGACAAGACACGACAAGAGAAGACGCCGCCGCATGCAATCGCTTCCTGTCGCAGAACTAATTACGCGCAGGATAACAATGCTAAACAGGAAGCGGAAACTAAAGTGGTCGCTTGGATGCGCCTCTAACTAAGCAACAAGCCGATGGCAGTGTCACAACACACACAACACACACAACACACACATTACAGCAAAACAACACACAACGCAATCTAACTAAGCAAATTTAAATTACGTGCGCGTCGCTCCGGGCGCATTCATTAAACGTCTGCCCGATAATTAACGCTGCTCGGCTATGTATGGAGGACTTCTCGTTCTCGCTCTACTACCAGAGGAACAGCAACGAGAAGTGGCATAAAACTGAGGGAAATATACAAGGAATATCATTCAACAATGAGCTACGTCCGGCTGGGCCGCATCTCAGGCAAAAACTGTCCCTTGGGCCCATTGCGACTAATTGATTTGCTCTAACAAATGCGTCGCGTCTGTCCGCATTTCCCATTTTCCATTTCCCAGTTGCCCAGTGCCCATTTCCGAGATGCCATTGCAATTTGTTGACTCGAATTTGCGGCGGCTAGTTAATAACGTCCTAATGTCGTCAGAAGAGATCTTTGATTATATTCTAAACAGCGAATTCTACATGCCTTTTGAATTTCAATAAACACATTTTTAGGGAAAATTCAATCGCAAAATGGAACTCTTGAAACTCATTAAATGCTATTGTGCACAAGAGTTTAAACGACTAAAGGAATATTGCAATAAACGTAATTTCAAGATACTGAATTTCTTGCCTGGGAAATAGAAAGACTTGTCCACGTTTTCAATGTTTTTAGCGACTTTTAGTCCAAGCTAATAGAACTTAAATTATTCTCAATAATAATATCATACTAAACTATTATTTGGAAATAGTTTCTCTTGTAATCTTCGAGATATACTCAACTCTAAATCTGAAGAGTTTGGGTCTATTATTCATTGTTAACAAAATAAAGCAATTAAAAATTAAAAAGCACGGACTGTAATCATTATATGTTTCATTCAAAAAATTACTAATTATCTCACAAGATAATAATTAATGTGAAGTTATATTTTTAAACTCAATCATTAGGGCTGATCAAAAAAAATATAACTAAAAAAATAATGGTTGTTTTTAATACAACAGTTCTACAGGGAATATTAAAAATACATTTTTTTTTATTTTATTTAATATTGAATTTATTTATGCCATTTTACTATAAAATTGATATCTACGTTCGAAATCGGATAATGCTACCGAACTAGCAAACTATTTTCAATTTGTATTTCGAATTTGTTCAATTCTCTTAAGAAAGTCGCTCCCTTTGCTGAGTCATTTCGAATTGTGTTCATAATAAATAATGTGTTTAGCCCATTTCGTAGAGTTCAAAATACAGCCCACGACCTTATGCACTCCGCACATACTTGAGAGGAGAGGAGTGGAGAGGAGGTGGAGAGTGCAGGGAAAATGGAGGAAAACACTCGGAAAACTAAGGCATTTCGGCAAAAAATTATTGACCCGTGCTGGGCATTGAAGTGAAGCAGTTTGGAAAATCCTCAAGTCAGACAGAACATTGCATGGATATGACAGATACGAGGCTCACTTGGAAGACGCCGCCACAGAGGGGGAAGGCAATGCAAGGGGAAAACTCGTTCAAGTGGTTTTTTTCCGAGAGAGAGAGAGATAGAGAGAGTGAGAGAGAGGAGCAACCCTTTCGACTATCTATGCTTTCTCTTGCTTGAAACTGTCAGGGATTACATGAGGATTGTGTTTCGGTATGGCTAAAGAGGCTGTCGGTTCCAGCTCTAGAGTTACGAGTACATGGCGACCAGTTTAAGGGGCGAGAGGTAGGCGGGGTAGAGACACTGTCAACTGGGCAGCTGTCGAGATGCTTCCGAATTTGACTGAGCTTCTGACTTATTGAAATTAATTTTAAAAGGTAGCCTCAGCCTCAGCCTCAGTCCTATTGTTTCAAGGGAGAGACTCTGTCTGTCTACCCCGATAGCATATGCCCACCTCAACCCGCTTTCCCACTGCGACTTCGACTGCAATCACTCATAACGATTATGTTGCATTGTTGTTGGGTTTTTCACGTAATGATTCAATTAACGCAGCCAGCTGACCAATGGCTCTCTCTTTCGCTCTCATCCACTCTCTGTCTCTGTCGCTGTCTCTGTTTCCGTATTCATTTTCATATTTATGTTGCATGTGGGAAAAACAAAAGGGGTTTTCGACACAGCACTTGGTTCTTGTTCTTGTTGTTGTTGTTGTGCTTTCCTCTGATTACAAGTTCGTCCTTTTGTTGCCTCTCAAGAGTTGTCATAACTTTTGGCTACAAAATTTATGTGAATGGGTCTCGCCGCTTTCTCTTCTCCACGATGGTCATTTGAGATGCCAGGATGATGCTTTCCAAAAGGGTTGAGGGCCTGGGTTCAGGTAGAATTAAACTACACGTTCAAAACGTTATTAACTCACATCAACTTCAATTGTAATTGAATATTTTGGAGTCGTGGAAACCAAATACTTCGCAAGCTTAGGGCGGTCATGAATATATGTTATGCAATTATTCTGTCATGATATGAAAATGTTTAAAAATTTGCAACATTTTACTTTTATTTGAAATTTAAATCCATTCTACTCTATTTATTAATGTCAATATATCAATATAAACTTTCATTCATAAAGTATTTAAGAAATGGGTTTCAATCGATATTATACAGCTTCTGTATTATTCACAATTTTCCGTTTAAATCAGATTTAAGCATACATAGGCATCAAACCTTTCAGAAGTCAATTTTGTGCCCAGATCAAATAGCTTGGTGTAGCTTGGCCAGAATTGAAAATTGTATTGAAAATTGGTTGAGAAGAATGTATTCTTAATACATGAACCTATAATTCCAGTTATTGAACCAACAAACAATATATTGAATTAAAATTGTTAAAAAATAAACAAAATGTTTAATTCTAACTTATATGTTATTTTATTACTTAAATTTTCGTAATCTTCTATTTTAAGTATTTTCACAATAGTAGTACTTTATGCAAATAAACTTTATTTTTAACCCAGGACCTTCGACAACATGAAGAATAATTCACGACTGCTTTACTAAAAGTGACAAAGCCATCCTTGTCCATAAGGACATTTAGTTGAAGAAGAGAATTCTCTTTGCCTAATTATTAGAAGAATTACAAAAATAAGATTCTTAAATTTCGAAATTTAAGGATTTTTAACACTTTTGAATAAAGATTACATTTTTGAAATTATTGTTGAATCAAGATTTCAATCTTGAAACTAGATATTTGTAACTGAACAAAATTCAGATGAAATCGTGTTTCAAGAATTCATTTTTAAAATCAAAATATTCTCAATCTTATATTTATTATATCAGTTTTTTGGAACTTAATTTTTCTCACTGAGCTTGTGTAAAAACCATAATAACAAATAATATTGAAAAACAATTTTTAAGCGATGCTTCTACAGCCTTTAGTTGATCACGAATTGCGCCTCGTTCGTTCGCAATGCTTTCTTTTAGCTTGTGGAGAAATGCAAGTATTATTTACCCTTTTAAGGACGTTTAGCACTCCCTAACCATGCCATTGGCACAGCTGACACAAAGGCAGTTGTTGGTTTCAGTTTACGGGCAATGCATATCATGTCAACGCTTTTGAGTGGCATTTAACTTGGGATAACCTGGTTTTGTTAATGCTTTCTAGAGTATTTAAAAGGGCTTAAGCTTTAATTAAAAAGTGAAACGTGAAAGAGCAGAGTACAGCATAGAAAAGGAAGCACAGCTGTGCATCCTGTGCGCAGTGATCTGCTGGGAGGACGCGTTGACAGTAGCCGGTATTCCGTTGCAGGGCGAAGGATGTCGATGTGAAAAAGTGCAGTTAGTAATCGGATACTTTTATTGCTGAAAGGATAAACCACAAACTGCTTTGTATGCAATGGCCATAATATAATACATTTTATAAGTAAAAGGTGCCAGTCCCGCTTCCCTCAACCCCCTGTCAGTCATATATCTTTGCCCTGCCATACATGGTCATATAAGCAGCTTAAAGCCGGCGCTGCAAAAACTTTACGACGAGATGACTGTTGTAACCATTTCGTCTTTTGTTTCTGCGGCGAGGTGCCGAGGGAAGCCGCAGCAATGCCTGTGAAATAACAAAAAGAAGCAAATAAAAATAAAACAAAAAAACAAAATAATAATAATTGCATGCAGCGCGAATTGTGAGGAGAGACGTTATCGGCATCCGAATGGCGACTGGCATAAATAATAAAAGAAGCGAAATACTTGGCTATAAAATTGATGGATTCGCTTCGCGCGTAACGAATAACGAATAACGGATAACGAATAACGAATAAAGTAAACGATACTCGTTCTCTTTGTCACATCGATGCCGCCGACATCGAACCATTCGAATCGGGGCCCCAGACACAAAACGCATAAAGCGAAAGCGCCGGAGAATCAAAATCACGTTACAAAGATGTTAAAAGGTGTCCCGAGCAGGAACCGAAGGAACTGCGGAAGTGCAGCTTAAGCACATTAAAGCGATAACTGTAGATTATTTAAATGGCGGCCGCAGTAAGCACATTAACGGGATTATCCACGGCCAATAAATGGTCAAAGTCAAAGTTACAACATCCGACGACGACGACGACGACGAGGACGAGTATGCAAAGCATCGTCTTCCTGCCCGATTCCCAGATATGAGTTCGGATAGTTCTGATCACTCATGTCTTATGTCAGGGGTGGTTTCCGATCGCGATGTTTGGTGGTGGGGGGCAAAGGGTTACAGCTCTTTTGATAGAGAAAGGACCGAGACATTTTGCGAATTCCCTTTGTTCTCCCTGCTGCATGTTAAGTAGCTATCTGAGGAGAATGCGATTCCTTGTGATGTGCCCATCGCACACATTGTAATAAAATGTTTACAAATTTCTGCAAATGATTTTGCATTCGCAATTGATTTATTGCAGGCTTATCGCTGGGAAAAATTCGCGAACATCCTGATGACTCTGTTAAACTTTGCTTAACAAATGGGGAGTACTTTCACACCCCGCCATGGGTTATCATTATTGTAAGGATTAATGAAGATGCTGTTTGAATATAGTTTTGTAGACAGACTTCTGATAATGGAAAATGCAAGTGTTAAATGTACGTAACTGGCAGAAGGAGTCATCTCCGACCCTATAAAGTATATATATTCTTAGATTAGCAGCAACAGCCGAGTTTTTTTAACCCATGTCCGTCTAAGTGCCTGGATCTCAGCAACCATTATAGCTATAGACAACAAATGACGCAGATCAAGTGTATTTTCAATTTTGGATGAAAATCTAGAAGTAGTCATGAAATTGTGTATTACTTGAAATGTTATAAGTGTAATGAAATGTAAATTCATATACCCTGTAATTTTGGTTTAAATCGGACTAGCAGAACAAAATATATTTATTGAAGAATTTTGTATAGAAGTTGATCCCAAACAAATATATATTTTTAGAGTGTATGATTACAAACTAATCGAATTATAAACTAAGCGAGCACTCTCGACTAGAGCGTTACTTTTTAACTTAATAAATGCCTTTTTTTAATAAATTGACGATAGTGTAATTGCCAAATCAGTCATTAAAAAGGAAAGTACACATATTCAAAAAAAATATAACGTATTGTTTTCATAAAAATATATTTCTTTTGGACTCATTTATTTTTACAAAATACCATATTTTGAATTCAGCCCAATTTGTGTAGAGTACTAAACCAAAAACCTTTTTTAAGCTGTGCTGTGAAATATCTGAAATCTTCCTTAAGATAATATAGAGGCTATTAGATCATAAACTCCCTCTTTTCTTCTATACTGACAATATGTCTTCGTCAGTTGCATATTCTTAAATATATCTAGCATGAATTACGACTTCAAAAGCTGTTGCTCCCATTTATTAAATGCGAGTTGCGTGTGATGCACAGCTATAAACTAATGTAGCTTTCAGTCTGCTCGGCATTAACGTCCTTTTATGGGCCCAGTTAAACTGTCGGAGAGTCGGCTACTAACCCAGTGCCACACATCGAGGATATCACACATCGCAGACACTAAACTCATCTCAGACACATCAGACAATCGCTGAATAGAAAGAACTGAAAAAGGCCAAAATGCCTTTTATGACCATCTTTTAATTGTCTGGGAAAAAATGGATTTTTATCATCAAAGCGAGATCTATAAGCAACAGGAATTGATGGAAAAAGACGCAGCTCAAGATATGGAGGCATTAAATGTTTTCTGTGCTCAGAAAACTCAGAAAAATACGTTACGAATAGAACGCTTCGCTGGACGAGGCAACTCACAGCTCACAGTTAGCTTCGGGTTAGCTCCGCATTGTTGGTCAAGTGCTGTGAACTCGCTGAGACTTTCTGATGTCGCCCTATTTTCGCGCCCCTGTCTTATACACTCACAACAGGTAGTTTGGCTCTTAAATGTGCTTTGCAGTGCAAGAAAGAATAAATAAGAATTGATTGAACAATGAATAGATATTTTTACTGGCAAGTATAACTCGACTCCTTGCAATCATGATTGAAATACTATATATATATAAATATATTTTTTGGTACTGTATAAATGATATTCAATATAGTATAAATATTTCTACTACTTAATAAATGTCATTAAGTAATAATATAAATTATGATATCGAAAAATACTATTTTTTAACCTGTTTTCCATTAAATTCCGAATTTTATATGGACAACAATAATCAACCATTGTAATGCTTATATAATTTTACTATATAAAAGGTGAGCAACTTAAAAGCAATCTTGCATAAAAATTTGAATTACGAAAAATGATTCTTCCTTATTACTTAATGGATCGGTATAAAACTCTGATTCAATTGAGATGTTACCTTCCTTTTTATTGAAAAAAATTAATTCTATTTTCTTCATCTTCAAAAACTTCTAAGATTGATCATAGGTAGAGATAAAAATATGATAAAATATCATTACTAAATTTGCATATTCAATAAAAAAAATAACTTCCGTTTTTTTCTTAAAAAACTTAAAGAAATGATTAATTTTATAAAACCAAATATGGTAATATGATCAGATATCTTAACCGATATTGTAATTACATTTGTATTTCACAAAATTTTGTGAGTTTCAGTCGAGAGATTTCAAGTTTGCTTTCGAAGGGTATTCAGTCGTCGCTGTGCTGATTACGGCAGTCGCCGTTGCCTTTTGCTTTATGCTCGGTGAGTAACGTGTGAAAGACGGAGGCAGTAGGAAGTGTCTCTGCCTCGATGCAATTTTGATTTGGGCCCGCAGGGTAAACTGGCCACAGGTGAGTGCGTCTGCCAGCGGAAACAGGTAACTGCTAAATGGCAGCTCGCATTTTGAAGGCAGTAGTTGGCAGTAGTTATTGTTAGGGAATGGGCAGATGAGGGCGCTGTTAATTGGCAGTCATCAGTCGAATTCCGCGGGGCGTTTTAGTCGACGACTCGCAGTTGATTTCGTTGCATTGAGAGCGCAATGAATGCAATCAAAATATTTACAGGACGACAAATGAAAGATGCGCATGCAGTGGAGTGTAAGGCAGGAAGGATTCCAGGCTGGGAAAGGTGTGAAAGGACAATATGCCCGCAAAAGTCACACAGCCAACGAATGGTGGTGGCAGCGACACGATAAGATGCCACAGCTGAAACGCTGAAGGATGCAAATGTCAGGAGACAAAAGGGGTTTTGTCCTGTGTCCTTCGGGCACGACAAAATATTTTCGAAAATATTTTCGAGTGCCTTTTGCACCCGAGCCGGAGATTTATGCAGCTAAAATGGAAATGCGCGACTCGAAATTAAGTTGTAATCTTTGTAAATTTTGGCACTTATGTCTTAAAGGGGTTGACAGCTGTCACCCCTTCCCCTACACCTTCCCCTGCCCCTCTCGCTGCTCACACCTTTCGCTGCTGTCCCGACAATGCAACACATTTGTTTTGTAAATATTGCGTTTGTAATTAATGCACAGAAATTTGAATATTCCGCGCAAAACAATTCACAATTCACAATTCACGATACTCGATGCCGCGTTTGGAGTCATTTTTCATAGACCGTTGATAAATATGCTTATTCAAATTTCGCTGTCATTCAACGTAGATTAATGATATCGAAATAATTTGCATAAGGCACAGGGACAGACGCTGGGCTGGGAATATGCCATATGGGATGCAACCTTAATTAAGGGGACACGCGATCATTGAGCGAGCCAAGCCAAGCTCGACAGCTGCTCTCTGCATTCCGCCCTGCTCCTGGCCACCTTCTGGCCAGCTCCTGGCCAACTCTTGCTGCGATCGCATTCCATATGCTAATTTATCCTGCCCACGCGCCACAAAACATACCGCACGCGATAGATCGAGGCGAGGATCTGGCTAAATTTAAACTGCAGCCAGCAGCTGTCAAACTGTAAATTAAAATGCATTTTACGCAACTGCTACGGCAGCTGTTCTAATGGCACGCACTTAGCACTTCAAAAGGACACCCCCACACTCACACACACACACTCACACTCAGAAGGACATCAACAGGACGAGCTGCAGGCCATTGTTCGGATCTGGGATGTTGTGTTTTTCGAGGAAAATTACGCATTTTCATGCTCGACTACCGTTCGGCTGTGCCGAAAATAGATTAGCTGCACTCAAAGGATATTGAACTCAACCAAAAAAAAAGGGACAGCAGCGTTGGCAATGGGTCACTTAGAGCCTTACTTGGCGAGCAGTTGATGATAGGCGCGTGCCACGATGCAGCAAGGATTCATAGAAAATAATAGAAAAGTATTTATCTAGCATTTTAAATTATTTTAACTTACTGCAAAGATAGCAAAGATATGCTTGGATTTAAGGAAAATAAAAATAAAGTCTATCTAGCATTTGAAATTGATTTAAATAACTGCATAGGGTTTTCATTTTCATTCTGGATACCAACAAATTCTTCAAACCACTAGATTAAAAAAACAATTATTAAGTTTATTGTTTGTCTTCAATTAGCTTTAATTGGTGGATTTTGCATAGTTTACCAAAATTTCTTTACATTTTCCGTTGCCAACTTAAATGAATACATATTGAATCCTAATTTTAATATTAAAATTTTAGCAGTTCGCTGCTAAAAAAAATAACTTTATAAATTCAGCAGGCCATGGTAGTCGAGCTATATGAAAATAATTACTTTAATGTGAGAAGAGCTCACTGCGTTCAATAATTTAATTTCGAAATTGAATAACCCGCCAAAGTTGCGGCCAGACTGTTTTCAACATACTAAAAACAAGCGATCTGGTAAGTAGAATCCTTTTTCTGGCTATCTGGCAACATTGCGATCACATGGATGAGCGTTCAATCTATTGTGAACTACACAAAAATACCAGCAACTATATTCTTGGTATATTTATAAATTCAATATTTTGTCCTTTAAACGATGTCATCGATGTTTTTACATCAGAAATCGTTGAAACACCCTATGGATTTTCAGAATAATTAATATTTCAAGCAATACAACACAATGAGACCGTAAATGACGTTTACAAATACTGCAAAGACCACAACAATGTGTTGCACAATATTTTACTAAAAGTGTAAAAAGAGCTGTTTTCAACGCGATTCCGAATATTTTAGATGGCATCTAGATTTTGCGAACAACACGCGCACAACAGGCTTTTTTAAGCTACGCGCCCTTATATACGCGTTTTCGAAATATACCAACATACCATTTGTTGCTCAGCGGGGTTTTTGGATTCGGTATATCGCATCGTTGTTAAAACGTGTGTTTCAGAAACCCGCCTGCGGTAACACCGGGACACAGGAGTTAAATAAAACAGCTTTAAAAAGCTCTTTTTTTGGCAAAATTGCTCTCAAAATTGCGATTTGTTGTACGTTTCTAGCGTGAAGTGCGTGTAATTAGTCAATTGCCACTTGTGTTTGTGCATCAGCAGTGTGTGTGGGTGTCACGGACGCCGCAGCAAACCAGAAGCATTCAGAAACACAGACGAGTCGCCGTCGTGCAAATATTTCGTCGTCGTTGTCGTTGTCGGCGTGACCACGACACGCTATTTTAGGAATAGGAATAGGGATAGGAATCAAAAACAAAACAGCAGCAAGCATGTCTCTGTCTGAGTCAGCATCCTGCTCAGAGGCTCCGCTGTGCAAGCGGCTAAAGTTGGATGAAGCCGGCGACGATGGAGCCTCTGCTCTGCCGGAAGAAGCAGCAGCATCATCGAGCAGTGGAAGTGGCAGAGGGGAGAGCAGCAGTCGGCGCAAGCTCGCTGCGAACAACAGCAACAACAACTACGAAAATCACGATAAAGCAGTAGACGACGTTGACATGTCGAGTGTGACAGAGACAACTAGTGTGGCGTCAGACGTGTGTGTATCGTCGTCCACCTCTGACTCGCATGCAGGCAATACGTCAAAGCGAGCAGCAGCTGCCGGCGGCGGGGACGTTAATATCGTTAGTACATCGTCAGCCGTGAATAAGGAAAGTAGTAACAATTGTGCGTCGTCCTCGTCCGCGTTGAAAATCAATTCACTGGACACGGATACGGAATCAGCATCAACCAACTCCAACTCTGTCAGCTCCACCAACTCCACCAATAACAACAACAACTCCCACTGCACCAGCAGCAACAACAACAACAACAGAATGGCTGCCAGCAACAACACCGGGGGAGACATCGACGAATCGCTATATTCGCGCCAACTTTATGTGCTGGGACACGATGCGATGCGTCGCATGGCCAACTCGGACATCCTCCTGTCGGGTTTGGGCGGATTGGGTCTGGAGATAGCCAAGAACGTGATTTTGGGCGGCGTTAAATCGATCACCCTGCATGACACAGCAACTTGTGCGGTAAGTTAAAAATCAATAATTTGCATTCTCCAAAGCGATTTTCGCGCGCGCAACTAATGAGAAATAGAGAAAAAAAATATTTGACATGATTCATGATTCTGCAGAAACAAACAACAACAATAAAATTTTCGCAAATTCGCTGCGGCATTTTGTAGGTTATGTTAATCGCTCTGCTTGGTGATGTTTCTAGTTTTCTTCAGCGCCTGAGAAAGCAAAAGAAAAATTGATAATTTCTTGTTTTATTCTTTTTTCCATTTTTTCTTTCTTTCTGCCTGCTTTTTGTGCTTTTTGTTCTCGCAAAAAAGTGTGCGAGCGAGACAAACAGTGTTGTGTGCGCCGTATGTAATTGTTTTCGCGTTGCTCTTTTTGCCCACATTCGTTTATGTTTTACTTTGTCCACGGCCACCAAAAATACAGTTTTATTTGCATCGCACAAAGCAATTAAACAACTGTGTACCATTAAAGTGACTGTAATTGCAAATTATTTTACAATGTTGCCTGCCATTTTGCAAATGGCACAAACGTTGAACAGAGTTGCCACCTGGCATGCAGGTCTGCAGCAAACAACGGGTCACGAAGCGGCTTCTTCCCCTTTCCGTTCTCGTTTGCATTCCCGTTGCCATTCATGATGCGTCATCTCCAGCACCCTCCCATCCCCTCGCCCTGCCTGACAGCGCAGTGAAAGAGTCGCTGACTTCAGCTGAATTTCACAATGTTGTTTTTATACCCGCTACTCATACATAGGTTAGAAGGGTATTATAACTTAGTGCCAACTGGAAATGTATATAACTTGCAAACTCCATAAGTGTATGTTCTTGATTGGCGTCAGCAGCCGAGTCGATATAGCCATGTCAGTCTGTCTGTTTGTATGAACACCTAGATCTCAAAGACTAGAAGAGCTGGAGCATTCAAATTTGCTATCAGTACTCGTGTAGGATATTCATATCTATATATCAGTTCCGCCCCCGCTTTTGAAACTAGAAGTACACAATATCTAAAGTCGAAAATAGGTTCCGAAAATTTGGATATAATCTGTCGAAAAACAGGTTATTCAAGAAACAATTTTAATGGGAGAAAATCAAATGCAACTTAACATGAATGATATATTATGGTTTATTGTCAACGTAACAGAGTAATTCACACCAAATATACTTTTCGGTATAAGAGCTTTTCAGCGGGTATCTCGCAGTCGAGCCCTCTTGACTTGTTACTTGTTTTCTTATTGTTGACTGCGTTCGCTGAACCTTCTCTTAATCTGTCTGCAGCTCAACGACTTGTCATCGCAATTCTACCTGACTCAGGCTGACATAGGCAAGAATCGCGCGGAGGCCTCGTGCGCCCAGCTGGCTGAGCTCAACAGCTATGTGCGCACTCTCTCCTATACTGGACCGCTGTCGGAGGACGTGCTGGCCAAGTACCGAGTGATTGTGCTGACCAACTCGGATGCGGCGGAGCAGGAGCGCATTGGCAAGTTTGCCCACGAGAACAACATTGCTCTGATCATTGCTGAGACGCGCGGCCTGTTCGCCAAGGTGTTCTGCGACTTCGGCGACAACTTCACCATCTACGACCAGGACGGCGCTCAGCCCGTGTCTACGATGATTGCCAGTGTCACGCATGATGCCCAGGGCGTGGTGACGTGCCTGGATGAAACGCGTCATGGATTCAATGACGGCGACTACGTGACCTTCTCGGAGGTGCAGGGAATGCAGCAGTTAAACGGCTGCCAGCCCATCAAGATCAGCGTTTTGGGTCCGTACACCTTTAGCATTGGCGATACCAGCAAGTTTGACGCCTACAAGTCGGGAGGCGTGGCAACGCAGGTGAAGATGCCCAAGACCATCAGCTTCAAGTCGCTGGCCGAGGCTTCAGCGAATCCAGAGTTCTTGATCTCGGACTTTGCCAAGCTGGAAGCGCCAGCTACGCTGCATGCGGCGTTTGGCGCTCTTGGCAACTATGTGACCAAGAATGGCACATTGCCGCGTCCCTGGAACGACGAGGACGCTGCTCAATTTCTGGATATATGCAAGAGCTTGAACGCAGACGTCGACGAGAAGTTGGTGCTGCAGTTTGCCAAGATTTGTGCCGGCAACACCTGCCCCATGGATGCGGCCATTGGTGGCGTCGTTGCCCAGGAGGTGCTCAAGGCCTGCAGTGGCAAGTTCACGCCCATCTATCAGTGGTTCTACTACGATGCACTCGAGTGCTTGCCCGCCGAGACGGTCGCCGAAACGGATGCACAGCCTCTGGGCACTCGCTACGATGCACAGATTGCGATATTTGGACGCAAGTTCCAGGAGAAGTTGGCCAGTGCCAAATGGTTCATTGTGGGCGCTGGCGCCATTGGCTGTGAGCTGCTCAAGAACTTTGGCATGCTGGGTCTCGGCGTTGGCGATGGCCAGATTTTCGTTACCGACATGGATCTGATTGAGAAATCGAATTTGAATCGTCAGTTCTTGTTCCGTCCGCACGACGTTCAGAAGCCGAAGGCTTTGACGGCCGCCACTGCGATTAAGCGCATGAATCCCGACGTTAAGGTTACGGCACACGAGCTGCGCGTTGGCCCCGAAACGGAGAAGGTCTTCTCCGAGGACTTCTTTGGCAAGCTCGATGGTGTTGCCAATGCTCTGGACAATGTCGATGCTCGCATTTACATGGATCGCAAGTGCATCTTCAATCGCATACCACTGGTCGAGACTGGCACCCTGGGCACCATGGGTAATGTGCAGGTCATTGTGCCATTTGCCACCGAGTCATACAGCTCCTCGCAGGATCCCCCCGAGAAGAGCATTCCCATCTGCACGCTGAAGAACTTCCCCAATGCCATCGAGCATACGCTGCAGTGGGCTCGCGACTCCTTCGAGGGTGTCTTCAAGCAGGCTGCCGAGAATGCGGCTCAGTACATTTCAGATGCACAGTTCACCGAGCGCATCCTCAAATTGCCTGGCATCCAGCCCCTGGAGATTCTCGAATCCATCAAGGTGAGTAGGCGTAGCTATCTAGTCTTGGAAATAGTTGCTGTAATCTCGTTTATGTACTTTTGCAGAAAGCGTTGCTGGACGATAAACCGAAGAGCTTTGCAGACTGCGTGGAATGGGCGCGTCTCTACTGGGAAGATCAGTACGCCAACCAGATTAAACAGCTGCTCTTCAACTTCCCACCGGATCAGGTGACATCAAGTGGCGCACCCTTCTGGTCGGGTCCCAAACGCTGCCCCGAACCCCTTGTATTTAATGTAGAGGACTCCATGCACTTGGACTACATCTACGCAGCGGCCAATCTGCGTGCCGGCGTCTATGGCATACCCCAAGTTCGCGATCGTCAGAAGGTAGCTGAGCTGGTGCAACAAGTCAATGTAAGTATTGAAGGGCACATTAAAGGAGTAGTAAAATCTTATGTCTTATTGCCTTGCAGGTTCCCGAATTTAAACCACGTTCTGGTGTCAAGATTGAAACAAATGAGGCAGCTGCTGCCGCGGCAGCCAACAACTTTGATGATGGTGAGGTGGATCAGGACCGTGTGGATAAGATCATCAACGAGCTGATCAAGAATGCCGACAAGGCCTCCAAGATTACACCCATGGAGTTCGAAAAGGACGATGACAGCAATCTGCATATGGATTTCATTGTTGCCTGCTCCAATTTGCGTGCGACCAACTACAAAATCCCACCGGCCGATCGCCATAAGTCCAAGCTAATTGCTGGCAAAATTATTCCGGCCATTGCCACCACCACATCGGTGCTGTCCGGTCTGGCTGTGCTGGAGGTGATAAAACTTATTGCCGGTCACAGCGAATTGAGCATGTTCAAGAATGCATTCGTCAATTTGGCGCTACCCTTCATGGCGTTCTCAGAGCCACTGGGAGCGGCCAAGAATAAGTACTATGACAAGGAGTGGACACTGTGGGATCGCTTTGAGGTCACTGGCGAGATGTCGCTGCAGGAGTTCCTAAACTACTTTGACGAGAAGGAGAAACTGAAGATAACTATGCTGTCGCAGGGCGTCTCAATGCTCTATTCATTCTTCATGCCCAAGGCCAAGTGCTCGGAACGCTTGCCGCTGCCCATGTCCGAGGTGGTGCGTCGGGTGTCGAAGCGTCGCATTGAGCCCTATGAGCGCTCGCTGGTCTTCGAAATCTGCTGCAACGATGTGGATGGTGAGGATGTGGAGGTGCCCTATGTGCGTTACACGTTGCCCTAAGCCGCCAAGTCTGCGTCCACGCCCCCTAATCTTAATTGTAACGGTTAAATTATTATTTAAAAAGAAACGAAACACAATTTGTCGTCGCGTTCGGAGTTGTGCGCGCCTGGAAATTTTAACTGTGTGTTGCGCGTATTGCATTTCAATTAACAACAACACGAACACCAACACCACCACATACAAGGAGAAAAACACAAAAACAATTATATTAAATCAACACTAACACACATGTACACCCATCTAATTGGAATTAGAAATTTTATATTATAAATGTATGTGTAATCCTATAAGGAAAGGCAAATATTGAATTCGCGTTACACAAAAATACAAAGACTCGACTTAAAAACTAAAAGAAAGGAATCGAAAAATCTGTCTGCTCAGCATAGGTTAAACACAATAAAAAGAAAAGCAAAAAACAAAAAAAAAGGAAAAAAAAACATTCAAATCAAATCATACAAACGGAGCGCATTTGAAACTGTTTCATCTTGTTTATCATTTTTTTTTTTATTAATTCGATATAAACGTAAAATTACTTTTAAAATGTATTAACAGGCGAAGCAACTGAATAAAGCTGTATATTTCATATGGTAACCAGTCAGTGCGTTGAATCATCCTCCGGGACTTGCTCGTCCTCCTTTTGTCATTTATCGTGCTGCATCTGTAATCTCATTTGGTTCTTAACGTCTTTTGCATAAAACCACGACTCCCTTGAGCTTAAGCTTATATTGCGACCCCCATCAGTGTCAGGCAATTCTTGCCAACTCTATCCATCGCTCCGCTCCATTCCTATTCGGTGCTTCTGTTTGTTGCACTTGCGCTCGCAGTCAGTTAGTAAAAAGTTACGTGACACAATTAAATATTTTATGCCCCAAGACGTTTATGCCGTGTCGGTGGCAGTGGCTGCCACTAAAGTGCAATTGGCAACTGAAACGCATTCCTCTTCGGCTCTCTCTAACGCACTTCTTGTACATCGTAAAGTTGTGGGCGTGCTATAATTAAATATTACACGCAATGCAACTGAAGTATACCAAAGTTATGCAGCTTCTTTCCTGCTTTGCGGCCTGCAAAACTTTTCCCGCAAATTATGCAGTTAATGAAACAAACGCTAAGTGAATCCCCTCCTAAAGAAAGACATTGGATACTGATACTATCTAAGACCTGAACATGTGAGTAATTGATATGGTTTCAATTTCCACATCGCTTTGGATTTAAAAATTGAAATAACTTTATTTAGTTATTTTATATATTTTTTACAACTCTTCAGGAGTTTAGGTAAGTCCTACCATAAATATCTAATTATTTGAATACTCTGAGAATTATATTAATTTTTTAACACTTTGTATATTTAAAATAATATTTTTTTCTTCTTTACATTAAAGATATATGAGTATGGAATCTTTTTTGCCTTTGGCCAGCTCATCCTCATGTGCAATACATATAATATTCTTGGTAATATTACGAACCACTAAACCATAAAGCCCAGATATACATATACAGTTTTTGAACAATTTGAATCTCTTTCTCTCATAATGCGTCAGCATTTTTGATAAAGAGATACAGCCATACAAAAATCAGTTGACTCATGGGAATCATCACATAAAGGCATCATCCAACCGTGCTCTTGAAAGACTTACAGAATTCGAACTCTCTGGAAACGAAATGTGGATAATACTCGTTTAACCTGAGCTATACTGGGGATTTTTTCGCGACATAGTGTAAATCAAATATGGTTCATAAAGCAATTTTAACTTTAATCGGTGGGTAAATATATTAAATTATGCCATAAATAACTGAGGTATTCAAACTCATCCATAGAGTATCAAAAATTCCCCAGTTTTATGCATTGATTTAAATCTTTTGTATCTCGCTTCTTTGTTGCTATTTTTTATATCATCATTGTCTGGTTGTCAACCTGTAGGCTAATATCCAAAATACGTCCGAATAGTACTGCATTAAATGCTTGAAATAATTTAATGATGAAATTGAAATATGAAATTTTCATATTGCGTATAATAATAATCGCGTTGTTTTTGTTTTAATTAATTCATTCAATAAATTTTCACTGGCTGTGACATTTTTTGCGATAATGAGGCGAATGGAGAAAGGGAACTACGTCGAACCTGATTAATGACCATATTGGATTGGAGCTCCCAAGGTGGGATAACTGATGGACACGGGCAAGTGGCAAGGTAAGACGGTGCATTGTACGTGGGGTCCAAGGGGAAAATGCAATTGTTATGACAAAATATAAATAATGTATTCGCTTAATTAATTCCCCGCAGAGTGGCTAACTGGGGGAGGCCAATGCTTACAATTAGGTTGGCATTTCCTGTATGACCCGACAAAACTTTTACTTCAGTGATCGTGTGGATCATACATTTGGCCGAAAAGTGATTCATCCGCTGCCAAACTCATAACTAAAAAAAACTATAAGTGTTGGTGTTGATATTAAATGCTTTGTTATCAATCCATCTAAAAGGTGTATAACAATGTTATTTACGAATAAATGTATGACGAACCGGTTCGCCAATGGTTCAGCGTCATTGCCCATAAATGTAATTCAATATTTGAGTGGTAACAAATGGGAATTTTTTGCTATTATTAGATAAACATTAATTTTTTGAATGAATGAAGAATTATTAGGATTCAATATTAAAAATAATTTACAGCAAATAATTAATCATTTTCATTTGGTTGATCAAATATTTCCTTGATATAAGTATCATCTTATAAATTGAGCTGTAGGGTAACTGTAAGTGTATACGTTCACATGTATTATCGAAATCTATAGGGTATCAACAAGAACGACAAGGTCTTCTAACATTTGGTAAAACAATAGCACAGTTAACACAATTTGAAATTGTTTTAATTTCCTGCCTCACTTTGGACACCATGTCGTCTGTGGAAATGAGACGTGTTCGATTTTGCGCACCTCCTAAAAAAAAATTGAAAGCTAGAAACATGTAAATCATACGAACACTGAGTGTCCATTTATGAAACCAAATTGTATGTAAATATTTAAATTGAGTCATAAAAACATTGCACAATAGGAAGTCTCGACAGGAACAATCCATATCGGCTAGGCGCTCATGTTGCGCCCACACACACGCTCACACGACTATAAGGAGATAGTATAATGTTGCTAAGTAGTCGCACACTCCACATCATTTACATGGCACGAACTTTCATCAGTCAAGATATATTTATTTGCCAGCCGTTCAAAGCGCAAAGATACAACGTATGTTATTTATCAATTGCAACGCAATATTATATTTACAGCCACAACAATAACAACAAACAGATAATGCCCCTGAGTCATTGACATCGCAGATATTAACCTTAGTCCAGCCTGCTAAATGCATTTCATTTCTCTTCGAGCGTCTATCAATAATTATATTAAAAGAAATAAAATGGTCTGCCAATTATCGAATTCAAAATGCTCTCATCATTTTTTATCATATTATAATATACTATTTTTAAGTTCCATGACAGTTTTTTGGTAAAGTAGTCAGGTACGTACGGCCTAAATTTCTTATCATTAAAGACTTTCAAAATTTAAAAATTATAACACTTCAATTAAAATTAGTTAAGAGTTTTTTTCGATACCTCAATATTCAGATAATAATTTTAACTCTTTACAGTGTTTCACACTCAACTCTTAGTTTATAATGCATCCGGCAAGAGTATTAAAAATTGAAAACATAAATCATATAAGAAGCACAGCGGATGTGATGACAATGTGGGTCTGATACTGAGTAGTTCATGTTGATACGGCGTCCGATCTTGACCGTGGCTCCGATAAGTTTACCTATTCATCGATCGGAAGTTGCGCCATGACGTCCACGCACAGGTAAACATAACTCTTGTCTAGTGTACAGATAAGATATGAAACAACATATTTTTATTTAATTTCATATAGTCATAGGTTTTGTTTTTAGGTCAGTTGACTGGTTATTGCAATCGGTACGCATTTAATTTAATGTTCAATTGACGATTGAACCATCAAGACCTTATGACTGAGTCGTGCTCGCATTTGCCGGCTGCTAATTTGGGCGTGGATATATATCACTTGAACGTAGAGCCTAGTCTAGGTCAATCATTATACGTAGATATATTGGAGATGATTAAAGACCAATAAGCTAAATGTGCATACTGTCATTTCTTTTAATTTTAGCAGAATTTGAATATTCTTGTGCTAATGGATACAAAAAAAAGTAATTTAAAATTTAATTTAAATAAAAAAAAAAGAATTTGTAGTTCCTAATCTAACAGATCTAAATGATTTCTATATTTAAGCTTCTCTTTATCTATTTAATTTTAATTAAATAATATTCAAATTGCTCTAATTACAGAAATTTAAATTCAAATAACTAAAGTAAAATAAATTAGAGAATTTCAGTGCCTAATCTAACTGATCAAGAATATTACTTTATGGGGTCAAATGTGAACATGATAATCAATAGTTTTTAGATTTGAGCTTCTCTTTAATAAGAGAAATTGCCGCTTTGCACTTTTCAATAAGAAACTTTTGTATTTTATAACAGCTGCAGCTCCATCGATTCTTAAAAATAAATCAAATTAGGGGCCGGAGTCAGATCATTTCCTTCTTTCAATATAAATTCTGCAGAATTGATTTAAATCGTTTGGCAGCTTTATGGTAACTTCAGTAAGTCATCTTGTGCAGTCAACTGTCTACACGCTCTTTCATTATGCTGACGAGATCGCTCGCGCTCTTTTCGCGCTCTCTTTTGTACTCTTTGTTGTATTCCCATTTGACTAAGTCAAGAGTCAGAGCAAGCAAATGGCTTTGTTCCGAGTCCGCTTCTCAACGCATTCAGTACCGGCCCGTCAGCCAAAGCCAACACAAGGCACAGGCGGTGAAACGAGATTCTCTGTGTTTCATGCGAGAAAGAATTATTTTAATTTCGAATACGAATAAGACCCAAACTAGAGGAAACGAAATAAAGAGGACGCATCGCCATTGCTTAGCAAGAGAGTTGCGTGAGTGTATTTTGTTGTTGTTGTTACTGCGCGGCCGCCTACTTCTTTTGTAATAAGGCGCGCACAAAGCCAACAACAACAATCACAAGAATAAGAAGTGGAGGAAGAGAGAAGGGCAGTGTGGAGCAGGCGTCGCGTCTGTGTCTGTGTCTGCATCCGTGTCGTGCGTGCCTGTGTGTGTGTGTGTGTGTGTGAGAACGTGGGATTACAGTAACAAATGCACAGCAGCAGCAGCTCCTTTGTATACGGAACGCGTGCTAATTAATTGTGTCGTTGCATTTACAAAAAAAGCAAAAAGCAACAACGAAAACAAACAAGCGTCGTACAACGGCAGCTAATGTGTATTTAATAGTGTCGGTTCGGTGTCGTGTGTCTTAGTTTCGAAATTCAAATTTAATTTATTACGAAAACGAAAACGGCTTCTCCCATCCGCGCCCACCTCGTTGTATGCGTCATATGTGTGTGAAAGAAGAGAAAAAAAAGGGCCAAGCCATCGCCAACAAAGCCCTCCAGCCAACCAAAGCAGTTTCCACAACAAAAACAAAAACAAAACGAAACAGAACAAACACCACCGCAGCGTCGCAGAACTGTTGGAGAACTGCGGCTGCTTCTGCTGTCATTGCGCATGTGTTGGTGTTCCCCGCCCGCGCTAAAAATACTAACAACAACAACATCAACACGAGCGACAGCGACAGCGACAACGACAACATAGAATAAGCAGCATTAAAATAAAAGTGAAAAGTTCACAACTGTAAAAGAAATTGCACACGAATTAGCAAAGCTGCAAAGCTAACGTTCACGTCGACGCTGACGCTGACTGCACAAATATCGGAAGCAGCGGCATCAACAGCATCGAGTTGTGAATAAAAGTGCAAGTTTTGTTTGGTTTTGAGTGTTTGGTGTGACTTAAACATGTAACAAATACACAGAAACCAGCAAATATCCATATTGTGAAATTGAGAGCAGTCCACTGCACACAACCTGGCAAAGTTTCTCTGCTCCGTGCACACCCGAAGAAAACGAAAGAAATGTGTTACACATATGGATTCCTGTTTGCCCTCGTCTGGCTGTCGTCGCCAACACCGGCTGCAATGGCCGTGGTCGATGTAACAGCTGCAACAGCGACGCCAGCAACGGCAACGGCAACAGAAAATAAGCATCAGCTGCTGATGCATCACAGCCACAGCAGCCACCACAATCATCATCACAGTCATAATAATCAGCACATGCAGTCCGAAGACCAGAAGGAGGAGACCACCAAAAAGACTAAAGTCGTCTCAGAGGATATTATGGTAAGCTATAGCTACCCCATGGGACTGCTCAAGAATATAACCAGCTTTGGTTTATCGTCTAATCGTATACTGATATTTAAAGATCTATGAACGAGTGGGTTGTTATCATTTAACTATATATTAAAAATTAATATTTGTCGTTTATTTCTTAGATAAATTTCAAGTTTAGTTAAGGTTTTTACTGAATAAAAAAACAATAATTAGATGCATAATAATATAACTTACGTTCTTTTTAATGTTGTATGTACCTTACTTAATAGTTCCTGGTATATCTAGAAACCCATTATGCTTGTGACAGTAAGAAATGTTATTCCTAAAATTGGGAGCTGTAATCCTTATAGTTTTATGATATCTAATGCTTCTGCATCGCATCGTATATTGAAGCTGATTCATAAATATGAGAATTATGTATATGTTCGAAGAAGACCTTGTTTGCTTATTTGTATACAATTTTTTGAATGAACGTTGCATCATAAACTTCATTGCGTAAATAATGTATCTGGCATACGATAATTTCGCAAAAATTTAAATTTGCATTACCTCGAAAATCTTGGTTTCAATTTGCTTAAATATCAATTTATTTATTAAAACAATTGAAGAGCTAGTTTTAATTGGATATATAGTATATTTATGTGGGGAATCTCCGATTTCTAGCTGAAAGATAAACCGACCACTTTCTTACACTCAAAAGGGTTATGAACCACAGTATTTTTTATTACTATCCAATGTGGCATTTAAAACCACATTTTTTCTATAGTTACATGATTAACTATTCTTGAAATTATTAGTCCATTGGTTTTTCTCTCCGTGTAATTGTGGATGGTTTTGCTTACTCCTGTTGTCTGTTGTCCCGTGAGTCTCCGGGCTGGTGAGTCACTGGATTGAATGCCCTTCTTATTTGGGAAATCCGACACCTGTTAGTTGCACATCCAATCATGCGCTTCCTTTCTTTCGAATTCATTAGAAAACTACCACCAATAACAACTAAAAAAAGGCCAACTTGACGCAGGAAGACCGCAAACACAAAAGCTAAAGCAGCAGAGACAACAGACAACAACAAACACGAATTGACTTCCATGTCTGTGAATGACATTTTCTTCGCTGCAGTTTTGCCAATTAGAATTTGGAAAAGTTGAAAGCAAATTGCAACAGTTGCGCGACAGCGTCACACTGGCAACTTTATAAACAACTCGACGGCAACTGCAACAGCAACAGCAACAACTACTCGTATCTGAGTGTGCGTGTCTGTCTGTCTGTCCGTCCGTCCGTCCGTCTGCGTGTTGTTGTGCATGAGTGTGGAGATAACTTAACTTAAGTTCACTTTCTATGTACATTTTCCGGGCAACTTCCGTTTGGAACCGCATTCGCCTTTGCCCCCGATGCAACACCCTGCCTCCATCTGCTCCAACTGCTTCTCAACTCCTCCCCTATCATCTTGTCTTGGTCTTCGACCACGCCGTTCTCCGTTCTTCGTTCTCTGTTTGTCGTTCATTTGATTATGAGAGACTCATAAGCGCGAGTGCGTGAGTGTATGAGAATATATTCACTGCCATGCGAGTGTATGCCGCTGTGAATGTGCCTTTGTCTGTGTGTAAGTGCGTTTATTGAACCGGGAGCAGCGGCAGCAGCAGCGGCAGCGCCAAGCTGGCGGCACGGCCAGACGAACTCGTCGTCGTCGACATCATCAACATCGTCGTCGTGGTCGTAGCCTCCGCTACTGTGCCTGTCGTTCTTGTGCCATATACCTAGTACATATAAGCAGGAACGAGGGCGGCTCCACAAATGCTGATCAATTTGAACTGCAGATTTATCAGTAGAACTCTAAAGTAATTCAATATATTAGAAAAAGGCAAGGCATGAAGCCAGCAAGACTGCACTTCATGTATATTAATCTTTTTTGAATGTAATCTTTGTACAGGATCTACACTCAATAAAATATATATACATATATCTACAAAATATATTGGTTTTAGTTCGAAATATTCGATAAAATTAAAATAGTTTATTCGCCAACTATTAATTTACTATTCAACTCGATGTCCGTTATACCTTTTTCCATTTCGAAGACTTCGTCTAGATTAATCCATACTGCCCTCTGAAACGCATACACTCGCACACACTATATAGCGAGTGTATGTGTGACATATGCCTGTGCCTCGGGTTTCGATATCCTTGCTAAATAAACAATATGCGGGCTCGATTCGAGGGCCGCCGCTCTCCTTGTGTGTTGAACTGCTCGCATACTACAAGTAAGTAGTTTTTATTTCAGCTGCTCGACACTCGACGACAACGTTCAACGGGGCTCAATTATAATTTTCTCACTCTCCGCCTGGGCCTTTAATAAATGTGAAAATTTGTCTCCTTTCCATATTTTTTTTTTTTGCTCCACTTCTGTTTCGTCTGCTTGTTCATCATACTTGTGTGTTTTGCATGCCAATCCAATGGACATGCTGTTGTAGTGCTGGGGTTGGAGTCGGAGTTGGAGTTGTAGGAGTAGTTCGGTTCCACTTTGCGAGTCGCGTGTCTGGAGCTTGTGTCTCTGACTCATCGACTGGTTCAATGTCCTTAAGAATACTTTGCACTCTCGCCTTTTGCCTGGCTCCTTGGCGCGAATAAATTGCTCATATTTTTGATTAAAAAATTTGTTCGTATAGACGATGCCAAGACGCTCACAGTACCCACGCCATGCCTAATGAGCACCACCGTTCACGCCCAGTCCCCAGTTAATAATGAAACGAATACCCGATTATGTTTTTAGTAGGAATAACGAGCCGAACTGCACAGCACTGAACCGAATGCGTATCCTAGCGGGCAGACAAAATGCATTAAACCCTCCGAGATGCAGCCAAAACAATAAGCGTGCATTGTGCCGGCAACAGCTCCCCGATCATATACAGTATGCACGCACACACACACACGCAAATTTATATATATATATATATATATAGTATATAATATGTGCATATATATGGTCGAAAGGGTAACTTAGTGTGTGTGCAGTTCGTTTTGGGATTTTGGGGTCATAGGCACGCGACGCTCCACAGAGTCGGACGGACGGACGGACGGACGCCTTATCTTGATGCTGCTGCCTCGCTTGGAAAATGCATGCAACTGTGTGTGGCGTTGTCCCATATATGTATGTGTGTGTGTGTGTACACGCACACAGGGGCAAAGCCATTGGCAGTGTATGCAAATGTGCAACGGGCATGTGCATTTATACATATGTATGTGTTGATTTTATTTTCAGTTGTTATAGTTGAAGTTGCATCGCTTGTTGTCGTTGTTGTTGTTGCTGCTGCTGACCTCCGGCGTCACGCATTTCGTGTTCTTCTATTTGTGTACACGCAGCGTGTTGGGAATTCGTATTTGTTGCCAGCATTTTCGTTGCACATTAATAATTGTTAATAATGCATGTGGAGTGACTGCAGTTGCAATTTGTTTCATAAATTGCACATTTTACAGCTCGCATCTTTAATAACCAATCCACCATCAGCAATGTCGGATTAATGAAGATATAAACTGAAGATGATTACATTGCGAACATATTTTGTAATCTTTTCATTTCCAAAATATTTTAACAAATTGTATTTTTTTAATTAAAATTGTTGCTTGTTCGCTATAAAGATACCATAAATGGATTGTAAGATACTTTGTTTCTATACCCTGAACATACTGCAAGAATGTTATAAAATTGAAATTAATTTAATTATTGATGATTCAGCTTTAAAGTTGTTCGATTTTTTTAAATTATGTTACAGAAGTAACATTTATTTTATATGGTTTGAAAATGTATACTTCTGGGTATCGATTACAAAGTGCATTAATAACAACATAAACTGCATTAAACTGACTCATTTCAAATTTACCACAATTACTTAACTTATTACTACTATAGTTGAGAGTATTACTAATGTATATATGTAACTTTTCAGAACCCGCATAAGTAACAATAGTTATACATATATTAATATCTTTGAGTGCGTAAAGAGGGGAAACCTTTGTCGTGAGGGAATTATGATTAAATCTTTTTTGTTCTTAATCCGCCTTACTCCGTTTGGAATATGGAAATACTTCTCTGACTGTCCTCATTGTCTTTGCTGGAGTCCAAAAAAAGATGTATGTGTATGAATGAGTTGGGGCTGATGCATGACATCTTTAATTAGTTGATCGTTTTATAGCTTCCTGGTAGAGCCCTGGGCAATTCTCGGCCACTGTTTACTTTTATGGCACACTTGAAGCATTTTCAGCGTTTCACTTTAACAGCAACAAACAATAAAATACAAAAACAAAAGAAGAGGGAACAACAATAATAATTATAAGTAAAGCCTCGCTTAATAGGCTTACGACAATTCTTGAGCGCCAGTTGAATGCACTAAGACCCCGTCGTATAGCTGGCTACAAATGATCGTATAATTTTTATAAGGCCACGCCAACTCCATATACGATAATGCGAAAGAGATGCAGCATATGCCAGACTCTAAAAGCAGAAAGGAGAAAGAGCGAGAGCGAGAAAGGGAAAAACACCGAGTGGGGGCACTTTGAAACAGATTAAATGTGCGGCTATTAATTAAGTGACGACGATTGCAAGTCAACTCATGTCGAGTCGAGTTAATTTAAGTTTAAAACGAGCTCAATTCGAGTGATTCACTGCGTTTTTTTTGAGTTACATAAATCAAGTATCTGTTAAATGAAATTATAAATTACAATAAAATATTTCCGTTTGCATTGCTGACACTGAATCCACACTGAGAACTCTCTCTTCGAATACATTTGCATTATTCATCTGAAATAATTTGTCAATCCGTACACACTCAGGTGTATGACAAATTCACACAACACTTATGGGAAATGTGCTAATGAGACACGCCGTTGGCAGCTCAAGTCCGAGTAAGAGTTCGCAAAGATTTGAAACAGATAAACAAAAGCAGTAATACTTTGGAATACAGTGGAAAGAAGAAATTGTATTCAGACTTTACAGGAATAAAAAAATCTTGACAACATTTTTTTAAAGCCATGCTTTTTGTTTATGAATATTTTTAAATATAATATTATTATAATTGAAATAATAAAAACAGAATTTGGTAGCCTCTGTTACTTGGTAAATAAATCGCCACACAAAATCTATACATGATTTTAAAAATTTAAAATATTAAATAAATATATATTTTCCATACGAGAGACATATTGTACATGCGAAAATTTCTAGAATTTGAGATCGAGTTTAGGATAAAGCAATTCTAAATTAAAATTGTATAGAACTTAGAAGTGAAGTTTGATATATTGATTTCCAGGGTAGACGCATCTAAAAATGTTTCGAAATTGTAGAATATAGTTGAGCCGCATAAAGAGATTCGCGAATATGAAAAAGGTTTGTTATTAAATTCTTGTGTGGAATTCCTTTGGTGTGATTCGCATACTAATTGCTGGGCATCCTGCAATGCTTGTCACCTGGTTAAAAGCATTTACAGCAGTCTATGCCAGACTTATGTGTGTGTTGCGCCCCTGTCGACGAAGCATGCAGTCTGTTGGCTGGGCCTTTTTATTAAATTTCGCTTTCAATACAAAATGCGACGCGTTTTCCATTTTCTATTTAGTTTTTTAATTGTGTCACGTAGAAAACTACATACGACCATTGAAAATCCTGCTACCTTTTTAGCTGCGCTACGAAATCTGGCCACGAGTGTGCGGCACTCATGGTGTTTGTTGTTATGGTTGTTGTTGTTGCAGGTGCATAAAAACGGTGCACATTGAAATGCAAGGAGCGGAAAAATGTTCAACACAGTCGCACAGGAACAAATAATGCCCAATTTGCATTGAGACTGGCATTCAGTGAGTTTTTCGAATGGAAACCCGACGCAGCGCTATAAAATTTATGCACTAAAAAATATTAAATAAAAAAGCAAACAAATTCCGGCACAAAGAAACAAAAGAGAAAAGGCTAAGAGTACGTGTTGTGCACAGCTAATATGCAAGTCTGCCAAGTAAATAGGAAGTATTTACTAAAACAAAAAATATGCCATATGGACGAGCAAAGGAACAAAAAACAAAAAAAAACTTAATTAAAAGCTGATAAGCGCAATAAATGAAACACGCAGAAGGCGATAAGAAAACGATAGAGAGAGAGAGGCGCACGTCGATGCATTTTTCATTTGTTTTATGCGCCATTGATTGATTTTTAATAGCATTAGGGCACACACACACACACACACACACAAAGTACACACGCTGTAGCATTAACATCAGCGCCACCATCAGTATCATCATCTGGCAGCCCTCGTGGCGTATGATTGATGCATCAACCAAAGCTGCAGCAACATTCAACCGCAGTTGTTGTTGTTGCTGTTGTTGCTGTTGTTGCATTTATGCATTTTGCGTATCCGCATTCATCATTATGGCTGCGTACTTAAATATGAGAAATTTGTTGTGCATACAAATTTTGACAGTCAATGTGCATGCACATTAGCCAGTTTCAGTTCCAGTCGCACAGTTGCAGGCCCCAAGTCTCTGGCCTCCTCAAGTCCCGTCTCGGCTTGCCTTTCAGATCCAATCCAGCCTTCCTCACACTCATAACTCGTCCATCGGTCATGTGCACAATTTTGGTTAGCAATGACAATGATTCATGTAGACAAATGCACCAAGAGACTAAAGAGGGGTTTCCACAATCGTAGGGCGTGGCTCTGTGCCTACACATTTCACAGGGCAGCCATCGAGCGGTACCTATGCAAAATATGTGGTTTCATTGCATTGGACACATGTGAGCAGATGTGGGTGGCCCACAATAGGACGGGAAATTGTCGATAATAATGACATGTTGGGCAGAGGGAGCAGACTTAATAGCAGCAGGCAAACTGAGTGGTCCATGAGGAATTACTTAATCAATGAGAGACCTGCAAGGCATTATTACGGAATAGACGGATTCCGATACGTGGTTGTGAAATACTTGTAATTCGCAGCTATTGCTAAAAGTAACACTTCCCATTTCAATAACAATTATCGGTGCATCGATAATAACCAGCTGATCCATATATGTTAGTTGTGGAAAATGTTAGCGAAACATTTCAGTTTGTGATCAGATATTTCGCATCTGTTATCCTGAAGTAGGGCATTCAAATTTCTATCTCTTCCTTGTGCTGGAAATCTTTTTAGCCACAAAAAATGCATTATCGAAATTGCACAATCGTTATTGTTATTGTGGGGTAAAAATTGCAGTTTTATCTGCTGCAAGAAGGCGACAGACGGACTAAGCGATAGCCAGCAAGAAAAGAAAAACTGTCGGTTGAGGGAAGCGAACCTTCGCCGGACGCAACATTAGCAAAAAGATGCATAAAAGCGCTTCGCAGTATGCAAATTCTCTCAGTTGGCACTTTTTCTTGGTGGAATAGCTAATGGCTGCATCAGCCAGAGAGAGTGTGTGAAGAATAAAAATGCAATAAATTCAAGAGGGAACATAAATAAATATAAAGCTAAAGCGTCTACTAAAAGAAGCAAAAACAAAGAACACACAACAATTTGCTAGAGAACAACAAAATCGGGATGTAATGTGGAGCTCGCGCGGTGCTTCTTATTGTTATTATTATTGTTGTTGTTGTTGTTCTTGTTGCCACTGTTGCTGCTGCTGCTGTTCTTTATGCTGTACAAAGAATTATAAACAAAATGCAAAGCAATTGAATTTGACCCAGATTCAAGACCCCAGATTCAGCTCCAGCATCAGCATCGCCATCAGTCTCAGCATCAGCTGCTGTTTGCCTCGTTTTTGGTTCGTTTTTTCGTTGCTTTGTTTTGTATTTTTGTATTAATTATCACATTATGTGTGCCTCTGATTGTAGCACCAAGCGCAGCGAGAACAACGGCGACAAACCAATTTTTATTCGATTTATTTTCGGGGCGATGCAACGCGGCACGCGAGCTAACGGGAGTCACGAGACAGGAGCAATAAGTCAGAAAGAGAGAGAGAGGAGGGAAAAACGGTCAGCGAAATATTTGACGTTTGGCAAGAGGCAACCTCAAAAAGTCAGACTTGATTTTAATGATGCACATGCAACATCAGCAGCACTGCGAATGCTTCACTGGCCTTTTCCAATGAAACGCCGCAGCATTCTTGCAATAAGTTGCCACAACACACATCAATAACAACAACAGCAACAGAAACAACATCACCGACAACACCGACAACGCCTTTTTGGGTCCGCTGTGGATGCAGCAAGTTTCCTTTTTAAGTGTCGCTTGCTGTCGTTGGCTTTGCCATCAATTATGCGGCATGTTGCCCAGCCTCAACCTCATCCACGTTCACATCCTCAGCCGCTGAATCTCTGCCACAACCTTCGACGCTGTCCATGTGTTGCATGTGGCAGCTGGCAGCCAAAGAAGGTGAGGTGCGCAACATCCACGGCCCCAAACACGTAGGTGTGTAGTCAGTTTTCAGTTTGCCGTTTGCAGCTTGCAGTTTTCTGAGTGGCAGCCAAGCCGTCAATGTTTTTATACTCAGCAGTTGACTCGCCAATCGGGTATATTAATTAGAGTTTATGTTACGATAGTCCAAACACAAATTACAGTCTAAAAAACCTTTGAACTCTAATGGTTTAAGACAGTTCCACGTTTTATTCCACAATGACGCATGAAGTATTTCCTAGCCCATCACACTCATCTTTTTGTTTTTTTTCTTGCATTTGCGGTTTACCTGTTTTGCTTTAATCATCTGCGCCAGCGCAACGTTGTCTGAATCACTTTTCGCCCGGACACTCACTCTCGTGCTTTAAATCCCCCTCCATCTCTCGCTCTCTTCCCCAATGAGCTGCGGTTCAAAGTGCACAAATATTTGCCCACTCATAAATGCGTCTTTTGGGTTTTGCCGCTTGCGTTTCGGGGAAAAAGGAACCCCAATCAGTTACACGCTCTGACTGATCAGTCTGAGTCGGCTAATTTGGCCACATACAGTAGTCATACTTGCTAAGAAACTGGTTTATTGGCCCGTTGTTATCAACGCCTCGAGATCTGAGCTGCACACTTCGCTGGCGCCTGACCAAAATCCAGCTCTATTAGCTGGTTGGCCAAATAGCACAGCAGGTTTCCAGTTTTTATGCAATAATCGACGACTCGTTGTGGAAAAGTGTTTTCGCATTAGGAAATTTCTGACCAGAGGCTTAAAAAACTATGAATAAGAAATTTGTAGTATTTTGCAGGTGATTCTTCACGATGTATTTTTAATGGGTAGCACTACAAAATATTTTATAACATTGATTGACGTGAAATAAAGCAAAAAAATAATATTAACAGCCTTAAATAGAAAATATGAAACGTTTAAAACCAAGAGAGAAACAGAAAACTAAAAGAAAATTGGGCTACATTTATATGTTTGCCATAAGCTGGATTCAAAAAGTCTTCGGTTTCTTAATGCTTTAAGCTTAGATTTATAACGCTTAAGCATTGAGTAAACATCAGTTTGTTTATTGGATTCTTAAGTCTTTTGTGCGGGTGCAATACTTTGCAACTAACTCAAATCAAGCGCCCCCTTCGAAGCATTGGCCTTTCCGTAGATAAACTAGCTGAATGTATGGGCAACTAAATTGAATTATTGAATAAATTGTGTTGTATATAGCAAAGGCATCAATAGTCACCGTTGGAAGTCTCGAGTCCCCAAAGAGGCGCAGCAACTGTTGACGGAATTCCTCTTTGGCCTCAAGTCTATTGCACAGTTGGCAACAGTTGTTGCCGGTTGTCAGCCACGAGGTCTCGACTCGGCTCTCGATGGCCATAAACACAACGCACAATATATCACAAACCATATCGGGTAGCTGCAGCTTAATGTGCGCCTGCAAATGGTATTAATGTCATAAGTTAAGACGAAACCTTTTATCCGAGCAGCATTCTTGCTGCCGTTGTCGTTGCCTCTGTCGTTGTCGTCGACTCGGATTTCTACAGATGTAGAATTTGCATATAATTGGACCGAATGCCGGAGATGGCAGGCAGCTCAACTTGATTTCCACTGTCCGGAGACCGTCGTAGCTGGGCAACCATATGGTGCATTTCACGACCGATACTTGGCTTCAAATTCCGTGTGTCCACGTCGCGAGAGTTGAATTGAGAGATGTGAGAGGGGATCGGGTGATTGAGGAGCTGCTGTCAGAGATTTCTGTGTTTACTTAACTGTCATGCAAGTCATTGAACGCAAACTTTAGCCGCTTTGTTTTAATCAAAAACAAGAACCAGAACAGAACATGGACAAGAACATGAACGAGAACGAGAACAAAATAATGGAAAAATAAGCAAATAAAATTAAAACAGAAATAATAAGAAAGAAACGTCGGCCAGATTGTTCATATACATAAATAATGATTTATTTGTTTATTGCAAAAGCGCAACAAAGCGGAGTTAATCAATTTTACTTGCCTTTAAGTGACCGACCGCATGGCCAGGAAAAACCTTGGACTGCAGTCTCGTTCGATTCATTTTAATGCATGCCATTTTCCCATTTCCACCAACATTTTCTATTTCCTCATGTTGCTCGGGGACCCAGTCAGCCTGGGAGCAGCCAGCCCCACAGCAAAGGCAACAGCAGCTGTGGGCCACGATTACTTGTTGCTTAGGTTAGAGCTGAGCGCGTGACACGCACGCTGAAATGAGGTGTGCGTGATAAGCTCTAAATCAGTCGAACTATATTTGTATATTGGAACACCAACACACAGTATTTTAAATAGTTCGTATAACTTTTTAAACAGCAGCAATATCAAAAATATAATGAAGAAAACTAATTAACTAATCTTTCATCTAACCAGATTATGTATTTCTGATTATTTTCGTAATCTATATATATAAAAATGAATCGCTGTTCGTTAGTCTCACTAAAACTCGAGAACGGCTGAACGGATTTATCTTATCTTAGTCTTGAAATGTTCGTGGATGTCTAGGGAAGGTTTAAAAGCCGAGAAAAAATCGAATAATTTCCGGGAAAACCCTAAAAATAGACAACGTTTTCTAAATAATATGTAGAGTCAATTTGAACTTTATTGCTATTCAATAAAGTTCATATTCAATTATAATCACTCATCACTGTTGTCTAAGCAATTTAGGTGTGTTCCTAACGTCAACGAGTCAATTTGTAATTTATTACCGCTGCATAAAGTTCAAATTCAATCATATCTATCAAAATAGTCTTCGCGTGCGCTTTGAAGGATCTAATGTCGCGTTCCGAAAATAAACAAAAGTGAATCGCGAACGCGACAAAAAATGTAATAAACCATTAGTAGTACTGATTTTCAATTAATTTGGTCGGCTTTGCGAAACTTAATTTTAGCTAACTCCAGTTGTAACTGTATCAGATTATTTTTTTAACAAAGAATTGCGTACGACACTTTGATAGAAGCTGTGAACAGTGGATCTGGTGGAATTTATTTCCTTGATGCTCCCGGAGGAACCGGAAAAACGTTCTTAATTTCATTGCTTTTGGCGAGGATCCGATCGCGAAATGATGTTGCTCTAGCGTTGGCTTCATCTGGAATAGCTGCGACTCTGCTAGAAGGCGGACGAACTGCGCATTCTGCCTTGAAATTACCATTAAACATGCAAATCACCGAAACACCAATTTGCAACATCGCCAAAAATAGCGCAATGGCCAAGATCCTACAGGTATGCAAATTAATTGTGTGGGATGAATGCACAATGGCCCATAAGAGGTCACTGGAGGCGCTAGACAGAACATTGAAAGATCTTCGTGACAACCACAATATATTTGGTGGGGCCATGATTCTGTTGTCAGGTGATTTTCGTCAGACTCTTCCAGTTATACCCCGATCAACTGTTGCTGATGAACTAAATGCATGCCTAAAATCATCGAATTTGTGGCAGTACGTAAAGACACTCCAATTAACAACTAACATGCGAGTATTTTTGCAACATGATGAAACTGCAAATGTGTTTGCGAAGCAGTTGTTAGATATTGGAAATAATAAAGTTGCAATGGACACCTCGACCGGATTCATCACATTACCCACAGATTTCTGTCAGATCACAGATTCAAAAGAGGAGCTTATTCAGCGTGTTTTCCCAGATATAGCGCAAAATTTCAATAACCATAATTGGCTGAGTGAACGAGCAATATTGGCAGCGAAAAATAAAGATGTCGAGGATCTCAATGCGACCATTCTGAATTTTCTTCCAGGACAGTTGATTTCCTTTAAATCAGTCGACACCATTATGAACCAGGATGACGTAGTTAACTATCCCACAGAGTTTTTAAATTCACTGGAATTACCTGGATTACCACCTCACAATTTGCAGTTAAAAGTAGGATCAGTTGTCATCATGCTGCGTAACATTAATCAACCTCGACTATGCAATGGAACAAGACTGGCTGTGAAAAAACTGATGAATAACGTCATTGAGGCAACAATCATAAAAGGAAAATACAAAGGAGAGGATGTCTTGATCCCGCGAATACCGATGATTCCAACGGATTTACCATTCGATTTTAAACGCTTACAATTTCCAGTACGTCTGGCCTTTGCGATGACAATAAATAAATCGCAAGGACAATCTTTAGAAGTTTGCGGAATCAACTTGGAGTTTCCCTGTTTCGCGCATGGACAGTTATACGTCGCGTGTTCGCGCGTCGGAAAACCATCTTCTTTGTTTATTTACGCACCACAAAACAAAACAAAAAATATAGTTTATGAGAAAGCTTTAAATTGATTAACAAACTGTATCATAATCGTGTGTGTCTGTTAATAAAAATTTAAACCTTATAAATAGCCGGTATTTCAGGAAAACTCTGTTTTTTTAAGTAAGCATCATGGTGTTTCGAAAATAATAATAAAACTTCATACTTAATTAAAAAAATGCTTTTTTATTCAATACGTTTTGTTTGTTTTGAAATTAATTTATACCAAAGTTTAGGTCTTTTATTCGATATTTATCGATTGAGGCAGTACGAAGTCTGCCGGGTCACTAGTTTATAATAATTCTTTTATTTTGAAAATGTTGAATTTATAATTTATTCATATTTGCAATGTTTAATTTACAATTATCCAAATAATTATATAATTTAAAACTTGGTTATTTTCTAATCGACATTAAAATAGAATTAATGAGTTTACTTGTTTTTGGATCTTGTTCCACAATGCTGGCAATATTCAGTTCACGCTACTTGTATATATTTATGTAAATTGTGAGCATAAATCATGTATTTTAAATGAATTAATCGGTTCTTTATCAAATTCATCGTGATGCGCGCTTGCATCCCTAACTCACTCTTAATCGCTATCCCGCCCTATATCTCTCTGACTATGGCGAATTCGTTACTGGCCAGGGCGAGTATCTCATCAGTTTCCCATAAACATTCAACCCGTTCAACTTGGGATATGTGTGTGTGTGTGCAGTGGGAAGTTGTCGATATTGCAATTTACGTTCTGTGGTCTAATTAAAGTGCAAGTACAACAGCTAAACTTGCGGGCAGGTTGGGCTACGGCAGCGAATTGCGAATTGCGAGGGACGAGAAGGAGCCACGGTTCGAGAACCAGCGTCATTGAACATTGCGTGTTCGTTATTTTGTGGTCAGTTCATTTGCTGCTGCCCTTAAACTGCAGCTCTGAGCCCACAAGCCAACACTGTTTGAATATAGTAAATATGCGGAGGCGTCTCGGTCCCCAGAAATACCCTAGCCTGACCCTAACTCGGTCTGCAACCCTTTGCCCGTCTCATTCTTGCTCTGCGTCTGTGTGTAGTTGCTTTTGTCTTTTGCCCGGCTTCATTTTTCTCGCATCCCACATTAATCAATGTTGATTTCAATTAATTTAACCATCTCTTCACTTGCCAGTCATTGTGGCCGGCGTCCTGCCACTGCCTTTTTATTAAACCAATAACACAAAACGAACACAAAAACAAAAACACAGAAAGAAAAAGAACAAGTTAAAGAGAAGAAAACATGAACCAAAGAGAGAACCTCCTACATTGTGGGTTGACGTACGCCCATCATTCAGTTCGTGTCTATGCGCGTCTTTTATTAAAATTTGCAGTCTATAAATTGCCAAGAGGTGTTACCTTGGGTTAGGCCACAGATTGGCGGACAGAGCGTCGGCTAAAGGGACTTGCACAATATGTTCTTGGGACGTAGCTGCGGCACACATGTTTCCTCAGTTGCGTATACATATTTTATGGCCCTATATGTCGGCAACGGATATCCGTTGAAATTGAATATATATCTATGTACTTGTGACTAGAAATAGAAATTAGACAGATAAATTAGAGGGCGAAAAGGGATTACGATTTTATAAGCTGTTAACACGCAGTTTTCCTTACTTCATTTTGCTGAAATAAACATTTTTATGTGGTTGAATAATTTTCGAACTGCAAGTACAAATTCTTACACTCAAGAAAATAAAAAACCTAATCATTGCAATAAATTTGATAAACTTTACTGTTGCTTTACGATCAGTTTTAATTTGTGTGAAAAATGTAAACCTCCTGCTGACTATTTAAGAGCTACATAGAATTTGTTTACTCTAAAAGCTGTTCATCACGATAAATTTCATTGTCTGTATGATGAATTGAATTGCCAGTGGGATGAATTGAAAATTAAATGTGTGTCAAATATGCACTTTAATTGAAAATCGTAATCGCAACTTGTCATTGGCAAAAAATTAAAAAAAGTGCATTTGCATAGGTCAGGAAGTTTGTTATGCAACTCGTGGTCTGTGTTGTTTTAAGCCAAAAGCAGAAAGCAACCAAAAGCTAAGAGCTATCTACAAAATAAAATGGACATACATTACATTTAAATTAGGGATTTAAGATAGTTATAGTAGGATTTAAAAAAAACCAGCCCAGCAGCGTCTTAGCGATTACGGTTTGATCCATTAGTTGATAGTTCTGTAAGGACAAACAAAATATATATATATACGAGTATACATTTACATTGTAAATACTATCGGATCGAAAGTATTTCGAAAATATCGATATTTTCATATTTTCGCCAAAAAGGAAAAATTTCTCTTGCTGCTAAGTGGATTATCAGAAGCTGTTCCTCTACGTTTATTGTTAGTTATCAGGGCAAGTGCCAGATGCAAGGCCATTATCATTTGTCATGCTTGAGAACCGCAAGGAGAGTGCATATGCGAGTCTCTCAATCGAGTTTTTGAAACATCTCATTCAATGCAGCAGTGAGCATATTTTTTATGTGGCAACCACACAAAAGCAATGTGACCATTATATGATTGAGTTATGTTTTGTTGTCCCTGCGGCGCTGCTAACACGTAAAATTCCATCGAAAGCTTCTCCGCTGCCGCTTCTCTTGGCCGGAATACCTCTAGTTGCATATGGAGGCCATAAATTTGATGGGAGGGAAAACCTGTTGTTGTGGGGCCAGGCGAGCATATCATGGCCATATCCTGTCAATTTACCCCCAACTGCATCCCGCATGCCATATATATATATATATGTATATATAGTACGTATAGTGTGCTCCTTGCCACATGCTCGTCTCGGTTTGCTGCAACTGCTTGTGGCTGCTGCATTTTCGTTTTTTGCGCATTTCTCACAATTTGTTGCGCCTGGCTCGGTGTGGAGCGGATGCTTCTGGTTCGAGTTGGCATTTGACTTGACTGAAGTTGGCAGGCGAGCACAGGAGGAGGCTTGCTGCCAAGCTAAGCTAAGCCAAGCCATGGCATGGCAAGGACAATGTGTCGCCTCTAGGATTTGCCAGGGCAGGCAGCCATCTGGTTAGCGTTGGAGATAGATACGCTCGTTTGTTGCAGTTGCTTGTCACTTTTATAGGTTTGTTTGCGGCTTGCATCCCTTATTGGTTATTGGTTATTGGTCTCTAGTCTCCCTTTATTAGTTGCCGCCTGTCGTCGCCTCTGCCGCTTGCTGCTTGCCGCTTGCCAAGAATTATGGCCGTCAATAGCCAATGGGCCATTGCAGCCCCAACCCGCTGCCCGCTGCCAGCGAAAACAATTTGATTTGTTTGTCTCCTCCGCCGGCGTGTCCTTCTGCCTCCACTCGCTTGAGCGACAGTTGATTAAAACATGCATATGCCTCTCAACCTACCCGCATCCAGCCATTTGTCCAAGTAATTGAGTTAAGTGACGCACTGAGCCCTTTCATTTATTGTTATCGCTGCTGTTGGTGTTGCTGTAATTGTTATTGTCCATTCATAATTATAATCCAATAAAATAATAAACATATCGCATCGTTCAATTTACTTTCACACACTTTCATTTCCACTTTGCTGCAGAACTTTTTGTCACGCAAACTTAACTAAATTAAGCTAAACATTTATAGCCCAAACTCCCACTCTCGCAATTACTTGGATACCCATCAATTGTGCGCTGCCAAGCGGGTATATTGTGCTATACAAAATATTCGTATTGCAGTTGCTTCGAAATAAACATGGGGCATTCTCGCGTCCATTTCATCGACCTGAATCCATTGCTTATATTGGTTTCGTTATTGGTTTCTGTGCTGGTTATTATTATTATTATTTTCTGTATCATGATTTTGTTTACACGCCAAATGCGCACGTAGCACGTCGCACTTTTTACTATTTTTTCTTCATTCGACACTCACCTGCTGGCTGCCTTTTTTTCTCCACTTGTTTTCGTTTTATTTATTTGTGTTTTGTCGCTTTTCTATTAGAGTGAAACCCGGCTTGACCACGTACAACATGCACTCTGCTCCCACCTCCGCCCCGCTGCTGTTTTTCGATTTTCAAACACGTAGCGCCAGCAAATTTCCCATTAAAAACGCAAAAGGCCAATGCATAAATGATTGATCCCCCTGTCCTCCGTCCTCTGTCCTCTGTCCTCCGTGCCCAATCCCAGCCTGCACTCTGTACCCCGTTCACGACTTTTAGCCGAGAGAATGGGAACTCAAGTAAGTAACGCTTTTGCGTTTGCCATGAGCCCAGTGCACGAGGCTTGTGCATTTCATTCACTTACTCATTCATTCACTCACACACTTACTCACCCACACTCACACACACTCTCATTGATTCATTCATGCCACTATCAACAGCTATTGTAGTTTATTATCGACAACGCCGACGTCAATTCTGGCGTCGGCAACGGCGTCACAGCGTGTGGTCATAAAAACAACGCTTGTCATCGTATACAATCCTCTACTCCATCTCCAACTCCAACTCCATCTCCATCTGCAGCGGTATCTGTATTTGTATCTGCGACTGTGACTGGGCTTGGGTTGCGTATCCTTGACACTCCTTGTTTAAGTCAAATTTATGGCCAAGCATTCGATTAACCAAATTGACTTACCTTAATGCCGCTCTCTCGCTCTGAAATATGCCATCTTTCCTTATCCCATCTATTTCCGCATTTAATAAATCATCAATTCACCAAAATTTAAATTGGGATTGTTTGTGATTATCAATTGTTGTTCGAAATTAATGTCAACACACGTCCAGCCCGAGATAAAGTCATTCTTCTTTATCCATAATGCAATAATTAGCACAAAACAATAAGTTGTTTGTTTATTTTATATTAGATTGAAGTCAAATTCGAGACTTAAGCTAATTAGAAATTGAATTGGGAATGTTAAAGTAATTCATTAAATAATAATTTACTTTTATTTTCAATACTAAAATGAAGACAAATTCGTTGCTAATTAAAAATTCTAAGTGAAGACTGGTTTAATAGTTCTACTTACATGGTAATATGATGTTTTACTACTTATTAGTTGGCTCAACTCTTTCTTTTGGGTTATGCTACTTCTCTGTATTTCTCTTTCCCCCTCTTCGCATTGAAATTTATGGGTAAACTTTTGCGCTTATAAAAAATTAATCAAGCGTCGCTGGGGCCTCAAACACAGACACACGGTTTCCGTTTGTCGTTCTCCACTCGTCCGATTTCTCAGTTAAGAAACTTGTACATATTTTAATTGATATTGTTTGCATGTATATTGCATGTTGCTGTTGCTGTTGCTGCTGCTTCTGCTGGCCAATGACTATGGTAGTTATAGGCTCCCTTGTCCCGATACGTTATGTGAATTTCAATGTGCCATTGTGTGGGCTTTCTTCGTCAACCCTCAGCAGCGAGTCGTTGAGTTGAGTCGAGTTGCGACAACGTAACACAAAAGCAGCGTAACGTTAACGTAACCGAGTGACGCTGACGTTGAAGCTGATCCTGATGGCTGACGCGTTGCAACAACGTGACAACTTTTATGACTATGACGCACTTTGTGACCAACTGCCGCCATTGACATTTCTTAATGATTTTTTCCCCCATCCTTCTGCAGGATGTGGCATTCGTAGTTGTTGGCGTCAAGTTTTCCGTTCTGTTGCACTTGTAATGTTGCTTGCATTTATATAAAAAAAGAAGCACGCTCTGAAGTCAAGAAAGGATTAAAAATACAAAGGAGCGTAAGTCACGCGGCATGTAGCCAAGGCCACACTCTCACCTAACATAGCATGTCCATTTTATAGTCAGACATCTTCATAAGGCCAACTTAGTTGGGATATAAATTGGATATATACTACTCATTTGTCAATACATAATATTGTTGGCAAATACAATTTTTTAATTTTAATTTATCAACAGGTCTATCATTTGACAAGTTTTTGTGTACGTTGAATTTAAAATTTAATATTAAAAAATAATATCTTTAATTAATTTGTAGTCAGATTATAAAGGCCGAAGTAACAAGGTATCTTGTAGTCAGACACTCTCAACTTTAGCGTATTTTAAAAATGTTAATTTCAATTAACCTTTATTTCTTGTAACTTACCCAACAGTATATAATGAAATAATTTTCTTGACTAAACAACATTCATTTCATTACATTTCTAATTGGAATGTTGAAACTTTGCAAATTATTTTTATTGCCACGACACTTGCTAATAAACCATAAAATATTTAACATACGAAGCAAAGTTAATCAACTTTTATCTTGATAGTTTAATGTTCTTAAGAAGTTCTTTACTTATCGTCATTCCCAGTGCCATTTAACTAAAGTAGTCTGGCGACTTTCCTTGTCTCTCTTTTCTAATTTGCCTTCTGTAATCAACCTAAAGTTCTATTAACACTTTTATATGCACTACACGATCATGCCAGTCTGGCCATTCATCAATCGATTGCCCAATAAGTACAGCTAATCGCCACACATCACGTTCTTAACGCGTTACCAATGAAATCTAAACTTTTTAACGTTACTTTGACGTCAAAGAATTTTTGTGAATCGACTTTGCTTGGCACTGATTCAATGGTGACAATGATTATTTTTTCTGTTTAGTTTCTTACCCCTTTTTTGGGTATATTTTGCATAGAGTTGACAACATGAAATAGAGCCAAATATTGAAATTTTTCAAAGCTGTTTTCATGTTGTTTTTCGCATGTTTTCAATGAATTGTGTGCGGGCGGAGGCGGAGTGGAGGCGGGGCGTGGCAGAGTGTGTGACAATTTTCTCATATACTCGTATCCGAAATGAAAGAGAAAATTTAATTTGCAGGTCACGTAATTTGCTGGTGTGTGTGTCAGCGTGTGTGCCACGCCCCCTACCTTATCTACATACATGCGTGTGTGTGTGTTAGTAAATAAATTTGTCCGGTAGCTGTGCTGAGCTGAGCGTGTGTGTTGTTGTTTGTGTTCGTTTGTTACATGTAAAAATATGCAAATCCAGTCAACACATATGGCCAGAACTCTGTTTTGTCGTCGTCGTCGATGTCGATGTCGCACACTTTACAGTTATGACTGTTTATTTGGTTGCGGGTCGTGCCCCAAAAACAAAAACAAAAAAATAACAAAAACCCTGGCAAAAATAAAAATATGCCCATCGATTGTGACCAGACTCTGGGAGAGTCAGAGACTGAAAAAACATAGAGCACTCTGCCTGCTTTAGACCGAATACCCTGTTGCGCATTGCCCATAGTATATATACTTTTCGTATTATTTAAACATTTTTAAATATATTTTTTTGATTGTAAATTGCGGATATTCCACATAAATAAATGAAAGTCTAGTTGGAAAACATGCTGGTGAAAGTTAATCAGCATAATCACACAGTCGATCAAGTATTCAACTTTAAAGGACAGTCTGCTTTTTTGTGGCATACTTTTTGGCTTATTAATGTAACGTTAAGCTTTGTTGTTGTTGTTGTTGTTGTTGTGACTGTTGCTTTTATCATTAACTTTATGCAGAAAGTTTTTTATGCTGGCATCATTTGCCGACGCGCCTACATTAAGCCAACAAATAGTTTTGGGCTAACAACAACTGGCAGCCATTTCAGTTGGCACACTTCCCTAATGCATCTGTGTGTATCCTTGTAGTCCACTCCCTCCTCCCCGCTTATCTGGTTTTTGGGCCCACCACTTACAATGTTTCCATCTTTGCTTTCCACTTGCAGCACAATTACCTCATGCAGTTTGATTATCTGCCCAAGTCAGACCTGGAAACCGGCGCCCTGCGCTCCGAGGAGCAGCTGATAGATGCAATACGTAATCTCCAGGTAGGTGCTGCCAAGCAGATGCTGCCACTGTTGCTGCTGCCACATGTATTATGCACAATTTCGCAACTAACATTTTGTTATTTCCTCTTGCACGTCAGGCATTTGGCAACATTCCAGTTACGGGCAAAATCGACCAGGCTACGGCCAAGCTGATACAACAGCCCCGCTGCGGCGTGGGCGACAATAAGCATGCGTATAATTTCTCACCGGATAATCTGGATCACGGCAGTGGCCGCAGCATTAGCTCACGTGTCCGGCGCTATGTGCTACAGGGAGCCAAATGGGATAAAACGGATTTAACATGGAGGTGAGTTTTCAAATTGCAAAATATTAAAAACAATATATTAGAATGGAATTGGTCTTTAATACATGTTTTCAGTCGAATTGATTGGTTCGCTACTTTGCTGCTAATCGACTGTTTGATACTTTAGTCAAACTGCTGCATTTTGCTTAGATCAAACTGGTTTTCATTATGCATTTTCTCACACAGTTGCGCTGCCAAAAGGTCCTGTGGATGCGCATTTCAATTAAATTGCATGCAGTTCATTAATTTTGCAACGCTCATTTAGACGCGAATTTATAATTTTGTAAAGCAAGCAGAGTCCTGACAGAATTCCGAGTACGACGGCAACGCTGCTGCAATCGGTTATCCTTCTTCCCCCCTCTCTCTTTCTGAATCCTTTTAAGAATATCCTGCGCATACGCGCGTTCAATTAATTCAAAACTCAAACGTAGCGTAGCTTGTTAATTTTTATTACAGTCATTGCATTTTGTCAGTGCGCAAAAAAACTGGAGTCCCGCCCACACTCCCCTTGCAACGTGTGGCAGGGAGCAGGGCGCTGAGGGTGGCATGCCCTGCGTTGCATAATTTGATGTCTAAAGTGTGTTTTTATGTAAAACAAGTCGCTATTTTTTGTTGTCGCTGTTGCTGCTGCTGTGTGTATTTCGCTGTTGCTATTTGGTTCTTAGCCATGCGTAGCGACGTCTGCGTGAATTGTTAATGGCCAAGTTGGCCCGCTGTGCCGGAACGGATCGGAACGGGGATTGAGATGCGAGGTGCACAGTCCGAGTGCTGGGTCGCCAACTTGGCGCATTCATTAAACACTTTGCGCCAAATTGAATTTTATGATGGCCAAAAAGCGTTGGCAGATTGCTGCCGTCCTGATTGCAGCTGTCACTTTTAATGTTGTATTTGATTTTTAATGTGCAGCTGCATAATTGTGCGTCAAATATGCAACAGACAATGAATCCAAACTTCAGTGCAGCAGCAGCCGAAGTTTAATTAGCGAAGCAGTAAAAAAAAGTGCTGCATACTTTTGGGCAGCGCTCTAAAATGAGATTACACATACGGCGCATGTGGCAGACGACTTGAGGGCAAAAGCAAAAACAAAAGCAGCTTTTAACAGCATAGAAAACCCACATGCAGCGCTTTAATTATTTCTTGTGTCGTCTACGCTTAATTGGCCATTAAGGCTATGGCTCCAGGGGGGCGATGAGGCGATGCGGCGCTACCAGCGGTTGGTCAACGCACATCAAATTGACTTTACATGAAATATACATATAAAAACAGTCGTCGCTCTCTCTCTTGGTGTCTCGTGTCTGGCCCACTCTGTGGCGTCTCGCTAGTCAATATGTATTGAGTGACCTGCTTTTTTGCTTGGCTAGCTGCATGAGCTCTCGCTTAATTGCGAACAAAGGCAGCTGCCACAGAGTGTGAATAGGAATGCGCAGAGCGTGGAGCGTGGAGCGAGGAACGCAGCAAGTGTTTTTCCATTTCCGGCGGAGTGCGCAGCATGCAAATTGCCAAGCGGAAGTCGTTTTTAGTATTTTGTACTCATTTTGTTTTCGCGCGCACACTGAAACAGACACACGCACACAAAGACAGCGACGAGTGACAACATCCTGACCAGGGACAAAGTTGCTGCGTGCCATTGCAAATGCCTTGAGATACGAGACTCTGAAATTGCTGCACATCGTAGAGCGACAGAGCGATAGAGTGAAAGAGAGAGCAAGAGAGAGAGAGAGAGACACAAATCAAGTGTCAGCTGCAACCGCAACTAACGGAAGCGTCCAAAAACTTAACTTGTGCTTTGGACAAAATGTTTAAGCCAAATTGGCAATTGTTTCGCAATAGGGTAGGAAACTGCAGCCGACAAACTGCAAATGAAGTCCTCCAAGTCCTTTCACTGCTGCGTATGCGGGCAGCATTTGTTTATCAACTGTTGCCACTTTGTAAGGTGTTGAGCAAAACTTTCCTCCTGCCTGCCTCGCACAAAAACGACTTCAATGAGTCTTAATTAAACTTGTTAACAACGCAAAAAGTCAACAATTGCTGCTGCACTTATATCTGGCGTTAGCCTTTTTGACTCTTTTCTGCTTCACATTGTGACTGTGAGTGGGAGAGGACAATAAAACGAAGAAAGCAAGATGGAATTCTCCATTTTCCATTTTCCATTGTTCAAATTGTTATCAAATGAAGCTGCCAGTTTAATGCATTGGCAAACAATTGCCCCGAGAAAATGGTCCACAATACACCAATAAACTCACTTAAAACCGTTCTGTTTCTCGGCTATTTTTGGTAGCAACACTGGCTAAAATGGTGATAAATGTGTTCTTCCATTCACGTTACACAGCATTTTCCGAGTTTCCATTTTTATTGTTGTTTAATCGATATGTATGCGGTCAATCAGCAGAGTTTATTTTGGCAAACATTTAACGGACTTTGAAAAATATTTTGCAGCATACTTTTAGGCTGCTGCAGAAATGTAATTATGCGTTACGCAGCAGTTCTACGTATTATTAATTAACAAAAAAAAGATATGCAAATGGCTATAGAATTTTATGAATTAATATTGTAATAAACAATTTTGGCGAATAATAGCCAATTGTTGCCTGACTGCATTATTAATGCGAGGCGGAACATAAAATTAAATCAGTTTACATTTTGCTTTTAAAGCAGATTTTGTTACGCATGCGACCTGTTGTCACATTAAATGTTCACTTTAGTGGCAAACTATTACGCTATCAATTGGCAATGAGTTAACAAAGTTGCCCGCTGTCCGCTGTCCTCTGGGCAGCCGCATTAATTGGTACTTTCGCATGTGCAGCAGCGTTGGGGCATTAATAAAGCGTGACTTGCAACAGGGCGCTCGCATAGTGAAGATAGTTGAGCGCAAGTTGTGCGCATTTGTTAGATTTTTAATAACATTAATAAAGTGCACAAAGAAGTCAAAGTGCTGGCCGCACGACATGCCATGTCCATGCTGATGTCCAGGCACGCACAGGACGAGGCAAACAGACCACACGGAAGGAACTGGCAATCGAGTCACATGGCGAAGTTTGCGTTTATGCTTATTAGCGCTGGGCTGTCGTGCATGCGAGCCATTAATACAATGCAGCAGCTCAAGCTGAAGCTGCTGCGACACGGAGACGGAGAAGGAGATGGTGAGACGGAAGGAGCGCCATCCTTTTAGTTACAACATAAAGAAAACGTGTATGAATGTCTTCGGCATTGGCTGGAGCTGTGTGGCTCATAAAAACGACTACGTACATCATCCAGGGACCGCTCGCTCGCTCGCTCGCTGCCTCGTCTTCTGTCATGTTACAATGATAAAAAGTAATTTTATGACGCACTCACATTCACACACTCAAACTGAGACCTCCAGACTGACGTTGCACTTATTGGTTCGAAAGCGTTCATTGTCTTTGGCAGACGCACACATCCTGTGTATCCATCCTTTTGTAATGTTTCTAGCTGGCATAAAAGGCAAAGTGCACTCTGCACGGACATGGGGGCGTGTAACTTGAAACCCCTAAAATTCCACGCCTCTTTCCTCGCCCGCCTTAAAGACAACTCGTAAATTTAAAACAAAACAACAAATGCTGGCAAATAAAATGGCGAAAAATTCTAAAACCATTTCGAGGCGCTGACTCGATTTTAATGTCATTTGCTGCAGCTGTTGCAACAGCAACAGCAACGACGAACAACGAACAACGAACGGCATCGAATTGCCGCAAAACCAAAAACGAGCGGCGAAAGAGTTAAGAGAAAACGCGGCGTTTAAATCAATTTCGTTTTGGCTTTTGGCAGCCCCCAAAAACCAACATGTGGCAAGTGTCGTACTGACTGCAGCTGCAACACGCCGCAGTGGCCGCCAAATGTCCTGTTGCCTGTGCGTTATTTCCGTTTCCGCTCCTGCTGCTATCGCGGACGCAGCTTTTGTTTTTAATTTGCGCCTGTTTCATTTTTTGTTTAATTTGTTAATATTTCTGAACATTCGCGTTTATAATAATTTATGCACAAAATAAAGTAAATCACACGCACAGCTGACTGAGAGAAAGTGTGAGAGAGAAAGCTCGTTAAATGCCGCAAACAGAATATGGCAATAGTTTTATATCCGAATCGCTGCTGCTGTTGCTTATTTTTCAGCAGTCATTTGCAGTTGCTGTTGCACTTTGTTGCCTGCCTCTCTCTCTCTCTCTCGCTTCTCTGCTCTCGCTTTTGGCCAGTCTAATGGACGTCATTGGCCATAGTTTTCTGACTTTTTGTATGCTGTCAAGTGCTCGCACTCGAAATTATTATCTGCCATTAATCATGGCTATAATGTTTTGGCTGCTGCTATAAAATGGAAGTGTACCAAGTGGATCCCACCGAGCGGCGCTGCCCAATCCTCCACAGCTCCTTCCCCCTTTTTGCCCTGCAAGTCAAGAACTTGAAATGACAGGGCAATGGCAGGGCAAAGTCGAGGGCAGCTTTTGCCAAAAGCTTGGCCCGAAGCTTTGCTGAATTAACAATTAATTGAAACTAGCATTAATGAACTTTAAAATATGTATACACAATTAATATTTCCAACAGTCTGTCGCATTTAATCAATACTGAACAGCTTGAAAGAGTGATGAAAATTATTTGAATTGATATTATGTATTTGTTCTAGCTCACAGAACTTTTCAAGCTGCCCTCTTGTGTATAATTTTCTGCATCACTTTATTACAGTGACAATTATTTTAACTGCAGGGCATTTTTATTACGACAGTCTTGTAGTTATATTTTCTTTTTTCCGTATACTTGTGCTCTATCCCCAACCGTTGCTGCTCCCCCGCATGACTGGACTGTGTTTTTTACAATATTGTAGACGGCAGACGTTGTGCAGCAGAAAGCGAGTGAAAACCTTAAAATAAAATAACAAAACGTCGAGGCTCCGGCCATAAGGTATTGTAAACTATACATAAATAACAAGCTCAATTTAGGCTCATATTAAAATGGAAAATAGAAATGCAAAAAAGAGAAAACAGAACATTTTTCTGCTGACTTTGACCAAAAAGGTGGAGAAGGCAACCAAAACTGTGTCAACATATCAAAATGTGAAGCATGTGTGTGTGTGTGTGGTGTGTGTGTGTGTGTAAAGGATTGTTTATTCTTGCATGGCCGACTGAGTTGAGCTCCCAGCCTGAACTTGCCCTCACACTTGTATTTGTATTCATATGCATATTCGTAGTCGTATTCGTATTCGTATTCGTATAAAATTTATGACATGGCATATTTCCTTATGCTGGCTAAGGTTTTGCATTTTACATGAATTCCGATAGCTAGATCCTTTTGTCTTAACGCTCTTACGGCAATCTGATACAGGGCCAAGGTGTAGCATTTCAAATTTAATAACCCACCACAGCGGCAACAGCAGCAGAAGCAACAACAACAACAACAACAACAACTACAACTACTTGAAGTATACCTACCGCAAAATTTTATAAGCTGCTGCTGCTGCTGCTGCTACGTTTTGTGGCAAGCTGCGGGCAAATCCAAAAACTCGAACCTGATGCCCGAAAAACCCATTGAAAAACCATTTAGTATAGCCCGCAGGCCTTCATGCCGAGGATGTGGGGTGCAGGGCAACCAGGGGGATGAAAAGCGGAGAGTGGAGAAGGTAACCAACCAGTTCTCAGGCTTCCTTCCAGCTTCCAGCATTCAGCTCGCCCGGACTCTCAGTACGTGTCAATGCAGTAAGCCAAGTTTGTGTGCCCGGTCGTCTTCTTGCCGGCCTTTTGGTTTTTAAGCCACATCAGTCACAGCACCGCAGCAACAGCAGCTCACACACACACACACACACACACACACACACACAATGTCCTTGCTCACTGTTCGGTTGACTGATGGAATTGGGCATCCGAACGGTTTTTGTCGGTAGCAACTTAACACTCACAACAGCTGCTGTGCTGCCTGTGTTGCACTGTCATTGCGAATGCCGTTGCAACTGCAACAGCAACTGCCACAGCCTTTGCCTCTGCATCAGTTGCATCAGTTTTCGTTTGCTGCTGCAGTTTTGTGTGCTAATTTGGCATCTAATTTGCAGCATGGCCGGCAAATGAGCAACTTTCCACTGTTGCCATCTGATGTTGCAAGTGTTGTGCCGTTGTGCCTCCTGCTGAATTTGCTTTTCTGTTGTGCTCGCATTTTGAATATGCTTTCAACTTTCGAGCCATCAAAATGAGTTGACGCCAGCAAAAGAGGCGACGCATCCCACAACAAACCTCATCAATGCCTCGCATGCAGCTCATTTGTCTGAGGTATTGCTTAACTATGCCATAGTGTTGTTGGCTTAAATTGAGAGCAGAATTAAATGGAAACTCAAAGGGCCTGATCGCAGTGTTTAATGATAATCGACGTGGCCCATTAAGCTGCTTTAATCGATATGGTAATCTGCAATGGCAATCAAACATGTGTTGCACGTTTAACTGTCGCATAGATTGAATTTCTGTTTTTACAATAGCTATGATTAATATTTTATAATATTCAGAATTCTGCATATCGTTATTTCCAATGTAAAAAAAGTTATTTAGTCGACCCACTGTTAGTTTCCTGCTGTTAAGTCATTGTGACTTCACATATTTAGATTGTTGATAATTAACTGTTGAATCTGACAATAGTTGTTTAAGTAATTAGACGATTATAGCACTATCGTTATCCGTGTACGCAGCCACTTTGAATTCAGGACAAATGACGCACAGGCAACTGACAGCAAAAGCATATACCAACTTATATTGTATATGCTGTCGTATATATGTATATTTTGCTACACATTGAAACAAAAAGTGTTGAAATCACGAAAAACAATTCTTAAACCCATATGATGTCCAAATTTAACATAGAAGATTGATTCTCCTTAAACACAATTTTTAACTGCACATTTTTGCAATTCCCAATGTTTTCAGTTTTTACAAGGATGAGAAGCATTTTCAATTATGTAATTATTCAATCTGAACATTTTGTTAACTTTAAAAATTCTTAAAAAAAGATTTGTCTAATCTTATTCAAAATTTGAATTCAAATCTTGTTTTAAGAATAAAATGCTAATTCAAGAATTTTGTTTTCAGAATGAAATTTTCTTAAATGAAACAATTTTACTCATCTTTTTAGAGCGTAATTTTTCTCTCCGTGTATATAGTATGTACGTTATATATAGGTTGGCATCGGCGTAATTATGTTTGCTTACGTGAACAGTGTCGTCAGCAACAACAACAACAACAACAGCAACAACAACAGTAACAAGGATGTCAGCTATGCGGACAACACCAACAATGTGGCTTGAAATTTGACACTTTCACAGTTGGTCAGTTGATTTGCTCGCTTGCCCGCCATGGCCTCTGGACCCGCACTTCACCCTCGTCGTCGTCGTCGTCGTCGTCGTCGTCGTTGTCCTCGTCCTGGCCATGTTCATGGACATCGTCCTGTGCTTCAGCCCTGCTGTTGGCAGCGCCCCAGCCAGTCTGCATTTTGTTAGATTAATGTCCTGCTCAATCATCAATAGGTTCAGCGTACTACGCCGTTTTGTTTGTATAGCACTTGTTTATCGTGCCGTTCCCGTTCCCGTTCCCTGTTCCCTGTTCCCGGATCTCGTTCCCAGTCGGGACTTCTTTTCTCGCATTTTGTTTTTTCTGGTTTTTCGTTTCGTTTGCTGCGCTTTATTCTATTTATTACAGCTTTCATTTTGGCTTGTGCATTCATCCTTTGCTTTGTTCTTTCGTTTACTTTTAATTCATTTAGGTTTTCTTGTTGTACATTTTGATTGATGACCACTTTAATTGCGGATATTAAATGACAAGCGAACGCCCCCCAAACCCAGCCCTCTGTCACCTTAGTGCCATTTTGTGGCTTCTTTTCGGCGATCTAATTTTCCATTGGTCGCTCGACTAAATGCCCGGTTGGCGCTTTTATCGATCGCCCGACTTCTCCCCAATTATTGTGTGCAGAAGGTTGTCTTCATTCCATGGCAACCCGATGCGGTGCCGGAGCCGTTGTTCGAACTCTTCCCAAGACCGCAAATAAACAAAGTTAATCAATCTGAAATCAACTGCAATTCGATGTGCAGTACATGGGGTTTTAAGCTATTTTAATTAGAGATTTGTTTGGAGCACATACAGCGAATTTTGTTGAATAGAAATCAATCACAGCATTACCTTGCCACGTATACAAACCGAGCGAAAGCAATACATCTTTATTTACAGCCCCTAATTTGCATTAATCACTGTAGTCACATTATTTAGTGAACATTTGAACATGTCAAAGGTTCTAAATTATGGTGTGACAATCACAAAATGTTGCAATACTATTTAATTTACGACCTACTCGGCCCACAATGTATTTTCATTTTTAAATCACGCGAATAATTTTTATATTTACATTTTATACTATTAGTATTTTGTACAGATGAAAATGTAGTCGACAGATAATATTGTCTGAAATTGGACAGATAATGAAAATGATGGCGATGACTAATACGACTTTATGTGTATAACTTACATCACGTTTCACAGCTCGCATAAACGTATTTAAATAGTCACAAACAAGAGTTCAGAGTTTGTGCAGTTTTATTCCTTTGATGTGGGCGCTGAATACTGATGACTTTGCCAGCCGACAAACTAGAAGTGGAACTGGAACTGGGCTATAACTACGTAATAATTCTAATGAAAAATGTCGAGCTGCAAATGTGATTAGTTGCTTTGATTGTCAATTAAAGCTCAACAACAAATTTGCAGAGGGAAAATCTCGTTAGTTTGTGTTGTTGTTCCCACAGAGCGCCTATATAGAAATATATATACTTATACTACTTGGTGTATAAAGTATATATGTACATGTGTATATAGAGCAGTATATTAATATACTGTCACAGTTGATGATGAGCGAATCCTAATTAATTTTGTAGTGTGTGTGTGCGTGTGTGTGCGAGTGCGTGGGTGTATTGGTGTGCATTAAATGACACAGCAAATCAGTTGGCTTGCTCATTAGGCACATTAATTGATAAATTGATATTGGCTGGACAATGCCAGAGGGCAGATAGGCGTTAGGCTGGCCAAGAGCTCGGGGTAGATGCCAGCGCCAAAGACTGAGAGTTATGAACTGAACTGAGCTGACTTTATGACTTGTTTGCCTCTGTGTCTGTATGTGTGTGTGTGTGTGTGTGTGTGTTGGGTGTGCACACACACTTGAAGTTCAAGTTGTTAAAAGTCGCAAGCTGAAAGATAAACATCAAATCGAGCTGCTGCTGCTGCTGCCGCTTTCGTCCTGTCTGGCTGTCAAATCGAACTTTGATTTGATTTGATATTTTTCGTGCAACTTTTATGCGAACTGACATAAAGTTTGCCAGCAAAGCAAACCCCAAGCTTGCCCGCAACAATCAGTTAATGCAATGGCTGCCAAAAAATGTACAGCAACCAGTAACAGTTGCTGCTTTCACTACCTGGAAGCGTCGTTGTTTTGTGGCTTGATTAATTGTCGTGGGTTTTAGTGTCAGCAGCAAGTTGATTAATGCTATTGTTGTTGTTCTGCTACTGCCTCTGCTTCTTCTTCTTCGTGTTCATCCTGCTCGCTTGTTGTCATTTGTAGCGGGCCTAGTGTCACCAATTGTTAATTGTAGTTAAGCGTTTTAATTTTCATATGTTGCAACAACACCAACAACCATGAACAACAACAAGCAGCAGGTTAAATGCCACAATGACACCATGGAGAAAAAAAGTACTGCCGAAATTCCAACGGATGTCGAAGCCGATGCCGAAACCAAAACCGAAGCTAAAGCCGAAGAGGCAAAACGAATTAATTAGAGGATGCGCCTGCGCACTGCGAGAGAGCGAGAGCGAGCGAGAGAGCGCGCTCTTATAAAGCTTTCGAGGTGAGCTTTGGGATCAGAGCAAAGCACAGTACAGCACAGCACAGCATGTGAAAGCACAGCACGAAAGTCTTATACGAGGCGAAGGCGACGGCGATTCATTCAAATACGGCAGCACAGCTGGCTGAGCCCTCAGTTGCTGGCAAGTTGTCGGTGTGAGTGGTACAAATATTCTGGAGCAGCCGCAACAACATCCCAACATCCCAAAATCCAACGGCCGACCAGAGTTTGTGTGGTGGCAATCAAAAGTTAAATTGCTGTTAAATTAAAATGTTGTGGCGACGATCGACAATGGGGACGTTGGCGCAACACTCGAATCAGCAACGCATTCAACGTCGTCAGCGTCAACGACAACGTCAACGACAACGTCAACGTAATCCCTGCCACTTGACGACAACGACAACGGAAGCGACAGCGGTAACGACAGCGACAACGGCAACGGCAACTTGACTGAAAGTCTCTGCTCTACAATGGCCCGATTAAAAAACAAAAAAGCCAAGCGCTGAAGTGCTCAAGTGTTGGCCAAGTCATTTGTGCGTTCATTGTGGAGGATCTAGCCCCGGCTCGAAGGATGACGATGCCAGAGCTTAGTGCAGCTCCGTCATATAATGTCTGCTAATATTTGAAGAGTGTGCCGCATTAATTGACATGAAAGCCAGAGCACACGAAGAGCCAGAAAAGAAAGAGGCAATGTGAAATAGAAGAAAAGAAAGAATGATGATGATTGTGTGCCCAGACATCAACTGTCTTTGGCTTTCGCCGTGACTCTCGCTGCGACTCTGACTCTGACTCGGCTCTGACTGTTCGTGCAACGTCAAGCTCACTTCAGCTAGGTAAGTGCTGGCTTAAGCCTAAGTCTACTACAGTCTGTCTGTGTGAGTGTGAGAGTGTGTGTGTGTGTTGTATCTATTGTTGTATTTGGTTTGGTGGCAAGTTCGAAGTGATTTATATGCCAATAAATGCACGAAACGGGCGCATTAATATTGCAACTGCTTCAATTCTCACTCTGCCGCTGCTTTAGCCCATTAGAGCCCCGCTCGCTGCCTCGCTGTCGTTCACTGGTTTATGGCAAATTAGCCTGGCTTGTAATTTAGTGTTGCATAGCCAATCGGGCGCCAGACACTAAATTACATAACGCCACTCGACCATATGGTAACAAATAATACGGCAAATCGTTTGCTGCTCGCTGTCAATTTGCAAATTAGAGAGACACAAAAACCAATTGCAAATTTGTTTGTTTTCTCTGCCCTCCACTCTGCTCTCCTGCTTTTTAATGGCCTGTTGCCTGGCAATCAGCCATCAATTGTTTAACATATTGCACTTTAAAATAGGAGCAGGCCCATCAACTATCGCCTATCACAGGCCTTATTTTATTGCCCTGATTCCGTTTTTGCTGTGGTCGTTTTGCTGTTGTCTCTGCGGTGGCTTTGTGCGTGTTGTTTGTTTATTTGTTTGGGGTTTATATAATTACGTGCAATATTAAAACAGTTTTTCATGTGCTTTGAGCGTTGTGCATTTTACACGCCAAAGAAAAAGTATTTCAGTTAACTGCAATCTATTTGTTGAAACACAAAAAATTGAACATTAAATGCTTATTAATGTTTAATGTGCTTCAACCTGACGTGTTGTGCTAACACTTTTTTAGCTTAACAACTATTTATAATTAATATGAACTTATGTTTGCTCTGGCACAATTTAATGTTGCCTACTCTTTGGCGAATCTCCAAAATCACACATAGTACGAATAATATTAAATAACTTTTCAATGTTAGTTTGGTGCCCAGAGGCATATTTATTCAACTGTTAATTAACCCATTTCGAGAATCCAAGTAATAATCCAGCAGCATCAAACGATTTACTCTTGGCCAAGCTAATTAAGATTTCTTGCCTCGCATAACAATATCAAGAACAATATTAGCTAATTCGCAGTCAATTAAATTGCAGCCCTTATTCAACCTATGTAAACATTTTTGCCTTCAATGGCAAATTCAATTAGAAAAAAATCAACTAAGTAAAAATGGCCAAAAGCGTTTGCTGCTTTTGCTGCTATTGCGCCATCTTTTTGGCTAGGAAAAAATCTTTTTTTAAAATAATATTTAAATGGAATTACTTTTAATTAAGTCCGAAGTCCAGACGCGACCACAAAAGCCTGCAGTAACTACAACCAACAACCAGTTCTGACCGTCTAGGACCAAACCAAAAATGTTAACAGTCTCAAATTACCAAGTCGCAACAAACGAAAAAAAAATACACGCAAAAAATGTAGCGCAAGGAAGTGATTAAAATTTTACTTACCTCTAGGTAGGACTGCTCTTCTTGCCTCTCTTGCCACTTGCCCCAAGTTCTTTATTTTTTTCCCCCTTTGCCTTTTTCTGTTGCCTTCGTTCTTTTTTGTGCTGTTTTGTTTTTATAATAAGTAAGTATTAATTAATGCAAAAATGAAGAACTCGAACTTAAGTAGGGCTTCTGCTGTTGGTTCTTGTTTTACAAATGAGCAGCGCTTTGCAGTTTTTGAAATTTGAGAGCGTGACGCAAATTAAGATCCCGAAAAGCGTTGAGGGAACAGTTGCCTCCGTGTCCATTCAACCGAAATGAACTTAATGAAAATGAAATTGACACCTACCTACGCTGTGACCCTGCTTATGAGGCATTCCTTTCCAGTCTCGTTCTTTCGTTTTCGTCCTTTTTTTTTTCGTTTTTTTTGTTGTTCTGCTGTTCTCTGTTGTTTGCTGCTGACCGCAGAGCTTGAAGTAAAATTATACGCACGTCTGCAGTAACGTGAATGTCGATGGCGATGATGAGTACAGTGCGTGTCAATAGTTGAAACACCAGCTCAGCCCAGCCCAGGAAGTTGGCAAGGAGGCGGCCAACCCCGTTCTGTGTCCTGTCCTGTTGCCTGCCACTTCCTGCGCCATCCCGTTGACATTCTGCGTGTGCGGCCAGAGCAATGCTCATAAATCTTCCCATAGTGTAGCTCTCTCTCTCTCTCTTTGTGTGGCGTTATTTCGATTTCAAAACTGTCTGTATGTGTGCATGTGTGTGCGTGTGGCGACTTTATGTTTTATCTTGCTTTTACGCTTCCGAACTGATGGTCCTGCTGCTGCAACCTCAGCCTCCGTGTCTGTCTCCGCCTCCGGCAATATCCTTGTCGCCCGTCCCAGTTCCTGGCCAGTGCCCGAATTGTCTCCAGTTATTTCAGTTTGTTGTTTAGCTCATAAATCTGCTTATCTGGCGAGTCGTCGCATTGCTTGCGCACCGCCTAAAACCATTGCCTTTTGGCATGTACTTTTCGCTCTCGATACCCTGCAATCGAAAGAGTTTCCCAGCAAATAAACACACTCAAATGTGGGATACATTTATCGTATAATTTTGTGTATTTCCCAACGGAAAGGGTATTTGCAAGTTGTATTCAGCTGGATGTGACGTTGTTGCTTTTAAGTTTTTGTTTTTTTTCCATGTGGCCAGATTGGTTCAGATTTTGGGTGGACAGAAACCAGCTGCGACGCATTAAAGGATTTTGCAGCAACTTGACCCTGTTGCAGTCATGCATAAATTTGTTAGATTTGCCCATTGACAAAGCAACCAATATCCACACACACACACACACACACACACACCCAGAGACACACCACAGCACAGCACACTATAGAAATAACAACAAGAATCGACAAAACAATATTGTGCCACAATTTCTGGAACCCAAAATGGTCGAGCGCCTAAAAGTTATAAATATTTTTGGGAATTAATTAAGCCCTTGCACGGGCGACAGCAGGGAGCGAAGAGGAGGAGGAGAGTTGTGTGGGGTTGTGTATGAAAGGAAAATGGAACTGCCTTTTCCCCTTCCCCTTCGCAGAGCATGTTTGAAATATGCACGAAATGAAATTAGTAGCCAAAAGATAAAAACGTAATGAAATCAAATGCGGCCTAAATATTTTGGAGTCGCTTCTGGATTGTCCCCGCAACATAAGAAGAAGGGCCAGAGTCATGGCCAGAGCCAAGAAAATTGAAATATGTGCGGAGCGGCTATAAATGGGTTAGAATGCGAGCGAGTTCTGCAGTTTACTGGAGCGTAAAGTCAAATGCGCTAATGAAAGATTGAGAAAGCAATGCGCAGCAAGAGAAAAGATTATTATAACAGCATTTGACGGAGGCAGATTCAAAGTGAAGTTGGCAAGGGAATTATTTGATAAATTGATAGGATGAACAACGCAAAAAGAAGTCAAGAAAAATCATTTTCAATAGGTATTACAATAGATTAACGAGCAAACAAAAAAAATAATAAAACGTGATAAGAATTAATTAATTAAATTGCAAAAGTAATTATTGAATTGCGTCGTGAAAGATTATCGCTTTTACTTAGTTAACTTCTTCTGCGAAAAAAACAAATTTCATGATTAATTGTCGAGTCTAAAATCGAGGCTAATAAACTTGGCTAGAATTGACATTGCCTATGGTCCTAAGCTAGTACATATTGCTGGTTATTTTAGCCAGTTTTTATGGCCATTTAAAGTCAGTTGCTTGACGTTTAAAGTCATAAAACGGATGGCGAATAAAATGCACAATGCGGTGCCGTCGTTTAATTTGAATTTTAATGTGCGTTCAAAATTCTTGCATGTCCGCACGACAACATTTTTTAATATTTATTTCAAATGGCCCTGCGCTGGCAGCCAGCTGTAAACTGGGATGTTGGGCTGGCTAAAAGGACATCCCGCCGTTGTTGAGTCGTCTGCATACGTCATCGAACTGTTGACCGAGTTGGCGTTTGGCCAGCACGTTGCCTGTTGCCTGCCAGCCCTTCAGTCTGTCCGCCTGCCTGCCTGCCTGCCTGCCTGTCAGCAAAACAGAGCAGAGATAGTGTGCAAAGGACACGCAGCAGCAGAGTAGACTGCAGAAGTCTTCGGGGCTAGGAAACTGTTTTATGCATTAAGGCGCAAAGTGTTGATAGGCAGCCGCACAGCACACAGCATACAGCACACAGAGCAGAGCACACAAGACGCAGGACGCAGAGATTTGTGCTGAGACAAGCAGTTTGCCATAAAAATGCAACATGCAACGTGGCAAGCAGCTGCTGCACTGCCCTGCTGCAGTAGGCGGGGCGCCACACGACGTGCAGCATGTTGACCAGAGAGCAACACAACACAAGAGCTGCTATTACCTGCCGCACACCACAACAGCTGCCCTCTCGTCCTGATCCTTGAGCAACTCCTTCTGCTGTTGCTCGTTGCTGGCAACATTCATCAAACGCCACCATATTGAATCAACGCAGAATAATTGCTTTTTAAATGGGTTTTTATGCGATATGGAGACGCGCTCATAAATTCTAGCTGTCGCACAAGCACTCGCCACTCGCTGCTTGCCACGCCTACTAGATAAACGCCCAAAGGCCAAGTTACTGATGCGACTGCTGTGGCTGCTGCTATTTACTTTTTTTATTTGTAAGCTTTAATTTTCAGATTTATGCTCGCTGCAGCCGCAAGGACATTTTTAATGAGATTTCTTTAGTCGTTGCCCAAGTGCCAAGGAGGAAACAACAGTAGACGAGTGGAAGGGAGAGGGAGGATGAGAGCAGAGAGCAGAGAGCAGTGGGAAACTGCTGCCCAAGGAGCTTCACTTTTAAGCGATGACAGACACAGATTATGAGCCAAGCCAAAAAGTCACTGTGGTTAAGCAGCTGCTGGAAAAGTAAAATGGAAATGAAAGTGGAAATGGAAATGGGCAAATGAAGATGAAAGACGAGGCATGCAGAATGAATGGGAAGCAGACACAGACACAGACACAGAGTAGGAGCAGGAGGTGGCAGATGGATGGGATGCGAGCTGGGGATAAGATTGAAGATGCTAGCTACAAGTTTTGCACTTGGTTGAGTTTCCCAAACTTTGCTTGTTGTAGTAAATTTGCGTTTAGAAAGCCAACGAAATATGTTAGTGGCAAGCATATTTGATTTGTTTTCCTATTCTCTCTCGCCCTCTCTCTTTATCTATCTCTCTGTCTCTGTTGCTGTTGCTGTGTGTATCTCCGGAGACACCAAACATAATTGACTTATTTATCAAGTGCAGTTGACTTCCAGCAGTTATTTCAACTGCAAAATGCAATTGCTTCTCGCTGGGGTTCAAATCTGATTTCACTCTAGATTCAAATAAATTATAAGCTAAAGACAAATGTTCAATATTTCAAAAGGTTTTTGTATAGTACCATATGTGACAGCTGGCAATAAATACAAATAATTTCACTTGATTTACGAGTATAAAATAATAAATAAAAATGAAAAAAATAACAAGTTTTGAACAAACTAATCCTAACTACAAACGAATAGTAATTTAAGTATATTCGTGACTTGATAATCGCATTTCATGAGCTGATTACTTAACTCATCTCATGTTTAGCATAACTCTCAGAGAATTGAAGCGTTCAAAGCACATTTGAAGCATCATTTCATAACTTTGCTGATTAAAATACTCATTCAATATCAGTCATTGAGTGGAAGCACTTGATTCGAACTGAGCAACGTCAGAAAGAACTCAAATAAATCGCATAGTTACCGCCTTGTGCCACTTTGCCTGCAACATACAAATACACACAAGCAGCAAATTGAGCGAAACATTTGACGCATAGCAACAATCAAATACAATTTTCATTAAGAACTGAATTCCAATATTTTACAGAGCTAGAGAGAGAGAGAGAAAGCCAGACAGTGAGAGCGAGAGAGCGAGAGAGAGAGAGAGACAAGGCCAGAGATTTGTCATCGAATGTTGTTTATGTATGAACTTAATTGAGTTCAACTGAAAGTGTCAACTCATGTGACACACGGCTTCAATATGCGATACGCAAATGAGACATGAAGAGAGGCTGCTGAGGGCTGGATTTGTTGTGAAGCCTGGCAGATGATTTGGCGCAAATGGCAGCCATTTAACTGCGTGTTTTGACTGAGAAGGAGAGCGTGAGTTTGTGCTTTTGATTAGCAATTTGCTGGCATTGTGTAAAGTTATATCACTGCATGATAATTGCTGTCATCAGGCGAACGCATAAAAACGAGACTGCATTTAGCATATCCGCTCGCAGTGCGGCCAATTCAAACGGAAACGGAAGTGTAAATGCCGCAGCGAAAACACACACACACACACACATGCAAAGATAATACTTGCGTGTGAGTGTGTGTGTGTTAAATGCTTGTCTGTCGCTCTGCAATGTGTGAGAGGGAGGGGCAACTCTTTTTGAGCGCAAGGCGCATTTATAATTAACATAATGATGGCATTTTGCTAAACAGCGTTTTCCGCACGACGCTGCTGCTGTTACACATGTAACAAAAACTCACACACACACTCGCACACAAAGGACACTTGAGTGTCCTGGCATACGCGCTGCATAGTTGACATGAAATGCCAACTTAATGTCAGAAAGTTAACATGCCACTTGAAATTAACAAGCCCAACCCCCCAACCCCCCAACTACCCAATCCTTTGCCCACCTGCCACACAACCCTTTTTGCCTGACGCCATTGTTATAACTTCTCATGTGTGTGTGTGTGTGTGTGTCCTGTGCCTGTGCCTGAAGTGCTCGACGTGCGGCTCGTCAGGTGAGCCGCATTAAAAATGTAGAATTTTCATCTTTTAGTCAGCAATTGTAACGGTTTTTCACATTCTTTTTTTCCCCCTCATTTTTTTTAAGTGCCTGCCTGTCTAAGTACTCAAGTGTTTGCATCACAGGCAGGGGACAACGACAACGACAACGACAACGATGAAAGAGAGAGGCGATGAGTTCTGCACAGATGGGGTTTAGCATTGTTTGAAACTGTCGCGCACTTTTGTAACCGCATCCACCCCAAACCCAATCCCAGTTCCCACTCCCCCTTTAAGCCTTCTCTTTTGCTCAATTATTAATTTATGCCCACACACACACACACACGTACGCAATATCCATACTTAAATTTGCCTCTTTTGCATAACTAATGAAACGCCGCAAAAGCGCTCAATAATCAGCTCATTTGATTTGGCTCTCGTCCATCGGATACGAGTTTCTTCTTTGATATCGCCATCGTCGCTATCTATTGAAATCTATTGATTTTCGCAACATTTTTGCCAAACCAATTTCGATTCACCAAAATCCAGGGGCGAACGTGCTGGCAAAAAGTTTCAGATGCATTTGCGAAAAAAATGATATACTCGCTCATAGTTCGCTGCAAACTTGCAAGCAAAATAATCCGAGATGATTGAAGTGCAGTTTTTGTCCTTTTGTTTGCATACGTGGCGGTGAGTGCTTCTATATGCATCGGGATCCACCGCTAGCTGAGGGCTTTATAAATCTTTAAGTTGGCAGCTGCTTGAATACTTAATCGAACTCTACACTAAACTCTTTCAGCTGCGCAACAGCACGAAAATTCTCAAAGAACGTTGAAATTTGTTTTCATATATGCTTAACATTCGATAAGTTTGTTAACATCAATGAATTTTGAGATTCATTTTATTTTATAATTCCAAATAAAAATTATTTAATGTATTTCACTTCTAGCTTGAGAACAAAGTAAATAAATGTGCGCAAGAACAATTATTTAAGTGCTATACGAAAAATCGGCTTAATTTCGTAATTATTTGATATTTAATTTGATTTTTGCCTTGATTTGATGTTGTATTACATTTTCGAAGAAAATGAAAAAGATGAAAATACAAAATACCAAGCAAAATTGCGCACACTTAAATGCTTAGATCTAATTTAATATTCACATTTCTAAGCAACGCACAAAGTACAAGAAAAAATTAACTGCCATCGTTTCGCTATGGCTCGAAAACCCAAATTGGTCGTTAGCACATTGAGAATGGTGTGAACAGAGAGAGAGATAGAGAGAGCAGGAGAGAGAGTGAGGGTGATGTTGGGGAGTCGAGCCTCAAAAAGGTTGCTGTAAATTACACGTGACGTGATGATGATGATGGCGACGATGATGATGATGGAGTTTACGTTCCACGCTGTGGCAGTGCCAAAATGATCATAAAATTAGCGCACAAAAGTAAAACATATGAGACGCGATTTGAATTTGACACCATTAGCTTCATTTGGCCAACAGCCGAGTCGGCGGTGGCGATGGCGGTGGCGGTGGTGTGAGGCCAAAATGACGCACCAGGCGCCAAAGTCATTTGCATACGCGACACGACACATACGCGGGGGTTGAATTTTTACTGCTCTGCACTTTTTATTGATGCCCGCTAAAAGAAGCGCAGAAATTCACGCTGACTGGCATACTAAGCGAGTTTTTATGCCTCATGCTGATAATAATAATAAATACGCAAAACACAACCAGAGAAAGAGAGAGAGAAAGAGAGACACCTACATTCGCACACCGACATAATTATGTGGGCCCGATAGCGTTAATTATGCAGTGTCCCAGCCTAATTATGATTTGTTGCCAAGCAGCGGAAGTGAGCGAGAGAAAAAAGCGTTGCCTACTTGCAGGCGCTGGCATTTTTTCGCTATTGCATTGGGTTTGGGGCAGGGCGCAATCAATAGGACTATTGTTAGGTGGGCGAGTCGAAACGTACTCGAAACTTTGTGCGCAATCTACAATCGGTGTGACTGTGAGGTGGTAGGGGGAAAAGAAGGGGAAGAGGGAGCGTTTAGCACGCCACTTGAGGCAAACAATAGGGGAGCAATGTATCTGGCGGATACAGTTATAGCTACAGCTACAGCTACAGCTACAACTACATCTACAGTCGCAATTATGTTACAAAACGTTGCAATTAAGCAAACTTTAACAATGACATGCTTGGCCAGCAACACAAAACAGAGACAGCGACAGCGACAGAGAAGCGTCTCCATCTCCAACTAAATATATATTAGAAAGTGCCAAGAGAAAGATACAGAGAAAAAAAGATGAAGAATATTCAGCGCTGCCATAAGCAACTTCCGTTGCCGTTGCCGTTGCCGTTGTCGTTGTCGCCGTCCTCATCAACACTCGAGTGCACTTTGTGTGTGGCAAGCAAGTGTAGAACAAGAATTCATATTGTGTCTGTGTCTGTGTCTGTGTGTGTCTTGAAACGTGTTCAATTGATATTTTTGCACGCGCCGCTTTTGCTAAAGAAAAAGTTATAAATAACAAGAAGCGAGGCAACTTGAGCCAAAAACTGCAATATTCCCGCCTCACACTGAGTGCCAAAAAGACGCAGACAAGTCTAAAAATACACACACACACGCACTTGAGGATGTGCAAGGAGCAATGAGGAGTAGACTGCAACCACTCGAGCTGAGCTGAGCTGAGCTGAGCTGAGCTGCAACTCCCAGGGCAAGTCAGCTCAAATAAGCAGCTACTTTGGGGCAAGTTTAAGTGTGGCAAGCCAAACAAGTGGCTGCCGCTCATATTGATTGCTAAGCTCTGTTCAAAATACACCAACAGGAAAATGAAAATGGAAACGGCAGCAAACTTGGCTCAAAAATTGAACGTGTTTTCATTTAGCAGTCACACGTCCCGAAAACCATTTACCTGTCCTGCTTCTGCTTCTGCTCCTACTTCTCCCCACGCTCGGGTTTCAGGCTGCATATTGAAATTTTATTGCATTTACTGGCAAAGGGAAGCGACAGGCATTGCAGCCGTAGATGGGTGAGAGACATCCGGTCAAGCGGCACAAATTCAAACATTTGTATTGCTGAAATTGAAAAAGGTGTTGGGGCTGCAAATGAAAAATTACTCAACGCCAGAAGCCGGCCGGAGTCATCAGTCGGAGATGGCAGCAGCGAGAAAGAGCGATAGAGAGTGAGAGAGTGAACGAGACAACGTTCGCTGATTGCCAAACAGCGAGTGGTCAGCATTGATAGCCAAGTTTTTGTCTTCGTTTTTTGCTGTTGTTGTCTAGCCAATTGTCAGACAGGTGAGCTCACAAAACAATGCTCAACATTTGTGCACGTTAGCTTTTGGTAATTATTGCAAATGTTTTTCCCTTTTTATGTGCGAAAATCAATTGCATCGTGTTCAGCCGCCACTCATCTCCTCACTTGGCCAACACATTTTAATTGTGATATATGCTAAAAAAAAAAACAAACAAAAATAATAATAACAAAAATATCATGTGTTACACGTTTCCTTGTTGTTCCACTTTTTTGCAGTTTATTAAATGACTTTTTGCCATTGATTTACGTTCCTCTATTATAAATGGCATATTAATAATGATTTTCGCATTTTTTCATGTTATTAATAAGCCAACATTCTGTGCGAAAAAATTATTTTACATTATTGATTGATATATTGACAAAAGTCATTTAAGCTTTTTATGGTTATTTCAAATGATTTTTGCATAAATACCCATATGCTTATTTCCATCATTTTTTATCTTATATATGTTTTGCAGTCGTTATTTTTGGTCGTAAATATTTAATAATAATAAATTTGATGCGCTGTAATTACGAGTTTAAATTATAACCTATTTTGAAGTTGCAATTTCTACTTTTACTGGGTGTTTCACAGTCGACTACGACTGTGTATTTTCTGTATTTTCTGTAGTGTTTATTATGAATTGTAAGTTATTTAAAAATTAAACCCTATTGAAAAATTTACGCCTGTTAATGTCCATAAATAAAACGAATTAAGCATAATTTAATACTATGATTTACGTAGCCCGAAAGTAACATAACCGGGTTGGTATCAGATGATTCGAGAATGCTTTAACTTCCGCTGGCGTCTGCGTCAATAACTCGCATTTCAATGCAAAATGTTGACTTCAAAACTGTCATCAATCTGGCAAGCGTCGCAACGAGTAGCAAAAATCATATTCTGGTTATGCTGCAGTCTTTTTTAGTGTGTCTGGCATCTTTTTGCTCTATGCTGTGCGTGCTGATGAAATTTATCTTTCGCCTTGGTTCTGCTGCTGCATTTATGTAAACATATGGCGCGTCAACGGGGCTCAGCAAGAAAACAAAAGCAACAATCACGCGTAGACAGCCAAAAAAGTTTGGCCAACTAAGCCCGAGCGCCAAGCAAAGCAGCTGTCAGCAGGCAGCCTACAACAGAATGCGGCACGTTGCACGAACAGATAGCGAGTGGCATGATGACGTTCAGCTGCTTGACAGTTGCACAGTTGTTTGCTCACTAGCTTAACCTCTTTCATCTCACTCTTTGTTACGCACAAAAGTAGGCAACGCACTGGCTTAAGCGAACAAAAAGAGAGGGAACTTCAGGCTAATGCCATGGATTTATTATTCATGCATTAAAAGCTATAAAAACAGCTGACTCCTAAGTTAAGTAAATTTCAATAATTCTAATTTTAACAGCAGCACAGAAATATTGCCGAACGACAAAAACTTTGCTGCTGCCTGTTGAGGGCCCACAAAAGCTGGCAACACCTACAGCTGCCACTCCCCTGGCCACTGAATGTTTGCCGAATGTAAACAAAGGCACAGACAGAGGGTGGCAGAGTGAGGGGAGACACACACAAATACACTCCCACACACACTCGCACAGTGCCTGTCATTTCACTCTCCCTCTAATGTAAACGTGCAACTCACGTCGTTTTGTTGTTTTGGCTTTTTCATGCACCATTTATATAACCAGACCAACCATCGTCTGCCCTGGCAGCTGTTCCGGCTCCAGCTCGTTTCCCTCTCCCCGCTGCCTCCCCCGCATTGGCCGTAGGCTCGCCCTGGCAACTGGCTTCAATTTGACGTGTGCTCGTTTATCATTCATTTTGCGCTCGCTTACATTACGAGTCTTTCAAAGTGAACCACACTGAAGCGAACCGAACCGAACCGAACCGAACTGAACTGAACCTAAAACATTAAATTTTAGCACGTTCTGGGCTAACGTTCGCTCATTTTGGGTTGGTATTGGCCAATGCCTTGGCATTACGCACGCCATAAAGCTTAGCCTTAACACCAGTCCTCTTGTTATCCCTTATCCCGTTCAGGACATCGCTCAGCATCGAAGCCATAATGAAGTTAAGTGACGGGCGTCAAGGCGGCTTAACAATTTACGTTGACAGCACACCGAAAAAAAAACACACACACACCAAATTTCTCAACAAAACATAAGAAAGTAATACATAAACAAACAACAACGTTCAGTTGATGCTGATCTGCTTAGGGGTGGGTAACGGGGCATTAAGCACTCATAAAGGCTAAAGACCAACAACTCAGATTTACAGGTTAAACTCCTAAGACCGGCTATAGACTTAAAAAATTAATTACAAGTGCAAATAATCTTTGAAGCATGGACATTTCACAAAGAATTCTTAATTTTGTATGAAAATAATATGAATTTATTACTGCGCCTTAAAGAGTGATATCATAATAATATCAGAAAGTGTACAAAACTTCAATAATAATTACAATTAGTTATTATTAAACATCTAAAAGCTGTGCCACACCATAAATAACTTTAGCGTATGCACTAAAATAATGAAAATATAATGGAGCCGTAAACATTTGAAGCAATTATGAGCCATTTATAAAAATCATATACAATAATAAAACAAAGTACTATATATGTGACGCATTACAAATATGAATTGTGGTCATAAATGACCGAATTTTCGTAAATTTAAAGCAATATTATCGCACGCGAAACAGATTTTTATTTAATTGCGCCAACTTCAAAAGTTTTCCACTCTCTCTCAGTTTTATATGAATTTATATTAGGGATTTATAGTGTTTCTCTACAGCCAGCCTGCAGCACAGTGGCAGTTGCCATACACTAAAAAAAAGCGCTACGCTCATAGTTGAAATAATTTTGTTTATAGCGCAAACATTTTTATGCTTTTGGCTACGACAGAGGCAGAGGCAAAGAGAGTAGCAGAATCAACGTCGTTGCCCATTAATTTCAGCGTCAGGTGCAATTTCATTACGCAACGAAATGAAGAAAAAAAACCTCCAAAAAAAAAAAGCGAAATTCCAACGCGGCTTATTTATTTATTTATTTAATATTCATGCTGAAAAGCGGAAGTAGCGCAAAGCTTTTAAACAATTACAAAGTGGGCAGGTGAAAAGCAGGTGACCAGCTAGCAGCCTACACACTCACACACACCCAAACACACACAGATTTACCCACAACCGAAAGAATCCAAGTCGCGCACTTTGGCGACATTTAAAATTCAATAATTATAATTAAATAGCGAAAGACCAAAGGCCAACGGCAACGTGGAGAGCTATTAATTTGTTGGCTGGACTTCTTCTTCATGTTCCGGCTTCCAAATGCCGAAAAACCAGAAATATGAACGGCAGTCGGCAGTCGGCAATCGGGCAGAACTTTTAATGTTTCTAACTACTGCAGCGCAAGTTGTCAGTTTGCTGCGCTGCCCTTCGCTGCACTGCACTGCGTGTACTCGAATTCCCCCTTCATATAATGGAAAACTTGTTTCGAAACTTTTAAATTAATTTTATTTTCGCCAGCTACAAATGTCGTCCTTTGTTGAACTCTGCTGTGCTCTGCAGTCTCCATCTCTTCAGTTGCGAGTTGCGAGTTGCAAGTTGCGCCAAGGGTCCAAAGCTGGCAATTAAAATAACAATATTCCATTGAGTTGGCCTTATCTATCCATTCGTATTCTTGTATCTGAGTATCTATGTATATGAGCGTCGCTTGACATCCTTTACAGCAGCAGCTAAGGCAATTGTCTGGCTGGCAACGCACAGATTTATTCTCAAACACACACTCCGAGTCGAAGACAAAGAACTCCATGCAAATGTGCAGGAAAGATGAACAGATAATTTGATTGAATAAGAAAAAAGCCAAGAAACAAATCCAAATCCATTTGATACTTTCCATTACAACATTCATTTGATAGTGGAGTTGTGTTAATAATGAATACGACAAAGTTATAATTAACTTCGAAATTGATACAAATATGTATCACTTACTAGACACAAGATAGATTAACGTACATTGTTATAACTCAGCTTTCTGGCGCAGTGGCCCTTGGAAAGTTAGTCATGCATCCAACTGTGAAAACATGCTTGTGGTCAAAAACTGAAAAGTCTTGGAAAATACGCAGAATATTTTTTTGCAGTTCATGAAACAAACTTTCAATTTGTGAATTTCGAATAACTTTCGCATTTCGTATTTGCAGTATTCAACTTAAAGTTGACTCCTGGAAATGAAACATCTCGACCTTATCGTGATTGGACTCCAGCTCCGTCCGAGTCTGGCCGCAGGCAGTCAGACAACGCCAATGTTAGACACGCAAACCAGTTCAGTTAGTTCAGTCGTAGCTCAGTTGTCCTGTGTGTCCTGTGAGTCCTGGCCTGTCCTATCCTGGCCTGGGTGTTGTGCATTTTTAATGTTTATTTGCTGTCGCTGTGTCGCAGTTTATTGTTTTTTTTGCCCTCTTTCTTATTTATTTGTTGTGTGACGCTAGTTGTAAAACACGCACACTTTGACCGAACACCCAGCAAAACTTCTGGGATTGTTCGACTAGCAGAACACCTCGACAAGCCATCTGGTCGATTATTAATTAAATAATATTTGCCAAGGACAGTTAGTTGTTCCAATATAAAAGCAAATGTGGTTTAACTATTACATGCATTGGGTGTAGGAAAAGTGATCAGCCGGTCATGAGTATTGTGTATTGTGTATTGTGTGCGTTGTTCACACAACAAACTAACCAAATTGCATTTTGTTGTCCATTAGTCGTCGTCGTCCGGTTCTAAAAATAAAACAAACTCTGGGCTAAGGCGTGACATTTAAGCCTTAGTAATTAACAAAGTAAACGGAGATTTGAGTGATTTTGAGACGATCCCTTATTAATTTGAATACATCTTTTTGCTCTGTTTCCTTGCAGGTATGTATCTATTGATGACTTGTCTGGCTTTTACATGTAAACGCCATTTGGCTGACATCGGGAAAACGAAGAAGGAGAAGGGAAAGGAAAAGCGGAAGAGGGAATGGGAATGGGAATGACAACTTCCGGCGTCTGCTTTAATGCAGCAGTTTTTTAACTTTTCATCTGGCTGATGGTGGCTGCTGTTGCAAAAGTTTATAACACGCTGTCATTATGGCCAGGCGACACTTTGTGATATCCTTCGCCTTCCCCTGTCCACTTTGCCGTTTCCGCCATTTTGTTTGCGCTCTTCCGCCCTTCGCCCCTCCCGCTAATTTCTTCGACATTTATTTTTGTGCTCTTGCGGTAAGTTTTGCGGACAAAGTTTCAAGTGTTGCCTTCTAATGTAATTAAAGAGCGTCGGCGACAAAACGCTAAAATAATCATGCCAAATAAATAGAATAATAATAATAACTTTAAAGCGTTACACAAGACTGCCGCTTGGGCGCAGGCTCCAATCAACAACTAATTTGTAGCATTAAATAAAAATCAAATAAAATTATCAGTGCCACGTGTAAATGCTCAACAAATTGACATTTGCCACACGCAACACAGCACATACTTGGCGATACGGTTGGCGAGGGTGGCTGCCACAGCATACTTGAAGGCGTCAAAAGGCAGCAACAAATTTGTTGGCATCGTTTAGCCACTTATGCTTACTGCTCACGTAGGCGATAATGTTTGCCTGCCAAGTGAGCCGAAGAGGCAGCCAGCCACAGTTGTTGTTCGACGGGGGGGAGATGAAAAATAGCAGCATCTGCTAGTCCTTAAAAACTGCAAAATAGTGCGACGTGGCACGCCACATGTGGCACAGCCGAAACGTCCGTCTCTCTTCTCGAGCAGCACTTATCGCATTGTATTAGATGAGTGTGTACACACTGTTTATCTAACCATTTCGATCATCATAGTCAGCGTCACATGCGAACGAACCATTTTCGTCATTTTGCGCCCGCTTTTCAATAAGCTCACACTCGTTGTGTACAAATTATTTATCGACGCAACGCGCCTCTGTGTATGCAATACATTTTTCATGCGCGTCCAATATAATTAACCAATTTGTTCATTAAACTGACCTTTATGTGCATATCCAGAGCACACTAGAAGCCCGCACAGACGGGCATAAATAGCACTACGATTCAATTAAATATTGACTTTATTACGCGACCCGCAGTATTCAGTTATGGTCTTTGCCTCCATAGACCATTCAATTCAATAAGATACGATGGGCAATGTTGAGCGAAAGCGGACACAAAATCCTGTATGTGCTACAATACTCATTTATTGTGATATACGAAATCAAATATAAATAAATAAATAAATTTCAAATATTTATTAACTATTGATTTCAGAGTTCCACTATATATTTTTTATCATAAATTCAAAATCATTTATAATATATCTATTTCAACACTCTATTATTTACTTTAGATGTGCAAATTTTGAATATGATACAAATATTCATCTCTGAGTGAAATATCTTGAAATCAGACGCTAAAGTCTAAATAAAAATTGAATGAAGTTCAAAATTTATGAAGTATCAATTTCCGCTCTCGACTGTTTTTAGTTGCATTAAATGAAGTATTTACCTACCGTACTTGGTAATAGACCATGCCTCAGTTTGATATCTCTGTCTCTTTGGTTATACACAGCCGAGCTTATCCCCATTTCTGGTCGTGTTCTGGGCGCATTGTCACGAAAGCCACAGAACAGACTATATAAAGTAAGTGTGCATATATATTTATATATAAAACTGCTACAATGCCAGATATTTATCTGGCTTTATTGACAATAGCGTTTTGTCGATTGTTCAAATAAATTATGCCTTTATCAATAAAGTTCGTGTGGCGGCCCTGCCTTCCAGCTCTGGCGCACACATCGATATGCCTTGTCGCTACGTTGCTACGTTGCTACGTGATGTTGACTGTAACTGGCACAAGATTTGTTATGAGCCTGGCCAAAATCAAGTGGTTTTATGTTTATGCGTATTTATGAGCTGTTCAGGCGGGCAGGCAGGCAGGCAAAGCAGCCCAGCGACTCCATAAATCTTTAAACAGTCTGACATTTACACTGGCTCTACTAAGTGCTGGCACTAGAGGGACCGCAAAGTGCGAGAGAGAGATAGGAGAGAGAGAGAAGAGGGTGTTGGGGACAAATCAAAAAAATCAAATTGTTTAAGTGATTTTTCATTTTGCGCTTTCACCTTGTTACGTTAACATAATTTCAGCGCCACTTCAAACAAACAGCAGCCCAACGTTAAATGGCAGCATAAGTGATTTGCTTCTGATGATGTTGTTGTTCTCGATGTTGTTGTTGTTGTTGTTGTCGTTTTAGTTGTTGTTGTTGCTATCGTTCATCTGCTCCACTTTGATATATATTGTTGTGCACAGTTCGCACAGTTCGTACAGTTTACTTTTTCCCTTGGCTACACCCCAAAGCAGCCGTCATTTAATTTTATCGTGCGGAAGTTCTAAGTGCAATGTTTTTTGCCATTCATGTTGTTGCTGTTGTTGTGGCTGTGGCTGTTGTTGTTGCTGTTGCTGTTGCTGTTGCTGTTGCTGTTATTGTTGGACAGGTGTGCGAAGGGTGTGTCGATGTGTGTCGGTGCTCAGTACGACATTGCTTAAAAGCGCGCTAAAATGTTCAATTTACGTTTGCTTTCTTTTTCTTTTCCTTTTTCGAGAGAGAAACATTGAAAATAAATTGAAAATGTTGGCTCCCCTCATGGAAGCTTGTTGACAACGCAACGCAACAACAACCACACCAACATCAACATCAACAGCAATGTACACGAAAAAAAAATGAAAACAAAACCTGAAGCTGAAACTGTAGCATCATCTACAATGTGCAATATAAATTTGTATTTATTTATTATGATTTTCCATTTTTTTTTGGAAATTCAGCAATTTAAAATGCGTTGACTTCGTCGTCTCCGCCGAAATTGGCCCACGGCCTGACACTCTCGTTTTTCGAGAGTCCTTCTCGTCCTCGGCCTCGGCTGTAGTTTATTTGCATATTTTTTCGGTTTAACAACGTAAACAGAGCGCTGAATCAAAAAATACATAAATGGTATCTGTTAATATATTCGCATTTAAAAACAAGCAGCACAAAATTTGCACTGGCCACAGGCAATTCTACTCGTATGTACAATGCGATATGATGTGAACACGATAGATAAATGGCAGGACATTTTTTTTCAAGCCCGTGTATTTAGTGTAATACGATAATATTTTGTGACAGCAAGACTAAATGGACTTGACTGAATACTTGGTTAAACAATTAAATGCAGCAGGTTAAATAAAAATATATGAAATAAAGGGGAAAGAAAGACATTCATTTAACATGGTATTTACTTAACGTTTAGAGCAGTATATATAGTAGTTTATATAGTAGTTTATTTATTAGCATATATAGTAGTATATTTTTCGTATCAATTGATATATTAATATACTGCAACATAGATTATTAAAGCATTGCCTCATGCGAATACGAATTCGAGTGGAAAACTTTATTATCTTCGAGTATTTGCACTATTTTGTACTCTAGAAGTCCTTCCTATTTGTCCTGCTCAAACTGCAAGCTGTCAAGCACAAGCACAAATATTGTGTTTAATAATGGGCATGAGCAGAGCAGTACTAAGCATACTTTATTTTCTTATGATTATTACACAGAGGCTGAGTACTTCCCAGGCACCGTCAGCATAAAGCCATTTATGCCTTCAACATACTATATCATATTATACATACTATATAAATATGTGTGTGCGTGTGTGTGTTTGTGTTTGGTAGAACAAGCTGCTCAATAAGCTAGACCGCAGAAATAACAAAAAAAAAGGAAAAATAAGAAAATTTGGGTAGTAAAAAAGACAAGGAAAAGTACGATAGAGCGAGCTACAGGGAAAGCCGAGGAAAAACACTTCCTACAATTTTGTAGTACAAGGAACATTTGTGCGCATATTTTAAATACAGCGCATTATGTTTTGAGTGATTTACAGCACAAGGGGAGGCAGCAACAAAAACTGAAGAAACAATAAGAACATATACAACAAAAAATAATCATAAAAAAGCGGAGAGCAATTTTCGCATTTTTGTTTGTTGCTGTTGTTGCTTGCGTTGTTGCCGTTGACGTTGCTGAGAATGATTTGTGTTGCAAACTTTGCACAGACAGCGACGAGCTAATGCTAATGCAGATGTGTATACTATGCAATTTGTTGTTTCTCTTTCCCCTCCTCCCCCCATCACCTCGCTGCCCCCAGTTGGCATTAATGTCGCCAACAAACTTTAGATAACTAATTAGACGAAAGGCGAGTCAGAGAGTGTCTCGGCCATAGTTTTGTGCTAACCTTAGCGCAGCTAATTACATTTAATGTGTCGACTAAGCAACTCCAACTACAACTCCAACTCCAAAGTGTGGATAGATGGCTAACGCTTATTAAACAACTACGAGCGGCGGCCAGTCAGACTCTTCGAATACTCTGGAAGTACTTAAGTCTTCACACCATCACGAATGAGCACAAATACGCCCTAATCTCTGGCTGATTGCAGGGTATAAGGCACGTAGCTCATACAGCTGCGACTGCGACTGTAACTGTAGCTCCTTAAGTGTTATGCAGGAGCAGCCGCCTGGCAACGTGTGCTCAACTTAATTATAACTAATTTGCGGCATATGTATGGGACAGACATGGAGCAGAGGGGGATCAGAGGACAGGTGGCATAGAAAAAGTGCCGAACTAGTCGCAAACTTGTGCGACTCAAGTGGCCATTAAAGCATTAAAGCGCCGACCAACAAAGCCACGCACACGCGTCTAATGATATAGCAATTAGTAATGTCTGCTCTCTGTGTGAGCGTGTGTTCGTGCGTTATGGCATATGCTGAAATTAAGCGCCCCAAAACTGTGCAACGCTAATCGCATTTGTGCAAAATGCGCGCGCATCGCAATTGCATTTGCATATTTATTAACGTTGATTTCAGGAGCGCGTCCTTTGAACTTTGCGCCCCCAACGAGCAGGCAACTAGCCAGCAAAATGATTGAAATTAAAACCACAGGAGTACATAAAAAATCGCTTACGCTAAAAAGCTGCAGCTCTCTCCGTGGATCCATCTGATGACTGGCGCGTTGCCGCGTTGCCAGTGGCCAATGAATTCACGTAACCGCATAAAATCAAACGAAATAAGCCAACGCCAACGCAAAAGTGGCAACAAAATGCACTTTATACAGCTACAACAAGTTTACGTGAGCCCCCGAGGCAAACCGAACTCCAACTCGCCACATCGCTCCCTCACATCTACATCCACATCCACATCCACATCGAAAGAGGTGTAATAATGGCCAACGGCTGTCCCGGCACGCACGTGCCTGCCAATGGACCAAGTGCACACACAGAGGGAGACGGATCGGGACATGGTCAGGAACACGAACGCACAATGAAAGTGCAGCAGCTGAAAAATGGGAATGGGGGAAAACGCAACTAACCGACCAAACGAAACTTTTCTTTTTTCGAGTCTGCTCGTAAATGTTGCCAACTAACAAAACATGAACAGCAAAAAAAAAAATAACAGAGAGAGAAATCTAAAATACTCGTTCCTCACTCACACCTCGTGGCAGAACAAAATTCGAACAAATAGTACGAAAATCAAGTCGAAATTTGTTGAGGTTGAACGTTCCGCAAAATGCTGCAGGCAACCGAGAGAAACACACGGATAACGTTAAATGCAGGACGCTGCCTGTGGCACGCGTTGCTTTATAAACCAAACGGACATCGGCTACCATTTAATTTTCAAGTGTTAACGTATTCGATTTTATTGCACTTCTCCAATCACAACAAATGGGTTGCGTTTCAATGACTACAAATAATTCGATTATTAAACTTGACTTTCTCGTCAAGCAATTTAAAATATTTGCTGCGAGTTTCAAATTAAATTTGATTTGTGCAAATAATTCTGACAACTCAAATGACTGACTTTCATCGGGCAACATATGTTCATGTCTCATGAAAAGGTTACGTCGAGTGTTCAGCTGAAAAGCAAAGGAAAGCACAGGCGATGGGGCGTATACGTGTTGCCAGCGTACGAAATCGATAACATATGTTGCAACTCTTGAACAATGTAAATGTGGCTGATTTTAATGCGATTTCTGCTCATGTACTTAACTATTTTGTTCTACTCAATTGCCGGCCAATTGACTCTGGCCAGACGTCAGCACGCAAGCAACCAGACCAGACCAGAGCTGCCTGGGCTGCTTGTTATCAAGCAAGGCGAACTTGCCTCGTCTACGAGTAGTTACCGCTCAATGGCTGCCAGATTGCCTAGCTCAACGGCAGACCCAGAGACAGAGATAGAGACAGAGACGGAGAGCACAGCCAGAGAAGACAATAACCCAAATGCAACTGCCAATATTACTTAGTTACATCAGGCAAGTTTGCCACACACACATCGAATGTGGATCAACCTGAATAGAATAGAATGGAATCGAAGCGCCGTCGAGCTAACGACATAAACGACATACGTGCTGTGTGGCAGATTGGCAGATTGGCAGAATGCTGGAATGGCTGAGAGTGGCACAAAAGGCAAAACTTTAGCCCAGCAGAGAGAGAGAGAGAGAGAACCGTCAAAAAGTAAATATGCAACAAACAATGATATTATGCAACTGCAACTTAAAGTGCACAGCGCAGCTCTCCAACAATGGACCCCAAAATCCGATTAATACAGCTGCTGCACAAGCAGAAGAGGGGCGACACAGAGATGTTGCCGTTGCTCTTCACTAAATACAATGAATCGCTTCAACACACACACACACATGATCACAGAAATATATACATACATGGCACATGGCACATGGCCAATAAACAAAAGGACAAATGCGACGCATCGCGCCGCCCCAGAGCCAATCAATCGCTATGGTGCCCCAGAGAGTAGCTTGGGGCGAGCGGTGCGCTGTGTTGTGCGGCAGTGTTGTTGTGTTGTTGCAGAGGCGACTGAACGCAACCTGACACGCGACCAGTTCAATGCACGTTTCCCTCGTATAGGTCAAACCCCAAGCAAGTAATAGATTTTGTCAGCCAACAACAAACCGAGCGAACAAAACTGATGAATGAACTGCAGAATGTGCAAAAAGAGCTAAATAAATAACCCACATTCTCACATTTCATACACAAAAAGTGCAAAAATACATTGAAAAGACTCGACTCATTAGAGATTTAAAACGAGATTTAAATATAAAGTAAAGCATATAAATTACTTAATGAGTTTCATAAATTCGCTCACAACATATTTTTAAAGCTCAATAATTTTGAATTAAAAATACATTTTATAAATTATTTTTCTATCTTTCTTTTTGGCTCAAAAATAAAAACTATGTTCAAGTATTAATTACAGAATAGAAAATAAAATTCCGCGAAATACGTAATAATTAATAGTCGCAGTCATTGAAATTGTTTAGTACATTTATTTACTGACTTGAAATGAATTTCATTTTATTTGCGATTACTTTGGGTTTTAATTAAGAAAACATAATACCATTAAAAGCCATTAAAACGTTAAATGCAGTACCGGACAAATAAAGGACAGAGAAATTCAAGCTTTATTGCAGGCCCAATAGATCAAAGTGTTTGTTTGTCGCTCCACATGCATTTGGAGCAATAAATACATACAGCGAGGCGACTCCCCCGGGAATGCAGTTACAGTTTACAGTTTACAGTTTACAGTTTGGCGAGCGGATCCGTTGGCTTAATTCAATTACATAAACCAGGCGGGGCGAGCCAGCGAACGTTTCAAAACTTTAATTTGTATGCAAAGTCAATGCAAAACGGGCAGCTTGTTGCAGAACCGTTGTGGATGTGGATGTGGATGTGGATGTCGTTGCTGTCAGGTCCTTGGGCACTCAGGCGCCTAATCCTTTGAAATTGCCACACAAACAGCAACAGCTACAGCAACACAAACACCAAGCGACAAACGCTAAAGCTAACCCAAACACAAACACAAACCCAAACACAAACTCAAATGCCAATAGCAATGACAATACCAATATATGAATACAGTGGCTCAATGGCGTTGCTTATATTACGCATACGCCGCGTGGCCGCGCTTCAGCTCGTAAATAAGCAGACAAAGGACATAAAATGTAATGCGTAAATGCGCGTGAATATTGCATAAACGAATTACAAATGTTAACTGCGCTTGCTTGCCATTTGCTTGCTGTTTGCCACTTAAATTAGTTAAAAAGCCAAATACAGATCCAGATACAGATACACAAATAATATTCGCGCATAAAATTTGCAAAAAGCTGCAACAGCAGCGCCAGCTGGATTCCTATTGCCATGGCCCAAAGAAATTATTTTTCTCATTTCCGCGGCGTGCAAAAAATATTTTTGCGATTTCCGCCACAGTTCCACAGTTGGTGAAGCGTCACAGCATGAAACATAAATACAATTGGAATAAACGCGTGTCGCGCATATTGCACATTGTACATTGCACAGTTGTACAGTTGTATTTATTTACAACAAACAGGGCTACAGCAAAGGGGTTGACAATTTGTCAGCCTCCCATTTAGCCAGTTAGGCCATAAGCCCTGCAGACCATGAAAATGTGCTGCGAAAATTTGCTATGCGCTGCATTAAATTCATGTGCAACGCCAACACGCAACAGCACATACCGAAATGACTGCGAATATATATATAACAATAAAGTGGAACTCTAAGGTTTTGGTTTGTGCAGCCAGATTGAACTTTGGATACCCTGAAAGTACATTACAATAATTCTTCTATCGGTATACAATTGTGGTTTAAAATAAATATTGAATTGCCACTGCCTAAATCATTTTGTATAATATAAGATTTAAAATGTATTTCAATCTAATCAATAATGTGCAGAATAGCATTAAATTCAATATTTAATGATACATTTTTCAACTCTCTGCTGTAATGTTTTTTCGCTGGCCAAGCTGATGCGTTAGTCAAGCATGCTTTGACAAGTTAGTTCAACAAGCAGTGCAAAAGGCAAAAGCGTTGAAGCAATGAAATGAATTTGCACGCGCTCATAAATATTTTACATATGCATATTGGCCAACACCCCCTTCTACACACACACGCACACACTCACACACACTCGCACACACACATTGTCTCCGCCACGGACTCCAATTGTACGCTGCCTACAAATGTGAAGATGTTAGCTGCTGGCACGTGAAATGAATGCATATATAATACTCGCACACAGAAGCACGCGCACATGTGAATACTGATACACACGCACACACACATGCTCACACGCACACGCATACACACAAAAGCGCGCTGCAAATTATTGTGACATAAAGTGCTTTGACAGCGACACCCAACGCCAAGCAACGAGCCTCTGCAACTGAGACTGCGACTGAGACTGAGACTGAGGCTGACATTTAAGCTGCTGTTGTTGCTGCTGCTGCTGTTGCTGCTGCTGCTGTTGCTGCTGTTGCTGACATTCATGCGCAAAATAATTCACAGCATACGTTGAGGGTGGCTGCCATTGGAAATTCAAATGCTGAGCTCTTTAGTCGTATGATTAGTCCCGCACTCGCATGCATATGACATATTTAAGTGGGTTACGTAACGCGCTCAGTGTGAACACATTTTTGCTCATTAAAGCAGACAGCCGGCAGCAGGCAGCAGACGGGTCACAGAAAAGCTCATAAGTTGCCAGTTAATGCAAGTTATGCATATGATTACATCATATACATTTCCTGCCGCCTTTATATGTGTACGCACATATATGCTATATCTACTTATGCATATACTCTTACTTATAAAAGATTTTATATTTAAGCGCCTTAACTTCAGGCCATATATATTGTCGGCATTAAAAATAAATTGCATCTCAATGAAATTCAGCATAAAGCTGCGAATTTTTCTCCATAATTTTTGCCCTCCCTGTGTGTCACTTACAGCATAAATGAAGCAAGCGAAATTGATGTAATCAGTCGAGTGATGGAATAAAAAATTGACTTTTTTGCCAGAGAAATTTATTATTGGGGCCAGGCGACTCGATTCTGGCTTTATATTAACTTTAATTTAATCGCATTGCCCACTTACAGGGTATTAACATGGCCAATGACCAAGCCAAATGTCAGTGAAATGTTTAATTTGAAGAGCACTCAATTCACAGTGGCTTATTATGAATGTTGCACGTGTACATTTAATTAAAAACTGACAGTTTTACTTAATTAGTTGATGCTACACGAAATTTGCCCCCAGCGGGCAACTGATGTTCTTTGGCCAACGAAATTTAAGCTTAAACACGATTTCATCTTTCAAATTAGCTGTCAATGAGAACAAACACTCCTGCGCCTTGTGTCTCTTCTCGCTTGTAGTTTGCATTAATTTATGGTAATTGCAAACGATATTTGGCACTTCATTTAAGTTTTGAATCATCCTTTGCCTCTCGGGCATATTTGTGACACGAGTTTTATTCACTAAATGTTGTATGTTCGTAAACCTTTTAATGAGACACACAATTACCGTCTAAGCCCCAACTATAGCGTCTTATACAATAAAGCTTATCCCCAGCCGGATTTCTTGAAACTGGAACTGCACTTGCTTCGGCTTGCAGGCTAATAAGCTCAACACTTCTGCATATTTCGCAAAGCTCCACTTAAAATCCAAGTCGAAAATCAGCAGAAACAACAACAGAAACAACAACAACGGCAAGGGAAAACTGTCAAGTAAAACACTTTAGCGCTGCTGTCGCTTCTGTGTTGCCCCTGGGGAACGCTTTGCTGTTTTTTCCTGTTTTCTTGTTATTTCTTTCACTTTGCCTTATCCAAAAGTAATTATTTTCCATTAAACGTAATAATGATGCCAAGAGACTGATAACAGCCGGATCTGTCGGCATTCTGCGCTGTGTTCTGGTGTTCAACTGTTGGAAATTAAATTATGTCGTTTGTTTTTGCTCAGCATTTGTAACAGACGCCGCTGGCACGGACAATCCGCAGTTGTGTTTTTATTCCTGGGGGCTAACTTTGTCACCTCGAACAACTTGTGACAGCAATACAACCATTTTGGTTGACAAAAAAACACACCGAGAACAGAGTACAGAAAAAATAGTAGTGAGCGACGACAGCGAACAGGAACGGGAACAGGAACAACAATTGCCACTCGGCCTCGTCGAGGTTTGTTAAGCGCAGCCATAAAACGGCTCAGTACACTTGATCGACGCCACAAATGACTTTGGCTAGGGTTGCACTCTCTGCCACACGACAAGACTCCTCCCCTCCCTACGATGGCATCCTACGTAGTCTAGGCCTGGGCCAAGAGTACGCCTCGCTGGTTTCCTATGCGTTTATCAAAAGCATACATAATATCTACGATATTCTCCAGCGTTCCCATTTCTATGCCCTGTACATTATAACGAATTTCTCGCTTGCATAAGCAAGACACACACACTCGCTCACACAACAAATATGACTGAGTATGTACTTGACTTAGAGATGGGCACGTGACCGTGAGCGTGAAATTTGCACTCGCAATATATTGTATAGTATTGTCTGATCGGAAGAATTTTAAATAGAGAAAACAAATATACGAGTATACTTTAAAAATACTATTTTTGAACTGAATTTGTTTGAATAAAAGGAAGAAAAATACATTTATAGTATTCTTTTGTCGAAAGATATCAAAATAGGGAAAAATAAATATTACTAATCAGAATATTTTTGAACTGAGATTATTTGAATGAATAAATAAATTCACAGTAGTATACTAACATATATATACAGTATTGTCTGATGGGAAAGTAGACAAAAAATTTAAGTCTATTTGAGAGAAGAAAACATAATATTTTTCAATGCTTGCACTTTGCCAGCTCGTAAGAATGTCATGCTATTCATTAATACAAAAATACATAAATAAATGACAAATAAAATTCATGCTTAATCAGAAACTGCACTTTTGCACAGTCTGACTGAACAATTATATTAATTGAAAATAATTCAATATTTTTCAATTCTTCGACATGACTCATAGCTCTCGTGCTCATCTCTAATAAACATGTAAAGGATAGAGCGCTGAGTATACAAGCAACCGCTATATCACTGCATAACAAATGTCCGACCCATCTACACATATTCACACACTCACTCGTTCACACTCACACTCACACTCATGGGGAAAAGCGTGATGGCGGCAGTCCATAAAAATGGAACGGAACTGCAAGTAAATTAACAGGCAGGGCATATGAGAAGGCGGCACAAAGCTGGCAAAGCGTGTAGGAAAAGGGTATACAAGGCTTCGGATGTGTCTGGCTCTGTTGTATGCGCCTTGTTTTACATAATCAACCCCTACACCATATGTGTGTGTGTGTGTGTGTGTGCGAGCGTGTGTGTGTGTGTGTGTGAGCGTGTGGGTATGTGGGTGTATGATGTTGGCTACTTAAGTTACACAATGACATTTTTCAATGTGTCAGAATTTTATTGTTGCAACTTGGGGCATTGTTGTTGACAACTGACATCTTTCTTTCTGCAACTGACAGAGCGTCATGGCTGCTTTTCTGCAACTGCAGCTGCTTCTTCCACTGTCTCTGTCCCCACCCCCGCCTCTGTCTTTATCTCCGACGGTTCCACCTTCTCTTTTCTCTTTTTCTGCTAGTTCTGTTGTCGCTTCCGAGTCCGAGTCCGAAGCGTAGCTGTTTTTGCTGTTTTGTCTTGAAATGTTGACAACTGTTTTGCCACTTTTGCCGTAATTGAAAAAAGTATTCAAATATTGTGTGCTATCTTGCAAAGTAATATTCTGAATAAAACATTGTACGTCCAAACAGAAATTTATATAAAACTCAATGGGTTCAAGGCTGGCTAGATGAGTGCTCAAAACTTGTATCTATTCCACTGCTTACGAAACTAAAACTAAAACATTTTCAGTTTCAATAAGTCGCATATGTGCTGAAAAGCTAAAAAGTTGTGAAAATTATTTCATATTTACAGTGGAGAGCATAATATTTTCAATTCAGCGCCAATATTATCAATTGAATTGCATTTATTTGCTGCGCACAATAGAAATAATCTGCATGGCGCAGAGCTCGCAACTGCTCGAAATATCAAAGAAAACTCGAATTTGCAGAAAGTAGCTGCAATTGCATTGCATAGATAAGAATGCTGAGTGAAGTTGAAGTTCCAGAGCTATATACAGAGCATTACTATTCGCGCATTCATAAATATAACATCCCCGTCCCCGTTCCCCCGTTGGAGTGAAGCTCTCGCCTGCTTCTTATTGTTGCGTTGCGCTGAAAGTGCGAGCCAACTAAAGCAATTTACAGTTCCTAAAACAGGCAGACTGAGGCATGCAACTGACCTGCCACCAAGGGGGAGGAGGAGGAGGAGGAGACTGGCAGCCAAACCAAACAAATGGAAAAAATTCAAATTATCTGCAAGGCGAAATAAAGGGAAAAGGCAGCAGCAGCAGCAACAACAACAATGCGCACGCGAAGTGTGTGCCAAAGTTGAGTTCTTTGCACACATTCTGGCACTTGAACATTTTTCTTATTGTACTCCGAGCAAAGGAGCCAGAGCAGAGCTGGTTTGGAATGGAGAGAGAGAGAGAGTTGGGGGGGTTTAGAGCTGACTGTTGGAATTTCGGTGGAACCAAATTGTGCGCGCTGTTCTCTAACGTGTTTGGCTTAAGTTGGCTTGGTTTCTGGTCTCGGTTGGGCTTGGGTTAGGTTTAGGTTTTACTGTTTGTCTTCAGCAACGGTCCGCGGGCCATTTTTGGCGTTTTATTTGCATGCCAAAAGGCAGAATACACACACACACACACGAATACACGAATACACATATACATATTCAGAGGAAGCTAAGTGAAAAAGTGATTCTGCGTTATGCTTTCTTTCTTATCCTTGTGCCTTCCAAATTTTGTGCTTTTTTTGTCAGGCGAAGTCAGGCAACTTACTTTGGGGCTGCTTAATGCATGAGAGCAAATGAAAAATGAACTTAATACACTTGCAAACTACACGGAACTCGGTTCGGGTAATTGCACGCTGATTTACAAAATGGCCAACACACAACAACACACACACTGTGACTATTAGCGTGCTTAAAGCTCAAACTTTTGGCTTAGCTTAAAGGCTACGACTGCGGCATAAGAGCCGTAAAATGTTTTGCTGTTTTTTTGGCCTGCTTGCGGCTTTACGGTCAGCTCTGAGCCAAAACCCAGTCTCCAACTTCCATCCCCATCCCCCGTCGCTTGTGGTCTTCTTCTACCCCTTCTAGTTGGGAAAAAGTTGACAGCTGGCATTTGCAACAGTTTAACAGTTAAACAAAATGTCAAGAGCACAAACATATTGAAATGTAAGCAATGTGGCAGTTGCTTCCGCTTCTTCCCTGTCTCTCTCTATCATTCTCTATCTCTATCTCCCTCTCGCCTGCTCGGATTTGAGCCTGGTCAGACGTATGCTTCTACCCTTTCTGGTTAACCCCATAAAGCTATGTGGCTTTTGACAGCGTGCAATACAATCTGACAATTTATTCATTGTGCTCCACATTTCAGCTTAATCCATTAATGGTTCCAACTACAAAGCGTTGACTAATGGCTCTAGCGTATTCGTTTTCATTTTTCCTCCAACTCTATGTGTTTTTTTTTTTTTTTGGGCGAATTGAAATTTACAAACTCTGAGCAATATAATACTTTGAACTATTGCAAGTAATCTTTCGGATTGCTTTTCAGTTTGGTTGGTCAAAAAAAGACTGCAATCATTTGATTACAATTTACTTGATCTGTTTGATAAACGATTTGGATATGACTCAAATCAGACGAGTTCACTTGCTATATGCAAAGTCGAATAGCCAAATAAAATGTACTTCACTTTTACCCAGTTTATTGATCTTGTCCAAAATAATGCATTTTGTGCAGTGACTAAACTGAAAATATTAAGGAGAGAAGTCATCTTTATGTTGTATAAGAAAAAAAATATATGACAATTTTAGTTATATGTTAAATACACATACGCATTGAACAATAGCATTGCTATTTCTAGTTTTTTTTAGGTTTTAGATGTTTTGCTCGAAATAAAAACTGCAAGCATTTAGGGGCAATTTTCCTCTTATACATTTTATTTAAGAAGGAATTTTTTTCAAAACTATGTTGTTAAGGTGCAAAATTGGCTCAATTGCTTTTGCGCAAAACTTAACAAAAAAAAAATGAATAGGCAAGGAATTAATATTTGTGTTTCCTCTTAATAACACTATATAAAAGTAATATTGGCTCTATATTTACGTTTAAAAACTATATTGTTAAGGTACAAAATTGGCTCAATGGCTTCTGCACAAAATAAAATAAAATAAAATGAATAGGCAAGGAATTAATATAATATTTGTGTTTCCTTTTAATAAAACTATATTGACCATATATCTTTTGAATAATGCATGTCATTGTTGGCTTTGTTTTTAGTAGATTCCCTCTGGAAATGCACTTTTGAAAAAAGTGTTGCATGCATTTAGGGGCAACCAGAGTAATATTGCATGCAGTTGCCTGCTGCTTACAATTTGCTGTTTGCAGCTTGCAGTTGAGTGGAATTTGAAATTATCGCATAGCACGGCTGACAGCTAATGCACTTAAAACTTCACAAATGTCTTGTCAATGCTTAAATGTTTCGACTGTGGCGGCAATTGCAATAGTCAAGCCCAGAGCCCAGAGCCCAGCGCCCAAAACGACAGCGTCAACGACTTGAGTGCAAAATTCAATTAACTTGCTTAAGAACACTCGCACACTCCCTCAGCCACCTACACTTTTGCAGCATTTATATGCATGTGTGTGTGTGTGTGTGAGTGTGTGTGAGCTATCAATTTCATGTCCAATCAAGCAGGCAGCCATGCAGCAGGAGCTGCAGCAGCAGCTGCAAATGAAACTGCTGCAATGCCTCGTAAGAGCCATGAGGATTGCCCAAAACCCCAGCCACTTAAGCAGATGTCAACTTCATTTTGCATATACCATCTGCCACATGCCACATGACACATGCCACACGCCACTCGCCCACACATCGATGCTGCTGCACTTAAAGGTGCACCACCCAAAAAGACTTCGCTCGCGAGCCAATCAATCGAAGCAGCAGCTGCGGCTTGACTTGTGGCTGTATCTGTAATTGCGGCTAATTGTTTTAACCGCACATTGTTTATTTATTATGTAAGTCCGAACAAGCAAACATCGTGTACAGCGCACATGCTCAAAGTCTAATTAAAGCGCTATGCATATTAAATTAGGCGTCGCAGTCGCTGTCGACGACGGCGGCATCGCCGCAGTCTGCGTCACTGTGGTTGCATCTGTTCAGTGGTTGCCTCATGTCATTGCCAAATGGCCTGTCAAATAAGAAAACAGTTTGTCCAAATGTTACCGTTGCGACAACAACCCAACAAAGTTTGACATTTTATGATGGGACCACAGTGCCAGTGCCCCAAACCCAATTCCGACCACTACGCTCCTCGTGCCACGCCCCACCTCCTGTGGCCCGCCCCCCCTATATCAACCTCCAGCCAACACAAACCCAGCGCCACACACAGCCCTTTTGCCTGTCAATTACATCAAAATTGTGAATTGTTCTCGTTATGCATTTGACATTTTCGAGTCAATATAAAACGAAAATAACTCACGCACATGCTCACAGAATGTTTTGGACTCGGATGGCGGAGTGGGGAGTGGGAGGGGAGGGGGGAAAGACAATCAACTATGGCACACAATAGTCGCACATACCTTTTTTTGGCTGCCATAAATAAATAATCAATGAATTTATACCTTTGCCATTCATTCGCTGTACAAATCGACGTATACGTAATATGTTGTAGTACAATTTATTTGCCCTGCAGATGAAAGAGTAATTTGATTTTGTTGTGATTTATCTGAGACTTCGTCGCTGGACAGTTGATAATATATGAGAGTAATAGGAAACCCATCCATCGCAGTTCTAATTCAACTTATTTAAATGTGTGGCAATTTGCAAATCAAATTGATTGTGTTTAATTAAAAAGATAATGACTTTGTATTTTAATATCGCTCGTAGCATTTGATAATATAATCGAAAATCTTTAATTTCATTGATTTACATTGATTCACAACAAATTTATGTCGATTGTAATTTGAACTTAATTCGTTTTTTGTGACAGGAATGTGAACACTTTATTGATTTTGTCGTGGATTACGGCTTGAAGAGTGATCTAAAATTCAATGTGCTTGATTATTAATCTCAACTGAAGAAAACGAATTTGTGCCAATTGCGCATTGATTTACTTGGCTTTATTAGTTAGTTATTTATTTATTTATTGCTTCTGCTCATTGCCTAATGCCGTGACTAGAACGAAAACTAGTTTTGATTTTTCGATAGGCTAGCGTGACCACACAACATTGCAGATCGAGAAAGCATTTATAACTTCAATAACTAAGAGTGCAAAGAGATTTGTAAAGGCAAGAGGCGAGGCGAGGCGAGTAGATACCACACAAAAAAGTAAAACACGGCAAGAAATTCCCCGTTCGTATAAATTGCCAAACCGAAAACAGAAAACAGGACGAAAGACAAACAAAATAAAATGGCAAACGAGCAAGAAGAGGTCGGGGAGTAAGTGGCCTGGTCTGAACTGGTCTGGGAAGCAGCTAACAAAACGAAAACGAAGGCACTGCAGAAACTCGTGTTAACTACACATTTGGGTATTTGTGTATTAACACTTTGGCAGTTAGAGGCACAACTGAAGAGCAGCAGGCCAGGACCCCAGGAACATCAATGGGGACTGGACTGCGTCCAGGCTAAAGTTTAATTGGCTAGTTTAATTGTCAGCAAATGAAAAAATACAAAAATAGAAAAATAGAAAGACAAAAAAACAAAGAAATTTAATCAAGCAAGGAACAATTGCTGCACACATTCACATCCACAGAGATGCACGAACACACAGATTCATATAAATAAAAAGTGCAAACGTTTATTGGATTTAACGAGCTCTCCGTGTAGTCGCACATGTAGCATGTGGCATGTGGCATGTGGCAAAAGTGCAAAGGGGCGACATGAAAGCACTTTTAGCGCTGCCAACGGTGCTAGCTTAATTTAAATGTCACCTGCACTAAACAAATACCTGGGCAAAGGATCGCACACAGACCGACAGACCGACAGACTGACTGAGAGGAGAGCGATGATATTGTTAGTGACACTCTTTCAGCATTAAGTGTGTACATGACAAATATACACACACACACAGAGAGACACAAATGCAATGTCAACTAGATTGGCTGCACTTCAAAAGCCACTCAGCACATCAACCGGATCGAAATAGTAGTTGGCTATATGGGTTGGCAGCTGCTTAAATATTTTGATGAAATTAAAACGAATAGAATCGAACACGAACACGAATCGAGGCACATTTGACCCGATGTCGCATACTCGAATCCGTATCAATAAGGCCAAAGAAGAAATCATTATAATGCCAATAAAAATAAATTATTTCAAAGCCCAGCCAGCATCAATTTTGCCAGCCAAATGTATCGTTCGAAGTCCTTCTGTCCCTCTCTCTGTTTGCTGTGTATTTTGTGTGGGTAATGGGCCGCGTCTTGTGGCTCATATCATTATGCATCATTAAGTTGATGGCCCGAAAGTACACTGAGAATGGGGCACACACTTCGATTTTATAGCTGCGTCCAGGCCAGACTCAGACTCAGACTCAGACCTAGACTAAGCCATATGTCCCATCGCCTTGAGCGCCTTATGTGCGTGCTATTAAACGCATATTACTCATCGAACCATATTTTTGTCGCCTTCGGTTCGATTGCAAATTACATAAAGGACATCGTTTTATGTACAGCTCGGGCCAAAGCTAATAATTTGATAGTTAGCTGAATGTGACGTAACACATTTTACAACACACTCAACTATTACCAATTAAAAGCCACATGACGTATACTAATTGATTTTTCTTGTTTTCCCGATGTTAATTGAAGTTTTATGAAAACAATTTAACGTTAAGCTCGCGACAAAACGTAAATCGTCTCAAATTACTTGGCTGGTAAAGTGCAACTACATTTGGCACGTCTCGCAAGTAACGTAAGTGCTTACGTCATAGCGTGCACAACTGTACTTTCTGCTGGTGCTGCTGCTGCTGCTGTTTCACTTTTTTGTCCCGTCAAGCTATAACTTTCCATCTTTGCGTCAAGTTTTTGGCACATTTGTTTGACAAATTGTTTTGTTTGCGCCGTCCGACGTCAGCAATCGATAGACACGCATACGCATATAGATGTGACAATATACATATAATTTATATATATACACAACAAAAGTCAGCGTATATATTGCGATAGATGTGGGCAATATAAACAGCGGCGGATAACCGTTACTCTAACCGTAACATTGCCAGGACACACCCAGAAAACTAACTAAGCAAAGTAGTTGTCACAGCAACCGAGCATTTGGTGAGCTTACGCTGTCAGCTAAATAAATATAAATAAAACTCTATATTGGGGGCTTACATAAGTGTATGCAGTAAACCATTCCACGCCATTCCATACGATAGTCGTATTCTGCTGCTATAGATTGACTACAATTTCAATTTCTTTATTCTGCTCTTTCTTTTCCAGGTAAGTCGCAATCGCAATCGGTGTTTGGCGCTTCTTAGACGCTTGCTCGTTTGGTTATAAAATCAAAGTACGTACTTCTTTTTGACACCAGCTCGCGAGCACACACACATACACACACACACGCACACACACGCACACACACAAACACACAAGTGTCAACAATGGCACCATTAGACGTCTGAGGCGGAGAGGCGGAGTGGCAGAGATGGAATCAATAAAGTCAAACGTATCCTGCTGATAGCTGTTTAATGTTTACAATATGTCTTTATTTCTTTTTCTTTCTCTCCGCTTCTCAATCCCGTGCCCTTCACATTCTTTTGCCTTTGACTTTACCTTGAGGCCAGCGCCTGAGCATTCGTTGCCATTGGCAATTCTCAGTCTCAGTCCTTGCATTGGTCCTTTCAGCTATGCAAAACGGTTTGATAATATCCAGCGTTATGGTCCTGCCCGGCAGCTGCAGTTGTTATGATAGCAATATTCCAAAGATGGGGCGAACGAACAGTGGGCGGTCGGGGCCATCGGGTCTCTATAATGCCAAACAATTTAGTGCAGGAGCTGCTGGTGTCGCCTGACAAAGGTAACCTCCATTATCCGATTTGCATTTAGGTTTAGGTTGAATGCGCTCAAATGTGCAATTCAATTTAAGCAAACAAACAGTCGGTTCGGTTGCGAGGGTGTAGCTTAGGGGCATGGGGGGTGCAACAGTAGCTACTGCTGAGTTTTGGCATGCAGTTAACCAGAAAAGCAGCGCAAAAAGCAGCTTAGCTCCTGGGGCCAACTGCACAGACCCACAAACAGCAACAGCATCAACAGCAGCAGCAGCAACAGCAAAAAAAAAGGTCGACATTGCGCATAAAAAATTCAAAGTCAGTGAAACGCAACTTAAGCTTTTTTACACTGGTTACCAAGTGCAGGGGGAACAGAACAGAACAGTCTGAAACCGGGGCTAACACAAAATCGGGATAAACACACATGTACAACACACACACACACACACACACCCACTCATACACTCGCAGGGAGCAAGAGGCGGAAAAGCGAAGCAGGATGTTAGCACATAAGCAAAGTAGATTAAACACCGCAAAACAGGCGCTCAATGAGTCACATGCAAAATGCCAGCACACAAAGTTGAGATTTTCTCTCCTCTTTTTTGGGCATTTTCCTCTTTTTCCGCTCCTGGTTTTTCTTTTTTGTTTTTGTATTTTATTTTGAAGCCATCAAAGCCGACAAAGTGCGCTTAAAAATGTCAAAACAAACGAGTCAACGAGAGAGAAGAGTGTGTGGACAACCGCACTGTGCAAACAGATGGAAAATGATTTCAGTGGCAGTTTGTGAACAACTTTTTCCAACACACAAACTAACTTTTTGTGGCGCACAAATATTTAAATTGTTTTCTAAATCGCAAATAAGCTTCGACTTTATTTTATAATAATACGCGGTATATGGTATAAAGAGTGCTTTGCTCATTTTTAATTATAATACATAATAGTGGAAATCATGTGCAATTGGCTGGATTAAAGGATCACAACTGATTTTATTATACACTTCAAACGAAATTAGCTATGATATCGAATATCAAATACCAAGTATAGAAATTGACCTCTTTAATAATTTACCAAAGCCTCAATTTCTCATACTTTTCTCAAACGAAATCGAATCGCTATGGGATTTGCTTGAATATTCAAATTAAATTTTGAGCTTGACACTTGTTTCATAATGCATGAGAGCAACTAATCTTTGTGATACATTTGACTGCCGCAGTAACACACAATGATTGGGGTCATGCAATTTACAGATGGATTGCAAATATTTGTGTAAACGCCATAACAATTATTATTGACTATAATCAAAATTCCAGTGCGAATTAAGCAATTGTCTGCCTACGTAGATACATATAAATATTAAATATGCATTAGCTTGGTTCACTTGACTTCCTCTCGCTCTCTCGCTCACACACACACACACTCCATAAAATTTCCACCATGCGCCCATTTGTATGCTACACTTTTTATTTTCATTTCATAATGCTCCCCTGCACAACCTCAACCCCAACCTCAACCCCAACCTCAGCCTCAACCTCAGCCTTCGACTGAGCCACGTGGCACCGCAATGTGTTAAATTTTTACAGTTGAATTTGTTATGCGTCGCGCTATGTGTTTATACGTACATACATATAGTCGTGTGTCTGTGTGTGTGCGCTGAGTAAATTTGAATTTGATTGAATAGCATGTGACACAGCGGCAACATAGCGCGCCCAGCTTGAGGCTGCTCCTTTTTACCTGGCCATCTCGCTTCCTTTTGATGCCCCCAACTCTCTCCTCCCTCTCTCCGTTCCCTTCGCCTTTGCGTCGATTTCGTCTGCAGTTTAGATAACGTTGAACGGTGCGCATCATTTGGCGCCCAGCCTCGACTGCTTACTTTGCCACACGTCTTGATGCGTCTCATCTTGTCAAATGGTTTTGTATAGATTTCTGGCCCTCTGAAACTTCCTCAGCGAATAACACTAACCCAGCCCAGCCTTTGTGAGTTTTTGTGACAGCTTGTTAGACGTGGCGTGTATTCTAGTTTGGCCCAGGAAAGGGATGGGGATGAAGAAGGGGAAGGGGAAGCAGCTTTGGCAAAGCATTGTGCACCAAACTGACAACGATGAATGTAAGCGATTTATTTTATGATTTATTGCTTACACTCATTGTATTCGCATGGATTTGCAATACATACACAGTCATATGTATCCATATACTACATAAGCACACGTCTCTGCTTATGCATATATACTCGAATTCGTTTGTCACATTGTTAACACTTACAAATCATTCGACAATTGCGATTCTCCATGTGGAAATCCATTAGAACATAGAATAAAGAAAACGTGTTTTCATTGAAGATCTGGGATCTCCATATGTGTTATATAACCCTTCTAATCACATATCTTTCATTTAAAGAAATAAGCCTTTACTTGCTCTTCAACATTTTCAGCATTTGTCGTTAACCTGCAATTCATTATTGAAAACAAACACGATATAACAATCAATATGCCCTGCGTGAAAACTCGCAAAAAATAAACTACAAGACTGAAGCATTTAAAAATTTAAATTCAATCAAGTGTCAAATTAGTGCGGATTTTTAATTTAAGCGTCCCTTTTTTTATTGCCTTTCCGCTCATAAATAAAACATGCACCTGCCACTCAATTAGGAACCCTGTGGCACATTCAGAACCCAAATGGACTAAGCCGGAGTCCAGAGTGTGTGGGGGCGTAGGGCACTGGGCGTGGCTGTTGCCGAAGTGCCAAGAGTTACAAATCAAAATGTATAAAACATGCAATTTGTTTGCCAAAAGTCACGCGTAACTTGCGACCCAAACTTCTCCAGGGACAAAAGCCAGAGACTGAGTATAAAACTCGACTTGGAGATGGATGCAGAGATATGGACAGAGAGCGAGAGCGAAATACTGAGACTGCGACTGCGACTGCGACTGCGACTGAGTATTTGACACTGTAGAGCGCATCAAACTTTATGCAAATGAAGTGTTAAAGTTAGTGAAAAGTGCAAAAGTTAACTAAAAGAGAACTACGCATTTTGTCTTGCTTTGACTCACTCAACCTGGGTGTGATGTTATTTCGATTTGGTATCCATCACAACCTCCTTGAGTGAGCGATAGCAGGATAGAATATCCACTAAGATTACTAACCGCAAATTATGCAGCAAAACTTTTCGGTGCTTTTCTTTTTTTTCCGAATAAAAATTATAATTGTAAATCTAAATCAATATAAGAAAATGTGTTTTCTTTTTTAAAAAATATAATCTCTCTTAAGATAAACTTGGAAAAATAATGAATTTGAAAACAAGATATATTCAATACAAATATTATATAAATCATACAATAATATTTTCTTATAATAAAATTTGATTGTAGAACCACAAACAATTAATATTAAAAATACTATCAATTGACATTTAGAGGATTTTGGAATTAATGTATTGTCTTTAATGAAGTGTGTTGTAATATAGCGAAGTGTTTACTCAATTTCACTAATGGAATCAAATCTCCTGTTGCTACTACATATAATCCCAAGTACTCAGTAAAATGTTCGAGAAGCCCGCAGATGCTCTATCTTGCCATCGAGTTGCCAGTTTCATCTCGGATGCATGAGACTCAACGTCGGCAAAGGCCTCGGGACAAAAGTCAAACTGCGTATGCATAATAAAATTTTGAAATGCCAATTTAATAATGCTTAATGGCAAAAATCATTTTTGGTAATAAATTTATAAGCACATCCCAGGCAATACGACGAGGCTACGTTCGTTCTTCATCCCCCCCAAACCCACATCTCTGTCTGCGAGTGTGACTTTGCCTGTAAGTGTGTGTGTGTGTGCGTGTGTGTGTGTTTGTGTGTGTGCCCTTGGGGCAAGCACTCAAGTTGAAGCTGGAGCATACTTCTAGGCAGTGGCAAAGAGTCTTGTGGCAAATATTTACCTTTTGGGGGCATGTGAAAATAACATTTGCAATTTTAAACACTTGAGACTTGTCGCCAGCTGCTTGGTAATTTTTCAGCACCATCAATACCTATGTGACTGTGTGTGTGTGTGTGTGTGCAAATCTGCGGATGTGTGTGTGTGTGTGTGTGTGTGTGTGTCTGTCATTCTTGACTCACACTAATGACAATTTTCATTTCTATACTTATTTTTTGTTGTTGTTTCTGCTGGTTATTACTCTTGTGGCTACATTGTGATTATTTATTAATTAAATTTGCCATGAGACAGCAGCTAAAGCAAATTCGTTTGTTTTTGTGCTGGGTTTTGTGGCTTTTGGCTTTGTGTTACGGGCTTATGGTCGGCCATGGAACATGCTAGGCTCGGTCCCACAAACAATACATATCTCTGGCCTATTATTTGTCGACTTAGACCTGAGACCCAGCTTTGCTGCGTATGAGTATTTTTTAAAGCATTTCATTGACTTTATTCATACCCTTTTCGCTTAGTTTGTGCTCTGTTTTTTACCTTCGGGTCTCGGGTTCTTCTGGCCAGAACCTAAATATTTTATGTGCCCACTTGGTAGCTCAAGCGTAATTATCTCCTGTCGCTCCTGGACAACTGGAGTTATGTATGGGAAGCCAGGTGTCCAGCTGCCCAGGCTGCCAGCTACCCAAATATCCAGCTACCCAGCTACCCAGGTGGTTAAGGCTGCGATAAATTGTAGTTAAAGCGCTTATAAGCAGGACTTAAAGGATAAACATTAATAGTTGGAATATGTCAGCTAAATTATTCCGGCTAATGTGCTGCATTCTTAATAATTTACATCAAATACCAGAACGAGCCATCGCCATGTTTATTTTCCATCTCAATTCTAATACACTCTACATAAAAGTAATAATAACATTCGGAAAATCGCTCGCTCTGTCAATGGGAGCTGTGATGACCCCTTTTTTTGGTATCGAGAAATCAAAAGCCGTCGGCTGCCACTCTTCAGTTGCCAGAATGTCAACATTATGCCAATCTCTGACAGCCTATCTCAGTCGTGTCACTAAGCATCCCCGCACACGTATTTTTGATTAAAATTGCAGGTTGTACGAGTTGAAAGTGTGTGTGTGTAAGGTGTGTGAGTGTGTGTAACAACGGCTGGCTGAATGTCTGGCAGCAACGATTTGTTCGCCCTTCGTTACCAACTGATTGAATTGAGCACATCGAGCCATGAAATGTTTGCCCGACGGCTAACAACTAAATCACCGTTGGCAGCTTTTGCATGTTTTTCCAGTCTAAGGAAGCCAAGTCATTGCCTTCCAAAAACAAAATTCTTAAAAATGTATTTCAGGGAATAGATTGAAATGCAGCCAACGGATACCACGCATTTTATCATAGTTACAATATTTAAGAGGTGCTTAAAATAACTATGATTGTATTGGACTTTTATTAGAAGCACATTCATAAAAACAAGATTTATTTCTATACTTTATTTTTGCATCTCTCTCTCGAGTATTTATCTGTTCTAAGTCACGATAGAGCTTCAACTACCCCTTAGGGCTCCAGAATGTACTGTGGAAGATGGTGTAATAGAAAATGCCGAAGACAACTGTAGCATCGGTGGCATCGGTGGCATCGGTGGCATTGGTGGCGTTGACTGCGGCGCATTTTGCAATTTTTCCCAGAATCGCATAGATTTTTCTTGTTGCCGGAGAGTAAGAGACAATTTCGTGCACATTTTCGCTGGGATTTTTTGCTATAAACTTCCGTCGAAAGTTTCTCGGGGGTTTTTTATTTTGATTTTCATTTTATTCTTATGCTTTTGGTTTTTGGTTTTGTTGTCAGACAGCTATCGAAAAAGTTTGGCCAATGTTTGCCCATGAGCGTAGCGAACTAACAAAATGAGTTTATTTTTTGCTTAATTTCGCACAAATTAAAAACGTCGATTCCGGCTCAGTAACGGCTCCAAAAATATCACGAGAATTGAAAAAAAATACGAAAAAGAATATAAGTAAAAGTTGAAGATGCGTACGTTTGCCTGGAAACAGCAATTTTTCGTCGTCGCCCTGGCGAAAACTTTTTCACAGCACTGTGTACCAGCTATAAATACTCGAGCATATGTATGTATGTATCGTGTATATCGTATGTATATGTGTGCGTAAATTACATCATTTTTTTATTAAGACTTTTCCTATATATCGCATGGCCACTTCTTAAAAGTCAATTTCAAGAACTGAACTTAGCTTATCAGACATTCAATGAGTTGGCAAACTCCTTAATCCTTATGCCCGAACGCCTCAACTTAAATAAAAGTGTAAAATGAGCAGATTTACAGGAAGCCCGCTACGACTCGATTTACGATTTTCGCTCAAATATATTTTTACTCGAATGTCAATATGACATCCTTTGTGAGAAGGACTGTTTACTGTTTGTAAATTCGAGTAGTTGCAAGAAAATGAGTTTTAAATGAAGAGGTGCTTAAATTTCAGATGGTTTCGCCATTAAATCGGTCTAAGATAAAAGAATGACCATTTCAAATGAAATAAAATTAAATAAATATACCAGAATAAGATTCCTTGAATTTTAAATTAACCAATTTTGCGAGATTAATAATAAATTTAAAGAAATATGTATATTTATTTGTGTGTTTCCTCGCTTCGAAAAATAAATACTTATTAATTAACGCGACCGTCCCTACATCACTTCGATTTAAGAATTATAATGCCAGAAACGCCTTTAATTAGTAGTCGTAATTAAATTTATCAAAACAGTTTCACGTTATAAGGTAGAATGCAGTAGAATTCCAGTCCAACCGTTCTGAAGTTCTCCCTTTACACGGCGCAGCCTATGAAATGCAGTCGCGCAGCCATTTGGCTAATTGTTCGGTTTGTTTTACGTGTAAGGCAACAAATTGGCCAAAACACACGTTTGCCAACAGCAGTGCATCAGTGGTGAAGTGGAGAAGTAGACCTGGAGGTGCTTGCCAGTCCTATTGGCAATGACGTGTCCTCCTCGGCTCGCCTCTCGTTTGCAGTTAGCGAGGCGGGTTCATAATAATTTAAATGCTCGGCACACAAAGTGACATGGCAAAGACAAACAGAGGTCAAACCGAGAGGCTCCTGCTCCTGCTCCTGCTGCAGCTGTTGTTGCAGCTGGAAATGGCTACGTGACAGGACACTGTGCAATGGTTCGCATTTAAATCCAAGCGCAGTAGCAACAAAATTAGCACGACAAAGGGACTCGTCAGCAAGGTGGCAAGAGAAGAACATGATGAACGAACGGAGACAAAGAGTTGTGTTGCACGAACACACGGAGAGGGGGGCAAGCTGGAAGCTAGTAGTAGTGCAGTTAATTTGCCATTGCGAAGCAACAACAAGCTTTGAGCAAATAGCAAACGAGCCACAGCGAAAGCTGAACCTCCATTCCACTCTCTGCTACTCCTCCTACTGTCACTGTAAGGACAAACGGATCAACAACTAAGCAAACAAATGGCGTTGCAATTGAGCACGTTTTGGGCAAAGCGCCGGAATCACAGTCAAAGTCGTACAGCAGCCCATGGAAATGAACTGCGGCATGGAAAAGCAAAACAGCACAGCACAGGACATAGGACACAGGACAGGACACGGAACAGGACATACTTGTGCACACAGTACGCATGTATGGGTCAGGTCAAGTGGCTATGCGGCAGACTCCAATCATTTGTGCCATACGTGTGGCTAATGATGTTGCCGCCGGATTGAGCCTCTGGCCACGTCGCCTTCAGATGCAGATTCGGATTCGGATTCGCATTCGGATTTAGATTCAGATTCAGTCTTTGACTCGACGACGTGTCACCAGCCAATGGTCCATTTGATTGGAAAACTACAAAACGAAAACAGAAAAAAAAGCAGAACACACTGAAAAGTCCACTTAACCGAAGCGATCATGTGGGCGTGGTTCGCAAGTGGTTGAATGCTTCAATGCATGTTGACAAAACACGCATACGCACTGTAAGTCAGCCGCAAATGAGAAACTACGAGCGGCAGGACATTTACCAAGGCACAAGGCAAATACACAAAAAAAGCAAAAAATAAGTCATGCAAACCGCTCACAGGCAGTACAACAATGCCGAAAAGAAGTGCAGAAAAAATAGGAAAAGCTAAGAATAAAAAAATAGATGTGAAATTAAGAAACACAGGACACTCGCCAGCAGCAGCTGTCCAGGCCTGGGGATTTTATGTAAACCACACATACACACACACACACACACACATCGTACATAACGAAGGAAAAAAGGAGGACAAAACTTTGTGCTTTAGTAAAGAGCAACAGACGTGGCCCTAGCTACAATGGCATAAAAGAAACATAACTAATTTGCATAAAATGTTGAAACACGTTGGCACAAACAACACAGAGAGTGCTCCGCTCAGCAAATATGCTGGGGATAGCAACCTGGCCAGATAGGTAACAGACCGGGTCTAAAAACTTCTGTCCAAGCGGAAATCGAGTAAAAGTCGTAAGTGAAGAGTTGCGCCGGGCTTGTTTGGGGCACTAGTCTGGCTCTGTTTGCCTTTCACGGAAATTTCTAGACAACTTTGGCACAAAATTTCCAAAAATAGTAAACTAAGTGACAGCTTTACTTACTCCTCCCCTAAACACCTGCATACATATTTCCTACCTTACTTGTTGTGTAGCAAACAAAATATATTTTTGCATCACAAAGTGAAAGTTATGTGCATGGACTTGGGCCTGGGCATGGGCTTGGGGTGAGTCTGGAGTATCCTCATATTAGCGGTTTGTGTCTTTTGCAACATGACCATGTTGAGACAAAGTTGTAGGCCAAAATGTCAGCGAACAATGTGCAAAGGCGATGAAAATCTTGGCATGGTGTGCGCTTTGAAGTTTGATTTTCCCTTCACTTTAACTTAAAGAAATGTGCGACACACCATATTTTATTTATTGTTGGTTTCAGCTTACTTTCACAATAAAATCCTTTGTGACACACAAGAGATTTTAAAAGCAATTATTTGAGAATTTAAACTGATACAAAAAACACTTTCACAATAAAATCATATTAGAAATTCAATTACAAATTACAGAGCCTAATAGCAATTATCTGAAAATTATATTGAAAATAAATAAATTTGATGCTTAGTGACATGTTACAGAACTTATAATCAATTATTTGATAAATTAAACTGATTAGTAACACTTTTGCAAAAAAAACATATCGAAAATTCAGTTATAAATTACACAAGTTAATAGCAATTATTTGAAAACTATATTAAAAACAAATAAATTTGATGATTTCACAATAAAATCATCTTAGAAGCAATTATTTGAGAATTGTAATACATTCACAATAAAAGCATATTGAAAATTTCAGTGCTACAGGTGCTCTATAAATAAATTTAATCATGTTACACATTTAATTACACATTTCAGAATAATTAATTGACAAATTATATTGATTATGTGATTGATACTTTCACAATAGAATCATATTTCAAATTCATTGGCAAATTACCGAACTTAATAACCATTTATTTGACCAATTATACAAATTATGGAATATATTATTAATCTAAAAATATATGTTTTATTTTTTGCAGTTTGGTGAATCAGTCGATGCCCGACGCGGACAAAATTCGCATGAACTTGGCCCGAGCGCTGAAAGTGTGGGAGAACAATTCGAAGTTGACATTTCGTGAAGTGTACAGCGATCAGGCGGATATCCAGGTTCTTTTCGCACGGTGCGTATAAAGCAAAGCGGTTGGCGTGGGAGGGGTAAATCATAAAAAGAAAAATCGTTATGTAGTGCCATAAACCTTGTGCACCATGGGCAAACACATAAAATTGCACTTAAAACCAGGCAACGATAAATAATCCAAGTATTAAACCATGAAACCGATGATGATGACGACGACGATGACGACGACGACGACGACAACGGAGAAAGAAGGGTGGGAGAGGGGTCTTCTTGTGGGGAGTGCGTGGGTGTTTGTTCTATGCCATAACCAATTTCAAATCAAAGAGTTTATGCTGCTTTTATACGCGAGTAGATGGGTATATAAGTAGTACATGATGTACGATACATACATGTATGTGCACATAGACAGCTCGTAATTTCAATGCCATTGGATTGACTAATCAACGGGCTGTCAACTCCATAGTCGTAAATATAACGAGGCTTTATCCCTGTTCCACAGGCGCGATCACGGCGATGGCTATAAATTCGATGGACCTGGCCAGGTGCTGGCGCACGCCTTCTATCCCGGCGTGGGGCGTGGCGGCGATGCCCATTTCGATGCGGAGGAGATCTGGGAGTTCGATGCCAGCGGCGATGATAGTCGAGGTGAGTGCGGTCAGCGCGTGATGCAGTTAGTAAATGAATGCATAATTTAATTACATTACATAATAATAATAGTAATAGATAATAATATTCACGACCAGCAACAGCTGCTGCCACTGCTGCTGCTGCTGCTGCGGTCACGTTGCGGCTAAAAGGGCTGCGGGCAAATTGCAGGCGCCAAAACCACAGGCAATGCGTTGCAAGTTGCCGCGTTGCCGCGTTGCAAGCGACCCGAGGGGTGGAAATCAATAAACGTTGCATACGCAACGGCGGAACCCCAAAACAACAAATGAGCAACTGGCGCCGACGGAGTCGCAGTTTGTCTGTTTGCCTTGTAGCCTTCCAGCCTGCCCTGCGCTTTGTAATTCACCGCTATAAATCGTGGCCCTAGCAACAGCAACAGCAACAGTAAAGCTCCAACTCCCCCCCCCCCCCATGTCTCCCCCTATCGGCAACCTCAACCCAATGTCGACGTTTTTAATGGTTTTTTATGCCAATAAAAAATTGTCAGCATGACGCGCGACTTTGGCAAACGCAGCAATAAGCATTTTTCATACCCTCTGGCCATAAAGCGACTTTAAAGGGTATATACAACACTTACATGGTAGGAGACAACCCATTCAATACCCAACTTGATTTTCTGCTCTACTACAACCAAGGCCAGCCAAAGAATTATAAAAAAAGAAGAGGTTGGTCCAGGTTAACTTCGAGTCGAGCTCTGTTGTGCAAACACTTCTTACTGCGTGTTTTTTGCTGCAAAATGTTGCAGCTACGCCATTTTTATGCCACTTACAAAGTCGTCAACGCGACGACATCGATGACGACGACGAGAATGCCTTTGTGTCAGTCACTGTTGCCATTAACCAGTCGCATTTTCATTGCGTTTTCCAGGCACCAACTTTCTGAACGTGGCCCTCCACGAACTGGGTCATTCGCTGGGCTTGGGCCACTCCTCGGACTCGAATGCGGTCATGTTTCCCTGGTATCAGAACAATGAGGTGGATGGCAAGTTGCCTGACGATGATCGCAATGGCATCCAGGAGCTTTACGGCGCCAAGGAAAAGGTTTGGGGTCCTTATCGGCCGCAAACCACGCCGAGCACCACCTCAACAACGACGACAACCACAACACGCACTCTCACCTACTATCCCAACTACTATCCCAACCAATATCCGAATCGTGATCGCACACGGGAACGTGAACGTGAACGTGAACGGGAACGCGAAAGGGAAAGGGAACGTGAGAGAGACCGACAAAATGAATGGAATCGAGCACGAGAGCGGGAACGCGAGCAGCGGGAGAGGGAACGACAGCAGCGCGAGAGGGAGCGAGAACGGGAGCGGGACCGAGAACGTGAACGCGAACGTGAACGCCTGACAACAACAACAACAACGCCGAGACCGAAAACATCGAGAGCAACAATGCCGACGAGAAGGGCGTGGTCAGGACAGCCCTACAGACCGTACAACTATCCCACCGCCCATCAGCCCAACCGGCCACACAAACCGCACAAGCCACGAAAGCCGAAGCCCGACAGCTGCATGACCAGCTACGATGCGATTTCCATGATTCGCAGCGAATTATTCATCTTCAGGGGACAGGTGAGCTGGACGCTGCTGGCGAATAGCGACAGCAATCTTGACTAATCCCCTCTCTGTTTACAGTTCCTCTGGCGCATCGGTGCCAAGGGCTTGTATAATGGATATCCGACGGAAACTCGTCGTCACTGGGCCGCACTCCCCGAGGACTTCAACAAAGTGGACGCTGTCTTTGAGAACCAACAGCGACAGATTGTCTTCTTTATCGGTAAGCAAGGCATACAAACAATATATTCAACAGCTATTTAACTAGATCTGTTCATTACACAGGTAAGCTGTATTACGTCTTCGACTCGGTCACCCTGGCCCAAGGCTATCCGCAACCGTTGACCACACTGGGCTTGCCTCCGACACTGACCCATGTGGATGCGGCGTTCGTCTGGGGCCACAACAATCGCACCTACCTGACCAGCGGCACCCTCTACTGGCGCATAGACGAGAACACTGGCAAGGTGGAGCTGGACTATCCACGCGATATGTCCATCTGGGCGGGCGTTGGCTACAACATCGACGCCGCATTCCAGTATAAGAACGGCAAGACGTATTTCTTCAAGAACCTGGGCTACTGGGAGTTCAATGATGACCGCATGAAGGTGGCGCATGCCCAGCCCAAGTTGTCGTCTCGCATGTGGATGCAGTGTGCTCGTAGCGTCAACGATGTGGACGAGGAACAGCGTTGGACATCGCCGTTAGTGTCTGGCAGCAACGAGACATCAGCCAACAACGCTGCAAATAGTCCACGACGGAGGCACAGTGTCATGGTCAGCGTGCTGCTGCTGCTCACATGGAGAGCCTGGCGTAGTTAAGATCTAGCCTTAAGCTTAGCTGTAGCCAAGCTTCAACTGAATTTCTTACAACTTCCTTCCTCCCCTCACTCGAATGCAAGCTGCCTTGTCCCATGTCTGCTCTGAATTCCATTGGAATTCGGAACTGGATCGATGTACAATTGAATGGAATCGAGCTACGACTGTCAGACAGTTCAGTGCAATGCCAGACGAAGACAACACACAAAGCGGCCTTACAAACTATTCAAAAATTAAAAGTTTTAATATTTTGAATTTTCGAGAATTGTTTGCTTTAAGTAAACTTGCCCATTGTGCACGGAGACACCATCTATTTGGCCGAATAGCAGGATTGTTTAACCGCATCTACTTATTTGATAAACTCTATAAAATTCGTATAAACAACAAATATATAAAATATAAACTATTAGCTATTTAGTCGTACATAAATTTACAACAATTGATTGAGAACTTCTCAGCCGCAACTGCCTTATAATTAAGTACAGTATTGATTCATAGCTGCCCGCATTTTGTTTTTGATTTGAACATAATCATTTCTAATTGTTTATATTTAAATAATGTGATATTATCATAAATTTTTTGTGTGCGATTGTAATAATTCAAATCAAAGAACTCAAGAAAATCCAATCCACAATTTGAAATATAACAATTATTATAAATTTTTTGCTATTAGTAGTATTAGTTAGTATTAGTTTATAAAAATACTTTAAATTTGTATATTTATACTTAAAAACACATTTAAGTTGGCAATATATTTTTATACATTTTTATAAAATAAAATGAAATTTCAGAAATAAAGAAATGGCGAATATATCAGTAATCTATAAAGTTATGTTCGCTTTGTACTTCAGCAGATCAACGGTGGTTTTGGCAAGGAATTTCGTCGTTAATATTAACGTATTTTATTCACATTCAAGTTTGAAAAACCATCCTTGCTTCTGAAAATTTAAATTTTTGTCTAATCTACTTGCTACTTGATTATGTTCGCCTGGTACTTCAGCAGATCGAAGTCGGTTTTAGAAGGTATTTCGTCGTTATATTTACGTTTTTTATTCAAATTCAAGTTGGAAAAACCCACCCAGCTTCTGCAAATTTAAATTTTTGACAAATCTTCTTGCTACTTGATTATGTTCGCCTGGTACTTCAGCAGACCGAAGTCGGTTTTTCATTCAAGTTTGAAAAACCCGGCCAACAGATTCAAGTCGGTATTTTATTCAAACCCGCCCAGCTTCTACAAAATTTAAATTTTTAGCTAATCTAATTGCTACTCGATTATGTTCGCCTGGTACTTCAGCAGCTCAAAGTAGGTTTTGGGAAGGAATTTCGTCGTTAATATTAACGTAACATATTTTATTCAAATTCAAATTTGAAAAACCCGCCCAACTTCTCAAAATTTAAATTTTTGACTAATCTACTTTCTACTCCATTATGTTCGCCTGGTACTTCGGCAGCTCCAAGTAGGTTTTGGGAAGGAATTTTGTCGTTAAAATTAACGTTTTTTATTCCAATTCAAGTTCGAAAAACCCACCCAGCTTCTGAAAATGTAAATTTTTGGCAAATATACTTGCTACTTGATTATGTTCGCTTGGTACTTCAGCAGATCGACGTTGGTTTTGGGAAGGAATTTCGTCGTTAATACAAACGTATTTTATTCAAATTCAAATTTGAAAAACCCGCCCAACTTCTGAAAATTTGAATTTTTGTCTAATCTACTTGCTACTTGATTATGTTCGCCTGGTATTTCAGCAGACCCAATTCGGTTTTGGGGAGGAATTTCATCGTTAATATTAACGTATTTTATTCAAATTCATATTTGAAAACCCCGCCCAACTTCTGAGAATGTACATTTTTGTCTAATCTACTTGCTACTTGATTATGTTCGCTTGGTACTTCAGCAGATCGACGTTGGTTTTGGGAAGGAATTTCGTCGTTAATACAAAGTTATTTTATTCAAATTCAAATTTGAAAAACCCGCCCAACTTCTGAAAATTTAAATTTTTGTCTAATCTACTTGCTACTTGATTATGTTCGCCTGGTACTTCAGGAGACCCAAGTCGGTTTTGGGAAGGAATTTCATCGTTAATATTAACGTATTTTATTCAAATTCAAATTTGAAAAACCCGCCCAACTTCTGAGAATGTACATTTTTGTCTAATCTACTTGCTACTTGATTATGTTCGCTTGGTACTTCAGCAGATCGACGTTGGTTTTGGGAAGCAATTTCGTCGTTAATACAAACGTATTTTATTCAAATTCAAATTTGAAAAACCCGCCCAACTTCTGAAAATTTAAATTTTTGTCTGGTACTTCAGCAGACTCAATTCGGTTTTGGGAAGGAATTTCATCGTTAATATTAACGTATTTTATTCAAATTCATATTTGGAAAACCCGCCCAACTTCTGAGAATGTACATTTTTGTCTAATCTACTTGCTACTTGATTATGTTCGCTTGGTACTTCAGCAGATCGACGTTGGTTTTGGGAAGCAATTTCGTCGTTAATACAAACTTATTTTATTCAAATTCAAATTTGAAAAACCCGCCCAACTTCTGAAAATTTAAATTTTTGTCTAATCTACTTGCTACTTGATTATGTTCGCCTGGTACTTCAGGAGACCCAAGTCGGTTTTGGGAAGGAATTTCATCGTTAATATTAACGTATTTTATTCAAATTCAAATTTGAAAAACCCGCCCAACTTCTGAGAATGTACATTTTTGTCTAATCTACTTGCTACTTGATTATGTTCGCTTGGTACATCAGCAGATAGACGTTGGTTTTGGAAAGGAATTTCGTCGACATTATTAACGTATTTTATTTAAGATAAATGAATTTGTTTATTTTGTAATATATGTATTAACAAATTATGCACTTACATTTCACTTCTGATATATCAGAATAAGTAACATTAATGTTCTAATTAATTTACATTTTTAGGTAAGTTCTTATATAAGTTTTTCGAATTATATGCATCAATAAATAATATAAGAACATTACGCTTGAGTTTGTCGTGGATCGTCACAAACTTTTTATCGTCAATTTTTTAAGTCGGTATTGTGTTTAAATTTCACAAAGCAATACTTACGGTTGAGATAAACTCAATCAACCACATTTCTGACCTTTTATCTATAATGTTTTTGGAGCTTTATTAAAAATAATCATATAATTTTAATCAGTTGATTTTTACATATTGTTAATTTTTACTTAGTGCGAACAGAAAATGTATGACATTGATCAAGAATATACATATATAATTTATGGGGTCGGAGATGCCTCCTTCTGCCTGTTTTTTTTTCCCCTTAAAATATTATTTATTAAGTATAGAACCTTTGCAAAACATAAACTGTACCTTAACAACACATGAATGGAAAGTTAAAGTGGACCAAACGTCATAACCTAGTTTGAGGATTATTATCTTCTGCCTGTTACATACATTTGCTGTTGGCACTAAGCTTTAATACCCTTCTACCCTATGGGTAGCGGGTATAAAAATAGCTATACGTAATCAACTGCTGAGCGAATAGAGACACTAGAATCCATTGTGCAAGTTCTGTATGTCAAATTTCTCTAAAACTGGTCACTTGTATGTCATAAATATTTGACTTAACCTGTTTTAGTTAATGAAATACAGGTAAAAAAGCATCTTTCGAGAGTAAATAAATTGAATTGAGTATGCTTGATTAATAATACGACACCCCCAACCACAAAATTTAGTCTAGCAAAATTTAACAGCTACACTTTAGTCTCTTACGATTTTGATTATGATCTTCCAAAACGTATGTTTTGATTATAATTGGTTACGGTTAAGATTATAATTATTCTTCTACTCTAAATCGGTTATATCCTTAACAGTGTTTCGATTTTTTTTTTAAGTTTAATATTTTACATTCAGATTAAGTTAAAAATAAATTGCAATACATTCTACGAAACCTTGCGGAAAGAGTTTTTTTGCTATAGTTTAAAAATGTTATAGATTAAGGGTCGTACTGCAGATACAAATAGATTATTTATCTGAGTGAGTCAAACCTTTTTGGGGTTATAAAATAATTAATACGGTACTTATTGCGTAGTGACGAGTCACAAACCGATCAAACCAAAATACGTGCGATTTCATTTGCTTTATTTGTGTCAATATCTAACACAAAATGTAGCGATAAGTAATGATAATTTGTTGTGCTATGTAAAAAGCAAAAGCCAAAGCGAAATACTAAAAAAAACAACACAGATTTATCATGTTTAACGATAATGCCCTTATCTAGCTATAGACAGGTAAATGGAAATGCTTTAGATATCTGCCTCTAACTGATAACTGATAACTGGGCCCAGAGACAGTGTCGACAGTGCTTGGGAGTCGATTGGGACTCAGAGTGAGAACAGATGTTACGGCTAACAGTGAATTTGAATATCTTAGCTGAGAAGTCGGCTGTTGAATTGATAGCTATATAATGAGCACTTTGAGTATTCCTTACATTGTCTTATCTTATCTGGAGTGTTAAGACCCCATTGCAATCGCTTCCGTATAGCCCAACAAGTAGAATTCTCGCATGCATTTACTGCTCTTCGATTGACTCCTCCGTGAAAAGCGAATGTCATTAGTCTATGCGTCATAACCCGTGACGAAACGAAAGAATCCGGCTCTCCAGTCCGAACATGAATCCGATTCTGAGTGCGAGTGTCAGCACGAGTACCCACACAGTGCACAGCACAGATCCAAAAACGGTAACGACCACACCGAATCGGTGACAGTCGCGCACAGACCACAGTCGAGTTCAGTAGTTAGTGGTTCGATATTTAAATACGTAGCCGCCCGACGTGAATATTACGCCTACTCAATTATATATACATATGTGCATATATAACATATTAAATTGAAGACAATTGTGAGTAAAGGTCGCGCGGAACGAGAATTGAACTAAGCATTGTGTGCCACATTCAAAAGTCAAGTCAAGGCGTACCTTACTATATATGGTTGATAGCGGTTTACACTTTACCTGCCTGCCATTTGTCACAGTCGCTTAGCAGTCGGAAGCCTAAAGATAGATATTCTGTTGTTGTTATCTATCAGTGTTTGGTATTTGCCCAAGGGTTGGCTCAAATCTATGACAAATCATTGGGCAAATTGTGCATTTGTGTTAGCTGGTAGCCTTAGACCGTATCTAATCGGTGCGTCAAAGCAACGAACACGACATGCCAAATAGCTCCGGAAGTTGACTATTGAAAGACAAATTTTAATAAATCAAAGTTTTATGTATAATCATATCTATGCAGATAACTGAACCTGTACCTAAGCGATGTCGACCAATCAATCCATCGAAGATAATGCCGTGCGTCCACTTAGCGCCGAATTGGCACTGAAGGCCCAGCAGGAATTGGGCGAGGTGCCTGATCGTATTCCCGAGGACGTCGAAGCGCTTCGCACTTGGATCTCAAAGCAGCCGCATTTGAAGGCACGCGAAGATGCACAGTTTCTCGTCGCTTTTCTGCGTGGCTGCAAGTATAGCTTGGAGAAGACTAAATTGAAGCTGGACAACTTCTACGCGATGCGCGGAGCGGTTCCCGAACTATACAAGAATCGCTTTGTGGGTGAAAAACAGTTGAACATACTCAAAACCGGGTAAATGCTGTGCTACTATGACACCTGAAACTGTTTTAATTATTTTAATATTTCTACTCCTTAGTTGCTTGCTACGACTGTCGCAACCACTGCAGCCGGATGGGCCACGAATTCACATTTCGCGCTATGCCCAGTACGATTCCAACAAGTATTCCATAGCGGAGGTAATGCAGGTTAACACTATGCTGGGCGAAATTCAAATACGTGAAGATGACAATGCTATGGTATCTGGATTCGTAGAGATCATTGATATGAAAGGCGTGACTGCCGGTCACATGTTCCAGTTCGATGTGGTGCTGATCAAAAAGCTTGCAGTGCTCGGTGACAAGGCCTTGCCATATAGACCCAAAGGTTTCCACTTTATCAACGCACCATCCACAGCCGAGAAGGCAATGTCCATTGCCAAGAGTTTAATGAGCGACAAAATTCGCAAGCGAGTGAGTTTCGATACAAACTGCTGAGAATGCTTTCAAACATATATTAAATACTTTTTGTCTTTTAAGTTCCATATACACTCCAAGTTGGACACATTATATCAATACGTGCCCAAGGAATGCCTGCCCGTGGAATACGGAGGCACAAATGGATGCATACAGAATGTTGTGGACACTTGGACACAGAAACTGACTGACTACACGGATTTCTTTGAACAGGATGTGGCATATGGTACAAATGAGAAACTGCGACGTGGTCAGCCCATTAACTCCGAGACGCTCTTTGGCATTGAGGGATCGTTTCGGAAACTAGACATTGATTAATTGCATTTCCTATTATTAGTACATATTTATACAAAAAAGACAACTATGTAAAGTTACTGAAAAGAGCAAAATCAGTTTAAACACACAACTAAATAGAATGTAATTTAAAATAACAAAACTAAGTTAGAAAATCGAACATAAATGCAGGTGTAAAAGGGTCTACGAAATAAACATTTCGATCATCTCAAGGTCAGGGCATGATATCTGCTAGGACTGTGAGCTTAAGGCTTGGTTTGAGCCGCTTGCTGAGGCTTCTTGTTAAGAAACGCATGAGCCAACTCGTGGTGTGGTTGACCAGCTTCCCGTACACGATCTAACCACTTTGCCACCTTTGGGAACTTCTTCTCATTTACCGTGTACTGGCAGAGCCCTGCAGATAATGAATATCCGTTATGTAATTCTTGTAGCATAAATAACTAGGTCTACGTACTTAGTTGTTCAATGTCGGAGGAGGTGAACAAATCAGCCACCGTCAAATTCGGGCCCATCAAATAATCCTTCTCCAACCATAGGCGTTCCAACTGACCAAAGCCGGTTTCAACATTTTTAACTAACTTGTCGATTTGCTCCTGCTTTGGCTTAGGCTTAATTCCGTTTATGGGAAAAAGCCAGGCCTCCCGGAAGTACAAGCTACAGGGCAATCGCACGTTCAAGAGCTGCCACTCCAAATACTCGTCTATGCGACCGCGATCCTCCAAAGACTTGGGATACAGCTGCTCGGTCAGCTTCTTTGAATCGGCCAGATAACTGCAGTGTACAAATAATTAGTTGATAAAAATATTGAAGTAGTCACTCACATACCGCACCATGGCCACACTCTCGGATAGATGAAAATTGCCATCGACCAGGGCGGGCACTTTCTGGAAACGATTGATGCGCTTATACTCATCGGTCAGTTGTTCCTCTGCGGAGAGAAGATAGATTAATTTGCCGACACAAGTGACCTATGGACCGGTGCAGTTGAACTTACTTTTGCGGAGCGCCACGGGGCATTCTTCGAATGGCGTTTTTGCCAATTTTAGCGCAATCCACAGAGCACGCGATGGCGGTGATAATAAGTCGTAATAGTATTTAATTGCCTTAGACATGCTTACGAAATTAATGCAACAATTTGTCGAGCTCTAATGAAATCAGCTGCTATCAATATTTAGCGGTTTTACAACACTGATTCACAGTTGTCCAACAACGGACTGCACGTAAGTCGTTGTCTCTCTCTCACTTACTGCTTCCTGGATTGCAAATTGAGCGGGCTTCGTTTTAAATTCAAATTGATAATTAAAAATACTAGAAAGTGACACAGCAGGAATTTTATGTGTCAATTTGCTATTGTCTTGATGATGAATTGGATTTTTTACACATTTATCAGTTGTTGAATACGAACAAACAGACCAAACCTGTAGCTATAGCACGAAACTCATCGACACGATTTGACGTTGTGCAAGTAGAAGAAGTTGCTAAAAATAAAAAAAAAATCAGTTTAAAGTCCACAAGGAGATCGAAGTCGGCCAAAGAAAAATAATTCTACAAGATCACACTTGATATAGAGCCTGCTTGGGTTTTGTATTTAAAGGAATTAATTATCAACAAAACACTTTGTCAACTATTGCAAACTGGAAATAAGGACTTGACTGTTAAATATTTCGCTTAACAAATACACATATGGGGCTATCTAGCTGTTTACTTTTAGGCATATTTAGATTTCTTGCAGATTATTAAACCGCGTTAAAAAAAAACCCAAACAATATGCATTATTTTTATATCCGAACTCCACCCGAAAAAAAAAACTAAAAACTTATCTCGTAACTAAAAGAGAGACTAAAATCGGCATAGCTCTCTATAGACGTCTCAGTTCTTTCCCACCGATCCTGCAACAGACCATATTAATATTTATAATTTATCGAGCTCTGATGAAACCAACTGAAGTTCAAGCTTCATATCCCGTAACAGATCATAGTAATATTTATAATTAATCGAGCTCTGATGAAAACAACTGAAGTTCAAGGTTCATATTGCTGCGCTACAGTGATAAACTGTTGGACACCTAAGGTCGTATACACCTGTAGTCTTTATAGAACGTTCCAACAATAATTACGTAAAATCACGTACTTAAGGTATAAAAGTGATTTAGTGACTTGTCCTTTTGGCGTTTCCGAAGTGATTAATAGGCATTTGTAGGCCCTTTATCAGTAAATCATTAGCCTTGCTGCGCCAAAACACATATAATCTAAACTATCTTTAGCGCAGATAATATCGAAACATGTAGCCAAGGCTGCGATACGTCATATGCTCATATCAGCTTGCTATCAGTTACAAAAGATAACGCTTATAAATTACTAGAAATCAAAGAGGTGTCATTTGTTTGGTTTCAGATGTTTTTGTTTTGACATTTAAACAAATTCGTTTTAATTTATTAACGTACTCAACATGGGTCGCGCTATACTCGCGTCAATTATATCTGAAGTAAGTATATACTAAATATATATGTATGTATATATATATATATGCATGTATATGTGTAAACTAGTATCAAAAATTAGTAGAGAAACCACACTTAACTAATGCAAAAATCATCGAAAAATTATATATAATATATGCATTCTGTATGGTTCTATGTGCGTTCGCGCATGTTAATGTGTAAAATAAAAGCCAACAACTTAGCATAGTTTAAGTATAAGTAGAAGACGTTCATAGTGAGCGAAATGTGGCGATGATAAAATTTGGGCGACTATCCAACCTTCTCCGAACCGTCCACAGACACGGACGGGACATGTACTTCATACATACTTTGATAAGAACGACAATAAATTATAATCGACATTCATGAGGTTTTTGCCATTTGATGGCGGTTTTGTTGTTTTTTTTTTAGTGTACACTTTTTTTTGTTTCTTTGTTTTAGTTGTTGTTGTAACATTGATCAATTTGCTTTTAGTTTCGATGTTATTTTTTGTATGAATTGTTATAAAATATCAGGTTCTGCTATGACCAAAGTTCGCTATAGCGCAGTAGTACTCGTACATAGGGTATAGGGTATGCATGTATATATACTTAAATGGGACATATATATGTATATGTATGTATCAAGAGAGATGGGGGTGGTGTGAGGAGTGTGTATATAGTATGTGCATTTGACTATACAATTAACTGCCCTATCCACAACAACAGCCTCAATCGAAGTCCAACTTGCGAAAGGAGCCTTCTTCTCCGGCGACACCAGTCACCAGCTCCGCATTGCGTTGCTGCTCCTTCTCATTGGCCGCAAGCAGCTTCTCATCGACACCAAAACGCTCATCGTCATTGAAGTAGGATGCAAAGCTGTTCAATTGTGCCTCGTAGCGGGACATGGCATCGTCGAGCGAACCATTACCGCCGCCCAGCTCCACTGGCAGGTACTTCTTGCCAATCGCCTTCTGTAGCGACTCCACATTGGGATGTATATGCAGCTGAAGACGACAATAATTAATTATTATCCATATGCAAAGCAGATTGCTAAGGGTTTTACTGACCAGTTCCTTCTGTTTCATCACATTGCGGATTACGTTGAGCACAAATTGCGTTTCACGCGACGCGTTCACAATGTGCGTGGCCACTAAATTCGTGGGTATACCATGCTCCAGGAAGGCATTCATGCGTCGAAACAGACTCGGATCAAACTGCAGCAGCAATGAATATGGTATTTTGGTGAAATCAATTATCTCAACCACTCCGGAAATGTTCCAATTGTCGTCTGTATTGATCTCGATTTCGGATCGGAAGGCATGGAAGCGAAAGATTTCGGTGACACTGTGCTTGGAAGTCACGATATGTCCCATGCGTGTGTAGTGAATACGTGGACCACCAGGTCCAATCGGGTTTGGCAACGTTGCGAATATGCTGTAAATAAAACCGAAAGAACCCCCAATTAATCAATGGCAATCAATTTCGAGTGCGATTAAACAATTCGTGCTTACCCTGATTTGGCCAGTTCAAGCAATTTGTCATCCACCGAGTGACTTTTGAGCAGTCCACGTTCTTTGGACTTGTAGTTGTAGAAGAACACAATGCGCTTTTTGGCTTCTTCCAAGTCCCACAAGCAGAATCGCAGGAATGCCACCAAGAACTGATCATCGGTGCGAGCCTCTAGGTAATTCTGTTCGTTAATCCATGTGCGGAAAGACGCAATTAGTGTATCCCTGTTGGCCGCATTCTCATTTAGTTTGGAGCTCGCAACGTACGCCAACTGTGGCGCCAGCTCTCGTATTTTGGCCATTGTCTAGGATAACTGCGAATTTTGTTATCGAAATTTAAAAGACTGCTGTGTAGGTGTTTGTCTGTGTACTAATGTCTAAAAAAAGGTTTTCGGAGACTTGTGTACTCTATCTGGACTGGTTCACGACTAACAGTAAAGTCGGCGCCTACTTCGAGGTTCCCAGACAAGTGAACAGTGCAGAGTGTACACGCACTCAGTGTTGGAGTAGGAGGAGCCGCTATCGATGCCAACGCACACTGTGGCCACCCTAATTTGTATGCTGTCAAAGCACGGGTAGCTGATGAAATGTGCAGTCGAGAGATTAGCATGTCGCTTTCAGAACTTCAAGACCGTAAATCGATAAGCAATCAGACGGCAATATTCAGAACTCATTGAACAAAAAACGATCGGCTGATTGACACTGACATTAAAAGAGTATGGACTTCAACATTGTATTCGTATTTACAATACCTTTTCTTCACTTAACAAATGTTGTTCTTTAACATGTATATATTTTATATTTTTTGAATTATTAGTTATGTTGGTTTATTAGATAGTTATATGCAATCACAATTGAGATATCTCATGGTTTTAATCGATTAGATGAAATACTTTTGATTCTCAAGAACAATGGTATTAATGAGTCAATAATTAATTTAATAAAAATTCATCTAATTTTTTAATTATTGGAATATATAAATATTGTTAATTAGCTTGCGGACACTGTGCAGCAATGGCTCTAGCGATAAGATAACACTTAAGGCACATATAACGGTTACGCGGTTCGATTAGCAGACGATATCTACAAACCCAAAAACAAACGGTTATTTTTGCGCCCCTTTTATGCCTGCATATAGCGTCGACATCGCTTCCACCTGCTGGCGGACCCCAAAAGCGACCCTTACCACATCCTCACCTTATCTTTGAACAGCTGCAATTTCGTTAGCATTAACAGTTAATAAGCATGATTCTTGGTCTTGCGCCGTCAATCTAATCATTAGTTTGCCACTCATCGCAAGTCAGCACTGAAGAGAGTTGAAAGCAACGATAGTACGTTAGTACTCTGGATTCTGGTAATGGGAAACTATTATCAGGCGTGCGATTGGCCATAAAGACCGTAGATTAGCGCCGACTGATTGTGGGGACAGCAGCCCAGTAGACCAGTTTAGTAGTCGGAGAGTTGCCACGACGCACGGTTGAGATACAGATAGATACAGGTTATGGCCGAGTTACGTCCACTCAGCGCTGAATTGCGCCACATTGCTGAAACTGAGCTGAACGAGGTCGAGGAGCAAGTGCCAGCGGATTTGAAGGCGTTGCGGGATTGGATCGCCAAGCAACCACATCTAAAGTGCCGACAGGATGATCAATTCCTCATTGCCTTTCTGCGTGGCTGCAAATTCAGCTTGGAGAAGGCCAAATCCAAGTTGGACAGCTTCTTCACCATTAAGACCATGATGCCGGAATTGTTTGCGAATCGTCAAATGGATGAGCGCAATATTGCCTTGTGTCGCACGGGGTAAGCTTAACGCATCAACATCACAACGTGATCGTAGAAATTAATTTGAAATGTATTCACAGCACATATGTGCGACTTCCCAAACCCTTTGGACCCGGCGGACCACGAATACAGCTCACAGATTATTCAAAGTTCGATCCGAAGGTCTTCAAGTTAATCGATCTCTTCCGGTACCAGACGCTGCTGATGGAGCGGCAGGTGCGCGAGGATGACAACAGCGTCATCAGTGGCTATATTGAAATTCTAGATCTGTCCAGCATGAGCCTCAGTTTCCTCGCCCAAATCGATCTGCCGCTTATCAAGAAAATGGGCGTGTTTGGCGAAAAGGCGGCACCGACGCGAATCAAGGGAGTCCATTTCATCAATTGCCCCAAGGAGGCGGCTGCAGTGCTCAACTTATCAAAGAGTCTTATGCCCACTAAGCTACAATCTAGAGTAAGTCTAATCAACAGTATAACTTCTCTGCATGCACTCGAATCTAAGTTAACGATTAGTTCAAAGTTGCAATATAAATAATTATAATCCATTTGCAAACCAATAATCTAGCCTACTGTTTATGTATTAGCCTCTTATCTAACGCTTATCACTTGATTTGTTTTGATAACGACAGTAAGCACTTCAAAAGATTTGAAAGTAATCATAATATCAATAATAGTTGCGACTCTTTGCCAGGCAGAATAATCTTATGGGGGTTCACTTTGATTTCCCAGAATTTTATGATTACATATAAAGTTATTTTTGTTTATTAACTTAGATGACACTAATTAAATTTCTCATGAATTTTTATTTTAGTTCTTCGTCTACAAGAATCTGGAAAAGCTGAACGAGGTAATTCCCCTCGAATATTTGCCAGAGGAGTATGGCGGCAGTAATGGACGCATAGCTGATATAATAGTCAATATGGAAAAGGAGATGCTCGAGTACAACGAATACCTGAAGGAGGACAACCAATATGGAGTTAATGAACAACTTCGTCCTGGCAAGCGTCTGAATGCCGACACCGTGTTCGGCATTGAAGGATCCTTTCGCAAATTGGACATCGATTAGATAATTTGCCAACAAATCAAACTGAAAATTAATGGGAAAAACCACCGCATGGCTTAGCTTTAATAGCAAATGTATCAATAGAACTAAATTAAAGTGCATCTCAAAGTCAACATCCATTGGAAGCGAAGAAACTCTAAGAACTTATGGGATTTCAGCAAAACTTTAGCAGAACTCGAACAGTGATTATTGTAGGATGCAAAACATAGCGTAAAGATTAATTCTTTAGAATTTTGACATGCTGCTCTACAAATGTGCATATTTCAAATAATTATTTACAACCTGAAAGCCTCAGTTGCTCTATTTACGAATAATAACACAGCAAGCAAGTTATTTCTTTCGTGAGAAGCGCCAAGAGGGGCAGCACTTCTACTGCGTCGTCCATCACGATATGAGCAAGCAAACAGCGCCCACGTACAGAAAGCGTCAAATTCACAAGCTTTTAGCGGAATGCATTATCAGTGACAAATGTTAATAACCTTATCTATCAGTTAAGTGAATTAGACAGGATCAATAAGTGGTCATGTTAATTTGCATGTTACTCAGAAGCAGATGTCAGCTCAGTTAGTTGTTTGTCAGGTTCCCTCTAGAACAGATCTAAAATGTCGTCGAATTTTACGGACATTACGGTGCGTATTTCTAAGGACTACTATAACTTCATCATCAATACAATACCCTGCATCAGTTTGACTTTAGCCAATGGGATTTTCCAATAGACCGCATTTGGTTGCACAAATCGATCGTTAATATTGCCTGGAAGATCTGCGCATTTGTGCCATTAATCGCATTCGGATTGTATGGAAACTTTATTCTCATCTATCTGATTACCACGACGCGATCGCTCCGCTCGCCGACTAATCTGATCATAGCCAATATGGCCACCGCTGATTTCTTCACGCTTCTTATCTGCCCGATTATGTTCATGATCAATGACTTCTATCAAAACTATCAGCTGGGCAGTGTTGGCTGCAAATTGGAAGGCTTTTTGGTGGTTGTATTCTTGATCACAGCTGTCCTGAACCTCTCAGCTGTTAGCTATGATCGCCTGACAGCAATAGTTCTGCCGCGAGAGTCTCGTCTCTCACTACGAGGGGCTCGAATAGTGATCATTTGCACTTGGCTCGCAGGCTTGCTGCTCGCATTGCCGCTGGCCATCTACAGGGTCTACAAGGTGCGTGTCTGGCACAACTTCACGGAACGCTACTGCAAGGAGAACACCAAGATATTGCCCAAGTATTGGTATGTACTGATCACAGTGCTGGTGTGGTTACCTCTGGGCATCATGCTAATCTGCTACACGGCCATTTTCATCAAGGTAACTTCCAATATAAATTTGGCTTGTCACCCCGTTGATTTTCGGTTTTCATTCTCAGCTAGATCGCTACGAGAAACGCGTCTTAAGTCGAGAGCATCCGCTGACGGTGAGCTACAAGCGCAGTGTGGCCAAAACACTTTTCATTGTTGTCATTGTGTTTGTGGTGTTCCGTTTGCCGTTCACCATTCTGGTCGTGCTGCGAGCCAAGTATTACAGCACAGAGACGACCGTTAACAATGGCATGCAGCTCTTCTCGTACTTTGCGCAGTATCTGATATTCGTCAATGCCGCCGTCAATCCCATCATCTATGGCTACAGCAACGAGAACTTCCGACGGGCCTACTACCAAATATCATGGATCAAAAGAAGCAACGCGAATCGAGTCCATACTTGTTGCTATTGTGAATTCATAAAACGCAAAAACCTCAAATCAAACGCAAAAGCCGAACGGGAACAGACATTGGACGCATCGGGGACGACAGGAAAGCCAACTAAAACACTGGAGCAAACTTCATGTGAACATTATGAAAGTCCCAACCATTCATTAGATCAGCAAATTAACGGAGAAGGTTTCATTTAGCTATAAGAAGTTTGTAAAACACTGTTGACTGCGAAATACCCGGTCTCTGTCGCTGAACAGTGCCGTATATGGGCTAATTCCACAACAAATTAAAAATTAAATGTAATTTTAACATTCATTTCAATGTATATAGGTGAAACCTAATAAAATATATAATATTTGTGTTCGAAGCACAGAAGGGTTGCAGTCTTGATTCGTATTATTTTAAATCGATGCTGTTATTCTTACTGTCTTCTTAGATAGCTTATCGCTCATAGACAAAAGCACATAAATCAAACCTCACACATATCCCACGTATCTGAAAGTAAGTGGTCTAAATGTTCTTGTCGTTTGTTAAAAAAGTCTAGACTTTTTTGACTCCAACCAAGTTATTTCTGGAGCCTATTATTCTCAGCTTTCTTTATATTTGGTTTTGTGCACTTTATTATGGCTAATTCGCAAAAAAATGCACGTAAATACAAAATTTAAGTCACTTTCCATGTTTTTTTCTATGTACCGTGAGCTATAACACATAATGATCAATTATTTCGTAACAGATAATTGTAAAGAAATGATATTTTGTCATTAAAACTATAGAGTAGAGTGATACAAAAGTTGGCGAAATATCATTTAAAAACCCAACAAACGCATTTACGGGACAATGTTGAAAAAAACTGACATAATGGGGAAACTAACGGAGTTAGTAGTATTTTCAATTGTTACAAACGCCATATACCCCATATGCTATATAATATGGACCGAGCATGCGTAAACTGCTAAGTACGAAAAGCTCTCTTCGTCTCTCGCCTAGGAAACCGTTGCGAAAGCTCAACTCAGTCTGTGTTTGCTCTGTTTTGAGCACGCAGCACGTGTTAAGTGTTTTCTTTGTGTATTTCATTAAAAATGTGTCGTTTAATATTTATATTAATATTCCATTGCTGGCTATGGGGACGAATTGCCGCCTTTGAGGTGCACTTCCAGGAGAGCTATCCGAGCTATCAACTCAGCTCGGATTTGGATGCAGAATCGATGCGCCTCCAAAAACGCGAAACGCAGCAATTCTTCGATAAAGGTGGTTTTTCGCATCGATAACAATTTATTAACACATTTTAAACAAATGCAAGCGAACAAAATATCAGATTAAGCCAAACAACTCGGATTTCATGTAACCCGCGCCATGTGCCTCTAAAAACTTGATGAACTGGCCCATGTTCATGACACCTTCTTCGCCACCGTCGTTGGCATTGAAGAGTTGCTCACTGAACTTGTCGAAGAATCGCTTTCGCTGGTGCTGTTCCGTTCGCACCATCGTGATCTTCTGCCAGCGCAGCGACTTGATATCGCGCCAATATTGCTGCACCTGCTCAGGCTCGCCCTCAACGCAAATGATGCCCGGTTTGCCGGGTCTGCTGAAGCCGCTGAGCTCGAGCTGACGGGCCAATCGCACTATCTCCTGTCTCTTGGCACTCGACTTGATATGATGCGAGTATATCCAAAGGCGTTCTAGCTGGCCAGCTCTTGGCTGTGCCTCTTCCATCTGCTGGCTCTCTAGTTCGCTCTCCGGTCGCAGCATTAACGTCTCTATTTGCGACTGCAGCCAAGTGAGCAGTTGAAATACATAAGCTTCCTCTGCGTCGCGCTGCCCCGCCAAATGCGTGTCGATATCGACCTTGAGACTCTGCTCCTTGAGCTTGCTCAGCAGCGTGGTGTGCACACTAATTCTAGCCAGCTCCAGCTGGGGATACAAGTGTGGCAACTCAATGCGCACGTCCACACACGCTCTGTCCGATACGTTCAGCTTGATGATGTACTCTAGGTGGGAGCGCAATTCAACTGCATCTGATGCCAGAAACTCATTGAAATCCGCAACGACGCCGGCATCGAGCAACTGCAGCTCGCCGGCGCCACAGTAAATGGAGCTGAGCAGCTCCAGTTCATCCAGTTGCTGGGCAATACAGCGTCGATAGCTTGCCAGCTCCATGGCTGGCCGAGGCTGGCGAAAATTGAGAAAGAGTTGTTTGCTTTAGTCTCAAACCTCGATCAAATGCTACCACCTATGCCTAATCCTCCCCGATCTTTTAGCCAGCTACAGCTTCAATGGTCTCGTGCGAGTCTCGTCAGTGCCAGTGCCCTTTCCCCTGGACATTTGCATGCTCCAACTGCCCACGGTCAAGTATGCGACGGCATTGCACAAGGATGCGACGGGCGAGCGACACTTTGCCGTTTACGTGTGGCGTGAGGCAACGAAGGATTATGCGCTGCTGCATCAGGAGCCGGCACCAAAGGCTGTGGCGCTGGATTGCCTTAGCTACGCTGGCATGGGCTATGTGGCACTCAGCTACAACCACACTGAGCCCGTGGATCAGGCTAGTGACGGATCACCCATATATGAGCTGTCGCCGGATCGAAACATGCGAACTGTTCAATACTTTGCTGACCAGCGATTGCGTGCCATGTACCTGAGGATCAGCAGCCAGGAGCTGACGCTCCTACAGGCCTATGAAGGCGACGTCAAGAAGCAGCAGCGTTGTCCCTACTTCAAGTGGACCGCCGGAACATTCCGACGCCTCGGCTCCATTCCCTGCAACAATGCCCGACGCCTTGAGGCCTTCGGCATTGACTTTGCGGACTTTGTGGCGGTGGCCAACTTTGCAACCGCCGATGGACGCACCTCCACGCACTCCGAAATCTACAAGTACGATGCCACCGCCCGACGCTTTGAGCTGTTCCAGCGTCTGCGCTCCAATGGCGCCGTCGACGTCAAGTATTTCAGCCTTCCGGTGAACGAAGTGAGTCGACGCCACTTTCTAATACTCGGCAATACGGTGGCCAGCGGTGGCAATGGCATTGGCAGAGTCAACAGTGGCACCCCCGAGGAAGCGGATACTGTGATCTATGTCTACGACAACGGACAGTTTGTGCCCTATCAGCGCTTGAGCTTCTATGCCTTGGAACGCTTCTTACCGGTCACGGTAAGTACAATGCAGTGGCTCTAAAACTGTACCCTTCACAAAGCAACTGATTTAATTGTTCTTATGTTCAAATTATTTTAGTAGATCGTAACGAAACGTTTAGGAACGATTATGATGACTTAGACTAACTTACTTACTTAGCTTAGACTCTTCAGCAAAATAATTTTTCGTGGTTATATGTAAGTGTAGGGTACGGAAAGGTACAACAATAATTTGATAGATCTGGTCTATAAATTCTACTTAATAAAGTTAAAAACATCTTGATGCTAAAAAATCACTGTTTATGAAATTATTCACTTGATATTTATGAGAAAAGGCAAATGCGTGGTTGACTCACAATTTATAGACAAGATTTGATACACGGGGATTCCCCTCTTTCAACTCTTTGTTACAGTGTGGCCAGGAATTGACAATACAAAATAAAAATTAAAAAACTTTTAACACATAAAGCACTAATAAACCATTTAATATTAAAGAATTTCTATGTGTATATAATATGATGATTTCTATGTGTATATTATTCTTTGCAGCATGTAATTTCGGAAAAATTTTTACTTTTCGTGGCCTGCAACAAGCAAGATGTGAAAATCTACAATCTGAACGACTGGAAATTCGAGGAGTCAACGGTGCAGTTTACCGAGGGCGCATTGAGTCGGGGCGTGGCACGCATGCGCAGCTTTGTGGAGAATGAGCAAAGCTACCTGGGTATGTTCCCCACTTAATTGTGTTGAGAATATCTTATGTGACAAGCATTTGTATCTGCAGTTATTGCTAATGAAAATATGGCCGCGAATGAGACAAACATATTCCAACCACTCTACAAGCAGGACGAACATGCTAATATTCTACGACAGGAAATCATCGACTGGGCTCGCGAACAAACAAAGCGACTGGAGAAAGTGAATGTGAATCAAATATTTCACGCCCTGCAGGTAAGCAAGAGTCTTAAAAGCAAAGCACAATGATCAATTTTGTTTACTCAGCAAAAGCTCAAGGATCGGAAACAGAAAGTGCGAGAAATACATGTAAAACGTGTGAATACCAAATCTGTAAGTAATTTAATGAAATAATTTTAAACATATTCAATGTCATATGTATGTCCTATCAACACAAAGCAGAAGTGGAAGTGAAAATCAATAGAAGAGTCAATGTGAATATAATCCAAATATTTACATACAATTCATTATTCAGACTGATTGAACCAATTGGTGAGAGACAGCAATTGTTGCACAACCTATTTTGTGATATTCGATTGTGCAATAAAAGCGATTTCAGGAAACGTCGATCGCAGTAAAACACTCAATTTTTTTTTGAGCTTTGTAGAATACGTTATTAAAATTCTTAATTTGTTTTCTTTGATTGGATGAAGGGTCGTTCGCTGAGGGTTATCTATCTGTATCTTTCACTAAAATCAACGTTAGTAATAGTAACCTTTTTTGATCTACTACCGAGTTCGAGGATGTCCACCAACATTTGACCACAAACTATTGGGAAGCATTGCAATATGCGAAACGGGCGCTAGATCTAATCGAACAGCATGCAGCTGAGTCTCATCGTCAGCCTGTTAAGCGGGCTGCAGAACCGCAGACGAGGACGCAGCACAAGTTCGATGAGATAACAGTGGACACATTGGTGGTGCACGAAGAGTTACAAGCAGCACGCATTAATGGAGTCAACCCAAAAGAACCCATATACGAGCTGGTTAATGCAGAAAAAGTGTACGTCAGTGAGGACTTCAAGGAAGCGGCTGGAGACGAGCAGGAACGACCAGTCATAAGCGAGCTCATCTTACAGGATCTCCAACTTGATGGCAATCTTAATGGCGTTAACTGGACGCAGATGGTGGAACACACGCTGAAGCGTCGTGGAAGTGAAGTGCAGTTTATCAAAGCCCATGTGGACATTAGCAATCTAAAGGCGGAGGCGATTCTTGTCAACAGCAATGAGATTAACGATCGTCCAGTCAGCCAGCTGATATCCATCGATGGCGGTGACTATATTGTGCAACAAGATGTGCAATTTGCGCAACCCATTGAAGTCAACAAGCTGGTGATCAATCAGCGACTCAATCACATACATGTGAATAAGCAACGCTTTGATGTGCTCCTCCATGAAACGAATCACACACAGATTATTGAGGGCGTCAAGCAGTTCGAGAATATACAAGTTCTGGAACCTATTAGCATTACAGTAAGCATATAGTTACTACAATCAGGGATCCCATTAATGCAACTTTCTTTTACAGGGCCAATTAATTGGGGCTGAGCTGCGTGCCATGTCGCCGATGAAGGTGACGCACCAGGCTGTGGAGCTGCAGGGTGATTTTGTGATCAATGCGGATGTAACCATTGGACAGCTGTTGCAGTTGCAGGATTTGCTCGAGGCATCCAACAGCATTCGTCGGTCGACAGCCATGACTCTACAGCAGGCGTTGCGCATTGACCAACAACTGGATGATGTGAATCTGCGTTTCGAGCAAGCGTTAAATGTCAATGATACGCAACTGAGCTTCATAAATGCGATTGATTTGCAGCAGCTCGTGCAGCTGAATGTGGATGAGGTACAAGTGGTGGAGGGAACTAAATTGTGGCCACAGAGCTTAACAATCCGCAAAGGCTTTGGCGAGGTTAACATATTGAACGGAATTCCTGTAGATCAGCTATCGCAGCAGCTGCTGCTCAAAAGTTCCAATCAAAGCCTAAAGTTTCCCGTGCAACTATCTAGCATAGAGGTGCCACAACTGAACGCCACAGAGCTGCAGCTGAATCAACTAGAATTACAGGATTACATGCGTCACTCTGGCGACCAACGCAGCCATGGCAACTTGTATGTGACTCAACTGCAGGCTGACCAGTTGGATGTGGAGCAGCTTCACATGCATGGCACTCTTTTTGGCCACCAGCTGGACGAGCTCTACGAGCAAGGAGCACAACGACTGCGCAGCTGGCAACTGTCAAACAACTTTAATGGCACAATCCACGCACGCAACGTGTGGCTGAAGGGGCACATCAACAATGTGAGCATTGAACAGGTCGAGCAGCAACTGCAGCAGCTGGCAGGCAACATTAAATACGTGGGAGATTTCACCTTTCGACATCCCGTCAACATTAGCGAGCTGAGCTTTAGTGGCTCCTTGAACGGCATCCAAGCCCAGCGATTTGGACACTGCTGGCTGGAGAAGAGTGGTGATCAGCAATTCACAGCCATGCAGACTGTGGCAGCTGTGGCAAGCGACCAGGACATAAAGCTCAAGGGAAGGCTGAACAATTACACTTTGGAGCAGCTGGTCAGCGACAGCTACAGGTTGAATGGTTCGGAGCAACTGCAAGCGGTCAAGTTTGGTCAGTAAGCGCATCCCATGGATAAAGCCACTAAAACTAATCATGAATTCCAATACTTTTTTGTGATGCAGTCAATCCCATTGTACTGGAGCAGTCGATTAATGTGGGTCGTATAAATGGTCTGCAGGTGCCCGAGGACATGCTGTACACGCAAGGCGGTGGTTTCTTGCCACATCCTGTCCAGATCATCGGCAATCTCCATGGCTCTGCGCAACTTTGCAATGTGAGCAACCTGAATGGCTTTCATCTGGAGGCGCTGGCGAGTTATTTGAGTGATGAGACCGCCATCGATACACTGCACGTGGAGCAGGCACAGTTTGAGGCGGTTCCCCGCTACGAGACGCTCAACGGGCACCAATTACACAATCTGCTTAATGAGAAATGGCTGGACAACGAGAATGTGGAATTGAAAAGCGTTCGAATGCATAATGCCAGCTTCGAGGGACTGTTGGAGTTTGAGGTGAGGTGACGGAGACAGAGGCAGAGACGGAATGTGAAAGCAGTTTTAAGCAATCTCATTGTAATAGGGTACTCTGAATGGTCTGCATGTGGAGCATATCGGGCAAAAGTATTTCAGTCGAACGCGCAGTCAGCGCCTCGATGTGCCATTGAGTTTCGAGCATGACGTCACTTTTGCACAACCGCTAACAGCGAAGCAAGTACAGCTACGTGTCAAAGATGGCGCACTTGTTGAGGGCATAGGGTAAGTGGTCGAAAGAGCGAAAGCGATTTCTTGTAATACCCTATCAAATTTCACTGCATTTGTTTACGCGCTAAAAACAGTTTTGCAAGCATTGTGACTTCATACAAAACACACACACATGCACATTCGAAACAGTCACACACACACACAAGGTAAAATCAGCTGTGCGCGCTAGTATAGGCAGGTGAAATTTCTGTACACGTTGCAATTGCAATGACACACACATCGCATAACGCATTCACTTTAGTACTATCCTATATTTTACCTTATGTTTGCTGCAGTTAATTTAAATGCACTTTCTACTGGCAGGCAGTAGCTTCCAAAACAACAGTTCAACAACACACTTCAGGTCCAGTAAAACAATAGTGTCTAGAGTCCGGTGTGACCAGAACTTTATTATTACAAACACACTATTTCGCGACAAGGCATATACTGAAATATTCGAAGTTCAAAACACAAGCGCCATTTATTGAGCGTTAATAATTTCTTTAGCAAAAAGAAAAGAAGGATGTTTTTTATACCGGCCATTACACAAATGGATTTTATGGTTAGAAATACATATTTTGGACAGAAATTAACCCATAGAAAAAAGAAACAGTACTTTAATTGAGCTGTAAAGTTTGATGCATACTGGCTTCTTTATATTCAATATCAGGGCTGACGAAATTGTAAAAAATATTATATGTAGATATTTATATTTACTATATGTTTCCAAAAAGGCTTTTATACAGCGGACTTACATATATATGTATTTATACAATTCGGATAGCATCATTTGGGCGAACAATTTGATTGATAACTTGTACCCAATATCAACAATATACATACTTTTAAACTGGATGTAACTTCAACTCATAAATTCCTTACGGCGTCCAAAACGTATGATCAATAAATCATATTTTAAATTTTTTTTGGATTATCACATATCCATTATCTGAAAGTTTAATTTTACCTTAATTTTACTGCTTCATAACATTAATATAAACACCCGCTATACGTTATTTTCAAACTTGACTCTTTTAGCACATAAATAATTTATGTATGAGCATTATAAACTATTCTAGAAAATAAGAAGAATAACACTTTTTACCTTAACTTTATTCCTTATTAATAATAATTTGAACTTCAACAGCAACGTCTCGCTAAATTTGAATGATTTCGTGTCAAACACTTTGAAGACAGCCGGAGTTCACACTATAACGGCACAATGGACTATTCCGGAGGTTCAAGTATCGGGTGATTTGAATAATGTTCTGATAAATCAATTAAACTTAGTCGATGATATTCTGCGCAACGACACAAACGAAGTGACTGTAATCGATGCACCCAAAACTGTGGAAAGCGCCAACATCCAACGCCTCTTTGCTACAAACCCAAGCACAGTAGCGGAGGTGCACGTTGCACAGTGGATCAACAATTCAGTATATATCTATGGAAATCAAAGCATAGCTGGTAAAGTGGTTCTGGACACATTGAACCTCTACAACGATCTGCAAGTAAGGGGAACGGTCAATGGCATCCACTGGCAGCCAGATGAGCTGCTGCTATGCGATCAGGCACAGCAGATAGCAGGCTCATTGCTGATCGATAACACGCTGCCTGAGAAAAACCGAATACTGAGTCATAACATCAAGGAACTTTGGGTGGACCGGATCAATGGACTGATGGTGAACGATCTGCTAACAAACAAGGCGCATAATCGACCTAATCTCCATGTTGCTGGTCAATTGGTATTCACCAAGCCACTCACTGTGTCTAACTATGAGCTAGGCGAGATGGCTACATACGGCAACAAGTTGAAACGTGGTGCCACCTCAAATGACGTCGAGGATTGGCAGCAGCTCAGTCAACATGTGGCTGCAGTTCAGCAGCGTCTCACAGGTAAACCAATTACGGTTTTCTGCTGGAAGTGAAGTCTATAACGACGATATTTGCTTATTAGAGCCATTATTTGTGCTGGACAGCTTCAGGCTACTACAACAGATACTGCTCAACGCCAGCCATTTGGAGGTGCTGGGGCAGGATTCCCTGGCCATCTGGCATGCAAACAGCCGAGGAGAGCAGCAATTCGATGGTTACGACTGGCAGCAATCGGAGGGAAAATTCAGGCACAATCCAAGTAAGTGGGCTATAATGCTCTTTATTTATTATTATATTTATCATATAATTTATGTGTTCGCAATGAAATTGTGTTGCAACTTACAAACTAAAATGACATGAATTCGATGGACGATGGGGGTGGGAAATCGTGACAATAGGGGGTTGGCAATCGCGACGAGTTTAAATGAAAACACTTTAGATACGTTACAACTTGTTAAAATTAATCTCTTACAATAGAACATTCGATCTCTTCCGTGCAACACTTTACAATTATAAAAGTATACATCCAAAAACGAGCTTTCATAATTGCTTTACAATTATAAAGGTATTCATAAAAGAACCGAGCATAGATTTCAAATGTTTACAAGGATCTTGGGGCCGATGAGTGAGGCTTACACGTAACATGCTTAAATAGGGACAATTGTGGAAATTGCTGGAGTAATCAAATGCTTAAACATCGTCATAAAATGTCAGTTGAGTTAAATTAAAATTCAGCTTTCTACTTCACTACGTTGTCTAACTGCTAGCTGTGGGGAGTCTAATGTTTGCATTGTGTTGGGTTACTGCTCTAGCTCATCGCTTTGCACATCGACAATGGCGCGCAGAATGCCCAGTTCTAGTTTGGCGGCACCGCGACGTGAGATCCTATTCATCACATTGGCCACATACAGACCGAGTGCCTCGTGCCGACCCGAGTTGCACAGGTTCTTGAAGAATGTGGGCGGCAGCGAGTTATCAAAGTTGCCCAAATTGATGATCTCAGGTGTGGCATGAGTGGCAGCGTTTCCCTTGCCCGAATCGAAGATGATCTCGTTCTTGAAGTCCAGCTCCTCGATGTGCGGCGAGAAGCCATTGGTGCTGGCCACCGATGTTGAGGCTACTGTTGCGGCTGTCGACGAATTGGCGCCGCCTCCTCCTCCAACAACCATGTTGCCATTGAGCTGCTGAGAGGCAGGTATGGTTATGATATTAATGCCGGGCGGTGGCGATTGGTTGCTCTCGCGCTCCTTTTTCACCTGCAGCAATTGAGCGGTAGTCGTGTGCACCACGTTGCCTGTGGAGGCTGGAGTCGCTGCCTCTGCACTTGCACTGTTGTTACTAGCTGCCTGTTTGGAGCTTGGGTTGCCCTGGCCCTGTGTCTTCATCACTTTTTTGTGCACCGTCGAGCTGGCGCATTCATCCGACAACTTGCGCTTAACTGCCTCTGGCAATTGAATTGTTGTGCGACCGGATGCTGTGGCTTTGTGACTCTGCTGCTGTTGTGTGCTTGACTTTTGGCCAGCAGCCGAGGCGCTGCTGGGAGTCTTCTTCAATGTGATGCCCTTCTTCTGCAGCGCAGCTGCTGCCGCGGAGACTGCTGACGACTGTGTGCTGGAGCGTTGTGGATTACTGGCCATTGTGTTGAGCAGCTTCTTCTCCTCGAAGGGTGGACGCGGCGTGTCCACAATGGGCTTCGAGTACGATTTCTCCTCCTTCTCCGGAGTCCCGCCTGTGCTGTTCGATTTGATGGGACTGTCGCCGTCCGAGCTGGCTGAACCAGTCGAATTCGATGGCTGGCCGTAGCGCGGAGGTGTCGCCGTGGGCGAACAATCGTCGTCATCCTCTTGTTCCTGTACTTCTAGCATCTCGTACTCCTCCACCTCCTCCATGGGCAATGGTTCTCTTTAAATATAACTTTTTGTCAATATCCACTTCACTAGCGACATTGTTTTGTTTACTCACTCTTCTGTCTTTGGCGCAGCCTTGGGCTCCTGGTGAATCTTCTGCATGAGCCCGAACAGCTTCCAGCCGGAGTTGCCCTTCAACTTCTCCTGCTCGTACTTCTTCTGCAGCACAATGAAGATGGAGCGCGACTCGTGCACGGTCAGTTTGTTGAGGCGTCCGATGCGCGCCCAAGCGTCGTCCTGCTCCTGTTTGCTGGAGCCAGGGTTGTTCGGATGCAGCGCCTTCTCCTTGGCAATGTCGGCCAGGATCTTGTCCAGCTGGATAGCCATATTAGTCAACGACTTGCGACCTGATTTTTGCGCGTTTCTAATAATTTTGACGGCCTTTTTGTTACTTTACACTTTTCACTCAATTTCGCCTGCCTGCCGCTCTTTTCTATAGCGTTTGCGCTGTTTCTGCTTCTGCTTCGTTTTGCAACTTCGCTTTTTCACGTATGCGGCGTCTTCTCTGCTGCGACGCTGATTTGGCGGAAAAATAATTGGGAGGTCTAGGCACGTTCAAATACAAGCTACAAGATGGCTAACCATCGTCGAACTGTATGAATATTATTCGTAGCAAAGCTTATTGCATTACTAATATCCATATATAAATACTTTTCTTGCAATTAATAACGATTTTTTCCAATTATTTTTAATTATATATGTACTATTAGTCAGTATATTTTTCAAAACTATTGTTTAATTGCACTCATCATGCAGTCGGAACGTCTTCGAAAGCAAAACCTGTTCAAAGCCGAATGCAAAAACTCAACGACGTTGTGCAACACTGGAATACTAACAAATCAGCACAACAAACAAAAACAATGCCATAGTTTATGATCATGTTTAACCATAATTATGCACATTTATTTAAGTTGCTTTCGTTGTCAACGGCACCACAGTAACATCCACCAATGGCGCTAAACAGGCAACTGTCTCCACTCGCGTCGCCTGCACCGGGCTGCTCACTACAAAGGGAAACTCCGCCATGCCATAGCAAGCGGCCGCATAATGTCCCAGGCGATCGACGGCGATGACAGCACCTGAGAAGTCCTTGTGGTGCTTCACGATGCGTTGAATACTGGCCTCGGCCGCCTGGGCCGGTGTTTTGCCGTTGCGCATGGCCTCGACGGCCAGCAGCGTGGGCAGGAAACGCATCATGACGTCGCCGTCGCCAGTGGCAACGGCGGCTCCAGCTTCGTTGTCCGCATAGCCGCCGGCGCCGGGAATGGGTGAATCGCCCACACGGCCGGGGATCTTGTGGCGTGCGCCGTTAGTGGAGGTGCCCACGTGAATCTGCTGGGCCACATCGATGGCTATCATGCCGATGGTGTCGTGATTTTTATGGCCCATCTGATACTCGGTGCGAGCACGATCCTCCTTCCAGCGGGTCAGAGGCGTGGCCTGCGGCTCGTAGGGGCCACACGAAATCCTGGGGTCCGGATGGACATCCTGCCAGAAGTTAGGCTGGCAATTGCCAGCCTTCCACTGCTCCCACATGTTCTTCGATTCTGGGGTCACCAATGATTCGTGCCGGAATCCCATTGCCTTAGCGAACTCGGAGGCCGAGCTGCCCACTAACATGGTGTGTGACGTGTGCTCCAACACATGTCTGGCCACTTGAATGGCATCCTTTATGCCCTGCAGCCCCGCCACAGCGCCCACATTCATCGTGGCACCGTCCATGACCAGTGCATCAAGCGTCGTGTCGCCCAGCTCATCTGGCGAACCGCCGTAGCCGACGGTGCCGTCGCACTGCTGTTGCTCGCACTTGGTGCAGCCCTCAACGACAGCATTGCGCGTCTGTCGCACTCCGCCCTCGGATTGCTGCAGAATGCGCCACGCCAACGCATTCGCGTCCTTGAAGCTCCACGTATTGATGACCATGGGGAGCATTGCAGCCGTATTTTTAGTGGTGGCTCCCGCAGCGTAGGTTAATCCCCATTTGGGTGCCTTGCTCGTCGTGGGGCTGGAGCTCGGCTTGTTGCTGAATCCCCAGCTGGAGGATGCAGCTATCGTGGTGACTGCTGCCCAAAAGAGCAGTCCAACGAGTACTTTTCTCATTGTATGTGTAATCACTGAATGCAGCTGCAGCTGATGCTTCGTTGCTTTTTAAACTAACCCAACTTTTGTTTCGGCTTATCTTTGTTGCTGTCTGTTATACGGGGCGATTAATCGCGGAGACGGGTATATTTTCATTTGCTAATTTGGCGAGAAATGTATTTCTAAATTTATGGGATTATTTGCAATCGATTTTATCCTGAAGAATGTACAAAAATAATATTTCTCAACAGAATTTTAGTTACTTTACAAGTTGACTACGTTCAGCTTTTAAAAATTACAAATTACACTGTTTTAAACGGGATGCAAAGGGAAATTAAAAAATTAGTCAACTCTGAATATATAAAACCAAAAACGGACCTTAAGATGTTACATCATTGCAATGATTGTTCTTAAAAGAAAGCTATAATATATGTAACGCATCTTATTGCTTTCTACAATTATTATTTAAATTTGTTGATAAACGGCTCGACTTACCCCATATAATTATATTTTCCTTGTTCTTTTGTTAATGTCAATTAACAACATCAACAAAATCTTTTCAAATGTTTTAACTCTACTTAACAAGAAAGGGCCATAAATGTATTCCAAAATAAAAGACAGTTGTTGCCCTAGCCACTTTCAAACTTCACCCGCTAATGACCATAAAAAGGCCAGATTTGGCAACACTGACGACTGACAACCACAATATATTTCACGTTATCGTTTTACAGACTCTTCGAAATTGTCGCCCCCCGAGAATGCACTAAGAATGCGGTTTGGGCAACTGGCGGATAACTTGACATACATCTGCCCCTTGCAGATGCAGTCGCTAGATTGTCTGGCCACCCAGAGCGACAACGAAGCACTCGTCATGCAATGTCTTGGCAACATCGTCTCCCGGATATTGATCCCGACACGGCAGCACGTAAAACAGCTATTGTCAGTGGACAATGATGAAGATTCGATTCTGTCGCTGCTCACCCACAATGCTGTGGAATTGTGGCTATGGAACGGCACCATGGCGTTGCAGCAACGCTTACCACTGATGCAAGCTGAGCATATTGCCTTGGCTCAACACCAGATGCACGATTACTTGGCCATTCTAACTGCATCCCCGGCAGCCGGCATTCACATTTACAGGCGAGTCTAGAGTGAAGACATACTAAAGAAGTATTGATGATTTGGAACTTTTCGCAGGTCTGACAATAGGAAAGCGTTGAATTTCCAGATTGAACAAGTCATCGACTTGGAAGCGGCGTCAGAGCAGCCGCGACAGCTGAGTTTTGTGCAGCTGCAGGAGTCAAAGGATCTCCTGCTCTGTGTGTCCAATGCGACTCCGATGCAGTCCCTGCGTATCTATCAGCACAACGGCATTGCAGGCTTTCAGCAGATCCTTGGCGACAGCACGTTGCCCGCGGTAAAGTGGCTAAAGGCGATCGAGGTGCCGGCGATGCGGCAGAAGTTGTTGGCGCTGGCCAATGGACAAGGCGTCTATTTGGTGGCAGCGCAGTTCACCAGGCTCTGAGAGCCACAAAATGATGCACATAACAGTGTTAAAAGTTGTAATTATTTCTAAATAAAAATTACTTTTTATTAACGTTTCTCGTTAGCGGCGTAATCAGTAATCTGTGTTTCTTGCTTAATCGTCGCTTGTGGACTCAACGTTCTCCGTCTGCAAATTCTTGAATGTGGACACGGGCACATATGTAACCAGGGTGTACAGTTTGTTGGGTGAGTCCTCATCGTCATTGCGGCGACGCGCCAGGCGCACACGGACGCGGAATGGCGTTGATCTGTCGAGCGATACACAAAGTTAGCTCAAAGGATTCGATTCGATTTATAGGTGGTAGTTACCTGATACCCTTGGACCAGATGTGCTTGTTGAGACGGGTGTCGATGCGCACATCGTTGGTGCCCATCTCGCGCTCGGCAAACTTGCGGATCTCCTTGATGGCGCGGGGCGCGCGCTTCTTGAAGCCGATGTTGTGCACACGCTTGGCCAAATGGATTGTGCACTCCCGGGTGACGACTTCGTTGATCGCCGACTTGTTGCGTTTCTCGCCCTTTGTCTTTGCCATTGCTGTTGCAAATTCAATATCCTGTCAATAGATTTGTTAGTTGTTGACAAATACAAGGTTCAATTCAAAATCCAATCACAACACAAGAGCAACTTTGGACGCCGTCTAAACACACTGAGAGCTGAGATGCCCATCATATGAGGGTATTCAGCTGTGGCACAGCGTGTGCAACATTCATTTTCATACATTTCAATGCATTTTTTAAGGCGTAAATTGCGATGTTTTCTGATTATATTTCGAGTAATAGCCAAAAAACCAACCTATAGGAAATGAAAGTTTGACGTAAAAGAATTTGACAGATGCCGAGAGCTGTCAAAGTCAGACGCACAATCAGTGTTGGTCAACGCCGCATACAACCCTGCACTTCACAGCTGACTTTGACAGCTGCCGCCCGAATGTAAATAATAAACAATGCTCACAACTGCACGTAATAAATATTTTGCCATAAACATTCCTCGTTTTACAATAAAACTTAAATAATTTTTCTTATTACAGTGCAACTTTTGACCGTTAGCTTGCTTTGGGGCGTAACAAACCCGTTTATTCGACTTGGCAGCCAGGGCATTGAATCTATCGCAGACACTGGCTCCAAATATAGAAATTTTATCGCTGAGCTGCGAATGATTGGATCACGTTTGAGTTACTGGATACCATTTGGATTAAATCAGTGCGGTAGCTTGTTGTACGTGTGGACGCTGCAATCCGCCAATATTACGATAGCTGTGCCAGTTGCTAACTCGTTGAGTTTTGTTTTCACAGCCATAACTGGATATTTGTTAGGCGAACAACAACCCGGCAAAAGTGAATGCAAATACTCCCCTATAAAAAAGCTTGTTTAATTGTTTATTACTTTTGTTACAGATATAATATTTGGCACACTTCTCATCTGTTTCGGCAGCACACTCATGATATGCGACAAGATGCAGAATAAGCAGCAGCTTCAGAGTATTTAATTTCATGAATAAATTGTTGATAAGATTAAAACTGTATGTCATTAAATCGATTATTATACTGTTGGACTATTATCACCACAACATATGAAGGGATGATCTGCAAAATTCAACATATATTTAAGATTGTATCCTAACCCATGGCCAAAAATGTCTTTATTACATAAATACATATTAGAAAACATGCCAGTCAACATTATTTGTTATCTACAATGCCTTGTGCACTGCCTCCACAAGCACCTCCATGCTGACGATTGGCGTCTGTGGCGTGATTCCATGACCCAAGTTTGCAATGTAGCGTGACTTGCCAAATTTGTGAACCATTTCGGTGGTCAGCGTTCGCAGCTCATCGGCCTCACGGTACATGTCTTGTGGGTCCAAATTGCCCTGCAATGTGATGTTGGGTCCAACGATTGTGCGCGCCTCTACGGGATCCACAGTCCAGTCCAGACCTAGCACGTCATAGCCAAGCTCGCTTTGTTCCTTCAGCGAATGCCCAGCGCCTTTGGCAAATAGCGTCTAACGAAGGTAAACAATTTACAATTAAGTGCCGATGAAAGAAAGGTTTTCAAGTTGTACTTACAAGAGGCACCAAGGGGATCACTTTCTTGGTAAGGCGATCCACGAGATCGTCGCGAATGCGTCGCAAGTAGGGAGCTCCCCACTTGAGGAACTCCTCTTTGCTCAAGTGCTCGGCGGACGATTCAAATATTTGCAGCATTTGGGCGCCAGCCACGACCTGCATTTCCAAGTAGTCCACAATCACATCGGTTAGCAGATTGAGGAAGAGTTTCGTGTCATCGGGATAGTTGGTCAGCCAGGCCTTTGCCTTGGACATTTTCTTGCTGCCGCCGCCCTCAATCATGTATCCCAAAAGAGTCCAAGGTGCTCCAGTGAAGCCAATCAACGGCACTCGACCTTCCAATTTGTGCCGCATCATGGTGATAGCGTCACCAACATACGTCAGACGCGACAGGGCGCCATCGGGTGTCAGTCGCTTCAGATCCTCCGGCGTCACAATGGGCTGAGGCAGAACGGGGCCAACGCCAGCATGCATTTCGACGGTCAAGCCCAGAGCTTGGGGAATAACCAGAATATCTGAGAATATGATGGAGGCATCCAGGTCGAAGCGCCGCAGCGGCTGCATCGTCACTTCGCAGGCCAGCTCGGGGGTGCGGCAGACCGTGAAAAAGTCATGTTGCTTCCGCAGCTCCTGAAACTCGGGCAAATATCGGCCAGCCTGGCGCATCACCCAGACGGGAACCCGATCGACGACTTCGCCGCGTGCGGCACGTAACAAATTGTCGTTCTTAAGCGGCGGGAAGGGCTGTAAGTGGGATTCGAGCGTACTTGTGTTATAAGAAGCGATTGTCATGCGAGCAATCAGCAGCAGCAACAACCACAAAGAAAATCGAAGTCCAAGAGTTTCATTCTTCATTGATTTAATTGGAGCAAAGCTGTGATGTAACTCAATGTTGGGGCTTTACAACATGCCACCACCTACCTTTGAGTCTTTCATTACGATTATTAAAGTTAAGTTGTGTATTTAATTCAGAGAGCAACAATTTTCTTATTTAACACTGCAGATTTTGATGTAAATGTTTGGTGAATTCAGCGAAACTTGTATCGTTGCAGTAGAGGTGGGCAAACACCGATCTATCGATGTTTTTTTAATTATCGATTTCTTATGGCAAACATCAATTGTTGCAGCCAAATAATATAATTATTTGAGTTGTTTACTAAACAAAAAATAGAGTTTTCTATTAATGTTAAGCCGAATGCAAAATTTCCACATATATACGTGCTAACAAAATTCCGGGTAGTTTGGCGCCACATTTTGAAATACTCTTTTTGGAATATTTGTTAGCCACAGGTTTTTTTGCGAGCTGGCAGCTTCTTATCTTTGTTTATGTTTTGTGGTGTTGCCAGGCTGTGTTTATTTTCGTTTAGTCCCGCTTGGATCTGCACATCACTAACAAAACTGCATTCGTGTCACAAACTAGAACGCAAAAAAACAGGCTGCCGTTTATTTTTCTTATTAGAGGTAATTTTGTAGTGGGATATTTCGTTCGAGTAAAATACAAATTAAAGTTATTTCAGTCAAAATTACTTGCAAACATGGCTGATGAGCAACCAAATCTTGTAGCTGGACACCCACCTGCCTGTAAGTGCATTAGCGGCTATTTTGAGTTGTGTGTTTGCGTGTGTGTGTGAGAGGTAAAGGCTATTATGTTAATGTTATTTGTTTTGGTAGACTGTCCGGCAAATAACTCATTCATTCATTCCAAATTTGTGCGCTGGCATCAATTAATTGGCCTATTTAAAGTTATTGTTTGATCTTATCAGTTTTCAGCACCTCAACGGCAATTGCTGATAAACACACGCTTACACACACACAACCACATACATATGCATGCGGCTATTGCGTTCTGCGCTCGCTGCCAAATATTTTTTGATTTTTAGCTGACGTCATATTTTGTGCTTACAGTGAAGGCCGGTGGAATGCGTATTGTGCAGCATAAGGCACCGGCCTCTGAGCGTCCAGCCAAGGATGCCGAGGACTGCACGGGCCTAACGGTAAACATTCTTACACAAGTATATTTGAAAATCCACTCACAATGTGTCTCCCCCAGCAACCAGTGAACGTAAATTCGTCTTCAGTGAGCGGTGCTCCAGTGAAGGGTAACACAGATTTTACACCGGCATCCGCGCAGGTGGCGCACTCGCATAAGCCCGCTGCGGCCGTTCAACAGAAGCCACAGCCACACATTCAACAGCCCCGCAAATGAATTGGGGCTTATGGGCGAATCAGGATCAGGTCACACTGATTTCGACTGTATTCGTTTGCTTTCAAGAGCGAGATTAATTTTAAATATGCCTTGTATTTTGCTACTCCCTATATATTTTGATACTTTTGTTTAACATAGTCTATCATTCCAATCGCATTTTTCGCCAAGTTCATAAATTAAATAAAAAGTTAATGGTTTTCAAAGACAGTTGTTTCAATTCTGACGGCGATCACTTGTAATTCCCAAGTGCTTATTCCTCATGATGCGCTTATAAATATAGCTACCCTGATGTCTAAGCTGCCCCACTGAGCTTCGGTGGTCCGGGGTGCGGACTTCAAATCCGTAGTCGACTAATAATCGAAGTGGTTCGATTCCACCTGGGGGGCGATATACAGATTATATGGGTACGAAAACATTATTTAAAAAAAAATAATAAATAAATAATAGTCTCCCTCTCCAAATTTGTTTTACAGAAATATTATTAGGATTGTTAGAAATATGTAACTTAACTTTATTACAGAAAGACACACTCTCTTTGAATTACCATACCAATATGGATATAGTACATATATGTATGTATGTATATTACTTATTTTGCATATTTAAAGATCAAGATTATATTTAACCAAAATGAATCAATTAGGACAATATAACAAAAGAAGAATTTCAATTAAATATATGGAAATCCAATTTATTTTATCTTTCGCATACTTTAAGAAAATGGACTTTATTCAACAATAGTCTTAAACGTTAATTGTAAATCATGTCAAAGTGAATTCGCAGACTTAATGATCCAGGGCCGAAGTATCGCCACATCAACATAAACGCCAGGGTAGTTGGCTTGGGCACAACCATATCCCCACGCGACAATGCCCGCCAGCAATCGTTCCGAAACCATTGGGCCGCCAGAGTCTCCAGTGCAGGCGTCCTTACCAGGAGCTGCTGCGCAAATCATTTCCTCGCCCACAAAGTCCCAGCCGTAGCCGTATTTGGCCGAGGCGCAGTCCTGACGCTCGATGATATTAAGTTGCACCACCTGCAGACTGCTGGCAAAGCCATCCGCTCCATTCTGCTGCACAAAGCCCCAGCCGCTGACTGAAACACTAGCACCAGCCTTGGGACTTACGCTGGCCAGACCAATTGCCTTCACCGATAAGCTATAGCTGAGCTGGGTGGCCAGACGGACCAGGGCAATGTCGTAGTACTTAAACTGTTTGTTGTACTGCTCATGGGTCACGTAGGAAGCAACAGCAATCAGCTTGCCTCCGGAGTTGTGGTGATTGGCACCCACGCGCACCTGCATCAGCGTCACGGATGTGTCCTGGACGCAGTGCGCTGCTGTGATGATAATGTCCTTGCTGTAGATGGCGCCACCGCAGACATGACGAGCACTGACTTGTATGGACACCTGCCAGGGTGCGTTGTGTATGGTTAGCTCACTGCCACCCAAAATGCGTTCGCTGCCAGCACTCAGAGGAGTCGCCTTGCAAACAGCACTGCAGCAAAGGAGCAGCAACAGAATGATGAAATGATGGACCATAACGACGATGTACACGCGGCAAAGCTGACAAACCAATTGATCGCACCTTGGTCGCGGGACGTTGCAAGACTTATCGCTTTGCTTAAGGGCTGTAAAAGTTAATCGCTCGCTAATTGATTATCGAAGTCGACTTCGAGTGGGTTACCCCGGCAACCCAGCCAATCGTATTGACAAACAAACTCAATTCAAATAGTTGTCGCACAGAGTACAAAAATATATCAAAAATCCAATTTAATTTTCTTAACTGTTCCAGATGACCGATTCAGACATCATTACTTCCGAGGAGCTTCTCCGTTTACGCGATGATTGCCTGCAGCGTTTACGAGACGACGAACTCTATTATCTCCGCAACGATGCCAAGCTGAGGGCAGTCAATAGCTCCCAGAGCTACGACGAGTTCAAGTAAATATCTTTTAGGCTTCTATGGTGCGCTTGAGTAATCCGCTGAATCTATTGCAGGGACATTGTTGATGCAGCTCACCTACGTCCGGTGACCAGGCAAGACAAAGCTAATGCCAAGACGAAGAATCGCCTGTGGAACTCGGCTGCCTCAGAGCAGTCTGATGAAGTTTAATGTGTAAATAAAACTGCTGCAAATATTTATTGCACTGTATTCTTTTATTGGCAAATGTTCTTAGACGGAGCCGGCGTTGTTAACCACCCAGGTGCGGAGGTCAGCAACAGAGGCATAGACACCGGGATAGTTGGAGTAGGCGCAGCCAATACCCCAGGACACAACACCAACGAGCACGCCACCAGAGACCAATGGGCCACCGGAATCACCCTGGCAGGCATCCTTGCCACTGGCAGCAGCGCAGATCATGGTTGACCGGATCTGGCTACCATAGCTGTAGGCAGAAGAAGCGCAGACGGACTGGCTGACGATGTTCACGTTGACGTACTGCAGCTGGGTGGGGATGGAGCTGGAGCCGGAGGACTGAGTACCCCAGCCAGAGACGGAGGCAGAAGCACCATTCGAGGGGTTGGACGAAGCCAGACCGACAGCCTTAATGTTGGAGCTGAAGGACAGGGAAGAGCTCAGACGGATGACAGCAATATCGTTGACCATGGTGTTGGCATTGTAACCCTCGTGGTTTCTGAAGGCAGCGACAGCGCTGACAACGCCACCGGAGTTCCAGTAGCTGGAGCCGGCGCGAACCTGAAGAACGGAGGCGGACACGGATTGCAGGCAGTGAGCAGCAGTCACGATGATGTTGGCAGAGTAGATGGAACCACCGCAGGAGTGGCTGCCACTACGCTGGAGGGAGATTTGCCAGGGGAAGCTGCCGATGGTGGTGGCAGTACCTCCAACGATGCGTCCATCCAACTGGGGGAGGAGACCCTCAGGGATAGCAGCTCCAAAGGCGCAGGCAACAACCGACAACAAGATCACGAACTTGAACATATTGCTAAGTACAATGAGTTCCCAAAGTCGAGCCACTGGACTTTTATAGTGGTTCTTGGTGTCTTATTATCTCAATGGTTGGCCATAATCAAAAGCTTTCAGTCCATTTTATCATACAAAGTGGCATCGCGAATTTGAAGCTTACTCGGCACTTGACACAAGGCTGGGAAAACCCGCTGAAAGCCAAATCAGTTCAATAATAGAATTAATTTCTAAACTTGATTAAAAAGGAGTTGTTTATGCTTACGTTTAACAATAATTGTTTTGCTATCTGCTGCCTATTGGGTAGAAGTAACTTAGAGCAAACAGGAAATGGACATATGTTACGTAGCGGCAGAATATAACTTGTGGGACCTTTTATATGTCCCATATATATATATGTATTATATTTATATTGTTTAAATTCGCACACGTTAAATTAGTAAACATATCCCAAATGTAGTTCCTTTTTTTTTAAAACATAATACTACATTAAAAACTTCTCAAATTATTTGTAATTTATATAATAAAGTTGTGACTAGTCCAGGATTTACGTGACGTGTTGGGGAAGGTGGCTTGGACAGACAAACGGGCAAGCCAACCCAAATATCTAAATCAACTTGGCTGTTGATGTGGATCAAAAATATATCTCTGTTACATCCTTTTACATAAAACTATAATAGTCTTACTTGTTTACCCATTTTCCATTAGCAAAGAATATATAAAAACTTATTTTTAAAATGTAATTTACATAAAATACCACCGCTTCGCAATACTAAAATAAGGTACAAAATATAAAATAAATAATTTTTGTAATGCTCAATTTTTATTCTTAATATTACATTCTAATGTAATGTATTATAATACACATTCTTTTTTGTTTTGCCATGCCACATGGAAGACATACATATGTAAAACTACTGGGTTATCCAAATTAACACCGCGCACATGTTAGAAGTTAACTTGTGACAATAATTGTCGTGGCAAACGCAAGACGAATCGGAAATTTTATTGGCATGTCCGATGAAATTATTGGTATTCAGGGAATAAAAACATGTTCACATTTATACTTCCCTTTCAGAATCGTTGCTGTTATCACGTTTGGCTGTACTCTGCTCACTTCTAATCTTAAAACGATTTCAACGCTTTCAATGAATCTTTGGCTTGCGATTCAAAAAACTGAAATTTGTTAAATAATAAAAAAAAAATAGTTTTGGTAATGAATGCAAAATGCATGTTTACAAAATTTGGTATACCAAGCAAATCTGTCCAAACACTTAGAGCAATGAACAGTTCACGAAACTTGATTCCAAATATTGTTTTCCGGTAAGTCTGATGACTATTTTATAATTCAACAAGTTCATTTGTTATATGATTTTATTCGTTTATTGAAAATGTACTTAGACATTGCCGGCGGCACTGACAACCCAGGAGCGGAGGTCAGCAACAGAGGCATAGACACCGGGATAGTTGGAGTAGGCGCAGCCAATACCCCAGGACACAACACCAACGAGCACACCACCAGAGACCAATGGGCCACCGGAATCACCCTGGCAGGCATCCTTGCCGCTGGCAGCAGCGCAGATCATGGTTGACCGGATCTGGCTACCATAGCTGTAGGCAGAAGAAGCGCAGACGGACTGGCTGACGATGTTCACGTTGACGTACTGCAGCTGGGTGGGGATGGAGCTGGAGCCGGAGGACTGAGTACCCCAGCCAGAGACGGAGGCAGAAGCACCATTCGAGGGGTTGGACGAAGCCAGACCGACAGCCTTAATGTTGGAGCTGAAGGACAGGGAAGAGCTCAGACGGATGACAGCAATATCGTTGACCATGGTGTTGGCATTGTAACCCTCGTGGTTTCTGAAGGCAGCGACAGCGCTGACAACGCCACCGGAGTTCCAGTAGCTGGAGCCGGCGCGAACCTGAAGAACGGAGGCGGACACGGATTGCAGGCAGTGAGCAGCAGTCACGATGATGTTGGCAGAGTAGATGGAACCACCGCAGGAGTGGCTGCCACTACGCTGGAGGGAGATTTGCCAGGGGAAGCTGCCGATGGTGGTGGCAGTACCTCCAACGATGCGTCCATCCAACTGGGGGAGGAGCCCCTCAGGGATAGCAGCTCCAAAGGCGCAGGCAACAACCGACAACAAGATCACGAACTTGAACATATTGCTAAGTACAATGAGTTCCCAAAGTCGAGCCACTGGACTTTTATAGTGGTTCTTGGTGTCTTATTATCTCAATGGTTGGCCATAATCAAAAGCTTTCAGTCCATTTTATCATACAAAGAGGCATCGCGAATTTGAAGCTTACTCGGCACTTGACACAAGGCTGGGAAAACCCGCTGAAAACCAAATCAGTTCAATAATAAAACTGATTTTTATGTATTGAATTGATTAGCAAGGAGTTGTTTTTATACACAGAAAGATACATCTACGACTCTGTAAAGAATACAAAAATAATACATATGTATATTTCCAATCACGGTCAATAAGATTTATTTAGTAGTAGCATTTGCCTATTTCTAATCGTTTTTTTAAATATTCGTATCCAGTTCTACATTTTGTATGGAAGTTGTTAATATCATTTAAGTGACCAGTCAAATCCAACCTTCAAGTTAATACTTACATTGGGTCGTACTTCGACAACAAGCTCAACACTTTCTTTTGGCTAGCTTACTTGATCGCATTACCTTCTATTGTCTTGCTGGGCTGTCATCCAATAGATGCGAACATTTGCTCGATTTAAGAGTTTCTATTACTCTTCAATATAACAACTGTGGAATTGAGGATATTAGATGGCATGCATTCTGTTAAAATCACTTCAAATCGTAGAAGTGTTGAGTAAGTGTACCAAACGTTACCAGTGTGCATACTTCAAAAATACACTTAACACTAAGGATGTTAGTTAGTTATTTTCAAATCAGATAGATAATCGTTGCACACGCACAAAGTTCATAAAAAAGTGGGCTGCTGATGATAATACTGAAATAGTTGCTTTGGCTGTTATAATGAATGGTTGTATAGCACTATAAGTATGTAATCATTAAAAGCTACTCGACTGAACATGAATGACAATTGAATTTTTTTCATGCCCGTTGAAATGTTATTTCCTCAAATATTTCATTCTGTCATCTATCTGATAACAATTCGAACTTGATATCAAACCTCAGCATAAACGATTACACCTGGAAAGTTCATTCATTCATAACAATTTTTAGTAAATTAAGAATAAGGAAATTTTGAACTAATATATTTATTTTCCAGTAATTTAATTATATCGAGCTTACTCGCTATTGCTCTTGCAACAACTTATACAAAAATTAGTTTTAGTTGTTATTTTTAATTTTGTTCTTAAATATCTGAATTTCTTTTCCGTCTGCAATCGAAAACGCTTTTCTTCTTAAAGAATCAATCAATCACAAAAGAATTTGTGCTTGGTTTTATATTTTACGAAAATTGATTGTATTTTCAATCGGTTTGTAAATTTGACTATTTTCCTGTTATGGAAAAAAATCTTCTTCCATGTTTCTTCAAATATCATAAACGATTTTTACAGATTGAACAGATTAACACAATCAAATATTTAATGAATATTGTCAAATATTTCCTATTTGACGATTCAAAGACAGCTATGTTTGCTTGTGAATTCTAATTTTATTCTTAATTATAAACAAAACTTTTAAATCATTTGACAAACTATTGCCTAAGTCGTGTCCAAAAATATGAAATAATCGGAAATAAATGTTTTTTTTTTTAATTAAAGAAAATTAAAGATAAAATATATTTTTTTCTTAAACAAATTTTTAAAATTTTTTTGGAATATGAAATAAGTATTTTATAAAGTTGTGTTTAATTAAAAATAACATGAGTACCTCTAAATATGTATATAACGTTTGGATTTGTGATCATAACAATTCATAAAGAAATCAAAATTTAAACTTTGAGGTTAGCGATTAAACAAAATCCTTGTCCATAGGGGAAACTTTTAAAATATAATGTTAGGCCGATTTATTTAACTTTTTGATTGATAATTTAAAAAGTTGGGATTTTAGTTAGTTTTAAAATTGGTCTCTTTAATCAGAATATATGTAAATGTATTCGAAAATCTTCAGTGGAATGGAAAAAAGTTATTCTTTAAAAAACGGCTTAGAATAGTAAGCGATGTTTGTAGAATATAAAAAGGATTTTTTTTTATATGTTGATTAAAAAGCCTTCACAGTTTTCATGAATTCAGCTACTCAAAAATTAATTTTTGCAGTGAGTTTCCGAAAAATGATGGACAGTACACATTTAGTTAATATTATATTTATTACAATTTGTTTTTTTTTTCAGCTGGAGCTAAACTTTAAGTTTAGAAGTGAATAAAAAAATTCTTATAGTCAAAAGCTGTACAAATGTTTATATAGAAATACGACGTGGGCGAAGCTGCGGGCAGAATTGCTTGATAATTGTATGCACACTGCGTATTTACATACGAGGTGTGTTCAAAAAGTAAGGTGACTTTGTATTTTCAAGAAAAACTATTAATTTATTTATAAATATTTATGTTGTCGCCTTCAAAGTAATCCCCCTCAGATACAATACACTTATGCCAACGGTTTTTCCAATCCTCAAAGCACTTCCCATAAGCACTTTTCGGTATAGCCTTGAGCTCTTGCAGCGATGCAGTCTTTATCTCTTCAATCGTTGCAAATCTCCGTCCATTGGGACTATTGGGCTTTGGTTTCGATATCATAACCATATACCCATGATTCGTCACCAGTTATGACCCTTTTGAGTAAATCTGGGTCGTCGTTGACGTCATTCAACAGCTCTTGAGCGATGCTCATGCGACGGTTCTTTTGGTCAAAATTCAGCAATTTCGGAACAAACTTCGCTGACACACGACTTATACCCAAAACGTTTGAAAAAATTTCATGGCACGAGCCAAGCGATATACCGACATCTTCAGCAACTTCTCTAATAGTGATTCGACGATTTTCCAAAACAATTTTCGTCACTGCTTGAACGTTTTCATCAGTTGTTGACGTGCTTGGGCGTCCAGAGCGAGGCTGGTCATTGGCATCTTCCCGGCCATCTTGGAAGAGTTTGTACCACTTGTACACATTTTTTTTACTCAGAACAGTTTCACCGTATGCCACTGTCAACATTTCAAGTGTTTCAGAGCACTTAATTTTATTTTTTACACAAAATTTGATGCAAATCCTTTGATCCATATTTTTCGATAGCAAAAAATCGCCGAGCTCGCAAAATAACTTGTAACTTTACGCTTCTCACAACCAAACAAAAGAGAATGTTCCATTGAAACTTGGTACAGATGTTAGGGAAGAGTGTACCAATATAACAAAACAAAAAAATCGATAATCGAAAATATGTTGCCCGCGAAATTTGAAAAGTCACCTTACTTTTTGAACACACCTCGTATTTATAATAATAAATAAGTATATCCATTCATTAATTACGTTTTTAATGTGCAATATGATAGAGGCGTGGCCAAGATTTAAAGCAAACTTGAGCTGTGCGCAAACATAACAATTGTTTTAATAATTTGATACTTCAAGTTATTAAAGTTTCTGAAATCAAGAAAACTAACGAACTGACGATTTATACAAATAGACTTTATGGGATCGGTATGCTCCCTGCTGGTACACAAACTATGAAGACCCTTCAATCCTATGTGCATCGGGTACACTATAGGCTTGTGATTTAGAAAGCGAAACCTTAGTGGGGTACTCTGCCTTACGATTCGATTCACTAGATTTAAAAATATATTGAGCCGTAATAACGAAACGAGATTCCCAATATTTGACAAGTTGGTTTTTTAATATGATTGTATTTTTTATTGGCAAATGTTCTTAGACGGAGCCGGCGGCACTGACAACCCAGGAGCGGAGGTCAGCAACAGAGGCATAGACACCGGGATAGTTGGAGTAGGCGCAGCCAATACCCCAGGACACAACACCAACGAGCACACCACCAGAGACCAATGGGCCACCGGAATCACCCTGGCAGGCATCCTTGCCGCTGGCAGCAGCGCAGATCATGGTTGACCGGATCTGGCTACCATAGCTGTAGGCAGAAGAAGCGCAGACGGACTGGCTGACGATGTTCACGTTGACGTACTGCAGCTGGGTGGGGATGGAGCTGGAGCCGGAGGACTGAGTACCCCAGCCAGAGACGGAGGCAGAAGCACCATTCGAGGGGTTGGACGAAGCCAGACCGACAGCCTTAATGTTGGAGCTGAAGGACAGGGAAGAGCTCAGACGGATGACAGCAATATCGTTGACCATGGTGTTGGCATTGTAACCCTCGTGGTTTCTGAAGGCAGCGACAGCGCTGACAACGCCACCGGAGTTCCAGTAGCTGGAGCCGGCGCGAACCTGAAGAACGGAGGCGGACACGGATTGCAGGCAGTGAGCAGCAGTCACGATGATGTTGGCAGAGTAGATGGAACCACCGCAGGAGTGGCTGCCACTACGCTGGAGGGAGATTTGCCAGGGGAAGCTGCCGATGGTGGTGGCAGTACCTCCAACGATGCGTCCATCCAACTGGGGGAGGAGCCCCTCAGGGATAGCAGCTCCAAAGGCGCAGGCAACAACCGACAACAAGATCACGAACTTGAACATATTGCTAAGTACAATGAGTTCCCAAAGTCGAGCCACTGGACTTTTATAGTGGTTCTTGGTGTCTTATTATCTCAATGGTTGGCCATAATCAAAAGCTTTCAGTCCATTTTATCATAAAAAGTTGCAACTACGAATGTGAAGATTGCTCGGCACTCCGCACACGACACAATGCTGGGAAAACCCATAGAAAATTAATCAAATTCAATAACAGAATTTACTTGTTATAAATTTATATTTAACTCATATTACGTATTTAAAAAAAAACATGATCCATTAATATTTTATTATTGCAAAAAATACTACACGGGAGTGTGGACAACACCATCGATGTTCAATTGTTCGTGACTATATGATAAGATATCAACTTTGCTTACTAAAATGTAATAGCTCTTATAGTTTCTGTTAAGATCAACATTATGGGGTCATAGATGCCTCCTTTGACCTTTTATGACGCACATTTTAACAAATTTCATGAGGCATCTTCGGCTTCATAAAGGACCTATGTACACCTCGGCCTTGTTTATTATGGGGTTAAGCTTCTGCAATCTGGTTGAGTGTTTAAGGTGTAGAAGCTTTAAGTTATTGTGCCTCACATTCATTGAACTGTTTTAATTTCTTTTTATTTATTTTTTCCGCATAGATCTAAGACAATTATGGTTAACTAGATAATCATAAAACATTACAAAATGTAATATGAAAAAGTTGAAGAAATTGACTCTGCCAAAAATTTTTAAAGCTTTTCTGTTGCTCAAAATACTAATTTTCTCATACTTAATCATATTTGCTAGAATAATTGTAGCCTTGTTTCACATGCACTTCATTTTCCGTAAAACAGCTGCTCAAAACGTAAACAAACAAATGTATAAATAACTAAATTCGAATTTAAGAAATTTATGACAAATGTGAATATATGATATATGTATGTTATGTAGAAAATACAGTATTAGTACCACAGTGATCGGTACAGTTTTAGTATCCCAGTGGATGCTACTGTTTTAGTACCCCAGGTGATGGTATAGTACTAATACGCAAGTGGATTACATCGCATTAGGACCGCAGAGATTAACTTAAAAAATTTAAATTAAATTAAAATTAAATTAATTAAAATTTTGATTTTGAGATAGAGATGTAATTTTTTAGCAATAATACCAATATTGATGTTGTTCGATGCTGAACCATCCTTGGATTGATGTTCCGTAAGTTCCAATGTACATCAATTTAAAACTTTAATTTAATTTAAATTTTAAATGTATTTTTTAGTTCAATAAATGTAAACTTTAAGCTTTCCTGAAGAGCGACATCTACAAAAACATCGGAAACATCGATATCGATGCTCGCCATTTATTTATTTTTTGCACATCCTTCTTTGCAATTCTATTTTAATATTGCATTGAACAATATCTCCAAATATTCAAGTTTTAACTGATTTGAATGAAAGCTACGTGCATACATTTTTGGGAAAGTGGAGAACGTTGAAAAAAGTCCCAGAGGATGACATTTAAATATTTAAATATTGATATTACATATAATATGTATTTTTCAATTAATGCACATTGCGTAAAAGGTAAAAATGTTGCTAACAACAAAGCAATGTGTAGTTTTGTATAAGCAACAGTTTAATCTTTTTACATGAAAACATCTCGAAGCTTAGTTTTTATACCCGCTACCCATAGGGTAGAAGGGTATTATAACTTAGTGCCAACAGAAAATGTATGTAACAGGCAGAAGGAGGCATCTCCGACCCCATAAAGTATATATATTGTTGATCAGTGTCAACAGCCGAGACGATATAGCCATGTCCGTCTGTCCGTCTGTTCGTCTGTATGAACACCTAGATCTCAGAGACTATAAGAGGTAGAGCTACCAAATTTGTGGACAGTACTCCTATAGGTGCTACGCAGATCAAGTTTATTTCAAAAGTTGGATTCCACGCCCCTTTCCGCCCCCACAAGTCTGTAAAAGCCGTAATAATAGACCTAGGGCATTGAATTTTGGTGTGCATAATAATAATTACATTCTCAATAATTCCTGTGGTTGAGATCGAATGAAAAACAAGGAAGTTATTAAAGAATCAATTTTATATGCAAAATTCACTTGCAGCTGCCCGCGCTTTGTTTGTTTAGTTGACAGTGTGACCATAACGGTGTTGTGGATTTTTACCCGCTATTTTCAAATATATATATTTTTTGTTAAAATATCATTTAAGTTTTTGTTTTCTCTCGAAATGGGTTGCGGGTATTATACGGTCGAGCACTCTCGACTGTAGCTTTCTTACTTGTTTTTAAATGATTTTCAAATTTTTACTATGTATATATTTATTTCAAAAATAAAAAGGAACATCCTTTTCAAAAAACGTTGTGAATATAAAAACTTAAACTTCTTAACAAGATTTAAGCAGATATCTTTTATTTCATTTGAGATCATTATTTAAATTTAAAAATTTCAATTATGTCAACACTTCAATTCTTTTCTTAGGGACTTGAGAAACACTCTTTGTGTTACATCCGTCATACGGCTATGAGCATCAGACACTACGCATTTAATAGCAAAGGCTAGCAGAGGAGACTGAGCTACCTGGAGTGGCTGCTCATTGGTAGTTTTGAGAACCCATTCTCCTTTTGTGAAATCCAAAATGCTATCGGATCACATACCCAAGAAGCGAGTGGAAGACTCAAAACCAATATACCCTGTAATTAAAATAATAATAATTACCGCAGAACAAGGGATGAATAACAACTATACAACAATTTCGAATTTTAAAGCTGTGATTTATTTTGCAATGTTCTTAGATGGAGTTGGCAGCGCTAATCACCCAGTTGCGGAGGACAGCAACATCGGCATAGACACCGGGATAGTTGGAGTAGGCGCAGCCAATACCCCAGGACACAACACCAACGAGCACGCCACCAGAGACCAATGGGCCACCGGAATCACCCTGGCAGGCATCCTTGCCGCTGGCAGCAGCGCAGATCATGGTTGACCGGATCTGGCCACCATAGCTGTAGGCAGAAGAAGCGCAGACGGACTGGCTGACGATGTTCACGTTGACGTACTGCAGCTGGGTGGGGATGGAGCTGGAGCCGGAGGACTGAGTACCCCAGCCAGAGACGGAAGCAGCAGCTCCGTTAGCGGGAGCATAAGTGGCCAGACCGATAGCCCTGATGTTACCGCTGAAGGACAGGGAGGAGCTCAAACGGATGATAGCAATATCGTTGACCATGGTGTTGGCATTGTAACCCTCGTGGTTTCTGAAGGCAGCGACCTTGCTGACAACGCCACCGGAGTTCCAGTAGCTGGAGCCGGCGCGAACCTGAAGAACGGAGGCGGACACGGATTGCAGGCAGTGAGCAGCAGTCACGATGATGTTGGCCGAAAAGATGGAACCACCGCAGGAGTGGCTGCCACTACGCTGGAGGGAGATTTGCCAGGGGAAACTGCTGATGGTGGTGGTAGTACCTCCAACGATGCGTCCATCCAACTGGGGAAGGAGACCCTCAGGGATAGCAGCTCCAAAGGCGCAGGCAACAACCGACAATAAGATCACGAACTTGAACATATTGCAAATATAATATTGTTTTGATTCTCTGATGGCGCTTTTATACTAAAACTCAGCGGTTCACTATCTATCTGATTACTGATACAGTTATGTATTTTATATCAATAGGTTCTAATTAAATATTTAACTGAAATCGCGTAGTCTAAAAATACGTTAGTATATACGCGAATGACAAAAGAAAAGCAAGAGTTGACGGTACTTGAGAAACACATCCGCTGAAATATATACGAACCATACAAAAATGTGGCAAATGATTTATGATACTAAATCTCAACGGCTTACACCCGCAACCTATATAACCCATTATTACTTAGTGGCAAAAGAATAAGTATGTGGCAGGCAGATAAAGGCACCTTCGACTGCATAAAGTATATGTATATCCTTGATTTGCGTCAAAAGACTCTGTTTCTCTGTCACTAAGTCAGGATAAAAACAAAATGTAAGATCATTGTATGATTTGCATTCAGTATTACCTACAAAAATATTTATACAAGTAACAAGATGTTTTAAAATATCTCTGATTACCTGTTACTCATATATTCTGAAAATAATAAATCTAGTACAAAATTTAATTATTTTATTCTTGTTATAAATAACTTCTGCGCACATAAAGAATGTGCGACTGAGAGATACACGGTAACTATTTTTAGAGTTACAACGATTTGGTTTGCTTTACTCAAACTTATGATGTTATGATGTGAACAACTTAAGAACATGCGAAACTGTGCATGTGAAACATGCTTTAAAAATATAATTGAAAAAAGTAAGTCTTACATATATCTAGCAGAACGCTAATAAAACGAATGTGTGCTAAAAATAACTTTCAATTAACCTCTAATACATCTAGTAATTACACTCATCAATACACTCCGTAAAATTATTCTCACATACTCAAAACCTTTTTATAGCTGTAGTATCTAAGCAGTAACATAATAGTTTAAGAAATCATTATTGGGTTACTGCTGAATATTCTAAATTAGGAACTCTAAATAATGTAATGACAATGATTTTCTATTACAATTGCCAATATTATCGTTTCTTTATTTGCAAATGAATTTTTATTTAAAAATTTTTTAGACACTGCCGGCAGCATTTATCACCCAGGAACGAAGAACAGCTACATCGGAGTAGACAGCTGGATAGTTCGGCGCAGCACAACCATAACTCCAGGATACTACACCAACGAGCACACCACCGGAGACCAATGGACCTCCCGAATCGCCCTGACAGGCATTCATGCCGCTAGCAGCAGAGCAGATCATGGTTGACTTGATTTGGCTTCCATAATCGTAACTGGAAGAAGCACATACGGATTGACTGATGATATCAACATTAGCGTACTGTAGCTGTGATGGAATAGAGCTGGATCCATAAGACGCAGTTCCCCAGCCAGAGACTGAAGCGGGTGCTCCATTGGAGGGAGCATTATTGGCCAGATCAATTGGCTTAATAGTGGAGCTGAAGGTCAGGGAAGAGCTCAACCGGATGACAGCTATATCATTGACCATAGTGTTGGCATTGTAATCCTCATGGTTTTTGAAAGCGGAAACTTGCAGCAGGATACCTCCAGAATTCCAGTACGTTGATCCGGCGCGAACTTTCAAGTTGGAAACCGATTTCACGGACTGCAGACAGCGAGCAGCTGTCACAATAATGTTAGTGGAGTAAACAGAACCACCGCAGGAGTGACTTCCGCTACGCTGCAGGGATACTTGCCAGGGGAAGTTGTCGATGGAGGTGGGAGAGCCTCCAATGATTCGGCCAACTGACTGTCCCTCAAGCCCATCAGGAACATAAGCGCCTAATGCGCAGGCAACAATCGACCAAACGATCACGAGCTTGTACATATCGACAAACGATTTGTTGAAAATAGAAATGCATGAGACTTATATACGTGTCGAGGTTTGGCCATATCGCTTCCACTTTTGCTAATCAATTCTATTAAATCCGTTTTATCAGAATTGATGGTAAATCAATGAACACCACAGTTGGTATTAGTTGAGTATAAGTACGATCAGATTATTTGTTTTTGCTGCGCTTCAGTTCACATACTCGGAACGCATTGGATTGTGTCAGCCGACGAAATGTTTTCGCATTTAATATTTATTTATAATATACTATATGAACAACTTGAATAGCAATATTATCGATTATGCATTTTAGAATATATTTGCAGGAGAACAGCCTTTTGACGCTTTTTGGATTGAGTGAGAATGACTTTCATTTTGCAGTTCTTAAGTCTAATATGTGAAATGTTTCTGAGCTTCATAGACGCTGGTGAATTTCTTTGAAAAGAATGAAATTCATCTGCATCCTCACGATTTCACTCGATCTTCTTCATGTTGCATGTTAGATCGTCTATAGGACCCTGTAAGCGTAAAATCTGAGGAAAAGAGCATCAATTAAAATTCAAAATTTCCTGAAAATTACAGACTGCTTAAAATGCTGAGGAACATTCAATATAGCGTTTAAGTAATTTTACGACCCTTAACAAATTTGGTTTGTAGGGCTTTTAAATTCACCGAGATCCAATCCAATCTATGATACGGATGGACATGGCTAAGTCTCATTATACCCGCTACCCATAGGGTGGAAGGGTATTATAACTTAGTGCCAACAGGAAATGTATGTAACAGCCAGAAGGAGGCATCTCCGACCCCACAAGTTATATATATTCTTAATCAGTGTCAACAACCGAGACGATATAGCCATGTCCGTCTGTCCGTCTGTATGAACACCTAGATCTCAGAGACTATAAGAGCTAGAGCTACCAAATTTGGGGACAGTACTCCCATAGAGCGTACGCAGATCAAGTTTATTTCAAATGTTGGATGCCACGCCCCTTTCCGCCCCCAAAAGTCTGTAAAAGCCGTAATAATAGACCTAGAGCATTGAATTTTGGTATGCATATTAATAATTATATTTTCTATGATTCCTGTGAATTTGATTGAGATCGAATAATATACCGAATATACTAAAACTTGTTTTTTTGTATATATTTGAAAATAGCGGGTAAAAATCCACAACACCGTTATGGTCACACTGTCAACTAAACAAATAAAGCGCGGGCAGCTGCAAGTGAATTTTGCATATAAAATTGATTCTTTAATAACTTCCTTGTTTTTCATTCGATCTCAACCACAGGAATTATTGAGAATGTAATTATTATTATGCACACCAAAATTCAATGCCCTAGGTCTATTATTACGGCTTTTACAGACTTGTGGGGGCGGAAAGGGGCGTGGAATCCAACTTTTGAAATAAACTTGATCTGCGTAGCACCTATAGGAGTACTGTCCACAAATTTGGTAGCTCTACTTCTTATAGTCTCTGAAATCTAGGTGTTCATACAGACGGACAGACGGACATGGCTGTATCGTCTCGGCTGTTGACACTGATCAAGAATATATATACTTTATGGGGTCGGAGATGCCTCCTTCTGCCTGTTACATACATTTTCTGTTGGCACTAAGTTATAATACCCTTCTACCCTATGGGTAGCGGGTATAAAAACAAGACTTCAATAATATTTACTTTACCCTTATAGCTTTTTCTTCCCGGTCTTAAATAAAATCATGCTCATAAAATATTTAATATTTTGAAGGCTGTGATTTATTTTGCAATGTTCTTAGATGGAGTTGGCGTTGTTGACCACCCAGGAGCGGAGGTCGGCAACAGAGGCATAGACACCGGGATAGTTGGAGTAGGCGCAGCCAATACCCCAGGACACAACACCAACGAGCACGCCACCAGAGACCAATGGGCCACCGGAATCACCCTGGCAGGAATCCTTGCCGCTGGCAGCAGCGCAGATCATGGTTGACCGGATCTGGCTACCATAGCTGTAGGCAGAAGAAGCGCAGACAGACTGGCTGACGATTTTGGTGTTGATGAATTGCAGCTGGGTGGGGATGGAGCTGGAGCCGGAGGACTGAGTTCCCCAGCCAGAGACGGAGGCAGCAGCACCATTGCCAGGGTTGGACGAAGCCAGACCAATAGACTTAATGTTGGAGCTGAAGGACAGGGAAGAGCTCAGACGGATGACAGCAATATCGTTGACCATGGTGTTGGCATTGTAACCCTCGTGATTCCTGAAGGCAGCGACCTTGCTGACAACGCCACCAGAGCTCCAGTAGCTGGAGCCGGCGCGAACCTGAAGGCTGGAGGCGGACACGGATTGCAGGCAGTGAGCAGCAGTCACGATGATGTTGGCAGAGTAGATGGAACCACCGCAGGAGTGGCTGCCACTACGCTGGAGGGAGATTTGCCAGGGGAAGCTGCCGATGGTGGTGGCAGTACCTCCAACGATGCGTCCATCCAACTGGGGGAGGAGACCCTCAGGGATAGCAGCTCCAAAGGCGCAGGCAACAACCGACAACAAGATCACGAACTTGAACATATTGCAAATGTAATATTGTTATGATTCCCTGATGGCGCTTTTATACTAAAACTCAGGGGTTCACTATCTAACTGATTACTGATATAGTTATGTATTTTATATCAAGTTGTCATAATTTAAAAAGAGCGTCGCGCGTTTCTTATAAATAGATTAGTAAATAAAATAATCAAAATCAGTAAAAAATGCGTTGAGTGTACTTGACAAACATATCCGCTGAAATATATAAGACCCGCAGACACTCAAAAATGTGATAAATGCGATATTAGACTAAAACTAAAATGTTTTAAGATTTAAACAATTTGTTGTTTTCGGAAGATCTGGAGATGTCATACCTTATTGAGCCTCTATTTGTTTGATATCATTTTCAATATCGAATCCAATTCATCTGCGTATTGGTGAAAGTTCTTACATAATTAAAATTCCCAAATTGTCGGATTCGCCAAGAACTTTAATGCAATTTATTCAGTTATTTAAATATTTAATTCTTTTAGTTCCTTTATCCGATTTTTAAAGTTTGACAACTTAGTTTTTTTAGGGAATTATTATGTAAATGCCTAATAGCAAAAAATTTTCATGTTTGCATCGTTTCAAAATACGACAAAGCATAGTAATAAAACTCTAAATTTTTTATATTTTTTATAAGTAAGATGTTGTATTTTAAAGAAAAACAAATTTATAAAATAACTAGCCACTTCTCCAGGCAGCTTTGTTGCCAAGTACTTTAATTTTAATATTTTGTTTTTTTTTGTCTTCCTCCCCTCGGTGTTTTCATGAAGATTATTATTGCATTTCCATTTAAAATTAATACAAGTAAGAAAGCTACAGTCGAGAGTGCTCGACCGTATGATACAACAAACTTAAATGATATTTTAACAAAAAATATACCAAATATACTAAAACTTGTTTTTTTGTATATATTTGAAAATAGCGAATAAAAATCCACAACACCGTTATGGTCGGAAAGGGGCGTGGCATCCAACATTTGAAATAAACTTGATCTGCGTAGGACCTATAGGAGTACTGTCCCCAAATTTGGTAGCTCTAGCTCTTATAGTCTCTGATATCTAGGTGTTCATACAGACGGACAGACGGACAGACGGACATGGCTGTATCGTCTCGGCTGTTGACACTGATCAAGAATATATATACTTTATGGGGTCGGAGATGCCTCCTTCTGCCTGTTACATACATTTTCTGTTGGCACTAAGTTATAATACCCTTCTACCCTATGGGTAGCGGGTATAAAAAAAAAGTTTGGCAGTCGCTGGATTTTAAAGAACAAATTTTTTTCCCTTTATATAATAGATTTAAGCCTCCCGGAAAAGACCCACGCTGCCGTCTCTCGGTGTTTACATATAATATATAAAATTATTTCAGGGACTTTTTCAAGCGTTCTCCACTTTTCCGAAAATGTATGCATCTAGCTTTCAATAAAATCATTTTAAACTTAAATATTTAAAAGACTTTGTTCAATACAATATTAAAATAGAATTATGCAAAAAATAAATGTGACGAGCATCGATTTCGTTTGGCGTTATGTGCCGCTATCAATGTTTCCGATGTTTTTGTACATATTATAAATTCAAGTTTTAAATTGTTTAACCCATCATCAATATTTATACCCGCTACCCATAGCGTAGAAGGGTATTATAACTTAGTGGCATCTCCGACCCCATAAAGTATACATATATTCTTGATCAGTGTCAACAGCCGAGACAATATAGCCATGTCCGTCTGTCCGTCTGTCCGTCTGTATGAACACCTAGATCTCAGAGACTATAAGACTATACCAAATTTGGTGACACTGCTCTTATAGGTCCTACGCAGATGAAGTTTGTTTTAGATTTTTGCCACACCCCTTTCCGCCCCAAAAGCTGTAAAAGCTGTAATAAAAGTCCCCTAGCATTGAACTTTGATATGCATAATAATAATTATATTCTCAATGGATCGAATGAAAAACAAGAAAAAAAAACCTACAGTCGAGAGTACTCGACCGACATTTCGAGAGAATACAAAAAGCTTAAATGATATTTTAACAAAAAATATACCACAGAATATACTGAAATTTGGTTTTTTTGTATATACATATTTTTTTTTAATCCATTAAATACCGACATGGTCACTATGTCAACTAAACAAACAAAGCGCGAGCAGCTGCAAGTGAATTTTGCATATAAAATGCATATTCATGAATAACTTCCTTGTATTTCATTCGATGCCAACCAAATTCATAGGAATCATTGAGAATATAATTATTATTATGCATACCAAAATTCAATGCTCTAGGTTTATTATTACGGCTTTTACAGTTTTTGGGGGCGGAAAGGGGCGTGGCAAAAATCTAAAACAAACTTGATCTGCGTAAGACCTACAGGAATACTGTCACCAAAATAAATATACATATATAAAAAAACAAAACAAATTTCAGTGTATTGCAATATTTTTTGTTAAAATATCATTTCCGTTTTTTGTTTTCTCTCGAAATGAGTTACATCCACATAGTTATGCTTACTTAAATGCTATGTAAAATTCATGCCTTCGATAAGCGTTTAATGTTGAGTAATAATTGAAGTAAAGCAGCTCTTTCCGTTTGGCGTGCAGTAAAGTGTCCCGCTGGTACATCGGATTTGTGTATTCGAAATACTTTATAAATCTAAAAGTTTTATAGCTAGCTCTATGGAACCAATGAAAGAAATCATGTTTAGAATGTATTCAAATTTAAAAGGCTGTGATTTATTTTGCAATGTTCTTAGATGGAGTTGGCGTTGTTGACCACCCAGGAGCGGAGGTCGGCAACGGAGGCATAGACACCGGGATAATTGGAGTAGGCGCAGCCAATACCCCAGGACACAACACCAACGAGCACGCCACCAGAGACCAATGGGCCACCGGAATCACCCTGGCAGGAATCCTTGCCGCTGGCAGCAGCGCAGATCATGGTTGACCGGATCTGGCTACCATAGCTGTAGGCAGAAGAAGCGCAGACAGACTGGCTGACGATTTTGGTGTTGATGAATTGCAGCTGGGTGGGGATGGAGCTGGAGCCGGAGGACTGAGTTCCCCAGCCAGAGACGGAGGCAGCAGCACCATTGCCAGGGTTGGACGAAGCCAGACCAATAGACTTAATGTTGGAGCTGAAGGACAGGGAAGAGCTCAGACGGATGACAGCAATATCGTTGACCATGGTGTTGGCATTGTAACCCTCGTGATTCCTGAAGGCAGCGACCTTGCTGACAACGCCACCAGAGCTCCAGTAGCTAGAGCCGGCGCGAACCTGAAGGCTGGAGGCGGACACGGATTGCAGGCAGTGAGCAGCAGTCACGATGATTTTGGCAGAGTAGATGGAACCACCGCAGGAGTGGCCGCCATTACGCTGGAGGGAGATTTGCCAGGGGAAGCTGCCGATGGTGGTGGCAGTACCTCCAACGATGCGTCCATCCAACTGGGGGAGGAGACCCTCAGGGATAGCAGCTCCAAAGGCGCAGGCAACAACCGACAACAAGATCACGAACTTGAACATATTGCAAATGTAATATTGTTATGATTCCCTGATGGCGCTTTTATACTAAAACTCAGGGGTTCACTATCTAACTGATTACTGATAAAGTTATGTATTTTATATCAAGACGTTATAATTTAAAAAGAGCTTCGTGCGTTTCTTATAAATAGATTAGTAAATAAAATAATCAAAATCAGTAAAAAATGCGTTGAGTGTACTTGACAAACATATCCGCTGAAATATATAAGACCCACTTAAAAATGTGGCAATCGAATTAGAAAATGTTATAGAATTTAAATAATTATTTTTAAACTAAATTTAACTAGTGGAATAGCTAATTATGCCTCTATTTATTAGATATAATTCTGATATCGTATGCACTTTGACTGCATATTGATAAATCTCGATCGCTCTCTACCTTATAAACTTTATTATTATTTTATTTTTTGATTTCTATTCCTAAAAAAATAAGCTAAAGCTTATTAATTGGGAACGCATACAATTTTTATACCCGCATAGGGTAGAAGGGTATTAAAACTTAGTTCCAATAAAAAATGTATGTCTCATAAGTAACAGGCAGAAGGAGCCATTTCGAAACCCACAAAGTATATAAATTGTTGATATCGTCAACATATAAACACCAAGATCTCTTGTAGGTTCTCTTCTAGATCTAGGTGTTCATTCAAACATTTGGACAGACGAACATAGCTAGTTAATCGTCGCCGTTGTTGACGCTGCTGACAGCCGCCTTCTGCCTGTTACATATATTTTTTGTTGGCACTAAGTTATAATACCCATCTACCTAATGGTAGTGAGTTCAAAATGAAATCGAGCGTCATATTTAAGCTAGAGTCTTAAGATTTGGTATACACGTTACTAGCTGTAGTTCAAATAATTTCTAAACTATATAGTGATCAGATAAACAATATAGAAATTATTCAAGAAGAAAATTGTATACGGCAGAAATCGGATATAGCTCCATGGTCGAAGCTGGTTTGGTTGACAGTGTGACCGTGTATGGTGTATTAAGGTTTTTCCGAACGTGTATACTTGTATACCTTTCGGTATATTTATGGTATATTTTCCAAAATACCATTAAAATGTTTTAGATTCTCCCCAAAACCGGTAGCGTGTTTTATTCACTCTTGACAGTATATTTCTTACTTGCTCATAAATATTTCCAATTATAATAATAATATTGTATAATTTATGTATATACATATTTTTTTTTTAATTTTTCTTGCTTATCTCGATTGTATTGGTGTATTATTTATGCAGAAGCTATTTTTAGGTTTATACTTAAAAATATTTTGGTGATATTTATTATTTTTATTTGATTTCAAATGCGAACATCTTGAACAAAAGTGTGAATTTCAGATCCCAAGTTATATTGTTTGAATGCTGGCTTCTTTGTCATCACAATTTCCAGTAGGAAATCAGGTGTTTTATAAATCATTCGTTCTCTAAAATTGAAATAATAAAGCTCATATGTTAAAGTAGACTAAGAACAGGCGACATTGAAGAAATTTCAATATTAAAATTTGTTTAGAAAAAATATAAAAATAAAAAATTTAAAAAGAATAAATTTGTAATTTGTTATTAAAAAAATAATACAAAATTTAAAATTAAATTTTCTAAATATTACCCAAGCATTCGCTGCATGGCTTAGGAGAGAACATAAAAAACTTTTAATTTCTACTTACTGGCAGCTTCATAATTTAAGTAAGTAAGAAAGCCACTCGACCCCTAGATATCGAAAGAATACAAAATACTCGAATTATATTTGTACAACAAAATCTAAAACAATCTTGATCTGCGTAAGATCTACTCGAGTACTGTCACCAAATTTGATATCTTTAGGTCATTCACACACTTAAAACGTCCATTTACATATGACCCAACTTTTGTGAAAAATAATTTAACAAATAACTTTTGTTCTACTAATCAGATCTTTACCAACATTACAGGGAATATTAAGATTATAAGCACAGATGGTTGGCCATCATTACACTAAGAACACGTTTTTCTACAATTATGAATATTGTGGGCGAAGGGGACGTGGCATCCAATATAAAATGAAATAAATAAACTTAATCTGCGTAATAAATTCAGGAGATTTCTAGATCTTTTAGTCTCTGAGATCTAGGAGTTCACACAGGCAGTTGACACTGATCAAGAATATATATTTTTTATGGGGTCGGAGATGCCTCCTTCTGCTTGTTACATAAATTTTTTGTTTGCACTAATATATAATACCTATGGGAAGCGGGTATAAAAGATTACAAAAATACTCCCCCCTTATTCCACGATCGAGTTACGAGAAATATGTTGTATATATTTCAGCCTCCTAGCTGATTTAAGATTTTGACGAGACACGTTTCTCTCCCGCTTATGAAGCAACCCCGAAAGCAACTAATTGTTCAATGCTTTGAACAATACTTTACGTATTGGCTGATGAATTTCATGACTTGTGCTTCTGAGTTATTTTGAAGTCTACCGATAGGCTTGGGATGTCATTATTAATATTCCGACGAGTGTTCAACTGCCAAAAGAGTTACTTCCTAAACATGTTTCAAGTTAAAACATATATGACATAAGCAATCGAAATCATCTTCAATCTCGATACAAAAACGCACAGGATCGAAATGTAAATTTGTAATTCTTGTATTTTATTATCCAAAGTTATTAGATGTTGTTGGCAGCGCTGACCACCCAGGAGCGGAGGTCGGCAACGGAGGCGTAGACACCGGGATAGTTGGAGTAGGCGCAGCCAATACCCCAGGACACAACACCGACGAGCACACCACCGGAGACCAATGGGCCACCGGAATCACCCTGGCAGGAATCCTTGCCACTGGCAGCAGCGCAGATCATGGAAGACCTGATCTGGCTACCGTAGCTGTAGGCAGAAGAAGCGCAGACAGACTGGCTGACGATTTTGGTGTTGATGAATTGCAGCTGGGAGGGGATGGAGCTGGAGCCGGAGGACTGAGTACCCCAGCCAGAGACGGAGGCAGCAGCACCATTGCCAGGGTTGGACGAAGCCAGACCAATAGACTTAATGTTGGAGCTGAAGGACAGGGAAGAGCTCAGACGGATGACAGCAATATCGTTGACCATGGTGTTGGCATTGTAACCCTCGTGATTCCTGAAGGCAGCGACCTTGCTGACAACGCCACCAGAGCTCCAGTAGCTGGAGCCGGCGCGAACCTGAAGGCTGGAGGCGGACACGGATTGCAGGCAGTGAGCAGCAGTCACGATGATTTTGGCAGAGTAGATGGAACCACCGCAGGAGTGGCCGCCATTACGCTGGAGGGAGATTTGCCAGGGGAAGCTGCCGATGGTGGTGGCAGTACCTCCAACGATGCGTCCATCCAACTGGGGGAGGAGACCCTCAGGGATAGAAGCTCCAAAGGCGCAGGCAACAACCGACAATAAGATCACGAACTTGAACATATTGTAAATGTAATTTTTTTATGGCGCCTGATGGTGCTTTTATACTAAAACTCAGGTGTTCACTATCTATCTGATTACTGATATAGTTATGTATTTCATATCAATAGTTTTTCACGCGTCGCACGTTGTCTAAAAATTCGTTATACTTATGATAAACAAAACAAAAAGGAAAGATTGCGTCGAGGGTACTTGACAAACACATCCGCTGAATTATTCTGAATCGCATGTGATTTAAGACCTGTCCACTCGTGTAGAAAATTAGAAAAAGTCTATTAGGTTTATCGAAACTTATATATTATTTGACAGCCGAGAAGTCTTATCGAATAAACCACAACATTCTGTCCGACAGCTAGTTAAAATATAATGACCGATACGTTGTCCAAAAATGTATTTTGAATTTGTGACACATTTATTCATAAAATTTTCCAGGTCCCTTATTTAAAATGTAGTTTTCAAATCGCGAAGGTGGCAGCGGAAATTTGTTTTCAAAGTTGTTGTAAAATAAGTTTCAATAAGTTTGCAGTGGATAATGCACAAATGTTGCTAACAACAAAGCACATACATATATATGTCTAAACAACTCCATTTATTTAAATTTATTAAAATATTAAGTCTTTTGAATCTTCGCTTTTTACGAGGCGTAGTAGGCCCAACAAATTTTTTGTTGCAAATATAGTATAACTTTTGAATTAAATGAGTAAATCGAATAATTGATAAATTCAAAACTGAAATTTGTGGAAAAAACAATATTTGATAACTAACACAAATGATTTTAAACAATTTGAAATTTTCAATGTATTATCATAATAGTTTTGATGCAAAATTACCCGATTTGCAATATTCCAAAATAAATATGTGTTTATTTTGTATCAACCCAAAAATTGAAAGCAAATTTGGAATCATTGAATCATTTTCTATTGGATAAGAAAGCTGAAGAAACAATTTTTTTTTACATATGTATGTTAATGGAAAAACAAACAAGAAACTAGTCTATTTTACATGTGTATCAAAAATCAGTCAGTTTGAAAGTCGTCACAAAGAATTTTGGAAACAAACTCGATATGCGTACAATAATAATTAGAAAATTTAAATTTTAAAATAACAAAATTTTATCTCTTGCTCTTAAGTTTCTCGCTCTTAGGTGTTCAGGCTGTTGGACAGACGGATATTGCTATATTGTCTTGACTGTTTATGGTGATCAAGAAAATATTCTTTATGGTGTCGGAGATGCTGCCTTCAGCTTGTTACATTTTTAAGCTGTAATACCCTTCTACAGTATTTTTGGCGGGTATAAAAGTTAACATAAAGCTAACAAAAAAGTCCATAAGAATAAAAATAGATATATCAAAGCGCATTGCGGGCGAAACTACTGGGCAACGTGGCTATATAGCTTACAAACTTTGAAAAATTCTAATTTTTTTAAATTTGCATCCACGATCGATGTTTATACATATGTACTTATGTATACACTACACACTCTGTTATCATAAACTTGGTTTGAGACGGAATGTAATTTCGTTCTTGTCTTTCACTAATACATTGTCAGTAATTTTTGTGAAGCTTAACAAATAATTTATTAAAAAAAAAAATGTTTACTTTATAGAACTATTAATGCAAAAATAAGAGTAACAAATTACGAATTTGTTTGTCAAGAAGTCCGCCCATTTAAAACTACAAAAAGGAATCGCAAATTAAAAGTTGTTACTTTCATTTTTTTAATGGATCTTGTTCTTTATTGAAATTTAATTATTTTGAAGGAATTTTAAAATTTTTTCTTAATTGTATACTTTATATTTTATTGTTTTTGGTGGAATCTAAAAACGCAATCTCCCATTTTGTACAAAATCCACATCTCACTGAAATAGTGTTTTAATACGGGATTTTGCAGGATCGTATCATCGAGGGCCAAGGGTACTTACAAATAGTTGTATTATTTTGAGAAAGCTTCTTAACAAAAATAATTATAATGATTATCAAAAAGGATAACTTTAAGGATACTAACTGATCGCTATTGTCCATTTTGGAAGCATTTAAATTACGTGTAAAAGTATGAAAAAGTGGTGAAGAAATATTATTTTACAAATACCAATTGTTTTCATTCTATTAAGTTCAGTAATTAATATTGTGATAATTATGCAAAAATGAAGCATTCCTTAGTGCGAAAAACCATGGGCTCTATCAACATATTTGCGAATTCTTTTAATGGAAACAATTAAAAGATAAATTTGAAAATGTACTATTTATTTGTTCTATTTATTTGTTTGTTATTAGACATTCTTGGCGGCACTGACCACCCAGGAGCGGAGGTCGGCAACGGAGGCGTAGACACCGGGATAGTTGGAGTAGGCGCAGCCAATACCCCAGGACACAACACCGACGAGCACACCACCGGAGACCAATGGGCCACCGGAATCACCCTGGCAGGAATCCTTGCCACTGGCAGCAGCGCAGATCATGGAAGACCTGATCTGGCTACCGTAGCTGTAGGCAGAAGAAGCGCAGACAGACTGGCTGACGATTTTGGTGTTGATGAATTGCAGCTGGGAGGGGATGGAGCTGGAGCCGGAGGACTGAGTACCCCAGCCAGAGACGGAGGCAGCAGCACCATTGCCAGGGTTGGACGAAGCCAGACCAATAGACTTAATGTTGGAGCTGAAGGACAGGGAAGAGCTCAGACGGATGACAGCAATATCGTTGACCATGGTGTTGGCATTGTAACCCTCGTGATTCCTGAAGGCAGCGACCTTGCTGACAACGCCACCAGAGCTCCAGTAGCTAGAGCCGGCGCGAACCTGAAGGCTGGAGGCGGACACGGATTGCAGGCAGTGAGCAGCAGTCACGATGATGTTGGCAGAGTAAATGGAACCACCGCAGGAGTGGCCGCCATTACGCTGGAGGGAGATTTGCCAGGGGAAGCTGCCGATGGTGGTGGCAGTACCTCCAACGATGCGTCCATCCACCTGGGGAAGGAGACCCTCAGGGATAGCAGCTCCAAAGGCGCAGGCAACAACCGACAACAAGATCACGAACTTGAACATAGTGCTAAGAACAATGTGCTTTTGATATTCTGATCGCGCTTTTATAGTAATCTAAGGTGCCTGTAATCTAAGAACTTGAGAATTATCTTAAGTTTGCAACTCATTTTACGTTAAGGTGGAATAAGACGAAAAATCCCCTTTAATTTTTTAAGTGGCCAAGGTCTGACAATTAATGAAATTTGATTGACAGACAGACGCACTTATCTAGGTCTAAATTGTACTACTGTTGTTCAGGTTTTTGGTATATAAAGGGTGGTCATGGGATTAGGCAGAATACAACGAGAAAACATGTTGAAATTTTTGGTTCTTCTTTCGGTGGCTGCTTGTGCCTTGGCTGGTACCGTGCCCGAGGGTCTGGTGCCTCAGCTGGATGGCCGCATTGTCGGTGGCTACGAGACCAGCATTGATGATCATCCCTATCAGGTGTCGCTGCAGCGCAGCGGATCTCACTTCTGCGGAGGTTCGATCTACTCGCACGACATTGTGATCACCGCTGCTCACTGTCTGCAGTCGATCAGCGCTGATCAGCTGAAGGTGCGTGTGGGCACCACTTACTGGCGTTCGGGTGGCAGCGTGCACTCTGTGCGTGCCTTCAGGAACCATGAGGGTTACAACTCCAGGACCATGATTAACGACATTGCCATCATCCGCATTGAGTCTTCGTTGAGCTTCCGTTCGACCATCAGGGCTATTGGCATTGCTGACTCCAATCCCCGCAACGGCGCTGAGGCTGTCGTCTCTGGCTGGGGCACTACCTCGTCTGGAAGCAGCTCAATTCCCGACCATCTGCTGGCTGTCAACTTGAGAATCGTCGATCGTGAGGAATGCTCCTCCAAAGACTTCAGCTACGGCAGCAAGATCAAGGACACCATGATCTGCGCCTACGCCGAGCATAAGGATGCCTGCCAGGGTGATTCCGGTGGCCCATTGGTCTCCGGCAACCGTCTCGTTGGTGTTGTTTCCTGGGGCTATGGCTGCGCTGACACCAGATACCCCGGTGTCTACGCTGACGTTGCCCACTTCCACTCATGGATCGAGGATACCGCACGCGATGTCTAAGCCCCAACCCTTGAAATTATTTCAATAAATTGCAATGTAAACAACTTCAATGTCTTTCATTTGTCATTCCTCGAATGTGTGTAATCCCCTCCAAAGCCCACGCGTCTACCACTGATAACAATCAAGCATTGGGTTGGTTCCCTATAAAAACCATCGATTTACGATGTAACCCATTCATTTCCCGGCTAAGTTCGAAATGTTCAAGTTCGTCATTTTGTTGTCAGTGGTGGCCTGCGCCTTTGGAGCGGCTGTCCCTGAGGGTCTCCTTCCCCAGTTGGATGGACGCATCGTTGGAGGTACTGCCACCACCATCGGCAGCTTCCCCTGGCAAATCTCCCTCCAGCGTAATGGCGGCCACTCCTGCGGTGGTTCCATCTTTTCGGCCAACATCATTGTGACTGCTGCTCACTGCCTGCAATCCGTGTCCGCATCCGTTCTTCAGGTTCGCGCCGGCTCCACCTACTGGAGCTCTGGCGGTGTCGTCAGCAAGGTCGCTGCTTTCAGGAATCATGAGGGTTACAATGCCAACACCATGGTCAACGATATTGCTGTCATCCGTCTGAGCTCTTCCCTGTCGTTCAGCTCCAACGTTAAGGCAATTGGTCTGGCCACCTATGCTCCTGCTAACGGAGCTGCTGCTTCCGTCTCCGGCTGGGGTACTCTGTCCTCCGGCTCCAGCTCCATCCCCTCCCAGCTCCAGTACGTCAATGTGAACATCGTCAGCCAGTCTGTCTGTGGTTCCTCTGCCTACAGATACGGTAGCCAGATCAAGGCAACCATGATCTGCGCTGCTGCCAGCGGCAAGGATGCCTGCCAGGGTGATTCCGGTGGCCCATTGGTGTCGGGTGGTGTACTTGCTGGTGTTGTGTCCTGGGGTATTGGCTGTGCTTATGCCAACTATCCCGGTGTCTATGCCGATGTCGCTGTCCTCCGCAGCTGGGTGATTGGTGCAGCCAACTCGATCTAATTGGATGTATTTAATTTATTCATATATCCAAAATAAAATGATTATCTTGCATAAGATTTGTGATTAATGTTCAGGGTCATCGAGACAATGACGTCTAAGTTTTGTCTTATCTAGGGGAAGCATCGGACAAATTTTAAAGGGCCGAGAGATACCAATGCTATTTGTTATGAGGACTCTCCAAGTGTTTTACCGAAAACTCTTCAGTTGTTTTGATATGATATGATGAAATGATGTCCACCATTACGTGGTGAGTTAATCTAATCAATTTCGAGTGCGACACACGCCCAAAATAAGAAGAGTTTGTGTTCAGTTGACTAAAATTCTAATCTATTACTGATAGAGAGCATGTTCTAACTCCCTACGTGGACAGAAGAAGATTAATTGATCACAACTTAAGTACTTCTATTGATTGATGCGAAGAAAATTCAACACTTCTAGATGGTACTCTTTGTATTTACATTCATAAAGTTCAGTTCAAATGCTTCGAGTCTCTTATCTTAACTTTCCTTTAATTGCCACTCATTAGCGATGCATGGAGAAAAATGCAGGAAAGATCCTACTTGTTTATATTTACGATTCACTTTCATTTCATACTCTGGAATCTATGATTCTAAGTTCATGCACTCAGGGAGTTAATTTCGTATCAATTTAATTTATTGCTTTTCATTCTACGAATTTACACTGATCTTCAGATAAGCATGGAAAGTTGTTTTCCATTTGTTTGGAAGAGTCTAGCCGATAATAGCTATTTTTAATTAAAATTTTGCAAAATAATATTTGAGATAATGGTTCGATGTGCGCATTTAACATAAATAAGAAGAATGACTTGAGAAAATTTCAAAGATAAGCGGAACCCGAAACACAAATTGCAATGCCGGTTTCGTAACCCCAATCGGACTATTGTACTTGATGGCAAGTGAAGTATCTTTGTCAAACCTCATCATAAATATATTACGAATATTACGAAGCAGTCTCAATGGGTGTTGGCAAAAAACCCATCTATTACTCAAAGGTTCTACTCAATGAGCTATAATAGATAGCGGCATTAGAACAATAGACCATAAAATACTTAGGGACCGAGATTTAGCAAATGGCAATAAATACAAATTTCGATTTGAAATGGTGTCTTTGACAGATAACAAGGTTCTACAGGGAAGATAACCTTAGTCAGAAATGAGTTGAAAGTATTGGGTTGGGCTCTTCAAATAAATTATAGTCAAAGCCAAAAAATTAAGACTGTATACTATGTATGCTAATGCCATAACTTAAGTTATTATAAATTTTTGCTCATGTTTGATACTGTCAAAATGTTTATGGTCTCGGTGCTCTTGATAGATTACTTAAGGTGTGAGCGTGACACGACTGCATACGATATACTGCAGCTTGATCATCCGAATAGGTGGAAGATATAATAATCGTGTTGGGTAAAAATGCAGAAAAATGTGGGTTGGTAGTTCGTTTCATGATTATTCATGATAAAGTTTTGAAATTCATTAGACATAATAAGTTTGCGAGCTTTTAACAACATAATGTTTATGTGTTTGCTTCCATCTCTAGATCAAATGGTCAGGTGCACGCCACAGTCCAATAAGATGGAAAATCCTATAAATATGACCACTTCAACATTATATTTTTAGTGTTTGACATAATGTTTAAAGTGGTAGCACTTATCGTTTGCTTGGCAGTTGGTGCCTGGGCTGGCACCCTTGGCGTAGCTCCCAATCCATTGGAGCGTGAGGGTCGCATTGTTGGGGGCGAGGATACTACAATTCAAGCCCATCCCTTCCAAGTGTCTCTGCAGAAGAAGAGTGGATCCCACTTCTGTGGTGGTAGTTTGATTAGCGACAGATTTGTAGTAACTGCAGCACACTGTCTTCAGTCTACCAAGGCATCCGCGATTTGGGTGCGCCTGGGCTCAACGATCTACAATGAAGGCGGATTGCGGGTGGCTGTCGAGAGCATAATCTCCCACGAGAAGTATAGCAGCGAGACCATGCAATACGATGTAGGTCTGGTCAAGCTTGCCGAGAGTGTAGCCGAGACAGAGGACATTCGTTACATCGGACTGGCCAAGGAAACGCCACCGACTGGAACGCCTGCTGTGGTCACTGGTTGGGGTGTGAAGTGCTACTTCTGGTGCATGTCTTTGCCCAAGGTACTGCAAGCAGTGCTGGTCTACATTGTGCAGTGGAAGGACTGCGCTTCGGATGCCTATAAATACGGTGACATCATATTGCCCACTATGGTCTGTGCCTATGAGAAGAAGAAAGACGCCTGCCAGGGTGATTCCGGTGGTCCGTTGGTAGCTGACGATCTGTTGGTAGGAATTGTTTCCTGGGGTTACGGATGTGCTCAAGATAAGACGCCTGGTGTCTATGCCGATGTTGCCTCCCTTAGGGATTGGATTCTTGAGACCTCTGAAACTTTGTAGAAATCTTTTCAAATAAAAGCACAAAATGAGTAAAATTCGCGAACTGTCTCAAACATTTTATATAGTACTAATTAATATGAAGTTAGGTAAGCTTTTTAAAGCTCGGGAAAATAAAACTTAATAGTGCTTGAGTGAGTTGATCGATGGTTTGGTTCTCGCAAAAGCTTTATTGCGAAAAATGTTGTGTTGTTATCAATGAAAAAAAGCTTTTGGAACGCACATTTGGTACTTTTGAACCAAATTCGGTACATATTTTATTCTTTAATTCATTGGACGAAGTTAAAATTTTTTTTTAAACTGATTACTAACGTTATTCATTGCTTATACTCATTGATTAAGTCTCAGAATATATTAACCAATATAAGCACAAATTATTGCCAAACTTTAGTTGTTTAGTTGTTTGTGTATTATACATTTGTTACATTTCTGGAACATATGTATATAAATTATTTCTTGGCAGCAATTGTATTGCAAGGACTGTTGGCGAGGACTTTAGATACTCGTTCTGTGTACCAAGAGTAGCAAATAAACCAAACACAAGAGCGAAAAGGTTACCTGACTTCGATAGGAGTGTACCAACAAATAAACCCATTTATATGAAATTCTTTATCTAGACTCATTAAATGTCTGAACTATCAACCACACTGTAAATGCAAAGAGCTAGCTTGCATAATTGGCCATGACCAAGTGTCAGTCTTAAGTCGATGCCAAATTTTAATTACTAATTTGGAATTAAGTTTGTTTTAATATGAATTACAATGTATAAATAAGCGGCAATAACAATGTATATATTTTTAAACCTTATTTATATAATTTACATATCACCAGACTTAAATTTGTCCTTGGAATCTCTACTTTTAATACTCCCGTAAATCAACAAAACTTGCAAAAAATATCCTTAAATTTGCAAAGAAAATGAGTGTTTATGATCAACAAAATAAAAATGCATTTATGAAAATGCAAAAAAATTTAATTCTTGCTAAAATAATGTATTAATAATATATTTTATGGTCAGTGCTACTAAACGAAGGCAATCTTTTGTTCAGATGTGAGACCTTGTCCATACTGACGTATGATTCTGAATATTAGATCAATTCTTTATCATGGCTGATACCTCCAATATACAATATGTTTCTTACAAAACTCATTTTCTCGGCAATCGAAAGCCTTATCTATCGTTTATAGAGACATTTATTGCGTTGATAGCAGCTGACGGCAGAACTGCGAACGCTGTTGTATACAAAAATACGAGTCCAGTTAGCAAATGACCAAACATTGAAATGGACAACAAATTGCTGGGTGTTCTAATCGTGCTATTGCTGCATATTTGCAGCTCTAGCTCCAGCTACTTAGATGTGGAATCCCGCATTGTTGGAGGCGACGTTGTCTCCGCCTACTATCTGCCATACCAGGTGTCTCTACGCAGAAGGTCTAGCTCCAGCAGCGCCTATTCACACACCTGTGGTGGCAGCTTGATCAACGATCACACTGTCCTGACAGCGGCACATTGTGTCTACAATCGTTTGGCGGAGAATTTCCTGGTTGTCGCCGGCACTGAGGTGCGTTCTGGCATGGATGGTGGTGTTGTGACACGTGTGGAAAAGTTAATGCCCCATGAGCAGTATAATTCATCGATAACTGATAATGATATCGCCTTGATCTTTGTCTCACCGCCATTCCCAGTGGGCACACGACAGAAGATAGCTACTATTGAGCTGGCCAAGGAGCTGCCAGCAGCGGGCACAATTGCCACCGTCTCCGGATGGGGCACGACCACAGAGGGTGGACTCGCCTCGACGCAGCTGCAGCAGGTGAAAGTGCCGCTGGTGAACAACACTGATTGCCAGGCAGCCTACACTTGGAGACCCATCAGCGAGGCCATGCTCTGTGCTGGTGTGCCAGTAGGTGGCAAGGATGCCTGTCAGGGTGACTCTGGTGGACCGCTGGTGGTCAACGATCAGTTGGTGGGCATTGTCTCCTGGGGCGAGGGCTGCGCCAGGCCCGATTATCCCGGTGTGTACGCAGCAGTTCCTCACTTCCAGAGCTGGATTGCCGAGCAGCTGGCGGCGAATCCATAAAAGCCCACCTGATGACGGCCATGTGGCACTATCGCTCTGCTGTATGACCAACACTATGTATCCGTCTCCAGTAAAATTTATGACCCAGAGAGTGTTCTAATCGACGATGACCGCTTGATAAGTTTCATTTACAATCCATCGATTGGGGCTATTTGGGATATTTCAGTTATTCAGCCGTTGTTCAACATGACGCACGCGCCGCTCTACATCTGCCTCCTGACCACCGCGTTGCTGCTGGTTGCTGCCTGGGCACATCCTGCCCAGCAACAGGACCGCAGCTCACCCAATGGACGCATTGTCGGTGGGCATCAGACCCATATCTCTGCCTATCCGCATCAGATATCGCTGCGTCGCAAGGCCATCACCAGCCCTGAGAGGGCATTCTCACACATCTGTGGAGGATCCATAATCTGCAATGGAAAGTATGTTGTGACGGCGGCGCATTGCATCATTGCCTCGATTGCGAGTCAGTACAAGGTTGTTGCCGGCACCAATATCCGCAATGGCAGCGACGGAGCCATTGTCTCCGTTTCCGAGATCATCATGCACGAGAAGTACAATCCGGATACCTACGACCATGATATTGCGCTGCTTGTGTTGAGCTCGCCGTTGCCAGTGAATAACTTCACCATCAAGGCCATTGAGCTGGCCAGTGAGGATGTCGAGGCGGGATCAATCAGCACGATCACCGGTTGGGGCACGACAAGCTCTGGCGGCCAAGCTTCCGATCAGCTGCTGGCAGTCCATGTGCCAATTGTGGGTAACAAGGAATGCAACGAAGATTACGGTGCGGGTAGGATCACGGATTCCATGTTGTGTGCTGGAGTGCGAGGCGAGGGCGGCAAGGACGCCTGCCAGGGTGACTCTGGTGGTCCTTTGATTGTGGGCGATAAGCTGCATGGCGTCGTCTCCTGGGGCATTGGATGTGCGCATCCCGATTATCCAGGCGTATATGCACGAGTCTCTTATCTGAATGATTGGATCAAGTCCAAGGTTACTTGCCCTTAAATATGTTATATATAATTCCCTTTTGTCACATGCCACTTCCAAATAAATGGCTTATTGGCGCCCATTAGTTGCGTTCAGATTTACTACACGTCTCTTATCTGCTACTTCGATTACGGGGAATTTTAATTGTGATTGTGAAAGACATAATTTTGAGCTAATTTAGATTATAAGCTCAAAAGTTATAAATGTGGTAAATTCATTACCTAAAATTTGAAGTAGGCTACAGTTTTTTCGATTGTACAAATCAATTATTTGGCAACAGGCTTTTTTGACGCCTAAAAGTATGCGCTCATATTTGTTTATTACTTTGGCTATTGCTATGAACTGAAATTAAAAAAAACACTTCCTCTAAAATTCACAAATCTTTATAAATTTATGGTCAACTAGCGTTGCATTTTTATATGAATACTTGTCTTTTGTTGAATTTGTTATTTGACTGCAACGTTTTGTTTACCATTACAGCCATTTGGCTGGCAATAGGCTGATCCGATAAACTGTTTAAATGGGACGATAGCACGATAGCTTAAAATAAATAATTTGTTTTTAATATTCATGTAAAACTAAATAAGTTGATGATAGTTTAGCTAAAGGCTTTGAAGTCTTTAATCATAAGGATATGCGACGCTGCAAGCAAAAATTCCTGTTTGTAAAACAAAAGAAGTTGCTAGTTGATGTTGAGAGTAAAGTAGAAGACGTTGCTCGAATGGAAGAAGGCAACAACGTCAATAAGAAAATAATGGTACATTTGTTCTTAAGCGGAAAAAGAAGCAAGTTCGCCAAAGTAACAAGCAAAGAACGATCAGTGAAGCCGAAGAAAATGCTACAGTGCAAGCAGACAAAAATGTTTCAGAAGAAGATGCTACTTTTGAAGTAAAGCAGAAGCAGTTGCTATTAGTGAAGCAGAAGAAGTTGCCACTTGACGTTGAGAGTAAAGCAGAAGACGTTGCTCGAATGAAAGAGGTGACAACAACAACAAAAATGTTAAACAGAAGACGATGCTACTCGTGAGGACAAATGACAAAGTAAAGCAGAACAAAAAGCTTGTACGCAAGTGCGTGCTACTCTCTTGTCGAAGTAAGTGTTTGCTGATCGTCTCTTACACACACATAAAATGCTGCTGCTAAATACAAATGAATCATACTATCACACGAACACTTCACTTATTTTCTAATGTATTGGTGAACGTTTTTCTGGTTGCATATACATTAAATGCGAGAATCCTATAAGAAATGTTAAGTAAATGCGCTTGGAGATGAAAATATGAATTCGTAGCAGGCGCTTAAGAAATTGACTTAAAATTGTTGAAAACGATAGACAGACAAGACCACATAAACATTATATAAATGTAGTGATCAGCATTAGCAGTAAAGTCGAGCAATCAGTTTCTCCAATAAGGACATAATATGAGTTTATGCTTAGATATTTATATTTTGTATAATATTTCAGTTTTGTGTTTACTAAGAATTTATTTGAAATAAAATAAAAGTGGAATTGACAAATAACTTCGTAGGTATCGTATGAACCATTGCAAATACCTGCATACATATGTACATATGTACATACATACATATTTATATGGATCTATGGCAGTTGTGTTTATTTCTGTGCCTTCCCAACTAATGGAAATGGAGTTTTGACGGGATCATAAATTCAAAACTGATTGTCATGACTAATTGGCTGTCAGAGTTATGAATGCTTCAATTCTTACACTAGATATTTAAAATTCTTTCTTCAACTATCTTAAATTTAATTAAAGATTGTGTCAAAAATCAAAAGACTTAGAGATCTGAAGTTTACAAAATGTGGAATAAATAATGCTGGAATTTTTAAAAATTTCTAATCCAATCATCTTAAGTCTTAAGTTAAATTTAAAAAGTCAATGTTCTTCTAATATTGTAGGGTCATTATAATTTGCCGAAACTGTAAATAATTGGAAAATGTCAGCCCTTTTTTGTGTGTGTCGAAAATATTAGCTATTATTAAAAAATATATATATTAATTGAACAAAATTGAATATGTTACACGCATAAGAACAAAGCAAGTACATGGTCTGGAACAGCCAATACGTGTAGAACATACTATTTCATTTTGAAAAGAAAGATAATATAAGCTTTGTGCAAATGGCTAGCTACAGAATGAAAGCACTGTATTTGCTTTAAGAATCAATGACATGGATCGATAAGGCAGTTAATGGTATTGGTAGTATGTTTTTACAAAGTGCAATACTTCGTGCTATATAGCAATTTAGTATTTTTAAAACAAAAATTGAATATCTTATAACCTTAGACTCCCTACGATCGATGCTTGAAGCCATACTTCTTTTTGGTAACATAATTTACGTGGGCAAACTTCTTAATACTTCTTCCATTCACTTTTGCAGCTCGTTATCTCGCGGACCCTGTACATGGAACTATCTTAAATAGCCACAATTAAGATAATCACTGGAAATGCGGCTAGATAACTGCAAAATACCAAAAATACATAATTGTTAATCAGTTTGATAGGAGGCGGCCGCTTGTTCAGTCATCATTCACCACGCGAAACATGGACATTCTGCCAATCAGCTTGATCGTGTTGCTCTCAACGCTGACAGCTTGTGTTTGGCTTGCTGAAGCTCAGCCGGAAGCACGCATTGTAAACGGGTCCAAGGTAGACATAGCTCGTCATCCGTATTGTGTTTCACTGCGATATAGGCGTAACAACGACTCGGCTTACCTTCACGAATGCGCTGGGGTCATCTACTCTGATCGAGCCGTGGTTACAGCAGCACAATGTCTGGATGGAATAAGCGAGGACACGAAATTAATGGTGGTCGCTGGAGCCAATAAGCGAAATGGCACCGATGGATTGGTCTACCTCGCCTCCAACTGGTCGTTTCATCCCCAGTTCGATTATACTATGATTGACTACGACATTGGAGTCGTCATCTTGGACACCGCTTTTGATTTCACGCATTATGGCATTCGCCAGATTGAAATACGTGAAGAACGTCCTGCGACTGGGAGAGACGCCATAGTGATTGGCTGGGGCTATCGTGAGGAGTGGGGTCCCTCTAGTCCCCATCTGGAACAGACACACGTACCCATCGTCGGCTCCGCTGAATGCAATAGACTCTATGGAGAGGGTGAGGTGACTGAACGCATGATCTGCGCTGGAAATGTTGACCAAGGCGGTAATGATGCCTGTCAAGGAGATACTGGCGGTCCGTTGATTGTAGACGAGGAACTGGTGGGTCTTGTATCCTGGGGACGTGGCTGTGGTCGACCAGGCCTTCCAACCGTTTATACATATGTTGCTAGCCTCAAATCGTGGATCAATGAAACACTGCATGCCGCTGGTGCTCTATAAAAGTGTGCCAACTAACCAATGGTCGGAGCCAGCTTTATCACCAACTAGCTGTACACGATAATTATGCGATAATTATATGTCTTTAACGAACTCCTACCGACTCTATAATAAAACCATTAATTTACTGTCTGCTGTCGACAAACAAAGAGAGCAAAAACAAAGCGATTCGGCGCACCTTCAAAAAAGTTCATATCACTGACAAAAAGGTAGTTGCTATATTGACTGGGTTACCGTCTAAAGTTGATTTGATGGATCTTTTATTATACTCGGTATAAGTGTATTGTTACTTTGTATAGGCAGTCTGATTCCGAATTTTTGAAAAGCCATACATATCGGAGATTATTAGCTCTAGAAACAGTAAATATTCTGACAATAGACAACCAATTGCTGAGAAGTGAATTTGTGTTCTATTGACAAGCAATAGAGCAACAAGAGAATCTGCCAACATAGAAAAAAACGTTTGTTCACTGTCAAAAGCTTATCGCTATATTGTCTGAGGGTTGTCGCATTAAAAGTTGTTAATATAGGAATTTCTTCACTCGTGTACAGGTGAATTATTATTTTATTTTAAAGTCGAGTATGATCAATTGAAAAAATAACTGCTATTAAATTATGATTCGATTATGGTGAATATAAAAAAGTTTAAATAAATGATTGCAAATATGAATATCTTAATGTTACATTAAAAAAAATAAAACAAAATTGCATAATTTCGGGAGTATTTTCGCATTTGCTGGGGAGATTGGGGATAACCCAGAAAAAAACAAATCAATTTCTAATAGTATAGTACTTTTAATGGTGTATAAGTTAATACCAGAGAAAACCAATCAATTTCTAATAGTATAGTACTTTTAATGGTGTATTAGTTGATATCAAGTTAGTTGCAATTTTGGGCCACGCGCCATTTTGCCCTCAAATCGTAAACCATTTAATTGTAATCGTATTTTTTAAGCTAGTCAATAAAATTAAATATGCAATAAATAATATTTGATTTCAATTGACAGTTTTATATTGTCTTATCCCCTTAGAAGCGGTTGGGGGTATCTCCCAGTCGTACTTCTTCGACTCTCGTAGATAAGAATGTTTTGGGAATTACGCGATTAACACGTGTTATTTTGTAAATTACTACTATTAAAAGAAGAAAATTTATGATTTGACAAGCATTTATTGCAAATACAAAGTTTTTAATGGAATCATTGCAATAAAATGGGTTTCTTCGAATTCTTTATAGGAAATCAATGCTACCCAAATTAGCATACTGCTCGGCAGTCTTCACGATCCAAGGGCGCAATTCAGGAACGGCAGCATAAACGCCTGGTTTGGTTGGGCGAGCACATCCAGAGCCCCATGACACAATACCCAGCAGCGTATTGTTGAAGATCAATGGTCCGCCAGAGTCACCCTGGCAGGCATCTTTGCCACCGCCAGTGACGCCTCCACACAACATACGACTGGTTAGCATAATTGGATAGGCCGACTTGCATGCCGAGTTGTCGACAACGTTTACATTCACCTTTTGAAGTTCGGCGGCCAAATAGCCACCTTCGGAAGTGGTTCCCCAACCAGTTACAGTGACAAGTGTGTCGTGCTCAGGACGTTCCGTTGCCAACGCGATGGGCTGGGCAGCTTCATTATACTTAATATATCCTTCCAGGAACAGAAGTGCTACATCGTAGTCATTGTTTAAGGTCCTGTAATTTTCATGAATAATGAATTTCCGTACTGGCAGCTCTTGTCCCTCAGGAAAGAAGATGTTATTGGTGCCAATGAAGATCGTCAGATTGGCAACACTAGACAGCGTATTCACACAATGGGCTGCGCTCACGACGATATTTGAGGTATAGATAGAACCGCCACATCTGTGATTTCCACGGTAACGCATGGATACTTGATGAGGATATTCACGAATATTTGTAGTCTCGCCGCCAACAATGCGCCCATCTGGCATTGGAACACCGCTGTGGAAGACGGTGTGCGCCAACGATGAACCAATGATGCAAAGCCCGATCAAGATGCGAATCATTTTTACTAACTAAAATGAAATTGGCAATGTTGAGGCTTTTTATAGAGTTTAATGCTTGTCCAATTAACTTGATTAAAAGCGATAATAGAAGAGTTATAAATCTATCTAAACGGCTTTAAGGTTAATAATTGCCTTATCTTATCCTTATCGACAACTGACGCTACGATGGAATCGCCCAAAAATCTTTAGCTTCAAAGCTGGCTGCTACGACATTTATTGACTGCCATGTTCGATTAATATCGATGTTTTCAGTGTGGTTAATATAACGGCTTAGTAAGTTCAAAAACGGTGAACTTAATAAATAGTTGACTCTAATTTCAACTCGTAACTAGCTGACGCGGTTGTGAGTTTATTTGCACCGGACAGATTTTTGTCACTTAGAAGTAGATAATTTTCCTAATATAAATACAGTAAAAACTGCTTTAGTTGAGACCCTCTTTTAGTCAAACACGCTTCTTAGACGGACGCTTTTTCCACGACATTCGTTTGAAGAGCAAATTTTCCCCTTTTGGGTGGAAACCAAGGCAATTATATTGTATCCTGATTAAATTAATTTTTTCTCCAAAATGTCAAGTTTAAATTTAAAATTTTGTTCCATTTAAAGGTTTTTTTTACAGCAATTCAAAGTTTAAACAACAAAAACCTGAAGAAAAATGAAAAAAAGATCAATGAAATTTTTCCTCCGCCAAAGAGCAGATATTTGATATTTGATGTGATTATCCAAAATTTTTTGTCATTATTGCAAATATTAGTAACAGTATTTCAAAAGAATTTAATAAAATTACTTCCAATGGTTTCAAGTATAATATTGACTAGTTAGTCACGTCAAAACAAATCGTCATACTTTTGGAATTATGACCGTAAGATTGTGTTCGCTGCACTTTGCGCTGCAATTATATTTGTTTAATGTGAACGCGTTTTCAGGATATAATCTAATCTAATCTAGGGATGATTTTGTGTTTCTTCTTCTAATCTTCCGTCTTGGGTTACCTTTTGCTCCACCGGGTTCTAGTATTGCAATTAATTCATTATTTTATGTTTCTTCATTTATGGTTTATAATAGATCTCTTAGTTAAGTATTTACAGTTCATATACATTTTTGTGAGCAGTGTACCCTTAGATTTTTTGTTTAGCTCATACATCATTTAATGATAATTCTACCTCTTCAAATAGTTGTCAATCAAACAATAAGTGTTATTGTGATTCATCATTTCTATAAGTTCGGGTGAACGAGTTCCACGTAATCTTTATGTTTGCATGCGGGAAATCTGTTTAGAATTAGCTACCATATAAAATTACGATATAATAGCACATTATTTGTTTATATCGATTGCTTATTGCAAACATAAAAAATCTTTGTTATTATGCCTTATCATCGTGTTAAGTTGGCACGCACCCGGTAGTCGGTAGATTACAAATCTCTGCAGTGGTAAGTGGTCTGTCGGTGATTTTAATCTAATTTGAAAATTAGATTACGTTAAACACAGACATCTTCTGTGAATATCAAAGTTCATTGCAACGGAATAGTAATATGAGTCATCGTACTGATAATCCACTTGGGTTAATTATGTGAATTTATTTTCACTTTTTGTTTTCTGTATCGTAAAAGACTTATCGAAGAGCTTATGGTTCTATGGTTTAATTATGGGTAAGAATTTCTCTTTAAAAGACTACCGACAAAACCTTGTTTATAGTACTGGCCACATAAACTTTATAATATCATTCCATTCCTTTATTGATATCCGATACCAATCGTGGATTTGACGCGATTTCGGGTTCGCGGGGTGCGATAAGCTCTGTGCTATATAAGCCCTAAGTCATACGCGATCTTACCATTTTGAGTCTATTCGTTCAGCGAAATGTCGCGTCTTGGATTAATCGTTTTGGGGCTGCTGTCCTTAGTAGCTTTCAATAATAGTGCTTCTATTAGCACCCACATTGTAGGTGGCGCGGAGGCGGATATAGGTAGCTATCCGTATCAGGTGTCGGTGCGCCTGGAGACCTATATGTTGCTTCACATTTGTGGTGGCAGCATTTATGCCCCTCGTGTGGTCCTTACGGCTGCCCACTGCATCAAGGGTCGATTCGCCTCATACATCCGCATCGTGGCCGGTCAGAATTCTATTGCCGATCTGGACGAGCAGGGTGTGAAGGTTACTAAATTGATTTATCACACTGGCTACAATAAGAAGACCCATGTGAATGATGTTGGCATGATTATAACCACTGTGCCACTAACATACTCCAGCCTCGTGCAGCCCATAGCCCTGGCTGTCGATTCACCCAAGGCTGGCACATATGCCCTCGTTAGCGGTTGGGGTAAGCGTACGGAGGTGGACGAAGCACTTCCTGCCCTACTACGTGCGGTTCAAGTCGAAATTATGGACACAAATACGTGCGGAGCGCAGTATTCCACCAAGGATTACACCATCACGGATGAGATGTTGTGCGCCGGCGCTGACGAAGGTGGCAAGGATGCTTGCCAAGGAGATTCCGGAGGCCCATTGACTGTGGACGGCATTCTAGTTGGTATCGTGTCCTGGGGAGTTGGCTGCGCCCGTGAAGGCTTTCCTGGAGTGTACACAAGTGTATTGCACCACACTGCTTGGATTGAAGAGCAGGCGGCGCCATACCTATAAACGATCAACTCAATGAATTGATAATAGCTGCAAACGAACAAAGCATTTGAACAAATTATTATTACAAATATTTTAACTATTCATTAAAAATAAATTTATTTGAGCATTGCAATTGCTGGATAGGATTCAAGTCCGAAAATTTTTAAATCAGTGCAGGATGTGAGAAACCATTTTTCATTATTTAAAAAAAATCGATTATTCGACCCGATACATTATTTGCAAGAAGGCCTTTCCACAGGAAATTTTTCTTTTTGGAAGGATACAAAGTATTAATGATGTAATCAATAATCAATTACTGTTTTATGGGAATACATTTCCGCTAAGTTTAAATGAGATTAATAAATATTTTTGAAAAGCAATCTATAATCTGAAGAAAATTATGTCACAAACAATAATCGATTAAGTTGATTTTAATTCGCAGCAAAATACTTACATAATCATATAGCAGTATTTTTGCCAGTTGGTCCGCTGGTTATTGTGCTATGGTATTTTTTGAGTTTTAGGTATTTTGTGGATTGACGTGTATTGAACTTATTCGCGGCTTCGTTAAGCGGTCACATTGTTTTCGAGAAAACTCGTGAAATTGTAAAAAAAGAGGCAGAAAAGATACAATTTAATTTTTGCCAGCAGCGTAAACAACTTGCAGTAAATATGTCATTGTTTGGTGCGTTAATGGGAGATTTCGATGATGACCTCGGATTCATGAAGTAAGTTATAAGAAACGCTGTTGCTCGCTGATTATGGGGTGTGGAAAACTATGTGCAGGAGAACTGTGAAAAAAGCACTTAAAAGTTATGTGCATGTACAAAAGTTCATTGAAAGAATTTATTGGTGGTGATGTTTTAATTGCGAAATTGCATTCAATACAGTGGGTGCTCCGCTAGGCAATGCAAAGCAAATGTTAGTTTGCATGTGTGTACAAATGCATATGTGCATGTGTAGATTTTACACAATATGTACACACAAATCGGATTTTCGTTAGCTGCTAACGTGTGTGTGTGTGTGTGTGAGTGCGCAGCATGCCAGCAAAAAAAAAAGTGCACGTAATTAATCGATTATTTCGATTGCAATACTTCTTTGATAGAATACTGCTTAATTTCCTGCATTGACTTCATTAATATTAAGTCACATTGACTTAAATGAATTAGGATATAAATACGTAATTAGTTGTGCGTCTTGTAACAGGGGTGTCAACTAACTTCAATGCAAAGCAGCTGTTTGTTGCCTTATAAACAGTTTTACATATGTACATAAAAAACACAAGCGCACGTAATTAATCGATTATTTCGATTGCAAGACTGTTTTGATAGCATACTGTTTTGCTTTTGGTAGAATCGATTCAACGTCTTCATTGAATTGTTTAATATTACATCGCATTATGAAATAAATACGTAATTAGTTGTGTGTCTTGGTCTTGTAACAGAGTTACCCCTAACTTCAATGGCAAAACAGCTGTTTGCAGTGTTATAAACATAGCTTTGTTCCACCGTTCATTCGATCGAATGGAATCGAACGATTCCTATATCGTAGTCAGCAGTGCCCTGTCGTTCGTAGTAATGTTTGTCTTCTGCTTTCGATACTTCAACTTAGCTTATTAAACATTTTCGGCATACATTTGTTATGATACGAAAACGAAATTCTCTCCGCAAGAAATCGAAAAACAAGAATCGAGAAATGGATCATAAGTTAGACCTGACTAGACTATATCACTACCTTTCATAACTAAACAAAAACGTTGCTTATTTTTGCAGCAATCACATGAACCATCACATGAACGCAATGAATATGCAGATGCGATCCATGAATCGCTTGATGAATTCCTTTATGCCCGATCCGTTCAGTATGCTGGCTCCATCACCATTTGATCCTGGATTCCAGCAGGGCGCCCTCATGGAACGCAGTCAACAGGCCATGGCTCCCATGGGCGGAGGCCTCTTCGGCTTTCCTCCCATGCCCAGTTTCAATCGCTTGCTTAACGCTGGTTCGTATGTTTTGCAGTTGAGGCTTAGAATTGTCATCTAATAAGTATAATTTAGATATTGGAGCCAGCAATGGCGCTTCATTTTGCCAAAGCAATGTGATGACGGTGTCGACTGGTCCCGACGGACGTCCTCAGATCTACCAGGCTAGCAGCAGCACCAAAACTGGACCGGGCGGTGTGCGCGAGACACGCAAGACCGTTCAGGACTCGCGTACAGGTGTCAAAAAAATGGCTATTGGACATCATATTGGCGAGCGTTCGCATATTATCGAGAAGGAGCAGGACCTACGCTCAGGTCAACTAGAGGAGCGTCAGGAGTTTATCAATCTGGACGAAGAGGAGGCCGAACAGTTCGACCGTGAGTTCACAACGCGTGCCAACCGTGGCGGCGGAATACCACATGGCAGCTCTCGCGGCGGCATGCGCGCTATACAGGCTCCAGTTGCTAGCGGTTCGACTGTCACCATTGAGCCACTGGATGATGACGACGATGACGATTGTGTTATCCAGGAGCCAACGGTGTCGGGTCGACAATTGCCTGCTCTGCCAGCGCCGCCAGTAGCTCCACACAGCAGGTGAGTCGACTTCGACCAGAATTCCTCGTGTTTGTTCTTACAGGTTTAGGCGTTGGGTTAGCTTCTGTATGACCCTTGATTTACTTTGATCCAACTAATCTGTGTGTCCTTTTTAAATAAATGGTATTCTGGAAATGTCTGTTGTGGCTTTTTCAGCCGCATAATAGTTAATGGAAGTTAAGTCATTCAATTAGTGTAGCTAATTGATATGTTGCAGCGACGGCAGGCATATCCAGATGCTTCAGTTTAGGCTGTTCCCTTTTTTGTACCCTTTTTGTAACAAAGCCCTCTCTCTAAATTAAACGTTTGTATTTACTTGCAGATATAATTACTAAATCAAGCAAAAAGTACATACAGTATATTTTACTATCGAATATGAATATGAATAAATATATCTAAATATATTTATATCAGATATATATGCATAAACAATATATATGTCAGAGTCCAAAATAATACAAAAAAAAAAAAAACAATTGCATATTAAAATATAAATTTCTGCTTTTACATTCTAACTACGTTAATAACTAAAAAAGATATTCAAAAAAGAGAACAATTTGAGGTAGGCGGCAAGCAATTTGTAATTACTAATTTCTACATATACCTAATTTTCAACTTTTTTCCTTTTTGATCTACAATGTACAAATCAATTATGTTGAGTATTTTAATTTTTGATTCACTCACATATTCATAAGCATTCGTTACGTAGACTCTTGTGCGTAAGGTCCTATTCGCGTAACGTTATACGGAACAGCCATTGCTACTACTACCACAACTACTACTACTACTACTATTGATATTACTACCAATAGTGACAAACAAACACACGCCAAATGTTTTGTTGTAATTTCTTTTAAATTTTCTTCGAATCGATTCCATACGACGACAACAACGACAACGTCATCTACATCGCATCGGTAACAACAGCAACACAGCCGCAGCAGCAACAACAACTTCGCCTCGTTGCAACGCCACGATAACCACGAGCCCAACGTCATCGCCCACGGTCTACGACGTTACAAATAACAACTATTTGGGCGGAAACGGTGCTTCGTCCTCGTCGCGTCGGGCCTACTTGCGTAACGCGCAGCACTTGGCCACGCCCCGCCGCCCGCTGCGTACGCCTTCGTCATCACCTTTGGCCACTGTTTCCAGCGCTAGTCACAGCATTGCCGGCACGCCAAGGTTTGTTCGCATAAGCAAAACAAGACAACATCAACAGCAGCAACAACAAAATGATCCAAAATATCCAACGACTAGGCCCCAGAGACTTGCCTAGTTTCCGCATATACACTCTTTGTCAATCAATCCAACCTGAAACCCGTTTAAATCCAAGGATTTCAACAATCCCAATATATTCATAGTACAATTGTACAGAATTGCTGCCTCTGTGCTTATCCGATATCTACCAATACGTTATGCTATCGTCACGTTATTTGGCTGTTAACCTTATTGAGCTTTTTTCTTCAAAAACATTTGCAAAATCCAAAAATAACAAAATGAAAAACGAAACAAATGAATAATCAATCGTCGTAGTTTTATGATAAACAATACGTTTTTGAAATTTATATCTTAATTAACAATTCTCGCTCTATTTCTTTCTCCTCTCTATATAATAATGTATATCAATTAAAATGCAGAGATTGGCGTTTATATAATTCGCGTTTCTATCGCAAGTAGAGATAGATTACACATACTACCGATATCATGATTAATAATCAATACACATATATAAATATATAAATACAATATATAATACATACTACTACCACAACGTAATTGAACAACGATCAGTGCTGTTAGACGCGATAAGTCAACGCTATCACATCCACTACTAACCTGTAACGGCGATTTGCGACGGTACCACCCACAACTATCTCCGCCGCCGCCGCCACCTGCCTAGATTATCAACCCTGCGACGCTACACATCAACGCAACGCAACGCAACGCAACGCAAAGCATCGCACACATTATTTGGCTGCTGCAGCGTCGTCGTCACACGTCGATCGTTACGTGCCTCATGTTACGTGTAAGGCCGCCAGCAAAACCCAGCTATGTACATAAATTCTACTACTACTACTACTACTACTACCACTACTACTACACACATTCTCTCTATATAGTACCTTTTAAAGACCAAACAAAATGTTGTGAACCAAATAAGGCGACGAACACGTGATCAGCATGTTGTGTCACTATTGCCTTATTTGAGTATACGTAAGCCTAAGAGTCTGCTCCCCAAAATGAACCGAATACCGAATATCGAATACCAACAATGATTCTTTCAGTTCAGTTGCAATTGAAAGAGCCAACATGTGTGGAAGATCAGTTGTCACTTATTTTTGGTTGCCTTTTGACAAATTCCATTACGTTTTTCGTTCGTTAACTTACGCATATAATCATCGTTACGTTACGCTACGCTACGTCACGTCACAATACAACGCAACGCAACGCATAATTGGTCAACGTTACACATTCTCTACGCTACGCTACGACTACCAACCACACCACACTATAACGTAGAACGTGACAACGCCGAACCCGAATCGAATATGACGCTTATCAAAATTAATAACGTTGTCGTTGTTGTTGCTGCTGCCGCTGCGATTTTGTTGTTGTCATTCGAGGGACAACACATTTACTGCGTACCTCTCATTTCAATCAGCTTTTGCCTCTCAGAGTCATTTGAGCATCACCCACCATCACCATCACATACAGCCACAACAACCTCAACCTAAACCTCAAACTCTCTCATCGGAATAACAAACAACACTCTATGCCCGCCCGCTCGCTCTCTTTCATCATTTTACAATTTACAATTTACGTTCGAATTGGCCTGTGTACGAATGTTTATATATATGTATATTCTATAAAACTTTTACGTTGTCATATTTTTTGCATATTCTCATCATTTAGTGGCACAACCTAATTATTAATATGCTCATCTTTTGCTCTCTTTTCGCCAATTACAACTACTGCATCTGCATCTGCAGCATACATCCACATCCATATGCTGCAAATCACGCAGCCGCTCGTCGTCAGCAGCGTCTGAAGCACCATCATCACCAAGCCAATGGCGGAGCAGAGGGCGCAAGTGAGCCGCGCATCAAATCGGTCAAGCGGAACAAACCTCAATAATAGGTTATGACAAAGCAACAGGAATAGCAAACCTATGTTACACACAAACACACACACACACACGCAAACACAGTTAATTAAGCCTTCAATTGCGAAGAGACACATACGAAAATCAGAAAACGCATACCATTATTTTATTTTCTGATCCCTTAGATCCTGCACATTCGCCAGTCTTGTCCTGAACGCCAACTGTACTATTTTTAGCTTGGCCAATCCAAAAATCGAAAGCGTTCTCGATACAATAGTAGAAATGCGAATAGTTTTGTATCAAATTAACATAGTTTTTGCCAGCAACAGGCTCTTTATTCTGCAAATAACTCGTTCACTTCATAACGCACACACACACACTCACACAGACAATGTTACTGGAAATTTTAAGTTGTAAAGAAAAAAACAATATTTAAACGACGGCACCAATATAGATTTGGACGTTTTGAAATATTCTCAAGATTTTTTTAGTTAGCTATTACTTAGTAGTATAAGCGATACATTTGCAGCGATGAGAATCAATTTGATGGAGCTGAAGCCGCCCCCAACCAACCAACTACATTAAAAATCCAATAAATATATATACAACATAAATACTATGTAATAATTAAGATTAAGTAAATGTTTATGTGAATTTAATTAAACGAAAATACGCATATAGCAAATTTGAAACGAATCCATACATTTCTTTACACATTTGAATGAAACTACTTATGCGATAGCCCCTTGTGAGATATTTATTTCTGTTAATCAACCATCTCCATTTGAGTCTCTTCGGATTCCCGCCAATTGCGCTGTACCATTTCCACTAGCTGCTTCCAAAGCAAAGTGCGTCGCATGTAGTTCCCCATACAGACCAGGATGAATATCCACGCAAGGCCCAGATAAAAATCTGTCGTCTTGTCGGGCACACTTAGCAATGGCCCCATCTTTGAGTACTGCAATACATAAGATGGCAAGCTTCGGGGGTGCACGAGCTTGATATTGGTGTGACGATTTACGAATGCGGCATACGTAATTTTGGCCGGATCTTGCCACGGTGGATCGTATTTGATCAGAGGACGACCCTGGTGGAATATCATTAGAGTTGGCAGCGAAACGATTCCGAATTCGGCATTGAACCGCGTGAACTTGAACGCATCAATGTAAGCGACCTTCAGAGTGGGAAACAGATGGGGTAGCACATTGACCAAAGGCGCTACACGGGCGCATTCCAGGCTTGTGGGGGTACAGAAGTGGACGACAACACAGCTGCCGTACTCGTGTCGCTTGGTTGCATTGCCAACTGGCTTCAACAGATTCACAATCTCTTTGGGCGACTTCATAATCAGTAGTTTTTCCAAGGGTACCGTGCCGTTCGCATCCGTCGGCATTATCTCCTCCTGAAGGCATCTTATTAACAAGGGTGGCTTGCGCTGTTGGGGCAGCTCCGTCAGGTGCAGTATATGTTCGTCGTCGGGCGCACAGGTGTAGCGGTCACTCATCAAGGCGTACGACTCAAATGTGTATTGGCACTGGCCCCGAGACCCTTGACCCAGTGCAGTGGATGATCCTGTGCCGTTCGAGTGTATGATTCCTAGGTACTGTAGGGCGCTTAGCAAGCCCGGCAGCTCGGCATTGGCCCATGTAGCGCCCAGTCCTACACGGTACTGTCAGTAATAATATCAATGTCACATTGTTGTTATGCTTACCGAATATTAACAATAATAGTAAATTTGCATTTGCATGCATTTTTTGTTTTGGTAGAGTTCAGTGTGGCAGCATTCTAGCAGCATTCAAATAACTCATGTTAAGAGTGTAAAAAATACTGGAATTGAATGCAAATGGACAAAAGCTGAATGTCGTAAGCCAATAAAAAGCTCATTGCTATACAACAATGTCATGTCTCAACAAATAAATAAACAACCATTTTTGCAACAAACTTTAACGTTCTGTGCACCAATCATTGTTGTAATTATGCATGGTCATAAAACAAACCAACAAGCACTGAGTTGTTATTCGTACTCAGTACTTTGCACAATACCCTGACCAGATGCTCAATTCGGGTATGCTGCGCACATGAAACAATGTCCAAAGCAATGTTAATGTATACAGCATAAATTTAGTAAGGATATAACTGAGTCGAGGGATTGAATGGGTTTATTGCTGCTCAAGCCGAACCGCAGTGCATGTACTTTATTTTCTTTACGTTTTTAAAACCGGCAACATCAATTTATCATGCTGAAGTGGTGTCCATATAAGCGGAAGTTGTAGTACAAGTTGCCTGCTCAGGGCAAACCAGGCGTATGCGCAACGACAACGACAACAAGCATTGCAACAGAAATGGGGCGACCTTTTGTGGGCGCCTCTTCTCTTCTCGTCTCTCGTCTCTTTTTTCTTTTCTTATTTTGGGGGTGTTACAACTATTTTCAACATTGTGCACACATTTCATTCATTGAGTGCATGTTGAGCATATTTACAACTAGTTAAAGGGCAACAACAACAACAACAACTGCTGTTAAAAGGCACTTTATGCGCTTTTATGAGATTTTATGGAGCATTTTAAAACGTCAGTCGCTGCGTATGAGTGAAAATGCCTTAATAATTATCTTCTTGGGCTGCTTTTGAGTTGAGGGTGCACTCGCTGACTATTCACATTGGCAATCGCATTGAATTCAATTGAACATTTCTTTCATTTTCCATCCAATGCCAACTTATTTACAACTCCGATTCAAGCAGCGATAAAATGGGGACAGCCGTGAGGGACCGCAGGACGTGGGCTATCGGCCAAAACGGAAGAATTCCGGTTGTTTGTATTCGTGCGAGTTTCAATAGTTCTTGGGGCCAGTCGCAAAGACCAAGACCAAGACCAAGTCCAACTCCAGCTCCCAGCTTCCAGTTCCAACTACAACGACAACTGCGAATGCAAGTCGTCGAACTTTTTGCAGGCCCTAAGCACTCGATATGTGACGACTACAACAAGAACAACAACAATATAAGAGCAAAGGACGATGGCTGCGCTTTTCCTTCAACTGATAAAGATAAGACCAAGGAGTTGAGTGCTCTGCAAGCGGTCTCGAGGCAAACTTTGTCAGCCTTTGCGGTTGCTGCGCGTCGCTTCTCAACTTGGCCAGAATTTTGTGACAATTTATATTCTATGCTTTGGCGTTTGCTTTCAACAAATCGAAAAACTATTAAATTGGGCTCTCAGCCAGTCAGACGCAAAAATACTAAAAGAAATGGAGCTCAAATGCAAATAGTCGATGTTTATATACCCTACTCTTACAATTACAAATTAATAAAACCTGAGTTAAAAGTGAATTTAAACATTCATTATAAATATATTCATGTATAATGTTGTTCGTTACGACTGGACTATCAACGCAAAGTACATACGGTAAAAGCTCGGAGGCTGTTATTTTTATACAGCATACGACATTTGATCGAACGAAGAACAGATTTTAAAAAATTTAAAGTATTTAAATGTTTTTTATCGTAACCCATTCATAAACCAACAGCGTGTACTTCACCTAATATTCAACACAAATAGCCTTTTCTTCAACCAATATTCAACATGGAAATGAACCAGTACCAGTTTTAAAACAAATATAGAGTTTATTACCTTTTAAATAGACTGCAGCTTGGCGTAATGATAATTTTTGATAATTTTGAGTTACTGAATTTGATAATTATGATTTTCTTTCCTTTTGTGGGTTAACTGGCTAGTGTTAAAATGAACTGACTAGTGTTTAAAGAACTCAATTGTAGGGTATTTCTGTAAACGTTTGGTACGCAGCTCACAGCGAGTAGAAATTTTACTGGTTGACAGTCACGCGATTTGGCCATGGTTTGGCCCATTTGATATCGCTGCAACTTTTCACCTTTTGCACGCCGTTGACAGGCCTTCGACGCCGTCTTGTTAATTGGATGGGACTGACCGTGTGTGGCCAAGGCAACGGAAATGGCAACGCCAACGTCAACAGCAAGAGCAATAGCAATAGCAACAGCAACAGCAACAGCAACAGCAACAGCAACAGCAACCATCGGGCAAATCTGAGATAAAATCTGAAAGTAAACCAAGCGGATGCAGACTCTGGTGTAACCTCAATAGCCAGCGCCTAATAGTATGCAACAGCTTTATGCTATGCAAACATGGTTTGACACCCCACGCCTCTTATCACAGCATCTGTAAATAAATGCAAGTCAGTGAGAGCAGTGTCAGCAGCAGAGAGAAAAAAAGGGGGGAAAATAAAATAGAATCTTGTAGCCATATTGGGCATTGAAATGTGCCGGCGTATCCTGGCAACGGTTTGGATTGCCTCCTGACAGCGGATGACACTAAACTAATTAAAAGTTTTCGGCCCAGACCCGGGCTAACCCATATGGCAATGGGTTCGACTCGCATCTTTTCAGAAAGATGGCATAAATTACGCATTGAAATCACGTAAATGTTGGCAAATTTAATCAGCATAACATCACTGTGCGGCCACTAAACAAAAATTAAATTTATCAACATAACCAAATAAAGGCAGCGAACAAAAAAATAAAGGAGGAAGTGAAAAAGTGTTCTCGAGGACTAGCACGACTATTAAATACCTTGTATAGTGGAGTGCATTTCATCAAGTTTCTTTTATTTTAAATTTTAATATTGTACTGGCTTAATTTGCAGTCGAAAATTAATTTCGAGTAACCCAGAATAGTTATTTTTATTTAAAATGTAATCAAATTGAAGATTTGTTTTTGATTTAATAACGTTGTTTTGTGGAGCATAAATCACTCTTGCTTTAAATTAATGTAGTCTTCAAATCTTCAAATTTGAAACACACACATTAACATATTACAAAATTTTAATAATAGAATATTTGACATGCTTTTATTTTCAATTGAAAATGTTCTGATTACTAAACTCCTTCGGTACGTTTTGATTGCGGGGTATATAGAAAAAAAACTGTTAGTGTCAACGGTACAAAAAATTTGCACAGAACTACGTGACTTCAATTTCTCACTCAGCCGCAGTTTGCTCGTAACGTGGACTGGCCACAAAGGTGTATCTGTGTATCTATGTATTGTGTGTTTCGTGTGAGTGTATGTGTGTGTGTTAGCGTACTATATACATGCTTTTTTGGTTAGTTTTTGCCTGCCTGTCGGCCTGCCTGCCTGCCTGAGCACAACTTTTAATCCTTTGCACTTTTGTCAATGTCAGACGAGATGGTCAATGACAAACACGAAAACGAGGTTGAAAACCCAAAACATGAAAAATGCTGACAGAACGGAAGTCAATGTTTATATGCCCTTACCAGATGTCTAAATTGATCCTTGGGATGTTTTATACAACATAAATATAGAATGGAAAGCAGTGTTAAACTCGAAAGTTTGAAGCATATATTTGGAATACTTAAAATATAATGTTGTAATTACGTTTCAAAATTACTATTTATCGACTATTATTTTGAAATATAAAAATAATGTTGCAATCTAAATAAGTGTCGTGATGAAAATACCCTTTTTGGAGTTGTTGTGGCATTGTCATTTGCAAGGCGAATTCTCATTCGTATTGGGGAATAGTTCCTACCACAATGACATTTCAGATTGTGCTACCGAAAAAACGGCAGGGCATCCAATAAAATTAATTGATTTTGAGGTTTTCCATTTGCCGTGTGTCGATCGATTTTGATTTTTGCCCCAACAGTTTACCGCGAGTGACAGACAGCTTTGGTCAAGAGATTAAAGTGATTATGCTTATCCAATATCGTATAAGTGGCTTATGTGAGCCAAACAAATATTGATATTTTGAAAGTACAGAAATGTTACCGGTAAAGCTTCTTTATAATCTTTTTAGTCACGCCGACAAATACTTTATGATTTCTGAAATATATTTCCACTTATTTTACTTATTGTATTAAATATTCTACATGAAGTTTTCCTAACTTTTTAGTTAGCTTCGAATGAGACACGTTTAAAACTCCATTCAGTGTCAATTTGATGTCGAGCTTGCCTCTCTGTCTGCCTCTCTGTCTGTCTATACGCCTTCGGACTTCTCTTTCTCTTTCACACTCACTGTAGCCACTGTCTGCGCTCTCTACGCCGCTCGAATTATCAATTATGCGTTGGCATTGCGAGTCCCGTGTCCGAGTGCTGTAAACTTGGCAATTTATTTGCACCGGAAACTCAACATAAATCAAACTAATTTCTCCAGGGATTTTTGAACAAGTTTCAATGTGTCGCTCGGCTGCTGCTTTGCCTCTGTCTGTGTGCGTAGCGTGTTGTTGTTGTTGTTATTGTTGTTATTGTTGCTATTGTTCTGGTTGTTGTTGGGCACGTGTTTGGGGCATAGCAAATTGAATTTGTCGCGCCATGTTGCATAATTTGGAGCCCATTGTGCGTCTAATTGGCCAAAATGTGAGCGACCAACGTGGAGTTGTCCATTTATATATACACACATACATTTCTATGAATGGCGCTTTGTGCTGCAAGATGCCCTATACATATACTCATATATATGTATATTCATTGACGGGTATTCGTTGTCTTTGAGGAAGGTGTTTATTTGCTTGAATTATTACACTCAATAGGAAAATACTTGCTTCAAATACTAGTAAATACCAATGATATAGTAATAATTGTGGCAGCCACAGTTAACAATGTTGCTCGATATTGAAAGTATAAACAACTAAATAAAGTACGTCCAAAGCAATTAATTATTAATTATTATTGTAAGTTAGAAACCTAAAGTCGAGAGTAGAAAACAAATGCGATTTTCAAAAATATGTGAATGCATACCAAAATGTATATCTTGTGTATTTATGTTGCGATTAAAAGTAGATATGGTTGAGGCGAACCCAACCGCTCGAAAGAAGTAGCCTTAATTCGCTACACAGCATGTGGGGCAAGCTTATTACTCTACCGTTGACTATATCAAAATCCTTTAGGCTAGGTGTATCCTGTTTTCACCTCGCACTTATGCACTTTGCACTTTCGAACTTATGCTTACTTCGCTCCGTGTGGTCATCTGTTTTTTATTGTGCCAAAAATAACCAAAGTGATGAACTAATAATATAAAAAGTAAATTACAAATATTAAGATTCCCCAAACCAAAATTATAGCTGTAACTTTAATTTTGCACATTATTTTTAACCCTATAAAGTTGGTTATTACATAGCTTCCAATTCCACTGTTTGATTTATACATTTACAAATTTAAATGTTTTTTTTAGGGTGAGAAAGTTGCCGAAGCAAAACATAATCCAGATTTCAAAAGATCTACACGACCAAATTTCACTGCATATACATAGCTGTAACAGTATTTGATCTGTGTTTTAATAAAGCGGAAATGTCAGTGTCAAATATCAATCAATATTTATTTTGTAATCACATTTATTTTAAATTCTCTGTCGCCCCAACTCGATTTTAATATATCACATTAATATTTTAATTTGTCAAGTCAAAATTATCAGTTTTTAAGCGAGACGATGGATTCAGACTCTTCGAGCAAAATGCAAGAATTGGAGCCAGAGCCCAGTATACCATTGGTGTCCCTTTCTGAGTTCGATGGCGGATGCCAATGGCCCTCTTGGGATATACCGAATATCGACATTCTGAAGGAGAAACATCTATCGTTGTTGCCACTGTTGCGAAAGAAATGGAAAGAGAGTGCCGCAGAAGATCTAACCTTGGTACTGGGCACAAGGAAAATGCGTTGCAACCGCTTTCTGCTGATGTGCCACTCAAAATACGCATTAAGGGAACTCAGGAATGGACGACGTGAACTGCTGTTACCCGAGGATCGAGTCACATGGAAGGGCTTGGATCTAATCTGTGAATGGATACAAAATGCGAGCGAATTGCTGCAGCGTCGTCACATTGTAACTCTGCTGTCAACTGCAATATTTCTGGAAATCGGGCACTTGGTTAAGCACATATGGTATTGTCTGGATTTGTCCGATGAGTTCCATGAAGATCAGGCATTTGTACTTTCTCAAGAGGCTCGAGAGCTGCGCTCAAATATGCCTCTTCAGGGATTTGACACTGCCATGCTGCGACGTGTTCGATGCTTCTTTCTGACTCTCGTTTCCAGCTCCCAGTTTATTCAACTATCTTTGGAGCACATCTGTTCTCTGCTCAGCTCGGATGAGCTGTCGGTCAACAGTGAGAAGGAGGTTCTTTTCGCAGCCATTCGTTGGCTAACCCATGATTGGCCATCTCGGATCCAGCATATTGCCGCTGTCCTGCAGGTCATACGTCTTCCGCTGTTGCTACGAAAATGTATTATACAATTACGCCAACCATCAGATGATGAAGTGTTCAATCTTGTAATCGCACAGCCCGAGTATCAGAAGATCATCCGAGCTGCATAGTAGGTGTCGCCTTATATTGTCATTATTGCATGATTAATTAGTCTGAATCTACAGCGCAGACCTCATCGTTCTCTCCAATAATGATAACACTGAAATGTACAAGTTGCATTGCAGTTTCCTCAAAGTTGTGACGCCGGTGCGGCGATTGTTCATCTGTCACGACTTGTGCCCTTATCACAGGCACTACAGCGATGAATCTCTCGATGATTTCACCTACAAGCAGTTCATTTACTACTTGCAACTCCTTCAGAAAAATCCAAATTCTTGGAAAAGTCTAAAGCCGGAGCATGTTCCATTCATTTTCAACTAATAAGTTGGGAAGTGAACTTGAATCATATTTGAAATTTGTATCAAAAATTGTTGCAAATTATTTAATGGTCTTTTTTGTTAAGCACGAGTGATTGACAATTATTTTTTACTACACAAAGCTATACGATATTATTTTTCGTTTTCATATTGTGTTGCATTTTTGGTAACTAATTGATGATTTCGACTGATTCATTGACTGATGTTAGACTCTAAAATTTACTCACAACATCGTTTTCGACATTTTATCTAGGGTTTCAAAACGCATACACTTTCTTAAATACCGCATTAACTTTAGTAAAAAAACCTTTGTTTTGACAAAAATTGAAATCTTATTTCGAGAGTATTTGAAAATTTAAATCCTGCTTAAATACTTTTTTTTAACTTTATCTTAATCAAAAAAAATGATGTATTAAAATGGACGGCAGTGGAAGTTGAAATACAAGCTGGTTAGTTAACAATATTCTATTGAACTTTCATCGATCTTTAGTTTAAACAATATTTACTAAAGGCTTGTGTCATTTTTATACAAATATTTCAGTAATTTCTTCTGTAAGTTAACAGCTCATTGAATCAGCTTTTAAATAAAAATATAATATCTCCCATTTGGTGCAAACTCTATATGCAGCTTTACAAATTTCGACAAGAAGCTTTCAGCAACGTGTTTTAAATATTTTTTACAGTTTTTCTATTACACGCTGCACTATGTACCTGGGTATAATGTATCTGATGCCTCGGGTGAATTTGTATGTTTGTTGCTTGTTTTACTGCTATTTGTAATTTTCAAAACAATTTCCTCATCAGTTGCAACAACAACGACAATAACCACACCAACTGCGGGAACAACAACTGAAAAACAAAATAAAAACACGAAGAATACATAAGTGCAACCACATCGTCAACATCATCGTCATCCCGTTGCCGTGTTTTGGTTTCGTTGCTCGCGGCGCTTCTTGTGCGCTCAACCACGTTTCCCCCCCATTTCTTTCCTCTTTACCATATCTGCTTCCCTCGGCAGTGCAATATTCGCATCCTGCTGCAGCCACCTGCCCTCGACAGCAAATTGAAACTGTGTGGCCGCCAAAGGAGAAGATGTCTGCTAAGTTGCTAAACGAGATTGCCGTGCAGCTGTTGCAGTTATTGCTTTTGTTGTTGTTGTTGTTGTTGTTGTTGTTACTTTGGCCTAATGATGCTCGCCTGATAAATGCAAAATCAGCGATGCAACTCCACTCAGCAACTAATTTAAATAATTAATAACACACGCTAAAGAAACACTTAGACGTGTTAAAATCGCGACTGATCATTTCAATGCTCTGATATATCTCAGATAAGAAGTCATTATACATATTTAGAATTTGTCAAACAGTATTTTCAATTTTAGCTTTAACGTCAATATAGCATATTTTGCTTGCATATCAATTAGCAACAAACTTGTAATAACGAATAAATAAATAGAAAAATGTGCTTCATTTAATGGCGTCGTTTAATACATAAGAGAATGATGACAATAAATATACATTCAATTAATGTTAACCAACCGATTTTTGCCGAACTTTAAACATGTTTTTGGCCATTCAACAATTTGTGAGCAATTAAAGTCGCACTTTGCGGGTGTTTGGGCTCTAGCCGTGTCTGCCATAGTTTCTCTTCTTTATCGATTTTCTCTCTCTCTCTCTCTCTCTCGTTGTCCCGTATTGTCCGTGACATTATTGGCGTGGATTGTGATCGTGACAGATCATCTTATTGGTGAAATATATTTAAGATACGAAGTCATTATACACATTTAGAATTTGTCATACAGTAATTATATCGAAACTTAGCTATAATGTGAATGCGGCATACTTTGCTTCAAAATCAATTAAAAATAATAATAAGAATAAATAAAGAAATAGAAAAACGTCACTTCATGGCATCATTTAATGACTACCATAAATATGAATTCATTCAATGTTAACCAACTGATTTTTCCTGCAATCTTTAATTATTGTGAAATGCTTTTTGAATGCCTTAAACATGTTTTTGGCCATTCAACAATTTGTGAGCAATTAAAGTCGCATAATTTCCGGCTGCACTACGCGGCTGTTTGGGCTCTAGACGTGTCTGCCATCGCTTCTCTCCTTCTCTGCTCCCTCTCTCTCTCTCTGTCCCGTATTGTCCCTGACATTGTTGGCGTTGGCTAAAAATTGCAATGTCATTGTTGCGAGACAGCGGGCGGTGCACACAAAAACCATGTGGCTAGTAATTCATTACCCCGACCGCCACACACACAGCCACACACACACACACATACATATTTATGCACTAACACACGCACAACAATTGCACATGGCCGCCGACGCCATTTAATGTGCAAACAAAAGGCGTTGGCAACACAAAATACGAAAAAATAGGAAAAAATGAGTGAGTGGAAGAGAGAGAGAGAGAGAGAGAGAGAGCAAGCGTGGGAGGGAGATGTGAAATGCTTGTCCAATGTTATGAAGTATTTGTAAAGTGCAGACGGCGCACAATGGCCACAAAGGAAAAAAGAGTGCGAGGGGAAGAGAAAAGGGGAGAGGGAAAGAGAAAAGCTGTGCTCTATGCTAAAAGTTAAAATAACGAACGATAATTAATGGAATGACAACATAAAGCAGGCAACAATTTCAACGGGTTTCCAATGCTCAGGCGTTAGGCGTCTCCTCCTCCCCCCCTCGACGCCTCCTCCCCGCTGCAGTTTGGGGCGTGTGAATGCTTATCGAAGCTTGGGTGCGAAAAAAGATGAAGCGGAAGCACCGCCAATGCCAATGTGAATACGAATACGAATACGAATACGAGTGTGTGAATGTGATTGTGAATGTGAATGGTTTCTGGACAACCGGAAATGCATTGTTTCACGCGCAATTTCATTTTGGCATTTATTATGCGAGCGAGGAGCAGACTGGCTGAAGAGCCTGCTGAGCTGCAAGCGGAGTGGATGGAGAAGTTGGGGCGAATTCGCTATGCAGCAGGCGAGCTGCAATTCATTAATGCAAAAGTAATCAAAATAATTAATTAAGACTCCGCTTTGGGGCGTGTTCAAGTATCTGCGGTATTTCAAGAGAGACTTCGCCGCATTATCACCATTCCAATTAAATTGCACTGAAATTGAAGTGGATCTACAAAGAGAAAATCTAATCTAGGGGAATTTAAAGGCTGCAAATTACAAGTTTTGAATTTTTTTATTTAAGTAAAACATTAATCTACTTAATAATAATAATATTCAATATGTTATAGGTTAATTTATTAATAATGCCATACAGGTAATTATTTTTAATATGCTGTGGAGTATTTAAGAAGCAAAAAAAAACTATTTTGATTGAACTAATATTTTTTAAAAAGAATATCATCAATAGTGTTGGAGATTCTTAAATTAATATTTTTCCCCATTTTTATTATAATTTATACAATGCATGGATGGACATGTTTATGTAATATTGATTGCAAGAGGCCCTAGTTTTTCATGGGCTATGTTTTATGAGTTTGTTAACAATCGATTGAATGTTTTTTGCGTCTGCTCGTTTTTTGCCAGCCATTAGTCTATTGCTACAAGCAGCCGAATGCTGGCCTCGGACGCTGCCACGCCTCCCAATAGGGGGTGTATAATAAATCATGTAGTTTGAAACCTATTGAAACAACCAACGTTCACTCCTGGAAGCTTCTCCCCACACCCATGCACATAAACGTATCCACATGCACGTGATTCATTGCATTGGTAGCAGGTCAGTTGTCAGAAGGGAGAGGTACAAGGGAAGGTAGTTTCACAGAAATAAACTGGATGATAAATAATAAGCAACAAAAGCTGACAGTAACAATCACAGATTTCTGTAAAAAAGAAACAAAACAAATTAACAATGAACTTTGTTCGTTTGTGCGGAGGAGGGAGAAGGATGTTTGGGGTCCTTTGGGGGTCTGTTAGTTTGACCTGTGACTTAACCTTTTCATTTATCAATGCAAAGGGCCAACAGACAGTCAAATACATTAATTTAATTTGGCCACAATTCCCAGCTTCCCAATTTCGACACACACTCATCAAGCGTCAGACAAAGCCTGAAGTTTGTCCTCCTCCTCTCTCCCTCTCTCCCCTACCTGGCTATATCTATGGTACTTCTCTTCTCAGTTGGCATTTATCTTGATCGACCTGAGTGACACTTTTTGTACTGCTCCAAATTCAATTTGCTTTATTGATAACACACAATGAAAGGCAATATAACACAATAATAACAACGGCAGAGCGACAGATCTATAAATGACAAGCCACGGCGACAACTTGATGCTCTTCAGCACTTCAAAGCAGTCAGCTTTCATAACAATGCTTTAAGAGGTTTCTTTAAACATGTTTCACGTTTATTGGCAATTATTTGAAATTTATTCAGAGTATTCGAAAGATGGGTTTCTAGTTGAGTTATGAATTGAAGAGACTCCGTTGCAGGGTAATAACAATGTGCTGAAAATTTCGAAAAGAAAAAGCAACACATTTCTGTGGCCTTTATCAGATTGTGGTCAGTGGACAAACATATATCAAAGTGGCTGTGGAAATTTATGGACAACTTAGGAATTTCTCATTTATTGGCCGTTGGGTACGAATGGCTTCATTCGCATCGCTTGTCAGTGAGTGAACCTGCAAAAGTGTGTGTGTAATTGTTGAGAATGTAGTTGTGTGTAGTCGCTAATTATTTGCCAAGCTGGGCAGCATTTACGCATAGCATTTGAGTTCATTTTGCCTAATTTGTTTGCACTGCTGACAAAGGACCAGCGAGATAAAGAAAGAACAGAACAATTTTTTCTCATTTTGATGCAATATTAAACAGTTAAAGGATTTCGGAGTGAAACCGATTGCGACTGTTTGGCAGGGCAGGGAAGCTGCTGTAACGGATCCGTGGAGCTGATGGAGCTACTGGTGGATGTTCTCGGACAGTCACGTCCTGGAGCCCCCGCCTCGACTCGTCGCTCTTCAGGTTTTAGCTGCCTGTCAGCGTTTTGTCTGCGACCGAATGAAGCCGCAGACATTTGGAGCGGTGGTTGCGCTGCTTCTGCTTTTGCGGGTGTCCTAGACGCTGGGTAAATTGTTGGCCCAACACAAAGTTTATTTAATTTTTGTGCAGTGCCCCCGCTACGTGCCCCTTTTTGACTTTGTTGATTAAAACAAATTGCGCGCTGCTTCAAGTGCGACAGACGCTCAACAAAGCAAAGCTCTACAGCCGGGGGAGGGGCCGAGGGATGCAAGGGAAAGTGAGAAGCAAGCTAGACAACATGCCACAGCATCTCAGTTGCAAGGCCACTGCTCAGGGTGTCCAGATTAAATTGGTTTCATTGGACAACTAGCTGAGACCGGACTGAGTGAGGTGACGGATGCAGTTCTCTGTTCTTAATTACTAAAAATTAATACATTTGAAATCGCTTTAAACAGCAAAGACCCAATGTAATTATGCTGCTTATTTGATAATGGAATTTATATCCATCAATTGGTGCATTCCTGTGATTGCTTCTCAGACGATTGAAGATTTTGAAATCCAAGGTATCCAATTAGATATTACTCAATATACCTAATTGCATTTTTAAATGTTCGACTTTATGTTATCCTGTTTATGTTTATTATACAATATTAATATACTAATTTTATCATTACTTCTTAATTTTAAACATTAAAATTAATATCCCAATAAAAATTTAAAATTTAATAAATAATTTATTGTATAAAATAAATTATCACATAACCATTGAAGGGTATGGAATAGGTATTTTCTTTGTGTTTACTCAAATATTTTAAATTGTCTTTATTAATTTTTATTTTCTCTTAGTAAAATTTCAGTTTAAACTCCAGTTTAGATTAAACGAATATTTATTTGTATTGGAGTCAGATTATTATATAATCCGAAATTAGGATAATAGAGAACATAAATTCGTATATCTCAAGGAACGATCAAGGATACAGAACTTTTTATACTCTGTGTTCCTTTTTTTTATTCCATTGCGCATCTTCACGCACTTTCATGCCACACTTCGATAAGATATTAGATAAAGCTTGCGTATTTCGCTAATTAGTTTCGCAACAGCACAACAGAGAACCCGTTGAGTTGATTTTCTCTTCTTCATCTTTCGCTTTCGGCCAAAAGCATCAAATTTGTCGGCAATTGTCATAACTTTAATGCAATTAACCCTTGGCAAGTGACCCCGACGCTTATCGGAAGCCCAGAACTAGATGTGGACAAAGTGTGATAAAGAGGGGGTCAGAGATGGAGATAGAGGTAGATATAGAGAAGGGAGCAAAAAAGTAAATACAGCCATAGAGTAAACCTAAATATTTAATTAGGATTATAACGAAACGAGCTTATCGCTCCACACTTGTTGGGCTGTAGGGAGCGACGGTCGGCGGAGGAGATTGTGTCGTGCCGGCATCAAAGTGATGAGGGAACCAGCCGAAGCGACGAATGTCAAAGACTTCGCGTCCTGCCATCAAGCCTGCGGGCAACATTTCCAGCCACTCTATCCAGTATACACAATTGTGTTTGTGGTAGTGCGAGTGCGAGTTGTGTGTGTGTGTGTGTGTGTGTGTGTGTTGGCGGGTGTCTCTCTTGTTGCGTTTTGGCTTATGCCGTTTCACTTTTCGTTGACTTAATTTAATTAATTTCCTTGCCCCAAAGGGTCCGATCCGTTTGCTTGGCTCTTGCCTGCTTCATGCAACGCTTCCCTTATTTGTTGTGTTGCGTATACGTCACGTTGCAAGCACACACAGAGAAACACAAACACAGACTATACACACATCTATGGCCACATATACTACCCTTTGCCTGCCTATCGATAGCCTAGGCTACATATAATACCACGACCTGTGTGATATGCTGTAAATAATGAAAATCCAATTTTTCCATTGCCTTCCATATTACCGTTCTTATGCTTATACTCTTCCATCCTGCAATGGCAATATACTTTAAATTACAAGTTTACTTTTCGCAACGGAGTTGAACAAAATTCTGATTAATTATAAAAAATAATATTGAAAACAGAAATATGTAAGTCACACAATTGTGCTTAAATATACACACATGTAGTTGCTAAAAAATTAATATTATATTAAAATGCTGCAAAGTAAGATTAAATTCATAGTGTGTTAAATCGAACGTATACGCAATTTTTTCGTTTTCCTTTCACTTCAATTGCATTTTCATTTGCAACTTCTCTACGCGTCTGCACAGCACATTCTGCTTTGTCCTTTTCTTCGGGCTCCTTTTGGAATTTTTGTTGGTTGATTTTGGAATAATCAAGTAATGAAAATGCCGGCCTGAAGGTGCGCGAAGAATATATACTATGTACTGTTGAAATAATACTTAACATATATGTATATAATACAAAAATAAATTCGTTTCTTTTTAAATAAACATGCAACAAAAAATAAATATAGAATAGCCACGTCTTTAAATGGGATAAACAAATAATACATTGCATTTATCTATTTTAAAATCGCGAACATGTGGTGCAAGGCTTACACACTTTGAGTTTGGTTAAAAGTCACGATTTAAAAGCGCAGCGCAGAAGGACTGCAGTAGACCAGAGTGTGTGTGCTTGGGGTTGTGTGTCTGCTTTTACAATCCTATTAAAGTATCAGACAATCTAATCACCGGCAGCTCAAAAACCGCGCATCGTGCACACGCTCTAAACGTTGCCAAAGGATCACAAAGAAAGTACACAGAAGGAGTTGGGAGAGCTAAATTTAGCGCTGGAGTTAAAGCTGGTGCGTTGACAGCGCCCCATTTCGTATACAGCAACACAATCAGATAAGTACAGCGGCAACAACAACAACGCATTACATGCGAAATGCCCAGCAAAACGACTTTGTACAGAACCAACAAGCAACTCAATGGTTGGGGAGGTGTAGGAGGAGTAGGAAAACAGTGGCATTGCCAAAGCTGATGCTAAATCTAAAGTCGGAGGCCGCCGCCCATTTGGCCCAGTTGGAGAATGTCGCTGGCTGGTTTTCGCATTGTCTCCGTTTCAATTCAAAGGCCATGGACTGGGTTTTGTTGTTGTCCGACTGTTGCCTGATTGTTGGTCTGCGTCAGTTTAATTTGAATACACTTAAGTGTCCTGCGGTTTGCCAGTGCCGTCACAAGAATTTCCAATTGAAAATCACTTCAACTTTAATTTGATTGCCGCTCTGCCTGTCCTTTCCTGTCCTGCCCTGGCTGCTAAGCTGGCTGGCAGTAGCTAGCTGACTGTCTGTCTAGATGGCTTGATGGCTGGATGGCTGGATGGCTGGTCGACTGCGGCAACCGACACTTTAATCACATTTCGTCCCAGCATTAATATGGATGAAAACCTGTTTGTTAACTTTGCATAAATTGTTCTTAACCGAAACTCTGAAAATAACAAAATATATTGCAGCACTACGAAGTTTTGATAAATGAAAATTTCAGATTATAAATATGCTTATTTTGCGAATTTGTTAAAGGACAAGTTGTTCTTTTGAATTACATTTAAATACTCATTAATTAATGTAATGACATGGCATATTTTTATTTAATGTTTCTCTTGAGGTTCGGCTATTCAGTACCTATTTTATGAAAAGATTATCAATAATAAATCAAAACTCTAGATACTGGGATGTGAGGGAAAGAAATAATTTGATTAAAACTAGCTATAGAAGTCATAGTATAACATATAGATAGTGCTATTAGTATTAAAATCTTATTTTTATTAGTTAGCTCTAACCTCACATGTACAAATTTAATTGTTGGTATAACAGCTTGTGCCATAAAGCATTTTAAATGAAGCTTCTTTTCATAGTTAAAAAAATGGATAACAAAAGTTAGGAGTCTTAATAAAAGCGTTAAATTATTTTTCAATACACTAGACAGCTTGACTCGCAGCTTCGCAATCGTTACATTTTACATATATCCATAAATGCGGAAAAAACATTTTTAAGCAAAATAGCAACAAGTAAATAAATTGCTTTGCACTAAACCTCACAAAAATGTAGGAAATATTAGATAAGCAAAAGCCTTTGATCGAATACAAGTAGACGAAAATGTTAATCAGAAGACGACGGTACTTCGGAGAAGGATACATGTTAAAGTAAAACAGAATCAGTTGCTAATAGTGAAGCAGAAGAAGTTGCTAGTTGATCTTCCGAGTAAAGCAGAAGACGTTGCTCAAATGCAAGGAGGCGACAACGAAAACAAAAATGTTAAACAGAATACGATGCTACTTCTGAGGAGAATAAATGTTAAAGTAAAGCAGAAGAAGTTGCTAGTTGACGTTGCGAGTAAAGCAGAAGACGTTGCTCGAACGAAGAAGCAGTTGCTAGTTGTAAAGCAGAAGAAGTTGCTAGTTGACGTTCAGAGTAAAGCAGAAGACGTTGCTCGAATGCAAGAAGGCGACAACGGCAGCAAAAATGTTAAACAGAAGACGATGCTACTTCTGAGAAGGGCGAATGGAGAAGTAAAACAGAAGCAAAAGCTTGTGCGTGAGTGCAAGCGAGAGCGCGCTACGTGGTGGTCGCAGTAAGTGTTCACTGATCGTGTCTTACCTACACATATTAGAGTACGCGTTTGTAGGATGTAGTTGTTGTTGCTGCTGCCAAATAAATCACAACAACAAGAAAGAGCGAAGAGTGCAGACATATCACACGTATTCCAGTATTTTTGAATGTATGTGTGAACGTTTGTGTACTTCTATGTGAATTTAATGGTATATTTTATATGTATTTACATATATATATATGTATATATTGAAAAATTTTAGTAATTATAGTTTTGTTTATGGTTAATTTATGTAATGTAATTTGATTAAAATAACTACTTACAAGTGAGTGGTGCCATAATTAATAAACATAATCACTGAGGTGAAAACAAAGATAAGAAAAATGGTGCTCGACAGTGAGATACTTTTATTTATAGATATTTTTAGAGAACACGCGAAATAGTTTCGTATTAATCAACCGACTTTTGTACATCTTCAGTCATCTGATAGGACTGTCATGCTTAATAAATTTAATTAAGTGTCCTTGGAAACTGAAACTGGCTTACCTTAAACTAAATTGGTATCCGATCGTAACTAAAATTATAAAAAATCAATTATATGGTTGCTATTAAGCACATTCAAAGGAGTCGGAGTTGCTTCCTTCCGCATGACCCACCCCTGTGGCTAGATGTGAATCTGTATAATTGTGTCTATATAAGCGTAGCTACTAATTAACGTACAGACTATCTGCAATTGTTGAAAATCAAGTTAAGCTGATTAAGGGATTAAAATTTCGTACAATTCGCCAAAGGACACTTGCTGGACATCAAAGAGAGGGAAGTACACGATAGTTGCCTGCTGTTAAGCACTTATTATTCAGATTCCTGGGGGAGATGTATGTATGTATACATATGTGGGAAAATATATGATTTCAATGTACCATCAAATAAACAGTTAAAGGCTTATGCACAACACACATAGAGGACTCTAACATGACAGGATAAAGTTGCCAATGGCCCCAGGAAATCTGTATTAAAATCGCATTATGTGCGCCTCACTTGACAATGGGGCCAGTGAAGAGGGAATCGAGGGAGTCAGGCAGCCAGGGAGCCAGGGAGCTAAGGGTGAATTTGTAGAGCCAAAATAAAAATAAATGAGAGGTAGAAGAATTTTACCAAATGTACTGACAGGCAGAATGTTGAGTAAGTTTATAAACCGAATACTCCCAGTTTTGGGTGGTTGCTGCTTAGTTGCCTGCTCGACGTTCTGACTTGGGGCATTAACCTCAAAATGCATTTGCAGTTGTTCCTGCTGCTAGGTGAAGGGCTGAAGTTCAGCAGGCAAACTGCAGCAAAACTGTTGCCCTGCTCCAACCTAGCTGCTGGGATGCTTGAACTGGCTGGGCTGGGCTGGCAAAACTGCAAAACTGGCAGGATCGGAGGATGGCAGGATGGCAGGATGGCAGGCTGGCAGTAAATGCCAGTAAAAATGAAAAGTTGCTCGTTGCCGGGGCAGCAGCAATTGTGGTTTCTAATTGTTTGGGGTATTTTACACTAACAATTGACCGCAACGATGCGCTGTAATTTGAACTGTTTTACTCTACTCACAAAACAACAAATCGATAGTATCTAATATTACAAAGTTCACATTCTTATCAGAGTGCAACGAAGTGATGAGCAATACTGCTGCTTACAATAAATAAATAAACTTGTTCGATTCTTAATTATCAATAAGCATTGTCAGTTTATACACTTGGCCTTCGCTTAACACGGACTCTTTTAGAACGAACTCGATTTTACATGTTTACAAATTGTTTCCCATCTTAAAGATGTTAAAATACCTAGTTTTTTTTATAATGAGCCACGAATAAAGAAATAATGTTGAAACGAAATTGCTTAAATTATAAATGACACCAAAAGCATGTCAAAATTGATATAAATGAAAACAAGATTTTTGAGTTTTTTATAATTGAATACCAACTATTAATTTTGACAATAGGAATGTTATACATATGTATATTTAACTTTTGGTTAATTATAAAGAAATGTATGAAACTTCAATAATAATAGTTCGAATAAATCGGGCGCTAAGTTTACTCGGAATTAAATGGTGGCGCACTGGGAACATTTATGAACAACACTTTATTTTTGTAAATTAATCATTATTTGACTGATGGATAATCAAAAATGTTAGAAATAAATGTTGTACAATTAAAAATAAAACAAATCTTGTTTTTAAATTGAATTTTCCAAACGGTTGAAATATATTTATTTTGGTGCTAAAATCGCGGTTGACCAGGATTAAAAGGAGATGGATTAAAATTGAACGGATTCCATTGATTTCCTGGCGGTGGAGGCGGACGATGATGTGGGATTCGAACGGCCGCCAGTCCCATCGAAATACAGCTGATTAGCATTGCGATTACTAAGACGAAATTAATGGTTTGCATCTTAATAGTATAAATAACAGACTACGTAAATATGAATTTGCGTTAGGCTTTATATGAACGATTGTAGTATTCTTCGTATCTCTGGTGCTTCCCCAGTAAGTCTTTCGGTAAATCACTGACGAAAAAGTCCCCACTTGAGAGATAATTGAAAACATTCGTACAAGCACATTTGGGATTTACAAATCAATGCATAGCTCTACAAGAAACACAATTGAAAAAGCTACGCTCAAATTAATTAAAATGAATTGTGGAAATTAGATGTAAATCTTTTTGGAGATCTTAGCTACTATAAGAAAGACAAAGAATTTCTTTTTTGTATCGTCAAATTTGTAAAACTACCAACATTAAACAAAATACAACAACAAATTGTTATAAGAATAATACTAAGAAGCTTGTACTTAAAAGCTACAACGGATTTGCGTTTTCCAATATCTGTATAACACTCCATTAATTTCATTGTCGATAAGTCTTAACTGAGCTCCCGTTTGCATGGCGACAGCAAACCGAAATGTATTAAATTGATAGATTGGGAATTTCGAAAATATATATTTATTTATAGGCAGCTTATTATATTACCAACAATTGATTTTAATGCCTGAATTATTGACTATTAGTTAGTACATGTTATGGATATAACTAGTGTCTCGCTTACTTGTAATTTTCACAATAGTTTCCTTATTATTTTTTTATTTTTTGTCGTTAATAATAAATGTCAGCAATACACATTTCGGAAATTTTTATCGCTATAGCCTACTGCTACCCGTTAAACAGACGTATAGTCATAGCATATAAATAACTGAAATACCAACAAAAGGATAAAGCAGCAGCATCTGTTTAAAGCCATAGAAAGCCCAACACTTAATAATAACTGTCAGCGACTGCGGCAGCTTTAGAACTCATTTATAAGGATTCAGGGGCAGTGTGAAGGCAGGCAAATGCGACAATGAGCTATATTAAAGTGGTTTTTAATCAATTTTTATTTTATTCAAGTTTTATTTCCACTTTTTTCTGTAGCGTAAGCGAAATAAATTGCAGAACGGCTTTCGTGCCGGCATCAGCAAGATGGGAGAATGTGTGTGTGTTGGTTGCTTGGTATGGTAAATGGGATGTGCGAACATGTGCTTAGGGACAGCTGAGAGTTTATTAAAAAGAAGCGCGAGAACAAAAAATATGCGACTAAAAATGAAAAATGCTTTGTCGGCTAGCCAAGAAGAGTAGACCAAGAATGATGGAATTAATAGTCGGCGAGCAGATACCCCGCAAGTCTGTACTTGTATTTAAATATGAGTTAATGTATTTATTGCATTGTGAGCATATCCTATAGACGACAAAATATTTATTATTTGTTCTTCAGTTTATCATTTGCTATAAGACCATTTTGTATGTGTAGGGTATAAGTAGAGTTTGTTGGGATACATGTCCGCATATACGACTTTGATCGCACACAGCGTATTTAATGCAGATTTATTATTTTAATAAAGAGCCACACACGCACATACAGATTTAAGCCGCTAAGTGTTGAGAGTATTATCAAATTCTTGTTTCCACTGTCGTTTATGCCTTTAATACACATTTTTAAATGTGAGCTATTTTATAGAGAATCTGCTTTCAATACGTTTAATTTATTATAAGGAAAACAGTTTGTGCGTTAATGGCTTAATTAAATCGAAATCAAGCCAGCACAATTCAATTTAAAGATGTGCAAGAATTTCAATTCGAAAGAGTTGGATTAAGTGTTATGCGGAAAATGAGTTAAAGCTGATTGTGCTTAGAGCAGGTCAAGTGTCGAAGCAGAAATGAAAATGGAAATGGAAAAGCAGAAGAAAAAGAAATGCCAACTTAATGCCGAAACGGAAATGTGACACGTTGTAGTTCAACATGCTTACGTTGATGCTGACGCTGACGACTGCGATGGCGATGGTGATGGCGATGTCGATGGCTGTCGGAGTTTCCGGTTGCCACAAAAATTAATTTCATTAATGCATGGCCAGCGAAATGAATTGAAAGCGGACTCTCTGTAATTACGCAACGAGTTCGTTCTGGATGTCAATGCGATTGAAAGAGGAGGAATGAATCGAACCGCCCACTCACACTCACACTCACATTCACACTTACACTCTCACGCACACTCACACCCACACTTCAACTCACACAAATACACACAGAGCAGCATTTTAATCAACTCAAATGGCACATGCAAATACAAAATACAGTCTCGCAATCAATTCTATGGCATCTGACGCTTTAGCGTTGATAGGCGCGTTAGGAACTCGTCGCGTGTGGCACGACGCTGCTGCAACGCTGCTAGCGGCACAAGCTCCTCGCACTGTCGCGCAATCTCCGCCAGCGTTTCGCTCTCGTTGCGCATATCCGGTGTGGGACCGTAGCTGGCGCTCACTGCGGCGATCTCGCCGCCAAAGCGTTGAAAATAATCAGCCACGCCACCGGGAGCGTTCAAGTGCGCGGTCTCCAGGGAGCCCATGAGGGCATAGCGCAGACCCAGACCATCGCTCAGCACCCGATCCGCATCCGCCACACTGATGACGCCGTCTCCGACCAAGCGCCACACCTCGTTGAGTATGGCGTACTGTATGCGATTCGTGGCGAAGCCCTGAATCTCACGGTTCAGCACGACGGGCCGCTGTCCCAGTGTCAGCATTAGCTGGCGGGTGCTCTCCACGGCCTCCTTTTGGGTCCAGGGTGCTGGCACCAGTTCGACGAGGGGTATGAAGTAGGGCGGATTCAGGGGATGAGCTACAAGCATCTGCAGAAGAGAAGGCATCATAAGACTGCGAGAATGTGAGGGAAACTTTAATGGGATTTACCTGAGCGCGCTGCTTCAGTCCCTCGGTGTAAAGCGAAGGCATAAAAGTGCTCGTCGAGCTGGCCACGACTGTGTGCGGCTCCAAGAGTCCATCCAGCTGGGCATAGAGACCACGCTTCAGCTCCAGCTGCTCTGGTACGCACTCCTGAATGTGCAAAGCATTCTCCACCAACTGCTTCAGCTCGGTGCAGCCGCTGATCAGCTCGAATTGTGCCTCTGGCGACAACTGGCCTCGTAGAGTGCCCTTGGCCCCGAGATTGTGCAACTCGTTCTGTATCTCGACGAGAGCCGCTTCTACTTGGCTCTCCAGTATGTCGTAGAGCTGCACCCGATAGCCGGCTGCGGCGAAGAGCATTGCCCAAGCACGACCGATGAGGCCGCTGCCCACGATGCCGATCTTCTGGCAACTCATTCTGTACTGAAGCCAGTTGGAACATCGCAGATGTCGCTTCGTTGAGAGCTGAGATTTATCGCTTTCGGTTCGAGTTCACATAATTGAAATGTTTATTAATGATAATGACTTGTCGAATTAACGACGCATGGAATTAAGTTTATCAGTCGTTGTGCTTGTAACGAACACAGAAACTATATTCAACAGAGTACATTCTAATTTTGGATTTGGAATATATTCAATTTATTCAAGGTGTAGTCAATTAAAGAACTGTAATTTTTTCATATTTATTTTAATTTTTGAAACACTTTTTAAGTAATTATAATTCGTTATTATTGTTATTAAGTTTCAAAACATTTTCAACTTTATCATGTCGGCTGTTTTACATGCAATTTAGTTTACTTGATTTAATGCTCTTGATTATAAAATCTTTGATATATCCAATCTGATCAGAATTGCATTTCTTAACTGTAGTTAAGCTTAGAAAAAATGTTAGTCTGCTGCATTTAATAAATGGGCGAAGGGTATCTTTTAGTCGAGTACTCGGTGATTTTGATACTTTTTTAGTTTGATTAACGTGCTCTTGACTTTGACATTAATGTGTATTTATATTCATAGTACTTGACAGCTAATTGTTCGGTTTTCGATTAAGATGTGATAAAGTGTTTTCTTTAAGTCGTTTAATTGTTGCCGTATTTTTCAGCACACGTGCGTTGAATTTCATTCACAAGGCGACCACATCAAAGGGCATTTGCTTGTACTGGAATTGCTAGTTAAGTGTTCAGGGAAGAGATTTTCAATTGGCGGGAAATAACAAAGGTCTGCATGTAATACTTTTATGCATATTTCGCGCATATTTTTCTGACATTGTAAGTGGCTGTGGCTGCCAGCTATAAATTATTGAATAAGCACTGCCGCCAGAAGCAGCAGTGGCAGCGACGGCAGCAACACCAATAACAACAGCAATAACAATAGCAACAACAAGAGCAACAGCGACAGAAACAGAAACAGAAACAAAGACAGACTTTACCACAGTGAGGTTCATGGCATTGCCAGTCGTTTTCATATGTAAACCACATTAATCATACGCCCCGTTTGCGTTTTCATTTACGCCACTGACATATGAAAAAGGCACAACAACAACAACAAAAACGCAATAGCGGGAACATCAGACCAACAACATGAGCAAGAAGCAGCCACAGGAAGAGCGGCAAAAACACTGAGCTCACTGTGACGCTGTTAGGAGCTTTCCAGAGCAGGTTAAATCAGCCATGAAATGCCAACTACAGCAACAATCGAAATGAATGAATAAAAATAATAATAATAATGCGAACGAAAATAAAAATACTTGAAGGTATACGCATTGCATTACAGTTCATTGCATTTAAATGATTGTTAATAAAAATGGAAATCAATACGAAACGTTTTGAATTGCCTATTTCTCTTGCAATCACATAACGAGCAGAGCTCAAACGATCTGAGCAGAGAGCTGTAAAGCTGCAATTTGCAGCTATTATCTGACAGAAGGACTGTGCATAAAATGTCCTCAAGCATTCGTACCGAAATCAAAGCAAAGAGCGAGAGTTGAATGTCACAAGATTTCTAAGTATGCAAATGTTGCTTCGAGTACGCAGACAACGCAATCGTCAAAGGGACAAACTGAGAAGGCTAAGCTGTAGTTGAAAACGGTCTCCAATTTGACAAATAATGCCAATGCCATGCACAGCCTTTCTATTGTAGTTTCTCTTGACTAAGTAGTTTATGAATACATCTAAAATTGTCTATAACTAAATGCCCAGTTATTATTTGATACTTGAACTGTTTAATAATATCTCTCTAATTGGTTTCCGAGAATGCAACACAGATTTCGCATTAGCGCATACATAATCTGCCAGAGAGGAATATGTGGGCAATCATCATTCAGCTTGTTAGCAGTGGAAAAGGTCATTGGTAGAGCGGTGTCAGGGGAAACCCGAAGGGAGATGTGGAGTTGGGACGCGGCACAAAAATGTCGCAAAAAATTGACAAACTTTTCATTCCACACGCACACAAAAAATAAAATCAAACAAAACAAACAGCGAGCGAACACAACGTCGAAACAGGACATGATATATGCTCCAGGACATATGGCGGCAGACATTTTTTGGTTGTTCCTTAGGTTTTTTATGATGTTTTTGTTGCTTGGGTTGTTTTTTTTGCGAGATTGTTTGATCCGAATCTGGCTGAGTGGCAACTGTTGTTGGCCCTTTGCTGGCAGATTTTACCTGTTTGTTTAATAAACTTTTGCAGTTGCATTCGAAGCGCAACTAAAGTACTTAAGCAATTTTTATCGCAGGAGTTTGTCAGTTCAAATTGTTTGCTGTTTGCTTCAAAGTTGTCGCAAGTCGATTTTTACCCTCAGCCAAAAAAGTTTTTGTGCAAATTGCAGTTTACTTGCTGCTCTCAGCCCACAGCTCATCGTTCAGTGCTCACTGCTTACTGTTCAGTGTTCACTGTTCACTGTTCACTGTTGATCTGGCAGTGAATGTAAACAGTTTGCCAGTAACATCATAAATGCCACAGCATGGCTTAACATTGTGGGCGTGGCATGCAAAAAGCCAAAGCCGCCCCCTTATGCTGGCCTGGCTTATTGTTATTGTGCTTCGTCCCAAACTATGCGCCGCCAGTTTTGTGTGCAAGTTTGCTTTGACACTTTGACATTGACAATGATGTATGTGCTAAGTGTGTGTGTGGATGTGCGTTTATGCTTGCGACTTTGAGAGTGTGTGTGTGTGTGATCCAAGGGTGTGGTTCAGCTCTGCCATTAAATATCGATTAGTTAAGTGCATCAAACTGAGTTAATAGATGTCGCAACTCACTTTTAAGCCATGTATATTTGCAATACGGCTCCAACTGAATCATAAAACGATTGCATCTAAAGCCTAAACGAGAGTGAAACTCAAACTCGAACTTGTGCAAAGACTTTAATTTGAGCGATATTCCATTGTTAGCTTAATCAAAATCAAATAATATTATTTCCAGCATTAATTATCTCTTTTCGATTGCCTTTCGAATCGATGCAAGTAATTTGTTAAATCAAATTTATTTGTGCTCAAAGCTATCAGACCTTGATTCATTAGCTATTTAATTATAATTCAATTTATAACAACCGGAAAGCAAATTTGAACCACAGACGTTCCGAAAGTACCATTGCAAGCATACTCTGTAGACGCTGTATTAAATCGAAATAAATCGAAATTATTTATAGTATTATAAAATGTTTGTATATCGCATTCATCTCCAATTAAATTATTCGGTGTTTTGCCTTAAAAATGAAACTATTTTTCAATTTTCTGTAGGGCATTTGATAGTTGCGCATATATAGTAGACTGCAGCATTTGTATTTATTTTTATTTTTCGAGATTTTATTAGCAACGATTTATGAGGACATGCAAATAAAAACGCCAGCGAATTGTTGCATATGTCCTGTTGTTGTTTTATGGCTGCCAGTGGCATATTCAAGGACAGCAGTAACACGAACAATAATAGCACCAACTATAAAATATATATAAGGGTTGATATATTGTGTTTTTACAGCATATTCTCATAGGTAAATCAATTTACAATTGATTGAATGTGTTTTGGCTTTTGTGCTCTGAATGCTGGCCTTAGTCTGAAATTGTCTATTTGAAATAGTTAATAACCAAATGTTGCTACGAATGCGTGCGAATCTAATTAGTTGTGCGTAGTTCACAGCATTTCTGCTCCTCTGTGGTTCGCTCTGCGTGTGTGTCACAGCTGGCCACATGCATAGAATGCATTACAATTGTGTGCCTATTTGTGGTTTCCGACTATTTTATTGTACTTGCAACCGACTAGTCGAAGCAAAACAATTGCACCTCATGCCACGCATCGGCGCATTCTATTCTTTGCTCTCGATTTAATGATGCATTTGATGCATTACCAAACAATAGCAGCAAATAGACCATTGTCAAATAGTGTGTGGACACACCCGGGGTTTAGCACAGAGAATGCAAATTCAAATCATTCCACATGACATTCTGAAATAGGGGTTTATCTTTTGTAATATTAGTGGTATGCAGTTGACGCATTCTCTTAAATTTAATTTAATAATGCTCTAAAGTCAGGCAGAGTATAAAGTTTTATTTAATGACAATCACTTAATGTCTAATATTGAGCTATTGTTGTGAAAAGTTGTGCTCAACAATAACTAAATTTTTAAATCATTAGTATTTCAATTTTGCCTACTAAAAGCGCAAATACTCTAATAAGTCTAAGCTGGCATTTATCGAACACTCGCCAGTTATAAATTAGTTGACAAACTGGTCGATATACACACTTTATAAGTGGCATTTGAGTGTGTACGTGTGACATATAATTAAATTATGCGCTTGCCATAATAGGCAAACACAATTTTGTTGATTTTGTATGGCTAGTCGTAAACCGAGTGCATATTCCTATTTTAATTGTTTTATTTAACATTTAAAACCAATTTATATTTATGAAATTGTAAATTGGCAGCATCAGGGGCCACCCGCAAACACACACGACCATGTGGCGTATACGCAACATTTCCATTTGCCATTAAAATGTGCGAAACATGTCGCGAAATGTGCCCCATGCCAATTTGTTTGCCCGGTTTCACTGTTTCACTGTTTCACTGTTTGGCTGTTATGCAGGTAATTAAAATGAATACGTAACGCTCGCTGGGGCTTGTCAATTTTTATGGGTATGCGTAATGTGTAATGTGTAATGTGTATATAAATTATTAATTGACTTTTATAGTACAATAGCAGTGGCAGCCGTGGCAATGTTAATTAATTAGCACATTGTTGTGTGGCGACACAAAATTTAAGCCGTTTCAACGAACCGCTTCAAGTGTTTGGCTATAAATCGCATTAGCAGATTGCAGTCGGTGGCCAAAGGACAACAAAGCACAAAATGTTCCAACTACAGCTCCGTCTCCTGTTGCAAGTGCACTTAAATGCCGCAGCCAGGAACCCAGCTTGGGTTCATTTACTGTTGCGGTTTTCGTCAGCCCCAAATGCAAATTGCTTGCTTGCAATGTCGTCTAGGCAATGTTGGCAACGCGGCGTATGATTTATTTCAACAGCAGCGAATTCTTAATAAAGGCAATAAAAATACGTTTTGCCGTAAGCATTTAATTGCCTGACAAATATTTGCACCGCCAATGAGTTAGACCCAAGTTTTCAAGTGCTGTTCAAATACTCTGCCAATACAAAAATAATTAAAAATGCACTCATAAAGTGGGGTCGACTGGAGCATACCATGGAAAGTGATGAATAATAATGCAACATTCCAATTTAAATGCAAGTATTTTCTAGAACTAAAATATATTCCTAAATTATTTTCCAATTTTATGTCCCCAGGCTGTTTAAAGAGATCGAATACCCGCTTTGTTCATAATAAACAGTAACTTCAGTACCCAAACTCATCCTCTGAATCCGTCAGTGTCGTCTTGTCGCATGCATTATCGGCATACGTTGGCGTTTTGCATAACTTTGACTGCAAAACTTTACCGCTTGACAAAATGTGGGAATCGTGACGGGTCTAGGGGGCTAGGGAAGGCAAGTCCTAGCCCCTTCAGACCTTATCGGCGATACTCGTATTTATATGCAAAAATCTTAAGTGAAGTATCGATTTTGCCGCTAGCCAGAAAATTATTTACAAACGAATGAACTTTCCAAGTAAAAAACAGAGTATACTTTGAGTTGAAAATACATACAAACATATTCTATTCATTTATACATATATACGAACGCTAATACGAATGTATTTGCATGTGCTTGTGGCGTGGAGTTTTGTTTATCTATTCCGTGAGCCTTTTGTGTGCCTGCTTCGAGCACTTCAAAAGAAAACTCACTGGCTATGAACTTGAGATAGAGCTCGAGCTCAGAATCTGCTTGTCAAGCTGTCAGACAATTTGGCGGGCTCGCTTTAAAGTTCCCTATGTAATTTGATGTGCTTTATCTGGGTTCAGTATTAGCGTACAATTCAATTAACTTTTCATTTAAATTAACGATCCAGCTTTCCGATTACTGCAGCTGTGTTAAATGAGTATTTTTTAAATATTGAAAATTGAAATGGACTACTCAACAATCCTTCTTCTATATTTCAGCTGCTACGACCTTATGTTCATGATTCATGCAAATTCTATATCAATTTCTTTAGTATTCACAAACTGCAAGTCTGCAAGTCATTAGCACTTTATCTTTATCTCTATAATGGAGAGCTTAGTTGAGCAAGAGCAAAATACATTTTTGGAAATTTATGTGACGACTTCATCGGAAATGTATTAGTCTGTTCTTATTTTAGCATTTTACCCTTTCGCGTTTGCATTAATCTTTTGGCATAAAAGTTTCACTCTGGCCGTCGCCCAAAAAAGTGAAAAGTAATTTAAACTTTTGCTTTTACTTTTGCCTGCGCTTTCACAGTTTTTCAGTGGTTCTAACTCTATAACTTTTTTGTACCCTGTATAATATGCTCCAGATAGTGGACATAGTCCACACATTTTTAATGAGCATTTACAGTTCTATAGATTTAACATTTGTTTTTGCAATAAATTTACATCAATAAAAATACTTTTAGTTTTTGTCGATTCCTTTGGAGTCATATTGAGTTTTGGGATGTATTTCTTTATAAGGCGTTCTTACAAAGCCTTTCACTACAAAATTGGAAAAAATAAATTTACATATAAAATGTTAGCTGAGACTAGGCGGAAAACTTAAATTATTTACAGGGTAACTATAGTTGAGCAAAAGTGATGAACTTTTGTGTATTTTGTTACCCTCGATAAACGGCAGACAAATTTCGTTAAACACTTTTGCTATTGACTGGATTCGAATTGTAAAATAAAAGGAAATAAAAAGCAAGAAATGCATAAGACAATTTTTTTGAACCTTGGTTTGTTTCATTTTGCATAATCCGCTTAGGCGCTTACTTTGATTCTGTTTAACGTGCTTGCATTTTGCCATTTCAAGTTTATTGCTGAAGACGTAAATTCCTTTTTATTTAATGTAAGCTAAAGTCAAGAATGTGTAGAGCATGGAAGCGGGTAGAAGGGATTACCAACGCGATTGTACACCTACATGAATATATAGAGCTTCATGAGCTTGCTGCCATATATCGTTCGTGCTACATTTGCTTAACATGTCTTTATTCATGTCAACTTTCTATACTCTTTCCAAGAGGGTCTGAACAATAAGCCAAATAGTATTACGAATATGAGAAATTGTCAGTTGGGAACTGAAATAAAATCTAGATAATTTTCGTTTCTGTTTTCTTTATATAGAACTATAAGCAGAATATTTAACTACTAGTAAGATTTCAAAAGATTACAGTTTTTAAGTTGAAATCGACAAACACCTTTACAAATAACATGTTCTCCTCATCGGAACCACAACAATCTAATCTGGCTTAACAGATCTAATAAGTATAGTAAAAATTTCCTAATTTTTCAGATTCACAATTTTAAATGAAATTTTGAAAATAATTAAAATTGTTTAATAAGAGTATTTACTGCGTGGACTCGATAAAATTCGTTTTGCTTACAGACTTTTTCATTTTTATGTGCAGACAAATTTTTGCTGGCACTGGTTTTGTGTTTTTAATCAAATGGCACTCAATAATTAAAGAGCAGAGCCAAAGGCGATAGATGCAGAAAGCCATAGGGACATAAATCCAGCTGCCATAACTTCCTGCTGCAAATATTGAAAGTCCATTAACAGTAAAACATGGTTGTTCCCCGTTGAAGCCGCTGCCCCATTCGAGTTCTCCATTGTTCATTGTTCTCTTGCACCTTGCTGGGGGTTGGACTTCTACTCCATCCCCACCTGAGAGCTAGAGCTGTAGATGAATTCATACGGCTACAGTTTTAACTGCAGTGTTTTTTTGTGTTAGTTGCCCTAGCTGCAGGTGCATAGCTGGGGCTTATGGCATGTCCTGTCTGCATCTGATAAATGCGTCCAAGCAACTTTAATTAAAACATTTGCCAGCTACACACCCAACGCCGTTAGACGTCAATAGACGTCAATAGGTTTTTGTTTATTTTTCAGCACAAACGAGGCGTAAACATAACAAATAGCTAAACGGAAATAACACCAGACACACCCACCTCACTTACACACACATTCATTTGACATTTGACATTTGTTTGTTTGCCTTGGCATGTGGCTCAAATTGCATTTGTTTTTATTGCCGTAGTATTTATTATTTGTGTGTTTGCTGACTTGTGTTTGCACTGGACATTATTAACGCGCCTCATTCCGTTGCCCAACTAAGCACTACAAGATAATATTTAAAATAGGAAAGCGAATACATAGCGAAGAGTTCTTGAAAGACAGCGAATTATTAAAGACGTTTGCAGACATAATTAACTAATTCCTTAACGTATAATTTATTAATTGCACTAAAATTGTTTTTGAAAAGCATTTCAAAAATATTAATTAGTGTTCGATGCCATCGCCCTAATCGATATCATAAATTAGTGTTTTGATCGCTAATAATACTAATTTACACGAAGACTTGTTAAAGGAGATTTTTGGTCGAGAAATACGAAAATGTCATTTATGGTTTTGAGATATTTTTGAAAATCGTGCTTTTCTGTTGTTTTTTAAATCTATATATATTTATAAGTTTGGTTGGTAACATTCTCTTAAACTTTAGCCTTAACAGTTTTACCTTATTCATTCCATCACAGTAATTCGAATTAAATTACGTAGGCTCATAATTTAACTTATTTTTAATAAATTTTAATTCGATTTATTTTAAGTGCATGCGGACAAACATTGATGTTCTCAACATCCTGAGAAAATGCTTTCAGCTACTTGAGATTTTCTGAGAAAATCTGAGATTTTAAAAGTAGGGTATTTGGACAAGGTAGTTTAGTATACTAATACCGGTATAGATGTTTTTCCTGAGTTGGTTTTTTCCATTAGCTATTTCCATATTACATACTAGAGCTCTCACAACACACACCTACAAATATTTTTTAGTCTTTACATTTGTAGAATCGTTGATAAGTAAATGTATCTTCTCGTGTACATTTATACGTTCGATATCTAACTGCCGGTTTCTTTTAAATGTACCCAAAAGAAATCGGAGCAGTTTTCTGTTTTGAAAATTGTATAAGCCTACATATAAATCATATATATAATACATATCATAAACATAATATATATTCGTGCTTTAATCTTTTACTAAGTTAATACTCAATTTTGTCTTAAATTTACCATAAGTTCAACTATTATATCAGGATTTGTAAAGCATTTTCTATATATGGGCATTTCCACAAAAAGGTCCACCGCGGCCAAAAAATTGAAAGTTCTTGAAAATGATTTTTTTCAACATGGTTGCATAAAGAAATGTTCAAGTTTGTTAAACTTGAAAGAATTTTGCATTTATCTTTGACAGATTTCAAAATATTCGAATGCAAAGTCGCGCAAAGGCACCTTTTGTCATTATGATGTTTGTAGGGGCGTATTTTGTTTTGATTATAACTTCTAAAATATATGCATTATGCTTGGTCTTTTGCTTTCTTAAATCACTTCGAGATATTAAGAATGGAAAGAGAACGCAAAAAGTAACGTGCGATCACCAATAACGGTAAAAATTTAGGTTTGCATTATCGCTTATTTTAATGTCCCGTGCGAGACCGAAAAACAACATTTCTTATCACTAGATCCAAAGCACTTGCTCGAATTGCACCAAAATTTTTTTGCAAACAGAGTTTATGTGTGCAGTAACTATATAAAAAAATTTTTGAAAAAAAAAAAATTTTGTATTTTTGGTGATCATTTGAAGTTTGTTCCGTGCGCGACCGTAAGTACATAACAAAATGATACAAATAATTTTTTTTTTTTTTTTTTATCTATATAACATTTTAAATTATTTAAATGTAGATGAGCGTAAAGAGTTGCCAAAAAAAAAGAGAAATTTGTAAACGGTGGAGAGATAAGTTGAAGTAAGACCTAATAAAATGGGAAAACTATAAATTAAAAAACAAGGAAAGAATGCGGAACACTAGGCTAAACTGCAAAGCGGAAAGTAATGAAGTGGTGGAAAAGAGGAGGCAGCTCTTATGTAAAAATAAATGAATTCACTATGTTTGTTAATTTAAAAATATTGTTTCTATATGTTTATTTAATATTTCCCAAAAACAGCAATGACAATATGATAAAAATAGTGGCGGTAAAAAATGTCCCGTGCACGATGTCTCGTGCGAATTTACTTCAAATTAAGTTTAAAAAAAAATACAAGTTATCTTTGAAAATTTGTTTAACCTTTTTAAAGAGGCATCAATGCACAAAAGTTTAAAATTAGTTGCATTAAAACATTGCCTCTGGATTCGCTGAAATTGGCGTTTGAATTGCTTGACCTCTCAAGCCACTTCCGTTTTTTGTCCCGTGCGAATCACTTGAATTCTGCAATTATCTTCTAAATGAAAAAATACCAAACATCAATCTTTGCAGTAATGAAAGAGCTAATAAAATGATATACATTAAGCATTTGATTTGAAAATCGTTTTCTTTTCACCGTTTTTTTGCTTTGAACGCGTACGAATGTCCCGTTCGCGATTTTGGAAATGCCCATATGCAGAGAGAAGAAGATGGAGCTTAAACTGATTGTCATTTAGAATATGACCGTATGTGTGTTCACTTTGGAGTTGGAAAACGTTTTATAATTGACAGACGTTGTGATTTGTTGGTCTGCTCGCCCGGTTTCGACGAGTGGATGACTGACAGTATGGACTGTGCTTCTGGCTGGTAACCAAGGCAATATACTCGTAGTCCTTGCGCTTTTGTAAACATAGCTTGGAGGGTAGAAAAAGCATCGGCCTACCTAGGGGAGAGGGAATACGGTTTTATACATATACAGTAAGCAGCTTGGCTCGCAGATTAACAGATTATGATCTGACATGAGAGAAATAAAGTTGGAGAACTTCATTAGCAACATGTGTACATTTGCAGAGTATATTCTGTTGCTCTCGTCGCACTCCACTGGGCAATTAAAGCAATAAAAGTGTAGACGACTGCACATTGAATTGCCGAATCCATACAGAGGCCATTTCCCTCAGCTTTACACACTTCTACAAAGCTGGGTGCTCGGCTCGAAAGGCGGAGTGGGGAGAGGGAGAGGGAAGGACGAGGCCGGTAGGATAGCCCACACTTGAAAAAGTTGTCGAGTGGACGCAAAAAATAATTGAAAAGCGCACTTTGACTTTGCTTTTGTTTGTCGTTTTAAGGAAAACATTTTAAAGCGGGCACATTAGCTAAGTTGCAAGAAATATAATACTAAAGAAAAGATTTACGAAGAATCTAAATTGATTCGTTTATTATTATTTTTAAACATTATTAAATAAAAAAAAGTTACGAATAAACAAATTTGTTTATTATTATTCTTGTACATATTTTTATAAGCAATAAAGTTACCAATAATTATTACCAAAAAGAGTATCCATTTTTTGGCTAGTTTCAATCGATTGTATTGGCATTTCAGTTTCATTTGGGCTTTTGATATCGCAGCTGAGATTGGAACGTGTCCACGCTAATCCCCACTTGCCAGATCGCCCTCAAATCCTATTTTCGATTTTATTTAATGCAATTTCTCTATGAAAAGTAACTACGTAGGTGTGTGTGTGTGCGTGAGGAGCATTAGAGTGTTTGTGTTTATTTAATGGACAGCGAATTAAGTGAACAACAGAGGCATTGGAAATTAATTTTTGGCTATGCGGCTAAACACAAGCATTTAGCATTGAAATTGTAAAACCGAACAGCAAGAGCAACGATAAATAAAAGCCACAATTAAAAAGTAAAGCGAAAAGCCAAAACAACAACACGTCCAAAATCAATGCTGTGAAATCATGCATCAGGTTTGCCCCTCCAAAATCCGGATGGCACTCTATTAAATGCAAAATAAAATCACAGACTCACAGATATTGTGTGTGAGAAGAGAGGGGAAAATGTAGATTGCGGTTGCACTGTAAATTAAATATAAAATGTCCTGCGGACTGTCGCTCTTTATGCATGCGGCTGCCCCCAATGACATCAGCAACAACAACTACGACAACGGCAACGGCAACGGCAACAGGAACAACAAGAAGAAGAAGAACGACAACGTCGACATGCAACCAAAAGTTTTGCACATTTTTGAAATGCTTTTTCAACGAATGCAGAATACAGACGTACAGTCAGAAGATGAAGCGGGGGGAACAAGGGGAACAGGGGGTCTAGTAAAATTCAAAACAAAAGAAAACTTGACAACAAGTTTAAGCACACACACACACACACACACACACGCACAAAGAGACAGATGCATAGACTCACACAAAACGAGGAAGGGAGACAACGACAAACGTATCGTCAGAGGGAAAGAGAGAGCGAGAGAGAGAGAGACGCACAAACACGTATAAGGCCCGGCTTAGTTGTCCCATCAACAAATTCAAGTGCACTTTTGCTTTTGCTTGTTGTTTAACGGCAAAATCTCGCACAGGCGACAAATTCAACCTCATTAATTGTATTTCAAATGAATATGGAATCCTAGCATAGTGATGAAGCCAAAGTCTCCTCCTTTAACCACTAATCAATTTGTAGAACTGAAAATATAAATTATGCACATATGTATGTATATATTAAAAACCCTCTAAGCTTGCAGTCTGATTGTAAAGCAAATTTAATAGTTTAAATCTGACCTTACAATTAAAAATTAAATTAGTGAATGCATTACATTCACATTTTCAATACCCTTTGCTGTAAGTTTATCTCTCTCTCTTAACAGGGTAATTTTACTTGATTTCATTAAATAAAATGTGGAGGGACGTTTCCAAATTGTATATCTACTTTTTTTGTAGCGGCTATCAGATCAAGGTTTTCCTGCTTTTCCTTGGGAACACAAATTTGTTGTAAATAATAAAGAAATAAACACCTACCTACTTTAAATATTTCAGTTAAAAAGCTCTATGCTAAAGTCTGAATAAAAAATGTATATAAAATATATATATACAAAATATGTAGCGAGTAAAAAAACAATGAACAGTGATGAAAATTCAGTTTTATGACATTACCCCGAAGCTGATACTTTGTGGTATTTCAATAAATTCAATGCTGCCAGAATATGACATTTCTATAAAAACATCGAGACATGAACCTGATTCCAATACCAATTCCACAAGTAAATTTTTGTCGGATGCGTTAAAACTTTAGTGCTTAGATGTATGTAATTGCGTATAGTAATATGTCCTATGTAATTTTGATGTGCACGCTTGATGAAAATAATTGTAGCATACTTTACAGCAACAATTTAAAAGGCCATGGTCACGTTTACGACAACTTCAAGAGCAACAACAACAGCAACAAATATAATATAAGGGCGAGAACGTCATCCAAACTGGCCAACAGGGCGTATGCTTTGACAGAAACGTCATTGTAGTAGCTCTTGAGACGCAAACAGTCTACTGAGCTCTGTGAAATATGAAATATAATTTGCCCTGAACGATATAATATGCGAAATGCAGTCAGGCGTCACAAATTGGCCGGCATTGCCGACGACAACAACAACAACAACAAGAACAACAATAACAACAATAACAAGGACAAAAACAGCATAAACAGTTGCAATTGTTGAATATCATTTGGCAGAGGGCAAGAGCACAAATAAGCGACTTGAACTCCTCGACATACGTTCAAGTTTGGCCCATAGTTTAGCATCTGAGATTTGTTAAACTGGCAGCTTCAGAAGGATTGGCTTGTGAATTGCGTGCATTGAATAACCGAAAGTAAGCACTCGGGGCGGGGCGGACTTGGGCTCTGACTCTGGCTGTGGGAACACATTAATATGCAGACACTGTTACACTTGCCGTAAATCACCTGCACATCATGACCGCAGCCGTAGCAGAAGTGGTAATAACAGCACCGAGAACCAAAGTAGTGTCTGTGGCATGAGAATAACTTAAAGATCTAACATGGCAATTATAACAGATGAAACCACCACGATATCAGTGGAATTGTAAGTTGCAGCAGTTATCTATATGCAATTGTTGTAAGTTCTAAATTAGCACAAATTACAGGCAAAATAGCATCGACAACTAATTGATAAATTATTATAAATTATATTGCCATCAATATATATCTTTATATATATCTTTATATATATATCTTTATTTATTTGATAAAAGAAATATACGTTTTTTAACTAGCTTTCTCTTACAAATGTGGCGACTTAATCCAGTTTTATAATATACAAATTATATACAGCTTATCATATAAATATATTTGGTTGTCAAATGTGCAATCGTTCTCCTTACTGGTAGTTCTAAGCGCAAGTATCGCATTTAGTCACAATAAAACACTTAAAACGAACAAAAATAAAACGTGGTTAAATTATTGTCTAAACAATTTTGGTGCTGCACCGATGAGTAGACTTGTGTGTTAGAGTTTTTCGACTCATTTGCTGATAAACGTTTCTTATTAAATTAATGAATATTCATTTTTAGTACCAATTAAGTACAACTTAAGCGGGTATGCTATATATCAGGAGCTTCAAAAACAACACAAAATGAATAGTAACATTAACAACACTAGAACAGTGGCAGCAACAGCTTAAGCAACAGCAGCAGCTGTTAATTTGCCGTTTGTCTGAGTAAAGTTTCTGCTTGGGCCACAGAAAGTTGCGGCAACCGCAGCCAAAAGTTCAAGCAAAATGAAGATTTATTTGTCTGGCTAGCGGAAGTCATAGACACAAGTCTATGCATAGTGATAGTGCCGCCATAAGGTTGGGTGTCTGGGTGTCTGCCGGTCTGCATGAGGATCACGTGTCGTGATGCAATTTCCGCACCGGATATTTGTTGTGCCTCTTATACTACTGTATGATGAGGCAAACGAAGAGGGCAACTTGCCTCTAATTTGTTGCACAAACTTCGACACTGGCCAAAGTGCAACAGACAAGACTCTTCTACTCATTAATGAAGGCGATTTAATGGCCTACGAAATGAAGCTCAAACATTGCGATGCCAATGCGTATTTGGTGGTGGCAAGTTGCTGTGATGTTCTGTTGTTTGTTGCTTCGTAACCTGCACCACAATTATACTTCCTGAACAGTGACCATCCAGTTCCATACACTGACTGCCTGTCCGACTCCATTTCTCGTTGTCTGACATATCTGTCTGACTGTCTGATAGCTTATGTTTGTGTTAATGAACAGTTCCTCGCAGCAGCAGCAGCAGCAGCAGCAACTGGAGCGGCTGTCTAGCATATGTCTGAGTCCTCACGTCTTTCTCTCTCTCTCTCTCTCTCTGTCGGTCTGTCTGTACGTGTGTGTCCATCGTACATAGTAAATTATTGTGTGTGTCCATGTCTATAGTCTATGACCCTGCCCAAGCTGTCAATTTGCGGCACAGACAATGGTCAGTGGCCTGACTTTTGACAGTTGTTTCCATTGTTTGGCCCATTTTAATTACATTTCCGAGGCCATATCGCATGTAAATTGTACATTCGTTTTTTAAATTATTCAACCAGCCACTAAAAAGCATTGAAAATCTATTTAATGTGTGAAGAGAGCAATATCAAAATGCCCTAAATGCGATCATCAATTTCCTTATCTACTCGCTGAGTTGGGTTGAGTTGAGCTGCGTTGCGTTGTCTCTAGGCCATTTACTCACATTTTACAATCTAAAAATTTCCACATCAGTTCACTAACGAGGCTTTTACCACTCACACAAACACCGTAACTCACATACCCTTCCTTCCATATGAGAATGAGAGGACGTGAGTTCAGACTCCCTTGCCTACTCAGTAGTATTTTTTTCTTTGAAGCGCATTCAAAAAAAGTACAACTGCCGTCACAACGTGTTTTTATGAGAACTGATAAGGGAGCATCTAAAATAAAATATTTTAGTAGCTAGTAAGAAAACTACAGCCATGTGTCCGTTTACCGACGTTTATATGGTTTGTCTAAAGTGTGTTCAAAACAATTTCCGAGTTTATCAAATTTAGACAGTCTAACTTATTATAGAATTGGCGTTTTAAAATTTGTCAGACATAAAGTATTTGTCAAAATGTTTTTATGAACTGATTTCCACTTAGATCAGAAAAATGAATATCAAACTAGAATATATAGATGATGACAACAAGATTGAGAATTCTTTCTAATTATTTGAAATAAAATATTTTTAAACCATATTGAAATAAAGTATCTTATAGAAATAATTTGTATTTATATCTGCGTCTTAAATATTTTGTATTTTCATTACAAATTTTGAATGTGGCTTTTTTACACATATGTATGTAGTTTAGTACATAATATTCTATGTGCATTTATATGTTATCATTTTTTGGTGTAAATATTTGTAAGAAGATGCTATATAGCAAAATTCAGATACACTTTATACAGTCATGGATATTTCCTCATACCTTTTCGGAAATCAGTAAATTGTAATTATATTGCAAAGGTAAAAAGCTTCTGCGATTAATGTGCTATATTCATTGCACAAAACTCAGCTGATGTCATCGTTTCGTGAATCCATTTGAAGGCCGATTTAATGAGTTTGCCCACCACAACAGACTGTGGCTTATTCCCAGCTCACGGACAGCATACACGACTAAATATATATGCTCATGTGTACAATCTAATAAAAGCTTTTGCGACATTTGATGATTCGCAAGAAAAAAGGATTTGAAATTTAATGAATTTTTGTTTTTACGCTCGCCTGCGTGGCACATAAAATGGGAAATTTGGCTCATTTGTTTGGGAGGTAAAGGTTCGGAGTAAGAAAAATAAGACGTATACGGATTTGCCCCTCTTTATTTTGATGTGCGGTGGTAAAAGGCGTGAAATGCGCTCACGTATGTATAGATACACACACACACACACCCACTTATATGCTTATGCACGCATACACATTCAAGTACTTTGCATAAAATGTGCCCAAAAAGGTTTTATGTCAAATTGAAAGACGAAAAGCAGGCTGAACAACTAAAGTGCTAAACAGCAACTAAAACCAATGTGTACATGTGTGTGTGTGTGTCTGTGTATGTATGTGTGTGTGGGTGGGTCGAGGGAGATTGTTTGTGACAAGAACTCAAAATGCATGACTCGTCATGGCAGCAGGAATCAGGCTCTAAATAATTTAGCAACTGGGCGGACAATAAAATTCGAACTGAAATGTCATACGCATGCATTTGCATATGATTTACCAGGAACAGGCTCTGCAATGGCACGTCCTGTATTTGTTTGTGTTGTTGTTGTTGCTGTTGCTGTTGCATGACTGTAAACGCGCAGTGGAAATACCATTGAAATTGATGCCAGCGGCAAATCAGCAGCGTCAGTTGAACTTTGTGTCTGCCCGCTCTCTCTTTCTTTTTCACTTAACCCTCATTCTCTCTCTCTCTCTCTGACTGTCGGAATTCCAGCAGCTTCTGTGATAAATTTACAATATAATTTGTATATTGTCATGGCTGGGTCGGTCATATATCTTCTCGTGTACTCGATGCTCTGCAATTTGCATGGCCAAATTGCATTTGCCTACTTTCGGGCGAACAAATTGTCAACATATAATTTGTTTAGAAATTAAACTTGATGATTCAACAAATTTGGCAACATTGCAATTGTTAAGCGTTTTAAGCCCCACTGCATGTTTATTAAATTTGCTTTGGGCGGACAACCATTTGGCCAATACAATGTTCGCCCAAAAGGCGAATTGTATTGAAAATTGTGATCATAATTTCATTAATGTCCAGCCCCAGACAATACTATTACAAGAGTGTGCGCATTATGACATTATGGTAACTAAAATGGTAATAATAATAATTGCATTCGGATTTGCTTTGAATTGATATTAATTTCATTGAATGCAATTCTCAATATTAAGCCAAGTTGTTGAAGATACACGACTCTATGAAGCTCGCTTGATTTCCGACCTTCATTGTTTATCTCAACAAAATCGTTTGAGTAATTGACACCCATTCAGACATACACAGACACTGAATCACCCTCATGCGATTGAGTATCATATTAAGAGTCAACACGCATAAGAGCAACCGACATGCTAGACTTCAACGTCGACGTTTCAAAAGCTGCCACAGCAGCTGCAGCTGCAGCTGAAGCTGATGCTGGAGGAGTTGCAGCATCAGGTACCCGGGTCTTGTCTGCAACAATGGCACAACAAAATTCCAGTCTGTCTGCATATTTGAGACTTTGATCATTTGAAACGTTGCAACGTTGCTGCCAGACAGAAGAAAAATGCATGAGGCAACCGGCTCCCCACTCTGGATTGACAGTATCATATGCTAATGCCGATTCCCCCACATATGTGTGTAAGTGTGTGTTCATGTCTGAGCGTTATTATGTGGCTACTCAGCAAACCCCTAACAAAGTCCAACAATCTAATCATCATCATCACCAATAACACTAGTCAACACAAGTTCACTTTTGCTAACTTGGAGTTATCCATTTATGGATATTGGTTTTAGAAAAATATACAACAAATGTTTTTAATGTTCAGACATTCGTTTTCGGAATTTAATTGATTCACTAGAAATCATTAAAAATAATTGGATTAATGCAACCTACATTCAATGACAAATTCTTCTTTCAATTTTAATACAAATAAATATCGAAAGCTTGTTTATCTGTGTTGTCCACGTTCTCGTTCAGTCGTTCACATTGAGTGTAACATATTGACCAATGCTTTGGGTGTGCTTAACTCTTTCCCATTCTGTCATATTTGATAAATTTATGCACATTATTTGTCCTGCTGCATGTCGCGTTGATTTTTCTCTCAATCCCTTTCGTTCACATTTTGATATATCATTTGCATGCAAACTAGCTGCGTTCAGCTCAGTTACAGCTTTATCTTCAACTTTCCAATGTATTGACAATGATTGATTTTGGGGATGTTTGGATTTCAACTGTCAAGAGCAAGACATCGAATGGTCAAGAAATCGCCATTTAAAAGTTATACGGCACAATTCAAATAAATATAAATTAACTGTAGTAATCGTTCATTCCATTATTCTGCTATGCTATGTTAGTTGTTGATAAATAAATATATATGTTAGCAATCAATGATCTCTGAATTTTGACTGTAAATATTTTTAGCTTGATGCTCTTGTTGCACGATTCCTAATTTACAAATTCATGAATATAAATTGCTATTCAAATTATCAAATATGCAAATGCTGCCAATTTCATTGGAGCGCCGTTACATAACATTCCCATGCATGTATTTCACAATAAAAATTGTTATTTTTATATATAATAAGATTATTAAGATGAGAGAGACGAAGTGGAGAGTACTTAACGAGATAATGGCAAAATTTTTGAGTTTTATTTGAAACAGAAATTTTATATTTGCGTACAAAACATTTTTCAAAATATTTAAATTGCAAAAAATCATTGATTCCGTAACAACTTTGTAGTCAAAAAACATAGCAACGTATACCTTGTTATCACGTAATTACCTGCAATTTTCATTTTAAATATTCCTAATAATCATTAAACATTTAGCAGAAGACTGCAGCGAAAATGTGTAATTTTTTTACATGTCACCAATAGGCAAACAAGATTCATTCCACTGATAGTTACATGTTAAAACTGTAATTAAATAATATTAAGCAATTGTTCTCGCTTGAAATATTCAGCATACATTTATTTAATTTAATTTAGTTTTTAATGTTTGTCATATCGTGAGCAAAAGGTTTTCAGCAATCCGAGCAAACTGCGCTTTTCAAGCTACTGTGGACAGATATTTGTACATCAATTACCGCTGTCTGTTCGCTAGAGTTGCGTGTCAATTTATCAAGTTTTTACGAGTATCTGACATACATAACAATATCCATGATCTCAACTAGGAGATGGCAAGTAAAAGACTCGAATTGGCCCAAAAATGCGAACTGATAAATGCCAGTGCAACTTTTTCGATAATTGTTGCTAATTCTTCTAGTTGTGTGTGGCAAGTTAAGAAGAGCAGCAGAAGTTTGCCACGCGTGTGTCAATTGTGCAACAGCTGCGGGCGAAACTTTCGCAAATAATAAAGTTTTTAATTATAAGCAATGCCCGGGAAAAAGTTCATTTTCTTCAGTTGATCGCAATCAAGTCGAAAGACGACTTCTGCCAAACCATCACAATTGCACCGACAGCAGCCACAATCGAATGAGGACTGTGGCAACTTGGACTGTGGCACTGTGTGCGTGTTGCCCCACGGCGTGTGCGTGCCACTTTGACTGACTTCTGCATATCTCTGTTAGGTGTATAAAGTATATACGACTATGTGTGTGTGTGGAAGTCAATGAAGTTAGTGCTGGGGTCATAGCCCAGACTTTAAGCGGAAGTGTTGGGGGAGCTTCGATGTCTTTTTGACATCTACATTTGCCTGCAGGAATGCGTTCCCTCTGCTCACACACTCGGTCTAAATGTTTCATTGCTAAAGATAGTTGTATGGCAAAAACTTGTCGGTTTGGCTGCTGATTGTTGAAATGGCCCAAATCTAAATTATACTGGTCATTTGCTGCAGAACAGTTGCAGTAAAAACAGTTGTTGGACTTACGATTATTAATTATGTCTATTGAAAGTCATGTTTATTAAAAGTGGCAAGTGTTCTCCATATTTAACAATTTGGGTAATTTTAAAATAAAGAATTGGAATAAGGATTGAGCTTACGTGGCAATAATTCCAACTTCAAACAAACTTTGGGCTTTTATTTCATATGTTCTATTTAACTGCCTTACGAACCTTAATAACTTTGGTGCCTTGGTATTATTCTGACCTTTCCAGAATTTCATCTGTGTTTTCTATCGTCCAGTCGATCCACTTTTCCCAATTAGTCTTCCACTTCTGCATAGCAATCGCTTTTTCCTCGTCAGTAAGTGCGCTATGCCTGATTGAATTCTTGGCAGTGCGCTTTAGAAACTTTAGGTCTGCATTCCTGGGCTGTGACAGATATCGCAATGAGCGTTGATTAGATATATATTTAGTTATTAGCTAGTCCACTCACCGCAATGCCCAGAAACGCCATATAAAAGTCATGGGAAAGTGGTTTCGTGTGCCAAAACGACGGATTGCCCGAGGAGAGAACGAGTGGTATATCATTGGCAATCAGAGTGGCAGCTGGATGATTTCGGTAATCGGCACCAAGCTGCAGCACCTGATTGCAAATGGGGCACACCTCAATCGCAATTCCGAAATGCTTAACAAAATACATCATGAGCGGATGCTTTGTTATTGCATAGGCGTGCCCAATACGCTTCGTGCCGAGAAGAACTGCATCTATTAGGTTCTCGTCGAGCGGGGAGCCAAACAGATTGGTTTGGCCGGCATGGAAATAGAAATTAATGTGCGGCGGCATTTTCAGCAGCTCGTTAACGAAAATCTTCAAGGGATGAGCCAATTTTTCCTGACCCACCAGATCGAAGCCGATCAATAGGTTTGGAAACTCCTTCTGCAATGTCACTCAATGAGTCTTTGAAAAGGAAATGCAAACCTTTAGGGACTCACGTTCAATGCGATGCACATCTTGACAAGTTCTCTCATATTTTGGGGTGTTGTGTGCCGAAGTGGTGAATAAATCACTTTGGAATCTATGAAGTCTGGGTGATCAGCCTTGAATCGCTTGATCTCTTCATTGTACACACTGAGCGTTTCCTGAACTGGCAGCTTTTCCCCATCCAGGCAGTAAAGTCGACTCAGCGGTGACCGGACCTCAACATACTGCACGCCATCATCGTTGAACTCCTTCAGAGCATTGTAATAGTACTCCCCCCAAATGGGATAGTATTTGAGCATGCCTTCAACCATACGGAATATGGACATCATGTGATCCCAGGCCTTGTCATTTGTCCGCACGTTGGATAATGGATACATGCTGAAGAGCATGTTGAGGCTCTTGTTGACATTTTCCTCGCCTCGACGCTCTCGGATCTCATCCATCGTCTGCCATTGGCCGCCCTCGTGGCTTATTTTCTTGGGCTTATGCTTAGAGAAAGTAAACTCGACTATTCTGCATCCATCGTGTATTGTGCACGCCCAGAGATGCTTCCGATAGGTCAGATCAACGAGGAATTTGGTGCTGCACAACGAGCTGTCATGGGTTTTTAGGGCGCCTCCTTTGGGCATCTTGCGGATCAACTGAAACAGTGGCGACTTCTCGATTACGTTCAGCTTCTTGAAGATGTGATAGCCCGGCACAAACTGATTTGGATCCTCGACTCCCCTGTTGTATTCCTCCATCTTGAGGCACATGATGATGTCATTCACCTTGATCTCCTTGTTTGTCAACTGAATGTTATTGCCGAGAATCGAACCCTGTTCGAATTTGCATAATATTTCGCGAAGTTTCCTGTAAGCCTCTGGAGTGCATTTGCGGAGATCTGGCTGGCCGAAAAGTTTGGTTATTTGCGGAAGCATTTAGAATGGACGGAGAATTTTAGTTGGGGGTCTGTACAAAATATTTCTCAATGATTTCGGATCTAATTCATATTTACAATTTGACACAAAGACTGACAAAACGTTGCTTACGGCTATCACTTTCGTGAAGTTTGTTTGCTGTCAGTGCGACCTCATCTCAATCCGATCCCAACGTAGTCAGACTCACGTCCTCTTGTGCTTTTGCTGGCAACAAGAATTTGCTTAAGTGTTTTTAGCAGCATTACGTTACTTACTCGCTCTTACGGAGCTCTGCCCCTTCTATCATCATAGATTACGGGATTCGACTCCATGCTGCATACACCCAAGTCAAGCTGCAACCGGCAACCGGCAACCTTTCCAAACAGAAACAGCTACAATTGCCCCGGGCCATGAAACTTTTCAAGTGTTAACGAGTTTTGTTGCACACATGTGTCGATTGCATACATAGTGCACTTAACTTGAAAACTTGCACGACATTCAAGCAACAGCAACAGCAACAACAACAATTGTAAGTGGCACAACTGATATGCTGCTTTTCTGAGAATTTGATTTCGTGCAAAAACAATTTGCATCTTAATTGTGCCCTTTTGCAAGAGGCGAGCAAACAGCTTAGGGCCACAGACAGGCATGCCTATAATTCTACTTAGGCGAGAGTTGAAGGTGTTTGAAAGTCACTAACTAACCTTCAACTAAAGCCAACATTTAACTCAATTCCACACACTAAAGTTTGGCATAATTAACATGTCATATGCTGAATTACTTTGATTTCTTTCGTTTTTTGTAGATCCTATTCGCCGAAGTGGGTTAAAAGTTTTCAATTACAATGGGAAGTGCTCCAAACATGGTACATACCTTTAATACTTTTTACTTTACAAATGCTTTTATATAATTTTGGAATTGATGCTGCATTTCAAGCACTTCTAGCTCTCGCACATGTTTCTGTTTTACGATGCCAAAATCCCTGGTTGCTTGCTCTTTCAGCATGCTTCTTTTTGTTCTCGCCCCTTCGCTCGTGGCATCGTTACATATCATTTTTTGTCTGTTACAAATTATGCTCATATAAATTTTTATAAAACATTTCTGGCGCTGCCATTTTATTTTATGTTTCTTTTTGTTACAACTGCGAACCAAACACACACCCACACACACACATACACACACACTCGCACACACCCAACTAGACATTCTCGGCAACTGCCTTACAATTTTCTGCGCACAAAAGTAGGCTACAAAATGGGGCGCGAACCGGAACGCGTTTTGTGTCTGCAGCAAAAATGAAAAGCAATTCACACTTGAAAAGTTTCAACATGCGTTTTTAAGTCGCACACAAAAGAGGACCCAACTATTTTATTATTTTTGTACACTTTGTTTAAATTTTAGATATGATGTCAGCATTAACCCTTAAACGACAATAGCGAAAAGCGCTTGCTTACGAAATAGGAAATATACATATGTATTTATTCAGTCAAAGTAAAAGTTTCTTTAAATGATTGCAAAAAATACTGGCCATAGAATATGTGAATTATTTTCTCTCTTTTTTTCAACCTTAATGTGAACATACATTTTTGTGTAGTTAAAAAATCAGATAATGTGCAAATAAATACCTGAACGAGCCGGTTAATGATGCGATATGGATGATGCATGGCAAATATATGTGCATGGATTTCATATTTGCATGATGGGAGCTGGTAAAACATTAGCGTCCCAGGGTTCATTATTGCGTATATTCGGCGTGTTAATGCGTGTGAATATGAAGCTGATGGCTGCCCCACAAAAGCAGCTGCAAACCGAGGAGCCCATTGCCATTTGTGCGCACATAATGTTAGGTCGGAGACGAGGCGACCATAAAAAAGGGTTCGCACTTGGAATTTGTTTAACCATTGTACATGTGGCTGTGGCTGTGAGTGTGTTTATGTCAGTTTATTGTGGCACTTTGGATGCCTTTTGCCAGTTTATTTTTGAGGGCAAGCTAACTAATTTAATATGCATAAATGCTAGCACATGTTTCATAAATGGCATTTTAAAGCCGCACGAAATGGGTTTATTATGTAGGCGGCTCGCTTTTCCCACATTTCGCATACAATATGAATTTCTATTAATGTTTTCTACGCCGACTTTGCCATGTCTATGTATCTTTGGATTACATTTGTATTCCTTGTCAGAGGAGGAGTAACTGTTGCATACTCGATTTTAAGGCCATAATTAAAGTGAAGAATCGACGAACTGTTGCAAACTGCACCAAACTTACTTTGCGAGATGTCAGAGATGGCCAAAATGAGCGACAGTTGGAAGCGTTGCAGACAACAGCTGCTTAAACTCTTTAGAGCGCAGTGTATGCAGTTGCCACAACCGCGTGGCAGTTTCCCTCATCCCCGTTCCCTTCCCATCCAGAAGCCTTTATGACTGAAGCTTAAATTGAAACAATAGCTACCCCCAGCTGGCTGTGTTCGTTAGCTTGTTAAGCTTGCGGCTGGCATTTTTATCTGCCTTTTGCTTTGTCTGACTCGGGCGCATTGTCATTTTCACAATAGCCAAATGCTTCGCTTCGCTTCTGTACACAAATACTGTTACACACACACACACACACAAGCAGAGAGAGACTCACACAGTGTTTGATTACAAATTTTTGCGTTTTGTCAAATTGATTTGTCTGCAGTCAGCACGTAGACAGCCACCTCATCGCATCTTCCCCTGCTCCGCGCTGCTTTGATCCCCTCGCCATGTCAGCTGTAACCAATTTACATTTTGACGCGTTTTGCGCTTTGAATTGCGCGGCACGTTTGTTGCCTATTTGAATTACGAGTATGTCAATAGAATCGCTCGCAATTCTGCCTCTTCCCGTAGCCATCTCAAATAAATGTCAATAAACATCTCAGCCAGTTTGACAGCAAGTGCTTTAAGGCATCCAATTTGACAGCCCGGCCAGAGACATATTCTTAAAATGGTTTGCTCGTTGCCATCTCTTTAATTTGACTGCTGCAAATTATTGGTTCTTATTCTAACTATGTAGTTGGTTTTCCTTTTGTTTTTGCTATGTTATGTGTTACTATTAAAGAGGGGCATGAAGCAGCTCAAAAGTGTTCGACTAGAAGATGCCCTAGCATTAATATACTTGCACCTGTTTGCTTTTAGGTGCAACCAACTTTTTGTTTCCAATCCAAACAAAAATTTGGCGACTTTATTAATATGTTAGCTGTCCTAGACGCAATTTATTTTGAATATTGTTGTAGGTGTAGAACAGCGTGTTTTACAAATGTGTGTTCTCCGCAAATATTTTTATTCTGTGAAATCGAGTCGATCGTACGACAGTTAGGTCTAAACTCACAATATTTTAGAGCAAGCAATGAAAAAACAGATTTTCTCAAGGGAGCATCTTTTGTCTAAACATCTAATTCTCCAATTAAAAATTCATCGGCTTGTAAAAAAGATGAATGAGAAGAAAAATAAAATGCCATTTTGAGCATTTGTCTAGACTGAATGTAACAAAAATTGGTAGCCAGGAACTGTTTCAGATCTTTGCATTTTAGCATGATAAAAACATTTATGACAAGCTAGCCTCAAAAATCGTTCAATGAATTCTAAAATGTATATGTTTGCATCATTTTCCAATTGTATGTCAATGGGAAAGAACTGATGAGGTTCAAAACGTTGCTTTTAACGGAGTTAATTCTGTGGATATATTGCATTAATGAAACAGTACAAAGCATGCTTTTATTAATGTTTTTATTTTAGTTTACACTGTTGTTCACTTATTGATTGCCATGTTAGAAAATTGTCGTTATTGCTTATCATTCGTTGTGCAGAGTTGCCCGTTATTGGCAGTGATTAGTGTACATAGCCATGCTCCAACAGACTGTGTTTGCAAGTCGTTCTTATGGTTCGCAGCGGGCACTAACCATTTCAGCTATTGTTCCCATTATTTTGTTGTAATGCTCTGGGCATGTTTACAGCACTTTGTATGGCTTGTTTTTAAACAATATGCTAGCTATTTGAGTGGCCATACACGAATAGCGGCAATAAAAAGAAATTATAAAATAATATTAACAACAACTACCGAGAAGCTGGCAGGCATATAGCGCCCCGCCCGACATCAAAGCGTGCTCGAAGGAAAAGAAACAAAATGTAAAAATGGAACATAGAATGGGAGCATTGAAAAGTGGTATTTTACGTTAATGGTTATATGAGTTCGCTTCACACAGAATGCTCGATGCGAAACTTGCAGTGTGAATGGGCTCTGCGCTTTAAGTTTAACGAGAATCGCAGTACTAGAAATGACCGGCAACAATTGGATAACGGTCTGCAGGCAATTACGGCAACGACCAGGCCACCTTAAAGTTCAGGTGCGACTTTAAATGGTTCATTTTTTCTTTTAGAATGTGAAAGAAACTAAATTCTAGCAAAGCGAAAAGGCAAAACATCCGAAAATATTTAAATGTAAAACAAATCCCTTTAAAGAATTATATTTATTTAAAATATTCAAATATGTATAATTCTAAATAAAAAGACGTACGTGTTTTTCGCTTTGTTTTACTACCTGCGGGTCATATACATATGTCGGTTGTATATGTTTCTATCTGGAATACTTTGTTTTGCCCACCCTTTGGTAGATCGTAAAGCCTAATTTTGTTTTTAGAGGTGGCTCATGTGAAATTCACAGAAAAAGCCAGGGGCGAGAACAGACAGCAAACATGTTGAAAAAAGTTTTATAATAAAATTATTTGTTTGGGCCAAAATAGACAACTTTTCAGCCATACATTTCATTTGTGCGAAATGTCACTCTGGGGCATACTTTTGCCAAACAACTGAACAACCGACAAAAACAACAACAATAACAACAAGGACAAATGTTTGGCAAATTTGCAGAATAGCTATGTATATGGAATAGGACTGGAAGCAGGAAGACTACTGCTCCATCTCCGTCTCCGACTCCCATGTCAATGGCAAGGCACTGACAATTAAATGCGCCTGTGAAAGTGTGCAGTGCGCAGGATAAACATTTGCATTTAAATAAATATAAAAATGCAGTGCATTTTTGTTGGCTCTTTTCATTAGCCAAGTCCTCGGCTCCTCGGCTCCCCGACGTGCAGTCTGGCACCCAAAGTGACTTTCAATGTAAACGTCAGCGCTTTGTGCTGTTGACATTTGTGCGCCCAGACGGGAAGAAAGAGCTCCAGCAATAGCAAAGGCAACCAGGAGCAGCACTAGAGAGAGGGGCAGAAAAGAAACAAGACTAAGAGCAGAACGATGACGGCAACAATTTACGATAAACATCTCAGCGGCATGCAAATCCCTTTTTGGAATGCCACCAGGCACAAGAGAGTACTTCAGCTACTTGGAAGAGCCAGGGACAAAGCACAAGTAGATGCTGATGGGACTGACGGTGGCGACGTGGATCCTATTCGATTTGAGTGGCAACTACGAATTAACCAACCCAACCGCCTCAGCTTGAGACTCAACTTCAACTTCACATTACACTTCACTTCAGATTCAAGATGTGTAAATTCTAAGTATACACGCAAATAACTGAATTACAAATAAATCAACAAAAATGAAAGCTGTTAATTCTTTGAAGTGCCTGAAATGAAAGACGCGCACTCATTTTACACCGTTTGAATTAAATTGATTGATCATCTCATATGAATGGAAATGTTTTCAAGAAGCCGCTCGATGTCTACGTCCTTTTTATCGAAATGATATCAACTTATCGCACTGATTCACATCAGCAATGGCTATAAGAGCTAAGAATAGATTTTCTAAGGGACATAAGGAGAGGTGACTTGTGGAGTTTTTATTATACCTAAATATAATATGGGTTCTTATTATTATGTCAGCATTCTAGGGAACTTCGCCATACGGTGGGTGTCTAAGAAAACGGGTCGTTTCAGTGGCTTTAATTTTTTGATTTTGCAGTATGTTTTTAAAATTTAAAAACGTATTTTTTAAAAGTAATATTTTCAAATTATTGATTTTTTGATTTGTTTCTGATTGTTACTCTTCCCTTCAAACGAGAAAATAAAAAGGTAAAATGATCGAAAATCTGGCTTTTTATGGTTTTTTTCTCGCAATAATTTTTTATTTTTCTCAATGTAGTTCCTCTCAAAAACAGCTTTCTTTAAAAAATAAAAATTGTTAACACAAAGTCAGTATAAACATCATATGTATTTACTCACGTATTACTAACTGCATTATTTTACTTTATTGCATGTATGGAAATGAAATCACTTATTTGCAGTTAAGAAATTAGTTTAATAAAACCTATATCGAACACATCTGATATTTTGACAAGTCGCAAAATTTGATAATTTAGCAACTGATTAATTTGGCGGTTTGAAAACATTGCCGATAATGTTGATTAAAATTAATTGCTACAATTTACCTTGCAATTTCTTTTGGCTGGCAATTTCGGAAGACTCAATTATAATCGAAATTTTCAACATACAGTTCTGAAACGGACTCTGAAATGTTAAGCTATGAAATTTGGTATTCGTTTCAAATTGAAGACAAATACCTACAATTAATCCTCTGTTAGCGTTTGGTTCGCCAAAAGTTCCACACTTCACACAGACTGGGCCTCATTTCACACTCACAAGCAGTAACGGGTGGCGATAATGGAAATTTCTTACATTCTGAGAAGCTGAGATACTGGGTCTTGCGCTTGGTACAGCATAACGGCATGCGGCCTCGGGCACATCTTACGTCTGATCTGATCGATCGACACTTCGATGAACGGAGCTTACAACAAGGCCAAGGCATTGTTCTGGGAGGAGAAAGTCTCAGTGGTGGTGCGCGCTCACTTTTTGGTAGTTCACAATCTTCTGGTTCACAAGCCGTGCAAAGCTGACCTCTGAAAGCTTTTGGATCACGCCTCTCGATCACCGGATATATCTTATGAACTTTGGGTATTCTTTGGGGAGCTAGCTTAAACTCACACCAGGTTTTTTGATAGTTCCGATTTTCCTTATCACTTGGTTCGTAAGCTTTTGCATCAAGTGGTAATGGACATGGCTCCGGAATGCAAGGATCGGGTTTAATTTCCTGATATGCCAGGCATTTGTACTCGGACCTTCGCACCCTTAAATAGCAAGGAGTCTTTTTCTTCTGGGAGAGACGCATCCGCCGTAGCTTCTCCTTAAATGTTTCCCTATTCCGGGCGGAATGGGTGTTGAAATTAACCACTAAACTATTCGCCAAGCGCAAGTGTTTGGAGCTGCCATTTTGGAACATGTATCGGAATCTGTTCAATAAGTTATTCATACTTAAAACAAATACAATTTTGAAGTGCCTTTTGCCGAAATGTTGAATATTGAGAAACTCAATTGAGACTGCTCAATATTCAAGCCAGCAACAAACTGATCTGACAGCCCGAGAAAAGTGCTCATGTTAAATTCGAGTTCTCAAATCTTTTTTTGAATAAACAAAAAACCTTACATACATTCGTTTCTACGCAAACATAGCCTTACGTAAACTAGGCTCCGAATACACTCGAGTGCATTCAAATGTATATATGTACATACATGTGTAAACAGTTTTAATTTGCTTTTGTTCATTTAATGTATTTTTAAATTACATTTTAAATCTACCATATCAGTTGCATTTTAAGTGGTCTCGTGAACCAATTAAAAATGTAATTTCAATAAAAATTGTTGTTTATTATGATTAATGATTTAAGAATGAATTGGTATTATATTTAAGAAACTTGAACTTAGAATGTTCAATGCATAAAATAAGTATTTTTACATCATTCTTCAAATCTAAAAGGTCTTAATACAAGAACTATTCGCTCTTAATTTACATAATAAGTCTGACGTAATACGAGATATCACGAACACAAAATTCTTAAAACAAACCTGAAATGAACTTGACTTATCAGAATGAACACGCATCAAAAATTTCAAAACATTATTATATGGTAAATTTATGGAAACTTCTGATCCAAGTACAATATTTTTAGATTTAGATACACAAATCAGATTTAGTCTTCACAAAGACGTATTCATAGTTAAGTCTTAAAAACGAATCAATAATCTGTAAATTTAATGACAATTGAATTTCCATTCAACATTCCACTGACAAAATTGTTTCAACCTTCCAATGTTGAAGGATATTGTTGGCAAGTTTGCACATGTTTTCAAGCTGTACACATTAAACTTTACTATCATTAATAATAAATATTGGTATTAATAATAAATTGTATGCCATTTAGTCATTATCAAAGCGTATCTCCATAACAGAAACAGTTGGAAACATCACAACCTCTTGAGAAAGTGTCAAACTTCTTAGCTATATCTTGTTTTGAAGACACGCCAAGCTTCACAGATAGTAACTTTCCTATGGCATTCAGTAAATGGTTCCTTCTCCAGTTCTACGGTTTGGCATTCTGAGAAACTGGGATAGCGAGTCAAAGGACGCTTGGCGGTGGGATGCTCCTTTGGTTTGATTTTGCACTTTGTCACTCTCCTGGCCTTGGGACACTCGCAGAGCGGATTCTGAATGCAGCGACTCTCAGATGTAGCCGGACCTGGTTTCAAGGGTCGACATTGCAATGGTCTCATTTTGCTCCATCCCTTCGAAGGGGGCGGCTGATTACAGCTCGGTTTTCGTCGGGGTCGTCTAACTATCTCAGGTAGCGTTATGTGGCACGCACGCTTGGGAACCTTTTCCACGATGCAGTCTACCCAGTACTTTTTGTATTTCTTATCCAGAGTCTTACTGGGCCTGTACAGGGTTGAGTCTAGGCGGGGTTCATTGAAGCACGGACCCATGCATATGGGTTTATAAGGTGGATCGCAGCGCATGTAAACACCTAAAGAGCGTTCCGTCTTCAGCTCTTCGTCAGTCTTGCAAGGATCGGGTCTCTTGAAATATTGTGAGCGAATGACCACCGGCATTCTGCATTTCTTAGTCTCCTCTGTATTGGATTTTCGGCACTTCGCAGAGTCGCCTTTGTAGCGCACAAAAGGCAGCCGAGTGCCACTCATGGACTTCCGCTGCAGCTGAATTGCTCGCAATAGTGCCGTGGGGCATTTTAAAGGATTTATTCGCATTGCCAAAACTAATTTTGAACCGTATCACACGGACTTGAAATATTTCTCAATTTAAGCAATTTCCGAAAGTAGACTGATGACTCTCTCCGAATTGAGCTCATTGGAAAAGATATTGACAGTTTTTGCCTAGTCTGGGCGAGAACAACTAAAGTTTTCTCTTCAAATACCAAACAAAACGCATTAATTAATTAGTGGCCGAGCATTTTACCATACATCGTTTTCCCTCTAGGCTGCCACTTCAGAGGCAAACAGGATCAAGAGTTTATGTGCCGTACTCATTTTTTTAGATATTTGTTTGACCAACAACTTTAACCGAAATTGATTTTAGTTCGAAAAAGCTTCACGGCGTGCGAGTTTTCACTTTCAGAGCGGTTGTTTTTTCCACAGCTAGTTGGGCAAAACGATATCACAATTTTGTGGGAGCGATTTGTATATTATTCCTGACGCATCTTTTGTGTGGATCGTGTAAAGATATTTGTAAATGATTTAAAAATGTAATGCAATCGTTGGGAATCCCCAGAGGATATCTCGTAGTCGGGTAAAAGAGTTTTTGTTTGTTTGTTTTTTACAGCCACTGCAATTTTTTCGGGTACTCCAATTGAGACCTTCGGTTTGGGGCAACTGCCTTGAAATCGAAACGGCCAAAAGATTCTGCCGCCAAATTGTTAACAGCAATTGACCCAATTTTATGCGCCTGCACTCATGCATATTTCGGGTAGTTTGCCGGACTTTCGAGGGGAGAAGCTAAAGCTGTGCACAAAAAAGCGAAAACTGGCCGTGCCCGTTAACTGTTCGAGCGATGCCGACAACGTCATTTGAGTTTTTTGCACTTTTTCTGCTGCTGCCCTTACTTCGTTTAGCATCACGTGCGAAGCAAACCGAAAAATGCAAGAGTTTTTTTCTGCAGATCGACAGCACATTCATGTATATGTCTTCTTGCTCTGTATTTTATTGTTGTTTCGAAGTGGGATACAGTTTCCCAGCAGCCATAAAAGCTAAAATTTAATGCGGTAAATTAAATTAACAATTCTAAATACCAATTAAGGACAAGTTCAGCCTCTATAGTATCATGAAAATTATACAAAATTATGATTTATACCTCTCTAATACACATAGGGTAGATGAAAAAAATTAAAGAAAATGTTGTCAAAACATAATACTTACTTTTTATGAAACAGGCATAGAGAACCTACAAACAAGATTGCTTAAGAAGTCTTATCTTAAATCTTACTCTTTTATTTATCGCATAACATTTCTTTCGCATGAAGCGATTTGTTTCTCATACTTCATTTTAAAATGAAGAACTACGATTAGTCTTGATCAAATAAAAAAATAAAGTGAATAAACATAATTGAATTATCTCATAGTCTGTTTTTCTTAACGTCATTTGTCCTTCACAACTGTTTCTATTATTATAGCAAATACAATTTTTAGTACTCGAGAGGACTAAAATCGGAATATTTGTTTTCCGTTTTCAGTTTAAGACTATTGTATTGATAACTTGGGCCAATGCATTTTTGTACTCAATTGTTAATAATCAAAAATTTTGACAAAATCATAATTTTTTTCAAAGAACAAATGTCGATTTCAATTTTTATAAATTCGAAATTTGCAAATGTAACATTTTGCTGTTCTGTTATCTTTTCGAGAACGGATGGTAACAGATTAGTGTAGACATAAAAAAACATATTAACATAACATATCTGATCAACACTGCTTTTGTCCTATTATTGGTTAATTAAAGAAGAGTTTGTATGTTGTAACATCATAAAATATGCGAAGTAATATTTTTGACACAAAACATTAATATGTTAGAGTTTTAGGTACTATCAACCTATGCAGTCACATCAAAGGATATTGTAATATTTAAATAAATAATGCTGTAAATGGAGTAATTGCACTTGGTGCTCGAAATGCACTTTCCAGTTACCATCGTTGTGAATAGAAGGCGGACTTGGAAAAGAAACTCGGAACGAAGTCCAAGTTGTAGTTGGAGCCGGTCGCAGTTGGAGTGCGAATGTGGAATGATTTCATTTACTTGCAATCAATGAAATTGCACTGATGCAATTTCGTAGTGCCAAAATAAACAACAAAATGAAAAGGCAACGGGAGATGGCAAATGTAACAGTTGCAGTTAAAGCTTCAGCACAGAGGACTCTGTGTGCCATTGGTTGAGTTGGAAAGGGTGTTGCCTCGGCTGTCTGTCACAGCAGCTACAGAAGCAGCTTTGGGGCAACCGTCTGGCGACAGCCAAAGGCGAAGTCGCGGTCCTCATATATTACGCAGGCAGGGCAGGGACGAAAAAAGGACTGTGACTGCAACAGCATCGGCAACGGCAGCTGCAACTGCAGGCGGAACTAACTCATGACTGTCACATGCAGAAAGTTCACGCGCTGCCATTGGCATTAAGACTGGAATTGGGTGCGACAGCCACAGGGTAGAAAGGTAGCGAGCAGAAAGAGAGATTTGAGAAAAATGTCAGTCTGACCCCAAACGAAATGAGTCGAAAAACTGGCCAGGGTAGGTGAGTGTGTCTTGGTGAAAGAGAAAGCCAACAGCTAACCACAGGCCACCCACGTAGTCGAATGTCATCGCCTCGGGATGAGGAGCGCAGGACAACGACCGAGGACAGCAGCATCACCTTGGTGCCCCAAAGAGCCTCCGCTGCCATCGAACGGGAGCCCGTGGGCCGACGATTAACTTTTGATTCCGCATTGCCAGCAGCGAACACCGATGATGATGGTGAACAGCAGTTGCAGCCTCCGCTTATTCTGTTAGCTGGCCAATCCCCGCCAGAAACGAGAGATGTGCAAGTGGGAACCTTTTCACAACGCAGGGGAACCGAACACTCCGTAGTTGGACCTGACGGCGACGGTTCTTCGTCCAGCAACTCGCAGCCATACGACCAGGATGAACCGCTGACCACAAAGGTGGTTAAAATATACAAGAAGAGTATGATCCTTTATATAATTAGTTGTCAAGTTGATCACGATTACATTGTGCTTTTGCAGGACACCGAAAACCGCCCGTTGTGCCTTACGATTCAGATGACTCGCTGGAGGGGCAAAATGCGTTTGGAGGCGATACCAACTCAACGGAGAGGATGCACAACTCCTTGGAGTCGGATCCCCCAATGACGGATGCGTCGCAGACTGTGTTGCGCACCGAAATCAGCAGCGGCGAGATCAGCAGCAGCGGCTCCTTGATCGTATACAACAGCGGATCAACGGACTCCAACAATCGCCAAATGAATTACCCACAAGGCTTCAAGCTGGCCTCGGGCACAGCATTCGTAAGTGAGACATTGGATTAATGTTGATTATCCCTACTTATCTTATCTGCTATCCCAGATCTATATGGCTATACCTCCCGACGGCGGCTACGGCTGGCTGGTGTTATTCCTGAGCTTTCTGGCGCAGCTCATCGTGGACGGCATTGTGTTCTCCATAGGCATCTTGCTGCCGTACATCAGCGAGGAGTTTCATGTGACCAGTGCCCAAGTGGTACTCGTGGGCAGCGTTCAGATTGGCTGCTATTTCATGGGCGGCGCCTTCTCCAGCGCCCTCATCAACAGCTATGGCTTCCGGCCGGTGGCTCTGCTCGGCGTCGCCATCTCAACCGCGTCGCTGCTGGTCGCCAGCTTCTGTCCCAACCTGCTGTTGATGATCATCTTCTACAGCATCATTGGTAGGTGACAATCTGAGCTGCAACTCGCAACCTCCGACTACAAAGCGCACAGTTTCCGCAGGTGGCCCTGGGCTGAGCATGATCTGGGTGAGCTCGCAGCTCATCATTGGCTACTACTTTGAACGCTATCGCCCCATCGCCAGCGGCTTCTCGTGCTCCGGCGCTGGCGCTGGCATCTTCATATTCTCCATTACCAACAGCCTGCTGGTGGTGAGCATTGGCTGGCGGAATACGATTCGTGTCCAGGTCGTACTCATTGTGCTCATCGCCTTCATGGCCCTGGCTTATCTGGAGGTGGCTCCCACACCTGTGGGTGTGCTGCATGACGAGCCCTTCTCGACGACCAGCTCGAATGAGTATTACGGCAACTTCTATGTGCACAACTTTCTGGTGGACGACGCCTCCTCGAAGCGATCGCACGCCGTGCTGGAGAACTATGAGCCGCCCCAGCGCCAGGGACGCATGCGTCGCTGGGCAAGCCGTTGCTCGCCGTGCTTTCGCAAAAGGCCGCCCAGAAGCCAGCAGCGACATCCGCTGTCGGATGACGAGCGCTCCGAGCGCAACTATGTGGTGCGAGCCGATCCCATGCAGCGCGAGGATCTCTTCTACACTGGACCTGCTGACTACACGGAGCCCCACAATGTCGAGCAGTTCGACGGCAAGGAGTTGGAGCTGGTCGGCTCTAAGGCTCATGTGAGTAGCTGCATCCAGACATCTTCTTTGCGCAGAGCATTCTCTGAATTGTGATTTCAGCTGCAAAGGATTGCCTATGGCCTGCACAACATCCACGACTACGACAGCACCGACGACTCGATTGCTTTGCCCGTCTCGGATGCCACGTCAGTGGGGGGCGCTTCAACCTCCGGTCCCGCTCCCAACGCCCATGTGGTAGTGCAACGGCACAAGAAGCCACGCAAGGACCCAAGGCGAGGCTGGTTGCGCACCAAGGTGATGAAGGCAATGAACCGACTCTTTGACACGCATCTCTTGAGGTCCTTCGAGTTCCGTGTGCTATTGACCTCGGCATTCCTGTATCCCATGGGCTTCAACATACCCTTTGTGTACTCCAAGGCGCGCACCACGATTCCACTGCAGTACGCCCAATGGATTGGCCCTGCGATTGGGGCCACCAGCTTCCTGGTGCGGATTCTGTGCGGTTTTGTGGCCTACAAGCTGAGGGACTGGACCAACTACATCTGCGGCGGCGGCATGATGCTGGGCGGCATCATGGTCTTCGTCAGCGCCTTCTATGGCAGCGACTTGGTCTGGTTTCAGTTTGCCTATGGCTTGCTATACGGCGTGGCACCAGGTGAGCAGCAGTCCCATTTACCTGTTACCCATTTCATCTTGTGTCAATCTCTCACCCATCAGCTGTCTTTGCCACGCTGCGAGCCCTCATCTATGTGCGCTACTTGGGCCTCTCGAAGCTGACCAATGCCTTTGGCATCACGGCATTGGCGATGGGTCTGGGCGTGTTTATTGGCACCACGTTGGGGGGGCTGATGGTTAGTAAAACTGGCGGCTATGCGGCGCCCTTTGCCTTTGCGGGCCTTTGCATCACCATCTCCGGGTTGTTGAAGCTTATTCTGCCCACTTGGATTAGGCATCGGAGGAATTCAAAGGGGATTTGATTCTGATTGAAGTACAGCTTACGATGCATGGAGTTTATTGGTTTGTTATTCCTGTTTGATTTATTTTACAAAATGTCGTGCAGTTGTTCGTTAGTTAAATATTTTAGTGTCTAATTTCTTTGCAATCCGCATTCTTTATTTTACATTTGCAATGTCAACGACTGCTCAACTGTCAATTACTCTCAAACGGTGTTTCTTCAAACTGTTTTGCTTGTCAAACTGCATTGTGGTTGTAAAACTGTAAACTCAAATCAAAACTTTGCCCGAGCTCAACCTAAAAGTGTTGTAGATACCTTTGAAAGTGTAATTTAATAAACTTTTGCTTTCGCTGTTATTGTTATAGTTGTTCTTTTACTTTTATTGCAATCTGTTAAGTATAATTAACTTAGTTTACATCTAATGTTAGCTTAATTGCTGTCCTCCACACCCTCTAATACTACTAGCTTCGAGTGTGTGTGCGACTTTTTTTGGTTTTTGGTTTTGGTTTGTTTTCCTTGTTTGGTTACGCAAATTTTCACGCTTGGTTTTGTTATTTTTTTGTTTCATATTTGTTTGATTCAGTTAATATACTTATACATACGAGGACAGTTCAATAAAATGGCTGCTTCAATCCGCCGAAAATGCAAATTATTCCTTAAGCATCGACATCAAAATATAACTCAACCATCATCTTGGAATTACTTTAAGTTAGTAAATGTTATTTATTTTAGATTTCATAATCAACCTGCTGCAATATTCAATTGGCAGCGCTTTTTATCAAACTGCCCTCGTGACGCTTGCATCTTAAATTTGTACGACTACTAAATAGTAATTTTTGGTTTTTCAAGTTTCTTTTATATATGACACATGTACTCAGAAATTACTGCTTGATTTATACAATAAAATTAGCTTACGCAACTCAAAGCAACAACTGAAAATGTATTCTTCATTAGCCAAAATTGTGTTTCAGAGCTGCTTCAAGTTCCACAATTGAGTGAACTCGATTTTATCTGCACACTATATGGCATATAATTCTTGCATGTGATTGAAAGTTTTAGCTCTATCGAGTGTATTCCAATGTGGAACCCGGAGCAGTTCAGCATATGTTTTTAAATCCATTTTGTTTTGTAATATTGTCAGTAGTCTTCGGTTTCATATGCAATTTTCATGATTATTAGTTTTCGCTTTTCTTTTCTTTTCATTTAATTTTAGTTAGTTTCAAACATTTGGTTGTCTGCATTTGCGTGCATTTTAAAATGATGTTGGTTTTTCTCAATTCAAATTTCGTATCGTAATCTAAATTTAAATTTAAATTAAAATCGATCTGCAGCTGCTGAGGTCTCCGCCAGGTCTCCGTCTGGTCTCCGTCTGGTCTCTCGGCTTGGGGTTCTCCCTACTGTTTTTTCACTGGTTTCCACAAAAAGCAATTCTTACGCCTTAAATTAAAATTATATTTATATATCGATATCGCTTGGTCCAGCATAGCGTGTTCATGTATCGGAATCGGACCTGCAGACAATTTCCAAAATTAAATGCATATTTGACAATTACCGAGAATGCGCTGAGGGGGCGTGTTCGGGCCTTACCAATTAAAATAGCTCTGAGGCCCATGGCAGTTGCGCTCGGTGCCGCACCATTTGGACTGCTGCAGTGCCGGACATGGTCGTCCTCCCCTCTTGCCGTGCTTGATGACTTTGCGATATCGATGCATCTCACCAATGCCGCAGCTCTTGCTGCAGGCCGTCCACTCCGACCAGTGGCTGACGCGGCAGTCGCGACGCCGCTTCGCCGCCAGCCCCGACCGACGTCGTGATGGAGCAGCGGCAATCTCCTTTGCCGGGACTGGGGCCGGGTGGTTGGTGTTGTTATTCGTGTTGTTGTAGTTGTTGCTGTTGGTTTTGGCCACGTCCGTGCGCCTGTAGTTGTTGGCAATGCTCTGCATCAGGGCATGCTTATCATTCTTCGGCACTACGCTGACCAGCTGAGGCGGTTGGCTATTGTTGAAGCTGTGGGACAGCAAAATAAACAAATATTGTTGTCTGCATAAATATTGTGATTTGAGGGTGGAAATAAATTTAATTAATTACACAAAACATTCAAGTAGACCGAATTTAAAACAGTCCCAAAAACTGTAAGTTACTGCGATTTATATGCTCATCAGCCACTTAAATAGTAATTTATTTAAATCAAATATGTGAATCAAGGCAACTAATATGTAACTGATACATCTAGATTCTAGAATATTTATTTATTGTATCAATGCCACTTTTCTAAATTATTTTAAATTTATGGTTGGACATAAGGCAATTTTATATTAGCCATTTAAATAGTAATTTATTTAAAACATATGTATACACGAATCAAGACAACCAATATGTAACTTATACACATAAAATGTTAATTTTATTGTCATTCATACAAGTTATATTGTATGTCAATGCTACTTCTCAAAATTATTTTAGATTTATGGTTGCACATAATGCAATTTTATATTAACCACCAAAAAAATAGTTACTTGATTGAAACAAATATGTAGAATAGAATTAGAATTAGAATATTAATTTATTATAATTTATATATAGTTATAATTTTTGTGAATGTTACTTTTCTCAAATATTTTAAATTTATTGTAGTACATAGGGCAATTTTATATTAACAGTCTTGTTTGATTGAATTCTGTTTAAAATTGAAGCTCAAATTTCCTTTCAAATAATTTATTTATGGAATCAATTGGTTTGCTTTATGATTTTGTTAAATAGCTCACAACATAAATCGCTGCATTACAAGCACGATTTTGCTTCCGTTATACACACACACACACATACGCATACATACATATAAGCAAGATTACACATGCGACACGTTGGCTGTAGCAGAGGTGTTCTCGACTGAGCATGTTTCTTATTTCAGCACGTCAGCTGTAGACAATTTCAATTTAAATTTGCCTTTTGCAGTTATCCAGTATCGTCGTGTGTGTGTGTGTGTGTGTGTGTGTGTGTGTGTGTGTGTGTGTGTGTGTGTGTGTTTGTTGGATGTGCTTCCCTGGAACCTCAGCGTCGGAGGTAGAAGCAACATTTGCTGTGCCGCCGCCATTTTCCTTCCTTCCTTCCGGACCAACTTCCGTGTTTTGTTTCCTGCACTTTTCGTTTATTTGCATACCCATGCCCCCTCCCCCTCGCTGCGCACACCGTGCAAAATCGCGCAAATAATAATAATAAAAGAAAGCAAAAGAGAAAACATAGAGGGGGCGAGGAGAGGAAATCAAGAGGCAAAGGCAGCGACCGAAAAATGCCGAGTAAATTGGCGAAAATATTGAAAACGTGAAGCGAGACTAAAGACTCGAATGAGTCGCCAGACGTGAAGACATGAAGACGTGAAAGCCTCAAAAGCGTCGAATGCGTGCAAAGGCAAAAGCGCTGCCAGCAGCAGAGGAAGCAAAAGCAAAAGGCTGTCGACTGCCTAACGAAAATAATGAACAAAATTCTCAAATTGAAATTACAAACATTTTTTTTTCTTCTCAGCGGCATGGAAGAAATGTGTCCTGTTTTCAGATGTGTGTGTGTGGTCCTGATGTGGGTGGCAGTTATTAGCAACAATTTGCGTTGATCATGCTTGGGGCAATTACCGTTAGAAGAGCGCATCAAACTGTATTCAGTAAATGTTATTTTATGCGCAATTTGAACTCGAGCAGCAGTATGCAGCATACATTCACATGAATATAGTATTTTATTGTCCCCAATGTTCTGTTCTGTTCTCTGTGAATTGGCTTAAAGTCCAACTTCTTAAGTTCATTTGACTATCTTTGAGTTGTCTCAGAAACAAGTGAAGAGTATCAATTTCGATCTGAGCTGTACTATAATTATGCAATTTTTAATGTAATTGGTTAATGGAAGTTAGTCTGTATCGACAGCTTTTATCGCGTCATATTTAAGATAAGAAGAAATTTATCAAAATGTATATATATATTTTACATTTTAAATTTTGAATATTCAGTTTTTTTTTTTTTAAGAAAACTAATAAGTTGTTTATATTTGCAATTATTATTTTCGGATTTATAACTCTAAGATAACTTAAAGGTTTTTATTTTGTCCAAGTCTATTGATCATAATCGACTTTAAAATAATTAAATGATTGAATAATGTAGTCCATTTAAAATTGGGAATTATTTTTAATTGACAATGGAAACAAACAAGAAAAAGTTCCATAACACTTAATTATTGAAACATATTTCGAAATTTTTGATAAATTAATTTCCATATAGACAATTATATAGTCACAGTAGTGAAGTACAGTCGACTGTACCCTGTTTTGACTGTCTAATCACTTTTACTTGTTTAAATAAGTTGTAAGCACAGTTTAACCAATCACTCAAAATGGTTGACAATTTATCAGACTACGTTTGACTTTTACGCCTTAGTGATAAACAGTTTGATAACACTATTCGTATCCAAATTGAAAAATAGAATTGCGCTCACAAAACTTAACAATTTATTCACAGTCACAAAGTCGATACATTGTTCAAGATTCAGACACAAGTTATATCACACACATACACACATGGGAAGGTAACTGTCCTATTGAACGGAGCAACAACAAACTTCCGGCTGTGTGTAGACAGTTGCTGTGGCCATCGGCGGTTGAACGGCAGCCACGACTGTGGGCCGCGGTGGCCCGAATGTTTCCACTACGACGGGGGGTCGAGGGGGTGCGAATGTTTCGACTATGACTGGTGGTGGGGCGGCGCCGATGACGACTGGCGGTGCGCCGATGATGACCGGCGGCGGTGCAAAGCCGATGCCCACGCCAAAGGGCGGCGGACGGGCACCAATATTGACATCCACGTTGACGTTGGTGCGCCCAGGTGGCGGTGGTCCAGGACGATAGCCGGGTCCGGGTCCTGGTCCTGGTCCGGGAGTGGGTCGCATTACGGGTCCGGGCCCGAAGCCCCGTCTTGGAGGTGGAGGCATCGCACGCTCCTGCTCGAGTGATACTCAACGGCTTCTGGCTGTTGACTGAGTGCCGTCAAGTGTTTTATCGCTGTGGTCATTCACTTTGGAGTTACCCTCAAGTGGCGGCCTCTAATTAATTATCAATTACGTCTTGCCGGCGACGGTGATTTTGTTTGCAACATCAGAACCAGCCTTCGCCATCATTAGCGATAAGATAAGCTCCTTGCAGGCGGTGGCTTAAGTTCACATGCCGATAAGGTGGCTTTGTCATCGCTAGCCGATGAGTGTGTTTGCTACGAGTGGCAGGTGATTTCTTTGGGGCATGCCGCTGATACCAAGAACTAGCATTAGACACATAAATGCAGTTTAATGTTTCAAGAGAGGCAAATCTTCTGCTATCAATTTCATTTATTTAAATTACTCCCAATCAGTGGCAAGTTAGCAACATAGAAGGCTGTTTAATGTTTCAAGAGAGGCAAATCTTCTGATAACAATTTCAAATATTTATATATTAGTATCAAGTTAGAAACATAGAACGCAGTTTAATGATTTTCTGCTGTCAATATACTTATATAATGAATTTTAATTCCAAAATGAAACTAGTGACAATTTAAAAGGGTAATATTTGTCATTATATTTTGCTGCTACAGTGAATGAATACGTGGCTATATAGAGACTAGAAAAGTCATATGAAAACTTATTCATATATACGAGTATATGCGTTTCCAAGTTCCAACTTCACTTCAACTTTTTTATATTATATATGTAATATTAAATCGAATTTGCATTTAAGTTTTTGCTTGGCTGTCATTCAGAGTTGTAAATGGCGCTTTAAGCGGAATATTTTAATGGCTCGCAGCACTCAGGCAATAATGCAGCAGCAACGTTTCCTTGGCTCTTGCGGTGGCGCCGCCAAATCGCTGCTGACTCTGTAGCTCTTTCGCTCTTTGGGTTTGTCAGTGGCTTCGACAGACACCGTGCCGACGAGCACCAATTCAGTGGGCAATGTCAGTGGAGGTGGAGGAGGAGCGATCTGAGTAGGCTCTATGATGAGCTCCGTTTGGCATACCGCGGCTGGTTGAGTTGCTGTTGTTGCCGTTGTCATTGCCGTTGTTGTTGTTGCTGGTGTTGTTGTTGCTGGTGCTGGCAGCGTCATCGTTGGCTGCCACTGAGAAGCTGGTGCTGTAGGGGGAAGCGCGGTTTCGTCAGTTGGCTGCTGGGTGGGAGCACATAACGTGGCTGCTGACGGCTGTGGCGGCAGATCCAAGTCCGTTTGCCACACAACCTCCGTCAGCTCCTCGGTGGGTGTCAGGTAGGGAGGCGTCGATGTGGGCAATGGTGGTGGCTCTAGTGGATCTGGTGGTTGCGGCGCTGTTTGTTTCTCTTTAGTGGGATGCTTATGACGATGGTGATGCTGATGATGATGTTGATGCGTGTCTTGTGGTTGTTCTGTGACAGTCTCTACGACAAGAGTAGCATCATCGCTAACATCAGTTATAACCAAAGTCGATTCGATCTCCTCCCTTTGATGATGCCGCTTCTGGTGCTTGTGATGATGATGGTGATGATGGTGGTGAGGCTGCCGCTCGGCCGGCGTCGGTGTCGTCTCAATAGTTGTGATGCCAATCGTTTCGCTTATCATTGTAGAATTTATCGTTTCATTTGAGCTGATTTCCTCAATAGTTGTCGTTCTTTGCATTTTATTTATTTATTTCGTTTGAGTTGCGGACTCAACTGCGCTTTCGTTGCGACACTTAACTAAAATAATTCTATTCCGACCCAGTCAATATATAGTCAATGCTTGTGTCATAGTAAATATATTTTCATGCCACAAATCTCCACTGATTAGATAAACGCATAACTAACTGATTTTGCAAACATTTGACTTGTCTTCGGGCGATTGCGAATGTTTTTGCTGCGATGGCTTGCCTACTTTTTCGTCCACTGTTGTTGCTTGAGGTTTGACTTTAGATTCTGCAAATTGAATTAATTATGTACTAGCTACGCATAATGCGAGCTTCATTCCCATTGCTTACTGTTCTGTTGTCTCTGTCTCTGCCTCTGGTTGTTGTTATTGTTTGCTGCCGCACCAATTACACAAAGAGTTGCTGGCGGCACCGACATTGTCGTTGGGCTTTGAGATGTTGTTGTCTGGACGCAGTTAACTCTACTGCGAATATTGCCCGGAATTCGCCTTTCTTTTATAAGTGGCGTAGCCCATGCCACGATAAGATAATATGGATAATTAATCACACATGTACATTGGCTCCCCCCACTCGGTTACAATTTAAACCTCACTGCCGTCATAGCTTGTTTTAATAATAGCAGGACTATTGACATAGTTCAAAGTTAAGCAGCTAGATAAGTCACAGTACTTCCCCAAAATATGACCGTGAAATTGAGGTTGCCACAAGCAACCATTGCACATAGTGGAGCAAGAAAGGTCAGGGAAGTCATCCAATTAATATTTAATTTAAACTCTTCTTAATTATTTCTTAAAATTATTGACCATTTTTGAAGATGTTCATACAATTTTTGCCTTGTTTTAATTCAGGGTATCAAATTAAAATATTAATAATAATAATATTATGATTTTTAATGAACTATTTCTTTGTAATAATTATAAATTAAGAAGCAATGCAACTCTCATATAAACAATGCCAACAAATTATCCGTTACCGTTTGGGCTCTATCGCTAACATTGCTCTATATGTATACACCTTGTAAATATACTTAATTGTTAATGAAACAATTTGAGCCCGCAATCATATACTATATCACAACCAATTTCGACAAAATAATAATACAAAGTATACAAGAACACTAAACTTTAACTGAACGTAGTCAAATTCATTATCAAACGTGATGCTAGATCTGTATTTTCTAGTCTCTGTCGAAAATAGATATGAAGTCCTTATGAAGTCCAAGATGTCTGTTACTTATATTGACACAAAGTCGTAACCCCATAATTAATTAATTAATAAAAATTAGTGGAGTGCTGCTCTGTGTTGCATTACTCTCGAAAAGCCAACGAAAATGCTTCAATCCCAAATTTGTATGTATATTTCAACGGTCATTTTCTACGAGTGATAAAAAATTTCACATATATGTATTTATCGAACGTATTGAGGTTTAATTTTAACATTGTAATTGATTTCATATTGCATTTTCGTTCAAAGCTGAGTGTGTTCGATTTTCATTGTTGGGACGGTAATTCTTTTGCTTTTGGCTTTTTCGTTTTCAGTTTTTTCTCTGCAAATTAAATAAATATTTTAAATTACGAACTTATTTTTAAAGGCGCGAGGCTCACGTTTTTTCAAGAATTGTTTTTGCTGTTGCAGCTGAAGTTGTTGCTGCTGCATTTGAAGTTGTTGCTGTTGCTGCCTTGGCATGTTGCACGCTGTGTTCAGGGCAATAAGCGAGATTGTTGCTGGCAGCGCGAACATGATGTTGCGATTACTGTACGGCGTGTTGTCCGGCGGTCTTCAGTGGTCAACTGGCTGGTCAACCGAGCCAGGTGCTTTGGTTTTATAGGCAGAACATGAGGGCATTGATAAGATTGCAAGTAATTACACTGTCCGAGCAAGTGTTGGCATTGCTTTCGGTTTGCTGTTGGCGCCGTTGTCAGCTTGCCAATTGTTTTCAAACCCAGCCATGCCTCCCTCGCATGCAGGCGGGCACTTTAGCCAGCTCCTTGCCTGCCAGAGTTCTTACATGGATTTCGGATTTCGCTTCTTGGCACTCAAACACGTACGCGCTCTCCTCTAATGTCCCGCCAAGCGCCCCCGCCTCGCTCCGAACTGAGTTTGTCATTAAATATGCAGGTTACCAGTGCCCATGGTGCCAAAAATCCACTCCAGCAGCAGCAGCAGCAGCAGCCGAACTAGCACGCAAGTGGGCGTGGCACAGAGATGCCAACGATGGAGCTGCAGAAGTATCCGTCGCCTGGCACTGGATTAGTTGTAGTTTGCGCTTGTGCACGTCGAGGGCATTGCCCGACATTGGAGTTGGATTTCTGCTCAAAGTCTTTCTTCTTGTTCGGTCTCTCTCTCTGCATTCGAGACGAGCTTTTTAAAGATGCAGCATTAGCCAACTACGTGCCACGATCTCCACCACTCAGTGAGCTCTCCTTTCACCTTTGCATAAAGTGGGGTAATGGGCTGAAATGTGTGCTAAAAAACTGCTTTTCACTGGCATCTGTGTTTGTTCTTTGGTCAGCTGCTTTGAATGTGTTGAAAATACTTTTCGTATCCAAGCAGCAACATCTGGCGCACGCTCGTATGTTAAGTACGGCAAATTGACATTTACCTGCTGCAGCACATTACGTATACGACTCGAAGTCAAGTAATATTTCTGCAGACACACAAAACTTATTAATTTGCTAAGCTCGCTCAACCAACTAACTAATGTGAGCACTAGAAATACACTTTGCACACACTCAATGCGTGTTTTTGACTTTCTCCCCTTGATAATAAATCATTTTAATTTGTTTTTGTATTAATCGTTGCCGCCGCTGAGCGAGAGTGTGTAATGAGCTATATTTAGCTGGAGCGACAGCTACAAGCTATAATTATATTTACATGTCAATTGTGTTTTATTTTCACGGACTGTAATTAATGGCAAATGAATGAATATTGATTAATGCTTTTTCCTGCTAATTACATCTATTATTAGCTTGACCCAACCAATTGTGTAATTATTTATAAAACATAATGAAAACTTTCAGCTGCAGAGCCGCGTTTTTTTGTATATACTCGTATTACGAATCGTTTTAGCTCGATTAACTTTGCATAAAATAAAGACATGCTTTATGACTGGATTTCTTAAATAATAATACTATTTATTTATTAAAGTATTAAAATGATTCTAATAAATTGTCATACTAGTAAATTAGGTATATACTTATTTATTGAAGTGTTTAAATGACTCTAATAAGTTTGAAAGTCTTGTCAAACTCACATGGGATTCATTTTGGCCAGCAACTGGGAGCGAATGCGTTGTCGCTCCTCGTCGTATTGTTGCAGTTGCAGCTGTTGCGGAGTCTGTCCGTCTCGCTCACCGTCGCGCTCTCTCTGTCGCTCTCGCTCGATGCTTGCGGACAGCTCGTTGTTCATCTCGACGTGATTGTGCTCGGCATCCAGGTGTGTTTGGGTCTGAACCATTTCGTATTTGCGATCGTCCTCGGCAATGTTGAACACCTCGCTCAGCTCGTACTCCTTTAGCTGCAAGAGGCACAAGGATGCGAATTATTAAACTGGCTAAAGCAAATGTTAGACACACAACTACCACACTCACACACACGGCATGTGTGTGCGAGCAGCATATTAATTTACGCGGATTATGTGCACGGCATAAGCAAAGCAAATGCTTCCAGCTATTCACACACAGCTGCTGAATAACCATGAGCATGGGTGTGAGTGCGAGTGTGAGTGCGAGTATGAGTGCGAGTGCGAGTGCGAGTGTGAGTACAGGTGCGCCTAACGCGCTGCTAATTTCAATTTGTGGTAAATATTGACACAGACACTGGGCGCTTCACGACCATTCGCATAGACCAGGACCAGGTACGGTGGGGTTGAGGGGCAGAGAAGGAAACAACAAGGGGCAGGGAGGACCTTCTGTGACAGCGACTAGGTAGCAAAGCAGAAAAAACTTTTGTTGGCGCGCTGTCGCGCATTTTAATTTATTTGTTTGGGCTGCTGTCATTTTCTATACTTATACAAGCACCCCTCGCATTGTTATTGCCACGTTGTTGGCCTTGTTTTTGCCTGGCTTTGGGCTTTAGGCTTATCGGAGGGCTACCTTTGGAAGCTTCACTTTGCAAATGCGTCGACAGCGGCCGCGTGTTGCTTTTGTGGCATTGAAATAAACACACACACACACATACACACACACACGTATATATACATAATCCTCAAATAACAACAACAGAAATACTGTGAAATTCCTTGTGGATTACAGACCCGTATCCACAACCAGAACCTCACTCTCAGCTCTCAACCGCCTTGGTCCCGTCTGTGCCCACAAATTCCATTCCAATCCGAGATTTCATGCGCCAAATGGCACACAGAAATTTCTGGCATTTCACTTAAAAGCAAATTTAAGAATTTAATGCCCAAAACAAATCAACACATAATTACCCATACATATCGTAGAGCACAGCTCGGCTCAGCACAGCACAGACCTTGGCTGACTTCTTTTAGTTACATAACTACTTAGGGCTTGGCCTGCTCCACATGTCTTGGCCATAAAATAAAGCAGACGAACATTCTCCTAAGTAAATAACTTTCCATTTCGTTGGTCATAAACAAAAGTAGCCAAATCTAAGCAAAACTGTTGACGATTATATATACCATGAACTCTAAATACACTATCATTAATTTATTACAATATCATCTACTAGTTGCAAAAAGAATATAATATAATTTAATTTAATTTGTATCTTTTGGTATCTTGGCCGTTTATCATACTTTTTATTTTTGATACGTACAGAAGTATGCATAAATTAATTAAAATTATCAAAACTAAATTTATATTTTTGGTTTTTAATTTATAAATTAATCATTTAAAAATTTCCAATTTGTAATTTATTCATATATGCAATCTATTATGTAAAATTTGTCATTAACAGATATTAGATTGGTAGTTTTTATTTCCTAATCTAATTTAATAACATAATTTTTTTTGACTCTTCATACTCGACTTTTAAATATAATATAATAAAATAAAAATAATTGACATCGATATACTCTAATCTCAGCTGATAATCGTAGAAGCGATTTTCGCAAGTGAACAAAGCTGACAACAAATGGTTTGTACTCCGAGAGAGTGAATTAAAAGGAGTAGACACTTTTAGGGCTTTCTTCCCCAATGTCCTGTTCCTCTGCCAAACGAAATAAAACTAGAATTAGTAGTGTCAAAAAGGCGTTACTATAACAACAATGGCAACAACATTAACAACAGCAGCCAATAAAATAGGAAGACGAAGAAGAACTGAACTGAACTGAACTGAACTCAACTGAAGCCCGGCTAGCATCTGAGCTGGGCCAACGAATAAAGAATAATGACCACACGTACAGAGTGTGTGTGCCACGCCTATCCCCCTATCGCCTCCGTCACCGCCTCGGAAAACTGCCCACCGGCAACTAAACTATGCAAACGTAGTTGAAACATCTGCCAGAAGCGTTGGGCGTAAATTTTATGTGCGTCTCTCGGCCACACATAAAAGCAATTTTGATGAGCGGCTACGGCAATGGTTAGCAGCCTGGGGGGATGCGGGCGGAGGCTTGAGGGATGAGGGATGAATGGACAGCCATACGGACACGGTTAGGGAGGAGGGCCCCTGTATTGTGAGTGTAAGTGCCGCACTTTCTGAACATCGTACGTCCAGCAATATAATTACAATGCCTGAATGCTCGAATTGGCTTTGTGTGTGGAGGCGGCTTCAGAGGCAGCTTCTACGGCTACGGCTACTTTTACTGCTGCTCCATTGAGGAGATGTCTTTTCTGGTAAGGCCCCTTAGCAAATTTTGCATTACCATTGTCCTGAAATGTTTCACGTTCACGTTCACGATTTGTGCCAGCTAATGGATTGACGCTTATAAAGGTCGAGACCCATGGCGTAGAGAAGCAATGCTTTGCCTTTAATGGTAATGCCAAACTTAGATAACGTTGCCCTGATAATGTAACGGCGCTTTATCCATAATTTATTGCACACTTACGGCGTACTTAATACTCTAATTGATGAGTCCTTCTCAGAAATCAATCTAAATTCTCCGTACTGATAAAATGGGGTTTTCAGCAACTATTCTGATCAAACAGAAAATGCGAATTTAATTTATTAGTTTGTAGTCAATTTTCAATTAAAACTAATTTAATTTGATGTAGAATAATAGTTGGGAAAAGACTCTTTTTACTATTTGTAAACTATCCATTAATTTTTTTTGGTTGATTTGAGCATAATTTTATTATATATTTTTAATTTTATCATTAAAGTAAGAGCACTACTTTCACATGAATTTGACTCATTTCTTTTTATTCTTGACACACTTTTGCGACTCCATACTTATATTAATTAGAGTAAATTTAGTGTGACCCAGTTTATTATAATTAATTTCAGTTCAGTACAGTCTTTCTCATTTTCGTTCTCCCAACTTTATATATCATCCTGGTGCCGCATGCATTTAGCATTCACTCTAATTATTTCATTTATCTTCTGACTTTTTGGCTAATTCGCAGAGTTCACACCATGCGTATAATTTTAATGTGCAATAATTAGCATTATATGTATCCTCGTTCTTTCTCATTTTTTTAATCTGAATAATTTTTTTTTGCATCAGCAGCAGCTGCGTGGTTTGTGGCAGCTGATTTATATGGTGTAGCCATAGGAATACAACCCACACACGCACACTCAATCACACCGAACCAAACCAAACCAAACGAAACCAAACCAGACCAAAGCGAATCTCACACGCACTGGCGTTACACATGTTTGACGCCATTGTAATGCTAATGGCTCATTAGCACTTTGATTTTTTTAACGGAGTTGCGAGCCACATGGAGAGTCATTAGGGCTGTAAATGGTTGCGGGGGCGGGGTAACATTTTGACTGCTAATTTGCAGTTAATTAACTTGTTTAAGCATATTTTCAAGAGCTAAAAGAGAGAGAGACATTCGGTAGCTTACCTTGATGAACTGAAATGTGGCTATGGGAGGCAAGCGCTTGCTCTTCGGGTAATAGAAACTGCCCGCCGGATGGCCAGGATAGCGCGAGGTGATGCGGTAGATGACGCCCTGCGGTGCCGTCGGCCAATTGGGTGCGGTGAAGGTGAAGCCGTTGTCGGTGCCCGCATCAAGTGGATCCAATTCAACGGTGACTGTGTCAATCCACGAGCCACCCACGCAAAGCTGCAACACACAATAAAAAAAAGTGGGGGGGAGAAATGCTCATTGATTTCTGTTTGAAGCTGAAGCGTTGCGTTTGCCCTTTTTTGCCTTACCTCAAACGAGTCGACGCCTATAAACCAATCCGGCGACGGGACAATGCGCGTCATTAGCGATACCAAACTGTGATTACTGTCGACAAACACTTTGGCCTCGCTTCGCCCAGCGCCCAGCTGAATTGCCGGCATGGTGAACTCATCGAATACGCTACGCTCGCCCGTCGACGACGATGGCGATGGCTTCTGTGTGCGTGCCTGTCCCGCCTGCATCGTTTGCTGCTGCTGCTCGCCTGCATTGCTGTCCAGCAGCTCCGTTTTGCCCGTCTCTGCAAATTGTTTGACGCCCGCCGTGGCAGGCTGTCCGATATGGTAGAGCGCATAGTTGGCATTGTGTGTGCGACCTGTAAGCGAGACAAGGACAAAGTGAGTCATTAACATTTAATGAGATTTACAACAACACCTTTAACAGCAGCTGCAGCTACTATTGCAAATATGCAAAAAACAATGCACGAAGTTGTGCAAACATTTGCATTTGCAGTTGATGAGCCTTAAGCGCTGAGCTGATTTCAGCTTAAATTTGAGATTACGTATACGCAGTGTGATGCTGATTATAGTTTTATGCAAAAAGAAATTACTAACGAGACTTAAAGTAAGCGAGCAGCTTGTGGAGTGACCTGAGATGATGTGGTAGATAATATTATGGGCGACTCATTGATCTGAATTATTTTCACGAATTTCTTTTCTTATAATCGAGTTAAATAATTAATTCAAATTGTATAATTTTTTCAAATTGTATTTCGGATTCAATTATTTTATTTTCACACTTTACAAACATATTGTTTAAAAAACATTTTTCATCCTGCAACTTAATTTAATTGAGTGCCCGAATAAGCTGAATCGCAATCTTATTTCAAATGCATTATACAACTTTAGCCCAAGCCAAGCGCAGCCATTTTCGATAATTGGCATGCGCCCCAAAAGTATGCAACAAACTTGTCAATTACCCAAAGTGCAAGTCAAATAAGCCAAGGAAAATAAAGAGTCAAAGCATAAATAATAATCTTGCATTTGACATAGTTTCGACCCAGGTTGGTCACAGTTTTCTCTCCCCCTCTTGCCCCTGCCCCATCGTCTACAGCTGTTTCTGTTGCCGATGTTTTTGGCCTGGGGTGGCAGCGGCCAGCGGCGTTGCATAAAAGCGCAAAGTTGAAAAGGAAAATTTGCTTTGTAGTCGGGTTTTCATTAGTCGTCGTCAGGGCGTTGTCAAAGCAAAGCATAAAAAACTTGTAAATTAAAAATAAGTTCGAGCGAGACAGTCGGCATGAGCGAGTGAGAGCAAGAGAATAAAACTAATAAATAAGCTGACACACTGTGGCAGCTATAGAAAATGAAAAACCAACGCAAAGAAAATATCTGAAAATAAAAAAAGCCAATGGAACAAGAGACAAAGCACAAAAAAGTGGCACAAGTGGCATGTTGCAATGTTAATTGAAGACAAATAAAAGCGAAGCGACAACGCAGAGAGAAAGCGAGACAAAAATGAGCGGCAGCCAAGAGCAGCTGAGCAGGCGGACAACTTCAAAGGCGCTGCACTGAATGTGCCAAGGTAGGCGTGGCCAGAGTTAAAAGTGGTACGTCGAAAGAGGGAGGGAGATGGGAGATGGTGTAGGCAGCCACTGTGGCAGCGTGTGACAATTTCGTTGAGCCAAAAAAGACATCGCACAGCCTAGAGGCGAATTGGAGCGCAACGCTTTAAATTACTTGTGGCAATGGGCTTTGAAAATGACTTTTGGTTTCAGGGTGAGGAAAAAAAACGAAAGCAGAAAGTGAGAGGAGAAAATGACATAAAGATTGACGTCCAGGCAAACAGTCCGCACAGCCAACCAAGTATCATTGCTATGGTTATGATTTAGTCTAAATACCACTCCGTAATAAGATTAAATTTAATGATGCGTGACTAATAAATAAACCCTTAGACTTTCGCTGTCGGTGAATTACAGGGTATGTGAAGTTGTCACAAGTACTTGAACAGGAATTGCAGCTAGATGAGCATATTCCGCTTAGCAAGTTGTAAACTTGAAACAAGGACAAGAAACAAGCGAAAATAATAATGGCAAAAAGTAAATGCAAAAAATTGCTCAACATATTTTCGCAAAATGTAGAAATGAATTCTAGATGATTCTTATTATGCAATAATCCCCAGTTCTTGTCCATTATAGTGGCTCTGAAGTGAAATTGTTGAAGCGAAAATTTGAGAAAGTCGGTTAAATTATGCATACTGCAGAAGCAATATTCAGCTGACCTTACTGTTCCTCAAAATCAGGCATAATTGGTAAGCTAACTTACTTAGATTTGCCATCATTTATATTTGAGCTGAGCTTGCGCTGTAATTGCATCCATCCGAGGCAATTTATCAATGTTTCTTCCACTCAGTCCCCAGGTGAGATGAATGAAGGTCATTATGGCATGACAAATGCACATCTGTCGGCCGATTTGGGTTTGCAGGCATATGGCAACATTCACTTTCATCGCAATGCGCGCAGGTCAATCAATTACGAAATGACCATTGCGTTGCCACAAAATAAGCATAATAAATTCGCAATTAAATGCTTAAATTGTGCAAATGGTTTGCCAATGCGGTGGTCAAATGGTCGTCGCTTAAATGGCCACACTGGGAGCCAACTGGCAGGAGGCATATCTCTGCCGTCTGGGAGTGAGATAAATGTCTGTTGTGAAAACAAACAATGAAAGAGAGCGGCTGCAAAAGGCGAAGGAGAGAGTGAGAGTGAGAGTGGCTGGGGCCAAAGGACGTGAGTGTAATTAATGCTTAATTATGCACATTAAAAGCCAAAACCTGCCACGTTCGCTGCTCCTCTGCACCGCTGGCCACGTAATAAATGCGCTCCACGTATAGCCCATAAATTACACTTTGCCTCGAAATGAAACTACATTGCGCATACGTCGCGTTGTGCGCCAAATAGTCGGCAAAGCTGGCGGCCAGGCTATTGCAATAATCGAATCATAGCCACGGCCATATCATAATTGAAAATCGGTAATAGCAACAAATTAATACAAAATTGCTAAACTTACAAAAAACGCAAAAACAAAAAAGGAATAAAGAGAATCGTTATCGGAAAATGCATTGTGGCGAAATGCCAGCGAGGGTTGTTTAATTAGTTGCTGGCAACAGAACATAGCAAACAAAATATTTTAAAAATATAAATAGAACAAATTAGGAACAGACAAATTAAGATTAGGTGGTAAATAATTATACTGAGTTCCGTGAATAGCAAAGTCATTTGATTTAATTGCTCTCTTTAATCGGAAAATAAACAAATTAATGTTTCTTCGAACATCCCTAGTATGAATCATCGTCTGTGTGGCCCATCGGTGAATGAATTCTCGTTTGATTGGCACACAAATCTGTTTTCGGTCGCGACTTTTTCGCACGCATGAAAGTCAGGTATTAATAAACGCGTGGCAATATGACACACTTTTGGCCATTTCGCTGAAATTGTGACGCACAGCTGACACACTTGGCCCAACATTTTCATGCAATTTCATTTAAACCGTGCAAAAATAAATTACAAACCGTTTTTGCGCGTCTCTCACGCTCGATTTCCAGCGATTTCCGTAAAAAATTCCTATGGAACTTTCTGTCTTTTTGCCAACGCGAGTTTTAATTATAGGCAATAAATTTGTTTTTAATAGCGCCGCATTAAGAACAAAGCTCACCCATTGACTAAAGAGAGTGAGTGAGAAAATGGAAAAGAGGTTATAGAAAGGAAAAAAACTGAGAAAGCTATTACTCTGGCATATGTTATGCAAACGTTGAAGATGCATAAAAAACTTCCCAGTGAGGCGATTGCTGCTTTCATTGACCTCAAATAAATCTGTAATTTTCTTTTTGTGGCGAATTTCTCGTGTGTAGATTTTTACTAGTTGTTTTGGCCATGAAATTTGATATTTATTTTGTCGCAAAAATATTATTAATAGAAATAACATCAGGTGTTTTTATTGTAAAGAAAACAATGAAAATAAATTGAAAATATATATTGATGGCTAATAAAATCATTACTTATTATGAGGTTTATTTGAATCAAAAAGTAACAAATCAAATAAATTTGAATTATATTTGACGAAAAGTATTCTATATTTGAATTGAATTACTCAGTTTGTCCAAAATTTAATTATAATTATGAAAAGTTTCAGTCCAACAAGCAATGATTTCGTTAATTATTGAAAGGGCACAGTTGGCAATTAATAAATGGCAAAGCTTATTAGATTTCACGTAGACACGTAGCTGGACAGAGGAGAGACACAATGAAATAATAAATTCAATTCAATGTTAATTAAAAATTCAATTCACCTGCCCACTTAATATTTCAACTGCTTTGGGCGCCGCAATATCACTTAATTATGTATGTCAAATTTAATTGGCTTGTCAGTTAACACACTGAAAGAGCAAGTGAGAGAGCACGAAGGAAAGACCAGGAGAAATCTGAGCGCACGCTATAAATACATTACATTAAGCAGTGCACACCTGGCGTATGCGTGATGTATCTAAATACCCGTATTATAATGATATAGGCAAATGGTGAATCTCTGACACGAAAAAAACAAATGAGAGACTCATTTCATGCGAACATGTTCGACTAATGAATATTTTCAGTTGCAAGTGTTATTGGGCAACGAGACGTATGCGCAATATATCTATAGCAGCTGCAAATGCAAACTGAGCAACGCCTATAAACCAATTTGAGCAGCAAATTAAATTTTAAAGCGCAGAGAGGAATAAATAGGAAAGGAGAATAGCAAAGAAGAAGGGAAGCATACGACGAGTGAGAAAGTCAGCATCAGGAATACAATCAGAAATCCTTGCAGCCATTTGTAATGCAAAACTCGTGCGCTGCATTTGGAAATCTCCAACATTGTCACACACTCTGATACTCTCTCGCCTGGCAGACATCAAGTCAGTCGAGTATTCCGTTGGTGTTCACTGTGGATCTGGGTGTGGATGTGGATGTGTTTGTTGAGCTTAAAGGACCTGTGTGGCGCATTACGCATACGCCACATATGCAAAATGTCACATGAAAAAATGAAATGAAAATGTCTGTTGAAATTCTCATGCGCTCAATAAAGCAGCCAAAATGTTGGCGGAGGAGGATCGACGTGCGAGGAATTTTTAGCGACCACCCTCGCTGTTTTTAATAGTAATTTCAAGCCATATTTGCTGCAGAAGCTCGTTGGCTGCCAACAAATTGCAGGCCCACGAACCAACTGCAGCACAGAATCGGATAAAATGTCAAGTTGATGACGTTTCTGACGTGTAACCTAGTTTGCGTTTTGTTTTCCTTTTTTCTTTTTTCTTTTTTGTATATGTTTGGAATATAGCAGGCAGTAACGATATTCTGTTCGGTATTCTGCTTTCTTCCCCTAAACTTTTTGTGCGATGCTGTGCACCCAAATTGACAGGCAAGTTAAGCGTCCGGCTAACCATTACTTTAATGGACCAAAAACTTATGCAAGACTTGGCAAGGCCAACTGCAGTTTTGCGGCTTGGCCAGAGCTTTTATAATTAATGTGTGCGAAGCTAACAGCCTACATGTGAAGTTTACATGCCTGGCTCAGGCCCGAACTGTGGCTAAGACCAACAATGCGGCATTTAGGCAAATGAGATGCCTAATCCTCTCCTCCCGTCGAACACAAACCCAAAAAGCCATCAGCCAGGGCAATTATGTAGACAAACAAACAAGCTGGCATTACAGTTGTCACTTCTGTCCACCTATTGATGTGTGCGTTGTGTGTGTGTGTGTGTGTGTGCGTGTGTGTGTGCGAGGCTCAAAGGGATTACAAATGAAATTGACCAGCAACATAACAAGGCAAAAGCAACATCAGCAACAGCAGCAGCAGCAACACCATCATTGAATCCTGTCGTAAGATTTGCAGTTTATAAAATCACGTGACAAATGAGGGTTGCTAATCCCCCTTTGTCCATTCACCCCCCCGCACAACAGTCGAACAATCCATCTAACTGCCTATCTAACTACCTAGTTTTGTCCTTGTGTCATCTGCCATTTATCTTATGTCCCACATGCGATGTGACTCATTGTAGGTGAATCTCTCTGCCAATTATTTGGTCTGCTTATGCCCCACAGCCATTTGCGCTTGCCAAGTTGTAAGTAATAATAAGTAAACTCATGTGCAGATATTCCTGAAGTCATTTCTATTGCCAAGATAAATATGCTGGTATCACCAAGGTGAAAGACAAACAATTGTCTTAAACGATAATTGACCTACATACTAAAAATCGAATTGTCTCTGCTTTTTATTTATTTAAATTCATTCTAAAGTGATTTTTCTGAAATCTGCAAATCAACAGGAAAAAAATCCTTCGAATTGCATTGCGCAAAATTAAACTCTTTATTCCCAAGAATACATATTTTAAATTAAATTCTTTGCGACATCTCACAGCCATCATTCATAGATAGTTTCCAGGCTGCTTCAGTCCAAAAGGTAGCTGACAGTTGTCTGTGGCTTGATGGATGAAATGGCTCGAGAACGAATGCATCACTCAAAAAGAGCATTAGACAGTCAACATGGCTGAGGTATTTTTTCCTGTTCTTTATTTTTTTTTTGTTCCTGTGTGTGTGTTGGTATTTTGGCTTACTCTCTGGTTACATTCATTATAATGGCTTATTGTAGCATGAAAAGTGTGTCAGTCGTGTTAGCTGCACATTGCCTGCGCCGACACAAGCAACAAGCTTAGGCTAAGGAAGCGGACGGCGGACGACGGACGGGCAGGACAACAGCAAGGATACTAAGACTGGTGCAATGACAGTTGACTGCAGCTCACAGTGCTGTGAGCTTGGAGAGAGCTACAAAAATACAGCTCACAGTTACAGGGCACGTCAGGCATTGTCCTTTGTTTGCATTGCACTAGGCAAACACAAAGCCAGACAGACGTCACACAACCACATGAGAACATTCACCCACACATGCATCACGTATAAGCCGTACTTATACAAGGACATGCTTCGACGACACACAAATTGATGAGCATCGCGTGCGCAGCGCCTTTTGTTATTTTTACTTTACTTTCCACTCTCTCCGCCGCTCTCCTTGCCATTGGTTTCCTCTTCATTGTCTCTTTCTGTATTTGTTGCGGCAATTTTGATTGATTTCTTGTGGCAAGTCAGCGACGTCTCCTCCAACCACCATCTCAGCCCAACACTGAACATTGAACAGTGACACAGTTTCGGGATGTGGACGTGAATGTGTGTGTCGTAAAGTGGCAAAAGTAAAAGTCGTAAAAGTACTTGGGCCTGAAAGTCGCAAAATGTTGCGAGTTACTCGTACGTGCTGTACGAATACGCCAACATATTTGTTGCATTAAAATAATTGAAGAAAATTGTAAAACAAATAAAATGTACAATAAAAAAAACATCGAATCGAAATGAAACGAAGCGAACGGAATCGAAGGAGGGAAAGATACGCATCGATTGATGTATTGGCTCCTCAGAAAATGTTTGGCTGTTGAGTGCATCGAAATGGGCACTTGAAGTGCCAATGGAAAACGCTTCTCCTACTTTCAGCTGCTTTTGAAAATGCGAGCAAATTGCAGACAGCCATTCAAATAGTGAACGCAATTCAAGTTCCAAGTATCTACCACGAGTATGTGCAAGACATTTGTAGCACAATAAATAAATGTATGTACATCACAAGAATCTAAGTGTTAGACTCCTTCATTTTTAAATGTTGTGAGTTTCATATACATATATAATTACTTGTGTAAAATGCAAAATATTGCAAATTACCTTTTAATAAAATTGAACTTTTTGCTTAGACAAATACATTGAACAAACGTTTAGTGAAGCACAAAGCAATTCAAATAATTGTTTGATTTACAATTAGCCATAATTTCATGTATCAACAAATTCCTAAAATCTTGGCTCAATAAATTAACGAAAATAACAAGAGAATCTCAATTAAAAATATTATGCAAAACACATGATGCAGTCAATTATTATCGGGATTGCAGAACATTGTGTACGAACTGCAAATGCAATCAAGTTTCATTCATAGATATCTTCTTTGGTCTTGTATTTTTGGAATTGCAGTCAGTCTGTGCTTAGAGAAATTAATTAGTATTTGAACTTCGATAACCGCAAAAATACTTTAATACTATTTGCTGTTGATGCAGCTCGTTGGATCCCGTCTTCGTGAATTAGTAATCAATGCAAAGCAATAAATATTCTATCAATAAGTCAAGTGGTCAGGTCGAAGCTATAATATATGCATTAAATAAGATCAGGCGGAAGGCGTTTGCCACCTTAATTTGCATTTATTTAATTAATAAATTCGTTATGTTGTTATACTTTCCTTTCCAATAACTCACATGTGGTGTTAAACAATTTGCGCATTGTTGGCTTGAAACTCCATTTGCAATTGCAATTAAACTGCAAAGTTCAACAAAAGCTCCTACATTATGCACAACCACACACAAGCAAATAAGCCAAAATTTGATGTGCATGTGTGCGCTGTTGTGCATTGCGTTCTCGCGCATAAATAAACAACACAAATTTGCAAATATAATACACATAAAATTTACAAAATGGTTGCAACAGCAGCAAAAGCAAACTTTCAGCAATATCCCCTGAACCAAGTTTACACAACAAAATGGCGGAGCACACATTCACAAATGTATGTGTGCACATTCGCATACAAGTGCAATGCAAACGGCAACTAACAAGAAGAAAAAAGCGTAATATAAAAACAAAGTTTTGTTAAACGCAATGTTTATTGAGCGTCTCAAAGTTTGGGCGGCATCTTTAGGTAACCGCATAGTGATGGCACCTGATGCGTCGTGTCACGATTAAAGTGGCTGTTCCGATATTATAAAATATTGATATTATTCTGTCCGGATTCTGTTCAACTGTATATTGGACCATCTAAAAGGATACATAATTATTTGGTTTTCTCTATGTATCATATATAAAACTCACATGGTCAGCCACAATTGTTTTTACAAAACAAAATCGCACTCATATTGGTTAGAGTTGAAGAAAAAAATAGTGCTATAATTATTTTAGTGGATAGGAAAATGGTAATCCCTGCTAACTGAATTCATGCTGAAAACTCCAATTATTTTAAAACAATAGAAACCATAGTAATTTTTGAAATATGCAGTGTGATAAATTAACCGGGAGATTCGAGGGTAATCTCCTAAAAAAATTAATTTGTAGATTCTCATTTTACTCGTTAAATTTTGTTTTTTTTTTCTAACGATGAATGACTTTATATGTTTTATACAAAAATGTTAATAATATATATAAAATACCACGATAAAACGTATATTTTGATTAATAATCATACCATGGCTGACTCTCAAATAGTCTTGTCAACTTTACAAATTCTAAAAGCATTTTGTCGCGTCACGAAATCATCTCTAAAATAACATGTGTGTCTGTGGCTTCGCATATTGTCAGCACTAGGTGGGACCACAAAAAAAGGAAGAGAAAGTCAAGAAGCATAAGGGGAAATAGCATTTCTGTGTTTATTTGTTTGTTTGCGTGTTGTTTGTTTATTAGTGGAATTTTTAATCAAAGTTGCAGAAGTTGACGTACCTGGACTGAAATGCGGAGACAAAGAGAAGGCAAGAGAGAAAGTAAAGTTTTTGTAATCAGGCGACCGCGCGGCGCTTTTGGCTTTTTCCCACTGTTGTGTACTTGTAATTCCTTTGGCAGTTTTGTTGGCTAAACTCTTGAAACTTTGCTGCCATGTAAACTGTCAGCGTCTGTGCAATGCAAACTCACACACATCCTCACACACTTCAGCGCTTATCTTACTAAGGTCTAAAAAAAAGTTTTATTTACACGTAGCGCCCTCGAGACAGAAACGCACACAATCGCACAGCAGGTATATATCGGTTTATATACACAAAAATGTATTTGTATTTGTTTGGCTTTGCTTTGCTTATCTACAAAATTAAACTAAAAAATAATTTCATTTCGTTCCATTGGATCGTTTTTAATTAAAACGCCTTTCGGGTTAACCAAATTGCATTAAAATTGCAGTCAATTTGCATATGGACGGCCGGCAGAAGAAAAAGAGGGAAATTTGGACAGAGCAACATTCTTCAATATGCGTTCGTTCTATGTAAAATATTACGCATACGCCGTGTGGCCGATTGAAATGAAAATGCAATGCACTAGCAAAAATATTCAAGTGCTTGCAGTTGCTTCTTGTGCATGCATTCGAGTACAGTGTTTGTATGGCAGTTGCTTCTGCCATATTTTTATGCAGTATTTACATTTTTAGAATATGTATGCAGTCGAAACGACAACGACAACGACAACGACAACGAGAACAACATTGTAAGCACGTCAACAACTGTGGATTTGATGTTGTTGTTGCTGCTGCTGTAGCTACTGGCATGGCATGTTGTTGCCCAGCAGACCGTAAAGGAATTGCAATGCAAACTGAATGTTAGACATGCGAGACGACGCTTTGAATTTCGAACTGCAGGTGCATACAGAATCCGAACCATCCACCCACCATTGACCCACACAACCGTGTGCCCGGTGCCACTAAAGCTCAAGCACAAGTTGTTACAACAATTTCAGCAGCTGTTTAAATGAATGCCTTGTAAATAGAAATAGTTGCAGTCGCTTTACTCCGCTCTCAATCGAAATATGGCAACTATTTGGCAATTTAAGCAGCCAAAAAAAGGCCAAAACAGCCAACTTTGACCCAACCAACAACCAACAACCAACAGCAGCCGCACAAAAGTTGCACCAAAACTATAAGGCCGAGCAAAAAAATTAAAATAAAATATATGAAAGGAATTCGAGGCAGCCCCAAGTTACACAGACCTACAGAAGAGAGGCAAAAAATTCATTTTCCAATAACAAAAAAATTGGGGAAAAATACTTGCCCACATGGACTGAAGATAGGGTAGTTAGGGGCGGGACGGTAAGAAAAAACCGCAAGCAGCGAAAGAAAAAGAAACATATTTTATTTTTTGCTGCCAAGCTTTGTATGAAACTATACCGTGGGTTGTAAACTGTAAACTGGTTTTTATATGTAGTTTATGCAGTTTCTTCTTTGGCACATTTGAGCAAGCGGAATGAAAATTAAAACAATATTTAATTATGAAAAACATATTATTTATAAAAAATGTACTTACACACTTAATTGCTTTTACCACATACTCTATAAAATACAAACTACGATCAATCGATAAAAATTACACTTGCTCTAAAAACTAACTTTTGGTAATACCAAAATCTAACATGAAATCAATTCGAAAGCAGATCACAAATGCAGAGCCTTCTATCAAATATCAATAGCTTCTATTATACTGAGATTTTCTTAAAGCAATACCCTATATGTTTACAAATAGTCAAAATAAAGCGTATTACCTGCTAGTTTAAAAAATTATAAAATATCTGGCAGGTATTTAGGTTTGATTTACAACTAAAATTCCGCCACTCTGTTTTTTGAACACTTCACGCACATCCAGAACTACTATATTTTGAGGTAAATTGGGCATGATTTAAAAAGTTATTAATTAAATTCTGTAAAATTTTGGCATTCTTTTAAGCGAATATGTACAGTTGGAGTATGTGTATTACTTCCATGTCTATGTATGTGTACAAAATTTGTATGATTTCAAACTAATTGGCACAGAGTATCTCGTAGTCGAGTAGAGTATTTTTACTTATTTTTTAACTGAGATTTCAACATAAGTTGCCACATTTTTGTTTTCATTTTGTTGTGTACTTTACTCACACAAATATTTTTTGAGCAAGTTGAATACACACACACTCGAAGAGAGAGATAGATATAGAGCAAGAAAGAAAAGAAAGAAAAGAGAGAGAGCGTAATGTAATCAAAGCCAGCACAATAAAGATTGGAAATTCCACATTTAACAGCAGGAAAAGCAAAACCCGATATTAACCGAGAACAAATATGGTGTGGCAGTTAATTTTAATTAATTTCATTGGTTTTTTTTGTTTTTGGCAAAAGAGAAACCCGAGTCAAGGGTATTTAATAGATTTTTAAGGAATTTATTGGTGGCTTTCTGCTTATTTTAATATGTAGAAGGGAAGGCAACCACAAAATACAAATTTTCAAGCTTTAAAATGAAATGGAAAGCAACGAGAGGCTGGGAACCAGACTGTTCGCATTAACAAAAGGCAAAAGGAGCAGGCAAAGAGAAAAAGGATATTGATGTCGTTTGCCGGCTAATGTGCCCAGGGGGAGTGGCGGCAAAGGAGGCAATGCGATTGAAGCCTCACTTAGGCGTCGTTTAGCGATAAAAGGCGACATTTGCAATGCTCTTACTGCTCTCCCCATTCGTCCCGTTCTGTGCTGTGCCCAATCTCGACTCTCCTTAACAACTTTAAACTGTTACAACAAAAACAAATGATAGTCGCAACTTTATGTACTCATTGTTGTTGTTGCCAAAACATATTTACCAGTTACACTTGCTGCTTTCGGAGCCGAGTTGATGCTGCAGCCGAGAGTGAAATATCGTTAACCTAATTTCAGTTGCTTTGGCTGCTTTTGGTTTTGTTTTGTTTTCTGTGACCAAGGATTCGCACAATGCTAGACCATAAATTTCCTTTATCTTTATGACTTGTTTTGCTTGCTGCTTTCACATCTTGTTGTTTTTGTCTTTGTTGTTGATGTTCTAAATTTCATTTCGTATCATTTTTTTTGTCATTGCTGCCCCTCGGTCGTGTTAACTAAACCTTTGTGAATTAGCTTAAACAATTTCTTTTATTGTTCTGTTTTTTGGCATTCTTTCTTTTTCGCAGCTCTTAAAATTTATGTTTTTGTTTTAATTTTTATTGGCAGCCATTTGGCTTAAATGGGAAACCAAAATAATGCCCGGATTTCTTACCAAGCAACGCGAGGTGTTTGCCATTTTGGATGGGTGTGAATTCGTTTATTTGTGTGCTTATCACACCCGAGGGTCCACTTCTCGTATGCCTAGCGCTTAAGAAAAACCATAACGGATATGTAAACTACAATAAAATAAAACAAAGCACTGGAATTTCGTATCAAATAAAATATATACACAATATATTAGATGTAAGTGTCACTTTGGTATTAGTTTCAGAAAGATGGGCATTAAGATAATCACATCTTAGAGATGCGAAGAAGTCTGAAGAAATTCAATATTCATCAACACAGACGTGTTATGCGTGTGATTACCAGTATTTAAACGTAATTGTTTAATTTCCCAAATCAGATTGCATTTATCGAAGTATCTTAATTGTATTATAAATTCCACCTGCTGCACGTAAAACACATTATCTTGAATTTGGGTTAATTGCTTAGACAGAAACTTAACAAGACACTCAGTTGCTGCACTTAATAAGCTCTGCTCAATGCATATATAATATTATAGTACGTATATGCGAATGAATATGTGATGCCCTTGACTCTCTCTCTCTCTCTCGCTGTCAACTCCCTCAATCCCAGTTCCAATCTCTCGCTCTCTGTTTCTGCCTTCAGCTGTGCGGAATAATTGCAATCTGATGGCCGTCGAATGCCGTTGACTTAATGACATTTGCACATTTTTGCCAGCTGCTTGAAATGCAATTATGAAATGGAGAAAAATTGAATTAAATTATGGCATATTGAATGACCCACAAATGTTGTGGATAAAATGCCATTAAATTGATATATGGCGGGGACGAAACCCAAACCAATGTTTGTACAATGTGCAGGGCGAGCAGCTGCATTTGAAATTAATGTAACGTTGTCGAATTTATTATGAAAATTATAGTTAAATATTTGATTGAAATAACAAATTAGAGAACAGACCATGCAATGTTCGGCCTAATTAAGCTGTGAACTGAATTGTGAAATGTGAAATGAGCGTGCATTCGTATTCGTATGAGTGAATGTAATATAATTGAATATCTGAGTGACTCCTGCAGCGGTTGCATTAGAATTTCATTTTCATTTTCGTTTTCGCGGCGACTTTGGCCATAAAAGCGAGTCGAAATGGTCGGCTAATTGACAGCTAGAGGGCCGAAAAGTAATCAAATTTATGCCAACAATTGAAGTGAGGCAATAAAGAAGCGTAATACGAAATCATAAACAAAGCCATAACAAAGCAAAGTGCGAAAGCAATATGCAAATGAATAAAAGCGACTGTCAAATGGCCAACAGCTGGCCGGGCCATAATAAAACCAAGCAACAAGGCGAATGGTCATGAATACTTCTACTTCCATTTCCATCTCCATCGAATCGGACTCGGTCTTGGTCTTGGCTCCGGTCTTTGAAGAGAATTTTCAATTAAAGATGCGTCTGGATGCGAAAAGGAGTCAAAGCGAGTGTTGTCTACAGCGAAATTAGGAATTAATTAAGACAACAACAAAAGGCCGTTCGTGGCGAGCGTTGAGAAGGTTGAGAGCATTGAAAATGCTCTCGTATAATTTCAAGCGGAAACCGGCCAAACACAAACAAACTACCCAAAAGCGCCTAAGGTTAGGCAATACAAAATACGAGGGATGATGGGGGGGGGAGGGGATGCACTGAGGTAGGGATAGAGAATAAATGGGAGAGGGACAGAGCAAGACAGAAAATTTATTTGTGCGTTGATTGCGCGCAAATGATGATCATTTAATTAAGCACGCAACAGCAAACAGGCTCAGTCGGCGGCCATCTTGGGCGGAAGTGGCCACCTCCATTTTGCATTTGAGCTGCGGCTCCTTCTTTACCGCAAAGCACACACACAAATACAAATAGGCAGCGCGCAATCTGTTTGTATTTTGCATTTGCCCGCCGCATTTTACGGCACGGCGGCCCAGCCACAGTGCCTGTTATTATTAAATTCCTCTTTTTTTTTTTGCGCGCGGGTCTGTGTACAAGTTTGGAATTTGATTGGTTTACTTAATGGCCTCTTCTCGACGTTGTCGTCTGAGATTTTGGATTTTTTTGTGTGTGATTTGCAATGTAAATTGGGCTGCTTCCTTAATTTGAGTGCGGCATTGATTGAAGTTGTATTTATTTTTAATTAAAAGCCATTTGTGTGCAAATTATAGGCTTACAAAATTATCGCTGAGAGCAAATTACCAAAATCCGTCAAAGAAAATGTAAAAATTTGATTTTTAATTAAATTCTAATCCAATCACGTACTTCAATTAGGTTTTCGTATCATAATTGAATTTACGTCCACAGCAGTCTGAAGTAAACTAATAAAGAAAGCATTTTGTGAAGCCTTTCCAAACTTTGCTCCAATAATATAAATACAATAAAATATTTATAACACGTAGTATGTGTACATTGCAAATACTGTAAAATTACACAGAATTTTTTAGTAAATTGTATTTGATTGAAATATATTCCCTTAAACAAACAAGAGAACCCCTTTTGTGATATAGTACATACAAATTTGTTCGGGGGAAATATAATATTTCTAAAATTCGTGTAAAAACTTTTCCCATTTCGCAATGGCGAAACGGGCACAGCAACATTTCAATAAATTTGCATTGCCAACAAAACAACAAACACACTCAGATATATATAGTTGTTGAGGGACTCCGCCACATCACCACTTTCGCCCTTTCGAATTTCGAAAGTATACTTATAACTAGCATTGTCCTTCCATTTGCAGCTATCATCTAAAGCGCGCTCCTGGGATTTTGCCAATACCGCATTTTGCAGTCATATATAACTGGCAGCAACCCCGCATTAGAGTGGCAACACTGCGGCAATTTGTGAGCCCAATACACACACACACATAGGTACATGTGCAGACATTAATACCAAATGAAAATTGAAATTATGTCTATACCCCACTCGAGGCAGGACAAACTTTTATAGCCTGCGAACTGACTCGAATTCAGTTTAGCTGCTCCTCTATCTGTTGGCTCGACGCGCACAACAAACCGTTATTCTGTTGCCTGGGCGTGTCTGCCACACACCCGCCCACACACACACACACACACACCCAGCTAGACAAACACACAATCATATCCATAATCAATGATAATCCGCTGGCGTATTATAACCGCATTAACAGTTAGGCACGTTCGATACAATTCGTTACGTTTCGATAGATTTCATGCTCATTTCAGATATCGCTGCGTGTGTGTGGGTCGGAAGGGGCGGGGGTAAGGGAAAGGGGAGGCACAGTCTGTATAGGTTGAATAACAAATATAATTGTGTACAATTTGCGTAACATGCTTTTTGGGGGTTGCGCGCTCAAATTGAATTGCAACCCAACTTCAGCATTTGCTTGATTTACGCAAGCCCGCAAAATGCCTCCCTCCTCCGTTTGTTCCCCCTTGGCATGCAATATTCAAACCAAAAATCTTCATTACTTTTGTAGTGTGGTTCATCACAAACGTTGTTGGTTGGAAAATGTTTGCAAGTTCGAGTGGAGTTTTTGAATCGATACTGTTATTCACCTACAGACATAACCGCAAAGTCAATCAAAAAAGTATATGAAATATGATTATGGAAAGCCCGAACGCAGCTGCAACCACAGCCAGAGGGGCACAAGACAAATGACAGTTTAAAAGTCCGGTCAGTGCCTGACAATGATGAAGAGACCAGAGAAAGTTCCGCACGTAATTGTTTATTCATTTTGCAAAATGAAACCACGTCAAAAGCACTACGTTCTATACGGCATAATAAATGGAAATAAAATACGGCAATTAATATCGCAAAGTCGTTCTGATGAAATATAACATTCAGTTTCATCAGCTCATCACATGTTTCGCAGAGCAATGTATTCTGGTAAACGGGTAATTGTATTTCAAACAAGTTCAACCCAAGTCAAGTTGGCTCGTTCAACAATTCAGTTCTACGCATCAATATGTAATGCAACTAGCAACAGCTTTCATAGTTCATCCCTAGATGTTGCCAGCCAGAACTATGTGTTGTGGGTGGTTGGCATAGAGAAATTTGATTACTACCCATCCGAAACTGCATTAGTGCATAAATCCATGTCAAGTCGAGAGCAAATTCAATTAGCTGACATAATTCTATTTATGCGCTGACAGCTGGCAAACGCCAAACGCTCCACAGTGCTGCCGAAGGGGTTCTAAAACTTGACAACACAGTGTGGCAATGTGTGTGTTGCAAGTTTGGGCTTGTACTCGTAGTAGTAGTAGGGCTAAGTCCATGACGACATCGTGTTGCCAACATAAGCGCAAAGTCATAAATTTCGCAATGGCAGCGTTGCCGGCACGTGCAAATTAAGTGATGAATACTGTGGGGCGCGTATACTTGCCACACACACACACCCACACACACACAACTTACACACATTGTGTGGCATTTAGGTCGCTCTGCCCGGCCATATAAATTGTGAAATTGCTGAAGCGCAACGCTGCCCCACGCAAAAATATTGAAAAATATCGCAAAATGTTGAATTTTGCGAAATATTTTTGCAGCACACAACGCGAGGGGCGCCACATGGCTGCTTCACTGCGTGTGCAACGTGGCGTATGCCTTGGGGCACTATTAACCCTAGCTTCCGAGCTGAACTGAACTGAGCTTCACAACCGGCCGAAACTCTCCTCACAACTCTTCACCCTTCAAATGATGCGCTAATCCAATTATTATCAATTCAATGACAGGACGAGGGTTGCTTCCATTCCTGCTCTAGCTCAACTTGTGGTCCTCGTCCAGTTAAAGTTACATCGTGCCCTTCGGCGTTTTTGTTATAAATAAACACGCCGCCAAGTTGATTGAATTTTTTCATCAAATTTGCATCAACGTGCGTCAGTCGCTTACCTGCAAGCAGAAAGAGGAAAAATTAGAGACGCCATTGCGGATAAGGAGAGTGCGTTAAAATTGTATTATTCGGGGATTTCGCAACAGGCACTTAGCTGGCAAATTGCCTATTGGTGTCGTCCTGGCAACTCTTTGCCTACATCAAAGCCGAAAGGCAAACTTCCGACGTGGCCATTAGGTAGCTCATTAAAAATTCATAAGCCTCCCGATTCGCTGATAACATGACAGTAATAATGCTCAGAATAAGAAAATCAAAGAATAATGACGGCAAAATACCACGCACTCAACATCTCGAAATTATAATCTGTAAATTGTATTTGATTGTTTATTACATAGATGAATATGTGAACATTGCCTAAGCTTGTATTTGATTTTAAGGACCATTCACTTCATTTGTGTTTGTTGTTGTGTTGTCTAAGCCACCAAGTGGGCTATTGGCCATAAGTTCTTACCCCTTTCTAGCTCAAGGCGTTGAGGGCACATATCAAAGTCAACTCACTTTTCGGCTGGGCTTAAATTTTAAACAAATAATAATATTTGCCACGCTGCCGCAGGCCAGCGGCAACAAAGCAAAATCATGCCCTTAAAAAAGCTGGCAACGTTAAAACGCCAAAGCAAACAAACAAACAAACAAATACACACGCACAGAACGTGTATGATACAAGCAACAACATCACTGCAAATTATCTGGGGAGCAGCAACGTCAAACGCTGGCAAAAGGCTCTTACATAAACGACAGGGGTAAGAGGCAAAGAAGGATGCGGAGGGGCTGCGTGTGTGTGTGTGTGTGTGCGACTGCCTGATTGTGAAATCGATAAAGTAAATCGCTGGAGCGATAACATAATAAATTCTACGTTTCACGCTCAACTACACGTTGCCACCGTTGCTGCTGCTGCCGCTCCAGCTGCCACTGTGCGGCAAGGTGCCACTGATATTTATACCCCACATAGCTCTGACAATCACTTCACTTCACACACACACATACGCAGTTCACGCTTTGTGTTAAGGGCACATCAATTTTTATGATCTCAAATTGCAAACGTATTGTAAAGCAACGCATTTGCCCCCCAAAAAGAAGGCAAAAAACTGAGCAATGCAACAATCAATTTGCTTTTTTTTATGCCCTCACTCTTACACTCACCCTTTGATTCGTTTGTTTGTTTGTTTGCCGTATCGCACATACCTCAATGGAGCACACACACACACACACACTCACAAACACAAACACAAACATACAGCATAATAATAACAACAATCAGCACAACCCTTTTGAGCGTTTTGTGTAACCCTTGAGAAAAGTTGCGCACTCAAAGTTGGCCACAAAACGAAATGGCATATGGCAAATCAACTTGTATGGGAATGTGAAGCTCTTAAGCCTTTCAGAGATGCGAAACATATTCGATCGAAAGCTGTGACACCTACACTGATTAGTAAACGTGATCGCCGCATTATAATTTTCTATATATTTATTAAGTGCAGAGTCCATTCAGCTAATTTGCACAACACATTATTGGAAATTATATAATAATTTTATAGAGCCGAAATTCATATTCAAATATAAGGATTATTAATTTAATAATCCTTTCAGAGATGCGAAACGTATTCGTACTTTGAGTCGGAAAACTGTGACAACAAAAATTATAAGTAAAGTTTTTCACATTTATTAGTTAAGTGCAGAATCCATTCAGCTAATTAGAACAACACATAATTGAAAAATTAAGTATAAACAGCCGAAACTCAATATCTTATATGTGAATTATTAATTGAATAATAATGGTAATTGAATTAAAAATAAATTTAATTAAAACGATTATGTCTTAATCTTTATTTAAGAGTGCACCAATTTTTTCTTAGTTTTTGTTACTAATACATGATGTTAACATGTTTCCTCCATCATCCAATATAGAGCCGAAACTCAAAATCTAACATGAAGATTACTAATTTAATAATAATAATAGATTGAAATTGTTATGCCTTTATCTTTATTTTAGAGTGCATCAAATTTTCGTTAGTTTTTGTCGTTAATAAATGATGTTAACATGTTTCCTCCATCGTGACTTGCTCATCTCGAATGCTGCTTTTATTTCGATTAGAAATGCCGACGCAAAAAGTTTTCATTTCTTTGTGCATTTTATTTTTTATGCCATTAATGCCCCATATTCGGGTGTATAGTATTATGCGATATTTGTGCATGAATATTTGCTGATATCGCACTTATTTCGGCAGCGAACCTTTAACCTTTGCGCATTGTCTGCATGAAAATATTATGAGTAGCATTAAAAATGGATGCTGACTCGCAGTTCGCCGTGCACCGCATCTCTCCCCCGAGGGAGTGGCCTTTTTGCCACTCCATCCCCAGGACCGAGATCTACAATTGTCGGCTACAAATCATGTGGAGCCATCAACGCCAGCAATAGCCGCACACAGTCATAAAGTACAGTTGTGCTCGAGAGGAGCCAAAGGACAGTTGTCAACTAGAATTTATCTGAGTAGTTGCTGCAGTTTCTGCTCTGTTGCTGCAATTGCATTTTTTAATACCCTCCGAAATGATTCGTTTATCTACTTAATTAACAACAACATCCCCGTTGGATCCCTTTAGCCCTTTAGAGTACCATTTGAGAGGAACTTTAGTTGAACTGTACTTTTATAGCCAAGCTCTGCTTTCTCTCGAATTGTTAAGCATTGAAAGTGCATTCAATTGTCGACTCATTTCTCGGTTATTTCTCTTTGGCTGGAGTTGATAGCGTCATTTAATTGCTGGCCCTGGCTGACCGACATAAAAAGCGACGACATATTTCAAATGTCAAGTGAAGTCAGGCCAGAGGGCGTGGATTCCAGGGGTTGGCGAGGAGAAAAGAGCTTAAGTCGTAAGCTAAAGTGAAAGTGTTTGGATCCAGCACATAAATTTATATTTAAAGAAGCCCCAACAGCAACACAAGCTGGACAGTTTATTAGACTTTGGCTTGGAGGTCGGGTCGTTGTGCATAGTTGACCCCTGGAATGGTGCTGCAAAGGAGTTGCATGCTAATTGTAAGTTAATGTGGCATTTTTATTAACGCTACACGTTAATTAAGTGAAATGTGCTCAAAATTATGCAGCAAACTGGCAGGCAGAACGCCTTTCGGGCCGTCTTTGTTAAAGGCATTAACTATACTCAACTTACGTGCAGCGCTTCAACTTTTTAGCTGAAAACTAGCCAAGAAACTTGTGATACCAAAAATAAAAACGAAAACTTTCTGACCTTAACAATAATTTACACTTACGCAGCGGGAAAGTTAGCAGCATCGTCCCTGGCCGGGACCAAAGTCGTTGCGGTCGGTTAACGCGACAATAAAAAACACTTTAAAAAATGTGCCCATTGTTGTTGGCCAAGAAAGTTTTAATAAAAAACAGCAGCGCAGCAGCAGCCATCGCTGGGGGTTGTTGGAGGTTGGACTGGTTGGGGGACTGGGCCATAAAGTGAAAGTGCCCGAAACTTGGGCGTGGAAATTGCAATTTCTTCAGCTGCTGCTTAACTTGGGCAGTGGGCGATGGGCGATGGGTAAGGCAAAGAGGGCGTGGCGCATTGAGGCATAAATAACAGCAACATTATTCACACCAAGAACAACGCCTTGCCGCCGATGCGATGCGCCCCTAAAGACGCCCTGTTGTATGCTACGCTTTTTGTTTGGCTGCTAAGCAAACTCTAAACTGTCTCAAAACCAACTTGAGCGCAAGTTTGTCTGTCCAATACCAACAACAACAAAACACAGCAACAACAGCAACAACAACGACAGCTTAGTCAACTTGACTTTGGTGCTTGCTTCTTCGGTGGTTGCTAAATTTATTTGCTTTATTTACGCTTAGCCAAGTTTTTATTTTTACTTGCGAGTATATTTTTTAACGCTTTAGTGAATATTGCTCTCTCCTGCTCACTCGCCTCTCTATCTATCTCACTCTTCTTTGCTCTTTTCTTTTTATTGGCCTAAAGTTTTGACGCATTTAAAATGCGTCTCGAATGAATCCCTTGTTAATAGCCGAAAATTAGTTAAGCACATGTTAAAAAGAAAATCATTTTCAACAACATTTTCGGACGATGTTTCAATTGACTTTCAGCGGAAAGTAAAAACCGACACGGAGATTTTAAAATTGCGATGATTCAAAGAAGTTATCTGACATTTAATTGGCAGTTTTGAGGTAACTACATCTCAATGGTCAATGGAAAATCGACTTTAAAAGGTTTGATTGACAGTTCCAAGAAGTTTGGCGAGTAACTTATTGAATAATGTAGCTGATATTTAATTTAACAAACGTATCATTCCCATTTCTCTTTTCTTTGAAGTCTCTGTTGTTTGTTGTTGTTATAAACGCCTAATAGGATTTGACTCAATTTTCCTCCTTCCCCCAATCGGTTGAAGAAAAACACCCCAAGTCGTTGAAAGTTTGCGTGGGGCAGCGAAAGGTTCATTTCAAATGCATTGCTTTGGCAGAAGTTCACTTTTAACGGCAAGCGGTTAATTTGGTATTCCAGTTCATCATCTTGATGTCTATCCTTCAGGAGATCTCGCTATCTATCAATCGGGAGCATATCATTCACAGTGATTGCAATGACTTTATCTTATTATACGCCTGATTGACCATAAAAATTGAACCACAACTTGCTCATAAAAATGAAAAGTTGTATAATTTTCACACAGCACTTTGATGTTGCCGCAGCTCGGTGGCGTCTCCAATGTCTTTCGATTCTTTCGCCATTAACTGGCGTAAAAATATTACCACTCCCTTGGGTCAAATCCAGAGAAATTGTTCACTATCAAAACTTTACCATTATCCCCTCCCGTAGCATATCTAGTCGTCTTTCCCGTTCGCATTTCCTTTGTCTGCCTTGACTTGGTTGCTCACAGCTTGTTAAGTTTTATTTTCATGTCTACGTTTTCGCCCTGCCACATAAAACTGCTTAATTAAATGAATTTATGTTTTATAGCTTCATCGCAGTCACTCAAATTTGCCGCAAGACATCGCCGGGCATAAAAATAATGTAGAATACCAGCAAAATATTTATTCGGACGTGTCACGTAGCCGTTCAAGTTGCCTGCCAATATAAATATGGCCCGCTTTTCGGCCAGAGCCCTTAATTATTGCCCCAATTTTCGGGAGACCGTCGCCAGCGATTGATAAGGACAGAAACACGCGTGCCCAGACATTAACAAAGGAAAATGAGCGAAGCGAAGAAAATCAAGTGATAGCTAATAATAAGCAACAAAATATTAATGTTAATACTCTTTCCTCGTAATTAAATATATAAATACGGACAACATTGAGTTGGAAGCGATTTCTTTGGAATTTTCTTTTATCTGGAACTTGACAAAAATATATTCTGCAAAGTTTGTTGCAGTTGCACATGACTTGTGTGAGAATGAACTGGATAAATGAGTTACCAGCGCATTAGTCGAGAGCACAAACTTGATACGAAAGTTGTAATACCTTACTTAGGTATTCCTCTCGCTAAAGGTCGAAATAAGCAGGAATTGTGCTGTAATTTGTAGACATTTTTCATAGAGCAGCCATAACCAAAGCTGGAAAACCCAGACAAGCTGCACAGACAGTCACCACCCCAGCAACGACAGTAATATATACACTCTCTCCACACACACACACACACCTCTCTCCACACACACAGACAATCAGCGCACATTACGCAGACACAGATACAGACACAGACACAGACAAAGTTTTGTGCGTTCCCGGGAAGGCAACACGCATGTTGTCTGCGCCTTGTCTGCCTCTTAATGGAGAGTTGCCAGGAGAGAGCAACCGAGCTCACGCCCACACACGTAACGCACCCACCTGGCAAAGATTTATATAGTCCAAAAGGTGTACGCGTCTTAAAGTTGCCAGCCAACGCAATGAGCGTAAATTTATATGCCAAGCAGAGACAAAAGAGTGCGAGAGGGGGAAAGGAGAAGGGAAGGGTTTGGGGTTGAAGACCATTCTTTGTGGTCAGCATAATTAGGCTGCCATTAGCAGCCATGCAACTTTTTGGTCCAGACATTTTTGCTGCATAACTCAAAAGCCGACTCGAAGATTTTCCACATTTTGCCTTCATTTTTTCCATGCGGTCACAAGTTTTGGGGTCATAAATTGCCACAAAAGGGTTCTTCGAATTGGGTTACATTTGTTTGTGGTATGCAAATGCATTATTAATGAGCGTTTTGTATCTCATGATTTATGTGCGACACTTAATTAGGATCTGTTTGAATTGTGTTGCCTAATTTCAAACGCTCGCAATTATTGGACATATCAAATATAAATCTAGAGACAGCCCAACCTAGAACCAGCATAATCTATATACACTAGAACGAAGCCACCAACAGCAACAATAAAAATATAATATAATTTATACAGTCACAAACTGGCATAAGCGATGGACAACTTGGCAATTTTTTCTGCTGCATGTCATAAATTTTGCAATTAAAATTTTACCATCTCGAATCGAATATAGTTGGGTGTTTGGGTTTAACTTTGCAGTTATATACGATACATATGAATATTTGTTATATGCACAAGTTAAAGTTTTCATCATTCTTTTTATTTATTGTGGGAAATATAGTTTCTATATTTTTGTATAGTTATTTTGATTAATAGCTTATACTGTTAGGTTGTTAGAGTTGTGCGTGGTATATCAGCTTGCGTTGCATAAATTAATTGTATTTTTTCCAACTTTTTGAAAAAGCCATAAAAACATTATGTATTTATTGGTTGCAAAATAAATAAACAACTTTTATTATATGACAATTATTTTGGCATATTAATTGGCACACGACAACAAAAGCATTTTTTTATTCAAAGTCTCATTAAATGTTTCACATTTGTTTATACACATAATACATTCGTTAAATATTAAATCCAATGCGGCTTCAGCTTTAAAAACTATATCATACTCAATATGAACTGAATAAGTGAAGTACAATCTCAAGGTAATTGAAAATAATTCATTTCAATTCGATGACTTTATTAAATTAATGCAATTGCAATTGTCTCTAATCATTAATTCACAATAATTGCGGGAAATTGAATGTAAATTTAATATTTAATTAAATTGAAATCATGTGTGTAGATAATGTTCTCACATTACAAGAATTATGCCTGTTTTTTGTTGCCTTAAAGCAGCTTACAAAAACAAATTGCGCAATTTATTTGTAATTAGCACAGCTAATTTATGCCAATTTGTGCGGTTGTTTTTAAACCTTTAAGCATACGCTGTTAAATCAGCGAATAAAAATTTAATTAATTAAAAATGCCACTCGCATTTCCGCGCCAAGTTACCACGAACAAATAATCCTCTTACATATTGTACTCAGTAATAACGTTTGTTAGAGTATTGCGAAAGTGCGATTTAATGCAGGAATAATGTTTTAATAAATGGCAATTTAAAAGTGCTTTAAAGCAACGATATTAGCATAAAATAAAAATATTATACTCGTATATGCTGCACGCGGGCATAAATTAGATTAATTTTGGATGCGGCTGGTAACCCTGGCAGCTGCTAGAGCAGAGCGGAGCAGAGTAGCCAGTGTTGTATCAGCAACTGACAGTATATCAAATTTCATTCATTAATTTCCATTTGGCAATGCCACGCCTGTCTGCGCCGCCTACCCACAATGTCCTTCTTCTCCTTCCCGCCGACTTGTCTTTGACTATCCATCAGAGGCTTTTGTGCGCGGGGGGAGGGTGAAGGGAGACAACCCCGAGGGTCCAACGCTCCTTGGCAGCGTGTAATTCAAAACCTGAGCGCTGTTTGCTGTTGTCTGTTGTCTGCTGTCTGTTTTGTGTTCTGTGTTCTGTTGCCTAATCATGTATGAATGAATAATGACACGAATTTGACAAAGCACAAAATGTATAGAAAGAGATGCAGCTAGCCTAAAGTGCGAGCGAGAGCGACGCACACGGCGTGTACAACATAAAGGACATGCAGCCCAAAAATGTATTCATGCAAGTAAATGCGCAAAATAGAAAAGAAAGAAAAACAGACAGCGGAGGAAAAACAAATTTGTTTGCCAGTCCGCTGTGATTTACCACGACGACAAGTAAAAAATGCGAACATGGCTCATTTTACAGCGGAAACACCCGCCTCGCCCCCTCGCCCCCCATCTACAGCTTGAATACGGGGCGTGGCATTTGCGTAAGCCAACACCAAGACAAGCACATCAAAGCCTCGGCTTGTGGCGCGCTTGCTTTTAATTATAACACTTTAGGACCCGGCGTCAACTAAGTAGCTGCAAGTGGCCGGAAATGTAATAACTCCCCTCTCTCCTCTCCCCTTTACCCTCTGCTCTCCTCTGAGAGCTAAGACAAAACTGCTTCTATAAAAAAAGAAAAACAAAATAAAATTTACATTTATTATTAATGTACCTAAACTGCAGCAACAGACTCGCTTGCCCCAAGATGTGTGCTACGATTTTGTGTGCGAGAGTCCTGTGAATACGCACAAAGCACACGTTCAGATGCTATGGGAGCATTATGAATTTGTAATGAGGCATGTAATGCACACACACACACACACACACACGCAGCAAAGCCCCTGAAGAGGCAGACAATCTGCAGATAGTCAACGTAATCAGCATGACGAAATAAATTCATTTTTCTTATTGTCTGTTCGCAACTTTAATATTATGCTTTGCATCTTTAATCATTTAGTACAACTTGCGTTTCTTTGCTACACATTTGCAGTTTCCGTCTGCAGTTTCCATATTTAATGAACAAGGGTCTGCAAAGTTCATTCAATGAACAAAAAACAAGATTAAAAAACCTTTTTCCATTTTCCCTATATATGTAAGTCATTCCTGATTGCATTTCAATCACAAAGATTCATTTCATCAAAAAGGATAAAAGAAGTAAAAATTTTGTGGTTTTTTTTTAAATTACATTTTTCTCTTCGATTATTATTTTTCAATTCTTAACTATTTCTTTAAATATAGGCAGCTGCAAAACAGAAGCGAAGAATTGATAATATGTTTTGAGACTTTGCTCTAGAGCATTTCATAGTCAAGCACTCACAACAATATTATGCTCGTTTTTTTCTGTTGTAGTTTCCATTTGAATTGCTTCCAGACAAGCTTATGATTTCGTCTTTGTCTGCGTCACTTTTTTGCAGCGTGCGAAAAAAATGCCAAACACTTAAAGTTTGTCAAGAAGAATGTAAAATGGAAAAGTTTTGGCCGGAGCCAGTCAGAGAGCAAAAAGGTGCAATGACATAGCAAACAGACAGCCGAAGGATCGAGTGTGCGCGTGTGTGAATGTTCGTCCTTTGGGGGTGCATAATATATTCCATATACAACGCATACAGACAGAGCATTAGGCAGGAGATCATGTTATATTTATGTAGCATGCGAGTACATTTGTGTGTTGGCAAAAAGCTTTTTATAATTCATTTGCCAGGAGCAACGCCAAATTTGGCATTTCATTTGCACAACAAGCACAATAAGAGGCTGTTCTTGTCGCTGATTGTTGTAGTTGCTGCTGTTGCTGTTGTTGTTATTGCTGTGGTGGCTGAAACAATAAAACACGAGGCGTGAAAATGCCAGAGGCTCAGCATTTAACACCAACTACGAGAACAACAGCGCTCACGCACATACCAGCGGCCAAGTCAAATAGTATAATTGCCTCGCACGCAGGCAATTAACGTCGCTTGGCTGCAGCAGCAGCAGCAGCAGCAGCAGAGGGGGAGCAGTGTGGCAGGTGGCAGGCGGGGGAGGGAAAGTCTGTATGACAAAGCGCCGCAGCTTATGGCACACAAATTGCACAGAGTGCGACAACACATTGAACTTGGGGGACGAAGGGGCGACAGCGATTCAATGGCCACTTGATATTTGTGTTTACTTAGTTGCGGTTCTTCCTATTGTTGCTGTTACTTATTCGCCAACTATTAATTTACCACATGCACCCTCTGAAGGGGGGGGAGGAGGAGGAGAACTAGCCCAAAGCCACTTGCAACTTTTATTGATTTCAAATCAAAGCTGCGGCACAAACTGGCAGTTGAGAGGGGTGCGAGGTTGGTCAATTTGAAATGCAATTGCAAGCGGCAACATTTCATTTCGCAACAGAGTCAAGGATATGCCAGCCTGTATCCTGGCAAGGCACTTGAGAATTGAGAAACAAAAAGCTTGGCAAGCAATAAAAATGGCAAAAATTTATTTTCGCAAAAACTTGTGCGCGCAAAAGCTAAACAAAAAGTGTTGAATGCCCCATGCTCGAAACTATGCAGCACAAAAACACAGCAAATAACCCCAAAACACAACAGCATCCGAAAATGGAGGAGTGTGCACTAAAAAGCCTTCTACAACTGAAGGATACCCTAGACTCGAGGAGTATCAAGATCAAGTTACAAATAAGAACATAAAGCAATGCAAATAGTGAAACTCTAAATTCTACAAAATGTTTGATATAATATTTATTATACAAATTATATTACATTCTTGTGAGTTGTCTTTAACTATAGAAAACCCAAGCACTCAAACCCTTGCACTCATTATCACTACAGAGTATGCGAAAATATGCCACTGGAAATGGAACTGGCGCAACGCGTCGTGGGGATCGGGATCAGTATCCAGTTGCACAGTCATCGGGTCATGTCGTCCATGTTGTTGGAAAGCAAAAACTTTATTTCGCTTTCAATTTGCGATAAAAACGGCAGCAGCAAGTTGGCCAAATGGCGACAACAGTCGCCAGAGCCGCGGCAATGTCCACAAATGAAATTTAACAACTAGACGAGAGCATTTCGGGGGCCGTAACGGAGAACGGAGAGTGACTCCTACGAGGCTCCTTCGGGGCTTCGACTTGGCACAAAAGACAAGAAATGCATTTGCTGTCGCTGCTTGTTTTGAACATTCATAATAAATTTCGGTCCGAGCCCATGTTTATGCCCACGCCTCCACTCCTACTCAGTTGTCGGCTCCGTCCTCCCCCTAAGTTTGCAGTACAAAAACAAATTTCAGGCAGGACACTTTTTTGCTGCCGTTGCCAGCTCATTGCTCGCCAGTTGAATTGTAACGGATGCTGAAGCTGCGCACTGTACTTTCTATATAAACAGGATATGACAGGCAGGAAGCTATGCCCTCTGCCCTCTGCCCTCTGCTCCCATAGCGATTCGCTAAGCTTCCTCTTTCGCCTCGTTTTTGCTGTTGCAGTCTGCATTTTAATGCAAGCTGCCGGCTCCGGTTGGACTATCTTAAGTTGCCTCTGGCTTAACTAAATGCTGCTCTAGGGCCAACAACGCTGCAGAGGTGGCAACAGCAAAAACGCTTCATTTCTCTAAATATTTGATGTTCCATGAAATGCAGTGCTCCGAATAAACACAAACTACAATACATTTATCATTGCGAGAATATAAGAAAATATGTCAAAAACTTAAGGAATGAATCAGCTTCGCATTTGCTTTATAATCTACCATCCTTATGGTTTGATAAATCTTTTTTTCAATAATGATTTACATTTTGAATTTCCCTATAACATATATCTTTGTTTCCCACAATAAAAGGAAAATGAAGAATATTTCCGACAATCCCGATATTTTCTAAAATTGGACCAAGTGAATGGGCAAGTGCGTTGTAAACAAGCAACTTGGAAATACATAAACCAGCATGAATGAGCACAACAACTTTATAAAAGTACGATGAACCGAAATAAAACTTTATTCGTCGTTACACAGCTCTTTACAGCTTTAAAGGAATTACTTTGGTGCGTTTGTTAAAATATTATGGCGCTGCAGTTGTCAAACCAATCAAAGTGCTCCGGCTTCAAATTGAACTATAAAATTTATTGACATTGTGAATTTAATATATTTCACGAATAAGATTCTCATTAAGTTATTCTCGAAAGTGCTTTATCGATAGTTATAGCATGTTTGCTGTGGACTGTAAATCTGTGGATGACACTAGCACGAGTTGAACATAAATCACGCATACGCAATGTGCTCCAACGGCATACCATAAATTACAAGGAGGACACAATATATAAATGGAGACTGCAACTGAAAATAAAACTACAAATCTGTGTGTCTATAAGATATATGGGACACGACTGCATTTGGAGAAAATCAGCAAACAATTTAGTTAATTAATTTCCACTTGAGATGTGAATACTGAAAACAACAAAGCAAATATGCGTTTGCTTTGCCACCATTAGCGTCTTGTTTATCGACAACAATTCGAAGATTATAAAGTAACTATGTAACTGAATAATGCGAAGCAAAATAAAATAAATAAACAGCCGCAGTGTTTGGGCTTCAGATTTCAAAAACTCTGGAGTGCAGCAACGCAAGAATCAAAACATCAAAAGTTGTAAGGATCAACAACAACCGAAATAGGAGCAGTAACAACAACAACAACAACAACAACAACAACAACAACAACAACTACAACAACGCCAATACCAATAACAAAAACATAAAAACGGGGCAACAACTTTATCCAATTTCTTGTATTTTTTGCGCTGAGTCGAGCATATAGCGCATAAGCACGTACAAATCGCATTTCTTAGGCGCTCCTTCGGCGCTGGCCTTATCCTTTTTTATGTTCGCCTGAAAGTATGCTACGGCAAAAGGCAACGCTTGTTTGGCTGTCAGATTTACTTGTCTTGCGTGTGAGTGAGTGTGTGTGAGTATGCGCTTCGGTCGGTATCTGTGTGTGTGTGTGTGTGTGTGTGTTATAAATTGACAGCTAAATCTGCAAAAACATGATAAGACAAGCGACATGCCAATGCGGCCAAGGATTCCAAGGATTCCCTCTGCCAACGACCTACTACCTACTACCCACAGTATCTTGTATCTCTGTGTTTTATATCTGTATCTCATCTATTTGGGCCTGGCCTCTATTTCTATTTAACTCAATAACAACAACAACGAGAACAACAAAATGCGAAATTGCTTTTCGATTTATTTTTATATGTCTGCCAAGTTGCGAGCATTGTGACAAATTAGTGCTTAGCTTTTTTGTTATTGTTTGTCTGTTGTTGAAGTTTGTGTTATTGCTGTTGCTTTAGCTGAGCTGGCACAATTTATACGATTCTATCAGCGTTTAAGTAAAAACATGAAAACAAATTTAATTGAACGTTGTAGTAATAACAATTTTGCTGCGTTCACGTATCCTTTTTCCCATAATCGAAATGTAAAAATGCATCAATTTGTGCAATCAATTTAAATAATAATAATAATTGACAAATTCTTAACTGCTTTTCATTAAATTCTCATAAGCCCACCGAGATTTGTTTTGCTTCAAATTTAAATTAACAACAGAAGAATGTTAAATAATAGTTTCAGAGTAAGACAAAAAATGTATTGTTATGCAAATTATAATAAAATAGAATAAATATTTTAGATAAAATAAAAGAGTAATATTGCTACCTAGGAGACGCTATAAAATATAAATTTGTGTAATAAACCATTTATGTATTGTAAATATCGAAAACAAAATACTTTGAATGCTTTCAGCTATAACTTTCCACTTACAACTACTAGAAATAGCAAACCATTGTGTGTTCCTATACATAACATTTGATAAAATCGAATTTATTCCTATTTCCCATCGTAGAAACTACCTCGAGTTTCGTTCTACTCCTTCTGGGCTGTACTTCATTTTGAAAACTCGGCTGTAAGCAGCTTAAAACATTTCGCCATGATGCCACACACTCACCTAAGGTCTTGGTCCATTGGGCGGTGGGTCGCCAATCCGGGTAGTGCTTGGGGAAGAGTTCTCGGGTCCAATAGGTGTGCAGGACGACCTTATAGACGGCGAGGCGGTCCAGAGTGCAGCCAGTCAGGGGAGCTGGCTGCGTTGCAGCTGAGGAGACCGGAACCGAGGCTGGTGCTGGGGGCGTGGCAAGCGGAGGCGTGGCAGCGTCTCCATTAGCATTCGCATTCACATCGGTGTAGTAGTAATTGCGATTCGAGGCGGCGCGATAATTGCCATTCACATTCACATTTGCATTCACATTTGCATTTGCATTCTCATTCGAATTGCCAGTGTCAAAATTGATTATTTGTTGCTGCTGCTGCTGCTGCTGTTGTTGTTGTTGCTGCTGCTGATTATCCACCGAGTACGCATATATGGCCGGATTTGATATGAAGGAGGCGCCGTAGGAGCTGGCGGGCTGCGCTTCGGCAGCGGCGGCCAGCGCCAGCAGCGTGCAGAGCGTAACTGCCAGCAGCTGGTCGTATTTGAGTTTCGCTTTCATTTCTTTCGATTCACATTTATGCTTCATACTGATTCTGTTGTCGTCTCGTTTCGTTTCTTTTCTTTTGTATGCAGCCGGCCTGTGGTATTTATAGATTTTGATTGGATTTGATATTCTCTCTTATTTTGTATTTATTTTGTATTTGTTGGCAGTCGATTTTACACATGCCGCTTTACATTTGCCGCTGCTTAAAAATAAATGCACGCTCACACACACACTAGCACACTCTCATCGCACCGCACCGCACCGCACAGACACACACGCAGAAGAAACGCGCGCGTGCTTATTTTTGGGTTCCTTTTTCTTTTTTTTATTCTTTCTTGCCTGATATTCACGTGGAAGCGGCGACGCGCGAGAGACTAAAAGGAGGAGCACGTCCACGAACGACCACTAAAATAAACCGTCGGCGTGCAAAGTTCGTTGCTTACTGAAAGCTGAGCGCATGTTGCGGCAGGCATAGCACCGAAATGTCAATAACAGCCTCATAACATTTTATGCAGCGCGACTGCGAGAGAGAGAGAGCAAGAACGGAAAGGAGAGCGACCGAACGAGAGAGCACACTTGGCGTTGGTACTTTTCTGCTCTGTGTTGAGGAAATTCTTTTGATTTGGGCACAAACAAAAAAGCAGCCTGTTGAGCTTTGGCTGAAGTGAGCTGCCGTTACTGTAACTGTTTATGTGCTTGTTGCTGTTGCTGCTGCTGCTGTTGACCTCAGAGCCTTAGGCAGATTATTGCACATTTCCTTTTTGGCCATTTGAATGGCAGCGTTAATGAAGCAGCGCTTGTTCTGCAATTAACACACCTCACCCGCAACAAGACTTGCAACAGAAACAGCCAGAGAAACGTCAGCAGAACAACACAACAATAAGAGCAGCAGCTGCTAACAATGAGCACAATTTCCGATTAAAATCAATTGAAGCACTTTAATTACTACAATTCAATTAAAGAACGCGCTAATGGACAATGCGGAGAGAACTAAACACAGAAGCAGCGGCGGCAATGACATCGCAACATCGACTGTGAGCGTGGGCGTTAACACACACACACACACACGCAAGCTATTCATTCACACAGATACAGGCACAGAAACAGTCCATAGTTGTGCGTGGAAATTACTTTCCAATTGTTTGTGACAGCTTAGGTAGAACTTGTCAAGGAAAAGGAAAACTTTTAGCCCAGTCACAAAAACATTGCAGACAGAGACAGCAATAGCATGAAAATTACATGTTTACACTTTGAAAAATGTGGAACCACAATAATTATTAGGGCCATGATTTGAATTCGAGCTAACCTATATTTTCCTTCAGTGTAATCAGCATTTCTCTGCCCTTCCCTCCCCCCCTCTATGTGTAGTATACAGCATAATTGCTATTGACACATGACACACACTCACACACTTACGCACAGAATTGGAGAGCAGCACAATTATCCCTGCCGAAAATGTATCCTGGGGTCCTTCAACAATTATGTGTTGCACTTAAACGATTTGTACGTGACGCAGTCTGCGGTCGCAGTCCGTTTCCGTTTCCCCCTTCCCCGATCCCTTCAGCCATTCAAATCCTCTGTACGCTCGCGTGCTTTTCTATGTAAATTATGCGTGCGTGAAATTTATTGCAGTTAATAATAATTGTCCATTTGCGTTAAACGACGACCAAGACGAGAAGACAACAACAGCATAATGCTGACGGCCCTTGGCTGTTCCTGTTGCCTGTTGCCCTATCCCACCCCCTTGACACTTGTGGTCAATTATAAACGACAATTTGCTATTTGTCTTAGACAGGCTGGCAGCACTTAACATAGTCAAGGAGCGAAGGGACGCCTCAGTTTGTGCCCCGTGGGTATTTTATTGTGCTTTAAATACCGTCCATTAGTTAAGAGTTTGCGTTTTACGACCACGTTTAATTTATGCTTATGATGTGCTAATGTTGCTTATGTTTATTCTGTGCTTTGTCTGTTAAATGGTGGATGATTCAATTACCAACTATCAAGCTAGTTTTACTACTTTTATTGCCATGTTAAATGTATATCTGGCATAATTATATAAAATTTACAATGGATTGAAGTGAGTTTTATTTATAACAATCTTTGACTATCAAGCGTAGCTTTTTATTGGCCACCACTGTAAGGCATGCTCATTGAGGGAAATTTCTCTCACGAACTGCGCTCTCGGCAGCCTCTGCGTATGCGCATTTTCATTCGTACTCCGCTCTTGCTCTCTCTCTCATTCGCTCTCGCTCTAGCTCTGCTCTGCTACACCTGGACAGAGTCCCACACACACACATACGCACACTCATGCAGTTGACGTTCGTACGCACGGCATTGCAATTCATTGAGCAAAAATGAAATCACAAAAATATTCGAGCATATTTCAGGATGAGTTGCGGCTGCCGCAAACACAAAATCAAACGCAAAAGCAAAACCAAAAGCAAAACCAAAAGCACAAATGAGCTTTGGAATCGGTTTGCGTTATTGTCCGTCGTCCGTATTTCATGTATTGACTCTTATGCAAAGCGCACAGGAGACATTTGCCAGCAAACTGCAAAATTCTTAATAAAGTTGGCATTTGCCAAACACACACACAGACAAAAACACATTCACACACACACACACACACACAACAGCTGTGCAGACAAACAACAACAAAGCAACAGCATGCAGCCTCATATCTTTGTTGCTCCTTTCTGCTTTCCACATATTGCAAGTCGAACACATCTACCGAGCATACAGGCAAATGCAACAGCCAGTTCAGTCAGGATGCTACACATAACATAGAAAGTACATATGCATTTCCCACCTGGGATTCTCACATATTTGCATAAAAACTATGCATGCGCTTTTGGTATTTCCTTTGTTTTTAACTGTTTGTATTTTTTACTTGATTCGTCTAGCTTTATTCGTTTCTGTTTTTTTTTTTTTGTGTTGTTTTGTTTTGCCTCGTAGCAATGCAAATAACTAAATCCACTCAAAACAGCGGCAATAGAAACAGTTAACTTGCTTTGTTGTGACGTCACTTTTGTTACACCCACATGGCAGTCTGCAATATTTTATGGTTATTTATGCCAGCAAGCCAAAAACTGCACTTCACTCTGTCCTAAGCACAGCAGCAACAATGGTCAAAGCGAAACGTAACATGGAACGCATAGAATGCCGCATTCTTTGATTGTTGTTTTAAAACCCGAGATTTTATTCCAATGAAAGCACTTTGCGCAATGTTTTTTTTTTTGAATATTCTTTAATAAGTTATTATCGTATCTGAATGTAGTATTCAAATAAAAATACTTTATGGCGCCTTTTTATCAAGGGATTTTTTACTAACCGCGTATTACCAATGCAATTCTTACCTGTACATTTGATTAATTTTATTGATATAAATATAAAAATTATATTTGTCACCGGACATAAATACTTAGTATTTGTTTTATTATGAAGATATAATCTTTAAATCATGAGTTTTTTTAGTAGGCACATAAAATTAGATACTTATTACCTATGCCTGTAAATTTAATTTATTTGATTTAATGATATTAACATAGTAATTTAAAAATAAAAAAATAGTATATACATATATAATTGTATAGATGTCGTAGCAGATAAATTCTGAGGCACTTTGCAGCCCACAAACTGGGAAGGAAATTTGAAAATGCGTATTGCTTAATTTATTAAGTATACGATCAATATCAATGGGATCAGTTTTTCATTCGTACTGCCAGACGAATAAAGTAGACTTGACTTTTAATGCTGATCGAGAAAGTGCGTATATATTATTTGGGCTTACAGATGTTAGCATTTTGCCTTCATTTATCAACGTGGTATTAATCCTTTGTTTTCCACGAATACAAAGACCAAAAATTATATTGTTCATCAATCAAATGAATAAGCCCTTAATTTATTAACATGTTTTTTTAAGTTTAGAGAAAACAGCTTAAATCTGCCTGGGTTGCTTTCCCGAATTAAGACCATAAAATGTTTCATAACGCAATATTTAATGCCAAAAAGCGCGTTCAACATTAAGTGGGAAAGGTTGAAAAGAGAGAGAAAAAGAGAAAGCAGATGGCTTCTCTTTTTCACTTGTTGAGATGCAACGCGTGCATTTTAATGAAATGGCAACTGATTTAAAACTCTGCCCCAGAAGCAAGTCAGCTGTCAGTGTGTGTGTGTGTATGTATGTGTGTGAGTGTACATTGTGTGGGCGTGGCAACAGGTTTGAGTTACATTTTCATAGCATACTTTTTAGCTGCGCAAAAATGCGTTATGCATGAAGCACTTGCAACAGAGCAGCAGCAGACCAGAAGCCAAAGCCTGACACAGTTAGGCATCAAATTATGGCAGAACTACCAGAGCCCCTCCTCCCTCCCTCTCTCAACCTTGGAACTGCCCCATACAGGTGCCAGTGACTATATTTAATGACGTTTGCATATTTCACTCCCTACTCTCTCGCTCTCTCCGCCCTTCTCTCTGTCTCTTTAATTTGTGCGCACTCACATCAAAGCGACGTTGAAATTTATGCAATTAATGTTCCGCATTGCATTTCCCTTGCACTTTGACACTTGACTTTTCATTTTACTCTTCATCTCTCCTTTCCTTCGCTTTCCTTTTCCATTTCCATTTGTTTTTCGTAGTTTCTATTTTTTGTTGTTTTTCGTTTTTTGACTGCTGCCAAATAAAAGTGGCCAAATTAGCTTTGGCTAAGTAAAAGCCAGGCCAAGAGCACGCCCAAAGTGACAGTGACAGCATTTTGGAATGACTTTGCGTTGCTTTTGGGGCTACGTGATCCCCGTTTTAATTAAGCGCTGCCTCTCAACGCTGCCCACACGAAGTCTGCGCCACCGCCAAACCGAAGCCGAGGCCACCTTTACCCCTTCCCCTCTCCCCTCTCCCATGCACAGCCTACGCTCTTTCATGTCCACTTCCACTTCCATTTCCTCCCCAACTTCTTCTTCTACTTCCACTCCCACTTTCGCCGCAGTTGTGCAGCCTTAGTAGGCGTAATGCAACCAACAACAAGAGCAACAACAGAGAACAACTGAAAACTGTATTAAGCGCGTCCCCCTTTTCACTCTCTCTTTACTTCACACACACACATACACACACAAACAGTCTGCCTATCTCGCTCGCTCTTGCATTAGCCGCACATCGCGTTGTCATTTGTTCGCCCCCAAAACGCATTTGCGGCTTTGTTTATTACTCCTACAATTTGTTGTTGTGGCTGTCCTTGCTGGTGTTGTTTTCGACGGCAATGAACATGTGCGGTAAGCCAGAACTGTTGTTGTTATTGTTGTTTCTAGTGGATTATATATCCACACAGATATTGTTTATGCAGATAGAGCGATATATGATCCAGCCGACTGACTAGAGCTCTTATAAAAAATTCACAATTTCCATGTCTGTATTTTCCATTTACTATAAATCCGAAGTGTTAATTCATTCAGTGTATAGAGCATCTGCAAGTTGGACGATTTAAGTTACTAACTGGGCGGCATAGGCGTATTAGGAATGCCATAATTAATTAAATCAGAACGGAAATCAAAATGAATATCATAATGATGGCATAGCGCAAATTACATTGGTTGATTGCTAAATCACAGTCACGCCGTAATTATCAGGCATAATATGAAATGCATTTAGTCGTTCAAATTTACATTCAAATTCACATTTCCATTGTAATTTTCTTTTTTCAGTTATTCCGAGTGGGAGCTACAAATCTAATTGAAATTATGCAACTCGTGGTTAAACCGCGGGCAATGCAAAAACAATAGAGGTAGGCTATCTGTAAAAAAGGGAATTTTTAATTGGTTTTCAATGATTTCGTCGCGGCAGTTAATGAAATCAATCATACAGATGATGCAGACAGACAACCAGACCCAGACTGAGGCTAAATAAATATTTTTGTATTAATTATCTTTTGATTGGAATGAAAAACAAATAAAATAGATCAAGGCACAATTGGCGGATGTGACGTCACTGCACATTAAAATTAAAATAAAATACAAATACACATTTATACAGAGGTACATACGTTAAGTTTGTATGTCTCTCTCACTCTCTCTATCCGCTGTCTGCATCCCCATATCGCCGTGGAACGATGCGGAACACGCAGACAGTCGCACGACCCATAAAGATATACAAAGAAGAACATCTCTGACAGCCGACAACATACAGCATAAAGCAGCATGAACAAAAGCAATCCCAAACCAGACTATCAAATACCCTATTTCAAGGGAAAAACGCTTTAAGATACTTCACTCGTTGACATCACGCTTTCAAAGTAAACTTACCTGTCTTTTAATTGAAATATTTACAGTTAATGAGTGTCACGTAGTTCTTTTGTTGTGGTTTCTCTAACTCCCCATAAGTTTAATTCCTTCCTTTACAATATGTTGCATTTGCACCCATAGTCTTGATATACCCCTCTGAAGTGTCTTCTTCAGTGCATAGGACTGACAGCATATTTAGAAAGTTTATGGTATTATATTTGTATATATGCGTGTTCATGTGTTTGTGTGTCTAAATGTATAACTGTAGTGTGGTAAAACTTTAAATAACATTAATTATGCGCTAAGCCTTTCAAAACTGACAAATTTTGACATTGCACTGGATTAAGTCACATTAAGCGCGGCGGGCAAGAGACATTAGAGAAGTGCTGACGTGTTTTTAATGAACTCTGGCCACACAGCGCACACACAGCGGTTTCATAAAATAAATCTTTACAAATTTTGATTATTTATGTAAAAGATTGCGCAGCAGATTTGTTTGTTGCAAAAACATTTCCTGTAATCGAGTGCGGGGCGGCGGAATTTATTTAAGCCACTAGTTCATTGTGGGTGGTCAATGGGTTTTTCTATTTTTATTGAATCAGTTACATGAAAAATTCACATTTGGTATTTAAGGACAAACATAAATATGAATATTTGGAAGAAATTTTCAAACTGGTGTACAAATTTATATAAGGATACATTTTATAAAATTTAAATCATTTCCTCGGTTTTCTTGCTTCAATAATAACACGAAAAATATATTTGATGGTGGTTAAAATTACATAGATTACTAACTAGAAGTAGTTATTTATTTATTCTGAAGATTTTACTGTGGATTAATTCCTTACTATTGTCAGTTTTATAAATCAATTATGAGTTTAAATCTTTTCAATTAATAAACATTTATTTAATTGGCTCATCTGGGTTGTTCTTAAGTCTGCATCCTGCAGAAAATGCAATTAGATGTATGAGCCAAAAATACATATTTATGTTATATACGTAGACAAATCCATACAGGTGAGTCATGCAATAAGTTTACATTGTGGCAGCGAGAAAATGGCGACAACAATTTTCACGCAATCGAAAGCATTATTTTTTTATTATTATTTGAGTTTGACGTTTTCGCAACAGTATTCAGCTCAGTAACTGGCTTACGAAAAGCTGCTTCTATATAACATGCGATAACGCTAATACAAAAGCGACGTCAGGAAATCGGGCTTGGATGGAGGATAAATGGAGAGAGAGAGGGGAGCATTGCCTGTGCATTACGCCATAATTTTCAATAAATAGTTTTTTGGCCAAATGATTTGGCGCGTGCTGCGAACTTTGAAGCTGTGGCAACTGTGGCACCGTCTGTTCCTGATGCCCCAGACGTGACTGCCAACGCACATGAGGCGCTTAACAGTGCCACACAAATATCATTCCAGTGCAAAAAGTCAAAAACAATAAACGAAATGACAGCCGCAGTCCCAAAGTCGCCACCAAGTGCCGCAGAGTTAGCCCACTTGTCAGTGCCAGTTGCGAAATGGCAAATAGAACGTTTATTATTAGACAAAAAATGCAATGGCATTTCAACAGTGTTGTTTAGCAGCTCTGGACTGGACAAACTTTAAGCCACTTTTCGCTCGCAACTCATTTGGCCAAGAGGAGTCGGGCAATTAGCCCGCCAAGCAATTAAATTGCCAAGAAATTCACGCTGACAGGCAAAACAACTGCGAGTTAAATATGCGCCGCTGCCAGTGCCAGGTAGTCGGTTGCCAAGACCCCAGATTTTCGACTCTGCGCTCCATTTAGTCGCCCCACATAATTCCAAGAAATTTCCATTGCCAGTTGCCCCACAATGTCCCAATCCACAGCAAAGGCAAAACTCTCACAGCAGTCGTGCTCTAAAAATAAAATGCATCAAAATAACATAAGTAAGCAAAATAGTGTGCACAAATAGATCATACCCTGTAACGACCATAAATAGATTTGCTTTACCATTTTAAATTCGGACTGTTTCAAATAGATACAAACTATTAATCATCCTAATTTGATGGAACTCAATTTGGAGGCATACCGAATAAAAAATTATTTTCGTAATGACATTATGTTATTCGAAACATTTTTGCACATAATTATATGTGCTCATATTTAAGACATATTTATTATCTATACTTTAAATATATATATTTAGTTTAATTAATTTATTTCGCCTGTCAATTAATGATAAAACATATTAACGTATACGCGATGGATTAAAAATAAATGGTTTAATTGTGATATGATGGTTTAAGAGTGAACACCCTTTAACATTTATAACAGGGGAAAATGAAAAGAATGTGTCCATAATCCTTGACTTCGTTGTCGAGGTTGTAGTTGTAGTTAATTCAGTCGTTGTAAAAATTGCAAATATTTAATAAGGGCTCCTGCTACAAATTAAGAGCAAATATTTACTAAGCGAAGAGTGAGACGACAAGGAATATACGAGTATACTCGTAAGTAATTCACTAAAAAATGTAATATTAAAAGCGAATAGCGCTCGTGGACTCAAAGTGCCAAAATTGTTTTTTATTAAATTCGTAAAGAAATGTTTAAGGCCAAGATTGAGTAAGACAGAAAATATGACTCAGTCATAAAATATAATTTAAATAAGTTAATAATTTTATCTATTTCAGTTAAAGTACACAACCCTTTAGCTTAGCTTTAACCTTTTATTTGGCCTGTCATTTGCAACTGATTCATTACATCTGCTATCCAACTTGTCGAGTTACCACTGTGCCCCCAACACTTTTCTAGCATGGCCAAGAGCGTGCCACAGACTCTTCTCTTGCTCGTCACCCCGCATCCAGCCTTCAACGAGCTTGGGCTCTTAGCGCCCACTCACAAAAATAAAAACAACAACTCATTTAGCTGCACAGAATCATGCCTCAGTTGACGTGAATCACTCACTTAGACACTCGAGACGACTGCGAGAGGGGCGAGTGACAGTGGAAAATGGGAAACGAGCACAAGGGGGGAGGAAAAACTATTTTCGCGTCTGCGAGGCCTATTAGCTCTGACCGAGATGATCCCAAGTAGCACAGCGTTGAAAATTTACCTCTCAAGCTGTCACTTGGCGTCTATCTATGAAGAGAATTATGTCGTGGGGGAGACGGGAGAAGGGCGAAGGGAGAAGGACTTGAGGGACGGGGATTCTCAGCAAGATGACAACACAACTGGGGGAAAATGCGCGGAAAAATGAATACGACAAAGACAAACTCAAAAGGAAAATGAAAATGCAAACTTTTGAATTGCTCATTAGACACGCTAGTTTTCGGGGGCACAAACACATTTACAGCGCACACACACACACACACACACACACAAACTATACTCCGAGTGTGTTTGTAGGAAAACTTACTTTGAGTTTTTGCGCCGAAAGCAAAACAAAAAAAAAAAGGAAAACTGAAGAAAAATAAAAACATTTGACAGCCCAATAGCGCTCTAGGGCGGTCTGTTGTGTAGGCGTGGCAGTTTCTGTTAGTTTGCTTCATGTCATGTGCTGTTCGTTTACCCATTTCATCTCCTGCCTCAGCCACACACATCATTGCCATCCTAATGAGACTGAGACCGAGACGGAGACTGAAGTGAAGTGAGTTCACTTATGCGCAGCAGCGCCGACCCAAAGCGACGGCAATGTCAAGGCGCTTTTAAAAGTGCGCTATCAATGGAAGCCCATTAGCAAACCCCAGCGATGAGTAATGAACTCAAGTCATCAGTTTTCTACAATTTTGAATTATTCTTAAAGTAAGAAACGTTGCGATAATGAAGTCTTCGTTCGTTCTACAAATACTAATAATTTACTAAGTCTTCTAAAAGTGTTTATTTCAATTAAAGAAAATATGTCAACGCAAAATAGTCATTCAAATTAAATATATTTGTTATGACGATGTCTTGAGCACTTTATATTTTACGATCAACAACTTGCTCAGCATTCTATTAAACTAAAGCGTATAAACACTTTAATTGATTTATAGTAGTCAGTATACATGTGTATTACTAACATTATTTCTAAGATTTTAATGACTACAAATTATTTCTTGGATTACTTCAAAGTTTTTCATCAGAACTCAAACATATTCAAAGGGACTTTGTTATATTTCTGTTTACCATAATTCGATACTTCTTTTCATCGATTTGAGAGGGTACAGGAGAAATTGTCGAAAATCAAAAATAATCTTTTTCTAAAGAATAAAATGGTAGCTCTCGTCGGCTGTTATATCCATTTCTTGTTGGCACAAAATATTAATACCCATCGTCATTCTAATAAAAGTATATTGTAAAAACTATGTTGTGGGTTAATTCAACTTGCAGAGCATTATTGAGAGCAAATTATTTGGCAAGTTATCATAAAATTACGTATAAGGGTTAAATAATAAATTTATGAAAAAAAAAAAAAAAGAATTAATTTATTTAAAAAAACATATAAATACAATTAAATATTTCATTAGGCTAATACCTAATTGACCGAGACTAGTAATGTTTCCTCAATTAAGTCTATAAAATGACGTTACTTAAAATGTATGAATAACTTATTCAAGTTTGCAACCAGTTTCAGCCTCACTTTTATTTATGTTCCCGAATATGCACTTATGAAGCATGCAACATGCAACAAGTGTGAACTTCTGTTTCGTGTCCGGCAATTGAGCATTTTGTGTCAACAGAAAACATATTTACATTGCTCGTATTCTTAACAGTGCCTGCCACATGAATCATGAGTCATGAAGCACATTCAAGTGGCATGGTTTGTTTAATTACTTCCCCTTATTTGGCTGTGATTCCTCAGCTGTTGACAAATGTGCATTTCATTAATGCACTCTGCAGTGGGAGGGATTGTTGGTTGTTCGGGATCTGATTTAAAGCCGAGCATGGAAAACAACACCACGACCTGAAACGCCTTGAAATTCAATATTTTGACAGCTTGTACAATTTGAAGCTGAACAATTTTGCTTTATTTTTGTCGGCTCGGCTCAGGGTGTGGCGTGTTCAGGGAGGGGGTTCAGTTGTCACACACATTGGGTCAAGTTGTCAACGCCACAGTTGCCACGTTCCGTTTAGCCACCCGGTGGTAACCACCCAGCTGGCAACTTGTCGCCACTTTATTAACTGTCAATCTGCGCGTGTTTTGACTTCCACTTTCTTGGACTCGAACACTGCAGCACTCTAGGGTATATCCACAAGGTCTGTGCGACAATATGATAGGCCTCGCCAAGTTTAATTCGCAAGCAATAAAAAGAAAAGTAATAAAAGAACATCGCAAAGCTGAACTACAAGCAAGGGCGAAGCGGAACAATTTTCAAAAGTTTATATAACAACCGAACCCCTAAAAGACTTTGTAATTAATCAATGACCTCATCGACGTTTGTTTCTAAATATTTATATTTGTGTACTCCTTAGTTCAATAGCATTTCCGAATAAGTGTTAGAATATATTTGTAATTCTTTTAATTTAATAATGAGAAAAGTAATAAAAAAACATCGCTCGCTAGAAAAGCTGAACTATAAGCAAGGGCAATATATTAATAACAGAACCCTTAAACGACTTTATAATCGTCGACATTTGCTTCGAAATATTTCTATGCCTATACTCCATAGCTCTATAGTTTTTCCAATATTTTATTGTAATTCTATCATTTACTTGAATTTATAAAGTATTTAAATGAGTCCTACTTTCAAGTAAAACAATTTTCAGCCCCGACTTCATTGAGTTCCCGACAGCTGCTCTACTTTGTGCTGTTGCTCAGCTTTTGGTGACAGGACTCTCACCTCATGGCCGTATTTTGAAATGGCTTCTGAGTCTCAAGATGTCTCCTGTTGCGCTTGACAAAACATGTTATTCAATATTTGCCATCGTGTTTTCTCTCCATCGGGAACACAACACACTCATATGATAATCTAGAGTTCAATGGGGGAACTGACTAAGTGAAGAATTTCATATCATGTCCAACTTTTAAGTTGAAATGCACATTCAGTTCCCGTTCGGATGAATGTTGAATTTGATTGTTTGTCTGTGGCGCCACGCGGGTGTGGCACGGAGACGGTCACAGGAGACAGAGAGAGGAAACAGACGGAAAGAACATTTGTGCCATTAACCCAGTTGGCCAATGCTCGACAGTTGGTTGCAACAACATCAAAGCGACAATCCTGATGATGCTCAGATACGATGAGTGCGAATTCGAGTGCTGCCCGCTGGGTTCGAAAGCGGAGACGAAGGCTGACACCCCCCCCCCTCCCACCTTAAACCCCTCCCCCTGTTCAGTGTCCCTAGCATTCTTGTTGCTCCCCAAGCCCTCTGTGCAAACAATGGACGTGCAGTTTGAAGTGCATGACACAATTGCGGATAGTAAAATAAAATATGAAGGAAAGAATATATTGTATATATAGAAAAAACTAAATAAATACAAGTGCGGGTATGTATGAGTAAGTATGCGGATGAGTGCGAGTACTCGTACTCATACTCATACTCGTATTCGTATTCGTACTCGTACTCATCCTGTGTGTACATGCGACGACAGTGGAAAACAATGCAACGCCAAATGAAAAGTGCACATTTTTTGACAACGACAGCACAAAAACAAATTGCATACAAATACATTTTATCTGTGAAGTGTTTTGTCAGCAAGTCGGCTAAAAGGATAAGGCCGAGGGGAAGTGCGGTTCGCATTTCAGAACCTTGACATGCCACAGTGTTGCCAAAGTTCAGCATAACGTTGCATTCCCCGTCGAGTGCATTCCGTCGACATTTCTGTCAAACAGATTGCACATTCCTTTTTGTTTAACTTCTTGATTTATTTCAGTCCACCTCGATTTAACTTCAGTGGTCACTTTTAAATTTAATCCAAAAATTAATATTTTTATACACAGTATTAGGCGAAACTATACGATTACTCTTATGACTAATTTAATTTAATTAATAATATGCATGTACATTTGCATAAAAAGGAAACTGCCAAAAGAATAAACCTGCATACACAAATAAAAGTGAAAATAATAATTATATTAAAAAATTACCCGCAGGTGGGCGAAATTTGATATTCTCAAAACATTGGTGGTAATTAATATTATTATTGCGGCAAATATTTTGTCAAATCCATTACTATTAGGAATATTAGATTTAAATCATTGATTAACATAATAAGTTATTTCCTGCCATGCTATGAAGCAAGAATTAAATGTTGCCGTCTCATTATGCAAATCAGCGTCATTAAAATAATAGTGAAATATGAACAATTTATAAATATATTTGACACTGCTCTTGTTCCTGTATCATAAATCTACCCAGTTTTTTTGCACTGCGCTTTTATCAATTGAACAATACAAACGATCGACAGAAGCCATCCTTCTAGGAAGTCGAATATACATTTATAGTATATAGTTATCCTGATTTTTTATTTGTCAACTTAATATTTTTTTCTTCTCTTGCTAAATTGTAAACCATCTTCATTTAAAAATAACAAATGTAAGTAAATCAACATATTTTAACTATTAATGATTGACATATAATTCTTTTCAAAACGCAGCTATTTATTTTATGCTCAGACTATTATAAATCTATATTTTCTACGCTCTCACAGACATTGTCAATGTGCAGAAGGAAATCTCGTCGCAGTTTGCTACAAATGTTGGCAAACAATCTAATTTGAGGCCCCACTCAGTAGGCCTCCAATTGCCACAGATTACAGTAAGTATAAGCTGGCAGCGTGCCGCGTTCGAAATCTGTTCGCCATTCTCGAATACAATGGCCAATTGTGCTGTGCACATGTTTCCACTTAGAGGACCTCCCAGAAACCACCCAAAAAGCTCGAGGATGTCAGACCCATTTGGAACTTGAGGCTGTCAGCGCATAATTGGCTCAATTCAATGGGCGGGCAATGAAAAATGAGCGCAGGTTAAAGCTGATGGGCACACTTGGAGTACGAATAAATAAATAATTGTGCCAGGATTGCGTTGGGTTCAAAGAAATGAAAGCAGTAGTAAGACTTCGACAGCGACTGTGGCTGTGAACGTCAGCCAATAAATAACAAATTTGATTTTGATATGCCATTTGTTGTGGTGCTAATGTGGCCAAAGGTCATTTCATTTGGCCCAATCCGAGCCAATTAAAAAGCTAATAAGCAGCGCAAGTTGGAGATACGCCGGACACAGTTGCAATTGCCAAATGTTGGGCTTAATTAGCTTGGCATATACGAAACCCGTTGAACCTAAACCAACCGCCAACGTTTGTAATTTAAAACTGTCAACGGCAGGCGACGAGCAATGGGCGATGGATATGGGGATGGAGATGGAGATGGGCGGGGAGGCTGAGTGCGGCACATGTCCACGACGAGGACCAAGGACTATAATTTATTAGCAACAGTCACCACATAGACTCAGGCGCCACGCCCATTGCACAACGCTCCACGCACCGCCCACTCCACGCACCATGATAAATGGCATTTATATTGGGTTACAGTTGCCAACGTTTTGTGCAAACTAACGGCACACTTTTGCATGCCATAATTATCAGTCTAGCATTTCCCTCCACTCATCATCATCATCATCGTCATCGTTATCATCCTCATCCTCATCATATTATTCCCCCATTCAAAACCTAAAACCTCTGAGCCGACAGCTGTAATTATTTGCCATAATACGACATTATTTATGCCCATTTAATGCTAATTCGGTTGAATGTGTCCCTTTAAAAAAGAGTTGACAAGCTTGTGGCTAGAAATTAGTGCAGGAAGTTTCAATTTATTCATTCGCTTTGCATTTGAATAAATTAAGTCGAGTTCAGTTTGGCATTTACAAAATTTGCATTCTAATTACATAAACAATACTATAAAAATATCAAAATTCTCCACAACGCTTTCATCAGGCATTACTTGAAGTGCTTGAATCCTACTCAAAACTAGGCAAGAAATACTGTAGATTAATCCGTCAAGTCCGTGAACTTGAACTGCAGCGGAATACGGGGCGTGGCCAGTTGATATGCAATAAAGGGCTTATCCGCCGGATGATTAAATTCCACCTCAAAGTGTCTCAGCAAACGTGCCACACCGATTTCCAGCTCCATTTCGGCAATGCGTCGCCCGATGCAACTGCGTGCCCCAAAGCCAAAAGGCAAATATGCAAACGGATGACTTGGCTTGGTGGCCGCAGGGCAACCAGAGGATTCCGTTTGACCCTCGCGCAGCCAACGCTCGGGTATGAACTCGTCCGGCTGCGAGAAGTGTTTGGGATTGCGCCACAGGTTCAAGTGCACCATTGCAATCTCGCTACCCTCGGGCACAGTGTAACCGCTGAGCACCAGCTCCTGGCGGGTGGTCCGCACATTGGCCGAGGTCAACGGGTAATAGCGGAGGCTCTCCTTGATGCAGGCACGCAAATAGGGCAAATTCTTCATGGACTCCACAGTCAGAGGCGTATCCTTCTCCGGCAGAATGCCGCGTATTTCGGCCCGTAGTCTGGCCTGTTTCTCGGGGTGCTGGGCCAGCGCCAGGAGAATGGCCGCAAAGGTGCTAGTAGTCTGCAATTTGAGGGAAACTTCAGTTGACTAACATACGTATAATCGGAGTAATCGGACTCACTGTGTCGACACCGGCAAAGAGCATGTCCATGGCCATGACCACGGCGTATTTGTGATTGATGGCCAACAGTTTCTCCAGCACACTCTTTTCCGCATCGCTATTCGCATCCTTCGCTTTCTCGATGCGTTCCACCGCCTCCTGAACATAGCCAGTCGTTATTTCCATGGCTTCATCCAATAGGCTGATGGCCTCCTTTAGCTTGGGGGTTTTGAACTGACGCCACAGAGAGGGCTTGATCTCCAGATCGACGGCCACGTCGAGGAAGCGTTGCAGCAGCTTAAAAAAGTGTCGACCCGTCGGATTGCTGTTGTCTATGAGACCCAACTGGCGATCCAACGCAATCATGGACACAGATTCAAAAGTCCAAGCGCTAATTTCATCCTTGAAATCCTTAGGAACTTCGAGCGTTTCAGCATCACGAATTGCCTTGATTCTGTTAAGGAAATTTGATTAGTACCTAAATATCAAATTGAAGTGGATAAATGAAATATATAAGTAAGTTAGTTTAATAACAATAGTGAACTACTAAGACAGGAATTGTTAGATCAAAGCTTTAAGTGGAGAAATTTATTTACTATATATTTACTATTAAACAAGTAAGAAAGCTACAGTCGAGAGTGCTCGACCGTATGATACCCGCAACCCATTCCGAGAGAAAACAAAAAACTTAAATGATATTTTAACAAATAATATACCAAATATACTAAAACTTGTTTTTTTGTATATATTTGAAAATAGCGAATAAAAATCCACAACACCGTTATGGTCACACTGTCAACAAAACAAACAAAGCGCGGGCAGCTGCAAGTGAATTTTCCATAAAAAATTGATTCTTTAATAACTTCCTTGTTTTTCATTCGATCTCAATCAAATTCACAGGAATCATAGAAAATATTAATATGCATACCAAAATTCAATGCTCTAGGACTATTATTACGGCTTTTACAGACTTTTGGGGGCGGAAAGGGGCGTGGCATCCAACATTTGAAATAAACTTGATCTGCTTACGCCCTATAGGAGTACTGTCCCCAAATTTGGTAGCTCTAGCTCTTATAGTCTCTGAGATCTAGGTGTTCATACAGACGGACAGACGGACATGGCTATATCGTCTCGGCTGTTGACACTGATTAAGAATATATAAACTTTATGGGGTCGGAGATGCCTCCTTCTGGCTGTTACATACATTTCCTGTTGGCACTAAGTTATAATACCCTTCTACCCTATGGGTAGCGGGTATAAAAACAAAATATCTAATAAGTTAAATTAATATTAAAATTCTAAACTCTAGCAGAAAAATTATTATAGAATAATGAAACGCAATTCATCTAGTACGTATGGCGGATTATATAACTACTACGAAACTAAGAAGAGGTAAAAGCTAAAAATCTTATACTGAGCGTACCAAAAGTGAGATCCACACTCTAGTATACGACGAACTAGTTAGATGTAATGAATGCTGGGGATCGTAGATCTTATGGCTCTATTCACAGCAGACAGAATTGAATAAGTATCGCTAATCGAATTTATATTTTGGAATCAAGCTGTTGCTCACTTACCGATCTATAAACTGCTGGTTGATCTTATCCAATGAATTCAAATATAGCTTCACATTCTTGGGATGTATGATAATTGGATTGACAGCCGATCGCATCTTGCCCCACACCTCGTTCTGCGAAACGACCAGACCCGTCTCCTCCCCGAAATACTCCTTGCGGTGCACCGAGCGATAAAAGTTGAGCAGCTCGAAGCCCTTGCGATACGGCCAGGCACCATCATGGCGAAAGACCGTCTCGAAATCATCGGGATTCTGGGTGATCACCAATGGAGGCTTGCCGAAGAGTCCGGACAACATGGCGATGTCACTGCCCGCATCCTTCAGCAATCCCTTGGTTATGTCGTTCAGGTCGACGCCGTTATATTTGCCACCTGGTCTGAAGTTCCAAAGTAAATTCAGCTTGTTCACCGTGGGCATCTCCTTCAGCGGCCTTCCAGCGGCCGCCTTGGGAGTTGTTCCATAGCGACGCTGGCGCTGCTGTAATTATGAATGAACAAGCAATCAATATAGTTGGGTAATACAATGTCTGATACTTAGATAATTCGCATACACACCTGCTGCTGCAGTTGCTGAACAACTGTTACGGAGCTCCCCAGTTCTGTTGTTGCTTTCAAGCAATTTATGACGCCACCGCCGCCAAACAATTTCAGCTGAGTCATTATGACTGCTTTGTTTTCGTTGCGTCTCGCTCTTTTGAATTATACGTACGTACACAGCATGTGTGTGTGTGTGTTTGTTCTATTTTTATAAACTTTTTCCGTCTCGCCGGTAATAATATTTCGCGTGTCGCCGCCTCAGCCACTCGCCGCAGACTGAATTCGCTTTGCCACTGACCGGCTCATAAGTATCAGTTCTCGATGACGCAATGTGCACCAATTACTTGTGAAATATCGTGAGAGACTTTGCTTATCGCTCTCTTAGTTGTTTGCCAGCAAACTGTTTGCTTATATGGGCATAAGTTTAAACTGTTATCTGCATTAATCGCAATAAAGCCGTCTCTCTTTGGTCTCTCTTCGATCGATAACCAAACTATATTGCTGCCTGTTTCATGTTTGCTTCTCAGCTCTCTTAGCTTCTGATTCCGTTTCGCTGTTTTTTGGGAGTGTCATAGTTTTTAGGTTTTGACAATATTTGTACTTCGGCACTTTCTATTCGACTAACCTACAGCAGCAGCAATCTTATATAAATCTATATAGACTTTATGCCCCATTTATTTCAGTAAATAAAATTTGAAACAATTATTGCTGTTTATGCTTGTGAAAAATGTTGCCGAAATACACTGCGCATTAAAAAATAAATCGTTTTGTCTAACCTGGTTGTTGTTTTGGTTTTCCCCAATTCTACCACCGAATGGAGGGTTTTTTTAATTTGTTTAAATACCCCAGAATTTTACATTAAATTTTAACTGCTTAAGATTTATTCGCATTGGCCAACTTTAATTTAAAATGTGTAGAATTAAATTAATTTAGTTTTTAATAATGAAATAAAAGTATTTTTTTAATGTCGACTGTTTGACTTTCAAATAAAATAAGTTAAAACAGCAATTGCTTTTGGTGTAATTATTAAGTATTTTTCATAACGATTTTGGTGCTTCTACACCACTGTGTTCAATTCTTTGACACATTTAACAGTAATATGTTTACGCTCTAAGCTTTAAATTACTAAAGTGACCGAACGTCGAAGCCACTCTGTATTGCTCTTTTAAATCTATAAAGAGAGAGTAAGATCTTACTCTTCGTTTAAATTTTTCGGCGAATTGTATAAACATAAGGTTCAAATGATACATATATGCCAATAATAATAAAAATGAGGCCTGCAAGAGCTAACAAAGTAAACAAAAAAGCATTTGGCAATGTGAAATAAATATTGTTATTTTGAATGTACATACACAACATATGTATGTATATGTGTAATTAATTTATATTAATTTCTCGTATAGGGGCATTTTGCTTGTACTGATATGTGACTACTCTATTTTACTCCTCTTAATTATTCGAAAACGAAAAGTCATAAGATCTTGTATAAATACACAGAATCAACAGCAAAATTCTTCAACAATTCTGGATTGGACATTCATTAAATAAGGCACTTTTTAGATTTTTTGAAGATGAGAAACATTTCCGATTCCAGAATAATTTATTCTGAATTTAAGAATGCAAAAATATCAAAACTTAATCCAGAAAACAAATTCTTGAATAAAGAAATATTTTAATAATTAATTATATTTAGTTACTCTTTTACTACTTATTACTAATTATTATTTTATTTTCAAAGTAAATGTTTTATATCCAAATAGAAAATTAAGAATGAAATCTTATTCCCAGAATGTTTTTGACTGAACAACATCTTGAACCAAAAATTCATTTAAAGATAGAAACCTACTCAAATTGATTTATTTTATTCTTGTTTTTAGAACGTAATTTTTCTCTCTAGCTAGTGCTATTATAGCTAGAGAGAAAAACTGACAATACGATTTACGCATATATAAAAATTTACCCTATCCGGAAATACATACATATGTAATATAGCAGGAGTGATATAGTAGGCCATTGTCAATATGTGGCTAACCATATTCATATGAAATACACTGGGTACAGCCAATGAACACGAATCACACACGAAAATATTTAAATACATAAATTTGAAACTAATTAAAACGACAGAGTTCGGAGGAGTCCCTTAACTGTTTCTAAGATATTGGTGAAGCGATAATCGCCAATCATGATGCAAGTTCATCTGAACAAGGCGTGCATGGGAAACGCTGGTCATACAATGTTTCTCAAGAATCGCACAGTTCGTCCAGTTGTGCTCTCTGCGAAGCGGTATAATGCTGTTGTGGACCGATCGCAAATGGCAGCAAAGAATGCGAAAATAGCAGCTGATGAAGAGGAGCATCGCTACATGGAATACCTCAAGGAAGGTAGTGATAGGCTCTGCAGTCTCTTCAGTAATATGGGCCCACCATCGTTTGACGAGGAGCAACAGGCGAAACTAGATAAGGAAGTGCTCGAAGATGAAATCAGGAAAAAACAAGTCAAAAAGGAGGACGAACAGTCCCGCAAGGAGCGCATAATGCGAGCAAATCGGATATTGGAGAACCTGAAATCGGGTCAGCGAGCTCTGCACCATGCGCTGGTCGAAAGCGAGCTGGTCTATCAGAGAAACTTCAATGAAAAGCTCAACCGGAAGATCGCAGACGATGCCCTGCGTCAACAGCGCTTCGACGAGGAGCAATGCCCGGTGATGATGATACCCTTCTGTGGAGTCACTGAAGAGCAGGAGAAAGCTGTGCAGGAGAAGGTGAACGAAATGCGCGAGTACTTCCAAAAGGAACTGGCCGAAAGGCACCAACAGCGACTTGACCAGAAGGAGAAAGAGGATTCCGATGTGATTATTGAGCGAGCCCAATATAAATGTCTGCAAGACCTGGAGCAGAAAGCCGCCAAGAGGCTAGCGGAGAGCAAGCGAGAATTCTGCCGGCGAGCCTACAAGGATGCGCTCAAGATGAAGGCGGATAGAGCGAAGCGTAAGTGACATCAGAGATTTATTTCTGTCTCATCCATTAACCTGCAACCTGCCCCTCAGAGGAACAAATGTGTGAAGCGATCGACGATCGCATAATATGCGTAGATCAGGTGATGCGACGCAAGCTGGACTCGCGAAATGGCCAAGTTATCAAAGAGATGCGGAACAATGAAATACGTGATCGAGAAGCAATTGCCATCCAGCAGTGTCGGGTGCAGAAGGAAAAGCGGCGCCAGGACGAGGAGCATCAATGCGAAGTCGAGGAGCATCACGATGTGGAAGTGATCACGGATGCCGAGCGAAGGCTTTGTCGATTGGAAGAGCTGCGCAAGCAGCGCATAGCCTACCAAAAGGAGGAGCGTCAACAGATGATAGAGAACCGCAATCGAGCTGACCAAATCAAACGCTTCCAAGTAGCAGAAAAGATCAAAAACTGGGAGATCAACGAACGCTTCGCTTGCGTCCAGCAACACGACAGAGTTGCGGAAACGGATAAATTAAACAAACATCTCCGTGGTCAGCGAGATGAGTTCCTGGAGCGCCGCAGAGAGGAATTGATGCGTGTATCTGCTTGTGAGGACGATCCATATCTGCAGGAGGACGTTAGCTTCTTCGATGACGCTGTCAAGACCATTAAACATGCGAAGGACGGAGGTCGTCCGATATATCCCATGGCCAAGGCAGTTCAGGAATATCGCCGCAAAAACCAGATCGACATGGAGCCCGAGGGTCGCATGGTGCGCAGGAGCAAGCTACGCGATTACTGCTGGCCAGGCTATCACTCCAAGGCGGACTTGACCTATCGAAAGTACGATCAGCGAGAGGAGTGTCGCCAGAAACAGGAGTTTAGTCGCCATGGCATCTTCAACAAATGCATCAAAATTACCCAAATGGCCACAGAGGAGAATCCCTATAAGAAGTGTGTCATGGAGTCTCCAATCAAGTGCTTCCGACACCGCGGCTTACCAGCCATCGAGGACGTCGACTCCTTCGATTGCGGCAGCAATGTGTGCTACTTGGATGTTTAAATAATGCCTACCCTACGATTTGCACAATTCTATACCGCATATTCATACTCTAAACTTGAAAAAAGCAAACATAAGTTGTGAAATCTGACAAGCGCAAAACTCCAAAAATAAAATGACAATATTTACCGACTAAGGGAAATAATGGAAGATGTGGATCCTGTTGAAGAATTGAGAGCGGAATACTTGGAATATAGATGTGATATTTGTATATTTTACATTTTATGCTTTTACATAAGATAGATGTGACGAGCATATATAAATAGTTTAGACGCATTCCCTTTGGTGGTTTCTTTACATTTTCTTTATCATATCAGCAGTCAGTTTTAAGTATTTTTTGGTTTGGCTACGATAAAGATTACATTTGTTAAACACAATTTAACAATGTTTAAAATGATTTGGGTATACCAATATTAATATACATTTTACACATCTTCATTAACATTTATATTTTTCTTTAATTTAGTTTTTTATTTTCAATTTTCTTTTTACATTCACTTAGTTCAATCGAGAACTTAGTGACAGCAACATAATATTAAATTGCAATTCCGTTTGCTTGCAATCGAAGAGTCGCCATACTAGAAGTTTTATGCATACATACTTCCATATGAACATCTATAGTATGTCCTTAAATATATGTACAGGACATGCATAAACTTCGTGCAATGCACTCAGATTTGTGTATCAACTTGAGACTTGAGCGAGAATATTTTCTAGCTTCTGCACACTTTGCATTTTTAATATAACAATTTTCCAGAAAGCACATGCAGCTGGTAAATTATTTATACAAGTCGAGATTATAACAGGATTAAAGTAGTCAACCTTCAAATATTCTATAGAGAATTAAGGGATGCTGTTTATGGCAGTTTCACTGTAATTTCTTAAATTTACAATCTTAATGCTTGTTTTTTTTAATTATATAAAATATTTGCTGGCAATATTTATAATCACAGAGTATATAGTATAATTTGAATTCGTGTGGGATAAAATCTGTGATCTAATTTATTATATTCACGAAAATGCATTAACAATTGCTTTGGCGCCAAATTGTACAAATAAATGACATGCTTGAATTTGTCGGTAAGTCGTTGCTTGTCAGTTTAGTGATTTATTCAGATCAAAATGGCATTTTAATAGACTTAGAGGCTAATTAAATTTACATTTGAGCTGCGAAAGTGGGCACAAAATGCGTTAACTGTTGACAGTGGCATCCGGCACCAAATGTGGCCAAACGTGCCGCATGCAGCGCGTTGTCGGGCCACGTAACATATGAATAAATTATTCAAATTGCTGACAAGCCGCCAAAAACTAACACGACGCGATGTTGGCCCGAAAAAGTTTGCGCATTAGCCAAAAATGGCGTCTTGAACTTTGTCCTTGTGCGCCAAATGTAATTTATCAGCGCGGAAATAAGTAAATCAAAAACAATTTAAAGCACGTTCTCTATCAGAAACTCGCCGACATCATTAGCAGGAATGAGACCAGGATCAGAAACAGCCCAGCACCAGCATCAGCTCCATCAACAGCAGCACTCAGCACACAGCACACAGCAACTTTAACTTAATTAGCCCATCTAAGCCAAACCTAGAAATGGGGACCTGGCATTGTCTGCAAAAGTCATGCAGTGTGGGGCCGAAAACACAAACACACTGAGGGGAGGAGCGGGGGAGACAGAGGCAGAGGCTAATGAAATTTTCAAAATTTTCCAACTGGCAGCCGACGAACCTCAAAAACAATTAATCACCTGTATTAAAGCGCGTTAGGTGCCGACATCTGAAACTCAACTGTAAGCCAGACTGTGTGTGTGCTCATGCTGTGTGTGTGTGTGTGTGTGTGCGTGTTTGTAATGATGTTTGCTCAAGGACTTGCCACCCTCTGGAGTGGCCTGACAAAACCCAAAAGTCTCCTTCCCTTTAAAAGTTGAGTGCTTTGTGTTATTGTTTGCTCAACAGCCAATTGTGTTTGCTTTTTGGTAGTTAATCCTATTAATTAGCCAACTGTGTCGAGTGCCAGCAAATGCGTATAATGCCAACAAATGGCAAAGAGGTGAAAAGAGCTCTCTCTCTCTCTCTCTCTCTCTCTCTAAGACAGCCTACAAACGGGAACTAGAATCAAAAGAAATCACCACAGGCTGTGTTGTGATGGCTGCCCCAGCACATCAAATTGATTAACAACTTTGTCTTATTTGATGAAAGATCCTCCAACTTTTCACCCCTTTCGCCATATCAAAGCAGCGACGCACAATTCACAACTTTCTTCACAGTTAATTTTCTGGTCCACATTTTAGGTAATGCAGACAAATTTAGAGACGCCGACGATTTACTTTAAGTACTTTTTGGTAAATAGGAGTATATTTTTTATACCCGATTGGAAATGGGAAAAATGGGCATTATAATGTATGTGACAGGCAGAAGGAGAAATCTCTAACCCTATAAGGTATATATACTCAGCATTAACAACCGAGTTGATTTACATATATCTGTCTGTGTAAGTGCGTGAAACTCAAGAACTATCGTAGCTAATGACACAAAATTTTGATTTTTAGATTCCTACATTCATTACGCAGATCAAGTTTAATTTTAATTCGCATACAATATAAAAAATCGTTGCAGGTATGCATCCCTTATCAGAGCTCTAAGTGGAAACGAGAATAATATTTCAAATTAGAGTAACTCAATAATATTAAAAAAAAAGAGCATCAAATTTTTGTAGGTCTAAATAATAAGCATAATAAATGGCCTGCCTACAAATTTCTCTCACAGATACTTTATAAAAAAAGTGATCAGATCGTTTATATTGTCCCATATAAGTCAACGTCAACGACAGATTCGTCGTGGGCTAAAAATGTAATTCTTAAGAAAAATGGAGCATCAAAAATTAAGAGCATAATTGCTTTTAATGTTTATTAACATGCCTATCAAGGACACGTACGCGGCGGGGGGTTGAATGCGGTGTCTTGCATGTTAAAACAAAATCCAATTAGCATTTTCTTCCCTTTTTGTGGCTGACGATGCAGCGTTGATGCTGCCACTCCAACTCCTGCTCAGGATGCTTCTCCTGCTCCTGCTCCTGCTCCTGCTGTGCTGCTGCTCCATTTCACAGTTTTCATTTTGTTTGATAAACGCGCGAGCATTTCAAATTAAATTACACGCAACTAATTTGTTTTTGTGATTTTCGCTGGCAAGCAAAGCGTTGCATGTGTGTGTGAGTGTATGTGTGTGTGTGTGGCACATACATCATGAGCTCAACGTGCACAGCATGTGTGTGTGAGTGTGGGCAAATAAACGACAATGCCGACCAGTTAAGTCAACAGCAACCGCACGAACAAAGTCGCTGAGCAAACGTTGAAAATTTAATTTGTGTATTTTCCCAGTAAATGAAATGTGCCTCTAAAAAACATTGAGTAGCTGAGAAATGTGAAGCTGCATTGTTCGGCACGTTGTTTGCCTGACGCGGAATTGTCGCAAGAAAATGCAACAAAGCTTGGCAAACACTTACAAGATGTTGTGCGGTTATGAACAATAGCAAAAAACACAAATAATGTTTTAAAGATTTTCACAATGTCTCGCAATGTTTCTCTAGTTTTGTCACTCTTCTGCTTGCAACAATTTTGTAAATTTAATGCCCTTTAAGTAAGTTTTATTCATTTCTATTCAGAGAATGTAGAGCATTATTTTATAATAGCATATGTGTTTTAAACTTATAAATCTAGCCTGATTGGGGTTTTCTGGATTTTTCCCAATCTTCACTGCGAATGCTGGGTTGGATTGATAGTTGTAGTTTATTCATATTTAAAATGTATTCCTTCTTTATTTTTTTTTTAATATTTATTTTATAATTTTTATTTAATAACAGTAATTATTTATATATTGAGTGTTCATAGTTTACTTTAAACTGAAATTCAAAAATGTATATTGTTGTAGAATCAGAAGTAAATAAGTCAATTTCATATAACACATTTAATGTGAAAACTATCGTTTCAATTTATGTTTTCTCTATTATTCCAATTAATTTCAGATTTGTAGTTATTATTGGTTAAATTATCATACTGCTACCAGTATTGCTTAACCTAATTATATATTCAAATTATTATTATTTGTGACATAGTGGGAGATCAGGAGTAACAAATAAGAACAATTATATAAATATGTCCATTAAACAGTCAACATAGAGACATATCAGGAGCCGTTTCAGTTGATCGAAATATTTGTTTTTTTACTTTCATACATTTTGTGTTTAACTTTGAACTTTATGTTGCAATACTCGCAAGTAATAAGTTGCTGTCGTGACCGCTGGACTTAACGCAATTGTCGCCGAGGGGCAGCTTAATTATGACTTTATAAGCTACAAAGTTGGCTAAAGCCTCAAAGGTGCTGAAAGTACAAGCAAAGGGAAATGCGCTAAAAAATATGCAACACTTTCTGGCGAAATGTGCATATTTTGAATGCGGATGTATGTACATATGTGTGCGTTCTTTGTTGCGGTCAGACAGCCACAGAGCAGCAGATGCTACGCTGCATAAGGCTACATTATGAATGTATAAAGCGCACAGCATATGGGCCAAATGGAGTGGGCGTAAGGGGGCGTGGCGTTGGCGTTGGCGTTGGGTGTGTGGCAGCGTTCAAACGACTACATAAATCCGACGCGGCTGCTGTCTTCCTGCTTATTGTTTATCATGCACACACTCTCACACTCACACATGCTCGTGTGCATATTGTTCATGCACAATGAGAAACAAACACAGATGTGGGTGCATATCACGCATTCGCCATGTGTGGCCACTCAGCAGTATAAATATAAATATTTTAAAGCAACATCAGCAATTAGTTAAGCATGTTGTGAGACAACCCGGCTTCAAGCTCGCTCTCTTAAATATTTAAAGCACATTTTATTGCATTTGCCTCGCCAGCACTTTTGTGCTAAAAAGCAAACACATACAGAGCAAAGCATTTCTATTTCAAAACGTCACGTTTGGCACATTTTAATTTCAATTCAATTTGCCAGCATAAAAATGAAATAAACTCACACATCGATGGCCAGTGAAAGTACAGCTGGAGCATTTACTGCGATATTTGCTCCCTGTTTGCACACATGTCGAATGCGTAATTTCAGTTTAATTGATTTCTAGAGCCTTTGCTTTTTGCGCTGTTGCTTTACAAACTTTTGCCAAAGCTCTTAATGCGGCAAGGACGCGAGTATTTTTCCATTTGCTTACGATGAGTATGTTTATTTTATAATCAAGCGAAGGATTATTAATTGTCATAGAACCTGTGTATATTATTTTATGTACCAGCAATTAATTTTCAATAATTATAACTTTATCTATCTATGTTCATAGCTCAACTTCGAAATAAATACATTCAATTATGTAGAGCATTTGTGATTCGAATATCCTTTTCTGTTTAGCTTCCAATTTAACTCTGACTGCGATTTTGCCAAAGTGGTTTTGAAAAATCCACATTCACGTTTACCAGTTTTTTTCTGCGCGTTTCTCATTTGCCTTTTAGCAAATAAATGAGCAACGTACAGCGCTGATTAATGCAACTTGAGTTCGACTTTGAGCGCGACTATAAGTGAGGTTTCTCTCTGTGTGTGTATGTGTGTGTGTACAAGAGCATGTTAGCAGCATATAGGGCACGATTAATCAAACCACAATTGAGTTGAGCTCGCGCGGCGGCAGCTTTGAAAATAATTTGCTGCTTTCAGTTCAAATTAAAAGTTAAAAGCTGCCGAAGCTCTTGAGCTTAACGATCCAGTCAACTCGGATAGTCATCTTGATTTTTTGTCGGGTCCTTTGGCCAAATTTAATAAACTAAAACCATTTGCAGTTCACTGAACTGACAGTAAATAAATTTAACCTAATTCGTACATGTCAATAACAACAGGAACCAGGGCAAGACAAGCTGCTGTTGCTGCTGCTTCTTTGTCTTGCTTAGAAAAAACTGACTGCCAAACACAAACTCTCACTCACATTCACCCAATTTTATAGTGGGAAAGAGCAAAGAAAATGGGTTGGAAAATGTATTGTATAAAGATCTAATGTGAACCCCTACATATATGTACTATAAATTTAGGCAATATGCATATTCCAAATAATTATAAAATATATAATGATATTCGCTTCTGCTTTTCAACTTGAATAACTACAATTTAAGTTTCAATTTGTTATGTTTTTTTTATTTATTGATTACTATTCGTAACACCTCAAGCTACAGCTTAGATTAAAATAAAATAAATATTTGGCATTTTACTATACAAATTTTCTAACTTAACATGACATTTTAAAAGCTATTTTCTATTGTAAACCAATTTTTTGGTTTAATTATTTTGAAGGTATTTCATATGGCAATTGACTTCCTAACAAATTCTGTACAGTAAAAATATTTCCATATCTTACGGTTTTATTTTTAAACTGCAGCCAAGCTTCAATTGTGTATATACAAAGATCTATATCTGTATTTAGTCATCATAGTTTTTAAATGATTTTAGTTTTGTGCACTTTTAGCTTTAAAATCTCAAACAGTTTACCACTGTGCCATTCTATTGTCTGTTATGAAGTGGAAAGTGTAAAGCAAAAGCTAAAGATGACGACCATTTCTTGGTTGTATGTTTGTGTTGACTGTAGCATATGTAGGTGTGTATGTGTGCGTGTGTTATTATGTGTGTGTGTGCGTGTATCTATGTTGGCTCGTTGACTCGATGCGTATTTGGCATTTTGCGTTTGCGTCTGTGTTGCGGCACCACATGCTTCTGATGGGCTGCAGTTAATCCACTTAATGACCTCGATGATTTTATTGATGAGCACCTAACGCCGACGCCATCGCATCGCATCGCCATCGCCATCGTCATCGTCATTGCCAGGATAGATGCTGTAGCCAATGTCGGGGCCAATGGCAACATATGCCGCCTGATGATGAAGACGCTGAGCTGGGGCTGAATGCGGGCAATCGTTTTGGGTTTACTTCTTCTCTCCCACTCGTTCTTCGATTTTCATAACATTTCCTTTTTTTTTTTTTGACGGGGTATTTCTTGTCAACACCGACTGTGCAGCGAGGCGTGGCACTGCCACTAAACGGTGTTGCCATCATCATCATCATCATCATCATCATCGTCATCAGGGGAATCGTCATCAGCAGCAGCGTTACCATGTTTGCTTCCTGTTGATTTTCGGCACGGCCACGGAAACCTACTAAATTAGTGACAGCGACTTTGGCTTCCAGCTTTGGATTTCAGCATTTGATAAAACGGCAGAGGACTCCTGTCCATGTGTGTGTGTGTGTGTGGGTGGATCCCTGTGTGTGTTGTGTGTCCTGTTTGTGTTATTTATGCGCGCGCATTAAAATACAATTTTTATGCTTGGCATAGCCAGACTTATCCTTTCACTGGCGCACACCACCCGCCACGCCATCGCAATTCCCATTCCGCCCTCAGTCTGACATAGCTTCAGCTCCATCTTCAGAGTAGCATCTTTATTGAGTGTAAATGCGCGTGGCGAAAGCATATTTATTTACGTTGAGCTGCTTATTTATTTGGCAAATGGTTTTGCATTTGTCAACAACAGCAACAACAACAACAACAACGACGCCTCGTTGCCAAATCTTCATCACCAACGGCGACAACTTGCATTTCAATTTAGTCCAAGCACTTTGGACTCCCATTGGTCAGGCACTGGCTCCGGAGGCCATCCTTCTACCGAAGTCCTTGTCAAGCGAAGTGTGTGAAATGAACGAATTTCCGTTCTGGGAATTTCGTTTACTTAAGAGCATTTCACTTGCTTCATGTTTGACAAGACACAATGGATTTGCAGTTTATTGAAACAAGATTTACTTAAAAATTTACTAATTGCTTCAAGATGTCATCAATATTGGTCTAAGGCTACTAATCTACTTGTCAGCATAAAATTATAGAATAAATCAAAAATTTTGATTTGAAGTGATCAAAAGAAAAGTGATTTTAAAAAGAATTGTAGGAATTTCAAAAGAAAAGTAGATTTTATGTGACACTATCTTGTTTGTCCCGCAACTTCGACCGCATTGCATTTTGGTAAACAAATCTATTATTTTGATCGACCAATTTTTTTTTAACTGTCTTAAAAAAACTTAATTAAGAGATACACTAATTAATTATCTCCCGCTTGACGATGCACAGGCACAAAAATCTTTTGTTACATTAAGTAATTAAATTAAGTTCAATGAACATTTGAATAATGGAAAATTTACTAAAATATGGAAAATAGATAGAAACTATATTTTCTTTTGGCAATTTTAAATTTTCAATTTTATTAACCTTAAATTGTGAATTAGGATGTTAAAAGTAGCAATTTTATTTTTTTACTGCACAATCAAATACTTGAAACAATGTTGTGTAAAAACTGCAGCCTCCTTGGCTTTATCCCTTTGGTCTGTGTGCTAGTAGCTCATCAGTAAATTAATCAGTTAGTCTGGTAGTTAGCACAAACAAGTATATTATATATATAAGCTGTATATGTATATATAAAACAAGTAAGAAACTACAGAGATTGCAAGGCATCCACTACCCGTTTGAGAGAATGCAAAAAAACTTCAATGGCTTTTCAAAAACATATATTAAAATGATATCATAATTTTTGGTGTGAAATATTCTATTGCCTTGAAAATGAACAACAAATTAATATACAATTTTGTTGACTAACTTCTTAAGTTTCAAACTATGTCTTTTTTAAATTAATATGCATTTATGTTTCTTGAGTTGCATTCTTTGCACTGGGGTTTAAATGAAACTGCGAAAAGGCAGCTGTTTATTGGGATGTGAAATCGAAGCGAAAACAAAAACCAGAAAACAGTGTAGAGAGTAAAGTCTCTGAAGCATTCGAGATGACCAAGTCGAGTGTGCGTTGCAGTCACTTAATGATGCATTAAAGCGTTAACATTAATATAGGCCAAGCACACACACACACACTCGTACACACTGGGGACTCAGGATACACACAAGGTATGGCGCCTTGTGACACTTGGCGCTTTAATTAAATTTTCGATAATTGCTTGCGGCGAGTGGCAAGTGTCGGACATGGAGGGGAAGTGGGGCAGCTGCGGTAGGCTGAATGAACAAGTGGCGACAAGTTGAACACATCGAAACATGAAAATAGTTGTTGGCGCCAGGCAAATTCAAGTGGCGTTTTTAATTGATTAAAAAATGAGGCAACATCGGACGGAGCATACTGGACAGGACTCATGTCCAATGGAACATGCCGCATTGCTCATTATTGCCTGTTGTTGCGGCGTTTAATTAACGAGCCTCCTTGATGTGTCGCAGCGACATTTTTAATTTCCTTGGCCGCATCGGAAGTGGCGTCAAGCAAACCGGAAGTGCTGCCGCACGCAGCAAAGCGCACGGCGCATAATTAACTTGTTGTAGGCAGCCAGCAGCTGACAACTTGGCCACGCCCACTGCACAGCCACTTGTAAAAGTTAAAAAGTGCCAGAGACGGTAACTGTTATAAAGCATAAATCCAATGGACCCAATCGGAGATACCCTTTGCTTTCAGAGAATAAAGTGCAAGGTTCGACAAGTTCTAAGATCACCGCATTTTTTTCGACTCTTCACTAAAGTTGCTCTCTTGAATCTATATATCTGCAGAGCATTGCCGGTCAGATCAATTTCAAGCTTGCAGGGTATTCGAATAAAAAGAAGGAAAAGAAAACTTTCACTGCATTCAAACTTGGCCGAGAATTGAGAAATGAGCAGACGCCGGCATCGTTGAAACTTTTGCCATAGCTCGAACATAATTATAAAAGTTTGGACAAGCATTTGCCAGGTGGGCGAAGCGTTTGCCACAAATCTGGACAACGGACGCCACGCCGCATTCCCATCGACATTCAAACTGCCAACTTGCTTCGACTTCGACTTTGCGCAAGTTCCACTTTTCCTTCACTTCCATTTCCACTTCCACTTCCACTTCCATTTTCAGCTGCTGTGTTAATTAGCGTGCCATTGGCATTTATGCTTAAACGCTTAATGAGCTCGTTGAAATCGAGGCTACTTGTCTCCGAGTGCCATCTCCTCAGCCCACACCCTTTGCTAATTGCTTTCGCCTAGCAAATATTAGGGTGTACAATTCGTATGTGCAAAACACACATTGTGTATGCGATGTATGTTGCGATGTACGTGTATGTATCCGTATGCGTATACGTAATTTCTGTCGTGTCATTCAACCAGCCGGAAAATGGCTTATAGCGACTAGCTGCCGACTAGCTTATAACAAAGGCTTTGCTTGTCTGCCGTTGACAACAACTAACAACAAATGGAAGAGGTGTGCAGACGAATTCCACCAAGACGAATTCTTGATACTCAATAGTACATAAAAATGATTTCATTTCGAAGTATATGTTCCTCCACTTCATTGTTCTTACATGATCTTAGAATTCCATACCATACGATGGACCACAGACCTGAGAGTTACCAAAATCTTAACAAAAAAGTCTGTGAAACTCGCCATAAGATATATGATACAGAGATACATTTGTAGATGATAAATAAAAAAAAAATACAAAATAGGATGTAGACTAAATTTGATTGCAATTTAAGACTAACTAAACTAATCAAGAAAAGTTAGCCATGACAAAAATCTTTGAGCTGCATTTAAGAGGCTTTTAATGTTGTAAGTCAAATCTCCAAAATTTTAATCGTCTTAAACTAAATGGAAATACATTTTAATTTATAATTATTATGTTTTATTTAATGCTTCTTTCTTTTGTAAAGTATTCAAACTAATGAGATATACAAAGATGTACAAAGCAGCACCATTCCTCCATTTTATTACCTTAGCTTTAACTGTTTAGCTTTATTTTTATAAATGTTCAATGTCAGATAATCTAAGAATTTAAATATTTACTACAAAAACTATTATATAAATTTAACAAATATTTGAATAATAACTAAAGAAGAATGCTGACTACAGATTATTCTAAATTAGCTACAAACTGAACTTAAATCAATATTCGGAGCAAGCAAAATGTTTCCTATTTCACTAGCAAGTTGTCTTAAACACCTTAATAGTCTCATAAATTGGGAGAGTATGCCAACAATAGGCGATGCAGGAAAAAACTCACAGCAGCCACTTAGGCGCTGAGTGTCGCTGGTTTTGTAGTGTCTTGGGAGTGGAAGTGGGAGTGGGAGAAGCAGAAGGACCTATTCGTGAATCCTGAATCGGGTCCAAACATTTTACCTGTGCTGTGCAGCACTTGGAAATTGCTTTGAGTTGATGTTAGTGCTGTTTTCTTATCTCGCAGATAGGCATTGTTGTTCGCCTTGCATGAGTTCCATATCTGTGTATGTGTGTGTGTGTGTGTGTCTAAATTTTCCTTTGATTTTTGCCATGCACGCATGAAAATTGTTTTCCTTTTGTTTGTCGCCAACAACAAAAGCGAAAGGTTGTTGCCAGCGCCAGGAAACTTTTGCAGAGATGTACGGCATAAGCGGAGCCTCGCCTCCAAAGTGCGTCACGATGGGCGTGGCACATGGCAAACAGCAGGTGTAAGACAGCAAAAGGCCGCATAATGACAATGGACTGATGCACGATATAAAGCAACCAAATGGGTCACGAGACCTCTCCTCCAATGCTCGGCACAACAACACAAACGGCCATTAAAGCCGATGCAATGCCGCCCGAGATATGATTGAGAATTTAACGCCAGCAAACTGAAAGGGGTCGGGAAGTGATGCCAACAGCGTCGTTCCGGAAGGACCCAAAGTGTTGTTCTTTTTGTTGGCGTTGCATTAGTATCTCTGCCAGAAGATGAAAAGCTTTCAAACTGCTCCACATCGGCAGCAGACTGAAAACTCAGCCAACTATGGAATGTTGTATGGAGTTCAGAATTTGAAATAGAGCCGTAGAAGTAAATCAAAAATGAACTTTACTTATGACAGCTTTCTAGTTGCGAGTATTATTACAATGAATGTACCACAGAGACTTAAAAGTCTTATCAATTAACCTACTTACATAGTTAATAAATATATAAAAATATATATATAAATATATATAATAAACTATTTACATTCTAAAACGCTAGTAACATATTTCATTATATTTCCCAGCGTTCAAGATATTAGATTTATTTTTAATATTCTTAGTTTTTAACAAGAGCTTAACGAATCGCATATTTTGCAATATGCAATTTTCGAACAAACTCCTAATTTTGTTATCTAAAGGATTCAACTATTATGCGGTAAACATTTGATATTTTTGAGACTAGAACATTATCTTACCTCATCACTTGCCATCCTTGGCAACGATAATTTGCCTGCTCTATTATAAGCATCCGGCATGAAATCAAAATGAAACTAGTCTTGAATAATGTGATCATAGTCAGCAGGTATTTATTTCGGTAGCGCAAATTTATAAGCGCCAAATGAGAAACATTAAATTTGTGCAAATCTCGGAAGCTGAAAGTCAAGGCAATACGTATGGATATATTCTGTACGCTGGAATCCAACGTGGGAGACAAACGGCAGCCACTTAAAACTGTCACAAGTTAAAAACCGCAAACTGCAGTCAGAGTGGGAAATCGTGGGTCCCATACTCGGAGTCGCCTTCGCACTCGAGCTCAAGCTGGAGAAAGACATTATGCGCCGGCATGCCGCACAACAATTTCACAGACAATGAATACATTGGCAAAATGAGGCAACATGCTCGCACACACACCAACACACACGCAACCATACTAACAAAAGGAATTTAAATAAATGCATGTGCACGAGCTGTCCCTACTCGAGAGCAAGGCACCAACAAAATAACAACAATAAACAAATTATTTGGCTTAGCGACATTTTCAATGCTCTATTTTATGCAGAAAACATTTTGAAATATAAAATTATTTCTCAATTTTGGGAATTTAATATCAATTATTTATCTAAATTTTTAAATTGAAATTTAAATATTATTAAAATATGTGAATCATCAAAATAAATAATTTGTAATTTTATACAAATAAATAGTATTTTTAAAATGATTAAATATAAACTGCACATAGATACAAAAAAAAAGTAAAAAAGGTTAAAATAGTTTAGTTTAAAATTGTCATATTAAGATCGAAAAAATGTTACAATAAAATGATAAATGTTAGTAACTAGCGCCCTACCTAATAAGCTTTAGCTTGAAGTACTAGGTATATTAACTAGCATGTAACATAAACCAAAAATTTTAAATTGCCTATAGATAAAAATAGAAATACAGAAATACTTACTATCATTTATGCACTTGAAAGACAGATCTTCAAAATCGAGAAAGTAATCATACAAATTATTTAAGTCAATATTTTGTGATTGAAATATTAATTAAATATTTGTATTGCGATAACATCGAAATTACAAATAACTTAGTGTCAAATTTGTGCACTTAAAAGACTGATATAAGAAATCCAGTAATTATGCAGCATTGAAAAATCGATCAAACTTAATAAATGACTTTAGTAAATGCGTTTGATAAAAGTCATATCGCTCGACAAAATTAGAATACCCTTTATGCAAGTGCACACAAAATCACAACAATTGTCGGGGTGGAGCTGCTGCTGCAGTCTGGGAGGGTTGAGGGACGGGGGATGGGGGTGGATCAACTGCAACCACTTGGTATGTGCGGGTGGTGCGATGACTTTGCATTTCGCATTACTTTTGCTGGCGACTTTGCTTTGAAAGCAGTTTGAAATTATTGTCTTTCAGCCCGCAGCGCCTGCGGTCGTCCTTCTCCTTGTTGTTCTCCCTGCTTTTTGTTGTCCTTGCCAACTTCACCACATTTCAATGTTGCGTGTAGAGTTATTTTAAGTCGATGTTGTTGCTGTGGTTCTTGGCCTGCTATTGTTGCTGCTGCTGCTGCTGCTGCTTCTGCTGTGTGCTTACACACGCAAATGTCTTATTTATGCTCAGCACTTTTCGCTACCCAGCGACAACTGAGTTTTTTCTTCATCCTGTGACTGCAGCCAGCTCCAGGATCAGGGAGACACGAACTGTGTGTGGGCTGCTAGCTCCTTAACATTATACACTGTTGTGGCTGCCCCGTCTCAGCGCTGTCTGCTGTTCTTCTGGCTTCACTAGCAAATGTTGCCTCTGCAACATCCTCCGTGCGTCCTGCTGTGGGTGCGTCTCACTCTCTCACTCTGTGTTTGTGTCTTGGTTTGTGCATGTTCTTGCTACACTGTGCACATTGGCTCGGTCGCAGAGGTGTCTTCGGTTTCACTGGTTAGTTAGCGACTTTGGTCGCATTGCATAATGCAGTAAAAAGCGACGAAAGTCTGAAATTATCTAATTACGGGCAGAGCAACTCATCGCTGAAGCTGCTTACAATGGCTTTCGACACGACTTTGCCACGCTTTAAAAAACCGAAGCCAAAACACAAATTTTACTTACAATCTAACATACAATCTATGTGTTTATTTAAAGAAAAAGATATTTCAAATTATTTATTTCTGGTCATTCAGCTTTCATTACATAAGGTATAGTATCTAGAGTTAAATTTGTGTATATATATTTATTTTCTTCAATTTTATTTCTTCTCTTTAGTTTTCATTACATTGTTTAGGGGTAATATATATAATTAAATTTGTATCAATTTAATTATATTTAATTATATTAAATTTGTATCAATTTAATTATATGGGTAATTTTAAGAAACACACAAACCTTCCGATCTGTAGACTCGCTTCGAAGCCGCGCTTTTAGGCAAATTGATGAAGATATATCTCAAAGAGCATACACGAGTAAACGAGGAGTTTAGCTAGAGCTTATTGCTTTCGTTTCAAGTTCGAGTGTATATTATTATAGGGCATTGACAAAGCCTCTCAGCTTCACATCTCTGTGCACAGAGTGAAGTTGCTGTTGGAGGGAGGATGGAAAAAGGAGGAGGGAAAGCTGCTTCTTTGGCTATACTTCAACTTCAGTCGAGCTTTCTTATGCAAAAATGTATTGTAGTTGTTATTATTGTTGTTTTGCTTGTTATTTTTACATAATAGAAAATTGTTTATATAGCTTTAGATGGAACATACACACGCCCACACAAACACTTGCATGCATTGGACAAGGATCTGCCTGCCTGCCTTCCACTGGCTCTGGAACTGGCTCTGGGACTGGCTCTGGCTCTAATAGACCCTTGCCAAAAAGCCTTCTTTATGCTGCTTATTATAGCTCAAGAATGGCAGGACCTCTTGGCCCCGCCACCCCGAGCGTGCTGCCCGAGAACTCCAACCTAAGCTTATTTATTGTGCATATTTTTGCCACAAGATGGAAAAAAACGAAGAAGGCAAGGGATAGACAGAGAATGGTGAAGGGAAAGGGGAGGGGGATGCTGTGAAATTACATTTAAAGGGCAGCAATTGCTAATGGCATATAATCACATTAACTGTAAACTGTCGCCACTAACTTAATAAGCAGCCAAGTTTAAAGTTTGTCCCTGGCTCGGATGAGGCCAAGTAAGTGGCCTGCTGCCATGGCGGAACCAGGATGAGCTGGACGACATGGCACTTTATGCAATTTAACAAAATTATTTAAAATTCCGCAACTTTTGCCATTGCAAAAGTGGGGCAGCATAAACTTTGCAACATGGCAACTTGGCACAACAACAATAACAACAACAAATGCAAATACAACTTGCACTCACAGTCCATGGGTCAGTGTTGCAAGCAGCAGCAACAACAGCAACAGCAGCAGCAGCGGCGCAATGGCAACTTTTAAATTAACCCTAATTCCAACAACAACAAGAAAAATATGTACATATACACGCTATATAAAAGTTTACTATATTCTTGCACATTTTTCAACTTTAACAATTTATTAAATGGGTCAAAAGCCACTAAAACTTCATTTATCATTGCATGAGCAGTCAGCATCCTCACGCTGCTCTCCTCCCAGCCACTCGCATTCAGAGCTGACGAGCAGCTCTGAACAATCGCAGGAGAGGCTACCTTATTTTCTCATAGGCATGCTCGACTAGAGTATATTAGAATTATATATACAAAATACATTATTTTCCACAAAATTAAGTTTTTACATGACATGGTCGTTGCTTGAAAAAAGCTGGTCTCTTACAGGATATCTCATAGTCCTGCATGTCACGCTGGCAGCTAACTTGTTGGTCTGTGCTTGAGCGCGTTAAAATGCCAACAAATCGCAGAGACGAATGAGCTCAGCAACTTGAAGCGTTTCCGGTATGCCGCAGCAATTTTTTCCTGCATTCCAGCTAGTGTCCACCCACCAGTGAACCTCACTGTCGCTTGGCCCCTTAGCTCATTCTCGCCCTACGAAGAATGCACAAAGAAAATACTCGGCACGAGTTTATCGCGCCAAAACAACCAAGCCAGAAAAAAAGAGAATTATACAATTTATTAGCACACACTGTGAAGCCAGCTCAGCTGCAGTAGGTATAGAGCGCTGTAATAATGTATTAAAAATACTATGTACATTGGCAGACAGTAATTTCTCATCCTGCACAATGAGCTAGTTATAACTAACCTTCCTTGCTCCACGACCCTTGCAAAAATACATTTTGTGAATATTTCTGGGCAAAGGGTGAAACAAAAAATTGCTGGTTCTATTTACACTGAGTGGAATTAATTTCAGAGCACTTCTACAACTCAAGCCCCGCTGAGAAGTCTATTAAAAATTAAATGTCGCGTGGGGTTTTAAGTTTATATGAACAAGTTGAGTGTGCTTGGCTTGGATACACTAGGTATACAATTTTTATACCCGCTACCCATAGGGTAGAAGGGTATTATGACTTAGTGCCAACAGAAAATGTATGTAACAGGCAGAAGGAGGCATCTCCGACCCCATAAAGTATATATATTCTTGATCAGCGTCAACAGCCGAGATGATATAGCCATGTCCGTCTGTCCGTCTGTCCGTCTGTCTGTCCGTATGAACACCTGGATCTCAGAGACTATAAGACATAGAGACACCAAATTTGGCAAAAAGTTTCCTTCATACCCTACGCAGATCAAGTTTGTTTCAAAAGTTGGATGCCACGCCCCCTTCGCCCACAATAAGCATTAATCTGGAAAAAGTCAAGTTTTTTTTTTAGTAAATCGCGTATAACTCCAAAAGTTCTTTGTGTAATGATGTGTAATTTGGTAACCCATTTGCGCTTGACACTCTTAATATACCCTGTAATTTTGGTACAAATCGGATAAGTAGAACAAAAGTTATTCGTGAAACTATTTATCAAAATTTTTGTGCCCAGTGCATATGGACGTATTAAGTGTGTGAATGACCTAGAGATATCAAATTTGGTGACAGTATTCGTGTAGGTCTTACGCAGATCAAGATTGTTTTAGATTTTTGCCACGCCCCTTTACGCCCCCAAAAACTGTAAAAGCCGTAATAATAGACCTAGAGCATTGAATTTTGGTATGCATAATAATAATTATATTCTCAATGACTCCTGTGAATTTGGTTGAGATCGAGTGAAAAACAAGGAAGTTATTAATGAATCAATTTTATATGCAAAATTCACTTGCAGCTGCTCGCGCTTTGTTTGTTTAGTTGACAGTGTGACCATGTCGGTGTTGTGGATTTTTAACCGTTATTTTCAAATATTTACAAACAAAACACAAAATTCAGTATATTTTTGGTATATTTGTTGTTAAAATACTATTAAAATTTTGTTTTTCTCTCGAAATGGGTTGCGGGTATCATACGGTCGAGCACTCTCGACTGTAGCTTTCTCACTTGTTGAAATTACTGAAGGAGCATAACAAAATTAATTTGGATTTCATAAAACTAGAAAAGCTACACAGTTGTAGCCCTATGTTCCGTAAAGTGTTTTCCTTGCAATAATTGAATAAGAAAATAAAATGCTTGTTATCATTAAAAAAATGTGTTTAAAACGAAAATGAATCAGCATAAATCCTGACGAAGAATACTCACAAAATTATTGGTAATTTTTTTGTTTGTTCTATGTTGATAATACCCCACTAATTCATCAGACCCTTGTGCCTTAGGGGAATACTAATAATAGTGCAACACATAAAAGCGAGTTGACTGTCCGGCCCTGGCAGCGCTATACTTCTGCTAATTGTTTCTATGGGACTTGGAATGATTTCTAATATCTGGACTAAAAAAAAGTTTTGTTATTATAAAATAAATCTTTTTGTAAAATACTGTACTCTAATATTAAATATACAAGAGCTGTCATCAGAGCTGCTATATGTGTTAGTAAATATTACCTTAACTTTTGAATATTTTAAAGAACCAAAAATCTAAGCAGAGTTAACTAAACAATATAAATTTACAATTTTAAATTGGTCCATCATGAAGAAGTTTAGACTTACAATGACGTAAATACTTAGATAAAGACAAACACATAAGCTTTGCCAAAAGCTCAAATTTAAACAGGCGCCAATAAATACAACATAACAGAAGTTATTTTGATACCAGTAACATATCAATGTTAAATGTGGCGGTGGGCCGATAACACTGAACGAGCTTTTGCTCATCTTAAACAAATAATGTGGCAACACTTCAAATAAGATTTTGGGGTCAGCAGAATTTAAAATTAACGGACAAGCGATTTGAAAAAATTATAAAATACACTTATTAAAAATAAACAAATACTACTACTACTACTCAAAAAGGTGGAGCCAGACCGATATCAAATTTAATGGCACTGGTCAACAAACATATAGAATTACGGAATTATTAATTTCTGATCGCTTTCTAAACTACTGTAAGGCGAGAGTGAGTAGCTTAAGCGACACTTCTAGACGAGACGCGGAAGAGTCTTTTCGAAGAGTCCCGTGAAAGTTTTTCGTAAAAATCGCGGAAGAGTCTTTTGGAAGCAACGCTGGGGACTCCTCTAAAAGGATCGGTAGAGAGTCGCCTAAAAGATCTTTAGAAGATTATTACAAAGAGTTTTTATTTTTTTGAAGTATTTTACATTAATGGTATTTCACATATGATTAAAACAAAATAAAGAAAATATTTACACTTTTCAAATTATTTTTAAACGTAAAAAATAATACCATCACATTGCTTTTCCCTTGTAACTAATAGATCCTTAAAATCTCATGTTCTATTGACCCTTTTTCTTAGCTGGATATTCAGATTTGGAATATCAAAGTATCTTTCACAGTGTTTTGAAAATAGCTTTAACAGGTAGTCGAACTAAATGAATAAAGTGATATAAATAGTTCGAATGTCACTTTCTTATAAAGGTATATTATGGCAAAACTTATTCTCTGCCAAAAGCAATTTTTTTTAGTAAAACTTATCTGCTCTCAAATGCTTAATACAGTTACTTTAGTTTCGTATAATTTTCCAACTATCGCCACACCGATTCTTAAAAGACTGCCCTTGCTGATAGTAAAAGTTGTTTATTTTTTACATTTTTGTATTTCTTTATACATAGCATATATGAATATATATCGAGACTATTAAAACTAATGCATATTTGCAAAAATCACATTTTGAAGATTTACAGAAAATGAGTGAATATAGTTTTGTTTCTGTTTTGGTTGAGTTTTATATAAAATGTTTAAGGAACACTGGAAAGACGCTAGAACTACAACTAAGAGGTACTCCAGCGTTATTAGAAGCTACACATAATACTAACTAAGAACTATGGAATCTTAAGAGCCCTGTATAGACTGAATATATTTGAGAATCCTTTTCTATCTCTTAGGCATGCTCCGCACTTTGATTCAACGCTTTCTCTTCGCACTTAAGTGGTTCCAGAGGCATCAGTTTGACTGTCTTGTAGCCACGATCACGCTTAAACCACAGCCAATTGTCGCCATTGAAATAATCCTCAATGTGCTCCAGACTGCGTCCCTTTGTCTCCGGTTGAAAGAGAACCATGAATATCGTGAGCAGGAAACTGGATACCGCAAAGACCATAAAGACGCCTCGCATCTTCAGCATCGTTTGCAGGGCGGGGAAAAACTTGGCAAACAGGAAAAGCGCAACGTTCATCGAAGCGAATACGCCGCCAGCTGTACGACCGCGAATTCGAGCCGGGAACAGTTCTCCAATCATTATGCCAGGCATAACCATCAGCGCCGTATTGAAGACGATGTATCCCAGAAGACAGCCGCCGGCGACAAGGACATCATAGGACATTTTTGGCTCGCCAACTCGCATATACATAAACACACTCAACGCCAGGCAGAACAAACCGGATCCGATACCCGATATGATCATGATGAGACGACGACGCACGAAGATCAAGACGCCGCAGAAGATCATGCAACACAGCACACGGACTGCCGCTGTCCAAATGGCCGCCTGCTTGGTGTCGAAGCCCGCTCCAAACTCCGACACAATGTCGATCGCATAGAAGATCACAATGAAGGTGCCGGAGAACATCTGAAGCAGCGAGAAGAATATCACAATGAACAACGGCTTCAGCGCCACCCGCTGGCAGCACAGGCTCAAGATATTCTCATTCGACTTCATCGAAGCTCGCTCCTTCTCCAGCCGCTGTCTCATATCGTTCAGTTCCTTCTGAGCACAGATTTCACTGCCCCTCAGGAACGTCAGTGCCTGCAACGCTCGCGATTCGCGCCCATTTCGCAGCAGCCACGCCGGCGTCTCTGGAATGCAGAATATGGCAACAACGGCCAGAGCAGGCAATATGTTTGCACACCACGCCACGCTGCGCCAGTAGAGCATGGAGCCCAGGAAGTAGACGAGCAGAATGCCACTCGAATAGGCCACGTATGGAGCGCCAATCAGCAGACTGCGCAAATTGGGCTCCGCTGTCTCTGCGATGTAGACCTGCAAACAAGCATTCAGAAATAAGTTGGTGAGTTGAAATTTGAATAACTATAAAATGTTGCTTGTTCCTAAAGTTGTTCGATCAGATGGAATCACTGTCCTAGGCAAACTATCATTTCCTTAGGCAGTTAGTGCACTCAAGCTGAGAGTCGAGATAGTCTTCCCATATATCTATACTATTCTATTCAATATTTCACTTTAATATGTTGTTAAGTTACAAATTAGCTACATATATGGATTCTACACCCAATAAATAACTAAAAGGTAAGTATTTACTCAATTGCTGATCAAATTGACAACAAGGCTTGGCTTGTAAAATCGTAAAAATAATATGTTCAATTCCCTAACATTTTCCCATCGAAGATTTCTTGATTGCTCGTTCTTTTTTTAACTGCGTCTTAGCATCACATCGAGAAATAATGTCCAGAACTATTTAAGCTCTCTATTATTCGCAATGTCATGAACTAGACAACAAACCTTGACCTCGCACAAGTTCTAGAATTGCCGACAACTACTTTCCCTTAATCTTTCGGCACACACCGGCCGACTAAATGATCCGGATGACTAGTGTGTATAAACAAACAATTTGATCAAATTGAATGGCAAACAGGGTCACAAAAGCATCAGCTGCATACTCGTATCTTTATCCAGCAGCTTAATCTTAATCTTTGTCATCAGCAAATGCTGAATAAAACTCATAACACCATAAATCTTGGCGCTGCCACGGCAACTATTAATGAAATTTGTTGTACGAGACACACGCGCAACAAGTTGCCATCTAGCAGCTGCCGCCTGACGACGTGCATCAAGAGACGTTTCAAGAGTGGCACAGAGAGAGAGAGAGAGAGTGAGAGAGAGAAAAGCGATTCCCACCGCACCCCCAGCAACTAGCGACAGGCAAATGAAAACAAACTTATTATAGACTAAGGTCAAGAATCCGGAACTTAATGTGCGGAAAGCGTTTGCTAATGCAAATTCAGTGTCCAGAAAGATGACGATGCTGTCGTTGCTTTCGTTATCATTTTGGCCGCTGGATAAGTCATGGGCATATCCATAAGATAAATAAATAAACATTCTGTGAGCCGGCTGACCAAATTGTTGCTCACTTGACTTGCCGCTGACGGCGGATTATCATAGACACAATGAAAGCATCTGATGTCGGCAGATGTCGGCACAATAGCGTTAAGTGAGCAATTGACATGCCGCATGTCGCATGCCCCACTCACTGACTGACAGTCCGACTGACAGACCGACTGACTGACTGAGTGACAACTTGATAAACTTTTGCGTATTCCCTTGTTGAGCGGCGGTTCAAGGCCGTGCTTATTTTATAATCTGGTTAATGGGTCAGTTGTGTGAATGAACTTCTCGCCTGGTCATGGCCCAGGAAGAGGAACACACATTACCTGGCCGGGTCCGCCGAGAATGCCCGTCGCAAAGCCGCACAGGAAGCGTGCAAATATCAAAGCCTTGAGCGACTGCGACATGGCCATTGTGCTCCAGCCCAGGAAGAGGGGAATCACAGACACGAGCAGCGTCCTCCGGCGCCCCAAATAGTCGGCCAAAGGTCCAGAAATCAATGAACCAAAAGGCGTGGCCAAGCTGTGTATACTGGCTGTAAAAATCGAGACGAATTAGATTTGTATCTATATCATATGCAGACAGTCCTTCACTTACCAATCCAAGAGCCTGAGCTGACCGTTATGGGAATTTCAGTGGAATTGGCACTAAGTTGAGGCAGAAGCACGGCGGAGTAGCCAATGGGCATGCCACAGCCCGCGGAGAGCAACAGGACGGCACATGTGGCCAAAATCTGCAATGCAATGGAAACGGATTAAACATCGACTGGCATTTAAATTGCAGCTGAGAGTGTCGTTGAGAGTGGAGGAGAGAAAGAAAATGTGGAAGCAAGTTTGTTGCATCAATTGGCATCAATTGAAGTTGCGACATTGTGCAATTGCCACTGATGCAACCAACTGCGAGTGACCCCTTTATTTATTTGAGCTACTAGCAATAAACGATCTGCGCTAGGCTCAGTTTCAGTTTCCCACCTCCAGCCTGGACATTCAATTTCTCAGTCGGTTGGGCAATGCAATATGCGTGACGTCAGACGAATCTATTTTTCTCAATTCCCGCTCGCTGTCATTGTAATCGTCGTCATCATCATCGACATCGACATCGACACGAACATCACAACACCATTATTGTCACATGGGCTGCATGCCATGTCTTTAATCATTGGAAGAAAGCTCAATTACGTATCTTATCATTTTGTCCTTCAAAACTTTTGTCTGTCTTCTGCACCATACGTCATGTCTGGCGAAGACTCGAAAATCTTTGGAGTCACAACTGATATAACCGAAGTTGTAAATCATTAATGAATTTCTGCCTATGATAAATAAATCAAAAATCTTGCTTTGCAAAATGTAATTAATATATTCCTGGTATACACTTTGAATAACTCGATTAAACATGTTTGCGGTAGCTGCTGACAGAAATGGCAGCTGTCAATTTGAATGTTTAAATATCGCTAACTGATTTGTGGTCAGTCAGATAAAAAGAAAAACTACAATTTGGTCGACACTCTGTCAAGTTTTGAAGACAGTTATTTTACCACGACTGTACTTCTCTGAAAGCGTCATTGAAGGCTGACGTCCCCTAGGTTCAACACTGACGTTGGTCAAGGCTACGGGTTCCCAAAGGCTGCAAAGGCTAACGGAAGTGCAGTTCAATTTCAAGGACAGCTACCGAAAGTTGCTATAAAAGAGAAATGCTTGGGCGACAGCTCGCTCTTAAGCTTCCAACTTGCCCGAACTTTGGCTAAAGCTCGAAAGCTGCCCAGAGAACAAATCAACAAGAAAGAGTCGAGAAAGAGAGAGTGAGAGTGAGAGAAAGTCAGACACTGAGAGAGGCATGCTTCGAAAACAGGATTTGATTTATGGTATACCAAGCAAATATGTACAACTTGAAGTTAGATTCTTGTTCTTACCTGGTTTATCTTGCCCCTGCGATTGGCCGCATCGTGGTCCTGCTCATCAATGGTCGACAGCTTGCGGCCACAGTGCTGCGACATGGGCAGCTTGCACTGAAAGTCTGACCCAGGCACCATATAATACGACATCTTTTCCGACACAGACTTGCTGTACTTCTCATCCCTGGTGGACAACAAAAGAGACAACAATTTAACTTAATTCTCGATTCGCCGATCCAGACATTAATTGAAACTTCAATTTGACTATTGACTAGCATGATGTCACAATCAAATATGGATGTCTGCACTCTATTAACCAATAATTAATAATCATTTTGTGGTTTATATAATAAAAAACAAGATTGAATTTAATAAAGTCCCCTTCGCTCGATTGTTTATTACAACAATGGCCATGACCAACATCTTTATATACAATTCTTAAACTCATAAAAATGTTAATTAATTTAGAAAGTAATAAAACCTTAATGAGCATTAAATATCCAAATAAATCAAGTTGTCAATCGGGCAACATCTTCCGGGAAGGTCAAACGTTTTGCATTACAGAAGTGCGGAATTAATTTTTAATAATTACAAATTTAATTTGTCATGTATTTGTAAAATGTGAGACCAGCCGAGTGAGTTACCTGAAGGGTCAGGTAAGCTTGTTAAGCTAAATAATTCATAAACGGGTTTTAATGCCATTCAACTGCAAATCGAGTGCTGCCATTTGTGGCCTGTTTCATGGGCACTCGAGAGTCGCAGGCGATTAAACCTTTACCCTTTACGGCCCAAATGGATTCCCCTGTCCATGGTGCATTTGCAATTGTTAATTACTGCAGTTATCGCAAATGAACCGTTAAGCGCTGCAATTACTCTGCGTTTGTTTGGGCTGACTCACTAAGTTGAATGCGAATCGGAGAATCGGAGAATCAGCCATGCGCAGCCGGCGCACATTGCGTATACGTCATATGCCAAAAACCGCTACGCTGTTGTTGTTTCGATATTCGGGCGATAAGAAACAATAACAATGGACTGTCTAGCGGCGTTAAACAACAACAATAGTCGGCGACAATTGTTTCGTCGTTTGTTTTATTATACTATTCGCATTTATTTGCGCACGTTTTTATTTAATTTGCCTAATTGTTTGTCACCTTATTTTGTTTTCGGACTCGGTTTCAGTTTCGGTTTCGATTTTGTATTTGTTTTATTTTGCAGGGCGAAAATGATTATTATATAGTTATTGTGACTTTTTCATTTTTCCCTTTGGTCAAATGCATTGTTTTTATTTGCAAGTGATGAACAGCTGCGAAATGCGAATATTTTTGGTTGTCAAGGCGAAATTCAGTGATATCACCTTGATTTACGCCTAGTCTTACAATATTTATAGGTGTCCAAGATAGTTAACAAGGAAGTGCGTGAAATTTGGCAATAGTCTGTCACGAGGTGTGTTGGAAGCAAATACTATATATAAAAGCGAATTATTTTGCAATAATGATAAGCCAGCAGATCAATGATGTCGTGAATATTTATTGAAAATGAAAACTATTTTCAACTTTGTTCTATAGACTTCTGAGTTTTGCATTTCTTTTTGGTAGGGTTTGGTTATAAAATATATATGTCAGTGATCTGTAACCTTGAAAAGCAAAACTCAACATTGAACGCAGTTAATTCAAGTAATCGTGAGTCGCATATAATGACAAAAACAATAATTGAACCAGAAACAAAGTACAGCAAAATTAGGAAGTGCTGATAAAGTAGTTCAATGTACCACAACAATGCTGAATTCTGGCAATGCTGCAATGTCGATGGCACATTTTAAAGAAGTGGAAAAACTTAAGAATCACTCGCTGTTAATCAATAATCGGCGTGATTGATCTAAATGGGAAAGTTGTGTGCGGCTTTGCTTACCGTTTCAATGTGCAAATTGAACAAGTTTCGCTTCGTGTTGACCACATAAATTAGACAATTGATAGATAAGCAAGATCGTGATACGACACGTACTCGACACGAACTTTGTGCGCACGCCGACTTATGAATTTTCCGTAGCAAACTAATTGAGCCAATCAATGGGTATCAATAAACATGCAACATCAGGGTCCAATCAAGAGAACAGTGCCTGTTAATAATAAACGCATTGATTTCATCATCATTAGCGCCTCGACTCAGCTGTTATTGTTGCTTATGCTGTAGTTGCCATGGCAGCGTCGTCCCATGCTGCGGATACGTAATTTAATTACGCACGAGAATAAGATAACAGAACAATTGTTTAACGTGGGAATTTCGAATTCCGTTTTGTTGTCTTTTATAATCGATTTTAAAGCAAACCGTCAGCTGGTTATCAAAACAGCAGTCAGCAACATTCGCTTATCGCACTAATTAATAGTACTTGGCAAATTTGTTTAATAATTTTCATTTCAACAGTGTAGATATAAATAAACAATTTTTTTAATTGAAAGTAATTTTCTGTTTTTTAACATTTTGTTCGCCTTGAATTTCACAACGATTTTGAGTCATGCGCCATAATTGTAATCAATCAATTGTTTGCGCTTGTTTCTAATCAAACTGAATGTGATTTAAGCGCGATTCTGTCGGGCTTAAAAATTTGCCCGTTGTCAACAATGAAATGCAAAATATTCGTATACTGCAACTTTTATGTCAATCACAAATCGATCATTTTTATTTGTTTTCGTCATCGTCGTGCCATCAAATAATGTGTCAACTGTGGAAAGCACTTATTCTCATCTCTTGTTAGAAACATGAATTCAATAGAACTTATATTATCTTATCAACAAATCACTAATTAAACTATAAAATGAACCATTGCTGCTAAAATTGGTGACGATATCAAAAGAGCATGCGGTGAATAAAAATAATTATCAATGCATAGATGAATTGGCGATATAATTTTTGGGAATTTCTAGCTTGGTTTATAGCGAAAAAAGCAACAAAAGTTCCCCTAAAAATTATGAATGGTCAGCAAAAGAAATATACAATTCTGTATAAAGAGCAGTCAATTCATTGATCGAATGGCGATATCACTTTTGGGTAAAATCTGGCTAGGTTTATAGCGAAAAAGGGGAACAAAAATGCCACTTTAAATTATGAATGGTCAGCAAAAGAAATATTCGATTCTGTGTGAAGAACAATCGAAGAGGGCACATTTAAGTCGTACACTTCTGTTTGCGCTTAGCCAGACAAAACTCACGACACAGACGTACAGAGTACATTTCTTGAGTCATTATCAACGTTATTCATTGCTTTAATCAAAAATCTAAATTCAAGGCCCGGCAACAGGCGCATGTAATGCCCGATTGGAAGTTGGGAATCGTGCCTTATAGGGAAAACTAGTTTGACTTTAGATTGTAAATACTTCTGCCGGTCCAAAGTTAATAACACTTAATATGCATAGATATGTGTAAAATAAAAGCATAAGTAAAGAAAACGCAAGTTGAACAAAACAGATGTTTAGTATTTTTACTGAGTTCTCTTTGAATAATTATTTTATAGCGTTTCGAAATTACCTGTCGTTCTTCATTTTGCTGATAATTTAATCAAAACACGCTAGGCAATTTGCTTTCTTTATGTAATACTCGCTCCCGATTTACACTTAAATTTAATGTGCTTTCAAATGCGACATTAAAACAGATTTACTAAAACGCACTGCACAACACAACACAGCAGAACAAAACACTCCACTATATGCGGTGGCAAATAAAAATGTATTGCAAAAACTCTGCGATATCACGTCGATTTCATTTGCTGCCAAAATAACAACTGACTACACGAGTCTTGCTGTGGCGACTTTTTATTTTAAAGGCATTGCGGCGATCGTCACGCACACTAAGAAACACTTGCGAGGGCCGTGCGAAGTGTATGCAAGTTCGAACAACACAAAATTAAAAAATTGTGAAATTGCCTGTAGTTGCGCTACATAAAAGTTTTGAATATTGTTACTTTAAATTATTCTTTAAATGCCAATGTATGTGCATATTTATTATATAAACATACAAAATTAATTGTTTTATTTTTGAATAAAATATATTTCTGACTATAAATATTTTTGAAGTGCAATAAATATTGTATTGTACTGACTCGAATCAATATTCCAGCCCTCGCGACATAAAAAACAAAAAACATTTAACGATCGTCACCTTTAAGTGTAGCTCTTTCTCTCAGTCTCTCCGCCTCTCTCCCTCTCTTACTCACTTAAAGCTGTGCTCTTTGTATTAATGCTTGGTTTGTAAACAATTGATCAGCTGTCGTCGGCCTAGAAGTGATCAAGCAAAGAGCACTTAAGTTCTCCGAGCGTGAGCATTGCTCTTAAAGTTCGACTCGGCGCTTTTGCGGTTTGTGTCTACGCTGAAAGTTCGGCTTACACATAAACTGAATAACAAAAGCCTCAAGTTTGTTTTCGTGATGGTTTCATATAATACTGGCTGAAACAATGTAAATAAAAAACAAGCTGGTAAGATACTTTACAAACTATATTTAAAGCACTGATTTATCCATTGGCAGGCCAAATATCTAAAAATATTATTACTGTTTTGATATTTAAAGCTATATGCCTGAAAACCCAGATTAATATAGTTAGGTATTCTTGCAAGAGGAATATAAATACAATGTTAAAGATAAAGTATAATTATTACCAGAATGAAACTAACAATCGGGATGTTCGGCAAGTTACAGCTGCAGCAATTGACAAGCTTAGCAGCACAGCAGCTCCCACTAAACACTTATGCTGCTCTGCCTGGGGCCTTTTAATGCCTTGTTAACGACCTGTCAAGGTTTTCCAACGGCTCCCACACAAAAAGAGCAACGCTTGAAGCTTTTTTGAGCTCGGCGAAAGCAGCAACAGCAGCGACGATTCGGGAAAGTAGCCGAAGAGCCAACAGCGCTGTTGAATTGAAGAAGCTTTTCATTCATAACCTTGCACAACAACAACAATGCAACACAAACAACAACAACAACAACAACAGCATGAACAGCAGCTACAATAACAAAAATGGCAATTGCAATAATAGCCATTGGCTAAGGCTGTTCAAATGAAAAGGAAGGGGAAAATAAATAAGATGCCTTAAACCATTTCACAATATTAAATTCACGCCAATTAAGCTTACATTAATAATTCTGTATTTTTTTTAATACTTTCTCTAATGCTGCACTTACAGCTGTTATTGCAGCCCCCGCAGCATTCGCTAAGCAATGCTTTTATAATCGCCTTAAAGTTTTACCATAATGAACGGCGGTTGCTGCTATTGCTGCGGCTACGCAACAAACGCTAAACTACCGAGAATACGACAAACAAAAAACGAGAACGGTTTCCGTTTCCTGTTTAACTCGTAAGCTTCAACACATGCCTGTACCAGTCGTGTCTCTCATTCTCCACCCTTCCTTCTCTAAAACTTTTCATCCAAAGCAGCGCGTTGGAGTTTATGTTGCTTTCAGTGTCTAGGTCGTGGCAGCTTTTTCCCCTACCGCAAGTGTCAATACTATACGTATGGATGAGGATGTGTCTTCCTGCTGTGTGTGTGAAGGTCACACACTGGGCTTTTCGGATACTAAGCCTATTATTGAATGGAAGTTATGACTGTGCTTAAATGATTAAATGTTGTACAAAATATTATATTGTTTTCAATCCAATTTTTATATTCAAAACAATTGATTTATTAATATAAAACTTAATGAAGAAATTGCAGAAAATATAAGCGGATATTTTAATATTTATCTTTAAATAAATAAAACTTTTTTAAAAACTGAAACAGGAGATCAAATACTTTACTTGTGAAAGTAATATAATGTCTACAACATTGTTGTAAATGTTTTTTAAAATGTAAACTATAAAAGCATTAAAAATATATAATTTTTTAAAAAAGAAATTTATAAATATTCCAGTACAAAATAAATAATTTCAGGTGAATATTTTTATTGTAATATCAGCTATATTTTGCTGAACAGTATGCAAGACATGTGTGGCTGAAGGTAGGCATATTTAAATGTTTAAATATTCAAGGACTCATTTACAATGAATCCCACTCACAGTTACATATGGACTCACAGTAAAAGCTCTGATTTTGTCGAAAACAACAAAATATTTGCACTATGCGAGGGTGAAATTGCGCGCTCTACACGAATCAAATAAAAAATAAAATCAAAAGTAGCAGTCATTTTGCTATCCATAAATTTTATGGCAGACTGTGTGTGCGCGCAAGCTTTCGCGAAAGCTTTTTCCTTGCTCACGGAAAGCTCTCACTAATTCGGATGTGTGGGTGGCATCTGTCGTTGGCATGCCGATGCTACTGACGATTTGCATTCAGTTGCTTTCGAATAGTCAGCCATAGTGGATGGTGCAGATCTTGGTAAACAATAAAAAGACAAATACAACTAAAACTACAACAACAACAACAACAATAAGTGCAAACAGCCATATACAATAAAAAATACAATAAACAATAGTAGCATCAAATTCTATCAACTAAAGTAAAGCAGAAACTGTTGCGAAAATTGCGTAAGTCGCGTTTTAAATCGTTTTTAAATTCGATAAAACTCTTCAGCTGCCTAAGTTTTTTTCTCATCGTGTATGTGTTTATGTGTGTGTGTGTGTGTTGGTATGTTCGCGTGAATGTGATTGTGCCTGTGATTGTGCGTGTCCTTCGTGCCCCTTGTGCCGCATCCTACAGCTGCTCCTTCTCCCCGCTCGCAGCTGCTGTTCAACTGCGCACATTTTTAAAACAATTAAAAAGACAACCGACGCTCGCGTTAAATACAATAAGTGTTTTTGAAAATGACATTGCCCATCGTCAGGCACCTCGTCATTACATCCTGCTCGTCCTGCTACTGCTACTGCTGCTGGCAAATTTAATTAACCTTACTTACCAGCTAAAAACCAGCGCAGGTCATGGTTATACTAAACATATGCCTGAGTCCACAGAATGGGATCCGCTAATAAGCGCCAATTTCCCAGCTACTTTTACCATAATTCCTGTGCCGAAACTCGTTATTAAATAAATAAGATAGTAGGAGTATAAGTGTGAGAGAAAAATAAACCCAATTACCAGGACATTGCTTGCTGAGTCGTTTAATTGTTGATCGGCAACCATATAAATGCTTTGATTTATGATCCTTTATTGTGCCGCTCGTCCTATTAAGAAACTTACCTAATTTAATTCCTGATCGGCCACAATGTAAATACAGTTGTTATGATCCACTATTATTTTGCGCATCCCCAAAACATCCTCACTTGAGCCAGACTATTTCAAAGTATGAAATATAATATAATAATTGTGATTAGTTTCGAAGTCTTTTAGTCAATTCACACAAATTAAATGGGTTTTCACATTTGAAAATTATCCTGTTCCCGTTGTTTTCATTCATATATTGCCTGTCATTCGCTGAAATCTATACAATTTCATTTCTTATCCAGCTATCCATTAGTCCCATAAAGTTCTGCGACTAGAAGTAAGAACCTTGTATGGAATTTCAACACTCCTTGGGTTCTATATATTAAAATGAAAAATTATGTTTCAAAATGAATGAGGAAAACCTACTTATTGTTTTGATTGATCATATCTTCGTATAGCTTATCAAGTAATGTTTTAATGTGGTTACTTCGAATCTTGTCTAAAGTATAAGAAGTCTTCAGGCGATTTGGTCCCAAAGGTAGTGAACAAATATTTATCCAAAGTTTTTGGGGCCCCTAAGGATGGCACCTCTTCGCCGAACTGTGTGCTGCAGTCGAGCGTAGCTGAACGCAAAATTAATTTCAGCATCCGCTGTCCAGACAAAAGTTTTTGCAGCTTTCTTTGCTATTCTTTGGGCGCTTCTTTGTTATTGGAATGTCTGCTCTTTCATTTCTCTCAATTTTTCTCTCTCGTACACGTACACACACACACACACACCCACACATAGTGTACTGTCGGTTTCTCCTACAATTTTTATTTTTTGCCCCGTTTGCTTTTGTTATAGTTATTGCTGTTGTTACCTTAGCATCCTCGTCCTTGACAGCTGCTTCTCCTGCTAGCTCGTCAAGTCGCCAAAGATGTCGCCGTCGTCATCGTCGCCGTCATTTTCGTTTGCGCTCTTTGCTCTTCTGTCTGTTTGCCTTGTGCCTGGTTCCTTCCTGGTTCCTGCTTGACGTGAACGTGCGTTGTTTCCCTTTCGCAGTTCCCTCGCAGTCCCGCTTGACCTGACCGCTTCCTATGCGGGTTTGCCCGTCGCTAGACTCAACTTGATCCCCTCGTTTCTTAAGATTCTTTTTCGTCTGCCCTCTGACCTGACGCTTGAGCAGATTTCTTTTTTGGCTTTTGCACATACAAATCGAAGCAAATAACAATTAGCAACTCAGACTTAAGAAATCCAAAGGCATCAACATATAACAATTGACAAGCAAGTTTCATAAGTTCAACAGGTGTCACTCAATTGTCAGGTCAAAGCTAAAGAAATAGTATAAATATTAAACAGCAATTTTATTGATTGCAGAAGCTTGTCAAACTTGACGTATACGTCATTTTGTCCACCATGTCAGTTGTATTAAAGGTCATGTGTGTTAACAACGGACTATCAAACCTTTGAAATCTAATGTTTGCATAAATATCCTTCAACACTCTTTGAATATTGGATGAAATAATTACATTACATTTTGCAATCAGTTTAAGCAGAAACCGAACTTTAACTCCGAGTAAAATTAATTTCATTCTCACAATATTGATCAAAATTTTCTTACTAAAATTTGAATAAAAAATAATCAACAAATTCTCCTCACCTTGACACCATACAGATAATTTTGAGGGTCATACATACTGGAGCATCATTTTCTAACGTAATATGAATTTGTATTTCAAAAGTGTTCTGTTGGGGACTTACAACTATTTTAGCCTTACGTGCGGCTTGAGCTTGAGGTGAAACTGCAGGATGCGTTTTAGGTGGCAGTCAGCCACTCCCACAACAGCAACAACAACATCAGCGACACAATGCTCTGCTAAGCTGTAAAACAGCTTGTGCATGCCCCCAACTCTGCCCCCTTCTCGGTTGTACACATTGTTTTTATGGCTTTTACAGCCACAATTTTTACGACAATGCACATGCAGCCATGCTGCATGCATGTGGCAAGGAGGGAGTAGAAATGTGAGTGTGTGGGGCCCCTGTCACTGATTGTATTAGTTATTTGCGGCTAACATTGACATTTATGTGCTTTTGAGCACACCTTCAGCTGGAAGGCGCCAGCTACAGCAAAAACAACAAGGCGGATAACAATGAACTTTGAACAACTCAAAATATTTATGAAAATTAAATTAAAATGCATTTATAAACCCAGTTATAGCACGAGTACATGTACGTTCAGATATGAACAAGAAACATGTGTGTGTAGTTACTTTGTCCCTCCATGAATTTATTCTGTGCAAATCCATTTGAAGGTGACTTCAAATCGATAAGTGTTTGTGTACTTGTGTCTAAGCATATAGTTGAGGTATATATTAATATCGAATGTATGGAATGATCAATGTTTTATTTTGTTAATTTATAAAATCATTTATTTATTTATTTTTATCACAATTATGATTTGTAATATTCAATAATTTTAGAATAAAGATAAGAAAATTTTTAATGGCACCACAGTTAAATGTTGGAAAAGATACTCATATTTTAAATTGTGTATATTTGCATAAAATACATATACACACAATAATATCTAAAGTCGAAATGGTTTCTGAAAATTTGGTTAGAATAGACGAAAAACATAGTTGTTACTCAAGAAACAATTTTATTGGGCAAAAATCATGTGCAACTGAACATGTATGGTATTATGGTTTATTTTCAACGTATGTTTTTAAAATTCTCGTATAAGAGTTTTAACGGCCCCTAAAACGGATAGCGGGTATCTCACAGACAGGCACTCTCGAATATAGCTTTCATACTTGTTTGCTCGTGGCGCATATATTTGTATTCAGTTGTATTTATATTTAAACATACTTTGTAAGCGTCAAATGGATGACACAATAATGTCGGCAATATACTATTAAAGCTTTTCTTAGTAAAATTTAAGTTCAAATTATAAAGTAATTGCGGTTGGGTAATGACTATTTTCAAGAAACATTTTTATACGCCACATATTTTATATTTATTCTGCAGTTCAGTTTGTGGATAATTTTAAATGTTTGGTTCCAAATCCAGTAGGTTACCAATAAATGGTAATTGATTAATTTAAAGACTATTGATCAAAGTATCAATTCGATAACAATAGTTTACCGCAATCATTGATTCATTCAGATTTGGATAGTTTTCGAGGAATCGAAATGCTTTAAGAGATAAAATCAGATTCTTATGTCTTTCAATGCGGCAAATTCATTTCGCATATATCATTTAGAAAAAATAATACTTTACAATAATTATCTGAAATGCTAAATTCTAAGTGCGTTTTCTAAAACTAATCGCAAGTGAACTCATATGCATCAACAGGTCGTTCCACACACTCAACGCGGTCACTGCACGGCAGTTCCTCCGCCTGATCGTCGCTGCTTAGCTCGTTGTCGTCTTGATCATAACTTATAGATTTTCCCTTGATTAAACCTTTATGCAAAAGATAGATCTCCAGGTTGGACACATGCCCCCGACGTTGTTCCTCCAAGCTGATGAGTTTTTCGAGTTGTGGTTTCATGAATTTGTAGAAACCGAATTCAAGTGGATATGTAACTGCAAATGTCTTCAGAATGCTTACATAAACGGTGCGACCCTGAGTATGATGGCTAAGACTTTGATAAGGGCAATGTGTATTGAGTGTAAATTGATATTTCGTAGTATCCAATATCCCGAAAGTAAAGAAGGCAATGGAGCATCCATTATGAAGGAATACATCGTACTGCATTTTGTCCTCGGGCAGAACAACCTGCAGTTCTAATGTGCAAAGTGTTTGATAATAAATCACTTCTGGCCGCACTACGTTCTTAGGAAATTGATAATCAATTCCACTACTTTTCTCAGAGTGAACAGCAGCAGTTGTCTTATTATTAGTTCTTCTCTGCTCACAAACAGTTAGGGGCTTTAAGTTTGCTTGATCCTCATGCTGATCCACTAGTTGTTTCAATAATTTTTCAGGCATTCTGCAATTGTCAATGGACTGTTTCTTCTCCTCTGATTCCTGCGATAACTCCTGTAAAGTGCATCTCATTAAGCAATCGTACAACGCCTCTACGCTGCTCTTTGGCTCCGGGTTTTTATCAACTTGCTTGTCTTGTTGCTGTGGCTGCTGCTGTTGATCTTCACAACGTTCTCGGTTCTCTTTACCTAACTGTAGTGCAATTTTTGCGAAGAATTCGGATCTGCCAGAAAGTCTCTTGACTGCCACCGGCTTCGTTGTTTTATTATGCTCCAAAGGTTGTTGGCTCTTGACCTCTTCTTCTACAACTTGTTTTTCCGTGGAGTTTTGATTCTGTATTTCTGGGTTGTCCAGATCATCTGTTAAAAACTGCATTAGCTTGAACACTGCCTGATCGGACTTCTTTGCCAATTTAAATCGCGATAATTGCTGGCACATGTTGAAACGCCGCACGTGCATCTGCAGGTTGGGCGCATAGCTTGTGACGGCCAAATCATGCACAAAGATGGTGTGTGACAGCGTCATTGCGATGCTTGCTTGCAGAAAATTGGGCTGAGGAACAGCACTTAGCCAATTCGCGCATTGTTGGCCATCTTCCACATGCCAACTCCACTCGCCTGTAAAAGGTACCATTCCAAGGATGCGAAGATCAAGTGCTAGAGCTGGCTCATTCAAAAGTTCATCTGGGCAAATGTACAACTTGCCGCTGGTGGTCTTAATCTGACGCGTATCGACGTCCATTGCCTGTACAACCACAGGGACGTCATTTCTGGCAAGATTTATCCGTTCAATTGGCTCCACACGGAGAATACGCACACGCTCGTATCCATAGTTATTGCGGAAGGTGCAAATCTGTTTGGCCTTGGGTGGCCAATGGCGGCGACACTCTTGCGACTGCATCAACTGCAGCCGGAGATCCAATGCGGCTTGACGACCCAATGACTGCCATTTACCGCCAGGCGGTAAATGCTCCAGCAGTCGCACACAATAGTGGGTGGGCGAATAGACCCTAACAAGCTGCAGCTTCACATCACCATTGGCCGGTAACATTGGTGGCAACAGGCGATCGTAGGGCAGCAACTGATGACGCTGCTCACACTGTGTGTCCAAACAGCGGCCCAAGCTAAGCAGCAGATCACACAAAGCTGGCTCATTGCACTTGCTCCGCTCCGATTCGTTGCGTATGCGGCGAGCGAGTAAAACAATGCGCTCATCCACCTTCTGATGCATTTGCAGAAACTGCACGAGACGTGGCAGTTGCTTGTTATTGGTCTCGTCCAGGAAAACCATCGAAAGCAGACCATCTGAAAGACAGTTATTAATAACAAGAATTTTCACTGAATGTGTAACCTACTTGGGTTCAAGTCTCTCCGCTCCTTTGCTTGCTCCCCATGGAGCGTTTGGTGATCTGAAAAGTGAATCTCAATATGAAGACTTCTTATTTAAAGAGTAACTTACTTTCGATGAACTTCTTGTCATCCACCTCTTGCAATGGCTGTTCAAATTGGTTGCGCAAGTTGTCGGACAGCGCCAAGTGGCGCAGCTTAAACTTGCTCCAGCTTTTGCTCATGCTGTAATGGACCAGTGTTTGGGCATCTCGAATGTTCAGCTCGGGGCAATCATCAGTGCAGAGCAGCATCTCGCCACGAGTGTCGAGCATCCATCGATGAACGCGGTCACGCACCTCCATGTCAGCCGTCTGATAGTACGGCAGACATCCGTAGCCATGTCTGCCCAAAAAGCCCACAAGGTCACGTATGTCGGCATCGTTGTGGCAATTGATGACGGTGCGCAACAGATGTGGCGGACGCTGCTGCAACAGACGTAGCAGTTCCTGCTGCTTAGTCGTGCTCTTAAGCAGCGCCAAGCGCATCCGAGTGCCGCCATAAAACGCTGCCTCAAGTATGTCGCCAAAGAGCACCATGGGATGAGCATTGATGTCACGCAACATGTTGAGAAGCTTGTGATTATGCGACTGTGTGGTGATTACCAGCTGTGGACGCTGTTGCTTGGTCAGCGAGAGCACATGTTGATGGGCCTTCTGGAGCTGATCTGGCAACATGAGATCCACATCATCGTAGGCCACAAAACGCAAATATGGCATCTGGATCAGACCATAATTACACAGCCACACGAACTGTGCTGGCGTGGCCACCAAACAGCCAACGCCATTGAGCAGACGCTGGAAAAACTCTGGTGTCTGGGCAGAGGGCACGGTCAACACCAAACTGAGCCACTCCTCGTTTTTCGCCTTGCGCAGCATCGTGTTGCACACACTGCCAATTTGCTGCACTCGCGCCAAATCTGCAGCCAACACAACCGCAATCGGACCCATCAGCTCCCACCGCTGGCCACTTCGCAGCTTGCTCAGCATTATGCACACCTGCTGACAAAGGGGCGGAACATAGCTCAGCGTGCGTCCACTGCGCGGAGCACCCACAATAATGGCCCCGTGGTCATCGCCCCTCTTCAGATGTGGCCACGCGTAGCTCTGCAGGCGCAGCAACTGCGTGAGTCTCAGCCTGCGCATGGTGAACAAAATATGAGGTAGAAACGATACCTCATCCATCTGACGTGCCGGCTCCAGGCGAACGTTGGAGTGAGCGACCGCGTACTCGGAGCAATTGGCGGCCAGCAGTGGACGCGTGAATTGGGCGATTGAGAAGGTGTCTTCTTGCACTTCATAGTGAGCACTTTCCGATTTGCTGTTGTTATTATTGTCAGTTGTTAATTTGCCACTTGAACTCATATTGAATTGTTAAAAAAAAATAATCAAATTGGTTTGCAATCAGAAAGCAAGCAGCACACCACAAAAATGCGCTTAGTGCTGGGATAATCGACATCAAATCGATTAGAGACTGTGTAAATCGAAAATGTCTATCCGCTAATCGATATTGATAACGTTGTGTCAGCCCTGAAAGTATTGTGTGCATAAAAAGGATTGCATTTTATCTTAAAACAAAATATGTGTGTTTTCTGTTTATTCTTTAAAAATTTCAAAACTCATTCATCGTTTTTAATGATCTGTAAAACGTTGACACTTTATCGGTATTGTCAATTTGCTATATATCGATAGGCATTCCCTAAAGCTTACCACCCACATTCACATTTCTATCGATAATTGATCATTCATTAATTAAAATAATTTTAATTGGTTTGAAATAGTTTGACAAGCCATAACTTAACTAAACATTGAACTTATGAATACAATTACTCATCAAAGTGTTGAATTATTTCTGAACCTATTTCACTAAATAAATGTGAAAAGAAATCCATAAAAAATAATTTCATCAGCTTTTCAGTGATGTTGACTAAGTATCTGATCGCTCGTTAATGACCGTTTGTACGATCAGTCCACTTAGAATTTGTCTGGCCACAAGACATCCGTGACACCGACAATTTGGCGTATTGGGCACATGCCTCAAAGTTAATGGACTTTGAAGACGGTGTTTTACCTCTAGCGATCTCCGTGTCGCAGAACGATTTCTACAGTACACAACACTGTAGATAATAATACCTAAGGATGGCAGACACACCAATTAGTAAAGCTTAAATCTATTTTTCTTATTAAAATACATACCCCCGACAACGATGAGAATGTGCAGCAGCACAGCCACCAAAGCCACATTCATTAGTGGCTCTATTTGAGGAACAATGCGTTTGTTGTTTTCGTGTGGGTCGCTCATAATTCCATAGCCCCCCGAATTTGTTGCATTGTCGTCCTCCTGCATGGTCTGTGTCTCATTAAGCCAGTAATTGTCTGCAGCAATAACACACTTATTAAATAGTACACTATGCCAAAGGAAAACAAGAATTCAACTTGCCTGTAGATTTGGTAGCAGTGAAGAGTTCAGGATAACCGACAAACAGCAGAAAGAGCAGCAACACTTCCACATATCCATTCAACGATGTATTCATATTGAATATGTAGCTGTTCCCTTGGTTTCTGCTCACACACTAAACCTCCAACTAGCAACGACTTTGCCAAGAAGTTTTTGTCTCGACCCGTGGTAGAGAAAAACAGCTGTCCACAATGCATTTGGAGTAAGGTACGAAGCGTTTCTTTAGCTTCCCATTATGCAATTTGGGAATCTGTTTTCATAATAAATCTGCAACAACAACTTAATGTAGAAATTAATTATATATAGTATATGCATTGCACATTAAGAAACATTTACTCTACAAAAATTAGTGCGTTTGAGTGTTAGACACAATCAGCGTATACTTGCTTTGATAATTGAAAATTTGTACTTATTTTTCATACGAGCTATGATTGCCATGCTATATTCATTTTCATTCTTTAATATCTTATTTTTAATGAGCTGTTCATTTTTAAAACTTGGAGAATCAATATATAATGTCAATGTTTATCCTTAATGTATGTTATACATTTATTTTATTTATTATAATGAATCCGGTAATACAGCCAGACGGGCATGTCTATATAGACTCACCAGTGCACTGCAGTGATACGGAATAAATATTTATTCCTCCTGCTACGCACACTTTGATTTCGACCAACCTTATAGCCCATTTTTACGTTATAAAATAGAGGATAAACACTCTATAATGTTTGGCCCTTTTTTAACGTATTGATTTTCCAGATTCGTATTAAATTTTGTTCTTTGTGTACGACATATGGACAGAACGATTTATTTGAAATTTACTATACAATAATATACAGGCAAAACAACACAACGCCAGTAAACACAACAACCAAAATTAAAATATATAACTAAAAATAACTCAGATGATAACTAAGTAATTTTATAGAAACAAACAAAACCCATACGGAGAAGTTGAACTTTGTTTGTCATGTAAACTAATGGTTTTATAACCTTGTGCGAATCAAACAATAGTTAGGGAGAATAATAGCTGAAATGCCGGAGAAAAACAAAGGCAGAAATTCTTACAAGAAATTACATTTATTTGTTCATTTATTCTCCAAATATCTCGAAGTTATTCGTTGATATTCGTACATAACTTAAATATTTTAAAGCTACATGTTCACAATGTAAATATTACATGCCTCACAGATAACAAAAAGACAAACAATTTGACAACATTTTGAAGACTCGACTATTCGCTTAACACTCTGTTGAGTTCAGACAATTTTCAATGCATCGCACTTTCTTCGCCAATTCACAGGCACTGCACAGGCAATCTACAACACCATTCGTATGTAGAAAGGTCAGTTCCACCACATGAGCTGTCTCCTCGGGCAACGCTGGCCACACAATGCTCTGTGAACGCGGAGCATATGCATCCAAGCTCTCCGCCTTTTTCGTTGGCCATCGAAAGCAACAGCAGCAAAAGCAGCCTGCGATGAAATGAATAATTATGGATCCATTGCCACTGGCCTTAAGCCACAAAACTTACCCAAGCAACCCAATAGCATCAAACACAAAGTTCCTAGTACGGTTACAACGAATATCCTGTTGTAGTAAACCGTGTTTAGTGTGGGAATATTCAGAGTAAAAGTTTGACTCGCGCAGCCAATGTCAATCGAATTCGCACTCGCATTGCGGGACTCGCACTTCGTCTGGCAGATGATGATTAATAAAGCAGCCATAATGAAAATGCATCGTGTGCACTGCTTCGAGTCCATTTCGTTAATGACTGCAGCACTGCCAATTCTCCAAACGATGCCAAACTTCTGCGTTCATGGCTTTCCGAAAAAGTCGTTTATCAAAAACAGTTGTGCGGCGTAGATAAGGCGACATCGCTGCCAGATTCAGGCCAACATGGATTAAAAACAGTTTTACAGCCACTTAAGTCTACGAATTTTTTAAATAATCTAGATGAGTATTGCATACTAAAGTTATGTACGTTCCCCAACCTTTATTATTGATAATGTAAACTACCGGAAGAAAAAAAGAATAATTAACTAACAGGGTGACAATATTTGAAGGTATTTCCTCTATTCTAAACGAGGTTTTCGTACGAAGCCTAAGGCAATACACATTTTCTAAGAACTTTAAACAAAAGACAGACGAATTTTTTTTGCTTTTGCTATTGCTTTTCGTCCATAAAACGTCCCAATTTTAGCAGACGAAAGTCGTGCTGGAAATGTCGAACGGGAAACGACGGTATAATTTGTAGCCATAAAATGTAGAAGCCTTTTAGGCGCCAAGCGAGTTTACAAGTGTTCCATTCTCCGGAAGTTTCACATACACGTGCGGATGGATTCAGGATAACATCGTTGTTATGGAATGATTCTTTATGTGCGGATGAAAATGCTAATAGCAACCAAATTTGTGATTTACATTGTTGAATTCTATGAAATTCGATTCACCTTTCGGTTGAAACGGGTCAATATAATTGACATGCGAATACTTACATCTATATAAATATAAAAAAAAACCGTATATGTAGCTGAATATTTTGTAGTTGTTATAACCGGGTCATCACTCATGCTGTCAGCTTTAAGGGTATGACCTGAACACCTCGCGCCTCCCTTAGATACGCATCCCTGTGCTGTCGCTGACTGTTAAATCTGAGTGCGCGCACTCGTCATAAACCAAATAAACAGTTGAGAAATTACATTTAAATTGCAAATTTTGAGCAAAACACATGCACAGACATTTTCACGTACACTCACGCACATCAACAAAAAAGATGTATGCGCAAGGTAAAACCTAAATAAAAATAAAAAACGCGAAAAGCAGCATGAAAACATTTTTTGAAAAAATCAGAATGCAGAGAAAAAAATTAATTCACTTAGCAAGTGTCTCAGACTGTTTTTCCAACTCTTTTCCATATTTTCTTGCCTCTCGCTTTTGATATTCAAATGTAATGCATTTTGTACTCAAGGCGAAGCGACGGCAACTTTTCTGGCGGGTACCATTATAAAATGACGGCAAATTGAGCGGATTAAATGAAAATGCAATTTGAGTTGTAGCTGTTGTCCCTATGCTTTACAAAGGAACCATCGGTATATAGTAAATCTATTTTTAAGGTAAATTCTTTGAGCAGCAACTAAGTCGACGGTTGTTATTTGATGTTTTCAAAATTATAGCATTGTAAAATAAAATTCACTGTAATTTATCTATAATAATCATTGAAATGAAAGCAATATTGTAAGTCAAAGCACTTTTAAAGAAGAGCAAAATACTTTCCAATTGTTTTTGAAATTGACTTTGTATTTTTACATTTCTTTCCTTCTTTCCCAGTAAAAGAGACACGAAAATTCTATTTATGTTCACTAATATATTTTATTATCTAAAAAAATTATTTAATGCAGAGAATCAAATATAGGTATTTATTTTAAAATGTTAAACTGAAAGCAAAAGTAGAGCCCGAAGTCTGAACATGTTCTTTAAAATGCGGCCTATGTGATCACATAAATGAAATAAATTTAACTAAACTATATAGCAAAAAAAATGTTTTTTTTTTTGTTTCACAGTTTAGTATGATTGTAACAAAGTTGCTAGGTATTTCTTTGTAGTAGTATAGATGAATTCAATTTAACTATATAAGTCACTATTAAATGTTCATTTGCAATTGCACGACCATTTAAAAATGTCCGCAGAAGAAAAGCACTGACTATTCTAATTACAATCAGATTTAATTAAGCCAACTCGGCGTGCTTTACCTCATATATTTTTGACTTACAACTCCTTCTGCGTATTCCACATATGTGTGAACAAACTTAATCAGAGATACCTTTTGTACATTTTTTTAAATATAAGGTCTGAAAACGAGCGAATGTCAGCAGTTTGTTTTACGTGCAGATTGTACAATGGTGTTTTTCGGCATTGTTGCTGCGTTGTAATCCCCATCGGAAAGGTCGAGGCAACTGGCCTTATTTGTTGATTGTACACAACCTTCAAGGGATCAAGTTCAAGCGTTTCAAGTCCTGCCTGTCTCCCGCCATCGCACGCTGATGGCCACTTACAAACTGCCGAGAATTGGGCACAACAAAAAAAATGGCAAAAGCGAAACCCACGAGCTGCGATGATAATGTTGATGTTGATGATAAAGTTCACTTCAACATCACTTGATAGGCAATACCAGATTGCGAATTCAACTTAGAAATTCCACAAACAGTGCAAATGTTAAGTATTATTTCACTTCATTCATTTGTACTTACATAACTTGGCTGTCAATTCGAATCTATTAGTTTTGCAAACATTAACGAAAACGCAAATTGTTTCTAGCAATATGCGAAGAATCGAAAAACACAAGCGATGGGAATGTAATTATGGCATTTTTCCAAGGGTATGCAAAATCGAAAACGGAAAAGGCTGCTGGGCCGACAAGATGTCGGCAAAAGTGTAAAACTATAACTGTAGCGGCACGCCCTTGCATTGGGGAGGAGGTGGGTGGATAACCCTGGGGCTGGGCAATGCGTTTTGTTCCATGCGCTTGCACATTGCAGCCCAAGGTCAATGGCTGTGCCTGTGTGTAAGCAAGCGAGAGCTAAACAGCAACACAACAACAATAACAATACCCAGAACAGCGACAACAAGAACAAGGGAAACGCTCGACAACATTTTCACACTCGAATTGACCAAACAAACGAAACGAGAAGCAACTATTCAGTGCACCTAACCGAAACCCATCCATAGATTCCAGTTTCGCTTTTATACTTTCATCGCGGTCCGTACCTCCTGGCGTATACGTTACATTTAATTGCTATTTTCCGATTTATGTGTGTGTGAGTGTGAACATGCCACATTTCACATTAATTATATAGCAGTACGTGGCATGATTCAGCACTTAAACAAGTTTCAATACGCTCTGCTAAGCAGCAACATCTGGCAACTCTGCCAAAATCGAACTATGGACTTTCATAAACTTTGTACATTGCTGTGGTTACTCAAGCAGCTATAGTGTATTTTTTTAAGAATAGACACTTTTTGTCCACAAATATTTGCAAATTTTTCTTTCTTAATCTGTTCATGTGATCCATTATTTATTTATTTACAATATTACACACAAAAATAATGATCATTTTAGAACACTAACCTAAGATAGTTCAAATAGTCTCTGAGATACATACATATATAATATGTAATTTCAGACCTTGATCTAGAATATATATTCTTTATGAGGTCGGAGAACCTCTCATCTGCTTGTTATATTACATAGTCGTTATGATGGCACTAAGTTATATTTCTCTGCTGCCCAACACAGAAAAATTTTACTGATTCCTTCAAGTTAAACGAAATATTTGTGTATTAAACAACGATTTAACGTACGAGTATAGTAATAATATATTTGTTTCCCTTTGAAACGCTATGATAATATTCGGTATGCATCGGTTAAAAGTTCACCGTTTGTCTGTGTAACATCCACAAGGAAGTTTATCCATAAAATATAAATCCAAATAATTATTTAAACAATGAATTGGAAGCCTCATTTTAAAGATATTAAAATTGAAATCGCAAGAACTTGTATATCGTTAAACTAGATTGAACTTTTTGTTGAGACGCAAGGCTAAGTTGCTTTTGTTGATTTTGAAATCAATATATATTTTATTATGTATGTATGTCATATTGTTTAAACATAGTCGTCGGCCATTTAAAATCAAATCCTTGTCGACAGTAGTTCAAACATAGTCATCGGCCATTGAAGAGTAATGCATTGTCGACAGTAGTTTTTACTTGATTTTTATGAACATTTAAGTAAGCCATTCAAAACTGCTTGAATGCTGTGTAGTAACAAATTTTATAATGTCATTTTATTTGCACATTAACAACTTAATAACTGCCCTCGATTCTCATCCTCTACACTTTTCTCGCTGTCGTGCGTCCCACCGAGACGCCAGAAGCCATTTAAACTATTTGCAACAAATGCCGTTGCCGCTGCCGTTGCTGTTGCCTTTACAGTTGCCGCTGCCACACAATTTGTACAAAGCCAAACGATTGTTATTGTTGTTACTGTTTCTGTTACTGTTACTGGGGTCTGTTTCATTGTGTGCATATCTCTGTGTAAGTGGGCGGAAAGGATTGGGCTTGGTTGGGGTTGGGTATATATTCCTAAACTGGCCGCAAGCATTGGAATCATTAAAAACTATTTGTTAAGCAAATGCCACAGCGCAAAAGCCGCAGGAGCGGCCCTGCAAGTACAACAACAGCAACATGCCGCTAGACTAGATAGAAAAAAAAACAACAACGCCGAAATGGGCACAAAAAGGATGTTGTAGCTTTGTGGCTTAAACCCAGAGCCAGTAACAACAATCTAAAATATATAGTTGCTAAGCGTAACACAACGAGAAGAATAACAATATTTGTTAGACGTTCCTATCAAGCAAACCTTCACATCCGACGGATGTGCTGTAATATCTGAACACTCATTTGACAAATTTAATATATGAATAAAACATATACATATATTATATTAGCAAATTAGCAGTTGGATGAGCTGAGCCCCACACAAAACCAACTGCAACTGTTTCGTTAAATGGCTTTAATGAGCAGCAATAACTTCTGAAAAACTGATTAAGACAGGGAATTAATAGCCGGGAATAATTAGAAGCCTCGTAAAGAGTAGAATAACTGAAGCCCTACACAAGCAGTTAAATCATAAAACTTGTCTACTGCCAGCAGCAGGCAGCCCTTTGGATCTGTCTGACCCCATAAACCAGCAGCAGCGCCAGCAGCAATACAACAAGAGGGGCAGGGACGTAGGACAAGTACTATATATCCACTCATTAGCAAGGGAAGCAGCATAAAAATGTCCTCGTCCACTCACTTAAATGCACATTTGGCTGCCTAATTATCAAAGTTGTCAACGCATTGGCTCACAAACACAGCAACAGCAACAGCTACAGCTACAGCAACAAGATGGCGCATAAAAACGTGACCAACAATGGAGCACTGAGGGTCACACTCATCTATCGCACAGACAGCACATCGTTTCACATCTCATCTCATTGCATCTCATCTATCCATGTGATGTTATGTTGGTGTATGGTGTGCAATGGGCGTGTGATGTGGGGGGCTGTTGTGTGAGGCGACAGCTTCAAGTGCCATTGACGGTGTGTCATATTCTCGAGCAGCCATTAATCTCAGAATACTTGAGAAAGATTGATCAAAGTGTAATTCTTTTAGGATTACCGAATAGTTTACAAAATTGTAATTGAAGCACGGATTTATGATTCCCTTGTTGACTTGTTACGCTATTTATCTTTATGTAAAGATAATCGTTGATGAAACTTTAATTGTTATATATTTATGTATAAGACCTATTGTCCTGACTGAACTAAACTATCAACGCAAACACAGTCTCTGATATTTTATAGAACAATTAGGCTGGGTTTTTCAAAATTCACAATCCAACTATCCTAATTCGCGCACTTAAAGTAAGTAAACATGGCATTGGAAAAGTCTTTTACATTTTCCATATAAGTAGAGAGTATCTGCAATTTTTAACAGCAAACATAATAATTTCGATTTATTTTTTTAAATGCAAAGAATTGTTGGTAACTACATGAAAATAACTGAAAATAAATAAGTCGAAATAAATGTATTTATTTTCAGTTATTTAAAAATGCAACGCTTCCGAGTCAAGCTGCCTAGTTAATTTATATAATATTATTGGCATCTCCATATTTATCACAAATATATTTTAAATGCAAGCAATTGTTGGAAACTACCTGCAAAATAACTGAAAATAAATAAGTCGAAATAAATTTTTTTATTTTCAGTTATTTAAAAATCCAACGGGTCGGAATCAAGCTGTTTATTTAATTTATATTATTGTCATCTCCCTATTCATCACAAATATATTTTAAATTACCTGTTGGTATTTATTAAGTCTGTTTTATTTTACCTAGCAGTATTTTGCATATTTTTCATTAATTTTGAATGTCAATGTCAATTTTTTTTTCACATTCGCTGCATGTTTCTCGATGCCAAGCTAAGTGTAAAATTAAAAAACATCATTGCAAATTTGATGGCAATTCCATTTTCGCACCCCTTTAAACAAAGTGAATTGTAATGGGGAAATATTAGTTGTTTACAAACGCTAATTAACAAAATTAATTTATTCATGTGAAATGTAACAAAAAGCAATCAAATTGTGATTCGCGGAAAACTTTGCGAAGATTGTTAATGTGTGAAATATTGCAGTTATTCATATGGAATTGTACTTTTTGTAATCAAATAAATATGCATCGTTTCAGTTTTCCTGCAAACACACAAGATGACATAACTATTTCTATCGCACTCCATGTAAAAAGGCTTGAATGACCGATAAGCTATGAAGTTGCTGGCCACAGCTGGGAATAAACTACGAGTAAAATTGGAATAAATGTTGCGCATGACATAAATCACAACAGACATTTCTGGAGCCCCACAACCGAAAAGAGATATACTGCAGAGATAGAGAATAGCATGCAATTAGTCGCAACAAGAGTGCCTCACCATGGATAAGAAATCAAAAACAAAGTCTAAAACGAAAAGCCTCAAGCCAAACAAGGAGTCAAGCACGAAACTGGATGTTGATCTGTGGGAGGTAAACGCAAGACATTCATGCTAGCATTTAATTTTTCAAACATTAATATTTTGTTTGTACGAATTACACAGTCCCATAGGTAGCATGAATAGTAATAATATAAAATAGAATCTTTAAATACCTGAATACCTTTATCGAACCTTGTTTAACTGTGTGAATTATTCAAATCGCTTGCAGCAAAATGAGGATCGTTTCACCAGCTGTGAATTTACCGCGGAACGCAGAGCAAACAAGTCGCCACACAATAGCAAAGGAGCTGCAACATCAGGAGCGGTGGTTTGTCCTGGTAATGCCGAGGTCTTGTCGTTGACTGCTTCAGGATCAGGCAAAGAAGTTCCGCTGCCACAGCTGAGTACCACGCCCACAGCCATAAGCATTGCTGGCTGTGCCTCGGGCACGGCGCTGGTCACCCTCGATCCAGATGCGACAACCATTGAGGCAACCGAGCCGGAGCGGGGCAACTGGACGGGTCGCTTCGACTTTCTTCTTTCGCTGCTCGGCTACTCTGTGGGCTTGGGCAACGTGTGGCGCTTTCCTTACCTTTGTTACAACAATGGAGGTGGTAAGTAAGATCCAACTGATTTAATACTTATTTTTAAATTTAATATTCAAACTACAATATTACAGTGATGATATGATCGCAATGATTACTTTAATCATCTGTAGATTGCTTGGTTTCATTTGTTAACTGAATAGTTTTTATTTATTTATTATTTAAGCTTTAATTTTTATAGTGATGAAATTATCGGCTTTATTTCTCTCAATCATCTATCGATTCTGTGGTTTAACTTGTTAACTGATTATTTTTTATTTATTTAATATTTAAACTATAATATTGTAGTGATGAAATGATCGCCTTGATCTCTCTTATTCATCTATCGATTCTGTGACTTAACTTGTTAAGTGATTAATTTTTATTTATTAATTATTTGAGCACTGATTATTCTCATTTCTCATGTATCGATTCTGTGATTTAACTCGTTAACTGATTAGTTTTAATTTATTTAATATTAAAGCTTTAATATTAGATAGTATCGTATTGATTCTGTCAATCACCTATCGATTCTGTGGTTTAACTTGTTAGCTGATTAGGTTTTATTTACTAATTATTTTAGCCTTAATTTTATATAGTGATGAAATGATCGCCTTGACTTCTCTAAATCGAATATTGGTTTCATGGCCTACTTTGCAATAATATTATTAACCTTTGTATTTGCAGGTGCTTTTCTTATACCCTTCACCATTATGCTAATTATAGCTGGACTGCCGCTGATGTTTATGGAGCTTTCGTTTGGCCAGTACGCTGCACTTGGTCCAGTGGCCATCTATCGTCGCTTCTGTCCGCTGTTTCGTGGACTGGGCACTGGAATGGTTATCGTTTCTGCCATTGTTATGCTTTACTATAATTTAATCATTGCCTGGACCATATTCTACATGTTTGCCTCGTTCCGAACTCAGTTGCCCTGGCAGAACTGTGAGCCCGAGTGGAGCACTGTGCGTGAGTACCCAATCCAATAGAAATTCAATCTTGTGCATTCACATCACGGAATAAAACAAAGACTGCAGCACGTGAATAGCATATGTTTAGTTGCATTTAAATAAATTTCACTTTTATAGTCTCAGTGTGGAGATATCTAATTGTTAGGTAACATAATAGCTGCCTTACTTCAGCTTCGCAATAAGCTAATTTGCAGAAATATTTGATACACAGCAAACACCAGACGAACGACGTATGGCAAGAAAAGGGCGTCCTCAAAGGATGACTTCGCCTTGCTTTTCATTTCACAATGTGGGTCAGCGGACACATGTGTGTGTTTAGGATGCTCTGACCGATGGGAGTAACCAAGCGATCGCACGCGTGCATTTGAATTCCCTGCCTAGAGACAGCATTATGCAAATATGTATACCGAGATGCTGAGATAGACGCACAGACAGCATTAAAAATTTCGTTTGCCATGCGATGGACATAAATCTTTTACGAGTGCCTAGCAGGGATGGCTATTGCTTATAAGTTTGTGGAACAAACTCAAGATAAAATTCAATCGGAAGTGTTCTGCTGTAACAAATCAAGACGATGACAATATGAAATGGGGTTTAAGCAAGATGTACAACTAGGCTAAGTTGTGAGTGATTATAAAATCGTGGAGCTGAAATTTATATAACACACAAAAGTCACGAAAACAATCTCAGCCATTCCTCAAAATCTTGATAGAGCATTTTCGAGTCGAGGCATTGTAAATCTGCCGCGTTTGCTTGCTGTGTATTTTGCTGTTTTATTGCGGCTGCCCCTGTAGCACTTAAACGCACACACACCCACGGAGAGGCACACTCTCAAGTGGGACTTGCTGTGCGAGTGTTCTGACTGGACTGGAATACGAGTAACAATACCAAATGCCATTGAAAGTTTAGCATGAGCTTCAGCCAGCCACAGCGCTTCTAGCGCACTAAATCACCCCCGCATACGGTCTGGAGGCTCTTGTCTCGCTAGCGATACATATAGATGATTTAATATGGCCGCCATTGATAAAAAGCTGCAGCCTAAAGCAGAAGCAAACTGAATAATACGAAGAAGAAAATGTCGACTGACATTTCCGTTTCGTCGGGGGTGGCTATAGAAACCGATATGTGACATGGATGCCGATTTTATATTTGCTCCGACGCAGTCTCCATCTCCGTCTGAGCCTCTGACACTTGTTATAGCAGAGGAAATTCTTAAAATGACAACAATTATGTCTAAACAGTTTTTGATATTCAATCGCAGGCATCAAGCCGATTTGTCAACCTTGTGCCTGCTTTTTATGTGCTCTTCACACACACACACACACACACACAGACACACACTAATAATCTCAGTGGCAGACAGGCAATTTCTTAAGGATTTCATTTATTGACACTTTCACCTCGTCTCGCCTGTGGCTTTGGCCTCGTCCCCCCGTCTATGTCTCGCATCGCGTCGCTTTGTTGGCCTTCTCGAATTTTAGTTGACAAATGTTTACTTTTAGTGTCATGATTAAAATGTGTTTAACTTGTTTGTCCATTGATTGAATATCTCTCGCACACACTTAACGACTTTGTTTGTTTTGTGACCCCAGCGACACTGCAAACAATCAACACAAACACTTTTTGGGTCAATATTTTTATGGAGTTTACTTCAAAAAACACTACATGGCCTTGAGTACTTTTATTGGCGACTTTCCTTTGCTCTCCAAAGACTGAATTAAAGATTTTGATAGGAACAGTTTACCTTAAGGAATGAAAGATGTGAATGAAGAACGCTGCGCGTTTTTGCCATTAATAGAAACTTATGCCACGACGCTCTAATTAGGCCAATGTTGTATAACTAATCGAAGTAATGTTATAGACTCACAAAACATGTGGCTGACAGGCAGCACTTGGAGCAGACCAACAAAATGTTGACTAAAAGTTTGCTGCAAAAACTTGAAAGCTGCCATCAAACTTAAAGGTCACAAAATTTAATAGCAATTTCCTGTGCTCGATTCGGGAGCGGCTTATATAAGAATCTAATCGAGCTGTGTGTGTGTGTTGGTAATCAAATGTGAGATTCCTACACGAATAGGACACCAAGACATAGAAGCGTACGCACAGTTGGCTGGGTAGACACGCTCGAGTTGGCCAAATTGAAAGAAAGACAGACAGTTTTTGCCTTCTGCCTGTAGATTTTGTTGCTGCATTCACATAAACTTTTATATGATTTGTATCTACGGGTCTTATCAACGTATGTGCGATGCTGTGTGCGTTGCGTGTGTTTGTGTGTTTGTGTGCTTGTAATAAAATTAATTGCATAACAAATAAAGGCAGACAGGCAAATTAAACGGCGTGTAAACACTTTGAAGCTCCCTCCAATACCGAGAATTCAACACCAAAAACAGCCGCATGAAATTGTGCTACATTTTATTTTCATTTTGATGCTGATTGATTAGATGATGAATATGCTATAAAGTGGCTACAGCCAACTTTTATAGGGCCATGTGTTTGACCTTGGCTTAGCTATCTTTCTCTCTATTTCTCTCCCTTCGGCCTACGCTGCGTATGTGTAACGCGCCAATTGAATAAACGTTGATTGAGTTGGGTTGCCACGTGAGCGACTCTTTGATTAATGCGAATTAAGATTTGCGTTCTTTTACATTTTTCAGAAAACTTTACATTTACTTTGGTAGAAGAGTCTCTTCAATGCTTTTCAATTGTACGACTGAAATTTGTCACCTGGTTGGGTAACGAAAATACGTTGGAAATCTAATTGCACACTAAACACAAACTGTAGCAGAACCGTAATCAAGTAGTCTAATTAGTTGGCATATTCGTAGTGGCATCCACACTGGCAAAGGCTGCCAATGTGTCAATCCGGTTTGGGGAATGCATCTCTGGGTAGTTTATTGGCAGCTGACTACGTGAGTTGCATGGATCATTCCCAAATTAATTTCATGCCAAAACTTGCAGAGGCACAACTAGAAATTGGTGTGTCAATCAAATTGCAAATGAAAAGTTTGCCCATAATTAAAGTGCAGACAAAAGCAATAATCAAATCATGCAGGTGACATTTCACATCTGGCCACAATACTCGAACTCGTAACTGGACAAAAGGATGCATTGAAAGCATTTTTCATTTCGACCTCGAAAACTTACATACCTATTTACCGGTACCCTTGATTAACCCATGGCCCCATCGCACCTACGCACCTTCTGACTGAACATAATTACAACTGGCAAATTGGAACCCAGAGCTCGGAGCCCCAACATCAGACAGTTAGTCATTTTTGCGGTCAACCGCTTGCTCGTTAGTCAACTGAAAGTCGTCAAAAACTTTGGCAAAGCACAGCAGCTGGTTCTTACCTCACCTTAAATCCTCATCACCAAAACCCCAAGCAACAGACCAAAATAAAATCCATACTAACTTAGCTCGAACTTTTTGAAAAAACAAAAAAAAACTCATACACCCCGTGGTCAGGCGACGAGCATCACAAGTTAAATGTCATAAACAGTCGCTGACGTTGCTCACCAGCCAGATTAAGGCCTCCATTACTCACAGGTGTGTATAACCTCGAAGGCGGTCGATCCACTACGCAATCTGCTTCTGAGAAATGTGTTAGAGATGTTTATAAGATTATGAAATTAATTGCAAAAGTCCGTGAAATTTGAAGCCTTCTTTTCGAATTCTAAATCTAAAATGTTGCAATCTTTTGGTTGCGAATTAAATATTTAAGGAAGTTTCACGAGCATTTAGGCCTCGCGAAAACCTGCTTGTAATCAACGTGGTCAGCATTTCCATGGACCTTCAGCCCCGTTCCAATGTCAAATCGATTTCTGTAAAGCACGCTCTTCAAACTTAATCATGTCGGGTCAATAAATGGAACCCGTCTGCGCCTAAAGCATTGCCACTTCCAACCCTATTATCCTTATAGGGGCTAAAGTCATCCTTTTATCCAGTTCAACCCTTTCGCATACCCTCTAATTTAAATGACGTGAAGTATATTGTGACCATAGTCAGACCTGAGGCAGTAGCAATTATTCTCTAAGCAAATTCAGGTGCAGGGTATTGTAAAGTTGCGGAAGCTTGAGCTATAATTTGATTCTGTTTTTTGTTTACTCGCTGGAACATTGTTATGTCGTTGTCGCCTACCCTTTTCATGTTTTTCACTGATTTGCTACTTTGTCCTTTTAATTATGAAGCCGCACAAAAGTTGCCGCGCCGGTTCGTGCTCTGTGTGTCCTTGTGCATACATTGAGTCGATTCCTTTTTGCAGCCATGCCACTTCCTGGCCTGCATAAAGGAAGCAGAGACTCTGACAATTAGTTCATAAATATTAAAAAATTGCTGCTCCTTTACGCATAATTGAGTGACTGTTTGAATTGCTCTTTTTTCCATACTCTTTGTCAATTTGCTGACATGCAATATTGTGCAGATTGCTTCTCCTACGTTATGGCGGACCAGTGTGAGGCTGCCAATGGCACTTACTACCTTCGACAATGCTACAACTCCACGGCCGCAGAGGAGCACAACATTACCGAAAAGGCTCTGCATGCCCTCAAACGTCCACCTGCCGAGGAGTATTTCAAGTAAGTAACCGCTAAATACATTTGTAGCTAAAGCTAAGCCTAAGAATATAAATTTGTATCCGCAACTATCTGCCTATCTGTCTGTCTTAATCTCAGAGACTATAAAAGCTAGAGAGTTTTGGTACACATAACAATTTATTTGAGCAAAAATCAAATGAATGTAATATTATGGTTTATTTTCAACGTAATAGTTTCCACACCAAAAATACTTTTTGATATAGTTTATTGAACACTCGAGTGCACTCATATAAGAGTAAGCCAAGATGGAAATAAATTAGCATAAAAATGAATATACAGACAATTAGAAAGCAAGTGATACCCATTAATAAAACATACTTTTAAATAAGCTACTAATTAAAGTTAAGATAAAATTTGTCATTTTAAAAACAGCTCTGTTTTATTGCAAGTAACATTTGCAAACTGTAAATAAAACAAAAAATTGATACTAAACTTTGTAGAAATCTGAGCAATATAAGGGGATGCACATGGGATGCAAACAAAAATGCCAACCAATAAATAACATATTGACTAAGAAAAATCAATATAATCAAAATTGTCATTACGGCTTTACGACTCAATCGTTTTGAGTTTTATTTATTATTTATTTTTGCTTTTTGATTAAAGTTAGTTTAATTCTTTATTCAGGGCAAGAGCTCTTCAGTTATAGAAATATATAAATAATTGTATCTAGTCTTTAAATTGAAGTGCGATTTATTTGTTGCTATACCATCCTCAATTATCTCACTAGCAACTTCGTGCTTGGTCTATCTTCGGGCATTGAGGAGACGGGCAGCATTAAATTTTCACTGGCCGCATGCCTATTGATTGCCTGGGTCATTGTGTTCCTCTGCCTCTGCAAGGGCGTGCAATCGTCGGGCAAAGTTGTTTACTTTACGGCCCTGTTTCCCTATCTGGTGCTGGTCATACTCTTCTTTCGGGGCGTGACTTTGCCGGGTGCAAACACGGGCATATTATTCTATCTGACGCCAGACTGGAAGCAACTGGCCAATGCTCAAGTAAGTGAAAACCCGACTCCCTGGACTCATCTTCAGTTGACTGCCAAATTAAATCACATTCCAACTGCAGGTTTGGGGAGATGCAGCTGTGCAGATATTCTTTGCGCTAAGCCCTGCCTGGGGTGGTCTGATTACATTATCCTCGTACAATAAGTTCTCCAACAACTGTTACAAGTAAGTACACAAATTGTTACGTTTTAAAGTTACATTGCTTATCACTAACTTGGGAGTTTATCGCAGAGATTCACTCATCGTAGCGTTTTGTAACATTGCCACTTCGTTCTTTGCGGGCCTGGTGATATTTTCTATCATTGGATTTCTGGCTCATGAGCTGGACGTGGAGGTGAAAAAGGTTGTGGATCAAGGCGCAGGCTTGGCATTCATTGTCTATCCGGAGGTCGTCACCCGTCTGCCCATCTCACCGGTCTGGTCGGTGTTATTCTTCGTCATGCTGCTCACCTTGGGACTGGACTCTCAGTTTGCTCTTATGGAAACCGTAACTACTGCCATATTGGACAAATTCCCTAATCTACGACAATACAAAACATGGGTTGTGCTATTTGTTGGTATATTCGGATATGTTGGCGGCTTGGGATTCACTACGAACGTAAGTAGATATTTATCAAAACAAATACTTAAGAAAGTCTTGGCTTAAAAATACTTCTATTATTGTTTTTATACATTTCTCACAAGATAGCCAATAATTATTTTTATTGTAATAATTTAATGAAATGAAATCGTGTATTACAATTACAACTTCTACTATTGAATTGAAATTATATTATTGGCTTTAATAGATCCGCTTTTTTCGCTCTAATGCCAGCTTTTCTTTGATGACGCTCAATAATTACCTTCATCATTAAAACTTTTTAAATTAGGATAAAATGTTTCAAGAAATATCCTTTTTATGTATTTTAGTTGGAAGATATCAAAATTCTAAAACAAGCTCATGGCTGTAGCAAAAAAGTTTGGAATATCAATTTTGCATAGTCTTTAATAACTAGAGGTTTATACAGACAGACGGACATGAATAATAAAGCCAATATAACATTTTCGCTTATTTCAAATCTAAAATTCGAGTGTATATTAAGTAAATTAATTTGAGATTTGTATTACAAATTAAAATTTGAATTTGGTAATATCATTATTATTTAACTCTGTAAGAATATTTTCTGTACTACTAATTTTTAGTAGTGTGAATATTTTGTGAAATATTTTCCCTTCTGTGTACATATTATAACTTTCTCCCATTTTCCTTAGAGCGGAATGTACTGGCTTCAGCTGATGGACAAATATGCCGCCAATTGGTCGGTGCTGTTGATTGCCATTTTGGAGTGTGTGCTGATCGCCTGGATCTATGGCGCGCAGCGATTCCTCAACGATATTCAGGGTATGATTGGCAAGAGATCTCGGCTGTGGAACTGCTTTTGGGGTGTCATGTGGCGCTACATAACACCTGCAACACTCCTTGTAAGTATCCGCATTGGACTGTCATTGGAATTACTTATTTTATATGCTCTCTCTTAGTTTATTCTATTCTTCAACTGGGTGGAATACAAGCCCGCACAGTATGGCCATTATGTGTACCCACTATGGGCAGATACGGTGGGCTGGATCATCGGTTTATTGCCAGTGTTCATCATATTCGTGGTGGGTGTGCAGCAGATCTACAAGGCGCCAAAGCATCTCAGTTTCAGGGATCGTCTCAAGCACTTGTTGCGTCCAACCGCTGAATGGGGACCCGCTGGCAGACCCTGCGTCAATTTGCACGCCGAACGCTACCAGAGCCAGAACTATGATCGAGTTACAAACACTCAGATTTTGATAAGTGGAGCGCCGTTGGAGGTGACACCATACGAGGATGCGAGCAACGGCAATAGCAACGGCAATGGCAGCGGCAATGGCAATGCTAATGGCACCAATGGCAACGACAATGGCTGTCGAGATGTTGGGATGCAACTCTGAGAGCGAGTTAACGCATCCCCGTCAACGATGGCCAGCGTTGATGTGGATGTGATACCCATGACGATTGGTAAGCTGCCAGGACCCAGCATATTGAAGACGTCTGCACGACACGCCAGCAATATGAATCCACAGAGTCATCCCGAAAATGGTCGCCACACAGCACAGATGCCTGAAGTGAGTCCCAGCAAACAGCCGCTGATCAAAGCGGACAGTGAGAACGAGGAAACCCCCAAGAAACACACTACCCTGCTAGCAGCAGCAGCAGCACCAGCACCAGCGACAACAACAGCAACAGTTGCTGCTACCACCAAGGTGCTGGCCACAGGCACGATGTGCAGCGGACGTGAGTGCAACACAATGTCCACATTCACAGCCGCAGGTGGGGAAGAGTTGCTTATGGCCAAGACAACAGCTCCTGCTGCTGCTGCTGCTGCTGCTGCTGTCGTTGGCAACCCACAGACGAGAATAGCATCAGCAGCAGCCACAACTAGCAATATTGCTACTGTGCCAACTGGCACAAAGCCAAACGCAGCTCTAACCACTTTTATGCCAACCACAACATCTGTTGCTGGTAATATCAGTAAAATGGCAGCAACAGGTGCAAGTGTGAGTGTGGCCAGCACGACAGCAATCAATGGCAAAGTTTCAGAAAGTGTGACAAGTTCTGCAATATCAAAGTCACAAGCAGCAACGACAATAACCGTGTCGACGAAACTGCAGCCAAGTGTTACAATTGCTAATAAGACGGCGAAGCCAGCGCCAGCAGTTGCTGCTGTAACAGCGACAACATCAATAGCAGCCTCGAAAAACACACAAGTGATGTCAACAAAAATATCTGCTACAATATTACCGCCAGCTGCAACTGTTGTTGCCAAAACTACGGCAAACACACCCACAACTGTTGCTGCCGTGTCCGCCATAACTGTCAATGTTGTCAACACGTCGGCTGTCAAGAAACCTCAATCAGTGACAATATCAACGGCAGCAGTGCAGCCAGCGAAGTCCGTTGCAAGCAATACAACAAAAGCAGCAACAGCAACAACTATTGTTGCTACAACTGCAACAACGATGCTGAAAGATTCAGTCAGCAAAGCAGCAACAAAAACCACAGTTGCATTCAGCAATACATTGGCTGCAATTGAAACAACTGCAACTGCCAAACAAGTAACTGCCACAGCAACTACAGTTGTCGTCTGCAATACAACAGCAACAACCACTGCACACCTCGCCGCTGTCAAGCCGACCAGTTCATTGTCGACATGCACAACAAGTGCAACAGTGTCAAAACCCACAACAACAGCAGCATCAACAGCAAAGACCACAACCTCACCGGCTACTTCCAAGTCGCAAGCAAGCAAACCAGCCACAGCAACCAGCAGCAACATGTCCCCAAAGATCAGCAAGGCATCAACAACATCCAAGCCAACTAATACAAGTCCAACAAAGCCAGCAAAGCCAATAGCTGCAAGTCCTACAAAAACAGCAAAGCCAATAGCTTCAAGCCCCACAAAGTCTGCAAAGCCAACAACAACTAGCCCCACAAAGACAACACAACCAACAACTTCAAGTCCCACAAAGACAAACAAACCAACAACTACAAGTCCCACAAAGACAACCAATAAGTCCACAAAATCATTAACAACAGGCTCAAATTCAAAAACAGAAACAACAAGTAAAGCAGCAGGAACATCACAAAAATCGAAATCGAGTTCAACAACTAACAAGTAAAAAAGTCAGAAAAGGCGAAACGAAGTTCCAATATCGAACTCTATTTTTCTAAGTACCTACATGCATTGTAAAAACGTTGAGCTAAGCGAGAAGTTGTTGTTAGACTAAGTGTAAGCATATAGTATTATGTAAATGTTATATCGATAACTGTTTGTATAGCATATTTTTTGCGCATATTTTATATATATTTATTTTTTACTTTTACTTTGGCAGCGAAAAGAACTAAAATGCAGACAAAGATAAGGAATACGGGATTTTTGCAACATTTTGAAAATTTTGATAGTTCCTGGAGAACTACTTATGAACACTTACCAAATGAATGTTTCCTAAAGGCAGACTTAACAAAGCAAACTATACAAAAAACACTCGAAATGTTTCCTAGCAATACACTTAATTGTAGCATTCACCACCAATGTACCTACATTATAATCATATTCAACGGTTCCTTGCTATCTGATATGAGATTTATATTCATCTTAGCATTATGTTGAAAGACTCATTGCAATTACCAAAAACAAAAGTTAACGTAGTTTTTAGATCTACCATTTGATTACAAATTCGGCAATTGTTCGTTTAATTGTGTCCAAATAAAAAAGAAAAATATATGTCTATATATATCCCCATTGCATATAGTATCTACCCATATTACCTACTTATGTATGTATGTACTCATTATTAGAGACTTTACTAAGGATACTGATCAAATTTGAGAGCAATGTGCAAGTGCAATGGCAAAAGTATAAGTTGAGATTTTAAGCAAAAAAGATTTATATGCATATACAATATACTCTATATACACATACAAACCTGTACATTAATGGCTCATTTTTATCGCAGATGTTGTCCAAAGGATATTTTTAAACATTTTTGAGCTTGGAATTGGGTGAAGGTTCGGATATGTAACTTCTTTATGATTTTATCATTTTCATTGGCAAGGCCTGTGCCGAATGATATTTTCACTTGAACGCCCAAGAATATGCTTCGCATATTAGTTTTATTTTGGAATTGATTTGAAAATGGAAAAAAGAAAGAATTATAAATAGTATGTACTATACATGCACGTTCAAATTAATATTTATACTAAGAGTTAGCAAGTACACAGGTGTTGTGTATGTAAATGTGTGTCTACATAAAACTCTATCTGATAGGCCTAAATAATTGAGAGACTCATGTACCTAAATGACAAAACTAAGATACATTCACAGACAAGCAAGTGTGTATGAGCATTCATACATAATACCCATGGATCTTACAGCATAAGTAGATATTTAGACATGTTTTATGTGTGTGTATGTGTGACTGTGAAGTATTTAGATAAACTATCCAATACTCCCCACTAGCTAAACAAATGAAGCTCACAAATCAAAAAAACAATAATTAACATAAAGGAATATATAATTTATATTGAAAATATTGTGTATCGTTGTTGAAACCCTATTTACATAAATGTTGAGTACTAGAACGAAATCATATAAGCTGTGCGTTGCCTAAAAAAATATTGATTGTAATACAAATTATATATACATATATCTACATAAAATAGCTGTTATCAAAAAAAAATATTTGTATGTGTTTGTACATGTAGCTAGAAATAAGAGTGAACTAAATCAAATAATAGCAAAAAGCTTATGAAAACAAAAAGATATTGATACTGAAATTAATTTGAATATTTTGTTGAATTTGGATTTGTTTTAAAAAGAAAGAAACCTTTTAAAATTTGTGATACTTATTTGAAGAAATTCAAACATTTTTTAAAGTAATCATAATTTTTGGAGAAAAATGATTATGTATTGTCCACGTATTTATATAAATATTGGTAGACATAGACTCTAAATAGTTAAAATTATGAATAAGGAAATAAAAACAGGAATTTTAATTGATTGTTGTTCTTTAGTTATTGTTATTTTTAGCGCAGTAGCTGTGAGATATTATAGTATTAGGCATGCATGTACCTAGAAGTTATATGGATCTGTTTCGAATTCCGTGTTTCGATCAAATCAATACTGTTACGGAAATCTCGAACGACCTTATGAAAATACTGGAATTCGGAAAAGTCCGTAAAATATGTACCTATTAGTTATTGTTAAATGATTAGCTCATTGTTGCATGCTGTTAATTAATATGGATGTGTGTACCTGCAAAACAAAGCTACAAAAGTTATCAATAATAATTTAAATATATGGAAATGTTAAATGGCTGTTAAACACCTGAATATAAGGTATTAAAAATCGATCAAATGGCAATTTGAAATATGAAATATTACTAATACTACTAGTATTTATGTCTCGTGTAAATAATAAATGAGCCAAACAGTTTTAGAAAAGCAAATACAAAATAATATGCTCAGATCGAAAGGAATAAAATAAACAAAATGTAAATCCATTTGATTATATCTAGCTAAACTGTCAATTCAGACAAATTCAATGTTTTGATATTACAAATAAATAAGAAAGTTTACTTTAACCCGTAAAGGCGAAATAAAACACAGGAGCTTCAAATTTTATATGAATCTTTGAGCTACGTCAGGACATGCAAATAAAATGAGGAAAAAATTACAAAATTCATATCGCTACATTAAGCCAACAAAATAAATATACAATATATGACGCAATCTGTAATCTTTGCAAAACTCCACCCACCTTTCTAATCCGATCGATGTACAGTAAAAACTCATTTCAGGAACACTATTTAAAATTAAACAAAAAGCGTTGTAAGCAAAATATACATTAATTTTAAAAACATTATTTATATACATATATATAGCAGCAGAATAGAATTGATGTATTCATTATTTTGTAAGTCAAAATTATATAAACATTATTTGTCGGTGTATATCGACTAAGCAATGCCCCATACCTAAAGTTGTATCCACAATTATCGATTTAAACAAAAGCAGGTGTGCTTCTATTACTATTCTGAAAAATAAAGCCCTCTTGGTAGCCATTTTCCCTTTGTAGTTAATGCGTTTTGACTTAAATAAATAATTTTACGAGAAACAAACTGATTCCAATTCAAACTTGTAAGCCGAAGCAGAATAATGCTCTTAAAGAATATAATCTAATGTGTATATATACAAATTTACATTATTTAATAGGTATGGGACATAATAAGGTTATAGCAAAATTGTTTACAACATTCAAATGTTACAAAAATAAACTGTTTAATTATTTTGTATGTATAATAGTAAACAAATATTTAGGAACGTTTCTCAGTATGCGTTCGAAATTTTTAAAGTTAATTGAAAAAATTAATGATTGCAATAAATTTGAAGCGAGCATTGTGAGGCCATAAGTTATGCTAATACTTTGATGTTCTTGTAATTGCCTAATAAGCACATATATACATATGTGAGTGAAAATTTAAACAAATTATATTCCAAAGCGGCCAACAAATGAAGAACAAGTACGATTTGTTGCAATAATGTAAGGAAACGATTATTGAATTAATATATACATACATAATTATATAAATAAATATTTATGGGTTTTAGCACAAATAAAAAACAAATTGAATTTGATTACTTAATTTGCATATACAAAATATTTGAAATGTGGAGGGAAACAAGGATGATAGTTTTCCCACGGATTTGATAACCGTAATGGGCACCGAAGGCAAATTCCCACCAATTCAATCTGCCTACTCTGCATAATCGGCATTAATTATAGTCAAATTAATCCGGCCAAAGAGAGCGGCTATATATACTTATAGCACGAACTACGCTTGAACCCGCGGTCCTGACATGAAAAATACGCCAGCAACTTTACGCGCAACACCACGAACGCGCTCATAATAGCAGCGGCATCTTTTAGTTTGGTTGGGAACAAACGTAAATAAAGAGAGAGAGAATTTAGTGAGAATGGAACATGTTCAGGTTCACTGCTTGCACGGAAACAAGCAGTGCTATTATTTCAATCGCTTGAACAATTTGTGTGCACTGCTTATCAGAAAAATTAAGATTTCCGTTAAATTATGATATATTCACAATAAAAATAAATATGGTAATAATAATAATTACTTGTAAAAATAAATACATACAGCTCGTGTGGAATTTGTAAATACTAAAAGACAAATAACAAAATGAAATAGAGCGGAAATAGAGTGAGAATGGAACACCTTTAGCTTCACTGCTTGTGCAAAATGAAGCAGTGATATTATTTGAATCGCTTGATCAATTTGTGTGCACTGCTTTTTCCGAAAAATTCAGCTGGAAATTGCGTTTTTCGTTACATTTTGAAACTTTGAATTTTGTAAACATTGAAAGACAAATAACAGAGTAGCACTGTGTTGAAATAAAGTTTATAAGCGTAGTGAAAACAATGAAGCATTGGATTTCTCAAAGTTTCTACTTACAAAAGTACGGACATTTACAAGTATTGTTAGAATCAACACAAGCAAAATGCAATCATCGGAAGGCGAGGTAAAGTACTTTTTAATTACCCCTCTCGAGATGTGACATTAGCTTTATTTTATTAGCCAAAGCGCACTCAGCGCTATGTAGATGAAGCATTTCGCTTGGTAAGCGAGAAACCAGGTGTCGAGGAGGTGCTCATTATGAATCGCTCGGGTGTGCCAGTAAAGACAACAATGGGACCCCAGGAAGCTCTGCAGAATGCCTGTCTCTATGACAACTTGCGCGAGAAATGCCAGGCATTTCTCCATAAAATGGAACCGCCACAACCCCTGGTCATGTTGCGTGTTCGCACCAAGCAACACGAAGTCATTATAACACCCGATGCCAAAATCACAATACTAGTTGTCCAAAATGCACGAGACACTTTTCTGGGCAGTCTTTATGACCAGAATTAATTGAAATTACCTAAAAGCACACTTTCTCTAGGTAACTCACAAATAGTTCAGAATTATCGCATTGCAGTAAATAAAGCCTGTTCGTCTTAAGTTAGAGGTCTGTCTTACACCCAAGCGCTATGCTCTTCTGCGTTCTTATCGATATTGCTGAGCCGTCTTACAAAACAGATCCAAGTGCATAATCGCCAGCTATAATGGCTTAGGCAACAATAATTTTGCGACATTCGTGCCTCGACAGTAATGAGTGCTCGACCGATTGTTTATTTTATCCTCGGTCTGGCACTGTGCCAAGCGATGGGAGATATTGGAAATATGGGACACTATTCACAGTCGTTAATTGATTCAATTGTGAACATGTATATGGGCAACAACAGCACCTCCAGCAAACAGAAAAGTACGCGACAGGCAAACGATCCACATTCCACACCCGATACCACTTTCGTAGTGCCCGCCTACATCTATCCCTACATCTTGCTGACCCTGTGGATAATATGCATAGGTAACTATCAGATAGTTCAGTACTTATAAATTGTAAACAATTACATCCTGCAGTTATCATTATCTGCTGTTGTCTGTACTGCAAGTGTCGACAGGCAGAAATGATGACAGCCTACACCAACAACAACTTTGAGCTACAGGAAGTGCATGTTATGGATCATCCATTGCCCCACGTCAATGGCTGTGTTTGCCTGTGTTGTCTGCAGCAGCAGTTGGCAAAGGAACTGCAACAGAAAAGAGAATGATCAAGAGCAGCGCGAATAACAAATCAATATTTAATGTCTTTTTCAAGTTCAAGTTCTTAGCAACAATACATGGTTTTATTTCTAATGTAAACCTCCTTATATATAAAGGATATTTTGTTAATTTATAATTAAGTAAATCATAAATGTTTGAACTTTTAAAATGAGATTCGCACTCTATTGGCATTATTTGTAACAAGTCAATGAACTAATGTGTATTTTTTGGTTAACAACGAATGATATTCTGAATATGTTACAGCGGAAATGTTGTAATCTTTGGAGTAATATCTTAATTTCAATGGCATCTGATGGTTAGAAATACATGCATATGTGTATGCAGTTTTTCTCGATCTACTTTATTTGTAGTTTAGCGAGGGTTAGCTGATCGACATCCAGTGGCGATAAACTCAATTTAAAGTTGCGTTGTGCAGCCAGCAGACGTAGCATATCGAACTCCTTGTCCGTGTACATTTTACGGCTCATGTGAATCGATTGCAGAGAGGATTTCTGAAACTCCTCCAGCTGCGAATGAAAATCATACTTAAACTGTTGATCGTGTGCCGTAGTTTCGCCATGATCGACTTTGGACTCTTCCTTTTCCTTTGGCTGCTTACCGGACAGCGCACGAGTCCAAATCTCCTGCATAGATTGCTTATATTTGCTCACACGCGCGTCCATTTTGATAATCTCCTCGCTGATCTCCATGTTGTTTGGCTGCTTTGCCTGGGCCTTAATAAAGACAATACGAGCCCGTTCGTATTCCCCCAAGGCGGCCAATGCGCGTCCTTCCTGAAAGAGCGCCTTGCAGGACGGCTGATTGTGGGTCAGATGGCGCAGCGCCTTCATGGCGATACACGCTCTTTGAGGCTTGCTCAGCTTGTTGTAGCAAACCATTACATTGGTATAGAGCGTTATGAGCAGTGTGGTCTGCTTCAGTTCGTCCTCTTCATCGGCCAGTCGGCAATAGTTGAGCGATGAGATGGCGCTCTCGAAGGCAGTGACAGCATTTCGATAGGAGCCACGCTTGACGCAGTCCTTGCCGTGCAAGTGCATATCCTTTGCCTTGGGAAACACGATCGAAAACTTGGTGCGATCCTCGGGATCAATATTGTCCAGTGACTGCTGATCGCCAATCAACGTAAATCCAATCACTTCAATTTTAAACAATCCATCGGCGCGCGGTTTGATGCGCGGCGGGCAACCCAATTCATGGAACAGCAGCTTGTACGATATTATGAACTCGGCCTGCTCATAAGGATGCATTGAGCGCACGGCTGCCTCGAGTCCTTCGAGGACAATATTGCAACCAGTTGCGAACTCGAATTTGGTCCCACGCAGCATGGATGAATCAAACGGAGCACTCTGGCCCTCCCAGTAGGCACTGTAGCGCAACGAGACACGCGCCTTGTCCGGCACCAGGCCCTGCTCCTTAACGCCCTCCCGCGTGATTCTCTTATAGATGTGCTCGCTAATTGGGGTCATCAGTTGACGCAGCTCGTCAAATGATTTGGTCCAGGGCGAGACGAGCGCCGCTGTCTCAATCTCCTCCTCATTGGTGTCCTCATCGTCGTCCATAATGCCATCCTCATACAACGTATTATTGAAATCAGCGGTATCTACTTCAAATTGAGCTCCTCTATCAATCAATTCACTGCAGAGTGTGAAATAAAAATAAGAAGTGCATTTGAGCCTCAACACGTGCAGCTGGATTTCTTTTGAAGTTGCGACTTACGCAAACGATAACGGCTTCTTGAGCAGCTGCGTGCTTGACTTGAATATATCATCCATCGCAATTGTATATTAAACACGCTTAAAATTATAAAAATAAAATTTTTGAATAGAAGAGCCGAAGTAAATCTTCCGACAAGAGCTTAAAGCGAACGCGGCGCCAGTGCTGTAAAATGTCCTTTTCGTGTGCTCCGCCCTGGTCGTCATTTATCTGGTATTTTTTAGGTAAGACCGTTTACTGTTTATGTTCTAACGGAAGTCCTCTCGAATGCTGAAATTATGTTCGAGACACGACACGCAAATAACCAACTTTTTAAAATGTTGCTCCTTTTGTAAGCATTTAAAAAAAGAAACCAATACACTGCTGCTCTAAAAACAATCAAAAACGCAGAAAGCGCTGCTGATGATTTAAAAGTTTTTAAACTTTTAATTCCAATTGAAGAATTTGAATTACAAACCTATTGAATGCTAATTTTATTAATGAATACTTTTATTTTCAGATTGAAAAGGAACACGTATAACGTTCAGCCAGTAAACTTGTAGCTCATACAAATATCTTTTTGGTGCACATAATATATAAACTAACTATAACAAGGAATGCTGAATGATGGCGCGAAATTCAAATTGGTGGATATGATTAAAAATATTCATAAAGAGCTATTCTATATATGCATGTACGTATAATAATAATGATTGATTTTACAATTGTATCCTCCACAGTATAATTTTCTCACTTCTTCAGCAGTTTATTCATGTCCTTATTCTGCTTGACCATTTTGGAATCGACACTTTCGATCTTATAGTTCATATTGTCCAACAAATCGTTCTGCGATTCAATCTCCGTGCCCAAATCGGTAGCCAAGAACTTCAGGCGTGACAGATTGTCGCACATTTCATCGAGATTCGATTCTAGCTGCTGCTGGAAAGGATTAGCTGCCCGCTGTTGCTGATTCGCCTGACGTTGCAAAGCGGCTGTGGAATCGTCACGAAATCGACTGACAGGATGATTATCGTAGCGTTCTGTAGGCGACATGGCTTCTTTTGGTCTGCTGCTGCCGGCAGCTCCAGCTCCAGCGCCAGCAGCTGCATTAACATTGCAATTAGTCTCCTGAGATGCTTGGCTGCCGGTGGGTGAACCTGTTGCCGTCGGAGGTTGGTCCCGGTTACCCGACAAATAATTTTTGAGGCCGCCGAAAACGCTTTTCAGTCCATTTAAATGGCGCTGGCTGAATCTCAAGGTCGAGTTTATTTCATCCAATTGATTGGAGGTCTTTTCCAATTGCTCCCGTTGTCTGGCCAACTCCACAGCCGTCGCCTTGCCAACCTCTTCGGTTTCGTAGAGCAAACCTATGAAACAAAACCTTGGATTAGAAACGCCCCCCAAAAAGGTGTCTCATTTTCATATTGTTTACCCAAACTTTTCTGCGTCGAGTCCAGAGTACGTTGCTCGATTTCTCTGCGCTTCTCGGCGTACATTTGGCGTTGTGCAGCAATAGACGACGATGTGGATACGTCGTCATCATCATTATCAAATGGATTCGTGCTGCGCTGTGTCTTCGGCTTTGTTCGCGTATTTTGCAGAAACAAATCGTCATCGACATCCGTGAGGTTGTCAATATCAAAATGATTATTCACTGGCTGCAGATAGTTGTTGGCCATCCTGGCGCGATCAATGCATGAGAATTTTGGCTAATTTGCTAACAAATGCGATTTATATTGTTGTATTCAAATTAATATTTTGCAATTTTTTTTATTGTCTGTTTTTATTAGTGTCTTATCGGATAAACAGCGTTGCCAGAGTTGTACAATCAACGTTTCCAGTGTTGGAGAAAGAGCGTAGCCAGAGTTGGAGAAACAACCATCCCATTATCGATGTAAAATATTTATTGCAAACGTTGACTGAAATAATATGTTAATTTAAAAATAATAGTTTTTGTTCTTATAATATTAATAATAAAATAATGTTAATTGGCTATTTTAAAAAAATATCGATGTTTACAAAAGTTGTAAAAATATCGATGTATCGATAGCGCCTTCTATGAATTGTCCACCTCTACTTGGTTCATTCGTTCAGTTAGTGATTTGTTCTAGCCGGACAGTCCTGAGTCCGCAATTTTTGTGTCGTTTTAAACGTGAAATACAAAAAAAAAATTGATTTAGGCAAGATACAAAAGCTAGCATTTAACAACGAGCAATTCGAAGTTGTATGCGTGATATCCAAATCACACACCCATAAACCTAAACGGCACACACTAAAATGCGTTTTTATTTACAAATTTTGGCCGCGTCATGTGTCATCGTCACGCTTTTGACTGCACAGTCGGCAGCGGCGTCGACGGCGGCCGCAAAAGCTTCGAAGGCAGATGGAAAACTTGTCGAATTGGATGAGGATAACTGGCAACTTATGCTAAATGGCGAATGGATGATTGAATTGTGAGTAACATAAAGACAAGCTGAACAAAGACCTTGTCTAGTCCAATAGGAAAACTCAACGCAGTCGCAGTTTGTTCGGGTGTAGCCGGCAACTGCAGCAACAACAAGAACAACAACAACAACAACTTTGCGGGAGCTGGTTTCTGTGGAATGTTGCATTTGGCTAAAGAGTGCGTTGCACGTTCCTCATTGGCTGTGTCATCGATGCCGTGTCCGCCTGAGTCACTTGTATTTCCGCAGCTGTTTTGAACCTAACCCATTTCTTAATTGAAGTTAACCTCTTTAAATTCAATCCAATGCAAATTCACAAAATTCAATTTACAGCTTTGCTCCTTGGTGCCCGGCCTGCAAAAATCTGGCGCCTGTCTGGGAACGCTATGCTAACACGGCCAAGGATGTCAACGTTAATGTGGCCAAAATCGATGTAACCACTTCGCCTTCGCTCAGCGGACGTTTCTTCGTCACCGCTTTGCCCACTATTTATCAGTGAGTTTCGATTACAAATCAATTACTTATATTATTCTATCTAATCATTTGCCTCCTCACAGCGTCAAGGATGGTGAATTCCGGCAATATCGCGGCGCACGCGATGCCGATGCCCTGTTGTACTTCCTCAAGAAGAAGTCGTGGCAAGCCATTGAGCCGTTGTCCTCGTGGAAGAAGCCGGACACCATTCACATGTCCCTGTTGTCCTATTTCTTCAAACTCTCGCACACTCTGAAGGTGGGTCCAATTCCGTTGTTTACGTTCATGTAGTATAGTTCATTGCACGCATGCGGAAGCTTATCTGTCTCGCGTCTCGATTGGGGCAAGAGGTTAACTTGTCTGATCAGTGCGCACACTGGTCATTAGCTTATTTCCGTACGGTTAAATACATTTAAGAATTAAGCTTCTGTGTACGCTGTGTAATTGTTCTGTTTCTACCGAATACTAATAGACAACCCAAAAACTCTTTAAGGATTTCAACGCACGTCTGCAGGAGGAATATGGTCTGCCCACATGGGGATCGTATGCTCTGTTCGCCATCGCCACAATCTTTGTAGGCGCTGCCTTGGGCCTGATGCTCGTCTGCATTGTTGACTTTGTTTATCCGCCGAAGAAGTCGCCGCGTCAAAGCTTCTCGGAATCGCAGGATAATCTAGCCAAGGGCGTTGAGGACTTGGCCACTGAGGAAATCGAAGACGAGGAGGAGGACAATGCTGCCGAAGAGGAGGAGGATGGCAACAGTGACGACGATGCTGAAGAGGATCAGGAGGAGGAAGATGAAGATGAGGAGGAAGAGGAGCAAACCAAGCAGGAAACTGGCGATAAAGTGCAGACTAAGAAAGCCGAAAAGAAATCCGAGAAATCCGATACAGAAAAGATCAACAGTCAAGCTGGAGACGAAGCGCCCGAGATCACCGATAAGCCCAGCACAGAGCAAGTTCGCAAGCGCAAACCACGCAAGGCGGATTAAAGAGTGCGTCTCTCCTCGAACGACGCGAAGTGGCAACAAAAAAGACTAACATAATATTATACATTAAAAACAAACAAAACGAAAACCTTTATCAACAAAAGAGCTACTGTGCTCTTTGTTGGATGTATTACGAACAGCGGAACAGACAGACGCTGTGCTCGTCTTTAATTGTTTATTCGAACTCACAACGCACAACGCAAAAAAAAACAAAAGCAAAATATATATAGAAATTGTTTCCATGCTATTCATTTGCTGCATTTCAAAATGTTTTCGAACTGTTGCGGCAAATTTGAAATATAATTTGATTTTAGCCATGGCAGCCATTAAGATTATGCCAATCGCGTCCTTGCACCTCATGTATTTCATAATAATAATAAAAACTAAACTAAATTAATATTTAGTCGTATACTTAATTATTTGCAAGTCATTTTTTCACATAATGTTTTGATAACTCTCGTATTGATAATGTGTTCACATTGCTTGCAATTAATAAACTTTCTCTATAATGATTATTTCAATAAAATTGCAAACTATATTCAAATTGTGTCTTTCGTTAATAAAACGAATGCAATTATTGCATTTAAAATGTATCTTAGCGACATAAACATAAAGTGACCAAAAAACATTTTTGAGCTGAATATATAAATACATAAGACAAAAGGTGCAACGAGCATTAAAAAACTATAAACAATAACAATTACAAATGAATCAAAAGTAACTAAAATGTATTTTAATGAAGTGTAATTCCTTTCAGAATGCTTATAATTTCGATATATTTATGTAAATGTTCCATGTAGCTGCGTGACTTTGGGCGATATATAAATTTAGATAATACTCGATTCAACCCACAAATAGTTTTTACAGTAAACATTTACCTTTGCCAGCAAATAAATATGAATTAGGTACAAGATATAAATACATGCGATGTTTGAACTTCTTTATGTTGTGGTTGGAGGGCATTTGATAAGTATTATAATTGATCTCATGGTTTTCGGGCACAGGCATTCAAATTAAGTGTTGATCAGCGCATCCTTGAAGCCTTAACTGTTTGGTAAGGAGCAAGGTCGGGTGATATCTCTTCTTGACAAATATAACACTGATGCGAAAGTCTTAGATTTACACATTCATGACAATATTATTTAACTGCAAACTATTTATTGTAATTAATAAGTACACAGCATTAACTTTAGATAGGTACGACACATCGTGTTTATAGTTGTCAAGCATTTCCCCAAGAAAGTTACGAATTACTTAGCTATGCATTATCGATGACAATAAGAAAACACAACTATTAAACGTGCAAATATGTACATATATTCATTGTTATCAATATATTATATTTAAGGCATTAACCGGTTCGAGGGCAGTCAACAGTTCCCTATTTCCTCGGAATCTCAACAACTTGATCGGTAGTTTCCACAGCAGATGAAAGGGAATTCCGCCCATTTCTGAATGAAATGTTAATAATAATTTAAATAAAACGCAGATATGAATTTCAATTTCAAAATTTTTTTTAATGAATTTACACTTTTGGTTTAACTTAAAAGTAATGTCGAAATTATTCAAAATATTTAGTTCTACACATTTATTTGTGTTCAAGTTTATTGAAATAGCATTTATTTAATATAATAGGTCCCTGCAATTTCGTTGTATTAAAAACTACAAAGAAATTAAGTATGTAAGTGTGTGTGTGTGTGTGTAAGTATGCCAAATTGTTGATGTTTTGTGTGTTGATTATTAGTTGCCAAATTAATAACTATTGCGAGAGCGAGAGGTGTCATTAGTATAAAAAGTATAAAATATTACATTTATCTCATTTGCGTCTGCAGCACATCGAAAAATTGATTCAATTTGCCTGATTTGTGTTTGTTTTGTTGCTATTATTCACTTGGCACTTGTGAGCTATGAATTAACTGTTGGTCTCTTCAGTAAATATATGTAAAAAATAAACGTTACAACAAATAACATTTGTCAACAGATGGCTATGGCTATTGTTAAGTTCGGTTTAACGGTAGGGATTTCAACGTTTGTAGGGTTTGTAGGTACTTGGTGTGTGTGTGTGTGTATAATTAAATTTCTATATATAAAATATATATTTGATATATATTTGTTTGGTTGTAAAAATTGTACTATTGCAGCGTATGGAGGATATTTGTGGGAGAGGATTAAGGGGGAGCGGTTTCTATGTTTTCAAATACTTTAAGTAATTGTGTATGTATGTGAGAGTATGTGTGAGAATTTAGAATTTGCAGTTAATTCGTATGTGTGATTTTGGTTTTGCAAACGCCAAATGCTTACGCACATTTGTATTATTGTGTGTAAGTGATTTCGTGACAACAGAAAACAATTGTAATTACTTTAAATATTTAAAAAGCATTATTCGTGTGCATTTGATCGTTGCGGCAAATGCAACTGAAAGCAAAGTCAAACAGTTCGAAAACAGTTCAGTTGTTATCGGGGATCATTGGTAATTTTGAAATCATTTTGCATTGAGCCTTCAGAGACACTTGTGTAGGTTTTGTTTTTGTTTAGGGTATTGGTTGATTGGTTTGTGGTTGCCATTGTTGTAAAATTAACTTTTGGTTTTGAAGGCGCGCAAAAGCTAATTTTAAAACAACGCAAGTGACTTAAACTACTAAATAACTATCTTGTTATATGAGGTATTTGAATTGTTTGTTGTGTTGTATAGTTTGGTTTGTTTGGTGTGTGGTGGAAATTTTGTGTGGCAAATTAAAGAAATTTTGTAAACCGGTCTATTGCATAAAATTGCAGGTCCGTTGCTTTGTGGCAACGTGAAAAAATGTAGCAGTAGAGTATGAGGGTAAAAAAATGTTGTTGCCGCCGGCTATGCGACAAAGTCGAGCGGTCGATTGAAGCCACCCTTGCGATTCATGTACTGACGATACTTGCGCTTAAGGATCACATGCACTTCGCCAACATCGTTGCCCTCGACTTTCTTGTTCTTGGTGGTGTCGAATGTGCAGAAGCCCATTGTCTTCAGCATTTCAACCTCCTCTGGCGACTTGCCTTCGAGGTCCGCCTCATTGATCTGCGGACGTTCCGCTGCAGCTGCTGCTGAATTGTTGCGTGTGGCTCGACGTGATGTGGATGGCCCGGAACTGCTGCCAGTTGCTCCTCGGGAACGGGAATGGGAACGGGATCTGTGGAATGGAATAATGAGCATTGTTTTGTACGTTCAAAATGCGACAGCTCGCTTTCATAATGATGAAGTGGAAGTTGATTGCATTCAAATTAAAATGCAAAAATTATTCAAATGGCCTTGAGCTTGTTTCTGTAGTTTTTGGTCAAACTAGGGCATGGTCTGATTTCTGTGTTTGTTGTGTATTAAAAACTGCATCTTGAATTTGCAGAATTTGAAGATTTAATTAGGAAACGCGACACCTTTTCAAGAGATGGATATGTGAATGCGAAATGATATAGAACCAGTTTTGAATTTGTGGTTTCCTTGTATTTCGACTGACAGTTTACAAAAGATAACAAAATGATGAATTTCTTATTAAATATGTGTGTCTCGACTGCTGCTCCTGCTTAGGACATTTCCTCGATGAGCGCGGCACGCAGCTTTGTTGTCACCGTCGCCGGCTGCGCCTGGTTCAATTTGAACACACTCTCGATAACGGAAATCTCAGTGGCCGTGGTGTTCATGCCGACAAACGATATCCAATCGTTGACTACCATGCCGGCGGCGAGGACTTCGCTGCCCCGATTCACTGTGCCGGCGACGAGCGGCACTTGCAGAAGCGACGAAAGTTCATCCTGATCCTGGATGCTGGTCTTGGGATGCACCATGCCGCCCTGGTTGCTGAGCACTGTGTACGACCCGACCAGTGTGTTGTCGGCAATGGTCTGACGGAAGACTTCCACGTTCAGCACATCGGCAATAATCTCTTCGGTCTCCTTATCCAGATCGGGATGTACCAAGGCCACATAGTCGTTGCATGCAATCACATTGCCCAAGGCCGACAGACGCTCCTCAACTCTCTGGATTTTCACCGCATCCGGCAGACTGTTGCGCAGATGCTGCAACTCCTCGTCTGTGGTGGAATGTGGCACCAAAAGCCCGTTGCGATTGCCGACTGTAAGGCGGCCTATGATGCGACAGCCGCCGACATTGGCGTGGATGACGGGAATGGTTTCGGCCAGCTCGGCCTCGTAGGTGCTGTAGAAGGTCTCCGACCCGCCAATAGCCACCAGGCAATATGTGTTTGTCAATTTGCTGAAGACGCCGATATCGTCATTGTTCTCGAACTGCACGCGAAGCGCCATTTTGTGATATTTGCGATTGAATTTAGTTTATCGTAAGGTTCGTCTGCTTTCTAACGCAAGGCACTCGTTGCTCTCGCCTTTTTACTCTATTTATGTGTATTGCTTGCTTTGTGTGATGAAATTCGCCAATTTCACTTCACGTGGTAATTTACTGTGTTGCCGAAAAGAACAAATGTGCTGAAGAGCGCGAACTAGCGAACTTTCAGGGTTGGAATGCGGTAGCATTGAACTAGGTCATATTGTGAACGCCTATTCAATGGAACTGGTTCCAATAGTTTGCCAAGCTTCGACTTAAAATTACTGTTTCATATTTAGTAATACAACTATAGTACTTTATACTAAATTGTTTACTGTGTTGCCGAAAAGAACAAATGTGCTGAAGGGAGAGCGAACTGTCAAAAAACAACTACAGGGCGGCGATGCTCATATTGTGAATGCCTATTCAATGGAACTGGTTCCAATAGTTTGCTTCAACTTAAAAACTATTGTTTGATATTTAGTAATAAAACTTTAGTACTTTATACTTATCGTTGTGGTTTGGTACACTACACTTGCTTATTCACCTCGAACGCCGTCCACGCACACGATCCCTGTCGCGGCTGCGACTTCTGTCACGTTCACGATCACGTTCCCGGTCACGGCGATTGCTACTGCTCCCAACGCCGCCGATGGCTTCTCTTTCTCTTGAGCGTCGTTCTCGTCTCTTTTTGCGCTCGGTGCGCTCCTTTTCCCGTCGTCTGTGCGCGGGTGAAGCGGGACTGCGGCTGCGACCCATTTTATCCTTGTGTTGTTTTGTGTGTTGTGTGTAATAAACGTATAGAAATATACAAAATGCCTGTACACGAGTTCATATTGAACATTAGTTATACTCCAATTGAGATGTTGGTATTGTCGCACACACTCACCGTTGCCTAAAGCTGTGTCTAACTTAATTTGTGCGACACCGGCATTAAGTAAAAAGCGATAAACTTAAAACTAAACTTAAAAAACGAGGCGCGTTCCTTTACACCCGCGACGCCAAAACCGACTGATTGCAATGGCTGCTGCCACAACAGCTGATTTGCGTATTTAACCCATCGAGGCTACTATCGAATATATCGATACCTCAGTTTTTGTGCTACAAAATATCGAATGGGTTTTAAGTAATTTTTGTGACAAAACACTGATGTTCATATGTTTTCATAAAAAAAACATCAACGGCCTTAAACAGTATTACAATTACAAAATACAACATACCACAAAGAGGAGGTTAACGGTTAGTTATATTTTTGTGCATAAAATACTGAAAAGTACTAGAAATTCTGTTTCGGTATTTTAAGAGCATCAACCTACATTACTCTACGTGGTTTACAATCGAAAGTCGATATTTATACAGATTTCGATATTGCCATCGATGATCCTACATTTCACATCAATTCGTATTTTTAAAAAAGCCGTTACACATTTCTCTGCTTTTTGTTTTTAAAAGGTTCTTACAGTATAAATGATAAAATTTAAAAGGTAAAACCAATATATAAATAAAGTCTAATTAATTGAATAAAAACAACCGGTTTTATCTAATATAATCTTGCAAATTAAGATTAAAAAAATAAATTAAATGAATGCCAAGATTGGCAAGATAAATATTATACCATAAGTATTGTGTATATTTTATTTTCTTCAAATTGTACTCTTAATAAACATACAAAACAAACAACATAAACATTAATAGCGGCATTATTCGGACATAGGTTGTCATAGGTCGACCGATCGCTTTTAATCTTTCAAATGGAATATTCTTTTCAACCTTTACATAATAAACTTACAAGCAGATCTATGGCGCCGGTTCAGTGATGTCAACAATAAATAGCCAATTAACATGCAAACCTGACATACATACATACATACAAATGTATGTGGTTCGTTATCAGTAAAATATGTTGTTGTTTATATGCGCGAATAAGCGCAACAAAACACAACAATGAAGAAGCAGCATGAACAGCTGTTGCTTCATGCGGACGCCGCCTGCAAACAGAAAAAGCTCCGTCAGAGCTTTTGTGTCGCACTCGCTGAACATCTCAGACGCAGTTGTCAATTTGCAAGCAGCGCCGGTGGGTGCGCGAGTTGTTCTGTTTCTTGAGTTGATTTCTGGTGTAGATTAGCGACATGGGCGATGCAATGCAGGTGGAGGTGAAGGACATTGAGAAGCTGTTCGAGATGGACGGCTACTTGAAGCCCTTCGAGCGTGAGATACGTCGCCGGTAAGTAAAGAAACAGTGATAATGTGATAACAGAATGCATCCGCATCATGTAATCCGAAGTTGTCGCCGGCTGATAAGCAGATACTAGTTTTGAACTTCGAGCTGGCAATGTTTGCTGTTATTATGTGCCATAATCGAATTTAAGGGGCTTAACACTGACACCAGCTGCAGTTGGAAAAACTGCGTCGCTCAATGTCAGATGAAGGTTACTTGTACTTCGGTATTTTCTGCGTGCGTTTTGTTCGATTTGTGCGGTGAATGCTGAACATTTGGAGCAACCGCCGCACAATCTTTTTCGCCATTCGCCTTGGCCTTGATTTCTCAAATTGATTTCCGTGTTTGTTTTTATACAACTGTTCTGCGCAGACATGGCGTTCTTAAGGATTGGATTAACAAGATTGATCAATGCGAGGGCGGCATGGATGAATTCACCCAGGGCTACAATTACTATGGCCTGCACTTTCAGCCCGACAATTCAGTCATTGCTCGCGAATGGGCGCCGGGTGCCAGGGATGTCTATCTAACTGGTGATTTCAGTAAGTACACTCCATTTAAATAAATATCGACGTCTATATCGATTTTTACGATAGCAACGTTATCGATATTTTTGCTGAGCGCCGTATTTAAATTCCCTTTGCAGACAACTGGCATTGGGAGTCGCATCCGTTCAAGCAATTGCCCTTCGGCAAGTGGGAACTGCATTTGCCTGCCAATGCGGATGGCAGTCCACCAATCAAGCATCTGAGCGAGATTAAGGTTATTATACGCAACCAGCATGGTCAGCTGCTGGATCGCCTGTCCCCCTGGGCCAAGTACGTGGTCCAGCCGCCCAAGGAGGCCAATCAAGGCGTCAACTACAAGCAATATGTATGGCAGCCACCGGCAGGCGAACGCTATCAGCGTCAGCATTCCCGTCCGGCCAAGCCCAAATCCCTAAGGATCTACGAGTGTCATGTCGGCATTGCTTCGCAAGAGCCGCGGGTTGGCAGCTACGATGAGTTTGCCGATCGCATTGTGCCACGGATCAAGCGGCAGGGCTACAACTGCATCCAGGTGATGGCCATCATGGAGCACGCTTACTATGCCAGCTTTGGCTACCAGGTGACCAGTTTCTTTGCGGCCTCCAGTCGCTATGGCAATCCAGAGCAGCTGAAACGCATGATCGATGTGGCACATGCGCAGGGATTGTATGTGCTGCTCGATGTGGTGCATTCGCATGCCTCCAAGAACGTGCAGGATGGTCTCAATCAGTTCGATGGCACCAACAGCTGCTTTTTCCATGATGGCGCACGTGGCGAGCATTCGCTGTGGGACAGCCGTCTGTTCAACTATACGGAGCACGAGGTTCTGCGTTTCCTGCTCTCCAATTTACGTTGGTGGCACGACGAGTATAACTTTGATGGCTATCGCTTCGATGGCGTCACCTCTATGCTCTACCATTCGCGTGGCATTGGCGAGGGCTTCAGTGGCGACTACAATGAGTACTTTGGTCTCAATGTCGACACGGATTCCCTCAACTACTTGGGCCTAGCCAACTACATGCTCCACAAGTTAGATCCCGAGGTCATCACAATTGCTGAGGTATTTCGAAAGTCCCTTCTATTGAACTTTTCTAATCCATTAACTTTACATTTACAGGATGTCTCCGGCATGCCAACCTTGTGTCGCCCCGTACCAGAGGGCGGTATTGGGTTCGACTATCGCCTGGGCATGGCCATACCGGATAAATGGATTGAGATGTTGAAGGAGCAAACTGACGATCAGTGGGATATGGGCAATTTGGTCCATACGCTCACCAATCGCCGCTGGATGGAGAACACTGTGGCCTATGCTGAGTCGCATGACCAGGCTCTTGTCGGCGACAAGACCATTGCCTTCTGGCTCATGGACAAGGAGATGTACACGCACATGTCGACGCTCTCCGATTCAACCCTGATCATTGATCGTGGCTTGGCGCTGCATAAGATGATACGGCTCATCACACATGCGTTGGGTGGTGAGGCATATCTCAATTTCATGGGCAACGAATTTGGACATCCCGAGTGGCTGGATTTTCCACGCGTTGGCAACAACGACTCGTACCATTATGCTCGTCGCCAGTGGAATCTGGTGGATGATCCACTCTTGAAGTACAAGTATCTCAATGAGTTCGATCGTGCCATGAACGAAACGGAGGAACGCTATGGTTGGCTGCATTCTGGCCCCGCCTATGTGAGCTGGAAGCACCAGAGTGACAAGACCATCGCCTTTGAACGTGGTGGCCTAGTGTTTGTCTTCAATTTCCATCCAACGCAAAGCTTCAGTGATTATCGTGTTGGCACCAACTGGGCTGGTACCTACCAGGCAGTGCTCTCGTCGGACGATACCATATTCGGTGGCCAAAATCGCATTGACACCAACTGCAAACATCAATCCGATCCTTGGGGCTACGCTGGCCGCACCAATTTCATTCAAATTTATGCGCCTTCCCGCACAGCCGTGGTGTATGCACGAGTTAGCGATTAAATAATCGATCATCAGAAAATTGTTGATAAATAAACACGTGTACATATATACATACCTATTATGTATGGTATATATACATTATATGTATACTGTATAATACAAAGAGATATGAATTTCTAAATTAGATATAGTTTTTGTTAATGTTACGAAAGCCATCAATAAAATATATACCCATATTTAGCAAGAGTATTATTGGGATTAAATGGTTGATTGGGAACTTACCTTTTACAGGAAGTATATTCCAGATTCCATGAGCATTGGAATAATGTAGACTTTTGGTTTTTTTTATAATTAATATTTTAATTCTTTATTTGCTTTTGAATTTTTAAAATTGTATTTTTCTGTCATTTATAATAAATATATATTTATAGTAATATTATTTATAGACTTTTTTATACATAAAGTATTCTACGCATGTTGCTTACTTATTTGCTTGTAGTTTCGTTATTCGTTACATCTTACAGCTAATTATTTATCTTACATTAATTTTTGTTGTCTGCTGTTTGTTTTGATCTTAAAAATAAATATGCTGTGAATCATTGTCTTCCATTATTATTAGTAGTTTTTTAGCCTTAAAAATAACAACTTTAGTTTTTACTTTTGTTTGCTTGTTTTCAAGTTTTCCATTGCTATGAAAAAATATGTACTTAACTTTTAACTATGGTTGTGTTCTTTGTTTTAACAACTTAGTTCAGTGCTATGCTGTAATTCTTAGGACATAACTTTAATCATCATTAATGACGGATGGCTTAACAAAATTGCAAATCATATATGTATATATATTGTAGGTTTATGATTTAATAATATACAACATTAAGGGGAAATGCGAATGAACAACAATAAAGAAAAGAAGAGTAAATAAATAGGTAAAGTAGAATACTTGAAATGAAATACGTTACATAGCTGCAAAAGGAACAAATTATACATATACATATATTGATTAAAACACATATGTATATATATTCTGATATATATAGATAAATAGTATTTAAGTATTAGTATTTAGTTAAGCAGAAATTAGAGTTTAGTTTATTTAAATAATACAACTTAGTTTGCTTCTCGCAATTTTCGATTTTTATATATATGATTAGATTAAGATAAACACTTATATTTGCAGAATAGCAAAATATTTGTTTAAAAAAGAAACTGGGCTCTGGTGTCGTATTGTGTTGTTCTGTGATTATTCTCTTCACTTAAACATAGGCTACTTAATTTTACAAAAATAATTTAATCAAATGTTGTAATAGGTTTACAGAAGTATGCGTGAGTGTGTGTATGTGGAACAACATTTTGTATCTTTTGCATTTTGCGCACAACATGAACATAAACAAAAGTTATCGATATACAGACTGACTATATGTATACTGCTCTATATACATAAATATATTTATATATATTCGTAGGAGTTGTTCACAATATATATATATATTTATATAAATACGAGGAGTGTGTTATGTTATCATTATAATGTATAGAAAAATAAATATGGTATTATGTAATATCAGTTTCGCATAGTTTCACGTTTTGCAATTGAGTGTTCATTAAGTTTAACTTGGCTTCATTTTCATTTTATTCTCGTTTTTTGATTTAATTTCTTATCAATGCTGCTATTGATATTATTGTTATTTTTGTTGATGTTCTTATTTTTGTATTGGTGGTGGCCAAATATGTCGATTTTTGATTGGTTCTAAGGGCATTCAAATTATATAGTATATAAATATAGTCGAATATTTAGTTGGTCGTTGCAGCTGCAACAAGGCAATTGACTTGCTGTGCCACGCGTTGCCTTGCTGCTGGCGCAACAATTTTTCAGTGAAAGTCGCAACTCTAAAAGAAATATGTGGTTGGCATTATTGTGGCATTATTCAAAAATCGACCCATTTGGCCACCCATTAGACCCTACGCAGCAAATAGTTGCGCTGCAGCAGCAACAGCTGCTGACTGTTGCTGCTGTTGTTGGTGCTGCTGCTGAAGTGGCGCCATTATGGGAATGGCGGTGCCATCGGCAGTCAGCAGCAATGTTTGTGTCTGCGGTGCTTGGGGGGCTGGTTGTGGTGCGGCAGCTGCTGCTGTCTGCTCAGCGAGGGCCACATTGGTTGTTGGCCAGTCGGCAGGCAGCACAATCAGTTGCTGTTGTCCAGCCTTGCTGGGATGAGCAATGATGCTGCCATCGGATGACTGCACCAGTATTGTGTTTGGCGGCAAGTTGAAGCAGGTCACGGTGCCGTTGGGTCCCACTGTCTGCAGCTGCAACGCTGCAGGTTGTTGCTGCTGCTGTTGGTGTTGCAGCAACATTGTTGCTGCTGCTGTAGTGGCTGGCGCTGCTGCTGCTACTGCTGCTGTTGCATTGTGATTGCTGTTGCTGCTGCTGCTAAGATCGAGACCATCGCTATCGCCAGTTGTCTGATGTTGCATCAGCACCTGCTGCTCATCGCAGCCGCCCTCCTCATCGATCACCTCCTCGACGAGATCATCCTCGTTGAGCTCTTCGATGATGTCGTCTGTGTTGTCCACATAGGTGGTTGCGTCCAGCGTGACAGTGCCGCCCGCAGGAACGCCAACTGCACCCGGAGGCGAGGGCGTTGGCGTGGGCATGGCGAGATAACTGTCAGCCGCCTTGGCCGTCAGTGCTGTGCCTTTGGGTATACGGAATTTACGCAGAATTTGTGCTGTCGATGAGGACAAGGCGGCATTCAGCGCAGCCCCATCATCATCATAGACATCCTCGTCGATTAATTCCTCTTCCTCAGGCTCCTCTATAAGCTGCTGTTGTTGTTGCTGTTGCTGTTGTTGTTGCTGCTGCTGTTGCTGTTGCTGTTGTTGCAGGCTTGACGTGTCTGGTGTGATGATCACCTGGCGACTGCGGTTGGCATTCGGATTGACGCGCACCAGTGTAACAGCGGGTTTGCTTGAGCTTGACGTTTGGCTGCCATTGATGAGACTGAGCGACGGATGCTGCTGCAGCTGCGACTTATTGCCAGCGCCTCCGGCACGAGCAGCCAGCAATATAACCGGCGTCTTCTTGCCGATTGTCGTTTTGATGCCATTGCTGATGCTGTTCACGTTGTTGCTGCTGACATTATTGCTGTTGCTGTTGCCGGCGGTGCTGTTGCTGTTGTTGTTGGTAGCGTTGGCGTTGGTGTTGTTGCCATTGCTGTTGTTGTTAGAATTAGGAATAAGAAATGAGACAGCATTGGAATTATTAGTGTTTTTGGTGGGCACTTTCGAAGCGGATGTGGAATGGCTTGGCATTGTTCTACGATTGAGTGTTAGAAAGTCAGCGAATTTGTCGACGTAACTGACCGCGGCGCTACGTTTGCTACAGCTGCTGTTGCTATAGCAATTGTTGCTGCTGCTGCTAATGCTGTTGATGCTGCTACTGCAATTAACGTTGCCGGCAACGCGAGCGCGTGAGTTTGCCGGCTTGACGACAATCTCCTTGTAATAGATGCGTTGCGCTTCCGTCTTGGTGTTGTTGTTGTGGATGTTGTTGGTGTTGTGCATGTTGTTTTGAGTGTTATTATTACTGTTGTTGTTGATGTTGTTGTTTCGTGGTGTGTATGGCCGCTTGAACTGATTGCTCTTGCATTTGTATTGTTGCTTAGAAGAACCTGTTGTCATTGTTGTTGTTGTGATGAGGCATGTTGTTGTTGTTTTTGTTGTGTCGCATGTTTATGAATTTTGTGTGCAAATCATAAATTCGAAAAACAACACAAAACATGAACGCAACCGAAAAATGAAAAAGAAAAAAACATTTTCACGAAGAAAATTTCATTAGCAATTTGCTTATTTTTTTATAAAGTTGTTGTTTAAGTTTAAACATTGGGGTTAGTAAATCATAATGTGAGTATGTACAGATGAGTAGATGAATGTTAAATGGGCTATTTTTGAATCCCATATTTTGTTAGTTCGTGTTATAAACCAATTTTCAAGCCAATTAATACATTTTTCAATTGTTTCGCTTTTAAATCATTCCAAATACAAAAAAAACATAATTAAACCAAATATATTAAAATATCATGCGAGACCTGAGAGACAATCTTATATCTGTATCTCATAATTCTGGTGCATTTTTTCTTGGAAACTTAATATTTAATAATTTAAAATGTCTTATATTTTGGGTGAAAATCTTTATGCGATCGGAGCAATATTCGTTAAATTAAACAAACTAGTATTTTAATGGCAATACAAATATATATCTGAAATAATTACCAGACCCTGCTTAGTTTACTAAACATAAACACAAGTGTCTCCCGAAAATGTTCATTGAAAGAGGTTGATTAATTGGGAAGATATTCAAGAAACGCTTATTTAAATTTATTGTTTCACCCAATTCAGTTTTTAACTATATAAAAATGAGTAACAGGTAAGAATCGAGATCATTCTGTTTAATTGTTACATTGAAAATGTTGTGTTTTTTATGGAGTAGTCAATTACAATGAGTTTGTTAAACCAAAAATGGCTTTCAAATAATGAAAAAAAATAATTAAAAATGAGTAAATAAAGAGTATAAAAAAGTACACATACCTTGCACTAAAAAGTCCAATATTATTTATTTATTTATTTTTATATGATTATGATTATGAATTTTAATTTTTCAATTAAGTTTTTAAATTTATAAACAAATTCAAATGAAATGTTTATGAGGTGCGCAAAAATTAGTAACAAAAGTTTGCCAGTTGTTGTTTTATGAATGCATACACACACTCTCATACGTCCACCGTTACACACACTTGTGAAGATGTTGTGTGTAGGCGAAATTATCCTCATGTGTTAGTGATGAGTTTTGAAATGAGTATTATGAGCGTATTTTAAGCGATATTTGTGATTGAGAAATCATATGTGATAATATATACATACAAATGCCTATGTACATATGTAATTATCCTGCTTGTTTTTATTTTGTTAATCAGGATTTTCCGATCAGAGCTAACATTGTAAATGGTTTCCATTTGCGTTGTTTTCGCTTTTGCTGATTTGCATTTAAATCTTTCTTGATGCATTTTTATTTCGTGTTCAGAATCCTTTATTATTTAGAGTTTTATGTTTTCGTTTATTTATTTATTGTTTTTGGTACTTTGGCTGCAGTAGTTGTTTATGCTGTGATGTTGGCTTTTCAGAGCGCTAGAAGCACGGCTTCTGATATATCGTAGCTATAGTTGTATTTGTTATTTAACAACATAGGATTGATTGATTGATTGTTTGTTTGTTTGATTGATTGATTGGTAGGTTGGTGGGTTGGTTTTTGTGCACATAAAATAAAACAAGAGAAAAAGAAAAAGAACAAAATCGCATTGAAGTAACACATCGTAATCAAAATTATTGTTCCCATTGGAATAATGAACAAAAGTAAATATATAAGTACATTTGGAGTATGTGTGAATCTTAATTAAAATATTTTTGAATGAACAGGGTTAATACTCAAGTTGAGGTTCATCGAGGACTGATAACTTTACAGAGTACACATAACCGAAAGCAACAATTAAGCCGCACAGAAATCATAGTTGGTATTCGGATAGAATTGAGAGATATAGATAAATGCACAAAATATAAAAGTATAACTAAATGATAGTCTAATTAGAGGTCTCTACGTACCAAAAATCATTATAAAATGTACTTAAATCATAAATCATGTTACTTATGTGGTATACAATATACGATAAATGCTTAAAAGAAACTAAAAACTACTAGAAAATAATAACTAAAATTGGTTAATGCTGATTTGTATTTGGTAATATATTAATTTTTGTTATACGTGTCTCGAAAGTGTTTAGTTTAGTATCTGCCGCGACGTTGTTCAACACTAAAGTGAAATGAAAATCGGAACGGTACGAAACGGAACAGCGATGGGCAGCATCATGCTATCACAGCAATAATGCAGCGCCGCTGCCGTCGACTACGCAACGCAAACTGATACAAGAGACAGATCGAAAGAGAGAGAGAGAGAGAGAGAGAGAAGTGATAGCAAGTACAGAGTCAAAGAGCTAGAGCGCGTACTAAAGATTTACTCAAATATAACAGCTTGTAGCAAAGTAGCACAGTTTATAGACAGCAGTTAGAGAGTGAAAAATAAAGAGAAAGAGAGTCAAATTAGAGGCGTTAAGTTTACCTAATTTCTTTGGTCTCCAACAGGGACGAAGTGTTCACATCGTTCACCGCATTGATCATCGAGGTGGGCGAGAAGGGCAGGTGGTACATGGAGGTGGCGTCCAGCGTATAGGCATCGCTGCTCTTGATCAACAACTCATTCTTCAGTTCCATGAACTGCTGATGCGGATTGTGGCCGAACTGATGCTGTTGCAGCAGCTGCTGCGACTGCTGTTGCTGCTGCTGTTGATGCTGCTGCTGCTGATGTTGCTGATGATGCTGCTGCTGTTGCGTCTGCGCATCCAGCGCATTCGCATTCAACGTGGGCTGCGTGCTCGCGTGCGTTGTGAACGTGTATTGCGGCGCACCAGCGGCACTCATCGTGTAAGGACACAGATCGCCCAGTTCCGACGGCTCCAGCTTCGGCTGGAAGCTCTGCAGACCGTCGGGTGTCAGTATCTGATAGCTTTGCACGGTGCCAATGACGTGTTGTTGTTGCTGCTGCTGCTGCTGTTGCTGCTGATCGTTGGGCAGTGTGGGCGTGGCAGCCGCTGAGGAGCTCAAGTATGTGACGTTGTCCAGCTCGTAATGCGTGGGCTGCGATTGCGCCTGACTTGTGGCCACCTGCTGCTGTTGTTGCTGCTGCTGCTGCTGCTGTTGTTGCTGCTGCAGTTGCTGCTGTGTCGTGGTCTGATAGGTGGCTGGTTGGGTTCGTTGTGGCGCAGCTGCTGTGGTGTATATCGTCTGTGTGCCATCCAGCTGCAGCGGCACCAGATTGCCCGCCTGATCCTGTATCATAATGCTTTGGCCATGCAGCTGTTGCTGCAACAGCGCCTGCTGCAGCTCCAGTTGATTCGAGTAGATGAGCGTCGTTGTTGTCGGCTGTGCCGTCTGCGTTGGTGTCGCCTGACCCCGCTGTAATGCCATCGAGCTGCTGGCGCCGGGATTGGCCAACGCCAGCTGTGCTCCGCCCGGCAATATCATGCCGCTAAAGTCCAGCGAGGGCAGCGTCTGCAGTTGTTGCTGCGGCTGCTGTTGTTGCTGTTGCACTGGTGCTGCTGTTGTTGTGTGCTGCTGTTGCTGATGTTGCTGCTGCTGCTGCTGTTGATCCACTTCGGCATTCTGCACCTCGTCCAGCACACTGTCAATCTGCGCTAATCGCTTCTTGGCCGGCGTGCTGCTGGGCGTGGCCACTTCGCCGCCCTTCGTCTTGCGGACACGAGGAGTCCGCGACGTCCGCGGACGCTTGGCAGCTGGCGTGCCTGAGGCATCGGCTTTTTGAGGCGTGGCAGCGTTTGAGGGCGGCATGGGGACATCGCCGTGCTTGTCCTTTTTGTGCATTTTCATTTTATCCGGCCGCGAGAACTCCTTGTTGCAGATGGGGCAAGCGAAGATCTTGCGGTTTTGGCCCTCGTGGAAGAGATAGGCGTGTCGCTGGAAGCTGTACTTGTTTTTGAACGTCTTGAAGATGTCGTTCTTGGCACAGACGAGACAGTAGGCGACGCCGTCGATGATGTGCTCGTACCGGGCTATGTCCAGGCCACGCACACTCATCTTCTCCAGATACTCGCCCTGCTCGTCCTCCGCAATGACGCGCGTCTTGCGCTTCCGTTTCTGCTTCGCTGCCGCCGCTTTCGACAACATGCTGGGCATCGCATCGTTGATGTTGTGATGCTGTTGCTGCTGCTGCTGCTGGTGTTGCTGCTGGTCGTCGCGACTGGAGATCGTGTAGCTGGCTTGCACATCGGCATGCTCGGCTTCCACCTCGGACTTGATCACATGATACTCTTCAAACTCATGCTCATGCTCGAGACTCTGCTCCTCGTACTTGACCTGCAGCGCAGTCTCCTCATCCTCCTCCATCATCTCCTCGTCGTCCACATGCTGTGGCTCGTACTTGATGATATCCGCGGCCACTGCACTGCTGCCATTGCTGAGGCAATCGCTGCTGCCGGGCTCGCTCTTGAGCACGTGATACTCCTCATAGGTGCTGCCATCGAATTCGATGATTGTGCCATCCGTATTGACCAGCGCCGTTGTTGTTGTCGTCGTCGTCGTTGCCCCACTGTCATTACTAACCACCGGTGTTGCCGTCGCAGCGGCGCTAACCGCCGTCGTCGGCAGACCCCCATTGTAGTTCTCAAAGACAATGGTCGTCGGCGTCTGGCCGTCCTCGCCAGTTGTGGTTATGTAGTGATACTGAGGCTGCTGGACGTCCGCCGATCCGTTTGTGTTGGCGTTCGAGTGCAGGATGGACGACGAACTAATTGTTGTGACCACATTGTCTTTTGTTTTTATTGATTGAATGTACATATTCGGTTTGGTTCATATAAAAGATGTGTTTGAATGTAATATTTGCATAAATAATCAATAAATGAATTCGAAAATCGAAATCTTATCCGTAATCGTAATTGCAACACTAATCGTAATCGTAATCGCAATCGAAATCAAAATCAACCAACAATTCGCTCGAAATCAAATATCGAAATCATTGAATTAATATTGTGCTAAATGATAACACTGAATCTTCGATAAACAGACTCTATATGGGATGCTTGCTAGAGCTGCAAAACTATCGATTTCCTATCGATAAATGATAGTAAAGTCAATAGATTCGCAACTCTCGACAGATCACATATACGAGATCACGAGAGAAAGATGAAGAGTGAATTGGTATTTGTTTTTGTGTTTACTTAGTTTCTACTAATTAGGTAAGTATTCATAAGGAGTTCATACGTTGGCAATCAATAACAAACTAAATTAAAAAAATCTCGCAATAAATATTCTTGAAGTTTACAATATGGATTCCAATTTAAAATGGCAAGAAGACTAACGCACAATGTGCAATTATAAATTACTAAATTAATACAAAGTATAGTACTTAAAATCAAAATTAAATATACAACTACGCGCAGTGCTCATGGTGGAATCGAGAATTTCAAATCTGAATTGAGAAAGGAACGAGACGGGAGTGGAAATACACATTTATGATGTGCAACGAAATGAAATTGAAACAACTGAATTCCACTATGAGCACTAAGTGAACAACTTAAATTAAAATTAAACTATATACAATTGCTAAAAAAATAATAAATTAAATAGATAATTAATTGATGTAAAGTCAAAATATTTGAGCCTTCTTCAAATGCGCATTGTTATCATTTATATTTATTAATATATTTATATGTATGTATTACATTCAGTAATTTGCCCTAATTTGTGCATTTATTTATACTCTTGTATATATTGTATTTAACTTTCGGTTTTTATTTACCAATTTCAGATATAAGTTTTGATTGTGTATATGGTATATATAACAAAAATGAGAAACAGCAAGAAAAATATGCTCAATGTGGTACGGAGAATATATAGTAGTGTAAGAGAAACTGAAAAGCGATTTGTTATTTTGTTTTTATGCGTTTTGAATAACTTTTATTTAGTTGCGTTTGCGTGTCTTATTGTTGTAATGCAAAATCAGCTAAAATCCAATTTAGTTGGTATTTTTTCGTATATGGAATCCGTCTTTTTATATTTTAAATTCATTTTGGAGCTTTTGATATTTTATAAGTCGAAAAACACCGCAAATGGAAGACCAGCACAGTAAATTGAATAAACACGTACTAAATAAAATTGATTTATATTGCATTTTTCCTTTTCAGCGCAGAAAAAATTGTTGGGCACAAAATTGTTACAAATTATAAAAAATAAATAAACCACACACTACTAAAAATGTTAATTGAAATGCAGTAATAATGAAATGAGATGAGCAATTTGCGACAATTTACAACGAAGTTTGCCAATTGGAATCGTGTGAACAAACAACAAAGAAGTTAGTAAGCAAGGCTAAGTAAATTACTAATTTAAACAAATGAAACCAATAAAAGAAATAAAACAAAAACATAGTTACGAGCACACAAAATGAAAGCAATTTTTATTACACGAAGAACTACGAAACGACAAAGACAATTAATATGGAGTTGATAACTTACCGGCAACGGAGGTAGCAACATGTTGTTGCTGCTGATGTTGGTGCTGTGGACTGCTGTTGCTGCTGGCAACGGCAGCAGCTGTTGTTTGATATGTGGCCGTTGCTGTTGTTGTCGGCTGTCCATTTGCATCACAGAGTATTTCATTTTGCAGCTGATAAACGTTGCCGTCTGTGGTGGTGTATTGTTGTTGCTGCTGCTGCTGCTGCGGAATTCCGTTCAGTGTATTGGCTGCTGGCAACATTTTGATCCTAACAATCTTCTGTTGCTGCTGTTGACTAGATGTTGTTTGCTCTCGCTGGAGCTGTTGCTGTTGCTGATGGTGCTGACTTAGTTTTGGTATTTTGCCTTCGAATTTTCGCGCTTGTTGCATGAATTGTAGTTGCTGTTGTTCATTGACTTTGCGTTTGGCATCTGTAAAAATTGTGTCGAAATTTGTATTATATGTGCAATTAAGAGTGTTAATTGTTGTTGTGATTTGATGTTGATGTAGTTCTTATGGTGGCAGGTAAGCATTGGGATATTAAAGCGGCACACACACACACACACAAATATGAAGCGAAGAGCGAAGGCGACGACAACAACGACGAAGATGAAGCAGACTATAATCGACCGACTCCTAAAGAATTGACAGAAAAACTGCAGCCCAAACCAACGCACAAAACGAAAACGAATCATTTCCTTTGCTTTTCGAGATTTTAGTAAAACAGTTTTGGTTTTAGTTTAGTTTTTAGCATAGATTTTTTTTTCAAATGAGTGCTCTCGTATATTTCTCAAGCGCTTACAAAGTAGGACACAACTTTAGACCTTTATACTTATGTTTTAGCGAAATACTAAAATGAAAATCAAATACAATAAAAGAAGACGATGACAACAACAACGACGACAATTGACGACGACGACAACGACAACGACGTTGATGTTTTTGGAGGAACACACACAAGCGGCTGTGGAAATGCGAGTTAAAAAGGATTTACGGATGGCAAATGTGGAATTATGTTAGTTAACAATTGATTGGTGTGTTTGGGAGTAATGGATGGTGAATACTGGATGCTGGATGTCGATGATATGATTCTTATGTGACTATAGTTGTTGATGCTGTTGCTGTTGTGACTGTTGCACTGCAATGACTGTTGCTGCTGATGTTGCTGCAGTTGCTGTTGTTGTTCAAATTGCTGTTGCTGCTGTTGCGCTCACCTCCGCCAACGCCAACGCCGCTGCCGCTGTCGGCACTGCTGTTGATGTTGTTGTCAACGACAATGGCTGTTGCTGCTGCCGCTGCTGCTGTAGACGTTGCTGTTGCCGCTGTTGCTAAGTCTGCAGCTGCAATTGTTGCTACTGTTGCACTACTACTACTGATGCTGATACTGCCACTATTGTTACTGCTCGCTGCTGTTGCTGTATCTTTTTTTCGCCGCGTTGGCGTCTTGCGAGGCGTGGAATTCGCTTTGGAGCGCGAACCACCGCCCCGAGCACCGCCGCCCCGCGACGTGGAGGACGTGGATGTGGAGGATGCTGGCGATATGGAACGATCATCTTTATTGGCTCGCGGACTGCGACCGCGACTACTGTTACGTGAGTGTGTGCGTCGCTTGCTCGCCAGCCAATCGTCATCGTAGTCCGCATCGTATTTGCGCTTTTGCTTGCGACGCTTAAAGTCCTCCTCCTCATCGTCGTCCTCTGCAAGGAATCAAATGCGAAAACAACTCGATGTTATGAGCAATTTGGATTCGGATGAGATGCTATGGATGTTTGTCTCACCAGTGCCATCGTCAATGTATTCAAGCAACTCTTGTTTCGTCTTGAAGTCAGCGGGACTCTGCAAGCTCATCGCATCCTCCGGTGAGTATTCACCATCCTCCTCGGTAAGCGTGAGCACGCTCTCTTTTAGCATGGCCTTAACATCGTCGGGCACATTTGGATTCTGTTGGATTTCATCCAAATCCAAATCCGGATTACGTTCTTTAAAACTCTTCGCCTTGGTGGGATTGCATTGCTTCTTCATTCTGCAAAGGATTAAGAAAGTGTGAAGACATTAATGGGCTATTATTTGTGGGTGGCTGAGTCGAACCCACTTTTTATCACACAGCAGCACGTCGAGATGAGGAGGTAGCGGCGCCACTGATTCCGCAGCATTGGGCGGATCCTCTGGATGACGTCCGATATCACGACCATCCAGCCACGCGTCATAACGTTCCTCTTGAAAACGCTTCACGAATGTATCCATCGAGATCTTGACCATGTCATTGCTGCAGGTACATTGCGTTGCACGCTTCCCATACTCGATCCATCGTTCCATAGCAAAATTTGTCGATTCGGCGCAGTTGAAGCCGTGATTGAAGCCCGCGTGGTAGCCAAAGGGAAATGTTATCATAATCTCACCCGATTCCTGTGTGATCTGTGAGAGGAAGTTTGGTGAGAAGCGGAAGGGAAACCAAATACCCTGCATTCTAGCAATGTGCACTTGCCATGATTCAAACAATGGGAATATATTGCAAATGATTTGCGTGAACTTTGGATGGAAAGAATTGGTGCTCGAATCGATATTCAATATTTTCAAGACAGTGCACTTGCTAGTAATGTAATTCTTTATAAATGAATTCATTCGATTTACCTTGCTGACGGGCACATTGTGCTGTTTGAGTATCTGTGGCGATATGAGCGTCATTTTATGACGCAAATATGCATTGCAGTTCTTGTAACTGGCCGGGAAATACTGATTGGCCACCTTCTCCAGGCGTCGTCCATACTCGGGCGGCACAACGTACCACGTTTTGGGTGCACCAAAGTGCAGATAGTTAATTGAATACAAGTCCATATCCTCGGTGTGCCAGGCGAATGTGGTCTTCCACATGCCAAAGTACAAATAGGCGGTGTTGACACCATCGATCTGAATGTTATAGTCCTTATTGACAAAGTCAAGAATGCTGCCCAAACGATTTATGTTCCAACTCTGCGAACAACAACGCAACAATGTCAGAATCGCTCATCAACAACACCGACACTACACTTACATCCTGATCGGCGTCTGTAATGCTGCCGCTGACATCTGCCCCATAGATGGGCGCCACATAGGTTATGTTTTTCCAGTACTTTCGCTCCAGATCCTCGAAATCAAAGTGCTTGGGCGTGGCATAGCGCTCCGTACTGGCCAATTCGCTGAACTGTTTCACCGTCAGCGGCTTCTTTTGTATATTGATCTGTTGATAGTAGCCCTGCTTGCCGGTTACCACCTGGCAAATGGGCGCTGGTATGGTTACATTCAATGCATCCAAGTCTGCGTAGCCACTGCGTCGTGGCACCCACTCGGCTGGAGGCACAACCTTGGCCAAGCCGGCCTTGTGTGCTCCCTGCGATTCCATGTAGGCAACATATTTAGGAAAGTCTTTGAACTCCTCCCAGGTGGGACGAAACACCATGATACGCGGTATATCAGACATTTTGGCATACGTTGATCTAGCGCGGCTTCAATTAGTTGTTGTTGGTGATCTCGATCTGTAACTGTCAAAAGCAGAGAGGCATTAAATTTTACAATTGCTGCCTCTGCTGCCAGATCTTGTCAGCAGCAGCGGCAGATGCCAGCATCAGATCCCCTGTCTCTGTCCCTGTTGTTGTTGTTGCTGCCGCTGCTGCTCCTGCTGCTGTAGTTGTTGTTGCTAAGCAAACAGGCGAACAGCTGCAACTTTTTTGTTCGAGCGCCCTTTTTCAATGGGACGGGACAGCAGCAGCAACAACAGCAGGCAGGGACAAAAGGCAGGCGGCAGGCGATTAAGGCCGACAGGATATGCAGTTGCTGCCGCTGCTGCTGCAGTTGTTATTGCTGTCGCTCGCAAGCAACCAGTTTTTATTGTGGCCTGTGCCTGTGCCTGTAGACAGTCGGGGGAAAAAGGTGCATTGATCCTGCATTTTGATAAGCTTACCCATTTTTATTAGAATTTATAGAGATAGTTATAAGTAATACTACAAAGTTTGTTTTAATGCATTTAAATAATTTTGCAACTGCTGTGAAATGTAGAAAATATTTTCAACGTTATTTTTGAGGCTGAAAAACTTTGATTAAACAATTCAGAATTTTGTTAAGAGAATTATGTAAATCAGATCGCTTAGCTCTCTGAATATAAATAAATGGTAAATGGTATCAGTCACGTTGATAGCTTTTGTAACTGTAGTTGATAAAAAAGATTAAAAGATTATAACCATAAGAAGATAATTACAATTTTAGATCAGACAAGCAACTTAATATTAAGCTGATTGTACAATCCAATTTTCCTCTAATGAAAGTATGCATCCAACATAATCCCCTAAAGCTTAATTATATAATTTTGTTTAAAAATATATTTAAAAGAGATCAGTGTGATCCAATTTAATCCAAAAAGCAATTTGATATTCCTTCATAACTTGAAAGTCTAGTTTTAGATACATTTATATTTAGTTTTGAACAATTTACATATTTTAACCAAACTTTAATTTTTAACTAATTATCCAAATTGAAATATTGATCAGCGAAATAAATTGCTTACTTCAAACCACATTAAGACTTTATTTTTTCTAGGCTAACCATACAAAGTATTGCAAATAAAACATTTTAAGTTTACTGTTTTCACTATCATTCCCCATTCAAGTTTACATTCAGGTATTCGGACCGTCCCCCTCTCGGTTAGCCTTGCAGTTTTGGGTTAAAGCGATACATACATAATATGTACACAAAGAAAAACAAATGGGGATAGGTGGTGAAATTATTGTCTGAGTAATAAAATGAATTGATTCATTTAAAACAAACAATCAAAGAGTGTAAAGCAAATAATATTCGTAAGTTAATCAAATTCAAAGTATATGAAACACCAACGAATTCCCCAAGCTGCATACACAAAATTCAAATGAAAGGCGACCAATTAAAATGGCGCAGAGGAAAACGCGAAACTGTGAAAAGGACATGGCCAACCACACGCCCAATAAGAATTAATAGATTCAAAGTACAAACCTCTTAGTATAACTGTGTGCCTGTTTATTGACTAAGAATTCAGCAATAAACTGGTGAATAAACAAATTGAAAGTTCAACGACAACAAGAACAGGAACAAGGATGACGACGACGAAGACGACGAGAACGACAACGATGAGAACGACAACGGCGAGGACAACGCCGTGCGAGACATGCGAGCTAACTACATGGTAGAAAATTTACGCAATTTGGTCTACGCAGAAAACTGTACCACCACCCGACGAGGACGACAGCAGACGATGACGACAACGACGGCGACGACGACGACGAGGACGAGGAACGACGATGAGAATGAACGGCAGCGACGAGTGCGCACTATTTGCTAACGCAAGAGCGCGAGCGAGATGCATGCTGACTAAAAGGACGAAAAGCAGGCGAGACAAAAGTAACGAGTCGAAGTCAGGAGAGCGGACTGCCAAACGTGTGTGTGTGTGTGTGTGTGCGGTGCGCTTGTGTGCGTGTGCCATTTGGTATATAAGTAAAATGCATTGTGTATATGAAAATTTGAAAATTTATAACTCACTTGTGTGCGCTTCGTTGAGTTTGCTCTCGTTTTCTCTCTCTCTCGCTCTCTATTTTTTTAAAAATATTTCTCTCTCTTTTTGTGTTCCCCTCTCTCTCTCTTGCTTGCTTGTTGTATAGATCCCAATTGTTTATTGTTTGAGTTGGAGTTTTAGTTTATTGCACATTTTCTTTGATTGAAAACTTTTTATAGCTTTGTATGCATATTTTTGTTGCTTAGACTGAGGTTTTCATTTATTTTTAGCTTATGCTCTTTCTCGTTCACTCTCACTCTTTTTTTTTTACTTTTTTTTTGGTGTGTTTGACACTCTCTGCACAATTGCACAATTTGTTGTTGTTTATGCGACACAATTGTAGTTGTAGTTTAGGAAAATGTTGTCCTGCAACATTTAGCGAGGAGTCTAGCACTTTATGCAGCTGGGCGAGGGAACCGGGGGCCAACAAATAAATACATACGTATCGTATATATGAATGTAAATTGATGTTTGTTTGTATTTAAATATGTATGTACATATGTGTATCATGAACTGCTGCTATAAACACACACACGGCGACGGGCGCGGGTCAGCAACATGTCTGAGCTGTCGGAGCTGTGAGCGTAAACTGAAACCACGACGAGCCTGACGAGGACGAAAAGGCGGCGGCAGCGTCGCTGTCGACGGCGTTGAGGCAGCGACGCGACAGAGAATAAACACACACACACACAGGCGGAGAGACAGCCGCAGAGCGTTGTCCTTTTAATGCGAATGACTAGACTAAAGAGTAATGTACAAGGAAAAGCAGGAGCGAGCACAACGAACGAGAGCAAAAACAAGTTTGTCAGCACAATGAATGATGAATATTCCTGGCTGTGTGTGTGTGTGTGTGTGTGTGTGTGTGTGCGTACGTGCGTGTGTGGAAAATGCTAAAACGAAGGAAAAGCGGCAGTTGTGCGTGTCGTTGAAAACAATAGAATTTTTGGCAAAAGCAAAAATCGAGCACAAATGGAAAACGAGATGCAGCGAATGAATGCACAAAACAACAATTCGCAATGGGCTGCTTGATTTGGTTCCACTTTTGGAACTCTTGTGCTCTACCTTAGCACCAACTAAACGAGCGAGACAAGTAACCGGCAAATAAGCGACCGAAAGAGAGAGAGAGAGAGCGTAAACTAAGGATAACGTCTGGGTAGCAGTTGCATCAAGAAGCGGCTTACACATAATTATGTAGGCTTCATATTCGCTAGTCCTTGTAGTTAACGCGAAATAGACCGAGGAATTACTCTAATCTGGGTACCAGATCTGATATCGATCATTTCTCAGCTCGGAAATCACAAAATATTTGAGTTGAAGTACTGTCTTCGGGTGTCTGCTTGAGTGGCTTCCTCAGACCTTTAAAGGATAATCATACTGTTCTAGGAAAAGTAGGCACACTTACTATTCGTTCACCAAAAAGGCTAGATATGAAAATTATGGGATCGATAACCGTTTTGATTATGGTGGAGTGGTCTTTATATGCACAATGATCGTAGATATGCACAAGGATGACTAAACAATTTAAAAAAGGAACATTTTTCAATTTGTACTTACATAAAATATAATTTAATTTAACTTATTAGTTTATTGGCTCAAGTAGGCAAGAAATTTATTGGTTTTGAATTTTTCAACTTTTATTAAATGCTAATTTATAATGAAAATATAATTATATTTTTTCTTCTTTGGTTTTATTCATTCACCCTTCTTTATAGTTCAGAGTAATAAAGATTTATACAATTTTTCAAATAAACATTAAACAAGAGTTCTTCAAAATATTAATATGATATTTGTTTCTTTCTATTGGAAAAATTTCATATTTTTAAATAGGAAATTATTTGGGTGCATTAATTCTTTAAATTTGAGGAGTTAATTAATTAGGTGTATTTCCCTTTTATATCAATAAGTTGTATGAAATTGTTAATTAATAAATTATCGTTTGAACAAACAAATTATGAATGCATGAAGCATAATAGTATATAAGGGAGTCTACCATGATTAGATAGAAAAGGCACACAACATTATAATTAAAGCAGCCGCAGCATAAGCTGCAGAACAAAGCCAATTACAAGAAGAAATAGAATTATATGTGTATGTGTAAATAAGAATACACATACTAGCACGATTAAAAATGTACATATGTATGTATATGCACACACATACATTTATGTGTATAATTTACAACATGTCATTAGCTGGGCAACGCCTATGGAAATAGTATGTGGCTTGGGTGATATAAGCAGGAACAAGAAGCGAAAACGCAACGGCAGGATCAAAGCGTGACGCGAAAGGCCGTGTGCGCACAGGCGAAAGGACTTAGTATGGCAGAAGAGAAAGAAGAAATAAAAATACAAAAAAATAATAAAAAAGGAGCTGAAGTGCACTTTTGGGGAGCCGGATCCTGCGCGCAGCAAACCAAAAACTTGTTTTTTATTTTCAAAAGTAGCTCAAGCGTAACTCAAGAGCGAGCGAGACACTCACACAAAGGAGAGGCACTGCGAGAGAGAGAGAGAGCGAGAGGGACGGACGCATAGCGTCGCAGCGAGCTTGGCAAAAGCGACGAGAATGACCAGGCGGCGGCGTCAACTTCCGGCAGGACATGCAAACACACACACACACACACACATGCACACGTAAGCAAGCAAGCAGTTGTGTACACAATGTGGTCATTGACTGAACGGTAAAAAGCGAAAACAGGAACGAAACAGCAGTAGCAGTGGCAACAACAACAACAACTAAAGCTGATGATGACGTCGTCCTGCTGCCACTGCTGACGTCGCGTCGGCTGAACCGAACCGAAAGCGCGTAGAGACCGCCATAATGCGCGTCCCTTTTAACTACGAAAGTATGTGTGCCTCTACGTGTGTGTGTTTGTGTGTGTGTGTGTGTGTATACGAGTTGCGTGTGTGCATATTTTCTAATACAATTTCAGTTTTCTCATAAAATTTCAATTCGCCAACGGCTGCCTCAGCTGCTGTGCCGAGCGACAACAACAAACATTATTTATTATGCTGCGCCGCTGTTGCCGCTGCTGCCTGTGCCCATTTTATATCCTTTTGTGCGGCTTATAGCACACGCGTCATTCGAAAAAGCAAAGCGCGCGTCCCCTTTTTACTTTTCAAGTTTCCCTTTTGTTATCTCAATTGCACAACTGTGTAGTTTTTTGTACTTCTTGTTCTTGTGTTGTTGTTATTTCTTCTACTTTTTTGTAGCTTTGTTTTGCTTTGCTTTCGGTTACATTTTGTATATCCTTTTGGGCAGCAGCACACACACACACACATACTGTCAATGTGCATTTGTAATTGTTGTAGCTAAAGTGCAGTTGCTTTTGTTGGATCGCTAGTCGCCATATTTCTTAGCTTTGCCTTCTCGTTCTGTTAGTTCTTGCGCAGCGCGCAGTCGCATTTCAGCTTTTGCTCTCTTTTAATCTCCCACTCACGCTCTCTCACATAGACACACACTCACACACACTCTCTCAGCTGCCATTGCGCCCAGCTGCCGCCGCAATCTAATTAATTCTCTTTTGCGCTTGCCATTCGTCTGCTTCTTCTTCTGCCTGTCCGCCATTGTTTGCCGTTTGATTTGCGCTGCAAAATGTTTAGTGTCTGCCGCTGTCAGCAGCGCTCTTCTTGTTGTTTTTGTTATTTCAGAACGTTGCTTTTGTTGTTGTTCTTGTTGTTACCATCTACGCACGACGGCTTGCATTGATTTTGTTTTTGGTCAGCGAATGTCGCCATTTTGAAAGCGCTAAATGGCAAAGCAGCGCACGAAAAGGAAATAAAAACGTTGCGCGTGTTCAAGTGCCAGCTCCTTTTGCTTTTGCTTCTGGCCGGAAAATGTGACTCCAGCTAAATTTTTGTTTTTACTTTTCACTTGGCAAATGCTCCAATTTCCACCATTTGAGTAATGTCATGAATGCAATAAGGCCACACATCAAGGACTTGCCGGAGACAGCACGATTTCCACTCACTCTAAGATAAATTACTTTAAGACGAAAAACCCATAGAATTTTCCTTTTGTAGAATAACCAAAATCGATTTTTGTTTTCTGCTCATTAAATTTGCATTCATTTTTATTTTTTTTTAAATTAATTTACTTTTCAGAGTAATTAAAAAATTACTATTTTATCATCGTTAATAATGTTCGCCTCATTAGATGATGTATACATACTTATTTTCTCATTTTAATAATAATTTGTGCAAACACAAAAAAAACTATATTTCTTCCATAAAAGTATGCTATACTTGAAAATATCAAAATTATTGTAAACATTAACTTTAAAAATATCTGTTCTTAAAAAAAATTCCGAGACTACGTTATTTTGTTACTTTCAGCACATAAACAACCTGAAAGTCCTTCAACCCGATTGCCATTTATTTGTGACTTCTGTGACTGTGCTATTAACTTGGGTCAATGTCATTGAATAACCCCAAAAATATTAATTACCCTCAATCGGTCCGGGAAGCGCATACACTTGTAACACTCAAGCAACCACTCGACATGACGACCGACCTGTTGAGCTAGCCAAAAGTTTAGGGGGTTGTCTACAAATGGAATACTCGATATATTCTGTATATAGCCGCTGCACCTGCGATTAGGTCGGGAAATCTATGCCAAACACCACCTAGGCTAGACACTCAGACGAGACAGTCAAAACAAACAGTGCTCTGTGCGGTCTATATCCGGAAAGTATAGCACGGGGGTATGTTTATGTTATGCTTTATGAATGGGAGCGCGACTCTAACTACCACCACCACCACGTCGTCGCACTTTGTTTTGCTTTTTTTCTTTTTTTTTTTTTTGGGAAAACCCCTAAAAGTGACGAAGACGTTGTGTGGATGAGGATGACATGCCGGCACATGCCAATGAACTGCAAGGTGGTGTCAATGGCGGTGGTGGGTTAACCATATGACCAAGAGCGGAGCAGAGCTGAGCACATGGTTTTTCCGGTGGTCGGTCGGTCGGTCGGTGCCATACCATGCCATGCGATGCGATGCCTTGGTGGTTGCTCTGCCCTCCCTGTGTGGGCATAACATTGGGGGTTTCCCCGGTGTTACGACGCAATCAAACGTCCTTGCACCTACAAAGGCCGTCGTCGTCGTCGTCGTCATCGCCACTGTTGTTGTTGTGAGCGGAACCACCCCATGCGCTATGTGGCCCAGAGTCAGTGCGCCAAAGTAGGTCGTGGACATGGTCGTGTGCCGGTGGTTGCTCTGCTATGACTCTGACTCTGGCGATGGCTTTCTCAGCTCAGCTCAGCTCAGCTCAGTTCAGTGGTGGTTCCAATATCAAAACATATATGCCCGGACAAAGTCGGGTAGACAGACATGTCTAAGGGTTACTTACTCTGACTGACGCACATTTTGTTTATAAACATTGCGCAAAAACAGCTGATTTTTGGCAACATCCCCATTAATGAAAATGTAGGGTCGGTCAGGAAACGACAGACCAAGAATCAACAGCCACAAATAAAAACAAAACCTAACCCCTCAACCAGCTGACAAACGACTCGACTCAGTTCGACTCGACTCGACTAGACTCGATTCGAGTCGACACAAATGTTGCAAGCCTCCTACAAACTGCTGCAACAAGGCAGCACATCGACACCTGCACTTTAAGTACTTAGCCCTTGGCTCAAGCAACGGCAGCAGCTGCAACGAGTCGGCCGCTGCCCGACAACATCTGTCGTGCCAGGCAAAGGTAAGGATAATGATGGCATTGCCTACGATACGCAGCGATACAAGGACAGCAGCGGCTGGTCTCGCATTGCCTGACTAGCGAGCTAGCTACAGCTGCCCCTAGACGCATTGATTGCAACGGTGGAAACATCTGTTTGCCTGGGAGTTCCCTAAATTAGAAATGATGGAATGAACGAGCGAGCTAGGCTTGGCATGCGCCAACACTAACCACGCAGGACGCAGGACAATGGAGAGCATCTGCCGCAGTTTTAGTTCCAGTGCGACTATGCAGCTGATGCTTCTATTGAATGAATCGCTCTGTGTTGTGTCTTGTGATTTATCATTTGCAACAAATTAATAGATTCGAATCAATTTGGTTTAAATACAGCAATCAAGTTAAGCAGTAGTTTGCATTCCAAATTAAACATTTTCCTGTTATGCCGTGGAATATTTCACAATCCATTAGATCAAATTGCAGCTGTTGAACAAGATTTGAACATTATGCTGGTAAGGTTTCTTTGGCATAAAAGTAACTTAGTTTGCAGCCTTGCCAGCATTTTGATATCGAAATAAAGTACAGCAACGCGTTTGTCGATCATAATCCAGACAGACCTCCGTCAGCTTATCCAGTTGTAACTCAATACGACGACAATGTCGACCCGTAGACAGGGCACGATCGCCCCAATCGTGGAACAGGACCCCAACGAACCAAACAGCATATTCAGTTCAGTACAAAAAAAACTCAAAGAGAACGAAAAAGTTTCAAATTGCGTTCCGAGCAACTTGTTTTGGGAAAAACCGGTAGCTCTGAGTACGAAGCATGCCCAATACAGGCCAGCCTGGGCGGGATATATAAAGTGCGATCGGACAGAGATTACATACAAGTTGCCCTGTAAAACAGTTGCAACATTTGAGATTTCCGTTTTGCAGTTTCGTAAGGGAACAAAAAGGAAGTGTGAAATGCAAAAGTGAGAGAAAGAGACAAGAGACAAGAGAATGACAATGACCGAGAGTGGAAAAAATCACGCACATCCGCAGGAGTCTGATCCTGTCGCAGCTGCAACACAATCCTGTGAAATGTTTGCGCAGGCGTACATTGAACTTTGTCCCTTCTGCCGTCTTTGTTCCTGTCTGCGACACTCTTCGTCTCCGTCTCTGTCCTCATCCCGGCAGGTAGGCGTGCCACAGAGCCAGAGCCAGTCGCAGACGCAGACGCAGACGTCTGAGGACGTCGAAATCAAATTCGGCAGATGTTTCTCAGTTTCTCAGGCGTTTGGCCTGGCGCTGTCTTTGTCGGAGGTCAGTTGTGGTCTGGGACAGACGACAAGAGATCGTTTCGACCGGGCCTTTCTTTCATTATCGTGTCGCTCGACTTTCGGTTAAGGGTTGTGCGCATGTCAATAACTTATTTTTTTATGCTCTATGCTATTTGCTTTCCAAACATTTGTTTGACGCTTTGTTTACACTGGCAGGCGAGGCGAGTTTGTTTGATTAGAAGAAGTCATTAACACGACTCACGTCAGCAGCTGTTGCCCAGGAATATCGGTTTCATTTGCGGGGCGTGGATCCATTGAAATCCATGACAGCCCGTCTATAGCTATAACAGACCCCAACTGTAATAGCTTTTCGTCTTAAATTTGACAGTCAGGCAAGAAATTAATTTTGTTAAGTATAACATATTGCTTTACCAGGTTGGCAACTAGATCATTGAAATTACGTTTAAAAAGTAATTTCTACGGATAATCGGGAATAAAATAAATAACTCCGAAATTTCTTCTTATCAATAACCAAGGTATGAGCTACAAGTCTTACAATTTTAGCACAAGTTATTTCAATGCAATTAATTTCTAAGGATAATCAGAAATAAAATAAATTCCCATTAAATGTTTTCTTATAAACAATCCATTCATAATCATAAGTTACATCTACATACAGGGGTCCACTGCTTAGTTTAACCAGTGCTCAGAACAGATATTGGAACATTTTAAACGCAGATTTATAGCTTTGAATTTCGACTTTTATTTCATGAATTCACACATTTTTAGATATTTTGTGTACCTATATAAAATTATGTGTTCAACGGTAGAGCTTCAAGGCTGCAATTTTAACACAAATTATTTCAATAAAATTTATCATTTAATATCAGGGGGTTTACACTAATAGTATAATTTAACTGTTTTTAATTACTCTTTAACATTTGTGTAAAACGTAATACAGCTGGGATTCAGTTCTTAGCTTTCTTCGCCGTCAATTGTATTTTTCTAAATAATTTGAAAATTTATTTTGAAGTCAAGTTTGGCACTAATTGATATAAAATAATGCCTTTTGTACGCAAATCCACTAATTAGAATTATTTCGATGTTGATTGAACTAGAGGAAATCTGTATGTACAAACATAGGCAAGGACTTAATGAATTCAAAGACGCAGTTTCATTAATGATTCAACAATTTTATGAGTTTTATTAAGTGACTTAACTGATGCAGTTAATTAAAAAAAGACTTTTTGTAACTGCAATTTCGCCATATGCATTTTCCACTCGTTCCGTCGACAGGCTGCGAGAAAAGCAAACACAGTCGAAGTCGAAGTCGAAGCTTCAAGTGACGCATTGCCCGGCAAAGAATATGGGAGGAGGCAGGAGACAGAAAGAGAGCCATGAATTAAGCTTTAGAGAGAGCGTCTGGCGTCTGGCATTACATAGTTGACGTAAATTGGAAAATCGATTTTGCAAATTCACCGAATGCGATTGCAAATTTGAATGCATTACAGCTATTTAAATCTATTTAGCTTACCTTTTATTTAGTAGTTGATTGTGTGTTTTTCATGGCGCAAGCTGATATCGATAAGTAAATTCAACAAATTCGAAATACAGTTGGGAGCGCAGAAACACAAATGCAATAACAAACGACGACGGCGTACGTGACCGACAACAGTAGGCATTCACAATAGACTTGTATGCGGTTTATTTACAATAGATTAGCTGGCTGGCGCTTCTGCACATGCCCGTGTGTGTGCATGTGCTTCGGTATGTGTATGCGTGTTTATGTATTGTTTTTGTTTCAATTGTTGCATCGTCAAAATACCAACGTTTAAGGGTTTTATGTCATTTTGCCAATGAGTTTCAAACAACTAAAGGCACTTCGCATCAAATTATCTTGCAAAAAAGGCTTCACATCAGAGGGAACTTCAATTTCGTTGCGACTTTGTGCTCATTGGTATTTCTATGGCATACACTCTGTTTGACAGTTTAACTTTTATTGTTACATACTTGCACTTGCTGGTTAGTCAAGTTTGTCACTATTTTATAAACAATTTAGTAAGTTTACAATCAAAATTGCACATATTATTGCAGAATTTAACGAAAACACATTGAAAGAGTTGGAACAAGTGCGACCGCAAATTTTGTTTTTGAAATATACTATTTTAGGTCGTGGAATATATCAAAATATACCACTTTCCAAACATGTAAGCTTCGTGAATATTTGAAAGATACGTAAATACGTGTAAAAGACGTAAGTGTAACGTTTTCCTAAAAATACACTGAAAATGTATACTCATAGAATTTAATGAAAAATATGTTTTGATAACTTCAATCGATAGTACCAGAAAGGCATCGATAACACAATGGCAGTGTGACCATACACAAAAGTGCATTTGTGGATATTTTTATGAATCAGCTGATGGTCACGCTGCTGGTAACACAACTGCACACGTTTTCATCTGTGGCGCATCTGACTGAGAGTGAGTTGTTTATTGATGTATTTAATCATCACTGCATTCGATTGCATCAGCTTGAAGAAGACAATTACTTAAACGGAGTGCTATACAACGTCAGTTTTATTGTAGACTTGAGCAATTATGCCGGAACAAGAGCAACCAAGTAGCACGGAGACTCCGACCGGTGACGGCGAGCCACCAAAATCGGCCAAACAATTGGAGAAGGAGGCCAAGAAAGCTGAGAAATTAGCCAAATTGCAGGCGAAATTGGACAAAAAGGCAGCTGCAGCGCCAGCAGCCGGCGAGAAAAAGGAAAAACCAGAGGTAAGTGTTTCTATGTATTAGGTTATGTTATTTGTTGTTGCAACAAAATCGTGTTTACCCTCGTGAGTCACTAAAGTAAACGTGTGCAATTTGAGCTGCTTGCGTGATTTCGTGAGCTTGCTCTACTTTCATAACAATTAGTTTCGTGTCGCGGAAGCACAACTGAAAGTGAATGCTTTTTGTGCTTATTGTTATACCCGAAATGCTTATTTTAACAATAAGTGAAAGTTAACGCTCTCCTCTTCCATTACAGAAACGCACTAAAGAGTCCAAGGAGGCAGCCATCTACACGGCTAGCACAGCAGCTGGCGATAAGAAGGACATCAGCGGGCCTCTGCCGGATGCGTATAGTCCACGTTATGTGGAGGCTCAATGGTACAGCTGGTGGGAGAAGCAGGGCTTCTTTACCCCCGAATATGGCGTAAGATGAAACGAAATGAAATCAATTATCTATCCATTACTAATCGTATCTGCTCTTAGCGTGAATCGATCAATTCGCCCAATCCGAATGGCAACTTTATAATGGTCATTCCTCCGCCAAATGTGACGGGATCACTTCATTTGGGACATGCGCTGACCAATGCCATCGAGGACGCAATTACGCGCTATCATCGCATGAAGGGACGCACTACTCTGTGGGTGCCCGGCTGTGATCATGCTGGCATTGCCACCCAAGTGGTGGTTGAGAAATTGCTCTGGCGCGACGAAAAGCTGTCGCGTCACGATCTGGGTCGTGAGAAGTTCATTGAACGCATCTGGAACTGGCGACGCGAAAAGGGCGGTCGCATCTATGATCAGCTGAAGGCGCTTGGCTCTTCTTACGATTGGACACGTGTTGCCTTCACGATGGATCCCAAATTGTGTCGTGCCGTCACTGAAGCTTTTGTGCGCCTTCATGAAGAGGGCAGCATTTATCGCAGCTCGCGCTTGGTCAACTGGTCGTGCACTCTGCGATCCGCCATCTCGGACATCGAAGTGGACAAAGTGGAGTTAACGGGACGCACATTCCTGGCCATACCTGGCTACGAGGAGAAGGTGGAATTCGGTGTGCTCGTCAAGTTTGCCTACAAAGTGGAAGACAGCGACGAGGAGATCATTGTGGCCACCACTCGTATTGAAACCATGCTGGGTGATACAGCTGTGGCCGTCCATCCACAGGACGAACGGTACAAGCATCTGCATGGCAAGCATGTGGTGCATCCGTTCTGTGATCGCCGTCTGCCCATCGTGTGTGATGAGTTCGTTGACATGAACTTTGGCACTGGAGCCGTGAAGATTACGCCTGCCCATGATCCCAACGACTACGATGTGGGCAAGCGTTGCAATCTGCCCTTCATCACCATTTTCAATGACGATGGCTTCATCATTGGTGACTATGGCGAGTTTACCGGCCTCAAACGTTTCGATTGCCGCAAGCAGATCCTCGAGAAACTCAAGCAGTTGGGTCTTTACCGCGAGACCCTCAACAACGCAATGGTGGTGCCCATTTGCAGTCGTTCCAAGGATGTGGTTGAACCCCTCATCAAGCCACAATGGTATGTCAGTTGCTCGGACATGGCAGCTTCTGCTACGGAGGCTGTGCGCTCTGGCGAGCTAAAGATTGTGCCCGAGCATCACACAAAAACCTGGTATCATTGGATGGACGGCATTCGCGATTGGTGCGTCTCCCGCCAGCTGTGGTGGGGTCATCGCATACCCGCCTACCATGTCAGCTTCAAGGATGCCAGCATCAAGGCAAGCACGGTGAGTAGCGCGTAATAGTTGCATGTGGATAGTCTTCTCACAATGATTAATTCTTTGGCAGCCCGATGATGAGCAGTACTGGATTGTGGCGCGTAGTCAGGAGGAGGCGCTCAGCAAGGCTGCTGCACGCTTTGGCGTCGATGCCAGCCAGATAGTGCTGCAACAGGATGAGGATGTGTTGGACACTTGGTTCAGCTCCGGTCTCTTCCCCTTCTCCGTGTTCGGCTGGCCGGACAACACAGCCGATATGCAGGCATTCTATCCAACTTCGCTTCTGGAGACGGGTCATGACATTCTCTTCTTTTGGGTGGCACGCATGGTGTTCTTTGGCCAGAAGCTGTTGGGTAAACTGCCATTCAAGGAGGTCTATCTACACCCAATGGTGCGTGATGCGCACGGACGCAAGATGTCGAAATCATTGGGCAATGTCATCGATCCCATGGATGTGATACACGGCATCACACTTGAAGGACTGCATGAGCAGCTCATTGGCTCCAATCTCGATCCACGCGAGATCGAAAAGGCCAAGGCGGGCCAAAAGCAAGACTACCCACAGGGCATACCCGAATGTGGCTCCGATGCTCTTCGCTTTGCCCTCTGCGCATACATCACTCAGGCGCGTGACATCAATCTGGATATCAATCGCGTTCAGGGATATCGCTTCTTCTGCAACAAGCTATGGAATGCCACCAAATTCGCATTGCTGTACTTTACCGGCGACGAGCTCTACGACACACAGTTGACACTTAACGAGCAATCCAATAAAATGGACGCCTGGATATTGTCAAGGTTGGCGGCGACCATTGAAGTGTGCAATACTGGCTTCGATTCGTACGATTTTGCAGCCGTGACTAGCGCCTGCTACGCATTCTGGCTGTACGACGTTTGCGATGTGTATTTGGAGTGCTTGAAGCCAATCTTCCAGAGCGGCAGTACCGAGCAGCAGGCGGCAGCAAGACGTACGCTTTACGTGTGCCTAGACTATGGCTTGCGTCTGCTCTCGCCCTTCATGCCCTTCATTACCGAGGAGCTATACCAGCGCCTGCCTCGTGCCGATCGCACGCCAAGCATATGCGTATCCAGTTATCCAAGTAAGTGGTCAAGACTTCATCGTAGTTCGCACATTTCTAATGACATTTCCATCTGTCTTACAGCAAACACTTCGTGGCGCAGCACTCAAATCGAAGCTGATGTGGAATTCGTGCAGAAGGCAGCTCGCATCATTCGCTCGGCGCGATCCGATTACAATTTGCCGAATAAGACAAAGACGGAAGCTTACATTGTGTGCACCGATGACGCGCCAAAGGCAATACTGCAGCGTTATTCCGGCGATCTGTCCACTATCGCATACTGCTCCAAGGTGTCGTTCGATAGCCAACCGCCAGCTGGTTGTGCCATTCTCACTGTGTCTGGCCAATGTGAGGTGCATCTGCTGCTCAAGGGTCTCATTGAGGCGGACAAGGAAATTGCCAAGCTGCACAAGAAACGCGATCAACTCGAACAAACTGTCGGCAAGCTTAGCCAAGCCATGCAGGCATCCGACTATGCTACTAAGGTGCCAGCCGAGGTGCAAACGGCTAATGAGACAAAACTCACAGAATCCCGTACGGAAATTGAACGCATTGCTGCCGCAATTGAAACTCTGAAACTTATGTAAGAGCTGGCTCTTTGTGTTAAATAGATCCTTCGCAATTGTGTTGATACTCTCCTAAACGCTTGACTATACTCTTTGAAAAGTACAGGATTCAGAAGCTGAAATGCATTTTACTACAAAGTTTAAAGTTTAATCAAATAGCCGCAATTTATAAAATATCCGCTAATTTATTAAATGTACCACATGAACTTATGAAAATGGCTAAGCACATATAAATCTATTTGAAACAAAAAATGTATTTCTTGTTTTATTGTATTTAAGTAAATCCAAACTATTAATCAAAACATTAAATGGACAAAAGAGCTTAGAATAACATATTTATGTATGCATTTTATTTACCTATTTTTTGTGGGAGCATATGAAGTAAACCTTTTACTGAGTTTATAATATTTTTAAAACATATATCTACAAGCTGTTGAATATACTCGCTTAGGTTTTTTGAATAAAATAATTCCCTAAGAAATTCATTCATTTCATTTTCATTTAATTGGTTTTTAAAAAGTAAAAAAGTTGCTGGGTTCCGTGACAATGCATATTGCAGCATTGCCGTGACCAGGATTCGAACCTGGGTTACCACGGCCACAACGTGGGGTCCTAACCACTAGACGATCACGGCTACACCCAGCTGATGCAAAGCGTTCGCTAAAATCACGTTTTGTTCGGGAGAATGTGCAAATGACCTAATATTATGCTTACATTTACTATTTACTGAAGCGATCGAAATTGGCTGACTAATAAATTATGTTAACAGTTTGCTTGAATTAAGTTGAATAGAGATAAAAGCGTGTTGGAGCTTATTTTGTACCAAACTGGAAGTAATTATACTAAAATTGGAAAACAACAATTGAATTAAAATATGAAAATAGCATAAATAATCAATAATATAATTATTCTGCTTTAAATACTCTGTCAACAGGCATATATTGAATTGTTTCTACTCGCCTGCCACATTTGTAGCGAAGCCAACACATTTCGTGTTGTTGGTTTAGTGGATCTCTTACTTATTGTGTGTCTATTGTTCTTATATTTTTTAATTTAGCAAGTTAGTTTACAATTATATGTGTAAGATTTCTTTATAGAATTAGCACTCAAAAGCAGATAATAATTTTTCTTATTTATAATATAATAGAAAGGTCACTTTAATTAATTTTAATTATATTTTCGCTACAAAAGAAAGTATCAAGTTACATCCTCTTTGAAATTTTACGTATTTCATTGTTAAATGGTTTTGAGAGTTTACGTAAAGATTTTAAATGCAAGCAACATCAAATGCAATCTCAATTGTTAAGATCACGAATAACAGACCATTGCTCTGTTAATAACATGACCAACAACATATTGTTTCGTTTGCATGTAAATGAGAACTGTTGTGATTTCCACAACTAGAGCTCAAAGGAGAGAGAACATTGTGTTTAGATTAAGATTCCACAACCAAATTATTTCAAAGTGCTCGTTGATTGTCTCGCAGACTCCAAAACCAACCCGAATTTCTTAAGATGTTGGAGCTCCAGATACTCCACATCTAACAGCAACAAATTTGGAGCCAAGGTCTTGAGTTGTAGCAGGCGATCAGCAAAAACAGCTGGCAAGTACACCAGTTGTAAAATGCAACGTGGGAGAGCACGTTTTGTCTCACTTGACCTGTTGTGACCTACAGCATCATTATAATGTGAACCCATTGCTAACCATGTGTAACGAAGTGTAACAAGCGGCTAGGCGAACAGATTGTGAAGCAGAAGACTTTTCATCTACGACTCTCTAAAGATCACATTTTTAATGCATCGTTGCATCCTCTGGGAATTTTTGGACTATTGTGCCCCACACAATGTCAATACAAATTTAACTTTTTGTATGATACGATCCCACACCCGTGACGCTCGCTGTGGCCTGTCTACATTTCTGAGGCGTTGATACAGTTTTGTACTTTGATTCGATTGACTGAAGCTGTATATTTGTTTAACAATTTATTGAATAATTTCGTTGTTTACTTAATTAATTTATTTTCAATAGGAACACAGTGCGAGAAGAAAGTGGACCCACAATAGAAATAATCATAGGCAGTTCTACCTGCAGGAACAATTCTTTGTAAGTCCTAAAGTAGAGTTTGGAAAATAATTGAAAAAGCGGTAGTCGAAAGCGATATACCCGGTACCGATATGAATTAAAATTATATATGCAATTTGAAACAGTATAAAAACGGACAAATGCATCTTATTTGTTTAACCGATAAAATGCTAAACATATTGTATAACAAAAAAATACAAGAACAGACATTATTGTATTGTTTAAATTTTAAATGTTAACTATGTAAATGGAAAGAAATCTTTAAAATATTATGTATAAAATATTAAAATTACCAATGTCAAAAATATTGCCTTTTGCAACTTTGTACAATATCCGATAACCTGAATACTCTTTGATTATGCATTTGAGTGCCGGGTATAACTCATGCGGGTATAACAACACGCTGCAAGCGATCACTACCTACGCATATGTAGAGTTTATTTATTTGTTCCCCTCCGTTATCGCTCTCTCCCTTTTCAGCATATGTAGCTAATCGTTTTGTTTGTTTATTTGTCGAAATCGGAATAGGCCAGCATAATGTTTAGGAGGCTCTTGGTTCGATATTAATGGGAAGTCGACGGTCTGAGTGCAGCATCTCAACTGCAACATTTCTGAATGCTGTTCACACACTACGAATATGTTCGCCTGTTGAAATGCGACATATTTACATTTTTCCATTGTCTGATAAGTTCGAAGACTCGAAACCCGAAATTCAACTCCCAATGATGAAAATGCATCTCCCACCATGGCCATTGTGATAAATGATGATGAATAAATTGAAATGCATTGAAGTGCAACGAAGTGTAACATTGTATCAGGCGAGCAGCAAAGATCACAAGGTGGATTGTAAAAGTGCAGCAGTGATTTTTTTCATGCAAGCAGAAATGCAACTGCAGGTGGCTTTAGGGTCTCCTCAGGCCAACAGTTTTCGGGTACCACGAGATTTCTTGGAAAATCTATTATAGAATCTAATAGATTTGGTTGAATGGTGTGGGATGCTGGTGGCAGACGTGCTACCTGCTGCGTTTTGGTGTTCTTCGATTTTCCCAAAACACTTTCTAGCATTACTGAGATCCTATTCGAATCATTGATTCGGTCACGCTTCAATGATTTTACTTACAGCATCATTTGTGTGTCAACACACAATTTTCACATTATATTTAACAATAGATTCCTTGAACACTTTACTATCATTCCTGACAACCTGTTGGATTCGTTGATTTGGTCACGCTTCAATGCATCTCACAAGATCATTACCGATTTTACAGCATGTTTCAAAAATGATTCTTTATTTTATTTATGAAAAACTTACTAGCATCGCTGACATCCTGCTGCTTATTTCGATTTGGACACGCTTCATTGATTTTAGCATCATTCCTGAATTTCCTTGAAAATTATCCTTAAAAGAATTTTCATTTCCATTATTCCTTTTGCTTGCTGCCATTTATGTTTATCTGTTGAACCAATGACGCTTCACTGATTTTTGGAAAATTAAGCTGGATAAAGAAAAAAAGGAAATATCTATGGCATAGGGTGTTAATATTCTAAAAGCCTGTTATTACGATTTTTGATGATACGCTTCGTTGACTTTGGTGATCTATGCCATCCGAAAAAATTATAAACTGCATTGCTGTCAACCTGCTGCTTATTTCGATTTGGACACGCTTCACTGATTTTAACACCTTTCCTGATTTAAAGAATTTTCTTTTCCATTATTCCTATTGCTTGCTGCCATTTCTGTTTATCTGTTGACTTTATTGGACTGATGACGCATCACTGATTTTTGGAAAATTAAGCTTGAAAAACAAAATATCTATGGCAGTATATATGGTGTTAATATCCTGAAAACCTGTTATTAATATTTTTTATGATACGCTTCGTTGACTTTGGTGATCTATTCCATCCGAAAAAATTATAAACTGCATTGCTGACAACCTGTTGCTTATTTCGATTTGGACACGCTTCACTGATTTTAACACCTTTCCTGATTTTCCTTGAAAATGTTCCTTAAAAGAATTTTCATTTCTATTATTCCTTTTGCTTGCTGTCATTTATGTTTATCTGTTGAACCAATGACGCTTCACTGATTTTTTTGATAATTAAGCTGGATAAAGAAAAAAAGGAAATATCTATGGCATAGGGTGTTAATATCCTGAAAACCTGTTATTAAGATTTTTTATGATACGCTTCGTTGACTTTGGTGATCTATGCCATCCTAAAAAATTATAAACTGCATTGCTGATAACCTGCTGCTTATTTCGATTTGGACATGCTTCACTGATTTTAACACCTTTCCTGATTTTTCTTGAAAATTTTCCTTTAAAGAATTTTCTTTTCCATTATTTCTATTGCTTGCTGCCATTTCTGTTTATCTGTTGACTTTATTGGACCGATGACGCATCAGTGATTTTTTGGAAATTAAGCTGGAAAATGAAAAAAAAGTAAATATATCTGTTATAAAGATTAGTCCTGATACGCTTCGTTAACTTTGGTAATCTATGCCATCCGAAATAATCATAAATTTCAAAAGATTTAACGTCTTCTAAACTCTGTAAACCTGTTCTTAAATTATGCATCAATGCACTTTAACAATTTACCTAATTTCATGAAATGATCTTCAATCTTAATCTGGTACTTCATCCTTCAAATGAGAATACGATCTATTGTTACTTAAGATCTATTGTTATATGCCTAATTGCGAGCAACAAGCGAAAGGGTCAAAGGCTTAAACTGTAGCATTCGAATGGGCAAACAGAAGTTGAGCACAGTCGCTCAAGATGCAAGATCTCAAGCATCTCGCATCTCGCACACACATAAAAGGGCAACCATTTATCCCAAGTGTGTATCTGGGACACGCATTACCCGTCGAGCAGGTAGCTGATCTGCTGCTTTGAGGCTTCCACTCGAACTCAGAGCTGAACTGACTACTTTCGCTGGATGCTGGGCACCTCATTATTTGATCAGCTTGATTGCATTTCGAAACCGCAGGCTATTCTGAGCCTGAGTCTGTCTGTACCTTAAATGCCGACCAATGATCGTTTCCTTTGTTTGTTGGTTTATACCCTGAACACATTAAAGTCGGTGATGCTCAACTAATGGTATGGTTGAAACTCAAGTCGTTTTGCGCTTCAATTTTAGGAATCAGAATCGGATGACTACTGCGGTTGGAGCAGTAGTTTTATTTTAAGTTGTAAATAAATTCATAAATTTTAGTTTCAATGACAAAGTTGATATGGATTAAAAGGATTTTTGGCAAATCTAAAATAAATATTTTATAGTTGTTATGACCTTGGTCGGATTAATATCTATTTCAATTAGAATATTTGTTAAAATTCGTTCAAACTACTTTTCTTCCTCAATGTGCAGGGTATTCAGTTATCATGTGTCAAAGTCGTTTTTTTCTTTCTTCTTCCCTAATTGATTTCGAACAGGTAAGCAGCAACGGGACGAAGTGAGGGACGAAAAAGAAGTTCAGCATGACATTAAGGTTGAAACGCACCGCTGTTCTCCTGTTGAACTGCTACAGTTTTTCAACTCTTTCATTGTTAAGCCGATTTGCATATGGGAAGACAAAGTCGTCCGTTGTTTGTTTAATTTTAATAAAGCGTGAAATGGGCCCAGGGGCACAGCAAACGCAGCGAGTCGATGTCTCCAGCTGGAGTGAATGCATGAATGTCTGGATGAGTGCTTCCAGGGGCCTCGATGTTTACTGCTTGCTGCTTTCTTTGAATGTAATTCAATACATTCATTATGATTCACCGCATGCTTGAGTCAATTAAGTGTGCAACGCCCTTGGTTGGTGGTGGTTGGTTGGTTATTTGGGTATTTACTCGCATTTCGTTTAGAACTTGCCGCTGGCTGTGGCAGCTGTTGGCCTGGTAAAAAACATGAAATTATCGTGACAAACATCGAAATTCATTAGCATTTAAATGCTGAGGCCACACTGATCGCGCGAGTCTATTATTAAGTTTGTCCACAATCTTGCTGATGATCGCAAATTGGCTGTCAGAGACTCAGGCTCGCAGGAATGCCGATCAGAGGACCAAGTCACTAATTCTCGATTTCGGGGTTGCAAGTAGCAGTGGCACGTGCCACGTCTTCTGGTGTAATTTGATGCTTGTAAATGTCTTGAGTGAACACAGGCCCGCAGCAATCTTGAAAGGCAGCCCGTCTTCACATCGTTTCGGGGTTGAAGACCAAGTCTCAAGATCCAGCAGGGTCACAAAATTGTATATGTGTGTGTGTGTGTGCGTGAGTGCGGCATGCCTGGATCAGGCAACATCAAGTTGTCTATCCGCCAGCAGCATTTCGAAAATTTCTGAGAAATGAAAAAGGTCGTATAATCTACAAGCATGTTGTATTTGTTTGTTCTTCGTTCGCATCTTGAATATGTTCGTATTGTTGCAGCTGCACAGCACATGCTACATTCCACATGCCACATTCCACATTCCAGTTCGCTGTCGACCTACTGTCGACTGCTGCTTACCTGGTTGCCATTTGTCAATGGGCGTGAAAAATTCTCACGCTGGTAATTTGTGCTCTGGTCGCTGTAACGGCAGCTGGCCAAGACTTTCCCACACATTATTGACACAAGTGAACCGCAACCGCTCGTTCCCTGCCCCACTCCCGATTCCCATGCCACTTCGAGTCCCAATCCCAGTCCCATCCGTTAAATGTAACGGACAATGAGAGGATCTCTTTGAGTTTGGTTGGACGTGGGAACCTAGGTCTACGATTTTGTCTGCTCGCCTGTTACAATTTTGAGAGAATCAATAGAATGGTTCCCACCGAATCCTACCCATCCAACTAATTTCATTTTCGGAAAGATCTTTATCGGCAGGAGGCATGGGAAAATACGTTACTTTTTCCCACAGTCCCTTACAACGATCTCATCGATCTCCCACGCTTAATCTCTTGCCTCTTTTTTCACACGCCTTGGCTGCATGGCTGAGGGTTCAGAACGTTTACTGTGCGCCTGTTGCGTATTCAAAATAAATTTTTGAAAAAATGCTACCTGTCTTCTGCACGTCCCATAACAATCAAATTATCGCCTCCTTCTCTTTTAATGCTCTTACTTATCGCTCTGCTTCTTGTGTGACAATTTCAAATCTTTCTTTTTAGAATTGCTCAACTTCTTGAGACTTCCACTAGGTTGCTGTTCTTTCTGAGCTGTTCGCCTATTACCAACGAAGACGCTACGAACTGGAATCTCGCTTCCATGAATCTTTATTAGCTCCTTTGAATTTCTTGAGAGTTTCTTTCAACAACTTCAGGATGTACTACTCGTTGCTGCTGATGTTCGCCTGTTAACGGCAAGATTTGTTTGTTTAAAGAGGGATGAAATAAATCTCTCTTTTCTTATTTGAAGGAAACCTTAAGAATGTAGGTTACCATTTTGGTGGTGGTTTCCTTGCCATAGCTAAGAAACATTCAAAGACGTTGTGACTTTACTGTTTACCTGTTATTATTTTTAATTAACTTTAATTGACAAAAAACGCTGAACGTTTTTCGAATTTTACTGTTTAAGATTTAGTCTTCGCTACTCTGCTGGCCTGATCCAAAATTGTATCTCCTTGTGGATGTTCCAAATTCCGTTCTCACGCTGCACTACTAAGAATGTCAAAAAAAGGAATTTAATCTCCCGCAACGATCTTTGAAAAAAGAATCCCACGTGAATCCATAAAAAGAGATTCAAAGATTCACTAAGAGTTCAAATATCCATCCAGGCCCGAAAATTCTGTTGGACATCCAATCGATATTTCTGCTGTCCTAGTAGAAAATCACTAATTAAGCCAAAAATTCTCACGGCACGAGCTCCTTGAAATTTCAATACATATTCATTCGAATGCAGGTAAAAAATTGGTTTGGCTTAAGTTACAAAGAGGCTGCTGGGTGCGAGAATTTCAGCTGTTGGAGTATTATTCGAAACATGTAAAAAACCGTGACAAATTGCTTTTATTCTTCTTGGGAATTTTTCAATCATAAAAGAAATTTGATAAATGTGAGGCATTGCTCTTTATTCTTTGTTTGATGAATGCATGATGCATCAGGGACTTCACCCCATGTGCCAGTTCTTTTTGTAGCTGCTGTAAAGGGTTAAATTTGTGTAAGTATATAAAATGCAACAGACAGCTGAATCACTTCCGTTCTAGTAATAGCCGAAATAGCTTGAAGTAGATGGAAATTTGTTTTTAATTTTTATTAAATATTGCGCCTCTGACCCGTGTATCGCACAACTGTATCTATAATAATACATATTAAATACTTTTGTTATCAAAGCCCAGTTCAATAATAACGGAAGTAACAATTTAGTTGCATTGACTGCTGTTGGTTGCAAGCAGTGCACATACATCACAAGAAGTTTAGAAACACTGCAAGCAGTGCGCATGTTTTATAAGCGGTATAGTTTCAAGCAGTATATGCATGCCACAAACAAAGATTATTCGAAGCAAGTAGTGCGACCGGGTTCAAAGCAGTTCACACATCTTTGGGTAAAGGCAATTTCAGAAGTCGTAAGTTAATTAAACAATGAAAAGCAAATTGTGGGTTATCAGCCTTGAAGGCAACACTTGTTTAATCAGCTTGGGTAGTAATTATTTAATAATGTATTGTTTGTTTAAAAATGACCTAATGCTCCTATGTTTTCTATATTCAAATAAATTCTTATTCATTATTTGGGTTCCATGTTTAACTTTGTCTCCAGGCAACTGAGTTTTGAACTAAGCCCAATAAAAGGATTTCTGGAATCTTAGTTAATTAAACAATGAAAAGCTAATTCCGGGTTTTCAGCCTTGAGGACAGCACTTGTTTTTCCAGCTTGCATAGTAATTATTTAATAATTTATTGTTTGTTTATAAAAGAACTAATGTTCTTATGTTTCGTTATGCCAATTCATTTTTATTCATTATTTGGATTCCATGTTTAACTTTATCTCGAGGCAACTGAGTTTTCAGCTAAGCCCAATAAAAGGATTTCTGGAATCTTAATTAATTAAAAAATGAAAAGCAAAATACGGGCTTTCAGCATTGAAGGTAACACTTGTTTAATCAGCTTGGATAGTAATTATTTCATAATTTATTATTTGTTTATAAATCTAAAGTTCTTAGGTTTCGTTTATTTCAATTAATTCTTATTCATTAATTGGATTCAATGTCAAAATTGATCTACAGGCAACTGAGTTTTAAGTTGAGCCGAATAAAGGATTTCTGGAATCATTAGTTAATTAAACAATGAAAAAATACGGGTTTTCAGCATTGAAGGCAACACTTGTTTAATCAGCTTGCATAGTAATTATTTAATAATTTTTTGTTGGTTTATAATTGATCTAATGTTCTTATGTTTCGTATATGCCAATTAATTCTTATTCATTATTTGGATTCAAACTTTGAACTTAATCTCCAGACAACCGAGTTTTGAGCTAAGCCCAATAAAAGGATTATTAATGGTGTTATTTAAGAAATCAGCCTCACTTAGGCTGACAACCATGTGGTTCTTGCAACCCGTTGTGCAGGACACTGAGGCGCAGGACATCTTATTCGCAATACAATCGTCAATGAGCCTCACCGCCACGCCCAATGTGGAAATGGTGTTATGCACAGTGGTGAAGGAGCATTCCCATGCCTGGGTAATTCGTGTGTTGGCTGCACAGTTGGCCTGTTGCATATACGTGATGAAATTCTTCTGGTTAGCTATCGTATTCACATTCGCAGTGGCAATCTGAGGAATACAACTTGTATAAGGATCATAACTCAGTTGAAGGAATCTTTGTACTCACTGCACTTGTTACACAATTTGTGTAGTTCTGTTGAGATGCTGGATGCTTCTTCTCACAGTCGGTGAGCATGTTTTTCACATTGTTGGTGTGGTAGCTCTTGTAACTGTTGTAAGTGTTCTGTGCGTTCTGGAGATAACCATTGAGATTGCTTTGGGCTGCAGTCGTGCAACTGGTGAGAGCTGCTCGAACTGAGGCAACCGTTGGTATTGTTGCCGAATAGTTCTGGACGCATTGGTTGTGCCAGGAGTCGATGAGCTCAATGGGACGCAATCGTTCTGTGGCCTCGTCCAGTTTCAACTGCAGCAAATCCGCCTGCACCGAAATTGCGCGTAATTCTCGTCCATAGGTTTCTCGAAATGTAGCAATCTCATCCTCAAACTTTTTAGACTTGGCCTCGTACTGTCGTTGATTCAGTCGTATGTAATCTTCCATATGAACCGTCACATTTGATGAGGACAACACACCACTTGCTCCCACACAAATGAGCAAAGCGAGCACAGTGATAAGGTTAAACATCTTGGCAAAAGTCGGCGATCCACTGAAATCTGAATCGGCGTCGCTGCAAATTTATACGAAATGCCGCCTGGGGGCTTTTATCTTAGCACTGTGCTTTGTGCTTCCCCTTACAAACCCAGACCCAATCAGCGGTCTTCTTTCGCGAATCATAAATTTCTTATTCCTCCGTTGCGTGCGAAGTTTATCAGTATTTGCTTAAATTTTCTAGAGTATTTGCTTAGAGACTTTGAAACCTGCTTATGTGCTTATTGTATATTTGGTTATATGATTTCTACAGAATTTAATTAAAACTGGCATTGCTCCGAATAGGATGACCCTATTATTGCCTGTTTACAGCCCACGACGGCCTTGGAATGGTATAATACATTATTTGGTTAATTGAACTAGTTAGTATGTATGGAATGTACTCAGTTCCAGTCGATAATGTACTGAAAGAGATCTGCTGGCAAGCTGGCGTTGTCCAGTTTAAATGCAATTGCATGGTAACGTTGTCGCAAGAGATGCGCTGCATCCTTGGGCTGACGATTGCGCGTGAAAACTCCCTTCTTATTTCCACCCACGCGTGTGTAGGCTGTAATTAATCATATTTTCAATAAGGAATTTTTTTTTCTATAATTCGTGTGTTTTTTCTTACTTTGCTCAGTCTTAAAGTCGGCAAAGTTCCAGACAAACTCGCCGATAAACCATTTGAGTTGACGCAATTGGTCGAACGCTTGGAAATGCTTGGAGAAGAGCTCCGTCTGATAGTCCTCTGACCAAATATATGCTGGCAGCTGTACAGGAATGTCAATTAATCTCTGTGTAATTTAATTGCTTACACGCTCTAACGCTATGATATCCTTCCATTGTGTCGCCGCCATACTCAAAGACAATAACTGGCTTTCCGTAGCGTTCGTGCCACTTTCTGGCCTCGTCGTACATGGGCTGCACAATCATGTCGGTGCGTCCAGGATTGTGATACCAGGAATTATATCGATTGAAGCCAGTAATGTCCAAAAATTGTGACATCATGCAGGCCGATGGCGTGTCCACATTGGTGGCTGCTGTGAGTGGCCGTCCCTGGGCAATGCTCCTCGTATAGTTCGCTAATGCGCTGTAGTAGAAAAGTTAATTAATCCCTATTAAATAGTACTTTCTGACCACTTGAGATGTACCCAAAGTAAGCCTCGGCTGCCTTCTTCTTGGTACGCGGCTCGTTGGCTATTGACCAGGCAATCACGCTGGCGTGGTTTCGATCGCGATGTATGAGCTGCTCCAAGGCGGACATGTGGTTCTCTAATAGCTGTGGCTCAAACAAATCCGTATTAACACTGGGACACTCATCGATAATCATGATGCCGTGCTCGTCGGCAAACTGCATGGATTCCTCCGAGTAGGGATAATGCGAAGTGCGATAGGCATTGGCTCCGACCCATTTCAATAGGTTAAAGTCCCGCATGAGGACTGCATTGTCCAGTCCCTTGCCACGGATCTGCCAATGGACAACAAGTCAAAGCGGATCAAGTAAAATAGATAATCAGCAATACTTACATCAGAGTCCTCGTGCTTACCAAACCCACGCAGATATAGAGGTTTGCCGTTGAGGGTCAAGCTCTCATTGTTCCAGCTTAAATTGCGTATGCCAACGGGCAGTCGATAGACATCCAGCGGTGCTGCCTCCGAGTCCACCTTCAGTTGAAACTCCAGGGTGTACATATAACCCGGAAGCGGATGCATTAGATAGGGCCACCAAGGCTTCACATTGGGTACCAGCAGTGTGCCATTCTGCAGGTTGTGATTAATCTGATGAGCCACCACAACATTATTTCGATCCTTCAACTGCACTAGCATATAGCTAGTCTTGACAGTCGACTCCGATCCGTTGCCAATTGTCAGATGATAGTCGATGCGACCCATTTCCTTGCTTCCTATCTGTGTTTTCAGCTCCACATCTCTGATATACGTTTCTGGTGTGGTATAAAGCTGCACGGATCGATGGATGCCAGCATAGTTGAAGAAGTCAAACGTGTATGACTGAACGAAGACGACGCCATCGTCAGAGGGTTGCTTCGTCACCTGACCCTGGGGAATGGTGCGATTGTTCAGCCGGTTGTCCACCATGACGGTGATTCGGTTCTCGCCGCCGTATTTGATAAAGCTTCCAACCTCCCCCTCGAAGGGCAAATGGCCAATGCTGTGGCGCATTGCCAACTGCCCATTGAGCCACACAACCGCCTGATAGTGGACGCTACCAAAGCGTAGCCACGTTCGCAGGCGGTCTTTACTCCAATTACTAGGCACAAAGAAGTGCCGCTCATACCACACGGTGCCCACATGGTCACGCAGTTGCTGGTCCACGGTCACGTCGTTGTAGGACGCGGGCACAGGCATTAAGATGATTTCATGTTCCGTTGATCTGAGCGTCTGCTTGTACCATTCCTCTCGGATTCCCTGCAGAGGATCGCTGGCATTGCACTTGATCAGCTGCCATACCCCATCCAGAGAGCGCACTTCGCGCGTCTCAGACTCACGGGGATAAAGCAATCCAACCGTAGGCCATGGCAACACCACATTTGAATAGTTATACGGGATCCTACCAGGCAGCTGTTGCTCTTGTTGAAGCTCGTCGCCATCCAATCCATCAATATCGCTTGCATACAATAATGTAGCGCTTATTAAAACAATCGCCAGCCGTTCCAAAATGCGCATCTTTATTATGAATTTATATTACTCCATACAAAGGAATACAAATCCGTGCTTAACTGAAGAACTAATCGCTTTTATGCCGCATATTCCAGGGGCAGCACTTACACATACACATATTCATGCACGTACTGCAATTGTTTAAATGTTCCATGAGATAAAAAATTATCCAACTAGGTGGCAATACTGCCGCGCACGAATAATTTGTTAGTTAGTTATTCAAAAAACGTATTTATGCTAAATATTCATAGTTTTATATTTATTTTGCAACGATAATTGAAAGGCAATTTCTTGTTTCTAGATTTTTGAACAAATATAAACAGACAGCAAAGTGGAATATTCGATCAGCTGTTTTGTGTTTACGTGCATACCAGGGCGGCATACACATGTTCGAATTCGAAATAGATACGTTGGAAATTCAAACAATACCACTATGATCAAAAGTACTCAAAGAAAAAATATCATATTCCGTTACCGTTTGGTGAAAACTGAAAGTTTTATTAAAACCTCTGCCCATAGGGTAAACGTTGATTATAAGCATCTCCAGCCCCATAAAGTATATGTACATATGTACTCTTAATTAGTGTCAGCAGCCGAGAATATGTGTAAGTTATTAAGTTATCAGCTCCAGTAACGTCTAAGGGGTATCCGTTGGGAATCCTTCGTCCTGGTATGGTGATGAAATTCGATGGGAGAAACTATTCTCCTTTAATCATTGGCCTTGTGGCTCAGTGAAGTATTTTAGTAATAAGGCAATGTTATGACGGCTAGTGCCGGAACATTTATTCAACCGGCAAGGCGGTAATCAAGAACAAAACTGAAAACTTATGACATAAACATTTAATGCTAAACCTATTCATTGCCAGTGGAAAAGTACTGGCATGCAGCTCCTCCTACAAATCTGATCTGCTTATCAAATATTGACTTCAAATCATTGGTATCGAAAATTGTAGGATTTATAATATTTGACTTTGCAAGAGTGATTGTTAGTATCAAATTCTGAAGTTCTGTGATCAACATCCTATTTCGAGTCATAAGTGTTTCAAATAAATGTGGGGTGTCTACGAGTTCACCCTTTTTTGCTTGTATTATTTTGTTTACTGTATCTGTGAGTTTATTAATCTGTTTTTGAGTTTCTGTATTTATGAGTACCTGTCTATTGTTTGAGTCTATTATTATTATTGACTCTCAGTAATTTTTATTTTTTCTAAATCTGCAGCGTCCGGAGTTCCCGCTACAATTTTTAGTGCTGTGCCAAGAAAATCTAAACTTCTGGCCATTCTATGGTGAACTGTTAGAGCGGACAAAAGTGTTTCTATGTGTTCTACATCTATGTCTAACAGTTTTCGCATATGCGAGTGGGGAAAAAACTCGGACATTTTTTTAGTATCCTCGATTATCTTATAGAAATTACTTAGGCTACTCGAGTGTCTTACATAACTAAGTTGTTCCCAAACTAGAACACTACCATCGACGATAGGGATGTAGTTTGCGTTGGAGAAGTCGGTAATCCGAGTTTACGTTGTTGTTAACAAGGTCAACAAGGTAAGAGCTATCATGGTTGACCTGTAAGATACGTTCTTATTAGATTTATTGGTTGGTTACTTGATGATAACTACCTAAGGTTGTCTTTATGGACCACCCTCCCTCTAATAAGAACCGTTGTTCCTAAATCGGCTTGTATTTTCTCTTCGGAACATAAAGGTGATAGTTTGTTACCTAGTCTCTTGTTGTTCTTGATATAGACTGTTTCGCCCACATCAAAAACCCTATTTTGTCTGTCCGGGTTGCACCTGCGTAGTTGGTCTTGTTGTGCCTTCACTATCTTGTTTCTGATGGTTTGGTACACCTCGTCTGAGGCTGTGTGGATAACGTCCAGTGCCTAAGTCACCCTGCCTGACCATTTCTAACTGTTGTCGGAGTACGCGTAGAGACGTTTTGTCTGCGTACATGCAGTCTAATCGTGCGATAATTGCATCGATATTTAGAACTGTATTGTGGGATGTCAGGACTGACCTGGCCGCTCCGCACACTTTGTTGCGTAAGATTGCAACGGCCTCGTAGTGGGCCTCGCTACCCTTGTAGCGTCTGAAAATTTCGTATGCGTCCAGGGCAGCTTGCCTCCAGGACACATACTCGTCTTGTACCCCATCAAAGGATGGTACAGATTTCACTATGTCAAGTCTCACATCGCACTTGACATTTGTATCTATCGTCACTTTTTCGTATGTTTCGATATTTGGAGCCACTATTTGCAGCGCATCTACTTGTGACCTGACTGCGTTCAGCTCTTCAGCAAACTGCTGCCTTAAGCGCAGTTCTTGCTCAGCGAGCGCAGCATTAACAGTGCGAATCACTAGTGCGTGTAGTTGTTCGGGATTCATTTCCGTTTCTTCGTTCACTGTTGGATGTGGGCAAAAACCTATTTCCTCACTGCCGTCACTGTCGATCTCTTCTTTAATTTCTCTATATGCCCAACTCATGGGCATACGTATGGGTCTATTAACACAAGGGAACTGATGGTCAAGAACAGAAAAAAAAAAAAACTCACAAGCTCTTTTATTTGTATGGATGCTTTTAGTTTAACCGGATAACTCGAAATAATTAACCACAGAACTTCACAGTCACTTGCAACTTTTGGTATATGTATTTTATTTTTTATTGGTGTTTGATTTGAAGAAATTGATTTGGTAATCGCTCACTTACATGTTTTTTTCTTTGGGGGTCTTCTGGCTCTTAAAATAAAATCCGTTGGGCGCCAGTTATTAAGTTATCAGCTCCAGTAACGTCTAAGGGGTATCCGTTGGGAATCCTTCGTCCTGGTATGGTGATGAAACACGATGGAAGAAACTATTCTCCTTTAATCATTGGCCTTGTGGCTCAGTGAAGTATTTTAGTAATAAGGCAATGTTATGACGGCTAGTGCCGGAGTATTTATTCAACCGGCAAGGCGGTAATCAAGAACAAAACTGAAAACTTATGACATAAACATTTAATGCTAAACCTAAACATTGCCAGTGGAAAAGTACTGGCATGCAGCTCCTCCTACAAATCCGTGGTTGCTTGCTCAGCAAAACGTTGCACGAGCAAGCATTGCGACATACGAAACTTATGCGCGCGGGTTGCTTCATAAATTACCGGTCCGTGCATGCGAGGGCTGCTCGATGCTTGGAAGTGTTGCTTGTTAACTTGTACATATGTATGTACATACATGTATATTCATGTCCGACTGTCGGTATGAACACCTCAGTGACTATACATTAACATTTTCCTTTAAAACTTAAGAATGTATTCCCTTGAAAAACATAAAAAAAAAGTATTTTCCTTAAAAGTTTATATTTTCTATTATAAAAGGAAATAAATATTCTAATTGCTATAATACTTTTCCATATGCTACCACATTTGAGCTTGGCTGTATGGACTGCGATGTAAATAATATTAATAATAAATGTATTCTAATAAAACTCATTTCACATTTTTCTTTTCATTTATTTGATTTAATGTTTAAGTGGCATACAAAAAGATGCTAAATGGTAGAAGGCAACGCGATGGATGCTTTTGAAATGCGGACAGTTGTCAGTTCCATTTAAAACATTGCTTATAAAAACCGTATAAATATCTACAATAGTTAGCTTCCGCTTATATTCATAAAATTGTACTCTTTTTATGTTATGTCAGTTTTAAGTGCTGCGCAGCCAATGTTAATCGCATTTCATCGGCTTCATAAATCACTGGACTCATTTTTGATACTGCCACCCACATCCACAATATAAGTGAACAGATCTTCTGGCCAACTGCACTTGTCCACCTCCCGACCAAGTGCAAAGTATCGCTGTCGCAGCAGATGAGCCGCTGCCTTTGGTTGGCGGGCACGCGTAAAGACGCCCTTCTTGTTACCACCCACTCTTGTGTATGCTAAAAAGAGAAACATGAGAGAGTTTAAAATATATGTACATACATATCATATTTATGACTTACTTTGAGCAGTCTTGAAGTCGGCAAAATTCCAGACGAACTCGCCAATAAACCATTTCTTATGACGCAGCTCATCGAACGCCTTAAAGTGCCGCGAGAAAACCTCCGATTGAAACTCTTCTGACCAAACGAACGATGGTTGCTGCGGTTGAAATAAGCTCCATTATGTTGAAACTGTTTTATATAGTAACCTTCGGGTCTTACCAGATGCAGGCCCTCTAGTGTGTCGGCGCCGTATTCGGACATGATCACAGGCTTGCCATACTTCTTGTTCCAAGCTGTAGCTTCATCTATGACACGCTTTGTGACCATATCCATGCGTCCAGCGTTGCTATACCACGCATTATAGCGATTGAAGCTTATGATATCCAGATATCGGCCCTGAAATTGCACTCGTTAGGAATCGCTATCGATACCATTCAAATTTAGTCGCTTACCGCTTTGTCATCAGTCCAGGGCGTTGCAATCGCAGCCGTGACAGGTCTGCTGCTGTCTAATGCCCGTGTGTAGTTGGCTACAAATCTACAATAATCTATATTAGGAATCGCTATAGTTTATATTTGATGACGACTCACTGGAAGTACGTGTCCGCATTAAGTTGGCCCGTGCGAGGCTCATTGGCAATGGACCACATGACCACACTGGGATGATTGCGATCGCGATGAATGAGCTGCTCCAGAGAAGATTTGTGCTTGTCCAGCAAGACCTGATTATAATTTCTGCAATTGTTATGGTCATCAGGAATAAGTGATCAACATTACTTTTCAACTGCAAGGCTCACTCTGTATCCACGCTGGGACATTCGTCGATGATCATGATCCCATGACGATCTGCAAATTGCATCGATTCTTCCGAGTAGGGATAATGTGAGGTTCTATACGCATTCGCGCCAATCCACTTGATCAGGTTAAAGTCACGGACCATCAGAGCATTGTCCAATCCCTTGCCACGCACATCGGAGTCCTCATGGCGTCCAAACCCACGGAAGTAAATTGGCTTTCCGTTGATTTGGAATGTGGTATTGCTCCAGCTTAACGTTCGCAGACCAACATTCAGACGATAGACATCCAGGAGTTGCTCATTGGCTCCATGCAACTGGATTTCCAGCTCGTAGAGATAGCCCGGATCAGCATGCATAAGATACGGCCACCAGGGCATGGCGTTCGGCACCTTCAAGGTGCCCGCGAGCTTACCATCCGAGGTGGTGTTCCCCACCTGGACACCCTCTCTGTTGTATAGTTGGAGTCGTACATATAATGCATTGTCCGCCTCGTTGGCATCGGTTCCATTGACCGCGATACTGTAGTCGATGTAGCCCACTGAAAAATAAATGCAGTGAGTGCAGTTCGGAACTTGAATGAAAAGCAATCCTTACCGCTATTATTGTCGGCCAGTTTTGTCTTTATCTCCACCTCCTCAATGAATGTTTTGGGCGTGGTATACAAGTGGACGGATCGATGGATGCCCGCATAGTTGAAAAAGTCAAAGGTGTAGCTTTGAATGATCGTATGGCCATCGTCGTTGGCCACTTCCGAGATCTTTCCCTGAGGCACTGTCGTCTGGATCAGTGCATTATCGCACATGACAGTTATACGGTTTTCTGCTCCGTATTTCAGGTAATGCGTGACCTCCGTCTCAAAAGGCAGGTGTCCCATCTCGTGCTTAAGTACCGACTCTCCGTTGATCCACTAAAGAAGACTTTCAGTTATTTGCCACGGCTCGTATTCTGCGACATCCTTACCACAAAGGCCTCGTAGTGGACGCTGCCGAAGCGCAGCCAAACCCGCTGATCCTTTGACCAGGATCGCGGCACGAAGAACTTGCGATCGTACCAAACGGTGCCCACATGATCACGTAGCGATCGCTCTGTGGTGATGTCGTTATATGATGCTGGCACCGGCATGGCTATAATGGGTCTACTTTTGCTCAGGTCATCATGGAACCACTTGTCCCGTATGCCCTGCGTGGGATTCTTCTCATCGGAGCACACGAAATTCCAGATGCCGTCCAGTGAGCGCACCTCGCGCGTCTCCGATTCACGTGGATACAACATACCACGGGTCGTCTTCACGTCCTTATTGACTATGATCAGAGCTAAAGTAAAGTTGAGTATATACAGGCCGATGACCAGTGATGAGAGCCACAGAGCTGAAAGTCGAACACAGAGAGGGAGAGAGGGAGCGGCCATTAATGCAAAAGTACTTTTATCACACCTCTATTTGAAACCGTGAAGATAACTAACGTTATCTATCTGTGTCAGTACTTTTTCCAACTCATTAGCGATTACAAATGATTGATTATATCTTTTAATTGCAGAATCAGTTATACTGTTACAGAATTATTCTCAATGAAGGTTCGAAGGTTAAAGATATCATTATCGCAATTATAATAATATAATGATGTGACTCGAGACAGACAACCAATAGGTTGCTTTTTTCATAGTAAAGTAAACTGAACTAAAAGTAATTTTAAACAATAATAAAGAATGAAAGTAAGAAGAACCAGGCCCAATATAAGATATAGTTTTAAATTGTATTTTCTGACTTGGCTACATATTTAAAAAATTGTATATCATTGTGAAGTAGTTACCAACATCAATCTCAGCAGAATTCCTCTTAAAAATAGTATTTTGTTGAACAACTTTAATAACTGAAATGTTTCTATTATTTATTCTATTTATTTTCTATGGATATAATTAGCTCTAAGGTATCTTGCAATAAAAACTAAGATAAAATAAAAATAGGTTAAGCTCATAAGAGACATACACATATGGTCGCGGTAATAGGTGCGAAATTTTTTTTTTTTAAACATCTTATTTTTCATTTATTTTTCAATAATTACAAAAAAAAACTAAAAGCGTTTCAAAACATATTGTATTCATAGTTAAAATATAAAAAGATTGGCTTCGAAAGCATAGAAATAAAAAAGAAATGGAATTATGTCTCTGAAAACTTCAATTTCGGCTGGCCATCGAAATAGGTGTACCCATTTTACTTAGTTAATAATATTAAGATTTCGCTATTTTTGGCCTTGTTTGGTATTAAATTCATTATATCGTAGCTAATACCCGGTATATTCGCCATTATTTTGCAAATCTTTAGTCATTCTGGTATGCATAGACGATATTAATTTCCTGCACTTATTTATTGGAATGATGTACCAAGATTTTTTGATATTTTCCCAAAGTTGGATTTTATTGTAGCAAACGGTTTTTCCGACTTCTCTTTTAAGCTCTCCCCATAGGTTCTCAATGGGATTGAGGTCGGGGGATTGACTTGGCCACTTGAGAACGTCCCCCTATTTCTCTTAAAACCAATCCTTTACCACTCTTGATGAGTGTTTTGGGTCGTTATCCTGCTGGATCTTCCATATCAGTGACATGTTATCCTCGGAATATGGTAGCATTACCGTCGCCAATAAATCTTTATAGACGAATCTGTCCATAATGCCATCAATCCGATGTATCGGACCAACAGCTGCCCATGAAAAGCAGCCCCATACCATGGGGCCACCACCTCCATGCTTTACAGTTTTTTGGGTGGACCCTATATGAAATTCTTTGCCTTTAGGATGACGAACATTCCTAAAGGCATCATTCCCAAACAAATTGGTCTTTGTTTCGTCGCTCCACATAATATTACGCCAATTGTTCTGATCCTCCAGGCCGCACCAGGTTTTACGATCCAATGTAAATTTTTTCTCCATCTGTAAATTTGCTGATCGAAGCATAAGAACCTTACGAGTTATTCTTCCTGGTAGATTTGCAATTCGTAAACGACTTCTGACAGTTCATGAAGATATAACATTATAAATTTCATTAGCAATTGACCTGGAGGACATGAACGGGTCGCGTTTTACGAGTGTAACGATGTAATCTTCAGTAAATTATGATGTTTTTCGGAAACTTGGCTGAGTTCTTAAACCTCTTTCAGGCTTTAATGCATTTGTGACAAAGTTTTGTGAACGTCTCATGACCTCAGCAATTTATTTTAAGGTTTTACCCTCATTTCAAAGACTTCGAACGAGTCCGCACTGCAGTGAGGTCCACGACCCATCTAACGTAAATTTATTTATAAATAATCTCACAAATAGTTGCATTTCCTTAATACAATACCTTCTGCAAACAAATATTTATCTTAAATGTTCACATCTCAAAGTTATTCTAAATGCACCTATTTGGATGGCCGCCCGAATTTGTAGTATCAGCAGAAAAGCGCTTTGCATTATTACTCAACTTAAAAATAATATCATGAAATCACGGAAATCAGTTCTTAACAGTATTACCATATAAAAAGAGCGTTTTTTTTGCGAAGAAAACGCAGTTTACATATTTTTGTATCGAAAATTAAAAATTGACAGTGCTCACACCTATTGTCGCGACCATATGTGTATTTCAGCTTTAACTGATTTAATGAATAGAGAAGCAGCAACATCGCCTTGCCAATGTATTAAGTTGCTTTCATCGTGGTGGAAACTTTGGTCAATGCCAATGTCAGCACTTGAGTTTATGCTAAACAATAAAGTTTGTCAAGATGTGTGTGTCTGTACTCACATTTGCATTGGTTAATGTTGAGAATCAGTGGGCGAAACGTAACGGAAATTAAATGAAATCCAATATTAATTGTTTAATCTTACAACAATGTAATAAAAACATTTGCACTTGCGACAGTCACGGCAATACATCGTATACACCATGAGTAAACAAAAACCTAAACAAAATACCGTACAATCCAATTCAAAAGCGCGCCAAAGCTGAGCTGTCGTGAGCTTTTAACTTTCAAGCAGGTGAGGTCAGCGTCAACAGCTGTTATTCGGCAACATCACGCTCTCCCACTCACACACACACACACACACACACACACACGCACACTCGCTCTGTCATTCTCACTGGCAGACGGACTGTTTGGATATGTTATTGGAATTAAGTTGAAAAGATCACAGCATAAGGCACGTATTTGGTATTTTGTTTTGATTTTGAATCACGTGCCAAATGATTGGAAAACAATTGATTAGCTCAACAAACATTTAAACAATCTCTTCAAGCCCATTACAAGAGGTCGGCGATGATGTGATTCGCGAGCACCCAATTGCAGCACTCTCGCTCGCCCGCTAAAAGCACACTGAGGCCAGTCATGTGTTGACGGTGGGAAGCGCACTAGAGCACACAATTCCGCACTATTCAATTTATCTTATAATAAACTGCTTATCAGCTGCTCGCCGAACGCGAAAGCACGAAAAAAACGATGACAATGCCAGCTAAAGTTGATAATTCAAAAACCCATTTGAAACATATCTCAACAGATAATGGATTTTATTTACGTCTGCAATCGATTTGATTAATTAGGAATGCGAGCTCCAATTGTAAATGGAAAATTTAGTTTCGATTTGGATTGCTAACAAAACTCTTCTAATTGCCAAATAACTGCAAAGAAAAGCCGTTTATTAGTTGTCATACCAGTTGTCAATCGAAATATGTGGTATATATGACTCGATCCTGATAAATTCTTGATCAGCATCAACAGCCTAGTTTATTAGGCTGTCGTTAGATATAACTGGTTCTCCAAAAATGTTTAAAAATAACAAAAATTAATTGCACAACATTTTTGTATAAAAATTCATTAAAAAAAATATAATAATTACTAATAAACAATCAAGATTATTAGAGTAATATCTTGTTTTTCCTATGTATTTTACACTACTGGTTTTATAGTTTTGTGCCAACAAAATTTGTGTGTAGGAGTCAGACCCCATGCCTGTTATAGTTATGCTATATATTCTGGATCAGATTCAACAGCGTAGATGAAATAGCCGTGTCAGTCTGTAAATTCGAATTAATACCTTGATCTCAGTTAGAAAAAGCAATCTTGAGGACAATACTCGTGTATGTCCTCCGCAGATCTACTTTAGCCACTCTCCTTTCCGCTTTAACAAATCGAAAACACAAATAATAATATTTAATTCTAAGCAAGAATTTTGGTACACTTAATAATTACTATATTCCAAATGTTTTCTGAAATTTTGGAATGCTTGAATGGTATCTATGTATCTACCTAACGAGGTGAACACATCCGAGTGTGTATCACTACGACTAAAATCTCAAATAGTTTTTAGGGTTCTGATCGTTCACAATAACTTTTAATTTACACTGTGTATCACATGTTAGTTTATTTATTTTGAATTTCAACGTTCTCGTCACTTTCGACCATTTTAATTGGATTTCCAATCGTAAAAGCGCATTTGAATTTGTATCGGATTCATTTTTGAAAACTTTATTTGACTCTATATTGAGTTCACAGCATTTTGCATTTCTGTAACTGCCTTTCTGGTTGACTTACTCATTTTGCTGGCAGCCGGGAGTAACAACTCTGATTGTGCTGAACTTACTAACTGGATTGGAGTTGCATTTAGAATGGCAGCCCTGTTTTAAAGCCAATCGCATTGGCAGTTGCAAGTAGAACGATTCAATTTAAATGCAAATCACAATCAATTCACCGTTGGTACTATTTGCATAAGTTATAGCCATGAATGTACATATGTGGAGATAGCCCTACATGTGTATATTAATTAAAACAGTGAAAACAGCAAAAAGCTGCTTACCCCAGATTTCAATTTTGCGACACGTCAGGCGTATCCTCAGATGCATCGTGTGCAGAACTGCAACGAGCGATTGGTCGATGCGTACTGAATTTGAATTAGATATGCTCTCTGGCTCCGTGTGTAGTATCCACAATTCCGATTGACTGGGTCAGACCATCGCACCCGTAGTACTTAGCTCGCTGTAGCCATAGCCATAGCCATAGCCGTAACCTGAACCGTGCTGTCCGCACCCGCTGTGGCGCCGTGAGCCAGTTTCTTGCGGCTTCAATAAAAAGCGAGTCGAACCTCGGACACGATTCAGCCGAAACGCACAACGGATGTCATTAAGCAAGGTAATTGTGGCACAGTCGTAGCTTTAGTCGTCGCAGTCGCAGCCGCCGACGACGCGTCGATGCCGATGCCGCATAAAGGTCGCTCAGTAACGCCCTGGGTTCCCTCCATACCAGAGCTAGCTGGGTTTAAGCGCATGGGCGGAAGCTCACGCACAACGACACCGTCGTCATCCAGCCAGCCACTGTCGGAGCTGCTCTCAGCGTGGACAGTCGACAGAACGACTCAATGCAATGAATGTGCCCCTAATAAGACCCCTCACCCGATAAGCTATGCGTTCCAAATCCCAAACTGAAACTGTGGGGTCAACGACAACGCAAGTGAAGAACAAAAACCGAATCATAAGTGAAGAGAACAACAGCAAAGTTATGTGATCTGATCCCAGCTAGCTAAGAAGTAGTCGAGGGCTAAGTTTCAATTGAGCAACTCTGGGTTAATTAATCTTGATTAGAACGTAAACCCAAGTTCTCGATGTCATCACAAATTCTTTTTCATATTTTCTTTATCCCCACATTACTTCAACTATAGAGTTATTGATTTCCAGTATATTTTAGTTTTTACGACATTTGTAAATCAGGAACAATTTTTACTATTTCGAAGTGGCCGTGCATATAAAATTAATTGCATTTTAATGAAACCGACACGGAAAGTCATTAATCAACGCCCTCATACAACTCCTGCATATTTCCCTTTGGACGTCAAATCTCCGCTTAAAATAGAACTTCGTGGTGTAATTATGCATAATTACTTTCTCAAGAAATACTATAGGCAACAAATTATGTAAATAAACCAGAAAATAATTGATAAGGTAATTGAAAGTAAATAAAAATATAATATGTACCCATTTGAGGTTGTTTTGTCTAATTGAAGATGTGTTTATAAATATTATAGTCAAAGACTTTTCTTTTTAGTTCGATTGTGCCGTTAGGAACCGTTGTAATTCAAATTCACACTTGAAATTGATTTGACAATTTGTGAGTCACTTCATATTTGTTTAATTTGTTTATAACTACTAACTAATAAGCGCATACTAGCGCATTTGTTAATTTAACACTTTGATTTCGATTGTCAAATTATAGGTCAGACCACGAACACAACCAAATAAATCCGACAACAAGTTCAGCGAACGTACGCAGAGCGACTGACTTTTGAGCTTGGATCTGAGCTGCGACTGCGACTGCGGCTGCGACTTCGGCTCTTGTCGCTCACCATTTTGTGACACACACACACATATGCAGACATTGTGTGTATGAAATGCTGAAGATGCAACCGTCTTTGTGATTTATGCTGCACAAATAACAATTAAGACATAATTGCCATATTTGTATGTTTTGTTTATGTTGCTTTTCCTATTTAGCATCACGCCATACAAATTGTTGTGGTCACACAGCAACAAGTGAAATGCAAACTATATTAATATGTACATTACTTTCAACAAAGCCTGCCACGGTGCATACTAATTAAAATACAAATGCTTATGCATGCACACCAATGTTTGTACGTGCAGTTAGACTATCATAATTCCCATAGAGGTACTTTTTTTGGCTTTTTATAATTATTTGTATTATTTAATTATAGATAAAAATTTTACTGTTGAGTACGTTCGAACTCTCTTTGAAAAGCTGTTATTATTAACACCTGTTCTAAAGTGTGACCACAGTTAAATAACGTTTTGATTCCATGCAAATATACCAAAAAACTGCAATAAATGCCATCTAGTTACACTTCGTAATGTATATTGAAATAGTAATAATAAACAGAAATCATCTAAAAGAAATTTGTTTCGTACTGTCGTTAACAATAGAAAGCTCCCGAGTATTGAGGTAGTGAACAAAATCACTTCTCGAGTTTATGGGTCAACTACTTTTTAAAATTGTAAATATTTTAATAATATGGGAGTAACCATTTATGTTGGCTTAAAAAGCATCGCAAAATGTACGTTTTTGAATGCCCGCGAACTTTTCAGTTAGACAGGGCTGTTATTACATAATGTAAACAAAAAACAGCTGTGCGATTGTACTGTACTTGGGTCTGGCAGCGCTGCAACTATGTATCGCCAGTTTAAACTTATCGATATGCTCGATATATTCAGTCATTGTTTCCAATAATATCATATTAAATGTTTACATAAAAACAATTACACATTTTCTCCACGTGTGGGACGCGGAATTGCCTAAGATGTCCTTATCCTTTAACCTGGACAAGCCCGTTGGCATTTCCGCTTATCGCAGTCAGGATAACAGTGAAAAGGACAAACTTATAGTTGTACCAGCAGCCGCATCAACAAACCCGAGACACATCATGAGTATCTCCTGGATGCGACAATGTCGCCACTACAAGTGCATTGTGCTGTTTTTGGTGTTGTTAGTGCTCCTGCCGCTGCTTGCCCATCGCAACTTGCTCAATGTAAGTAGCCGCCCTCATCCCAGCTCACATTGTAGCTCTTCCTTTATATCACCACGATTTAGGCTGAACAGGACTCGCCGCCCGCCGATGTACATCGCAGCCGTCCCCTTCTGGACGCCTATGAAGACTTTAGCGCCATGCGAGCCGGCGACTTAAAAATGCGCATCGAGGAGATGCTGAGGATTAAGGTTTGTGGAAAGCCGATCGATGTGGCAATAAAGATTAAAATGTTCATATTCCACTGTAGAGCACAGTATCCGTGGAGTTGCGTGAATTGGAGTCACGTCGACAGAAACTGCAGTCGGATATAAGTCAATACAATCAGAAGATTGAGGAACTGAAGCAGGAACTGTTGCGCGAGCAGACGGAACTGGAACGCCTAAAGATCTCTGTGGAGCAAGCGCAAGTGGCCCAACGAGAGGCCGTGCAGCGCAACACCCCCGAACTGGCCTTGCCACGCACCCTGCTGCCCAGTGCATTGCCCCGCAAGATGAACGCGGTCAGCAGCGGCATTGCCAGTGCCTGTAAAATGCACAATTGCTTCGATCACTCGCGCTGCAGTCTCACCTCCGGCTTCCCTGTCTATCTGTATGATCCGGATGTGCATAACGTGCAACGTGCCGGCTACGACATTGATGGCTTCCTGAAGACAACCCTAAAACAAACCCTGGGCTACAATGCCCACATCGTCCGAGATCCAAAGCAAGCGTGCATTTATCTGGTGCTCGTGGGTGAGGGACTGCTAGAACAGGATCTGCTCCGTAACAATCGCTATGCGGCTCAGGAGGCCGAGCAGCAGCAGCAGCAGCGCTCAACACCAGCCAACCACGCCACAAACTCGCCCATCGACGTACAGAAGCTGTATCAGCTGCCCCACTGGGGTGGCGATGGACGCAACCATGTGCTGTTGAATCTGGCGAGACGTGACTTGAATTCGGCACGTACTAATCCTCTGCTGCGGCTGAATACCATGCGTGCCATCATCGTGCAGAGCTCGTTCGAGAGTGAACAGTTCCGGCCGGGTTACGATCTCATTGTGCCGCCCATTTTGGGTCCACCAGGCGGCGATGTGTGGCAGGAGTGCGCCAGCATGGTGCCAGCTCGACGCAAGTATCTGCTAACGTTCCAGGGCGAGCTGCGTCCCACATTAACCACACAGTCGGCGAGCCAGCCATTGGACGACTTCATATTGGAGCATCTGAAGGACATGTCACGCAGTGCCACACAGGATCAGTTCCTCTTGCAGTTCCAATGCGTACCCGCTACCGAAGTGCAGGAGGCCGACGCCCAGTCAGACTGGACACTCTGCGGCTCAGACTCGTCACGCAAGCAGCTTCTGAAGGACTCCACGTACGCTTTGATTTTACCTCCCGTGGGTCAGCGGGTCAGCTCGACGTTGATGCTGGCGCGTCTCTATGAAGCATTGCGCTCCGGTGCCGTGCCTGTCATTTTGGGAGCTGATGAACTGGAGCTGCCGTATGCTGAGACCATTGACTGGCGTCGTGCCGCATTGTTGCTGCCCAAGGCACGCATTACGGAGCTGCACTTCCTGTTGCGTGCAGTACAAGATGCGGATTTGTTGCTGCTGCGCCGCCAGGGCCGTCTCATCTGGGAACGTTACCTGAGCTCAGTGCAGGCGACCGTTGACACGGTGATAGCCAGCATGCGTGATCGCCTGGGCATACCGCCGCGTCCGGTGGCGTCGGTGGTCGCCCAGAGTGTGTTCAACAACACCTTCATACCGTTAAAGTCGGAGCCGCCCGTGGGCATGGATACAGAGCCGGAGGAGTCGTTGGGTCCCATTGAGCCGCCGTATCCAAGTCCAGCTTTTCGACGCAATTACACCATACTGCGTATGCACTCGACAGAAGCTTGGAACGACTGGATGGATCCGTTCTATCTCTATCCCCAACTACCCTTCGACCCGGCGCTGCCCTCGGAGGCAAAGTTCATGGGTTCGCACACTGGATTCCGACCAATTGGCAAAGGTATTGGTGGCGCCGGTAAGGAGTTTAGTGAAGCTCTGGGCGGCAATTATCCACGTGAACAGTTCACCATTGTGATCCTTACGTATGAACGAGAACAAGTGCTCATGGACTCGCTGGGTCGCCTCTATGGTCTGCCCTATCTGCACAAAGTGGTCGTCGTGTGGAACTCGCCGAAGCCACCACTGGACGACTTGCGCTGGCCTGACATTGGAGTGCCTGTGGCTGTAGTGAAGGCGCCACGCAATTCGCTCAACAATCGCTTTCTGCCCTTCGATGTGATCGAAACCGAGGCTGTGCTCTCGGTGGATGACGACGCCCATTTGCGACACGACGAGATACTCTTCGCTTTTCGGGTCTGGCGCGAACATCGCGATCGCGTCGTTGGGTTTCCCGGTCGCTATCACGCCTGGGATCTGAGCAGCAACAACATGTGGCACTACAACTCCAACTACAGCTGTGAGCTGAGCATGGTGCTGACCGGCGCCGCCTTCCTCCACAAGTACTATATGTATCTGTACAGCTATCAGTTGCCGCAGGCGATACGCGACAAGGTGGATGAGTACATGAACTGTGAGGACATTGCCATGAATTTCCTTGTCTCGCATCTGACGCGACGGCCGCCCGTTAAGGTTACCTCCCGCTGGACCTTCCGCTGCCCCGGCTGCCCGGTATCGCTCAGCGAGGACGACACGCACTTCCAGGAGCGACACAAGTGCATCAACTTTTTCAGCCAGGTCTTTGGCTATACGCCGCTGCTAAACACGCAATATCGCGCCGACTCCATACTGTTCAAGACGCGGATTCCGCACGACAAGCAGAAGTGCTTCAAGTACATTTAGTTTGTCCAACTGTTGCACATATCTTCCAGCGGACGTACTTATACGGACTCTGATCCTTTTGCTGATTAATAGCTTGTAAGAAACTCATATATTATGATGGGATCGGATTGAATCGAATTCGGGATCGATTCGCTTGTATATAACCGAAACAAGGCCATTAATTCAATTAGCTACGATCGATAAGATCGTACAGCAACTACTTGACTATATATATATATTAATAATATGTTTGATATACTATATAGTATATATATTATTAATATTAATAATATATATATTGTATGTAAACGTCGATTTTCGTATTTTGAGATTACATTTGCTCTCAGCTGCTGAGCAATTAAACTATTGCGTATACATTTGAATACCTTAATCAATTTCTGTCTTCTGCATATTCTTTTCTATTGCCGATCGACTACTGTACTTAGAGTATGTAAATAACATATTGTATAATGAAAAGCTTCGGCTTGTTGAAGCACAATTTTGAGTTATCCAAAGAGCTTGTAAGACTTTCACTAACGTTAATTTCTGTCCAAAATCAGCAGCCGATTTTGTATATAGTCTAATGTGTACGTCATCGAATTAGAATTTTAAGATTATGTTCTTGTATTAGTTTTTAATTTTTTGATAAACGATTATACTTGTATGAATGTACTCTCTAGCAATTAAATAATTTTAATTCCGAATAGCAAATACAGACTAGTACAACTTATTTATATGTGATTGCCTTTATTAATCATCTTATCAATATATAGCCATAGAAAGGTGAGCAACAAGGTGCTCAGGAATTTTATGAAGAAATTATAAAATGCACTCATTACAATATTCATGAAGGGCACCAGCAAATTTGTTATCTATGCCAGTCGGCGCAATGACTTTTCTAAATTAATAATCTGATGATTTTTAAACTATTGTTATATGATTATTTTTATAGGGTGGATACAAAATGATTGACCGTTAATACATTTACTGTGAATGGATTTTATCTATTCTAGAGGGCATTAAATTTATTTAGACAGTCCTGACGCCGCTGGAGATGCACTTAATATTTAACTTTAACCCCATTAATTTTTATTTATTTTTAAACCCTTTTAATAAATTGCTTTGGGTACCCGCATATAGACAGACTGACAGACAGAATAACCTACTTATCGTTATCACAAAAAATACATTCAAGTCATTCCAGTTTTACAAATTGATTGATTAACATTAAAGTTAGGAAGTGTGGAAAATGCATTTGATTTCTCTTCATATTTGAAATATATTTTCATTTTCAAAAAAATGTACGCAGTTGTATTAAAATAATGTTAATGCTGATTAGTAAATACGGAGATTAGATTATTGTTTAAGAATTAAATAAATAAGAATGTTAGGAAACAGACGATTGACAATAATAGTATTCACTTTTCATACGTTTTCTCGCTTTCATTGCAGTTATTTGTTTATTTATGCATGTGACGCGTATTATTTATTCCCCTAGACGATATACCTCCATTGTGTATGGACTTAATATTAAGTATGTATGTTAGCAAAAGCTAGTACATGGTTATCATATGTATACATATGTATATTTATGTATATTATGTAGGTTGTGAGTTAGTTTCCGAGTTGAGACCTTAAGTTGGTATGGGGTTAATAGAAGGGGCAAATTGTTCCGCATTTAGATTAGATTTTTAGTTAGATATCACAATACAAATAAGGATGCATAATTACCGTACCGTTTAGAAGGAGTTTGAAATCCAACTCAAGAAACGAAGGTGATAATCAAAAATTAAAACTATTGTACAACATAGGCATTAAATTTACAAATTAGAATTACAGAATTACAGTACAAACATTTTTAATTTTGATATGGAACAAAAGATCTATCTTTTGTTGCACTTTGATTGACGAGACTTTGCTGGACTGACTTATCAACTGATCGACTGATTGATTTGTTACAATTGATTTAATTTGCAGCTTGGTTCAGTGGCGTGTCTAATGCTCCTGCAGACTGAGCTTCAACGCCTGCTCAATCATTTCCTGCTCCCGCTTACGCTCCAACTCGTACTTCTGCTGATCCTGCTGGGAGAGACGCATTGCCATGGCCAGATCGGTGTCCATGTACCGGAAGCCGCCGTCATCGTCATCCTCGGAAACAGGTGAGCCACTAGCGTTGCCATGGGCGCCCAACAGCGATTCTTGCAGCACTCTGCAAAGGGAATAGGGGGAAAAACACACACACACACACAAAAAGCTTGGGTGAAATAATTGCTAGCAAGACTAAAGGAGTTTGTGGATAGAGAAATGAAAGAGATGAGGCAACTTGAACTACTTGAAGATCTTCTTCATGTAGCTAAGATCGTTTTTGAACTGGGCACCCGCCGAGGCAGAGCGACCACGCTGCTGCGCCTCCAGCGCTGGCGGCGCCAGATGGGCGGGCGAGTAGCGACCATAACATTGATTCTTGGGGGGCATCGGGCGTTTATGTAAGTGGCGACAGGAGTGCGGATTACTAGCGTTACATTGCGTTGCGCACGTTAAAACCAGATCGAGAGAATTAAATAGACAGAGCTATGGGCGTCTTACCGTTGCAGCTGCTCGTCGTCCTCGGGCAGCAGTTCGGTGCCAACAGCATGTTGGCCACGCAGCACCTCCCAGATATCAACCTTATCGGAATCGTTATCCAGGCCACAAGCACCGCCGGTGCCGCTCGTCTCCGCCAGGCTCTGCTCGATGGCGTATTGCAGCATGTCGTCCTCGTCGAGGGGCATCTGGCGACGTGCGTCGCCGCCACGGTTGGCATAGTGACTGGGTATGTCGAAGCAACGGTCGTCTACGAGACAGGTGATGCGGTCCTGTTCCTGCAGCGTGGACACATGATCCACGGGCATGGTCATGGCAAAAACGTTGCCAAACGTGATGCAGGCATTGAGGACATGGAAGAGCGGTATCTCAACTTTGACCGGAAAGCCAGCCGGCAGTTGCATGGTTATAAAGTCTTTCAGTTTGGACACATGCGGACTAGCCATCGTCGACATGAGATCCAGTATTGGAAGCACTTGTTCCTGTAGACGAATGGGATGCTCCTCGGCCAGCCACAAGTTGGCCTTGAAGCGTTGCACCTTTGTGCTCAAATTCTTTGGTTTGCCCACATCGCGACCCTGCAGATCCACCTCCGCACTAAAGTACTCCTCCGGCGTGATCAGGGAACGGGGCGTGCTGCTGCCTGATCCGCAGGCGGAGCCGCCATTGCTCTCGACATGCAATGGCGTTGCCTCGCTATCGCCATTTTCGCTGTAGGCCGCAGTCTCGACCAGACGAGGGGAAGGTGTCTAAAAATAATACAAAGTATGTGATTAGCTGTTTTTGGTTTTCGATAACCACAAACGCGTGACTCACGCGCTCTTTAACTGCGGAGGCAGCAGCAGTTGCAGCGGCAGCATCTGTTGGTGGCACGTAATCCTCATCAGCGATGCCCAACAAGCTGTGCAGCGGAGTTCGAGCAGTTTTATTCTTGATCTGCTCCTCGGTCAAGTGGTCCATGCGCGTCTTTGTGACAAACTCCACGTTGCTGGCGCCATACACCTTGCAGTTGTAGCCATTGATGATCTCGGACTTTTCGCTGCGCCAGCCCCAAATGCCCGACTTGTTGCGCTCGAAACTGATCTTCTCCATCTCAATGTTGTTGGTGATAACGGGCGCCGCCAGTCGAGCGCGCACCGTGCCCAAAGCTGGCGGTATAGCGACAATGTCGCCAATGTCGCTGCTCATCTGCTCCACCATCACCTCGTGCGTGTCGTGATCAATTTCAATCATGGTGGCTGAATCCTCTGCAACACAAATGTAGATCGAATTAATGATAGAGATTCGAGTGCAAGGATTTTCCACCTACTGCTGCCCTTGAAGATGTAGGATCGATTGCCGCGCTGCCAGGTGTTGTTGTCGAAGCCGAGGAGCGTTGTGTCGATGCGGACGTTGGCGCCACGCTTGTACACTTTGTAGGTATCGCTGGGACAGAGGCGGGACATGAGCGGCACCCACGATGTGAACTCCCACTTCATCTCAATGTAGAAATCGGGTGCGTCCAGCAGATGCTGCAGCAGCTTCGGCACGTGCGTCACTCGTTGCACATGACGCTGCAAGTCGCGCACCTCAATGATGGCCGTCAGAATGTCGACGTCGCCGGTGCAAACGGCCTCCTGCACAACTGTTCCAATGAATTCGATTCGATTAGAGGAGGAAAAACAGAAATGAAGTGATGAACTTACTGGACCAGCCTGCGTGCTCATAAGTGGCATTGCACTTGGCTGCTAAAAGGCACTTCACACATTGCAGATTCGCCAGGCGCACCGCAAGCATCAACGGTGTGCGGCCCCTCGGATCGATTTTTTCCTTATCAATCTGAAAGTTGAGCCGTTAATATTGCTATCGTTGTTGTTGTTTGAGTCACTGCGGCGCTAATTCAATTAGCAAAGACAAACACACAAACACACGTATTGTTTTGTGTCCCTGCGATTGCGGGGTGCAAAGCAAACCACACCTCAGAAATCGCCACCCACAACTCACCTGCTCGTTTTGGAGTTCTTGCTGCAGCTCCTCGAGATTGCCGTTCCAGATGTGCCAGTGCAGCGGAAATTCCGACTTTATTTCGTCCAAACTCTTCATCCTCTCTCTGTCGTTGTGACGCTGCCGTTGTTTCTTTTTTTTTTGTTTTCTGCTTCGGTTTGAGCAAAAAAACTGTTAGCAGCCCCAACAGCAACAAAAACACACAACAGAGCTTAACAGTTGTCTGTAATGCAATTAACAGCCTGCACTGAATTCGTTATAAGTGTTTCGAATTTTTAGATTTTTAAATTTATGCTTTTATTGGCAATTTATGAAAGGATTTATTAAAAAGTTGGTCTTTCTGGCGACTGGTTGGAGAAAAAACGGCGAATGCTTCAAGCTCGAAATTAACAGCTGTTAGCGCGCCAGCCTGTTAACAGAGTCAGCTGTTTTTAACAATATTCGATAATCAAAGTTCAATCTAACTGATAAAATAGTAAATTAAGGAATTATATAAAGTGGGTTTGCCAATAATTTTTTAGTCAAAAATAAAAATACTTTGAGAAAAACAAAAATAAATTTAAATAGATTTTAGCCAAATGAAAGTTATCGGATATCCGATAAATTGATATCAGCTGTTAGTTCAGCGAGCGCTGTGTACACACTGGCTGTTGTTGTTGTTGAAAAGAAAAATAATCCAATATAAATTGAATTAAATGATAATTACTTGAGCTATATGTGAGACCAAATATCGAAAGTGCTTGGTAAGTATTGTTATTGCTCAAGAAGTGTTAGCAACAATCGTTGTGTAAAGTTTTTGATAAAGTTTCGAATTTGCGTAAATTATATAAAATAGTTTGAAACCGATTCGGAAGATACAAAAGCAAATTGTGACATTTATTTTACGCATTTATTCGAAGCAAATTCGTTCCACAATCAACGTCTCTCCATGTTTCAGATCGTGGCTGCAGAAGAGGCTAACATTTTACTGCGTATGATGCTGCTTTAAAGAGACTTTCGATTAACAAAAACACAACACAAACATCCATTGACTGCATTTTTGCTTGAATATATTCCACAACAAAGACGCCGGTAAGTCAAATGTAAGAGATTGCCCACTTAGTGCCAATTAAGGCATCCAGCAACAAGTGCATCAAATCTAAACATTCATATTCAATTCACGCGAAAAGCGTCGCCGCCTGTGCAATAAAATTCACAGAACACAACAACAACAGAACACACGATCAGCTGGCATGCTATTAAAAGAGAGTGAGTGATAAGAGTGCGATCGCGGGAGAGTGAGAGAAAAATTGAGAGAGAGTGTGTAACCCTATCCAGTGTTGCCAACTTAGCTATTTTCACGTCAGCTTTGGCTATTGGTCGTTAGCTATTTTCTCGCCATCGTTAGCTATTAGTCGCAAGCAGAATACTGCCTAATTCTGGATAACTTTAATTTTGTTCACATTGATTAAAAAAAAAAAAAATTTAAATGCCTGGCACGAATTGTTTGAATGTAATAAACAATATTCTGTCACCACAATTCTAACAGAGTCATCAAACGAATATTGGCAGTTAAAGATAGTGCTCAAAATAGCTTTGTATTCGCATACATATTGCTTTATTTATTTTTATTTACTTTTTTTTTATTTATCCGTATAAACAAAAAGTACCACAACAGCACAAATTAAAAATAATGCATATTATTATTATATTGGTTTATTTTAAATAAATTTGATATTTGTAGAAATTACTGTTTACGTTTTTAGTATCCAACATTTGAAACTGCGTCTTTAGCAGAACAGCTCTCAACGAAAAGCTACGTGAAGACTTTAGCTATTTTTTGGCTATTTTGATTGGCGAGTTCTCCTGATAGCGATAGTTGGCAGCACTGATCATATCACTCCGATCCAAAGCTTTGCCCGAATAGTTAAGTCAGTCAGTCATACGAAACTAAACGCGTGAGACGAACGTTGCGTTTGGTGGCTTATCAAAATTGTTTGTGAAATTGTTGAATCATTACAAATAGTTTAACATTTAGATACATACTAACCGATTGCACATATTTTGTTTTTGTTTACGCTCCGTCTCTCCCAGAATTTATTGTTTATGATTAATCCAAACATTTCTAACCCCATGTTTTTGTTCTCTTTTATTTCATTCTGTGTTTCGACTATTTGCAGTTATGCTCTTTGCGCGTAGGCGGCATTTCTTCAAGAGGTGAATTTCAAGTGCATTTCCTTTCTTTTTACTAACTATCGTCTTTCCTGCAAGTGCAATTGTAATTTGTAATCAAAATAATTGTAGCATTATTTACATTGTTTCTCAAACTCTCGATATTCTTAGTAATTTGTAATTTGTTGCTGATTGTTCAGATAGCGGCATTACCATATCACTAAGTGTCCTCATTATCATTCGGTCATTATTGTAAAATTAGAAACCATATATCATGTTTTCGTGTACATTTTAGCCATTAAGTCGACCGCATACTGCCTTATCAGCAACAGACAACTCGTTTTTTCCGCTTGTTCCAAAGTTCAGCTTTAATTTTATGAATTTCGTTTTCATTTTTTTTTTTTTTTTGGGAATCTGCATGTTTTTATTTTTGCTTGACTCGATTCGTTATACTATTATTAAGCTAATAATGAAGTAACTTTGTTTATTCTCTTCCCATACGTTCGGGTAGACGCTTAGTACGTTTGTAAAACTCAGTGAATCACACACAGAAAACAAAAAGTAATCTCTTGCACAGAGTCAATCAAGCCCCCATAATATAACCTCGCTCTTCGCGAACAACAAACATAATAATTAATAACAAAGGCTAGCCTCGAGTATCGTAAACACGATATTGAATAACTGAATAACTAACGCACAATGTACGAGCTTCATAGTTGTTTAAAGCTAGTTTTATATGCAACGGTCATTCCCGGAACACTCGTCATTTGTTGGCTAACTGGGCTGTAAGTATTTATGCTCGATCGCAACGATATTCTTCTTTCAGAATTTGATTTGGTGTTGTACCTTCATTTTGCCTGCAATTACTTGTACATTAGTAGGAATATTATTATATTTTGATTTCATTTTGATTTTTAATTGCTTGTTCCGCATCGTGGCATAAATATTTCGCAAATCGGTCGCGTTCCCGAAAAGAAAACCAACGTTTTCCGCTTTCGCCATAGTGTATGCTTAGTATGCTTTGACTTTCGACTACGACTATCTAACAAACTTGATCCAGGAACTGTGTGATTTCCAATCAAAACTTTAGATCATCCTCATTTTCATAGTTTCCTTTTCCATTATTATCGGTATCATTTTTTGTGTGTAGTCGTAACGTATTTGTGCTGTGGTAGTAACCGTTGTAGAATGATAATGCCCGAATATAAATGCAGTTAATTCAATCCAACCATGCGGTTATTTCACAGAATTGGACTACCCTGCCTTATAATAGCACTGCTGTTATTTGTCACCTTCTTTGTCGTTCTGCCACTGATATTCCGCTCCTCAGTGACGCTGCAAAGAGGCATCCTCTTTCTCACCTTCAGTAAGTATCTTTGGCCTTTCAATTCGAGTTCATTAAATAATCACAATTTTTATGCCGCAGTCACCTATCCCAAGGGCCTTGATCTGACCAATCCGGCCAGCATTGGACTGTATGCCACCCGCAATTTCTATATCACCGTAAAGGATCACGATGAGGATGAGAGTGGTGTGCGAATTGGCGTCTGGCATGTGCTGCCCAAGAATGCTGTGCGACGCTTCAAGCGGGAGCTGCACGTCGAGCATGCCTACGATGAGGACGAGGCCAACCGAGCACCGAACGAACTGCCGCCAGTGCTCAGTTCCACAGGGGATAACAATGAGGAGCTTCAGCAATTGGCGCCATCGCTGCGTGCCGAATTTCCTGTAATTGTGCCGGAGAACGAGCAGCTCTTCTATGAGCGTCTGCTACGCGTCCCTGGCGGCACTGTGGTTCTCTATCTGCACGGAAACACTGCCACACGGGGCAGTGGTCATCGATCAGAGGTGTACAAGCTGCTGCGCCAACTTAACTATCATGTATTCTCGTTCGATTATCGTGGGTACGCCGACTCCGATCCCGTGACGCCCACTGAAGAAGGTGTGGTGCGAGATGCGATGATGGTGTTTGAGTACATTGCCAATGTAACTTCGAATCCCATTTTTATATGGGGTCATTCCTTGGGCACCGGCGTTGCTGCGCATATGGTCGCCAAGCTGGCGAGCATGAAAGAGCGTGGACCTCGAGGCGTAATACTGGAGAGTCCCTTTACCAATATACGCGACGAAATTCGGCTACACCCATTCTCGCGTCCCTTCAGACACTTGCCGTGGTACGACTTTACGATCTCTCAGCCCATGTATGACAACCGGCTGCGCTTTGAGTCGGACAAACATGTGCGCGACTTTCCCCAACCCATCATGATTGTGCATGCTGAGGATGATGTTGTGGTGCCGTTCCATTTGGGCTATAAGCTGTATCGTTCGGCTCTGGATAAGCGCAGTCGCTCCTGGGGACCGGTGGAATTCCATCGCTTCGATCGTGTACACGGCTATGGGCACAAGTATTTGTGCAGAGCACCGGAGATGCCGACGCTGGTGCAGAACTTCGTCGAGAACTATCGAAATGCAATCTATTAGAGAACTAATTAACCTATTCTAATTAGACGTGAGACAGGCAGGCAGGAATTATATTATTATTTATATAACAGAGTATTTTAAGTTAATTATTTTCTACCGCCGCAATGTTACAAAAAATCTTCATCTGTGTATCAAAATAAAATAGTCATTTAAACAGAAAGTTTAATTGTTTTCTAAGCCTTTAATTTAGATTATCAACATTTATTTAATCAAGTATCTTAACTTTAAATAAATATATAGTTCAAATTAGTTAACGATGGCGCGTAATGTCCAGTGTGTCCCATCATTTTTATTACATTTTTATTAAAATCGATAGAAAAAGTATCGAGGTTCTTCCGAAAAGTACGTTTATTCCATACATTGCAGTTTTTCGCTAAAATTAAATTAAAATGTATAACAATTTATTCTCCATTTTAGATGAAATTAATTAATTTGAATTGTTAAATTATAATTTAGAAGAACATTGCTTATTAAATTTCGAAATATACCATATCCAAATTGACCTGTAAACGCGGGCGCAATTTATGAACAGTTTAAGTAAATTGTCTAGCACAATTGTCTACAATTTTAATGTTTTCCACCAAAACTTACAAATCAAAAAAAAAGGTACTCGTTGTTTATGTTCCAATATGAAGAAGATTGAAGAAAATCAATACTAGTATTTTTTAGTAATTAAGTACCGCAAACTATAAAATGTAGCAGGCTGCCACTCTTTCGAAGTTATCGCTGTTAATAACAGTGCAGCGGCTATTAACAGTTTTTGTCGGTAAATAGCTCGCTGTTGTACCAGGGATGTCAGCGTACATTATTTTTACATCAGATCAAATATGGCGCTGGTGTGTTGTTGTCGCTCCCACAGTTTGGCCGAAATTAATTCGCGTTAATCGGTTTACGCAAAAACAAAAAAACAAAATTGCAGTCGCAAGTAAGCATTCAAAAGCTGTTGCAGTCATTGCCGAAATCAAACTGCAAGTTCCTTTTCAAGCGGAGTTGCAATACGAAACGAAGAAGTCGAAAAAAAATTTGTGTCTCTACTCCTTGAAAAGGAGTTTTAGTTTTTCGCTCTTCATGCATTTGTGTATGTGAGTGAGTGAGTGTGTGTGTTTGTTTGTGTTAGTGCTGCCAAAAACCAAATAATTTCAATCAAAAATCAATCGCGAAAAGTAAAAGTGGAGTTGACAAAAAGACTGCCAAAATCCCCCCCGAGACCGCATCAACACCACACAACACATTTCTTTTATCGGCGTTTAGTTTTAGTTTTTTCTGCCCGCCGCCGCTCGCTCTGAGTGTGTGTGTGTGTGTGTGTGACTGTGTTTGTGTGTGCGTCACTGCAGCAGGAAAAAGGGAGTAGCTGGAAGGCAGCATTAGCAGCAGCGGCAGCAACAACACCAACGCATTTTCGCTGTGGAATTAAGCAAAAATGTTGTGGTAAGTTTTTGTTGTGTACATTTATTTATAATCTACATCTGGTGAATCGGAGAAGCTATCTTCGAGTTGGCCCCGTCGGAGGCCGCTGCATTTTCTGCGCATGTTTTTGCCCACGACTTCCGCTTTTTGCTCCCTTTTCTAGTGCGGGGCTGCTGCGGCTGCGACGTCGACGCCGACGCTGACATCGGCTGCTGCTTCATTTCTGCTCCCTTTTCTACTGCTTCTTCTTCTTTCACACAACACGCCCTTTTTCGCATGCGTCTCTGTATGTGTGTGTGTGAGAGTGTGTATTTTCTTTTTGTTTTGTTAGTTTCAGCTGAATTTATAACATTTTGAGAGTGTATTTCGGTTTTAGATTTTGCATTTTTGCCGCTAAGCAGCCTGCCAACTTGACCAATAGACTTGGAACAGCTGTCGCCTCTGCTGTGGCATCCAAACCTGTTTTTGTATATGTGTCTGTGTCTGTGTATTAGTGCCAGCTGTGCCCTCCCAGTGCCAGCAGCTTTAATTGTTTTTGCTGCTCCACTGCAATGACCGCCTTCTTCTCCCTCTTTTGTTCGGCTGTTCTGCTGTTAGCATAATGCAGCTTGTTTTTGCTGCTACTGGGCGCAGGCTCCTCTCTGCGTCTCTTTCTCTCGCTCGCTCTTCCGCTCTCTCTTCGTGCACTGCCAAAACTCTCATTTTGAGGTTGCCAAACAAACAAAAGCCACCGTTGCCAATTTGAACATGTGTGTGTGTGACAGAGAGAGAGAGAGAGAGAGGTTGCTTTGTCTCTGGCAACGTTATCATCATGGCTTGAACTTTAATTTATGCCAGCCAATGTTGGCTTTGGTTTTTCCTCTTTGCAACATTTAAATGTCAATGCACCGCCAAGGCCCGACTTGGCCTCCTCCTCCTCCTCCTCCGGCCTCCCACGAAGTGACTTCGAAGTTGCATCACTGAAGTCACATGACTCACTTTTTATTTTATGTTTGTTCGTTCGTTCGATGAAGCGGGCCAAAGACCCGCAGCTCGCTCACACACAGGGCTAAAACAAAACCCGTTCACAAACTACAATAGGCCACAACAATAGCAGCACAGCAGTCAAATCAAATGTAGTTTATACTTTATTATTTATTGAACAATTTGGAATTACATTTGCTACAGTTTTACAGGCGCTGTTCGCCAGTGTTGCAAACCTTTTGTGACTAATTCAAACTCGTTCATGTATTTGTCAGACGGGATTTCCATTCAATTGTTGATGAGTGTCGCTGTCACACTCAGGTAAACTAATACTTAAACACCGTTAACCCACTTTTCGCAGCTTTAGCAGCAGCTGCAATTGGGGACGACGACACAACTGATAAGATAAAGAGAATAACTATACCCCAAAATAATTGCAGCACATTCAAATGTATATATACAAACAGTTTTATCAGCCATCCCCATTCTGGCCGTGCTCCTTCATTTTATGCGTATATTGTTTACGTTTGCGTCTGCTTTGCTTTTCGGCATTTTTAACGATGACTAAAACTTTGTACACAAGAAATCGCTACAACTTTTCCACGTATTTCATGGGTTCTCCTTCTTCTCGATTCCCCCGACAGTATTTCTGCTTTTGCTTTTAGTTTATGTATTCGTAGCGTCGTCGCGTCGGTTGCACTGAATCATAAAGTTGCTCCGTCAACTTGTGACTAAACTTCCTACCCGCGTGTCATAGCAGGCAGCTTGCGGCAGACTTCGCAATGCATGTAACTCTGGCTGTCACAAAACTAATTAACATTTCCGCATTGCCGGCCGATTTACGTTAATTCCAATGTCATTTCCTTCCACCCTCGCACACAGAATCCAATAAAACTGCATTCTGCCTGCTCTGTATCTGTATCTGTTTCGGTTTCAGTTTGTTTATTTGATTGCTTTGTTCTGTTTGCTGAGTTATGGCAATGCGGGCGAATGGAGAAGACGCTCTCTATTGTCTATATTCGATCTTTTTCGGCTATCATGCTTGGTTTGGTTTTGGGTTGGAGCTGCTTTATTACCGCTAGCTTCCTTTCGGTCACAGCTTAGATGCCTGCCACAATTGATTTGCCTAATGACTTTATTATTACAACAATAACACCGCAACGACTTCGAATGCCATTTTCTTGAAGAATTTATATTCAATATTATGGTGCGCCACGTCAACTGCATAATTAATCAGAGTTCTGCCTGCCATCGGATGCGTGGAACGTGTTTGGATTTTGATTAAAGTTCTTCCACCTCTCTCTGATAATTTCTTTACTAATTTGTTAATTTAAATCGTTTTCCATTCATGCAATGAGGAAATAAACTCATTGCTCTTAAGATTCACTAGCAAGTGGAATATGAAATGGGAACGAGGCCAGAGAAACTCAACTCAGAAGCTTTGCTCGTTTGTTGATAGCAGCTATCGGCGTGAAATGACTTCAGCATGTGTCAGACACACAGGCAACAATTAAATCGGGAGTTCAGTCCCAGCCGGCAAGCTCAAGCCATGCCCTCATAAGGCACATAAAGCTGATGCATCCCATCTCCATCTCCATCCCCGCGTCGTCTTCCAATCAAAATCCGGCACAATTGCGATTGGCCATTTTTAGTGCGCATAACCGCAGCCAAAGAACGCATCGGAGATTATTCAGCATGAACATGAATGGCTACGAATACCCGATATGAGTCTGTGAATATAATGTATGCAGTGCAGTAAGCATGATGATATATATGTACATACCGATATATACCGACGTCTCATATGGCATAAATTGTAGATACAACAACTATAATATACGAACTGCAAAGATAAGCAGAACGGAGAATGAAATTCGCTTAAGTGGCAGCTTTTTCAGGCGTTTCGTTCCATTGTCTTGGCTTTGCATTGGAGGTCGACTCGACTCGACGCCGCATTGTGGCTCAAGTACAGACAAACAGCACACACATGACGATGGTATCAAGAAAATCATCACCATTAGCAATCCTAAGCAACACACGAGCCTACTTCGTTTATACTGTTTACTTTTCGCGAAAATGAGTTGAGCTGTGAGCACAATATGATTTTACGCGGTGAATCAGAGGATGTGCAACGCTTTCGAGTTAAGTCATTGCATAAACCTCTTAATATAAATATAATTGGTTAATGTGGGCCATGAAATTTGAGTTAGAAAGCAGATGCCTCAGCTGGCTGAGCAATGCACTGCACACAAAACTAGATGGCATTGTTAATACAAGTCAAGTATGTGGTTTTCACACTGAAAGAAACTAAACATGAAGAATGTGCAATATGCAATTCCATAACAAGATAATTAAAAGAATTAGTAATGAATTGCATTGCATGAATATTTTATTCGATCTGCAATAATTCCAGGTATTCAGAGTGATCCAGAAATATTCGGTGTTAATATCATTATTAATAATATAGCATTATTCTTTCGTATGCCAGTCTGAATGTAATTGGCACATCACCTCGCCATTTTTTACGGCCTAGATAACTTACCGCAGATGATTCTTGCTGCCTACTTTTTGCTACTCCGCCTTCTACTCTACTTAACCATTTTTCCTGTTTCTTTACGGTCTGACGCTCCGCGTTGCACGTCTGCAGTTGCACGTGAAACTCGTGGCTCTGAACATTTTCAGCAAGCTGCACTTAAACTCAAGCGGAAATTCCTTTTCAATTGGTAAATGATTTCCCGTTTGCCTGTTTTTCCATGAATTTCCATACGAAAACACTCGCATATCTATTCGATTCTATTCTATTAAGTACGTACGAGTTGAGTTTGTATTTAATGCTTTCTTTCCCCTTTGGCTTTTCCTTGTGCGCTTCCACCAAATGTTTCGTTTCTTGTGTGGCCAATTCTGGGAAAACACCAACAAGAAATACAATTTGTTGCTGTTTTGTTTTGTGTTTTATTATTGTTGTTATTATTGATGTAGCTGCTGCTGCTATTGCTGGTCTGCAGTGCGTTTCAAGGTAAATTACGATGTGAAAATTGATCATGAAAATACGGCCCAATCGAATGGTAATTAAAGCAAAGTGCGCAGAATTCAAAGGTCGTACCGTCCGTCGAATCGAATAAGGCGAAGGTCGTTGCGCAAGATTCGATTCGAGTCAATGACAAGAAAAACGCACAATTCACAAGTTACACATTTCAAAATATTGGAATGCGGATCTTTCGCCATCCATTTGACCCTCGTCTCAATGTTTATTTCTCGGGCAAACGGAAAATGTCCCTTGTGCTGATTAAATACAAATCTTTCGAATACGCTGAGAAATGAAATTAAATTGCCACAGTTCCCGAAGTTGATATCGAGTCAATCGTTGTAAGTTTCATCGCTTCCCTCGTTCCCTCAAGCAGTTGCACACTCCGCACTATGCCTTAAAGTGGAATTGCATGCACTTGAAGTGCTTCCGGTCGGTGGGTCTGGCTTTGGCTTGGCTCTGAGTCTGGGTCTGATTCTGATTCTGAAATTTCACAGGCATCCAACGGGTTTCTTTTTGTGCTTCTGCTTACTAAAAGCTGACGGAGCAATGTTTCTTTTCGTTTTGATTGCATGAAAATACTTTGCTGTTTTAAGCAGCACACACCGAGCTTTTAGCTGCACATTTCCCGAGTGCTTGCCCTAACTCCTGGGGAGATTTCCTCTCTGGCACTTGAGACGAGCAAGTATTTCGAATACTGCAAATGGCAGCGAGTTGTCGCTTTTGGCCAACAGGTCATTTGACTTTCATTCACTCTGTAATCCCAACAAGCAAGATGAGCATGCCAAACGAAAAGTTTTCACTCACATTCTCAGTTTTTTAGCGATAAATATGTTAATAAATGTAATGGTGTAAACTGACTAAACTGTATCAAAATCTTCCAAGACTGAAAACGATCAATTGGAGTATGCACTTCTTCGGAATAAACCATACATGTTCTTTAATGTCAAAATTCGTATAATGTCATTTCTTCAAATTCATCGTCAACTTGAAGTTGTGTTTTGAATACGAATTGGTACTGGAGTTGGGTTATTTCTTATTCCTATTACAGACATTTCCAGCACAGGTTCTAAATAGCAATCGGTGGGAAATCGTATTTACAAGAAAATAAATTGTTGGGCAAGTGTAAATTATTTCACTTTGTTAAATCAGGTTTTTACAGGAACTACTTTATAAATCTTTTGTCTCCATAACATGTAAATTAAATTGAAGTCATTCATGATTCTGTCTGTTACAGGGTATGGAGCTATTGCATACCCTCAACTTGTTGCATTGTTGATGTTTTTGTTATTGTTGCTTTAGTTGTAACTGTCGCCATTTATATTGTTATTTGTTATTTTGCGCTCAATTGCCGTGGCATTCCACAACGCCCCTCGGCAGCCCTGCCCCTTCCTCTTCCTCGCATGGCGAAGTGTCTATCAGTATGCTAACTGATTATATTATGATTATGATTATTATGCTATTTGTATGTCCGCTTCTCACTTGAACTTTGTGCGCGCTATCTGCAGCATGTTGGCTGCGATTCCGATTCCGATTCGGCAGTGTAGTCGCTAGGTCGCTTGCACTCTGCAACTCTGGGTCTATTGTGAGGTCAACTTCATTGTGTAAGTGTGTGTGTGTGTGTGTGTGTGTATAATTTAATAGATGTCTTTTGTTGCGCGCTTTCTTGTTTAATTTTATCACTGGAACATACATTTGTGGCATCTGCAGCGATAACAAAGCGAGGCAAAGCATAAAGTGTGGGGAGGGGGCGACGGGGCTAATGGATGATGTTGTAAGAAACATTATTCAATAATTATCGGTCGTTCTTTCACTTCCAAAAAGAAGTGCCGCGCTTCATTAAATTGACGCTCCGTCCGTCACTCAAGCAAAGCAACAACATAACGGCAGCCGATAATGATGAATGTTTTCAAAATATGTTCGAATATCGTTTGGAAATGGAGCGTGTATCGAACGCTTGGAATACGCGTTTGCAAATACGCTGGCATTGTGATTCAGTTGGGGTCAATTGCAGAGATTGCTTTGGGTTCGCCCACAGTCGAAAAACTTAACTTCCACGTCTTGTGGAGTGGAAGAGTTCAGCTTGAGTGCGACTGCGATTACAACAAATTAATAGCTTGTAGATAGGAGCATTGTTAATTGACAGCTACTGACTTTGTCCGAGAAGCCCTGCCTCGATGAGATGCACGACTTGACTTCACTTGCCGCTTGACTGCTCTCTCCGTTTGCCGATTATGATATTCCTGGGAGTCTTCAATCAGTACTTGCAGATTTGGGTCATTCACAACGGTGTTGAATCGAAGTATTATAGGGCGTTATTGAAGACGTATACCCTGTGTATGCAAATCTATTCAATCAATTATTTGAATTTCAAATGCTAGGCAAATCTCTAAATAATTTCATAATGATTTTATAGATCATATATTATATTAATTCATTACATTTAAATATGTACATTTTTAATTTCAATACAGGGTATAAATTAGTACAGACCTTGTTTTATTTATTTTTTGGCAAATCCATCAACACAATACAGTTTATAAACAACTCGCCTTCACAGACATTGTGAGGTACGAGTCCGGCCGGCGACTTTGAAGTGGCGACCCGAATTCACGGCAAGCAAAATTAAAGCATAATTTAGTAATTTTACGCAGTACTGAGAGAAAAACAGAGAGCGAGAGAATGAGACGGGGATATAAAGACAAATGCGAATGGCCCTTCCCTTTGGCAAAACCAGTTATGGGATCTGGACTCACAAGTGTGCTACAATCGAAATGATCGCATTATGCTAGTGTCAAGAATATTAATGGCAATCATCAGCACCAGGAAGAGGGCATGTCAACCACAAATGTGGGTATCCGAGAATGTGAAGTGCTCCACGGAGTAAAGCCTGCCTTTAATTTGCTGACAAATGCAGAAATTATATTTTTTTCAAATAAGGATTGAAATTTTGTACACAACATTGTCTACGTATTTAAATCGTTTCTTGTATATTACTTTCTAACTATTAATTAAAATTTGTATGAATAAGTTTTTTTTTAATAATGTATCATGGCTATGGACGTCAATTTAAAGGCAATTGTTTAAGAGCGTTGAATTGTCAGCACGGAGATCCAGATTTTATCTCCTGCGAGCGGCAGTTCTAAGACTTTGGAAATTTTCATTTTTAAATTGGCATTAAATACGTAAAATTTTAAATGCTTTCACATTTAAGAATATATTATAAGGAGAAGTTGAGGGATAGTTTTGATATATTTTGCAATAGCATTTTTGTGCTATCTTTGATATTTCTCGCAGTGTATTAATAAATCTCATGGGTCACGCGAGCAAATAAAAACAAATTAGGAAATTTCCATGTGCAATGCGACGCAATAATTTGTTATTCTTTTTTGAGTGCAAACATTCTGTAGTCCTTGCGAAAAGAAAAAAAGGGCAAGTTGAAAGTGACCGCGGAGTGGGGCTAAAACTGACATCATACCGGACCAACGACACTGAGGACACGTAGAACACGTAAAAGCGATGGAAATTCCTGGAAATGTGTGTGCCGCAAATGAAAGCGAAAACACTAGTCCACTCTAGTCCCAGTTGGGCAGTTCGGAAATGCTCACCCTGATGGCGGCGGGTCTTCAATGACTTTGGGTTAAATGACGAAATTGAAACGATGCAGTGAGAAGTGTTTATTACTGAAGCCGTTGTTCAATCGGGGGTGAAGCAAGTGAAACCAAGTCGAGTCGAGAAAGCCGGAATAAATGCATTGAACCCCTGTGTTATCCTGTGTGCCAAGGGGTGTTTGCTGCAGTTCCTCGCTGAGAATTGAACATTTTAATTGCCCGCCAGTTGACTGGGAGACCAAAGGAAGCGGCACATGTGCTCGATCCCCTGTTTTCCGGCTTGGTGGCGGGAATTGTTTGTGTTTGTTTAGTCAATATGAGGACTTGTTCTTTTGTTGGAATTAACTCGCAAAATGTTATCCCATTATTGGGATTAGCGACACGCGGGTGGATTCTCATGTGCAGCGGAAATTGGGCAATAAACCTGCTGAGCTTTGCATTGCCAAATTAAATCTAATTTGGTTTTGTTTCATAAACCTGGATGAGAACCAGTACAAGAACAAACAAATATTATTGATTTATGTACGTATGGTAATCATTTTATTTCGTTATTTATAATTATGTCATATCCTAGAAATGCTCAAATCAGCCAACATTTATAATAAATAATGAAAATAATTTTAAAAATTATTGTAAAAAATATTTACTAGAAAAATTAATGTGGACAATACATAGGTGACAACACAGCCAAATATTTTAGAAACTTTCCCAAGTTAAATAAATAAATAATTTTATTTATTCTGCATAACTATGGAAATGAACTTTAATCAACATTTTAAAGAATATTTTTCCTTTTGCAGAACTTAAAGTTAATTATTCGGCTTCCTTCTACTAAATCGACTGCTAAATGCTGTAAATCTAAAGCGAATTCTTGGCAAGTTAAATTAATTAAAGCGCTCGACACAGCTCAACAGAGTTGAAAGTTGAGATTTATAGGCCGAGTGAATGGCGACAATGATAATGCCTAGAACGAGAATACGAATACGCAATGGTTTCTGTAAATTCTGTAAATCGCGCACACACTTCCGGCAACAAATGCGGAGCCCGTATGCCGATTATGTTGTGCGTGTGTGTGTTTTGGTGCCCCATAAGCGAAGGTTTTCAGCATAACTATGACGCAAGCGATGCTTTCTGGGCTGTGGTGAGAGGGGGATGGGCTGTGGGTGTGGGTGTGTGGAGGCGGTTCAGAAGTAGGTCAACATTTTGTTAGTATCGCGCGACACAACATTCTGCGTAGTTGTTGCTGCCTCTGCTGCTGGGTCTGTTTGCTGCTGGTGCATTTGTTGCCCCAAAGCGAGTCGAGGCTGCTTTCGGTCTTACCTAGATAGACCTTCTCTTGGGCAATGCGCTGACCCGATTCATTTAGCAAGCGTCGCTGCTTCGCATTTATCATGTAAATGGCACTAGCTACTTGTGGTTTTCATTAAGAACTTTTTTTTGTACACCCCGTTCCATTCTCTAGATGTCATCGTCGCTCTGCTCTCCGAGATTTGTGCCGAAAGAAAGAAAAAGTAAATGGGTCATAGGACCGAAACCGCATTGTTTATCGACGTTTATTGTTACTACTATAGTCTCCAACTTGTCTATATGCCATGCATATGGTTGTATTGTTTGCTGTTTGGGTCTTGCTTTGCTGGTTATTAATTCAGCAGCAGCTTTCACTTGCTGTCATTCAGCAACCGGCGTTTGTTTTGCTAATTGATGAGACTAACTTTAGTTTCAAGGTCTCTCTACATATACATATTTGTCTATTGATTTATCAGCGAGGTCAGCTGGGGCTTAACAGCCGAAACTCTCAGTAGAAAATCGAATTGAATTTATTATGCACATACAAACTGTTCTTTGAGAAGGATTTGTTCGCCAATTCACATTCACATTCACTCAGACAGGAATGCTTTGCTCACACTGTATATCATTGAGTTTACCTTCATTCGACTCAATTCTTCACTGTCAAGTGGAAAGGAAGTTTGCTCTTTATATATTATATATATTTTTGATGGCACGTAAAGTGTGTGGAAGAGGAACACGTGCACGGCTTTAATCGAGTTTTCTTTCTACTCTGCTTACAGATCTCATAATCAACAACCAACAAGAACAACAAGCAACAGCAAGAACAGAAGAACAAGTTACAACCTGGTGGAAGCCGAGGGGAGCTGACAACAACAAATATCTTTCCAAAAGTGAAGCATACCGCACAATTTTCTCACGTAATAGCAGCAACAGCACCAAAAATGACGTAAGTTCATACATTTTCAAGCATTTTCCATTTCAAACAAACAAAAAACAAAACTTTTATGTCTGAGCAAAGTTGCTGTAATTGACAGCTGTTGTCTAAACCGAGCAAAAATGAAGGCGAGTTCGCGTTGTTCTTAATAGCTGCTGTAATAAGATTCATATTAATATTCATTTATGAGCTGCCTTGATGAACAAGAATCCAAGAGAAAATGGGGAGTTACTGGCATGAGATCTTGCCGATGTAACAAGATATTCGGCTTTATTTGAACTCGAACATTTTCTGGCAGTGTAGCTCTTGATTTTCGTTTGCATTTGATTTGTGTGAAGGACATTTCAATTATGAAGATATGGCGATGCCGCGACGATGACGATGACAATGTCATTTAAATTGCTTTCGAATAGTCGATTGGTTGCTTATAGATTCGATGGGTAACTCAATTGAGACAACCTGACGCTGACGCTGACGTTGCTGCTCTTCGTTAGCAGCGACTCTTCAATTGATCTATCTAAACACGGGCCAGTTCAAGGGTCTCGCGAATCTTCAGCACCTGTCTGTCTGGTCGTCGGGCCTTAGACATAAAAATAGATGTCTCGTGCTGGCCAAAATTAATAGGTCATCAGTGAAATTTATGTTGAACCCAGCACTCTGACACCTCGGCCTTTACTTAACTTTACTTTTGGGTTAATACCCATAATTTGTATTTCGGGGGCCATTCGACTTTTACCGCTGCCGGGGAGTGGCCCATCCGGCTGCCCTGTTTCAGTGTGCTTAGTCAGGGCTTTTTATCCCTTAGCGGCTTAATAACTGATTCATAAGCGAAAAAAAAAACAGAAGAGAACGGGAACGAGCAACCGTGTTGTTTTCTGGGTGCGTCATCATTAAATGTCACTGGAGTGCTGTCTCCAAGGAAATTCGGGAATGGCTTAAACTTGGCCGTCAGTTTCAGTGTCATTTCTAACAGTTTCATTCGGTCAGCCCGATGGGTAACATTTGTCCGACGTCTGCAACAAACGCGTCGCATTTGGATTTTCAATTTCCGTTGCAGCTGCAAGTGGAGTTGCAATTCGCGAGGTATGCCCCAAAGTAGACTACTATATGTGAAATGTAGACAAAACATGTGCATTGAATTTCACTCACTCTGCTCTTCTCCCCCCCTGCGGATCCTTCCTCTTAAATGGTGCTCCATTTACCCAGCGAGGCATTCAACACAATGCAACCATTAAGTTGTGGGGAGCTTGGCTGATGCAGCATGTACTCGAATAATTTGGATTTAATTGATTTGAAGTGCGCTCACAAATTTAATTGAAGTGCATCGTTTGAAATTTGGGTAATCGTTGTAAAATCTACAGAAATTCAAGAGCAAAGTTCATCGTCATATTTATTAGTTACCCCTCTCAGTAATTTTGCCATATGCCATGCCCATGTCCGCCCCACAACTCGTAAAGTAAACCTTGAATTCAAATAAACAAACATAAAAGTTGTATGAGAAATGTGCGTGGAAATGGGTCACGATAATATCATATCAGAGTGGGTTTCTATACCGTGAATACATTTAGAGAAAGAGCTGTAGAACTTTCAGTGAAATAATTCGAGTACGCAAAGCGGCGAATTTATTTGCATTGAAAATGTGCTTCAAATAAAGTGTTTAAACACTGGAGTGGCATGCTCGACCAGCGACACACCCTGTAAAGGGTTTTGTGATTGTACTATTGGAGCAACCTTGAAATAGTAAACAAGATTAGTATAAATAATAACAAATGTTTTATTTCAAGTTGAAGTTTTTAATTCGAACTTTTCATTAAACTTTTAGCTCTCTTTAAGAGTCTGTTATTTTTCCCATGCTATCAGAAGTCTATCAGAAGTCAGCAGTATCTCGCAGCTGTTCTTCGATATTCTGATTGGGCCTAGCTTGGGCCTTTTGTTATGTGTATAAATAACGAAATGGATTCAATAAAAATGCCGCTATAGCAAAAACAAGAATAAAAAATTGCCAAATCATTTAAGCCACGACACACGATTCATTGATCTGTCTTTGACTTTAATTTCGAGTATGAGCTACAGTTTGAGTTCATGCTGGCTTCGACTTCTACTTCGACTTCAGCATAAGCTCTGGCTGGTCCAGCCCATTCTGACAAAGCCATTAAGCTGCACGATAATCGCAGCTCAAATCAGGCGGCATTAAAAACCAGACTTGCGCATTATAACGAGCTGTAACAGCAACAGCAACAACAACAATAGACAAATACAATGTTAATTGGAAATGTACGCTTAAGAACTGTAGAATATAGTATGAAAAAAATCAAATACTGTAGCTGGTAGCTCAACGGCTCAGCAGGCTCAACGGACCTGGACTCTTGTGTCTAGCATACATATGAATTTTTCATAGCATGCCACAAGGTGTGTATCCATTTCCTCTCTGCTCTGCCCCCGCTCCGCAGATCAGCTGAACGAAAAAGAAAAAAAAATGTTTGTAATAGTCACTCGAGGGGGAAATATAAATTATTGAGCTCGTTTCTTAAGTAATTATCGCACAAACACATACACACGTTCGGACTACGACGAATTGTCCGAGTGGCTGAATGAATGAATGACTGACTGACAGATCCGCTAGAGGCCCTGCAGCTCAGAGAGAGAGAGAAAGAGAGAGAGAGGAGGAGACTAAGCTGTGATTTGAGCGCGTCTAGACAAAACGATCTTAAGCGAGATCGCTGCGAGTCTGATGAATCTGAATCTTTAGCCTTACCTAGTCCACGTCTCATTATTTTATTGTCTTGGGAAGCGGTGTAATTATGTTAGTTGCCTTTTAGCCCAATTCAGAATCCACACAAGAAGCACTCGAGACTCACTCGCTCGGCGCGTTTCTCACCCCAGTCTCTCGCTCTCTTCGCTGGCTGCTGAAAGCCGCTCTGCGAGTTGTTCTCGCTCTGCATCTCTCAGCGTCTCAGCGTGTCTTTCGTTTGGGGCTAGACTTCGGCTGAGACTCGCATCGACTCGTTTGGCTTGTTCAGTCTCAAATGAGGTTCGATTTCGATCAGCCGCGAGCAGCCGGAGCAGTGATCAGTGAACAGTGAACATTTGTCGCGACCCGACCCTAGACAAACATTTGATATATCCATTTACTTATTTCGTGCGCTGATCGTGGGATCGCCGTCGTCAGTGTTCGTGTGTGTGTGTGTTTCTGTGTGTGTTTGACCGCCTCTGCAAATGTTTACCAGTAGTTAATGGCCATGAAGAAACTTTATGCCAAAACCTCGTTCACCAGCAAGAAATCCAATGGAAATGCCGCCGTCTCTGGTCCCATTTTGGCATACCATCAGCCGGCCAATGCCATGCCAACCATGTGCGAGTTCCAACCGTCCCAGCATCAGCAGCAGCTCCAGCAATCGCCCTCTCAGAGCGAGCAGATGCTGATCAAGCGCAGCCAGAGTTTGTACAGCAAGGCAACGTCCAAGGGCGTTGCAATGCCCGTGGCTGGCGGCGATTACTACAGCATTGAGGAGCTGCAGGAGTTGGATCTGCTGGACTATCGCCATCCCATGTACCATCACTATCAGCATCAGCAGCAGGAGCTGGTGATGCGACAACGTTCCGCTGCCGCCTACCATGAGCACGAGCAACTGGTGCTGCAGCTGCCCAAGGTGCAAGGCGGCGGCACGCCCACTGCCATCTACGAGGCGCCCACCTGGACGCAGACGCAGCCAACGATGGCTGCGATCCATGATCAACCTTTGTACGTACCGCCAGGCGTAGGTGTTAGCTCGGTGCGCAGCAGACATGTCGAAGCTACACTCTCATCATCATCATCTTCATCCTCATCGGCATCAGCATCGACATCATCATCACCATCACTACTAAACACTGACAATGTGTCCACGTCCACTCCAGTCTCCTCAGTCTCCACAGTCTCAGACTCCCCTTCCTCTGCTGTATCTGTTTCTTCCACCTCTACTGCCATATTTTCCACATTGCGCAAATGCGTACCCTTGCCCCAGTCCCCCGTGGCGACTCCGCCGCTGCCACCACTGCCTGCAGTTGTGTCGAACAGAATTTCCACTTCCAATTGTTCCACAGTCTCCTCCTCCTCCTCTGCCTCTTCTGCCACTGTCTCGTCCAGACTTGCCAGCTCCATGTCGTTCTCAATTAGAGCACCACGTTCGACAGCCACAACACAGCAGCAGCCGCAGCATCATCTCTATAGCAACATACAACATTATCTGCAGCTGCAACACCAACAACATCAACACAACCAACATCAACAACATCAACAACGATTACTACAAGAACACATACAACGCATCCCTCAGCGTCGGCATAATTCGGTCAAAGATAAACTCATTGTTACGTATGTTTTCGCTCATTTGTTTCCATTGCTTTCGCTTCTTTTCGCTTTCCTCCAGGCCAATCAATCCAACCAACCAACTGCAATCTTCGTGCGTCCTTGCCGCAATCGGATCGTGTGCAATTTGCGATCCAATCGTACTTCACCCAATTGAGCTTTAATCGAATTAGAATCGTGTTGTTGTTCCCCTCATTTCGGTCTGTCTTTGGTCTCCTGGTCTCCTGTCAGTCAATGTGCTCACAAGTGCATCTAATTTAACGTTAATTAGAAAACTGAAAAGAAAAACTTTGCTGCCGTTCGTGCTGCAAATCTGCATTAAACTTAACGCACGAATTAATCCGCAAGTTGAGCAAAAAACAAAATGAAAATTTCACCTGCTGGCGTCGCTGGCATAATGAAGTCTTTTAGCTGCAATGGAATGCAATCTGCATTCATCTCATTAACGGAGCACACATGCCTATTTGTTTAGCAATTTGAGCAGCCGGTGAACCAATTCCTCTGATTTTCTTTATCGCCAGTTTGCCAGCCAACAATGTTAGAGAGTCGAGATTCTCACAGAATGTTTGGCTCAAAATAGAGAATGGACTAATCAACATTACATTGGATGCATTTAAGACATAATTTCCCACACATGCGATTACATATAAACATTAGTTAAATTGCATTTCTATAAGTGATTATAAATGACAAATACATACATAATAGGCTTTTATAGCGAACAATGAGAATTATATTGCAAATGCAAATAATATTTGGTGCTGAACCTACTCATTATATATTTGTCATTTGTCTCTTTGTTCGCTATTAATGAATTTTCAAATATTTCAAATCGGTTATATTGTTTGTTAGTGATATTATTTCTTCTAGTCTTTTCGATGAAATCGTTTATGTTCGTTACAGTTTCTCAGCTCTTCAATTCTGAATCTTTGTGAAGAAGAGCTGAGATGGCTAAGCCTGCAAACCTGCAAACTGCATACGAAAGTGAAACACAATGTTGCAACTGGCACCGCAATTATGTGTGGCGTCAATTTGCGAGCGATTACTGTACTCATAATCGTGCGTATGGGAGGAGTTTGGGGGCCCCGGGGTTCCTGCCAGTACTTAAACTATGGTAAATTATAAGTATGCATAGATAAACTTCACTTTCGTTCCGCGAAATCAAATCGTATGCTGCAAAAATGCTACCTCGATCAGCACGTTTGTTATATAAGGCCGCACAGCTGTGGACTCGCTGCTGCTGCTGCTGTTGTTGCTGCTGCTCCTTCCCGTGCCCCACCTCTTCCTGGTGCTGATGCTTGCTAGCGAGCTCCATTTAAGTGCAAAACTACTCAAGTTTTGGCCAGACCAAGTCGACAACTGCGAGAATTCTGCAGCCAAAGACAGCGACTTGGCCGCAGTCGAAGCCAGATCGCAACTCGTTTTTATTGCGGCTGCTCGATGTTGCTGTGTCTTTTATTGTAGCTCTTGCTGTTGGCTTTAGTGTTCGTGTTGGTGTCGGGGCTGTCATTATACATTTTGCCCACTAACACACAACTCGCCATAGCTGAAGCCAGAGCTAAAGCAACGACTCTTGACGACTGTCAAGTCAGCGATGCGAATGAGACTACAGAGATCGGAGCTGAGTTCTCATCGACGTCATGATGTTTGTAGCATTTTTCCAGCGTTTGTGTCTTATGTTGTCTAGTGCTGACTTTTCCCGCTTTAATTGTCAACGCGCAACAGCAAAAAAAGGAAAACACGATGGCAACAAAAAATGTTAAAGGTTGCGCAAAAGTTCATTAGAATTATTTAATCGGCCCGCAACGATGACGACTGCGTGACAGGTGCGCAATTTTCTAAGCGGACTTTGGCTAGGGAGGAGAAAAGGGAGAGGGGGACGGTACTAGAAATGCAATGCACTTCCTGCCCAGCTTAAGGTCTAGAGCGACAGAGATCACTGCACTTGAGTCAGTCGTGTGAAACTGTGTGAAAGCCGAGACTTCAATGGAAAGAACTGAGCTGAACAGAACAGAACAGAAGAGAACAGAACAGAACAGAAATCAAGTCAAGTGTCTATGAATTAATCATCTAATGATTCGCTTTCCGTTCCTCTTAGCTTCTCTGTGCTCTGCTCGTGTCTAGATGTTGGGCTTCTGTATACTCGAGAAATGATTGCTTAGGCATGGAATACCAAACTAGATTCCAATTATGTTCTTTGACAAATACGTAACTAACATCATAGTAAACGCAATTCCTCATCTCAACCAAGACGATGATAATGTTAATGCTGTCGCAAATTGTAATTATATTTTCCCTGATTCGTTGCAGTGAACAAAGCATTATTGGAGCCCGCGCCTCAGTGATGGTGTATGACGATAACCAGAAGAAGTGGGTGCCCTCGGGCAGCTCGTCGGGGCTGAGCAAAGTGCAGATCTATCATCATCAGCAGAATAACACATTCCGTGTCGTGGGCCGCAAGCTGCAGGACCACGAGGTGGTCATCAACTGCTCCATATTGAAGGGACTCAAATACAATCAGGCCACTGCCACATTCCATCAATGGCGTGACGCTAAATTCGTGTATGGTCTCAACTTTTCCAGCCAGAGCGATGCCGAGAACTTTGCGCGCGCCATGATGCATGCCCTAGAGGTAAGTAATCCCCATTTCCCCTTGGCTGTTGTCTAGCGCTAACTAATCTTGGATCTTTGTTGTAACAGGTGCTGAGTGGTCGTGTGATCAATAATCCAGCTGGTCAGCCCACAAATGGCAATGGTTACGAAGAGGATATGGGCTATCGTACGATGACCAGCGAGGATGCGGCTATATTGCGACAGAACAACGGCATCGGTGGACACATAACGCCCTCGGCGCAAACTCCCACCTCACAGACAAATCAGAACAACATACCACAGAGTCCGCCAACGCCACAGGGACATCATCGCACCAGCAGGTGGGTAATCGATAGCAGTTTTGGGTTTACTCTGTCATCCATCAATCAGTCTAGTCTACATGTATTTTGATTTTATTCGTTTTTCTTCTCTCTTTAATACTCACGCACTTTGTAACACGCACGTCATTCTGTTCGTTGCCGTCGTACTCGCTACTCGTTACTCGTCACATAATCCGCCAATTCATAAACTTTGCACATTGTGTTACCTAACAATTAACGTAAACTTGTCACAACTATTTGATCGTTACACTGATATCGTTTTTATGTTGCCGTCTTACACGTTATTTGTTATTTATTAAATCGTAACTCGTCGCGCCATTACTGCATATCTCACTCGTCACTCGATATTATTGTCTTCTACTATTTAATCGACACTTACAACTCTTTACTCGCTATACCGCAACTCGTGACTTACATCACATAACTCTACTGTCACTCTCATTACTTTGTCTGTTGTCGTCTCGTACTCGTTAATCGCTAATCGTCACTCGTCGCCTCATAACCTCATGTTGTATAAAACGTACATCGTACGTCGATCGACTTGCCGTTTCTTCAAACTTTTGCTCACAAACTAAAGGAATTCCCTCAGCACACCGCCGGCGCCACAACCACAGCAACAACAGCAGCAGCAACAACAACAGCCACAGCTGGCGCCTCAAGCGGTTTCTCATTACGGACCCTCTCCCAACGGGCCAACGTCCAATGGGCTGCCACAGCAGCCTCAAATGCAGATTCCACCTGCACCTGGTCAGACACAGCAGCAGCAGCAACAACAGCAGCAGCAACAGTATCAACAACAGCAGCAACAACAGCAGCCCGTCTACAATACACAGCAACAGCAGCAGCAACAGATGGTGCAAGCGGGCTATGCGCCTCCTCAGGTAAGCTGAAGTCCGGATTGGATTTGCGTCCAACTCTTTTAAGAACTGCTTAAGTTGCTACTTCTTCCTTTCTGTTTCATTTCATTCCGAATATTCGCCCGTCCGCAATTGGCTTACAAATTCCCCCACCACAAAAATAAAACCCATTACCAACACCACCAACTACCGCAACCAACCACCGCTACTATCGCCACAATCATCCGATCCGCCAGCAGTACCAGCAGCCCCACTATGTGCTCTCAAACTCTAATCCCAATCTCAATCTACATCAATACCCGACACAGCCACAGCCGCCGATGCCGCCCGTGCATCAGAATGGAGGCGGGCCCATATACGGTGCCACACAGCCGGCCCATATCCCAAGCTCGACCAGCTCCAATAGCGTTGTGTATGCCAGCCAGCCGCAGTTGATACCACAGCCTCCCCAAGCGCCTGGTATGCCGGCTCCAGGCTACGGACAACACAATGGCCAGCAGACGGAGAATCCTTATGGCCAAGTGCCGTTGGCGCCCCCAATCATGCAACAGCCGGGCGGTGGTGCACCGATGCCGCCGCCGCTTAATCGCATGAGCAGCACAGGAGGCGTTGCCGGAGCAGGTCCAGGGCAGGGGGCGGCACCAGCGCCGCCACCACCACCACCCACATTTGGCGGTGCACCGCCGGCACCGCCACAGATGTTCAATGGCGCACCAGCGCCACCACAGCCGCCGGCACCACCTGCACCTCCAGCTATGGGCGGACCGCCAGGTGGACCGGGTGGGCCAGGCGGTCCAGGTGCACCACCGCCGCCGCCACCGCCACCTGGAATGGGGGCAGGCGGCGCAGGCAAAAAGGATGATCCACAAGCCGATCTCATGGGTTCGCTGGCCTCGCAATTGCAGCAGTTCAAGCTCAAAAAGAACAAGGTTCGACAGCCAAACACTTGGATTTATTTAGCAACTCTTTAACTAACCTGGGTTATTTATTTCAGTCTACCACAGCCGCTCCGGAGAACAGCGGCAGCAGCACCTCGAGTGGAGGTAGTGGCAATTACGGCACCATTGGACGCAGCTCCAATGGCATGGCTTCGATGATGGACGAGATGGCCAAGACGCTCGCTCGACGACGTGCGCAGGCCGAAAAGAAAGATGTAAGTCACAATGCAACAATTCGATCAGTCTACGACTTGATTGACACAATATCGGTTTGCATTTGTAGCCTGATCCGGAGCCAGAAGTTAAGCAGAGGCCGTGGGAGAAGTCAAACACATTGCCACATAAACTCAGCAGTGGAGGCAGCAGTGGTGGCGCGTCCAATGCGCATGGCGGAGCCAACGGCAGCACCGGCAGCGGTCAGAGCACAACGAACAGCGGCGGTGAATCGCCTCGACCCATGCGCAAGCGCTTCGGCAGCGCCAGTGAGGAGACTATTCTCAAGGTGAGCTTGGCAGTGGATATTGCAGTGATGATGCAAGTACTAATGCACTCTCTTCGCCTTCTCGCTTAGCAGGTTAATGGCGATGGTCTGTCGCTGGCACTGTCCAACAGCGACCTGGACACCCTGAAGGCTGAGATAGTGCGCGAGATGCGCCTAGAAATACAGAAAGTCAAAAACGAAATCATAGACGGTAAGCTGTTGTTGATCTATAGAAACCATGGATTCGAATTCTAATAATAAAATCGTATATTTCAGCTATCAAATCGGAGTTCAATCGTAGATAGATCAAAATACATACCAGGCCTCAAAGCTCTCTCTCTCTCGCTCTGTAAGCAGTCGCAATCCCTCAGCTGAAGTAGAAGAGCAGCTATATTGTCCCAAAAGTGACCGTGTGCTGGACTGGTATGGTAGACGTGTCTGCGTCTGCTTCTCTGTTTCTGCCGTTAGCCAGCGCGCGTATCACGAACTGAGTTAGAAGAAGGCGCATCAGATATTTAAATGTGTAATTCTAAATATTTTAAATGTAATTTCGATGAAATATTTGAAATGACACCCAACGTATTCGAGTATTTACAAGCATATACATATATACAAAATTTATATACATACCTACAAGTATATATATATAGATCTAACTATATATAAATATATATATATATATATATATATATATATATATATAAATATACATATATTATACATTTAAGTATATATAAATATAATTTATACTAACAAGAAAGTACGCAATTATATATCAGCTTTTTACAACAACAAGGAACTTTTAGTCAAAATAATTGTAATTCAAATCGAATTCTAAGTTAAACGCGATCTGTAAACAAATTTTGTATGAGAAACAAAAATTTAAGTATGTAATTTTACAATTGTACATTATTTTTAAATAAGTATAAACAATTTTACTGAGAACAACAAAAACGAAATGAAGTCTCCTTTTGCTCTGTGTTTGCCCAACCTTTCTCTTTCTCCATATTTTCCCTCCTTTTGCCGTCTTTTCGTTTCGCTTTTCTTCAATACCAAAAACATGATACAAATCAAAAAAAAACTCATAATTATTAACAAATACAAGAATAAGCCAAAAAAGAAAAAAAAAGAACAAAAATAAATAATACAAAAAAAGAAAGCAATTTTAACAAGCATCTAAAACTATTCTATGGACCGCATAATACTGTAAACGCATACATATACGAAATACGTACACTCACACATTCTCTTGACACAGACAGACAATTCCATACAATGCTCGTAACTCTATATCAACAAATTAATCAAAAGCCCAAAAGTATGGATACATTCGTTGCATCTCAAGTGCTTGAGGAGTCAACAACTTACGTAGTCGGATAGCTGACAACAACAACAACAAAACTTTCCTAAGTCACGATCTCATAAACAACAAAAAGAATAACACAAGACAAATCGATTGACGCATTGATAAGTTATCGATTTATTCAGAAATTTACACAAGAACAAGAAGTCTTCGAAACTGTTCAAAGCGGAATTGAGTTTGGTGTTCGGCACTTTTGAACGCATTAGCGTTATATAAACAAATAATTCTATATATATATACATATACAGACACTAGACAACCGATATTGATAATCTCTAAAAGCAGAGGACAGGCGGAATTTTGAATGCCGCAAGTATTAGCTAAAAATATCCGCAAAATAATGAACTCAAAAGTAAATCTAATAAATTGACTGCTGCAAAAAAATACAAACATTGAGTAAACAACAACAAAATAGCAAGTTGCAATTTTCAATTATATAATTGCAAGTGAACACCCCTCCTCCATTAGAGACACAAATTGTTTTCCTAGTTGATCCTGAACATATTGAGTACCAATTTCAACTTCCATATACAATTAAGACTAAATAGTGAAATTTATATACAACAAACTTTGAAATGAGAAAAATACAAAAACTTACGAATATATGATATAAATATGAATATGAATATGATTACGAATATGAATTAAAAATATGAAATACGAAATCGTGGCACGATGAATTTAGTTCTTAAGGCGTACCATTTAAACAAATCGAAATGAAATGAAATGAAATTGTTTATTAAGTATAACATTAATTTATACAACAATGTAGACGCGATGGCGGGATGGACATTAATTTTAAATAATAATAATTTTTGATATATTGATTGTGTGCAAGGTAAACGTCGATTTAGAGATATTTAATCCTAGTTCTATATATGTATATGGGCAGTGTATATGTAAATGTTATGATTTTTGTATTTTTATATATGATCTTTGCATTGGCTGCAACTGCTACTGCAACAAATTAAATATTAACAGAACAACAAACACAAACACGTAAACTATTTTAAACATAAAGACGACGACGACAATGACCATGATTATGACGATAATGATGATCATAGCGGTGTTTGTGCAGTGGCAAGCGCGATAATTTTTATGTATTAAATTTAAAATATATATATTATACACTTATATACAACAAGAACAACAACAAAAATATTCAATATACATGCATATAACAAAAAAGCCTCGGCGTCAGCAGCATTCAAAAATATTGACTTGAGATCAAAAATTAAATCAGCAACGGATTCATATAGACCTATAAATAAGTGGCATAAGTTATAAGCGAATACGCAGATTGGAATCGAACGGAGTTGAATGCGTATAAGCATATTCAGAAAACGTAAAGTGAAATAAACAAGCGATTGTATGTAAAAACGAAAACCTAATTGTTGTTTTTATCTAGACTGTGGCTCAGTTATTTTTCGAGTTATCGGTTCCCAAATGATTTACAAAAATATACACGATTTTGGATTTCTCTTAGTAAATTTAAGCGTTATCAGTTATAGTCTAACGTACCAGTATTTTAAAAACAATTACGGAACTGTATTTTTATAGCAATTAGCTTTTGCGTGAGTACGATGGTATTCATCAAACTGTATTGTTTCCAGCACAATTTTTCAGTATATCTCAAAATGACTACTTGTTTTTAAATTTCGAAATACATTGAAAATTACTCTTTGATTTTCGGTGGTTTGAGCAGCATGAGAATGGCACTCGGATGTTGAGACAAAAACTTTCTAGACAATGTTTGTTTATTTGTTTAAAAGCATGTAATGTTTCAAATTCAGCGCCATTTAGCGAACATATACCATATGAAGTGTGACCAGGTGGCAATATAACTTGGTATATCGCGACATAAAATGTATATTTTGGTATATTCACTAACGGCCACACTCCACTTAAGTGTCCATTTAATGCTCTTTGATTATTGCATTAAACTAACAGTATTGTTCATAAATTTTATGTGATAATTTGATATCATATTGCGCAATAGTTTTCGGAGAGATCGATTCTAAGAAGTAAAACCGATATTTTTTCCGGGAAAAGTAATCGATTAAAATCGATTTAAAATCCAATCGGTGCCAGCTCTACTTAACAGTTAGTCAGTCTTATTGGACAGCTGAGCGCGAACGGGTGGTACGAGCGGCAAATGCTTAATCTTATTACTTATCAAATTTATTAAATTAATGTGTTAAAATTAAAGAAAAGAGCTATAAGAGAACTTAAGTAATTGTGCATTCTAACGGGCGATTCGATTGCCTTGTGTATGCGAAGGTGTTGTGTGTTGTGGATGTCATATGTATGCGTATGCTTTATGTGTGCATTCGTGTTTCTGTTTGGACCAGAATAAAAAAGCGGCAATCGACAAGCCTTTAGACTGCTTGCGCCTATAGCGAAGCAATAACAACAAACAGCAAAAAAGAATTGGCAGCAGAAGTAACAACAACAAGAACAACGCGACACAGACTCTCATGCGTGTTCATATGTGTGTGTGTGTGTGTGTATAAGTTGCGGTTAAAATTTGGCAGCAAATGGCAAAAAAATATGTAGAGAATCAAAATATTTGAAAGCTTTGCGAAAATAAAATACAATTGGCAAACATGCTACAAATGTGAATAGACCATTATATATTTATACTAGACGTGTATCGAATCGAACAAGACGAAATACATCAACTAGAGCTGTGTGTACATAAATAAATATGTACGTACTGTTCTCACTGCAGAAGTCGCTTCAACTCAGACGTTGGCCTAAAGTGTAGCCTACAAACGTGGCGGCCAAAACAAACACACACACACGCATACGTACTATATATACATATGTTTGTTTGCATGTGTGTCGATGTCTGATGCTGTCGATTTCAACAAGCCCAACAAATTTTGAATGTTTATCAGCGCGACATTGAAACACACACGCATACAAACAAACATATGTATTGTATGTCAACAAAGCCGCTGAATTGTTTAAAACGATTTGAATCGGATATAAATACTTTCTTGTCTCTCTTTTAGTTAATTTTACGACTTTTGTAAAATTCATCACACGTCCAAATCGCCAACTCTCAGTTCCCCTTCCCGCGCATCGTCAACATCGCCGACTGAACAAATAACAACAATTTGAATAAAACAATAATTTATTGCCACAACAACAAACGAACTTGCTCAAAAAGTGCGTTCAGAAACAACAATAAGAAAAAACAAAGAAATACGAGTTCACATTTTACTAATTTGTTCATAAGCAATATACTAAACGACGTTATTTTTATATAATACGAAAATAAGCGACAACGTTTTGGCTTTGGCTTTAAAGTTTTATCTTAAAAAGTAGTTAGACAATTTATCAAAAGTTGCATAGTTTCGTGTTTTTTTACCCCGTGTAAAAAATTGCTTGTAAATTTATTTGCGTGGCCTTCAACAAATTAAAAGCTACCAAAAACAAAGTGTGAGTTAACGTTTCTTTTTCGCAATATTTCCACATTTCACTTTTATTCAAGCTACAGTAAAAGCTCTCCACATGAACTGCATTCGCCTTTCTATTCCCAACAGTAAATTAAACTAATTTCAGCTAGGAATCGTTATACCATAAAAATTATCGTATTAAATAAATAACGTTTTATGCAGATGTCAAAATTATTAATATGTGTTTTTGTTAAAATTAGGTTTTTAAATCTATGAGTATTAGTAAAATGATCTTCTCTAAAATAAATCATTATTAATTTAAAAAAATAATTTTGAAATCTGCTATATCTTTTATTTAGTATTTTTAGTCAAAGTCATAGATAATGTTATAGAGTTTTTTATGTAGAGTTTATTATTTATCAAAAATGAGTTATTCCAAGGATAAGCAGGAATTAAAAAACTATCTGAACAAAATTCCACATTTCATTTGGCAGCCTTTCTCAGAAATTAGCAGAAATTAATAATTGTTAACTTGTATACAAATCGAAAACTGTTGACTTTCCATCAAACAGAGCTTTTACTGTAGTTGCCCTCAGCTGCTCACCAATTGCTTTTATTTTTGCTTGGGCTCCAAAAAAATGTTTGACACACATTTCCGTGCACACACATATGTACATTTACTACTATATGTATAAACACACACACACACATACACACATGCGACAATGTGTTTGCTTAATGTCACTAACCGATTCCGGAAGCGTACATAAACACATATAAATACATACATACATATATACGATGTGTGCAACTCCAACATGAATGTGGTGAACTTAAAACTAAGCTTTAAAAAATAACGAAAATATATCTGATTTTGTTCTATTTATAAATGCTCTTTAATTTATCGGTTACTGCAAAATGAACTCTGTTTTTAAATACTATATACTATGTGTATTTATAATGCGCAAAACTCAACAATAACTGAAAATCTACGTCTTCATCTACAACAATGCAACACAATTTCGGCAAACAACAATAAAAACGACATCGACATCGACATCGACAACGACAACGAAACAACCATAAAAAATGACGTCGTCTCTGGATGGAATGGTGAGTATTCGTAAATTAGGCGTAGAAACGTAGTAAAGCAACCCTCGAGACTCTAGAGGATTTGTAGTCTCTGTGCTTGGGTTGGGCAATTTGTTGTGTGCGTGTGTTTGTGCGTGAGTTTGGGCCCATGAAAATAGGTTAAACGGATATAATAAAGAAAGCTACGACAGAAGCTCTACACTCCCTACTAATATATTTGTTTTCACTACAAACACTTCATTAGCCGAATTTTAAAGAAAGGTACAATCTCTAAAATATGTTACAGGGTATGTAATAGTTGAGTATTAAAATAAAATGTAAAGTACAGATATCGGATATATTTCTAAACTATAAAGAAAAGAGGCATAACAAACACAAAATTAGTTTAAATTTCGCCACAATTAAAATAAAATAACGCACTATAAATATTTAATTACTCGAATTTAAAAAAGGAACATCTTTATAAATTGTTACCTAACACATATAAAATATGCTACAGCTTAAGCGATAGTTGAGACGTAATTATTTGGTAACCTACGAAAATTACGAGCCGCATTTTTGACACATATTATGTAAAGTACAGATATCGTATAGAAATCTTAAACCAACAATAAAATGAAAATTAAATTTTGAATTTCAATAAAATTCAAATAAAATAAACCATAGTTATCCTTGTTATTGTACTCGAATCAATATGTTTGGAGTCAGTGTCACTGGAATATACAGATACAGGATATCTGCCAGTTGGGCAATCCTTGCGGCCTGGTCAAGTTGTTTAGCTACCCTTAGACTCCCCAGACGAGTGCGTGTGTTGTCACATTAGACGATTGCAGCAGCTCCACGCCCGCCCCTCTTCCAGTCGACAGCACAGCAGTTTTCTCGCTGATAAAACGACGCAAGGAAAGCTCGCTCAGCGGGTGTGAACGTCAGCAAGGCTCCCCTCTCTCGCCCGCTCCAATAAGGGTACGGCACACCCCCATAACTTGCCAGCGGCGAAAGTGTGTCACGGCATCGAAAGTAGCTTGAAGAGTTTTAGGAGGCGAGGCGAGTGGGGATTGAGGATTGCGTCTGATGCATACTCGCAAATGGCGAGCAGTTAAAAGCAGAAGTTCCCATTACCATTTATGCCTACCGTTGCCCTTCCTCAAAATGCCAACCCCCATTTCAGCTTTACACTCACCAAAGCTTTTGCGCTACACTCTCTCTCTCTCTCTCTCAGTTAGTTTCTCACTTGGAGATCTTGAGAAATTAAATGTTTTTGAAAAAATCTTTAGTAAATACTGTATTCTGATTTATTCATAACGTCTGAGGCGGTTCTAGGTTGTCCAAATGTTGCCTTGACAACCCGACATCGTGACGGTCAAAACATTTATGCAGAGTTCAAATACCTCCGTCGCAATAGCTGAAAATATTGCAAGACAAATATCGGACAGCACAACAAATCGATGCGCAAATAAACCTTTGAAAAACGCACCAACATATTGTTCATAGACGATGATGGAAGGAAGTGTTTCGATACAGATTGTGAGGACGGGGTTGAATGGGCTCGAGGGCTCGTCTTGGGGCGTTGTTTGGGCCTTGTGCCGAAAATAAAAATCAATATGAATACAAATTCCAAAGCATGTTCATGTAGTGCTATGCCAGAGAAGGGTGTGTAGCCCAAACCTTAACCCTTCTTCCCCTAAATAAGCAATGGCCAACCTCTGTTTTGTATACTGCGTCTGATTTACTTCGGTTAATTGGTGTCTAGGTCTTGGTCTCGGTCTCGTTCCCCATCTCTGCTAAGCGTTTAATGATACTAATCGATTCGATTGAACTGTCCCATTTATGCGTTGTCTGGCGACTGTCGATTGTCCAGTTGTTATAATCGATAACACTATCCAACCTAATAAAGGGTTAACTAGATAACAGCTGTTTAATATCCTGACACAAAAAAACTTTTATGAGTATTGTAAATTGTTGCTAAAAGGTATATGCATTTTTTTATTTTATTATTTCTATGGCAACCAAAAAAAGTTGTATCTTTGAAGACTAGCAAATTCAATATCTTTTCGACAAGACACTAATATATTGTTCGAATTATTATCATATATTTTTAGGGTTGGGGCTATTAATGATAAGAATAGTATTACATGTTACATAGTCAATATATTGATAAAAAGCATTCGACATATTTTCTACTATTAAGACAACAGAGAAAAAGAATAGTGAATAAATGTTGCTATAGACTGAGTTACCTCGAGTTCGCTTGTAAATAAATCTAGCCTTCAAGATGCGACTTCTACAGGCATTTCAATCAAATTCTGGCAAAACCTGATTTTCTGAAAGAGCTTAAAAATGGAAATTTCGAAATAGCTGGAAAACGGTTCGCGTTGCGTTTCACTCAAAAAACAACTGTCAACCGTACGAGGCCAATTCAGCTGTTGTTAGTCGTTGGCTTGTGTAACTAGCAAAGTTCTGGGTCGGAGAGACAACAGCAAAACGTGTTTCAGTTGGCGTGCAAAGTCGAAAGGTCCGAGCAATGAAAGTTGTGTGTGAATCTGCAGCTGAACTTTGCTTCCATTGCTACATTGCAACATTGTGTAAGTTCGACACTTGGAAAGTCGGACAAGACGGGGACGCTATTATAAAATGTTCATAATTTTATTTAACTCGCAACTCTACTGAACTCGTCACCTGCTTGGGGTCTGTGACGCCTTAAATTGCAACAAGGGGCGCTAAATGTGCGTATGCGTAATGCAATATTAATTTGTGAACTTGTGTATTGCGCATACGCCACGTACTCCAGACACACACGCCATTTCCGGCTAAGCTAATGATGATGATACTGATGATGATGAGAGTACCAAAACATTCAGCTAGCCCCAAATATGGAGGGTCATCAAATCGAGTACAGTGATACCTGCCATATGCGAGTTTAGCCAAGTTGATTGTCACACATAAGCAAACAATTTTAAATTATAATACTGCTCGTTTTATCAAAGCTTGACTGTCAAATTCAGCTTATATGTAATTATTAAATCTACTACAAATTATAAGGCAATCATTCGTAAACAGTAATTTAATATTTTTTACCAAAAATGTAATTGCTTTTATATTTGAAACGATTGTCAGACCGTGTGACTACTGTAGATGCGACCTCGATTTCGTTTCGATACAAAAGTTAAAGGTCAACTGTGTGGAAAAACAAACTTTGCATGACGCTAATTATTGGCTTTTAAATCTAAATTGAACTGCAATTTGTTGTTTGCTCTTTATGATTTTCAAAAAAAATGCGAAATTGTCGATAAGAACAAAGACGATCGAAGTGTTTGATGAGGAAACCTTATCAATTGGCATACAATAAAAATATGTTAATAGCTCAAATGACATCATCAGGTGTCGTAATAAAATAGCGCTTGTCTGGTTGTCTATCACAATCACCATCAATTGGTGACCTATCAAGGGAGACCAGTTCATTAACAGACTTAATAGATTGTAACGAGTGAACACTTCAACTAGCTGAGGATCTTTGTTCGGGCTTTCACTGATAGGCCGACTGCTTATCGATAAGATTTTTCCTCTTTAATGAATGAATCAACAGCAGCAACAAATTCAGCATTCGCCTCACGTTTGAGTTACGAGTATTGCCGAAATTGTTGGCAACTCAATTAAACAAATTACTGATATTCGATTTGCAATCGAAATTAGGCAAGCACTTTAACACAAGTACAACTATATATTTGCTATTGACTCGGATGCGGGCGAGTGCAGGCGATTGATTGGCTGTTGCGGTAAGCGAATCGACTATTGACTATCACATTACTCAATTCCTATTAATAGAAAGCAAACTAATTCTCATTATGAATGCGCATCCAAATGTAATGAGTTATTCGAGAGCTGCAAGGGATGCAGTCTTATTATGATAGAGCTCCTTAGTGACTTGCAGAAATTTATATTTTTAAAGTATTTGTTCTCTCATTATTGTCTAAACCGTAAGATATTAAAAATAGTGACGGAGATTTGATCTTTAATTTGAATACACTCGCATGTCGATATTAGTTAATTCATTATCATTTTACTCACATGCATAATTTTTATTTTAATTCATAACAAATGAGTCACAGTTCACATCAAATTGTTAAATATTCTGGGTCATAAGGTCGCCAATCTTTTCACAGTATTTCATTTTATATTCATCTACCGTTGCTTGTCATTTCCATATGTGGCAAGCATGTGTCTCAGAATGAAGTCAGAGCCACGATTTAATTAAAGTGGCATAATCAAATGACGTAATGAATCTGCATGACTTTTTGTCAGCACAGTTCGGTGTGCAATTAAAACGGAATTGTCCCCGGATCACGTCACTTACTCGGATTCTTATGACTTGTTGCGGTAGAATTGTGTCAGTTATTATCTGTGCAGATTCCAAATAGACCCTAAGAGGCAACCTTTTCTTTAATAATTAACCATTCGAGAAGAATAGGGCCCATTGTACTGCAGGTATTTTGTATCTGACAATTAACAGCCAAGAACAACGAAGAACATTCGTACTTTATTAACATTTGAACAGCTAGGGGGGCGTGGCGTCCGCCCCCTTTTGGCAGCGTCCCAGTGGGAAGAGCACAAGAAGCGCACAGTATTTTCCTTAGTTGCTTTTGTTCTACGAGTATGCTTAAAAATACCCACGAATACTTGTTGCTCTCGTAATATCGTCGTCTTTGCACCGCTCTTCCGCCCTCCTTGCTGCCATCACAGTGGGGTCAATAGACGCGCAACAGCAACAGCAACAACTGGCAAATGTACTTGGCAAGGGGCGGGGGAATGAACTGGCGGTCGGTGCCAAGCCAAGCCAAGTCAAAGTCAACGGCGCAGTAAGAATGCCAGAAGCCCAATCACACATGCCAAATATATGTATGTAAAGTACATAAAGAGTCTTCATTAGTCTTAGGGCTAAACACAACGATCACTGTTCTAGGATCTGATAATTCCATAGCAAAAGATATTTGCAATTGAGTTGAAACAGATTCCACCGCCTTATTAGACATTGCTTTCTTTAAATATTAAAACGAGTTCAAAATTATAATACAATTATATTAATCATACTATATTATATTTTAGATAGAAATACATATATTTATTTTTAGAATATAAATAACTTTATGAAATGAATGAATGAGTCGGGCTGAGAAATCAGAGTAATTTATACTTGATACTTTCGATTTACATATAAAACGGTTCCGGTTTTCCACCTTTGTGTAACTTGGTACTCATCTCAGAATATATAATTATATTCAAACTGATATTGTTTCATTGATATGGATATTGTTTTGGAGGCTATCATAGACCGAGACTATTGGTAAGTTTATGGCCTATACCAATAGAGAACAGGTCTGGCCTTCGTCAAACCAAATGAAACGTCTGCAAAATTTTAATGAAATTCAATTTCGAAAGCAAGCAAAACAGATTTTATAAATATTAACTGCAACAAGTGCCAACTAGTTGCAGGGAAAAATAATTGCTATGAACCCAAACATAGTCTGAAATGTGCCAAATGTTTTTCGCTAAGCAAAGTGTGTAGTCAATGGTACATATACTAAGTCTGAAACATACTAAAATTGAATGTATCGATTCCGATTCAACATTCGATCTGTAGTTCTTGCATTGTTTCTGCCTGACAAGTCTTACGTCATTTCTTTTTGTACGTCTCTGCCTATTGAAATGTATTTATTTATTTACAGTGGGTCAGCTTCCTCGTTTTACATACTCTTCCCTAGAGGGCATATAGATATAGATGTAGATATAGATATCGATATAGATATAGATATAGATATAGATATAGATATAGATATAGATATAGATATAGATATAGATATAGATATAGATATAGATATAGATATAGATATAGATATAGATATAGATATAGATATAGATATAGATATAGATATAGATATAGATATAGATATAGATATAGATATAGATATAGATATAGATATAGATATAGATATAGATATAGATATAGATATAGATATAGATATAGATATAGATATAGATATAGATATAGATATAGATATAGATATAGATATAGATATAGATATAGATATAGATATAGATATAGATATAGATATAGATATAGATATAGATATAGATATAGATATAGATATAGATATAGATATAGATATAGATATAGATATAGATATAGATATAGATATAGATATAGATATAGATATAGATATAGATATAGATATAGATATAGATATAGATATAGATATAGATATAGATATAGATATAGATATAGATATAGATATAGATATAGATATAGATATAGATATAGATATAGATAGGGTATGCGAGTGTCGCCAAGTCCCTGTTATGTTGATTTTTTCGTTGTTTTGTTTTTTGGCAACTTCTGTCTTTTATTTTCGAATACGTCGCGACCCCAAAAAACTATGACGTCAATACTTAGTTCGCCCGCCTTCTGCTCCAGTCCAAAACTGCGCCCTCTTCCCTCTCTTTCGCTCATTGTTTTTACTCTCTCTCTCTTTTAGTTGTCGGAGTATGGAAGCCATTAAGACACACACTATGTGAGGCGAGCTCTGTGCGTCGGCGCATAAATGTTTTGAATTCTGCTTCTTCTGCTTTGTTGCCTTTTGAACAACTGGCGCGGATACAGACACTGATACAGATACAATATTATCTGAGAACATTTCTCACATGAGATACAAAGTTTGAATTGTATGAGATACACACGTTATGGGCCTGCGAATTGTTCAGTTCAGTTTCATTTCGGTTTGGTTTTTCAACGCTACGATTTTCCTTTGAGTTTTTGTCTTCTTCTGTTTTATTTATTTTTTGCCGTATTTGTCTACAAAAAATTCAAATAAATATATTAAATAATTTAAGAAGTTAAACCATATATTTTTTTCATTTTTAAACGATCCTTAAAACCATTGCTGTGTGTTTTGTGAACAATTTTCTTTAGTGAGTGCTAAGAATTTTCATATTTTCGATTCGAAATGAATTTTTCGTGAGCTATTAATAGACCTGGGGCTTTTCATGGCTACCCAACGATCTCGGGCATCTCCGAGATCCCAGAGCCAGTGGCAGATTGCTGCTGCTATTGTTGTTGTTGTTGTTGTTATATATATCTGCATACATACAAAATACACTTACTACATGGTCCAAGCAAATGTTTCTTTTCCCATTCCCATTTCGATTGAGATATCGCTATCGATTATCGTGGTGTGCTAATCCCCTTGTGTGATCTCCATCTTTGTGCAGATTTAACGACGCCTCTGATGTCTGGAACAATGTCATTGGCAACTGAATAATGGATCTTGCAGATCAAATCGATGACTATATCTGTTCGTTCGAAGGACTTGGTGACTTAACAATGGACTCCCTAGCGATGTTCATTTTCTTGTGGGCCGTCTTGGCCCTCTTCTCCGTTTGGCTGTGCAAGCTCCTCTATCACAAGTATCTCAACAAGGGCGCCAATGCTCCAGCCAGCGCCAGCAACAGTCGCCAGAGCAGCGTCGCCCCAGTGACTGCTGGCGGCGCCAAGCCCGAGAAGCGTCTCTCCGAGCCACGCGAACTGATGGCCACCAAGAGCAAAATCGACGATCTATCCAAACCTCTGGCGGGCGGCGCTTCAGCTGGTCGTGGACGATCCAGTGCCTCGCCCATGGGCGGTGGCAGCGGCGGTGGCGGAGCTGCCGCCGGACCGCGTCGTCGCATGGTGCGTCAGAGCTCCACAGGACCCGAGAATCGCAAGAAGCGCTATGTGCCACCGCCCTCAAATGTGGTGGGACCCGAAACGGTAAGCCATAGAAACTGATTTACTTGCTGAACTATATTGATTGGTGTTTTGATTTGCAGAGCTCTGTGACCTGGACGAGTCAAGTGTTCCGCTGGCTGTACAGCGATCTGGTTATTGTCAACGAACTGCTGATGTCCTGGGTGATTGCCATGAATGATACGCTGCGCAAATCCGTCGAGGAGGTAAGTGCACACATGACATCAGTCTCTAAGCTTTGACATCATCAACAGAACTGAACAGAGGAGAACATCAATTCAGAACCGAATTCCCACTCCCATTGATTGTCACCTAGTTGTGATGTCATTTGGCACTTTGTCTCGTCCATTGAACTCTGTTCCCTCCGTCTGTCTGTCTGGCCTCGGCTTTCAACTTGAATTTACCGTCTACGTTCCCCTTCTCGCTCAGCATTTCATTTTTTTTTTAACTTGTGTATCCGCTGAGCCGTAACCGGCATCGAAACGCGTTTTGAGCGCAACTTTTCAACTTTTTATCGCCTTTTACGCGCCGAACTGCGCCCGCTCCCCGAACGTAGGCCAAGGTCAGCAGCGCATTTTGTTTATGACTAAAAGCTGTATAGTATGTGCCTGTTGGTTAGTCATTATCGCAGGTTCTCGTCATTCCGGATCGCGTACTCATGAACTACTTCTTCATGTTTGTCGCTTACGTAATGCTCTCCAGCCAGAGCCACAAAAACAGCTCCGATTGGCGGCTACAAACGGGTTTTGATGCTCTCCTTCTAGCCGGCATTGGCGCAACAAAACAAACTCTTGGCCAACAGAAGACGGAAGCTATTAGAATATTTGTTGAGCACATGCAGCGCAGAGTGAGCTCAGCTGCTCAGCATGATCAACTCTCTGCGAATCAAAAAAATGTTATCTAAAATATTTCACATAAAGTGAGGCACAAAATAACAGCTTCTCTTTCGGGCATTTTCACAACGAAGTGTTTCACAATATTATCTAAGGCTAGTCTCAAATTAAAAAAAAACGTAGTTTGAATGATTCCTGAAAATGTAATTACTTTTGTGTTGTAATTACATTGAAAGTAATAGTGATAACATTTAAAGCTAATCAACAAACAATTTTGCCATGTCGACTATGCTCGACTTAAGCTTTGTTAATTTTTGCCATTAAGATTAATTTATAACATATTTAGAACATTTAGTAAATAGCAGTACTTCATTTCAAACGATCTATAATTGTGTCAACATTACTTTCGAAAGTACATTCTATAGTCATGTGCTTATTGAAAAGAGAATAATACATAATGGTGAAATAATAGTGCCTTAAAAGAAATAATGTAGAAATATATATAAATAAATATATTGTGAAAGAACATATTAAACAACATACAATTTAATTTTGAATTAGCAGAAACTGTTGTTGACTAGTGCTATAATTGCTAAGCTGCAGCACTAGGAAGTATGTAAATAAATACTGAATAAAATAAATATATTTCGATCTGTGATTGTGTCAACAACAGTATTATTTACGAAAGTGAGCTGCAGCTTTTGGCACTAAAAATAATATAAATAAGTAATATACAAAATAAATAAATAAACCCCCTTTAAATTGCAGCATGGTGTGGCGGTCGAAGTGGTTCGTGTGCTGCCCGACAGTCCTGCGCCGGGGCTGAACAACATTTTCTGCAACTGCGAGGAGCAGAATCCCGCTGAAATGGTAAGGCGATGATGAACTTTAACCTTCGAGCTGAGTTAATGAGGTAATGCTTTGTGCTTGACTTGCAGCTCATCACCTTTGACTGTGACGCGATGCCCGTGCTGCAGGTGAAGACGTTCAGGCAGAAGTCGGGCAAGGTAGAGACATCGCACTACAAGGTCACCGTGTCGCGATTCCGAGCACGCATGTCCATCCCCATGAACTACAACACGCTCAAGGGTGAGATGCGTGTCGATGGCTATCCGGACGTAAGTAGCAAAAACAGATAGCGCTGATTTCAATCGCCTAGCGACTTACTTCAAATGACTCATTACCTTTGGCACAGGTGCGCATCGCGATGAACTCGGTGGGGGCCATCAAGGCCATGGATCAGGATGAGCAACAGCTGCAGACGGTTATCAGCGACATATTGACGACGGCACTGCGTGACACCATCTATCCAGTGGATTTCTCCATCTATTCGACCTGTCCGCGTGCCGAAGTGGAGCCATTGGAGCTACCTGTAATATATCCCGTCCATTATGACTCGCTGGCGGTGAGCGTGCAGAGCAGTGAGAAGCCGTCTCCGTTTCTGCTGCCCCCCTTCTGTGTGGTTCCCCTTTCTCTCTGTCTATCTCTGTCTTTATGTGTGTCTCTTCAGTTGGTTTTACTCAACATATGCGACACATTTGTCACCCTACACACACAACTCCAGCGAGAGTCTCTCCTTAGACTGTTCTCCACACAGACAAGAAACAACACTTCTCATTGTTCTGACGCTACACCAACAACTGCTCAATCAGTTTCGCACATGATTACTCAAACGAACATATGAATATCGTGATTCCTGTGTATATCTTTCTATATGTCAGATGTTTGTGGTTTCGATGTTTCGTTATTCATTTTATGAAATTCGCCTTTTATTTATTCTCTCCACAGGGCTGCAAAATCAAAGCTTTGCTTATGCTTTGTTAGCTAATTAATTGTAAAATCTAGTAACAACTAGAAACTCTCTTTCCTTCATATTTAATTTATGTATTTTATATATTTATAGGCAAATCGTGTTGAACCTTGCAAGATCATTGAATAGCTGTGAATTTCGATCAATTCAATTTCGATTCCCATTCATTTTAATTACATTATAGGGAAAAATGATTGCTTTTAAATACTTTCAGTGTGACGACGTTGGTAAACTTCAGAATTCCACACGCCTATTGCTTATACGAATAGATGAATATTGTAGATCCTTAGATGTTTTTCAGTCTATATGATTTTACCACTTTATTTTCTAGAGTTGATAATTTTAGAAAACTTTTGCACTGCAATGAAATACTTTTTGTTACAATTTTTATCACCCACCAAATACTATTTAGTGAATATTTTGAATACTTGCAAATTACTTTAGGCGTAGTAAAAATGTAGACATTGCAAATTTGAGAATACCATATATTCTTCTTCAATTTTGATCGTTGAACGGGTCTATTGCAGCCCTGTCATCCGCATCTCACAACGTCCGCATGTTTCCGTTTCCGTTTCAATCTCTCTCTCTCTCACTCTGTCTCCCATTTCATTTGCTCGCGCTCATTGCAACGCCTAAGTAAAAGTTTTCTCTCTTTTTTCAGGGCAATCAATACTTTCAATCTTTTTACAATTTGTAATACTTCCCCTCCACTCTCTCTCTTCACCTTCCCCTTTCCAACGACCTATCGAATAATTAAAGGCGAATTTCATAAGTTGCTACGCTAAGTGCGTTCTCTGAATCTGAATCTTCTGCTGAATTCTGTTAATTCCATTCACTTGTCACTCGCTCATTGCATGCTTGGCCCGATACACAGCACAATATGGATCACCTGGGATCGGGCATCTTGCGGGACCCACAGCACATGGTTTCGGGCCGTCGCTTGCTGGTCAAGATTGTCAAGGGCGAGGGGCTGCGCGATGCCCACGATCCCTATGTGGTCATCGAGATGGACGAACCGGCCCAAAAGAACCAGACGGGCACACAGCATGGCAGCAAACCCTATTGGGATGAGCACTTCCTCTTGTAAGTTCTGTCACCTAAGTGTACAAGATTAGTTAATAATCTCGTATCCTAATCTGCAGTGAACTCTCCCCGCAATCTGCCGAGATACTGTTTGAAGTCTATGACCGTCCAGTGATCGCCTCGGATCCGCCCAAATTCCTGGGTCTCGGCCTCGTTGGCATCGATGAGCTGGCCGTTGGTCCAGCCTCAACGCAGCTGCTGCAGCTCCAGCCCCGTCCCTACGAGACACAGCCTGTGGCTGGCGCCATCACCGTGGACTTTGTGTTCATCGAGGGCGCCGAGATACCAGCGGGCGCTCGTCCCAATCGCCTAAAGGAGGCCCTGCGTCTGAGCACGCCCGCCATCAACGAGCACATCCGCAACGGCGCCGATCTCGCCGATGCGGCTGTGCGTGCCCTCCAGGACGGCGCCCTCTCCGGCACCAGCGGTGGCCAGCCCAGCAAGAGCACTCTGATCATCCACAGCGTACAGCGGGTGAGTGGCACATCGTTTGTGGACACATATTTCCCACTCTGCAGCTCTCTCTATCCCGTCTTTATGATTTAATTTAATTTCCGTTCTCTTGCGCTTTCGTTTCGTTTCTTTCATTACATTTACATCCCGCCCAGAACTCGAGCAATCCCAACGCATACAAGGTAACGATTCCAGCATTGCCCGTTTTTCAGTTGATTTCAGTTCAGTTTTACTCTTAACTAACCCCGATCCTATCACGCTCATGGTGCATACGGATTACATACATCGAGCTAATCACAAACCGTTTCTCGTTCTGTTTATTGATCTGTTTATTGCCTAACCCTGCGCTTCTCTAACCACAACCAAATCCACATCGGCTGCCAGGTCGAACTGAGCAAGGATGGTCGCGTCGAGGTGACCGAGACGCCCACAGCTCTCGATCAGGCCGTTGCCGAAGCCTTCGAGCGTGCCGCCAAGGCCAGCGAGGCGGCGGCCAATGTCGAGGCCATCGACCACGTCGATCAGGTTGACAGTGGCCTGGTCAACGAGTCCGCCAATGCCAACGAAACAGGTAACCCCATCGAGGAGAGCACCGCCGAGGTGAGTAAGCAACTGTTTTCTAGCATGGCATGCAGTTTTTTGTATCTTTAAACTTGATTGCTCATCAACACTAACACTTGACTGTGGTTCGATCTTGCAGTTTGGCCTGCCGAACGCCGCCTCGTCGCCCAACGGCAGTGGATACCACAACAACTACAGCCTCAACGGCAGCAACAATCTCACCGGACAACCCAATGGCAGCGGCTCCGGCTACAACTCGAACAGTCTGTCCCGGAACGGTGCATCGCTGTCCTATGGCGGTCAGCAGATGGGCACTGGGGTGGGAGTGGGAGTGGGAGCTGGTGTTGGACCCGAGTTGGATGATCGCGGCAGGAGCAAAAAACGTAATTTCTTTGGCACCCTCAAGAAGCGGCTAAGCCGCTCCAAAACACGAACCCTTTCGGCTGATCAGCCCAATAACAACCATAAATCAGTCACAAATTCCGCCAATACAACAACAGCCACTGGAATAACAAGAACAACCACCGGACCCCTCAATGGTGAATCTTCCCGTTCATTATCTGTCGATCGTGCTACTCTGTCTAAAAGCAATTCACTTGGTAATTACCCAAACAATCACAATCACAATCACATTCACACTGCACCACACCACATGAACCACTTCACCACAGCCACAACCACACGCACATTTATCTACATTTTGTGTTCATTTGTGAATCTTGTGAATCCACATTTCGCAACACATTTGAAATGTATATGAAGTACGGTTGGTCTAAGGGACGTTCCACTGCACACAGCGGATGATAAAGCTCTTAGATATCGTCGAAAGACAATCCCTACTAAAAAGTATATACTACCAATAAGTATTCTAATTTGTTCTTGTAGTTTTGGTAAGAACACAAACCAAGAGCAATAACTGTTAGAGAATGTTGTGTTCTTGAAAAGGAATTTAAAATATGATTTGATCACATTCATGTAGAAAATTAACATATTAAAAACAAAAAGAAAGTCGAGCACTCTCGTCTGTGAAATACCCGCTACCCACTAATTTGATATATACGATATATAAATTCCAAAGAGTATTTTTTGTTTTCAATTATCCATTAACAATGATGACAATCCAGAATGTCAGAAATGCCAACATCTGCCTGTTACACTAAGTTACAATAAGTTATGGGTAACGGGTATAAATGTATTAGAATGACAAACACTCTAATATCAACTAGGCTGTTAATGCATTAATAATATTCTACTAAATTACACTGTTTAAATTTCTTTAATGTTTTTTAATTTTGAAACAATTCAATTAATTTATACATATGACTTTATACATGACAATTCGCATGACAATCAACACATTTAAAAATATTTACACAATTATTTTGAGAATTAATTTTCTAGCATTTTTCCTTATATTCAAATTCTTAATAATAATTAATGTCACTCATTTTTTTTTTCTTTACTTCAAGCATGCTTTGCTTTATTTATTTTTAAATACAATTTTAATTTTACTCTCCAATTTTTGTTTAATATCTACTATTCAATTATTGGTATACACGTAGTTCATTAATGTAGAGAAAAGTGCAGTTCAAGCGTGGACCTTTATGTAGTTATAATTCGAGAAATAAATTCCAAGAATAATGCAGTTGAAATGAACAAAACAGATTCATTCATTCGATGATCGCATCATATGCCATTTTCCAGTTGTACCCACATTGATATGCACTTACGAGTATTTGATTTACATTCTATTTACGTATTCACATATTGTCAAATGATGTCTTCATCCGTCTGCCATTTGTTCCATGTATTGTGTATTTATTTTTACGCAGTTCTTTGTTCTATTTTTCTTCCAATTTTCTCCATACAATGATCGCTAACCAACAACACACACAAATCTAATCTGTATGTACCTCTCCATATACTATATGTATTTACTGTAAACCGATTTTCTATACGTATACGTAATATCTGTGAAACTTTAAAACTGCACACTTAAACGATGGACACAATACACAAACACAATTAAATGATTTTCAAATAATTTGCATATTTACTTTAATTGGTTTTGAACAAATCTTATTATGATTTTCCTGGTATTTTCTTTTTTCTTTCATTTATTTTCATATTCGTGCTATTAATAAATTGTGGGTGTGTTTTTTGTGGGTCTCCCCGCTTTTTGGCTATGGATTTAACACAATTTAAATATATTATAAAATATATATAATATGATTTGATAATACACTGCAACAACAAAACCAAAACCAAAACCAACAACAACAACCACAACTGCATCTGCAACAACAACAACAGGACCCCGCATGGGCATTGGCTCGTCCATGACCGACCACTCACGTCGCTCTTCAATTTCAGAATCTTCGGCAATCTCAGGTTTCTCCTCGGCCAGCAACAAGACCTATGTGCACGAGGCATCCACCTTGGTACTGGAGACAGTCGAGAATGGCGTCAAGCGGTAATAGCATTAAATTAACCATCAAATCAAATGATTGAATCTGAAATCTGAATTTATTGCAGCCACTTTGTTGTGCCGCTGGCCATTGCACAAAGACCTCGCTGGCGTCGCAAGGGCACCAAGCTGCACATCTACAACGATCACACCTTCATCGCCAAGCATTTGAGCGGGTAAGTTGATCCCCCTTCCCAGTTCCTCCAGTTGCCATAGCTCAGCCGTATTCTGCAATGCAATTACAGTAGCGGCCTCCAGTGTTCCATCTGCATGAAGTCCATACCGAGACGACCGGGCAAGCAGGGCTATGAGTGCCGCGACTGTCAACTGATCTGCCACAAGCAGTGTCACATAAGGGCACCACAGGCGTGTCCCAATCCGACAGTACTCTCCATGGAACTGTAAGTACTCACAGTGTGGATCGTATGCGGAACGGCACTGTTTTTATTACGTCTTCTTACTCGAACTTATTTAATTATTTCATCGATTCATTTTATCTTTGATTTGGTGGTCGGCTCTAATATTTACCTAACTAATTTACAAATTTATTTTATTTTTTCTCTTTTCACACACACCCACACACACACACACTTATATCTATACAAAATTCCCCCGAACTCCTACGCAACGCTAGAACCTCATTTCCGGTACTCTCAGAGCGAGATTTGAACATAGTTAACTGAAGCAATATATATTTTTACTTATAAATCCAATATAATACTACTCTATCTATTTATTATAAAGTCCGCTAAATGCAGTTTAATATTTATTACAAGCAAGTTTCATTTCAATTGATACCTTTCTTTTTGTTCCGCTTTTCAACTTAAAATTGGCGTCAGAATTACAAAACAAAAAAACGAAAAAGTATTTTGCATTTGGTATTTATTTGCGGCTACACCTGCTTAGTAGTATATACTAACTGTTACTCGATTTATTAACACACACACACACAAATATTTACACACACCAATTTACGCACACAAACAATTCTTGCTTAATTGAATTTTTATCATCATTTCAACAGATTTCTAACATAAATTGTTATTTTTCTATTTCACAACAAACGAAAAACGCAAACAAACAAATACAACAAAAATACTCATAAATTCTGATTAAATACCATTTCTCACAAAATACTCAATTCATTGAAAAAGGATGACTAATGATCAGTGATTTAAGGCGCACAAACTAAAATAAATACTCGTACTGCAAATAAAATAAGTAAATAAATGTTCAATGAGGTCAAAGCTAACAACATCGGATTTATCCAGCATTTTGTAATTTTGACGCCAAATGCAAACTGTTTTCACGAAATACCCAAATGTATTCAATCAGGCAGTTAATCTGACAATAGTCAAGCTTCCCGTCCGGTAGCCCCCAGAAGTTGGGGCTTAAGAGTATTGTTTTTAACTTAGGAAAATGGGTAAGACATTCCATCGTCTGCATGGAGTTTCACTTTAAATGTCAGTTAATCGTCATCTTGTTGTCAACCAAAACTTAACACGCAACTTGTTCAAATGTTTTCGCATGTCAGCTACAAGAAATTTCAATTTACAATACGAATTCACATGTTTGATTTCACAAAATTTAATTGGAATCATTTGCTTTTTATGCCGCCTTTGATATGTTTGTTTTTATTTTTATGCATATATTTGACACATATTCTTACATTCTGAATTCATTTATTCACAGAACGAAACTTAACTCGACTGCGGCGGATCGTAGCATTAGGAAATTGTAAAAAAAAATCTACATTACAATATGAGAAATCGAATCGAAATATATATTTTAAATAGTTTGCATTGATAACACTAAGAAAACCCCCGGAAAAAATGATGAAAAAGAAATGAAACTCACGAACTCAGACAAACAGAAATACTTGCGTGCGTACATGGTATATCCATTTATGCTTATCTACTTAATAATATTTATAATTATGTTATTTATTTTATACACAAGTGCAATAATACTATGATTTTGCTATAAAACCCTCTAGGTTTTACTGTAATGCGTCTACAAACCGAAACTAATGGAATTTTGAATTTCTTATTTTTTTTACCATAAAATATAATAATTGTACAAATCCGAATCATTTTTGAATAAAAATTACTGGTAAACTGAAAACGATTTTAAATTTACCACACTTTTGACTTTTTATGGGTAACACTCTTGTGGCCAACCCCAACTAAGTGGCAATATCTGTTGTCAACATCTATCGATATAGTTCCACTACATTTATCGAATAGCGTATTACGATAGTCAATACCATTTTGATTTAACAAATTTAACTAAAGAAACAGTTTTTACAGCATAACTAATTTGCACATTTAAAACAAGATTATAATTAAAATAAATTGCAAAAATAAATCTTGCGGGGCAACTTGCTCAACATTACATAGCGTTAACAGCGCCAAATGAGTACAAACAAACCTGGTGGTTGATCTCTGTTAACTTACATTGCAGCAAAATGTTAGGCGCTGTCGCTGTATTTGTGATTTTTTTGTGTTCTCGCGCTGCACTCGTCGGTTGGTCGCGCGCGTGTGTGTGTGAGTGTGCTTGTGGTGCGTAAAATTATTCATTAAAATTGGAAAAATTTCATCGAGTGAGCACGTGTGTGCACCAAAAAAAAAGAAGTGCAGTTTGCCAGCAACAACAAATCTATCGCTGCGCCGTAAGTGTGCCCAAGAAACGACAAAGACACGCCTCGCCATGCTCCAAAATCATACGGCAGCAAGCTGAGCAAAAAAAAAAAAAAACAGCCTGCCGCAGTAGCGTCGCCGTCGCCGTTTCGTTGTTTTCGTGTTGTGTCGCGTGTGCCTGTGTGTGTGAGTTTGCCAACGCCGCCGTGTCTGTCGTTAGTCCGTGTGTGTGTGTATATTTATGTGTGTGTGTATTTCCAATTGGCATCTGTTTATGCTTGCATACAAATATAAAATAATAAAGCGGCCATAAAACGCAATCGGATAACACCCAAATATAATATACACGTACACATCTATATACATATGTATATATAATAAATAAATTAAGCGCAAATTTTTGTCATCGCTGCTGCGGCTGCGGCTGCCACTTGTTTTTCCACTTTTGCGACCGCGACGCTGCGCTGTCGACGTCGCTGCCACCGCTCTCGCTTTCTCTCGCAGTGCAACGCCAACGCCAAAACGTCGCGACGTCAGCTAAGCGTCGCGTTTATCATTATTCTTGGTCGCATGCTATTGTTGTTGTTGTTTTGATTTCGCTTAGATTCTTCAGTGTTATATTCCGTTGTTACGCGTACTCTGTGTGATTAATTCCGAGTGCAAAGATATTGTTGTTATTGCTCTTTCTCTTTCTATGTGTTCGTGTTAATGTTAATGTTCGAGCTAATTTCGATTTCGATTCCAGTTCTATAAATACGCTAATAGTTACCATTACGTAACTCCAAGTCTACATTTTCCTCACTCTCCACTCTCCAGTCTCTAATCAACTAGAAGTGTTCACAATAAACGAGCGCCAACAAAGGCCTCTCCAAAACAAAATGCAACACATTTCTCAAATTAACAATTATTGAAATTAAGACAAAAGAGCGCAAAGTTCAACAGCAAAGAGCAGCAGCAGCAGCAGCAGCCGCAGGACAACAACTTAAAGGGACAACAACGAGGAGAAGAACAACTGTAGCGGAGCAGCAGCCAAAACAGTGCTGCCAATTGAGGTTGTCGTCATGGCCGCAGCTCATGGTCACCACAACGCCAATTTGCTCAGCTCGGACATCTCGCGACGCAATCCGCAGGATGAATACGAGCTCATACAGAAGATTGGCTCGGGCACCTATGGCGACGTCTATAAGGTAAGTTTCGAAATTTCACAACTCAGCGACGTCAACGTCACAGTGCTGCCAGTGCGAGAAAGTGCTGCCAATTGGGCTGGTCTATCAGTCAACCACACCCACACACACACACGCACACACGCAGACAGACTAAGCGCCACTTTGTAGAAAAGAATTCTTCCCTCCCTCTCACACATACTGAAATGCACACAACCAAAACAAGTAAATGAAAGCATGTTTGCAATTTAGAATTTGTGTACGTATGTGTGCGTGTGCGTGTGCGTGTACAATGTTCTAGTACTCCACTTCCCCCCCCCCCGCACCCCAGGAATTGCCTTTTGTTTTGCTTTGCATTCCTGATGCATCTCTATTGCCTCTGCTGCTGCTCATGCTGCTTCTGTTGCTCATGCTGCATCTGCAGCTCCGTCTGCATGAGTGCACGTGCAGCCGCTTTGCTTCTCTGCCTCTCTCTACTCCCCCCTCGTACATATGTTTGCGTTCATATGTGTGTGTGTGTGATGCTGTCTAAATATGTGTGCATCGCTTTTTTGCTCCCGTTTCCTTTTCGCTCCTCGTTTTTTTCTTTTCTTCGTTTTGTTTATTTTGGTGCACGTCGAGTGTTAGTGACGCTAACGCAAGCAACGCTCCACAAAATATGACAAAAACCCTCCACCCCAAAAAACGGCCACCAGCTAAAGAAGAAGCTGAAGTTGCCCTTGCACTTTAAAGGGCGTGCGTAGAGGCGATGATGGGCAGTGGAGAGGCTAAGAGAGGCGGAGCACTCACTGGCCAGTGGGTGTGGCCATAATGCATTTCTGATGTACGGAACGCGTAATCCGCGCGCAGAGCAATGCGCTTTAACAACCAAAAACTAGTTGGAATTTCTGAATCGAAATGATTCTTCTACTCTCTGCAACATCTCCTCCCGCCCAGCAGCAAGTTAGTCATTCACAGCCAGCCACGCGCTCGCATTGATTATGCGGATTAATTCCAATCCGGAATGTGCGTATTTATGTCTACCCATCTGTGCTTCGTCATGATCTGTATGCTCACAATGTGTTTATAGAATTTCAACTTTGCAAGCTGAGCAATATGCAAAGTATGAACTTTACACTATAAACCATTCAAAATGAATAAAAAATATATATAGTAACTTATTATGTGAAGGTGTATATAAAATATATTATATACAAAAATAACAAATACATATTTAGTTACAAAAAAAGATTAAAAGATAATCATGGTTTATCTCACATTTAAATGCAAGCTAAGCTATATGCAAAGTATAAACTTTAAACTATAAAGAATTCAAAATGAATACAAAATATATAGTAATTAGAAACATCATAAGGTTTATAAAAAGTATATAAAAAGAAATACATATTTTGTTACCAGAAAAAGGTTCATTAAAATAATAATTATTATACATACATATGTATGTATATACAAGCAAAGTACAGTAAAAACAATAAACTTATTAGAAATATCAAAACTAAAGTACATAATAACAAATACATACATATTTGGTTACTAGAAAAAGGTTCATTAAAAAATAATCATGATGCAATAATCGATAAACATCACATTTAAATACTATATCAAACTTATTTAGATATGACGGAATACAAATAACTTGTATTTGCACATATTCAAAAACACAAATAAGTTTGCGTACTTCTTAGATTACACAGTACTCATTTATATGGCAGGTAAATGCAATGTAAGATATATATAGTATGTATTATAGTCACCTTCATAGGGTCAGACGTGCGGACAGAGCATTTTGATGACGACGTCACGCTCTGGTACTCGGAGTAGAATCAAGAGTCGATTTGCATGGAAATTGCTAAAGTTCTGGGCTCTGGAGGAGCATAAGAGCATATGGATGTGTATATGCTATATGTGTATGCAACACTTGGGTCTGTGGTGGTTGTGTTGTTTTTCATGCGTCATGTGGCAAAGCCAACTGCACATGAATATCAACGGCAGTCGCTGTCCCGTTCGCCAGTGTGTTGGCACATTTATTTATTTGCACATGCGGAATTTGTTGTGCTCAAGCTAGAATTTATGATGCCACACACAAGATCGTGATACATCCCTGGCAGGCACACGCTTTCCTCTCTTACTTACTGCTACTCTGGATCTCACTCTTCATTATTGCCATATTGAAAATACGATGTTTTGCTAAGGGGAGAATCAAATGAGAAAACGCGAGTTTATTTACTCAAGTATGATATTTCATATGGTGCGCTTCAATATTAAATATAAACGAAGCGAAATCGATCGAAAATACATTTGAAATGGAAAACAAATGTCTAATCGATAATTAATTACTACACGTGCTACAATAAATATTATTTTATGTGCGCATATTTATTTAGTATCCGAATGTCTTCACCTGCGTTTTCAATTTGAAATTAATGAACGCAGCTCGATAATTTGCGCAAACACAACACGTCATCGTTCTCGAGGTCTGCCTTTGTCTGCTGTGTACTAATATGTCCATAATAATGTGCGATGTCGTTGCTAGCTATCAATTTACACCTATAAAATCCAGCACAGTTTCAGCAACAACAAACAATGACAAAAGTTCAAATGCCTTCAGTTATTATTTTTTATTATTCACCCAAATAAAGAACACGCATACCGACATATTGCTAAATGTATGTGAATACATATGCACATACATATGTATGTGTGTGTGTATGTGTGTGCGGTAGCTCCAAGTTGTGATTAGTCGGACAAAAGGTGGAAATTATTGCGGAGGCAGCCAGAAAAAGCCGAATCGAAACCAGCAAATGAAACTGAACTGACAAACAAACAAACAGGGCAAATAAATTGCACAATACGCCAGATTTCCTTCCGTAGGGGAAGTTGTGTTGCCAGGAATCGGGGGAACGGGGGACACAAGGATCCCAAGGAGCAATTCATTATTGAGGCAGAACAAAGTCTACTTAAAGGCGCGAATGAGAGCGAAAGGAAGTCGAAATTGAAGTAGAAGTAGTAGAGCAAACAGCAGAAGAAAATGCCAGTAACAGTTACAGTTACAGCTACAGCTACAGTCATAGTTATGCAATGAAATATGGCTCTCACTAATACAGGCACACGTACTTAGACGTAGGATGATTGCCTTTGCCAGGCACTTGACTTCGGCGTGCATTGTTGCCATTGTTGGTCGTTGTTTGCTGGTGTTGCTATTGTTGTGTTGTGTTGTTGTTGCTCTTATTCCTATTCCCGGTGTTGTTCTTGTTGTTGTTGTTGTTGTTGTTGGGCTACACATTTTTACAATCAGCGTCGTCATTGTTGAGTTTTGTTTTTGTTTTTGTTGTTGTTGTTATTGTGCACGCAACACGCATGAAAACATGAAAAAATTGGCGCAAACCACTCGACAAAGAGGAATAAGTGAGTGGGTAAATGTGGGTGGGTGGCTTGGGTGGTGCACACTCTGTGGACGGGGAGGGTGAGTGACTGAAACATTGAAAAAATACGCAAGGATGCTGGGGAAGAGTGTGTTCAACTGCGAGGTACCCGGTAGTTGTAAATCAAGCTAAACTTGCTTATATAATGTAAGCCACAAAAGTCAAATTTTAATGTATATAGAAGTTTTTTTTTATAGAGAAACAATAGACAATTGCTTTGAAGAAATCGACAGCATGTCGTATACTTTATTTTCTGATAGTTTTACTATTTTGGTGAAAATCGAAAAAACACGTCGTATACTTTATTTTCAGATAGTTGTATTATTTCGATATAATTGTACTATAAAAAGATGTTGCTTCTGATATTGCAATAGATTTTCAAGAGTTTTGCAGGAAAAATGTAAAATTCAGTATTGATTAATGTATGATTTAAGTTAAAAAAAGGATTTCGTTATAATTATACTGTAAAAACAATGTCGTTTCTGAGTTTTGTATGAAAAATTGATAGTAAATTTTCGGCTCGTTGATGTGAAATGTTTCTCTACATCGAAAGTTACATTTTCTGTTGTTACAAAGTTATAATACCCCAGTGCGCCAGCGGATACGGGTATAATGACTATAGAAAATAGCAAGGAACGAAGTGAATTCAAGCAGTGCACTGAAGAGCCAGAAGAAAAGAATAGAATTGGTTCAAAGGGAAGACGGACGGACAGGTACGAAGGCGGGTCACGTAGCAATATTTGGAAGAGCACGTGTGTCTGTGTGCGATTGGGCGTGGCAGAACCCACCCACCCACACATAGACACACTCGGCCGCAAATGTTTGCGTAGATGCGTTTTGCTCTGCATAAATTACAGCCACATTTATGCACATACGGATTCTCATAGCTCAATGTGTGAGATCAAATCCATCTTCAAACTGGCAACCAAAAACTAGAGACCTGAGCGCAGATAAATAATTTATTGACTATTGCAACACTATTATTTATAAATAAGCCGTAGCAGATTTTTTGGTGACTGATATGCATATGAATACATTTGAAAATCTATTGGTTTATCAAAATCGAATCAAGCAACTATATTGTTCATTTATTTCTATTTACATTTTCTCCCTTTTGTTAGTTTATAGTTTTTCTTTATGGATTTTTTTAAATTTATTTAAGACTTGTTAATCAACTGCAAATCATATTTGTTATTTGATTATCAATAATGGAAAGCAGAAAAGCTATACAGATTGCGTTATAATTCAGTTTAAAGCTTAAACGAACGAACTAATTGCATAAATGAATAACATTTTGCTTCAACATGAACGCTGGAAATATTCATTCAAATGCCAATTTGGTACGCAATCAAACTTTAATAAAGCCAGATTTGATGGGTAAAACATCAACCACACTGTTCATTTACCCATCTGCATGGGTTTCCCTTTTTTTTTTATGGGGCCTCGCAAAGCAAACAAATCAGCGGCCTTCATTCGCACTACGCAAACGTTGCAGTGTTGTCAGGCAACACACGCGCACCACGCAGACAGAGTCTGCTACTAGCGTAAAAAAGCCACAAAAAAATAGAATTCGCCTTGAACTATGTTACGTCTCAATAAGCGGACAAAAAGGGTAGAATGGTAGGAAGAACAGTGCGAATGAAATTGAATGGACAACGAATGGGTCAAAGGCAAACACAGAGTGCCAAAGGGCTGCTCAGTTCGACAGCCCGTGTCTGCATCTTCTAGGACGCGTCATGGCAGGGAAAACAAAACAACAGAAACAAAGCGAAGACAAGCAAACACATCCCAGGAACATCAGTGAGAAATTTCCGACTTTGGAGAGGGAATTATTCAACGGTTTACGCCATATTCAAATGGGAGATTAGCCAATGTCGCTGGATTTATGTGATGCATGGAAAGTAATTGAAAGTACAGCGTAATCCGGGAGAGTAACAAGTCGTACAATGGAGATTAGGGAGCTGGGGTTCAACCAGTGACCTAATTCCGCGTCGTTGCAATAATTTGCACATCTCCTTTGTTGAAAGGGTTGACGGGCGACACGATGTTCATTGTGTGGAGCAGTTGGCTAGGCTCGTTTTGGGGTTGATTCTCCTTGGGATTGGGGATGCGATGCGGTGCGGTGCTGAGCGGTGATATTGCGTGGGCCTCGTGAGCTGTCAGCTTGATGTCTTGTCGCTTCCCACACAAACGCAAACACAGAAACAAATAAAAGCTGCCAAGCACAATACACGGTCTACTGTACACGCAACTTGCCTCATGCTGCAACTGACTTTCCCTGCTCGGAAAACTTATCAAACAGTAGAATTTTTCCTCGGGGAGTATAAACGTAGCTCATCTGTAACCGTTTAGACGTCGCAGTTGACCTTAACTAATCCACTCGCCAAATCAACTTAAACGAACCGAATTTAAATAAAATGCCCAGCGTCATCCATTTTGGTAAGCTCCCCCCCCTTCCATCACACCATTGCCCCCAATCTCGTCTCGTCCGCAAAACCCAAAATCCCAGTTGTGCAAATATTGGGAGCTGCCTAGCGGCTGTCCCCGTCTCCGACCCCGACTTTGTTCCTTTTTCAACTCTCTCTCTCGACTTGTCGCCTCATCCCGAGTGGCTTTAAAACATTTCTGGAGTATTACACAGTTTGCGCCACGCCCTTTAGTCCCATCGCCGACATCAGCAAATGTCCCTAAGTCGACTAATAAAAAAAAGGTAATCCAGATCCTTTTTTTTTATATTTTTATTTATTTTTGCTTGTTGTGTTTAAATTCCTGTATTCTAGTCCAAGAGTGGTTGCCGATGGCAGGAGTGCTTAGGCCAGGGACATCCTTTTTATGCCATTTATCTATCTGTCGCCGACTAGGTGTGGGCGTGGCCTGAGTTGGCTTTTATGTCACTCTGATATCATTTTAGACGACTTTGACACGTTTTTTTTCTAACCACGACAGTTGCAGGAGATCTTTGACTCCCAACTCTTACTGGAATTTTCTTTTCTATATTTTTCATAGCATTTTCAGCCAGGATATTTGCAGTAGATCCTTGGCCTTCTATTGCTGCTTTTTTTACGTGCAAAGCAGAAAACAGATCTTTCACTTTAGGTATTTCATTTCTTAGCTTTCGGAAGTCCCATTCATCTCTGCAGTTTTCCTGCGAGGGCTGCTTCAAGACCTGAGCCGGCGGTTTAATTTCTTTATTTATTTAACGTTAAATGTCAACAAAAGAAATACATTTTAAAATTACATTAAAATGTAAAAAAATACTCTATAGGAAGTATCGCAATTTTAGTTAAAGTAATAATACATTTTGAATACAAAAAGCTTAAAGATAATAAAAATATACAATTAGAAATTTGAAACTAACTTCAAGTTTTTATAAAATGAAAAAATCGTACAGCATTAGAAACAATAGATTCCTTGAGAACGTTAAAGAATTTAATTTTTTTTTTTTGACATTTATCTTGCTTCTTCATCATTTCAACCTAATATAGATAGATACATCAATGACCACCCTCGCCAGGAACTTTAGCCCACAACGCCTTTAGCTGCCTCCTTTTTGGGACTTTTTTGCTGTCCATTATTTTGACTATTTCCTTTCGACATTTCTTTGACTACTGAGCGAGAGATACATCTACTTTTGCCTCAATTCGTTGGTCTTCAGCATCAACTCCTTTTTTTGCTTGCTGTTTTCCACTTGTCAAGCCGAAGGTTACACAGTCGCCACTTAAATTGGATATATGCCAGGGCTCTAGACACCCCTCCGCCTGCCCTTTCCATCATCTATCTATCCATCTATCTCGTTCTCTAGCTCTGTTGCCTGTCCTTGAGGCACAGCCCAAGAGGAAGTATTTACAGTTGTTGTGCTCCTTCAGTTATGCGGCTGTTCAGCATGTTATTTGGCCAATTTTGCCATCATTTTCCGGGGGGAACAGCTCAAACTGAGCTGCTGGGATCTGTCCCACTCTGCCAACGTTGATTCCTGCATGGCGTTGCCAAAAACTTTGCCCTTTGCTTTGCTGCCGCCAAGACGCAAGGCAGTCCAGTCAAGCCTTTTAGCTGCGTCCGTTTTTGGGCGAAGCTGCAAAAGTTTGCCACGGATTACAGCGTCGTTGACTTGGGCCAAGAATTTGCCATATTAAAATCGTCGACTGGCTGAAGCTTACTCAGAAATATTATTAACTCGCCCCCCCTCCATCCAAACATATTTGTTGCATGAAGTCATCGCACAGCCAAGCGGCAAGGGGAGAGGCGGGTGACGCCTCCATTTGGACAGGCAACGCTGCGCATGCGCAGAAGAATTGAAAGCAAAGACACTGCAACTATTGATGTCTGTTGTCTCTCGACTCAAGAAGGTTCGCTGAACTCGAATCTTAATTGCTCAGCGCTGTGACAAAGTGACAATTGTTATAGTTGCGTCTATTGTTATTCTTCGTGGGGTTCATGGTGGTTGTGTTGCTGCAACACTTTGCACAACTTTGAGCGTTCGTCTGTGACTTGCATTCCACTTGAGCTGCTGGCTGTACAAGAAGATGTGGAAGATGTTGCAGTCTGCAGGAGCTTGAGGGGCACACGACCATCACAACAGAAGTCAACGTGACCGCGAGTTGTCGTTGCAGAGTTGAGTCGCCTCAGGGTAGTTGATTAAAAACTTGTAAAATTATGCAAGTGAAATGAGCTATTTACAGCGTCTGCTGCCACGCCTCCCCTTGCCCCCCGTTGCCAACCTTTTCAGCATTATTCTGTTTTGGGGTGCCTGGTGGGGTCGGTTGTGGTTTCATAATCGGGAGCAAAAAGTTTTCGTTTGTTGCTTTCCATAATTTCATTAGTCGTTGCGCTGCTGCTGAGCCAGAAACTTTTCCCAGCTGCAAACAAATTCGTATTAAAATATGTAATTCCAATTTGCAACTCCCCTCCAAAGCGAGGTGGCGATCCAATGCGAACGCGCAAGCAAACTGAGCAACTGATGAGAAATGTGAATTAAGTGTTGTTGTTTGTGTGTTGTGTAAAACTTTGGCTAGTAAATTCATTTGAAGCATCTGCAGATGCAAAATCGATTAAAGACCCTAAAAGCAGCAGCAAAACAGCCAAACAGCCGCAACAGCTGTGCCTAATTATAAAATAGAAAAATCAATCAAAAACATTTCCCGATTTAGGGAAATACTCGCAGGCAATAAACCAATTTGTCATCCTGAGCATCAACTTTTTAAAACCAGATAACGAATGTGGTGAAAAGCGACCAGCAAAATCCATTTCCAGAAGAGCAAAAGGGATGCGACTTCCATTTTCATCATAGTTCATTCAAAAGCATAAACTTTGCTGTTCCAACTTCATCATAACTTTTAACCTTTTGTGGCTTTAATTTGTGTAACTGTCAAAATGTTTACCAAAATTATTACTTTGCGGTCAAACTGGGGCCAACAAATTAGATAGCTGTCCTTTAGTGCTTTAGTGTGTGGGCAATGCAGTAAATTTTCGCACAATTAGCTGCAAAGATAAAAAACGAAATTATATTTTCGTATAATATTTGATAGCTCGAATGTTAAATTTAAGTCCTTTTGAGAGACTATTAAAACTATTGAGGCCAGATGGCGCCGCCCTCTAGGCCTGTCTGAATGGAGCTTATGAAATACTTGAGAAAATAGTGATTAACCCTAAAAGCGATTTCCATAAACAGCCTGCGCATAATTAATCAGCATTTTCGTCCATTATGAGCGAAAAGCGGTAAAAGTCGACGCTTGTCTCCCTTCCGCCGCTTCCTTCTGCAGATAGAGCGAAAGATTGCGGCGAAAAAAAGGCCGCAAAACACTAAACTGACTTTAATTGAAGACGACATGATGAAATTATTAAAATTATGAGGCCTGACAGCTTAGAGTGGGTGTGATTAGGGGGACGACGAAAGCGTGGACAGAATGGAAATGCTTTTTGGAGAATATTCTCCAAAGGGCCTGAGAGAAATTCCTTAACGGAGAGAGGAGAACAAAAAAACGAGAAGCAGACACAAAAATACAATTAAGTAAAATAATTGCGTTTGAAATAAACTTTGTGGCATGAACCGACCTCTCAGGCAGTACCTTAAAAGCGAGAGAAAGAGTGAGACAAAAAGAGAGAGAGAGAGCGAGAGAGAGAGTGAATTGCCACTTGGAGTTGGGCGTGAGGCGAAACTTGGTCAAAACATTGAATTTGTTTGCTGAGGCAATTAGTTAATGGAATCTCCATACACATATAGAATCATATTTGCTCGTATAAATGATATAAAAGAACAATATAAAATGAAACTACAGCAGTCGCTCAAAAAGAGCAACGTTGCAAATATTATATAAACCATGTATTTGTTAAATGTTTTTGTACATTCGAAATACATTTCGAAGTAGAAATTCACTGGTTGAAAATTGACAGGCAATTAGGAAGGCATAATCAATAAAATACCCAACACTAATATAATGAGATCGAGTTAGAAGAGAAGGGCGGGAAAGGAAAGAAACACATTGTCGAGGAGACAACAAAACAGTCCGCAGAGAACAGAGAACAGAGAACAAGAAAAGCCATAAAAAGTAAGTAATACCAAAAGTTAAACAGAGAAAACGAAAGCTCAAATGAAAATAGCACAAAGAAAAGTTACAGCACACACTGAGAGTGGAACAATGAAAATGTGAAAAATATGATAAAAATGAAGTACGAAGAAACAACAAGAACAACAATCACAACAACAACGACAACGACGGCAAATGAAATGAAGAAAACGCCCCGAGACGAAAGTCAAATAAAAAGTCTTTAGCAACGCTTCTTCATTTGGCCCCAGCTAATAATTTATGTGGCATTGTCTCTTAGTTTTCCGCTTCTGTATATAGTCGCAGTCGAGCATGTGGATATGGATATACATATACTATATATATATTCATATATGTATTGTTCAGCGTGGTCCTAGCTCAATGCTTTGCAGAGCAGCGCGCTTCATTAGACTGCAATCGCATGGGGACCAAGGAGATTCGGGGTCGGGGTAAAAAGGAAGCGGGTAGTGTGAGGTCAGTGTCAGGTCAGACACACTGCTAATTTTACAACTCTTTTTCAACTGGTTTTGTTTTTATTTGTATGGTGAGTGCGAAGAGCGCTGCGCTAATGTTGACAGCTGATGATGATGATGAGAATTTGCGATGCTCGCATTTCTCGCTACGCTTTTCACATTCCCTTTTTTTTGTATTTTGTATTTTGCCGTTCATCAAACGAGGTGGTGGGGAGCGCACTGGGGCCTTGACCTTGAGCCGCCAAGACAAATGTGTGAACAGCAGAAACCACGGAATGACTGATGAGCGTGCCCAGACTCGAATACATAGCTCACGATGATGCTCATCATGAAATTCATGGAGACGATGATGATGAAGTCGAGCGCAGCTGAAAAGTTGAGCACGTAACTCAGGAGGGCGCCACCTAGTCTCTGATTTATGTCGGGCCCCATCACGATTGCGGGGAAAAAGTTAATCAAGTTTACCCTGAAAGGAGCCAACTTTCTGTGGAGAGAACTCAGTAGTTTTTCAAGGCATTACTTACGTAAATGACGACGGCGATGGCAACGGCAACGCAGCTTCGCAGCCCTGCAATTGTGTCAATATTTTACGTGCAACGCCCACAACTATGCAACAATGGCCGGCTAGCCGACACAGTCGAGCCAGGCGCCTGGCCGGCCAGTTGTGCCGCGCCCAACCATGTCTCCTCCCCTCCTGTCCAGGCCCGTCCAAACCGCTGACCAATATTTCACAAACAATGCCAAAAGGCGGATGCAGCCAAACAGCATCAAAACTGCAGCCTGCTGTGGCAAGCAACCGCTGCGAATACCAACCAGTTACCATCCACCACCCCCAGAACCCGCAATCCTCGTTCCAGCTCTTTGTTCCGCCCCTTGGTAAAGGTAGACGGCTTCTATGCCACAGTTGGCAACAGGCTGGGGCAGCCAGGCAGCCTGGCAGCCTGGCAGCCTGGCAGCCTTCCTGGCGAATGACTTTTCCCTCTGTGCAGATCCTTCAATTATGCAATTTTCTATTTTTCAATTTTGCACAAATTGTAATTCTAGTTCCAGCCAAGGCGGAGAGTGTGCAATGCACTTTGTCTGGGCCCTACCTATGTGTATTGAGAGCTACATTTTCCACATTCTTGATTAAGTTTTTCATATCACAAACGAATGGTAACTTCAACTTCAGTTGCAGCTGCTTCTTGCTTGACTTGAAATTGGAGCGCACACAATGGCCTGGCTTTGAAACATATGTCTGCTTGTTGGCCACATTCTATTACCATTCCACTGGCTCTTGCATAACTCTAAAAAAAACAAACTCTCATCCTGTATACATAAATTATTTACAGAATTTTCCTTCGAAAAAGAGGCTTCACTTGTGTCACGTGCCTAGCAAATCAATTTCTCTTATCGCTTGTTATCACTTGAGTTTAAGAGTTTTTGCCTGCAATGAGGCAGATGCCAATTTTCCACTAGACACACATACCATACCATACACAACGAGAAAAAAATATGAAATAATTGACGTGGCTTAAAGTGCTTTTTCAGCCCACAACAACCCCTCTGAGAGGGGACAATGAATCGATCGATATATGAAAATTTACATGAAGTATCCATTGGCAACGTTCTCTAGGCTGTTGTCGCAATTCATTTCTAAGGCTCACCAAGAGCATCGCAGAGGAGCATCAAGAGCCAGGGGGGGGGTTTAGAGGAGCATCAAGAGAAATTGGCTTGTACTATACCCTTAGTAGAAATAATGGCTGCCTGGGCGCCCAATTGATGGCTGGTTATGAGTTTTCCCATATTATTAATTTCAAGTGCCGCAAAATGCGCCAGTAAATTTTCACTCTCATGTACTTTGGTTTTCCTCCTACTTATTGTTCATGTTGTTGCTGTTGTTGTTGTTGATTTTCCGAATGAGCGCTGGGGAAAATGTGGTAAATAGATTGTAAATGCTGTGCAAATTGTGCTAAGTAGTTGCCACTTTATTGTACAACTGTACGCATGTATGGAAATTTGTACTCCCAATTGTAGAAAAGTTTTCGTGTTAAGAGCTTTTCTTTGTCGAGACTTAAGCGTTGATTCAATTTAACGATTTGTGGCTGAAGCAATTAAATGTAATTTGTGACTACCCCAGAAGGGTGTACACACATACAGAATATCATATTCCAAATTAAGCAAAACAGCTATAAATAACCGAATATTTATTAGAAAGTTCAATAAATAAAAATAAGTTTCCAAAAATTCATTTAGGAATAAATAAACGAGTCGGCGATTTATTGTTCATTAAATGCCATGAGTGCCTGTTTTTTTTAGAGATTATATGAGTCATACTTGATACATATTCTTCTGCCTAGTGCCGAAAATAGTCTCTCTATCGTGTCACAACTATAGGGGAATAGACGGTAAGGGTATAAGTTCGTTGGTAGCCGGAAGACAGTTTTGTTTTTAAGTGCTGCCAACTGTCATTGCTGGCGACACGTTGTTTCAATGGTCACGTTTCGATTTGGGAAACCGCCGCCAGGTAGAGAACACGCGCAACATTGCCCCCTGTTCCTCCCAGCTTACTAAATGTGATGAATGCGGAGGTGTTGTTGTGTTGTCGCTGCGAGAATCTGCGAATGAAAGAGAACAGTATAGAGAGGGAGAGAGAGAGGTAGAGAGAGAGGGAGCTAGAGAGTGCTGGTGTGTACTAGGAGGCATGAATGCAGCACATTTCAAGCAATGCCAATGGATGAGTGTAGTGCAAAGTCAGCGCTAAATGATTAATGAAAAGAGAAAAGTGAAAAAGTACTTGGAAAACAAAAATGATAAGGCAAGTGGAGAACAGAAAACAAACAAGAAAGCTACGTCGACTGTGAGATACCTTAAAAGCGCATATATACATGTAATAGAGTGTTATTAGAAAGATAAGATACTATGGTACTAGTTGAGCGTTAAAGCCTACGAATTATTGCAGCTGCAACAAGCCTATTATTCTATTCGAAATTACTATCAAAAAAATGTATATATGGTTTTATATATTACAGTTTTCCATATAAATTGACTGATAATATATAAATTTGCCTCAAATCCGAATGTCAATAGAAATTACTGAGAAGTGTAGAATCGATGGTGTTGCCAACGCCAGTTTGCACGAGTTTATCTGGTTGAGTTATTGCATACCGACATATGCGTCTGCTCGCAGGCTTTCAACAGCTTTAGCAGCTGTTTCGTTGTTGGTTATCGACGTAAAGAGCTATAAAAGTGCTGAAAGTGTGACATACGGCAAATGCGGCCCGATATGCGATATGTTTGTTATCGTTTCAAGATTTAGATACACATATCCCACGCCCCTCTCCACCTCTCCACGAGCTAATTGAAAACGCAGGCACAGAGCGGGGAATCCACGCGGGCACTCGACTCATGCACTCGACTCATTCATTGATTCGCTGAGTGAATGGCACAAAGATACTCACACTACACTTAGTTGAACTGAGGAAATTAGCATACGGCTCTGACGATGAGAAGTCGTTGACGGAACAACGTTTACCATTTATGCGAGCCCGATGGCACCACAGCGGGAACGGGGCGACGTGTGGCACGCCCATTAATGGGGGGCTTCAGTTTAAGGTGCCTTTGCCTAGGGCACACACTCGAAACACGCACACATTTAACGCAAACAAATCCTGGTGCGGCAAAGAAACATTTATTGCATTTTGAGATTAAGCAGGCAGCTTAATGAGCAGCCATGTTGCTGATGGTACAGTAGACGCTCGCTAAACGAATCCCCTTGTCGCACATGTATTTATTAAATATTTATTGCACTGTCACTGTACTGTTTAGTATGCTTAGCATGTTTAGTTGCACATTTTCAATTAGTGCAAAGTTGAAACTCAACTGATGTTTGACCTTTAATCTATTGCTGGCAACTTGATCCCTGATACGACGCTGGCCAGGGAACAGCTTTAGCTTAGAGCCAATTCACCGTAACTTGGTCACGTGCCACGCCCCCAGCCCATCGCCCCCGCAATGCACTAGCTTAGCATTCAACTGTGAATTGTCGTTGTCAATCAATGGACATGTTGTAGTTGTCGGTGTCCTTGTTGTTTGTTATCGGGTCGGGGTCATTCAAAACAAAAGGCAAACAAATGAAAAACATTCAGGGCATTCACATAGATACAAATATATATATTCGTGTATGTGTGTGTTAACCTGCTGGATGGTTTGTTGGCCCGGGTGTTAACTGGCCAAAGCCGGGCAAAGCTTTTAGCTCAAGCTGATGCCACAAAAATATACCAAAAATAAAAAATAAAAATACATGAAATTAAAAGCAAAATCCTTATTGCATCGTTGAGTCAGGACCTAACTCTCGTTTTGGCAACGTTCACGCTCACGGAGGAGCGAAGAGACAAGTTCATTCAGCGTGGCAAATTTTGCTTTATATCCTTTTACTGTAAAAGGCATTTTAAATTTTGCTCGTCGTCTCTCTGCCCCGCCCCGACCATCCATGTCATTCTCGACGTGCTCTCGAGAATCATTCACCTTATGCGCACCACACTTGCCACAGGCCACTTGACGCCCACGTAAAGACACAACAAGCACAACAAACAACCCAGTCATACTCAAATGAGTGAATGTTCCCCTGCTCTGCGTATGCGTGTGTCATGTGTATGTATTTGTTTGTGGAAAGGAGGTTAACTTTATTATATTCTGCCGTGTGACACATGGGGGAGGAGGGAAGGAGCTTAAAAGTCGTTTTATACCGTACAATGCTGAACGAAGAGATTACAATCTACTATTCGAATGATTTTAAATTGTTATGTGCCCATTCCCTTCATCATTTGTATCATTTAATCTTAATCAACAGATTTAGATTAAAAAGGAAATAAGAATTTCACATAATGGCAATGCAATACATAATATGGGCTGAACATCGTTATTTAGTACAATCAATGAATGCTTTTCGCATTGCTGATTGAAATTTGTGTTTACAAATATTTTCTATTAACAAAATATAAATGAAAACAAAAACGCTGAATCGACAAATACTCATTTCAGTAATGACAGTTAGATTAATCTATTTGTAAAGTCAGCGAATTTTACATGAAAAAATAAAAAGATAATTATCGGTATGGTATAGTTTATTCATATAGTTACACATAGGTCTCCAATGTTTCGATATCTATATCTATATACTCTTACAACACCCGAGTGAATACTTTTCCAACGCTTGCACTTCCCACTGGGAGGGGGATCTGAACACAGACTTGTTCATGGGTTGCTGCGTCCCTTTGCATAAATATTTGGTCAGTCAACTTGTTAATATTTCGAAAAATGCCAAAGGCATTGAGGACATTCACACTCACATCCCCGACGCCATCAACACGACTATCGAAAACGAAAAAATATAAAAACGTGCTGTATGCAGTTGAACTTTTCAATTTTGCGTTTAAATAACATAGACGGGGGAAGAGCAGCAACGTGTAATGGGGTCCCCCAAAGGACCGAGCACTGGCGAAAAAGTAATTAAAGTATTTGCTTGTTTATGAGGCCGTGTCAAAGGTCGATGTTAGCGGAGTTTCAACTCGGACTGGGACACTGCCTGGATGCTGCCGCAATTTGCATGACAACCGCCTACAAATATTTAGAAGGAAAGCGAGGAAGGAGGAGCAGCTGCTGCATCTGATATTCAATTTGTGGCAAATGGCATAAAAACAAAACCCGAAAAAAGAGAAACACAACAAAAACTTGAATTTCCATATAACCAATGTGCTTTAAGGCGAATCTCTAATGCGACCACTGTTAGTCCATGACTGCTGGGGCGGATGGTGTCATGAGAGTCAGCAACGAGCAACTGGGCAGCTGGGAGTAAAAACTTTGGACAACTCTTAAAACTAGGGGTCCATTGCCTATCCCAATTCCATTGGCAGTTCTACTTTTGGCCAATAAATGCAATTTGGTTAAGTGTGCGGGCAAGTTGCTTCTTTTTACTCCGAGTTTGCAGAGTGTGAAGCACAAAAAGACGCAGTGAACATGGATTGGCATTTGTTTTGCTATCAGAATTGTGTTGAGCATGGGGTGGAATTAGTTTTGCTAATTGTGCTGGGATGCAAAACAACAATTACAATTCAAGTGAAGTAAATATACCCCTGAGTGTGTGCAAGAAATATGTCTGGAGTGAAATGTTTGGTAGGATTAGTTATGCTAATGAAATTGTTAATGCCTGTGAACAGACTAAACACTAAACACGATTCTGGGAACAGTCACCTCAACCAGTTTTGGGGCCGAGCAAATGAAGCATATGTCTGGATTAGAGACAGACTGTAAGCCATCTTTGCTTCCCTCTATTTCACGTGCCTATGTAGGAGTAGGGTTGACTGCTCTGCTGTTTGTTTGTGTGTGCATTTTGGACGTCCTACATTTTGTATGAATGTGGACATGGAGCAGCAGCAGCTTGGAACAATTTCGGGAGGTTGTGTGTCCTTTAACATAATCGCTTATTTACGAGTTACGAGTTGTGCATGTGTGAGTGAAGCGGAGCGGAAATTCGTGCTGGTTTCGTCTGTTTTTTGTGGGCCGTAATTAATAAAACAGGAATTCAATTAGTTTAAAAGGTACACGATGATCAGAATGCCTAAGCTCTCAAGGGGAGTTTGGCAAACAGAGTCAACTCGCCATTTTTCACACCGGCTTTCGTGCCCTCCTCGTGTCCCCCTGTCCACTTGTCATTCCAACATTCCATCTGTCGCCCATTTCTGTTGGCATTCCGGAAATTCCACAGCGAAGCGTTGACAAATTACTCGAATTTCCGAGCACAGCCAGCGATAGGTGCACTCATTACTTTGGCCTTGTAATTTGTCTGTGCTTTGCTCAATTGTTTCAATTAGTTGCCCTTTTGGGCCGTCCTTGTCTTCGTTAATCTTTTTGTCAGTGAAATGAAGTATTTTTTGCGTTCTCGACTCCAAATGAAGACTTTTGTCAACTGAACAACTCTTTGAGTCCGGAACATAACTCAATTCGGATGCCACAAATCCAAATCTGAAAAAGTTAGCCATTTGTTAGCAAATGTTGCACATAGAGTACATGTCTTGCTTGTCGTCTCCAACTAGGCACTGAGGGGAGGTGATATTAAATATGTAGGATACATTAAAGCGCACTTGATTGCATTTTCCAATTTGATAGAGAAGTTAAAGTTACTTCCGCTCGTTAGATAAAAAGTTGGACCGACTCTCATTGAATTTTAAATGAAGTTTAATTTAATTTGATGTTGGCATGGCTGCTTTTTAATTGCCGGCCTAATCAGCGCTGAGGATGCCGAATCAGCGAGCAGAGCAAAACTTTTCCAGCAGGTTATTTGATCAATTTAAGGCGTCTATTTTAATTGGCGAAGGCGGACCAGACTGGACCATCGTCCTCGTCGTAAATCAGAAAGATGGCCGACAAAACAAACACTATAAACAGTACTTGTGGCGCCCTATCATGACACTGCATAATTTATAGCGTGGCCAAGTTGCCAGTGGGGGAAAGTGGGGGGCGAGCTAGTCAGACGTATCTCGGAGAGGTGAATGGACTGACACATATGAATGAGTCGAGAGTGGTGAACAGAAACAGAGGCAGCGCAAACGGCAAATCTAAAATCAATAAAACTAAAACTGTTGTGGCCGCTTTGCGATCCCATGACCCCCCTGCCTGCCGTCCTCATCTTGTGGCTACCCACCGGAACAAAATTAATAAGGGAACCGCCTGCAAGGAACCGCTTGTAAGACAAGAAAATGGGACAGGAAACAGGTCGACGGTGGCCAGGAAAGCAATTTTGCACGCAACCCCATCACAGCTCAGCCCCAGAACAGTAAATGCCAATAACAATGGTGAAATGTGTTTCAGCACAACAGGAAGAGGTTAAGCAGCTGGGAGTGTGGGAGTCGAGGGATTCCCCGTGGCATTTGCAATGGGAACGGAACGCGTCCCAACCAACGTGCTGGGTCAGTCAGTAATTACTATCCCCACCCTCAAGTAAGTGGATGTGGATTGGGACCTCGATATGTGGGTGAATGTGTGTGCAGCTGGTACTCGACTGATTGCCAGGCTAATGAGTGGAGCAAGTGAAACACACAAAGTGTGTGTTTCGCCATGTCCTGCATGGTATGGAAGACCCAATTTCTTGGAAATTCCTTCGCTTCGTTTGAGGAGCTTATTTGCACAGCAATAATTCATAAAAACTAAAGGACGACTTTTAGTCATTAACAAATAATTACTAGGCAAACTAGAACTATTGCAAAACATTTATGTTTTATTTATTTAATATCCTACTAAGCAAAGAATTGATTTATTACCTTAAATTGAAACTCATGTTCTGATTGTTTACAACTTTGACATTATCATTCGTTCGTAGAATAATTATTATGTGTAAAAAGGTTGAAGACTCGTGACACTTCCAGAGGACATAATGGGTGTTGTGGATAGTTTTGCGTAGTCGGCATTTTCACTTCAATGTTAAAACATGTCATAAGCGGTTTCTCAACAATGTGCCACGCCCATGTTTCGCACTAATTTAACCACAAACAAACTTTTGTTGAATGTGCAAGTCGGGGTGAGGACGCGGGTGAATGTCCTTTCATTCCTACAGCCTCTTTGTCTGTCGCCTGCATTCCCAAATTTTTGTAGTTTGTGACAGTAACAAAGTACTCACAAAATATTTGTATACCCTAACATACGAGTAGACTTTGATGAGTGCAAAACATTTTCCGTTTTTATTTACATATATCCAAACAGAGCTACATCATTTCCCTGCTGAGAAATAGAATTTAACCATACAATTTACACATATATTAATTTGCAGCTGACATAGAAAGCGTATACATTTCTTCCTCATCAGTGTGTTGACTTCGCCGCATTGTCATTCATTTATTTTGTCACTTTCAAATGGCATTTTGTGTAGTTTTCCGCCGTCTGACCGAATTCGATGTGCGACGCGTCGGTCGCTTGGGTTTTTCTATTTGGTCTGGTTTTTCATTTGTTCACCATTTGCACTAATTTCCCCATTGTTTACAGCTATGCACATCACGCAGATGTACAAAAGCACACATAGCGGCGGCTGGAGAGAAAAAGTCCGAAGAACTTTACCACAGGCAGGCAGCGTTGTCGCCCGCTTTGTGTTGCATGCAACGACAACGACAGACATAGGGAGCGAGAGGGGGAACAATTTTTGTTTTCTGCGGTTTGTTGCCACCCTTTAACATACATATACTACATACATATTGAAATTGTGGCTAGTTGGCCTTGTTGCTGTTGTTGTTGTTGTTGCTGTTGTTGCTGTGGCGTCTGCTGTCATCCTCTCGATAAGACAATTTAAAGTTTTTAAGTGGTTTAAGTGTCGATTGAGCGAGCGTTCCGGCAACCGCGAGGGTCTCGTTACCCCCGATTAGTATTATGCGAGCTGAAGGATACCCACAAAAACCAGAAGCTCATCCCTTTCCTTTCCCAGCCCAGACGTTGTTGTATTCTCAGAATTGACTAAGTTAGTCGTCGATTAGATTAATACCGAGCATTCTGATTCCACTGGGAACAACTTCAGATTGCGACCACAAAAACCAACTGATGGAATTTTGTGGAGCATGCCAATCGATTGGAGCAGCCAACAACATATGGTGAACAATGCCAGAAATGCGTTGATATACAAAGAATTTCCAACCGACTCCTCTGCAGCACGCGTTGAGATTCGCGTCCCTCTCGCTCCCCCCCCCACTCTCCCTTCGGCTACCCAATTCAATCCGTAGTCTGCCAAAAATAAAATGTGCACAGCGTAAACAAACAGTTGGTTACCATTGCCTTCTCTGCTCTGCTGTCGCTCTGCGCCCTCTCAAAGCGCCAAATGGAATATGTTTATGCCGCTCCGGGTCAGGTTGGGACGGGATGGAAAGATGACGATGGGGGAGGAAAGCGAAGCAAGACAGACAGAAGCGAGGAGCAGCGGCTAAAGAATCTGAAGGTCTCGTTTTGTGTATGAAACACTAAGTACACAACTAGCGGTAGGCCACAATAAGACATCCCTAAAGAGTAGCGAATATCTTTTTGAATGCATTCTCTCATTCCGGTTGTTTACATTTCAGGTAAAATACAAAAAAAACAAGAATAAATACTCGTAAAAAATTTTATTATTTGCTTTGATAAATTATAATTTTTGGGAATTTTATTTTTGGTTAATAGCTTTAATATTTGCATAAACAAGGCTAATTTATATGCTTCAGGTGAAAAGGTGATGTAATTGTTTTTAAAATCTGTGAGACTCAATCCTAAATCTTTGACACATAAATGTTTATTTACATAAAGAAGTTATTTTCAGTGTATAGACTATTAAATGCTCTAGCTTGTGAAGTGGTGAACAAAGTGTGCGAACTCTTTATTAATAAATTTTCAATTGTAATATCAAAAATAAAGCATCTATATACAGCACATAGTATAAACAATTATCAGCTTTCCCGAATTTAATTTTATTTAAAGAGCATGCAATTTTCCTTGCCTCTCCCCTTTTTCATTCTATTTCTCTTCACGTCGTTGTGTGTGTGATAACTTTTAATTATGAACATCAAACACTGTTAGGGTAAAGGGAAAAAAAAGTGAAAAATTAACTAAAATTGAGCCCTAAACAATTTGAATTCGCTTATCGATGTACCGTAGACTGGGTGAGCTGCGCGTTGGGCAGTGAATATTCAGAGGCGGCGGGGGGCGTGTCGAGGTTGGTCGAGCAGCTTAATTAGATTGCAATTGCAATTTTCCCGCCGGCGATGGCGGCAATGTCGGGTAGGAAACAACAGCAAAAACACAAACAACAACAGGAGTAACTGAAACAGGCAATGACAATGGCGTCGCCGTTGCCGGTAAAGTTTTTTTTTTGGCCAAGTTGGCAAAAACAGCGCCTAGAGCGGTGAGAGAAAAGTGAGGGAAACGGGCAGACGGCGTCCACGAGTTCCTGGCGCTGGGGGAACTGCACTGGGCGACACCGAAAATCGCACGAAAATTGCAAAAAATAAAAACTGCAAACTGCCTGACAGAAGCAACTGCAACTGCAACTGCAATAGAAATAGTAGCAACAACAAAGTTGGCGAGAAAATTCATTAGTTTCCCAGAAGACTGGCAACGTGTTGGCGGCAACAGCGAAGAGGCTAAAAAAATCTCTTTCGCCTGATGCAAATAAAAAGCAGCGAGAGCATTGTTAACTGACAACCCAGTGCAGTCAGAGGACGGGCGTGAAAGGGCAGAGAGAGGCAAAGAGAGAAGTGTTGCAGATATGCCTGGCTGGCATAAACCAGGCCAAGTCTTCGTTTAACTCGCACTCAATCAACTCTTGTCAGCGACTAATTTCTCTCGTCCGCTTTGTACACTCAATTCAATTTCTCTCGCTCTCTGCGTCCGCTTCTTTGCGAGAGGATGTGTACGCGCTTTATCGCTTTATTCTGTGCACCAAATCTGAAGCAGCTGGAAATATAATTAGAATATTGGCCCCATTGCCATGATAATCAGTATGAAAATCGAATAAAGCTGCTGCTTCTCATGATTATGTTGATTATGGCATGAAATGAAATGTTGCAGAAATATTATGCGTGAACCTTGAATCCATGACGCCAACACCACCCAAAAAAATGTGAACAATGAGCAGAGCTTCAGAGCGTCGCCATAAATCAGCAACGGCTCAAGTAAAGATAAGAGGCCAGCCAAGCAAACAGTTCAAACGAGTTGCCGCTATTTTTTATCAAGCTGAATTATGTCTGGATATATATGTAGTACATACGCGTACTAAATGTATTGCCAGTTGACTAATTGCGTTCGCATTTCACATAGCCCAAGGCTTATCAACCTTATCGCATAGTCGTCGTCTGCAACTCTTTCTCTTCGCTGGACGGTGTGAAAAAGCTATAAAAGAAAATTCACATAAATTTCGCACAAGCAGCGACAGTTGCCACAGTTACAGTGATGGAGTCCAAGGCGAAGCAGCAGACAGAGACGTAGATGTGGACGGAGACGCAGACAAACGTCGTCAGCTTTAAATATTATAGCATGCTCTTGGGCGTTCGTGCGCAAATCCTTGAGAAAAGTGCGCAAAAAGCAAAAGGCAAATGTCAGACAAGCACGGCCAGGGATATAGGATGGGAGAGAAGTGGAATGGAGAAAGAGCAAAGGGGCAAGGGGGCCGAAGAGTTGATGGAAAGGGTAGGGATTTGACGTGTAGCTACTTCAATATTTACGTAATAAAAAATTCAATTTAGCGAAAGTTTTAAACGCACGCCAAAAACATCGATGCGAACGACGCTTCGATCGAGGTCTGACACTCCCAGGAAAGTCCAAGTCGCAAAGTTTTGCGTGGATGTCGTTGGCGGAATCAATTTCATCTTGGCCCAATAAATTCGATTTCGCAAGTGCTAAGCAAATAACAAATATAAGAGTTGAGTGGAGCCAGCGCTTATCGCTAGTAAGTTTAGCTCTCTTCTTTTAATCCTTCTTCCTTCTGCTTCACTTGCTCAATTTTCAGCTTGAAAGCTACGCAAAATTTGAAACTGATTGCGCTTGAGGCACAAACAGGCACACAAGTATGTCTGTCTGTGTGGTGTGTGTGTGTGTCTATCACGTTCTGGCTGCCACTTTTTGGCAGACACTTGCAAACCGTTGTTGTTGGCTGCCATGCTGTGCAACACGCTGCGTATGCGTAATAATAATAATACTGTACATACATTCGAACACAAATATGGTCATATTGATAAGGTCATTATATGATTATATGATTATGACAACGCCTCGGCAACAAGCAATGGCAACGAGCTGGCAACGAGCAGCGATTGTTGATTACAACACGTACAAATTGACCAAAGTCAATTTATTGAATCCGTCTTCGCCTCCGTCTTGTCTCCGTCGCATAGAAGCAATGGCGAAGAAACGACAGCCACAGTGAAGACACTCATGTGTAATAAGTCCAATAAAGTAGATGAAGATGCCATTCGATTGGCCCTGCCTGCCTTGGCCTGTGGACTGACCATCTAGGCTGGTCGCATCGCATCTCCTCGCTTCCCTTGTTGGCTGTTGGGGCTGTAAATAAATTAAATTTCCGTCACGCCGTAAACAGAGGACGCATATCGATGCTCAGATCAGGTGCAGAACGTTGGCGAGGGGACAGAGAGGTTGTCTCTCTGTCCATGAATATTTCATAGAGCTTCAAGCTGAGCTCGTCGCTTCGCTCCCCTCACCACCTTCTTCGCTATCGCATTGCACTTTGCTTTATTAGTAGCAAATTTATGGCGTATTTTGTATTTCCCGTGCGGCAAATGCGTTCAAGTGGCTGCCCCTGTTGCGGCTGCCACTGCCACTGTTGTTGCAAATTGTTTATCAATTTATGCAAGAGGGCTAGCGCTGTTGTTGAGTTGAGTTTGTCGTTTCGCTGGCTGGTTGGCTGGCTGGCTGGCTGGCTGGCTGGCCGGGGATGCTGTAAACACTCTCGACCCGCTAAACTATCCCAAAACATTGTGCAATTTTTAACTCGTTGGCCGGCTGCAGTAGATCAGCTTTAACATCGGCGGATGACCCAATTTCCTAGTCGCCCAGGATAGTTTGCGGCTATTTTGAGAACAGACCCGTTGACCAACCGACCACGTTGCATATTTAGACGGCTGTTGTAGTTGTTGCCATTGTTTTGCTTGCAATTTCTGTTGTTGCCGCTGCCATTCCGTGGCTATTTTCGTTAGCCTCTGGGCTTTGTTGTAAATATGCAGTGTCGCATCTAGAAATTCCTCGGCATTTATCATCGGCGTCATTAAAGCTATGCTAATTGGCCTGTGCAATGGCCATAAGTTTCTCAATCTGAGCGAATCACCATGGAAATTAATGGACTCAATATGGCAACGGTTGAGGTAGTCGACACAAGTCATGACATGACAGGGAAATGAATAAAGACGAAAATACATGAGAAAATTATTTTAATTTCATTAGCAGCACAAAGGAAATATATGAAACGCTGAGAATGGGTAAAGTGGGTATCAAGAATTATCTGTCGGAATTGCTAAAGACATAAAGCAAAGCTCAAATACAGACAAATTCGATTGTCTAGAAATGAGCACGTGACACGAACTCCAACTGAAGTCTGCAGAGACGAATAACTCAATCTGACAAACATTATCTGCCACACCCGATGCCCATGTACATACATATATTACTTGTGTCAAAATAAGACATAGATTTTATACGATGTATCAAGCGTATTAGCCGTAATTACCCGAAGCCCCACGATATAAAGCTTTGATCCCAGCCCAGGCATTCCATTCATGAAACCCAGATAAACACGTCACGCGCTCAGCTCTATTACGCAGCTCTCTTGGGCAAACAGGAGCCCAGGCATATGACAAGTATTTTCATTAGTGTCTCCTCAACTTAGTGCGCAGTGTTGTCGGTTGTTGGTTGTTGGTTTAACCTTGGCACTTGCGGCCAACATTTTGGCACTCACCTGCTGCGTGGGTGTTCCTCCTTTCTTTCTCTCTCTCTCTCTCTCTCTCCGTCTCCCTTTGTTGTTGTGTTGGAGTTGCTTGGGATGCTGTAGAAAGTTCAGTGTTCGCCTCGTGCGATTGGTAGTTTTATATGCATGGAAAAGCATAATTTAATTTACATGATTATCCCACGGGAATTACTAGATCGTGGCCTTCGTCCTTTACCATGGCAAAAGCATTCAGTCTCGCTCCTGTCCTCAGTCGTCCTGTCGTGCCTTCACACACGGTGATTGTGGTGTAATCCTGGGCTGGTTCGATAGACAGCCCAGGGATTTGGCTGTGGCTAAATCGTGTTGCTCAAGTAGCCAATTTTATTGTTTGCCCGTAAGCTTGAGCCGCTTTCTAATTGAAGTTGCGGCCATGTTAAATGGCGTAGAAAGGCTGAATGGACAACCTTTTGTGGTTTCATCTATTGCCTGAACAACATAACTTAAATAAGCAACTAAGTCCATATAATAAGGAGAATTTTAGCCAACTGTGCAACAAGTTAAAGAGATATGGTTTAAATTCATTTGGCGAAAGCAATGAACATGTTTTCTTTACTTTAATTTAAAATTGTTTTGTAAATTCACCAGCTACAACGCCACTCAAATGTGTTTTCCATTTTTATTAAGTCAATAAAAATTAATAAGAAGAGTAATCGCGACTTTGTGGAGTCGCGTCTAAGTGAGATAAAATTAGGAGGCTTCTTTATGGAAAATACTTGTATGAAAGTACAGAGGTCCAGTTCTCACCAAGTAAAGAATACACTTACATTTATGTATAGAGTGTAACTTCTGCGAAAGTGTATTAAATTTTCGTTATGGCTTCATTCTTGTTTATGAAAACAAATTGTTGTTGTTCACTTGTTGTTCTTACGAACTGTGAAGAATAAACATTAGAGGCCGCTGATATTTCCAGCCTAAAATGACCTTTGCTCCCGGTATTATTTAGATTTCTCGTAGTTTGCTTTTATTTATTCCATTTTGCTTATTCACAATTTCCAGTGCAGGTTCAGTGAACGCAAACGTCATTAAGTTAGCTAATCATGTGCTTGCGTCTAAATTTAAAATCAGTCGGATAAACTTTATATTAGCAACTTGCTCAGCTAATAATCTTCGTGCTGACGGCGAAATTGTTTTTCTATTAAAAAAGTGCAGCAAAGTGAAACATTAATTTGTGAAACATTGTGTTTGGCGAGTGCGCACTGTACTCTAGAACAAATTATGGAAACGCATCTTTTATGGTTCTTGGACGCAACAGAGCGTGCTCATAAAATAAAATAGTGATGAGAAATTCGCGCTAAAGAGCGAGTATATATATAAGTATATAGCCAGCTCTTATTGCCACCCAACGTTTCACCCAAATCAGAATATAAGTATTCAAAAATGAATCATGAACCGCACCCACTTAGCGCTTAGTGCTCTCGAAACAGCTGCTCGTAAAATCCTCGCCGAGTTGGCGAAATGAGGCAAGGAGGAGTGGGAGGAGGGAGTGGGCGTGGATAGAGGTAAGGCGGCAGTTTTTAACTACAATAAAAGCTCGCTTTTATGATTCGCAATCCCAGCGCTTGGGGAGAGCACACATTTTGCAATCACGACACGAAATCGCCATAGCGAAATGCCGGAAAGATGTCAACCGACCTCCAAGGCGTTAGCCCAAAAGCAGGCAACAGCAACAACAACGATGAGGGGACTGAAAGAGGTGTGGGCGTGGCGAGGTGAGATGCCAGTTTGGAGAAACTTTAATTCATGCACATTAATTCGCAGCGTCGCCACTTGAAATGTGTTTTTTTAATGTTTTTGGCTTTATTTCATTGCAACTATGGCACTTGCAACTGGGCGCTTCAGGCGACACCTTTGCACATCCTTCTTCAACTTGTTCAGCTTACAATCGCTGTGCTTGTGGTTGTTGTTGCCGAGGCACTTGCTAAACGTTTGTCTCAACTTTGCCATGTCGCAGGCGCACTCGACCAAGGCAAATTAGTTTAGCAGCATGCGAAATGTGCGAGAACTTTGTGTGACTGACTTAATGAGGTTGAGGGAGCTCCATCAGCCCATCCTCGCTCTGTCTACTTATAAAGAGTTGCCTTTGTGCGCCCCCGCCCCCGACCCCGCCCCACATGTGGCACCGAACTCATGCATTTATGCAGCGAGTTGAAAGGTTACTGTACACCTGCAGCACACTCGAGCGGTTGACACACTTTGTTAACATGACAACCCTGCCACACCCTGTTTGCCAGCCTTGCTCCTGCTCGCCTCCGTTATTGTGGCCAGAAGCGTGTACACAGTTTTATTGGTGCGTTGGTGCGTTTGGTCAATGGCCAACTGAGTTTGAGTTTTGTGACTTTATCAAAACAATTCACACGTCACAGGTGACTCTATGGTGACGATGCTGCGACTCTCTCTCTCGCTCGCGTCTGGTCCAAGGTTGCCACAGGCTGCTCGCACACTTAAATGGGTGAAGGTTGAAGCTGGCAATGGGTACCTGGCAGATGGCAGTTGGCAGTTGGCAGCCTGCTCGTTGTCAATGCATAATGCTGTAAAGTAGCTCATGCATAAACCAGTTCGTTAAAAATTTAGCTGCTCCAGCAGCAGCAGCAGTGGCAGCTAGTTACGCACGTTACGAGGCGGTCGAGAACAGCGACGGGTGATAAACTTTTATACTGATAACTAACGGCAGGTGCAAGTGGGCGTAAAAAGGAAAAACTCTTCTACGCAACCACACAACCATTTCCACTTCCATATTCCCAACTATCACATATATGAGAAGAGAGTACGTGATTTGCGTGTGTTATGATCCAGCAACAGAGTGTGCCAACAGATAGTACATCTATGAGCAAGGCCTGCCTTTAAAGTCTACTTTTTTCTTTATCTAATGCGCATTTGCATACGGGCTTTAACAGGTTGAGGCCATGTTCAACCGAACTCATTTAAATGTAAATCATTTTGTATTTTCAATTAGCATTTCGTATCTGTTGAAGCACAAGCGAGAGAGAGAGAGAGACAAAAATGAGGGTTACACAATGTTAAACAGTCTCGGACTGTACATCAGTTGACCTTTCGACACGCCTACACAACTAGCGCCAATTGAGTCCAAGTCTGAGTTCCTCCCCAGCCAGCACTCGCGTTCTCAAAGAAACAGCTTTTAGTTTATGGAAATTGATGAGTAAAGCGCGCGAAATAAAATTAAAGAGCTCATTTCGAGCCTAATGAACGTTGAGACATTCAGATAAAAACAAGAAACAGTGAGCGGGAAAAAGCATCAGCTAATGTTGTTAAAGAGGCATCTTTAAATACCAAGACGAAAAATATTTACTGCTCGGGCAGATAAGTCATTTACTTTGCACCCTTCCTCTCGAGGATGTTGAGACTCAGAGAGAGCAAGTTGAAAAAGAACGACGAAAATTAAAAGCAAATACTTAAAATCCGCAACAGTCGCAGCGCTGCATCAAAACAGCTCAGAGGGTGACACGGAAAACCGCCTTGAGGTAATCAGTAGTTGAATGTGGGTGAATCAGCGGACGGTGCCAGTGGGTCACTCTACAGAGGCTGAGAGAACGATCTAAATACTGGTGGCTGGAAAGTAGTTTGTTTGATTTGGCACAACGCCAGCTCACGGACAATTCACCTTCATTCAGCCACAAGCTGAGATATAAATATTAAAGAATCGAGCAAACAAATCCCAAAAGCGCTGGCTTAAAGCTTGACGGTAAATACCAGAGTACCAGAGAGTTCTATGATTAGTTTGAGAAATAACAGCAAAACTTGGTTCAAGAATTTCTAGAAGCAACTTTAGCAAATGTAAATCGCCAAGTTTCCATAACGTAATCTTAATCTATAGTTTGACTGACTTTAAATCCACTCGTGATTATCGTGGAAAGCGTGAATAAAAAAACTTTAAATTGAATTTACAATCCCGCTAGCATAGACAATTAGTGGAGCCATTAACTGTTTTGAGTACATTTCATCGTTGAACAAAGTTGCAATATTTTGAACGCCATGTCCTGGCAACGAAACGCGATACTCATTAAACTAAATGGCACGGACAAGTGCCCATTCGTGACCAGGCGATTGCCACCTACGTATTCCCCTCAATCCCATCCACGTTCCCGCACCATTCATGACTACCCACTTAGGACTTGCCGTATACACGTTTGAACTGAACTGAAGTGCAAGCTTGTGCGAACTCGCACACATGCATCCTTGTTGGGTTCAAGAGTCTACAATATTGATCCCTGCATCGGATTTGAATGTCTATCAGTGAAACGGTCGTGTACGAGGGGGTTAGGAGGGTAAATAAATGCACAGCTGCTGCGTTGCATTTGCAAATCATAAACTGTAATGGCGCCGCCGACGTTGTCCGGGTTGGACCACGTCGAACTGGGGGGAATTGCTGCTCCCGTCGACAGATTAAGTAGCGCGCGATACACTGATAATGATAATGACCCTGCACATATTCGTGCATGCACTCGTAAAGGGTTCAAAGCACTCACATGACCAGGCAACAGAATATAAAGTTCACACTGAAATCTGCCCTTTACAGAGCGAGATATATGTAGACGATAATTCAACATAAATACATTGAAAGCATGTTCTCAAAAATGATGGAATCGAATCCGATAATTAGAATTACCAAAATCTGTAGAGTGAATGTTATATGAAATAAATTTATCATTTATTAGTATGTTAAATAGTATACCGAACTGTTCGTAAACAAATAAATTGCGGCTACAATTTGAGTTGAAGAGGTAAATGAGTTGCTCCTAAAAGAAGAAAATGCACTCTACATTTTGTGAATCATATTACGATTAATGAAATAAATAAGCTATGTGGTTTTTATATTTGTATGCATGAATTTATGCTTATGATTTATAATTTTTCTCAGTGTAGGCCTTGTAAACAAATAAATTGCGGCTACAATTTGAGTTGAAGAGGTAAATGCGTTGCTCCTAAATGAAGAAAATTGATTGTAAATTTGATGAATAATATTACGATTAATTAAAAAACTAAGCTATGCGGTTTTTATATTTAAATGCATAAATTTATGCTTATGATTTGATTTTTCTCTGTGTAGGCCTTGTAAACAAATAAATTGCGGCTACAATTCGAGTTGAAGAGGTAAATGAGTTGCTCCTAAATGAAGAAAATTCATTGTAAATTTTATGAATCATATTACGATTAATGAAATAAATAAGCTATGCGGTTTTTATATTTGTATGCATAAATTTATGCTTATGATTTATGATTTTTCTCTGTGTAGGCCTTGCATCCACAAATCACTTGAACAGCACGCGAGCAAGGGAAGGCAACAACTGGACAACGTTGCTTTGTTTCGCTCGATCTTTCTCTTTGTTGTCTACACATCAGCTAAAACCCTAGTCTGGGCTAAGCTGCTTCCCCTTCCTACTGCTTATTCTCCTCCCCCCGCCTGCTGCTGCTCCTTCGCTCGTCTGTCTGGCAGAGCTTTTAGCTCGCTTCCTTCCGCTGCGCCATATTTAACTTGTTTTATCTGGCGCCGCGTCCAAGTGTGCGCTCATTATGAATATTATCGGGCTGCCGGAAAAGTGGGCGGTTGGGCGCAGCTTAGTATATATACTTATATATATCTAGTTCTATGTGTAAGGCTCACAGTCTTGTCGCTTTGTATTCCAACGGTATACATTTTATATCTGTTTATTGAGTGTCATGCGATAAAAATTCCTTTTTAATTGCCGGACAGCGTGAATTAAACGAATACTCGCACACACACGTGCACACACACATTGCCCGTCGGTGATTGTGTTTGTGCAATTAACGGTAAAATAGACATGATTATTGTCCTGTTCGAAAGATTGCTCTTATCGCGAGTCTATGCGCCAATTAAATGGAAAATTATGCGAATTATGCGACTGCAAAAATGCGTGTACAATTTTGCTTTTCCAATTAAGTCGTGTGTGGGGGTTAGATTTAGATCGTTAATATAAATAACACAAATAACAATAATGTTAATAATGTGGATGATGATAATAATAATGCTGAGATCAAGTAGTATCAAATTTGTCACAGCATCATTTCAGCAGGTGAATTTTTCGGTCTGCCTGTCTGTGTCTATACTTTCAATTCGTTGTCTCTCTTCGCTGTCGCTGCTTCTTAGACCCTCAATTCATTCACGACACTTTTGTACACGAATAAACAATTTGAAAAGCTGACATAATGCTCGCATTAAACGACAAAACCGACAGCAAAAAATGGCAAATATTTGCGGTGGTATGAATGAATAAATGTCTGAATGTATGTATGTACATTTCATATGCAAAAAAGTAAATAATACGACATGAAGGGAATAAGAATAAAAAATGAGAAAAATGCTCCACATTTGGTTTGTTTCAGGGCAAGAGAAAGAAAAATGGGCGGCGCCGTTGGATGTGCTTTAAAAATGACAACGAAAATTGTTGTCAATTGTTTGAAAGATTAATTTCACGCTGGCTGGAAAAATGCCGGTAGAGTCACTTCCCATTTCCCTGCCAATTTCCCGTTTTCCCGCGAGACAATTGCGTGAGACTGATTGACTTGGGAATACCGTGTTCTGGGAAAACAATTACTACTGCAATGAAAATATTTGCAGGGTATAATTAGGAATATAGCAGATACATATATAGTTTCGATTCGATGTCTTTTTTGTTTTCTCTCTGAACAAATCGAACTCATCGATTGGGCTCTCGTTGCCCATTTTGATTGATTGCCCGTTTTTTTTTTGTATGACGCTTTGTTTTTGTTTCTGGTTGCCGCCTCTGCAAGTGACAAATTTGATAAATTTTCACTGCTCACCCTCACATTTTTTTGCTTAGCTGATATCATGTCAATTGCAAAAAAAAACAAGCTATAAAAACAAGAACAAAGTCGCCTGACGTTTTTTTTTGTCGCTTTCGTTTTATGGTCTTCGTCTTGGCAATGACCCAGACCCCACCAATTACTCTTACTTGGCTGGCACTTGAGCGTAACCCTCGTCCTGTGCTGCTTGCTTGCCCCATGCCCCATGCCACATGGCACGCGTCGCAAGGTTCGCAATAGCGTAAAATTAATAAAAGCAAATGATTTTTTTTTTTTATATTATGTGAAAATACTGGGAAATGATGGAAAAGTGTGTAATATGAATATTAATTTTCGAGTGCATTCGATTGCTTTACCGTTTCGGTGTAACCTTGTCGCCTCAGTTGCCTCATTTCCCCCCACAACAAACGCCCTTAATTTTCCGCTTCCTATGCAACATTTGGGTCAACTACTCGGTATCAATTTCAGAGAGATACTCTCGTGTATCGTATTTAAATGTCAGGGCTAATTCAATTTAACTCTAATGAATACTATAAATACTTTTCGAATACCTTCTGTGCACAATTTGAACATTTTTGGAACGTTACGTTTCGTGCTTCAACCGGTTATTCAAAACGGAATCAACTGGAATTTTGTAGTAGCAGCTCATTCTACAGCATTCTCGTATACACATATTAAAACACAGTGAACGCTCGCTAATAATAATAGCAGCTGAATTGCAACGAGTTTAAATATTTCATATGCAATACATTTAATGACATCGGCCATTCACTGTAAATAAATTGCATCAGGTCCTGCAATCGAATTACTGTTGCGTGTTTCGGTGCCTTTATATCAATTACGTAAGGCTTTACTGTACAGTCACATGCGGGTTAATACAATTGTTCTTATGATGCAATTAGCAAACAATGACAGCCACCAGCAACAACAAAAACAACGACAACAACAACAAACGGGAGCAATTAAACAATGTGTTTAATGCGCAAAATCCATTACGAAAAGTATTGAAAGCCGAGGCAGCTCGAACCCGTCAGTCAAGAGGATTGAACAACAGCCGTTGGGCAACCCTTTTGTTTTTGAGGTCAACCACGATATATTGTCTGTATACACATATATAAAATATATAGCCTATATATATATATGTATCTGAATTTACGTTGCACGAAGGGTTGCCTGCCATCAGCCTGACTCGGTAGAAGTGGCTCTGTTTCTGTTTCTGTTGTTGTGGCTGTTGTTGCTTATTCATGCATATGCATATGTCGGAAATTGTAACGATTATACGCCGGACACACACAGGAAACGGCGTAGTCCATCGACATCAGCCACTCCAGTCCTGCAAGTCAGGTGCATTCGTCTTGCAGGTTCTGCTTGTTGAGCTGATTATGATTATTAATGCACATTTTTACCAAGATCAGCGCGATGTTGCTGTTACTGTAATGCAATTTACTCAATTATTGAGAGTTATCGCAGAATGCGAATATTCATATTTTTAATTACAACCTACTGGCGGCCAAATGGCTTTGTAATTTATTGCATATTTCGCTTAATGCTTGGCAAGTCCTGGGATTGAAGTTTTAATGCATTTTAAGTTGAAGAAAATATGCAGAGAATCGGTCAACTGTCTGTCTACCATCCTTTCTCCATCCCTATTTGTCTCTTTGTCTTAGTCTCTCTAACAGCCAGAATCAGGAAGAGTAGCACTTGAAATTGAACCTAAAATAAGTCATTAAAACTTTGCAGTGACTTTTGTTGTTGCAAATGGAAAACTTGAACAGCAAGTTGCAGCAAGAAGACTGTGTGTGTGTGTAAAAGTAGTATATGACTGATAGGGTGTGGCAGGAGAAATACGTTGCGCTTATTTGCATCTTGCCTTTGATGCTGGCGCAGCTCATTATAAATTTGTTGATGCTGCATATCTGGGGCTTTGGCTGGATGGAATGGAATGGAATGGAAGATGGCAAGCAGGATGGTTGGATGGCAGGATGTGCTGCGCTCGTTTCCTGCCAGCTACCACTGATGCAGCTCCTGCTGATATCCATCCTGCTGGCTCTGCTAGTCTTCTTGCCTTGGCCATATCAGCAGCTTTTTATGCTTACAGAAGCAGTTGGAGCAACAACTAAAACAACAACAGCAGCAGCAGCGTCTCTGGCATTTCATTTTTGCTCGGTTTACGAGCGAGGAAAACTTGTCTAAAAATCACGCATAATTTATTTACCATAAACAAGATGATGAACAAGTAAAGCCGACGACGGGGCGGCCACAGCTCTGATGTCCTTGGACAGCCCCAAAGCCAGAAAAGACAGCTGAACAATATTGTTGTTGTTGTTGTTGTTATTGTTGTTGTTCGTGCTGTCAGCGTTACACTTTGCACATGTGCTGCGCAAAATTACGTATACGCAGCGATTGCCTGCATTGCTTTAGGGATTGTTGTCCAATTTATGATGCTGTTGCTGTTGCTGTTGCCGCTCCAATGAGATATGAAAAATGCATGCAACGTGAAAAATTGAAAAACAACATAGAACAACAACAACAACAATAATCAGAAGTAGTCGACGTGGAAGTGGTTGTGCAAGGGTGGAGACAAGGCTAAACTGAAGAATGAGTACAGCAATAAAAATCGCTTTATCTTCATTAAGACAAGCAGAGATATCATTGCCATCTCTCCTGCCCCATCTCATCCACTCATCCACACACCAGGCAACAAGCCAAACCCAGAGGTGGATGAGCCAGCGTGGATAGCAGTCTAGGAGCCGTAACCGCCGTGCTCCGCTACCGCATTGAATAATAAATGCAACGAAAACAAAATAAAAACTCAGGCAGTCGGAGCTCGCTTGCTCTCTGAGCCAGAGGCAGTAGGAATAAAGTACAGGGATGTTTGGATAAATGGTGGATTCATGTACACGTGCATAACATTCGCTAACGTACAAACTCCGTCCGCCCCCCCCGTCTCAAGGATACCAACTGTAAGTGGATACATGTACGTACTATTCGAGAAATACGTGCATTGTTTTCAGTACTGCAAACAAGTTGTGCTCCAGTTCCACAAGGTGTATTTGACTCAAGTTGCTTCAGCTGCTGCAACTGACGAAAATTATGGGCTGACCTGTGGTCAGGTGTGGAAGAAGACAGACAGTTTGGTCAGCTGTCATGCCTCGCAATGGACGGTTCATAATATTTGCAAATGAATACGTCCATGAGTTGCAAACAGCTGCTTTGCACACACTCACACTCTCTTACGGTTAGTCATGTCCTCATTCGCCGCTAAAAGTCATTGAATAAGTGCAAAAGGTTAAACCCATTTAAGCGACAATTGAAGGCAATTAGCATCGCCAGTGTTCGCTGAGGCGACGCTCGGTTAAATCGCCTCAACTATTTGATAACTTTTCGTTGACTATATAACATTTAGAAGAGATTTAACAGTATATCGCTGATAATTTACATTTTATTATGAATCTCTTGAGTGTATTGATGCGTTGTGCAAAATTAATAATATTTTAATCTATAAGTACGTTCACACTTCTGCTCACAATAAATAAAGTTTTTATAGCAGCAATAACAATTAACCAAACTAATTCCATTTTTCATGTATTAAAGTTTGTTTTTGTACCCGCTACCTATAGGGTAGAAGGGTATTATAACTTAGTGCCAACAGAAAATGTATGTAACAGGCAGAAGGAGGCATCTCCGATATATATAAAGTATATATATTCTTGATCAGTGTCAACAGCCGAGACGATATAGCCATGTCGGTCTGTCCGTCTGTATGAACACCTAGATCTCAGAGACTATAAGAGGTAGAGCTACCAAATTTAGGGACAGTACTCCTATAGGTGCTACGCAGATCAAGTTTATTTCAAAAGTTGGATGCCACGCCCCTTTCCGCCCCCACAAGTCTGTAAAAGCCGTAATAATAGACCTAGAGCATTGAATTTTGGTGTGCATAATAATAATTATATTCTCAATGATTCCTGTGAATTTGGTTGAGATCGAATGAAAAGGAAGTTATTAAAGAATCAATTTTATATGGAAACTTCACTTGCAGCTGCCCGCGCTTTGTTTGTTTAGTTGACAGTATGACCATAACGGTGTTGTGGATTTTTACCCGCTATTTTCAAATATACACAAAAAACAAGTTTTAGTATATTCGGTATATTTTTTGTTAAAATATCATTTAAGTTTTTTGTTTTCTCTCGGAATGGGTTGCGGGTATCATACGGTCGAGCACTCTCGACTGTAGCTTTCTTACTTGTTTTTTAAATAATCTTTTCTAAAAATGCTCTTCATGTGCATAGTTTATATCTGGTTATCGAAAAGAAACCGACGTAGATTTTATATATCAATATTAACCGCATGTGTGCAATTCTAGTGGAAGTATAGCAAAGATTGCTGCGCTGTGTGAGCAGAATATTAATATGCTCCGCAGGTGTTCATATCGCTCTATAGGCAGGGTTAGCATCTATTCTCCGCCTTTTATAACACGCACAGGGACGTGGCTGAGATAAATCGATGCATTTTTATAGACAAGCGCAAAATATTCATTGAAACCGATGAAATATTTGCATGAATGGCGCTGAACAACGGGCAAATGTGTGTGAATATGCAGGTGTTGAATGAGGCTTGCATTGCAAGTAATATCTATAGATTGACGATTGAAATTGGTTCTCTTCAAACGATTTTAACTAATGGTTTGCCTTATTTTTCTTGCATTGCAGGCAAAACGCATTCAGAGCAATGAGCTGGCTGCAATCAAAGTCATTAAATTGGAGCCCTCAGATGACATTGGGATCATTCAGCAGGAGATCTTTATGATGCGCGACTGTCGGCATCTCAACATAATTGCATACTACGGCTCCTATCTCCGACGCGATAAACTATGGATCTGCATGGAGTATTGCGGTGGTGGCAGCCTGCAGGATATCTACCAGGTAACTGGACCCCTCACCGAAGTCCAGATCGCTTACATGTGCCGCGAGACACTCAAGGGCTTGGAATATCTGCACTCTATGGGCAAAATGCATCGCGACATCAAGGGCGCCAACATTCTACTCACCGAATATGGCGACGTAAAGCTGGCCGACTTTGGGGTCTCCGCACAAATAACGGCAACCATAAACAAGCGCAAGAGTTTCATAGGTAAGTGTCGATGTAACCTCAAAACTGGCATCTTATTAAATGTACACAAATCAACAAGTTTTGTTTTGGATTTGTTGCTAATGAAGTCAATAGATAATTTATCTGCGACAAAAATACTTGTCTGTCTATATTGCATATTTCCAGTCTTTCACTTCAGCACCTCCTCAATTGTTTCCTTTTAGCTCTATGAAGTAATATAAGAAATAAGAAGTGTTTATTAAGTATAAACAAAACATAAAAAACAGCAATCGAATAAATCATCAGGTCTTAAAGACTTTATATTTAACTTCTATAGAATAATTGCTTAATCTTTAAAGATCTGCTTCATGTGGTGGAAGCTTAAATAGAATTGAAAATATGTTGGCCGTAGATTGTTTATCATCCCGTGAAACTGCCCCAAAAGGAGTGACTGTTATTCTCTTGACTATTGTGTCTTCCTAATTGAAAGTTGTGTGTCTGTGTGGACTACGCTGCGTATGTGTGATGCAGCAACAACTGTCTGTAGTCAATTATTAGGAGTTGTTGTTGCTGTGGCATTGTTTTATTTATTTATGAATTTTAATTGAATTTATGCAGTTGGAGCAACAGCTCCCAGGACGATGACTGCTGCTGTCCTCCTGCTATGCCATTCATCTATCTATCTGTGGCAAATTTGCACATATTGAGTTGAAACAAATGCGCAAACAGTTTCAGCTCCATGCCATGCCCCGCACTCTGTCTGCAACTTCCCTTTGACTGCAACAGCTGCGTTCTCGATGCGGTATTTTGGCACTGGCTTTATGCAAATTTAATAGCTCCATTTTTACGATTAGTCGTGAGAGAGAGGGAAATGTGTTTTGTGGAATATACAAGTACCATTTTGGTATTTTGGCCAGATTTGCCTAGCATAAAAAAACCACAAATCTTAGTCACAGGCAAGTTGTAAAAAGGATACAAGGAGACAGAGAAAGGAAGTGCGAGAGAGCAAGAGAGAGCAACGAAACTACACAAAACACGAGCAACCGAATGACAGACAGTTTCCATCAAGTTGGCATAAGTATTTATCATTGTGTGGGTGATGCCATTGTGTATGCAAAAACATATAGAGAGGGAGGGAGGGAGAGGAAAGGCCGAGGGGAGATACTGTTGTTGAGTGCTAAGAAAACGGTTTCACTATATTGACAGGATTCTGACAGTAGCCACAATTGCTTTTCACGCATTTTAACACACGCACTTACACTCACAGAGCAGCTGTCAGTATTAGCGGACACAAGACGCACATAGCCTGAATGCGAGAGTGTTTCAAAGAAAAATTCAATGACAGCAAAACAAATACGAATAATAATAATAATAATACGGTTTATAACAAATAATAAACAAAATGTCATTAAGACCACTCGAGAAAACAGAGGCAGACACAGAAATGCGACATGGAAGGAATTGAGGATTGGAGGACAGGGAGTTGAAGGAATTTTAAGCAATTCAATTTAAAAGAAAATATCAAATGCAGACGTTGTTACGACTCGAAACGCCAAGACTGGGAATTGCACTAAAAGTAACCATAGCGCCAAGACGAGAGCGAGACACAGAAGGAAAGAAAGAAGTTCCGTTGGGTCAGGTAGACGATATGGCAGACAACATAACGCCATTGTGAGGCGACCGCTGTGCAGATCTTGAGCTCCCGTTGAGTTGCCATCGCCATCGCTGTTCGCGTTGTGTTTCTCTGCCAAATTCGAGCACAAAGGAAAAATGGAAAAATATAATTTTGCTGTTTTTCTTCGTTTATTTTGTTTTCTACATTTTTTGAAAGTGTCCCCTTTTGTGGGTTTTCTTTTGTAATGGCCCACACCACTGAACGGTGTGCAGTCCAGCCGTTCAACGACGACTAATAGATTTTTCTGCAGATAGATTTGAGCTGCTTGCGAAAGCTTTCAACAACTTAAAGCTGGACACGGACATTTCAGTGAGCTGCGCTTCAAAATGATTTTTACCCAAATGCGTTAAGCTGCAGTCAATGGCACAAACAACGTGTCGTATACACAATTTAAATGTAAATATCCAACTTATCAGTCCAGACACCCCGCCAAGCAAATTGTCGACGTTGTGCGAGCAAAGGAGGGCATGAGGGGCGGGGAGGGGAGGGGAGGGGAGGGGAAGGTGTAGGGAAAGCGACTGTATTCGTCAGCCATTTGCAATTTTCATGACAACATGCAATCTCATGACACGCAGACCCCCAAATGCTATATACTTAACATATACTATATACACTTTACTCTATGCATGACTGTGGCAGAGTGAGAGAGCGTGTGCGTGAGAAAGTCATTTGCATGAATTTTCATACCCTGTAGTCAGCAAATAACTCAAAAGGCTATAATAATGTCGTAGCAGCAGCCTAATGGCAGGATATCTGCCCATAAAGATAATACCAGCAGCATAACAAAGCCATTACAATGAGTCTGGCCATGTACTCAGACTGGCCAAAAGCTCAGTCTGGCGCAATTCATTTACATATGGAAATTGGGCAAACTTTGTACTCTATGCAATGTACACATGACCTTGAATATGCCTAAAAGAATATATATTTTGGATCAGCATTTCAATCTTTAACTGATCTGTTGTTGAGCAAATATAGGTGCAATGTGTTCCATATAAAAATATGAAATACAATTTGCATCGTAGTTAATTTTACTGAAAAAGTCCCTCGAGGTTTTTTGTACTCTATAATAAGTTTAAATGAAACCATTAAGGGAATAGTTTGTAGTATAAGCTCTTCTTAATCTTTATTAATTACACTTATTTTAATCATTTAAACACGAACAATGCACATGTCATTGCATTAGTAAACTTTGTGTTAATTTAATTTGGCTATTATGTTCTTTAATTTAATCGATACAACATTTGCAGGTGTTGTCAATATTAAAAGTATATATAAATTGAGTGTCCGAACAACTGATATCGTTTTTTTTTGCATCTAATATTACACTAGAACGAACTTGATCTGAGTATGGAAATCATTTATCGAAAAAGCGTTTTATACCTTTTTTGCAATATATTCAACTAAATATATTGCGCATACCAAATCTCTACGCTTTAACCAGTATATACAAAGGGTGAACAATTTTCTAGGCGATTAATCTGGCGCTGGGGCAGGAGCTATCTATGGCACTATCAGTAACACTATCGGGCTCCTCGTAAATCCCGGCAAAACGATAACAAAACTGATATAATTTGTCTTGCCAGCCTTGAGCTCAGCCAATCAGGTTTCACGCCGAGCGTATGCATCAGCCTTTGAAGGTGACAAGGAGGCAAGTGGCTTTTATATAAACGTTTTAAATCTTGGCCATAAATCAGGCCAGAGCTCGTGGCTAACAATTAATTTAAGCCTTGAAACGACCAGTGAGAGTACAGTTAATGAAAACTTTTGAGCTTTGTTCGCTTAATCAGCAGCTGTGGACTGAACGGGGCGTTAATTAAATTATGACATCAGCCACGCCTATTTCCTGTGGCAAGCTCCCATTTGTCTTAAGCGCATTAAAGTGGTCCGTTAAGTCGGATGGCAATAAAGTGCGGCGACATTTGAGCTGTGATTGACATAAAAAGCGGATGAAAATAATTTTGTTTTTTACGATTACCAACACAGAGACTGGAGTTATGCTGAGATAGGTATAGCCTAGGCTAAAGGGATCACAGGTTTGGACTTGCTTTCAATTCGCAATGCGTTTCGCAGCTATAACTTTAGACTTTTCATTGCTCCCTGCATTTGTTGCTAATTGTGCGAAAGATTTGATTTATCCTTGCCATAAAAGGGGGGGGCCAACGTTGGCCATTAATAATGCCTGGGCTTGAGTGCAAAGTTCATTGCGCTCGATTGCCTTTTGTTGGGTCGCAACTTGTTACTTGGCAGCACTTTGTTGCGCTTTATGACGTTTTTTCGAGCTCGGCGTTTTGTTTTTTTGCCAACAATTAGTGAGAGCTCTGCGCTCCTCACATGTCAATTGTGCGCCCAGCGATGACGCTGCAAACGCCAGACGACGACCTTCTTTCCTTACCCTAAGGACATGGGGTTGAATTGTGAACGACGACCTTTGGCAGCCACTGTAAGGTGTGTGTGTGAGTGGATGGGTGTGTGGTTTGTATAGTGGTGTTTATGTCTGCAGTTGTCAAACAATGTGACGTCGCTTACTGTTATCATCTCGAGTGCTTCTCCATTGCGACATTGTTGTTGTCGTTGTCGTTGTCGCAGCTGCTGTGACAAATGTGGTGATAAGCACACAAGACGCTGTCTGTCTGTCTGTCTGTCTGCCAGTCAGCCAGTCTGCCTTGTCTATCGCTGTGTCTGCATATGAAACCGCAAACAAGACAAATAAAGCACGCCCACACACACTCACTCACAGGCATTGTCAATACATAGCAGGACTTGTGGAACCGGTGACAGCTGCTTGCGTTTCATTATTTAATAAAAAAAGCCAAAAGGATGCTTACGTTTCTGTTTAGTATCATTAAAAAGTCGACGACAACAAAACGACGTTGTCGTCGTCGTCATTCTGGCCACCTTGCAACAAGCATTCACATCATGACTTTGAAACGACGATAAATGCGGATATATATCTGTATCCTTGTGCGAATTCCCTGCCTGCCTGCCAGCAATAAAGATCTTAAATGCCCATTGACATCAGGTTAAGAACAGTCTATCTGTCAACTAGCCAAAATTTGCATTTTCTCAATTCTAGTTTATTGCAATTTCGGCGACCTTTTCGAACTAACCCATTTATGTTATGACCGCTACCCATTTGGTAAATGGGTGTTATGACTTTATGCTATCAGGAAATGAATAGTAACAACAGAAAGACCTATCCAATTCTTAGATCTCGTGTTTCGAACGCATATTACATTTGTTACACAAACAAATAACCACTCAAATATACTTACTTCATACGTAGAATTATAGTGGATACGATACTAACTAATGATTCTAAAAATTTGGAAGCGATTGGTTATAAAACAGGAAGTTCTAAATAGAACTTGTAAATACAAGAAATATTCTTATTAGGCAAAAATCAGCTTAAATTCTCGGTTACAAATGAGCTATTGAGTGGTTCATTATACATACATTCTATGATTGTCGCTCGAATGTAATTGTATATTTTTATAATATATAAAATATATTTTATATTGGCTCTAGGTAACGCACAGTCGAAAACACTCGGCAGTAGCTTTCTTACTCATTTAAATTGTATTTCAAATAAAATCAAGTTAAAGAGATGCAAACAAGGATATATATAATATTCTGTTATTAAATTAAGTAATTTTAATGTTTGTATAAGAATACAAAGAGAAAATGTGAAAAGACAATTTTAACCCTACAGTTGAATTATCTGTTTACCGCAAATATTGGTTAAATGGAAAAATAAAATTGGCATAATTAATATTGCTTCATGCATTTTTAATCAGTAAAATGTTGTGACTTATTTTGACAGTTTGCAATGATAAACGAATTTTATTACAATGATTGAAATCAACAACGTTAATCTGAATTATTCTCAAACGAATTATTATCAATCATTTAATTGCAATTATTTGAATATTAAAATATTTGAGAGGCTTCATCACTAATTTATGTAATCGATATGGCAAAATTTTCTACTGCCATTAGCAAAGTCTATTATTACTGTTAGGGTAAAACATATTAACCCAACTCAAGTTGCGAGCGATTGCGATTGTGGTTAGGGTATTCGTGAGCCTCATCGAGGAAGGCGATCACATCGTTGACACATCGCAATTAATAAAATGGCACTTGAGTCGGGCTGCTGCCAGTTTATGTTCGCGCGTCTCTCACTTATTAATTAAATTGTGTGCCAACTGCGACAGCTATCAACGAGTAAATGCTCAGCTCTCAGCATGGCATATGGCATGGAGTATGGAATATGGAATGCCGTGAAGTTCACAATTGTATGGCATTTAATTGAATTTTTCGGCCTAATTCAATTTTAAATACAGTTGCAATCGGGCGCCGTGTATGACATACAAATGCTGACAGAAATGCCGGAACAGCCACATGGCGTATGTGTAATTTACAGTGTCAGGCCATAAATCGGTTTGGCCCAGGGTTGGTCGGCCGGTCGATTGCATAATTTAGCAAAATTGTTTATAGCATAATTAGCGCAGAGGTTAAATTAATTTAAAATAAAGCAGCCAAAAAGGCAGCGTAAATAAGTAAATGACAACACAATTGAGGAGGTTAAACAATGCATTGAGAGCCAACAAAGGGATAATTAGCATTGCATACATTTGAGCGTCGCTCACTCGTTAACAATGATATCGCAATCGCAATTTATATTCACTCTCCCTTACAGGCACTCCCTACTGGATGGCGCCCGAGGTGGCCGCTGTGGAACGCAAGGGTGGCTACAATCAACTTTGTGATATTTGGGCCTGCGGCATAACAGCAATTGGTAAGATGGCAATGCCAATCGATTCACGTTAATCGGCCAATCATATTGAATTGATTTTGTTGTTGTTCACAGAACTGGCAGAACTGCAGCCGCCGATGTTCGATTTGCATCCAATGCGCGCCCTATTCCTGATGTCGAAGAGCGGCTTCAAGCCGCCCACACTGAGCAATAAGGAGAAGTGGAGTCCAACGTTTCACAATTTCATCAAGACGGCACTGACAAAGAATCCAAAGAAGCGGCCAACCGCCGAGCGGCTGCTGCAGCATCCCTTTGTCCAGTGCGAGATGCGAGAGCGGGTCGCCAAGGAGCTGCTCCTCAAGTACCAGAGTCCCAATCAGCCATTCTATTATTGTCTCGATGGCGACGAGGAGGTGGGTGCAAAATGCTCCGGCTCTTCTTCGTTTTGCGCCTTGGAAGGCCAGCGAAGTTGGCCCTGAGACCCTGGCAAACTGTGGCAAGGCCAACGATTCTGTTGCAAAGCCACTTGCCACCTTTTATGTAATTTATTTGCGCTTTTAGTGTTGCCTCGTTGCCAGACTCAGAGCCAGAGCCACATCCTGGGCAAGGACCACGGCCAGTTTCAGTTCCTTACACTTTTACACGTATTTACTTAGTGCGAGTTTTCTTTGTGTTGCGCAAAAATTGAAGATTTAGTGGGCCATTAGACACCTTGGGAGTCTAATTTAATGGCGGCTACACATAGTTAATGCTTGCCAGCGTTAATGATATGCCAGCTTGCAACTTGCCAGCCAGCTTAGTTTATAGAGATCTCTTTTGATAAACAGAAATGAAGGCTGGCTTTTGATTTCATTGCGAATTCCGGCCGCTGTTATATACAAATTTGATAAATGGAAAAAGGTGACCTTTAAATTATTTAAATCTCTCATTGAAAGAAAAATCTTTCCAACACATTAAATAATTTAGATTTTAAACAGATATTCGAAGCGTGCGAAGATTAATTAAATTTAATTGCTTTAAAAAATCTAAATAACATATTTGATTTTGTTTTGTATTTTTTTGATTCTTAATTTTTCTTTCATTTTAAAACTGAAATATTGTTGATAAGTTTTCAAATTAAAGTATCTAAAAATTTCGGATAGTTAATGTACCCATCATATTGGTCTGGAGTCTAGACATGGAAATCCCGTATCCTCAAATTCGTATTTAATGGAGGAGACACATACACTTGAGCCTGTTTGTGAGGCTTGTGTTGTGTGCCGCATGTCAACTCATAAATCTTCAATTTGTTTGGATGTTTTGGGGCGAAACTTTTCACTGCCTGTCACGGGCCAAGTGGGTGGGAAGGGGATAGAGGCAGAGTATTAGAGTCACACATTTATTCAAATTTTACTTAGCGACAAGTTTTTGCCTAAATGGCTGAGAAAGCAACGCAACATGGCTCCTGGCTCCTGGTTTCTGGCTGCTTGCTGCTGGCTCCTTTGGCTGGCGAGCAAGCAAAAGGCGAATATGATTTTGATTTATGAGATTTTATTAGAAACTTGAAAACTTTGTCACTGACTGACGATGGATCATAACGGCACTTTGCCTAACCTCCGCCCAAGTCTGCACTCCAAGTCACTAACTTTATCTGATCTCTCCCTCTCTCTTTCTCTCCCTGTCTCGCTCTCTGTCTATTCACAGACGGTTGCCGGAGTACCGCAGCGCATAGCCAGCAAGATGACGTCGCGTGCCAATGGGATGCCGGCCCAGAACCACACGCTCAAAACAGGCAAGGAGCTCACACACTTTTGCCACCTGTCCCTAAAGCAAATCACTATTAATTACCTGACTCACTCTCTCTCTCTCTCACTCTTTGTATCTCCCTCTCTATTGTTTGTCGCAGGCATGACGACGAATTCGACGTGGTATGAGCGTTCATCTAGTCCCGAGACGTTGCCTAGTGACATGTAAGTTAATCCAATCTATAGACAATACGTACAATATATGTAATATGTTTATAACAGTATATATATATAGTTATGCGAGTCGCGTTGCCTGATACTTTGCTATAGCTTATCGTTCTGTTCTTGCATTCGCCGCTTTTCCAAGTCAGCAGCAATTTGTTGGCGCTGCTTCATTTCGCTTTTCGTTTATAAATCAGTTAACACACTCACACACATACACATATATATGTGTATACATATATATGTACATTTGTACACAGAAAAGACAAGCTCATCTGTAAATTTCAGCTCATTCCATTCGGCCTGTTGCCTCTCGCTCTCTTTCGCTCTCTCTCTCTCTCTCAGTCTGACTTTCCGCCTCTCATCCTTTTGTTGTTGCCTGTTGTTCTCACACTTTCTGTTTCCATCTCTCTCTCTCTCTGTTTACTTTTAGTCCAACGCCGATTCAGCGCCAAAGATGCAGCGGCACTTTGATAATGAACATGTCTTTAAGGTTAGAGCTAGACTTAAAACGCCACATGCCACTTCTTGTGGCACAAACCAAGTTACCAAGTTGCTGCTTCAGCCGCAGTGGCTTTTGTAAATCGCGTTAATGACATTTAGCTTAAGCCTTGGCTGCCTTGTTCTACCCGCAACTACTTTCGCAACTTGCCTCATGCAGCTTGCCACATCTGACACAGTCGCTAGTCGCAGATACCTCAATGGTTGCATGCCTTCCGCTTGCTCTTGCCGCATGTTGTTGCACACACACACACACACACAGACGTACACAAACGTCAAAGTTTCTCGCTGCCGTTACGTGCCAGCAACCGAGGATTACGCCGTAATAAATAATTAGCCGTCAGGTGAGGCTGATGGATGGCAGGACTGCAATTTGCAATACGGTTAGAAGCCCAATATTTGTAGGCAGCGGCATCAAATGGAGAACAATTCACAGCACGCATACGCACCGTTGTCCTCGCAGCTTGGCTGCCACATGAGGCGTGCTATTTGTCATATTAAATGAGTACATTGTCGCATCAAGTGCCAGCTCCCTCTCTTCGAGTCTAAGCTTGTCACAATCCTTTCTCCCTCCCTCGAGGGAGCGAGTTTCTATTTTTTATTTTGAGCTTATTCTTGTCATAAAATTGACAGCATCGTTGCTGATGTGCTGCCACGCCCCCTTTGGGGAGCTCAGCTCTGCGAAGTGGCGCCCCAAAAGTTTTGGCAGGACGTCGCCTAGACGTATTTGGGCATCACCCAAGTAAACCAAACACCAAACAACAAACAACATTAATTGGCCGAAAGCACAGAGAAAATATGAGCTCATATTTTTGCGTTGTTGTTGCCGTTTTTTTCTCCTTTTCTTTTAATAAAACCATTTGGGGCTTGGCTTTCATTTATGTGCTGGAAAATGTGATATTAAAACAAATTATGGCCATTGAAAATTGGCTAATGCGTTTAATTGGCCGTAACAAACCCGACCAGAGAGTGTGGGAGGCAGCAATTTCTTATCGCCTTTCTTTCCATCCTTTTCTATTTTCCCAATTTTTCTATTTAACTTTTTGCACGGTTGCCCGATCCCAAAGCGTGTTTTTCTTTCTTGCCGCCTTCTCTTTGCTTTGCGGCTTCCAGCAAATAATTCGCAGCAAATCAACCACAAATGCAGATTGCAAAAAGTTATTATAAATCAATAAATATATAATTAGTTCAATCAATTCAATTTCGATATATGCTTTATCTAAAAAATGTTGGCTGTAGTTTTAGTTGTTCTTTGATCTTCGATATACTTGAATTTGTAACTATTTTGGGGTCGCTTTTGAATGATTATTGATTTGATTTTGTTACTGTTTCTTTTGATTTTGTTTTTGAACTCGAATCTTAACAACGAATTATTTTTTATTTTCGTTTTCTTTTTCGTATATTCTTTGTGTTTGATTTTTGTAGGAGCCTCTTACAATATATTGATGAGGAACTAAAGCTAAGGTAACTACTACACATGAAATAATTTCTACTACGAAAAAGTCAAAAGTAAAATACAAAAACAAACATAAATTAGTCGTAGATGGGCAATTGACACCCTAGAATCAACACCCCCTGCAACCACTACTAATACGCCTACAAATACACCTACACACACACATACGCACTTAACTAACGGTTAAAGTCCTTCCCAAAAACCTCATAAAATCACATTGTACACTGGGACTTTAGTTTGGAGATAAGTTGGTTACATTTCACAGCGCTATCTGTGTGTTCATTAGTGTTATAAGCAATATTACCATCAGCTCAGTTCCTAGTCTTAACCATCTTCATTTGGCATTGTTTTTGTCGGTTATTGTTAACTTTCATTCAACTCATATTAAGTTACGCTTTTTCTTTACAATTCTTCGCCTCCTTTTATCCTTGGCGCTCTCACTTTTTGTTACTGTTTTTATATTGTGTGTTCCCTCTTTTGTTTTGCCTATTGTGCATTGTCTGTAGTCTGTGGCTGTGGTTGTGGCTCTATTTGTGAAACTTTTGCTGTACACTCGTGCGTATACGTAATTCGGCTTTGTCTAGTACGCATATTACACATTCGCACTGTGCACGCCTTATGTCTAAATTATGCACAACCAACACACGCACACTCGCTCCTAACGACATCGCAGCACAAATCTTGGAGCAAATTTGCGATCGCTGGGAACACGAAACTTTACGTCCAAGCTGGCTCAAAGGAATCGGAAGGAATTCGCTCCATTTGTCGCCTATTCCTAACCTGACCCAAAAGCATCTCGACCCTTTTTCAATTTTTACTGTTTATTTATTTGATGATGTGAGTGGGCGACTGTGTGTGTGAATGTGAATGTGTGCAAATGGTTGTCCGCACATTGCTTTTATTGTTATTATTATTATTGGCGCGGCTAACTAGTGCCAATAATCCCAGGGTAAGCGTGTGTTTGCCTTGTTTATTTATTTGTTTGTTTGTTTGTTCGTCTTTATATGAGTTCTGACAGAGGATAGCATGTGTAACGACATGTTTAATGAATTTTAAGAGAGATGCACTCCCCTCAACCAGATACGCAACGTATATACAAACGATTTTTCAGCGAAATGGGAAATATTGCGAAAGCACATTAAAATTACTTTATTTGATAATACATTTAGAGAATACGCAGCCAGTTGTGTAAGTGTTCTGGATGATTTTGTGAAAAGTAATCTTATTCAAGGTGTGAAGTTTCTATAGTTTCTTCTAAAAGCGATGGATAAAATAGTCAAGAATAACTTGAAAAACTTGTAAAAGCTTACTTAAAATATTTGGTAGATACAAAGCTGTTAGCGAACATGCGTCCAACAAGCACAACAGGATCTTTATGTCTTGTCTTATTTTAATAGGGGCGGAGAAAATTCCTTCGGCCTGATAGACTTCCAGTTGACACATACCCTTCTATCAGGTCCGCGAACTTAAAATAACGAAGAAGATGTGTATAGTATATAGAAACAAATACGAAACAAATGAATTAATTTAATCAAAATATAAAATATTCAATTACGATCAGTGCATTTGAAATATTATGAAAAATCGAACTATTATATTTTTATATTTAATATATACAGAAAACGTACCTAATCAGCAATCCTATCATTGCTTATTCAATTCAATAAATAGTGTGAATATAATATTACATAGCTTTAAAAGTTAGTTTTGACATACAAAAGTATTTCGATTAAAATAAATATGATGGTGTGACTCATTTTTGAGATATATATAACATAGTACATACATATGTACGATAAATTGTAACAGCGTTTTTTATCTGTAAAGAGAAAACACCCTGCGGCATCCAATTGATAGATGGAGAGCAATATTCTTTGTTGTTGTCCCTTTCTAGTTGCTTTTGTTTTTTGATTAGATATTTTGATTCGCCTGTAGCAAATATTTTATTAAGTAGAATGCAAAGCTTGTTAAAATATGCGCACAAGCGTAACTTTTGCCATTAGCTCAAATTGAAAGAAATTTCAAGTATATAAAAAGCACTACACTCCCACTCTCCCCTCTCCCCCACTCACTTTATGCTATTCTCCATCATTCTGGCAGTTGCTTTAAGTCTCCTTCACTCTTACACTTGCTCTAATTGAAGAGTTGAGAAGTTGAAGCATTGCGTGCCCCAGGAAGAGCAATTGCAATTATGCTCGCAGACTGCAAGGCAATGCAAGAAACTAATTTACAAATGACAACTCTATTCCCTGCCCCACCTCCGCTGCTCGCCCTTTTCTTCCGTTTGAATCGCTTCTCCTTTAACGCCCACCCATCCGGAAGGCAACAACACCTGCTGCTGGCATTTCACAGTAAATTTATTTTGTTTTTCTTTTATTTTACGCCACTTTTGATATCCAGCAATCAGTTAACAGCGAAATGAGTGTGATGTTTTTGGAGATGATTGCTGAAAATCTAATATAAACTAAAATTTTGCAAATTATGATCAAAGATGAAATTAATGCTTTTGACTTTGCGCCACTTTAGTGTATTTTTTTTGGCCATTCGAAGTGGTTTTGCAGCTCAGCCAGGGTTCACTCAAGTCGAGCAGTCTCTGCTTGTTTTGAAATCACTGTTGCTGCATTTTATGTTTGTCTTATTTTCCCCCATTTTATTTGGAAAATCTTTTGCGTTACGTTTATGCAGAAATAATTTTCCCAGCATTTTGTTCATGTTGCTCTTTGGCCGCTCCAGCTTCTTCTCCTGTTCCGTGTTCTCGGTTTTCTATGTGCATTCAAGTGCGTGGCAATTTTCTATTTGGAGCATGCCGTGTTTCTGTAAACGTGTGTGTGAGTGTTTTGCATGCGTGTGTGTGATTCGTGTTTGTGTTGAGTGTATTTGATTCGCATTTGTTTTGCATCTCATGCATAATTTATTTTATTCACATTAGCTCATTTATTTGTGTTGCGTCTGCTCTGAAACAACAACAACAAACGGCAAACGATAATAAACAAACAGCCGCAAAAAGCACAATTGGTTTGGCCCCGCCCCCAAACGGGCGTGGGCGTGGCCGTGGTCAGGGTCAAACATACTATAATTGATTTAAGAGCATTTAACCTTAATCCCGCCTAATCTCGTCCCCCTCGCTCCTCACCGCACGCTGGGAGCAACCACAAGATCATGGGTATGACGTAGAATCTCTCACCCACCCACACACACACACACACACATACGCATTAACCTGTCTGAGGGGGGGTTCCCCGGTTAACACCTTGCCACACTTAGCAGCCCACAAAAAAAGCCTCTACTAAACACTGTTGCACCCTTGAACCCTTTGCCCAAACACTCGTCTCACCCCCAAGGAGGGGAACAAAGGTTGCATCCACACCAACACACACACACACACAAACACACAGACACACACGCTCACACACAGTGTATGTTTGTTGTGCGTGTTCCAACGATGAAGCTCAAACACCTTGGCTTTCTCTCTTTCTCTTCTCTTCTCTCTTCCAAAACGCGTCTCTCTCGCTCTCGCACTTTCTCTCTCTGTCTGTCTCTGTCGCTCTGTCTCGCGTGCGCGCTCCGTCTGTCTCTTTCACGCCGGGTCGCTCTTAGAGCCACATTACCATTGAACGAGACCAAAGATTCAGCCGCACTCGGTGCCGAGTGCAGCTGTGCCCACAATGGCGTCGCTGGAGGCGCAAGCGGCGGAGGCGGCAGCGGCAGCGGCAGTGGCAGCGGAGGAGGCGGAGGTGGAGGTGGGGGCGTTGCAGCCACAAATGGGGGCATAGCAGGAGTCGCCGGCGGCGGCGGAGGTGGAGGCGGAGGCGGAGCCGGATTCAGTAGCAACAGTCGCGCGAGCGGCGTCATCGTTGGCGGCGGTGGCGACATCGGTGGAGGGCATCATCATCACCACCACCAACACCATCATCATCATCATCATCACTCCTCGAGCACAGCCACGGGCATTGGCATTGGCATTGGCATTGGCACTGGCACCCAGCACCACCAAAACCACCAAAACCACAACCACCACCACCACAACCACCTTAACCACCAATCCAGCAGTGCACTGACTTCGTCCAGCACCAGCGGCGCCTTGGCCACGTCAGCCAACTCCAACTCGAACTCCAACTCGATCTCGAACTCCAACTCGATATCCATGAATCCCCTGAGCATGTCCGCCTCGCTGGCCTCCATGCCCGGCCTGAGCGCCTATCTGGGCCTATCGAATTTGCGCACGACAAGCATTGGCGATGGCGACGACGATATCAATCTGGACGTCGACATTGCCATGAACAATGCAGCTGGCCTGCCCGGCAATGGGTCGACAGTGGTCGGTAGTGGTAGCTCGGGCGCCGGTTGCTCCGCCTCCGCTGCGCATTATCTGCGCCACAGCAGCAACTATCGCTCGGCGGCGGCTGCGGTCAGTTCAGCGTCCGCATCCGCGTCAGCTCATGGTCCCGGTGCCGGTTCGGGTTCTGGTTCTGGTTCCACCGATGCTCATGGCCTTGGGTTGCTTTCATCGCTCACATCCAGCACCCCATCATCAGCAGCATCAGCAGCAACAACATCAACAACAGCAGCAGCAGCAGCAGCAGCCACGTCATCAACATCGTTTTATAATCGCCTCCTACTCCTCGATAATTCCAGCGGCGATGCAGTTGGCGGCGCAGTCGGTGGCAGCAGCAGCAGCAACAGCAACGGCTTGGACAAGCATGACTCCATTGTCACGCCTCCATCGGCCATACAGTCAGCCGGCGATGGCTTCTTGCATTCCAACAGCGCCTCGACCAGCACAGCAGCAGCAGCAACAGCGGCATCAGCAGCAGCAACAGCCGCAGCAGCAACTTCAAGTGGAGGCAACACGTCGCATCTCTACCAGAATCTGCTGCGGAGCAGCGCTGGCAGCACCGAGACGGCCCCAGTGGAAACGGGAACAGGAACAGGAGCGGGAACGTCCGGCAATGAAAACAGCAACTGTGATTACCGAAGCGAGAGCAACCAGGTAAGTAGTCGACCAACTTCTGTTCAAAGCACTTCTAAAAATGTTTGCATTTAATGTCGCAGAATGGCGTGGAGGACTCGCCGCGTCGCCATAGCTCGATGGATCAGCTGATCGGACTGCTCAACGACATGGGCAAGTCGTCGCGCACACGCAGCCTCAGCGACGGCGGCACCCAGGACGACGACGAGGGTGAGTATCAAACAAAACACAAACAAGTGCAACAGTAATTGCCAAAACTTTATGCCTTGCAGTGGAGAAGGAGGCGCAGCCGGATCTGTTGAACAACACGCCGCCTGTGCCGCCAAAGCGTTCGCATCGTCGTCGCCACACGCCACCCAGGCCCATCTCGAACGGTCTGCCACCGACGCCCAAGGTGCACATGGGCGCCTGCTTCTCCAAGATCTTCAACGGCTGTCCGCTCCGCGTGCACTGCACCGCATCGTGGATCCACCCGGAGACGCGGGACCAGCATCTGCTGATTGGCGCCGAGGAGGGCATCTACAACCTCAACATGAACGAGCTGCACGATGCGGCCATTGATCAGGTGTTTCCGCGTCGCACCACCTGGCTGTATGTGATCAAGGACGTGCTGATGAGTCTGTCGGGCAAATCGTGTCAGCTCTATCGCCACGATCTGGTGGCGCTGCACTCCAAGCAGACGGTGCGCTTCTCGCTGCACATGAACAAGATACCGGAGCGTCTGGTGCCCCGCAAATTCGCCCTCACCACCAAAGTGCCGGACACCAAGGGCTGCACGCAATGCTGCGTCACTCGCAATCCCTACAACGGCTACAAGTATCTGTGCGGCGCGACTCCCAGCGGCATATTCCTGATGCAGTGGTACGATCCCCTCAACAAGTTCATGCTGCTCAAGCACTGCGATTGGCCGGCCAGCAGCATTCTGGGCGGCGGCTATGGCTGCGTGCAGAATGGTCACACACCGGTCTTTGAAATGATCATCACGCCCGAGCTGGAGTATCCCATTGTGTGCACGGGCGTGCGCAAGGCGCTCAACGGTTGTCTCAAGCTCGAGCTCATCAACATGAACAGTGGTAGTCAGTTGTGGCCATTGGATGAACACATTGCTGACCCATTTCGTCCATTTCAGGTGCCAGCTGGTTCCACTCGGAGGATCTGGAGTATGACGCCATGGCCACGATGGTGCCGCGACGCGACCTGCTCAAGGTGGTGCGCGTCCACCAGGTGGATAAGGACGCCATTCTCGTCTGCTATGGCAATGTGATGCAGGTGGTCACCCTGCAGGGCAATCCCAAGCAGCACAAGAAGATGGTTGCCCAACTCAACTTCGACTTCAATGTGGACAGTATTGGTAACTGATAACTGATGACGCCCTGTGTCAAGTTGTGCTCATGCTAATCGCAATCCCTTTGCAGTTTGTCTACCGGACAGTGTATTAGCATTCCACAAGCACGGCATGCAGGGCAAATCGCTGCGCAACGGCGAGGTGACGCAGGAGATCAAGGACATGAGTCGCACCTACAGGCTGCTGGGCAGTGATAAGTGAGTTAAATCTTCAATTTTATTGAAAAACAGAAAACCAGAACAATTTGGAGCGATGGTTGACAAAACTTTCAGAAACATTCAGATCTTTCATATATATGTTCACTCTCTTCCATCTTGGCAGGGTCGTCGCCTTGGAGAGTCAACTGCTGCGCACGGGTTCGCTGGGCAGCGAGGAGGGACATGATCTGTATATTTTAGCCGGTCACGAGGCCAGTTACTAAGGGCGCTAAATGTTATCTTCTAAATGTAACACGAGAGGATGCGGGAGGAAATAAATTTTAAATGCTAGCGCGCGTCAACTACTAACTGTAATTTAATTACTCGTAGGCCCTAAGCTCTAAATTAAACTAAATTAAACAAGAAACCCAGGCATTAAGCAATTAGCTATTTGGAAAGCTACTTAGCGCATTTTATTCTAGATGAAGAGGCAGCCACGAAATACAACTAAAAAAAATATATACATAAATCAGCAAGATCAAGAGATTCTTAGTCCTCCCATTTATCCATTCTTTGCCAAAAAAATAAAACACCACAAAATGAAAAAAAAAGGAATCAAATGAAACTCCCACTAGAAATATGAGTACATAATAATATGAATACAACTTTATATAGTATGTATGCTGCACAGTCTACCCGATTCCGTTGTAATTAATTTTATTACTATTATATTTTTGTATTACAAAGAAAGAAAATGCTTTAAATTGTATGCCTAACTTTATTAAATTATGGATAAATTAAATACTTTTAGACATTTTGTGTAACACTCACAAAGCAATTAACTAAGTTTCCATCAGGATTAAATGAGAGAGATAGTAGTAGAGTGAAGATGAAAGGAACATAATTAGAATGAGAAAGTCAAGAGCGGCGAGGCGTACGCATTAAAAGTACCGTAATTAACTATAATTATGATTACTCTAAACTAATATAAAACACACACACACACACACATAAATTTTATAGTTTATAGCAATTGTAAATCGCAAATGTTTTTGTAGTATTTAATGTGAAGCAGAACTGCATTGAATTGGATCGCAACCGCGACTCGGAGATCCAATTTATGAGGATGTGAGAGAAGATTGCATGCATAACGGTTTGTTGGGAAACAAAATAGCATAAGAAATTTTCTAAAAATAAAAACAAAACACAATATAAATACAAATTTATTCACAATAAAAAAACCAAACATGCAGACATTGCAAAATTGTAAAAGGATTCCATTTGGTCCTCGTATCTGTACGTTGAAAACTGATTGTCATAGTTACGATTTTTAGCCTAAGAGGTCAACTTTCCGAGCAGCACATTTTCGTCTTCAGTTATAAAAAAAACAAATACTAAATTTTAAGTTAATTAGTTCGTACGTAAACACGTAAAAAGCGAGAAACCGAAAATTATAAATTAATAATAAATACAAAGAACTTGTTAAACTTTAGTTTAGTGGAAAATAAAAAGTATTTAAAAGAACATAGTCGATTTTTTTTTAAGTTTCGAATTAGCACGTTTTTTTAGATTCATTAATAAAACAAAAAGAACCCTATATGCATAAAAAAACGTATACGTGCCATTTTCTGACACACGATTTTTATGTTAAATTATATATTTATAAAATGTTATTAAAAACATTTAACGTACAACGGTGATATTATTTAAACAAATTCTTACAAAATTAAAAAAAAAAACTAAAATCTATATCTTTAAATGTTTTAAACAGCCCGCACTTTGCCTAAGTTGGCAGCACCATCACCAAAGTATATTTGAGAAAACTGCGGGCGGTCACACTGAGCACAACAAACCAGCTTCACGTGGTCCTGCATTTTGTTTTGATTTGCAATAAATTATAAATAAAAAACATTAGAATGGCGTTTGAGGTGCCAGCGTGGGAAAAAGGCACAGAAGCTGTTAAATTCAAGGTGGTGCCAGGAGCGAACACTGGAGTTGATGTCACCAAGACGAAACCCAAAAAACTAAAGCAGAAAAAACCGAAAGTAAAGAAGTCGGAACGGAAACAAAAATCCAAATCAAAAGCAACGCAGCAAACAAACAACACTTATAGACTGGGCAAAGGACCTTTGGCGCCGCCAGTTGAATCCTCAGATGATGAAGCGGATGATGAGATGCGTGCAATGCACAAGATCCGAAGTGGACGCATTGAAAAGCAAAAGCCACCAGCCAAAGCAGCAAAGGATCAAAAGAAACAGTTAACGTTGAAGCCAGCTTTACTCCAAGCTGCAGTTGAGGCGATGGACGCGACGCCAACGCCTGCCGCTGCTCCAGCACCAGAAGCTGCTCTTGCCAACAAGCTGCAGTCTGAGCTGATGGGCGGACGCTTTCGATACATCAATGAACAGCTTTACACCATGAACAGCAAGAAGGCAGAGGACCTCTTCCGCTCGGACAGCGGCGCCTTCGAGGCGTACCACGCCGGCTATCGGCAACAGGTGGAGAAATGGCCCTCGAATCCATTAACCCGCATCATCAAGCTCGTCAAACGGCTGTCCAAAACTGCAGTCATTGGCGACTTTGGCTGCGGAGAGGGAAAACTCGCGCAATCCGTTCCCCATAAGGTGTACTCCATGGATCTGGTTTCCACGAGGGCGGACATTGTTGCCTGCAACATTACCAAGACACCTTTGGAGGCCCAAGCTCTGGACGTGGCCGTCTATTGCCTCTCATTAATGGGCAGCAACCTCAACGATTATCTGCTGGAAGCGAACCGAGTGCTGAAGTTACACGGCAATGTTTACATCGCAGAAATCCAGTCCCGCTTCGAGGATGTGCGCGAATTTATACTCTTTATGACCTCCTGTGGATTCGATCTCGTCAAGAAGGATGTGGCAGTAAACTACTTTTACTTCTTTCACTTCCGAAAGATGCGGCATGTCGGCAAAGATGTGAAGCTGAAACCCTTCTCGCTGAAACCATGCCTCTATCGCAAACGATAATAACATTAATACATGCAATAAATGTAGATGACTAGAAAACCCAAAAATATGTGATTCCATCTTTAAAAAAAAAAACGAAACAAATCATCAAAATGCAGAAGGCACGTTAATTGCTACCTAATTACACCTAATGTGGTATATTGGTATATTTCCACAAGTCCTATACCAAGGCGCATTATTTAAAACAGCTTCGTGTTTATCAAAAAAAGAAAATTACATTTCTGTTAAAATTAGAAACTGGAAAATTACCAATGAAGACGAATTGAGTTACGTTGGTGTATACATAACATATCAATGGTTTTAATGCATCAACAGTTAATTTATGGAGACATAAACGATTTCAATGAAAACAGCTATGATACGATACAATCAAGTTTTTTTTAACATCTACCCAGATTAAACAATTTATTATTATAAAAATATGAAGAAATCAAAATGTTTGAAAAGTAAGTGCTAATGTTAAGAATTCCCCCACCTGTTAACGAGATCGTAATTATGGTAGTGGTATATTTATTGATGTAAAATAGTACATTTTAGCATTCAATTCATGGTCACCCTATCGTGTGAAATTGTGACGTCATGCTCGCTAACGGCTGTCAAGTCTCTCGTGAGTCGATCCCATCGTGGGCAGTGGTTGTTTGGCAACTGCTACTCTGAGGCTCGAACGCGATTTTGTTTCTCAGTACTAGTTTGCTCTTCGTGCGCAGCATTTCGAATATTTTTACCACGGTACGTTAACTCAAACGCATTCGCCAGAGTCCAATAGGCAGTACAAAAAAAAAAATAAAAATAAAGCAAGCAAGAGAATGCCAGAAAAAGCAAAGCATCTGTGTTCAAGTTGCAGAAAAACGCGCGCAATTTCGTGTTTATAAATAAAACAGTATCCGTATTTAGTTTATTTACTGGTGGTGCAATTTTCACACGCCCACGCCTAGTTTCCAAGCCCTTCCACCCCACCTACCCGATACTTCTCTCACTCTCCCTCGATATTCTCTATTACTCACTCAACGTAAATTTTCAACAGGTATTCAACGACGACGACAACAACAAATCAAATTGTCTTTTTTCGTGCTCAATAGAAAAAAGTGGCCAAGAATTTGTTTATTTGTATGTGTGCATGTGTGTGTGTGTGCGAATTCGACTAGAATCGTTAGTGAAAAGTGAAAACAGCACGCAAACCCAGCTTCAGCTTCAACTTCAGCTTCAACTCCGACTAACGACTCGAATCCAAGAAGATAAGCGCCGCAAAGTATTCAACGCTTCCAGTGGATTTATAAGCCAATTCTAAAGCAAAGCTTCACCCGTAAGTAACGGCAGCTTCAACACCAACTCCAGCTTCAACTTCAACGCTCTTTGAGTTCATTTCAACGAAATGGAGTCGCGCCATTTACCATTTGATCAGCTTACGTGCAAGCTACAGCTACAAGCTCGTAATTATTATTTTTGGGCTGTGGTCAGAGTTTTCAGTTGCCTGCCTGCTTCGTTCCCGTCTCCGTCTCTGTCTCCACATTTTATGCTTTTGACATACACATAGTCAGCACAGTATGACTTCATAGTTCCCGCACTCTTGCACACACTCACACACACACACCGCTCTCTGGCACACACCTAAACAAACGCTCTCTCTCTCTCTATGTGGCGCGCTCTCCCCATTAAAAATGCAGAGAGCACGAGAGTGTGAGAGCGCGAGAGTTGACGTTGTCGCTTTTTGGCCATAGCTCCGACAAGCTTTTATTGTATCTTCTCTACGTATCTGAACGTTTTTTTCCCCTCTTCTTAGTTTGATTTTCTTGCCTTTTGCAATTGCGACGAGTTTGCGGCCCACATTGTTGTCGTTGTTCTTCTTGCTTTCTCACACTCTATCTGCGCCTCGTTTGTCAAGTTTTGTGTTTTTCTCTGTTGCTTCGCATTTTGTTGTGGCCAACTTCGGGAAAATAAGGGCTGTAAATCGCGGAATTCTTATTGGCAAGCTATTGTGATTGACGCGTCGTCAAGGCAACAGATTCAACACACAGATACAGATCACAGATACAAATATAAATATTTACAAGGAGCTTCGTCATTGAGTCACATTGAGATTAAATTATCAAATTGTGGTTTCAATACAAGAAAACGCGCAGTTAGTCGCGCTTTCCGCTCAGATTGTTGGGGTTTCTATGGCGTCTATTGCCGCGTCTATGACGACGTCACTGGCCCAAAAATAAACCAGCAGCTGCCATGGAAATTGATCGTTGAGCAGGTTATACATATTTCTTATCACAGGCACAGACCCCGACTATATTTGTACTATGTTCGCTGGTATGTTTATTTTTCCCTATTGGCATGCTCGATATCAAGGCTGCAAAGCCAAAGGAAGTCGCGAGAGCTTTTTGTGTGCAAACAAATACAGTGACAAGTGATAAGGGACGAATTGACTCACACACATTCGACATTCTGCGATAAGATTCCAAAACAAAGCGTTGTGCGAAATGTTATCAAGCGAACAGAAATGTTGCGAGTGGATTTATGAGTTATGAATGGCAGGTGACTCTCCGCCTGGCCCGTAGAATGCGTCAGACTTAACGGCTTTTCACAATTGACGGAAATCGGAAAAACGCCATAGAAAGCAGTCTTGAGACTTGACTGGGATTTGACCCAAATATCGCAAGCAGTCGAAGAAAAACATTAATACACACAGACACATTCACATTCACACGCATTTCCATAAAAGACTTCTGGACACTGCAAGCCCGAGAGGCTCAGATAAGTCAGAGAAGAGCTTGCATTAGAAACCGGTTGCTGGCTGGCTGGCTGGCCAAGAAATTGGCTACATAGCAGACAAACAAATAAAGGAATCGAGCAAAGCAAATGCTAATAACTGTACAGCAGAGAAAACTGAGCAGCTCGAAAATTATAATAAACTGTGATGGAGATGGAGACGGAAAAGGAGAGACAGACAGACAGAGCAGCGCTGAGCAGAGCAGAGCCAAAGCAAACGACTTAACAACACGCAACACACACAATCAAACGTGAAAAACGCTGTGGAAACCTGAATTCAGTCAACAGCCAATGCTGGCTAGAGCCAACTCAGGTTCCCCTTGCCTTGCCCTTACCAACACCGACAGCAACAGAGGCAGCAGCAAAACAAGGTGTGTCGTTAGAAGAGGCCCGAAAAAGAGTGTTTTGAGGTAGCAGCACAGAGAACAGAGCGCAGAGAGCTGGAGAACAGAAGCGTAACAAATGGCTCTCTTAGCCAAAGTAAGGCTTGATTGTTAGCTGAATATTTAGGCCAATGCAGCGCGCCACGACGCCTCTGATCGCACTGAGTTGGCACTTGAAATGTGGTCTACTTAGCAAACGATTAACTCGATGCTTCCCCAAGTAGCACTCGAATTTATGGAGTAGAAGTTGTTCCTATTTTTGAGTCTGCTAGTCAATTCAATCTGTCAGCGTTTTCACTTCCCGAGTTAAACGCTTTCCCCCCACACAACACATATTTCGCATTGAATTTTCTATTTTTGTTTGTTGTCGCATCGATTTTTATTGTTGTCGACGACGAGGGGATTGGGACTGGGATTGGGGCGAAACGAACGCTATGATTTATGTGGCCAAAGTGCCAGCTGTGTATTTTGGTTTTGTTTGCTCTGCTCAACGACGAGGGGCCACCATCGCCATCGCCTCGCCAACTCCAGCTGGCATCTATTTGTGGGTGGGTCCAGAGTTCGTTGGCCAACTGAGAAGGGAGGACTTTAAATAGCTGAACATTGGGGCGTATGAGTGCGTCAGTCATTTTGACTCACTTTCAGTCATCGCAGTCACTTTGTGGTCGTGTCTCCGATCAGAAGCGAGCCGACTGTGGGGCGGCAATTAGTCAAGGCCCATCGAGTAGAGCTGCTGACAAATACCCGAATTGAGTACATGTCGAAGTCAATAGCTGCTTTGTCGTCAAGTGTTTCACTTTTACACTGTCCAGCTCGTGTTTAGTCATTAGCTGGCGCTTGCCGGTTCCTGCTAACTGGAGCGGATGGATCTGTCTTATCGCGGCAAGCACTGCAATTTTGTTGTATATAGTACATATTTAGTTCTGCGATAACCGCAAATGGCAATAATTTCCGATATGGATGTGGAACTGCTTATAAATAATACGTGCATATAATGCAATTGCATTGAAACACACCCTGAGCCATGTCATATCGATTGACCCATTTAATTATGTTGTTTTCTCTCGCCGCCGAAGCAAACCAAAACAACTTCTTTCTTTTGCACGCACACCCAGAAATATGCGCCCAAATATCTCAGACTTTTGTGTAGTCAATAAATTTGGATTTTCATTTCCCTCCTCAAATGAGTGCCAAAGAAAGGGGTATACGGAAATTTCAGGCAAATTACCTCCAGGAAATATAAAAACGAATCTTCAGCTGCACATGCTGACTTGACTAAGAATATTTAAATTTATAATACCCCATTTCTAATTTTAAATAAAATACTGCACAGGGTATTTGCTAGTCAAGCATTGTCTCGCATCGACGTCAGTTTCGATATTTTGTGTATTTAGGAAAAATGCGAAATGAAATTTCTCGCGGAAGCAGCCCGAATCGTGGGTCTGGCCAACAGGGCCTGTCCAACGCTTTCATGCTTATTAACGGATGTGAGCACCGCCCGCAACTCTTTCACTCTTTCCTATTATATTTTGAATAGAATTTATGGTTAACGCTTCGTTGATTCGACGGCCAACAACTCCGACAGATAAAAGTTCTGTGCATTGTGCACTTTGCTTGCGACGCGTTATAGCCATGTTTTCATATTGAAGCCCACATTCAGGTGGTTCATTTACATCAAGAATGCGACAGTCGACTGGGGGACAAGACTCGCGAATACACTTTCCAAACTGACGTCAGTGGAGCAGTCTGAACTCTAGATGACATAATGGCATGACGGAATGTTGATACATGCTTCTCATTCACTGCATTCGTATTCGGGGAGGCAACCCGATTGAGTTAAGGTTCACGTTCATATTCATCAAGGTACTTACAAACAGAGCATTGTTGCAAATTGAATTTGATTTAAGTTGTATTAAATTAAATTTAATTAGAGGCAGTCGCAGTCAGCACAGTGGCAACTCAATTGGATTGACCGCCCGCCAGTCAAGCAGTCTGAGTCTGACTCTGAATATCTTATCGTCCAAGCAGCATTCCCAGAAACTTCACTTCGAATACATTTCGAGTATGAGTGCGTATGAATAGCAGAGTCACGTATTTATATGCCTGACCGTCACTCCTCGACGTCGCAGTGTGGCAACATTGCCATGATTAGAAGCACACCCAGACATCGTCCCAGCCGCAGCCAAGCTCTTTGCTGATCACCATACAATATGTTATGTATCTATGTGTGCTTGGCGTGTGTGTTTTTCAGCTACTTGATGAATTTCACCTCGACCTCCTTCAATTGAAGCGTTCGCTCTTCTGTTCTTCTGTTTTTGGGTGTCGGCGGCATCTTGCAAAATACACACACATCTACATACATGTGTTATGTGTGTGTGTTTGTGGATTGCGCACGCTGGTTGCAGCAATGAAATGAACATTCAACAATAACAATTTCAATCATTTGTGGAAATGCCTCTTGAGTCGATGCCGCTAAATATTCTAGCATATAGAATGCTGTCGATGATGTCATCGTTAATGCGATACGAAAATAAATCATAATGCCAATCTAGAGCACAATCTAACTAAGTTTGTTCGATGTGTTAATGTACTACAGGGATTTCACCATATGGGAAGCTGCCGATTTTTAACTCGATATAGAAGTGTAGAATAAGTCGATTATGTTTAAGACTGTTTTTAGCAAACTAATAATCTAACTCAGTTCGTACGATATGTTAATGGACCACAGGGTTTTGGTCCATATCGGAAACTGTGCAGATTTTTAATTTGCATATTATAACAACTCGAATAAAAGGAAATATTGTAGCTCAGTTGATTAAGTTCATGTTTGATTATAAGTGGAATATCGCATGACTATTATTAGTAACCAATCTGAAACTAATTCCAATTTGCGAACTTTCACTGTATTTGTTTTTGAATTAATGTAATCGCTAATCACATTTAACACGATTCGCTTGGAACGAGTTGCGGCTGCTGCTGCTGTGATGAGGCATTACCACCGCGAGATAATCATTGCGATTCATGTGATTCATCTGGCATTCGTCGGGCAGTCGAGCAGTCAAGCAGTGAAGTGTGCCCCCAGACACGAAATATAAATACTTCACTGCCGATTGACTTGGAATGTAATTCATGAGGTGCACTTGCCATACAGCTAATTGCTTCACGTCGATGATGTCAACTGTGGCAAACAGATTGGCCAAAAAAAAAGAAGGCATTTAATAATAATAATGCTACTGTTGTTGGTACCATGAACTGAGGTCGCTCAGACAATAAATGGATGAAAATAAACACAGCGACTCGAGAATTAAGTATATACTCGTATATAACTAAATTAGATGTTTGTCTGCTTTGTTTTCGATTGTTGTTGCTCCGATTCTCAGCAGTATTTTAGCAGGCTCGATGACGCCACCAGCGCTGAAATTGTGACGCGATCTTTTTTTTGTATTTTTCGAGAGGTTTTTCGGTTTTTGGTTTTGGTTTTGGTTTTGGATTTTGATTCGATGCCGCCGTTAAAAATTATCTACATAGTTGTATCTGGCGGCGTGTGTCTAGTATTTTGTTGCTGTATTTGTATATTGTTTTTTGTATATTGTATAAACTGAATGCGGCGTGATGTTGTTGCCTTGATCCAAACTGGTTCAGCCTGTCCGGCAATCGTGAGCAAATATTCTGCCTGCCACATGGCGAGAATGTAACTCGACTCAACTCATCTCGACTCATCTCGAAAACTAAGGCATGCAACACATTTAAAATCAATTAAACCATAAATTGATCACTTGGCATTATTTCTCCGTCTCCTTCTCCTTCCCATCTCTTGCTCTGTCCTCTGCTCAAATCATCATCATCATCTTCAGATGGGGTTGTTCTCCGAGCTCTCTGTCGGGTTGGGTGTGGTGCATGCCAAAGGGGAACAATAGCGTCATTCCGCACGGATTTCTATTACAAAAATAAATATATATTAATCTTTTTGCATTATTTATAGCATATAGTATTTAGTTGTATATGTGTTTGGGTTGTTGTGGCTCCAGTCGAGAACATGACGCTGTTTCCCATTGCCGGCTTATATAACATCCAGCATAATCACTAGCGAGAATTCTGAAGCAGAGAGTGCGAGACTGCGTGTGTATGTGTGTGTGTGTGTGTCTTATGTCACTACAGTGTTCAGTCCTAAATGAACGCCAGAACTGTTTTAACATAAATCAAATAACTAACATAAGTTAAGTTTTCTAAATTGAAGTATTCTAAAAAAGCAATTTAAGATGTTGTTGGTGATTGCTAGCTGGAATATAATTTTATATCCATTGAGCGAGTGTCTACTGTAGTTGAATATTTGCATTTGTTTGCTCAATGAGTCGAGGGTATTTGACAGTGATTAATCTGCAAACCTCGACAGGATGTTGATCGCTCTGCGCAGAACTTCCCTTCTGCTTTAGCTGTGCATAATCCAAAATTATAGTACAGTGCAACATCTGCCCACTTTCTCCTGAGTAATTAATGGCAGGGAGAGAAGAGTAGATAAGAGGGCGTGACTGGTCATTTGGGTTTGATTTAATTACGCGTAGATCTTGCAACGCTTTGACCTATCATAAGTACAACTATGAGTAATTCTGCTTTTAATGGCCGTTTGTCAGTGTCGAGTTTTACTGTTTGCTGTTTACTGTTTACTGTTGCGTCTGGTGATTAATTTGTGGTTTTGACTTTCGCTAGTTAAATGTACATTTCAACACAATTGTTAAAAGTAACTTTTCTCATATTTCCACTATTTGCAGCTCGCCGACAAAAACCACAGCCCAAGATAAAGCAACCAACAAAACCAGAACAAGGGACAGACAAAGAAGTTATTGCAGAATTCAAATTGCGTTATATCCAAGTAAGTGTAAATGCGATTACCACTCGCTCTCATACCGGGTTTCAAACTATATACACGTAATGTCATCATGTCGCATGACATCACGGGTCAGCCTTCGGGGTGGCTTTTCGACAACTGGCCCAAAGGGGCGGCCATCCATCTCTCCCCTTTCCACTTGCCGCGTGCAATTTGCTTGTGTACAGCTCAAGTAATTTCATAGCTGTGTCCCAGTTGCTTTACGAGCTGGCGAATCGCGCCTGGCGCCATGCGAATATAAAACGGTTCAAGCGACCGAGCGCCTGAGTGTCTGAGTACTCGAAGCACTCGTGGAAGGAAACGGTTCTGCGATGGTCGCCTAATGAACGGAAAGTCGACCACACGCATTCATTCGATGGCTGGCTGCAACACATCCGGCGAGGCAGGCTTCGACTTCCTACCCCATCGCAACAACACCCAACAAATTGCTTACTGCAGTGCCACAATACCCTGCAGAGGAGTAACTTAACTTGTAACAGAAGAAAGAGAATTTTAGTTAGTAACATTTAGTTTCCTTGAACTACATTTATTATGAGTGAAGCTGCAGAGCATTGAACCTCATATTCGCAAACACTTTGAGTGCAATAACCTTGTCACACCCCAAACCAGTTGCGTATCTTCTAGATATCACTTTTAACTGATCGTTAGTTTGTCTTTACATATTTGGTAGATGAGTGAGCAACATAAACTAAACTAGACTAAACTTGCATTCCTCTTGCAGCGACCCGTGTCTCTCTCTCTCCTGCTGCATCCATCAAACTGTCTGCGTAGCTGAGCACCCGAAACGATGCCGGCGGAAATTAAACCATCCGCGCCTGCAGAGCCGGAAACTCCGACCAAGAGTAAACCGAAGAGCAACTCATCGACGTTCTCGAAGGCCGCCCTGGCGCGCGTCACACTGCTAGATGGCTCCATCCTGGACGTGACCATCGATGTGAGTACAATGCTCTTAGCTCATTTGCATTTTAGCTCAACTTCCGCTTGATTGCAGCGCAAAGCCAAGGGCCGTGACCTGGTGAACTCGATCTGTGCGGGCCTGAACATCATTGAGAAGGACTACTTCGGCCTGACCTATGAGACGCCCACCGATCCTCGTTCGTGGCTGGATCTGGAGAAGCCCGTGTCGAAGTTCTTTCGCACAGATCCCTGGCCATTGGCGTTCGCAGTCAAATTCTATCCGCCGGAGCCGTCGCAGCTCCAGGAAGACATCACGCGCTACCATCTCTGCCTGCAAGTGCGCAACGACATCCTCGAGGGTCGTCTGCCGTGCACATTCGTAACTCACGCCCTCCTCGGATCGTACCTGGTGCAGTCGGAGATGGGTGACTACGATCCCAAGGAAATGCCGACTCGCGCTTACCTCAAGGACTTCAAGATTGCGCCCAATCAAGCCTTGGAGCTGGAGGACAAAGTGATGGATTTGCACAAGACCCACAAGTAATGCAATCTATTCTATCTATCTGATCGTCACCCATTGCTGACTTTCATTGTTCTATTGCAGAGGTCAGTCGCCTGCTGAGGCCGAGCTGCATTACTTGGAGAACGCCAAGAAGCTGGCCATGTACGGCGTGGATTTGCATCCTGCCAAGGACTCAGAAGGCGTTGACATTATGCTGGGCGTCTGTGCGTCCGGTCTGCTGGTTTATCGCGACAAGTGAGCTGTCTCCCTGCCCCACTTCTATTGCGAACTTTTTAATAACCGACTGTCTCCACCTTAGATTGCGTATCAACCGTTTCGCTTGGCCAAAGATCTTGAAGATCTCGTACAAGCGTCACCACTTCTACATCAAGATACGACCGGGCGAATTCGAGCAATACGAATCCACCATCGGTTTTAAGCTTGCCAACCATCGGGCTGCCAAGAAGCTGTGGAAGTCCTGTGTGGAGCATCACACCTTCTTCCGTCTGATGACGCCGGAGCCCAACACCAGGTCCACACTGTTCCCACGCTTCGGCTCCAAGTACCGCTTCTCGGGCCGCACCCACTACGAGAGCAAGGCGACTCCCGTCGACCGCACGGCGCCCAACTTCACCAGAGCTCTCTCTGGCGCTCGTCTCTCCTCTCGCAGCATGGACGGTTTGTCTTTAAAGTTGTATGTTTCTGAATTCATTTTAATCAGTCATTTGTTTTAGCCCTGGCCATGGCTGAGAAGGAGAAGGTTGCTCGCAAGAGCAGCACCCTGGACCATCGTGGGGACCGCAGCAACAATGCGGATGCGCACAGTCGCAGCCCCATCAAGAAGGACAAAAAGGACAAGGTAAGGCACAGAGCACGAGCTTTTGGCGCTACTTGAGATGAACTTGTTGAATGATTACTGGGAGTTAACAAAACATAATTTTGTTTACTTTTTTCTCGGTTTGTTTGTTACTAACTCTCATTTACAAACCAACACACAATAATAACGATAATGTTAATGACAATGATGACTGTAATAATATTGAATGATAACAAATGCACACAACACACACCACACACCACACACACACACTCAACCACAATCGCATTAACCGTGTGCCATCGTGTGACATTCTGCCCATTCTTAAACCAATTGTTGTGGCAACCCCGACACGACTCACTCTGATAATTCCGATAATCAGTTAATACGCGAATCGAGCACCGGTACAGCTTCGGCTTCCTCGCAGAGCTCACTCGAGGGAGACTATGAGACTGAAATCGCTGCCGAGGCGGTGTCCGCTGCTCCCGACTTTTCGTCTCCTCCTCAGGTTACTTTTCACACTTTTCTACAATTTTCCTACAACGGCATTGCAAATTACCTTTTTGCCAAGTTATCAATTTATCAATATTATTTCTTTGGCTTGATGTCAGTATTATTTACTTTTCTTTATTGATGTGAGCTTCTTGTATTTCCCATTACGATCCCACGATCAGTCGATGTGGAACGAAACCTACAAATATTGTATGCATTCCCTTATGATCCTTGTATAATAATTTATTTAATAATTTTTTGCCTAATTATATTTTTGTTTTGATTACATCATTGATCTCTCTGGTAGCCCATGTACGAGGACTCCCTATATATGGTAATTTTTGTGTAATATAAAAGGACTACAATTCAAGTTCGATTCTATTCTGTGCTGATCGAATATTCGCTCTCTATTTATTCAAATTGTAAACGTTTCGTCTGATTCACATCTTATGCTTAAACTATCCTAACTAGTTCTAAATTTTATTTGTTATTCTGTTTAGTCTAAATTGAGCTCTCAGTGTTGTCAACCTCATTTGCAATCTATCTTTAAATAAATATCTGTCGAATGTCCTTCACTATAACTATACTATACTTAAGCTGATTTAAACTTGTACACAACTACAGTCTACCATTTACACAAAGCATTCATGGGCAAAGAAAAATGAAACCCCAATATTTCATTTCGATTTTGTACAGTTTAATTAACTTTTCATTTTTGCGCTTCTAAGCATCGTAACCCTTAATTTATCATTTTGTTGCATGTATTCGTAAACTGCTTCATCCGGAAAATCCATTTGTCTTTTTTGTGCTCTTCTGAGAATTATGAAATGTCAGCTTTGAACTAATGTTATTTGTAATCACCAAACAGGACGAAGAAAAGGAAGCTAAGCTCCGCGAAAAGAAGCTGAAGGAGAAGGAGGAAAAGGAGCGCAAAGAACAAGAGAAGCGTGATCAAAAGGAGAGGGAGAAGGCAGAGAAAGCAGCTAAGGCGGCCGCTGCCGCTGCCGCTGTAGCCGCTGGATCTGGCGTCAATGGTGAGCGAATGCTTGGAAATTAAAGTATATTATTACTTTAATATGTTTGGGTCAGAAGAATGAGATAATGTTATTAAAAATCCCTGTGGACCAACGACAATTGATCATTTACCAATTTGTAAAATAAGTATTTTATGATATCAGTATCATAATGAAATATATAAGTTCAGGGTGTATGTCATAAATACTAAATTTGGAGCTTACTCAACTTCAAATACATCTTCAGAACATATCTAAGATAAATATGGGCACGTTGACAACTTATTTTAAATCACACAGAAAATCTATAATAATTTAAAGATTGAATCACTAATTCCCTCCAATACTGAGGCGAGGCTAGATTAGACAAGATACTCGAATAATACAAATATACAATATACAATATACCTTTCTAATCGATTCATTATCTCGTTTAACAGGCAATGACGACCCGAATGAGTCCAATAAATCTGATAAATCGGGCAGACGTGTAAGTATGACCATTTACGGTCAACATATAAATATTATTAGCAATAAGATACATAAATATTGATTAGAACGTTAAGAGTTGATAAGTAACTTAAGATCGCACTGATTGCGCCCGAGCTCGTGTAAATACAATCCCAATTAGTCCTATCCTAATATTCACACCCAAGTTCAGTTCCTAAGTAATGCTAGTTTGTATTCGTATGGTTAATCCTTCCAAATTCTTTATAAGTTGAATTTCTTTTAATTTTGTATTTCCCCTCCAATTCTTTTCTTTTTATGTTTCAACTTGAATTTTGATTTGTTGATGATTGACAAAACGGGAAACGGGAATCGGGAATCGGTAAATCAGGGCGTTGGTATTTTCTCGTCGGGTCGCAAGAGCAAGAGCGGTTCACCGTCCAAGGATGGCAAGGATAAGGATGGCAAGGACAAGGAGATGGGTCGTCTCGGCTTGGTCGTTACCTCGGGTCTTGGTGAGCAGGACAACGAACAGAACGATGCTAATCGTAATGCCGGAAACCGTGGCTCAGCCACTCCCGGAGTGACGCGTCCTTACGAGTATGCCGTGGATGCCGATGGCAATGCCAGCAGCCCCACACGCAAATCCTACACTCCAGGCGGCTTCCGCTATGACCAGGATCCGAAGAGCGGAAAGCAGCTCGGTCCCGATGGTCAGGAGCAACTCTCGCCGACCTCGCAGCAGAAGAAGATCGGTTTGGCCTTCAACTATGCGCCCGGCAATGAGAATGCGCTGAAGGAGACGGCCGAGAAGATCAAGTCCGGCCAGCTGTCGCCTCGCACTCAGGACAAGCTGAACCGCGGTCAGCTGTCGCCCAAGTCGCGGGCCAAGCTCCTGCAGGACGGCAACTTGTCGCCCACGACTCGTGCCAAGCTGCAGGGCAGTGCTGTCGATGCTGCAGCCGTGCCTCTCAGCGATGCCCAGAAGCGATCCTACTCGCCCACCAAGGGCTCTGGCCAGGGAGCTGGCTACTCCTCGGGTGCTCCGGGTAGTTACAAGCCCTTTGACCCCACAGCCGATTTCCTGGAGTCGCAGCGCTACAACAAAGAGCCCGGCTATGTGGGTGCTGGAGCTGGTGCCGGCAAGTCCGGTTCACCCCCGAAAGGTGCAGGTGCAGGTGCTGGAGCAGGAGCTGGAGCCGGATCTCGTGCAAGCGCTGGTCCAGGCGTGGCTGCTGGCGTTGCTGCTGGTGCAGCTGCCGCTGGGGCCGCTGCTGCTGCCGCTAAGCCCAAGAAGAAGCGAGTCAAGATCATGGTCATTACATCGAAGTTCGATCCCGCCACGAAGCGCATTGATGCGGAGAATGGCAGCATTGAGCACTCCACGGGCATCTTGGATCCAGCCACGGGTCGCATCGATACCAAGTACGGTGTAATCGATCCCAAGAACGGCACTCTGGAGGCCTTGAACACCAAGACAGGCAAGAAGGAGTTGTTCCAGGGTGACTTGGACCCCAAGACGGGCAATCTGCATTTGGTTTCCGGCGTGTCAGATCCCAAGACGGGACGCATTGACGACACCCTAGGCCAGATCCTGTGCATCACGCCACAGGATAACCCGGTTGTCGAGCTGACCGTCATCACCAGCCGCATTGATCCCGCCACGGGCAAGGTCGATACTGTTAACGGCGATGTGGAGCGTTCCTTGGGAGTTCTGAACTTGGACACAGGGCTGCTGGACACCAAATACGGTGAGATTAATACGCGCACCGGAGAATTGAAGGCAATTGATCCGAAGTCCGGCAAAATTGTGGTTACCAAGAATGTCAAGGTTGATCCGGGCACTGGCCAGATCACCATACTGGGCATTATAGATCCCAAGACGAATAAGGTTGATCCCAATCAAGGACGCATTATCGAGGTTGGTCAGCAGATCGATCCCATTGTCGAAGTAACATCGCTGGCCGGCAAATTCGACTCGAAGAAGAATGTCATTGATCCGAAGACGGCGCTTGTGGAGACCTCGGGCGGTCAGTTTGACCCGAAGCAGGGCAAGATCGACACGAAGTACGGACAAATCGATTTGGTCAAGCATACGATCACCTTCACAGACCCCAAGTCGGGCAAGACGGTGACACGCGACATCAAGATCGAACCGGCCACCGGCCAGATCGTGCTGAAGAACCAGATCAACCCGAAGAACAACAAACCCGACAAGGATTACGCCCGCGTCATTTCGTTGCGCATCGTTCAGCAGCGCGTGGACCCGGCGACAAAGGCGCCCATTGCACAGGTCAGCGCCGCCAAGGACAAGGATATTGTTGTGGACCCCAAGTCGAACCAGATCTGGGTGCCGACCGGGGCCAGCGATCCCAGCACCAAGGAGCAGCAGTACATTTCCAGCAGCGTTGATCCCAAGACGGGCTACGTCATCACCATCTACGGCTACCTCGACCCCAAGACCAACGAGATCAAGAAACAGACCAAGCTCGACCCCAACACCATCAAGATCGAGCCCACCTCAGGCAAGATCTACACAGCCACCGGGGAAGTGGACAAGGCCACCGGTGAACCGCTTTACGCTGCCACCCAGGTGGATCCCGAGTCCGGCGAGGTGTACACCAAGCTGGCTCGCGTTGATCCCAAGACTGGCAAGATTGTGATCGTGCGCATTCTGCTCATTTCGAAGACAGACGAACGGGGTCGCCCGGAGGAAATCGATCCGGAGACTTGCGAGATCGATCCGGTGTCGGGGCGCGTTCTGAAGTTCTTCAACAAAACGGTTTATGTATACAATATGATTGATCCGGTAACTGGTGAAATTGTACAGGTCGATCCCAACGATCCTCGTTTCGCCGGCGCCCGCACCACAGTGACCCACACGATGACCCTGACCGGCGAAATCGATCCGGTGACGGGACGCATCAAGAGCGAATACGGCGACATCGATCCGAATACGGGCGACATTGACCCGGCGACTGCAGTGACCGATCCCGTGACCGGCAAACTGATACTCAACTATGCCCAGATCGATCCCTCGCACTTCGGCAAACAGGCGCAGGTGCAGACGACCACAGAGACGGTGCCGATCACACGCCAGCAGTTCTTCGACGGCGTCAAGCACATTAGCAAGGGTGCGCTGCGTCGCGACTCCGAGGGCAGCTCGGACGACGAAATGACCAAACAGTATGCCAGTGATCAGATCCAGGACATCGTGCTCAGTCCCGGCAACCAATCGGGAGTCTCCGGCAAGAACCTGGGCAAGGCCGTGAGCACGCCCACCGTGGTGAAGACGACAACGAAACAGGTGCTGACCAAGAACGACGACGGTGTCACCCACAACGTCGAGGAGGAGGTGCGCAATCTGGGCACCGGCGAGGTCACCTACTCGACACAGGAACACAAGGTTAGCCCCTCATGGCACAAGTTCTCGCTTTAGCTTTCTCTCTCTCTCTGTCTCTGTCTCTGTCTCTGTCAGTCGATCTAGATTGAATTAACTTTTGATTTCTTCTCGATTGCTATCGCCATAATTGTTGTTGTTGTTATTGTTGTTCGTTCTTTAATGTAAATCGCTGTTGATTGCGCGCACTAACCGACACGTTGAAACCACTGCAACCACCCCACCTAGGCTGATGCAACACCTACCGATCTAAGCGGCGCCTACGTCACAGCAACCGCAGTCACCACCCGCACAGCCACCACGCACGAGGACCTGGGCAAGAACGCCAAGACGGAACAGCTCGAGGAGAAGACTGTAGCCACCACCCGCACCCTAGACCCCAACAACCAGCAGCAGCGCGTTGTCACCCAGGAGGTGAAGACGACGGCAACGGTCACGAGTGGCGACCAGGTAAGACAGCGTCGAGATCTTCGCGTCTTTGCATGGCTGCACATTATCATTTAATGCATGACTTGATTTTCATTTCACATTTTTCGTTTCCCGTTTCTGTTTCTGTTTCTGTTACTGTTGTTATTGTTGCCACCTCGAGTAGTATCAGAGACGCGACAGTGTCTCGTCGACCAGCTCTGGCGATTCAGGCACTCCCATCGATGGGCCATACGATGGCACCAGCGTGATTCGCACTGACATCCAGGTTTGTACGGAATGCAGTTCCTCCCTACCTCCCTACCTTCCCTCCCATTGCGATGATGGCCTTGCCTTGACATAACCGAGCTCCCCAAAACTAATTGTCGTCTCTCTACCGTCTAGAAATCTCCGGCTTATGCAACAACTGCTACCACATCCACTGGCCCGCATGTGGAGAGCACTCGCGTGGTGCTCGGCGAGGACACGCCCGGCTATTCAGGACACGGCGAGATCATCTCCACCCAGACCGTCAGCAGTAAGACCCGCACCGTGGAAACGATAACCGTAAGTACAAACCGAGAGAGTTACTCGACAGACGGAAGTAAGTATTCCGAGGTAGGAATTTCAATTGACAAGTAGCTCGAGTTTCCTGTATTTGTAACCGCTATTCAACTGTAAATTCCATATGCATTAGTCTCTTGTTCAACTGGGTATATGGTGTAGCAAAAATCTCAAGGATAACTCACTCACACTCTACACTCTCTGTCCATCAACAGTACAAAACCGAACGCGATGGCATTGTTGAGACCCGTGTGGAACAGAAGATCACCATTCAATCCGACGGCGATCCGATCGATCATGACAAGGCCCTGGCTGAGGCAATACAGGTAACTTTGATTAAGTCCCAACATCTGGCAAAATAACTCATTCGCCCCATCTCTCTTTGCAGGAAGCGACGGCCATGAATCCGGACATGACAGTCGAGAAGATTGAAATTCAACAGCAAACGCAGTAGATTTTATAATTATTTTTTAAAAACTGAAGAGAAAACACGATATAAAAACAGCACAGCTTCACATACACACACATAAACATAAAGAATCAAGCAGCACTTGCAGTACACCTTTTATACTACATAAACACACTCCACACACACACACACACAAACACACACACACTCACAACACACAACACACAAGAAATACATGTCTACGAGTTCAATAACTTCTATAACGAGAACGAGAGCTATCCATAACGTCTTGGAGTAATTGCATCCATTTATATTTTGTATTTTGTATGTTTATTATTTTTTATATATATTACAAACTGTTAATTACAAGAAAAGCTACCTTTAATTATTATGTCATAAAATATATATTGAATGTGCAAACGCAAACAAAAAGTTTAATGAAAATAACGAAAATGAAAAGAAATGAAAGTTTATATAATATACGACAAATATTATATATATTAAATTGTAAACCGCAATTGCATTCTGAATAAAAACAAAACCTAAATGTACACACTACTACTCACATTGTTCATTATTCAGTGCCCTTTGAATATTCGATGAGTGACGCTGACGGCAACATCGGCGATGGCCATCGCTAATCCTCCCGCTGCGACTCGGCATATCATTGCAATTAAATGAAATTACCAGCAAAAAAATGGCAGCACTGCAAATGGAAAACAAATGAATTAAGCTGCTTGCCACCTAGTTGCCCACTAGGTTGCAACTCAGGTTGCAACGTCAGCAGGACATGTGCAGCGATAAGAACTTTGCATTAACATGAAATCCAATTCGCAATTTCAAAGTGCGCGACAACTCGCGACCTGCAACAAGGCAAATTATTGTAATGCAATATTTATGGCAAGAGCTGGACAGGCCAGGGGACAGGGGAGAGAAAGAGTAATATTATTACGTTCCATGGCAGAAATTCCAGCTTGGCCCGATTCCTCCACCTCTTCCCATCGTATCTGGCTTTTATTTGTTCTATGCAATTTTTAAATTGTGGTCGCAACATGCAAAAAAATGTCAGCAAACGATTAAATTAGAAGCGTGTTGCGAGAAGATAGAGCGAGCAGGAGAGCGAGATGGAAGCATAAAAAGTAGTAATTAAAGTGGAGCGTACAAGGTGACTGACTAATGCATTGATTCATAGTTTAGATATAAAACTGCGCGCCACACAAACGTAGAACGTGCAACGTGCAATGTCCAACGGGCAATGCATCAGTGAGTCAATCAGTAAGGCAGTCTGTCAGTCAGTCAGTCAACCCGCCGTCCTGTTAAGAATTGCAAACGGGCCACCGCACCAGCTAACCGCATTCCCGATGGGGTGCAACGCCAAACCCTCCCTCTGGGGCAGGAATCGCAGGACTACAGGACGACAGGACGGCGGAACGGGCAGCATGGACACGATAACCGACCACATTGAGTGCTTTTAGCTCATGCATTTTTAAATGCGCGTGGAAATATCCTCTTGCGAATATTTTTGTTATTGTTTTTCTTCTTTGTGTTGTTCTTGTTATTGTTTTCCGAAACTCCTGCATATTGCATGTTGTTGTTGAGGTCAGTCTAAAATTTCACAAAGGCCAGCACAACTTGTGGCCGACTATTGCATCAAGTTTGTTGCCTCTGCTATTAACTCGCCACGAAATTCTCATTCCCCCATCGCAAAAGTGCAACGTGCAACTCGCATCATGCAACTTCTATGCACAATGTTCCTCCCCACACACCAAACTCACACACACACACACACATACACTTCAATAAATTGCAATGGCTTAAATTTATTAACGAGAATTCTTGACTTACTTTTCAATGTAACTGCCAAAGCCTTTACCAAAATAGTTTGTGAGCTACCAAAAAAATAAATTTATCCACTCATTTCTCGAATAAAAAGCATTTGCAATTTAAGACTATAATACATAGAGACACCAAATTTGGTACATTTAGTAACGTATTTTTTTAAAATTCACGTTTGAAAAACCCGCCCAGCTTCTGAAAATTTAAATTTTTGGCTAATCTACTTGCTGCTCGATTATGTTCGCCTGGTACTTCAGTAGCTCCAAGTGGGTTTTGAGAAGGAATTTCGTCGTTAATATTAACGTATTTTATTCAAATTCAAATTTGAAAAACCCGCCCAGTTTCTGGAAATTTAAATTTTGGCTAATCTACTTGCTATTCAATTATGTTCGCCTGAAAAAAAAAATTAATAAAATAAAATGAAAAATTGCAATACATCTATTGGACTTTATTTATTATTTTATTAGATATTTTGGTGACTGCAGATATAAATATGTTATCGAAGCGTTATAAGTTATCTTGACTTCAAGTATACATATATGCAAACCAAATCAGAGAAGTTCGAGCTGAATAAAGTGCAAATTATAGATTTGTGTAAAAATATAGCCAATCTCTCATTGCTGGTAGAGTAAGCTAAAAGATAATAATGAATACCTGACATATGTTGGGTGTAATTTGATGTACATTTCTCTGCTTGACAATATGATACGAGTATCTGCTATTAAGTGAATCCATTTCAAATGAAGGTAATGTAAAGTCCGAGCTGTGGGGCTCATTCCGGCAAATGTGGTGAAATCAGTGCAAAAAATCAAAACGCAGCCCGGCAATTTGTGACCGGGGCATTGTCGCGACATTGCCAATTAGATTTGATGGCCTTTTGCGCTAAAACGTTATAAAACAAAAGCCACAAGGATGGCACTGTGAAGGGCCCGGAAAGCGAAAAAGAATGTTAAGCGCAGCAATGCAAAATGTCACGGGGAACATGGCCAGCAAGGATTAGAGTCCTAGTCGGAGAGTGTGTGGGAGGCAAATAGTGTATCGTGAAACAGCAATTTGCATGTCTGTCTGAGCTATCCACATGTCCGTCTGTCCTGCCGTCCTGCCGTCCGCCCACGGGACTAAGTAATTGCCATTCGAATGTGCTACATGCCACATGAAACGCTTTGCAAGCAGCAGCAACAAGTGGAGAGGAGGCAATTATTAAAAATATTTGCATGCGTTCGCTCGCCAGGATAATGCAGCACGATGGACGCCAGCAGGATGGCAGCGCTCTCGCAGCAATGTTTGTAAACAAACGCTCCCCGAAACACTTCAAACTGCCAGCCGCATTGGAAATTCGCGCTCCCAACTCAGTTCGACGCATGCGCCTCGCTCTGTGCCACCAAAACTGTTATACGCCGCATTTCCCCAGCGTGTTTCAAGTTCAAACTGAATTCGCTTGAAGATAGCCCTCGAGATGATGATCGGGAGTCACAGAGCTTGCTCCAGCCACGCGCCATTTAACCACACATGGCTCAGGGCAACTGTTGGCCCATTTTGGCTAATTACCATAGAACCAGCGACTGTACTCCTCTAATATTCTAATGGAATTTTCCGTTAGGTAGTTGGTCAATCGCTTAAGAAATTATCATTAGAGCCCATTCCCAGTCCAGGGCATTTGATTGACAGTGAAAGTGGCCAAAGGACTTAAGTCCAAGAAGGACTCAGCGGCATATGGGGAATATTTGATTTGAGGTACCCCCGACGATTCCCCAACAAATATTGAACAGCGTAATTAACGACCATACGCGTAATTATGCACTCGAATCATTAATCAGGCTACAACTTGGACTTCGCTCTCGTTTTCATTACCAGCCGAAAGACAACCCCAAGAGCAAAGTCCTTTAATGAAATGCTAACCCCACTACAATCTAGAAAGACTTCAAGTCTATCTTTACATATTTATAAAATATTTACATATTTATAAAATATATATAAAATATTTAGAATCTAAAGCGATATTCTTAGCATCAGATCCATTAATTTTTAACTATATCAAAAGCAAATTTAATAACAAGTTTAGCATCAATACTATTGATGCCATCTTGGAAATTAAAAAAGTCGGATGTTGAAGAACAGATTTCACAATTTGTTTTTATAGTGAAAATGAAGTTATTTATGTAAATTAAATTCCGAAAACTTTATGAAGCTCATTTTGTATTTAAATAACTCTTAATATATTTGCAAGCAACGAATATAGATTTTCAATCCCTTTAATTTATTTTTCCTGCCAAAAAAATAACTTTAACTTTCAGCTAAAAACAAGCTATCGCTGGACAACAAGGTTCGTATCTATAAGTGCATTTTAGCTCCGAGCTTTTTCTATGCAATACAGGTGTACGGTATAGCAGCTAAAACGCACCTTAACAAAATACGCGTGATTCAAGCCAAGACGCTGAGGAGGATCTCAGGAGCTCCATGGTATACTATATGAGAACGGCGGACATTGAACGCGACTTCAAAGTGCCTAAAATTGGCGACAAAATTCAGGCGATTGCACAGAAATATACGGAGAGGCTCGGAGGTCACCCAAACAGATTAGCTAGGCGACTAACGGAGAGTCATCGCACTACAGTCAGGAGAAGACTGAAACGCCATTATCCTCAAGACCTGCTGGCTCGGGTCTTGACTTAATAATATCAACAATACTAAACTTAATCTCTAGCATATCCTTAGGCTTAATTTAAATAATTTGTCCATAGTTTACATTTATTATGTTCTGTTTACATAATTAATTTTGTTTGTTTATTATTTCTGATTTGATTAAGTCCCAGTTAGGTAACAGTACACATATCCTTGTTACCATTTCGTTATTATTATTATTAATAAAAAAAATAAAATAAATAAATAAATAAATCAGTAACAATTAATTTCTATCGAAAATTAAGTAATTTAAAACCTTTTGTTCACAGCTTAATCTTTGTTAAATCGCAGAAAAAAGAGTGAATAAATTTGACTACAAATTACCGGGATTTTTGATGAACATTTATCCATATTAACTTATCCGATACTTGTTCATAGTTGCATATGCTATTTGGCGAAGAAGCAATTTTAATTTCGGCGATATCAGAGTTTATTGCATCTTTTCGAGTGTGTTGTGGATTTGCAGGACATCGCCACAATCCCATCGTGTTGTATCGTATTCCCAGCACGCAATTGGCATAAAAAAACAAAGGAGAATATTTTGCAATCAAACTGAGACCCAATAAAAGGCCTAAACTGACCACACGAAATGGCTTCGGTTTCTGTTTCGGTTTCGACAAACTCGATTTGGGTTTATTGGGTGCGCACCCAAATATTGAAAACAAATTTGCGCTAAACACTTTCAATTGCCAAAGATGATATTTCGGCCATATAAAAATGGCAATAAATGCAAATGAAAAGCGATAAACACACACACACACGCAGACAAAATCCACACACGCACAACCCTCAGTTGTTGTCCCGTTAAAAAGTCAATTTTCCACGCGCCAACGGAAAAGTGGCTTCAAGTGGTTCAGAGTGAAGGGGTTAAGGGTGAAGGGGAGGCTGTAACAGTCGCAATGGGTTAACGAAAAACGCATTTTCAATAAATACCAATTATGATCTGAGTCAGTTTCGTTAGAATTCTGGATTTGGGCATGCGAATTATTGTTGAACCTAAACGATTGAGCGAGCGAAAGGACGGCAGGACAGCAAAGGAGCATATGGTCAGGGGTCTGGTCAGGTGGTGGCTTTCATGGCCCATTTATGGAATTATGCCACTGCATAAAACATTGATGAGCTTCCAATTTTACAAGTGGTCTTGGTGCTCGTGTTCTCACACAGCGAGTGGAAAAGTTTGCTGTAAAATTTCAATGACAAGCCAACCAGGTTCCCATAGCTTGTGTTATATCTACAATTATCAGTTGCATGCCTTTGGCATACGTGTAGCATGAAAAATTCATGGTCAGGCCAGAAATGCTTCAATGCTCCCATCCCTCCGCACATAATTAGTTTGTCGCTGCCAAAAAGGGAATTAAAACTCTGCTCGACCAGAACATGCCCTGTGCTCTGAGTTGCCAAAGTATCTTCAATCGAAATGAAATTTTCAGGACCAGTTGTGAGTGTCTAAATTTGCACATTCAAAATTCATTCGTATTCATATGTCTGTCATATCAAATTGTACCTATTAATATGAATGCAATTCAATCTCTTCTTTGTCTCTTGTATCTCTCTTAATTGCCGAAGTATCTTCAATCGAAATGAAATTTTCAGGACCAGTTGTGAGTATCTAAATTAGCACATTCGAAGAATACTCTGATTCATATGTCTGTCATAATTGTCTTCGATAAATCCAATTTCAATTTCTTCGATGAATGCAATTTAGACTCTTCTTTCTCTGTTTTATCTCACTGAATTGCCAAAGTATCTTCATTCGAAATGAAATTTTCAGAACATATTGTTGGTTTCTAAAGGTGGATTTGCACATATGAAGAATGCTCGTATTTATATGTCTGTCATAATAGTCTTCAATAAATATTGATATAAAAGCAATTCAAAGTATTATTTCTCTGGTTTATCTTACTGAATTGCCAAAGTATCTTCAATCGATATGCAATTTTCAGAACAAATTGTTGGTTTCTAAAGGTGTATTTGCACATTCGAAGAATGCTCGTATTCATATGTCTGTCATAATAGTCTTCAGTAAATATTGATATAAAAGCAAATCAAAGTATTATTTCTCTGGTTTATCTCACTGAATTGCCAAAGTATCTTCAATCGATATGCCATTTTCAGAAGAAATTGTTGATTTCTAAAGGTGTATTTGCACATTCGAAGAATGCTCGTATCCATATGTCTGTCATAATAGTCTTCAATAAATATTGATATAAAAGCAATTCAAACTATTCTTTCCTTGTTTTGTCTATGGTCTTAGGGTATTCATGGACACAGGAGCAAGCCCGCCTCGTCCACATGACGCAGCCGAAACGAAGCGATTAACTGCGTATTGGCCAACAATAAAAAGCAACTAAAGAATAGAATGTGGCAATCATTAGATCTCTTCGCTAGATTGCGGCCATTCGAATTCCAGTGAATTTCTGAAATTTGCGCGCTTATCACCCTAATGTCGATTGAGTCCAGTCCAATGTCTGCCAGGCTAGATAGGACACATCGGTTGGTCATTTCCATTTCGCATAATAAAGGTCATTGTGTTATTAGTTCTTCCCCTTCCCTTCCCTCCCACTTCCACTTCCATTCATTGAACGTACGTAATAGCCGCACAATTTATATTATTAATGCTCCACATGTGCGCACACAACGAGTACACTTACAGGTGAACCCCTCAATACCGCTCGACTGTCAGGATAAAGGGTGGAATTACTTGCCGAGTTTCATAAAGAGTTTAAGCCACAATTCTCAACCGGTTTTTGTTGATCTCTCCCACTGAGATAATTTTGTCTTCGGCAATCTTTAAAGCTGTTTTAATAGTTTGCACTTAACATCGTTGAAGATGGATAACAATATTGGAGAATAAAGAGACTTTAACATGTATTCATTGTTGATTTCATATACTTATTAGAGAATATATATTTGAGTGTCTGATTTATAACAATTTAGTAAAGTTCAATATCCGAATATGTCACATTATGCCGAAGAGTTGTAACCCTTCGGGACTAAGTTTTAGAAGATTGATTGCATGATCTATTAAAAGCCGAAGGTACATCTAATAATAAACAAGCAATCGTTGAACATGGTTATTTTTAAGGCCAGCAGCTCGTTAGCCAAAGTTCGAAATGAAAAAGTATCAAATCAAGTACAAATCGTAGCATGGAAATGTCAGAGGGATTTTCAACTGCGTTTGGCAATTAGCTTGAAGGATAACAATGACGTATTGGCCTTATCGTGTTTGGGCGTTAAAAATAAAAGGCTCGTCACGGCCTCAGAGCGAGTAGAGGAAGGAGAAGGGGAAGGCGAAGGCGAAGGAGTTGTAGTTGGAGATGGAGATGGAGAAGAAGACAACCGGTTAGCACACACAGAAATTATGCGTTTTAGCGCAGTTTGGGGACAAGTCTGTTTCTTGGGGTGTACTTAACAAATTGCCTGGCCAGTGTTGCATAATGTATGAAGCGCAAACAGGCGACGAACGACTGTCCAGCGGAAAGTAGTCTGTGTACACAAGCAAGTGGCGAGTCCTTGTTTGGGGGGCCACTTTTCGCCAGGCCAAATCAAATAATGTTGTGCCCAATATGGCTAATACTAATGGGCCCAACAATGCCCATTACCAATGCCGCTTTTTCGGCTGCTTTGTTTGGGTGACAGTTGACGGTCGACATGTACGCATGGGCAGCTCCCGATTGGAGTCCCCGCCGGATGAGACGGCCTCCTGGACGCCACACACATGCTAAGCATATTCGTGATATTGCGCATTGAGGAGAACCTTCTATTGCCCGCTGCCCGCCGCCCGCTGCCCTCTGTCCGCCCACCTGTAGGTTACGCCCACCCATCAAAAGATAATTTAATAGTCGCACATAGAGCACATAGACCCGGGTATCGATCGTGTGAAGCCCAAAATGCTTTTCCGAATTGCGTGCCATGTCCGATGGTCAATTTTCCGAGCTGAGCCGCAAATGAACAAACGAAACCGCAAATGAAAAACCAAACCGAGCAGGTGGAAGCAGGGGGCGGGCCACACAAGGCAATGGAGGGAGACGAGGGGAAGGGCTGTTCCGTGGCATGTGTGTGCCGCGCACATGAATTATTAATTGACAATTGCCGAAAATGTCCATTATCTGGTGGGATTGGGGCAGGGGGAAAACGGGGAACGAGGTCATTTCGCTGTCGCTCGGAAAATTTCAATTTGAGTCTAATGAAAATTGTGGCAAATGCTTGTTTTCCTTTCTCCCCCGCCCCTCGCTCTCTCTCTCTCTCTCTGCACTGCTGCACGATTCGGCGGGACAATCGCCGAATTGGGGTTAGTTGGTTTTACTTCACCTCCTTCTGTCCTCATTCCTCCTCCTCCTCCTCCTCCTCCTCCTGCTCCCTGTGCAATAGTGCTCCGCAGGTGTTTCCATTTCGGCCGCTTTTCTTTTTCGGCCAATTGCAAATTACAACTTCCGCTCTGGTCCCTGTCATTTGCCACGCACACACATAGATGTCACATGTGTGTGCTCTAATGACAACGCCGAAATTACGCACCACAATTTGTGGCACGCCTCATTGGCCAAAACACCGAAAGATGGCTAATCGGGGCGCCTGCTTCGAACTGAACTCAACCTGAACTCAGTCGTTTAGCCAAATGACAATTCTATCAGCATCCACAAATCATAAAAACATTATAAAATTGTTTTCAAATCGAGTCGTCGAGCACTTGTTTGCTGTGGCATTGCGGCGTTACATAATTCTGGCTTGGACTGCAGGAGGAAGAGGAAGAGGTGGAGGGTTTGGGCCAGAAGAGCGCACAAAGCACAAACCGAAAGACACAACAAACAGCCAACGGCTTCAACTGACGTGTTCAAAAGTCGTTCAACTCGATCGAGAACTCCACGAACGCGCTCTCTTCAACACGCTCTCTCGCTCTCCCGTTCTCTTGCACTCTCGCTGTAAGCAGAGGGGGGATCAGGTGAGGCAACTGCGAGCCAGCGTCAGCCGCGTGGCTATAGCAACCAAACCAACCGTCGAGTTAGCGGCTTCTGCTCTCAGTATCACATCCAAAGCCGATAGGAGAGGGTCAAGTTCTTGTGCGAAAATAGAAATCACAAAATGATGAAGTTGTTGCTGACAATGCTGCTGGCAGCATTCCATGCCCGGCTTGGCTGGGCCATCTCCTGTGGCGGCTGCGTCGACTTGGATGAGATCAACTTCGACAAGACGATTGTGCGCTTTCCCTACGCGCTGGTCAAGTTCGACATCGCATTTCCCTATGGCGAGAAGCACGAGGCGTTTGGCGAGCTCTCCAAGGCGGCTCACAAGGTAACCGACGAGCTGCTGGTGGCCACCGTCGGCATCAAGGATTACGGCGAGCTGGAGAACAAGGGACTGGGCGACCGCTTCAAGGTTGACGAGAAGCAGTTCCCGGGCATATTTCTGTTCTCGGGCAACACCAAGGACTACGTGCAGTTCCCCAGCCATCTGGATGTGACTCTCGACAACCTGAAGAGCTTCGTCAGCAGCAATACGCCTCTCTACATTGGACGCGACGGCTGCCTGAAGCAGTTCAACGACGCTCTCAAGAACTACGCCAACAAACAGAGCAAAGAGCAGTTGGCGCTGATCGAGGAGATGCTGGTGCTGCAGCAGAAGCTGAAGAAGCCAGAGGAGCAGAAGAATGCCAAGGTGTATGTCGTCTACATGCGGAAGATCAATGAGCATGGCTATGTCTTTGTGGAGGACGAGACCAGGCGTCTGCAGCGTCTCAAGGCCGGCAAGGTTACGGCCGCCAAGAAGGAGGAGCTGCAGGTGAAGCTCAACATTCTGGAGGCATTCCGCGTCTCGAAGCTGACCAAGGTGAACGCGGAGAAGCAGCAGAAGGCTGAGCTATAAGTATATGCCGTAATTTTTATAGAAAAACGCAACCAAAACCCATTATTTTAATTCTAAAATAGGTAAAAAGCAATTGTACATTAAACCTAATTGTTATCCAAAACGTTCACTTTTGTTTGGTTTTTGCCATTTAGCCATGGCAACGAGGGCGTCAGTCGGTGTGTGGGTCAGAAGGACACGATATTAAGCCACGCTAAGAACAGCTGTTGTATATTTAGATACAATTCACAAGTTACTTTAATTTGTTGCAATAAATAATCATATTTACTACGCACCCTAAAAGTATGCAGGCAATTTCGATTTCGTTGCTGCCGTAAAGTATGCAACAGCTACTGCGTAGGGAAGTTTTTCAACGAAAACGCTCAGCTCGAAAGTATGCAACAGTTAATGTGCTGCAAAATAATTTCCCTTCGTGAAGTGCACAGGAATTTCCCTTTTCCCACCACTAGGCTGCAGTCGAGTGTGCTTGACTATGAGATGCCCGATACCCATTTTATACTATGGCAAATGAAATCTATTCAATTAAAAAAAAATTCGAAAGCTAAATAGCAAAGCAACTAAATGCAGCATTAAATAACGTCCTATCACATGTTTTATTTATGGTAGAGAAGGGTGTGGCTTAATTCTAAAACAAACTTCATCACCATGCAAATATGGCTCTATCTTTTATTCATCTGTGTGATCTAAGTGTTCATAAAGACTGACAGATAAAACTATATTGTGTTTCTACTGACGTTGATCAAAAATATGTTATGTACACTTCGGTTGAAAAATTGCGAGAAGCAATCAATTGCATATACCTAAGCATCGAATAAAATATTAGTTGTGTATTAATTAAGAAAATTGTTTTATAATCTAGTGCAATTAGTGTTCACGATTTAATTACAAATTATTATTGTAACATGGAACATATTAGCAAAGCATTTATTGCTGCTGCACAGCGACTTTGGCCGGGCACATGCAATATATTGCCCCACAGCAATACAAAATAGGCAAGCGCTTGTGTGTGTGTGTGTGAGTGCGTGCGTATGGTATGTGTGAGCCCCATCGGGCTGCTCTCTTCACACTTACGCGGCCGATCGTGACAATGGCAACGACAGAGTCAACGGCAGCCCTGCAGTGTGTTAGAGCTGCAGAGAGCATATTTGCTTGCAGTTTTTACTCAACTGGTTGATCGTCGTCGTAAGGGGGAAGCAGGGGAGAAACGGGGGGCCGTTGTTGCTTATTGCTTGTTTTGATGGTGCTGCTGCAATGTGTGTGTGTTTGTGTATGTGAGAGTGCGAGTTTGGGAGTATGTGTGTTTGCGTTGTTATCGCTCATTTTCACTTTAATATGACTTTTTGTTGCTTTCTTTGGAGTTTGCTCTTTTGTGCACGCTGCGCTGGGCAGCCATATTTATTTATTTTTTGTACATTTTTTCCCCGAGCCCAACAGCAGCGGCAGCAGCAGCAACAAACACACCAAACTGTGTTTTCCTCAGTCGCATGCGAAAAGTCAATGAACTTTTTCGGTGTTGTCTATGCATTTCTGATATATTGCTGCTGTTGTTGTTGTTTCGCGATAAGTGCTCATGCTGGCGTTGCGTTTTGCTTGTTGTTGTTGTGAGCACGCTGAAGCAATGGCGGATACGAAAAAAAATAATCACAACAACAACACAAGAATTACAAACTTTTTTTTTGAGCTGCGCAAATGGGGAACGGCAATGGGCAATGGCAACGAGTTCGCTGCATGTGTGGTGGAGTTGGAGTTGCAGTTGCAGTTCGAGTGTGGTGGGAGGGGAGTTTGGTCTGGGTGTACGGAATGTGGCGGAAAACACGTTTTCAACTTTCGCCAGCCAAAGTCTCTTACACGCATTCACACACACACACGCACACTTTCCTAATTTAATTCCCAATAGATTTTCGTGGTTATCGCACAGTTTATCAACAATGCAAAAAATGGGAGAGAAAAGAAATTCGCCCGCGGTTTTGGCTGCAGCAATTGGCAATTGTTAATTTTTATCTAGCGGGAAAACCTTTGACCCGCAGCCCGACCAATTGGGAACTCAAGTGGGAAAATTGCTAAACACAAATTTCTGCTGGTCTGCAATTTTCACACACTCGCAATCACATGCGGCATGCTGCGATGATCTCCACCTTGTGTTTTTTAGAGGGGATCATGTAAATATTTGCTTTTGCACTCACAAGTGCATCCATCTCGCAGTCAATCAGTCAATCAATCTGCGATCTATCTGTCGGTTGGCAACCCTTTTCACAGATGCGATGGGAAATTGTAAGGGGATCGCCCACGCTGGCAGCCAAGCGAAAGGAGGTCGCAAGGACTGAAGGTCTAAAGGTATGCGAACCCTTCTCAATTATCATGTGCATAATCCTAACCTCAATTGCATGAACCTAACCTCAATTGCAGCAATGACGCAGCAGCCAGGATACAGAAAATGCGACGTAATTTGAGCGCAGAATTCAGAAATTTAAATTGAGAAATTGGGAAACTGATTGTCGTACCGCGTCGACGCCTTTTAACCACGTTTTTTGTAGTCACAATGTTACGTCTCGCCATTTCTTCGAGGCCTCGTCACAATCTAAGCAGATCTTCAGGTAACATCATCGTGCCCTGGCGTGGTGTGGCGTGCTATGCCGTGGACTACCTGCTGTTAGATTTACGTTTATGCATTTCATTTTCATTGTTTGCTACGTTGGCTTTTTGGCCATAAAAACAGGTTTCCTCTTGCCGAGATTTGGGACCAGACATTTATCTCGCGCTGCAGATCGCAGTGCAATGAGAGCAAAGAACTCTAGCCTCTAGTCTACAACGAGTCTTTCGGGTCTTTCTTCGGTCCGCCTACAAGTTGACAATCAGAATCCACATAATATTCGTATCAATTCCCTTTTGGCGCAACTCTAATCGAAGGGTTCGGTCCCAGTCTGAGGTCAGGTCAAAGCAAATGCATTAAATGTGTAATCCCAGATACGAAATCTGTGCGAGACGTCAGACGCTTGACTTCGACTCTGGAAAAACATTTTCACGACTTGTCCGACTCTTTTTTTATAATTTCTTCTTTTTTTTTGCGTTTGGCTGTTGATGCTGTTGGCTTGGGGGCCCTGTAACGATCTTGATGCTGGGCCGGACCGGGTTTGGGACTGAGGGACTGGGACAGGTAGCCGCACATTTTGAAGCGCTTTGCGCATTAAACTCGATTTTTAGGTTCGTTTAAATGCGTTTTTCTTTTTGAAAAATGTTTCATTTTGAGGTTTTTGCTTTCCTCGAACCTTCTTTGATTGCACTGCCAACCAAAGTCAAAGCCGCGCCTCAGCATCGGCATCGGCTTTGGCCTCGACTTCTGCGTCAGTTTAGAGATTCGGCCTCCGACTCATGGCTTAATTGCCTGACTTGGCCGCGACGCAAAACTTGCTCTGACCAGCGGGAAAGAGGGGCTAGGGGCAAAGTGGCGAGTTGTGCTGAGTTTTTTTTCTGTTGGTTGGTTGGGAAGGGGCAGTGCAAGAGCGTCTTGGTCGATTGGCGTTTTGGACCGGCAGTTTTCTGGCGATGGCGATGGCGATGGCAAAGGCGATGGCGATGGCGGCGTCACCGGCCATTGCACCGCAGATGCAGATACCTTTTCACGGCCCGAAAGTCAATGACTTGTGAGGCATTTTCGTGGGTTTTTAGCGCCCCAGCCGAAGCACGCTTGACAGATTTATACATAAATGCATATGAGTTCGGCCCGAGGCATTCTTAATTAGGTTGGGAACAACAGCGCAAAGAAAAACTATAGGTAAAATATAAATGCAAAACCGCCATAATAGATTCGAAACTCGATTGAATCTCCTAAGCGACCCGATAGCACCAGCATCTTTTCTTGCTGACAGGACGACTTGAAGGTAAACAAAGAAAACAAACCCTTTCTTTCTTTCGTCGCCTCACCATCGAACCGTGGAGATGCTGACGATGCTCGGCATCGGCATCCGCGGGTGTGCTTTCATGGTCTTTATGATCTTCGCATTGTGGTCCAGCTCAGCTCATAATTGTTGGCCCTTATTGCCGATGATGGTTCATAATTAATGTCAAATAATTGGCAGAAATTTGTTTGCTATTTAATTGTGGCATTTTCGACAATGGGCCGTGGTCCGTGTCCCTGGTCCGTCCGTTCCCTACTCCCCCCTCGTCACGCCGTCCTCCATATTTGCCCTTTACGAAATTCATTTTCACAATTTCTCAATCAATTTTCTTTTATTGACAAAGATGCGGGCGCCACATCCCAAAGTTTCATCTGAATTGCAATTGCAACATTTCAGCTGGCCCATGTTTCGGCAGCTTGTTTATCACTCCCCGTCTCCCAACTACCGACCCCGATTCCATCCCGACCCCGGCCACGCACCAGGGTCATTGACTCGTATGTGGAACTTGCGACTCGCGAAGCGCTTGTTTACGCACACTTCTACAGTCTTCCCTCGCAACAAAGCACACGAGTTGTATTCTAATGTTAGAAATTGATCGAAATCACTAAATTAAGTTCAAGATCAAATTGAAACGAATTTCACTCGTGGAAGAATTTAGTTGCCATCCATCTACTATCAAAAAACTTTTTCTATTCATCGTACATATCACTTCTAAATAAAAATGTAATGTACAATAATTTTTCGCGACTTACTACTTTTTCCTTAATTGTCAGAATACCCGGGTTTATATTTAGAGACATTCTGCTTACAAAATAAAAGTTTAGAGATTGAGAGTAGTAAGCTGTTGTACTTTAACTATATTTCTATATTAACAAGAATTTAAGGAACAATATTTTAGTTTTTCTGCGAGAGAATACTTAAATTTGGACTAGAATGCCTTTCATTTTAAATTAATTTCTTCATTTAATATATATTAATAGAATTTAATTTCCACCGATTTGCATCAGCATCTAATCACAACATACATTTTAAATGCAACTCAAATCTATTTAGATATTATTAAATGGAAAATCCGTTTTAAATTTACTTGCTGGCAGACGCTTCACTTAATACCAAACAATATTTGTGGGTTTCTAGTTATCGAGGGACTACTGTATGTAGATAAAATGCAGCAAATGCAGTGGGGTCGTGACTTGCTCAGCGCTCTTCACTCTGCGCCGCGAATAAAAACGAGGCGCGTAGCTTTTTCCGCCATTCCGGAAGCAAAGCCATAAAACTGCGTGTGTGCTCTATGCCAGTGTGTGTGTGTGTGTGTGTGTGTGTGTGTGTGGGAGTGTGAGTGATGTGGGAGTGCTGTGTATTTGTGCTGCCAAGACTGTATCTGTCTGTGGCATTAGAATGCGATTCCCAAGGGCAGGCAGTGAAACCTGCATCATTATGTTGCATGCTGCGATCACCGATCGCGATGCACAAATGCCGTGGCACAGGCATTGTTAGAGCGCAGGATTCGCGGTGTTCCCACAGTGCCGTACACAATGGCTAATGCCGATGGGCAATCCATAAATTTATATCAAAATCACAATCAAAGATCGCTGAATCGATGGCTCGCAGACCGTGCGGGAGCGAGGATCAAGAACCCAAAAAGTCACATGGCCAACAATGAGGCTCAAAAGAAACCTGGCCAGCAATCGCTTAAGGTTAACACATCGCCAAACAATGATCGAGCGGCAGAGTGCCGATGGAGGGGAATCGAAGGGGCAGGGGGAGAGGCAAGTGCACAAGGGTAGCTGCAAACCAGTTTGCGCGTCTGCAGCGAGCACAGCCTGTACCTGTCAGCCTATCAAAGAGTCAGGCTGTCAGCTTGTTGCATGCAACCAGCCCTGCTTAATGTGGAGGTAGGGGTAAACAGTCCCCGATCTGCGCTATCTCGGACAGACGCTGACGCTAATGCTAACGTTGATGCTGATGCTGATGCTGAGTCAGCGCCAGAATAGCAATTCCCTCGATAAACAGCGTTGCAAGATCGCGCAATGGAAATGGACCAGGCATCGTTGCAGGTGCCGAGTCACATACTTGCAGCTTGCAACAAAGGGCCAAGGCACAAAGTCAAAGTCGAAAGAAAAACACTGGCCAAAAAAGGGACGAAAAGAAAACACACTCACACACACACACACACCAACGAGGACAATGCACACGCACAACAAAAGGAAGACCTAAGCGCACATGCGAGTGCACATTTTCATTTTCATTTTCGACTATAAAATTTATTCGCATTAATCGCCGTCAGAGATAAAAAACACAAAATTAACGAAAGAAAGGACGGAGAGGATCGGAGTCGGGGTCAGGGTCAGACAAGGGGACGTGGGACGTGGGACGATTGCAGACACTTCTGGCCAGGGGTCGCATGATAAGGCAACAATTGACACCTTCAACTGCGACTTCCACTGCTCTGCTCTGCTCTTCTCTGCTGCTCCTTCCTACCTGCCACGCAATGTGGCATTGCATACGTTCTTCGCATTTCTGATTGTGCGTCTCCAGACGGTTGCATGTCTGCGTGTCTGTGTCCCATCCGCATTACAAGTGTGTGTGTGTGTGTGTGTGTTAACGAGCAATGAATTTGCAGGGACTGTACATTGTGTCCTCGCTGCACTTGTCGCTGCAACAATTGTGACGAGCTGGAACAGGAGATAACAGAATATTATTGCGCAACATGCTTCGAATTGTAATCAATAAATTCGGCAGAAATATTAGTACATAGAATTATCATTTCAAATATATATTAATAAATTGGGGAAAAACATGATGGCTTTCTAGAATTATTGACTGAGAAGTTTTATTAACTGGGAATAAATTATCTCAATTTAGCACATGTGGTCAACGCTTTGTTTTTTTCATATTCCGACATCAGACTTAAATATATTTCCATATTTGAATAAAGTTTTAGAAATCCAGCAATCACATTGTTTAGACCTGACAATAATGTTATGAACTTATTTCACAAGCCTTCTAAAATGTAGCTAAAATGATTTCTTATTAAATTTATGGGTTTTGTCGACCTGAAGAAATAAAACTACTCTTGACATTTTAGATGTCACAAAATATGTACTAATAATAATTCTATACAATTTACTTCACTGAAACAGTTCCATTGAAATTACAGCATAAATGGAAAGCTATACAGTTCTAAACAAATTACTGCCCAGAACTTGATTCAATAGATGGCATCGTCGCAGAGTTAACTAAACTGGAACAAAAAGGTAAGAGTAGGCTTAGCCTCAAATAATATTTAATCGCTCAAAAAGCATCCGGGAATAGTTTGTCTGCAGGCCTTCTGTCATAATTCCACCCAACAATAGGATAGGATCACCACCTCAAAGATTTGACTTACGGGATAGTCAAGGCAAAGGACTGTGTAAGAAGAATTTCCTCGGATCTGCCGAAGAATCGCAAAGTGATGTAACCCAAATGTTATGTTTATGTTGGACCATGTCACATTCCTGACAGATATCTTGTGAGTGCCTTCCATGGGCTTAAATCCATGGAGGACTTCATTCATCATTGAAAGAAGCTCTATGGTATGGCAAAGAGTCTAAGGAAGATACGTGGAGATACGTGAAGATACTGTCAAATTAACAAAACATCGGAGAAATGGTAAGAGTAGGCTTAGCCTCAAATAATATTTAATCAATTTTTTGGCGTATTCAGAAGTCCTAGAAGATATTGAATATCATATGAGGAGTCGGCGAAATACTACTACTACTTCATCGATTTGATTTGCATTCAAATTTGAACCAGATAAATGGTAAGCTTAACTCACGATTTCGCAGTTTAAGTTATAAATCAGGAATAACCAGGTAGCCACTTACAATTTTTCAGCCATAAATGCATTAAAAGTCACGCTGGAGTATTCCCAATAAGATAGAATATTCAGAACTTGGGAAAGTTCGTCATGAAATTAAAAGATAGTACCAAAATATTTGAGCCACAAGGTAAGCATATATGGACAGAAGAAACGGTAAGTGTAAAGTTAACCACTTAAAACAATTTAGTTTATAGAAGTAACCTGTCACCTTTTGTGACAGAAATGATTAAACTGCTTGAATCTTTTCCCCTAATAGACAAGGAAAACCTGATGATCATCTTTGGTGGAATCTGGACTTTGAATTTGCAAATCAAGAATGATGATAGACGTGGCGATGCAATGCAGGATGTGTTTCCTCAATAGCCAAAAGGACTGGACTTTGGCATAATACTCATTTCGTTTAATCATTTGTTATAAACTATGTGTAAAGCAAAACGGGCCTAGTAAATAAATGTAATTAGTTAAGCCCATTGAACTACCGGTATAAAAGCCCTGGTGGTGATCACGATGGCTCACCATGTTGTTTCAGTCAGAAGAGAGCAATAAATGCATTGCGAATGCAAATAGTTGCAAGTAGGAGTTTCTTTTTGGCGTGTAAAGTTTGCGAGAATTGCTGCCAAAAATTCACTTTTAGGCCTGTTTAAAGAGGCGAAATCCGTACGCATCCTCACTGTCCCATGGGAAGGGGACGGGGCAGGACGGTGCGGCATGGGATATGTGTTGGGCGGAGAAGGAGGAGGGGGAAGGTGGCGCAACCACTAGCAAAGTGGAATGAAGCGTATGCGTGTGTAATTAAGTGTCGCAAAAAGACGCAGGCAGGAAAAGCGAAAGCTGATTCTACTGGGCGCTGCTTAGGCTTACATGCGGTGGTAATCGGGGTGGAGTGGAGGCGGTGGCGGTGGGGGAGGTCTAAGTAAGTGTGTGTGTATGTGTAAATAGGAAAAGCATGTTGTTGTGCTCCTCATGCTGGTGCTGGCTAACAGGATGTGAATGTGGCGACGAGGGTGAGGGTGATAAAAATGTTGATGTAAATTGCAAAAAACAGTTTTTATGTCCCATTGCCGCATCTCTGTCGCTCTCCGCCTCCGCCTCCGCCTCCTTGCCCCGCCGAGGACAGCTTGAAGGCGGCCTGCGTGTGAAGTGGTGCAAAATATATTAGACAAGGGCGGTTGGAGCTGAAACAGCTCCTCCTCCTCCTCCCACTCCCTCCTGAGGGCTGCTCATTAGGTGGTTGCTTTCGCTTTGAAGTGCCATTGTTAGTCTAGTTTTTCGGTCTATTTATAACGCATCATCAATATTATTAGTGCTCAATGTCAAACTGAATGCGCGGTGCGTTGCACAACACTGGCGACTGTCCAACACTGCTGCAGCATAGGCCTTGTCAAAGCTGTCAACGCTCCGAAACTTTATTAGTTCGAGGCAAAAAGTCACAAGGCACAGAACTCTGATTGAGTATCGAACTATTTTCGAAAGAGATTTAAAATTGTATCAATTTTGACTTTTTTGATTTCCGATTTCTGATTATCGACTGTCAAGCTAACTTTATCAGGAGTCTCTCTGGAAATGGTGAGTTTGGTGCAGTGCAGTGCCAGTTGCGGTGGCAGTTTTGAGACTTTTCCCCCCTTTTCCAAATCCCACCCCCACAAAAGGCGCTCATGCTCAAACTTAAGTTGCCGACGCGCGTCCAGCCGGAGGTGTTACCGCCTCAAGGCACCTCAACGGCATCTTCTCGATGAGATAGCCTCATCAAGCGAGTGCAGAACCAGTTCTACAGCTGCGTCGACGAGCTCATCGCCGACTTCCGACTGGTCATCTCCAACTGCTTCACATTCAATCGACCCGGCGAGGTTGTCTACCGCAAGGGCATACAGCTGGAGAAGTTCTTCCTAAAAGTGCTCGCCCAGTTGCCCATGGGTCCCGAGCAGTGCAGCAACAAGGATCCGCGGGCATGTCGCAGTCCACCGACGTTGGAGAAGTCGACCTCGACCAGGGAGCGACAGTGTCGAGAGCCCTTAAAGAAGCTGCAGAACGGCAACATCGAGCAGGTGGATGAAGAGAACATCTTCTTGCAGAGCCAGGCGCAGGCGAAGCGAGTCTACGAGAACGCCTTCTACGTGCCCCTGGACAGCATCCGACACCAGCCGAGGAACTGAACGAGCTGCTCTACGAGGTGAAGCGGGTGGATGGCAGCCTGAGATCTCCGTACAATGTCCAGGCCAGGTGGCCTGATGGATGGCATTGACTTCATCATCGATCGGCTGAAAAAGAAGTTCGACGCATGTCACCAGCTGGAGGAGGAGCGATGCCTGGCTGGACAGGAGTGCTCGAGAAGACAGAGAATGCTGCAGTGCGGCAACTCAAGCAAAGACCACAAAAGGAACTCCCCCAACAGCAATGACTCCGAGCCGCATTTCGGCTGGAACGTCGGGCTATGCTGCAAAAGTTCATGCTGCTGCCGATGCATGATAAGAACGAGACCATGCGCATTATCGCACAGAACGATGACATATCCTGTGAGAACTGTGATCTGCAGTGGCACGACTTCAAGAAATTCAACAACGAGACGCTGCTGGCGATGAAGAAGGTGATGCTGCCGTACTCCAAGCCGCCGAGAAGGAGGACCTGCAACGCACCCTCGAGAACCGACTGGAAAGCATCAACCAGGCCCTGAACGGACATCGTCGCAAGTACACTCACAGGACGCGAGTCCGCTCCACGATGCCGGCGATAAAGCGAGCTCGCTATGCCACTTCAGCTCCGGGCAACCGAGGCTCCAGCCTGCAACAGCATCCGCATCAGCAGCCACATCCAGCTGGCAGCTCCCAGCGCAGGGATTCGCAGGAGAGTGACGATAGCGATAGCGACTCGAGCGATTCGAGCAGCTCCAGCAGCGACTCCACGGATCGCAGCGATCCATCCAACGACTCCTGGTAGACAGATTTCCAATTTTCACACTGACAACAGAGAGTCATTGACATTTTGTAATAAAAGACGCGAAAATGCATCTCCACGATCACGTCTGATGGTTTTTGGGTGCGGCGAATTTTCACGAGTTTTCCAACTCACATTATGCTAATGTCGGCGAGTTTCTCACGCTCGGCAAAATCGATGCAGCGTCGCCGGTGTACCTGACGAAGGCTAGGAAATTAGAGCGGTGGCAAAGATCATGCAAAGATCTTTGCATAATTTGCATAATTTTATTCGTGAAAAACAGCACAAGATTTTCACTTGGCGAAAAGGGTTTGTCGCTGAGGCGACAGATCATTTGCGATCCTGATTTGCATAAGAAGCGTCGCAGCGACTTTGCGAATTGGGCAAAAACGCAAAGCGAAAGTGAAAATCGGAGAATCGGAAAATGTGAAAGGAAGTGCCGCAGAGACAGGCTCAAAGGACACAGAGACAATCGCCCAACAGGGGTTAATTATGCGCACAGTGGACGGACGGCGCCAGCGAGCCTTGAGCGGCTGCTCACAGCATGCTGGCACGCTCGCACTCTGGGCACGTCGCAGGGGGTTGAACAGGGACAACAACACTAGCTCATTTGCATAACGTCGTAAAGGAAATCGAAAATAGAAAACCGAAAGCAGAAAGCAGAAAAGAGGAAAATGGGAATGCGATGCGATGCGATGCGTTGCGATGCGATGCGATGCGCCTGCAATTTATTTCCTTGTTATTTGGCTAGGCAGAATTATGTAAATTATGTAAATGCGTGCAAAAACATTGAGGAAACTTTCTCACGCTCCTCGCAACTCCTTGAGCAGGATCTCTTCTCGCTCGGCACTGCTCACTTTTCGGGTTAGCCGGGTAGCTGTGGCCAGGATGCAGGGCGCAGTTTGTTTGGGCTTCCGCGCACCGGGCAACAAATCAATTTTGATCGATATTCATTCAGCTCTCGATTGATTTCAGCAATTTGCATATTGGTCGCCCTTGGATTAGTTTGTTTTCCTCTCGAAGGAAACTCTTTGCGTTTGTCCCTAAGGCAGTCGACGAATTATGCAAATGCTCTAAAGACATTTAATTTGCAGCCTTTTGTCGCAACTATTGAATGCACATTTTCGTGCATTGATTTTCAATAAAATAACATATTTATTGCAAAGAGCGAACAGCTGTGTTCAGCAACATTAAAAGCTTTTTCAAAAGTTTATACATCGACACCAATCTGTTTGAAAGTGAAAGTCCTGTAGAGGATGTGGCAAATCGGAAATCATTTAGTCTAAAACAATTTCTGAGTTAATTAAATTTAACTCAATTTTAAATAGTTGCCATCTTAATTAGTGCGGGAATAAAGGAATTTAATGTATATTAGCGCGGTTCAATTTAGGCCTCAATTCTAAACTGAATTGTTTAATCTTTTGTTACAAATACTTACATATATCGAATTGAACAAGTTAATTATTGTATATTTATTGCTTATCTCTTGGCTTGGCGTACGCCATTTTTGCTAGAAGTTTTCGCACAGCTCCTCCCACCTTTCGCTTGCCACCACCAGGCTGAGTCGGGTGTCGATTTCAACCCCAAACCTTCGGCACAAGCTTGCGAAATCGCCAATGCGATTTGCCATATGGCGATTGAACAGTCATTGTCGCAAATAAAATTGCAATTTCCAGCCAATGCGAATGGTTTTCGCCCAGCAGCAAGGATAGGGAGAGAAGTGGCAGCAGAAGCAGGGACAGTCGATGCGACTGCAACTGGAAGCGAAACTGGAGAAGAGCAACCACCTTTTTTGCGCTACCACCCAGGCGAATTGAAAATATTATACGAGTATGGCATGAACTTTGATGTTGTTTGCCGCTGTTTGGGCAAAACCATAAAAAAATCCGCAAAACGAGGGTTGTGCCTCGTAAAGTACTTATCGAAACACCCCAAGCACATTCTCTGCATTACCTTTCCCTGTCTCGGCCCTGCTCTGCTCAGCTCTTGCTCTAGTTGCCTCACCTAGTTCGCAGACATTATTGCTCGTGAATGTGGAGAGCGTCACGTGTGGCATGTAGTTGTTTTTCTGTATCTGGTAATTTTGCAGCGCCAGCATGCAAATTTTTTATTCTTTTTTCTACCGCGTTGACCTGCCATGCCTGCCGGGGGTTGAAGCCAAAAGCTGAACCAAGCTGAACTGCAGCCGTCCAGGCGACAACCCCAGAATTTTAATGCTTTGTTGTAGTTGTTAACGCTGCTTATGCCAAAAGAGGCGTCAAGTAAATATCAGCAAGAGACTCGAAAGTTTTGCCCAACTTTCACGCTTCTTCTTTTTCTTTTACTTATTATACCCGCTACCCATGGAGAAGAGGGGGTTTTAGCTTGGCGATACGATACAGCCATAAGGGGACATCACTGACTCATTTAACTATGGCATTAATTAACTTATAGACTTGTAGATATCGAAGATTATAATAGCTAAAAATGCAAAACTTAGTAATTACAGTATAATAATTAGATCTACATTTAATTCTAAATAATAACATAAAATAGTTGGTAGTGCTCTTAATATTTTAACTCAATTGCACATTTCAGATTGCTGCATAGTTTTGAAGGTACTAGATTTTTATTTCCTATGAAAAATGTTATTATTGTATGATTTATTTTTGTATAAGTTTCAGATAAACATAAAATGTTAAATAAATAAATTTACATGCACTTAAATTTATTTGCATTTTCATTTTTGTAATTTTATAATTGGTCAGTTTAATCATATTTAATTTAAGTGGGCTTTCTTTTAAAGTGAATATCGGGTATCTCGCAGCCGAGCACAATCGGCATTCCTCTCTGTTTTGTTGGCTGCACTTGTGAACGAGGGATGTGCTTGGTTTCATCAGCGAGTTGCTTGTTTTGTTTTTCTCTTTGTAGACATACATGATCCTATCGAGGGTCTCATATTTGGCATAAATTAGACGCCATAGTTGGCGACCCAGACACACACACACAATCGCTGAGAACTGAGAGCTGAGAAACGAAAACGAGGGCGAGGGTTTGGTTTGGCTTGCTTTTTTCTTCATTATTTTTTTTTTGTTTTTTACGCGACAGCGACACCAGCATAAACAACAACATCGACAACAACAATGAGATACTGCGGAAAACGCGCAGTCGTCGCGCTTCACACGCGCAAGGATCTGAAAAAAGGATCCTATTACAAAAGATAGCTGCCAGTTTTGACTTGAAATATGTTTGAAATTGTCACATTTTCCTCTTCTTCTCTGTGCCACTCTCTATCTGTTAGCTCTCCCCCTCCCCCTTGGATGCGTGTGTCAGTCGCTCGCTGTTCCGTCCTTTGTTCTCAAGGCTCAAGGCTCGAGGCTCGAGACTCGAGACTCGGACACAGTAAATGCATCTCCCTCCTCTGCACATATCTATTGATAAGCGTTTCACTTTCGTTTGGCCTTCCTTTATTTGCAGGATCTGTTGCTTGCTCCTGGCTGGACCGACACAAACGTGTGTCAGTCACCGCATCTCGCCTCGGCTATTGTTGTGACTTGTTGACCTTTGTGGCTGCATTAGACACAGGCAATAAGACACAATGTGTGTAAATGTGTGTGTGTGAGAGTGCTGACAATTATGCAATTGCTTTGTAATTTGAATGCCACTCGCAGTGCGACGACGTGCCACATGCAGCAGCAGGCCAGCAAAAACTTCAGTTATTGTTGGCGTAGGGCCGCCATCGCGCCACATGCGGCATGGAGCAGCAAAAACCAGCAAGAAAGCACACTCACATTCACATGTGTACACACTCATACATGCATATTCGTATGTATGTATCTTGCAGTGCTAAGATGGCGTTGTTGCCGATCAACTCAAACGCAGTCCACTGCGCCCACGTACTTCGCTGGAGCTGTAGCTGGAGCTGACTTTGCGCTCCCTCTCGCTCTCTCACTCCAACTTCTTGGTGCTCTCTCTCACTCTCTCGGGCACAACATTGGCATTTCTTTTACTTTTACACAATTTGTTTTCGTTCTTCGTTTTGTTGACATATCCAAAAATGTATTATCTCTGTTGCCTTTGCTGCTTCGTTGCTGCTATTGCTATTGTTGTTGTTTCTCTCGCCGCTGCTTGCAGTTGTTGTTGTTGTTTCTGTTTGCTTGATTGGCGGCCACTTCTGTTCTCCGCTTCTTCGCCTCTGCATGATTGTGCGTCTGTGAGTGTGTCGATAAGTGAATGTGTGTGCTTGTCTGTGTGCCTGCACATTGCACTCAAATCGCCGTTTTCGCTGTCAAACGTTTCTTCGTTTGAGCTGCGCTGCGCTACGTTGCGTTGCGTTGTTGCTGCACTCAATTGCGTGGTTAATGCTAATTATTTGTTATTCTACAGTCGCAGGCAGCGTTGTTGTTTGTGTTGTAGCTGCTGCTGCATTTCCAAAAAACTTGAAAAAACAGAAAACACACATTTTGGAAGACACGCACAGAAGACCGAAACGTGCAATTGCTGGCGATTTCCGGCTATGCGAGCGCTCAACTGAACTGAATGCCGACTGTACCACAAATATGGTGTACGACAATGACAGCGAGAGCAATAAACAAACAGCCATCCGGGCTACATCTAATTAACAAATTTTTCAATGTATTCACATCGCAAATTTATTTCGATTTATTAATTACAGTCGCAAGCACTTGAACATATCGTTGAAAACACAAAAATTTAAATTAAAAGTTCAAATTAATTGTTGCTGCATTCTCAAAAGAGACAATGCTGACAATTATTTTAAATAATTTACTGTTTTCTGCATATGTACATAGTACATGCATAAAATCATGCTGAAGTTAAAGTAACAAGATAATTATCATAATAAAAATATTTTTTTTTTAATATATTATTTTTACATTATTTTGTACAAAATGTACAAAATTGTTCAACACACTGAATAAAGATTAAATATGACAGGAGAAGGGTTTACATCTATTTTTCTCAAGTTTAGAGCAACAATAAACTATTTTGTAATAATTGAGATGGAAATAAGTATTTTTGTAGTGTGTCGAATTACTATTTTACCTGTTTATCATATTAAATGTAGCCTACATTACTAAACATAATTTATAATTAAACGTGCACTAGCTGCTGGGGCTTTCGACTCGCATTATAATTATAAATTTGTTTTACATTAAATATTTAATGAGTAAATGCTGAGTTGGGATCGCAATAAAGAGGTTAAGTTGAACTGCAATCTTGTTATGGCTTTAGTATTTATAATAAACAAAAGTATTATTGATGTCAACGCAGTATGGAGATAATTATAATTGAACTGCATTCTGCGCTCTGAGCTATTGTGGATAGTGCCAAATAATTGCAGGCAGTCGCAAAATAGACATTGACAAAATGTCAGTCGATTATTAATGCGAGTGTGTGTGGCACTCAAATTGTAATTAATGGGCCGCAGTATTTATTCAATAGCAGAGACACTCTGTCTCTCAGGCCACTCAAGAAAGTCTGTCTGTCTCTCTGTCTGCTCGGGCTTAATAGCCGCTGCCACTCAAAAAGAGCGTCTTGTGCTTGGCTCACAAGAATGCCCCTCATCTAGGAGAACAACAATTTGGTGATGTTATTGTTGCTGTTGTTGTCTCTGCTGCTTCTATTCGAACTGTGCATACACGCTCTGAACAATGCAAGACAATTTTTCGGCCACTTGTCAAAATAATTTGCGCCTGTTGCGATGCGTTTTTTGGTCGAAAAGAATCTCCACGTACACGTCTCTTGACCAAACAGTGCGTCTGTTGAGCTGCAATACCTGCCTTGCAATTGTTGACTTAGTTGTTTGGCAGATGAGAATGAAAAATGTGTGAAAATTTCTTAAGCAAACTGTGTACTGCTCGAGACGTGTAAGGGGGAGCTGAAGACAGGTAGGAATTGAATTGAATTGCGGCCAACTTGGATGCAACTTACGCTCATACCCTGTAAGTAAGCTTGCGAAAGGTGTAGATTAATGCGATTAGTGCAGCGATCACTTGTCGCTGCCAAATCTCCAAAATGATCACCTGTGCACAGTGAGGTGGAACAATAAATGCATTTGGAATCAACAGTTCAATAAACCCAGCAGCACAACAATGGGCCAGCGAGAGAATGACGAGAAATTGTGGCACACAGAAAAGGATAAACGCTGGGAGAGGGAAAACCAAAGCGAATGCACAAATTGATTGTTGCTTCTGTTGCAGGGGCGACTGCGAAGGAGTATGGGTAAGGTTGTCCCTATGTATGTATGTATGTAGGTAAGGATATGCGTGCGGGACGCGAGCAACAGGATACGCACACGAACACGCACACACACACTGCTGCATGCATCTGTGGATATGCGGGACCCTGGGAAAAGTTAACTTTTTGATTTGAAGTAAAAAGAATCACATGAAAAAGTCACACGATTCGATGATGTTGCCAGTTGGCAGCGGATGGCGAAGGTGTTCCCGATGTTGGGAAATTGGAAAATAGGGAACATGTTGCAAGTCAGCAGCGACAGCTGATTTGCAGCAGGTTGCATCAATTGGCCTGGCAATAATAGCCATTCACAATGACTTAAATAGATAGGTGGGGCAAACACGGCAGAATAAGATCAATTGTTGCGGTTGTTCAGCATGCGAATGTGCGAATGAAGCTTGCGACGTATAAGATCAGCGAGCTGGGACAAGAACCGCACTGTTAATGAAAGCCCTGGCAAAAGCTGATTGCCAAAAACACAATGTTAATATTTTGGCGAACGTGCTAAGCAGCAGCAAAGCCAATTGTTTAAAAATAGTTTGTTGCATTGAACAATTGAAATGTATAAATAAATACATTATTGTGGATATAAAGAGAAAAGAAAACACATAAGATATTTATTCAATAAATAACTGTATAATGCCAATCATCAGAAAAATGAATAAAACATTAAATAAGCAATGTGCTAACTGCATTATTATTTTATTACTACATTTTACGATTTTAGATACAACTTTTACTGTTGCTAATAAAGCTATAGCTACTTAGCATGCCATGTGAGCTGAGCTTATTCTAATGTCTCCAGGTTCCACACGCTCTCCAGAAAGCTCTTTAAAGTCTAGATCTCTGCCAGCTGCTAGCTAACCACGTGTCTTCCACTGTCGGACAATTTAATTAATCAACACACACGCGAAATAGTCAATAGTAAATAGAAAGAACGACGCCAGAAGAGATGGAATTGAGCAAGTTGCCTCTCTTCAGTTCTACAATTTGGCGTCAGCTTTTCGAGTTGTTTTTGCGCGAAAATGGCGACTTATCTGTGCCAAAAATAAGCAAACGCGAGCGAAACACATAGCGGCAGCTTTCGGCTCGCCAAAAGAGCTGATTGGTCGGCTGGCAAATTCGCGAGTGAAGAGCCGAATCGCAATTTCGCACTAGAAAGCTTCGGGAGTCGTCGGCGACGCTCGGCAGCGACGAAACGAGAGGCCAGCAGCGAATGGTAGAGAGAGAGCAGCTACTTTCTATACCCTACAAGCAACCGACCAAAGGCGCGTCTGTTTCGCAACTGATAATTCGCAATTGTTTTATGCGCCGCATGAGCAGATACAGTTTAATAATAAAATATAACATATTTATTCTGGTTTGAGCTAGCATGCGACACAACTACAATTGTAATTTCCATTAAGCCTACCAGAATTGGCATTTTTCGTTGGGCGCAGGGTATCCGCTAGTCGAGTTTGCTGAACGAGAGCACGCTTGTTATTGTTTTCAACTTGTTTTTTTGCGTTTTTTTTTGCCGGCATTTTGCTCTTGAATTTTGTTTTCGCAGCATTTCAAGTTCAAGTTTAGGGACGGCGCCGTTGCCGCGCCCGTCTGCTTTACATTGTTGTTGTTCTCTAGCTTTTTAACGGGCTTTCTGGTGTGTTATAGCAAAAAAACACGCCCCAGGTTCGTCTGTTGACGTAACTTGTTGCTGTTGCTGGCAGCCAAAGAAAAAACTTTCATGGAAATTAGCGAAAATCAAACGATTACATTACAAGCCTTGATCTACATTACCAACAAATAGATAAACAATTTAATGTATGTATGTATGTATGTATTTGCTAGCATTGAATCAAGACCTTCCGTATTTACAAACAAATATTTTCAACAGCACACACACGCACACACACTGACCCTGGCACAGCGACGAACAAAACAACAAAATTAATGAAATTTGTTTTCGTTGTAAGCAGCAGAACTGCTGTCACACACACACACACACGCACGCACACACACTTGAATTTACAATTTATTATTTTTTTTTTTTTGCCAGTAACAAACATTTTCAAGCTGTGCTTCTTCTTCTGCCACTATTGCGTCTGTCATATTTTTCGCTGTAAACAAAAATTGTGTAATAATTAAGTGACCCTGAAAAGTTCTACAGATAAACAAGCGAACACCAAATGGCGGTTCTTGTTTTTCCATTCTTTTTTTTTGTTGTCTACCCCACATTGTTGTTGTTTTATTTTTTGTTTTTGAGATTTTATTTTTGTTATTTGCAAAATACTTTGTTTTCGTAGAATCGGAGAGCGTGAATCTAATCGTTCTCTTGCAAAGGGCTGCCTGATAATTTTATGCTGCTCCCCGAGAGCTTTTGCCTCCACCTCCCCCTCCCCCTTGCCATCCCCCTCGGCGGTCTTGTCACCTCAGCCATGTTGTTGTAATGTAGTGCGAAAGTTTTGTTCCCGCTTTATTCGTCTGTTGTTTTGCTCACTTCCATGAGTCAGTTGATGCCACAGTATGTGTGTACATAAGCAGCCAGTATATAGCCTGTACATATGTACGTTTGTGTGTGTGGTCACAAAAAAATAAAAAAGAGCTTTTGCCGCCTCTCCGACGCTTTACTCGGAATTAGTTTCAGAATTTGAAATCCAGAAACAGAAACAGATTCGTCGAGTCGGCCGGCAGGCAGACAGCCAGACAGTACGACCCAAGACCCCATAGCCCCCCATAGAACACACCTTGTACCCCTCTCTGTTCGGTGCCCAGGCCCTTGGTTACATTTTGTGGACACCAAGGTCAGTGCACGTCGATCTTTCGCAAGAGATGCGGCCTGGGCTTACAGACAGTCCGAAAGAATAAAGAGAAAAACGCAAAAAAATACGACAAAAAAAGCGAGTAGCTCTAACGAAAAAGCTTACAAGCTTGTAACCGATGTTTGTGCGGCTATTTGGATGTTCTGCTCATTTTGCATAATGGCCGAAACGCGTGCAGAACTTGGCCAAATCGTCGCGAGTTTGTGATCAGAACAACAACCAAAGAATTAAATATCCAAAAAACAAAAAATGTGCAAATTAATCCAGTGAGAATTGTGAGACACGTGGCAAACCAACAAAGAGAAAAGAGAAATAAAAAGTGAAAAGAGAGCAGACACTTTGCAAAAATGCGCAAACTTAAAGTTGTACGAAAATTGTATGGAATCAAGCATTACCTCGCCTATATACAAACCTGCCAATGTAAGTGCTTGCCTCCATTGGCCTGATCGCGACCACACAGGAAACAACTCCAGCTACAGCCACAGCTACGAGCGGAACAAGGTAGGAAAATGAGCTAGAAAATACAGTGAACACTCTACAGAATAAACTTACGATTATGTGAAGCCATTTTAGTCACACAAAATAACAAAAAACTGTATATCTGAAATCTTTTGTAAAAATCATTTATACATATTTTAATTTTGCATCTAAGCTGCATCTTCTATTATTTGTTAAAAGATAATTAATCAGTGAATTGAAAACATTGAAAAAAATACACACATCATTTATACACATTTTATCTTTGCATCTAAAATGCTTCTTCTAATTTTGTCGAAATATAAAAAACATGAACATAAATGTAACTTATTTAAGTGAAGAAATTCCGTATTAAAAACAAGAATAGTTCTTTGCTTCGAGAGTGCACTGTATAGCAGCAAATATATTAGACTGCATAGTCATAATTTGGAATGACATTCCCGCCCCCGTTCCGTTCCCCCTACGTGAGCAAGCCGAGCAGCAGAATCACATTGTGCTCGACTTGAAATTTCGTTCAAATTCAAATTGCTAAAAATAAATGCTGGGAAATGTGCGTGAGTGTCAATTTAGTCTTTCTTGCTGTTGTATTTTTTTTTTGGGTGAGTTTTTGGTGAAAACATGAAAAACGCACCCCATGCGCCGCTTCGCTGCCGCTGGCTCAGTTTGCTGTACTTAAGTTTTTCACATTTTCCACATGTGCAGCAAACTGCAACTGCAACTGCAACACTCGAGTGGCGTTGGCGGCACAAATGGCACTGCCAGCGTCAGGGGCGGGGGCAGCAATGGCAATGCCAGCAGCAGACTGCAGACTGCAGACTCGTTTGCCGGCGTGGGCGCTATTTTTAGAAAGTGCATGTGTGCGTGTACTAGTGTGTGTGTGTGTGTGCAGGCGAAATTAACGCGCTCACTCCAACAAAATGGCGGCGCACTGCGAAGTCAAAGTTGTTGGCGCAGTCGCTCTCGCGCAGTCGCCAGCAGTAGCAACAACAATCGTTGGCGCAGTCGCCATCGCCATCTCGTTTGCAACGATGCCCCCTCCCCCCTCTTCCCCCGTTCCCCCACGACAAGCACATGCAGCTTGTAGCTGTATCTGCGTTTCAATATTTGTGCTGGCTTCGTATCTCGCTGTCTCGCTCTTTTGCTGTTTGCTTTCGCCTAATTTTTCGTACGTTTTTTTCTCTATAAAGTTCTCGTCGAATGTTGCCTTTTGCTATCTATGTGTTTGTATCTGTATGTTTACTATCTCCATATGCATGTCTCTCCGTCTCTGACCGTGTGTGTGTGTGTGTGTGTGCACGCCGTTGCTGGCGTTGCAAAAGTGCAATGACCCATGCGTAGCGCGAATGAATCGCTCCCGTCCCCGCCATACACCGGCCCTGCTGCTGCTGTTGCTGCTGCTGCTGACGCCGCCAACACGACGTCACAGCTCTGCTTCTATGCCTACGTGCTGCTTTCCATACTAAAACGCACACTCTCACACACACACACACACACACATAGAGAGAACCATCGAGTTGCAGCAAATGACGCGCGCGATAAATTTCCAGCGTTTCCAATTCCTCCGTTTGCTTTTCTCCCTCGCTCTTTCTCGCTATGACCGTCTCCCTCACTCTTTCCCCACTCGCAACTCATTTTGTATTTCTTGTCTTGTTGCATTTTTATTAATTTTGTCCGTTGCCTGCAGTTTTGTTTGTTTTTTGGCTGTTGCTTTACACACACACACACGTGCAGGCAAACACACACTCGTCTACACACATTATAAATAAATATTTGTTAGATATTTCGTATTTTTGCCCTTCCGTCAGACGAATTTTGTGTAAACATTTGAGAGACGCGATAATGGAGAAAGGGAAATACACTATATTGAATGATATGCCAACTTTGTATCATAAGACACCAAAAAATGCATATGGATATGTATCTTATGGATAATGTTGTGCATGTCCTTTAATTTCATGGATTTTTATTTTCAATTCCTCAGCACACATTTCCTAATGTTCGCCATGTCTCTACAATATTTTACTCAATTTTGTTTGTAGTGCAACAAAATGCTAAACATTAAATACTATTAAATAATGTACCTATGAGCAGTAAATTAGCAAATAAAATGTAGTGGAAAATGGTTAAAACAGAAAAATTACGATTATCCACTCAGAAAAATAAAAGACAAAATTTAGAAGATTAGTTTGAACGGACATTATTTGGATTTTCTGATAATTATGTACTTAAATAATTTTACACAATAGTTGGAACAATAATTATTAATTACCAATGATGAGTGAGGACTTTTTCAATACACCGGATCCTTTAAAGAACTTCTAAATATTATGCAATTCGTTACATTTCCACACACACGTGGGTATATCCTTTCTTATCCTTTGCAAGTCTGCCGGCGTCCATTAGCACCATGTTGCGAAACGAGATTGTCGAGTGAAGTGGAGTTTATGGCCGACAAAACGATCGCTCGGAACGAAAACGTCACTAACCTGTGCTCTGCAGGCCGCCTATTGTCCGATTGTCGAGGCGGCACGTCAGCTTCTGTTTCTCTTGTCCTGCTGCTGCTCCTGGCCCTGGTCAGAGACTAAGACTGAGCCTGAGTAAACAGTCGCTGGTCCATTTGTCGGAAGAGCTCGCTAATTGCCCTTTGTATTGGAAATATTTAGGGAAATTTGCTGAGCATGTCGCTGCAACTTCAAAAGCTGGACAACTACTTTGAGCCACCTTCGGCACTTGAGAGCCAGTTGAGAGATGTGTTTGGACCAACACCAAATACCAAATACCTTATACCATATATTTCTTGCCGCCTGCCGTGTGTCAACTGCACACAGGTAGGTGGATGAAGCGAGGAGCTGAGAAAAGGGTTGACAGCCGGAAAATGCCAGCGCAGCGTTTTCTTTTTGCATACGATTTTCATCTTCTCCATGTGTTTGTTTGACAAATGAGAAATATTTATTTTATGCAGAGTTTCGAGACGACATTGATTGAGCTAACGTCACTGGATGATAATGAAGATGATGCCGAGGTACGACACAGTATTAGCGCATTTCCTGGAAACTCGCATCCTTTCGGTCAATGGCAATGCTAATGAGCCAGAGACCGGCAAAAGGGTTAGATGCCAGGCCATAAACCGCATATATTTTCTGGCGAACAATTTTCGCACTTTTTCGCAAAACCTTTTCGTGTTTTGTAGCTCGCAGTCTAATAAAAACATAAACCCCGATCCGAGAACCCTTTGACAAATAGATCATAAACCTCGGCTTCGATTTGGTTTCCTCGAATGTTTGTTTTATTTTTCATTTCGCTTTTGCCATATGCTGAGAACAAAGAAAACCCCCAAAAGCTGATAAAAACTTATCGCGAAAATGTTTTCCATGCAAAGCAAATTCAACTGGCGATAACTTTGAGTGCATTTCCGGCTAAGTCCACAAATTTTTCCCGTCGCGATAATCGCAAATAATCGCATAATTCAGAACAATGCAATTTTCGAGGCATGGCCTCCAGATTTGGAGTTTAGACTTTGTTCGGTTCATTCAACGACTCCAAGGTCAATTCACACCAATGCAATTATCAATTGTCAGGAGGGAAAACTACCTGCAGCTCTTACTCAGACTTACAGCTTCATTGACTGAGGTTGCGGTTGGATTATGTGCGGATTTTCTTGGGCTAATCTCACATAATGAGCGGTCGCAAATCCGACTCGAGTCGACTTTAGTCCCGGATAGCTTCATTTGAGCAAAAACAGAGTCAAGAAGTCAGCAGAGACCATTGAGGATAATCCATTTAAGGAATTTCTACAAGTTGATTGACTCTTCCACATATGTGCAATGTTTAAGTGGCAAGTACAGTTGCCGCTCGATTAACTACGACCGATAGCTAATTACCGCTTACTGAATCGCCACTCCTTATCACTTTGTCTCCCTCTTCTCTCACTCTCTCTCTCTCTGCACACTCTTCTCCTAAAAACTGCAAGGCAAGAAAATTGAAACTGTAACTTTCACTCGGGTGGCGGCTTCAACAGCGACAGCCGAGGAAAATGCTGATAAGATTATGATGAAGAAGCGGTAGGAGGTGGAGACCCTCCGCACATGAGCTCATAAACAATATGCCGCAGATTATGTGGAGCAAGACTGTGCTGCAACTTTTTACTTATTTCGAATTACGCTTGTGCCAACACTCTTTAAATGGGCTACTATGAAATAGTCAACAAGTTTGTGAACCACATAAAAAATAACTATAAATATGAAAAATTTTTGTAATACGCTATACGTTATTTTTGTAGTTTTAAAAGTAGTTTTTATATTCTTAACATAGATAGCGAAAAAGCTGTATTGTAGTGGAATCAATATTTTTAAAATACAATTCTCATCAGTTATATGAACTACTTAAGATCTGGTTATTTTGTAGATTTTAAAGTAAATAATGACTGAATATTGGTAGAATAGATAAAATAAACTTTATTGTAATAAAAATACTAATTAAATTACACATCAGTATTTTGTAAAGAGAGTTTTTTAATTATTTTGCAAGCACAATAAATAAATTGTGAAATATTATTTCATACTCTTTTTCATTATGTTAATATAATAATTTTTTTTGAAGTATATAGATCAATAACATTTGTGATATAAAAAATTCGTTTTTAATATTTATCATTTTTGCAAAGAATCAATTTGTTAAAATCGAAATATCTACGCATTCTTTGTAGTAAAATATGAGAGTGTAATTTAAAGTGTATGTAGAGCCCGTTATGCTGAAACAGACACATCATTGTGTAGTTGTTTTTTATTATTTATTTGTTGTATTATCAGCGGGTGGCAGCTGGGGGAGGTGAATGCACTTGCGAACTAGTTTTGTTAGCCCTCAGATTTAGCTGCTTGTCAGACATAGAAAAAACACATAAATAAAAGCTATTCACACACACACACACAGACAAAGATACGCACATTGTATGTGAAACTGGAGACTGCCAAAAACAAAAAAAATGCAGTCGAAATGAGCTGGTGAATGCGGTTGACCTTAATTTCCCCGGGCATGATTAATGAATCGAGCAACAAAAAAGTCGACCACAAAAAAAGAGCGCCAGTGGAGGAGGCGTCCACTGTGCAACAGCCACAGTGAATTAATGATGCACAATTAAAGGCAACAGCAAAGCGCAACAGTCGGCTGCAGGTACAGGTAGCTCAAACTAACTACAGACTCGCATACGTACTCGATTAAAGTGATCAACTAAATGTGCAACAATTGCTGCGAAACTACCAAAGCATTGTCATATGCAGTTGGCATGCGTGCAAGCGAGACGACAACAGTTGCACATGCGACTATTGCGGATGCTGGATGCGCATATGTGTGCGTGTGAGGCGAGTCTGCGATTCGCGGTTCGTTTCGAATTGCACACACACACACGTGCATGCACTCTCACATATTAGTCAAAGCGTGTGTGTGTGAATATACTTGTACATCGTTTAATTCGAAACCAACTAAAGTTGCGGTTTAGGTGCATTTGTGACGTCACTAGTCAACAGTCAACACGCCAACCCCTTCGGCTGCGTCTCTGACCGTTACAGAACTGTCAAGGCCAACTCATTTGCATAACTCTAAATAACACAAAGACAGAAAAAATACGCAAGCAAAAGAAATCGTCTGAAGCGTATGCAAATTTGCAAGCGACCCTCAAGGAAAATCTGTAATTGAAAATCGAAAAAGAAAATGCATCAAATGCATTCAACGAATATTGATTGCTGAAGGTCGTCTTAAGGGACAACACACGAATTTGCATAACTTGGGCGAAATGCCAATAAATTGCGCTACCCATGTATCTCCTTTTACCCCTTCCCACCCTCTTCTTCTTCTTCTTAGTCTTCTTATTTTTTACCTATTAAATGTTTTATGCTCTTAGCTTGTATAATTAGCAATGGGCTCTGAATAAATTAAATAGATGATCAAAATAACTGAAGTCGAGGAGGGGTTCTGACTTTCGGGTTACGGGGTAACCAGTTTTTGTACTTCAGAGCTGTACGCACTCACACACACACACACACACACACTCGCACACTCGCTTACAACCTGCAGCCAGTTGGGCAATCTGAGAAATAAAAAATGCAGTCGTCACACACTGTTTTCATGTATTTCTTCAACATACGCCAAAAAGAGCACAAACTTACACAAACACACACTCACACGCACACGCACACACACACACACTTGCACATGGCTCTCTTGGGTGCCAATAGCAGCAAGAGCAGCAGCCGCCATATGCAATACTCACCCACACAGACACGCAACGCAACGTAACGCAAAAAAAAACACGCACACAGCTGTAGAGTGCAATGTCTGCGACGAGAGCAGCGACTGCAGCGTCGACAGCGACAGCGACTGCGATGACAGAAAGAGATAGCAAGAGGGTTGGATGGAGCGTAGCACAGTTTTGTGTCACGGGCTTTTCCTTTGGCAGTTCCCAGTTCCCCTGCGAATGTGTTTGTGTTTCTCTGTGTGTGTGTGTGTGTGTGTGTGTGCCTCTCAGTCCGTATGAGAGTTACACGGCGTTTGCTGCTTGTGTGCGTGCAAAATGTGCGCGCTGTCTCGCTCGGGAAATTTTGTTTTCAATGACTTGCTGCACACGAGCGCCGTGGCAGTTTTATTCAAGTTTGAGCGCTCGAATCTGCAACAACGTGCCACGCAAAACTCAGAAACTCGACAAACTAAAAACGTAGTACAACTCGCAGTTTCTTCTTCTTCGGAGCACTCTAAAAACAGCAACAACAAAATTAAATACAATTCATATTAATCATAATTAATATTAAGCAAAAATTAAATAGCAACACTTGGATAAACTGCAAGCAGCATTTCTTGGATTTGTGGTGTCATTTTTGTGCGTGTGTGATTTGCATTATTAAGAAACAATTAACGCAGCATCTAATTGAGGCTACAACAAAAACAAACAAACTGCAAAATCTGCAAATATCGAAAGTGAGAGTTCAACAAATGGAAATATTTGACAACGTTCAGTAAACAACACAAAAACAAAACAAACAACATTCATAATTGAAATAAAAAACTGAGAATTAAAGTGCATTCGCAATTGATATCGAAATCAATTGTGCAGTTGCTGTTGTGGCATTTACATTATTTTCGTGGTAAGCATTGAAACTATTTCTACCAATTATAAGTTAAGTTTCCATTTTGCACATCGTGTTGAAGAATGCTGAATATTTGAACATTTATTTCAATACAACATTTCGCAATTAAAACCCATTGTGATACGTGTAAAAAATTAATAAGTAGCGAGCCACAGAAACCACGAAACTAATCAAAAACTGGAAAATCCGAAACCGGTTTCCAAATGCATTCGTTTCAATGACGTTTCCGAGCTTATCATTTTCAATTTTCGACTCTTTTGCCCCACAAAATGGCGGACGCTGTTAACGAGCTGTTAAATGTGTTTAAATCCAAAAAAGCTCGCAAACTGAAAGCTCGCCTCGCTCGCTCGCCTATCGCTTTTAGCGATCTCCGCTGTGTCGGCACCCAATTCGCCGTATAAGACTCGCAGCGCGGCGAATCCAGCCGAGGCGTTGATCCGATTGTATTATGATCCCATTATGCGCGTCAATCAAGCCGAGCCGAACCGAGCCGAACAGACCCGAAGCGAGTTCGTTGTCTACCTGCTCCGCTTGCGCAAAAGGCAGCGCACTCGGCTATTGTGAGTTGTGGGGATCATTGTGAATTGATCGTCGCTCGGCAGGTTGCACGTTTTTTGCCCATTATCCGCTGCGGCACGGACAATGGAAACCATTCGAGCAGACAATGTCTTGCGCATTTTCCGCACTTCAAGCTGCAGACAATGCCGCTCATTTATCTTCTATCTGCTTCCATTCCTTTGTCTCTTTTGACGTTTTCCTGTTGTTCCTTGGCCATTATCCTGGCAATTTTTTAGCTGCGTATGGGGGCGTACCTGTTGGTAACCGATCGGTGGCTCGATTTCGATTTCCCCGAACGACGCGTCGATATTCGCTTATTGGCAGCCTTGCAACACATGGCGCACAACCCGAAGGCATGTGGCATGTGCAACATATGCTGCACACGGTCAGCGTCAACCTTTTCTCATCGGGTCAGCATATGGTGACCACTTGGAATATGCCAAAAACTGAAAATGAAAATGAAAACGAACACGAAAATGAAAAGTATTTTTAACGAGTTTTTAACTGAAATTCGAGTCTAGAAGCGGGCGAGGCGGTTGCGGGTCTGCGACGGGGACGGGGACGGAACCGGGGTTACACACCCTTGTGTATGAGCTCTACCCCCGCTCTCGAGATTCGAAAAAAAAAACAGGAAAAACGAGCCAAGAATACGCATATAAAAAAATGAATGAAAACGCTGCTAAGCAAAAATTATTGCAAGTTTTTCAGTTTTCGCTTTTTGTTGTTTTCCATGCGTGCGCCTGTTTGTGTGTGTGTGTGTGTGTGTGAGTCGTTGCTTTCCATTTTCCAGTAAAAAAACAAAAAAAATATGTAAAGTAAAACGCGCGAAAAGCAGCCGGAAAAATACGCGCACACGTTTTCCGAGGGATGTTTGCATATTTTCCCCCATTTTTTTTTTCGTATTTCCGCGTATTTCAGTGCCACCCTCCACCCACACTGCCACAAACCGCTGCCGCCGCCGTCGTCGTCGTCGTCGTCTTTTCCCCGCTCCCCGATCCTCTAATATGCCTTCTCATTCTAAAAGGCGCTTTCACTTTTTTATGGCGCATAAAACTTGGGCAGGGTGGGCGTTGGGCATAAATTTAACAAAAAAAAAACACACACACACACACACACACAAACTGAAAATGTAAAAAAAAAACAACCAAGATTTTCCGCCAAAAAACCAACGGAAAAAAGTTTTGCAATGAAATGGCTCAGGAAATTTGCTTGATAGATGGGACGAGGCAAGGAGCAAGTGAAAGAGATAGAGGGAGAGGGCAAGCAAGGAGACGAGGAAGCGTGAGCGTGAGCGAGAGTGAGAGAGCGGGAGTGGGAGCAACCATCCCCAAATACACAAATATTTTTGCACACCTGCTGGAGGGAGAGGGAGATGCAATTGAGGGGGCCAGATGCGAGAGGTGGGAGTTGGAAGTTGGGCAATTTTAAAACGCAAATCTGCCATGTGTAACGCTCGATGGAAGGAGGCAAGCAAGTGTTGACATTTCTCAGCTGCCATCCCGAATTCCACTTCCACTTTCGCTGCCTTTCTCCTACACTACTTGCCTAATTGATGTTTCCTTCTGCTGACCTTCACTTTGTTTCCCTATATTGCAATTTTCCATCCCTTGCCACGCTTTCCCTTGCTGCAAAATGCTCAAAATGCAGCCAATTATTTCATTTGGTTATCTTATTCTTATCGTTACACTATATTGGCTAAACTTATATTGTTTAGTAGTTAGCGCTCTTGACTTATCGCTTCCCAGAAATCTGTCCCAATTTCATGTCTGTTCCACTCCGCTATAAATTGTTAAATCTTCGCCTGTATTTTGTATAGCTCCTTTTAGCCTATCCCCGTTTGGCAACTGCCTTCGAGAAGTTTTCTCAGCTCCGCTTTGCCAATTTCTCTCAGATTATAGCAACCGGTGCAAAATTGGATTGTAGCGTTTTAGGTTTTAGCAGTTGCTCAAAAAAGCAAAGAGAATCAAATGAGTGCAAATATTATACAATAAGCATCGAGACCTCGTCTAACAATATTTGTTTTGCTTTCCCATTTTCCATTTTCCGGTACGACGCAGACAAGCGGTAACGTGTAAGCCTTAAGCTGGCGCTCAAGGTCAGGAAGCATCTCGCCTCATACTCGCCGACTTTGTTGAGCGCCGCGTTCACGAGTCTGAGCAGCGCCTACAACAACAACAGCAGCAGCGACACCGCCCCGGACGAGGAGCCGGAGCAGAAGTTCAGCTCCGGTCAGCAGCGCCATCAGCGCCATCGCCACAATAGCTACAGTCACAACCACAGTCACGGTCACGGTCACGGTCACGGTCACAGCCATAATCCCCGCGAGAGTCGCAGCAATCAGGTGAGCGAGGACGGTCCGAGCAACAGCAACAGCAACAGCCAGAGAGAGAGGCTGGACGAGATGGGCGGACCGACGCCAGTGGCGGGCAGCGGCGAGGGCGGCCAGACGTATTGCCTGCGCTGGAACAACCACCAGACGAATCTCGTCCAGATACTGCACGCCCTGCACGAGGTCGGCAGCTATGTGGACTGCACCCTGGTGGTGGACGACGAGCAGTTCAAGGCGCATCGCGTTGTGCTCGCCGCCAACTCGCCCTACTTCCAGGCCATACTGCAGGATGTGCCGCAGGACCAGTGCAGCATCATCCTGCCGGGCGTGAAGGGCTTCGAGATCGCCGCCCTGCTCCAGTACATGTACACGGGCGAGACGACGGTGACCAAGAGCCAGGAGCCCGAGATTCTGCGCACCGCCAAGGAGCTGCAGGTCAAGGGCCTCTACGACAACCTCATGAAGTTCAATCACAAATCCGCCGCCGTCGAGGAGCGCTCACAGTTCGAGGGCAGCCATCACTCGCATCCGCATCCGCATTCGCATCCGCATCATCTTCAGCACTCGGCGCCCACCTCCAGCTCTGGCAGCAAGTCGCACAACGGCGCCAGCGCCAGCTCGGATGCCGGCTACGGACAGCAGCAGCAGCAGCACAATTCCTCCTCCGTGATCTCAACGTCGACGCACATCTCGCCCAGTGCCGCCATCTCGAGCAGCTGCTCGCCGCCACCGCCGCCCTTCGGCGCCTACCAGCCCAACTACTCGAGTTTCCCGCCCGCCCACTCCAGCGGCGTGCCCCTCAACATGAACGCCCACATCCCGGCCGGCGAGACGCCGCTGACTCCCACACACTCCACGCCGCACGCCGCCGCCGCCGCCTCCGGCGAGGCTGGCCACGGCCAGTGGCCACTGACGCCCTCGGCCGCCGCCGCCGCCATGCTCAACTCCGTGTACGAGTCGGCGGCCGACATGAATCCGCTGAAGCGCAAGAAGCTGTCGGCCATCTCGAGCATGCTGCTCAACAGCACGCGGGACACGCCCATTCTGCGCAACGTGCTCGCCCAGGCCAACCCGGCGGACTCGTCGCAGCCCACGCAGCTGATGCTGCCCGGCGTCAAGAGCTCCTCCTCCGCCTCTGGCGCCGACAAGACGCCCACGCACCAGCATCCCCACCAGCACTCGCATCAGCTGAGCAGCGGCAGCGCCGCCGGCGCCGGCAGCCACAGCTTCAACGGCTCGGACTACGGCGGCGACAAGGAGCCGCTCTCCCCGCACACCGACCGCTCGTTCGACGACGAGACGGGCGGCCAGAGCGGCAAGAAGCCCGAGTGGAAGCGCTACAAGCAGTACACGCGGGCGGACATGATGTGTGCCATCCAGTGCGTCCGCGAGGGCATGAGTGCGCTGCAGGCGAGCCGCAAGTTCGGCCTGCCCAGCCGCACGCTCTACGACAAGGTGCGCAAGCTGAACATCACTACCGGACGCGGTACCCACCGCACTCCCAAGCGCAGTCCGCCCGGCGTCGGCGGCGTCGAATCCTCCGCCGCGTTTCCCTATTCCGCTGCTGCGGCCGCCGCTGCCGCTGCCCACAACTACGGCCAGCCGGAGCTGGAGCGCGACGTGAAGGAGCACATCCACGGCCACGGCCATGGTCATGGTCACGGGCATGGGCAGGGCTCGGGACACGGTCACCACGGCATGACGCCAACCATTCCGCACTCGGCTGCCGCGCTGCTCGATCACGCCTTCCTGCAGCAGGCGCTGGAGAATCGTGGCAACGACATTGCCGGCCGCGAGGCGCTGCATGCCATGGCCCTGGCGGCCGCTGCCCACGCGGCAGCCAATCGCATGTCCAGCAGCCCGCCCGGCTCCAACGGCCATGCCGCCGGCTCGCCGGGACATTACGGCAAGCAGGATGCGCTGGAGAAGCACGACCAGGCGATAATCAAGCGCGAGGCCATCGAAGAGGAGCGCGATGCAGATGACGAGGACGATCACGACCAGGATCACGATCACGAGCACGATCGCGACCGCGATCACGATCACGATCAAGTCGAGGATCTGTCGCTGGCACGCAAGGAACGCCCCGAGTCCCCGTACTCGCCTCCCCAGCCGCGCGCCGCCTCGCCCATGGAGAGCGCCAGCGTGATCATGCACTCCGCCTCGGCATCCACCAACGGGAAGGAGGCGCATGAGCTCGAGCCGGAGCAGGAGCACGAGAACGAGCACGATAACGATCGCGATCACGATCACGATCACGATCATGAGATGGAGGAGTACAATGAGGCGGCTCGATCGCCGGCCCTGAAGCGGGAGCTGCTTGGCAGCGAGGAGGCGCAGGCCCGCACCGACTGATTGATGCTAACGATGGCCTGGCAATATGCGGCCGACAGCCATGATTCCATATTCTAGGCCAGTCATCATCATCATCATCATCATCGCATCGTTTGATCCCACCCTAATCCTTAATTTTTCTGGTTCGGCGTACAACGTACAAACTTATCTGTTGTGTTCTCCTCATCGACATGCCTCCGGCATCGATTAGCGGTAGTGAAGCTTTAAACCCCACAAAAACCAATTCCCCGGAATTCCCCCATCGCAAGCATGGGACGCACTTCAACAAAAGTAAAATCAAAAAACACACAAAAACGAAAAAAGATTCAACACACCACAAATCAAGTAAATAAATTGTTGTCAGCATCACTTTGTGCCTAAAAAAAACTAAAACAAAATCTAGAATAGGGTTAGCAATAACGTTATAACACATACGTTTATTAAGGTTAGGTTTTAGCTTAGTTGAGGTTAGGTTAGGCTAGGCTTAGGGACACCCACAGAAGATCCTCCGCACATACCACACACAGCATAGAATAGCCTGTTTAGTTGGGATCTATTGAAGCATAAATATTGTCAACTGTACACTCACATAAGACTGAAGGATAGTGGGCGTGGCAGAGCAAAAGAGGCTCAATTAGTGCATGGACATCAAACTGCATACTTATAGAAATAAATATGAATTTGTGCATGCATATAGAACGATAGACGATGGGAGATCAGCAACAAGCAAGTTAGCAATACTTTGTAAATGCCAGTGATTTGTTTAAAAAATTAATTCTAGTTTAATGATTTCTTAATATATATACGAGTATATACTATAACGAATATGTGTTTTTGAGCTGCGTATAAAACCGAAACTACCTCAAATATCTCAAAAATCAATTGCTATATACTTATTATTAATTTGCAAAGATTTTTTTTTTGTTTAACTTAAAAAAAAACTAAACGAAAACGAAACGGAAACAAAAATGTCCTGGGTTGAATTTTATAAGACTGACACCGACTCATCTGTAAACACACACACACACACACACACAAAGCACACACACATACGCAAACGCACGTCGTATAACACTTAAGTGTTCTAATTAGAACAGAATGTGAATCGAGAAATTCTCGTTTCGATCGTAGTCGTAAGCCTAATTCAATTGTAATTACATTTTAATTAGTTGTTAACGTAAAAATCAAACAAACATGCGCTGGGGGCAATGCAATAGGCTCTATATTTAATAAGTACCTAGCATACGTATAACACTTTTATACACACACATATGCACAACAACACACACACACGTACATATACATACTTACATTTACAAATATCTTATCTATCGGTAATGTTAATTCATTTGTTATACAATTATAGTTTTAGTGAGACATCCTCTGTACATAAATTCAACAAATGCAAACCAAGTATTTTGCCGTTATTCAAATTTAGTGTTAATTCAAAAACAAACAGAAAACAACAGCATAAACTCTTATGTCAAATGTAAAACGCATTATCATTTATGTAACACAATTTCGGTACTGTTAAATAAAATGACTGAAAATATATATGAATCATATATATTTATGTATGAATATATGCCCGACTTTTCATTCTATATTTTCATTGAAAACATTTGTTTTTTATTCAGGTCGACAAGCAGAATCAATATCAGTAAACTGCTCACTTTATTTTCGAATAATATGTACATACATATGTATGTATGCTTTTATATGCAGCCGAGAACGTAGAAACAGCACAAAAAATATTTCAGTTTTTATACCCGCTACCCATAGGGTAGAAGGGTATTATAACTTAGTGCCAACAGAAAATGTATGTAACAGGCAGAAGGAGGCATCTCCGACCACATAAAGTATATATATTCTTGATCAGCGTCAACAGCCGAGACGATATAGCCATGTCCGTCTGTCCGTCTGTCAGTCTGTCCGTCTGTCCGTCTGTCTGTCCGTATGAACACCTGGATCTCAGAGACTATAAGACATAGAGACACCAGATTTGGCAAAAAGGTTCCTTCATACCCTACGCAGATCAAGTTTACTTCAAAAGTTGGATGCCACGCCCACTTCGCCCACAATAAGCATTAATCTAGAAAAAGTCAAGTTTTTTTTTATGTAAATCGCGTATAACTCCAAAAGTTCTTTGTGTAATTTGGTATCCCATCTGCGCTTGACACTCTTAATATACCCTGTTATTTTGGCACAAATCGGATAAGTAGAACAAAAGTTATTCTTTAAATTATTTATCAAAATTTTTGTGCCCAGTGCATATGGACGTATTAAGTGTGTGAATGACCTAGAGATATCAAATTTGGTGACAGTATTCGTGTAGGTCTTACGCAGATCAAGTTTGTTTTAGATTTTTGCCACGCCCCTTTCCGCCCCCAAAAACTGTAAAAGCCGTAATAATAGACCTAGAGCATTGAATTTTGGTATGCATAATAATAATTATATTCTCAATGAGTCCTGTGAATTTGGTTGAGATCGAATGAAAAACATGGAAGTTATTAATGAATCAATTTTATATGCAAAATTCAGTTGCAGCTGCTCGCGCTTTGTTTGTTTAGTTGACAGAGTGACCATGTCGGTATTTAATGGATTTAAAAAAAAATATCTATATACAAAAAAACAAATTTTAGTATATTCGGTGGTATATTTTTTGTTAAAATATCATTCAAGCTTTTTGTTTTCTCTCGAAATGGGTTGCGGGTATCATACGGTCGAGCACTCTCGACTGTAGCTTTCTTACTTGTTAAACTATTCTTTTAATTTAATTTTTTTATACCCGCTACCCATAGGGTAGAAGGGTATTATAACTTAGTGCCAACAGAAAATGTATGTAACAGGCAGAAGGAGGCATCTCCGACCCCATAAAGTATATATATTCTTGATCAGTGTCAACAGCCGAGACGATATAGCCATGTCCGTCTGTCCGTCTGTATGAACACCTAGATCTCAGAGACTATAAGAGCTAGAGCTACCAAATTTGGGGACAGTACTCCTGTAGGTCCTACGCAGATCAAGTTTATTTCAAATGTTGGATGCCACGCCCCTTTCCGCCTCCAAAAGTCTGTAAAATCCGTAATAATAGACCTAGAGCATTGAATTTTGGTATGCATATTAATAATTATATTCTCTATGATTCCTGTGAATTTGATCGAATGAAAAACAAGGAAGTTATTAAAGAATCAATTTTATATGGAAAATTCACTTGCAGCTGCCCTTTGTTTGTTTAGTTGACAGTGTGACCATAACGGTGTTGTGGATTTTTATTCGCTATTTACAAAAAAACAAGTTTTAGTATATTTGGTATATTTTTTGTTAAAATATTTAAGTTTTTTGTTTTCTCTCGGAATGGGTTGCGGGTACCATACGGTCGAGCACTCTCGACTGTAGCTTTCTTACTTGTTTTTTAATAAAACAACTTTTACCCTTCATGGCATAACTAACTAACTTACTAATTACTAAAGAAAAATTTGATTTACAAAAAAAAGGTATAAATATTAAGAACAGAATTTTAAAATTCATAAAAAGTGAAGTATTTTTAATAATAATGGCTTTATATCACTTCCACTTAGCGGCCGTTAAGTACTAAAATTCAATTAGCGGCATTTATTCTCAATATGACACACTAAAATGGCACAACAAAAAGACACTTTTAAACATTTTATTATTTCGGTACCAGTTGGAAAATTGCGATCATTAAATTTTTGTTAAAGTGTCCATTGGTCTTTCTTTGATTCCGATTATTTTTTAAATACAACAAGTATTTGTAAATAGTTAAAATTCCACTTCCACTTTTTTCAATTCAATTTTTACACTACGTAGATTTGAACCTCTAGGCGTGGGGATGTGCAGCTGGGGTCTAAAATATTGGCATTACAAATGTTTAAATGAACGCGTATTCAGTGGTCGTAGGTTCCTGACAGGATCCATTCCCTTTTTTAATTCAGCGGCTTTTAAATTTTAATAATAATTTTACTTTTAACGGAAGGCAACAACAACAAAAATACATATAAAGTGATTCGCTGGTTAGTTAAAAATAAAAAGAAAACAACAAATTTTAAGAATTAAAATATCAAAAATGCGAAAAACGACATAATGTTATTGTATACGATCCGTTGTGTCTTTCATTTTAGTCAAATGAAACAAAGCAGCGATTAAAATAATTTTTTTTTTTGTTATTAAACTGCGCGAAAATTAATATTGTTGAAGAACTTTGTACTTAGTATGTACTGAATAACTATAACTAATTATTTACAAGAATTACAATGAATTCAATGCTACAAAACAATGATTAAAATAAACTTGGTCAATTATAATACCCATTTTCAAGTATTTATATTTGAATACTTCAATGAGCGCTAAGGCATCCGATTGCCAATCCGTTTGTCATATAAAAAAAATCAGCCTTAATTATGTGGAAACCGTAAACATTACTCAGTAAACCAAAGATTCGGTTAAGTCTTTGGGCATTTCGAGGCTTATATTGACGATGATAAGCTCGGATTTATTAAGACAATTTGTATATAAAAATATTGGTACATCTAGATAGACACAATCACTTATCAGACTTTTCCTATTGGGTTTAAATAAGCTACAAATCGGACTAGCTATACAGGGAATAGTAATGAAATTTGTATTTAAGTGGGAACTGGATCGAAGAAAATGTATTACATACATCCCACGCAATTGGGGGGGTTATGATTGTCGAATTCACAGATGCCGATGGCGAAGCGAAAGGGTTTATGCTGCGGCAGATGCATTGGTCGGTTGGAGGGCCAGGGTATGTGAGGTATGTTCAGCACTCGCATCGTATACTGGCGCATCTTGATGGGCTCCTCAGGCACGGGATTGCTGATGGACAGCGCATGGTCAATGCAGATCAGTGGCGGCTCATCGTTGGGACTGTGACGTTCGTGCTCGCAGTGGGCCAATAGTTTTGCCTCGCTCAGAAATTCGAGGCGGCAATAGTTGCAGTGATAGTTGATGACCTTGCTGTGCAGCACCTGATGACGGTCCAATTGGTGTTGGAACTCGAACTCGTCGTGGCATTTATGGCATATGTAATAGCCACGATTTTGGCGATGCAGATGATAGTCCAAGAATACCCTACGGATTTGACAAGATAATAAAATACTCCACACAGTTCAGATGCATAAAGAAATGCTCACTTGCTGGTGAACACGTCGCCACATTTGTGGCAATAGAACCAGCTCATCTTCCAGTGCTGCATGTAGTCGTGCTTCATGAGATCCACCAGCGTGTCCGTCTGGTAGCAGCAGCCGGGCACAAAGCAGGAGAAAACTTTTAGCTGCACCTGTGTCTTCAGCAAGTCCAGCAAATAGAGATCTGTGGAGGGGAAATTGACCAAGTGATTAACTGCTGCATTGGGTGAGAGCCTGAGCACCATACCATATTCCTTATCCGTCGTTATCTGAGATTCCTCCAGCACGTAATCATCGTACAGCATAGTCAGATTGAGGGCACTGTTGCTGTTGCTGCGGCTGTGGTTGACTATCCAGTCGCCGGTGAAGTTCATGCGCCTAGTGTACATCGTGTCTGCCACTGAGGTATCGTCGTCCTGCTCCTCATCCTCCACTTCATCCTCCTCGTCCGCATCTTCATTGTTATACCACGCTCTAGAGCAGGCACGCGATCTCGAGCGGGTTGAGCGAGTGGCAGCGAACTCTTGGAGTTGTAAAGCCTGCAAAACGGATATTTAATGAGTTGAACTTGCTGCAATGATTCTGCGAGTATTTACCTCCTGCTTGGCACTGCAGATGGTGTGATGCAGATCCCACTCGTACTTGGTGCTGAACTGGGCCTCGCACAGACTGCAAGGATGCTGCGACTGGTGGGTGGTGCGCTGATGCTGTCGCATGGCAACAATTCCAGCGAACTCCTTCTCACAGTGCTTGCACTGAAATGTGCGCGAGTGACGTGGCTGCTGCGGCGACATTTGCTCGAGATCGTTGTAATCCTCCTCCACGACGTCATCGTCGTCGCCGTCGTTGCTGGCTTCGTTGAGGACGCGGCATTTGGAATGGCGTTGGGTGTGCCGACGCCAGCAACGACGTACGTGCAGCGTATAGTGATCCTTGCGGAAGTAGGCACGCTCACAATACTGACAGACGAGTCGCGTCCGCCACTTCCAGCCATCCAAAGCGTTGCCATTATTATTATGCAAGCCCCCCGACTCGGTAGCCGATGGAGATTCCGGTGGTTGGGCCGAGTACGCCTGCAGCACGGAGCACGACGAGCTCGCGGCTGAGACGAGATCCGTCGACATCTCCGCCGTGTCCTCCAAGGCCAATGGCACACCAGTTGTGGACACCTCGGCATCCGCAATGGGCGGACTGCTGCACTGCTTGTCGTCGTCCTTATTCACACGCTGCAGGCGCTGCATCAGCGTCCTGGTGACCTCCGAGTGCATGTTCAGCTTGCAGACGCATTCCACGCAAATCGCTTGCAATGTGGCACTAATCACGTCCGCCTGCGAGTCACAAATTAAAACAACGAAACAAAGAAGGCCGCAATGCCACTCCACTTACCGGCAACTTCCAGTCCCTGTGCAGGCGGCGCTGCATAACGTGGTTGCCACTCAAATCCATCACAGATGACGACGACTTCGATCTGCCGCAGACGGAACACTCTTGGCTCTCTTGCTCTGCTTCGTTATTCCCGTGACTCCGCTTCTTCCGTTTGCCGCTGCTGCTGCAGCTGCTGCTCGGCTCGGGCTTGGACGCCTCCTTCATGGCACAGCACGACGCAGTTGGGAGATGTGAATCAGTGTTCAGCTAACTATCATCTACATGTGTGTCAGTTATGCTATTGTGGTTGCAGAGTTGCCAATTTGCTTATCATCATTTGTTTATCAACAAGCTTTTTTGCTATTTATTTAAGGTTGATTATGTCCCATTATTTATTGATAGAGATAAATGTTGAGTGATATTTGGAAACGCCGGGTGTCTTGTAATAATTATGTTTTTCACCTGACTTAATTATTTCAACCTATGGGCAACCCTTTGCATTTCCAACACTCTTTCACAACACTTTATATACCATAATATAGAAAATTAGTACTGCAAATATAAAATCGCGCCTCTGTACGTGCAACCAAGTGGTATCGAGGTTTAAGTATTTTATCTTAACTCTTTATTTTGCGGTAAAATATATTTAAAAACAATTAACTAAATCGATAATTGAAACATCGCTATCTCAGCAGGGCCATCGATGTTGCAACCAGAGAGTAACACAGTTCGTAATTAATAATGATGAATAATGGAAATCACAAGTGCTGCTAGTATTTATTTACATCAATTGGGAGAACGGCGTCCATGCATCTCCGATCTCAATCCGAGTATATTTGCAAATGGTGGTCCACAACCTTCTTCACTCATCGAGATCTCCGGCAGCCGAAAGAGCGGAAAGACTCTGCTCTTAATGCAACTTGTTTCCCGTTGCATCACTCGAAGTGATGTTGTGCTCCTCAATACAAGCAACAAAATAGATGCTCAGTTACTTGCCAAGCTGCTCAAGGAGGCTATCAATGCCTTTAACCCGGATTCCACATCCGCTGAGCTCGAGAAAAAGTTTGAAACGTGTTTGGAGTCATTGGAGATTGTGAATTGCTTTTCATCGGCTCAACTGGAAATGGCGCTAAAGGCTTTGGATCATTATATGCTGCTTGACAACGAGAGAATCAGTCTTATTGCCGTGGATTCACTTTGCGAGTTTTATTGGCTCGATCTTGAGTCACTGACGCGTCAACGCAAATACACTTATTACATGAATGCTCTGAATCCGTTGAGCAGAATCTGCAACAAGTTTCATGTCAGTTGCATGTACACAGTAGATAGTAGCTTCAACAAAAATGCATATGTGTCATCGAAGACGATATCGGTGGACTACAAGCTACATTTGGAACACTTCAGAACTGGAGTGCGAACTTTGAACAATAAAAATATCTGCATAAGCGACAAAGGCGTGCAGGTTGAAGATAAAAATTAATAAAATGCATTTGGCATGATTATTATAGTATTCAAATAAGTGCGGCTATCTGTGCTTTCCAAAATGTGTTCAGTATATTTTGCATCGTAAATTAGTATATTTTTAAATCAAAGCAACGTTCCCATTGTTGCCACTTTTGATTTTTCGACGCGAAGGGAAGAAAACGTGCTACAAATTTTTAAATTTAGCCAACCGGTTGAAGTAAAACAAGAACTTAAAAAAATGGGCGTACAAGTAGTTTCAATTTCCGAAGGCGATGGTAAATCAAATATTGTTTAATATTAATTCTTTGCTCTCTCCATAACCTAATACTTGCGGCACTTTCTTGAAAAAATATTTGTTTCTCTATACACGTATACATATATATGTATGCATGTATGTGTGTATACCTGTGTGTGTATCTGAATCTCATGCGCATTCGTATTGGTTTTACAGGCAGCACTTACCCCAAGAACGGCCAAAAGGTCTCTGTGCACTACACTGGCACCCTGGACGATGGAACCAAGGTAAGTCCCAATAACTGTTATTATTAAAATAATAATTAATTGCTGATGATTTGTGTGCAGTTCGATTCGTCGCGCGACCGCAACAAGCCGTTCAAGTTCACCATTGGCAAGGGCGAGGTTATCCGCGGCTGGGACGAGGGCGTCGCTCAGTTGAGCGTCGGACAGCGTGCCAAGCTGATCTGCTCACCGGACTACGCCTATGGCAGCCGTGGTCACCCAGGTGTCATTCCCCCCAACGCCACCTTGACGTTCGACGTCGAGTTGCTCAAGGTCGAGTAAAGTGGAAGAGAGAGAGAGAGAGAGAGCAGAGTGCAAGAAACGCCGAAGTGCACTGCACGTGTGTGCGCGTGTGAATGTGACTGCACATGCACATGTGTGCGTGTGTGAGAACATCCACAGTTGCAATCCGCAATCCACACACACACACGCTCGCACACTCACACCTTCAACTCTTGGCGACTTTGGAACAGAACCAAACAAGAACAATCCAACAGCATTTTAATTATATTCAGCAGAGATGTGTCGATAAAATTAGACTTAATTGCCAACAACTACAACACACAGATTATTGAAAATGGAAAACGCATTATCTACGCATACAAATAAACATTTATTCAAACGAATCTCCTTTTTTATTTCTATCAGGGACCGCAAATAATGATTGTCGTTATTTTTAAGCAGAACAAATCATTCTTTAAGGTTACATACATACGTATATTGTGGAATAGCATGATTTACGGATTTATTTATATTTCCTCTAGGGACAAGAACTCAAATCAGATTAATTCAGCGTGTAAAACGACCGAGTTAATAAAATTATGGTCATATTTATTTTGTAATTTTTATTTTAAAACCTATAATGATTACAGTCCCTGATTTCTATTCAGCTGGCTTGCAAATCGTAGCCATTATCTGGTCGATTATCTCGTAGCGTTCGTGCTGATACTTCCGCGCATGCCGCAGCCAATGGTTGCGCACTCCCTTCCAGCGCGATACGTTGGAGGCCAGTAGCTCCTCCTTGCTGGCTCCTTTCAAGGTGGCTTCCTCGTCCTTGGGGGCGGACGGCAGGCGGGGCGGGATGAGGGGGAGATCGGTCTTGCGGGCTTGGGGCAGCTGCTTGAGCACCTTGATCTCACCACTCAGCAGCTTGGCCAGAATCTCCTCGGCGTCGTCCTCGCGCTTCACATTGGGAATGCTGCCATCGGTGTTGTAAACGGCGACGCTCGGGTTGCGCGGCTGGTTGGCCATCCAGGCGCGGCAGATGGGATACAGCGGCGTCTTCTCCTTGTACTTGGCCAAGTCAAGGCTGCGCTCGAACAGTCGCATCACGAACGAATCGCCATGAGACTTCTGTGAGGCGCCGCCGTTGGCGCTTTTCTTGTAGAGCGAACGCTTGGCTTTTGAACGCGCTGAGGCAGAGGATAGCGAGCTGCTGGCTACGGCGGACACGGTTTTCAGCTCAGGTTGCAGCTTCACGTTGTACTGGGCGCTGTTGCGTTGTTGCTGCTTCTGCAACAGCAGCTTCTTGGAGGGACGCCCTCGAATCGGCAGCTCAGATTCTATGTCGTCGTCTATGTCCAGCATTGGCAGTGGCCCCTCGTTGTCCTCTTGGAATTCTTCGTCCCGCGCTTCCCGCTGACGTTGTGCGGCATCTGCGCCAGCTCCACGTTGAGATTTTTTCGGAGTTACCTTCATATTTACTTGATTGTTTTCAATGTTTTCAGTCAATTTTCAAATGTAGTCACAGTGAATGCCAAAAATGATAGTGATGGGTCAACATCGATATACAGCAATCTATCGACGATCTACATTGACTGTGTATCGAGTTAACATAACATTAACAGTCGCGAAGCGTTTACAGCATGTTAACGAATGGCAGAGTTGCCTGAGATTGTGGAGCGCGCAGAGTGGGAGGAAGGCACTCGAATTGTGAGATGTATGAAAAATGAACGTGAAAATAACATGACTTAAAGGACGCGCCATTTACTCACTTTTGTTAAATGAAGAGTGACCAGGTAATAATTTTCTGGCTTTCTGTATTTTGGTATAGTCCATCGGCGTAAAGCAGTAAATTTTAGACATAACGATTGCGGTCACACTGCGACTCAGCTGATAAAACATCTGTAATGAAAGAGGATTTTAAACAAATAATGAAAAAACATAATGCATACTATTGAATTTACATTATTTGGGCTGCAAAACAGCATCGATAATTGCATCAACAAATTGACGCTTGGAAAAAAAAAATGCAAAAAACATCGATGCATCGATAGTGCCATCGATGGATGTTGCTTCATCTCCACTCTCTCCCTGGAGAGTCAGTTGCCTACAGACCACAGAACGGGGCGGTTGTCGTGTGTAAATCGCGAAAAGCGAACTGTTGAGCAAATAAGACAACAAACTTTGAACGCAATCAAATAGTGCACCTTAGTGATAAATGGGATTTTAAACTTGTTGTATGAACCACAGCGATGTTCAAGTGTTGAGCTGAACTCTTAAAAATATTACTACAGATTTACAGTTATACAGTAACTACAGATTTACAGTAAGTGTGCATTGCTTTTCATTTGTTTTATCAGCTCGCTTCTTGTGTGTTGTCTATGTGCGTGTGTGTACCTTGTTTCGTCGTTGCATTTTGCATTTTACGTCTGTCGCTCTCATTGTGTTGATGTTTCGCCTCTCTCGCAAGCACTCTCTCCATATGCAGCACTCTCGCTCTCACTCCCTCTGTTTATAACTGCGTCGTTGTTTTCATGTTCAGTCCAGTCCATCTCTCCCCCACACATGTTCCTGAATTTACTTTTGTTTGCTATTTATAGTGACGATTTACTATTACAATGGGACAAGACAGCATCACAGTGCATGGCATGCAGACACCACTGTGCGAGAGAGCGATGATTAGAAATGGGGTGTGGGTGTGTGTGTGAGTGTGTGTTTGTTGACAAACGTCGCAAGCATTTCCTACTCTACCGAAAGTCTTAAAGAGTATATGTATATACACGTATGTCTAGAGTATAACGCTATCAGTGCTGCACGACAGTAAATTCGGTGGACTTAAGGTTTGCCTTTTGCCAATCAGGCGTTCCAGCTGTTGTTGTCTGGCAAGTTCGCTGAACCTAAAGGTGCCTCTCCCCACACATGTCTATGTTTGTCGAAACTTATAAATTAAACTATTTATCATGTTATATACTTTGAGCATACGCATCTGCTTATCACACAACACAACAAGACTGCTAGCACACAACTACAACAAGTTGAGGGTGGCGGAGCTGTCTAAACGTTTTGATTCTAGTTGCTTTGCAGCACATTGCTGTTGACAGCGGTTCGAGTCCAGCTAGTGGAAGAAGAGCAAAAGGAAGAGAGGGGAGAGAGAGATCAGCCCGTGCTTTGTTGGCTTCTTAGACGATATCTCACGTTATTTGGCCGTAACTCCATGGGCAACAGTAACTTTTTTATTTTACTTTAATTTCAAAAAGTGTATTCAACAAAAACACTAACTTTTCGTTATTCATTTTGATTTAAAACATTGTGTTAATCTGCGTTAGATTTGTGATAAAATTTCTGCATTTTTTTTATTTTCATTTAAAAAATTGTGTTAAACATGTTTTACCAATTGTTGTAGATTTGTGATATCATTTCTGCATTCAAATGTAACGCATAAAATGCTCTTTCGCTCCCTCTCGTTGTTGCTCTCTCCCTGCGCGCGAGTGTGTGTCTCTCTCTCTTTGCTCTCTCGCATTGCGTAGTGACGTAATTGTCAGCCGTTGCAATCGAATTTCTTGTTTGAGTCTTATAAGAAACGTAACTGCTCAAATTCAAACTGGTTTCGAGAGACGAAACTGCGCCGCACCAAAACAAACTTGGTTTCTATGAGTCTACAAATGCATGAATGGGCATGTGTGTGTGTGTGTGTTGTAAATGAGTGCGTAATTTGCTGCTAAGCGTACTGAATAATGTTGTAAACAAAACAAAATCAAAGTTTGTTTATCGCTGGTTTAATGGCAACGGCCTTGACACGATTTCAACACAACAATTCAATCCAACGATGGTTCAAACATAAACAAAAGCTGAATGCAGGGGAAGGGGCTTCGTACGCTGCTGTAATTCGTTTGATATTTGTCGTTGTGGTTTGAATTGGGGTTCTATTATTAAACGGGCCTCCTCCGATGACATCATCTGTTGAGCGTCCCACCTGCCCCTCGCTCCGTCGCTCTCCCGCTGTGCAGTGACTGCAAGCATCGCGACGCCGTCTGCTGCAGACTTTCCAAAACTTGTAGTTTGTGAAGCGGCCACCCACTTTTTATGGTCGCCCACACGAAAGACGCCACTGCAAAAGGGCAATGGCAACAACTGGTTTTAGCTTTTGACTTATTAACGAGCCTGCCGATGGGGCGTGGTGGGCGAGCCCTAAACTAGGTCAACTTGGCACGCAACCTGTTCAACCCCGCAGCCCGATTCCTCCCCCATCTCCTCAGGCAATCGATGAATTGTGAACTGTATTCTCTTGATACCTGGTGTTCATAGGGTAGAGTGGTATATTAAATCTATCTTTGAGATTCGAAGGGCTAGAATCAGCAAGTTTGCTTACAATAATCCTAAAAGTACTACGCAGATTGTGTCCTTTCGAGTCACCTCCCTTAGATAAGAAGAGATATCTAGATATCCAGTGCAATAAGGGATATCCAGTTCTGTTTCATATTTGTGACAGAAAATATAAACGATCAAAAGATTCGATATGTCTCGGTCTTGTAAAGATGACGAAAAATTTATCCCAATTAAAAATATTATCTTAATTAAAGTTGAGCCCACATTTTTCCCCATTTTTTATATGTTTCAGCTTGAAGGTTTCTTCTTTAAGTTAACAAATTGTTTAGCTATGTCGTCCCTAAATTTAATTTCCGAATTTCCATTCCCAAATATAGCTAATATTAATTATAAAATTGTTAAAAGCTACTTTAAAAAAATCTGAATTTTGTTTATAATATTTTTAATTGTAAAACTTGTTATATCCCAATCAATAATAATAACTCTGGTCTCACATCAAAAAGTACTCATCATGAAAACGAAAATATTACATTCTGATGAGCTCATTATAAATGTGAATAACTAAATTGTTAAAAAAATAATTGTTATTGTGCAGCTGCGATTGCAGTTGCCTCGGTCACACTAAATGGTTTTTAGATACTTTTGAAATGAGATGCGGGTATCTCGCATTCGTTTAGTTTTTGAAGTTGTTTTATTTTGTTGTATTTTATTTGTTTTTCTTGTTCTAATTTGGAATATTTTTCCAGTTTATTTTAGAGCAAGTCTGTGCGAGAAGCGTCGCGAGAAAGGGTGACTGAGGAGAGCGAAAGCGAGTAGGAGAGAGAGAGAGAGAGGCGGCAGCATCATGGGCCAGATCTATGGATCCATGCAGAGCAATATGGCGGAGGTGTTTGGGAATCGCCGCAAGCGCAGACGCAGCACGGACTCAGAGGCGTCTCAGGAGGATCGTGACCGGGAGCGACTCGACAGTAAATCGCCAAAAAAGTGAGTAGATCAAACCTCAAGAAATGCTCAACGTTCACTTAATGCTCTTGGCTTTCCATAGGAAAAAGCTGCTGACGACGACGCAATACATTTACCAGGCGCTGTTCAAGGAGCAGCGCAACTCGGATGTGGCTGTGATGGCGCTGGACAAGGTGTGGCATCTGCACAAGGTTTACCTCAGCCAGAGCCCCTACTTTTACACCATGTTCAACGGGACGTGGAAGGAGGCGAAACAGAACTTTGTGCACATCAAGATACTGGACGATCGGATCAACGTGGACAGCCTGGATGCGGTGTTCGGCTCCATGTACTCGGACGAGATTGAGATTGATGCCAAAGATGTGATACCTGTGCTAGCGACGGCGACGCTCTTCCACCTGGACGGCATCATTGACAAGTGTGCCGAGGTGATGGTGGACAGCATCAATGCGGAGACTGCCATTCAGTACTATGAGGCCGCCTGCCAGTATGGCGTGATTGCGGTCAAGAAGTCCACGTTCCAGTGGTTCCAAATCAACCTGCTCAGCATTTACAGCAAGCATCCGAATCTGCTGCGACACATCACCATCGATCTGATGAGTGCTCTCACTGCCAGCCACGATTTGTATGTGATGCAAACCGAGTTCTCGTTGTACACCCTGCTGCGAACGTGGATGTTTCTGCAGCTGCATCCGCACTACGATCCCGAGGATCCCGTGCAGCGGGCCGAGGCCCAGAAGACCCAGGAGCGACTGGTGAGCGCCGGCGTGGAGACGCATACGCCCAGCGTGGATGTGGTGCAGTGGTCGTACTTCACCAGCCGCATGGAGGAGCGCTCGTTCTTGGCCACGCCCGAGGGCCAGCCATATATACGAGTGTTCCAGAAGCTGCGCACCCAGTACCTGACCAATCACTACATGGATCTGAAGATCATATTCAATGACAACATCATACCCAAGGAGTGGCTCTACAAGCACATTCACAGCCACTGGGATGCCCTGCTGCGGATCGATCACAGCCAGGAGGACGGCAGTCCGCAGCAGCTGGACAATGAGCAGTTCTTCGAGAACTGCATGCGCTGTGGCCGCATGCTGCTGGAGCCCGGCTATCAGAAGTGGCGCTGGACGGGCTTCAACTATGGCATGGATCTCATACTCATCATGGACTCGCGCCGACTCAACATTCGACGTCACCATCGGCACGAGCACGAGCGTGTGCTGAGCCTGCAGACGCGCCGCAAGTTCATGATACGCACAACGGTGACGTCCATCAATGCACAACGCCAGCCTGTCTTCACGCAGTCGTCGGAGATCACGACATTGAACCTGGAGAAGAACGAGGAGGTCTCCCTGATGGTGCTCGATCCTAAGCTGGTGCATCCCCTGCTCATCTCGATCAACATGATTGTCGTGATGCCGCCCAATCAGAGTTTCAAGGAGATTGTGCCCCAGTGCGAGGAGTCGACGCTATCGGCCGCTGCCATACCCATATCGGAGATTGGCGCCGTTTGCGAGCGGTCATTGACACCAACCAACAGTGCCGACGACTCGGCTGTCTGTGTGGGCGGCGGCGATTCGCCGGAGACAGCGTCGACGCCCTCCTCGCCCTCGTCGTTGGTGGGACTGCGGCCAGCCGGACGCATGAGTTGGACGCGCAGCAATCCAGTCATAACGAGTGATGGCGAGGCATTGTGCCGCGACGTGGCGTGCTGAGCGCGTTCAATCTGTACTCAAACAAACTCAAATTCTAAACTCCACAAACCACAACCACAACACTGACCACAACCATCCACCTTTGTTTTGTTCATGGACTCGTTCCGCAATTATCTAGTTGTATATTCGTATTCTCCACACCCGCACAACATCTAGAAGACCCATAATCTATGCCATAATCGGAATCATGAGCTAGCGATTAGCGTGCTGTATAAATACTTACATCTTTAGTATATAGGCAAAAAATTTCTACTACTAACTGTACGTCACACATTTAATTGTACATTATCCTGTAAGTGTATCGTAGATATCGCTGCGATATGCAGCTCTTCTATATTTCTATATATTTTTGTAATGATTTACATTTACATCTGATAGCAATGTAATCTAAATGGATCAACCTGAGTTATGTTAATCGCACACTTTTTGTGCCCTCGCACATCCGTGTTCTACTTATTATACATATTTATGTATATACGTATATAAATATATACATCGCATTTTATATATATCACCTCAGAGTTAAGCCATAAAGTTAAGCAATCGTACTAAAACCTTTTCGAATTAACTACCAAACCACTTACTACCTACCTATTGCTTGCAACATTCATATTATTAACGTGACCCTCAAACCCGTTGCATTTCAAGTGACTAAATTATTATTAAATGTCTGAATTTATATAAAAAACAATGCTACAATTTTGATTCGATTTGATCCGTGTTGGGAAAGCAAAGAAAGGGGTTTCTTGATAAATTACAATCGCAATAATGCATAATCAGATAAAAACTAATTGCAGGAATTAAAATCAAGTCCATAGCTTTCATTTAATGCAAGTTATCGATTTGGCTTTAATTGGGTGATAATTTTATACCAACGACTCGGCCTTAGTGTAATTAGTCATTTGGAAAGAGTTGAACTATTTAATAGGGTAATATATTTAAGTAAGGAATCCCTTTTAGTTGAAGGTCTAAAGCTCTGATTAACTTTTAATCTGAATAATTTTGTAAATAACTCAGTTTAGTTCGTTAAAATTTCAGTAACAAATGTTTTGTTAGTAACAGAGTCAGCAATTCGTTAAAGTTCTCATTAAAGCTGAGTAATAAAAGTAATGGTAAACTATTTAGGGAACTTTCGATTAAATAGCAGCTGGTGGCATTGAAAAAAACATTTACATATAGTGAGTTAAATAATTGTAACGTATATATTTATCTTCTCCTTTGTTTTTAACAATTTAATTATTAGCGTATAGAAATAACAAAAAGTTGCCATAGAATTGACCCTGCCCGTAACATACAAACAATTTTGCTAGCTATATTATTAAATACTATATATTTAATACAGAATATTCGGTATCCAATATCCACCATCAACTCCAGTCACCAGTCAATGGAGAGCTTCTCTCTAATGGTGTTAATAGTAGAAGAGCTCGGGGAACTTTGTCTCATAGACGGGCTTCTCGTTATTGGCCTGTAGCTGGGCTGTCTTGTTGTCGCTTTGCGTTATCTGTCGCTCCACGGCAAGCGAGTTGAATAATTCGTTGAGACGATTCTGGATGAGATCGTGCTGCAAATAGAAGGTTGCATTAGTGACACGCTCTCGCTATAGTGCTAATAATGTTACCTTCGGTTCGGTACGTCGCATTAGGTCATCGAACTCGCCCTCGCGGAAGGTGCGAACAATTTGCATTTGTCGTTCGCGTTGTTCACGTTTTGCCGCCTCTGTTGGCTCAGCCAGAGCACGTTTCATCGCATCGAAGTTGAACTCGGGCGCGAGGATCTTCTTGCAGATGCCTGGCGAGCTATTCACACTGTCGACGTCGCCATTGTAGACTGTCAGATCGGCAGAACTATTGCGTTGCGTCATGTGGGCGCTGACTGAATCGACCCAGGAGTGACGATGCCCTGGATTATCGGATTGATTGAGCGCATACGGAGCCCCCGTATTGAGACGTTGTGCATCCATGCCAGCATTCTGCATGCATTCGCCAAGCGCCAACTTGTCAATGGCCAGATGAGGCAGCGACAGATTCAGGCTCTTCGTGGACACCTTCTTAGGATCCATCAGAGGTGGCAAATAGTAGCTGGCCTCTTCGCGTCGTGCCTCGATAATCTTTTGCGCATAGTCGAGCAGATTGTTGATGCCGCTCACCCGCGAGATTAGCACCAACAGTGCAATGGATATAGCATGCAAATTGCATCTGTGTACGGCACCCAGGGTCTCCACGGTGCTGGCCACTTGCTGTATGCTGTGAGGATTACATTGATTGGTTAGTGATTCACACACGAGAAGAGATTCAATGCTTACCCCAAGATAAACAACAAGAACTCCTGCACCGTTTCGCTGCACGACATTTCCACAATGAGCAGAGCAGCTGTATTGAAGCTGGCCGAGAGCGCGTCCACTCGATCCGACAGCGCCATGCTGTCGATAAGCGCTTGCATTATGTTTGCGCCGTACTTGTGCGTGAAGATGATGTCAGAGCGCGACGGCGGCTCCTGGGAGAGAGCCGGATACGGCTTCACGCTGACACTGCTGAGCACCTGTTCGTTCTGATGGCGATCGAGCAGTGCCTGAAAGATCTGCATGACAATCATGCGCGTCGGATCGTGTGGAGCGCGTGCCATGCGCAGCAAGGGCTGCAGGAATGATGCCGGAAAGGCCTTCTCAAAGGAGACGGTGCTGTACTGGTTGCCCACCTTCAGCAGCGACTTTAGCAATATGTTCTGCAGCATCTGGTCGCTCTTGCTCTTCTTGGACAGATCAGGCACCGTGTTCATGATGAACAACATGATTTCAATCTTCTGGTAGTCGGGATGATGGTTGGCAAACTCGCCCAGGGCATTGATCAACGCCTCCTGATACTGTGACTCTTCGGCGGTTATTTCAGTGGTTGTGCTGACGCTGGTGCGCAGGTGGGTCAACAGATTGTTGATAATATCGAGTGCCGATGGTCCCACGCTCTCTCCGGCGGCAATCGCAATAATCTTGGACAGCACCACAGCCAGCGATGTGCGTGTCTTGGGGGATGACTTGAAGTTACTGTCCAAGTGCTGCATGAGCGTCTCCACCACAGTGTACGAGTACTGTGGTTGTATGGAGATCATCACGATGCGGAATGTGTGAATAGCAAAGGTGTTGGGCACCCACAGCTCATGCCGATCCAAATGGCTGGTGAGAAAGACGATTATTAATATTAATGGAGATTTGAGATTGGTTTTAAGGCTTACGTCAGTAGAGGCTTCAGCACACTGCGAATGTGTCCAAAGGAGGCGCGTCCGACGAGCTCCCGCAGCACCTCTTCGGCCAGCACAGGCGGCGTCACGTTGGTGGCATCCTCAACGGGCGTGAGGTCGCCAGACTGATGGTTGGGGATAAAAGATAAGTATTAGTTTGGGTTCTCTTTTGGCAGGACAGTTAACAGATAGTACGCTTAAACATCTAATTAATGATACTTATTCGCAAGATGCTGCTAGAGAAATGTTAATTGAATTTTCAATTACCGCCAGTAAATTTTTCTTCACAAACATAACGTTTACACAAAACTTTTGCGTGTCGATTATGTTCGTTTCGTTTCGTATCGTTAGTTGTTGTTTGTGTTTTGTGTGTTGTTGTTGGGTTGAGTTACGTTTCGTATGCATTAACAAAATATACGAAAATAACAAAACAACGAAATTAGTTCAGATTTTGTTCACAGATTATCACACATTATTCGTGCTCGGTTCGCTAATCTTAAGTGAAATACGTTGACGTCTGCTGCATCATTGGAAGCAGGACTCTCACCTGCATATTGAACAGCAGAGAGGGCACAATCTTCTCCATGTGCTGCGCCTCCCAGATGTTCTCGACCAGATCGTCGGACACTGTCTTGCGTATAACGCCCTGTAGTCCCTTGATGCCCGCCAATCGCAGGCTGTCACGCAGATCCTGGCTGTCGCTGTGACACATCGAAGAGAACTTCGAGATGAAGAAGTCGTAGCGGCGATGATAACTCGGCGTGTCCTCATTTATGTTGGCAAATTTCACAAACTGCAAGCGACAAGACGAGATTAGATTGTGTCAAACATTGGAACGGAGTTCAGAACTCACCGAGTTTGTGGCCATGATCTTTAAATTCGGATTTGAATCCTCGAGCAGCTTTTGCACCATTCGCAGAAACGACTCGACGAAGAGATTCAGCGTCGTCTGCGCATGGCAAGCCTGCAGCAGCAGATCCATGGCCTCCATGGCAATCTCGGCCAGCCTGTAACGACAAATGGATGTTATCGGAAAAGTGGGGGCCAAGAGTGGGCTGCTTACTTGTAGCGCTTGCGATTGATGTCCTTGGTGGCCTTCTGGTAGAGGTACTCGCCAATGCGGTCCAACTTGTCCGGCGAGCTGAGCGAGTAGAACGTCAGCTTCTCCATGTTCGACTTGACTAGGCCATCCTCCGGGTTGACGGGGAAGATGTTGTCCACCAGGCGCTTGTAGCGCGGTCGCAGCGCGGAGCAGCAGCCACAGCAACCTAGAAGGGCAAAGGGACAGGCACAACTCTTAGAGGGATTCGGTAGGCAGGTGTGAATGCAGCGATAGGTGAACATGACGATGTCGTCGCTCTGTCTGCTCTGTCCTCATTGCAGTTTGTGTTCGAGACGAGGTCGAGGATTTGTGCTTAGTAATTAGCAAAAAGCGTCGACTGTCCGTTCTCCCAGCGGGAGAGTCTCGCTTGCCACTTTTCGCTTCAGAGTGATGAGTGGGTGCGACGGCCATTTTGCCAAAGCCGTTTAATGTTTTATCTTATCGCCATAATCGTTTCATAGCCACTACACACACACACACATTGACCTGCGTCGCGTGATATGCGTTTCTGTTATTGTTATTTCTCTTTCATCTTCGCATATCCGTGTTTCGACCAAATTCCTTCTGTCGCTGTTTTGATCGATTGCTGGCGTCATTATTTACGTTTTACGTTTACGTTTCGAGGTCGAGGTTACGCACTTGCAGCCAATGACTCACCAGACATGTCGCTGCTCACTTGTCGCTCGTTATTTTGTAACTTTTATTTTTGTATCGCTACGTTAGATAAAACAAACGCTGCGATTGTCGCCGCGTTTGTTTGATATAATAAAAGTAAACGTTGCGATTAGACTATGAACTAATAGGATGTGCATACAGCGTGACCCTTCGTGGAATTCCACAAATATACCATTTATTTTTATCAACAGAAATATGCCGCATAATTATTTTCCGGTTAAATTTGCGGCGCATCTTTTTAAATATCCCTTTACTTAAACTTTTTTTTTTGCAAAAAACATCCAAACGTTTCGCTTTAAAAATGATTTACATTTATATAATTTATTTAATTATTTTATTAACTAAATACTCTTACGTTAAGTGATCTCAAGTTTGGTTTTTAAAATATACCAGAAATTAACATTCTGGTATATTACTACCAACTCTAATATAGAAACGGTGAAGCTAGCTGCTCCACACTTAACAGTTGTGCTCCACATTGAATGTATTTTAAGTTTAAACAAATAATTTTTAACGTTTAACTGAATTTTTGTTGACAAATTTGTGACAGGCTAGTCGTTGTTTTAGCAGTTCACAAACTCTTAATGTAATATTTAATACGAATTAAGAAAAAATAATAATTGAAATGAGCAAAGCTGCTTTCAAACTGCACAGTTTTAGACATACTGTTTCAAAGATAAAGTCAGTCATTTGAAAATGTTGATAAGAATAAGCCAAGCCAGTTCGATGATAACAATGAGCTTAAAGTGGTCAAATAAAAGTAAATTTGTAATACTTACAGCTAGGATCTGTGCATTTCTGAACGAAACTATCAAAGAACTCCGGCAGTTCAGGTGGCTCGAAGCAGCAGCGGATTAAGGCCATTTTTGTTTGACCATGAACTTCAGATGCAGGATGTAAGGATGCCCGTGGGCTATTGATAGCAATCAGCTGTTGATACGCAATACGGGATGAAAGCTCTGCTGCCTCTCACTTGCGAACTAAGCTTTCCTTATCACATGTGTGTGCATGCATAGACAATAAAGTTTATGCATGTGTTCGTTCGCTTCGTTCGTTTTTCATTTATGGTTTGAGAAGATGATGACACTCTTGGCATTCATATAAGGTGGCGCCGCAAAGACACATCGCATTGGCTGTGATTGCGTGACAAGTCAACTGAGATTAACATTTGAATGATGCATTGAATCGGTATTATGAATTGGTTATTATTATTCAAGATATATCACATCACGTTTTCAATAAATGTGTATATTTTAACTATAAATAAATTGGGTTCACATTGGCGCGTCCTTGAACGCTAACGCGGACATAAACTTTGCAGCTCACAACAAGAAAAACAACTGAATGTGAAAAGTCTATCGAGAAAATATTTGCGCACAAAAGCTGCGCTTCTTCAGCACTTGACAGGCTTCGTCGCTGTCGCTGTCGCTGTCGTCGAAAAGCTTTCATTTTGCACGATTAACGGCGAAAAGCTCTAGGGACTGTCAAAGTTCTCAATCACACAGCACGCTGCTGTGATATTGTTATACGAGTAAGTACTTAAGGAGAAATGCTGACACGAGTCGAGTCGAAACGAGGAGAGCCGAGCCGAGTACTTGGTTCTGTCACCTCGTCGATGGCTGTGAGAAAGATATGAAAGCGAATGCTTCTCACGACAGATTCGTGCGTTGACAACTTTATTAAAGTTAAATGGGCTCCTTAGCAGCGCAGCTTGTGGGAGAGAGCGGCAGGAGGGCGGCAGGGCGGCCAGGGTCTGCACAGTTGGAGTGGACTTGGACGTGGGACGTGGGCAACTTGGTGCTTTATAGTTTCTTGACCGTCCGCTCAAGACGATGACGATTGATGATTTATTTGTATATTTTGCTTATTTCTGAGATTTTGTTGATTAATTACTGTGATATTCAAATTGAAGTGTGTGGAAATATTTGCGTGAATTATTTGATTGCGGCTGTTGTTGTTGCTTTTGCTTTTGCTACCTGCTCAACAGCTCAACTGCCTATATTCGAAGACATTTATTTATCTGTGAATGTAGTGAAAATGTGTGTTCAGATATGTGGATGACACTTGCCAGAACAGTTCCATTTGGCTGGGGATTATCAAGCTGAGGGATGAATTAATTAGTGGGGCGACTTCTGATGGAACCTTGACAACGAGTGTAGCATGAAGAAAAAGATCGTGATTGATGAGCTAAGGTGTGTCGAAGAACCTGCAACTGGTGTTGAACGAGTCAAGTGGCCTGCCTGAAGATTTCCATATTTTCATTCGTAATATCGAAGAGAAGATAGAACTAGTCAACTATCCTAAGAATGTTTGGGCGAGCTGGTTTCACTTGTTTACATCGGCATCATCAGCGACAACAACGAAAAGAAGTGAACAACTTCTAGCAACAATATGACTGCCAACAACTTTGACTTGATTTAATTCAAAGCAAAAGACTCTGACTACGAACTTCCACACACACACACACACACACACAAACACACTCTCTCTGAGAGAGCAGTGGCAGGAGAGAGACCGAGAGAGAGAGAGAGAGAGAGAGCAAAGAAATGCCGGCTACCTGTCGCTGCTTCGGCTTAGCTCAAAAAGCTCTCACCTGCCTGCGACACGAGAAGAGCTTTGACGCTCACGAGCTGAGCTGAGCTCGCGATTTGCGACAGATCGTGCCTTCATCGAGTTGATTCGTCGCTTCAGTCGGCTTTTAGACGTGACGGTGTTCACCTGGTTGAACTCACTACGACGTGTTTGCTCGATTACGTTTACGTTTACGTGTGTGTCTGTGTGTGTGTCCGTGTCTGTCGAGTTATTTGCTATTCAAATTGACAACGATAAATAATCGAACGAACTGGTCAGCTGCAACAAACGCCCCCACCCTTCTTCTCGTAATTAGGAAATTGCAATTGCCATTTGCAACTTCTGTTTCGCATTCTCGCAATCTCTTCTTCTGACTGCGCTCCGCTCCGATCGGTATTCCCCACACACAACCGCGCAGCCCCTCGACCATCGACACGTCCATTCAACTGCACTCAACCCACACAAAATTCAAATACCAGTAGAATAACACAAAAAACAAACGACTTTGTGCGCAGTGCAAAAAGTGAAATATAACAAAGTAAAACGCACAAATCGTGATAAATTTTTGCTTCAATTGCGCAAACGATATATTTTTTGTATTTTGGTAATTTTGCGATTTTACGTTACTACAACAAAATTATAAATTAAAAACATTTAACAACGACTGCCTGCATTCCTGCGATATTGGAATGTGCGGATCTGTATCTGTTCGTGTGACTAATTGAAAATTGATGTGCAGTCGCGAAGCGTCAAACGTTCGAGTAACACTTGAACTGGTGACAAGTGTAGCAACAATAACGCCACCTCCAACAACAACAAATCGACGAGTATTGTAATTAGAACTGCGCAAATTGCAAGCTTATGAGGTGAGTTCCCCGAAACGAAAACCCCTTTGAACTGTAAATATGTTATTACTGGTAGAACTGTAGAGCTTTTGCTAGCCATACTTTTGACTCGATAATGCTTTCACTCTCCTGAGAATAACCAACGTTGTAAAACCATTAAAACCGAAATTAAATACACTTAATATTGAACCCTATTTAGGTTTATTCTGCCGCCGTTTTGAATAATTCAACTTTTGACAAGAATATCTTTAATCTCGAGCTGAATTTAGCTTTTATGGCTCAAGAATAACATTAGAATTGCTCCAGTTACACAGATACACTCACACCACATTACACTCACACACACAAACAGCCAGATATGTGACCATGTGTGGGTGGGCGACTACCAACGCATTACTGAAAGTAGTCTCACATCTGTGAGTCATTTCTGTACTTGGAACTACTACTACACAATATATACATACATATATATATAGAATGCTAACTCTAGTCGAAACTGATTAATAGCTTAAATTGATCTGTAACCCCTTTTGGCCAACTTTATAAGGCTACTAATTGAAGTAATTTGCTGGGTTAAAGTTGGTCAATAGTTATATTCACTACTTTCTTGCTTTCTTTCGCTTCATCTCGTTTGGCACAAAAAATAAAAAAAAACAAGACAAGAAATAAATCAAAAAATACAAATACTCTTAGATACGACCTCTATGGGTCTGGCCGGAGTTACGAGTTTCCGTGCTCAACGATCGGCGAGTGCTTTGAATTTGGATGCAAATTAATAACCAATTATAATGTTAATAAAAAGCTTCTCTACCTCTGTTCGCTGATAATGATAATGATGATGATTCGCATAGAAATGCCGAGCTGAGAGCTCGACAACACACGATATTTATGCCACCATATTTTTTGTTATTGTGAGTTGTGTTTTTTTTGGGACCCCCAAACGGAAATAGAATTCTGAAGGTCTTACAATGCAATTCATACGCTTAGCGCTTAGTGAAAGTTTACAGCAAATTTTGGAAATCAGAAGACGGACTTGGGCGTGATTTCATTATAGTTTTTCAATATGCAACATTTCGTAAATCGAGCTGTTCTCGAAAGCAGCAGAAGATTTAATACTCTTCACGTATTTTATTCAATTTAAAATACATTTTTAATATGATCTTTATGCAATTGTTTAAATTCGTTTAATCTTCAATCTAAAATAGGTATTTACTATATAAAAAAAAAAAAATATGTCCATAAGTTACATGGCCCCTTTTTGGCGACAAAAATTTTAGAGTATGTAATTTAGCCCAGCTTCAACGTATCGAATTGATTTTAGTTCTTGGCTTCCAATTTGAATTGCAAATGTGATTGAAAAATGTAGAATTCGCACAATTTGCGTTACCAACAAAAAAATGCGTCATAAATTTGGTGTTTATTTCGATTGGGAATTTTAATTTATGTGTTTTCGCTAAATTGGAAATTAAACTTACATATATGCATAGCTAATTTCGATACGACTTTAGAACTTTCAAAAACAAAGCAGTTAAATATTCGAGTATACTTAATCAAGTATTCTCCATTTGTGTGCGTCTCAGATAAACTTGTAAAAATATTCAAATAATTATTAGCTCCAAAGTAAATTGAAATGGACGCCATGAAGCCCGTAAAGGATCCTAAAGTTGGCTGGCGTGGATCGCTGTCGAAGTTTCTCCACCAGCCAGCGGTGAAATATGCGCAGGTCACATTGGTTGTGGTGGGCGATATCTTGTCCTTGGCGAGCTTATATCCTTCTCATTCCATGCATGTATCTCGTCCGTTTCTGCTATGGCAGCGATAGGAGAGAAGAATGTATCAGCTGGATGAAACTAATTTATATTTTGTATTTATTATCAAGAAAGGAAAGCAGAAGATACACGGGGGAGAAAGAATCAAGACGTGTCACAGAGTGAATTTATATTTTTTAACTATTTACAAACAGAACATTCGATTAATCTAGAACTATCAAGATACAAGATTGAAAACACTGCATTTGGTGGCATACCATATTGCATTTTATAGTTATATTTTATATTCTTGTTCCAAACACGAGCACCGACAACATCGACAGCAATTACAGACGCAGCCTCAGTTCAATGCCAATGCCAAATGACGTCATAAGGCCATTTCGTTGTGTCCCTGAACTGCATGTAAGGTGAGTATCTGTGAGTGTGTGTGTGTGTGTGACTGTGTAGGTGTTTTCGTTCGGCTAAACACCTCGTTTTGGTCCACAGCAGCAGGTCGTTGTTTTGGGAGTCTGGGGATGAAGCAGCAGCAGCAGAAGCCTGTTCCTGCTGCTGTTGCTGTCTTCAAACGATGCGGCAAATTAACTCGACGCACACACACAATTTTGCTGCTCATTAAAAAAACTTTCGAAAGCTGGGACTTTTTGGGCAACGTCGACATCAGTCTGGAAATAATCGACAATGCTTTAAGGAACCTGTGCAAAGCCCGAGAGTCAGCAAACGACAACAGCAAATTGAAAATTCTCAAAAAACAAAAATGAAGAAAGAAAAAAAAATGAAGCAGCATTTTGTTGATGTTGCCAAAAATGGTGAACAGCCTTGCCTTGTATGCAGTCCTACGGCCGGTTTCGCTTTTTATTCCTTTTTTATGTGGTTTGATCATTTAGGCAGGCTGCCGTTTTTGGTTTGCATGCGTCAAGGATGATTTGTTTTAATGCATGCACCATTGTGGCAACAATGACGACGATGACGACGACGAAAACAAGCAACAAGTTTTGAGTTCGTCAAATACCCATCGGGCATTTAGCACCTTTCTGTGGACTCGCAACTTACTCATAGACGGCCAAAATGCCACTTCGCCGAACTTCGAGACACTCACGCATTTTGTTGAATTTGTTTCGTTTGTAATTGCGAATTGTAAATACATTTGTTTTGCTGCTAAATAAATTGGCATAGTTGACTGGCTTTTAGTGTCTTTTTGTTATTTGTCAAAACTGAATAAAGTTGTTAATGAATGCATGAGTTGACCTTACCTAATCGAACAGCGGGCAGCAGGCAGCTCTGGCGGGGGGAGGGAGGGAGGTGGGCAGGCAAGTCTCGAGCAGCAACATTCACTTTCGCATCGTGCACCTTTAATTGCCCCACGGGGCAGCTAACAAACCTCAACCTCAGCTCCAAACACAAATTCAAAATCAAAATCAAACGTCGAAATCGAAAGAGCCGAAAAAGAGTCTTCCAAATGGCGTAATCGCCGGTGAGTGTGAGTGCGAGTGGCTGTTTGTGAATGTGTGAATATATTCAGTCGGCCTGAAAGCCAACGACTCGACTTGTTGACTTATTGTTGACTTAAGCACGTTAGTTGTGCAGTGGAAGGGGCGGTTAACAAATTGGTTAACTCGGTCGCGTTCGATTCCAAGTCAAATAGGCCACACACACACACTCACACACACTCGCACGTACAGTCGGAACAATCGATTGGGATGTTGGCATTGAGAGCTTTGACGAGCGGAAGTCGAGATCGGTCAATTGAACGGTAAACAGCATTTGACACTTTGCAAAGCATGTGCGGAAGTGAATACTGAATACTGAATATTGAACACTCGACAACTCGATAAAAGCTCAATTAGGCTTGCGAATCATATTCATAATCGCAAACCGTCGACCGAGTTCACCTGGCCTCCCTCTGCCGGTTCGAGTACTCGAACTTGCTTCGAGTATCAGGTGTCAAGTGTTGCCGTTAGCATTGGCAGGTGCAGAATTTGGCTGCAATCTGACGCCCTGGGAACGGTCAGCTCAGATTTATTTATACCTTAAAAATTGCAGTAGCTGTTTCGGTATTATTGAAATCAAATAATCACTTGATAAATATTCTGCATTATTATAGGGTATTTGGCAATTCTATCACTTCCTCGAAGCTATCTTTAACGAAGCAATCTGTGATGCTGGCTCGAACCCAAATGAATATTTGGGGCGTGCATTATGTTAACCGAAAATGCTTTCAATGAAGTCATTAAATTGATGTATTGGCTGATAGTTTTGGAGTTGAAACTGCTTAGCTTTCATCTCAAGCCAATTATGAGTTTCCAAGAAGTGCGTCTGGATACGAGTTTCATTCCAGCCACAAAAAATTTCTCCGCTCTCGGTTCTCGGTTCGCAGTTCTCGCTTCCCTGTTTTGCTGGCCTACAAATTGATATTTATTTATGTGCCGTGTATCGATCGATCGAGACGAAAAAAAAGTGTGGGCTATCGTGATGTCATTGGCCAGCAGACACGTAATCATCAGGTTTTGTGGCGACATTGACTGCAATCTGAACTGAGGCAACTGAAGCCAGTCCGTTTATGGCTAACGATGATGATGATGATGATGCTAAACACTTGGTGCCAGTTCACATTGATGCAATGACCCAGCTCTTATCAACTCGATTTGTCAGCTTTGCCAATTGCAATCGGGCAAGGTGGAGTCAAAAGGGAAATTCGTAACACTTTCATAATGGGAGGCAATGGGGCCGCGTATTGCCCAATGTGCCCAACAATAAAAGCAATAAAAATAATGTTGAAACTGAGTCACCCAATACCCTCGATCTGGCAACCGTCATTTGCCATATGGTGAACGCGATGCGTTGCCTGCTTTGAATTCAAATTCCATTTCCAAGTTCGAACTCGAATTGAGATTCAAAAGTTTGCGGTCAATAACACTTCACGAAACTGTTTGAACTGCATATCAATGAACCGATCCATCCCAACTTCTTGACGCTATCAGCTTTGCAATTCTATTCAGTTCCGATTTTTCCGAGTGAGTTGCTTTAAGCAACCAAGGCTCATCATTCAATATGCCAGCACGCACATTTAGAATGGATTCGAAATGTAATTAAAAATGTATTATTAAAAATTACGTTAATACAGCCATCAAATAATTAATCTCAGTAATTTATGCAGTTTTTTCAGTAATCTTTCGAGTTGTTGAAACAAGCTTAAAATTGGAAAAACCCGAAAAATCAATAGGCAATATTCAAATATTTGATATTGCAGCATTACAATTATGTTGACCGAAGTTGCAAGTTTCAATAGATTTGCTTTATGTTCGGTAGCTTGATCAATATTTTTGCAATATTCTTTTTGTGGACTTAACGCAAGCTAGTCTTCAAAAGACTGTATTAAAGTAGCGACTTTAAAGAGATGATTTATTAGCTTTGCCATTGATTCAGTCAAATAACATAAAAGTGAGTGGGATCTTTGATCAGTAATATTTTACGATCTGGCGTTTGATGAAATTGCTCGAATTGCATATAGATGAGCCTCATCACTCACAGACAGACGATGCCCCATCAGTATTGCCTTTCTATCAATCACATCCCATCACATCAAATCAAATCAAATGAAATGGAATGAAATAAAGCGAATTTGTGTTGGATCCATCAATAATTGGGCTGAGATGAGATTTGTGCAATAATTTGCATAAATTAAAGGTTAGTCGTAATACGATCGCTGCTACCGCTAGCCCATTGGCATTAATTACCCGGCAGCGACAGAAATGGTAAAAAAGTGAAACTCTTGGATCGGTGTGGCTTATGCAAGGCGGAAGATGGGGCATGCAACGTTGATTATGAATTGTACCAGAGACCCAAAGAAGGAGGCAATCGCATAGCATCGCATGCTTGGCGCCCTTTTTCCCACTGTTGCATGCCGCATGCTGCATGTTGCTAGCTGGTCGCTGTTAGCTGCTTAATGTTTGCAGCATGCTGCACGTTGAACGTTGCACGTTGCATGAGTGCCAAGTGCCGATTCGTTTTCGCTGCTGACCTTTGCCACCTTCGTCAGCGTCAGCCGTGCCGGAAATGTTGACAGGCTGTGGAAGATGCAACCGTAACCGAAATCGAAACCTGCTTTCGTGCAACAAAACACAAAACACAACATACAACAACAACAACAAAAACAGAGGCTGGCTGACTAAATGACTTAGGCAACAAACTTGGCTCATATTTGGCCAGTAATTGCGCACAATTTTCGATTCATTTAATTGATAAATAAAAATACGTTTTCGAAACTCACTGAACCGACAATCAAGGGCCAGCTCAGCATTCGCTTTTTTACTGCCGATCACTTCGAGCTTCAACTTTACCGCTCGATGATCGATCGCTTTTTATTTTCTTCACTTTTTTTTTTTTGATTTTTTGGCAAATTTAAATTGCATGTGTGTGTATACATTTTTGATATGGTGCCTAATTGATTTCCGCGCAGGTTAAAAGTCGCACAGTCGGCAACTGTGACATGGAAAAATGGCACAGCGGCAGACAATTCACACACACAACTACACATCTATGGCGATAGATACTGCTCTCTGGGTTAATTATTGTATTATGAATTCGAAAAAGTGAAATTTTTGTGTAGTCCACACTGCCCGCTGGGAGCAGCTCAAGTCGAGACGCACATTAATCATCCCATTAGCCATTAAACAAAAAAATTGATTTACATTTCTCATCAACATACTTTTACACATTTGCAAGCATTTCAAATAGATGCAAAACAATATCGCATCTTATCGAGATCTATCTTGTACCTCTGAAAACGATATAATGTTATGGTTGCTCATATGCTATGCCACAGAACATTGCATGTCTTTAGAGTTGATTCATTTTATTATCATTACTCTAAATATAGAGGTTATTTCAGTGGTATTTAAATAGATAGTTATATCTATCTGTTTGAACATGCCAAAAGAAAACTTTTCCCCAGGCAAAGACTTAACAATGTTTAAACAAAACAAATCTTATAAGTTTGCCTGGAACAATAATCTTGTTTATTGAAAGTCTTTTTAGCTGTCCGAATTTGAACAAATTTGAACAAATTTGATCATTGTGCTTAGAGGAATATTAGACATGAATAATATTACTTGTTCAGCCAGCTTTCAAATAGCGCTCTTTAAAAACTTTGTAACCAAGATATAAGTATAATCATTAAACTGTAATCTATAGATTTATGAATATTTGATTACGATAGTACAATAGTCAAAAACGCAATCTTTCATTTTATATTTTTTTGTTTATTAAAATGATGAGGTACTTTATGTTGTGCTTTATTAGCGACGATTTTACCTTGTTGATTGTGTGTAAAAATAAATAGAAGTTGGTATTTTTATTTATTTAATGACTCTTGAAGTATTCACTGCACTGTCCGCGGTTTCTATGCAGGTGGCGAGGACTGTTCAGTGTACAGCACAAGCAGCGTCCAAGTATGAAGCGAAGGTAAAGAAATTGCCACAAAGGCAAGGCGCTAAAGATGCAATGTAATGCCGCAGAGATTAACCTTCTAACATACATAATAAACTAAATATGTAGTCATAAATAATGAAAGAGAGGAAAAAAGATGAAGATGAAAAAAAACGTGACGCTTCCTAGACGCCGGACTTCGAGATACAGTTTAGTTAGCTAACAAAGCGTGAAAATGACAGCGTGCTTAAGCACAATGCGATCAAGGGGCCAGGCAGGGGGACAACCGGTGGGGGTGGCAGGGGGAGGTTCAGCTGAACAGTTGGAGATCTGAGGTTGGGGCCACTGCGACTGATGGCAAGATTGACGGCCGTCCATCAACGGGCAGGCCGTCAAGAAGGCAGGCCAGCAGCAAACAAAACGATGACAAACAATATGCGAACGGATGCGAGATGAACTCAAATGAGACAATGGAGTCGGTTCGACTTGCTAATACCCTGCAGTATATTTGATTGTCAATAACTGATTAATAGATGTGAATTGGTAAGACTTAAAGATTATATTCACACTCAGAATGTTCAGTCGAAATAATAAACACAAAGAATTTATTAAGTTTTGATAGTCGATAGGTAATATACAATTTTAAAAATTATAGTAATCTGAAAAATAACTATATAAGTAATCTGAATTCTGTTCTGTCTTACTGTTCTTAGTGTCAATATTTTCTGAATAATATTTTAGATTAAAAACTGATTAATAAGAATGATCTTCATGTTCAGTGCATTACTTGAACACTGGGTACAACGCAATGGCATTGGAACAAAATGTTGAGACTTTAGATGTGGGTGCTGAAACGGATGTGCATGGCATTAGAATAGTGTAGAAAACGGGCAGACAGATAGAGAGTGAGAGAGATGCACTTGGAGTGGGATAGAGACAGAGAGAGAGAGGGGAAGCAAAGTCGCTGTGTCATCGTTGTCGTTGGCCCAGAGATGCGCGCACTGAGATATGCAATATGGCTCCAAATGGGAGTAGCAATTACTAATTTCTTTAGTAAAGCTCATGAATCAGGGGAATTTAGTTGTAAAAAATCGAAAATGTGTGGCTTGGACATGGACATGCTGGACATGCTGGACTGTTGTTAGTGGAACTGCGTCGCCGTGTGTGCGCAGTGCACACACAATGATCGGGTCGAGTGCGCTCCATGGCTCCATTGCTGGATGGTTGGATGGTTGGATGGCTCGATGGCTGTCGGCGTGTCCGAGTGCCTGTCTATGTCTGCTGAGGTATTGAGCTCCAGTGCGGCATCCACTCACAGATGCCTGAGCATAGATATCGAAATGCAATTAAGTATTTGCCAAGTCGGCAAATGGACGCAGCTTCAGCTTCAGCTTCAGCGCCACCAACAAAGCAAAAGGCGGCACGCATGGAAAAATGCGCTCGAGACAAGCGAACGTTGTCCAGCGGGAGTAGTCGAGAGTCGAGTCCGAGCTTTGCATAACTTTGACGTCGTCGGCGGTGGTGGCGGTGGCGGTGGCGGTGGCGATGGCTTCGACGGCGCTGTGGCTGCTGTGCGCTTGGGGCTTGTCCATACTTACAAATTGGACTACACCTTCATTTTCACTTCAGCCAAAGGCTGCGTTCTGCTTCGACTTGACTTAGGCCGACTCAATTTCTGCTGTTGATGCGATGCTCCCCCCTCTTCACTCTCTCTGTGCTCTTCTGTTGCTGCTTGCTGCTGAACCTGAACCGAGAGGTCAACGCTGCTGGCGCTGAGAACACACGCAAAGTGGGCGAACGCGTTGTTTGTTTGCCTTTCCACTGGGCAGCGATGATGTTGCCGCACTTTTGGTTTCACTTGACACGGCTGATAGAGGGAGGACGGAGGTTGTGGAGCGACCAAGTGGCGAGTGGGGAGTGTGGAGGGAGGTGCGTTCTATACCCTAGCTGGGCTGGGCTGCTGCTATCATTATGCTTGTTGATTGTTCCCTCTCTCTCTCTCTCTCCCGTTCGTAGTGTTAAAGTTCAAGTTCAGAATCATTATTGTTCTTTGCGAGACTACGTTTTGGCGAACGGACAACAAAATGAGGCTCTTATATATGTATATCGCAGTAATAAGCTACGCTTTAGCAAAATATAATTATAAGCACACTACTGGCTGCTCAAAAAAACACCTCTCTTTGTCCATCGTCTCCCATATTTATATATAATTTGGGTAGACGTGGATATTTACCATTAAGCTATAATATATTCTTGGTCAGCATCAACAGACGATTCGATATTGCCTGCCGCTATGCCAGCTAGTCCGTCCGTCCGTCTGTCCGTGTGTTTAAACACCTAGAGGCCAGAGCTTATTTGGTGTAGACCTCCCAAAGTTGCGCATAATATTCTTAAAAGTAACACGCAGAGCAAGTTTGTTTTAGAATTTTGTTGCTGTCTATTCTAGTCTCAAAAATCAAGAAAAACAAATGATTTCGAATTACATTTTAATGCTGATGTGAATATTAGCTATCATTTCGATTATTAATTTAATAGGAAATTTTATTTTTATTTTATTATATTGAACGTTGAAGGAAATGAAGAAATGCTAAACAAAAATATAATTAGCAATTTTAATATACAAGAAAATATTGTCACTTGTTGTGATTTTCTTGAGGTGATTAGTGGGTATTTGTTAGTCGAGCACAGCAGCTGTTGCCTCGTTGCTTGTTGAGTGATAACTCAGCCATTCTTCAAGATGGGCGCAATTTGTATAATTTAAAATAATTTCGCATAAAATTAGCCACACACTCGACAATTGCCATTTGGCAAATGCCACTGAAATTAGATGCCAAATTGCATTTGCCAAAGTTCTTTAATTGCAGTGTGTGTGTGTGTGTGTGTGTGTGTGTGAGTGTGTCTCCCCGTCTCACTCTCACTCTTGATGTGTTGTTGTCTACGTTGCGCGGGCAGCTTCGAAGCGCTACAAATTTTATGTTTATTACACCTTAATAATGCGTGTTTACAAACAAATCACGTTCATGGCGCAATCAACGCGCAGCAATCGGCATCGACATCGACATCGCCAGCAACAGCTACAGCAACAGCAACAGCAACAGCGAGCAGGCAAGGTAACAGAGCAACGGCGACAGCGGCATCTTGGCCAGACTGAAGGAACACAGCGAGCTCGGACCTCTCTGCCGGGCTGTCGGAGTCCAATGCTGACTAGTCAGCTTCCCATCAAAGTCAGTCGCTGGGGCGAGCGCACGCATCCGCACTCAAATTATATGGTAAAGGATTTTTATTGGCAGCTTGCAGCGCTTTCTTGCCTCACTCCGACTGAGACTGAGACGCCGTCGCCGTCGCCATTGATGTCTAGTCGGACAATTGCCTCTTGCTGTGTGCGTTCTCTCTCGCTCTCTTTATGCTTTTCTCTGTGTGTGCTTGTTAGAGTGAAAAGCTGTCCTGTCTGTAAGTAAGCCAGTAAGTGAGTGCCCAGCGGGGGCAGTGGGGCAAGCTGCGAGTGGACGCTGGCCAGGTGCCATAATGGGCATGCCTCTTCTAGACATTGCAGTGCGCTCCTGCGGTTCGAGTTTTGAGTTTTGAGTTTTGGGTGGGTGCGTGTCTGCAGCAGCAGTGGGGCACAGACCGCGACCGAGACTGCGACCGAGACTGTGGTGCAGCAACTACCTTAAGTGGATACTCAATGGCTGCGCCTGCTTAGCGCATTTGCAACAGACAGAACGTGTGTGTGTGTGAGTGTGTGTGCGGCATATCCTCGAGGCAGCAGGCATTGTTTGTGTTGCGAGTACTCGTATTCAAATATGAATACTTGCATTATCGCGTTTGCTTAATCACAATCAGCATATTTTTTCGTCTTCGTTTTTTGTGTTGCAGGACACACCCAAATGTTGCTCAGGGGGCGGGTGGAGGTGGCGACTGTGGTATAGCATAGTTGATGCGGAGTTAGTTCTCGACACATCCGCTTTGCATTGGTATTCGCTCCACTCACTCACAAAACACTCAGACACTCAGACACTCGCATGGCCAATTCGAATTCGTTCGCATGTGACAATGGCAAAAGGCGAATTAAATCGCGTATGCAGACAAACACCCTCATGTTGTCTGCGTTGTTATTGTTGTACTTTATTTTTGTTGGTCGGGTTAACGAGCATAACGCAAAACAAACTTGATTCGCTCTGCCCACTTCAAGCTGCCCTGCCCCCTTAGCCTTCCCCTGGCTTCAGATTGAGATTCAGATTCGGATTCGGATTCAGATACAGAGTCATTGGCTTTTTATTAATTGGCAATTATTCTTTTCACTGCCGCTCATTGTTGTTGTTGTTCCTATTGCTGTCGTTGTCTTTCTTTTCTAATTTCTTATTTCTTATGCTTTATTGCGTTGTCGGCAATTCGCATTACGCGCGGCATACAAAACCCTTTTGTTCGGCCAATGGGGGAAACACATCCAACTTATCTCTATCTGTATCTGTAACTATGACGGATGGCCTGAGCTAAATTTAGAAAAACTTTGATTTAATTTTAATAACACTTTCGCTGGCATGTGAAGTGGCCATTAATAAGTATCAAGCAAAGAGTAACAGATGATTTACTTAACTTAGTTAACCCAATAAATTGTTAACCAAAAACTTAACGAGGTCGCGTCTAATGAGGTGAAAAGTCTAACAAGCGACTCAAGCAACAACAGAAAAAAAAACACAATAAACAATAAATAATAAATAATACAAAACACAAACAAAAAACAAACTAAAATTGCAAATTACACGTGATTTGACTTTGAGACTTGTCTTTTCTATTTCGAATTGCAGACAGCCCAAAAAATAAACAAAAAAAGTATATAAAGAGTTTACCGTAGGTTTATTCAGCCGGTCAAAATGCCAGGAACTGCAGCTTAATCATTTTCCCCAGCCAAGTGAACATAAGCGTAAAGCGATCCCAACCACAGTGATCCCAGCAAACCAACAACACCACCCACCGCCTCGATGCCTGCCAAAATGATACCGCAACATTTGCCAGGATCAGCGACAGCGACAGCAACAGCAACAGCAGCTAATGGCGGACCACGTGTCAGCTTCAATCGAGATGTTCATGTGAAGCGCATAGGTCAGTGTGTTGTGCTAAGGAACTAAACCTCAAAATAACCACAACACACGCACACAAACATGCTCACATAACCTCACACGCTCATTCATGCCTCCATCTGTAATCTATATATGCGCGAAAGCTAACCTCAGTAGCTCGGAAACTATTTACCACAATTTAACTCGCCTACTCGAATGCAATGGCAATAAATAATTTAACACTTTGCATTTAATACCATTTTAGTAGAAATGCTCCTTTCTATAAATGATTTCAAAGAGTTTGATAAATTAAAGTTTATAAAAATTAATATTTGTCTAAGTAATTTAAAACATTGCATTTAATATTATTGCTGTGGAAATTCTCTAAGAAAATGTTTCTGTTTTCTATATTGCTTTCTACGATTATTTTAGTGTTTGCTAAATAAAAGCTTTTTTAGAATTTTAATCTATATTTTTAAATTGGAAATGCTCTAAGTGCATTTTCTTGTTTTTGATTTATATTGATATCAACGATTATTTTAGCGTTTGATAAATGAAAGCTTTTAAGAATTTGTATTTATCTAAATAGTGTCGTGTAATTTAACACTTCTAATTTAATATCATGATAGTGAAAATGGTCTCAGAATTCTTTCTTGTTTTAAAAAGATTATTTGTACGAAATAACTTACGACGTTCCATAAAGTTTCCCGAAAAGCCGAGTTTATGAGGTATACAGTCGTATATCGACGAAACAGCCTGACAGACGTTCGGTATTCCCATAAGTCACAAGAAAATATTCATTAGTTAATAGAGCAGTTTTTCTTATGTTTTTTTTTACCGGATAAACTCTAATTGTAGAAGCAATTTCCTTGAACTGATTGAAATGGGTTCAATAACTAATATTGAATGTAACGAGTACTATAAATTTACATGATTTGTTTATGCGAGACAACACTTAAAGAACCTTGCAAGTTTTACTGTTGTACATCTTTTTATTGTGTTCATTACTAGACGAATAAATAAATGACTGAATGAGTATCTGCTTTTAGTGTTATAAACAAGTATTATATAAATTGCATAAGATTTTAAAAAGAACAGAAAAAATACCCTTGCTTCTGCCAAATATGTGCGCATCACAGATACTCGTATGTTCATATGCATATACGCTAATTTGGTCGATCAATGTCGCTGACAACCCACGCTGCCCCTCCACAACATTCGACGGAATGACTACATAATTCAACTAACTAATTAACTGGGCAGTCGCAGTCACAGTCACAAGCGATTGTGGCACTGCTGGGTTCTAAGATGGTCAGACATCTTGGCAAGCGAATCACCTTCGTGTTGTTTCCAAAATGGTCGTGTTGCCCCGGGGACAACTGCAAAGCATCAGCAAATGTCATTTGGCTACACAGAGAGAACAAATGTGAGAACAGCGGTCGATTGATACTGAGCAGGAATGTACTTCTGTCTGATTTATACTCCCTAGCAACCCCTAATAGTCAGTGTAAAAATAATACTTAGTAATACTGCATCATCGCTTCCTCTTTTACATATTCTCTACTTTCCATTGTCTTCTGTCTTTAAACTACTTTATTCTTTTAACGAAATCGATTGTGACATCTGCTTCCCCTACAATAAACCACATATTTAACATAAATACTGATTATTTAAATATTATAATTCTGTAATTATTGGTTTATATATTTGATAGAAATCTAGTTCCATATGTTGCGCCAGTTTATTAAATTTAATTAATTTTCATTCGTTGTCCGAGTATCTCTTAGTCGAGCACACTCGCATGCAACTTTCTCACTTGTTTCTCGCTGTGCATTCAGCAATTGCATAATGTTTGTTACTGTTTTGACGAGTGTCTGCTTTGATATATTGATTGTATGCAAGCAAACTGTTGATTTGCAATTCCTCAAAATGTGTGAGCATATTTTTATATATGTTCTCTATAAGTATAAACAGAGCGCGCGAGAAGTGGGCGAGTAAGCCAGAACGAATGACAAAAGCAATGCTCGTAACAATGCCGCCTCAACAATAAAATGTAGTTTACCTTGAGAGCTTCAGAGCACACACACACACACACACACACACAAACACGGGCAGCACACACGCACAAACTGAGACTCATATCACTATTTTAAATAAGTAGATATATTTTATAAGGCATTACAAGCTCTAAAGTAGAGACAACACGGCCAAACTATCTGCTGCCGCGTCTGGCTGTTAAAAACTAAAGTATCACTTTGCACATCAGTCGATGGGGTCGCTAGGGGAGGCAGAGCTTACAGGGAAGAGGAGCGAGAGGGGGGCTTTGAAGGCAGAGGCAAAAACTCATCAGTGGCACTCGCATTAAATGTTGTATGCTGACCAAGCTGAGGCTGACTCTGAGTCTGGGACCGGGACTGAGGCTGAGGCTGCTGCAACTGTCTGTTTGTCTCCAGAGTCGACTACATTATTATTGTTATGATTATGTCTGGCAGCAGCGACAGCATAAGCCACAACAACAAGAACAACAACAACTGCGACAACAACAAAAAGGGAAACAATCGCGAGTCACAGCGGCCGCATTTAATTGCAGGGCAATGCGATTTATACCAAAGCCGGAATGGAATTTATGGCGACTGTCTGAAATGAAGAAATTAAAAATTGATTATGACAAAAGCGGCACAAATGTAAATTATTTAGCTGCCTTTAATAGATGCGTCTGTACACACTGGACTCCTGTGCTTCAGCTTCTTTAGCTGCTCTTCTCCTCTCTCTCTAGCATTTAACCATATGCCTGGCGTGCTTAGTAATTGGCATGCCGCGTTCGTTGCCTCAGTCTTTTGTTTTGGGCGACTTGAATTTCCTTTGCGATTTAGCTGCTCAAATTGATTTGAGCTGCATTCACATATGGCTGCAAGTTCTCAATTGGCTTTGTGTCGTATTTAGTTGAACGTTAATTAACTGTGCCTCCAATTTAGTTCTACGAAATAAAAGAGTTCTGAAAGGAAAATATCATACTTTCAAACTATAAATCTTTTAATCGAACTCAAGAGAAAGAAACTTGTTTCAATTTAATTTACATATCATTTGCATTGCTAAAATATTTGCAAACATTTTAGATTAGTCTATGAAATATCGTAGACGCCACATATCAATAAAGTATGATTTTTTATTTTGTTCTTAGAATTAGTAAGAATTCTTTGGGGATTACCTATCAGAATTTTTAATTCTAGTTTACCATATTTTTCAGTTACAACTAAATGCAGATATCATATAATATTTCTCAAAATTCGCAAATCTTCATTAGACTTCAACTAATTTGACAGGCTATTTAAATTTGATTTATATTTTGAAAATAACTATAATGTCTTAAAGTCCTATCTTAAAACGGCCAAGGCGCCATCATTTAAAGTTTAACGATCGTGTATATGCGAGTATATATTTTTATAAGTATGTATTATAATAATGCTTTAAATGACTTCGTTGTTCACATGCAAATTGAGGCAATTATGTGAGAAAACACAGCTAAAATGATGATTTAATTTTGGCTCAAGATGCGCCAGTCCAACATACTCATATACTCACATGTTGTGTGAATATGTTACGATATGTGCGAGTGTTTATGTGAGTGTTTATGTTTTTACAAAGAAATTGCTGCGCCTGCGGTTCCAGCACATTTTATTTGAGTGTCTGAGTACACAACGTCTAATTTCAGCTAATTTTTTAGCCTTTACGAACGAGCTTCGCTTGATAATTGGACGAGTACGAGAGTGAATATGAGTGTGAGTGTGAGTGCGAGTATGAGTATAAAATATGCGTTTAACTCAATGTGCTTTGTATGGCTCAAGGGGCAACCTTGCGAAACGACAAATTTGGCTAAAACGAGTTGCGCTGTAATAAAAATCAGCTGCAAAAGCTTCTCAGCTGCCAGCTGCTGTGATTGTTGTAGTGGTTGTTGTTGTTGTTGCAGTTGTTGTTGTTGTTGTTGTTGTTGTTGTTGTAGCAGCCTCTGTTGCAGCGATCGTCTTTGTGATGCACTTGCAAATTGGAAGGCGGACAAGTGTAGACAGAGAAGAGAGCAATATGAGATTGCCAGCTGCCGCTTCTACATTCTACAGTAGCTGCTCGACAGCGAGAATGCTTGGGAGAGCAGTTGTGACGGTGCTTGGGTAGAGAGTGCTCACTGTACTTTATTTAATTGCAGTCCACAGACATTAATTGACGCACAGCTGTCGCTGTCTGCTGAGTCGAGTTTATTCCTATTCTGTGTCTTGATGACATAATTCACATAATTTATGTATGAGCTAAGAGAATGTATCTCAGCCGAGTTCAAGAGAGTTTGCCTAGCTAATGCGACTCTTTACAGTTAACTGACAACCGACAACCAACAACTGCCATCTGTGATTGCGTAATGTACACGTAAACATATCGTATTTGCAATTTGCACTTTAAAGCTAAGAGGTACAAGGCGTAAGCAAATGATGAGCGCAACTGTTTGCTCTGTTTGCTACTGTGTTTGAACTGTATCTTTAATGCATAATACGTATTTTAATGAGCTCTTATATATTTTAATTAATTAATTTAATTGTGCGGCAGCAACAAAAATAACAAAACAACAAGCGTAAGCATCATTATGAAATTGCCTCGGCGTTTCCGACTCGTGCAATTTTTGCACCGTTCGCTTGCTGTGATTTTTAATTTGTGGTCAGCTTTGAATTTGATTAGCTTTTTTAAAGTGGCCGAGCATACTCTGTACCAATCCAAAGAGGGTATGCTGCAGCATAGAAAAAGTAGTTCAGTCGCGTGCTCATAAAAAAGTAAAAATATTAGTTGTCATAAGCAATGTTTTATTTATACATATACGTATATTAAAACGATAAATGTGTGATACGATCAAAACATATTTATTGAATTTATTATTTCTGGCTCACGAACTTTTGATTGATTTGTTATCCATGTTTTTACTACCAATAAAAAGATTATAGCAAGCCGAAGACCTTCGCAGCCAGTGCTGTAGAAATACGTTAGTCTTAATTTTAATGATATCTAACTTATATAGTATAAATAGGTAAAAAAAAGATTATAGATAAATAAGAAATGTATATTTTTTAATGCTTTATGTGCGGCTTGAAATTGTGTCGTGTTTATGTTTATTGAATTACAATTCAAAAGTGAACAAAAATTTTAAATTTAATAAATGTGTAAATATGAAAATTATTCTTTTCATTTCAACATTTATTTTAATAAATACTTCATGCAAATGAATTCTTTATTTGTACCTATACGTATAATTCATTAATTCAAAAGTGAAATGTGTAAATTGAATATTATTCTTTTCGTTATAACATTTACTTTCATAAGTTGCTCGTTAAAACAAATTCTTTGGTGCAGTTCAGCAACATAGAAAATTGGATGCAGGGTACTTAGCAGTCGACAACTCTTAGTTTAAGTAAATGTGCTTACTTGCTGATGATGACTTTGTTTGAGTTCCTCCTACTACGCAATTTTCACATGGAATTGCTTTGCTCGAATTTGTCAAACCTGATTGTTGTTGTGCGCAGGGAGGGAGAAGAAAAAGGGGGATGACAACTAATTCAACGTCGACGACGACGACGACGATGATCTTTGGGGCTGCCCGCGCACGCCATCGCCACCATTAAAATGCCATTTATGTTTTTTTTTATTTGTTCATAATTTTATAATTTGCATATTCTGTTTTATAGTGCTTCATTGCGCCAACAACAGCAACAACAATGCCAAGCAGCAACAACAATGAAAACAACAACGAAAACTGTCAGCCAGGCCAAAAGAAACTTAATTAATAAGTAAGTCTCATTTTTGGCATCGCCTGCCCACCATTTCGCACTATTTTGCTTTTGTGACATTGGCGTAGGCAGCAGCTCAGCTTGGCTCCGCTCAGTCCTCCCTCCCCCCTGTCGACCCCCCTTCCGGTTGGCTGTTGCTGTTGCTGTTAACTGCCCGCTGCGTCGCGCCGTTTTGCGTCGTTGTTGGCCAAGACGACGGCGTGTAGTAAGTGCCTCAGTCAGGTTCTTTGCCTGGTTGGCATTGGGTGTTGTTGTCGCGGTCGCCAGTTATTAAATGTGTGTGTTTCAAGTGTGTTTAACAACAAGCGGTGTACGAACGTACGTACGTAGAGTACAGAAGTGGTGCTGGCAAATGGAGTTGTCGATCAGCTCGAGCTCAAGCTCAATCAACACAGCACAACTCAACTCTCCTTCTAAAGCAAACTCCGGAGTCCAGCCAGATTCGATTCTCGAATTGAATTGCAAAGATTGCGTCATTTGTTTATCGAAAATGTGTATTGAAATGAGTCTGAGATTATTTTTAGCGAACTTTTGGCACCGTCTCAAAAAAAAAGAAAAAAAAAAAAATGACTGTGTGTCTTTAGTGTGTTCCGTTTCTCTCGTTGTCTCCGTCGATGTTGTTATTGTTATTGCTGTTTGCTCTCACTTAATGTGATGTTGACAGCTGCTGTGCGAAACAAGTTTGTCGCTTAAGTCTTTCGTTAAACCCTCGGCTAGCGCGAATGAACCGCGTCCATTCTTTAGCGAAAGTTTCTATTTGTATTTGTTTTGAAAGTCATTCGAGATCAGCTTAAACACCAGCAACAACAACGGCGACAACTCACAACTCAAGTGCATAGCAGCTATTTTAATTGGAGCCAGCGAGTAGCACGATTTTAAGGCAAATCCAGGGGCAAGCAGGGTGCAGGATCGAACAGGCGCATGTCAATACAACTGGCTTATTTACATACTTGTCACATTCGAGACCCAGGCTGCTTGGCTGCCTGGCTGCCTGCCTGCCTTGTTGACTGCCTGGCATTTGCCAGCTTCAAGGACGCGTCGCGCTGCGGCATCGCTTTTGATGTGATTAGGAGGCAGACCAAGGCAGCCTGGCACCCTCAGAGAACCCTGGGAACCCCTTTGGAGCCTTCTCAACGATAAGAGCACAAGGGCATTCAATTATTTCAATTCTGGAATGAGTGCGCGGTCGTTTAGCATCGGAATTGCTGCTCGAGGTCCCGCCTAGATAAAGCTGAAACCTCACAGCCTCTCTGCCATGCCCAGGTCCAGGTTCAGGTCCATGCCATGCCTTTATGCCCCTGCCCCTCTGCCTCTGCCCGTGGCCCAGCCTCTGCCCAATGAAATCGAAAGTGCGCAGGTTAATTGAAATGCCCGAAAGGCGCGCCGCACTCTGCTGTGGCATGCCGCACTCGCAACGACCATGAGCCTCAAGATCTTTGGCACTGCCATGCCGCTCGCTGCCCATTGCCTTTCGCGTCTCGGTTTCGGTTTCGGTGTCGATTCTGGTCGCCACTCAGTTCATTAGCGCTGCCCGCTTGAACTTAGACCAGTAGTGGTCACACAATGCGGGTGGTGGACACCAAATCGGAGATGGGGGCGATGGGGAGATGGAAGCCCTAATAGCTTGCTATCTGCCACTTGACAGCTTGTGGGCGCTATGGATATGAATCATTTTGGCCTTGTGGTTGCTCTTAATGTGCCATCGCATGCGAGCATTTAACTACTCTGAACTGACGTCTATCGTGACTTGGGAGTGAAAGTCGATTCAGGAAATCGACAGTAATGCGATCAACAGTGCTAATTCTTAGTATGGCATTCCAAAACTATCACGGCAGCCAAATTGCGTGCAACAATCTTCTAGAATTTGCAGTTATTATTTTGTTCAAATTCTCCGACTGCGAAGTTAATAATAATTATTATAATTATTTATTACTTGATTGAAGTTTTACTCAATCATTATACTCCCACAGCTAAATACATATGATTCACGCTGTATACTGTATTAATGGTCAACAGTCAAGTCAGCTGCAAATCATTCACAGTTCTCATATATTTTTAATGTTTTGCTTTGAATGGTTCTGGTTATTAAGTCTGTAATTAAATCACTCCTAACATTGATCAGTACCGCCAGCAAATTCCATATTATACTCTATATATAAACAATGTTTCTATAGCGTCATCTTCGATGACAAAACGAAAATTCCTTTTCAAGAGTATTTTTTAATTGTATGCAGAAGAAACTTGCCAATGGGCTGCGTACGAGAAAAATTGGATCAGATCAGATCGGATCAGTCTTATCGCAAGTGCGCCGAAACTTTTTCTAGACAAAAATGTTGGTTGTTGTTGCATTTCGCATAACAGAGTGAAGCAGTTAGCAAGAGAGAGAGGGAGTGAGAGAGGGGAAGAGACTCCCGTAGGCACTTTATGCTCATTGGAAGTCATTGGGGAAGCGTTCGAAGTCATTCGGCATGGGCATACAAATCATAGAGCCCGTTGGCCATGGTACGAATTCATTAAGTGGATCGATGATTAAATTAATGAATGCCTTTCAGCGCCTTTTGCGTGGTGTTGTTGCTGTTGTTGTTGTTGTTGTCGTTGTTGTTACTGTTGCTTTTGGGCTCTCTCGACAAGCGATTCGCAATCAATCATAGCTGCACTCGTAGAAACCAGAGCAGACCCCAACTCGAAGTCGTAGTCGAAGTCAGAGTAGAAGACGAGACGAAGTCGGAGGCAGATCATTGTTGAGATCGCTGGGAATGTGGCAAGGCAACAAACAGCGTTTACTGTTACTTGACATTGACTTCGGTTTCACTGGCAGCCGCGTGGCACAAGCGGCAGCAACTGTCGCTTAGTTGCAATTTATGTTTTCCTGTTGCCCAAAAGCAGCCACCACCTTCAGCTAAGCAGTGCAGCAGCAACAACACAATGTGATGGGCATGCGATGCTCCTCGAGGTAACCACAACCTCGCATGTCGACTGACAGCCGCGGCAACCCATCAAACCACACACACGCACACTCCATCTGTGTGTGTGTGTGTTTGTTTGTGTACGATGCATAGCCACATTTTACCTTGACACATTTAGCTTGACAGTTGATCGCATATCATCATTTTGCCAAGCTGCAATCTCTGCTCGTAGTTTTGCAGTTCGCAGTTCGCAGTTCGCAGGGGTAAAACAGGTAACCGGATAATCATTGGTTTGCTCTTGTTAAGTGCTTTATAAACAGTTACAATGCTCTCAAAGAGATTCTTATCGAAAGTTGTAGTATTTAATGCTCAGCGCAACAGACAAATAGTAGCTATAAAAGCAGTTAATGATTCTATCAGTTGAAAAACATAAACAAAGTGAATAATCACAGCTCGATCGCCAATCTGAGCTGTAAACATGGCAGCAAAGTAGTCAAATCTTTGGCTTAGTAAAAATGCCACCGAATAACTTATTTAAGAATGTTGACAGGTATTTTGTTGAAAACTCATTTAATAATATTGAATCAATTATCTCACAGAATAACAATTCTTAAATTTACTTTGGAATGATAAGTTATTTGAATAATTATTTATTCAGTAATAATAATTTATGCAACTATAATTATATGCAGATAATTTATTGGCTTTAATTTTAAGCCTTAACTAACGTACTAAGAGAATGGTCAGAACCGTGAATTAGCTGCAGAACAAACTCTTTGATTTTAAATTAACAATTTTATTTATTATATATTCGAAATTTAAATAATAATAAATAAAACCATTTTAAAATCATAAAATAATAAAGTTGTGAGCAATCTCAATAAAACTTTTAAAAAACCTTATGTTTTTAAAAAGATTTCTCTTGTTTAACAAAATGTCATAGCAATAAATACTTGATTTGAAAGCATAATCTGGCAGTTCTCAAATAAATGAAGAATTTATAACTTCCTTAAGAAATTTATCAAACAAGAATTTCCATTATTTTACTTTGATAAATTATGTGACCAAATATAAACGATTTGTTTTGATTTGTTGTTTCTGTGGATAAGTAGTGAAATAATTAATGTTTTTTATTGAGATACTCCCATTGAATGTTTCTAATAACATTAACAATCATTCTATCATGACATGTTGCTTTCACTAGGTGTTTGGATAGTTATTCGGGTCAATCAGGCAGTTTAAGCTTAAGCTTAAGCTTAGGCCACAGCTTACATGCGGAGATAATGTATCGGAATGCTATTTATGAGTGTGTGTTTGATTCTTAAGCTATTCTTAAGCTGCCCGCATGAATGGTGTTGCTTTAATGGATTGTGATAGCGATTTGACACATGCCACGCCCAGCTTGTCATTATTCATGCTATTCAAATAGCAAAGCAAATATCGAATTAGTCAAAGAATCCGATTGCTTTCATAGCCCGACTTTGAGGTGGGCGTGGCGACAGATCCAGCAGCAGAAGATGTGGCTGACAGCGTCACTTGCCAGTTGCCAGTTGCCATTGCTGGTTGCCAGCAACAGTTGCTGCCAGTCGTCAAGGTCGGTGCAATTTCTACGCATGTCAAACAAATGACTTAGGCAACAAACTTGCACGAATGTCAGTCATTTGCGTGCGTGTGTGTGTGTGTGTGTGTGTGTGTGTGTGTGTGTCTGCAGCATGTTCTATCGCTTAACAAGTGCTGAGTGTCAAGATGCGTAATCTCGGTGCGTACTTTGTTGTTGTGATTGCTCCCGTTCGGGGCGCGCTAGTTGAGTTGATGAGCCGCCAAGAGCCGCAGCAACAACAACAACAACAACACCAACAACAACAGCAACACGAACGAGAAACGCGCAAAATAACAAAAAACAGAGAGTTGAAAAAGCTATCACAGAACACGCACGTTTGTTGCTGTTGCTGTTGTTGCTGGTGTTCAGCTGGTCAGCAATCTTGTTTTGTTCATGATGATCGCTTTGGTGTGCTGCTTGAGATAGAGCGGCACGTTTTTTGTTTTCGGCGTATTAAATAATAATGATTATGAACAAGTGAGGAAGTGGAAGAAGCATCTTTATGGTCATCGAATGGAAGCCTTGTTGTTGCTGCTGCCCTGGCCAAGTAGCGCCTCGTTCTTCACATTGGCCCAAGAGCCTCTTCAATGGCCATTAGCGCTTACAGCGCCCGATTACAGACTGCTCTACACGTTCCATAGAAGCGTTGAACGTGGAACGTGGAACGTGGGCTAATGCAGAATCCATTGTGCGCAGCATCTGTTGTTGTTGGGCTCTCGGATCCAGCTGCCTTATTTAGCGGGCAGCTGTTGCCAATTCACACTTTGAAGCGTCGAGATATTACATCATCGCTGGCCGCTCTCTCGGGTCAAGCTAATGTGCTAATTGTCGTTACATGAATGCGAACTAGTTCTCTAATCTCTTCTCTCGCTCTCTCTCTCTTTGCAGCTAAGCGCGCCAACGAGCCGTCGGAATACGACTACGAGACGACAGATCTACAGCCCATCGCTGGCACATCTCAGGGCTATCACCAGCTGCCGCCGGACATCGATCCCGAGGACATACGCAAGGAGGCGGCTCTAGTCATCGCCCAGGCAGGCCAGCACCAGAGCAAGGCGGCCAACGGGGACAATCTTCCCACATTCCGCTCCAAACAGAAGCGCCTGAGTGCGCAAAGTGATTCGCAGCGCTTCCACTCGCTGCCGACGCGACGCAAGAAGGGCAAGCCTGTGGCACGCAGTGTCAGCGACGCGGCGGCCAAGAAGCCCAGCAAGCGACCCTCGATCTTTGGACTGTTCAGTCGCAAGAGCGACACGAATGTCAATCAGTTGGAGCGCGATCCACGCTTCGAGGACGGCGGCGGTCGACGTTTAGTGCGCAGCAAAAGCGATGTTGGCAGTGGCCACAAGCCAGAGCCCAAGAGCAGAGTGAACGCCAAGCGCAGCGAACCCAATCCGAGTCAGGCCGTCAAGCCTCAGTTGACGCCCATCATCGAGCAGGCGCAGCGCGAGGATTACTTCGAGCAGGACTACTTCAGGGAGCGCGAGAGACGCAAGTCGGACGCTGTCACCGTGCGCGAGAAGCATGAGAGCGAGCAGGGTCTGACTGAACTGCTCACTCGAAGCCGTTCCCAGGCGGAGCTGGACGGACCGCTGCTACAGCAGCAAGCATCTGGACCCCCAACGGGCCCCGCAATATCGGCTGGCATTCGGGATCGCATCGAGACGCTCAAGGCCAAGTCCAGCGAGAACATGCACAGCTCGCAGCTGCCCGCGGAGCGTCTGCCCCTGACCAAGGGGCGCACAGTCAACGGCCTGGTGAAGCGGCTCTCCATGGAGCGCTTCTCCCCGCAGCCGGCCATCAACCAGCCGGCCTTCTCCTACATCAGACCCAACGAGGGCATCACCTATGCCCAGCTCGACCACAGCGACGAGCCACAGCGCCTCTCCGGTCGCGATTCACGCACCCCACAGCGCGAGTTCGCTCCCGCGAGGCCTCCCAGGGCCGCCGACAGACCGCTCCACAGTCCGCCCCAAGGCAGCTATTCACCGAGTCCGAACGGAGGAGGCGCAACAACCACACGACTGGCCTCCCATTCACCCTCGCCCTGGCAGCAGCTGAGTCCACGCAACCTGAGCGACGAGGACGAGGGCCTGGGCTTCGAGACCCGCAAGGTCTACTACGAGGATGAGTTTCCGCATCGCGAACGCGAACGAGAGCGCGAGCGCGAGCGGGAAGTGGAGCGACAGCGGGAGCTGGAGAGGGAGCGCGAACGGGAGCGGGACAGAGAGAGGCGCTCGGAGCCGCCAATTGTGCCGGTCATTCGAAGCGTCAGTCCCTCGCCCTACCTCGATGAGCTGGGCTACAGGCGAGCGCAGCTGGAGAACCGCATACTGACGCGTCGCTTCGGCGAGGTGGCCACCTTGGAGCGTCAGCACCATCATCGACAGCAGCCAGAGCGGCTGCGCGACTACTACAGCCCAGAACGGGAGCGAGAGCGAGAACCGGAGCGGGAGCGGGAGGAACGCTACCAGCGGCAGGCGGTGCAGCAGGCTTACTCGCCGGGCCGCGCGCAGCCGGAGATGATCGATGGGGGAGGCAGTACGTTGCCCAAGATGGAGAAGAGCTCGCGGTACCGCCACACCAAGTACTACGACGATGGGCATGGCGGCGTCAAGGAGACCTACGTGCGGGAGACACAGAAGGACGGACAAGTGCGCGAGTCGCGGCATCGGGAGCGTGTCGGCTCCACGCCGCGCGATTACCAGCCGGTGGAGTATCAGGAGCAGGAGCCGAAGAGCCTCGACTCGCAGCTGACTGGGACGGATCAGTACAGATCCTCGCCAGAGCTGCGCAGCCAGGAGCGCGGGCGTCTCGGCCAGCAGCAGGACTACTGGCAGAGCAGCCTGAAGCGCGACAAGCTGCAGCAGCGCAGCTTCGACAAGGGCGACTCGGGCATCGAGAACGACTTCCGCAAGGAGTCCTTCAATGGCGACGTAACCACAAGGTAAGTTTCGACTAACCCTTACCCTCGTCACCTGCTAACCGATTGCTTGCAGATGGCGCAAACGCACCGCCCAGGATGACATGCGGGCCAGCGAATCGTTTTTGCGCAAGGAGCGTCGCGAGAGCGCCCAGCAGCAGCAGCAACAGCAGCTGGAGCAGCAGCGTCGCCAGCGTCGCGATCACAGCTACGTCTATCGGGAGCGCTCCATTGACGACGGCTCCCACTTTGATCCGCATCTGGACAAGTATCCGGTGTCGACGAGCACGCTGCGGCGACGGGAGCAGCAGGGACAGGCGCATGGGGTGAAGCACGGTGAGGACTCGAGCACTCTGAAGCGCAACAAGAAGCTGGGCGGCTTCGAGAAGGTGAAGCAGCTCTTCACGGGCACCGCAACTGGCAGCCACGGCGGCAGCGGACGCAGCAGCACCAGCAACGTGTCCAGCAGCAAAAAGGATGCGCAGTCCTCACGCCTCACCAACGGCAACAGCAGCACCTTGAGTCGACGCGACAAGGACAAGGACAAGGACAAGCTAAAGGAGAAGGACAAGACCAAGGAGCGCTACATGGTCCGGGAGGAGGAGATGCGTTCACGCTATCGCGAGCACCACGCACCAACCGAAGACACCTCACGCGAACCAAAGGTAAGCACACTTTCAGCTTCCAGCTACCAAGAATCTCCTCCTCTTAATGCCCAATTGATGGTGGTTCACTGACCCCGTCGTCGGACCGGCGGGGAGGGCAGCTCCCGTGCCTCAGCTTAAAGCCGCTAACTTGGTCATGCGCCGCCCCTTATTAATTTCGTATTAATCAAGACTTGCGGCGATGCGTCTTTCTCTATGTCTCGTCGCCCACGAAACTGGCTTGACGTTCGAATTGAGCACTTTTTATAGGGTAAAATATTTGCAGCAGATTTATTAGGAGCAAGCGACTCTTAAACCTCTATAATCCATTTTGAGGACAGTAAATCCGAAATAATTGTGATCAATTAATATTCTGCACTATGCTAAATATGTTCAAAGTGTATATAGAAGGTATTAAACCTAAATTATTTGCAGCAAATGTGCTCGAAGCAAGCATCTTTAAGCCCCTCTAATTCAATTTGATGACAATAATTCTTAAATAATTGTGCAATTTCAAAAGAGCAATTCACTTTTCGCACTATTAATTTATAATATAGTACATAATATAATCAGTGCATGTTTTGAAAGATTTTTGTTAATTTCATGACGATCGCACTTGTTATACCCGGAATACAGGTAATAAACCGAAAATTGATGTTTGAGGCAAGTGTCTCCAATCCTCTCTAATCCAATTTGATGACAATAATTCTGAACTTTTTGCTGTTCCAGAATTGTTATTTAGATAAATCATCATTAAATTATCGCAATCGTTTTATCCACAATCGTTAGTGAAGTAGGTATTAAATCTAAAATATGTGCAGTAAATATCTTAGAAACAGGCATCTTCAATTTTATGACAATAATTATGATTTTCTTTTGCAGTTTAAGCATTTTTATTTTACTAAATACTTATATTAATATGTATTAATGTTGAATGAATAGTCACTGATAATTTTATGATTATCGAAGCACTTGAATGTCTTTTATTCCTTGGGTGTCGCACAGCCGATCACATTTCGAGTAGATTTCTTGTCTATTTTGCTTTTTTCTCTGCTATTCAAGATATTCTATTTGTGCGAATTTGTTTCTAAGGCGCCTACTTCCTGCTCACTGCCACTCACAGTGGCCAAGTGGGCGTTCAGGCCGTGCCGAAAATGGTGCAGCAACAAGACGTCATGTCGTCATGTCGGTCTCGGCCTCGGCCACTTAGAGAGAGACGTCTCGGAGACCGCGCCATGTCAAATCGAATCAGTGGAAACATGTTCTAGAGCATGCTCGACTAATAGATGCCCTGCTTTTGACTTGGCAAGTTAATTAATTTGCTTGGCATTAGTTGCTCCTGCTAACCTAAAGAATTCTTACATGGGAGGCCTATTAATAAAAAAATGTAATGGGTCAATTAGGTTTGTCAAAGCTAGAACAATTTAGAAACATCAGAAATTGATGTCCATGACTTAGTTTGGGTTTAAAACTACTCCAACTTTAGCAATAAATAAATTAATAGTGATAATAAAGTGTGGGTTACAAAATGGATTTTATTGATTTTCTAAAAGCGTTTGAAGCAAACAAACATATTTGGCTCTGCACTCTTGAAGTGATTCTATTGTAACAGAGTGTGTGCCGCGAATAGTAATTTTGTAAATGAAGAAGTAGTTATAAAAACAAGAACCGTGAATAGGGAAGTCGTTACTATGAGTTACATTTAGTTAAAAATAATCTATGTGTACTTTCTCTCTGCGATTTCATTCAAATACTACTTCTTATTGTATTTGTGTTCAAACCATATTTATTAGCAACCTGCATGCGCATACCCCATTGCGCAATGAACTTGCTTGCAGGGCATTAAAATCAAGACGTAGCCGTCATAAAGAATGCTTGAAATAGTGTTTAAACAATAAAGCGACGTCGTTGGCCAAATAGAGTTGCAAATTCGAGTTGGAAACGATTCGGATTCGGATTCGGATTCAGACTCAGCTTGGCAGCGTGGCAGCGACGAGGCGTCGAGGTTGAACGTTTAAGCTAGAACAAAAGCTGGAAAGAGCAACAAGCAAGAAAAACGAAATGAAACCCACGCAAATCGCTGTCAGTTTGTCAGACTGTCTGTTGGACTGTCAGTTTTTGAGTCTGTCAATGTGACAGCCTGTCTGTCTCTCTGTTTGTCTGCGCGAGAATTAGGAAAGCTGACAGGGGAAGAGGACAAACCCAAAGTAAAGCGAAGCACAATGCGTCGCATTGCGTCGGCCAACGGGGCGTATGTGAAATTGATTAAAGCGCAGTGCACTGCGATTTCGAGGCTACTGTGCCGAGGTGCCACAAATTGCCAGATTGCGCAACGCAAAGCTGCAACTAATTTGCAATGCTTGAGCGGATTTGTAGGCTTACTCGCTGCGGAGAGGATGTGTGCCATCATCAGACAGTCAGACAGTCAGACAGACAGCGGATTGTTCTGAGCGGATGTTGCTGCAACAGCATACAGCAAGAGACCTTGCCACATTCTACCTCAGCGCATTAGCTGCTTTCAGTTCGCTGGTTTTAGCTGTGATTCCTCCTCGATGCTGTCCTGCAGGAGCATTGTTCTCGACTGCAACTTGTGCGGGGGCGAGGCGTCAATTCGGCGTCGATTGTGGCTTATTGAAAGGTGTGGCCCAAATGCGTATCTCTGTGTGTGTGTGCGTGTATTTGGACCGTTGTCAAAATGCTTTGCGTGCTGATCAAAGTTTGGAGCGGTCTTGCTGGTAAGCGATTTGGACAATATGCGGCCATTATTCATGCTCATGCCCGATGGCCATAAAAAAGCAGAAGACGCCCGAGAAGTCGAAGTCAGAGTCGAAGTCGCCCAATAAAATACAAATAAAAATAAGAATCGTAAAAAATTAAAATGCTGCAAAAATGAACGAAATCGAGAAAAAATCAAACGAAGCAAAAAGAAATGTTTCACAAGAAGCAGCATAACATAAAGTGCTTGGCATTCATTTGCGAAGATTCTACATGGCCAAAAAGCGAGAAACAAAACGCGAAAAGCCAAAGTCACAGCCAAAGCCAAAGCAGAAACAGAGAGAACAAATTGTGTTGCGCCAATAATGTTGTTGGCTAATTTATGGCCGCTGCTTGGCCATAAACTAAACTTAAGGCGGCTCAAAGCGGCGATATTTGAATATTTAATTATATTTGGTGGGTGCGTAATCGTCAAATTGTTTCCACTTTGGCATCGTTTTGTGGCCTGTTTGACATTCCATTTGCCAGCTTGCGAAGCAGAACAAATACAGCCACAAATACAAATGCAAACCGAAATCGAAATAGCCAAGTTAAGTACGTACACATTGAGGGCAGACTGACGCTGGCTTGGGCCTGCCTAATACGTACTCTAATATCAACCACAAGTGGGCCAAAGTCTCATTGGGCCAAAAGCGAGCGACTGAGCGAATTCTCAGCTCACAGTCGCATTCGCAGCTCGCAAATGGCAAAACAAGTTTGTTTGCAACGTCAGCTCGAATTGTTATTGTTGTTGCGCCCCCACAGCGCCGCAGCTCAGTTGAGCTGGCTAGCTGGTGGCACAGCCTCTCATTAGACAGGCATGAGTTGTGGCAAGGCTCGTGCAAAGGCCACCTGCCCCACATTGCTGGCTGGCAACCTGTTGCTGTTGCTGCTATTGCTGCTGCCACTTGTGCAATGAACCTTTGACCCCTTTTGGGACGTGAGCGCGACTGAACCGAATTCAAGTGATCAACTCTTAATTCGCCATCGCCATCGCCACACAGACAATGGACATCTCAATGCGACGCCGCCTGTCCACGCCGAAAGCGAGTCCGCTGCTGCTGAAGCGGGGCAGCGCAGAGAAGTCGACGCTGAAGACGTTGAAGCCCAAGGAAACTGCCACCTCGACGCCAGTCAAAGCCGAGAAGACCAGTTGGTTCAAGTCGCTGGATCGCCGTGCCAAGAGCAATCCCAAGGAGCAGGTAAGCTTCACATTCACCTCCACTTCCTGGCCACTCTCACTGAATGCTTCCCCTGCAGCTGAATGTGTCCGTCAATGGGCACAGCGAGGCCACCTCCAGTCTAAAGCGCAGCAAGCGCAACGTTGCCGCTGCGCCTGCCAAGAACTTGCGCTTCTTTGGCGACACGGACTTGGACTCGAATCCGCCCACAATCTCCAAGGCCACCAGCATGCCCAGGTGAGTGCAGCAAGCTTCTTAAAGAATTGCAATCTCTGACAACTTTCTTGCAGACGCCGTCCGCTGCTGGCGCACTCGAAGCACTCGCAGAGTGCCTACAATCTGGACCGCAGTCCGCCGCCGCCGTCGCGCGATTACCGCCAGAATCTGTCGGGCCAGACGAGCACGACGCGACAGCGTGCCAGCTCCATGCAGCACCTAGAGCCGGGCAGCGACGAGGTCGACTTCCGCAAGCGGCGCCATTACTCGCGTTCCCGCGAGCTGCAGGACATCTCCGAGAGCGGCTCGGAGCCGGAGCCGGCGGAGCGGCAACACAAGCGTGGCAACGCCCAGCGTGCCATGTCCCTGGAGCGCTCCACGGAGCTGCCGCAACGCTTCGAGGAGCGAGCCACGCTGCTGGGACCACCGAAGCCGGCGCGCAGTGCGGATCGTCGTGGCCTGGTCGACGGCGGCTTTGTCAAGTAAGTAAAGCAGAAAGAAACGATTGAACTCTCGATTAACTCTTGCGTGATGCTTGCAGGGAACGGGAACGGGAAAGGGAGCGCTATCCGGCGGAGAGCTCGGGCACTGAGGGCGAGTCCAGCCTGCACAGCCAGCGGAGCGTGGTCTATCTGCATGCCACGACCGTGGGCGACATCCCACAGCCATACAACCTGCGGCGTCGCTCCATGTCGCGGGACGATGTGCGCAGGGGAGGCGGCGGCGGGTTGACGCCCTCTTCTGGGCTGGGCAAGCCACCGTTGCAGCCCATGACGCGCACCGTGTCGCGCTCAGTGTCCATGCTGGCGCCCTGGAAGCCCAAGCACATCAGCGAGGGCTACGAGATCAACTACTCCCAAGAGCAGAACAAGCGCGTAAGTGAAACTAAATTAATTAATTCTCGATCGCAATTATCTTCAATGTATCTTGCTTTCAGATCTCGACGTTGCCGCGGAAACCGCCGCCGCATAACGGAGCCACCAGCGCCAGCACCTTGAGCAGGATCAATCGGAAGAACGAGGTGCCGGCGAGGCAGCGACACAACGGCTACCACATCGATGAGCGTCCTCCGCCCTCCCGCTCGCTGTTGTCCACATCGAATTTACGCAGCGCCAAAATGAAGTGAGGGAGCCAAAACAGGATGAGGGGGCTGGTGCTCTGCTGTTAATATTTAACTATTCCTAGTTGCTAATCGTAATCAATCCGAATCGAAACATATTTCTAATCAAATATCAAATCCGCTGACATTTTTACGCTGCAGTCTGACATGGGCTGAGTGCAATTCGGCCCAGCCAAAAGCGGTACTTAGTTCTGTAAGGAGACTCTTAACCTTTGTTGCAATTCTCGTCATATTGTAAATGTGAAATGTACGTATTTTAATAAAATCACAACTCTTAACTTATCTACGCAGCTGTGTTCCCAACCAGCGCAGTCGTTCAGTTCGTTCAGTTCGTTCAATTGGCATTAAAACTGTAGCTGAGCTCCGAGGCGCTCAAACTGTAGCCGAGACACGAATCTTCGACGGCTATTGTGACTCTTATACAGTGGTCCTAAAACTGTGCATGGCTTTGCTAAATTTTAAATTTTAGTGGTATTTGATCAATGTTTTGCTGTAAAAATGCTTCCAAGCTATAAATAACAATAACAACAGTATATTAGTAAGCCAAAATGCCATTTAGGTCATTTGACTGTGTGGATATTGATGATCTAAGCTTTTCGACCTATTTGTCGACACAATGCCTCCCAAACGGAAGCCATATTTCCAGAACAATTGTATTCAAACTGTGCTTAATTTTTATTTCGTTGAGTTCGACGCAACGCTACTCAAACTGTAGTACGGACATGAATCGACGAGCATCTAAAACTGATCAATGCTTAATTGTGTGTTTTTCAACAGCGTTACGTCTATTGGCAAGGCAGAAAAAGAGACACAAACAACCCAATGGCTTTGACAGTGCCAAGATGCAGATGCAATCCAACAAAAAGCCAACAAATAAATGATTTCTTTACGCAACTAATAAATTATTCGCAGCTCTTGCGCCAGTCAACAAATTTCGCCTTGGCCTCAGCTTTAGTTTTGGCCAATGCATCGTGTCGCATCGCATCTTCTCTTTCCGTCTTGGCCCAAACCGAACGCATTTCCGTTAGTAGCTTTCAACACGCTCGAACAAACGTTGCTCTCCACTTTGCACTGCGTTTTCAAGGATAATTGCGAAAAATACAGCTGCAAAGAAGTTTTGCTTTAAAACGCTTCGACTTCAGTTCAGAGGCAGCTGAGCTGAGCTGAGGAAGTAGCTGCGGCCGTGGTATTTCAAAGTTCAGCAATAAATTTATAACTCTGCTTCAGGCATTTGTTCTAGCACCCTTTCCGACGTCCCTTCACCATTCCCCTCCCCTGCGCCGTACACTTTGAATTCGTAGACAGGAGTTGAAGTTGGGCAAAATATGCAAAAAAAAAAAGAAGAAACTTGCAGGAACAACAACAAGAAAACAATAATGAAAAAAGAGTTAGAATACTTTCTTCGAGCTGAGAAGATTTATATGGCCCTCCCCCTCTGCTGACCCAATGCAGATAAGTAAATGGAATTCGCGTTAATTCGTTTGCAATTGAGCTTAATCAACACCTGGAGGGCGCAGAGTGCCACGCCCCATTGACACCTACCCAGCGTTGACATAACACATATCCTTACACGCACGATGTCCCGTTTTTATTGCTCCTGGAAGACAATCAGTCATCAGTCATCAGTCGCAGGTGCAGGTGCAGCAGCTATTAATTAATTTCAGCCGTCAGCCGTCAGCCGTCAGTCGAAGGTGCAGCACATGCAGGCGGGTTAACTGGGCCAGCGGGGGTCGCAGGTCAGAGGTCACAGTGTGCTATACAATTATCCTAAGTAATGGAATCCACGGCATGACACATTACACATTAGATGGTGCAGCTCAATCAGGCGGATCAAGTGAACAGCATGCAAGAAAAGTGATTAACAGATCGCAACCATCGATTCGATGCATTCAAATGCACTCAAACTAATCGAATTGAATGCGAATGTGAATACGAATGCGAATGCAAAGTTGAATCATGCATTCACTGGGGCTGGGGCACATGTTGCATATATTTTATTTATGCGACGCAAATTTAACTACAGTGCGCACTTGTCAAAGGGCATGTCACTCAATCGATTAAAACTAGATGGCAGCACAGATTGCTCGACTGCACGCTACCCTGTATCGCATTGAATCAGCTTCATGTCTTGGTTATTTGTTGTACTCAATGCTCACTGTACGCACTCTAAAATATCTGCAATCTCAGGCATGTCAGCACTGTATGCAAAGGGGGGACAATTAACATTTCTCTTCCATTTGCTTGTCAATGAAATGTATCGAATGTCCTTCCCCTCCCCCGTGCCCAAGCTAGAAATAGAATGTGTGTGAGAGTCTTTTTAGATAGATTTCGAGCACTGAGTTTGCTATGCATGCCACGTAATTGAAACTCTTGATTTTTCCAATTAATTAAATGGCTTTGTCATGCGCTCAAACTGAACCAAGAGCAGAGCAAAGCAGCAGGAAGGAAGTGAAGTGAGGGGAACAGAACAGAACGGAACGGAATGGAACGGAAGCGAAGCAGAGAGGCAACTGCAGCGTAATGAGGCGGCTTGATTTGGCAATGAGTGGTGATTTTAATTAGCTGCATGCAGTTCACTTTATATGAACACCTTTCACATACACAAACAGAGCTTGAGTTGAATGCAATTATTGCATGATTTCAATCGAAATATTTAAATGAAATGCAATAACTGTAAGGCAATAAGAATTATAATAAAGGCAGTCGATTGGCTTTTTGTGTGGCCCGAATGGCCCAAAGCCAGAACAGAGCTGAACAGACGCGTCCGTTAGGCCGTGTCAATAATCGATATGCGCAAATATGCAAATTGCGATATTAACAAATATTAAAGTATTTGTCTTGCATTATGATTTATTGCCGGCTGTCGAAATGCATTGCTAAATAACAACAAAAACCCAATAATAAAATGTATTCTTATTTCGCCTGCTGGCTATTGGCAGCAACAGAAGCAGAAGCCAAAACAGCAGCAGCAGCAGCAGCAGCAGCCGATTGCTGTGGTGAGAGCGGTGGTCGTGACAGCCCATTTACAACTCTTTATATTTCAATTTATGGCTTTAAATTTGTCCAGCATATAATGCTGACAATTACGGATTAAGTATGTCAATAACTGACGCATTGACAAATTGCCAAAGCGACAGACAAATTGGCCCAGGTATCATATGGCATCCCTTCCTCTCTCTCTCTGTACATTCCCGGTAATTAAAAGCAGCAATGCATTTTAGCCAGGCTTAGTGTATCCGACACTTGCAAATAAATGGCCCAAATAGGAGGCTCTAAGCAAGTCTCTCATCGAGGCTGAGACCGGGTTCGAATGTGGTTAGATCAAGAAGGATGCGGATGGACTCGGTACAGAATATTTACATACTGAGATACATATTATTATAATAATTTCAATTTGGTTTTGTGCACATTTCAATGCAAATATTTAGCTTTGCATTTGCATAAATTGCTTTTCAACTCTTCCAGTCGATGTTACAATGTGTAAATAATTAATTTTTGCAAATTTAGTTACAACGCAACACTCAAGAAACCGTAAAGTGTGAGAAGTGCAGATATATATAAATTACAGCTCTATTAAAGTCGAGTTCATATAGTAGCTCAGACTTACTTAGAAATTGGACCTGTCGAAATGTATTCTGACATTCCATTTGCCTGTATAGATTTTACTTTCTTAAATTTCTACAAAAGTTTGTATTTCAAATAAAGCACATATTGCAGAAATTTTGTATTTATTTATTATAATTGTTGCAGCCAGAGTTACTGATGCCTTCAGGCGGTTATAGTTTCTGCTATTTTCTACTTTTTAATTTAGTGTTTGATTTGATAAAGTTTTGTATATTGTTTGGGTAGAACTCTGTGGGAAGTTATTTAGGGGAATGTGAATAAGAATACATATTAAGTGTACTTTAAAGAGTCTTTAATGTTCAAAGCCCTCGTGGCATAAATATTTTTACTGACAAAATATTTATTTAATTTCTTCAAGATTCTCTTAACTTAATTAATTTTATTTACAAAAGTAGCTTCTTAATTTGTGGGTTTGGACTCAGAAGCCCTTCTAGATCAACGCATAATACTGGTGATATTATTATTTTGGCTACCACACAATTGTTATGCAGATTTGGTTGACTGTCAATTTTAGTGGCTGAAAAAGGATTTATTGGTGATTTGCATACATAACGAAGAGCATATTTCCATGCACATATGTAAGCACTCTTGTCTGACATTTGTGGAGCCGAAAATCATAAACACTCTATCCAACTGCTTGGGCCATTTATCAATTAACTAACGCGAGAATCACACAACTCAGGCCTTGTTGTTGGCTCAAAACAAAAAAACCGAGAGCAAGGAATGCGATGAAGTGGGGAACCAATTAATTTTCGCTTTGGGGTAAGATGCGCGAACAAAACACAAAGTTGATTAACGGCACAGTAGCCCCCTCTCTGCCCCTCCCTCTTGTTACAGCAAAGCAGCAGACATGCTCCTGCTCCTGCTCCAGCTCCAAGCTGAGGCTGCATAGGCAAATCTCTCGAACCGAAGCCGAAGCCGACGTCGAAGCCACTGAGGAGGCCTCCAATTTAATGGGTAAGCGATAAAAATGGCAAAATACAAAACATGCTTATGTAATGGAGCGCTGTGGCACATGCCATCAGTGTGCCAGCAAGGACTACTGTTATCCTTCGTGGTGCCTTCAACGTCTTCTTGGGCTTGGCCGAGACGCGGCTGCTAATTAATCATCGACGTTTATCCGACTTGATGCAGAACTAAACAAATCGTTTCAAATTATTAAAATCATTTATAATGCGCCGAGCCACGCAAGCTAGACGCTCCCAAGGAGGAGGGAGTAGGGGAGGCATGTGAGCGCTTTCTGATGAAGGATGAAGGATGTGCTGCGTGTGCCTGGCGCCGGCTAAACCATCAGCGCAACTTGCCACGTCCAACTCCCAATTCGCGTTCTCATCCGCATTCGCATTCGCGTTCGCATTTGCCGCGTTCTAGTTCTAGTCCGAGTAGAAGTCCGAGTTGCTGCCTCTGGCAACATAAATCAGTCGCACATATTAACCTCGCCGTCAGCCAGAAGCGGAGCACTATCTGGTCACAGTTTCAGCGCCACTTCACTGGATGCTGTTGGTTGGTTTGTTGGTTTGTTGGGTTGCTTGTGTGCCGGCGTGACCAATTAAAGACCGCCATCATTTTATTTATGTCTCGTTCTTGGCTGCACCCCCCAACATATTTTGCTCACAATTCGCTACGCCTTCCGCTCCTCGCTCTCCTCCTGCCCGCTGGCTCATTATTCGCACATTCGCAGAGCACAGGACAGGACAGCACAGGACAGCACAGAACAGTACAGAACAGAAGAGAACTGAACGGGCGGGGCAGACGGCGAGTTCCACCCATATTTCTTTCAGTCAGCTTATCTCAGAGGCGCTGACAGGCAGCAATGAGGCACACACACACACACAGAGACAGATACACAGGACAAGCAAGGACATCTTGGCTAAAATAAATTATGTGCTTGCCGCGTCCAGCAAAACGTAAACAAAATATGTGGGCAAACATCCCGGAACAGGCGGATGCGAAGGTGTGAGTTCCACTGACCACCAGCATGAACAGTGGAGGAGCAGAGCAGCGAAAGAGCAGAAGAAGGAGCAGCAGCTAATGCATTGACCCTGGTCAGGAACAGCCACAACAGTTGAGCAGCTGTGCAAATGGATTTGGGTAACCTTGGGGCATGGCAATCTGATTTGTGTGCTCGTTGGCAGGGATAATTTTAGAAATCCATAAATGAAATACATGTTCATTGGTGTACGCGATTAAAACTCTATTTTAAGATTGTTTAAGATATTGAATTACAATTTTACTTTAAGTAATATTAAATAAAATATGTATCAACTAAAGTCTTCAATCTGCACAGTTTGCATTTAATTAAACAAAACTTCGAAATATAATGAGAAATCATTTTTGTATGCCATTAAAAGGGTTTATTTGTTGAACATAGTCTATTAAAAATTGTATGAGCCTAATAAAGTTCAGCATGTTCCTTCTTTTAGACTAATAAACACATCTGCGACAATCACAATTTAACTTATTTATTTGAAAATATTTACAATAATTTTCGATAGCTAAATAACCGCTCAGGTTTCATAAAAGTCGTTAAAAATAATGAAATAAATTGAGTCATCGTTTTTATGTAATTTAAATCCCGCGTGACACGTGGGATTTTCCAAAAATGTCAGAGGTGTCATTAAACAGTACAATGACAATATCATATTCACATATAAATTAGCTTCTAATGTGATTTAATTCAGGTTTTGATAAAATCTTTAAACATATCCTAGTGGTTGTCTTTATTACTAGAAAATAAATAGTATATGTATATGTATAGTATATGTCGGAATGGAGTTGTAGCTATCCATTATTAAAGCCGCCCCTGAAATATTGCTGCGAGTTGAGTATATGAGTTGAAGTGAATTGAATGGATATGATTAATTTATGAAATAAAGTCTATTAATAGAATTATTATAAATTTCACTTATTCTTTAAGTCACGTTTCAATTATACAGAAAAGCTCTGAAGGTGAATTTAACATAAATGTTTCGTGATTTATTTCTGCTCACAAAAGTGTGCTTTATAAATTTATTTAATATAAATGGAAATAAATATGTAATTGAAAAAAAAAGACTAAGCAAATACATACATGTAGGTAGCTATGTATATATGTATAAATATTAATAGTATTTTTATTTATACAGTTATATTCATGTATATTTATTGTATTAATTTCGGGTTTGTTAATTTTTTGCCCAGCTGCAGAGAGCAACAGTAAATACAAAAGCAAATAAGTTGAAATACAATCGAAATAGCTGCATGTATAAATTATTGTTTGCCATACTTTGTGTTGCTGTTGTCATCGAGCAGGACAACAGTCATTGGCCAGGGGGAATTAAAGACGTATTTATTTATGTTTGCAATGAGGCCAACGGTTCGCCACATAGAGTGGTCAAAAGTCTGTCCCCGAAATCTAAGAGAGGAGACGCAGAGAGGAGAGAGTTGCCATTGAAAACTAATTTGTGGTGAGCGTAGAATATTTGCTTATACGTGCCTCGACTTATTTGCAGAGCTCGTTCATCTCCTGGCCAGGTAATGCTATTTTGACCACGACAAAGACTCGACTCGCCTCGACTCGTTTCGTCCTGTGCTGAGCTGGCCTGCTTAACTTAAACTGTATGCACATTTTCAGCAATTGCTTGGTAATATGATGATAGGCAGGCAGGCGGAGGGGGGGGGGAGGCAGGCATCGACAGGTTGTCCGGGCTGTCAGTCAGGTGAACTGCATATAAATCAGGAGGACATATGGAACTGTTTGCCTGCCTGCTGCCTGCCTGCCTGTTAGCCAGGACTTGTACAGCCTGATGTCGTTTCCGCTCCAGCGGGTTTTCCAATCAAATGACTGCAAACGTCTAGCCAAAAGATCACAGACGGAGACAGCTTGGTCAAGATAGCTTAACTCACACAATGGCTCAACCAAAAAGTGGCAATGGCCAACATATTTGAAAAGTTTCCAAATCACGCCTCAAAGACAGCTCTCACTGCCTGATTGCAAATACTTGCCAATGAATGTGTGCCACATGCGCACACACACACATATACACACCCTCACATACCACCAGAGACAGAAACGCAGAATCCGAATCAGAATCAAAATCGGAATCGGAGTCGGAGTTGGACGGAGTTAAGGAGACAAGCGCAAACATGGCTTAATAACTCATTCGTTTGGACTGCGTGTGTTGGTCTTGGTTGCGATGTTAGTGTTGGTGTGTGACTTCTCATGGCTGGCTGCTCTTGGCCCTCCTCCACTCCTCCGCTCCTCCACCCTCCCTCCAGTTGCTCTCAATAAAGCAGTCAATGGCAGCGACAACTGCGGCCAAAGTGTCAGCTTCAAGTTGAGCTGTTGACTCGCACTCATTAAATAAAAGATTGCATGTTTTCAGCCTTTTGTCCGGGTCGCTTCGGGTCGACTCTAAAACTGGGGGTAGCTAATCCCAACTTGCCACTAGCCCCAGTCCCTGCCCCAGTCCCTGCGCCTGCCCCTGTCCCAGCCAGATTATGCAACTGACTTCTCGTATTGTTGACATATACGACTATATATATAAATCTCTGCTTGGGTCTTTCACTCTTTCACTCTCTCACTTTTGTGTGTATGCAAATTTAAGCGACACATAGATTTTCCTTTTCCAAAATTGAAATGCTTAAGCGAACATCTGCTGCATTGATACTCACTATTCACATCTCCATCACTCATCACTCATTGTTCACTACGCTATTCACACTACTCACTGCTCACTTCTGATGTGCGAAGGAGTTAGTTTGGTCTCGGAAACTACTTGTCATGTTAACGCCAGAACAGACAGAGTTTTAGTTTGATTGACTACATTTTAATAATAATTTTTTTTAATTAGAAGTTGGTATAAAGCATTGTAGATATTTATGAAATATTCCATTTTCTTTATTACCTGTATTATAAGTAAATATAAACATTGTATTTTAGTTTGCCAAAAACTCGATAAATCATTTAATGTAGAAACATAATCATTAATTGATGGATTGGTTTTTTTACTTTAATAATTTTAGCACTTCGAAATTTGATATGGAATTTAAAGTCCCATGTATATATTATTCTTAATCTAAAGTTATAAAAGTTGTATACATAATTAAATCTTGTAAGTAAATAAAAATGATAATTAGTATAACATATTTAAGCTCAGCAACCGCTTCTGGGTTTTAAATATCAATAATATCAATTCCAGCTTCTTAACGAACTAATTTCTAATTAAATTAATCAATCGCCAAGGTGATGACATCATTTTAAAACAAACTTAAGCTTGCGAAGGACCCTTCCCAAACCCAACGTCGATCTGCTGAAGTACCAGGTAGCAAATAGATTATCCAAAAATGTACATTTTCAGAAGATGGGGTGAAGCTGAAAATTTAAATTTTTGGCTATAGGATTAACTTGGTAAGCCATCTGTGCTTAAAACTATTAATATACCCTGTAATTTTGGTAAAAATCTGATTACTAGAACAAAAGTTATTTGTTAAATTATTTATCAAAATAGCTGTGCCCTATGTATATGGACTTTAACCTAGAGATATCAAATTTGATGACAGTATTTGTGTAGGACTTACGCAGATCAAGTTTGTTTTAGATTTTTGCCACGCCCCTTTCCGCCCGGATAACTGGAAAAGCCGTAATAATGGACCTACGGCATTGAATTTCGGTATGAATAATAATAGTCAGAGTCTCAATGATTCCAGTAAACTGGGTTGTCGAATGAAAAACAAGGAAGTTGTTAAAGAATCAATTTCATAGGCAAAATTCACTTGCAGCTATTCGCGCTTTGTTTGTTTAAAACAACAAAAACAAATTTCAGTATATTTCTTTAGTATATTTGTTGTTCAAATATCATTTAATTTTTTTTTATTCTCCCGAAATGGGTTGCGGGTATCTTACGGTCGGGCACTCTCGACTTTAGCTTTTTTACTTGTTTTTATTTAAAACCAGAACTTTTTGAATGTCAACTCTTCAGAGTCGAGTTTAAAATAAAATACAATGCCATAGTTTTTTGCCTTAAATTAGTGAGTCAGATTTATTTATCTCACAAATCTTAGACTTCAGAGTAAAATATACTATTATGGCTAAAAACGCGGAAATTAAGCAACAACTTTATAAACATGCGGATCACCAAAGAATAATCTCATCTCATTCTCATTTAAAACTGCAGATTGTTTGTGTTTGTGACACTGTGCAGAGTGCCCGGACATTGTTCCATGTTATTAATATGGAAATGCTCGTGTACTCACAGCTCCTTCGCCTTCTCAAGCTTGCAACACCTCGGTGCAATCCCTTTAATCGCCGCACACAGCTATGAGTAACAACCTGACGAAAGTGTGCCACACGAAATTGTATAAAGTCTGTTGTTTTGCTCCTCTCTGACCCCGTCTAGCAGGGAGTTGCGTCTGCATATCCCATATAACATATACTATATATATCTGTCTATATCTGGCTATGCTTGCAACCTGCCACTTGCCGCACCTTTTGTTTTGATTTCACTCAGTGACGAGTTGCAATCTTGCACATAAGCCACATGCGTTAAAGCTGTACATATATATGTATGTATATGTGTGTTGGAATGTTGTTGCAAGTTGTTTGTGTTTATGTTTGTGCATGTAAGCGATGTTTAAGTGTCGGTAAAACTTTATAATGTGTTTGTTACAGCAACAACAACCTGTTGTGTATGTTGTAGGTGCTGTAATTTTCATTTCATTTCACTTTGTGGCACATTAACTGCCGTTGTTGTTTTTGATTTTTGTTAATTACATACGTCGCTTGCCACAACAACAACCAGCCCAACAACACTGCTCAGTCCGGCAGAAATATGCGTTGCCTACTTCCAGGCGTGCCATTAATTTCCACTGCTTAAAATTTATACACGCCACAAATTGCCTGCTAGCTGGGCGATAAATACAGGCACACACAGCAACACACCAACACATTTTACACACATTCACTGGTCCAACACCTTCAGAGTCTGTCAGCTTCTGTCTTATTATTGTTGGTTGGCTGGCTCTCTGGGTCTGGGTCGCTCCTGTAACAAAAACTATGCTCGCATTTTGATTTTTGAAATCATGTTGAAATACATAATTTGCTCGGCAATTGTTTGACTTGCCACACACACACACCCACACACACATTCACAGGCTGGCTGTCTGGCTGCTTCTAATTTCCATGTGTTGGTCTCATTAATATTCATGGAACTATGACATAGCCCAGGCCTAGGCTGAGCAGAAAAAGCAGCCGCAGAATTTGCATAAATTTCGAGTTTGAGTTCAGTCGGTTCATATACGGTTGCAAGCACACTGTGAGGGGCTTGTGTGGCAAGTGCGGGAAGGGGAAGAGAGTGCGGCGGCAAGTGCTGTTCAAATTAAATCTATTAAATTTGCATTAAATTTCGCGTAGGGCGGCACAAAAACGCAAACAAATTTCGCTATGAAATGAATTTATAAATTTATGGCTGCATTTTACAGCAGCAACAAACATTGGTCATCGAGCAGCGAGCAACGAGCATCGGAAACAATAATCAATTATTGGTTAAAATCAACTCAACAGGATTATTGAGTTATAAATGTTTCATAAAATATTCTGCGGCACCTGTCAGGCGACCCTTGCCACCCACTTTTGGGTCTGCTCGTTTGCGGTTTCAGCTGATAAATGTGGCAAATAAAATAAGGCAACAACACGAGTCGAGCCGAATTGGGGTAGCGAAGGACGACTGCAACGTGGCGCACTGTTGATAGCCGTTGCGATCTCTAATTAAATTTTGTGACATGGCCACAAAGCTAACCATAAATAGCCAAAGCCGTTGGCGAATGCATGAAGCATTTATAACTCATTAAAGGCATGCCACATGCGTGTGTGGCAATGTGCTAGGGCAGTGGCAACTGCAACTCTGCAGCTCGGCAGCTCGGCAGGTGCACGGCTTAAAGAGCGGCGGCCTCAGTTGCTGCCAGCAGCAGATATCATTTGTCGCAACGGTGCAGGCATTCGCACATTACGCATACGTCACGTGGTGCAACTCGTAGTGTGAGCATGTGTGTGCAACGCGTTGCAAGCGGCTTTGACTGTCGACAATACGGTCACTGCACAAATGAATGGGGCAAAAGAATTAAAAAGTATAAAAACGCAATTAAAACACAACAAAAATAGCAAGCATAAAAAACAACAATAACAATAACAATGGCAATGGCAAGCTGCCACCATTGTCTGTTTGTCTGTCTGTCTGTCTGCTTGCACCCCAGAGGCAAGTTGACGGCTGCTGCCGCTGCCGCTGCTGCTGCTGGCGACGTAGCGACGTGGCAACATCGCCCTTTGGCTCGGACTCAACTCAATTTGTTCATTTAACTGCTTTTATTTTTATTATATTTACATTTGCTTCACGCTCGCAACACGCTCCACAGATAATTACGACAATAATAAGGACACATTGTCCCCGTCGCTGTCCATCCGCCATTCTTCCCCTCTTCCCCCATCCCCTCCGCTGACCAGAGCACACACATGTCCTTCTCCTTGTTGTTGCTTTTGCCTGTGCTTTCGCTTTTCGCCTTTCGCCTTTCGCCTTTCGCTGCAAATTGCACAACAAATTGCTTTTGGTCAATGCCGGCGAAGGCAGCTCGTGCATCTTGTTTGCCCGAAAACAATTTAAGCCAGAGGTCGTGCCTTAAAGCGTTTGCCTTGCCAGCTGTTCGGCAACCTGCTCGGAGGTCGGCGGTGGGTGATGGGTGGGAAGGCGGATTAAGCTGAAGCTGAAGCTGAAGCCAGCGCATCACGTCAAGTTATTCATACGTGGCAAATTCTGCAATGGTGCAAGCAACAAAGTTCACAAGCTGTGCGTGCTGCAAATCGTCGAAGGCGGCAGGGCGGCAGGTTGCAGGTTGCAAGTCGGACAAGTGTGGTGGCCTTGGGGTGGCATCGTTGCTCGCCTGCCACCAGAAATGAAATCAGATGAAAGCGCATTACATACTTTGTCAGACAATGCCAGGCAGCAGTTGGAAAAGTTGATGCTGCCAGCCAATACGAACACCGCATACCCTGCCACAACAACAACAACAATAGCAACAACAACAGCAACAACTTGCAACACATCACTTCGCATCGCATCGCCTGTAAAAACTTTTCAACTTTATTCTTTTGCCATTTTGAATAAAGCAAATTTGTAGCATATTCTTTTGGCGTTGCTGCAACGATGAGTCGTCTGCCGCATCCATAAATTTCATTGTCTGCACGCATACACACCGCCTCCGCCACCGCCACCGCCACCGCTACTGCCACCGCCTCGCTCCCCCTAACAATTCACCCTCTCACCTCAGCTTCAATGCTCAGCAAACTCAGACGATATGAGGCAATATACAAATTGAAATTTGCGCAAACATGACGTGGCCACCACACCTCTCTCTCTTCCCTCTCCGCTCAGTTAGTTTTATGTTTGTTTTCATTGCTTCGACTGATAACTTGGCAAATGAAGTATACGCAATGTGGGACACCTTCTGTTAAGCATCTTTCCAACTTGTTCTCAATAACAATTTCGTGCAATTTATCTTAAAGCGCAAATGTTTTGATGTGTCTGAAAAAAACTGCAGAGGAATGTTTGATGTTTTAAATAGAATCGAAGATGTGAAATTGAATGAAGTAAGACTACAACAATTCTTTTTATTTGTACTGTTTATTGTGCTCAGTTTTTCCAGTTAATTTAAAGATTGTGGTAGATTTTTTAAAAAAGAATTGAAGATGTGAAATTGAATGAAGTAAGACTACAACATTTCTTTTTATTTGTACTATTTGTTGTGCTTAGTTTTTCCTGTTCATTTAGAGATTGTGATTAATATTTAATATAATACAGAGTTTCAAGTGCAACCCTTTAACATTTTTGTAAATCATTCGCATGAATATTAATAAACTAAATTAAGAAAGAATAATGTGGAAAAATTAGATTGAAATCATTTTGTAATCATTGTTGAAATTAATTTACAGCTTGAAGACAAGCGCAATTGATGATTTTTTGAAGAATAATTGAAGATATTGCCGAAATTCATATACATAAGTCATTCCAATTTTGTTTTTTATCTGCTTATTTAAATTAAAATTAAAATTAATTATGAATATAATACAGAGGCTAGCAATAGTTTTTCAAAAAAAATATTTACATTATAAACAAAATTAATTATAAACAAAGTTTCCAAGGAATAATTTTGGGATGTAAAACCTTGATATGATTTATATTTATTGTAGTTCGTAATCATTGATGCAATTAATTTACAGCTCGTATTAAAATATTTCCAATCTACTGATTTATTTGCTTCACAATTGCATAGGTTAAACTTTTGAAACATGGTGGAAAACTATACTTTAAAGAATAACTTTTTGTTATTTTATACCAAAAACATAACAATTAACACATTTTCAGAGTATTCAGCATCTAAATTATTTCAAGTCGTATTTCTGGTGCGATTAAGTCATGCTGGATGTCACATCCTTGCCGCTTTGAAGTCACATTCATTGTAAATGTCATTCATATGTGATGGCAAATTAAAGTCACTGTTTTTCGGGATTAAATGAATGCTAGAACACGAGTGATAGACACTCCAGACGTCTTCTTGGCCTACATACGAGCGTAGACGTATTTCTCTCTGAGACTCTTTCGCTGCTTTCGTCCTTCTTTCGCACACGTCACAGGACACAATTAATTTAGCATCTTGAAGTTGGTCTCCTGCTCCTTTTCCTTTTCTTATTCCAGCTCCTGTTTCTGCTCGAAGTCTGTTGTTATGTCGTCTCTCCCTCCAACTGCTTTGATGGCACCTAGTTCTTGGTTGCGCCTACATTACACCGTCTTGTTATTTGTCTGCTTTGTATTGTCAAAACGCGCTGTCAAAACAAATGCTTAACAATTTTTCAGCGACGCACACAAGCTCGCAGGGAGACCAAACGAGAGAGACAATGAGAGAGAGAGAGAGAGAGTGCCATCTCTTTCTTCTCTCTATCGCTGTGCCGTGTTTTTGCTGTTGTCTCTGACAGTTGACAGTTGTCAAGTCTGCAATCATCATCATCATCGTCAGCAGCGACATCATCGTCATCATCGATGGGCATAAATAAGAGATGCGCCTGATCATTTGCACCCTCTCTCAGAAGGGTTGCGTCCTAAACCCTAAACCCTAAACCCACCCCCCGCAGCGTCTTGTGGCTATGACAAATGAGAGACGACAATGAATTATATTGTTTATACAAATTACTTTATTGGCACACAGCGAGGCAGCGTTGGCATCAAATTATGTGAATTCGCTTCGAATGATTTATGGCCAGCTCTGTGAGTCTTGTCGGAATGTGCAGCACACAGCTGTATCTGCTGTATGTGGCACCTTTAGCTGCATGCAGCGGCATGCGCGGCTTACCAACTGCTCTGGCAATTAGCAGTATCATGAAGCTGTCTGAAGTATCAACACACAGCTGGCGAGCAAGAGAAGCGAGTGGGAGGAGGGGAAGAGCTTGCTTCGAGCGCTTTTCAACAGCCAAGTCTAATCGCTGGCGCCTGCCACATGGCTCTGGGGATGTGCCTAGGCAGTCTGCCTGGCTGCCACATATTTATGAACTTATTTGCTTCTAAATAAATATTGCTGCAGCAGCCAGTGGAGAGACGGGGGGCGGACTTAAGGGATTTGGCGTTAAAAAGGGTTTACTTATAAATTGAAATAAAGCGTAAAGTATGCCATGGCATGACATGGCGCCTGCTTGCCCCATGCCACATGCCACATGGCCCACAGTGCCTGCCACTCCGATGTTGGTTGTCGATGTGTCGGCGCTTGTGCATTTTCTAAGCGGCTTAATGTTTATGAGCCGCTTTTCAACACCAGCTAGCAAGTAGCAAGTAGCAAGCAGCAAGCAGCAGGCAGCAGGCAGCAAAGCATGCGGCATGTGGCAAGTTGAGCTGGTGCGGCGAAGCTGCCGCTGTTACTTGCCAAACGCAATTGTGGGCAGGCGAACGCGTCCTGCGTGGAAGTGTTGCAAATGTCTGCAATGTGTCGCCATTTGCAATTGTTTCCAGTTGCCAGTTGCTAGTTGCAAGTTGCAGTTCGACTTCGTGCAACTCGCAACTGTAGCGAAAACATTTTGGTAAACAACTTTTGAGCAATGTGGCAGGCTGCCCTTGCCCCTTGCTCAGACACAGCAACAGAATGCGCTTTTGTGGAAAACAAACAAGCAAGAAGCCTTGCAACAAAACAGTGGAGGCGGGGCGGGGCGGGCGATGTGGGCGTGGCGCACACACGTTTCATGCATTTTCACTTTGTAAAACATTTCTGATATGTACGTGCAGCAGCCGTTGCAAAGGGGCAACAACAAAACTTGTGCTGCAAAATTCTATTTAAAGTTTGATTAGCCGCGTGCCAAAAGCACGCAACACACACACACAGACACACACACACACACAAAAGACTCTCTCGCATTACAAGACACGCAAATAATTAAGCAGAGCGAACTTTTAGTGCGATAACTTGATAGCACACCTGGCGTATGCGTAATGCTCGAGTCCCGAGTATTAATTACGTTGAATAAAAGAAGCGAAGGCGGCGCAACCTGTTGAGAGGGCGACTTGCGCTGTCCCAATTCATAATTTGTCCAACAGCTGCAACACACAGACACACACACGCACACACTCACTCACTCAGTGCTTAAGCAGATGCCAAAAGTCAGTTGGACTGTCGAGCGAATGCCATTTGGATGGCAGATGCCCAGCTGTGCCAAAGCCAACCAATGCCTGGCCAAGCTACCCGCGGCGCAGCCGAGTGGACTGTTCCAGCTGGGGCAAGGGATGAGGGGCAAGAGGCGAGGGGAGTGGCGAAGGAGCACAGATGAAGACCGAACTGGAGCTGGAGCTGGAGCGATGTAGCAAACGGCGTTCCAACCAAGATGTAAGCCACAAAAATACTTGACAATTTTTTTGCAATACATTTAACGCTTCAACCAACAACCTCCTCGCCCCTCTCCCCTCGCCCCTCTGCTTGCCGCAGACACACGCGCTTGCCCCAAGTATATTATATATGTATGCATGTGTGTGTATGACACACACACACATGACTGCGAGACGAGTAGCATGTATTTGCTCTTCTATTTGCCATTTCTTGCAGCATAAGCATTTTGACTGTGCTTTGTGTTTTTCTTTATTTCTCTGTATACCCGGCATGGCCAAACTACAAAGGCATAATACGTTTTGTACGAGCCAAAGTGCGTTGCAGCATCGATGCTGAGTAGAAACTACTAAGCATATAATATACGCATTCCAGTTCGTCATTTAGTCCGTCAGTCAATCAGATATTCAGTCATTCAGTTTGTTAAACAATCTGTAGACGTCGTAGTTGGTCAGACAACCTGTCTATCATTTTGTCTGTTTAGGGTCTAGGATCTCTGGGCACAGGACAGTAAAAATGCATTGTTCTGGATAGAATATTTTTTGTTTAACAATATTGTTTGACCGTTTGTCTATCTATCCCTCTAAAATCATAATCATGTTTTTTTGTTAGAAGATTTCTTTGGGTTCTATACAGAGAACAAGAAACGAGCTATAATCAAGTTGAAATTCTTTAATCATATGATGTGAAAACTGAACCCAGATGCTAAATTTCTTAATTAAAGATATTCTAGAATAGTCATTGATTGAACATTTTTTTTAATAAGATTGTTAAATGTTTTTATTAGACCTAGAAACAATATCAATTCAATACTCAATATATTCTTAATTCACAAATGCAAAAAAAGTCATTTGGAACCCAGAAGGCAAATTTTAAACTTTACTTTGAAATCTTTTTAATTATTATTATTTATTAAATATTAATTATTTATATTTGGTTATTTTAATTTTTGCAATACTGTACTATTTTATATTTACCTATTTTTCTATTTCTCATTATTATTTATATTTAGTTACTTTTGTGTTCTTATTACTACTATGTATGTTCGAAGTAACCGTTTTGTATCCAACTTGAAAAATAATTTTTCTTATAAGCATAACAATATGGACACTTTAGCTTGCTAACAAAAATCGATTAAAGACTACAAATAGTTTTGAAGTGCATAATAAATTCAACTTTCGTAATAATCTAAAATACTATTAAGATATAATTTTGTAGTTTTTCAAGGACGCATATCAAATGCAGCTGAATTGATTCCATTACTTTGATTTCAGCTAATTGAGAGCGGGTATCTTTGCAGGCGAGCAGACTCGACTGTTTGCCTACATGTTTTGTTTTGGCGCTGTTTGTCCTACTGCTAGGAGTCCTTCCCCTTGCCCGCCCCACCCCTTCTCGCCGTGCCCATCTGCGACTCGTTGGGCTCGGCAGAAAGATAAAAGAGCGAGCAATAAGTTCATAAAACAATTGGCTCCATTTGCTCTGATTTTCATTGCCTGCCATTTGTGTGACCTGCGCGTTGACCCAGCTTTTCCTGCACCCCCCGCCCGAGCCCTGCCCCCCAGATGGACCTCTTTTCCCTCTGGACTGACACATGTTCCTCTAGTTATTGTTGTTGTCGATGTCGCTCCCGTTGTTGTTGTGACCGGGGGTCTGCACTTGGTCCTTAATTGGTTTGTTTATATTGGCGCCCCTCGGCCAGCTGCAATCAATTGCACACAATGATGGCAATTACAACACACACACACAGAGACACACTTCATTCATGCACTTCAAGACAGACACACCCACAGGGGCAGAGAGGGAGAGATAGAGAGTGAGAGAGAGAGTTAGATGTAGTTAATAATTTTTGTCATTTATGTTTGATAATTGCTTTCGTATTTGTATTTGTAGGCAATTTGCCGTTGTGCCATTGATAACGAGACTCGAGCGGCAACAGCAACAACAACAACAACAATCTGTTGCAACAACAGGGACAACAACAATTACAGCCCGCATTGATGTGAAGAGTTGCAGATCGGAGTTTGGCTTTTGGCTTCTGCCTCATTGCATATTCAGTTAGTTGTGTGCCACTTGCCGCCTGCCACTTTGCTGCTTGCCACTTGCCACTTGCCACTTAGTCGCTTGCCGCTTGCCACTTGAGTTGTGACGATGATGCAATTGCCGATTCTGTCGTCAAACAGTCGAGAGAAAACAGGAGAAATACATGTCGAGTGGTTTTGTTATCCAGGTGAAAGAATTATAACATATACGAGTTCATGTCTGTTTGCCACATGCCACATGCCACGCAGCCTTTAAATATGCGGTAATTAGCTGGAATTTTAGCACTGAGCCAAGCTGCCTTCCCGCCTCTTTTGCTTGCCAGCCTCCCCCGCTCTCGCTCGATAAATGCTGCACCACAAGGCAATCAGTGCAAATGGATTCCTGTTGCGCCAATTGGGCCACAGTCTACGTGTGTGAGTGTGTGTGTGAGTGTGCGTGTGTGTGTGTTGCACCTGTGCAATTAATAATTGCCAGCTCAACAGAGTCTGTCTCCCTGTCCGCCCTGTCTGTGTGTGCTGTTAGAATAAGCTGTTAATTTATGCTGTCAGGCAATTTGAAGTATCGATTGCCAGGCAAATACTCAGCTAGCCATTCGTTCAGTCAATCATTCAGTGAGTGAATGAATGTCTGAGTGTCTGAATGACTCATTCACAGTCCAGTCGGACTGTCGGCTGTCGGCTGTTGGCTGTCGACTGCCTTAGCTGCCAAGTGCCCCCAAAATGATTTGTCCACTCTTGTATTAACTAAATGAGCTGTTTATGTAAATGCGCATATCAAATTAAAAGCCATAAAAAAGCGACAGTTCCCTCTCCTTCTGCCCGTCTCCCACCACGCGGAGACAGTGAGTGAGTGCGAGCAGGCAAAGAGCAGCTTTTTATGATGACGACAAGCCGCAGATTTGAGATGACTTCATTGCCAAGCCGCCGGGCCAAGTCCAACTTTGAGGGCAGTGGGAGCTCATAAAAATACTTTGACTGCAATTGACAGTGGCTGGAAGGAGGGCGTCCTTGATGGCCGGGCATAAATCATTTCTAATTGCGGCAGCTAGGTAAGCAGAGAAGGAGCAGAACAGAAGTAGGGGCAGGAGAAGGGGCAGGAGCTGGAGCAGGGGCAAGAGCAGGAGCAGGATAATACGCTCGTCTTTTCATGCGAGTTCACTAATTGAGCTGGCAGCTTCAATTTGATGTCTACGAGTGGCACTCGTGGCGAGATATGCACATGTATTCATGAATCCATATGAATCAATATGTGAATTAAGCGCTGACAGATTGTTAGCTGCCTTTCCCATCACTCCTTTCCCAGCCGCGCCTCTTTATCGGCAACAGCACGAAGTGTAACAGGTTTTTATGCATTACGTGACCATATGAACAACTTGGCCACACGCACACACCCACACACCCACACTCACACACTCACACAAATAGCGCTGCGAGCTGGCCTATATCAAATAATTACCGGAACTTGAGCGTATAACCAACAGTTTCCGCCGACCAGGTAAAATGTGAACAGGCAAACATTTCAGAGGGAGCAGCAGCAGGAATAGGATCAGAGGGAGGCATGTGGTGGACATGGCCATGGACTGCACATGTCCGTTAACAATAAATTCAGTTGTCAATAATAGTTTTTTAAGCGACAATCCAGCGCAATGTGAATTATGATTCATATTCGCGACTTATGGGCAAAGTTGCCACATCCAATAGGTTTTTGTTGTTGCCTCGTTTGCTTTGCTTTGCTTTGGTTTGTTTTGTTTTGTGTTGCTTCGGTTTTTGTTTGGGAGATGGGACTGCGACTCCTTGGAAATTATGCAAATGTGTCCATTAGCATAAAGTGATTTTGATGAGGCACCAAAGTGGACTTTATGCTTGGCTGGATTTGATTAGGGTTATGCGGCGACAGAAGCCACAGTCAGAGACCGAGTCATGCTCCTGGCCACGCTTCTTCGTTAGTTGCTGGTCCTGGTCAAGGGGCAGCCTAGGCCTAGTGTTCTGTGGAGTTGTGGCTGCTGTTTTCACGGTCAACACTACAAGCAGAGTTAATGCTCTCTCCTACTTTCTCTCTGCCCAACTTGCTCTGAGTTCATCATCCTGTTGCCTTTTTCGAATTTCGAAAACGCCATTCAGCAATTGCCTTTTGCAGCGTATAAGAGTGGCGTATAAGAGTCTGGTTTCACTCTTTAAACATGTGATACCAGGATAACGGGTGCGCTGATAACTCTGTCAATTTGCTATGCTAATGTTTGCCCAACATTCAATTTACATCATCAGTATCATCATCATCATCATTGTTGTGAGTTTCATCATGATGTCCAACAGTGACGTCAGTTGGCAGGTGGTTGCCTGGCAAAAAGGCGACTCTTCAAGCAGAAGGATAACAGCACAAACTAGTTACGTGCATAAATAATAATTCCCCTGCTCCCACACACTCACACCCACACACACACAGGTGAGGCATGTTTGATAGATGAACATTGTGCGTCCCTTTTCCGACTCCAGCTCCTACTTGATCTTATGCATAAATATGGCCAAGAGCGGAATGAGGGCGTTGGGGCGTGTTAACACGAATGTGTGCCATGAAAATGCAATAAGTTAATGATATCAGGCGCTGTCCTCGTTGTCCTCCACTCCCTGCCCTCGCCGCCTAATCCGGCGTAAGCATTTGTGAAATGGCTGAGGGTAACTGTAACTACGAGTACGGGTCCGAGCTGGAGTATAATAAGCGTAAAACTAATACCGCACCCGGAGAAATTATGCGACACTAAAAGCCGGAGAGAATGGCAAGTTGGGCTGCTGATTGGGATCGAGTGCGACTCGCAACGACTTGGGACTCGCCTCTGCTTGCCGTCTCTCTAAAATTGTCACTGAAGCGAATACACACACACACACACACACACACAGTAATTGTACACTTGAGTGTGCATGTGTGTGTGTGTGTGTGTGGCATGCCACAGTCTGCGTTTGACAATAATTGTTTGCTGCTGTCCTTTTTTTATTTGCCAGCTACTCCGTTTTTTATTGCGCTCCAAACCGCAGCCCTGTTATAAGCGTTGGCTGAGTTTGATAAGTGTCAAGCGTTGTTAACCAAACGGGCGACTCGGAGGTGCCTCCGTGTGGCACAGTGTGGCACGGTGTGGCGCGAGGTGTGGCATGGAGTGAGCTGCGGCAGCTAGCGCCTACCCCACAGCAAGATTTATGTGCATCAACGGCAACAGCAGCAGCAGCAAACAGGAAAAACAATTTCATCGCAAGTACTACTCTACAGCACAACATAAACAAAAATCTCCGTGTTGTCCGACTGTTAGATATCCATTACTCTCTGAGAAGCTACAATCATCAAATTGTGTGGTAGATGTTGCTGAATAAACTCGTCTTTTCGCATCATCATCATTTCTGCGCATATTTATAAAAAGAAATTTATGAAGTTTAAAAGTTACGTTAATAGTGAATTGTTGTTAATATCAATTTCAAGTTGTAGAATTTATTTCCATGAATTCATTTTAAATTATATTTTTACAAAATGATTTGTATATTTTCAATTCAATTGGAAACAAAGTGTTTCTCAACATTTTTATTTTTAGTTGCTAAAATAATTTTCACATAAAACATGAAATTTGAATAGCTTCCTATTTATTTATATTGTACTTTTTCAAGTTAATATAAAATTTCAGTAAATACAACTTTACAAATAAAATGAAAAAATATTAAGTTATTTGTACAGTGTTTCTTGCCAGATAATTGTAAATTCTAAATTATGGTGTGACTGTCGCATTAATTAATAAGTATTTGATAGTATACTTGAGATAGGAAATTCGTGAAATATTAAACATAATAAATGCACATAATTGCATATTACTCTGACAACTTACTTTACTTCAGTTTACTTTAAAGTTGACTATAAACCGTCTGAAATTATTATTGTTAAATTGAAATGAGGACATAAATTACAGATTGCAAATATGAATAAATTACAAATATTTAATTGAGTGTCTTGGTGATATATCACAACTGCGCACTTTGTCGCTTGGCATACCCGCTGGATAGTTTTAGAGGCTATCAAAATATTACGAAATTAAATAAAAGCCTCGAAAGGCTTTTGAAAAAATGTTCACTTTTGTAGTTGTAACACAATTAAACACTTTTTGTGTGCTTTGACAAATAGGGGATTGTTGTTGATGTCGTCCATTTTGTTGTTGCTGCTGTTCTTGTCGAACGAAATTGTTTTAGTTGTGCTTGATATGAATACATCGTTCGCTACATCCTCAGCAGGAAAAGGACGATTGACAGGCAGACAGCCGGGCAGGCAGACAGGCAGACAGGCGGGCACGTGTCCTCATTTAATGGTCATACGTCATCCGTGACAGCGGGGGCGATATTGTTGGGAGATGGAGAGGTAAATGAGGAAGAGTTGGGACTTCTGGTCGACACGATGGTGCGCTAATTGCATTACAATTGACTGCTCCAGATTCGAACAGGATAATGGACTAAAACGCGCTAATAATTAACTACGCCAAATGCGACGCGGCACGGCAGCAACGAGAGCGACAGCATCCAATTGGGCAACCAAATGTCACAACTCAGACACGGCATCCTGACGTCCTGGCTGTTCCCGAATTCTCAAGGACATATGTTGATAATATTTCTATTGGCCCCCCGCCCCCTTGCGAAAAAAGAGTTACGCCAGCGGACGCAACATGACAGATGACAGCTGACATGTGACGCAGGGTAGTTCCACAACTTAAAGGCCAAAGTTAGTCTGAAGTGGAAGTGTTGAAGCTGCTTGAGGGTTCGGCATCCAGGATCCAGGATCCAGCCGCTGCTTGTCGTGTGGATATTTGTATTCACTTCGCAAGTGTCAATGCTGCAAAGGCGCAAATAAAAAATGAGCGCAAAATGCGAAAGGCAGAAATATGTTTTGGTAAAGCGAAAATGTATTTGTTTTTGCCGAAGAGTGAACACACTCTATCGAACATTTATTTTACCTAAATGAATATAATAATTACAATCAACTTTATCTAAGTTTATCAGTCGTATGATTAAATGAATTTGGCTGCGAGTTATTTGTTGAGCTACCCTGTGTAGTTTACTCAGGTTAAAGGAGCTGTCAAAAACAAAATAAAATTATAAACTCGAAGTAAATTATTATAAAATAAAACAACCGTCGCAACTTTGCAGTCCAAAAGAATGAACACCAAAAGTTTAAAATATTTCATTTTTTAAATGTTAAATCACAACATCTTTAACTGTAAGATCCTTTGCAAATGTGGTTACTTCCCAATCTTAATTTAATATTGGCAATTTCCTCAATGTGGACTGTTCATAATCGACTTTGAAATGAATTAAAAACAAAAACCACAAATTAGGACTCGATCTCGAAATAAGATTATTTCAAAGCAAATTCTGCTTTATTTTAAGGAATCATTTGTATATTGTTTTCAAATTAAATGTTTTATTCGGTATTTCAGATTCAAATTCTAAGAACACTAAATGCTTTAAACAAATATTTTGAAAAGGATTTTCCCTTTTGTGTACTTTATGAGTATATGTGTTTTTCTGCATCCATTGCTTCAATTAAATTCCCCTCCATATCTGCCACACTGTTTACCGACCTTTAAAGGCTCTGCGACATGACAATTCCCAGTGTGAGGGAAAACCAAGTAGTGCAGAAAGCCAAAGACGATGACGATGAATGTGCGACACATGCCAAAAGATGGGTGGCAAAGGGGGAGGCACATCTCGGCTTCTGTTGGCTGGCAGTCGAATGCAAATTGCAGCCATTTTTGTATGCAATTTGTTGAAAAGTCACAACAGCAGCCACACAAGCAAAATAAGAAGAACAATTTAAATTGTGCTGTTGTGGGCGCCATCTTGAAGCTGAATTTGCGACAAAATCCACAAAACTTTGTAGACCACTTCAAATGGCGTCTGATGGCGCACACATGAGACTGAGAGCTGAGAACGGAGAAAGGAGAAGTGAGAGCGAGCGAATTCGTGATCTAATCATGTGAGATATTCCCGTTCGATTGAGGTTCAGTTTCATCCGCCAATAAATGGCATTAAATTTATAATGCCACTCGCATTTGGCATGTCTGCAGGGTCTCTCCCTCTCTCTCTCTCTCTCTCTCTCTCTCTCTCTCTCTCTCTCTCTCTCTCTGTCTGTCTCTTGTAGTAAGCCAATCTTGTGCAAACATATAATTCTTACGCAGCGAGGAGAAGGGCAGAACACACAGCTCGAGGCGGCACAATGCGGCGTATGCGCAATATGCTGCATGCGTGCCGTTGTCCAGGTGGTTTCGTTTTTTTTTTACTTCTAATTGCCTCGGTCGGAGCTGCAGTTATAAATTAAGGCTTATGGTTGATACATCCTCTGTCTCTCTCCCTCGATTTCTCTCCCCTTCTGACCGACAAAACCGTAAAGCAAACAAATTAAACTCAAAAATATTTTCAACGATATGTGGAGAGCTAATGCAGTTGCCGTGTAACGATTGGCTTGGCTATCAAATAATATTGCAAAAATAAATTGCCACAGAATAAACAAGCAAATATTTACAAGGCAACCAGAGAAGGGGGGCGTGGCAGGAGAGCAGCTGCTGCTGCTGATGGGGTGCGAGGTGCATAGTTGCGAGTAAATAATCTGGAAACCCAAAGCTTGACTTTAATAATAAACCAAGCAAGTGAAATCCCCTCCCCAGATTCCAACTACTGATGTGCTTCTGAGTAGATGCGAGTGTACATGTGTGTCTGTGTGTCTGTGTGTGTGTGCGTGTGTGTGTGCTTGTGTGTGGTGTTTTTGAAAACGCTCTCAAATTATTCGTGTAGAAAAGTGGCAACATATTTGAAAACTTTTCCAATCAATGCCAGGGCTATTAATAATTTATTGGCTGCTTTAAACTCCTCTCTCTCTCTCTATCTCTCTTTGTGTCTACACATTAGGATAGAGACAAGCGGGTAGAGGGGCGGCGACTGTTATTTAGTGTATAGCCATTATATGGCTACATTTTAGCTTTTTTTATTACTGCTTAGCGGCTGAGCCAATCAGAACTTTGGCTAGTTTCATTATAAAATCGCTTTACTCAATGAGCATTCCGCATCATCGGGGGCAAAACTTTGTTTGCTCAACTAAAAATTAGCAAAACTAAAGCCAGCGCCATGGTAATGTTTATTTATCGGCAACTATATATTGTATGCATGCATATTGATTTTTGAAAACAACAACAACTATAGCAACTACAACAACAAATATGCATTCGCATGTGGAAAAAGTATTTTGGAGTTGTAGTTATTCAATTAAAAATACCGCATACCCGAACAACTTGCCTCAAAAAAAGGGAAGCAAGAGCACAATACGAAATTGTAAATAGTATTAGAGGTGTGTGTGTGTGTGTGGGTGGGTTGGATAGTGGGCGTGGCAGCCTGCGGCTTGACGTTGACCAAGCAGAACCCACAACTTTTATGCTCATTCTAGGCCGAATGGCAAAAGTTAGTTGAAAATGTTTTCATCTGCGAGCCGAAATTAAAGTTGGCAAAACTCTCAAATTGCTTATTGTCTGTGCAGTGTACAGAGTACATTGGTGTCATCTGGTGTTGCATGCAACACCAGGTGGCCACATAAGAGGCATGTTTAGTTATTCGCACAGTCGTTTATGCACTTGCACTTGCACTTGCACTTGCACTTCATATTTGCTCAGTGTGGCATGACAATAATCACAGTCAAAGTGTTCAATCGAGGGACGGGTGGAGGAGGGGCAGGCAGCTGTGTTGCTGCCACAGGGATATCGTTGACAATGTTGCCGCCGCTGCAAGCCGTTGCCATTGTCGTTCCTCGGCCACGGTTCAGCGATTGCAATGCTCAAGATTTTAATGCCACACAGTCTTTCGCCGCCGTTGCATATGCTCCGCATGGAAGCGAAAGACGCCGACGCAGCCGCATTAACAGAACAAGCGCTGGGACTTGCAGCTGCAACTGCAACAGCAGCAGCAGCAGCAGCAGCTGAAGCTGGAGGCAGGAGTTCTTGCGCTGCTGCCAATTGCTGCCATTTCCCGTATCCAATACATTGAAGCGTCCGTTCCAGTGTTTGCCGGAAGTTTGCTTCGCTTGGCTGGGATTACATTTTCCTGCTTGTGTCTTGTGTTCTGCTCTGTTCTGTTTTGCCTCTGTATGAAGAGCTTTCTCTATGGAAACTGAACTGAACTGAACTGAACCGAGCTGAATATTGGCAAAAGACGGCAGTTGCCACGCCCCCACGCCCAAGTCCAAGCACAAGCCGCCCTCCATTCTCCGGCGCTTCACTGTTATGTAAATGCATTTTCATGTTTCTGCTCAGCTTATCCTTAAAGTCTATAAATATTTCGTATTGAAAAGTAAAATGAAGAATTTTGTATTTTTACGAGAAAACAATTCGTGTTGTTCCTCCTCTCTCCCTCTCTCCCTCTCTCCCTCTCTCCCTCTCTCCCTCTCGCCCTATCTGTTTCTCTTTCTCACTGTGTGTGTGTGAGTATGTGTGTGCTTTGCATATTGAATGTGCTAATAAAAAATACAAATTTGTACATAAAATTTGTTCAATTTTATTGCCTTGTGTGCCAAACAAGAAGAGTAGCAATTTCCAAGACAACGCATAAATTGATTTCCCCCTTGGGGGGAGCAGTCGGACAAAACTTTAAATTCCATTTCCTGTACCAATCGCAAATCCCTATATTTGTATATCCGGACTTATAGTTCACTTTTTATAATTAGTTTCTTATTTACCGAGTCCACACGGTCATGACAGTTCAATCGTGTTCATTAACAGCTGGGCGATGAATGAACAACATTTGCAGTGATTTTCAGTCAACTAAGAACAGTGGACATTGAACAAATTAAAATTTTAAATGGTTTTTGGGAAAAAAAAATTATAAAATTAAATTAAATAAAAATAAATTATTAATCCAATTTTTAAAATCACGGAACAGTGCCAATAAATAGCTCTGCTTATAATTACGAAATATATTTTTGTTAATGCATAATAGCTGTAGTAATAATGCTTACACTTATGCTTTTTTTAAAGTTAAGATTATAATTTTTTTCAGAAATTTTTGAGTAAATTTAAGAAAATTAATTGAATTAATTAATTCATTCATTTCGATAAGATAGAGTTTATTACTTATTATTAATTTTGATTACATTTAAATTTTGTTTAGTTTAAGTGTAGAATATTACAAATTGGATTTAGTGTTTTTTAATAAAGTACATTATTTTTTGTAATTTTATTTCACATGTTTATAAACTGCAGCATCGCATTTACCAGTTCAGTTTCAGTTTGTAAAGAAATATTTGTTAGTGCAAAGTTAGTGATTTGCTTTTCTTATTTTTTGTCACTAAGCTTATCAATTACTTAGCGCATTTATATTAATCTGTATACATTAGACAAATTGAATAACAAGTATATTTGAATATTTGTATTTGATGAAATTCAAGTAAATACAAGAATATTTAATAAACTTTTCCTTGAGATTTGTTGACCGAAAAATGAACTGAAAATAGTTACTTGCAAGCAATATTAATAATTAATAATGAATTTACTGTCGAGCCCGGCGATTCCCAGTAATTATTTATTAGTGTTGACAATTTCTTGCGTTTCTCAGCTGCATGCGTGAGGTGGCAACTCTGGCGGGTTGCGTGTTGGAAGCCCACAACACAACGAACAAACTGTTGACGCTGACGTCAGCAAATGAAATTATTTTAAATGCGTGTGCAAATGCACTTGAACCATGACACAACCACATGAACACATGCACACCCACACACACACACACATTCACACGAACACTCATAAGGCATAAATTATTAATTAATGCGTGAGCAGTTTTCCGGGGTTCTGTCCCAGCTGTCCAGCATTTTGCTAAGCAGCTCCAATGCACCATTAAGTAGGATGTGGTCCATTGCGAAGGTCAGTGGCGTCACAGTCCCTAGAGAGGGTCATGCGAGAGCGAGAGCGCAACAGAGTGCGAGAGAGAGAGAGAGAGAGAGGGAGAGGGAGAGGGGCAGCCAATGAGTGTTGGGTAAATCTTAAAGCGCGCGAGCAAAGTAAATGGAAGGCAAACATTTTCGCTGAGTACAAAGGAAAAAACTTGGTCCGAACACAGCCGCAGGGGCAGCAATCAAAGGGAGGACCGAAGGGTGCACAGAAGGGGGGGGGCAGGGAGGCGGGTAGGCGGGGAGGCGCTGCGGATATGTGTGCAAAGTTTGCACGTTGAAATCCTTTCAGTGCAAAACGGCTTTTGCAAACACATTTTAACCTAATTTACAGTTAAACATTAAATATGTAAAGCACGTCAGTTTCTGTGTGAACGCGTTTTTGCCGCCATGTGTCCCTCTCTGTGTGTGTGTGAATGTGTGTGTATGTATGTGTGTGTGTGTGAGCGGTTAAGCGGTGCTTGTAGATGCCGAAGTCGCCGCAGAAATGGCAACCGTTGCGTTAGGCTGCGCCTGAGCCTCAACTGCAAAAAAGTTACCTTATTAAATTGCCAATCGAAGCATGTAACTGTAAATTTGCATTGTGTGAGTGCCAGAAAGAGAGAGAGAGAGACAGAGAATGGGAGAGAGAGAGACAGGAATGTTGCTTAGGCAGCAAACGAGAGCATAATGGCAACTGTGATGCTTGCTTATTGCTAATAGCATCAGCAGCCGCCCCTCGTTGTACACATTACTCATACGCACTGTTGCACCCTTTCGCCACTGAACACACACACACACACAAACACACACACGCACACACACACTACTACACATGCGAACACGTAGTGAGCGAATGAGCTTCGCCTATGCGAATTACATATGCAAAAAGTTAACAATCACGTTCGTTTCTAATCAATTATTTCCAGCCTGAGGCTGGCAAAAGTTTCGTTGCCGTTTCAGACTTTCAGCCACGCCCACATTGGTCAATGTCGAGTGGCAGCTCATAATTTATGCGTCGATAATTTCATTTATGATCACTGCCTGTCCCTCTCAGCTGCACACCAAACATCACACAACACACAGCTCGCATATCCTTGTAGAAATTGCACTAATTAACATTAGCATTGCTTGTCCTAGTCCTGGACCAGGCCGGGACATTGAGACAGCTGCTTTAATGCCCGGCAAATCGAGTTAGGCAAACTGTGTGTGTGTGTGTGCTGTGGCTTGGATGTGGCAATTAGCTATCAAGTTGCCATTCTTAAAGCATTGAGCAAACAAATGACCGGTGATTCATATGCTGCTTGGTTGCGGCATTGGATTGTGGCAGCAAATAAATAAATAGTGAGTAAATAAGCAAAGTGCCAGAGTGAGAGAGAGAGCGAGAGGCAGGGCCACAGTGCTTGCCGCACATAAATATGAAACACGATCACAGCACCCCAGAGGTCAGCTGAGGAGTGGAGTCAAGAGTAGTGAAGGCAACTTCTCGCTTGCAAGATTTACGCGTATTTGCGTAAAGTAAAATTTACGCTTGAATGATGAAGTGGCTGCTGGCTGCTGGCTGGTAGGGCAAAGTCTCTGGGAGCGCTTGGCAACGAACCGATACGATGGATGCTTCGCTGCTCGCCAATGTCAGAGGCACTTCAGGTGCTCCCACGCTTCCCTCCCTCCGACGTCCTGACACCCTGCTGCGTATTGTTCGGCTACGGTAAGCCACTCAAGTGCAACTTTAAAACTTCCAAAAATGTATCGACTGAAAAGGAGGAAGCTGTCGTTGCCTAAACCTTCCGGCCGTGGTCTGAGGTTACCCCAAAGGCAAGGCAACAGAGGCAGAGGGAGGGGGAAGTCGTCGCGTCGTGCGTAGCACATTTTCCGCATCAATGCGCGTTTATTTTACTGCTAAAGCCTTTACGAATGAATGAATGAGTGCCTCGCAAACAGGCAATCGCTCCTGCTCCCCTCCCCTCTCCAGCTCACTCCCTCTCGACAGTCAATCCCATCCTGGCAGTCGCCTTCACTTCTGCTTCAAGTGGCTTACGCCTCCGGCAGACAGCCGGAGCCGAAGCCGGAGCCCTTTGTAGAGCCTTTGTTTTAGTACGGACTGCAAAGTTAAAGGAAAAAGAAATCACGATGCATATTTCCTAGATTCCTTTTGCTCCTTTCACTTGCCACAAAAACCTGCGGAAAAAAACCAAGTGATAATAAAATAAAATAAAATAAGAGAAAAAATCGTATTACGAGTAAATGTGGCTAGCAAGTTTTTCAATTTGCGCTTGCAAACATATTTATTGATTTCCGTCTCCGTCTCCGTCTCCGACGCCGCCGCGTTGCCGGATCCTCAAGTTCCTTCCCAGCTGTTGGATTGACTGCACCACATTTAGCTTTGTACTTTTTACTGGAAGCAGGCTAATTAAAAATGTTTCTGGCAAGCACTCTCCTTGTGGCCTCGTGTCCCAATTGAAGTTGGAGCTGGAGCCGTTTAATGAAATTAACTTATCTGTACTTTGGTTGATAATGGCGAACTTAAAGCTTAAATTGAATCAAAGGATTCAGCGTTGTCCTGCGAGATCTTGCTGCTAGGCAGCAATCACAGCATTCGAAGAAAGCAATCGATTGCTGCGAACTGCGTCCAAATGCTACCCAAAAGGACTCCTCAGTCGAATTATGAATACAAATGAATGCCAAGTGCCCTGCTCATAGCACATTATGCAGATAACGTCTGAGAAATTAGCCAGTAAATCGTGTTTGGCAACACAGACACACTCTCAGACACTAGATGCGACCTAGTTGTGCGTGTTTCAACTTGAATGCACATCGAGGCAGGCGAACAGTGAACAGAGTGGCAAGGAAACAGCAACAACACATAGGAATACCTATAATATATACATATACTACATACTCTATTACAGATTTATGACTGTTGAAAATGTTTAGCTGAAAGTCAAACAGAAACTGTAACTGAAACTGCTGAGAAACTTTTCACCACACGTCGATTTGCAAGTGCAATTCACTTGCCTCCCACATTTGTAGTTGACCAGCCATACCCTGTAATGCAAGCCATTGTTTACATTTAAGTTGTATAGTTCTAGTTTCTCAATTCAGATTTGTAATTTATTTGATTTATTTGATTGTATGCAATGCACACTCTGCATTATAAAATCAAAGTAGTTTGCTTTTCAGTTTACAACAATTATCAACAATCTTTGATTTAACTTCAGAGAAAGTTTTTCTAATTCTAACTGAATAATGGAACTGTACAGCGTTTAGTTTCCATGCTTAATTGACACTAATGATTTCTATGATTTTTTTTATTATTTTCTATTGACAGCTTAACAAGTTATAGATTAGAAATATTTCTAATATTAATGTAATGTAATTAATGTGTAATTCTAAAAGGATCATTCTAAGGATCATTATTTTAACAAGTGGTAGATGACCAACTTATTTAAACCACATTAGTTTAATATTTTTTTTAAATATTTTAATATAAACATGGTATACTTTCGGGTGATTGAACATGTATGGCAGATCGATGCAGCATTTCTTTAATATTTCTTTATTTATTTACTTATATGCACATAGTCGACAAAATAAACATATTTTAAATTAAAATAATAACTGATTGATGGCAGTAAAACGAAATTTCAAATTTTAATTCAAATTCATTGTGTCCAATGCTCAGTTGCATTGTTAATTATTAATTTTTTAGGGTATTTGTGCTTCGAGACTCTAGAGAATTCATTGCATTGTGGCAGCTCAATGAAATGCTTCGATTGAAGCCTTAACTTTTGTGAGGCCTACGCTCATCAAGGATACGTTGCCGAAACTCCATTCGTGTGGACTGCCCAGCTGGGATGGAGCACAAGAGTCGTTGCCCAGTTGCTAGAAATGGAAGAGGGGGGGGGGAGAGGTGGGGTTAATATCACTTCCCTTTTTCCTGTTACCGTTGACGTTAAATGTCGACGCGAATTTCATTAAAATAAACTTTTTCTACGACGTTTCAAGTTCATTTTCGTTTTATTTGCGAGGGTTTGAAAAAAAATCACTGCCAAGCAGTTTTGCCTTTTTGCTACCCATGTAATACCCCCGCATACCCCCTTCACCCCCTTTGCAGCCGCAACTCTGCCATTTTAACCATTTTCCCACGTCACCGTCACAATGGTTTTTATGGTCGCCGGGGGTTTTTACGGCACCACCATTGGCTCATTTCCCATGGAATGAGTACTCGCCTCAGCCTCTCTCTAATTTGAATACCTGAAACTGTGACTGGGACTGGGACTGCGTCCGGAGTCCTGGAGTTGAGTCAAGGAGGGCCTCTTGATAACGCCTGCCATTCTTTATTGCTTTTAAATGTTTTTAGAACCCGAAAGTCTTGGCCCCATAAAAACGAGGAGCCACCACATTTCATATACGAATTGTCTTTTATGGCCTAAAGAAAGGGGTCCCAAAAGTGGAAGGGGCAAGGATAAAGCAGCTCTTGACGTAATTACTTATCAGGAAGCACTAAAACTGAAGCATCGATCGATCTGGCCAACTGCAGCTCCAACGCCATCGTTGCAGTGGCGACAAGCTTGGAGCTTCATGGTCGCTTCTCCGCTTCTTGATGAACTGGACTTGCGGAAGAGTGGACAATGTGTGTGGTAAATGGTAAGTGGCGAATGGTAACTGGTAACTGGTAACTGAGTAAGTGGCAAGAGGTGGGCAGAGCAGGGCTAAGTGCCAGAAGCTAAGTGCCGCTTCCGGTGGTCGCCATGCCATAAATTCACGCTCATGAAAGCCTTTCACCAGCCACTTCTGCCCCTTCAGCTTTTAGCCTGCAGCATTGCAGTTGCAGTTCACCTACACCCATCTCCCGTCCAGTTATTGTTGCAATTAATAAGAACGTCGCCAGGCGTCGGCGTCCATCCATGCGTCCGTCTGTCTGTCCGGCTGTCTTGCCACTTGGCTGCATAGCCAGCCAGCAGCTGACCCCGCCGGGCCAAGCGAATATTTACTGCTGGCGCAGAGGCTTGAAAGGAATCAAGGCTCAGCCTGATGACGGCTGTGCTGTCCCTGCCTCAGCCTCTGTCTGCGCTGGCAGCGTCAGCGTGAAATGTCCTCTGCCCATTACATTTGCATTGCCGTTACAAGCATTTCGCATTTATCGCAACAACAAGCAGTTGAAGAGCAGCATGAGCAAGAGGAGCAGGAGGAGCAGGAGGCGGAGGAGCATGTACAACAGCAACTGTAACTGCAACAGGGACTGCAATGAGAGACTACAATGGTTGCCCAGAAATCTCGTCGCCAACAGCTCGTAGCGATGCAGCTGCCTGAGAACAGTAACAGGAGCAGGGACAGGACGAGGCAGGACTAAGGACTACGGGGCAGTCAGCCGTGGAGAGAGACAGAGAGACAGAGAGAGAGAGAGAAAGGGAGAGGGAGCGAGCAACATTTATTGTTTGCAAAGCCTTGTTTATTATTTTACGTGCATTTCGCTCGCTTCTCATCTTCTTCAGGGGCACAAGGCGAACTCTTTATGATTCGCTGCTGCTCTGCTACTCGCTTGGCTGGCAAGGACATTTGTAAATAGCAAGCAGCCTCCTCCTAGCACCAAGTGCCCAAGCCGTCACGGATGCTGCTCCGCAGTGAATTTGAGCCTAGCACTGCTTCGTCTTGCCATCGCTTCCATCTGCTGGCAACGATTTTATTCACTCGACTCGAGTTTATGTTTGTCCAGCCCCCGATCCCCGAACCAGACTTCAGAGCATCGCTGCTTTTGGGTTTTGCCCAGGTCGCGCCGGCTGCACTTTGTCCGACTTTGGACTTGTATGCGGTTTCTTTATGTTTTAATGCCGTTCGCTTCCGTTCTCATCCCGCTCTCCCTCATTCCCATCGTGCTCGTCGTTCGCGTCGTTCTCGTCGCCAAAAGTCCTTTGTTTGTACACTTGTACTTTATGTGCCCAGCAAAATTTATGCGCCGCTAAGTGGATTCGTGGATTTTTGCGTTCGCATCTTGCACTGCCAGTTGCACATCCTGTTCCACATCCACTTCCCGGTCGCCATCCACTGCCAAACTCGCGAACAAGGCACCAGGAAATGCATACATCTCCACTCCACTCTGTCCGGGATTTGTTCAAATAAATCTAGACAAATAAAAACGCCACGCCTAATTAAATACAAAACAAGTTAAAGCAAGTTCCGAGGGCGCCACTACTTCCGTGTACTTCTCAGCATCTCCGTCTCCATCTCCGCCTCCATCTCCCACTCCCTTTCCAATGAAATCGTCAAATAAATGAGTGCGAAATGCAATTAACCTGCGCGTGCCAAGGATGTTGTTGCTCGTGCTCTGTGTTCCCATCCAGAGCACGAGGCTCATTTATTACGCCATTTATCGAACAACTTTCGGAGCTACTTGCAGCCTCCCAGCCTCAAAGAGGGTCTGCCATTTGCGTAGATAGAAAAACAAACCCAATCCTCGGTGTTATCCCGCCATCCCATTGACGCGGACATAAAATCGTAGCAAGTACAAATCTTCAATTAACGCAAAACACAGCGCACGAGAAAAAAACGAAGGGAAACAAATACAAAAATAAGAAGAACAAAAATAAAGTCGGAAAAGGAAAAGGCCAAAAACAAAAAGGTGATTCCTGTTGCTAATTGGAAATTGAGGGGTGGAAAACTGCAGGCAGTCAGGCCGTCCAACCGTCCGGCAGTCAGGCGGCAGTCAGGACTGCCGGCCAAGACATTTGCCATAAAAAAGCGAGTCCTGCAACGAAACCGGAAGCTTAAGCCGACCGTCCTCTTTAGGGGAGGTAGAAATGGTCAGTCAGCGTCGAAATGATTGTCAATTTGAAGAATTAATGTAGAATGCGACATCAAGTTGACTTTGGGTCCAGAAATTACAAGTTCCAGCGTCGATACGATTCCATTCAATTCGACTCGATGCGATTCGTTGCGATTCGATTCGATTCGATTGTTTAAAGAGCATGCTATGGATTTGACCTTCAAAGAGAACTGTTTGCTGAGCAGCCAAATTGATTTTCATATTCATTGCCATAATGTGAATGGCAGGACAGGCATCCCTGCCCACCCACTTAGTCCTGCCCCTTCCTCTGGACTGTTTGGAGAATGGGCGGCTTACCTCATAAATTAAACATGCGGCACATAAACTAAAGTGAAAAATGCCGCCAACGAAAAGGGAAAACACACATTTAACTGTATATTTGGAAAGATTTTAAATATAAATTTCAATATTTAACTACGTCGCCGACAGGAAACGGTTGCCAAACGGACGAACGGGCGCTTGGGCAAAGGGACTCAGGAAGCGCCATGACAGCGGAAATGATCCATCGACCTTGTTCTGGCTGCGGAAGGGGGTTGAAAGCGGGGAGGAGGGGGGAGGCAAAGCGTCCAATACTGTACAACATCCCTCTCTGACAATTTATTTGGGTATTGGCCATGTTTGAGCCAACAACAAGAACTACAACAACTACGACAGGGGGAAAAAAGGTTTGCTGACCACAAAACGTTGAAAATATTTGTGTTTCCACTTATTTGCATTAATGCCCCAGAACCGATCTATATATGTGTGCCTACGAGTGTGTGTGTGTGTGTGTGTGTGTGTGTGTGTGGGGGAGTAAATGTACGAGCGCATAAATGTTTTAAATAACCTGCGACCCATATGAGGGAATAAACAACAACAGAACATTGCGAAAACATCAAATCATAAACAAAGATTACAATTTTATATTACAAGCTCGTGCATACAACAGATACATTTCAACCGGGGCTAACCGAATATTTGCCCTTCGACCTTAACTCAACTTCGACTTATAAACGTAGCTTTCACCCACCTCACCAATTCACAAATATATGTGTATGTTAACATGCATTTGCTTTCTAAATATACAAATACGCCGAACCGCTCACACATATCACATTTAAAAAAAAACTTGAATTTTGTAAATAACATACAAAAAATAAAAATTAGAATCTAGGTGGAGCCGTTTGTTAACTCATCTTGTCTTTGTATTTAACAATCTGGTAGCATGTTGTTTGTGTGTTCATTTATTTAAAATTAATATAGAGAAAGAACGTTCTAGTCAAGAATGCCCGACATATCACGTTTATATAATATAATATTATATAATTTACAGGCTATATTAAGAGATATATTGTTATATACAATTTTCATCAGACAATGTGACTCGTTCCTTATTTGGCATTGCACCCAACATTTAAAATAAACTTGAAAATTTAATACCTTTTTATTCATTTTTCTTTATAGACTAGAAGAAATAAAGATTGTAATAAATACATTTTTATTTAAGAAAAATTAATTTTCAGGAGTAATCTAAAATAAAAATAAAAAATTTTAACGATTAAAAAGTTTTAAATTTATTACAGCAAAATGAATGACTAATGTCACAAAATGTGACTAAGGTCACAAATTTTTATCTCAGAACAAACTACTTTTATCCCGTTTCTTCATTCAAACGAAATTATAAAAATAAACATATATTTTATTATTCGCTTTACACAAATTGTAAAGTCATACCAAGATTAAACAGTCATGCTTAATGGTGAAAAATCCTGCATATAGAAGAAATTTTGAATAAAATCTGTATACACTTCCAGTCCTGTCAACAAATTACTGCAAAAACAAACATGTAAATTTTATTATTTTGAAACATTCATATATTATTCTCATTTCGAAGTTATCCCAGATTTAGTTGTGTATGTCTGAGCAGTCCAATACCATGGTTTTCGCTTATTTTTTTTGATAATATTGTTAAATCCACTGTGAGCAAAAGGTCTATAAAGTGACATTAAGATTATGGTCGATGAGGAGTCTAAGGTTCACCAAAGCAAATGGTTCCAATTTGTCGAAATAAATAAATACTGTCGCGGCCCACTGAAGGATTGCCGATCGGAGCCCTGTTTGCGAGACGTGCAGTTCCGAAATTCTGATCCTACTTTTGGGCCGACTAATTTGAGTTTGTCTTGGCAACTGGCGCACAATCCAGCGGACAGTTTCCATCTCAACGATGTCAGTGACTGTGTCCAGTTGTCACCTTCGAAGGACCACATTCCTGTTCCGCAAGACATGAAGAATCTGAGCACGATTCAGAAACGTAAGGCAAAGATGAAGACGACACACCGAAATCAAAATGCTAGGACAAAAGTGTCTTTTCCTCTGCCCAAGATTATGGTCGTGGATGCCGTGAACAAACGAACAACTATAACTACGAAGCGGAAACACAACCAAGGGGAGCAAGACAAACGAAAGGATCAGGTGGAACGCCTGATCCAGGAAATGCATTGCGATCCTGTGAAACGTCCGCATCGTGAAGTCCCTGCCCAGAGTAAGGCCAAACGGAGTTATGGAGTGCCGCTCTGTCGTCGCCCAACGATGTTACTGGGACCTCAATATCATGCTGACTTGCAAAACTTTTATCAACAGCAGTACTACAATCAGATAATGCAGCAACAGCAAATGCAGATGCAGGAACAGATGTTATACTATCCCGGTGAGCAGTTGGGATATATTCCCCAGAGTCAACGATATGCAGTGCCCCTTGAATCCATGTACAAGAATATTAAGAAGGGCAAACGTTATTGCGGCAACTTTTACTACAGATAAAACCCGAGGCCATCTAACGACCATGATTCGATATTTGATTCGCTGTAGTCTCTAATGTGACTTTACGCCTAGAAAAATTTGACTATATATCATTTCATAAAATGTTTAAATATATTCTATTTTATGACCATAATAGGAATGAATCTCTATGTACATATATGGATTTACATCGAACAATTAATGGCTTAGATTCGATGAGAGTCCTGCGCTTTTGTTTGTGCTTCCAATTCAAATTGATTCTTGGTCCCTGGCTTTGTTTATGTTCCGAACTCGTTTAATTGATGCAGATCGCATCCCGCATCGTCAAATTGATTCGATTGCCAAAAATGCGAAGTCATCTTGTTACAATTGTAATTGCAACAGCAATAGAATCTGAAATGCTCAATTAAAAAAAATCAATTAAATCGGTGATGTAAATTTGAGTCGAAACTTCGATGGCGATGCTAATCGACTTTTCTAAAATGATAAATTGATGTTGTGTTAAACAGCGGGTGAAACCTAATCCTTTATTTGTACCTTAATTAAATTTAGAGTTTAATACAGTTTCATTTTTTTAACAAGCAAGAATAAATTTTCTCTATCCGTCTGTCATTCACATTTAATTAATTTTACAATTATATTTCATCGCTTAATATTTAAATTAAACACCGCTATGGTTTTTTAAACACAGAACACTAAAATCTCGAACTTGTCAATGCGGCACTGAAACCAAATCAGTAATATTGTAAAATTGGGTGACCGATGTTTTGTCGAGCATCGATGCATCAATGACCATCGCCAAAAAATTATCGAGTTTTTTTTAACATCACTACTCTAACATGCACTGACCCGATCGACCGATGAACGATTGAAGCACTGTCAGTGGACAGTGGAAATGCCTTCCTGCTGGGCAACTCCATCACTTATGAGCTTGTGGGGCACAGCGGGGAGTCCGCGGCGCTAATTAGCCCTCGGAACACACAGTTTGCAGCGATTCAGCTGGCAATGAGGTGCTCATTGATGAGGGCAGAGCGGGCCGGGGGTTGTCCTTGTTGCCCTTCAATGACCTGTGAATGGAGTTTGGTTAGGGACGGGAATTCGGGTATTTTAATATACTCGCACCTCTTTGGCATAAATGATGTAGGTGGAGGTGGGTATGGAGGGAGGTGGGAGATACAATTAAAATCGAAATGAAACCAACAAACAAAAACAAACAAATCGCGAAACAAAGTAAAGCGAAACGAAACGAAAAACGAGCGAAAATAATGAAGTGGATAAAGTTAGCTGTAAACGAAACGAAAGCCAAACTGAATCAACAGAGGAACAGGAATAGAAAAAGCGCAAATACGCAAAAGTGAGTGAGCGAGAGAGTGAGTGTGTGTGAGTGAGCTGGAGTGTTTGAAGGAATTTTGAGTGAAATTCAAGGTATCATGGAATCGAATGTGCTCTGCGAGGGCGGGCGGCAGTGGCGACGGAGGCGGTAAGAAAACAACATGAGAAAACTTTTGTAATTACAATAAAATTTTCACAAATAACTTTCAATTGTTTGTGTGAGTGTTGTCTTGAGTGTGTGTGTGTGTGTGTGTGAGTACGTGCAAGTGTTACAGGGCTGGAGAGAAGCGGAAAATGAGGCAGCACCTTTAATAGGCGTCGGCAGAGTACGAAAATTGTTGGCCAAAATTTGAATGGAAATAAATGCGAGACAAGCGACAAAAGAGCGAAGCGCAAAATGAAAAGAAAACACTGCAAAACAAAGTGAGTGTGTGCCTGTGTGTGTGTATAAGTGTAAAGTAAATTACAAATTATAATTAACATTTTGGGCAGGGTGTAACGGCAGGAGGGGAAGGCAGGTAATCCCAGCTAGAGCTGCACTCAGACTGCTCTCAGCCCTGGACTTGGACTTGAGTGGTTTTCTTTTGGTGTGTGTACGAGTGTGACCAAGTTGATGGCTCATTTTTTCACACAAATATTTGTGCCGTTTTTGTGTGTGTGTGTCTGTGGAAATATTTGCATTTAATTTCATAAAAGTGTCGACAGCCTCGGGCTAAACTCAAAGCCAAAGCCAAAGCTAAAGCCCAAAATATGATCCGATCTGAATCGAATGGCAATAAATTGCAAATCTGAACAAAAGTATCTGCATATACTACACACAAAGACACACACATACATATAAACATGTACTTAGCGGGAGAGAGAGATGGAGATAGAGAGCAACTTGTCGTTGAGCTGATAATGTGCAAAGACAAATAACAGAAGCAAAACACATGGCATATCAGGGCGGGGGAAGGGGAGCGAAAGGGAATGGGCTGAATCAACAACAATAAGCAAATAATGGTTACAATGGCTGCCTACTAAGTAACAAAAACAACAACAACACCAACAATAGGCAACCCCCAACAAAGTGGCAAGTAAATCCCCTGCCCCTCACACTATACGGCAGCAGATGAGACGTGGAGGGAGAGAGAGGGAGATGGAAGAAAAGAAGTAGCGAAGTAGCGAAGGGATGGAGGACAAGATGAAGCCGAATTTGAGGCTGAAGATTACGAACTTCAGAGAGTTTGGCTGCCCTATAAAAAGAGAATACAGTCGAGACAACAAGAAATGGAACAACAGCAAGATGAGTGAGTAAAGGGAAAGAAAGAAGGCAAGAAAGCAGAGGGACGCCGATTCGCAATTGATGTGCCATAGCCTATAGCAGGGTGGATGGAGTTGGTTTGTGTGGGGTTTATGGGATGAGAGCTGGATCGAAGCTACAAGCTTAGGAGTTGCACTGAGTTATGTTTCTTTCGTGTATACCCTGTATTGCGAATAACGAATTTTAGGGTATTTGTACGTGGATTGTAAGATTATTTCTGCATCAACATGAAGAAGCTAAAAAAACCGTCTGAGTAAGCAGACATACAGATTATTACTATTATTTTGTATATTTTATTCCTTATTTGTGTATATAGTACTTTAGGTAGGATTGCTTTTAAATGCACATCTACTATGCATATTATTATTGAAATTTTGATATTCATTTCAAATTTTGTAGCTTTTTCCTAAAACTAAAAACAATATGTCTGCAGAATCCAGCTCTGACTTCATGAAAACGTTTAGTATTATACAGCGTCTATAATGGGGCTATATATGTAAATATAGACATTCAAAATCATTCATTTGCCATTCAGGAAAATAGTTCAGAAATAAGTGAAACTTATTCTCAATTTTCTAATGTAGTAGTGCTCACTGCAGGGTATGTGCTAGTCGAGCATTTACCACTTTTGAGCAGAGGAAAAGTGAGAGTCGCAATAGGCCGATTATTTGCATGCATCTCGATAGAATGGGCATCCAGATGTGCTCAATGCGGTTTAAGAAACAGCTAAATCCCTCTCAAGCAACAGACATTGCATTTCCTGCCATTTCCGGTTAAGGCGTTTGCAATAGCCACGCCAACCCGCCCGCCTCCCTCCGCTCGACAAACTAGCATTGGAAATCGCTGTAGAAAGTGAACAGCAAAAGGAGAAAAGCGAAGCAAAGCAAAGCAAAGCTCGAAATGATAGACTGTCTGAATGTTGTGAAGCCGGCAGAGAGCTTTGAGGGGAATGCGGGGGGCACAGGGTGTTGTTTGTTGGCTTGATGGGTTTGACGGAATGGCTGGGATTGGGGTTGGGGTTGGGGCTGGTGTCGATGCTGCTGGTTGGAATCGGGGTTGGGGTTGGGGCTCGCGGGTTTGGGGCAAACTGATGTGCAAAATACATTTGAAAAGGAATTCATGGTCGCAAACGCTTTGAGGTTTTTACACTTGGTTGTATTTGTTTTTTTTTTTGCTTTTCGGATTTTTTTTTTTGGTTTTTATTTACCCAGGACATCTGGAGGCTGGTTCAAGGACAGCATAAAGGAAGCAAAAGCATTGCGAGCTCGTCATTTGGCTTCCTTTTTTTATGCAATTTGTTGTTTTCATTTGCTGTTTTCGTTTTCGTTTCGTTTCGCATAAAGAGATTAGCGCTCAATTTTAAATTGAGAGGCTTATTAGAGTACATTTTGCATCTCGCTCGCTCCACTTGCCCTCTCCCCCCCCAGACGGCACTTTCCGCCCTGCTGATTGAATTGCGCACTTGGCCTAAATTCAAAGAACGTTTGTTTCTAAGGATTTAATCTGGTTTTTATTGTTCATTTGCCGAATTCCTCGAAATATGTGCCATTCTCTCCGATTCCTACAGCAACAATTCCACCCCTTCCCCTCCCCTCTTAGATGAGCAGACGTTCTACGTACTACGCTAAGCAAATTGCACGCGAAGCTTTCCCGCGGGACTTGTCGCGTCTAACGTGCTGCGTGTAACAAGTGTTTGTTGTTGTCTCTCGCATTGCCACACGTGTATGTGTGTGTGCGTGTGTGTGTAAAGTAATTCTCTCGCAAATGAAATGAAAATTACTTACACTTGGCAGGGGAATTATTAAAGTGTAAGAAGGGGTTACGGCAGCCAAAGAAAATGCACATAAAAGAGTGTGGCAATTGTTGCTGTTCAACTTTGTATTGTCGGCAATCATTTCACTGTGCTTTCATTCCAAGCATATCAAAATTAAACTGTTGATGTTTGTTTACTCCTTGCTGTTCCCTGCTACCATTCACCCACCCCTCAACCAAGAGTCCTGTTCAATCGAACTCGTCACAACTTCTACAGGCGACAGGACTTCTACGCATTTTATACTTTGTATAACAGTTTTCTGGGTGCACAAGGACCTTGTATAAGCAGCTGACTTATACTCAAAAACAGCCAGGAACTCCGACTCACGTAATACGATATACGATATTCGATACGATACACAGTAAACACAATATAACTCGTAACGGAAGCAACCCCCTTTTGTTTCCCTTATACCCTTCTACGTATGCGAGTTCAGGCAGTTGTATAAGTGTCGCATACTGAAACTACCACCACCACTTTTGGCATTTTATGCGACGCAGCATACAAGCTGTTGCTCGTATACGACTTGCCGTATACGGCTACGGTTTGCTGCGTCTCGTATGCGTATAAGAGCACAAGTCGCTGTTGGCGTATAAGTGTAATAACCGGCTGTGACTTTGAGCAGGCAAAGCGTTACACCTGCAAAGGCAGCGTCGGAGCCAACGCCAAACTAATACAAATAGGTTCAATTGTTTGTGTTATCAATAACACAAGAATAAGTACAAGAGCAAGAGCAAGAACGAGCGAGCACATGCGTTCTCCAATCGCACTCTCTTGCTCGCTCTGCTCCAAGCTGAGCCTGCCTCACGCTCTCGCTCTTGCGCTCGCTCTCGCTCTCGCTGTACAAGTTCACACACAGCCTGTGTGAACGAAGTGCACGAGAATCGTGCTCAATTCGGTTCGTGCGTGTGCTCGTGTCATCGCTGGCTGCCGTCTGCTGGCTGCTGGCTTCGTCAGATGGAAGTTTTAGTTCGGTTTTAGCTCTCATTCTGTGTGGACGGCTTGCTTACGCCAAGCATACGGGCCGTTCAAGTGCGTCGCGAGCAGCCACCGTCGAGGAACCTACACAGACCCACACTCACACACACTCTCGTAAACTTACGCGTACACACGCACAGACCCATACACACACACACGCATGCATAATAAGCAGCCGCAGCAGCCGCGCGGTAACAACGCCAAATTATCGAGTCTGCGCCAAAAAGTGATAGCAATTGTTAATCTTAAAGTAGTGCAAGAAGAAATCTAAGCGTACCCTTAACCGAGGTGGAAGTGCCCAAAAATTTAAATCGTCCCGTACCGTCCTCGTGTGGTCCCATCTGGACGCCGTCGCCTCGCGTCTCTTCGCGTCGCGTTGGTTCGTCGCCTCGTCAACGGTTTTGTTGCAAGCTCTTCGCCGTCTGTCCTCTGCCCTGTCCGCCGTCGGCAGCTGCAGTCAGCGTGCGGCATGTCGCAGGTCTTGGCCGCAGCAGCTCCTGCTCCCCTCGACTCCTCTTGGTGCCTTTGACGGCAGCAGCAGCAGCGGCAGCAGCAGCAACAATGCGCTAACGAAAGCCCGGCAACAGCAGCAGGCAACAACAAATTCGCACCTCCCTCTCCGCTCCCATTTAGTACGGCCTGCATCATGTCTAAACTTGTGCTCTAAACTTGTGATCTAATCGCGCGTACGCAAATTGATCGTCGCGAGTGCAGCGAGTGCAAAGTGACGTCACAAAACAGCGAAGCGAAAGCAACAGTAGCAATAACAACAACAACAACAACAACATCGATAACGATTGCGATTGCGATAACTAGAATAACTGGCTGCAAATGCGGCGCGGCAGCAAGTGTAGTAAATGCGGCACGTTGTTATAGCGTTGAGCATTGCGAGTATCGGACTCAGCAGCGCCAGCTGCGACAGAATAACAGTACCAACAACGGTAACAACAACAACAACGGCTACGAAATGGCAGTGACAAAAGCCGAAACTGCAGCCGCAGCAGAACTGCGACTACACGAACAACAACAACAACAACAACAACAGCAGCAGCAGCATCGATGCAACTACAACAATTATTGTTGCCGGCAACAACGGAAGCAGCAGCAACAGCAGCAACAACATCGACTGCAGCAACAGTCGCATTGGATTAAACATCTTCAAGTGCTGTGCATTGGTAAGTTTAGCACTACGAGTTTCCCAGTCGCCCCCTTGGGAGGCGTGTTAGTGGCGGGGCTAGAGCATAACGGTAAAGGAAGCGACCGCCTCCTGCAGCTGTTGCTGTTGCTGTTGCAATATTTATACCCCTGCTCATTAGGCCAGCCCAACACACACACACACACACACACACACACACACACACACACACACACACACACAAGTCATTCAGCTTGACTTTTGCGGTTCGACGACCGACTCAAGTCAGCGGATGAGACTGACGATGAGGATGAAGCACATTAACAGCAGCAGAGCAGCAGAGGAGCAGAGGATGGGGTTGAGTGTGTTGGTGTTGTGGTAACCCACTTCCTTTTAATAAGCGCTGCGGTCAGCGCAGCCTTTTGAGGTGTCTTCTTCAGGCGAATGCAAACAAGCCAGAGAGCTGCAGTCGAGTGTGCCCGACTGCAAGATACCCGCTTCCAACTGAAGTCTACAATATTTTTATATTTTGCCATGCCGTTTTGGCGCTTTGCTTGCTGAGATCTATGAATATGCCCTTCTAGCCAACCGATAGTTGTCCTTTCTGCTGGCGAGATGACAGTTCATCTGGCTGGGATTAAGTTGCGGCATTGTGTGTGCTGGCGCACAGTGGCTAATTAATAATTATGGAGGCAGCAGCAACTGGAGAGCCGGACGCACGTTTGCAGCGGTCTATTTCCGCCCCAGCCACACGTGATTGTGGCCAGCAATCAAATCAATGGTCAATGGCCAATGCAGCCAAGTGTTCAAGTGCCCAAGTGCCTAGTTTGTGCCAAGTTTGTAGCCGTTCTTATCGGACGCTTCCGCCCTTCAATCCCAGTTGGTTTGGGCCACGTAGGGCCATCAATTGTGCGACTCATCGTCATCGTCAGCGTCAGCGTCCACGTCGTGGACGGATCCCGTTTTCCGATTCCGATTCCGATTTCAATGGGGGCCACCAATAACAACAACAATAACAATCAAATATAATTCACAAAATATGTTTAAACGCCCACAGATTTGCTTGGCTTTCAGCTGTTGTTTTTTTTTATCCACTTCTTCTCTCCACTCTGCGGTGGGCGTTTCCTCTTCTTGTTGTTGTTGCTGCTGTTGCTGTTATTGTTTTTGGCTGCTCTTCTTCTTTATTGACTCTGTTGTTTTCCTTTGTTGCTTGATGTTTGTTGGTTGTCGCTTGTTTATTGTGGGCAACGGCAATCAGCAGCGCCAACGGCAGCGCAGGTTGCCAACAATGCGACGTTGACACATGTGCGACTATTAAAAGCTGCCTCCCCCCTTCGCTGCCGCGCAGCCGAAACCAGGGGCGGGGAATAGTCAGGGATACGCCTACGAATAAAAGATAGCCCGATAAGACGATGAGGCGAGGCGAGCCAATGCTAGAGCTTTGCTTTGGTCCAATTAGTACAAATGCTGTGCGCGCACCTGGCAACAGGATTCGGGAAGGCGGACGGACGGACACGCCTCCGCAAGGGAGCTGCGACCGCAAGAGTCAACATGGAGACGAAGAAATGAAGATGCAAAGATGAATACAGTGCGACAGAGAAAAGCATTTATTTGTCAGCACAAAATAATCAAGGATCATAATATGTCAACAAACTGGAGGGCAGAGGGCGCAGTTAGTGCGTGGGCAGCCAAGGGGGAGTGGGGGGCGGAAAGCGGGGGCAGCTGGACAGCAAAAGAAGCACAAGGACACACACGCCGCACAAAAGCAGCAGAAGTAGAACTAGCAGCACAGGCAGAAGCAGATAAAGATGAAGCAAAAAAATAAAGGAAGCGAAAGGAAGCAGAGTTTGGGAAAGGTTGGCAGCTCTGAAATGTGTGCCAGCCAGCGAAAGTGTAGCACAAACATGGCGTAATAGATAGCAAGGTAAGAGGGGGGAGCAGGCGGCCATGGTTGTCTCTGACAGCTGGTAAATGTGCTGGAGTGCATTGACAATACGCAGCAACTGCTTGACCAGGCCAACGCCTGACCAGGCACCACTTGAGAGAGGGAGAGGGAACGAGGTAGAGGAAGCTGCAAGCAGGAAACTGCGCTGCGAATTCAATAGAGTTCCACAGTTCAAAGAGCAAATGTTAAGCACACACACGCAGACAAAGCGTGGTGCAGGGTATTATCTGCGTTTATATAGAAACCGAAGCACAATCTGCAGGAAGCAGATCTCAAAAGGCCCATTGAGCTCAGCAGTTGCTTGGTTGCGTTGCTTTGCGTTGCGTTGCGTTGCTTTGGTTGTTTGGTTGCTTCTGCATTTGACTTTGTTTGTTCTCCGCAAGGAAAGTTAATTGCGCTGCTCTCCACCTGTCAATTGCCAGCCGAGCTTGAAAGATTGCTCCCGTTGGCCAAATGCTCACTTTGGGCCCAAACTGCTGCTGCCGCTGTGAACTGTTGCTGTGTGGGCAGCTACAACGCCCATGTCGAAGATATATTGGCTACTTGGCTGCCACCTTGAGCTTACCTGTCGAGACAGCAAGCGAGTCAGTTGGCCAGTTAGTCAGTCAGACAGTTGGCCAGCTAACCAGGTAGCAACCAGTTTGTTAGCCAGTTTAAGCCATGGCTCAGCTCGGCTCGCAACTCTTGACTCCCACACGCGTCTACTGCAAGCGACACAAGCTTCGACGTGGGCGCCTCAAAAGTTTACGTAATGCGCAAAGAAAACTGAAAGCGGACTGGTTATGAGTTTTGCTGCGCTGCACTTGCCGCTGCCAGCTTGCCACATGCGGCGTGCGGCGTGCGGCACGGGCTATTTAAAGACCCATAGACTACATTGGCCACACGCTCGCAGTCGCTGTTGCACTCACGCTCACACTCGCCCTCGCAACGCGGTCGCAGTCGCCTCATGCCTCAGGTTAGGGGCATGGCTCGTTGAGAATGCCACTGTAATTGCTGATGAGATGTCAACACTGCAATGGCAAAGGCAATGGCAAAGGCAAAGGGAACTGCAAATGCCGTTTGCCGCATGCAACAGCTAACAAGCAAATGCAATTTGGTGCAGAGAAAAAGATGCACATATAAATAAATCAGTTGCACTTTCAGCATGTGGCAATAACAAAAATAGAAGCGAGACGCGACAAACGAAAACAAAAGTGCACTTGAAGTCGCCAGCAACAGAATCTGTGGCAGGCCACAACGTTGAAGCGCAGTGAAGTGATGCGATGTGAACTCCTGCAGCGTTTCTCAATCGTAGCATGTGGTAATTGCTGTGGCAACTACCTGAGCCCAGATTTATGAGTGCCACACATGCCCGCATCTTTTGTGTTTGTGCCCCGCTTTGTTTATGTTTTTATTTTGTATTTTTTACAATCCGAGTGCCAAGCTGCCCCCTTGCCACGCCTCTGGGCCCCTCAGTGTCTCTGTGCTGTCCAATCAAACGGAAATGCGCAGAGCGAATTCAAAAGTTCTGTATACTTAATTTAAAGAACTGCCCCGCCCCCACAAACGCCCCTAAAACCGTCTCTTCTCGCTGCCTGCGACTAACTAATGAAATGAATTTCAATTACCAGCATCTAGAAGTAGCCGCTAGTCCTGCCACAGCGCAGGATATTAGAAATGTGCAGCCCAGCGTACTTCCTACGCAAAATATTCCACACACACACACAGAGAGAGAGAGAGAGAGAAAGAGGGTGAGAGAGAGAGGGAGACGCATAGATGATTGCGCCAGAGCAATGATGGGCTTCAGATCGATTTAGATGCGAATTGATTTGGTTAGTGAGCGAATGGTGACTGATACAATTGAGGAAGGACTACAGACCACACAGAGAGAGAGTGGGGGAGAGGAAGACAGTTGGACCGGATGGATGAATAAATAAAGAGGGCAAATCAAGCAAATGCCAAATGAGACTCGTCATAGACTGCCTGACTAGCTGACTGACAGATGGTCGGGGAAGTAGCAGCATAGCGAAAAGGGGGGAGTGCGATTGACGGTTACGTTGGCCATGGCAATGACAGCGCTGCCACTTTGGTAATAAGAAACGCCTTCACAGGCCCAGTCAATAAATTAAATGTTTGCCATGGGAAGCTGCCTGCCAAACGGCCTCATAGTCACAGCCAGCCTCGCTGTCTATCCAGGATGTAATTGAATACCATTTGCGGATAGGTACGAGAACAACTCAGTGGAGCTGGAGGAGGGGAAGGAGTGAGAATCGTTGTCGCTGGCGTAGTTGGAGGCCAGCAGATCGATGGCTTCATTCGCTGTGCATTCCGTCGGCTGCCTTCTGCTAATTTAAATTTATGAATTTTTAAACAGCTCAATGCGAAAAGTGCGAGGCGCTGTGGCGCTCTTTCAATTTTGGCCCAAAATCGGATATTTATAGGTGTAGCTGTGTGTAGGTGTGTGTGAGAGCAGCACTTGTTTCCACACACTTTCACTTTTCTTGAGTATTTAATCAAGTGTGAATAATTGCATCATTCTGCCTCAAAGGGAGTCGATTTCCTTTGTATGTGCCAACAGATACAAAGACGCTGCTCTGCCACAATCGGCGTCTGCTTCTGTTATCGATATAAGAAGCAAAACCACACGCACCACCCACAGCCCCATTCCACAGTGCATGATTTCCTTACCTTCCATTCGCATGGCCATGATTCAAATTCGGCATCGAGGTCCTTTTCAATTTTATTTAAGCATTAAAATCGAAATCATCGCAAGTTGAATGAATTTTAAAATGTTATTTATGTACGTTGTTGTATATGTATGTATGAATCTTCGATTCTTCTTCTGCTTCCTCCCTGCCATTGTCCTTCGTATGACGACGGCCTCGTGACCGACTTTAAAGTCACGACAGATTTCATCTGCACCAAACTTTTCCATTATTAAAATCAGAATATCCTTGCAAATACAATTTAATTTTGCTTTATTTTGAAATGGAAATTGCAGAAGCTATTCAATTATAAGCATTGCTCTAAAATAATCGATTAAATAATAATTATTAATTTAGCAATTTAAGTTTCATATTTGTTGCGATAGTTTGTTCTTCGTCGTGTTAATCGCAACGAAACATGCAAAGTGTCCAGCTCTAGCTACGAGTGGCTTCATTGTGCAACATGTGTGCGTTAGGGGCGTCTCTGCATATTTTATGCAGATTCGATAAGTTTACAGCACAACAATAATAACTACAACAACAAACAGCAGCAAGCTCAAGCAAATGGAGTCGAGTTGTTGTTTGGTGTTGTTCATATTGGAAATTAATATTTGATCGGCATTGCAAACATGCGACTCGATTCGTGCGACTTGCGAGTTACATGTTGCGCGTGGCAAGCTGAAGTTACTTTGGTAGTTGCTGCAGCTGCCGGCAACATGAATCGCTTATGAGATCGCAGCCCTAATTGTTGCCTCACAAAAAGCTGTGTGACGCGTGTTGAACCGGTTAGCAGCTGCCTCTTTGCCTCTTTGCCGCTTACCGGTTCCCTGTTGCTGCCACTTGGCACTAGCAACTTGCTACGCGACAGCTGCAGCGCCCAAGTCTGTCAGTGGCTCATCTAGAGGAACCGCATCTTCTGGACAGCTTATCGCTGCATCGTGTGAACTTTGAGCGATGACGTCTTGCCCCTCTGCCTCAGTCGCTGTCTTTGTTGTTTGCCACGCTTTGTGCCACGCTTCAGTAAACTCAACTTGACTCGACTCAACTCAACTCACCTCAACTCGACTCAACTCGTCTCGAGGGAGTCAGTTGCACAGCTTTTACACGACCTGTCCTTCCCAGCCAGAGAGTCTCTCTTCATGCCCTGCTCTGTCCTGTGCTGTCCAGTTGACGTGTGGTTCCGCTTCGCCAACTTGCCGCTGACCCCATCACTCTGGCTGCGACTGGACTGGGGGCATGTGTGAAAATCAGTGACGCGGCATTTGCTGGGAACTGGGATAACCTTAGCGTGGCTTCCAACGTCGCTTCGCTTCACTTTTAATTGCGACAGAGAAAGAAAAATTCGTTTTTCCTCAGCAACAATTGCTGGGAACTTGGCAACAGAAACAGCTCAACAGCTCAACAGCCCGCCCACAGCTCTTCTCTCTGCATCGGGTTTCACACGCCGACATGCTTCATTGGGCAGCTGGACAACAACACCCCATCTCTAACTGCCATCTCCATCGACAACTGCAAGTTCCATCGGCAACCTCATATCCATTCGCATCGTCATCGTCATTCGCCATGCTTCTCGCATTGTCGTTCGATTGCGCAAACATTATTTGTGTGCACAGATTTTTGCCTCATTCCCAATCCCAATCCCAATCCCAATCCAAATCCAGACCGAAACCCAAACCCAAACCAAATCTCAGACCCAATACCAACACCAATACCAATTGCGATGGCAATGTCAGTCTCAATCCCAGTCGCAGTTCTGGTAACTTGAGTCCTGTTAACCCTTCCCCGACCAGCAGCATCCAGCAAACGCAGTATTATTGTGCTGACCCGATGGGGTGACTTCCTTTGTCATCTCTGTGTCGCTGTGTCGGTGTGTCGGTGTGTCGGTGTGTGTGTGTGGGAGTGTGTTCGCTGGTTGTGTGTGTCTCGAGTAATTTGGGCAAACAATGCAAGCACTCGTACTTTAGACATCGTACACGCGTTTGCAGCTCAAACGGCAATTAAAGCACACAATAAGCTGACAAACACTTGGCAGCTCCAGCCACAAATGCCAGGCGGTGGTGCAAGTTGCATGCCCCAAGCGGCAAGCGTCAAGCGGCTGCCGAAGGCTGCGGACTGTAAGCAACAGCGACAGCCCGCAGGTGGCATTATTTACAACCAAATTTTTAGTGTCATGTCATAATTTTGTATTGATCAACAACCTGTGTTCTTACTGGTATAAATCCAATTGTTGTTGATTTAAGTACAGCAGATATTACATCGTGGCTCAAATGAATTTAAAGCTTTTTAATGAGCTCAATGAAAAATTAAAATTTGTTTTGGCTAAAGTTTCAAATGCAAAATACATTACAATAATTTGCTTGAATTAATTTTTCCCCCTTCGTATGTTTTATGTTAAGCGAAATAAGAATTTTGAGGGTTCCCAGGTTTAAAACTATTTATGAATTTTTAAATACTTTTTCTTTATGACACTAATTTACTAAAATCTTTTTATTTAGTTATCAAAGCTAAACTCAAAAACCTTCATAAATTCATCATTATTTATGTACATACTTTATTATAAATATTTTAATTTCAAAACTCATTGTAGTATCATATCAAATAGTCGATAACGTGGAACTGTTATTCTTAACTTCATATATTTATATGAATATATTAATCCAAGTAGATAATTACGATTCCGCCGTCAATTGTGATTGATATTTTGTGTTTTATTAATATTTGCATCGATACATGGGAGTTCAAACTTCAGGTAGACTGCCCATTAATTTCTCTCTCTCACTCGTCCACATCTGCTACAATTGATTGCCTATTGAAGGAGATTTCAATGCGAATGAAACTAACGATACCTATCCATATTTTATCATCAACAAAGCAAGGACCGAAGACCACTCGCCACATAGTTTTCCAGAGGGAATGTTTTTCAGTATCTCTTTCTCTGCTTTCTCTCTGTCGCTGTATTGCTTCGTGCACAGGAGTCGATTCCAGCTGAAAGTTCACATGCCTCAACTTTGGCTGACACGCCCCATATCTGTAGTCATAATTTTGCCGTTTTTTTTATTTTCAACTAGTCTTTTGCCGTCGTCGGTTGCAACTGTCGCAGAGGTTGCCACTGCTTCACTTTTCAAAATATTTAAGAGGCCAGCTCGCAACACAAAAAATGGCAATCTGAAGAGTTGGCCGAATACCGAGCACAGAGAGTATGGAATACGGAATGCCGTTGGCGGTCAGTCGTAAGTCGAAAGTCGGACGGACGGACGGACGGCAGGAGAGAGAGACGACAGTCGAAACCACTGTCAAGTGTATGAATATTCGAGAATAAAATTTGCGTCTGTTAATGGCATCAGTTTCGCAATAGCCATATCAGCTATTTCTACCAAATTCTTGAGTGGCCTGACTGCCTGACATCCTGACTGCCAGCCAGCCAGCCTGCCTGCCTGCCTGCTAGTGTGGGCGGTGCCACGCCCACTGCCAGCCACTGTTGTCGCACGCACCACTTTCACTCCGGCCGGAAATTGCTGCATCAGCGTATAGAAATTTTTGGTTTATGCCCAAGCTCACACACACACACACACACACAGAGAGAGAGTCTTGTGCCTACCTCAGGCTCTGAGCTGGCGACTGCTACTGGTTACTGGCACACCGTCGTGCCTCCGCTCCACCGCTGACCTCAGCAAAGTGGCTGCCACACATGATATTAGCCATGTTGGCTTACTTTGCTTTGGATATTTCCGCCCTCCACTTTGCTGTCCCTCTCTTTCCCTGTGTGCGCGTGTGTGTGTGTGTGTGTGTGTGTGTGAGGCTTTCAAATATGAAATTTATTCAAGTCACTCTGGTTTAATGTTTGGAAATGGACAGCAAATAACTTTGAAAGCGTTACAATAACAACAGCAACAGCAACGTCGACATCCACAACAACTACTGAAAAGCCCCCATTGCATTCGCCTGAATTGAGAATTTAAGTTGAAATTGGAGTTTGGCTTTCGCTACACAATAATGAAGATGGAGATAAACATGAAAATGAAGATGAAGATGATAATGATGACAAGTTCTTTTGCCCAGGCGGACGCAACCTTTTCCAGCTGATGAGTTTATTGTGCAGAAATTGCTCGACACTGTGGCTGGGGCAAGTGAGCTAAGGGCTGAGGGGTGAGGGGTGACAGCCTACACCTATGTGGCTAGTTTGCAATTATGGTAATTTGTGTGTAGTATTTGTTTGCCTCTGTGTGTGTGATAGCAAGCAGAGACTCGATAGTAACTGCGATATTTGCGCCCCTCAATTTCGATTTAACTGAAATGATTTTTTAAAGATAATATTACGAAGGCCCATAAAAGAGAAAGAGGAGAAAGTGAAGGAAGAGGAAGGGGGCGACTCTCAACCCACTTCCAATTATCCAGTTTTCAATCTCGGGGAGGACCCCAGAAGGTCTCTGTGGCCCAGTCGAGGCAAACCCACCCGCTGGAGACATTGGCGCATAAATTGATTGGATGATGTCGCTTTTTATGTCGTTTGTCCCTCTATATCCTGTCGTCTTGTTGTTTTTGTGCTTCTTGTTGCCGATTGCCGTTCCCGATTCCCTTTTCATTTTTTTTTTTTTGTGTGCGCCTCCTTCTTGTGATTTTCGTGTCCTTATTTGGTGAATTTCATAAGCGTATGCGATGCGTAGCATGTGTTATAAATAAATCAAGCATACTGGGAGCAATCTTTCAGATGGTTGTCGTTGAAACAGCTTTAGATATCGACTAGCTTGCAGACCGCTGTGGCTGTGGCTGTGTGTGTGTGTGTGTGTGGAGAGATTGGCATTTAATTTAAATGCCGTCGAGCGCTAGGCATTTGTCCGACTCCCTTCGCGGCGTATCTGCGATCTGCGATTCCTCTAAAATGTGCATTAAGAGGAGAACTTATGAATGGTCCCATGTACTCAGTACTTGTCGCTTCTTGCGTGTACTAACCAAATTATTTTCCTTCAAATCATTCCAAAACAATGGCCTACTTGTTCCCACAATTGTACAAAAGTCAAACGAAACAACAAAAAAAAAGGGGGACTCGCCCCTATTTTAATGCGACCAGCTAATTGAGGGGCATGAATATGTATGTTAGGGAACAACGAATACGAATACGAGTGCGAGTGCGAGTGCGAGTACTCGCTATTTGACAGGTCGTTGGGAGAGTTGTGGCAAAAACTATTCATAAGCTGAGTGCTCTGAAAGGTCTTCAACACGATGACCACTTTAATCAAATGCAACACCGACAACATCCCACTTTGAACCCCACTCCGCAAATCGCAATTCAAAAATATTACACGCTTGCTCCAAGCGCGGTTTTAACTTCAAATGGCGTTTGTTTTATACTAAATTACGCAGAATAAAACATTATTATAATTTCTTGTAATGACCATTCTTCGGAAATGTTCATTTTAATAAATGAGAACGTTTTTACGCCCAATGTATAATTTTCTTCCATATAAAAATATTCTAGTTACTTTACATAAAACAATGTTTTTAAGAAAAACTAAACAGGAATGTTCAAGTCACAACTGCTACGAAAATGCTTTGTAATCATAACGTGTATATTATAATATATACATTGTTAATTATCAAATGGTCCGAAGGATAGCTAACTTGGCTTATCTAACGTTCAACGCTAAAATTTTTGTAAATATTTTGTGCTGAAATTATTTCAATTCATAATCATAATAACAATTGGAAAATTAAAAACAATATTGTATTATGCATGATTATTGCGAATTGCGAATGTGTAAATTGAAAATTATATATCCGCAAATATAAGTATGATTAAGAGTTAGTTAATTTTACTCTGCCTGGCATAAATGGGTTTTGGTCTTCTTGCAACTATGCGCTTAATTTGGTGTTGGATTTTGTGGCATTACAGTAGCGGGTAGCGATGGGGCAAGAGAGAGAGAGAAGGGACAAGAGTAAAGAGTATGGACCGCAAAATATTCGTAGTTAAATTATAACTAAAATTGTTGTTGCAGCACTTTAAGCGTGAGTTACCTTGTTGCCTGCCACACTTTGCAGTTTTCTGGGTAAAGCAGAAAATGCTTCAAGCCGAGGGTGTGTTGCACGTTGCTGGGTCTCCTTGTGCTGTGGCCTTCAGTTACACCGCTAATAATGTTGTCGGTGATTATGCCACGACTCCTTTTGCGGCATGCTCCTAATGCTGATGGAAATAATGCGGGTAATATGCCTGCCTGCCCTAGGCTGCTCCTTTTGTTGCAACTGCAACTGGAACTTCTGCCATTGTGAATCATTGTTTTACTTCAACTTCCTACACTCGAAGTTACAGCACTTTTGCCCCGAGAAAAGCGAAACTATAGCTTGCGGTATCTCTGCGAAATCGCGATAGTTTTCAATTCTCCACAACAGTTCGTGAATTGTTTATGGACCCAACGGCACCGGGAAATGTGTGCCACAAAATATCTGATTAAATGATATGAGTTTGATGGTTGCGGCAATCAAATGAGCTGCTGTTCTAGAATACATTTGATTCGTCCAATTATAGATTTGTTTCCTTATTATGTGTGTCACAGCTGTTCAATAAACCTTAATTAAATTAGTTAATAGTGGTAATAACCATATATGTCAGCTGCGATGAATGAAAACCTTCATCTCAAATATAAAATGTTTCATTAGCATTTTACGGCTATAGAAATAATGTTTTAAACTATCTGGTGAATCATTTGTGTGGCGAACATATTTCATCAAGTGTCGGGATATTTAATGTGTGCAACAAAATGTGGCAAGTCGGGGACAATGACAGAGCAGCGTCTGCCTTAGGCTAGTGTTGTGCAGTGCCGCAATGTTTCTGCATAGCTTCCAGATGCCAGAAGCCAAAACAAATGGGCACAGGAGTCAAACAGTTTGCCGAGCAGCCAATAAAGTGCAGCTTCTGCTGCACGTACGCGCTCCTGGAGGTGCTGCTGCGGCGCAATTGCATGCACCATTAGCCGAAAAGGTCGCGCATCTATTGTTATATTGCAATCGCAGGAGGAGGCAGAAGGCGTCGCAGGGGCTGTGGCGCAATTGGACACACAATATTTTATAACGAAATTTGTCGAGCTGCAAAGTTGCATGCAAAGCACGTTGCCGCTGACACCGGGGCGTGGCTCAGAGCTGAGCTGAGCTGAGCTGCGCTGAGCCAGGGTCTTGGTCTTGGTCTTGGGCGTGCCGCAAGACAAGAGTGGCAGTTGGCAAAGGTGGCGCAGCGGAATGTGGCCCCGATTGACGTCGCATACATGCCAAGCGAAACGAAACGAATCGAAACGAATCGAAGCTGGTTCAGCATCCGGCAACTGCGACAATAAGCTGCAACCCAGCCTATTTTGGCAGCTTACGTGGCAGCCACGCCCCATTGGCCAAATCATGCATCTTCCCCGAGCACAACTCGATTCTTGCCACCAGGCCAAATGAAGATGAAGCTGAAGCTGAAGCTGAAACGTAAGCCGTAAAAAAGAACGCGCACGATTTGGCAGTGTGAAAATCATAATCGTCAAATTAACGCGCGTCCTGTCGCAGGAGCCGAATTTGCAGGACTCAAATTGGTGCTTGTGGGGGGAATGCGGGAGGAGGTTGCGGGGCACAAATACTACGTGAGCATTTAAAGCAAAAGGGAATAAAACTTAAGTGCTTCCATGTGTGCTGCTCTCATGCGAGCAAGAGATTGGACGACAGCAGAAGGCAGGGGATGGCAGGAGGGGAGCAGAGGGGGAGGCCACTCTCAGGTGTCACTCGATCCTTCGGCCTACTCTAAGCGCCTGGGCGACCCTCGTTAAGGCAATCTGCGCATTGCAAGGCTGAAAAGGCTGCTTAATCAGCGGAGGCCATGACAGATAACTGGCTGGGCGGGAGCAGGAATCATCATCGTTTGACTGCGTCAGCATCAGCGCCATAAAGCGACATCAAGGGTACATCCAATGGGTGCGTCCTCTTCACACATACGTCACTGGGCTAGTTCTCCAGTTCTCATCTCAGCCGTTAGGCAGCTCATCAGACCCCAGCTTTGAGCTGGCAGCTGCCTCCCCCAGTTTCAGCCAGAAGCGGTTGAGGCCATCAAATTTCAGTCATAACAATAACACTGATAGTCCCGCTCGTAAAATAAAACCCTTTTTGCCCACTGCCGCAATGTCGGAGCACTGTGGCCGGGATTTGTGTGCGGATGTTCGCTCCGAGTGTGCACACACACACCACATACATATGTACATATGTGCGTGTGTGAGTGTGTGCTTCAATGTTGTTTCACTTCCAGCGCTGAAAACAATCAAGTCCGCGACACGACACGAAAAACAACGCAACGCAACACAGGACACTGAAATTCAACAATGGCACTTGGGCACTTGGGAACTGGGACGAGAGGTCGCAGCTTGGGTTAGCTGCCGCCCCCGTCTTCTCCTCTTCTCCTCGTCGTGATCTTCTTCGACTCAAGTCCCAATTGGGGCGCGGTCAAAAGGCGACGCCTAAAGCATTTAAATCCTTTTCGCACTTTGCCATCTCGCAGTGTCGCGTCGTCTCCGCTTGTTGCGTGTTTTTTCTATCTACTATTTCCGGCCGCACACGTATGACATACGAACTCTGTGCGTGTGTGAGTGCGAGTGTGAACTCCTCGTCATGCTTCAATTTCAGTGTTATGGTGACAGCTCTCAGCTGTGTGTGTGTGTGTGCGTGTGTGTGTGCCTAATACACCCATCGCATGTGCCAGAAAATGGGTTTCCCTTCAAGCCATAAAATAGGAATTTACTTTATTAAAATTTTTCGCTTGAAAAATATGAGACAACAACAATGGCAATGAAGACGCCGACAAAACAACAAGCTACGCAAATTTGTTGAAAAACCAGTCACACACACACACACACTTCTACCTCCCTCTTCTGCCCCTCTGGGGGCATGGCCTGGTTTGTGGCGCTCGAGTTGCCAATGATGCGCCCATCATGAACGAGGTAAAAATTTACTCAACTATGAACTCTCTCTCGCCAAAGCCAAAGCCAAAGTCGAACCGAAACCCACAACCCCCAAGTATGTGTGTGTGTGTGGGTGTGTGTGTGTGTGTGTGCGTGTCTGTGAAATAGGCTCGAATTTGCGTAGAGCGTGCGTCGACAGGGCAAAGGTTATGGCCGCGCCTGCTGCTGGCAAGGGTTCCCGAGACAGAGCTCGGGCTCCTGCGTTTGACAGTTTCATCCAGATAAGGGGAGGGACCAAGGGGGGGTGGTATGAGAGTGGGAGTGCGAGGCAGCTGAAAATTTATATAAATTGACAGTAATGCTGGCTGCTGCCTGGCTGCTTTCGCCTGCTTGCTTTGCTGCGAATGTGCCCCGAGAACAATAACAACAACTTCTATGCTAAATTGCGCGACAACGACAACGACAAGCAGACTGGGAATGGGAATGGGATGGGAATGGGTATCGAGGTTGAGTTGGATTGGGGTTCAACTGGATCGTATCACATTCTTCGCCAAATTATGTACGAAAAAGGAAAATAATGAAATCGTAAAGAGTTGGCCTAACCCGGCGATCCTGGTGACGCTCTTAAATTGAGCCCCCACCCAATCCCACGTTCAATCCCCCCCAATGGCCACCGCCGTCTAAATTCCAACCCCCTTGCTGCCAGATTTATGCATGTACACTGGTGGTATTGTATTTAAAATTCATTTCTCTGCCGTTTTCCCTGCTCAGACATCATGTGTATGCAAATAGTGGCCATATTAATCATCTGCCCCAGGACACGAGGCATATTTGCTTTCCGCCTGCGGTCTGTTTTTAAATTGTACACATTTCTTTTTCCCGTTTGCCGCAAAAATGAAATGAAATTTTATCTATCTCGCTAAAGATAGCACTCTGAAATTGCCATTCGTTGTGGTATTTAAAACTGCATTTCGGCGTTTATAAATAAACAGCTCCAGCACTTTTCGGCCATATGCTCGCATCCTCCTCCGCTTCGTCTGCAGCGTCCTCCCGTGATCTAGATGCCGTTGGAAATTTATGAAAGCGCCGCAGCACGGATAAAGTGCACTGGGCACGGACTCAGACTCGGATTCGGACACGGACGCGGACGCGGACACGGACTGCGGCACAGAGTGGGACAGGACTCGGCGCAGTGGCACTAAAACAACTGTAGCTCTGCCTGATGGCCGCGTTAAATGCTTTTGTTGATTCTGGGCTGCAGCTTCGTCTTTTTTTGTTTTTACACAATTTAATAGTTTTGACGGGGGAGGCACGCTTCGGAGTTGGAGACTGGCAAAGAAATAAACTGCCGGCCGGCGACTCTGCCTGCAGTCTGCAATAAGTCTTGGCAAACAGTCGCTGGAGCGGGGTCCGGACCACGCCCACAATTGGCTTTTGTGCGATGACGGGCAGCGGCAACGTTTTTTGTTTGTGCCGTGCCGGGGAAAATGTGTTTGTTTTTCATTAAAAAACTTTTCATTTTGAACGGTCAAAGTTCGGCTCCAGCTCCAACTAAAACTCCAGCTCCAGCTCCAGCTCCAATTGCAGAGCTGTGCGGCAGCTTAGTGGCGAGACAAGGCTGTGCAAGGCTGGCGGTGGCATCTCCTGTTTTATTGCGGTCAGGATTTGCTATTTAGGGGCTTGCCATGCGGCTGCTCCATTGTCTCATTGCGGCACTCCAGGCGCAAAAGACTGAAACAGGGGCAGAGGCAGGCGTCTCATTGTTTTTCCTCTGGGCTGGGTAAATACACATTTCATAATTCACTGCTGTTAAAAGCTGCGCGACCATTGAAAGTCACGTTTCTAATAGAAATGAGGCCAACTTGGCAGCGGCTCAGCAAATCCCCGCAGCACATCAATGAAATGAAGTTGCCAAAGAAACAGCATGCTCTGCCAAAGACAACAGCCGACAGACGACCGACGACAAAGGACAAAGGACAAACGACAAGGCACAAAGGATATATGCAGCACAATTAATCAACCATTTTGCTAACGATCTCTCCTCTCCTTCTCGCTCCTTCTTGCAGCTGTGGCATTGCTCCTGCTGCCCGCATCGGTTCAGGGCCAGCAGCAGAAGTTTCGCACCACTCCACACGATCTGCAAGTGCTCGAAGGAGCCGAGGCCATGATGCGCTGCGAGGTGGCCAACGTCGCAGGAGCCGTGCAATGGACAAAGGACGGCTTCGCTCTCGGCTTCTCGGCGGTAATCCCCGGCTATCCCCGCTACTCCGTGCTGGGCGATCGACGCCAGGGCGTCTACAACCTGCGCATCTCGAATGCCTCCACGCACGACGATGCCGAGTATCAGTGCCAGGTGGGCCCAGCGCGCCTCAACTCTGCGATCCGCGCCAACGCCAAGCTGACTGTAATATGTGAGTACACAGACAAATATTAGTCAATTTTCGAATTAACTTATTGTAATGTTTCGCATGTAGGACCATTTACCACCCAGCCGCAAAGTATGCACCATTTTTTTTCTATTTATTTTGGAAAGGTTTTTTTTGTTTATTGAGTATTTGGTCGTAATTATTTGTTTGTCTATTTTTTTTTGTAAATAGTTGTTAATAAAATTGATTAATATTAGTTAGTTGTATTTGTTTATAATATTGAATTTGTCGTTGTCCAAACATAGGTTTATACAAATAACAAATGGGGTCACGATAGCGCCATCTATCGGTAGGCGACAGAAGTAACTTTAACATTTTAGCATTTAGGCTGATGCATTCTTTTTTCGTACGGGTTGCCAATATGAGCAATACAATAGCCAACAAGAAGAACCGACAATTGAAAAAAAGACGAAAAGAAAAACCAATTTTTTTTTGTGATGTCGGTCGTCTTATTGCACGTGGGTTAACCGGAACAGTGAAAAAAAAAAAAATTTAGATAGTGTGTTCGACGGCGTGCAGAATTTATTTAGTAGGACGCCTCAATATTTCATTTGCGCCGCAGATTGGTCCAGCCGCCGTTACCACGCAGTGCCGAACCCCAAAATTAGGATTCGGCACTAAGTTACAGCCTTAGTGCCAGACTTAGTTCCAGACTAAGTTGTGTTAATATCTAATAGTGGTGTACTAACTGTGTTGTGAATAGCTTTAAATCGTTTAAAATACGCAGACGAAACCGTCTTACGCGTAAAATACCGCACGATCACGACAGAAAGCTGGTGGGCGCGAGACATTGAACCGCCCAGCTGTTCGCACCCAAATATCGAACCAAGCACACCTGCGCATTGGGCTAAGCTACCGTGCCACCCACGCAAGCAAAAGCGGCGGCAAGTTTTAAACGAAGCTGACGGGGATACCAGGTGACCGTCCAGCCGCTCCATCAGCCACCACCCCCTTCTGTGCCGAAACCTCATCCGTGGCAATTCACAGGCACAGCCGCGCAGACGCAGACCCAGCTGTTAGGCAACAACACCGATGGCCGTTTCCGAGTTGGAATAAGATATTATATATATGTTATTAAATTGTTTATATTAGTACCTAATTGTGAACGTTGGTAATTTTGTCCCCGTATATTGTTTCTTTGTAAGTCGATAACGACGAGGTGTTAAAGACAACGTCGCCAATCACTTCTAAGCGACTCCTCATGCACCTGTAAAATGACCTTATATAAACCCAAAAGTGTATAAAAACAATCAAGAAATGTATGTAGGCCCAGACTAAAAGCCATGTTGATGTTAAATTCCCCAACTTAGATGTATTTGATATGTACGTAAAATTGCCATTAAGTACTTGTTTGTAGTGACGTCATTTGTGCAAGTTGTAAGCTTCATGCCAGTCAGCTTTTGATTGTGCACCTTCAACTTTTTTTTTGTAGTTGAACTTTTTTTCCACAGCTGGCGCATGCAGACACACACACCTACACGGAAAGATCTTTCAGCGTGGGATGTTGACTGTAAGTCTGCATTATAATATTTTACAATAACAATACACCCAAATAAAAGCTTTACTTTTATTTGGTGAACTTTATGGCTCAGCTTGGAATTAATTGCATCAGCTGACTGCACTGCTTGCTAATTGCAACTCGCACGTCACACAAACTGCTTGAAGCTTTTTTGGCCTTCTGCTGATCGAGTCACTAATGTTGTTTGTGTGGTGAATAAGGATTTTAAATTTGGCTTCGAACTGTCTGAGCATTTAACAAAAAGAAAAGAAAATAGGGTCAAAAATAAATAATTATTTATATTAATTATATATTAGTTTTATATAATGTATTTATAAGTCAATTATTTATCTTGCATTTCCTTTTAGCCTCTCTTATAGTACCTTACATGCGTAAATTTATTGTTGAGTATGTCAATTTTAAGTGTTTCTTTGTTTTCTTTAATTAATAAATTAGGTAATATGTTCGCTTAATTTTTCTTTGTTTTTTTGAAACCATGCATCGCTGAGCAGTAGTAGGTCGGCCGACCCACTCGTAGGGATCCTGACACTTGGTGAACTGGAAAGCAGGATCATGGTAGGGTGGGCAAGGGCACACAACAATATCAGTGTTGCCAGACGAGTGGGCTGATACCCTCTCCAACCTTGTTCTGTCGTTCTGTCTATATCTTTGTTCTATGTTTATTGCACTCTCTATTCCCATCCCCCCCCAGTACGCGAAATATTCAATGTAATATGAATTAAAACCGGAGCAAAGCTGTGCGATGGCATTTTTTTTGTTACCCCTCATGTCGGTGAGCAAAGCCGTGGAAGCCAGCGCGTACGCAATCGCATACAGCACCCCCATCAGCTCTTTGGAACGTTGTTCACTACAGTTCTTATATTAATTAATATTATATTTGGCGCCCAATCGTGTGGCCTGTTTGAGAAGCAATTTTCAACATGCTCTGAGAAAGAAACATTCTCAAAAGTCAAGAACACCTTGTGACTGTTATCCCAATTTCCAGATCCTATATCCTTTTATTTATTCCATAATTTGTGCAATAAATAAATTAAACAGTTAAAGGCTAAACTCGTTAATTGTCGTGGCATAGTTCAGTGTTGACACATGCGCGATTTATTACAGTCTGGTACTTAGTAACTGTCCGTCTAATGTCATAATATTACTTATGTATAATTGTTCTGACCATTTTTGTTCTTTGTTAGCTTAAGCAGTTCGTTACAGCCTACAGGCCAGATCAATTGTTTGACTGGGTGTGGGTTAAACTGCTTGACAACATTCAATAAAATGGGGGCCAAATAATAAAAATTTGGCCTGAGAACATTAAAAATATATGTAAAGGTATGTATGTACAGGTATAGTGGTCTAAAACAAGTTAATGGGCTTATAAAACTATGACTTGCCGCTAAACTTGATATATATGTATTTCAATTCCCTAATTTCCGATTTTCCCTTTTCTTTCCTTTCTCTTACTTCGTTTTGTTTGTTAGCTTAAGCAGTTCGTTACAGCCTACAGGCCAGATCAATTGTTTGACTGGGTGTGGGTTAAACTGCTTGTCAACATTCAATAAAATGGGACAGTGGTCACATTGTTGCTAAATCGTGGTCCGTGGCCAAGAGCTACTAGCACGCGCTCAATGTATGGATGACTATCTGTTTCTGGTAACATTCATGTGTTTGTTTTTTTTTCTTCTTGTCTGAAGTTTTCTAATAGGTTTGAGAGAAGAGTCAGTTGGCTAACTTACTTTCTGTGAGGTTGTGCATGGTTTCAAAAATTTTGTTTATGAATTGTATCTTTCTTGGTTTCCGATTTTGTGCGTATTTGTTAACTTGTGTATTTATTGAGACATTCAGTTATTTATTTATCTGTTTATTGATTTATTTATTTACTTATCTAATTATCTAATTATCTATTTATCTATTTATCTATTTATCTATTTATCTATTTATCTATTTATCTATTTATCTATTTATCTATTTATCTATTTATCTATTTATCTATTTATCTATTTATCTATTTATCTATTTATCTATTTATCTATTTCTCTATTTATCTATTTATTACTTTATTAATTTATTGATTTATTGAATTATTTATTTATTTATCTATAAATTGAGGTATTTAATTATTTAGTTAATATTCATATTTTGGTCCTAGATAGGCCCTAGCTTAGCTACTTAGAAATATTTGAAAAAGAAAACAATGGCAGTACAGGGAAGTCCTAATAATCCTTATCAGAGGTCAATAACCGAAACTATTTGTTGCGTTTGCACCCAAGAAGTGGAGTATCCTGCGCAATTATTAGCGACTCGGTGTAACCATTATTTTCACCACGCCTGCTTTAACGCCAACACAAAGAACAAAAATCTTTGTCCCATTTGCCGTACCGTGCTGAGCCGTTCAGTTCTGAATTTAGCCGAAGAACTGGCAGCGTCAGAAGCTGAGGCAGTCAGGATGCCTGCCTCTGGCATGACAACCCGATCGCAGTCGAGGGCGGCAAGTACTGTGCCAAACGCGAGAGCTGTTGGTAGCCAGGGCAACAGGCCTGGTTTGCAACCCGCCGCTGGCCAGCCCACAGCGCAATCTGTACAGGGCCAGCTGGAAACGCAACAAGCCTCTGGAATAGCGGGAAATTATCAAGGTGGTCCCCAAAGGTTAGAAGAGCCAATAATTCAGCCAGTTGGGAGCCAAGACTTAACAACAAATTTGCAGCAGGTGTTAGTATCGGCTATAGCCACCGCATTAGCACAACAGACCGCGCGATTGACAGAAGCAATTGAAAGCGGATTTCAACGTATATCTGCTCAATCCTCCCCGGCAAATACGGGCGCAGCTCAATCGTCGCCAGTTAATAATGGCGCAGGGCCGCGTTATGCAATACCTCCTCCAATGGGTCCGCAGAATCAAAGTTTTGAGCAGCTATTTGGAATAGAACATCGGCCAAATCCGTTGAACGGCGGAGCACCGGCAGATAATAGGGGTTCACCTTATGGTTCGCAACAGAGTCAAGGACTTCGACCTGATAGGATTAGCCAAATTATTTCAAATTGGAAGCTGCGATTTTCCGGGCATGCGTCTACGTCAATTGACGATTTTATATATAGAGTTGAAGCGTTGACTAGACAGACACTGGAGGGCGACTTTGATCTGCTGGCACGTTATGCCAGCAACTTGTTTGAAGGCCGTGGCAGCGAATTCTTCTGGAGATTTCATAGAAGTGTTTCGGTAGTTCGCTGGCCAGAATTGTGCATTGCATTGAGGTCTCAGTTCGACGATGGTAGGACTGACTTGGAAATTCGAGCAGCTATGTCCCAAAGGAAGCAGAAGCCTCAGGAAAACTTTGATCAATTCTACGATGCAATGCTTGCGCTGTCAGACAGATTGTTGCATCCAATAGATGAGTTGTCAATGTTGGAGATGGTACGCACCAATTTATTACCTGAAATTCAATTAGAGATTTTGTATGTGCGCATATTGAACATGGACCAATTGCGACATGTAGTACGCACTCGAGAACGGTTCATGGCCAATAATGCGAAGCCGCTAATAACTCAGCCAAGACCTTTCATTCGACACCAAATTCATGAAGTCAATGTGCAAACTAATTTAAGCGGAAATATTGATGAAGTGGAGTCGATAAATGGCGATATCGACGCCTTGGCACTTTCATGTTGGAATTGTGGCAAGATCGGCCATCGATATCAAGATTGCGTGTCGGAGCGAAAAGTTTTTTGTTATGGCTGTGGCAAGCGGGACACATATCGACCAAGCTGCGTAAAGTGCAACACTGCCTCAAAAAACGAACTAGTGCGTGCACCATTAGCCAGTGCACGCAAACTGATTTCGAGGGCTACCAATACGGAGTAACTAAAGATTTAGACACTCCGGCGTTACCTGAATCATCAAAAATACCAATACCCATTAATAGAAGTTTAGTACCCCAGAAAAACAATCGGTCGCCCCAGTTTTGTAAATTAAATAAATCTGCTAAACGAGCTATTCTGGCATCTGTAGTAAATAAAACTGGTGATCTGCGACCATATGCCCAAGTCCAAGTATTTAACAAATCTGTTGCAGGATTAATGGACACTGGTGCCAGCATTAGCTGTGTAGGTGGTAGCCTTGCACAAGAAATTGTAGAAACTAAGGCGTTGTATAGACCACTTAATTTGGCTGTACACACAGCTGATGGAACCCAACAGGCGATCATTGGGAAACTATCAACTCCCGTAGAATTTCGTGGCATTATACATGAATTGAACTTATACATTGTACCGTCATTAGCACAGGATTTGTATTTAGGCATAGATTTTTGGAGAACATTTGATTTGCTACCAATGTTTCTGATGCATCAGTTTCAAACCAATAGTATTGCGGCAATGCATTCAGATGACCCGCTTCGAATTCCGTTAGCAATAGATCAACAAAAAGATCTATTAGCTGTAGTGCAACAGTTTCCATCTTTTGCCAAAAAGGGCTTAGGGAAGACACACTGGATGACGCACGACATTGAGATAGCTGCATGTAAACCCATAAAACAACGTCATTACTCGGTGTCTCCAGCTGTGGAGAAACTTATGTACAAAGAATTGGATCGAATGCTTGCGTTAGGGGTAATTGAAGAATCTGACAGCCCATGGTCCTCACCAGTAGTGTTGGTGCAAAAGCCTGGAAAAGTTCGTTTGTGTTTAGACAGTAGAAAAGTCAACGAGGTCACAGTAAAGAACGCTTATCCCATGCCATTGATTGATGGAATCTTAAGCCGTTTGCCAAAAGCTGAATTCATATCAAGCATTGATCTGAAAGATGCATATTGGCAGATTCCTTTGACACGAAATGCGCGAGAGAAAACCGCTTTCAGTGTACCGGGTAGGCCATTATATCAGTTCACTGTGATGCCATTTGGACTAACTAATGCACCACAAACCATGTCAAAATTAATGGATAAAGTTATTCCACCGACCTTACGCAATGAAATATTTATCTATTTAGACGATTTGTTAGTTATTTCCGAAACGTTTGAGAAGCATCTGGCCGTTTTGAAAGAGCTGGCTAACCGATTAACGTTAGCAGGGCTCACAATTAATGTGGAGAAAAGCAGTTTTTGTTTGCAAGAAGTAAAGTATCTAGGACATGTCATAGGTCATGGTACAATCCAAACTGATCCCGAGAAAGTAGCAGCGATTAAAGACTTTCCAATACCAAGATCAGTCAGACAAGTCAGACGCTTCTTAGGTACCACAGGCTGGTATCACAAGTTTATAAAAAATTATGCTGGAATCGCTGCCCCAATATCTGACACGCTCAAGCAAAAGCAAAGGTTCGTGTGGTCAGAAGAAGCTCAACAGGCATTTAATGCTCTGAAAGATGCGATGTGTAAGGCTCCAGTACTTCATAGTCCAGACTTTTCCAAGCCTTTTGCTATTCATTGCGATGCTAGCTTTACAGGTGTTGGAGGCGTTCTTATGCAAAGCGATAGCGAGGGACATGATGTACCAATAGCCTTTATGTCTCGAAAGCTTAATAAATGTCAACGAAATTATTCAGTCACCGAAAAAGAGTGTTTAGCTGCAGTAATGTGTGTAAAGAAGTTTCGTGCCTACGTAGAAGGACACAAATTTGTTATTTACACCGATCATGCGTCCTTAAAGTGGCTTATGGGCCAACGTGATTTAAGTTCCCGTTTAGCCAGATGGGCTCTTAAGTTACAGGCGTTTACTTTCAGCATAGTGCATCGAAAAGGAAGCCAGAATATAGTCCCTGATGCTCTGTCTCGTATACACACTGAAGACTTGTCATCCCTCAGTGTAGACAGAGTGATAGATTTGGAGTCGTCACATTTCGAAACCGTGGAGTATGCAGAGCTTCGAAACAAGGTGCTTAGCCAGTCGTCTTCTTTGCCAGATTTAAAAGTTGTCGGCAATCATGTTTATCGCCGATCAGAACATGTGGCGGGTGAACAAATTGCAGATGATTTTTGTTGGAAGCTGTGGATCCCCAAAGAACTCGTCACTGATATTTTAAAACAGTGTCACGGTTCTCCATTAGCAGCCCACAATGGGATTGGGAAAACATTAGAACGGATAAGACGTTATTATTATTGGCCAAATCTGGTAAATGACGTTAAAGTCTATGTCAATGAGTGTGATAATTGCAAGTGTACGAAACACCCAAATCAGCCATTACGACCACGACTAAAACATAATCAGGAGGTTCAGAGAGTTTTTCAGCAACTGTATGTCGACTTTTTGGGCCCTTATCCACGTAGTCGTTCGGGAAATGTGGGTATTTTTGTTGTGGTGGATCATCTATCAAAATACTCCTTTTTGAAACCCGTAAAGAAATTTACCGCGGATGCCATTGTGCCGTTTTTGGAAGAGAATATTTTTCACTGTTTTGGTGTCCCCGAGGTAATTTTGTCAGATAATGGAGTCCAATTTAGGTCACACAAGTTCAATGAGTTGTTGCAAAAATATGAAGTCCAACATCGGTACACTGCGATGTATGCGCCCCAAGCTAATGCATCTGAGCGGGTAAATCGATCGGTGCTGGCCGCTATCAAAGCGTATATTAGGCCCGACCAGACTAACTGGGATGAACTACTTAGCCAAATATCTTGTGCGTTACGATCAGGTTTTCATTCTGCCATTCATAATAGTCCATATAGAGTTGCGTTTGGACAACAGATGATAACCAGCGGTAGGACGTATGATTTGCTGAGAAATCTTATGCAGTTGGAAGATAGGACCACGAGTTTCAACCGTGAAGATTCGTTTGATCTGATTCGGCAAGTTGCAAAAGATGCCATAGCGAAACAGCAGGTACGAAATGACAAGTCATATAACTTGCGTAGCCGTGAGGTAAGCTTTACGGTTGGTCAGGAAGTATACCGGCGAAATTTCCAACAAAGCAATTTTGTTAAAGGATTTAGTTCAAAGCTAGCCCCAACGTTTGTAAAAGCCAGGATTCAGAAAAAACTGGGTAGTAGTTACTATGAGCTGGAAGATTTACAAGGTAAACGGGTCGGCAAATTCCATGCTAAGGATATTAAGCAATAGGTATCGATGGAGCGCCTACATGCGAGAATCCCACTTTGTCGTTACACCGACTAAGTGTGATTTTGGCAGGGGGGTGTGTAATGTTTCGCATGTAGGACCATTTACCACCCAGCCGCAAAGTATGCACCATTTTTTTTCTATTTATTTTGGAAAGGTTTTTTTTGTTTATTGAGTATTTGGTCGTAATTATTTGTTTGTCTATTTTTTTTTGTAAATAGTTGTTAATAAAATTGATTAATATTAGTTAGTTGTATTTGTTTATAATATTGAATTTGTCGTTGTCCAAACATAGGTTTATACAAATAACAAATGGGGTCACGATAGCGCCATCTATCGGTAGGCGACAGAAGTAACTTTAACATTTTAGCATTTAGGCTGATGCATTCTTTTTTCGTACGGGTTGCCAATATGAGCAATACAATAGCCAACAAGAAGAACCGACAATTGAAAAAAAGACGAAAAGAAAAACCAATTTTTTTTTGTGATGTCGGTCGTCTTATTGCACGTGGGTTAACCGGAACAGTGAAAAAAAAAAAAATTTAGATAGTGTGTTCGACGGCGTGCAGAATTTATTTAGTAGGACGCCTCAATATTTCATTTGCGCCGCAGATTGGTCCAGCCGCCGTTACCACGCAGTGCCGAACCCCAAAATTAGGATTCGGCACTAAGTTACAGCCTTAGTGCCAGACTTAGTTCCAGACTAAGTTGTGTTAATATCTAATAGTGGTGTACTAACTGTGTTGTGAATAGCTTTAAATCGTTTAAAATACGCAGACGAAACCGTCTTACGCGTAAAATACCGCACGATCACGACAGAAAGCTGGTGGGCGCGAGACATTGAACCGCCCAGCTGTTCGCACCCAAATATCGAACCAAGCACACCTGCGCATTGGGCTAAGCTACCGTGCCACCCACGCAAGCAAAAGCGGCGGCAAGTTTTAAACGAAGCTGACGGGGATACCAGGTGACCGTCCAGCCGCTCCATCAGCCACCACCCCCTTCTGTGCCGAAACCTCATCCGTGGCAATTCACAGGCACAGCCGCGCAGACGCAGACCCAGCTGTTAGGCAACAACACCGATGGCCGTTTCCGAGTTGGAATAAGATATTATATATATGTTATTAAATTGTTTATATTAGTACCTAATTGTGAACGTTGGTAATTTTGTCCCCGTATATTGTTTCTTTGTAAGTCGATAACGACGAGGTGTTAAAGACAACGTCGCCAATCACTTCTAAGCGACTCCTCATGCACCTGTAAAATGACCTTATATAAACCCAAAAGTGTATAAAAACAATCAAGAAATGTATGTAGGCCCAGACTAAAAGCCATGTTGATGTTAAATTCCCCAACTTAGATGTATTTGATATGTACGTAAAATTGCCATTAAGTACTTGTTTGTAGTGACGTCATTTGTGCAAGTTGTAAGCTTCATGCCAGTCAGCTTTTGATTGTGCACCTTCAACTTTTTTTTTGTAGTTGAACTTTTTTTCCACAGCTGGCGCATGCAGACACACACACCTACACGGAAAGATCTTTCAGCGTGGGATGTTGACTGTAAGTCTGCATTATAATATTTTACAATAACAATACACCCAAATAAAAGCTTTACTTTTATTTGGTGAACTTTATGGCTCAGCTTGGAATTAATTGCATCAGCTGACTGCACTGCTTGCTAATTGCAACTCGCACGTCACACAAACTGCTTGAAGCTTTTTTGGCCTTCTGCTGATCGAGTCACTAATGTTGTTTGTGTGGTGAATAAGGATTTTAAATTTGGCTTCGAACTGTCTGAGCATTTAACAAAAAGAAAAGAAAATAGGGTCAAAAATAAATAATTATTTATATTAATTATATATTAGTTTTATATAATGTATTTATAAGTCAATTATTTATCTTGCATTTCCTTTTAGCCTCTCTTATAGTACCTTACATGCGTAAATTTATTGTTGAGTATGTCAATTTTAAGTGTTTCTTTGTTTTCTTTAATTAATAAATTAGGTAATATGTTCGCTTAATTTTTCTTTGTTTTTTTGAAACCATGCATCGCTGAGCAGTAGTAGGTCGGCCGACCCACTCGTAGGGATCCTGACACTTGGTGAACTGGAAAGCAGGATCATGGTAGGGTGGGCAAGGGCACACAACAATATCAGTGTTGCCAGACGAGTGGGCTGATACCCTCTCCAACCTTGTTCTGTCGTTCTGTCTATATCTTTGTTCTATGTTTATTGCACTCTCTATTCCCATCCCCCCCCAGTACGCGAAATATTCAATGTAATATGAATTAAAACCGGAGCAAAGCTGTGCGATGGCATTTTTTTTGTTACCCCTCATGTCGGTGAGCAAAGCCGTGGAAGCCAGCGCGTACGCAATCGCATACAGCACCCCCATCAGCTCTTTGGAACGTTGTTCACTACATTATCCAGAAGTACTTATAACTGCTCTGCTCTCTACAAATATTGATAGAAAACTTTTAAATTTGGAATGCTTTCAAATTCGTCTTTAATTTAAATTGAGTGCACATGTTTTTTAAATCTTATTATTTTTTTAACTAATTTATATTCATGAGAAGTATTTTTAATATCATTATTTAGTTACCAAAATAGTTGTTTATGTTTCGACAATATGATCCATCCCGGATTATTTTTGACGTTGAACCATTGCAAAAACCAATTCCCTTTTTTTAAGCTAGCAACCTTGCACCACAACTTTGCCAGTGATGAACTGTGATAACTTGATATCATTTTTATTTTGGGTTGTTGTTTGTAATATTTTAAAGAATGAAAATCAAAATTGAAATCCAAGTAGTGATGTGCAAAAACATAAATGCATTGGGCACCGATATTGATTTATCCAAAACTTCTTTTGAAATCGATGTTCAACAATGAAAAAAAATCAAATTAAGAAAAATTTCTTTATTACATTTAAAAAGTTAATGAAAATTTGAGAGCTTTCCTTACATTCATTACGTCAATCATTAGTTTCAATTACGAATGATAGCAATTGCTAAGTTGTTAGGTCGATATCCCTTGCAAGTTTTGCGCTTCAATTTTTTCTTGATTCAACATTTTGTTTCTGAATCTCTACTACAAACAGATTCATATTTAAATAAACCTTTCTCTGAGTGTAAGACCGAGAATCTCACACATGCAGTGGGTGTCAAGCTAACAAATGCGGTGCATGTAGTCGGGGTCGAGTTTCCGCTGCTGGCAGCATCAATTAATTCAAGTAATAAATACGATTTGTCCCGCCGCTGTCCGCCGTCTGCTCACCGCTCACCGTTCACCTCCCCCTGCCGTTCTGACGTCCTGTCTGTTTCCTCCTCATTGCACCTACAGAATCTGCACTTGCATATTTAAATTGTCGGAGAGTGACTCTCATGCGGGTGGCCAGAATGCTGGCTGGCTGGCTGGCTGGTTGACAGTCTTCCTTGGTTGCTGCTGCTTGTCGCTGCCAACATTTATTGTCAGCAATTTGCAAAGCAACAGCAATTGGAACAACAGCTGCGAGGGAGCAGAGACAGAGGCAGCATCAACAATGTGCGAGCTGAGCTGAATTTAGCGCAGTTTATTGCTCCAAGGAGTCGCAGTCGCAGTCGCAGTCGGAATCGGAGTCGGAGTCGGAGTTGAGCTGACACTGCCAGGACTAAGCCAGGAGGAGGATAGCGAAGCGTGGGGAGAATTTCAGCATTTTCAAACTGAAGCGAAATGAATTTATTTTTGTTTTTAGTGTTGCTCTTACGACAGAGTGTGTGTGTGTGTGTGTGTCTGTGTGAGTGTGTCATTGCATTGTTATTCCTGCTGTGGAGTAATGACTTTGAATGTGTGGGTACTCCTGTTGCTATCAGCTTGTTGTTTTTGTTGTAATCACTCAAGAAATTGCGCTACATTTGATGACAGCGATTTTCATTTCCTTTGCCTCGTTTGGCTGTCGTCTATGCGAGACTTTCCTTTCCCCAGCTAGACCCACTTCTTTGACGGGCCATGGCAACGACAACGACAACGACTACGACGAGAGAACGTCTTGCCCAAGGCTCGCATATATATATATAAATGTATTTTTATATATATACAAACACATATATATATGTGTATATATGTATATGCGCATGCCTAATGACGTTTGTTTAGTTAATTACGCGCCATGAGCTGTGACAATGATGATGTGTGCCGAGGAGCCTTGGAAAAACTCAAAGAAGAAAAAGTCGACTGCGTGCGTGTGTGTGTGCGTTGCTTGGATTCATATAAGCTCGTTAGTTATTGCTGATTTTGTTGTTGCTGCCGCTGCTGCTGCTACTGCTGCTGCTGTGGCAAAAGGTCGCATGCCGGCGCCTCTGTCTGCTGCTGCTTCGTCAGCCGCCATGAAGAAATGTTTGTCATAATTGTCGGTACTTGTGAGTCCTCGTTGCGAGTCCCCCAGCATCGCATCACACCCACTGCACATATGTATTCACATACAAGAGGAGGTCGGGGATGTGGACGGGGCATGTGCGTGTCTGGTTCTCTTTGTTTTGTAATGGAATCTACTATGTTTCACTGAATGACTGAAATGTGTAGCCAAGTATGTACATATGTATGCCCCTCAAGTATGTAGGCATGTTACTAAGAGCATATGCGTGTGTGTGTGTGTGTGTGTGTGTTTGTGTGTGTGTGTGTGTGTGCCCCATAGGCATCCATGGGAACACGTGCGACATTATTGCTGCAATTAGCCTCGGCAAAATGTAGACAAATGTGTAATAATTCAATTAAGTTCAAGTTACAATTATTTGATTTATTTATTAAGCTAATTTTTCGCATTGGCTCGTCGGCCTCAGCTTCTCAATATTGATTAATGCTCGAATTCGGCCGAGGAATTCCCTTTGTTATGTCATCTCGCTGTCAGTATACCGAATTCCTCATAGCACCTTGGTTGCCCGGCAATCCGGGGAGGGGGGAGAAACCAAAGCTGCTATAAGGACAATTGATGTTTGATAAGGACAATTTCAATTATTGTTTTGTTTGCAAGTTCGTGAGAACAAATAAAGTGAGCGGTTTTAATTAAATTATTGTGGAACGAGAGGCATCATTTAAATATCTTACATAATTAATAACACATTTTAGAAGTTATTGTCTCCAATAGGTAAACTTGTCAGACTTTCGTTTTTACAACGTTTTCTCCTAAGAGCTGATGAATGCTTTAAAATAAGTCGTTTACAAATCCCAATTGCCTTGTCTGGTAAACCCCATGGTAACTGCTAATCAAACAGTCTTGCTCGTAATTGTATCCTTTAACCTTTGGCCTCTGGAGCGGCCTCAGAGATGGCAAAAGAAATTGCGGAAAAAGTGGTATGAAAAGCGTTTGAGTGGCATTTGTGCTTGGATGAATTCATTTAATCAATTCTACAATCCATCTCTCTGCCTCCTTTCTGTCAATCTATTGTCTGTGTCTGAGTCTGAGTCTGTGGTGTCTTTCTCTAATTAAAATAGCATATGCAACGCAACGCAGAACAAACCTAATGAACAAACCTTTGTCATTCGCAAATTTAATTTGAAACACTCGAAACGAGGCAGCTGCAAAGTTCTTCAGCAACTAATTTCAACGTACGCTGTCCGCTTAGCTGAAACTTTCATGGACCCAACTGAACGCCCACACACACACACACATACACACACACACACACTCACATACAGACATATACACGTGAGGGCGCAATTAGATTATAAGTTGGCACAGTAAAGAACTTTTGCACACAAAAGTCCACGTGCAAATTTATGGAAATTTAGAAAATGTTCGCATGCCATTAATTTTTAAAAACGCAACCAAAAACACATATGCCGCAAGGCGAGCAAGGTCCAAAAGTTTTTGCAGTCAAAGCGTAGGGACCCGAACCCGGACCCGGGCCCGCACCCAAACCCGGACCCAGACCCGGACTCGGCACTGTGAGACTGGCATCAGTAACTGAACCTGGGCTCCAGCTACAGCTCGAGCACAATGGAATTCAAGGCATGCACGGCGAAAAAAATAAAACGAAGAAAAAACCAGAGCTCCCTTTATAAATTTTGAATACAAAGCAGCATTGAAAAATTTAAAGAAAAATAAGAGGGTTGGATTTCTCCATTTTTTTGCTTTTCCTTTTTTTTTTGTGAGAGTTTTTTGTGTGTTATGCAATGGCCGGCTGCAGTCCTGAAACTGAAAACGGAAGGCGGGGAAATCGCAGCTTCCTCAAGCCACAGAGAGAAGAATGGCCGCCAATAAACGCACTGTATTGATTTTGAAATGGTCAAGAATTTGCCGCATTTCCGCTCATTTCATCGGAGAAATTGTGCTGTAATTGCAGTGCAAATGATCAAAGTTTGTGCGAACTCTTGAATGATGGCCAAGCATTTGTTTTCTGACCTTAAAGTCACAGCAGCCACATCAAGCATCAGCACTGGGATCCCATGTCAGGGATGTAAGTATTTTTGAGTATGATTGGGACATGGACTCAGACTGGGACTGAAACTTCGAGGCTCACTCAATCTGCGATTCCAGCTTCAGCTTCAGCTTCAGCTCTAGCTTCAACTCGATGTCTTGACTCCCCTCGAAATTCCTCGGGAAAAGCGAAAAAGTTGACGTCAAATGGAAAAATTGCCAATTCTTGCTTTTTTCTTATCCTCTACAAGTCGGTGGCGCAAAAAAGAATGAATGTGGGTGGAGGTGATGCAGTGGGGAAAATAAAGAAAGAGTGGAGAAATATTTCAACGCATAAAACTTTTATGAGGCGTACTATTAGTGGGTTAGCGGGGCTGAGCTTCAGCACCGCCTGAATTCATGGCAAATTGCACTTTATACACCCAACCCGAGCTGGAGCTGCCACTGCAGCCTCCAACAATGGCTGCATAAATTATTTGCAGCCAGGCAGCGCGTCGGTGCTGGCAACGCCCCCAATCCCAATCCCATTCCCATTCCCAATCTAGCAATCCGAGTCGCAACTCCAACCCAGCCATCACCTGGCAGCAGGGCAACTGCATAAAATTTAATCAACGAAACGCTGCCAGAGAAATGCTCGTATGTTACAGATTGCAGAGCGGAGGGGACTCTGTTGACCCTTTAGCCAACGGAATGCCACCTGCCACAAGAACTGCAATTGCACTTGCAACTACATCTGTAACTACTAAGTTCGCTCATAATCGCATATAGCGCCAATTGTGACGACGATGACGTCGAGTCGACAGCCTTCGCATTCTTCTGGCATCTGGGCTATGCGTCGACTATGTGCCTCGCACATGTCAATAATCAAATACAATTTGCATACCAATCAACAATGCACATACACTCACATACACACAGACACACATATACTTGCCCCGGGAGTTGGTTGCGCCCCTTGTTGCACATATCGAACTGCATTTTCCGGCGACTTTGTACAAGGAAAAAATCATGAAATATACATAGTACTATGCAGCTGCATGCTGGCTTTTTTAAACAAAAAATCGAACCACGTTGGCTGCTACAATATTCCAAATATTATGCATTTCCAATGCAACACTCTCGCATCTCTGTCCCTGCCCCTGCCCCTGCCCCTGCCCCTGCCCCTGCCGACCCTTCGCGACTTTCCGTTGCGCCAACAACGTTCCTCGGGGCATCCTGGCGACACCAATTTGTTGTCTCTGCAACAGACAAGACATGCGACATGGTTAGCTTTAGTTTACTGCATTTTCTCATTGTGGTTTATTTTAATTGTTGCTCTGTGCAATTTAAGTGTTTCTCATTAAATTTGTGTTGCGCACTTTTAGGGGCAACACACAAAAATTACTCATACGTAACGTGGAACCCAATACGCTTCGATGCAGCGACGAAGGTGGCTCGTTATTAGAGGCAATTGGACGCCAAAGGGCCTCATCAAGCTGCCATCGCACACATGTATGCAATGTATGTATATATGCATGAGGGTCGCACCTTTCTTGCCTGTGTGTGTGTGTCTGTGTGTGTGTGTTTTTGTTGACGCGCCGCGTTGTGTGCGTCGCGGGATTTTGTGTTTATGTATTTGATTTATGCATAATAATTTAATGCGCCCAGAGCTATGCAAATAAAATTCACAAACAACGCGACAGCCTCGAGGCATCAGGGCATCAGGCATCTGAGCATCATCCAGGCAGCGCTGAGGCAAAGCCGAAGCCGAAGCCGAAGCCGACTTCAGCTATCAATGGGCCACGGGCGCGGTCGGTGTTGATTTCATTTGGTAGCAACAAAAGCAATTACCTTGACGCAGCGGCTCATGCGGCACATGCCACACGCCACACGCCACATGCCACATGCCCGACTACTGCTGCTGTCTCTTCATCAGCAGCTCGTTGCCTGAATAAGAGTGTATAGAAATGGGCGTGAGAGGCACCTGCCTGGGACAGCGTTGCACGACATTAAGCATTCATTTTGCATGCAACAACTACAGCGCGCAAGCAGGCAACATATGTTGCATGTCAAATGCACTTCCACCCACTTCTTCTGCAAACATTTATGCGGCGCGATTGCGAGCGAGAGTGCGAGTACTTTCTGCCCTGGCTCACAAGCTGCCACAACAGTTGCCGCAAGACGCAGCAATGGCTGCCTACTCCTTCAGGTGGCATTAAAATAATGCACACGTGCACTTAACTTTATCCACGATTGTTTGTTTGTTTGTTTGCTTGCTTGCTTGTGTTTCTGTTTGTTTTTGAGTTGGTATTTGCAGCCGCTGCCGCTGCCGCTGCTGTTGCTGCTGCTGCTGCTGCTGCTGCTGCTGCAACATCTTCTATGACGCTGCATCGCCCCTTATTGTTTGGCTGCCATAACCGAGCACATTAACGTGGCCAGGATGGGGCTTGGGGGATGAGGAGGGGCAGGCGGCAGACGGTTGCCTCCGGGCGCTGCATGCCAGCCAATGCTTTGGCGGCCATTCAACCTGCGACTGTCGCCTCGCACAAACACACTCAAGAGAGAACAATGTCGCCACGCCCACCAGCTGGCCAACATGCAGCATTGTCGCATAATGAGCGAGCATGCCGCTTTCTATTGTTGTTATGTGTTTGCTGTTTGTTGTTGTTCCTGTTGCAGCTGTTGCAGTCGTTGGCTCGCCTATTGTTTTGTTGCAGCCCGTTGCGAACATTTGTAGTAACTGTTGTTCTCCACTTCTCTCTAATCTATCCGCTCACACACATACTCACGTTCTCTGTCTCTCTCTCTCTCTCTCTGCTTACAGCGCCACCTGCATCGATCGAGATCAAAGGATACAGCCACAACTCCAAGGTGGAGGTGCGCGAGAACCAGGACCTAACACTCAAGTGCATTGTGGCGAACGCCAAGCCCGAAGCCCAAATTGTTTGGTATCGCGGCAATGTCGAATACAAGCCAGGTCAGTCAATATGCAAACATAATTAGTACGCTATTCGTATGGCATCTGAATTTACCGAATTGCTGTATTCATTTAGCCAAGTTAATGTCTTAACTATAAGCAACCTCAATTATCCACTACTTAACATAATACAATAATTTGATAAAGGTTAAGTCAATGACTTACAATCTAGCTACATTTATAAATATTTGTTTGTATTTGATTAACTTACTGATTGACTTAAAATCAATCTACTCTTACAATTTATATATTATTATCTATACAATATATGTAATTTTAGTAGTTACAATGTTGGTGTTTAACTACAATCCAATAAATTAATTAATTAAACGTTTAAAAAAAGTTAAAAATTACGCATGTGTTAGTTTATTTTATCTGTTTCGTAGCTTAATAATTTGTTAAACGTTTTGTTATGAGTTAAGATAATTTTGAATATATTATCATATATTTTTGTTGAATTCAATACAATAGTAAAATATTGTAGTGCTAGTCTATTTTATTTTTGATTTACAAATTAAACCATTTTGATAGTAAGAATGTTGGTGATATTATAAATTTATTAAGCTTACTTTCATAAATTTAATTTTACGCTTCTATGTGAATGTGTTTATTTTTTTTGTGATTAGATTATAACATTTCTGATTTGCAATTTCAAGAAATTTATAAAAGGGAAATTCACATTTAATTCATTATTTAATATTTATGTTACTGTATATTCTTGAATCCCTTTGCTGCTTACGCTGCCTTGCTGCCCTTAAAAATGCAACTATTTCAAGTTATTCAAATTTACTTTTTTACTGCCACATCTTCTGTTTAGTATTTCGCAATTATTCCACACGGTCTGTCTTTCGTTTTGCCATTTAAGAAATATGTTTGATAGATTTCTGGAATTAATTTTCATAAACTCAGAGAAATGGGGAAAGTGCGACTCAATACAGAATATAGAATGTACTAATGTAATGGATGGCAAGCGCAATCAACATCAAGCTCGCACACATTTGTACACACACACACATACACACACACACACACAGGGAGCTCGTGACAAGTGTCACAACACTAAGCCATCAAATTTAATGTCCACTTACACCGAAACCCTCAGCCAGAACCCAGAACAGAGCCCAGAGCCCAGCCCCACAACATCTCTTCGACACAACGCATGTGTCTTCTAATGGCTGCTGGGTTCGTTCCTCGCTCCCCGTTCCTCGCTCCGACAGCGTTGTATCGACCGCGGCTGAAGCTGATCCACTCTGGCCCAAAAACAAAAAAGTGTAAATGCGTTTCTGGCTGTGGCAATAAGAAGGCAAAGGCGGCGAGGCGACGAGCGAGCCCTTTGACTGTCAACCGGTTGGCCAGGGGCACATGTGAGAGGCGGGGGTGGGGGCGGGAGTGGGAGCGACAGTGAAAGGAAGGAAAGTGATGGGAAATTGAGAGGGATGGGAGGGAGCCGCCCGTCGACTTTCTGCTTGATGACGGTGCTTAAATAATAATTTTATACTCTAACAAAACGTTCTCCGTCAAGCGGCAAAGTCGATGCTTCAATCCCTAGTCCTTGTCCCTAACCCGTATCTTTTTTGGAAAGTCCTTGTTTCTGCCTTGTCATTCTGTTGGCCAAATTGGAAAACGCTACCGTTGGACATTTTAGAAAATATGGAAAAATGCAAATGTAAATGCTGATGCTGATGCTGAAGCTGGCCAGAATGCCCAGGACATTGCCATCATGGCCATGGTCATGGATAGCAGCCGACACTCCATCGACATGGTTAAGGGGCAAGAGGCGCAGCAGCATCACACGGCGCTTAGACGCCTTCACGACATTTAATTTTCATAATGATTATGATATGCAATATATGTACGTGAGTGTGTGTGAGTGTGTATCCCTGGTCGACTGGGAGTGTCATTTGGCGGCTAACGAAATCATTTTAACACAACTGGCGCGTTAAAAATGCTTAAAATGTGAAACGAACGCACAGCAACAACTACACACAGCAATGATGATGGAAATTTTTCGGTGAAAGCACAAAGCGACAAAAAAAAAGCGAAGCGAGCGAAAAATGGAAAAACAAAATAAGAAAATTCGCAAAACGGCGTAAAATGTTGGAAAATCCGCAAGGAAATGTGGGCAACACTAAAGAAGGACAGACGCTCTGGACGCTGGACGTGGACGTGGAAGCTGCATGATGAATTATGTTTACGACGCAATATGTTGCGGCTGGACTGTGGCGGGGGCATGAATTCTACAGCACCCTCTGACCCCCCCTTCCCACCCCCGGGGCCGAAAAAAACAGAGAGTTTACGACAATGGGCCAAGCCAGGATCCAGCAGCATCTACCACGTCTACCGACTGCTGTGGTATCATCATTTGCAAGCTGTGAGTCAGTCGCTTCTGACACTGACTCTACTAACTGTGTTTGCGGTGGCTCTCCTTCAGTTGGGGATGGGAAAAGGGACGGGGCGAGAGGGTGACTGTGAGTGCGAGTATGTGGCGGTCGCGTAAATGACGGTTAATGCCAGTTCAAGGCATAGCTCGAGCAACTTGGTCATTATCCTTGGTGACATGCTGAATATATCGCAATATTCTCCTTTCGACTCGATAGTTTGGGCAACATTTTAAACCGGGATGGGATTGGTTGGGGCAGCTGGAGCATGAATGATAAAAGAGATGCGAGACGAGATGAGAGAATCTCTTCAAATGCTGCAGTGCTGAGCAACGAGAATTACGGGAATAACGAGAACAACGACAACGCAGCCATTGACAATTTATGACTCAAAATTATGTCACAAAATGTTGTTGTTGCTGTTGCTGCTGCTGCTGCTGCTGCTGTTATTGTAGTTGTTGTTGGTGTTGTTGCTGTTTTTGTTGGCAAATATTACACAAAATATGCGCCTACAAATGAATTCCACGGGTCGTGGCATGAATAAGAGAGGCCAGACAGACAGACAGCCAGGGGAAGCAGGGAGAGGCGGGGAGCGACAAAACTTCATAAAATATGCGTTAAACTTTATGACAACGACTTAGGGTGCGAGAAGGGGAGGGGGAAGTTGCACGTACGCGAAAATGGCGTGCAAATTTTGCAATGTCAAGCACAGCGAGGAAACTCCCATTTCCCTCTAACACACACACTCTCAGATACACACGCACACACACACACATTCATTCACTAGCGAAGATACACCCGCCATTTTAATTTTCTTTGTGTGGAACTCGACTGAGTGCTGTTGATGTTTTGTTGTTGTTATTATGATAAATCGCAGACATTTAACGCAGAGTACAAGAATTTATAGCATACACAGATACGCACGCACACGCACACACATGCATAGCTGCACTTTTCGGTAGTTCGCTTGTTGCGCTATTATTTATGGCCATAGTGCAAAGTTCTTATTTGCAGCCTCGACTATCTATATCTATCTATATGAATATCTATATCTATATCTATATCTATATCTATATCTATATCTATATCTATATCTATATCTATATCTATATCTATATCTATATCTATATCTATATCTATATCTATATCTATATCTATATCTATATCTATATCTATATCTATATCTATATCTATATCTATATCTATATCTATATCTATATCTATATCTATATCTATATCTATATCTATATCTATATCTATATCTATATCTATATCTATATCTATATCTATATCTATATCTATATCTATATCTATATCTATATCTATATCTATATCTATATCTATATCTATATCTATATCTATATCTATATCTATATCTATATCTATATCTATATCTATATCTATATCTATATCTATATCTATATCTATATCTATATCTATATCTATATCTATATCTATATCTATATCTATATCTATATCTATATCTATATCTATATCTATATCTATATCTATATCTATATCTATATCTATATCTATATCTATATCTATATCTATATCTATATCTATATCTATATCTATATCTATATCTATATCTATATCTATATCTATATCTATATCTATATCTATATCTATATCTATATCTATATCTATATCTATATCTATATCTATATCTATATCTATATCTATATCTATATCTATATCTATATCTATATCTATATCTATATCTATATCTATATCTATATCTATATCTATATCTATATCTATATCTATATCTATATCTATATCTATATCTATATCTATATCTATATCTATATCTATATCTATATCTATATCTATATCTATATCTATATCTATATCTATATCTATATCTATATCTATATCTATATCTATATCTATATCTATATCTATATCTATATCTATATCTATATCTATATCTATATCTATATCTATATCTATATCTATATCTATATCTATATCTATATCTATATCTATATCTATATCTATATCTATATCTATATCTATATCTATATCTATATCTATATCTATATCTATATCTATATCTATATCTATATCTATATCTATATCTATATCTATATCTATATCTATATCTATATCTATATCTATATCTATATCTATATCTATATCTATATCTATATCTATATCTATATCTATATCTATATCTATATCTATATCTATATCTATATCTATATCTATATCTATATCTATATCTATATCTATATCTATATCTATATCTATATCTATATCTATATCTATATCTATATCTATATCTATATCTATATCTATATCTATATCTATATCTATATCTATATCTATATCTATATCTATATCTATATCTATATCTATATCTATATCTATATCCATATCTATATCTATATCTATATCTATATCTATATCTATATCTATATCTATATCTACATAATACACAATATATCTTTTTATATACTTACAGATAAGAGGGATGACAAAGTGGAGGAGACGATGCCCAAGCGGTTCACGACAACGTCCAGCTTGAAGCTGAAGCCTGGTGCAGATGATGACTACACGGAGTACACGTGCCAGGCGAAGCACAAGGCGCTGTCGCCGGATATGCCGATGCGTGCCACAGTTCAACTGTCCGTGTTGTGTGAGTAAAGCTTTGGATTCCGTTGGATGTTGTAATCCACAATTGAATGCCTTGTCAAATGTATGCGTGCTGGCAAATGCGAAATGCCAAATGGCGACCTCATTAGCCCTCGCAAATGGCCAAGTTTGCAATACAATTGAAATGCTACCCGCGCTCTTGTGCCCACCTTGCTCTCAGTGAGCTTTTACGCCGGTGCAGCTGGCGCTCCTCCTCGTCTCTGACATTTGTGACCCACAAAACACGGCAAAAGCGGCCACCAGTTTACCAGGAATGGCCGCAGCCGTCGGCCGTCGGTCGTCGCTGGGTTGTTGTTGTGCCTGTTGTGGGGTCCAGAATGTTTCTGGTCTCCATGGCCATCGTGGACGTCGTGGCCGCTAATTGCGCAATTGGCGCGCGTATTAATTAGTTTTTAAATTCTAATGCGAGGCCCAGCTGCCACACGCATCAGCGGACCATGTGGCATGGGGGCATGGGGCAGGGGCATGTGGAGAGTGGCGTGTGGTGTGTGGCGTGTGGCAGGAGCATGGCTTGGGCACAGGAATCAGGACCACTGAGCCGCATTTTGCAAATTTCAAACTCCAGTTATTGATTGCTCCAAATGGCGGCGGCCCTCTCTCATTGCCCCCTCCTGCCTTGCCCACCTGTCCTCTCGGTCCTGGCACACACATTACGTGCCCCATATTCAAATTAATTATGTTTGTTATTTATGCATAGGCTAGCTACTCGCGCTCCTCTCGCCTGCTGCTGGCCACAAGGCAACTATTGGCAATGCCAATACCACTCCACTTCCATTGCCATTTCGTGCTCTTTGGCCAACGCCCCGAACGTTGACATAATAGATTTAATTGCCAAAGCACCACAAAGTGCTACCTTATACGCTTTACACTTTTTGCCTACACCTCTGATCAGCACCACAGTTCAACGTTCATTGTTAGCCCCCAAACTCACATATCTCGAATTAAAAACACTCGATTTTTAATGTAGATGCAAATTTAATGTAGATTCCAAATTTGAAGTAGCCTTGTGACTACAACTACTTAACTAAAAGTATATATGTATTTAAAAATTAAAATAATTATAGAATTTAAAGATCGTCTAATTCTAGAATTTCTAATATTAATAAAAGTCAAGTTGTCTTCTTCAATCATTAAACCTTTATAAATGATTTCAATAAAAAATTAAAGGAATCTTCAAGAGAAGTTTTACAATTAATTAGTTCTCTAGTTCTCTCCTCGAGTTTAAATGGTTTTTATGGCCAGTCAGACTTAATTCTTAAGTTAAACTAACTTAACTACATTGTATATAATATTCTCTACATTCACCCTCAAATTGTGGTGTAAGTATTTGCGTGCTGTTTAACGTATGTTGTATACATAGTTCGTGAAACTTTCCCTTCCACATTCGTTTCTACACACACTCCCACTCCCACTTCTACACTAGCTCCGACACCTTTTCGCACTCGTTTGTATACGAGTACTCGTGGATGCATGTATACATACTCGCATTCAGTGGACTCGGGCAGAGACCGGGCCGCTTAATTATGCACCTATTATGGTGCTCCACACTCTGCTGCAGTCGCCAACCCAACACGCAACTCCCAACACACGACTCTCTTTTCGTCCTGTCAGTTGCAAGCTGGGGAGTTATCGCCTGCGTGGCAATGTAGTCTGGGCAGCCGATACGATACCCCTGAAATATTTTAAGTGATTTTAATTTAATTTTGTGCCACTTCGTTAAATTCTGGCTTTGCAAACCTGCTGCCGATATTTTGCAATTCGTTCTGCCTTCCCACTGTGTGTATCTGTGCGTATCTAGATGTGACCAATGTGCGTGTATTTTAGGCTGCCCATTAGGATGCTTGTTCGGCTGTCATTTTAAATGCAATTATTGAAATTATTACAATTAAGCCCAAAGGGTGCTGCGTGAGCGCAACCATTTAAGCATGCAAGAATTAAGCAAGTGTTAAGTGTTCGCAAAATAAAATTAAATTATTTATTTAACTGCAACAATTAACAAACTACAAAAATGTAGAATTAATATTAAGAAAGCTACAGTAATGACTCGACTGTCGAAGGCCTGCTCACCATTTATTTATGTGAGCATTCACATCATTTTTTAAATGTGGAGTTAAATGCAAATATATTGAACGATGGATTTAGCATTGGGTAAACAGATCGGCGTCTGTATATTTTAAAGCTGCTCAGATACGGATGAACGAACAGAAAGACTCATAGATACACATATAGATAGACACGAAGATAAACAAACAGTCAAATCGACTAGGCTGTTGATGTTCATTCAAAATATATATTAGGATGTCAAAAAAGTCTTGCGGAATTTTTTTGATTTTTTTATTTTTTTTTTTTTTTTTTATGACTCATGCCCAGCTCTTGACCGATCCTACAGCTGATACTATGCCGGTCTCTTTCGACCAATTCAGCGCTTTTATCGCAATTTTCGACGACAGGCCTTCCGGAGCGTGGTGCATCTTCGACCACCTCTACACCAGAACGAAAACGTTGAAACCATCGTTGTGCGGTGGAAATGGAAACTGTATCGTGTCCATAAACTGCACAAATTTGATTGGCGGCTTGAGATGCATTTTTGCCTTTAACGTAGTAGTACTGTAAAAAAAGAAACGACAATCAATCAAACACGTGTTAGCGCGTGAAATGAGCTTTCAAAAAAGGTATAGCATGACCCGATGTGACGAATAAAACTAGAAATACGCGCATTCGAACACTTCTATTTCGCAAAGTTAATAGTCCACAGGTCTAAAAATATGCAAAATAAAGTTCTTAAAATTTGTAACTTATCATTTATTTATTTCAAAGCATTTTGACTTTAAAATATAAGCAAAGTCATTATTTTGTCCAGCTAAAAGCTGCTGAATTTCCAATGAAAATTCAATCAATTTTAATTGCGAGTTTGAATAATTTATTTTGAGCTGTGGCTATTTCATCATGGTTCTTTGTGTCAACTACTGTGTGAACCTTTTGCATCATTAATAATTGAATATAAGTAAATGCAATTAAGTTTGCAGGGAAGCTGTAATGTTAAGAAAGCTAATTATTTAATAGTAGAATTAAATTCCCTTTCGACATAATTAAATCTTTATGCAATTAACGCAAAACTTTCTAATGAAATAGACATTTAACTCAACGTAGTTTATTGGTGTATTTACAAAAAAAATAAATTTTAATAAGTTGTGTAATTTACCATTTGTGGCGTTTACACTGTTATTAACCCGCCCACAACACGACATCATTGCATTCGGCAGCATTTGCAGCTCTTCAATAAAATGCCACTTTGCTTGGCACAATAACAACAGCAAAAACAAAAAAATAATAAATAAACCAACAAAAGAGGTAAAAAAAACATGCAACACGCCGAATCAGAGAGAAGGGGAAATGGGAAATGGGAAAATAATGCGTTTGACCACATAAACGATTTGCATGCAAACACTTCAATTAAAAATCGCGCTGCAATTTCTGCTGCAAAAGTCCGGATAGAGTCCGACCGGTTTGCCGGTAGCCGGTTACCCGGTAGGTTGCCCGTCCTGGCCGCATTTGGTTTAGTGTAAATTGAATTTATTTGCGGCGGCGTCCGCAATTAAATATGTCAGCTATAAACCTACACGAATGCACACATCCCCAAAGCGATTGTGTTGTCCTTGTTATTATTGTTATTGCTATTGTGTTCGTTTTTGTTCTTGTTGCCATTTCCATTATCCAATGAAGGGCTTATGTGTCTAACGTTGCTCTGTCATTCTCTCGCCCTTTAGATCCACCCGGCCCGCCGTATATTGAGGGCTACTCGACTGGCGATATACTGCGACGAGGTCAGACGGTGGAGCTGATGTGTCGCAGTCGCGGCGGCAATCCGCCGGCCCAGCTCATCTGGTACAAGAACGGCTCCCAGATACGCATGGCATACAGGTGAGTGCCCAAGGGGCCCAAGGCGGAGCGGAGTCCGCCTCGCCACTTCATCAGCATGCATCAACACTTTGCACTTTCCGTTTTGCATCTCCACAGGACATCTGGGCGGCTGTCGGAAAACATTTACAGCTTCACCGCGGAGGCTGGCGACAACAAGGCGCGATTCCGCTGCGAGGCGAGCAACGTCATGTCTCAGACACCGCTGAAGGCGGAAGTCGATTTGGCTGTTCTATGTAAGTGCAACACTCCCTCTCTCCCTCTCTCCCACTCTCTTTGCCTGCAGCACCCTCTGTAGGGCCATCATCAAAGCGAACTGCACTGCCTAATGCTGGCACTTGAGGCTGTGCAGCCAGATGCATCATTTGCATCATGTCCTGGCCCTGACTCCAAGTGCTCCAGCTCGTTATGCAAACGTGGGGCAATTTGCCCGTCAGCTCTCTCGCAGCCATCCTCTCTTTACTCGCAGCCATCCTCTCTTTACCTCTGTGTCGCTGTCTACTCTGCTTGTTTGCCTAATTGTATTTCGTTAATTTTCATATTTGCACACTCGCATGCCTACACACACACACACACACACACACACACACATCACACTTAGACTCGGATTTCGTTGTGGATTGTGTCAACAGTCAGTGCTTGCCTGCCTCGTCCTTGCAGTTCCTCTGGCACTTGGCACGCGACACAAAGCGAAAATAAGCCTGGCAACCGTCTCCGGCTGTTGCTTTCTTTTGCAATTAAGCTTAAGTTTGCACACCGAGCGCAAACCCCGCCCCCAAACACCCAGCGCCCTAACGCCCACCGCCCAACGCCCACTTGGCTTTGTCAAATCAAGCAATGCAAATTCTTTTCAAGTGCCAAATAGCGTTCTCGCCTTGCTCCCCGCTCTGCAGTTTGTTAGAGCTGCCACAATTGCAATCACAGTCAACCCAATCTAAAAGGACGAAAGGATCCGTCACAACACTTGTCCAAAGCGTTGTTAGTCAACGGCATTTGCATGCAAGCTTCCAAGCACCCGCTCCGCTGCCTGCCAATGTCTGACCTCATCCATGGCTCTGGCTTGCTGCTTATGTTCTTGTGTCTGAAATGCAAATGTGCAAAGACTTGAGAGCACACATCGCGTATGCGTGATATTCAAATTGTTGGTAACAGCGCTATTTAGCGATTCCTTACCTTCCACCTGCCTGTCCGCCTGTGGCCGATAGCAGAAGGCTGCCCACTGTACGTGCCTAACCCCAATGCTCCGTTGAGTCTCGGGGTAATCCCGATGGCAGTCCAGGCACGTGGGACCAACTTCGATGTCCAGTTTATGCGAATACCAATCAAATGGGCTCTTGTTGTGCTGCCTGCACTTGCTTGTCCGATGTCCAATGTCCGATGTTCGACTCTCTGTTTGTTTACCTTGTTTATCTCTAAATACGCCACATCGACTGACCAAACAGAGAAACTAACACACACACATGCACACGCACGCACACATCTACATCAAGACTGACTTCAGCTGCGCTCGCTCTTGGCTTGGCATACGCATTATTTATGTATAACGAAATGTGGCACAAAAATGAAGACGTAGAAGGAATATATTCTGCTTTCTACGCTTTTCCCCACTCTTCCAACCACTCTTCGGCCCTGGAGCTGACGAGTGTGAGCGGAATGAAGATGTATGGCGAAAGATGCGAGAAGTTAAGAATTCATAATGTTTATTTATATGCGAAACATATCGAGACGAAGTTTTGTATTCCCCGGTTGCAGACCCAAGCTCCGTATCAGCCGCTTTTACTCGATAGCGTACATGGCGTATGCGTAATATATGCACAGCTGCTGCCTGACGTTGCTGTTGCTGTTGCTTTTGGTGTTGGTGTTGCCACTGCTTCTGCTGCCTGCTGCCTGCACTTATCCATCAACTAGCAGCTGCAACTTCTTCTTCTGCTTTTCTCTACTGGCATTAGGTAATAGCTCGACACGGCTCAGACGCCTGTCACTCAGTCACTCAGTCATCATTTGCATGCAGGCAGCTTTTTGCCCCTTCGCTTACACCACTCTGGGTGTGTGCTCAAGAAAAATGAGCGATATGCAGAGCAGCGAGTAAAAAGTACTACTGCGAACGTATGCTGCATTAGCCGTGTGGCATGCCACAAGTGAACGGGCTCGCTGCCTTATTAAATATTAATGCCAAACGAAATTACAGTTGCTGAACTGAATTCTTTCCCATTACCATTTCTACAGTCGCACCATCTCAAGTCACAGTCACGGGGCCAACGGAGGCGAGAGTAGGCGACGTTATTCCCCTCACCTGCGCCACCGCACCCTCGAATCCCCCCGCGGACATCAAATGGATGGTTGCTGGACGCCAGATACGCAATGCTACCTCAAAGACGACTGTCAGCACAGAAGGTGAGCTCAATCAAATAAAATCCCCATTTATTACATTCAAAATTAAAGAATTTAAAATTATATTACAAAATTATATTTTAAGATCAAATTTGTTAGTTTAATTAATTACGAAATTAAATTGAATTAAAATAAGTAGAAATCAAACAGCTAGAAATAATCAATTTTATTTATTTGATCCAGCATTTCAAGCAACTGTCTCATAGCTCAAATTTATCAACGAAGATTAATATTAATAAATGATTATGAAATTAAAATTAAATGTAAACTGTTTTAATTTTACTTATTTATTAAAAGTCAACTGGGAATTGTAGAATTTACAATTATTTCAACAATTTGTAGTAAATTAGTGGAATGGAAAGCAACTATTGAATTTAATTTAATTAAACTAAATATAAATCAAACATCAAGACGAAATCAAATTTATTTAATTGATGTCATCATCCAATTAGATCATCGTATATTTTAGGATAGAATCCTTTACTGAAATGGCATCTTCCCAATCGTTTCAGGTGGCTGGACAACCAGTTCAAACATCACCACCGTTGTGGAGCCCAACAAGCGTTCGCTCGTCGTCATCTGCCATGGCCTGAACATGCAGCTCACTGAGAACGTGGTCGCCACGCACACGATCAACGTCCTATGTAAGTACAGACTTTCTCATGCTCGCACTTAATTGGCTGCAAACTTGGCCATAACCATATTTAGCACTGGTCAAGTGTCTGGTCAAGCGTCTGTCTGACCCGACTTTAAATTCCACCCGCACACACATAATTGAGTTTTCTGAAACTTTTGGCTGTCCAACAATTTGGGGTATTGTCCTGAAAATGTTTATTTAAGTTATTGCCCAAGTAAGAAAGGCCCCAACGAGAGTACTCGACTCCGAGATACCTGCATTCCAATTTGAGAGAATATTAAATACATATGCGATGCAAGATCGTCGAGAAATTAACTGAAATCATTCGAGCACACAAATGAAAACGTTTCTGAGAAGGCATTGCTCTGATTTATCTGACATCTCAGCTTTGATCTTTGCCTCAGTTTGTTTTCTATTGCCTTTTGAAACATTTCGAAAAATATTATTTTTTGTTCGTTTTGTTTTTTGTTGTGTGCATAATAATCGTATGCACTGCTTTTGAGCTCACAATGTTTGCGTTTCCTGAGTGTGTAACTGAAGACTCGCAGCTGTCAATGAGCGGCAGTAAAGGGCAGAGAATTAATATTCCAGAAGTCAGAGACAAACAGCAGCCACCAAAAACGAACAAAAGGATAGGAGAAAAGAAAGGTTCTGTGGCATTGGCCTCGCATAAGAGACACTCCTCTGCACAGAGGCGAAAGTCCACTTTAGCAGACGCGGAGTCAGCAGAATGGCACAGAATGTGGACGGAGCATCGACAGCGCATGCAGAACATTGTCAGTGATCTGGACAACAAAGCGCCGCCTTTCCAGGCGGTGCGCAAGACGGGAGTAAATGCATTGACCGACAATGCGATCAGTTTCATGAATCGCACCAGGGAGAACATTCAAATGCTGCTGGGCATGTCGCAGACCCAGAGGACCCACGGCACCATCAATCCCTTTCGCACAGAGCAGCCTTACGTGATGTCTGCGGTGCCGACAATGGTCGGGCATCTGGAGCGCTTGGACGCCGCAAACAAGGACATAGGCAAGCGCATTGTGGAGGTGATCAGCGAAGTGGATTCTGGCCTGAATTACGAGTCTCGCCAGGATAAAAAGCAGGATCCGGCGATGCCATTTGCTCTGCCTGATGAGGCGCTGCTCAAGTATAAGGCCTTTAACCTAACGATACCCTCATCTGATAAGGAACGACGTCAATTGTTTCGGCCACGCATTTACTTTGACATCGAGCTGAAGGATGTGCGTCCCCTCGGCCGCATCGTCATCCAATTGTACACGGAGGCTGCGCCTGTTGTCGTCCTCCATGTGGTGCGCACCTGCATGCGTGGCATAAACAACAGCTTCCAGGTGAAACGTTTGTTTCCCAATCTTTGGCTGGAGATCGAAATGCCGCTGGAGAGCAACTCGCCACTGCAGCGCAGCTTGGAGTACGACGGCAAGGCCATCGACCACGGTGCCTCCAGCTGCGTGCTCTCCTTCAGCAAGGATTATCTGCGTGGCTTTCACGAACACCTCTCCTTCTCCCTCTCGTTCAAGCCCCTCAATGTGGCCAACGGTTCTCGCGTTGGCTTCGGCCGTGTCATCAAAAACGCCAAGATCCTTGACTGCCTGCAGAGTTATGGCACCAAGAACGGCACTATCAGCCGACCCATCGTCTTTACGGGATGTGGCGTTATTTAAATTCCATATTGTGCAAATTTTAGTGTATTAAAGAAGTGTTTATGCATCGCATTCCCGTTCATGAATATTCATTTCAAGTCGATCACATTGTCTTTTCAAGCCAGAGCTTGTTTTGGGCGACTAAGCTCCGACTATTGGGATCAGTCTGTTTTTTATTTAAAAGCAAGTATTGGTAGGGAACGAAAGGTAGTCAAATTATTTGTACATTTTTATTTATATTTTCGATCTTCAATACGGACCATTCGCATCCATTCGGTGCGTAGAGATAATGAAAGAGTTGCCGAGATGTGTTTCAGATGAGTCTGGAGACGAGATCAAGCCATCCTCAGAGCCCAAGACTAAGCGTGTTAGCCTTACGCCGAAAAAGAATCCTGCGACAGAACAGAAGAAAAAGAAGAGTCCCAAGAATCAGACAAGCACAGCAAAGAAATCCGATGAGAGTCACTTGAAGGAATGGCGAGAGCATCGCAATCGGGTGCTCAACTTGCAAAGTGAAGTCGACAACCATCCGCCCAGCTTCCAAGCAGCCCGTGCAACGGGCGTCCACACGCTGCGAGAGAATGCCGTCTTCTACATGGAACGCACCAAGAAGAACATTCAGATGCTGGTCGAATTGTCCAAGACGAAGCGCACCCATGGCGCGATAAATCCCTTTCGATACGAGCGACTCTACACGATGTCGGCGCTGCCGACAGCGATGAAGAACCTGGATCGCATCGAGGAGCAGAATCTGGATCTGGCCAAGCGCATACTGCAAGTGGTTGCCGAGACCGATTCGGGCATCAAGTCGAGGAAAGATTCAGACACGAACAAGACGAGCTTTACCGATTTGCCATTCGAAATGAATGAGAGCTCCTTGGACAAGTACAAGGGATTCAACTTCCACATGCCCGAGTCGAACAAGGAACGCTGGCAATTGTTCCGACCACGCATCTACTTTGACATGTATCTCAAGGATGCCCGGCCGCTCGGTAGGATCGTCATCCAGCTCTACACGGAGGCTGCTCCCGTTGTGGTCATGGAAATGGTGCGAGCCTGCATGTGCGACATGCACGACAAGTTCCTGATCCAGCGCGTGTTTCCCTCGCTGTGGATTGATGTCAAGTTCTCGCTGGATAGCAACTCTGCGCTGCAGCGACCCTTGGAGTACGATGCCAAGGTTCTCGATCATGGCGATTTTGGTCATGTGCTCTCGTTCAGCAAGGATCACTTGCAGGGCTTTCGCGAGAAGTTGTCCTTCTCGCTGTCCTTCAAGCCGCTCAGAGTGGTGAATGGTTCTCGTGTTGGCTTCGGTCGTGTCATCAAGGGCAGCAAGATCATCGATTGTCTCCAGAGTTTTGGCACCAAGAACGGCAAATTGTTCCGTAGCATTATCTTTACCGGCTGTGGTTTCCTTTAAATTTCTCTATGTTGTGTAATCCAAATTATTTATTGTGTTGGTAAAGTTGTTTGTTAGTTTGTTTATCTGCATCTCTTTTGCTTTTCGAAATCCCTCAACGAATCAATAAGAAGAATAGTTTTTGCCGTAATATGGCATTTTATCTGTAAGCATTAATTGTGTAGGAACCCTAAAAATTAGATACATTTTAAAAATTTTTTGTTTTCACTTTTTTAATCCTTGAAATAATTTTTATTTTGAATTAACGATGTCCGAATTTCCGAACTGTATACAATCGGAGGATTCGCTTTACGAATACGAACAGAATGTGAAGAGAAAATCACAGACTAGTGTCCTGAAGAAGGCACGTTTTAGTAAGGTGAGGGTTTCTTCAGTCAGAAAACCGAAGCTGAAACAGAGAGCATCCCAGTCGCTGTGGATGACCCAGTTTAACGATCACCGTCATCGGGTCAATGAGATGACCTCCAATTTGGACAATAAGCCACCCATATATCAGGCAGCCCGACAGACCGGCGTCTTCGGGTTGTACAACATGGCCTCAACTTTTATGAACCGGACGAAGGTCAATATGCAGATGCTGTCGACGCTGTCCAATCTGATGCGCACCCACGGAGACACTCATCCCTTTCGGTACGATTGCGTCTATCCCACATCTGCATTGCCCTTTAGGATCAAGACCTTGGAGCGCATAGAAGACGAAAATCGTGACATTGCCAAGCGCATTCTGGACGTGGTCAGCGAGATTGATACGGGACTCAAAGATAAGTCGAAGACGTGTCAGTCTGCCAAGAAGAAGAAGTCGCATCATCGCACACAACCCTTCACCATGAACGAGACGTCGCTCGCAAAGTACAAAGGCTACAACATTGAAATGCCTCAGACAGACTTGGAGCGCTGGCTGCTCCTTCGACCCCGCATCTATTTTGACATCTGTCTGCAGGGCTCGCGGCTTCTGGGCCGCATTGTTATAGAGCTGTACACGGAGGCGGCTCCTGTTGTTGTGCTGGAGTTCGTTCGGTCCTGTATGGCCAAAAGGCATAAGGACTTTGCCATCAGAAGACTCTTTCCAGATCTTTGGCTTGACGCAGAGTTGCCTGTGTCGAGTAATTCCGAGTTGCGCAAGCCATTGGAGTTCGACGCCAAGGTTATCGATCATGGCGGCTCCGGTTATGTGTTGTCCTTCAGCAAGGACTGGCTACAAGGGTTTCGTAAACATCTCTGCTTCTCGTTGTCCTTCAAGCCCCTCAGTGCAGCCAACGGATCTCGCATCGGCTTCGGTCGTGTGATCAGGAACAGCAAGATTATCGAGAGTCTCCAATTTTATGGCACCAAGAACGGTGTTCTTAGACGGGGTTTATTATTTACTGACTGTGGGGTTTTGTAAATTTTATGTTTGTCCAAAATTCGACGTGGAACTATAAATTCTAGTGTGCTTTAATAAACTTTTTGGGTTTGATAATGTTACAGAAAGTATTCCAATTTAGTTGATTTCCGTTCTGTTCCCTCTGTACATATTTTGATTTTATGTACTTATGTACGTAAAGATGCTTGTGCTGATAGGTGAGATCCTATCGAACCTGGATGGTTTTTATTTACAATAATTTAGAGTAAATAACTTAATTCAAATAACCCTTTTAATTAAATTTATTTATGCATCAAATTCACATTGCAAGCAGAAAAGCGTTCACCAATACATACAAATACCAAAAATGTGTGTGTGCATGTGAGTGTCAGCTCTCTGCCTCTCTCTCTCTCTTGTCACGGACAAGCATCGACTCTGATGTGTGTGGTAGACACGATCAGCGAACGCTTACTTTGACTAGCGCGCACTCGCTTGCACTCGTGTGCAGGCTTTTTCTTCTGCTTTGCTTTGCTATTCGTACTTCTCAAAGTAGCATCCTCATCTGCTTAACATTTGCGTCTGCAGGCATTCGAGCAACGTCTTCTGCTTTATTTCGCGTTAACTAGCAACGTCTTCTGCTTAACTAATAGCAACTGCTTCTGCTTTACTTTAACATCTATTCCTCTGAAAGTAGCATCTTCTTCTGCTTAACATTTTCGTCACCTTGCGTTCGAGCAACGTCTTCTGCTTTACTTCGCGTTAACTAGCAACTGCTTCTGCTTAACTAAGTCAAACTGCTTCTGCTTTACTTTGGCATATTTTTCTGCTTAACGTGTTCGTCTCCTTGTATTTGATCAAAGTCTTCAGCTTAACTAACAGCAAACCTCTTCTGCTTTACTTGATCCTTTTGCATTCCCAGCTTTTTATTCAGATTTAGTGTAAATCATATTAAGAGCCAATTATTTACTTGTTGCCAGTGTGCTTAATAATTTGCATTCATTTTCGGAATGTCAAAGCCTTGACATTTTCTTCATTCGTTCCATTCAATGCAACAGCCCATTGTAAGCTGCAATAGATCAATCAACTTCAACAAAATTCAAATGTTCATATGCTGGCGAAGCATCGAGTCAAACTCGCTAAAATATATTTGAAATGCAATCCCTAATTACCTACAACTTAATCCGATAGTTAAATTGATAAATTTATAAATCGATTTAAAGTGAATCAAATTAATATATGAAGGTCCATTTTGTTGCTTTTGTCGCTTTTTACAATCTAGGCTTCGATGCGAAAATGTTGTTTTGTAATTCTATTCAGTTAGTTTTAAAACTTTTCTCCCAACGGAAAGTAAATAACAAAAAAAAAAAACATTTTTAAAATTTCTAGTCTTTTTTAATACATTATTCTAAAATTGAATTTGGCGATGAGCGAATTACCAAAATGTGTCTCCTGCGACTCGCTATTGGAATTCGAGCGTAGTTCTAAGCTAGAGTCCTTAAGAAACTCTCAAAAAAACACACCTAAGAAGAAAGTAAAGATCGACGAAAAGAAAAAAAAATGACTTATAATGAAGCTGTTTACCATGAGTTGTGGCTATCGCATCGGGAGCGTCTGCGTCATATTAGCTTCGAGGTGAAAAACCAGGCTCCCGACTATCCCTGGGCACGACGAACTGGAGTCTCTGCGCTGTACAGGAATGCTATCCAGTTTATGGACCGCACCAAAAAACATTTCCAGACGCTGGCAGAGGTGTCGAAGATAATTCGAACCCACGGAGTGATTAATCCCTTTCGATCCGAAAAAGTCTACACTATGTCCAGTCTGCCGTTGAGCATCAAGAACTTGGAGCGCATAGAGCTGGAGAACATTGATATCGGAAAGCGCATTTTGGACGCAGTTGGCGAAGTTGATACGGGACTCAAATCGAAGCCCATGTCACAGCCAATACCGCCACCAAAAAGATCTCGACGACGCTCCTCGAGACCTTCCAGCTTAAACGAAAAAACGCTGGCCAAATATGAGGGCTACAACATTGTCATGCCACGCTCGAATTTGGAGCGCAGGCAGCTGCTGCGTCCACACATTTACTTTGATGTTTACCTCAAGGATGAACGTCCTCTGGGTCGAGTTGTCATCGAGCTGTACACGGAGGCGGCGCCGCTTGTGGTGCTGGAGCTGATCAATGCATGCGCGGCCAACAAGCACAAACAGTTCGATATCAGAAGACTCTTTCCTGGTCTCTGGCTGGATGTTGAGATGCCTTTACCGAACAACTCGGAGCTTCATCGACCGATGGAGTACGATGCCAAGGTCATCGACCATGGGGATCCTGGCTGTGTGCTCTCGTTTCGCAGGGATTGCCTGAGCGGCTTCGGATCCCAGCTAACTTTTTCCATATCCTTTAGGGCACTGCGAGTGGCGAATGGATGTCGCATTGGCTTCGGGCGCGTCATTGAGGGCGCCAGGATTATCGAATGCCTGCAAAGCTATGGCACCAAGAATGGCAAACTGTGGAGCAGCATCGTCTTCACGGGCTGTGGCACAGTTTAAATTGTTTTGTAGTGATTTTAAACCTTTTATGATATGCGCATTAAGCTTCAGAGCATTCACAACATGTCCGCAACTTGCCACAAAGATGAAAGTCCAATTAGTCAACGACTGTCGAGCTAGCCTGACATGGCCAATGAACCCATCACAAAGTAATTCTGTCGCTTCGACAGGCAACTTCCTCATCATCTCTGTGTTTGCCACGTTAACAAAGTGAGCGCAAGTGTCTTGAAACTCCATTATGCCATGTTCGACGTCACTCTTCATTTGCCTCAATTATAACTACGGATAAGCCGGGGAGAGTTCACTGTTCGCTGTTCGCTGTTAGCTGCTTGCTGGTTGGCAGAGGGCAAAGTGACTGACAGGCGGATAGAGCAGCAGCATCCGCTGCAGCAATCGTTGGCCAATAACTTGTGCCGAGAACAAGGCTTATAAATAATTGCGCCTCGATTTCGATTTCGCTTTCTGGTTTCAGCTTTGACTTACTGAGTAAGTGTGTCAATGGAAGCTGCTTCACTTGCTGCTTCTTCTATTGTTTTTGTTGTCCAGCATGCGTCCTTGCTGTGCACTCCTGCAGCGCTAATTAATTTTTGTGCCCACCACCATCAGCAGAGAGCAGCCGAGTGGGGTAAAGTCGAAAGCCGACTGTGAGATTTACATTTATTACATCCGTTCCCATGGCCATGCCGCCAGAAAATGACTAACAGGCAGCGAGGTAATGAGCATAACCCCTCCACTGCACGCCCCTTTGCTCCGCTGCTCCTTTGCTTGCTTACCCATGACAGCGTCCATTTTAAAGAAAGAAAGAATTTGGTCGCCCCGCATCTTGCAGTCATGCCTCTGGGCAGCCTATAATTCAGAAATATATTCAAGGACGCGTTGTCTTATGTGGCCATGCGGTAGCCTAAGGGACGCCCTTTAGATACTCTTACTTTATGCGCGGCAAATTAAATAATTTTAATTTTTATTGTTCAGCCTGGCAGCACCACCGCCATCGCCCCTGCTCGACGTCACACAGCGCACTGTGGTTGGTCTTGGGATTGTGGTTGGGTTTGGGCTTGAGGCCGGAACTGTGGTTGGTTTAAATGACAGAGGGGGGGGAAGAATGTTCTTTTGGCTGCTTTGTAGGCCATAATTTGCTGGCTCTTGGCTAAGTTTTTGGGGCAGCTTTTCTTTGTTTTTGCTGAGAGCACGAGTATGGTATGCTAACAGTTTTTTGCCACCTTCTCGCTTTGTCTATTCACAGATCCACCCGCGCCGCCATTAATTTCGGGCTATATCGAGGGACAAATTATACCAGCTGGCTCGGTGCAAAAACTGCTCTGCGTCTCATCAGGCGGCAATCCGCTGGCAACCTTAACGTGGTACAAAAACGACAAGCGGGTGAGTTGAACGTTGAAGTTTTTGCATTTGCAGCATTTGCACCACACGAATATGCAACAAAAAGGCATTTAAAACAGAGATGGAAACGAGGGAGAGACTGAGAGTGAGAGAGATGCACTCGTAATGCTATCAACAACAGACAGCAAACATGGGGCAAAACAATAATGGCGCTTTTGTTGACCATTTCCGCTTCCGCTTTATGGGCTTAAAGTGCTAATAAGGCAGCTCGACAGCTGCTTTATCTATACGTATGTCGCTCTATCTAGCTGTCTGGCTGTCTGTCCGTCTATCTATATCTTTAATGCCCCCCTGCTACACACAGACACACACACCTTCTGGCTGTTATTATCGTCTGTCTGTTTGCCTCTGTTTTTTGCTTAGCTGGAATTTAATCTAGCGCTGAAAACGAACTTCGCATCGCGCAACTCGCATCAGCTAAATGGTTGAATCAACGGAAGTGGCTACAGTTGCACAGCTGCCGCTGCTGTTGCTGCTGTTGCATACTTATGGGGGCCACTTCCTGCCACGACGACGCTGCAGCAGCAGCAGCTGGCTATAAAGTTGATATACAACACACGCCAAGTGGCAAGCGCTGCTGGTTTTCTGTCACAAAGAACGGAAACGAGGCGACTGCGACACGCCGCCTCGCCATCTTCATCGCCATTGTGGTTTATGCAGCCTCCCCTTGCCACTCTTTCAACCACCCGCCATCTCCTTACCTCAACGCCAGACATTATCCCGAGGAGGCGCTGCTTCAGCTTGGGCCTCTGGCTGCCTGGGTGCAGCCGTTGGCGAGGCAGGGATGGAGATGAAGATTACTCTCATCTGTGTGCGCAGATTAAATGATATTTTATCAACAAAATTAAAATGCGCCATGCCTGAGTGTTGTGTACCTCTCTTCTCGCTTGCTATCTGTCCTTTCCCAGGCTGCTTCGCATATGCGGCACAGCTACCAAAGCTGTTTATTTCCGCTACCCATGGGATAGAAGGGTATTCCAACTTAATGCCAAGCAGAAAGTATTTTCTTGGTCATCAATCGTTGAGACAATAAACATCTCTGGGCGATCTGAGCGTTATAAAAATAAGAATGCAATTACAATATTTGAAATGATTGCGATGTAAAAAGAAAATAAAACAAACAGGATTTCATTCTCTCATTAATTCATTAAAATATTCTGAATTCAATATTAATTTGTTTATATTACAAAAATCTTATTTAAAGAGTTTAAAAATCGTAAACTTTAAGTTTTCTTCTTAAGCATAATAAGCAATAGAAATATAAAAAAAAAGGTTTAAAATAACTAGCAATATTTTTTATTCGCATTTACGTTATATGTAATAAGTAATAATTAAAAAAATATACTTATAAGAAAACGACTATGAACTATTTATTTGCCAATGATCAAGTATTCGATGGTCGAGAACACTCTGACTTTTTTACACTTTTTGGCTTCGCTTTAAACATTGAGGAAGTGCGACATATGTTGATGTTTGTCATTTTACTATTATTGCTTTCTTTTTTACCTTTTGCCAACTTTGTCAGATCAACTCGGTGATTCGGGCCGCAGACAAATCGGTTTCGGCCGAAATAACTATTTTGGCCAACGTCACCGATAACCAGGCCCAATATCGTTGCGAGGCCTCGAACAGTGCCACCGAAATTCCTCTCTTCGAGTCGACAACGCTTAGCGTGCACTGTAAGTACAAGTTGTGGCTATTATTATTATTATTATTATTATTTTACTTATACGCCCTTGCTCCTCACCGCCCTCTCTCTCCACGCTCCTTAGTTGCGCCGGAGACGGTAAAAATACGCATTGAACCGGAAGAACTGCGACCTGGCATGGAGGCAACCATCATTTGTGACTCAAGCTCAAGCAATCCACCGGCAAAGCTATCCTGGTGGAAGGATGGAATATCCATAGAAGGTACGTACTACGTATAATCGCCTTGCCTTCCATTCCACTCGCCCCATCCGAGTTGGAACTTTGCCCAGCAATTGGGCAAGGACTTGGCGGCGCCGTTGTCAGAATGGCAGCTGCTTTCAGGACTGCTGTTGATGCTGCTGCTGCTGCTGCTGCTTCTGTTGTTGAATCCTCGTTGCATGCATTTTTAAGGCGTTTCCACGACAACATCCGGTTTGGTTGCCAGCCAGTTCAACCCAGTCGCAGTCGCAGTCGCTGTCTGAATCTCAGCCAAAGTCCAGTCGCAGTCCGGGGCTAAGTCAAATCACGCCCCCTGCCATTGTATTCCCTGTTTTTGTCTATTCGCAGGCATTAATAATACGTCGAAGCCAGGTCTCTGGGGCGGCACGGTCTCCACGCTCGAGTTCAGGCTGAACATCACCCAGGAAATGAACGGTGTGGTCTACACCTGCCAGAGCGCCAACGAGGCTCTGCAGCGCAGTGTCCACGAGGCTGTCAGCCTCAACGTGCTCTGTAAGTATAGATCTTCCTGTCTCCCGTCTCCGTCTCCATCTCCCGTCTGCTGCTTAATTGAGCAATTAGACTCTGTCTGATTCACTGATTCACTGACTGACTGAACGAATCCCAATCTCGATTTTAATTCAAATTTAAATTGCATTTCTCGTCGCAGTCCGACCCAAGTTTGTGCCGCCGCCATCGTGGACATCCGTGGGTTTGGAGGGCGAGTCGTTGCAGGTGCCGCTGCAGGCGAACGGCAATCCCGCGGCCATTGCCTACACCTGGACAAAGAACGGCGTCGCCATACCACAGGACTCGAGTGGCAGCGTGTCCGCTGGCGAGCATCGCATCTTCGCCGATGGCGCCGTGCTCAACTTCACCAAGCTGCACCGCGACGACGCTGGCGTCTACTCCTGCACAGCCGCCAACTCGCAGGGCAAGGCCAACCTCAACATCACAGTTGTGGTTGAATGTAAGTATATGAACATAGCTCGAAAAGATCTGTCCACTTAGCATCTGGTTGTGTAGATGGCACGACCATCAAGTCCGTGTCGGAGAACATCATTGTGAATCCCGGCGAGGACGCGATGCTGTCGTGCAGCGTGGAGGGCAAGCCGCTGGCCGAGGAGCACGTCAAGTGGGAGCGCGTGGGCTACGACATGAAGGCGAAGACCAGCACGACCTTCACCAACGGCACCGCCTATCTGCACATCAAGGATGCCCAGCGCGAGGACGTGGGCAACTTCCGCTGCGTCGCCGACAACCACGTGGCCAATCCCACCAACCGCGACGTCCTGCTCATAGTCAAGTGTAAGTGTGCCCCATTGCCAAATTGCAATCCCAATCCCAATCGAATCGCGTCTCATGTGCTCCGCTTGCAGTTGCGCCGGAGATAGCCAAGTCGCCTACGCTGCTGCGGGCAGCGAGCGGAACGGGGGAGCGCGGCAAGCTGCCTTGCCGGGCGCAGGCATCGCCGAAGCCGCAGTTCATCTGGCGGCAGGACAACAAGGAGCTGCCCATCAACCATACGTTCAAGTACGAGGTGGAGGAGCGCAAGATTGACTCGCTCACCTACGAGTCCTCGCTCATCGTGGAGAAGGTGGCGCCCGCGGACTATGGCGCCTATGAGTGCGTGGCCCGCAACGAGCTGGGCGAGGACATCGAGACGGTGCGCCTGGACATCACCTCGCAGCCCGAGCCGCCGCTCAGTCTCAACATACTAAATGTGACCCACGACACGGTGACTGTGGCGTGGACGCCGGGCTTCGACGGGGGTCTGAAGGCCTCCTATCGCGTTCGATATCGGTACGTAGCCAGCTCTCGCATGGCATCGCATTGCATCGCATTACGCATGCAAGCCAGAGTCATCGCGGTTTCTCCTCCCACTCTGAGCTCAAGTTCATTCCGGTGCAATTACTGCAAATGTCACGCAGCACTAATGAAATTGCCAGCTCAGAGGAGCAATCCCGCCTCCTCCTCCACCAGCCCGCTCCTGCTTTAATTGCATCTCTCGTTGCAGCATGGCAGACCGCGAACAGTACAAATACATTGATGGTCTGCCCAACAGTCACAAGCTGACCATTGCCGGGTTGAGGATGAACACACTGTACTTGTTCTCCGTGATGTCCTGGAACGATTTGGGCCAGAGCAGCTACCTGCCGGATTTGACGCGAGCCCAGACCAAAGGTAAGCACAATATTCAGATTTATGCGTTCACTCCAGTGCAGTCCAGTGCAGTTCGGTTCAGTTCAGTTCAGTTCGGTTGGGTTCATGGCCTTACTCAACGATCTCTCTCTCTCCTTTAAATGCCGCACTTTAATTGGAATTGTGTGTGTGGACTCGACAACTAATTATGGATGCACCTACAGAGGCGCCGCCGCCATCGCAGCCAGCGTCATCGCTGGGAGGCGGTCCGCCGACCACCAGCCAGACGCCTCTGGGCGGCACGTCGGGCATGCTGCTGGTGGGCGTGGCCTCCGGCATCACTGTGGTGCTGCTCAACGTGTTCGTCATCGGCTGCTGCCTGCACAAGCGCAACGAGAAGCGTCTAAAGCGAGGTACATCTTCATCATCATCATCATCACCAGCGTTGTCATCGAGTATCGATTGTTATTGTTGCTGCTGCTGCTGACTTGCAAGTTGTGCGTTTGAATCGCAGCTTTATTTGAACATTTCTTTCCCGTCTCCTATTTTCCGCCTCCCGCGTGGAGGTTCCCCCTCGGCAACCGCACGTGCCATGTGGTCAACATCGGGCCACGCTAATTTCATTTGCCGGCCACATGTTCCGGGCTGCGTTTCGCGTCATCGCGACACACCATGGCTACGTGATTTGCGTCAGTTTTGCATGGCTAGCTCCGACAGAGCAACAGAGAGAAAGACAGGGCGAGACCCTAAGAGAAAGAGAGAGACAGAGAGAGAGAGAGAGAGAGCTGGAAGTAGGACGCGACCATTGAGCATGGCCCTCGAAGCGATGCTGCGTCATTTTTATTACAGTTTCTCATTTCGCTTCGCATTTATTTATTGTTTTATTTTTGCAAATATTTTGTGCTTTATTTTCTTCATTTTCCGCTCTTTTTGTGTGCGTTCTGTTTGTGTTTTTTTTATGTTTGCGATACACGACACAGGACTTGAAATGCTGCCAGCCGAGCTAACGGAGGACACCAGCAACACACCGAATCTGGTCATAATTGGCATCTCTCTGGCGGCATTCGGATTCCTCCTGGTCAATGCGGCGCTCGTTGCCTGGTTCATTGTGCATCAACGTCGCAAAAAAGGTTCGTTGACACTCGACACACAATTTATTTATGATTATTTTGTTTTTATTCTCATTATGTGCACATATTTATTTTCATTTATTGTTACGCCCTAATTTGTGACTTGCCACTTCTTGTGAATACTTTGCAAAAAGTCGAAAGGGATAATAAGAATCCCTGTCCCTGGCGATGCATCGAAGTCAAGAGGCAGCCACTTCGCATCTCTGATACCACTTCCGTGACACCACAGGAAGCAGAACGCGTTGTGCTACTTCCGATGCCCTCTCCACTCCTTCTACGACGTCGTCGACTTGGCCAAGACGTGGCTGCTGTTCAGTTTATGACGCTCACTAAACAATTTCCTGCATATACTCAGCTATGAAATATGTACGCAGCGATAGATAGGATATATACGAGTATAGGTAGAGATAGAGAAGCGTCCAGTCCTTCACTCTCTCTTTCGCTGGATATGCGATTCTTGTAATTTCCGCGAGAAAACCAAAACCAAAGCCAAAGTCAGAGCCTGAGCCAAAGTCAGAGTCAGAGCGTGGCAAGGAAACAGCACAAAAAAGGAGCAAGGCAAAAAAGTAAAGAGAAAAACCCGCTCGGAGCAGTCAACAAGAATATAATGATGACAGAAAATAATGATGCATCCTGGCAGCGGACAGCAACGAGCCAAGCAGCCACGGACGACCCGGGGCCATGCCAACTGCAACTGTTTATTGAACAACGACGTTGGCAGACACCCCGTCCGGTTGTCGTTCCCTTTCCACTTGCCACTTGCCCCATTTGACCCGTTGGCGAAGACAAATGTGCATCGTTTTCTTAGCTGAACGCACAATCTTTCGGAAATCAGATTGCTCTGCTCCTGCCTGCAGACACCCGACACCCGACACCCGACACTCGACACCAGGCACTAGACAGCAGACCATAGACTGTATATATACACAGACTATAGAACAGAAAGCACGTGTCCGGCAAGTGTTAGAGTCCTGGCTGCTGCCGCTCAATTTGCAGCTGAAGCTGAAGATTGTTTATTAATATGGAATTATATTTCAGCCCCATCCAAGGCGAAAATAATATAAATATGACTCCCTCTCTCTCTCTCCACGAGAAATCAGCTCAACTTCTTGAACGGAATTGAAGACATTGCATTGGCAAGTCAGGTCTCAGAGCCAAACCAAACCGAAACGTGCTGAAAGTGTTAACACCAGACGAAAGCAATTTGAGCGTTCCAAATGCCAAACACCAAAATTCTTGGCCAGAGATGAGCCAACGTTTTGGCCGGTCGTGCTAACCAAATTATTTCTCATTGAGCCAAATTTAGTGGTTTGACACGCAGACCAGGAACAGGAGCAGGAGCTGGAGCAAAAGCAGGAGCTCCATCTCAATCAGACCTTGTTCCAATCCCAATCTCAATGCCAATCCCAGTGCAGCACGCCCAAAATTATGCATTCTCTTATGTACGTGTGCATGGAGCAATGCTCAGTGCTCCTCCGGGCATACTTCTCCCCATCCTCATCCCCATCCTCGGACTCAGCATAGCCGGCGAATGTGCAGTTTGTTTGCCCGTACACAAGGCAGACAAAGGGGCAGCATTCCAACTGTGAGTTGTCCTCTACTCTGTCCTCCTCCGCCTTCTTCTCCTCCTGCTTCTCATTGTGCACCGTGTGTACTCGCTATTTGCAGTTGTAATGTATGCTCATATACTACACGAATAGTCGTACTTTCGGCAAACATTTGACTTATGAGTTGGTTAACTTCTCTGACTTTTTGCCCGCCTGCCCAACTTCTGATGGCTGCTGACATGTCCTTGTTTCCCTAACAAGCATCCACAATATATTTGTCGCAAAACTTTTTTGGACATTTATACAGACGTGGCTCACAGTGCTCAACTGATTATAATATTTCTGCACTTAAAATATAATGAAAAGTTTGCATTAGTATCTAATGAACTAACGATTAGATTAAAGGCTTGAAACATTTCAAAACGAAGCATGGAAAGTTTATCACGACATCACTTAAATATATAATAATTTATATACATACATACTTCAAAATACAAACACAATGTTTCTCTGTATAATTCTTAAAAATTTTTTTATATCTTTGGCGATTGAACAATAATTCAATAATTTTATGTATTTTTAAATACTTCTCAAAAGTTCTTAATTGTCAGAAGCGAAAACACTTTTATTATATACAATTTGATTTTGAACAAGTTTTAAATATTTTACCTCGCACTGAACAATTTAATTATTTTGCCAATTCTATGCATTTATATCGAATATTTAAACCCATAAATGAGAGTCTTGCAAGAAAATAGTTCTAATAAATATTATTAAAATGACATTTTTAATTTGATTATACTTAGCCACTGTTGTCATAATTCATAGCGAAGTTGTTTGTATTTCATTTGTAGAATCGCAACTTTTAGAGCAGGAAAGCATCCTTTAATCGGGCAACTGAAGTTTCTCAGCTTTTGTTTGCCATCTCCTCAGCCTCTCAAACTCGTTCTCTCCCCCAATCTCAGTCGCTGTCTCTGTCTCAGTTTCAGTTTCAGCTTGAGTCGCTTCGCCAATTCGGTTTGTGTGAAATGTAGGCCAAGATTTTTGACATTATGAACGCGAGGCACTCGCTGGCGGAGCATGAACTACAGCCGCAGGACATAAATAAGATATTTTTCTTAGAATTTCAGCTGGCTTTATTATGCTTCTAGCATAGATGGGGTACTGGCAATTTTCCTCATTTCCAGTATGCACAGAGCGCAGTTATGTTTGAACAAATGACGCGCTTGGAAATGGCTGCTGTAGGAGAAGAGCAGCAGAAGCGAAGGGGAGATGGAAGCTGCCCCTCCTCTGGCAGAACACACAAAAGAAATGCATATTTCAGTCTTAACAGCCGCTTGTTACAAGAACTGTTAAGCGAGACGAGCCTGCAGCTGGAAAGCTGTCTTCCCCACCAACAACAACAGCATTTTTATGACAATGTTCGGCTGCCGTTCCCCCCACCCGCCATGCCTCCCACTTCTACTGCTGCTGCTGCTGCTGCTGCTTTAAGCCGATAACTGACAATGCCCAAAAGCATTTTTTGGCCATAAAGGAGTTGTCAGGGAAACTGGTGCGTTGGCCAGCATGACAGCGGTTGGCAAGCGAGGCGAGGAAGAAGGCTGACGTGGGGACGTGGCAAGTTGGAGACACGGGCGGTGGCAAGGCTCAAGATATCTGTGCATATTTCAATGCTTTCGCTGGCGAAACTTGACTTGTGGGCTGCCTGAATCGTTGTTGTTGTTGTTGCTTGTTTGCTATTTCCTATTTATACCCGCTACCCACAGGGTAGAAGGGTATTATTTGTTGTTGTTACTGTTGCTGTTGTTGCCCCTTGGATATGCATTTTTAATGTGCATTTGCGCTTTTGTGTCAAAATGGCGCATGACGGAAAAGAAAATCTCCCACCTCAGCCTCAGCCTCATTCTCAGCAGCAACTGCAGCGTCAAAAAGGAAGTCATCCGAACTGCGGACATGGCTAAGAAGCTTTCGCTGTTATGCCATTGCCGTTGCCGTTGCCCACAACTGTTCACTGTCCACAGTCCACTGTCAGTTGCCGTTGCTCGTTGTCCGATAAACTATGCCAAAAGTCTGCGGTTGGCATCTGGTCGGTTTGGCGGTCAGTCCGTCTGTCTATTCCGCTATTCCGCCGCTGCTGCCACGGTCAATGACATGACTGAGCATTGGCCATTCGAAGCGTCCACATGCGAGTACTCCTAAGATATACACACATATATCATTCTCATGCCAGCTGGTCATCCTGTAGCAAGCCATTTCTAATGTTTATTGCCATTTCGCTTGGCCCCATAGATATGAAGTGTATAGAAAGCAGAGTGTAGAGCAGGAAACGGCCGCAACGACATTTTTACTTTGGCAAAATGGAAATTTTGAAAAGCACACCGTATTCTATTCGGGTAGTTAGTTAGTAAGGGGTCCAGAGAAAGAGAAGAGACTCCGCACTTATTTCTGTTCAGCTAATGCGTACTCGAATAATCTCGGCAGTTTGTTCAACAGCTTCAACAGTCGAAACTCAAAACTGGCGACTGTCAATAATAAATAATATAATAGAACGAACCGACCGAAAAAATGAAATGACAAAGAAAAACGATAGGGACGGAGATGGACGATAGACTGGTAGAGCGAGAACGAGGCAGAGAGGCTGAAAGTGCGACACTTTAACGAGTTGGCCAAGGCAAAAGTTTTGTGCCAACGTGGCCATAAGCGATAAGCGACCGTTACGGTTACTCCAAAACAAACGGACTACTTCTACGTACAGCACTTGACTTTGACACTCTTTAAACAATTGACTACTGAGCAGGACAACGACGATGGCCAGAGGCCTGGAACTCGCAACTCGCAACTCGGAGCTCGCAACTTGGAACTTGGAACTCGCCAGTCGAGCTGGGCGTGTGCCATCGAATCTGTTGAGATAAGCACAAAAGCTGTCAAACAGTTGGGCGCCAATGTCGTTCTCGCAAAGTTTACAACTTTAATGCTGAGGACAGTCTCACATGTCTGTACTGGGATTGTGGCCTATGTCTGTGGCAGTCATATCTGGTAGACAACCGAATTATTATCGAGGAGCATTATAATTACAATTGTAAATGAGACTCCACCCACTCTAATACTTTGCAAGTTGAATGCAGTAAAGCTGCCTCAAAAAATAAATAACTTCTTTAATACTAGACTAAATTGAACAGTATGCCAAGTAAATTGAGTAATGATATTAATTATTTGTTATAAATTCTTTGAAGCATTATTACCGAAGGCACTTGTCTCAGATAGTTTCGATTTTGACTACCTTGAGGTATTTGCATAACCGGAAAATATCTTGAGAACCGAAATTCCTACTCAATCCGATTAGCCTAAAACCCAAGTATATTCGTGCGTAATTGGCAACGAAATTGACAAGCAGATGACTTAGCAGTCTTCGTATCCACATTTGCGGCTAAAAATATAATATTTTTGGGCAGAGCATAAAAATGCGGCAGCAATGTCCAAAACCAGATGTGATTTTTGACAAAAAATCTGAGCATAAATGGCAGCAAGAACAGAATAGAACCAAGACCATCAACCAAAGCAAAGCACCGCCCACGCCGAGAGCCCATCAGGATGGCAGCAGATTAAGAGAAAAGCCTTCAAAGCAGACGTAACCGTCAACAGCGACGTCATTAACTGTCCTGACGACCGCAAAAGCTGTCTAAGCCATGTCATATACATATATTGGCAGCTGGGTAAAAAGCGAAAGAAACCCCGTTTGTCCGCTTCCGCAAACTCGTCCCCTTCACCCCGCACCTTGCACTCCGCACCTTCTTTGGCCTTGGCGTGGCATAAGTGCAAAATTTGTAATCTCTGTCAGGCATAAAGTGCAGCGGCAGCGGCGACTAGAGAAAAAACAACAAAAGCTCGCTCTTTCCCTTTCACTCACTCACTGTTGTCGCTAGCCGTGGCATGTGGCATGCCAGTGTGGCACCATCAGCTTTAGCGCCACTAGCAACTGTGCTACCGGCTTATTTGTCGTATATGCGACTCTGTCAAAAACTCCACTGCGACAACGATAACAACACGACAACTACAACGACAACGACAACATTGTCGGGTGAAACAGGCTTTGACAGTGATAAGCCCGCTCGCTGGTCATTAATTCCGACTGGCCATTCATCGTCAAGTCAAGCTACCTGCTACATTTGAGTGCAACGCTTTCGCCTCTACTTTGTAAGCCCCTAAAAAGTAGAAGAGTGATTCAGTTGAGCGTCACTTCATCTGATCGGTGTGAACGACACTATCTCATAGACTTTAAGGGCTTCGACGCCAAGTTTACAGATAATAGTTCTAGGTGTTGCACGCAGATCAGTTTTTTTTAAAAGGCAACAATTCGAATATCAGTAATAACATAATGTTGTAAGTTATCAAAAAATTGACTTGATTAGAATTCACACTAAATTGTTTGGTACTTCCCATAAATGGGTACCGAATATCTTAAAGTCTTACTTACTTTTTGTTTTATTTCCGAACTTTGGCAGTTACAGCTTATTTATTTCTGTGAGTTGCTATTTATTGCAATGAGTATTTACTTTCTACAAACTGAAGAGCTTAAAGTTGTCGTTTATTCTTTAAATTTGTTCCAGAAGTTATTGATAAACAATTTGTTTCGAGAGCAAAACAAATCGATTTAATGTTACAATTTGATACAGAGTCGAATATAGCTTATGAATCTTCATTGTCGCTTAATAGCTTTTTCCATTGCTGTTTTTATTTCGCTTAATTGATTACAGACCTGCCCATTATTTAATGCATTTAAGCATCTTTTTTTTTTACTAGTCTGCGCTGCTGCTATGGCAATGGCAATGGGACTATTTGCAGTGCTGACTCCACAGTCATCGTAAATAAAGCATGTGACAAATGCCAAAAAATATTTTTAATTCACTAAACTGTGAATGCATTTGCTTGCTTGTTTGTTTGGTTGGTTGGTTGGCTGTTGGGCTGTTGGGCTGTTGACCACCTCGATGAGAAGGCGGACTCCGATAACATGTTTTATTTACGTCGTCGGGCCGCAATAAATACGTGATGGTGTCAACAGCACATGGCTGGAGCGCTTTTGCAATTGACGATCTACAATTAAATGCAGTTCAATTTATTTACTTCAAGCCTTTAAATGGTTCGAATAGTTTAAAAAAAAAGTATTCTCGTAATTATCGTTCGCGATGACGGTAGTTTTTTAAAGCACCACTTAAAATAACTTTGTTGCTTATGGGATACATTTTAATTTTCTATATTGATATTGGTTTTGTTAATAGGTTAAATAGGTTTAAATAGGGTTTCATAAATCAAGGTAGATTCTATTGCCATCCTCTGGCATAATCCATATTAAATATCTACATTACATTATCGATTCAATTGATAATAATTGAATGACGAAACGTATTAATCTAAATGAATGAAATTGCTATATGGAATTGATTTTATTAAACAGTTAAATAATAATAATAATAACAGATGATGCCGCTTCTTGATTTATTCTCGTGTCTATTCGGTTTAATTTCACAACTTCATTTTAAAAACGTATTCCAGTTCTTAACATCTTGACATCATAGTGCAAATTAAATCTTTTACAATATTCGAAAGTTGCCTTTAAGACTATTTTTTAAATTTGCCACGTTTGCAGCATAAATTTTGTATTTCCAATAGATTGCGGATATTAAAATTAAATTCGAAGCGCGCTTCGATTAATCTTTATTGTGCACATAAAGAACAGCAGCAATAATAGCAATAACGGTAACAATAACAATGCATCTACATTTCAGGTTAATTGGAAAAACGTTTGCCAAACAAATCTAATACATTATTCTCCTCTCTTTTCTTTTCTCCCCTCCGCGCTGCCGCCTTCAACATGGATACTGAATAACTGAACGAAACACTCAACGGAATGCTTCATTCATTCATGCGAATACGGCTACAACAACCAACAAAATCAAATGCACTCAACGAACCAACACAACACACACACACACGCACACCACATTGACTTTGCGGAAAACACGTGTTAACCATGTGGCGCGGTCATTTTGTCGTTGCCATTTGTGAAAATGTGCCATGAATCATTTAATGGCATTTTATATACAAATTTAATTGCATTTTTACTCTGACCTCCTTCCTCTGCAATCCTCTCGTGCTCTGCCCTTGGCCACCTGGCAACTCTGGCAACTCATTTCGCCTTTCGCATCGTCGAACTGCACATCGTGCATTGATTTTTCCCCTTGACCACGGTCAACAAAAATGCGTCGGCATAAAAATGGACGACGTCGCTGGTATTGCACCAAATGTGAATAATTTAACACAATGGACCTGCCCCCGCCCCCCCTCGTCCTTGTCTCGCCGCCCCCACCATCAATTCCCATATCCCGTTTACCATCCTGTCGCCTGCTCCGCCCGCAATGCTGGTCAACATTTGCTTGCTCGGCACTTTGACAATCTTTGCTATTTGCATTTGATTTGCATTGCCCGAAACGTTCACGCCCACCACATGCCTACGCCCCTTGGAAACAACAACAACTACAACTACATCGACGACGCCGACGTCGACAATCATCTTACCCTCCCTCTGGTCCGCCCGTGCGGTGTTCCAAATGACTGGCGCACTGCGCCGCCGCCCAATCAATTTTCGGCATGTCACTGCCAATTACACCTTTTCAATATTTGCGCCTTCTTCTTTTTTTTTGTTGGCTGCATGTTCTGACCTGGCTCGAATGCTGTGGCTATGGCTGTGACTCTGTGACTGCGCCTGCGACTGCGACTGCGACTGCTGCTATCCATTGTCGCATCCAGTGGCGGAAACTACAAATCAACCAGGCAAAACGGCGACCATCGAAATGTACGCGCCCAGCTCGTACAATGACACCGTTACCGGCGAGACACTGTCCAGCGTGTCGGAGAAGAGCGAGTCCTACTCCAATGAGGGCAGTCAACCGGAATACATTGTGAGTACGCCACACACACAGACACTACTCGGTTTTCAGCTCCACTTTTTATACCAAAACTATTCGCTTTCCTCTTGTTGTGCATGAATATGCAATTTGCGAGAAAGAATGAGTACAATGGGCACAAATGTCGACTCTGATGCTGTAACAAACATTTAGGCAAAAAAAAGACAAAAAAAAATGAAAATGAAGGCAGATGAAAAAATGTATGGGCTGTCTTAAGTTATTGCCAGGCGCTTGAAATTACAACTCAACGCCGGAACCGGGAATGGGAATGGGAATGGGAATGGGACTGAAAAAGGGGGGGAAACTGTTGACATCGAGGTCGACGGGCTCGAAGGCAGCCGGAACTGTCAGGCAGCCGGAAGCAGCAGCATGCTAAGACGTTGTGATTAATTACGCCCTCTGCTGATGATAATGATGAGCGCGCGACTAAAACCGAGTCAAGGCAAACTCAAACCGAAAACCAAAACCCAAAACCAAAGCCAAACAGATCCGAGACGAGCAGAGACGCGACGAGCGTCAACGAAGTGGCAAACAAATCGTTTCAAATTATTAAAATCATTTATTACCAGCGTAATCTTGCTGTGGCAACGCGACCTCAAAAACTGCTGCCATCGAATGTTGTTAACCGTATATTGTACAGTGTACACGCTCTGCGCTCGCTGCCTACGGGGCGTATGATAAATCAGCAACGTTGCGTATACGCAATGTGCGACAAAAGGTGCACTCGAAGTCGTTGTCGCTGTCATCGCGACTGTCAATTATACGTCAATAACTTTCAACACCCCTTTTCCATCCCCATTGCCAAAACAATTGCTTAAGTAGAGAGTAATTACTCAAACACTTGAGGTGCGAACCACCGACAGCGTTGACATTCTCAGGTTGCATTCTGATTGCCATTTCACACTGTCTCTCTGTCTTTCTTCCTGCAGGACGAGGCGCGCAAGAAGGCTGCATCGACGTATCTGGTGGAGAGCGCTGACATGCCACCGCCCAGATACCAAAAGGACGGCACCCTGCCAGCATTATATCCAAATAATATGGGTAAGTCAACCGAAGATCTCGTTCTACAGATATTGCTGTCAGTCTCCCCTTTTCTGTACTGTGCAGCATAATGAATGTTCAGAGACAAAAGAGACATACACTGAAAAAGAGGACGCACATGAAAAAAGCATTTTAGATAATTAACTTTTGGCCAAAACAAACTAGCAAGTTCAGAGTTCAAAGTTGAGAGTTGAGAGTTGCACGCGCTGTCAGCACGTCAGTTGGGCAGTAATAGCTGTGCTGCAGTTGTTGCCTGATTTTATGCCATGATTGCAATCAAAGCTGAAAATAAAAGCAATGTAAAAACGGAAATCGGTAAAATGCGCATCAGAAAATAAAAGCAGAGCGCAACCAGAGAAGCTACGCGATGGCTAAAAATTCAATTTGAGTGCAACATCTCCATCTTAATTGTAATTGAGGAGCAAAGTTTTTGCTCGTCTTGATTTTCAATTGAGCCATGCATGTGTGTGTGTGCATTCATCCCCCCCTCCCCTCCCTTTCTTGCTCTCTCTTGTCTGTCTCTCCTTAGACATGCACTTGCAATCTGCAACACTTGAAACCAAATCACGTGCAGCCTGCGCTAATTTAAGAGCGCAACTTAACTGAAATTTAAGGACACACATTTATCAGCCAAACAAACCAAAGCCAACCAACGTAGGAGACTCGACCAACAAAAAAAATGTAAATTATTATTGCAGAAAAGAGAATAAAAATTACGAAAATACTAGAGTTCTCCTTTTTTTTTGGCAGTTTGGCATGCCAGGCAAGCAGTTGGCCCAACTAGGACAAATGAAAAGAGAGATGAAAGAGATGAAATAACAATGGCAGTATTATAATAACATTGAGACATTGCTGAAAGCATTGCCGATGGATGCGGCAGCAACTGCATTTGAAATGCAAAGCGTAAAAATAATAAAAATACATTAGCTGCAAACTTTTGGTCTTGTCCCGTCAGTCGACGACTGTCTGTCCTCTCATCTTATCTGTTCCTTGGGCTTGTCTCGCCTCGTCGCGTCTCGTCTTGTCGTGTCGTGTCTTGAAAATAAAATACAATTACCTTATGTCAACGTATTTGGCAAGTGGAGGAGCATACTTCAAAAGTAATAGCTACAACAACAGACACATCAACGAATCCAAGGCACATTTGATAGCAACGACAACTTGCCACAGATAAACAGAGACGTCTCCAGTGCGCATAATTATGTATGCGGCTTGTGGTGGCAAGAAAGAGGGCAAAAAAAACACGAGAAACACGACAAAATCAACAGCACAAAAAAAGAAAACCCAAATAACAACAACGCAAGGCGACAGAGAGAGAGAGAGAATGGGAACAAGAACGAACGAGCGGGCAAAAAAGATGTGAAACAAAAATCCCTCGTCGCATCAAAATTAAAATGCTTGCCGGAAGCCGAATCTCAAACAGGCGCCCAAGGCTATAATTCCCCCGTGACGAAACCCCGCCCACACATAGACATATGTACTATATGTACTACATATACTATATGTACCATATATACTATGTGTGTGTACACACACACACAGACACGCATACGCGATTCTTGTTGTCAGTTGTCGCCACCTGCTGCTGCTGCTGCTGCTGCCTCGGTTGTGATCAAATAATAGATGATTCCATTTCATTCCCTTCCATGTCATTCAGCCGTCTCCGTCTGTCTGTCTCCGTCGTCCAGCCAGATGCAAACACGCAAAGCGCATTTTTAATGAGACACTATTCAAAAATGCCGCTGTCTTAATGAGCACCAACACACACACATACAAACGCACACACACACACAGTCAGCAAACAAACTACAGTGTGTGCAAATATGCGACAACTCAAAGAAAATTATATGAAATGTCGAACACTGAACGAGCATCAACCTTGGCCAGTTTCTGTTTGGTAAACAACCACAGTTGACTCTCGGCAATGAGCCACAGCAGCGGCTCAGAATTAACGTCAATCGATGTCGTCTTCGCTTCACATTCATCCGACTTGTATTGCATTTGTATTAAATTTATCAATTTATCATTTAAGGTTTTAATGCGATTGTCAGAATTTTTCAAACAATTTTCATTTTAATTGCACAAGAGCTCTTCCCTATAATATTATTTGTACCGAAAATTGAATCCCATCATTATAATAACCTTCCAAAGCAGCGTTTAATAAATTAAAAATTACCTCAATTCAAAATTTATTTAATTAATGTTGTAATTCGCTAGTAGAATTTTGTAAATAAATTAATTTTTAGTCTTGCTAGACTTCCACATCAAATTCGCATTTAACCTCCTCAAGGCAGAGTTTCATAATTATAGTAAGCAAGTGAATTTACGAATATACAGTCATTTACAACTACCATAGATTTAATCGAAAATCTAAAAATTATCAGCAGACAATTTTGGGAATATTATTTAAATTATTTATAGCTCGCATTCTTTGTGTAGCAGTTTATTTTGCAGAAATAGAACAAGACCTCAAACTACAAAAAAGTCTATTAATTAGGCGACACGAGCAGCAGGTCTAAACATAGACCATGGTTAAACTGGTTGCCTAAGCGATAAGTAGCCAATTAGGAGCAGGTTAGAGTTTCGCTTTTATTTCTATTAGCTGCAACAACATTTTTTACGTGGAGCAACGCATTCGTTATCCCAATTGCTATAAATATGAAATGAATGTGTCTTGGGGTGACCACGAGTGGCAGCGTGGCAATTACAAACACTCGAGTACTCACCTGACCTTATATATGCACGATGATTACAATTCCGTTCGGTTCGGGCTCTTATTTTGGGAGTAGTGCGCTTTTCAACACTGCTCCTAGCTGATCGAAAAATCAATAATTCATGCGAAACTCCCCGCCTTCCGCCCCTTTCTTTGTGTTCTTTGCAATACACATTGTGGGGAGGAGATACAACATACGCATACTCAATACGCATCGCCTTAGTCGTATATGCAAAGTAAACAAGCCGCAGAATGAACATGGGGCAACACGTAAGCAGCTCTGAGGAACGTCGGGACGTTTGTCATCTACCGTTGGCATCGCCTTCGCCGTCGATGTGGCTGCCACAGCCGCAGCACAGTTTGAGCTTGGCGTTGTCACCAGCCAAGGCCGCTTCTGCAGCAGCTTCCTCAACTAAAGTTTGCTTAACAACATTATTGTTGCCTACTTTTCAGCGCTCGCTTCGAACTTCTTTCCCACGTTCACACGCATACAGCGGCATGTGCTGAGCGTGGGTGTGTGTGTGTGTGTGAGGGGGGGCGTCTAAGTCTATTTTACAAAATTACAAATTTGTTACGTTTGCGGCTTTCACGCCTTTGCGAATGAGTTTAAGTTGAGCGGTTAAAGCGCTGGCTGTGCGCTTGCCTCGCCGCGGGTGCGGCAATGCCACACAAATGCCACCCTTGCCACCGATGTTGCCACAAACCGAGCCATGAGCAAATGCCAAGCAATTTGTTTCATCATCGAGTAGGCGGCATTTAAATATACAGACAAGCGGACAACACTTCAGCTTCATGGATGGAGATGCAACCTCAGCACGTGCAACACATTCTCGTTGACGCCGTGTTTGCTGCCACCCTCGACCAATCGACCACTCTCGTTGCAAGAGTTGCAATTAATGGCCTATCGTTTTATTTGATTCCAAACGTTTGCACATGCAATGAACCAGAAAGCAGCAAAATGTTGCATCTACGTGGGCGCCAACTGAATTCGAATGGGGCATCGACATCGGCAAATACTTGCACCCCTCGACTACTCTCCAGCCGCCTATCGTGTTGCATGCATCTTGGCTTGCGCTTTTTTCTGTTGCAAATGCGACAATAAATGTGTCATTTGCAGTTGTGTATTGTGCCGACCGTCTGCGGTTGCTCTTCCCTCAGTCTTTCAACTCTCTCTATCTCTTATACGCTCTTTATACCTGTTACTAAAGGGTTGAAAGGGTATTACAGATTAGTGCTAATTGGAAGTAAATGCAACCTCATAGGGGACATGTATTCTTTCTGATTGATTACTTATTACAATTAATGTGGCCAAATCATTCTCTTGGAATGCATCTCAAACCTACATAACCGATTTGCTAATATTTGTATTTGTATCAAAAATACTGTAAAAGAATTAGTTTTTTATCTCTTTTGTAATTAACTTTTATTTATTAAGCTGTTGTACAAAACATGAATGCTTCATTTTAAAATTAATGATACGCATTCTATTTTCGGCAATTTGAATTCTTTTCCGCTCTCAAAAATATTTAAGAAGTATTTGACAGTCGAAGTCTTTGAACCGTTGCTTTCTTTCTTGTTCTGCTGCACTGCATTTTTTGGTTTGTAGAGAAAATCAATTGAAATTGAATTGGGTTGCCAAACGGATGTCTGGTCAGGCATTAAAATTGTCATAAATCCATGCAGAAATGCGAAAATAATAATAATAAAAACCTGACGCATCTACTGTATAACATATACTATATAACATAATATCACAAGCTAATAAAGACATCTTCTCACTTTTCTTCTGTATTGTTGCAGTGAACGCTTGCACGCTGCCACATCCGAGGCACAACAATGGCCATGCCGTGGCAATGACGCGCGACGATCAGATGCTCATCAGCAAGGGCGTTTACATTCCGTCCCCGTCGCCCGCACCGCCCCCGGATGGCTCCTACTACAACATGAACAGCGACAGATATTTGTCGTATCCGCCACTGGTAAGTTGCCCTTGCTGCCACATGCCGTGGCACGTCCGCGAGCTTCTTTATGATTCGTTTAGATTAGCTGCAGCTGGCGACGCTATGTTAATTGGCCTGCCATACTTTGATCCTCCATCCATATCCCGGCACACACTAATCAGCTCCGGCTGCTGTCCTCGCTTATGGATAGTCACGGCCAAGGATTAGTTCGCGCAATTAGTTAGATGCCACGCAGAGGCAGAGGCAGCGACCGTGGCAGAGGCAGAGAATAAGGCACAGACAGAAGCTTCTTCTTTGGCAAATCCTTCGCCATTTGCATCGCTTTTAAAGCGCAATGAGCTGAGGCAATGTGCAGCATCCACACACGATATATATATAGTATATTCGATCGGGCAGGACGAGGACAGCTGCTGTGGCATGCGGCATGTGGCATCTGTCAGTTAACTGGCATCGACTTTTATAATCCGCGTGCCGCATGCAACGCCGTAAAGACAAATGACAAACTCAAAAGCATTAAGCTGCAGCAGCCATCAGCATCCAAAGGGATGAGCAAAGCGTGGGCAGGAAGAGGCAGGACGAAGGACGAAGTCGCGATGCAAGTTGCTGCTGCTTCTTTGTTGTCCTTGTTGTTATTTACGCTGCCTTCGTCGTTGCCATCGTCGTTGCCACTGTTTGTGCTTGGCGAGAGTAAACATTATTTTCTCAAGACAACAATTTAATATTACACATACGCAGCGTATGCGCGACGTTTATGACGACAACAGCCATATCGTAGCTCCCATTTATAGCAAGGGCTCGCTACCTTTCTCCCTCTTGCGCTCCCTCGCAAACTTTTGCGCTACATTACTCATAAGGAGCAGCTCCTCGCCGGTCCCTCTTCCCACCGGTTATCGCTCGATCCTATGCGCTTGGGCGTGTCGCCTAGATTTCGGATTTGAAATGCGAGTGCGAGCATGTGTGCGGCATGGAATATTCCCCTCGCTCATTTGTTGCTTTTGTGCAGATTTTGTGGCATGCCACCAGCAGCTAAATGTGTGACCTGACCACATCAGCATCGGCATCGGCATCGCCATCAGCCCCAACCGATAACCCCAAAAACATCGTCTTTACATTTCTTTCGTGTCGTGTCGTGTCGTATCGTGTCGCATTGCAAACCCAATATAAATTCCACAAATTCACAATAAACATGAGAAAATCAATTTTCGAAATTTATTACCCTCGTTCCACGTATGTGTTAGGTGAGTGTGTGTGTGTGTGCGACCATTATGTATTCCTTTTTTTTATCACTTCGTGCTGGGCAACTGACGGCCTGTTAAAGGGGTGCAAATGTGACAAGTTAAGACGACACTCAATGTGGCTGACACTCTCGCTTCCCCCTCGCTTCAGCCTGTCAGCTGGCATTTTATGGCGCTGCCAGTCCAATAATTGTATAAATTAGATGCGAATGAAATGCAGTTAGCAGATAGTCGCTGGCAGATCCCTGAAGGACGACGCCACAAGAGCCCAAGCCCGACTCGTAATGGCGACTAATGTAATAATATTTATGCTAGCTGCTGACCATTTTTATGGGCTTTATGCGATTTAGCCAGTTACTCAATTCCATCGCTTAGCCCGCGTTTGCGTTTGTTTACTCTCTGTCATGATGGCGACGAGGCAGAGCGACACACGGACATCGGATGCCATCAGTGGCTCTATCTATTTGAGGACAGCTACTTTGGACTCTCTCCTCCTCCGAATGCTGCTCAGCTGCGCCATTGCACATGTTAGTAGTCATTCCACATGGGGCACAAACCTTTTGTTTGCGGTTTTTAGTCAACGAGGGAGAAAAATTCAATTTCGGTTTAGTTGCCCAACAAAGGCATTGTGCGAGTGTGCGTATGTGTGTGTGTGTGTGTCCCTCTGCTCCTTTTCGGTCTTGTGGACATGCTCCGCAAGGCTCGCTTTTCTCGTTCTCAGTCTCGTTCTCGTTCTCGTTCACATAAGAAATGTTTTGTGGGGCCAAATTGAATTATTTGATAAACATCATTAGAAAAATTACAAAATATATAGAGAGCACTCAGCACGCGGCAACAAATCAGAGCGAGAGCGAGACAGCCGCTAAGCGAGAGCGAGAGCGAGAGAGTACAGAGTTGTGTGTATCAGCTGCGGTTTTTGGCTGAAACATTTGCCCAGACCTAAATTACTTTTTGTTGAACAGATGTCTGGTCGCTGGTCGCTGCTGGGGCTGGCCCCAAAAGCCAAAACCGAATGAATAAAAACAATTTATAACAGTAAATCAAATTAAATTTCAATCGAAATGTTTGACAGAAACAAAAAGATTCATTTCACATCCGTTTTAGCCGATCTGCAAAACGGAACGAAACAATAGCAAAAGTCCCCCAGAAAGAGGCAAGCCAAAAAAATGTGCGGTCGTCTCTCTCCCGCTCTCCCGCTCTCTCGCTCTCTCTCTCTCTCTCTCTCTCTCTTTGATTGTCACTCTATCTTTTGCTGGCTCACACGGCGCATACGTAATTGAGTGGAGAGTGTCGAGTGCCGGGTGCTGAGTGGAATGCCGCCCCCCTCACCGCTCCCTTCCTCAGGCTGCACTTGTCGCTTATAGGGTATAACAAGTTGTGGCCCAACATTTAACTATTTAAGCGGCAATTTGTATTTTATTGCCAATTGCGTTCTCTATGCCCGCTCGGCAACAACAAGGCATAAAAAAAAACTTTGCGTCTGCCCCGAGGAGAACCACTAACCGCCTCCCCCCTCCGTCCACCTATCCCACACAATTGCAGTTGATAAGTTAAATGCTGGCTGCTCTCTGGAGCTCGTGCTGGCCCATTTAGATGTGTTGTAGGAATACGAGTATGCAGAGCATTCACGTCCTGCGTCCTGCGTCCTGCTCCCGGTCGACTGGGCATGGTTGATGGCATCTAACTAGCTCTGCACCAGCGACATGGCCACACATCTACACAGCTACGTGCATGTGCAGAAAGTGGCGTCATCTAACTTAACTCTGGCTCACTTTGTTAGCGAGTTTTGCACAGTTTGAAATTCAATTAGTTTTGTGAGGGCTTCGTTCGGGCTTTGGGCTTTGGGCTTTTGGATACTTCGAGCATTGTCTCTCACTCACTGTTGCTCTGCCACATCTCGGAAAGTCGTCTCTCGCTGTCTGGCTGTCTGGCTGGCGTGTCAAAGACAACGCAGTTCGAAAGTCAGAGGGCCATCATATTGCGCATACGCACTGTACAACACTCGACTGTGCTGCAGTGCTTAAAATTCAAGGGCCAACGCAGCTGATGTCGATTAAATAAATAACCGAATGCTCGCAAGCAACTCTCACACACACACACAGTCACACAGTCCCAGTGTCCATAATTTAATTTTCTAGCAGGCCAAGTGTACAAAGGACGCGAAGGCGGAGTCGAAGTCAAAGTCGAAGTCGCTTTGGCGCCGCCTTCGACGGATTTAATGTCAAAAGTTTGACGGCTGTAAAAGTGGCAGTGGCAGTGGCAGTGGCAGTGGCACATAGTCCTTGGGGTAGCCATACATTTGATATTCTATTTACGCAAAATGAACTCCTTGCCGCATTACAACTTTAACAATAACGACAATAATGAGCATCGCCTCACCCCCACCTTCATAGCCAGTAACGTGGACAACGCTGAATTAGCGGCATCTCAACTCACGCGGCTCCCCTTTTCCCTCATCCCGTCTTCCCACCTCCCTCTCCCTCTCACACGCACACAATAACAAAGACCTTTAAGTGGCAGTCGCAGGCTCAAAGTTTTTTGAGTAGTCCAAGGCACCAGCGAACCCCTTTAAACACACGCACACAGAGACTCAGCGCTGTCGATTCGCTTTTCGGCTCTCGAGTGCAACAAATTGTTGTCCCTACATACACCCTTCCAGCCCCTTGCCGCTCTGCGTGCTTTGCGCTGTCGTGGCAAACTCAACTCGAAGTTTTCGTTAAAGACAATTTAACTTTGTAAACTGATACAAAATGTCCGCCTTGGTATACTTAAGTCCTTTTATCCTAAACTACCAAGCGCAGGCCTCTAGTGTCTTCCTTGTTAATCAGTGCCAGCCAAGTGTGGGGTAGAAAACACCCCCTCCCCGTCCCTACAGCGCTAATGTGTTGTCTTGGCTGTTGGCTCAATGGGTTAACTTCCCCTTTTAGTAGTTGGGTTGCCCACGCAACGAGCTGCTTAAATTTTGCAGCAATTATTTCGAAAATATTAAATTCAGCATTGAATATAAAAAATGATAAGGGAAAATCAATGCAGCGAACGCGCTGAGTTTGTCTCCAATATTCCAATTAGGCAAGCACGAAACTCTGCCATCAACTTCAAGTTTTTTCCTTGCAATCCAAAAAACTTGCAACTTGCAACCCCATGTAATGTGTGTGTGTGTGTGTGTGTGTGTGTGAGGGGGATGGGCGTTAAACTTTTGCTCTAACTACTGAAAATACTGGAAATACTTTTGCGCGAACTGGACGCCTGCATGCGAAACAATTTTCAAACTGACACAAAGTGTCATGTCAATTGAAGTAGAAGATAATATTTCCAGCTAAAGGAAAAACTGCAACAAACAAGCAACAGCAACAGAAACAGCACAACAACAACTAGCAAAATTGTTGCAGATTTTTAACAACTCACAATTCGTATTTCGCAATTCTCAACTTGCCCGTAACTTTTCGTACCTCACATATAAATATTTCAAGCACTTCTGCAGAGCATCAACAACAACAACAACATTTTGATATAAACAGAAAAATTGCTGAAAATCCATTTTCCATTCCCATCCGAACGAACATTTGGAACTTAGTTCTTCGGTTAATTAGCACACTGTTAGTGTCCTTGAGACTTTGAACATGCCGCTCAAAGCTCGAACAGCTCAACAATATATAAAGTAGATGCCATGTTGTATTTTTCTTCTGCCTAAATTTCAATGTTTTGCCATCTCCGCTTAGCCTTGGTGAAGAAACAATTTTCTGAATTGAAAATACTTGCAATACTTGAATACATTTGAATAATCCCAATTAACTGAGGCCGAAGCAGGTTGCATGAGAACAACAAGTATTCGTATTGTAGAGCTGGACATCTACAGTCAATCTAATCGACAGTGAGAGATCCTGTATTTATTGTTTAAATTCTATACCGAGCTTGTTATCCGATTACTAACTGACGGGAAACATTTCTTTCGTCTGTATAGATTTTGCCATACAGAATTCACAATCTAGTTATCAAAAATGTATTTGCTCTCGGTTTTATAGTCACTGTGATCAATGGGTTTGTAATTACATAAACACACACTGTCTTAAATAATTGTCTATGAGTTATAAGACGCATGCACTTGCGATAACATTTTTAGTTTTTGTATTTATTTATTTTCGAACCTGTATAAATACTTATTAATTAATGCGACACTCACTACATCAATTAGATTTAACAATTGCAACTCTAAAACAAGAGGGCAGCAAAAGCTTCACAACATTGTTGCCTCTTTGGCTGGGTTATTCAATTCCTTCGCTTCTGTTGTAGTCGACTCAGAATTGCATATCTATGACGACAGTTAAATGAGAAAACTTTTCAACTTTTCCAGCAGCCGCTGAGCCGTTGAGCTGAGCAACTGTTGACGGGGCAGCAGATGAATCTGGTGATTCAGACACTCCGAGCACACAACTAATTGCGTCCAATACTCACTCGAATGTTTGCTGCAACTTCTCTTTGCAGGAATACCCGGCAGCACTCGATTTCAGCGGACCGCCCTTGGCGATGGCCCATCTGCAGCCCATGCCCATCACGGTGACCTCGCAGGCGGCGATGCTGGCGAGCAACGGAGGCGCCACGCTCGTGGGCAACGGCAGCGCCATGGGCGGCTCTGGCACCTTGAGGCGCGGCATCTTGCGGGGCGTGGTGGGCGTGCCGCCGCCCGATGTCACACACCACACCACAGCCGGCGGCAGTCCCATGCAAATGCTGCACGATCTGCATCCGGTGAATCTGAGTGCCACGACGCTGACCACGAGCACAACGCTCAACGGCAGCATGACGACGGCGCTGCCACTCGGCACGGCGACGCTGCCGCGGCAGCCGCACAGCATCCTCAAGGATCCCAATCGTAACAAGCAACAACAGCAGCAGCAGCAGCAACAACAACAGCATCAGCAGCAGCTTCAGCAGCAACAGCTGCTTAATGCCAGCCTGGTGGGCGTGCCCGTGTCAGCGGGCGTCGGCAGTCTGCAGATCTTGAATCTGCCAGCGACGAGTGCCGCAGGACTGGGCAACAATTTGCTAATGACAACCAGCGCCACCTACGACCCAGCGTCGCTCAGCAGCTTCAACTCGAGCGGCGGACCCGGCGGTCTCCCAGTGGCCTACACAGATGCTGATGGCCATCTCGTATAGCTGTAGGCTGAGACTGGGGCCAGCTCGGCAGAGCAACCCCGGTATTAAGACGGAGACAGAGTGTGTGTGGGAGGGACGACATTCATGCCTAACTGAATGCTAATCCAACATGGTAACTACTTGCATCAACATACATACATACATACATACATACCTATGAAGTACTCGTCGTATATCTAAATGTACTCTTGACTCGACTCGACTCGACTCGACTTGACCCGTAGCTAGAGTTTAGGAGCTTTCTCTTCTTCAGCATGTGTCTCCAGGTCCTGGACGTGTACAGCGGCAACAGCCACAGCAACAGCAACAGCAGGACAACTGTCCATTACCTTATTCAAATCAGCTACGGAATTAGTTTATGTAAATTTTTAAAACGGAACACACTTCCTGCTTGCCCCCTGCCTCCCCCCATCGCTCGGCATGGCCACAAAACACTGGACTGTTTATTTAGATAAAGAACGCAACGATCTCATTGCTTGGCTATTGCCTCGAGAGCAGCTCGACTGACCAGCTCCAGCTCCTGCTCCTGCTCCTGCTCCTACTTTTGCCTTTTGCTAATTAGCTTCGTTGGCAGCAATAACAACAGCCATAACAACAACTTTGAGCAGTCCACAGCTGTGGGAAGGCGACGAGGACGAACGGAAGCTGGTCAAAAATTTTGAAATTAGTTCAGTGGAACGAACGAAACAGCGCAGAGCCGTTTGACAGCTCCCTGGGGCGTGCTCAGGCCTCAAGTCGCTGGGCACGTGATTGTGATGGGCGTGGCGCCAACCTCCTCGTCCACACAGCAGCAACAAAAGGCGAAATTATAAAAATAAAAATAAAATAATACAAGTTGAGCAGTTGACAGCAGCAGCAAGTTACAGCGAGCGATTAGTTTGTCCCGTCTCCGACTGCGCCTGGAAGTTAGTGCTTCATATCGAGAGGCATCCTCCAGCAGCTGCCTTGGAGCATATCCAATACTACTGGCAAGCGAATTTGTTTGTGGAGCGCATTTGTTGCGCCCCCACAACAGGCACGCCCCCTTTCTTTGTGCGCTCACATTATCTGCAGCTACCGCCACCAAAAATATATATGTATATGTATACTGTATACTGTATATTCAAAAGGGGACAATTCCGCATTTGGATTGCGATCTATGTGGCAAGGACTCGTTTCGGAGCCGTTCTTAAGTGCTTGCCGCACATTTGGTTCTACTTCTGATGCCACTGGCGCTGCCGCTGCTCGACGTCGTTGCAGCTCAGCGAGCGTGACATGCTCATCTTGGGTACGCCATTAACTTCTGTTGCTGGCCGCGCTGGAGCACATCATGACAATTCTATTATGTAGTACCATCAATGCCGAGCAATTTAAAACACACGCAGCAGCGCATTTGCCACCCTCCTCTCAGCTGCCCTGCTTGACTCTGGTGTCATCTTGAGCCAAGGACAAAGATAGAAAAATTCAAGGCGTTAACTGCTCTATGAATGTCTTTCTCTCTGAGACTCTGTGTGTGTGTGTGTGCGAGTGTGTGTATCTGTGTGTATTAATTAATATTCATCGTGCTGTAATTACCAAGTCAAGGCGGGCGGGCGTTGCCACTGCTTGCTATCTCTATCTATCTATATTGCCCTCTTGCTCTAAGTGCTTCTAATGCAGAACTGCAGAACTTCTCTCTCTCTCCATTCGGGCAGCGAATGACGCTTGAGAAAAAGCATCAATAAAGAAGTGAACACTTTGGTTGCATGCCACATGCATGCTCATACAAATGCAGCTCGCTATTCCTTGAAGAGCTGCTCTATAGCCACACTAATTAAAAATTTAATTGCATAAAGTATTCGAAATTAACGCACGCATACACAATGACAAAGATTCAGTCGGCACAAAGGGCCAGATGAAGATAAGGCCATAAGGAAGACAATGCAAGAAGTCAACATTGATGCGCTGCCACACACACACACACACACACACACACACTCACTACTTTATTTATCAATTTAGAAGGCCTTTGCTGCATGTCCTTCCATGCAACACCGCCTGCCTCCTGCTGCTTCACACGCCCGCACATTGTCACGCCCTGCAGTTGGCTTTTGTCTGTGGTAGGCTCTTTGGCTCTTCGCTGGGATTTCCGCTATTGAATAATTGTGATTGCTGCTCACAGATAAAAGTTAAATGAGCAGGAAAATAAGGAAAATTATACAATGCGGCTTAATGCCACAAGGGACAAGTCTGCATACGACTCGATGCTCGTATGTACGTATGAAATCATTGAAACTTTCTTACTGCAAATTGATTACAGTGGTTGCCCGCAAATTGATGAGACCGTCAAGAAAGCAATTCCAGCAATTAGAACTACAATTTTAAATAAAGACTTCTGCACAGATGTTGCAATTCATTTTTTATTTGAGCAAGTATTTGTTCAAAGCAAAATTCAGCACAATTAAAAAATGTATGTTGTAGTCCTTTTGTAGAAAAATATTGATAAAATGATCCACTTCATCAAATTTGTTCATTTCAAGGCCATTGTTTAATAAATTACATTTTTTTAATTTTCAATACATAAAATCAGACATTTCAAAAAGATATGGAGGAAGCGAAATAGTTGGGGGAAGTATGTTTTTAAATTCGAATAACATTTTGTTGGACAGCCAGTTGACCGTGTTGTTTTATCTGTGAAATGCGAGTACACGTCTAGGATCGGGATATGCACATAGATAAATATTTACATACTTATGTAAAGCTTATACCCATATAGTGCTGCCAAAATCGCATTAAGAGATTTAATATAAATTGTACCCGTAAGTAGATAAGCGAACTAATTAAACAACAAGTCTCGAGAATTCGTGAGAAATAAATCAATAATTAAATACGCCGAGGGATAGCGACAAGCAGCAGAGAGCGTAAAGCATATTTAGACCTACGCAATCAATATGCCAAATTTAATTTGTACAATAAAAAAAAGGTAAATGGAATAAAAGCGAATTAAATAACGAGTATATAAAGGATAAATGCAGGTATATATAGAAAAGAGACAGTCATAACAGAAATAGAACCAGACGTGTAGAAAATAGCTATAAAATAAAAGTAGATTTAATTGCGCATCTCGTAATTGTAGAACAATGTTTTACACACATACAAGAGAACGGTAAGTGATCAAAAGGCCACTTGTCACGCCCCTTTACACCGCCCCCCAAATGAGTGTACTAGTTCATAAGCTAATTGAGAGTATACTCACTAAATACTGATTCATTCATTCAACAGTAAAGTCTATCGGAGTCGATTCCCGCATAATTATCGTTCTTGCTGTTTTTAATTGCACTTCATGGATAAAAGATGTAAAAATAACTTGATTATGAATACGAGTGTGAAACGAATAGATTTTTATACAAAAATTAAATGTCTTCCCCGTATAATGGAATATTTTTTGTTATTGGGTACAGAACACAAGCCGTGTTTTTATTATTAATCAATTCTTGCAAGTGTATCATTTAAATGAATAAAAAAGATATGTATGTATGTGCGAGTGTGTAATTATTTAGTTTTTAATGCGTAACATATGATATGGGGGAAATTAAATAAGACTAAATATTAATTATTGTGTTACATTATTGAATTATATTTAATTAACTTAAGTTAATGTATAAAAATTAAGTATATCTAAATAAAATATATATATAAATATACATGAGTAGCAAAAGCATGGCCAAAGAGATTTGTTAACAAAGAAATTAATTATTTACAATTCATTCTCCATTGCCTTGTATTATTTGTATCTGTTTGTTGGCCGCGTATCACGAAATTCAATTTAAAACAATTCTCCTGTTAATAATTATTAGAACATAATATGATTACACGAGTATGTAAAACCGAAAGACAAGACTTGAATAATCTCAATATATGGTACATAAGCTAAATTGTAATTCAATCCAATACAACGTAACTAGAATACATCAACAGGTATAGCATACATACGAGTACATAACGAAACTTCAACAAAAACAAAACAAAACAATACTTACATGCGTACATACATAACATATGTATAGATGAATAACCAGCTATTGTGAATGTTTTTATGATGATACAATTAGAATAGATAACATATGCAATGCATTATAGACGGCTAAATGGTGTACAGATGCATGAGAATACAGCGAAACAATAAACAACAAAATTATAAAAATTAAACTAAAATTAAACTGTAAGTTTATTTGCTAAAACCGAAAGAAGAGAAGGAATAGTAAAGAGTTAAACAGAAAACGCGTATGCAGCAGTCAAAAAGTGTATAAATTAATTTGAAGGAATGAGAATGATGCATATGAAACTAATTGCATTTTTAAGAAATCTGTTAATATATGAATAAAAGGATAAAAATAAAAAACCAAAAACAATATTCAAATCTTCAGATGTGTTTTATTTTGGCTTTAAAAGGCCAAGTGATTGACGTAAAATGGGAGATTACGACAAAAGACAATTTAATGGCAAAACTTTCGAATCAATTTCCATCGAGGGAAAGCGAGAAAAATAATACTACAAGAACTGCGAAACAGCGAGCTAAAGAGAATGCTTCACTAGACACTTTTTGACTTTGCCAAACAGCCAAAGCAAAATCCAAAAGCGAAAGCTGTAGCAGAAACAGACGTTGAGAGATTGCCTGGGAGGCGCAGGAGCAGGAGCAGGAGCTGCTGAAGCTGGGAAGTTGGAAGTCGGGGTTGGGTTTGATGAAGGTAAGAGTAGGCGACGCCCATGAAAATATCCACTATCCGTCTTGCTTGGTGCGGCGGGCGCAAAAAATTGAATTCCTTGTAAAACTTACGAGCTGGCATTAATTTAACAGCTCTTCAGCCTGCCATTGCTGCTGACCTGCGAGTAACACTCTAGATTGCGTATACGGCCCATTGGACATGTGATGTGTGCGTTGCGTACTCGACTCGACTCGACTCGACTCGGCTCGAAGAGTCGACTTGCTGCCCATTATTTTTACCCTCACTGATTTTATGATGGCCATTCGATGTTTCGTCTAAATCGCAGCTCGTATTTCATTTAAATTGAACTTAATTAGTTCCGCCAAATAGTTAAATAAAGCACATGCGTATACCGAAACGACGCTCGACTCCAACTCGGTGAATTATTTGAGTTCCACGTGCTGCAGCAACGAGATCTGTTGCTGATGGCTTTTCAATTACGAGTGCTGCGAATGTATTTTGGCACGCTCTCAACACAGTTGCTTACTTCCCCAGGTGATGTAAGAGACAATAGCATTGTTATTTCTAACTCGCAACTGTCACAGCTCTAAAAGGATTAACACAACTAAAAGAAAACTCTCAATTGCAATGTCGCTGTCCCGTTGTCGCTGCCTCAATTCCAGCCTCCACTTCGGTCTTAGAATGCACAAGGTAGGTAGTTCATCTGGTCGAGTAAATGGAAAAGTTTTGTTAGTACACCACCTTGGCCAAAACTTTATCCGCCAAGTAAAAACAAAAAACAAACAGAAAAAAGAGAAAATGGGCAAAAAAATAGGGAAAAAAGCAGAGAAGATTCGTTGCAGCTGGTCAAATTACGACAGGCCACGAAACAAAGGCATTTGCCATGGTGAATGAAAACTTTTTCCGAGCATAATCATTGTCACGGCCATTGACGCAGAAATTTGCAAATTATCAGTCGCATTTCCCGCATCGCACTTTTACTTATGTTGCAGCACCTTGAATGTCAATTGTAATTCCTGTTTTCTTCCGCAGAACGTACAAAATCACACCCCTTTGATAGCATTAGCGAAAATTGTTGGAGCACTCTGAATTATATTGCAACCTTGATATGAAATCTTCACTTAAATCGGAAATGTTGGAGGTAGTTTACAAGATTAAATTACATTTTTGGCTAATCTACTTGCTACTCGATTATGTTCGCCTGGTACTTTAGAACCTCCAAGTATTAACGTATTTTATTGAAATTCAAATTTGAAAAAACCGCCCAGCTTCTGAAAATTTAAATTTTTTGGCTAATCTGCTTGCTACTCGATTATGTTCGCCTGGTACTTCAGCAGCTCCAAACGGGTTTTGGGAAGGAATTTCGTCGACATAGCGTATTTTGTTTAAGATAAATTTGTTTATTATTATACCCGCTAGGGTAGAAGGGTATTATAACTAAGTGCCAAGAGAAAATGATGTAACAGGCAGAGGGAGGCATCTCCGACCTCATAAAGTATATATATTCTTGATCAGTGTCATCAGCCGAGACGATATAGCCATGTCCGTCTGTCCATCTGTATGAACACCTAGATCTCAGAGACTATAAGACATAACATTGAGACACCAAATTTAAAACATAGGCTCCTGCATTCATTATGCAGATTAAGTTTATTTTGAAACTTGGATGCCACGCCCCCTTCGCCCACAATATGCATAAATCTAGAACAAGTCACTTTTTTTTTGTTAATCGCGTATAATTCGAAAAGTTCTTTGAGTAATGATATGTAATTTAGTAAGCCATCTAATACTCATAATATACCCTGCAATTTTATTAAAAATTTGATTAGTGGAACAAAAGTTATTTGTTAAATTATTTATCAAAATAGTTGTGCCCAATGCAGATGAAGATAGAGATATCAAATTTGGTGACAGTATTCATGTAGTGGAATTTTGATATGCCTAATAATAGTTAAAGTCCCAATGATTCCTGTAAATTGGGTTGTGATCGAATGAAAAACAAGGAAGTTATTAAAGAATCAATTTCATAGGCAAAATTCATTTGCAGCTACTCGCCCTTTGTTTGTTTAGTTGACAGTGTGATCATGTCAGTATGTTATGGACTTTTTTTCAAATCAACAATAAAACAAATTTCAGTATATTTCTTATGTATATTTTTTGTTCAAATATCATTTAAGTTTTTTGTTTTCTCTCGAAATGGGTTGCGGTTTCTTACTTCTTTAAGTCAGTTTCGATAAAATCTGGCGATTTTCATAACAATTGACGATTCATATTTGGATTGAGGCAGTTGCAGTGGCTTCGGTTGATTCACTTATTAAACGGACTTGAAGCTGCGGTGCAGCAGCTTGAGCCACAGCTTCAGTCATACGTAATGAAATCATATTTCGCTTGCATAAACAATTTGTTATATCTTCGCATTAGCCAACTGGAAACGAGTTACGCATTTGTTCCGGCAGCTGCAGTGGATGCAACGGCAGAAGGATGAATTGGGGAAGTGGGCGGTGGGCGATGGAAGGTGGAAGGTGGGAGAAAAGGAGTGGTGGAAAACTAGAACAAAGTCCGCTATGCAAGCACGCATCGCAAAATCCTTTCTTGCGGCTTAGATAAACCACATAGAGCATCAGATAGGATCCGTTCCCAACTTTCCTCTCCTCTCTTCCTCTCTGACTCTGCGAGTCTTTTGTTTAGTGCGATGAGTATTTTCACAAAATTCAAAATTCATTTCGAGGCATAGAAGATTTTAATATGCAGCACTTTATCGCTGTATTGCAGTGTGGTGGGCACGATTCACACTCCCAGCCACACCCTGGATACACACACACACATGCCCGTTCCCATTCCCATACCCTTTGCAAGCTCACACATGGCTAATTTATGCTCAAAGTTGGCTCAATGTTTATCTTTGCAGCGGGTTCGAGATGATGATGTGGGGGTGTGAAAAAGAGAAGGAGGTAGGTGGGTGGCAGGGGATGGGGGGCGTAGTCAAGCCGCTTGAAAGGATTTGCAATGAAATGCACAATAATTCACATTACGCATCTTGCTGAACGAAACGAAACAAACTCAGACGAAAACTTACACTATCAACTTCTTCCAACTGAATACATCTCTATTGAGTTTCTAGTCTGCTTACTAAGTCATTTACATAGACCATGACGACGCGTCGTCGACAAAGACGACCTTCGGTTGCTCCCAGCGTTCTCCTCAATTCCGAATTCATTCATTAAAAAGCTGACAGTCGCTTCTGCATTTATCTGATGATGACGGTTTTTGGCAAGTTCAAGTTGAATGAAACGCATCGCATATATGCAATTATCTGTAGTTGTGTCATTCTGTACATACGAGTACGAGAGTATCTATTTTTAACCAGCCCATTACAATTGCTAATGGTACATGCAGAACAAGCATTTTTGGGCCACTCAGTCTTGGCAAGTGTTCAACAATCAATGGCAGCTACACGTACACGAACTACTTAGAAACAAGTACAACCGAAATATTTCAAAGATGTTTATTTCAAACGCACACACACAGATATTCAGATAAAAGCGCACGAAGTCAGTGTACTCACAAACAGCTGTTTCTCTCAGCCTTTGGCCTCTTTGCAGAGCCTACAGCACAGTGGGCCGAAAGCAACAAGCTGCCAGCCGCCCAACGCACTCGTACACACACTCACAAACACTCACATTCACCCACTTTGCGCCACTTCAATCAACAGTCAAGAGAGAGCAACTGCTGGTCAGAGAGAGAGAGAGAGAGAGTGATAGAGCGAGCGAATACAGTGTGGCGAAAGGCAGAGGCGTAATCTCGCTAATCCTGGCCGCCCACAGACTGCGAATACTCGCACCACTGTGCAGCGAGATACAATTCGTTGCCGCATGCTGCGTGCCGCAGTATTTTCAGTATATTCAGCACTCGGCAATCGGCAATCCGGCCATCGGCATACTCGTAGTCGCCTTTCTGCCGTGCTCGTCAGTCTAGAGAGTAATATCGACACGAAAAGTAAGTTCTGCTGTGCTTCCGTTGGCCCACTAGCATCGAGTATATAAACCATATATATATAAATATATGTTTGTGTGTGTGTTGAGAACGTCTCGTGGAAATTGTGGAAAATCCATTGACTTGGCTCCAACGTGCCGCAGCGAGCTTCCAGCGCGTGTGTTCGGCATCCGATTGATGAAGTGATTAATTGGCAATTGCATAAGAAAATGCAATTAATTCACGGAAAATATTAACAATTTGTACAAAATTTTCGGTTTCTGTGCTAGTTTCTAGTGCTGCCCAGGGCTTTGCGTGTGATATTTTTGGATATGTGTGCGCTCGTCGATGCTTCGGGCCACGTTCGTGCGCCGATGAGACCAAAAATAAACACTCCGAACTGCTGGCAAACCAACATGTCTATCAACCAGCCAAAAAGATCTGAAAGAAGTGAACCAGAGATACTACAATACCGCGAGTATTGAACGCAACTATCTCAAAATACCATTAGGTAGTGCCGGGTAATTCTTTGGAATTCGAAATCGACTCAAATCAGCTCATTGCGTGCCATCAGACCCTGGATTACTGATGGCCGCCCAAATCCTACGAATAACTCCAAAAAACTTCTTTCAAAAAACCAAATCTGTTTTCCAACTCAAAATGCCGCTTGCAACCAAAAATAATTAAATATCGTTTAAATATATAAATATTAAGCCATTAAAAAAAAGCATATGTGCTAATAATCACTCAAAAAATATTATGTGTAGACAATAGTCTACATGAATATATATTTAAATATCTATATATTTAGATATAGATATATAACGTAACATCCGATTTATCTGCAGTAAATTTGGCAAGCCACCAGAAAAATATAATATACCTATTTATACAATTAAACATGCCAAGAGACAACACACACAAAGCCCCAAAGTGAACTGCAAACCACGCGAAAAGTGAAAAACAACAAAATGCAAAACGACAAATGACACAGAAACGCGACAAACAGAAACCGGCTGAACAGCTGGGCCAAGAACTTGGCTAGCAAAGCAAATGGCCAACTAAAAGCCGACGAGCCCTCGTGCGAGCCAAAAGACAAAGAGAATGCGAAACAAATACAGAGAGAGAGAGAGAGAGAGAGAGAGAGTGGGAGAGAGAGCAGCATAGTGGGGAAGAAGGGGAGAAATATTATGATTGCTCTCGCGAGAGTTAATCCATTGAATTATATATTTATATACTTGCGCAAGTATATACTGACAGAACTACAATTGGAATGTGTCAGACTATTTTTTCTTAATCTCACAAATAAAAGTTTGCCAATTAGCTCTTCAATTTTTTAGAATTTTTGTGAAGGAAAAGGCAATTGACAGAGGACTGCTAATGAATTTTTAATATACAAAGATATAATTTTAGATATATTTTTGTTTTACAGAATATAGGAAACAGTGTATTTGCCAAATTTTCTTAAGTATTTAGCCTATACTTATAAATAAAATTGATATTGGATTGAAATATGTAGCCAGTCTTTTGATAATATAGACAACACAGTTTATAGAACAGATAAATCTGTGGACTTTGTCATTGCCAAAATACAGATATAGGATAACAAAAAAATTCTAACGATAAGTAATAGGATATTATAATTATCTCATTACCAAGATTGCTTAAATAAACATATTTATTTATGGTAATTATTGTTTACCTCATTGTCAAACCATTACAAAAAAAAGGGCTTCAAATTGTTTATTTCCAGTTTATTATAAGGGATAGTCAGTTAGTGATCGTAAAATTGACACATTTAGAAAATTAATGTCTTTTCGCAATTATTGCGAATAATTAGAATGAATAAATTCCAACTATAGTTGAATAGAATGAATGAATGAAGAACAATAAGATATAATAATTAAAAAACAACACGTTGGAAAATTAAGCTTTTCGAAATAGATTTATATTGACCACACTATAATGCAAAACTAAACGTGAATTCCAATAATGTTATTCATAGATGAATATTATTGTTTTGTTTTTCAACTGAAGGAGACCTGTTTGAGTTACCGGGGCAAATAAACAAATATTCGAAATATTTCGACACACAATAAAACAATTGAATAGAATTTTGATTGGGCGCGGCATCCGTTGCGTTACCAAGCAAAATGGCTGAAGCGGAAGGTGGCTCCGAGCAGGATGATGTTTCATTCCTGAGAACGGTAAGTACCAATTGTATTGTATTGTTGAATACGTCGATACATATACAAATGCATAAAAGAACAAACAAAAGCAAGCAACGAAATCATCTAAAATCAATTACGTTCAGTCAATAAAATATAACAGGGATTTCACACAAATGCTATCATAAAGCACACACACAGCGAGAAGGGGGTTGGGGAAAGGGGAAAGGGGAAAGTCACTTGAGCCTAACGATGTGAGGCGTTGGCTAGAGCTAGAGCTCAGCGAAGGATGCTCCGTAAAGGATGCTTGTATGGGAATGTATTGCATTTATTTATGGTCGTCGGGCTAGCAACCTTACATACCGCCAGCTTTCTTTATAGCTGCCAATAAATACAGAAGTCAGGTCACAATTTCAATCACAGTTGAGTTTAAAGCTTTCAACAGATTTGTTGCCTCACTTTGCACACAGAGCACAGAGGCAGCATCTGCTCCACCGCTGCCGAGGCAGGGAGAGGACGAATGGAATGAACACATCAGCTGACAAATGCATCAATATATCAATGCCTACACCTGGCTTCCAAAATGACAGTCATTATGTGTAAATATGTACTAGTTATGTATAGCTGGCAACCCACTGGCCAAAGTGCCCTGGTCCGGGCCTGGTCCCTTTTGGGGGCATCGAGGTCAGCATTTGGCACCTTGCTGCAATAAATAAACATTGTTCTTCCCCTATCACCTCCTGACCGAGGGCGATATGATGAGCGTATCTTGTTTATGCCCGCAGGCCTTCTGCTTCCACCTCCTCTTTTTCTGCTTCACGGTAAATTCAATAAATATGGCCCAAAACATAGGCTAAAATAACAGTTGTAGCTGTAACTGTTCACCCACTTTAGCCATATTTCTTCGCTGCGTCTGTTGTCTGTTGTCTGCTCGGATCTCTAGAGGGTTGGGTTGTGTTGTGATTCGAAGTGGGTTTTTCCTGGGGACAGCAACGTCTGGGGAGCAGTTTCACTTTAGTTGCTTGACGTCAAGTTGCGCTTAAAGGTAATTCCATCAAATTTATAGTTAGCTAAGCATCCAAAGATGTTGCTCGCATTTGGCCAATTCGCATCGAGAGGCCTAAATGTGCAATGTTGCCAAAACACTTGGCCAAAGTGATGTCAAGCGTAAGTCGAATGCAAATAGATTCATGGAATCTACATTTCTACATTTCTACTACATATATAAATCGTATATCGTTGTGGTTGTATTTCTCATTTTTAAATAGTTTGAGGGCAAACGATTGGCAGGGCTAAAGGACAACGGCATTTGGCAGTTGGCATTTCATTCGTATTTAAATTATGTAAATTGCTCGATTCGAAATCCATTACCGTTCATTTAACTTTGACTACACACAACAATTCTGGCCACAATCCCATCTGACTTGGCAATTGGTTCGTGCTACGACTGCGACTTGGGGCCATCGCCAGTCGGGGTCGAGGTCGAGTCGAGTCGAGTCGGGGTTGGGCAGTCTGTATGGAACTTCTCTCAACTCATCGATTCATTTCCTCATTCGGCCATCTTTGGCCCTGTTGCCTCGTGTGTGTAGCTTTTGGTCAACTGACCATTGAAGGCGCTTGGACAACCAATTACCAATTGCTATTTAAATGATATGCAACACAGACGGCTTTACATTGTTTATCAGGGGGTCATGGAATTTCACACACCCTGGCAAACCAATTAAAATCTAGTGCTATCTTGAACTCATCATTAACACTCGACAATTGATTTCCATTCACAGGAAGATATGGTCACGCTCTCCTGCACAGCGACGGGAGAGCGTGTCTGTCTGGCCGCCGAGGGATTTGGTAATCGGCATTGCTTCCTCGAGAATATCGCCGATAAAAATGTTCCGCCCGATCTCTCGCAATGCGTGTTCGTTATTGAGCAGGCGCTGTCCGTGAGAGCGCTGCAGGAACTGGTGACAGCTGCCGGATCAGAGACCGTAAGTACAACCATTTGGATCGATCAGCATGTGCCTTAAGTCCACAGATAATTGATTCATAGATATTCAGAGATATATGCACGAAAAAATACGTATATTGCATAAATCGAATCCGACCAAAATAACTCCAAAAGATACAGAAAATGAACCCAATTCAGTATTATCCAGATCCTTGCGCTACTTTTACCGTCTCCGATATCCACTTCCCGTTGGACTTTAATACGACCGTTATTATGATATAATGTTCGAACTGTAACAGACTTTTACATACATATATATCCAACTATATCCTATCTGCATGTTCTCACTTTACTCGTACTATTTTCCCATTTCTCTTTTTACACAAATTGTAATCTCTAAATTCTTATGTTTTTCGTTATTTTTCAAAATTTTTCTTATACATAAACACAACAGGATAGTCAAGTTGTAAGTATACAGAACGTTCTTTAATGGTATCCATCTTTTGAATTTAAATAAACCGCGCTTCTTTCTCTTTTTATCTTTATCTAAAACTTACTTTTCTCTATCTCACTTCTTTGGTATAATCTAGTTTGTAGTCGTAGATACTTACTCACTATCGCTCTGTTCTCTGATCTTTGCTCTCCGCTCTCTGCTCTCTGCTCTCTGCGCTCTGCTTCTCTGTCTCTCGTCCAGCGAGCTTCAGCCTAGTCTAATCAATTTACTGCAGTTCTCTCTATATATGTCTTTCTCTCTATGTATTATATACATATGTCTCTTTGAGGAAAACAGGCCAAGGAGGAGTTAATTCGTCACTCGACTGTTTTCGTTCCTTTCCCACCTAACATCACAGCATACCCTCACCTCGATCGAGTACTCGCACTTTCTATTAACTTCAGGCAACAACTACTGCTCAACTGTACAAAATAAATACTCTCTCTTTATTTGGAATGACATTTTTACTACCTCACGTGTTTCTTTTGATTCAAGTAGCATAGAATCCAAAGCCCACAACCAAACAATCCCTTGTAGTCTGTCCTTGAGCCTCACTTAGTGGCAACACTTTCTAAACGCTTCCATAATCCACAGGGCAAGGGCACCGGATCCGGCCATAGAACCTTGCTCTACGGCAATGCCATACTCTTGAGGCACCACAACAGCGACATGGTGAGTTAACACACAATTGATGATGGGTATGGTTTTATCAATGATCTGCCTTTCAGTACCTGGCCTGCCTGTCGACGTCGTCGTCGAACGACAAGCTCTCCTTCGACGTGGGTCTGCAGGAGCACAGCCAGGGCGAGGCCTGTTGGTGGACAGTGCATCCGGCCAGCAAGCAACGTTCCGAGGGCGAGAAGGTGCGTGTGGGAGACGATCTGATTCTGGTGTCCGTGGCCACCGAGCGATATCTGCACACGACCAAGGAGAACGAGCAGTCGATCGTCAACGCTAGCTTCCATGTGACCCACTGGTCCGTCCAGCCCTACGGCACTGGCATCTCGCGCATGAAGTACGTGGGCTACGTGTTCGGCGGAGATGTCTTGCGCTTCTTCCATGGCGGCGACGAGTGCCTGACCATACCCAGCACCTGGGGCCGTGAAGCAGGTCAAAAGTGAGCGAAATCCTCAGTGAAATGTGAAACAGAATAATGTCGAAATTATGTTTGCAGCATTGTCATATATGAGGGAGGCGTGGTCATGGCGCAGGCGCGTTCTCTGTGGCGCCTCGAGCTGGCGCGCACCAAGTGGACGGGCGGCTTCATCAACTGGTATCATCCCATGCGTATACGTCATATAACAACGGGACGCTATCTGGGCGTCAACGAGAGCAACGAGCTGATCCTTGTCAAGAAGGAGGAGGCATCGATTGCAACGACGACTTTCTGCCTCAGGCAAGAAAAAGACGACGAAAAGAAAGTGCTGGAGGACAAAGACTTGGAGGTCATCGGTTCGCCCATCATCAAATACGGCGACACCACCGTCATCGTCCAGCACTGCGAATCCAGCCTGTGGCTCAGCTACAAGAGCTACGAAACGAAAAAGAAGGGCGTGGGCAAAGTGGAGGAGAAGCAAGCGATCCTCCACGAGGAGGGCAAAATGGACGATTGCCTCGACTTCTCGCGATCCCAGGAGGAGGAGTCGAAGACGGCTCGCGTCATCCGCAAGTGCAGCAGTCTCTTCACCCAGTTCATCACGTGAGTCCAGCACATCAACACGATGAATATGAAGTGACATTTCTTTCAATCACCCTTTTAGCGCCCTGGAGACCCTGCAATCCAATCGTCGACATTCAATATTCTTCCAGAAAGTCAACCTCAACGAGATGGTCATGTGCCTGGAGGACTTGATCAACTACTTCTCCCAGCCAGAGGATGACATGGGTAAGCTGAAGCACAATAGTCCGATTGGAGAACTATTACTATTACAGAACATATACAAATTTAATCTGTGAATGAGAGGAAATAATTTAAAATGAAATTTGAAATCATTTATTAAAACTCTTTCGTTCAGCATTTTATTGTTTTTATTCGCTTTGTTTCATAAAAACTCAAAGATTCTTTTGTATTACTCAATTTCTTTCACAATGTAATTTCTTTTAAATTTTAAAGAATTTTCAAATCTTTGATATGAAGATTTTATTTCCAATTTTTTGTTTTACTTTGTAAAATAAAAAATGTAAGCAATGCGATATTCACATTGTAGGCAATTCATTAAACTTAAGGTTCGCTCAACAATTTAAAATCTAGCATAAGCATTATATTTCTGATAAATTTATTTCTGAATAGTACCTATAAAAATTCGCTCATAATCTATATCGATATTCGCAGAGCACGAGGAGAAGCAGAATCGGTTCAGAGCCCTGCGCAACCGTCAGGATCTGTTCCAAGAGGAGGGCGTGCTCAACCTCATACTGGAGGCGATTGACAAGATCAACATCATCACCTCGCAGGGCTTCCTCGCCAGCTTCCTGGCTGGCGACGAGACGGGTCAGAGCTGGGACTTGATTTCCACCTACTTGTACCAGCTGCTGGCAGCCATCATCAAGGGCAACCACACCAATTGTGCCCAGTTCGCGAACAGCAATCGCCTCAACTGGCTCTTCTCGCGTCTGGGCTCGCAGGCGTCCAGCGAGGGATCTGGCATGCTGGATGTGCTGCACTGCGTGCTCATCGATTCCCCCGAAGCGCTGAACATGATGCGAGACGAGCACATCAAAGTGATCATATCGCTGCTGGAGAAGCACGGTCGCGATCCCAAAGTCCTGGATGTCCTGTGCTCCTTGTGCGTGGGTAACGGAGTCGCGGTTCGCTCCTCGCAGAACAACATCTGTGACTTTCTGCTGCCGGGCAAGAATCTGCTGCTGCAGACGCTGCTGGTCGACCACGTGGCCAGCATTCGTCCCAACATCTTTGTGGGACGCGTCGACGGCTCCTCCATGTACCAGAAGTGGTACTTCGAGGTGACCATGGATCACATCGAGCAGACCACCCACATCATGCCGCATCTGCGCATCGGCTGGGCCAACACCTCGGGCTATGTGCCATACCCGGGCGGTGGCAAGAAGTGGGGTGGCAACGGCGTGGGCGACGACCTCTACTCCTTTGGTTTTGACGGCGCCTTCCTATGGACTGGCGGACGCAGGACCCTCGTCGTTGACTCCCAGCCCGAGGAGCCGTACATTCGCAAGGGCGACGTCATCGGCGTGGCCATCGATCTCTCGGTGCCCGTCATCACGTTCACCTTCAACGGTGCCAAGGTGCGAGGCTGCTTCAGGGACTTCAATCTGGACGGCATGTTTTTTCCCGTCATGAGCTGCTCATCGAAGCTCAGCTGCCGCTTCTTGTTTGGCGGTGATCACGGTCGCCTGAAGTACGCTCCACCCATGGGCTTCTCTGCTCTGGTGCAGTGTCTGATGCCGCACCAGATTCTCAGCCTGGATCCTTGCTTCTACTTTGGCAATCTGAGCAAGAATGTACTGGCTGGACCCTGGCTCATCGAGGACGATACTCCGTTTGTGCCCAAGCCTGTGGACACCACGGGCGTTTCGTTACCCAGTTCCGTGGACCAAATCAAAGAGAAGCTGGCCGAGAACATACACGAAATGTGGGCCTTAAATAAGATCGATGCTGGCTGGTCGTGGGGTGAACATCGTGATGACTATCATCGCATTCATCCCTGCCTTACTCAGTTCGAGAAACTGCCCGCCGCCGAGAAGCGCTATGACAATCAACTTGCGGTCCAAACGCTAAAGTAAGTCATCAACTCCTTCTACATCATGTAACTATCAGTTAAAATGGTGAACAGATTAGTTATATGCAAATTTAACTATCTTCCCGGATGAGTCCATTAAAAATATAGGGTTTTGTTAAGAATCCATGGGCGACTTTTAATGAATCAAAAAATATATTTACACACCAAACAAAAAATATAAAATAATTCTGGACGGACAATTCTAAAAATAAGATTGTTTTTAGCTTTTAATGACATTTGAAAGAATATATTCGTAAGAAAAATTCGTGAGTTGAACCTAAAATCAAGAATTCAAGAAATCACGGACAAGTTCGTGAATTTAAATTAGAAATTAATCATAAAATAAATAATTTTTCATTTTCATTGTACACTTTTATTAATTATTAGTTTATAATTATAAATATTTATTTATTTTCAATAATTCTTATTATATTCAAAGTAACCGTTTAATATTCGAATCGAGTTGAGTTCGAACCCAGAAAATTGGAAAAATTGCATATAAGCGATTGGCGACAATTGTTGTAAATCATGCAGAAAAACAGTACATAATTTTACTAAGCTTAGATTTAATATTATTAATCCATCGTTATTATTTAATCCTTCGATCCACAGAACAATCATTTCATTGGGCTACTACATAACCATGGACAAGCCCCCGGCACGCATTCGCCCCGTGCGCCTGCCCAACGAGATCTTCATGCAGGCGAACGGCTACAAGCCAGCACCACTTGACCTCAGCGCCGTGACGCTCACGCCGAAGCTGGAGGAGCTGGTGGATCAGCTGGCCGAGAACACGCACAATCTGTGGGCACGCGAGCGCATTCAACAGGGATGGACGTACGGTCTCAACGAGGACTCGGAGAATCATCGTAGCCCCCATCTGGTGCCCTACGGCAAAGTGGACGAGGCCATCAAGAAGGCCAATCGCGACACTGCCTCCGAAACAGTGCGCACCCTGCTGGTCTATGGCTATGTCCTGGATCCACCCACCGGAGAAGGCACCGAGGCGCTGCTGGCGGAGGCACAACGCCTCAAGTTCGCTGCCTTCCGCACCTACCGCGTGGAGCGCAACTACGCTGTGACCTTCGGCAAATGGTACTTTGAGTTCGAGGTGCTGACCGCGGGTCCAATGCGAGTTGGTTGGGCACGGGCTGATTGCTATCCTGGCGCCATGCTGGGCAGCGAGGACACGAGCTGGGCCTTCGATGGCCACAATGTAAGTATGCAGGGGCTGAAGGGTTTACTTGACTTCACATAGGCAATGTTGTGGGGGCGCATCTCATCAATGTGGTAATGTGATGTGGTGTGGATGCCACATCGATAGGTATCGCTTTAATGGAAGATCAATTGAAAACAAAACAAACCCCACCCATGATTATAGGTAACCAAAATGCACGCCGGATCCATTGAGCACTTTGGTGTTCGCTATGAAGCTGGTGACGTCATTGGTTGTTTCATCGATGTTAAGGAGCAAACCATCAGTAAGGACCCTAGACAAGCTATTAGCGCTGTATTGCGTTGCCTACGTTGTTTTTCTTACAATTACAATTACAATTACATTTACGATTTCGTTTTGATCGAACGCATTTTGTTTAACTCTTCTCTCTTCATTCAATAATTTGTTTTCTAATCATTTTATTTTGTTAATTTAGCGATACTCTCATAATTGACCATTAACCAACCAAAAGAAACGAATTGAAAACTCGATTTTATAATGGGGCTCACACGAACAATCTGTATTCGAAATGCACTCTGTACATTACCATAAATATATTGCAATTTTTAGGAAGAGAAAGTCTACGGTGGCAACAGTGAATCCTTCGGGAAACAGTGTGGACCTGGGGATATAGTCGGAGTCTTTTTAGATCTAGCCGATCACACAATTAGTAAGAATCACACATAAATGCTCGTTTGTTGTAATGTAAACAAAAACAAAAACAAAAACCCCCAAAAAACAAAAATGAAAGAATTGTAAATCCGTGCTTTTGATATCTACTAAATGTCAACCAGGTCCCTGCTATAAGACAGCTAAGTACAATTACCATTACAATACCATATGCACTTCCACGACATCAAGAAATTGACCATTCTCGACCTTATAGACAGCAATCCCATCGATATGCAAACAAATTACAATGTAGCTTAAGACAGGGTATCATTATTCAAAATATTTGAACACAAATTATTATTAATAATACGTGCCAACATTTGCATTCTACGGTCACTTTTTGTAGTTTCCTCAAATACATTTATACTTTTTACATCATTTTTGTTCACTTTGTTAATAAGTCCAACAAATGTCCCATGCCCTAACACCCGATTTTTGTTACTTTGAACACAAAGCCTAACAGTCGCATAATATCGAAGGAATACCTGCTCAAAAGGTGACACATCAGCTCATCTCAAAAGCTTGTTAATTAATTCTATTTGCCTGTAATTACACCCCTAGCATTAAGCTCAAAGTTTGTTACACTAACCAAGGAGTGAAATCGAAAATGATCAAATCGAAGTGTTATTGAAGAATAGTGTTTATTGAAATGTCTGATATTAACTATATATTTTTTTAATTATACAAAATATTATTCGCTTTCTAAAAGCTAGGTTAATAAATAAGCAATTACCAGCATATTGATTTAATTTTTTAATTTATTGGAATTCATCTCAAATTATTTTCGATTTCATTCCGCGCAATTAAATAATAAGTATTATGTAAAATTTAGCATGACAGCTAACAGTTAGTACTGTTTAATCAGCTTTTTTCAATACTAAACCACAAAATCGCAAGGAAAATTTCAAAATAAGAAAACCAATCTAATACGCACGTATTTTATCCATATAGGACTTTTGTTTTGTTCTAGTGCGATGCGACTTTTTAGTGAATTCTGATTTCTATATAGCTAAAGTCAAGGCATAAAATGTCGATGAGAGCACAACTGTTTTGATAATGCGGCGATTTTGGCCTGATTAGAATTCTTAATTTATTCAAAAGCAGCTTCGTTAAGTCAACTTATAACTAACAAAAGTTAGCTAACGATTCAAGAAGACTTTCTCCTAAAACCTGTCATAATACTTGCACAGGCTTCTCATTGAACGGAGAACTCCTCATGGACGCTCTGGGAGGTGAGACAACATTCGCCGATGTGACTGCCGAGGGAGTTGGTTTTGTGCCCGCCTGCACCTTGGGTGTTGGCCAGAAGGCTCGCCTGATTTACGGCCAGGATGTGGACTCTCTGAAGTTCTTCACGACCTGCGGTCTCCAGGAGGGCTACGAGCCGTTCTGTGTGTAAGTAGTCAGGAATCTACTGCTCGATCTTTAATGTAATTGGTGGGGTCTTTGCAGCAATATGCGACGACCAGTGACTCACTGGTACACCAAGGATCAGCCCATATTTGAGAACACGGAGGAAATGCCAGATTGCCGTATTGATGTCACCCGAATTCCCGGAGGAGCTGACACTCCGCCACATTTGAAGATCTCGCACAATACATTCGAGACCATGGAGAAGGCCAACTGGGAGTTCTTGCGTCTCTCGTTGCCGGTCACTTGCATGGGTGAATTTATCAGCGAGCAGGAGAAGGCGCGACGCTGGGAGGAAATCAAAATCCGGCAGTATCGCCTCATGCGCGAGGCCCAAGAGGCGGCCGCTCAACTGCAGACCCAGAACGCCGCTCACATGGATCACATGCTCAAGAGCGGCTTCAACATGAACGACATCAAGGGTCTGACACGCAACTTTGACGATCACACCGAACCGGAGGCGGAGCACATGATGCGTGGAGGTCCCTCGAGACCACCACGCAAGGGTTCTTTGACCCGCAACATTACCTTCGAATCGGACATGACCGCCGCTCTGGACGAGATGCAGCGCTCAACCTCAGTGCTGGACATGAACGGCTTGGGCGATGACTTGGACGATAAGAAGAAGCGTGGTCGCAGCCCCTTCAAGTTTTTCTCGAAGAAGTCCCGCGACCAGAGCCGCGAGAAGAGCGGAGCTCGCACCGCAGACACCTCGTTGGAACGTCGCAACACAGTGGCGCATGGCAGGAATGTGGTCAATCAGCAGATGACCACAAGGACGCCAACGCTGCGACTAAATAACGTGAGTACTTATTGCCTTCTGACTAATTATATATATTACACGTCCTAGTTGATCCATTAAGGTCGAAATATTTATGTCTTTTCGATGTGCAATAATTATTAGCTTATTCCTGATTTATTTTTGTTTTTTTATGTTCTAATGTATCGGTGGCATCAACTTTACAATATTTAAATTCCAAAAGTTGTCACTCATAAAAAGAATGTGTTTAACTGTCCTAATTAAAAAAAATCAAAATTTATATTTCTATACAACTATACATATAAGTATTATTGCCCCTATGAAATTGGGATCAATGTGCCAATTTACAATGAAAAAAAAAAAACTCTTTACTATTAAATTCGATATTATAACATGCGATATTAAATGGTACTTCTGTTGATCAATATTTGCTTGTATGGCTATAACTTTAATTTAAAATTCTATAGATTTTTTAATAGTATAACTATCTGAATAAATACATTTATGCAATCTATTAACAGGCTGAAATACCGCCCAGTCCGGTGCAGCAGGGTCCAAAGCAGCTGAGCTCAACGAATCTGGGTCAACCGCCCGTCGAATCGTCGGGCAACGAGATGTTTGACGCCGAGTGCCTTAAGCTGATCAACGAATACTTCTACGGCGTAAGGATCTTCCCCGGCCAGGATCCCACACACGTCTACGTCGGCTGGGTGACAACCCAATATCACCTGCACAGCCGCGAGTTCAACAAGAACAAGGTGCGACGTGGCTCGGTGTACATCGAGGATTACTACGAGGTGCCCATTGAGCGCATCGATCGCCAGAGTTGCTACGTAGTGCGAGCCGACGAGCTCTTCAACGAGGTGACTCAGGATGCCTCCGGCAAGGGTGCGTCGCAGGGCATGTTCGTGGGTTGCTTTGTGGACACCGCAACTGGCATCATACGCTTCACTTGCGAGGGCAAGGAGACTTCGCATCGCTGGATGATGGAGCCGGACACGAAACTCTTCCCCGCCATCTTTGTGGAGGCCACAAGCAAGGAGATTCTACAGATCGAACTGGGCCGCACTCCAACCACATTGCCGCTCTCAGCTGCCGTGCTGCCCACCAGCGACAAGCACATCAATCCGCAGTCTCCGCCTCGCCTCAAGGTGCAGTGTCTGCGTCCACATCAGTGGGCCCGAGTGCCCAACACATCGTTGCAGGTGCACGCCCTTAAGCTGTCGGACATTCGCGGTTGGTCGATGCTCTGCGAGGATCCCGTCTCCATGCTGGCGCTGCATATTCCCGAAGAGGACCGCTGCATCGACATCTTGGAGCTCATCGAGATGGACAAGCTGTTGTCCTTCCATGCTCACACCCTCACTCTGTACGCTGCCCTGTGCTATCAGTCAAACTACCGTGCCGCCCACGCTCTGTGCCAGCACGTCGACCAGAAGCAGCTGCTCTATGCCATCAGGTCGGAGTACATGAGTGGCCCACTGCGTCAGGGCTTCTACGACTTGCTGATTGCCCTGCATCTGGAGTCGCACGCCACGACCATGGAGGTGTGTAAGAATGAGTACATCACGCCGCTGGGTGCGGAGCTGAAGGAGCTCTATGCCGAGGACGAAATGCGCCACTCGCTGCGTTCGTTGGTCACGGAGTCGGTGCGTCCTCAGCTGCGCATGACGGAAATCACGTAAGTGTGTTCAGATCCAAGTCACCCTTAGATACATCTTGGCCAAGATCCACACGGTTCATTTGCATTTAAGATTGCTGCTTTCCTACCTTGCACAACTTTTGTCTGTTTCGAATCTTGCTCATTTTCTTTCCAATACTTTCAATCGATAAAAATCAACAACATCAACCAATTACCACCCGCATCGATCCAACACTTCTTCTCAATGCACCACCAATCGATACCGATACCGATACCGAAACCGTTACCGAATCACCACAACAACAACAACAACAACTCCCACCGTTCAGACCCCCTGTGATTGCAACATCTAGTATGCCAAGTGTTTCCAGCGAACCAATACCCAACATCGATCAGTTGTACTCCCCGAAGTTCCCCTTAGAGGTAGTCAGAATGTTCGTCATGGAGGCACTCAAGGATGCCGTGGAGATCAATCAGGTGCACAACCGCGATCCCATCGGTTGGACCAACGAGAATCTTTTCTTGTGAGTAACCTTATCGCACTTCCATCCACTTCAAGCATTTGACAACTCCTTACTTTCAGACCTTTGATCAAGTTGACCGATCGGCTACTGTTAGTGGGCGTCCTTACCGACGAGGACGTTCAGAAACTATTAGTAATGGTCGATCCGGAGACTTGGGATTTGACTTTCGAGAGAGGTGGGAAACGCTTGCGCTGCATTTGGATTCTCAGGGAAGCAGAGAAAAGCAAGCACACTCTATCTAATATTTTATTTCAATTTTTGCAGAGGGCAAGGACGAGCATCGCAAGGGTCTGCTGACCATGAAGATGGCCGAGGGAGCCAAGCTGCAGATGTGCTATCTGCTGCATCATCTCTACGATACACAGTTGCGTCATCGCGTGGAGAGCATTATAGCATTTTCGCATGACTTTGTGGGCGATTTGCAAACCGATCAGTTGCGACGTTATATCGAGATTAAGCAATCCGATTTGCCAAGTGCTGTTGCGGCCAAAAAGACCAAGGAGTTCCGTTGTCCACCACGGGAGCAAATGAATCAGATTCTTTGCTTTAAAAATCTCGAATCGGACGATCAGGACAATTGCACCTGTGGCCTTGACTTGCGCAGTCGCCTCTGCGAATTCCACGATCTGCTCATGCAGAAGGTATCGCTGAATGCACTGCAGGAGCCCGATGGTACCGAGATAACTGCGATCGAAGAAATTAAAACGGGACCCATTACGAAAATCTATAATTTCATTAATACCGTCAAGGAGCTCGAGGAGGGACCCAAGGAAGTGGAGGAGCCTGAGAAAAAGACACCCGAAGAGGTTTTCCGCAAAGTTCTAATCAAAACCATCGTCAGCTGGGCTGAAGAATCACAGATCGAAAATCCCAAATTGGTACGCGAAATGTTCAGTCTTCTGGTGCGACAATACGATACGGTCGGAGAGCTGGTTAGAGCTCTTGAGAAGACCTACGTGATCAACAATCGGGCACGAGACGATGTCGCTGAGATGTGGGTTGGCCTCAGCCAGATAAGAGCACTCTTGCCTGTCCAAATGAGCCAAGAGGAGGAAGAGTTGATGCGCAAGCGCCTCTGGAAACTGGTGAACAACGCCACATTCTTCCAGCATCCCGACTTAATACGCATCCTGCGTGTCCACGAGAACGTCATGGCCGTCATGATGAACACTCTGGGACGTCGTGCGCAGGCACAGAGCGATGCTCCCACCCAGACAGAGGGAGCCGAAGGTATGCCGTCGAAGGAAAAGGACACCTCCCATGAAATGGTCGTCGCCTGTTGTCGCTTCCTCTGCTACTTCTGTCGCACGGGACGGCAAAACCAGAAGGCGATGTTTGATCACTTTGACTTCCTGCTGGACAATGCAAACATTTTGTTGGCCAGACCCAGTCTGCGTGGTTCGACTCCACTGGATGTGGCATACTCGAGTTTGATGGAGAACACAGAATTAGCTCTGGCACTTAGGGAACATTATTTGGAGAAGATTGCCGTCTATTTGTCGCGATGCGGCTTGCAAAGCAATTCGGAGCTGGTGGAGAAGGGTTATCCCGACTTGGGTTGGGATCCCGTTGAGGGCGAAAGATATCTGGACTTTTTGCGCTATTGTGTTTGGGTTAACGGCGAGAGTGTCGAGGAGAATGCAAACCTTGTCATTCGTCTTCTTATCCGTCGTCCAGAATGCTTGGGACCGGCTCTAAGAGGAGAAGGAGAAGGTCTCTTCCGGGCCATTGTCGAGGCGAATCGTATGTCGGAACGCATCTCAGATCGCTGTAAGATGCAAGACGAGGCCGAAGGCACCATAGCCGGACTCAATTTCACCCATCCGCTGCCGGAGAGCGACGAAGACGAAGACTATATTGATACCGGTGCGGCAATATTGAATTTCTATTGTACGCTCGTCGATCTGCTGGGCCGATGTGCTCCCGACGTGTCTGTGATCGAGCAAGGCAAAAACGAATCACTGAGAGCTAGAGCTATTTTGAGATCTCTTGTGCCACTGGAAGACCTTCAGGGTGTGCTCAGCTTGAAATTCACCCTGACCCAAACGGCTCCCGGCGAGGAGAAACCGAAATCGGATATGCCCTCCGGCCTCTTGCCCAACAATAAGCAGAGCATTGTGCTCTTCCTGGAGCGTGTGTATGGCATTGAGACGCAAGATCTGTTCTATCGACTGTTGGAGGACGCGTTTCTTCCCGATCTGCGCACTGCCACCATTTTAGACAAGAGTGATGGATCGGAAAGTGACATGGCCCTGGCCATGAACCGATACATTGGCAACTCCATTTTGCCACTGCTGATTAAGCACTCGAAGTTTTACAATGAGGCGGAGAATTATGCCAGTTTGTTGGACGCCACGCTGCACACGGTCTATAGGTTATCCAAGAACCGTATGCTGACCAAGGGGCAACGCGAGGCTGTATCCGATTTCCTAGTCGCTTTGACATCACAAATGCAACCTGCCATGCTGCTTAAGCTATTGCGCAAGTTGACTGTTGATGTGTCCAAGCTATCGGAGTATACGACGGTTGCACTCAGGGTGAGTCTTACCTAATTGATTGATTGTTTGACCTGTAGCTCATCCCTGATTCCATTGCAGCTGCTCACTTTGCACTTCGATCGCTGTGCCAAGTACTATGGCTCCACTCAAGGCCAAGGCTCGTATGGAGCAGCGTCCGACGAGGAGAAGCGTCTCACCATGCTTCTCTTCTCCAACATTTTTGACTCGCTGAGCAACATGGACTATGACCCGGAACTGTTCGGTAAAGCTCTGCCCTGCCTCATTGCCATCGGCTGTGCGCTGCCACCCGACTACAGTCTCTCGAAGAACACCGACGAGGACTACTATGGCAGGCAGATGGGGGCTCCCGATCAGCCGCAGTATGTGCCCAATCCCATCGACACCAACAGTGTGCATCTTGACAACGATCTCAATTCGTTGGTGCAAAAGTTCAGTGAGCACTACCACGATGCCTGGGCCAGTCGTCGCTTGGAAGGTGCCTGGACATACGGCGAAGTGCGCTCCGATAGCGAGCGCAAGCATCCTCGCCTCAAGCCCTACAATATGCTCAGCGATTATGTACGTAGCGGGAGAAATATTGCTCACCTCATCTCTTACTGGACATGCTCATCTTGAAACGAATCATTTAAACTGTACAAATTAATAACCTACTAAATTGTATATGAACTATATTTTATTTGATTAGGAACGCGAGCGTTATCGTGATCCGGTGCGTGAGTGCCTGAAGGGTCTGCTGGCCATTGGCTGGACCGTGGAGCACCAGGAGATGGACGTGCCCCTCAATCATCGTGGCTCGACGCGTCGTCAGTCCAAGCCCACAATTGTATGTATTCACATTAAATATCCGGATTCCAATGGCACATATTTTCTTTCACACTGCCGAATGTAAATAAATATCTTATTTCGATATGTGGAAATAGCTGTTAGTGGAATCCGGCTATAAAACTAACGATTTTCCCATTTGATTTCGACTAACGACAAACGAAATTTCTTCTGCTTTCGATGGGAATCCCCTAACTCCCAATTGGCCAATCACTGCTTACAAAACCATATTGAAACCGTTCCAACCCAAATCGCGAATCATGACTCGCGGGGAATACACTTATTTACACGCTGCTGCCGCTTAAACAATAGAATGATTTTCAGAATGAGGGAAGTCCTTTCAATTACAATCCACATCCTGTGGACATGAGCAACTTGACGCTAAGCAGGGAAATGCAGAACATGGCCGAGCGTTTGGCCGAAAACTCGCACGACATTTGGGCCAAGAAGAAGAACGAGGAGCTCAATGGCTGCGGCGGCGTCATCCATCCCCAGCTGGTGCCCTACGATCTGCTCACCGACAAGGAGAAGAAGAAGGACCGCGAGCGTTCGCAGGAGTTCCTCAAGTACATGCAGTACCAGGGATACAAGTTGCACAAGTAAGTGATGCCAAATCGTTTGATCACTCGATATATATTTAGCCTGATTCATTGCTAGGCCCTCCAAGGGAGGCGCTGTGGAGGAAGGCGGTGCCACACAGGCTGCGGTTGAGCTGCGCTTCTCCTACTCGCTGCTCGAGAAGCTCATTCAGTATCTGGACCGTGCCACCATCAACATGAAGCTGCTGAAGCCATCGACCACATTCAGTCGTCGCACCTCGTTCAAGACCGCATCGCGAGACATCAAGTTCTTCTCGAAGGTCGTGCTGCCCCTGATGGAGAAATACTTTTCGACGCATCGCAACTATTTCATTGCCATTGCGACGGCCACAAACAACATTGGAGCTGCCTCGCTCAAGGAGAAGGAGATGGTGGCATCCATATTCTGTAAGCTGGCCGCCTTGTTGCGCAATCGCTTGAGCGCCTTTGGTCCCGACGTCCGCATCACGGTGCGCTGTCTGCAGGTGCTCGTCAAGGGCATTGATGCCAAGACATTGACGAAGAACTGCCCGGAGTTCATTCGCACTTCGATGTTGACGTTCTTCAATCAGACGTCCGATGATCTGGGCAACACCATCCTCAATCTGCAGGATGGCAAATACAGTCATCTGCGAGGCACACATCTCAAGACCTCCACATCCCTGGGCTATGTCAATCAGGTGGTTCTGCCCGTGCTGACAGCGATGTTCGATCACCTGGCTGCCTGTGACTACGGCAGTGATCTGCTGCTGGACGAGATTCAAGTGGCCTCCTACAAAATCCTGGCGGCCCTATATCATCTGGGCACCGATGGCACTTTGACTCACGATCGCAAGTATCTCAAAACTGAAATCGAGCGTCATCGTCCCGCATTGGGTTCGTGCCTGGGAGCTTATAGCTCCTGCTTCCCAGTTGCCTATCTGGAGCCGCATCTCAACAAACACAATCAGTACTCGCTGCTGAACCGCATTGCGGATCACTCGCTGGAGGCCCAGGACATCATGGTCAAAATGGAGAGTTGCATGCCCAACTTAGAGGCAATCCTCAGCGAAGTCGATCAGTTTGTTGAGTCCGATAAAACGTACACGGATGCACCGCACATTATCGATGTCATTCTGCCATTGTTGTGCGCCTATCTACCCTTCTGGTGGTCCCAGGGACCGGACAACGTCAGTCCCACCAGTGGCAATCACGTCACCATGGTCACCGCCGACCACATGAACTCGCTGCTGCGCAACGTTCTCAAGATGATCAAGAAGAACATTGGCAACGACAATGCTCCCTGGATGACTCGCATTGCCGCCTACACTCAGCAGATTATCATCAACACTTCGGAGGAGCTGTTGAAGGATCCGTTCTTGCCACTCGCCGAGCGCGTGAAGAAGCGCACTGAGAACATGCTGCACAAGGAGGACAGCATGCGTGGCTTCATCAAGTCCGCCACGGATGACACCTCGCAAGTGGAAACGCAACTCCAGGAGGATTGGAATTTGCTTGTGCGCGACATTTACTCGTTTTATCCGCTGCTCATCAAGTACGTGGACTTGCAGCGCAACCACTGGCTGAAGGATAACATTCCGGAGGCTGAGGAGCTGTACAATCACGTCGCCGAAATCTTTAACATCTGGTCGAAGAGCCAGTACTTCCTCAAGGAGGAGCAGAACTTTATCTCGGCCAACGAAATCGACAACATGGCCCTGATTATGCCCACGGCCACGCGACGTTCCGCCATCTCGGAGGGCGTGCCCGCAGTGGGCGGCAAGGTTAAGAAGAAAAAGAAGAACCGCGACAAGAAGCGCGACAAGGACAAGGAGGTGCAAGCCAGTCTCATGGTTGCCTGTCTGAAGCGCTTGCTGCCAGTGGGACTTAATCTGTTCGCGGGTCGCGAGCAGGAACTGGTGCAGCATTGCAAGGACAGATATCTGAAGAAGATGAATGAGTACGATGTCATCGAGTTTGCCCGCAATCAACTGACATTGCCCGACAAACTGGATCCTTCGGATGAGATGTCCTGGCAGCATTATCTCTACTCCAAGCTGGGAAAAACCGAGGAATCGGTCGATGAACAAGCCCTGGAGAAGGTTAACACCAATGCGAATGAGAAGGGCAAGGACAAGACCCAAGAGACAGTCGATCGTATTGTGGCGATGGCCAAGGTCCTATTCGGCCTGCACATGGTAAGTATATGTACCAGAAGTCGAATAATGGTATTGCAAAAACATTTACAAGTACTTATCTTTTATCTTTTATGGTTCTTTTACCATTTCATACTTGATTACTTGATTACTTGATTCTTATTACATTTATTTCAACTATGCACATTTCTCAAATCTTCTCAATCTCAATCTCAATCTTCGTACCCTCAACTGTCATCGATCAAAAAATAATTTTCAACCCGACTCGTCAACCAAACAATTACAGATCGACCATCCACAACAGCAGAGCAAAAATGTCTACAGGAGCGTTGTATCGATACAGAGGAAGCGTGCAGTAATCGCATGTTTCCGTCAGACATCGCTACATTCTCTACCCAGGTTATTACCTCTTCTAGCTATACAAACTATATATATGTATTAACATCGATAGAATCGATTGGAATCGTAGACACACAAAGCTATAACCACCTACTATATAACTAAACTGTGTTTTGATCCCGCCCCCTAAAATCTCGCACTGTTTTTTCCGTTTCGTTTTTTTATTCCTCTCATCATTAACTGATTTCTACTAACGCAATACCACTCTGCTGTGACCTTAACCCATGCGCTATATTATTATATATTTTTATGCTCTCGCTATGCTGTATATTATACGATCCAATATAGGCAACCGGCGCCAAGAACAAAACAAAACGTTGGAGTTCCAAAATTTCGGTCGCTCGACGTCAGGCAGTTATATCAAGCTTACGCGCCAAGCATCTATATCGTATGAGCAGGTGGTAGTCATGTGAATTACTAATATCTATTCTATAACATAGTAATACCCTTTGCATACATTGAATTTTATTCCTTTCTCTTAATTTCCTTAATTTGCAATTACGATGTAGATCTGCAGGGGTTATAATCACCTTTCGGTGATCCGAAAATCCCTAGTTTTTTGCTCTCCCTTCATTTTGTGTTGTACAATTTAAAAATATAACCTCGAAAATAAATGCATGTCAATCGAATCTTATCTGTATTCCTTTCTAATCGAATTTGTCAATCATCTTACCCACAGACATCGTGCTTGCAATATCTTTGCTCGCACCTACTACGAGCAATGGCTGCAGGAGGAAAATGTGGGTCAAGAGGTTATGATTGAGGATCTGACGCAAACATTTGAGGAGTCCGAAAAGTCTAAGAAGGATGAAGAGGAAACCGATGGCAAGCCGGATCCATTGACCCAGTTGGTAACGACATTCTGTCGCGGTGCCATGACCGAGCGAAGTGGCGCACTTCAAGAGGATCTACTGTACATGTCGTATGCTCAAATTGCGGCCAAATCCTGTGGCGAAGAAGAGGAGGAAGGCGGCGAAGATGGCGAGGGCGGCGAAGGTGGTGAAGAGGGCGAAGGAACAAGTATTCATGTAAGCTACAACAAAACCAAATCCCCAATTAACACAACAATTAATCAACCCTAACCCAATTGTGCTTTCAAAACAATCAATTGATTGAAATTAAGTGTCGAATATCGCGATTAATGGTAACTATAATCGAGTTCTACCGATGAAAACTGCTATTAAACTACTAATAAATTAAAAAATTTATAAACATCAAGACTGCAAACTGTCACACTTTAAGAAAATTTGATTTGGATATGGACGCTATTTAAATTAATTCGTTATACCAAAACTTGAAGAAGTCCACCACTTAATGTTTACCAAAATTATATTACTCTATTATAACCTTATAATATTTAAATTGAAGCCTTTTTAACAAATATAATTTGTTGCTTAAATGGCCAATACGTATTACACATCATTTAAACTCTTACAAAATTAGAAAAAAATATTTAAATTCTTGGCACAGCAAATTATACCATCAATCTCTTTTTATGAACAACTTCGGTACATTTCTGGAAAAGTAGTGCAATGTACCGACAAAGAAAAAATTTACCGCTTTTGGCACAAATGTACCGGATTGTGAACAAATGTACCACTTTTAGTACGAATGTACCGCTTTTGCTACTATTGTACTGCCTTTGGTACTAACGTAAACAAATGTACCGAATGTGGCAACCGTTGATCACGTATATTTTAAAACTTAATAGAAATCAATAAACAAAGTTCGTTGCAGTTCGCAGTCTTGAAGTATGCGGAGATAGAATGTAATTATGGAAATATAACTGTCAATAAATTTTCCGATAGGAACAAGAAATGGAGAAGCAAAAGCTGCTGTTCCACCAAGCGCGTCTCTCGAACCGTGGCGTTGCCGAAATGGTGCTGTTGCACATTTCCGCCTCCAAAGGTATACCTTCGGAGATGGTCATGACGACACTCAATTTGGGCATCGCCATTCTGCGTGGCGGCAACATCGACATCCAAATGGGCATGTTGAACCATCTGAAGGAGAAGAAGGATGTCGGATTCTTTACATCGATTGCGGGCCTGATGAACTCGTGCAGTGTCCTTGATCTGGATGCCTTTGAGCGTAACACAAAGGCCGAGGGTAAGAGAGTAGTTTAATAGTGGACGTGGTAGCATCCTGCTTATAATTTGCTGGCCTCTTAACTTTCAATTATGATCGTAATTATGATGATTATCAATTTGTATTTGTATTATTTAATATTATTGTAATTATTATTGTTATTATTGTGGCACCAACTCATGCATCTGTCCTAAGTATTTCTAAGTTTTGAACTATTGATTTCGTCTTTCCTTCCATCCGACTACTTTCCCAATCACCCAACCAACAAATCCGCATGCCAATCACCAACCAACCAACCAATCAACCACCACCATCCGTATATCCCGTATATATGTATGTACACTTGATCCCCGCTATCGTTGTCAAAAAACCCAACGCAATTTTTGCAACAACACAACAAAGAGTATATTCCAAGTGCGGGTGCAGGTCTTGGTGTCGGCTCGGAGGGCGCTGCGGGTGAGAAGAATATGCACGATGCCGAGTTCACATGTGCTCTCTTCCGGTTCATCCAACTCACCTGCGAGGGTCACAACTTGGGTAAGAAATCTCTTCGCATATTTTGTTATCCTTTGCATTTGGTCTCATCCTGAAATCTTCTCCTGCAGAATGGCAGAACTACTTGCGTACCCAGGCAGGCAACACGACCACCGTGAATGTGGTCATCTGCACTGTGGATTATCTGCTGCGTCTTCAGGAATCGATCATGGACTTTTATTGGCACTACTCCAGCAAGGAGATCATTGATCCTGCCGGAAAGGCGAACTTCTTCAAGGCCATCGAGGTGGCCAGTCAAGTGTTCAACACACTCACTGAGGTCATCCAAGGTCCTTGCACCTTGAATCAGCAGGCCCTGGCGCATTCCAGACTGTGGGATGCTGTCGGTGGTTTCCTCTTCCTGTTCTCGCACATGCAGGACAAGCTGTCGAAGCACTCGAGTCAGGTGGACCTGCTCAAAGAGCTGCTGAATCTGCAAAAGGATATGATCACCATGATGTTGTCCATGCTGGAAGGCAATGTTGTTAATGGTATGACTGACTCACCGACTCAAAGATACCCTGCAATACAAGCTCTCTCCTTCTCTAGGCACCATTGGAAAGCAGATGGTTGACACCCTTGTGGAATCCGCAAGCAATGTGGAATTGATTCTCAAGTATTTCGACATGTTCCTGAAGTTGGCCGATCTCATTGAGTCCCCCAGCTTCCATGAAATCGACATGAAGAATGAAGGCTGGGTCATACCCAAAGATTTCAGAGAAAAAATGGAGCAGTCTAAGAACTACACACCGTAAGTCAACACTAGATAAAGATTAAATTCGGATTTGCATTTAACCATGTCTGTGTTCTATTCAACAGGGAAGAAATGGATTTCCTTTTGGCTTGTTGCGAACGCAATCACGAGGGCAAAATCGATTACCGGGCCTTCGTTGAGCGCTTCCATGAGCCATCAAAGGAGATCGGTTTCAACCTGGCTGTGCTGCTGACCAACCTCAGTGAACACATGCCCAATGAGCCGCGCCTGGCCAGATTCCTGGAGACAGCCGGCTCTGTCTTGAACTACTTCGAGCCGTTCCTGGGTCGCATCGAAATTCTGGGCAGCTCGAAGCGTATCGAGCGCGTGTACTTCGAGATCAAGGACTCCAACATCGAGCAGTGGGAGAAACCTCAAATTCGTGAATCCAAGCGTGCCTTCTTCTATTCCATTGTCACCGAGGGTGGCGACAAGGAGAAACTGGAAGCCTTTGTCAACTTCTGCGAGGATGCCATCTTTGAAATGACCCACGCCTCCGGCCTGATGGCCACCGACGATGGCGGCGGCAACGTGAAACGCGACACCGCCTACAGTTCCTACATGAGCGAAGAGGAGGAGGAGCGCGCCGCCCGAGATCCCATCCGACGCACCATTACCGCTGTCAAGGAAGGCCTCAAGTTTGGTGTTCACATGCTGAGCCCATCGAACATCAAGCATCAAATTGGCGTCATGCAAACCAAGTCCATACCCGAACTCATCGTTGGTTTCTTCAAGATCATCTTCTACATGTTCTATTACACCGGCTACGCCCACTACTGTGTGGTGCGCTACATCTTTGGCATACTGTTGAATCTGATGCGTGGTCCGGCGCCGGAGCAAGAGGATTTGGAGCCAGTCGTCGAGGAAGAAACGTTTGGACGCGCACTGCCCCCGTTGCCCTTGGAGGAGCCACCGGGTACGGTGCAGGCATTTGGCTTGGACATCAACAAGGAGGAGAACGGCATGTATAAGGTTGTGGTGCACGAGTCGCCGGCCAACTCTTCGGTGGAAGAGGGCGGAGAGTCCAGTCCCGAAGACGGTGCCGCTGTGGCGGGTGAGCTGCTGGAGGGCGAGGCCCATCAAGAGCCCATCTCCATCGTGGATCTGCTCGGTGGCGAGGCGGCCAAGAAGGCGGCTCAAGAGCGTCAGGAGGCACAGAAGGCCCAAGAGGCTGCCATGGCATCCATCGAGGCAGAGGCCAAGAAATCATCGGCCGCTCCCCAGGAAACCCCAGCCGTGCACCAGATCGACTTCTCACAGTACACACATCGTGCCGTCAGCTTCCTGGCGAGAAACTTTTACAATTTGAAATATGTTGCGCTCGTCCTGGCCTTTAGCATCAACTTCATGTTGCTCTTCTACAAGGTGACCTCATTTGCCGAGGAATCGGAGGGTTCGGGCGAGGAGGAACTGATCTTGGGCTCGGGCTCTGGAGACATACCCGATATGGCTGGCTCTGGGTTTGGCGGTTCAGGGGATGGTGGCTCTGGCGATGGCGACTTTGAGGATGACGATATACCGGAACTTGTGCACGTTGATGAGGACTTTTTCTACATGGAACACGTACTACGCATCGCTGCCTGTCTGCACTCCCTGGTATCGCTGGCCATGCTGATTGCCTACTACCATCTGAAGGTGCCACTGGCCATCTTCAAGCGCGAGAAGGAAATCGCACGCCGCTTGGAATTCGATGGACTCTTCATTGCCGAGCAGCCGGAGGATGATGACTTCAAGTCGCATTGGGATAAGCTGGTCATATCGGCCAAGAGTTTCCCCGTTAACTACTGGGACAAGTTCGTCAAGAAGAAGGTGCGTCAAAAGTACAGCGAGACCTACGACTTCGACTCCATCTCGAATCTGCTGGGCATGGAGAAGAGTGCGTTCGCGGCACAGGAGAGCGAGGAGACGGGCATCTTTAAGTACATCATGAACATCGACTGGCGCTATCAGGTGTGGAAGGCGGGCGTTACCTTCACGGACAATGCCTTCCTCTACTCGCTGTGGTACTTTAGCTTCTCCGTGATGGGCAACTTCAACAACTTCTTCTTTGCCGCCCATCTGCTGGATGTCGCCGTTGGCTTCAAGACGCTGCGCACCATTCTGCAGTCGGTCACGCACAACGGCAAGCAACTGGTGTTGACCGTGATGCTGCTCACGATTATTGTGTACATCTACACGGTGATTGCGTTCAACTTCTTCCGCAAGTTCTACATCCAGGAGGAGGACGAGGAGGTGGACAAGAAGTGCCACGACATGTTGACTTGCTTCGTCTTCCATTTGTACAAGGGCGTGAGAGCGGGCGGAGGTATTGGTGATGAGATTGGCGATCCAGATGGCGATGACTACGAGGTCTATCGCATCATCTTCGACATCACGTTCTTCTTCTTCGTCATTGTCATCCTGCTGGCCATCATCCAGGGTTTGATCATCGACGCCTTCGGAGAGCTGCGTGATCAATTGGAATCGGTCAAGGACAACATGGAGTCCAATTGCTTCATATGTGGCATGGGCAAGGACTTCTTTGACATAGTGCCGCATGGCTTTGACACGCACGTACAGAAGGAGCACAACCTGGCCAATTACATGTTCTTCCTGATGCATTTGATTAACAAACCGGACACGGAGTACACCGGTCAGGAGACATACGTCTGGAATATGTACCAGCAGCGCAGCTGGGACTTCTTCCCGGTGGGTGACTGCTTCCGCAAGCAATACGAGGATGAGCTCTCTGGCGGCGGTGGCGGAGGCTAGTCACAGCACCGCCGGATCACTTTTATTCAATTCTTTTATTTGTAAGCCAGGCAACAACTACTTTAAATCGAATGCCAATGGACGCACTTTATATGGTTGATATCGACATGATACTTGTTTGAATTATTTTTCCTAGTCTATAATAAAAATACATTACATTTAAGTAAACACAATCTATTTTACATATATGTATATGGTGGACCTTTTCCAATAATGATGATGACGATTCTAGCATGTATACAATATGAAACAAAAAGAATGTTCGCAACTCAAACTCTAAATAAATCGATTCATTTTTACCGAAGGCAAACGCGACAGTCTTCTTTATTTGTTTGTTTTGATTAAAGACACATGAATAACATAAATAATAATAAATATTAACATTACAAATATAACACAAGTCACACAACATTAAGTATATGCTCAAGCAGAGGGAATTACAGCATTCTCCATGCAGATCTGATGGAAATGCTCTTTATATTCGACTTACATTTAATCGAGCTGCTAGTTGAATATCAGTAAACTATCTAATTTCTTAAGATATTTCTACCAATCCTACATTTGTTATTCTCTTTAATTGTCTTCCCTCTGCATGAGTTTTTAAAAATTCGACTCGCCGAATAAAGCTTTTTTTCTTTTTTTAAAAGATGCATTTTTGTTTTGGGTTTTGCAAAAATCACAGCTACTAAGTAAATTTCGACTAGCTTATAAAATATGTCAATTGTTTGTTGGACATTGATGGGATAGCATCTAATTCAAATGTGTGCGCAGTAATAGTACTATTTACTAAATAGGACTTTACCAGACAACGGCAAAAGCAACGTGTGTCGGAGTGAATAAATTTGACTAGTGAAAATTGTACAATTGAAAGTAATATAGCACAAATACAATGAAAAATGCCGCAAAATATCAGCAATCGAGTCGTTTCTTCAAGCGAAAGATTTCGGCATTGTCAATGCTGTTAATGTTGTCCATGTACACGTTGCGCAATGTCTGCAAACCGGAGAGGCGATCCTCAATGTCCATATACATGCGGCGACATCGATAGATGGACAACGTTTGCAGACATTGACAGTTCACAATGATAGCATCGATGCTGTGATCAGTCAGTTGGCTGCAACCGCTGATGTCCAAGGAGCGCAGACGTTGCAACTTCTCAGTTATAATCTTAATGCTCTGATCGTTAATGTTATAGCAATCGGACAAGTCGAGTGTCTCAATGGATGGACAATTGTTGACCAGAGCCTCCATGCCCAATAGCGATATCTGTTGGCAGTTCGAGAGCAGCAGCTTATTCAGCTCAATGTGCTTGAGACCATATTTCAAGGAGACGTCGCTTATCTTATTGCAGCCGCGCAGGTTTAGCGATCGCAGACCGCGCAGCGCTTGGATGTTGTGTCCCTCAAAGTCCTCCTCATTAATGAGGTTCATCTCATATGCCGCAATCATGGCCTGCTTTCGTTTGGCGTCCCTCACAATTTCCTCTTCCGCTTTGCTGCGCAATGATATTTTAATGGACTGCAATGAGCCGGAGAAGCTGTCAGGCGGTGGGTAGATGTCGCCAATGGAAGAAGTCCTGTTCAGCTCCAGCTTGGACAAATTAATGCCAGTCAACGCAGCATCAGTTAACTAGACAACACAAAAGTTTAGGATTAAGCCCATTTATGACTACACAAATTGAACTTACTCTGCAGCAGCTTTCTAGTGACAGCTCACGTAGCCAACAGAGTTGACTAATGATGAGCTGCATCACTTCGTCCGTTACCCCATTGACGCAATGATTTAGGTGCAGAGATCGTAGTTCGTGCAGGTTTCTGGCTATCGCTTTGATTGCCTCCTCACAGATGGTGAGATAGGAAACGTTCAGCTCTAAGAGCACAGAGTTCTCCTCGCTTGCCACGCCTTCCACAATGCCTGCGCTATTGATCCCATCACAGTTGGAGATATCCAGGCGCTGCAAATGTTGCAAGTGACGCAAATGTGATGCTCCTGCATTCGTTAGGCCAGCACAAGCATTTATCTTCAAGTCCTTCAGAAGCGGATTCGCCTGTACAATGGCCGCCATGCAGTCATCATTAAGGCACACAGTTCCCGACAAATCAAGGACACACAATTGCGATTGCGTAAAGAGAAAACCCTTCATGGTGGCGGCATTCAACTGCCTGCAACCGGCCAAATACAATCGATGCAGTTGCAAGCCAGGCTCATCGTTGTCATCGGGCCGGCTGAGGTCGCATAGTGCCGCCAACGAATGTCCAATGATTGTGTGGCTAAAGTCCAGAGTGCGCAGTTTCTTTCGTTGCTGGACGAGCACGGACAGTATGTACTTAAAGGTCAGCACCGACTCACTGGGCGCACTCGGTTCGTTGGGATAGAAACGTCGATGGATCGCATTGTGAAATGAGATTTGGCAGCCGGACATATTCAGTAGCTCCAGATTGGGCATCAGAGCTGTAAGGCGAACCAGTATTGCATCCGTGAGATAACGATTCTGGGATATTGTCAGCTCTTTGATGCTGGCCAAATGCGTGGAGATTGCACCCAAATCGCAAGAATTCGTGTCCAAAAAAGTGGCGGACATAAACAATGGCAAACACCGTGTCACCGACAACGACTGCAGATGCGGCAGCAGTCGAAGGATGCCATAGAACTGCTTATCATTCAAATCCACATTGTCCAAGTTCAACGACTGCGCTGACCGACCAATAAATGTCATCAGCTTGTGCACCTGTCCCAGGGTAACATCCTCGAATAGAAAGTGGCGAAATTGTCGCTCGCACTTCAACAGATCCACCGCAGGACTGTGCTGATCCGACAAGACAACTTTAGTGAACCGGACACAGGTGCGTGAAATGAACTCCGTTTGATATAGCGCATTTCTCCAGCGGTGACAGGTGGCCCCAGCTGCCAATAGATCTGTGTAGCCCAAGTATTTGTATATGTGTAAGACAATCTGTGTGCATGAATCGAACAATAATTTACTGTCAGCTGACTTGTTGTGTTTGTGGGGTCACGAGAGAAAAACTGGCACACCAGCGCTTACCTCTAGCGGCAGTTCACCATAGCTGTGGAGGCAATAATCCAAGGACGACATTGTCTCAACAATAAATCGAACGATTTAAGCCCTTATTTAGTAGCACACCAAAGAGCACCCAACAAACTACTTCCCACTTGCTACTTAAGTAAACTACTAATCAGTGCGGCCGTATTTGGCAATTCGCAAATTACCGTTTCGGCCACGAATAATTAATAATATTGTCAAAGGGAAATAACTACTTACATTATAACAAAAAGAATTGTATTTTGTCAAATCAAACTAGCAAGTTTAATAAACGGTTTAACTAACCGTTTGGTGCGTCATCAGAGACTCAAATATTCAAATAGTTAGTATGTTGTTTGGGACAGCTGTTATTTGGTATTTTTTGTATACCATGGCCAACAGATTGGGCACACTCTTTTCTATGACATCAGTTTTAGCTTTGCTGTCCAATTTTGTTTTGGGAAAACTTTCTGCACAATTTGCAACCAATAGGCAGATAAATAACTCGCTCGAAACGAATTCAAAACAAATCAAGCGCAGTGCCCACTATAATGGCAGATCCCAAATTTCAAAATCTTCCCGGCATCGTAAGTCTCACATAAATCTAAACATCAAATATATACATATGTACATATGTATGTATGTATGTAAATACATCATCGTGATTTATATCAATAAATTGCAGGCTTATGACCAACCGGATGTGTATGAGACCGCAGATGACCCAGAGCCGGATACGTCTGACTACTACGAGGAGGAGCCGGAGAACGAGGCCATTGAGCGCATGCACATCTCACCAAGCGTTGCCCACAAACGCTTCAATAACGCATCCCTCGAAGGCAGCGTAGATTTCACCGATCGCATCGGGCGGCGCTTGTGTCGTGGTTACGATGTGCGAGGCGGCGAATACGAGTTGGTTGGCTTGGGCGAAAAGGAGACGCCTGTACAGAAGTGTCAACGCTTGCAGATTGAGATGAACGAGCTGCTCAATGAAGTCGCCGCTCTGCAAGTTGATCGTAAGATCGCCGATGAGGAGAAACAATCCTACGATGCGGTTGCTACTGTAATCAGCACAGCGAAGCGAGTGTTGGATACGTTGAAGTTGGAGCAGGTGCTGGGCAAGGAGCAAATACCCAATGATAAGCAGGTCAAGGCGCTAGTCTCGCAAGTGGAAGAATTTAAACAGTCTGGTGTGCTCACCGCACTGCCGACGCCAGGCACAGATTTGGCGTCCACGGCACGTGTTGCAAGTCTCGAGCAGCGCTTGCATCAGCTTGAAAAAGCCGTGGGAGCACAGCCCGAGAAACTAAGCCGCTTGACGGCGGTGACGAACACAACCAATGTACTTGAAGCTGTGAGACATCTGAGCACCAAGGCAGCTTTGCTGCAACCGGACAAACTCGATGTAATCGAGCAACGTCTGTCTTCTCTGGCGGGCAAAATGGATGCCATTCAGGAGAAGTCCAGCGGCAGTCCACAAGATGCTAAGCGCGACCAAAAGATTTCCGAACTTTACGATATTGCGAAACGTACCGAGCCTGTCGTTGAAATACTGCCACATGTGATTGAACGTATGCAAGCTTTAGAATCCTTGCATAAATATGGTAGGTAAATGCACATTAATTCACAATTTCCTTACTAATTACCGTCTCTTGTCTTGCAGCAAACAATTTCGCTAAAATTATTGCTGAGATCGAACAAAAACAAGGCACCATTACCACCAGTTTGGTCAACAACAAGGAACTACTTCATTCAGTGCAGGAGACGTTTGCTCAAAACCTTGAAACCATTAACAGCAAAGTGGCTAAGGTCGAACAGCGAGTTGCAGCCATTACGAATGCTAAATAAGCTGTCTAGTACACATCCATGCATACCTAGAATTATACAACTAACATGTGAAATTATTTATTTTACCCAATAAAGCAAATGCAGTTCGCTTCATATTTGGATTTCGAAAACATCTGTTATGTTTATACTCAAGATGCCTTGTACTCTGCGTATATCGATACTGGAAAGAATCGGAGAGGCGATGTATCGATATTATTAATACTTTGAACAGCCGATAAATATATCGATGGGACGATAGCACCATCGATTGTGCCACAGCTCTTGGTTCTTAAAAGATAAAAAAAAGTATTTATATTGAAATTCCGGCAATATAGAATATTGTTAAAGCAATTATTAGCAATTGATTGCGTGTAAGTAATATTTGTTTACAATTGCACAAGCTCACACCAAGTTACCTGGCGCATTTCATCGGTACGTCAAAGTTGTTGCGACCGAAAAAAAAGTGATGACGGGGCGCGCTCCAATTGGACGTGACACCATTTCATTTGAAATCTTGTACCCATTGGGACGACAATAAGACACATTATTGAGGAAAGTTTAACGTTTCAGATTGCAGCTGAGACTGTCAACATGAAAATCAAGGAGCTACAGAAGACTGTGAACATTGCCTGGTCGCCAGCGCAGCAACAACAAATCTATTTGGCAGCCGGCACAGCTGCTCAGCAATTCGATTCGAATGCGAGTTCCACTTTGGAGATATACTCACCGAACATTGGCGATGCCAGCTACGATTTGGAACTGAAGGCAAGCGTGCCCAGCGATTTCAAGTAAGTTAGAGATCCAATTAAGTAGCTGGCATTAGTAACAGTTTTCCGCTTTCTCAGATTTCAGAAGCTGATTTGGAGTCCAATTGGCATAAATGCGACACACCCAAACGGCCTGATTGTGGGCGGATGCGAGGCTGGCCACATCAATGTGTATTCGGCAGCCAAACTGCTGGCCAATGAGGAACCATTGCTGGCGCGACAGGATAAGCACACTGGTGCCGTCACTGGCTTGGACTTTAATCCATTCCTCAGCAACTTACTTGCTTCGTGTGCTTCGGAGTCGGAGATTTACATTTGGGATCTGAACAACCCCGTCAGTCCACTCAATCCAGGCGCAAAGACTCAGCCGCTGGAGGATGTCAAGAATGTGGCTTGGAATCGACAAGTGCAGCACATTTTGGCCTCTGTGTTCAGCACACGTTGTGTAATCTGGGATCTGCGCAAGAGTCAACAGATCATCAAGCTGTCGGACACCCAATCGCGCGTCAGATGGCATGCCATCGAATGGCATCCCGAGGTGGCTACTCAAGTCTGGTTGGCATCCGAAGATGATCAGGCGCCTGTGGTCCAACTGTGGGACTTGCGCTACGCCACAGCACCGGCGAAAACTTACCAGATTCACGATCGTGGAGTCCTTGGTATGTCGTGGTGTCAGCAAGACAATGACTTGATGGTATCCTGCGGCAAGGACAATCGCATCTATTGCTGGAATCCAAATACCAAAATTCCCGAAGGCGAAATCCTCTCTGAGGTGGCAACGACAGCTTCTTGGTATTCTGATGTGCAGTTCTGTCCACGCAATCCTGCGTTGATTGCCAGTGCCAGCTTGGAGGGAGCTGTTTCCATATACTCGCTTAATGGCGGCACCCATCAATTAGTGCAAACCTCCGAGAAGATTGCCGACTCCTTCCCGGGTATGGATCAATTTGCTCAAGCTCCACTGCCACAGCAGGCCACTCAAGTGGTTTATCACGATTTGGCGCAAGCTCCCAAATGGATGAAGCGCCCGTGTGGCGTTTCTTTTGGTGTAAGTACGCACATACTTAAAGGGCCAACAGTTTTTTTTATTTCATTTGTATTTACAGTTCGGCGGAAAGCTGGTTAGTTTCAATGGCACATCGAAAACTGTGAAGGTGGAACAGCTGACAACCGAGCCTGGAGTTGTGGAACGTGCGAACGCCTTGGAGATGTCCTTGGCAGGTGCCAACTATGCTGAGTATTGCCGAGATCGGGCTGATAAGTCGGCTGATCAGCATGGCCGCTACATTTGGTATTTCATTAAGGCGAACTTTGAACTAAATCCCAAGGAAGAAATGCTGAATCTGTTAGGTAAGCAAAGCATTCCCGCCCAGCATAAAAGTTATTAAAGATAGTTTATGTCCATAGGCTACAACAAAGACGATATTGAGGGTAAATTCACGAAATTCATCAAAGAGCCCGAAAGCAACTCACAGTCTGACGTGGACACGCTGACGACACGCATATCAACGCTTACGCATGTGAGTCGGAGTTGTTGCTCAATGCTTTCTAGTTGTTAGTTCTGTTCAGTTCTTATCTCACAACATATGTTCGAGATTCTTCTTATCAGTATTGAGCGTTGCCTTCGTTTGTTCATCTTTCCCCTTTGTACATTTTTCTGATAACAATTTCTCATGCTTGCCAAACATTTCGAGTAGAGTGACTCCTCGGAAGTTGAATGCGATCAAAGCACTAACTCTAGCACCGATAATTCGGTAAGAAATCAAGCGCACCAACTCCATAAGCAGACAATCATTCTAAAGAAATAATTCGTTCCTTATTTGACAATTTATTCATCAATTTTCCTTTTATATTTAGCAAACCGCCGATAACAATGGCACTGGCATCAATCCACAAACTCCCAACGACTATCCAGCTGCCCCCCGTGTGCAGTTCAAGATCCCAAGTGGCGATCGTAAGTCACATATTAAATTGTCTTTATTGAATGAAATGGTAATCGAGTTGTATTATTTTGCAGATACTGACAGTTTAATAACCGAGGCAATACTTACGGGCAATATCGAGGCTGCCGTCGAACTATGTCTGGAGGCGCAGCGCGTACCAGAGGCACTGATTATTGCCTCTACAGCTGGCATAGAAATCCTTACGCGTACGCAGTCACGCTATTTGCTGCAGCAGAAGAACGAACTCTCCAATGTCATCTCGGCATTGGTATCACGCGACTGGCTGGACTTTGTCAACCACTGCACCGTCGACTCCTGGAAGGAGGCTCTGGTAGCTGCTCTGAAGCACAGCGAGCGCAAGATAGTGGACATCTGCGAGCGACTCGGCGATCGTTTGTTGAATGAGTGTACTACCAGCATTGAGTTTACTCGCAATGCCATGTTGTGCTACATCTGTGCTGGCAGCATTGACAAGCTGGTGAGCGCCTGGTATCAATTGAAGCAACTGGAGCAGCAGAACGAGAACTACAAGCTCAACACTCACGAGTTGCAGGAGCTGGCTGAGGTGGTGATGCTGCTGACCAAATCATTGGAGCAGCAAGGCATTGCTGTTGATCTGGCTGGACGCTTTGCTGGCTTCATCTCCGAATATAGCGGACTGTTGGCCTCCCAAGGTGCTCTGTCTGCAGCTCTTCAGTACATTACCACATTGAGTAAGGCCAATATGGAAAGTGAAGGTTTGAGTGAGCTGCGTGACCGCATTAGCAACGCCGTTAACGTGGATCAGGTGCCACCTGCTCCAGCAACAGCAGCTGCCACGCCAATGAACTATTTGCGTCATCAGGAACCGCGAGGCTCCTTCTCGAAACCCTCAAATCCGTTAATGTTTGGACAACCCCAAAACCAATACAATCCCCCCATAAATAACGGCTGGCAACAACCAGCAGCCCCTCCGGCTGTACCCTTGACAGCAGCTCCCTTCCAGCCAGCTCAGCCACCTACACAAATTTTCAATCCTCAACAACTGAAAGCAGAACCACTCACCCATCCACCACGGCCCCACAGCAATGCCAGCTCGTCTGGAGGTCTTCCTGCTGCTGCATCTAGCGGATCGGGTTTGCATTCGCGCTCAAAGTACGTCTTGGATCCTTCTGTGGCAGCCCCGACCAGTGCCTATGGCATGCCATATAATCCAGTTCCAGCCCCAGCGGCAGTGCCCTTTGGAGGCTCACTAGCACCCATGTCACAGGCTGCCCCTGTGCCGCAGACATATAATAGTAATGCCTTCAATACTAATCCTATATCGTCGGTTCAGCAATTCAATCCAACTCCCTTTATGGGAGTTCCACAAAACAACTATTTGCCAGGAGTGGCACCCATTGAAACAATGCCTGTAGCTGCAGCAGCTGCGCCGCCGCCGGTTCAGAATATACAGCGAAATCCCACTCCGCCACCTGGCTGGAACGATCCGCCAGCATTGAAATCATCTCGAGTGGTAAGTGGAGTTTTTCGCTTGAAATTAGTTTAATGGTTCATTAACAATTGTTTTCTTGAAGCCGAAACCAAGGCCTGCTGCAGAGCCTTCGTCGGCCCCAATACTGCACCCATTGTACGGTGTCGATCCGAACCAAAATCAAAATAGCTACATGGATCCCAACCAATATCAGGTAGCTTAGTAATAACGCATTTATTCCAAACGATTGCTAATGTTCCTGAATCTTTTTTAGCAAAATGCACCGCCACCGGGAAACAATGCTTTTTACAATCCCGCGGCAAATAATAATCCGCAGGCTTTTCCACCACAGCAGCAAATGAATTTCCAAACATCGGCGGTGTCAAATCAACAGCAGCAACAGCCACAGCAGTACTGGCCGGGTCAGCCCCAGCAGCAATCCTTTGGATATACCGAGCAGCCAGCTCCCATCCAAGAGCAGCGCCAACCAGAACCACCCAAGGAGAAACCTCCACTACCCGAGGAATACATCTACTTGCAAACAGTGCTGGAGGAACTGAAAAATCAATGCCTGAGCGCGACCAACGATCCGGTATGTGATGATGCCCGGTTTAATCTATAGTTATACCCAAAACTCAGGCAGAAAGAATCGTATTCTATTATATATTATAGTTATTTTCTTTGTCCATTCGCCTGTCCATATGATTTAAAAATTCCAAATATGATATAACTGTCAAACTTTCCGAAAACACTGCATCGAAAGAACATATAAGTGTAGTACATGAATTTTTGCTAATTGACTGACTGATATACTAACTAAACTATCAACGCGCAGCCAAAACGTTAAGTACAACAATTTAAATAATTCTTTAAAATTTCGTAACGAATGAAAAAATCCGAAAGTCGAGCACACTCGACTGCGACTCTCTTATTATGATTAGTTTATTTATTTATTCGTTAATTCCTTATGCAGCGCACCAAACGAAAATTCGTGGATGTGGTAAAACGATTGGAAAATCTCTATGATTGTTTGCGTGATGGAAGGGTAAGTGATTGTCTACCTCTCGGGAAGCATTTAATTTATTGTTTCCCTACTTTCTTCGACTTGACAGCTCACGACGACGACTGTGCAACATCTGAACCAAATCGTACAATATATTCAAATAGCCGACTATGCCAATGCCCTTGAAGTGCACACACGCATCGCTTTTGGCACGGACTTTGCCCAATGCGCTGGTTTCATGCAAGGCCTAAAGGTCCTGCTGCAATCCGCATCGGAGTTGCAATTGGTTTTGCGTTAGTTTTACAACTAAATATACATATATTCAGTTTGGAAGAAGGCCAACACAAGTGCTCATGTGTTACCCACTAAAAGTTTATACAAAACAAAAATATAATGTGTCCCTAAAAATCAAAATTTCGTTTCCGTTTGTTTATAATATGTGTGTATGTACTCTTTCATTTTTTGTTTATGCAAATAAATATAAAGATAATCCGTATACCGATAAAAAAAACAATTTGCGAAGCAACTATATATATATAAACAATAAAGATATCTTTATTCCTAAATTAACTTTGGCTGATTACGTATATTATCCAAATCAAGCATCTGCTGATTACCCCGATTCGGAGATGGCGCCACGGGCGACTCAGAATTGTGCAACTTGGGCAGCTCGGCGTGCTGATCATAATGCATTCGCTGCTCGGGTAGCAACCGATATTTCTTGAGATACACGTATGAAGCATTTGAAATATTACTGGGACTCTGATGAAAATTGTCAATCCGACGCAGTGGTGTTGTGTCGATGCCTGCGCTGCCCGCGTTGCCAACGGCGCTGTTGGGTGCTGTCGTTGGTGACATATGAAGATCATCCATAAGTTCGTTGATTTGCTTTTGCGGAAGATATTTGCGTGCCAACTCATTCATCACTAGGCTCTTTTCCGTATTTGGTTTTTGCAGTACGGCATTTATCATGGGACTGTTCGCTGCCGGCGACTGCTTAGCCTGTGGAGTGTTGGTTCGGTATCCGGTTGATTGGGCCATTGGCGGCACAGCGCGTGGCGATTGGAATTGAGGAACACTGCCTCTGGCGGGCACTTCATATGGCGTCAGACGCTCATCTTCCTCGACTATGTAGTCATGTACTTTTGGCATAAAGCGCTTTACAGTCGCATTACCTAAACGATTTCAATTAAATTAATATATATAACCCCATTCCACACGTACTAACCTTTCGCATTTAAAATGTCGCACTGCGATGAAGTGTCCTTGAATGTCTTGGGGCTGTGTTGCTGCTGTTGCTGATGGTGTTGAACCAAGGATTCGCATAGTCGTCTCAAGTGTTGCTGCTCCTGACGCATCATCTCCAGTTGAGTTAGCACCTCTCTCAAATCATTCTTGTTTGCCAAATTACCCAACTCAACCTTTACCTCGGACAGCGAATTTCTTCGAGATGCCAATGACTCTGGTTCCGTTTGGGTCCCGGCACAAATTGTGAGCACATCTGTTGCAAGGGATTGGGGCTGGCTTTGGGCAGTGGGTACCCGTGAAGGGGGGAATGTTTCACGAGTGTACGTAGATGGCACATTCACCGCGTATCCCAAATTCGTTGCGGCTGCTGGGCGATCGACATCGAAGGCGCGAGATCGTCCCATATAATTATACTCGTTGCAGCCAGGAGCAGCTGGTGGAACCGGGGGTGAACCCGGGCCTAGTTCAGTTGTCAGCACTGGTGAAAAGTGGACCTGCGGCAATAATTGTTTCTTCCAGGAGGCAAAAGTGTTTGGTTGTTCTTCCTGTTGTTGTTGTTGGGGTCGATGCTGATGTTGTATTTGTTGTTGTTGTGGAGGTTGACCAAACAATATTGATACTTCCGGCACAGTTGGTTTAACTACCACCTCACTATGTCCCATCGGAATGGCAGCAGCTGGCCTTGGCGCTGCCCTAGGGAGCATATCTTCCGTCTCCGGCACAAACATCTTCGAAATTGAATCCGGGCGCTACTTGCAAAATTCTACTGCGCCTGCGAGCAAAGTTGTTTTTACCAAGGTTTGCAATCGATGGCAATCGATACATTCGATATATTCGATGTGAAAAATCTACAGTAGCCCTGGCAGCAGCATATGTGAGTCAAGCTGCATCATAGAAAAACAAGAAATATATAAACAATAACTTTTTTAGTAATTATGCCAGTTTTGGAAAACATCGAAGCCATGACAGTAAACACACCACCTGCACCGCCAGCGGAGACCGAAGATCCGCACCAAACGCAGGCCCCTCGTGAATTAACCCAAACGGATCATCTCAACAAACGTCTCTTGAAGTCGTTGCTGGACTCGATGAAATCTGCAACAGATGCCCAAGAGAACCCGACACCAGAAGAGTCAAACAACGACAGTGATTTCGAAGATTGATTTCTATATTTACATTATGTTTTAAAGTCAAGGTTTTGGTCATGGTTTACCTACCTAAAATAAAAACTAATTTTCATTAAGCCATCTTAAATACGCCGACGTTTGTTGTTCTGCATTGGTGGCGGTGTAGTCGATGGACTGATAGATTCATTCGACATGGAGCCTCGAGTGCGTTTTGCAGGCCGTTTTGGCAAATCCAAGACTTTGGCCGACGCCTTCTTGTCCGCATCCTTGCCGGCGTTTGGCTGCAATACTGCAAACTTGCCGCCTAAAAATACTCAGTTAACTCCGTTGATTAATAATTGCATTGCTGTGTTACCTTTGTTGTTGTCTGTTGATTCGGATGCTTCCTCGCCATCATTGGAGGCCGTTGTTTTCTTGCTGACAAACGATGCGTAGTCCTGCTCCGGCAAGCTAAACTCCCGTTCTTCATTCGGAAACGGAAGACATTCAAGATTGTCGAGTTCCTTTAGCTTGTACATTGTGCCCAAGTGTCGCCAGATCAAATCGCTGGGCATTTCGCGGTTCAGCGACTTTGACAGACGTTCCGAGATGCAGGACATGTAGAAATGTTTGTTGATACCCACAGGACGCAGGCCCTCCATGGCATGGAAGAGTTGGAGCTCCTCTTCCGCAGACCATTCGTCCTTAGCCGACATTTCACCAGATTTGTGCATGCCAGGGATGCGATACAGAAATACAAACACGCGTAACAAATCGATTGTTCAGCAAATGTCGATTGGTTGTTATCGTTTTAAAATCGACGCGCAGCCAACTTCACGTTTAATTGGTTTTGGGTGTGTATCTTTTTGTTCGAGCCAAGTGAGCTCGAAGTCATTTTTCTGCAGATATTCGTTAAAAACATAATCTAAAAGCTGGTAAATAATTATGAAAAATGCATAGTTGACATGTAGTAGTGCTTGTGTGTGTACAAATTAACCTAACTTTAAGTGTATAGATTTATATGTATGTATGTGTGTATAAAGGCGTTGTACGTACAAGTGTGTGTATATGTGCATGTGTGTGTGTATGTTCATATGTGTGTGGATAATTTCTGCACCAACGCAACAAAATCAATTTAGAATTCTTAAACAAACGCTGTTAAAAGTACTTCGTGATGTCTTCTTTTTCGACGAAGAAGCCTGTCAATTGCAGAAAAGTAAAACGCTCATTAGTAAATCATTAATTAACAATCAATACGAGATTTTCTCGATGCAAATCGTTTTTTCCACACACACGTACATACATATAGACATATATGCACACACAAGAATAATGTGAATAACAAAAATTCTATCTAAACTTAGTGGAAATTAAATTAATAAGACCTGAATCTCAATCCTCTAACTACTCTCTCATGTTTTCCTTTCAAGCTGTCGATTTTCGTTGTGCAAAATTTAATGTCGTTTGTTCAATGTCGTGTCATCTTTTGGTCGAACATGAATCATAAAGTTAAAGATATGTTTAAAGTTTAAACGATTATTTAGTTGCAATTGCTCGTTTTTTTACTTCATTTACAGCGCCCCAATCAGACTCTCATCTCCCCCGAACAGATAACAAAGAAAAGAAATTAAAAACTAAGGAAAACAAATCAATTTGAAAGTTTTTGCACACAAACACTTCTACTTAGTTTCACATAATTTACATATCGTATCGTATCTGAGTACAGAGTACATTTCCAACCATAGGCCTATCCGAGACAGCCGTAATGGACGTAATGTCATCATCCCTACAACAGCAGCGCATCGTCGTTGAGCAGCTGCGCCGCGAGGCCGCAATCGATCGGCAGACGGTATCGGAGTCGTGCGCCAAGATGATGAAGTATATCACGGAGCACGAGCAGGAGGATTACCTATGGACTGGTTTCACCAGCCAGAAGGTAAATCCGTTCCGCGAGAAATCCTCGTGCACAGCTCTCTAAGCTGTTTTCATTAAGTTCGTTTTTAAATAGTTCTCAATTGCATAATGAATAAAAATAAATTAATTTTTGTAAAACCCAACCACCACCAACAACACCAGATTACAAAAGTTACAAAAGAAAGCAATATTATAAATTGATGATGGTAAAAATCGCCTCAAGTGTACCAAAGAGTAGAGGGGCTATAGGGAATCACACAAAAATGATAAACGAAAAGAAGATTGCCGTAAATAGTCCATATTTATGGTTGAAATTGAAAAACACTTTGGCATTTATCGAAATAATATCAACGTCTTTGTTTGCAATTAGTGAAGCGTTCAGTGTAAACGAATAACCCAACTCGAAGGACAATTATTGTGCGGACTATAGCAACAACTACCTATGAACTATATCTCTTATATATACATATATATGAATATAAAATATATCAAGAATCTAATATATATTTATTGCAACACACACACAGTAAACACGAATAAAAACAAAAACGGAAACCAAACACATTTTTGCCTACTTATTTCCATGATTATTAATCCAAGTTCAAAGTTGTTAAAACATAATCAAAGGTATAAACAAACAAGTACATTATAAAATCCCACAAATAATAACAATAATGACGGGGACAACACTATATGATTACTTTAAAAAGCTTTAAATTTAGGCAAATAATTGCCAAACGCAAACCAAATGCTAGTTCAACCTTAGTGCGTTTATTACCAACGTTTTTCTTAGCCAATTCTTATTAAATCTCGTGCAGTAGCGCAACCGCAAATATAAAGTGCAAATATATATATCTATCTATCTACATATTATCTTAGCGTAGCCATTTTTGCCCTTTTATTAATTCACAACCAATATAAATGAAGCAATGTCACATGATTGTTGAACGATAATTTATTTTATTTTATGACTTAGATCGATGTGAAACACAATATATGAATCTGAAAATTGTTTATTCTTTGGCCAAAACGCAACCAAATCGTTTAAAAAAGAATGCGTGATCCTCATTGTTGATACAACTAATCATTAATGAAATAAAAAAGTATTTCGAAAATTAACACATCAATGAATATGTATAATCATCATTAAACTCAATTTCAAAACTATGTCGACAATCCGAATGCGCATCATCGACGTTGTTCAATGATTTGTCCGTGGTCGAGGCCTATATTTTTGTAAAGAATAATAATGAAACAAAGTGTTATTGCATGAGTGGCAAAGTATATTAGAGCTGAGTTATTTTTGTATACTCAAATAAATTGGTAATGGGCATAATTGTATGGTATTGGTGTGAAAGAAATCGGTTCTCCCACAAGAGAAGCATCGTCATTTCATTTTCATACTACCATTGATCATTTCGATCACATCTCATAATAAATTCTACAAAACCTTGAGTGATCCATTCAGACTTGTCGACATTGTCAATGCATATTGAATATCATCGGTTCTTCCATTGTTGCATTTATAGATATTGGCGAAAAATCTCATAGAAATATCAAATTAGAATCATGCGTTTTTTACAAAAATGAACTTTTTGATTTCCTCTCAATTCCAAGTAGATTTTGAACTCTGTTCTGCTGTCGTGAGCATTCAGCAGAAAATTGTTCAAAATTTCAAGTTCTCAACTACAGAAAGTTGAATATAACATTTGGAGCTCTTGAAACCAAAACTGCAGTTGGTTGTTAGCTATTTTGATATATGAATATTACCTAAATAATTTTCGATTTATTGTTTGTTTCGCGATCTAGAAATCCATTATTTTTGAAAAACCATCTAACAAAACTTTATTGACTATGCAGTGCTGATAAGCAATTGAACTATTCACTGGAGCACGAATAGTTCGAATTGTTACTATCGGTCGTATTTGAATTTTACATTTGCAATAATGAAGCTAAATATTACACAAAACTATGGAAATTAATACAGCACGAAATATTCGATGAATAATGAGATAACACTTTAAAACCTTTATTAACTTCAATTTGAAAATGACAACGATATCGTATTTTATTCAAACAAAATATTGAAATGTATCTGCGCATACGCATTTAAAATATGTTATGTACTCCAAAATGAACATAATAATCGTTTGCTTGAATTCCAAAAAATAAAAAGCTTAGATGAGTTATCTAGCGGAGACACCAAAAAAAACTATGAATTTTATTAATTAAACGTATTGGGGTATGAATGGGAGACCAGCAAAATATTTTCAGGGAAATTAATGTAATAAATGTGGTAATAATTTTATTCCAATATATTGATCCCAGCTAAATACCGAATTTATGGTCCTTCAAAAGCTTTGCTGCTTGTTCACTTTGTTGTAAAGTGAAGGGATTCAAAATAAATACTCCAAAAATAAGTCCAGTTTTTGTAAGTTTAGTTTATTAATACAAGAAGCTGTGTATGGGTGAGAGTGTTGTTTTGTGTGTGTGTTTTGTTAATGAAATTTTTAATTTCGTGTAACTACTCGCATATGAAAATACATTAAAGATGCTCTTCTTCGCCTGATGGAGTACTACAGTTATTAAGTTATACTTTTTAGATGTTGATTTAACTTTCATCATCACTGCCAGCTGCCTGTCGCGGCTTTGGTCCGCCAGCACGCTTAGCCATGATAATCTGATCCACTTTTAGGATGGTTGCAGCTGCACCAACAGCGTACTTGAGACCCCAGAATTTGGCTTGATACAAATCAAAGATTTTCGCTTCAGTTACGTCGAGTGTGTCTGCTTTCTCCGACTCAATGTCGTAGCCAATATTTTTGCCCTTCTCGGCGTTGTGGGCCAAATACAGTTGGTTGACAATTTGGGTGGCATTGGTGCCAGTGTTTTCGGCCAAGGCCTTCGGGAAAACTTCAAGGGCAGTCGCAAACTTGCGCACCGCATATTGGTCCAATCCAGGCAAAGTATCAGCATAAGCTCCCAGCTGTGTGGCCAACTCAATTTCAGTGGCGCCCGCACCTGGCAAATAGCGACCATCTCGCGACAGGCATTTGAAGTTGTTAACAGCGTCATCCAGGGCGCGCTCAATGTCATCCATGGAGTTGTCTGTGGCGCCTCGAATCACAATTGTTGCAATGCGCGAGTCTTTGCCTTCGTTCCTGCGAATTAAAGTTAAGTAAGCCAGGTGAAAAGTTTTGAAAAATTCATACATACCTGAAGGCCACAATTGTGGTGTCCCCGAGCTCTTCGATGCTCACTTTGTCGCAATAACCCAACTCCTCCTGGCTGGGCGTGGTAATGCGGGGCAGCACTGTGGCATTGACTGCGCGGCTCAGGCGGCGCAAATCGAATTTGGAATTCAGGCGGACAGCCATCAGATTGTATTTGTTCAGGTAATGCAGAGCCATGTCACCCACTTTGCCGCCAGCGACTACAACTTTGACTCCAGTGTCAGCAATCGCCTTGATTTGAGCCTCCAGCAAGCTCTCTTCGCCAGACGAAAAGTTCAGCAGCTCATCCGCAGACTTGATCAAAACGGTGCCCTTGGTCTCCGTCTGAATGATGTCAACGGGGCAGGAGAAGATAACCACCTTGGCCTTCTCGGCGGACGTGATGTCGCCCTCCACAAAACGCTTGAAGACCATGCCGCGGACCACTTCGGACTTGGTTAGACCGCTGCCCAAAATCTTGCAGATGCGAATGTTGTCCACATTGAAGGTGCCCTCGTCGGGCAAAATGGACACGCACGCCTTGCTCACCAGGTCGTTGAGGAAATCCTCCTGGCCATACTGCTTTGACATGATGGCGGTGCGCAGCACTTCTTTCACTTTGCTGACGTCACGATAGTCCTCGATCTTGTGGCACACCAGCTTGGGCAGAATTTCTAGCGCTTTGTTCAAGGCCTTCTCATAGCCATCGGCAATCTCTGCGGTTGTGATGCCGAGACGCAGAAGTTCCTCAGCCGCCTCCAGCAGAGCGCCGGCAAACACCACAACGAAATTGGTGCCATCACCGACCTCAGCGTCCTGCATTTGACTGGCCATCACAATGAGCTTGGCCGCTGGATGCTCCACATCCAGTTCGCGCATTATGGTGCCAGCATCGCTTGTGACAAACTGCTTCTCAATGTGATTGATGATCATTTTGTTCATGCCATTTGGTCCGTAGGCGGAACGCATTGTCTGTGCGAACTCCTTGCAGGCGCTGATATTGCGATAGACTGCCTCCTCCAGGCCGCTATACATCTGTGGGATCGAGCAGACATTGCATTAAACACTACAAAAGGAACATCTGTCTGATGACTAATCACGCGCTTTACTTTCTGCCGCGAGTAGCGCCTGTTTTTCACACAATTTAAATGAAATCGGTGCGGAAGGCACGTAAATGTTCGGTTTTCATGTTTATTCTACTTACACGGGCGCCATCCTTCATCATTTGCGCCACTCCGGGTGCTTTGGGTACGGATAAAGCCATTTTTACTCGCAGATATTTTAACAAAACGAAGAGCAGCAAATGCAAGTCAATCAGTCGGTGAAACACTTAACCTCAAAATAGACCGCACGAAACTTCTCGATTGTACACTGGTTGTGAACCGAAATACTGCTTCTGACCGTTCGAAAATACTGTAAAATGTATATTTTTCGGGTATGTGAAATATATGTATGTTCACATATCTGCTGTAAGTATTCCCAATGAAAAATACAAGCATGACGGATAATTGTTATCAATTGTAAATACATAAATTGTATTAATGTTGTTATTGTGTATTTCCTTTTTTACAGCGCATTAATAAATAAATAAATATATATATTGTGCAATTTTAGTTGTTTGACTTTGAATATGCCGCATTCTTGAAGTATTTCCAACAAAAAATACTGGTTTTTGAGGTGTTACTCAACACTGCAGCGAGTGTTTTTCTTTTGAACCACACTGTGCAGAGAGCCCATAAGTTTCAAAGCGATGTCGGTGGCCAAGAAGCACGTGTTGGGATTCTCACCGAACGGTGGCAAGCTGTTTGCCCTGGTGGATGACCACGGAGTACTGCGAATATGGAACACCGAGTTGAACACGCTGAAGCATGAATTTACACCAAACCTGCAAGTATCTGGTGGCTGCAAGGCGCTCACGTGGGTCTCGGTTGCCGCGTCGCGTCCAAAGAAGACGCGCAAGTCACTCCCCACTGGAGCCTCAGTGCCAGAAAAACTTTATGTAGCGCTCGGCACTGCAAAGGGCCTGGTTGTGCTCTACTCAGTGGCCTTAGGAACCGTAAGTTAAAATCAGATGTAGCTGGCGTATAGAAAGCCATTCAACTGTTCAACTGTTTACAGATTGAACGTACTCTCGGCGACAACGGCCACAATGGACCCATCGCATCTATAACCTATGACAACAACGGACACCTGTACACTGTGGGCGCAGACTGTCGAGCCCTTGTTTGGTCCTTGGCCGAGGAACGCTGCATTGGCGAGTGGCCAGTGGGGCCGGAGAAACCCTTTAATATAACATATTTGCCTAAGAGCCGCACATTGGCTGTTGCCTCGCGGCAAATCAAGTTCTATGATGTGGATACCAAGGAGCTGGTGGAAACGTGCACAGGCCACTCGGGTGAAGTGAACTCCATCGCCAGTTTTACATACAACAATGATGTGGAATACGTGCTGACCACGGCTAAAATGGAGCGCATCATCTCGTTTTGGAAGGTGCACAAGAAGGGCAGAAATAAGGCGTCCAGCTGCACACTGCTGATGGAAGATGTGGCCCACAGCTTGGCGTGCGAGGTGCGCGACGACGGCCAGTTGCGTGTGGCAAGCGTCACCCGAAATGGCAACATTCACATCTACCTGCTGAATGTGGAGAGGTAACTGCTCCGAGCGCAACTCCTGATGCAACATAATAACGTTCTATTTATAGTTTGTCTGCCGAGAAGTTCATAAAGCCAAAGGTGACGCTGCAAATTGCGTCGGATGGCGCAGATACCGTGGAACCCATCTTTGCAGTCACCGCACACTTTGTGCACGACGAGCAGCGTGCTCACGAGATCCTCTTTGGCTACGGCACGCGCAGTCTGTTACAGTTCGAAAGATACACACCCAACTATGGCGAGAAGCTCAATGTGATTGTGCGCACAGATCCCAAAAAGTTGTACTCGAAAAAGAAGCGTGGCGACCAGAGCGGCACCCAAGAGGCACTCAAGACCAAAATACCCATTGTAAACAAGGCGGAGGTAGAGTACAACAGTGCTTTGCCAATTTCAAAGAAAAAGATTCAGAACGAAGTGCCAATGGAGGCGCGTCTAGAGACCTTGACAATTGAGGCCAGCCAGCTCGTTGATGGCAAGCTGCAAAGCCAAAGCAAGACGCAACTTTTGATGCAGGCGCTGCACAGCCAAGATCAATCGTAAGTTGGCTATACCGTAAACCCATAACGGCAAGAATATCAAAATTGCTGCACTCTTTTCTTGCAGCATGTTGAAAACGGTTCTGGATACCGATGATCGACTGACCATCAAGTTGACCTTAGAACGCTTGCCACTCGAGTACATAAGTCCGTTGTTGAATGAGCTGTCCACATTGATGCAAGGCAAGACAGCCAAGTAAGTAGCAGCTTTGCGAACGCTGATATCGAATGTTTATTCAATCCATTAACTTCCTGGGCATGCAGTGTTCGTTGTGGCTTGCACTGGCTGCAGATCTTGGCGACGACACGTACGAGTGTCTTGATGTCGGAGGACAAGGAGGAACTCCGCGATAAGCTGGGAATCTGTCTGGGAATTGCAGAACATCGGATGCATTGCATTGCAGAAGCGCTACAGTAAGTACTTTTTAATATCGCCTTCGGTTACAACATTTATTTCTTTGACTTTGTTTCCCTGTTTTCATTGGGGTTGGGCACGGGTTTGGGCATCGCAACGGTACCGTGCCGACTCTCGCAGATTTCCGCATAAAAACTAAGTTTAGTGTGCAGAATGGTATCAATGTAGAACCTTTGAAACGTATTCGAATTGATCGCACGGCAGCCCAGGGCATAATACAAAGTCCGATAGCCTTCGAAGCGGTAGGTGACCATGACAGGATAATGGCTTTGCATCATCTTTGAAACAGTAATAACAAATCGAACTTTGGCAACGGCCAAGGGATTGGGGCAACGTGGAGTGGGACGCGAGAAGTTTGCGTCGATGAAGTAGATATTTCCCTTTATGGGCACATCATGACGTCTGCTATTGGTGAGGACGACACATTTAGTTTCCGGGGACAGTTGCCATTTAGATACGAAATCTCGGATTAATGGAATCATATTGCCGTAATCAAATTCCCCAATTGTCAACCAATGCCGCATGGTTTCGCTCGCTATAGAATAATCACTGTGCGCAGAGGGTGATTGAACCGTGCTCTCTGATTTTCTAATAATAAGGTTGTTGTGTCCTTTGGGGAATTGGTAGCAAAAGAGTCCGCGGGGATCGGAGTGTATTATGGCCAAAGCCTCGCAGATAGTGCCGTTCACCATGTTGACAATGCACTCCAAATCAGCATCATCACACAACGGCTTATTACAAATTGCCACGGATTCATTTAAATATTGCACCTCTGGGAGGATTTTTGCTTTGGATGGAGAGAAGACCATGACTTTGTATTCATTCTTTTCCAAATCAGTTGAGTATCCACTATTAGTTAGCGAGAGGTCAGAAATATCGTTGGCTTTCTTCATATTTCCCAAATACCACACAAATTTAGCACAAAAGTGTTTTAATGATATTTATTTGTGTATTTTATATTCTACTTATTTTTAAAACATTTTTCAGAGTGTCGGGACGAGTTAAGCTTGTCATAAATCATATGAGACGCAATGCCAATAATCACTTGAACGAAGGCGGCGTCTTAGTTGTTGATGACGATCAAGGTAAATATTTAACTATTTGCTTTTTTTATCATTTATTTCTAATTTATTCTAATATCATTAATTAGGTGATGTGGATGCATCCCAGATTGATAACAACTGGAGTGATGTGGACGATCAAGATATCAACACAAATTTGTTGAACGACGAAGATGATGACGACGACGACGATGATGATCAAATGGAGGCCGATAACGACGTGGCAGCCGATGTGGAGGATCTGGCAATGACGCAAGATTCAGAGGACGACGACGATGAAGATGGGACGGACACAGATGCTTCCGCTGGTTAATATAGATCAACCATGTGTGACCTATGCAAATAGTTATCTAAGTAAGGCCAATTAAAGTGTTTTTCATTTCCAACCTATAAATAGAGGGAAACAATTTGGGTTTTATTTTTCAAATACATCTTTTAATCCGCTTTCCGCTTTAGACCGGCATTTTTTTTCATATTTAAACTACATCCAACAACAACATATAATGTGTAATATTGTAACTACCGATAGTGAGATTATTGCCAATTTGCAAACAAATGCTTTTACATAGAATTCCAATACGCATGCAAATATAATAATAGTATGTAATCATAGACATATGTCAATTTTGTGCCATAAACAATTTGGTAGCATTGATTATTAATAAGTAGACGATCCAATTGAGCGAAGATGCCAATTCCGGAATCGGTTTCCCCGGTTACGTTTACTTCCAATTAGCTTTAATGAAACTAATGAGACCATTAGTGGAGCTGTCGTGACTGGTGACTTCTTCGCAATGATCCAGTTCTGGCTCAATAGCCTTGGCCAGCTGTTTGCCCAGCTCAACGCCCCATTGGTCGAACGAGTTGATATCCCAAATGATTCCCTGTACAAATATTTTGTGCTCGTAGAGTGCTGTTAAGTAAGAGATGGGCATTAAAACAATCTGCTTAAAGCATTTAAGATAGCTGAAGCTATTTACCAATCAATGCTCCCAGTGTAAAAGGTGAAACTTTCTTAACAACAATTGAGTTCGTTGGACGGTTGCCAACAAACACCTTATGCGGCAGCAAATTCTCCAGGTCATTGCCACACACACCAGCTTTGACGAGCTCCTCCCGGGCTTGCTCGGAAGTCTTGCCCGTCATCAACGCTTCGGTCTGAGCCAGGAAGTTTGACAGTAAAATCTTGTGGTGCTTGCCACCGGCAATTGGATTATGTGTCTGTGCCGGCGCAATGAAATCGCATGGAATTAGACGTGTGCCCTGGTGTATCAGTTGGTAAAAGGCGTGTTGGCCGTTCGTGCCAGGCTCGCCCCAAACAATTGGTCCAGTGCTGTAGCCAACACTCTTGCCCGATTTGCTGACAAACTTGCCATTGCTCTCCATATCGCCTTGCTGGAAATATGCCGCAAAACGATGCATATACTGATCGTAGGGCAACAAAGCGTGCGTCTCCGCATTGTAGAAGTTCGAATACCAAATGCCCAGCAATGCGAGAATAACAGGTGCCTGCAATAAAACGAAATCAAGTAATTGCATATTTGGTAAATTTTGCCGCCAAAATGTTTAAATTCAGTGTAATTGAATTGTCAGATTTGCGCTCAAAAGTATCGATTAACATTTAAATGTTCTCAAATGTTTTATCGATGCAGGATCGATTTCCGCTACCCATGACAGTCCGCAGTTATTATTTTATTTATAAAAACTACGATTTGTAAGTGGAAGAAGTTAATAATACATTATCATGCACACTCACATTTTTGTCCAAGGGTGCTGATTTGAAATGGTTATCCATAAAATGGGCGCCATCGAGCAGCTGTTCAAAGTTCTCGAATCCAATGGACAGGCAAATGGACAGTCCAATGGCCGACCATAAGGAGTAACGTCCTCCAACCCAATCCCAGAAGCCAAACATGTTGGCACTGTCGATGCCAAAGGCGGTCACCTTCTCCTTGTTGGTAGACAGCGCCACAAAGTGCTTGGCAACAGCGTCCTCCTAGAATTGCGCATTAATGGGTCAATAGATCAGAACAGATAAGCGTGTTCACTCACATCCTTTGTATGTTCCAGCAGCCAGCTCTTGGCCGACGTGGCGTTCGTGATGGTCTCCTGAGTGGTGAATGTCTTCGAGGCAATGATGAACAGCGTGGTCTCGTAGCAAACCTTCTTGAGAACCTCAGCCATGTGGGTGCCATCGATGTTGGACACGAAATGTGATCCCAATCCCTTGCCGTACGGCTTGAGGGCCTCGGTGACCATGAGGGGTCCCAAGTCGGAGCCTCCGATGCCAATGTTGACCACATCGGTGATTTGTTTGCCGGTGCAACCGCGCCAAACACCTGAGATGACCTTGTTGGTGAACTCCTTCATGTGCGCCAGCTCGGCACGCACATCCTGCATCACATCGCGACCGTCGAGGACCACGGGATCCGAGCCGCGATTGCGCAATGCGGTGTGGAGCACAGCACGATTCTCGGTAATGTTGATGTGCTCACCGCAGAACATGGCATCGCGAGCCGCCTCCACGCGACGGGTCTTGGCCAGCTCCAGGAGCAGCGGCCAAACATCCTCGTTTATGCGATTCTTCGAGTAGTCCAAAAGAATTTCACCATCGTTGGGCGTCGCCAGTCGCAAGCTGTCAGCAGCGAGATAAATTGATTATTGACAATTGGGCTGATATCAATTTGTTTGACCTTAAGGCGAGTATTAATTGTCATACGATAAGAGAGCGAGACAGCGAACAAAAAGGTCGTTACTTTGACCTTATGCAAGGACAAAGATTATCAAGAACTCTTGACTGAGAGACTATTGTCGCATTCCAATATGTAAGGGATTATCGTCATTTTGAAATTCCTATTACCGTTTATATTTTTATTCAATTGTATTCGTTGGCATAACATATATTAAAGCTCATCGAACTGGGCGCTTTGATTTGCCGCATTGTCGACGTCACAACATTATCGACGTCATCGATTAACCGAAAGTATCGTTCAATTCGATTGTATATACACACATACATACATATGTATGTAAAATGATGTACATACATGAATTACAATATTATCGACGACATCGATGTTAGTTAATCGAAAGTATCGTTCAAAACGATTGTATGTACCATACATACGTATGTACGTATGTAAATTGATGTACATACATGGATTTGACCCTGAAAATTGGCAATACACACACACACATACCTGTATTTGGCAAACCGCTTGGGATCGTTGCTGAACAAGTTCTTAATGACCAGGTCCTGGTTGTGGGCATTGTAGTATTCCTGAATCTTCTTGAAGACGGCCTCTTGATTGAGGGGGGGCAGCGTACCAGCCATTTTCCTTGTGGAGGGTTCGTTAACACAACTTGACACAAACAACGACGAAATACAACTGTTTGCGTTAAACGCAACTACTCTTTACTTAAATATGACTGATACTCTTCTCTGCCTAGACGCGTACAAAAGCTTAGATGTCTGTTGGAAGCGGGTACGACAGCCCACTACGAAGCACTGAAAAGCCGCCGTTGTTAAACGAGTTGTGAAGTGATGGTACCGTAATGGTGTCTGGTCTGGTCGTCCTTTTCCACCCACCAGCTGGAAATGTCTTCACCTTCAATGTCAAATGAAAAACAAGCGACAGTGTTGCCACGTTGCAGTTTTTCGCTGTTACAATTTTAAAAATATTATTGAATTTCAAAAGACTGTTAAAGCTTAATACGTATTAGATGTCAAAATAGATGATTACATATTTACAGAAGATTATAAGGTAAATAACTCTTAATTTTCAAGTTGACCGAGAGTGGCAGCTCTTACAAATGTAGTGCTGCCAGTAGCGTAAATTTTGTTTAAAAATTAAAAAAAAAGCGGACTGACATTTAATTTTTTCTGAAATTGCACTAAAAGTCAATTAGGTCTTTTGTGAGAATATTAGTGAAATTATCTGAATTATTTATAAATCGACAACGTCTCGAACTATCGCATCGTGTGCGGAAATCGTCCAACGTGCCGTCGTTTCGTGTGTGGCCTCCAGTGAGCATATGAACAACCCAACACTACAAAGATGGCGACGCGCTCGCTACTTGTTAATTAACAGAGCAAGTTGTTTTTTTCTGAAAAGTTTAAAGGCTTGAAATGAAATGTAATGTAAACAAAATATGCAAGACTTGCAATCAAAAAATGTGCGCAACACAGTCATAATGAACTGCGCAAGTGGACGAGTTGCTTTGAACACGCAAACCGAAAGTGAAGTGAAACTAATACAAACATTACAATACAAAAGCAAAGGTAAATGAGCAACAGGTATTCGAGTATTTGATTCAAATCAATATTTTGCTCGGAAAATAACTATAAAATAACACGCCAATGTCGAGTAACAGTTGCCGCGTCTGCTCAACAATCATCTAAACAATGTAGTCCACTAAAAAGTACAGAAATTAATGTTGCCTTCGCACTGCACACGTAACCTTGTGAATGCGCGTAATTCGGTAGCAGAAGCAACAGAAGCTGAAGTTGAAGCTGGGAATTGGCATGATATTTGGAGTCGATGAGTATTTAAAAGTGTTATCGATTTATTTGCAGCGGACAATTCAAATCACCGTAAATAGGACGTCGGGTACGTCAGCTATAAACAAGAAAGCAACATGGACACAACTGGTGGCAGCAGCGCTTCCAGCAGCAGCAGCAGCAGTAGCTCTAGCTCTAGCACCACAAGCAGCAGCAGCAGCAATGGCAACACACGCGTTGCCGACGGCTGTCCGTGCTCCACGGCAACTGGGATTCATCACAACGAACAGCCGCAGACGAAGAGGCAGAAGATAGATAAGCAAATACGTTTGGTGGGCGCCAAGGCACCGCCAGACATACTGGATGTGACCGATGTGATGGACGCAAATGGCAACAGCAAGAATCATCACTTGTGCTCATCGCTGTCCTCCTCGTGTTCCACGCACTCGCTGTCCAGCAGCACCAACAACTCGCCCACAACGACACCATGCAACTCTCGCGCCGCTTCATACGCCCAACTCTTGGGCGGTGTACAAAACTTAGTCAACAATATCTTGCCACAGGGCGGCGATGGTGTCGTGCGTGCCAAGGATGAGGTAGATCGCGCGACGCACCTGTCCGAATTGTTGATTGCAACCAGCAGTAGTGGAGCTGTTGCGTCCACGTCAACGACGACGACGACAACAACGAAAAGCATCACAGCCGTCGATGACATGCTGGAGTTTGAGCAGTCGCTGACACGGCAATGTCTTTGCGGTGTCTCGGAGCGAACGCTACGGAAACCCTTTCAGTCACACTACTCCCATGATACGAATGGACAAAAGCGTATCGCTTATCTCCGTGAATGGCCCACCAACAAGCTACTGCAATTCCTGTCCAATCTGCAGCTGCTCTTCGACATATATTTGAAGCAGAATGCCAAGGGCTACATCTGTACACGCATCATGGACGTGTGCGATGCTTTAATACGGAACGATCATAAACTGATAGATGAGATTATTGTATTGGCTGGCTACAACAATTCCTATGTGCAATTTCTGGCTGGACGTGTGCTAGCCGCATTTCTGGTGATTGCCAAGCAGGAGCTCAACGATGAGTGGCTACAGAAGATTGTCGATCAGCTGTTCAACTACGAGCTGCTGGACAAGGCTGCCGTACAGAAAATACACTTTAGTTTAGACATAATTAAGCGAATCGTGGAATGGAAGGACATTGAACTGCATCCCCTGGAAGATGACTATGCGGCAGCAACAAGTTCTGTTGCTGGTTCGGCAGATGCTTCGGTTAGTAGCTATATGCATTTCCCTGTGCAGGATCAACCGTTGGCCAATAACTATTTCGCACTACAATTCCGCGACACGAGAGACCCAGAAACGGGAGACGCGGATGTGGAAGTCGATGTGGATGTGGATGTCGAGGAGAATCGGCAGTTTAATGAGATGAACGATCTTTATGAGAATAATAGTTCTACGGCCAGCAATACGCCCGCTAATTATATTCCACCAAATGGTTGTCATGTTGTTGCCTTGACCGATTCCGAAAGCTTTGATACCACGCATTTGAAGTGCGTGACCATCCAAAAGTTGGAGCACAAATGGCCAACCCTGGTCAAGAACATGTCCGAGCTGATGGCACCCAATCATCAGGATGCCGCCGAGCATTGTGTGCTGAACTTTCTGCAGCTGTGGGAGAACATCATATCGGTGAAAGCCAATCTCTCGATAGATGAGACGAGACCGTTCTACGCTCAGCTGGACAAGTTCGAGCTGTTACTCAACCAAAATCTTTCATGCACAGTCTACAAGCAAATGCTGTGCCTGTTCAATGAGGCGTTGTGCTACGGCTCCACACTGGCGCTGCAGGACATGCTGCCAGAGGAGACGTGCAAGCTGGCGCATCAGATTGTCTGTCATGTGCGAAATCCCCGTATACTCGAATCGTTGCCACGACGCCAACCCGAAAATATTGTTGGTCTAATTGGCTACAATGGTGTGACTGTCACCTATGCCAATGGATCGCTTCGCACCTCGATTCAGGCCAAGGCTGCAGATGCTGCGAGTGGTGAGGCATTAGACCTCGTCGAAATGGACAAGACGTTGCTGCAGAAAATGGTGCTGTTGGTGCTGAAGTCGATAGCAGTCACCGTTAAAGAGATACGCAGCGATTCATCCGACTCGTCGATTGATTCCACTGATTACGATGCGTTCCAGGACATATTGGTTATCGAACTATCCATACGGGATGTGCTCAGCAAATTGGAAACGTTCATCAAGCAGACGCTGCAATTTCATCCGGAATGCCATTTTAGTAAAATATTAATCCATCTTTTTGACGATCAGGATGATCATTTAATCGAGGCGATGGTCTGCACCTTGGACGTCACATCGGGTATTTCATTTCGCAACAATGCTTTCCCGGAACTGGTCGCTATGCTCAATCCTGTATATACATTCCTTGAATTCCTCAAAATGACATCGAATAGCTCGGATCTGCTGCTCGATCTGCTGGTCAGCAATGAGACTTGCTTCCTGCTCTACTTGCTGCGTCTGCTCAAATACATACGGATGAACTGGACAATGTTCGTACACAGCTGTCACACGTTTGGCATGGGAAATGCCATGCTGGACGAGGCCATGGGCGTGCTCATCCGTCTGCGCTTCCAAATCTCCAGATTGGTGTCACGGCAATTGTATCCATACGACATATCGCCGGTGCTGCGTCTGTTGGAGAGCTGCGAGAGCCTATACGAAGGCAATGAGCTTAGTTAAAGATTAAAGATATATACAGAAGATATATATATATATATATATACATATATATGGTATGGTATGGTGTGGAAGCCAAACGCCTTATACAATTAAAATACGTAATTTATTTTTGTATTAAATTGAATAGGAGAAAACTAGCACAAAATTCGATAAGGTTTTTGTAGATTTGTCACAAAATTATTAAATAGTTTACAATATATACATACATATATTTATATATATATATATGTGCACTGATGCTGATCAATTACTCGTACTCCGAACATGCATAGACTTTTTTTTATTTATCTCAATCTAAATCTTAAGACATTCCACTATAATAAAAGAGCAACACTTTCAAAATCTTTTACAAAACCTGCGCTGATGAAGATGAATACTATGCACATTAGCAATAGCATTAATATTAACATTAACTATTAATAATATTATAATTTTATGTGTAATTGTAAGTGTATATCCCCTGTTTTTGGAATTCGGAAATTGAGTTCCGAACAAAACCAAGCGATTAATGTAGAATAAGATTGTTTTAAATCTTGCCTTAAGTAGAATATTAGAAATAGTTCTGGTAATACGGCTCATCTGTGCAATGTATTAAATGTGTGTATATTATAACTTAATAATTGCATGAGCGTGGTAATAATGTATTTCATTTCGTATTTCTGCAAAAATGCCTTAGTAATAATATTACACTTATTAATTAAAAGCAACGAAAACAAACAGATAAATCAGATATGTTCAACATTTCATTGTGGCATTCGAGTTTCAAGTTTTAAATTCGTTAAATGGTTTTCTTTTTCGGTTTCTCACTGATCCCTGATTAATGACGGTTTATCATGCGAACCCGCCGCTTTGTATCTGGTGTCACGGTTGAAATCGAGCCCGTAATCGTGTTTATATCAGCCAGGCTGCCAAGGCTTATAACGGAGCCGCGTCGGGCAAGCTCGGGATGTACAATTGGCGACATCGTTATGGTCTGATAGTTAATGCTGATTGGAACCGATAAGCGGCGACCCCTTTGCGACTCTGGAGAGGGGAAAATCAGTTCTAGTTTTATGTTTTAACATTCGGCAAATCGTTTACCAGAAGGATGTTTGCCTGGCGCCTGGTAAGTCCTCGATTGATCACCAATTGAGATCTGCTTTCGCATCTTGTGCGAGGCACCATTGTCATGTTTACAGCGATCCAGAGATACTGACCGGACTTCTGAAAATATGTGATGTCTACTTTGCAACGGAGAAACTTTATAGTTAGCGGAAAGAGAGTAAATTAAAGAATCGGTATGATATCAGTACGACATGGTAAGATATTAATCTCTAAACAGCAAGAATAAATTAAGGAAAAACAGAATACAAATCCATTTAGGTAGAGTTCTTTGTAAAGTCATCACAGGAGTGCAGAAAAGAGTTTTATTCTTGTTATAATTGTTACAAGTTCATATAAGATATATACATACATAATAATATATATATGTATAGTAGGTAAGTATATAGGCACATAAACACACCGTTTGAACATTCAAAGACATCAGGACTTAGGTATCTAGTAATACAGGAGGTGAAGTAAATATGAATACAAATACGAGTACCAATTGACTGTTTAGAAGTGTATCTGTGATTCGGATAGTACTATACACAGATATGTAGATATGTTTTACATCTATTTGGACAGTAAGAATAAGTAAATCGAGTATTTATATTTAAATAGATTTAGTAGTTGTAGTTCAGTTTCACAACACATATTACAATTTAAATTAATATTTTAACTCATTCGAGTCTTGTTTTGTTCCCTAATCAAAAAGCATTCAGTTACATTTGTGTGGATCCTCTTTTTTGTTTAAAATTTTGGCAAACTTTTTGTTGAAATACCTTTAGATGCCCGCCGATCCAGATGTGCAGCCCTCTGGTCCTTCTGGGCATAGGATTGCAGGGAACAGCGACGTAATCTCTTGTCTCCTTTGTTCTGCTAAGAGAAAGACACATTTAACTATATAAAAATCAACAAATGTGAGAGCGATAAAACGCCTTTTACCGATTTGTAATGCTGATTGATATCAGAGGCGGCCTTTAGCAAGAGGTAAATAAATACCAAAGCAAATAAATAAATGATGGGCTCTGCTGTATTTGACTTTTTGGCAACCTCCTTTTTCCTGTTCAATGCCGAAGTTTTACTTGACCTTGAAGCAGTCGCAACGCTATTTCCAATTTTCATATTCTTTAGTTTTTGCTTTTTAGTTGAGCGATGCGAAATGTGTTCTTGAATTGTAAATATTTCCATTTTTCTGCAAATCGGTTGATCCGCAAGTTTTTTTTCTTCGAGTGGAAAAGCATTTGGCTCTTGGCTCTCATCACTCTGAATGGATATTTCGACGGCATCAACACCCGATTTAAAGTAGTAATCATAGTTAATCTGCAGTCCAGCGATCATTAGATATATGGTAGAGAGAACCACTAAAATGCCCAGAGGCACCACATGATGATTGTTAGTTTTCCTTCTTAGTTTTCCATCCCGAACCTTGAGCTTATCATCAATCCAAGTGTCTTCCAGCGATTCCGTTTGCATTCTTTTCAATATTGAATAAAATCGGTCCACGAGTTGCACTTTAATATTTTATTTGCGCGCAAATATGTATCTATCAACTACAGGTTGAACTCCTTTTAGGAAAATCGATAGGACGACTTTTGGCATATTAAAAACGAGTATTCTTTATTGGTTTTTCGTTTAATAAAAGCTGTTATGCAGTAAGGAACTTAATTTGGCTTCAAGTGTATTATTTTGTCGTTTATTGTAATTTAAATTATATATCTTTTGAAGATGTTCAATGTAAAAACACTGCGTTCTATCACAACGAATAAATCCGAGTGCGAATGTGAACGCGATGTTGTTGAGTGTGTGTGTATGTCGATGAATTACATTCCTCCCCTTTACTTTCTCGTCAGATTGTGTGTGATGGTTGAACTTAAACAGGTTAATTCGTCCAATATGCCTATAAAAAAGCCAATAGAATATATTATTTTGCAGCAACCGTTCGGTATTGCGGTCGTTGGTAGTTTAATCAGGACATTTAACTCTATATAGATACCTGTGATTTCTAAACTTTCGGTGTGGTTGCTGAAGGTATTATGAAGATTGCTTTGAACACCATTATGGCGCTTGAACATGGTTGTGCGTAGGCTTTGCTCTAAAAATAATAATAATATATATCAATGATAATTAAGGAAATATGATTGACAAACTTACTTCGACGTATGCCAATAGGCTTTGGTTTAAGTACTACAGTTCTTGCGTTTCCAGCAGATTTGGTATTGATGACGTTTCTTCGATTTCTCCTAGATTCATAGAGGATAATAGATGGCGGAGAACAAATTAAATTCGTCGAAACGACTTTATTTGTACACTCATCCGTTTCATCAACAGCAGTCTTTTCATTTTGTTTTGCGTCGTTTTCATCTGCAGCAATTGTGCTGTGAAATTTACGCAAAATCGTGCGCAATATCTTAAATCGTTTGATTATACGTTCCCATTGAACCTGGGATGCACAGCTAAGTATTGCCTTGCACTCTCGCAATATACGAATAAAGTTTTCGAAGCACTCTCGACCGAGTGGTAACCAATCCTTTTGATTAATCTCTAACTGAAAGTGCTCTAGTATAATAAATCCCATCTGCACCAAGTCGTCTAGGTGGAACTTATCAAACTGCTTCTCAGATGCAATTATGCCCGTGCTGAGAAGTTGCAAGTAGCATGCCACGAATGCACGACTTTCGATGATCTCGTGAAGAGCAGTCTTGTATTTCGAGATTTCCTCCTTGAAATGCTGCTCCAGTAACTCGGAATGCAGATCGGAAGCATTGCTTTGCAGTGACGGTATTAAACTTGTATCCAAGTACTCAAATGAGGCGAGACAGCTTCTCACCAATGTTTTGACTAAAATTAAGTTTAATGTTAGTAAGAAAAATTTAATTTCGATTGTGCTTACTCTTTAAGCCGGGAGCATAAATTATCGCAAAAATTCCAATTTGTGTGGCGCGATCTAAGTTCACATCGAAATCTGCAATGTACTCATCAATCGTAGAATCTGATTCGGTACGCAGTATGTTGCGTATCTTATCGACTGAGATCTTTTGGAAATCCAAAAAACATGTGAACACCAAGCGCAACAAGGCATCATTAATGTGATCGTCCAGTTGGTGAAGTGCATGCTCCAATGCCATGGCTCTTAGTTTTTGATTGGCGTAGTTGGATTTCGCCTGGCATTCGTCTTGAAATGCGCTGCAGTCCCGCATGACCTAAAACAAAATTGTAGCCCAATGAATAATTAATTAAAAGAGTACAATCGATCGACTTCGAGATATCCGCTTCCCAAGCTCTGTTCTTACGGACAAAAGGACTTACCTTTTGACAAAGAGCACTCAAGGCCTTTTTATCCTGCTCCAGGGCGACATTGGCGAACGATAATGCTTGGCCCAGAAGTAAATCTATTTCTGACTTGATTTGCTTAGCCAGTACCATGTCCTGGTCGTTCACATTGCTATTGTCCTGAGGAGGCTCCATAAAGTCTGATAATGAATCCAAAAGCGAGTCCAACACCGTCTGGAATGCCACAGCTTCTATGGAGTTGTGTTGGGCTTCTCCATTGCTGTTGGACTGCCCCAAGGCAAAACTCAGACGCTTGAGACACACCGAAATGCGGTCAATGAAATGCTGATGACTGGCCTAAGAGATGTTTACAAGTAGTGCAAAATGGAAGTACTATTTGAATAGATTTCTTACCTGAATCCGTGATCCGCTTGTAGTCTCGGTTTGTATCGTGCACTCCAAATGCCTAATACAAATTACAATTTGCATTAAGCACAGACAAACGACATGCAAAACACCTTGCTCCATTTGATGGCCAAGATGTTTTTGCATAGTATTCGAAAAGGCCAAAAACTCAGCACAAAAATCCTGTAAACAAAGGGCGCAACCAATTCAATTACAAACCACAACGGCATAAATGAAAGAGCAAAGCATACATTCAACCAGATGACGTCGCCGATGTAGGTGGGACCACCACGGTTCAGAATGTGCACGCAATCGTTTAACTTTTCTCTTAATAGCTGCATATTTTTGGTGCAATATAAGCTCACTTGTTGCACATGCAAAACAAAAGTGCAAACAATGTTTGAAAAAAAAAGTGGCAGCCCGATAGTCTGCCAGCGCCTCTGGCAACGCTGTGCCCTTTGACACTAATGTTGCCAGACTTCTGAAATGACGTCTGACGTACAGACGCAGACGTACACTATTTTCGATAGCAAAAATTGTAGTATTCTTAATCCATTAACATTAAAAAATTAATTGATACACATGTGCAAAACGTACTGAGCATTGGCCAATCAATTGCAACAGTTGCAAATTATTGTCCGCCATCTGCTTATGAACATTAGCCCCAACCCAAGTAGATTTTGCCCAATATTGAAATACGACAAGTGCAAGACAAGAGAAGAGAAGCGACGACAAGAAAATGAGCACGTCAAATGCAAGCCGTAAGGAAACGGAACGCACCAAACTGATGCAGGATAAATGTCAGACGCTGTTGACGCAAATGCTGCGTGATGATGACAATAAATATTGCGTCGACTGCGATGCCAAGGGTAAGTGAATGCAAATGCATACATACATATACATGTTTTATTGTTATGGGCTGAGGGTGGGGAGGGGCAGGGCAGGCTAACGGCCCAACGAGGATTAGAAGCTCTGGCAACCTCTGGTGGCAACCACACAACAATACATACGTATTCACCATGCCACAATCCTACGCTTTTTTAGAGTCCGTTGCGTGAGCTGTGCGCGGTTAGCAACAATAGCAGTGGGGTTATTAAATCACTCTTTGTTTATCTTACACTCACACATACACATATGCAAGCGTTTATTCACATTTATTGCTGTCAATTGCAGGGCCTCGCTGGGCATCATGGAATCTGGGCGTGTTCCTGTGCATACGCTGTGCGGGCATCCATCGTAACCTGGGCGTTCACATCTCGCGCGTGAAGAGCGTCAATCTGGACGCCTGGACACCGGAGCAGGTGATCTCGCTGCAACAAATGGGGAATTCGCGTGCCCGTGCCGTGTACGAGGCGCAGCTGCCGGATGGCTTCAGACGCCCCCAAACAGACACGGCTCTCGAGAACTTCATTCGCGCCAAGTACGAGCATAAAAAGTACTTGGCCCGGGAATGGGTGCCGCCTTCACCACCGAAGGTGGACTGGGCCAAGGAGATCGATGAGGAATTGGAGCGGCAGAAGCGTAAAAAGAAATCAGCTCAACCCAGTCTGGGCATCAGCAACATCACCAGCTCCAGCCTAACTGCTGACAAACGCCCCTCGGCGACAGCGGTGAAGAGCACGCCACTTCCAGCGCCGCTGCCAAAGCCGAAACCCAATCAGGTTGGTGGCTGCAGTCCAAAGACATCGCATCGCGTGCAGTCTAACAGCACCATTAGTGCTGGCGAAAGTGATCTCCTGGGCCTCTCGTCGCCCACGAAGCCCATAACTGCCGGCGGTGGTAGCCAGGATCTGCAAAACGATAGCTTCAGCAGTTTTCTGAGCGCCACTTGCAATGTGAGTGCCATTACCACACCCGAGAAGACCAATGGCAATAATGCGGACAATGCTGCCTCCCTTGCCATGCCCAGTCAGCCAAACTCGTTGGCCCAGCAGGAGCAGGACTTCTTCAGCCAGGGCACACTGGGGGGCGGCGGCAGCGACAAGGATCAGTCGGGCAAACTATCCAAAGATAGCATTCTGGCATTATATGGCAATGCACCCACCACACACAATCCACAATTGAGCTTCGGCAACTTCACGGGCATGGCACCCGGCGGCTACATGCATCACCAGCAACAGCAGGTGCCCCAGCAGACTCACCATCAGTTCATGACACCGCCAAACTCGGTAAGCATGTACAATGCTCCAGTCATGGCTGCCCCGAATGCATTCAGCAATGCACCAACTGCCGGCGCCATGAATCTGGTGGGCAACGTAAGCTTTGGCGGCGGACAGTTTCCAAGTGCCGGCGGTGGTAGCCCGTTCATGTCAACCAATAGCATGGGCGGACAAGGATCGCCAGCAAATTTGATGCAGACCAATCAAAGCTTGCTCAGTGGCATGCAGCTCTTCGGTGGCTCAGCTGCTCCACAGTCGACACCACAGCAGCAGCAACAACTTGGACTTGGGATGAATGTGATGCAGCCGATGTCGAGCGGCTTGCCTTCAACTGGTGGATATCCAGCCACCACTGGCACAACCGCCTCGTCGCTGACATCCAATCTAAATCAGCAATTTGGCAATTTGAATATCGGCAATGTTTGGCAATAAATCAAGACTACTCTGTGCATTCCCTTATATAAGTAGTACTCTACATATAAGGTCGGTCCACATGCTGAGCTAAGCAGCGCAGCGCTGCGCTGCGCTGAGATAAGTTATATTTGTTTATACATATACCTTAACGTATATTTATAACTTTTTGTACCTACTTGCCGCCAATCCAGTGCTTGTGTTGAGAGGACATCGTATTAATAGGTGAATTGTGTATTTTCCTCATGTTTATTTGTTTGTAAGAGACATTGTAAAAACAAAACGAAAAAAGTAACAAAAACACTTTGGCATATGTACGTATCTGAGCATACAGACTTACATACATACATACATAAATACATACGTAGTAAGTATTCTTATGATACATACATACATATGATTACAATTTGGTGGCGTACGAATTTGATACACTTCATAAACAATATTGATTCAAATGCATGCATATACACAAAGTATTTAAAAGTAACATTAAAATAAAATCATCAATTCAATAAGTGCTTCTAGTGTGTATGTGCGCTCATCCATTCATATGCATTGTGTACGCCCACCCAAATTCAAATCTCTGGGGAGAGTAAGTACGATTTTAACGGCAAGAGTACTTTGTAAGTTACATTTATTTGATCCTTAGCTGAGAACTCGTTGTCATCATGTATGTAAGTGTATGTATGACTTTCAATACCTAATCTACAGCATGAAATACGTATGTACTTTACATTTAAGTGAATTCAATTTTAATAAAAACAAAATAAAATATCCGTGAATTATGTAATAATAAATACATAACTATAACTAATTTTTCACCACTTGTTTTTGTTGAGTTTAATTGACCTGCCATTGAGTTCAAATCCACGCGCCAAAGAATTGCCAAAGCAAAACAGCTGAGCGCCAAATTACTCTCCATTGTGCTCTCTTTCGATTCTTCCTCTTTTTCGATGCGTCGTCAATGCAACGCTGTGCACTATAAATATTCCCTGTTGCTCTTCACACCCCGCCATCTAGGGTTGAACACGTCAACCTAAACAACACTGAAATAAATACGGAAAGTCAAATTAAAGTTTAATTTCACGATTGTTCAGCTACACTCATCAGAAATTATGAGCGAGGAAAACACAGAGGAGGCTGTACCCAAGCCAGAGGTCGTCGGTGATCTGAGAGAGCGGAAACCACTAGAGATTAACAAGGAGTTGTCAACGAAAGAAGCGTATTTTGCCAGCCTCGAAGAATGGGCCAAGCAAGCAGCACTTATCCAAATGTTCCCCAACTATCTGTTAGCTAACTATAACTATCCGCCACTGCTGCAGGCGCAAGTGCCCTTTGTGCCGCCAGCAACGGCGCCTGGCATCGAACATCTACCGACGACAAATCGACCAGCTCATCAGCTGCCTCCGCAGGCAGCTGGAATCAGGAATGCGCTTGGGAATGTGCCAGTTGTGCGACCGAACTTCAGTCGCTTTCGGGTGATGGACGAGGCGCAGCAACAGGATATTATACAGAGGATCGGTGGCACTGAAGTGGTTGTGGCACCTTTCTGGAAGAGAGCCGTCGCAGAGGGAATCGACATATTCATCTTGTTTATACTGAAAATAATTGTGACCTTCTCGTTGTTTCACGTCTTCGATCTGGACTTTGACAAGGATGTGATGCGCAAGGCCCTGGACGAGGAGGACATATTTGTGAGTTTCTTCGACATCTCCATGGACTTCATAACGTTGTCATCCGATCTGCTACTCATCGAACTACTCACCAAATTGATAGTTTGCTTCTACGAATGTCTCTGGACAGTCTTCTACAACGGCGCCACGCCTGGCAAATCACTGATGAAGATCCGCATACTATACGTGGAAGCTGTCGTCCCTATGCAAGCGCCCGTTATGCCACATTTCGTGTTTCAGCCCCAGCGCGAACCCTTGCGAGCTCTGCTTTATCCAGCAGAAACTCCCAGCTTTCTGAGAGCCCTGATGCGGGCTTTTGCCAAGAATCTGGTCATGACGCTATTGTTTCCCATCTGTGTGGTTATGATCTTCTTCAAGAACAATCGCACAGCGTACGACATTATTACCAAGACGATAGTGGTGGAAAACACTTCGAATCCTGTTCAGCGTCCTCATCAGCAGTAGTCAGTTGGTCTGGATCAGGATTAGGGGCATCGAAGGTATCGATATAACGCCAAATTTTGTTGGGAAATGGCAATGGCAGTGACATATTCATATACACACACAATATATTCAAATTTATGTAGGATTTTTGTTATAATTTACTAAGATATCTGGCAGTTTTGTATTCCATTATGTAAATAGAGAAACGATGATAACGAAGTGCAATTCGAATCTTATTCATTTATTAAACAACAAATCATCAAGTATGAGATTTGAGTATGCAATTTCTTCAAACGTGGCAGCTGAATTTATTTAACATTCACATTCTTCAGGGTCTGCGACAGTAGACTGCCCTTGCCCGGCACATGCAGTGGGGAACCCTTGTAGCAGGCCACCAGCTCGCCATTAGTCATCAGATCGGGAGCACAGGTCTCGAACACCTTCTTCTTGGGGTTCAACTGAGCATCTGGCTGGCGGGTGTAACCCTCACAGTGCACCAAATCTCCCGGAACGGCGCCAGCTGGAGGACTCAACACTTCAACCTTTTCGGCAGATGAGGCACACATGACCATAGCTTCAGAGACAACGCCACGCATCTTGGCCGGCTTCAGGTTGCAGAGAACGACCACAAGGCGATTCTGCATCTCCTCGATGGGGACAAATTTCACAAGCCCTGAGACAACTGTGCGTGGGGTTGGCTCGCCGCAATCGATTTTCTCCAGATACAAGCTGTCCGCATCCGGATGCCGTCCCACCTCAACAATTCTGCCGACTCTCATATCCAGACGACCGACATCAACGGGGGCTTCAGCAACTGCACTTGGCTTCTCAGTCGCCTGTTTCTTTTCCTTGACTTTCTTCTCTTTGGGCGCTGGCGCTGGTACTGCTGCCGCAGATTCTGCGGCTGAATTTGCAGCTTGTTGGCGAGTTGCGGCATTTGCAGAGGAGTCGTCAGCTTTAGTGCACATTCCACGGCTACCGGGAACTGCAATTTGTTTTTTGCCATTACGAATTTCCAGGATTCTTAGTTGCGCCAAAGCGCCTTCCAATTCCTGGCTCAGTTTGGCGTTTTCCTCAATTAATTCGTGTTTCTTACGTTCTACAAGTTCCTTTTGTATTGTCGCCAACTGAAATAAAGCATTATCATTAACATATTTAATCATAATATTCTAGTTTATTAGCTCACCTCTTCCTCTAATGAGTTAACCAGACTCTGGGCACGTTCGTTATTTTCAATAATTTGTTGCAGTGCAGCCATTTTAACGTTTTTTGTAAGGTGCTTCCTTGTTAAGTTTAGTGCAATTCTGCATGTGGCACGCAGCATTTCTGTCATCCAGTGTGACCATATCTTGGTCACATACATATACTGTCTTAAGAATCATCGTAGTATTTTATATACCAGAAATTGTCGATGGCAATCTGACAATCAGCTGTAAACCAAAACACAATTGTTGCACTCTGACTTTTCGAAAAGTAAACAATGGACGATAATGGTGATAACTGATCGGCTTGGTTTGATATTTGTGGCAAACACGCAGAAATGTGTTCCAAAACGAAGAAGCCATGAATTTTATGTCTTATCATTGTTTTAAGGGTAAATTAAGCCAACTCCACACAACAATTTAAATTAATATTATTGGATATGGAAGCAATACACTTGAGTCTAAAATACCACGTAATTTACCAAAAATAAAAGTTTGTTCTCAGATTCAGTCATTGTTTCCTTACGATTTAAGTATTACCAAACTACTCGTATAAGTTAAATATTTTTTGAAGCAAAATAGTACGTTTTGAAATTTATCTGCGGTCACACCGTACGCAACAACAACTAATGCCAATAATAATAATTCTTTTCATAACAAAATAATAATAAATAAAAATACATATATAAAGTGTTTGTTCAGATGGATTATGTTTATTGTGGAGGAGCCGATCAAATCGGCGGCTCTGAAGATATTTTAAGTATGACAAATACCGACAATACATGTATATACATATAAATATTTTGTTTGTAACTTTCTCCGCTCTGGTTTTTAATATTTTTTTTTATTTTTGGCCAAATTTACAAAAGGTGTTTACGATACTGACCCTTCCCGTAGCTCCGATCACTATTCGCCAAGTTTTAACGGTTTCAATATTGGCTCCAGCGATGCGGATTATGTCGCTAGCCCAATCCCCATTCTTGCTGACGGTGGAGAAAATTTTGGCGTTTCAACCGTGGCGTTTGATGACTACGAAGAATTGCTGTGGATGGGCAATCAAGGTGTAAGTAACGAGCGTGCCATGGTTGATTCTACTAAAAATATTGCCTAATTTGTAATCCTTGCAGGGACATGTCACCTCGTATTATACCAGCTCTTTGCAAAAATATACATCATTCCAAGTGCACGACAGCGATATTGTGCGACAAATTATTACAATTGATTCGGGAGTTCTAGTATTAACGCAGACCTCGCTGCGTCACCAAATCCGGCGAGGCCTTCCAAAGTTTACCCACAAGTGAGCTTTCATTTTCGAAAAATTTGTTTGTTTTGCATTGTTAAGCATCCTTGCGCAGGTCCAACAATATGGTGGAAATGGTTTCCATGTTGCAGCTATCGCCACATCGTTTGGTCATGGCTGGTCTGCAGGAGGAATTAATTGACTTTGATATGGGAAGCCTAAAGGAGACGAGGCTGGAACATGTCGGAACCGCTGGCTGTACGGTGCTGCGCAAAAATTCGCGTTATTTATTTGCAGGCGATCAATTTGGAACAGTCACCTTACGAGACTTAAACACCCTCAACGTAGAGCACACAATCAAAACACACTCGAACAGCCTCTCCGATTTTGATGTGCAAGGCAACTATTTGATATCTTGCGGCTATAGTGGTCGGCAAAACAACTTGGCAATCGATCGTTTTCTGATGGTCTACGATCTGAGAATGTTGCGTCTGATTTCACCCATACAAGTCTTAATTGATCCACAAATGCTCAAGTTTCTGCCGTCGCTAACATCACGTCTAGCCGTCGTGTCTAGTTATGGGCAATTTCAGTTGGTAGACACAGTCGAGCTTAGTGAGCCACGCGTCTCAATGTATCAGATTAACACGAATGGCAGTCAGTGCCTGAGCTTCGACATTAGCTCCTCATCGCAGGCTTTGGCATTTGGGGATCAGTCTGGTCACATTAATACGATCGCATCAATTCAAACGCCTCAGCCGCAGTTTAATAACTTTTCGCGCAACACTGAGTTTGCAGATGTTGTGCCGCAATTGCCGATGGTACCATTTACAGACACCAATTTCCCTTTGTCCTCGGTGATGTTGCCGCATTTAACGACTGGCACACGTTGGTTTTCCGATTGGCCCGAAGAGCTGTTGCGCTACGGTTACCATCGTCCAAAGACCATCGATGCCGACGTACTTAATAATATGAAAATGCAGGGTCCCATTGGTTACTCCCCGAATCCAAGGACTGCGCTTCGCAATCAAATCCCTTACTGCCTGATCGAGCAAGGACAAGGCGGTTCTTCGAATGCGAATGCAAATGGTAATACGGCGGCTGCAAAGGCAGAAAATGGGGTCAAAATCATACCACGAAGATATCGAAAGGTCGAGTTAAAGTACACCAAATTGGGCACCCAAGATTTTGATTTCGAGCAGCACAATCAGACGATCTTTGCCGGGCTTGAAGCCACCTTGCCCAATTCGTATTGTAATGCCATGTTGCAGGTAATAACTGTTGACAACTGAGGGAATTAATATGTGCCATTAATCTCCACCTATTTATTAGATTTTGTACTTTACCGACCCATTGCGATTGAAGCTTTTTGACCATTCCTGTTCAAAGGAGTTTTGCTTATCCTGCGAATTGGGCTTCCTGTTTCACATGCTGGACAAAAGCACTGGTTGGTTGTAGTACTCATACAAGTAACACGGCGATTAAATAATGTACGCAAAACTTATTCTAGCTTCTACGCCTTGTCAAGCCAGTAATTTTCTGCGCTCATTTCGCACAGTTCCCGAAGCCTCCGCTTTGGGATTGATTTTATCGGATCGCTCGGCAAATGTCAATTTGATAACCTTAATTCAGGCAAGTAGTTCAGTCAAGTTGTACATTCTAATTGTGGAGGTAATTAACAATTCCTCTTTTTAGAACTGGAATCGTTTTATATTGCATCAAATGCATTATGAAGTTCTAGACTCGGGAAAGAATTCGCCATTAAACGGTTCTCAAAACACATCATTTGCAGGTAACATCGAAAACTCTTACCTTACAGATATTTCCATATCATTCCATTTATGTTTTTTAGGGGACAATACGTGCTCAACAGAAAATACAGCATCCTCGGATTTGTATGATTCAATCTCGGGTAACTATTTTCAAGGATAATGATATTTTTTCATTATACTTTATGAACACTTTCCAGACGAGAGCGCTAAGGAGGAGGAACGGGAACGCTGTAAGATAAATGCAGAAACCGAAATAAGTAAAATTTTTGGAACCAAACAGATTTGCATTAACCGATGTCTTAAGTGCCAAGCAGAGGTAAGCATCGAATTTCGTACTACACTTTTAAATAAAACTTTTTATTTTCACAGAAATCAAAAGAGAATATACTACTCGCTTGTAACTTAACTTACCCTACGCATATAAAAGATTGTGAGCAACATTTTGATTTTGGCAGCATTTTGAAAAGATCTCTCAGCTCGGAGAAAAACATTCAAGCTTTTTGCGAGAACTGTAAAAAGTTTTCACCAACCAATCAAAGCGTTAAGGTAATATCCCAAATATTTAGAGAGTACTTTAATTTAATTTCCCATTTTATTTGTTAGGTAACGTCATTACCACAAACACTGGCAATTAACTGTGGCTTAAACAATGAGAAGGATATCAGTTTTCTAAAGAGACAGCTGAATCGATGCAATGACAGGCCAGCAGCAGAAACCGTCTCATTAAGCACCAGCAAGCCATGTCGTTATGGAGTCAACTGCTCGCGAAGCGATTGCCATTTCATGCATCCGGATCGGTTGGTTTACATAGCATATTGTTAGATTTTTAATAATATCCTAAACTAACTTTACGTCTGACAGAAAATCGCCATCGCACACCAATCAATCGGCAAATGTAAATAGTTCGCCAAGTGCTCGCCAAAAATCTTGGTTCCCTTTAACATTCAAATTGGGACTTAGCGAGCCAGGTGAATTAATCGTGCAATCTCCCACTAACGCCACGAAATCAGAGCAGGAGGAAGACAATGAAGAGCAGCAAGAGCAGACGTTTGCTAAGAGCAGTATTGAGCGAACATATGGATTGCATGCTGTTCTCTGTCAAATTGACGATGGCACACAGAAGAATCTAATATCATTGATTAATGTGCAACAGAAATATCATGCAATGAAAGCAAACTCCGCGGATACATCTGATTCGCAGAGTCAATGGTACATCTTTAATGATTTCAGGTAACATTTTGAAGCTTGATGTGGAAAATGTAATATGAGGATTTTACACGTTTTCTTAGCATATCTCCTGTGCCACCACAAGAATCAGTGTGGTTCACCCTGGATTGGAAGGTCCCATGTGTGCTTTTTTATCAATGCGTTGAAGATGATGTCGGATCTAACGAAAGTGTTGAGGAGCTTTCTTCCACGCTAAAAAGTTTGGATTTACCTATTACTCCAACTAATCCGTTCTTGCAAGTATGTTTGCTGATATCACTTTTGAAGATCCACATGACATTCAAAACCCTTATAGGACATTCTAAACCCGATGGTAAAAAATCTTAGCGCAGATGCCACCTTTAAGCCACTTCAAAGAAACGAGTTGCCGCAAGCTGGCGATTTAATTGCAATGGATGCTGAATTCGTTACATTGAATCCAGAGGAAAATGAAATACGTCCAGATGGCAAAACAGCAACAATTAAACCGTGTCACATGAGTGTGGCGCGCATATCATGTATTCGGGGGTATGTACATTAAAAATGTGTTAAGCATTCTATAATTATATTAATGGGATTCTCAATTGCAGACAAGGACCCGATGAAGGTGTTCCATTCATTGATGATTACATTTCGACACAAGAAAAAGTTGTGGATTATCTAACACAATTTTCAGGCATAAAGCCAGGCGATCTGGATGCCAATTTCAGTAATAAGCGATTGACCGCCTTGAAATATTCGTATCAGAAATTAAAGTTTCTAGTTGATGTCGGCGTCATATTTGTAGGTCATGGCTTAAAAAATGATTTCAGGTGATTTGCAATACATTTTTTTTTTGGCAATGAACAAATTAATTTTGTAATACTCTTTCAGGGTCATCAATATTTATGTACCGTCCGAGCAAATAATCGATACGGTGCATTTGTTTCATTTACCCCACCATCGTATGGTCTCATTACGCTTTCTGGCTTGGCACTTTCTTGGTATATTTATCTATTTGAAATCGTAACTTCCTTTTATGAATAAATTTGTTGATAGGTACTAAAATACAATCGGAGACGCATGATTCCATAGAGGATGCTCGCACAACACTTCAACTCTACAAGCATTACCTGCAGCTGCAAGCAGAAAAGAAATTTACGGTCGCGTTGAAAAATCTTTACGACCGTGGCAAACACTTGCAATGGAAGGTGCCGGAGGACTAAGTACCCGTCAATTGAAGAATAGATTGCATAATCAACGTAAATGGTACCACGGCCAGCTAAACGCAAGTTTTTAATGTAGTTTTGTATATGACACAAAAATTCCATTTATCTTGTACCTCAATTCTTGTTGAGCCAAAAGTATATAAATAAATTCAAATATATTTTCATTAATTCGCCGTATTTTCAGTAAGTATGTGGCACTCTTCATTGTTATACTATAATATTTAATTAAAATATTTAAAAAATGTCCTGGCGGGTTCCTTTGTGATCCTTTTTTAAGGATATGATATGAACTCGGCCGTATTTACACTTCAGTTTTATTTTGATTAAAAATAATTATATATGATCATTATTTTAGGTTTTATAAAATGACTTAAAAATAATCAGCATCGTTGATGAACATCTGTAACAATCATAAAATGATCATCATTATTAATTTTGTAGAATATAATTTGTAATTATTACAGTCCCTAGTTTTCACTTCAGAAATAAATGTGCTTTAGAAAGATCATTCGATCTTCATATTTTCCCGACAAAGCCATATAACTATTTACTTATTTTGATCCTCTTTTTAAGTCATAATTTTGTTTTTTTTTTAAGTTCAAGTTAGACTTACATAGAGGCAGGGTATTTCACATTCCACCACACACGATTTTAGCTTTTTATTGTACTTTGTACATATTAAACATTTCTAATAAATTGTATTCTAGCATATCGGGCAGATTGACGCGTACTCTTCCGATATGCTAAATATACTTCTGTATATGAAGTATATTCTAGATTTTGGATGCCCATGCGTTTTGTTGTCTGTTAACACGGGTTATCTAGAAGTTCAGTTTTCCGAACTTGGCCACTTTAATTTATTGTTGATGCTTTGCAGGAACATCAGATTAGGCTGAGATTAGCGCTTCTTTGAAGTCGATTTAAATCAAATATGCATTTATACGTGAATGTAAGCAAATGCACTCTTTGTGCTAAATATAAAATATCAAATACATTCAAATGAGTATGTATTTATGTATGTATGTGTGCTGCTTATTAATGTAAGGCAAATCTGGTTGTTAATAGAACTCGTTGGTGGGTATTGCCCATCGGATTGCTGACCAATCAATAACAATACACAGAGTGTTCAGTATTTAAGAGGAACTTTAGAGAACATGAGCTTTAACATATTTCATACTGCAATGATTTTGTTATTCATAGAGGGTGTTTATTAACCTGTGAGAATTAGCAGATTGTGACAGAATCCGATGTTAATTGACAGGTTCTCTTACAGGTAGCTTAACTGTGGGGTCAACAACAACATCATAATTTTTTCTGAATTCCCCATCCGCGATCTTAGCTTATCAGTCCCAATGGCGTCGTATGGGAAAATTTAGCATTACATCTGCCGATCACCAAGCTATATAAGCTCGGTCAGCGTTGTAATAACTGCATTCGTTGGAATTACAAGCACAACATGGCTTCGTACCTGTTACTTGGATTAAGCTGCAGTCTTTTGCTTTGCGCTGGTAAATAAATGTGCTTATTTATTTAATTATATTTTAAATGTATTGGATTCTTTTAGTTGTTGAGTCACGTACTCCCCAGTTGCCTGAACAGGGCGTCCATTTTCAGCACAATCCTGCTCAGGGAGAGCATATCTACACTGACGAACAAGGAAATACTTTCGTGCATTCGAAGAAGTCTCCCCGAGCAGCAGAGTACATAGATCGTCAAGAATTTGTTCCATTTGGCTCTGCTGACGACGAAGTGTACGTACGTGGTCGTAATGAAGGGACCTACACTGTGCCTGGCGTGAAGGGCACCTTCGGATACAGTACTTCCAAGGGACAGCATGTCTATTCAGATAATCAGGGCAACACCTTCACCCATCAACGGGGTGGTGGCGCAGGGCAAGGTAATTTAAATGCATATCAGTTGATAATTGATTTGTTAATTGGTGAATTCCTTGATTATTCTTTAGGCAGTCACAGCATAAGTGGACCTGGTGTTGTTGCTCAGCACACACACAAACGTCAAGAACGTAGTCCTGATTTGGTTGTCGCTCGTCCAGATCGCAAGGTCTACGTGGGCAACGATGGCAGCTTTCTGGTTCAACGACAAGCGCGTAGTCCACATGATATCTACCTTTCGCGACCAGGTAAAACGGTGTTCCCTGGAGCTGACAGCCATTTGTTGGTTGTGCGGGAACGACGTAGTCCAGCTGGTGACCTTCGTAAGCGCGTCCGCCGCGCTAGAGTCCAAGGCGAAAATTTCGTAGCCCGTGACGACCAAGCAGGTGTCTGGAATGACAATGTCTCCGTTTGGAAGCGTCCCGATGGTCGCACAGTAACTGTTGACAGTCAGGGTAATGTGATTACATCGGGCAGTCCAAATGGACGAGGTCCACAATATGTAAGTAAAGCTTTCCGATGAATGATTCACTCACTAACCCAAACAATATCCACAGTATCGCGGCTGAGCTCAAACTAACTAACAACTGGAGCATTTGTCAGTGCACTCAATGGAAGGAAGCGGCGCTCTATGTACAACACAATTATAGAATTGAAAATGTGTATTAAATGGATATTTAATAAAAACAATTTAATTGTATTATTTGACTACTACAACTTAACTCGCTGCTACGCGGACGTAACATTTTCACATAAATATTTGCATTTTGTTGAAGTTTGCTATTTGACATGCAATGAACTGCAGCAAAACTATTTTTGGCATCAGATATACTTTTGAATATTGTATACAAAATATATTTTTTATACCATAAATCTGACAAAAATGTACGAATGCCCAAGGATCAAGTAAAGCAGAAGAAGATGCACGAATTCAAGGATACGAAAACGTAGACCAGAAGAAGACTAGATATTGATAAGAAGTATTGCTTTTAAAATAAAACAGAAGCAGTTGCTTGTTAACGCTAAGAGTAAACCACTAGACGTTGTTCGACAGTAAGGAGAAGAAAAGGTTAAATTCCCCTGGAACCTACTCCATCGGGACCTAAGGCTACACTCTGTTGCGGAACAAATAATTAGACACACGAGCAGATACAGCGACAGACTGAGAGCTCATCAAAGCAGGCTCGCTACGAGAGTCCTAGGATTTCCATTGACGATTCGTAAAACATGGCATTTTATTTAGTCATGATTTAAGCTTTCGGTAGGTTCTTACAAATTTTCTGGAATAAGTTGTTTTAGTACTGTTGCTAAAAGGTTCAAATTAATTGAAAAAAGAAACCCAAAGCAAACGACTGCGAATTTTATACCGAATGAATGAATGACCATAAGTCACCTTTGGGTAACTTCCTAATTTTCAAATATATTCCCAATGGGAAAATCCCTCACTTTTGAGTGATATCTCGGAAGGAAAAAATATGATATAAAGCCGAATAAATTGAATGCTAGTTGTTGATTCCTTACTAACAACATGGCAGTGTACTGGCAACTTGGATTGATCGGAGTGCTCCTCATTAGTGCGGGTATATCAATAAAACTACTTTCTGCTCCATTTAATAATAATAAAATCCTGTTTTGGCTTAAAGTATATGGACAATCTCCGAAGCAAGAAGATAGTCCAGTATTTTTTTCAAACGATGGTCATGTCTTAACCATGGGCAATAATATGATGGTTATGATTGGACCAGACGGCAATAGAGTTGCTATTGACGACGATGGTAATGTGATGTTGCACGGTGGTTCTTCGGGTGGAATACCAATGACGGTAGGTTAAAAATGATTTTTAATGATTACAATTCGCTAACATGAATATCCACAGATTCCCGCTGGAGAGTAGATAAACAGTGCAAAATTGGAGAATTCGTGTTTTATGCTAAGTGCCAGAAAAAATATAAATAAATAAAAGTATATTTCAAGACATCTTACTGGTTTTTAATTGTAACAGATTTATTATGATTTAAAAATCTTAATCCGATTCTCGAAGAAATCATAATTATTTTAAAAAATGTCATACGGGCAATAGAAACATGAAACTCGATACAGAGCGGAATCATTACTCTAGTTTTTGTATTTATATCGTACCCTGTCAAATTGTTATATCAAAAAGTTTCCACATAATTCGAAAGAATGAAACATTTGTCTTAAATTCATCTTAAACTGTGTAATGAATTGGTTTATCACCGCCGTTACAATGTTAAAAGTCAAACTTAATTTGCAAACAAACAAGAATTGTAGTATATGATTAGTCATTTTGATTTAATTTTGGAATGTTTGGGGTCAAGTGTTACTTCAATAAAAAATTCAAAATGTCGAATGCTACGTCACCTTCAAAATTAATATCAAATGGATAAGTAATTACATCAATACAAAGTTTAAAAAACCTACGACAAATAAAATTTGCTTCCGATATTAGTTAAATTTGAATATATATTGTATTACTAATATAATTTATGATAATAATTTATTGCTGGGAAGGGATTAACTAGAAAAATTTTAAATTAAAAAAGACCTATTGAGGCTGGCCATTTGCAGATTCAAATTTCAATACCATCCATATACAAAATCGTTATCTGGTTTAGAAAAATATTGTGTAATATGCGAAAATTTCGTTAACATATAGAGTTTTCCTTCAAATGGAAAATTTCATAGAAATATTATAATTTTTCTCTTATTTTTTTTTGCATTTATTCCGAATTCGAATCTAAGGAGCATGTATTTTGAATAAACTCAGAAATGAAAATAAAAATATGTTTGTAAATTTCAAGATAAAATAAAAAATGGAAACAAAAAAATTAAACTTTTTATACCCGCTTCCCAGGGTATTCTAACTAAAAGCCAACCCAAAATTATCAGTTTCAAAAGTCGCTCAGTTCACAAATGTCAAATGTCAAAAATCGAATAAGAAAATTAATAAACCCCCATATATTTTTTTGGGGGATTATCATACAACGTGGGAAAAATTGTCGAACCTATAATAGATATATAAATGGCCCCGAGTTTGGGGATTTTTTCCTAATACTTAAAGCCTTGTATAAATTTGATGTGGCGACGACATTTAATATCATTCGATTGTCATTGTTCAATCAAGACAGTAAATATGACCTCTCACTTGTTACTGGGAATGAGCTTTGCGCTTTTGCTTGTCGCAGGTAAGATACATAATTTAAAATTGAATTTACAACTCATAATATTGGACTCAATGATCGAATAGCATATGCCTCGAGCGATGATGTTTATTTTCGTGGACGTAAAGAAGGAGCCTATACTGTGCGTGATGTCCCTGGGGTTTTCGAGCAATCGCCTTCCAAAGGAACGCATAGCTACACGGATGAACGCGGAAATTCTTTCCAACACCAAGAACTTCCTGTAGATGGTAGGCAGCAATCTCCAGCACAATCACGACAACAACAACAACAGTCTCCCACTGAAAGTCTTGATGAACGGAAACAGGCAGAATTCTTCTATCAAGAAAAAACGGGCGATACAATAAGTAAGTTCATTTGATTTATACATTAGGTTATTGTCACTCAATCTCTCTTATTTGTGTCCAATAGGTACCCATGGCATAAGAATAAACGGTTGGTAGTTGAAGTTAAAACAATGAATCAATTAAAATGGCTTGTATTTATGGTTGATTCAGATACATAAATAAAAAAATGCATGGACATGCAATCAAGCATAATTTTTATTCGTATTGTTTATAAAATATTTGCAATCGTTTTCTTATTTCCACAGATTTAAATCATATTTGAGATGTATTTAAATTGATTATTATAAGTTAAATCAGGAGGTCGGTATCCGAGGAAGTATTAAGAAAAATACTCTTATCATTTGTGTTTAGTTATTGATTATTATTGTTATAAGTATTTTAAACCAGAACAAAACGTTCGTAAATTTGGGGGATTATTTCATGCATTTTACACGGACAGACGCTGGTCTCATTGGGGCAACCATTGAATTATGATCGTTCCTTAGTCATCAGTCCAAGGTGGAACCTGCTCAAAAAAAACACTTTTGTGGAACCTAATCATAATATGGCAATTAACATTTTGGATTTACCTTTAGATATTTTGATACTTGTCAGCGAACAAATTGAAACATTCGACGATAAAGTGAACTTTGCCAGAACTCATCCAAAGCTGTGGAATGTATTTGTTTATCACCGTCGTAAAGATGTTCAAAGTCAAATTTCATTCGACAATAAACAAGAATTCGAGAACATGATAAATAATTTTGATTTCGTTTTGGAATGGTGGGGTTCAAGTGTTACTACAATCAAGAATCCATATAACTATGTTGACTCTGGAGATTTGCTAGAGGTGGCTGCCAAATTTTGCCCAAACTTAAGTTTTATACAATTCGTGATAAATGGAGATAATCTTAGGAAAGTGGAAGAGAATCTATCGAAATGTCGAATGCTCGCTAAAATTAAAATGCGTATTGATTATCCGGCTAGATGGGAGCGTCCCCTTCAAAAGGAATATCAAGTAGATAAAGTAATAAAATCATTGCATAGTCTTTCAAATCTACGACATTTTGACTTTGGCTCCCATGCCTTAAAAAAAGATGAAAGTTAGTTCAATTTTAATGTACATATATTATGTTTGAAATATTGTTTTCAATGACATTAATTTATTACAGGGAAGGAGTTAAACAATTTGGTTCAATTAGATGAATTAAAAATTGGACCCATTGAGAACGATGACGTCAATGATCTATCCTCTTTGCTGGGCCATTTGCGCGAATTAACAATCGAATACTATCCAGATACAAAGACTTTATCTAATTTAGCAAAACGTTGCATAAATGTGCAAAAACTAAGCTTAGAAGACTATAATAATAGATCCTTTAACAATGAGTTTTCATCCAAATGGAGAGTTGCATATTTTCCCAAACTGACCTATTTGCACATTTTTAAGGGCAGCTGCCAAAATCCTTTTCTCTGTCATTTGGACTGTCGGTACAATAATCAACTTAAAGTTCTTAACATTCCTTGCCTAACCATGGGTGAAAAGGAAATCGCGCGCGTTGCTAAGCTTAAGGCTTTAAAGAACATATTCTGTATGGACATACTGCCGAGTTCAATTGATGTGCTCGTCAAAATGCAATTAGAACACATTAATTACTGGGACTCAAAGACCTTATCAAAAAATCACATACTGCGTTTCGCGAAGGAGTGTAGATCATTGACGAGCCTGAGATGTTCATGTAGGGATTTCGATAGAAACTTTATTTGTGATTTGTTGGATATATTGGAAAGAAAAGGCTTTCAATCTGATCGGCCGTTTCGACTTAATAATACTAGTTACCTTAATGAGCTAGCCAACCAGAAATTGATGCTTGAGGTAAATTACTCGTATGTTGCACTAATTAATGTTACATTACTGTTATTTTTTATCTCTTATTTCAGTTTGCATCTTTCCCGAATTCAAATCTAATGAGCTTGCATCTACGATAGGATTAGAGATAAATCTCAATTTTTATTTACTTATGTTTATTGACAGTTAAAGTAAAAATTATATTACAAAAATAAAAATTCAAAAAACACAATACAAAGTTAAATTTTAATGTGTGTGTGAACCGATGGAGTTCACAGTTCAGTTCACAAATGTCAAAAATTTGATTTTTTTTCAATGACTAATCATAGATATTGGGTAATTTTCCAAAGTGCAAACAGTTTTGGGAATTTCTGAAAAAATTTTGGAAGCCATATATAAATTCCATGCTTCGCCAACATATCATTCAATTGTCATTGTTCAATTAAGACAGTAAATATGACCTCTCACTTATTACTTGGAATAAGCTTTGCGCTTTTGCTTGTCGCAGGTAAGATGCATAATTGAAAATTGAATTAACAGAATAATAATATTGGACTCAATGATCGAATAGCATATGCCTCGAGCGATGATGTTTATATTCGTGGTTCGAAAAAAGGAGTCTACACTGTGCCTGATGTCCCTGGAGTTTTCCAGCATTCGCCTTCCGAAGGAACGCATGACTATAAGGATGAACGCGGAAATACTTTCCAAAACCAAGACCTTCCTGTAATTAATAGAGAAAAGCGAGAGGCACAACCACAACAACAAGCTGGGAAGCAAAGGAATGGACCAGCAGAATTCTTCTATCAAGAACAAACGCCAACTAAAATAAGTAAGTTCATTTGTTTTATGCACTACATTATTGTCTCTCAATCTCTCTTGTTTGTATCCAATAGGTACTCATAACATAAGACTAATCGATTGGTAATTGAAGTTAAAACAATAAATCAATCAAAAAGACGTTATATATTTACAAAATGTGCGTAAATAAATATTACATGGACATGCAATCGAGCACAATTTATTCGTTTTTGTTTATATAAGAGACTGAATCGTTTTATTAGATCAACAAATGTGATTATTATTATTATTATTATGCTTATGTGATTATATTGAAGAATTGAGAATTTCTTTGTACATTTATGGCAGAACTTGTAATTGTTCGGTATAAGAGTATAGAATTCTCTTTTAAATATTGTGCGACAATGCTTGAACATTTGCGAGAAACGCCAATTATACCGTAGCACCATTTTAAAACACAAATTGGGTATAATACGATTGCTTAAACAACCAAGTTACCATTGTAGTCTCCATTATTTGCAGTAATAACAGAAATAGAATATCTAATGAATTTAAAAATATAGCAAGCACGATTGAACGTTAAGAAACCAATTTAACAATTAATTCGTACTAGTTTTGAAGTATCAATCGATGCGTAGGGTATTTTACTGTAGAATCCTCTCGACCGACTCGTTCTTGTTTGTTTTAAATTTAGACCAAGCGGAATGTCAGAGGGCTTTATAGTATAGCTAAACATGTAGGTTGTACCTTAACTCAAACGTATTACCGAGCAAATAAATATTTATACTTCCATTGCTAGTTTGCCACCCAATCTGTATCCCAAACTGTGCTTGAAAAATGAATTAAACTTTTGGAAATCCATCAAACAAATTTGAAAATCCTATTTTTTTTTTTAGAATTCTCGAATTGGGACAAAACGACCAAACGCTCCCATGGAGACGATTTGTCATTTTTTTCGCACCAATTATATATTGGCAAACTGTGAAGAAGTGATCGCCAAGAAAGCGTTCTCTTTGAATTTATCCCATTACCAAATGTCTGAGCTGCCAGATATTATCGAGAACTGTGAGTCACTGATGAAGTTGTATTTGAATCAAAACAAATTAACAAAGGTAAAACACTGACATCTGATGAATATACTTGTATACAGTAGTGAAAGGTCCGTGTTTATAGATTCCATCGTGCCTTGGCAATCTGATGCGATTGCAAGTGCTGGCGCTGGACTACAACAAACTCACCGATTTCCCCATGTGCATCTGTGACTTGGTCAGGCTAAAGTTCCTGAATGTCAGTTGCAATAATATTGTGTGCTTGCCGCCGGAAGTTGGACATTTAACAGAGTTGGAGGCCTTTTGGTGCAATAATACCGGTCTACGAATCTTGCCATCTGAAATATCCAACTGTGAACGACTTCAGACATTAGGAGTTCGAGGTAATCGGCTTCGCACATTGCCCAACTCGATAGGAAACCTTTTGGAATTACGCTGGTTTACGGCCGAAAACAATGAGCTCGTCGAGCTTCCGTCTACATTTGGATTACTGCAAAACTTAATACATTTGAATCTTAAAGGGAATCAAATTGCGCGCTTTCCACGCTTGATCATGGCAATACCAAAATTAAAGTTCGTCTTTCTTAATCAGAATCAAATTCAAGACGCTCCAACGCAATCCGACTTGGATCAACTGCAAAACCTACGCATGTTGAATTTGTCCCAGAATCCCATCAGTCGGCAGCCCGAGTTACAAAAATTAGCACAGGTAACGCGCGCACCAACCATTGAGTACGTCAAATATCTTTAACAGCAAATCCAATTGCAGCGTCAAACAAACATTTACGTGGATATGGCGGATGAACTATTTCACGACTCGGGCATTACACTCCGTAGATACAGGCCAGACATGCACGACGAGCAGGAAGCGAATCCAGACGCTGCCCACGAATCCTCCTCCGATTGGGCAAATAGCGTGCGCACCAGCCAATTGGACAGTTCCGAGGAAAGCACATTGGAGAACACCATTGAGGATATTAGCGTTTTGCTGCCGGAAATGTCTCGTTATGTCACAACATTCTAAGACCAATACCAATAATTAATCTGTTGTGAATGTTTATTTGTGGTTATTGCGTGTGTATGGTGTGTAACAAGTTAACGTAACGATTGAAATGCCCATTTGGTTGCTGAATTGTACTGGGAGGGATTGGCGTCAATATGAGCAATCCATTTAGCTAGACATTTTCTTGATCAGCTCCTCATCTTGCATGGACATGGCTGTAAGCTTCTTGCCAATCTTCTCGTGGATGTCCAAATATTTGGCCACACATCTATCAATGCAAACCATTTCACCCTTGCCTGCAAGTCAATTTGGGCCATAATTAACAATGCGAATTTAACGTTCCATCTCAATTCAAATGGAAACTCACCCAACTCCGATTCACCATAGCGTGGTGGGATGCATTTCTTGTGACAGGCGTTCGTCATGCGGTTATATAAATCCGACATCATTTCAATTTCCATTTCTTGCATCAGCTGTAATTTCGCCTGGTCGGCCACGCTTATTTGGGGCATTGCCATTTTAAGTGTGTTTGGTTTTTTTTGTATGAAATGAAATCTTAATTTTTGCTGGTTATGTCAACAATAGTGTTGATTTTGACTTAGTCGAATCGCCTGCCCGAAATAGTGTGATCGTAGTCGCCTTGATTAGCTTTTTTCATGCGGTCCCGCACACGTAATGTTTCGAATCGCCGGGTTTCTACTGATTTCTTTGACAGCACAAATGCGTATACGCCACCAACGGTTAAAACAGCCCTAATAAATGCACGAATAAAATTTATTTACAACAATTTAATTTGTGCATATATTGTACAAACCAACAAACAGCAATTCGCCCAGCGTTTCCAAGCGGCATTGTCAAGAGACACAGTGTGACTGTGATCGGCGTAGTAAAAAATACTGTAAAATCAATTGAAAAATACAAATCTAATATATATACAAGTTATCGAGTACCTACTTAAATCGGTACATTTGAAACTTATCGATACACTTTATTTAAATTGTACACGTTAAAATTAATTCAATGTTGGATACAGTTTGAATGTTTCATAAAGCGTAATCCATTGCATTAAGAATAGGTATTTATTGACAGTGCATCACAAACCGTTATATGTTCATATGTATGTAAATATGGTCATGTTTATGTATACAATGCGTTGTACATTTATTCAAATATTTTATAAAATTATAATACAATCTAGTCAACAAAAAATAATTCTATATATCTATATACTTAGATCAACAAAAAAGGAATGAGTAAAATACACATTGTCACTGGCGGATAGAATCGCGTATTTAGCATTGCAATCAATTTTGAATTTTCAATTTTTTGGTTATAAATATCTCAGATTTAAAGAAAACATCAACATCACAAACAAGTTTTGACCATGCACTTCTATCCAAAAATTTGCGAAAAAATAATCGTATTATATGTACATAGTACAAATTATTTTTGGTGAAGAACTAAGTCAATATTTAGGAATGTGTGTGTATATACATATGCATGTATTTGATTATTGCACATTGCCCTTATGGGTTCATCAATGAGCTCTCAATGAAGGGGTCTATAACATTTAACTCGGTTTAACACCAAACCAACTCATTTTGTAATCCAATGTATCGTGCAGGAGTTTCTCCTCCTCTTGAGAAAGCTGCAGCAGAGTGGAAACAGCGCGAACGAGATGACGCGCTTCAACCTATTGAGAAATAAATGAATATGGAATGTTTTTGTATGGAAATTTAAGTGTTCACCTCTCGGCTTGTCAGAAATTTGATGATGACGTGCTTCAAATATTTAAAATTCACTTCATCCATTATAATGCAATTTGGTTTGTTGTCCGACTGAAAGGATTCAATCGGCGCGTGGGAGATCCTAAAGGCGGGTATTACTTGATCCGTATCAACATCTATGGTCGCTGACTGAGAACTTCGAAATTCCTTTTGCAACGTTTTCTTAAGATCGCCAAGTCGCTGACTTAATGTTTTTATTGTCTACAATACAATACAAATAATTATAATACAATACTTACTTCACAGCCTGATAAGCTCACCTTATTTTTTTCAATAATTTCCCGTTGGGATAGCTCATATTTTGCCAAGTCTTTTGCGTTCTGTTGGGCTGCCTCATTGAGCGTTTGGAGTGCCACACGGGCCTCTTGCACATCATGCTCAAGTTGTTTGTTTTTGTCGTGCAGATCGTTAGATTCGTTTTGCTCCAGACGCAATTCCTTTTTCAGCAACTCTTCGCTTTGCGAAATTTCAGCATTGCGTAATAAAGCTGTTAGTTTCTCTTCACGCTCTATTTCCAATTGCGTTTGGGTTTCATTGAGTTGGTCTTGCTTCTCAGCAATTTGTGTGCGCAACTTTTGGGCGATCTGTTCGGCATTTTTAACGTATTCGCTGAATCTGTCATCGGCTGTTGCTATTCGCATTTTGAGATCTTTAGTTTCAGCAGCCAGTGTTTCCTAAGTTTACAGTTGGGTGTGGTTAAGTAGAAACATAATTCGATTGTGTTTGAACATTTAGAAGTGAACTTTAATAAATATAAACAAATTGGTTCTACAAATAATTAAGAATGGAAATGGCAAGGCAACCAAATGGCTTAATAACAAATAATCCATAGTATAGTATGTAACAAAGCGTAATGTAGAGGTTACTGGCAAACAAAATATATAGTTGTTAGTAATTAGATGGTGTTAATACGTTCATGCGTGTTATGGGTTCCATTGATAACCGTCAACGTCAGAAGATATACTCACAGATTTGTTGCGTTCGAAGAGAATTTGCTGCTCATTCTCTTCTCGACACTCTTTCAGTGCAACTGTCAATTCATCAACTTCGTCCTCTAACAATTTAATCTGCAATAAACAAAATGTATGTGATATTTAATCAAATGGCAGTCAAATATTTCATCGCACCTTTTCGTTGCGTTGCTTAATTTCTATGTGGGCTTTTTCCAGTTCAAAGGCAACTTGCTTGCGACCCTCTATGGCATCATCTCTCGACTTCAATGCTTTGCGTTTTTCGGTCGTTTCCTCCGCCACCTGCTGGGAGAGGCGGCTGACTTGCTTCTCCAACGCAAAGTTCTGGCCACTCCACGAGCTTTTAATGTCGGACAATTGCAAGTGGGCTTCTTCCAGATGCTGTTCCAGCAATTTGTGCTCATGGACAAGTGCCTGCACCTGCTGATCTGCACTGAGTTTAGCCAATGTTTCGAGGCGTGATTCCTCAATGATTTTCATTCGCATTTTCATGTTACGATTCTCTTCCTGCACAGCTGCGAGCGTTGTGGTCAGATGGTTCTTCTCCTGCTGCGTGGCATGGCGCATCTGCTCCAGTTCATCGCGAAGATCTTCGGCAATGGGCTCGATCGTACGTAAGCGATCCATTTCCTGGTTAAAGTTCTCGATTTGCTGCTGATACTGACGTATGGAATTCATGTGATCGACGGCCTCCTGCTCACGAAAGCCCATCAAGTTCTTCAACTTGTCGATCTCCACTTGCTGTAGATTTTGTATCTTCTCTTGTTCCTCGCAATAGATATCCTTCTGAGTCTGCGCTACACGCACGCTCTCCAATAAAATTTCGTTGGTCTTCTCCACTCTCGTCTTCTCTTCCTGCAATTGTTGCAGATTCTGACTGAGGCTGGACACTCTGGAGGTGAGCTCGTTGCATTGGCCACGAAGATGGCACAGTTGTTCAGACTGTTAACAAGCAAGCAACAAAGCATTAAAAATATAAACAGTTGTTATTTGCAAATATAAATATACAATAATGTTTGCTTTGACTTCACCTCATTGTAGATGCCACCGCCCACATCGTCAGCAAAGTTGGAATTTATGCTAATACGGCGGCTACGTGAGCGATAATTATTATTATTATTATTGTTGTTGTTTGAGTGCCGCTGATGTGGTTGAGATGTCGACGTGGACACATCATCTCCAGTTTCCTCCTTAATTTTGTTTTTTAACGTTGCAAACATTTTGGGAACTGTCGCAAGTTTTGTGTATTGTTGTGGAGCACGATAACCGAATTACATATGCATTTAGTTTATCGCCATGAGCTACACCATGGGGTTACAGCAAATTTAGTTTTGTACAATTACTCCATTAAATGCCAGCCTTTATTCGCTTGTTTATCTAAGTAATGTAAATTCATTTAAATTTGCAGTCTGTAATTCTTCTTCTTTTGGGAACTACGTAAAGCCAGGGCTTGCCACCTTGCAAACTTGACCTATCTGGCAACGCATTGAGTTATTATCAATGTGGCGGCACTCGACGCCTGTTATCGATAAGCATCTGACATAGACGCCAAAATCATCTGTGTGAAGCGCGCTCAATTTTTATAATTGTTTATTAATTTGTTAGCATTTTTAATTGGCGCACTTTTACATCTTGACCAATCGTTCGCAAATCAAGTGGAAAATGGATCAGGATCAATCGAAGCAAACGGCTCGAGACGTGCACGACAGCGATGCAATGTGCACCTCATCCTTAAAGGAGATCTCATTAATTGAGACCATGACAAGTTTTCTTGCCGAAAACGGTGCTGCTGAGGTGGACCCGAGGATCTTGAAAAGTCTAGCTGAAGCGCTATCCAAGCGTATAGACGAGTAAGTACCATGATCGTTTGATTCTTATTGTGCACTTTTTTCACCTCTACGTCTAGAAGTCCCTATGCATATGTACAATGTATGTACATACATGTCTTTGAAGTTTGCTTGGTAATGCACTTTTGCAAGTGCATCAAGTTGGCATTGATCCAAAACTAAATTTATTATAATTAGCACTGCTGTGGCAACGTTAGATCATTTTGATGAACCACAAAACACAAAAAAAAAGTACTACTTTATGTTGACTTTCATCCATCCGAATCGGAGCGAGCAACAGCACGAAATGGCAACGAAAGATCACAATTAATTAAGAGATGAGTACTGAGAGTTCCTCCATTGCTATAATCAACTCCCCCACACACCCATACAAACGTTAGTGTCAGTGTGCAAGTACGCGCGTTCATCGCGATGAACACACACTCAAACACACACATACACAAGTACTTAACCCACCCCATTTTGGGTTTGCAAGAGAGCGCAAACAACACGAGCCATATGGTGGGTAAGTTGAGCGCTCCGGAAAACATGAGAAGCACATCTGCCTCACCACTTTTGTATGTCTAAGTGAGTGTGTGTTGTGCATGTGGTGAGCGCGTTTTCCTTACGGAGCGTAGCGAGCGTACGGATGGATGAATGATGCGATGCTGCCGTTGTCGCTGCCGCTGTGCTGCTTCTGGGGATTTCTCTCGTTATCTTGATGCGCATTTTCAGTTCTATTCTGGCATTCGGTTTATTTAGACATATTTAATGAAGAACAATATTTTCAATATTTCGTATTTGAGTTCTCTTCGTTTGTTGTGATTGTGCTTCGTCTCTCGCCTATCAGTTATTATTTCTTTTTTTTGTGTATTTGTTTAAACAATGCGCACATACAAATAACGCTATAGCTAAACATCGGTGTATATATGTACATACATACATAACGTTGAATACATGTACATAGGCGCTTTGTATGTACAACAATAGTGAGAATTAAAACTCAAAACTTGTGACTTTCGTCGATGAATGCCCGAGCTTCAGACCAACGACGGTACTAATTCAACAAAATATATTCTTATATAAATTGCAGATGCATATGTGTGTGTATTTGTATCTGAACGTGCGTGCGTGTGTGTGTGTGTGTGTGTGTGGGTAAATTACGGATACGCGCCTCGTTTTGTTGTTGATTTCCTTTGTCGATGCTGCGTCTAAATATAGTACATAGTGGAAAAATGTGTATGTATTTGTTAGAAGCAATACTATTTATGAGTGCCCATTGCACAAATGAGATTTAATCCAAACGATAAGAGCGAACATACAAACATACAAACATACATACATACAAGTGTGCATTCACATAAGGATGAATTGCTTTGTTAGACAGTTACCCCTAAAGTGTTGTTTCAATGACCCTCCTTCGATGCGGGCCGCAACTTAAAAAGCACCCCATACTGTGGTCATATGCAGTACAGTTGTAAACAACAATTCGCTTAGCATTCTGTTTTCTCTCAGTGCACTTTGTTCTAATGTCGATGCATCCAGTTCAGTGTCTCGACAAGATGTCTTCATTTATGGTCAAACGCTTCAAACAGGTTCTCGTTTACGTTTTGGCTTTACCCCAACTGATTGGGGTTGTTTTTCTCATTAAGCAAAACAACAACATTCCCAATTTATTTGGCGCCAAGTCACGACTGTTGTTAATTATTTTCAAGGCCCTCGAAATGCAACGGTCGTCGTAATTGCAATGCAAGTCATGTTTATTACATTACAAATTCACAGTGGATTATTCGCAGGTACCTAAAGTAGGCTACTTTTCGCTTACACTTGAGATACCGCAGCTCGTTATATAAATTTATATATACTATACTATACTATATTTAGCATTTTGAATAAGGCGATTTTCTCGGTCCCGACTGATTTAATAATAATTTATTAAATCAATTAAAAAGACTTGTTTTGAAATTTATTCTGGAATAGGCAAGAAGACATTTAAACATAGTTATGTTAACGTTTCATTTTCTCTTTTAAATATCATAAAGTTTTCAAACTGCAGCCCTGTTTTACACAATACAATGGTAACTTTGCTAGAATGCTTCTTGAAAATATGTTTCTTTGTTTAAAAAAAAAGGTTGCAATGGTAAACTATATACCAACAACATTTAAGTTTGAACTAGCATAATTCAATGGGTCAGAAGACGACACCTGTTGTGTACAAATCGTATTTCGATTCGGTTTCTATTTAAACCCATTGATTTTTAGCGGCCGAAGTAGTAACCATAGCTATGGGGGGACAACAGAGACACAACAAATCGGTTTGTAACAACAAAACAGAAAACAGAACGTTCACAATTGTTGCCCAGGAATTGGCAAAATTTGTGGACATGACAGTTGCATATTACATTTGTGTTTTTGCTCATTTCCCAAAATAATTTTGGCATACGGTTTGGCACGGTAATAAAGCAAACGCACACGTGAAGTGCGCCAAAATGCGTGGCCCACATGTGTCGTCGTCGTCGTCGTCGCCGTTGCCGTTGTCGTCTGTCGCCTGGGTCAGGAGCGGAAGCGGGTTGGTTAGCTGACAGCAAACTGCATCAGAGATTCGGCAGAGAGATGCCCTCAAAATGAGCTTCTAGACATATATTCTGCACACAGCGTGCGTGAAGAGTGCTTTGCTCCTGGTGCGGCAGCTACGCAATCATTTTGGGGACATTTTCCCCCATCTCAGACCATCCGCGCCATGGCTGCCCAGTGACTCATAGACACCGTGAAGTATCGCACGTAAATATATACAATCGAGTATGTGGTATAGACTCAGAGTACAGAGTACTTATACCTGCAGTGAAGTTGCAGTTATACTTAGACTGGTGTGCCGCAAAGCTATTTAGGATAATCTCGACAACAAAACAAAAACAACAAAAGGGGTGACGCATGCGTTCAATTTAATTAAAACATTTCATTTATAGCGTCGTCAGTGTATTAAATGTACTGGAGTGAACAATATCTCAAGGTGCCCGCGTTGCGTTAATGTGAACTAACAAAATAAAACTAAATCATAAAATGGCGGGAATGTTTCGTTCAACGTCTCTCAACAATTCAAATAATTCTCCACGTCCTCCATATAAACGATTTTCAATTTCCAATGTTTCGGGCGGTTCGCTGTGGTAAGTTTCCTTTCAAAAGATCCAAATGTATTTTAAAGTTTAATTTGTGTGTCGATTTTGCATGTTATTCGAATGGAACCATCGTACCCATTAAAAAAGTGATTGTACTCGGTATGACGTCAAAGTTCAATTTAATTGGGGGATTCTGGGTGCGCCTAGGTCTTTGGTTCTATGCAAGAATTTGCACGCTTCACTAAGCCAAAGACCGAATTTCAGTTTTTGTTTATAAATACAATGTATGTAAATATAAACATAGTTTATATATGTGTATTCTATAGGGACACTTACTTTTAAGATTAAGATTAGAATTCTTGCTACGAAAATGTAGTAGTTTCTAGATTGGACAAGTTACAATTTTAATTAGAACACATTAAGCTACGATTAACGGAACTACAAAAAACCAGAGTTATTTCCTTTCGTACATTTTCCGGAAAACAAATTGTGTAGATATTCTTTGACTTAAAAGCTTTTAATTTGTATAAATTTAAAATTTAGTAATTTGGGGGTACCAGACAGCAAAAATATGAATATTCTATTGCAACCGGGACAAAAGTAATAGTTAGTTATAAATAACAAAAGTAACATGTTGTATTAAGAAATATGTAATTTAAGACATACATTTTGAACTGAGCGAAATTCTCATATAAATTAATATAAATATTGTGATAATTAGAAATGTTCCAGGCCATAGACTTTAAAACTAAAAAAAGAATTTGTAAGTCCAAGTGTTTCATCAAAATAACTCAGATAAGGATTTCAAATTATATATGCTACAGATTAGATATAAGTAGAATTTTCATAAATTACAATGCATGTAGCTTTTACTATTCTAACTAAGAACTTTAGGTTCAGTCTAAGCGGTATTTCTTTATTTCTAAAATAAATCTAAATTTAGATCACCATTGCCATTTTCTTTGCAGCATTTCCGTAAAGTATGTTCACGTTATGAATTGCTTGGCAATCGCGTTACGTAGTATCTACAATATGCCGTGTTGATAAACTACAATTTAATTATAGGTGTTAGAAACAGCATTTGAATCAATTCAAACCTGTTTAAATTGACCTCTACTCTAGAGAGGAGACCGTGAGCAACTCCTATTCTTTTGGTTAATTCGAACAATGGTTAATGTAATCTGTTAAAAAATAAGTAAATATCCATGTTGCCAAAAACTTTGTATAGCTTAAAATCAGACTAGATTTATTTTTCGAGCTGATCATAATGGGGAAATATCGCTCGTATTGTTCATCTCTAAGTCGTGGCGTGTGGTGCGTTGTGCGACTTGAGCTTAGAATGTTCACAGCGACGGATTTTCAGTTGAGTCTTGGTCAAAGCCAGCTGGGTCACTGCCGCTTATATTTCTTAGCAATATGATGCACAATATCGTTCTGAGAACATGGATCTGCCTGTTGTTGCTATCGCCACTGTTGGGCATCCGTTTGAAGCCTTGCGAATTGGCTGGACAACTTTACATATTAGACGTACCCAAACCGGAATTGGCGAAATGGTTGTGCATCGCTGACTTTGAGAGTCGGTTCAATACGCACATTGTGGGCAAAGGTAATGTGGATGGCTCCAAGGACTACGGCCTCTTCCAGATCAGCGATCGATATTGGTGCGCTCCGCCCTCAAACACGACTTACTACGCCTTCAACGGGTGCAACGTCAATTGCTCTGAGCTGCTCATCGACGATATCACAGCCGCAGTTCGCTGTGCTCAACTTATCAAAAAGCAACAGGGCTGGACGGCTTGGTCTGTTTACCCGGAGTTCTGCAACGGCACACTTGTCGACCCGGACGAGTGCTTCCAAAGCGACCGCAGTCAATCCAATTCCACTGAAATACCAGATAATGCAACCGAGTCGGCCACAGAGACAAGTGTCGAGAATGCGACGACTGTCGCAGAGGAAATGAAATGAGATTGTTATTGTAGTATTATGATATCACGGTCATATTTATATTCTTAATTTGCATAATTACACCAGAAAATTAAACTATAGATAGAAGCATTGGTTGTTTTTGTTTTTGATAATCATATGTAGATAAGACACAAGCGGTTTCTTTCAGCATGAAAGCTGTTTATTTCCAAAACTTCATGGGTTTCTGTATTTTTTCGTTACAGCACAAGTCCCGGCGGAATTCAAGATGCAACCTTGGAAAATTCATGTAATGTACCAATATAATTTTTTTGTAATTTTCATATTGAGAGGTTACGTATCGAAAGGTTTAAGATTGCTAAATAGCCGAATTCTCATTGTTCACCATATGTGATCCGAGCCTTAATATCCGAATACGTTCTGCAAACTATCTTGCTTTAAAATTGCCGTATTATTGAGCTGTCTGTTTAGAGTTTTGTCTGTTAATCAGCACAAAAACAGTTTTATATACAGAGATGAACGAAAGCTTTTTATATGAAGGGTTTAAGAAAATGAAATAAAATGGTATGCCATGATTTTGAAGGGAAACTATTATGTTTTCGAAATTTCGGTGTTTATAACGTCAAATATTCAAAAAGCAAAACTTCAGTTTGGAAAGACACTCGTCATTAGTAATTATACGCCAATCAGTCCCTCGGTAAACTTTTTATATTTTTTAATACCATTGCCATTATGGGCAAAAATAATGGCTTGCTATCAACAATGTCGCCACAGACATCACGCTCACACAGTTCATCAATCTGTGGTGGTTGTGCAGGCTGCACAGGTTTGACTGATGGTGTCATTCTGATTTAAATAAACCGTCTTATGTTCTTTACTTTTAAAGATACCAGTTTTGATGCTGGACGCGCGCCCGGAGGCATACATTCGCCGCTGCAGGGCCGTTCCATGCGGGAGTTGGAAGAGCAGATGTCGACGCTACGTAAAGAAAACTTCAACTTGAAACTGCGGATCTACTTCATGGAGGAAAGCCAACAAGGCGCACGCGGCAAAAATGCAGACGAGTCATTGTCGAAACAATTAATAGATTCTAAAATTGAGATTGAAGTCCTGCGAAAGAGAGTCGATGAGAAGACGGAACTTTTAAAGGATGCGGCCCGTGCTATTACACAGCATGAAGAGATACAGAAAAGGTCAGACATAGAGAGCCAATCAATGATTGAACAGATGCAACAATACATACATCAGTTAGAGGTGAGTTCCCAAACTATTAATTGCTAAATCCTTTTAAAAATATTAACGAGTTCACTCCCGCAGTCAAGTGCCAAACAGAAAGCAACTAGGAATTCCCTCGATGTGTTGACTTCCGAAAAACTCAAGAGTCTAGAAGCTCAGGTTGGTTAGATAAATATTGCATTTAATTACAAGTATATAAAATAAGCATTTTCAGGTGCTGAAATTGGAGAATGCTCTGATGGAGTCAGATTTGCGGGAGGCCGAGTGTAATAAGCAGATTGGCGTTATGGGAAGTGCACTGGCAGATCGACAGGAGACGTTAGTGGCGTGTGAGGCCAAAATCGAAGAACTTGCCATCAAAAATGCCGAACTCGTTGAACAACTTGAAAAGGAAACGGAAGCCGATGCAATGGCAAGTGTAAGTCTTATTTAAATATTAGCATTTAACTTATTTGCGTTGAGATGAACTTGGGGCTCTAATGAGTGATAGTTTGAACTGAACCTTTAGCAAATGATAAATCGTCAACGGCTGGAGATAAGTGATACTTTAACAGAGAATCGCCGTTTGCTTAGCGATTTGGGTGCCAGCGAGCTCCAAGTGCAGCGACAAAATAAATGGATAGACGAGGCAATTTATATATTAGATGTGCAGCGAAAAACAATACAAGTGATTGAAGTGAGTATTCCTCTCGTATGTGTATTTCACTTGTTGAGAGTTGATGGCACTCTATATTGCTACCAAAGGATCTAAACACTGAAAAGGATCGGGCCAATAGAAACCTCTACGTTCGCATGATCGAATACGAGAGCGTGATTAACAAGCAAAATAGTCAAGTTAATTTAGTGCGACGCGAAAAGGAATTCTATCAAGATCTAAGCAAGCAATTGCAATACTTGAGTCGAATTGCTGTAGTTTATCCCATACGTTTCGATACCATTCGCGACTTTCAACTGTCGCAAAGCTCCGTTCTGGCGGCGAGTCGCATATTCTTTGATTACGAAGGCTTAGGACGGGAGAAGAAATTAAAGTTTCCCTGGCCGGAGGTGATAATGCCTGAAATAAGAGTGATTATCTTAATTTATTGCCCGTTAATCCACAGCAATACAAAGCCCCGACTTTTCTGTTATCCGTTGCCGCGCCCAGCACGGCTTTTCACAATCATTCGCTTCCACCATTTACAGGACTGCGTCAATTGTTAGGTCGCTGGTGCTCCTCGCAATCCAACTGATGCCAGCGTAATTCCCCCAGTTGCCTTAATCGATCAAATAGCAGCACTGTCCATCGATGCGCCAATCTGTGTTTCCAGTCAGAGGCGCACCACTGCCCGCTGTCTGGGGCGATGCTCGAGACCCTGAAATCCAGAGTGGCGCAGGTGTGAAACAGTGCGCTAATTGCCTGCCAACTCAGACTTGTCCCAGGATGTATATCTTCACTTCTTCATTTTGCAGTTCTGGTTAAACGTTGTAGCATTTAGGGTCGCAGGATACATCCATTATTCTTGGGGGTAGTTCATGGATAAAAATTTCTCGTTATAAAATGGTTGAATGTAATGATAAATAAATGACAAACAATTTTTGAACACACATTGCTGTAATTACTTTTTCCCAAAAAGGGTTTTTAGGTTGGTCAATATTTATAAATATCGGCGGCTATCTCATACGCCATAGCTTATTTAGCCCCAATTCTAAAATATTATAAAGATGGTTTTGACAACGATAAAACTTAGCATGTAACGATTTTGTATTAACTCTGTGATAATTGTTTCTTTTTATGTAATTGTAGGATGAGACCACGCCTAAGCTGCGCATTCAGTTGGCCGATAAGATTTGTGAACTGCAGGATGCCCAAGAAAAATTAGCCGAACGCGAGCGGGTTCATGAAAAAGCTTGTCGCACGATTCAAAAGCTGATGCAGAAACTGAACAGCCAGGAGAGCGAGATCAAGCGCATGAAGCAGACGCAATTGGTAAATGGACTTTTCATGGCAATTGCAGCTCCGTATTTTCATTGTATTTATTTTGTAGGACCAACATAAGGTAACATCACCAGCTGCACAGCGCCATTCACTGAGTGACACGGAGACGTGCACCGAGGATATCTCGCATAGCTTGAAGCAACGCTATGAGCTGCAGATTCTGGAGCAGGACGAGCTCATAAAGCAACTGCAGTCGGAGGTCAAGAAGAAGACCGCCAATTTGCAGAATCTCGTAAACAAAGAACTGTGGGAGAAGAATCGTGAGGTGGAACGTCTCACCAAGCTAATCAGTCATCAGCAATTAGTGGAACATTCAGGGGATGACTCGACAACAGGCGCCGAGTTACAGCAATCCTTTTCGGAAGCGGACTACGTGAAAGCGGTGAAGCGCAACAAGTTGTTGCAGCAAAAGGCTGATGTGCTGCTTCATCGACTGAACGAGATGCAGCAAAACGATGCCTTGATTTCACAACTACGTCATGATCTGCACGCCATGCAAGCCGATGTGGAAAGCTCGAACAAATGGCGCCTTGAGTGTGCTGATGTTTGCAGTGTTCTTACAAATCGCCTCGAGGAGCTGGCCGGATTCCTGAACTCGCTGCTTAAGCACAAAGATGTGCTGGGTGTTTTGGCTGCCGATCGTCGTCATGCTATGCGCCGGGCAATTGATCGCAGCTTGGACTTGTCCAAGAGCCTAAACATGACTTTGTCCGTAACGGGCGTTTCATTGGCTGATCAAAGTCTGGCACAGCTAAGCAAACTGTCGGAGATATTGTTTACTGAGGCTGATGAATGCAATCGCACTTATAACTCACACGAGGAAATAAATGCTTGTGGAACGGCAACTGTAAAGCTGGAGAATAAGGTTCTCAAGTCGGATGGACAGCTGCGCAAGGAGCGACGTTCGCTCCCATTGCCACAACAGCAGCTGGACAATCAGAGCGAGTCAGAGGCATGGTCGGAGCCGGATCGAAAGGTGTCCTTGGCGCGTATAGGACTGGAGGATACATCCAGCAGTTTCGTATACGCTGAAAAACATCACAGCGAATCGGATAGCGAAGGACATGCCTGCTCAGTGAATTCCCTAAAGCAGGAGCGCAATCGCAACAGCGAGAAAATCACGCAGCTTGAGTCCCTGATTGCACAGCGCGATGAACGTATATTGCATGCCCAATGCCAATTAGTCGATGCGGACAATCGCTTGAAGCAGGAACAGTTACGTGTTATTGAAATAACTCAGCAGCTTGAACAGCTTCGTGCACAAAACGAAACTTTAATCGCCGATCTACAGGCAATTGGATCACAGGATGATAAAGAAATTGTCGAGTTGCAGCGACAAATTGAACTCAAGACACAACAGATTGAACAGTTGCAATTGGCACACAATACTTTGCTTGCTGACGCACAGATTACTGAAATTGAACTCAAGGAGGCACAGAGCAAAATTGCAGAAATGGATAAAGAGAATTCTGCGAGTCTTCAAAGGGCACATGCTGAATTGACACAGTACCAACTGGAAGCGGCACAACGCTTACAAGAGTTGCAAACGCTGCAGCAAGAAGAGCTCACTCGCAACTGGGTGGCATTGCACAAGTACGAGGAGCTAAAGACACAGCTTGTCGAGTTGCAACGCTCGGTGGAGTTCTATCAAGAAAGTGAAAAGGAGCTTAAGCAGACGCTTGTAGAAAATGAGCTGACAGCGCGCTCACTTAAAAAAGAAGTCGACGAGAGCACTTTACAAGCCTCCAAAGCGATCGTGGAACGTACAAAAGCATACAATGACAAACTTCAGCTAGAGAAACGTTTGGAAGAAATGAAGGCACAGATGGCATTGCTACAGGACGAACAACGAATGCAGCAACAGCAATATCCACAATGCAGTCGTATCAACAGCATCGATGCCTCTCAATCGGGCTACACTTCAGAAGAGGTGCCATTGCAATTGGCAAATAATAAAGCTAATGCTCCATCTAGCTCAGCGGCTGCTGGACGTATCAACAACCCCTCGCCAGATTTGGGCATTGAGAGCGATGTAGGCCGAGGTGTCAGCGTAGAACTATCCAATGCTCAGCGGGCACTGCTTAAGACTGTGGAGCTTAATGAAAATCCCGATAATGTGGACTTAAAGGACGGTAAGTTGTCTACACGATATATTGCACAAAAGTGTGTTAAAAAACAATTGTAAATTTGACAGATTCTTCACCCGACTCGGAGGCTGCTCCAGCATCATCCGTGGGACAAACAACAGTAGTTCACGACTGTGCAAAGGTAGAGAAAGAAATGGCCGAATTGAAACGTAAATTACTGCACACAAAACGTTCATTTGAAGACACCTATAAAAGATTGTGTGCTGTTAACAAAGCTAAAGCACAGGTTGAAAAAGACATCAAGAATCAAATACTTAAAACCCACAATGTACTGCGAAATGTTCGTTCAAACATGGAGAACGTGTTATAACACTTTATTTGATCAAAGCACAAGCATACCATTATCATCGCCATGAAAATCGTCCACAAATTGACATTTGTTTTATGTTAATTTCTCACAAATTTACTATTTACTTATATTTTACTAATACTAATTGTTTCCCTTAATGTTCTTTGTAAATTACCTCATGTAAAAGTTACTTGCGCAACAAGTTATTAATCTGAATAACATTACTTGCATTTTCCTAAGACTGTATAAAATAAAATGTAATATAAAAAATGCAAGTTTATCTGTACCCTTCTAATGTACTGACATCTATCTACATCTAACTGGTACACCAGAAACCTTCGTTCATATTGAATGACTATAAATACTTAAATAGTAGACAATAAGCATAATACTAACAATTCGGAAAAGTGAACTGAACTACATAGTATATGTTGCCTGAACACATTTCGATCCTTGGTAATAACTCAATACTAATTGACTCCCAATGCCATCTTGCCATATCAAATTAACAATAATATGAGACTAATCTGCTATTTTGCTTTACTTTATTTTACTCAATTATCTTAATACTTCTTATTTATTTCCCGAATTCGTCATGAATTATCGTTTTCAGTTCAAGATCGGAACGGACATAGAAATAATATTATAATATGCTTGTTCTCAAATATTGCTTTTCTGTAGAATTAATATGTATAATCTGTACAAATATGTTGTCAAAAGGATATCTAGACTTAAGTTTTGTACCATGATCCTATAAATAAATTTCAATATTAGTCGTTTTAAACAAAACGATTTTGTTTTTTATACTGATACTATTTACAATCGGACAATTTACAGAGTGAACGCTGGCATTTAAATGTAACGTATTCATGTTGCTATTGATTTGGCGTTGCCAGACTGTCAGTTCTTGAAGGGTTTCGCTTATATTTATTTTTCTTTGACGTAACAATTGATATAATTTTATTTAATGTGTGTTATTTAAATACTTGATATTTAATTATTTACATTAGTATTCACAATTTGTGCACATTGAAAAAAAAGAATTGCTTATTGGGTATGTTAAGGAACAGCTGATTCTGTTAAATCATTGTTTTGGACTATGTCCGATAGATTTTACAGCTTCTCAAGTGCTGTTAGGCCTATATTTATTTATTAAATTCTGTTTATACGAAAAAATATTAATTCTTAATAATCACAAAAAGCATTATTAAAATATACGGAATTTGATATTAAAGAATTTGTATATTCCGCTGCTGTTAATAACAGCTCGTCAAAATATTGCATTACATTTTGCATTTAATGTTAAATACGTGCGTGTTTACGCTTTACGCGCGCGTGTGTTTGTTGCGGTTTTGTTTTCGCTTATCAATTTTACAATTTTATGATTCAACTAGAAACAAATGTGTGTACTAATTTGAAAAAGATAGTCGGCAATCAAAAGGCTTGTGCTATTATGATATTAGTTCTGTAACGCCCTTATTGCGCGTGATTCTGCCATTTTGTTCACTGTTCTTGTTTTCACTAGTTGCTCTAAGCCCTTTCCCTACATTAGAACAACAAAATACACATGGTGTCACGTTACCATATACAAGAAGAGGATGCGAATTCCACAGCTTCACAAAACCAACAACAACGACGCTCCCGCTATGAATTTGCAGCACTTTTGCATACTCGTGAGTAAACATTTGAACTATTTCCATGTCTAGTTGTATGTAGCAATGTTTGTTGTCAGCGTGAAAGCGGTTTAATTTTGTTTATATGATTCATAGACCGAACTCGTTAAAAATCTTTGTCCCTTAATAAATTGTTAACATTGACAAAGAATCTATTTTCAAATGTCTTAATACGGATATGAAGTATTAGTAGCTACTTTTAGTGATAAGATTGCTTAGCGGCAACAGAATGGGCACGGGTGAATATGCATGTAAGTGTATATGAATGCATTTGTGTGTGTACAATGTACACAATGTGTATGCCCACATGCATACAATGAAAAATACTGTTTTATAAACCTCCCCTTTTTTTTATAAATATTTTTTGTAACTAAAAAAACTAAATTGAAATACAAAATATATAAACAAAAAAATTATCGTTGGCCCATGGGGGGATCGAACCCGCGACCTTCGCGTTATTAGCACGACGCTCTAACCAGCTGAGCTAATGGGCCTTGTTGAACAGTGCTCGCTTAAAGTGAAATATGTTTGCAAGCGAAATAGAAATTGCGGCATTTAAATGGGGGAGAAAATGCTTTTTAAAGAGATAAATAAATACATTTTAGCAAAGTTAAATACATTTGAATGTTTGTGCCGGTTGCATATCGACTTAATATTGAATGGAAGCAGTTTGTTTTTGTGTGCTTTTAATGGGATGTCAGAGAGTCGGAAGATGATACTGCTGTTTAATAGGCTATCTTGTGCGTCGCGTGTATTTACCAAACAATTTGTACTTGTTTCATACAATTGTAGGCGAACACTTACTTTTGCCAGCTCGTCGTTGACAACTTTCAGTTGTGAGCTTCGGAAAGTAAACCGAAGGACGAAATATTGACTAGCAGTGCTTTAGCCGATGTTCTTTCGGCTCGTGCGGTGCGGACTGTCCACAGTTGGCTTTTGGCTTTTGCACGTTGTGGACGCATTTTCAAACCGTTCTTGCGCGTGGTTGTTATTATCGCATATACAACAAACAGACGAGTTGGGCCACGCAAATGAAACGCGAAGAATCGCAACGCATCCCAACTTATTAGTTATGAATGCAAACAACTTTGTTCTTGAGTGCCCCAACTTGAGTCTACTTCAAATTGAAATAGTTGTGTATCTGTATCTGTATCTGTGGCTGTAGCTGTAGCTGTAGCTGTAGGAGGTGTATCTTCAGACACTGCGGAGCCAAGTTGGCAATGAAGTTGGGCGTGCTTGAGCTGGCTCGGCTGGCAACCTTCTGCTAACCCGCTAACTACCATCAGTTCGATAATTTGAAGGCTCTCTTTGACTTTAAATTTGTGCATTTACCTTAAGTTGTTAAATTGTTACTCTATCTATAATTAAACTCTTGTCGGTTCGTCCAACAGCGACATAGCGATAGAGAGACACTCAGTATGTTTTGTTCTAATGCATATGCGTGTCGCGGGAACAAGTACTATGATTTGCAGCTATAAGCTATAAGCTATAACGAATAATGAATTTTTGATGTTTTGTGCAAGTTGCTGAAAACTATCATTGCCTACATTTGAAATAATTGTACTGCGAGTATACCGAGTATATATTGGTCATGGGCGGCGCTAAAGGGCTGCCAATGGGGCTGTCAGTTGTTTTAGTTCTCAACGCATGTCAAACAATATGTTCAAGGTTGTTTCCATTCTCAAGCGCAACTCTCTTTGAACAATCCGAAAATGAGCTCCTTACATAACTGCTGATATTATATAATAACCGATGAATGAACAAGAAAAAAAGGTGCCTTGCAAACTATTTATGATATTTACCCAAAGTGAATCCAAACACACCCAAGTGAACTTTGTACCAAGTGCCTTAGTCATTAGTCAAGATGTCCGGCCATAGCCCGGATGCCAGCCGCAACAGCAACAGCAACAGCAACACCATCTCCATCGAACTCAACAGAACCAACACGACCTCAAGCTGCAATCCCAGCATTGCCAGCCAGCGACGGCGCCAACAACGGTCTGCGCAGCATCGTCAGGAGTCATGGTTTCGCCACTCGATGCCGCCGGCTGTTAATCGCGACTTTGAATCACTGGAGCATCTCACGCAACGTGAGTCGACCAATGGCTTGGACGAGCAGCTCGCGGCGTCCCTCAGCGGCAAACTTCCCGTCCTCAGTCACACGAGCATACACCTTAACAGTGCCAACAGCAATCTCGGTTTCATTGATTCCGATACACCAAATACGCCGGTGACGCCGCAATCCGACTCTCAGGCCGGCACACTGACCTCCTGCCAGCCCATCGGAGGTGCCGACAGCAGCTGCAGGCAGAAGGCGCGTAACCGTAAGGATTCGAAGAGTTCTATTCTGTCGAATGCAGCTCGAGGATTACGCATGACCACTTCATTCCTGCGTAGCAAGCGTAGGGAATACGAAGGTGAGTAAGGTCGTCAGGATCATTGAAATCAACAATAAAATTCGTTGGAGAAAGCAAGAGAAAGTATATAGAAATAATTTCGAACAAGTTAATGATTAATTTCAAGTTTTTGTGTGAGATACAGCAGTGAAAAGTCTAATTAAAATTAAAACAAATCATAAATTAAAATTTCCATGGTACAAAGTTGGACATTGAATTGCTCATATTTCATTGTTGGAGAGTTTTAGATAGCGAAAAATAACAAAAATATATATTTCTTAAGTGTTATATTTTCTGTTTCATATTCGTATTCACATACTTTAGAACTATAGTTGAAGAAAAATATTCATAAGTGTTGAAAATGTAAGGACTAAATGTAGGACAAAAATGTTTTGTTCTCATTTGGAACTTATTTCATTTATTCATCCTGATAATGGAATTTAAATAAATCACATATCTACCACTAGAAGTCCAGAAAATTTGTTGAACTCAGCTTAGTTAACAGTAAAATATTGATAAAGCAAAAATTGTATCTCGTATTTCAATTTGAATGTTATATTAGATATAATTTTATTGAACCGATTGCTCGTCTCATTTCATACAATTTGTCAGTTATTTAAATAACTTAATAAGAGTTGTTGGCTCTTAATTATTAACTGATTGAAAGCAACAGAAAAAAACACAATGTCAATTTTGTTGCTTTGAGTTTTTGACCAATATAACTATTTCCTATCACAATCATGCCTTAAAACGGCAGATTCTAACCCTTAAGCCTATGTCTGCTGAACTACAACTGTTTGGTCACCCAGCTGTTGAGCTTGGCCACATCGGCATAGACACCTGGGTACTTCGCCAATGCGCAGTTGTTGCCCCAAGAGACAATGCCGACCAGCTTGCCACCTGAGACAAGCGGTCCACCGGAGTCTCCCTGGCAGGCATCCTTATTGCTGGCCGACGCACAGAGCATCGTGTCCTTGATGCTCGAGCCATAGCTATAGCTGGAGCTGGCGCACTGCGTGCGAGCCACAATGCGAGTGTCGATGTACAAGAGCTGGGCCGAGTAGGTTCCTTGGTAGGAAGTGGAGCCCCAGCCCGAGCAGATGGCGGCAGCTCCATGTTGCGGTGTTGCGGTCGCCAGCGCGATCGCCTTGATGTTGGAGCCCAGGGTCAGCTTTGTCTTGAGCCGCACGATGCCAATGTCATTGATCTTGCTGGTGGTGCTGTAATCCTCGTGCACCTTAAATGAGGCCGCATTGCTGGTGACGCCACCAATTGACCGATAGGTGGATCCGGCGCGAACCCGCAGTGTGGCAACTGTCACCTTGAGCAGACAGTGTGCTGCGGTTACCACAACGGTGGGGCTGATCACGCTGCCACCACAGAAGTGGACTCCGGAACGTTGCAGAGAAACTTGCCAGGGATGCGATGTGATCGTTGTTGGGCTGCCACCCACAATGCGACCTTCCTGCTCAGCCACCAATCCATGGGGTATGGCCGCACTCTGGACAGTTGCCAGGAGACCCAAGAGTATGATCAAGCTTTTGCCAAACATTTCGCTTCCAGTACAAACGACAATTCAGATGGGAATAATGCAGTGCATTGCGTTGCCAACGTCTTTTATAGAGCACTATAAGGTGGAATTTCTATCTGCGCACACTCCCTCATATAATGATATGATATTGTAAATTACTGCAGTTATTGCCCGTTAAGTCGTCCACTTGGAACTGAAGTGATAATCGCTCTTGTCAATGCGAATAACAGATGGCCCCCGTTTGGTCGAAAAAGACACCTGAACGTCCCTCTAGTCCATTCAAATTTCTCTGGGTTAAATTAATTTATTTCAGGATGTCTTATATTTTGTATCTCGCAGTTACGTTTGTTTGTTGTCGCTACAAAGACTTCGTATTGTCGTCAGACTCTCTCACTATCTTTTGATTTAATGACTCGACTAATCCAATTTCATCGGGTTTTGCCTGTTATAAATATTACAAACGATTAGAACATTCACGTGGGCACTGCTCTACGCTGTGGGAAAATTGTTTTGATATAATAAGGTGATTTGCTGACAACAAAAGGCATCTCCGACCCCACTATGAATGTATTTATTTCAACTGCATCTTTGGCTTTTCTTATTTGTATACCCTTTTGTTTATCCATTAAATATAATTATGAAACTATATAATAAATACATTTCACACATGTTTACATAAAGACCTAATCACAAAACTATAAATCTATAAACAATTTCTTCAACTTGTGCGATGTTTCGATTTTGCGTTGTCACAGTCGAGCAGACTCGATTTAAGTTTAACGACGCAATGGAATAATTTTAATTAAGACTATATCAAGGACATAGGGTTCAATTACCATTAAAATACTTTACAACAACATAAAGTACAGCTAACGTGTGAATTTATTATTTATGGAAAATGTATTGAAAACGAACGAACATTTATTACGAGGACAGCCCAACAGGACCAGAGCCCATATTTAGAATTCCTTAATGCAGGATGTAGCTGTTTATGGCTCGTCGTATTTGAAAGGTAATAAAAATTTGCAAATGTTGGAATAGGGGGATGTCAAATGTCAACGTCGCTAAAATAAGGATGGTCTCAGCTTCCGGCAACATTTGCTGTTGACTGCTTGCTTTTGGGTAAAATGGTCAATAGATAAAAAGCTGCCCGACTGCTTGTGTATTACGCCATCAACTAATACAAACTTATGGATTGAACATCTATTTGGTAGATGGATCACCTGCCCCTTTAGGCTGCTGAAAGGGAATATTGAAATTAGATTTTAAGTAAAATTGAATTACGTACCAAAGAGTCGTTAAATTGGTGACGCAAATCGTCCACTTCCATATCTTGATAATTCGGTAAATACTCGACAAACTGTTTAAAAGTTACGCGCTTTTTTGATTGGTTTCGATTGACATTCCCATCGCCATCGCCTTTATGTTTTTGAATGAGAATAGATTTAATGCCTGCTTGGCTGTTCACCTGTACCTCCGGTTTCATTGCATTCATTTTAAAGGATTTTGTTGGAATTTTAATAAAATAGTCAAACTATTTGCATACATACACTACGTAAATGAAATGAAAAAACGGATTGCTAAGCTAATAGAAATTTGTTTGAGAGTGTAAACCCCAATCATCTGTATATTTATTATCAAAAATAGACTGTTAACAAAAAAGAGGATTCAAGACCAAAAAAACAATTCGCTTAAAATATAGATACGTTAAAGTATTTCAAATAAAATAATAATTTAGAAGCAATGAAATGTGTAGTATAATAATACAAGTTGCTACTTGGTAATTATCTGCTAATAATTTAAAGCTAACGCGATATCTCAGGGCCTCTAAATACCAATTACCAAAAGCTTTTAACTTCACAAAACTCAATCTTTTTTAGATAAAGAATTAAATGACATTTGTGTTGAACTGTGTCGTAATAAAGTGACTACCACTGAGATCATCAATGTCTCAACATAAACGTACTTAGCTGGATTTCTTTTACTTCTTTCTCATGACATCATCAGATTGTCCGTTGGGGTCGCCAGAGTCCTGTCGTCCTGATGTCCTTATGTGCTCGGCATGAAAGAATACTACATGTTGCGATTGTGCCAGCGCACGTTGACATTTTTCACCAATTGCAAAAAGCTTTTTAGGCTAAATGTTCCGTGTCCGTTTAATATCGTTGCAGATAGTGGTTAAGTAAATTAATGACTACGGCTCACAGCGTGTTGTTTCCAAGGATTGTCGCTGCTTTAAAAATCAATACAATTATAACGCTCTGCACTGTAACACTTTTTTATACTGTTGAATTACAAATTAAAAAAAAAAGAGTTGTGGCCCATGAGGGGATCGAACCCGCGACCTTCGCGTTATTAGCACGACGCTCTAACCAGCTGAGCTAATGGGCCAGTGCTTGCTCGCTGACAAAATCGTCATAAGTATCATCGTTGTAGCAGTTGCAATAGAACAAAGTACGTTGGTGTTTAAATTAAATCTATTTTAATATGTGAACCACCACACTTAAATGCTTTCGCTTTGTATTATTTGTTAAAGGAAACATTTCATTGATTCACTTCAATGTTTAATGGAAATATATTCCCATTCATACAACTAAGATATTCGACGCAAAGTCGGCAAGTGTCAGGATGGCCGAGCGGTCTAAGGCGCCAGACTCAAGATTTGAAATCTTACCTCTTCAACAGGGGTTCATATGAGCGTTCTGGTCCTCTCTGAGGGCGTGGGTTCGAATCCCACTTCTGACAAAATTTTTTTTAATTGAATAATTTTATTATTATTAATTTTAATAATTTTTTTTTTTTATTAAATATTCCAAACGAAATTTTATGCAGTTGCATGTATAGTTGGTCGTAAATAAAATTTGATACACTATTGTAGCACTCAGAATATAAAATGATGTTGTGTCTTGCAAGTCAACAAGTGCCTCCGTGGCGCAATTGGTTAGCGCGTTCGGCTGTTAACCGAAAGGTTGGTGGTTCGAGTCCACCCGGGGGCGGATATTTTTTTTATTTTTAATAAATTTGATTTATATTAAAATATTACTAATTTGACTCCACTATAAATGTGAATGGTTTAATTAAATGTAAACATTTAAACATAAACACGGAAAGCAATTTAATTTTAAAAATTCTTACTGCTAGGAATTCAACATTCAATTGAATATCTCAGTAATTAGCACTCGATGGGGCTGTGGTGAGTTTAGTAACATTTTATTTGTTTATGTTATCGAGCAAGTGGTGTTCGTGGTGAGCTCTCGCTCAATTCTGTTGCGTTGCCGCTCATGTTTAGAAATGTGTTTGTGTGCGTTTGTTTAGATTTCTCTCGCTCACTCTCTGCTATACCCACACAGGTGAGTCAATGCGGCAATGGCAATGGCAATTGCGCTCAGTTGTTCGTCAAGCACGCGCGCGCAAAGTCGATAAACCGCATTTCTGTCGCTGAAATCAGTTTTGCAGTTTTGTCGTTTAATTGGCTCGAAAATAATACATATGTATATAAATACCCATATGTTTTGTTCTGTTGTTTGGAACAACAACTAGCAGTGTTTTCGCATTTTATGCTTCTATTTTCCAAACGATTGATATGAAATGAGTGCGCAAATTGTCATACAGTTTCAGTGGTAAAAGCAAAAGTGAAAAGTAAATTTGAAACAAGTTGCACTTTTACATCCGCCACGTTGTACATTATACATGTGGCGCGTATGATAGAAACCATGACCAGTCTAATGTTATTATAGTGCGGCTTGTATGTATGCACATACATAACTACATCTTTGATTGTATCGGCGCCTCCTCAATTAAATGCTGCCCATCAGTACTCTGCCCGCCCAGCTCGAACTCTCAGCTCGGTTGTCAACAGCATGCGATCCAACAACATTGATTGTTGTCTCCCTTTTTGTGTATTGTGTTAGCATTTCTCGCCGTTTATTTCATTGCCATTGTTGCATTATTATTGTAATTGCGGTTTCTCTCACACACATCCATAGTATACGTATGTACGTATATAGTTCGTACACAAATGTTGTTCAAACTAGTTTCTTCATGTTTTGTTTTGCGGTTTCTGTTTTAAATAATACGATGGCCCCCCCATCTTTTATCAGCACTTTTCTTTCGTTCTGCAGGTTTATTTGCACTCTCAACGCAAAATCGCCGTTGCACCTTTCAGTTGAAATTTGTGTTCGCATTTGGATGTTAACAAATCCCAAAAGTTGATTTTCCTCCCAGAAAGTATTGTTTACACAATTTGAACAGCAATATCCACATTTTCGTCGTAGTCCATTAGGAAAATGTTGAGTATTTATTGTGCTGAAAGCAAACGCAAATTAAGTTCCGAAGGTAAATTCCCAGGAAAGTTGCTTGCTTTGATAAATATTGACGCAATTAACTTTTTTTTTCAAATCGTGTACAAGTAATTACTTCAATTCATATGTACATACGTACATCATATTGTGCGTACTGTGTACATAGCTTGCATATTGCTTACCAACTTGATGAAATAATACAAAACATACATATTTATTTATATATTTCGTATCGGTCAAGTTTGTTTTTCGAATTTTCTTTTCTTATTGCGCTTGTTGTTATTGAAATATAAATAAAAACAATAGCGTCATCGCTTGTGGGTACAGTAAAATACTTATAAAATATACTAATTTGACGGCATTTAATTTATAAATAAATTTGTGCATTTAAGTGCCAGAATCATGAAAGCATTTCTCAGAACAACACATCTAATTAAAATGTCAAATAAAACAGGTTTCTCAAAAAAGTAAACTAGCAGAATTAATGCAAGATTTTGTAATGTAAGCCTGTAATGCGACTCATCTCTCTGATACTTTCGGCAAACATATAATATTATATTAACATACTTCAAACCATATCCCCTAATTTGCACTTTCACACATTCTTCTTTGTTGATATATTTATTTTCACTTTTGCTTTCAAAACTTATATACGTAGACCGACAAATGTGTTGAACTTTTGAACATATATTTACCCAAAATATTTATAGTTGTAATTTAAATATGCTTTGCTGCAGACGTCATCAACCAAGAGCGATTAGACAGAGTGTGATCGACTATGGGTTACGTTGCCTACCTGGTCATCATCTAATGTAATCGTATAATTGGGGAATCATTCTATGGTTATTCCAAATAAGAAAAGTGATTAATTGGATGCACACGTATTCATATTTGATCACAACTTTTTGACTGGCAACGTCACCAATAACCCATATCCAATTATTCGATTGACAATAATTCCGTATTGATTCGGTTTTCACAATGAGCTGTCGTTACCGTGTGACATTTATGGGCCTTGTAACTACCTCTATACATATGTATATACACATAAAGCAAACATGGGAGTATGTGTGAAATACGTCGATGTTTTGTTCACGCTGCTATAACTGACTAATATAGTCAATATATGTATATATAACACCCACTCGAACAGTACATACGTCTGTATGTGTTTATGCAAATAATACAGGTTGTTGACAAATAAAGCACGAAATGTATTTATGTTTATTATACCCTGTATCGGTACAAGGATTTTCATTTTAATTTCTGTTTTGCTAAATCACGCATTTATTCTAATGAACTTTTTAAATTTCAATTTTGCTTTAAATCGAAATACTTATACAAATATTTTATAGACTGTCTCAAATCGAGGTTAAACAAATACTTGCGATAGGTTGTCAGCTATAGGGGTTTGTCGACTTCGGTCTGAACTTCTTTTCACGCCCAGATTTGGAAAGTCTAAAAAATGCTACGGGCTTGACATTCTATTAGTAATATTTACTCAGGTGGCGACCTATGTGTTCATAAATATATAAACATACTATGTATAAGTCATAATGTCGTGTTACAGTCGATATGCATCAGAGACTTGTTTTTTTTTTTTGGTGTTCTACTTATTCTCAGTTCTCAGTATTAGCTGTTAGCTGTTTGCGTAAGTGATGACTGTTCACTTGTATACTTGAATGCTAAATACTGTATGTAGTATACTAGGTTTATATACTTCATACATCTGCTAATTAGTTGACTTAATCCGTTTTATATTTGGAGCTTCTTGAAGTACTTGCTCACTGAATGATTCTGCGGACGAAGCACATGCATCCAGTAATTTCGATTCACAAATTGGTTTCGTTTGTTTTAAACAATAACCCACAAAACGTGAAAGTAAATCTGTTTTGGAAAGATTCCGAAATAAATACATATTAAACATGTGGCCATATATACTTAGCAAAATATATATAAATAGATGTTTATAGACGCGAAATAAAAACAAGACCGCTATTTATTTTGCTCTTTTATACACTTGGCCTGCATATTTGACAGATTCCATAGATTATTTAAAAATGTACCCTACATTCGGAATTTTGGGATTACTACGGCACATTAACAATATTTGTATTCTGTTCATCCAGCATATCGTATACAATGTAACTGTATGACCTTGCCCTCCCACTTTTGATTCTGGCTTACTAATTTCATCTGTAATTACTTGAATTCACAACGTGCCGACTGCCGTTGGGCCTTTATTAATATTTATGATCAATTTCAGTTCATTCACTAAGAGGCCTACATGTGTACATACATATGTATGTCCATTTGACGAGAAAATAGCTTCGGTACCACCTCCCTTTGTTACCTGTTTTATTATTGATGTATTCTCTGTAATTTAGTCGTAGAAATTTACTCAATTTCTCCCTTAACGAGCTTTCATAGCGAATTCCGAAGCTGAAAGTAATTTAAAGGAAAACAAATTTTAAATCCTTAACCATTGACTGATTATTATATTCTAGTCTTTAAAATGTAATTATTGATGTATTCTCCGGAACTTAGTCGTCGAGTTTTACTCAATTTTTTTCTTAACGAGCTTTCATTGCGAATTCCGAAGCTGAAAGTGATTTAAAAGAAGAAAGTATTTGAAATACTTAACCATTGACTAAATATTATATTCTAGTCTTTTAAATTTAATTTTTTTCAATATTTTTATTTTTATGTTAGTTGATGTAATTTTTTCCGTCTTTGTGTTAAATAAAATATGGAAAATTCTACAATAAGTTGTTACGATAATTTTATCGAAAAGTATCATACATCTTTGAATATAGTTGTTTTGAGTTTCATATTCATTTTAAATTGATGCAAAGTTTTTTAAAGTATCATTGTATAATTGTACTGACCTCTGTGGTTCATCAATAGCTTGTTTAGGATAATAAAGTCATTCATTAAGTGATTCGACGATTATCATTTAAATTTTTAAATATGTTATTATCGATATTAAAAAGTTTGTCAAATTTTTGTTTCTTTATACTATAATATTTACCCTTGATGTTTCCTGTTAACTTTCTGGAACATTGCACGAATTCGAGAATCTTTGAAATGGTAGTGCTGAGTTTGGGGTGTTCCTTTGATATTATTTGTATGAAAAGAGTCTAATTATATATAAGTGTTTAGTCTTGTTTACTGTGGCCATCGCAAACACGCTAACCCGAGCATTACCATACTGTAGCAACTATCTGGCTTTGGTTTTGGTTTTGGTAGCACGCAAATGAAAGTGTTTGCTTATGATTTGTGTAGACAACTCGACAATAGTTTTGTTTCCGATGTAGCTCTGTTGACTTCCCTTTTAATATGCATGGGGTCGTTGACTTGGTTACCTTTTTCGTCTAGAAAAACTTTTTTATTTTCTTCGACTTCCTGTAAGTTCTTTTTGGGCGTCGCGTCGCGTACCGTAATGAAAATCAATACGCTTCGCACTCAGCTCAAATGTGTGAATAATTAGTCAATTGAACTGTAATTAATCATAGCAATCGTTTCATATCACATCGTCAATCAAAATAGATGAAATACTTATTCCAGTAAAGACATTCAAAATGTCGCCCAAGAGCTAAATCCAAAGTACAGTGAACAATTCGTGACTTCAACTGAATCATAAAATCAGTCTAGAGTGCAACAACTGACAACAAATACGAAAAATATCAGAATAAGCATGTCAACATGGCAGATCCCAATAAAAATAATGGCCATAACAACCCCAGAATCCACAACGGGCACAATCAACAGTTGGGCGCCTCGCCCCCAACGACAACCGCATTCCAGGCACCGAACTCCCTCTCGAACATATCGCAACAGGTGCAAATGTGGTGCCAGCAATGCTTGCGGCGGCTGAGAGGTGAGGCATTGCGGCACACGGCCGCAACAGGACCTAGCAGACAATTTGCCCCTGACGTGGGCTCCAACACGGGACCAGCTGGCGAGCCGTCCTCCTCCTCAGATAATCCAAATGATGTTGATGCTGCAACCACAGAAGTGGACGGTGCCATAAACCACGAGCGGCTAAGACAGTCGAAGCGGAGTCGACCCCATGAAAATTGGATAACAACTTCCAAAAGAAAACTACTGGAGAAAACAGGGCTTAAAAAGCCCACCTGTAGAGGTGTTTATACTTTTCATTATCTATAGCTCTTTATCCATAAGTAAGTGCTGCGCTTCAGCCATAACTCTAAAGTCATACAATAACTTTTATAATATTTTATACGAAGCCATGCTTCAGCTGATGCATACCAATAAGAAAGAGCTATTTACTTGGGACTAGTGAATAACAAGTAAGAAAGCTACAGTCGAGAGGTTTCGACTGTGGATATCCGCTACCCGTTTTGTGAGAGTTCAAAACTCTTATAAGAGTATTTAAACAATACTATTACTTTATAAATAATCCATAATACGAGTATACCATACATGGTAATACTGTCAACCAAAACCATCTGATTTTGCCCTATAAAATGATGTGTTTTTCATCCGATGACAACCAAATTTTCAGAAATCATTTCGACTACAGATATTATATTATTATATTATTTTTATTATTATAAAAATTTGGGAGCTTTAGCTCTAATAGTTTCCGAAACCTAAGTCTTTATACAGACAGACATGGCTATATTGTCTTGGCTATTGACACTGATATTGAATTTATGTATATACTTTATGGAGTCAGAGATGTCTCCTTCTGGCTGTTACTAAATTTCCTCTTGGCACTAAATTATAATACCCTTCTACGATATGGTTAGCGGGTATAAAAACAACTGTGAGATTTGTTCTAGAAATTGTAAAATGCATACGTTATAGAAGTGCAAAATGATGCATAGCAATTAGAAAGAGCTTTTTACTGAGGACCAGTAAAAAAAAACAACTGGGAGATTAGTTCTAGAAATTGTGAAATGTAGAGGTTGTAGAAGGGCAAAATTTGTTCTGCGAATGCGTTCAATCTGGTTTTAAAGTTCTTCTGAAAGTTGCTGAGAATTTGAAAGGAAAATTGTTAAGCTATGTTCATTAATGAATATGAACATCTAGATACTCTTCCCTTTCTACCTACTAATTTTTAGCGAATCTCGCAAAAGTAATAGAAATGCAAACAAAATAGTTTAAAGTTGTAGAATGAAACGCAACAAATTAGATTGCATAAGAGATGGCGCATTAACATTGATTCCCAATAAGCATACAAGCAAAAGATATATTATGTATTCTAGGGTATCAATGCGTCGTCTGCAGTCTGTAGTTTGTACGCAACTGTTTTCGGTACTCTCAGTGGGTAATTGATCCCATCGGCAAACTGGAAATGCGCTCAATAAAGTAAATGCTGTCTGGGGAAAGAGTTACTCAACATAAGGTCAACAGTGGACAGAGATAGATATTTAAATACACACACACACGCAGTCGTACAATATGTTTTTTCGAGCAATTGCAACGCACCCCGAACCCGAAAGGGGGACGCAATGCTGACGACCCTGAATCTGGATTCGTAGCCAATTTCCACCTTTGCACGAGTCGCATATCGGTTTCAGTCGCAACACCAAGCTGCAAGAGAACACACCACGCGGCACGCAGAAACGCAAAAACGCAGAAAGCAGAAGCAAGAGTAAAAGAGTGAAAGCCAGAGAGAGGGGAAGGAAAGCTGAAAAGTGTTGTTGCGTTTCGATATCTGATATCAGAGTGACAATTAATTGTACTCCCCCATTGCAATCGTGAACGTTAAGTGCTATTTTTCCCACTATATTAGGACATGCAGGACTTGGGTCCTAGTGCTAAATATAGTTCACAAATATAGTTTGAATGCATCACGTGTCGGGGCCGTTGAATGAATGTGTGACAAATCGATAATTGCGCACTTTCGACGCACGAAACTCGTACTCTGGCTTCGGCAACGATTTGTTGCAAGTTTCCTAAAGTGTTTACTGTCCACTCCGTGTTTGGCCTATAATATATATCTATATATAGTATCTAAGTGGGACTTAAACGCGCATTTGATATGCAAAATGTCAAAGTTGAGCGAATCTGAGAACATTTTGCGACTGCAAATAGCAAACGATGTGAATGTGAAGAGCGCAAGCGCTTGCCCATTGCCACGCCCACTTGTGGCTTGCACCCTTGGCGTGTTCCAGTCGTAATAGCCGCCGTACAGCTGCTGCAATCGAGTCAACCTGGAGGGCACAGGCAAACCACGTCTAGTTGGGGAGAGCATCGCCTTTCAGACTGTCGGCTCTGGTATTGAGGACGGCGACGACGAGTTGGATCGGGAATCGATAGCGACCGCGGCCACGGAACTAATCAGCGACATTGGCGACTCCAATAGAAGTCTGAGTGCGCCCCAGCGACGCCATCGGCAGCACAGACACCGCCGCAGACTATCCGCGAGGCAATATCAGCGCTGGAGCAGAATGACCTTTCGCAATGTCTACAAAGCACTGCGCATATTGTGGAGTCGTAAGTTGCAGGCCGATTTCGCTATCAACATCAAGATATACATATCTATGTACATATATGTCTACATACATATGTTATTACTCACCTCAAAACCAAAGTAAACTGCGAAAATTCTCGATATAGTTATAGTTTATTCTAAATTTCCCCCCAAACATTATGCATGTTGATTGTGTTCCCCGCGATGAGGTCAAGCACTTGGGTCAATTGATGCGAACGCATCAAATAATCCCCGATGTTGTGGCCTGCATGCCACACCAGGTTATCAGTGTGCTGTATCCCTGCAAAACCAGGGTCGAACCGGGATGTCATCTGACGCCTGCTGCGGTGCGTCACCTGCCCATTGTCAGATGGATGGCTGAAAAGAACAAGTTGTACACGCTGGCCATGATTGATCCGGATGCCCCAAGTCGGGCCACGCCATTGTATCGGGAGTGGGTCCATTGGTTGGTGGGCAACATTCCGGGCAGCGATGTTGTCCATGGCGAGCCACTTGTCGCCTATATTGGCAGCCGTCCTCCAGCTGGGACGCACACTCATCGGTACATATTCATTGTGTTCAAGCAGATCTGTCGCTTGGACTTCGATGAGATGCATATTCCTAGCAATAAGTTTGAGGAACGTCGTGGTTTCAGCATCAAGAGATTTGCTCAAAAATACGCTCTGGGAAATCCCATTGCAATGAATTTCTTTCACTCCACCTGGGAAAATAATGATTTATATTAATTCGCTGTGTTTGCTTGGGTAATTCAATAAAGATCAGGGCTAAATGGGAGTACTAGTTGTAATCTATATAGGTATTGTGAACATTATGGACTTCCATTTAATGTAATTTCTTTTTCGTTTTTAGATGACGATGATCCCGTCCCGTTCGGTTCCGATGTAGAAGATGGGGAGAAGCGCATCATCTCACTGAACGCGCCACAGCCGGTGAATTATTGTAACAATCGAATATCTACGGCAAAATATAAGTGAGTACACTCATTTCAATTCAGTTCGTCATTCAACTACTCATTGGTGTCAACGTGAGTGTGCCTTATCGTTATCATTTGTTTGATCTGCTCAGAGTGAGACTAATGTTTGCCCGCTTTGATAAGATAAGAGACATCCACACTCGTAATTGATTAATAAATGCATATACGCTTCTTGATTCACTTATTCACTTATTTATTCATTGTTCTTAATCTCTATTCACAGTTTTGCCAGCTTTTTACCGTCGTTCCTCTTTGAGCAATTTAGACGATATTCCAATTGTTTTTTCTTACTTATTGCATTACTACAACAAATTCCGGATGTTTCGCCAACGGGTCGCTACACAACGCTGGTCCCCCTCATTTTCATACTCTCCGTTAGCGCCATTAAGGAAATCATTGAGGATATTGTGAGTACAACTGCAGTGACATTAAATAGAAAAGAACCCGATGCCCCACTCTTAATATTCTTTAAAACCTTTAGAATATAGACTTACTAACAAATTGGCCACAATTATTATTCGTCACAGAGTAAAGTCAGATGAAACATTTTCGCAAAAAACTTCATGTTTCTTATCTGATCGATGTGGAAATTACCGGGTATTTTAAGAGATTGGAGTATATAGCGTGTTGCAAATTATACGTTCAAACGTCGAATACTTGATGTTAAGAATTTTACTATTGAGGGCGTGGCATACCAAATAAGAATTTGACTTAAAACCTCTGACATTTATTGACTAATATGGCAGGACAATAAATTTGTATCTCTTTTGTTATAAATTTATACATTTTTATTTGGTAATGAATTAGCTAAGCTATGAAGGCATAAAGTTGTTTTATTTTTATATATTATTTTGCCAAGTAAAAATTGCGTATATTTTTAAATTAAATATTATTTGTGCTATTCATATATGTACATCCACGGCTATATATAGGGTATACGAAGTACAAACTATAAGTTAGAGACTCCATAAATTATCTAGTAATTAATTAGTTAAGCTATAAAGGACTAAATTGGTTTTAATTTCAAATACTTTTTTTAAGTAATAACTTGTGCTTTATATGCTACTAGCTAATTTTGTCACGCGTTGTATGTTAATGTAATAGATAGAAATAAATTTAAATACCAAAACAATAATTTTCAGAAATATAAAAAAAAGAGTAAAAATAATATTTCACATAAAAATAAATTTAAATAGTTGAATCACTGCAATTCCCAAATGGTTCTAGCCAACAATAACTGAGTTTAACCATGTTTTCAAGAGATTGTCAAAGTTTTGTTGGTCCATTCTGTACGTTGGATTTAATTTATATGTTATGACTAGAGGTTTTTTAAAACATTTATTGTTGTAGGTAAAGCCCATCCATATTTTCATAAATTTTAAATTATTTAATTTTCATTTAGAATACATAAAAGTTTTAGCATCCGCGAAATGCGGGCATTGTCAGGGCTCGACCTCATCATCCGGGTTCGGACTCTCTAACCCTATACAACAGCCTTGGATAAAAGACATTCCAAAAACAGAATAACCCACCGTGATATTCGCATGTAAAACTAAAAAAAATTGATTTGCTCTGTTGTTAGCAACTTTTTCTGCAAAGTTCTAAACTAAAACTTCTTCCTCCCAATTCAGCCTCTCGCTGCATCCTCTCGGTTCTAACATGAAAACTATTTTGTTCCGTTTATGTACTTCCATAAATGCATTTTGGATTCCTGTTTACATTTCACAGACAAAGATAATAAATATTTGAAAATTGTTTTGCTGTTGCGCCATGTTTTGAGTTCATCCATTACATTTACAGAAACGCCATCGAGCAGACAATGAGATCAACCATCGATTAATAGAAAGGCTGGAGAATGGCACGTGGGCCACCGTGCGTTGGTCGGAGCTGTCCGTTGGCAACATTATTAAAGTGACCATCGATACATTTTTTCCTGCCGATTTAGTGTTATTATCGTCCAGGTGAGTGCGAACTATAACATTGACTGTTCCAATTCGTATGTAAACATAATGCCAATCGTATTTGCAGTGAGCCACAGGCGATGTGCTTCATTGAAACGGCAAATTTGGATGGAGAGACGAACCTAAAGATACGGCAAGGTGTACCAACCACAGCCAAATTACTGGAAACAAAAGACTTGATGCAATTACAGGGTCGGATAGAGTGCGAACTGCCAAATCGGCAGTTGTACGACTTTAACGGCGTCCTCAAGGAATTCGGCAAGCCGTAAGTACTTCCACGAACAACATTTAATGCTTGACAACTGATGAATTAATGCCATTTGCAGCTCTGTTCCTCTTGGGAATGATCAGGTGCTGCAGCGTGGTGCCATGTTGCGGAACACCGCGTGGATCTTTGGAGTGGTCGTCTACACCGGACATGAAACGAAGCTGATGAAGAACTCAACGTCAGCGCCGTTGAAGCGATCCACAGTCGACAAGCTGACCAACACCCAAATTCTGATGCTCTTCATGATACTGATCTCACTGTGCATCACGAGCGGGCTGTGCAACTTGTTTTGGACGCAAAGACATTCCGTAACGGACTGGTATTTGGGCATCGGAGATTTCAAGAGCATGAATCTTGGCTACAATCTGCTGACCTTCTTCATTTTGTACAACAACCTGATACCCATCTCACTGCAAGTCACCTTGGAGCTGGTGCGATTCCTTCAGGCGATCTTCATCAACTACGACATCGAGATGTACCACGAGGAGTCCAATATGCCAGCCAGTGCTCGCACCTCGAACCTCAACGAGGAGCTCGGCCTAATCAAGTACATCTTCTCGGATAAAACGGGGACGCTGACGCGCAATGTGATGGTGTTCAAGAAGTGCTCGATTGCCAGTCACATCTACAAGGCAGAGCGCACACCGGAGGAGTCGGAGCTGGTGCAGAACATACTGCGACGCCATGAGACATCCGGCGACATTGAGGAATTCCTTGTGTTGCTGTCCGTTTGCCATACCGTCATACCAGAGAAGAAGGACGATGGCACAATTGTCTATCATGCCGCCAGTCCAGACGAGCGTGCCTTGGTCGACGGAGCTAGGCAGTTTGGTTACATCTTCGATACGCGAACTCCGGAGTATGTGGAGATCAATGCACTGGGGGAGCGCAGGCGCTTCCACATCCTGAACGTGTTGGAATTCACCTCGACGCGTAAGAGAATGTCGGTTATTGTACGCACCCCGGAGGGCAAGATAAAGCTGTTCATGAAGGGCGCCGATACTGTTATATATGAGCGACTGTCTTCGCGGAACCAATCCTACCGGGATATGACCCTGCAGCATTTAGAGGAATTCGCTTCAGAGGGCCTGCGGACGCTGTGCTTGGCTGTGGCCGACATCGACCTAGAAGTGTACGAGGAATGGAATCAAACGTACCACAAGGCGGCGACATCTCTGCAGCAACGTGAACGCAAGCTTGACGATGCGGCCAATCTCATTGAGATTAATCTACGCCTGCTCGGCGCGACTGCCATTGAGGATCGACTGCAGGATGGTGTGCCGGAGACCATTCAAGCCCTGCTCGAGGCGGGCATTTACATCTGGGTGTTGACCGGCGACAAGCAGGAGACGGCTATAAACATTGGATATTCGTGCAAACTGATTACGCACTCGATGGACGTCATCATACTCAACGAGGAGAGCTTAGATGTGAGTAAAGAGCTGCGTTAAATCCATCATTCATTAAACTAAACTACTTTATCCCCTCTTGCAGGCCACCCGTGATGTTATCTTGCGTCATGCGGGCGAGTTCAAGAGCTCCAATGCCAAGGATGCGAATGTGGCGCTCGTCGTCGATGGCAAGACTCTGAAGTACGCACTGACTTGCGATTTGCGCGGTGAATTTCAGGAGCTGTGCCTCATATGCCGCGCGGTCATCTGTTGTCGCGTCTCACCCATGCAAAAGGCCGAAGTCGTCGAGATGGTGACGCAGAGCACGAAGGCAGTGACTTTGGCCATTGGCGACGGCGCCAACGATGTGGCCATGATACAAAAGGCAAACGTGGGCATTGGCATTTCTGGTCAGGAAGGACTGCAAGCCGCCTGCGCCTCCGACTATTCAATCGCCCAGTTTCGTTTCCTGCGTCGCCTCCTTCTCGTCCATGGCGCCTGGAACTATGCGCGTATAAGCAAGCTCATCCTCTACAGCTTTTACAAGAACGTCTGCTTGTACGTGATCGAGCTGTGGTTCGCCGTCTACTCGGGATGGTCGGGCCAAATTCTGTTCGAGCGCTGGACAATCGGTCTGTACAATGTGCTGTTCACAGCGATGCCCCCGTTTGCCATTGGACTCTTCGAGAAGTTCTGCACGGCCGACACGATGCTGAAGTATCCGCTGCTCTATAAGCCATCGCAGAACGCGAAACTGTTTAACGTGAAAGTATTCTGGATCTGGATATTCAATGCGCTGCTGCACTCCGTGTTTCTCTTCTGGCTGCCGATGGCCGCGTTCAAGGAGGAAGTAATTTGGTCGGATGGAAAAACGAGCGACTATTTGATGCTGGGCAACATGGTCTATACGGTAGGCTGCACTTTAGATATGCGTAATTATATGTAATTCATTTGTCTACATGCCTTGCAGTATGTAATTGTCACTGTCTGCTTGAAAGCTGGTCTTATCACCAGTTCCTGGACCTGGTTGACGCATGCAGCCATATGGGGCTCCATCGTGCTGTGGTTTACCTTCGTGATTGTCTACAGCCACTTCTGGCCGACGTTAAAGTTCGCCAGCAACTTCGCGGGCATGGACATTCAGCTGCTGTCGACGCCCGTATTTTGGCTTGGTCTTTTCCTGGTGCCCATCACCAGTTTGCTCATCGATGTGATTTGTAAGCTGTACGTGCGCACTAACTTTATCTGGAGTATTCGTGGTCAATTCAAATTCTTATCCATTAATTATAGAGTACATAATACAGTTTTCAAGACACTCACCGATGCTGTACGAGAATCGGAAATCCAAAGCCATGATCCCTCACAAGTGATGGAAGAATCACGTTCATCGTAAGTATTTGTTGAGACGAAGCATTTACTGTTGTTGCATTCTTTCTGGGTTTCCTTTAAATTGGTTAACTATTGGCATCAACAAAGCATTTTGTTAGCAACAAAAAATGAACAACAAAAACATGCTACATTTTCAATTTGAATTGTTGCGCATTGTTTCTTTATTAGTATTAAGTGTTGACTTGATTTTTCCACACAACTGCAAATCTATTCTTATCATTCTGTTCACTTTGTGCGATTCCAGCTATTGATTTCTAACATTTGTTTGCACAATTCTGTAACATGTTTAATGGTAGCGCTAATACTAGACCATTCTGCATCCTTCTCAGTAGTCACTTGATACCAAGAGATCCACACAAGAACCACATTTAATAACATTATTGTTTGAATTGTGTTTGTTTAACTATCACTTATGTATTCCGTTTATGTTTTCCCTTACTTTAATCGCCCAATTCTTAATGATCAAGTAATTCTTCCTTAATGTATAGTTGCAAATAGTGGCATTATTTACGAACGCAAAATTAAATACAACAATAGATTCCATAGTATTTATATATTTATATTTATTGTACTTATGTTTAATAGTCAGTCTGATCGGGGTTCTTAAGAACCTCTGAAACCTAATAAAACCTCCAAATATGCATTCCATTGCATAGTCTGAACTGAACACAAGTACAAAAAAATCATTTAGTTTTGTTACTGAAGTACTCGCCAGTTTTCAGAGAATATTATGTAATTTAGACAGCATATAAGTAAAACTGTATTTGTAAGCAGAATTTATGTCTAAGAATGTTAAATTTAACTATAATATTTAATTCTCTGATATCAGTTTATCAGGATATTGGTGCTATCTATTATATACAACCCATACAAGCCTGTTCTGAATTCCATTAAATTGAATTTCTAGCGTAGCATTCTTTTTGGAGTCTCATCGAATTTTCTTTCTGCAATTTAAATTTAAATGGAATTCGGAGCAAGTTGAATAGAAAATGCATTGCACACTTTTGAATAAATCAAAAATATTATTTAGATAAAATTATACGTAATTAATTTAGTTTTGAACGCATCTTGCTATGCTGAAAATAAATGTACACGATTGTTATAAATTTAGTTGTTTAGCAGTTGCGTGTGTTTTTAGAATAAAATTGCATTGAAAGAAACAAACACAATTAATTTAAGCTGGAAGGCAAAATTATTAGAAACAAACATTAATTATTTCAAACAAATTGGTATTGAAATTGATTATTTATTAGAGCAACAATCATTTGAAACATATTTTCGACAAGATGTAAATTTATCTCTCCTCTTCTATCCTCTATTAACAATATGTCATCATGTTACTTATTACTTTGTTCAAAATATAAAAACCATTGTTATCAATCCCAACTCCCTCTCCATGCCGTATCCACCGAAAATCTGTAAACTTCTTCAACTCGAACTTGAACTTGAACCATGTAAATTTATCAGTTTGGAATCTGGTTTTGGCCAGCCATCGAGGTCCAACCACGAACTAGTCGACAGAAAACAGAGCAAAGGATCGAAAAAGAGCTCGCCGTTCAAAGATACTGAAGGTCCACATCGTCAATTACGTATAGAAAATCTGGATTTCGAAGAAGATAACAAGGATCAACAGCACTATCGACGCAGGCAACGTTGGCGCGGAGGTGCCCAGGAAGACAGCGTTGGCAGCGAGATTCTGCACATGTAGAAAAACAATGAACAATGAATAACAATAACAAATGGTGTTTGTATATGTACAATATTTTTAATATTAGACATTGTGTGATTTTTATGTCGTAACAATAACATGTGAAATGTCTTGAATAAATGGTTAAGTTTATGTAAGCTAAGGTATTAACTTATCCACCATACGCAATAATGTATGTGCTCAGGGCGTGCTAAGCCATTACTATATACCATATCCATTCGATCAATCAGTAATTATTCATGTATAAGTATTTGCATAGGAAATAAATTAAACAATAAAACTGTGATATTGATTACTGTAGCATATGAATTGCGAGCAATTAGCAACTTTTTAAAGTGTTACATTTTTCATATTTTATGTATCTACTTATCTTACTTACTTTACTGTATGTAATTTAATAGTATTCTAATATAAGAAACGCCTTTGCTTTCTTCCTCTTTTTGAAAAATATTCCACGGACATAAGTATAGCATACTGTTAAGAGTCAAATAAAATTGTAAGCCTTTTTTTCGCCCCAATATGTATGCTATGCTTATTGCTTTGAAGTTATTTTAAAAGAGGATTTAGTAAAAAGCTCAATTAACTCTCATGCTTACCAATAAAATCTTAGTATAACTGTTGTATATTTTAATTAAAAGTTATGGTCATCTTTTGACTGCACTTATAAGTGTACATATTTGCATATATGTATAGTATTGATTTTTTTATGAACAAACATGATTATACATGTGATAAAGCATACCAACGTCTGTATAAATATACAAAAAAATAAATAATACGAAATCCAGTTAACAAGAATTATCTTTGAAGCAACAATGTTTCAAATTATGTAAATTTATAAATATGTTACTTGTTATTTGCATTTAACTGTTGTTAAATTTTTAATTAAAACTATGATGAGTCTATTACTTGAACCGTCCTACATCCCTTAACCATCCAAATTAAACCCAACCGGATATGAAACCCTGGGAATAAAGTGCAGACACTATAAACTACTATTGTTACTAATGATGAATGATGTTCCGTCTTCCTCTTTCAAATCATTTTCACAAACTATTTTCGAAGCATACTTTTTGGAGCAGATTAAATTCTAAGACTAGTTCACATTTGTGCACCCCATTTTAATTTTTTGTTCTACGAAAAGTATGCCATGAATACTTTATTTATGTTATACATTTTGTTGAAATATATTAAAAATGATATTGATTGATATACATATGTACTTATGTTCATAACCTTAAAACCGTGAATAATAAAGGTACGAAATAAAAAAGAAACATTTTAATAAGAATGTGAATGAATAAAGAATATTCGTTATAATAAGTAATATATACATATATTAGTTTTTATGAAACAGTTTACCACAATAACTGCCACAACTCGCATGATATTGATATTCCCTGAGATACTTAGGAATAATTCAAATTCGATACACCTTTGACATGCTTAATGTTTTGCACTTGTCCATTTAATTTCCTATGTTTTCAATTCTGATTCTAACATGCAACAAATTAAACGAAAACTATCTTATTGATTATCTAATAAAATGTAATGCAATATAATGCGATCTTTTAAATACGTATTTCAAATTTTGATGAACATTTTCTTTACGTAACTCTATATACTTATTTGTGTGTGCGCAGAACTATGTATGCCTTGGGATCGATTCTTCGGTGTAAGTAATCCATAGATAAATTGTGCAGTCAAATCTATAAATGTACATATTTTCACAATTGATCTAATTCATAGTCATTCGATTACACACTCACTCCACTTTATTGTATTATGGTTCAAGAAGCAATCCAAATCTGTTTCCTTAGGAAAAGCATTTCAATTATTGTATAGGGGAAGGCAAATATCACAACAAAAATAAACAAAAACGAAAATGTAGCATCCCCGTATGGTCTCATATTCTGATTATCGAGCATGGATTTACTAATGCATGTTATTCTTTTTTTTAAAGATTTCGCTATCTCGTATTTCTTAAGTTGCCATATATGATATAAGAAACCTTTTTCATTTAATATGTTTATAATACATTAATATAATATTGGGTAAACTGCATGCTCTATAAATTTGATACGCCTGTAAACCTTTATTTCACATCTTGTAGTGCAAGAACCAATTGCTCTTAACCTTCTCACTTTTAATTTGAAACCGATAGAATGCTAACAATTCAAAAAGAAAATTATTAGTAGAAACCAAGATGAAGAAAACTGGATTTGAAACCTATATGTACATTACTCATTACTAAAAGTCCTGACCTTCTAAAAACAAAAACAAAAAAAAACAAAAAAACCAAATTAATTCTACAGATTTACTGAAACTGCGAGATTACTTCGTAATGTTTTCACCCGTCGTGCCAATACAAGAGTTGAAACGGAACTAGAATTATCGCGTGAGTACTACCCATTTTCCAATCAGTTGCAATATGTACTCGTACATGCTCAAGGACAACAGCTGGCCATCTGGTGTTGGTACTTCATTTTTAATGGCTAGTTATAAATTCATATAGTATATGTATGCATAGCTTTGGTAATCAGCGTTCGAGATCCGGGTAATTGATGATTTGTCATAATTGCGTTTGACATTTAGTAAACAACGACATTTGTGATTGTGGTGGGGTTTTAAAGTTTAATGGACGAGATTATTTTGATTTCTATTCAACACAGTCTTCATCTGTCAACCATATTTCACATACTCTTACATACTTTATTGTTCAGATTAAATCGATTCTTAACTTTAACGACCTTGAACCTAATACTAAGCATTTCATTCCACAGATGGCTATGCATTTTCTCAAGAGGAAGGCGGTGCTGTTCCGCAATCTATAGTTATTCGCGCCTATGACACGAATTTGCCCAAACCAGAGGGCAACTAAAAGCGCCCCGGAATGTTGACAATTGTATTTACGGCATTATTTATTGAAGCAACACCTCATCTTTAGAACTGCTGTCTAAACGTATGTGTAAAAGGGCCAAAGAAAATAAATCATTTAAAAAACCACACACATATTTTAAGCATGCTAAAACCAATGTTAATACTACAACTACAAAAACTGAAACTTTTGTGAACCACTCTTTTTCTGCTATAAATGCATCAAGATATTCTAAATGTGTCTTACATTACTATTTTTTTTATAAATGCTGCATATATAAAATTAAACAAAAAAAAAAAAAAACAAAACAAAAAATATGTATTTGTATCTTAACTGTTAATTATTTTATAAGACAAAATCACTTAAATAAAGATGTTAGAAGCAGTTTCAATCCACGTATCTACAATTTTTTTGTATACCCGTTACCCATAGGGGAGAATGGTATTATGACCTAGTGTCTCTTCGATCCCATAAAGTACACATATATTTGTGATCAGTGTCAGCAGACATCTATCCGTCTGTCGTCTTTATTAACATCTAGATCTCAGAAACACTAAGAACTAGAGCAACCAAATGGAAACACTTGTTATTCATGCGCGCAGATTAAGTTAGTTTTAGATTTTGGCCACGTCCGTTTACGACCCCACAAATTGAAAAAGAGATGAATGACAATCACGAGTTTTCATACAAACAATAATATCTACAGTGGAAATAAATCCGGAAAATTTTGTTGTGATCGAATGGAAAACATAGAAGTTATTCAAGAAACAAATATATAGGGGGAAAAAACTGATACTGTTGCGTGTGATTATTTATTTTTTCTCACAGTAGGTATATTATTGTTAAAATTTTGAAGTAGTAAAATGCAATTTTTTTAATAGTTTTGAAAGTTATATGTCAACTAGATAATAACATATCTAGGCAATGCTTTTGAGAAATGAAGGCATATATTAACAAATTCCTTGTTTCGAAATCAGAAACAGTTTTATTATTTGCGTTTATCTAACTTGCAGTTCCAAATAAAAATAGAACCAAGCTTTCCCGAAGAATGAATAAAATAATCCCATTAGCACCAGTGCCATGAAAAAAACTTTAGTACAATAGTAAAAATTTGTATTTCTTATTTTAAAAAACATATCTAAATATTATGTTATTATAAGATATATGGGATTCTAGCTATAAAAATATATGTTACTCTGCTTTCTAACTTAACTTCTATTGCACAGAAAAAAGAGAGGGGACACTCATGAAATTGAATTAATACAATGCAGAACTAATATCATTAAGTAATATAACAATAGACCTAAACATGGAAATTGGAAAAGTCCCACGTCATGCTCTGTGCGCCAACCACTGTTGACGCACTCCTGGCGTCAAATCTCATCCGAATGAAAGGAGGGCAGCGTATGGCCACTGCCAACGACATCAATTCCATCGTCTTCTTTATTTTGTTCGTCGATATCAAGCGACGTTAGCAGTGCCAACGGTTCCTTTTGTTCACCTTGACGGACATTCACAACATCGTCGAGAATGCGCAATGATTGTGCTGGTGATTTCAGCTCTGCAAAAGATTCCAACACTTTTAGGTGATAGAATACACATTCGTCGTCTATCACATAAAATTGTGTGAAATCGGCACTTGCATAGAAACGCCGAGCTTCGTTGCCCGTAAATTTAATGGCCGCGAAGAGCTCTGGCAGTTTATCGCTGCCCCTTTTATCTGACCAAAGACTAGCTCTGCTCTCCTCGGGATAAACATGCTCATATTGTGGAGTCGATAGTTCCATAACTATCTGATCATTAGGCGTATCCAAGAAACGCGCCGCGTCCACCTCCTCACGTCCCTTGGGATGGAGCTTCTCCTGGTTGTAGTGACTATGCCGCGTGCTGCGAACTTCTGGTATGGCCTGATTATTTTGCATATATTTCACACTCCAGAAACATAATTGCTTCCCACAACTGATCAGGACCTGTTTGCAAGGCGAAAAACGCAATTGCATTGCGTGGCATTGTGTATCGTGACCCTGATTTATGGTGTAAACCAGTTGCAAGCGATGCTTTTCACATTTATAAAGCTGCAAGGAAACGAGTTTTGTATCGTGAATTTCACCAAGAGTTGATTTTCGTTCCACAATGTTTCCATTCTCCAAACCAATTGCAATTAGTTCACCATCATTTGACGCAGTGACTTGCTTAATTTGACTGGAATTGTTTATATTCTCCTTGCAGAGACATTTACTACAGAGTTTGTTCTCAGCTACGAATAACTTGTAAATCTGAAAGCAAACAAAACATTAATTAAACACAACTTTATTGTTTGTCTTCAAACTGTTTACAAAAGATAATTTTTTATCTATCGTTCCTATGGCAGCGTTAATTCGACAATTATGACTAACCTGTAGTACGCCGTCGCCAAAGGCCAAATAAAGCAAATCGTCCTTAATATAAAATGCTTCAAATGGTTTTTCGAAGCATTCAGAAATTTTTTCTGATTTATCCAAAACCTGCGAACACAATAGGGAAATCATTAATAAAAATATGCTTTATTTTTAGTTAATTCACAACTTACAAGCACTCCGCAATCCGTAAACAAAAGCAAAAAGTCGTCATGGAAGCGTCGCGCGTACATCGTGTAAAATTTGTAATTTTTTATATTCTCAGGATTTAAGAGCGAAAAAATTGTAGTTTGGAGGGCGCGACGGAAGGAGGCAATCAGTTTTATTGAATCTATTTCTTTGAGGTAGTCAACTGAATCCTCGAGGTAATCCCTTGGCAGTACCTCGTTCTTGGTAATATTAATGATTTGGCCATTATTATAGCCGGCATAAATGACATCATCCTCGCTCACGCATAATGCTGTGATGTGCTTGTCGGATTCCATCAGTGGTGCTACGATTGTTGACCAATTGGCAACACTGTCCCGCCGTCTCATGTGTCCCGCTATCGGTTGGATTTGGTGAATACGTTCCCTCGAATCGACGACAAGCAATGTACCATTATCGGACATTTTCATAAGCGGACGCAGGTAAACATTCGGCTCAAGATGCGCACGTCCCTTCGTATTGCGATCTTTTAATTGGGCATCACTTTCATCCACATGATGCATCCAGGTGATTGCATCGATTTCGGTGCTACGCAACGTATGCACGTGCACAAAATGCTTGCCCCTTGCCCCACAGAGCACAATATACTTGAGGATGGATTCGTTCAAATCATACACATCCACACAGACAATACGTTCACTGACATTGCTTCGCAGCAATGAATATGGAAATTTGAGGTCGTAGACAACGAGACCCTCCTCAGTTCCAAGAATTAAGTAACGTCCATCGGTTGACAGCTTCCCGCAGGTTATAGTTGCCGGTATCGTATCCGAAAATGGCAATGGTTCCACTTCCAGAAAGTTCAGAAGGTTGGCATAATAATCGGCGTGTTTAAATTTCAATCGCCAGACACTAGACTGATAAATTATCATTAGTATCGTGTATTGGGTGCCATCATCATGTCGCTCCATATACGTTTCCATGGCCAGGGCTTTTTGTTTTGGCGGCGCAAACTCTTGCTCAGTTACATTTGATGCGTTTTGCAAATTCCAAAAGGTTAAATTGCATTTGTCCGCCCATACAACGTAGAAGCGATTCAGTATTTTTGAAAAATAACGCACATCCTTCTGTTTGGTGGGCAGTATCGGTGTTTGTGATTTCACAAATTTCTTATCCTTATCCACCCAGTTCAATATGCAAAAGTCTCCGTCGTCAAATGCCACATGAAGTTGAATTGAATATTCACCAGCCCGAACAGTTTCATCCAAATAGAAAGCAGATATGCATTTGCTGCCAGTGAAACGTTTGATAGCGGTGTTAACCAACTGCTCGTAGTCATGTGATTTCGAATGGTTGGGCACCTGAGCTAGCCTGGGTGGTCGGACCGCTTGACAACTGCCGCGGTCGGGTCGTTTTGGCAGCAATTCCCTCAAAGACCAAAGCTTTAGACTACCATTTTTATGTAGGGTCAGCAAATGTAACTGCTTGTTGAACACTCGCATCTCGATGATGTCACTGGGATCATTTTCATCGCTAAGCAGTCGCGTGGTATCCCCAGCCAGCGATACATCCGTAAGCAGCAGTTGCTGTGAGCTCAGGACTATCAAGCAATAGTCGTCGTCCAAATAAACGGCATGACGCACCTCATGCTGCCCCAAATTAACGATTTCCCGGTGTTGATGAAAGCGGCCACTGGAAAACATTTTGCAGATAAGTAATACATTTGAGCAAAAGTCCAACATATATTATTCTATTAACATACTGTTCGGTAAACCACACGAAATCTGGAAACCGTCGGACCTGGCTCAACGCCTCCTCATGCACTGGACCTTCCTCCGACATCAAGGCGATTCGCAATAGGCTTGTTAATGGCGAACTTATCAGCTTTTCTTCGGCTTTTGTTAGGAAGACCAGCACAGCATTCAAAAGATCTCTATAGTGACTGTCGTTGTCTAAATGAGAATTACGAAAACAAATCAATTAACGTATTCAATAGGTGTTCAACTTGACCCACTTACCAACAATTTCATCTCTGAAAAACTTTAAGGTGTGCAGTGTATGCAGAATGGAACCGCGAGCATTCCACGGCGTCGTATCGTTGCGAATTTTTTGCTCCAGAAATCGAAAATCCATAAAAAGCATACGAAATAATTTCACGCGTTCCATTTTATTGCTGACCTTGCTCAAATGGTGTCCAATATGGCTATAAAAATAACAGCCTAAATTTGGCAAGGTCGTATCGTTGCATTGTTCAATCAATCGGGGTATACTAAAAGAAAAAAATGTCATATAACAAATATATTATCACAGGATGTCGATCGACTTACTCATAGAAATCGACAATCTTCCTATTAAGTGCATCTTCGTTCGGAATCGGTAAGCTGAACTCTGAATAGATGCTCGACAGCGTTATTGTCTGATCTACATGTTTTTGAACTAGCGAACTTTTGTAAAAATCATTTACAACGGGCATTGGGTCAACCGACCAAACCAGACCCAAAAGCTGCGGAATAAAAAATATATTTGAATACAGTACGTGAAGTCGTAAAATTTATTTAACACTTACTTTGATTGGTATGTGCGCATATTTTGGAAAAATAAAAAGTGTTTCAAAACGCTCCTTGTCGGCAATTTTCAACTCGTTTAAAGAGTTCTCAATAATGGTTGTCAATTCGGAGGAGATAATGCTGCATAAATAATAATAGAAATAATAAATAGAAAATATTATACTTTTGAAAGTAATTACAAGATTGGTACATACTTTTTCCAATTGTCGAGGGTGCACAATCCATCACGGATGTTCCTCGCGATAACGCTCAGTTTCAGTGGATTTGTCTTTGGTGCGCTCGTCAGATCTCTTAGTAATTCTTGAGGCACCAAGGCACCATATTTGCTAAACAGTGACTCTGTCTCGGAGGGCGTAAGTGCATCCTCCAGACTGACATGGGTGGTGGTCTCGGGGGATAGATAGTCGACAACACTCTTGTGTCGCGTCGTCAGTAGGATTTTGCAACCCAAATTGAATGCTTTCCATGTTTCCTTGTTGGGAACATTTCGCAGCACAAGCAGACAATTCTTGAACGGTTTGACCCCAAGAATGTGTCGGAGCTCGGCTTTCACTCGCTCGATGTGCACAGTCACGCTTTGATCGCAATTAGTTCGCAGGTTGGGCGCAATTTGATGAAGAAACGATTGCAGCATCTCCAGGCGAGTCTCGGGTGAATGACAATCACGTACATTTAACCAAAATATTCGGAAGTCCATTTTGCGCTGCACCTCGTATGAGGAGCAAACATCGAGAACTAGCCACTGCTTCCCGGACCCCAGGACACCTTGAACAGCCACATTTCGTGATGGCCTCAGCTTTAGTAACGCCTTCTGCAACTCCAAGTATGGCTCAATTCGTGGCACATTATATTTGGTAAAGTTTTGATGATTGTTAAAGAGACGATCGAGTTCGCTGATGTAGTTCTCAGTGCTTGCACTAGGATTGCGAGACTCATCCTTTATGGCTGACATAAGATGGTGATAGTCGACATTATTAATGTCATTCTCAACAAATTGTTCCACTACTTTTGAGGATTGGTTTCTCAAGGTCCATAACAAGCGATATATTTGATGTTTTGGCGGGGATTTAATAATTTCATCGACCTCTTTCTTTGTGAGTATTTCTCGCAATGGTAGCTCGACATCCTTGCAGTCAAAGTCTTTTTTGAAGTCCAAAAAAAACACTGATAAGATGTCCCTGTAGCTATGCTTCAGATCTCTTCCATTAACGCAGCTCATTTTGATTTATAAAATCTGAAATTAAGATATTAGGGTTTTTAAAAACCATTATTCCAGAAGTTTGTAAGCCATAAAATTCGCCTTCACTACTTGGGAGAATTTTAGCCTTAAAGTTCTTCTTTACTATATAAGTATAAGTATTATTTATCAACATTTGTCAACAGCCGAGACGATATAGTTATTTTCGTCTGCCGCCTGTTTGTCTATTACATTATCAATGTCTCAAAAGCTGAGTAATAGATAGATAAGAAGGTATCGGAAATTGCATATATACAAGCAGATTAAGAATGTTGAAGAATTCGCCAGCGCACAACATCATTTGAGCTGTTTGTACAAAACAACTCTTATCTATGTTTTCTGAGAACTGAATTACGATCGAATAATAAACACAAAATTTAATTTTAGCTTATCTAATAGTCGGATATCTTATAGTCGGGGGTCCCGAGCTTTCTCGCATGTTTTATGTGAAACATAACAAGTAAAAAGACTTCTTTGTATTACAAAATACACGACAAAGCCTTAATACCCTCACAACAAGATCAGTAAATCGAAATAAAAAACAAGAAAAAAACAATGACGAATCGAATGAACGCATATAAAAGGAAAAGTCAGTTAAGATCTGCCGTGAACAACCAAAATTGTTACACGGGGTCAAGCACGATGCGCAGGTGACTCAACATCGGACAACAAAGATTAGAACATATCAATTGGCGGGTTTAGTCACGATCAACTCACGATCGAACGCGAACAGAACTACAAAGAATGAAGTTTATAGACAAGAGCGCTTTACTTGGAGATAACTCAATTGCTTTATATAATTTGTATATATGCACATACATATGTGCATCCGAAAGTATATACATATGTATGTAAAGTATGTACACATATGTATGTATAAAATTGCATTGCCTTCTGAGACCCACTTTGTGGTTTCTTTAGTTACATACTTATGATTCTACTTTATTTATTACGCACGCTTGTTAGTTCCTTTTAACTAGACACACACAAACATATATGCTAATAAGTAGGTTCGTTGAACTCGTATATTTTTAAATATGCAATATACACATGCGGCGCATTAGTGTGTTAGCGACAGGTATTTGTATTTGTATGAGATTTTGCTCTGCTTGTTTGTTTGCACTCACGAGATACTCATACAATGTATTTAAATCTGTGGTTGAAAAGAATTGTTCAAGTACGAACAAACACTGCACATCATTTCACAGGAATTTCTCTTTACATTTACATTTACATGTATTTATTGCACTCTTCAATTATTGTTTTAATTTAAATTGTACATATGATTAATTAAAACACTTTTTATTTGGACGCATGCAAGTACTGGATGTGCAATATTCGCTTTGTTGTTGCTTATCAAAATTGTATCGACAACCGTCGCCTAACCAGTGTGACCAAACGGGGCAGACTAATTATTTTTGCAATATAAAATACTGACTTTAAATTAAAAAAAAAAACAATTGACTTACAAAATCGTTATTTATGTTTATTTTTAATGGTACTGAACCTTCCAAACTTTACATTGTATGAGATTTTATTGCGATTACTATTTGCGATTATCAAGAATGATTTGACAAAATACACATTTAGTACATAAAGCAAGCATTTATCGATAGCCCGTCGATAGCATCCCTGTGTAGCTGTCGCGGTGAAAACAAGTCAATCGCAATTTTTTATAACAAATTTGTCAAAAGGTAAAAAAGGTTGAACTGGTTTGAAATATCCAAAAATATTGTGTACTTTCCGTCATCCACTCATATACTCCTGTATCCGAATGTGCATTAAGGCTTCTCGTTGTTAATCCAGGTATAAATTGATATTCGTTGAACGACGCACGGGCAAAAGGAAAAGAAAGTTGAATTGGCAGAAAAAGGTGACGACGCAAGCAAGAAGACGAAAGAGAAAAAAATAGCTTCGACGTATACGTAAAGTTATTGAACGAAAATTAAGGTAGGCATTGAAAATAATCTAAAACAGCAAGTGCTGGGCAATAATACTGATGCAGTAATCAATATTTGAACTAGAAACAAGAGTTGTGCAAATATTCATAAAAAACCGAAAAAAAAAATACATATTAATTTCTAAACGAGCGAAACAAAATGTCGGCTACATTGGACAAATTAGCGACGACTCTCGACGTAACCGCAGCGGAACATGAATGTGATTTGCATTTTTAATTGCTTGTGTTGTGATGAAGTCCACTCGAATTCAGATGCATTTATTTGTTTTGTATTTCTTTCTTTCTATATAGTTTTTGAGACCGACGCCGCCGAAGCCGCCGCCGCCTCCACCGCAATGTCATGCCGCGCCCCCTTCGAACCCGAGGATCAATACAAGCAACTGCGCCGACCGAATCCAGGAGCGGGTGCTGCGCCCCAGCTTTCTGCCGCCATGCCCCTCGACCAGCCAGCTCATGCATTTCATGACTTCGCTGTCAATGTGGGTTATGGTCCAACTGGCTATGCAGCTGGGCCAGTTGTGGGTTATGCAGCTCCTTTGCAGCCACCAAGTGAGGTACAGAACAGATACATGCCGTCGAAGCTGTCGGTGACCGCAAATGTGTTTGTACCTACCAATACCATGGATAAGCGGGTGCCAGCTCCACAGCAGCACCAACAGCAGCAGCAGCAATATCAGAATCAGCAACCATACGCACAACAACAGCACCAGCAACGTTATATGAATGGCTACAAGCAGCAACAGCATCATCAACAGCATCAGCAGCAGCAGCATCAACAAAATTACAATCACCATCAGCAGAATCAACAGTTCAACAATGAGATTCAGCAGCTATCGAACTCGGTGAATACTCGTCTCTATTTGGGGGGGAAACATTCGCCTCATAACGGTGCGGTGGGAAATTACTATCAGCCACAGCAGCAATTACAGCAGCAGCAGCAGGTACAAACACTGCAACACCAACAGCACACACAACAACCACAATCGAAATTTCAACGTCATACGCATTTAAATAATTCATTCCAACAAATTGCACAACAGCCGCAGCAGCAATATTATCACCAACATCAACAACAGCAGCAACAGCAGCAGCCACAACCATCGACATCATCGGCTGCAGCGTCGTCTTCATCTGCTGCCTCTCATCCCGATATGGAGACGATTGCTCTAGAATATCTTGATACTGTAATACATTGCCTTAACCAGGTGCGTAGCGCTTTCAACGACCTCAATAATATACGTGTTAGAGGCTGAACACTCGCTGGTCCTTATTATTGATGGTCGACAATAGCTTTCCTGAAATGTGCATTCATTGAATTCATATTGATTTTGAAAAAAATTGAATTGCACAGTCTTGCTATATTTGATCCATTTTAACATAATTTATTCAAGAATGTCACAAGAAAAAATATATAATTTTGTCGCTCAGTAGTGTCGAACCATCGATAGTAACGATAGTCTCCACCTTATACACGTATATGAAAACTTGAAATGTAATGGTAAATAATTATTATATTTTTTATGTAGAATCCCGGACAATTCGATTCAATTGCATCACGCTTCCTAACCATCTTTGATGGTATGGAGAGCAACAACTACGTGCTCTCGATCGCCATGGAGGACATTTTCGAGAAATCAATTGAACAACCCAATTTTCGGTACATGGGCGCTAAATTGTACAATCTTTTGCATATGCTGAATCTCAAGCAGGATTCCTTGTTCCACACTTTGCTAAAATGCAAGCTTGAATACCACCAGGCCGAAGTAACCAAGTACATGCAATCGATTGAACAGCAGCAAAAGGTGCGAGAGACTGCACTATTTCTCGCCGAACTCTATATGCAATTGCGCGGCGATGACGATGCTCGCATCCAGCTAATTGCTGTGAATATAGTGTACTCGTTGCGGAAACTCTTGGCCTGCGAAAGTGCCGAGAATGTGCGTTGTATTTGCCAGACCTTGAAGCTGGCCGGTTATGATCTGAGCGCTGATTGCCAACAAGACATGCAAGTTATTATTGCTTCGCTCCAGGCAATTGAAGCCAAGTCGCCTGGCAAATATGCTATGGCTGCCAATGTGATTGCTTTGCAGCAAAACAATTGGGGCCGCAAAATTTCGAATGCCCTGGGTGGCGAGGATGGAGATGCGGCCAAGCCACCAGAGCCACCACGTTTGAGCGATGAGCCTGTGTTCTATGGCCCTGATGGGCGTGAGCTTACAGCCGAGGAAAGCGATTTTCTGGCTGCTGAAGACGAGAACAACGGCAGCGATGGCGATGATTTTGATGTCAGAGATAATGAATTGGACCTCGACCCAGAAATGGACGAAGAGACTGAGCGTGCATACAAGGACTTTTGCAAGCAAGGCAAACAATCGCAGGCAAACAAAAAATCTTAGATTTTATATATGTGTGTGTAAGAATAGTGTGGTGTAGAGTGGTGTTGATTTGGTGTGGCAGATGGCGAGCAAAAAAAAAGGAGATTTATCTTAAAGTATGCACTTGTGTCTTTCAAGAGAATGTCTGGAAAATTCTTAGTTGTGTAGCGTGTACTACTTCAGTTCTCTTGTTCCAAAGTAATTTAATTATTTTATATTATTTTTTTTTGTAATTGGTTATATTTTATTTGTGATATATCGCATCAATGCTATACTTTTTATATTACATGCATAAAAAACATATTTATGTCCCTATTATAAATACGCATGTTTATGTTCAAATTCTGTTTAGCAACACATTTAAAGATGCAGGTCTCGAGTTTTGATACAAAATTTCTTTAATTTAATCGTCGACCAACCATAATTCACTTTAATCTGCCACGCCGGTGCATAACAACACTAAACACATATAGAGAGACGACTCGTACACATAGTATTCGTATGCCTGCACATCCATACATATGTAGATTCATAACTGCAACACATTCAATTTAAACAAAAACAAAAAACAGCATTCTCCTGATCATATAAATCTAAAAACAACAGCCACGCTTAATTTTTTAATTAATTGTAATTAATATTAAACGAAAACGATTTAAATATATAAATAAACCAATGAATTACGATTGCGTTCAAAATAAATGCATTCGCTCTTGTTCTTTTGCAATCAATAAATGACTCAAGTGACTCATTTCAACTGGGAGTAAGTTGGCGCTCTAGTGTAAATGCTACAACGATATCGATAACGATAACACGCGATACATATCGTATCATTTTTGCGTTTTTGTAAACTTCTCTTTGCATTCTCGTTCGCTCATTTTGCGTTCTGTTTGGGATCCAAGCAAGAAGTGCAAAGTCAAATTAATATTGAAAATGAATGGTTTAAATTAAATACAACAGTGCGGAGAGTGAAATAAATACTTCAAGGTGTAGTTTGCACAGTGCCCCATCAAAATGAGCGTGTAAAATAAAATTTGGCTCCAAAGTGAGCGTGATGTCATTGTGGTGATATATATATGTATGTATGAGTGTGCGTGTGTGTACTTAAATAAATGTTTAGCTATGTATGTATATAATCTTTGATTATGATAATATAGCAACAACGTACATACAAACAAAATACGTCGTCCAAGGAGACAAACAGCAATTATGCAGTTTTCCATGTTTCATTGAAGAAGCAGTCATCCACAGAGCAGAGCAAGTGAAAAGACAACAAACTGACACATAAAGGTCACATAATATGTATTCTTACATACGTATTTGTGTACATATATACTTGTCTGTATGTACGAATGTACGCAAGTGTTGGTTCTATAACATCGAGACAAGAAAACACCACAGCATTTTAGTGTTGTTGCGAGAGTGAGATTTTGCAAACAAAGCCGACGCGAAGTTGATCGATGTACGGACACACACACACAGACATTCACAATCGCACACACGCGTCAATGTAAATATCTGTGTGTGTGTGCGTGTAATGTATTAAAAATACTATCTTAAATAAATACGATTCAAACAACGTGCGAGATAATAATATTATTATTATTGGTAGTGTCTTAAGTACTATAATTTACCGGCTGAGTGAAAAGCAACTTTGATTCGAATGAGAAGTTTGTCAAAATAAATAATAATTTAATACGCAACAATAATTGAATGCATAGTGCGTATTATTGATGTGAAATTAAGAAAAATGTTTTTTGGATTCTCAGTCACATTGCCAGCGGTGTTTTTTCTGACGAACAATAATATTTGTCCATGATAACAGCTTTAAAGGAAACCAAGAGACACGCATATAGATTACAGTGATCAAATTTACAGTAGCCTTAAGTAAATAGACCAAAAATCAACGAAACTGCATCAAGTTCGTGCCTTAAACAAAATACACAGCTAACTACATATAGCTAACCTCAGTTGAACTCAACCAACAACAACAACAATCTAAGTCGCTTCTGGATCGCCATGGGAAGCGTGTGGAAACGCTTACAGCGGGTTAACAAACGTGCTGCGAAGTTCCAATTCACCGTCTCCTATCATGACCTGCGACTGGAGACCACCGCCAAGTGGTAAGCTTCCTTTCCGCTCCCCATTTGCATTTCCTGTTCTCTTCTGTCCATAATTTACACAATAAAAATACAATCATCGACCCGCATTTTGATGGTTCTTAACTGCAATAGTTGTATTTCTTTGCTTATCAATAAACAATGGGAATATATATTAAAAGAAGCGAGGTTCAGTGACTAAAGACTGAGGTTCTTAAAGTAACTTATACTTTGCGATTATTTACGTACATTACATAAGTTAATCACTTTGAAGAGCTGACAGAAAACCCCATGTAATTATGTATGCATCATTATCAGACCTCTGTTGAATTCCGATTCTGACTTCAACTAGCGGAAACGGAAGTCTTTATTCAAAACTCAAACAGGGCTTGGCCCGATATCAATTCATAATTATTAAAAAAAAGGTTAAGATGTAGTGAGTATTGGACAGTATCGTAGTTGGAAGACTTGATATATGTAAGTGTGTTAGCTAATGATCATGCAGCCTGTGAAAAAAATGCTAATATCAAAGTGTATTCAACTTCCGATTTTGATTAAAGCTTATCATCATTTTCTTTCCGAAATGTTCGAAAGCGATTTGATGTATATATAATTTTCAAGTAGATATATATAAATATAACATATACATATCCTAAGTACATTGACCATTAAGCAGAAGTATATTTTCTTGTTTTTATACACTATATCGTTCTGTTTTATCTCTTAATGTCTTTCTATATGCACTCGTCTCTTAAATATCATTTGACGACGCAAAATTATATAAGCGAATATATTTATATATATCATTTATTTTGTTGAAAACAAACAGGGCAAGGCAGAGATCCAAGATAAAAACAAAGTGTGGAATTTGTTATTCTTCTTTGTGTTTTTCGTCTTTTCGTACATTTTGCTAGAACATTGTCTTCATAGTTCTTATAAAAATTTTCCTATTTTTATATATGTCTATATATAAAGTATTCGCAATTAAAATACAGTCAAGTACGTAAAAGTTAGATATATTCTCAAGATATTCCACTGAAACTGTTGTCGCACTTGTTAAAAGTTGTTGATGCTTTCCAATATCTCGATCGCAGCATTTGAAAGGGGAACAGGGACCCAATGTTATTTGAAGTCCAAACATGTTAAAACAATAAGTTAGTTTTTAAGGAGTTTATGATGGTCCATAAATTTTGAATTTTTAAAATTATAGATGATATTATCTGAAAGTAAAGCTTTTGCGTTGATTTGAAATTCAAAAATACTCTGTTATGCCGATAGACCAAAAGTAATAATATGTATGAATCGTTTAGTGAACAATCAAGGGTATTTTCTAGTTTGCACTCATTTGTGGTTTCTTTAATAAAAGCGAAATGAATTTGTTTTGTTTTCTTCGCAGGCGACCTTCAAATCTATCCGTCGTATGGACGAGGCGTTCGAGACGTGTGGCCAGCTCACCGTTACCATGGGAACCCGATATGATGAACCCCCTGGTGGGCAATATATCGTGGTCGGTGCCGGATAATCACTCTATATCCGTAACTTTATTCAAGGATCCCCGCACACACGAACTTGAAGACAAAGACTGGACATTCGTAATCGAAGATGTAAGATTATGAAGAAATTTACACAGCTGGATGATATTTAATTTACGATTTATTCCTTTTAGATTTCATTGCTGGGCAAAAAACGAGTGTTGGCTAATGCAAATATCAATATGCGTAAATATGCTAGTATTGAATCAACACAACAGAGTTTCCCATTGACCCTTAAGCCCGTCTCGCGAAAAATAACATCCGCTGTCTTGGACTTAACAATCAGTTGTGTGTTCCTGCGCGAGGGAAAAGCAACGTGAGTATTGAAGATCGACAATTGATAGAATTGCCGAGATAACTATTTTAATTGATATTGCAGAGATGAGGACATGCAGAGCATTGTCTCATTGATGTCGGTGAACAATTGCGATGTGGCACCACTTGACGACCTGGAAGATATACCAGACTTGGAGAACTCTGGAGATATATCCGATAACCTGTACGATTTCACGGAGCAGTTGAATATGATGACAACAAGCTTAAATGGTTGCATCGATGTGCCAACGCCAATAAGTGGTAAGTTCATCAAATACAAATATTTCGTATTGTACAAATGGATTAATGTAATAACTATTTGATTAGTTTAGCTACAAAACAAGTATTATATTAATTGTATTTATGTATGCATCGTATCTGTAGTACGTATTTAAACAGTTATAAAGATCTTTTTAAATTCCTCTATCCCGTAAATTTGCATAATATGAATTGCAATCTTAAAAATCTTAAATTCATGCTGTTTAAATTATCTCAGAATTGATTTAAGAGTCGCACAATAGTTTATATATCCCATAAAAAACACGTAAGATGATAATTTTAAGAACATTTTCTGTAATTTTGTAGTATATGTATTCTATATATTCTGAATTGTCGTTTCGCTCAAAAATCAGAGTGTCTAGTGATTTTCTCTACACTTTGAATATTTTTCCCTTGAACAAATTGAATTACATTTTTGAATCAAGGTGTAGTTAAAAATTATTTCGGAATTCTCGATGGAGGTGACACTTTTTATATTTAAAAGTATAGAAATTGCCTTTCAGAATAAGTATATGTATTGTATTTTTAGCCAGTAAAATGCATTTGAATTTGTTAGTTTATGTATTTGGTTGATTGCTAATATTTTTTACTAAAATATGTTGAAAAACATTTTCTTTTATTTTATTCATTTAAATGTGCTCCAATACGACACTCTACTCTTCCCCAACATGCCACACTCAAAAAATTTACCTATATTTCGATGTTGTTGTTGTTGGTAGTTCCTTCATTGTCCGAAGATCCAACTCCATTGGCCGAGTCATATAATCATTTAAATTTTGAACTAGAAGCAGATGATCGTGAAAGCAAAGCGGAGACAACGGATTTGTTGCAGCCTAAGAACCAAGTGGTCGAGTCGGACGAGTCACTGAAGACTCCAAGTGCGAGTGTCAATCCTGAGTCAGTTGCTCTCAGCACCCCAACCAAAGTTACGGCCGATGAAAAGGCTGTATTGAAGCCCCAAAACCATGATAGATTCCATGAGATTCGTACCTCCACTCCCGTCGACCCAGTTCCGACACCAACAACAGCTGCAACAGGCAAAGTCAAGAAGAATACCTCGAGTCGGGCCCTCAATTTTGATAAGCAGGATCAGGATGTGAGTGGCGTCGACTCGAATTCATATGCGGATCAGTCAACAGCTGTGTTGAGCCCCACTCTTCCCACCATAACCAAGACCAGCGAGAACACCAACTCATCGGAGGCTGTCGCTGTCGCTGTCCCAGAGCCACAACCAAAGCCCATTAAGAACTCGTCGAATGCTGCTGTCACTGCCAAGCGATCCGAGCTGCAGCCCTTGGACTTGAAGAAGAGCTACGAGTCCACGCCTGCCGTCAACAACATGACAACGAATAAAAGTGCGATAAATACGACGAACAGCCTGAAACCGGTGGAGAAGATTATGCTGAAGGACAACACGCCGGGCCAGGATTTGCTCGAGTGGTGCAAAGACGTAACCAAAGATTACCCCAATGTCAAGGTTACAAACCTGACAACAAGCTGGCGCAATGGCATGGCCTTCTGCGCCATTATTCATCACTTTATGCCCCATTTGATGTGAGTAGAGAAAAGTAGATTTTAGACAGGGCAATTCATCAACTGCATCTCGCCTATTTAGTGACATGTCGAAACTAAGTGCGCATGATGTGGTGGGCAATTGCCGCATCGCCTTTGATGCAGCGGAGACCCTCGGCATACCACGTGTCATCGAGCCGCGGGACATGAATCTGCTGACAGTGCCGGATAAATTGGCAGTCATGACATATTTGCATCAACTACGCGCTCATTTCACCGGCAAACAGCTTCAGATTGAACAGATTGGTAAGTGGAAATGACCAGTTTGAAATGAAGATCAAATTAATGATTTCAAAATTGTATTTAATCAAAATGTCAAGCTACTATATTAATGGGAATTTCCCCATTACATGCAACAATGATGTATTAACAACTTGTTTCTATTAAGGTCAAACATCCGATGAGTCGAGCTATGTGATTGGCAACTACAAGTCGGACAACTTGTCGCAGAATCTAATCAACTTTTCGCACCTGAAGACGCAGCTCCTGCATCAGAACTCACTAGACGATGAGATTATCAATCAGCAGCAACAATTGTCACCGACCAGTAAAAAGGACGTCAAAAATATTATACTGACAAGTTCAAAGAGTATTATTGGCAAAGTGTTGTCGCCAACAAAGGAGAAAAACTCGATCAACGCCATGCAGACACACAAATCCTCGCCCTCGATTGATGGTTGCGGTGACACTCCCGAGGATATGCAACAGAAGTTCGCCAAGGAACCACTCTCGCCTGCCTCCCTGGATGCTAATGCGACAAATGTGAGTCCAACTTCTGTTGACCATTATTTCGGTTTGGCTTTGTTCCCTGTTGATTTTGTTTGTTTGATTTATTATATTCAATTTAATTTGGCGCCTGCGCTTCGGCTTTGGCTTCTGCTTTTGTTTTTGTTATTTTGTTTTCTTTGTTTATGATTTTCATAGCGAATTATTACGCGCCACAAAGAAATGAGCGAAAAAGCTAAGCTGATGATGGAAAAAATTAAAATTTCCAAATCGAACGACCGCAGCGATGCGAACGACGTAAGTAAACACGGGACGACGCTAGCTTGCGTGGCCAGCATGTGCCTCAATTATACTTTTATTATTTCTCAGTAGTGTGTCGCAATATTAATTATAAATATTTATCGGCATTCAATAGGAGGAGAGACAGCAGCGATTGCGCGAGCAGGCACGCCGTCTCATTTCGGAGACACGCAATAAATCGACGGGCAATGATAGCCCCACGAGCCCAACTAAACTCAAGCGCTTTAACTATACACCTGAGCGCACTATTTCCCCCATACACAATGGCAGTGGTAACGGTGGGGATTCCTATGTGGATGTGTCAACCAAGAAGATTGCACCCAGTTGGGATAAAGTCGAGCATACGAGCCCTAGTCATAGATTAAGCGATGTTACCGCCAGTCCCTTGCAGTCCTTCAATTCTGTGGTGGACAGGATATCACCAAAGCACGAGAAGAGAGTGAGTAAATCCATTTTTATATTTATGTATCATACATTTTAGAGAACATACGATAAGACTATTAATATTATAGTAAAAATAAAAATGTAGTTGTGAAGTTCACAAACAAATTAAATAATCGAACTTAGATAGTCCAAACAAGTCAAATATTAATTGGTTTAATTATTTACAGAATGACAAGCTAACGTATATTGAGTCTGAGCTGGAGGCGCTGGAGCGGGAGCAGGAAGCAATCGACCAGAAGGCCAGCAGTCTGGAGGCTAAACTGCGCGCAGTAATGGGCGGCAATCCAAGTAATAATCAAAGGGGTACAAATCCCTTTCTTAGGCTAATACGCAATAGCATTGGTGGTGGTGACGTTATACGCATTAAGCTCCTTGATTCCGACGATGAAAGTCTATTTGGTAGTGGTATAAGTGATGCGGGCACTGGCAGCAATGATGAGGATGAGGATGTGCTTAGCGACACCTGCAGCACTTCCAGCATTGAGATGCCGCAGATAAGAGAGGGTCAAGTGATTGAGATGCAGCTACAGCCACAGTCACATCAACGGCAACGGCCCCGAGCCCTTTCCTGCTTTGTAAATGCGAACGACAGCTGTTCATTGATGCGGCCCACATATCAGCAACACCACCATTCACATGAACGGCATCATTGTCATCGCCATCGGCATCAGCATCCGCACCACGTGCATCATGTGGATCAACCTTATAACCATTTGTTGGGCACTTCTGTCCCTGGTGCCGCGTCCTCCCGACAATCCTACTGTGATAACCTGCAAGCCTATTATGCCGATGATGATGATGCCCAGGTAATGGCATCCAGTGGGCATGCGGCGGCGTCCTCGCGACGACAACGAGTTGGCGGCCACAAGCGGGGCCATCATCAACACCGAAGATCCCGATCGCGCGGCCTATGTGGTAAAGTCGTGTGTCTCATTAAGGCCGCATAAAGTTGTTAATTGCTTTTGCCATGCCCGCAAATAGCACGACACGATAGCTTAAACGCCTGCTGCCCGCCTGCAAATCTTTCATATGTGTGTCTGTTCTTTAAGTGTACTTGCTTTTAACCGTTCATATTCAGTCGAATTGTTGCTTTTATTATAGAGTTGATCTGCGTTTTAATACCTTAATATAACCACAAACAAAACAAATAGATAAATTATCACTAATGATTAAATAATTCCAAGTCAGCGCTCTACGACAACGAGAACAAATTTAACCAGTAAACCTGCAAACTGTTTCTTATATAACGAATAAGAATATTTAATACTATTTCACTTAATCCGATTTACATAAATACTACGTAGCTTTTGTGCATGGAATGTGTCTTAATTACATTTTTATTTGCCCACAGAAACGGAAGAAACTGAGGAACAGCTGCTTTCCCAATGGTTTACGCTCGTCAACAAGAAGAACGCTCTGCTTCGCCGCCAGATGCAACTGAACATTCTGTGAGTAACAAATATCTGCATTTTAATTAAGAATCCATTGCAATAATTGAGTACGTTTTCAGTGAGCAAGAGAAGGATCTGGAACGCAAGTTTACCATGCTTAATCAGGAACTTCGAGCGGCGCAATCCGTTGAGGATTGGCGCAAGACAGAAGTGCAACGGGAGAAGGAGCGTCTACTGCTCGAAGAGCTGGTGACCATTGTGGATAAACGAGATCAACTTGTGCAGCATTTGCACAATCAAGAAATAGCGTAAGAATGCCTTGATTTTTTGATTACTCCATATATTAATCCATTTGATTCGATAACAGCATTGAAGACGACCATGAAATTGCGCGTGAGCTGGAGCAAGTGGACATTAGTGGCGGCAAAGAGAAGTGCATCATTCAATAGATGACGCAATTGATAATGACTGGAGACAATGAGATGCCTATAGACGAATAAGTAATTATCTACATCATTTAATGGCGCTGCAAGTAAAAATACTAACGAAGAACAAAGAATATGCAATAGTTCTTGTAAGACAACTCTTGCAGACTGGAAGCAAGTGGGTTGAAAAAAATTAATGCAACAGACAAACCTGTTATACTTAGGTAAACATTTTGACAAAAAGAAACGTCCGATAGAACACTAAGCAAATTTCAAATTTCACACAATACGAAAGCATTGAACTTTAACGAAATATTGTCATGTAAATTGAAAGAAGAAAAACACTTTTTAAATAATCTATCTGTAAATTATCAAAATTTTTATTTTGTGCCATTTTGTTTTTTTACAACCACGCTTTTAGTTTCTTGTTCCAAATTGATAAAATGCAAAAACCCAACCTAATTGTGAATTAAATTTATACCTAGTATTTTTATTATATTTTAGCTTATTTATGTGTTAAGCACTAAACGAAAACGCTTCATCCCTAAGAATATATATTATAAAGAAATGTTTTGTACAGAAACTGGTCTTATTTAGTTTTTACCCTAATATTATTTGACTATTTAATGGTGGTTTACTTACAAGTATATTTATATTTATATATGTGTTACAATTGTCGTAATGCAATAGTTCTTAACCGAATGAACCTTTCAATAATACAATTTGATATGTATGTATAATTACAAATAAATTGCAAATAAATATACGTTAACTGCGTAAATAGTATACACCAAATCCTAATAGTAATCCTACTGTTTACCTCTAATTTGAAATTACCGAAATTAATGAGATAGCAGCGTCTCATTTCTTATTGAAAAATAGTGTTTTCGAATTTGACTTTAAATTCCTAAATTGCACATAAATTTAACTAAGGGCAGAGTGTTGAATTGTCAGCGGAAAGAGCGCGCTTAAACTCTTGCAAGTGAAAATTTTTCAAAAATGACTTTACAAAAACTATATTTTTTTATGTTAAAAAAAAACTTCTTCAAAATAAAAATAAAGTTCGAGACAAGCTGTCAACTAAAACTAATTAAAATTTTTTTATGTGGAGGCAGTCGTCACATTTTCGCGTTAGCGCTGCAAATATACGTATAGTGGAAACAACACTAGTCGATTTGTTAAATCCCAGCAGTGTTGCTTTTTTGATATCGTCTTTTTCGTTGTAGTAGTCAGAATTAAAATATACTAGTGTGATTATATTTGGAAAAGTTGGTTAATTGTCGATATAAGCGTGTGGTCACACTGCATTCGTAGCGACGACGGAACGCATGTCAGTCAGCAGAGTTATTACGAGCACAAAAAGTTAAATGAAGAATTCTGCTTAAAAGCGTCATGTGCAGAGCGAACGCGCATTGATATTATACGCAAAGTCATTTTGTTGCAAGACCGAACCTTGACCGAGTCGCGCGAGTGTTTGTTTGGTGTTAATAAGATTTACCAGTGCGAATCTTGGTTACAATTAAAGAAAAATTCCGACGTACGGCACAGGCACACACACGCACACACACAAACAGACACACACACACGCAATCGTATGTACACGTAGCTACGTTAATGCACGCGAGTGAAAGAAGAAAATTGCAAAGGCAAGTGAAAAGCGCGTGTGTGTGTGCTAAATAAAAGTAATAATAATAATTGCAATACAGTCACAAACAGTGACAGTCCAAGTGTTGATTTTGCTCGTTGGCTGCCGCCACCCGCTTCTACAGAAAATGCCGCTAAATCTAGCCTACAAGCAAAGTCACATACTCAGCCCGCAGCAGCTGCGCAAGCTTAGCGAACACAAATACTCATGCTTTAGCGCCAGCCTGCTGGATCCCTTGCTGCAGCCCTGGTGGAATTGGTTGGTCGCCCAAACGCCGCTATGGCTGGCGCCCAATCTAATCACAATCGTGGGACTAATACTCAACATTGTGACAACGCTGATATTAATTTGGTAAGTGTCGCATTTTAAAGCTCTTTATCAAAGTATTTCCCTTGATGTATGTATGTTCGTAAATGGAGCGTAATTTAGAAGTGAAAAACGCGTGATGACAACTGGGTTCCTGGAATGGTTTCCGCAAGGAAACAACGTTTCTTAACATAAAGACGGCATAGATGAAGTGCTTCAACTGGGAGCCTAATGAACGCTTTTGTCCACGTTCGCAAACTTATGCATAACCATGAGTGTGTCGGCAATTTGACCCCAAACAAACAAATTTAGCCCACTTTTTGCCATCTTCTTTGCCTTCATGTTCACAGTTATATATATATATATATATTATATATGTATATACATATGTGTGTGTGCGTAACTGCAACAACCTCATAAATATACAGTAGTACACTGTACTAAAGTCCCCTGAACTAAAGTCCCCTTCTGTAAAAAACAAATGACCTTTGAAAACAGGTGCTATTCATGGATAAGTCTAAATAAAATCAATCTTCTGAAAACCCAATAGAGATATGCATCTGATTCCGTGATATACATGTGATGTTTTGGAAATTTAGACTATGTTGAGAGATATATTTTGGAAAAAGCTACAGGGGGAAAAAGAACAACAGACATAACTGAATTGGACGCATCTGATTCTTATGTTATGGTTTGAGGCAGGAGTAGTACCTAGACTTTATTTATTTAGTAATCTGGAAGCTTCTAATTTAATTTGTATATAAATCAGTAAAATGAAATGACAAATTCATGCTTATAAAAAGAAAAACAGTCATAGCTGCTTTGGATATCTACTCTTTGGTTCGCTACTGTACTTGGAGTATAAACAGATTTTTGTTTTATTTTGTGGCACAGTTTATGGGGAACGCTTTCTAGTTGGCTTATTTGAAAGCGGGCTAGGCATCAAGAACACTTGCGTTGCCGTTGCCGGTTGTTATGGCTAAATATGCCGACGTAATTATGCCCATTTTGGGAATGCGGTTTTCTGATGAAACCTTTGCACAAGTGAAATGAAATAATAAACCACGATAAATGGCAGATTTGTGTTGCAGATGTGGAAATGCTAAGCTTTAAATGTTGGCTGTCAGAAGACAGTTTACTATGAGTTTATAAATGCCAAGTGTTGATTGTCCTGCTCATTATTTCAGCGAATCTCATCTTTATGTTTGTTGTTTTTCGCTTGGTTCGTTCAATCAGGCCATATATATTCGCAGTTGTAGTCGGATGACAACGAGTCGTTTCATAATGCGTAACTGTTGCCGCTGTATCGCGTCACAACAAACGGTACAAGTGCTATGTTGTTGGCGGGGTGCCGGCGATAAGATAGTGACGGAACAGAACAGAACAGAACCGAACCAAACGGAACGTCGCAACCCCATTACTAATAATTTCTAATATTTATAATATATATTCAGTTGAGCATTTTGATTATTCCCCCGTAACGCTGTAGATAACGCTAATTTAACGAGTGGCGGGGGGCTGCAGTGATTTCATAAGAACTATCTGTGTTTTGTGGGTGATAGTTGTGGCATTTAAATGAGAGATATAAATAAATATACATACATATTAGTTTTACAGATTTCTTGTCTGCCAATATATTTGACGGACTTCTCACCCCATTTTGGGCTGTCTATTTCGATTTGCTTCCACCCTAATTATTACTTACCTTTACAATGTGGTCTCACATGGTGCCACATATAGAGCTCAATTTAATTAACCCCCCGTGTCCAACATTCACCATACAGTTTGCAATTGATCATTGCTTTGATTGAATTAAGTGCAAATTTGCATTCTTAATTGATTTTCCTTATGTAAAAAGGCCGCAAGTTGTTCCATGGTTCACACACATATGGTCGAGCTTAAATGATTAAGAGTCGAATTTCTAGAATAAATTATATGTGGGCATAGAGCTCAAATCATTTTCCAATTGGATCTTACATTGTCTACTCATATGCAAGTGTTCTTATCTGCCTTGTAGAGCTTGTTATCCGTCACTTATTTTGGAATAAAGCATAGTCGACTATCCATTTACAGATTTTCATCTGTGCTCCGCAAATGAATGCTAATTTTGTAGGGGCATTAAATTTGTTGCTTTAAAACGAACAAAATTTGCATCGTAACTGTGAATTTTGCAGATAAACAAACAAACAGTGAGATGCAGGCAGTAAGTCGACACTTGCAGCTGAAAATGAGAACTGTGAGCAAGAATATTATGATCCAAGAACGAGAAGACAAAAAGTCATGGCTGAAAATGTGTAGAATTTAATGACATTCGTTTTACTTTCAATGTTGATAAGAAACGACGTTTCTTAAACGAATTACTTTTGTAACTCTTCAACTCTTAACGAAACATTTTGAATATAGTCATAATGTGTTTTCTACTGTGAAAAATGCTTGACGAACCTTGTTGTTTAGTCTTTTTTTATGTATGCAAATGCAAGATATACGATAGTTTTTTTGTTGACCTTTGACAATTCAAATTCTAATGTGCAATTGCTACCCACTGTGCAGTGTTTTTTTCGTGAGATTGTTTAAGCTACGTTTGTACTTTAGACCTCGACAGCGGTACCTAATCATACACTCTATTGGAACACTCTTACTTGTTTTGGGATTGTCTATTTTAGGTCGCTTTATCAGTAAACTACGGAGCCGGCTACTGTCTAGGGATTTCAATTTAATACAAACTTGATGACACGGAACAATTGGTATAAAAAAAGCTCATCACGCGATTCTATGTTTGTTACACTTGACGTCAACCTTATCGAAGTATACATTCGAAGATCGAAATCGAAACGAATTTGAAGAATTATATACATATGTATGTAGTATAGACTAAAGCTAAAGGTCCAGGCGCGAGCTTGAACTTTATAAATTCAAACACTTGTCATTAAAGTGGTTCCGGGTGTTCATTTTGCGTTTAGATTATATTGTTCCATTATTCGATATACATATATGAAATATTTTGAATTTTTTTTATTTGATTTGTGAGGGTTAAGTGGACATGAAAGATATCATGATTATATAATTTGTATATAACATGTTGTTCCTTAAAATAAATATAGTATTTGCCACTTAATCATAGGTTTTGTAATATTTCATTTAAAACAATTTGCTAGAATTTTCGTAATTCTAGACTTTCAACAAGGTACCTCCAATTCATTTTTATATTTTATGTGTGCATATATTCTCATTTCTCCCGGACAGCTATAGCCCAAATGGCGTCGAACCTCCGCCACGTTGGACCTGCCTTCTGTGTGCTCTCGGTCTGTTCATTTATCAGAGTCTAGACTCAATTGATGGAAAGCAGGCGCGTCGGACCAACACCTCATCGCCACTAGGCGAACTTTTTGATCATGGCTGTGACTCCATATCGACTATATTTGTGGCGCTATCGGCTTGCATATCCTGCCAACTTGGCCACTATCCCAACTGGTTATTCTTTCAGGTGAGTGTCTACAGTTCTCTCTCCCCAATTATATGAATATCAATAAATACTTTCCATTTGCTTGCAGTGCTTCTGCGCCATTGCGTTGTTCTATTGTGCCCACTGGCAGACTTATGTCTCTGGCACAATGCGCTTTGGACGCATCGATGTGACGGAAGCGCAATTTTCCATTATTGCTATTCATTTGGTGTCGGCCGCTTTAGGTCCCGAGATCTGGCTAACCAAGGTAAGTCCGCCTTGGAGTTCGACGAATTCCCTTCATAAATATTTATGTTTCATTGATTTCAGAAGTTATGCGTGCTATGATTTATTAAGTTTAATCTAAATTAGCCTAAATTGATTATAAACTACCAAATGTTTATTATATTTTCGTTATTTATGCAAGTCTCTATTTCCAGTTCGACGCGTTCTCGTAGGATTAAGTTAGACATATTTGGAAGCTTCTGAGCTTTTGTTCTAAGTAAAAGTAGCTGCTAATGGTATAATTCGCTAGGAACTGCTGCTCAAAGTGCTAGTCAACTATTTATAATCGAGTTGTCTGCCCCTCGTTTCGATTTATTGAGGTGGTTTCTTAATTTGGTTGCAGCGTTTGCATTTTTCCATTTTGTTAATTAGCATGAGATAATCAATGATCGCCAGCCATTAATTTGTTTAGTTATATGAATCCAAATTTATTTTTATTTCTATTTTTATAGTGTAAGCCCGATCACAAACCTTTACAAGAATCACACAATCAATCAATACAAAAAATTCAACATGTTGAATTTAAGGTCGATCTAGGGACATCAAGTTTTTAGAAACCCAAAAATTTCATTAGTGTTTTTTTCTCAAATTCTTTACGTTATTTATATTTAATATAAATTGAACAACAATTTATCTTAAATATATATTTAATTTGTTCTTTAACAACAATTGTAAAATACTTTATATTATCTCAGAGTTGTTTGTTTTACTTAACAAATATTTTCGGTTTGAGTGTTCATTGTCGAATCTAATTAGCTTCGCCGCCTGATACGTTTTGAAGATCCCAAGCTCTGCTGTTGAACTCGGGACCTATTCTGTATATATCATAGTACATATCTATGTTAAGGCAAATTCATTCTAATCATCTTAATACCTTTTACTTTTATATTACATATACAATTGCGTGCCTTTGCCTCAAAACAAAACCACAACCAAAATGCCTAAACTCGTACTACTAAACAATTAAAAAACCATTTGAAACACACACACGCGTGCGCACACACACAATAAAATAAACATACAAACACAGGTTGGCATTGGCAATATTGAGCTTTGGGCTGGTCCAGCAGTTACGACCATTGTGTGTGGTGTGCTCTCCTTAACCTATGTATTTTCCGTCGTTGTGGCCGGTGGTGTTGGCAAAAATGGCTCCACAGTTGCTGTAAGTCCTAAACACACACAACACACACAAAAAACACTCCAAAATAACACTTTACACACTTTATAGTATACAGTTTATGCTATATTCGAGTCATAGAGGAATGTCATGAAGGTTCAAAAGCTATACTTTGTTTTCCTTAAGGGATAAAATCTACTTTAAACATAAATCTGAAATATTTAACTTCATTACCTACACATTTGAATTAGTATAAATTGTCTTGATTATTATGTCTGCGACAAAATCGATTATACAAATTTAATTTAGTATTGTAATATTTAACTGTAATTCCATATCAAATATTCAAAAACAAAACTAATCAAATTCTTATACATTGAATTTATGGGCAATGTTTTAATAGTTGAAATTATCCAAGTATTTTTATATTTAATGTTTATTGAAATTGGTATTGTTTACCCAGAAAATTGAAAAATTTAGTAACGAAAATAAATTGATACCAATAGCTATACCATTAGTGCTATTCTATGATCTCAAACATACACAAACCAATAACAAAAAGACACACAACAAAAACTATTTTGGCTCTAGATAAGGAAAACATATTAACAAAACTAATTTTGAGAAATCCAAAAAGAAGATATTGATGCATTTAAACTGTCCGTTTAGTAGGTGCGTGGCGTGATGTCAGGTCCTTCGAATTCTTTTCTATCCATGCAATTGCAACTGCTTGCCTTAACTATCTACAACATTTATTCTTACTCTATAAATTTACTTGTATCGTTGTTGTTGTTGTTCTCTTGCTTCATAGGCTGCTTTTCCGCCATGTAACTTAACATATAACATTCTATTCTTACTCTCTACTTATTCATGTTGACTTCTGTCCGGCATGCTTCTAAAATAGTTTAATGCCTAAATTCTAAACGCTCTAAATGTGCAATCCGACTCTACTCTCTTCGATGCGGTTTCTCATAATCCAGATAGTCTTTAACTCAATGTTAATGCTTAGAAGGGACTTTGAGAAGACATCGTTGAGATTATTTTAGCCTATTTATTTAATTTGTTATGTCTTATTCACGTATGTATGTATGTATGTATATGCCCCAGTTAAAACTAATTTATATTTATTTACTTTATTGGTTCTGGGTTTTATATTAAGTTTTCAAATTGTTCCTTTCGTAGGATTAAGTCTTGACTGTACACTTGCATTTTAAGCTCAACTGTCACTCTGAGAATGGTGCCAGACAATTACTCATGTAAAGTTGAATACAATATGCCCATTTTATAGTCCATCTGGGAGTACTTCTAAAACCGTTCCAATATGTTAAAGCATTAAAATTTAAATTTGACTAGGAACAGTCGATATTGGAGAAATAACCATATTACATTATGATTAGGAAATAAAATTATAAACCTAAATGAAATAAAAATGAATTATTTATTTTAAATTTAAAAAACAAAAAAAATCCTAAAATACTGATATAAATCTGGCTACTTCTCTCTTTTTCGAGCATTCTCGACTAAAGCACTATATATTTTAATTTATTTTTTAAATTTAACGATCGGACTAACAAAAATGTTCCTTTATGTTAGATTTAGTTTCTTCTCACGAATGTGAAACTCTCGATAGCGAAACGAAATAATGGATTTGAGAGAAATAATTGATACTATCCTTAAGTCAATTATTTCGGCCGCTTATATTTTAACAATCATTTTTTTTGTTATTTTTCTTTTACTTTACTTTCTTCACAACTTGTTATGTTCTGTTGATTGTTATTATTTTTGTTTGTTCTGTGATCTCTTCTCATTTTACAATAGATACCAATCGTGGGCGTTTCATGGAATTATACAATATTAGCATTTATTACATTCGGTTATTCCTTGAATATAATCAATTTTCTAAAAATGTTTACTGAAGGCGGCAGTGGCAAAAACGGCTCTTCAGTTGCTGTAAGCATTGCTATCCCTATATGTAACAATCGGATTGTTGCAAACCCAAAATTGTAACCATACTCTACTAATTAATTTTACTAAATATCGGAACAATATCGTACTAAAAATACATCTGTTGGACTCACTAATAAATTGGCCCCTCACATTGGTACACGAACACTGACTCTTACCATTTAATCCATGCTGCTGTTTGGTTTTCAATGGTTTATCTACTAATCGAATAACTCTGCTCAATTTAAATAATATTTTCATGTTTGGTTTAATGAGGAGCTCGGGATAACAACCTTGGCAGCATGAAAGTTCTGGTTAATTTAATTCGCTACCTTCATCATTCAACCCTGCATTTGGTATTTTTCATTCAATTAACAATTATCATTTAAACAAATAGGTATTTACATTTGGCATAAGGCATTTTTATGTATTATGTATTCTTATGAAACTCATTTAATAATGATATGGTTAATAATATTTTGTACACATATGTAGGTACGTAGTTCTTTCAATTGTGCACTTTTCTACTAGATTATTAATTTGTTTATAGAGCATGCGCGATGAGCTTTAATGCAATGAGATGACGAGTATTATTTTCATTATTTTATTACTTTACTTATCGAAAACTTCTGAAATTAATTTTTTAAATTCTATTCTATGTGAAATATATATCTAAATTTTCAAATCTAAAATTAATGCGTGATTTTTCTTTCTTTTAACCAATTAAATATTTTATTGTCAAACGAAAAAAATACGCAAATTCGCAATTTTCATCAGGTGCCATATCTAGAATGTGAAACACGTTGCTTGCCATTTTATTTGGCCAGCGGAATTGATTTGAGCTTAGCATTGCGTTACGCAAAATCAATTTTAAACGAGGGCTGTGGCAAAAATGGATCATCTGTTGCCGTAAGAAATTCTTTCTTTGATTTTGTTTATAAAGTATGGCACAATTCACCGAGACATGCGAATTTGATTTGCTGGCTAGACATATTATGGAATATTATGTAGTTGTTTCACGCTTTTTTTACCCTTGCAGTAAAGAGAGAAGCATAATATCCAGAATATTAGCTGATTCTACAACTCGCCATGCTGCAACGGTATTCTTCTTTGGCAACCCAAAGATATTAGTGCTTTTATTTCATATTGTAAAAGGGGTAGTCTGATTGCCTGATAATGTTTCGAAGATCCGATACTGAAATGTTGCTGTTTATTTAAAACACAATCAACTCCAAGATACAGTGTGCTTATCAATCAAACGGACTTATGTAATTCGAGTCGAGCACAACTGCGTGCAGGGGATTAAAGAGTCGAGCATACTCGACTTTAACACCGTAATTTTCACCGTAATTGTTCGAGGTACTCTATGTATAGCTTATGTATGTTTGCTGCCCCTAAAATGCTTATGTTCTTAAATCATTTGGTGTTTGGTCTCCTCTATCGATACAATGAACGTTTGCTTGTTTTGTGTCTTGTTGTTTAAGTCTTTTAGCTCTCTCCATAATTACTATTTGTCAATTGTCTTCTTTTTGAAACTATCCGCACACACACACCTACACTACATTCCCAACTCCACTAATCCACTTACTTACCCACACCTATCCATCCATACATCCAAACAAAGCAATTAGCTAAAGACCATGTAATTAAACATTAAACAATTTCCTAAGCCAAAAGAATTTTTGTTTTTGGTCAAAAATATTGTGCTGTTTGTGAATTTGCAAAATATGTGTGTGTTCTGTTCCTAAACAAATGCACAGTAATGTAACAAATAACAATTTGCAAGCTCGCAACAGAGACACATCTGTAACATGCAATTAATAGATTTTATCCTCCATAAAGGGAACCAGTGTGTTGTCGCCTAGCATACCATTGACCCTCGTGGTGCTGCCGGCACTGATCATAGCCCAAAAGTCGCCGGAGAACATCTTCACAGAGCATGCTTCCGTTTATATATTGGCTTTTGGCATGGTTGCGGCTAAGATTACCAACAAGTTAGTGGTAAGTATATTCACAATTTTTATGGAATGAACTCTAAATTCTAATATTAATTATTTCGTTTGATTATTCAGATTGCGCACATGACCAAGGCGGAAATGGAGTATCTGGACTGGTCCCTGTTGGGTCCTGCACTATTGTTCCTCAATCAATACTTTAACTGCATAATGCCCGAGATTTGGTTGCTTTGGTTTGCTCTCTTATGGGGCACCCAAGACCTGTTGCGCTACTGCTCTCAGGTGTGTTTGGAGATATGTCAGCATCTGCGCATCGATCTGTTTAGAATACCGTACAACCCAAAGAACTCCTCGACCGCCAGCAGCAGCACAACAACCACCTCGGTGGGCAGCCAGAGTAATTTTGGAGCAGATAAAAATGGTGGCGCATCGCACCGGAAATCAAAGAGCAAAGCGCACTAGAGGGATGTGTCGCATGGCGGTTTCATATAATTTAACTAGTTTCCTTTTACACAATATTTACGGCGTTAGCGCAAGCTTAACAAATTTTAAAAAACAAAACTCAACCCAACAAAATTTACCGTCTAAATGTTAAAGTAAACAAATTATAGCATAATTAATTTACGAAATGTTGTTAACCAAAAGGAAATGAGAACTGGAGGCATACCGATATCAATTATATGCTAATATATATTATATATGTATATGTATATATATATAAATATATTTTATATAATTGTATAAATTGTAAACATACAATAATGTAGTCTGCAGTATTTTTACTGCACTGAATGTAATTTAGTGCAAAACAGAAAACACGAAAAGAAACACGATATAAGAAAAACTAAACAAATGCCAAAAAAAAAAAAACAAATGAAAATGAAAAACAACTACGAAAATACAATCCCACTTCAATGTTTTTTGGTGTGCAAACAGCTCAATTTACGGTTAAGTCGAAGCAATTACACCTGGCGAACTAAGGAAGCCGGAATGCTTTGTCCAAGTCAACATAAACTACTGAATTTCTTGGGTTACTCTCTGTTTCATTATTTAGTTTTTACCGATGATTGATGATCTATTTATGTCATTAAAATACTATGATACTATTATGAAACTTCACTGATACTACGTACTATTAGTGCTAATGGAAAAGAATGTGGAGTAGAATGTGTATACGCAATAAAAGTGTAACATTTGCGACATTCAAAATGGGGACTCATTTAAAAAGGCACATTATTTAACTTATTGTTTAACAATTTATTTCGACTTAAGCTTACACAATTATTTGCAACTTTGTAAGGACATCTATAGCTTGTTGAATGTTGAACCTATGTTCCAAAAATGACGATGAATGAACAATAAACCATATTTACTTTAGATGCAACAAATGAAATAACGGAGAACTTAATAAAACTATAATCTATCTTTTCAATACTCGAATCAAGATGTTTCGCGTCTCTTACCGTATCTGTTGAGGTCCAAGAATAAAGCTAATATTGAAGTCGTCAAATATTTCTTTTTTATAACGAAGTAAACTGCTTTAATACAAATTGGAACAATACAATACTTATTTAAATGAGACAACTCTAATGCTAATTATTACCATACGTTCTACAGAAATATGCAACAACTGCCATGTCGCGCACCTCCATCGTTACTCGACCTCGAAATTTGGTTAGCAAATAGGCATCCTCGAAACGCTGCGTTAAGTACAACTCGGACGCAGTCTGTAAAGCTTCCAGAGCACCAACAGTTATCATATGCACCATCGTGCCCTGCTCATTGAGAAGTTCTCGCACTACACGCGAAAAGGGTAATCGCGGTATCAGGTAGCGGTCGAGAGTCCTCAAGCGTTGAATTTCACGTTCTAGCCTGAGTCTCCGATGCTCTGGCTTGTGCTGCTTTCGTTTTGCGACATGACTTTTGGGTTGGTTGCGTTGTGACGTCTGTGGAGGTTTTGCAGTATTGCGGTTCTTTCCGATGGTTTTTTGCTGATTTGATTGGGTGGCAGGTCGGCTTGCAGGCGACTGGCTTTCCTCAGAGTAGCTTGATTCCTCCTCACTCTCATCTCTTTGAGACTTTTTAGGCGAAGACTTTGCCTGGCGACGAGGCGGTACTGCAGTAAATTTTTGCTGATTGACTGATCGTTTGGTCGGCAAGTTAGTTGGAGGTTGGTTTTCCTCCTCCTCCTCATCAGTTGATTCCACATCCTTCTGTCCTTTACTTTGAGACTTGTTTAACGTGGTCTTCACCCGGACGCGAGGCGATGCTCTGAGACGATCTCGTTGATTTGAGCGTGTCGACAAGTTAAGCTGGGTTCTCTCATCCTCATCAGAATAGGAAGATTGCGCATCGCGTTGAGGTTTTCGTTCAGACTTACGAAGCGTTGAGCTCGGATGTCGACGAGGTGAAATACGACTGGTAGTGAATTCCAAGCCATAGTCGGTAGCATCGTCGAAATCCGGGGACTGAAATTGAGTCTCATCATCTGATATCTCCGTATCTGCTGATATTTTTGATTGATTTTTGGCTTTGCTTTTGAGTGGTGTCTTTTGAGGTCGCATTTTAGCAGAAATTTTCAATGTTGTTTTTTATCGACGCTTGAAAAATAAATAATACTTGTGCGCGCCTTTTTTTTGTACAGTGATGCTTGACGTTGGGAGACAGTGTTGCGCAATACCAAACTAATGGCTTGTACAATGGCAGAGTGACCAGCCGCCATACATGTACTAGCTAACTCCACATAATATGTGCCAATAGTGATTATGAAAAGATATATTTCTATAGATTTAAAATTCACTTATAATAAATGTTTTAAAATATTAACCAACATATCTTGCAATTTGAAAATTAATCAGTCGATAACATTAAACTTTATTTGGCAAACATTTAGTATTTTGAATACTGTTACTATTGGTAAAACCAACTTGGCGCTTTGCAACACTGGCACTTGATAAGACGTCGCGTTGTTTATTTACAAAAATTCAATAAATGCAAATTTGCAATGTCTGAGGAAAACAGTCAAGGCAGAGAATACACCCTGGAGGCAGACTCCGAGTTACGTTTCGAAATCGAGCAAAAAGATGCCAAAGTTCTTGTTACGGTAAGTTATTTGGGGTATTTCCTGCAGCAACAAAACTAATTTTATTTGCATTGCATTGCAGCTGCTCAGCGGATTCGCTGAACTTTTTGGCACTGAACTGGTAAAGAAAAAGAAATATGAGTTTGGCGTTGGGGCCAAGGTAGCCATATTTACCTACCAAGGCTGCGTGCTGCTCGTCTCCGGCAAAATGGACGTGTGCTACATGTCCAAGGAGACTCCAATGATTCAGTACGTCAATTGTCACGCGGCCTTGGAGCAGTTTCGCAACGAGGCCGAGGAACGCGATGCCCGCGGTCCCGTTGTCATGGTGGTTGGCCCAATGGACGTGGGCAAGAGCACACTGTGCCGCATCTTATTGAACTACGCGGTGCGGGTCGGTCGACGACCGCTCTACGCTGACCTTGATGTAGGACAGGGAGCGATTTCCATTTCTGGCAACATTGCTACAATACTGATTGAACGACCCGCCAGCATTGAGGAGGGATTCGCGAAGACGGCTCCGCTGGTCTATCACTTTGGTCACAAGAGCCCAGGAGACAATAGTGTGCTCTACAATGCTGTCGTCTCCAAAATGGCAGACGTTACGCTGCAGTCAATGGACGCGAATAAGCGCAGTGAGCTATAAAAGTCATGGCTTAATAGACTGTTGTCACTAATTGTGGTTTATTTGCAGCCAAAAGCTCCGGCATCATTGTGAACACCTGCGGCTGGGTGAAGGGTTCTGGCTATAAGCATTTATTGCACTCGGCGCGTGCTTATCGCGCTCGTGCCATCTTCGTGTTGGACCAGGAGCGTTTGTACAACGATTTATTGCGTGATGTGCCGTCTAACGTGCATGTTGTGCTGTTGCCCAAAAGTGGCGGCGTTGTCGAGCGCAGCAAGGGGCTGCGTCATGAATCTCGCGAGCAGCGTATCAAGGAGTACTTTTATGGCAATGCTCGTACACCGTTTTACCCGTTTTCATTCGAGGTGAAGTTTCAGGATTTGCGGCTGTTCAAAATTGGCGCCCCTCCGTTGCCCGATTCCTGTATGCCTATCGGCATGAAGGCAGAGGATAATAAAACGAAGGTTGTAGCTGTTACGCCTACGCAAGGACTGTTGCACCATATTCTCACACTCAGCTTTGCAGAGTCCAATGACGACGATGTCATTGGCACTAATGTTGCTGGATTCTGTTGTGTGTAAGTTAGACAGCACTGATTTCCAATCATATTTATTAACTGTCGTTTGCTTTTAGTACTGATGTTGACATGGAACGCCAATCGATTATGCTGTTATCGCCGCAACCGCGACCGTTACCGCCGAATTCGATACTCTTGTGGTCGGAGTTGCAATTTATGGACAATCATGCCTAGTTCTTAGTCTAAATTGAAATCAGTTTTGCTTATAGGTGTTATTAAATAAAAAAAAATAATTAAAATTCTTTTCGATTACGTTCAGTACACTGACTTAACAGTACCATATTGAGTTTTACAGAACGTAACGTGGTTCGTTTATGCATATATATCGATAATGATGAAAACGCTTCAAAGTGTTGATATAGAGGTTTTAAAAAGTCAAATAGTGTGTGCGAATTTTTACTTGTAATTAATTCGTATTACCAATTGTTTAAATATTAATTTACAAGTAGTTCGATAACTCTTATCGTTCTCATCAATAGCAGTCGATAAAATGTTAATGTTCTGCCACTGTTATGCATGCTGAATGGCTGAATTGGCACTCAGGGAGTAGTATCGAGTAGCATCGGGCATGGACTAGAAGCATCACAAGGTTTAATTAAGTGTATTTGTTGAAATAAATAGCAACAAAATGGCCACTAATTCGTGTGAACATTGCAATGTGCAATGCTTCGTTGTATTCAATTGATTATTGCTTGCAGTACTCGCAATTCTCGATTGAAACATGTAGATCGCATTTATAGTGCTGTGTGTCGGCCGAAGTGTACAAAAAAAAACAAGTCTCATTCGAGTGTAATATTTACACTTATCGAAATCTATGAAACGGACGAACGCCGTGTAGCTAAATTTGTGGCGTGCAGCGCGACACGCACAACGCTTGTCATGTTTTGTTTTGTTTTGCTCAAATAAAACTGCGACATTTGCCGGCTTGTTGCGCCAATAATTTAATCGTCCAGTATACACAGTATTTACAGCTCCAAAAGGCTCAAGTTCCAGTTAATGTGTTACAGTGACGCAATGCTTATCGCGTGCCAATTACAACAAAATCAACAACAACAACATCATGGAGATGGAGAATGAGACGACAACGTGAAGACGCGCTCTCTCCCTCTCACACATAACAGAATACCTGCACTCTACAAAATCTGTCGGGCTTCTTGCAGTTGTCGCAACGTCTTCGTGTTCGTGTGAATTGTGAATGTGAATGTGAATGTGAATTGTGCATGTGACTGTGTTGGTTACGATAAACACAGTAAATATTTATGCGACTCGACCTAACAACCGTTATTTGCTCCAAGTTTTCCTCTTCCAAATGTCTTTGGGGCTTTGAGCCGGCGCTTGTACCATGGCTCGTGGGCCATATACAAGTCATCACACTAATATTAAGCTCAAACAAATGTGCCAAATTGCAACGACAACAAAGTGTGCAACAAATGTGATAAGCTTTTTACTCATCATTTGCTGCTGCATCTCAAACAGTTGGCAGTATAAAAATGGTGAGTGCATTTTCATACATATACATTTCCTTTCTACTTTGCAATTTATCACGGTTTAAGAGAAAAAATCAATCGATAGTCGGTTGATGGCGTTTGCATTTATTTAAATTGAAATCGAGGGGGAGTATTTACAAGTTCATTAACACTCGATGTACACACATACACATATACATATGCCGTGTATACATACGATTTACAGCAATGGAAGAGGAGGAGAACAACACGCAAGAAGAAGACATTACTCTCTCTCTTTCTCCCACTTCCACTCACACACACTCTTTCGAATCGTTTTTGTCTCGCTCTTTCTCTAGTGGTGTGTAGGTGTTGTAATTGTAATTTCTGTTGCATTTTTACGCTGCTCTTCTCAAAACGTTGCTAAGCTGCTTTGGTTTGACAACTTTTGCATATTGCAAAGTGCGCTACAACATAATACTTATTATTTTGACTGTAGTACGCCACTCCAGTTGATTGCACATAATTTAAGAGGCGCAACCAAAGCCCACGCCGTTCCCCCTCCCAGCCCCCACCACTTGTTATACTAGAAACGCTAATGAGCAGAAAAGCACAAATAACAAGCTCGAGTGCAACGAGTGAGTATGTGTGACTAGTAAATACCCTATTTTATTTGCTTGCGGGTCACATATATGTTTATTTATTTAAATTATAGTCGAACAAATTACAGAATTTACAAATAAATTAATATAAAAATAAAACTTTTTACCTAAGCATGTCAAGTTATACCAAACTTAATACAAAACTTGAATTATTTGAAGCTTGGATAACTCCACATGTAAATTAAAAGTTGAATTGTATTGAATTAAGTATTGAATAATACTGCAAAATAAAACGCCAAATTTCACCTTATCTACTTACACAGATTTATGTTTTAAATGATATAATCTTAAGGGACCTAACAAACAATTTAAAAGCGAAAATTTATTTTTAAAACCCAAAAAAAAAATCGTAATTTACTATATGTATCAGGGAATTTGTATTTTAAAGCATCTATCAATTTTCAATTTACATATGACTATATATGACTGAGCTCTAATTTACATGTAAATTCATATGAAAATACATTCCCTGTGTAACTCATATTAAAGAGTAGGGTATAGAAAGTTATGGTTTAATAATTCAGTCTTTTTAATAACTAATATTGGTTTGGTCTAGTAGTATAAGTCAAGAGCACGGCCGGAGTTTTTTATAGACCCTTCAGTGCAGTGTTTTTAATATTCACAAAGCTTTGACTCGACCATAATTGTGCGCTCCTTGGTTGAATGGCTTCGAGAAGAACGCATAAAAAAACAGAGAAGACAGGGTTTTTGTCAAGTACGCAGATTTTACCAAGCAATAAAGTTTAAATATTTGCAGCAGATTAACAGAATTTTGCGAAAGAGTATATTTTAGATATATAAAGTACAATCTGAAAATATTTCAAGTGAGCAGTTAATTTAAACTAGTTTGTATACCCTTTTCCCTTAGAAAATAAAAGTTTGTGCAGATGTCAAATGTATGTAACAGAAGGCAGAAGGAAAAATCTCCAAGCCTATAAAGTATTCTTGATTAATATCAACAGAAATGTTGCTGGCCATGTTCGTTCGTCCGTCTGTCTGCCCGTGTAAATGCGTGTATATCAGCAACTATTAGGCTAAGAGATTCCAAATTTGACATGTTTGCATTCATTACGCAGATCAAATTCTTTTTTAGAATTTTGGATGCCACGGTTTTGGTGTAATTTGCAAAACAATATGTTTCCTAAACTCCTAATAAACCCTGTAATTATGGTTAAAATCTGAATAGCAATACGAAAAATATTTGTTAACTAATTTATCACAGAAAATGTGTCGAAGCCAATATATCAAAAATGTTAAAAATTGACTTAATTCGAAAAAAAATCTAAAATATTTTCAAAATTTTCAAAGATTTCAAAATTAAAAAATGGACTAAATTCGAAAATGTACAAAAAAAGTCGACAAAAGTTAAATATTCTCAAAATTGCCAAAATCAAAAAAGATCAAAAACGATAATATATTCCAAACATCTGTTATGATCGCAAACTAATGGATACAGTGTATCTTGAAATCTAGTACGTTCGAATAGAGTACTTGTTTTGGGTTTGTTTTTGTTGACGCAAATATCGAGCTTATCGTGTACAAATAAATGTGTGAATACTTTTGAATCTTACTAACAACATTAGCCAAATTTAAACCACAAACTTTTGTTTTTCTACTCGTTTGCTTAAAGTTACTAAGTTTTAATATGAAGATATTGCTAACGAATTACAATTCTGTCAAAATGTGGGTTATACCAAGAATAAGTTCAATAAAATACAATTAAAATCTAAGCTGTAGGAAACTGACCCACTTGTAAATGTGGGTTGAAATTTGTACTGTGAAAATCCAATATTCGTAACTCTCAAAGATGGCATGCAATGAATGTAGAGAAAGTCAGTCAGGACAAGTAGGAATTTTGTTTTACTGCTACCATCATTATAAAAACAAGAACATTATCCAAATGAAATGAAAACAGTCTGTCAGCTTTAAGGCAAAGCATGTCAGCAGGTATTTAAGTTTTAATATAATTTGCATATTTGTAGGCGCGCAGGCAACTCTATTTACTCCCCATATGTAAATGTATGTAAAAGCGCTCGTGTGTATGTGTGTGTGTGTGTGGAGGCCAACTTTACACTGCCGTTGGCGTTGGCCAACTAACGAATTAAGCGCAGCATGCACGTATAAAAACGAAAAAAAAACAAGACCTTTTTAAGGTTTTTACTTTACTCAGGCAGGTCTCCAGTCCAGTGCTAACAAGCTACATCCATACATACATACGCCACACACACACACACGCACACATATAAATATGTATGGATATGTAGATACACACACATGTGAATGTGTTGCGCTTATGTTGTCTAAACTGCGTCTGGCCCCTTCGCTGGCTCGTAGTGGTTTTTGTTGTCTTTTTAGCCACTACTTAAAATGTCTGTGCATTGCCTACCTACCTGCCTGCCTGCCTGCCCGCCAGACGGACGGACGGACGGGTGGACAGCCAGACGGACGGACGGACAGCCGGCCTGTGCCCTGTTGCGGCCACGGCGTCGACATATAAACATGCACATCGTTAAGAGAGGCGACCCTTTTTAGCCCAGTCTGCGTTTGCGTCTCCGGTGACTTGTTTGGAGTCGGTCACCCTAGAGCCTCACATCTTCACACACGCACACACACAACCAAACACACACACACACACGCATGCAGCAACTGTGAGGAATCTGTTTTTGGGCTTGTTTTGCCTTTTTCACTGCTCTTTGTTCTGCAGTAATTGCTCTGATGGTCGTTCTTTGTTTTGCTTCGATATTTTTAAAGCCATTCGATGCTGAATCTTTTTGACTATACTGTTTACTGTGTGATATTGTATATACAAATATATGTATATAGATGCATGCACATATACATACATATGTATTTGTACGATCGGTTTTAAGTTTTTACCCGAAGCGTAGTCTCAATTTTCAGTTCAGATTCTGGTTAATTTAAGAGATTTTTTTATGCTCTCTGCATATCCAATTTAACTTTATTCCAACATATGCTGTTGTTGCTTGTTGTTTGTATAATTTTAACCTGTTGTGCATACTAATTTCTCGAAAGCTCACGAGTCCATGAAACTCCAGGCAAACTCCATACCAAACATCAAAGCGATGTGTATCTGTGACATGACGAAGATTCAATACCCTGTATAGATTTTTCGCCTTATAAAAAAAGTATATGTTTTTAACTAGCTTGCTGTTAAAACTCAATCTAGTTTTATATACGAAAGAATAACAAACAAAATACATTTAAAATATATACTACAACTAGCTAAAAACTGAATTATTTTACAATTATATTCAGAAAATAAACAATGAGCTATCATAGTAGCACCCCTTTGGGGAAGTCAAATGGTTGACTCCTTTTGGGACGTATTTTTCTTCTCTGGGGTGCTAGCAGAAATACAAAATTCTATCAAAGCAAGCATAATTAGTAAACAACTAATTTAAATAGGAGGGACACCAAAACTAAATATGTACATACATAGAGATTTAATTGTATTTGTGTTGTATCATAAGTTACTATTGCAAACTTTAATGTTTTGTAGTGTTCTCCGTAAAATAATTAATCGATATTATACACAACGTTAACTTTAGTTTATTAATTAAATAATTTCCATTCAATCAACTCATTCAGTCAACTCAAAAACACGACTCAATGCTGAGCAAAAAAAAAACGCCCCATTGCTGGGACTCGCGAGAGACTAAATGTTTTAGCTGATTATTAAGCGCATCACAAGGATTCTGAAACAATTGTCTTTGAGATTGAGTATTGTCAAAGGCCGGTGGATGTTGTCGATTGTGGTTTCTGTTTGCTTGCATTAGTTGATTACAGGGTATAATAACAATTACAAAACGTCACAGCGAAGCGGGCATGCAGTTGATACAAATGTAAAGGCTGCTTCCTCAAAGGAAAGACTTGTAAAGAGTTTGTTGCAGCAGCAATAACAGCGACTGAAACAACAACAACAACATTAACAGCAGCAACATGCTCGAACGACAAACACAACGCAGCAGCAGCAACAACAATAACAACAACAATAACAACAACAACAACAACGGCTGCACAAACAAATCATTGATGCGCTTTGCGCGTGCATTTGTATTGTATGTATGTGTGCGTAAATCTATCAATGGCTCTATTTGTAATGTATATGTAATGTTGTGGTGCATTGCACACTCGCATCGCTCCGTCCCTCGTGAGCGGCACCAGGGCTGCATTGGCAGCAAGTGCAAAAGCAAAAGCAAAAGCAAAAACATATCATTCACAATTAATGTGTTGATATACAAATCGCCTTTTGTTTACAATTTATCTCTCAAATTACGCTCAACGAGTCGAGTTAGTAACGCCGCTTTGATGCTCTGGGAAATGCTAATTAACGCCAACCAGGAAAACACACATCCAGCTGGAGAGAAAGAGCGAGCGAGAGGGCGACAAGAATACGCATAGCCATAGCCAAAGAGTTTACCGCATTACCCATTATTGCAACATTTGCTTTCGATTCCAACCGCTTTCGTTCACTTCCTGCACACACAGCATCTACAGCATGTCTGTGTGTGCATGTAAATATGTGCGGATAATGTCATTAACCCTGCTGACCATCGGTATCTTAATAATGACATTTATTTGCAATGTGCCAACTTTTACAACTTAATGCAGCATGCCATGTTATAGAGGCAATTACCTCTATATCAATTTTAATTACTCACTCGCCACTTCAAGAACTCTTCAACTGTCTGGCAAAGTTTGTTATGCAACTTATATCCCTCTGTCTGCAGTAAATGACTATATTTGTATTTAGAAATTTCAATAGTTTTTTCATCAGATCAACTTTATCATAAAATTAAAAAAAATGTTCATATATGGTAATAAATCAATTCAATCTTTTTATGTAGTATATTACTATATTTGTATATAGAAATTTCAATAGTTTTTCATCAAATCAACTATACTACAAATCATAAAATTAAAAAATAATATTCATATATAGTAATTAATCAATTCAATCTTTTTATGCAGTAAATTACTATATTTGTATATAGAAAGTTCAATAGTTTTTCATCAAATCAACTATACTACAAATCATAAAATTAAAAAAAAATATTCATATATGGTAATTAATCAATTCAATCTTTTTATGCCTGCTACTCATATTATAACTTAGTGACGGTTCGTCTCTCTGTCCATATGAACACCTAGATCTCAGAAACTATAAATCTCACAAACATCAAATTTGGTAGATAGGTTCTTACATTCATTGAGCAGATCAAGTTCATTTTCAATTTTGGATGTCATGTATTTTGGTAAGCCATTTATTCCGACAAATTTCTTTATGCACAATTAACAATAAAGACTCTGGAAACTATTTTCCACTTTTAACTCGTTGATATACTTACACTGATATTCATGTTAAATATTTCTGTAATTTAAGCATGAATATTGACAAACGACTAATTAGTGTATGATTGGTAATGAGGGGAGATTTCAGGCATTCATCATAACATATGGATATCGGAATCTCTTATCCCAAAGCCAAGGCAATCATAATTATTATAAAGATTACGCGCCAGACTATCGACAACTGGGAGTTCGATATGCTCGTCTCCAAGTCGCAGCTCCAACTTCAACTCGGTCGTTTCTTAACGAGCCTACGCGCACAAGGTGTCAGATAGAGGCAACATGTTAAATCATTTGCCTAACTTTGTTCTTCCTGGGTTTTATTTTCTTTGCTTTATTTGTTGTTTGTTTGTTGTTTTTGCTGCTTTTTCTGCTTGACTACCTGGGGTTCAACGGGTTACCGCATCACTTTTGACAAAAGGTGCCCAAAGGCAGACACTACAACAATAAGATATTTATATGAATTTTATTCTCCGTCTGTGTGCCTTTAGGTGTGTGAGATAACAAGATGAAAACAATATTTAATCCAAAATCTCCATACACACAAAAAGAAGCAACAATAACTATTGTATTTGCCTATTGTAATAAAGCCGAACAGCATTTTTTGAACGAAAATGCGAATTTATTTCATATTTTATTAGCATGTGAAAAGCATGTGTATCTATATGCTATATAAATTGGATATTCCGTAATACATATGGTAATAAGCACAGTGATCACTCGCAAATTGCTGCAAAGATCGAAATTCTTCTCCAATTCGAAATTAGTTTTTATATCTACGCTAATTTTGAATTCAGGAATTACAGATATTTCTGACTGCTGAGTGTTCACTGTCGTTCACTTATTAGCCTGTTTTCTTGTTTAGTTGCAGCCTTTTGGTGATCTAAGTCCACTTTTGTTATGTTAAATGAATGCCGTTTGACAATAAATTGCTTTCAAGGCAGTTTTATTGTCGCCGCTTGCGACCATAAAACGTTACCCACAGTTAAGCATAGTAATTAATGTCTAAGTATGTAATTAATTCATACTTAAAGTCGGAAATTTATAACCTTTATTTACATATAAATCGCAAAACTAAATAGAATTGAAACCTTTGCTCTATTTCGAAACAAATTGGAACAGTACAGACGAGCAGTAAGAAGCATACGATTCAGTTAGTTATAGTGATTTATATTTAATTTTTTCTTTCATTTACTTTTAAAATTTAATGTGAACCAAATATTATTTCAATGATTTCTATTTGCATACTTGTGTAGTATAAACTATTCTACACAATAATTGACGGAACTTAAAAAATGGCAATATCTCATTATGTTCCTGCGACTTGATGACCCATCTCACCAGTTGTAATCCCTAAATAATAATAAAACGAATTACTATATAATTTAACTGCCATGGTAACGAGCTGCAAGGGATATATTCTATATGCCATAAGGTATCTTCAACAGGCTGAAAATAATTATTCTTGCATGTTTTGTTGTTTGGGGCTCTTCGAGGGGCCCGCATTCATTGTGTTGCCCCGAACTAATACATTAAGCTCGGCCAGTCAGGCAGTCAGCAGGCAGGCAATGTACAGGGCCTGCAATCTTGATGGGGCTACAGTTTATGGCCGAGCGGAGAACTGCAGCAGCTACTATCAAGACGAAACGAGACGAAACGCGAAAACACGAGTGGATACATATATTGCCACAAAATTAACCAGGCAAACATTTGACGGCACTACAGTGATCACTTGCTAATACAAAACATTGTTATTAATTAGTAAATGCTGACTGCACAACTGAGGCTGTTGAGGCAGATTTAAGCATGCAAGGATGTAACAATATATCCTTTTGTTCATTTCGATAATGTTCGTACCGATGCCAGCTGAGATTAGCATTTTGGCATTTACGTTTTTGGTAGACAGGGTTCACTGTACTGGCAAATAAGTAACAGCAGCGGAAAAATATTAACACAATATTTTGCACACGAATGGCAACTTGAGCTGAGTTGTTGCTGCGGCTGCGGCTGTCGAGGCTAGGGCTGCGGCTGCTGCAACTTCTGGCCAACCCACATCGTTATCATAATATGAATTGTGGTGCCTAGACCTGGCCATGGTTCAAACTAGTTGCAGTTGCTGCTGTTGTTGTTGTTGTTGAAAAATGTGTATGTGTGGGCGGGGTGCAGATTGCTGATGCTGATGTTGATGGTGCTGCAGCTGAAGCTGTGGCTGTGGCTGTGGCATGAGGCATGAGGCATGAGGCAGCTCTGAAGCCTCGTTATGTGCATGTGCTTGGCTGGATGCCCTACTCTGGTCTCGTCTGGGTGGCACGGGGTGGCTATGTGATGCCCCTCCACTGCCAGCTGCACCATCAGCAGAACTTTATAACGCTGACTAGGCTCAGGCTGCAGTTCGTCGGGGTTTGCATTTCATGCCCCTTTTGCCCGTCACGTATTTGGCACAAGTATTTAATTAGAAAGCACTTTAAAGCATTTGAATTAAAAGCAAATAAAACAAGAGATGTTAATTCAAATGACAGCGAGCAGGGTATCTGCCATTCGAGCATACCCACTTGAACGACAGTAACCTCCTCGGGTCCCCTGAAGCGTAAACGAGAAGCTGAGTTTTGGCAAGTCTTTGTGAACGTGCAAATTGCATGCTGTGCAAGTTAATAGCCTTTGGAAGAGTAGACAGCACACGGCACGGCACGGCACGGCAAGGGGTAATGGAAGAACTGAGAGAGCGGAGATGGAGACGGAGATGACGGAGGCAGCGGGATGTGGCTGCTAACGAGTTGAGTCCACGCTTCGTGAATGCTTGCCAAAATGGAAATGGAATTGGGGGGGGGGGGGAGAGACAGAGAGAGAGAGAGACACTTGAACATGGAGGCTTAGCTCAGGGCCCAAGATTAGATCAACACATTGGCCCGGCTGCCTCTTCAGACTGTACAAAATACATTTGAATGTCTCGTCATGCAAATGGAAATGTCATCGACGGACGAAGACTCTTCCTGTCTGGCTGCCCATTTAGCATTTCACAATTTAGCATTCGCCATTTATCATTGTAATATTATTTTGAAGATATTAAATAAAACATGAAGCACGCTCACAAACAATGCCCATGAAAACATAACAAGATCCTGGCCAGCCGCATTCTGACCGCCCCTTCCCCTTCCCAGTCTCTTGAAGCCTCTGCCTGGTTTGCCCCTTTTGGGCAAAGTTGCCTTTTCCACTTTTGAGTTGAGTTGAGTTCGCAGCTGCAATTTTTTCGATGGCTTCGCATTGTTGATGATGTTTGCATGATAAGAGGCAGCTTCACATCCAGCTTTGGTTCAGACTATAAGCTTCTGCTTCGACTTTTGCGTACCCTGTACCGAAAACGTGAAATTGTTAATAAAAATACAAATTAAAAGATAAATGATTAAACGATTTATTCAATGTCTCAGTATGAACTTTTCTGCTGATTACAGGGCATGTTTAAGCAAAAAAGTCCTAGGTCTTGTCTTGTTTTGTATACAATTCAACACAATCATTATCGTTGCCTGTGTTATTAGGTTGATTTACCTTTAGGGAAATAATCGCAATATTCTTGTTCAGTAAGCAAGTCTAAATACTATTCAGTTAACCAATTTCTTTATCGAAACGACCATTAATTAAAGAATTTCAATAATCTTAATGTTGTTTCGCATATATTGTCATAAAGCACAGGTAATCGTATCATGACTTAATTTGGTAGCCAACTTAATGTTATTTACCATGTTCTTTTGGCTTGTTAACAGACCCATAAAGTTGATGATGTACGCACACTTGTGGCCAGCGAAGGAGACCAGAAGTCAGCTCAGTTTATCGGACAGCCGCCTCTTCCATGTTTATTTTGAACCTTTTTAAATGTTAATGTAGACCTTGGTCGACTATGTGCCTCTCGCTCCTCTTAACGTTGTTGCTGAGGTCTTCGCAATGATGTTTTGGTTATGGCTTGTGTTGCATTTTAAACGCGATTGCCTGCTGATGGGGGCCCAGAAACAAGTTGATGAGCACCCAGGAAAGAGCTTTAAGACAGCCCCTTCATGGAGTGGACGCCATAGAAATTCGAAATAACTGTTTGCGGACTTAAAGATGAAGTTTTTTACTGTAGTATTTCTATTTCTCATCTGGTTAGTTTTGACCATCGCAAAATATTTGGAATCAAGTGTAGATACATATTTTTGCTTGTCAGAAATTACTTAAAGCATGCTGAATGTTAACACTATAATAACTAACCATGGCAAGCAAATAATTTGTGTCTGAAAATGCAAACGAAAAAGTTTTCGAAAAGTTTGCTTTGTAATTATAAAAGTTTTAGTATTTGCAACGAAAGTCCACCTCAAGAAACAAAGTTTAAGCATAAAAGTTGGGAAACGACGACCAAGTCGCAAGAAAACACAAATGCACTTCTAATTTTCCACCTTTTTGCTAAAAACAATTAAAAAATATGCACCGAAAATTGTGTACAATGTAGATGAGTTGCAAACAATACTATTGTGCTATTAATTGTTTTGTAAAAGTATCTGGTACTTGAAATTTGGCATTACAATTAAACTAACAATTAAAAGTACTGACAAATGAAAAAATACTATCGATAGCTTTTATTAGTAAAAAGAATTGTCAATTGGGTATTTTGTCAACTTTTCCTATAAGTATTCGGAAATAAATACTTTGACCATAAATGCAAAACATTGTTATGCATTATGCATTTTAAATGCCCGAAGAGAATTACGTATAACCATGAATAATTTAAATACTATCGATAGTATCTACTGATTTGCGATTGCTAATTAAGTACTCGAGCACTCTCGAGTACTACAGCTTATTAAAGGCAATACTTTAGTGCTCATTTTCTCTCCCTGTCTCTTACTCCTGAGCATATTGTTAAATAAGTTTGCGGGGGGAGTTTTTTTCAGTCAGTTTATGTGCACTGCGCCATTTTGTCTTTCAATCCGTCCAGCAAATAGAACAACAACGGGGGCTTAAATAATGGAAATTGCAGGCACATTGAGAGGCAACTAGCGGGCGGGGCGGGCGGAAGCCGGCAGAAGAAGGGCTTGTTGACTAGTTGGCAGGCATGCAGGTCTCTCGTTGAGGACCAGGGCCAGGACGAGGAGGAGAACGGGAAAGAGAACGAGAAGCGCTGTCCTCTCTGGCTGACTGTCTGCTTGACGGCTGGTTGCCTATTTAGCTAGCCAAGCTCTCAACACATTTAAATAGCTGAGAACTTCCGTTGCAACTAGCGCAGCCCGGAGACAGCCACTAGTATTGGACCCAAGCACCAGTCACCAGCCACCGGGCACAGCTCCAGCTCCAGTTCTAGTTGCAGCTGCAGCATAATGCGACCACTCAGCGAGGCTGGAGTGGCCGTGCTGTGCTGTGCTGGGCTGGGGAGTGGGGACGACCAGGTTGAAAATGCTGTGCCCACATAAAGTTTTGTTGCCTCAACGTATCCCGTTGCAACAATAACGCTACTTGCACCCATTTAGCGTTTAAATGTTGTTATTGTAGTTCCGGTTGCTGCCACTGGCAATTGGACCCTGCCCCTTGCCAGCTGTCGTTGACTCGTTCATCTGAATTCCGAGCAAGATTCGCTGCCAATCCCCAAGCCAGTGCATCCGTGGAGGATCCACTAATTGCAAACGTGCCATTTTCCACACCTTCAAGTTCAACAATTTATTTACTTTACACAATATACAAAAATATATGCGCTCAGATAAGATACTGTTGGAATTGAATTGCAGAAGCGTGGCATGATATTGCCAAAATCATATCAAGTTAATTAAACAAATAAACACTGTTAATTAATTCATATGGCTGCTCAATTTGTATTATCAGTACATGATTAATACCAACTTATAAGTACAAGTCTGTCTACCCATTATAAAGATATATTTAGGACCAAGTTTGTATTTTAATATTATAATTTGTTTAACTGCCAATGAGCTGGTAAACTTTTCAGATGACGTAAAACCAATTTCATTGAAATATGTCAATAATTATTTTTTCGTTAATGCAAACTTGTCATGCAAACTATGCGAATAAATTTTAATAACTCGGCGAAACATGCACCCAAATGCGCATGCAAGCTCGAGAGTTGGAAAATGCATAAACAATTAAATCACTTGCAGCTGCAACGCCCACTTGAAAGCACCGCAGCACCACCTACAACCAGTTTAACCACTGCAGTGGTGCGTAGTTGTAATTTGCATGTTGTTAACCACTCGACAGTTGACTTGTTGTGTGCCCGAGGAAGGTGTGCAGAATTCCCCATACATTAGCACGACAGGCCGAACGGGGGAGAATTGTAATTGGATTAAACAAAACGTGGGATCACATGCAAACAGGATTGAGTGCCTAATTGGGTTATACTAAGAGACCGACTGAAAGTCGGGCTCTGCGGAATAAATAGCAGCTGAAGAGTTAACTGAAGTGGGTGCGGGAATATTTATTGTTTATTACTGTCACGGAAAGAACGACAAAAGAATAGATCATTGTACATTTTGTATACAGTTTGTGAGCGGATTAAAGGTTGAAAGTAATTAAGTAGTAGGATCTCAAAGCCAATTGCTGAGGAGAGAATATATTAAGAATATTTAAATTGACAAGTTTAGGACTGAGCAGAATGAATCCCCTGAAAACTTAGTTACATTTTTAGAATTCATTGTAATATAGTCCTAGATAATCCATCTTAATAAAATCAAATATATTTTTGATTTTTTGGAATTTATAAATTATATAATTGATAGTCCAAATTGAAATTTAAAATTGCGAATATATTTTATATGTTTATATTGACAAGATAAGGACTTTGAGCAGAATGAAATCCCTGAAAACTTAGTTACATTTTTAGAATTAGTTGTAATATAGTCCGAGATAATCCATCAAATTAAAATCGAATATACTTTTGATTGTTTGGAATTAATAAAATATATAATAGATAATCCAAATTGAAATTTAAAATTGCGAACTGCAAGTAATGCATATAAATTTATCATTATTTTTAATGACGATTGTTCGTAGTCTACTCCCATTTAATGAAATGAATGACATGAAACTGAAACTGAAAAAAAAGTATCCTAAACAACCTTGTGTGTTTCTTTCGATTTGCAGTGCATGGCGGACCCGTGTCGTCCTCGCTGGTTGCTGGCGGTCCATCCGCCCCTGGGCAGTTCATCAACACGCCGGCAACGCTGCTGTTCACCACCCGCCACGACATCCAGGTGGCGAACATAACGAAGCCAACGGGCGGCCCACAAATCGATGTGATTGTCAAGGACTTGGCCGAGGCGATGGCCATTGATTTCTACTATGCCAAGAACCTGGTGTGCTGGACAGACTGCGGCCGTGAGAAGATCGAGTGTGCGCAGACGAACTCGACGCTGCCGTTGGCCAAGGCGCCCAAGCAAACTGTGATATCGAGCGGGCTGGACAAGCCGGAGGGATTGGCAATCGATTGGTATACGGACAAGATATATTGGACCGATGGCGAGAAGAATCGCATCGAGGTGGCCACCCTCGACGGTCGCTACCAGAAAGTGCTCTTCTGGACGGAACTTGATCAGCCGCGTGCCATTGCCGTTGTGCCCGCCAAGCGATTGCTCATATGGACCGACTGGGGCGAGTATCCGAAGATCGAGCGTGCCAGCATGGATGGGGATCCGCTAACCCGGATGACTCTGGTCAAGGACAATGTGTTCTGGCCGAATGGCCTGGCCGTGGACCTGGAGAGTGAGCTCATCTACTGGACCGACGGCAAGTTCTGCTTCATCGATGTGATGAAACTGGATGGCAGCAATCGGCGCACCATTGTCAACAATCTCAAGTATCCATTCAGCCTGACGTTCTTTAACAATCGTTTGTACTGGACGGATTGGTCGCGTGGTTCCCTGAACGCCTTGGATCTGCAGACCAAGGAGCTAAAGGAGCTCATCGACACGCCCAAGGCGCCGAACTCGGTGCGCGCCTGGGCGGCTTCCCTGCAGCCGTATGAGGACAATCCCTGCAGTCACAACAATGGCAACTGCTCGCATCTCTGCCTGCTGGCCACCAATGCCCAGGGATACAGCTGTGCCTGTCCCACGGGCGTCAAGCTGCTCTCCTCCAACAGCTGTGCCAACGGGTCGCAGGAGATGCTCTTCATTGTGCAGCGAACGCAGATCAGCAAAATCTCCCTGGACTCGCCGGACTACACGATCTTTCCGCTGCCGCTGGGCAAGGTCAAGTATGCGATAGCTATTGATTACGACCCGGTGGATGAGCACATTTACTGGTCCGATGTGGAGGCCTACACGATAAGACGTTCCCATGCGGATGGCAGTGGCATTACGGACTTTGTCACCTCCGAGGTGCGTCATCCCGATGGCCTGGCACTCGACTGGCTGGCGCGCAATCTCTACTGGACGGACACGGTAACGGACCGCATTGAGGTCTGTCGTTTGGATGGCTCCGCGCGCAAGGTTCTCATCTATGAGCACCTGGAGGAGCCGCGGGCCATTGCCGTGGCGCCCTCGCTGGGCTGGATGTTCTGGAGCGATTGGAACGAACGCAAGCCGAAGGTGGAGCGTGCTTCACTCGATGGCTCCGAGCGTGTGGTGCTCGTGTCCGAGAACCTCGGCTGGCCCAATGGCATTGCGCTGGACATTGAGCATAAGACGATCTATTGGTGCGACGGCAAGACGGACAAGATCGAGGTGGCCAACATGGATGGCTCCGATCGACGCGTTGTCATCAGCGAGAACCTCAAGCATCTGTTTGGCCTGAGCATCTTGGATGACTATCTCTACTGGACGGATTGGCAGCGACGTTCCATCGATCGAGCCCACAAAATCACTGGCAACAATCGCATCGTTGTCGTCGATCAGTATCCCGATCTCATGGGACTGAAGGTGACGCGACTGCGCGAGGTGCGTGGCCAGAATGCGTGTGCTGTGCGTAATGGCGGCTGCTCCCATCTCTGCCTGAATCGTCCGCGGGATTACGTCTGCCGCTGCGCCATTGACTACGAGCTGTCCAACGACAAACGCACCTGTGTGGTGCCAGCGGCCTTCCTGCTCTTCTCGCGCCAGGAGCACATCGGACGCATCTCCATTGAGTACAACGAGGGCAACCACAATGACGAGCGCATTCCGTTCAAGGATGTGCGCGATGCGCATGCCTTGGATGTGTCGGTGGCGGATCGTCGCATCTACTGGACGGATCAGAAGAGCAAGTGCATCTTCCGGGCCTTCCTCAACGGTTCCTATGTGCAGCGCATTGTCGACTCGGGTCTGATTGGTCCCGAGGGCATCGCGGTCGATTGGCTGGGACACAACATCTACTGGCCGGACGCGGAGGCGCGTCGCATTGAGGTGGCTCGCCTCGACGGCAGCAGTCGTCGCGTGCTGCTCTGGAAGGGCGTCGAGGAGCCGCGCTCCCTTGTGCTGGAGCCTCGTCGTGGCTACATGTACTGGACGGAGTGGCCGTCGGATTCCATACGTCGCGCAGCGATGGACGGCAGCGAGCTGCAGACGATTATAGCGAATGCCAATCATGTGGTGGGCTTGACCTTCGACCAGGACACCAGACGCCTCTACTGGTTAACCCAACAGCGGCCCACGATCGAGTGCGCCGACTGGGATGGCAAGCGGCGTCAGGTGCTGGTCAGCAGCGACATGGTTGAGCCGTCTGCCATCTCGCTGTACCAAGACTACGTTTACTGGAGCGACTGGAATACGGGAGATATTGAGCGTGTGCACAAGACAACCGGACAGAATCGCAGCCTTGTGCACTCCGGCATGACGTACATCACCTCGCTGCTGGTCTTCAACGACAAGCGGCAGACGGGCGTGAATCCCTGCAAGATCAACAATGGCGGTTGCTCGCATTTGTGCCTCGCCCAGCCCAGTCGGCGTGGCATGATCTGCGCCTGTCCCACACACTACCAGCTGGCCAAAGACGGCATCTCGTGCATTCCGCCACGCAACTACATCATCTTCAGTCAGCGCAACAGCTTCGGCAGGCTGCTGCCCAATGCCACGGACTGTCCCAATGTGCCGCTGCCCGTGTCGGGCAAAAACATTCGCGCCGTCGACTACGATCCCATCACGCATCATATTTACTGGGTAAGTAACATATTTCACCATCGTAGATCTTGTCTAATCTTTGCAATTCTATGCAGATCGAAGGACGTAGTCACAGCATCAAGCGGTCACTGGCAAATGGGACCAAGGCGAGCGTTTTGGTCAACAGCGGACAACCCTTCGACATTGCCATCGACATTATTGGACGACTGCTTTTCTGGACGTGCTCCTACTCCAACAGCATTAACGTGACCAGGTGAGACTTCAATACGACCATTTTAGACTGTAGTTTCCCTTTAATGACTATCATTCAATTTCAACACACAGCTTCCTTGGCGAGTCGATTGGCGTCATTGACACCGGCGACTCCGAGAAGCCGCGCAACATTGCCGTGCATGCCATGAAGCGCCTGCTCTTCTGGTCGGACGTGGGCAGTCATCAAGCCATCATTCGAGCACGCGTCGATGGAAACGAGCGCATGGTGCTGGCCTTTAAGCTGGAGGGCGTGACGACACTTGCACTGGATCAGCAATCGGATATGATCTACTATGCGCACGGCAAGCGCATCGATGCCATGGACATCAACGGCAAGAATGTGTAAGTGCAGAATCTAAGAAATCGGATTCTACTTTTGTCGCAGAAACATTTAATAAATTCGTTGTACTTTTTCTTGTTCACAGCAAAACACTGGTGTCCATGCACATATCGCAGGTCATCAACATTGCGGCGTTGGGTGGCTTTGTCTATTGGCTGGACGACAAGACGGGTGTGGAGCGTGTGACGGTGACGGGCGAACGGCGCTCGGCAGAACTGCAGCGTCTGCCTCAGATCACGGACATACGCGCTGTATGGACGCCAGATGCGAAGCTGCTGAGGAATCACACTTGCCTGCACAGCCGCACAAAGTGCTCCCACATCTGCGTAGCCTCGGCAGATGGCTTGTCGCACACGCGTGACATCTGCTCGTGTCCCAAGCACTTGATGCTGCTGGAGGATAAGGAGAACTGCGGTGCACTGCCCGCCTGTGGACCGGATCACTTCACTTGCGCCGCGCCTGTGGCAAGTGACATGAACAAGGACTGCATACCAGCATCGTGGCGATGCGATGGCCAAAAGGATTGCCCGGACAAGTCCGATGAGGTGGGCTGCCCCTCGTGCCGGGCGGATCAGTTTAGCTGCCAGTCGGGCGAGTGCATCGACAAGTCGCTTGTTTGCGACGGCACCACGAACTGTGCCAATGGCCACGACGAAGCCGACTGCTGCAAGCGACCCGGCGAGTTCCAATGCCCCACCAGCAAGGTGAATATTGTTTTTATCCAGACATCTCTTTGCTTTGTACTAAATTCAGACTCTTTCTGTGCAGCTCTGCATCTCTTCGACGCTGCTATGCGATGGCTGGGAGAACTGTGCCGATGGCGGTGACGAGTCCATCGATATTTGCCAGCAGCGCAGCATGGCGCCCGCATCGGATAAGCGCGCGTTTATGATACTGATTGGTGCCACCATGGTCATCATATTCTCCATCGTTTATTTGCTGCAATTCTGTCGCACACGCATTGGCAAAAGCCGCACAGAGCCCAAGGATGACCAGGCCTCGGATCCACTTTCTCCATCGACGCTCAGCAAATCGCAGCGGGTTTCAAAGATTGCTTCCGTGGCGGACGCCGTGCGAATGTCGACGCTCAACTCACGGAACAGCATGAATTCGTATGATCGTAACCATATAACTGGTGCCTCCAGCTCGACAACCAATGGCAGCAGCATGGTCGCCTATCCAATTAATCCGCCACCGTCGCCGGCAACACGTTCGCGTCGACCGTACCGGCACTACAAGATCATCAATCAGCCGCCGCCACCTACACCATGCTCCACAGACATTTGCGATGAATCCGACTCGAATTATACGAGTAAATCCAATAGCAACAATAGCAATGGTGGCGCCACCAAGCACTCATCCAGCTCGGCAGCCGCCTGTCTGCAGTATGGCTACGACAGCGAACCATATCCGCCTCCGCCAACGCCACGCTCCCACTACCACAGCGATGCACGCATTGTGCCGGAGTCATCCTGCCCGCCATCCCCATCGTCACGCAGCTCCACGTACTTCTCACCGCTGCCGCCGCCACCGTCACCGGTGCAGTCACCAAGTCGTGGATTCACGTAACATTTTGAATTCCACTTGTAAAGAGAGCATTAGAGCATTTTAGTGCGTAACTAATAGCAATCCAACCATGAGCTAACTATTGTACATATCTGTGTATGCTTTATTTTTGTCCTTAACTAATTGTATTATTATTATGACATTATTTGGTTAGCCATGGGCCAAAACATAAACGTATCGGCGCATGTAAATAGCGTAAACTTAATTATGTAATTATATTTTTATATCTAAATATGTATGTATTCCGATCTCGTTAAGTTTCATTTGCCGGACGAAAGTAATTGTGAATAGCAACAAACAAACACGAAGAATTCGTCAATAATAGACTGCAATTTTTTAAGCATTTCAATTAGATATTAAAGCGAAACGAATTAACCATACAAAATACAGTAAAAATGTAACAAATATGCAAATTGAACTAACTATTCCGCGTGCCAAATTTTCTAAATACACAAAATATGTTTATTTATTTCTAGCCAATATATATATATGTATGTATATCAAAATTTTATATATATATATACATACATACATATATGTATATGTATTCTGAGAACGTTTAACACATTGTTTATACTTATTTCGATTTGTAAGTGTAAATAGCCAATTGATTAGTATTACCCATTAAGCAATATCGACGAAATGTGCAGCTAATTTAATTGTAATCTAATTGTTATAAACACCAAAAAGTGCCTCAGTAATATTGTGTGTGTTTTATTGTTTAATTCTTGACCACAACAACAACAACAACAAATCGATTAAAGTTCTTTAATAGATATACGAGAGAATAAATAAATAGTTATTCAAATACATGCGCCTAAGTGCATGTGTAGTTTTTGCAATATTTAAACATACATATTTATAGTTAATAATAGTTTATATAATTGTATAATTAAACCAACCATCTAAGCATATAAACCCATTATTTTTTCAAATATAAAAGAGCAGTATTTTGTAACATATCCCATTATTGTTGTTGTAGTCAAAATCATTTTTATTATGCTTCCCAAAACGAATAACTGACAAATTGGGGCTTTTCCGACCACTTGTTCTTGATTTTTAAATTGTACAAAATTTCGACTATATACCCACAAAGTCTGGTAAGAATACATTTCATTTATCTGAATAGAATAAATAAAATTTTACATATAATCTTGGGCTTTCCATGCATAAGTATTCACATATATAGCCCAAGTGCGGTTCCACATAATTCAATAATCAAATAATAAACTGTTGCAATTTTTATAAAGCAGTTTAAGGTAATGCAAAATAATCTCTACACATACCAAATTTAATTGCAGACTATTCTTGTACGGGGTGCATTAATGTCGTGTACGGTTTTGCTTTTTGTTTACTTTTTTCAGCATGTACAGTCGAACAACTCTATAAGGACACAGGACGTAACACAGTAATATTCAAGTTCTCTAGTTCAGTAGTCTTTATCAAGACTTCACTTTATGAATCTCAGATTTCATTGAGTTTGTTGACAGTCTAGCCCGAGATATCATGCATTTATTAATATCAAAGCTTTTCCTTATGTTGGTTTCCACTACCCTTCAGCATATGGTAATTAGTGTAGTAATCGAAATTCAATTTTGTGTATCATGAGCGCAATCAGTATCGTTGGGACTTGATAGCTGCAGCTGAAGGCAGTTGTCTGTCATCATTGGAACTGTTTACTTCGCTAAGCTTTTGAAATTCAATGCCCAACATTTGGCAACGCAAATTGCTGCATAGATTATTGCTGTTGGGCTGCTACTATTCCATCTTTATTGGGACTTTGAGCAGCGTTGTGGATTACCAGAGGCAGCGCATCATCTCGAAGCAATGGTTCGCCGTGTGTGCAAACATCAGCAACCTCGTGATCCTGGGCAGCCTGCCTTTGCTCGCCATCTTTGTCACCCCCTGGGATTCAACTTTTGAGGATAATTTGATTATAACGCAGTCGGATCGATGGATGGTCATAACTCGGTTACTGCTAATGGTGTTTATCATTGTTTTTCGGCGGAAACGGGAGCGCGTGTTCCTAAAGCTTACAGTCTGGATTTTTAAGTTGGAGAAGCGTTATGTACGCTCGTGGTTGCCCACGACAGGAGCTACTAATCACCGACTGGATGTCATCCACATGATGAAGTTCGGAACCATGATAATGCAGTCCGTATTTGTATTCGTCGCAAGTCTGTATTTTGCCCAGGAACTGAACTGGCAGAAGGTAGCTTTGATGCTTTATGTGACCACCATACTCAATGTCATTCACAGCACATTCTTCCAGTACTTTACGGTATTGATAAAGCTGCTGTTCCGCTTTCAAAATCTCAATCTGCAACTGGAATCACATTACTACAGCCTGCATCGAAGGCAGACCATTTGCCTTTTACGACTATGCGATGGCAGCAATCCAATTCTACAGCTGAGCCTATTCACCATATCCGATCTACAATCACTGGCACAAGAGCATTACCATATCACGGCCTTAACTCGATATTTATCCGTATACCTCAAATTCGTGACGATGGGCGTACTCCTCTGGAATCTCTTTCAAAACATTGTCTATGGCATATATATATTTTTTGCATTGGACAGCAAGGAGAATCAAGAATCACGAAATTGGTTTGCCATTGCCGCAGTAGGGATGCTCTATGTCATGCTTTACGTGGATCTCTATCTATTTTATTGGGGCTGTGAGGCAATTACATCCGCATATCGTCGCACAACACAGCTGCTGCAACTGTTCAATAATCTGCAACTATCTGATGCCCTGTCACAGCAGCTTGAGACATTTGCCCTACAGTTGACCACGAAACCACTCCACATTGGTGCCAGCGGTGTGTACACGCTTAGTCATGCTAGTTTCCTGGCCCTGTTTGTCTATATACAACGGACTATCCTAATACTCTTGCAATTCGAGTTTGAACGACGCCTGAAGCTGCTGCGTAATCAGTTGGCCGTTGAGTGGACTGCAGACATTGAGGATTTCGTTGTGGAATATGAACTTTAGATTGCAACGAATTGCAATTGTGTGCGATGTACAAAGCACTACAGTCTAATACATAATGTGTAATTATTTCAAGTAAAATTTGACGTAGAGTAATATAGTTTAAATATATAAAAAACAAAATTAACAAGAAATTTTGATATTTTGAATTGATTTTAAACTCTTGAAAAACAATGGCTTACAATAAATTTAAAATACTATTGGATTATCGAATGCAGATCGTTCGCATAGTTTAATATGTTATTTGACCGATTGTATATATACATGACCGATTTTTGCTTCCAAAAAGTCAGGGCATTAACAGGAAATTCGTAAATTTCATGCCTCGCAGCTGAGTTCACCATATGTAAAGTTGAGAAATAAAAATTGGACTAGATATTTCGTCGTCTAGCTGAAATATTTCTCGATAATTTAAAATCCGTTATGGTCTTTATTTGCCAAATTATTTACTGTGTTTACAGTCTCTCGCCACTTTGAGCAGAATATATGTTTTTTTCCTCTTTTTACAAAATTTCACGATCAAGAAACGTTACATTTTTGTTGATCTGCATTTGCCAACAGGTTTTATTTACCGGGCAAAATTGTCAAATGGCATTTAAAAAAAAAAAGTAGTTTCAAGCAAGCATAGTGAAAAGTGGCTGAAACACATAACGAAGACTGTCCGCTACAAGCGATTCAGAGAAATGTTGCATTGCCAAACCGTAAAAATTCACATTGGAACATCTTTTCGCATTTGTAATTCTCACAGTTTCATATTTGCAGTGGCATTGTCAAATGTAAGTGTGAAATATATGATGCTCACATAGTGGAAAGAGGCTGGGATTCTTACTTATGTCTAAAGTACACAATAATGCATTAATAATTTATAAGCGCATATATACAAATTCTACTTAAATGTTGTCATAGTCTTCGTCTAACTCAAATAGCGATTCAGTGATTGGCGCTGGTGCCGATGTGGCCTTTGGAATGATTGGAGTTTTGCTCTTTCCACCGATGCAGTTGACAGGCGATGCAATTTTAGAGATTGAGTTATTGTTGCCACCGACACTGACACTGACACTGGTATTATCCTCCGACAACAGTCCATAGCAGATCTTTGCGGTCGGCTGGGCGATTGTCGTGCCGCCTGATACAATATTTGTAAGATCAATGTTTATAACTGGGGCTGCAATGTCAAAGTTAAATGTCGTATCTGCTGCTGCATTGCCGGCATCTGCGTCGGCTATTGCTGCTACTGTTGTTGTTGTCGTCGGCATTTGCACGTTGCTATAATCGATCTTGACAATTGGCTTGCTCAGCACATCGTAGCTGCAGATCGGTGCAGGTATGGCAGTTTCTTGGGGGATTTGCGTTTGCCCCCTACTACTATTGTAGTGGGCACTGTTGCTGTTGTTGTTTGGCGGCCTGCCGCGCGGAGTGTATGCAGGCGTGGATTCGGAGCGTGCGAACTTGGCGGGCAAGTGCTTCACTTGGTGTTGAATTTGAGCCAAGGCTGCTGTCTGCATTATAACTGACGGAGTGGGGGGTGCTGGATTATGGTTACGCTTCAGGCCAACGCCGTTTAAGCTCACGGACCGCACGTAGGTGCTGTTGGTGTTGCTATTGCCGTTGTGCAATCCGCGTAGTGATGTGGATGGCAGGCTTAGGTCGTATGGAGTATCTGAATCTGGATATTGCTCCTCTGAGCTGTGTACATCGTCGTCATTGTAGTTGCACGCCTCCTCGGCAACACTGATGTCCGGTATGTTCCTCACCAGCTCTTTCAGGAAATCAAATCGCTGCTCAGACATTATGCACTGCTTCATGTGGGATGGCGACAGTGTTTTCGCATTGCGCGACGTTGTTATGCGCAACGTCTTGGTCAAAAGCGACTCCACGAAGAGCTCCAGGGTCCTTGATATTATGATGGGAACCGCCTGTGCCACTTTTCCCACTTCCTCGTCACTCTGCATGATCTTCTTGATGCGACCCTGTTAATCGAAACGAGCATAGGCATTCATGTTACTCCCAATACAACAAGCGCGCCCATTGCTTATAGCATAATCACAACTGATAAACCCAACACCGCGATACTGATACACGCACAGCATTTATTGACGAAGGGAAGTGGATGTAAAAGTTGTGTGAACATTCTACTTACAGCTGGAAACCGTGCATTGTACTTTTTCTTCTTTGACGGCATTTCTACTGCGCCCAATGAACACCGAACTTTACGTGATGTTGCTTGCACAAGTTTTGGGAAACCAATTTATTGCTCGCTTGTTTTTTTTACACAAGAACAGTTCCTAATAGTTGGTTTTGTGCGAATGGCAAAACATTCACCTAGAAACTCACCCCAATGTTTGATTAATTTTTAAGAAAACATGCTATGTTCATACATCATTTATATCATGAATTAAGATTTTGTCATTATCATTAGCCTACTGTTGCAAAAGGTTTTCATACTGCATTATTTAATAAGAAATTCATTAAAATTAATATTGTTTATTCAGTGGTGTGGCAACCTTATCAATTTTGTTAGTGTGACCATTAATGGTTCGTTACCACTTAAATCGAGTTTTCTGTCTTGTTTTATATTTTCAAAACATTTGCTGATATCTATTTGAATAGTCAAATATGTTCTGTCAGTGTTTAGTTGTTTAAAAAATTAGGCAAATAAAACGATTTGAAAAGTTGCGCCCATTTTATTATTTGGCATATTTCTAAACGTAAACTAGTATATTATATAATGTATTCTGGATGAGTATATACTTTTTGTTGTAAAATACTGAATTTAAGCACAAGTGTGGCCAGGTATGTGGCCAATTATCGGGCTTTCAGTATTTTGTCGCCTGTGGTCACATCCCAAGACAAGTGTTAAATAAAACAGCAAGCTCTGAAGTCTTCTAAAAGAATAATATTTTCTTTTTCGGAATATTCAGTTGGTATGCCGAAATATCATAGTTAATTTCGGATTAAATGTCTGATACGCGTAAGGATCCCTGCAAACGTTTCGCCTGCCGCATTCAAGCTTGTTTGTCTGGTAAATTGAAGCACGAATCCACCTTATGCAATATGTTTATTACACACATGTACCACTCAAAACTAACCAATGTAATAAACTTTAAAATTGTAGCAAATAATTACCAAGAAGATAGATGTGTTGAGGCTCTTGAACAAATGCGAGTTTGCTGTTTAAAGTGGCACAAGGAATCGCTTTGCTGCAGTGGCATTGATCTGCAAAAGAGTTATTTGAAAAAAGCCGACAACGATAAATCTGCAGGGTTATCAAGGTATTGTGTAAATTACATGCATGTAATGTGCGAAATTAATCTCACATCTCGCTTGCAGTAGTTCCAAATAATGACAACACCAATACCGCAATACAAGCCACCAAAGGAACTGCAGGAACTATTGGACAAGAAGCAACAACAATCAAACCAGCGCCGGCGAACAGCAGTTTTGCCCAAGCGCTCCTGGATTCAACGTAATCCGCGACTTTTTCAAATCACATTCATAACCACTTCGCTGCTCGTGTTCTTCTCCAAGCCGCTGTACGACGCTTTCATTGCAGATCCCTTGCCACAGAAAGGACCTACTGTGCCACCGCACAAACGATAAGGCATGGAATCGGTGCGCAAGGCAAATACTCGCATGCGTAACTATCCAATATTGCTGACAAAGTGCGCCGAGTCCGCATCTTTATATGCGGCTTGTGTGGCACGCGACACCAACGTACAGCAAAATATATGCGACACCGAGTTTAAGCAATTCATGAACTGTATACGCAAAAGTGCCGCTGAATTAAAGACCAAATTATAAACGAATGAAAGCAACACACACAACTAACAATATGTCGACCACAAATTTAAACTGGCTTCACAAAGGATACCAACAGCTATGTAAGATTAGCTTCCCTGCTCATATCGTTATATCCGCTTTGTTGCGACTAACACTCATTTGCTATGCCCAAATACACGATGCCAAATCAACAGTGCCATATACCGATATTGATTACAAAGTTGTCACCGATGGCGCTCGCTTCATTATGGGGGGAGGAACACCATTTGCCCGGCACACTTATCGCTACAGCCCCATTATGGCATACATCCAAATACCCAACATTACGCTGCATCCCGCCTTTGGAAAATTGATTTACTCGCTCTGTGATCTCCTGGTTGGTCAGTTGATTTATGCCCTAGTCCGATTGGAACCAGGAAAGGATTCTGCTATACAAAGGAAGGCCTTGGCCTCGGCCTGCTTTTGGCTCTACAATCCACTAACGGCTGTGATCTCGACCCGTGGTAGCGGTGATAGTTTCGCAAGCTTTTTTGTTATATCAAGCATATATCTACTTGTCAAGACGACGACGACGGAGCAACCATCGAAATACTTTGCCGTATTTTGTGCTGGCCTAGCCCACGGATTAGTAATACACTTGCGGCTCTATCCCATTTTTTTCAGTCTGGCCTACTATCTGTGCTTGTCCGGAGGCCCAATGCGAAAACCATTTGAGCTGTTGCATCGGATATTTGTGCCAAATAAGCAGCAGATCTGCCTGGTTCTGGGTACTATCATCGGATTCGGCGTCTTCACCTTAACCTTTTATAAACTATATGGATGGCAATATTTGCACGAAGCCTATTTTTATCACTTTGTACGAAAGGATGTTCGTCACAATTTCTCGTTACACTTCCTAATGCAATATTTAAGCAACTCCGATGCAGCTGAGGAATCCACACTATTCATCAAGTTCCTCATAATGGCCCCGCAACTATTACTTGTGATTTACCTAAGCGTGAGTTTTGCTCAGTTGCAGCAGACGCTACCATTTTGTGTCTTTGGTTTGGCGTTTGTAATTGTGACATACAACTCTGTGGTCACCTCACAGTACTTTGTCTGGTATTTGGCTGTACTACCCCTGTGCTTGACGAAATTTCAGTTAATGTCAACGAGTCGTTGTATATTATTGTTGGTTCTTTGGATCTGCGGCCAAGCCTTATGGCTTCTGCCCGCATACTTGCTTGAGTTCAAAACTTGGCATACCTTCAACTGGATTGGTTTACAGGGTGGTGTATTTTTTGTTATTAATAGTTACATTTTAGCCCAGCTAATAACTAACTATGATTGCAAAAGCATTCAAATTAGCAATAAGAAACATTTGTAAGCATATTAAAAAATACATAACCAACAATTTATTCAGCCTTTACTATTCCTTACTTGACTTCAGGAATTTGATATAATTAAACAATTTTTTTAATTCCTTCACATGTAGTTCTTGGAGCTTGTTTGACAAAGCCCACTCATCAATTTCACCCGTTGGAACCTCCATAATATTTCTATCTTTATTCCATTTATAATTTGAAAAGTGCGTCACAGCACTTCGGCGTAAAGTTTCCGGGCAGATTGTTTGTATTGTTACATTATTCCAATTTTTAATATTAGGCTTATTCTCATACAGTAATCTCGTTTGTTCATAGTCTCTGCCAATATACCGATCACAGGTGGGAAACATATGATATATCCTCTCACCAGTTTTCATGTTTTTTAGGCACAGAACTCCCAAGTACTTGTGATTATATTCAGCCAATTTCACATTTTTAGGCGGCTCGGGTTTTAATAATATTCCACTCAGCATTAACGGGAACAGACCTTTTTCGAATTTTGGTTCATCTGTTTTTTTGGTTTTTTTTCCTCGGGGTTTTGTTGATGGGGTTGTCGGTTGTTCAACGGGCGCTACTTTGCGTCGGTCGGAGATGTTGATGGCAGGAAACTCCAAAATTGGGTCGCCGAATTGATAAAGTTCTTCTATCTGACTATCCGTTGACATTATGTACATAAATGGAGATCACAATTTCAGCGTATTTCTTTCACCAGTTTGCACTCCAAGTCACTGTTTGCATTTATATTTATTGTTGAAATGATTGTGAAATAGAAACAATAACATGAATGAAAGCTCAATTCTGACTCATAAAAAGCTCGTAATGTAAGCTTTTGGCTCTGTTATCAAACTGCTATTAACAGTGAAATACAACCGTTAAATTACTTTAAAAAGTATAATTCATTTTGAATTTGTATAAAATATTTTTGAATTGACAATCAAATATTTCAATAAATTGGAAGCACTGCCTCTAAAGGAGTAACTAAGGGTCATGAAAAAACATTTAATGTTGAATATATCAATATAAAAATAGCAAATGAATTTGGAATTCAGTTACTTTCCCATTTTAATGATAGCACAAGCTCATGTAAGAATTGTGTCGTGAGCATGAATATATATTGGAATAGTGTATTTGTCCCCCTATAATTTACCTCTCGCTCTTGTCTCTCGTCTCTTTTGACATTTAAAATAGTTTTGTGTTAATGTAGGTTAATATTTGCATCACTGTTGGTGCCATAAAATTCTGAATAAAAAGTTGAAGAATTCATGTCAAGAGTCGAATTAAATCGTTAACGCTTTGGGTATCAATTTAAATTGAACACAGAAAATGCGGTTGGATTTTTAATAGTTTTATTAGATAAATCAGTTTTTGCTTAAATTATGAACATATGTTCTTCATGTTTTTTATTTTTTTCTCATTTGTAATGCTTCTCTGAATCTTACTGTCATTTTTATTTTCTTTGTTTTTGTATTATTCATGTTTCAACCTTGTTTTTCCGCTCATCCCGTTTTTCGCTTTGTGATCTCGTTATTATTGTTACGGTTAGATACGATTCATTAATTTGTAAATTGCAACTTCTAGTGATTATATGTTTAACGCCTGCAGAATAGTGCAAAACTTATGTGTCCAGCTGCCGGATAAATTGTAAACTTTTTTGCTATCAAATCAATTTTCTGGATTTTAGTTAATACATATAAAAAATATTTTGTTTTTCTTTTGTTTTCGGTTTAATTACTGATATTGGCAACTTCATATTTATTTGTATGAATATGTAAGTATATGTATATGTATATAATGTTAAAAATGTGCAACTATTTGTCAGTGAAAAATGATGAGAAAAAACGCTTACGTGAAAGCAAAAGCATTTTAAAATATTATATAGTATGTATGTATGTAATTAATTATAGCACAATGTAATTAGCAAGGAAATTTATACGTTATGAACATGTTACGAATGTTTATTAAATATGTTTGTTGTTGGTCATGGCTCGTCAAGAAACAAATCAAATTACATTCCAAAAGCAAAACTCTTATACTACGTGTAAGTATATACTATATATATATAAATATATATAGTGTTTTTTTATATATGTATATGCATTATTAGATGAGGAAACAAATTTCACATAATTTAGTTACAAGAGCGTCGAAATATACGAACATGTGCAACTGAAGCAAAATTTGCGCTTAATATCGATTCATTAATATATATAAATATATATTATAGTAAGATAATAATAATGATAATAATTATTTTAAATGTCTTCGCTTTGAGACATTTAGGCAAAATTTTTTTTCATAGTGAATTTGTTTTAGCTGTAGTTTTTTGTTCTTCTCTTCCTTTTTAATTATTGATAATTTGTTTTAATATATATTTAATTATCATAAATTCCACTCTCTCTCTAGCTTTATCTGTCACACTCACACGCACACACGCATCCACACATACACTTACACTTGCGACATACACTCTGAAAATAATGAATTCCTTGAGAGTGATGCACGGTATTTCGAAGCACAAGACAATTACATACATTTGATGAAACTTAAAATATATATTTATATCAAAAATCCTTCTGTTACAGTAATAATATAGTGTGCTATTCCTTATATTTATCAATATAAGAAGGTGCAGTTGTCAGTTATCCGTTTAGTTGCTATATTCATATTTTTTCTTTCCTCATCTATATTGTAATTATTATTTTATTTTGTTACAATTTAGAACACGGATCCAAACTGCATGTCAAAAACGTAAAAAATGCGTTCGGCTTATAGTGTATATACGTCTCATTTTCTTGTTTCATATTAAAAATGTTGAACAGTACTTAAAATTTGTGTTTTAGTTTCTCATTAGTTGTGTGTGGTTTCTCAATTTGTTGTATGGTGTCAATGCATGTGAGTGTGTTGCCGGGTGGTGAAGTTTATTATGAATGATATGGCGTCACGTAGGTTGCTGGAAAAATGCCTTTTCTATTGCCAATCTCGCCGTTCCACCAATTCTCGTCGGAGCGATCTGTAACGGTGATGACATCACCGCGTCTAAAGTCCAATTCCCCGGATTCCTGTGGCACAAAATCGTACAGCGCCTGCACAAGCATCTGCAAAGAGTACAATATGATTAGATACGACTTTCTATATATTTTTGGCAGCACACTATGTTTATGCGAAAAAGAATCTATGTCATAGGCATTAAATAGACCATGTGTGTCGCATGCTAAACATTCGTGCTATGCTCTATTTAGTTGGTCTAGCATATGTATTATTCTATATTCATATCTGTTTAATCTGGTGAACACACCTCTTCAGGTATCATATCACGTAATTTAACTTCCTGTGATCGAGACACGCTCGCCGTTCGATGATACTCGACCAGTTCGTTGAGGGAATTGAACTTGACAACCCACAGGAAGAATTTGCTTTGTGCATCGCGCAGCACTTTAAAATGTTGCACACCATCGGGACATCTGCAAAACAATTGATACATAGAAATCAACGCTTTTAAGACCAAATTCTGAGTGTACTTACTTGACGGATAGGGAGAAATCGCCGGGACTGGATTCGCTGATGCGTATCAAAAAGGCGCCTTCATGTTTATTCGAGAGCAGTTTTTCAGCATCGGCACGTGTGATGCGTCCGTAGTACCAACTACAAATACAACAACATGGTAAATATAATTAGACATTGTTGTTTTTTGAAACTCGTCAGGTTGGACTTACTCGTGATTTTTCATTTCTATATAATTACTGGGTATCAGCCCTTCCTTCCCATCCAATTCGGCACGATACCAATTTGAATCGTCTTCCATATTTAATATCTATAAGAAAATCATTTGAATGGATTTACAAACACAAGCCAAGTATATAATATAAAGCTTAAAAGTTGTGATTCATGAGAATGGCATTTTGCGATGGAGTTATAATACATCTAAGTTTGGAAATTCACACATTTTACTTTGTACTCATAGGTTCACAGTGAGTCACAATTCAATGCCAAGCAATTGTACCTTGCTAACCAATACATCGAAATATGTATTTGGTTGTCTTCAATTTGTTTATGAATTTGTTCGAATTTTCTAGAGATTTCTGTAAACAGTTTTCAGTTGTTTGTCCATTTAACCAAACTGTGTCAGGGTGCAATCAACAAGTATAGCAAACCAAGAGACAAAACATGTAGGAATGCTGCGAACACGAATACCACACTGCCATATACCCTGTACATCATTTAAATTAAAAAAAGCGAAACATGACAACATCGAGCCCACGCAAAGAATAGTGAATGAATTGTACGTCATAGGTTGGGCATAACCGTTGTGGACGATCCGTGGTCAAAGGGTATACAAAGATGAGATAAGTGGGTAAGCTACAAATATAGGAGTATGTATCTGTTGGTACAACATGCGCTGTTTCAAAGTAAACAACACAATATATGATAAGAAGAATTGTTCCCAGTATTCAATGGAACCACGTCGCGTCACGTCACTCGACCAACCAACCCGACTCGACATTGTGTGTAACACTTCTGAGCACTTGGAGTAAGTGAATTCCCATATTAAATGGATACATTTCTCGTGTCCGCTGCCAACAGTGCACTTATTCAATAATTTTGAAATAGTGTCACCCCAACGACAATTGCTTGATGGCTACAGTTCAATTTTCTTAATCAGGGCTGTTTCGAATAGCGATTCCGCTGAAAGCGAAATTGACTGATCAGAATATCGCCAAACCAATGGTTGAATCTTAATTGCAATCGATTTTTGTCCCATTTTTCTAGGCGTTTCTTCTTCCATGTTTAATTCATCATTTTCTAAAGATATTCATATCCATTATTATATACACTAATATTAATATAGTATACAAAAGTAGGTTACTAGAGAAATGTAACAATATTACGGTTCTATCAATTAACACATTGCATCTAATCTTGTTTTTATCAAAACGAAAGTTAAGCAGTTCCTAAAATTGCAAAAATTGTAAATCTTAGTAACAGACACTCAATAAAAGATGGGAGTAAACAACATGCAGTGGGGGAAATACGTATGTGAGTATGTACATAAGATAAGTATTATTATTTTGCGCGTGCTTTTGTTGCTTATATAAAAATCAATTACGTTCGCCAGCCAGCGACTGCTGCCTGTTGAGTTCGTTTTGTTGCATATGAAATTGTTGTCAAATATTTTAGCCTGGCTAACTGGAAATAGTAATTAGCATAGTTCTATAGCTCAGAAAGGCAGGCAGATTCGTATATTGCACACCAGCAACCAGCAACGTCTACTTTTGTTTATTTTTAGACACGTTTTATTCATACAAACGTCACAGCGGAAATGTTTTATAACGAAAGATTTCTACATATATAACTATGTACATTTTTATCTATTTGTGGCATCGTGTTGCCAAATAACTTTACTTTGAAACTGACTGCTTAGACATTAAATGATTTATTTATTAATATGGAAAGATTGTTGTTGACGTTGCAAGAAAGTATACAGATTCAATTATGTAAATATTTATAAAATTTGTTTACTTGATTTCCTGATAAATCAATATTGTGGCATTTCTGGTTGTAATCAAAACAAATGATATGTAAATGATAATATAAGTGCACCATTAAGGAAGCACATCGATCGAAAGTATTCATCATCCATACTAATAACTAATAGCCGCAAGTTTGCGTGAACCTTATAAAGGCATCTGCTGATTAATCCGTTAATAGCTTTCACTGTATGCCAATAAAAAGAACAAAGCCAATTCAGTTAATTGATTCTACGGATTAATAATACAATTCCGAATATCGTATTGTAGGAATTTAGTTGATTTGAATGAAACCGGCATTTCGCTTTCAACTGAATCACACTCGCCTCCCTCGACTCGAAATTGTTCACCCACATTCCAATCTATATTTATTATTATCTGCGCCTCCAAAAAGAGCTATAGCCACAGCAAGAGCAAGAGCGAGAGCGTATGGGAGCATATCTATGACTAAGCGCGCCTCGCACTTTGTTTGCCTCTCTTTCTGTCTTTCGCTCTCGCTCTCAATTTTGAATCTGTTTGCTTCTTGGTCGGCCTTTTGATAACCGGAATTAGCTGCACGCAAGTTAAATGAACTTGCAAGCGTGCTGGCAGCATTTAAACGTTATCAGCTGCCACACTGATAAGCGGTTCGTTTGCATTTAAAGATCGTAAATAAGTGTGTATACACAACATTGTGATCAGCTTGCAGTGCAGCTGTTCTGATAGAGCCATGTCACTGTGATCACCATCAATCAAGCATGCAAAACTCTCCAATGACCCTGCCGAGAGTCCATACAAAACCTGCCCTGCCGACTCCCGACTGTCGAGTGACTAACCTACGACAAGAGCGAATAGACAGAAAGCAAATAAGTAAAAACGAAAAACGAACTACATCACCAGCAGCAACAGCAACGGCAACAGCAACGGCAACAGCAACGGCAACAGCAACAACTTGCACCACCTGACAACAGAGAACAAGAAACCTGAAAATTCGCCAGCCAAAACAAAGAGATTCAATGGCTTTAAGGGCCTCAGTCTCAGTCAGAGCCAGAGCCAGAGTCAGGAATGGCAAGCGCACACACCTGAGAGGTAGGCAATAAGCGGTGGGAGTGGCACGGGGAGTGGGGCGGGGGAGGCGAACACAAAACCAGACTCGCTTCAGAAGATTTCGATCCTTGGGACTCTCAGGGCTGTCTCCAGCTGTGTGCGATACAAGAGAGAGAGAGCGGAGCTTATACGGCACAAAGTGCGATTTAGAGATAATCACGCTATTGCGTTTACACGGATTTCTGGCTTTATTTCTTTCTATTCTTTGCTCTGTGTCGAGGGGGTGTTGAAAGTCTGCAGTAAGCTGAAATACTTTATGAGATGCACCTTTGAACTGCTTAACAACGTCGTCGACAACGTCGTCGTTGTCTGCTGACATTTGCAACTAATACATCAGACTTGAGGTGACGAATGTGGGTTATAAGGTGGGCAACGATAACGACAACGACAACGACCGCGTTGCATTTCACAAAACTCACAAATTATGCATGCAGAAATGTGGAAAAAGGACTCGACGTCGTTGGCGTTAATTGCAGACTGACTCTGGCTCTGTTTTTGTTTTATTCATATTTAAACTAACGACATGAATATATGAATGAGAAGAATATATGTGTGTAGTATATGGCATGTAAATAGTGTATGCAAAACATTAACGTTGGCTTACCTTTAGAATTTGAGTTTTACGAAAACTAAGTTCATCGTCAGCCGTCGCCGAGAAATCGTGTTTGGCAATTGCTTCCATTTTGTTGTATTGCCTGAGTTGTGTTGTTTTTTGTTGCTCCTCGAACTGCTTTTGTTGTTTGTCGTTTAGTTTAGTTTTGTTGCGTTTTGTTATTGTTTTAAATTAATCAGCCTTGTTGCTCACGCACACATATACATACATATTACACACACATACATACACATATGCAATTTGTTATTAGTTGTTTGCTCCCTTAGCTATTTTTGAGTGGTGAAAAAATTACAAAAGTTCACGTACGTTTTAGTTTTACACAGACAGCAAAGACAACTTATTATATAAACAATAACTCAGATGTGCATATATTGATTGCACGTCTTTAAATTCTTATAATATTTTCGAAGCCACAGGCCAGCGAGAAAAGTGATTAAAAATACACCGACGACGATGACGATGACGGGGCCGCAGCCAGGCCAGCAACAGAGCAACAAACGCGCAGTGGAGGAAGCGGCACTCACGGCGAAGCAACTGCGAATGACAGACGGCTCTGGATGTGACGGTGTCGGTGTCGGTCTCTATGTCGCTGTCTGTGTGTGCGTGCGTGCGAAAGAGATGAATTGAGCTTGCAGAGCGTTGCCAGCAGAATGTATTTTACCGACAAACCGATAACAGTTCTTTGTATTACTTAAAAACTGTTTTTTTAATAACTGCACACCATGTACGAGATGTTAATACAACGAAGGATAATTTTGCTGGCTAGTTAAGCACAACTTCTGAGCTGCAATAATAAATGATAACACTCTACATATCGATGCACGGCAGGGCGTGTAATTTCTGCTGGCAATGCTGCAGTACTCAGAGCTGACGTTGTTGTTTATTTTTTAACCCCACTAGAAACACACACACACGCACGCACCACACACGCATATAATATACACTCTTATATACGATACATATACAAATTTCGGCGAATTTAAGTTTTTAAAATTGGGTTTAGTATGCAAGTTTTGTATATTTTCCTTCAATAGCTACATTCGAACTATTTTTATATACATTTTTCACAGCTTACACTATTTTTTCACTTGATTCGGCCTTTTTTGAACATTTATTATAGAGGTGGAGAAATATCGATGACAATATCGATATATTTGGAGATACTTTTGATATTTTTTAATATAGATTTTTTAATGAGAACATCGATATTCATTTGAATTAATAAATTAAGTCAACCCCGTTTTTCTTATAAAAAATATATCAAATACTCATTAAAACATGTCTGTTTGTATGATTACATTTTTATAAATATTCGTTTTAAGGCCAAGACATAAAAGGCAGAATTCCCGACATACTACCTGGTTACACTTTGTTTGGTATATTTTTTAAAACAACTTATCTAAGTATTTTAAATGAAATTTTGTTCTCCCATAGGAGTTTCTCTCCATCCATTGTGAGGCAATCAAACACAAGTACAACATTTTATATTCATGGCATTTACTGACAAAAGTTAAGAGATAAAAAAGTTTGGAATGAAGTTATTTTGGTATTTAACTAATTCTTATACATATTGTTACGCTTACGGTCTTACTGTGCTGTGGTCAGAAAAGCCAATTTGCAACATGTGGCAATATTTTTAGATCAGCCTGGCCATCGAAAAAGATATTATCGATTTTTAGTTAACATGAATGATCGATAACGCGTAAAGCAGCAGTATACACTAAGGTTGTCGCTCTTTAATAGGAAGGAGCTAGGTTGGCAGCTCTAAAAATTCAAATTATTTCGTAGAGTAGTTCTTTCGAACCCCAACACGATTTTGTTTTGCCGAAAGTAAAAAACAGAATTTAAAATTTTGAAAGGCGTATTTACAATGATCATAATTTTATTTGTATAAAATAATTTAAGGATAAAACTAGTTTTCCCACCAAAAAATGTGTGCTCGCTGTTAAGGAAAAATACTGATATGTGCTGTGAGTCGTCGCTGTACAACCGTGTGTATGGGCTATAAAAACAACTCTGGTAACCCTCTTCGTTTGAGTAACATGCAGCAGTTGTGATAAAAATTGAATTTAAATTGAATTTTGAATACTTTTGCGAAAAAGTATTTGACGGAAAACGTGAAAAGTGTGTGTATCAGGGCAAGTGTAGGCCAAATGAAAGGTGAATAATTGATTGTTTGTGGAATGCGCAGTGTTTGCACGTTGATTACCTTGCATCGTAACTGCTTGTCGTAGAGACAGTAAAAGCAGCCATAAGATTTTCCCTTTTTGTTTTGAGTTGTGCGCGCACAATATCATAACAAACAGATCACAAAAGTCACAGGCATCAAACGACAACCCGAGTTGGACAACACAATGGATGCCAGCGTCACCTCCGAAATGGGTAAGTGCCACATTCCCCGAGAAAAGTATCTTTATTTTAAATTGAATTTTCAACCTCTGCGGCCAGTCACTACAACGCGTGTACGTCAGTTTGGGCAGGCGGTTGACATACATACGTTAGACGTGTATGTATGTAAATTGCTGGCGCGCAAATTCTGCCAAGCTAATTATGGCGATATATGTGACTATTAGAATGAAAATAGGGACGAGTAGATGAGAATTTGATTTGCTAATGACCTTGCATAATAAATAGTGTATATATGTGTCGACGTTAGCCGTAATTGTTATTTTTTTTATTTGTTATATCGCAAATAAATCGTTTTAACAATACGGAATCGTCATAAAACCAATCTGGCAAGGCTGTGTTCTGTGCGTGTGTGTGTGTACAACCCAGGTACAGTCTGTGGGGGGGAGTTGCCTCCAATGCGGCTTTTTCAGGATGTTTGCGGTAACACTAATGGCCATAATAGGTTAATCTATATACCGGTTAACGTATTTCGATTTAAATTGATACATGTGCAGATAAGGCGTAATTTGTAATATAAATAACGCATTACAAATTGCCCTGCATAACATAAACAAAGTTGCCACTTTGTCAAATCGTCCCAGGCGTACGAACTTTGTTTGTCCATGTGGTAACGCTGGAAGCAGATAAAGCAGAAAGGTCTGGCAGCGCTGTCGGGCAGCACATTTTGAGGTTTACGCAATTTTCGTCGATTTTCTCAAAGTACTCAATTAAATTTGTAAATCCCTTTGCATTTCAATAGAAAGTTGTAAGTAACGGTGTCTCTGTCACGCTCTAGTTGCCCTATTTGCAACACTACATTTAATTACCACACATAACACAGGCAAGCAAAATGATGTCGCAAGCATTTGCCGCCGCCGTCTGCCGGAACGGACTTGCACTGCGCTGCAGCCGGCGTACTTTGAGCACGGGGAGATTACTGCGCAACGCTACGACGAACAGCACTCGGCTGGCCGCCAGTGCAGTGCTGACCAAGAATTGGCAGCGCTTTACCTGTCTGCCTGCTGCGGCGACGGGAAATATGCAACAATATGTGAGATCGTATGCCAATGAAAAGAAGGTGTTTGAGCGCACCAAGCCTCACTGCAATGTGGGCACCATTGGCCATGTGGATCATGGCAAGACTACATTGACTGCGGCCATAACGAAAGTGCTGGCCGACAAAAAGCTTGCCGAGAGCAAGAAGTACAATGAAATCGACAATGCGCCGGAGGAGAAGGCTCGTGGTATCACCATTAATGTGGCTCACGTGGAGTATCAGACGGAAAGCCGTCATTATGGCCACACAGATTGTCCTGGACACGCCGATTACATTAAGAACATGATCACGGGTACCGCCCAAATGGATGGCGCTATTCTGGTAGTGGCCGCCACAGATGGTGCCATGCCCCAGACCCGGGAGCATATGCTTCTGGCCAAGCAAATTGGCATCGATCACATTGTGGTGTTCATCAACAAGGTTGATGCTGCCGATCAGGAAATGGTGGATTTGGTCGAAATGGAAATTCGTGAGCTGTTGACCGAAATGGGATACGATGGCGATAAAATACCCGTGGTAAAGGGCTCTGCGTTGTGTGCTCTTGAGGACAAGAACCCCGAAATTGGCTCGGAAGCGATTCTCCAATTGCTAAAAGAGGTCGACACCTTCATTCCAACACCAGTTCGCGAGTTGGACAAGCCGTTCTTGTTGCCTGTGGAGAATGTGTATTCGATTCCCGGCCGTGGTACTGTTGTGACCGGTCGTTTGGAGCGTGGTGTCGTCAAGAAGGGCATGGAGTGCGAGTTTGTGGGCTACAACAAGGTGTTGAAGTCAACGGTTACCGGCGTGGAGATGTTCCATCAGATCCTTGAGGAGGCGCAGGCTGGTGATCAATTGGGCGCCTTGGTGCGTGGTGTTAAGCGCGATGATATCAAGCGTGGAATGGTCATGTGCAAGCCGGGCAGCGTCAAGGCATTGGATCAATTGGAGGCGCAAGTTTATATTCTTTCCAAGGAGGAAGGTGGTCGTACCAAGCCATTCATGTCCTTTATTCAGCTTCAAATGTTTTCTCGCACCTGGGATTGTGCGGTTCAGGTACAAATACCAGACAAAGAGATGGTTATGCCAGGCGAAGATACTAAACTAATTCTGCGACTGATTCGTCCCATGGTCTTGGAGCAAGGTCAGCGTTTCACACTTCGTGATGGCAACTTGACATTAGGCACGGGCGTTGTTACAAACATAATGAGTGGACTGACGGAAACACAGCGTAGCGAGCTGACAGAGGGCAAAAAGGCGCGCGAGAAGAAGGAAGCTGCTAAAAAATAATCAAGAGCGTGTGTATTCGGCATCTCCCAGTTTTACAAGACAAGTTACAGTCACGGTCTTAAATAAATCTACATTTATAGTATAATCATTTTGTATCCATATTGTTACTATTGTTTTTCAATGCGTTCAATATTTTGTAAGGCTCATCAAATCAAATATTTTAATAAACAACTCATTGGCACCAACAGCGATGGAATATCGATAAGTCTTGTGATTCAAATTTTGACAGTCACCCGCTCACGTGGTCTTTGTGTATATTCAATGTTATCGATAAAGCTGCGTTGCTTTCGATATGTTTTGCAGCACTTGGGCAATGCCGACTAGTGTTCATCAACGAAAATTTATTATCGCTTTACAGCTGGGATGACGTTCAACATAGAGGTTTTTGAAATTGAATTGAAAAAAAGTTGAAAGATAATTACTTGCAAACATGTTTGCTTATCGTGTTTCAGGAGCACAGGGTATATGATTAACCTACACTATTTGCAATGAATTGACTCTAAATTCGAATGTTTCTTTTCGACTTTATAGATGAATTGGATGATACCACGCCGTTGCCCGAGCTTACCCTTTATGATCTGTTAGAGCCGCCAACAACGTCCAAAGAGCAACAGTTGAACCAAGCTGATAATGATATCGCACAAGATGACGAAGATGTGGACGAGGATGATGAGGACGTGTGCCAAGAAGAGTATTTGTCAACCTCTCTAAATGAGTCTTTGAATACACCAAAAATGAAAAAGCCATCGATTGTACGAATATTGGAGAACAAACGGATAACGGCCCCCATTGGGGCAGCATTAAAAACTATGCTCGGCGGACCAATTCGGATAGTAAGCACGCCAGCTAAGTCAAGCCAAGGAACGGAAGTGAAAATCCTGAACAAACTGCAACAGCCAGTGAAATCCTTTGGTAATGTACCAGTTAAAATAGGCAGCACCACAATAGCAACACCAACTACGGGTGCAACCAAGAATCTTAGCGGGGTGACAATGACACCTATTAAAATGGCTGATGGCAAGCTGCTATTTCTGCAGAAATCAATTGCCACGCCAGGTGGAGCTGGGGCAAAGGTGCCCATTAGCAGTTCGTCTGCCCGTTTGATTGCCCAATCCACGGCTGGTGGAGCTGGCATAAGGCAAACAGTGCTGCCAAAAGGCGTTACCATAACTAGTTCCGGTTTAATCAAGAGTACAGCGGCTATGTCGCCGATCGCAGTCAAGGGACTGACGACCATTGGCACATCAAAACCAACAACATTGACCTCCACTCCTGCCCAGTCATCTCCTGCAGTTACAAGCACGACAGCTGCTTCTGCATCGATATCCGCACCCACAGCTATGCAAGTGGCTGGCAAGGTGCCCATCAAAGTGGTGCGGACGGCCGATGGTAAATTGATCAAACTAAATCAAGGCGCTGCGCCGTCTATGCTATTAAACGCCAAGGCAGCATCCATATCCGTCAAACCAGCAGGCAGTACTGCAACGGCATCGGGAACGACAACGGCAACGGCTACAGTAACGGCATCGGCTGCCGCTGGCAGTAGCAACAACAGCAGCAGCAAGCCAGTTACGACGCAGGTGATCATTAAGGGTCCGCTGAAGCAGGTACAAGCAGGATCATCACTACGACCTGTTATCAATAATATCGCCAGCTCCAACACAACATCTGGCAACACCAGCAGCACTGGCAGCAGTCCAACTGCGACAACATCATCAACAGTGCCAGCGGGAAAAATGTTTGTTCAAAACATATCAGGCAAACAGATTGTTGTGGCCAGCAAAAACATTATTAAATTGTCACCGAAACCGCCGGCCAGCAGCGGCAGCGCTAATGCTAGTGCCAGTTCCAGCGGCAGTCCAAGTGCCACAAGCACTGCAAATACATCATCAGCAGCTTCGACGCCCACCGGACTACATGCGATCCAGCTGCCAGGCAAGAGTGGAGTGCAGTATGTGCGAGTCTTGCCCAGCAACAGTAGCAGCAATATAAGCAAGGTCAGCACTAGTCCGCAGAAGGTGCCCCTCGGGCGTCCACGCTCGACCAGCAGCAGCAGCAGCCCTACTGTCTCCGTGGGCAGCACCAGCAAGATTGTTATGAAAACAATGGGCGGCAGCATTGTTCCGTTGCCATCTATGCAAACTTTGGTGCCCAGGGTGAGTAACATAGCCGTAAGCCATAAAAGATTCGAATAATCATTTCGTATTTCGATTGCAGAGAGTTCCTGGCACAGCTACGACGGGCGCAGCACATGGCAAAGCACTCGTCAAGGGGGTTAGTAACAACGCTGGCTTGGAAGGCGCACGCAAGCATCGGCTCTCGGATCTCAACGTGCAAATCAAACATCTGATTAACGACACTAACGACGGTGCTGGGCCGGATGCAAAGAAGGCTCGTTATGTAATTTCGATGCCACAAATATCGGCATCGTCAGCCACTGCAACAGGAACAACAACGCCAGCAACACAACAACAAATGCAGAAGATGGCAGCAACGCGGCCAACGCCTGGGCAGCGCGTCACGGTGCAGGGCGCCAGCAGTAGCAGCGGGGGTGACAACCGAAAGGTTTACAATCTGGTCACAAAGAGCGATGCCAATGGCGTCAAGTATATGATTTGTAACAAGAGCGGCGAGGTGGGAAAGCCGCGTACACTCTTTAACACCACAATGCGGCGAGGCTACACGTTGGCCGATACCAAGCTGCGCCGTCCCACCACGCTGACACCGCAACAGATGCGCTTTAAGCAGATGAAATTGCAGCAACAGAGACAGGTACTGGCGCAGGCGCAGGCCAAGCTCAGGCAACAGCAGCAACACAAACAACAACAGTCGCCCCAATCAACTAAGCTACTACAACAACAGCCGCAACCACAGAAATCACAGCAGCAACAGAAATCACAGTCAACCACCGCGCTGGCGAATAAAGCCCCTGTGCCTGGCAAGCCACTGTTCGACATATTGAAGCCACCACCGCCTCCAACTCCAGCGCCAGCGGCAACTACAGTAATTGACGCCCTCGGTGGATCTCGTCGTAAGCATTGCAATTGTAGTAAATCACAATGTTTGAAACTTTACTGCGACTGTTTTGCCAATGGTGAATTCTGTCAGGATTGTACTTGTAAGGATTGCTTCAACAATCTGGACTATGAGGTCAAACGAGAGCGCGCCATACGCAGCTGTCTTGAACGCAATCCCAGCGCTTTTAAGTAAGTTTTCCCCTTCTTATATTAAATGTAAAGTCTAGTAATTTATTTAAATGTTTCTATTTCCAATAGACCGAAAATTACGGCGCCCAACTCTGGTGACATGCGTTTGCACAATAAGGGCTGCAATTGCAAGAGGTCTGGTTGCCTAAAGAATTACTGCGAATGCTACGAGGCCAAGATACCCTGTTCTGCCATGTGCAAATGCGTAGGTGCGTATACCAGATTGTTTAACCAGACTTCATTAAACAGAATTGATTAATTGATTGCTATTGTTTATAAACTTGCAGGCTGTCGAAATATGGAAGATCGCCCCGATGTTGATATGGATTCAATGGATAGTCTGGCAGATGTTAAGTTGCACCCAAATAAAATTAAAGATCAGAATGGAGCATATCCGCAGGACAACCGTTCAAATGTTTATCTTACCGACGATGTTATAGAGGCGACCATTATGTGCATGATTTCGCGCATTGTTATGCATGAGAAACAAAACTTACCCATTGAGGATACTGAGCGTGAAGTTATGGAGGAGTTGGGCGAAAGTTTGAACCAAATAATAACATTTGCCAAGGAAAAGAACGATACAATTCAAATGGACGATCCCAAGACGACGGCCTAAAGAAAATGCGCTTGAAGATTATTTATGTTGTATTCGATGACGTTTCTTTTCTTGCTTTTTATTCTAAACTGATGATGCACATACTATATATTAGATTATAAGTTCAAAGTAATTCTTAATTTGGAATTTGTTCTTCAAATTATGCTTTCTAAAAGTTGACCTTAACGTGTAAAGTGCAAATACATTAAATACAAAAATTACGATAACAAAGAAAAATTAGCAAAAACTATATACGAATTGAGTGTGTATATAGCATTTGTAATTCTAATCCTAATGTAAGATCAACTTTAACTGAGGGAAGCATTTTGTAGCAATCTAGTAATATTACGTAACAAACTGATCATTTTGGAAATGACTCCCCTTACTTGTGTATGTAAATAACTTAAAATTTAATAAAGCATACGTTACCACATCTGTGTATCTATTTTGAATGGTTGAACATATCAATAAAGTCTTTTAATCATAAGAAAAATAATATTTGCTCAATCTTTTGTTGAGCTAATGCGTACCCAAAGTCCCAATTATTTATATAAAATTAATATTTAAAAAATGCTTTTGAATGCCTTTGTTTTCGAGTCTAGCTTGTTTATTCACCAACAACTTCAGTTACATATTGTATTTTGTGTATCTAATTTTGGTATAAGAGTACATACATAAGTACATATTTTTTGTATTAAACTTAACGCAGTTTCGATTGATTGTATACGTACATAGTATATCGTGTGTAGTATTGCAGTATCAGTATTAGTATTAGCTTAGTTGATTATAATTAGGTTAGTAAGTAGTACGTAAGCCATTGTCAAGTGACAATCGTTGATAGCAATACGAGTGTAATTTAATATAGAGTATTACATGTGATTATAAGTATACGTTATATGCTTATTTTGCCCATCAATATTATTTCCTATACGAATATTGCATTATCTTGCCATGATGTTAATTTTCAGATGGCTTCCCAAAGAACTCAACCTGACACATGACAATGATTAAATAACGTTATTAGTAGTCGATTATTTAATTCGATAAATGCATAAGTATTTGCAATTGTATATGTGTATTTAATTATATTTAATTTTATTGATAGTGTCATTATAAGATACCAACTAAAATGCTCGCGCTAAACAATGAGAATATTTTAGTTTTTTGCGGTTTTCGTTATTCAATACTTGAGAGAGAGTATGTGTGTGCGGTTATCGTTAATATTATCTTTATTATAAATATTTATAGAAATAGTAATCGTGTAGTTGTAGTTCGTAAATACGCCTCAATACTGTGCACAAAACTTATTACCAAGCTGTAGTTACATATATGTAGTTGGATTATAGTTTGTTTGACCCCATACCAGCTTTTTATTATTATTCATTTTTTTCTCATTTTGTGATGCAATAATTTAGATAACATGTAACGACAATGAGTTGTATAATATGTTTTTCATATTAATATAAGTATTCACTAGGTATGTTTAAGCTATATTGTCTAATTCACACGTACTATATAGTATACATTTACGAGTATACTCGTAGCTCGCTTCGCCACATTTAAGTTGGGCTTCGACACACACAACGACTTCTTGAAAACCGAACAAGACTGTTTGTTGCATATTATAATTACAAAGTATCATTGAAATTTGATATATGTATATGTTTTCGAGATTACCCTGCACTATGCTTTTGTACTAAACACATCCTTCTTTCGATACTTTTATTGGGAATTCAGAATAGTTTTATTTGTAATGTGCATGATTGAATTTTGCAATTCTTCAAAAGCATGGTAAATTACAATATATTTTGCATGAATAATGTAGTTTTTATATATATGTAGATATTTGCACAACAAAACAACGATGACAATCAGCAAGTTTTTTCAGCTTAGCGTATGTACAACTTTTTTTATATATTTTTTAATTTTAATGTAACCTCATTGTATACCTGCGATTGATTATCAACATTTCTACTACTTTTTGGCATTATCAATGTGCTCAAAAATGTGTTCTCGATTGCCCAATAGATGGCGCTGTATTCAATTTATAATTATGGATTTTACGTAGCTTTCGAAGCCCACAACGCTTGGAATAACTTGCAGCCATTCAAGTTACTCGCGTAAGTATCCAATTGATCCAAACGATCGTTACTTAGAAATAATAATGGAATTTTAATTTATTAATAAATAAAATTCACAATTTGAGCACACATTGTAGCAACTTGTTTAAGCATATATGTCTAGTATCTTACTAGGTCTATTTCATCTTATGTTTAGTTCCCTTATTGCGTCAGATAACTTGAGTTTGCCCCGTGTTCCGAATTTCCATTTCAAAAAATTACGAATATGTCTTATTTTCATCGAAATGGAATTTCGGAACACGACTACATGTTTTATAATAAATATGGTTAGAATTCATTTAAAGTGAACTCTGTTATTTTAGATTAACATTCAACATTTATACAATCAACAAATTGAATACAATATTTTAAATTGATTTACTTAAAGAAGGTTTGGTTCTAGATAAACCAAATTATTGCACTACTTTCGCCCTATTGCTCATTTGGGACTTAATGTGTGCCCCAGGAAACCTGAAATCGTTTGTGCAGAGCATTGGACTCTCAAGTGAAACAAAGTCATCGTTGCAAAAATTATCGTTTTAGAAATTGGAAATATAAATTTTTTTGGAAAAATAAAAACTTGCAGCGCAACATTCTGTACCGCTTTGGCCTAAATGTTTTGGAGAACAACCAAATTTGTTGCAAAAAATGAATCGCGGATTGTGTGAGTATTCCGCACAGACTTGGCGCTGTCTGGAATGAACCTATTTTCATGGCCTTCTTGTGCACAGATGTACCTCAAAGTGTTTTCACTCGTCGTCAGTCCTCGGATGTCTTTCAAAACGACCCCTTCAAAATCCAATCATTTAACTTCCATTATGCTGAACGCCCCGCCTATCCGGTTCAGCACTTTCAACGACCATCGCCTATTTCAACGGAGTCAACACCCTTCAAAACCTTCTTCTACAATGCTAAGTTCCATCGCAATGCGGAGTCGCCACCGACGAGTTCCTTTGTTGAAAACCGTCGTCGACAATTTCTGCATGACTTCAGCCGTGTTTCTCCGCCAGTCACCAGAGAGATCTTCTCGGGATTGAAACCGCAGGAGCGGCATTCTCGACATCCGGTGGCCAGTATTCCACCCGTCGCTGCTAATCCTCCTCCACTGCTACGCACCTGCTGCAATCGAGAGGATTATCAAGCGATGGATCGTGGACAGAGCGTCACCACGCTCAGACGGAGTCGAAGTGCATCACTCAGCTTGAAGGCGCCGGCCAAGCAACCATCGGAATCATCAATTAAACTGTCGCCGAGGCGCACTGCCAGCAGCTGCAGCGGCTGCACGATTAACATCAATATTAGAAGCACCGACTCCGAGGTGGACGTAGACAAGGCTCTGAAGATTAAAATAGAAGCTAGCAACACGGACAAGTCCCAAGGGACTGCGCCACGACGCTGCTGCAGCTCGAATAGCTTTGTGATCGACAAGCGACTGTCCAAGTTCAGTGTGTCAAATGGATGCCAACAGGATGGGCTGTTGGCCAAGCGACTGCAACTGCAGGCGGAGCGCGAGCGCTTGGAGAAGCAGCGACAGCAAGAGTTGCGCGTGGACCGGGAGCGTGTGAGGCAGCGGGCGCAGGAGCGAGACCGCTTGCGGCAAGCGGAAAGGGAACGAGATGTCGAGCGATTACGCCAATTGCAAACGGAGCGCGAGTTCCAAAGACTGCGTGAGCTGGAGCGTGAGACGCAGCGCCGCAGGGAGCTGGAGAAAGCAGATAGACTGCGCCGAGAGGCACAACAGTGCCAGCCAATGCGTGCCAAGTCCATGACGGATCCGATCACCGCACCAGTCGTGATGACATCGCACTTGTGTCCGCGTGCCTCCTCGGACCGCTTGCCCGGCATGGCGCCGTGCTACTTGCGGCCATCGGAACCAACACGCGCCGAACGCTTGCAGATCTGCAGTCGCAATCTGTCCAGATTGCAGAAGATTTGCGGCAAGCCTGCAGAGGCAACGGCACCACGGAGCTTGGAGCGCCGCAGCTCCGGGGTGTCGGACTTCAATACCATTGTGAAGGACAGCGGCAGCAACACGAGTCTGCGCAACGAACGCAAGCTGCTCAATGTGCAGGTCAATGGCCAGCCCGTCACCTCCAGTGTTCCCATTCACACGCGCATCAACAACATGCCCATAAGGATCACCACCTCGCACCCCCAGGACAAGCACTTGCGCTTGTCGTTCAATCGAGTCAGGGCTGCCGGAGGAGCTACTTCGGAGGATCCGTCGCCTGCCCTGCCCTGCAATGTCAACATCAATGTCTATGCGGATAATCCGCGCTCAAAGCGCGTTTAACTTGGATTGTCGCAGCGTCAACACAACTGGCTTAAAGTAGCTGCAAGGCTGTCTTAGCCGGTTGTGTTGACGTTGAGCGGTTCTCGAAAGTATGCTATGCTTCTTGTCGATTTTTGATCAACATGAATGTGTTCTTTATCTCGAAAATACAAAATTAACCACATAATTTGTACGATTGGTTTTGGAGTTCACATTAAGCCACTGCAATTGCGGACGTGTTATTTTGTAGATGACAATTACCTTCCATTCTGGGAGTAAGATTTATAATGCTCAAAGCTTAACGGCTCAAGCGGGCTCAAAAGCCTTTTGTTGTTTTCTATAAGTATTTTACATATTTAAAAATAACTTTGATTTTACTCTTGAATCCTTTTGTGGGATTTCCTCAAAATTTATGTTTGCGTTATATAGGCAAATATATATTTGACTAGTTTTGTTGAATTTTTTTAAACTTAATTATTTTATAAATAAATACACTTATTTAGGAAAGAAACAAATTTGATTCACATATGAAATCAAAGAACGTTAACGAAATTTAAATTTTCTTAAGCCTGTTGGATTTGATTTCTATTTAATTTGATTTGTTTCTTGACCAAGTTGAGGATCGGCAGGGGAATATTTTCTTTGGCAATAACTATTTGATATGCCTATGTTATAGTAAGCATAGTTGTGGATTGGGTATTTTTCTTTTTTTTTTTCAAACATTAAACAATTATAACAATTTTCTTGAGTTCATATGATATTTCTGATATTTTTGGTTGTTTTCTTTGTGATCTTTTTCTTTGTTTTCTTGAATAGTTCATTTCTTTTTTTTTAGATTTTTGGTCATTTTTAAATGACATTGCTTTCAAATTTCTTTGTTTCAGAGTTTTATTCGTCGTCGTCATAATTTTGATAGGTTACATAGCGTACCTGTGATCGATCGCGTCCATAGATCAAAGACTGTAAAGATTAAAATATTTCACAGTTAGTAAATTGAGGTATTTCAGCATTTTCGGGAAATTTAAACGCAGTAACAGGTTTCAGTTTATTTATAATAGATTAAACAATATAAATCAAAATTATTTAAGTATTAAACTAAAAATATTTGTTCGTGTTTACAACAAATTAAATCTAAATAATATCTCAATAGTTTTATACAATTTTAAAATAATATTGTCATTTAAATAAACTAAAATATCAAATAATAAGATCACAACCGCGAGGACTCGAATCCCTCGTTTATCTTGCCCCCCTCCATTGTGCCGTGCAAAATAGCTGGACAGGATGCCACAATGTGGGCAAGCGAACTATTGGCGGCAGCTTCCGCAGCAGCAGCAGCAGCATCTGCCTCAGCTGCTTCTCTGGCCATACGCACCTTTTTCTCATCGCTGGTCGGCGGGTTCTTCAGCATCGTCAGCAGTGGAGCGTACAGGAAGCAGAGGATGGCGATGCCAAACAACATCCACTCGAATCCAATGGTCTTGACCAGCGATCCCGAGAGCGCTGGTCCAACAGCAAAGCCCACGCAGAAGGCGACGTCTCCCAGGGCATAGACACTGCCATAGACAGCCGAGTGACGAATGTCCACCAGATAGCCCAGCTCCGGCATCATCGAGGAGTCCACCATGCCAATGGCGAAGCCCAGGCCAGCATTCGGGATAATCAAATGCGTGATCGATGTGGCCATCGGAATCTGTGGGACAGACATGGTTAGCCAACGAAATTGAATTTCGATTTGTCCGAGAGCACTCACGAAGATCAGACAAGCACCAATGATAACCAGTCCCAAGCAGGCAGCAAACCAGCGTCCAATTTTGTGTCCCAGTGGTCCAAACAGGTTCGTGCCAATCAAATAGCTAATGGAGGCGGGCAAAAAGGCCACGCCCTGTTCCCAGCGAGTTGCGCCCATGTTGTCGACCATCCACAATGGCAGCGATGGCTCCAACATGGCAATGCCCATGTTGGCAAACGTGATGGCGCCGGCTGCTATCAAAATGTACGGATCGCTGATGAGACTCCTCAGGGACGGTGGCTCCTCGGTCTCTGCCTTCTGTATCGACGGCTGCAGCATGAACAACTGGAGCAAGCCATCGCCCAGCGCTAGCCCAGCAAGGATCAGGAACGGTGCCGACTTGCCCACAAACTCATACATCACACCTCCAAAGGGCGGCCCAATGAGCACACCAAGCGCCAGGCCGCCCAGAGCGATTCCCATCGCATTGCCTCGTTCCTTGTCATCGGTGAAGCGATCCGCCAACATCCCCATGCCCGACACGGAGGAGCAGGATGAGCCGATACCCTGCAGAGCTCGTGCAATGAACAGCACCAAGTAGGAGCGACCAAAAGCAAAGACTAGGAACAGATCAAGATAATTTCGTTAGTTAACATGAAAGGTTAATGTCTTTAATCCCTAACAGAGTGTTGAATATTTACAATGTTGTAAAAATGTCATTAAGAGAATTGTGGAATACACACAATCCATCAAATAATTTACTGAATACCATCTACGCTTACAATCCTATTAAAGATTTTTGGATTTGGATTTAAGGAATCCAAGAACTTTAATATACATATTTTCTTTTATGTTTTTTACGTTAATATTAATGACGAAATTCCTTCCCAAACCCAACGTCGATCTGCTGAAGTACCAGGCGAACATAATCGAGTAGCAGTAGATTAGATAAAAATTTAAATTATAGAAGCTGGGCGGGTTTTTCAAACTTGAATTTGAATAAAAAACGTTAATATTATCGACGAAATTCCTTCCCAAAATCCACTTGAAGCTGCTGAAGTAGGAGGCGATCATAATCGCTTAGGAAAAACAAACTTGATCTGCGTAAGACCTACACGAATACTGTCACCAAATGTGATATCTCTAGGTCATTCACACTCTTTAAAACATCTATATGCGTTGGACACAACTATTTTGATAAATAATTTAACACATAACTTTTCTTCTACTAATCAGATTTTTACAAAAATTACAGGGTATATTGAGAGTATTAAGCACAGAAGTCCAATTGTAACTGAATTATATATGTATATATGTTTATTTAAAAGAATAAATGTTAGGAAATTCCTGTCTATGTTTACTCCAATGAAAATAGCTATAAGATATAGTTTTGTTCTAAGAGTGTAGCTTGCTTATGAACAGATTTATAATACAGACAACCGATTTATCGATTCAGATCGGTGTCGAAGAAAGTATAGTGGAATCAAATTAATGCGAGTACAGTTATTATGGCCTTTCTTACTTATCGTGGACAGGAACATAATGACGAAGCCCGCAAACATGGGAATGCTGTAGCCAATGCTGAAGAGAGAAGAATGAGAGAGTAAGAAGACGACTCCTCTGGATGCATGGTTAACAGTCACTTACCGATGCGTGAGGGGACCCACAATCGGATTAACCAGCAGCTGAACAATTGCCTTGGAGGCGAAGAGCAGACCCACTTCAACCGTTTCGCCGACCAACTCATTGTGCCGTGCCTCCAACTCCTTGTAGTACGTGTAGTTGTCTGTGGGTGAGAAGGCGTCGTTAAACACCTTGAACTGGCAATTATGTGGAGTGTGGGCGCTGCTTACCTTCTGGACTGAATGTGGTCTCGATCGGCGCCTCTGGCTCCTTTTCGTTGTCCTTGCAGGGACACGGCGACTGCGTGGGTGTTGGAGGCGTGTTCAGGGTGAGCGGAGTGCGGGGAAAGCTGTCGAGTGGGGCGTCCGGATGTCGTATGTCGTAGAGGAACTCGGGTATGATGGGCACTGTGGAAATGGCACGAGAGACCCGACTAATGGTTTTGTAATTGAGTTGCAACAAAGAAATTTACGTACAATTAGCCTAACGGCTAGCCGTTAGTAGTTAGTAGCTGCTGCAAACGCTGCAAAAGCAATTTTCCCAGCCAGTCGCACTTTAATTGCGTTACAGACCCGCAAAATTGTTGATGCTTAAAAGTTTTTAACGGCTTCGAGGCTTTCAGGCGGCACTGCAAGGCAAGGCGCAGCGCAGCGCAGATTGCATGCTCTAATTGAGTTGTTCGACACTGCCAACAAAGGTTGCAACAAATTGCTGCACTCTCGTGCCTCGAGGCACAGTAGACGAACCTCGGCTGTTCTAAGCGGGTGTCATAACTTTGAGGTCATTAATTCAATGTTGCACTATGTCAAATTTAGAAGATATTTTAAAATTATAATAATAATGTCGTGCCAACCGTATAACCGGGAGCGGTTGCATCATATAGTATATAATATTAAATGCACAAATTAACTCTTTTTTTAGTTAAAGTTAATATTATGTATACGTAAAAAATGTGAACTTAAAATTCATTCTTATAGAAATCTATTTGTATACATATATGTACATTTTTAATGCAACATATTTAAAATCATCAAATCAAAGATTTCAGATCATTATTCAATATGCTATATTTTATTTTTTTCACCAAGAATATTTATTGTATTTACTTTACTTATATATTATTATATGCTTGTAGGAATATTTCCATAGCTGCCAGATTCCATTTCTTCATTTCTCCTTAAATAAAATGAATTGGTATCCCAAAGTCGAATACTCCAAACTCTCGAATTTTTCAGTTTTTATAATTACTGCTGCAGTTGTTGACTCTTCTTCTCACCACTTTATACTTTACGCCACACACTTCTTCGCCACAACCCACCTCATCTACAATTTCCTACTACAGTATAAAAATTCAATTTGTTTATTGCATGCTTCGGTTCTGTTTATATTTATTATCAACACCCAGCTCCAACTCCGATACCCAACTTAGACCTATGCTCCTTTCGTAGTTGTAATTGCATTTCCTGGCATTATACTAGACCGTTGCTCCTCTTCCTTTCACACACATGTGTGTGGATGGTTTTGGAGGTAGCTGCCATGTTTCAATTGCGTTTCCAAGTTGAACAAGTGCTGAGCGATTGTTGATCCGATGTTTGTTACTGTTGTTGCCTGGGCTTGAAGTGTTGTTGGCATAATGTGCGGCTTTTAACAGGACAGTCATGTGGTCGGGATAATAACAACTATTCGAACTGGTAACCCACAACTAACATATACAACTATTCAGTTAGCTGGCACTAGGTGTTAACACTTCAAGGGTTGAAGAATAGTAATATATATTTTGGGAACTTTTGGGACAAGTACTTATGGAATATTTGTTTTATTTTATTTTCAAAATTGTGTTTAACAAAAATGTATAAACATAACTTTTTGCTAGAGTTGTTGATTATGTTAATATCTTATAAAAATTATATTTATATTTCCAAGATTAAATATATTTCATAAACCACTCTGGATGGATGTATCAATTACTTTAGATTGCACAGTGAAATTTTTTGTTTCACGTTGAAATATTACAACTCATTATTTGATCAATCTATTTTCCTGTTCTGGTAACAATTAATGAACTATGTTTTTCTTGTAATGTTTGCATATGTAAATTAAACATGACAAATTATCACAATAATATGAATATGCGTGTATTTCATTTTTGATTTAAATCGTTTATGGGGCCCTCAAATTATGCTAATACCCATGCATAGCCAAAAAAAAAATGGCACTCGAAGGATATTTCTAGAGACCTAGATATGAAGCTCGTGCCAGCACGTACCCATGGACAAGAAGTCGAGCCTTGATGCAGATCCTTGTGTGTTTTCAACGATATACTCGTGTCACAGATAATAGCCACAACATATTGTACAGATGTCGCCCGTGTAACTTGACATGCCATTTTATGGCGCTTGGAGCCCATAATGGATTCACTTGCTAGGCAACCCATGCTCCAAGTACATGGATATACAAGAGCTGGGTATATAGGAAGGTGGAAATGGGCTTATTCAAATGTGATAGTTGAATTAATAGGCTCTACCACTTAAAATGCAACGCCAGCGTAAACGATTAACCAGGCAAACGAAAGTTGTTGCAAGTAATTTTGCCGTTCCCTCGCCGAAAACTGCCGTGTAGCTCATTAAACTGTCTCCGAGCATTTGACATACAAAAATCTAAAAGCACGTGCAACTGACAAACGGTTAATGGAGCCAAATGCTTTGTTTGGGCTTTGGTTTGGGCTTTGGGTTTGGGTTGCATTTCGCGTGTCGAAGACACTTAAACCGCAAGTCAGAGCACAAAAAAATGTTAGCGACGTACCAGGGCGATGGGCAACCAGACAAAACAAACAATCAAGACCAGGGATGCGTCAAAGCTGTGACTGTGATGCTTCACAGACACCAGCGATACTTCCCTCTCTTTCTCGCTCATTGCGAAGCGCAGCCGTGAAGTATGCAACGTTTTTTGACGCTCATTTGCCATTTGAAAACTTGAAAGCAGTGATCCTCTGGTATATCGATAACAATCTATTTCGATAAGGCTGTTGGCGATTTATCGCATTTATGCAAGTATGAAAATACTAATGAACTTTGTGGAGCTGATACAGCGACAGATCGAGAGAACACTAGCAGATTACTGTTATACAATTAAATTAATAAGGATTTGCAAAACGACGACGAGATAAGCATGACAATCATCTATCTAATTTCCTCACGATTTGAGTTTGAGGTTTGGTATGTTTAAACCAATGGAAATATGATTTTTTACTACTGTTGCTAGTACCAATTTACCAAAAAAATAATAAATAAATAAATAAAAACCAAGGCAAATGTTGATAGAAAATATGTTTGGAAAATCACAGATTGAAATGCGGCGACATTCGGCCCATCCCTGGTGACAAAAAAGAATATTTGCGGCGGCGTCGCGACGCGTCGTTGTCGTCGTCAGGGCAAACAGCGCTGGCAGTGAGGCAACAACCGGCAGAAGGAGCACACGACAACGGCAACGAGTACCTTAACGATGAGGACAGCGGTGGGCTGTCCATGATAATCGAAACGAGTCCGGATTGTATTTGTTATTTTGGATGGGATTTAATTAATGCGAGAGCAGAGCTGAACAAGAGGCGCCAATGCGACACCCAGCGCGTTCTATTTGGGAGTCGGCCAGTCGACCGCTGTTCGTGCGCTCCGTTTGGCTGGAGAGCAGCGGAGAGAAAGGCGGCCACCGCAGCCGCAGCCACCGCCGACACTTCATACTCGACTATGAGCCTCGCGAGCGTCAGCGCTGGATTCAGTGCCAACGGCAAAGTGCGAGGCGGGGTAAGTCCACATACATATATAATATAATCATTTATTAGGTGAACTTAACTTATCCTATTCGAGCAGGCATCAATCATCAGCTGGACTCCTGCGACTCCCACGAGCAGTCGACGACATTTGAGGAAAGCGTCGATTACACCTTGGACGAGTATCTGCTGTTGGACGCCACGAAGCTAACGCTGCAGCGCCAACAGCAAGTGGGCCAGGCGCAGGGCGCCTTGGCCAACAAGCTGCAGACGGGCTTCTCCAATCTCAGTGGCCGTCAGAATAGTCGTCATGCGAAGCGAAGAGCCTGGCTGCTCAGCAGCGGCAAGAGCTATCACTTGGACCATCTGACAGAATTCCACTCGCTCTCTCGCCGCAGCTCCCTGCAAGACGCTCCAGCGACCAGCTCGCACATTGCCAACCCGGAGGAGCGTCTGGCGGAGCGTGTGCTCAACTGGTTGGACTTGGCGGGTCGAGCGGATATTGTGAAAGCAGCCGCACCAATGGCCGCTAGTAGCAACAGTGCCATGCTAGCCAGGAGCAGCCACCGCAGCAACCGGCACACGCATCGAGGCATGAGCCTCAAACGCATTTCCACGGTTGCAACCCAAAGAGTTGTCCCCAGGAAACCGGCCAGTGCCGTCAAGCAGCCATCTCCACTGCCCCCAGCAGTTAATTACCGCTCCAATTCTTCCAATGCCAAGCCCATTACCATCATCTTCAACAAGGAAGGCGTCCCCGTCCGCCTCAATCGTCCAGCTCGCAATATCGATCTCTGCGCGCTGAGCAACAGCGCCAGCACCACTCGCCGCCTGGCTGGCCACCTGGCTTCAGCCAGGCTCTACAATGGCCACACGCCCTCGCCCACAGTGGAGGAGTCCCGTACGCCTCCAGTGAGCAGTCGTGGCTTGAACGCAAACCAGCTGGACAGCCGCAAGCAGTTGCACATCTTCATGCCGAGCTTGCCCAAGAAGGGTTTGCTGCTGGCCGCCACTGCGAGCACCGACGACGTCCTCAGCGCCAGTTTCAGTGATTTGTGTTTTTGACTAGTCGAATTTACGTTTCATAGTGCACAGCCCAAATCCAACTACATCTTCATTATAATGACTACAGACGTGAGATATTCGTTACCCATTGTCAAAGAATAAAGAATTCAATTAAGCGATTTTGTGCTGTTCCTTGTAACATTTTCTAACATATTAATTACAGTCGTAAAATAAGAGTGATCAGTTAGCGGATGAATTAAATTGTGTGTTTACCAAGTTTACTACTCGCTCGTGAACAAATGTTTATATTCAAATTTATTATTAATTACTTTGTTCTGCGTGTTCATCTTGTATAATGACTTGCGCATTATCATTGCAAATATGGTCAGCAAATTTACTAGCGTCAACTCTGAGATTTTAATTTTCAACAAGAATTTATATACTTTATCCTACTCCTGTCTCCATTTAGAATACTTTTCTAAATATATTCATTAATGATTTTGAATGATACTCGAAGGTTTTCAAATCTCCCACCCAAAACAATAATCTTATTGGACAATCAGTAAAGTTACCAAATTTTCGATTGCAATTTCTCTTAATTTTTTATTGAACAGGTTTTTACTTATAAATTGTCTATCTTTGTTCTGAGTTTGTCGAACGTGGTAGATTGCGGACTTTCTTAAAATCAATCTTTAATTACTAATTAAAATATGCAATATTTTATGTTTTGTGACATGTGTTACATATTTCGATGTTTATAAAATATTTAGAGTAAAGAGTAAGTTTTGGCTAGCGATTATTTACTTTAAAAAACATTTATATGTTAGATGATTGTCAATTTCTTGAATTCATTTGCATGTAGAAATTAGATAAATATTTAAAACTCATCCTATGAAAATTGGGTGTCATATATTCATTATACTCACGGTACGTTTATGAAATATTATATTTAAATATAAAAATAATTTGACATAATTAATAACTTTTTAAGATTTATCAAAAAACAGAAAAGACAGCAAAGATTTATTGAAGGTCTATTCACTTACTGATGAAATGAGTCATTAAAGGATATTTGATCAGGATTAAGTACAACACTTTGTATCGAGTATTTGAAAAAGTGCAAAGACTTTAGTCGAAAGTTCTAGGCTACAAGATATCCTGTCCCCTCGGTCATATTCTTCGTTATTTTTCAATTTCTAAATGAATTCGGGTCAAAATATAAGCATTTAATTACTTCAGAAATTAAAAATAAGGAAAATTGTATTTGTAATTCTTCACTCAACTTCGATTGCAGCTCCAACTAAAACTGCATTTATAAACTGAATCTTCACATAAACGGAAAATCATTATTGATTTAAAATATTTATCATTCTAACAAACCACAAGCAAATACAAGTTACGAAACATTGAAGGTACAAGACGGTAGAGGAAGTCAATCAATATAATATAATTTTAACTTGAATACAATCAAAAGAGTGAATTTTTATCGAAATAATTAATAATTGTTATCTATAATCAGTCAGTCAGTAAGGGAGCAATTTACGGCACGCATGTTATTTTAATTTAAATATGGTCTAGGATCATGTAGTCCATACCTCGTTAAGTCAGTTGCAATGTTGGATGCGTGGCAAACTTTAGTTAAATTGTATATTCTTGCAACTTTTCCTCTGCGCATTTCGGGACTCTATCCCTACACGTATCATGCAAAGAGCAGAAGGTTTAAAATCTCCTGCCCGTTGCTTATATCAAACTTGCTGCAAGTGTGCATCTATATCTATATCAATGTGTCCTTGATCATGGAGGACTGGCGGAACTATGCTCAGCCCGTTGCAAGTAGTTCCTCCCTGGCGGTTGTGGGAAATCTTTTCTTGCGACTGTTGGCAATGATATCGACTTTGGTGAGTTTCAAAATGTTCTTTATTCCTTATTATATTATTATTAACATTGCTATGATTCAGGTGGTGATGCTGCCTACGCTTTTGAACAGCCGCAGCTTGGTCGATGCCGTTAACCATCAACTGAGCCTTGTGGAGGACTTTGTGGAACTTGGACTTGATTCGCATCGTCTGTACCGACAACTTCGTTTTCTAACCTTGGGTTCCTGCCTAATATTAGTTGTATGGGTCTCTCTCAACTGCTGGCATACGGTTCACTTCTATGAGCTGATCACCGGGAGAAAAGCTTCGCTAACTTACTATATGGTCGTATCGCTTTCCGACTACTACAGAATGATGTTTATCTTCTTTCTGCGGGTTCAGCTCGCCCTCTTGTACTATTCCTCACAGCAGATTAATAAGTTAATGCTGGAGATGATGAAAATGGAACAGTGGCACTTCACTCGACGATATTGCATGGATATATCCTCAATAAGTAGAAAACATAATTTTATCAATTGATTTAATATCATTGGCTGTCGATTTTTAATTCAACTCTACAAATATCTGTACTCGACTTTAATATCTATTATGCAGGAACAAAAAAATAAATGGAACCATTTCAAGAGTCAAACAGGATATTTTCCAGTCGAGTTTCAGGAAAATTCAACTTATTTTCTTTTGCATATTTCGATGTCTATATTTAAACAACATTACAATCGTCATACTTATATATAGAAGTGTTTCTGAGAATTTCGCATAGAAGCTATTTTTATAGTTTTATTCTATATCGATTTATTCTTTGTGTTGTCACTGAAGCTTTTCTGGCGAATTATTTTCTGACGAATTACGCCATAATGTTTACGCTCTGGGCTATTCCCATACCTATAACATTTTTGTGTTGTTTCTTTTGCCGGGTAGCTTGCAATCTTTGTTTATTCAGCATGAGGGGTTGTCGAAACAATCGGCATAGTCGTCAACATTTTGATATTTATCTGACCAAAAACTTGTTTTAACAGTAGAATTATGAAAACACTTTAATCGCAATCAGTTTAAGATATTCAATAAACAAAACTACGATTTCGTCAAATGCAAAGAAGAAAAATAAAAATATGTAAATTTTATATCAACTTTAGTTTAAATATTTTCGATTTTTTAACAATAATTTCAGTGCCCTTCGTTCAGCTATAACCATGTTCATTTAGTTCCTTTTCCAAGTATTATATTGTGTGATCGCGAATTTCCGAGTTTCATATGGTCAACAATATTTAACCATCATAACTTATGCAGGTATTATTTTACTAGTTGTTATATATTAATAATGTTATTCACATTGCTTACAAGGCAATTGCTATTGTTTATATTAGAAATGCGCAATAGAAGTTGGAGCTATTGTATCTATGAACAATAAATCATTCCTCTCAGTCATTCTCACCTCACCCATGACATACATTTTAATGACAACACCTAAACAGGCATAAATCAATTATCGACATTGCCAATATGTCCATATATATCACAGTAATCATGCCCTAACTGTCAACTGTTGCCGATCCAACGCGAATATGAGAAAGGGAGAGGAGCCGAGGCGGAGAAAGATGGGGACAGGAGTCGCCTCAAGCGTCATGCAAGGCCTTTAGTGGCAGTTGCCACACGTGGCATTTCGTGGCCCGTCTACGTCTTTAGCGAACGCGTTTTATTTCATTGCGATTTCCAAATTAGGGGGACGGAGAGCCGTTTAATGAATCTGCCATGACAGCGACAACAACAACACTTCGAGGACGAGGCTAAAAAAAGGAGCATGTTGTGACCTTTGACGTTGGATATGCTCTATATGGTGGGAGCTACGCTAATAACAACGTCATAATGTAGTAGCAATGGCAAATGCCACGGAAAACTTTCGGCTCAAAGCCAAGCTGGAAAGCCGAAAGCTAAAAGGATACAAAAGACAAAAGGCACGCTCGCAATTACGACGCAGCTGGGAAAAACTTTTCGCCTGACATTTGAGTTTTCTCTTTAGCTTGTGTAAGGAAAATGCGCAACAATAGGTGAATTATACTTGAAAAACAAACAGCACAACCAGATAGACAGACGGACAGACAGACAGACAGGCAGCCAGAGAGTTAAATGGCTTGCCTGACGTGACTTATTCGCGTTTCTGACGCTCACGCGGCAAGTTGCCAGTTGCCAGTTGGCAGTTGCCACAGCGAGACCCGATTCCGAATTGTGATTGTGAAATCCTAACAAGCATAGTTTTTACATACTTAATTTTCCGGCAATTAGTGCGATACCAGCCACAAATGTCCACCGATGAAGACTCACTGGGCAGTCCCCTCTGCCCCGCAACGCCAACATCCGGCGAGCGCGAAACGCGGGAACGAGAGAGGGCCAAGGGCGGTCGCAATGCCGCCGATTTGCTGCGCCATCAGCAGAGTTTCGAGGCGAGATATAGCAGCATTATTCAGAAGCAGATCTGGGAGACGACCATCAACAAGGACGTGATGGAGCGACAACTGAATGCATACTTTCCCTTTGCGCGCAGTGCATCGCTCAACAAGGACGGTTCGGCAGGATTCTATCTCAATCCCAGCCAGGACTCGGGCGACAGTTCGATGAAAACCCGTTCTCTGGGCACCACGCCCACCAAACAACGATCGACAGCTTGCCTCGAGAAACTAGAAACCTTGGATATTGCCGAGCAGCAGGAGACTCCGGGTAAACCAAAGACCTAGACCTACAGAAAGCTCTAGTCTGAGAACCTTGGTATTTTATTATGTATTCCACTAAATCGCTACATAAGATATTCCTATTAATTATTGCTAATACCTTTTGGTCTTCAAAATCTTGAGTGATTATTTCTTAATAAGAAGTGAGCCTTTAAATAACTCTTTCACTATCAATACTTGGATGTGTTACTATTGTGTTAAGGTTTTCTTATTATTATTTATCGGATTGACTTATTTTTAATAAAATTGGAGCAATAGGAGCCATACGAGTATATCAGAAAATGAATTCTTATATTGAACATGGAATATTTTTTTGTTCGGACACATGTATAAAATTAATTAATTTTTGTTTTTAATCAACCTTATAGTACAATTTAATTTCTCCCATGATTCATTTTTTATTATTACTCACTACTATCAAGAGAACTGTTTTCGTTAAATACGTATTACTTTAATTTAAAAAATCTGAATTATTTTATACATGTTTATTGAATTACTAATAAGAGAAATATTCTGTCTATTCATAATTTAAATTTAACTGTTACATTTTTAACTGTTACATTATATAAGCTTATCAAAACATATTCCGACTTTTTTCTATTTATTCCCAATTAAATGGCTTAAACACTTCAATGATTATCCACACTGTTCAAATAAGTTTGCACTAGTCTATAAGAAATTGTCAATTGTCAAAAAACTAAATTAGCCCAAAATACGTTCGTAAACATTTTGATAAGAAAATGACTAAGAGAAAGTTCTCCTAAAATTATGCTATATTAAAAATTTGAAAATATTTTGTATATAAGATAAATGAGTGCAGGGTATCGCGAAGCCGAGACCTTTTCACTTCTTTCTTACTCTTATCAATCAATAAAAATCTACTTTATACTCTATGTTCTTGTGTGCTCTGTAGTTTTCTGTTTACATATGCAACAGAGGCACTGGATGATAAGACCTAATGCCACACATAAATCAGGGGAATCGCCTTAGCACACATTGCTGCTGAGTTTTTTTGGGGAATCCCCTTTCTCTTTGGTTGCAGCTTAATCAAATTTATGAGCATTTTATGCTCATTGCCAGAGATCAAATGTAATAAGCATGTATTTCTCGCCATTTTCACTCCAACACCTTTAACGGTGAAATGAAAGCACTTAAGTGGAAATGCCTCAAGTCAAACGAACGCTAAAAGCATATTTACCGTAACCTCCCCACACCTCGACTGCATCCCCTTCCTTCAGCATCCCCTTTGGTCGGTATTCCAGTTAGCGACAGGCAACGGAAACTAGAAAAGAAGCTCCGAACTGAAGCTGAAGCTGAAACTTCAAATGGGGTTTTCCTCTGCAACGGTTTTCCTTCTTCGTCTTCTTTCTCTCTTTTTTTTTTGGAGTGGCGTTGAGCTAATAGTTTGGCTCTTTGTGCACTGCTTGAGCATTTCTCGACTTTCGCTTTGACTTTTACTTCCGAATCTATCAACAAGTTGCTTGAGTGCCGCCTGCGCATCGCATCGCAATTTGTCTTTTATCAACCCCCTCTCTAGCTGGCTCGTCGCCTCCAACTTGTTGATATAAATTCATGAGCATTTAAAGAAGGAAAACCCGGAAAATCTCACAAAAAGAAAGCAAACGTTGAGGGTTCTCGACTTTTAGATACGTGGTGCGCGCTTGGAAATATATTTGAGGGCTGCTTTTAATTAATCAAATGTTTCTTGAACCGTCTCCTCATAATATATCATAAGCAATTCAAAATTAAGGCTTTACAAAGTTCTAGGTGATAAACTGGATTTATGGGACCGCAGTTACAAAAGAGCTAATTCTAATTTCTATTATCTCTAAGATCTATAGATAGCAATATAGAATGAATAAATGAATGAATAGAGATAGCAATATAGAATGATATCGTCTTGGCTTCACTAATTTATAATACCCATTTATGCCAGTCTACAGAGTATAAACATTCTACGCATCTTGACTCGTTCTTGTGTGTTGTCAGCCGCAGCAAACATTGACCAGACTGAAGTACAATTGTGGTCCGGCCTCTGGCCATCGACCATCGGCCACCGAGCAGAGCGACCACTTGAAGTCCATGTGTTTGTCCAGACACTTGACACAAGCACTTGCTCTGCGTTCCCCCTCGTCACTCGCTCCCCGCCCTCATAGATTTAGTGTCACACGCAGCAACGGCAACGGGTCGCGTGTCTATTTAATTGACTGTCGGCACTTGGAGCTTCCCCATCCCCAGCCGCAGCTCTATCTGCGATTCCCTGTCGGCTTTTGATACTGACGGACAACGCACATGGCAAAGGATATAAGGGTGCTCCAGCATTGATTAGTTGCTGCTGGGAATTGCGACTCGACTACGATGTGTTTATCGCTCGGGATTCATTCTTAAAACTGCGAACACGAAATATAATAGCAAATCCCTCGGCAACACTCGACGCACAATGACAGTTGAATTGATGAACTGGAAACGGGACTTGGGACTCGGAGCTTTGGACTGGCGACTGCCTGACTCGGAACATTCATTAGCTTAAGTGGCGCTCTGTGGTAATTTTTATGGCCAGCAAATGGAAATGAATAATCTTCAGGTGATGGCGTTCCATCCGATCCGTTTCGTTGCCAAGACAAATGGCCATGAAATGCTAATGGGCTCGAGATTTATGCGAATCTTGTTTTTTATACGATTGCTTAACTTATACTTGTAGTGCATTTGAGTTTATTTTATTTGTTGCCACTCACCGACAGTCGTTAACAGCATGTTGTCGAGGAGCAGGGCAATGGCCACAATGACCAGGACGAGCCGATTGGAGCCACGCCAGCTGACCATCCAGGCCTTGGCAGCCGCCCACGAGCCCGCCGCACGCGGATCCTCCTGCCGATACAGATCCGGAGGCGGCTGTCCACTCGCCGCATAATACTGCGGCTGTGGCGGCAGCTTTGGCGGCTCCTTGCCCAGTCCCATGATGCCGCAATCCGTCTCCGCGTTGCCATTCTGCTGACTGCTCTCCAGCTGCTGCTTGAACGGATTCTTGCTCGGCGTGCTGCTCGTCTGCTCCGGATTGTGGCCGTTTATGGTGAAGGATGTGGTTTGGCTAGCTGCCGCTTCTGTGTCCGCTCCCACTGATTGCTGCTGTGCTGGATATTTACGAGTGCCATCTTTGCCCGCATCAGTCGATGATTGCATTGCGTCGCCAGCCGCTTGTTGCTATAGCGAGCGAAGTAAGAAATACGAGTACGAGAATGAGCAACATGACTAAGCCGATTAGCCTTTAAAATGTAATCAGAAGCAGCAGTAAGCAGCTTGCGACCGGGCATCGAATTACCATTCGCCCACTTTCCGCCCCACTGACTTGCACTAATTAAAAACAAATTATATGTCTTGTTTCTCAAATTCGATTCAAATTCAAATTCACATTCATATTCATATTCCTAGTCGCAGGCGCGCAACTTGCAGAATAATCAAAACAAAATCTCCCACAACAATTCAAATATATCTACAAAAATAAAAAGCGGGCTTTGCTCATCCGCAGATTAAATACCCTAACAACGTAAAAAGGATTAAATTAAATTTTAAAATACTAAACAAAATTATATTCTTCATTTTGGACAGATTATTACTCTAGCAGGTAACTATTATGATAGAGGATTCTGATAAAGTAACTAAGCATATGATTCATCTAGTTTGCGAGATTATATTATGGCATATTCAATTTAAAATATTTATATGATTAGCTATTGTTGCACACATGAAATTTGGAACAATTCTTTATCTAACAAACGGATTCCTGTAAAAATTTGTTTTGTATCATCTTATAATCCCATTCAGCCATAGGAAATATATTTATAAAGATTTGGGAATAGAAACATCGGACGGAGATACAAACTGGCGCCTTATTTCCAAGCTTACATTATAATATCGTTCACGCTTCCAATAATGCAAAGCAGACATAACAATGAAATTATAATAACCTCTGCTGGCGTATAACAATAATTGTGGGGTGTGTTTCTATTACATTTGTAAGACAATGTGCTTACATTTAAATATTTATTTAATTGCATTTGTTGCTTCACAGTTGAAATTAGTCTTTGAAATTTGTGTGTGCATCGCGCGTCGTAAATTGAAATTCAATTTCACTTCTAATTCGTTTAAAAGACATCAGACAACAGCCACGACCCAAATACATACACACATACAGACTGTGGAAGATATATACATATATATTCATACAGACAAGTGTACACTTGTGCTTAGTCAAAAGTCACCCACGAGCAAAAGTGTTTCTAAGACAACTTTTGGACAAATTCAGTCTTGGCAGAGGGGAAGAAGAGTGGTTGCGACTTGTAAAAATTGAATTAGCTTGCCGTCAATTAAATCAAAACGTTTTCGTAATTGAGAACAAGATGGAAGATGAATTTGCCCCACCAATTCCCACTGAAGAGACTTTTGATTGAGTGCACTTTGCCTTCAAAGTGTTGGTGAAGCTGCAGCCCTCACTTCTAGGCATTAGCAAACACTTCTTATACATAACTGAATTTATAATCTTTCTTATGAAGCATTAAGAAACTAAAGAGCAAGTATTAGTTTAATTAGTTAACGCTGTAATCACAGGTAATAACAGCTAAGCTGCTGCCATCCGCATGGATACAAAATCACTTTAGATATATAAGGTACTTCTGATTTGTATAAAGTAACTAAATGTGAATACATCAAATAGATAAATATATATAAATTTAAAACAAGTTTTTTAATTTGTATAATACAGATATAAAATACATTCAAATTATTATTTTACGAACGGCCTAGATACTATATGTATGATTTAGGCATACCCCAACCTAATGCTAAACTACAAAATTCAGACAAGTACAAATCTGCTGGCAAGATATGCATACATTAATTATCATGATTAAGCTTTTCTATATGTCATATCAGTCTAGTTTTTTTAGCCATCCCAACCTTGCCTCACAAAAAATGACAAGAGAAAGAGCCATGAGGGTCAATAACAAGTTTTATCATTTAAAAACGTGAAGGTACAAAACGTGCTTAGCTTAAGTGAAGTACCAAATTGATTTTAGGCGGATAAAATTGTATTGAAGAAGACAAACAAAATACAAGATGTGTATATAATTAATTCAAATTTGCATAAATCAAGAAACTCGAATTCAGTAAATACTCACTTAAGATTATCGGTTTGTGTATTTATGTTTATAAGGCGAGGAATACTTGTAAGATGAGTATGAACGACTGCAATACACCGCTTGTTTTAAAACATATTTAAAACCAGATCAAATGTTATGACAGAAATTATGTAATTGATATCTGAATTGTAGCCTGACTATTTAAGGAGCTAATTGTACTGTCACGTTAGTGGCAATTAAAAATGATTTGATCATCTGGGTAATTAATTCTGACACTAAATAACAAAAACATATCACAATTAGTTCAATATACTAGACTACAAAACTATTCGCAACAATGAAAGCAAAGCAAAGGGAAACATGGCAATATTTTCAACTTTGTCACATCAAAACTAGAGAAACAGGATGAACAAGTTATACCCTGTAGTCTATCACTTGTAGTACACATGAAAACACAATTAATAATTTGAGCTGCTCTAATATTTTCGTTGAATTTATTAGTACAGGGTATTTAGAAGTTGTTATTATAATGCTGACATTGGCAATTAAGATCGTTCAAATCGCATACCATGCTTTCGTATAATTATTTAAATTTCCAAAAATTGTTTTTGGTTTCTTGGCGGTGGTCGTAAAACTGAGGCCAGGTATTCTTACCGTCAAGCTCATTTCAGGTTTCTTAATCTGGTTAAATTACTTTAAACACACTTATACACTCAGACACACACGCTTTGATAGTATGTTAGATTAACTTGGAGAATTGCGAGAGGGAGGAAGATTCATAAAATTATGATCCGATTTTCTCCAAAAGTTCACTATCAGCTCTTTTTTTGTTTGTAAATTTACTTTAATGTTCACTCTGTACTTTCCCTTCTGTATTTTCTAGGGCTTAGCATTTACTTCTCGGTTCTTATATGTGGATATCGCGTTGAGATGTCTGATTATTGTGCCGACAAGTCGGCGCTCTGAATTCAAACTGAAATCGTTGGCGTGTCGCTTGGCGCTTTTTTAATGATTTTTTGTTTTGTGTTTTTTTCTGTTCCTATACAACACAACAACTTTTAGCTATTATTTATTTTGTTAGTATTTTTGTTTTTGATTTTTCGCGCGTGTTTGTTGTTGATATTTCTGATATCCAGTGGCTTTCAATATGCTTAAATTTCAAATGAATGCATTTTAAAGTGTCTAAAATACATTTTCTAATTATTTATTAGCAACGATCATGCGATTCGTTTTATGTGCCTGGGAAATTTGGAATAAAAAAAGACTATGCTAATTTTTGTTGCAACTTCAAAACGCATGTCCAGAGTGCAATAAGTGATAGAACTTATTACCTTAGTTTACTTCATCAATTTTAATTGCGATTATTTTATTTATGCGATCTGTACGTCGCGTGTGCCCTCTGCTCAAAACGTTGTTCATGAGAGACTCGAACAAAATATAAAACAAAAGCATTATAAGGGAACTTATATTTTATGTCAAAGTTGAAGTGAAAATACTCTTTAGAAAACATTTACATGGATTGCTAATAATATTGTTTCGGATTTATTTTGCAACTCAATTTAATTTTCAGGTTATTAAATTTCAAGTTATTAAACTTTATACTTAAATAAATTATTTTAAAAATTTTAATTATTTTGTTTAAGTATTTATTAAAGCAGATTTAGTTACATATGTGTAACTTTTTATTTCCATGTCCCTTTTAATACATTACAATTAATTTCATTATTCTACCTTACTAAGCAATTGAAAAAATATTAAAAAAATAAACCAGATAACAATAAATTGATAAGATTCAAAGTTAAATTTCATAGGCCGGATTAGCTTACTTAACAGTGACTTAACAGAGAATCGTGTTCTATGTTAAGCGTACATATAAATAAAATGCTGCATTTTGTTGAATCATATTCACCTACACATGCGATGAGACTGTTAAGATTTAATTGTCTATATTTGTTTTATTCTGTTTATTGTTTTCATTTCTTTGAGCTTGCGTTAATTGCATCAAATTTAACGGCCGTCATACGAATTTTGTTGGCGGCTGGCTTCCTGAGCTGCTGAACACGCAACTTAAATTCTAGACATTTTTCAGATTTGTATAGAAAACATTAATTAACACCGAGCTTCATCTTGTATTCAGCATTGAAATATTCTTCTGAGTGCATTGTTCATTTCAATAAAAGCATATCTAATATGTATGAAATATGCATTTTCGAGTACTATATAAAGATTTGTTGTTTGTCTTTCAAATGTGGTTAATAAGAAGTGTAGTGCTTGTTTAACCGATAGATCGAATTAGAACATGCTCTACGGTAATTTGCTAGATTTTGAAAGTAAATGTCATTTATATTTAGTAGTAATTATTACTACTTGTAAAAATAAATAATTATATGGAGATTTTAACTTCTAACTTGCATATTCGTACATCATCAGAGATGATTATTTCTTTCCTTAAGGAAACATTCTTTTAAATGAGCAATCATTGCATCTAAGAATCTACTTTTAATAATACTTAATTATCGAGTACTTTTAACTTGCATTCTTGCACATCATTCTAATATACTGAGATGCATATTTCTTTCTTTGAGAAAACATTTTGTTAAATGCTATTTTCAGTCAACCAAACAAGGTCCATGTTTATTACAATATTTTGCACAACCATTTATATTAATTACCGACCCTCATTTTGTGGCAAACACTAGTAATAACCCAGAGCTAACTACTCGAAATCAATACAATGCCCGAGCCGCGTCTGCTACGAATGTTGAACTACGTGCAACGGGTAATATTTTCAAAATTAAACGTGACCAACGAGCAGTAGCAAAAGACGCAATACCCTAGAAAATTTGTCGTTCACTATTTTCTAAACTTATCACAATATTTCGCCATTTCACGAAAGTATGATTTTGATGAAAGCGGTGAGTTAAAAAAATCACTAAAGATCAAGTAGAGGGTATCTCGATGCCATCTCGAAATATCAAGTTCGGGTTGTTGATAACAGACTTACCTATAATATTTGTTATACGCCCGTTACTTGTCCAACGACTTCCACTTTTGCGGAATAGCGACTTTCTGCAGGTGAGGTAGGAAAGGGGAGGAGAAAGTTGCCTGTTGAATATATTTTTGTAGACGTTACTGGTTCTATTGTATTTGGCTTGAAGTACTCAATGCTTCAGCAATTGTGGATTATTTCTGCTTATTGGGGTGAAGTTGTGCGTTGGAGTATTCCTGCGGAGAAAATAAAAAGTAATTAATTTCAGATGTTATTAAAACACAATAAATTATATTATCACTTTATACTTATCGGCTAAAAAGTTCAACGTAAAACATAAACCACGTAAATCATTTTAGATGTTATTAAAACGCATTAAATAATATTATTTGAAATACAATTTTAGATTTAGTTCAAGCGAATAAAAATATTCAAACTTATCGGCTAAAAAATTCAACGTAAAATGGGAGCCACAATGCGATTTCAGACGTTATTAAGACATATTAAGTAATATTATTTTGAATTTAATTTTGGATTTTGTCTAAGCGAATAAATATATGTATTTAAATAGCTTCATACTTATCAGCTAAAAAGTTCAATGCAAAGAGATACTGGAAGCGGAAGCGAATAAAAATATTCATACTTATCGGCTAAAAAGTTCAACGCAAAATGGGAGCCACGTTCACACAATTTGGGTCACTTGTTGATACATTGTTGAGCAAACAATGTACTGAACAATTTGGCGCACAAAACCCGTCGATTGCCAGTGGGCATAAGGTTTTCTATTTTATTTCCCAAACGAAAATAAATATGCACGAGTATGTCTAAAATAAAATATGATTGAAAGCAAAGCCCCAAAGACCTTACGCAAATTGCTATACTCGTATGTAATTGCGGAACTTTACGCTGTACAAACAAAAGATTGGTGGACGGAGTACAACACACATTTTTGTAGACTCTGGTTACACTGGTTAGCAACGATTTACTTTCGACTGTCTGCGACATGGAACCAATCAGATGGAGATGAAAATTTGGTATGAATTAAACATTTCTAAACATACTTTGACATTACAATCTATTCATACTTGTGTTTGGTTGAATATTACGTATACTACACGTGTAGTATCGTGAAATAAAGTCTATGTTGCATAGTGTTTATTTATTGAAAATAATTCATGTACAAAATCTCCCCATAGGCTTATATTGATTTAATATTCTCTCACAGATTGGAATGATTATTGTTGACAGAGTCTGCATGAGATGAGTATATCACAAAATTACAAATCTATTAGGAATAATTATTGAAGTCCGCAAAGATTTAAAAATTTATAAAATTGTATTTATACGAAACCGAACTTTTGATTTTACACAAAAGTAATGTTTTGTTAATATTTTGTTACTTATTCACATTGTTTATAAACTTACACCCGTTTCTGTGTTCAATTACATATTTTTAGATTCGTTTTGTTTTGTTGCTTTCGTATGTTTACTTTATTTTTTGTGGAACTTGAAGCACAACTTTAGGCGTTACTTTGATTGAATTTGATTTAAAGTTGGTTAATTAAACTACATTTTCTATGCGCTGAGATAGAAAATGCTGCCTGTGTTATCAGGAGTGAAGTGCTACAAGTGTCTGGCGGTTGTTGGTGCACTAGGAACGTGGAATCGAAACACACGTCCATCAGCCACGAGATTTCATCTCGCACTGAAACTCTTCTGCGAACGCCGCACGAGGCGCGGACAAAACGCCATTCACTGCGTCAGGATGTGGAATGCGATGCGATGCGATGCGATGCGAAAGTCAGCAGCAACAGCAACAGCAGATGTCGCAGCTGCGCTGCAACTTGTTGTACGCGAAGCGGCAAAGTCGACGTCAACGTCAACGTCGACGTCGCCGCCGAGGCCGAGGCCGAAGCCGACGTTGTCGCCTGTTGAAGTGCCCGCCTACCCCTTCAAGCGTATTGCAGAAAACTGCCAACGGCAATGATTCTGCTCAATTGCCTTCATTGTGTGTGATAGAGTGAGAAAGAGTAAAAATGAACGAAAGAGAATGAGGAAGACGAAGTGGACGCATGCGAGTGAGGGAGTGAGGGCGTCAATGTATGAGTGTGTGTCATGGGACTGCTGTTTGATTTTATTTTCACTGTCAATTGCGTTACGCGCCTGTAAGTATGCAACACACACACACATTCATAGGCGTTAAGTATTTATGTATTGGTGTGTGTGCACACACAACACCAGCATAATATGCCTAATTGATTCTCCCGTTAAATGGGCGTCAGCTTTTTTCCTGCCTTAAGTCGATTTTACGTTCCACGAGTATTTCGCAAAATTTTGTGTGCTGCCTAAAATATATTCGATTATTTTGCAACTTGACTTTAGATTTAACAATTCTTTGTTGTTTCTTTATATGCATGTGTTTTACTTACATATTTTATTTTTTTTTTTATTTTATTAACATAGACAAAATATACAATAAATCTAAAAAGAACATAAAGGTGCTTTTGTGAGTTCTAGCAGCTAATAAAACCTTTGTTGATATGTTTTTCTCTTTTAGTTTAAGGTTCTATATTTTCGCTAGCTTATTATTTATTTATATTCTCGCTGGTCAGAAAAGTTGTGTTTTAAAATCATTGATTAGTTTTATTATTAAATTAATTATTTGTTTATTTTAGAAAGACAATAAATAAAATATGTATATGCCGAAGGCCTAACCAGTTAGTGCTGTAGAAATAATTTAGTCTTCATATTAATTGCAACGAAAGATTATAATTAATAAAAAAAATGAATATGTGACATATAAAAAAATAGCATTAAAAATATTCTTTGTTTATATTTGACCTGATTATAAATAATTTTTGATTTGAATATATGTACATATATTTTAATAATTCATTGCGCATTCATTGGAAAAAAAATATAAAAATAACTATCGATTGTTGTGGTTTCCGCAACAGCATCACTATAAGCGAATACCTGTGGAATCATTTTTATACTTTGCTTTACGCCAGTTTTCTTTATCCTATTTTCCTGCGTACAATCTTGTTATTTTTCATTGCTTCGGAGAAGTTAAACAGGTGTCTGGGGGTTTCCCCCGAACGCCGAACGTGTTGTTGCTGGAATTGTGCCAATTGTTGGATCGAAATTCTTGTTTGATAGAATAGGTATATAATGAAAAGAGACTTACCTGGTGGACAATAAGTATCTGGGTATGCCCAAGAGTCTGTAATTCTGAAAACTAGGTCAACCTACTAAATTACGTGTGCGCTTATGTAGGTATAATATGTGATCCACTGTCAACAGCAAATTGATGTAATTATGCGGACAGGAAACGCGCCAAGTGGTATTGACGAACCGTAGTGCTAGGGAATCCACACGCGATTGAGCTTCGGATTACGACATATTCAATGAAGTCTGAATGTCTCGGTCACTCTTTGAGTACTGCGACATTACGTTGCGTGACATCGCAAAGATTCTGTGAATAATCGTAAAATCAGCAACTGCAGCGAGTGCTAGAACTAGTCTCCGAATGAAAACATTGACTCCCTTTAAAACACAATCATGTCAATTCAAAGAAATATAAAATTCTTGTCCCAATACCTCAATTTACAAAACACTTAAGGAACCATTAGACATGGAAGGAAAAAGACCTCAAATACTCATAGAATCAACAAAAATGAAAATCAAAAGGCCCAAATGCCGTTGAAGTGTTAAAGTAGCGTCGCCAAATAACCGCAAAGTTAATGGACTAGAAATTTGCCATGACGGATGACATTAAATAATACATATGTACAGACATACTTAAAAACGAAACTCGTTTATACATCTATACATATGTATGTGGGTGGTTGAAATGGACTTCTCTAAAAACAGGACAATAGAAATCAAGGAATAATACTTTCGTTGGTGGTAGTTTCCTTGCAGATACTCTGTAAATATAATCAATATTGCTTTCGGTTGCATTTCTATTTTTTTAAATTTTATTTTGCCAATGTCATATATATACTATAATAGGAAATCATGATTCTACTATACGAAGATATAAAAATATCAAATAATTGAGGAAATTACTGGAATCGTTGACGATCAAATACTTTTAATAATTTAATTAAAAATAAATAAAAAATCCTAAAACATAATTACAAAGTTATTTTTGTTCCGCAAACAACATTTATATAAAAATAATAAAACTGCAGCTGTATGAAGGAGTATCCCAAGCAATGAACTCAAACCGCAATTAACTGACATTTTGAGGTCAATTGTAAATTTGATCTTACCAGATTTGAGAATTCTGCGACTTCCGGAGATATGACTAATGTGGAAACAATTTGCTGTCAAGTTAAATTAGTTTTAAACTGAATGTTGGCAACAATGTGATTCAACATGTGCGGGTCGAGTTGGGTCGGATTGGGTCGAGTCAGAACTGAGATAATATTTTTGTGGTGGTCAACTTTTATCAGAGATATTCGAAAACAAAAGCAACTCGAGTGCAAATGTTTAATTTCCTTTTGTTCAACAACGTGCGCCACAATTCTGTTTGAAATGCGGCTCAAAGTAAGCCAAGACAGCCCTCCAGCCATCAACCCACAGAGGCAGCAAACTTCAGCTGTCATCAGCATTTAAAATTCTATCGTGGAACTCCTCTCTCTCAGTCTCTCAGTCTCCCAGTCTCTATATCTCAACTCACTCTTGGCCAAAGTTCAAATGTCAAGTGGTGTGAATGTGTGTATGTTGTGGATGGGAAATATTTTTCATTTAGCCTCGATGCTTCCCCTTCCGCCTCGGTCGGGGGAGTGTCTGTCGCATATTTGGTGCCATTCAATTGAAATATCAGCACGTGCCCCTTTTGCCAGCTTGGGATAGTACGTACTTAGACTGGTTCTATGCCAAGACTGTGACTATAACTCTGGCCTGCTTCGTGTTGTGCAGCGCCATTTGTCTTAAGCCTACATTTGCCACGAACTTCATTAAGAAATTCCACGCATATTTCGAATTATTATTATATTTGCCCTCTTTATTCTACCGCAAAATTAAAATACTTTGCGTCAGCAAGTTCACAAAACTTTCTCACGTCCTGCCAAGCACGGCCATTGCTGGCAGTGTCCATTGTTTCCCAGTGAAAGTTGCGGATCGATTGTCAATAGAAAAAAATATTTTTATTAAATGATGTCAAGTTATTCTCATCTTCTATTATTGATTTCTTATTAATACATTCAAAGAACGTATGTATGCAATTAATTGAAATATAATTTGATATATTATCAGTTCTGCAAGATAGCAATCAATATCAATCGCAAATCTAATTTCCTCACAAAATTCGGTTTATGTTTGGTTTTAATCTATAGCCTGGAATGCGATTATGATCTATTCGATCGATTGACGAATTCATTTTATTGTTATATAAACCAAAATTTAAAAACTATATAAACAAAAAAAGAAAAATAATATTTCCCTTAAAAATCAAATTAAATAGTAACCATATTTACGGGAGGTCGTCAAAGCTTTGATAAAGGATTCTGTGCGTTGGATTTAATATTTATATTATGATAATGATTTTACTGTGGAAGGTCATTCAAGAAGACGTTTTATTTGTTGTAGATGTTTACAATACAAGTTAAAGCGAGTTAAATTTACAATTTATCAACGATAAAATGAAATTAATTCTAAAAACAATATTTCGAATTCGAAAGTCCGTTAAAAAATACATCTTAAATGTAAATTAAAATTTGAAACCATCGAAGGTTTAACCCAACATCGATATTTTATTTTGAAAGCATCGATCGAAAATTTTTAAAAAGCGATTAAAGATTAATTAATTATTTCAGAAAATCAAATTTTCAAAAGCGATTAAAAATTAATTAATTATTTCGGAAAATCACTCCTTGGTGGGCGACTTGGTAGTACTATAGCTGAATCAGTGTCTACGTACTACTTATAATTATAATTATTGCAATTAAATTAAAGAATAAATGAGTCTTTTAATCAGTAATGTATTCCGAGGCTTTTGAATTCCAGCTCAAGATCTTTAATAACGAAAACTTGATTTAATCCAATCAGAGAAGTGTTTAAATGTTTAATTTAATTTGTAGTGATGACAATGCAGGGCTTACAAAAAACAATTGTTGCAAATATGTTAACATAAATATTAATACAATAGAGGTCTCCAAGATATACGCGACGCACTGCGGACACGAGGCCTGCGCAGTGGATGGGCGTGGGCGGGACATGTGGGCACGTTCGCCCAATGAAAATGTTCGGATAATACGCAATTGCGTTATCCGCCAGTCAAAGGAGCGGATGCCGAGGCGTCAGGATGCTGCGTCTGAGGTTCGGTTCGGTTCGGCTCGGCACACTTGTTGCTTGGAATTGAATGCAACAGGAATCACATGAGTTGGGGTGGCTGTGAAGTTGGGGCTGGACATCGGGCAAGGGGCATTAGGGAAGCGTGAAAATTGATAATAAACGCACTGCGTGCTGCCATCACGTAGCACTCACAAAGGCAAAAGCCATGAAACGATTCCGCAACCATTTATGGTTTCCGTGGCAATTCCTATTATTTTTATTTCCCTTAACTTTATTTTATTTCAGCCGGCTTCTATGCAATCTTTTTGATTTATAGCCGAGCTCTTTACAAGCAGAGATCAGAATTAAGCTGGATATTTAAGCTGAGTGTTTCCGCTGCCTGCTTATGCATTTATACCAAGAAATAAATTATCTATATGAGCAAGAGATTTACGATTTGCTGTTACCCTCCACACACTTTAAAGAGTTCGCAAATATCTTTTCTTAAGATGTCACTAAATACAAGTTCCGGTTCCGGAAACTTGTGTCGCGATGATGTTAAGAGTGATGTTTTTTTTATAAATTATTCCAGATAATTTTTCGTGTCTCTTTTTTCAGTTTAAACAGTAGGGTACAAAGGATTTTTTTTTATATATCTTAGTTGGCAACAAAAAATGGATCTAACAGGCAAATTAATATATCTCCATCTATATTCTTGTTCAGCGTTAATTGTCGATATGATATTGCCAAGTCTGTGTTACCTTCCGTCTATCTGTATAAATATAAGAAATTTATTTTAAAAATTGTAATTCGTTATATACTATAGAGTTCACTTTAATTATATTACGAGTAAGAAAATTATAGGAGAGTGCTTTTCTAATAATTTAGGACTAAACATCTCAACCAGTCCAGTTATTTAATATGTAAACTATAAAATACCCTTATCAAGCATTTTCAATAAGCCCAAAATTACCACGAAGACAACTTTTCTGGTTTAAGATTGTTGCTTTCAACACTGAGTTAAGTTATACTATATATTAAAAGAGCAGCTCAAAGATACCCCAACCATAGGCTAATATAGGTACACGTGCCGATGCCGAAAGGCAATTCATCTTCTAGTCGCCTCGAGAGAGTGCTTGAGTGGCGTCCTAGCTGTGGCCATCCATTGACCATCCTTTGGGCTTTGCGCATGCTATTTTTTCGCAGAGCCGCCGACGTTTTGGCATTGCTTTTAAGTGCCTTCTGATGTTAAGTGTCCATTGTGATTGCGTTACCAGAATTCTCTTTTGTTTTTATCTAATTAATTGCAAAAGGGAATGCCTCCTACAATGGTGAAAGCAAAGTGCATTTTGTGACGTTTTGGTAAATAATACATTTTATTATATTATTATTATTATTATTAAGTATACGTACAGAATTTGTAACATGCAATCGAATGCATAAGTTCGCGGCACTTGGCGTAATGAATTACTTAACAACTAAAGCCTAAACAAATTTGTTCTCTTGCAAAATATATAAATTTGTCTAGATTAAACAATATTGCAAACATTTAACATTAAATTCAACCAAATGATTCATAGTATAAAGATATATCTGTATATTGTACAATAGAACGGAGTATTTTCCTAGATAGCAACTGTGTTTCAGATCTACAAATTGCACAAGAGCAGAACTCTATCAACTAAGCTACAACTACGCAAAAGTCACCTTAGTGGCCACTCCCCCACTCCCGACTGGCAATGCAGCTAGTTGTGGTCGTGGTTGAGCACTACGCATCGTAGATTTTCAGATTGTCAAACTCATCGAGCGTGTCCTCGGAGCTGGATGTCGTCAGGTCGGACAGCTCGTCGAGGCACTTTTGGCGCTTACGCACATTCCAATGGAGGCCCTCCGCCAGCGAGTCGAACCAATCGGATATCTGATCCTGTGCACAAATGCTTGGTACCGGGTAAATGGACGTTGTCACTCGCAGGCTGTCGCCATGGTTCAACTCCTGATCGTTGCGGCCATCGAATGAAACACGCGACGTATTACGGCTATCGGGCGATATTGATATCTACAAAAAAAAAGGCATTATTAATAGTGATGGCAAATGAATGGGTAGATCACTCTTACTTTTAACTCAACGCCGGCTGGCACTACGATGGGCCTAAAGCTCAGCGAGTGAGGACAGATGGGTGTCACCAGAATTGCTGGCACCGAGGGATGTATCATGGAGGCGCCTGCTGCCGCCGCATAAGCCGTGCTGCCCGTGGGCGTGGACACAATCAGGCCATCGCCCTGCACAGACGTTATGTACTTGCCATCCAAGAAGATGTCGATGTTGCTCAAGTAGGGCGACGGTCCCCGATTGATCACCACCTCGTTCAACACCAAAATGCTATTGTTACTCGACGACATATTGCAGTTATTGTTGCTGGTTGTCTTGCCTCCATAAGTGTACTGCGGCTGCAGACTGGGCTTGAGCAGATTGTTGCTCGCCTGCTGCAGCGACTCCCGGCGACGTTCGCCCTTGCGATGAATGGAACATCGCAGGCGACTGCGCAGCGTCAGCGCTGCGTGCCCCTCTAGCACATTGGTCACCTGCTCTTGAAAGTTATCACACTGAAAGGGTGTCAAAAAGCCCAGCGATCCTAGATAGAAGGCCATCACTGGTGGAACCGATTGCTGGAACAGCTGTGAGGCGTACAGCAATGTGCCATCGCCGCCCAGGCAGACAATGAAGTCAATGCGATCGGTGAGATCATCACGACCATCTCTGCAATATATCAGAATCGTTACTCATTACTCTGAACTTGCTGCACAGTGAGCACTTACTTAAAGGTAACGAGCTTTTCGCGCAGCGCCTGAAAACGGGAACGAACTCCAGTGTAATACTCATGAACCTGCCGGAACTTGGCGCTCTCCAGATCCAGCTTGACATCATCGCGCAGCAACTTATCCTCCAGCACTGCGGACTCAACCCAGACGACCATGTTCTTCTCCTGCACCAACCACTCCACCAGCTGCACAAATGGCAGCAGCACCTGCGAGTCCTTCTTCTTGATGACCAGCACCGTGAGCGGTGGCTTGTACCACGTCAGACGCTGGCTGGCGGGGTCCTGAATTTGCATAACCATTGCTGAGTTTTTCATGATGCGACCACATGGTCCAAACTGCTGGAACGGTGATGGAGCATTCAGGCTGCGCGTGCGCCTGCAAAATGCAAGAGAAACGTGCAAAAATATTGAGTGAAGTTGTTAATGAGGCTGACTATATTGTTAGGAGAAACCTCAAAATGCGAGCTTCGGGCACCATGGGCAAATGCTCTTCCCCAGCCTCGGGGCTTTGGCTTTGGCTTTGGCTTTGACTGTGGTTGGGGCTATGGTTGTGGCCTTGGCCTTGAACTTGAACTTGAGTCGACTGTTCGGTAACTGGGCCAAAATGCAGCATGCCAAGCGTTAATTTGTGATGCTGCATATTGGGAATTGTCGTTTTAGCTCTTAACTTTTAGTCTTAATTAGCCACACCTATGTGGACTTTAATATTAATCAAAATCACGCGAACTTTTTTATACAACTCGACACAACAACAACGCAAATACGAATACGAATAACTTGTTGGAATTTTCGTTGCTCAACTCTCAATTTGTTTTCAGTTGTGTTGTGGCTGGCTCGAAGGTTACAAAATCACTGGCAATCCAACGGCCAATACATTTTTGAGAATAAAGGAACATATCCACATTCGTATGCGTATACAGAAATCAATATATATGTATTATCATTACATCGCAAATAAACTTGTTGAGTCTCAAAAAAACAGCAACAAACAGGAATTTTACACCCGTCGCCACAGGCGTTGGCTAAGAGAATGAGAGAGGGAGCTGAGAATGAGTTAAGAGGTTGCGCCACCACCAACTACGTTCCACATTGGTGAATAACTTGGCTAAGTGTGGAACTTGATTGATTAGTGAGTGGATGCTGCTAATTCAAGAGAATGACTAAGCATCGTGATGTGTGGTTTGTGTACACGCTAGCTGCTGCAAATGAAGAGTACTCAACTTCGACACACTCTACCAATAAGCTGAATTCCAAGAAATAACATTTCTTTCAAAACTGAACTGGTTTTTGTATCCTTTTCAGTACTACCAAATTGTAGCCAAATTGAATGGCAATTGTAATTTCAGTATGTACTTAATTGCAATTTATTTTACCCTCGTAGAACGGGTTTTAAACCCGTTAAAATAGGAATTGATTCTTGGAATTTTCTCATTTTTTGCGTACCCCAAAATTATGCACAGGTGTATTTTATAGGGGCATCAAATTAACTGACATCGTATATAAAAAAATGATTTTTTTTTTGCACTGAAGCGTATATTGAAGATATTATAAATTTAAAATAAAAAAACAAAAATGTGACAAAAACTGCAAATCAAAATAATTGTTCCAAGCTCTTATAAATAATACTACTTTAATTCACAGAAATAAAATATATAAATAAATTCAGATTTCAAACTAATAAATTATTTTTAAAATTGGAGGAACTTCAATTGGCATTGCAAAGTAACGATGTTAATTGATGAATAAAATAACATGCGAACCAATCATGAAGATCCACTCGATTTGCACTTTCGTATTCACAAATGATCGTTAACAAGCACTCACACATGATATTAAATAGAGTGCCTCAAAGGACAGTTAATAGAAATAGTTCTACGCGCTCCAATAAACAATCTCCGACTAATTGGGGAAGTAAGTAAAGTGCCGTTTGCGATACTGGCAGAACCGACGTCATCGTGACGGGCAAAATGCCGCGCGTCATTGACTTCTAAAAATCTTTCTAGCAATTTCACTTGAGTATTAATTAAGGGACGTACCGTATATACATACATATCGTATGTCCGTCCGTCCGGCTGTCTCGTTGTTAAGCAGACCGAAAATGTAGACGGAGACTGGCACAAACGACAAGTAGTATGCAAATTGAAGGCTATGTCTGCTGACCCGTTGCACCTTTGGAACCAGCCAGTCAACAGTCTCCGTCTCCGTCTCCGTCTCAGTCTCAGTCTCAGTCTCAGACTCTCAAACAGTCGCTGCTGAACCGAGCCCGAACTGAGCTGAGCTCAACGTATGGTATTTGATTTTATTTATGAATGGCGCCACGCACAAACTGGCACCGATTGAATTAATTGATATTGACTGATATTCAATGTCTTTAAAGTTCTTCAAAACAAATCGTTCGTTATAATAAATATAGTAGTCGCTTTGTCCAACAAAAAAGCAAATAAACAAAAATCCCACACATGTTTTGCTTCGTATATGTAGTGGTTTTTTGGGTGCTTAATGCCAATCGACATTAATAAACATGCCCCGTCATCATAGCACACTCGGGTAAATGTACATCTGTCTTAGCGGTGTCGAGGTGTTAACAAACTCGTTTATACTCGCAAGAGGTCGAAAATGAGTGTTAAATAATAATCATAGGCAAAAACTACAAGTATTTGCGTGCTTGGCTAAACACCAATATGATCTCTGCAGAAGGGTCAAGGACTCCAATGGTTCGCTATTTTCTCAAATCTATTAGAGAAACACCAATTTTTTGCCATTTTACAATCTGGCGAGTTCATTCAACTTTAAAATATTTGCAGACCAGAACATATTAAATTGTACATAACAAAATAATACTCTATATTCAAACAGATACATAGTAACTACAAAACTACGTGTTTAATAAATAATATTGTAAATGCTTATTACAAAATTAGGTTTGTCATGCTGACTTCAGTGAAATGCAAATATATTTCGTGCAAATAATCAATATCTATCGAAAATGTGAGATTATTCGTAATCAGCGGTAGGAAAAACAAATGTTTTGAAAGTCAAGTTACTTTCCTAGTGTTGAACAGCCAAATGATAAGTAATCAGTGCATAATCTACTTCAATGTCATTTCAGAACCTTCAAACGTCTCTGAAAACTGTTATCAAATGGAAAAAATAAAATGTGTTTTACACGTACTTTCAATTACAATTTAGAAATATATAAAGTGAGGTAATAAGAAAGGCAATCTTTTAAATTAAATATTGAACATATAAGTTGACTCGTGTAGGGCAAATCAACATTAAATATATTTAATTGAAGCCCACAATAAGTAGTAAATAAATCACTGGAATGAAAAACCAAATAGGTCACCGAAAATGGTGATTCGATATAATGAAGCTAGCCTGTCTTCGTGCTATTTTTCTTATCTAACATTGGAAGACCTTTAGCAAAGAAAACGGCACAATGCTAATAAGGCAAATTGATAATTCGATTCGGCACACACTCATTATTGTGTATAATTTACCACGACAAAAAAGTACATGTTTAAATTAAACAGAGAATTATTCAGGTTTAGAGAGAGGGAGAGAGTTAGAGAGCTTATGGATGTGCCAGGCAAATGCACTGAATAACAATAATTTGTCGAAAACAACTGAATAAATTTCAAAGTCGAGTCTGAACAATCTCTTCTATAAAGCTTTCCAAGTTTTAACGAGTACAGTAAAAACTCCATTAAGACGTGTAATTTATAAACAAATTAAATGAACTCGAGTAAGGCTTGTAAACGAATCTAGATTAATAAGCTTGTGTTCCAACCAGCATTTTATTAAAAGTGTAAAAAGCTAAGAAAAATAATTTGTTATTTGACGAAAATGATTAAACATAATGCAAAATCGAGTCAAAGTGATATTTTCTCTAATGCTTTTCTGGTAATAATGTAATGTATTCCATCAAGACGAATCGTTTTTAAAGTTTGCCCTGAGAAGCTTTACTGCATTTAATGGCAGACACTCTCAACCCCATTGGACCTTTGTTACTTACGGCCAAGTGCCGGAGCGTCGACGTCGCGTTGTGCTCGTGAAGTAGCTATCGTACTCATCCTCGGCCTGCTGCTGGGCTTGCTCTTGGTGGTTCTGGTCAACGTTCTCCTTAACCTTGCTGGTCACAGCCACAGCATCCACTCCAACTGGTTGTCTGTCGTCCATCTTGTAGTAGCCGCTGCTGTTGGCCAAGCGTTGACGCTGCTGGGTGGCGCTGTGACGGATCAGCTGCTCGTTGTAGTGGGTGAGCCGTTGTTGTTGCTGCTGCTGTTGGCTGCTGCCGTGGGCACCGCACCAGGCGAAGCCGTAGTGCAGGCGCTCCTCCAGTCGATGCTGGTGGAGCGTGGCCAAATCAATGTCTGAGCGACAAGCCATGGCTCCGCGATTGCTTTGTTCAGTTTCAGCACAAATTGTTTCAGTTTGGAACTCGGACTCGATTGCGAACACGAATTGAATCTCTAGCACATTGCAACACAATTGTTCACAAAATTCTAGAATTAAATGTGTAATTTGTAACTTGTAATTGGCCAACATTTACTTGGCATTGTCAGCACTTCCAGCTCGACTCGGCGCAGCGGCTTGAAACGACCCTGAGCTGAGCTGCCGGGAGAAGTCGGTTTCTGCTACTGGCCAAAAAACCAAAATGTAAACAGAATTAACCTTGCTCCCTTTTTTGCACGAAAGGTGTTAAAAATTCGTTAACCACGCACATAATCATTTAATTTTAAGCAGTCTGTCGGCCATTCAAATCGCTTAGGAAAAGCCCAAAGCGGACGACAAAAATAACAGGGTAAGGTAAATTGGCGAGTTAAATATTTTGGAAATATTTAAAAATATGTCTCGCTCATTTGCGACTGGTTTTCGGTACTAAAAATTAATAACAGTCCCCAACTGTTGTTTACGCTCACCATCGTCGCGATCTGCTCTCAGTTCCGGCTCTGACGTCACCTAATTGCTATTACCATTTCTATAGAAATTCCAAGACCAACTCCAGCCGACTTCGAAGCCGAGACATGGACGTAAGTTTGTCAGTTGAGCGATTTACTTGACTGAATTCCAGATATCGATCTTAATTGAAGCCAGCTTAAACTAGCTGCGATCGTGATCGCTGACTATAATGTTTATTAATAAACCTAAGTAACCAGCTACCTCAATTGATACTTCAGTAATCGTCAACTGAAATCAAGGGTTCGGATACCGAATCCCATTACACTTGTGTAGGGAAACCAGGAAACAATTAACAGTCAAATACTCGTAATAATATTGTGTACTTGGGCCAGCGTGTAAACAAAGGAGGCGCTTTTTACTTTGTTGTAATGATTTATTGAACAAAGAAAATCTGTACGAAAATACTACAAGTAATCTATCAATTAAAATGCGCAATACTAAAGCGAAAGACTAAGGTGATTATGAATTGACTGACGACTGCGACAGACGATGGGTTACGAAAGGTCGACAACGACAACGAGTCGAGCGTTGCACGCTTTGAACACGCGAATTCGACAAATACAAATACGAGAGAAGTACGTTTTAATAGCTGTCACTATCTGCAATTAGTCTCAATGTTAAAGTGCAAGACATGAATTGCAGTTAGACCCTTGAAAGAAACTGAAAGTGTATTCAGAGATTGGCAAGATTGCCAGACTGACAGACTGCCAGACTGCCAGATTGGCGGTTGACTAAAAAGGGAAAATGCCAAGCCATGTTAGGCTACAAATGCCGTTTAATGCAAAGTCCTCTAATTAATTACATGTTATATAAGACGGCGTATTTAGCACACAAGACTTGGAGACCGAGCTTCAGGTGAAGCCAACGACCGACCGACAGAGAGACGGAGAAATAAAGCGGCACAACAAACGAAAGAGAGATAGACCGAAAGAGAGGGTGAAAGAAAGAGCACACTGATCACTGATCACTGATCAAACTAAACACGACCGCGCTGCCCAGTGTACAAGCGATAACTGAACTGAACTGAAACACCAAAAAGGTGATTAAATTGTAAATCTTTGTGCGATTTGAAAATAAAAGTTTACGGCTGTTTCCAGTCGCAGTCGCAGTCGCAGTCGCACAGCGTCGATCAGTGAGCGGCGATCAGGTTGTAAACAACAGCTGAGTGAAGTCGGACACGCGTCGTATAATCAATGTAGGAGAGCGAGCGTCGCGAGAGCGACACAGAGAGAGAAAGAGAGCGCGAGAGAGAGTTATCACAAGCGAACAGGTGCTGACTGTGTGTGAGTATGTAAAATAATAAAAGCTGTAAGCTCGTTATGCAAACGTAGCAGTCTCCAGTGTGGTAGTGTCTGTTTTGTTATTGTCGCTGTTGTCGCTCTTGCTTCATTTTCGTACTCTCTCTCTCTCTCTCACCCGCATATTCATTTCTAATGAGCTGCCCCTTCATTATCAGCACGCGCAGCAGGTACACACACGATCTATTAGTCGCGCTCTGCTCTCTCCGCTCTCCACTCTCCACTCTTCGCTCGTAGAGTTACAAAAGATGTGTTGGTATTGGTGAGGGCAGCACAGAATACATGACGTGGGGCCTAATTGACTAATTGTTGCCAGTACTTACCACCACCAACGCATGTCCATGTCACTGGCTGTGCCATTGGTCAGCAGGCCAGGGCCTGGAGCAGAAGAGGCTGATCCATTATTCACATTGTTGTGTCGCGCGGCACTCACGTTTAACAATTGCATTTCCTGATCATCGTAGAACCCACATTTAGTGGGTGCACCTGATGCTGTTCCCAAATTTGTTGCACCTGGCACAGATTTGGCAGCTGTCGTCTTAAGCATTGTACACGGCGGACACGGGGCATTGTCATGCGAGGGAGAGGTCATGGTTAACAACAATACAGATGACCACAACACTATCAAATTCAGCACAGCGCACTGTTATTATGTGGTAACTAAGTATTTGCGAATATTTAATGTGTCCATCCTTTTTTTGTAGCTTGCTGTTGATGTTTGAGCCCTACACACTTTGCTTAGTTGTCGCGCTTCTCTAGTATTTCTTAATCGAGAGCAAATCGATTTTCATTACCGCCAAACAACAATATTATTAATCCATTTATTATTGAAGAAATTATTCAGACTTTTGTTTCTTAAAATACGAGCTTTCTAAAAGCTATTTTACTTGTAGAGTGTGGCCGCACCACCTTTCTAAAGTACACGTTTTATCGCCGCTTGGATATACCAAAATACAGAAACTTCGATATTTGTTACGTTGTTGCACTTTAAATGGTATATTGGTATACTTCCGAGCATGTCTCAAATGGCGCGTCATTTTAAACAAACAGCTTAAAAAACAAAATATCGTCTAGAACACAATTTATCTCTATTTAAGTGGTTTCCTCTCACTCGACAAATATCCTTTAAAATATACAGCAATTTATATTATGCCATTTACGGTCTCACTAAATAGATGTAAATATTTATAATGATAGTTCTGGTTTCCATTATTTAGAAAAAAAAATTTAAATTTAACAACAATTGCAGTTATTAAATAAGAAATAAAATATCTAACATTTCACATGGATTAAATATTTCAATCCCATATATTCGATATTCGATTGGATTGAAATTATTCACAGTTAAAGTCTGACTGCTATGACACGAAAACTGCTGTTATTTTTAAGTGTTGCAAGTGATTTCGTTTTCAAGGGCGTTTTTTTTGTTGTTTTTGAATTAAACAAGTGCAACATGGAATGTTGTACTTACCGAAATTGATTGCGCTTGTCCAACAGACTACCAACGAGTGTCTTTCGTAATGGGGCTGGCGAGCTGCCCGGTGTTATTGAAGCCTCATCGCTAACAATTTGCTTCGCCCGTTCCATATCCTCAACGTTCATGGCTATTATGCGCAAATTTGACTTTAATTGGCAAATTAATGTATGTAAATAAACAGCTTTCTATATTCACGCACAAACACAACCGTACGCTGGCAGCGTTCGCAGTAAACTGTTGCACACGCCTATGTTTCGAGATTTTATGCATTTCATATGACTAGATAAGCACGCACACCTGTCTCAACACACACACACATATGTACATACATATACACACACGCACACACGCATTTTGTTGATATTGATTCGTACACCTTGAAGTTGTTAACAAAAATGGCAAAAGCAATACACAAATCAGAAAAAATACAAAAAATACAATACCTGAAACAATGGCACCAAATCTGAACCGTGTAACAAGCCGTCGTCGTGCATCTCATGTACAGCCTGAGGGCAACATTTTCTCAACTGACTGAACTGGCGGCACCTCGTTACTTTGTTACTTTCAATTTCGTTTCGTTTCTATGCAAAATAGTCTCCTCACAGTTTTTGGATAAGTCGCAGTGCGTGGCATCGGCATCAGCAGACAAATGCGAGGTGAACAACATGCAACCAACTAGTGGCAAGGCGCCAATCCGATCAACAAGCACTTATACGATCAGATCAGCATAGATTTCAGTTGAACGCTTGCAGTGATGCAGCAGAAATGCATATCGATCGTTGAATTCAAGCTTAAGCCTGACGGTACATTTGAATCACTTGAAAAACTTTAGTACTAAACGTTTTACGAAATTTACCGACTCCTACTTTTTTCAAAAGTGAATCTTTGATGTACAAATTATACATTTTTAGGACAACTCTTTTGGTACATTTTTAATAACTTGAAAACGTTTAGTACCAAACGTCATTTTCGGTACAAAAGTTTAATTTTCAGTCTACCAAATGTACAAAATACTAATGACAAGTCGCTTGGTACATTTTAACTCACATGAGAACGTTTGGACCTAATGATCTTTTAAATGTACCGAAATGTATGTTTGTGGTACAAATCTTGAATTTTTAGTGTAAATGTAACGAATTACCTAAAGTTTAGTTTTCAGTGTACCATATACTTATGGTACATTTTTAATTACTTGAAAAGTTTAGAACCGAACGATCTTCTTTTGTACCAATTCATACTTTTTTCAGAACAAAGTGAATCATCTCGGTACCAAATATTTATGGCAACCATTGTAACAACTTTTCTACCCACTATACTACGTCTACAAATTGAACAGCTTATTCAGTTGACATTTATGAATTTTACATTTTAACGTATTTACATACTAAGCATTTGTAAAAACGGCATAGTTGATCTAGACTCTAGAACTAAAGTTTACACTAAAGCTAACATCTCCTTAATTACACGACTACACATCATACAATTTTAGATTCTCAAACTCATCGAAGGTGTCCTCTGATCCGGATGCAGTTAGATCAGACAACTCATCGAGGCATTTTTGACGCTTCCGAACATTCCAGTGAAGTCCATCGGCCAGCGATGCGAACCAGTCGGAGATTTGATCTTGTGCGCAAATACTAGGCACTGGATAAATTGAGGTTGTCACACGCAGACTGTCCCCATGGAAGAGCTCTTGACGATTGCGTCCATCAAAGCTAACCCAGGAAGTATTGCGACTCTCGGGTGAAACCGAAATCTACAAAAAACAGTGTTAAATAGGAAACAGATTCTACACGGCGCTATAATGTCTTACCTTTAACTCCACACCAGCTGGCACCACAATGGGTCGGAAGCTTAGCGAGTGTGGGCAAATGGGCGTGACCATAATAGCGGGCACAGAGGGATGAATCATGGAGGCACCGGCGGCCACAGCGTAAGCTGTGCTGCCCGTCGGCGTGGAGACAATGAGGCCATCACCCTGAACCGATGTGATGAATTTTCCATCCAGAAATAGATCGATATTGCTTAAATAGGGCGAGGGTCCGCGATCAATGACCACCTCGTTTAATACTAAAATGCTGTTATGAGCGGCATTCATGTGCTCATCCGCATCTGCATCCACATGCTTTGCCTGATGTCGCTTCTCGCTCTTTCGATGCATCACACAGCGCAAGCGACTGCGCAATGTGAGCGCGGCATGACCTTCCAATACACTGGTGAGCTGCTCTTGGAAGTTGTCGAAACGAAAGGGTGTCAGAAAGCCCAGCGACCCCAAGTGGAAGGCCATGACCGGCGGCACCGATTGTTGGAACAGCAGCGAAGCATACAATAATGTACCATCTCCGCCGAGACAGACTATGAAGTCAATGCGATCGGTGAGATCATCACGGCCATCCCTAGAGGTATGTAAATAAACGTTGTGATTAGGATTGTGATTATGAACGTATCTATCATACTCCTCTCACTTGAAGGTGACCAGCTTATCGCGAATATCCCGAAATTGGACGTCCTCGTTGAGTATCGAGTCCTCCAGGACTGCAGACTCCACCCAGACGACCATATTCTTCTCCTGCAGCAGCCAGGTGACCAGTTGCACAAAAGGCGCCAGAACAGAAGCATCGCTGACCTTTTTGATGACCAGCACAGTGAGAGGCGGCTTGTACCAGGTTAGACGCTGGCTGGCTGGATCCTGGATTTGCATAACCATCGCAGAGTTTTTCATGATGCGACCACACGGTCCAAACTGCTGGAAAGGCGATGGCGCATTTAAGCTGCGTGTTCGCCTAAAAAAAAAAGGAAGATCTATCAATTTGATTCAATTTAGCATAAAAGCAATTCCTTGATACACCTTAGTATGCACTTGTTGTTGTGGTTATTGTTCTCCTCGGAGTGGTTGAGCTCCTGACGCGGAGAAAGTGTTGTCTTTTTGAAAAGGTTGGGAAACATTGGCGACATGAGTGGCCCTGAATTGAATTTAAAATGTGATTTGCGCAAAGAGCAACAAGCGTTTTCACTGCACTCGCTGAAAACAGCGGCTCAACTGAACGTTGAAGTTGGGAGCAAAATGAGAGAGGAAGAACAACGGTTGATGCTCAATGTAGACGATCCTAGACAGGGTTACCACACTTCATGAGAACCTCTGAAGTTTTTACATCACAAATGAGTTAAAACAAATTATTATTGTATTAAATTACAATACAGAACATTTATTAGAAACTTGCTGTTTTAGTTGCATTCATCTGAATTGTGAAAACTGAACTGATAGACCAACTATGAAAAGCTTAAGCTGGGGAAAGCTAACAGTAACAGATGGTATCTCGCGGCGTGAAGTCATTAATTTTTATACCAGACACTCAACATGTAGAAGGGTATTAAAACTTAGTGCCAATTGGAAACACATGTAAGAAACAGGAAGGTTACATATCGACTCTTTTTTACCAAATTAAAGTTACAAAAATCGAAAAAATACTTCATTATTTGCCAGTTTTAATTTATTTAATTTCAAAACGTTTTTTAATGCCTGCTACCCATTGGGTTAAAAGATGTTATATGTAACTTAGTTCCAACAGATAATGTTTCGAACTAATAATATAGCCATGTCCGTTTTTATAGAGCTAGAGAAACCAAACTTGATGACATCAATCCCACATTTCCTACGCTTTCCCTTCCTCAAATCGAAAACGAATAACGAGCATAATTTTATAGACATCTATACAATTTTTGTGTGTGTTGCAATTTTCTTTATCCCATTCTCTTGCGTACAATTTTATCATTTCATTTGCTTCAGGGCAGTGAAACAGGAATCTTGAAGGTTTTCTGACAACTCTTGACTAAAAATTGGCTGTTGATTTGGTCACACTGATTTTTCTATTTCCCCAAGAATTGATAACAGGTATCTTACAGTCGGATTGATTTGTTGCTGTTCCTTTCACACTTGTTTTACAGCATCCATTTGCTAAAAAGTCGCCAAGCTGTTATCAAGGGTTACTTGTAGGTAAATAAAATATTTCTAAATCTGTACAACAATTGACAAGCGACAGCAATTAATGAAAACAAACATGCAAAAAAGTGAATAAGATGAATGTGCCCAAAGGCAAACAATGAAACCTTTTAATAACCAAAACAAAAGCAAAAGCAATTGAAAACCGTAAACTCAGCAACTGCTATTCATGAATGCTTGAAAGTAAAAAAGCTTTACTACATACATATGTATGTAGGTATGTATGTCTTTAGGTGTGTTTGTATGTATGTTGTAGTGAAGCATATGTGCATTTTTGCATACACTTTCTTTAAACTTGGCATCAGCTCATTCTGCATTTGGCTTTGACCTCCCACAACACCACAACAAAACCGTTGCGACTCGCATGTATGATTAATAAGCCATTTTAGAACATATCATTTGCAGCTGCGCTTGCGTGCACTGCCATTAAGACAACAACGATCAAACTAAAGAAGTTAACTAGCGCTTACCACCACCAGCTGCTGCCCACGATGCCAGCGCTGATGCGGGCCATCGTCTCGCTTTCGTCGGCCTTGTCGCACTCCCTGTTAACCGGATCAGTCGGTGTTTGTGACGTTTCTGTCTCATTCTGTTCAGATGTTGCCATTTCAAATTCACACAAACACCGCCGATTTACAAGCGTCCTTCAATCAATTAATTCACTTATAGGACGCATATACATAGATGCCAGTGTGACTGCAAACTGTGACCAACAAAATACTGATGCGAATTTGCATTGTAAACGAGTAATACAGTTTTACTAATAAATTAATAAATGTTTAACTTTACGTGCCAATTTATAACATCTCACACATTTGACAATCTCTTCATTTGTATTGCATACTTTTTTCAGTGGATTTAAGATTGAACAAGTATTTTGTGCAAGTCGATATCAATAGTGATAGCACATCGGTTATCGTTATCGCAACTACCGAAATCGCTGGTGCTGAATGACAAAAGTTGGTAATTTGAAAACACGTAAGATAGAATAATTTAAATGTGATAACATTTACAATGTTAAGTTTATGCAACATGTCAAAACCGCACAAAAGACTGCATAAAAATAGCCGCTTGTATGTAAATTTACCGCCAGCGCCCAGCGATGTGGCACTTTGTAGTATTTTTGGGATGTCTGAAAATATTTTTTTAGACATGCTTACCGAAATTGTTTACGTCTCTCTGAAATATCCATAACACGAGTTTTTCTTAAAGGTTTGGGTGAATTTCCAGGCGATGTAGTCGCAGTTTCCCCCTCATTGTCCTCCTCCACCGAGGTTGACTTGGCAACCATTTGAAGCGCCAATTGTAGATCTTCCTCCCGCATTTTCAAATGATGTTGATGTTATCCAATCCTTTTGTACGATACTCTCTACTCTCAACTCTCAATCTCAACTTCACTGCGCCACTGTCGAAATCCAACTAAAGTGTTCTCTATGCCCAAGCTTTTCAAATATATACAACGCATGCAAACACACAAAATACATGTACATATGTATACGATGCTGTATTCAAAAGGCACATACATATGTGTATATGCGGATACTCGTACTTTGAATTTATTAAGATCAATACTCAAAGCAACAGTTCAAAATCCACACGAAAACGAAACAATAATCAAGTTGATCGACTTTGAGCTACCCCACAAAATTTCTAATGATGTCTATACAATAAATAATGGGCACTTCATTGGCCCAACATGCCTTTTGGCGGCACTTTTGAAGTTCAGTATTAGTATTTAGTTCTACTATTACCAACTTAATGTTGTTTAAGTGTTTTAAATGTGGGATCAATCAATTTACAAATTTAAGATACCCTTACTACATTTTTTGGATATAGGGTATAAATTACAATTTGCATTTTCCCTATCCTCAAACATACATACATATGTGAAGTGAAAATGTGTGGGAGGCCTTAGAATATGCATGAGTTTCGCGTGTTCAACAGTAAATATTTACACACTATTTTAATTATTAAAATAATTGCTCTCACTTGTCACCAATCGTGGGCGTGGCAGGCAATCGATTATAAAGTGATAGATAATTCAAGGTAAGAGCAGCCTTAAACTATGCTGTAGTTGTGCATAAATCAAAAAGTAAACTTTGGGAAACGTGTTATTAGATATTAAATTGACGCCATAAATCTAAATGTATTCACATTTTACAGTAAGCAATTAAAAGAACAAAAAAAGGAAATGTAATTGCATACAAATTTATTTTCGCAACAAAGTAATAATTATTCTTTACAAATAATTCCTGGTTTAAGGAACACAGAATACAATTCCCCGCAGGTCATTTCAATTTAACGAACATAAAGTTACTTAACAGAAAAAAGCTCAATGCTACGCACATTGAAATAGAACTTTCGATTTGTATTTCGCCTATCGATAGCAACGCCATTCAATAGTCGATAGAAAAGCAGGCGCTGCGGCAAGATTCCATTCCGTAAATTGCGAGTGGATTATTTATTTGAAACAAAATCATAAATGGCAACAAAAGCAGTTCTACCCCTCGAAATGTTGGCCAAGCGATTCGGTGCCATCAAGTCCATGGCTGGCGCACAATCCCTGAGGTAAGTTTTTATTCGCCGCATGCCGTCGTCTCGTTCTGTGACGTAATTTCGCACGTCCAATGGGAAACACGTTATCTTTATCATGTTTTCTTTATATTCGGCCGCAGCTTTTTGAGGCCGGCACAGACACAACTGCGACAGGGGTACAGCACAGAGAAGCAGCCCGACGCTGAGCAGGCGAAGCAAGCAGAGTCGCCAGAAATTGAGAAGCTAACCAAAGAGTTGGCGGCAGCAAAGGAACAAAATGCCGAGTTGCTGGACAAATACAAGCGATCCCTGGCCGACAGCGAAAATATGCGCAACCGCCTCAACAAACAGATCAGCGACGCCAAGATTTTTGGCATCCAGAGCTTCTGCAAGGATCTGCTCGAGGTGGCCGATACTCTGGGCCATGCCACACAAGCGGTGCCCCAGGACAAGGTAAGCCTCCAGTTGAATTGTCGAGTAAAATAGCATTTCTTGATAATACAATCTCTTAATATATATATGTAGCTCAGTGCTAATGCTGATCTGAAGAACCTCTTTGAGGGCCTGAGTATGACGCGCGCCTCGCTGCTGCAGGTGTTCAAGCGCCATGGTCTCGAGCCACTCGACCCCATCAAACAAAAATTTAATCCCAATCTGCACGAGGCGCTGTTCCAAAAAGAGGACTCTTCAGTGGAGCCTAACACCGTGGTGGAGGTGACCAAACTGGGCTACACGCTGCACGAGCGCTGCATACGTCCCGCCCTCGTCGGTGTGTCCAAGTGAGAAGAAGTGTCGTTTACATAGCCTAGCCTCCCATTGTGTTTGCAAAATTGTCTTACGCTGCAAAATTGATGTACGTTAACTATGTGAATATTAATACAGACAGATAGAGATACATACTACATACCGAGTTATGTAAATTCCCCCGTGTACAGGGAATACGCATTAGAGAGAAGTTGGAAGCTGAGCTAAGAAAGAGATCGTTCCCTAGTTTTTAAGTGCTCTACGGCCCGTCGGGGTGCAAGAACTTTTCTACCACGAACCTTGCCCCTGGCTGGCCAATTAAGGTCTTTATACGATAATAAAATGTTTAGTTTGTTTTCCGAGTTCACTGTGATTTATTACAGCCTCTGCCAGTCATTCAAAATCGCGTCGTTTCTCGAAAAGAAAACTCCGAGCTGAAGAAATACGATAGCTCTGAGAAAGCGTTTGTTATGCAGGTGAGTTCAGGTAACTGCATTGAATGATGGCAATTCAATGGAAATTCAGACTCTGATTTTTCTATGGCACAGCAGGTAGTCACGTACTCGACTCGACTCGCATCGAATATTCGTGGAAATGTGTGAAAGAAAATTCCATTGAAACTGGCTTAAGATAACTGGCAGCCAAGTCAATGTCGAAGGAGAGCGCTGAGAGATCTCTTCAGTTGTCCTTTGAACCTCGACTAGTTCAGAATGCTTGCTCAATTCGTAAAATTCCTGCTGCCGTTGATTCTGCTGCACTGCGTCAGTGGACGAGTGCTAATGATGCCCAAGTTCTACGGCCAGGACAGTGCAATAATTGTGGACACGGACAAATCGCTGCAGTCCAAACTAAATCCCAAACTGCAAAATGCGCTCTACTACAATATTCCCGTCTACAAGTTTTTTAAACCAACCACAACGACGACCTCAACTACACCAGCTCCCACCATGCTAATTGATGAATACCCCAGTGATTTGCTGTACATTGCACGCCACAAACTGGGTCTAAAGCGCATGGATCAACTGCCCAGCGTCAGTGAACTGGGAGAACTGCTGGGAACGGGCAGCGCCGAAGAGACCATTAAATACATTCGCGCGCTAACCGCCAACGAACAGGGAATATCGCTGCTGAAAGCCTACTTGGGATCGCTGGACTATGATCAATCCGAAACTGAGAGCGACACGGAACCCAAATATAATGAAAACGAAGACGACAACGACACCAACAACAATTCGGACATGCAAGAGGACTACGACGAGGCACCGCTGAAGCAACCAGATTTGGAATCCACAACAAAGGAAGCCAGCCTGATGCAGCACGTCAATAACTTCATGAAGCAGTACGGCATGTGGTCCGGGTCGGAGTCCGATGAGACAACAACTCCAGCACCGCTGCCCTACAAGCCGCTGTTTGTGGCTCCCGTGCCGCCTCCCCAGTTGACGCTTACAAAGACGCCACGTCCGCTGCTCGTGCGACAGCCGCTGCCCTATCATTACCCCGTTCCCCTGCGTGTTGCATCATCACCAGCTGTGAGGCCAACGCCAGCGATGGCCGCTACGCCACAAGCTCCAATGCCGCCGCATCTCAATACGCCCAAAGTGCCGCCCACGTCATCATCCGCCTCCGCCGCCGTTCACGTGGCCCCGCATATTCAGCAGCTTGCCCAGATCGCCAACATACCGCCCGCCGTGCTGGACACCTTCCTGCAGCAGCAGCCGAAGCTAGCCGAGCTGGCCAAGCGCGTCAGCCGCCTGCCTCTGGTGCAACAGCACAGCAAGGCGATCGATGGCCAGCTGCTGGTGGCTGTGAAGAAGGCGCTGTCGCAGGACGAGAATCTGAGGAGTTTGCTGGCAGCATCGCAGACATTGAAATAACTCGCACCATTAACTTCCATTAATTAATGCCCAAAACAACAATAAAGTCGCTAGTCTTGCTTTAAATCAAATTACTCATAAGCTGAATACTTTTTTTTTTGACATGTGCTGCCAGTTTAGCCTATTTTGAGCAAAATCTAGAAATTTCGAAATGCTTATAGCCATAATTCTAGCATATGTATGTAGGGGTTTATGTCTAGTGTGTTTTTATCAGGAAAGCCTGGCAGCACTGATGTGGAGGCACCTCAAAACACAGAGATCGTAGTTAATTCGATCAATGCATTATTAAATGTCTCTAATTTGTTCTTGCGTTGCCGTGCATAACTGTCGTCGAGCTGGAGAATCGGCGACAGTTTACTGTATGGAACGCATATTCTGACTTCCGTTTGAACAATTTCATTTGTTTAACAATATAATGAAGTTTATGCGCTACAGAGCACATAACTTTGGTAAGTTTGTTAATTTTACTCTTTGTCCATTAAAAATAGCACTCGCTAGCTCTGGGAATAAGCAGACGAGCGTGCATTGGACAGCAACAATGTTCCAGAAATAATTAACTATTACTTTAACCATGCATCACAACCACGTGCTCGGAAGAGAATGAAAAAATATTCGATTTCGGTTAACGTTAATAGCTCTTAGCGTTCATTTCCACTGACTCCAGTTCAGTTCCGGATAAAATATGTTAAATACAAAATTGCTTATCGGCACTGTAAACAGTAAAGATTTTCTATCGATTTCTTTCCAATACTACACTCTTTTTATAATAGTTTGATCAGTTTAGCATTGATTAATCAATTCAATTAACAAGCACATGAAGTGTTTTAGTTAATTTAGAATACGTCTTTAATCATATTTTAAATTATAATAACAATAATATTCGATACCTCTTATCAATTAAATATCAACAACAAAACAAAATAAATGGAAAATTGTTTTTGCTATGTGATTGCCCCAAACATGCTTTCAAATTCAAACGGATATTCGAGCATAGTCTTCGTTTCTTTTGCAAGCTTCCCAATGGACTGCATAATCATAAAAACAACTTTCTACATTAAAAAAAAACATGAATATTAACGAAACTGTTATATCGATAGGAAATCAGCTGATCTGCACAAATAATAATGCAACACCATACAGTACGACCATTCAGTATTACCAAGTACTTAGCTGGTCACACTACCATCAATGCGAATCAGCTGCGTGGCTGATTCCGATACATTTTGTAGATGGACGGATAATTAATTATTGCGAAGAAATTTGCAACGTAAAGTATCGATTAAACTTCAATGTAAACATTAAGCTTTGGTGACCATCGTATCGGAACGTGAATATCGATATATCAACGTTATATCAACAACAAGCTAGCAGGGTTGCTCCTCAATAGACTAAAATCAGAACATACACGTCGTAAACGTCACCAAAAAAAAACTACGTAGTCGGAAACAAATTATTGACAAATTTCATATGAATAAAATGCTTAATTAATCGCACCTTCCGTACACCTGACGTGCGTGTATGTGGGCGAGTGTGCGTGCGTGTTGTGTGGTTTGTGCGTGTGTGTACTTGTGTGTGTGTGCGCCTTGTCCAAGTGGCAGTAAAACACACATATGTGAGAAGAGAGCAGCAGCAGCAAAGAGTGCGTTTTGAACAACTGTGAATTGTGAAAAGTGGAAGCCAGTTAGGTGCGAAAGAGCTGAAACACACGCAGAGCAGAAGCCCGGGGACACAGCATTAGCACAATGTCGTTGCCAGGCAATGGGATTTATGTGGTGCGCGGTGAAATGGCCACCTTGATGACGGCCATGCGACGTGGAACGCGCTGGAATGCAACAGCCTACGTGGTAAGTGCTTCGCCAACGATTGCAACCAGCACATTTGCAACACCAAGACATTTGCAGGACGATGAGAAGGACGCGTTGCTGAAGCTCTTCATCGACCTCAAGCAAATATTGAATCGCATTGAGGATTTGCGTCTCATTGAGCCGAATGTGTTTCTGGCGCCTTTTCTCGAGGTGATTCGCACAGCCGATACCACGGGGCCGCTAACTAGTCTTGCCCTTGCCTCGGTCAACAAATTCCTATCGTATGGCCTCATCGGTAAGTCGCAATCCGTTCAACCCATATCTGATCTCTCATTCAAGTTTTTGCTCACGCAGATCCCACAACTCCAAATCTGGCTGTGATTGTCGAGTTGATTGCGGACGCTGTCACACACGCCCGCTTCATGGGCACCGATCAGTCGTCGGACAGCGTCACATTTATGCGTGTCATCGAGGTGCTGCACACGCTGATCCGCAGTCCCGAAGGAGCAGCCGTCAGCAACGAGTCCATGTGCGAGGTGATGCTCAGTTGCTTTAAAATCTGCTTTGAGCCGCGCCTCAGCGAGTTGTTGCGACGCTCTGCCGAGCAATCGCTCAAGGATATGGTGCTGCTGTTCTTCATGCGTCTGCCACAATTTACGGAGGATCGAAGCGACACTGTGCTGCAGAAGCGCTTTACCATCTCGGAAGCGGCTGGTGCACCGCAAGAAAAGCATAAACGGAAGACGCAGTCGCCGGCTGTTTCGGCTGTGCCACACAAACCATCCGCAGTTGAGGAGCCGCCACAGACGCCTCAGAACACGCTCACAGCGCCGGCATATTTGAAGGGGCCCATACTGGCCACCACGCCAGCATCTCCTGCTGGCAACATTTTGGATATGCAGGGCAAGATCACACAAACGCCAACCACAACCACAACAGCCACGGCAACGGCAAATAATGGCGATGCTCCAGTTGATGTGCCCGCTATCCAGGTTGATCAGACAGCGGAGTCGGAAGCAACTGCTGATGTGGATGTAGATGAGTCCACTACGGCCACGCTGACAGAGGCGAACAGCAGCGAGTACATCAACTCGGTTGGAGTTCGCTTTACGCAGCAACCGTCGGCAGAGGATTCGGCTGCATTATCGGCTACGTTGACGCCATATGGTCTACCTTTTATACAGGAATTGTTTCGATTTCTCATCATATTGTGCAATCCATTGGACAAACAGAACTCGGACAGCATGATACACACAGGACTGAGTTTGCTAACTGTGGCTTTCGAGGTTGCCGCCGACAACATTGGCAAGTACGAGACGCTGTTGGCGCTGGTCAAGGATGATCTGTGCAGGAACTTGATATCCGTGAGTCGGCTTAAGTCGCTTTAATCGTATTCCATTCCTTAATGTTTGCCTTCAATTTTCCCAGCTGTTGACATCCGAACGTCTGAGCATCTTTGCTGCTGATCTGCAGCTTTGCTTTTTGCTCTTCGAATCGCTGCGCGGCCATCTGAAGTTCCAGCTGGAAGGCTATCTGAAAAAGTTAAGTGAAATCATTGCCAGCGACAATCCGAAGACTCCATATGAGATGCGCGAACTGGCGCTCGACAATCTGCTTCAGCTGTGGCGAATTCCAGGCTTTGTCACTGAGCTGTACATCAACTACGACTGCGATCTGTACTGCACGGACATGTTCGAGAGTCTCACCAATCTGCTAAGCAAGTACACGCTATCTGCCACGAATGCAGTGTACAGCACACACATCATCTCCATGGACACGCTGATCAGTGTCATCGATTGCATTGAGCGCAATTGTGCTGCAGCCAAGAGCAATAGTAGTCACGTGTCCGTTGTGCATTCGTCAGCAGCAGCAGCTCAAGGAAATGTTGGCGGCAGTCGACACTCGCGTCATAACAGCGGACTCGAGGGCATTGTCATCGATAATGGCGAGGAGCCGGTCGAAAATATCGCCAGCTTCATTAACAGCAGCTCACAGCGATTGAGGCTGCAATCAAAGAGCATGAGTGGCGACATCACCAGCGAGCATCTGGTCAACGTTAAGGAGAAGAAGCGTCTGGTGTCCAAGGGCACCGAGTGGTTCAATCAGCGACCCGACAAAGGTATTCAATACCTGCAAGAGCATGGCATACTCCAAGCCCAACTCGACCCCATGCAAGTGGCGCTCTTTCTGCGCGAGAATCCTGGTCTCGACAAGAAAATGATTGGCGAATACATTTCTAAAAAGAAGAATGTCGACTCGAAGATTCTTATCAATTTCGTAGACTCTTTCGACTTTACGGGTCTGCGTGTGGATCAGGCGCTGCGCCTATATCTGGAGACGTTCCGTTTGCCCGGCGAGGCGCCCTTGATATTCCTTGTCTTGGAGCACTTCTCGGATCATTGGCACGTGAGTAAACAAACAAATTGACTAGCAATTGGACATCCATATGATTTACATTTGTCACACAATTGATTAAAACATGTTGGCCCGCAGAATCAAAACAAGGAACCGTTTGCCAATACGGATGCCGCCTTCCGCTTGGCCTATGCCATCATTATGCTGAACATGGATCAGCACAATTCCAATGCGAAACGTCTGAATGTGCCAATGACGCTGGACGATTTCACAAAGAATTTGCGTGGACTGAATGGTGGTGAGGACTTTGATCAGGAAATGCTGGGACAGATATTCAACGGCATTAAGTAAGACCAATTAAAGTCGGTTTTCATTAACACATTTTCACATATGGATGGGATAACATAAATTCAAAATATACTGTGATACCTGCGAATACGATACCTTTTGTTTGCGAATCATTTCCAGTGCACATTTGAGCTTATGTGAATATATGTGTCAATGGAAACCGCCGATTTCGTTGCTATAATTTCAAGTTATTAATTTTAATTATCGTTGCAGAAACGAGGAAATTGTAATGCCAGCTGAGCAGACGGGTCTTGTGCGTGAAAACTATTTGTGGAAGATGCTGTTGCGACGAGGTGCCACCCACGATGGTCACTTCCATTATGTGCACGACGCCTCCTACGATGTGCAAATCTTTAACATTGTTTGGGGAGCCTCGTTGAGTGCCCTAAGCTTCATGTTTGACAAGAGCACCGAGACGGGCTACCAGCGAACCTTGGCTGGTAAGCAGCTGAAACTAACTTGCTAGCATTTGCAATTCAACAAATATGTGTTTCTTTCGGATAGGCTTTAGCAAATCGGCAGCTATATCGGCGCATTATAATCTTCATGCTGATTTCGATGCACTCATACTGACCTTGTGCAAGTTTACCACGTTGTTGAGCAGCGTGGAGCAACACGAGCCGGTGCCAGCAAACAATGAGATTCAACAGGCGGTGAACTTTGGACTGAATGCCAAAGCGCAGTCGGCAATGCGAACTGTGTTTCTGCTGGTGCATGGTTATGGGGACTGTCTGCGTGAGAGTTGGAAGCATATTTTGGATCTATTTCTGCAGTTGTTCCGTCTCAAATTGCTGCCCAAAACGCTCATCGAGGTGGAGGACTTTTGTGTGCCCAACGGCAAGGCGTTGCTCATATTGGAGAAGCCCCGCGAGAAGCAGGAGCAGGGCCTGTTCTCCAGCCTGTATTCGTTCATCAGCTCGGAAGGTCAGCGTGAGCCCACATACGAGGAGCAGGACTTCATCAAGCACGGCCGCAAATGCATCAAGGAGTGCCAATTGGATCAAATGCTGCAAGAGTCGAAGTTTGTACAACTGGAGTCGCTTCAGGAGCTGCTCAAGTGCGTTTTGTCGCTGATTAAAGCGCCGGATGCCCCAAAATCGTCTGGCCAGGCGTATGCCGAAGACATCACCGTCTTTTGGATGGAGTTTCTGGTCAAGATTGTGGTGCACAATCGGGATCGCATGATTCCCCTGTGGCCTGCGGTCCGCGATCAAATGTATCAACTACTGCATGGCAGTGCTCAGAATGGTTATGACTATCTGCTAAATCGTTGCATTGTCGCTGTGCTCAAGTTGGCCATCTATCTGATGCGCAACGAAGAGCTCTGTCCCGTTGTGCTGCAGTCTCTCAAGATGCTGCTGACCCTTAAGCCGGTGCTCTTGCAGCGCATCTCCAAGCAAGTCTCAATTGGCATCTACGAGCTGCTGAAAACCTCAGCGCAGAACATACACTCCGAGCAGGATTGGCAGATTATCTTCAACTTACTTGAATGTGTAGGCGCTGGCGCTGTGCCACCAAACTTTGACGATGCGCTGCAACAACAGCATCAGCAGCAGGCCAATGGCCATGCCGCATCGGATGGCGCCTTAAGCGGCGAGGAGGATACCACAGCAGCAGCAGCAGTTGATCGCGGTTACACGTCCGACTCGGAGCTGAGCAAAGCAACTAGCGCTGTAGCAGCCACCTCGAGCCCTAGTGCTGAGAACTGGATACTCGTCAACAACAAGGATAGCGAGTTGACCACCGCATCCAGGTAATGTGTACCTCAATTGTTAAAAGTTCCATGCAGATATCACATAGCTTCTCTTCGTTTTGATTTCAGACCACAATCACCGCCCAGTTCCACGCCGGTGGCAAGCACCCTGGTTTTCAATTGCCAACTTTTGGATCATGAGCCATTCGCGCTGTTTAAATGCTGGGACTCGCTGGCCTTCATTGTGCGCAGCGTCGCCCACATCACGCCCTACAACTTTGAGGCGTGCGTACGTTGCATACGCATCTTTGTCGAGGCCTGTCGGGATGGCGGCATACGCCAGCGTCGGAAATTCGACTCGGTTGCGAAGAAGCGCAACGTGAAGAAGCGGCAGGACTACACGCGGGAACTAGGCGGCACTATGTCCACATCCACTGGCAATCTAACTTCGCTGGCCGATGGGGCTGATAGTCAACAACCAAATGCCGCCGAGCAGGAGGAGTTGGCGCAACGCTATGAGCAACTTTCCATTCAGCTGTTGGATCTGATGTACACGTTATACACGCGCACGGCGCAAATCTTTCGCTGGTGGGCCGAGGAGGGATGCACGGTGCCGCAGTCAGCGGCACTCTGGACACCTGGCTGGTGTCCTCTGCTGCAGGGCATCGCTCGGCTGGCCATGGATCGGCGGCGTGAGGTGCGCACACATGCTATCTCCTGTCTGCAGCAACGTGCGCTCTTGGTGCACGACTTACAGACACTGTCCGGTGCCGAGTGGAGCTCCTGCTTCCAGCATGTGCTGTTCCCGCTGCTAAACGAGCTGCTGCCGGAGAGCGCGTCTGCCGCCCAGCTGGATGCGTCGCTCTTGGAAGAGTCACGCATACGCACGGCCACGATCATGTCGAAAATGTTTCTACAGCATCTGACGACACTCATCGAGCTGGGTAACACCTTCAATGAGCTGTGGCTCGACATTCTCGGGTACATTGAGCGCTTTATGAAGGTGGGATCGGACACGCTTTCGGAGCAGATGCAGGAGATACTGAAGAACATGTTGCTGGTGATGCATTCCGTGCGCGTGTTTCACAATCAGGATGGAACACTGCAACAAGCTCTTTGGGAGTTGACGTGGCGTCGCATTGGCGAATTTCTACCCAATCTTAAAACGGAACTGTTTCACGATGAAGGTGCGTGTCGTCGGGTTTTTAAAGGGAAATCATCCGGGTTTAATCAACAGTACTTGTCCGCCTCCAGATTTGGTCTCGCCGGCCATTTCGCTGGACATTACCAAAGTCGTTTATGCTCATTCCATGTCACTGCCATTGCTGTCAGCTCACTGCTACGATTTGGCCACGTTCTCCACGGCCACTGCTAAGAGTCTGGACTTTGTAACTCTGCCGGCCGAGCAGGTGAAGAGGCATAAAAAACCCTGGGCACGTTTGCGTTTCAAGTTTAAGTTGCTCAAGAGTTTGGCCAAGAAGATGAAATCCAATCACATCAATTGAATCCACTCTCATTTCATTTCATTCCCTTGCCTTTTATTTTGCTTAATGTTTTTAACGTAGTTTAATTAACTATTGCAACTGCTCCAAACTATTTTCAGGCAAACGAGCTCAAACATTGACCAACAATGCCAGCGCTCAGCAGGTGCTCCAGTTGCCCCAGGTCGCAATTCTTCCTAGTCCGGCACCGTTGACAACAGAATTAAGTATCGGAGTACCACAAGCAGTATCAGCTGGACCGACTGAAGTGATTCCACCTTCAGCAGCTGCTCCCATTCCTGTTACTTCTCCTCTGACTGCGAGCGTTGTAGCTACGCCCGTCTTAGCATCGCCTGTGGAATCGCCCAGGCGCAGCATCATTCTGCAGCCACCCATGGCTGAAGCTTTGCAGCAAGCGCCCAGCTTCATATTTGCTCAGGTAAGTTGTACTCATCGCATATTTCGACAACGTAATTCATTGATTTTGTCTACTTAACAGCCCCTGCAGCCCGCCGAGTTGCAGAGCTACACTAATGGCAGCAGCACCATCAACACTTCGCTGCCCGATCTGGTGAATGAAGCTGCAGCGGCCACAACGTATACGACACCCGTGCACAGGCCCGTGGAATCGCCACAAAGATCGCATCCAAGCACACCCGTCGTCAGCAACAGTAGCAGCAGTTATGCCATTGAGTTACCAGCGACTCCGCCAAGTTTTCATGAACAGCAGCAGCAGCTTTTGTATCAACAATACCAGCAGCAGCAATACCAACAACAGCTGCAAGCGCAGCAGCACCAGCAGCAACAACAGACTAATGATGTGCCACTGAGCCATTTACTGGCGAGCAATGCATATCCATCGCTGGCGAGGATGCCAAATGCATCGATAGTTCACAGCTTTGCGCCAGTCTATGAACCAGCACCAACTGTGCTACAGTCGGCAAATGCGGCTGCCGATATCTACCAGGAGTATGTACAGAATCCCTACAATTTAACCTTGCACCAAGCACCACAGCAGGAGCAGCAGCTACAGCAACAGCAACTGCCACAGGCAATGGCACAACAACAACCACCACAACATCTACAACCACAGCCGGCTGTGGCCTCGCCCGCTAATTACTTTAGCGCCAATATCGATCCCAGCAAGATACCGCCTGGTTCCGAGCTGCTCTATGGCCAGCAATAGTTGAATCTAGTATAAGCAGTCGTTGTCACCGTAGTCGTCGTTAGATGAGGATAAGAGAAACTCATTTCTTGCGGTTTTCTTTAATTCTTTCCATACCAGGCATTTTTATTTTGTATCCTCTTTTTAAAAATGAAAAACTTGTTCAAACTTGTTGTACACATCTTCAATGGTTTATTATTTTTTTATTTTATACATTCCGCGTGTGAACTGCGTGCGTGTTTTGAATGCTCGTCGAGTGCGGCAGTGTGGTAGGTACATTGTAGTATGAATTGATTCACAAATTCATGCAATACGATGGGATAATCGCTAAAAGATAAAGCTTTATGCCACTGTTTAAATAAAGGAAAATAGTTTCAATTTCAATAATTATTAAAATGCTATTTATATGAATATATATCGTATGTATTTATGTTATGCAAAACGGTAATTGTAAATAATCAAAATCTAAAATATATTACGAATGCAACATATATGCAACGAGTGTTTTTGTTCATATTCATTTTATATAAGCTATTCTCAAATCTATATTTAAAAAAAGTATGGGTATTTTTGTATGCAGTTATAAAAAATATAAAATTAAAAAAGTACCCATTCTCCGTGACAATGCATATTGCAGCATTGCCGTGACCAGGATTCGAACCTGGGTTACCACGGCCACAACGTGGGGTCCTAACCACTAGACGATCACGGCTACGATGGGCTTATGAAAATCGCTGTTTAAACATGAGAACAGTATTAACCAGTCGTTAATCAATTGTAATCTATAATTACGATCAAAGGTATGTGTGGAAAAAATCACTGCTAGCCGTAAGTAAACAGCGATTAGCAAATATTTTCTAAATAATTAAATATCTTCTTGATAAAACAATAGAAAACTTCAATATTGCATATTTTTTATTATTCATACAAAATACTAGTACAATTTTCTTTTAAATGTATAACTTAAAAACAATTTTGTAAAAATGCAAACAGCAAGTAAATTTTAAAATAATTTAAATAAATAAAATTAAAAAACTAACCAGTTCCGTGACAATGCATATTGCAGCATTGCCGTGACCAGGATTCGAACCTGGGTTACCACGGCCACAACGTGGGGTCCTAACCACTAGACGATCACGGCTACACCGGTCATGTGATTCGAGTGCTCAAAATACTATTTTTACGAACACTGCTACAATAACATGACTCAATAACAGCCCTCTGTTTATAGTAATGTTATGTTATGTTAAACCACATTAAATATAGATGGCGCTATAAACTTAGATTCAGTATTTATGATGGCATACGGTTAGAAAGTTGCATTCACTAAAACATAGATGGCGCTAAAGGGAACCGGTAAAAAAATTCATTTCCCAAAGCAAACAAAAATTTAAATTTAAATAACAGAACACATCACAATTTTACCGTAGACTATTTTTACGAGTTTTATTGTGTAAATTGAATACTCAACATGTCTTGCTTCCAAATTTATTTAAATTTGTTTTCATTATTTTTTTATTTTGTACAGCTAAGCAGTAGTCCGGTCATCAGGCAAGCCAAATTAATTGTGCATTGTCTAAAAAATAGAATTAATCTTTTGGATATGGAATACAAATAATATTAGATACCTCAAGACCATGGTACCGATTCAGCAATTCCATCTCAGAAATACTGCATCGTTACCTTAGCTAGACTCTGCGGAACCAAACGGCCCCGAATTGTCCATTGTCCAGCCGGCACCCACGAGGAGGGTTTGGTCTGAGGATTTTTGCCAGCCAACCCCAACCCAAAAATTAAAAAATTAATCAAATAAAAGTACCATAAACAAATCGCTTTCAGTTTTTATCCCCTACACTACATTTTTCACCAATTTTAAATGGATTTGTAAAGCAATACATGTAATTGAAAGATTGAAAATGTTTTCGACGTTGGTGTAAAATTTGGTGTAAAAACTGTATAAAGTCAATGTTGTTCCGAATTCTTGTGCATCAATTTCTAAACCGGTTTCTTTCAAATAATCTTTTAAGTCAATACAATTAATTTTAAGTCAGGGAAATTTCGTGAATTCAGAACAAGCAAAACAACTTTTCTTATCTACACTTACTTAAAATATAACTTATTGGAGTAACATAATTAAAAATTTTTGTCTAATAATATCGTTATTAAATTTGAATCTCAAGAATTTAAAAATAAAAATTTCAGAATATCAGATTCGCATAATTTTCCAAAAATGTAAAATTATAATTATCACTATCTTAAAACTAGTACATAGAAAAAGAGAAATCCAACAGCTATAGTTACCTGATGAGCATTCAGCTATTCCTGACCTTAGCATGCAAACCTCGTTGGCCTAGAACATATTTAAATATAGTTGTATGACTATACTAGAATATTTACGTACCTCCATCGGGGCTCCAATGCATCTCGAAAAAGTTGAAAGAAACAACAAAACAATGAGGAAATCCATTTTCCTTAGAGAAATTAGCGTATTCATGCTTATCCTTATATCCAATGTTATTATTTGAAGTATACCACACGGACGATGGCTTCAGACAGTCCTCTGCCCAATGTAGGAGAAGAACTGCGGAAATTCTACGGACTCCTGTGCATTTTATACCATTTCAACATGGGACTAGAGAACACAGGGTGCCTTTCACAGTAGGTATTGTGGCAATTGTGGTTGGCACATAACCACAGTGGACGACACCCCGTTTGTCTTTATGCTATTAATGCGACACTTGCACCATATTTCAAATAATTTGTGGTAAATACTCCAACAAACAGAAATGAGAGTGGTCGGGCTCTGGCTCAAGATTCGAGCAAACATACGCGCATTACGAACATATGTTCAATGTTATGACATTTACAGCCGCCTTTCTGATTAAAGCTAAAGCTCTGCGAGCTATTAATAGATTTGTTTATGTGTGTTAGAAATGTTCTGATACAATAAAACCACTGTGTTTTCAACTTCGATTTGGTTTCTTCTGATTCTAAATATTAAAAAACTTGTATAAACAAACTATTAATTTAAATTTAAATTTATTTGTTTACTATGTGGTATATAAAAAACTATAATATATCAAACTGATATCTTTCTTTTTTTAATTTTGGATAGCAATGCAATTTGCACACCATTGTATGACCCAATTTTCCCAATATCTAAAATCTTAAATCAAGAATATTTATATTATGACTTTATATTTAACGAATCACATACCCTGCTGTATAGCTGTAGTTAATTGGCCGAGTTTGGAGAACACAAATGATTTCGCAGTTTTAATACATTTTTTATTTGGATTTGAATTTTAACCAAAGGTTGGCTTAATGGTTTTTAGATCCATAGGTTTGAACGAGGTTACCAGGTCAAGCGGGTGGCGTGATCCGTTTTGCGTTTTGACATCTTTATGTAGCCCAAGAACTGTAGTTCCGCAACTGCGCGAGTGAAGCGTGCTCTGTATGCAGAAATTGCTATGAATATGATAAGCATTGGGAATAATGATATTAATACTCACTGAACTTGTGGATCAAGTTGTTCCTGGTTAGATTCTATTTCGTCATGGTCATCGCGAGCACGCAGTACGGAGCGGAAGGCCTGCAGCCAGTCGAAGAGATTAATCATGCGACCGCATTCCAAATGCAACTTATAGACCACTGAGAGATCGGGCATAGTGCTGACCAGCTGCGATTGATCCTGCAGTTCGCAGCACTTGCATTGCATATAGAAATGCGGATTGTTGAGCGCCGTGTGCAGGGCAGCTCGAGGGGCACCAATAATATTGCGGCGCACCGTCGAGATGTCGCTAAAAACGTAGAGCTCGTACAACGGCGGCGCATTCTGCAGCGGACGCAGGTGGGCCAGCACCAGGTGCGTTTCAATATGTCCGAGCACCTTGTGCAAGGCGCGCGCATACTCTGAGAACGACTGCTGTTTATCTTGTTTGCTGCGTTGCAACAGCTGTTCCTTGAGCTCTTGACGTGAGGCAACTTGTGTGAGATTACCCAAGGAACGAGCTTCGGTCGATGGGCATGTGGGTTCATTGGCAACCGTATGCGATTCCATGGTAGCCAAATTAACATCGTTTAGCAATTTCTTGAGCGTCTGGAGCTTAGTGCGCATCTCAGCAGCACAAGCGTCACCCAACTCCAAAGGAACCATCTGTTCGGTGAGAAACTGCTCCGTACACTCGATGGCTTTTGACACCTTTGTAATAAACTCATCCTTAGACATGAAGCTGAGCATTTGCCAGCACTCCTTATACTCGGCCTGCTGCGTAATTGGTTTATTCAAGCAGTTCACGTACAGTTCGCGACGCAGTTTGCCCAAAGGGCAACGCGGAAGATCGCCAACTAGCTCCGTGAAGAACTCGAGGCAGCTGCGGAAGAGCATAAAGTGAAGCAGGCAGTCTCGCAATAGCTGTGGCAACTTCTTTTTTAGGTAATCGTCGTCGGTGAGCACAGCAATAATGCGCTTGCAATCGTTGATTTGCTCCACATAGGGACGGAACGAGGGCAGACGCCTGATAGTCTCCAGATCGTCGTGCGTCAACTGCTTGATGCGACCCAAGGCTTTGGTGTAGGTGGTACAGAGCGCATAAGCATTGCCCGCAAAGTAGTGCTCCATGAGGCAGTACTTGAAGCCCTGGATGAAGCCCTGTATGGAGAAGTCGTAGTAAAGAAAGATGTGCGTCAGGAACTTGAACGCCTTGCCCGACAAATGGAATGCATATTTGGGGGAGAGCAGCACCTTGTCCAGCAGCTGAAAGATTGTCAAATGAATAAGTGCAACAAAGACCATGAAATAGTTTTATTTTGCGCACCTCGTTTAGGCCCGTGGGCGCCGGCTGGGTTTGGAAGACACGCAGCTTGATCTTGCTGCTAACGTGATAAGGCAGCGTGCTGTGCACCGCTGTCATTGCAGTCGCGACGCCCAGCACTAACACAAACGGTAGCCGGCCGCATTGAGCACTCAGTATGAGAATGAAATCCTGCAGGATGCTGGCATTGAAGCACTCAAAGTCTGGCAGAATCACAACCAGGACTCGACGCTTGCCACCCTCACCTCCGAAATTGTTGTCATACCATAAGTGCAGCTGCTTCATGGTGCAATGACTGCGTCGCAAACGCTTTCGATCGCATTCGCGATCGTGTTCACGGTCATCCTCCTCGCCGTCCTCAGGTTCATCCACCGACGGCAGTGCCTCCATCAAATTGTACACCATGGACTCCACGGCCGCCTTCAGTGTGCCACAATCTCGAGACTGGAGAACACAGACGCGAGCGGCTCGCTGGGCATGCAAGTGCTGAGTCAATGATTCAAATTGCTTCAGGTGATCGGGTTGATTGATGCCTGTGAGCAACGCTGCTGTGGGCAGAGTATCCCTGCTGCCCTCTCCAGCCCCTCTGACAAACTCCTCCAATTGCTGTAGTGTGCGGGCATTGCTCTCCGTCTGCAGCTGGACAATGTGGCTATGCAGCTGATTCCAGCATTCCGTATAGGCGGCATACAATGGCTGTGCAGTGAGCTCCTTGCCAAGCAGACTGCTCACCTCACCCGTCTGGGCAGCTCGCTTGCGCTTGGTTGGAGTCTTTTTATTTGCCCGAGTGGCGCCGTTTTTGTAAACGAAGCAGCCCTTTGAAACAGATATGGTGGGATCCATGGCTATTGCTTGACTAAGCACTGGGTGTATTTTTGTGGCGTTGCCGGTGGCTAATTTCTTGTTTATGTCAGCTTTGTTCCAATTCGGGTTTATTCACAGCAGCAAAGCCAACAACAATGCAAAATAGCAAACCGAAAACAGCTGCTGCGCGCCAAATTTAATACACGTGAAGTTGGCTGCACAAAAAGTGATGCCCATAGACTTTTTGGTATTTGTAGAATTTAATGCTAGCCGCGATTATTCAAAAATATACATTCACAAGTTCAAAAATGGCATTCATTGTTCGATTGGAGAATTGGTAGCTGCGAGCATTCTAAATGATAGTGTCGTTTGCCTTATTTGCCGGCCAATTATAAGACCACTTGTTTTATTCTTGTGCTCGTCGCAAGCATCTGACCACTTTGGCGCCAACTGAAAAGTGAATATATACATGAACAGAAAATCGTAAAACAATATAAGTGCTGCCAAAAGGTAATCGTGGTCCCGAATTTCAGCGAATCGTCCGCCATTTATAATCTGCGCATGGTACATAATAAACTGTAGAAGAAGAAAGGCAATTAATATATTATTATTAAAAATCGTACTTGAGAACGTACCAACAAAATGCTGAATACAATGAAACTACGATAGACGAAAAACGAATATGGCACATTAGCGACGATGTAGAGCATCAAAAAGTACATAGCACCAATAAGGGAAACAATTCCCACTATAACAAGGACCACAATGTCAAGGGTTAAGTCATGCTATAATACAAACAGTCAAGACTAAACTTTTTTATTATGTAATGCTTAGTTACCGGTAGAAAGGAGCCAAATATTAGAAAAATAGCCAGCACAATGGTCCATATTAGGAAGCTTACTAAGAAATGAGTTTGATAGTGACGTACGATTAAAGATGTAACGCCTACGACAACACATTCATACTGAAAAAAATTAATAAAAATAGATCATTTTGAACGAAATATACATATATGGGGTGAGAATCTTACAATTATAAAAGTCAATATCCAGTTCACTGGCGTGAAGAATCGCACATTTTCAAAGAAAATGAATAGAAGAAGGAGCAGCAGACTAAGCGAAAAGAATATTATGCCAATCCAATAATTGCTTGTGAAGTACCTATTTGTTTCTTCACTGTAAAAAATATACGCGAAATCGTAGGCAACTTTAAAGCCATTTATAACTTAATTACTTACATTAAATGAAAGAAATACCATTGCAGAACTGCAAAAAGCAAAAATACTCCCGTAAGCGTATATGCAAAACATGCAAATTTTTTCCGCTCTATAGTATAGTAATATTGCCGCTCTCCGTCTCCCATTGCATATATTTGAAATTGATTGTAATTTGAATTTTAATGCATATTTTTTTTGTGTACTTATTTAGAATGATAACTGTAGCAGTGTTTTTTGTGTATTTCAAAATTGTATTTGAAATACGTAACAAATGTGACCCATAAGCACAGTGTTGATATTTCGATTTCGATTGTATATTACGTAGATAGTGGTTTAGCAACACTGGTCAGATTTCGCGCATTTAATACAATGTTTTTAGCTCTCATCTGGTTATTGTAATAGAAATAGTATGTGTGACGAACTCGATATTTACGATGATCTGGACGATTTCCAGGAAGTTGAGGATAAGGTAAGTGCGCTGACATTATATGATCAACTGTGTCCAACTAATTATTCCCACAGAAATCCAAAGAGCTGCAGGCATGGGAAACAAAATATGCAAACCTACAAGTGGAAATCAACAATTATCAAATGCAAAACAAAACACTAGAAAAAAAAATCAAGACTATGGAAGTCAATTTCCAAAACTTACTAGACACTGCGAGGGCGGAAATCAAGCGCAAAGATACAATGATAACCCAGCTAAGAAAGGAGTAAGTTCTATGATATTATTTACCTCAGGCAGAAACTAAACAAAATTGCTTTGCAGAAAAGACGATATATGTTTCAGACGCCAGCGGCCCAACAAATTTGAGCCACCTGAGACTAATCACAAGACGGAGCATAAACGCTTGAAGCAGAAGGAAACTGCCGGAACGTCCGAAGTGGCAGAAAAAAGTGACAAGCGCGAAAATGTTACAAAAGATAAGCGAAACCCGGCTGAAGTCGAAAATAAATTGAAATCGGAGGATAAAGTCTGTGATAAGAGGAAGGACTGTAGATATACAACAAAGCAGCCGAGCTCAGAAAAATCTTCGCTTAATCGTGCAGTGGATACTTCGCGAACTCTGGATAGACATCGAAGCAGACGCCGTAGTCGGAGTCGAAGTCGAAGTCGTAGCGGCAATCGTGAAAGGGGCCGGAAAGAAGCACCGGCGGAAAAGAGAAACACCGGCAGCAGCAGGACAACAAGCTCTAAGGACTCAGCGAAGCGTCGTCGCAGTCGCAGTCGCTCACGTTCGCGTGCACGATCCAGTCATCACTCTAACCATAACAACAATTGGAAGCCCGGGTAAGCTTAAATAGCAATCAGTTATGCTGCTTGGTCGTATTTCCTGTCAATAAAGTCACTTAAATTGTCAGTTCGCGGGAACGGGAATCAAAGTCAGCAGCACACGAAAAGCGTAATAAAGATAAGACTACGGATATGCATTCTGTCAAATCAACAAAACAGGATAGCCCCACAAAAGGAACACCAATGGAACATTCTGCCAAAGTCAATGAAGTGCCATTGGCTATGGAGGGACAGTGCGCATCATGTGAACAGGACACTCTGCAAAGCAAAACATCAGCTGGAAATTTGGATCAATCAGAAAAGCAAGCGAAAAGTATTGATCAATCATCTGAACCTGCGGTAAACATAAAAAAGAGCCTTCCGGCGCAATTTCTAGCATTTGGGAATAACAAAGCTGAGCGAGGTGTTGATAAGAATATTGACGAGGTTAAAATTGTTAATGAGAGCGAAGAGAAATATGCGCGAGAAGGGCGAGCAGAAGTGATATTAAAAGAGATTTCTGAGCCTGATACACTCCTAACGAAAAAGATTCCAGATACGAATTTGGCAACTTGTGAATCTCAAACTGACACGAAATCTATTCAATGCACTGAAAACAATTCTAATGGTGCAGTTGAGATTAACATATCTGAATCAACTGTTGAAAATTATGACCAATGCGTTCCAGATACGAATTTGCCAACTTGTGAATCTCAAACTGACACGAAATCTATTCAATGCACTGAAAACAATTCTAATCGTGCAGTTGAGATTAACATATCTGAATCAACTGTTGAAAATGATGACCATGCGTCCTCTGAAGTTGAGTTAAAAAAGGCGTCAATGATTTATGCAGAGACAGCTGATAGGATTCCGGGCTTAGATTTAATAAATGAAGAAGACCAAGGCGAGGAAGAATCAACGGATGCTTTGGTGGATGCTTCAGAAGTTCAGACGAAAGCAGTAACGGCTGAAATAGAAGTGCTTAATTGTGCTGTAATTACAATTATTGATGAAAAATCGAATAGAGAATTAGAAACAGGAAAAAAGTTGCCCGAAACTGTTGATCTGAATCAGCTGACGAAAGAGGAGTCAAATAAAAGCAGTAAAGACTTTGAATGTGAGAATGAAACGAGCGATGCAAAACCGCAATCTTTTCAACAATCTCTTGCCTTAAATACAATGGAAGGCGATAACATAAGAAGTGAACGTGAAAGCAGTAGTAACGCCTTTGAGTTAGAGGACATGCATCTTTGCACTCCACCACGAACCGTTTCGCCAATTATTCAACGGTCACCTGACGATTATATTGTAACCCCTGCGCATCATGTTGGCAATATACCCGCAGATTCAGATGATGGACTTCTTATGAGGGATGACAAACTACCCAGCACGGTATCAATTGTAGAGCCATTTGTAGAGGATAATACCGTAACGGTAGAGGATGAAACGCGACCTGTTAAAGGTATTGAAATTATTGAAGATATTCGCTTACCTGTTATGATGGATATTGAGCATATTGCTCTGAGGGTAGATGGATTAAACGATGACATTCAAAACAAAGATGAGATAGAAGCGTCGCTAGTTGATTCAAATATTGCGAGTGCTGGAAAAGATATCGCTACTAGCAACATTGCAGTCGAGTCGAATACTCTGGTGGTGAGTACGACTTTGTTGCCAAAACCAGCAATTGTGGCAACGACTGTAATGTATGCACAGCCGGATTCAACCAAAGTCGATCACAATGAGGACGATCGCAATGAGCGAAAGGCGGTCGAGCGGGATTCACTACTAGAAGATACAAGAGAAAAGACTTTCAATACACGTCTTGAATCAGACAACATTGAAATAGCATTGGAGCAATTGCATCATCAGTCTCAAACCAGTATCGAAGAACAGCCTGATGAAGCCACTGTTACCTCCACATCTATGAAGACTCCCAAGCAGGACCTATTGAACATCTTAACCCAATCTCCCGTGCAACAGCCTACTGCAGTCGAGACCGTCAGCCTTTATCCGAAGAAACCAAAAAACAAATCCAAAAAGACTAAAAAGAGATGCACAACGCCAGAAAAGAGCGATAAGACTCCACTGAAAAAACGCAAAATAAATGTAGAAGACTCCGATGATCAAGTTGTGCCGCAAACGCCACCAGATACAGCTATAGTTGAGTTTCCGCCGGCTGCGCATGTCACTATTGAGGAAACTTTCAATGCAAGCGGATTGGAGCAGGATCAAAGCTTCGGCAGCGATTCATCCATTGTGACTAAGCGCTGCTCCCTCGGCCATAGTGACTATCAGTTCGAGCGAATTAACGACGAGGTTGTACTGCGAGTCACACGCCGTGGACGGCGACGACGTATCGTTCCACCAGCAGCCATTGATGAGCCATGAGTAAGTTTGTTTTAAATCCATGGCAATGGACTTGCCATGCATAATATTTATTTATGCAGTATGTATATATATACGAAAATTTATCAAATAAAGTTTTGATTTCCAATAATGTATTAAAAGTATACAAACAAAATTCACTTAAATTTGATTGCCTTAAGCGTTATTTTTTATAGTGTCGTGTCCGCCTCAAATTTGATCATAATAGGAGTATACGCAGATCCAAAAGTATATTGCCACAACTATGGAAAGAAAGAAGTATTCGCTACAAGAACTATTGGTATTCAAGTGAAAACATAAGTACTTAGAGAAATGCAAGAAAATACATATATTACAACATCAGTCAATCCCGAAATCGCTAAAAGTATAATAAAACAAATCGTAAAAATTACTATAATAGCTCCAAGTAACAAATAACAAATGACTAATGATTTTTTCGGCTGCGAAATAGAAGATTACAAGAAAATTTTCATTTAGTTTATCAAGTTTTGTATATGTAAAATAATTTATAACGCACCACAAATACTGAAACTATTAGGAGAATGCACGTAATAAAATAGAGTACATTAAATATATTTAAACAAATATTAAATTCCGTGTATTCAGCTGTAAGTTTCAAAATATTAACAAACCAAAAATTGTATTATGGCTCAATCGAAAACTTACTGTTATACAAAAATAGTGCCAAGATATTCGTAATAATTTCAATCACGCCTATGATTAGGCATCCCCATTTAAGTTCAATACAGCATAAAAATTTTCGAACAGTAAACATTCTTATAGATTTGTTGTTTGTTTTTTCTTGGTATTTCAAAATAAGTAATTCAGTTAAAGTACAAAATTGTAATAAACTGACTTGATTTAACGATGTAAAGTGCAAAGCTGAGTTGATTTATGTAAAACGCATATTTTTTAACGAGAAAAAAAAGATCGCATGAATGTTTGCCTCCAGGTCCAAATAAATGAATATTTTTAATGAGCAGATTTTCACATAAAGATGTAACGTAAGACGTAACAAATTTGATTAGGCTATATATATTCCCCCAAAGTTTATCTAATGACATCGTAGTTCATCCATTCATCGATATGTAAATGTTGGCATCAATTTGATTGCCCGAAAAATACACGACTGAATACCCAATAATTTAAAGCATCATAATGGTATCATGTGCGTCTTAAATCTTCTCATAATAGGAGTATGCACAGATCCAAAAGTAGATTCCCAGAACTATGAAAGGAAAGAGCTATTCATAACAAATACTATCAAGTCAAAGCATAATTACCTAGCATAATGACAATTAGTACATATGAGATAACATTACTTGATCCAACGACTGCGAGACATATAACAATTATTATCACCAAAATTAGTTTTATAGCGTGAAGTATTAAAAAGCAAATTACTAAAGGTTTTTTTGGCTGTGAAATAGAAGAAAAGGTTACTTTTAATTTACCTGATCAATTTTAGTAAAAGTAAAACAATTTTAGACCTACCACAAATGCTGCCACTATTAGAAGAATGCAAGTTATTAGGTGGAGTATAAACACTAAGGCAACAACATAACTCAATTCCACGTACACACCTGTGAGTTTGTCAATATATTAAAATCGAAACATATTATTAGATGCAATCAGAAGCTTACAATGCATTAAAAGTAATGCCAAAATATCCAGAATAATTTCAACGATTCCTATGATTAGGCATCCCCATTTTAGTTCAAGAAAGCAAAAAAAATTTTCAACAGAAATCATTTTAGATATTTATAGTGTTGCCTTTGTTTTGTGTTTGTACTGAAATCTATATCACTATAGAAGGGAAAGTATGAGAACAAAGCTGACTAGATTTTAAGTTATTCAATTTTGTATTTTCTAATGAGCATAAATTAGATCACGTGCGACATTGCTCCTGGTCCAAAAACCTGTGAACTTAAAAATTGTTTAATGTGTAAAATTTGTCCTATAATTTAACATAATAATTAAGCCCCAAAATTCAGCCAAAGAGACCATTAATTATTAGATCAAAAAGTTAATTTATTCAAATAAAACGCTATTAGTAGACCAAGTAGCTTCAGGCAAACTCAAGGAATTCATTTTTGTCAAACATTAGAGAAAAGTACGCACCTCAAGGTGATTCTTACAGAAAATTAAGAAAGGATGAAGATATAATTTAAATAACTTGATTGTTAGTGAGAGAAAAGATTAGTTTGTGTTTTAGGTGTTTTTGCATCTTATTATAAATCGATTTCTCAGAAATAGAACTAGATTGAGAATAAATTGCAGACTCGTAGCATTTACCATTTGGGCTGAGCGCTGATAGTTCAGTCACTGATTGAATCAGGCAGTCAGTCAAGAGCAACAACTTCGTATATATGTATAAATATAAATTTATATTATATACACAAAAACAAAATTTGTATATTTCGATTGGATAAGCCGTGGCTAAATTTAAAAAAAACCGCTGGTATACGAAGAATTCAATGGAGTATTGTCTCGACTTCAGAGATCAAAACCATTTCCACCCTCCTTCTCTTCTATCCATTTTTATTTCTTTCAAAAATTTGCATACAAGACAGTTATTAAAAAGAAAAACGGCTTAATTCTTGTCAAGTTGATTGATAATTAGGGCTCATAGATAGTCTAATGTTGATTGTACCTCTAGCGATGACTCTTCACCAAGTGCTTTGTACCAAGAGTAGGCGCAGAACCAAAAGTAAATGCTGATGGCTGTGTATTAAAATACAAGGATTAAATAATTAAAAAAATATAGCATTGACTTACACAGAATTAAATATTCTAATATGCATCTAGCAGGGTGATATGAGTTCGTTACATTAATCCATATAAAAATAGCTGAGCTATAAAACAGTCGAATATGGATAGTTAATAAGTACAAAAGGACAAACATCTTGTTCTTCTGTAATTGGAAAAGACTTCAAGCATACTTTAAAGTATATTTTTACGATTACATACCAATAAAACTGAAATGATTAGAAAGCTGCAGCCTACCATATGGGAAATATAAGCGAAAAGCATGAAATAATACCAAGCCTCGATTACAAGTTCTGTGAATGAATACCATATTTAACAATTTATAATTCGAAAGTTGTATTGAAATAAAATAATTACTTTCTGAGTCGTCAAGGCCCGCCGAGCATATTGCAATATCGATCAAAGCGATTAAAATTATTCCCCATTTTAGATTGAAGAATTTCCGAAATCTTTGTAATAGACTCATAGTCTATTTATTGTTTTTCAACAATTTATTAAAAACTTCAAATTTGAAAAAAGGATATGATTTGTTCATCGAAGCATGTTGGAAGTTTTTTTTTTATAATTTCTTATGATTATGTCTGTTTTAGGATATTGATACAATTATTATTAACTAGAGAAATTTGTCAAGGTTTTTTTTTTCAAAATATGTTTTGTAACAAAGAACAAGTGAAATATTAGAAAACTCCTTGACCACAGTATCGAAGAGTTAGCTTTCGTCGTGTATATAAAATAAACCAAATCAACTTTCATAGATTTTGACAACTAAGGATTTAATCTCTGCTACACTGGTCATAAATAACTAGCTATTCCTATTCATTTATCATTCGCATCTTATGCTTGTTTTGGCCTTTCCTCGCCCAGCAGCAAGCGATGCACTATGGGCAGCTTGAATATTGGCACCGATAGCAGTGCCCCCAGACAGGCGCCGATCCAATAAACGATTATATGCTCCAGGTTGCTGTGGCCACGGCAACCCCATTTAAGAGCTGTTGCTAGTACTGGATTAAAGTAGCCGCCGGAAAAGTTGAATGCTGCAAGCAGGGCATAATTAAAAGCGTAAACTTTTTGAGAGGACATAGCAGCAATTGGAAGCCACGTTCGAAACGGGCGAATACTTACCTGCTACCACGAGACTGGTGCCAATAAAGGAATCAATGTAGCTACTAAACTTTGGCTCATGCGCGCTAAGAGTTTTTGAGGCGAGGCGACAGAGCAGGGTAGCTATGCCCTCAATAGCAGCGCCCAAATAAGGGCTAACCTGCAAGTCGGCATTGCATTCCTCGAATGCTCGTCCCTTGTGTGTTTCGGCAAACTCCAGCCACCAGAAGACTTGAACAATACGGTATACACAGCAGCCGCCCATTAGTTCGGCCCAGGTACGTAATGCCATCTCCTTGAAGCTGGTCCGACCCTCCAGCACATCCTCCATGTGCGTATATGGACATGCGGAGGCATCTCCCCACACCTTGCCCCACCAGATGGTCAGCAGGAACAGAAAGATGGCATAGGTGGCCACGCCAAAGTTATCCGCCACTGTCCATATGGTAACGATCATTACAAGCTGTTTAGTGTCATTCTCCTTAAAGATCTGCCCTTACCAATGATCAGCTCAAAGCAGCAGGCGCACAACTCGGCCGCTGCGATGGCCTCGTTCATCAGCACTGGCACGATGCCTTCGCTACTGAGGAGTCGTCGGCTAACTCGGCGAGCAATCTGGGCTGCTATGCAGCAGCCGACCATGAAGCCGGCGCTAATCCCCAAGGACGTCAGCGACATTATGACGTATCTTGAAGAGTAAATTCAGTTATAGTTGAGTTGTGTTTGAAGGATTACCAATGTATATACAGACAAAAATCTTCTTATTTAGTTTGTTTCTTGCATACATATGTACACACACATACATTTTTTTAAACTATTTTCGAATTCTCAGCACGCCAATAATGTGCTAAAAATATTTGTAGCTTGTTCAACAAGAGAAATAACATCAATTCGTGATTTTTCTTTTTTTATTTTTGCGAAATTTTTTATTTTAATCATTCTATTTCTTAGTTTTCTTGTTATTCAACTCTTTTTGTAGAAATTGCTTTAATCAATTTTTTGTTCAATGTACCAATTGTTGGATTTGTTGCGAATATTGTGAAAATTTATTTTTTCTTTAAGATGTGTTGCTTGTACTTTTACGACAGTGGCTGTTATAATATTATTGATCATTTTAAAATTTGTATAAAATACATACTATATAAATTCGTTTTGTAATTGGCCTATGTACCGGCACAAGACCGTCAAACAATTGTGAGCTTTCGTCGTTGTCGACACAGACTGAAGAACGACTGAATGGATTATTTACTCTCAGCATTGTCGCTCATCGCGTTGATCTATTATTAAGCTAATGGCTAGCGCTCAATTCTCATTGGAATTACATACACTCGTCTACAAGAAACTCATTTATTGAGCATTGTGTGCTGAGCAGTGTAAGTTCGTTCGTGATTTAAAGATCATTGTGAGCTAAATTAATTTCTGTTTTGTTGTGTTGGGAGTTTATTTATATTATTGTATTGAGCAATTTTTAAAAGAACGTTAAATCGTAAAAGTGTGACCACATTTCAGAAAAGTAAATATCGATATAATTTTCAATTAACAGTAACTGTTATAGTTCAACAGTGCTATTTGAGCATAACAACGAAACAGTAATTTTACACTGTTCAACAGTCCTATTTGAGCATAACATCCCAGCAATAATTTTACAGAAAATACAAGTGAGTTTGGTTTACATAAACAACCTCTTTAATAAATCATTTATTAACCGCAACGAAACATGTATCAGTGATTCGACGAATTTGCCGGCCAGGCTTCATAAAATTACCCTTGGCATATTGTGGTGGCAGCTGCCGTCAGTATGCAAGCACACCAGTCACAGAACCGGCAACGGCATCGGCAACAACAGCATCAACTAAAAAGATGACTGTGGGCGATGGCTTCACGGATTGGCGCCCCATTTACCATCTTCCTTCGATCCGGTGGGTAGCAGCCTTCAATCGTCTTAAAATGTATCAGGCTGCTGTCACTGCGGCTGCCACACCATTGGCCTTTACTCTAACTCAGGCTGGCCAGGTGTCTGGAGATGCACTTGGAATTTGTGCCTCAATAGGAGTCAGTGGGCTGATCACATTATCATTGGGCAGTTACGTTGCATCCAATGTGATAGGTTTTATCTACATTAACGATCAGGAAGATCGGCTAAAACTGGCATACGTCGATTTCTGGGGGCGTCGTCAGGAGGCCATGGTTGATATTGAGGATATACTCCCAGACTGGGAACTCAAGAGGACCACACGTTTGGGCTTCTATCAGGCAATATGTCTGCGTACTGATAAGAAACAGCGCTTTAAGTTACTTCAACGATTTGGTGTTATCACGGATCCTCTGATATTCGAGGGTCTTTTCGGGCAATAAAGGGCTTTGTTATGGATATTTATCATGTTATTGTAAATAATCGGAGACAAGTTAATATGTTAATATAGATTAAAAATATAAAAAAGCGTTATTAATTGGTGTTAAATATTTGGTTCATAAAAATCTAAACAAATGTCTTTTAAGATGTAAATAAAAATCTTAGCATCCGATATTGCAAGAATAAATATTACATTTAAGTTAAAATAAGTTTGGATTAAAAAAGGGAGGCAATATTATGTTAAGAAATGTATTTTTAGAGATTAGCGTGAAGTCTCGAGAAACAATAGATTTGTTAACTTAACATTAACTTCTAACTGATTCTAGATATCACATACCACGACTTACGCTATGCATCACACCTTTTATGGTCTCGTTTATATCCGCAGTAATAATACAATCATATAAGAGAAGCGATTTAAAGAAGTCATGCCAATATAGTAGGAGTAGTCATTGATTTATTATCACACCTTGGCAATGGGCTATCTAAACTTGAACAGAGTGGGTAACAGAGTGACTCTAACATTTGCCTAGTTTTAATTAATAGATTTGCAGTTAATAGATTTTGGCAACTTGAGAGGAATCCTTATAGTTCGCTACAAATGTAGATTCACAGTGTTATCAACAAGCTTGCTGATGGCTTGTTTATCATGGTTCTTGTACAGCATCAAGGATATGTTGACCAGAAACGGAGCCGCTAGCCAGATGATGCGTGTACCAATGCCCGTGGCCTCGCGATGAAATATGCCAGAGGCGGCGCCACGACCCGTATTGCAGAAGGATTCCTCGCAGCAAGAAGTGCAGGCATAGAGCTTGGTGCGCTCGCCAATAATGATGCAGCCGGGCTCACAGTTGACAGCGCAGCGACGATCCAAGGACCACATCTTCGGCGAACTGGTCGAGTTCTCCGTGCTCGTGGTGTAGGAGAAACGCTTGACCTGAAAAGGAAGAACATTACCAGTACTGTACTGTAATCCACAAAGTTTACTTACCATGCAGATGAACTCCTCGCCCTGGCATTTCTTCATCATTGCTGTGTCATTGCGCACGATAACATCGACGCAGGCCTGACCATCGTCCATGGTATCGCAGGCATAGCACCAGAGCTTGTTCACCCGCTCAATTGCAGCGGCAGTGCGATGAATGTGTCCGCCGCTGGTCAGTGAATTGCTTAAGCTGATACCAGGGCTGGCGGTCAATCCTCCAGGCGAGCTGGTGCCCGTGCCAGTCACTGTGCACACAGAGATTCATTCATTGATTTTCTCAGCCAAGTTGAAGGACGTCGTTTCTCTTCACTTACCGTTATTTACGCAGGCAGTGAACACAATGGAGCAGAAGGTCAGCACGAAATAGGCGAGCGTGAGCAACGTTCGGGTCATGATGAGGCCACTGGCAGCCAACTGGATCAACTAACACCTTTTCTAAACTAGAATCTAGCAAGCCCAAACTGCCTTTCGACCTTTGTTTATATGCCAACAAAAAACTAAAGCGAATGTCAGAAGAAATGCAGACAAGAAGGACATGCGCAATGATAACCAGCCAGGATGTGTGAGCTTGATATACAATCAGCTGCTTTTAGTAAACTTTTTAAAATCAACAATTGGAAATAACGAGAATGTGAAATCTGGTCGCAACAGGTTCATGCGAGTTCTGCTCTAATACTATTTTGTATTTATAATTGGAAATTTAAAATGCAATCCATATAGATCTCCTCATTTTCATATTCGTCGAGTTCCCATCCGAACACTGCAATATTATTGAGTACAGACTGCAGCCAATATTGGTATTGAGCAACAGTAAAGCAATTTTCAGTTTAATTACTTATGGTAATCGTGATACTCGCGTGATCTTTAAATATTGTTTTGTTGCTATAACTATGTATATTGTATTTACGTGATATAAAATTACTTCGATGTCTTGGTTAAAATCAGTTCAATTAAACGTTTTCAAATTAGTATAATGACGTAGCTCGCAGCCTCTGTCACGCAGCATAATAAATGTATTACGGAGAATGGCTGTACTTGGTACTCTGTAGTACGTTTTTGTTATAAATAAAATGTCAACCAATAGGAAGACACAATACTTTACAATGATTTTAAATGATTGCATAGATTTGTTACCAAATAAATAGCTGCCCAATGTCAATGATCGCGGATTTTTCAACACAGTATTCTATTGGTATTGGCGTCATCAGCAAGTTGGCAGCACCACGAAATCATATTAACGGCAGAGGCAGACCAAGCGAATAGGGTGGAAAACGGAATGCATGAGAACGCGACGCTTGTATTTGTTCGCTGGCATTTCAATAAAAAATATAAATAAAAACTGCGATGCGTGCAATTTACTAAACTAAGTAAACATATTTCCAAAATAAAAAATACAATTTAAACTAATTAAGTCCGACAAGTAAAAAGGAAGCAGCAAAACAATCGACAATAAAGTGAATTTCGCGGGTCAACGAAAAAGAATCGGCAATCGGAAAAACAAACACAGAATGGCCAATCCAAAGGGAAGCAAAAAGCGCAATAAAAAAGCCATCGAAAAGGAAAATGTGGAGGAGCCGCCCATCAACCGGAAGCGGGGGAACATCAAAATGGGCCATGAACCCATGTACACAATTCTATCGAATGCCCAGCTCAACGAAACCTTTCACAAGCGCTACACCAAAGAGATGAAGCAACTGTACTCCAAGGTCGGTTAATATACATATATGTATATAGGAGTGCTATGTTTTTTTGGGTTGTTACTTGTGCCCCGTTGTGGTTGCAACGTTATGCATTTTTATTGGTATTTGCATTCTTATTCGCAGCTGGAGCATGATGCATTCATGGTTACATTCATCAGTATGTTCAAGACGGTGCTGGAGGCGGATGAGCACAACGAATACGGCAACACGGCGCTGGAATTCTGCGCCAAATTCGTCACCAGCTTCGAATCGGAGAAAACACATCCTATACTAGCCGAAACCTTCTCCTGGCTGCTATCGGTGAGTCTCCACTGCTACTAGTTTCCATGTCTCCATCTGGCCAAGTCTTAACGCTTCTATTCATTCTCTGGCAGACAATTTCAAATAGTCCGCACATTCGGTTTCGAATCTGTTTCTTTGTCAATAAGATCCTGAAACATCTGGGACCAAATGCCGCACTCGATGACACACAATGCGATCAAATACTGCACTACATGCTCGATCGCCTTAAAGACATGTCGGCCAGCGTGCGCAAGCAGGCCGTTCTGGCCATGCAACGCCTGCAGATGCCCGACAATCCAGATGATGAAGTGCTGTGTGCGTATCGCTATCATTTGAGTGCAGATCCGGCGGCGAGTGTGCGGCAGTGCATCATCACGTGCATGGGACGCAACTACTTGACTGTACCGCACATTCTGCAGCGTCTGTGGGATGTGGATGAAATGGTGCGCCGTCACACCTACGTTAACATGTGCAACTATCCGGTGCGGTCGTACAAGGTGTCGCAACGTCTCACGGTCATCGAGCGCGGCCTCAACGACAGCTCGGAGTCGGTGCGCAAGAATGTTATCAAATATATGCTGAAGGCATGGATTGAATCTTACCAGCAGAACTTTATACATCTCACAGCTGCGCTCAAGCTCGACTCCAACGAGGAGGAGATATTACGCTTTCGGCGCGTCGCTCGTCAAATGCTGCAGGTCATCTTTGAGCAGCACGACAATCAAAAGCTGGTCGACCAGCTGCCATTGTCCGAGGACTGCGAGCTGCATCGTTGTGTGCCCCATGAGGCTTTGACCGTGGAGCTTCTGCTCTACTGGCAATCTCTCAGCGACTACTTGCAGCACAGCATGGCCGACGAGTTCGAGCTAATCCTACCTGAGCTGAGCGTCTTCTGTGACTATGTAACGAAGTGAGTGTCGCACAGGAAACTAAATAGATTTATTCAAAATATTAATGTGTTTGTCTCATTTGCAGATTCTGCCAGTTCCAAAAGCCAGAGATGGATAAGTTCGCACAGATCGAGTTCCAGTGCATGCTACTTTCGTTGGTAGAAATGCTACATACATATGATTTGGGTGACGAAATCGGGCGTGACAATATGAAGGGACTGATCACACATCTGCTGAAGGAGTGCCTGCTCGATCACAAAATTATCGCTGTCCTGGTGCGCTGCATGGAGCAGCTGGTGAGCGATGTGAATGCACGCATGCAGTACTTTATTGATATCATCTATGAGATATGCGAACTAAATGCGAAGCAAAACGATTTGGTACATGATCGAAGCTTAATTGATAAATTGCTGGGCGACGGCGACACTGCTTTGGTCATGAATCTTAATTCGCTTAAGGTGAAAATCCTTGAGTTGGAGGAACTGGAAGAAAATTTTGTGCGCCAGAAGGAATATATACGGGCACAGGCTGTCAACGATGAGAAGATCGCCGTTACCGAAGAATACACGGATCTGATACAGCCGCTGCTGGAGAAGCATGGCGTGCTGGATCTGCCTGCACGACCCAAACTGTCCAAGCAGGAGCGTGTGCTTAAAGGTCTCCACATATCCTTCTACATGGTTGCCTCCGAGCAAGTGACTTCTCTCAATCCCAGCATATGCAAGCTCTACAAGGTGAACGAATAAATTCGAAAATTTCCAATGCAATTGATTGATAATCTTTAGTTTTGAACTGCAGGATTTTGTGTGTCGCCACTTGGCATCCTCGGAAGTGGACATCTTCGAATGGGCCATCAAATGTGGTGCCACATTCAGCATCTTCTACGAGGCATACACAAAGGAGGTGTTCGATGTGATTGTCGATCAGTTCTACAAGGACAACAATTTACGGCTCTGCGAGACAGCAGCACAGTGTCTATTCGAGCTGATGGATCACTATGGTGTTGATTACTTCATCGATTTGAATCAAACAGCCACGAACCAGGGACAGGCGCCCAAATCGAAACGTCGTTTGCTGTACACCATGCAGGACTTTTACGACGGCGAGGAGGATCGCAGTCAGAGTCAGAACAATGATCAAAACACTGACATCATTGGCGTGATGGGATTCTTTGTCGAAAAGGTCGTTGACAAGAGCATATTGGTGGCCATTGTGCGTGGTCTTTGCCGTTTAGTGTTGCGCGGTCAGCTGGATAATCGAACCGATATTTTGGAAAAGCTGCTCAAGCGTTACTTTAATCCAAATACGGGTAAGTTAAAATTTAATTTACGCGATAAACTTATTAGTGATATGTTTTCTTTTGCTATCTAGATCCAATTGTTAGCCAGGTGCTGGGCATGTTCTTTGAGAATGTTGTGGAGCAGAACCTCCAGAGCATACTGCAGCCCTGTTTGCTGCCCATTGTATGGTCCATCATGAACAGTAGCTACGATTCACCGCTGCATGACGTGGTGCCCGGTCATGTGTCCAAGTTCTTCATCGGTCTGACTGTTCAGGAGAAGAGCACCCCCGAAAACAATATACACAATCAGATTGCGCTCAGTTTTCTGCATTACATACACAACTATTACACGGAACGCAAGGAAATGTGCCGTTTGCTTGCTAAGGATATTATCACACTCAAGCTGAATGTTTCAAATAGTCCACAAGTGAAAGATGAGATGCTCGAGGTGGCTGACAAGTTGCTTAATGTGAGTAGACCCTACCGTTGATACGGCTGAAGAGTTTTATTTTATTAATTTGGTTAACAATTTGCAGAGTGAACTGGAGCCACGATTGATACGCAACATTAATGACTTTAAAGATATGTTGAACGGATCCTTGAAGCCGCCTGCACGCAACATGGAGGGCAATGAAAGCGAGAACGATGGAGAGGAATGTGATAGCGTTACGGCTACCATAGCTTCTACATCAGAGTGCCCTGCCCCACAGCGGAAAACAATACTGCCATCCTTAGTTGAAGAAGTCGACGCAGTGCCGGCATCACCAGCTTCAGCAGTAGCACCACGCACAGCGCCCTCAACGCCCGTCCCATCAGCGCCATCGACACCAGTTCCAGCCGAGGCTACTGAGACGGTGCTGACCACCTATGGTACAAAGAATCAAGTGGGCTTACGCTACCTGCGACGTTCGTTACACAATTCCATAAGTCATTCGGATGGAGACAGCATATGTGGTTCGCAATCGCCGTCGCGAGATTCAGAGCCAGCCGAACAAAAAAAGAACGAAGCCAATGAAATAAGTAAGAGAAATCTGCGTCGAGTCAAAACGAAAGAACGCTTAGAGCAAGCAATGGCGCGTGCATCCAAGACGCCTGAGAAGCGTTCACAAACGCCCGAAGCAGAAACGCCGAAGGCGTCAAATGCAAGCGTAAATGAAAGCACAATTAAATCTACCAATAAAACCGCAAGTGAATCCGCAAATGAAACAACAAGTGATGTCACAAGTGAAACAACTGCAGCCACAATTATTGAAGTTGTTCCCGCAACTCCTGTATTAAATGAATCTGTAAGTTTGTACATACATATTTATTAAACTATGGGTTTAACCTTCCAACTTCATTGTGTAGCATGACGACTCGGAAGTGATTGAGGATTCACCCACGGCCGTCGTTTCTAGTTCGTCACCAACTAAGCACAATGCAACCAGTCTGCGCATGCGCTCAATGCGCAACCGAAGGGCAGCAGGTGCTCGCACCTCGCCCACTGGCAGCAGTAAAGTGAGTACACGCACACGCGCACGCATGCGCTTGCAGCCCTAAGCAGGAGCACACACTAGATGTAGCAGAGACCTGTAGATTTTCCACGTCCAATGAACACGGAAGAAACACTAGACTTAGTTCGCTTTGTACTTTGTAGTTTTTAGTTAAGTAGTTAGTTAAGTCAAAGACAAGAAATTAAGCTTTGATTGATGTATCTTAAGAAGCTCGTGGAAAAAAAATTGAAATGACAATAACAAAAAATACCATAAACTGAACGTTTTAAAAAGTTTAAATGAAACACTTAAAACCAAACGCTGTTTTCTTTATGCCACTGCAAGTACAAATTAGATTCTAATGTACGTAGTTTAACTATATACTTAGCACCAGTTTGAACTGACTCTTGTTTACTTATTCTTTTATTCATTATTTTGATTTTCCATTCTGTTTTTCATTTTTTCTTTAGAAGCGCAAAGTTCTACACCTTGAGATTCAGACACCGCTGCGCAATGGACGCAAACGAGTGCTGCGCAAGTCGTTTCATAAAGCGCCAGCGTCGTCTTCGTTGCTGTCACAGTCCTCCGATTCGGGCACATCCTCACATCGCATCTCGCCACTGCGAAAGCAACAGCGATTGGATGCAAAGACGCCAACGCGGCAGAGTAGCAGCGTTGCGGTAACAGCGAATAGCGAGAAGAACACAAACAGTCCCACAGGCAGCACCGCCTCCTCTATCAAGGAGAACACGATACCAACGGATAATCCCTCACACAAAACGCCGAAACCTAAAAAGCTATCCACATCCACGCAGCAAACGTTGACCAGCTCTCCAGCGTCACGGGTGACCACGCGGCATTCCGCTCGTAAACTGCGCATTAATGCCATGCGCGTCACCCGCAAACGCATATCTTTGGAATTGAGTCTGACCGAGGGCAACGCTAAGATGCCCACGCCAAAGCGAGTGCGCCAGGACAAGCCCCGTTCCAGCATCCCAGCTGCCAGTGAACGCTCCACGGCCACCACAAGAACCACACGAAGTGCAACCAAAGCCCCATCAACATCACGGGAAACCAGAACAGGCCGTGCAGCCCAAACAGAGGGAGCGTCTTCCTCCTTTGCATCTGCCCCCAACCGTCGCAAGTAGAATTCTCAATCCCCCCTTCCATTGACCCTATCCTCATTCTTATCTGACATCCTACATACAATAACTAGTTTAATTTTCAAGTGTTTTAATTTGTTTGTGTTCTTTGACTGTAAGCCTATAACATTGTACGCGTTTCAATGCTTAATCCTTGTAAATTTTATGTATAATACGTAGTCTTGTTTAAATATAATTATTTAAAAAAAAAGCAGCAAATGTTACATATAGAAAAGGGTGTAAAAGCATATTGCTAAGTTTTTGGATTTTCTAACGAATATTTTAGACGATGCACTTAGCTTACTGACATTCAATAATCAGTAATAGCAAACAAACAGAAGCAAACTAATATCTTGAAAATATAGCTGACTACACATCTATGTATATTATAAATTCTATAATTAAATGTATAGAGCAAACCTTCGTTATTCAAACTGTAGCTCTAATTTGTATTACAATCATTTTAATAATATTATTAACCGAGCTGAAGTTTTGATGCTGATAATAAGAATCAACAAGTAAGAAAGCTACAGTCGAGAGTTCTCGACCGTATGATACCCGCAACCCATTTCGAGAGAAAACAAAAAGCTTGAATGATATTTTAACAAAAAATATACCAACGAATATACTAAAATTTGTTTTTTTGTATAGATAGATATTAGATATAGATATTTTTTTTTAAATCCATTAAATACCGACATGGTCACTCTGTCAAATAAACAAACAAAGCGCGAGCAGCTGCAACTGAATTTTGCATATAAAATTGATTCTTTAATAACTTCCTTGTTTTTCACTCAATCTCAACCAAATTCACAGGAATCATTGAGAATATAATTGTTATTATGCATACCAAAATTCAATGCTCTAGGTCTATTATTACGGCTTTTACAGTTTTTGGGGCGGAAAGGGGCGTGGCAAAAATGTAAAACAAACTTGATCTGCGTAAGACCTACACAAATACTGTCACCAAATTTGATATCTCTAGGTCATTCACACACTTAATACGTCCATATGCACTGGGCACAAAAATTTTGATAAATAATTTAACGAATAACTTTTGTTCTACTTATCCGATCTGTACCAAAATTACAGGGTATATTAAGAGTTTTTACATAAAAAAAACTTGACTTTTTCTAGACTAATGTTTATTGTGGGAGAAGGGGGCGTGTCATCCAACTTTTGAAATAAACTTGATCTGCGTAGGGTATGAAGGAAACTTTTTGCCAAATTTGGTGTCTCTATGTCTTATAGTCTCTGAGATCCAGGTGTTCATACGGACAGACAGACGGACATGGCTATATCATCTCGGCTGTTGACGCTGATCAAGAATATATATACTTTATGGGGTCGGAGATGCCTCCTTCTGCCTGTTACATACATTTTCTGTTGGCACTAAGTCATAATACCCTTCTACCCTATGGGTAGCGGGTATAAAAACGAGAAGAATCATTTCTTTGGCAATAGGTGTTACCTGCGTTATATATGCCACGATAATACTCGCAAAAGATACACTTCATTCCTTGGTTTTACAGAATGTATTTATTTCGTGAATGGTGTGGAGGTGATCCTTCGAAACTGGCGATATATGGGACAGAATACATACATATATATAGTATACAATTAATTAAGAACTAGAAAAGTTGCATTATCGGATAAGTACATGCTGAGATTCGTTCATACATCGTCGAGAGGCGTATGAAATAATATTAGAAACTTTTTTTGAGCAGTGATTGAGTTGAGTTCGAGATGAAAGGAAATCCTTAGTTGCTAGAATTAGAATTAAAGACTGCAAATGGTTTAGATACAATTATGTAGTTATGTAGTTGAGAGTAGACGATAAGGCCATGGAGGTTTGTTTTGAACAGGCACATGGTTTTTGTATGTATAAGGAATTAACTTCCTTCATTCCTTTGCGATCAGGGCTCAGAGTTTAATGCCCTTCAGCTTGACAGCTGTGGTATGCAGATCCCATTCCTGTTGCTGCAGCGCCTCGTAGGCCGCCGCCAGACTGAGTTCCGACTCCGCGAGTATATTCTGCAGTTTGATCAGTTTTATGGACTTGTGCACATCCCAGTTGATGAACTCTAGTGCGCCCAGGCAACGAGTGGGCGTGCTCTGCGATAAAGAATTGATAAAAATGTCATTTATGAGGAAAATGAATTATATATTGCTCAACTTACATCCTTGCCCAGCACTTTGACCATAATGCGCACCTCGTCCGAGTCAACGCCGCGCTCACAGCCACGCGGCTTCTTGTCCGAGAACTCCAGCAGATCCTCACAGCTCACCGAATTCGAATCGGCCAAACGTGCCGCTGTTGCCGCAAAATACTCGGCTTCCGTTTGCGGCTTCTGGGAAGCAGTCGTTGCGGTATTTGATGCAGCTGCTTTCGAATCATTGCCATTGATGGTGACGCTGTGATTCATCGCTTGATTGACGGAGGCGCGCACCTTCTTGAAGAGCGCATTTCCAGCGAGCTCGTTGTCGGCGCAGCCGAAGCGTCGCAAGCTGCCACTCTCCTGAGGCGCATCTTGCGGCATTGCAGCTGCCTCCGCTGCCACTGCAGCGGCCGCCACAGCCGTTGCTGCAGTGGGAGCCATCTCCTGGGGCACTGCCTCAGAGTCGAGTGTGGTCGAACTGCTGCTGCTGGCCAGCGGTTTGTCCAAGTTGCGCAGCTCATCGTCGTTAACATAGAGTCCCGAGATTTGTGTCGGTTCAAAGCCCACGTCCTTGCTTTTGTTGTAGTGGTCCTTCTGTATGGAAAAGCTGAGGAAACCATCAGTCACATCCGGTGACTGCAGCACCCCATCTTTGCCCAGATCGGCCTCCAGTATGCTCTCGAACTGCAGCGATGCACTGTCCGTCAGTCCAGCGGCATCGGCAGGCGTCAGCTTGTCCAGATTCTGATAGGTGTGCGACGATTTGTCACCAGCCATGGCTGGCATGTTCTCATATTCTCGAACATCTGAACGTCGACGCACGCTGTTGGAACGCACAGCGGCTACCACTTCAATGGAGCGTGCAGGCTGCTGATGCTCTCGCGCTGTGGCTGATGCTCCTCCTGAGTTCCTGCTCGACGCATCCTCATCGAAGTCCGCCAGCTTGTTGAGTGTGCGCTGCACACCGTTGGCTGGTATAATCAGTGGATATTTGCGCACATGACGCTTGGTGCTGGTCTTCACCTGCTTCTTGCCTTCGCGCGACGGCAGCGGCAAAGGATTCGCCTCCTGTGGCTCGGGAAACTTGTATGTGCCCAACGTCATGTAGCTGGGACTCTCACACGAGTCATTGGCGCCCAATGAGTTACGATTCTCATCCCCTCCATGTCGCTCCACACTCGCCTGCTCGGCACGACGCACACGATGTGCTGCTCCACGGGTGGGCAACGTCATGGGGCGCGCTGCCGGCGGCTGTGACGTGGATCGTGCACAGTCTGTGGCGTTGTTGATGGCTGCCTGCGGCTCCAGAGCAACGTTGGCTGGATGACTCAGTTGACTGGCCAGTCGGCGTGGCAGCGTCTTGGCATTCATCAGCTCAAACTCATTCGTGTCCATGTGGCGCAACAAAGTGGCCGCCGGACTGGGCCCGATGTCCAGCATGCCCTTGCGCTCGATCAGGCTGTTGTAGGCTTCGCGACCCTCTTCGCCAATCAGCGACTGTACGGAATGAAAGGGAATGAAATGAAGAGCAAGGATAAAGCAAATGTCCAAATAAATACAAAAAATAATAATAAATGGTAATATGTAAGGGAACGATTGATGAACAGAAGAGTTCAATGTAAATAGCAGCGCTATGTTAAGCTTCAGAATGTTAGCTTTTAACATTACTAACCGACCACTGTTCGCTGCTAAACTCAAAATCTTGAACAAATAATTACACACTTAAACTAAAAATCTCATTTAAAAAGCAAAAAATGATCAGGAGAAATATATATTTATATGTTAGCTTACAAAAGTAAAAGTGTAAATCTTTTACATTATGTATTCAATTAATCCAAGTAAAATTTAAGACAGTTACGGGTTTTTCTTTTGCTTTATTAAATCCCTTTAAATATACACAACGTTTTTGATTACCAATTGGTTTGTTTTCTTGTTTTTATCATTTGTTTGTTTGTTTATCGTTTGGTTCTTAGAATGCAAACTTTGTATATATATAATTACTTGGAAAAAGTTTTAGTTTAGTTTTGGATTTAGTTTTAGTTTTGGTTTTTGTTTGTGAAACGCTTCGAACGCATATTTTAGAATATCAATATATCAATTTGTAGTGTAATCTTGTAAGTAATGCTATATGAAATAGATATGAATTGTATGAACTTTGTAATCATAAGTAATATTATATTATATTATGTATATAAACTTTGTATATAAGTAATTCCATTTTTGTTTTGTTCACTTTGGTTGTGGTTATCATTATCATTATCAATAAATGCATAGAATGCGACAAATCTTTTTATTAAGAATATTTCCATATATCCATATATGTATGTATATATATATTTCTCATTGGAGCTCTATAAAAAAAGTGTAGATACGCCCAAGTGGCGCTTTGTGTAGTTAATCAACCTGGGGATTAACTCTCGGTTTACAATCGTATCGTTTTTGGAGAAAATGGAAATATTTATTTCACTTATGGATCTACCAATTAATTCGAGATTATTTTCCAATACCAACGAGTCCGTATCGTAATAGTATTCGTGTATATATAACTAAATTTCGACTCTCCGACGGTTTGCTCAGTATTATCATATATATAGTCTAATATATAAATATGTTTGGTTTATATATAGTAAAAATGCAAGCGTAAGGATATGGCACATAATACACATTTGCATATGTACGAGTTTTCGGACAATATATTTTCAATATCTATGCTTTTAGTTCTTCATTTAGTTGTTTTCCACTGTTAGACCTTTTTTGAAAATATGTGGTAAATTAGGTCTATTTGCTTCTTTTTTTTTGTTTTTTTTTTTGGGATGTTGTTGGCGATGAAAAAGGATTGTCAACTTGTGTGTATTTATTTGTTGTGTGTGTGTGTTTGTCTCGATGACTGTCGTTGTAATGGGTATCTGTGTGTGTGTCTGTGTGTACTGTTGTTCCTGTTTATACCCTGTCCAAATTTATACATGCAATGAGTTGTCGATTAGATCAATGTCAAGTGTTTTTTATTTTTCTGTATAATACTGTTGATATTCCTAATCTGATTTCTACTGATTGATTGTTGGATTGACGACACCGACAACCAGAAGCTCTGTTATGCTATGAGAGAGATGGGAATGGGGATGACGATGACGATGATAATGATCTGATCTGATAGGATTTTGGTTTCAAGAGCCGCCCCTTTTGCCCTGTCTTTCTGCCCCGTCTTCTTGCCTCATCTTTCTTTTTTGTCTAATCCTTCTGTCCTGGAAGCCTTTTCGTTGAAGAGTCAAGTCTCCTTTTGAGTATTAACGAATCTCTTCGGTTTGCTACTAAATTATTTAATATTGCTATAACATTATTGAGCTGTTTACTTTAAATATTTGGGTTCCGTTTCCCAGGCTGCCCTGAACTAGTTTTGTTGCATTATTGCTTATTGTAATTCTCAATTCGATTGATCTTTAACTGTAACTGTTAGTTGTATCTTTATCTGTTAGCTGCAATTGTATCTGTCTGTATGTGTAACTGACTTTGTATCTGCGACAAAAAACAAACAACTGTGTGCTTACGAGTACTCGTATTATTATCCGTTCTGAGAGGTCTTCCATGTTTCCAAATAAGGCACACTCTCAAAAATGCAAATCCATAAAAAATATACACGCTAATATGTTAAGAAAGGCTGCAAATATTTCTACAATTTACTTTTCGACACACCACCACACCACACCACACCTCAGCACAGCACACCACACTACAACACACATACACACACATCGATCGATGGGTCGAACGATCTGTGGCCTAATCCGAGAGTACATGGCCGAATAGTAAATTGAGAACATATTTCAGCATTTTCCTTAGTTATGGAGCCGGACTGGGCGGAATACGTGGCGCAACGAACTCGCGTCGAAACTGGAACTCGTCGCCACTCTCCGTGCTCGTGGATGAGCTGCTGTCACTCGAATCCCCTCCTGTTATCACCAATGGCAACTGCTGTGGTTGCGGTTGTTGTTGCTGCTGCTGCTGTTGTTGTTGGAGTTGCCGCCAATGCAACTCGTGCTGCTTCACTGTCGACACATGTATCTGCTCTGGCCAATGGAACTCTGTGGGCCGCTGTGGCTTCACCAGTTGCGGTTGCGATTGCTGTGACTGCGCATTGGTTCGCTGCTGCTTGAGCTCATCGGGCGAGCTGCCTACAAAGTTGGTGGACGTGGGACTCTTGCCCGTCAGGCGACTGATGTCAAACTCATGCAATAGAATGCCACCGCTCATTGGTCGCTGTACCGGCAGTGCAGCGGATGCAGTGCGATAAGTGGCCACAGCCGAAGAGGCCGCCGAAGAAGAGCCCGAACCCGAGCTGAGCTTCTGTGACGTTGTGGGCGCCAGCAACGCGTGCTGTGCCAACTGTGCCGTATAATTGTTGCCGGGTCCGCGTCCACCAAAGTCATAGATGCGTTCATCGTAGTGAAACTGCTCGTAGCCGGCGCCAGGTCGATGGAAGCTGCGTCGATTGCCGCCCAGATTGTAGTGTGGCGCCGACTTAATGCTCGAGTTGGAGCCGTAAAGCTGACGTGGTGAAATTATGGTATCCCGCTCATCCTGGCAGGCAGACTGCACCTGACGATTGAGACCAGCTCGCCGGCGACGGCACAACGAGCTGCTGGAGCTGACGGCGACGCTAGCTCTTATATCGCACTCGGAGCGCGCCAGGCTGGGCTTGGTGCGTGACTCCTCGCCGCTGGAGGAGCTGCTGGAGTCGAGCGTCATGGGATTGTAGCTGAGGCGGCGCAACGTGCGCGCTCTTATCGAGCGTGGCTTGTAGCTGGCTGAGCGTCGTGGCAACTGTTGCTGCTGCAGCTGGTGTTGTTGCTGCTGCTGCTGCTGCAGCTGTTGCTGCTGAGCATCGGAACGAAACTGGCGCTGCTTGGGATCGGACAGCACCGGCGATATGGGCTGGAAGCTCTCATTGAAGGAGGTGGAACGCTGGCGATAGCTCTTGCTGGCCACTGCATACACAGCGCTGCCACTGCTGGCATTTAAGCAGGAGGATTTCACCGGCGAGGCGCTGGCCAGCAGCTGTTTGGTGTGACCATTCCCGAAGCGTTCATAGCCACTGCTCATCACCACAGGCGGTGCACTGTATAGCGCCTCGCCCTTGATGGGGAAATAGCTCTCCTGCGGACTGTAGCTGCTCTTTTGGCTGCTGCGACGCGACAACGAAATATTCGTGTCCCGCGAGGCGAACCCCGTGTCCGGAGTGCTGCTGCGCTTGTCCTCCAGCAGCTTCTGTTCGCTGGCGTTGGCCACTTGCTGGCTGTGCAGCTGTGCCTGATTGTGCATGTACTGCAGATGCTTGTCCAGGTGACTGGTGGCCGCATTGAAGTCGAACATGGTCTGCACCCCATTGCTGTAGCTGTAGACGGCCGACTTTAGGCTGCCGGTGGCACTGCTGATGCCATCGTCCAACGAGCCCAGCAACTGAGGCAGCTGGTCATTCAAAATGGTATCATTGGAGTCGCTCTTGTCGAGCTCCGTGTACGTGTGCATAAAATCGAGGTTCAAAGCTTTCAGGGTGTTCTCAATGTCCATGATGTTGTCGTTGATGCTTGGCGGCTCCTCGGAGCTGCGTTCCCGATTCAAGGGACGGCTGAGTATTTCGCGTGATTTCTCAAAGAGAAAATCAGAACTCTCCTTGTCGAAGATCGGAATGCGCAGCTCGGAGCTGTTCTTGATCTCGCTCAACGAGCGAAATCGCTGCTTGATGTGAAGAGTGAAGGGAGTACAGAAACGAAAAGCAACCAAATGCAAAACAAACAACCAAAAAACAAAGCAAAGGGAATGAACGGAAGCACAACGCGAATGGGTGAAGAGAAGAGTGAAGACAAAAAACAGCGCTAGATTAGAGCATTGAGAATGCTACAGTCGAATGTGCTCGACTGTCAGATACCCGCTACCCATTTTTGTAGAGCAAAGTAAAACTGGAGAATGTGAAATGGTTCCCAAATTACTTTCAAATTGACCAATCCATTGGTATAAGTGATCTGTTCTCTATATTTTAGATCTAGGTGTTCAGACGAAACGGCAGACAGACAACGAATGGAAATACCTTAAGCTGACTTCTGTGTGCTACCCAATCAATCTGTGATCTTCAATAGGTTGCAATATCTTTCCACTATCTGGGAAGCGAGTAATCGGCGTTCAATTAACCACATAAATTTGTCTAGCTCTATGAATTCCCTGGGGTACTGGATTGGTTTATCGTGGTGTGCTCTGCCTACCTGTATGTCGGGTATACTTTGCAGTTCCTCTGTAAAGTTCTTCTTCTTGGAGAAGGGTGATGCACTGCCATGTGTGGGCGTCAGCGCCGAGTTGCGTGTGGCGCCTCCGACCATGTTGTTGGACTTGTCGCCGCCTCCGCTGCTCAAATGCGGCAAACGAAAGCTGAACTTGCGCTTGGGACTGTGCGCGGCTGGTGTGTGATCCGAGGCCAAGTCAATCATCGATCTGCAAAGAAACATTAAACTCTCATTCAGTATTAGTCATAAGTAACAAATGGTTGACTCACCTGGCACTGATTTCGTTGGCAATTTCGATGGCATGATTCAGTATCTTCTCATCCTTGACTGAAATGGGCTTTACAGTGCCCGTGGCTGGCTTCTTTTTCGAAAGCAGGCCATGCTTATTGCCATTGGTATCCCCTGCTTTATGCGCATACTTTGCGGACAGTTCTGCGAATTCATTTTTCGTATTTACTCGATCAAAGTCTGGTGACTTTGGCTGGCTGCCAGAGGCGCCACTAATCGAACCAAACATCGAATTGATTTCATCCAAAAGGGATGGGCCAAAGTCCAGTTTATCGCCTGTGATTTCATCATCGGATATCTCGTGATATTCATGCAGATCGTCGGTCGCATTACGCGAACTGGCACGCCAATGATTCGGTTCGACGCCTGTGGAGTGCAGACTCTTGCCATCGACGCCATAGTTATTGTTCTGCAGCGCATAGGCCAGCTGTTCCTCATCCAGTTTGTGCGAGGCAAAAGGATTTGAGCCAGCAAAGTCAAAGGAGCTCTGTCCATTGCTGGGTATCAATTTCGGTGTGTGCTCCGTGGAGGGAATAAATGTGGGATTCATGGAGGTGCCAGCACCCTCGGGAAAATAACCGCTGGCCGTTTGCAGTGAGTCGGGACTGGTTGGAGTTGGTGGCAGCAGCAGTGGCGTCTGCTCAATGTCCTCCGATGGCTTGTACGGCGTCACAATCTGCTTGGGCACATGGTTATACTGCGAATTGCATAATAGATAAGTAAACATCTTTACAGAGATGGCCACAACTTACATTCTGCGAGCTACCGAGAAAAGCTATATCTCCAAAGGTTGCGCCATCGATGCCCACATGTCCAGTGTGCTTAAAGTCATTCTGTGGCTTTGATATCATCTCGGTGCGCAGCTTGCGCTTGCTAATGCGGTGATCGCCCACGCGACTAAACGAGTCCCGATTGGAGCTGGGCAAGCCTTCGAGAAAGGCAACCGTATTCGAGGGATTGAAGTAGCCCGTCTTGCCAGTGCTTAGAACACCCTTCCAGAAGGGTGTGCCCGTGTTGCGATCCAGCACGCTGATAATGTCACCCTGGCGATACAACAAGTGATCCTTCTTCGGCTCCACGCAGTTGACCACAGCCTTTAGTTGCTCCGGCTTCATGTCGGGCAGCTGCTCGTAGATCTCACTAAACTTGGGGCGCTTGGCAGCGTCATCCTGCCAGCACTTCATCATGAGCGTGTAATACTCGCGTGGACAGCAGTCTGGCTGCTCCAGCCGTTGATAATTGGGCGCATCGATGGCCTCAAGTATTTGCAGACCAGTGAGAGCAGCCCAGGGCTGAAAGCCATACGAGAACATCTCCCAGAGGCAAACGCCATACGCCCAGACATCTGAGGCGTTGGTGAAACGCAAGTAATTGATGCACTCGGGAGCGCACCAGGCAATCGGCAGCTTAAGATTCACATTGAAATTGGTCTTGTAGTAGTCCTTGCCCACACCCAAGGCACGCGACAATCCAAAGTCCGAGATTTTCACCTTGTCCTTGCTGAATACCAGTATATTCCTCGCCGCCAAGTCCCTGTGAATGAGACGCTTCTGCTCTAGGTAGCGCATGCCATTGCAAATCTGCAGAGCGAACTCACAGAGCGTGGGTATGGTGAGGAAGCTGACACGCAAACCGGAATCCTTAAGGCACTCGAGCAGGGAACGCAGATGTGCCAGCTCCGTGACGAGCATCAGAGAATCGGTGGCCAGCACCACGCCATACAGACGCACAATATTCTCGTGCTCAATTGAATGCATTATGGCTGCCTCCTTGAGAAATTCCATGGGATTCGATTGCATGCGCTCGCGACACAAGCACTTGATGGCCACTTGAATCTGTGTGCAGCAAGAAAACAATTTTGAATTAATTACTCAACTCAACTAAACCGAACCGGAAACCACAAAGTTCCCAAAAGTGGGAAAGGGGAGCCAAACTCACCCGCTCGCTGCCATTTGTCCAGACGCCCTGCTGCACAATGCCAAACTCCCCGATGCCCAACTGCTTGTTGACGCTAATCGCATCGGCTGGGATAATGTGCTTATTGTTGGGCACCTTGCTGCCCGGTGAACTGGCTCCGCCATTCCTAGTGGCCGTTGCTGTCGCCGTAGCCGTGTTGCTCTCATTTGGCGATTGGCCGCCACTGATGCCGCCATCCTCGCGCTTCACAATTGTGGCGGGGGCTTGGAGCAACCGCTTAATTTTGCTGAGGTAACTGTGGGGGAAGTGCTTCTCATAGAATTTACGCAGTCTTCGGATTTCCGGCCGCGATAGACCAATGAAACGTAAATCCTCATCCGCTGCATATTTAAATTGAGCTGCATTCGTTATTTTTAATTCGTTTCTGCATAATGAGAGAGTGGGAGGAAGAGAGGGGGACAGATGAGAAATGAGTTCAGTTCATCAAATCAAGACGGAAAGCTGCAGTCGTGTTTGCTGAACTTCCACATATTCAGTACACATTTTTTTGAAAAGTCAAAACAATTAATCAGAGCAATTGAGTCATTGCGGCTGCTTAAATGACACACATGTATTATTACAGAATAAATACGAGTATATAATTATTTATCTATCTAATTTACTCAGCTGCACCGTTGTTTAAGTGCAACGATAAGATTTAATTTCATTCGAAGATGACTGCAGTTCGTACTGCTAGGCATTAAAATTGGAAACGGATTTCGGATTGAAAAAAAATGTAATTGAATACAACCTCCAAAATTATTGTTTTGGGTGCACACTCAGAAATCTAGGAGTGCATACGAAAAGACAGACTAGAGTATCATTATATACAGTTTTGATATAGCTATTGATAACTATAGGAAAGATATTCTTTGGAATTTTAATATTTTTTCACTTTTGAAATTTTTAATACAACCAACTGACTACTATTTTTAATTAACAATTTTTGTTTTTAATTTTTAATAAAATTTGTTTTTTATTTTTAAAATCTAAATGGAATGAATTAAAAATTGTACTAGGTTCTATTTGCCAGTTGCTAGTTCGTCTATGCTCCTAATGAGTATTTCCTAAGCCAAGCGTGATCAGAATACTATTCATAATTTGGTCAATTTGGGTCATAGCACCATTCCACTTACTTGATGGCATTATAGTACTGCTGCAGTTCGGACTCGGTGAGGAATTCATATAAATCAATCTGTGGACACTCTGGAAGATACAGAAAGATAAATATAAAAATAAATACGAGTATATAAATGCACATTTAACTTAAGTATGCAAGCGGCGTATCTCAGAGACACAAACCAACAACAGCTGCAGTCCATAATATTCCCAATGTGTGTGCGTGTGTTTCTGTTTGTGTTTATGTGTGTGTGGGTGGTATTTGAATCTATACACCCGCAACCAAAAATAATAATAAAACAAAAAAACGCCAACACATTTGGATTGACTTGATTTCCATTCATTGGCAACGGCAACGGCGCCCTGCCCTCATTGTGTGGCAAGCAGCCTTTAAAATATTTTCATTTCTTTTATTTCAACATCTTTATCTCCCGTTCCCACCGCAAACACAAACACACACACACGCACACACACACACACAGATACGCACTAACACAATATTGAATATTATTCTGATTGCCTTCGCTGCTGCTTCTTCGTTTCAACCCGTACCCGTAGCATTTGTCATTGTCGTGTTTTTGTTTGCCTTTGTAAAGGAAACAACGCAACACATGTACACACATACACACACATAGTGGCTGCCATGGTGCACATACATGTGTGTGTATTTTGTATGTACACAGATTGCCTGATAATGTCCGTTAAACCCCTGGATTGGCAATTTGAGTCATCAGCAGCGCGGCATTCGGCATTCGACATTCATTGAGATAATAAATTCCATGGAAACAGACCACATCCGCTTGATCGCTTGTTTTGTTTGTTTGATTGCTTGTTGTTATTGCAGTTGCACTAACTACTGGCACATTCATACATACATCTGTGTCGGTGCATTTCATTTTTCAGAAGAAATGACAGTCTGCTTGCATTTTGCAATTAAATCGGCAAAGTTATCCCGCAGGATTCGCAGTTGTCCTTGAATTTGCAAAATAAAATCGATCGGGCAATACACACGCACACACTAACACTGACACACCGCCGCCCTCACATACAGACACAAGTAGCACAGAAGCTACTACTACGTAGCAGATACAATTTTCGCTGCACTCAAAACACTTGTATTTCAGTTTTGTATTTGAACTTCTCATTTTTCCACTTTTCAGCACGAATTCAATTACAGTTCCAACACACTTTTTCTCACTTTTTTGCAGTTTTTATTTCAATCTTACCCATTTTATTTTTGCGTGTGCATTGTTTGGGAGTACTGCATCTTCACCAGTGTGAACATTCGCGACAAAAGTAAAAATCCGCATACTACCTCACAGAGAAATACCAAATCAAGCGATTGTACCACGGTCACACTGTTACCATTAACAGTGATATTTTGAGCTTTAACAGTGCGGCAAACCGAACAGCTGACCGTACATACAGACAACATAAACACTTGCATATTATCTGTAACAGACTGTTTGTTTATTTAATGAAAACATCTGTGCGATCTTCAATTGGAAGCATATTATTGAATTCATATACATAATTTATAATAAAGTACATAAGCTTGTAACACAAGCAGTGATAGGCATAGATAAATGTGAAATTAGTATAAATTTCTCGATTAATATTTAAAAAAGACGGAAGGTATTCGGAAAAGCGGAGACGGTCATACGATCAATTACAGCCTTGGTATGTTCAAAGCCCAAGGCATTATTGATGGCCGCCAGCTCATCAAAGTTCTCCCGTGTGCGCTTATCTTCAATCATTTTCGAAACGTATTTGTACATGCGTCCGTAGTGGCAATGTGCAAATGCGTGCCACATCGAGAACTGGATCGCCTTGCTATCGTTGGCATCAACAAATTTAATAATATCTGTGTAAACATCGTTAAGCTTGTTCAAGTTATCCTTTATATTATCATCCAGAACTGACAGCTTAGCAACTGCAATGCCCTTCTTGCTGAGAGCTTCAATTAAATTGTTTCTTTGCTTATCCATGTTACTAAAAATGCACTTATTAGAAATAACAGTCATATACCAAAGAGACTCACTTACGTTTTGATCTTTGATGCATCTGGGCGAGTATCATTCTTCAGTCCATAGAAAGACAACAACGCGTCTTCATCGGTTTGACCAATAACTAAATCGGCCAGTTGTACAATGCGCTCCAAAGCGGCACGCAGCTTCTGCTTATCAACGCCAGTGTCGTCGCCTTCTGCGCATTTCTTGTTAATAGTAGTGGCAAAAGTTAATGGCAGTTGTGACTTCAGCTCGCTCGATTCAATATTTTGGATGAGCTGCAAATGTGCAGGCAAATGCTTGGGATGTGCGACAACTACATCTTGATATATTTTCTCCGCCATTTCCAACTCTAAAAAGCAAAATATAATGTAAGCTTGTAAGGGTATTGGAATGGTTCTTTAATTGGACTCACCGCACTTGGCAATGTGTGTGCATTGGAAGTCCCTCAAACTCTCGGCGTAGTCATCGGCGCTGGTCTTGCCCTTTTGTGGTGAACTGGGTGCTGCGCTAGTATTAGCAGGGACATCGTTCTGCACACTGACACCATCACCGCCGGCTGAATTTGCAGTGTTTGTCACCGCTTGAGATGTGGCCTGTGACTTCGGTTTGCCACCGTTGGTGCTAACAGCTGCAGCTGGTGCTGAAGTGCCGCTATTGGAGTTACCATTCGAGGCGCCATTGGATGTGGATTTCTTTTCAGCCGGATTTAGCACATAAGTGAATTGATGCAGAGCAATGCGACGCCCGGCCTCATCCTTGGGGAAGACCAAATTGCCGCCCAACCAGGCGCACTGCGCCGGCAGATTGGCTTTGGTCAAGCGGTCCTGAGCAATGGGCGCGATGTAAAGCATTTTGTTAGCTTCACGTATTTTAGAGGACGTTAATTTACGACCGCTAACAATACATTGATTGTAGCTATCGAAAAAGTCCAACGACAGTATATTGGACAGCTTATAGGCGGCAATGAGATTAGCTTCGGATATCTTCTCCAGCAGCTCCCGCTTCTCGTGACGAACTTGCAGTCGCACTGTGTATTCGCCTTTCTCCAGCTTGGTGAAAAAGGTATGTGAGTGGGCGTCACCAGTGGCCACCAGAGATTTATTCACATCGAACAGCATCCACATTTGCGACTCAAACTCCGACTCATACAGCAAATCGTTAAAGATTGGTGCATAAAGCGCCACCTCGGCTGCCTTGCTCACGTTCAGATTGTAGACCAGCATATTCTGATAGATCTGTCTGCCCTCTGGAATGACATCACGCGTGGCGCTTAATGGCGAAATCTTTGACTCGCTGGGTCGCAAAATAGTAGCTGCAGTTTTAAGCTGCAGCAATGGCTGAATCTCCTCTGCAACCAATGCTCCAACCTCCAGCTGGTGTATTCCACGTCCAGCGTGCATGACATCTGATAAAAAAAAATAATTCATAATTTAGGTACAATTGTCAGAACGAAATCTTTGCTATATTTACAGGCATTCGGATTGTGGGCGACCACGCCACGGAACTCAAGGCTGTACTTCAAATGGCTCTGGCCGTGATTGGACCAGTATTTGGCAATGCACAGCTCGATTATCTTGTTAGCCTGCAATAAAAAGCGTGTTAAGGCTGTGAGCCAGCCATAAACAGATAAGATACTTTACCTTAACCGCGAATGTGGTTGTGGCTTCGAATTCCGAGTTGACGCCAATTATCTTCATGGTTTCCAGTTTACGACAAGATTTATGCGGCAGTAGTTGATTTGTGTGTAAGAAGAATTTGCCTATGTCGTTGCCTCGATTGGGATCCGTTATGCGCATGCGCAACACTAAAATATAAATATATTATCTAAAATATTTAATTTAAATTAATTCAGGTCTAATTTACCTGCCCAAGTGGCCTTGTCTGGTACCAAAATGAAGTCCCTTTGGATGGTATTTGGTTGAAACTCGACGCTCTTATCGGCTCTATTGCTAGCTGGTTCATAAATAGGAGTGTTTTCTACATTCTCGAGCACATGTGGCTGCACTACAGTGACGGGTATTTCAAACAATGGACCCTTTTGCACGCAATCTGTGTCGTAGGCTTTCACTCTAAAATATAGTTTATTTTTAGATTGTTTATACCTTAAAGCGTTAGGCCGCGGCTGACGCAACTTACACAGCACTATGGACACCTGGCTGCAGGCTGGTTGGATCGATTCTCACTACAATTGACCGTGTGCCATAGCTGAGGTCTAGAAAAGAGCCACATTGCACCCACGACTGCGAGGGAATAAGGCTAAGGCGCACATTAAAGTTAAACTTGTCTTTAGGATCTATACAAATTGAAAGCATAGTTACAAGTTGTTGATTTATAAGGTATCTAAATTCTTTGGCTTACCCGCTTCCTTATCATTGAAGAACACGGGCTCAATATTGACGCTAAAGTCAGCAAACTTTCGCTGGACGCCCTCGCGCATATGAATGCCCTTCTCGTTGTTGGGACCCACGCGCACCGAAAATCTGCAAACAATACAAACATATACATATAATTTGTCTATGTATTACCACTTTTACGATTCACTTACCGCAGCATGTTGTCCTTGGACTGGCGATGCTCGACCAAATGCTCAAAGGCCTTCTCTACATTCAGCAGGCCATGACCCTGGGCATAGGGATCCACATAGCTGAGCTTGGTGGCCGTAACGCCAATAGCGCGTTTAATACTATATGGCGAATACTGAATGTTTTGCTGCTTAAGTCCAGAGATGATCAATGCCACTGCTCCAGCGACATGTGGAGCTGCCATGCTTGTACCATTCATCAGCTGCGATTTGCTCATCGTAAACTGGGGCACCGAGGTGATAGCACCTCCGGGTGCGCACACAGTCACACCTTGTCCACCATCAATGCAGGGATCGCGCGATGTCCATGTGTAAACATTGCCAGGCAATTTCTCACGCATTGCGTACTCGGCCTCCATCATCTGCGGGGAAACATATGCTCCTACACCTATCAGACTTGGCTGACTGATGTCCGGGGGAGTGCCCACAGTGCTGAGCGCTGGGCCATGATTGCCAGCCGAGGCAACCCAGACGACGCCATACTTGTTGACCATCTCGTTCATCAATTCGCCAATGCGGCTGCAATAGGAGAATTAAAGAGTTGATTAATATGGTATACGTGCGTGCGTAGCGTCAAATGGAGACATATTTGTGATTATAAGTAATGAAAGCAAAGGGAATCTACCAAACTAAAAAAGTGTCTGGTTCAATTTACCTCGGATCAGTAATCTTCATTTTTTTACGCTTTTTACCAGCAGACGTAGAGATGGCATCGATCTGGCTAAAATCACAAGTAGCGCATGCCTAACGCTTACAATGTCTTAAAAGCTAGCTGTTTGCTTACCCTGAATTCGACCAGTTCGAATGCTCGCCATAGCTCATGTTGATTACATCGATGCGTCGACCCTCGCGACATAGTTCCATCACCTTCATGATGCCACGTACCAGCGCGGAACCCGTCTCCATGGAGCCCAAGCGGCCATCTCCAATGGTTATGGACACAATCTTGGCATTGGGCGCCACACCATCAATATCCCGCGAGCTGTGATTGCCACTAGCAATCGACGCCACGTGCGTGCCATGAGGAGCTATCAATGAAAGGAATAACCACTATATATACTACAACAATTTAATTGCTTTGGTAGTCAACTTACAGCACATGCCCACCACCTCCAGCACGTTGCCATCGTCATGCACATTGACGGAAATTGAGAGGAAATCATTGACATTCTTTGTTTCATGGGTGTTGGTGAATTCGCCAATGCGCAATGCCTCATCCAGCTGACCCTGCTCTGTGGTATCAATGATGGTCAACCATCCATTTTCGGTAGGGAAGAGGACGCAATCGTACGAGGTCTTGATATCATTGTACAGCTTCTCGTAGCTGTTGAGCATTTCCAGCTCAAAATCCAAGTTTTCCTTCACAATCTTCTTGTCCCACGGCAACTTTGAAGTATCGCCTGCAACCGTCAGCCATGAATTAAATGAATAGAAAACAGATATTATTCCTACGACATACCCGGATTCTGCGTCTCAAACTCGACGATCTTGCGACTGGCATTCGCCGTGGCCGTTTTGTGCGGTTTGTCCCAGCTCTTCAGCTTGGCTTGAGCAACAATATTATCGCGAATCTTCGCGGGAACCAAGTCATGGAAAGTTTTGAGACCCACTCGAAAGACGCCATCTTTATCGGTATTGAGTGCAAGCAGCTCTGGGCTGAGCTTCAGTGATCGGCCGGACAAACCTTTAATTATGCCTTTGTCATCAGGCGTTACCTTCTTGCTCATGTCCACATCACCACAGCCCGAGCAATCGAAGCGTTCAATCACCTTCAACGTTTTGCCATCGCAAAGGGTCTAATGATACAACAAAGCAGTTAAACAACTTAATGCGAATGCAGTTTTCACCACATCTTCAGTTGGAAATCAGGAACTCACCTCAAGTCCCGTAGCACGCGGATCGACACCGGAATCAAAAATGGCGATGGTCACATCGCGACCATCGTATTCCGGGTATTTTTGCAAGAAATTCAGCACTCCCGTCTCAGCCTTGGGTACCTTGGATACAAACAGAATACTTTTATGAGACACCTTTCTACAGTTGATTGAATGTGACATGAAGTTGCATTGACATATATGTATATATATATATTTATATATATATATATATATATATATATATACGTATATATATATGTACGTACCAGGGCCCCCGTGGGAAACGATGACTCGACAATGCCGCTCAAATCGCTTGCCATAATTTCTTCAAATTTATCGCCGCTTTGGTTGTCTGCACTCGTAACTTTCTTAGCAATCTTTGTTGGTAGTTGGTCTGTGTGTGCTCCTACAATTATTTTCTTAGTCTCACGTGATTGGTAAATCGAGTGGGTCCTTCGATCTGTTCTTGATGCACCTTTAATAGAATGATGATTTTGCGGTAATTCTCCGTTGCGTACGTACATACATATATATATATTTGTGAGGTCGACGCGTTGCCACACTTTATATTTTCCAGCTGCTTATATTAAGCACTGTGGCAAGGCCTACCAACATATTTTTAAACCAATTTATTTCAAATTGGATTTTAACAATAGTGTTCAAAATAAAATTAATTAATATACTATAAATAACGAAATGAATTAGCTTTCATGCATCACAGAAATATAAAAAATCGTTTGTATCGGTTAAATATATCGATGTATCGATAGTCAACAACAGGCCAGAACAGCTGTCTGTCTTTCTGTCATCTGGCCGTGTTTTTTTTGTGTAGCCAACTAATACGAATTTGTGAATTTGTGTCACACAAACAAAATGTGGTTCGAAATAATACCTGGCGCAGCGATCATCACCGTCGCACTCTCCGTGCCGATATACGCAATGTACGGTCTGCAGAAGCTGACACTGGGAAACGTAAGTACTTGGTTCAAGAAAATGCAATTCTTATATAACCTGCGTTGAGTGACCGCAAACCGAAATTTATTAAACATGATTTTCACACACGACCGCTATATAAGAGCAGCCAAAAAATTTAACTTTTGCACTTAACGTCACCGCACATAACACACTCTAACAATTTCTAATTGACTTCTCCACAAACAGGCTTATCGTCGGAATATGGACGAGCGTTTCTCCCGTGTCATGTACCAGCGCGATTTCCGACTGACCAACAATCCATATATCATGAACGTAAGTAAAGTTTTCGAAAACTCGAAATTTGTATCAATTCATTCCGTTGGCAAATTAAAGTTCATTCTTGGGGACAACTATTAACTCTTTAATGATTTATTAGTTGTCGAATTCGTTCCCATTGCAATTAAAACAAAATGAATTCATTTAAATATTAATTAATACGGCATTTCCATTTAATTTATGCATGTTCAGTACATTTGCTTCAACTATCAGGTATTGAGAAATCGTCTCCTATTTTATTTTACAGGGTCTGAATGCCATTCCCGATGAGGGCAAAAAATAAATCGTACATAGTTGCAATTAATTAAGCTTAAGTGCAAAAAGTTAATAAATTTACAATACGAAATTGAAATTTGGCACTTGATTATTGTTAAGATCAGTTTGCAGATATTTTCTCAGGAAATGTTCAATGTTCATGCGCAATATTCTACAGCATATTTTTTGCAGGGTCTAGATGAAATTCCAGATGAAGATCAAAATGAAAATATGGATTAACGTTGTCACAAAATCAAATAACAAATATAATGTTAATGTTTTGAATTGAGAATTGAATGTAGAATAAACTGAGCGCTTACTTATGTGTGTCTGTTTGCCGCGCAACAAACAAACAACCCTGCTCTTGTGTTTGTGCTAAAAACCACCCCTATGGGGAACGCTTCCCCCAATTGGGTTGTCAACTTTGTGGTATTTGTGAAAAAGGCGTCGACAGAGGCGAGTGCAGAGCGCAGAGCGCTGTGTAGAGAATTCAATGTGTCCAAAGTCGAGTCGAGAAAGTTTCGCTAAAATAACATTTCAATCAAAGACATATATTTTGGTTCTGCAAGTGAAAGACTCGTGAAATGCACTTAAAAGGTGGATTAAATATACTGCCAAATCTCAATTGAAAAGCAAATACTTCAAATACTTGTGGTAGTGCTGCTCCTGCTTTGGCCATAACTATATACAGACACAATACGCAGAAAGCAGCTATGGCTGCCGGATGGCGGTTTGGGTCTGCCAGGGGTTGGGGACGGGGTTGCGATTGGAGCCAAAGTTTTGTGTGTATAGTTGTTGTTGCCCTTGGGCTTTGCGTGTTATTGTTTACATGCGAGGCGAACGCCAATTCGGCGAATGCTATCGACGTCGAGGAGCCGGCACGACGCCACCACCAGCGCCATCACACTGCGGACTACGACCGGGAGCGAGAAAGGGAACGGGAAAGGGAGGAGAAGGGCTATTGTGCGCCGTATAATGGTAAAATATGCAAGCAGTTTATCAGCGGACCCGTGTGGTACAGCCTGGAGGATCCAAGTGGCGGCTGGCGCAACGAACAGGTCACGACTGCACTCTGGGATGAGTTAATTACGGATTTGACGGGTCTATGCCGTGAGGCAGCCGAGGTGGGTTAACATTAACATTACCTGCAATAGTTTTCCCTGCTCACTCCTTGCTGTTCTCCACAGAAAATGCTTTGTGCTTATGCGTTTCCGCGCTGTCACGTCGAGAATGGACGCTCCATCAAGGCACCGCTTTGCTTTGAGGACTGCCAGGCCACACATCTGCAGTTCTGTTACAACGATTGGGTCTTGATTGAGGAGAAGCGGGAGCGCAACATGTTCTTGAAGAATCGTGCACATTTCCGACTGCCCAATTGCACGGTCTTGCCTCACTACGATGCCAACATGCGACGTCCCAGCTGCTCGTACATTGGCCTCACGGAGATCAAAGAGTCGGAGGTTAGCTGTGAGTGTCTGCAGTACATAATTCCCTCATGGAAAGCTAGCTAATCTTTGCTTCTACAGATGATTGCCGCAACGGCAATGGGCGCTTTTATCTCGGCTCAATGAATGTCACCAAGTCGGGCATTCCCTGTCAGCGCTGGGATACGCAGCATCCGCATATGCACATCCAGCCACCGCTGGTGTTTCCACAGCTAATCGAGGGCGAGAACTATTGCCGCAATGCGGGTGGCGAGGAGCCACAGCCTTGGTGCTATACTCTAGACGAATCTGTGCGCTGGCAGCACTGCGATATTCCCATATGCCGTAAGTTCAATGGCCATCACAACATATCAGCTGCAGTAAATAACATTTAAATTTGCCTTACAGCTGATTATGTGGATCCCAATGCGAAGGATCTGAATACACCCATCAAAATGGAGGAGTTCTTCACGCCGTCCATGATATTTCTGCTTGCTGGCATCGGCTTCATAGGTATTGTGGCACTCCATTTAATCATACTGCTGGCCTACAAACTGTCCAAGCACAAGGATTACTCTCAACCAGCGCAGGCTGCCCACGGCGAATGCAACGCATCGGTGCGTGGCGATTGCAATTTGTCGGCCAGCCGCGAGACGCTCGGATCGACAGGATTTGCGCCAACGAATGCCGCTAAATGTGGCACCATACGTAGCACAGCGACCATACACAGCAACTGCATCATGCTGACCACTACTGCTGCTGTTCAGGAGGCCAAGACCAAGCTAAATGCTCGCCTCGAGAAGCTAGAGTATCCTCGTGGCGAGATTGTCTATGTGCGCTCACTGGGCCAGGGTGCATTTGGACGCGTCTTTCAGGCCCGTGCCCCAGGGCTGGTGTCGGGCAAAGAGGATTTGCTGGTGGCCGTCAAGATGCTCAAGGATGATGCTAGCGACCAGATGCAAACGGACTTTGAACGTGAAGCCTGCCTTCTGGCGGAGTTTGATCATCCCAACATTGTCAAACTGCTGGGTGTTTGCGCCTTGGGTCGCCCCATGTGTCTTCTGTTCGAGTACATGTCACCGGGAGATCTAAGCGAATTCCTGCGCGCCTGTTCGCCATATGCCACTCACCAGGCACAGCCACGGAATCGACAACAACTCGATGAGCTGCAGCTGCTGCATATGGCATCGAATGTCGCATCGGGCATGTTGTATCTGGCCGAGCGTAAGTTTGTGCATCGGGATTTGGCCACACGGAATTGCTTGATAAACGAGCAGATGCAGGTGAAGATAGCCGACTTTGGACTGTCGCACAAGATCTATCTGCAGGATTACTACAAGGGCGATGAAAACGACGTGATTCCCATACGCTGGATGCCAATTGAGAGCATTCTGTATAACAAATTCTCACTGGAGTCGGATGTATGGGCATTTGGCATCTGCCTCTGGGAGATCTTCTCATTTGCCCTGCAACCTTACTATGGCCTCACCCACGAGGAGGTAATCAAATACATCAAGGAGGGCAATGTGCTGGGCTGTCCAGACAACACGCCGCTGTCAGTTTATGCGTTGATGCGTCGCTGCTGGAATCGCAAGCCCAGCGAACGTCCTGGCTTTGCGGAAATTAATCATTGCATTCAGCACAGTATCGCTGAATGCGAGTGCAAGGCGATGCTCTAAGCAAAGCAAAAACAGACAAAAATCAAAGTGAAATTATTCCGTCACGTTGCAGCAATTTTACAATGAATCCGTATCCGAAAACTGTCAATGCTCTCCAGTTGTCTTCCGGAGCAGACGCACAAACAAAAGTATCCATGGACTCGCTATCAAAGCATTTACTACAAATATAGTATATAATATAAAGAAGTCAGTCCATACAACAGTTCCAACTGTTGATTTCATAGCACTATCTGTTTCCGTTTTAATTCTGTTTGTTTACCATTTGCATTTCATTCATGAAAGTAGTGGAGATAAAAGTTGGACTCTTTACTTATCATTTGGTTACTCGAAGCCTTTAACTTAATATACTCGATATTAGGTATTATTATATATTATATATTACTTTCCACAACGAACGCAACAAGTCAGCCATTTTATTGGTATTCGTACTCTCATATCTAGTCCGTAGCAATCATAAGTTTAAATAATTGCAAGTCTCAAAACTCAATAATATGTATATGAAAATGTACATCTATACTAAAATCGTATATTTATAAATATGTAATTTGGATTAGATTCCAATCGGTTTTTACTAGACTTAAGCTGAACGGTGAGTCGAGACTCTCGTTAATATCACTAAAGACAAGAACAACAGACTCTTAAAAACGATTCGCAAAACACCGATGACCATCAAAACAATAAGGAATATGATATACATATATGAAATATTTAGAGAACTGTCTACAGCCTCAATTTCTTAGGACATTTAAATAATAATAATAATAATCTTGTATCAAAAATGTTGATGTAATTTGTATAATATACTTTACGTAATCAAAGTAATCCAAATCTTCATCTGTACTTAATCCCTTCAGCAATTATAGCTGTCGTAGTAGTCGTAGTCGTAGGGATAGCCACGTCTGCATGGATAAGGCACTGGCACCGGCAGAGGCAATAGACCGAGTCCTATGCCACCATACCCATAAGGTCTATAGCCACCATAGCCATAACCACCGCCATATGGACGACTATAGCCGCCTCTTGGTGGTCCACCGAATCCACCCCTCGGTGGCCCGCCAAAGCCGCCAGGTCTACCGCCTCCAAAGCCGCCAGGACGTCCGCCTCCGTGTCCACCGCCGAAGCCACCACCACCTCCGTGACCACCACCGTGACCACCTCCGTGTCCGCCACCGTGTCCGCCACCACCACCATGACCTCCTCCTCCTCCGCCGCCACCTCGCGCTGTTGAGAACTCCAGGCAGTTGAGCAGTAGAACCAGCAGTAAAAGTATCGAAAACTTCGGCATTTTCAACAGCGCTCCTTTGCGATTCGTTTTCTTATTGCGACTAAAGTGAATCAATAGAGACACTGACAGCTACTGCGATCATCTGGGTCTGTCGAATTAATTAGAGTACCTATCATAATTGGCGCTGACTCTCTGAAAGTTAATAAATTCCCCCACATCGTGCACAAATATCATTTTTCGCATATATGTATTTGTTTTGCGATATCACAGGAACCTAAAACCTAAACAGTAAGATGCAATATTATATAGTACTTAAAGAATGCGATATAAATAGCGGAGGCATCAATTGCTCACTGCTCTTGGCGGGCAGTTGGTATTTTTGCTGAGTACCAGTCTTTCCGGGTCTAATGAGAGTCGCTTGAGTACATCATAGATCTTCTCGCGAATCTGCACCACAAAGTCTGTTTCGCGTCCCAAGATCCAGATCTGATCGGCATAGCCAAGGGAGCCAATGCTGCCGCAGGACCACAAGATGGCAAAATTGTCGTAGTCCGTGTAGAGCACTTGGTATTTTCCAGAGCCGGGCAACAGACGGGCAATCACCTCTGGAAAACGGGTGTTGAACTGCGGAATAGATCTCGTTAAATTGATAACGGATAATTAGGAGATGGATATGATGGCGGTACCTTAAAGTCCATAATGGAGGACCTGCTATTCTCCGGCGTGGCGTAGCCGAGATTAACATTGGGATTGCCAGTGCTGAAATTGGAAATATGATATTAAATCTCAAATAAATAGTAATATTTAATCGCGTCACCTACAGGCGATTAACCGTCTTTATAGCCACCTCCAGTTTAAAATTGTTAAACTTGGACAGATCCGCTTTGTTGTAGGGCTGAAACTCGAAAGTGGTGCAGCCCGAGGCGATTTCTGGCAAATAGAATGAACGCTCCACCTCATACCAATGACCAAGTACCTGAAATTATTGATAATTGAAGATCGATGCAATCACTAGATGCGACACTTCAAGATTCGGCTCCAAAGACGCCAAGATATCGTTGCTGCTGGTTGCTTTTCTCTCGGCGGCGATGAATAAGCATTTAACTGGGTTACTATTATACAAAGGCACATAAAAAGAAGAAAGGAAAGTGATCGACGATACGTCGACGACTGAATACTCTTGTCCTTAGATTTCTTTATTAATAAAAGTTTGCTTTCGAAATACCAAAAATGATCTACATTTTTCATTTATCCATTTTTTATTTATCATTCTATACCATCTTCGGTGTAGATAGAGAAATAAATGTATAGAGAGGATATTATATATATGTTTGTAGTTCAAATCTTATATCGAATAGGGTCGAAGTCATGACTAATAATATTAAACTAATTTCCCCATTTTCTTGAAGTCGTTACACACTTCTTAGTAAAATTCAAATATCTTATTTTAGTGTATGCACAAAAAAAAGTCCGTAAAACATAAACCTTTTAAGCAGTTTTTTTCGGGCAAACTGGTTTCGTCTCCGTAGCGAACCATCGACAACGTCATCAGCGCATGCCCAGTGGCAGATACTATAAGCAGCCACTGTCAGGGGAACGTCGTAAAACACTCAGTGCTTGACAATTATTCTTGGGGTCGGGTCTTTGCCCTCCACGCGAACGATGTCAAAGAGTTTTTACGCTTACGACAACTGCTCAGCAGCTCAATTGGACTGTCCAATTAGCGATTGGAGGCTGCAGGCAAAATAGAAATGTCAATGCACTTGCATCGTGACACGATGCAAAGCTGCTGTGCGCTAGAACAGCATTCATCGCAGTCTTATTTGTCACGCTTGCGTCTCTAGCAACCTCTCTTTCGCTCTCACGTCGCTAACGAATTTCGTTTTCATTTTGCGCCAAACGATGCCGAAAGCTTCAAATGATTTTTCCAAGGCGATAATCTGGGGCTGTGTTTATTACATATTATTAATGCAATTGAGTGGATAAATTGACTAAATCAATTTTCTAATTGGAGAGCGACCAACTGCACACTTTGGTGAGCTCTTTGGCCTGTTTGTCCTTGGCGTGCCAATGACTTGACCGGCTTGATGGCTTCTTGAGCATGAACAGAAGTGGATTGTTTGCCATTGGACGACAGCTGCAGATAGAGCTGCTTTACGTGTGTGTGAGTGTATTTGTTTTGTTTGTATTGTTGTTGTGTCTCCTTCGCTGTAAACTGGTTTGCACTTTTACATTGTCCGAAGACATAAAATTAGTTCAAGTTCATCTTTATGCACAATCTATAAAAATATGCTTAGCCGACGCCTTGTACTAATTCGTAGATATTTGACGGAGACTCTGGTTTTTATACCACCAGGGTACAAGGCTATTTAAAATCGTAACAATTTGTCATCATCGAAATCATTACACGGTGTAACAGGTGGAAGAACTTGTGAGCTACTTCTCCATAAAGCTGCAAGTGTTCTTACTTAAGTGTTCCTAGGAACAATTAAGCTTTGCAGCGAATATTTTACCCTTATGCAGATAAAGGTGTTCTTGCTCAGTGAGCCGCTTAATTGTTCCTAGGAACAGTTAAGCTTTTGTAGGGGATCTCCCGCTCTGATCACTGAAATCAAAAATACGGGTATCTCATAGTCGAACAATTCGAACTTTCTTAGCCATATTTGTTGCTTTAGTTTTACGATTCACTCTTTGGTAGCAAAATGCATGAATAAAGCTTTTATTGTTTACCTTGAAGTGACATTAATTTGTAGTTTATTCACAGTTTACGGGGTTAGGACTGTCATCGATCCCAATGGAACTTACCCGACTCATGTTGAACTTTGGCATCGATGGATACTTCGGGCAACGTCCAAACCCATAAGCGTCCGTTTGGCCCACAAATGTCAATAACAACAGCGACGTCAGCGCCAGAGAAATTCGCCAGATTACGCAAAATTGTTGTTCCGTCATATTAAAGTGTTTGTGTGGAAGGTGAGGTCGACAACACTGGAGAGGATTGGCACAGTTTTACGCTTGATGTTTGATGGTATTCGATTTACCAATACTCGTATATTCTGTATAGAATTTTAAATTGAGCTCGTAGCACTTTAAAATGCAGAGTGTAACTTCCGTTGTGGATGTCAGTTGGCCAATGAACGGAGACGTTGTTGCGCTTCCATTTCCTCAAAGGGGACTCTTTATTTTTGTTTGAGCTTTGCTTTACTTAGTTTTGCTTTGTTTTGATTTGAGTTACTTGTAATGTTTGTTGTCACTCCGATCTACCTATTAATATTCCACATAAGAAATGTGCGATAATAAAAACGTGCTGCGCTGTTGCTAAATTTGGAATTAAGCTTTGGCTTCAGCTGCGACTGCGGCTTTGGCGATTGCCTGCTGAGCTAGCATAGCATAAATGCAGCAAGAGTGAAAATGAAACGGGCACGGGCATGGGGCACTTGTCTCTTTTTTGTTTAAATATATTGTTAACTAGGTTGGCTCGTGCCCGACTAGGCGTTACGTAAAGGAAAAGCCAAAACCAGACCACACTACGAAAACACTACGAACAAGCCATGCGAAGCGACACGAACCGGCTGCCGCATACGATCCCAACCCCTTATTCCTCCCTACTGCAGCTGCATAGCGGAATGCCAGAGTCGTCGGGGACTGGTTGGTGAGTGAATGGGTGAGTGTCTATGTAGACATATTGTGAGTGCAACAGGAAAATGCATTGCACATTCATTCATAAACAAAAGTAAAAGGTCTAATAAAGGAAGTCGGAGCTTGCCAATTTCTGTAACAGTTGCGCTCATGAAATGTGTCATTCAAAATAAATGTGTTGCAAAACTCAAGAGTCGCTTCAAGTTCAAGTGAACTCCAACTGCAACTGCAAAAGCAATTGAAACAACTACATAATCACTATTTAAACAAATCGCACTTGTGTCTGATTGAAAACAATACAACTTCCTCTAAATGGAAATAAAGTCGCAAGATGTTTATTTATCAACACGCTGCCTGGCACATTTTGAAATCGAACGCAAGTTAATTTGTTTTTTATTTACCGCGACTAGCAAAAATATATATAGACAACGACAATTGGCCAATCGACTGAAGCGACTAAAATTGCCATTCCAAAATCACCCAAAAAAATGTGTTAATTTTTGCAGACTGACAAATAGCAGCAAAAACAAACAAAAGATCCACAAGCACAAACGATTCATTCAATTACACATAATAGTTGGAATTGTCAAAGGCCAAATCAATTGTAAATGATGCTGGTTTACAAACACAAAGACGTTGTACATGACTTTACTTGTTATCTTTTTGTTTGCTGTGTGCGCACCATGTTATCGTTCACAACAAAATGTTTTTATAAAATTTTACCGCGTTTAGACGACTTTGCGACTGGCACCACACCGTTCGACCGTTGGAAATATACTGATGTTTGTATCGTATTGTCATTTGAGAAATTTGAATTGCCACCAGTGTGTCCATATTGAATACATATGCAAGTAATTAATACAGGGTTGTATAGCAAGTGAAATATCAATGGCTGAGTTATCGACAGACCTCCATAAAGTTTAGTCTGCCAAACAAATAGCAAGCAATTTTTTTTGTTAGTTTTAAAGATATTTGTTTTAAATATTAACAAATGACTACATAGAAATTGCAACGACATTATCCACTCAGTAGGCCATGGCTGCCTGTGTGCTGTGCTTTGAACGCTGCAAGATCGGCCAGTCCTACAAGATATTTTCCGAAGCAGGTTTGCGGTTGAACATTTGCAAAACAATAAACAAACATTTCTGGCTTGAAGTAAGCGCGCAATTTACGTCAATTGTTGGGCTTGTTTTATTGATTAACGTATACACTCAATTTTGCAGTTAAACAGCACAACCGGCAGTAGCGAAGAGATTTGCACTCCCTGTTGGGAATGTGTGAGTAGCTTCAATGCGTTCTACCAACGCGTCTATCATGCGCACCAAGAACGACGCGAACTCAAAGATGTGCCCATCGAGTTTTGCGTTGAAACGGAGGCGGCTGCGAACCCACTAGCTCTGGGCACAGAGTTGGATGCCCTAGACGAGGATTTCTTTTCCACTGACACTGTTAAAGTTGAGGTGAACGAGCTTGAGCCATTGCCAAAGTTGGAAGTTATCGAAGAGCCAGCGATCGAGGCAATAAAACCCATTAAACGTGCGGCTGCAGCTGTTGCAGCTGCCGAGACGCCTGCGACTGCCAAGCGACGTATCAAGCGCGAACAGCAGACCCTCGCCAGCGACTCTGATGGCGATATTCCACTGGCCGAGTTCCTCGACTGCAAGCCCAACGGCAAGGCGGTGCACAAAGGCGAGACGCCAACCAAGGGCAGACCATTACGTCGAAGTGCGCGACGTGGGCGCCCACCGAAAAACCCGAGAACACCGCCCGAATCACCGCCAGCATCTCTAAAGAAGGAATTGGATTCGGATGATGAGCTCGATAACGTGGACAATGACATGGAGTTTTTGCCAGCAGAAGCTGTGCTGGGCACCGATGACTCTGAAAGTTCCAGCGAGAGCAGCGACGGCGACACTGGCGACAGTTTGCCCGACTTTGAGCCCGAGGAGCGTTACGCAGAGATCCCCAAACGAGTGGTGGTCAAGCCCAAGAAGTATCGGAAACGCCCCAAGCCATTGGTGCCGCCGATGCGCATGAGTCGCGAAGAGATCGAACGGCGGAAACAACAACAAAACGAATTCGATGAGATTATATTTGATTTTTTCAAGAAACTGCCATGCCATATCTGCAACGTGTTGGTGCGCAATTTCGGTGATATGCGCCGCCATCAACGCATGTCCCACCACATGGAGAGCGGCTTTATCTCGTGCTGCGGTCGCAAGTTCCACATGCGCCGAGGATTAGCCGAACACGTGTTAGTCCATAAGAATCCCGAGCACTTTATGTGCTCGCAGTGCAGTCGTGTATTCCAGGACTCCAAATCCCTAGAGACGCACGAGCTGACGCACTCGAATCCCAAGACAGACTCGAAGGAGAAGCGCACTTATCAGTGTGACAAGTGTCCCAAGTTCTTCACCACAAAGGCGGCTGTTGTGTACCACAACGCATCCAAGCACGTGTCCAAGTCGGACTATAAGTACGCCTGCCCCGAGTGCAACAAGAAGTAAGCAGCAGCAATACTAGTAGTAGTTACACTCAGTTGACTGCAATTCTCTTACAGAGTGCCCACGGAGCGCAAGCTGAAGGAGCATTTGCGCTACATGCACGATCCGGAGACGGCCATCATCTGTGACAAGTGCGGCAAAACATTGCGCTCCCGGGCGAATCTCAAAAAGCATCACGAGCTCGAACATTCCGACAAGCCGCGTCCCAAGCCCGATCCCGTGCAATGCGAGATTTGTGGTACTTGGCTGCGTCACATGTCTGGGCTCAAGCAGCACATGAGCACGGTCCACGAGCCACCTGGCGTAGAGCACCGTTGTCACATCTGCGATAAGAAGTCCACCAATTCGCGAGCCCTCAAACGACATATTTACCACAACCATCAGTGCGAGCGAAAGTTCCGTTGCACCATGTGTGAGAAGGCCTTCAAGAGGCCGCAAGATTTGCGCGTAAGTTGGATTCAATTAGTCTCAATGAGTTGGCTTTTCTAATGCATCCTTCTCCCCTGCAGGAGCACACATCCACGCACACGGGCGAAGTGCTTTACACCTGTCCCAACTGTCCGCAGACATTCTTCTCGAACGCCAACATGTACAAGCATCGCCAGCGTTTACATCGCGCTGAATGGGAGGCGGATCGCAAGAAACCACTGCCACCGAACATAATGCAACAAGCGGTTGGAGCCACATCAGCGATGAAGAAACGCCAGACCACGAACACTGGATCCGGCCTATTTGCACAAACTGATGAGGCTGCTGCGAGTTCCACCAAACAGTAGCCTCCTCCTCCTCCATCTGTGGAGTTAGTATTAAATATTTATGATAGCATAGGATACAAAACACGGACTCCTTATTTCTTCACGCTGAGGTACATTTATAGATTAAAGATACACTTACTACATACACATTTCTAGGGGATCTTATCTAGTGCTCGTCCTGTGGTATTTGAATGGCCTCACATACGCCTTCGTCCCGATGCACACTGGCCCAGTGCTGGGACAACTCTTGACTGATTGCCCTCCGGAAGACCATGCACGTGATATGGGGCAATTTCTCGAAGCGCACACGCAACAGTCCGAGCTTGGCGAGGGCAAAGCGCCAATTCTTCATGAGGCTGGCGTTTTTGCCCACATGCTGCGAGTCGGGCGTGATTATGACTAGAATTCCCTCGGGGCGCAGCAGCTCGTAGGCCTTGCGGCAGGAAAGTAATCTCTGCTCAGCGCTAGGCATGTACTCGAGCAAGAGACTGAATATGACGCAGTGATAGTAGTTGGCGGGCAGTTTCTTCACTGTCTGCTCATATATTTCAGGCTCTGTTAGCTGATCATCCAACTCAACAGTAAGAAAGTCCGCCTGCAGTACCCGAGCTCCTTGAGCCGGGCAGAGATCAATTGCTGTCACTTCAAGATGCGGGCTATTACCGAATGGGTTGAAGCAGCTGCCCACGTCCAGCACATGCAGCCTGTCGGGCGGTTCATCCATGTATGTGCACTCGGCAGCAGCCAGCTCATTGTAGGAGGCCAACAAGCGCTGTTCTCGCTGTCGCTTCTGCAGATAGATGCCCTCAGTGTAGAAGTACTTTGTAATGTAGTCGATGGCCCATTTGATGCGACTGCGTGCCTGAAGCTCTGTCTTGTTGGTGTTCGTCTCCCATATGCCTGCGAGTTGTTGCATTGCATCCGCATATTCGGCTAACTTGGCGGCGTTGTGCGGTCCTGTGTGTTCCTGCCACGCGCGCTCGGCGCCGTATAACTTAGTGAGTTGCCGCAAACTGTCGTGGCAGCTCTTCACAATGTTGGCCAAACGTTGATGCTCCTCTGTGGCCATGTTCTTGTGCTTGAAATTAATTCGCTTTTAAAGAGCAACAAGCTTGTCACCTGTTACTTAGCTTGCAGATTAACGTAGAGGAGAAACATCGATGGCAAAATCGATGCAGCGATGTTTTTACAATACTTTTAAAACATAGCTTTTGCAAACTTTGATGCTTTTTGCAGGCAAGTATTATAGATTCATTTATTATTGAAGAAATTATTCTTTTAGATGAATTCTGGCTTTTATATCGAGCTTTCTCAAAGCTGTTTTATTTGTCGGCGTGTGACCACAGACATAATTTTGAAAATATACGTTTTAACGCCAATCAAAACATGGAAACCCCGAAAATTGCTGCCGGCTGGTTACACTTTCATGTAGATAGCGCGAAAAAGAAGTATTTTATACCAAAATGTATTCACTTCGTTCAAAGTTGTGTTGCTATTTAGAAGTTTAATTATTTGTTAAGCCATTGGTGTGACATCAGTGTTTTCCACCTTTACATTAACGTGGCCTGCACCCGTTTAATTTAAAATCAATTATTTTTCTGCACAAACCCCTGGTACCTCTCTCTAAAAGTGCCTATACTTTTAGTAGTGATTCAAAATATAACGTTTTCAGATTTCATAGATTGGTATAAGAAATTAGTGTATTGTATTGGTGTTTTGTGATTATTTTGGCCACCACTGTGAGATTTGCTTGCACTAGAAATTGTGTGACCATTTCTACGATATTGGGAAAACTAAACATTTTTGCCTTGAGCTTTTTGGTCACACAATCATTTTTTTAAACTACACCGGTTGCTAAATTTGAAATAATGATTATAAAAAAAACAACATCATATTATAAACTGGTAGTTTCTTTAATAGGTTTTAAAAATAATTGTATAATTATACGTAGTAAAAATCTATGTATTTATCTACATATCCATACAAATTTCAACTACTCTCGCACACATAATATATAAAAGGGGAACATCGTATATGTATATTTCACAGTCTAAACTAAGATCAAAGTGAACTTGACCGGAGCGATAATGAGAAAGAAATAAAAAGTAATTAGCGTGCCATTTGAACTTAATAAAGTGCAGTCAGCAATTTATGTGAAGTAAAATATCGGTAAGTGAACAAGTAAGAAAGCTAAAGTCGAGAGTGCTCGACCGTAAGATACCCGCAACCTATTTCGAGAGAAAACAAAAAACTTGAATGATATTTGATAAAAAAATATACTGAATAAATATACTGAAATTTGTTTTTTTTTGTTTATTTGAAAAATATCTATAACATACAGACATGGTCACACTGTCAAATAAACAAACAAAGGACGACTAACTGCAATTGAATTTTGCCTATGAAATTGATTCTTTAATAACTTTCTTGTTTTTTATTCGATCACAACCCAATTTACAGGAATCATTGAGACTACAACTATTATTATGCATATCAAAAGTCATAGGTCAATTATTACGTCTTTTACAGTTTTTAGAAAACAAACTTGATCTGCGTAAGACCAGCACGAATACTGTCACCAAATTTGATATCTCTAGGCCATATTCATAGGTCAGAAATGTCGTTGATTGAGGTGTTTTCAAGCGTAACTATTGCTTTGTGAATTTAAGCACAATACCCACATAAAAAATTTACGATAAAAGGTATGTGACGATCCACAACAAACTCAAGTGTAATGTTCTAATATTATGTATTGATATGATTATAAATCAAAAAAAAAAATTAATAGACCTTACCTAAAAATTAAATTAAATAGTACATTAATATTACTTATTCTGCAAAGTGGAAGTGCATAATTTTGCTAATACATATATTCAAAAATAAACAAATTCATTTAGCTTAAATAAAATGCGTTAATAATATCGACGAAATTCCTTCCCAAACCCCACTTGGAGCTGCTCAAGTACCAGGCGAACATAATCAAGTAGGAAGTAGATTAGCGAAAAATTTAAATTTTCAAAAGTTAGGCGGGTTTTTTTAAAGCTTTAATTTGAATAAAATACGTTAATATTAACGACGAAGTTCCTTCCCAAAACCAACGTCGATCTGCTGAAGTACCAGGCGAACATAATCGAGTAGCAAGTGGGTGAGCCAAAAATGTACATGATTTACATGAAAAAGCGTGATTTTTTCCAGTTTTGAAATAAACTTGATCTGCGTAATGAATGCAGGAGCCTATGTACCAAATTTGCTGTCTCTATGTATTATAGTCTCTGAGATCTAGGTGTTCACACAGATAGACAGACGGGCATGAGTATATCGTTTCGGCTGTTGACACTGATCAAGAATATATTATATATACTTTAAGGGGTCGGAGATGGCTCCTTCTGCCTGTTGCATACATTTTCTGTTGGCACTAAGTTATAATACCCTTCTACCCTATGGGTAGCGGGTATAAAAAATAAAAACAATTTACTTATTGATCAGAATTTGCAAATATATAATACTATGCAATCAACACTGCAATATACCTACATAAAGTAATCTATTGCCAATCTCAATAATTACAAATAGTTGCAGTTAGCAATAGGTCAATGTGTTAGCCAAGTGCAATTGTGTTTATATCAAGTGCAACCAGTCTTATAATATGTAGTACAAAGTCGGCTATAATGACAGCTTTGCTCATACTCAAGTAAATACGAATGTATGTATATGTATATTTAAAGTATTGTTATGATTAAGCGTAAGACAATCGACTCACAAGATGACGAAGCACTTATGGGATGGGCACGTAAGTTGAGTAAAATGGAGCAGAGCACAGCAGAGCCGAGCAGCGAGGTAGATAAGACTGGCTCACTAGGTCCAACACACTAGCATAGAAACTATGCGACGCTCTCCTTATCAGCAGAACACATCGACATCGACATCGACCACAAACCACAAATCCAATAACAGACTGTTGCGAACTGCCAATTCTGAAAGAGTTCCAAAAGTGTATCATACTAAAGGTCAAGACTGAGTAGGAATACATGCACGAAACAAATGACGCATATATTCCATATGCATGTGTATTATGTTCTCTGTATGTCTGTCGAAATTTAAAAAGAGAGCTTACTTTGTACTCTAATTATAAACGAAATCATTGGGTAATTAACGCGGTACTAACCGGTTGGGTACAAGATTTTATGGCATTCTCGAATATCACTGTTAAATGAAGTGTTGATGAATTTTTATTGCATATTAATGTCAGTGTTATTATTAACATGTATTTATCACTGCCTATTAGGTTGTCGAATATAATCTAATAATCTAATGGGAGAGAAGTGAAAATTCAAGTATACGATTCTGAGAGCTCGGACACAGCTCTACAATATCAGTTGGAGCTTTGTAATATAGCGTGCAAGTTGATAAATTTAACTAATGTTATTGGGGCAATCCACAGAATAGTTAATTGTTGTATTGTCCGAGTAATTCAAGTATAGAAAAGTCGCCAGACAAGTCTCGCGGCATCTAATCTCGCTTGTAGCAGGTCTCTATAACAATAAACTATTACAAGCGTTACGCTTGGACCCGCTCAACAGATAGAAGGCGGGTAGTTGTGTGTTTGTCTGGTTCTTTTCTTTATCAATACTAACTTATCGGCGGGGTAATCACTGAATTTAGTTCTTCGACTGTTAACAGCGATTTTCGATGGTTTGTTGCTGCTCAACATGCGGCGGCACGGCTAGCGATAAGGATAAGTACGTAGTATTCGTAATGGAATTTCATTTGCTCGAGTTCTCAGTCGTTGAAGGGTCGTCTACACAGCCGGACGCTATTGCTCGCTATTCTCAGCCGGTTTAACGCAAGTGGAGAAACAACATGAAGATCGAATGGGCTCCAGCTGATGTGCCGCTAAAGCGGCGCTTAGAAACCCTTGTCACTGGCATCTTTACGCTTTTCTTCTTTAGCTTGATTGTAATATCACTTGGACTCGTGGCTCTTCTATTGGTAAGATTAACTGAAATGTTTGCATTGTGATAAATATCAATCGCTATATTACTGCAGTTCTATGGCGGCCTCGTGATTCGCTCCTTGGTCTTGATCTATGTGGTCTACATCGTCGTGGAGCACAAGCGCAATTACTCAGCCATGGATGGCAACGGGTAAATACTCTTACTTTCTTCCACGTCCCTTAACTCATTCGATTCTATTTTAGCTTTATGTTCAATCGCACCCACCTATTGAATCGCATGTATCGCAACTACTTTCCTGTTTCCCTGGTCAAGACTGCCGATTTGCCACCGAATAAAAACTATATTGTAGCCAGCTTTCCACACGGCATTCTTGGGTAAGTGTTGAACTACTTGACGTTGTATATCTTATCTCGGCACTATAAATATAACTTCTTGTGCAGCACGGGCATTTGCATCAACATGGGCCTTGAAATCAGCCAGTGGCTGAAGCTCTTTCCCCAAGTGCGTCCAAAGGTGGGCACTCTAGATCAGCACTTCATGGTGCCCTTCCTAAGGGATTTGATTCGCTGGTGGGGCTTGGTGTCCGTCTCCAAAGGCTCGTTAAATTATTATCTCACAAAGTCCAATGATCCGAAAGATGCCAACAATCGCGATGGTTTCACATCCAATGCTGTGGCCATTTTAGTTGGTGGCGCCCAAGAGGCAATGGATTCGCATCCTGGTCAATACATTATCACACTGAAGAATCGCAAAGGCTTCGTTAAGATGGCCATTCGCACAGGGTAAGTGGAGTAGGGTTCGAGAGAGAGAAGGGTTTATAATATTATACAAATGTTGTCATTTGCAGCTCTGCCATTGTGCCCAGCATTTCTTTTGGCGAAGTGGACATCTTCGATCAAGTGGACAATCCGCCTGATTCGCTGCTGCGTCGCCTGCAAACCTTGGTTAAGAAAATAACTGGCATATCGCCATTGATTCCAGTGGGTCGCGGATTCCTGAACTACAGCTTTGGGTTTGTTCCCTATCGTCGACCGATCGTCCAAGTTGGTAAGTAGAAAATTTTACTTTTTTCGTGCTGCATATTTAACTTTGCAACTCTTTGCAGTCGGGGCGCCAATCGATGTGATTCAGAGCTCTCAACCGGACGCCGATTATGTAGATGAGTTGCATGGCAAGGTCGTGGCGGCAGTGGAGCAATTATTTGAAGCGCACAAGCAAAAATATATGCCAAATTCAGCGAAAATAAAGTTGGTTATACAATAACCTAACTCCATTCAAATGGATTCACATTTCGTATTTCGTCAGCACACTGAATGTTAAGGTTGTTAAATTTAAATAGTGAAGCAAAGACAGCAAATAGCGATATTTATAAATGTTAGGTGTAAGCGGTTAGTATACGACAAAAATAAAAGTAAGCTGGTTAATTTTAACGAAAGCGTATGTTTTTTTTATTATTAATGTTAGTTTACCAATTAAATTTGTTACTTCGTACATAAATATTATATACAAAAGGAAAAGGAGGAGTTGAATTTCATATTGGAAAACTTAACTATATTTTTTGGTTTTACTTTTTGCTTTTGTGCCATAATCTTTCTTTCATTCATCTATTTCTTTGATGTTTTTTTTTTCAATATCTTTCAATTGCAAATTGTCATTATTATAATATATAAGTACTAGAATTTTGGTTTAACAACTATGTATATAAGGAATTTTAAAAATACAATATTACGCTACAATAAATTCAATCGCAGAATTTTTCGAGTTAGGTACAATTACTTTTTATTTAGCAACAAATCACCTTTCATAATGTTTTCTCTAATGCAATATTGTAGGGGACGATAACAAAACCGATAAATAAGAGTAATCCAAAAGATCGCCCAATTAATTGTAGTTGGCTTCATAGATCGTTAAATCATAAATATTATCTACACAAAACTAAAGACACACTCAAATGTATTAGGAAATTCTGAATAAAGTACTTGTACAATCTCAGAAAAGGAACACTTGGCATAACTTGGGTTGGGATTGGGTTATATTGTATGTACTCGTAGATGGCTATAGAAAATGCATTGCTGTCGATCTTATTCTGTGATCTGCACTTAAGCAACAATATCTTGTAGTATGTTAGATTTGTGTATAGTCGTATGCAAGTATGATTATCTCTCTGTAATTGTTGTATAAATTATATTCTGTGGGCTTCATATTACGAGTAGTATGCAAGTATTTGGGATACTAGTCGAATTATTTCTTACTTTTCTCTTGCTATATAGTATTCTTGTATTCTCTGGGCCTAGTTGGGTATTCTAGTTATGCGTGTGAGGGTGACAAAAATATATATGTATATGTATATATATTTACTATACACTATTTAGTATGGTACTTGGTTTTAAGCAATTTAATTGCCATACATTTCAACTAGCATATAAATATAATTTGATTAATTTGTTTAGCAATACAAAAGGTTTAAGTTACTTTTTGGCATAATTTATATGTATTTCTTATGGTTTTTGTTTCTTAGTTGTGTTTGTTTGTTCGACGATGTTGGACTTTAAAAGAGTTTTCAAAGTTGTGGTTTCTATCAATTATTAAAGAGCCTAAAAACATTTGCTAATTTCATAATATATCATTTAAATGCTAGCTCTTTTTGGTTTTCTTTAGTAATTTTAAATTATTTCTACGGTTTAGGTACTAGCCAGGCAGCCGACGACTTGCGAATGGGCGCAACAATGCAAAAGGCTTACGATATTTGCTGTGGTTCCAAAAAGCGTAATGTCTTTTATCTAAATTTGTTTGTATTTGTTATTTTTTTGTTATCATCTTCATATATTTTTATGGTTGCTTTAAATCAATCCCTGAGTGCATTTTTAATCTGTTTTTCTTTTTTAAGGTTCTGCTTTTGCTGCTTGATTTATTTTGGTGTTTGCTTCTTGTAATTGTTTAGGCATTTTAGTTTTGTTTTTCTTTTCTGTTGTTCAGCGTTTCAGAATTGATTCGGTTGTCTAATATTGAGTTTGGGTAGCGCGCGAGTGCCTTAATTGAAACAGGTATTCATTTAACTACATTTAGATACGAATTCTTTACAATTTGCTTAATTTGCATTGTTTTTGTTAAGTTTTTGTTTACCAATTAGTTAAAAATGTGGCGTGTGCTTGAGTTAAGTCGAGAAAAAACGTTTAGTAATTTTATAACTTTATCGTTTTTGAGCGTAAATTGTGCATGGAAGAATAACAAGGACTTCGTGTGTGTCTGTGTGTGTGTGTGTGTGTGTGTGTGTGTGTGTGTGTGTATAATCCATTTAACATACTTAATCTCATTTTAACATTGAACATTGAGTATTCGTTAGGTTGTTTCTCCCTTTCACTTGCTTTTTTATTGGTGTTTCAATTGCGGGCCTTACGGTGAGCTCTAATTAGATTTAGTTTAATTAATTAATTCGTCAATTAATTAATTGAGAATGTAAGTATGTATCTACAAAAGTTTTGCGGCATATTCCTTCCATTAACAAGTTCAAAATATATATATAATTATATTCGAGTTTTGTTGGGTTTTGCTTTTATTTATTGCGCATATGCGCAATAGTCATTTATTTATTTGGTTTTTAGTGTGTATATTTAATATATATGTATATATATGTATATGTATAATTTAGTTTTGTTTTTCTTGTATAATTACAATTTATAATATGTACGTATCTGTTTTTTTTTTCTGGGAGTACGGGTAACAGAGGGAGGGGGATACGCTTTTCGTCATACTCGTACCATAATAATACATTTTGAGGGATCATGTTTATGTATGTAGTTTGTAAGTACTATCTCCAATTTAATAATTTTAACTTTGATGCACGTTATCAATTTCATTTGCATTCTAATCGAAATGTCAATTTGTTCAGCGTGCTAAGAAATTTAGCTCCTCAACTTGCCTAAAAAAATTGCCTAAATCGTTTCTCTAATTTTAGTTGTAGCAAATTAACAATTTATAGCTTTCATATCATGCACTTGATGCACTTCATAAGAACGTTATAACATATATACTTTTTGTGGGTTCTTCTCTATATATGTATGTATGATCAGCTCGCTTGCACTTCTGACTTTTGACTATCAACAGACCTACTCTCAAATATAATGCAACAATGCTTGCGTCTCAATTAATTGCACGCAAACGCAAGTAAACAAAAGGTTACTTATAATTAACAAAGAAAACAAGAGTACAATTCTATAAAATTTATAAAAAATTTCATTATACGTGTCTGTATGTATGTTTGTGTATATATGTTATGTTTATATGTAAGTATCTGTATCTGTATCTGTATCTGTAGCTGTGTATTTGTATGGAGCTGTCTAGACAGCTACAATGGCCGCCATCTACGAGGCAGTCGGCACGGGGTTAAAATAATGCAGGCCGTTGGTCTGTGGGGAGAAGAAAAGCGGAGAACAGATTGCATATATGTATGTATAATCGCAGATAATTCGCATGTGAAGGGCAAACTTACCGCCATATCGTATTCGGTAATATAGGCGGGTATTTCCAGCTGATCCTTGGTTATGGCCGAGTACAGATGCTCGACGCCGGGCAGCGAATGCACTTTGGCCTTGATGGCGGGCGCCATGAAGGTGGTGAACCACCAGGTCATCATTTTCGTCCAGAACGTGGGATGCACAATGTAGAAGGCCTTCAGATTCTTCTTGTATCTGGCAAGGCAAGACGATTATCGTTACTACACTGTGTGCACTTGAAATAAAAGGGGCAAAAGACACTCACTTGTAGGGCAAGACACTGTAGACCTCACGCAGCCAATGCAGCGCTGGATAGTTGTTGGTGGATGTGAGGGTATGGAAGTAGGCGATCACGTAGTCGCCCTTGACGATCGGATCCAGCAGTTTTATCAGATACAACAGTGCCTGCAAACCAGATGAGTTTAAGAAGTAGTTCGGTTTATTTCGCAATCTCAACACTCACCTTCTCCAAGTCAATGTTCTGTGCTGGAAACCATTTGCCACAGAACACAATCACAGGTCGGCCCAAACGATCCACGCCGCTCTGATAGAGACAGCCGATGCCAGATACTTCATTCAGATCCTCCACTTGTGCCCGCTGCAGCAGACGCTCGTATCTGCGAAGTGAGTAAGCGAATAATTCCATTTAGATACATTTCAATGGGGAATAATGTGCTAATAGCCCTGATAACTGGCTACAATATGTTCAGATTGATCGTGCAAATGCGAATGTTGAGTTATTGTTCATTCGCCTGTCAGTCATATGAATTTGCCTCAGCGCTGTGAAGAGCACGAGTAACCGTTCAAATTGGACTAGGCTGCTGTTTGGATTTCATTGTTATTGCCTCGCAAACTGTTTAATATTCGCGGCACATTTGTTGGTGTTTGTGTTTATTTGTCTGGCTCGTAATACGTTTTGAAAGGTGCACCACGTTAACGAGTTGCTTTTTAATTTACGGGCTAGAAGCAGCTTAAATATGTTAGTTGTGAAAATGCTGAAATCGATTTCCGTTATTATTAGTTATGCTTACTTATAATTAATTAATATTTTGCAGTATTACATATTAACAGAGCGTAGATAACTCGACTCGTTCAGTTCAAAGTTAATATTCGCTTCAAATATTCCATTTATGAATATTATTCCAAATTGAAAGGGAATTAATTAAAACTAAACATTCTAAGGAAAATGTTTAAAGCCTTCAAGAAATTGTAACTATTTAAATTTATTGCATAAGATTTGGCAATGCTATTTTAATTATAATCAACGATACTAAAATGAGCTGAAGTCAAGTTTGAATAATAATTTAAATTATGAAACTGTAGCAAATAAAATTAGTAATTGCAATAAAAGTTCTCTGCACATTTTATCAATTTCTAATTTACTACAAATTATTACAAAAAAGCGGGCCAAGTCAATATTTAGCAGCTTTAAAGTGGCATCAAGAATTGGAAGTTGTGGCATTTATTTGGCCAAGTGTAGAGCACAAGCCTGAGTCAGAGAATTCGGCTAAATCGTTGACTTCGCATACACAAATACTATATACGCCAAATGGTGTTAATCAACCTGTTTTATTTTCGATTGTATTGTGCAGCTCGAGACTGACACACGCCATGCCGATTGTTGATGCTGCGGGTTTTTATTTTTTATTTTTGTTGATGCTGCAAAGTGACGCAGCGCACCAGCTGAGCACTGGGCGATAAGGCGATATGGCGATATCCTCAACTGGCCCAGTCGACTGGGCGATAAGAGAGCGACAGGCACGAAGACAGCATCTGCATCTGATCGAGATAAGCGTTTTGCCGCAGAGCATAGGCCGTAAACCAAACCCGAAATGCGTTGCATTGTGACGCAGTCTGCAAACAAGCTGATAAACCCGATGAACCCTCGCATACCCTACACTTGGGCGTACAACGAATTCCACTCAATTGGCGTGTGAAATTGCATCTGATAAATGGAAATGCAATTCGAATTCACAACACACAATATATCGTGCGCCTCTTTTGGAACACTTTGCTTGTAGATACATCTACAGTGGCAATTAGCTAATAGAACTGTGGGTTGCCTTAGGCAGGCTGTGCTGTAGCCAAGCCAGTTATTCATACACATAATGCGAGTGAACTATTGTTTCTCTTTGCCCATTCCCACTTGGCGGGGCCGTGAATGCTTTTAATAATGCATGACTACTGATGAGCTGTCTAAAGGACTTTATCGACGTGACTCGTGGCGTATCGGTCGCTATATATAGCCGACAATCAGCATAGTTATGGCCTGCCAACTGCTAACTGCTAACGTGTACAAATCTGTGGCCGGCACTGGGAAATCTCTCTTGGCTTTTTGGCAGCGGATGACGTCACATCAATTAGAGTGAAAACTTGTGATGAGCGAAGAAAAGCGGCGACGTCATCGTCACACAACGTACTTTAATTGAATCACTTTGTTCAATTTCATTTGCAATTTCAATTGATTTCTTGGGCATGTTTACCTCTCTTCCGGCGTCTCCATGAGCTCATCGGCTGCCATCATGTCCCCGGTGGTCTCCTGCATGGGGCTGGAGCCCAAGTCTATGGACGTCATGCCCTCGAGCATTGTCATTGTGTGTGTGTGGGTGTGTGTGTGTGGGTAGTTATGTGTTTGCTCTTGGAGGTGGGTATTTGTTGTTGCCTTTCCTTGCCCCTTGCTAGTTCTAGTTCAATTATTTTACAAGTATATCGATCGAACTGGTAACTGTATGGAAAATGTTTTTCCTTTGCTCTGCTTTCGTTCCGATTGCACTTTCCTCCAATTGACGCAAATCGCGCAGTTGTTTTTGCCTTTTATTTTTGTAATTTTATAAATAGATGTCTCAGAAATGTTTTTGAGTTGTGGCAGCTTTTAATTTTCTGTTTTTCTTAATTTTTGGCCAGACTTTTGCGTTGCGTACGGAAGCCGCGTGAAATGTGAAATTATGAACAACGAATAACTGCGGAACGCGATTATAGCATCGGGTGTAAGTATAGCATATATATATATATGTTATATGAGTTTTGTATGAATCTGGTTTGCCAATCTCTATTCTAAAACGTTTTTGGGGCGCGAACACAACGACCGTTCGCCACGAGCTGCGTTTCTCGACTGAACAGCGGCTGCTTTTCTCTTCAACAGCTCCCCAGCTCCTCAGCTCCCCAGCTCCTCTGCTCCACTGCCCCACAGTGTGCTCCCACAAGTTCTAGCTCATCGCATGAACGTGTCTACACCAAGAGTGTCGGCAGTCAGGAAGTGCTCTCTCTCTCTCTCTCAGCGTTCTCTCTCGCGTCTGCGCCCTTTCGGCTGTGCAATGACATCAACACGAAGAAGACGCGTAATAACAACAACAACAACAACAACAAGAACGTGGGGCAGGCAGCGCAATCATTGTGGGAGGACAGCAAATTGTCCAAGGACATGTCAGGCTGTTACCTGTGACAGCCGCCAATCGCATAATGCAAATGTCAGGTCTGCCCGCCCTGCACTCCAATCTCAACTCCTTCCTCTCCTCTAAATTCGAGTTTCCGTGCCACACAACGTGGCGTATGCGCTATTTTCACTTGAACACACACACAACACTTTCAGCACTCGCTCGTGAACCCCTTTGTAAATACATTGAACCAACGAAGCGACTGTCTGACAGTCTGACAGTCTGACAGCTCGAGAGCGCATAAAATACGTTTATTAAGATTTATTAAATGCCTACAAAATGCGATGACACACGATACAAGCCGCCGAAGCAAACCCAAATGAAACAAACTGTCTGTGTGTGGTTGCACTCAATGAACTGCAACATTCGAGTTTCAATTACACTCTCGGGTTCAGCGGCAGTCACAGTGCAGGACGGGAACGGGGATGGGGAAGGGAAACACGGGTTGCAATGATCATTGGCCCATAATTAAGTTGACAGAAAAATGCCATGAAATTGAAAATTTGACATTGAACGTCAAAGTTAACACCGGATTGGCATTCAGGCTTTATGCGATTTACTTTTCAGCAATTCTCTATGCACACTGGGAATTGAATTGAGTTCAATTGGATTGGATCGGATTGGATTGGATTCGAAGCGTACTACTGTTCGTTCGTTGAGTAAAATGCAAATTAAGACGCAATAAAGATAAAGGCTAACTGTGAATACAAACTCAAGCGAGGGCTGTCTAATTAGTTGGTCTTTCTCTCAGCAACTGTCTTTGTTCAATACAAATAATGATTGCAAAATTTAATCTGCGGTATTTCTTTCTTGTTATCATTATGAATTGGCATCTTGATCCAAATTGTATATTTATTAATCCATTGTAATACAGTTATATTTCATTTTAATAGGGGATAAGTGCGAAGCTTCAGAACAATTCTGCATCAAAATCTGAATAGCGAAAATGATCTTAAATACAAACGATGATTTTTTAAAAAGTGTAAAACATTCATTTAAATTTTCTATTTAATTTATTTAATTTGAATACACCGTTTGAAAATGGCCTTGAAGTCAGCGCTACTTATAAGATTGCTTAGTTTTAAAATCTACTTCAAACAAAATAAGGATTGAAAGATTCTCTGCGCTACAAAATATTTTACTATGCTAAATAAAATTTCCAAACATTTCATTTTACAGAGATATCTAAGACGTACAATATTCAAGTTGTAGTTTCTTACTTTAAAATCAATTTCAATTAATAGAATTGTTCAAGTAAAATTTGCTGAATCGACCCTCGCGACCATAATTGATAAAACTGATATTTACTATCTTTAGGCTTGCCAAGAATAATCCCATTCGCAGTTAGTCACAGTCTTATGTATTTTTAGGAAATGACCCCAAAAATGCCAAGCAAACTGAAACTCGGACATGCAATTGATGACGTCGCCGCAGGACAATGACGTCCTTTGCCAGCCAGGCCGAGTAAGTAATAAGTTAGTCGATGTCTGTGTGTTTGTATATATATAGTCTGGTGAGTGTAAGAAGTGGTCTTCAATTGCACGATACGCGGTCGCGTGCCAATGTCCTGTAAAATTTGCATAGCCACACAAGTGCCCAGCGAAAGGACGAAGGCGAAAGGACGAAGACGAGGTATGGGAATGGCTGGTCAAAGAAGTCATTTGTCAGGCGCTTAAGATATTTCCGGCACGCGCCCTCAAATAATGCATGAATCTATTTGTATTTGTTTATCTACAACGTATTACGCGTTGTATTACAATTGTGTTTATGGACTCGAGAAGTCGAGAGCTCGAGACTGTGGACTGCTGGGCAATCCTGTGACAGTTTTACGAACTGCAGACGAGCCAGTTATGAGTGTAAACGTTCTTAATGACGTAAGCGAGCGTTTGATGTGACGGCAACTGTTTACGTGCCCGCTGATTGCATTGCGTAATGAAAACAACCAACAAACTAACTATCCAACAAACAAACAATAACAACAACAAGAGCTGCCAGAAGGCATAGCTTATGTTTACAAAAGTCCAACATGGCAAAGTTATATCATTTTAGTCATATCAATTAATTAATAAAAGTTGCGATATTTCTGTGTAATCAAATATGAATATTTCCCTTAGAAGTTGAGAAAATAACTTAATATATTTTTCATTAGCGCGCTTAATCACTATAATATTGCTGGATGAAGATAAAGTAAGGAGAAGTCTACTTTTTATTGCCAACTATATAAATAATTTTATATTCTAATATTACTGCATTGCGCCCTAATTTATAAGCTTTATGTTGAAATTAATAAAATAATAAATTTGATATTTAACTATAGCTTAGATCGATCAATCGGCTTCAACTGTTTAAGAGCTTTTAATGCGCTTTAAAGCTTACCTATCTTGATGTTCCGGGCATTCAATGCCCTCCGCAACGACGCTGTCGTAGATGCCAGCGATGGGCCGATCGCTCAGCAGATGCTGTCTGTCCAGATCGCGCTGTATACAACAAAAGATAATGCATTAATATCGAACTGAAAGTGATTAAAACTCGATGCTATCGCACCTGAATCTGCGCCTGCAGTCCGCTGCTGTAGGAGTTGAGGCTGAGGCCATTCATGTCCCTGGCGCCGTACTCCAGATCCGAGTTATTGCCCTCCATGTCGTGTGGACTCACGTCAGAGTCGTCGTCAGCTGTGAGCGAGAGAGACAGAGAGAGAGTGAGAGAGAGAGAGAGGTTAGTTGGAATGTATTTTGAGATGCGCCCAAGCGATTTACATGAGAACTCAAATGAATTGTTTATCATATTTGTTTTTGTTTTGGTTTTGCTTTGTTTTGTTGTTGGATTATCAGGTCGTGGCACAGCCTCAATGCGTTTGTTGATCAGCTTTTAGCTTTTCGCTCTTATCCGCAACTTCAGTGCTGCGAAATTTGATATGAACTGAAAGCGACGCCGGCGTCGTCAGCTTTTGGCCGCTGCTTTGTGTGAACTGCAGCAGCAGCAGCAGCAGCGACGGCGGCTGCGACGCGAGAGCAGCCAGCACTGAAGGAGGCAACGTGCGACGCCCCCTGCGCTTCACTCCAAAAACATTGGCGACTCAGAGAGCGACAGAGAGAGAGAGAGAGAGAGGGGGGAGAGGAAGTGTGCGTTGAGGTGGCGAGGAGGGCGAAAGATGATGAGACGATAAGCGAGTTACGTTGTTTTCAAACGTCGACATGATTTAAGCGAGCCAAGCAAAGAACTTGGCCAACAACAGAATCAGCTAAAAACGCGCCTGACATTCATCTTAACTAACTGTCACGATAAGCCGCACAGCACAGTTAATTTAAATGTTTGCCTATGCCTTTTTGATTCACTTGCGTAACGTCAAGAACAGCAGCAGCTCCTGGACGACAAAGAACATCAGAAGCCATCAGCAGAATCAAAGCAATGTCAAGTGCTCATCTTACGACGTTACTACTTATCACCTTTTAGATTCAAAACACATCTTGAAGAGGGAAAACTAGTTTTCTTTTAAACTGTTGATAGAATAATTACAAGAAGATAACAAGAAGACCAGCAAAATATCATTAAATATCTTAGCTTACAAATTAAATGTGACAAGTATTCATCTTACGGTTTTACGACTTATCAACATTTATATTCAAAACACATCTTGAAGAGGGAAAACTAGTTTTAATTTTAACTGTTGATAGTATAACTACAAGTTGATAGCAAGAAGACCAGCAAAAGATAAAATCATGAACTCTCTTAGCTAATTTTATACATTTTTCCAAATTTCAACTGTCAACTAGTTTTCTTTTTAACTGTTGATTATTATTATTGATAACAAGAAGACCAGCAAAAGATCAAATCATTAAATTTATTAGCTAATTTTATACATTTTCCGAATTTCAATTGTCAAGTGTTCTTCTGACGACTTTGCGACTTATCAACATTTAGATTCAAAACAGATCTTGAAGAGATCTTACTATTGATCAAAAGAAAATCAGCTGAAGACCAAATCATTTAATATCTTAGCTAGTATTATACATTTTTCCAAATTTAAAATTTTATAAAATACAAAGTATGTTAGATCAAACAAACGTTAAATAAGAAGCTGCTTACATATATAAGTTTGATCTATTCATACTTTGGAATACTGCTCTAAAGAATAGTATTAAAATTGTCAAATAAATTTACTACATAATAATACGTATTTGAAGATATGTACATGGAATTATATTGAATGACGCTAGTCATACAAAATTATAGCTGGTAGCTGGTAGTGCAAATCGATTACCGAGTTGTATCCAACAACACTTTTGAGTAGCAACAATAAAAGGCAGAGGGCTGCAAGCAGTGAGCTTATAACAGAGAACAGAGAATTTGAGAAATTGCAGATGTTGCCAAATGTGCGAGGGCAGCCACAGAAGTCCCCGAACTAATCATACTAAAGGTTGGCGCTGCACTGGATGTGTGTGTGTTGGCCACAGCGGAATACGATTGTGTGTGTGTGTGTGCGATTCGTAAAGGAAACGCAGATGTGGCAATGTAAGAGAGAGAGAGAGAGACTCAAAAAACTGCAGTCGAAAGCCACATGTGGCATGAATGTTATGTATTTTGGTTTATGCGTCATAATGTTATTATTCGCAAGCTTTGCGCAATTAAATCAACGTGGGATTTTGGCAGCACTTTTATTATTGCTGTGCAAAAAGTAACATTATTAATAGTAACATACAAAAATGTGTTTATAAATGTAATCCATGTTTGCTTGGCAGTTCACTTTTAAATTTCCCTACTTTTCAAACATGAAATTAAATTCCCCTCGAAATTTCCCACTGCACAGATTAGTTCCCTTTTGCAAGCTGCCTAAAAGTATGCAACACTTTTCGACTGCTCACATTGACGTCACCATCGGAAATTGCCCAAATTATTCACACGCATTTAATATTGTTATTCAAAACAATTTAAAGTCACTGGGCACATTACGAAATACCTTTGACTAGATTTGCATTGAATTTGCCGTCTATTACACTTACAAAATGTGTGCAGAACGTTGAGAGGTTAGGCGTAATTGTGGGACGCGTGAATTGCAACGCAATTAGTTTGTTAAATCAGTTGGACAACGATTAAAAAGGCGATGGAAAACACGCGTAATTAATGCAACTGCCGTTGGTAACCACGCGAAAGCGTCTTTGGAACGTAACTGAAGCCATAGCAATTTGACGAACTTGGATTCACATTCACACTCGGACTCGGATTCGTTTTCGGTTTCGGTTTGGGACTCGCAGCCCAAGAGCATATATCACATGTGAGTGTGTTGCTGTTGGTGTCTCTAATCTTATCAACATCGACATTATCGGCAGCTGTTAAAGAGCCAAACAAAGAAACAAGCACAAGGGAAATGCTGCAGGCTCGAGAAATGATGTCAAAATCAACCGAGTCGCACAACTGATAACTGCCAATTGATAACTGATAACTGGTAATTGATAAGTGATTCACGATAGCCACGGACGTCATCGATTCGAGACTCACCATGATGGTGACGCATGTGCACACTGTGACTGTGCTGCGGATTGCGTATGATGCGTATCTGGCGATCGGGATCCGGATGCTGCGGCTCGCCCAGCTCGCCGCCCGTGTCCTTGGGCAGCTGCCACAACGCGCTGCGCTCCTCCAGCTGGTCGCGGGGAAAGTAGAGCGGCGCAAGGACCTCGTAGGTGCCTCGCTCGCTGCTGTTGACGCACAGTATCACAACCTGCAGTGTAAACTTGTCCAGAAAACGACGAATGGTGCCTGTTGCGAAGAGATACAAAGATGCAGCTGAATAAGTTGGAAATTCATCATGGCTATAGCATTTTGTAATGGATGCAACAGCGAGTAGACAGACTGGTTTTTGAGATTAGAGCAGCTTGAGTAGTGCACTATAAATAGCAGCAGGCGATAAGATATAAGTCTCTGCTATCTGCCAAATCAAATTCAATCAACTCAAATCCGATCAGTCCACTCGCTATCACGCATAAATGTGTTTTCTTATTATTGCGACTTATAGTTGTTAATCATTTCAAATGCGATTAAGCTGTCGACTGTAAGCGTCAAATAAATTAATAAACGTAATGGTGATTGATTGAAACGAAATAACTGCAGTTCCCTCAAATATCAAAGACAAATAGTATTAAAAAATAATGCTTATCCAATTCCCCCCTCTCAAACATACAAATCTACAAATCCATATCACATTTAAATTAATCTAAAATGAGCAAATTGGTCAACATCACTTGCACGTTCTTATAAATAATATGCATAAATATCAAAAGAAAATTATAAGCCATAGACTAAACAACACAACCATAGTGCAGTGAAGGCCTACGCTGGCATGGTAAAAACTTTTAAATTTATTGCTATTAAGTTAGCTCTTTAAATAAATAAATAATCTAACTGAACTCGAAGTTATTTAAAGATAAAACTCTACAATAGTTAAAAGCATGAACAGAATTTCAAGTACTTAGTAGATAGTCAGTAAAATTCAATGTAACTAAATATTAAAAATTGTTAGTAATTAGAATTTGTTTAAAAGTTAATCACTACTCACGCAGGGCGATGTGCGCCGCGACGTCGGCAGGAAAGCTCTTCTGATTGCCACTCACGTTGCACACGGCGATGGTGCGCAGATTGAGCTCCTTGGCCTTGCACAGCACGTTCCTAGCGACGCAAATTTGGGGGAATAAGTATTAGTGATCAGTAGAAGATATAGCCGCGATAGTCAGACTCACCTGTAGCAACAGTGCAGAGCGTTCTCGGCGGCCGTCTTGAGCTTCTCCTTGTAGGCGGGTGCAACAGTGTGCAGAACATACTTGGCTGGCAGATTGTATCCACGCGTCACACGCACATCTCCAATGCGGCATTCTGCGGGAATTTGGGAATGGAATTTGAGAAAGGCGTCTCTGGAGAGAACTTAATGGAACTCACCCTTCACCGTTGTGCTGAGTTCCTCTTTGAGCTGATTGCCAGCGACGGCAATAATGCGCTCCGATATGCTATTGCTTTCAGTCAGGGTCTCATCGCTGCTGTTCGTGATGGCGTCCACCTCCAGTGTGGTCATGTCGCCATCCCTGCAAACGATTCCCCAACCCCCCACAATTAATGCCATCGATAATGGGCTGCAGAGAGAGAGAGAGTGCTCACCATATAACCAGGCGATTGTTGACATCTTTGGACAGCGGAAAGGGACTGCAATTGTGTCGCGGTCCGCCGAGTGTGGAATAGTCCGTTATTGGCAGCCGTGTATCCGTCTTTTGTGAGCCACCCCAAGTGGCCAGGTTGTCCAATTTCACGATCTGCAAAACAATCCGCCGTAATTAGCAGCGATTCGAAGTTGAGGATTGCTTTCCGACTTACGTTCGCACTGGAACTGGAGCTGGAGTCGAACGCTTTAAAGTCCACATTTGAGTTCGTGTCGAGACGCATTGCGCTGCAAACAGAATATTGCAATAAATATAAACCACATTGTTGAAAGCATCTTGAGAGAGAGAGTTCGAGTTCGAATTTGCATAAATATTAACTTGAACTGTGCTCGATGTGGGTTTTCTGCGCTCTTGTTTATTGGGCCAAATCAACAGCCAGTCAACCAACTGCCACCACTTCAAACTGGTCCGAACCGCCGCAAACAGCAGACCAAAAACACTTTTATCTCAATCCAACCAGACTGTTCTCCGACTCAGACACAATAATAACCCACACACACACGTACACGAACTGAACGAACGGTTAACGAACCGCTCTCTAGACGATCCATCGAAATGCAGAACACAAATATTTGTTAGCAAGGGGCTTAGGCCAAAGCAGCCGTCAAAAGACGCTGTCTAATTTGCGAGCAAACATTAAAAGATGAGCGACACCCAGATGCAGGGCAACAAAAGAAAACACGCTTATCTGCGCGGTGCCGAAGCTGAGATACTCTGAGCAGATTAAACCCCGATCATCGGCACGACAACTTAATTGGGACACATTACGTATACGCCTAGTCACCTCAATACTTTGTCGTATTCAGTTTATGTTTAGTACTACCTTGTATTTTAGAGAAGAATGACAGTTTCTCTGACTTTATTCGTATACTTAGATAGATACTCTGAGCAGATTAAAAGGCGATCAACAGCATGACAACTGAAGTGGGACACATTAAGTATACGCCTAGTTATCTCAATACTCTGTCGTATTCAGTTTATGTTTAGCACTACCTTCATTTAGTTAGTGTATTTTTGAGAAGAATGACAGTTTCTCTGACTTTATTCGTATAGGAGCAGATTAAAAGGCGATCATCAGCATGATAACGTATACGCCTAGTTATCTCAATACTCTGTCGTATTCAATTAATCTTTAAAGCTACTCTCAGTTGGCTAGTGTATTTTGGAGAACAATCAGAATGTATCTGGCTTTATTCGTATACTGTTAGTTACATCAACACTCTGTCGTATTCAGTTAGTATTTGGAGCTATCCTTAGTTGGTTAGTGTATCTGACTTTTTTCGTAAACTAAGCACATTAAAGGCCGATCACCAGCATGACAACTGAAGTGGCACACGTTGCGTATACGCCTAGTGTCTGTCGTATTCAGTTACTCTTTAAAGCTACCCTCAACTGGTTAGTGTATGCTGGAGAACAATGACAGTGTCTCTGGCTTTATTCGTATTCATAGCACGAGAGCCTCTCAGCCTCTGGTCCGCCCACCTGGCCGCTTCTATTCGTGGCATGTGCGTCACTGAAAACTGAAAACTGGAAACTGAAAACAATGCCAATGACGCCCAAAGGGTTTTCCCTTTCTGAGCGTACTATCATAGTGGCAGCCTGCAGTTGCCTTTCTAATTGCAGCTGAACTTTGTCCTTTTTTGAGTGGAAACAAAGCAAAGAGTATCCACAGGCATATGCATTTGTGGCCTACATTTGTTTCAAGGTGCACAACACATTCGAGTGCCTGACGATATTTATGCTGCCGATGCTGATGATGGTAACAAAAGCGCAGCCACAATGCAAAACTTTCCAGGTGCGCATCATGGGAGCGTGGGAGTGCTGAGTACTCGCATTCAAACTTACACCCACCTGGCATTCGTCTTTTATTGTTATGTAAGAGAGTGTGTATAAATTACCGAATTCTCGCAAATATTTGCACTTTAATACACGCGTAATACGCGTTTGGCAAACATCCGTAACCGTAACTGAAACCCAAACCGTATAACAATAACAACAGGTAGGCGCAGTATGCTAATTGAGGGGCTTCGGCTCGAAGATACCCTGCATTGTATCAACAATACTTGTATGCATTAAATATCGCACTTTGAATTTATTTTGATATTTAACATTTTACAAATTTCACACATTCGTAGACAGTAAATAGTAGTTAATAAAGCGTCAGTTTGAGCAGATATTAATTTAAAGCTTTCGCAGTCGAGTAGAAGCCAAACAAATTGTTATATCGAGAATTAAAATATCAATTGAAGCCGCATTCATTGTATCTTTTGATGCACTAGCAGTTTATTTATTAAGATCTGGCAATGCAAGTTATTAGATTTATGCTAAAGAAAGTATTAAAAATTAGTTTAGAAATCAAGTAACGTAAAGTTGCTGATTAAAAGCTATTGAAATTAAAAATATATCTGCCTTCAGAAACTTCACTTTGCAATTGACTTCTGAAGTTTTAATTAGATTGATTTATGGGTATTTCTAACTCAACCGGATCTCCCCATTTTTTTCTTAATTATCTCTAGCCGACTGTTTAGATTTGCATGTAAATTTGCAGTTTCATAATATTCTAGCAAGTTGTATAATTGATTGCAACAAATTCATTTATTTATGGTAATGTCGACGTTTCGTTTGCACTTTGGATTGCTTTGCAGTTTCCATTTCATTAAAATATAATGCAATTAAAAGTATTTAAGTTGTTGCCATGCGCATCTGTCTGTTTCTTTTGTTCAGTTCTGAAATATTTGCCTGGCTGACATTTTTGTGAAGAGAAGTAGACGCTTCTTCCATCACTGTCGGACGTGAATACACACGAACTTGTCAGTCGCCTAATGTCAACTGCTATAGCTGCAGGTTCAGTTGAAGAAAGCGTTGAATGAGTAAGAAGCTAAATCGAGTAGCTGACACTGTTTGTTTCCTTGGGATGGGATCGTCAATCTTTTAAAGATGCAATCAAGGGATCAGAGATCCCGCCTGGCTACCTGGCTAAATTGAGCTGTCGATCGCACGTAAATCTCTTTATTTGTTTGTCGCTTACGTGAGTTGTTTGTGTTGTTTACTTTTGTCTACCTGCTGCACACCCTGTATACAAGTCAAGCAAGTCTGCCCGGCCATAGCAATTGACAAATCTCAAGAAGAGCGGAGGGAGAGAGAGAGAGAGAGAGGAACTTTGTTGTGGCTGCTAATGGGCCACAAATTGCGCTCTTGACCGGGCCGAGTAACTAGTTGCCATACACGAGACACGACGAGAGGCGACGCGTGTGTTGACTTTTGAGTGAATTACGTCTTAACTTGGGACATTTAATTGCCTGGCACTGTAACAACAAATGCTAATATGTATATGCCGTAAACAACAACGATAATGTACTTTACTATTTCCATGTGGGTGTGAGTGTGCAAATGTGTGTGTGTGTGTGTGTGTGTGTGTTGGTGTGCGTAGTTTGGATGTGCGTCAGACGATCACATCATCGTCGTTTGGGCAACTAACTGCGTCGCCAGCTGAGATTTAGCAGTTGACTCTGCTGCCCTGCCTGAAGTGCAGTCTAAGACAACTATAGTCCACATTACGTATACGTCGCGTGGAACCCGTTATTACTGGCGAATGCATTAAATATGAGCAATCGGCGAGTAAATGCCAGCACAAACAACCGCCCCTCGATACCCGTTGCTTGTCGCAAGTCTGGATTGTAACAGACCTCTTTTTTTTTTGACTGGCAATCAGGGCAGGCGGACACAAGTGTTCTTACGACTCTGCCTCTTGTTGTTGCACTAGTTTCGATTGTTGCTGTTGTTGCCGTGCTACAGTCAATTATATGCGAGTACGACAAGCATTTACTCGCCCTGCATGTCATGTTTGTCTCGCCTACTTGCCGGAGTTTTATCGACTTGTGTGCTCGTCTAATTGATCAGTAAATTTGCTTAAAAAGTAGCTGATGTGTGTAAACAACTTGTCTCATAAACTGTGCTGTGATCGATGGCAAGTGCAGAGTATCTGCTGAGTCGATCAGACTCGTTGTGGGTTGTTGGAGTTCAGCCAACTCTGGTTGTCTTTGTTTACGCTACTCGCTCAATCCGCCAAACTGTTGCATAATCAATGCGAAACATTTTCGCCCACATGCCAAGCCAAGCAGCCAAGGACTCCAGCCAGCCACGATGTCGTGTGTCGTGTGCCACAAACATCGAATCGCATGTATGGCTCCCAGGTACATATGTACACACAAAACATATACCTTTAATATGCTTGTCTGTGACTCTAACTGCGCTTGCCACGACACACGATACACGATACACGACACACGGCTAAAGGCATGGGCATTACGAGTACGAATACGTTCGAGACTCGTTCGAGTCGAGTCGAGTATATTCGCATTAGCTGGCGTTGTCCTTAGCTTTTTGATCTCGGCCCTCGGCCCAAAAAAAAAAAAAACGAGAAGAATAAAAATAAGAAGCAAGCGAAACACGTAAGAAATTGCGGCGAATGACAATGGCAAGTTTCAGTACCAGTCAGAGCGAAAGTTCGATTTGTGTATAGTACGAGAGTATCTTTGGAGCGTTCGACCAACGTCAGCCATATAATTTCAGTTTCCTCTGTTGTTTTTTGTTTTGTTTCACTTTATTATTGTTACCGCTCTGTTCTGTTTATATTTATTTTGAATGCGTCATTCGTCGCGGATTGTGGGCTCGGTTCGCTGCGCCGTTGGCTCTTGGCATTGGCTTTGGCTTTGGCTTCGGAAGCACCAAGTCAAAAACAATCTGTGAATTACGTATACTCCACGGCGTATCTCGCTCGACAAGCTGGCTCAAAGGCCGCTCATTGTACATTGTACTCGCCCAGGCCTCCCACCTGATGTCACACAACAAAATAAAGCACTTTAAATTGCTGCAATTTGCGAGCATTTAAATACGGCCTAATCGGTTGCCTGTTAGACAAATTACATTTATATAATGTAATGGGCTCAAGTTTATATAGATGCGTATACTTAATATGAATGCACTCGTGGACTTTGCAATGCAATTAGTGGCTGCTTGAATCATATTTCAAAATCAATTTATATTTTGCCATAGCTTTCGAATAGTTAATCCAATTGTTGGCCAATGTTGTCAATTTTTAATTGAAGTTTCAAAGGATTTGCATCTCTTTGTCACGTACGAAAATAATTAAAAATATTGTGTGGCAGCAAATGAACTGTACACAATTCAATTAACTGATAATAATACAACTTATTTATTTATGAAATTTAAATCTCTCATAGCAAAATAAATGGAATATATAAATACTATAATTATTATTCTATTACTTTAGTTCTCCTGTAAAGTGAATTCTTATTTTGTTTAATTTTCTTTTTGCTTTAGCGCTTGAAATTTTAATTTTAGACAAAATTGTTTTAAATGCACTTACAGAATGTTTAATTGTAGCTTATCAATCCAAACACTTTGCATGATCTTTTAAAATAAATTAAAAACTGGTGTTTTTCTAATTGAACCATATTTTTGATTGCGACGCAAATGGAGATATTAGATATTATAAATAATTAAGTGCTGCATATTTGCATTTAGTGATAATTGACCGCAAATGGCCGCCAGAACGAAAACATTATGACAATAAATGATATTGGGCACGTATAGTGGACACTGGACAAATAATAACAATTAAACTATAATCAACGAATTGCCTAGCCCACACTTTCGTTCCACTGTGCCGAGAAAACAAATAAACAAATGAACTTTTGCTAATGGAGTTATTCACTTTGTATATTCGTCTGCCAGCGGCGACTGCTCGACGTGACGCATATCCTGTAGAAAGGGGTTCGCTGGAGAACAGGCAATTACTAGAGATCGACCAGTTAATACCAGATCCATAGGTCACACTCAAGCGAGGAAATGCGTTCTATATAGTATAGTGTGTAGGGAGACAAACACACACGGTAATATTGGGTATACAATGCACATTGTAACGGAGGGGTGAGTTGGAGCTTGTCTCGTTCTGACAGTTAATCAGTCCCTTGTTGGGAGTTGCCCACTCATGAGTGTGTGTGGGTGTGTGTGTGGGTGTGTGTGGGTGTTGTGCACTTTGCAGTTTGCCCTGAACACATGCACCTGGGCATTTACAAATTGAATGCGATACGACGACGACGGCTTGTATTGCAAGCGCAAACATACAGTGGATCACAGCATACTTCGGCCAGCTCTTTACTTTACATTATTGCTAAACATTACACTAAAAGTCTGCATATCAATTTGCAATTTGTTTTGTATTTCTTCTCTATCGCTCTTCTGCATAATGTATGCAATTTTAAAGTATTTTTGTTTTAGTTTTTTATTTAATAAAATAAGTAACATAGTTATATGATTTTTTAACTAGTTTTCTGGTTTCAATACGTCCAATAATCCAGTTTTAAATACAAACGAATAACAATAAAAAACAACTAACTGACAGCTTATTTATTTATTTTATTTGTAGCAATAAACTTAAGGGACAATTATGGCAGTTGAGTCGATCGTTATAAGAGTTATAATTTGTCTATGAGGTCCAATATTCTTGAAATATGTATATTATTTCATAGTTCTCAAAACAACTAAATTATATTACAATTTAATACAGTTCATCAACAATGGCCATCAAAACTTTTGAGGTGCTCAAATGGGAGTCTTTCTATTCTTGGTTGGACTGTTTATTGTTCGCTCAGACGTTGCACATAACTCGATGCAAGTTTTCGCAGGACATCTCCTAACTGCGTTAGTTTGAGATCTCTCTCAATATCCCTATTGGGAACGTCCCCCGCTTAACCTTCGCAAAATTAAAAAGTTGAAAATGTCTGTGGTCTCAAATTAACTTTGGGCCACTGTGCGTTGCACATAGTTGTAGTTAGCTGGGGCCTTCGCTTGGCTTTTGACTTTTGGCTTATGCACACAGTTTTTAGCTCAACTAACAAACGTGAATAGTTGGCTTTAATGCTATAGCAACAACTTGCAATTATTTATTGATGTGCACACCGACTCATACTCATATGCATTCCACACTCATACTCATACATATGCAGACATTCACATTGTACATTAGAATTTCTAATGCACTTCTGCTGCAGCTGCGACACGTACAAAAGCACAAACGTGGATGGAGCATAGCATACAGGAAACCCTCCCTCCTGCCACCCCTTTTGGGCACCCACAACCTCATTTCGCATACTCGATACATTGTTCACTCAATTATTACGTTTTCGAATGGCTTCCACTTACAGTTAGTTTGTTGTTTTTTTGTTTCTTCTTGTCTCTGCCTCTCTCGCTCGCTCTTTCTCTCTCTCACACTATCTGATGCTGCTGATTTGTATATTTCTGCTGCGGCGGCGGCGGCGGCGGCGGCGGCTGCAGAGTTTCGACAGCAAAACGTTGCACAAGCTTTGAAGGTTACTTTTTGATACGTTACCAACACTCAGATATGTATTTGTCTAAATGTGTGTGAGTCTCTCAGTACTTTAAATGTATGTTTGCGTGTGAGCGGGCGTGTATTTGTGATGGTGGGTGAGTGTGTGTGTGTGTGTGTGTGTGTGTGTGTATGTTTCTCTCACAGCTTAAGAACGCTTTGGCTATTTGCCTATTGAGCCAAACAGCACACCAAATTGATATTGTATAACTGGAATTAAAGCACAGATGGCCGATATATATGTATATTTGTTATAGCAGTTGGTTAGTTAGTTTATCTGGTATTACACTCGCTTATTAACTTGGCTAGAATTTCAAACTTCACGCACGACTTTTCTATTTTTTGTTCCTCAGCAAAATGAAAACACTAAACGAAAGCCCAGCACCATCAAAAATTCACGCACACAAACGCACCCATACACACACACATATGCGCATATAAATGTACGTGGAGTGGAGTGTGTGTGTGTGGGGAGGGGCGGCTGGGGTAAAAAGAAAATGCGGTAGTCGGTGATAGGCGCGTTGTGTGTCAGGTAACTCTACTAACGTGTATATGTGTGTATACGTGCATGTGCTTGTGCGTGTATGTGTATTGCTTGAAATGAAAACTTGAATGCTTTTTGGCTTTTTTACGCACTTTTCTCAATGAATCCAATTGGAAATCGACTTTATGCACTTGCAAACACTTGATGCCAATGCGCTTGATTATTCTCTCTGTGGATCACACTTTATAATTACCGTTTTTTTCACTCTTAATCACTTTAACTTTACTTTGTGCACTTTGCTGAATTTTGTGTTGATGTGTGTTTGTGTTTTTGTGTGTGTGTTGCAAGTTAACTGGCTTTACAAGCTCGTCGCTTCTGCCCACCGCTCGTCACGAATCCACGTTCGACACTAAATAAAAGCTCGCCTTTTCAGAGCTTAGACTAGAGCTGGTACCGATTAGTTTTTGAATCGATTTTAATCGATTGTGTTGTATTCCAAAAACAATCGATGTGTTTTCCAAAAATTAAAATAAATACACCTACTATATTTAATTTACGAAATAAAAACAGTCTATAAAACCAAAATTAACGAACAATATTGTTTCTTATTGGACTTGTGCAAGATTCGGTCACACTTCAAAGTAAATTAACAAAAATACGTATGTTGGTATATTTGTAAAGCGAGTGGAAAGGCGCGTCATTTTAAACACCATGTTTTTCTATTTCCGGAAAAACTGGAAAGCCAATGTGTGATGGACATCAATAGCTTGCCTTTTCAGAGCCTTTTCGGAGTAACAGTTTTTCAGTTGTGCGGCTTTTTTACAATTAAGCGAATGCGGCACCTTATTATGTGCTGCGTGACAATAGCTACCTGCTATATGTCAAGCGCAGGTGCGTGAAAGCTTTCGTTTAATGAAAAGATGGCGCGAAGTTTGAAATTTGAAAAAACGAATACACGTTTAAGGAAATAATGTAACATTTGTTTTTGATACTTCTTATAGTCGTTGGATAATAAAACATGGTGGTAACTATTAAGTGTCGTTATTTCCTTAAAGCAATTATTCATGCATTCAATTCGAACGTAATTCCAACACACCTGTTGCACATTGCCAAAAATATCAATGAACAAGCATCGTGTATGAAGCCAGTTTGAGCCGCAACAGCTTAATCAAAATGCATAAATCATAAATCATGCTGGCGGCAACAGAAGATTTGTCATATTGTATATTTACCCGAACTTATCAGCACACACAGCCGGGTTCAAGCCGAAGTCCGCACATTGATGACACGGACATTAGCCATCGCCTCTCCAATATATACAATGTTATACAATCTACGATAAAGGAAAACTTGGCGAATTAAATGCTGTGGTGCTGAGAGTGAAACCATCCGTACGACAGGCGAAAGTTGACCAGCTAGTATCCAGTCTACCACAGGTTGAATGAAGATGCAGCTGCAGCTGCACCGTTGATCATAGAGTTGTCCAGCGGTTTATCTTGTTGCCGTTGCCGTTGCTGTTTTTGGTTTTTGTTTCTGTTGTGGCACATCGACTCTGTCATAATCAGCAGATGTTTGCCCAAATGAAACAGAAAACACCAACCGAAAACCGAAAAAAAAAATAATAAAATTGGAAAGGAGGAAACACAGCGTCAATGGCCAAGCGAAGGAGATTGTAAAGTTGACCCCATACCAAGCCCAACCATCGAAATCATCGATAAGGAAAAATGCCATTGTATTAATATTTGTGTTTTTTTGTATTTTTCGTTGGTTTTATACTTTTTAGGTATTTTTTGTTTGTTTTTATTGAAATTCCTTAGATCGCAAGAAGCGCACAGAAGTAATATGTATATGGTAAATTGTTGTTGTAGATACACATAATAATTAAGATTAATATTTATATAATGTAATAAGTATGTATATGTATATGGTGTGTGTGGTCTAGTGTTTCATTGTGTATGTGTGTGTGTGTGTAGTTTCTTTGTGTAGGTGTGTGTGTGTGTGTGTTTTAATTGGATATATACGTACATACACATATAAGTAGTATTGTATAATTAGGCATAATTATAATATTATATACAAATCTCAATAGATTGTTGATTGATTTGATTTGATTTTTGAATATTTTTTTGTTTGATTTCATTATTTTGTATATATGTATATATATTTGTGTATATATATATATATGTAACTCTGTATCTGTATGGTTTTTGTTGTATAAATTTAAGATTACACGCTAAGTTTTGCAAAAAATGTCCACGCTTACAGACTATTCGCTCTATTTATCAGCTTCAATCATTCTCATCATTTTACCTATATAACTAGTAATATATCGATGTGCATATGTCTGCATATACATACATTGTTTTGTGTTCTCTTTTGTTTAGTTTTTATTAAATAGTTTATCAAAATATCAAGCAGCCAGGTTGTGAGCAATGTTTCAAAGAATTCTCGTTGTGAATTTTCTTAGTTGATTTTGGTTTGGAATACGTAGAGGATATACCACGCACACACATATGTATACACACACATCTACACAAAGCATTATAAACATTATTATGTCACAAATTTAAACTAAAGTTAATACAATACAAAAATTCAAACAATTGCTGCAATCGCAGTTGTTACACCTAAATTCAAAGTACACAAAAGTAAAACGCCCAAAGTCAGGCTTACAGTACGGTAGACTGTTAACTACAGTTGCAGTTGCAATTAATGTTAATGTTACAGTTACGTTTACATTTACAGATATAGTTACAGTTACAGTTACAGTTACAGAGTTAACAGGAAACATAGATAATTTGTTGGTTGGACTTGCAGTTTGTCTTTCATTGATTAAACATACATTTACATTTACAATTATCGAAAAATGTTGTTTGCTTTAAATATGCTGTTCCGGAACTCGTCGATCGATTTTTGGATTATAAATATGTATGTATACTCGTATCGTAGATAGATAGATAGTTAGATAGTTCGATAGATAGATAGATGTATGTATGTATGTATGTATGTATATAGATATATATAATATGCGTTATATGTATATCAGTTGAATCATTCATAAATTATCACCCAGCAGTTTAAACAAACAAACGAACAATCAATCCAAGCCCCAGTCACTCACATTACATCACATTACATCGCATCAATCAATCAATCAATCAATCAATCATGTGTACATGTTGCTGCTGTTAAACTTTACTAGATATAGTACAATATGTATTATTTAGATATAGCATTTGTTTATCAACTACAGTTTACAGTTTTACACTTTTATATTTAATTAGAAAACACTGAAAATTTGTTTAGCAAACTTTATCCCACATTTTCTCCTCTCGGCAACTCTATAAAAATGTTTCAAGTAAAAAAATTATACATATATTTATTTATGTTTTCTTATTATTCTTGATGGTTTTCTTTTTGTTTTTGAAGTTTTTTTTTTGTTTTGTGTTTTTAATTGTTTTTTTTTTTTATAGAGATTTTGATTTTGTAAGTTTTCGATCTCGTTTTCCCCGTTTTTCCATTGAGCAAACGTCTTACGCTGAGATACATTATGTTAGAGAAAAGAAAAAAACTGCACTGTAAATTGCCGAATCTAATGATTGTACAGTTAGTTCTATAGAGTCCTTAAGAGTCATTAAATCATATACAATATAAATACAGTTTTTTTGTAATCTTCTTAATGTTTTGTTGTGGTTGTTGTTGTTTCAACTCTCTTTGTCAACTTCGACAGCTAAAATTTGACTAATGATATTATTGATTTATTTATTTACATTACGCATATGTCATCATTTCTGCACTTCTATCATCTCATCATCATCGTCATCACATTACACCATGATCATGATCATGATCATGTTTCTCTTACGAACTTTTAGTTTTTTTTTGTTTTTTGTAGAAGTATTTTGACGTTTTCTTTTTTGTAAATATATGTATGTATTTTTTTTTGCTTTTTAGTTTGTTTGTATTTTTTTATATACGTACGTAGATAGTTTGATTGGAATTTCTAGGCGACGGTTCAGAGCCGCTTCACGCGCTTAAAGCATTACGAACAAATTCAGAGAGAAATTCTATAATTAAATATGTTTTTTGTGGTTTGTTATTTGTTTTTGTTTTTTTGTTAATTTGTTTTTTTTGGAGGGATGCTAGGAGGTGTGTGTTGGATGAGCTGAAATTCGAGCAACAACAAATGAGAATAATGCAAGATTTTGTTTTTGTGTTTGCTTTTTTGCGCCGCAATTTTTACGTTTTTTTTGGTGTTTTTTTTATTACAAAATTAATAGTTTAACGCGAAACGAGAGGACGGTGAAAGAGAGAAGGAGAAGAAGGATGTATACTTATATGAATGAAAAGTTCAGTGATAATCGTAATAAGGTATTTCGGTTTTCTGTATACAAATTTCGAGTGTTCTTTTTTTTTTCATACAAGGCAATTTTTTTGAGCGGCGCAAAAATGGAAAAATATTTGGAAAAAATTGTTGATGGCTTTTATAAATGGTTGTAGAAATTTGTTTGATGACTATATAGTTGCTGCTGGGCTGCTTTGTTTTTGTGTGTTTTTGCTCTCTGAGTGATTCCGACTTCGCCCAAGTTGTTGCCCTCCTCCTAACAGCGGCTACAGTTTGTGGTCGGTTTTCAAATTTTAGCTGAATTTGTGTTTGTGTTGACAACATCATCATCATCAAGAGCAACAACGGGGTTGAGTTAAAGGCTCGTCACATGCAAATACGAGTCCTTGCCGAGCAGCAGCAGACTGGGCGGCGATCCATCGTGCGGATAGAAATAGGCAAACTGTCCACTGTACGTGCCCAGCAGTTGCTGCTGTTGCTGCTGTTGCTTCTCTTGCGTGATTGTGTGATTGTGATGTTGCTGCTGTTGCTGCTGATGTTGCTGTTGCTGCTGTTGTTTCAGGTTGTAAACGGGCAAATTGCTAATCTGCTGCGGTGTCAGCACCAAGCTGCCTGCGGCTGCCACATCCAGCGCTTCTCTATTGCTGTTGCTGCTCATGTTGCTATTGCTGTTATCGGTGTTGTCGTTGCTGTTGTTGTTGTTATGGTTGTTGGTGTTCTGCTGCTGCTGTTGCTGTTGCTGTAGGTCGAATTGCTGCTCCGGCTGCTGCTGCTCCAATCACGTGCTCAGCCAGGTGGAGTTGCACGTGCAAATGGTGCTGGGAATCACAGGTGCATAGTAGACGCCATTGGCATAGATGAGACCCGGCGGCCCCGCCTGTATCTGTATGGTCTGTGTTTGCGACGTCTCGGCGGCCGTTGCCACCGCTGTTGTTGCTGCTGTTGTCGCTGCCGCTGCTGCTGCTGTTGGCGGCGCTGTGCTGCAGCAGATGGTGGCGTTTGCTGGCGCTGTCTGTTGCACGTAGATCGTTTGCGTTTGCGGCGTTTGTGTTGGCGACGTCACCAATGTGAGAACCGCCGGCGTCTGCCCCGCCTCCTGCTGCTGCTGCTGCTGTTGAAGGTATTGATGTTGCTGTTGCTGTTGCTGGTGTTGCTGCTGATGATGTTGCTGCTGCTGCTGTTGATGTTGGTGATGCTGCTGCTGCTGCTGTTGGTGATGCTGATGATGTTGCTGCTGCTGCTGGTGTTGCTGTTGCTGATACTGATGCTCCTGGGCCTGCTTCACCTGATTGGCCAGCGAATGGATGAGCAGCAGCGTCTGGCGACGCTCGTGGCCCATCAGACACACGGTCGACACCTCAACCACATTGTATAAATGCATCAGGTACTCGTATTGCAGCGGCTCCTCCTCGACGCCCCAGAAATGATTACGCAAATACGCCTCCAGTTTCGTCGTCTGCGTATTGATGTCCGGAAAATCGATAAAGAACCGCGAGCACATGTAACGCTCGAGTGTCTTGATCAGCTGCGAATCGACAGCGGTATAGTTGCGCACCAGCAGATTGCAGTATTTGAGCAAACCGCCGCCGCGAATCTCCTCCGGCTGGCGCGTTGAGATCAATTTCTTTTGCAAGTGATACAGAGCCTCCTGGAAGTCGCCGTAGACCGATTCGCCGACCACCGTCGGATAGAAGTTCTCCGAAATGGGGAGAGCGGCACAGTCGTAGAACAGCAGCAACGAGTCCAATACTATTTGGAATGAGTCCACCGAGAACTCAAACTGGCGACGCATTGTGTCCACGAATTTGAGCTCAACGTTCTTGTGGCCCGGCGAGTTGCCCAGCGAGATGAGGGACCAGCGATCGCCGTCATTGTTGTTGTTCACCTTGACCATCTTGCCGACATAGGCCTCCTTGAGGGAGCACGTGTAGATGCGACGCTTGCAGACGCCCTCGGGCATCAGGTCGAGCAGTGTGTTCAGCACGGCGGTCTTGACGCGATCGAAGACGCGCGGCGAGCTCAGCTCAATGGCAAATATCAAGTCCAGGTCGTTGTACGGCTGGTCCTCGTTGGCCAGCACATGACTAGCGGCGCCGCCATTCAAGCGTATGTCCTTGACGAGCACCCCGGCGCCGCCGCTGTTCACGTCCGCCTCCAGTTTGCGACGCACCAAGTTCACCAGATCCTTGAGGGTCACCTCCAGCGTCGGGAAGTTGCCGCGTCCGTGGATGGCCACCTTCTCGTCCATGACGTTGTGGAGCTTGCGCACCTGCTCGAACGACAGCACGGCCAGCCGCTGTGTGCCGCCCGTGTCGACGCTCTCCAGCGATCCATGGTCCGAGGTCGAGGCGATCGAGGAGCCCGAGCTGGGCGACGGCGGCGGGGTTTCGGTGCCGCCGTCCGAGTGGAAACCATCGTCGATTTGGTAGACGTCCATTCTGTTGTTGCGCTGCTGATGAAATAACGGTTCGGCGGCTCCGTCTAGTGTCCCGCACTGCAAGCAAACAGACAGACAGAAACGAATCAGAAGTGCAACGTTTGAGTTTGTGCTGCAATTATTCAAAGCGCATTTTTCGAACGAGCCGAAAAAAGCAAAAGCAAACAGAAGCCAGGACTACTTGGTGTGATGATTGGTGTGTGTGCAAATCAAATGTGACGTACAAATAACAGACTGAGATATTTAATTCCAAAGTATCTAGACTGAGCTTTCAGCTACTTTTGAGACATTCGTGGAAGCGTGCCAAAGTAAAGCTCTCTCTTAAGCCTTGACTTAATTTCATTCACAGCTTTCAACTGCTTTTGAAATATTTGTTGCAAGTATTTATGATTAATAGTTGTAAGAGTATTATTAAATATGGTCTTTGTTTAAGCTTTAAGCAGCTTTAAACTATTGCGGATTGGCTGAAATATGAATAGTGTGCAGTAGCTAAACTAAACCGCAAAACTATCTATCAATTACATTCGAAATATTAGTATTTTCTATTTATGATTATTTTAAGAGTAAAGTTAAAAATTGTCTGCTTAATTGTAGTTTAAGCTTTTAACAGCGTTAAGCTGTACTGAGTGTAATAAGAATAGCTTTCTGTTAAGCCTTGACTTGATCCCATTCAACTGCTTTTGAAATAATTTGTTTTAAGTATTTATAATTAATAGTTGTAAGTAGTAAAAGTATAGTTGCAAATGGTCTACTCGCTTGTTAAATTTTTAAGCTGCTTTTAGAGGAACTTTAAACTATTGCGTGCCATGTGTAGTGAATAGAGTGTGCTAATAAAATACGACAGTTTGCAGATTATCTGAACGGCAGACAGGTAATTCAAGCTCCATCGTTACTCCAATTATAAAAGTCACTTTTGATGCGCTTTTACGGTCGGCATAACACTAAAAGTCGCATTTATAATGGAAATATAGTAACAGCTGCTTGATTAAACTGTTTGGCCGCGACGCGACTCGAGAATGCGGCGAAATCACATTATTTTGTTGCCGAGTGTATTCATTTATTCATTTCATTTATTTTTCGGCATTTTATTGCCACCAATGCCAACAAATTGCCGCCCGGGGTCTGGCCGCTTTAATTAATTAATTTGCTTTAAATTTGCTCAATTTCGCATGAGGAAGACTCTCTTCGCTCTTCTCCCCTCCCTGTCTCCATCCCTCGCTCTATTTCGCTGTCACACCGCCTACATACGCGTATCTTCTATAATTTTCTGGCGTTTTTTTCCCACATTTAATATGTTGCTCATTCGTTGTTGTTTATTTCCCTTTTTCTCGTTGTTGCTGTTAATTTATTTGTTTATTATTAACGTCTCACCGTTTAGCGCCCACCGTTCCACGTTTCGGTTCTGTTCGCCTTTGAGGAAGTTCTTTTCTGAAACACACAATTTTCAGTCTCAGTTTGTCAAAAGACCCCAAAACCGAAATTCTTGTTCGAAATATCCGCGTCGTTATCGAATGTCTTTTATTCGCCGTCTCTGTCACTTTTGTTTCTCTTTCTACTTGTCGATTGCTCGGCTACTACTGCTTAGAGAGGTCTACAGAGAGTCTATCAGGCTGGGCATCGACAACGACTTCGACATATGGGTCTGGGTCTCGGCTACGCTGGGTTCTTTCTCCTTATCTCTGGCTCGCGCTTAGGCTTGGCTTGGCTTGGCTCTATCACACATCAAGAATACCCTGTAGGGAGTGTGGAGTGCAGGTATTTTGAAAATATACACTCGCGTGTGTGTTTTGTTGTAATGTATCGAAGTTGAACAATTGCTGTTCTGAATCCTATCTCAACAACTACTTGATCCAATTTCATTACAATTCTTTTTTATGCATTTCCATAATTATTATTTTAAATTTATTCCTTTGTCCACTTTATATTTTTGTTAATCTTGTATTTATTTATTTTGTAATTTATTTGTTGAATTTCCTTTTTAATATTTTTTTATATTTTATTATTATTAATGTAGATAATATTTTTTTATCCTTTTAATTATTTTCTAAATATTTTGTAATATTTGTTTATTCATTTCTATTATTTAAGGGGTATCTGCGTGTTGTGCATTCAGTTTGTATGTCATCTGCTGCTGCTGCCACTGCGTGGCGTCTCTTGCGCTGTGTGTGTTTGTGTGTCGCCTACTTTATCATTTTGTTTGTGCGTTTCACAAATAAAAAAAAAAATACAATTGAATTTTCTGGCATAACACATGCCGAGCATAGAGCCAAGCGAATGTCTCGAGATATGTACAATACATAAATATGTACACATATATACTACTATGCTATATATCTCGATGTGTGTCTCGGTGCTCACTGCGTGCAAATATTCCGAGAGCTATAAACTAATTCAAATAGATTCTTGCGTGCCTCTAGCGATGCGAATGATTCACAGTCTGAGGCGAGTTAAGTAGCGGCGTTTACACGATCCACACAATACACGATTTTGTACGTCTGTATGTCTGTATATATGTTTGTAGGTGTGTGTGTGGCAGTTATCTATGCATGCCTGTGTTTACACGCTATTCATCATGAGCTTTGCCTCTTATCACTGCGCGACAACAATCTACAATTAACCAGACAACAACAACACCAATAACCAAACTAATTACTTTCTTTTCTTGTTATAATACTGGCCTAATAAACGAACATTATGATAAATAATAATAAACAAATGTGCTAAAAAGCGAAAGGACAAATGGGAGGCGCAATAAAAGTTGTGACTCATGTTAATTCGCCAAATTGCCCAGATTTAACCAGATAATTCGCGGAAGTCTTGTAAGCCTTATTTATTTCTAGAAGCACAAACACAATTCCACAGAATTCCACAATTAAGCCACGTATAAACCTTCGCCTTACTTTGTAACGAGCATAGTTTGCAACATTTTTTTGAATGTGAATGTGTTGCTTAAATGATTTGTTGTTTTTTGCAATTATTTATTTATTAATTGCCTTCGTCTGTCTGTCCATTCGTCTGTAATTGCAATTGTTTAGTATACTATAGTATTGCATTTTCATGAAGCAACAACACACTCAACTCATTTTCTTTTTCCATTTTTCAGCTATAATTAAGCGCACATTTCATCAATTTCAATTTGTTGTCCGAGATATCTTTCGTAACTTTTCGTCATTTCATACACACTATGTATACGCTATGTACAAGTATGTACATACGATGTAGTATTTGTGTCAGCTGGCAGCAAATTGAAATTTGAAATTTGACTTTCTCCTGTCATCGCCCAACAGCAAATCACAAATCACAAATCACAAATCGCATACATAATTCAATTAACACAATAACTGAAATTAACACATAAATTATTTGACACTTTTCTTAATTTCTTCAACTAATTAAATGCACTTAATTTTTTGTTGTTGACACCATTTCTGACATTGTTTGGCTGGCGACGAAAAAAACCCAAAATTATAACAATTTTAATTAAATTTCGATTGTAGTGTTGATAAGGGCAAGAACACGAGACAGACAGGGAGGGCAAGAGGTTGCGAAAGTGCACTTTCTTGTACCCTGTACTTCAGGTGAACAAGCTGTGAATAAATAGTGCGACCCTTGATCGCTAAGCATGAAGAATCTGCTGGCGCCAAAGGCGACTTGAAGCGCGTATACCCTGTAATTTGCAGCCACTTTCGATTGGACCAATATTTGATGTGCAGGGTACGTGTTAGTCGTGCATACTCAGTTGCTGGTTTGTTTTTTCCTTTAATTGGCAAGCGCGTTGTGATAAAATATTTTTTGCCATTTGCCACAATTATTTTTTTATTTTTGTTTCGAATTTCACAACGTGAGTGTGTGAGTGTGAGTACTGTAAGCACAATGTATTTGTTGAGCCTTTGCTCAGGTGTGTATGTGTGTGTGTGTGCTATTCGTGTGTACTTTTTCCACAAATAATAAATTAACGCTGCAATTTTCACCAATTTCATCTGAGCATTTATTTTGTTGCTCATACACAATGAATAAACATCATTATGTATTATCATGATGCTGCTGCTGCTGCTGTTGATGATGATTATTATGTTGCAGTTGTTGCATAGCAACTCACACACACACACACACAGAGCGATAGCAAGCCACGCAAACAGGTGTATGGCGTGCTGGCCTAGACAGACTTGGGACTGGGGACTGGTCTCAAATAAAAGTGAAAATCGTTGTTTTTTTCTTCTTTCTGCTGCAGCAAAAAAAGAAAGAGAAAAACGCAACAGCAACAACAACAACAACAAACACGGTGGCAGAAAGTCTTTGCAAAGCAGAGCTCAAACAAGTGTAACTTAGCAGCTGTGTCTGTGTATGTATGTGATGTCCAAAACGCAAAAACAAATATGGAGTGTACAGTGTAAAGGGGGAGGGGCAGTATTACCGTTAAACTGGCGAAGACGACGCACCCGCGACTGCGACTGCGAATGTTGCTCTTGGTTGTTGTTTTTCTTTTTTTAATTAATAATTTTTATTTAATTTGGCACTTTGTTTTGTTGCTTTTGAATTTTCTTCTTTTTTTCGTTTTTTTGTTTAGCACTGCTGCGTGTATCAATCGAGCAATTGAATTTCGTTTTAAATAATATGCCGAGTATCTGATTATGTTTTCACACACAAAACGAACGAACTAGATGCACACACAACAACACACAAAAACACACACACACACACTTTATATTATTATGCTTTTGAAATTGTTGTTTGAAGCTAATGGCGCCGCGCGTTCGTTCCGTTCACTAGCGTCGTGTGTTGCGTTGCGTTGCGCGTTTGAAAACCAAATGAAATTGAAATGCTTATTAGAATATTCGCGAGTGAGCGCAGCGCAGCGCTGCGTCGCTTCGCTGCCGCCAGCACCGAAAGCTTTAGCCAGCTGACGTCACAGCGCCGCAGCCTGAGTGAGAGAGCGAGCGCGAGTGAGCGACACATTGAGTGGATGTGGCGTTTGAGTGAGTGAGCGTCAGAGAGTGACTCGAGTTCGTTTTCGAGCATTTTTGGCTGCCCCTATCTATGTATGCGTGTGTGTGTGTGTGTGTGTGTGTGTTTTTAGAAGGGCAAGCATAAGCATAGTTGCAGGTAATTCTGACGGTCGCTCGGTTAGTCGGTCGTACATTCGTCTGTCGCTTTGTCGCTCTGTCGCCGTGTCGGCCGACTGCTGCAATGCGGGCGCTGATCGTTCGCTCAGCTGATAAAGCGATCATGCACATTTCTGTTGATGTATGCAGCCAGTGTGTGTGTGTGTGTGTGAGTGTGTGTGTGCGTGTCTGTGTGTTTGGCTGACTTGAGTTTATGCCTTATTCGTAATGCATTTTTGCTGCTTGCCCAGTTTTCGATTTCATTATTTCTTGTAGTCGCCTTTTTTTCTCATTTATTAAATTTCGTTTTTTTCTTTCTTCAGCTATTTAGCTATTCTCATTGTTGTTGCTGTTGTTGCTGTGGTGTTGCCGCAACGCAAATTGCTTAAATACTTGACTTCTTTTTTGTGTGTGTTTTATTTGTGCGCTACGTTTGCGTTTGCCGTTCGCTTTGCGGTGTCCAATCTATTTTTAGACCGCCTGCTTTGTTTTTTTCTTTCACTAATTATCCGACGCGTTGCCCTTCCTCCCCTCGCTGCTGCCCCAAGCCACCACTTAGTGGACACTGCTGATAAGAGTGAGGAGCGAAGAAGCGCGCTTAGTATACGAAATAGCTGAAAAGCTCGTATATAACGGCAAACAGCTGAGCTTTGACTTCTGGAGCAGCTGTGTTTGTTGATCTCGTTTTGGAGTGCATTATGTAATGATAAATGCCCAATTTTAAGCTTGAGCTTTTCACGCCAAAACTGTCTAAAAATAGCTTTCATAATTGGCATATTATTTATTTGTTTCTACCACATCGTTTTGGTTTGGCCTTTCAATATGTTTTTTATTTGTTCGCAAATAGGCAGAGTCGTAAACCAGAGAGCTTTATATATTTTTGGGGCCAGCCGCAGCCACAGATACAGATACAGATACAGATACAGCCGTTGTGCCGTTACTTTGGCATTTTGCATGGCAGAGAACGCGACGCGATGATCGGGCATTTATTATTGCCTGACTATGGCCTGTGGTTCAATGTTAATCAGCAGCTTAAATCGAAATACAAAAAAGAAACACGCACACACACACACACACAGATACACACGCACACACCCATTACGACGAGCATGTACATACATACATGCAAGTAACGCAATTCGAGTGCCAGTGTGGCCAAAAAGATTAATGTTGTTTTTCTGGCCCCCCAACAAACCACGCAAGCAACAACAATAGCAACATCTACGGCTCAACTTCAGTTTCAACTTCAGCGCGCTAATGTATCTTGCAGATACACTGACACACACTGCACTGCATTTCAAAGACAACAACAGCAAAAAAAAAGGCCGCGACTTTTGCTGGTTGCTGGTTTCTGACAGCTGTCCCCCCTCCCACACACCCCTTTTATTATGAATGCCATTTATTGTAGCTGTATCTGTTACCATATAAATGTATCTGTATCTATAGCCACTTGTAGCTGCGACTGATGATGATGATGATGATGGTGATGGTGATGCTGCGTTGATGGCGTTGCCTTTGCGCTCTTTGGCAAGACTTGCGCTCGGTCGGTGCGACCCTGACCTAATAAGTATGCGCAAGCGCAAATTGTCTGTTTTGATTTTTCTTTATTGTTGCTGCTGTTGTCGCTTGTATCTTGTATCTTTCACGACTGCGTTCTGCGTAGTATTGTTTTTGTTTCTGTTTTAGTTTTGCCCGTTCTGACCTTAATCAATTTCGTTGTAAAATGTCAAACGAAAGTGCGACACAAAGTTCCAATTCCACAAACACTTGCAATTCCAATTCGGATTCGGATTGGAAAAGCAAATCGAAATCCAATTTCGTTTCCAATTCCAATATGAATACCAAAATCAAATCAAATCGAATACCAAATTCTAGCGCGCCTTCAATGCAAATGAGGCTTAATTATTATGCCGGGCCGAGCACAGAGCGCCAAGTGCCAAATTGAAACCGGTTCGACCGACATTTCAAATACGTGTATAGCGGCTATGCGACTACAATTCAATTATACAACTACACAGAGTCTCGGGCAGGCAGACAGACGGGCGGACAGACAGTCTGACTGGCAGTCGAACCTTGCTTGGCCAGGCCAAAACACGAACGAACGAGATTCACTTGCGGTTTTTGGCATAGTTTCACATACCCCGAGCTGAGGTCGCCAAAATGCTGGTCAAGAGAGCGGAGAGGGCGGCAAGCAAAGATACCGAAAATGAAAGTGCAGCGAGAATTTCGGAGTCGGCTTTGATGATGATGACGGTGACGGAAATGGTTTCCATTTGACAGCACCAACAAAGCATTTCTTTGAGCTTTCGGAACTGCAAGCAAACAGTGAGGAAGGGACAGTGAAGGGGAGAAAAGAGGAGGAGGTATAGAGTATACGTATGTCTGTGTGTATATTGATTGGCTTTCGTTTCACGTTTGCTTCGCTTTGCTTTGCTTTGGTTTTTTATTTTGCTGTTTTCGTATATTTTTCATTTTCGGTTTCGGTTTCAGTTTTGGTTTCAGTTAATCTTGACCCGACGGTACAAAACGTGACCGAGCGGGACGGCGAGCCAGCGACGAGCGCACTTGGCATCGCACTCTGGCGGCGGCAATAAATCGAACAACTGACACGAGTCGAGGCCCATTGACGTTCAAAAGGAAGCACGACACAAAAATTTGAATAATTAAATTACTTTTCTTTGGCGTTGTCTTTCATTAGGCGTGCATTGTCTGAAATATATTTTTAACTTCAGCAAACTGGCACCAACAAAGCAGTTATGTAACAAAAATTATACCAGCTAATTGGCCGACTCAGCCATACAGAATGATTTCAAATAATTAGTTAGCACTGTGCTAAAAATTAATTTGACCAATTTAATTGCAGCCTCATTAAAACAGTACAGCACAGAACAGAACAGCGACAACAAAATTAGAAAGTTTGCGCAAAATATTAAATTGTCAACTATGACATGATATTATTGGTATCCGACAGATACTCGACGTCAGACGCACTCAATTGTTGGCCCATTTGTGTAAATATTATTAAACATTATTGTTTGGATGTGCCCATAAACTCAATGCGCAAGTGGCACATCTAGTTCTATATTTGAATACGCAACACGAATACGAATACGACTACGAATACGAAAACGATTGTGAGTACATTACCAACAAACAGCTGAAGTCGTGGCAGACCAAATATCTTGTGAGCAGAAGCGTGTATTTACCTAAAACGAAAACGAATCAAAATATGTTCATCAGTTAAATGTCAGATTTCAGTTGGTTAATATATTGTTGAGTATGGTTAGAAAATACCTAAAGATAATACTTAGAAGAATTACTATTTAGGGTTACAATAAGTATTAACCTCATTTTCTTCTTAGATTTTATTGTTTTCAAGGTGATATACAAAAAAATCTACTTTTTAAATTAATAAATAAATCACAATTCAAGAAGAAAATATATAATTTTGCAACTCTTTTTAACTTTGAATTAAATAGTAAATTGTATTGAGATTAAAAATAAATCATATTTCTTGCACTTTTGCTCTTGTTTCAAATGTTAAACAAATTTGAATTCAATTGAGAAAAACTATGTATGCAAAAACCAAACAAGCGAAATAAGTTCGCATCAGGATTTGCTTTTAAATCGCAAAGTAAAGAATTCTAAATCACACTTTTGCTTTCGATGCAAATGTCAAAACCTGAACAGAAAATCAAATTCAAATCAAGTAGCTGTTTAACTGTTTATATAAGCGAATGATCGCACTTTTCGTTGCTTTGCTACTGAAATGCCTGAAATGCGTTTTTAGCATTTAGCGAAATTAACAATAGCGAACATGATTATCTACTGTGCAAACTTCGGCAGTCTAATCAAATCTGTCCACATTGCGAGAGTGTTGAAACAGCTGTCTGTCTCTGTTATTATTTGTCTATTTGCCTGATCATAATTAGCATTTAGCATTCAGCATTTCAATTGCAAATTCTGTGCAAAAGAACAGCTGTTAGAAGGCTTTGAGTTTGGGAAAAGCGAAGCGAGCACAGCAACAAATATAACGCAAGCGTAAACAATCTGTTAATGGCGAAATATAATTGTGTATGCGGAGTACATTACGTTGATTAGTTTGCCTCGCGACGTGCAGCCACTTGCCAGCAACAAACAACTTACGCTTATCACGATCAGCAGTTATCACGATGCCATTTTATTGGGCTTTTTCGCTAGAACAACAGAAGCAACAGCAACATCGACATCGACAACAAGCGAACGTAACGCGCTCAAAGTCTACACGTGAAACATTGTTTTGGTTACAATGTACGAGCGAAATATAGCTCGAGAGAGAGAGAGAGAAAATAATACTCTAGTAATGCCTATTGGATCATGCCTATTACCTGTGTCAACTGCGACATTCTATTTGGTCTGCCAGGCAGATGTGTTCTCAGGAAGCAATTGATAGCGCCCCACAACATTTGTGGCACGAAATCATTTGTCAATTTTAATTACAATTCTCATGACAGCAGCAAAAACTCAAAACTCGCGTTCTCACCGAGCAAATGTGACCAAAAAATAAACAAATACAAATGTTATAAGGCATTGCATAGAACTAAACAGAACGCGACTTGCAGCTAACCTTAGTTAATATGCTTTTAGACGAGAGAAGTTACAGCAGGAGTGAAAAATATATGTGGAAAATGATCTATTAAATAATTCAATTATTCACCAGTTATAGTCGGAGCTTTAGTTGAGGCCAGCAGGGCGTATACTTAATAAGTGCTAAATAATAAAATAGGCCATTCAACTACTTGTTACGTGTTTGCTGAACTGAACATTCTGAGGCCAACTGGGCGTATACTTTATGCCACTAGGCGTATACTTAATATGAAAACGATCCAATTGATTTTCAATGCCTTTTTGTTTTACAAATTCAGCAAAATTATATTTTATTTGCACGGTATACGTAATAAATTGATGTTAATGTTTTGTAGGGTATTTTGCAAGCCTTTCATTACACACTGCACACTTTACCATACCCTTTATTGATCACTTAATGTATTTAGCAAACATAACGAGTTATTTATTTTTTTTTTTTTGCCTTTCCAAATGCGAACTGAGCTCAGCTGAGCTGAGCGAGATCCCAAGGTCTGTTGCCGTTGCTGCTGCCGTAATCAAAACGCATAATATAAACGCTTTTAATTGATTTCAATAGCAGAATTATTATTAAGCCCCACAATAAAGCACAATCTGCAGATACAAATGTATCTTTTAGCTGATCATTGTTACACAGATACAGATACTTATAGCTGTAATTACAAGTTGTATTGCATGATTTTGCGTCAAGTCACGCTAAAAATATAAAACAATGAGAAACAAACGTGGCATCCATTTCAACAGAACAGAACAGAATAGAATAGCACAGAACGGAACTGAACTCAACTGAACTGAACTGCACATCAAAATAATATCAATACTAGCACACAAAACAACGACAAAACAAAACTAAAACAACTGTGAATAAAGCGGACGACGAGCGAGCAAAATAAATAAATAAATAGTAAAAAGTTTTCGCAATATAATCACTTAATTGAATTTAGTTGATACGCAAATGGATTAACTTGAATTTGCAATAAAAAATAAAGTAGCTAGAGCCAAGCACGTGTCGACAAGAATCTATTTATAAATACATTTAAAAGTAGATACAGAAAGATATGAAGATACTTTTTGTCAAGCTCAAGCAGAACCTTTTGATGGGGCGCCTTTTTGTTGACAACGCAACAGCCACCCACAAAAACAATGGAAAGAGAAACAGCAAGCCAGATAGATCGGATATTTAAATATATATATACTTGTAACTATATAATAAAAACCTTTTACACTCTTGGTGCCACGTATTTATAGTTGCGAGAGACTTTTGTCAAGCGCAAGAAAAACCTTTTTGATGTGGCGCCTTTTTACTCGACAATTTTGTGGTTTGACAAACCAAGAGAAAGCAACAAAGAACAAAATGCTGTTTATCTATTTATTTAAATAAATGAACAAGTCGAATAAATGCAAATTTTGTTCAAGGCAAGACAGAAAGAAAACCATAATCGCTTATAGAATTTATGATTGTAAAAGTGGCTCTAAAGATAATAAAAGAGTTTACAATTTTTAATTGTAAGCTCGAATTATTCTGGGTGTCGCTCAATCACATTTTTAATTTCGTTAATGCTCGAGTAAAAAAAAAAACAATGTTCGATTATTTACTATTGATAGCTTTCTCGATGCGTTCCACATAAAATGGACTGCTAGTTCAGCTTAAAAAACTGTCAGCTGTATTGGAAAGCATCGATAAAGAACGCAGTTGTGTCAACAAATTTTGATCGGGAGTGTTCTAGTTTCAGTTGCGGATTATAATCACATTATATACAAGTATATGTATGTGTATGCAGCATTTATTACTTTGTCATATGTTCAGGTGTTTTTTGGGAGCGCTTTGTTTATGATAAAAAACGCAGATAATGCTATGAGTTTTATAACGCATCGAAAGAAAAATATAGTTAAAGTTGTGTTTTTTTTTGGAATCAAAGCCTAAATATATCAGATTCTATTGGCTTATTTTACTTTGAATAGAAATAACTTGTTTAAGCTGTATCAAAGGCTGTCGATCAGTTGTCTGTCGTCTGCCCTGCCTAGATCTGTAGCTTCGAATTGCACACGAAAGTGTTTGAATAATTTTTGCACTTTGAGGTGTTGGAATTCCGTCTGAATGTGTCAGCCACATAGATCTGAATGGCACTGACGCCTGCAATTTCATTTCCTACACAGAGCTACGATCTAACATATAATTGAGCTGCCCACGCGATGTGCTGTTTGGTTTGGGATCTTCTTTGGCATGTGGCAGCGATCTTTCAGAGATCTATTAATATATTGCAGATCGCGAGTGTATTCGGCTATTAATAAGCAAACAAGTCGAGTCGAGTCGAGTCGAGTCGCAACAGGTGACTAATGCCACAAAATCTGGGGATTGCCGCTTGCCACACACAGCCAACACACACGTGTCGTTGTCGTTGCATCTGTATCCGTATCTGTAATTGTATCTGTAAAAGCGTATTTGCGTGTGTGTATCTCTGTGTGATTTATGTTTGCTAAGTGCCTTTGAAATTGTGTTAAGTGGTTTGTCAGAGATCTGTGTTTAGGAGGTCTTTTACTTTTTACTTTGAAACTGTGCCATCTTTGTGCGAATTATTTATTGTAAAGCGTTGCGCGATTTTAAATAAATTGTTTAAATTTCATTTTTTATTATTTAATTTTTTGTTTGCTTCTTTCTTTCTTTATTTCTTTCTTTCCACTTGTCAGCGCAAATGTCAAGACGCGACATGAGTTTATTGCACTCAAAAGAGCGAAAGGGAGAGGGAGAGGGAGAGAAAGAGAGCGAGCGAGTGAGATGCAGATAGACAGCAACAGCTTTCAAAGGCAAAGTGCTGGCGCAAACGATTTTCTTAATACAATTTCGACTTCTATATAGACTTGCATACATAGTATATAGATGATTCTGAAATCTGGTGCGCTTATCGTCATCAATCACCCAGCGAGCTCCGCTTTAATCTCACGTCGCACGTGCACAGTTTTGAGCGACACGTTCAATGGCCCCCAGTTCCCCATTTGTAGTGTATACTATGCACCCAAAAACTACATGATATATATACTAAATATATATAGTATGTGTATACGCGACGGCACTTTTCATTCACATTTCTAATCAGTCGGCGGGGCGGGTCAAAATGGCAGGCCAGACCTTTGCTATAGACGTGAAAGACGTGCTTGAATTTTGTGATTGTACAACTTGAATGAACTGCATTATAATTCGATTTGTATACCCGCTAGCCATAGGCCAGAAGGGTATGCTAAGTTTGTGGTGAACTAATCCCAATGAGACAGAAATCGATCACAATTCTGCATTATTCTTCAACTTCGAAGTAGAAATAATTGTTATTCGTTTCTTCTCTGTTGGTTAACGAGTATCTTGGAGTTGTGCTCACTCTGTTTCTTTTTGCTTTTAATTTATTATCATAATTGCAACAGCGTTCGCTCTCTGGGATTTATTTGTAACTATGCTACAGCACTATGAATTTTGTAATTTCACTTTCTTCGACGTGCCAGCGTTTGGCTACGTGCCATTAAAAATTGGCTATGGCCATCAACTTGTAACGTTCATTACGCAACTGCCGGCGACGACAATAAGTGCATCTAATTATATTACGAACTCCATGGATTTCCATTTACAAGCGTGTTCACATAATGCCCACAGCGATCAGCCAAAAGTGATTGCGCAACGCGATTGCAGCTAGAATAATATTAATAATTTAGAGCCAAGCGAAAGATTAATCTTTGTATTGAAAGAGGGATAAATCTCTTAAAGAGAAATCGTTCTTATTGATTGAATAGTCTAGTTAGATTCGTAGATTCAAATATTCGCAGTCCCACAACAGAGTCTGCAATAAATTGCGCTCGTCTACAAATTTCAGCTATTGTTCCACATTGAGTCACTTGATGTGCTCGATTAAATGATAGTTGGCGATTAAATTGCTTGGCAACAGCGAAAGATAAATGACCGCTGAAGTTTGCTCTATTTGCAGAATCTGATCATAAGCAAAATATATATTATATATAGTATAGTATGCAGCAAACCGTGTTTGGTAGGAATTCGTTTTTGGGCTATCGTTCAAATCTCGACCATAATGTCAACTACTAATGGCTTGTGCAAAAATAAAACCAATTAACATAAATCACATTTGAAATGTACTCTGAATCGCTGAAGATGCTTCCGTTTGAAGAAGTTTGTGTTTATAATTAGAAGACAAAACGACAGCATGGCAGCACAAAAGGTAGAATCCAAATCGAATCCAAAATGAAATCGAAATTGAAACAAATTTAAAGCAGAGAAGCGAATAATAAAAGACAGACAAAAGAAGCGGAGCAAATAAACAACACAACAACTGAGATTTCAATAGCACTCAAGACAAGAGCGCCCGATTACGTAATGCCGTAAAACGCAAAAAAATAAATAAGCAAAATAAAACAAATCAAAATCAAACAACAAATAACAAATAAGAGAAGAAGCCACAAATTTGCGCATTCTGAAGTGTAACAAAGTGATGTGATGAAGCTGCGAGATGAGTTAACTTGAGTTGAGTTGAGTTGAGTTGAGACTATTTCCCTAAGTTTTCGATGGATTGTTGTCCACTTGAAGATTTGCCAAAGTTGCTGCCCATCAACTGGACTGAACCGCACTGAACTGAATTTTGTGTGGGCTGAACTTGATGCTGTCTAATCTGCTAAGCTTGTGTTATAAATAGAAATTCAATTTCAATTATAGTTCTGCGGCTCAAGTTTGGATTTTGAGTGCGAGTACTCGACTGCATCCCTCAGACGAGGGGGAGAAGTGTGTGTGTGTGGGTTGCGTATACGTAATCATAAACATATTACGCATACGCCAGGTGCGACACAGAAATTCCGATCAATCTATCTATCAGAATAAGCTACAACATTATTCCTGCCCCTTCGACGCTGTCGCTTTTCTTTGCTGAGCGAGTTCATTAAACGCAGCGCAGCGTCTTCGTCGGCTTCGCTCGGCTTTTGGCTTCGTTTTCGGTTTCGTTGCGCTTCACTTGGTCTGTGTGTCAGTGGCACACAGACTGTGACTATGTGTGTGTGTCAATGTGGCAAACATTCTACACACACAAATGCAACAGGCAACAGCAACTGCGCTTCGTTTTGCTTGCCACAAAGTGAAAGGAGTTTTTTGTCTCAAACACATTTCGATGTTGTGTTTTGTTCAATACATTTGTTCATTATTATTATTATTATTGCTGGATTATTTATTGCTTGATGGCAAAAATAATTGGCATTAAATGCAAGCCAACTTCCTTGAGATGACGAAAACGTCGCTTGGCCAATTTCAATTTCAGGGCAAGTTTTATTCGGGTGAAAGGCAAACAACAAAATCGCAAAACGAAATAAATTTAATGAGTACTCCCCCACAGCCAACTCATTAATTCACAGTCGAAAAAAGATCGATATTACAGATGGAGGAGCAGGGCGATGGATGGCGTGTCGTATCAGAGGAGCTATTAACGTTGTTGATGATGATGATGCACATGCAAAAAGCATGTTGAACCTTCGCGATAACGGCAACAGCAAAAACAACAGCAGCTGGTGAAAATTGCTGTCCACAACAACAGCAACAGCAACAACAGCAGTTACAGCAATAAACGAACAGCGCTTTTCACTTAGCAAACAAACAAACAAACAAACAAATGCAAGCAATGCCCAACCCAAAAGCAGCTTTAAAACTCAGCCACAAAAGTCGCTGCTGCAGTTGCAGTTGCAGTTGAAGTTGTTGTGGCAATTGGATGCCTCTCTTGACAGCAAAAACCAGCAGAAAAAATAAACTATGAGCATGCCTCATGTGTGTGTGTATCTGTTTGTGTGTTACAATGCCCCCAAGTCATGCACATGCACATGCACTGCACATGCCAAAGCATTGCGCCACAATCAAAAGCAACCGCAGCAGCGAGCGAGCAACTGCAATTGCCACAACAACAGCACAACTGCAAAGGCAATTGCAACAATAGCTCGTGAGATTCCAGAGACTTTGTGGCATTTATTATGGGCCAAAAAAAAACACAAGAAGCACTTGTGCGATCAGAGCCGATATCACCGTGAAATCCGATATTCAGATTCATTACGCAGTAATGCGAGGCGAGCACACTTGACCAGAATCACTTGCGAATTGAAAGTCTAGACGTTAGACAATTGTTTTCTACAGAATGGCAATTAAAAATCGAGTGTGATAGAAGTAAATTAAAAAAGTCTTTTTTCATTTAAGATATTTCCATTAGAATTGCCTAATCTGTTTATTAACGTCACCAAACGTTGGTAACTCTAACTTTAACCATCGCTGAGATAGCGGCACATTTTTCACAAGTCAGACGGGCAGACGGACGGACGGACGGATCGTTAGTGCAGCCCTGGTCATGCGACAACTATGCGGATGACACTGAACGATCTTGTGTCGGCATTTGCATTAGCGTCTCTTTGTTGTTTTACGGCGTGAAAGTGAAATCTTTGGAAACGCGCTTTTCCTTGCTGCCAAACGTTTTACAGCAGCCACAAAATAAAAAGAGATACAGTCATAAAAACACAGAGAGAGAGAGAGAGAGAGAAAGACTGAGAGGGGACAAATGGTTTGCGGTCATCAAAGCAGCTTTGGCTTCGACTTTTTTTTTTTTTTTGCTTTTTTGCTAACAACAAAATATTTACAAATGCTAAAATCGTTGTTTACTCGATTTTGTTTACTTACAAGTGCAATTGAATAACAGTCGAATGATTCAAGTGTTTCAAATGATTCAACAGCGAATTGGCTTACCTGTAAATAGAAAACAAGTGGAGAAAAAGGGAAATAATCAATAAACAGTTGCACATAAATCAAAATTACGTTAAAAGTCAACAAGACATGTGTTAAGACTAAAGCATAGATCTCAAAATACCCCATAAATAAATTAATTTCATCGATAAATATATGTATCATTATTATACATAAATATTAATTAAAGAATAATGTATTCCAGTCGCTGATAAAGAACTGTTCTCTACAATCGCTTTTCAAATAGCAAGAAATGATTGATGAGCTCATTTTAATTTAAATGTACCCTGTAAAGTCCATTAAAAGTCGTGATCGTCACTCGAGTCATGTAAAAGTCAAATTAGCAAAAGAATCCAACACGAAAAACACAAAACAAGAAAACAAGAGAACAAGAAAACGAAGAAAAAACGACAAAAAGCAAAACAAGTGTGGAAAATTAAAATAAATTTATTTACGCGGCAACTTAAATGTGAAATGCTATTTAAAAATATACACGGCAACAACAAAGCAACGACAACAGCAATAATAATAAGATCAATAAGAGCAGCAACAATGCGTTGGGATTAAAATAAAAATCTTGAGCGCTTGACAACAGTTCGAATTGAACTGACTGAAGTGGACAGCGTGAATTCTGAATTTCTGGCAAAAGCGGGGAAAGATGTAAGAAAACAACAGCAACAACATTCAAATTTAATAAAAATTCGCAAATTTGTTGATGCTCAAGGCGAGCGAGCAGCAACAACAAATAAAAAGTTGTTTTAAATTAATTTTGATTTTGTTTTCATACGTCAAAAAAAACAAAAAAAAAAACAACGAAGAGAAGATATTTGTCGCATTTTATATGGTCTTTATTTTGTTATTTTTATTCGTTTTTTTTTTGTATTATTTATTTTAGATTCTTGTTTTGGGCATCAATTCGGCTGAGTTTGGGACACAAAAACTTGTGCTCTACTCTAGTTAATTGAACAATTGTGCATACTTTTATTTAGTAAATTTTAATGGGTTTTATTTACACAGCTGCCGCAGCTGTTTCCGTGGCTCATTTACGAGTTCATCGCAACTATAAATGGAGCACTACACTGCACTAAAAAACAGTTGTAGTTTGTCTCTCAATGTATGCAAATAACTGTTATTGTATTTTTAACATATTGTGTTGACACAATGTTTTTCTGTACGTTATTTGCTCAGCATTTCCCAAAAATAACAGACCAAAAACAAAAAATAAGAAGGTGGCTAACTAAACATTAACCCTGCGCCCTTTGCCTGCAGGCAACGCAGCAGATACAAATGTATCTAGTAGTTACTCTTGCCTCTGGGCGCGTGCCTCTCTCTGTCTCTGTCTCTGTCTCAAGTATCTCAATGTAGCCTTGTGCTGAACCGTCTTCGACTTTGTTTTGGTTGGTTTTCTGTGACCATTTTGCTTGTTTGCGCTTGTCTTAATTAAATTAGCATTCGCTTTCCATTGTGCCATTGTCCTTAACTGCCGCATTGGCTTCTGCATGTACGCAAAGAGACAAAACTACTCGAATACACTGCACTACACTACACTACACTACGAACTGCGCCCATTTTTAATTAGAACGCAACAATGCAAATTTGCTGACTCGTCGACTGCTCGGCTATAATGTAATCAAAGTCAAATCGCGCTACATATGTTAATGCCACAGCCCAATGCATTCAGCTGACTGACACTGTGTGTGTGTGAGTGTGTGTGTATCTATGTATCTACGAGTTTAGCTCACAGCTATTTAGCTATTTAGTTTGTGCATGAAATACCCGACGGACAACGCACTTGGCGACCTTCGCCGTGTACGCCGCGGCACATACGTAGCTCAAGGTTTACAATCAATAACAACAACAACAACAGCAACGACGACGACGTCAACAGTAGCTAACAACAATAAGATAAAAGCGCATTAACTAGAGCAAAAGCTGCATTGATATGCGGCTTACGAAGCAGCTGAAAATGTTTCAGTTAGGTGGGCAGCAAGCCAACCAAATTTGGTTATAATGCTTGGGATTAAAGTCCACTCGAATTGAACTCCAATTAAGTTGATTAACATTTTGCAATGCATTTCCTTATGCAAAGCTATGAAGAAAGGCTTCTTCGGCATCAGCAGATTGCCTAACCCAAAAAAAACATACAACTTTACCACAACACTTGCAACTTGCAACCGCATTACTCGCCTTGCCGAAAAAACAAAAAAAAAGAAAAAAAACTTAATTGCATATTGCCCCAACCAGCAAAGCAGTCTGCGTGCGATGTGATTTTGCACTCGTAATTTTCATTTGGGCTTCGTGACTTGTAAATCCCAGCCAGAAGCAAAAACCTCTCTTGGCCAAAAACACCAACAACCAAGTGGGTATTTTTTAATGGCTCGCACATACACAAAGCCCAGATATGTAATTATATCTTTGTTGCTGCGTGTTAATAGTTCTGCACAGTGATCTCGAGTCTCTATCGCTGTCCCTGTCCGGCTCAGACTCCTTTGCCACATTTATCTCTTACGCAAGATCTATTATCTCTGAACAGTTATTATTATTGCGAGCTATGTTATGTGCTCAGCTCGTAAATGTCTTTCATTTACATACGAAATTTTCATGTATTTATTATCAACGCGTTCCACATTCTGTTTGTCCCCTTCCCCGTCTTGCCTCCCCCGCACTGCGAATAAATTTGCACATATTTAGGGCTGGGGAAATGCATATTGAATGAGTTTACCCATTTGCACATTTGCCAGTTCCAACTTATCAGCTAATTTGGCACAATTACTTATCAACCAAATGCAAATTCAATTTTCTGTTACACATTTTCACCCGAAAACGCCGGGGAGTTTTTTTTACGTACTCGTTACCTAAAATAGTAAAAGACTGCGATAATTTTGTGGAAATATTTATAATGGGCAGACGACAGTCCTTAAATGTATAATTTGTTAATCAGCTTTTTTAAACTGCTCTCTGGCTGTCTGCCTCTAAAAGCAACAAGAAAAACAATAAACAATGTTAACTACGACTATAACATTTAGAAACAAAGAAAACTCCATTAATTTTTATTTATTCTTATTGAATTTAAATTTTATATTTTTCCTTTTCTTTATTTAATATTATTTCAATGTGAACTGTTCATAATCGACTTTAAAATGAATAAAATAAAATAATACATTATTATAATTTTGCCACGCTTCTTCTCGAAAAAAAGATCACGTATTGGGGCAGAAAACTAAATCTTTGTCCTGATCGGTGGCACGTTGACACCCACGGCTTTATGTTTTCTACCTGCCGCTTCACGCCGAATGATAAAACAATGCGTAGGCCATTTACCTATCGCATCCACAGAGATGTAAGTCCGACAAGCCCCAGGCAAGACAGTCAACATTATTTATTTGCCATGTGCCACAAGCTTAGAGAACGCACAGCAACAACACGACTCGTTGCCATATAACTCTTGAATGGGGTCAGAAGCCAACAAACATCGTAACGGAGCGTGTGGCACTAAACGAACGCGAGACGGACAGACGGACAGACAGACAGACGGACAGACAGACAGACGGACAGACAGACAGACGGACAGTCAGACTGACAGACAGAAATACACATTCATCAACGTTTTATACTTCAGGTAGATTGGCTAATTTTGAATGCGGGTTATTAACCTTTCGAAAGAAGCCAAACGAATAATCAGCAGCAAGAGCAACAACAATAACGAAGACAATAGCCAGATCACATATTAATCGATCAATCCATGAGATACGAGTTGGATTTGCATTACAACTGCACTGCACAATGATGGAGACAACATCTGTTATGTTACGATGTCGTCGTCGGGCGGGGCGTTTCATAAGAATATATATTTATATTGTGCATTCTTTATTCCGTATACTATAGTTTGCATGTTTGCAAGACGTTTGCTCCAAATAAACTTGCTCGTTTGTTTGCCGTTTTGTAATTTGTAACTTGTGGCAACGAGACAATAAATAAACACTATGCATATAATGGAGGCGACAATCGATATTATCAATTGATAAAAAAAATGAACGAGCACAACGACAACAACCATAGAACACAGCTAGACAATAAAGCACGAGTTCTCGAACACAAACTGTGAGTATAAATTATTTACATCATCTGCGCCCCGATCTATGATAATGCAAGCGTGTAATCAAACAACCCAAGTGTGATCTAATTGAAATGACTGAAACATTTAAGTTGAGAAATCGCATCGATTATAAGAGCACATTATTATTTGTTTATCCCATAATTAAAACATTATGCATATTTGATATTAAGTAAACGCACTGCAAATTAGTCATATGCTGCGTCAATCTTTGTTCATTATTTCAATAAATAAATCTAATAAATATCATGAAAATTGACTGATTCATATCGATGTTCTAAGTCGAAATGAACATATGTATAGTAGATTGAAGAGATACATATGGTATTTCATAAAAAGTCTGTCTTCTATTTGCAATATGTGCATTTGTAGAAATCTTCAAATTATAGCTTTGATGGTCTATCAATATGTAAACACGTAAAAAGCTATTTTATCTCAAATGAAGATGCAAATATTCGCATGAGCTGCTTAAAGATGTATCACGAATGTAGTTCAGATACATATCTATAGATATACGAATGCACTAATGTGTATTCAAATATTTGTATATGCAGGTACATATGTTTCGTATCGGATCGTATATATCGTGGACCCAATTTGATAGTCCAATTGAGCTGCGCGTTTGGCAACGTGCGTTGCCTGCACAACAAGACAAGACGACCAACAACAAACACAAACACAAACACAGCGAGCACAAAAAATAGGTGCTACCATTGTGCCAAGTGTTATGCACATACAGATATAGATGTAGATGGATACAGTTATATATCGACGTACAGCAGAGAGCAATGTAATGTAATGTAATGTAATTAGCGAGGGTTTGCAGTAGCGTCAAAATGTAATTTGCGCTTGTGAAATGTGGCCCACACGTGACCCCCAATCCCTATGCCCCTTCTGCCGCCCCAAACACCTCCTCCTCTCTCTCTCCCACTCTCCCTCTCTCTCTCTCTTTCTCGCTCTCGGTGACGCTTTTGACGTCCGTTTGTTTGCCCAAAAGCCAAAGCGTCGAAATGCAAAAACTGACCAAGTCATTAGGTTTCACTGCGCGCCACGCTAATGAACCCGGATATACTACGTACGTATCCGTCTGCGGATATACTATATATATCCATATATGTACGTATATAACAATGTGTGTATATAAACTTGCACAGGAGTGTATATAAATTAAGCATGTACATATATTTATGCCACGCATTTCGTATCGCAGCCAAATGGAATTTCAATTTCATACACAGCCAGAAAATTGCAATCCATTTTAAATTCCGAAACTGAACTCAAAAATAAATTTTTTAATTTTGTATGAATGTATGTGTTGTAATAAATTATGCATACATTTTTAATTATTTTTTAAAATCACCAAATAATTTACTATTTCCAATAAAAATTGTGAGTACAAGAAATTGCAAAATCGAATTTTTGTCACCTCTATCTGAGATACGACAATTTTTCGCTCAGTGTACTACTCTTATTTATTGAATTGAAACTGAAATTGAAATTGGAATTCAATTCAATTGTCTTGGCCGCTATCAGTGTTGTTGTTTTGTAACTACATTTTTAATTGTTAGTTAGAAGAGAGAATTCTTCTCAGTTAATGAGGCACGACCAACGGCGGCAAAGAGACGAAATACCATAAACGCACTTCAAGCCACATAAAAGAATAAATAATTGTGAAACGCGCAGAGGAAAAACGCAAGAAAAAATGGCCGTTAAAACAGCAAAAACATTTTTAACGAGCGACTTTTCAGCGCCATATGCTACAATGGCAAATGGGTTGCCTGCGTGTGTGTGTGTGTGTGTGTGTGCGTGTGCGAGAGTAAGAGTGTCTGTGTGTGTGTGTGTTTGTGTGGGTGTGGCTGCCACTGTTTGGGGGGTAGATGGGCCGTATCGTGGGCGTGACATTTACCTTAGCATTGTACCCTGTTGCTTTTGCTGCTGCTGCTGATGTTGTTGGTGTTGGTGTTGGTGTTGGTGTTGGTGATGATGATGTTGCAGCCGCGGTTGCTGCTACTGTTGCTGTTGTCGATGACGACGACGACGACGACGACGATGATGTGGATGTGGATGCGGATGACGATTCGAGCCAATTTTCCGGTTTCATATGAATGCTGTTGTGGGCGGCAGGATCCGCACAAATTGTTGCACTGCAGAAGTTAGAGGGAGATGGCGCGAGAGTGCACTTCAATCGTTGCGGCGCGCTGCGCCGTGTGTCGGAGAGAGTGAGAGTGAGAGTGAGGAGGGCGAGCAGCTGTGACAAGTTTTCAATTGCACTTCTTGCACTCACTCACGAAAGCTTCCTCTCGACGTCTACTTGAATTATATATTGTTGTTATTCTTATTTCTTGCTTGTTTATTGTTTTCGCACTGCACCACGCACTTGACAATTAAAACGCGTATCACACGAAATGGCAAAAAAGACACGAAAATGCAATACTACTTCTGCTTCTATTTCTATTTCAATTTTACTTTTACTTCTTTTCGCACACACACATGCACACAGCGGCTGCACTTCACAGTAGCGAGCGAGCGAGGTGGAAGGTGGAGAGCGACCTCTGGCGGCTTAACATATGTTAGGAAGCTTCAGGTTGAAGTTGTTGTTGTCGCTGCAAACATATGTTTGAACGGGCAGGCACGTACACAGCTCTTCAAAGGAGAGCTTGCTAGAGAGAGAGAGAGCAGGATTGATTCGCAAAACTGACTGTGGGTGTGCAGAGAATGTTCTCGACTTTTTGGTTTTTGAGCGTTGATTGCCTTTGCTTTGGATTGCTGTGGGATCCCTCTTTCATACGTATTTTGTGGTCAATGATTACTTGATTTTTGTTGCACACAATTTCGCTTTTATTTGTGGTTTATCGTTATCGATATCGATATCTTCTGCGTGTCTCTCTTCTCCACAACAAGTATACGTCGTATGCGTAATGTTCTCACTCTGTGTTTGTGTGTCGTTGTTGTTGTTCGATATATTTAATAATTATTATTTATTTGGTATTTGTTTTTTGTGCGGCTCCGCTGTGGGCTTGTTGGGGCTTTCGTGCGCGGTCACTCTCGTTGAACGACTGAATTCAACGGCAATCGTTGGTGGCATGAAACTTGACTACGCGGCCGCAAGCAAAACACCAATTGAGTGAAAACAAAGCAGCGGCAGCTGCCGCAGCAACAGCAAAGCTCTCAAAAAGCACAAGCGACTCCAAATTGAGTGAAAAGCACTACGAAAACTAAAAAACAACAACAACGGCAACAACAAAATAGCAGAAAAAAAAAACTTGTCAAGCATTACAGTTGCTGATGTTGTTGTTGTTGCTGCTGCTGCTGCTGATCCCATTCGAAAGTTTAATTATATTTGCGCCACCGACACTAGTTGCTATGCTGGTGTTGTTGTTGTTATTGTTGCTTTCGGATTTTCGAAACCGGCAGACGCTAGCAGCAACAGCGACGCCAGCAGCGGCGGCGGCAGCGGCAGCAGCGCCTCGCGTCGCCATCGTCGATGATCAGCAAAAGAAGCAACAAATTGTACATGCTCATTGTTATGGGGCTGCTCTCAGCCCCCATGCGTGTGTATGTATGTGTATGTGTGTGTTTGCTTTGGTATTGGTGCGTTTGGCGATTTGGCTAGGCGGCAACGGCAAACGGCAGCACAATTACGTCAGAAATGCTCGCACTCGCACACACACACACACACACACACACACACACACACACAAACACACAGACAGAGCGACAGGCCGCTGCAAAGCTTTTGCACTAAAAGTTTTCTTGTACGAATTTCGTGCGCCGTTCTTTTTTTCAATTCATGCGCGACACAAACACACGCACACACACACGCATACACTCGCACTCACACACTGACACACACAGTTGAACATGGCAAAAAGCTGCACCGGCGACATAAAAAAAAATATACAAAAAGAAACGAGCGAAAACAAAAATTAAATTAATTAGAAATAAATATTGCGCACACACAGACACACACATTCACACATCTTCATAGGCATGTGTGCGTAATTAATGCAATTCACTTTTAAAGCGTATTTAAATGACATCCACATAAACAAACAACAACAAACGGCACGAAAAGCTTAGCGCCCCACACAAAAGCAACTGTAAAAATTGCCAATTGAAAACATTTTATGGTTTTTATTTCTTTTTTTCTCTTTTTTGGCTGTTTATTTTGTTCACTTTTGTCGCCTGCACATTCATTGTAGATTGCAAATTGTTGTTGCTGCTGTTATTTTTGGCATAGATTGCATTAAGTTAACTATTTTTATGTGTTTTCTTTCAGAGCTGCGAAAATGTTTTTATTTATATTTTCGCGAAAACCTCTACAAATAATGTAAACACATCGCACACTGGTTCCAACCTCATGTTAACTACATTAAATACAATTATTTACTTTACTTTTTTATTGAAAATTCTCTTTAGCTGAGACTAAATATAAGTTTACAAATTTTATCAACTATACAAACATATTATTATTTACACCGTTTTCAATTTAGTTCAACTCGATTTTGATTCTGGTGACATTCGTAATCTGTCAGCATTACTTGCGATTCATTTTGGAACGACCCCAAGTAATTGACTATAGTTAAATCCACAAATTATTACATACTTTTGAGGCCAATGACTACAATCAAAAGTCAAAGTCAATGGCATCAGAATATTTTACAATAAATACATAACAACAAATAATTTCAACAAATACCTAAAAGTCGTCTGGCCGAAGACACCAATTTTGTAATTACCGTGTGCGTTCAGTAGTTAAAATTGATTGGAAATGATTGATTGCACTGACTAACTGCGGATTGTGTTTCACTCGAAATGAATCAACGATTCGAGTTTTCTATAGAACCCCCTGTTTATAAAAGTAATTTACTAAACTTAAATTAAATTGCATTTAAAATGTTTCGTGGAATCAGTTTCGTATAAATACTCAAGTTGAGAAACTATTTTTAAACAATGATTGATTATAATACGAAATTGAGTAAATAGTAAATGATAGTTTAAATCTAAAAATAGTATTCAACGAATTAAGTTTAAGTGATTAGTGATTTTAAGCAAATTCTATTAGGCTGTCATGTAAATTCACTATCTGTAAACTTACGATAAAAGTGCATTGAACTCAATTACAATCTATTACGAGCATATGTACTTTCAGGTATTATATTTCAATTGCAGATGATGTTCGTCGCTTCTGTTGCTGTTGCTGCAGCTTGTTGATGTTAGTGTTATCAGCACAGCACACAGTAAAATAGAATAGAAACGAATAAAAATAAAAAAGAAAACAAGCAAACAGGATGCATTTTCAGTTATATTTATGAGGTGGGGGAGCTGCCCCAGCTCCGGCTGCTTATCGAAGTTTGTTGAACGTCGCCCTTGACAACCAATGCGAGAGTTGTGCTGTGTTGCTGTTGTTGTTGTTGTCCATTGCTTGGACTTGGGGGGGTCGCTCTGCTAATTGCAATTAGGGCACCTGATGACGTCGACGACATTGCATTGACACGACACGTGCCCAAGCGATAAAGCCGAAGATACTCGAAGAGCGCGAGAAAAAGAGAAACGCAAATAGAAACAGAAATGCAGCAATGCAAACAAACAAAACTTGAGATGGCAAAAACAAAAACAAAAAGAGAGATAGCCACTGTAGAAATCATATTTACGACCTAAACCAGATTGCAATAATATTAACTAATTTTAAAGCCGATTTAATTGAATAGAAGTAATAAAAAGTGGAAAGTCAAGGGACTGAATATAATAATTTCTACAAAAATTATTCAAAATAAATTATTATAAAATTATTTTAATAATATTGAGTTACTAAAATAATAATAAAGAATTCAACTTTTATTTTTAACTAATAACTCAAAAGATACTTTGCAAAAGTATAATAGAATTAGAAGTGTAAAATATATTTTAAAGAAATGCAAATGATATTTGCTAACTTTTGTACTGCGCTTTGGCGACACCAATCGAGGGACTACTGTATTCGCACTTGTTGTTTTGTCTTTGGTAAAAATAGTTGTATCTAATTTTGTTCGTCGCTTTAAAGCCAAACAAACGCTGTGGATTCCTTAGCTTCGTGTGTTTGGTGCATGTGACTGGGGCGTTAACTAAATATTTTTATAAATTACGTTCTAAACTAAAAGTGGAGCTTAAAGAACAGCAACAAAGAAACTGGCCACAGAATTTGTCTGTCTGCGTCGTTATTGTTTTTGCTGTTGCTGTTGCTGTTGCGCTGTTGCTGTAGCTGTGTTGTTGTTCTTGCGCTTGTCTGCGTGTTTGCGCAGAAAAAAGACCTTGCTTTCGATTTTCAAAAACGCACATACACACACACAGTCACACTCAGGCGCACACACAACGCACACAGACACAGACGCACTCGCATAGCGCAAAGCAAGAAACGTTTAAATTGCTATTTTATGCACTGAAATCTGACGATGGAATACCAACAACCAGACAACAACCAAAATCACAGCAGCACCATCAACAACAACAACAACGTTATTTAAAACATATAATAAAAAATTAAATACAGCAGCAGCAGAACAACACCAGCAACAACCACATGCAGCGACTGCGACTGCGACGGCGGCAGCGACAGTGCTGAGCACTTTTTGATAGATACAAAGCAAAGTCATTTATAAATTGTATCAATATTGCTTTGCTTTTTTTGATTTTGCTTTTGCCCCAGTGACGCCCCGTTATAGCATCCATCTGTCAACCCCTTTGCTGCCCCGACATATTCATCTCCTGTCCGCTCTCTCACGCCATAAAACAATCAACGTCACGCCTCAGCCTCGCCAGCCTCTGGCACTCCTCACGCGCTCTCTTTCTCTTTGGCTCTCTCTCTCTCTCTGTCTCTGGTAGTCCAAGCCCAAGTCAAACAACAACAACATTAGCAGCAGCAGCCAACGTCGACAGCGGCGTCTCGATAGCAGCACGCCTGAATGCGTTGACGGCGCTGTCGGCAGAAAACGTCAGCATCGAAAGCAATCATCGACGTCGACGTCGTCGTCGCCGTTGTTGTTGTTGTTGCCGTTATATCTTGTAGAACTTGTTGGCCAAAATGTTTCAGCTTTTTCGATGTCGCTATACCCTGCAAAACTGGAGTCCTTTCAGTCAACTGCAGCTCTGATAGCAGAAGACAGCAGCTAGACTCTTGGATTAACAGAAATAATCCCATTTTTTGGATTTAGAAATAAAATATATACGTTCATATTATTAATATATGAAATGCAATTTCAATCAATTAACAATATTAATATTAATATTTGAAATGTTATTTTGTATTTAGAATAAAAAATGCACATACTCAATAGTACAGATCAACAAATTTCTATCGTTGCTAAAAAGTGAATTAGTTGGGGCATTTTGATAAGCTTACAGGGTATCTGCTAGTTGCGTGCTGTAACTGTAATACTGTTCTGTATTTGTTTATTTAAAATTGTCGACTTGGCTCAGCGTTGTTGCTTTGCTTTGACTTGACTCGAGAGCTGAAGCTGCTCTTGGAGTTGTTGCCTGCCCTGTTCGGCCTATGCCAGGTTAAAAAAGACACCTTTCAAGACTGGTTTAGTTACAGACTCACACACACACACATACACAGAAACAGCTGTTGCTGTTGTTGTTGTTGTTGCCACAGTCTTTGACTGGCTTCTTGTTACAGCTCATTTGATAGCGACGACTTCTAAAAGCCAACAACTAATTCTCAAACACAAGTCTGTGTCTGAGTGCCTCTAGTTGGGTGTTGGCTGGTGCCAGCTGTTCTTGTTGCATTAGTTGTTGTTGTTGCTACAGTTCGTAATTGGCAACAGCTTTGAAGAATGTCGTTTACTGTCGACTGTTGACTGTTGACTGAATGCAAAGCGAATTGCAGCAGCCAGGGAGTGTATGTTATCTAGGCTGCAGGGTGTGGTCGTGGCCAACAAGCGCATCTCTCTCTTCGCTCCACGTTGGCCAAGAACCAAAAATGTTTCCTCGTCCAACCGTCCCATTGTTCAAAGCATTGCATTATGTAAGACATGTTAATTACATTGGCTTTATGCAAGAATTTCAATTGCAAAAAGTGAAAGTCAACTCACACAAACAGCAGACAGACAGACAGACAGACAGACAGACACACATGCTGACAGTGTGCCTCATATACATATATTAAGTATACGCCACGTTGCTGTCGCTTCGGCTGCTGAGCAGAGTCGTGAACTGCTCGTTGTTGTGTTGCTGTCTGTTGGCGATACTTTGGCTGGCGATAAGGCGCATCCTAAATTCCAGGCACGTTGCCACAAATTTACGAGCCAAGAACGAAAGGCCACAAACGTGAAACCAGCAGCAGCAGCAGCAGCAGCAACAGAAACGACCTTAATTCTGTACCAACAACAACAGCAACAACAGCAACAGTGCAACATCGTCATGAAACAACTCCAAGGGCAGCGACAATGTGCCATGCACTCGACTTTTAAGCATATATAGTTACACACATATATATAATGTACCTACTCTTGGCTACATACGAACTGATATGTAACTAAGCTACACTTGAAAAAAAAAACTACCAGGAAAATCTGCTTTCATTATTTGGCAACTCTTCGAGGATCAATCACAAAACACAAGAAAAGAAACATTGATTACCAATTGCAAAGCGTTCCAAGAATCTATCCATATCAAAGAAGTTGCAGAAATAGAAACTTTGATTGACTTCCAAGAACTTCCGATACAATCTCGATCAAACTTTGCACTAAATCAAATATGACAGGCGGAAGAACTCAATCAAACTAACATAAATAAAGCGTTATTTATCTGGAATATAATGCAAAAAATTATTACGATAATCTACGAACTAGTCTGAATTATTTATTAAAATATTGCATCTTGAAGGATTGAAAAAGTATCTAACGAATATGTAACACAAATATAGCGTAATTTATCTCGAAGATATTCCAAATAATTTTCAGTCTTACTATAATTTAAGAACTAGTATGAATTTTGTATTAAAATATTGTATCTTGAATGACTGCAAAAGTATCTAACGAATACTCTTGCATTTCGGCCAGTGTATCTCTTGTATGCGCTGACAGTTTAGTGCACAGAAAACGCTCACTTTGCAGGCGCATTAGAATGGAACTGGTTGCAGCTACCACACTGCCACGCTGCCACTGTTGCTGCTGCCACTGTTGCTGTTGCTGCTGCTGCTGCTGCATTTGCCGTCTGAATTGTGTCCTAACACTTGGCGCAACGCCTCCGTGGCATGCAGCCTCCGTTAGGCGGCGTTAACGAGCTCGTGCTGTTGCCACAACGCACCAGCATTGCCATGAACCAATTTGATAATACACACACACACACACACACACACACACACACACACAAGCACACGCACAACAATTATTTGCAGCACGAGCAGCAAAATTGAAAGTTGCCTTCAACGTTTTGTGGCACATTTGAAAATGTGTTGGCCAACGAAGACTATAGAAGAAGAGATTAAACTCAACGCTAAATGCTGGCGAATATCCTACAATTTCCACAGCCAACTACGCCCCCGCATCTAGCCATGCCCCTTTCTGCTTTCTTCCCTTCCCATCGAGAAGAAAATGGCCGTGAAATTGATGTCCTGTCGTGGGACGGACGCCAACGTGCCACAGCTACAGACCCCAAAAGAAAAGCACAAGGACAAGTGCAAGTAGCCAACAAATAGATAACCTGTAAAAGCTAAAAATTATTATATCTTATTTCCTGTTAATATTGATATCGAAATGTTGCTGAATAAATTTTAAATTTATTGTGAGTGGCGAATAATAGAACTCATTTCATATTATTTCTCACGTATTTAAACGAAATTTCCTATTAAAATCGGAACGTCTGTGAATAAATATCAAATTTATGGTCAGGGGGAAATAACAGAATTAGTTAAGTAAAAATAGGTCTTTAAAAATATATCAACATTAATTTTTAAATAGTCTTTGCTGCCAACCCAGCATACTCTTTAAGACCTCTGCCTACAGGGTAACTGCTGTAAAAAATACCAACTCGTCAGCTGAAAATCACGGCAACAATTTCCTGTCTGCATTTGTGTGGGCCGCTTGCAAATTGTTGATAAGCATTTAATGTTTATCAGCATGAAACACAAAGTACAAGCACACACACACACACATGCACACATAGACTGTCAGCACGCACACACACTTGACTTCACTTGATTGAGGGTGCTCCTTATTGCCAGTCTATTTACGAATTGGCAGCTAAAAATAGAATCCCGTCTAAACTTGCCGCTTGCATTTTCGCCTGCGTCTTTTTTGTACTTTGGCGTGGGCAGCACGAATATGGCCAAAAGGGAAATGCGCCAAAAATGTGCGCGATAAGAGTGAGAGAGGAATAGAGAGAGAGAAAATGGAAAGTCTGTCAGTCAGAGTGAAATGACTAAAGAATGTTGAATACTCTGTCGAGTGCATTATTTCTAATAATATTATGCTATCTTTGTGCGTAATTAGAACACGAATTTCAGAAGCCCCATCGATGAACATTCATTAGGGAAAAGACGATTTACCGTATGTTACAAACAATTTGATTGTGTAATTAATGCAAATAAAGCAACAGTTTTCCAGCTAATCACACGGCTTGTATTCAACTCGCTAATATTATAATGGCCCAACACGTTAGCCGAAATGCATTAGCCATAAATCTCAATTTACATATTCAGTTTACATATTTGCATATGGTATTTAACAAAAACGAACAACAAAAAAAACCACTCCGAAATATCTGTAGACTAACTAGTCTAACGTAGATGGTTAAGTAAACCTGATTTTCATTATACAGATTTCATAATGCACAGCAAAAGGTCACAAATTTTACTTGCACATTGTGAAAAGTGTGGAAACAAAGCGAAGCCAAGAGGGCAGAGAGGACGGGGGAAGAGTATTCATGTTGAGTCGAGTGTTTGACGAGAGATGATACAGCGACAGCTTCTTAAGCCTGATGACGCCAGCTCAACAGCTTGACAGGACTTCAATGATGCCTGCCCTAATGAAAAATCGATGAGCTGACAACGCTCCTCTTGGACTTTTGGCTCAATGGCTTGAGTGCGATTATGGGACACAGCTGCTGCTGCTGCTGCTGTTGCCACCGCAAATGGCAAAACTACCAACTGGCAACTGGCAATGGACAATCAAAGCGGACAGCCAAGCGGCGCCCAGGACTCAAACTAGCTCAGCACGAGTAGCAAAAGTAACAGGCGAGTGTGCTCGACTTTTGTGATACCACTCAAATTTGCAATTGGAATTAATAAATTTCAAGGGCTGATCTGAAAATTATGTTCACCTCTTGATGAAATTCTAAAACCAAATGGATCTGCGTGCAACCCAAATAAATGATTCCACCAAATTTGGTGCCTCCAACTCAGACATCCTTCGAGATGTAGCTGTTTATACAGGCGGACAGACAGAAAGACAGAAAACAGTATTTTCCTTGATAATACCCGTCTGCCCGGCATAAAAAACACAGCGGACACTGTTGTGGTAAGGATATTGGACTATTAGCAGCGGACACGGGAGTGAGATGCACATGTGGCATATGCGTCGGCGACTGCAGACTGTCGACTGGCGCCTCAATGGGCGTGGCACAGTGTATGTGGCGCCCATGGCGTCGTGGGCGTGCGCATGACCGCCACCGGAAGCGTAGCGTTCAATTAAGCGCAATTTAAGTTAAACTACGCCAAGCATGTTACGTAAGGACACACGCTGAGAGGGGTCGAAGTTGTGGTCGAAGAGAGAGGGAGGCAGCAATAAAGCAAACATTTACCGTTGCCAAGCGATTGATTCATAAAACGTCAGAATCTTATCTACCAATATTTGTGTTTAGCACATTCAATTTTTGTGTGCCAGATAAATCGCGTAATATAATCCAAAAGGATTTGCAATCAACGTACATATGCCGCTTACGCTATGCAATGCGGCTGTGCCGCCCACGCACACGCTCACCGCGTTCACAAATTACGCATGCTGACGTCATTGTGAATGACTCGCGAAGCTTCCACAAGCCGCAAACCTGCGTCATTCATTCATTGTGCCTGTCGCCCAAAATGTACCACAACGCAGAACGACGAGCAAGAAGAGGAAGAAGAGAAAAGCACGCACACAATTGTCGTAGGTTTGCAGTGAGGGTGAACCGAAAGCGCCCTCTGCGCTGTGCTCTGTGCTCTGTACGCTTGCCTGCATTTCATTCATAAAAATATGGTGAGAGCGGGACAGCAAGCGCAGCGCAGCCAGCGTGAGAGTGAGAGCGCGAGAGGCGTGAGGCGTGCGCGCGAAAGCTTTCTGTAGTCCTTTATTGACCTTTGTCAATGCGCAAGCCTCGAGTGTGTTTTGCCGGTCGCGCGCATTGAGTGAAAGCTTTCAGCTCGAATTGCGCAGTACACGGAGCCAAAGGGAGAGAGAATGCGAGCCTTGAGGGAGGGAGTGAGTGAGAGTACGATGAGGGAGTAAATGAGAGTGTGTTGAGGGCGTGAGTGCAAGAGTGTGAGAGTGAGTGGAAGCTGAGGAAGTGGAAGTAGAGTGAAGTGCTTAGTCAGGCAGGTTGCAATGTCAAAGCCAAAATATTGGAATGACCTTTAACCAACGAAAAGTGTACAAATAAAAAGCACTTAGAGTCTTAGAGGGCCAGCAATGAAATTCAATTAAGCCATATTGTTGCATTGGTAATCAGCTCATCAAGTGCTCAATTTATGAACTGGCTAAGACATCGGCTTAACAAGACAAGCAGCAACGGCAGCAGCAGCAGCAGCAGCTCGCATTTGATTTCAAGGTTGAGTCGAAATGTCAAAATTGCAGATGCGCCGCCAAATGCGAATCAAGTTTGCACCTTGGTTCGACAACGAGACGAAACGAGTTCCCAAAGAGCGCTAGAACAAACAGACAGACGACAAACAAACGATCACACACACAAACATTCATACATATGTATGTATATCGAGTATTATATCGAGTATACATACATACATATGCATATGCAATCATTGTGAATGATAATATTAATGACAATATTGATGATGCGCAGGCATCGTGGGGCATTCCAGCAAACCTTTCGATACTGAGACTTGGCTGACTGACAAACCCGTATTATAATTTATTGTGTAATGACTCCAATGACTACCACAACAACAGCAACAACACATGCGCGACAATATGAAGCAAGAATGCTGAATATGATACACTACGAATTAAAGCACGACTTGCAAATACCCACAGCATGAACACAACCTTTATTCTATTCAATATAAGCATTTAAATTGATTTAACATGTTTACGCTATTCTGTGAATATAGAGCGTTTCATTTACAATATTTTATACATACAAAATATATTTTAAATAGAGTTTGAAATCTGTTTGCAATTGATAAAATACTCATACGTTGTGCATACCCCGCTTTAAGCTGTTAGTGCCGTAAAGCGAATCAGCATCAGCGGCAACGACGGTTGCGGTTCAATGCAATAAGCAAAGCATGCAAAAACAAATACAAATGCAAACGCAAATGAAATCGGCAACGACAACAAATAAGAAGAAAAAGAATAACAGCAACAACAATGATATGTACATAAATGCAAATACAATGTACCGTTGCTTTTCAAAAAGAACAACAACAAACAGCAAGAGCAGCAGCAGGCGCAGCAGCGGCGGCTGACGAATATTACTTTCAAATAAAACAAAAACAAATTCTGAAGCAGCCGAAATACAACAATAGCAACAGCAGCAACAACAACACTTGAAAGCATCGCGCACATTTAAGAGCTTAGAGATTGGAAGCTTTTGTGCTTAAGCTTCAAGCTGCTGTGGCGGCTGTCTGCACTTTCCCAACTCTATGAGCCTGAATACAACTACATATGCATATGCATGTGTGTGTGAGTGTGTGCAAAGCTGACAATACTAGGGCTGTGTGTGCGTGTATGTTGGTTTTTTGGGCCCAGGGCTGGTCCAGTTTTGTCTTATGCAAATTCTGTGTGTATGTGTGTTGGCTGCACACAAGTCACAACCTGTTGCCGTAGTCTGAGAGAGAGAGAGAGGAGTGCGGTGGCGTATGGGAGGAGGAAAGAGGCCGATTAGTTGCCCATGCGCTGCTCTCGTGGTCCACAAAGCATTCGAACGGCATTAAATGCAGCTCAGTGTGCCAGTCAGTCAGTCAGTCAAAAAGTGAGTGAGTGAGTGAGTGAGTGAGTAAGTGAGTGAGTGAGTGAGTAAGTGAATGAGTTGAGCTAGTCGTCAGTCAGCATTCGAGTTGCGAGTTGCGAGTTGCGCATTGGTATTGGTGGTTCTATGCACTCTACAAGTCGTCGTCGTCGTCGACGTCGTATCTCGAAAAGTGAATGTCCACAGAAAGTCCTTGAAACCTGAAACCGATCTTTCCAGTTTACGAGCTGAGTGCAGTCAGTTGCCATCGCTGCTGCTGCTGCTGCAACTTGCCAGACAACGAACTCAAAACTTGGACTTGCTGCGCAGCCAAGATGCTGATGCTGATGCTTTTGCTTTTGCTGCCCAGACCATTCCAATCCAATTCAATTCAATCCAATCCAATCGAATTTAATCGAATTCTATTCGCATAGTACATGCGACTTTACTATAATCCTTCTGCACCAAGCACCTGAACAAATTTCAAGTGTTGCACAGCGAGAAAAAAGTTTCATAAACATAAGAATTTGCTACTTGTCAATATTTATATTTGAAAATTACATAAAACTTACTCAAAACAATAAATTATTTCTCAACATATTTAGCAATATAAATTAAAATAAAATAATTTAAGTTTACAGGAGATTTTTTTTAATGAAAAATTTAACTAAAATTATTGTTTGATGAATCTATCTCCAAATGTGGTAAAAGTTTAAATATAATTATTTTGCAAGTTGCCCAATTTATTTTATTTATTGCGTAACATTTCAAGCGAAGGGGAAATTTATATTTAACTTGAAAGCACCCTTTCTTTTCTTGCAGTGCAACAACTTGTCAAGAATTTGGGTTACTTTTGGGTGCGGTTCGCGTACGCGAATAAAAAGCAGAATGAATGTACAAAACATTATAAGAAGCACTCGAACAATATATAAAGATTACAATGTTGACATGACATACATACATCCTTGCTGAAAACAGTTCGAAAAGAACCGGATCTTCCCACCCAGCAAAAAAATAAAATGAAATAAAAACCAAAAAACCCTAATTATAGATCGATTTGCACGCACTGCGAACTGGCAGCAGTTGGAGGCGCCAGGGAGGGAGGCACAACCGCGTCACACGTAGAACCTGACCACAAAAAACGAGTTGGAAATGCCCCCAAGCAAAGGCAAGAGAGCAAAAATCAAATATCAAAATCAACGTAATGCGATTACAAAACAGCCAAAAGCAAAGCGAAACAATTAACCGAACGAGTCTGCAGAGTTATATTATTTTGCTTGATTTTTGTTGTATGTATATTGTATCTATAGAAAATGTTGTATCTGTAGCTGTGCGTTGCTGTATCTGTATCTGTGTGTTCATTTAACGAGCGTTACAGATAAATCAAAGCGCCAACGTTTTTTCTTTTTGTTTCTCTCTGTATTTTTGACCAAAAACCGAAAGCTGGGGCGCAGTCCGCAGCTCGCCAGCCACCTGCATTGGATTGACATTGAAGCTGTTTGTTTATTGGACTGTATTGTTGTTGCTGTGGCTATGGCTGTTGTTTTCCTTTTTTTTTAATTTTATATATATATTTTATAAGACCAAACCTACAAGTGTCTTGACTGCCTTTCATTTCTTGCAATTGCCGTTTCAATTTGTGCTCGCGCGCTCGCTTGGCTAAATCAAGTCAACTGCATACCTGAATATGCAGGTAAATTTAATCAGCTTATTCCATAAGTAAATGCGCAGAGTTCAATTAATTTAATACACTTCTGAAAGCTGAAATCACAAATCTCAAATCTCAAATCTCAAAACTGAAATCTATTAAACACTCAAGCGTAATGCAATTTTAGATCAAGGGAAACGAATCGAGATTATTAAAATTAGATAGCTGGCTTTTATTAAGTAATTATGAATGTAAGTATATTAAGTTGTTAGATTTGCTTGAACTTATTTAAATTTCGTATTTTGTCGCTCAGCGAAAGTTATTTATCTAATGAAAATTTAGAGCGAACTTTACTCTCGTTTTCAACAGCCCAAATAAATGGGCTTGAGCTTAGACCCATGAAAGTGTATTGTACTTTATTTTAAAGTTGAAAGTCAAGGGAAGTACAATCAAACTTATCTTAATCTCCGTTCCATCACAAAGTAAACAAATTAAAGTCAAATTCTTAACTGAAAGGTGTGTTAAACTGAAATCGGTCTAACTAAGACCAAAATTTGAACTCTCACTCTTCTGGTTTCTCGATTTATTACATGATTAACGACAGACTGTCGGCAGGATCATTGATTTTACTTTCAATATACATAAAGTGGGCATTTATTTGCATTGAGGTCGTCGGCTAAAGACCTGTTATAATTTGGGGTAAACAGTTGGTTCTCATGGTTTAGGTATTTACCTTTCGAAAAGAAATAACGTTATAAAAACCAATTAGAAGCCTGAAATGCCAACTTGCAAGGCACTTTACTCGTAAATACCCGTAATAAAGTAAACCTTAATTACTTGACGCTGCTTCGCCAAACAAAACAAAACAAAACTAAACAAAACCAAAAGCATAGAAAGAAGAAAAAATAAACACACTCAAAAGCAGGTGACCGTCGATATGCAAGCAAGGAAGATACTCTCTATATTGTATTACATTATATATAAGGTATACTTCAAAGCTTTATCTAACCATAATTCTGATTCTGGAAATCTAAATATTTCATCTGAGTTCAACATTACAAATGCAATTAAAATAAATTACTTGATTTGTTTGCTTGATTAAAACTTAATGTTAATAAATATAAATCTCAAATAAGTAAGGAAAATCATGATTGATTTAAGTAACTCGAACTTTCTAGATGGCAATTCCGACCACTCGTTGCTTCTTCATAATTTACAGGGTATGAGGTCTCTTAAAGGCGCATACCAAAGCAGCAAAGCGAACCACTTGAGCTGCTGTTGTTGTTCATCAAATGGTTGTTATTGTTGTGTTGTAACCCTTCAAAATAACTCTATAAAACTGAGTGTAAATATGGCGTGTTTGGTGTTTTTGCGCATTATGCCGAAAGAAAAAGCCGCCAAATGCCGCAAGGCGAACGCAAAAGTAAATAGATATAAACAATAAATTAATAATAACACACAAATGGAGGAGATATGTATTACTAAATAAATTACGAGGAATTGTCGATCGGACGCTGACAAGTGCCAACAACAAATACTTGCGATACTCGACAGTTATTGCAGTATAAGTGTAATTATAACTATCTGTCAGTGGCGTTTTGCAAGTGTGTGTGTGTGTGTGTTAGTGTGTGTGTGTGTGTGTGTGTAGAACGACCTTGCCAAAGGCAGTCTTCCGAACTCTTTCAGCGCTTCCAAACGCGCTTCCAATGGCAAAAGCAGTCGCAATAAAAGAATTAGCGGCGCTTAATGCGCAAGCGTAACACAAAAATCGCTAACAAATTAAAAAAAAAAAAAAAATAGTTAAAAAAAAAAACACAAAACTGAAATACATTTTTGTTGGAGTTTCGTATTTTTTATTCTCACACACATACTGATGCAGGGCTTTTCAATGAAAGACAACAATAGCGGAACAAGCTAAATGATTTGAAGTAAATGCGCCATTCATAAGTGGATGCCACACATGAATACGAGATACGAGATACGAGCATACTCGTAGATACATACGATACACAGATACACTATCTCATAGTACTCATGTGTATTCACATTCGATGATCACAACAATGTGCTCAACATCCGCATTCTACGTGGCGCTCTAAATAGTTAAACAAAACACAAAAACCAGCGAAAAAAGACAAAACAAAACAAAAATCATAAACTAAGCAAAAGATTTCTGATTAATAGTTTTGTTGGGCCAACTTGAAGTTTTATTTCAATGTTAATTGAAGACTCGATCGCAGCAGCCGCAGTCGCAGCACGTGATTTCCCTTCCCTCCAATGATGACTCAGTTATTATTTAGTTCGAATCATTTAGTTCTAACTACTGGCTTCAAAAGCGCCAACAACAATTAAAACCCCGCAATGTAATTATAATAAAAAGTCGACATGAAATTATATTTCAATTGAAAATTGCTTCAGCTGACAGCCTGAAGTTGTGTATCTGTCAGATTGCAAATGTTGTTACGGATCTCTCGAACATCACAGAGATGTCGCCAACTCATCCAAGTCGAGTTGAGTGATAAGTTGCTTGTATTGGTGAAGTTCTCAGATAGAAAAGCTAGTTTCTTTACTGATTGAATCGGAGCTATACTATATATATATTATCTGCGATTGAAATGAATTATCAAAAATGAAAATTCAAAATATAATGTATTATGGAGCTTTTGATTGGCAAAACTTCGTGATTACATTTTAAGATCGCTTATAAATCATATGCATATACGAATGTAGATAGACTTTAAGAATCTTCAAGTGCAAGTTGCTTTCGATTAGAAAGCTCGCTTGCAAAGTGCGTAAATCGAAAAGTTTGTGTGTTTGACATTGAATATTGAGTGTCTGTTATCTCCGTCACAGAAAGTGAAACTTTCCACGTTAAATGTCAAGATATCACTGCAAATATGATAACAATCATCGTGGAATACCAGTTTAATTAAGAAACACACAAATTATGAATATTAATATGGAAATGCAAATTTCAGTTGACATTATAATTGTACAACTTTTACAGTGCAGCCGCTGAACAGTTAGAATCAGCTTGTTCTCCACACTTGGTACATCTTCAATTTGAGATACAACTGTACTCGACCCGACTCGACCACATATTGAATTGGCGATTAATAATAATGATATAATTTGGTCACATTTGCCCTGTCATAATTGTTTTCAAATTGACTTCAATTAATTTTAAATATAGTGTTTACGTATTTGGCTCGCATTTGATTTTTTGTTTTTCTTTTTTTTTTTTTGCTTTTTCTGCAAGTCAGACGATCTAAAAATATACAATAAGCTTGCCACATACCTATTATTATTATTATTATTAGTTTTATTGTTATTGTTGTTGATTCGATTTAACCTTTAATTTTTTGTTGTCGGTAGGAAGACGCACAAAAACGAAAAACCCAAATACAAACTGACAAATTTCATAATTAGCGGAAGTTACTTGTTTTGCTGACAGATAGAGACGGGGAGAGGCAGTGAAAGAGACGCGGATACCAACGACAAAAATGCGGCACTTTTTTTTTGTTTTTTTTTTTGGACGACATTTGATAAAGAGTAGAACTTTATCACGTTTGTGTCGTGTCGACTATTAGAAGCAATTTGGAAACACTTTTCGATTTTCGCATCTATTTCGAAGCAAGAACACGTTTCCTGGAAATTCGGTTAACAAATTACAGCTACAACATTCCGAGTGCGCTAATTACGATATCAGTTGGAACTCCTCCAAAACGCTTTATTGTTTTTGGACAGCAACAGCAAGAAGCGGCAGTCCAACTGCTGTCTCTAGCCACACTTGAGCCTGATAAGCCCCTTTCTACTTACTGATAAGCCGCAGCCAAACGAAAGAAACCACATCAACAATAACCACAATGGAGGAAAAATTATAAGCAAAAAAAAACTGAAAACTATCAGCGCGGCAGCAGCTCTGTGAGAAAGGAAACGCCCTTGAAATACGGATTGATAAGTTGACACCAATTCCGAATCTTCAAACGTGACCCGGACTTTGGCTGAAGGTGGGTCTCCAATCAGTCCCCAATGCCAGCTGGCAATGATACTAGTTTACAGCCGGACACGAGCTGCAACACAAGCTTGGCTGTTAGCTATCTTATGCTTTTGTTCAAGACAACTGAATTAGAAAAGTGCTGAGAAAAGGTCATTTTAATCATAGTTAATATAGTTATTAATTATTGAATATACTTTAATATTGAATATATTAATTTATAAGCCTTTGCTTGTAGTGCTAGCTACTACATTTTGAAATTTATTTATTTAGTTTTTGTTTCACTTTTTCTAGTTTTTATGGCTAAAGCAGAGAATCGCATTTTGTCATCACAATTCTATGTAGGAATATAGATGTAATATATTTCATTCAGTCGTTAAAATTTGAGTTATTATGCTATTTGTATTAAATGTTGCATAGCTCACAAGTTTTAAGGAAACCCATTATCTATGAAAACAATGTTTTTAAGTGAACTAAAGCTATTAATGTGCTTTTGCTCTTGTCTGAAGCAGACTTATTCTAATGCCAACGCTGTGCTTGAGCTTCAAGTGAGTTTCTTTATAAGCCTCTAGCATAAATACGATTAAGATAATTCAGATTGCATTTCACATATTGGTTGGGCTTTCAAGCATATTTGTTTAACCACAACTTGGAGTGTCGAATAGTACTTATTCGGTTCTCGTCTGCAACTCAAGTTCACCGAGCTCTTATCTCAATGGATTCCAGCTCACTGGGAAGCCGAGTTAAAGCTTTAATGAGAGTGTCAACAAAGCTCACTAATTCATATGTTTCGGAATAATTTAATCCGCTTTTAGTGTCACTTAAAGCCAGTGTCATTGAGGCAGAGTTGGAGTGATGCTCGGGGCACTTGTTGTTTGGCTTAAATGTCAGCCTAGCCGGCAGCCGTGGATAAATGTTAAATGTCTTTTAAATACCAATCGAGGCGGCTCGTGTTCGCAAAAATAAGAAGCGCCAGCCAGACAGACACTTCAATTTTGAAAGTTTGTGCATAATTATTAATCGTTTTATAGCCGTTAAGTAAGTATTATATGAAAAACAAGCTACAAAAAAACACACTTTAAACAATTTACCAATTTGCTTTTTAAAAAGACGCCAACAACAAATAGCAACAAAAATTGTAAAAATAATAAAATAAACGCGGCCTTCTCGCCTCTGCTTTGTGGCAACTTGCAACAGCGGCAACTACTTGCAACAACAACAACAACAGCAACAACTACAGCGAGACGATTGCAAGTCGAGCTCAGATTAGGCGAAAAAATTTGAAAGGTGCACACACGAATGCATTGCAAGCATTTTAAACAAAGAACTACAACAACTCTGTCCGTCCGTCTGTCCGTCCGTCTGTCCGTCCGTCTGTCCATCCGTCTGTCCGTCTGTCTTTTGGCTTGTACACCAACATAGACAGGCAACAACAGCAACAAGATTGTTCGCGGCATACCTTGCATACATTTATAGGTATGCGATTAAATTGATTGTTCAAGCTAGTATTTACATCCTTAAGATGTCTATTAGAGCGGAAAACTGAAAAATCCCAATAGAAAACTTTTCTTCCTCTGCTTCCAGTTGCAAAAACATAACAGCTTTGCTGCATTCTTGATTTCTCTGCATCAATTGACATTTAAATTCAATGTAGATAAATTATTTATTTTGTATTTTATTGCCCAATAAGAGTTGGTTGTTTTAACTCGAAACCTGATGTGAAAGGGGAAGTCCCATTTGAATGCCCAACTGTCTGCATGGCTATCACACTTTACCGAGATCCATAGCAGCGGACAGTCGTCCACTCGAATTATCTCACCTTCAAGAGGAAATAGGAGTGTGGTTTGAATAAACAATAGATAAAGTCAAGTGTTTTTCAAGCATTCAAGTGCATTATATGCTGCTGATAAGCCACTTCAAGAATGTAACTGAAAGAAAGCCTCAATCAGCAGCTTATTGAACGAAAGACAACGTGCGAGGCTTATCATATTTAAATAGTGTATGTATTTATAAAATATACAATATAAAATGCCTCCAAATTTATTCTTATCTCGGCGAATGTGAATGTGTGTTACACCGCAAACATTTCGAGTGTTATCAAAGAGATTTTCGTTGTCGCTTTCGTTGCATTGCTACATTTCTATTTGCTTATGGTGATTTGATTATTATATTTACCTAATATATAAATATTGTTGTGCACATGTGTATTTACTGGCTTATCAGCCGCAGTGACTTAATCGTGGCCACAACAATGTTGCCGTCATGTCAACTCGGGTCAAACTCACCCAGACTTTGTTTTTTTTTGTTGTCTTTGTTACTGCCTCGGTCTGGGGCTAATGGCGCTAATTGTGCTCTCATTGTTTCGTCCGCACAATGCGAGTCTCTCAAATTACCGAAAGCTTCTAATTAGTTTTTGCTTCAAATTGGTCAAAGGTCAAACTCTGTCGCCCTCTTCCATGTCAATGCTCAAGACGTCTCGTAGCAGCGAGCTTTAAAGCAAAGCTTTTGTTGCTCTCTTAACTTAATTACGCTGCATAGTTTTAGGCTTGAGATTTCATTAGGCTTATAATTAGATGCGAATTATTTTATAGCATACTTTTGTGTGCTTGTGTGTTTGGTCTTTTAAGTCCGCATTAAATAAATAAGCTTCATCAATTTCGTTTGTCTACTAGAAGATAGAGTTTCGGCTGCCAAGTGGCTTCTTAATTGCGCTTAAAGATTTATCGCTGTTAATTAAAAGTTGGAAAAAAACAAAATTTAGAGTATCTGACATTTTGGCAAACAACTTGGAACATTGTTTAATTAAAGCTGTGCATTTGCACCTTTTTTAAGACAATATGCCAACACTTTTTGCGACCGTTTGAATAACAAGTGATTGTACGTATTTTGTTGTTTAAACAATCAGACATTTTAACAGCTGCCCTGAAGAGTGTGTGCGTCTGAATGTCACCGTCATCTTTGGCCAATTTAAAAATAAGCAAATATTTTTCAATTTTGATTAAATATTTATTATATTTTGCACGGTTTTCATTCTTGATAAGCGATAGCCAAGCATTTCGGCCGAGCTCTCAACACGTGATAACAAATCATCATCATCATTATCATTACCATTATCATCAGCATTATCTGAGGCTCTTCCTTTGCTCTGCAGCTGCCGTTCGCTGGTTGTTATTAAAATTATCAAAATTCAACCCACACAACTGCATTACTTTCGTCGATAAGTTCTTGACCATGTTAGCATATAATTTTACGACGCAAATTATACAAGACAGGTGAGCAAATTTATGACAGCAAATAATCATGCATCCCTTTGCATATTTGTGCAGGGTATACGTAATACTGTTTAAATTGGCCCGAAAGTAATTAACGGAGCGGAAAAAGCTGGTAAAAAAAAAGAACACAAAACATGGCTAAATAAAATAGTCACACACAGCTGCGATCGGCGCAAAATCATGAAAAGCAATCAGCGCTGATGTCATGAACTCGACTATCGAAATACCGGAACATGATATAATTTAAGAACAACTAGTCGAATTTAATATTATGTATCAACAATTATATGCACATATTTATTTGAAAGTTCAAAACAAAAAGCGCAATTGTATGCTATACAAAAGCATTGTATCCTTGAAATTCGTATCTATCTTAAAAATAGATCAATTCTTACGGTGCAGGTTTTAAACGTAATTCAGAAACTAACCAACTTCTATAGTACTCCATGAATAACTGAATCACAGCTTTCTATTCAATCCAATCTGAGCAACAGAATTAAAATCGTTTTACGGCCAAATGTTGTGACGCTCCACAGGCGACAGCTGCAAAACGCTTTTTAGAGTTTTGAATTCGTTGTAAAATGCTATGGTAATTTCTAAAGTCTTAAAGTCCTATCAGCATTTGCATTAAGCGTAATTAGCTCGGTATATGCATATGGAACACACTGAATACGTTTATAATATCGATTGGAGTCGCTTGTTTGACGTAAACGCTGCGTTTCACAATACAAATGTTTACAGTGCCTACCAGCGTCAGTGGGACGAGCCTTAGCATTTGTATTTAACAATTTGTCTCATTTACCCTCATTGTTGCGCTGCGACGCCTAATGACGTTGGGGGATCGCAAGATAACGACAGAGTAATAAGCGAAAGATTTCTATTCATTAGATCGGGATAAAATCCCCAACGATCGAATACAAGAATAGCGCCCACTTTAGTGATGTGTATTTTGTAGCTTTTTGTATTTTTGGTTTTATGATGACAAGTGGCGTGCCTATCTTATCTGCTTGTCAGCGATTTCCGTTGCCCAGCAGCAACTTGTTTTTGGTTTTTTGCCACGTGTTCGACTACCTCGACCCACTGTGGCCCCTTGCAGCGTCGAATGAGATGAAATGATTCACAAAGAATAATAATATGAATACGTGAATATGAATAGCAGTGTAGGAGTGTCGGAGTGTCAGAGTGTCGGAGTGTACTCGTCATCTGCGTTATGTATGGTAAATAAGCCAATGAAAATGTGTGTTATGATTGTTTGTAAAGCGCCTTTTTGAAGGTCGCCTGTGTTGTTTTCTCTCTTTTCTTCTAACAGCCTAACAGTCGAGCAGTTGTTCAAACGTTATTCTTTTAGACCCCAAGTTGAATTATATTGACAGGTTCCGTCTGTTTATCAGCCGCATTTGTGTAAAGCTGCTATTAAAATTTCGCTTTCTAAACGAACCACCACAACACGCAATCAATTTGCATTCGATTCGATTCGATTCGAATCGATTCTATTTTGTTTTTATTTTGTTGTTTTCTTGGGTGATTTTTTGTTGTTTTGTGTGTTTCCAGTCAGCATTTATCAAAATATGTTGCCATGTCGCCAATCAATACCAGTTTCCCTTTTCGCATACATTTAGAACTAGTTTCGTTAGTCTTAGTTATTAGCCATTTGAAAGAGCCAACACTGATGAACTGACGCACATGCTAATCGAAGCACACCTAATAAGGTTGATATACGCAGTGCCCAATCAAGGGCATTATAATGATTTGGAAAACCTTTTATATATTTATCGAGATCGATCATAAATTGACAGATAGATATAGTTGTTGTTCAGTACATCAATTTTTGAGAACAATATTTGTTTTTTAAGTACATATTAATCAAGTCAGAGTAAAATTTCCCCCTAATGATCTTTCAACTGCCCTGTGCACGAGAGTTCAATAGTCCCGATAATACAAAAGTAATTACTGTAGGGGAAAACCCAAATGTGTTAGTTGTCTTTTGGCTTTGCAGCGTATCTGGTTGTCGAGCACACTCGTCTCGTTTGTTTGGCCAGACACAATTTTTCCACAGATTTCTGCTTAAAATAACATCCATATGATTTGCATAAATAATATGTGTTGGCTTTTCTATTGCCCATTATGAGTTCGTTTTCGTTAGCGTTTCAGTCTTGGATTTTATTTAGATTTTATTTAATGTTAGTCTTCTTTTTTTGTGCAGGCAGGCAGACAAGCAGCTATTCCAAGGTTTTCACATTTCCGCAAACTACGAAACACATACACACACACACACACGCATATGTCGATCAATCTATCAAAATCAAATGAAATCGAATTCGAAGCCCGAAACATGTTCAACAAGTCGCATACTTAATGCGTGGCACACTCAAGTCAAACAAGCTGGCGAAGGTGTCGCGACGGGGTGAGCTTATGGTGCAAACAACAACATGCAAAGTGCAGTGATAACAATGCCCAGCCGCTAACTGATCAAATAAACACGCTGCTACTCTCGTAATACAATGGAAAGAGAACTAATTACACAGCGCATGCCGTCCTCCCAGGGGGAATACGGGGAATTTCCCGTTGTGATGATAAAGCTATGTAACTTTCTCAAGTAGCGCAGTCACTAGGTTTTATAGTAACTATACGTAAGGTATTTCATTCTGTGATGCAATCTGCATTTTAAATATATATACATATGTACATAGATGACTAATTGCAATAACACAATAACAACTCTTTTTCTGCGCAAATTTAGTTCTCTAGTTTTCTGGCACTATTCCTGTTTCCCTCTTTCGCTGTCTATCTCTCTCTTTCACTTTTGTGGCGCCTTATCATAGAACTGCTTTTTGCGCCATTAATTAGAACCGCTTCCTTAGAAGGCATGGGTGCGCTGATTAGAAAGAACTTCTCGAATCTTTATTGATATGAATGAGTGAGAATGTGTTTCTGTGGCAGAAACCAACTAAGACAAATGGAAAGTTTCGAAAGATTACCTAGAAACTGCGATGCAATACCAGTTGACTATCGGAAACTATTAAAGTTGCAACATCTTAAAAGACAATTAATTTGTATACACGTATTGAATGAGTCATTAACTATTGCAAACTTGACTTGAACTGATGCGTTGCATAGAATATTGTATTGTACTCCATTAATATTAATGATAATTCTTAAACCGTTAAAAATATACGTTGATAGCTCAGCCAATTAATCAATAAGGATGAAATACTTTGAGATAAATAGTATATTCTTTTCCAGATCTTAGAGACTGTAAAAGTCAAAGCTACGAGCTTAGCTTTAACTTTTGTAATGCAAACCTTTTAAAAAACTCAGTACTCGTTTTCCATATCAGTTACTGCAGCTTATTCTACCATACTTCACCTCCACATTCATTAGCTTAACTCATTATCAGTGTTGAATAATTGGCTTGGCGAGACTCACCTGCATTATGGGATAGGCGACACGTCCTTTGCCGAATCGTTCTATGATGGTCAGCTTGCTGGTACTGGCCATGACACCAGCAATGTTCGACGAGGAGAGCACGGGTCGCAGCGGCTGTACGATGGGCACAAAGTCACGATTACGCTCAGCAAATGTGCGATCAAAGGAATTGCGTCGATCGCTCTGCGATCGTCTATAGGGCACATGATTGCTGCCGTTGCTGCTGCCATTGCTGCTGTTGTTGCTCGCGTTGCCAGCTGATTTGTTTGCGTATTGTGAAGCACCCATGTAGGATTTGGATTTGCGATATTGTTTGCCCGTGTACACAATGGGGGACTCCAGCGGCAATTGATCGCTGCCGAGACTGCTGTAGCTGCTGCTGCTCATGTCCGAGCTGGCGCTGCTCGGCAGGGCAACCGATGAGGGCAACAGAGACGACAACATCGCCGGCTTCGAGCACTTGGCACAGGGCACGGCCAAGGCGGCAGTCAATAGATCGGCGGGATTCACTTTAGTAACGGCATTCTCGGTATTGTTTGCGATTGTTGTTGTTGTTGTTGCTATTATTGCTGTTGTTGTTGCTGAGGTTGTCGCTGCAGTTTTATTGGAGCTTTTGCTGTTCGAGCTTTTATTGCCAGCATCTTGTGTGGATGTTTGACGCTGCAGCGAATGTTGATTGCTGTAGTTGTTGTGGTTGTTGTTGCTGTTGCTGCGTGTTAATGGCTGTATGAAGAGCTGCTGTCTTTGGGGTCTGGCCTTTTTGCTGCTGCGTTGCTGCTGTTGTTGTTGCTGCTGCTGCTGCTGTGTTTGCTGTTGCTGTGATTTATTCTTTGGACGCGCTGCGTTGCTATTTTTGTTGCTTGCATTTTTGGTCTTTTCAGTGGTTTTCATTTGAGTGTTGTTGTTGCTCTTGCTGGTTGGCAGCACCTGTTGCTGTTGTTGCTGCTGTGGTTGGTGCTGTTGCTGTGTTTGCGTCGCCGGTTTGTCCTTGTCCGCCTTCGCTTGCTTGCCATTGGGTTTGTTTACCATTTTCACAACGGTAACGTCGTCGTCGTCTTCGTCGCTGTTGATTCACTTACTGCGTTCTTTCGATTGCCCCGTTTACGTTTTGTGTTGATTTGTTTTAAGCCGTTTTTTTTTGTATTTCGTTTTTTTTTTGTTTATTTAGTAGTTTACGTTTCGTGTGTTTTTATGCTTTTTATTTCAACTTCTCTGCGCTTCAAAGTGCTTCTGTGCTTGTTCTATGCGCAATTGGCTTTGTGGCCTCTGCTGCTTCGCTTAACTACGCTGCTTATTTTGCTGCTGCTGCCTATCGGCGTGCACACATACAGACAAACAGACACACACACACACACTCGCGAACACGACACACTCTCTCGTTGAATCACTCAACGATACACGGCCACAATAGATTGGAGAGAGGTGTGAGCGAGTGAGAGCGCAACTTTGCCTGGCGCTTTAATATTTTGTGTTACGTTGTTGTTGTTTTTGTTTTGCTCGTAGTTGTTGCCGAAGCTTTCTGTTTAGTTATTGCCACGTTTGTTGTTGTGCGTTATTTTGTTATATTTCTTTTTCCGTTCGGGTTTTGCCGTTGATTTTTTTTGTTTTTTTTCAAATGAGCTTTTGTTGTACTACCTTTGAAATATTTATAATCACAAAATTCATTAATTTCTTTATGTTGTTTTCGTTTTCGTTGTTTTCAATTTTTTTTTTGCGGTTTCTTGCCTGTTTTTTTTTGTTGTTGGCTCACTGACGTTTTATTTTGTGCAAATGCTCTTTCGCTTGCTTCTCTTCTGAATGTTTGCCCTGTAGTTTGTGGTAAGAGAAAAAGAGAGAGTGGGAAAAAAGATATTATAGTTTGTATATTTTAGCAAAACATTTGTTGTTGCCTTAGCACATTTTTCTAGCTAAACGCTGTTTGTTTATAAATGCATAAATTGTTTTTATAAATATTTGCTTCTGGCCACACAATGCGCTCTGCCTGTTGCCCTAACCTGTTTTTATTGGTATATTTTTTAAAACAGTATTAAGTATATTATTTTGTTTTCGGTTTATTATTCGGTATAAACATATTTAGCGGATAAATACTAAAGGCATTACATACGGTGACAAGACTTCTACAGTTACCTCAGGGTCGGAGTAAACTTGACTAAAGTTTGCACTTGACTTTTGATTGTTTGCTTAGTGTCTCTGAAAAGGAGCAAAACCTAACGGCGAGACATAGTCTAGTTGTTGTTGTTGCCGTGCTGCTCACACCATCGTCGATTTCAATTCCAACGCGCAATTTCTATTACTTTCGCGTCCACCAATACAAACAGCAATAACAACAACTACACAAACATCGCTTGCCATTTTTGGCATTCTCCCATTCTCCGCGCTCTCTCTCTCTCTCGCTCTTTCTTGGTCGCAATTGTAGTCGGGCGCTCTCACTTGAACCCACGATAAGATGATGTAAGTTTTTTAAATGCAAACTGTACAAAAATACGCACATATGTACATACAGTCATGGAAAAAATAATAGAAACGCATTTTCTCAGTTTCTTCAACATCATATTTTTATTGCAGAATCCAATCTTGAGTTCAACTTTTTAATTTTTCTTAAACATAAATATATCAGTCTTCAATAATTAGAAACAAAAATATCAATTTTTGACTTCAGTTAATTAAAACATTTAATTGAAATTAAATTTTTGACTTTCGGCCTGGAAAAAATAATAGAAACGCTCACGTGTTTTGCTGAAATCTTTGGTATTTTTGGTCAAATTCAAAATAAAATGTATTATTACAATTATTTTGTATAACAGAAATGTTAATATACTAGCTTTAGGTAAATCTTATCATTAAATTATGACATTTAGTGTCAAAATGGGTCGCGCAGAGCATTGCTCAGGTGTAAAGAGAAAAATAATACTTAGACTTAGAAATGAAGGCCAATCCATGACTCAAATTACAGATTTAATGGATTGTTACACAAAAAATATGTTTTCTGCAATCCACTTCATAGAAAAATCAGAGAAACGGGGCCGGAAGCAAGTAACTTCGGAAAATTTTGACAAGGGGGTTTTATGAAAATTGAAAAAGGACCCACTCCTTTCATCAAAGGACTACAAAAATTGGATGAAAACGATAGTAACTAATCGTTCTATACGTATTAGGCTTTTTGAGCGAAGTTTGAAGGTGCATTCATCCAGAAGAGACCAACACCTGACGTGCATAAACATCGCCATTGCACTATATGGCCTCCACCGTGCCTAACGGTCTCAAAGTGTATTTAGGATCATAATCAGAATTTAACTAACTTAGGTTTGTCCGACATTTCCAAACATATTTATCTTTGTCCCGTCGGATTTTACGATATTTTTGCCGTTTTCGAGGTGTTTATGTTTCTTGCCAGTAAATATTCACCTGCCCATAAGCTTTATGGTCAGAAAAGGGTCTCTCTTTAATGCATGCGCCTTCAAACTTTGCTTAACAAGCTTATTACGTATAGAACAACTAGTAACTATCGTTTTCATCCAATTTTTGTAGTCCTTTGATGAAAGGAGTGGGTCCTTTTTCGATTTTCATATAACCCCCTTGTCAAATTTTTCCGAAGTTTCTCACTTCCGGCCCCATTTCTCTGATTTTCCTATGAAGTGGATTGCAGAAAACATATTCTTTTGGTAAAACTCCATTAGTTCAGTAATTTTTGCCATGGATTGACCCTCTTCTTTTAACCTGAGTATTATTTTCCTCTCTCCTCCATTGCAATGTTATCCAAGACCCATTGCGACTATAATAACCAAATTCGATAATAATTTTCCAAAAAAGTTGTAATATTTAGACTAAAGTTATTTGAATTTAGCCAAACAAAGGTTTTTATTTTGTTTTTAAAGAAAACACGTGAGCGTTTCTATTATTTTTTCCAGGCCGAAAATCAAAATTGAATTTCAATTAAATATCATAATTAACTGAATACAAAATTTGATCTTTTTGTTGTTAATTATTGAAGACTGACATATTTACGTTTAAGAAAAATTAAAAAGTTGAACTCAAGATTGGATTCTGCAATAAAAATATGAAGTTAAAGAAACTGAGAAAATGCGTTTCTATTATTTTTTCCATGACTGTACGTACATACGGGGACTTCTGTTTATCGGTATGTATTTTTGCATGTGTATATTATTTGTGCGATGCAATATTTTTGATTGCCCAACAAATATGTATGTTTGTATGTTAGTCACAATTGATTTTGTTACGGGTTATGGCAAAGCGCTTAATTAGTATGCCATTAAGAATTGAAATTTGTATGCCATTAAGTGCAATATTGTTTCACATTTATATTAACCTTCCATATACAAATGTGGTCAATACAATTAGTTATCAATTCTGAGAAATTGATAAGTTTTGAATTTGTTTATGCAGAATTATCGGGAATACAAACAAATCAGATCCATGAAATCATTATGGATGGGTAATTCTACCTTGACAAATGCCTCAAGGGAATGTGAGCAGAAATACAAGATTTATAACAAGTTCAATTACTCATGGCATACAAAAATATCAAATCCAAATATACCCGCGTGACTCATATGCTAGCCAGTAATAATACAATTCCATCCGTATCAATAGACAAGTTACTGCTCTTTGAAGCACTCGCAAAGCATAATTTCGGAATTATTTTGAAATTAAATACAAGAAAGCTAATTGCTAGAATTATGGAAATCTCTAAAAAGTATGCTACAACCTATTCCAAGGGAATTTATGATGTGGTTGTGGATGGACCTAGTAGAAGCACTCCAATAATATTTATATAATGAGCAATAAGACGTCTCAACTAATTTTATTATTAAGTGAGACATCAATTTAGGATTTTATGAAACTAATTTGATTTCCCAACTTTTTAACTAAATAAATTAAACAACCAACTGATCTACCCTAAGAAATTTTTAAGAATTTAAATACTGATATTTGTGTAAAATATATTGTTTTCGGATTTTACAGACCAGATTCTAGTGCCAAATGGAAATACGAAATATAGGAACGCGTTTCAATTTTCGTCATGGTCGAAATCCTAAAGAAATGGCCCGAAGGTGATAGTATATGAAACCGGAAATGCCACATACCCCACGTGTAACACACAAACATAGCGCAGTCGGCTATACAATTGTGTTAGTACGTAATATGTAGTACTATAGAGATACCTCTATCGGTAGTAGAGCAAGAGAGTGCGTCTGGTGGCATTTAATTTTTGGCAACCCGAAACCCGGCAGCTGAAATTGCAGTTTGGTCACGTAGTGGCAAAAGTGCAAGATCAATATTTTGATAATCTTTTGTGATATTTACCTGAAATTAAATTGAGCTAAAACTCGTGCTTAAACGGCCATAATCCAAAGTCGCAATGCATCAAGCGAGCTTGAACGTTTTGCTTTCTTCACCACACGTACAACAGACTGAGATGTATGCAATACAAAGAGAGCAAATGCGAGAGCGACAAATGGATGGCGAGTACTTGTACTTGTACCACGGCCGCGACGAGGACAACGACGACGACGCCAAAATGTCAGAAGCGACGAAAGGGATGGCGATAGCGAAAGCACGTAACAAAGCTGACTGACCGTTTAACCGTTGAACCGTTTCACCGTTTGTGTAAATGCGTGTGAAGAGGCTGCTGTCACTCAAAGACGTGGTGAGAGGTGAGAGACGCAGTAAACCGGTGCGACGCGACGCGTTACACGTTATTTGTTACTCTGACGTTATTGGTTACGCTTACACGATTACAAAGTGTCGTCAAACTGCTGTGACAGTGTGTATGTATGAATATGTAGAGCACACACACACACACGCTGAATTTGTTTGTAGTCAAATAAATCAGCAAGAATCGGCGAATCGACAGTGAGCAAGGGAGAGAACGGAAGAGCGGGTCAGCGGAAGCAAAAATGCAAACCGTTTCGGATGCAGCGAAGGCTCTGGGATTTGAAAAGTAACGATTTTCTTGTTGATCGTCGTATATTGAATGACCGAGCAGGCGTTTATTTTTTTTTTGTTGTATTTTTTTTTCTGTTTTTCTACACTATTGACGTGACATATAAAACCCTAATGGCTGGGTGCTTGATAATTATGCTTTTCCACACTCACACACACGAACGCACGCACGCACACACGCACACACGAGCAGAAACACAAACACACGCGTGGACAAAAGCACGTTGCCCAATTGTCCGCTGAAAAAGTTTCGAGAATATTGTGGTTGTGGGCGGCAACTAATTAAATAGCTTTAAAGTTCAAACGTCGTCAATAATACTTCACACACTCACTTCCAACGGTTTCGACAGCTTTTCACAAGGTATAGTCTTAGTGGAATTCGCTGTTATCGGTTGAGATGATACTGGTGGGTGGATATTGGCTGGTCGCAGAAAAGATCGTTGCTTCGAATTTTCTGCACGATTTTAAAATTTATATGATTTTCTTGAGGTGTCTTCTCGCTACTTGAGTGTCGAACATGTGACGAGCAACTGATGGCCGTTGCTTAAGCAAAGGCAGGCAGGCGTATGTTTGTATAAATCGCGGCAGCTACGCGTCGCGGACGTCGACAACGTACTATGGTGTGAACACGAATTCCATCGGGCAAAACTTATGGCAGTTATGTGGGGTGCAAAAAAAGTCCGTTTCTTATTGAAATTTCACAGCTTAATAAATATAGAAATTCATGTCGAAAAATATTTGTTTTTCTGTCTTAATTATATTACACTCGACACGCTGTGATGTTGACCTGTGCTATCGATAACGAATACGAATACAGTAACAATTGACAGTAGTAGTTACACAAATATTATTAACTGCCAGCGATAGTTTGTGCAGCCCACTGTGTGACGGCGACAACAATTCTAGAGAGCAAAAATTGGAAGAAATAAAAAGTGAGCAACGAAAAGTTCACAAATAACTAAGTCGCCGGCGGCATACATACATATGTATGTATGCATGTACATACCTATGTATGTATGTAACTATGTATGTTTGTACATGGCAACAAAAACGACACATTTACATAAGCACATTGGTATGTGTGTATGTTTGTGTATATTTTAACATTTCTACATACTCATTTAATCGCTGCAAAATGAGCCAACAACAATTAGATGATCTGAGCGCCAAAGTTGAGAGAGAGAGAGAGAGAGAGCGTTTTTTTAACGTTTTAGCATTCTCTCATCACACCAAAAACTTGCTGCCTCATTTCTCACAGCAGTGGGTCAGAGACGTCGAGTGGGTTGTGATCATTGTTTTGGCAGCGTTTTCACTTTTAAGCCCAGTTTCGTCTAGAGCACCATGTGGTCGCTTCTGGCCTGTTGCTAATTTGAGTGCTGGCAACTCCATACGAACGTGCCCACAGCATGTGAAGATAGGCAGATAGTGATTGCTGCGAGCGAGAGAGTGAGAGGAGTAAGGCAGAGGAGCAGTGTTGCCGGATTAGCTTATTTCAGGCTAGCTCTAGCATATTCGAAAGTGACTTATCGCCATAAATTTAGCATATTGTTAAATTCATAACAAAAAATATAGAAAAGAAGTAAAACTTTACACAAAAATAAAGATACAAAATTGAAGTGAGCAAGAAAATAATTAAATCTGCGATTTGTTACAAAATGTACATGCATTTTTTTTGTCAAAATCTAGCGGACACTCATCACTGCAGAGGTGATAAAGAGCGCACAACGAAGCTTTTGCTAGCTTTTAAGCTTCAAGATTAACCGTTGATTTGATTGTAATGTGAAATTGTTGTTGTTACAAGTCATAATGAAATACCGGCCGGCGTCGACATTGAAAGAAAGAGAGATAGAGAGAGTGGGTGATCGAGCGAGAGAGCGGTCGCGGCAAGAGAAAGCATCGACCTTGCTTGCAACAGTGGTGCCATTCACAATGCCAGTGCTGCCATTTTGTATAAGTGAGGTTAATCATAACATTTTCTCTTTGATTTGATTTCCACTATAAACATCCGATGGCACACGTGACAATATACATACATATGTACATACATACATACATGTACATACAAATTGTGTATGTAAGGTATTTTTTAATTGTACATTAGAGGGGCATATTTTTGGCTGCGCAATGCCGTAAATAAATAGAAATAAATAAAATTATAAATATATGTTGTATGTGTATGCTTGTGTGTGTATACAACAATTTAGATTGCCAAAATGCGATGCGTAGTATTTAACAACACGCTAAGTTTCATCACCCTTGCATGTGCATTTGTGTGTGTGAGTGTGGGTGTATGATGTGATTTGTTTGCCTAGAACTGTCAAAAGTGTGAGAGTTATCGATATGTCGCTATCGTTCATTATCGATAGACAGCATGACGGCTAAATAATTCAAACAGCAGCATGTCATGATTATATACATATTGTATTGCAAACAAAAGGGAAATTATAAACGTCTTAAGCTAACAAATATTGACATAGGTTGTGGGCGATAATTCCCTATTTATTTTAACGTAAACGTCGTGCAAAGATTGCGCCACCCACAAGACAGCTGGCCAAAAAACTAAAGCTCAACGTCTTGCTGAGGAATCTGTCCTGCCATTGCCGATTGGCAATGCACTGGCTGTACGGCATGCTGGAGAACGAGACGCTGTTGTAGAGCGGCACCCAGCGACGAGGGAACAGGCGGAACAACGTCGTGTCCAGCCACTTGCGACAGCGGAAGGATAAACGCTTGGTTAGATCGCGCATCTGCAGATAAGAAATTTAAATGAATTAGACAAAAAGTAAATACAGTACAGTATAATGTCGATAATCGCATTCTCATATTTTACATAAAAAATAATTTAATTATCTGCAATGTGCGAATAAAATAAAAATAATTTTCGGATAGGCCCTTATATTTGACAATTGCAAAATCTTTCAAAGAATATTTTTGTATAACTGAACTTTTTTACAGAAAACAAAAAGTCTTTTGCTTTAAAATAGGTGCTATAATCCGAAATTTGACATTATATGCAACAGACAGATTTGTAACAAATAAACTGAATGCAATCAAATTGTGCCTGTGCAAAGCAACTAAGTCAGATCAATTTTATCTGCTTTTCAACATATAAAACTGTTTCCTGAATAAGTTTCAAGTTCACTATACGTAACTATATTTTTAGTAATCAATGAGAATCTCAATTTAATTTATATTGGAATTGATCATGTCTAAAATTGGAAACTAGCTTTGAATTCGAATGTTTTGATATAGGTGGGCGAAGATAAGCGTGGCCAAACAGCCAATAACAAAACTTGAACCTCGTGTAGCATTAAGTAGCACTGTTCCCAAATATGGCAGGTTTAACTACTCTAGTATCTAAGATCAGGCTGTTCATGCAGACGGACAGACAGACAGACGGACATGAGAGTATTTGGAATATATGAACGCACCTCGACGTAGTTGTACATGGCCAGATCGCAAATGGCGAAGGCGTCCTGCCAGCGCGACTCGGTGAACTTGGCCAAGGCTTCGTCCAGCGGCAGCTGCTCGTTGAGAATGGAGGTGAGCAGCGTGACGTCCTCCATGCCGGCATTCATGCCCTGGCCATAGTAGGGCACCATGGCGTGAGCCGCATCGCCCAGAATCAGGGCCTTGTCGGCATAATGATACGGCTTGCACTTGACGGACAGCAAATGCTGGGGACGTGTCTTGAAGAAGTCCTTGATGAGCTGCTGCTCCCCGATCAGCGGCAGTGCGTCCACATAGTGCTGGCGGAAGAAGTCCAAGAGCTGTTGATGCGTCTTCAGCTGGGCGAACAGCTCAAAGGGCATGGACAGCGTGACCGTGAAGGATTTGTCCTGATTGGGCAGCGCGATCATCATGAAGGAGTCGCGTGGCCAAATGTGCAGATAATTGGGCGGCATCTGAAATTCACCGTCCTTGGCGGGTATGCACAACTCCAGATACCCTGTACCAATGTACTCCTGCGAGTAATTGAATCCCGGCGAGCGCACCAACTGCTGACGCAGCGTACTGAAGGCGCCATCGCAGCCCACAATCAGATCGGCGCTGGCCGAGATCAGCTGCTGTTCGCGCGCCACCTTGAACTGCATGTGGCCCTCACCGATGTTGGCCGTGGCCAGCTTGTGCTCGAAGTGGCAGCTAATGTTCGGGAAGGCATCGCAGGCATTGAGCAGCACCTCGTTGAGCTGCTTTCGGCCCACGGAGTAGAGGCACTGCTTGGTGCACGGATCGTACAGCACAACGCTGGTCCGGCCACGCACATTGTGCAGCATCCTCCCACGCATGGGTATCGCGGTGGCCAGCACCTGCTCCTCCAGCCCGACGGCAGCCAGCGCCTTGCGGCCGCGTTGCGACAGCGCCAGATTGATGCTGCGTCCCTGGACCAGCTCCGCGGTGCGAATGTCCTCGCGGTACTCGTACAGATGCACCTCGTTGCCCATGCGGGCAAAGTTCAAGGCCGCCAGAGATCCAACCTACGAAACCAAATTAAACATAACTTCATTTCTAGTCTGGCTAGCAAGAAAAATTATGGACTCCGTTTTATATAATCTTTTTTTTAATTTTATTTCTAAAATTCGTGCAGCAAATGCTGGGTTAGATTAATATTACTAGAATACCCACATATATTTTACTATAATTGTTTTTTAAATTACTTTTACATTTAATAATTCAATGTTATATTTTTACTCTTGTAATCATAAAGTCGTATTTAAAGAAATAAATTAACGAAAACTTCCTTAGTCCAAAAACTGTATTCAGCCGTAAGTTGGATAATGTCTACGATCTTATCCAGACGAATAGACAGACGTAAAATAAATAAACAGGAGTCCAGGTTGTTGCGTAATCAAAAGATGATTATGATAATCAGATGTGAATCGAAGTTGTCAAGTTAAGTCATTTAATTCTAATTTAAATTTTGTTTTAGCATTTGTCTCGCATTGTCGAAATAGATTAGATATATAATTAGAAAATGTAAATTGAAAGTAAAAGTTAATTACAAAACTGATTATGAAATTTTCTGCTATAGTCTAACTATGCATAAAAATAAAGGCATGATTAATTGAAAAACAAACCAACTAAAATAATTCGGGAAAGCTTTAATTTAAATTCAACTAGTCGAGAAATATAATGGGAGGCATCGCTGGCAAACAGCTTTTTGTTTTTTTGTTATTGACAAATTGTAAATAAAAAGTAGATAACAACAAAAAAAACCAGTCGATATTTGGATTAAAGTACTTCTTAAACAAAGACATGACTGAACCAAAATTATTACTACGTTAAGAAGGAATACATTCCATAATACAAATTTTTCTGATCTGAACCTCGTCTGTTTTCCTGCAAGGAATCACTGACATTCTGGAATATCGTGCTCACGTTCAGAACTTTAATCTGTTTCTTTAGGATAATCCCAAGTATGCCAGGGCATCACTGATAAGATAAGAAGACTTACCAGGCCCGCTCCAATGATAGCCACCTTGCGACGTTCCCCCTCCGCGGCTCCATTGACTTCCATCTGGTTGTACTTGATGCTGTGTGACATTACTTTGACTTTATGCTGTGACCGTTCGCTTGGTGCGTTGTACGCGTAATGAGATTCAGCTCGCAGCAAACATGCTGTCTACCAAGACAGTAAATGCCAACTATCTTCCCAAAGAGTGGTTAGTTCCGCGATAGACAACCAACAACCAAAGCGACACCGACTAAGGGAAACCCTTCAACTGCAGCCGCAATTCCCGGCAGTAGGGCAACCGCCAAAGGTGTTTTCACTTTCAAACGGCATGACTATCAAAGGGCAATCCAATTTAAATCGTCACTCTAAGACAGTCTCAGTGGTCAAGCTTAATTAGCGTTGCAATTAATTATTAATAAATTGCCCAACACGACTGAATACAATAAAATATACAACCCTCTGGCATAAATATATTCCCGGGAAAGTTGTAACCCAAAAACTCGGTAAATGCAGATGATGTTTATTTTATTGGGACATGCATAAATTGAATAGAGCAACAACAAACTGCAAATACAGTAGAGTCTCGACAATTGCAATGGAAATTAATGAGGAATTATTATGTCCCAAATATAGTATGGAAAAGAGGGAATCTGCTTTTACATATAAACTCATCCATTTAATATATTTATCAATCTATTTTCTCGCCCTTTTGTCAGTTAAAAAACAGATGTACCCTTTATGCAACTTTCACTGTAGTATCTTGCATGCATTTGACAAACATTTGCATTCTAAATATATGTATTTAGAAGTATTGCATACCGATTGCTTAAGCAGATGGACAACGATTTGTTAAGCATTTTATTTGATGTTGGCCTAAAAAGAAGTGCAATATTTACGGCACATAAAAAAGATTTAAGGAAAGTGATAACATACGATCACTTATTTATTTAGCATTAGAAGGCAAACGACCCCAAAACCACGTAAAGTTAAAATTAGAGCAAAGCTATTAAAATGAAATTTCTTATCAAATTATCATATTATTAAACAATAACTCGATTGTACCTGCAGTAACATACATTTTAAGTGCTCATTAAGAAATTGAATAGTAAAAATAAAAAGTTAGCTTTTGGAATATGTTAAACTAGTCAGAGGCAAGTCTAGCAGCTTCAAAAAGCCCGCTTAATTACGTGAAAGCCAAACGAACTTGTTGCCTGGTCACACTGTAACCAAGAACAGCTGTTCTGCGTGTGCGCGCAACTAGTGAATGGTCAGACGCCATTGTGTACAATAAAGTGTGTCGCTGTCGCCAAAAAAAAGTTTTATAAATTGCCAAAAAAAGGTCGTTGTCGTTGGTGTTTTATACATTTTTAGCTCCCAAGGAAATCGACCACAAAAGGCAAAACACAAAATGGTAATAAAACGCGGGCGTACAGATAAAATCGACGTAAATCTAGAAAAAGTGATGTGCGAAAATACGCATTTTTATAGGTTCATTCGATTTTATTATTAACCTTATGTGCGAGAATCATTTTATGGGGCTGCTATTTTAGAAAACCATTTTGCAACTTCGCAGCAACGTATTTCACATCGCATTTTCTAATTACTACGGTTTTTTGCAGGGAAATGAAACGTCGCTGCCTATGGAAATGTGCTCGAATTGTAAGTTAAAAAATTTACATACATTTATTTAGTACACTTTGCATGCTACATATCTACAGTCAATGTCATTTGAATGGAATTCGACCAGCTGTTTTATATGAATATGCATATCTAAACACGTAGCTTTGCGCATTATGTGAGCACAAATTGTCATTTACAAGCGTTTACATGGCCTGCTATCTAATTGTTTGTCCAGCAGCTCAACACGAGCCTGAATTATGCGAGCGTGACACTTGCTTGTTGTTAGAGCGAGAGGACAGCAGTCGAACTAAAGTTTGGCTAGTTCACGGAACTAGTTCCGACTGCAGTTTATGTTTTGATTTTATGCTTGCAAATGAAACAAGTGTCATCAAATACAATTTGGCTCATTTCATTACTAAAAGTAAAAAAATGACATTGCCATTTAGAAGCATTTTTACATGACCTGCTATTTAATTGTTTGTCCAGCCATATGTAATTGGAATATGAATTATGCGAGCATGACACTTGCTTGTTGTTAGAGCGAGAGTTGAGCTAAAGTTTACGGAACTAGTTCCGACTGCAGTTTATGTTGTTTTTTTTAATTTATGCTTGCAAATGAAACAAGTGTCATTGGCAAGGCAAATACAATTTCGTTGTCATCGCTGTGGGATGCTAAAAATAAAAAAAAGCAACGCACACAAGCGAAGCACGTGCAGCCCATAGAAATAATTAGCTTATGAAATCAGCTTTTGTTGCGCTGTATCCGATTGCACTGTAACCAAAGCAATTCTCTTCTGTTGTCTATGCAGTCGACGCGGATGAGATACGTCGATTGGGCAAACGGTTCCGCAAACTGGATCTGGACAATTCGGGGGCGCTGAGCGTGGACGAGTTCATGTCGTTGCCGGAGCTGCAACAGAATCCTTTGGTGCAGCGGGTCATTGATATTTTCGATGCTGATGGCAATGGCGAGGTCGATTTCAAGGAATTCATTCAGGGCGTCTCGCAGTTCAGTGTCAAGGGCGACAAATTGTCAAAGCTGCGCTTTGCATTCCGCATCTATGACATGGACAACGATGGCTACATTTCAAATGGCGAACTGTTCCAGGTGCGTATACGCAATATTTGCAATGTATTAAAAGAAACAAAAATAAAAACGAAATTTTTTAGGTATTGAAAATGATGGTCGGCAACAATTTGAAAGACACGCAACTGCAGCAAATTGTGGACAAGACAATCGGTTTCGCGGACAAGGACGAGGATGGCAAAATCTCCTTCGATGAGTTCTGTTCGGTTGTGGGCAACACGGACATTCACAAGAAGATGGTTGTTGATGTTTAAGAACGGAGAATGTAGAGCACTCACCACACACTGCTACAGCTGCATAGGTTTACGAGTAACGTGTACTTTTTTTATATGCGCATTATCGCAAAACATATTTTTCACTAGTTACTATTTATTTTTTATATATATACATATATTGTTTGTTTTTTTATTATCTCTCTTTTTACATTAATTTAATTATTTTGTTTAAATAATTCATTGTTTTCGTCGTTGTTATCAAGCTGTGAGTCAAACGAAACGGAAACGAAGCGAAAAAATTAGAAGAATATCTTAATATTTACACAGCCGTTAGTGAGCTAAACAAACAATTTTGAATCACTCGCTTTAAAACGCTCCTACGAATAATATATCACATTTTCTAAAAGAAAAACAACAATTTTTTAAAAACGTTGTATCTCTAAGTCGTAAAGTAAATGAAGAGAATGAGAGAGAGAGAAAGAGAGAGTAATAAATGGAAACGCAATACAAGAAGAACAGATAGATAGAGAGAAGTGAATATAGTGAAAATTGAAAATTGAAAATGTGCGCCTCCTACTTACATACTTCTTAAATATATAGTCATAATTTATTATACAACAAATATACACGTAATGAATTGAATCAAACACAAATAACACCAGAATGCATCAAGCAGACTACGAATAACTCATATGAAGAAGCGATAAAAATAAAGCAACAAGTTGAGCGTTTTTCAACTACCAAAAAAAAAACAAAAAATTCAAAAACAATTCAATACCGTTACCACTTAAATTATACTTGCAACAACAACAAATTCAAATCAAAACTTAAAATGTTAAAGCACAATGAAAATTATGGAAATTTGCGTGTTCATAAGCTTTAAACTAACTCATACTTGTGTGTGTGTGCGTGAATGAGTGTGTGTGAGAGTGTGTGTGTGTGTATGTATGTGTGTGTGAGCCTAATTTACACTTTCTCTTGTCGAAAAAAAGAAATATCTTTATATACTTAGCTTTTGTTAATTACTTCTAATTCTCCTGTGATTTGGCCAAAAACAAAATCTATACAAGTGTGCATGTCGATGAGAACTCCGTTAATCTATTTATACTTATATACTGATATGTACTTATATACATACATATATATATATATATACTTATATACTCTTAATGAAACTCTAATTTATAGAGCTTTTAACACACACACAAAAAGCAAAAGAAGCAAACAACAACAACAACAAACTGTGCTATGTTCTTAACTCTTTTTTACTAACATTTAATGCCAACTCAGCATAATTGTTTATGGGAAACAAATAAGATATTTATATATACATACATGCAGATATGTATATTATAACATTTTTCAATTATGTATATGAATATTGCATACATACTTACAACTAATTCTAATCAAGTTAACTTAGTAATTATTAAATGAAAGGCAAATCAATACACAACAAACAAAATCGAATAATTATACATCACCGATGGTTGATTAACAAAATGAAAAAAACAAAGAGAAAAAAAAAACTTTTATACTTAACTTAAAAACAAAGAATATTATTATTGAAAAACAAAACAAAACAAAAATGAAACTCTAGTTAAAGGAATTAACGAAATGCATGTTACAAATTTTTACAATTAGCAAATTTTTTGCACAATCGCCATTCAATTTGTTAGCTAATCCTAATCAATTTTTTCATAATGTTTATATACTACTTATTAACGAACGCAATTTGTAAAAGTCAGCCAAAGATACCGACGACAAAAACTCGAATGCTATTTCCTCAGCTGCACAACAAGAACACGAACGTGACAATTGAACGTCAAAACAGAACAGAAATCAAAACAACAAAAGGGAACTCAGTTAGGCGGCTCGATGAAGCAATAAATAAATAAATATATATATATACATATACTATTTATGCCAGTTTAACTTTTATTGAACGTTTAATAAATAATGAGTATGCAAATGTATTTATGCTCTAGCGACGGCAGACGCAGACGGCTTTGTCACTGCAGTAACCTCCTTTGTAGCGTCGAGCGATGCAGTGGACGGCACAGGCGGAATGATTCACATTAAAGGCGCTCAGCAGGTCGCAGGTGGCACGTTTCTGGCGCAGATTCAACTCGGTGGCAGTCTCCAACAAAGTGTCTGGCGAGTCCACATCTTCAAGATGCACCTCTTCGGTCTCATAGAGCAGAGGCTGAGCCTGTGTCAGCGCCAGGAAGAGCACAACAAAGCCAAGGCACACAATGGTCTTCATGATTATTGCAGTTGTTGTCTTTCGAACTCTTGATGCTGCTGTCAGACGAGCGTCCAGCTTTTATAGGTGCCAGCTAGGCTGCTGATAAGCTGGCGGGACTCCCAGTTGGTGTATTTAATTAACCTTCTTGGTATGCTTGAGCGCAGATCACGTACGAGGGGATTTACTAGGCGACAACTGGAAAATCCATAAATTATGACAATAGCAGTCAACTGATGTAATACTAGATTGTGCAATATAAGTTTACTAAGAAATTTGTGCAAACTAAACTTATTTTCGCATTTTAATGCAATTTGATAAATTTCGAAGCTTTTGAAAATGGCGCCAACTGTTTGTGTTTTGAACCCATACGGCAAGTAGTCGTAACGAGTTACAGCTGAATTTCACAATGCGCGGCAAATTGCTACGCCAGCCCTGGTATTTTTCAGAGCGCAAGTAAACATTGCATTTTATTTGAGAGTAGACATTTGTTAAAAGCGAATTTAACGCAATTTATGTGGCTAAACAATAGAACAAAATGTCGACCATCGAGGGCATATTCTCGCTGCGTCTGGTCATTGCGGACTTTTACATGGAGAAGCCAATCTTTGGTCTGGATCCCTGTTACTCCGAGCTGCGCGGCAAAGAAATCAAACGCGTAAGAATTGCAATTTTAAGCAGTTTTATGAATAATACAATTCTGATCTATTTATTAGGTGCCGATTGTGCGAATCTTTGGGTCCAATGCCAGTGGCCAGAAGAGCTGCATGCATGTGCACGGCGTATTTCCGTACTTTTACATACCCTACGATAAACGAGACTTCGAGACGCTCGAACGCGGCATTCTCCAGATAGCGATGCATCTGGACAAGGCGCTGAACATATCGCTGGGTCAGGGCAGCTCCGATGCGCAGCATGTCTTCAAGATCCAGCTGGTCAAAGGCATGTGAGTTTGAAATACATTTCTTTAATAAGTTACCAAATTAAATGCTACTTATTTGTTAGTCCTTTCTATGGCTATCATCGGGTGGAGCATCAGTTCTTGAAGATCTACATGTTCAATCCTCGCTTTGTGCGTCGTGCAGCGAATCTGCTGCAAAGCGGCGCCATACTCAACAAGAACTTCAATCCTCACGAATCGCATGTGCCTTATATACTGCAGTTCATGATCGATTTCAATCTGTATGGCATGAGTTATTTGCATGTCCCCCTCGAAGTGGTCAAGTTTCGGCGCAGCAACGAGCACGAGGGTGAGCAGCCACTACACAAGCTATAGACAAATCCGTATATAGTTGATTATTCTGTCTAGTGGTACCCTATGGCGATGTGAAGCCGCAACAGCTGCTGGACATCGGCAGTGCCCGGAAAGTGAGCTGCAGCAGCTTGGAACTGGACATCAGCTCGAATTTTATACTCAATCGCTTTCAGCTGGTCGCCAAATCCAATGCCACGCACACGAATCCCGGCATTGAGGCCATCTGGCATGATGAGCAAGTGCGTCGCCAGAAATTAGCGCAAAGCTTCGGCGCCGACGAGCAAAAACTCAATGCGGTAATCGATTCAACTCTACAAAAGAATTTAATGTAATTAATGTAACTTTCAACTGTTTTTAAGATACCCATTTTGGAGGTGCCGCCCACACAGGAACGTCCCAACATTGAGCTGGCCGAAAGCGATGTTTTCTATCGCACCGCCTTGGAGAGCAAGCTGTTGTCCTTGGAGCAAACGTTGAGCGCCGATCAAACGCTGTCGGAGCAGAGTCAAGTGAGCGCTGGGCATGTGACGCTGCAGACAAGCGTCAAGGAGCAGCGTCGCACATTTAATTTGCAAAAGTTGCTGGCCAACTTGGTGTATCCCGAGGAATGCTCGCAGGAGGCGCAGCAGCAGCTGGTGAATGCATCGTTCATACAGAATCATTTGTCGGGCAGCGGCAGTGCGCACAGTTTTGTGCAGCTGCCGGAGCAACACGAAGACTCCGACTATTTGGATGATACGCTGGTGGATGAGCAGCTTCAGCTACTGCAGTCGCAGGCTCCAGTGCCGCATGATGCCACCTGTAAAAGAAATACTTTTTAAAACAATTTAAATCTTTGGCTCATACTTTACTTTCTTAGTGCGCGAGGAGGACTTGGAGCTGCTGGATGTGCTGCAGCAGCTGGAGGAGCTGAATGCCAATGAATCTCACATCGATTTGGACAGCTCGTTGGCGCCGCTTTCCCAGCAGCACAACAACTGTAAGGCAATTACCAAATCATCCCAGTTGGAATTCATAAAGTCTATTTTTTAGTTGAGCTCACACCGGAGCTGCTGGACAAACAGACGGCAGCTGAAGCCGCCAAGCAGCCGCTTTCGGAGGATGAAGACGACAGCTCAGATGAGGAGACGACTGCTGGCAATATGCATGACTTTTCAGTGGCCCTAGACGACATCGATGAGCTGCTGCTGAAGCTGACGCAAAGCCAGCCCAAAGCGGAGGCAGACAAGTCTGACAAAATGCCGCAAATCGATGGCGCCGATGATCAACTGCCGCGCACGCCCAAAAAAGCCAAGGAGAAGCCCAAAACACAGCGTAGTCCCCCACGCACGCCAACCACGCCCAAGAGTCGCATCACAAGGCAACAGCCACGCACTCCCAAGTCCAGTGCGGCCAAGAAGTACGCTCCCTTGCCCCTGACAATAGTCAGCAAATCGGCGCAGAGTAAGTAGAGATTGAAGCTGAATTATCAATTGGTATTATTTAAATATAGCGAATAGTAAATATTAAATAAAATGTAATCCTTGTAACTACAGAGAACACAACGGAATCCTGTAATATGCCTATTCAGCTCAGCCAGCAGCTGGACACGGTCAGGAGGTGGGTGCAATTAAATACCTTAGAATACCTTTGTAACTAATGAGTTATCTTTAGTAATCCCGCGCTGACGTTGCAAAAGAAGCTGGCCATGACGGAACTGCGTCGCAAAACTATCTCAGCGCCGCCAGAGGCTCTCAAGGTGGCGGCACAAGCTGCAGCAGCAAAGGAACAGTAAGTTTAACTCCACTTACAATTCGTTCACTTAAGAATGTTTTTTTTAGCACGCCACTTCGTCGCAGTCTGCGCAATCGTGCCCAGGACTTGGACAAAACTCACATCGTTTGCTCGCTGACGCCGCGGCAGAAGAATCACAAAATGTCTGAAATTTTTGAAACGAAAACGGATACATCGGCGATTCCTGATGAAGTAAAGAAGCCACGTCGTAGTACACGGAATTCCAGCAAGCAGGCAGCCAAAGACCAGCCTGTGGAAAGTAAAAAGACGGCGAAATCTAAAACTAAAGTTACGACTGCATCTGAATCGATTGTAAAGAAACCGTCTGTGGATTCAGCACCGAAAATGAAGACCGTAGATTCCCCAGCTATTTTAAGAGTAGAAGCCGAGCTAGTCAAGCAGTCTGTGAGCGCGCAAAAGACTGTACAAGAAATCAGCAGACAGACTCCGTCAAGATCAGAAACATTTGCTGAAACTCCTCCCAAATTGGATATGGGAAAGCAAGCTGTTGAATCGCCAGCTGCAGCGAGCGAGGAAGATGAAACCATTGTGTCCGATACAGAAAGTGATCGATCGCAGGTAAAACTAAGAAAGACGCCGAATTTAAGACGTTTGCGAAGAAGTTTTCGCGACACTTTGCTGGCGAGGAATGCGACGCTAACAAGCAGACGATTAGCGAGTCCAATGTCAGAACAGAAAGTTCCGGAAATAAGTGCAAGTCCTTCAACTGAGACTACTGTTAATATAACTTTAGCAAGGGAAACATCAATACCTCAAACTCCTTTAAGGGAAAACCTGGAAAGTCCAACTCCAAGGAATGCAGCGCATGAAACTCCAACATCCACGATGCCAGCTTTTGCCAGTCCACTACTCCCAACTCCAAAGAGTGCAGCCGCTGTTGAACCCTGCGAAGTGCTTGCCACTCCGCACTGCAGTCCACAGAGCCTGGAGAACAACACACCCGAATTGATGCAGAGCTTCTACGAGCACTCGTTCATGGTCAACAGTCCCTCCGTATTCAGCGAAGATTTGAGCAGTCCCCAAGGCAATGCACAGCCCAAACCCGTTGCCAAGCCAAGCAGCGACGCCTCCAAATCCTCGTTTGTCATCACGCCACTCGAGCTGCCGCCCAGCTACGAGGAAGTGCTGCATGGCTGTCGGAAGCTGGACTTTCCCGAGTACACGTTCCAGCAGCCCTTCTACAGCAATCCCGCGGATGTCAGCAAAATGACCGAGGTGGGATTTCTGGTGCTGCGCATTCCCGGCAACAAACCCAACGATCTGGAGCCATTCGAGAGCTGTGCGCTGCCAAGCAGTCGTGGCTTGGCCGCCTGGCGACGCAAGCAGCTGCTGCAGATTGGCGGACCTGCCATGTTGCAGCGCTACAAGAATGCGGGTCAGATTCGCGAGTACTTCAGCACCGACAAGCGGGTTGTGATTGAGCCAGCGTTGAGTGCACCGAGCAGGCAGGATGCCAGGATCTGGCTGAAGGCACGCGAGGTGCACCAGCAGCGACAAGGCGGACGAGAGGAGGAGCGTGCGCAGGACAACGATGTGGATAGTCCCATCAAGATTAAGCGGCAGAAGATAACCATGATGCTGAATGAGGGCGATGGTGCAGTCGATGAGGATGGCGAACTTGACTGCAGCGGCATCAGCCTGACGCCCATGTCCATATCCTTAACGCCAGCGTCGAGTCAGAGGCAATCTGTGCGCAACAAAGCGCGCTCCCGCCGCGGCACCAAGCTGCAGTTCCAGGCGTCGCAGGATGAGCCGCAGCCGGGCAGCAGCCAGTCGAGTGAGCAGAGCGTTGCCAGCAGCGCCGCCTTGGATGCCTTGGAGCGCAGTTCATTTGTGCGACAACTGGACAGCATGAGCAGCGGTCGCAACAGCCACGAGCTGAGCTTTGGTCTCAACCAGGCGTCGCTGGACAACACGTTTGGGTTTAAGGTCAATCTGGAGAATCTGCAGCAGGCCAAGGCGGACATTGAGGTAATGTAATGTCTTGTAGATATCTTGCATCATTTAGCTAAACTCTTGTTCTCTTTGCTGCAGTGCAACTATCTGACCATCATGACGCTGGAGGTGTTTGTGGCGACGCGCGACGATCTGCAGCCGGATCCGTTGCACGACGAGATTCGCTGTCTCTTCTATGCCATCGAGCACAGTTTGCCGCCAGCCACAGTGGGCGAAACTCTGCCCAGCAAAGCTTGTGGCTACATTATCGTCAGCGATGCCTCCGATCTGCTTACCGAAGGTCGGCATCATGCATTGGATGCTGATATTGAGCTGCAGGTGGTGCAGAGCGAAGCGCAGGCTTTTGAGGCATTATTGGCTCTCTGCGCACGTTGGGATGCAGACATATATGCGGGCTACGAGATCGAGATGAGCTCCTGGGGCTATGTCATTGAACGCGCCAAGCATTTGTGCTTCAACATTGCGCCGCTGCTGTCGCGTGTGCCCTCCCAGAAGGTGCGCGACTTTGTCGACGAGGATCGCGAACAGTTCACAGATCTCGATGTGGAGATGAAGCTCTGTGGTCGCATCTTGCTCGATGTATGGCGGCTGATGCGCTCCGAGATTGCGCTCACCTCGTACACCTTCGAGAATGTCATGTACCACATCCTGCACAAGCGTTGTCCTTGGCACACTCCACGTGCACTCAGCGACTGGTTTGCCTCGCCCTGCACACGTTGGATCGTTCTGGAGTATTATCTGGAACGTGTTCGCGGCACTCTGGCACTGCTTGGGCAACTGGATCTCTTGGGACGCACCAGTGAAATGGCCAAGCTCATTGGCATTCAGTTCTACGAGGTGCTGTCGCGTGGATCTCAGTTCCGCGTGGAGAGCATGATGCTGCGGTAAGTGGTAGCTTTGGTGCAAAAGGATGTTGTATAGATAGATTGTAAGGAACTAAGAGACAGTTATGCAACTTCTGCTTCTCCCTGATATCTGTGGCAATAGAGGCGCACACTGAGTGGTGGGTTCCTTCACACTTTTGGTAGCACAAGTCTCCCCTTCAAGGCGAGGACGAGCAGTTGTCCTGTGTGCAAGTGACCTGACCAGGGAAAGAAGTATCACAGGTGTAACGCGGGAGCAGATGCTCTCAAGTGCCACCCGAGGTACCCGTTAAAATGTTGCTTCTTTGTAAATTTAAATGTAAAGCTAATTTCCTTTCCTAAATGGGCTGATTTACACGTTTACCAATAGAATTATTTAAAGTCGAACTCACAATCGCAATATTTTACCTTTAAAGCTTTCTTAATCTTTTGGAATCTCCTTCTGCAGCATTGCCAAGCCCAAGAACCTGGTGCCGCTCTCGCCAAGCGTGCAACAACGTGCCCACATGCGAGCACCCGAATACCTGGCGCTGATCATGGAACCGGAGTCACGCTTCTATGCAGATCCGCTGATCGTGCTCGACTTTCAGAGTCTGTATCCCAGCATGATCATCGGCTACAACTACTGCTTCTCCACGTGCCTGGGTCGAGTGGAGCACCTGGGCAGCAGCACAACCTTCGAGTTCGGCGCCTCCCAGCTTCGTGTGTCGCGTCAAATGTTGCAGCAGCTGCTGGAGCGCAATCTGGTCACGGTGTCGCCCTGCGGCGTGGTGTTTGTGAAGCGAGAGGTGCGCGAGGGAATATTGCCACGCATGCTGAGCGAAATTCTGGACACACGCCAGATGGTGAAGCAGTCGATGAAGCTGCACAAGGATAGCTCTGCGTTGCAGCGCGTGCTGCACTCTCGGCAGCTGGGCTTGAAGCTGATGGCCAATGTCACCTACGGTTATACGGCGGCCAATTTCAGTGGACGCATGCCTGCCGTGGAAGTGGGTGACTCGGTGGTCTCTAAAGGCCGCGAGACGCTCGAACGTGCCATCAAGCTGGTGGAGATGAACGACAAGTGGAATGTACGAGTCGTTTATGGCGACACGGATTCGATGTTTGTGCTGGTGCCGGGTCGCAATCGTGCAGAGGCATTTCGCATAGGAGAAGAGATTGCCCAGGCGGTCACTGAAATGAATCCGCATCCCGTCAAGCTGAAGCTCGAGAAGGTCTATCAGCCGTGTATGCTGCAGACCAAGAAGCGCTACGTCGGCTACATGTACGAAACGCCCGAGCAACAGCAGCCCGTCTATGAGGCCAAAGGCATTGAGACAGTGCGTCGCGATGGCTGCCCAGCGGTGGCCAAAATGCTGGAGAAGGTGCTGCGACTGCTCTTCGAGACGGCTGATGTCAGCCAGATCAAACAGTATGTGTGTCGGCAGTTCACCAAACTGTTGTCGGGACGCGCCAATCTGCAGGATCTCATATTCGCCAAGGAGTTTCGTGGCCTCAATGGCTACAAGCCGACGGCTTGTGTGCCAGCGCTGGAGTTGACACGGTGAGCAGAGTAGTATTATCAAATTATTATCAATTGCACTGTTTCCTTTTTAATTTTCCCAGCAAATGGATGCAGAAAGATCCGCGCCGTGTGCCGCGACGTGGCGAGCGTGTGCCCTTCTGCATCATCAACGGGCCGCCGGGCTTGCAGCTCATTCGCCTTGTGCGTCATCCGCACGAGCTGCTGGCCAACGAGGGCTACAAGATCAATGCCATCTACTACATCACCAAGGCCATTATACCTCCACTGAATCGCTGTCTGCTGCTCATTGGTGCCGATGTGAACGAATGGTAACAAAGTGGAGAATTTCGAGCACAGTCATTCAATTCTCATAATATTCTTGCAGGTTCAGCAATCTGCCGCGCAAGCTGCTGATGACGCCAGCGATGTCCACAGCCGGAGAACTAATGAATCGCGGCAGCGCCAAGTCCACGATATCCCAGTATTTTTCTACGACCAACTGCATCATCGATTGTGGCCGCCAGACCAAGGAGGGCATCTGCTCCGATTGTGCACGAAATCCCAGCAAATGTGTGGTCACATTGCACTCTCGCTTGGCACAGCTGGAGCGTGGCTATCAACTGACCCAGCAGATCTGCCAGGCCTGCTGTGGCCGACTGGGGGAACTGCAGTGTGGCTCGTTGGATTGTCCCGTGCTCTATGTGCTGGAGGTGAAGCGCCGGGAGCTGCAACAAATGCCACATATACGCCAACAGATCGAGCAACGTTTTTGATTATTTTTGTATATATATATATATATTTATACATATATATTTAACTTTTTATTCGACTAAAAAAGTTAAAATGCTACAAGTTCATTGTCTGCAGCACAGTTCACATGTATATCGCTTATACGCTATGTATGCCGAGGGTGTGTTCATGTTTTATCTTCGTGTATATGCATTGTTAACTATTGATAGTTTTGTTTTGTTGAGAGTTGTGTTTTACATTAATTATATGTGGGTGTGGGTGTGGGTGTGTGCATGTATATGTGTGTATAATAATCGCATGAGGATGTGCATTTTACAAATAATCTAAAATTTACTTATGTACGTTGCTTTTAACAATTTCCAATGAGTTTTAACCAAATTAAATAACAATCATCAATTAATAATATATCATATATGTATTTATGTATATAACCATGTACATAAGGTTTTATGTGTTCATGCGGTTTTTTTTCAACTTTTGATGTTTTGATTCTTTTTGTTGTTTGCCCTGATTGCACCTAAACAATTTGCAATTGTATATGGTTATTTAAATTGAGCGCGTGTCTTTACGTTTATATTTATTAAAAAAAAAACAATATGAAAAACTTGTTTCGCAAAAAAAAGCCACTAGTACAATAAAAAGTAGTTTCAAAAAATTGAAAACATGCCTCGAAAACTTTCATTTCTTTGTAGATGTGTTTTATGCAACAATTGGACTTTTACATATCATCATCATCGTCTTCGTCCATTTCAAACATCATGGCGTTCTTAGCATCTGCCTCATTTCGTTTATTCTCCTCTTCGTTGTAATTTTTATTGCCCTTATTTGAGGAACCTCCAGTCAAGTCGAGGCCGCTATCATGGAAAGCATGCTTCTTGTTATCCTTGCCATGACGATTGTTCTGCTGCTTGAAATACTGTGCATTGGCAGCACTCTATAAGGATATTAACAATAAATTCAGAAATTAGATGGGCTGCAGGTGTGTAAATAAAAACAAGTAACCAATTACAAATTTAAAAAGTAAAATCGTGCATTTCAAAATGTATTTCATTAAGAGAAGACAACTTATTTCAATGCTTTATTTATATTTGAATTTTGTTTGACATTTCTGTAATGCATATCACCCCAATTGTTATAACCCCTAATATCCTGGCATGGCTAAAAACATTATTATTATTTTCGAGTTTAACTTTAAATACTCACAATACTACAAAATATTTTCCCATTAGTGGTGTGACAAACTTAATTGTATTTAATCACTTATAAAGTCAATAAACAATTAAAGAAGCAGTATAAATAAGATTCATTTAATATTAAATTAAATAATGCATTTTGTTATATTTTTTTGTAATACCTAGTTAAAAATAAATGATTAATTGATTTTTACTAGAAAGCCATTTAACGAATTCTTATATGGCTAAATTATCAGTAAGGTTTGAGCTGATATTCGTCTACTTGAAAAGAAGCAATAAATGATTTATAAAATAAGTTATATCTGTACTATTAGAATAATCAAGCATTTTGATTGATATGCATTTGCAGTTCTCTGCCAGGCGTTAACTGCGCATTCAAAAGCGCAGCGATTATCTCATCCGACTTGATATCACATGACCTTCAGTTGATCGTCGAGTGTTTGCTAAGGGGCAGAACTTTTTGCTACAGATTGCAAGTGACACGGGGCAAGCCGGAACGAAGTGGTTTAGTGTTTGCTTAAGGTGAACAATTGTTGATGCTATTTTAGGCAAATTCGCAATTACTAAATCGAGAATAAACAACAGCTAATCAACACCCTCGCACAAGCACACGTCTGGCGTTGACAATAGAATCTAGCACCCCGACTAGATAATCAATATTTGCGTCTGCCCAATTACAATTATCGCATTACGCCAGTTTGAACTAATTTAATTATGATAAACGGCAAGCAAACAGCAGAACCAGAAGCTTACCTTGTGAACGGATTGCTGCTGCTGCTGCTGGCCAGCGACGACGGTCTCCTCGTAATCCGCCGAATCGCCCTCGCTGAGGCGACGCTGCTGTGCCCGCAATTTGCAATCGCGACGCTTCTGATTCTTCTTACGTTGTCCCAGAATGCTCGAGTCGAGTCTACAAAGGCGCAAAATAAACAGATTTAGTTCAATTACTTGAATTGGTTTAAAGTGTGACTATTTTTAGACCCACCTAAACACTTGCTTCATAATGTGATCATTAAATCTAACAGTCTTCTTGCAGCTCTCCGAGAGACCTGCATCATCTCCCCCGACACGCTCCTCGGGTATGCCGCCAAATGATTGGGAGAAAACAGCGCCGGCTGCGTCCACCGAGCAGGAATACGAAGAGGAGCAGTCATCAATGGACGAGCAGCTGTCCGAAATGGAGGGACGGGGTCCATAGCGACTGAAACGCTTGAGGATGCCGCGGTGCACGCTGCTGCCGCTGCTGTCGTTGCACTCGGAGAAGCTGCGTTGCTTGCGCTGCGGCAGCTTCAACGTTGCCATCGGCTGCGACACTTGCTCTGGAGTCGAGTGCTTCAGTTGCTGTCGCTCTGGTTGCTTCTGCTGTTGCTGTTGCCGCTGATGTTGCTCCTCAGCCTTGATGTCCTCGCAAGCGGACTCGGACAGCGAGCGCTTGTTGCGCTTGCGCTGTTTCTTGTTTAGCTTCTTGTGCTGCTGCTGCTGTTCGTGCTCCTCCTGCTGCTCTGGCTGACCAGCCTCATCCTCTGCATCAATGCTGCTTGGCGGTGCGACGGTTACCTCCACTGCCTGCTCCAGCTCATTGTGATCCAGGCTCACCTGTAGCGACTGCTTGCCCTCCTCCAGTTGCTCCTCGTTGTCCTTGTGGGGGCCCAACGTGTACTCTTTGAGATCATTGCTATCGGATCCAGCCAGATAGCTTGGCATAAACTCGCAGCCAGCGCTCATATACAGCCTTAACACCACATTCTCATCGGAGGCATCTGCCTCGACTCGGTCAATGAGCAACTTGGCATCAATATCCTCGCTCAGCTGCACGAGCAGCGCATAGTGTGTGGGATAATAGCCGCTGCCCATGGAGGCGAACTGTAGATGTAGACTGCGTGGCAGCTGCAGCGTCTGTATGGAATCCGGCTGCACGTTCGGCACGTGCAGCACAAAGGCCATCACATTGTCCAGCACATTGCAATCGAACTTGGCGGGCAGCTGGTAATGCAGATGGTGTTGCAGGAACAAGCGGGGCGACACTTCGGCAGTGGGTGGGACTGGAGGAGATGAGGGAGAAGTGTTAAATACATTGATTCCATTTTAATAGTTGTTGTTTGTTAATAAGAAACACCTCATTGCGTGCAGAATTATTTAAAGGTCTCAGAAATGTTTAACCATACTTTTTGTTTACATATACACAAGCCATGTGTTATTTCACTTGCTGTGTTTAGTAAAAATAAATATGTAAATACCAATTCTGCTTATAATCTTTCTTTCTGAGTAATACAAAACTAAATAAATTTTAACTTGGTAAGTTGAACAGTCATTTTTGTTCAGACAAAATCAAAGAATTGGAGCTTCAAAATTGTGGATTGACAACGCGTCACCTGACTAACAAGGTCAGTAATATGATATTACTAATATCGGAAGGAATTGTGTAAATAACAATAAAAGAGGCAATAAATTTGGTAACCCTTTTTCGAAATGCGAATAGTAATTTTTTAATTTTAAAGTTAATATTTGGTCTTTAGGATAAAATATTGGTTAATAGAGTTTTGTTCCAGTTGGAAAATGAAAAGGAACTTAACACAGACCTTTACATTAATTTATTTTGTATATACTCTAAAAGTGGGTATCGTAAAACTGAGCTTACTTATTTGTCAACTTTCGTCTACTTACATGCATTGGTTGCTGGGGACTGCTCTGAAAGCTCCACGATGGCATTGCTGGTTCCAGCTGCCACCTCGACGTCTGGCTCCTCATCCTCGGCGGGCGATTCGCTGTGCTCGCTGTGGGAGCTCAGCTCGACGCCGCTGTCCTCGCGACTAAGCAGACGCACCGTGTCGTGCATTTCACGCTGCTGACGCGCCGTGGAACGCACCACGGGCAGCGTGATGCAGAGACGCCGCTGCTCGGTGTCGAAGCGGGCATTGCCCGCCTTGTCATCCACCTTGTAGGGCAGATCCAGCTTCAGGCGATACTTGGCACCGTGACGCTCGCTCAGCAAATAGACAGACTTCTCGGTCACATCCAGTTGGCAGTCTGCCGTCGAGCTGAGCAGCGGCAGCTCGACCTCGACGACCAGGGAACTGGGCACAGTGGCCTGCAGCTTGGCATCCAGTTCGTCCGTGTACTCGGACATCTCCACAGTGTGGCTGTGCTTGATGCTGTACTTGGGCACCGAGAACTTGGGCGCCGCGGTTGCCTTGCACTTCAAGGGCAGCACTTTGGGCAAGGGATTTTCAGAGTCCGGCTTCTTGGGATACAAATGCTCCAGGGGATGCGGTTCGCGTTCCTCGACGCTGGCATCCTTGGCCAGCTTGCGTATCACAGTGGGACGTGCAATGCCCTTGTAGTCGAGCTTGGGGAACTTCAGATTCGCCCGATCCAATTTCACGTGATACTCACGCTCCACGCCATCGAGGGCGGTGTCCAGCAGACATTGGCGGAACTGCGCATTGCGTTTGCCCAGATGCAGTGCATCCGGATGAAAGACCACATCGTAGACCTTGCACAGCTGCTGCTTGGCATCCAGGTCGTCATGCGGCGGCGCCTGGGCCATTGGTATGGACCAGCTGAGACCGCGCTCCCCCGTCTCCGGATTGACCATGACCTCATTGTTGGGCCTTGCCACTTCCGGTGAAGTGGCAATGTTGATGAAGCACTTTATTTCGCCATCGATGGATGTCTTGACCACAAAGCCCGGCTTCGGGTGTATGAAGGTGATGTCGACGCCTCGCTCCCGTTCCAGCTGGGCAATCTCCTCCTCGTAGAGCTTGCGATTCGCCGGATCCTGTATCTCGTCGACGTAATCGAAAAACAGTTTACGGAACTCCTCGTTGTTAAGGGCGTTGCGAATGCGATCGAACTCGTCCTTGTTTATGTCGAGCTTCTGATTGCCATACTTGGAGTGTTTATTACGTGTCGAAGCGGACATAGCTCACTTATCACTCGTGCACTCTCTCTCTCTCTCTCTCTCTTTTGTTCTCTCTCGGTCGCACTTCACTAGAATTTTAAATTCACTTGTTGCACTATTTGATTTATTGTTTATTAGATACTAGTTAAGGAACACGTATCCGTGAAAAATGCGATTAAAAGTGGTTGCTTTGTGTTGTTGTGTTGGTGTTTTCTAGATGGTTCTGTAAAAGAGAAAGAGACGACAAAATGAGTAAAGGTTAAGCATCGATTGATAGATGTAGTGTTGCCAATTTGGCTATTTTCTAGCTTTTTCCCAAAATTCTTGTTTCTCATTAACCGAAAATAGTGGAAAATTGTTGTTTTTTAATAAACAAACTATGTGTATTAATAATTTATATTTAAAAATATTATTTTAATTTTATTCGCTCAAAATAAAACAATTATAAGTTACGGCTTCTGTATTCGCCATAATAACATGTTCTTAAAAAAAGGACCGCAATATTAATCTTTCTGTATTATTAAATTATTTTTTTTTTTTTGGTCGAAAAACTAAATATCATACGCACCACAGTATTGTATCCCTATTTTTGTCGCTAAAAGATTACTACAAATTAAGCATTATCGTCGAGAAAATAAAAACAAAATCTTTAACAATAATTCAAAATTGTAACAATATAACTTTTATAATATTTATAACTGATTTGTGTTTTCTAGATATAATTTTAATTAGGTATAATCTAGATATAATTTTAGATCGCTGTAGCTGCACGGTCAGTTTTTTTTAGCTGTAAATATGGTTTTAGAAGTGCCAACACTGGTCAGCTGATGCAATATTTGAAACTGATTTGATTTTCAGCTGAAGCCGTATTCTGACGTAGCCAATTGTCGTAGGTTTCATTCGATGACTTATCAAACATTCAAACTTATGCGACTATCTTTGCAAAATTGAAATCAAATTCATAATCAATGACGAATTAGAACCTTGCTCTGTCTCTCTCTTTTAGACGGTCTCTCAGCTGTGCACTCTCTCGCTCCCGGTCGCTCTCTTTCGCATTATTAGCAGAATTTGCCGGTCATTTTATTTTGGCAATTAAAGCTATATTTATAATTACAATGTCTTATGTAACGTGTATGTATGTATTACACATATATGCGGACCATGCGTTATTTGTTATTGAGTCGAAAAGGAAAAACAAAAACTTGAACGTACTGCGTAGTTTTGCTGTTTTGTTGTGGCCGTTGTTTCGTCTCATATATAAGTATATATATATATGTGTGTGTGTGTGTCTGCCGATGTTTGTGCTTCGAGCGAACTTTTACGAATGAATTGTAGAAAACACCGGCAAATGCTTTCGGCAAACGAGCGAAGAAGAAGAGGGCGCGGGCGGAGGCATGTTGATAAGCAAAAACAACTAACCAGCCAACCACTTGCCCTCAATTGTTTGCCTCTGCCTCTATTATTGTTGTTTATTAGCGACGTTCTATATCAGCACACACACACTCATATGTAAGCAGTGCGTTTATGTGTGCGCGTGTTGCGCAGCCCAGACGACGAGATGGGATAGGAAAAGCCAGTGTATACACACCACGTAAAGTGTGTACTCACAAACCCCAGAGGACAATCATCTTGATAACATGATAAAAAAAAGGGACAATGCTGGGAAATCACGAACACATGTTTAAAGCCTTTGCATGTGTATGTTTGTTTTGCGTACACGCGCAAAAGAAAATTTGGGAAAATTACTCGAGTTACGTGACCAAAGGGAGCACACGCGGTGGTTTGGTTTGATCAATATCGATGCGATATGATAGCTTATTGATTTTCTATATAAAGGAGAAACTGGTTCGCATGAACTTTAGGCTCTTCAAACACGCCCTCTGGAAAATTGCAGAGCAGCTTCCCAACTTGCATTTATGATTAGGACTGCGAGTTGTCAGTCAGGCTGGTTTTGCAGCCGTCATAATTATAATAACAACAGAGAACAGAAGAAGCTGCGCTAAACTGCATTTTCTAGTCTTCAAAGACACACACACACACATGCACATGCAGAGGTCAAACTTACCTCAAAAATAATATGTAAGCACGCAGCTTTTCTTGTTGTATTTATTAAATTCACAAATTATTTTAAATTCAATTTTTATTTAGTTATTACTTTGCAATTGTCTTTGACGTTTTATTCAGAACTTCTAGAAAATTTTCTTTCAGCTGATCAAATTTTTTCCAGGCGATGCTGAGGACCGGCTCAGTGTGACCTAAACGAGTTGTCGGCGACTGCCTTAAATAGCGCAACTCCAAACAGCGGTGTTAGTTAGGTATTTTTGCAATATGGTCAGCCTAAAATATACTATGTATATCGCTACGATAATGTTCATCAAACTGTACAGTTTGATAACACCAACTTGATATCGATAATAATTTGTGTTTAATAAGTTTTCTTAAAGCGAAGAGGCAGCCAACATAATTCAAATATTTTTAAAACTTTTTCACATTCATAAATCAACTCAAATCACAAATTAGTTAAATTATTTAAAACGCATGTAAATTGCATTTTTTGAGGTTGCAATGGTATATAATGGTTTTTATTTTTGGGACGAATGGTATTTTGAATCGTTATTGGCGCGGTCACACTGCACCACTAATTGATACAACTCTACCATGGAGTCCAATTTATTTTTAGTTTTTCTGTTGTCATTTTTTCTGTATAAAAATTCAAAAGGTGTGTTATTGTGTATTTATGAGAGCAATACAATATCTGATAATAAGAAGATTGCCTTGTGGTAAAAGTTTGCGTGGTTTCCAGTGCGGCAAATTACGCTGAAAAAAAGATGCTAATGCCACTCGTGTGTTTGTGTGTGTTTGTTGAGGGCCACAATTTGTTTTCATATGCTACTGTTCTGACCAATTGCGCCGCGTACGATGTGAAAATTGTGACAAAAATGCTTATTAGGCGATTAACAATAATGAAAACAGCGAGTAAACTCGCATATTCTGATTCCGATTATATAAACGCATTACAATTGGCTATGTAAAGCATAAAAAAGTGCATCTTATAATCAGTATACGCACACACACACACATGCGTTTCATTTGTGTATACACAAAAATGCCCATGTGTGTGAGTGTAATTCTGTCAAGCTTTGCCTGTGTGCGTGTCTGCTACTTCCTTTTTTTGCTGCTGTTCTTTTTAGCTGAAATCAGTGGATTGTTACTGGATGATCAGCAGGAAGTAGACATGGAATTGCCGCCCAGCATCAATGGAAAAGTGATGCAAGCCATACCACAAAACTCGGTGCTAACACATCCCAGGTAATTGCCTCATAAACGATCAGCATCTAAATCAGCATTCGGACTTCCGTTTAATCGCTGCAATATCGCTGTCACATGCATGCAAATGCTTATCGATAACTAGAATCGATATTGCAGCGAGCACTTATCGCTATTGCCCAACCACTTCCCCCCCATAAACCTCTAACTGTTTACTACTGCTTACTCCCTCCCACCTTCACACGCTGCACTTGCACTTAGGAGGCATGTTAAGAGCAAGCGACGCATGAGGAGAAGGTAACACTGGCAATCGTTTTGCCTGCATCCAAACATACGTAGCTCCAATAACATTTCGTCTTTTATTTTCAATCTATCTTATCGATAATGAGTATTATTTGTTAAAAAAGTATTATTTGTGGGATTAACAGTAAAATGACGATAATTGCACTATCATCTTGTACACTAATAATGAGTCAATTATCTGCAATATGCAATTAAAAATTTCAATGTTACTTGGCAATTAATATGAAAATATTTTTGGGTTTATTATAATTTTAAACATAAAATATATTTTATAATTCCATAAATCGAGCAATTAACATGTTGTGCGTTCAAAAGAAAAAAATATCGTACAATATTTTTAATTGACATTATTTAACAGACGATGTTAATTTTTCTAAACAGTTTTCAAAGTATTTAATAATCCGACATAATGATTAATTACATGCAATGCAATTAAGTTCAATTATCTTTAATGTACCATTAATAGTAGATGCAATTATCGACATTACACTGTAATTATCACAATTATTTTTTCAATATCTTATATATTTATTTTATTTCTTATACTATTTTCTTGTCTGCTCAGATTAAAGTGTTATGCCTGTGAGCCGCCTTGTCTCGATCGGAATGAACACGCCCACACATGCCAGAATGCCATCCAGGTAAGCGATTGTGAATTCCCCAATATCACAATACACTTGCTAACTTTTTGTATTTTCCATATGTGCAGTGCTGGAAGTCGAGGACTCGTGATGCCGTTGGCAAGGAGCAAGTATCGCGTGGCTGCACCACATCGCCGGATCAACTGCAATTGATTTGCAATCAGAATGCGCTCAACACGGAGAAATACATCAATGTCGCGTGCTGTGCCAGCGATTATTGCAACGGTGGCGATTTTCCAGAGCTGCCGCCCTTCGTCAGCGAAAGTGGCGACGTGACCGTGATTACTGCTGATAGCAGCAACATTAGCAAAATGACGGCAGCGATTTTGGGCCCGTTTCTGGTGATAACACTCGTCGGTGCTGTCGCCGTCTTCTTCATGCGTCGCAGCCATCGCAAGCGGCTGGCGGCAACGCGCACCAAACAGGATCCCGAATCCTATGTGGTCAACGATGGTCTGCTGCGAGCAACCAGCGCTGGGGACAGCACGCTGCGCGAATACTTGCAGCATTCGGTTACGTCCGGTTCGGGCAGCGGTTTGCCGCTGTTGGTGCAACGCACATTGGCCAAGCAGGTTACGCTGATCGAGTGCATTGGACGAGGAAAATACGGCGAGGTGTGGCGTGGTCACTGGCATGGCGAGAGCATCGCTGTTAAGATATTCTTCAGTCGCGACGAGGAATCCTGGAAACGTGAAACCGAAATCTACAGGTAACATTTGTACTCTATATATTCTTGGCTTTAATTAATTGTTGATGTTTCAGTACGGTGCTGCTGCGGCATGAGAACATTCTTGGCTTTATTGGGTCCGACATGACGTCGCGTAACTCTTGCACACAGCTCTGGCTAATGACACACTACTATCCGCTGGGTTCGTTGTTTGATCACTTGAATCGCAATGCTCTGAGTCACAATGACATGATCTGGATTTGTTTATCGATTGCTAATGGGTTGGTACATCTGCACACTGAGATCTTTGGCACTGAGGGCAAGCCTGCAATGGCACATCGCGATTTAAAGTCGAAGAATATATTGGTCACATCGAATGGCACTTGTGTTATTGCTGATTTTGGCTTGGCCGTCACACACTCGCATGTTACGGGACGTCTCGACATGGGCAACAATCCGAAAGTGGGCACGAAACGCTACATGGCACCAGAAGTCTTGGATGAGAGGTTAATATGGGCAACATTTAATTGCATTTTTGGAGGCAGTTGCAGTAATACAATGTTTCTTAATTGTAGCATTGATCTGGAGTGCTTTGAGGCCTTGCGCCGCACGGACATTTATGCATTTGGCCTGGTGCTGTGGGAGGTGTGTCGTCGCACCATTTCTTGCGGCATCGCTGAGGAATACAAGGTGCCCTTCTACGATGTGGTGCCCATGGATCCCAGCTTTGAGGATATGCGTAAAGTTGTCTGCACTGATAACTATCGCCCATCGATACCCAATCGCTGGAGCTCAGATTCGGTGAGTGGCCCCCCTGATCATAAACTGATTTAGAGACTCATGTTTTGCTTTTTATGTTCTTTAGCTATTGGCTGGCATGTCCAAGCTGATGAAGGAGTGCTGGCATCAGAATCCCAATGTGCGTCTGCCAGCGTTGCGTATTAAAAAGACTATACATAAATTAGCTTCCGCTGATGAGAAAATACGTTTAGACTTCGATGAGGTATGCGTTTAGTAGGTTTTAGTTTTAGTAGACAGCCTAAGTTTATATTAATTAGATTTAAGTGACATTAGTTGAGGTTCATTTTGCTAGCAATTAAGTTTCCATCAATTCAACTTATTACATATTATTATAATTAGTTTTTTTTTGTTCTTTTCATTAGTCTGTAATTGCATTACGTACACACACAGAAAAGTGGATTTAGTTTTGTGCCTTTGAAATTGCCTTACATCTCACATTTGTCATTATCATTTATTATTTTTCAAGTGCCATTACAATTAAGAATTGTAAAACATTATTACACACTAAATTTAAGCTCACTTTTTACACCAAACACCCAACATCGTTTCGGATCCATCCAACATCCACAGAGCTATTGAGCATACATAAAGATTTCCTTTTCCTTATCAAGCTATGATAGAGTTATAGAGAATGTAAGCAATTTGGCGACTCACATCTAATTAAGAGCATATTGTATGTACATGAATATAGTAGTTCCCAACTTTAAAAACAGATATGTCTAGAAATATACAATACTTACCAGAGTATTCTTTGTATATTGTACAAATGCGCGCTAATTAAGTTGTAAATGACTAAGATTACCGACAAGAAATAAAATACACTTTGTAATTGTTAAGCATAAACGATACAAACAGCTCTTTAATTATGTTAACATTTAAATATGTGATGTTTGGTAGGTTCAGGTTCAGTGTCCATCTGCGGTGAGCAGCCGGAAGCTCTCGTTGTTCGGTTCGTCTAGGAAGAGCAGCTTGAAAATGTCGTTAAAGAACTCCGGATAGTAGTCACATGCTCGCTTGCAATCGGGTGTCCAGTTAATCTCCAGCAGCTTGGGCTGCATGCTCTTCTCCTCGTCTTTGTCTCCCGTCCAGTCCAGCATAATGTCGGCGGCGTAAAGTGCACGCGATTGGGCACAAGGTGCCAGGCCACAAGGAGGCGCCTCTTTGCTGGCACATTGCAACACCTCGTGTAGCATGCTGCAGATTTGCTGCTCCACCGAAGACCAGTTCTGCTTGGGATACTGCTGTTGCCAGAGCTCTAAGAAGTCGTCGCATTTGATGTGATGCAGCTGCGCCTGCTCCTGGTAATTCATCACCGTGTAATGCTTCTCATAGTCATCAAAATGATCCAGCGAATAGGGACGATTGGCAAAGCGCAGGAAGAACTTGCGATGCACATACGCCTCCAGCGGCTTAACGCGTTTCAAAAGGATCACATAACGCACATCGAACTTCACCTGGGCGTTGAGCTCATCGCGATGGAACAACACCGGACGTTCGATATACTTTTGGGCAATCTTTGGTCCCGTTGCGGGCAAGCGAACAATTTGCTTGATGTTGTCTGTGATGTGTGTGTCCAGGCCGCGTGCCAAGTTCCAGGGCTTGATGATCCAATGATTGTCCAATCCTTTGGCGGCTCGCTTCTGATAGTAGGCGACAAATTGACGCAGTTCCGTTGACAGATTGTAAGTGGTGGGCAACCATGGTGGATACGTTTCCAACGTTGTGGCATTGTGATGTTCCGGCGCTGCCCGACGACCAACAATGCTCAGCAGATCCTTGACGGTGATCACATACTCGAAGGGAAACTGATTGATGAATTTGTGAGGCGTCTCGACAGCAAGTTCCCCAAAGTTTTTGTAGTGACAGGTGAGCCACAGTACATCCGCCTCCTCCTTATTGTCGACGAGCACAAATTCGGGCGCCGTTAGATGTGCACAGACAACATTATATTCGGCATACACTTTGAGCGGATCACAGCGAGCGGGCGTCGCATTGACTGTTGATTGATCCGCAGATGGATACGTTTCGGGTATGTGACCGCTGGCAAAGTAATCGGCACTGGGCTCCACTTGCAGAAAGCTTTCGGTGCTCAGATCGGTCTCGTGCCAGGGCAGCAAGAGAGCCGAGCGCTGTGGCGCATCCTTTGCCACATACTCCACAAAGTCACGTGTCACTGCACAGCCTTGCTCACAATCCTGTATGGGAAACAGCAAGCTGTAGGTGGTCTGTGTGCTCAGATGCAGCAGCGGAACCAAGCGGAAGCTGGGTGCATCCGAGTGATTGACAGCAGAACCCACTTCATCCATCACATACCAAATGGGCATGCGCTCTTCGTCCGACAGTCCTTCGCTGGACAGCGAGTAGGCGTGACAATACTTCCAGAGGCGGCGCAGTATCTTGTCAATGCGCTGCTCATGCTCTAGATCTACGCCGGTGATGGCAGACAAGCGATCCGCCAGTTGCGGATATTGCTCCAGCTGCTGTCGGGCGCTGTTCAAGCGAAATGTCCAGGCATGATCTATCAAATAGATTGCCTGCGGATCACTTGCCTTGATGCCTTGCTCACGTGCCACTTCCAGGGCAAACACTGGCCTTGCACTGCCGTCATCGTCGGGTTCGTCGTCGTCCTCGTCGTAATCGATTAGCAGAAGTTGAAGCGCCTCGCCGGCGTCAAAGCAATCCGTGGAAAGTTTGCGGTAAAGCGCTGGCCACAGATGCACTGGAACCGCTGAGGACTCCAGCTGTGGCTTGTGCAGAGCCACAAATTCATTATACTTGTTAAGGCCATCCATGTCGCGTGCCGAAAACAGACCGAGAGAGAGAGAGAGAGATGAGCGATGCGCAATTGCAATGTCCCCCCTGCAAGTACATATGGTCGGTATTTTTAGGATGGCCGCAAACTAAAATATACCAAAAGCTTTTCAGTCAATTCAATTCGTGATGCGCTTTAGACGGCAAACTATTAATAACCAATAACATTTAATTAGCTAAATAGCTGCAAAACAAAAAAAAAAATAATTTATACAATTTCGATTTAATTTACATTTGAAATCAAATTCTTTGCGCTCTCCGTCTGCTCCTCATTTTGGTATATTGCCGTATATTAAGTGTGACCGCCGTTAGCTTGCGCACAAGAATACTAAAAAGGTCAAACATATGTCAGGGCTGCGAGGGTAGCTGAACAGCTGTTGCTCTATGCTGAGCATTCCATATAAATGAAATGACAACAATTCACTATTTCACCATTAGAAACGATAACACACAACAGGCAGAAGTCACACTCAAACTACTGCTGCTGCCCCCAGCTTATAAGAAAATATTCATAGTCATCACGACTCGACACATATCGCATAAGCAGCCAGTGAACGAGTAAAGTTGATGCAAAACTGAGGAATATCGCGCAAATGGTTGCCAACGTTCTAGTAGCTCGCTAGTATTATTTCGAAAATATCTCTCACTCTCTTGGCAAACATTCAAAACAGAAAACAACAAAAAAAAACATTAACTAAATGAGCGGTACATTGTCATTGCCAAACGCTGATGGCGTTGTAAACGTTCCCGTCGAGCCACAGAGCATGGACATTGTTGAGGTGAGCATAGAGGATTTCAAACCCTTTTTTTTTCAAGCGCAAAATAGTAGAACAGGAAATGTTGTAGTTGTTGTTGCGCTGATGATTTTGCTATTGCGCAGTTTTCTAGCAGACAACACGAAGATCGCTTCGCATTAGATAATCCCCGCCCATCCGGAGACACTTCCGGGTTTGTACGCTTCTTAAGCACAACAATAATAAGCATTGTTGTTGTCAACAAAATAGATCAATTACTTTGGTTTGCAAGCGGTGCAAAGTACGATTTTCACAAAGGTCGATTAGTCGATATTATTGTTTATCGACAGGATATTATCGAAAGAGTTGGCGCACTTTAAAAATAGGCAAACAAAAATCCAGCTAAAGTGAAGCAAATATTGTTTTTAACATGTCATGACTTGGATTTTTTAAAATACTCGTTTTAACTCGATTTGCAGGTTCCCAAAAATAACGGTTTCTGGCAATGCTTATTTAACTGGACGTCCTCATCACCAACAATGCTGCGCGCCGTCGAAAAGAAGATTCTCTCGTACCTGAAGCTGCCGTATCGCGGCTACTTCGTGGACATTGGACCGGCTGTGGGCGATACCGATAAAATCTGGACGGTCAGCATGAACACAGACTCGAAGGAGGTGCCGCTGGTCATGCTGCATGGCCTCGGCGCCGGCGTGGCACTGTGGGTGATGAATCTGGACAGCTTTGCCAAAGACCGTCCCGTTCATGCCATGGATGTGCTCGGCTTCGGGCGTAGCTCACGGCCCGCCTTCGGCAAGGATGCGCTGGTGTGCGAGAAACAGTTTGTCAAGTCTGTGGAGGAATGGCGTCGTGAAATGAACATCAATGACATGATTTTGCTGGGCCACTCAATGGGCGGTTTCATTGCCTCCAGCTATGCGCTGAGCTATCCGGAACGTGTGCGACACCTGATACTCGCCGATCCCTGGGGCTTTCCCGAAAAGCCACCCGACTCGACGACCACCAAACAGATTCCCCTTTGGTTGCGGGCCATAGCTCGAGTCTTGACGCCCCTGAATCCGCTGTGGGCATTGCGGGCCGCTGGTCCGTTTGGTCAGTGGGTGGTGCAAAAGACACGTCCGGATATTATGCGTAAATTCCAGAGCACCATCGAGGAAGATATAAATCTGCTGCCCCAGTATATACATCAATGCAATGCACAACAGCCGTCGGGTGAATCGGCATTCCACAGCATGATGCAGTCGTTTGGATGGGCCAAGCATCCAATGATCCATCGCATCAAGGATGTGCGCAGCGACATACCCATCACCTTTATTTATGGCTCACGCAGTTGGATTGATTCGTCGTCGGGCGAGAAGATCAAATCGCAGCGTGGCACAAATATGGTCGATATCAAAATTGTTACCGGTGCCGGGCATCATGTGTACGCTGATAAGCCGGACGTATTCAATCGCTATGTGAACGAGACCTGTGATATCTACAAAGTCAGTGGCGGACAGTTGCCCTCGCCTCTGCCAGCGAGATCATCGCCATCGGTGCATATTATACGAGATGCAACCGAATCGGATGATGAGCACGAGTTGCCCAATTTGAATACAGCTGAATCGGTGGAGATCAAAACAGATGCACCCGAAGGTGCCACGACGACGACAACAGTGCATCGCAGCGATGAGGAACCGCCAGCAACTCCGGCGGTTCATCTGGCGGATGGCAAACGAAAATGATTTAAAAAACATTCATTTTAAATGGCACCCTAAATTATCTTTATATAGCACTACGAACTTTGTTTTTGCCTAGTATTAAATGTTGTCTTTATCTATAATGTCTAGTTCATATTCTTAACCGTTAACACACTCAATTGCAAATGTTCTTGGCTGCGTGATTCAGCGGTTGGGGTGCAAAGTGCGTATTGATAAATTCAATTGTGCGACGTCATACTCTGGAAAAGCTCTCGCAAATGGCTTTAGCTGTGAGTCTGTTATATACATATGTACATACACCCTGATCCAATTGGCGGCGGAGGCAAGTGCTGACGTCTGTCGACCACACGCGGAAGTTATTGACCCAACCCAGTGGCCTATACGAATTATTGTTTTGATTCTAGTTTTAGCTTAGCTAATCACAATTAATCATATATAGCAAACAAAAAAAATCATACAAAGAGTTGTTCGTCTTAGCAACGCCGTCAGTTTCAATTATACACATATAGTATTGTTAATCTAATCCCTTATATGTACTAAACATGAACTTAAATCTGCCAAAAAGCAGTTGCTGGAATCAAATGCTTTGTAGTCCGGTGTAAAAATAATAATATATTTTAAAAAGCTGCCGTTTTGCTATCATCAAAGCTTATTGAACCACATACAGTGCACGCTCGCTACTTTAGACCAATCAAATTTGTTTGCTTAAATGTTAAAAAAAAAACAAAAGAACATGTTAAATTATTTTGACCCAATATATTTTAAATTATACAAATAATGTAATTGAAGATTCAAATACGTTATATAATTTTTGTATCACAATATTTTGTCAAAATAAGATATACAATTATTTATCTTATATGAAAAAGCAGTTAAAAATTTTTCAATTATTTGATCACTTTTTATATTATTTTTGTACACGATTAATTTTAGGAAAGAAAGAAGAAAATTTAATTTCACACATTTAATCCTATTTTAACAAGTATTGAAATAAGAAGTTAATATTATTTTTTTGTTACTCATAAGAAGCAGTACTTTATACTTACATGGCATATAATCGAATGGTCGCCATGTGGAGCGTGCACTGTATTTGTTTTTTGTATCAATTTCCAGATTGTCGGACACGCAAATGCGAGCTGAAACAGAGCTTGGCCCCTGTGTTGAGCTGATTATTGGTAAACAAAGAAAGCAGCGACCTTATCTTGCAAAGTGACAAAAGTAAAAGCAAAATAAAAAGTTGTCCGCCTGATAAACAAATGTCCGTGACTAACAATAACAAAGCCAAATACATATAGTCTACAATAATAATTGCTTTCATTTAATTCTGAATTTGCAAGAGCAGAAAAAAAAGTCTATCGAATTGCAAAAATTGTTCACATTTTCATAGTGCATATACATATCGTATGTGCTTAATATAATATAATAATAGCTGTGAGTGTTTTTTGGCTAATGCTGCTCTACTTGGCATTGGCAAAGCCCACACGATCGTTGCCCATGTCGAACTCGGTGTAGTACTTTCCAATAAAGACATCGCCCAGAATCCAGAGCGGACCGTTGGGTGCCGGAATGTCCATGCCCATGAAGCCAGAGAGGCAAATGGTTTTGCCCATTTGGGCGACGCGCAGAATGTAATCCTTGCCCTCCAGCTCAAAGGTCTTGCCGGCGAACACAAACTTGATCACTGGCAAATTGGGAATCATATCACATGACACCACATACTGCAAATAGAATAACAGCGATTGCCAACTGCATCTTGAAACGAATTCAATCAATTGCTTTTACCTGTCCGCCCACAATGGGTGTGCCACCAATAGCCTGATTGATGCTGGTAGCCTCCGACACGGGTGCTGCGATTAGTGAGGTTCCAGTGTCGGCGATCACCTGGCAGCCGCCTTCGCAGAAGGCCTTGTCATTCAACTGGGCCGAGTCCATTTTGATTTGCCAATAGGTCTTGCGTGTGACCGGCAAATAGGTGAAGTCACCGGTGTAATGATTGGGGTCGGAGCCCCCAAAGATGATCTCGCCACCCTCCGGCGCTGCGGGATCGCGATTCAAGTAGAATGAGAAGACGGGCTGCGAGATCAGACCCTGCTCGTACATGGCATAGAACGGCGGCTTTACGCCATCCACCGAAATGGAGCTGTAGCCCAGACCCAGAATGCCATCGAATTTAGCTGCCACAAAGACCAGACCAGGTTCGCTCAACGCCTCTGCGAATGTCTGCTGCTTAATGTCGAGTCCAGCGATATTCACCGTATCCGTGGACAGATAACCCGACAAACTGCCCGAACCGTAGTGAATGGCGAATTCGGTTCCGTTCTTGACGTACGACGACGACTTGGTGGCATCGTATTTGTTGTGCATCAGGCACGCAATGTTCGTCAGGTGACACTTCTTCGAGGGCACCCACAAATTCGAGGAACCCGTGTCGAACACCACCTTGAAGTTCTGCGGCGGAGATCCGATCGATATCGGTCCATAGTATTGGGCATCCAGGTAATTGGATAACGGTTCCGGTGACACACCATCGACGACGCCATATTTGATGCGCAATTGCTGCAGCTCGGTGCCGACATCGGCGAAATGCCGGCGAGCCGATTGGAACTTGCTCAAAGGGACTCGGAGCAGCTGTGGCTGCGTTTCTGTGGCCCAGGCCATGGCCAGGCCGAGGACCAGGAGGATCAGCAGTGACTTTTGCATGTTCACTGCCAGCGACTTGCGAAATAAACAACTAAACTGATTGAATGACGGCTGCGGTTTGAGTTAATTGAATATTGCAGCGCTGCGAAAATGATTCAGCAAACATAAAGTGCTAAATAAGCCAGCAGTTGTGTCAGTTTCCAATTTAGCGGTTTTCACGTCAGTTTCAGCTATTTACAAAATTCAAGTAATGCAATTTTTCATATTGGATTACGCAGAATTGAGCAACTGATTTAACAAGAATTGTTGCTGTAAAACGCTTAACAATATTTATTACTCTTATAACGGTACAGTTCTTTGGATTAGATAACATTTAAGCCAGGTACCTTTTTCCCAGCTATTTTATGAGTATAATTGACAACACGCGTAGGCAACACTGGTCACAACGGCTTTCCTAGGGCTGAAGCAACACGAAAATTTGCATTCCAATCGTTCCGTGAACTAGTTCTTAATATATGCGTTGTATTTAATAGAAAAAAATCATTTGTACATTTAAACAAAGTTAGTGGTATAATGTAATCAATTGGTACAATTTGTTCAAAAGGCTTGGGTAGTTGTATATTTCGCAAATCATTAAAATTAGGATTTTACAATTAAAATTATCGGAAAAAGGATAGAACCATAGAATTTGACCTAACATTACTATTTTGGAAGTGTGCATAGTAATTAGACTTACAATAAATGTTTTCGTCATTACAACAAGTAAGCAACCATCATCGCATCGTTTCCAACATTAATAATTTCGTTTTATGATTAAGAATGTGTGGTATCATATTCAAAAATGCATTTCAATTGCTTAAAGTACTCAGTAGTTCAGATTACAATTATTATGTTCAGTACTTATAACGATAAATAGCAACACCAGCAACACCAATTAATATGGAACCCATCAAGAACCCCAAAAGCTTTAGCTACAAAATATAAAAATAATATTATTATAGTATTGTACATTAATATTACTAAATTGTTTGCTTTCATACCTTGGAATTGTCCACAAGCGGCGTCTTTTGCCTAACAGCAGTCGTCTGCTCCATTTTCTTGGCTTGTCCCAACATCTTTTGATACATCTCCTTTTCGTTGTGCTCCTCCCGTCGTGCCTTAATAAAGAGGCGTGCCAAATCCGATTGAACTGCGCGATTGTCGGGCTCCAACGTGGCTACCTTTTGCAACAGCTTGATGGCACCCTGTGTGTCTGCCTTGCCTTCCAAAACCTGAAATGATTCACCATAAGCTCTGCAGTTCCTTTTGCCTTGGCTATATACTCACTCTGCCCTTGCGGTACAATGCCTTGGGATTGTTGGGCTGACACCGCAGGACATGCTCCACGGACTGCAATGCAGCATCGAATGCGCCAATTTTGATTTGAGCCATCGCAAGATTATTGTAGACAATCAATCGATCCTCCAGCAGACTTTGCAAGTCACTGTTCGATAGCTGTGTATGCAAAAAATTGGCAATTAGCTGAAATCTTTGTTACTTGGCTAAATCGTTTTCACTACCTCCAAATCTTCCTTGCCAAACTCAGCATCTGGATCACCATCGCGATTGTCCAGGTAATCCAAAGCACGTCTGTACAGATGGATAGCATTATTGTATTCTACCCTCTTGTAGAAGTAATTTGCACGTTCCTTTTTCCTGGCACTGTAAACGATATTTAAAGCACATTAGTTGGACAACGAATGAAATTTTTGTATCATGGAATTCACCCATATTTGCGCAGCACTTCGAATGTCTTCAAATCCGCAAAGTCTTCGTACTTGACATCCAAGAGTTCCACATCGTAGATGAGCTGCAAAAGGCAATCTCTTGGTCAAACATCAGCACCATCGAGCGGGATTTAAGTGGATTTACCTGCGCATTTGGAGCAACGATCGCTTCAGTTGAATTCTCCTTCTTAAGACCCAAAGTGCCGTATCCGAAACGAGGATCCACTGTTATCTCAGCCTGTTCGCCCACATGCATCATCGGCAGTACCATGTCCAGGCCCTGCACCACCTCATAGTCGCCCACGTGGCACTGGAAGCGCTCCTCCTTCTCGACAACAGTGCCATCTTCCAGCTTGCCACTGAACGATATGGTGACCAAATCACCGCGATTCGGACGCTTTGCACTCGATGGGGCCTTCTTAATGATGCGCTTCAACAGCTGCTTGTTACCCAAAATATCACACAAGTCCTCTTCGTTTTCGCCCGCCTGCTCCGTGTCCCCTGCATCGTCATCATCCTCCACGTTTGCCTTGTCATCGTTATCGTCAATTTGGACTTGGGCTGCCAATGATTCGGCTACACCTGCAGCGACCTGCGCTGCCCGCATGTCCTTCGTGTCTTCGGCATTGGTTAGGTCCTCGAAAGAGCTGCTACTCGATTTTTCCACGTCCATTCTAACCTGCACGAGACGATTGGAAAACGTTGAAACATGGAACAAAGGGCAACACAAATGGGGCGATATTTTCGAGTTGTACTCGAGACCATGTTCTAAAATGGTATTTGACTTACGTTTTCAAAGTGTTTGGCTGGTTACACGCTTGAAGCTTTAAACGGCTGTGGCCCCGTTTCAATTTTATAATTTTTTGTCGGAAAACTAATAACTTATAGTTGAACAAATAAAGTAAAATTAAGAGTACAAAATGAATACTTTCACAAGTACATTTGACATTTCACGGACAGGGTTGCCAGATAGCGCAACCGCAAGTTGAATTTTTAAAATGTACTTTTTCAAGTCGGCAAAAATACCAAACCATAGCACTTTTACGTTTATTAGTCGATTAATAATTTTTTTTTTTAATTTGAGAAGTATTGTATTATTTCTTATGTTTATTTCAAGTGAATTAAAATTTCATATTTTTCGTCGGCTTGGTATTTTTATTGATGACACGCCCGGTACGCTGACTACACAAGAATATGGTAATAAAATAATTTAAATTTGTTATATACAGATTCAATTATTTATTTACATTTTGCAAACCTATAATTATATCTATTAGCTAAAGCATAATTGCATTGATAATTTAAGTAACTGCATAATAAATTGTTTTGCAAACAGAAAAGTTGCACCAGCTTGGCAACGCCAAACAGCTGTTGAATTGTTTGCTAATTTCTTAGTGTCTTATGTTATTGCAAGAAATCGTACTTAACTCATCGAAGATATGGGAAAAAGAAAGAATAGCTCCAAGAAGAGGACAATTAAACGGAAGCTTCGGCAGCAGAACGAAAAGTGGGCGAAGAAGAACACAAGTCAAAGAAAACCAGTCAAAGTGGTTATTGTTGAGACAGCCGCAAACACGTGTACGCCCGCCGTGTCCACAAAAACAAAACCAGCAGCGACTTCGACGTTAGTCTCCGCTGCCGTTTCTTTGGCGGTTAACGCAAATAATGTAAGTAGTAATATGTAACTGCATGTGTGTTGTCGGCTCAGGTTTATGATGGGAGAGGGTAGGTAGATGGGGGAGTGGTGATTGCGCAGTCGCCAAATTACCCCAAACACGAAAAAAAAGGTTGTGAAAATTTGTGGCTAGTTCCAGACACAAATTTCCAGCCAATCGAGTCATCGCGAATTTCGTTCGTTGCCAAACAAGAAAAGTGTAACTTAAGCCCACCAAAAAAGTGTAAAATTATATAAAAAAAACAAAACGAAGCAATGGAGCAAATCTGGCGAAATGTGTGCGCTCACTACGAGGTGCCCGAGGACGTCACCAACGCTTGGTACGCTCGCATCGAGCAGCACTTGAGCGTGGACAGCCCGACGCGGGCTTATCACAACTGGCAGGAGATGATGCAGCGCAAACATTCGCATCTGTCGGATTGCTCGCCCAGCATCGCGCTGGCCGCCTTCTTCCAGTACTATCACTTCGATGGCAATCGCAGCTGCGTCGAGGAGAACTGCGAGGTGTTCGAGGAGTTCTGCCGTGATGCCAACATCGAGGATGTGAGTAGCCAACTGCCCGCCTCTTTGTTATGACCTTATGATTGTGGGCCATTGTTATATATGATAGGACCACGCCAAGTCGTTGGTTTGCAATTTGCTGGGTCGCAAGTCGCCCGACAATGAAGTCACTTGGTCGAATGATGACGAGGCCAATTTGCTGCAGGATGTCGATCTGGTTGTCCTTGCGTATGTAATTAAATCAACCACATTTTGAAAACATACTATATATTTTGGCAATCTTATAATGCGCAGTGCACCGCCAGAGGAGTACAAGCACTACACAGAGCTGTTGAGGCATGAGTATGCTAATCTGGACGATGACACCTACAAAATGATGCGCATCAAGGTGCTGGAAACGCTCTTGATTATACCATGCATATTCTCCACTTCGGAGTATCATGACAAGTACGAGGAATTGGCACGCACCAATATTCGCAACGAGATACGAGAGCTTAAGAAGTAAATGAAGATGAAATGATTCCAATACCAATTGCAGTAGTTTGACTAGTGCTCCGTCTACTCAACTAATAATTGGCTATCATTAATCCAAAATATTTTATATAGAAGCATTGATATTGGACTCAATGTTGTAAGAAACAAAGCGAATGATCTTATGACATTCCATTTTATTTTTTATTTATACATACATACATAATATAATATCCGTTTGATTAAACTGCGGATTGATGAACATACTCTTTGATCAGCCAATGACTGATACATACATAGAGATGACTTTAGTTAGCCAAGAAACAATCAAAATGCCATCGATCGATTTAGTTAATTGCCGTTTTTGAATTCAATTATATGTCTAGCCATAGTGGAATTTTTGGTAAAACCAAATATAATCGAAATTGCAAAACAGCTTTTTTATATAAGATATATACAGAGCATATAAATATACGTAAGCAAATGGGCCTGTCAACACTGCAAATAAATATTAATAAAGTCGATGTGTATATACAAATAATATAGAAAACTATGGTTTTACTCAAAGAACTATTAAAGAAATCTATAAAAACGCAGTAAGTACGAAAAAGTAACAAAATATTTAGCTTGCTTTACAAATGATCATCCTAAAATAATACATGTTTCTTATTTTGGATTAGCTTACACAAAACACAGTGAATAAGTCTACGATGGGCCCGCAACAGCATCACTTCAAGAAGTTCAAGGATAACAATGTTAAGGCAAGTCCTTTTTTATATTTCATTTATTGGTGGGGCTAAATAAATATTTTTTTGTGTATTTTAGAAACCAATAAAGCGGTTGGTTAATAAAACCAAAATTGAAAACAAATCCAGTTACTCACAGAAGCTGGCAAACTCTTTAAAACGTCGCGCCTTGATCTCAAAGAATATTCCACGTCGCAATGGAATTCAACGAAAATTAGAATTCAAGAAATCGTCCGAGCTGTTGAAACAACAGCAGCTGCCTAAGCCAAAGTTTTACGTCAACAAACAGGTAATATGTTGTTCAGTTGGTTTCCTCCTCGAAATTTATAACTCACTTGTTCAAACAACTGCAGCAGGCTGGAGGTTCCAAAGCTCGTTTAAACGAAACAATTGAAAATGGCGAAATTATTGAGGAAATTGAGAGTAGCGATGAGGAAGATTGCATTGTAGTAAATCCAGTTGTGGATAAAATAATTATTGAGTGCGATGATTTCACCGAATCGACGCCAAATCTATCAACGTACACACATAATGTGGACATTGCAACAGGCAGCAGTTTTGTCATTGACAAAATGGGCTCCTACCAAAAACCGTTGTCATCGTACAATGGCCTTTTGTATCCCACCAATGCTATGGATGTTTCGTGTGTTGCAATAGATGATAGCTCTGATTCGATCGAAGATACTCCAGTAAAAATTACCGATGATCGCAAACACAATGTAGTCAAGACTGAGCCAAACATTTCGTTAAATGATAGTGTAATATTTGTTAAGGAAATTAAGCCAGCGGAGGATTTTATACCGCTTCCAGCTGACGAAAAACCAAGTCCAAGGCGTGGCAAAAAGGGTAATAAGATCGTTAAAGTTGAGTCTACGCCCAAGGTGATGCAGCGTATGAATGAAAGCCTATTTACCACAACGGAGCGCAAGAAATTGGCCGATTACAATAGCAACACCTACAATCCGGGCACAAAAGTCAGCACAGCCGATTCCAATAAGCGTCCCATTATTATTGATGGCAGCAATGTGGCATTTGCGTGAGTACTTTTTATATTTTATTTTCCACATTTCGAAATTGTATTGAATTTCCACTTCCACAGTCATGGCTGCTCCAACGGGTTTTCTGTAGAGGGCATAAAGTATTGTATAGAGTATTTTATTAAAATGGGTCACGATGTGAAGGCCGTCATTCCATTGTTTCGTCGCAATCAGCACAAATCGTCAAATCCTGCGATGCTCGATCAGCTTCATAGGGATAATAAGATTGTATTTACGCCATGCAAAAACTTACCAAATCAACAAAGCATAAGCTATGACGATCGGTAAGCTATTTTAAATAATTTATAATTCATTGTTTTTGATAATTTCTTATCATAAATATTGAACATTTCCTCTGCAGTTTTATCTTGCAGTTGGCTTATGAAAGGAACGCAGCGATTGTTTCGAATGATAACTATAGGGATCTGATTCATGAGAATCCGGCATTCAAAAAAATAATTGAAAATCGTGTCATTGGCTATTCGTGGTGCGACGATATTTTAATACTGCCAAAAGATCCATATGGAAGATTTGGACCCCCATTAGATGAGATCTTACGTACATAGTTAGTGTTCGAGTTAAGAGTTACGCAATTTATATTATTCGTTACGTTTAAGTTTACAGTTTATTTGTTTGAAATTTAATTTTAATTTAGTGAATGTAAAATTGAAGATTATTGATGATAATGCCATTGTTTCTAGATTCGTGGCAGGGGAGTAGGTCCACTAACAACAACCGTTGTGGTTGTTGTTGTCGTTGTGGTGCCACATGCCCCAGGTTCTACATAATCTGGAGGCGGCTCATTTAAAGACGCCAGATTTGCATTGCTGCAAGCCAAATCGGTGGTTATAGTCAACGTGGAGGCTCCAAGGCTGCCCTGTGGTTTCACGTCGTTGCTGTAGTTTAACTCATCGTAGCTGGGCGGTAAGTCCATACCCTTGGGTAAGATGGTCATGTCGTTTTCAGTCTCAATGCAAACGCTGCCATTGCCACCGCCAGTGTTTGTATTGTTGTTGGCGACACTAATCTCCATTTGTCGACGGGCTGGTGGGGTAGAGAGAAGCAAGAGTTTTGAGCAGTTTATAACATTTATATGCAACATTAATGAGTTGCAATATTTAATGATTAAAATTATTGAAATCTTTTAAAATATTTAACTATGGCACACACATCTTCATCTCATTACATTTGCCATAAATACTTGATTAAATAACATTTTTGTTGCACTAAGGAAATATGAGTAAAAACTTATGAAAAATTTTTTTTTTGTTTCTAAAATAAACATATGTAAGTAAACAGTAATCAGTTAAGTACTTAACTTGTATGTTGTAAATAATTACAATAAAAACATCACAATGACACGCATTTTTATTGAACTAATTCTTCGCTGATTTACTAAGTTTCATAAAAAAGAATTTCATGTGAATAGTCGTAATAAGTTCCCAATATTTGTCGAATAACTGTTTATTTAGAATTTCATTGAAGCGCTTTTTATCAAAATAATAATTATTTTTGTTATCCGCTTTTGCACTGATAAGTAGTGTGTGCGAAATTTGAATTACATTGTCTTTAAATTTGTCGTTTAAACTAAGCCAGGTGTACCGATAATATAAAATCGATCAAATTCCCAGCGCCATTATCGATTACTCTTATCGCTGCGCCTCACAAGCTGCGTACCTGCCGCGAACAGCTGACCGCGTTGATTCAGTAGCGCGCGACTTGCGGTCGCGACGGCCACAGGTTTAAAGCTGTATTTATTAATTTAGTGTAAGTGTAAGTGTTAGCAGCAGCTATTAACAAAGCGTGCTCATGCTAATCTAGACTCACACACATATTAATTGGTATAAGTGAAACTGTTTGCGCAAGAACCATAAAGCGCCAAGAAATGAATTGACATCAAGGTGTATTTTTATGTAATGAAAGACAAACCATTGCTGACGTCGTTGGGCCAATAAATGGTGAAAGTGATGTTTCAAATGTAAACTCAATGAGTCAATGCAGCAAATGCAACAGGTTTGCTGTCATTGGTCAACAATGTATTGGAATGAACGTGCGCTGTTCAATAAATTAGTTGTCGAAATTTTGCGTTATTGTTTTTGCTTGGCAATTCCGCTGAGTAGGTGAAAGTTAGTTGCCAAAGGGCCAGGTGCTAAAATCCAGCGAGTCCAAAGCAGCAACCTCATTATAAGTACTGTACATACATGCATACATTAATTGTTTATCAGTTTCCCGCTGCCAAAGCGATTCTAATGCAAATGGGGCCAAAGGTTAAGTGACGCTAAAGCCGTGTGACAACCTGTTGACTTAACGGTTCACTGACTCAGCCACAACGAAGCAACCAAAACTAATTTAGTTTTATTTCAACATCTCGCCCGAACAGTGCGCAACAAACTGCCATAGATGCTGAGACGCGTGCTTGCCTTTGGAGCCCTCGGAGCAGGCACCGTCAGCACTGCGCTAAGTCTCCACACCAACGACTATGACCTCAACTCTTTGGGCATCGTGCGCTTGTCGCGCTCCGCTTGCGCTGTCGTCGATGTGGCGTTGACCTACAAGCGAGAGCTCTACTACAAGGAGTGGGACAAGACGACGGCCGAGTACAAGGCGGAGAAGAGCCGGGTGCACAAGATTGCTGCCGAGAAGCTGCTGCATCTAATATGCACCAACAAGGGAGTGTATATCAAGGTGGGCCAGCACATTGGTGCCTTGGAGTATCTGCTGCCCAAGGAGTTTGTGCAAACGATGAAGGTGCTACATTCGGATGCGCCACAGAACCCCATCGAGGATCTGTACAAGGTGATTCGACAGGACTTGAAACGCGATCCAACGGAATTGTTTGACAGTTTCGAACCCGAACCGCTGGGCACAGCATCATTGGCCCAGGTGCACAAGGCGGTACTGAAGACGGGCGAAGTGGTCGCTGTCAAGGTGCAGCATCCATATGTGAAGGGCAATTCGCGGGTGGACATGAAGACCATGGAGATGGCCGTTCGAGTGCTGGCGCGCATATTTCCCGACTTTAAGATACAATGGCTGGTCGAGGAGTCCAAGAAGGTGAGGGAGCTGAATTTAATACTATATACATAAGTACAAATATTGTAATTACATTTACTTTCTTTTCTGTGTAGAATTTGCCTGTTGAATTGGACTTTCTGAACGAGGGCAAGAATGCCGAGAAGGTGGCTGAGCACTTCAAGAAGTACAGTTGGTTGCGAGTGCCAAAGATCTACTGGGAGCTGAGCACACCACGTGTACTGGTCATGGAGTATCTGGAGGGTGGGCATGTAACCGATTTGGATTACATTAAACGCAACAAAATCGACTCGTTTGAGGTGGCCAACAAAATTGGCCGACTCTACTCGGAAATGATCTTTTCCACGGGCTTTGTGCACAGCGATCCGCATCCAGGCAACATACTCGTCCGACAGACGCCCAAAAATGAATTGGAAATAGTTTTGCTCGATCATGGGCTTTATGCCAATTTAACCGACAAGTTTCGCTATGAATATTCCAAGCTCTGGCTGAGCATCATGAAGATTGATCGCAAGGCGATGCGCAAGCACAGCGAACAGTTGGGGATTACGGGTGATCTGTATGGTCTGTTTGTGTGCATGGTGACAGGTCGACCCTGGGAGACTCTGATGCAGGGCATCACAAAAGTGAAATATTCCAAAGAAGAGGTGAGTTCCCAATCACAAACAAACACATTTCATATACTGTACTATCGCTGTTTTTGGATTTGCAGAAGAACACGCTGCAGAGCAACACGTCGCTGGTGCTGCCACACATCTCGGATGTGCTGGAGCAGGTGGATCGGCAGATGCTACTCATACTGAAGACCAATGATCTGATACGCAGCATTGAGTCAACGCTGCGCACACAAAATCGCATGACCGCCTTCTGGGCCATGTCCAAGTGCTGTGTGCAGTCCACATACGCCGAGCAGCGCACACAACAGACGGAGTCGTCGAGACGCTGGCGCTTGGCGTTAAGTGAACGATGGGAGCTGTTTAAACTGAATGTCTACTACCTCTATTTGGGGCTGATTAATTTAAACTTATTGGCTGCTTTCAAGCAGGTGCTCTAGCCGAGATGACGAATGTTGATGCTGAACATTAATTAAAGTACAAATTTGTGGGAAATTTACCTCGTTGCCTCTGTTCAATTAGGCGGCGTGCCTGTTCTTGGCGTTTGCGTTGCAACCCGTTCTTTTGGTCGGTTTAAAATAGATGAATCAGGCATTAGATGTATGCAAATGATCGGAAAAGTGAGCAACATATTACCATTATTATCACAAATGGCAACAGGATGACGAACAACACCAGCAGCACAATGTAGAAAGCATAGCCCGAATAGAAGTACACATACGGTTCGGGTTGCACCCAATTGGGATTATCGTAATCGTAATACGCTGGCGTAGTGCTCCTAGCGCCAAATGGGGTTGTACTATTGGTGGAGCTCAGCCAAATGATGGTCGCCGTGGTGGCTGTCGTATTTAATACCACAGCGGGAGCCATTCGTTGGTGGAAGGAGGAAGTCAGCAATTTCGGAAAATATTACGAAATTGGTTAACGCGTCGCGATTCGTTCAAAGTGTCCGCTCAAACTGAATTGAAGCCCGCAAATTGATGAGGCCTGCGTCCAGTCATCACAAACACTCACCCAAGGCACAGCTCGCATATTTGCTTTGTAATCATTAGCTGATAAAGCTGACAAAAACCACGGCACAGCCTGGGCTTAAGTTCCATATCTACTTGGTTCCTCTCCCCACATATCGGGGCAAGGTGTGTACCCAATTGCCCTCTGCCTTCGCCGTCTTTATCTAGCGTGTCTCTATGATAAATGTGTGCAAAATGTCGTCTAAAACTGCACACATATGTATGTGTGTCCATACGTTTTTGGAAGTGATTTATGGCGACTTTTCTATTCTGAATACGCAACTTTTGTGTTATCGTTCATGGCTTATAGAGATGGTCTTCAATTTGTTAAGAGGTCAGCTCTACATAGTAAAAAGCTACAATATATTACATATAATGCAATAGTTTCTTTCTTTGATGAATCACTTTCAAAGTAAAAATTTTAGAAAATAAATATAATTGCAAAAATAAAATTCCCAAAGCTAATAATCTAGTTAAAGCTGCCTTCTGTATTCGGGAATTAAGCGCTGTAGTTGAGGTCAACTTAAGGTTTTAAAAAAAGAATCGGAGAATAACCTAAATTAAAATACCCATAACAATGTTTTTTTGTTGTATGCTCTCTGAACATAATAAAAAGTGAATAAGCATTTTTGGGGCTTAATGTATAGAGTCTCTTTCCCAACCTTTTTGATATATATTTTTATTTTTATATATATTTTTAGTCAATGGGAATCTTATCTCTGTACTGACCTTTTTAATGCATTGCTTTGATGCACACAAAAAAAGATAATATTAAAGAGAAGATAGTTTATCTGATAACGTAACGATTATCGCTGATGTCAAAGCTTTTCGTTTTCTGTTCCCTGATATAGAAAAAAGCACGAGAAAAGTGCCCGTCCCTAGTTGAGTTGGTCAAGTAGTAATGAAACTAGTGTAAATATTTACGATTATGTTTGCTCACCTTGTTCGACGTGAACCGCCTCCTTGAGCTGCCTGAGCATAAAGAAGCGATAGGCTATCATAAGTGTCTGCAATTGAATGTCAAAGTATTAGGAAAATGTTTGCTAAGCAAATATTGAAACATAAATATATACGAAACTCACACGCAGAAAGAAGAGGCAAAAGCATATTATGGCCAAAGCAATTAGCAAAGGGCCCGAATCCATTTTAAGCTCGTTTTGTTTATGTTTATTTTTACAATTATAGTTGTATGCAACTTATTTTCGTTATAACTATGTAAATGTATTTTGTATTTTCAGCTGCGATGATTCACATTAAGCCCTCGCGCATGTTTCGCGATAAGATATAAATGGATATTTTCGTAAATGTGTGTGTTTATATTAATATTCAGCCAAAATGGCATTGATTACATTTTAATCAGTTAACAAATTGCGCGGTCAACATTTCACCATTTCTTTGTAAAACAAACTCTTTTTCTGTATTTAAGAGCCCGAGCTAAAACAGCTCAAAGTCGGTGGCAGAATGCGAATGGATCTCAATAACTCTGCGTATTATTATAGTCTCTATCCAACCGAGAATGCTTCATACAAGGGTATCATAACTCTAAGAAGACATATGTAACTATCATGTTGTAATGTTCCTTATCTAAATATTTTATTACAATCGTCTAATAAACCGAGAGACTTAAATGTAATAAAATAAGAACATTTTTTCATGTTGCGACTTTTTGAAAAAAGGTACATTTTGCTTAGATGTACACAATTAAAACTTATTACGGGTGGTTACCGCATGACGCCATAGTATTGTTGAAGGTAGAAGTAATATTGAAATAAAATTGAAACCAATAACTTAAAAGTTAAATTGTAATAAAACTTGAAAACTAGGATTTACACAATAAAAAATAAAACTTGTGGTATATATTAACATTGCTGTATAGGCTGAAAGTAATATTTAAATAAATATAAAATTATTAACTTATAATAAACCAATAACTTAAAATTGCAATTGTAATAAAACTGGAACATTTTTGAATGTTTGAACTTTTTCAAAAAAGGTACATTTTGCTTGGATGTACACAATTAAAAATAAGGTTCGATTCGCCTTTTAGTTATTAAACTTATAGTATATTTGAAGCTGGAAGTAATATTGAAATAAGTATGTATTTACATTTTTTGATGTTATAATCTTTTATGGGAAATACCAAGTTATATATTGTTCTTCTCAAATGTGGGCTAGAGTGTTCCCTAGTCGACATCAAATTGTGTTTTCAGCTATTGTGTTATCGCTGTTGCTCCGGCTCTCCACTTCAATAGCCAGATTGCATTTTAGTCGCTTGTTTATGGCTGTGGTTATCACTGTGCAAACCCGCCAACAAGCGCGACGTTCAGTCTTGTTTGCCTCTCCTTTGCGCCAATAGGTCGCCAGCATAGGCGGCGCCGCTCCCACCTCCAGCGCAGTGCCTGATGCAGTCGTTAACCGTTAATTCAAGTGAATGGCCGCTTGCCTTTTTGGGCTGTCAGTGTGTTGGATATGCGCAAATTTTTGCTGTGCATCTTGACCCCATCCAAACTTAACACACATATACTCGCACAACTCACGCACACACGCGCATCACCCACTTCGGTACATTTGCATAAAGTGTGGCCGCAACATGAATTATAAAATATGTTGAGCGAGGGGCGCAGAGCAGAGGGCGAATGACGTGTAAATCCCATTGTTGCTTTTGCACACACACACACGCATACAGACTCACGCAGAAATAGTCACGGTGTGGCTGATTGTCCGTGTGTGTTATTTCCCTTTTTTGTGGTTTCTTTGTGTGTCTAACAGAATGACATAATTAAAAGCTGAAGTTGACATCCTCGCACACTAAATGGCGCTGCTGTTACCCTCTCTCTTTATTTAATTGCATTTTCTTTTGTAAATAAATTTGCGCTTTGATTTCTCAATACATGTGTTTATTAAAAATCCCAATGGGACAAGTTCAACCATTTATTTTCGGCAATAAAACAGGGTATTTTTAATTGAAATTAGAAATTCCCTGTGATGAATCGATCTAAATAAAAAGTCGATATCCGTTTGCTGATCACAACAGTCTTAGGAAGTTTGCTAAGACGTAAACAACATGAATTTTCGACTTTATGTTGGGTTGGGAGCTTTGCTCTTCATCTCTATTGGTACTTATACTTGATATGTTCTATTGGAAAACATACATATTAACGTGCTTGCATTTTCTAGTGGCAGGTGAAACTAAGGCGTGGAGGGAACGTCCACTGGTTTTAGGTAATCCTGGAAATGAAATTATTATCGCCGGCAATAATGCGCGCCCCTTCCATGTCAGAGGGGTTGGCACATTTGCGAACAAGAATGGAGAGCATCTCTTAATGGACGACCGCGGAAATACGTTTCATCATAAGACCGGTAAGTGCAGGAGTCCAAAATAAATTCCCATCAATTTCTAATGCCTCCAATTCCTTTTCAGTGGAACGTCCCAATGCTGAATCAAGCACTAAAACATCTAGTACAAGGACAGAGGAGCGAGTGGGATGGCTTACCCATGAAAAGAGTGGAAAGAGATATTATGTTCAAACAGGTACTCCACTCATTTAAGTTTTATGTCTCCAAACATCAAAACATTATAATTTGTGTGTTTACAGATGGAACAATGTTAACTGAGGAACAATATACTTCTGCTGTTACTCGTTCAAAATCACAACACCAAACTCCCAGAGCGGATTGGTTTGTTAATGAAATGACCAGAAAAAGATATTATGTTCAGACAGGTTGTGTTCTAGTTTAGTATCATACAACATCAAAGCACTATATCTTATGTCTTTCAGATGGAAGAATTATTCCTGAAGAGGAATATTCAAGCAACAGCTCCACGTCGAAAACGCGCAGCAATCGTGGTAAACGAGAGGCTCAAAATGAAGATGATATCATAGTTACTCGCCCAGGTCATACGGTAGAAATCAGGGGTTCTAAAGTGCTTGTCTCTCAGGATAGACGCCGTCGTAGTCCGGAGCCCAATCCCGACTTCAGCGTTGTGATGAGTAATTCAGATGGTCAAGTAAACGCACAAGAGTCTGCTCGACGACGTTGTGGACGAGAGGCTCCAAATGCAGACGATATCATAGTTACTCGCCCAGGTTCTGAAGTGCTTGTCTCTCAGGGTAGACGCCGTCGTAGTCCGGAGCCCAATCCCGACTTCAGCGTTGTGATGAGTAATTCAAATGGTCAAGTAAACGCACAAGAGTCTGCTCGACGACGTTGTGGACGAGAGGCTCCAAATGAAGACGATATCATAGTTACTCGCCCAGGTCATACGGTAGAAGTGAAGGGTTCTAAAGTGCTTGTCTCTCAGGATAGACGCCGTCGTAGTCCGGAGCCCAATCCCGACTTCAGCGTTGTGATGAGTAATTCAGATGGTCAAGTAAACGCACAAGAGTCTGCTCGACGACGTTGTGGACGAGAGGCTCCAAATGAAGACGATATCATAGTTACTCGCCCAGGTCATACGGTAGAAGTGAAGGGTTCTAAAGTGCTTGTCTCTCAGGATAGACGCCGTCGTAGTCCGGAGCCCAATCCCGACTTCAGCGTTGTGATGAGTAATTCAAATGGTCAAGTAAACGCACAAGAGTCTGCTCGACGACGTTGTGGACGAGAGGCTCCAAATGCAGACGATATCATAGTTACTCGCCCAGGTTCTGAAGTGCTTGTCTCTCAGGGTAGACGCCGTCGTAGTCCGGAGCCCAATCCCGACTTCAGCGTTGTGATGAGTAATTCAGATGGTCAAGTAAACGCACAAGAGACTGCTCGACGACGTTGTGGACGAGAGGCTCCAAATGCAGACGATATCATAGTTACTCGCCCAGGTTCTGAAGTGCTTGTCTCTCAGGGTAGACGCCGTCGTAGTCCGGAGCCCAATCCCGACTTCAGCGTTGTGATGAGTAATTCAAATGGTCAAGTAAACGCACAAGAGTCTGCTCGACGACGTTGTGGACGAGAGGCTCCAAATGAAGACGATATCATAGTTACTCGCCCAGGTCATACGGTAGAAGTGAAGGGTTCTAAAGTGCTTGTCTCTCAGGATAGACGCCGTCGTAGTCCTGAGCCCAACCCAAACTTGGGTGTTGTGATGAATAATCCACAGGGTCAAGTAATCGCACAACTTTAAGATAAAAATATTCAATATTCAAAACTCATTATGGTTATCAGCCACAACAAAGTTCCCTAGGTCCACAAAGTCATATTGTTGTTAGGACAGTCAGAATATCCGGTTGAATTTCAAATAATATATTTATATTATAGATCATTGTTTTCTTATTATTATATATATAAAACAATATTAAAAATATTTTCAAGAAATATATTAACTATTTTTATTGTAACCATTAGGAATCAAGTCAAGCATATTTAAATAGAAATAATATTCTTATGTGAGATGGAAAAAAAATCCTAATATATAATTTTATTTCAATTGCAAAGAATTTTAATTTCTAAAAAATAATTAGTTGAGCCCGTATAGAAGTCGTCTCTCTGATATTTTTAAATATTTTTTGATCTATGATGTTATCGCTGTGGATTCAGTACCAATTAGGTATGTTTGATTCCTTATTATCTTAATTGCATGCAAAAGTGTATCTTATCTAAAGCTTTCATTTCGAAATACTTTTTTCTTCAGCAATAATAAAGCACTGTATGTATGGGCTTAAATTGCAAAACATACATTGGATATGTTTTTTGCGATATTATGGGAAATATTTTCTTAGATATTTTCCCATTATAAGCATGGGAAGTATTCCATAGAAACAACTTAGCAAGTGAGATTGTTCGATGTGATCACTTGGGCAAATAAAGGGTACTTCCCAACCGATAATAAAAGACGTGATTTTTATAGATTTTCAAACGTATATTTTTGATTTGAAATCATTTAAAACGAATCAGAAGCACCAGACACGAAATAATATCTTAATTCCAATAAGTACAACGAATGGAAATGCTCACAATAAAGGTATTACTAACATCGAAATTTTTAAATGTTAATTACCATATAATTTCTTTATATGCATGTATATATTTTTTTTTATTATATTATACACTAAATTGTTGCTACTCAGTTTGTAACGTTTTAAACATTTCTTTAAGTTTTATAAGTTGGCACAGGCATTTTATTATGTGGGAAATTGTAAAAACCAAATTGCAATTTTTATATTGAACGTATAATTTTTACTACGAGGAGTGTTCATATTCAAATAGTTGTTGTTCTTTTGATTCGATTCTGTTTGACGTAGATTTCATTCAATTTATGCAGGTTTTTTCGGCATACCCGAGCATCGGATCGAGAGCCATGTATGATTTTAAGATATTTTTTCTCGTGTTTAAATGTGGTTATAATAATTTTACTTTTTGTTGCAGCATTTTTTCAGTATTGAGCAAATACAATTTAATTTATTAACGTTATTTTAGGTTTATTTGCACATGGGAGAAAAATAGAATCGGACCGTAACAGCCGGTAAGCGTATTGAAACTTCGGTGTACCACAGCATGTGGAATTTTTCTTGCTTTCATTGCCGTACATTTATCTATAAATTTATAAAGCTGCCTCATTCACTGACAGTTGCCTTTGGCCGTGTTGCAATTTAATTGAATTCAAAATGAAAAGTATACAATGGGGTAGTGTGTGCGTTTACTATTTACACGCACTGTTTGTGTGGGTGTCACATACAATTAACATGCTTTATTCAATTTAAATTTAATTAGCTGCGTTTTGTTGACGTGTTGTTTACCTTTGAATTATTCAGTTGATTTTCGTCATCATCCTTATCTGCAAATGGAAATAGTGGTAAGCTTGTTGTTATTGCCTGCCGAATTGTTCGAATCAATAGTGCGTACACATTATATATGGCATGTGTAATGAAATTAAACATATTTATTTACATCTCACAATGTTATACATCGTTTATTTAAATTTCATAATTTCGAATCGGTCTTTATCAGAAACATTGTCATACACGGACACTGGCATTGGCGTCGGTTTTGGGCTCATAAAAAATTCATATGCCTTAAATCATGGCTGGCTGACTGCTTCTAAGCTAAAGAGCTTTTGCCGAAACGTTTTTTTATATTTTTAGTTTGGAGCACTTGCATAATTTACGACCTAAGCCAGATAGACACATATGCCACATTTGGGCACATTATATTTCTCATATTTCCATTTTAAAATCAAACTCAAATGCTTTAAGCTTAAACTCTTCTCGCCAAGTGCAGAGTAAACATTCCGCACTTTTAGCTACAGGCAAGTATAAAAAAAGTGTTACACTTTATTAAGAGAGGCCTTTCAAATTAAAATTTTATTTTATAATCAAAGACGTTGCCTTGTAAATTATGTTTTACGATACATAAATATTTAGTAATTCAAATAATACCCACTACGTTGGCAACTTAACATTTCTACTTGTTAATATAAACGATTATATTTAACAGTATTAATTTTAATATCGCTAAGTAATACTGATAATAAATATTTATTTAAATACAAATATTATTATTTAAGCTGGCTAATGAATTTAAGAAACCCTCTGAACATAAAAGAGTATCGAAGCGCAAATAAGCATAACAATATTGTTGGTTTATAGTTGTGCCAAACAATCCGAGAACAACAATAATAAGAATAATAAAAACAGCAGAATTTGCGAAGAGAGCAAGAGAAAGGCAAGGACGAAGAAAGGAAAATGTTTGTAGATGGGAGAGCGAGAATTGTTTTTTAGTTGGCAAAAGATAAAGCCAAGTGACATTTTAATTAATTTAAATGAATATTTCTTGTTAATAGTTGCGTGTTGATTTTCCAGTTTACAATGTAAACTAAAATGTCAAACATATAAGACCTTTGTCAAATACGCAAACACACACACACACACACACACGCAAGCACACAGACGCAGACTGGTAGCAAGATTTCTAAGGTAAACTGCAGGAATTGAAAGAGAAACAAGAGACACAAATCAATTTGCATAAGGAAAGAAAACTTTGTAACTTGCCGCAAACGAAACTTTGTTTTTCTTCTCCTTGTGTTCCGTGCGTGTGCGTGTGTGTGTGTGTGCGTGTGTCTGTGTGTGAGTGTGAGTGTGTTTGGGGTTTGTGGGGACTATTATTCAAGGTCTAGAGCTATGTGTGTTAAATTTGAAATTCAAATTTATGAAACTGCAGCAGTCGTAGTTCGCAGATTTTACCCAGATACGAGCACTCCCCTTCACACACACACATAGCTCAGAGAGGACGACGCGTTCTAGGTTTAGACGCACAAATTTGTGGCATTCGCTTGATGCCTTAACAATTATATAGCATACTTTTTGGGGACTCCTCACACACACGCAAGCAAGCACACACGCATACAGACGCACACACATGTGCGTGCAACGTGTTAAGCAGACGTAATAAAAACCTTTTTTGGGTCCCGCTTTTATGTGGTGCAAATTTTTGGCCTGACTCGGAGACTTTGCGGCCAATCGCTCGTTGAAAGTCGTTCAGCTGGAATCAAGTTGTTAGCACAATTAGTGTGGGCGTGCCCTGCCCCTGCCCCTGCCTCCAAACAGTTGTCCGCCCCCTAATTCAGATTGCCTCATACCCAGTGTGGCAGTGTGTCAGTTGTGGCATTGGCAGTGTCTGGGCGTTGCTATTACGGCTGCGGCTTTCATTATCGGCTACGTGCCTCATTTTGTCCATGAATGTTAAGTAAAATTAATTGCGTAGCCGCTGGCGCAAAAGTGTGCGAATTGTTGCCGCTTTGTTTGCTTATTTTGATAACAGCAACAACAGCAGCAGCAGCGACAACAGCAACAGAAGCATCAGAAAAGTTTTTGAATAATTTCATTAATATATCTGAGAAATTCGTTGGCGTGTAAGAAATGCAAGTAATTTTCACACACCCCACCTACACCTACACCTACAAACGAACACCAACACACACACACACACATACATAAACACACACACATTGCGGCGGCTTATTAGAATTTATAATTAGCTTAAAAATGATTACAACAAAATCACTTTGTTTGTTCTTGCCACTGTTTACAAGTCATTCTGCGTACAGTCATCGTTCGCAAGGATGAAAGACACATTTTGATGCCATAGGTTGTTTTGATTTCCAGAAAAGTATATTTGTTTTTCTGTGTTTCAGCAAAAGATTCTCTGAATATAATCAAAGAATATTATTATATTAAATACATTCCATAAATTTAAAAGCACTAAAATAAAATAAGTAAACAAATTTGTTATTGATGGGCTATTACACACAGTGAAAAATTACGTTTTGAGAGAATGAAATTCTTAACTTCGAGAGTGTTTTGATTTAAGACAAGATTCTCAAAACTTTTTGAATTCTTCGAAAAAGAATATATTCTTGAATGTTTCCTATATTCTTAAACGCCTAATCTAAAATTGTTCTAAAATGTATCTCTTAATCTAAGAATATATTTCCTGTGTTCAATTTGCGCTATATTTAAGTATTAATTCTTGATTTGAGCACGTTTTTTCTCGGTGCGCTAATTATACATAAAATTATGCAAACAAGTGGGTACTTCATCGTTCATAACTTATTTTATAATCGTATTTTATGACCATTGTCAATTCATTGTAAATTTAGTAATTAAACTTTTAAAATATTGCATTACGGCGCTGATTTATTAGAGCGTTTTTTAGTTATATAATGCCATTTAATGGAAGTTCTCAACTATAAAATTGGACGGCACGTATTCGGAGATCTTCTTTGTCCGATCGAGCATCACTGCCTCAATGGCTTGTTCAATGGCGGGTTTCAAAATCTCATAGAACTGACGCCAGTTCTCGTTGAAGATCGCCCCCAAATAGATTATTCAATTGGATTTTAAAGACTCCGATTTCTGGGAAAACTGTTTTCGCACTCAGTACATCGGAAAAACTAGCATCGGGTTGGATCCGTGCCTTGATACTCACATCAAGAGCCACCTTAATATTCTCTGTGATCGAGTAATGAGTTAATGCCTGACTTTAAGTAGCACGTAATTGATTTTCTTACCAGTTTCAAAGTCACTTATTTATTTACACTAGTAGCTTTTTTCAACACTAGTAGTTTTTTGAATTTGTGCTGTTGATGTCTCACATCAATTCTTGAATTTAAAAATAACTTTAATTTCCATAAAATTATAAGTGTAATTGAATATATTCAGTAGTCCGATAGTTATATTTTGTAGTATATTTAATATACATCAAATGTATGCTCACTTTAACTTTAATAAATATAATTTAGATATTTGTTTAGTTATAACATATTTAGATATGAAATTAATATTTTTAAGGCAATATCGATAGAGAAAATATAAAGTTATAATTTATGATTTAGAAACAAATGCTGGAAATGTATTTTTATAATCAAACAATGCTTAAGGCAAAGCAAAGATGCTCAACTTTTTTTACAGGGTAGTGAGACAGTTGTTTTTAATTCCCATGTTTATCAGAGCAGAGATGAAAATTTTTAATTATACTTTTAGGATATTGGTAAAATAAAAAGTTTTACTGGCGGTTTTTTTGTGTTTGGGCAGCATATTAGGGCAGAGGTGGGAGGAAGCGTTCCAGTTGTGGCTAAAGCCCTAAAGCAGGTCAACGAAAATGGTGTACAATAAACTTTAATGAATTACAATTTGCCGTGGACGGGCGGACACATGGACAAGCTAAGAGATGGGAGGGGAGCAGAGGGAGAACGAGAGAGAAAGAACGAGAGCGAGAGCGAGAGCGAGACAAGGAATCTAGAGGCTGGTAAATTGTCGGGCAAACAGGAACGGGGCAAAAGGAACGAAACAAATGTAAAAGGAAATGAAAATATGTCGACGGAAATGAGGATTGACGCCGTTCTCTGCTGCTGGTCATTGCGAATTGAGAATTGCGGATTGGGGCATTGAAGACTGGAGAGCATTGGCATTGAGACTTGTTTTTTGGTCTGGTCAATGGTCTATGGCTACTTGGCTGCTTGGCGCTGATTTTACTTCAATTGGGCGTGGCTGGTGCTGCGGCGATGGTTGGGGCATTAACTTGCCGTTTCATCATTGTCAACAGTCGCAGTCACAAACAATAAATATTGTAAACAATTTGTTGTATGCCCTCTGTTAGTGTGTGTGTGCGAGAGCGTGTCTGAGTGCCGAAGCCATACTAGAGATGCCAGTGCAAATATTTGAACATGCTCGAGGAGGAAATAAGGATCGAATGCGAAATCCGCAAACCCTTCGGCCCATAAATTATCATCATCATCGTCAGTAAATGGCTGCGGCTCTCCACGCAGCGTTTACAATTTCCAATTGCCGCGATCCCAAACCTCTCGATTCGTTCTGCCATCGCCCCCAGACCAATCACCAATCCCAAGTGGCGTCCACGTGGCCAATGTGGCATTAATTAAATCAAGCATCATTAAGCGAATGTGGCAATGGCAGTTGCCGTTGCCGTTGCCATTGCCACAGCTACGGCAACGGCATCAGCTTTCACGCCGGACACTGTGTGGGCGTGGTCACGGTTCTGCTCCTCACTGCATTATCTATATTTGCAGTCAAGTGCACACTGTGCACACGACAATAGTTCAATCTTGAATCAGCTCCATTCGTTCCGCTGCAAGCTTCGGTGGATTTGACCGTTAATCGATAGCTTTTGCTTGCAGCAGCCTAAGTATGTCACATTGGGTACATTAGTGCCACAGTTGAGATCATTTTAAATATAAATAAACATTTTTACATAAATATGGTAAAACTAATAGCTCAAACTCTTATAGTGTCTAAGATCTAGGGGCTCATACGGAAGGACAGACAGACAGACAGATAGATGTATAGTCGGACGGAAGTACATCGTCTCGGCTGTTGGCGCTGATCAAGAATTTTTATACTTTATGAGCTCGGATATCCCTTCTTCTTGCCTGTTACATACATTATGTGTTGGTACTAAGATAAAACACCTTTCCACCCTGTGGATAGTGTAAAGTGAGTATAAAAATATGTATTGATGGGGATTATATTCAATCGTCAACGATAGCTAATATTTGCAGCTTCATAAGTATGTGCCATTATGGACATTAATGCTACAGTTGGTGTCATTTTAATTCGATGCATTTTTTTATATAAATATGGCACACTCTTTCTATATATAAAAATACAAGCGTCATTACGTTCGATTATCAAACGATAGCTTTAATTTGCGTCGAAAAATCGTTTTCATATAAAAACTGTACAAAATAAATTTTAAAACTATTTCCTGGTCTTGTATATGTAATTTTATTATGTTTTCACTTTTTGAAATTATTCTCCGCATTTATGTTAATGTTGAAAATACGCGCACATTTATAGAAAAAACGAATTTCATAATGTTTAAATTGATTTTAAAAGTTCATTTGCATTCATTAAGTTTTTTCAAAATTTCTACCTATGCAAGGCTATTGTTGTGTCGCTCATACGACGTCATTGCCTTTTAATATCATTCTGCGCTTATTTTGTTAGTAACTTTTGTGCTCGATATCTATGTTTATTTTTAATTTTTGTGGATTTTTATTATTGCGTGCCTTGCGTTTTCAACGCTGCAAAGCTCCTAATAAGAGTAATCCACAAAAATCAAAGCAAGCATAATTTATGATAACCTTAATAATGTACATATGTAAACAAATATTACATATGGAGAGCATTTTTTTAATAAAAGTATTGAATAGGATGTTTGTAGAATGAAAATCTATTTGATAAAAAACAACTGGTCTAAGACACATACAATTTAGTTATTATTTCGATAAAAATATATTTGGAAATAAAATGATTTTTTCTTATGATGGCAAACATATAAAATATAAATGGAAAATAGACATTGTGAATAATTCATTTACACTATTTTTGGTTTGTTTTTACGTCAATATTTGCAAACAGAATCAACAAATTATTTTTGCACCACGGTGCAATCGAGTAATTGAAATTCCCCCAATAGCCTGGTATTGCTGAGCGTTAAATTTCATTTGGTGAAGTGTAATTTTATAGGATTGCCTTTTGGTTTCACTCGTATTCGTTTCTAACGGATACTTAAAGTGCGTGTTAAGTGCTCAATTGGCGTTTAAAAGCAAAATGGGCGCCATCATTATTCATTCTGCCTTAAACATCTGTCTAGATATCTCCGTTTATATTTTAAATGAATTTATTTAATCGAGAAAAATGAGCTGTTACAGTGTGAACAGAATTAAAATTACAGCACTGTTGTCAGCTTAAAGATCTAAGCAAAGGACACTTGCAACTCTCGTGCTGACCTTTTAAGTTGATAAAAGCGAGTAAAACAACGCGTTCGAATTTTGTGTGTGTCCGGGAGGCGCACATTTGAGGGGGAATAAAATTATAGTATAAGAAAAGAATTTGATTACATTCTTGCATTATGTGTTTTATACGCAAGTGCATTTTTCTTTTTTGGCAATTGCTTTGTCTTTCTGCTAGCCTGGCAGCAGGCCAAGTCCAGAAAACAAAAGTCGACCCCGCCGCAGCGGAAGCAAGGACGAGCGAGGGTCCTTGCACCAAGTGAAATGGAAGAGATGCGCCAGATGTGCTTGTTGGTTTAAACAACAGTAAATGCACTTCGACGAGGTCTACACACACATACACACATATACATACATATATATATACATATATAGAGTTGGTAACAGGGAGAGACTCACACATATTGTGCATGGAGCCCCCCAGAATTTCTTGGGCTTAAATGGGCTTTACGAACACAACGTCTATTTATTGCTTCGCTTGTAGAGGCCATTTTTCACCAGCGAGGATTTTGCGCGAACGCTTGAAATTTCATTTGCTAAATGTAATTCGATTTAAGTTTAAGGCATTCACCATTTGCTTTCTGTTACTTGCCATTTGCCATTGCCATTGCCATTGCCATTGCCATTGTGATGGCTGTGAGTTTTCCATGGCTGCCCTGGGGATTTGCGCTTAGGCGGGTATATTAAATATATGCATCTGAAAAGACGTATCTGTATAGCATATTTCATAGTCGGTCGCATCGATTGTTTGCTTATTTTTATTCATTTCACAGAGCACTCAGCTCCTTGGGAAAAGCGCTGGGAAAAACATAAATTTAAAATGCATTTCTGCCTTTTTCATTTCATTTTACAAATGTTTCATGAAACGCTGCTCGAATTGTTTCCATTTTTCGGGTGTAATCATTTGTTTGTATGTGTGTAAGTGCGAATCACATCCATTATGCATGCAGTTTAATATAATAATTAAAAATTCCATGCAGCAAGATTAAATGTAAATTCGGGGACAATATCGTTTCATGTTGCATTAAAGCATCAATTGGATTTCGTATTTAATGCAATAATTTACCACAAGCTGTGCTGAGAATTAATACCACAATATTACCCGATTGTCAGCAAGTGATTGCGAGGGCTTCTCTAATAAACATCGCTTATCCATTTGACAACACATTGCAGCGTATTGTTGGTTTTAGCTGGTTTGGGAGTTCAGTGAAAATCATTAAGAGCAATGTTGTGCGATGCAATATTTTACTTTTCCTGCTGAACGGAAATTGTAAATTTGGAAATCCTACGCTTAATTTATGTTTGCCTTAATTACTATGTACATTCAAATGAAACTAATGTTGCTATCATTATTTATTGAACACATGAAATTAATGCGGTTTCCATGTGATAGATACTATTAGATAAGCAATAAATTTGAAATGAAATTTTTTAATGAATATTTGTGTTTTGTTGAAGCTGTTATTTAATGCCAATGTTTTGATTTCCATTAAACTGTAAATTCCTAGTGTAACAAATTTACTCTTAAATCCAAACTTTTTTAATAAAAACTGTATAAATATTTGTCTTTTAATATTTTTTGCACTAAGTTTAAAATAAATGTAGCTATGACAAAGAATCAAGTAAAGTAGAAGAACCCAAAAACATTAAGCAGATGAACATGCTACTTTTGAAAATATGGATGTTAAAGTAAAACAGAAGCAGTGATTCTTATTTATGCAGAAGAAGATGCCAGTCAGTGTTGCCACAATTGTTTGCATAAAAAACGTTAGATTAGCAAAAAAAAAAAAACCCACAAAAATCCTTCTAAAAAAGCTAAAAAAAACCTAGAATTTCTATAGGAAATTTTTTTTTCAAAGTTTGTAATTATGTTTCGTTTCTCTGCTTGCACTTTACCAAATTCACCTGGCTGAAAACCCGCTCAACCTTAGCATTGGATCACGGCTATGAGAGTAATTGCAAACCAACGGTGGCCACTGTTTAAACCTCTGGTTTCCATCAGAATCGCGGTATAAGTAAACCTCCAGCCAAAACTAAAACAATGGTTGGTCTTTTAATTTTTAAAATATTGCCAACAGCAAATGAATTTATTTGCTTTAGTATTTCATAATATTCTGAAAGTCTGAAGACTTCCACAGCCACTCCTTAAACTCGCTGTCCTGGAGGCACGCATCGCATAGTTTTTATTTATAGGATGCATATTATTAAAAATAAATTTGATTCAGAAAAAAACCCAAAAAAACCCTAATTCGATTTGAAATAAGGCTAAATTAGCGTCTTCCCCCCGTTTTAAAATTTTTCCCACAATCGCCATTCAAAAAACGCCAAATTTGGTGAGGGAAAAACGCTAAAACGGCAAACACTGATGCTAGTTAACGTTGAGAGCAAATCAAAAGACGTTGCTCAAATGCGAGAAGGCGACAACGTCAAGCAAAAGAATCTGATGTTTATTAAAACAGAAGTTGATGGTGATCACTGAGAGTCAAAAGAGTGGCAGAAGAAGTTGCTCAAATGCAAGCAGACAAAAATGTTAAACAGAAGACGATGCTAGTTGTGATTGGTATAAGGCGGAAGCAGTTGCTGTTATGACGAAGCAGTTGCAAAGTAAGCGTTCGCTGATCGATGATGTTTGCCTGTGTGCATGCGTGGGTATTTTTTTGGGTTTTCTTTTCGTTTAGCTTCGTCGCTGATGCTGTTGTTGTTGCTGCTGCCAAAAGAGCACAACAATAAGAGAGTGAGAGAGCGAAAGCTGGAGATGTATTGATGATTGGTAGCAAAGTGGTTGTATGTAAATTTAATGCGTGCATTGTTAGATAATGTGCTAGCTGATGAAATTATGTATTATCGCCTATTATACATACACTACTGGACAAAAAAATAAGTACACACTTCGCGCCTATTTGTTGATAAAGGTTTTTCAATAGTTATAGAATATACCGCTGTTAATTGTTTATATTTTGAATGAATATAGTGTTCTGAAACATTTAAAACAAAAATTAAGGTTGGGACCCACGTTTTTTGAATGCTACGCACAAATTTGTGCTGGATGAGCGTTTTTAGTCTGGACAAAATAATAAGTACACCAATTCTACAAAGCTAAAAACTCGAAACAAAACAAATTTTTTCTATTGTTTTGTTAGTAACGTCAATCTTATGGTAGTATCAAATTCAGAAACACTAATTTTGTAAGACTTTTGCGATGTTTTTTGTCATTCTAGCAATAAGTTTGCAAAAAATTTCCATACGAATCTCATACCGCATTTTTTGCACATAATTTCCACAATTTTTCGAATTTTGTAAAGGTATTTATGCCAATTTACCGTTTTAAGTCTCCCCATAAGTAACCAATTGTGTTTGGGTCAAGAAAGTGACTGGGCCAACTTATTATGTATACCTCGTTCTCTGTAAACCAGCCCTTGGCCAGTCTTGACGAGCGTTTTGGGTCATTATCCCCTTAACAAGAACATTTTTTCCTCAGCGTATGGAAGGGAATATATGAAATCATCATATGAAATGATTTTTATATCTGAATAGGATCATATTATCAATTTACTGATGAATCCGTACAACGTCATTAAAAAAAAAACAGTTCTAAACCATTAAGCATCAGCCTACATCCTTACAAGTCTTCTTTGAGTACCGGACCTCGGATTTTTTGCCTTTTGAGCAATCTACATATCGTCTGTAGTCATTAGCAAAAGAATTTAGATTTGTTTCTTCGCTCAACAAAAATTTATTTCACATTGTAGAACCTTCTGTCCCAGACCATGCCAAATAATTGACGCCACACTGTTGGTTCATCTTCAAATTTTTTTTTCGAAGAAAAGGACATTTTTGGGGTATGGGGTCTAGTAGATATACCTTTTTACATCAACGGCAAACCATTTGAGATGATATTCCATTGCTGATTTGAGCGGAAATGACCTTGACGGACATGTCCTATGTCCTATTTTGCAAGACTGACCATGTGAATGTCTGTTGTTTGTGAAAATTTATTTTTCCGTCCTTGTTTTTTAGTAGGTAATTTTAATTATAAGGCATTCTGCACCAAATATACCCAGCTTTTAAGAGTTTTCACAATTCCTGGAAGATTTTTTTTATCATTTTTTCGAAGTTTCACGTCTATAGTCTTTTCCTTAAAAGTATAATGAATTTTTTGGTTCTTCTAAAAAATTTGTTTAACTCACATGTACTTTAATATACAAGAAGTCAAAATAAATCAACATTCCCTACCTAATTTTTACATTTAATCTCATAAAAATTAAAATTACCACCAGTGTACTTATTATTTTGACCAGACCAAAAACGTCATCCAGCACAAATGTATGCTTAACATTGAAAAAATGTGGTTCCCAACCTTAATTTTTGTTTCAAATATTTAAGAACACTATAACATTCGAAAATATAAAGAATTAACAGGGGTACATTCTATAACTATTGAAAACCCTTTATCAACAAATAGGCGGAAAGTGTGTACTTATTTTTTTGTCCAGTAGTGTATGTACATATGTATAAGTTTGTACATACTAGTAGATTACAAAGTGAAATTCTCTGTACTGACTTCAACAGACTCTACTGTGTTTTTTCAATGGCGAGGCATATTTTCTACATATTAAAAACTGTACACATTCACTCTTAGGTTACAATATCTAGGAATTACCACAGTGTAGAAAACTATAAATTAATATAAAAACTAAATTACCCATCATCTAATCTGATTGGGTGTTTTTCGGGGTTGTTGCCCAATTCGTGTGGCGTGTTATATAAATATTGTTTCAATTTAGTTTAACTTTTAAATTATTTTTTAAAATGATTATTTTAATTGCATGTTTTTATTTCCTAATCATATACATAGCATCAATTAATAAACGAACTCATTTAAAATAAGTAATCAACATGAAGTATTCTTGTTTCTATGTGACAAATAATATTTTAATATACAATTTTTTTTTAATACCGACCTCAGAATTAAATGTGTTGGATTACATATTAATTAACATTTTATATAATTAAACCTTTTGATTAAAAATAAAGGTTCTCTTTGAATGTTCTTGCACTATTTTGATACAAACGCTAGCAGAATTAATTTCCTGATTGTTTCGATATTCGAATGAGTTTCTGCCTGCTGAATTTTATGCATTGAATTGGAATTGGAGATTCTGCTTGTCTATTCCCTGCGAGACTCTGATTTGAATGCTCTCAATTAAATTGAAAATTTGAAAACGATTTTTGGTAAAGTGCACAATAGAAGAGAAAACACAGCATAGCTCAGCACAACAGGAAAGCAGAGCTCGGCACTTGTGGCACTTGCAGCACTTGCACCACAAATACAAATACACAAATTGTTTTGCATATTGCTTTGTGTGCCCCTCACAAAAATATGGAAATTGCACTTGTCTGTGTAGCTGTTGGGGCTGTAGTTGTTGCAGCGTTTTTGGGGCTGCAAATGTAACTGTGTAAAATCAAATTTGTTGGTCTCTTTACGACCCAAAAATGTTGCGCCAGCGCATTCGTATATAACAATTGGCGTACAATAACAATAATAACAGAAAGAGCGCAAAGCAACAGCACTTGGCCAAAAGCAATAAACTGGCCAAGTTGGGCAAGTGGTTGAGCATTGGCACTGTTGTGGCGGTGCCACAAACCGCTGCCCCAAACCGTCAGCCGTCGCTGCCCCGCCACAATGAGAGGGCTGGGCAGAGGGGAGGAGGAGAGGAGCGAAGATGAGCTTTGCCAACTCAGCAGGCATTTAGTTTTGTGTAAAATGCAATTTGCTGCTTTTGCATAAAAATCCAATTGTTGTTGAATAGCCCTTGAGATACTCTGCAAAGTGTTTTAAGGGCATATGCATTTCGGAGCAACTCAAGTGCACTGGTCCATAAATGCTCAGCACATTAACATTGTATAAAGTCCTTTAACAGATTGCAAAAATACGGTAGAGCTAAGGATGGGTGACATGAGAGCTTTTGAGGGAAATTAAGCGTAGGTAATAGCCTTAATTGCTTTGCATTTATTTCAGCAACTGCTCGAAAAGTTTGCTTTGCACTTTTCATTTAAATGCAACAAAAGCCATTTGTGCCCTTAAAACTGTTTGACAATATCGTAATTGTTTAATATTGACCACTTTAGTGTTTTACTCGTCAGCTTATGTTAAGCAAGAGCTTAATACAAGCCCAACTGACTTTTTAATACTGGCACATTTTAAATGAGGATTAACTCGAGTATCAATAAAGGACAGGCTAAAGTCTGTTAGAGACATTGGCAACATTCACACTCATTATTTAATAATAATAAATCGAAGATATAATTATAGCATAAACTATCGCAAAACTCTCTCTGCGCTTTATATAACTATAAATTCTCAGTTCAGTTTTAAATTATGGCTGGCAAAAAATATGCAAAAGTTGTTGAATAAATTGAAAGCAAATAAAACCGAGATTAAACCAGAGCATATACTAATTCATGTTGTGCAAACCATTAACGCTCTAATAGCTGCTGGTTGGCAGTTATAGTAAATTACACACACCTCTACGCAATTTAATATAATATGTTGGCTGTTGCACGTACCTCGAGATTTACGTAAATGGCTGCACTTGCCGCTCCGCATCGAGCAAACTTAAATCGTTGAATGTGGCGCAATTCTGCAGGACTTGACTGCTGGTTGCATTAATTAAATCAAAATCAATGGCCAGACGATGCTCAGACTTGGTTGCAGTGCTCGGCTCGCTCTCGTACTCGGAGTCCGTTTGAAAAGTGCCCTCCTTGGGCTGGCCATCATCACTTCTGATGCAATTCTGTTGGCAATCAACTGCATAACAAAGGTTCAGGTCTGCCGCCTGCAGCTGCTGCTGCTGTTGCTGCTGCTGTAGTTGATGCTGGTCCGGTTGTGTCATGGCTGGTTGATTAGGGCCAGCATGATGAGCACTTGTCAACAGTGACGCCTGCTGTTCGTAGCCGTAGCCATGGTAGTCGTATTCATCATACTCGTCCATCAGTGATTGCTCCGAGTAGCTTTCATCATCGTCATCGGCGCAATCAAAGTAGCCACTCTGTGGATTTTGTGTGTGGTTCAGCCCAAAACTAGATTGCCCTCTATACTACATATATTTGAATTTGGCAAATACGCACCTGACAATCCAAGCAACGGCAATTATCACAGAGGCTGCAGCTCAGTCCCAAAATGTCCGCGGCTTCTTGATATAATTCGTAGCTGGATTTTGCAGTTTGTTTATTCAATTCCAGCTGCTGCTGCTGCTGCTGCTGTTGTTGCTCCTGTTGGTAGTTGGTCAACTTGTTGTTGTTGTCATTATGCATGCTCCAATTGTTCAATTTATTTTGCTGCTGCTCCGCTCCAGCTGCTGTTGCCTCATCCCGACTGTTGCTGCTGTTGTTGTTGTTATGCTTGATGCCTGAGTGAGCCGCCAATGATGATGTGGCCGCCATGGCCGATGTTGTGGACGCTGTGTAAGGCTCCGCCTCATTGCTGTTGGATGGGAGCGAAATGAAAAGTTGACTCGTATTTAGCTTTTGGTTGACTAAACTAAACGCTCAACGCTCAACGCTCAGTGCGCAGCGTCGCCCCAATGAACAGGGAAAGGGCGCCACGCTATGCAAATTGAAATAAAGTGTAGCATACTTTTCAGCATCAACTTTAATATGACAGCGTTGCCACCCTGCGGGAATGTATTACAATTAATCGCGTCACGCGCTCTGCGCTTCATCTCGCTTTCGGTCGCTTTCGGTCGCTTTTAGCGAATGGCCATTTGGCTGGGACACTTAAAGGGAATGCAGGCCTTTAAAAAAGGGCGTTATCTACCGTTTGCTCGTCAAGCCGCTTATCAGTTGGAGAGCTGGGTCTTAACAAAAATGCAAATAGTTGCAAAGTGCGCGACAAACTTTTGAAAAAATGTTTCGCAAGTTATTTTGTCACACTTTAAGCGTCTTGATGGACTTGTCCTTTGCTGTCAACTTTAATTCCCGGCAAAAAACTCGCTGAATGCGCATTGAAATTGCGCTTGTAATCAACTCAAAAACAAAAAAAGAAAATGAAAACAGTGAAGAATGTCGACTGCATTTCCCTGCTGACTGCTGAAGGTTTTCGTACTAATTAAAGTCGCTAATAAATCAAAGGAAACCGAGTCCGCCCCGTTGCAATTAATGAAATATTTAGCATTGCGCACTTTGACAGCATTATTTTGCAAAAAGGGCGCAAAAAGTAGCGTGCTTCAACAAAGTTAACGAGAAAATGTTTTGGGCCTTTTGTGTGCCCAGCTGGCAAATTGAGCAGTCCTCCAGGACGCCGTGGCAAAATGCAACTTTGGCGTTGCCATCCTTTTATTTTTTGGTTGGGGGTGTAACACACACACCCACACACACCCACACACACACAGTCGTGCAGTCACGCATATCAGCACGTTGAAGTCGTTAGCTATTGAAATATGATTATTGCACTTCAATATGTGTGGCAGCAACGGTGCCGCTTGCCGCTTGCCGCTTGCCACTGTTGCCTGGTGGCATGCATTTTAATCAACTTTATGGCAACGGCAACAGTAACCAACACTCTCCGACACTCTCTCTTTCGTGGGATGGGCCTTTCGGAGCGTCGAGCGCTTCACTGAATTCCTGTTAGCGCGTTAATTTTTCAATTTCGCAAATGGCTGCGCCAACAAAACGGCTAACCGTAGTAGACATTGGCACAAAAGTTTGCCCGTGCTAAGCGCTCGGTGATCAAAACTTATGACTTCATGAACAATGCAAGAAACTTGCACAGCTCAACGAGACCAAAAAGACAGAGAGTGAGAGAGAGAGTGAGCGAGAGCGAGAGTACATTCAATGTCCTGGACAGCTAATTGAATGCGCTTAACAGCCATTGGGCAGAGAGGGGGACTGGACAGACTTTTGCTCGACTACCGCAAAACAAGTTCACGCCAAGTTAAGCTCATTTTGTGGCGTGTCTCCCATAAAGATGCGCCCAGAGCACGAGACGTGTTGACGAGCCTCAATAATAGCTGAGCCAAGTTAAGTGTAGCTCATAAATTGGCGGACTAGCTATTAATATTTAAAGCCAATTTTGTGTTATCGCCAGCAATGCTATTAACATCGAAAAGTGCTTCGAGAATTGTCAATATCACGAGCTTAAATTGCTATCCAAATAAGTTCAATTAGTTTTGATGTTCTGCTGATTATGCCAAATATTAGCTGGAGGCAAATTGCAAATCGATTAATACCATTGATTGCTGACAGTGGCAATTGAAATTGAAGTTTAACGTCAATAAATGATTTTTGTGTTGAAATAAATTAAATAATTATTTCAATGATCTTCTGATTAAAATAAAATATAATTACTTGATTGATTTAGTTATACTTAAATTTTACATTTGGTAATTGATCAATTCAGAAAAGTAATTGTTGGTAGAATAAAATTAAAATGGCTCTTTAAAAATTAATAAAAATAATAATTAGATGGTATGCATAGGGAACAATTTAATTATGCTCTTTTTAGGTCATTATTTCGATAATTAATCGAAATAAAATTTAACGATTGATTTTATTAAACTTTAATTTCAGAATACTAATTTTTAGGAAATGTATTTTTAAAATTAAATTAAATTGGCTCGATAAGAATTGAAAAACATTAGATGTCTGTGAGTGACATTGATAGTGTCATAAGACATTATTTCGATAATTTGAAGCCAGTCTAACATAGTAATATTTATGCAAATTTCGAAATGGTCGATTAATACCTGATAAGGACGAAACTACGCTGCGATAACTTTTCGCGTTTGGTGAGCTGAGCACGCTGCACGTTCTCGATATTAAACTATAGTGGGTTCGAGAAGACTTGTCTCATAACCGAGCAGCAAACTTAATGACAAAGTTGTTGTCATGCCAGCGCATCCTGCCAAGAGGAGCACAAGAGGAGGCGGGCATGAGGATGGGGTAGAGAACTCACAAAATTCCGTTGGCCCAATAAACTTGTGGGCCATAAAAAGTTGCCCACAATTTTAGCACCGCAATATGCCTTATAACATTTATGTGAATTTATAAGTTTCTGCCACACAGCGGGAAGGGAAGGGACGGGAAGAAATATATATAGTATAGTACGTACCTGCTGGGCAAAAGGGCAAGTGGAGCACCACAGGCTTCCGCATCATCTGCAGTCAGATGGGCGGCGTTGTTGCTGCTGCGCCATTTCTCTTCTTCGAGGAATTTCAAAAACTTTGTCTTCTTGGCAATAAGCGTTGATTTGACATTGGTGCATTTCTTCTTGTTGGCCATGGCGGAGCCGAGCAGCGGCAGTGCACCTGCTCCAACTGCTCCAGCTCCTGCTGGGCCCTCGTGCGGATCACAGATGCTTCTGGGCGACGACGATGTCGCTGACAGGCAGCTATTGTTATGGCTCCCGACTGGGCAATTGTTGTTGTTGCTGCCGTTGTGGTTGCTCTGCTGCTGCTGCTGCTGCTGGTGTTGTTGCTGCTGCTGATGATTTTTGTGGCTGACATTTTGGCAGACGTTGCCACCGCCGACGCTGCAATTGAACAATTTCTGCAGCGCCGCCGTTGCCGGTGAACACATTGCGGTTGACATTGATGTAGCGACCGGATTTACGTAGTTTGTTGATATTGTTGTTGTTGTGGTTGTTGCTGCTGCTGCTGGTGTTGCTGGTGTTGTTGCTGCTGCTGTCGGTGATGCTGTTGCTGCGATTATTGTGGTTGCCATTGTTGCTGCTGTTGTTGCTATTGCAGCTGCCGTTGCCGTTGCTGCCATTGCTGCTGTTGATGGCATTGCTGACGAGTTGCCATTGCTGCTGCTGCTGGCGGCTGCTGCTGTTGCTGCTGCTGCTGCTGTGCCAAAACTTTTGAATTTATGCTGCAAACTGCAGGCGGCACTCGAGCAACTTGCGCCAATTGAATTCCTTGTCCTTGTTGTCCTGCTGCCATTCATTTCACGCCCAGTTGCCGTCATCTGCGTGTGCATCGCATGTGTGCCAAAGTCCTGCACAAATACCATCAACTTGAACAAACTTGAACTACAGTGAGGATTGCAAAACTTACGCCATACGAAGGGTTGTAGCCGGCATTAAGCACGTAAATCGAGTTCTGATTGCTGCACTGATAAACCATGTCATCCATTTTGTTCGCTGATTACAACAGAAAGATAATTAAATTAGTAAGTTCTGGCAAGCATTTCTGAACTTTTATACAATTAATTGTTTTATATTAATTTGCTTTTAATTATGGTTTTGAGTTGCGTGAATTCACAAACTGTTCTTCCATATCTTATATCAAGACGAAACCAATTTGATGGCATAGCTTTAATTTAATTTCTTAAATTATTCAATATATTGTTGTTTAGACATGCGAACAAATAATAAAAGTATGCAAATTTTGAAGCATTGATTCTGATTTTTATGCCAACTGAAAATTATCGCTACCCTGTCCCTAGTCCCATTTCAAGTTTTTGCGCTCAAGCCAAAAAAAAATAAAGAAAATTAATTTAAATTCTGATTGATGGAAATTCGCTGAACCGTCTGCTGTGATTTTTGTGTGTTGCGATTCGCATTTTGTGTGCTTGGCATTACCCGCTGAACTTTCAATGAATTTCGTCTCGTAAATCTCCCCCGAATTTCTCAAAAATCGCTGCTGTCGCTGCCTTCCCTGCTCCCCTCCGCTTGTCTGCCTCAGCTTCAGCTGTTCGACGGAAAGTGTTGATTGAGCTTGAGCTTGAGCTGTTGATGCTGCGCCCTGTAGTTTGTGTTCTCCTTGTTGCTCTTGCTGTTGCTGTTGCTGGTTTTGGTAATGGCCGGATGGCAGCTCGTGTTGCTGGTAATCAAAGCTGCAATTACCGCTGTACACGTCCAATTGAAGCGGAAATTTATGCGGCTGTTGTAGCGTGTAAACGCCAGCATCGACAGCGTTCGCAATGTGGCTCCTCCTGTTGCTATTCCTGTTGCTGTTGCTGTTGTTGCTGTTGCTGTAGCCCTTGTTGTTGTTGTAGCCAAACCAGCTCGTTAGCCACAAGGATTGTAAGTCTATAAAATGAATGTAGAGAGACCAAAAGAAAACCAAATGAATGAGTGAGAGGGAGAGAGGGCGAGAGAGAGAGAGAGAGAGAGAGTGGGAAAGTAAGCATATTGAGCAAAATAAGCAAGTTTTGCGGTTAACATGAAATGTAGCCCCAGATTTGTTTAATGCACAGGATGAGCATTCGTTCCATGTTCTCTGTTTGTTGTTGCCGCTGCTGCTCGACACGCAGAAGGACTTTTTTGTTATTCATGTAGCTCGCTAAGCATTCAACTTGTTTGCCAAGCAGACCGACTTTAACATACCCTGTGTTGAGTTGGCTCAAAAACTTAGTAATATTGAGTTTAACATACAAATTATTTTATTCAAAATGTTATTCAACGAAAGTTTCACAAAAGAAATACTATTTTAATTATAAATTATGATTATTAATTATAAATAAATACTAGTAATAATTAAAATAAATTACATAAAAACAATTTATATATGCACATTATAATTTATATATAATTAAATATTAAATTAACATATATTATATTATAACATATATTAAAAAGCTAAAAAGAATAAAGCTTAAGGAATGAAAATAAAAGCTTTCATGTTAAAGAAATTTAATTTAGTTAAGTTAAATAAGTAATTACAACAATAATAAATAATTTAATAAAAAATATAAATACCAAATTCGTTGAGAGTCTTCAAAAATGGTATTTAAGAAACAAGAAGTAGATATGAAGCGAATGACATACAAACTCTTAAAATGATAACAAAATCTGGAGTATTGAATTAAATAATATTTCGATGTACAGCTTAAAAGTCAACTGGATGTCTGGAAACCCTTTTTGACATTCAATTAATATTTAGATTCTTGGCTCGCACTATCGTCGGAAATAATCCACCCATTCAACACTTCGGCCTATAAAAGCCAAACCAACTGAGCGGCCTTGTCTGTCTGGGCCATGATAAAATTACGCTCGAAAGGCAGTTCATTGAAATGAACAGCAGCAGCAGCGATGACTCATTCCCTGGTCCATTAAAATCCGCACTTAAGTACGAGTCTTCGAGTGAATATATATGTATATATCTGTTCTAATTTTTTTGCGCTCTCTGTTTTGGGGACTGACAATGCGTTTGGCCAGTTTCAATGTTATCTCCACGAGGCACTAACAATGGCCACAGCTACGAATTTGTTTTGAGGCACGCAAAATAATCAAAAATAATCCTTTTGCCTTTCTTTTTTTGTGTCCTTGCCTGCTTGTTATTTTTTTATGTGTGTGTTTTTGTTGTTTTGGGGTTAGAGCGGAGCTTAGTTATGGATGCCATTGTTGGTCAGCTCGACCATTCGTCCAGTTTAGGCTAAGCCCATTGATTGTTTTCATTTCAGTGACAAGCCAGAAGGCCACACTGCGTATACGCAACGCAACGCAACGCAATTTGTGGGTACGAGTTTGCGTAAGTTTATCGCAGTCAAATGAATACACTCCAATTGTTCCGTTGCCCAATTTGTATGCATTATAATTTATTATGCAAAATCATGTGTCAAAATTGCCATTCGGCATTCTTCAGCGGCCCACCACACGAGGTCACACACGAGTACTTTGGGGTGTGTGTGAGTGTGTGTGTGTGTGTGTGTGTACTCATTTGGTTACTAAATCCGCAATACGAGCTAAGCCAGTGGCTCAGGATTCGCTCACGAATGATTCCATTCATCAAAATGTCACAACAGTTGCCCTCCAGGGTAAATCCGATAAAGCCAGCCAGCGAAATCTTTGTGATGTGCTGCCATTAATCGCAGCTAACCCTCCTCCATATGTGGACGAATGCGGCTGTATCTGGATAATATGGAGGGGTCAAATGCTAGCAAAACTAATACGTGTTAAAGCCAAAAATAGTCAGACACTGAGCGAAAGCTGACATTCGAAAAATGTGGGTGTATTATAGTTGTAACTGGCAACCCCTGATCGATAGGTAGTTCGATACTTGCCATCTATCAGGCTGTGAGATTAACTTGATCTTCGATACCAGCTGAACTCGGAAACAAATATGTCTGCATGTTGAGTATACGACCCTTAGCCGTGCTTTCACTATGTATTTATTTTTCTGAGACTGAGTGGGCAAGCAGGCAACTTCCAATGCAAAATTGTATTGCACAATATAAATATGTAAATTAAAAATAAATATATATTAAATTAAGTACCCAAAGCAATTGAGTCTATGATATTTTTTTAAAATGTATTTCATTGGTTTTATTAAGCTTGCGAATAGTTTGGCAATATAGATATTAGTACAGACAAATAGTCAATATGATTTAACATTTCTACCTATTAATTGTTCTCGTATCTATAAAAGTATGGAAGTCTGCAGAAATAATTTAGTAAGTCGAAGAATGATTTTATATTCTATAAAGTCCAAAAGTTGTCAATTATTATGTAGACTTAAACTTTTAGTTTGTAATAGTAAATCGTTTAAAAATGCAATCTATTGCGATGCTAGCAGTAATGATTATTACGAAATTGAATAATATTAAAAAGTCTTTAAAAAACTGAGTTGTCTCCCACCCTGCTGTATAGGGTAGCTTTTGTCGAACACTCTCCCATCGCTGTTTTGTTCTTGATACACACAAAGTTTGTGCAAAACTTTTCTTGCAGTGTATGCGCAGTATTACACACATCAACGGAACAGCTATTAATGGAAGGTGTCATTGTTGGCAACTGTTGTTGTTGTAGTTGTTGTTGAGTCTGCATGTGTGTTAACTTCTCATGTTGTTGTTGCTTCATTCTTTCGGTGTCCCAGCTGAAGGCGCTCGCTGCGAGCATTTCTAATGAGCGGCAATAAAGCAAATGTGGCAGGTGACATACATCAAACAATTTGCACATTATAATTGTTGACACGCTGTGCGACGTCGTCGACGTCCCAGACAATCCCTAAGCACGGTGCTCGGTGCTCGGTTCTCGGTTCTCGACCTGGAGGAGTGTCATTAGTAGCCCGAAAAATGGGGGAAGCCCCGACTGCTGGTTTCGTTTTCTAACACAAAATGCCTGGCTTTGGTTTATTTTATATTATTTGTTTGGGGCGCGTCGTGTCCTGTGCATGCTAATAATAAAACTTGTATTTATTTTAGGATTTGCGTAAAATGCCAGGCCCGTCCTCGGCCCCCGTCCTTAGCCCAGCTCTCATGGCTATGGCCATGGCAAGTCAGCCACTGGGCAAGCGACGAAAAGGCAAACAAGTCAAGCGAATCACAATAAGCGCTTTTCTGGGTCGACTTTCGGGTCGAATAGGGCCCCAAAAAACCCCCCCTCGTTGCCCCGCCCCTGACAACGATTCTGCCACGCCGCGGGGGCAGCATATCGCAGCCACTGAAGCGTGGCATATTTGTCATAATCAGCGCTTAGGCATACGACCATAGATTGGCATGAGTGTGCACACACTCCCCACAACCCGCCCTCTCCTCATGCAGTCCCACATTTGAGTGTGTGAATCTCTGACTATGACTGTGATTTGTGGCTCCAACTGTCTACTTCAAACTAACTGACGACCAGTCAGTGCTAGTTTTTTGCGACTGCCACTGAAAACTTTCTTAAAGCATTTAAGAACGCAATCCACGAATTGCCGAATTTATTTCAATAATAATAGAGAAGAAAACTTGTGATGTGCGGAACGAATTATTGTAAATATATAATGGAAATGTTAAATTAAGAAGGTAAGAAAGTAAGCAGCATCTAATTGTTATTTAAGAACTTGCTTTGTTCACAAATTGTCTTATAAACTATTTGGAATATGGTTATAAAATCAACCAGAATTCTGAAAGAGCTTATTTTGAAATTTATGCTCCCAATAAATTCTTAAGCAGAGGCTCATTTGAGTATCCTTATCAAATTTTGCGGTCCAGCTCTAGTTGTTTTTTTTATCTAGGTGTTTATTGAAGTGAACGGATGGAAAGACTTTCATGAAGGGAAATATATTAAGAGACACCAACAATGAAACATTAAATGCTTTGAGTTATCCATCTGTATGTTACTTTTCGAAAGAATTGAAAAATTATTATACAATTCTAGTCATAATTCAATGAAATTCTCTCTCTCTAGCTTACTTGGGTATCTTTAGCAACATTTGTGTTTTTTTTTTTATTTAAGTGTGACAGAGAAAATGATGGAAATGAAAAATAATATGTTTAGTGAGACTAACAATGCTACTTTATAAGCTTACAGATTGATTTCTCCTACTGCGTGTTACTTATATTATTAATTGTTATTACATTAATATACACATCTAGTCTCTGCTTACCGGGTGTAAAAACAGAACGCACAGGTTTGCAGCTTCCTATATGGCAATCTAAAAATTCATTAACAGGGCCCAGTATTTCTGTTGGTACTTTCCATGCATGTGCAAAGGCAGTGTTATGAGTTACTGGCAATGTATGTGACAAAAATGTAGTCGAGAGGAACAATTCGCTTCTAAATTCGACTGCTCGTATTAGATCTTGAGCAACAAAATTGCAGTCTGCTTGCATGGAAATAGACTTTTAATTGGCAATTTGTTATACGCTAAGAAGTTGTGAGCTGTGCGTGGCGAGTGTTTTGCTGTCGAGCACGTTCGTCTGCAGCGTTCGCATTTTCGTATTTCGTATTTTTTTGGGTGTGAGACTTGAGCAAACGTTGGGGAAAACGCGTTATCGCCAGTTCCGGGAGGCAAATATTTGTCAGACAAATTTGGAGTGCTGTAGGCAAAATCCGATATCGAATTTAGACGCGGAGTCGGGCACAAAATGGAGGCCGGCGAGGAGAAGACACAACCGCAGGCATGTCCATATACGCTCGCATGTGAGCGCGCCAGAGGGGGATGCTGGAGGGGGGCAGGCGACTGGTCATAAATTTGATGCGGGCATAAAAAATGTTTTCGATTTGCTTCGATGCTCACATAAATTGAAAGGTCACGTATTCGCAGGTGTCTCTCGCTCTCCGTCCACCTGCCCTGGAATGCAGCAACAAATCAATATAAAAGTTCGCTTTCAATGCTAAATGTTATTTTAATGCAGATGTTTTCATTTATTTATTGCAAACTACAAACAAATATGTGGTCGATCATATTATGCTGCGCTTTGTTTGTGCAATGGCTTTTGTTTTGTTAGTCCCCCATAAATCCACATCCCGAAATGCATATAAACAATTTAATCCGCATTTTTCGGCATGCGAATGCGACTGTATCACCATAATAATAATAACAACACAGCATACAATAGATCCCGGCATTTGAATCTGACAGAAAGGCAATAAATTAACATTTTATGCAAACAAATCCTGCGTATTTCGTGTGTTGTTCGTTGTGCGTTGTGCGTCGGGGATTTTCCCATTATGCAGTTCTGTAAGCCTTTTATGGAGCGATTATCGAAATATATTTTTGGCATTCCAATAAGCAGTTATTCAAAGCGGATTTCGATTGCTTGTTGCCATGCCCATTTGCCATAATGCCAGTTGCCAGTTGCCAGTTACCAGTTACCAGTTGGTCAGTTCCTTTCGCGTTCGTTGTTGGCTTGTTATTTCTGTTTTATTGCGTATACGTAATGCGCTGAAGCCGATAAGCGGCGTCTGCATTTGTAATGTTAATCAACAGCGATGAGAAGGAGAGGTTCTCTTTTTTTCGCCTTGGCACGTGTCCGCTGCAAAGTTATGGACGGAACTAAGTTTGTGGTTTTGTTACCCAAGGAAATGCCCCGAATATTTCACTTTGAAAGATCTGAAGGCTGGCAAAGTCACACACACAGATTTTTACACACTTGTAATGAGAATCTAGCAAATAAATTCTCTAAGGGTCGCTCGCTTTAAATGCTGAGGCAATCAAGAGAGCAACAACAGTCGCCAGAGGAGCGAAGAGGGAGGAAGAGGCGAGGAGAGCACTTGAAATGTGAGGCATTTATGTTTGAGGCCAGCTGGCACTCGAAAGGAGATAAGCATTATTTAAGAAATATGCCAAGTGCGTGTTTATACACCAACAAATACACACACACACACACACACACATTCTGTCGACCACACACACACACACACACACACACACACACACACGCATTTTGCCAGTGGCAAAATTTACATGAAGCTAAGCAAATGTTTGCGCTGTCACATGTTTAATGTTGTTGTTGATGTTGTTGATGCTGTGGCTCGTCGTGTCCTGTTTCATGTTATTGAAGAGCAGATATTAGTCGTAATTAATTAAAGCAAAACATTTCGACTAATTGGAAGAAATGCCATAACATTTGCTTTCATACGACAAATATTTGATTTGCTTTTTAGCCAGGTCAAAAGTGAGCAGCAGCAGAACAGCGATAAGGGAGAAGCAGCTAAAAACGCATATCAGCAATGCGCCAAATGCGAATTGAGAAGCAGAAGTCGCCACCCACACTCTACAACGACAACAACAAGGACAACGACAAGGGACCAGGACCAGGACCTTGGACGAGGGGACGGTTCACTTTCAAGTCTTGCGGCACTTCAATTCTAATGGAAATGGCACATAAAACAGAAAACAGAAAACCAGAAAAAAACCACATAAAACAAAAAAACAGCAAATAAAAACAGCGACGTTGAGAGTTGGAATCATCAGGACAAGCGAGAGAGCAGCCAATTCAAAATGCCTGACCCCAGGACAAGGACAGCCAGATTGGTGTGTTCGTTGTCGGCAGCTGGCAGGACATGAAGACAGCACGACATTGGAACAGCGGGACGGCGGGACGGCAGGACACGGCGATGAAGTGTACCAAAAACTTGAAGTACGTGGTAAAAAATATTCGTTTTCTCTTTTTGTGAATTTCTTTGTTGGTTTGCTGCCAATGTAAACACATTAGATATCTGCTCAGTTCTATCTATCTATCTGTGCAGACGCATCTCCATTCTGGTTTTCGTTTTCTCCACAACTTTCTCCTCGCCTCGCCTCGCCGCATTGTTTTGTTCGGCTCATTTTATTTTATTCGTAGTGTCACGATGCTCGACAAAATATTTGCTTAACAATAAAAGGCATCTGGCGCATGCCTTGAGCACGCAACACAATCACTCATTGCCGGTGTGTTGAGCACACTTACTTTGCATTTATTCGCTTTTCACTTTAGCGATTGAGATAAGCTCAACTCGGCGATTGAGACAGCGAGAGTGATTGCGTCTCTGTGTGTATTTGTGTGGCAATGAGATAGCCTGTTTGTCTTCAAGCTGAAATCAAATGTCATTTGCATTTTTGCAGACACATTTGATTTTCTGCGCTTTCATCTTTTTCAGCTCGCCCCCAACACTAGACTGCAATAATTTCTCATTTCTCCAGCACTTTCAACCGCTTGGCGCGTGCCCAAATACCACACACACACACACTCACACACACACACTCGGAGATGGACTCACTAAATATTCACTAAATGCAACCAAATTTTGTCATTTGTTTCAGACGTGCTTTGATTACACAAAGACTTTCGCCTCCCTGTGTCCACATTCTGCCTCGGCTTTGGCTTTGGCTTCGGTTTTGGCTCTGGCTAGAATTAGTGCAGAAGTGAAACGAGCAGAAAACACAAAAGTTTTCTAGCCAAAAACATTTTTAATATGCGAGAGCTGATTGCAGGCAATCTTAAGCATAGATTTCAAGACGAAATTAAGTTTGGACTACTCATTAAACTGCCCTCGGCTGCTCAAGTGTGGGCATCAGTTTCAGGCCAAAACCAACTGACAGAACTTTCATGTGATTTCAGTTTGGCAGTTCGTAGTTCGCAGCTCGCCTTGGCAACGGCTCCGCATCCGGATTGATCGGGCACGTGGTGCAGCTACCTGGTTTGCACTTCACTTTTTGGGTACGAGAATGTGTGCGTTTTCATTATGGTTTTTGTGTGCTTCTGTGTGCTTGTTTTGCCAAGTCCTTTATTATAAATAGTTGAGTCACTTAAGGGGATTAATGCTGAAATTAGTTTACGCCACAGTTACAGTCACTGTCACAGTTGGCGATGACGACAAATCAGTTGGGACTGGCAGCTGGAACACATGCTGAATATTAGATTTGCCACAAGACTCGCTCATTAATTTGAATTAATATGTATATAGTACATAAGAAGTCTATCCGCCTGTCAATTTTGCTTTGACATCGAATTTAATCAATGCAAATGAATGCCATAGCTGTAATTCGACAGAGATATCTCATTGAAAGTAAATTAACAAGTAAATACATTGATAACAACGAGGGAGACATACAAAAGGCTTTCATCGACATGCGAGCATCAAAGTGTTTAAAATTTGCATATTAAGATTATTTATTTAATTTGCGTATATCGATGTGTGCTGCCAATTTGTGGCATATTGGGAAACCAGCATAGTTTTTGAGAAATCTAATTTTATAAATAGTAAAAATTTGCCATTTGTGTCAATCGACAAATATTTAAACCAAAACAATTGTGGGCGCATAACTCAAACCTTTCCTCCATTTTTGATACGATATTTGATGTCGAAATTGACATTGCCAAATGTTTAATAATAAATATTAGGGTTTGGCAAGCAATTTGGATCAATAAATTATATTGACATTTTCTAGTGTCAATTTAAAATATTTTGCTGTATAATTCAAATTTATTTGAGCATTCCATACATATACTTGGCATAACAAAAATCAACAATTTATTTTGGATTTGTATTAGTTTTTTGAATCTATCAATTCACCATCAGATGGGGTCAGTATAGTGACTTTATATAGTTTAGTTTCTTGAACATTTATGAAGATCTCTTTACACACCTATTAAAACAGTTGCACTGCTTGCATCATCTGCACTGCCAGCAAGCAGTGCAAAGCGTAGATTGTGTGTAAGCAGTACTTTTCGATGTTACTTATTTTCTCTTTTAATCAACTGTATCTAAATAAGCTGCAGTCGAGTGCAAATGAAGAGAAGCTTTTGCAACAAATTCAAAATTCATGAAATTGTCTGTTGGATTGTATTGAATGTTACTTGCAATTCAATATTTTTAATCTGCTTTATAGTTTTTGTGACTATGTCAAGTTAATTTATAATAGACTCGTCTGCAATCTTTATCTTGACAATATTTTTAATACTCCACTGGTTTTCTTTTATTAGTAACAAATTTGTATTGCGCCAGAGCCGCAACTCTGATGAAATGCACGCGAGCAAGTGAATGAGCGACAGAGAGAGGGAGAGAGAGAAAGAGCGTCTAAAATAAAGTTGATCACCCACATGGATAGCGATAGGTAAATCCTTTTCTTATCTAAAATACATGCTAACATTTCGCTTTATTTTATAGTTTGCGCTTCGCTTAACTTCATTTCGTGTAACTTTTATTATTGTTTCAGCAAATAAATATTATTTTACATTTGCTCGCTACTTTGCAAGGCAAACAATTTTCGTGCTCTCTTTTCATATCACGTGCTCGCGCTCTCACTAAAGCAGGCAAAACAGCTGGTGACGCTCTCTCGCTCTCTTGTGCTCTCTCTCAGCGGCTCTCGCATTGTGTATGTGCTGTTGTGGACAGCGTTTATATATATTCGGGGAGAGTAATCAGCTGTTTTTTCAGTGGCATTTTACCGGTCGGTGAAGTAAGACGACAAAGAGCAGCAACTCTATCGAGCTGAGCGTCGATTCTATCGTGTGTATTTTACCCCGGCCACCCCACCGTCATCCCCTTCGCCGACATGGCACTCGTGGAATTATTTTTTCTGCTCACGATTATTGGTGCGTTGCTGTACAAATGGTCGGTAGCGAGTTTCGGCTTCTTTCGCGGCCGGGGCGTGGCACATCTGCCGCCCAAGCCGCTGCTGGGGAATACGCCGCTCTCGGTGCTGATGGGAAGCGGTTCCTACCTGCGGCACAACCTGGAATTGCATCAGCAGCTGAAGCAAAACAAAATCTACGGCGTCTACAATCTAAGCGAGCCGCTCTACTATCTGGCCGATCCGGAGCTGATTCGTCAGGTGGGCATCAAGCACTTCGATAACTTTGCGAATCATCGCAAGGGCATCACGGATGAGAATGCCACCGGCAATGATTCGGTGATATCGAAGTCTTTGCTCTCGCTGAGGGATCGTCGCTGGAAGCACATGCGTCAGACCTTGACGCCTTCCTTCACTGGCGCCAAGATACGCCAGATGTTCGAGCTGATCGACGCCTGCAATGTGGAAGCTGTGTCCTATGTGCAGCGCCAGCTGGAGAACGAGAGCAACGAGGGCGTGGAGCTGGAGGTGAAGGAGTTCTTCACACGCTACACCAACGATGTGATTGCCACCGCCGCCTTTGGCATCAAGGTCAACAGTTTTGTGGATCTGCAGAATGAGTTCTTCACGCTTGGCCAACGCGTCTTGCAGTTCAGCTTCTGGGGTGGACTCAAGGTGATGCTCTACATTCTCCTGCCCCGTTTGATGAAGGTAAGTCAAGTGCAATAGATTCTTTATAGCCCTCTTAGTCAATCTGTCTGTCTGTCTGACCGGCCAGATAAGTCGATCGCAGAGACTATAATTGGGAGAGCTTCTAGATATAGGAACAATACTGTTTATTGTTGGATGTTATTTTTACAATTTCGATATAATATTTTTATGCAATATTAGTCTAACCTTCTGTCTGTCTGACTGTCTAGATAAACACCAGGAACTCAAAGATTATAGTGTCTAGAGCAACCAAAATTGTTATCAATAGTCTTTAATGATAAATGTTACTTTTCGAATTTGGCCATGTCCGATTTCAGCCACTCAAATCGAAAATAAAATTAACATTTTTCATAATCTTACTATTATGTCATGTCAGTCTTTCCGTCTGTCTGTCTGCCTAGATAAACACCAGGAACTCAGAAGCTGTAATTGTCTTCATTATTAACCGCTATCTTTTAACTTATCCCATTTGCTTCTCTTTAACTTATTTAAATGGGTTTCTAAACAAAATTTGAACTCTTTTTAGGCGCTGCGTGTGCAAGTCATGGACATGAACAATGTGGAATACTTCAAGCGTCTGGTGTTCGGCGCCATGCGGCAACGCCGAGAGCAGAAGATTGTGCGTCCGGATATGATACACCAGCTGATGGAGGCGCAGCGTCTGTTCAAGGAGCAGCAAGCGAAGCAGGAGGAAATGCCGGCGGGTGCTGCTGAATTTAACGATGAGGATTTGTTGGCACAGTGTCTGCTCTTCTTTTCGGCTGGCTTCGAGACCGTCTCCACCTGCCTGTGCTTCACCACCTACGAGCTGCTCATGAATCCCGACGTGCAGCAGAAGCTCTACGACGAGATCGCCGAGGTGCAACAACAGCTGGCGGGCAAACCGCTCGACTACGACAGCCTCATGGGCATGAAGTATCTGGACTGCGTCATATCGGAATCGTTGCGCAAATGGCCGCCAGCCATCGTCGTCGATCGCATGTGTGCCGCCGACTTTGAGCTGCGCGACGAGCAGGACGAGCTGCTGGTGAAGCTGCGCAAGGACGAACTGGTGCACATACCTATTGTGGCGCTGCATCACGATCCCGACAACTTTGACGAGCCCGAGGAGTTCCGCCCCGAGCGATTTGATGACGAGCACAAGCACGAGATTCGTCCGTTTACATATCTGCCCTTTGGCATTGGGCCACGAAGCTGCATTGGCAATCGCATGGCCCTAATGGAGGTGAAGTCACTCATCTACCAGCTCGTGCTGCGGTTCCAATTGCTGCCCGGAGAGCACACCACGCGGGACATGCTGAGCAGCATTGTTGGCTTCCGGTTGGAGCCCCGTGAGCTGTTCTGGTGCCGTTTCGAGCCAAGGAAAGCTGCCGACAGCCAAACTAACTAATTAATTGGCAATAATCCCCATGGCTAATCCCGCTGCCTGCTGCCTTTGAACTAAAACCCAATGGCACAAGCTCGGAGTTGGAATACGCGCAATCGAGGCGAGATTTCAGCATAAAGCGCTCTGCATTACTTTATAATACAGTTCTTTACGCTTAATCTTGGATGCACTATTTGAAGCGTGAAATCGTTTTCAGACAGCAGCTTAATTGTATTCAGTAGGAATAAATAATAAAAGTTAAACACCAAAATATTAAAATGCTTCTGTGTTCATTTTTCAGCTGTCCTCCAAAGATTTCTGCCAATTTAAAATCGTTTAAAATTAAAAAACGAGGAGAGAAAAGTTATTTTATTTTCCTACTTCATTCAACGTTTGAGCTTTTGAAGTCTCATTTGGCCTATTATTAAAATGCAATCAGTTCGTATCACATTATGCAAAATATGTGAAAGAAAAAAGTAAAATTATTAAATTATTATATACGTTTTAAGCTGTTCTTAAAGCTGTTTGAAGCCTTAATATGCTGGCAAAAGCTAGTGTCATTCAACTGTAATCAGTTCGTATAAAATTATGCAAAATAATGGCGAGCGAAAAAAACGGGACGTGAAAAAACAAAAGCCAAAAAATCGCGCAATTTATATTGTTGGTGCTCCGCATCGCGATGAAAAGCTGACAAATTTGCCATGGAAATTTCTCTACTTTGTAGGTGGCAGCCACGTCATAACACTGTCACAACATGATGGTCACAGCAGCAACAACAACAAACAAAAATATATTTATGACTGGGTGAATGTGGTTACGGCGACAACAACGAGAACAGCAGCAAAGCAGCCGCAACAGAAACAACAGACGTGTTAAACGAAATCACACGAGCCAACATACGAGAGCCATGCCATATACACAAATAAATACACCTCCATATGGGCCGACGGAGGGCCGGCGGAGGGCGGCAGGACATGGCGCACAAAGGCACATTAAGGATTATTTATTGGACGTTATTTTTCAGGCGGCATTAAAATTTTTGTACATTATGAATTACATTTCACTTGTGTCATAAACCGCGTAAAAAATGTTACTCCGACAGCGGTTAAAAGGCGCAGCGGGGTAGGGGGACCGAGGACTCAGATTCCTGGGAGCTAAGAAACTTAGCAAAATAAACTAATTTATGTCGATAAAGTGCCAAAGAATTTAGTGTGATTTAGAGCGGAAAACTCTTGTTGAAATAATTTATGTGTGTAGTTACCGACAACATAACATAGCCTTGCAATTTTGGGAGAAATAATATTGCCAAATTGATGAGCTGCCCAATTAGTGAGACTTTAAGGTTGGATTACAAAGAAGATTTAGAACAAAATTTCATTTAAAAATAATGGCAATATATCTATGCAAATTGCATTTCAGTCGCATGCAATATTTTGCATGATTTTATATTGTGGATAGTTGAATATTTTCAGTTTGATCTTTTTCAAATTGCACTCACTAAAAGCCGAAATAGTGCAAAAAGTGTTGCGTCTGCTTTTAATAGTTTTTCACACATTTTCCCAGCTGGCAGTGAAATATTCCCAAATCAGATTTCATAAAGCCGAGCATTGAGTCGGGACTCGCTGGAATAAAGTGCTTGTGCGTATGGCCATTAAAGAGTTGTTGGGCGCGATAAAAAAATGCAATTAAGCTTGGCACTGCTAGATAGACCAAACGAGGGAGCGAGATGGTGTGAAGCGAGTGAGAGAGAGAGATGAGGGCACATACTCGCATTATATTCACACAAAGTTACAGGCGTAATTAGCCGCAATATTTAACTTTGGCCTGTGGTTCATAAAACTTTCAACGTGGGTCAAATTAGTGGCAGGTTTTTTATTGGCTACATTTTCAAGTTGTTTGCTGTTTAATAGCCGCAACAACAAGAACAACAACAACAACAACACAACAACAACAATAAAAACAACAGCCATAACAGCAATAACATCGAGAAGAACAACAAGCATGTGCATGTTAATGTCCTTTGGGGTCAAGTATACGAGCTGTGGCCTCCTCCCCGAGGGTGAATCTGGAGATGAGCTGGCGTCCAGTCAACACATGTGAAACTTGCAGCGCAGCGACCGAATGTTGCAGCACAGAAGAAGGATGAAGGATGAATCCAAAATGGTTTTGCCACTTTGCTTTTTATGTGCAAAGTTAATGCCTGATTTTTGCAGCTCTGCCGTTGGCAAAAATTCGGTCGAACGTGGCGTATGCGTAATCTCTTAAAATGTAAGCGTAAACAACATAAAATTCAGCAACGAGCAGCAGACGAGACAACAAACCGCAAAACGAGTGCCGTCGTCTGTCGTCTGTTTTTCCAGTGTTCACGAAAAGCTTATCAATCAATTCGGGCTGCCAGCGTTGGCGCTGGAAGGGAGCTTCTACTATCTGACAGAGGTCATAAAGAAAACTTTGGCGCCGCGACCGCTAGACGCCAGTGACGACGCCAGCCCTCAACTCGCTCCCTTCGCCCGCATGCTGCTGCTGCTGCTGCTGTTGCAGCATCGCCAAAAAACAAGAACTCGGGCTTAGCTACAACAATAAAAATTGCCACAGTCAGCCAAAAGGAGGAGGAGGAGGCAGGAGGAGTTGAGGCAAGGACGATACAATGATAATACCAAGCATAATAACAGCAAAACGCCGTCATCACAATAACAACAACGACAGGAAGAGCGAGACGGACAAAGGAGCAGAAAGGGAGGCAGAAGCCAAAGGGAAAAGCCGAGAGAAGCGCTCAGCACTTGAGCACTAACAATTTTGGCACAATGGAAAACTGTCGCAGATTCCTTTGCCACCATCTTCGTCTTCGTCTTCATCTTCGCCTTCGCCTTCGCCTTCGCCTTCGCCTTCTTCTTGGTTTCGTGCTTGCGCGATGCGTTCGCGATAAACACGAAGTGATAACATTTACCATACATATGTGTGTCGATTTGTTTATGTGTTTGTTGTTTGTGTATTGGGGCGTGCTGAAGCAAAAAGAGAAGCGAGAAAAGTTCCTCGCGTTCTGAATTGTGAATTGTGGGTGCCTAAAAATAGGCGACTAATCAAAATAGATGCCAATTTTAGCGAGCACACATACATATGAATACGTATTAAGCTTTGTTTGAAATCAAAAATCTTTAAATTGCATTTTTGTTCTGGTATTCAACAATAGGAGAGTACAAATATTTGGCAAAGCTGAAGCAAAAAGAAAATTTGATTCCTCATTGTCGCAGTTTACTTGCCAATCAATTTGGGAATGCCGAATGAAAAGTTTTATTTGTGCATTATATATTTGAGAGAAATTTATTAAGATTTTTTGAGAGAAATGTATTTTAATTTCACAGGATTTTTAACTTCGAGTTCACTAGTATTTGTGGATAGTTTATTTGAGAAAAAATTATCAATATTATCTTAGAGCAATGTATTTTAATTATGAAAGAGTTTTTTCATCGAGAAACGCAACTGTTGTTTAATTAATTAATTTGTGAATACTCAAGAAAGTATTGTTTATGCTGGTCATTAAGGACATTATTTTAGACAAATTTACTATTTTAATTGTGCAAGATTTTTAACTTTTAGTTCCTAGTATTTATGGATTATTTATTTCCGACCAATTAATAATATTTAAAAAAAAAAAGAAAAGTATTTTAATTTTTTAAGATTTTCAGCCTCGTATTCGTTTAAAATAAATTCAACATTATTAAAGAGAGAGTTTTTACTTCGAGAATTGCAACTTTTGTTTAATGAAATATTGTTTGGTGGATCATATGAAATTATTATTTATACTGGTCATTAAATTTGTAATCAAATAACTTTTTATGTTTTGCTTTAATAATAATACTTAACGTTTATTTCAATAACATATCGCGATTATTATGCAGTGGTTAAAACTACTTCATAAAGCGTTGTTTGAACATTTCGCTGCCCTGAAAAGTATGCTATATCTTTGAGACCTTCGTTTGGCAGTGATAGCGAGTTCAGTTTACGAGTTATTCCGCCTGCCGTCTCGTGTACCAACAGCTGTCTCACTTTTACATGTTTACAATGTTTTTCATTTTATGTTGTATGCGTTGCTTTAAGCATTTTCTTTTTTTTCCCCCATCTTTTTCTTATTTTGAGCTTAACGAAACTTGTCTGTGTTTCGCTGTTGACTGTGGCTGAGGCTTTGGCTTTGGCTGCTTGAATAAATTGTGTGCAGGGCGTCGCTTGCTTTGTGCCTCAGTTCTCTTGAAATTCAAGATTCAATAAGTACGCGAACTACATGAGTATAGAAATAAACTTATATGAAACGAGGAGCACAAGCAGCATAATTTCGAGTATCCTTCAAGTACACACAAGTTTCTTCACAAGTTTCCTGTTTGCCTCGTGCCTTTGCAGCAGCAGCAGCAGCAGCAGCAGCAGAAAAATAAACATAATTTTATTCTTCAATGTGGCTCTTATAATTTTCCTCTCTTATTCGTTATTTTCCCTTTAAATATGTAACATTGAAAATGTTACCGAAACTTATTTGGCAAGTGCCTTTTGACAGAGAGATTGTGGTGTTCTGGGTTTTTGGCTTCTGTTTTTTGAATAGTTTCCCTTTGAGTTCCTTGCGTTTCAGCCCGGCTATAACTATTATTGTCTAAGGCACACTGGGAACTGGCCAAGCGGAAATTCGTTTGTGTTTGTTTGTCATTGTCATAGCTGAAAGGACGATGCATCACACACATGAATCCAACCGCCACGATGATGACTTGGATTGTAATACTTTTTAGTTGAGTGGGGACAGAGGGGAGGCGAGGTGTGCGGCATAAATGTGCCACATATTTGTGTGACATTTTTTGCTTTTGGTTGCATGGTCACAGGCACCGTCGCAGTCGCAGTCACGGTACGCGGAGCATGTGGCATGTGGCAGCCAGCAACAGCAACTTTTAATATTTTCCATTTTAACAGCCCTAAGCTGCCTTAATGCCACCTGCAGCAGCTGTTGTGCCCGCACATTTATGCATCAACTGCTGTTGCCGCCGCCGCTGTGTGTGTGGCATGTGGCATGTGGCAAGCGGCAAGCGGCAAGCCGGGGGGCGGCTGCCGTGTGATTTGTGTGTGCCCGCGGCAATTTGTCAGGCAAAGCGCAAACAGGCAAACTGCATTTGGTTCGTTTCGCTTTCGCTAACGGCGCAGCCGCAAAATATGCTACAAAACGCTGCCAAATGTATATTTATCTGCGTGCAACCACGCGGCGCATGAGTAACGTCCGTTGCAAATAGAACAAAACATTATTCATACGAAATTCAATTTTCTACAATACCCGGAAAACCATTGTCCATGCGGTCGACACACCAAATCCCATAAAATTTGTATTTTCAAAACCAATTTCCGAGTTTGACTAAACAAATAATTTCAATTGTTCGTAAGTTTTCGCAAGACTACAAACAATTATTTTAATTAAATAGAAATTGTAATAATTTGTGTGAAATTTGTATTCACTCATATTTATTTTAGAAAGTATGAAAATAAAACAATTCGTAACTTCAATGCATAATCCACTTCCCGCTCAACAATGGAAAATATTATGAATTTTGTATGCGTTGATATTTATTTAAGCAAGTGCAATAATTTTAATGCACATGAAATAACACTTTTTCAATAGTAAAATAATGTTCGACGTCCTGCTCAATAATTTACAAGTATTAGGCGAAGATCTAACAATAATTTATTTATGTCCCAACATTTCGAAATGAATATTGAAGTTAAATGCAGCTTGATGTTTGAAAACATGTTTATGCATTTCAATTGTTACTCTAGCCAACTAGCCTGTTTTCAATAATTAAATGTTGTGAAAATATTTGCTTTATGTCACAACATTTTTCAATGTAATTGGTTCAGTAATTTACTACTGTTTAAGCCATCTACAAAGGCAACATTTAATTAACAATATGTCGCAAAAGCTCTATTATACTTGTATGTTCTATAAGATTCTCAATCGATAGCAAGGTAGTTTCGTGGCTTTAGCTCATTTCGTAGTGGCTTGCGAACTCTCTGCATAATATAAGATAAATTAATTTTGTGCTTTTGCATTGGGGGCAGGAGCTGCATACTTCGCTTAACGTACAGCAAATTGCAATAATGTCAGGCATTTATGGGAATTCGGAATGGGAATGGGAATGGGAATGAGGAAGCGAGGCAGCGAGGCAGCGAGGCAGCGAGGCAGCGAGTGAACAGCGAAATTTCAGGAATTTACTGAGCTCGAACTCAACACTCAACACTTGGCACATCCGGCACAACGGTCAACGGCAACGGCAACGGCAACGGTTGCCGGAAGTCACCTAGTTGACTTCTTTCTTGTTGTTTCTGCTGCTGCTGCTGTAATTGCTGTTGTTGCTGTTGTTGTTGTTGCTGCTGCCGCTGCCAGCTGGCGTTGGTTTTTAACATCATCCAACAGCCGCGCATTGGACGGCGTTAATGAACAGCAGCCTGTGGCAGGTGAAAGAGAAGACGTGGAAAAAAAGCAACTTGGCAAGAGGAAATCGCCTGGCCAAGAGCCAGAAGTGCTGGGAGTGAGAGGGGAGAGGAGGGGAGAAGAGAGGGAGGCGAGTGCTCAACTTACTTTTTAGCAAATCCGCCAGTGTCGTAAAGTCGTTTATTTCAACTGTGGCGAGACGTAAATGAAGTTAATGTCGACGTCGTTTTACGGTTGTCCTTGCTACTGCCACAGCATCAACATCCACATCCACATCCACATCAGCTTCTTCTGCGTTCGTCTTCAGCTGCTGTTTCGTGTCCTGCTCCCCTGGCCAGCTAGTCTGCTTGAGGTGATGTCCTTCAGCTGGCTGTCTCGAGTCCTTATCGTTTCTCACTTTGCATTGCGCCCGTCGCGTCGCGTTGTTGTTCTGCTTCTGAATGCGAATGTTCTTTTTGTTTTTGTTCTTTTTTGCTTTAGCTTTGACAATTGCTTTCTCCTCGATGCGTCTGCGTGTGTGTGAGTGTGCGTCTGTGTCTGTGTCTGTGTCTGTGTGAGGCACGACAGGTGTGATAATAAGTATAATGACTCTGCGGCAGCTGAGTTCGGTTCGCATTTGGTTTAACTACGAATATTCTATGGCACCTGCCATTCGCTTTTTATTTTTATAATACCTCCCAAAATAACGTTAGCCCCAAAGTAATTGGATCAAAGCGGAGCTGGCAGAAAGGATAATGCTCGGCAGCTTTAATGAGCATTTTTAAAAACGAAGCGAAGCTGATTCACATTTGGCTCGCCAACAATTAATCTTATCTCGTGAGTGACATTTCCGGCGCGTATCATTCGCTGGCCATTTAGGGCCAAAAGTCGAGTCAGCCAGTCAGATAATTATGGCTGAAACACAGAGCGACTAACTGATATCGCCTGACTATATCCCAACGCAGCTTTATTAAATCTAATGGCCGCTCTGCTCCAGCCAAGCAAAGTGCTTCAAAGTGGCATGGGGCATGGGGCATGAGGCAGGAGGTGTTGTGGCTGCTGCTGCTTTGGCTGCTTCGGCTGTGGCATTACAATAAATAACAAACAGAGCCCAGGAACATGCAGCCCACTTAATAGTTGCTTTGCGCACCATTATATAAACATGACTCCAGCGCTGGCTTTAACTCGGACTCGAATTCGGGTTTAGTTGTCGGTTCCACAGCGCAAATTCTTTTTTGGCACAGATAATCAGGCAGTCAGCCAGCCAGCTGAATGTTTATACATCTGTCTGTCTGTCTGTCTGTCTGTCTGTCCGTCTGTCTGCCTGTGCGAGTGTGTTTGTGTGTGTACACACACATTGTATCAGTTCGGCCACATTGTCAATATATACACACGCTCTTGCTGGCACTGAAGCTAAGCTCAACAGCAACGGCAACAGCAACAACATCAAAGCCGCCCGCCAGTCGCCAAGGACTTCATGATGGGCCCAAGGATGGGGATGAGAATGAGATGTAGAGTGGGCAGGACAGAGAGGCAGAGATTTGCGAGAAGGGCGCACGAATGCGTATAAACGTTGAATATTTAATAAATGCAGAAAGGGATAATATAAAAAACGTGAAACGCGGCCAGCGAAATCAAAACAAAACTAATTCACAAGACTGCTGAGATACCGCGTAGCTTGAAAACAGTAAAATAATAAGACTGGAGAGTAAAACTAATACAAACTAAACAAAATGCAAAAACATTAAACAATTCTTATAAACTTGAAAAATGTCTCAGTAAAATTTAATAAGAGCTGTAGTTATTAATTAACCGAAGTAAAGTTGAATTTTTAATTTTATTCTGAAAATATAAATATAAAACAAAATTAATAAATATAATCGAAACATATTTATTAAACTAAATTAATGATTACAAATTAAATAATTTTGCATAGTTTTCAAAAACTAATATTTCGAAATAATGTGAAAATATTTACATATTTATCATAGATATTTCGACATTATTTAAAATATTTACAACTTGATCTTATTTGCAACTAGATAAAGTGCCACAATATTTACAGAAAATAATAATCATATAAAATAAGTTAAAATTTAAAAAACATCGCTTCAGTTTAAAATAAATTGTAAAAAGCAAACGTATTCTAAAAATATTTTGTTACCTTAAAATAATTTAACCCAAGCAACGATTATATTTAGAGTCAAATTGAATTTAAAAATGAGTATAAGAGACATTAAAATAAGTTTTGACTGTTGTTAAAAGCACAGCCTCGTTTGCTGCTATTTTAAATGATAGTTAATTGGTTTCAAGATTTGCACAGCAATCGCTGATAAGTTCAAGTGCATTGCACTTGTTCCACGTCCCGCAATGAAAGGGCGACGTTGAATGCCACATTATGAGCGAGAAGCGAGGGAATTTGCTTTCTTTTCTTAAATATTTTTTGTTTTTCTTGCATTTTGATGGCGATGATAAAAAAGGTGGCCACGTTAAGGACACAATACATGGCGAACGCGCTTTAGTTGCAGACGTTGTTGGCCAAAATGCTTTTGATATTTTATTCATGGACTGCGGCGCCTGATGCTGGCGTTGGCATTGTTCTTGGATCTGTTTTGTTGCCGATGGTGTTTGGCGCTGCTGTCAATTGGCATTAGGCCATTATAATTTATTGATAAACAACAAGAGAGCGGCAACTAAGCGGCTTTGCATATTACAAAATCAGACGAAAATTGAGCGAGTCGTTTTGCTGTCTAATTATTTGACGGGCGCCAAGAAAGAAGCTGGCAACGCAGCAGAAGAAGGCGTAAGGTAAATACTGAAGGCGCGCAATTAACGTGGCCTAAAGCTAACCACGCTCACTTAGAGGCTAATGCGTTTACCCCCCAAACACACACACACACGTATCGAGACGTAAGAACGTAAACTGTGTACCGTTAACCGTGACGAAGCGTTTGGCGTGACGTAAGCATAACGTGCGCTACCTTCGGCGTGCTGCCTTCAACTGATTGCGATTGCCGAGAATTATGAATCTGGATGCTGCCACGCCACGAGCTGCCTCAATTTTCGGAGTTCGCACTTGCCGTCGGAGTCGCGTCCCGTCCCGTTGCATGCAACTCGTGGCACTGGGGCACTGGCACAGCTGCCGCCTGCGCATGCCCCGAGAGCGCAACGTCTGCCTCTCTTTGCCTCTAGAGGCTGGAGAAGTGGGTTCTCATAAGCACACTCATATACCCATTGATATAGTATTATAATGTAATGCAAATTGCTTGTAAATATTTGCCTGACTTCATCCATTGAGGCCGAGTGAATGAGCGACAAGTGCGTAGGCCTGACTTGTGAACACCCGGTACGCGTGAAGCTTTTTGCGCTGCTGCTTCGGCTGCGTGACCCACTGTGCGCTGCTCCGTCGCAAGCTGTGCCCATTTCGGAGTAAACAACAACCAGGGCTGCCGCAATCACACACACAAACCCCACACCACACACACACACATACACACGCACACACACACATTGGGCTACACACTTGGAAATCGTCATAAAACTGTCGTTGAATTTTGCGCTCAGTTTGAATTGTGTTTGGTTTAAAAACGCATCAAATGTGACATTTAGAATGCCAATTGCTCGCCCGACAATGTGAACTAGTCGCAAAGCTAGTCATCAATTTGGATGGCAACGAGTTGCCTGCTCAAATACTCCTAAAGCCAAGCTCTTAAAAACACATATTAAAGTTATAGCCCAGTGTATTGAAATACAATGCGCATTTTATAGTGACGCGATCATTTGCTGAGACTTGAAAGTTTCATTAAACTCCCGATGGAGGAATTTAATTATTTAAATTATATTAGATTCACAACTATATTTATGTTCTATGAAGTAAGTGATAATGTATCTGCGATGTTGCATTACTATCAAGTGTAGTAAGTTTGTTGTTTTTATATAGATGAACTTTCATTACAGTGTAAAATTGCAGGCTCCCGCTGTTTACATGAAAAATGTGTAAGAATTTCCCAAGGCTACGCTGAAACACATCGTTTTGTTAACATTTCAATAAATGTACGAAATGAATGAACATTGTGTTTGCATTTCCCCACAAAACAAAAAAGTAAAACATAATTATTACAATCGATATGATAGTGTCTTGTAGGTTTTCAATAAGCTTCAATTGTTGTGTAAAAGTTGCAGCATCCCGCTGCAGTATATTTAAAAACTACATCGAATTCGTGTATTTGACACTATTAATTTCGACTTGAGGGCAACTCTTATTTTAAAATGTAGAGAAAGTCAAGGCGACCGCCCAGTCCCTCCATGAACAATTTTAATTCATTTTACTTTTCTTCAATTATTCATTAAAAATGTTTAATCTTTTCCTATAATGTTGTTTTATTCATTTGTTTATTTTTTTGGTAACTGCTGAACGTTTGAAATATTTGTTTGTGTTCGGAAAAAAAACAACAAGATTTCAACGCATAAAAACAGTTTATCATCTACTCTAATATATGAATTTGATAGACACGATCTTACTTACTTTGACAAGCGAAAATATCGATCTTGAAGTTGATCGATGCTTTCAATCTGAAATATCTATGGTAGGTTAAAACTTCGATGGATTCATTGTTAAATGAATGTGTTAATTTATTAAATACAATTGTTTCTTGGCAAAATATAGATGCAGTTTTGCAAAGTACACAAAACATTGATAACAATAAAAAACAAAAGTAATCATCGCTATTGATCTACATACAAGCAGAAGAATTCAAGAACAATATCGTTGCTCACCAATTTGCTCATCAATTATTAATTATATTATATTTGAATATTTGATATTTATAAAAATTATGACTTTAAAGTATTTATTTATGTCTGCGCTTTGATGATTCAGTGACTGAGGACAAAGATTTTTATTTATATAGATTATTTAATAATGTTCGTTAGTATGCATTTGGCTTCCACAGTGCCGCTGGTGTTGCTGAAAACAGAGGAGAGATTATCATTCGAATCAAGTGTGATAAAGTATCTATGCGGCATAAGATTCTACTTTTCGGCCATAACTTTTAAAGCAAATTTATGGCAGCCTCTTGAAGTTGATGTCAAAAGAAAAGCAGCAAAGTGCTGTGTGATATCCATCGCAATAATTGCGAAACTGACATCAGGCATTAATAATTGGCGTTCTTTATACTGTCATCGAAAATTTATTTATGCGCATTCCCCAGTCGCGACAAGCTCGTAAATCTCTCCAGATGTCCTGGCCGGGCCTTGGTCCTTCCTTCCTTCCTCGCTGGCCACTTTCGCAGCAGCGTATTTACGAGTATGGCCCCACAGTATTAAAAAGTTTATTATTATTATTAATATTGCCTTTCATTTGCGCACAATTGACTGAACTCAAACAGTGAATGGCATTTGTTTACAGTCGATTCCTGTATTCAATTAAATTGCATATGCTCGTAGTTAAATATTTGTCGATGCGACAAAGGCAAATATATTTGTTGTATGTACGTATTTATGTATGGGTAACGATAGCTCTTCAGTAAAATAATCATTTGCACAATTAATGCTGAAGTGCAGAAACGAAGAAAGCAATTATTGATACAGTCTCAGCACATATATTACACACATCTGAGGATATACAAAAAGTTTAAAGGTCTGTCGTAACTTCTGGTGAATTTGCAGCCGAGTAGTTTTGATCCAAGACCCATTCCCTAATTTTGTCTAATAGCTCCGCCTCTAGCCTTTGCCTGTGCCTTTTCGTTGTACTCGCTGTTGTTGTCATTAGTTCGATATCTGAATCTTCCAGATTTTGGTCTTTTATGAGTGCGCAATCGCCGTATCGTTCACTTTTGTCGCACAAGTTTTTAAAGTGTCTATCGGAACCGCATCGGCACTTATCGCCAGGCACTTTGCCCAGGGCGTAAGTCATCTTATTCTCCTGCTTGTGGCAGCCGTAGAAGCAAATCATTAATTGAATTCGCCAATGGCCTTCGGGATATTTGAGAATTGCGCAACCCACGCGATCGTTTAGGCCAGTCATCAGATGCTTGAAGTGTCCAATCTCCTGACTATCAAAATTAATTAAATGTAAATTATTCAAGCAAATCGCTCACATACCCGGCAGTAGATTTATTCGCTTGCAGTCCATGGATGTCCACGTATTTGATCTGATCGAACCAAGTCTTTATTTGAGAGGTCACAATCTGCAGTTCATTCTGGGGAATACTCTCGTGATATTTGTTGTAGGCTGCATTGTAGGCTGGCTTGGAGGCACTCGTTGTTGGATACAGCAAATCACTGGGAATGCTCAAGCTGCATTTTCTTACCGCCATGCTGGCCAGATAGGCCAGATTGTCGTCCCATTTGATTCTGAGCATTCGTGCCGCAATTGGCAGCTGCTTGAAGTCGCCTCTTGCCACCATGTTGCGATACATGTTGTGCTGCTTAACTATTTTCGCTTGCAAACTATCCGATATTGCCCAAATCTCGGCTGTCTCTCCCCCACACTTGATCTCACCCTTCTGCAATGCACTATTTTATTATTTTAAAACATTCATGTGAGTCTCTGCTCTTACTTCTGCATTGCAGGCCAAGTGCTTTTCGCCCCACAGATCGCAATAGTTGGGAGCGGGCTCATCGACAATCTTCCGACAGACTTTTGAAGAGCTCTTCACACCAAACAGCCCAATGAGGACAATCGATGCAGCAAACAGTTTGCGACTACAACTTCGCATCGCTGGAGTTTCTATTTAACTAACATTATCATGAAAATCTGGCATTTGATACACTGCGAATTCATTCGATGCGGTTAGAAGCTGAATAATATGGGATTTTCATGGTGCCTAATGCGCTGTATTTCTGGAAGAAGCATCTGTCTATCAGAGATGTCTCTAAATGGTAGCATAAAAAACCATATATATATATTAAGAAACAGCTAAAAACAATTTAGCACCCGAATCATTGCCAGTAAAGTAAACAATTTAATTCGTCTGTTTGAAATTATTTGAATTTATAAAAAAACTAAGAAGTTTTCTTACAAGTTCCAATCGTAAGTGATATTTTAAAAAGAATAGTTAATTAATACTAATAATCATTATTAACTAATTCATAATCATAAAAAATAAAAAAAAAAAAAATTATTATTTAGATTTTATTTTGTTAAGCAAAATCAATTCAGAATTCGAGAATTTACTTTTCGATATTTATTTTATTTTAAAGTGGTTGATGAACAGTTGTGCCAAGTTCAATTCTTAAAATAGGATGTTGAAATAAAAAAGTTATCTATCTTGTAGTTATTCATTTTAAATGAATATATAAATTTTAAATTAAGAATAAATTAATATTAGAAAAGATACTGAGCACATAAAAAAATCTATTTAGGTTGCAGAATTTCCCATTTTTGTCTCCATTTTTTCATAGTTTAAATGAATAGACATGCGGAAGGATGGACAGCTAGAAGCTTCAGTGGGAATAGAAACTTCAACAACGATCGATATTTATGTGACAAACGTTGCTATCTCACTATTTTGCCATATGAGAAGCAGGTATGAAGACTATGCTGATTACGCTTGGGGCTTAGCAAGTCCACTGTTTACAGTTTGAACCGAATATCTAAAGGCAGTCTATAAAAATAAAATCGCTACACACTCATCGCAGGCGGAGCGATAAGCAACGGTAAAGATAAGCCAATGTCCAATTCCAACACAATTCCAATTCAAAGCAGCTGCCAGACTCTTTCAGGCAGTTCGATTTATAAAGTGTATTTAAGTTATATTGAAGTATGCAAAATTAACACAGACTTAATTGGCTAAGGGCTTAATGTACGTTCTCCTGGCGATTGGGCTCGATGGTGACCCGGGCATAAGGACTGCCGGCTCCCACCTTGCGTCGCATCGTGACGCCTCGATGTGGTCGCAGGCCCATCACGATCAGATAGACGCCGGCGGCACAGAGCGCGATCAGACCCAGGATGATCAATCCGTAGATCCAGCGGGGCCAAGTCTCGCAGCTGAACTCGTCGCGGCGCACCGAGGAGATGAGCATGCCGCGAACTCTGGCCGGGCGCAGGCAGCGTCCGTTGGTCTGGAGGGGAAGGTTCTTGAGCCACACTAGCTGGCAGTCGCAGTTAAGCGGCACACCATTGAGGTCCAGTTCGGTGAGTTGGCCAAAAGCCGGCGCCAAGCTGGCATTGAAGCTGCGCAGCAAAGTGCCGCGAAATATGATCGACTTGAGAGGAGGCAGCGTCTGGTTGCCGCTCTCCGAGACGAAGGCATCGCCATCGATGTGGTTGAGGCTGCGCGTGTTCTGGAAGCTCATCGACTCCAGCGAGTGGAGGGCGGCAAGCGAGTGCGCGTCGATGCTGCGCAGATGCGGCATGTCCTCCACGAAGAGCTCTCGGATCTCGGACAAGTGTCGCGTGTCCTCGGGCAGCAGTTGCTGCAGCCGATTCTCGCTGATGTCCAGGCTGCGCAGGGAGGCGGGCAGCTGGCCGGGCACACGCTCGAAGAGATTGCGACGCAGCGACAGCTCGTTCAGCGGCACCGTCCTCGGCAGCTGCAGTTCCCGCAGATTGCAGGCATCCAGCTGCAGCTTGTGCAGCTTCTGGCTGATGCCGAACTTGCTGTAGACATCCTGGCCAATGCTCTCGTTCAGCTGCCTGTTCCACGAGAGCTGCAGCTTGCTCAGCACCAGCAGCGGCGCAAAGATCTGCTGCGGCAGCGTGTGCAGATTGTTGTGCTCCAGCCCCAGCACAGTCAGATGGGGCAGACTCTGGAACGCCTGGGCGTCCAGCTGCTGGATGCTGTTCCAGCTCAGATACAGCTCGCGCAGACTCGCCAGGTGCCCGAAGTTGTTGGCCGCGATGGCGCTGATGTTGTTGTGCATCAGGTTGAGCAGTCGCAGACTGTCGCTGCTGAAGACTGGCGCCCGATCGATCGCGTTCCACGACAGGTCCAGCGTGTCGATGTAGAGCGGCAGCAGACCCGTCAGATCCTCGGCCCTGAAGTCCTTGTAGCTGCAATCGATGTGCAACGCCCGCATGCCCCAAGGCGCGGCACTCACGTTGCTGCACTCGCAGGAGAGCCGCGTGTTGCGATGCTTGGCCGGGTAGCAGAAGCGGTCCACCTCCTCGTCGTTGGCATCGATCTGCTCCGTCCGTGTGCCATCCAACAGCAGCAGCAGCAGCAGCAACAGCAATCCGACCATCGATTTCGGAGCAAAGTTCAGTCTCATCGTCGTCATCGTCATGGAGTTTGGAAGTTCTTTATTGGAACGTGTCGGCTACCATACTGCACAATTCGCTGACAAATCGCTGTTGAATTTCTGTGCTGCGACACTTCCACCGATATGGAGTATATCTTATCGCAAACACACGGAAAGCTCGCGGGCTCTGCTCCACTTAGCGATGGACGCGTGAGTCAAACATTCGATCGAACGAAATTAAGAAAAGGTTTATTCTCAAATACAAATCGATCGACTTCCCTGAGACCATTTATCACAAAAGTATTTAAATGGAATACATTTTAAATACAACTTTTTGGACAATCGCTTTTATTACAAGAAATCTTAAGAAATGTTTTGGAATTATTTTTTATTTTAACTTCCATTTTTATTGCGTATATTAAAACAGAAATATTTTTACTTTCTTAAAAATGTATACAACAAATATTTTATTGAATTAATTATCAACAGAACTTTTCAAAAACGCATTTTTAATTGAAAAAAGTTGTGGTATTAATTATTATTTTAGTTTTATACTTTTAACCTATTTTACTATATATATCTTTGATGTAATTTATAAAAAAGTTATTGAGATGAAACAAATTGAAAACAAAACTTATTCAGCATTACAAAATCTTAAATAATATTGCGGTATTATTTTTGTTTCCATCTTCAAAGAATGGTAAATCGTTGAGATATTTTGTCAAAATTTAAAATGATTGAAATTTAAATTTTGCTGATGAAAAAAATCATGTCAAATGATATATGCTCCACTTGTGATTATCCCCCTTATTTGAACGGATAATTCCAAGTTACATCTGCCCAGTGTCTCAATGCTCAATCGTACAACATATGTCCACAATCAAACTCACTTCCACTCATCGCCCCCATTAGTGCGGTTAGTCATGAGTGCTGTTTCGGAAAGGTGTGCATTCAAATGTTATGATAAGATAAGAGCGAAGCTTTTTTCCGATGTCCAATGTGGTCTCTGTCTCTCCCTCTCTCGTTGAGTTCCATTGTTTCGCAGTCGCAGTCGCAGTCCCATATAATTTATCTACTTCATTAATCATGGCTAGTTTTGGGCCTAAGCTCTGCTGTAAACACAACAAAAGACAATTTTGTTTCGTGTCCGCTGCAAAGAAATGTTCAGAGACAGCTTTCCTTTATTTCTGCAATACTATAGTTTCAGTTACAATCGTCGGCTTACATAGAATATTGATGAGAGTTTCTTTTTTGTATGTGCCTGTCTTAAAAACTCGATTCTTTTCGTTCATTCTGTTTTTTAATGCCACTCAAAAGTTGCGTTTAATCCCAGACAGCGTTTTACACGCTGACTTGCCACTGCGCCTTATCCAAGGGGATTTGTGAGGCTTTCCACAGCCCCAAAATGAACACAAAATCAACTTAATTTCTAATTACAGACGCTGCTGCTGGAGATTTGGGACGAAAGCCAACTTTCAACTTGCAAACGAGTATCTTCCGATGATACTCATCCCAATGTAGACGCAATAAATACCTCTTAAAATGAAGTATTATATCTGGAATGAAAATATTGAACAGATGCAATTATTTGACAACTACATTGATTTGTTAAATCATAACGAAATTTCATTGACTTTTGTTTTCATTTCTAATATTTCATTAAAAACTCATTAGTATTCCTGTTCCAGGAAAAGACATTGTTTCCTAAAGTAGAGTTTTCTTGCAAATTTAATTGCATGTCTTGCGTTTGTCATTTTCTCAAGCTTTCTGCAAAATGATATTTTTATAAAGTTGCATTTCTTTCCTTTGACTAAGAGAATTATGCTAATATTCTGCTATAAAGTTTTTCGTTTTATGGCTGTTTTGCTTTCTTTTGTTTCACTCTTTGCTCTTTTGCTCTTGAATTCGCAATTGGAATTTTGCAGAATGTGTTTTTATTGGTTTTCTGTTTGCCACAAGAATCAAACTCTAGTTTCCATTGTCTGCTCCATAGTTATTGTGAGTATTGTATGTATTTTCCCATTATTTGGTGAAAATTTGAGCTGATTTTCATTTGGTTCGTTTGTGTCGGAAATGTACTTAAATGCGAATTCGTGTACGAAATTTTCTTTGTGTCAATGGAAAATTGATGAGGCTCGCAGGCAAAAGTACACACACACACACATACACAAACAACACACACGTACACGCAATGAGTCATACGCTACAACACCCACACATACACGCACGCAAAATTTACATAAATTAAAGACCTTCATGGAAAACTGTTTGCCGCTCTTGACTTTTGAGCGGAGACAGAGCATCAAATTACATGTGAAGAGCGCCAGGCGACAAGAAGTGGTCCAGAAGAGGGGAAGTCCGGGGGGAAAAAGTTGGGGTGGGGGGGCAAAAAGGAGATCTCGTGTAAAGCATTTAATGAGCTCTGTTGCCAGCTGTCGTGTGTGTGTGCGAGTGTGTGCGAATATGTTGTTGTGTACTGAAATTTTTGAAAATGCCAGGCACATGCTTCCCCTTTTGCCTTTCGTCCCTTGCCCACCCCGAAGTCATGTCATTATTACAGGCAAATTTATTTTCAACTAAAAACTCATTAATTACATTGAAAGCTGATTACGTGTGTGTGCGCGTACTTAACAATAATTATGCACAATTTAATTAAAACTCAATTTGACGACCGATTCGATGTGAGCTCTAATGAAATTGTTAATTAATATGCCGAATTCTCTCGCACTCTCGCGCCAACTTCTCAATTTCCGGTAGTTTTGTGGTAACAGCGAAATTGAAAAATAAAAATAAAAATGGAAATGCGCGCTAAACGTGTCTACACCCATAACACACACACCTCGCACACACACACACTCGCACACACACACGCACACAGCGCCAAGCTGTGCGCAGAAACGTGCTGAATATTTATGAAAATTTTAATATTAAATTGTGGCAGTTGCGAGACGGAGAGAAATGGGTCAGGACTGACAATCAGACAGGCGGGCAGTCGGATAAGGCTTAAATGCGTCATCGAAATGATCACATGGAGCTGCAGCATGCCACAAAATGTTGCAGCTGCAGCAGCAGCAGGAAGTAGAAGCGGGGACTGCGAAATGCAAATGCAAATCGAAAACACAATGGCAAATCATTAAAAGCGCGTTCGTTATCCTGCAATTGACTTTAATGACATCTGATTGCCTGACATTGCTGTGCCACGCCCCCTCTCCCTACGCCCACACACACACACACGCATCAGCTGACTTCAATTGTTGTGCGACTTGAGCTAATTGAATCACTTGTCATGCATTTTGTCTAATAATAGCGCATTAAATTGCAATTTACGCTAATGCATCTGACGGTTGCTGCCGGAAGCGGTGAGGGGAGGGGACAGGGGTGGCTGCTCTGGAAATGCAACCACATCCGTTAGCCGGAAGTGGCTTCAACACAGCACAGCCCTTCAGCGCATACAGAGCGTATGCGTAATATTTTTTGTAAGCGCCCTAAAGTATGCAACAAAAAGCATTGGCGCGTTTTAGAGCGTGGGGAATGAAGAAATGCTATTTTTTTTATTAATAATAACGAATTGGTAACAAAGATAGGTGAACAAATCAGAAAAAAATGCAAAATTAAAACAAACGAAGTTTTACAAAAACAGGTTCCTTGGTTTTTAAGAGAGAAAAAGTCTTACGAAACCAATACAGTGTATATTTAAAATGAGAGCGACGGGCAAAATGCTTTTAAATTTTTCTGTATTCATATAGTTCGACTACGTTTTTTGATCTCTTAAAAATTGAACAGTTAAAAATAAAGATAACATCTTTTAATCTGCTAAAGCTATTTCAGGCGACTCTTCAGAGCACCATTAAGTGAAAAGGTCTTCCAAAGGACTCTTCTGCGACTCGCGGCGATCGGCGCTTCAATAATCGTCAAATTGTCTGCAGAGTATTTAATTGACTCTGAAAATGTTACCACATTGCGAAGTCTGGTGAGCGTTGCTTGAGGCGGCGGCGTCGCCTAGTTGAGCACGGGTACAGCTTAAAAGGAATGCCAAATGAGTTCGGCGAGCAATCAAAAAGGGCAAGGAACACACTCTGCCTGAGCTGGGGGTAGCATACTATTGGTACGCACTGTGCAGCGAATTAGAGTCCACAGGTTGAATTGTTTCTGCAATGATTGAGCTGGTACAAAAGGGTATTTGATGGTCGGCTAGCTGCTGTTGGCTTATTTGTTTATTTACTGCGCTCAATTAAATATCAAATTTAAAGAAAATAATTTCGTCTAATGGTAAAACGTGCCACAAAACGACCTCGTTTCCTACTTCAATGTGCTCGTAATGCCTTAACTAAACAATAGACAGAACCCCAAATACATGAAAGTGTGTCTGTGTCTGTGCGTGTGTGTGTGTGAGTGTGTCTGTGTGTGTGTGTGTGTGAGGCAGGCAAGACGAACAATTTAATACGTTCATTTGATTGAAATGATAAAAGGCAAAGAGAAAGTCGACTCACACTGGGGTTGGGTTAATGAATGAGCATTGATAACGCATCTTTAACTCGTAGCAAACACCAATTTACTGCGTTGAGATAAATATTCATAGTTAATTGACATAATTGATTAAGAAATTATGTACAATAAGTGTATGTGTTTAACGTTGTTGAAGCCAACAATATTTAGTGCCGATTTGTTGCAAGTCAGTGAATTAATTCCAAAGTTATCTTAGTTGCAAGTCAGCAAAGCAATTCGAAAGTTGCTGAGATTGTAAATTGCCTTTCAAACATTAGTTACAAGCTAAACATTTTAAAAAAAGTTCAAGTTAATGATTCTTAGTTTAGTTCAAGCTGTAAACAGTTCATTCTTAATTTATTACAAGTTGAAATTCAATCCAAAAAAAATACTATAAAGAGTCAATCATAATTTCGGCATTACTTTGAAAAAAAGATAAACAAATATTAATGTTAGTAGTAAAATGGCTCAAATTACTTTCAAAACAAAGACAATGGAAGTGCAAAGCAAAAATTTAATGCTTTTTCTATTATTAAGTTTACTGCAATATCTTTTCCTAATTTACGATATATAATCAAATGCAAAAAAAAGCGGGCGCATAAAATGGATCTCCTTAGGTCAAAGTACGCAAACAAAAATGACGATAAATATGTTTTTTATGGCGACGACGGCGTCTGCGAGTTGGACACATTTAACTTAATAGAAGCTTTATTGCTCCTCAAGTACAGAGTACATAATTTTTAATAATGCATACGGCCATTCACCAGCTGATTTAATTTACTGCTACACTTTGATGGCAAAAATGGCGAAATTGTCAAAGCAGAAAATTTGAAATTTAAGAAAAAATGGCATTAAAATTATGTTTTGAACTTTCATTTCTTGCTGAATCGCATCAAAATCGAAAGATGGAAAAAGTAAAGTGAATAATGTATTTGTTTAATACAATTGGAGTGCTGAGTAAATCTGTTTTTAAAATCTACTTAGTACTAATTCATTTTAAGTTATATTTGTTTTTTGGTTTAACCTCAGCTATTTGCATATTTGTTCATAGATAGCTCAAATACCTATTCACGACTTTGTTCATTTGTACAGCAGCTGAAGCTGCATTTAAAGTGCATTGCCGTTCTTGAAGCGTAACGAAATTTAAAATCCTTTGACGGCTTTGCGGTGTAAGTGAAATGTAAATACTGCCAAAACGCACACACGCATTTCTAAGCACACGAGAGCACAAATAAAGCGCAAATGTTTTAAACTAAATGTGAAAGATTTACCAACGATATAAATTCCTTAAATGTATCTACAGCTGCTGCTTAAATATATACTGTGTGCCCTCGGCGTATGAGCAACAATATTACGTATACGCATTTAATTAAATAATTTGAAGAAATTGTGAATTTAGCTAATCGTTTACTCATGACTTGTTGCAACCAACTTTTACTAATTGAATTCGCACTCGATGAGCTTCAAATACCCTAAAGCTGCAATGGATTCGAGTTTGCAATGTAATAAAATAAATATATGAAATATTTATGATAAAATAGTTGCAATATGCAATGAATAATGAATGTGCTTATATACCAGCATTTGTTCCCAGCTTACTTGACACTCTTGAAAGGCAAGTTGCTGGGGCAACATAAACATTTCTGCCTCCCATCCAACAATTGCATTGCTGCTATTGTGGCTATTGACGCCTTCGCATTGCCCGAAATGAGAATTCAGTTTCATTTGCAAATGTTATCCGACTGTCTCTCTGTCTGACTGTCTGACTGTCCGCCTGTCTGCTGGCTTACCAGCTAGCTTTTCACTGGTTTTTCTTTTCGGAAAACTCTCACTTGCTGCTCTGGCTGGCCACAGTTGCGAGTGCCTTTTATTTGCAAGCGTTGTTGTTTGTCGTCGTTGCTGTTGCTGCTGCTGCTGCAGCTTCACTTCGCAGTGTAATTTGATTTGTTTTTGGTCCGTTCTGCTGTTTGCTATGGCAATTGTTGCACCACTTTTCCTGACCTTTCACTCGACTGTTGCACGGAATGAAATGGCTGCTTGTCGAACGGGGTTTTGTTGCTGCTGCTGCTGCTGCGGCTGTTGCACTAATTAATTTTGCTACTACTGCCGTTGCACGCTGCATTGATTGAGACTCAATTTGCTGAAGCAACTGGCCATAAATGCGTGTGGGGCTGACGTGGAATCCAGCTGTCAATCCTCGGAGCACACTGCGCATGTCCTTCGCAGCCAAGAAGATTTATTGCCTTTGGCCTGCTAAGCCCGAAATTAATGTACTTCACAGTTGAGTTTAGCAGCTGCCAAAAACGAACCTAAAGATTAGCGTAGGCCCAGCAGCACACTCTGTGTGTGTGTATGTGGTGTGTGTGTTGAACAGACTGTTTGTGCTCGGACCCTAATGAAGTTGTTTTGGGGGCGTGCGGATGTCGTGCTTAGCTGGAAGACGAAGTACCGGTCGAAGTACTCGCTTGCACTTATGCTTACACCCAAAATACACACGAAAATCTAATAAGACGCTTATGTCTCTGTTTTCACTAAGTGCGTGAGCGTGTGTGTGCGTGTCTCTGTCTGTCTATCTGTGTGTGTGTGTGTTTGCCCATGGATTTCACACCCTTTCAAGTGGCCTGTCAGCCTGTGGCGCCACCACAGCAAGAGCAATGACGCTGACCATTAGCCGGTGACAGGCAACAGGATACAGCACACAGCACAGAGGATACCGCCGTGCACAGGATACACAACAGCAGCCAAAGTAATTCGCTGAGACCGAGGGGAAGTGACAGTTATCTGCTTTCAGTTCATATGCTTTATGTTCTGCTTGTTCCTCGCTTTTCTCTAAATTTTATTGAGATGTTTTTCTGTTTCGATACCCGGCAAGCTGTGTATATAAAGGCACAGAAAGTGCATTGTTATTAGATAAATTAAATACAACCAATAGAATCGAATCGAATGATTAAACATATAGTCCATGTATCAAAATAGATTGATCTCAGCAACAAAAAAATGTATGATAATACTCCTCAAAGTTGCCCATTAAATTAGGGCTGATCTGTCTGTACGTGATATCAACATTAGAGTGAAACACATAGTGTTATAATAACTTGAACTTTAATTTTGAAAAACACCAAACACGAGCTTCAAGCAGCATCACATTTATTATATATGAACACACAACACAATTGGGTAATAATCAAATAATCAATACAATGGGGTAATAATATTTATGCGAAAACAATTTTCCCATGGCTTTATAACATAATAATTTAAATTCCTATTTTAAATGTAACTATATTGAAATATAAATTTTAATTGTTAAAAAAAGGTGTTACTAAGACATAAGTTACCTACATTTATTTTCATGAATATATTACAAATAATTTATGATTTTAATACATATCAGTTAAGTCTCTTGAATATATTTTTAACTGAAATTAAATAAATAATTGACTTTACCGGGTATTCGTAAGTCATGTCGGACTGCTGCTCTCTCACTGTCTTTTTTTTTTTGCGTTTATGTGTTGGCCGAAATGTCCGTTTGTAGTTGGGATTTAAGAGTTTCGGCTTGCGTTTCCCGTTTCCCGTTTTTCCCATTTTTGCCGTGGGCTGTGACTCCATTTTTCGCTGGGACAGCGTTTATTTTTATGTCCACGCTTGATTGGATCGTAAAAGTTGTGCAGTTTTTGGTGCTTAACTCGGCACTAGCTTCAAGTAGCTAATCATGCACACACGCCCATAAATAACTCCAACTTAAACCCCTCCGTTGGCCTTTATTCTGCATGATTTATTGCAGCTGCACCTTTAAAGTGACTTCTGCGTACTTATTATATTGTTTGCTGTTGCATTAATTGAAAGTCTCGAACAATAACCATCGAGTCAGAGTCCGAGTGAGAGTCAGAGTCAGAGCACGAGATTAAAAGCAGTTATCATATTTCTGCACAATTATCGGGCTTGTTGTTGCCTGGCAATTAAATGGCAAGCCCGGGGCATGCATCAGTTGCATTTATCCTGCTGGAATTAAATTACCGCTAACGAGCAAGAGCAAAAGCGAGAGCTAGAGAAGGTGGAGGAGGAGGCGCAGAGGTGGCACAGTTTAAGACAGGCCAACTTGAAATTGGCTTAAATGACATCATTGCATTTTGTATTTTGCATTCCATTGGCTAGGTGAGGCGGTGCAAGTGGCAAGCAGCAAGCGGGGGCAAGTGGCAAACGGAAGGCGGAAAGCGGAAAGAGGCAAGCGGATGCTGCAAATGAATTAATTTTTCATTTATTTATGCTGAGGAAGGTTCTCTCTCTGGCTGCCGCTTGGTTCGTTGGCTGCTCGTTGCTGAGAGCGAGCGCTTAATTAGGTAAGTGAAAGTGGCGCCAATGCCAAACAATTGAAGCTGTCAGACGCCAGGAGAAGTGGGTCAATTGCCATGGGCAAACGCTACTCGACTGCTCCTCACTGAATAGGTCTGTTCACCGTTCTCTCCGCCGTCTGCTCTCTGGGCGTGCTCGAGCATATTTTAAAAGCGAAACAATGCGGCAAGTGCCACCATGGAGAGCAATGCATTTGACATCCTCATCCAAGACGCCACCATAGAGAGCGAAAGCGAGAGCAAGCTCTGATAAGTGCAGTCTAATTTAATTATGTGCTCAAATTCTGACAGCCGCCCATCAAAGTGTAATAACAAAAGATGCAGCTGCCTCTGGGAATCACTTCAGCCCCAGGCACTCACTCAAGTCTCAGCCTCTATCCCAGCTTCAGCTTCTGCTTCTGCTTCGGAAGCAGACGATAGCCCGATGCTCGACTCGACAGGGGTTTAAGGGGCGGATGTGTGTAATTGACAACGCTAAGCTCACTTCACAACAGAGTCACACACACAAGCACATAACACATACATTTGCATACAGAGTGTGTATAGAAGGGCTGCCGAGAAGTAGACTTCACGTTTTGTGAGTTTTCATGAACTGCAATAACACAAGCTGGAACAGCAAATTTTGAATATTCTCCAACTGAAATCATAAATCATATCTCACTTCAGATTGAGATAATAACATTTAAATTGCAATTAAATTGGCTGTCTTAAAACCAATAAATATCAGTATGAACGTAGATAATGAGATCGTGAAATAGTTTCAATAATATATTTTTCCCAAATGGGGTTATATTTAATTGCAATGTAATTTTTAATTTAATTGGTTAACTGCCCACAATTACCACAAAAAAACATAAAATCTACAAATATTATTATGAATGTTTTAGTTGGTCAACTACAGTTAGATAAATAGATATTGAGATATTTTCAATATATATATTTATATGAAAATCAATTCCCATTGAAATACAATTTTAAATTTAAAATATCTTTAAATCGAAAAATAATAATAATAATTTCAATAATTCAATTAGTTACAGCCTCAAGGATTTAGTTGCTCTCTCCTGCTCTTTAATTCTAATAACAATGCAAAAGTGGACTATCAACAATTACCAAATAAAATGTCATATTTAATAAAGTACAAAAATAAAAAGTGATCTTTAAAATTCTCCTTAGCTAATTTAAAGCGGTTTATTTATTCACTTTATGCTGGTGTCATTGCAGCCTGATTGCACATTAAGCGTAAGGCAAAAACGTGCAATGATTTTGCAAATTTAATTTAAATGTCAGCACCGCAGGATGCATTCGAGTCTTAATTGTATTTATGACATTTCAGTCAGCTTTTCTCTGTTTCCCTTTCTCTCTGTCTGCCTCGTCGCCTCCTGCCCTTGGCTCATTGTTGTTCGTTTGCAATTTGGCATAATTGAAATTTTATGGTCGCTTCAGGAGCTGCACTTAATTTGGCACAACAAATCTTATCAATGGGCCATAGAAATGAGAAACAGAACTCAACTTTGACTCTGACATTTGGAGGAAGAATGCTTAGGAAGTGCCTTGTCATTTGATCTATATGTAGTCGTAAAGCCCTGAAACTGTCAATAAAAGCAACATGAGCCAGTCGACTTACTGGTAATTTATGTATGTATCTGAATTTCGCTGGGTTTCTTTATTTGCAGCAACAGCGACGAGATTTGGCGCTGTCTGGGAGCGTATAATGTATTATGTATAACGTATAATGCACACACGACTATTTGAAGTACTCCGAGGGCGGCGCGTTTACAAGTTCAAGGACCAAGGACATGACTGCGTCTGCCAACGAAACACATTAGCCAAGTTTGTGGGCGCCAAATGCGATGAGATGCGACTTGTCTAACATGCTGTGTATTCATAGAAACAGGTGAGTCTGGGCGGCAGGTGAGGCACGCGGCAAGGCGGACAGGGCGGGTGGCTAGATTTATGCACTTGGTTTATTGAAAGTCGCTTGCCTGTTTAGGCGCTCATAAATATTTTTACGCGTTTTTATACCGGCACCTCGCGAAGTGCAAAGCGGGTATAAAAGGCGGCAGTTGCTCACATTGTGTCATTAACTTTAGATCGATTAATTCAGCTCACATCAACATCGACAAAATAATATTGTACGAACTACCAGTTTGACCCCAATAATAAACAATTAGCGAATAATTAAGTATACAATATCCAATATGTTAGATGTAGAAGCATCTATTTTTCAATAATTTATGAGTTTCATTCTTCAGTGCAGCTTTAAAAAAAAAAGTTAAAAAGTTCTGTTAAGCTTTGACAATATTACATTTATACCATAGTATTTCTAATTTTGTATGTAAGGTTTGAATAAATACAAGATTTTATTAAAAACTTATAAATTGGACAGAGGGTGAGCAATAGTTTTTCAACTGAATTTTTTTTCAATATTGTAAATATTCATTGCAATATGTTTTTTTTACAAAATAAAAAAGCAAAAATGTATTCTTTGTATTATTTCTTATTTTCATATATTTCAGGCTTTCAAAGCATTTCTAAAGCTCAGTTTTAATTATTTTTGTGTACAAGAATTACTTGTCTTCACCGAATTCAGCGTACATTTAATTCTAATGAATTTCGATTTTACTAATCATTTTGTATTCAAAGTGTAAGTATAATCAAGTCGAGCATCTAAATGTTTAGCTTGTTTTAGCTTGTCCTTTGTAGCATTTTTATTGTTGTCGACAGTTCTGGGCGAATCTCCCGCTGTTTAAGCGTCAAATGTATTTTGTGATTTGCTAGTTTCGTTATGTTTGCCCTGCACCTGACAGCTTCAAGTGCTCCAGCTCCAGCTTCGCTTCCAGTGCCAAATTGTTGCTGCTGTCGCTATCGTTGTCGTAAGATAGACAACAACATATACACAGTCATAAATATGTGCGAGCAAAGTCCACAGAGAGAAGGATGAGGGGGCAGGATGAAGGTGCATAAATCGTGGCATATGCTCGTACATCATAAATGTAGACGATGCCTAAAACAAGTTTTCAAATTGCACATGGAAAAAGTTTTTTATGATGCATTTAAAACTTCTTGATTACGCGAGGCGCAGCTATCTAAAGCTATGCAGAAACACACACATATATAAACATATTTATATATATATATATATGTGTGGGTGTGTGGGTGTTTGACTGACAAACCACTTGAACGCTACAAGCGTGTAACTTATTTCATTTCCCTGCAAGCAAAGTTAATTTAAAGTTGCACATGCACGCAAAAAACGAATAAATGTATCTAAAACATAAGTTGTGTGTGCTTGTTGCCGAGGGGCAAGGAAGGCTCGACGGCATGATACCCTCTGTTTTGGCGGCACAAGTAGCAAAAGTTAAGGCTGAAGCATGAGCTTCAGGCACTCGTAAATTTGTCAGCCACTTTCCACTTGCGCCTCCGGCAGCGCTGTGCGAACATCTGTATTTGTATCTGTATCTGTATATGTATCTGTATCTGCAGTTGTAGGCGCAGTTGTCTCTGCAGTTGTCTCTGCAGTTGTAGCTGAAGTCGTTGTAGAAACGTTTGCAGCTGTTTCTGTAGCCCTAGTTGTAGCTGTAGCTGTAGCTGTATCTGTATCTGAATCTGTCGTCTAATTGGCCTTTTTATGCACACGAGCACACACTCGACATCATTTCTATTTCCAGGGCCATTTCCGTGCCAAAGCAGTTTATCACTAACTATGCACATTCAGAGCCTCCGCCTCCGCCTCAGCCTCATCCTCGTCCCCAGCAATTGAATATTACGTATACGTAACGTGCGCCGCTTTAGCCCCCAGCTGCTGCTGCTGCTGCTGCAACTGCAACAACTGCCACTGCAGAGGGCCGTGCCACAGCCGCTGGCTAACGACGCTGCTTGACGTAACGTGCAGCATTCACAAAGCGCACGTCCAGCCTACAAGCAGCGGCTGCGGCACCCGCATCCGACACAGCTTTTGGCTGGCGTGGCATGGAGTGACATCAAGTGGAGTCCGTCTCTTCCAACCGGTTTTCCTGATGCTAATGGGCAACGCACAGCACGGCTCGGCTCGGCTCGGCGGCATCCTTGCCGCATCCTGCCAATCCTGCCATATGCGACGCGCTTAACTTGTCGGCTTTAAGTGTCAGCGTTGAGCGTCGTTCAGCTTTTCAGTGCTAGCGAGCAAGCTGATTGCAGAGTCCTCCTCTTCCTCGTTTTATCCTGGAGCACTCTCTGGTGCGTAAAGCGAATAGCGTTTCATTAGTTCCATCAGCCCAGACTTCATGATTCCAGACTCCAGACTTCAGACGTTTGACAGCTCTTCTCATGAGATGTTCCACAACTTTTTTGCATTCAATGCAAATTGGCTTAATTGCTAGTTGTAGCTGGCTTAATGTCGCAAGGAACTGACAACTGGCCAAAGTATTAATTTAATTTAATAATATGTAACTTCAAGCTCGCCATCTCACCAACTTAGGGTGAATGGATTACCACACAGACAATACTTCTAATAGACTGTGGTTAGTTTTCACATCTAAGCTAAATAATGAAGTGAGATTCTTAATAAACAATCGAGCATAACCTCATCCTATATTTATTGGTATTGTCAAAACATTTCAATAAACTGTATATGTCTAATTTAATTAAGTATTACTAATTATGAGAGGTTAAAGCGATAGCTACAAATGATGTATTTTGTAATTTAAGTATTTGTATTAAATTTAATTTCATTTTATTTGTTTAATTTAACCTACTATATTTAATATGAAGAATATTGTGATTCGTTCACCAGGCGGACAAGTTGTTAATTTGTAATGAATTCAATCCAATCAATTACCTATAAAATTAAAATGAAATATAACATTAATTTTACTTAATCTAATATTTCAGAAATTAAATATAAGTGCCTAATTTTGTTAAAACATATATATGCTTTAACATATTATGCACTTACATAAAAAAAAAGAAAAACAAGTACATTTATCTTAAATAAAATACGTAAATAATGTCGATGAAATTACTTCCCAAAACTAACGAAGATCTGCTGAAGTACCAGGCGCACATAATCGAGTAGCACGCAGATTAGCCAAAAATTCAAATTTTCAGAAATTGGGCGGGTTTTTCAAATTTGAATTCGAATAAAATACGTTAATATTAACGATGAAATTCGTTGCTTGGTTTTGGGAAAGAATTTCGTCGTTACTCTTCACTTATTGGAAACGACATCCGAATTATTTATCAATTTAAAATGATAACCAAAAAAATAAAAAATTACAAATAATCTAATATTATATTCAGCATAATTTAATAATTTTTTTTAAATATATGTCTAATTAAATTAAATATATACAAAAAAAGAGAAAATATGGCTATAAATAATGTTACTTGTTAAATAGCATAATTGATACAGGTTTTTTTGTGTTAAAGTATGCTCTATTAACTATTTATATTTACAAGCATTTACTATTTATCTGCATTATATTAAAACATTAAAATTTAATATTTATTAAAGCCAGTCTGCTTTGGAAACGCCATTCGACATATTTGTCATTTTAATAAGAATATCACATATAATTTTAATGCGGCAACGAAAGTAGCATAATTATTTACTATTAAACTACCATAATTGACAGACATGCAATTGCAATCATTTTTGTGCTGACATTTATAACAAGCATAATACAAAAAATAATTGCTCTAGCTCGACAAACAGGAAATGACAGCTACGAGAAAAAATATGTTCTATTTCTATATCAACCTTGATGTATTGTTTTGGAACGAACATCCAACTTAACGATGTGTCAAGGAAGAAGCTGCCTCTGCAGGTGCCATTTATAATACAAAATCGATAGAAATTTTGATAAATTACAAGTGACAGTTTCAGTGTGAATAACAAACTGAAAAGGTGACATTGGCTTTAATAGCGGCATAATGGAAATAGTGCAACTGCCTCGACCTGCCATTAAACATGCAACGTCTTTGTGCCACAAATGCGTAGTCATGTTATTTCACTACTTCCCGAATCAACCGGGGAACTGTGTAATGTGTAATATTAGAAATTCTTAAGGCTGCCCAAGCACAATTGAACACAATAAGGCGACAGCCTCATTAAATGCTGTTGTCGATGACAACAACAGCAACAACAGCAGCCACAAGCAAGAGAGAAGTGGAAAGTGGAAGAAAGGCCAAAAACTTGAGCGCCTGCTCATGTTCATTGTTCGACAATAAAAAGGCTGTTGTTCATTTTTATGGAGTAACGCCTTCTTGTGGTGCCTCTCTGGATGCCAGGCCATGTCACAAGCATGCTGCTAGACAGGCAGCCAAGATGGAGGTGGAGATGGAGATGGAAATGGGGGGAAAGACGCCATTGTTGGCCATACACCAAAAACAAAGGCAGCAACAACAATAAGCACTTGTTGTCGTTTAGCTCAGTCAGAGTCAGAGTCAAAGTCGGAGCTTGGGGCAAAGCCGCAGGAGGAGGATGAGGAGGGAGAGCAGGCGGAGTCGAGTGTGTGACGCACATAATGAGTGGCTGTCCCGTTGTCCGCACGTCGTCTGCTCGCTTCTGGCTCTCGAGCTGAGAGCATAAAAAGTTTATGAATATGATGGAATAATTAAAACTTGGCGCCAATTTGAAGGGGCACGCGCTCATTTTGGCGTCGCGTCGCTGCGTAGGTGGCACAATGTCAACTTCAAGCAAAGCGGCAGCAACAACAACAACGACTTGTGCACCTTTGAGGCCTACACCTGCTCTTGCCCCGTCCCCGCCAGCATTGTTTGCCTCTTTGCATTTGGGCACTTTTGTGGCCTTTGGTTTCGCCCCTTGGCTTTGAGGGCCCCTATTTGGACCTTAAGGCTCTTTTTTTTCGGGACTCCTATGAGTACCTACAAATTCTTCTCTCGTGCGCCAAAAGATGTAGGCTTTCGTTTATTTTTTTTTTGGTTTATTTGTTAGTCTTCTTGTTGTGTTGTGTTTTTGTTTTTCCTTTTCTTTTTTTAGATGCTTAGCAAAGTTTTTGTTTTACTTTGCTTTCGTTTTGCTTTATTCGTACCCTTTTGCTGTTTGTTTGTTGTTGTTGTGTTGTAGTTGCTTGTCTGGTTTTTAATTATGCAACATTAATTAAGACATGGATCGGCCCTTAAGGCCTTGCAACAACAACAACAGCAACAGCAAGAGCTGCTGCTGCTTTAAGGCTCTGCAAACACAACTGAATAAGACGTCGTCGCGTGTGTTTGCTGAAGCGCATTTCTGCCCCTCCTTCCCCTCTCCCTCTATCTCTCTCTCTCACTCTCTCTGCCTCAATCGAGGTGAGTAGTATCTCACACACACACACACACACACACACACACTTTGCTCTTTGGCTGAGCGCATTCAAAGGATAATTATGTGCACATTTATCATGGCCCCAGACTGGGCCAAGTCTCTGGGTGGCCACTCAAAGTGCACTGGCGCAGCGTCATGTCAACAGCATCAGCATCACCAACAGCATCACCAACAGCAACAGCAACAACAACAACAACAACACAAGGGTGAAAGTTTATTTGCTGCTAAGCAGCCTCGGAGTCAAACGCAAACACGGAAATGCGCTCAGCATTTGGTTCAATGAACCTCAATGGGCCACAGAAAGCCAAAAGAGATGTGCAAGACGAGACGCACAGTGGGGTCCCAGTGCGTCGCACAGTGGGGTGCACAACAGCCAAAAAAATATAATTGCAAATGGAAAAAGTTTTTGTCAGCTATAAAACATTTATGGCCAAAGATAAACAGCAAAAAAGTTAAGCAAAATTAAACTAAACTAAACTAATGCTAGCTTTGGGAACGTCAAAAAGCAGAAGAGTTGCCGAAAACAATTTGAAAGCGTAAATTAAATAATTGAATCAAATTTGCTATTCAATAGAATAGTAGAAACAGCAAAGCAGCGAGGATAGAATACCACAATTAACAATTAGTTAGTGTAAAGTTAAAGTAAGTATTTATCATTTCATAGTTGTAGTTTTAATTAGTTTCCATTGCAGCATTTGTCGGTAGAGTTTAAATTTAATAAATTAAAAATTACTTGCATAATATATTGACAATAATTAATGAATATATTGAAAACGAAATTACTCTCAAATAAAAATATATCATGTACGTAAATATAAATTGAGATAGCAAATAAATAAAATTACACCAATTAAATAAAATGTGCAAATAACACAAGATAAATCAAAACTATGTGAATACTCGTATAACCACAGTTTGCTACCAATTTCATTCAGCCATAAAATGCAAACGTGAAACAACAATAATTTTGATTCATTGCACTTGCTGGCATTTTTTTTGTTCGTTTCGCTCAGTGTAAGATTTTCTTAGCTTAGCTGAGTTGCAATCTGAGGCTCCCAATTTGCCAGTTGGCAGTCTGAAGTCTGAAGCGCTTTAAGTTTCAGCATCATGTTTTAACTGTCTGTTGCTCTTTGTGGCCATAAAAAAGGACGACAAGCAGATGCCGTCAAGAGTTACGACAACGACCTGGCCTGCCGTGCCTGCCTGGCTGCCTGGCTGACGTGGCGGCCAGAGGATAACATACGGGAGCTAAAGAATGCGAGTGCGAGTATAATATATTTCTCGGGGCATACGGCAGCATATGGCAAGTAGTTTATTTAAGGTGAGCCCTAAGCTCACACCCCCTTCACAGCAACCGCGCCCCTTTCCCTTTCTGTCCTACTGTCCGCCCACCAGCGAGAGCCACATGGACTTATAAATTTGGAAACTTGAAACTCGAATTTGTTTTATTTGTTGCGTGAGCTACGCAACTGAAAAGTTTACAACATAATCCAAAGTCCACAAAGGAGTAAAAAAAAAGCTGGCCAAAAACTTGTGTGTAGCCCTCATCACCTCTGCCCCGCCTCACCCCCCGATGATGCCCACTGCCGTCTAGAGTGTGTCTCGTGTGTAGGTGTAGCAATAAGTTTTATGTTGCAAGTCCTTTTTTTTATATTTTTCTCATCTGTCGTTGTTGTTGTTGCTTCGTGTGTTGTGTGTGTGCGTGTGCGTGTGTGAAGGCATGACGAATGGGCAAATGGACAAGTTTCTGCCGCTCGACATTGCCACAAGCTGAGGCAGAAACTTCAAATTGCAGCATCCCAGGCTCGGCTCACTTGCGAGGCAAAGTCAAAGTGGCGCCGCCATCAAAACATGTCAATTTTCAGACGAATGCATCGACAATCGTTTGAACTTGTATGTGTGTGCGTGTGTGCGTGTGTGCGTGTGTACTCGTGTCCTTTGACAGGGCGCTGAAAAGCCAAAGATTTTCATCCAATTTGCAAAAGTGGCGCGTCGCGTTCCCCATACGCCACGTTGTCCTCTCTTTTCGCCCTTCCACTGCCATCAGCTCCAGCATCCTTCTATTGCCTCCCTCTCTCGCTGACTTGACTCGCTGCGACATGTGAGCACAGAAGAAGGGGATTCGTAGGCGGGGAATGGTTTGCGAGCTGGGGCTGGATCACGTGCCCGTTGGCAAGTCAAACATTACAACATTACGCGCTTTCCAATTCACCTGTGAAAATCATTTTCTTTTTTTTTTTCTCTACTCTTCTTGTCGTCTTTGTTGTTGTTGCTGGCTGGCAACGTGTGGATTTTCTTTTTTATTATGTGTAATACCCTCTACCTAAGCAGTTAGGTTGGGTAGCATTTGGATTTGTTTGTAGTTGACTATTGAAAGCTAGACCAAGTTGCTGCTAATGAATATTTAATAATAATTTGATTAAATACTTGAAATCTTAGTGAAGTAGTTCTGTCATTTTGAACTTAATTGAGTGCAGGGTATCTTCTAGTTGTAAAATGAAAACACCTCTGCAACCGCTGTTTTATGCATTTGTCGCGCTCTCCTTTGTTTTTACACCCTTACAAGGAGACTTAAAGGTTGACCATCTCCTGTTTAAGACATGACAGGAGACATTACAAAGAAAATGCAATGGTTAAGATTTATGTTAGCTTACAGCCAGTAAATCCTTTTTAATCTTAACGTTTGTTGCCATTTAAATTTCTTTTAAATGAATGAGAAGCTTTAAAAATAAACTCGTCTACTTTGAAAATAAGTTTTATAATATTAAATTCATAAACAATTTGTGGCAATACTTTGTATATTGCAAGTGAGTATGTTGGAAATGCTGCACTTAATTATATACTATTGTAATTATATACTTTTAAATATAGAAATTCCGTAATGTAACAATGATGTAACAATAACTTCAAAAGATTTTTAATAGTCGTTTTTCATGAGAAAATGTATATTCATATTAAATAGTCGCTTTGAAAGAGAAAATGTATATGTACATGAAATGAAATTTTCATTTTGAAATTTACAGCAAGTATTTAAATGAAAGGACATTCAGTCTTCGGCGGAGGGAAAAGCCGACAATTCTTTTTTATTCGTCCTTTTTCGGTATGTTGAATTTGACTTGTCAAACGTTGAAGCAAACGTGACAAGCATTAGCTACAGAAGCTGCCTACAGAAATGCCAGCATGTCTTTATACTATATACGCACATATAAAACTGAGAAGGGGGGATCTGGAAACTGGGAACTGGTAACTCGTAACTGGTAACTGGGAACTGTGGAACCATCAACGTGCGTAGTTTGGCATATCAGTTCGTTGCCAATTTGAAAATCGTTGATACGAAAAGAGAGGCACAGGAGGAGGGCGGGAGATCGAAGGAGTCAAGTTGAAGGGTGACATGTTAAGCCCACATATACCCACATACATTGTATATAGTGTATGTGTACTGTAATCCAATGTAATATTGCGAGATATACGCGAACAATAAGATATACAAGAACTGTTTATGTACAGTTTGTAAAGAGTTTTTGCAAAAGTTTTGAGCATGCATCAAAAGTGGCAAATGGGGAAAACAAAAGCGAATTTTGCCATTTGGCATTAGAATTCATATGCCAAAAAGTCACATATTGTGCAAGTAGTTGATGCCTAGAGCAATATGCAAATGTGAAATGGGAAAATGCTGAAATGGGGCAATGGGAAATGGGAAATGGGAAATCGCAATCGAAATTAAATGGCATTTGCTTATTGTGCAATCAAGAATTACTACAAATAAACTAGTTGTAACAATTGTGTCGCATTTACATTTCATTGAATAAATTGCATCAAATGCTCGACAAGAGTCTCTCACTCGAATATGAGGAGGCAAACGTGTGCGAGTGTGAGTGCTTCTGAGTACTTGAATACTGTAAATAAATGCCATAACATTTGCCCCCTTTTGCGCTTGAGAAAGCTTTTGCCATTCCAAAAAGTTGTTGACTGTAGAAATCACATAAAAATACACCAATACAAACACACACACAGAGATACGGCATATGGTGTGCGTGTGTTGTTATTGCACACAACTTGCAGACAATGCGAAACAAAACGTCACATTTTCGATTTTACTTACTTAAATTGTTTTTCCCTTTCATTCCAACGAGCTCAATTTCCCAATTTGCCCAGCAAATGAGTTCGAGTTCGAGTTGTTGCTGCAACTGAAAATTTGCTGTGGCAATTGAGTCAACTTATTATTAGCATTATCACCTCTCGATGCCAACCTGTGCCAGGCTGTCTCTCTGTCTGTCCGTAGGATGAGCTGTAAAAATTGCCAACGTCTCGTGTGAGGACAATAAAAGCAAATAAAAAATGCAAATTACTCTCGACGCATTCAAGCGAAAATGGCGATGAAATTGAAAACCGAAATGGCTGCGACTAGCGTGCGGCGCTATGAATACAGATAGCTACATACATACATACATACATATATACACCATACATACAGTACACAAACACTCACACACACAATCATTGATGCGCACTATGTGCGTATGCACGAGTAAACTACACTATAATGGACCGCTGTGTGTGTGCTAGCAATGAGAGACTGAATCTATTGCATAAAAGAAAGCTGTTATATGCACTTCACATGCACTTCTCTTGAACATTAAGGCTATAAGAGGGAGCTGTTATACTTGGCTTCGAATTTCGTTTTGAACTGTAGAATTCAAAATGCAACAGCTGAGTAAGCACTGTTATACTATTTGTTATACAGTGTAAATTGGCATACTGAAGTTATAATTTAGTACACTTGTTTACAATTGATTGGGCCCCATTGGACAATAGACATTTGTACAATAAAACTATTTGCATGCCCGCTGCGTACTTAAATAAATTGTTCTTCAAATTCTTTAGTCACGCTCTTTTCGTACTGTTTGTATTTTGATAAAAGTTTGGCAGCAAGATTTTGGTCAAACAGCAATTTTTCACGCATAAATCAGATCGTTTTAATTTCAAAATACGAAACGTGTTCTACACCGACAGCTCTTTGTAAGCGTTTCAGTTTGAAAAGTTTGTCAACAAGGATTCACACTGTAGAGCATTCAATATATAAAAGTACATAAGTGTTTTATTGTGTAAATGCCAAAAAGTGGCAACAAAAATCAAGTGTCCATATCCAGGTCGAGTGAAAACTTTCGCAAGAGCAGATCCTTTTGGTTACACGATTTTGAGTGGTTCAGTCAGTTTTTAAAATTGCAACACCCGTAACTTTCGGCAAGTCATAAAATATGTATCCAAACGGGGAGATGGTTAACGGTAAAGCTACGCCCATTTAGCCAAATCCAAAGGCAAAAAAGGTAGCGTAAATTACTGAAATATGCATGCGACTCACAAAGACGACTGCTGGCAATGGGACTGCTGATGGGCGATGGGGCAAAGGGAAATGGAAAATAGGAAATGGGAAATGGGCAGCAGGCAACGGGCAATGGTCATTGCCATTCCATTATCAAGGCGTTGGCGTATCCAGCGAAACCAAGAGCTTGGAGCTGACTCTGTGCGCTAGCAAACTACGTGTTTGGCATGCGAAAGTTAACCAAAAGCAGTTCACATCGCTACAGACAGTGCGTGAGTCAATGGGCAATGGACATTTGGGTCTGTTCGGTTTCTGGGTTTTGTGGTTTTTGAAATTGCACGCATTTGATTGCGTTATTGAAATTGACTGTGGCTTCATTACTATAATGCCTTGCTTTTTGGGGTGGGCGGACGAACACAGTCCGAGCAGGCAGGCGATTGTGCGTACTCGTATTAAGGAATTCAATTATAAATGCCCCCAAACTGCCACAGACGGCAATCTTGGCATAAGGTAGCCAGCATCCAGAATATTCTCAGGGCCACACAGCTGTAGCTGTAGCTGTAGCTGTGGGCTGAGGCTGAGACAGAGGCTGAGCTTATGAATATAAATCTGCTACCTGTGTGCGGTTTCACTGGGTCTACACAATTTAGTTTAATTGCCACGTGGGGTTTGAGATCAACGGCCCTAGTTGAGTGGCATCAAATGGCTGCACACTCGGCTCGGCTAGTGGGTCTGGGATTTGAGATTAGTGCCGTCTGGCTGATAAATGTTGACTTTCAGCCTACGGGGCGTATGAGTCCTGTGCGAGGCAGCTCTCCTGCTGTGTTTTTAATTAACTGCCGAGGCTTAAGTGCCATCTAATGCATTTTACGTTCAAATACACGTACTTAAGCTTTGCAAAATATTAACGACTTAAGAAAATCAATAAGATGCAGCAAAGCATTGAATTTCGAAAATCTGTTTTGCACAAGCAAAGCGTTAGCTTAGCACAATATCGATATTATGTATCGATATGCAGCTGGCGATCTGCAATAACCGTTTCGCAAGCGCAACAGCTGATTTTAAAAAAGTGGCTATCGATAATCGCAACACTTTGCACCGAACAGCTGAAGAGTAAAGTTTATTAAGCTAATTAATTAACGACACTAAAATGGCCTTCCGACGCTGCCACTTGAACCCGAAAAAGACGCTTTTCCTGCTGTGCGACATACAGGAAAAGTTCCGACCTGGCATGCCGCTATTCGACAAAATGGTCACGAATGTGGACAAACTGGCAAGTGAACTTTGATATCTGCCTATCATCTGCTTATCAGAGAGTGCATCAGATTAAACAAGTTCGATTTCCAGACGAAGGCGGGCAAGGCGTTGGATGTGCCGTTGATTGTCACCGAGCATTATCCCGAGAAACTGGGCAAAACAGTTGCCGAGCTGGATGTGCAGCATGCCAAGATCGTGCTGGGCAAGACTTATTTCAGCATGATGACGCCGCAGGTGAAAAGCGTCATCAAGGACATATTCGGCGAGAAGCCGCAGGATGTAGTGCTCTACGGCCTAGAGGTAAGTACCCCTTTTAAACACCTGTATGTAGTTATTAATCTTCATAACTTTTGGGCGGCAGTCTCACATCTGTGTGGAGCAGACAGCAATTGATTTGCGGGAGCAGGACATCAATGTCTACATCGTGGCCGACTGCTGTTGCTCGCGCCTCAACCAGGACAGAGATCTGGCACTCGAACGTCTGCGCCAGGCGGGCTGTGTGATCACCACCAGCGAGAGCGTCATCTTCGATCTGGTGCGCGACAAGAACAATCCCAAGTTCGATGCCGTCCGCAAGCTGGTGAATCCCACCTCGCAGGACATGGAGTTGACGCGCAGTCCCTCCAAGTTGTAGAACATCGTTTGTGTATTTGTGTTCCGATTCCAACAAAAGAGCTTGTAATAGAATTAATGCGAAGTTGCACATGGAAGTCGATTCAATTTGGACAGAAAGCGGCTTAAAGATGCCTTTGGAATGCCATTAAGTTGTCGCTTCCGTAACATGTTCAAATGGCGTCCATTTCAGGGCGTACAATGGACTCGTCGCATTTGAATTTAACATTTACAATGGCCTCTCAATGGCCATCCCATCCGGCTCCCGTTCCCTACTTAATATGACAATGCGTATTTTATAGACTTGCTACACACACAGCTGGGGAAGGGGCACAAAAGGGTTAGGATTGGGCTTAGGTGTGTCTGCTGTATGAGGGGGAGAGAGGAGGGGCTCTCCTTCTCACTGGCAGTCGGCGCGCTTTGCATTGAAATTTGTGTGGAAATCTTGAGTCGTAAAGTTTTATTTTTATGCCCAACTGATGGAGACGCATCCAATTGCAATTGAATGTGCGGCAAATGGGAAACGGCTGCCTGCGAATGGAGCTACCGGCCGCCTAATGCCTGCCATGTCCTTGGCCATGTCCATGTTGCTCCTCCTTGCGTGGATGCGCCTCAATGTAGGCCAGCGCCTTTAGAATGGCCTCGGGTGTGGGCGGCGGAGTGGGCAGCGAGTCGCCATGCGGATGATAGCCGTTCTCGTCGGCCGTGTACGACACCTCGATGGGCAGACCCTCCTTGGATACGAAGTGGAACTGGCCGTGCACATTGTTGTGCTCGTCGCCCGCCTCCTCGGCGCCAATGCCGTTGGTGATGTCGAACTTGTAGGCGAAGTTGCCGTGGCCATCCTCCTTCTTGGACTCGTGCGCCTGAGCATGTGCATCATCGTCGTGGGCGCAGCTCACTGCGATCAGCAGCATCACAAGGAACACCTGCAACAGAGGGGGCGTGGCAATAAAATAGGCAGCAACAGCAGCAGCTTGAAGGCGACTTACGTGTTTGTACATGGTGAGTTGGGTAAGGCAACTGTTGGTGGGTCAGTGTCAGGCTGAAGGTATTTATAGCGACACAACTGAACCAGTTATATATATTGATCGTTTTTACCTGTATCTTACAGGCAATATGGCAATTAATATGCCGATCGGCGCTTAATTGATCGGCAACTGCAACCTCATAATTTACAGCCCCCCAAAACTGCGCCTCCCAAATAAATTGTGTCGCATTTTGTGGTTGCTGCTTGATTTCGGAATTTTAATGGCTATAAACAAGTCGGTTAATTACAATTACGAGTGATGCACATCGGCATGGAAGCCCGAGGCGTCAGCTGTGTAGGTGACACGCAGTGGAGGCTCGCCGTCCTCGCTGGGCAAGAAGTATTCGCCCGTGACGCCATTTACATCTCCCTGGGCTTTTTGATTGATGCCATTGCTCACTTCCACCTCATGCTTGTAGAGACCCGCACCATTGATATTCTGCTGGTTGACCTCTTTGAGCAACGATGCTTCCGGGTATTCTTCCACAGCGCCGACCAGGAGCACGGCCATCAGCAGGCAAGCGACGCAGGCGATCAGCTTCTGTGGGAATTACAATTGCAGAGTCAGTGTTGTTCTGGATTTGGATTTGATTTCGAGTACGATTAAACACTCACATGATTTAACATATTTAGTCTACGAGTTTAGTCAACAAATATCAGAGGGGCATCTGCTTTTTATACCCCAGAGCTGCAAAAGTCGCTGCTCCGGTTCGCAGAACGAGTTTTAATTAATCGCTGCTAATGATTTGCTTAACCAATTGATATCAATTTGCATAGTTTACTCTCAGCTCAGCCATGGCTTAATGTATAATGCCAGCCACACTCCACACACTGCAGCACTCGGCTCTGTCTGGCACCGAAGGGCTCGTCAATTTATTAACCAAAAAACGGATTTTGCGCCACTGTCACATTTTAAACAATTTTATTTTTTTCTGCGTAAACAAGTTCAATTTAATTTCGTTAATTTATTATAAGCCGCAGTTATTGAGCGTTAACGTTGTGTTTAAATGATTGCAAGCGAATTTCAATGAGTTCATCCTTAAACCCTTCAGCAGTTTCTAGGAAAGAATACTGTGTAATTGTTTAGCTACCATTTCCACTTAAGTAATGTGTCTGTTGCGGCATCCAAGTCATTCAAGAATTAATTCGCACTGGCAACAAAGATTTCTCTGCTGAAAATTAATTTGCGCAGTCAGTTCTGCATTTGAATACAGACGTCACTCAGATGATTCATCATATTTGTTCAACAAATAGAAGCGGCGTCTCCGCTTAAACAAGTTTTAATTAATGATTTTATAATGAATTCGTTCAACGATTGCCTTCAATATGAATTTCTCAGACTGAAGGACTCAATTTATCAAAATAAAAAAAAATAAATAACTCAACATGTATCTAACGAATTATAGAGTCTTGGGATGCTCCGGCTTTTTGGACTGCTGTGCTTGAGCTGGACTAGATTTGAGTTTACCCATGAGCTCCCGGTTGGTCAGAAGTTTGGCTATGCCACTAAGAAACTTGGCTTCCTTATGTGCAGCTGTCTCTACTGATTGCTTCTTTTCTTCATTTTCGACTTGTTCACTACTGGCACTGGGTATAACCGATGGATATAACTGTGCCACTTGTTTGTCAATGTCGCCGCCTTCCTCTACCGATTGGCCACGGGACACTTGTTGACTGCGTTTGTTGTAAAACTCTTCATAGAACTTGGAAGCCTCTTTACGCACCGATGTCTTCAATTTGTCCATATCCCATCCCACGCCCAGTTTGGATTTGATTTTATCCGAGATGCCTGCAATGTCGCTCGAGGCAAAGAGTGAGCGAAACAGGTGACCGAGATCGTTGCCACCTTCATACTCATTTTTTCCGGACATCCGTTTAGACTTCTTGGCTTCGCCTCGCTCTTTGGACACTTCTTTGCCCACATCTTTGCGGAACATGTCCAAATCTATTTGAGGTGCTTTTAAGTATCCACGATTTCTGAGGTACACAATGGGCGAATTCCAGTTTGTAATCAAATCCTTGACAATCTCCTTAACAGAGCTTTGGTATTTTAGCGTTTTTACTTTTCCATTTGACTTCTTCTCAAGATGTTCGCTGGGCATCGATGCATATGCGCCCAGCAAAGCAGTTAATAGCAAGACAATCAATAAGCAAGTCTTCATTATTGCACAACAAATTTTCAATTACATTTAATTCAATAAATATATATTTTCAAATTTTTAAATCCCTTTGCCGGTTATCGATAGCAAATTAAAGTATCGAATAAACGTGCTATCGCAGTTGCAAGTCGCGATGTCGTCAAACGGTTATGCTTATCGATAGTTCGATAGCACGATAGGGAACAGCTGACAGCTGTTGTATATCTGGAAACGAGATTTTTGACTAGTTAAACCTAACAATTTGCGTATTTGTTTGCGATTTAGGCCTCTGCTGCAAATTGGAGGCAACGGGCGGCACACAACTGCAACGCAATGGTTATTACAAGCAAAACATCGCTGCCCGAGGAGGCGGAGCTGGAAGTACAGGAGTTGAACTTATCATCGGCCGCACTCCGGGCTGGCTCTTTTCACTTGGGCAAGCAATGCGAGAATGCCAATAATGTTAGTATACGCTGAATATTAAAGCGAAGCCTTGCAACGCCGCTCACCCAGGCGTGGACTGGGCATCCCAAGTGTGTGTTTCATTTATGTGCACGACTTGCGGCTAAGATTCAACAAGAGTCAGTTATATAACCTAACCTCAAAACCCAATGATCGATTGTTTTGTTTACGTTTCACTTGTTTGCATTTGTGTCTGCAGGAGTTCATGCTATGTCGCCAGGAGCTGGACGATCCGCGTGCTTGCCTGTCCGAGGGACGTGCCGTCACCGGCTGTGCATTGGACTTCTTCCGCAAAGTCAAAAAATCCTGTCACGAGGAGTTCATGCAGTACGCCACTTGTCTGGACAAGAGCAGCGGCACAATGGCCTTCAGCCAGTAAGTAAATGCCTTGCCAGGTGGTTGTCGCTTGTGTGCTGACACTTTCAATTCTTTGCAGCTGCCGCAAGACTCAGGGTGTCTTCGACAAGTGCATGAAAGACAACTTTGACTGGGATCGTCCCTCCTACGGTTACTTTGCACGCGCTAAGGTAAGGCCATGACCAATCTATTCAATTTGGACACTTTCTAAATATTATTATTGCTGGGCAGGTTATCAAATCGGCTCGTGAGGCACCAAAGAAAGAGGAGGTCACTCGGTATCCCGATGCCACACCCGGACTGCCAGAGGATTACCCAACGCCACCAGCCAAGTATGGTTCTCGCTTCTTCTGGCTGGAATAGACGCGACCGCGGCCTGCTTAGTGTAATTGGAGTGGCTGATTGCCCTAATTGTAATTTACAACATGCATAAAATCTTGTTTCCATTAGTAGTCAATGCATTTTATTCACATCATTTCTAATCGGTTGTTGCCCCCATTTAAAATGCAACAGCTGTCGCACAGTTTCCATATCTTTAATTAGTAATCTACATAACAGAGGAAGCGATACTTCAGCTCAGTCCTTGTACCACTTGGTGCGCTTAGGTTTCTTCACTTTGCCGCTGCCTATGACTCCGCCACCACCTTCGTTGCCACTAATCATATCCTTGTATTTGTTTATCAGCGGTCGCAGCTCGTCTTTCTCCTTTTTGCGTCCCTGCTTGGGTCGATTGTTTGCCTTGCGCTCGGCCAGATGTGTTTCCCGAATCTTCTTGTTCTTCTGTTTGCGTTTCTCGGTCTTGACTCGCTTCATGTGCTCTTGTGCCTGCTCCATGATCTTCTTCTTCGATCGCATGCGCAACGATGTGCCCGGCTTGGCTGCTGTGCCCACATAATCGCCCTCGACGTCACTGCGCTGCTTCTGCTGCTGCTTGCCTTCTGCCTTGGCTGCTCGTGCCGTCTCCAGCTTCTTAATATGCTTCTGCAGCTTCACCTTGTTGTCGTCCTGCGGCGCTATGGTCGTCGATGAGGGCTTTTGTCCCTTGCGCTTCTCATCGCGGCGCTGCTTGCGCTGCTCCAGTTTGGTTTTGTATGTGGGATTGTTTTGCTTGGAACGTTCGTTGCGTTTGTCCTTTATTCTGTGCACCGCTCGATCCTCAATACTGAAGGCGACAATCGGTCGCTGTTGGGCAAATTAAAATTACAAATTAATCCCAATACTCAGCAATACTGTTCGAAGTCTTTACTTACGTGTTGTGTACCAAATATGGTGGGATTATTGTTGATCTTACGCAGCGCAGTCAATGCCCGTTGGTGCGTATCGAATGAGAGGAAACCAAAGCCCTTGGATTTGCCATTTGGATGCTCCGGCGTCACTTTTTGGTCGCGCATCACGCGACACTCATGTGGCCGAAATCCCGTGTAGGTCAAAGCCATTTGCTTCAGCTTCTCGTTGTCATAGTTCAGTGGCAGATTGTGGATGGAAAGTCGATTACGCGAAACAAAGCTGCAAATAATGACATAGAAGATTAGAATAAATGTTTGTTCTGACGGATTCCCACTCTTACCGATTTAGATTCTTTAGCACTTGCGTCTTCACCTGCTCCAGCTCGTGACGTTTGGCCATGTCCGATGCGGACACGCCGTCAGCAGCCTTTGAGTTGGCCATAATGAGACCTTCTCTTGCCAAATACAGATTTCGCGAGTCCTTGCCCTCATCCTTTGACTTTTCCGAATGCTTCGTCTTAATTTCATCGCGACTGAGCGCCGGATGAGGATCCAACACTTCGTCGTTCAACTTGAACTCGGTGCCCGCTTGTAAGCAGAGATCGGCCGACTCTTTGGCCTTGAACTTGACAAACGCTGTGCCTTTGGAGTGTCCCGATACGGATTCGCGATTGATGATGGCGTAATGCACCAGTCCAAACTTGCGGCATACTTTCCGCAGGTCGTTGTCCTCCACATCGAAGGGCACATTCTTGATGAACACTGTGCAACCTTGTTGCACATCATTTGAAATGTGTTTCTCGCGCTGTACGTTCTCAATATCCGATTTGATATCTTTCTTATCCTCATCCTCGTCCTCATCTTCATCTCCGTCATCCACATCGTCATCTTCACCTTCGAGTTCTTCATCTTCGTCTTCTTCCGCGTCCGCATCCGATTCATCTCCACTGGCATTTTCCACAGCACCACTTTTCTCCCCATTGTTTTCATTGTCACTCTCCTCCTTGATCTCCACCTTTGGCTTCTTGTCAACAGGCTCATCTTTCGGGTGCTTTGCCGCATATTCGTCCTTGCCTAATGCCCAATCCACAAACACCTTGCGTCCCAGCAGCTCCTTGCCGTTGGCCATCATTATGGCTTTTGTGGCTTGATTGATTGTCTCGTATTGCACAAAGGCACAGCCCACAAGCTTGCCATCGCCACGCTTCAAGATGTGTACATCCTCCAACGTGCCCCATTGCCCAAAGTGCTGCCGCAAAGCGTCGTCCGTTGATTTGTAGCTAATGTTACGAACGATGAGACGAGCCCGTTTCTTCTGTCGTCGCTCTTTCTCTTCCTTTAAGCGCTGTGTGTTGAACGGGTTGCGTCGCTTGTGTGGCTTATTTTCGTCATTTTCCTTTTTCTCCGGTTCCGAGTTCAGCAGCGGCTTCATTTGTTTAAGTTCCATGCTTGGCGCATTGTTTGTTTGCAATGCACGTGGAGTATTCGACAACAGTGTGACCAACAGTTAGGTATATCAAATGTACCAAAAGTTGACTTTCTGGTATATCGATAGCCAAATGAATTAAGCCTTAGGTAGGTCACACTCAATGAGTATTCAAATATAGGTATGATTTGAACAGAAGAGAAAAAACAATAAACCAATTAATAAATCAACGACTTTATACAAATAAAAACAACTACGTTATTCTTCTTTCTCTTCAAATAGCTTATGAAATTCAGCAGGAGTCTTGAAGTAGTCAACCAGAAGTAACGACGATCGCAGTCCCAACTTGAACATGATGTGACTCCAAGGATTCAGCACGTTCTTGTACTCCGCAATCTCTCCTCGGTCAAAGTAGTGCTTGACAGTGCCGAATGGCAATTGTGAGCCATATACCGCAACATATCTGCAGAAAATAGCACATTATTTTAATTGTTTAAATAAGTTGATACTGGCTTTTACTTGTTGGAACTCTTGTAGATCCTAAGCGGATACTTGGCAACAAATGTTCGTATTGCCAGGTTGATGAGCAGGAAGCCCACAGTAAAGTAATACAAGTCGCTCTCATTCGACACCAGAATGGAAATATCAAGCTGCTTAGCTATGCCCATCATGTGGGAGTTCGTGGCCAACTGGTAGCCGGCTAACAGGCCTATTACGCTTACAGTACCTGTCGAGACATTCTTGGACCATGACACATAGTTCTCCATGGGCGCTCGATAGATCAACCGATAATGATCCGACAGGTTGTCATCATTAAGCAATTTTCGCTCTGCATCAACTGAAGCTGACTTGCGCCAATCACAACGAAATGAACTTGTGCTGAAATAAATATTGAATCCTTAATCCTTATTATGTAGGGAAAAGGTGAAATATTTACCAGATGCTTCTGCTTGTCAGCGTTGCAGGGTTTATTCTGAAATTGATGCATTTAATGCTGTTTCGTAAAAGTGCCGCACACATTTTATGTTATGCTCGCGCTGAGAGATGGTATGCTGTTCACACAAACAAAATAAAGTCAATGACGATAATAGAAAATAATTGCCAATTATATTCGTAATCTTAATATTTAAATATTCCTTTGTTATTTAATATTTTTAATATTCGGATAAATATACTTTTGTTTGTTACGTTTTCCGTCAAGTTGCCCATAAGTTTTGCCATCAAAGTCAAAGTCAAATATTATGAACAAGCATACCTAGCCGTAAAAATGTCAATTCGTGTGTGTGTGTGTTAGTGTATTGTTTTCAGTGAACAGCTGTGTGTTTTAGGCGTTGCCACACAGTCAGCAACGCAACAGTAATATATTTTGTTAAAAAGCTGATATTTTGTTTAAAATCGTGATTTCAACGCAATTATTTTGAAACTTCAAAAATCTTCAATAGTCAGTCAGTAATCGGAATAACAAGATATGGATATTAAACGCGCATCACACAAAACGGGCTTGGGGGATGGCCCGGAAGCGAAGCGCGCAATTATCGAGCAAGAACAACAAGAACAGGATTCTTCAGGTGTGGACAAGGAAGCGAACTACGTGCAGAGTGAATGTCTCAAACTGCACGACGTAGCCAAAGAGACGGACTGTGATAGCCTACAAGGTGATCGCGCAACTCTGTCGCCCACCAACCATGTCGCTCCCTACACCGGAAATGGCTGTGAGCCTTCTCTGGAGTCCTTTATGTTTCAACAGACGCCGGCTGGCAGTCAGCTTTGCTCGTGGATGTCTCCGAATCGCACTGAATCGCGGACCTCGGCCAACGAGACGTCAACGGTATCAGAAGTCGATAAGGATAACAAAACTGTTGAGAAATGTAAGTAACAATAATTGCCAATATGTAGCGAGTATAATTCCTGAAAATGTTTCATTCAGCTGTCAAACTGAATCGAAAGGAACAATCTCAATTGCGTCGCCAGAATGCACTGCGTGCATTGGCCTTGGAGCGTGAGCTGTCATCGAAAACACCACAAACACCAACCTTAATCATACGCTTTCCGGATCCCAAGATAAACGTCACAACAGTCAGCGAATTCTCGCAATCTATACGGGATGTCGTGTTTCCAACCTCTGTGTCGGAGCGCTATTGTCTGGTGCATCTGAAGCCGGGCGCTAATATCGAGCAGACCATCCAAGAGATAAAACGCGAGCGTTTTGGCCATGGCCATTTGCATGCAGAGGTTAAAACGTTCACGGAAGAGGAGCAGGCCGAGTGCATTGATCCTTGCTCGCTGTATGTGAGCAATATACCCTTTAATATGAATGCCGCTGATATTAAAGCATTTGTAAATTCGACGCGTGTCGACATTGGCGTGATGAAACGCCAGAAACGCGCACGTTTCGCATTTGTACGTTACTCAAGCGCTGAGGCGGCTATGGAGGCTTTCAAGGATCTGGTGCACCGAACTGTTAATAATCGTGTGCTCACCGTGCGCTATAGACGTCAACGCAAGCGCATGCCACAAATCACACCTGCATCGCTGTGTGGCGTATCCAATTTGACCATCAACACAATTCCTTCAGATGATGAGGCGGCTGAATGTCGTGTCATATCGCCGCCGCCCGTGGAATCGATTACCATAATTGACAGCGACGACAATGGTTCCGATACGAGCATAATTAGAAGTCCACAACCAAAGAAAAAGCGTGAAACTAAATTAAGCGCCAATGATAAGGAAATTCAAAAGCTGAAAATGCAGATGGCCCAACACGAAGCAATTATACAGAGTTTACAGAAGAGACAGTACAGCATCGGTAAGTTTGTTTCAAATGATTGCAAATGATAATGAATTAATCGAATCTTTTGGCAGTTAATACCGGTATTAAAGTGGAGCCACATTGGGAACGAACCACAGACAAGTCCTCATTGATGCAACGCTCCCTTTCACCCTGTTCCAGCTACGATATCAAAATGGAAAATGAATATTTGGGCATTGCTCAGACCACGCCAGATCCGGAACCAGAATCCTTGCCCGAGGCCGATCACTTATCGCCATCTCATAGGCCAATAACTTGCGCCACCGTCGGCAATGAGGATCCAATCAAGTGTAAAGATTTAAATCATTTGCTTTAATCATTCATATGTCTATAGCCATTATCTTACATAGCATCCAATTGTTTTGGCTGGTTGGTTTCAGGTCTTGGACGCCGCAAAAGTACAAAATCTGCAACGCACTCGATAAATATAAATTCAGTAGATCAAAGTCCAAAGGAAGCCAATTTGGAAGTTCTTTATGCGCAGCTAGAGAAAGATTTGGACGCCTAAGACTAGGATATAGGACATAGGACATTTGTATCAGCAAAATGTTGTTCCTCAAAATTATGCGTATGAAGCTTCTAAGGTGTAAACGTTTTTTACATTTAGTATTAATTTTTATTTAATGTTTTTCGATCACTTTCAGAGTACAATTTTATAAAATTGTTACAATAATAATAATACGTAAATTAAATACAATAATAATATTTCGGTTTTAAATATTAAACCCGAACAAATATCGATTTAAGAACTTACACTCTTACATACAATTAGACTTATATAATAATCAAATGTATTTTAATGATCAATTTTTTGTGTAATCTTAAAAATCTAAATTGTTTAAAAAAACGTCTATAGTTCGTATAGGTAAGTGTTACAGCACCTGGCACTAACTAAACAATTTCCAATTCGCTCTTTTAGTCAGTGTAAGAACTCGAACTAAACTAAATTACATTTAATTAATTGCTTAATCGTTTTTATTCCGTTTTACATATTGTTTTTATGGCTCGTAATATTTAATATCGCAAATTGTCATATTTAACATTTTTTTTTAATTTCATAACATACTTGAAATTTCGGCTATGATATGATTCCTGATTCCTGATATCATGTTCAGTATTAGTTTTACCTTTTTTCTTGTTCTTTTGTGGAATGTTATAAACTATTTAAGTTTAATTATACTTAATGCTGGGTTTTGTTTGTATTTACACAACAACGAATTTAAGGCACCTGTTTCACATGATATTTGTAAGGACTTCATTCTTCTCATCATCGTTAAAAATTATTATTTATCATTATTCGAATACACAAATCCAATATGTTGGTAGCCCACAAATTAAGCAACGTGAGGTAAAATTTTACAAACTTTACTTGGGTTGATTTTATTGCTCGGAAATGACATCCCTTGTGAGTTGAGTTCTCAATGTGCGCACATTAAAAATATTTTAGCTAATTATGAATTTGGAAATGCAACACAGCAGGAATGTGCTGAAGAGCACGCTGGCAGCTGAGCTGCTTGTCAGCTGAGATATAGACATCGCACCAGATCCAGTCCGTTCCGCAACTTCGGGCTCAGCGGGTTCATCATTAGTTTGGTGATCGCCGACAGCTATTTTTTTTTAAATTATGGAATAAGAAATAGTATTAAGATTCATTAGAAAAAGATCTTATAACGTGTTCAAAATTCTTAAAGTGACATCTATGTAAATACCTATTAAGTGCACAATTATTTTAAGATTTTAAGTGTTGAAATATACAAAAAAAAAAAAGAAACAAAACAAAAAAATTTAATTTGACTGCCAAAAATGTAGAGCTAAACTAACTTAGAAGCGAACAAATCATAAAAATGTATGTATAAAAATAATTATTGCAACATACTGTTCCACTTTGTGCGCAAATGTTCTGAGTACAAATGGCGATTTCTTGGATTGTTTTCTGGGCGTTTGTTCAATGGCGTTTCGGCAGCAGCGTAGGCTTATTGGGCGTGGCATTATTGTGACATTATTTTCAGACAGAGATCACTCAAGCAGGCATATGTAGTATATATGTATATGATTACATATGTTATGTATGTGTAAAGACAAATTACAAATTAAGGCGCGCGATTTAAATCGAATACGAATACGAATACAAAAATTAATACACTTGATGTTTTGCTGGTGGACAGAACACACGAAGGACGAAGGAACTGGCTGGCTGGCTGGCGTGCTCTCTAAAAGTATCTGTTCGTCAGACTCCACATCCAGCCGGGCAGAAGACCCGTGCCCGTACTTGGAACCAGATTCGTATTGACAACTGGAGTTTGCGGCACTGTTTGATCAATAATCGTGATCACACGCCCCAAAATAAATGAAATGAAAGATATGGAATAAAGAAAAATTGGGGGAGAAAAATGATAATCGCATAAATAACAATTTAGCAAAGACAACAATTGGAAGCGGTTTCTCTACGTAGTGCAACTACTGTGGGGGAGTGTTGTGTGTGCGTGTTGTGTGACGTAATTACATGAAATTTGCAATACGATACGATAGCAAGCGATAGCACTTACGATAGCTACTAATCGGTACGATCAACTACATACACATAAATACATACGTAAGTACAAAGAGCCAAGCACACGCACACACCGACTTGGGGGTGGCTTTTTGTGTGAAGAGATAGTAAGAGCGGAGAGCGGAGAGAGAGAGAGAAAGGGGAGAACGAGAGTGAGTGGGAGTGGGAGTGGAAGTGGGAGGTAGAATACAAAGAAGCAAAGCAGCAGAAGTTCATTGCCAGTAGCGGGTGTGGTAAAGCTTTCGATTCGCTTTTTGAGATATGCGCGCGTTACTTTGTTTTTGCTTTTGTTTTTATTTTTGGTTTTGTCGTTTATGTGTGTTCGTTGTTATTGCTGTTGCTGTTGCTGTTGTTGCTTTTCTTTTCGTTTTATTATAATGTTCTGAGTGTGGCGGGTTGTTGTTGTTAATTGTTCTGTTTCGTTTCGTTTTATCCGCGTCTCTTATTAAAGCCTGCAAGAAATACATACATATGTACATACAGAGAGAGATACAGATACATATACAAATTGAAGTGAAGTTCAGCTTCAGCTCGCTTTATGTAAATTGAACGGGCGGGCGTTATGAGGGAACAAGAAGCACGTGCATGCAGTGTTAAGTATTCAAATTGGCCGACCGACCGACCGTTGAGTCGTGCAATCTGGGTCATAACATAACGGGTGTGGACCAACACACACACACATACATACATACAGACAGACATAAGGTGGATAACTTATGTGAGTGTGCGCGTGTGTGGGTGAGCGCGAGTGCTGAAATGGATGGTTGTAGGGTGAGCGGGGGGTACAGAGGGGGGCATGCAAATTGTGAAATTTAGTATTATTGATAAAACATGCAATTAAAAATACTGTTTACATGTGTAAGTGCTGCACACACGTACAATATGTAGATTAGATATTCTTCAAAGAAAGCGCAACCCAAGAAAGCCTTTTGCCACATTTGAATTTGGTGCCACAGGTGCCGAGAGGGAAACAGTTTTTAAATTTCAATTCGAATTTCGAATTTTGTACGCATAAAGTGTTGGGAAATGCCATAATAACTACAGTTTATACATACATAGGTTTTTAGTCGTTTTTTTTTGTGGGAGTGGGGAATTCAAATAATATTAATAATACCATAGATCTACATAAAATATGTATTTTTATACTTAGTTGGGGTGCTTAGATTAAGGATTGCAAAACTACATTTGAACCAAGATATTAAGATACTTTTTTGGGTGGGGTTGAACTACAAAGTTAAGGGGTGGGACTTTCTGGATCACTTGTGGTGTTTAACAAATAGTGTTGTAAGAGTGTTGTTGCATAGATAGTGTAGTGTTGTACAAGCATAGTGTAGTATATGTATGTATATAGTAATTAGGGTTGTTCGTTAGGAGTTTTTAGTAACTTCTAGTGCCAAACTATATAGTATAGTTAAGTATATTAGCTAAATAGTTATCTACTTAGTTAGGTGATAGTGCATGCAGAGTATCTAGTGCATGTTCATCGATCTTAAATTCTAAATTGATTGGATGGTTATGGTTTATTTCCTGGCACCGCCCCAAGTGGGAAGCAGGAGTGAAGTTAGTGAGACCGACTGACCAGTAGTTTGTTTTTTGATTTTGTTTGTTTTTCTTTTGATTTTTACACTGTAAGCAAGATATTATATGATTATTATATTGTCATTAATTGCTGGGCCTATATTTCAATTTCGAATGTTCATCAGATTTTGTGATTATTAAATTTACTTTTTTATCGTTTTCTTTTTACATGGTATGCTAAATTGAGTTTGTTAGCGAGAAATGAAGTTAGAATAGACCCAAAACCAATACTCCAAAACCTCTTGTTAAATAAATAGAGATGCTGAAGTAAAGTTATTAACTTAAATAAAAATATTGAAAAACTTTGTTATGTAAAAAACTAAAAAAAAATCCAGATCCTAAATGTATAAAATAATATAAATTTCTGTTAGTATTAATATATAATAAATTCATATTAAGCGCATAAAAAATAATGATATCATGGTAGTAATTGAACTCGGTTAGAAGATAAAATAAAGTTAGATCTGAGAAACTAATAGATAGAGGTTAGAAAGTGTTCTGAGAGGTGTTGAGTGGAAAGTGTAGCCTGAAGACGGTTCAGTTTGAGAACACTGAAACAAACTAAAGTAAAACACCACAAAATAGATAAATGTAAATAATAATATGTAAATAAATACTACAGAAATTACAAATAATGTACAAGAACTAAGAGGACTAGGAGAGAAGAAATTCGACATACACATTTCGAGAATTAGTTTTCAATAAAAATATAAATGTATTTGATATATTCTTTCTTTTAACTGGTATTCGTTAGGGTAATAGAACAAAAACACATTGAGTTCAGTAATAGAATTGACTACAGTACGAATACGAGTACGATACATACATATAATGATAAACTTAATTAAACATACCATATATAATATTTGTATAAATTGATTCTTGCTCTAACTCAATCCATACAGTATTTCAGATGGAGTGAGAGTTCTTAAGGATTTTTTGTAAACATTTCTTGGCTTTGTATGTTAAGTAACAACTCATACATGTTTATGAGATCTTTTTGACTTTGATTGATTCGATACATTTAGTGCTAGCTGTGGTCGACTATCAATTGTCGACCATATTGATTCTCCAATGGATTCAAACAAAACTACCGCCGAGTCGATCCCACTCACCTGCGTCCAGGTCAAGATCACCATTACCATCCGTCTCACTATGGAGCTGCGAGTGCTGCTCGGGCTCGAGCGGCGCCTCTTCGACAAAATTACCTGTGGACGAGGGCGTGTTCTTGCAGCCAAACCACCAGTGTGCCGTTGGCCTAGGGAATGTCGGTGTGGCCGTATCCACCTGCAAACACAATCGATATCGATAACAGTTCGATTACTTATCGCACTCTCAACTTACCGCAAATCGAGCATCGTGGAAGCGATAGTATTTGTCGCCCTTGAAGAAGTACGTGTATCCGTTGGTGTAGCGGAGAGCTGCATCCAAGTTGTTTGGCACACCCTCCCAGTTCGAGATGGGCTTGGGGTAGCTGGCCTTCACTGGCGGCCGCTTGGCAGGATCGAAGCGCCAGAATTTGCTGCCCTTGAAGAAGTAGATCTTGCCATTGCCGCCCCACACCATCGCCGCGTCCAGATGATCGGGAATGCCCGTGAAGCCCTCGCTAATCTCCTTGGGGTAATCGCCGTCCATTTGGCTGCCCTGATAGCGCCAGTACTGCGTGCCCTTGAAGAAGTACGTCTTGCCGTTCTTGTAGGTGAAGGCCGCATCAATGTTGCCCGGCAGTCCCGGCCAGCCCTTCGAGATGAGCTGTGGATAACCCTCCTCGACGGCATCCGTGGTCAGTTTGTAGTACTTGTCGCCCTTGAAGGCGTAGGTGTCGCCGTGCGCCGAGTTGAACAACGTGTCGATCTTGGAGTCCTTGCAGATGGAGTCGTCCAGCGGCACCTTGGGCGGCGTGAACGAGGGACGCTGTGTGCTGGGATAGACGTTGGTGGGCGTGTATTGGTTGGTCTTGCGTCCGTACAGCGATTGTATGGCCGCCTTGTCGTCCTCGTCCAATTTGAAGACGGGCTCAAAGCCGCGATAGAAGGGCGCCATCAGAGCGGAACTCTGATCGGAGTGCGACAGGCCGAGTGAGTGGCCAAATTCATGAGCAGCCACCTGGAAGAGATTGGTGCCGCGTGGCGAGCCAATCGTCCAGAGTTCGGCGTCATCGAAATGCGCATCGCCGCCAAACACAGGGAAGAAGGCGTGGGCCAAAGTGCCGCCTTGGCCATCGAAGGCATCGCCATCGCCATGCTCGCTCTCCACGAACCTGCAAAGGAGATTGGAGGTGATTAGTGAGAGAAACTGGATTGTCAACCTGTTTGGAATCGATCAATTTTATGCAACTGCTTGAAGAACTGAATTGTTTAAAGGTAGAAAGAGTGCATTTATTTAAATTACTTAAAATATCTAGCTTATTCAAATTTATATTAGCGAACATCTAGTAGACTTTTCAATGTTAATTTTGAATTTCTTCAACAATTTGTATTCAAAAATATCTATAATCAGTAGGAATTTAATTTCATCTTTTCACAGAAAAAAGTAAAAAGTAATTCATTCCTTATTTGAAATACTTCACAAATAAACTTAAATAAAATGTACATATATGTATAAGTTAATGAATGTATTTTTTGTGATAAAGATTTTAACCTCTGATCTTGCTACTCACTTGATTTCAATGTGCACTGGTCCCGATGTCTTCCTGGTGAAGGTTAGATCCGTATCCTCGCTCCACACGGCAAAGGCACGCGCGATTTCCGCATCGACATCGTTGCGCTTCAAGCGCTTGGGATACTTGGAGATGCGGTAGGTGAGATTCTTGACACGCCAGCGACTGCCCTGGAGAGCATAACGCTTGGATCGACCTTCGCCGTTGCCGACGCGATCGCGGACGCCGCAGCGTGGCAGCGACATCAGCTTCATTGTCTCGTCATCCAGTTCGCCGGTGACATTGAGGCCGGCAAAGTTTTGGAAATCCTGTATGGCACCGACCCAGGTGTGCTTGTCCTGGAGTCCACTGTTGGCCGGATTACGTGCCGAGGCGGGCAGGTAGCCGAACTGCGACAAGTAGATCTGCAAAAGTGCAATGCAAGCAGACAGACAGGTGAGTGAGAATGATTGATATGATTAAAGGGGGGCTCAAGCCGGCGATCAATGGAATGTTTTGCCACCACCTGGTGCTGTGGTTGCAACTGATTTATGGCGATCCGATAAACGGCGTTTTGCTTGCATTGTAATTGTAATTGTCCTGCGGCGCAATCCCTCAAGTCCTCGTCCCTTTCTCTGCCGCTCTCGTCACATTCACAGTGTGTGCAAAAATATATTGGCCGCATGCAAAACCCAAACTCAAGTCAGCAACAAAACTATCTGACTTGCATAATTTATGACCAACTGCTTGGCATGGCAATGTTTTATAATTTTTTTGTGAGAACGGGAGAGATACCCTCACCTCCCCACCGGGCGTATACGCAATACCAATACCATTGCACATTACGTATACGTATAAAGCAGAGCGAGTCACAGTTACGTGACTTTAATTATGCGATTTAGGTGTGAAAAATGCTCAGTTCTATTGAGAGTTGAGTTGAGTTGAGGAAGTGATTCGCATTTAGCATTATACTTATTTTATGGCGAATTCAGTTGAATCGAACGCATGTAAGTCGAATTAAATTAATCGACTAATCGACTAAGCATTGACTTTCTCCTTTCCCTCCCCGTCAATAGGGGGAAGAGGAAGTGCAGTTAGTGACGAGGTTAGTCGGATGGGAGATTCGCCTAACGGTAAGCCCAAAAACAATTACAAAGAAACATTGTCTAATTGCAAAGTCGTTCGTCTTTAGCTGTTGCTTGCACTAATTGCAGCAATTACTTTTAGTATACAAAACAAATCAACACATCCAAAGATATATATGTTGCGGCTGTTGCGTCTGTTGAGCGTCGCTGGCGTTTGGCATGTGAAACATGTGCCGCGGCTCGATGTGTCGCACATTTTAATGGGCCGAGAACAGCTCACCATAACATATGCTATATGGCATACATGTTCGCCAGAATCAACACGTATGTGGCACACACACACATCGATGGAGTTGTAGTTGTAGTTGTGTTGCCAAAAATAAGACAAGAAGATGCCGAAACAGCGCTTGCATAATGCGAGTACTCGAGAGTGGAGTCGGCTCAGCTGACTGTTCAGTTTTATTTATTTTATACTCGTAGTATATTGAGAATCTTTTACGAGTATTTTATTTCATTTCATTTCATTTCGATTCGTTTCGTTTTGTTGCGGCGAGGAAGTAAACATTTCGTGTGTTTTATCATGCGTCGCATTGTGCCTTTAGTATTCATGCTAAGTACTTAATAATCTGGGTGGTTGTGTTTTACCTTTTTGGCGTGTGGTAAATTCGATTGATCATCAGTGAGGGGGGGCCTTAGACTCGCCTTAAAGGTAAATGAACTTTGCTGTTTTGTGGCTTTTGTTTTGCTTTTCCTGTAAACATGACGCTGTCGCTCGTCGCTCGTCGCCACAATCAATCTGACAAATGCCCGAGACAGAGACAGCAACAGAGAGGGAGAGAGAATCGGTCAGCGAGATATGCAAATCATTTGCAATTTGCGTTCCGCTTTGCTGTCAAAATTATTACACAATAAAATTAATCTGCGTCGCTCTTCTGCAACAGCAACAGCAACAGCAGTGGCAGCGATAGCCTTGCTGGGGTATAATGACATTGTAATGTGAGGCAGAGTTTCCTTTGCCACACACAGATCATTGCGGCTGCTGCAGTAAATCATTTCGATTACTTCTGCCACTTCTAGAGCGCATTGGCATTGTGTCAGAAGTATCCAAAGTGTCAGAATTGCAGAATTGTAGAAGTGGCTGCAGCACTTCGAGTGCCACTCGAGAGTGCCACAAATGTGGCAAGCAAGCTTGCATTTTGGGGGCGACACAGCGGCCTTGTTGGCCAAGATGGGGCAGCAAGTTAATTGCGCATTCCAGTCGCTGCTCAACTTGTGCAATTAGCATAATTACTGCATTTCAAATGCAACAAATTAAATGAGGAGAGCTGCAACATGAACTGCAACTCGTGGGAACTACATGAAAGTTGCCGCTGGCCATTGAAATTCCGATGCAATGTCGACCATGATGTGCACGTAGCACAAGCTTATGACATGGGCTAATAAATCTTAGCATTGCTTGTCAACAGCAACGGCAACGGCAACAGCTAAAGCAAGCTGCCAATAAGCTTGGCCCACTCACAGATACAGTCGCAATCAGAGGTCGTCATAATTGAGAGTGCGATAAGATACGTAGAGCATTTCAAACTTATCAGTTGACTCGCCAGTGAATCACATTTCGAGGTGTTGACGAACCTGTTTGAATAACCGAAACCGAAATCGAAATCGAAACGAATGGAATGCGTCACAGACAAAGGCGCGAGGATTTTAGCAGAATTATTAAACGGAAGTGCGAAGCGGAAATGCTGCTATAAACTGTCAGATACACGTACTCAAAGATACAAAGCGCTGCAAGCTAGAGAATCGAATCGATGAATCTACTACGTTCGAGTTAATTTGACTGTGCAAATTATGGAAATTATAATGCAAGTTTGGTTCACGTATCGGCGCACGCTCAAATTGCGCTTCAATTTGCCACACAACGCACCCGAGACATTGACACCAATTTGTTGCAGCAGCAACACACAACTAATAACAATTGTGCCACAGTGTTTTCAATGTTAGAGCACAAAATGCAAAACAAATGGGGGGCAAATGTCAACAGCAACTCTCAAAGGCAGAGGCGCCACTTGAACTGAACAGCACTCTGCATTTTGTCTATCGCTGACCTCTTTGCCTACTTTGACAGCCTTGTGGCCTAAAGGGCTCAACACACACACAACAACAACAAAAAGTTTAAACAAACTACGCAGAAACTTTAAGCGTTCCTTCTGCTGTTGATCCTGGCTCTGAGTCTCCTGGTGGGAATTCTAAGCAGAGCTTTTGGTAATTAGACCAACTGATGTGGTCCCTTGGCAGGTCGTTGACCCCGAGCACTTCGAGTCGAAAATTGCGCTGTAAATTGTGTTAGTTGGCGTGTTTTGACCCTTGGAAGGCGGTGCCAGAGTCCGTTTATTTCCGGCCAAACAAGACCAGGACATGCATAAATTATAAACAAGCGGCGCTCGTTTAGTTCTCAACGTTTCTCGCTTTACTTTTCGCCTCTTCGCTACATTTTACTTGACCGGAAATTGATGAGAAAATTGTATTTGCCCTGTCAAGGGGGAGGTTTAAATGTGTGTGTGTGTGTGTGTGACTATATGTGTCTAGGTCTAGGTATCGCTAGAGTAAGGGTGCGTTTGCTGACGCTTTAAACTTGCAGTATTTGGGTCAAACAGCGCTGGGGTCATTGACTGCGCCGCAGGAGCAACTTCTTTAAGCCTAGACCCCATTTCGGAGAGACAGAGACACGCTGGGAAAGTGATTGCAATTAAACTGCTGGCACACACTATAAACTATTAACCATCCATCTGTCTATCACTAACGAGCTGCAACCTGTTTGGCTTGTTTCTCCTCTCGACGATTACATCACTTCTTTTTTTTTTCGGTGTGTGTGTGAGTGTGGAAAAGCGAAAGAGCCATATTGAAGCTGGTCTTCAAATGGTCGTAAAACGTGCAGGGAACGACGGGGCGGCTAATGAATAACTGGGCCAAATCAGCCTCCAAAAGGTGCCGAAAGTTGCGCAACTTCCATAATCAGGCTAATGTAAGCAAGCAGGCCAAAATGGCAAAGCAGCAAGCGGCAATCGGTAAACGGTAAAGCTGCCCATGGCAGAACCTCCCAAAGGAGGTGGCTAATAATTTTGTCAGCTGCGAAATTCTCATAAAAAATTTGACATTTAACCCCGCCGTAAGTTGCCTTTTGGCTCGCTTTTTGCTCGTCGTTAATTTACGAGGCGATAAATAAACTCCAGATGCTAAGATAACGAAAGTGTTGTATGCAAAACTCCAAGAACTCCTGCAAACAGTTGGACTGGGTCAAAAGAAGGATACACACTTTACTTTCCATTTCTTTTTATTTCCCAAAAAGGCGTTTATACCCTAAGAAGGTCAGCTAATAAGGAATATAGATGTATTTATATACATATGGATTAAAAGGAAAATTTCCAACTGAACTGAATGGAAAGAATAAATTTGAAATAAATATGTGGAGACTATATGACAATGGATTTACTTAATTAGCGTGTTTTCCAATTTTATAATGATGTTTTCTCCAATTAAAATCAGTTGCTCTAAATCTAGCAGAACGATAATAAATAAATGAAATTAAAGCTATTGGTTTTCTATTTTGTATAAGTTGCAAAGTTAAATCAAAACTATTTAATTATTATGATAAAAATAGTTATTGACTGGCGCAATATTCATAGGGATGAATAAGGACAAATAAAGACAAATAACAAATAATAATCAATCTTCTCTTCTTGTGTGTACCATGTATACATTACATCTACAGGGTATCTATAAACAGAACTTTTTGTAGTGCAGTTTTCCTTTGTGACGCCTTTATGGCGCTGTGACCTTAGGATAGAAAATATCATTTGTTTGAGCTGTTAACATTTGCTTTCTACTTTTTGCATACGATGCTTAGCTTGGCTTTAGCTTTTCAAAATGGCAAGGTTATCCTGTTCCCATTCAGTTGTTTACCTGTCTGCCTATCTACCTGTTTGCCTGTTTACCTGTTTGCCAGTTTGCCCGTTTGGCATCCTTTTGTTAACACCTCGTGAAGGTCGCACAAAAAACGCAACGTGACTTTACGTTTTTTAGATTTCGCTGAGTTTTCCAGCTTTGCATTCGCTGCCCAAATCAATCAAACAACACTTTCTACTTCCCCCATCCCCGCCTCTTATGTATATGTAAGTTTTTTTTAGTTTAGTTAGTTTAACTTATTGATTAGCTGGACGCCATGTCTCGGAACTGTTTCTGTTTCTCTAGCTGCTGCTGCTGCTGTTTTTCTTGGTGCTGCGTGACGCACGCGAAAATTTGCGGTTAATACGCGTGGAAGTTTTCTTTGGGGCCAACTTCTGCCCAGTTGGCATTAACGATTATAATTAGCCAAATACGTCATTATTGAGGCAACTTTGGCTGCCAGTTGTGACCAGTTCTATACCAACAACAGCCACAACAATAACTGAGTGCTCTTTTAATTAAGCTGGAAACAAAAGCAAGACGGTCGGAGACAGCTCAACTGCTGCCTGAGCTCATTCCAATAGACTGCAATTAACCTTTGACTCTGCTTCGATTAAGCATACGCAGCGTATGACGCGACGCAACTCGGGACTTGAAAGGCGTGAGAGTGAGCGGGGAGGGGAACGGGGACATAAAGCGTGATTATTGAAGGTGGGTTGCATTATGTCTCAATCACAATAATGCTGCCTGCACTGCAGTCGATTAGTATGAAATATGAAGAGATCTTCATCGCAGATAAACCAGATATATAGATTTGTATATCTCGCCCAAGTGAGTCACACTCATTAATCAAAGCGATGCAGAGATAAAAGCTGAAAGCGACAGTCGGGGAAACTAAATGGACAGCGATTTAAACGGCAGCAAGTGTGGTCCCAGACAGCGACTATAGTCTGCTATAAAGACCAGTCTGCTGACTAGCCATGACTCGCAGTGTCTTCGATCTATTGCGAAATCGGACAAAATTATGTGAGTGACGAGAGGAGACGGAGACGGAGACTTAGAACAGTGGGTAGTCTGACATTGAAGTGAGACAAACATGGGCTGCGCAATGTTGACGTATGCCTATTCAACGATCAACATCATGATTATCGCTGCCATTATCATCATCGTTTTGGGCGACTGGCCAGCCCAATGGCCATGCAGGTTCCGCGCCAAGTTGCTGGCAACGCGCTCAACATATCAATGAGCCGATAGTTGAACAAAGACAACAGCAACGGCAAAAGGCAGTTTCGGTTTTGTTCTAAGCACGCAGCAACGCTTAGCGCGTGCTCAAAGTGATCGAATTGATCGATAATTGCTATCGATAAACCTGCACTCGTTACATATTTCACTCGCCACTCGACAGCAACACATAAATGGGCAAGCAGGAACACTTCTCTCATCCTCATCCTCAGCTCAGCTCAGCGCAGCTCAGCTCATCGAGAGGTGTGGCTGCGACTGTGAAACAGAATCTAACTCGGATTCCACCTGCTGTTGTTGCCTTATTAATTTATGCAGATTGCAATCGTGCAACAAGAGAAAACACTTTGTGCCGCAAAACGTGACAACCTTGTCGAGAGCAGCAGCTGAAGCAACAGCAACAGGAGATTCATGCGAATTATAAAGACTCCCCCGATTCCCCCGTCACGTGCCAATTGCAATTTATATGGCGATTTGTCTGCTGTTTTGTGGGATCATCGCTGCGATTTGCAAGCTGCACAAAGCGATAAGCATGACAACAATTTGGCTGGCATTAGGCACTGATAATCAGCTCTCATCCCTCATTCCTCTCCAGCTACTGCATATTAATGACATGAAAGCGCAGCTTCCACCGGCATTAGCAGTCATTAATAGCAGTCATTATAAAGTTTATGCAAACGGAAAACTATTGATTTAATCGTACATTGATGTGCCAAGTGAACATGGAGTTGTCGTCTAACAAAAATCGAGCTAAATTACAATTACAGACTTTATTTCATGGACTAACTTGAACAATGTACATTCACATTGAGTAAACCAAATGTGCATTTATTAATTAAATAATATATTGCTGAATATGTTTGATAGTAGTTTCAACTGAAGCTGAAATTGTATTAAGAATTGGAAATTTAGAATATTTTGGACTAATTTTGAATATTGGGGAAAAACCTTTGAGAGTTGAACAATTTATATTCACATTGAGTGAATCAAATGTGCATTTATGAATTGAATAATACATTGCTGAATTATTTGATAGTAAAGTAAAGTGAAGCGCAAATTCTAATTCGAATTGGAAATTTAGAATATTTTGGAAATATTTAGAACATTGGGAAAAACCTTTGTGAGTTCAACAATTTATATTCACATTGAGTGAACCAAATGTGCCTTTATTAATTGAATATTATATTTCTCAATATGTTTGATTGTAAAGTAAAGTGAAGCTTAAGTTCTATTACGAACTGGAAATTACGAATATTTATTACAAGAAATTGGGGAAAAACCTTTGTGGGTTCAATTGAGAGGCAATTAATTGATTGAACAACAAATTAGTTAAGAAATAAAGTGGCACTGGAGATAGCTATCTCTTTAGCTGCGGCATAAATAAATCAATCAATCAAGCGCTAACTTAAATTGTTGACAACTGTTAGGGATCATGCTTGCCCTCTAAAAAGTTGTTTACACGCTCAAGCCCTGAGCTCTTTAATGTCTTATCTAGCAGATTATTTAGCTGGCAGATGTGTGGCAAATAAAAGTTAATTGGACCACGCTGACGGTGCTCGATGTGCATGATGTGCAGCTGCCATGTGACAATGGCGATTGCAAGTGGCAATGTCATGACCAGATCGACACCAAAACCGGCAATTAATGCAGTCGCATGCAAACCGGGGGGGTGGGGGTGGATAGAGGAGGGAGACTGTCCTCAAAAATGTTGATGCACTGCAGCCAAGCAAAAGACCCCCAAAAGGGGCAGTGCGATAAAAGCGAATGCATTGCGTGCAGATGTGAGCGGAATAATTGGCAATGTTGCATGTGTGGCAGCCACTGACTAACCGAGCACAAGCCTGTAAACAATGCTAAACAATACTCGCTATACTAAATATTAAATACTATTATTTATGGCGACCACAGCTCAGCAGCAGCTGTTGACTGCATGATTCGCAGCGCCAATCGGAAGTAAATCAAAGTAAAGTGCAAGAAGAGCAAAGTGAATATGTGGCTATTTAATATGAATACTATTCCAACAGTTAAAAACTATCATTTGATTGAATTATTCAGCTGTTGTCCCAATTCGTAATCTGCTTTCATTAATCCCTGATTTATTCAGGTTTAATAACTCTATAACAAGCGAATAGTTGAAGTTTAGCAAATTATACGCTCGCAATTATGTGATTAACATTGGCATGTCGGGGCTGTAATTTGATTTGAATTCATTTTGCAGCGGTTATTGAATTACTTTGCAATTTGTATTGCTTTGATTTTTTGCTATTCTTCATGCTTATCAGAATTTTTTGCTGCCCAGGCGAGTTAACTGAATTGTTTGCTCAATTAGTTGGCAAACACTTTGACTCAAGTTTGGTCTGTTGCCTTTCGATATTCTGGCAATTTTCATTGAGTCACTGCAAGTATTTGCCACTTGTCGTCCTCCATTGTCGGTTTAAGATATCTCTGCTATATATGTTTTATATATTTAACTTACCTCTGCCTGTGTCGTTGTGGAAACTGGCACACTTTGGGCTGCCATCAGTATCGACAGCAATGTGCCCAGAACTATGAACGCGGATGCGTTGCTTTGGCAGGTGTTGGACATGTTGTATTTATTATCTGATGTTCTTGTTGTTGGTGGTGCTTGTTGGTTGTTGGTTGTTGTGTCTGGGGCGCACTTTGAACTTCAAGTCGTGACTGAAGTTGTAATAACAACTGCGCACTGCAAATAGAAAATGGAAATAGAATTGCAAAAAGGTCAATTAATATTTCATACAGGTCCCAGGTCCCATCTCCCAGGTCTAAGCCTGGCAGTCATGTAGGACAGGTGCAATAAAAAGAAAATAGAATAGAAGAAATAGAAACAATCAGAGCAGGCCAAGTGCAAAAGGGCGAACGGAAGCAGTTGGCCCATTTGAGCCAGAAAAAAGTGCCAACAGGTTGACTGCGGAGCCAACTTGCTCTAAATGGCACACATTTTGGCGGAAGTGCTGGCGTACTACTATATAGTACGTCGAGTTATAGCCCAGTTTGCGAGGCGTAGTAGAAATTGGTAGTAGCTGCCTGCTGACGCCACTTCTGACGTGTTGTTGTTCTTGCTAGTTGGTCGTTTGTTGATTGCAGCCGCAGTCATGTGTCTACATTGTCTACACTTGAACTTAAATCTCGTCTAAATTTAGACCTTATTATAATTTAATTTTAGACCGCAAATATGCACAAGCATTGTGTCTCTAATGATAGTCCTAAAAATAGCCAACTTAACGATACGACTTTGCCTAAAACTATTATACGACAAGTGCCTGTTTTGTGTACTCCATAAAGCCAAATGACGCTTGGCAACTGCAGTTTCAGTTTCAGCAAAGGATGCCAAGCAACAAACTAATCACTCGAGTTTACTTAATGCATATTGTTGCATTTCAGAGTGTGTTTATTTTTTGGGCTTTACACCCTTTAGTGCCCATAAATTCGGTGCAGTGCATTTCGGCTGTGACATCAGCAACGTGAGCGATAAGTGATATCAAGTATACGACAAGTGGCGGGCACCTTTTCAACGCCACAGAGCCAAAAGTAAAGAACGAAGAAGAGTCTCAAAATGTTTTTTGCTTTGGGTGTGTCGTCCAGAAGAGACAATATTTGCTGTTGATACGCGTAAGTAAGTCTGCATTTCTGTTGTCGTTGTCGTTGTTTTTTTTATTTTTGCGGCACTCGGTTGGCATTGTTGCCATTGACTAATCACTGGGGATTTCAATGTGGACACTGGAATCATATTTCTATATACTTGTGCGGCCCTAGGTGCCTGTGTCTCACACAATTAGAGCACATTCACAGTGTGATTATTTTTGTGTATGTACAACTTATATTTTTGGTTGTTTGTGGGTGAATATTTAGATACGGCCAATGATAAACAGTTAAATTTCTATGTGTGAACGGGGGAGAGGGGGCAATTAAGCAGCGGGTTGAAGGTCGTCGCTTTGTGGGTTTAAGGTTAAAGTACTGGGCACTTCACTCCGCTTCGCTTCGCTTGCTCTCCCAATTTCCGCCCCCCTCTCTCCCTCTCTCTCTCTCTCTCTCCCGCTGCCTGTCTAGTCGCTATAACGATGAAAGCTTTTGCATTGTTGTTTAATCAATACGCGCAATTCTGCGGCAAAGTAACAACAACAACACGAACAACAACAAATCAATAGCTATTGCATTTGGTTTGAAGTGTTTGCTGCTTGCTGCTTTGCCCTGCTATTTTTATCAGCACGTTACGTATACGTAATGTGGGACATTAACGAACACGCTTGCAACCCAGAAACTTATGCTACATCTTAATACAATTTCTACGCTTCCAGCTAAATGTGATTCACATACATAAATCGACTTGATATTCACCACATACCGAAATCTATTTATCGCTTCTTTTTTGCATACGAATCTGATTTGATGATTGAATTCTTAGTAACCTGTTTAGCACCGGTTTTAGCGTTTGTAAAACACATTCATGCTTTGAATGCGGTAAATATACATTTTAAACGTAAGAGAGAGGGAACTAAAGTCATTTTGTAGCATTCCTATTTTGAATATACATTTTAAACGTAACAGAGAGAGGAACTAAAATCATTTTGTAGCAGTGCATGACGTTGGTGGTATTTTCCAATTTCTTGGATGGTTATGTTGTTTTGAACGGGGGGGATTGCTCAATGTGGTTGTGGTTGGCGTTCTGGCAGCTTATCAGCAGAGTGCCGAATGCTTGTTGCTCATGAATTCACGCATTGATAAGATATGGGAGTCCATTTATGCTCAGGGCTGTGAATTACCAAATAGTTGCAATAGCCAGCGGTCTTGTGAGTCAATACATGGTAAACATTATTGGTTTAGAACTTGACCTTAGAGATATGCGGCACCTGTGTGCTGAGGGCTTGTTGCTTGGTCTGGAATGAATCAACCGCAATGGATGATCAATCGCTGCTGGAGTGGACGCAAATGAATGGAATGAGTGTGCCAGCAGAGGGAATACCCTGTAGTTGGGTCATGCTGATGCTTACATGTGGCTTGTGACTCTGTTGAGTAGATCAATGAACTGCAATTGTTGTAATTGTTGTTATTGTTGCGCTCTTTGTTCCTCTTGTGATTGTCGTCGTCGCAGGCGACACTTCAACAAATTGATTAATTAGCTCGGCGCATAAATTAAACGACGAGTGCGTGTGGGCGATCGCGATGCGATGCGATGCGTTGCGTTGCGTTGAGTTATTAATTGATTCTTTCTTTTGTTGCATTTAATTCATTTCAAATTCGTTGGCACTAACTGTACACGCTTTGACAATTTCCGCAAATGCAAACTCGGCTGTAACGGCACAAATAGTTAGTTCACTTTGCAATCGGCTTGCAACTGTTACTGCTTCGTTACTTTTGGCTGTTGGCTGCAACTGTTATGTGTGTGTGTGCTTAATGATTAATGTTATTGGTGTTTTGTTCGTATTCTCGTTACTCGCCGCTAAACACAACCGCACAGAGCAGCGCGCAAATTTCAACTGATCCCAACGCACAGCAAACTGCGAGGCGCTGCCTCGCTGCCTCGCTGCTCACAGCACAGCTCAATGCTGATCGCTGCCGGGCGAAAGCTTTCGCAGTTGGGCACACAAAAGCTTTCGCACGCACACGCAACAGCTGACGTCAACGCAGCGCGGCGGCGACGTCGACAGCGACGCTGACGTTAACAGCATGCGCACTTAACAGTGGGGATTCCATTGCTGTCAAACCTGTTGCTGTTGCGGCTGCTGCTCTAAAATAACTTTAAGCTGCGCTCTGTGTGTGTGAGCGCGAGGGAATCGCTGTGTGTGAGTAATGCGAATTTCTTGGAATCCACATGTGTCACGCTGTTAACAGAGGCACCGACAACAGCGGTAAAAAAAGCTAACGCAGCGGCAGCGCTTTTGTCAACTGTTTAGCGCACGCTCAACTAATTTGCATTTTTACAGTTCACTGTTTACGGTTTACAGATCACATTTGACACTTTACTGCCGGCTGCTGTTTTCTGGCAAATTTCGTGCAATTTCCGCTGAATTTCTGTTCGGTGACTGGGCGGGTGTGTCTGCGAGGTCTAATGGGAAAGCACTCGATACACAATCTTGTGAATGAATGCAAACTTGAATTTTTGTTTCGAATTTTGCTTTCGTTGTGGTTATTTCTTGTTATGAATGAATATTACTCATGAGTAATCTCCGCGCCTGCATGTGTGCGTGCGTCTTTATTATGTGTGTTTACACAAAAGGTAGTATGAGACAATTAACACTCTGCTGGCGCACGCCTTCTGCCCGATCTCACGGCACACTCATAGACCTGGGCAGTGTAATAACTGTGTCTATACGTAATTTCGAGTCTATGCTATTACTAATGATCCCAGGAACTGAGATTTCAAAGTCGACTATCGATATTGAAGAAAAAGCAATATTAAATCTAGATTATGCAATAACAAAAAAAATATTTTAAATTACTATGCAAACATGAATAATTTATTAATTTGAAATTTAAAATGTTGTTTACAAAATCTATAAGTTTTGCTTTTACATTTGCAATTAGCATTTAAGATTCTTGCATATTCATAATATGTATTCGCAAGGAATATTATTTTGTAATTTATTTGTTATTCAATATATTAATAAGAAATTGAAATAGACTTTAATAAACTTCAGACATTATTTATCTTCAGGTACAGCGAATTTTTTTCGGAAGAGAAGAAAACTTTAAAAATTTGCTTCTTTTTTAAATTGACTTGAATTTGTGTTTTAATACAAGTTATAATAAAATACTTTATAAATCCAAATGAATTTGAATTATAAAAAAGGTTTATATTAAATAATTATTAAATATATTCCACGAAATTTGTATGTTTCTAATGAAGTTGGATTGTAATCTCTGGAAAAAATTAATTGAAGATCTGCCAAAGCAGTTTCAATAGAAATTGATTTTTTTTTTAGTCACATATAATTCTGAATTCAAATAATTGACGTATCTCAGTTGACTTTTAATTGTTGGGTATTTAATTAATCGAGAGACGGAAAGTTGTCTTCTTCTTACGCTTTTCAAACACCAAAGTCCAGAGATATGTATGTGTACAAATTTAGTCATGATTTGTTTAGCATTCATATTAAACAGATCTCTGGCTGCGGGTGTGAGCGTGAGTGTTTGGCTTTTGCCCCATTGGCCATTAGCATCAATTGTGCACCAAGATTACTGTCTGGGTTTATAGCTAGGCTGAATCAAAGTGTGAGTCAACGATTGACCCCTCTCCCGTCTCCCGTTCCCCCTCAAGCATCTTGAAGGGGAATCGCCACTATAACTATAGTTAAAGGCACAGATGCTGGGCACGTGAAGTAAATTGCCCAATGCTCGCCGCACAGTAGCTGCAAATTATATGTGCATATGTGATGGAGAAATACATATATTGAGTAGTGGAGAATACTTGGAATAGTGGAAATTTACAGCACAAAAGTGAAGTGTAAATAAATGAAATGCCACATGTGTGAAATTTTATGTCAATCTCGAAGATTGCATCTCGAATGCTGCAAATGGGAAACAGAAGTTCGAACAAAAGCCCAACGCACAACTGTGGCGATGTGGCTCGACCTCCCGCCTCTTTTTATGGCAATGACAACTTGCAGTTGTTCCCATCCTCAGTCACAGTCCCAGTCCCTGATGCAGTCCCATTCCGAGTGCCATGCAACTTACAGCTCCTCCTCGACTCATCTCATCTCATCGCATCTCATTTCTTGTGTCTCTGACAAGAACAATGAAATATTTATGAGTCTCATTCCGCCTTTTGTTGTCAACTATTTATCGTACATGCGTTCTCGTATTTATAGATTCGTGTTCCGTTTTATAGAGCTGGCCAACGGTTCATTGCCATTGGCAATGAGAACTGCACAGAGACCAGAGAAATGAATCGAAGCTTATTTGCACAAGCCAGCAAACAGCAAAATAATAACCATATTTCGATCGTAATGATATAATACTAATTGTCGCTGAAAACTGATTTCTAACGCAATCACGTCACGGTCAGCTCGGCCATTCACATATGAATACGAATAATACGAATACTCGTAATTCAAATTGTTTGTTATTGGCATTTGAATTCGTATTTGAGTTTGTAGTTGTGCTCGCTGTTGCTAAATTTGAATATGAATTCGAATTTCCACAATATGCCTACGTGCTGCATTTGTTAATGTTTGAAGAACAATCGCCACCCAAACGACACTCGCTTTAAAATGCAATCAAAACTGCAGCACACAAATGGATGCACATTACTGGAGATAACTATATAGCCATAGCCATAGCCATGATTAGATCGAGCAGGAAATACGTGTAACCAAACAACAGTGCAGCCATAAAAGTTGGAAAGAGTTTTAAATAGTTAATCGATTTGATGGGCCACAAACCGAATGCAATTTCAGCTCGTGCACTGATTGGAGCAAAGATAAACAGAGTTGTCAGTTAATCGATTTCAATAGACATTATCTAGCCACGATTTTGACAAGCAAATGTTTGGCTTCCAAACGTAAACAAACTGAATGGAGTTCGCTGGCAATTAATGCAATCAATCAGTCAGTTGTTGAATGTAATTTTACAGGTAAATATTGACAAGAAGACAGAGTAATCAATTAATTTGAGGAAGAATACTTAAATTTTGACTGCGAGTTTCTATAGTATATGCAATATAGATATATTAACAAAGTAGATGGTCACAAATTGGATATCAATTAATCATTTCACATATGCAAAATAACGAATGCCAATACGAAGATACAAATATTGAGGTCAGAGTATGATCTAATTTTGATCTTAAGATATTCAATGATGAAGACGTGAATTTCTTGTGGCTTTGACTTTCCCCTAGATACACGTATCTGAGTCACATTTTGTGGGCATTTGAACAATAATTTTGGGGGATGGGGATGACTCATCGTGCTTGAGGTTAGCCCGTGGGCTAGTTGAGGGAAACTTACCACAGAATGCTGAATACGGAATACGAAATACGGAATACGGAATGCTGAATATTGCAGCGATGATTTGGAACAATTATGGCAGAATGTGGCTTATTGACTGTTGATAAGAATCAGCGCAAATATTGCACACACGCTTTGTCCGGGTCGCTGGATCTTATCAGTCGACACACACACACACACACACTGAGACACACACAAGATTGGCCAGTGGCTGCTGATTAGATGAAGTGCGTTGTTGATAAAAGTCTTGAGTTAACTCTCGCTACGAGACGAGTCCCAATTAATTAAGTAATGAACTAAACTGTGTTAACTAACTGAATGTGCGGTTTGGTAAGCGCAATATTGAGTAATGCGAATCGCTGGCAGTTTAACCGTATATCACTTGGGGCCAGTTCTACAAGGAGAATTCCACGGGCTCTCGGTTCCCTCAGGTGGGTTGAGCAACAAATCGGATTGAATCGAATCGAATCAAATGAAGCGACGTCGTTGGATTACGCGAACCGTTTCAAAGCACGTTCCGTGTGCGACTCCCGTTTGTTGTTTTGCCACTGCCACGGCGATGCCTCTGCGTTGTCTCTCTCGCTCTCTCTCGCACTCTCTCTCCCTCTCCCTCTCCCTCTCTCTCTCTCGTTCAGTGAGTTGGGCTTTGGCTCTGTTGCTGATTCGTGGTGGCCTGTTGGCCAAGCTAAATTACTTCGTATATGCGCTGTTAATTTGTCTTTATGGCGTTTCTTTGGCGCGACAATGCCGGCGACGCTCGTCTCTCACCACCACTACAACTACAGCTCGTCCATGTGTGTGTGCGTGTCTGTGTGATATGAATTCTAATACTACAAGTATTAGCTATTACCTGTCCTAGCTGCACACATACATCTTGCCTTTGTGCCCGCATTTGGCGTCGTTGCACGAAATGATCTTTTCAAGAAGTTGATTAACTTTTGCATTGCATTTGCAACAGTCGCACACAATCTTAAAATACTCTACGTATATTCTATATAAATATATATTCTCAACTTCTTTATTTTATACGGATTACGCTTAAAAGTGAGACCAAATTTGCATTTGATTGAATAAAAGAAAATCTAGAAGAACTTTTACATTTTTCTATTTTTATTTATCAGAAACTTAGCTATTACGCACAAGGTAAAGATGTAAGCTTATTTCATTACAAGATGAGTTTAATGGTTTCCAGTAACTTGCATTATTTAAACAACTTAAATAACAGACAAGGGCTGTGATAAGCGCAGCTGTAGGTATCAAGCTATTGGAAAGGGCCAGACAGCGCAACTTCAATAAAAGTTATTCAATGGTTAAGTAACTTTGACTGTCCCTATTTCTTGTGGATTATAAGCTGTGATGCTGATTAGATCTGATTGTTACAGTCTGAGATTGTGAGGACATTTCGCTTTCAAATAGAAATGCTATAAAACGAATACTAGACAACTGACAAAATTTATATGATGCACCCATGACACAATTCTACAATTCAAGTGTTGTTATACCTGATATAATTATCAATAAAAGTTATTCAATGCTTGAGTAACTTTGGCTGTCCCTATTTCTTCTGGATTATAAGCTGTGATGCTAGTTAATTATCTAATTGTGAGGACATTTCGCTTTTAAATAGTTATGCCACAAAATGAATAGAGTATTCTGACTTTGGCATTGTGAAGTTGGCTTGTTTGTTGTTCTATTTATGATTATAGTTCAGGCTGCATTGGGAACGGGCCCGAGCTAGGCGTCGTCGCTTGTCGAGTCACGCGACTAACAATAAACATAAAATACACATTCATTCACACACGTATAGTAGACGCACTCAGTGGCTGAGAGAGAGCGAGGCCCGAAGTGGTTGCTTTTGGTAGAGAATAATTTCCTGCCACTTTTGTGTGGTCAAATTGGCCGCAGGCGTAGAAAAAGTTGCAGCCATTGTTGCCCTGGACTCGCGACACGAGCAACAGGCCATAACAAATGTTGTGAAGGCGCCAGAGGAACGAATAACAATTTGAATACGAGCATGAGTGCCCGTATTGGACTGAGTACGATTGTGAGTGCGAGTACTTACCACAAAGTTTTCAAACGCTATTCAAATGCTGGCAAGTCCTCGTGAACGTGAATTCGTTAACAGCAGACTGTTATCGGGCTGTTATCGCGCTGTTAGCAGTCTGTTGCTTCGATGAATCACCAAAACACCTGAAGGCAGCAGCAGCAGCTCTCTAATGAGTGACAAAGTTGTTATTTATTTATCTCACTTATTGTTATATTTATATTTATTTTGTTTATTTGCTGCCGGAAGCACACTGCACAATTATTTCACTTTTAGCACTCGCTTAGCAGTTTTATGTGTTGCTGGATTTTATGACGATAGATTGAGTTTATTGCTGTTCTCTCGCAATGTGGCAGCAGCAGCTATTCGTCGTCTGTTTGTCGATCTATCGGGGGAGCCTTAATGTCTCAAGCTGCGCGCACTGCACCTCAAAAAAGTGTCGAGTTTCTGATTTCAGTTTCAGTTTCACGAGTTTGCAACTAGACTGAAGCTGACGCCGCCCCGCTTAGATACTTTTATATGGCTCAGCTCGGCTCCGATCGACGTTCGCTTGACTGACTGACTAACTGACTAACTGACTGACGGACTAACTGACCGACTGACGATGACGACGTCCTTCCCTGTCAGACGGATTCCTCAATGTGTTGCGCTTCTTCCTCATTTGTTTTGGGAAGTATGCAAAACAACAACGCGAACCGATACAACAATAAAAACAATGCCCGATCCGAGACAAAAACAATTGCGATTAGCCTTAGGCCTCAACTCGACTCGACTCGACTCAAACGATTTATCTGCTGCAGAATACGGCTCAGGCTCAGGCTCAGGCTGCAGTGAGTCATCCGATTAATCTTCTGCATCCATGGCAAGTGACGCACGTGTCGATAAGAACTCGAAGTCGAACTCGATCCAAAGTGGATCTGAAATTGGACTTGGAGACAAACCGCAAAACGCGATCGACTCTCTTCCTTTCTCTCTTTCCCGATTACGAGTTCAAGAGCTGAATCATTTGATATGCATTCAGCTGGATGGATCTGTTGAGGTTGTTGCTGTTGCTGTTGCTGTGTTATTGTCGCTGCTAAATTTCATTCTTTATATTGTTCTTATGTTTTGATTTATACGCAGCCAAACGTGCAGGAATGCCTCGTTTTTCCTTGTCTTTCTTAATGCCGCCTTTGTATTGCATTTATAAGCGAATTCTATACTACATTCAATCGGCAAATAAACCATGCATTTTAGTTGAAAAGAATATGTGGCCAGGAAGTGCTGCCTGCAGACACGCCTTAAATGAAATAAAACGCAGACTTAGGGCAACGCTGAAGTCAACAAAACTGCACATATTTATTTGACTTTTGAATTAATTTCTAGCAACATTTAACTTACATTATTTTTTAGAAAAAATCTGAATTTTGCAAGTACAATTCCTAAATTTATTTGTGCTATGCCATGTTACAGAACTTCAAAATTGGAATAATATTTGAGAGTATCAAAACAATCTGTTACTTAAATAGATCAGCTTAAAAATCAGGAGTGTAATTAGAACGAATTATTTCATATAAAAACAATTGTTAGTACCAAAAGATAATGGTTGTAAATATTTAATATTAATAAATACCAAACAATTTTGTAGAATTTAATTCAGGTTGTAAATAATAAGAGTATTATTAAAAAAGCTGCACAAAGCTCTAAAACAAAACCACATTTAAAAGCATGCTTTTTGGCGATTAACTCATTTAATAATTAAATAATTATTATCCGATAAAAATAGAGTGCTTTGAGCAAATTGCAAGACTATCTCCAAAGTTAGTCTGATCATGATTCGTTTAGTGCCGCACAATTGGGTTTTAACTGTTCCAAGTGTATTTTAGGCAATGTTGGATCAGTTGTTCTTGAGCTGCTTTCAAAATGAGATTGTTGACTTGGCTGCTCTTTGGTACATTTATTTTCTGCACCAGTGTAATTTTAACATTCCAACTTCGTGAAGAGACCCTTGCAAATAAGTCTGCGTCTATTTACAGGTGCTGGCCACCTTTGAGGTTACCAGCATTAATATCGTGTCCAAGGATGATAAATATGCGATCATTGAAGAGTGTCAAATTCGAGCCGTGAATCGCAGTTTAAAGTTCTTCAATCTGCACGTTAAACTACTACAACTGCCCGTTAGGACTGTGCTTGTAAGGACGATGCTATCAATGTATATTATATATAATCGATCATTCTGCTGGATTTAGGTGAAGTGGGCTTTGCTGAAGCAGAGCAATGGATATTTGCCATTCAATCAAAATTATACACTGGATGCTTGTAAATTTCTGAGGCACAGCAATCATCTTATTAACAATTTCGTTTACAGCACGTTCAAGGATTATACAAACCTCAATCACACGTGTCCTTACAACGTTGGTAGCGCATTTAATTACCTACGAAATGATGAGTTTAATTCTGTATCTTTCAGCATGATGCCATCGTATTCAACTTTCCGACCCGTTCCACAAAAACCTTTGATTTACTGTTTGTGACAAAGGGAGATTATGCCATCGATGTCGCTTTTTACACGGAAGGCATCCTGCGGGTCGAGGGCAGAGTGAGGTTCACATTCTCCTAGTAATGACTATTGAACTACATTTAAAATCATTTTGTAAAATAAAAACTAGTTAAGCATTCTACCCAACTCTACAGTCAAGCAAATAATGAAGTAGGAAAAAAAATATATTATCCTGTCCCTGAATTTCACATTATTGAATAATATAAGTGGCATTTAACTTATAATTATTTTTTGCAGTCCCTGGTTTTTATATATTGTTTTTATTTGCATATTTTTGCGAACCTATTTCGATTGGTATATTATTACTCGAAATGTTTGAATATTTTCATTTAATATCTGAGCCATTATCTAATTTCTGAGCGATATTTAAATGAAGTCAATATGCTTAACTCATTATGATCAATATCTGCGCTTCATGATTCGACTAATTGCCTTCAAACCACATTAGTTATTGTTTTTCGGGTTGATGCCTCAATAGTTGTTTTTGAGCTGCTGGCACCATGAGATCGTCTACTTGGCTGCCCTTTGTCCCATTCATTTTATTCGGCTATGTAAATACGATTTGTAGACATGATTCCCGATAATTCCTGCGGACTGACTCCTTTCAGGTCTTGGCTAGCTTCGAAGTTACAAATGTCAAAATCCAATTAAAGGACGAAAAATTTGCAATCGTTGAAAAGTGTCGTTTGCAGGCCGTGAATCGAAGTCTAAAATTTTTCGACTTGCACATGAAATTCCTGAATTTGCCTTTAACTAATGCGAAGGTAAAGAAATGTACTTATATCACCATTTACATAGAGTGCAAAAGAAATCATAAAGTGTACATTTTGTTTCTATTACTATTTAATTATTTCTGTCTGTTCATCTGTAATAATTATTAATTGTATAATGATATGATGCCAGAATTGAACCCAGAACGTAAATTCTAAAATCAAGTACAAAATTCAACAATAATTCTAAATTCGATATTTTTGAAATAACATGGATGAGAAATGTTCTCAAAAATGTAAAAATGAATGTAGTTTGCTTATAAAAAGAAATCATTCGTTTATTTTGCGTTTTCATTTTTATTGACATTAATTAAATATTTAATTTTTATTACTTACAATTTTCCAAGTAACAGTTTTTTATCCGAATCAAATAAACGCTGAACCCAATACCTCTGAATAGAACAACATACAGAATAATTCACGATAGCTCTACTAAGTGAAATGAAGGACTTTTGGTGGTAAAACGAAACTAAAACATTCGCTTTTCCGCCATATTTTTAAAAGAAACCAAAATCTTAACAAATTGTAGAAACAAGATTTCATTCTTAACTTTCTTTTAAGATTGAAACCTTGTTCATGAATGCTTCTATAAATAAGATCTTGTTTCAAGAATTTTTTAAAAATTGGACAATTTCACTCGCGTAATTTTGTACTCTGTGCAGTCCACAGCATACTATATATCTGATAATTTGACCCGATTTAGATCAAGTGGGCTTTGCTCAAGCGGAGCAACGGATACTTGCCGTGGAATCACAACTATACTGTGGATCTGTGTCAATTCCTCAGGAACAGCAAACACCTGCTCAACAATTTCGTTTACAGCATATTCCGGGAGTACACGAACCTCAATCACACTTGTCCCTATAACGTAAGTATCGTGATAATATCTTTGAGTTATTATCTTTAATTCGATACAATTTCAGCACGATATAATTATACATAAATTTCCGACGCGTTCCTCAAAAGGCTTTGACTTGTTGTTTATGCCAAAAGGCGATTATGCCATCGAAGCCTCCTGGTACACAGATGACATACTGCGATCCGAGGCAAAAGTCTATTTTAAATTCTTTTAGTTTAACGGGTTTTCTGGACATTGTCATGGCTTTATGCGTAATAAATGGTTGTTGGAAATGCAGTTGAATCACTTGTTTACCTATTTAGCGAGTTGACCTTGATCAGCAGGCATCGATGGCAATTAAAGGCATACAAATAAAGGCATCTCGAGTGGGGGAGACTGTCTGATGGGTGAGGCAGCTCAACCTTGACTCCAACTCCAGCGTTTGCTCGAGACGTGTTGTGGTCGTAGGACACGCATCGATGCATCATGGGGCAACACTTGCTCACAAGTTATGAGTCTACGAGCAGAAGACAAAACAATAACAGACCCTTTTGCATATGAACCACAAATAATCGTAATTCGTATAAACAATAAAAACAAGAAGTGTGACGGAGAGTGACAATCGCCCCCGCATTCCAAGAAATGTCTTGAGTAATGCTTTCGCCGAATCCAAAAGAAAGAAACCAGACGACAAATGAATAAATAAATTTTATATTTTTGGGAAATTAATAAAACATTGGATGCCAGTTGCTGGTTTTTCACTCAAGTTGCGATAATAATACGAGATCAGTTCTTGGACGAGGGATGACTCGATGCCTGATTGACAGCCGCCCAGATAGACAGACAGACTTGAATCTGATGTCGACTGTGCACAACATTGAAGCGCAGCCAAATTGACTTGACGGGAAATCCATGTCGATGTCGATTTCGATGTCGATATCGATGTCGCTGTCAATGTTTTTGTTGTTGTTGTTGTTGTTGACCCTCCACGGCGACCAGAGCTGTCACTTATTGCAAAAATACGAATTCCATAGCTGTTAAATAATTTGAAGCAAGCAATCGTCAAATGCATTCAGCATTCATTCGAGTCACATGGTGAGAGGGCAATGACGACGAAGTCTATTCCCAGTATTGATCCCTGGCAGCATCTTCGTCGTCGGCTAAACTTATGACGTCAATTATTTCAATGCTTTACGAGTTCTAGCTTATTCGTTTAATTTTCATCGCACTCCGTTTTGCCTGCCACGAGCTAAGCAAATTGGCCAATTAGCCGAGTTTCTTATTCAGTTGTTCACAGTTTGCCAACACGTCCGCTTACTTTTCGCTTCAGTATTTAATAGTTCGTTAGAATTGCAAACAACTCCGATCGTGGTTGCCAATTAATTAGCATTAATTATTAGTAGGCATTGTTCAAGCGCATTGCATTCCTGTTTTTTCACCAACTGAATGGGAAATTGTAAAACTTATAAGTATTAAAAATAAGCGAGTCAGTTTTATTTGCTTCTACCTGATTCACCTATGCTTCTACGTTCCTTTAATAAATAGAACACATTACGTAAAAACTGTTAACACAGAGAAAAACAACGGCTAAAATCAAGAGAACAATGACAATCCAAAAGATAAATCAATATGAATAATATGAAAAAAATCTTTAAGGAAAAGGCAAAATTTAAATTTTTGTTTTAAAATGTTTTTTAAAATGAAATCTTGTTTCTTCAAGATTAGAATGTAATGTAAGACAAATATCTTTGTACCAAATCGAAATATATAACAAGGGATTATTGCTTTCCAAGTTTATCGTAACAATAAAACCTTATCCATTTATTTAAAATAAAAAGTTATATCCAGTTTCTCATTCAATATAAGGCTGTTAAAATACTCACGGCAGATAAGTCATATAGAATGCGTTTGTTATCAAAACAAGTTTATTGAAATTATTTTTAAAATTTTGACTTGTATATCAGGTATCTTTTAAAATTATATAAATACAAAAAAAAAACGGAAATAAATGTAATTTATCAAATTTTTTCACTTCTCAATTTAATTCTTAATAATTATAAGACAATAGCGAGCAATAAATACATAAATGGTTTTCCAATGAGTTATATTTTCAAATTGATAAAATGGTAATTTTTGGCCACTAGAAAAATGTCGCGATAAAATGGCAATTTTGATTATGCATCCGATGGCCATATAAATATGAAATGATAATTTCTTAGGAGGGTGATATTGGGATTGCAAACACGTTTGCTGGGCCAATGAACGCGCATGAGCAAAAGGTGCTGTTTTGGCAGTTGTCTCTTGGCTGATTGTACAATTTGCGTTGCCAATCGAAACATATCAAAAATTTTGACTAAATGGCCGAGGGAGATGAGGAGGGGGAAGGAAGGGGAAACTTTGACTCACTCGTCGAGTCCAAATCTGAATGCGAAGCGATGGAAATAAACATAAACAGAAATGCAAATTGCAGATGTGGCATAACAAAACAGAACCAAAATCGAGACGAGTCAAATGGAGATGGAGGGAAACCGCATGCCACATGCTATTTGCATTTGTCAAACAGACGCTTAAATGGATGTTGAATGTTGGTAGTAAAAATTGTTGAAACACACACACAAATAATAAATGCGAGCTGCAGTTTTGGGAGTTAGATGAACTTTTATTTGATTACTGCCGCAAAGAGGAGGTTTTTGAACTTCCCTCGTCAGCTGCACACCTGTCCAATTTCACATGTGCCGGACGACGCTTGGACATTATTTTGATAGCATTTTGCTAGCACATTTCTCTCTTCTTCTCTTTGTGGCACGATGGAATGATGGAATGATGGAATGATTGATGCAGTTGCAAACTGTTGAAACGATGCTGCGCCCTTTTTGGGGGCCATAACTTTCAGTTGTTGTTTAAGCACATTTTCCTGGTTCAATGCGTTCGTCGCTTAAATGTTCAAGATAAATGTTTATTTTGGCCATATACGAGTGTATTTTATTTAATTGCCTCCCTGCACTGCTGCTGCTGCTGTTGGTAATAACAGAGAGATATTGCGCATACGCCGCGTACTGCAAGTGCCATCATCATTTTTTGTTTGTGTTATGCGAGTTGCTTTGCGTCTGGTCTTCTGTTTTCGGGGCTGGTTCTTCTTAACATCTACTTCTCGCTTTTATTTCGCTTGGCATGCCCGTCACGTCTCCGACACCGCAGCACGTATTAATGAGCAATGCCCCTGCCCCTGCCCCTGCCCCTGCCCCTCCCTCATTCTCTGACCCGCCCTCAGTCCAAAAGCTGCGCTGTGTTCCTGTGTTGTCTCCGCGATTTGCAGTTGTTGCAGAAATCATACTTACATATATTTCGCTCAGGTCGTTGTGTAGACAACAGTTATGGCATTAAATGACAGCAGCATACCCTGCAAAAGCGCTCATCATGTGGGCGTGCTCGACTGCGAAACCACAAGAGCAACTTTTCTAATTGATGTTGAATTTCTTAAAGTGAATTTTAAAAGAGCATTGCATTAAAACTGTATGCAATCTAATGTTGCAACAAGTCAAGTTTGACATTGAGTTTACTCCAAGATAGCTCAGATTATTATCTTATCTTTCTAATATATATAAATCTCGTGTCACAATGTTTGTCCTCAATGGACTCCTAAACCACTTAACCGATTATATTAAAATTCGCACATCATGCGCAGTTCGATCTAACTTGAGAGATAGGATAGTTTAAATCTCATATTTCTCATAAAAAAACGTTCTCCTAATGCCTATACGAATTTCTCTTATTGAAGGCTGTTTTCCGAGAGAATCCTTTAGTCGAGCAACTTCCCCAGTGAGTTGAGAAGTTACTGTAGTTGCCTTTGTGGCTTCGCGGGATGCGCTGCAAACAAACAAACAATCAAATTCAAGTGCGACATGCACTTAACTGGCTCCATTGTCTGTGGAGAGCGTTTTGCGTGGGCGAGCCATCGCCTCAAGGGTGTTCCGACTTCCGCCTGAACTTCTCAGTCTCTGAGCTGCCACACCCACAATCGCACACTCCTGCGGCAGTATAGGCAAATACAAGTTTATTAATTGCAAACACTACGCTGCTGTCTTTAAGCTACTTGAAACATGAGTTGTTCGTGTGAAAACCGCTTGATTAAATGCACGTTGATTGTCCCAATGGAACCTGCCTCCAGCTGCCCAGGTGCCATCAGTAGCCGAAAAAGTTGAAGCCGCAGAGCAGCTTGTCCGGGCGACGTATACGTAATATGCCGAACTGGAAGACGGACATGTCGTCGGCCACATTCATGTCCAGCGCCATCAGCTTCTCGGCGGCCAACGGATGCCAAGAGCCAAAGGTGCAGGCGGAGTTCATCTGTAACACAAGTGCAGAGCGTTCAGGGAGATGTGTCCTTTAATAATGAACAACTCGAACTCACCTCTTTGCTGTAGTAGTGGCAACGTCCATTGAGTCGGGTCGAGGGCACATACTCCACAAAGTCCACCTGGGGGCAATGGGGCAACAGCAGCGCCAAGCCTTGCGAGTGTGACGATAAATTAAATTATGCAATTGTGGTGAGTGATAAAGTTAGTGAGTCACCTATGAACCCGGAACTGGGCGGATTGCGGCGAATGACGCGATTGCCGGCGAACATCTGCAGACTCTGCCAGAGGCGCCACACCGAATGCGGATCGATGAGGAAGGCGCGCGACTTGGGATAGCGTCGCCGGTAGATCTCGTAGTTGGTGAACAGATCGTAGTCGGCGCTGGTCAGCCAGTCCTCGAGCGTGCCGTTGTAGCGACCAGGATCCCAGGCGGCGATGGTCACGTTGCGAAAGATCGGCGCATGCGCAAAGTCAAACTCGGGCTTGGTAACCACCTGGAAGCGAATTGTGATTGGGGGATTAGGCATTGCACACGCAACGAGCGGAACTGCAGTCGAGTTAACCTACTTGGGAATTCACGACACGTATTGTGGTTTTGCCGCCAACATCCACCTCGTGTCCTCGGGTTGGCGCGTGATTGAATCTCATCACGATGTCGTGCGTATCTAGCGTAATTGGAGTAGACAAGTAGACAAGTAGACAACCGATTATCGATGATTTACAGCTCTTCGCAGTCGCTTCCTCGCTCACCTATGAAGCGTCCCAGCTTGGAGCCGGCCAGCGAGCCAGCACTCGACACAATTGCACAGCTCTTGATGTTCTTGGCATCCCGAAACAGTTTCTGGCGCGGAAAGAGACGCCCAAACGGCAGCTTGTTGAAGGGCGCGTCCTTGCGGCGCAGCACTCGCACTCCCGCCTCCATGACCAGGCACGTGGAGGGATAATACTGCTCCTCGAAGCTGTCGCCAAACACGGGCTTGTAGTCGACGTTGTAGTGATTCGACTCGTTGAGGCTCTCCTTCATCGAACGCTCGAAGACCTGCACGATGCGCTGCCGAAAGGCGGCCGTCTTATTGTGGCACTGCTCCGCGTACTTGTCGTGGCACAGATACAGCTTCGGGCTGAGCGTCAGCTTGGTGTTCTTCGACACCTTTAGGCGCGGCGGAGGCGCCAGCTTCGAGGAGTTGATCGCCGGACTCTCGCGGCTCTCCACAATGAACTTCTCATTGGGGTTCCAGCGCACATGGAAGACGCTTCGCGGCAGTCGCTGCACTGCATCGCTAGCTGCAAACGATTTAATGTAATAGTCTCTTTCTTTTTATTTTGAATTTTTCTTAGAATTAAAAAACTGTTTTATCTTTAATTTACTATTATTTAACTATGTTTTTAATACTTTAAAATCTTCATTTAATATAAGTAATTTCTTCAATGTCGACCAATACACCCATCTTGAAAATTAAATAATATTTAACAAAAAATACATGGACTTTTAAATTTATTTGTTTGTAAGTTATAGAGTTCATAGCTTCTAAGATCGCCAGCATTAAATAAATGTGCGAACGGGGAGACGTACAGACATAATTCCCCCAATTGGTAACATTAACAATAGTATCGATTAGAATACTTTACCAATATTAAACATTATTTTTCCTCATGCTAAATTTCTTCAACGTGATTGTGCCTAAAGTTTCACCTCACTAATAACATGCATAGGCCTATACTCACCACTGCGCGTCTCGACTGATGCGTTATTCACCACATCGCTGGACGCCTCAGCGTTGGGTTCGCGAACCGGCTGAGCTTTCGCCGCATTCGTTTGTGGCGACGCCGCTTGTTGATGATGTTGTTCTTGTTCTTGTTGTTGTTGTGGTTGTTGTTGCTGTTGCGTTTGAATTATTAATGCAGCGAGAATAAGTGTGCTGATTAACATTGCTGCCGGCAACGTCGCCCTGTTGCCCCGTTTTGCTGTTTGCCACATTTTTAAATCATTTCATTTTCTGCGCTGCTCTCTCGAAAGTAATTTTAGTCACGTTTCCAGCTCGCCTTACATTTATATCTGCGAATGAGTTTTCAAACATGCGTGCGTGTGTGTGTGTGAGTGTGTGAGTCAAACTGCTGCAGAGTTAATGGCCATCAATTTGTCAGGAACAGTTAAATAAATTAATGATTTGCACGCGTTGCTTTAAATATATTGCGATACTTCTTCGACTGTTTCCCATAGAATTATCGATTGAAAGCGCGTAAATATAATTTCAAAGGTGGAATTCAGCACTTTAAAGTCATTAGAGCATATTTATATTTACCATTATAGATACAACTGTATTGTGACTCTTTCCAATTATAGCGAGATAGTGCAGATGAGTGTGAAAATATTCTTGCATCAGATTTGAAATATTATTCTGCTTCGAATTTGTACTTAAAATAACCATCAATCTTACTTTATTTTTGTAATAAATAGTACTTCAACTCAACTCCTTCTACGCTCGTCTAGCTTTTAATATTGTTTAAAACAATTAGTAAACGCAATAAATTCAACGAGGAGAATATGCATCAAGTCTTGTGCAAGAACTACAATACATATATTTTCTGTAAAATAAATCTTTTCTGAACTTTTCAACAGTACTCTGACTGTTGATATTAAGTTTAAGAAGAAACCTACAACGTACAGTAAAGTACCTGAAAACTTTGCCAAAGTTTCACAGTACCGTCTTTATACTCGACTTAAAGTTGAGCTTAGTAAATCGATGCGAAATTCAATCAGAAGAGAGATTTGCATACGAGAAGATAGACATATTGGCAATGCTCGGTTGGGGAACAAAAAGAGTTTGGCTTCACACATTAATTTAGTGTCAATTTCCATTAAATTTGACCTTTTGGTCTTTGGGGCCTACGATTATGCGCGGCTCTGTGAAATGTGAAATGAACAGTCGAAATGAAGTACAAAGTCGTGTCGGCTGTCAATTGATGCTGTTGGCCATAATTAGGTTGCATAGCGATGAGCTGACACGGCTAAAACGTTGTCATGTAATTTGTAATTAGTTTCTGCACACGTATTTTGTTTTTTCAGGACACACACACACACACTCACAACCTCAGCTTTGTTGTGCTGTGTTTTGTTGATGGGCGCCTAAAAGTATGCAAAACAAACCGCAAAATTCAAGCGCATCCAAGTCAAATAAAGAACACTGTGGACCAGGTTGACCGTCAGCTCGTTAACGTTAACGTTAACGTTTATCCGTGTTGCCTGTGCAAATATTTGAACAGCACACAACACAACACAACAGAACACAACACGACACACACACACTTGGAACACTCGCACTTGGACTTGGATTCGAGGCACGCAATTGCGGCAGGTGGCAAGTTGACTAGCGGCAATCGGCAGGCAGCTTCATCCGCTGCACGAACTTTCCCTTTCGCGAGTTGAAACGAATCTGAAAATGCGGCACACTGGCGGCCGCCTCGACACCTGAAGGAGGCCACTTCGGCAATTGTGCAAAAGGAACGGCGACGACTTCGGCCACCTCCCAACTGCCCGACCAACCGACCAAGCGACCAACCGACCGACATCGGACCTTGCCCCCGAGGCGCATTTGCTCCTTTCGCTCCCGCTAGGCAAAGCGGCAAGCGGCAAGCAGCTCAGCAATTTGTTCGCTGCTGCTACTACGACGATGGTTGGCAAAAAGTGAAAGTTGCTAATTCACAAGCGAATCGCGTAATGTTCACGCAAAGTTGGCGCTGCCAATCGGGTCAGCTAATGACACTAGCTGCCGACGTGAGGATTAATCCTGCATGCTGCAGGCGGTGCAATGAAATGAAGGCAGTCTATGTTCTCATATATATATGTATATATATTATTTGTTTTTGGGTTTTTGGATTTTTTGTTGTGGTTTTTCTTGTTCGAACAATAATTATTATTTGTAATCATTTATTATTCATCGTCATAATCATAATAATTTTCTATACAAATACATTCAATAACAACAATTTATTTTTATTATTTTCACTTTTTCACGTTTACGTCATTGTTTAATTATTTTACAATTACCATAATTATGCCAGTTGTTTCATATTATCATATTATTATTATTAATATTATTACATAGTATTACTATTACATTATCTGCTCTCAATTGTAGATACGATTTACCTTCATGTTTCTTCTTCTGTTCTTCATTCATTAGACTTAAATCGTTTAACTGCTGCTTAGAATGGGGGGCGGGAGGTAATTCCCCTTTCTTTTTATTTTTTGTGGGGGACTTTGGGGGACTCTTTACGAAAGTATCTCTTTAGGCGTCTCAGTTGAATTCGGTTTGTAGTTTATTCAAATTATTATTATTCGTTTTGTTTCATTCTCTATGTGGCATTTTATTGTTGTCAATTAACAAATACAGAAGATTTCAGTTGAGTTTTGCTTAGTTTTTTTCGTGTGTTTCTTTTCATTTCTATTCTTTTCATTTCATGTAATTTCATTTAATTTCTCGTTACTTTTCTCATTTTAGTTTTTATGTTATTTAAAGTTCTTAGCTGTTCTCTTAATAAGTTCTCATGTATTATTATTAGTATTATTATTATTTGAACTAACAACAAACTGTTAGTTGGCATCTCGAGAGAGTGAGAGTTTACAGTGTTGGGTGGGGCGGGGTGTTGGGAGAGAGTAGGGGGTGGGGGAGGCAGTGCACACACGCTTTGAAATACTTGTTTTTTTTGTAGAGTATTTGAAATCGTCTGCATGCGCTCGTTCGCATTCGCATTCGCTTTAAATTTTATGTTTGCATTTAATTAAATTTGACATGAGTTTTTTTGTGTTATCGTTTTCATTTTTTTTTCGTGTTTTCATTTTGTTTTTGTTTTTTTTTTTTTTGTATTTATTTATAAGTACTTTTGTGTGTGCTCGCTTTGGTGATGATATCAAATACGATACATAGAATAATTTCTCGCTTGGCACATAAATTATGTAATTTCGTTTTATTTGTGGCCTAAAAAGAATTTTGGTTTTGCGTTTCCCTCTTTTTAAAATTTTCCGTACTCATTTTAATTAATTTTTGTTTTTTTTCTTTACATACATTAAATAGGTATTTTGTATTTTTTTGTTTTGTTTTTTGGTTTTGTAAAAAATAATTGCTACCTTGACATAACATTTCATTTGGGTTTTCTCTTAACTTTTCCAGCTGCCGTTGTTGTTGTTCTTGAGTTTTTGTTTTAGCAGCTGCCGATCGCTTATAAAATTATTGTATATATTTTGGTTTTAATTTATTTATTTATGTAATGTTTTCGGTTTCGTGTGCTAATTATTTTTCATATCTTTTTATTGATTTCGATTTCGATTCGGTTTCAAGTATCTTGTTATTTTGTTTTGCTTTACTTTGAAATGAGTTTAACATTACGAGTATGAAATGTCCAAAATGATGCAATGGCATTCGCTCAATTGATACTATTTGTACACAAAACTTGAATATAAATGTTTGCTGTAAAGTAATTTAATTAACAATCCGCACTCTGAATTGCTTTAATCCGTATTCGTATCCATATCCGTATCGGTATCCGTATTCTGTTCGTATTATCAATCATCGTTAGCAATATTTATAACATCATTCAACTATAGTTCACGTTACGGATAGTAGCATCAACTTTTTGAATCGAATGCATTCGAAAATCGACGCCAAACATTTCGCTAATGTTTCGTTTTGGTTTTGGTTTTGGTTTTGCTTTTGGTTTTTGCATTTTGTTTTGTTTATTGTTTACATTTAAATAAATTAACATTTAATTTATTATTTAGGCATCTATTCATGTTAACTATATTATATATATCAAAAAGTTTTACAAAAGTACACAATAATTCATAACAATTTGCATATGCGCGCAATTTGTGCCAGCGGCTCTCGCTTTGAAATGTTTTTCGCCTCAAAACGTGTGTTTCTTCTTCGTCTTCGTCTTCGTCTACTCCTTCGTCATCTTCTTCATTGTTTTAATATTTGTTCTATACTTGTTCTTCATTTGTTTGTTATTTTGTAATTTGTTCATACTCCCAGTTAATTAGAAATACACACACACTTATTCGAGGTCGAGAACATGTTCGGTGTTTTTGTAAATTCTCATATCTCAAATTCAGAAATCAACAATAATGCAAAGAACTCTCGTAAATGAATCCGAAATTCAAACAGAAATCGAAATTGCAACTGAAATTGAAATTGAAATGCATTGCATACTTTTTCCAACGTCTTTTTCTGGCTGTATCTGTATGTGTGACAGAGATGTGTATGTGTGGGTATGTGTATGTGTATTTACAAAGGCAAATAGCAGGTTGTCTGTTGCGAGTTGAGTAATTGATATGGAAATGAGGAGCAAAAGCTGTCCAGCTCAGGTGGGAACGAGGAGAATTCAAGTAGTTCATCTCGTCTATATAAATTGTTCAATGACACTCACTGAATGCGGCCTATTTTGGGTAGAGACAGAAAATGTTATTCTGGAGATTGATAGAGTTGCGAGTGCAAGATTAATCTGCTACATATGTATGTAAGTGCCGGTTTCAGCTTGTGTCATTAATTACGTTTACAGTTTGTTATCTACAACAACACCTAACATACCACACAAATAATGCGGTGCTCCACCATCGAAAAACAGGAGAAATGTTTGTCCTTTAAAGTAATGCGTCAGTTGTTGGTGCGAAATAAAGATCGTTTCTTTCAAAATTGGGTTCTTAGTACTGCCTGCAGTGCCTTAACCTTTTAGAAAATGAAGCTACACACAGAGAAAGAGATAAAGACAGTGGGAGAGTGAGAAAGTGAGAGAGAAAGATAGTGTGTGAGAGCGTAGTAGTGGAAAGGAAACGGAAACGAAAGCAAGGTGCCGAAAACTCTCAAGTGGGTGCGAGAAGATCGAGACTTGGAAAGGTGAAAACGGTAAATAACGATACACTGGTGAGAGGTGAGTTTCAAGAATTGAGAGTTGAGTTCAGTTGAGTTGAGTTGAGTTGAGTTGAGTCATGTTGGTGGTACATGCTTAATTCAATAGGCAATTAGTTAATACCAAATACATCTATCGTTTTATTTCAATTAGTAACTAATTATTCTCATATAATACTTATATACCATAATGTTATTTCATCGTCAATTTTCTTTGCTTTACTTGTATTTTTTGTTTTACTTTTCTTCTTTATTGTTTGCCTATAGTTTCAAGTTTGGTTTTTCTTTTTCATATTTTTTGTTTTTTTTTTCGTTTTTGTTTTTGCTGCAAGTATGTACGATAAATTATTAACTATAAATATATATAATATATATATTTATGTTGTTTGTCATTTATGTATATGTACGCTACATAGAGTTAACTTTATTACAAAAATTTTCATTATTATTATTATTATTTGTATGCACTATTTATTTAGTAGGTATGTTGTTGTTGTTGTTGTTGTTGTTGCTGCTGCTGTTGCTACATCTGCGTTGCACGTTGCACGTTGTGTTACCTGTGTATACCTAAGCTATACTTTACTTTACTTTACTTCACTTTACTTTGTTAGATCCCCCTTTTCTAATCTCGTATATAATCGTATGCATATGCTTCTTCTTCGTCGTCATCTGCTTCTTCCTTTGACTCCTCATCATCGTCGTCTCTTCGTCACTATTTTTCGCTTCTATGTTGTTAATGAACCTTATAAGATAAGTTTACTGTGCGCTTTATATTGTTTTTTTTTTTGTTTTTCTTTTGGTTATACAAAGTTCATTTTTTAAAACTAAATAAAGACAATCTTAGACACATTTTTGGTTGTTACTTCCTCCACTTCTAATTCCTCTTCAATTATATTTGCTTTATGTTCTTTTTTGGTTTCGGGTCTCCGCTCCTATCAAATCGATTCCTTTTGTGACTATGTTATAATATTTGATTTGTTTAAAACTAAGTTATGCAATAAGTAAAGTTTCTCATGTTTCATATTTGGTTTTCATCATTTATTCATTCATTTGTTTAATAGTGTATGTACTTTGAAAATGGTTTCGATAAGCGGCCTATGTCTATGTCAATTTGTATAGTGAATTGTCTATGTGAGTGTGTGAGTGTATGTGTGTATGTATGTGTGCGTGTGTGTTGGTGTCTGATTTGCTTTATTATTTTCATTGAATTGTTTTTTTACTAATTGTTTTTACTCATTTGGTATGCAGCGAATTTGTAAGTATGTTTTTTTTATTGGAATTTCATTAGTCTAATTGTAAATATTATTTCAAGTTTATCCTTTTTCCATTTTTTCATCGTTTTTTTGTTTTTGTTTTAGCTAACCTAAAATTTGCTCGTTTGTCATCTGTATTACCATTTTTTGTTTTTTTTTTTGCTTTTCCGTTATTTAAGTTTATAACTATGTATATTAATGTTTCATTTTTTGTTTTTGTATATACTTTTGTTAAATGTTTTTTGTTTTGTTTTGTTTTGTTTTGTTTTGTTTTGTTTTTGGTTTTGTTTTGTTTGTGGTTTTGGTTTATCTTTCTGGTTTTGTTTAATGTTTACCTAAAAAACCTATTTTTGTGGCAGTTGTTTTTTGTTTAATTAAATATTAATATATTCTTTGTTTCTAGTTGTAATAAAATATGCTATTTTTTGTTTAGGTTTTAATAGAGATTTATAATTTTGGTTTTACTTTTTTCATATTTGGTTTCTTTGTTTTTTGTTATTCATTTATATTTCACTTGAAAGAGGACCATAAATATTTAAAGTGTTATTCTTTTCCATTTCATTACATACATATGCATTCTGTTCTTTTCTGCCATTTATTTTCGCCTGCCATCAGGTTGAAGAACCTGCACGCTCCGTCATTATTATAATTAATATTATGTATATATAATTTTGTTCTTTTCTTTATGTACTTTCCACTCAACTGACAATTTGCAGTTGATGTGTTGCATTTTTGTTTGGTTTGGTTTTGTTTTGTTTTTTGGGATTCGTTTCGTTTTAATTAGCTAGCATTACGAGTAATTTTCTAGAGTACGAAATACAATTAATGACATTATATAACTTCAATCTGCAATGGGGCGGGCAGTCTGCAGCCTGCAGGTGACCGCATACTAATTGCATGCACTATAAGGCGCCAATAGCGATGGTTCCCTGGACGAACCACTTCCATCTTCGCCACCAATCGTTTATGTTGTAGTTGTAGTAGTAGAAGTAACGATAATTCCTAGCGTTCCTATTCCTATCGCTGCACTTGATTCGTATTAGTTGTTGTAAGTCTCTATAGTTAATTATACGACTATCTCTAGACCTCAATTCGCGCTCCACTTTTAACTTGCTCCGGCTGCCGCCCCTAAAATACCGCACTTTCCTGCACATTACTTTATAAGTATTCATCGACCACGCCCACATCCACACGCACACCCTCGCCCTCGCCCACGCCCACGCCCACGCCCATGCCCAGGCCCACGCTTGGCTGGCAGTGAAGCTTGCACTTCCGTTTCCGTTGACGCTGCCGTCTCGACAGCGCCTTGGACTGTCGCCGTGTTCCCGCTCTCGCTCCCTCTCTCGATCCGTGCTTGGCATCGAGCTGGCCAACAGCTCGTGACAGCTGGCCGCACAGTCGACGCGTCCAGGAGTGCGGGAGCGGGCGCAGCGCTGGCGGGCCGCGCCACAGCTGCTCAGCAGACCGAGCAGGGCGCTCAGCCAGACGAGCAGCTGCGTGGGCGGCGTCGGCGCCACGCCGGATGCATAGTAGGGAATCTCACAGCGGCTGCTCACCGACGGCACCGCGGCACAGCCGCCCGACAGCGCCATCTCGGGCATGACGCTGCCCTCGTCGTCGTCGTCGTCGTAGTAGTAGACGCTGTCGTGCCGTGCGTAGTACGGCAGCCGCTCCAGCAGCCCTCCTCCGGCCATCTTCTCGCCCAGACTCGCGTTCCGCAGCGCCACCGAGACGCTCGCTGCCCGTGCATGTTCCCCGGCCGGAGAGCTCATCGTCAGCGTAATGTTGTGCACCCGATGTCCGCTGGTGTTCGCATTCGCATTGCCAGTCGGATTGGAGTCGGAGTTGGAGTTGGAGTCGGACGTGGGCAGCGCAAAGTCCTGGCAGATGGTGCAGATGCCCGCTGTGGGTCCGTTGCAGTAGCTGTAGCAGCAGTCGTTGGGGCCGTAGCTGGATTTCTTCAGCTGCTCGCCGGTCTCGGGTATATTTTGATCTGCAAGCAAGCACAATTATCAGTATCAGCTTGGGTGACGGCATATCCTGATTTATTCTATTTATTTATTGTTATTTGATTGTATATAAATATTATCCTAATGCAATAAACTACTGGGACAATCGTTAGCTCCTTTTTTGTTATCATTTCGTATCTAACAACAACTTATATAAACTCTTTTATCTGGCTGTCTGTCAGTCTCAATGCTTGCTTTTCTCTTATTTATCATATACATAATTCAAAGCATATTTAATTATTCCACAACTATTTCCTTTATATCTATTATTTTATTTCAATCATAACTCTTTATAACTCTTTCTTTAAACCATAAATATTTATTTTTATAAGTATAATTTTATTTGAATCATAACATTTTGATTCTAAAAGCAAGAAGAAAATCTTTAATTTTGGCATAGTTTAATTTAACTTCATAGAGATTCAAATTCCTAAATTTACTTTATACAAATTTCTTTATCTTTTCTGACAAACAATTGCTCAGAAAAAAGAATTATTTTATTATATTAAAATGAAATTTAAACAAAGTCTCATTATATTTTATTATAATTACGTACATATACAAATTCAAAATAAATATTTGGTAGGGTTTCGATTGTGTTGAAATTAAATATTCCTTGCTCTAAGTGTTTGGACTATAAGTTATTAAATCAGACAATTAGTGAGCCTGCCATAAAGCTATTCATTCCAGTATTTAGTCAATCATTTAGAAACCAAACTTTCACTAATATTACTACATTCTTAAGAATTGAATTCTATTATTCTGGAGTTTCTCACCTAGGCATACAAATGTCGGCTCGCCGGCATATTGGGTGGGCAGCGCGGGGGCGCGGTCGGCGGGCAGCAGATAGGGGCACTTTTGTTCCACGGTCTGGCAAACGCTGAGGCAGGGTCGAATGCGTCGGCGCTTACGGAACTCTGCCTTGCGTGTTGACCTGTGCGGATGCAATTGATGAGTTAATTAAATAGTTAACATATGCATACAGTACAATTGGTTACATTACCTCTTTTGTAGTTTTGATATCACTGGATCCGCTGCGCGGGGATCCGCATTATTGGCAGTCGATATGAAATTATTGAATTGTTGTTGTTGTTGTTGTGCAGCGCTGGCTGCTCTGCTGTTGTCCTTGCGCTCGCTGCTCTGCGACTGAGATTGCTGTCCGGTCTGTGCTTGGGTCTGAGCTTGGGCTTGACCGATGCCAACAACATTGTAGAAGGCCTGAGCCACGCTCTCGCTCTCTCGCTCGCTTTCGTTCGCCGTCTCGCTCGCGCTCGTTGCAGTCGCCTTCAACGTCGCCGTCGCCGTCGCCGTCGCATTTGTGTCCTCGTCATGCTGTTGATTAATCTGACGCTCGTTCATGTTATTGCCGTTATTTGATTTATTGTTATTGCTGATTAATTTCTGAGATTTATGCTTGATGCCATCGCTGCCAACAACGGCGGCCACAACGCCTGCACTTCTCGCAGCCCGCTTGCTCTTGCCGCCCCGATTCGCCAGGTCATCGCCAGGCGTTGCTGTTGTGGCCTCTTTTGGCTTTGTTGGCGGTGGCGTTGGCGGTGGCGCTGCATCCACATCCTGGGGCTCGGCGAAATACGGGACCAGCGTGCTGCAGACCCAGCGGCGATAAGCTTCCTGCAAATAACATGGGATACATTTCGCAACAAGATTAGAATACTTATTTGGATAAGCTTTAGCAACTAGCTTTAATGCTCGTCTAAGCGGAATGCGATTTTTGTGCTCTGCAGCGCTTGAGTTACGACATTCGATTTACCATGGGACTCTGCTGCAATTTCAGCCTCTGGCTCTGACCAAACAACAATTAAATTTGCTGCATGCGCAGCAATACAAGGCGTATACGTGATAAATGTGTCTCTCACTGTGTGTGTGTGTGTGTGTGCAACGCATTGCGGCAATTTTTGAAGGCTGCCCCGAGGCAAAAGCAATATTAAACTTGAGGTACAGGGCAGGGTTAGGGCAAGTTAACATAAATGCAATTATGGCCGTATTTGCGTTCGCATTTGCATTTCTGTTTGTATTGGAATTCGCATATATAAATAATTGCCATAATTGATTTAGACAATCAAGGTTGGCAAACCTTGACAAACCAGCAAAATATTGCTGGCTCATTTTGCTGGCCAATCAGCTCACTGCACAAATATTTGCGCAATCTGCCCCTTTGGCACTTTTCTATCTGACCCGCATTTAAAAGTCAACAGCACTAAACGAAAACTCTTGCAAATTTAAACTCATCGAAATGTGTGTGTTTGTGTTTTGTTGTTGCCAAGTGTGAGATATGCAAATCCAATTGAATGCACAGAACGGAACGTCGACGAAGAGCAAGTTTCAAAGCCCCATATAAAATTCATAAAAGTGCCACACGAATTCTGCATTTTTAACAAATACCTGCCTCAAAGTTGCTGACAAATCAATGTGCATACATTGAATATCCCTTGAAAAGCAAAACGACAGCAAGGACTTCCATGGAGTATAAATTACACATTCAAATTGTTTGGCTTTAAATAAAAGCAGTACAACGGACATGTTTGCTTATCGAATTCTAGTTGAGAAGTCCTTAAACACTTTTATTAATTTTTATTTGTGCAATCTAAACGAATTTCCCCATTTTAATTCATATAAAGTTTTACAGCTGTTTGCTAAAAATTATTATTTAATTTAACTCTGCACAAATTTGTGTTATGCAAAATACATTTTTCTAAACAAAATTGTCTTTAAATACAATATTTAAAACATTTTGTAATTACAGTTAATTATTTTGTTTTATTTTGTATTTTCTTCTGAAAATATTAGAGAATGGTTTGCTATGTTCTAAACAATTTACACTAAAGTTGAAGTTTGAAAGGTAAGAGAAAATCACGTTTTTGCAAATTAGAAATTCCAGCTTAAAGTTTCGAGTTCTCTGTGAAATCACGCGCGCATAATAATTTATTCTCTTTGGTAGAGCGGAAGGATATCGTGAGAGGAAGAATGATTATAAGAATAGCGACATGCTAAATTTGTATCTGTATCCTTTTTGACAAGCGCTGGCTTTTTCTCTGCCTGCCTTTAATGCAGTAAACTCGTATGCAAATCAGTTGCCACATTTTTTGGGACTGCGTGTTCTATCATTTTATGGACACATAACCCAAAATGCTGAAGCAACAAGAACTAGGCGCACACAGCACACATAAATCTAAAAAGTATATATAAGTGGGCGTGGCATCAGCTGAGTTCTTGCTCTTCTTTCTCGCTTTGAAGAAGAGAGGTGAAGAAGTTCGTTATCTTGACATGCTCATAAAGAGCCAAGGTACAAAATTATTATTTAATTACAAAAAGTATTTTTCATTAATGGGCGACAGTCTTGGTGTCTGCATTTTTCTTTTGCGCCACAGACAGAGACAGCACGACAGTAAGACAGAGAGAGAGAGAGAGAGAGAGAGAGAACTTGAACCTGGGGGTGCGAAGTGCAACGCTTGAGGGATGTAGTTGCAAGACGCAACTCAATTAGCGGCAAGCAGGCAGGCATCTTAATTAGAGGCAGGCGAGAATGCAGGTAAACAAATCGCAAGAATGCGAAATGCAGGCGAAACTTAATTTAACATTTGCGCGAATTTAAATGAGATCTCCACACGCAACACGACTGCAAAGTCTTTTACATGTCCTAAACGGGCCCAAGGCGGCGGCATCGAGTTGATGGCGCCCCTTCCCCCAAACAACTTGATCCTTGCAGCTCTCGCCGCTCGCCGCTCGCCCTGAACCCTCGGATGCCGCAAGGCAACTGCCAAATCCATTTAAGCTGCGCCTTCATTTAAATGCCAGGCGCAAAAGTCATTCACTCGCCACTCGACAGTTACCGCAGACAGAGCCTGGCGAACGGGCCGCAAAACAGGCAACCTCCTGGCTGGGTGTCCTGGCTGAACATTGATGTTGGATGTGGATGTGGATGTCGATGTGGATATTGCATGGTATTCCTACGTATGCCCGAATTTCGTTTTCGTCCATTACTTTGACATGCACATGCAGAACGGAATGGACAGACAACGGACAGGCAGACGGACGGACAGAGTCCGGGACACCAAGTTATGCGGTGTGCTGATGCGAATCCGTAACTCATTCGCCCCTGCTCCGACATCAACCCGGCCAGCAAAGCTTGTCAGTGTGCGTTTGATTGGCCGTGTGGATTTTGCACAGAGAACTGAGAACTTGCAACTGGGAGAAACTGAAACAAAATGTTGCGAAATTCAATATTTGGTTAATGATGCGTGCGGCGACGCTGGCGTGCCAAAGATTTTAAACCGTGACGCGCATCGCAATCGAAACGATTGCTCAATTATGCAATTAATCTGCAGCTTTCGCTTTGTCTTGGTCACATAAATAATGGCTCGATACTCGAACCATTTTAAAATCGATCATAAAAATGCAGCATATACTCGTGAACCGAGACGAGAACAAAGAACAAAGAGCTAGAAACACATTTGCACTGCCCATCGCTGTCAATGACCGCTTTGCAGCGCCAGGAGCGTTAAATAATTGAATTTCTTTTTATTACTGGGGATACATATATATATATGAATGTAGTTCACACTCACACATAAAAGTTAATGGACGGCGAGAAGAATGGCCTTTATATTTGGCAAATCAAGCAGACATTGTGGCCGCAAGATTTACGAGTTCGCAATGCCGCGCAACTATCATAATTTCATGTGCCATTGAACTGCGCCTAAGACAAACAAAGCGAGGCGAACAAAGCGAAACACATCGCATCAAACTGCCCCAAGTCACAATGTGAGCACACTCGTATAGCCAAAAAGAATATAAATAATTTGTTTCTACGAATCACCCAGGGGACCGTTTACAGTTGATTTTCGTCTGGGACTGCGGAGCGAAGAAAAAACACACATTTGCAAGGGAATGTGTGAAGAAATAAGGCTGAGAAATTCGCTTTAATAGAGTCGAACTTCAACAAAGACAGTCGATATACGTATATTTAAGTAGCTTTCAACACAACCAAACACCAAAAAGGTCAACATTCGTGTATAAAATGAGTATATGGTAAAATAAATTAGTTCAAATTGTTGCCAACTTAAATTATTATTATTTAGGGGAATATATTCAAGTGGCTTTTCTTGAATTTAAAAATTATTGTGTGAGATGGTTTTAAAATACTTTTGTGAATGTTGAAGGATTTTGTATAACAATCCACGGAATGAAAATAAAATAACAACAATAAATTTTGATTTACAATTTGAGAAAATAAAAATAGAAATAATATTAATTATTAGCATATATCATTAACATATCATTAAATACAACTAAATCTGTATCGGGTACAATTAAGTTATTTGTACCATGTTAATAAGTATTTATGATTATTTCTATAAGAAATTCCTTTAATAAATGAATATTGAATGTTATTGAATAAAAATAAAATACCAACAATAGACTTTGTTTTTGAATTTAAGAAAATAATAATAGAAATAATATTGATAATTATCATTACCATAAACTGAATCTGTTAATAAGTATTTATGATTATTTCTATAAGAAATTCCTTTAATAAATGAATATTGAATGTTATTGAATAAAAATAAAATACCAACAATAATCTTTGTTTTTGAATTTGAGAAAATAGAAATAATTTTGATAATCATCATTACTATAAACTGAATTAAGCTATTTGTACCACGTTTCTAGCAGTAGTTAATTAGTATTTATGCCTATTGCTATAGGAAATACCTTTAAGAAATGTATATTCAATGGCCTTTAAAAATGACAAATATAATTTACTAAAATATCTGCTTTGTCTGGTCATCGCAGTTGGCCACTTAAAAGTAACCTGCATATTGGACGTAAAAAATAATTATGTACTTTGGCAAGTTTCGATCGAAAACTCATTTGCGTTTCGTCAGCATTTCACAGTGCCTGCCGTTAATTAGTGTACTCGTTGTTGGCAATTTTAGGTGCATTGTCGAGCAGCAGCTGCCCGGTGCCCCAGAACATAATAAACGTTGTTTGCCCAGCAACAACTCGATGAAACTGAGAACTCTGCCATCAAGTTCTTAGCAGCCAAAGGTCTCACTTATGTCCTGGATGGCTGCAAGCATCGTCCTTCAATTGGACTGGACGAGAAGCATAAATATTTTATGGATTTCTAAGCGCACACGCTGCTACAATTTTGCTTAGTTTCTTTGTGGACCAATAGAGTGTGGATGGGAGGGAGTGTTTGGGATAAAGACCATTACCATTCGCCATGGCAGACCCAATCTCAATCCCAATCCCAATCGCAATCCCAATCCGGGCAACACATGACGGCAAAATGAGCCACCGTAAAGTGGCCACAGTTACGAGTTGCGAGTAGAAGAAGTTGTCGTTGTCGTTGTCGTGGATGGAGGGGAAGGAAGTGGGGAATATACGAGCATTTTAATACACTTTCAGTGGGGTCCGGCGCGTTATGGAAACGTGACCGAATTGGTCAAAGATTTGGCGCACTATCCAAACACCATATGCAGTAGTCGTAACGAATCATGGCGAGTGTGTAATGTAATTGATATGGCACACACACACCGCACACACACCGCACACACACACTAGTCGTATGTATGCAAATCAGTTATGATTTGATTTGTACCATTGCAGTAAATTTTGTAACAACGAAGCATTACTACATATAGTACAGCTGGGCTCGCAAACATTTCGGGACAGTTGTTACGCCCTCCGCCTCCGCACATATATTTTTGTAAGCAATTTGCATAATGGTGCCACACTCTCTCCCTCTCTCTCTCTCTCTAGTTCTGTCTCTCTCTGTGTGTGTTCACATGTATAATAAAAGCGAATTTCGCACGCTGTGGCTGTGGCTCAGCCTTTGGCTTTGGTTGGCCATAAAAGTATGTTGTGTTTTTTTGTACTCAACCGTGTTCAGTGCATAAATAATAAACAATAATAAACGCTCCTTTTTAAACATGTTAACAATTGATGCAGCTGACGATTTTTAATGGCCAACACAGTGAAGCGTTGTAATTAGCTGGATTTCATTTTAAATATTATTATAATGAAATGGCCTTAAATTGTCTCGTTTTGCATTAGACTGTTTGACTGCACATAATCTTCTTATTATTTGATAAGCACACTTGATTTTAATTAAACGATTGTCCACATTAAATATACACAATGCTGTGCGTCTCTGTCTCTATTCCACAGATCTATTTGCACATCATCATATATCATTATTCTCTCACTCTCTATCTCGGTTCTAATGTGTTTGCCCTGAACTAATTGTGGACAGTGTAAGTGTTAAGCAGCAACTCGTTTTGTGGCGATTTTAAACACGAAATGCAAATGAAAATCCAAATGCAAATGCTTTATGTGTTTGCGCATTTGCATATATCATCGTGCTATCTTTTTAGCAATGTGTGTGTGTACAGAGACAGGTATACATATATAGTATATGTATCTCTCTCTCTTTGTGTGGCACATTAATTCCAACACTTGCCGCTCCACATATCCGTCATAAACACAAACTGCAAACTGGGGACAAACATCAGCTCGTGCAACGTTAAATTTTCACTTAAAAATGCAAATTTGACCAAGCGCGCGTTATAAAAACACAAAAAACCCCCAACAACTGTGTGTGTGTGTGTGTGTTGGGTACGACAACAAAGCACAGCATATAAAATAAAGCATAAGTAGAACAACGAGGAGGGGGCGGCGAGGAGGCGGGGCTGGGCCTCGTTTTCCGGTTGACATTTCAACTGCTTTTGTGTTGCATACTTTCGGGCGGCTGCTGAAAAATTGCTTCTAAAATGAAAGTCGCAGCTGAATTTTGGCCAATTAAAACGTTGCTGACCAATTTGGTGTTGTCATTGTTTTTTGTTGCACGAATTAAATTCATTCGAATTAATTCCTTGTTCAACTGTTTGTCTTTGGCAGCAGCAATGTTAAAGTGCGAAGCGCTTAACAAGTTGGCATTTTGTGAGCGGGGATTTTAAATTTGTCGTGTCGCCTCGCGTCGCGTCGCGTTGCGTTGCGTCCGAGTTGCACTCGAGTGCACGTACTTTGCACTGGCAGCGACTGGTGAAGAAAGGACGAGCACGAGGACGAGGACGAGGACGAGGGAAGTGGCCTTATGCGCAGCAGCACTCGACAAAGAAGACGAAGGTAACACGTGACCGTGTGCAAACAAAACAAACGAGGCAATGAACCAGTCCCTGCCTCCGCGTTGCATGCAACACTGCAAAAAAAACTAACAGCTGAACGAAAGAAAATACTAACACACAGACACACATAGATGCGGTGGAAAACTTTATCCTTGTACCAAAAGCATTACTCTGCGACTGTGTCTCTGTATTGGCTTTTGGCTCTGCTTATTGCCATAGCCAATGCGACAACACGTGCCACAGTTGGTCAAGTGCGTTGCACACGTGTGCGTGTGTGAGTGCTGACACACACACACACAGCAGGACACTCAAAGCGATACTCTCGAAAAGGGAACGAAAGAGGAACGCATCAAAGTTTCTTCGTGCCGTAATTGTAGAGCTTGAAAGCATCGAATTACAGCTCGAAACTCGCCTCTTTGGCTTGGCTTGGCTTGGCTTGGCTTGACTTAAATTCCGCAATGTCATTACGGGCTAAAGCGTAACCCGAACACTTGCCTTATTACAGACTCCGACACAGTCCCAGCTCATTCGCACAAAGTGCGACAGAGATACACAATCGAGAGGGAAAGAGCGCGACGTAGATGAACGTGCGAAGACTTTAATGCCCCAAATTGAGCTGCAGTTTGTTGCATTCCCTAATTTAAAGGCGATAACAATAGCGATTAACACGCCAGCCGAATTGCGAAATTGGAGAGAAAATTATACAAACTAAATTAACAATATCAATAGGGTTTAATAACTTTCTATAATTTGAATACACAAAACTGTCGAAATAAATGGCAAAACCAGTCAAGAACTGATTGAGATTAACTTTGAAAAACGTTAGTTCAATTCACAAAAAAAACACATGGTTTTTAAAGGGATCAAAAGATATAGTTTCTGTATAATAATTACAACAGCAATTTTCCGAACATCTCTTTTTAATTTTCAATTATTTTGTAACTTAACCATTCATTTTTATTATAATTTTAAGTAATAATAAGTGTAAATGAGATACATATTTAAGCTTTCTTTCAATAATAATGTTTTGTAAAAATAAAAGTAACTGAGATACATTAACTTACAAAAAAGTTGGTTCAATTAAAACATAACACAAATTGTGTACAAGTATCAATTGCTATAGCTTCATCAAAATAATTAACAAAGCCATTTTGTTCTTTTTACATTCGATTAAACTTAATTTTCAGTTTTTATTTGAAGTCAATTTAAAGTTGAAGGTAACAAAATATAATTAAATACATAAAAGAAGGGGTTCTAAAATATTCTGTATATTAACTTAATAAATGCAATAAAAGCAAATAGATTGATTTGATAATAAAGAGCTGAACACACTACAATTTTATGTAGATTTCCATTTCAAAACTCTTTTGAAAAATCTGCCGCAATTTGGCTTTTCACTGCTGACTGATCCGCCGGAGCACAGACTGTGGTTTTTATGTTTAAGCCAGCTCAAATAATATTGCAGTTAATAATTGCTGTCAGCATGTTTATAATTTAAAGTCAACTTTGTGCTGGAGTTGACCGAAAATTAAAATGCGGCACAACTTTGTGCATCCTGGCACTAAAGACAGGCCATAAAAGTAAGAAAGTGTTGCATCAACATTGTGTGCACTTAATGCCAAAAGGCAGCAGAGGCAGCAGCCATTGGCACAGATTCCGCAGAGAACCATTAACGGAGTCCCCGCCCCCGCCCCTGCAACTGCCCCGCCTTCTCCACTTTTAATAGGATAAAAGAGAATATGATGTTAGGCGGGCGGCAGCAAAAAGGTGCTGCAATTTGAGGCACGTTGCAAATTGCCACCTGATATGCAGGCAATGTTTTCATTTGCAAGTGCAATTACAAGAGGCAGGTGAGGGGCGGGAGGAAGGGAGAAGCGGAGGTTATCAGAGATCGGATTACGAGTCATATGGCCCGGCATGCAAATCAGGCAGAAAAACTTTGATAAGCCAATTCGATTGCGTTGCCAAATGAGCAGGAGTAAAGCGTCAGTCAAGCGCAATTGATTTGCATTTAATGCGGCAAGCGGCAAGTGGTAAATGGCAAGTGGCAAGTGGAAAACAGCGTGTTGCAAGTGCCCGCAATAAATGTAACTACACTGCTGCGAATTTTAATTAAAGTTCGCCTCGAGTGAAGAAAGCCGCTTAAATATTCTCTGGCTGCATAATTGAAATGCCAAAAGATATGCCACACACAAGAGAGAGTGCAACACACATATGTACATATGTATGTGCCCCAATGTGTGGCGCGCTGAATGCTGTTTACAGCTGGGCGCCATTCTCGGGCCACATCGCACATTGTCAAATCGCAGACGCCTTGCCCCGCCAGCCGTCACTTGCCTCTCGGTTGCACAATGCCACAACGAGTGGCAAATGCGCAGACAAACAAGCAGTTGTCACCCTCCCTCGAGCAAAAGTGTGACGGAGGGAGACGACTATCAGCAGCGGCTGACTGATTCAGACAACCGGACGGAAACTGCAAAATAAACTAAACACTGCATTTATGCAAATAAATACAAATGTGGAGGATATCGTGTATACAACGTGTGTGTCTATGGCCTGACAATGGGCAAATAGCCAAAGCACTGCGAGAGGACACCGAGATTGTGACAGCTGAAGAAAAGACTGCCAACAGGATGTGTGCGGAAGATTAATCCAACGATTATGACAGCGAAAATACAAAATAGAAAATAGAATCGCATTCATAAGTCGCATAACTGCTGCATCATCATCGACTGCATTCTCAAATGTATGTAATGTAAACTATAGCAGCAGTTACTGATAAATCCGAGTGAGATTTGATTTTAGAAGAAGGTTTCACGCTAGAAGATACGGTTGAGTACTGTAGAAGGCATTTAACGCAGTCAAGTCTCGTTTAATGATTTATGTATTCATTAAGTAAACAATATTTGATTTTTTACCACTAACGAATTGTTTAAATAATCTTGTTGTTATACCAGCACAAGCCTAATCAGCGAATGTTTGTATAAATGTATGTGCATATATATGTAACATTAAGGATCTAACATAATACATAACATATCAGTGTTATCAGCGTAAAACTTAACATAGAAATGTAATTAACATATGAGTGTTATAGCTTTGGATGCTGCAAGAGCGAATCGATTAAAATAAATTTCCCGTGAACATCAAATAACCAATATGCATCTACTACATTTGAGAATTTATTAATGTCATGTTAAGATGTAATTAACAATATACTCAAAACCCTATTTTCGGTCAGGTTAGGTAGTTTCTTAAATATTTTTCTGAAAATATTCAGCGCAGTAAAGATGCATTTAACTATTCAGAGAGGTGGATTTAATCCATGCCTGGTGACTTATCATTTCTAGACTCTTTTCATTAACGCTATTGAAGAAGATCGAAAGACATTGAAGTGATATCAATTGGCTGCAAGTTAAAAACACGTCAATTCATTAAGAGACTGAGTCATTCACAACTCATTACAACGCACTCGCACTCGCACTCACACTCACAGTCGCACTCACACTCGGATGTTGACAACTAAAAGTATGAATGACACTAATACGCAGCTACAGTTACGCTCACACACACGCACGCACACACTCGCAGACGAAATAGACACGTATGACGTCAACTTATGCATAGGAGAGACCACAACAACAACAACAACAGCAGCAGCAGCTGAGGGAACAGTAACAACAACAACAACAAAGAGTAGCAGTAAAACGACAGCATTCAAACTTCAAGTGAGACAACAACAATGGATGGAGACAACGAGTGAGACAATCGCCGGCACTTGAGTGTTTCGCAGTAATTCGTTTGCTTTGTTGCTCTACCCCGTCTCCCTATCTGTCTCTCTCGCTCTCGCTCTCCCACTCTACGCGCAGTTAGCAGTTACCAGTTTCTCCCCCACTTCGCATTCGCATTTTCACAATTTATCCATTTTGGGTTCATTCCGGTTTGTTCTGGTTTTGGTTCAGTTTGGTTTGGTTTTCACTTTTCTAACTGTGTGCTCTAGCTTTGTCCTTTTGTCTGCTTGATACGCGCCTGTCATTACACCCATGGAGACTGAGCGAGAGCGAGAGACAGAGAGCGAGAGGGAGAGCTGGCTGGGGAGTGCAAATTTAAATAAATGCTTTGAAGCACACTAAAAGCGATTTATCTTTGTCGATTGTGGATTACGAACATGTTTTCCAAAACATTTTTCATATTGTTCCGACTTGTGTGTGTCCGTATGTGTGTGTGTGTTTGTGTGTGTGTGTGTTTGTGTGTGTGTGTGATTGCGCTGCTGCTGATGCTGCGTTGACTGACAAGTCTTTGTGCAAACACCAGCAGCAGCAGCAGCTTCAGTTTGGGGGCGACGCTTCAGTTAGTTGCGCTACCCTTTGCCCAGCTACCCAGCTGGAAATTTAATCATGAAAATCACACTGAGCAGCGCATGCCCTTTCCCTTTTCCCCCTTTCCCCCTTGCTCCATGCACGCAGTGCACTTTTCAATGCAGCTGATTTCGCACCGATAAAAAGAAAGAAAACTATTGTTCGCAGCACAATCTGGACAATCTGGAATTCAATATTTCCTGCTGGGCTGTTGTCCCTTTGTCTTTTTTGTCTCTCTCTCTCTCTATCTCTCTATGTTTGTGTGTGTATGTGTGTGTTGTCTGTGCTCATCAGGTTTCGTTTTATTGATTAATCGTCTGCTGTGGCCGCCCCGCCCCCCGCTTCACATTAGCCGCATTCGCTGCACTGCGCCATAACTAACAATGTCTTTTGTCCATTCCAGCTCCCAGCTCCCAGCTCGCAGCTGCCAACGTCCCACTCTAATTCCCATTTTCATTCTTAGTCCTCTTCGCATTCGCATTTTCATTTTCATTTTCATTTGCATGCGCCCGCGGCCCACGCAGCGTATACGCAATTTAGCTCCTTGTCGCCTGCCATGTCGAACAGATCCGACGAACAGTTCCTTTTCCATTTCCATTGCCATTCCCAATCCCATTCCCACTCTCATTCCCATTGCCCATTCAGTAAACGTGCCGCGCGTCGCCCACGCAAAAGTCGATAAATTATTAGATTGTAAATAAAGCGAAACTGGCTAAAAAAAAAGAGAGTGAGGAGAAAAACAACAACAATAAAGTTAAGGCGGTTAGCAAAAGGTAGCACCAACTGCTGATGCCAATGTTGATGTTGATGTTGCTGATGCTGCTGTTGATGGCAAAAAACTGGCGAACAGAGAAAGATTATTGGTAAGCAGAGCAAAGTTTTCTTTGCTTTTGGGGCTGCCGCACACATGTGTCCAAAACCGCAAAAAACACGACGAAGACGAAGCAGAAGCAGAAGCAGAAAACCGTATATGGAGATGTGGAGAGATGAGGCGCAAAACGGTGAAGGGAAGGGCAAAGGAGAGCTTTACAAAACGGCAATAGTTGTGTGTATGTGTCAGCTGTCGCCTTCTTCTGGACAACAACAACATCACATTTGCGTGTGTGTGCGTGTGTGTGTGTGTGTGCGTGTGCACATAAGTGAGAATGCGTGTAAAGTGTGTGTAATCAATCATTTATGAAATTACGCTACTTCCGCTTTTGACAATTTTCTTTCAACGCCCCCAATAGCTACTCTGACGATGACGTAAGAGCCTCTGTGATATCTCTCTCCCTCTCTCTCTCTCTCTCTTTCTCTCTATATATGTTTGTTCGTGTGTGTGGGTAGCTGTAAAATGCAAATTTACACACATTCCAAGTGTGTGTGTCGAAATCTTCGATGGGGAATAGATTATGATGATGCCCCAGCAACAAAATGCGATAAAAAAGAGCTTTGCTTAAAAACCGAACCGGAGCAGCAGCAACAACTGAACAACAGCACGAAATTGCGTGTAACCTTGAACCCCGTCGAATGAACTCTGACCGCAGCTGCGATTTAACAAAAAGCATGAAACGCTGAATTATCCACAATTACATATATATTATATATAACGCTCATTTGTAGTGTACACGAATTCCACGGAATCGTGTGGTTTTTATTTATTTATTGTGCCTGAAAGTTTGCTGTGAAATATTTTGCATAAACATAAAACAAAGCAAACAAATGGCAGAGAAATAAACTGCGTGTGAACACAACAATTTTGAAAACAAACTCCATCAAATTGATTGTATTTCTATTCACTTATCCAATAACTTTTTTATTTTTTTCATCGCATTGCATCGAAAAATATGCTTTATTGAAATTCGAAGGAATTTCATTCAATTAAATTGGGCAAAATGTCAATAGAAAATCACAAATTGATTTAAAAGCCAATGAAACTAAAGTCTTTAAAAAATATTTCTGATGGTCTTTTTCGTGTATTGTCTTTGGCGGATTGAGTCTTAGAAAATATTTATGAGCTTAACAAGATTATAGATCAAAGTTGCATTTAAGTCACACGCAGTCTAAGCAAACAATATTTGCATATCTGTTCATATTTCCCAATCAATTCGCAATCACAGTTTAAATCGATTAAATGTTAATCCTACAACAGTTTCAGCTTTCATATTCGATTTTAAGGTTTTAAAAGCTCCCATAAATACACAATAATAAAGCTGGAGTTATCGTTGAAAATGGGCTTTGCATGTAGAATTATTTCATTTCTAAAGTTGAGTCCATCGTAATAAATAGTTAAAGCATTCTTGTGTAGTTTTTAACCAACGAGCGGAATTTGGCAATGAAATAAAAACAAAGTAACTTTCATTTGAACTGTGAAATAGTTTCGAAATAAGTTTTGTTATACCTGGTATGTAATATGAATTAAATAACTGCCTTTGGCTGGAGCTGGCTATCAACTAATTTGCGTTTATTTGACCATCAAAAGGCTCGTAACCCAAAAATGGAAATGGGAGTGTGTGTGCGAGAGCCCAGAGGGGTGGGTGGGAGGTGCGTGTGTAGGAGGTGTGTGAATGGACAGCCCTTTCTTTTGATAGTTTTGGCTCGGGCCCTTGCGGTTGGCCACAATGTCAGGCGAGTCCTTTTGACTAATTAGACGACTTGCGGTGAACGTAATCATAAATACACAGAGCAATTATAATATTGTAGTATGTGTGTGGGGCACAGACATGAGGCACATGAGGCACAACATCGATAAGCAGCAGGCATTAGGCGCATAAGACAGCCGCCCGAGCTGTCGAGTTAATTAATTTAAAGCTGGCCAACAAACTCTCATAGCCAGAAGAGACAGAGACCTCTCCAAGGATCCGTCCGCTCGTCCGCTCGTCCGCTCATCCGTCTGTCTGTCCGTCCGTGTGAGCCGAGAACTGAAACTCGAAGTCGAAGTCGAAGTCGCGACTCGGCCATGTGCAAAAGTGTGCGACGAGCTGACTGGAAGCCAACGCGAGCCTTTACTTTTTTGCTTTACATTTCTTTGCCTTTTCCTTTTCTAATTTTTCTTTTTTCCGTTCGCTTTTTCTTCGTTTTTTTTATTTCTCATTTCTCATTTCTTTTTTCATGTTTTTCGAGTTTTTTTTTTTTTGGCAATTGGAAGCAGTAGCCGCTGAATGTGGAGCAGCGGCGCAGCGCGCGCAGTTAACAATTCAAATGTGGCAACTGGAAGTGGCGAGGAACGAACTTTGCTTTGGCAATGACAAAACAAAGCAATAATAAAGCGAAAATCCTAAATCAAGTAAATGTGATGCGGAAAGTAAAAGCTGAAAGCTGTAACGGCATCCAAAGCAATCGCAGTTTTGTGGCACAATCTCTGCAGCGAACTTCTGCGAAAATGTTGCGAGGCCGAGTGAAAAGATGCGTTGAAAACTTATATAAACTGCGGAAAAATTGCAGAGCAGCCGAACGGCTTGTGTCATGTGAGAGAGTGAGAGAGAGCAGATGCTGAATACGCGAGAGAGAAGCGAAGAAGAGAGAGAGAGAGAGAGAGAGAGCGGCTCTCTCAGCGCTCTCTCGCTCTCTGGTGGCATCACCTGATTTCCACAGCAGCCGCGTTTCGAACTAGAAACATGTTAAGGCTCCCCGAACGGACTGTTAAGCCATGGAGCGAGGGGAGGAGAGTTGAGGGGCACTGTTGTATGCTCCACCCGTTTACGATAGTTTAACTCTGTTGTTCTGCTGCGGCTGCTGCTGCTCTGCAGTCATTTAAATGTGTGCCAGCGTCGCACGGTGCGTATGCGTAATTTAAATTTAAATTTCTCAGTCGTTGTTGCTGTTGCTGTTGCTGATGTTGTTGCTGCTCAAGTTTTTCTTAATCAGCAGCGCAATTCACGCTGTCGCTGTCGTCAGGCCATTCAGTGGAGCTTTTCAGCTGCCTTTGCCAGTTGCGCTCATTAGCGGTCACATTGTCGCTGCCCCGCTGCCTCAGCCTCTCATCGCGCCTCCGCCACTCGACCGCCGCTTTGGCATGGCGACATCGTTAGAGTGTTGCACGCCAAGCAAACTGCTGGTCAGTTGGTTTCGGCAAGTTGTTTAAAGGCTAGCAACAAATAATTGCCAATTACACGCAGAAGGGTAGCAAAGAGAGAGTCGCTTGTTCGCTTGTTCGGCCATCAAATATGCAGTCAAATGTTTGCACAGACACTGAAAAATGTGGCACAAACAGCTTCAGTTGGCCGCCAGTTGGCAGTTGCCGACCTCTAAGTGCCACAAATTAACCGCAACGCAACGTTGCTGCCACTGCCGCGGCTGTCATAGCTGCTTCTGCCCACCTCCCCCCTTCCCCGTTCAGCTCTCAACGCTGATAATTACGAGCAGAAACATAAAACCGAGAGAGTGGGTCGGAGAGAGAGATGAGACTGACTGCTGAGCGCGGATTTCTGAAGTGGGCTGCTGGACTTTGGACTTGCAGGGGCGGGGAGGGGAGGGGCAGAGGGACGCCTTCAATAATTAATGAGCAGCTAAAAATGTCACGCAGCGCGGAAGTGTTGGGCCCTGTGCAGGATTTTGCTTTAGCCGAGAGTGGCAAAGCTTAAGCTCGGGCTACCCAGCGAAGAGCAATAAATGCCCAGCGGTTAGTTTGCGATTTCAAAACGCTGCCAACAGCTGCCCAGCTACAGGGTATTCGCTAGTCGTGCTGCACGTTCAGAGGCGACTTTCAGCTTGTTTTCATTTGTCTTAAAAGGTTGTGGGGGCTTGGCATATTTTGGGGTTAACGGGCTGAATTTAAATGAGTTCCAGTCGAGTTTTGTTGCCGCTTCCTGGACGCTCCAGCATTTAATTAAAACATGATGTAATGCCAACGCATGCCCCACAGTGGATGGGAAGAAGGAGTGTTGGTTGTACTCACCTTGCAGTCGTCGCACTGATTGATCAGCGAATACACCTGCCGGCAGTCGAAGCGAAAGAGGATCTCGGCCAGCTCGCAAGTGATGCGGTTGGACAGTGCGTCCACCTCCAGCAGATCGCTCAGCAATCGCACGCACTCGCTGCGGTCCGTGAGCGTGGCGTTCAAGGCGAGCGTGTGCAGAGCACTGAACACGCTCCGCTCGCAGCAATGCCGCAATCGTAGCGAGCGCAGACGCGCCAGCAGCTGACCAGGCGATCGCAGTCCGCACAAATGCTGCGGACTTGTCTCGGCGGCATCGCCCAGGTAATCAAGGCACTGTTGTTGTTGCTGCTGTTGCTGTTGCTGTTGTCGCTGTTGCTGTTGCTCATTGGCGCTGAGTTGCTCGTGTGTCTGCAGATGGCTGTAGAGCAATGTGGGCATCGACTGCTCATCCAGCTCATCGGCAGTTGTGGCAGTTGCTGCTGCCGCCAGTGTGGATGCCTCCAGCTCCTCCATGTCCAGCTCGAGTTCCTGCTCGCGTTCCGTTGTCGTCGCCGCCGACATCTCTGTGGCTGCATCGCTGGCATCGTTAGCTCCTTCCAGCTGCCATTCTCTTTCTCGGCGCATTCGCGACATGACTTTATTATTGTTGCTGCTGCTGCTGCTGCTGTGGCTTAAACGCGACTTATAGTTAATCGTATTGGCATTTCTGAAATACTTGAGTTTATTATCAACGTGACTCGCACTGGCGCTGCTGTCCGTTGGCTGCTGTTCAGCACAGGATCGCGGACAGATTGGCGGGCCAGGTCCCTCATCGACCCAGGCCATGGGCAGTGTACCAGCTGAGCACTGACCCTGCAAAGACAAACAGCAAATAATTAATTAGTAACAAGTCAACGCAAGAATAGCTCTAAGAATTAATTCAATTGTAAAGGTCAAGTGGAAAAATATACATATTGTAAACTGAGAAGAACAATCAGAAGACTAAATGTATAGAGCCAGGGAGATGTCAAAGATAAAGACTCATTTCAGAAATAAATTAGCAAATGCCATCCATTGCCAAGCAATAAGTAAATTATTAAAAACTCAACACCAGACTCATTGTAACAATTAATTCAATAAGTCTGATAAAATTAACTTAATTTAATATTTTTTACCCTACACGGAGAAAATACAAAAATCTTTAGGTTCTTTAACAGAATAAATGTATAGAGACAGAGAGATGTCAAAGACAAAACATTTGCCGAGCAAGGAAATAATTAGTGAAAACCAAACACTAGACTTATTTTAATAATGAATTCAATAGGTTATAGAGACAGAGAGATGAAGATGATCGAGACAGTCCACATTCTAGAAATATATAAGCGAACATAAACCATTTGCCAAGGTAGATTTTCATTGGAAATTACAAATCTATCTATGAGTTTTTGCAGTATTTTAAATTAAATTCTTAATTTAAACATAATTTAATTATTCGAAAATGCTTCACTGCTCGACTTTTACTTTTAAGCAACACGAAATTTTATTCGCAGTTTCCAACAACAAATTACAATATGCTTTTATTGCATTTTCATTTAGTTTCGAAAAGGCCTCAAACTATTGTCGACTGTTGAATACCAAAAACTATTATGAGTGCAAGACCATAAATTGTTATAGTTTCTTCAATTCAATATATTTATTTTAATTATTTTCAAAAGCTCTCTACAAAAGTAAATCCAAAAACAATAAGAGGATAGATACATAATCATCGATTATTCCGATACGCATTGAGATTTTTGCCTATGTCGATAAATTGATAATTCACAGCACTTCAAGAGTGTACAATGCGTTACACAAGTTCTATAATTGTTTTAAAAACTAAACAACGACAACAAAATAGTTAAAAGGTGCTTTTGTACTACGATTTCCCGTGAGTTGTTTGCGCAAAAGTTTGAGAAAACAAGCATAATAAATGACAGATAATTGCAAATGTGTGAAAATGTGTGAAAATGTTATAATTTATTTAAAAATTAAACTGGTTAGTGGCAAACACACACGCTTACACACACACACACAGACAGATGTTTCTAGAGAGAGGCGGGACAAGAGAATGCGAGGGGAGGAAGGGCAGCGGGGTAGAAAACAAAAAGTACTCTCGCATATTGAAAAAGTTTTGTGCAGCTACTAACAACAACAACAACAACGACAGCAGCGGCAGCCACAGCAAATGCAACTACAACTACAACAACAGTGAAAGTCATAAAATAAAAAAAAACAACAAGAACACGAAGAAGAAGAGGAGGAGGAGGAGCAAGTAAAATAGAAGCGAAACAACAATAGCGTCATAAGAGTGCATAACGAGCTGATGTTTTTCGTTATTAAAATGACCGCACTTCGTTGGAATTTTCCACTTTTCCACATGCTCCGGCATTAAACTCAAGTCTGGCGCAACAACAGCAACAACAACAACAACAACGAAATCAGAACAGAACAGGGAAAAATGAAAACAAATATTTTATCGTAGCATACTTTATGGCGAAGCGAACTCGTTAATGCCCATTCCCAGAACGCCAACTATTTAAAGCCAACGATTCTGGCCGAAAAAACAAGAGAAATTGATTACGCCCCAAAAACAAACGGCATCAAAAGATATTGAAACGGAACGCAAAGTCGGCGAAAGGAAGTGTTCAAATTGCATTGCAGGTGGCATTAATATTGCAAGCGTGTGTGTGAGTGTGTGTGTGTGAGAGAGATATGTGCAGCAATCAACGACGCATAAAAACTCAATTGCCTGAGCGCCGACAAGTTCTCCCCGGATAATAGCAATAAGTCGAACAACACGCACACCAAATATAAGTCAGTTTAGAGACGCATGCGAAAGAGAATGCGAAAGCGAATGGCGAACGGCGAAACAAATGAAAAGCCATACAATGGTCAACTGACACATAAAAGGCTTAACTGGGCTTAGACTGTAAAATACCCTCGAAGCATGACGCAGCAAATTGAATCATATTTTAGTGTGCACTTAAAAAGAGACTGCTGTGAGGTCTAAGCTGTAGTGGGCATTTTATTTGTTATAACAATTATCAAAGTGTATTGAATGAATTCATTTTTAATCGGCGCTTAACAGTCTGGCATAAAATTAAGCATTCCCTGTGATAATATTTAATTGCCATAACAATCAACTGTTGACCTTTGGCTCTGATGAAAGTGCAAAACGAATCATCAATCGATCCCTGCTTCGACTCTTCTGCAATTATTCTCGGAAGGTCAACAAAAGTCAACATATTCAAAGCGAGCTACAGGGTATGCATTGTTTACAACTTACATGCGCTCGAATGGCAAAAGGGTTTGCTCTGCTCGGACTGTTCAAATATTCCATGATTAAAAGTTCATTTCAAATGCAAGCCTCAATTCTGCACTGCCCAACAAAATGTTAGTTACTTATACATATATTTTTGTAGCTCAGTTGGCACAGTGTACGAACGATATTAATATTTTCAAGACTTACTCGCGCAGCTTTATATTCTAACTATTTGCACAGCATTTGTTCAATGTGACCAGCTTTGTGTCAGTGAAAATGCACGCAAGAAGCGTTTAATACTATTCAAAATAATTTTAGTATTTGCATTTTTTTTTGTAATAAATCTAATAATAAATGTATCATTATTTATTTAATTATTATACAAAAACTAATATAATAACTAAAGGAAGGGACTGCTAGCTACTATGGCCATCGACTCTAATAATATGTATATAACATATGGTAGTGTAAAACTGTCGTTAAGAGTGAAATGTGGAGAACATCCAGCAGAGCAGAGTTTGAAAGTTACACCCACTGTAACTGATATCCACGAGCTGCGACTGAAAACTACAGGGCATGCGAGCACAATAAATACAATAGAAAGCAGCACACACACAACTACACTCACACACTCACAGTCGCACAGTCGCACACACGGTTAGAGAAGCACGTGTACACGCCGCCATTGTTGATTTAATGGCAGACCAGCTGCGGCCCAGTGCACAACAATGCGACCCAATGGCAATGGCTTGCTCGGCAGGATTGTGTCGGCGATTGCTGGAGGGTTGTCGCAACCCCGCGACCTGGGAGCAGACGAACAGAGGAGCGGGTTAACGGAACGGAAAAGCAGCGAACGGACAATACAAGACAGCAATAAGATAAATTCTTCAATGCACAACAGCGAAATAAGAAATTACAGAATGAACTGACATTACAATTTGTTAGACCTTTGCCTCCTGCCGCCTGCCTCCTTCTCTGGCCTGCCCTGACCTGACCCGCCCTGGACCCAAGCCTCCCCATTGACCCTGGGCCACCTTTCGCCTTGCTTTCCTTGCTTCCCTGCCTTGCTGCCGCCGGCGCTGATTAGTTGCTTCCCATTTCAGTCCGATGGTTGTTCAAACAGTTTGAAAATACAAAATGCAAAGTTTTGCAAAAGTTTCGCGAGTTTTGGTTAATGCAAAATTCAAGGGGAAATATGAAAAGTTTGCGCTTGACGTGCGAGCTGCGAGCTGAGAGCTGAGAGCTGAATCTGAAGTTAAAGCTTCAGCTGAAATACCGGATACTAAAGTCCTGATGTTGTGGCTCAGATACAAACTCAAACACGCTCACTTACTTAAATGAAGTGGCCAAGTTGCAGGCCAACTGCCAACTGTTACTCAAGCTGGCTAACACTTAATTATGCCGAATTGTTTTTTATGGTCCGAAGACTGAAGTTTCAAACGGTTTACCTGCAGGCCAAAAGACACAGCATCAGTAGTCTGCACCGCAGCACACACAAAAACATAACTATTAATTATAAAGTAGCTTAAATGAGCTTCAAGAATGCCCCTGTGCGAAGCCAAATTAAGCACACAGAGCAGCGCCATATCTTTTTAAATATTGCCATGGGGAAGCGCAATTTAAGAGCAGCGTGGAGAACGGAAAGAGAATTATCTAACTCTATGAGAGATGCTGACATGAAAGACTTAAGCGTTCACAGTCTAAACCATAAACATGAAGCATAATTGCATTGAAACGCGGCAATGTTGATTTGCCGACAGCCAAATGCAAAATGCAAAAAACTATTGGCAATTATGAGGATGTCAATGGCAATAATTTGCCAGCATCGAAAATGCATGTCACATGCATATTACGCATACGAGCCGTTGGCCAAGCAGTATCCGAATTTTAAGCCAAAGAGAGAGATGAAATTCGAAAATGTTTGGCATGAAATATTCATCATCGTAGCTGTGGATAATTGAAATTGCAACAGCTGCTGCTGCTGTTGCTGTTGCTGTTGCTGTTGCTGTTGCTGTTGCTGTTGCTGCAGCAAAGAGCTGCCCCAGACACGTGGCCAATAGCTAAAACATTCATGTGCCTGTCTGTCTGTCTGTCGACTGCGGACAGCTGCAACGACGAGCTCTGTTTGTGTCTCTCTTTCACGCCCTCTCCCTCTCTCGCTCTGATGCCTTATGCAAGCTGCCGACTGACCAACTGACTGACTGAATGACTGACGAGCCTAAGCTCTTTATTGTTGCAACAACAAGTTGCCTCTCTCGCTCTCACTTTGTCCGCCTCTTTATTTCTCTAATCAACGAGGCACAAAAAAACCCTAAACAAAGCCCTGCCATAATGGAGTGTATGCATTATGGCTAATAGCAGGCACACACACACACACACACACACACACACACACACAGTGGCAAGCTAGTTAAATGTCCTTTGTGGCACAGAGGGCCTTGTCTGTGTTGCTGGCTTGGCAAGTTGAAAGGCTTTCGTCTAATAAGCCTCTCCAGGCAGACAATGTGACCAGCTTCTCTCTCTGCCTCCTCCTCTTCCTCTTCTACAACAACAGACAATGAGTTTGCAGTGGATTGGACGCTGTCCACCGCCAGAGGGCGCACTTGACCCAGCACAATTTGGCGACAAGTGTTGCCAGATGCTCTCTCTCTCTCTCTCTCTCCCACTCTCTCTTTGTCTCTACCCTTCTGCTATTTGATCAACGTCAATCTGCATAAATATTCATATTCAATTAGTCAGTTTGGAGTCGCAAAATTTCAGTTAATCTTGTGCTGCTTTTGTCGAGAGCTCGCTCTCTGCAAATATTTGGCAAAACAATTAAAATGCTGCTGCAAAGAAAACTAAGCACAAAGCATGGGGCATGGGGCATGAGGCATGTGGCATGGGGCAGCTGTCAGCGCCAAAGAGGAAGCAACCAAAAGTGCACTTGAGCTAAACACCAACAGCAGCACCAACAGCAGCAACAACAGCAGCAACAACAACGGCAGCGGCAACGGAACCGACAACACTTTAAATGTTACAGCTTAACCTCGACAGGCAATTCAAACAATGCACACACACACACACACTCTCATGCTCTCTCTGTGTATGTGTGTGTGTGTCAAATTTCAACGCTTGTCAACAATGGTGCAAGAAAAATGCAAGTGCAAAACAACTACAGCAACAGCAACAGCAGCAACAGCAGCAACAGCAGCAACGTCAACAACAGCAACTGTGGCAGGCTGGGCGTCAGGACAGCAGGGCTGCAATATGTCGCAAGCAGCACTCAAATTTCCAAATGCAATATGTGAGTGTGTGTAGAACGCTGTGCGTGTCTGTGTGTTTGCCTGGCAGCAACGTAAAAAAGTGACAGCCTCACACGCACACAGATAGACAGCAGGCTCACAGCGGCCGCAAGGGACGACAGCAGCAGCAGAGAGCAGAGAGAGAGGGAGACAGAGTGATGGAGGGGGACAACACGAAGGGTCGACTGCGTATAATTGTTTGTCACTTGACGGGCCGCGATACACACAGGGCCACCCTCGTGCCTCAACAACTAGAGCGACAACGTCAACGACAACGACAACAATAACAACACAGTCATTTCACCTTGATGCTGGGCACATTTTGTTGCCGCCGCTTACTTTGTTGTCAAAATCATAAACATACTTCTGCTCCGCTTCTCGTTCTTTAACTGCTTCACTCCGCGCTGCCACTTCGTCTGCTGGTTACGCGGTCATTTGGCATTGTCTCCATTGCTGCCAGCAACAACGGCCACAGACAATTGCCCGCTGTGAATTATGCAATCGTTCGCTGATAATGCGGCGCGTATTGCGGATTCATTTAGAAGCGCACACAGTGTTGCATAATGCGAGCGAGCTTTTAATGCACTTGACAGCAATTAAGCTCATTAAAAGCTCTCGCAAGTGATTCAACCTGTCGAATCGCTTATGAATGCAAAACGCACTCGCTGCCAGTTCGACGTCAAATTAGCATGCGTAAAGCGCAAATCACGGAACACGAAGCAGAGCTTTTTGCCACGTTCGACGTCCTGTGTAACGCTGTGCCGGGCCTGGGCGGGCCGGGCCAGGACAATTACAGTGTGCTGTGTGCATAATTCAGCGAGTGCTCCCCAAGGCGCCGTAAACCTCCAAATGGGACAAATCATTTCAATGTTTCCAGCACACTAAACGAACAAACGCATATAAAGAGACACACACAGAGAGACAGACGGACAGACAGACGGACAGACAGTGACGGAACATCGAAATTGTCGAGAACAGGTTTGCTTCAACAAGTTCATTAGTTGACTCAATTATTAATAAATACGAAATACATAATTCAGTACGACAAAATTAATTGAACAAATATACCGGATAAATTAAATGAAATGCCCCCGAGAAATCTGTAGAAAATAACGAAATTATTTCAATTTAAACGAATTCACATGTTAAAATTATTTTAACATATGATACATATGCGATTTTAAAAGTTAATACGATCAAATTAATTAAAACTGTTTAGCGGATAAAAGAAACAAATCCCCAAGAGAAATCTCTAGACAAAACTATAATTATTTCAATTTCATCAATCTTAATTTTAAAATGAGATTTCCATTTCAAATACAACTTAAAATGCATTAATGATTTATATTTTAGTGATTCTCAAGCATAGCAACTAATTTTCTTGTACTTCCTCTTTCATCCAATAATTTATTAACATCCGTAGACATTAAGGCTATTTTAGTGGAAATACCTGCAAAACTCTTAATCTTTTGATATATTTATTTACGTTGCTATGAAGCTTAAATAAAATATTATCAAAAAAAAAAACTTTTCTTCAACATTTGGAAAGTTTAACATGATAGTTTTATCTGAAAATTTCGCACAACTTTTAATCGCTGCTGTTGTTTCGAGTGAGTTCAAAGTATGACAGAATAGCAGCAAACTGTGAAAGGTAGGCAGAAAGAGAGAGGTAGACAAGGGGCTAGAGTGAGAGAGAAAGCGTTAATGCAATAATGTGAAATTTGTGTATCGAAAGCCATCCATCAAATATGTAGTAGGAAAGGGAGTTTGTCGGCACTTGGGAGCATTATTTTAATCATATTTAAACAGCGCGTGTATTTATTACTCATTATTTATGCATATATCAATCTAGATGGCCGTAAGCCCCATTAACGGGCAAACAAAGGGACGCGAGACCGGAAACCGCGCCCAAAAATCGAATCGCACGGAATTAGGCTTGAGTTTTGGGCCCGAGTTCAGTCCGAAGCCAGCTGAGGGAGTGTGTTCAAGGTGTGGGCGTGTGCATGGGGGCGTGGGTGTGTCAGTTAACAACACACCTGTCTATCAACGTGAATGATACTCACACACAAGAGCGTGTATTCGCATTGTTTGTTCTTCGCATAGCGTCAAATTGAAAGGCTCAACAACAAGAGAGGCGAGCGAGGCAAACGCCTGTCGTTATGCCACACAATTTTATCAACATTAATTTGTCAAACATTCGCCGGTACTTTGCATACGAGCTGGCAGCGACGAGTATTTGTTGTCGTGTCTCTAATGACAGCACAATGGCATTAATTTCATCAAATGAGCTGTAAACAGTTGTGGACAGCCTTGCGGCTTCCCTCCCACCCACTCATCATGCATCGAGGGGCTGGACACGTCACAGTTCACGGCTCGTGGCAATGCATTGTCAATATCGTAGATACAGATACAGATACATATACAACTGATATGCATTAAAACATATTTCAACTCGTTATTGCAGTTCTCTACACTCTAAGTTTCTTTTTTGTATATGTAATGTATTATTTTTTGTATTATTTTGCACTTGCAATATTTTATGCATTTATTTAATTCAACTTTATTATATTATAGACTTATTCGATGTCTCTGCAAATATTTTGCAACTTATATTATTATCAACTTTTTTTTATTTTTTTATAATTTAATTGTGTTTTATTCTTTCAATCCTTTTTTAATTTATTCAATATGCAACTATTAAAACTTTATTAATGTATTTTCTTTAAAATTATTTAGATTTGACTTTCTTTTTTTAATTATACTGTTGTTACACACAACTCGAATTAAATATTTCACTCTCTGAAAAGATTAGTAAAATATTGTGAACATATTTAATTGTGCATTTATTGAGTGTAGAAATTATTCAGCAATATTTTGTAAACATTTCACAAAACTAAATCGCACTCGTTGCTTTCACTCGCTACTCGCTATGCGAACAGATAATAGCTAACTATTTCAATCGTCCCTCGCTGGCTTGTGTGTCCCAAATACACGAGCATAATTGTGGACATAACGACGACTCGACTCGTTATTATACAGAGTTCGATGGCTGCGAGGCCTTATTTGCTATGCAGCACACCTAACTTGGAAACTCGCCGCTCGCTACAATTCCCCATTTGTTTTTTCCTGCTGAACTCGTAATGAAATTCTTCAGTTGAATTTCATTTGCAACTTTTCAACAATGCTCATTGAATAATTTACGCTCTGCTCTGCACCGTCGAGCGCCCAGCTCTGCGCTCAGGCGAAAATGGGAGCAAAACTAGAAGAAAAAAAAAGAGAAAGAACGAAACCAAAACGGCAAACGAATGTGGCTTCAGCAGCTCCGCCAGGACTCGACCGAGGATGGCGCTCCACTTAAGCTGGTCCCACGGCAATTTACGTGCCGCAGCAGCGGACAACTCCAACCTCCAAGCTGCAAGCTGCAAGCTGCAAGCTCTGCTGGCCAACACGCCCCTCATATAATTGCATCAACTTGCATGGCGTGATGGGCGTAGGAGGCGTGGTGCGAGTCGTGCGACGTGCATGGACTAAGTCCGATTTGCAATTGTTGTGAAGGATACCGAATTTCTTAATCAATGCAATGCATGCCAGAGACTGTGGCCACATTCAGACGCCGCGGCGTCTTGAACGATGTTCCCAGCTGTTGTCGCCTGCCTGCCTGCTGATGAAATCGTGACCAAACGCCATTTGCATCTAGCCAAGGAAGTTCGAAGGCAAGAAGGCAACCGACAGCCTCATGCAAATTGCACTGCAAATTGTCGGTAATTAACGGATGTGGCCGCAGCGAAGGTTGCCTGCCGGATTGAGCACCTCGGGCGGGGCGATGGATTCAGACTCAGACAGGCAACACGACGCGTTGCAAAGCGGCTGCTAAGCCAGGCTAATTAGGCTGCTAACTAATTGAACTTCGTGCACAGCTCAGCCAGTTGACGCTGACAATTTAGGGACAGGTGGAGAGATGGGGCAGCTGCTCAGCTGAGGCAGATATGTTTGCATTAAGTGACGGCAGAGAATTGAAATTATAATTAAGCTTAATATGCTATTATTATTTAAGGGTAAACACGGTCTGAACGGGAAACTGATGCGACTTGAGCGGCTAGAATATTCAACAAAGTAGCTTACATATTTATTTGTGCACATTCATGACTTGTGATATCTGCTGGCAAATTCAATTTCAATTTTCGTTGGGGGGCCGTAACCTTAATCAATGTTGTTTGCAATCTTCAATCTGGTTGGCAGCGCAATGAATTGCCGTTCAGACACAATGGCCGTAAAGCAGCTTCAATTGCCGCAAGTCGACAGTGAGAAGGATATGCCTATGAATTTCTTATGCCCCAACCTGAAGCACTTTACTTGCGACTCGCTTGCTGCAGGACAACGGAACTGCCAATAAATGTGTGTGAGTGTGAGTGTGGATCAATCCCTGTTCGATGGCAGGAAGCAACCCGCCCGTTGCCCAGATGCCAGATGGGCCGGCGGCGAGGCGCATTCAATCAGTGTTATTGCAGGCTGTCCAAATCCCTGGCGGCCACAAGTTTCATTGCTCGCAACGATTTGCCATTCGAGTGGCAAGCGGCAAGTGGCAAGAAGCTAGGAGGAGACGCCTCCAGCTACTGCAGCTCGTTGTCGAAGGAGCGGAAATTTATGACGGCGCTCGCATTCAACTGCAATTTGGCTTGTCTGTCTATCGGTCTGGCTTGGCTTTCGCTTTGGGTTTGGGTTTGGGATGGCGCTGCCATTCTCTATTGTTGTTGTTATTGCCACAACTGTGAGCTGGCAGTGAAAATGATGTAATCATATTGCACATGGCATCGACGACGACGACGACGGCAACGGGAGCTGTTTCAGTTGCCACTGTGCGTTTGCCTGCTTACAAAATAATTGATTTTGTGTGCACATCCTTGACACAAATAAACACTCGCACAGCGCACATACACTCTCTCCCTCTCTCTCCCTCTCTCTCCCTCTCTCTTGCTCTCTCTCTCTCTCTCGTTCTGCTTCACGCGCAAGTTTAACAAACTGCCTGGAAGCTCTATGAAATTTTGAATTTAATGCAACAAAGCAATGGCTTTTAATTGAATTTGCAGCCCTTTGACTGCTCGCAAATGGCCAGCGTCGCATTTTGCAACTGCAACTGCAACTGTTCAACTATTGAATAAATCCAATAGAAAAATATGTTGGACTACAATTTCCAGCACTCGAACAGCCACTGATTTTGGGTGCGTTTGTTGTGCCACCGATGCCAAATGTTTGCAGCATTTCAGTTTCCACTTGAGCATGCAACGTGCAACCGGAAAATAGAAACCAAGCCAAAGCCAAACAAACATCGAGCTGCGCGTTACCCGGCACTTAAAACTGCGAATGCGAATGTAATAAAGAATTATAATAAAAGAACTGCAATCGTCATAAAATAAACGCTCTTAATATTTGTTTTTACTGCTGCAGAAGAAGGAGTGGCAAGCTGTCCAAATAAATTTAACTGCTTCAGATCTTATAGTCTCTTAAACTTGGATGTTCAAAGCTACCGATACACCCTTGAACTGTTTCGATGCCGAGTATTAAAACAGAGCACAACACACAGAAAAATCAAAAAGGCCACGACACGCAGATGCAGATGGAGACGGAGATGCAGATGGAGACGCAGACGGAGGCGAAGGTTGCAACTGAGGCGCACTTGACAGGCACTCATGACATGCGCTGAGTGCATGCATATGTAGCAGCAGCCAGCAACATAAACCATGTGCACAATAACCCACCTAGCACTTGACAACAGGCAATGGCAACTCGGCAATGGGTCGAGGAGCAGCAGCAGCAGCAGCAGCAGCAGCAACCACAACGCAAAGCATCAACACATCAACAGGCCGCGACTGCAGCCTCAGCCTCCATCTCCTTCTCAGTCTCTGTCGATGTGGATGTGGATGTCGATGGCAGAGCCAGAGCCGAGGTTGTTGCCGATGAGAAGAACGAGGCCTCATCAGAAATTCCGCACTCGCACTTGTATTCCCAATGAGCTGACAGCTGGCATTTGTGTGTCTGTCTGCGGCAGCTGGGCACAAAAAGAGCAAAAATGCTGCTCTGCTACGCCCATTGGTCACATGTTGAGAGAATGTTTACTAATTTGGCAGCAAAATCGCTGGTTATGGCTAATTGAAACTGGGCCACTTTGGCGCTCCAAGATTGTCAACTTAAATTGCGCTGTCAGCTGCACAAAGGCAACGTCCAAACAGTCCAAACAGTCGATGACTTGCCAAAAGGATTGAGAACTTTTGCTTTTGCCCGTCAGCACTCAGGCAGGCAACATGGCAGCAAGGATTCTCCTTCTCCCCTCTCTCTCTCTCTGTCTCTCTCTTTGTCCCACGCTTGTGCCAGCTCATTTGGTATTTTAATTAAAGTTGCCACAATTTGTTGCACAAATACGAATATGAATATGACAATCAGAGCATGCATAAATGCAAACCAAATAAACCCAGCCAGCACGCCCGTAAACAGCCATGTAAATCAGTATTTACGAGGGTTGTACAAACTCTACACAAACTGGCGAATCATTTCCAATTGGCGCTCAACGTGCGACATGCTGTTCTTGTGTTTATTTTCCATTTAAAGCAACATTTTCGCTTATTGCTAAGGTTTTATTTTTGACAAATATATGCTTTAAAAAGGTAGTCAAAGAAAGTATCAACATTGCTCGAAATCTTTGACATGGCGTATTTTCAAAAACCATAATTTACTCAGTAAATGTACTTGAAAAAACTATTGACAATTGTAAGTAAAACTTACTTAAAGCAACTATATTTTATGTTGCATTATATTCGTTTTAAGAAAAGGGTATCAAGATAATGACATCTTTAGTCTTCAAATATTTGTTCTTAATATTTAAGTTGATAATTTATTGTGTATGCTTTTTATCAAATCATCTTTGGCGCCCAACGTAATAGTTTACACACATTTGCTTGTGAGGGCAGCTTAAACTTAAACTCATTTCAAACGAATACTTCACAAAAGTCAATCTGCTTTAATATTCAAGTAAAATCGTAAAAAATGCATTTTAAATATTTAACGAAATGTTAAGTTTGTGCCGCCCTCGCGTGCGGTGTTTGAGCTTCACCTAGAAAACAGTTTACAGGCCATGACAGTCGCTGAAGTTAAATGCATTTAAATGGATTGATTGACTTGATTGTTTAATTGCCAGTGGCCGCAAATAACTAACCAACCAATGGGAGAAGTTACAGATTAAACCGACTCGAGAGTGTTTTTCCGGATACACGTGAATGGGCGAGCATTGATTGAAAATCGATAAGTGCGCGTGTGCTGCTCAAATGTAATTGAAAGGCTCAAGTAATGGCCAAGTAACAGCAATTAATTGCCATTGAAAGTCACTGTCCATCTCTGTCTCTGTCTCTGTCTCTGTGTCTGTGTCAGTCAAATAAAAGAGCACAGCAAATGGAGGAAACTTCCATGTCAGTTCCTGCTTAAAGATCTAATTGTTTTTGGTCAAGGGTGAGCGAGAAACGTGGCCGAGCAAAACAAACAACAATAATGGCACTGGTCAAACTCGAATGCCAATGCAATCGCAATCAAAAGGCCATTGAGCAATGCCGCGAAATTGAATTAGATTTGCATAGGAAAACAGGCAAAACGACGAAAAACGACGTCCGCGATGGCTGTTAATAAATATTAAAATTTGAATTATACTTGGCAACCCAATGAGAATTTTATGCGCCCTGATAAAAAAAGGCCACCCAAGGCATTTCATTTTGTGGTCGAACTGAAAGGAGGCGGAGGGATGTAGGTGTGGTCGGGCATTTTGGCAACGTTTCAAATGCCGGCCTGTGATTTCAAGAGTGCGCACAAAGCCAAGAGCCAAAAAAATACATATATATACCATATATATATATATAAAAAAATATGTGAAAGGCGGAGAATATAATGAAAATGCAAAAAGTGGCGACGAATTGAAAGTTTTCAACGTTTTCTTATTCTTTCGTTTTTTCAGTCGCTGGCACAATTACCAAAGCCATTTTCGTTGATTTGTAACACATTGTAGATGATGATAGCGATAATGACGTTGATGGCACGATGATGACGTACAACTTGGCTGTCGTGAGAGTAGAAACTTGAGTGGCCCGCGATGTGGCGCAATTGTCACACAAACACTTTGCATGCACAATCAGAGCCGCGCCATAAGCAGTATACCAAGAATGAATGAATGAATGAAAGAAAGCAATGAACGAAGAACCCCTCACGATTGAGTGCCCCGCCTCCCGCCTCCATCGCCCCTCTCGGCATCCCCCTAATGCTGTGTGCTACTCAACTTGAGCAGCACTAGTAATAAAAGTATATGGAAGCTTGTCGCTTGACACTCGCAAGTTCTGGCCAATTGGTTGTCAGAGATGCAGAAATGTTGCCACTAAAACAGCAGCTGCTGCATTTTCGCAGTTTAATTGGATTTCGAGGAAACAATAGTTAAAAAATCGCCCATTCACTATTTGCACAATTGGCCATTGGCGAATTGTAAATGTCGACGATGCGCAACGAATGTGGCATAAATTAACAAACATTATTTATTGTCTGGCACTCAAAGGGGTATATGCAGCAATTTCAAGAAGTTTAAACCTTAACATTTACACTTTTTTATCTACACATAAAATACGATTGGATACGAAAGTATTCAACAACTTTTTGTTGGCAGGTATCCGATAGTCAGGATGCATTTTTCGATTGGAATGCATGGAAATAAGCCCCAAGAGAGCGTCATTTAAAATGCACAATGGTTGGCCACCAATAAATTTTACATGCTGCGAACGTGCTGCACAGTGCATATGGTTAATTACAATGTTGCCAAAATCAGTTTTCATTTTTTGTTTCGTCAGAAGGCAAACGAATAGCAGAACACTCGAAGGATCTGTATTTATGGGGCCAGTCTCCAATACTCGATAATTTCAATGTGGTTGCATACATTTAATCTGTGCTTTGTGCCCACAAGAAAAGCGCCGAATAAATCGGGAGAAAACCACAAAATATTGCGTAGGACAACCGATGAAAAACACAGAGTACAACACACTTCTCGGACTCCAGGGAGATAAATAGGTGAAGCATAAATTAGGCATGCACTGCGTATGCGTAATATGCAATTTTTCATTGAAAAAGTGATTAAATTATTATTTAATTTAATGGCATAATTTTGAGCGCATGATGCACGAAAATTCACTGGAAACTAGATTGAATTGATACACGGTATCAGCGAAAATCATGAATTTTATTTATAGAAATAATGAAAGTACTTGTATCAATTTCGTAGCATACTTTTCAGAGCAGACAACAAAGTTGTGCAAATATCGAATATACAATATGACGAATCGAATGTGTTGCACAAGTCGGAAAATGAATCCTGGCCATTGTCAGTGGCTTTGTGTTTGACACGTAATTATGTGCATGTGGCCAATGAGGCTTCGCTGCTCGATTGTTCTGTGAATGCGCCTTGTCTGGCAAGGTCGCTAGATATTGCACATTTAATTGTGTCCCAATCAGTCGATGCTGGACGGGATTGGAGCGAGGGGTGGTTTCACCTACCTGCAAGTCGGTGCCAGTTGTGCCGGGCTGTGCCAGATCACAAGCTGATATCCAAGGATTAAGGCGTGTTATGGCGGTCGCAGTGCCGAGTATGGATTTCTTGAGGTCCACAGCAGGCGCTGATGTTGTTGTTGTTGATGTTGTTGTTGTTGTTGTTGTTGGTGTTGTGGGTGTTGCAACAGCGGCCGCCAAACTGCCGCCGTCCCGTTGGGCAATCGCAATCAGATGCGACGCATAGGCGTCGTTGCCGCTGCTCCGCTCCTCTCCGGTCTCACGTTTGTTGTTGTTGCTGTTGCTGTTGCTACTCCTGTCTTCCTCCTCGTGTTGCTGCCGCTCGTTGTGTTGCGCATGCAGCACGCTTTCATCGACTAATCGACTCTCGTCCTGTTGCTGCGACTCGGGCTCCGGCTCCGGCTCTGGCTCCGTCTCCAGCTGCTCCTTGTGATCTTGATGCGTCGACTGCCGCTGTTGGCGTTGCTGTTGGCGTTGCTGTTGTGGCAAGGAGAGACCGTAATCCTCCTCCTCGGCAGCGGCGGTCTCGGCGTCTTCGCTCAGCTTTATCAGACGATCGAAGGACTCCTCCGACAGCAGATCGTCCTCGGCGACCAGCGCAAAGATGTCCTCGTCCGCTACCACGTCCGCGTCCGCGTCTGTGTCCGTCTCAGCCTCCTCGTCCAGAGCACGCGACGACGCGTACTGCACGGGCAGACCGCTGTTGTCGTCCTCGTCCTGCTCGCGCACCGGCTCCGGCTCCGTGTCCTGCTCCTGCTCCGGCTCGACTTCGTCGTTGTCGCCGATGAGCGTCGCCTCGCTGGACTCGGGCGCAACCGCCGCCGACTCTGTGCCGTCACCCGTGCCCCGTCCGTTGACGTCGTTGAGGCCGCCCGCTTGCCGTGTGGCCTCGTCGACACTGCGGGCACGTCGCGTCGATGAGGCAAGCAGCGATTCGTCGTTGTCGTTGGCCGCCTGCAGCGCCGGTCGGCGATAGAAATCAAAATTGAGCGGCGGTCGATCGTCAGCGTGGGCGTGGGGGTGGGCGTAACTGTGGATGGGCGTGTAACTGTGAGTGTTGGTGTGAATGTGGTCGGCGGTGTCGCTGCGGGGACGGCCGCCGTCACCAGGGCTACCGTCGCGGAATGTTGGCAGCAGGAATGTGAAGCCGCCACCAGCGTTGAAGTTGAACGACTCTCCGCCGCTGGCCGAGTCGTAGGTGGACGGTAACGTTGCTGCTGTCGCTGATAATGTTGTTGCTGTCGTTGTTATTGCTGGTGGTATTGTTGTTCTTGGTGTTGCTGTTGTTCTTCCTGTTCTTGGTGTTGCTGTTGTTGTTGCTGTTGTTGCTGTTGCTGTTATTGTTGGTAGTAACGAGCTGCTGCTGCTGCCGCTGCTGCTGCTGCTGGTGCTGGCACGCCGAGCCCCCGAAATAAACGCAAGCGCCATCACGACCAGCCCGGGTCCTGGCCGCATATTGACCTCGGGTTCGGCGGTGCTAGCATGGTGCAGGCCCGCTTGAGACGCGCTTGCGACTCCAATTCAATGCGAGTAATGATGGGCTCATGGCCCCATCATCATCATTAATATGTGGGTTTCGTTTCGATCTGTTGCTGCTGCCGCTGCTGCTGCTGCTGCTGCAACTGCTGCCGCTGCGTCTCCTCCGCTGCCTTGAAGGCGGCTCCAAGCGTATCCTGGCAACTGCTTGGCTCGTCTCTGAACTCTCCGGCTAGCGGCATGAATCCCGACGCTTCTGCAGTTACAATTGCAGCACAGCCACACGCACGCTATCGGCCAACAGATGGCGCTAAATGCTCCTCGATGACAATGCCGATAACGATGACGGTGACGACGATGCTCTCGCTCTCGCTCTCGCTCTGTCTGTCTGTCAATTAACATGCACTGCGGTTTCTACTGGTGGCTCGCACAGCTGATCGGCGCATCTGTGCTCTCTGCTCATGGCAGGCTCGGCAGCGACCAGTTCAAACGAAGTGGAATGAGTGTGTGAGGAGTGAGGAAGAAAACACAACGCAACGAACGTAATGTAACGCAACGCAACGTAACGTAACGTAACGCAACGCAACGAAACGAAAGTCCCGATTATTATTTGTAAGCTTGCGAACGATAAACGAATTTTATATGCCACTGATATCGATAACACAAAACATTTCTTAGCACTTTCATTTACTGGATTTTCATTTTCTTTCTTTTATTATTTTTTGTAATATTATTTGTTGTTGTTGTTGGGGCCGTCGATTAGTGGTTGCTGCGATTTTGGTGCTGTTTCTATTTAATTTGCTGTTGATGATGTTAGTGTTGTTGCTGTTGCTGTTGCTGCTGTTGTTGTTGTTGCTCCTGTTGTTGCGACACTGCAGCACATTAACCTTGAAATTGAAATTCGTGTGTGTCGTGTGTGTTTTTAGCTTATTTGGTTGTTGCTGTTGCATACTTTTTAGACATTATTGCCTCACACGAAGGTCACATAGCAGCAATTTTGCTGGACTGCAAAACATTGACATTATCAATTAATCAGTTTTTCGTTCATAACATATTTTGAATTGCAAAACAAAAGACTTTTAAGGTTGCGTTTTCGAAACACAATTTTCGTTTTCGGTTTCGGTTTCGTTTTCGCTTTCTCTCCTTCTCCTTCTCTCCCCCCTCCCCTTCCACCCACCAACACCTCGCCCTGTATCGTTCACACGCTGCTGCTCTCGCTCTACTCGTGCTCTCGCTCTCGCCCTCGGTCTGGCTCTCGCCGTGGAAAACGCCAACGCAACGGACAACGGCAGCAGCTCGTTGTTATGCGCCCACGCTCCAAGCTAAGCTGCGCGCTCTCTTTGTGGCTTCGTCAGCATCGCACTTTTTGCATTTCAAATAGCATTACTTGCAGCAATTGTCACACTTACTCGCACTTAAACGCAGTTTGATGACAGAGATTTATGACAAAAACTTGCATTTTGCATCCACAATAACAACAACAATACCAGCAAGCAGCCACGTCTGTGTGCGTGTGCGAGTGACACAGCAGCCAGCTTTAAGCGAGCCAATAAGCGAGGGTGAGCGAACGAGAACGAGAGAGAGAGAGAAGGCAGCTAGTGTGGGAGCAGCTCCACGACGAGCACATGACGAGCACGAAGTAAAACGAAGGCAGCCGCAGCAGCCACCGCACAAAGAAGAACGCCGAAAAAACGTCGCTAGCACACGCACACACACAAACACACACGCACACGCACACAAATACATATACAGGGCAAAGAAATTTATATAATTCGCAGCGATGCTGCTGCTGCTGCTGCTGCTGCTTCTGCTGCTGGCTGATGTTGTTGTTATTGCTGCAAACACAAAACAGCGGACGAGCCGCTCGTGGGTGGTGGTAAAGCAGTCGGTATAAGTCTATGCGTATGTGTGTGTGTGTGTGTGTGTGTGTGAGTAGTTACTTAGGGCAGCCAGGCAAGCACTCGGCGTGCCTTTTGTAGCAGCATGAAGTAGTCACCGTCTTCTTTGTCACTGTTCGTGCTTTAGTGTTGGTGGTAAGCACGCATGTATGCATGTGTGTGTGTGTGTGTTGTATGTATTGTAGATGTTATGGCAGCAGCGCCAAAGACGACAGCGACAGCGACAGCGACTGCGGCGCCTGCATGTGGCTTTGGCTTGTGTGTATTAGTGTTAGCTGCTGCTCCAACAAACAAATGCAAAATGTTCTTTTTGTTTCGAGCACGAAGAATCGTTTTAGATTTTTTCGTTTTCGTTTTAATTTTGTTGTTTTTTGTTGCTGCGTGCGTGTCACAAAAGACGCTGCGCTTTTGTGAAAATAATAATCATAAGTCGAGTGGATGAGAATGGAATGTTTTATTTCCATGGCACTCTGGCCACACTGTGCGTGTGTATTTGTTAACTTTCACTTTTGTTTTATTTGCTGCTGCGTTGACACTGCGCACACACACACACACGCACATGTATGTATAGGTATTTTCTCTTTTTTTTTGTATGTGTGTGTGTGTGTGTGTGTACTACTTCGGGTTTGCTGTTTCTCTGTGTGGCGGCTGCTTATATAAGCCCGGAACATGGCACAAAAAACTATTCGCAATATATTTCTTTTCTGCTATTTGAAATTTGTTGTTGTAGCCTGTAATTTTGAGCGCTGAGCGCGTTTTGTTGTTTATGCAACGTGCTCACACTTTGGGGCAGTGTCAAGTGTTTTTCACACATTATATAACACTTTTGCAATTAAGATTTGAAGGCTTCAAATGTGTGGAGGCAGCACTGTTATAGTTACACATCTATCGATCGCGATTTATCGATCACACGTTTGAAGAGCGCTTACGTTATACGTTAAACAAAACGTGTGTACATATCTACAATGTCTATATGTGTGCGTGTATGTGCGTTTGTCTGTCGCTGTGTCTGTCTGTCTGTCTGTATGTCTGTGTGTATGTGTGTGTGGGTATTTCTTCCCAGAGCGCAGCATCAACTGCCGTAACGGTCGCGTGGGCGGAGGCTGAGGCTGAGGGAGAAGAAGAGGTGCTGGTTGCTTGGCTAGTGGGGGAGGCGGAGGCACGATGTAGACGGTGGCCATTGAGCGTTATGCTTAGCAGCTTTTATTAGTTGAACACCAACAAAAATGGCAAAAATGACACCGCGTTCTTTGCTCAGCAACTCTTATTTATCAACGGCGATAACGATAACGATAAATTATCAAATTGGGTTTTTTTTCCGTCTCGATTGGCAACATTTCACTTGTTTTTTTTATATCTTTTCATATTTTTGTTGTTACTTTTATTACATTTGGTGCTAAGGCATTTTGTAATCTATTTTGCATTTGATTGGTTTTTTGTGTGTGTTATTCTATGTATTTATAAAATTATGATTTTTTTCTATTTTTTTTTTTTTTGGTTCTTTTGCTGCTTGACTCTTTTTTGGACAAACAGTTGCGCGACGACGCAGGATATACCGTTACAATCCTGCTTCTTGCTGATGGCCCCAAACGGCACTGACTGTGCCACAAATTGCAGATGGCGCTTAACTGGAATATGCCAATGGCCCGAGCTGCCCATGGGGCAACACGAACAACGGCCGCCTCGCACTCAGCGCTGACACACTCAGAGAGAGAGAAAGAGAGCACGAAAGCAAGAGAGCGAGCGTCAGAGAGCGCTTATAATGGTGGCGCTCTCTCGCCTCGTGTGACAGTTCGAATGGAAGGACTTCCACTGCTGTTAACTAACAGCTTCGAAATGCGATTGCTATCCGTGCGTGCGTGTGTGTGTGTGTGTGTGCGTCGCTGTTGAGATGAAGCAAGAAAAATTACTTGCTGCAGGGCACTTAATCACTAATGACAGCAACGTCTGCGTCGGCGTCAGCAGCAACTGTGACTGCGACGGCGACGGCGACAGCGACTGTGACTGCGGTGCCTGAACCTCAACTCACTCAAAGTGCGTTGGCGTTCTCTTTATTGTTGTTGTCGTTGTTGTTGTCGTTGTCTCCACTTGACTCGAGTCGAATTGACTCGACACTAGACTCGGATTACGTCCTTTTTGCTTGAACTGAAACTTGGGCTTTTGCCTTTGCTCCTACTTTATTCAGTCCCACTTCTATTCTCTTCTGTTCTGTTCTGTTCTGTTCTGTTCAGTTCTGTCATTCTGCTTTCTCCGTGTCTCTGTCTGTGTCTGTGTCTGAGTCTGTGTAAGTTGCATGCTCGGCGCGTTTCGTTACGGCGTTTTGTTTCACTTGGCCTAAATGTCTAATACCCTATAATGTCGTTTAATCCCACTCAACGTGCTTTAGTTTCGCTTTGCAGCTTACAAAGGCACGTAAGGCGAATCCGTTGCAGTTGACAGTTCCAAATGAACTCATTCGATATGGAGAGAATATACATCACAATTGCGTCTCGCTCTCTCTGTCCCTGTCCCTGTCCCTGTCCCTCTGTGAGCTTTAATTTCAATTGAAAATACTGTAGCATAACTTTGAGCGCAGGCTGTCAAACTTGCTAATCACAAACTAAACAGCATTCAAACAGAACTGAAACTGAAACTGAAACTCGGCCACACAAACTCAGTCGACAGTTGATATATCAGAGAGAAGTTGCCACAAAACAATCCAAGGACACACACGACCTTCAACAACAGTACTCGTAAAATAGACAGACAGTTGATGTTGATGCCGTGTTGATGCTGGCCTGAATAATTAACCTTTCTTAATTAGCTTAAGTATTTGTGCCACAAATCACATGCAAGTGGCAAGTGGCAAGTGGTAAGTGGCAAGTGGCAGCAAGCAGCAGGCAGCAGGCCTTAACTTGCCACAATGCTATATGATCGTAGACACCTCTCCAATTCGAATGTGTGTGCGCCAATGTTAATCATCGAAATTAATCAATTTTGTTTCTGCTTGAGGATTCTCGGATATTTGAAGCGACAATAAAAGTGGGTTTAATTTCAATAAGGTTCAGGTTATGGACAGCACTGATTAGAATCCTCAACGTGGGGGATTTACAGTGATTTCCATGGTGGATTTTCACTTGCCCCATGGCCACACCCGACCCGACACCCCCGATGCTGATAACGATAAGGAACAGTAAAAGTAAAAGTGAACGAGCGACAAAAGAAAACCAGTAAAAGCGCTACACTTGAGTCTGCTCGACTGCGAGATACCCGCCAATAGATTTGGAGAATATAAAAATTAAAAATACATATTATTTATCACACCAAATACAATACAATATTACTTTAATAAAGTTCCAGTAAATTAAGTTGTTTTATAACATTATTTCATAAAATAAATATATGTATAATGTATAATAATAATAATTAGTAGATTACTAAATAATAGTAATTTTAGATACTAATTTTTTAGGGATTAAAATTAACTTTATCTGTGTGTCACATCAATAAGTATTTTTTTCAATTTTGGTAGTTTCAGCTCTAATTTATTGATGATCTTTTCATCTGCCTGACACATTCATTTTCAGTGGCCACTGAGTTATGACACCCTTCTATTGTTCTTTAGCGGGTATCGGAAAACTTAAAAACAGCGCGACACACACGAAAAAAGGGACGCAACGCAGAAGAATCCCACATAATTTGGCTTGGAAACCATTTTGCCTCAATTTATGCGCATTCCAATCAATAACTGTGACACATGCAACCAACCAACCAACGAACCAGGCAAGGACATCAGCGGCAGCAGCAGCAGCAGCCACCAAGGAGAGTGAAAGTGCTAAGATATGCCCCACGGCTGAGGCGCCCAAAGAGCTAAAGAGGAAGAGCAAGTGGCAGAGGAGCTTGGCCAGCTTCGTAGGAGACACAAACACAAACACAGACACACTCACACGCACACGCACAGTCGAGTCGAGCTCGTGGGGAGAGGGGAGAGGGTGTGCTGGGAGCGCGAGAGAGAGAGGAATGGATATGAATGTGTCAAACTTATGCGGGCATAGAGCTGAAGCTCAAGCTGAAGCTGTGAATGTGTGTGTGCGTGCAGAAATTGATAAGAAACAAAATAACCCTGAAAGAAGAAATTTCTGAGAGAGTTTGTCTCTGTGCGTGTGTGTGTGTGTTTGTGTGCGTGAGAGAAAATGGAAAACAAAACCGAAAGATGCCAGCACAAATAACAATACAACTGCTAACAACTACAACAACAACAAAAGCAGCAGCTCAATTCTGAGAAAATTCTTTTACCAGCTCAACTACATACATATGTATGTATGTAAATATCTGTTTATAAGCAAATTTTGCAAATATGCGTCTACTAATCAAAGAGCTCTGCTTTCGCAATCGATCGATTTAAAATACTGATCCTGTTAGTATTTTATTTTTTGTATTTATGTTAGAATTTGATATTGATCAACTTGACAGCGTTGGAAAGAACCTAACATCGATTGGCAGCCCCAGACAGCAGAGCAATATCATAACCTTCGACGGCAGTTGGCAAGTCTGGCAGCGCTATCGGTTATCGCAATCGTAATCGAAATCAGCGTCTACCTAAGCGCACACACACGCAGACGACCACTGCACAGACATTGAGATAACCGTTACAAGGACGCGCCGCTGTCGCTGGCATCGCTGCTGCTGCTGCTGCTGTAACGAAACTGGGCAACGAAAGGAAGCGGCAAGGATTTTGCGCAGTTTAGCTGACAGTGGCAAATGGCAAGTGGCAGGCGGGCGGGCTGGCAGCGACTTCTGCTCTTTTTACAACACAGCAACACAACAGCAACGACAAATAAGCAGGAGAAAAAAAAACAGGCAGCAGCAGCAGCAGCAGGCAAAGCCAACGCAAGTTTTGTGAATGAAATTTCGCGCACAAACAATGTTAAGGTGGCACACACACACACACACACACACACGCACTCTGTATAGAGACAGATGCTCACTCACTCTCACTCATACACTCACACACACACTCGCTCGCTCGCTCACGTTCTCTGACGAAAGTCACGCGGCAGGCGTATGCACCACATGGGCGAAGGGGGGAGACGCGAAGCGAAGCGAGGGGAAAGCAAAGGAAGCTGGAGGAGCCCCAAAAAGCAAAAGCAAACAATGCCGCGCGCTCTGTGTGTTTGGGTTCAAAGCTTGAACAAAAAACACAACAAAAAGAAACACACGAAAAAAGAAATGAACGAACGAACGAACGAAACGAAACGAAACGTAAGCAAAGCAAAGCGGAACGCGTGGAATGGGTTGCAGCTGGCAATAGGGAGACCCCAAAAGGGAATCGACATCTGCCGCTGGGCAGGCAGCCCGGCAGCCTGGCAGCCTAGCACGCTGGCAGGCTGACAGTCTGTCGCTCTCGCGGGCGTGGTGGCTTGCTTGAAGCTCTTGGAATGCGGCTGGAAGGCACCAGCCAACAACCAAACTAATGCTCGGCGTTCATCGATGATGACGGTACGCACAGAGCGGCCAGCGATGGCGGCGATTGGAGGCGTTCGATGCTTGACCCACAAATACTATACTTCTATTGCTGCCCGCCTTGCCAGCATAATTATGTTAACCTCTGAACGCTGTCTGGCGGCGCACACTGATAATCATGATGATGTGCGGCTGCCGATGCTGCTGATAAGAAAAGCCCAGCCATGAGTGCAATAAAACTGAATGAAACAGTTTATTGCTGCCAAATGATCCTCAAGCTGGCCTGACCTGGCCACTCAAAGCCGAGATGAGGCGTCGTCCTAAAGTTGACCGACAGTATGAAGAAGATATCTTTTTAAAAACAATTTAATATAATTTTCGTTTTTAATTTCAATTATTTACGTAGCGTAAATTAAAAGTGCAACTGTCAAAAGTTATATAAAATATCTTTATTTGAACATTTTTCATGGACTAATGCTTGAAAAAATTGTGTTCTTTGTATGTAGTATTTATTTATAAAATTAGGCTTTAAAGCTTAGTACCAAAGACAAAATGGCTGTAGAAAATTTGCGAATATTTATTCGAGGAATTATGTCAAATATTTAAAATGCAAAAATTTGCAGAAATAAGAGTTCGGTGTAAAAAGGCAGTGAAACATGTTGATGGAACAATTTCTCATGAAATTCATATTTACAAACAATATTAGATCAGCCAAGAACGTGCCCGAAGAAGCAGAGATGAAGCGAATGCTAGGATGCGTATGTATGTACATATGTATGTATATATTTCATACCTTCCATACATACATAGCTATCTGCGTTCACTTATTTATGTACATAGTTGGCCTAAAAGTATGCAGTGACTTTTATGCTCATCGTAGCGCATTCGCTGGCCACACACACACACACACACATGCACACACACGTGTAAAGCTGCACGTAAAATGTAAATTCATGTGTGTGTGTGAGTATGGGTGATAAAGCCATAGATATAGCTTGGCCTGCATGAGTGTGGATAATGGCGCGCCGAAAAGTCGAAACGCACACAACACACACACACACGCCAATACACTCACACCCCAGGCACACACACACACACACACACACACGCACACATGTGCGCACATAATAAGGTGCGATTTGTCTCGCGCATAAAACGAAATTTCCTGCAAATACACACAGCGTATCACACACACATGGGAACAGCTCAACTTGGTAGCTGAATGGCTGGCCAACAATGGTCGCTTCTGCCAGCTGCGAGCTGCGAGCTCTGAGCTGGGGGCGCAAGGTGGTGCTTAGAGAGCGGGTGGAGGGGGCGGAGGGAGGGCAGTTTCGATTGCTTTGTTGCTTGTAGATGACAGCGTGCCGATGTCTCTGCACCACAGCGAGTGTGAGTGTGAGTGTGAGTGTGAGAATGAGTGTGAGAGGGGACGAGTGTGTGTGCTGTGTGTGGTGCTGAGAGTGGGGGCGGGGGGGTGCGGTACATCTTTGTAGGTTAAGGCTCATGTCAAAGCAAGGCAAACTGTGCGACAAAAGGCGTAAGGCGTTAGGCGTGGCAAACTCGTTTGCCATAATTATTGCTTTTGTTGGGCGCTCGCTCGCCTGCAGCCGATACCCGACCCGCATTATTATTTTAACCGGAAATGTGTGTGTTGCCCCAGCCCAGTTCACACTATATAGCCGTACGTGTGTGTGTGTGTGTGTGGGTTACGTGTATGAAATTTGTGAACTGGATGAACTTTTTTGTGCTCGCTTTGGCGGAAGCTTTCACTGTGTGTGTGTGCCGGCGACAACATTTAGCAAATTTTTTATGACAATGTCGCTTGGCATATCTATTGCTCTCTCGCTCTCGCTCTCTCGTGCTCTCTTGCTCAGTCGCTCTCTCCCCAAGAGGCAGCTGCTCTGCTCGGCAGCAACCTCAGCTGCTGACAGCGCCCACTTTTATGACAAATATTATGTTAAAGACCGAATATGCGCTACGCCATAAAAGTCAATCATTTTTCATTTCGCTTTGCGCGGCGTCGTCGTCGTCGTCGTCGTCGACGTCGTCGACTTCGTCGTTGTCGTTGTTGTCATTTCCTTCTTCTTGCCGCGCTGTCACTCTCGCAGCCATTCACACAAAAAAGCAAGCTCGCCTCTCACCACTCTCCCCCTCTCCCTCCCACTGCCAGTCCCCGCTTCACCATTTTAATGCTGCTCTGCCTCTCACATCTCAGCTCGTCTCTTTCTTTCTTGTGTCCGCTGGGGACATTTAATTTTTGGCGGTCATTCGTTGTGATTTTCCTTGATATGCGATATAGTATTTTATGTACAGTTCGTGTATATGTATGTATGTATGTATGTGTGTGTGTATGCATGAGTGTGCTCAGCTGTGTGTGTGTGTGTGTATTCATCGTTCTTCTTTGCTGGCTTGGCTAACCGTCCGTTTGTTGTTGATATTTGGTGCGGCTTGCTTCAATTTATGTTCTGTTTGCCTTTATTGTCGAGTTTTACTTGTTCTTGTTTTCCATTCTCTCTTTTCTCCTCGTTTTTTTTTACATTTTTAAAGGACCGTTTTGGGTGTGGAGCATTTGCTGGATCACATTTTGTTGTGTTGTTGTATTGATAAGTTCATTTAATGGGCACGGCCCGCTTCCTGTACCCAAATACACACACATACCTACATTCACATGTGTGTGTGTGTGTGTGTGTGTGTGTGTGTGTGTATGACATATGTACATATGTATGTGTGTTTATGTGTTTGGCATTTGTTTGAGTGCGTTGCGCCTAATGAGTTTAATGCTTTGTTATCAGCGCTGTAATCTGCTTATGTAATATGCGGCCAAAACTTCAACATAATTGAATCACAAATTATGTCATTTTGTGTGTTATTCTTTTTACACACAAACAGACACACACACGCGCACAGAAGGCTCAACTTTAAACGCATTAATTGCCAGATTGCTGGCGAAGTAAGTGACTGGCAATTAAAAAATGGCCCTGATAGCAGCGAGCTTTACGACACCGCATTGTGGTGAAACGCATTAACGTTTAGCAAATGACAGTGTGATCCGTTAGAGCAGCGCGACATCATCATGCAAACGATCTAAGCCGCCATTTGCAAATATTGGCATTGCTCACGATTAAGCTTATTAGCAAGACTGCCAGAGTGAAACAACTGACTACAATGAGGTCAGATAATTGAATTACGATAAAACATCCTATCTACCAGAGTGGGACAACAGCATTCTATGATAGATCGAAGCGGCCTTTGTTCACGATTAAGCTATTTAACAAGGCTGCCAGAGTGGGACAACAGTATGGCATCAGATCGCAGCGGTCATTTTAAAATGTTGTCTTTTGTTTCCAATAAGAACAGTTACTCGAACTCGAAAAGCTTATTGACAACAACAACAGCATATTCAGAAAGATCTAAACGCATTTGCTAATATTTCCCTTGGTTTCAATTGGCTACAACGCGATAAGTTAATTGGTTTGTAATAAATCTTATAACATCCTGTCTGCCAGAATGATGAACAGCATTCCATGAAAGATCGAAGCGGCCATTTGCAAAAGTTGCCTTTGTTCACGATTAGGCTATTTAACAAGGCTGTCATAAAAAACATTACGACAACAGATCGAAGCGGTAATTTTCAAATATATTCCTTGTTTACAATTGGCTACATAAAGGCAGTTACTTGAATTACGAACAAGCTTAATATCAAAACAACTTATTGTAAAAGATCGAAGCGGCCATTTTGAAATATTTCCCTTGTTTATAATTGGGTGCAATGAGGACATTTACTCGCTATTCGAAAAGATTATTAACAATAACAACAAAAGCATGTTTGGAAAAATCGGCGCGGCCATTTTGAAATATTTCCGTTGTTTATAATTGGGTGCAATACGTTCAATTGAATTGTGTTAAGTTTATTTACAACCTGTCTTCCAGAGTGAGACACCAGCATTTTATGAAAGATCGAAACCGCCATTTGCAAATATACCCTGATTAATTACGACCAAGCTTATTAACCTGCTTTTAGCCAGAGTGAGACAGAAGCATATTCTATAGAATCGATTGCAATAACTGGCTTTGTTTTTGGCATAGTTGAAATATAGACCACAATTGTCTGCAGCAATCGTTTAACATGGCAACTGTCATAAGGCAATTACTGCAATATTGCCACACCTGAGATGGGGCTATATTTGTTTTTAGAGCAATTTTCAATACTGTAAGTACACGTGTCCCGGGGCTAGGCCACCATCAATTCTCTCTTTTTCTCTCTCTCTGTGTCTGTCTCTGTTGCTCCCTAGGATTCCTGTCAATGACGGAAGGCCACTTTCATTTTGTAGGAAAAGCAAATGAAACTTAACGGAAAAGAAAATTACATCATGCTCGTTTCAATGGGTCGACATAATATTATTTTCCTTGGTTTTTTTCTTCATCGTTTTTTTTTCTTTCTTTCTCTTTTTGCAGCCCCGACCCCGACCCCAAAGCACCCACTGTATGGAGCCATATCCACGTGCACAACCATTCGTTGCCGTTGCTATGTGTGCCTGCGTGTGTGCCTGTGTGTATGTGTGTGTATGTGTGTGTGTGTGCTTCATCATCATCTTCCGGAGTGCGTCTCGAAGCTGCCGCTTTCTGTCGATTTTTTATTTATTTATTTTATGCCTACGCACATACGCGCCAAGCAGTTTGACAGGTGTCGCCGACTGAGTGGCTGACTAGCTGACTGCACGGCATACGAGGGGTTGGCGGAGGAGGGGGGGAGGGGGCGCGACGCGGGCGTGGCTGCCTCGAGAGGCGGAGGGTCGATGAAAAATGTGTCCCTATTATTCTTTGTATTGTTTTATGCGGCATTTATACGCTTATTTTTGTTGTCTTTTAATAGACGTGGCAAAGTGCGCCAAAAACAAAAACAAAAACAAAAAAGGCGACATCATTCGCTGGGCTACTTTACGTACATACTATAGCAGACACACCCTGCCTGCCACCCACCTCCCCTCCTGTAGCCTGTGCCTGTGTCTGCTGGCGTTTTATCATCATCCAATCAGTAGATAAATAACACATAAAATGAGGTGCTTAATCGGGTTTGAAGTGATGAAAGTGAAACTGTGCCGAATTTTGCTTGTGGTCGTCTCGTCTCTCTGCTTCTATCTCTCTCTCTGTGTGTGTGTGTGTGTGTGTGTGTGTGTGACAACGCCACAAGCGATGCGCTGCCTTTGTCTTTGGCGTAACAACTTTATATTTGGATATCTATTACACACACAAACACGCTCTGTTGTAGATGTGCGTGCCGCATAACGTTTTTCTTTGCAATACACCTAAGAGGCTGTCACTAGCGCGTGACAACATAATTCAGGATTAAATGCTACGCGTAGATAAGTAATTTGTCAACATTTATAAGCATTATCGGCAAAATGCAGCAATTGACATACAAGGTACAATAGCATGTCACATTTTGAATTTACCGCCCAATTCGATGTTAAGCGTATCGATAAGTTGACGCAAGTCACTTCGAAGTAGTTGGCAACACTTTCATACATCGGCAACCGGCGATTATTATCGGTTGCCAAGCAACATTGCCAATCGAATAAATGGGAAAATTTTACAAATTTGTATAAATATATTACAATTTAATTCACATATTTTGGTTTAAGATATACTTTTTAACAGTTTTGCAAACTCAAGCGAGCAAAATTCTCCTTAGACTCAGATTAGATATCAAAAAGCTTATACGTCCAATATCATTCGCTGTATTACTGTACGATACTATCGTTTGAGATCTGCTGGTCGTACAGTGTGTGGTCTGCAAATGCAGACAGCTGTAGGTTTTTTTTTTTGTGTTGCGAGTGAACGAAAATCGAACAAAACAGTATTATTTGCTCCGTAAAACATATTAAACATAAAATTATAATTATCAGTAATTATAAGAGAACAACAGACAGCATTGCGTAATTAACAGCAACAGCAAGAGGTACATACCTTATAAAGATGCACAATAAAATTATTCTCAGGCAGCAGCCGCCCCCGAAGCTCAGCTCAGTTTCAGTTCAGTTCAGTTGAGAGGCGATAAAAGCCGCATAAATTAAATAGACGACAACAACAAAAAGCTGAAATGCGAAGCAAATTGCAAATGTGAATTTTTTTGTATTTTATATTTCCTGCGAATCGTTTAATGTGTGCAATAAAGACTTGTTGCTTGTGGCAAAAGCAGAAAATTCAAATGCAAAAAAGTCTCAAGCGTTGAGCGTCGTTTATTGATTTTGTTGCGTATTTTGTTGCAACCTGCATTTGTTTATTAAACAAACAAAAAGTTCTACCTACAATTACAAGCATTACAGTTGGCTTATCAACAAACGGTTTAACTTTTGCCTATGACGCCGTGCAAACTGTTTTATTATCGGTCATTTATTGCTTGTGATTATTAAACATACAAACAGAGAAAATAAAGAGAATACTTCACTTATTTTGAGTGCTTCGCAGCGACGCTGAAGAGGCTCAAAGACGCTAATTGAGAAGATTGCCCGATAATCAAATTGGCTACGATTTGTGGCTCAATCAGAAGTCCCTAAATTAAACCATCAACTTGTTTACACTTTAACAGCGGAAACAAGCGAGAAATTCGAGTGTGCTCGACAGTTATATACCCTTTTTTAGCTTTCAGAAAAGGTCTTTTAAATATAATTTTTTTAATTTACATTTCTTCTAAAGCTAGCCTAACATGTTATCATCAGAGTTTAAATAGATTATCTTGTCAGCTAGGAAATTTTTATACTGGTTTATGGATTTGTATTATAAAATATTATATGACATCTTTTAAGGAAACTCAATGATAAGTTCTCAAATAATAGATATTTTATTTATTTATTTGATAAAAGAATTACATGTTTTAGTTAGCTTTCCGTTAGCAATGTGTTTAGTTAGAAACAGAAAAAAATAAAATATGTATAAATTTATATACTAGATCATGGTTTTGTAGTAGAACATTTTATGTCAAATGTTGGGCAGAGACAACAATACCTTCACTTAGTCTTATTATTTCTAAATCCCTTAAAACTACCTGGTTTTGTTTAAAGTTTTATAAACTTTTCATTTAATTAAAGTTTCGTAAAGATTTTGTTAAAAATCGTAATCAAAGTTTAAGGCACGATTTGAATGACCAATTGGGCCTTAAAATTGTAGAAACCTGCCACTCAATTTTGTTGAATTTAAAATAAACAAAATCTGCTGGCAGCAAGAAACATTGTTGTGCTCAACATTGGCAGCTCTAGCTCTTAGTCTCTGAGAACAGGAACAGAAATCCGACGGACAGACAGACAGACGGGGCACATTAAAGCTGGCAGACGCCTCCATACTTTGCTATCCTTCGAAAATCTATTAAACGCTGGCCAGCAAAAATCAATAAATGCAATGCCAATGCCTTTGTTTTGTTTGACGTGATTGTATCCATGCAACTGCAAATACTTTACACACACTCATTTATATTTCGTATAATTACAGCAATGTTCAGCACATCGGTCGCACACGGCGAAATCACGAGCTTTGAGCGCCTGCTGCCGCTCAGAGCCAACATGTAAGTGACAACGTCAGACGGAAAAGTGTGTGTGCGTATGTGAGTTTTTCCAGCCCAGGCCAAAACGTCAAACATGACACAGAAAAGTTGGCGGCACAAGCGCAAATAATTGTTCAACGCACTCAAAACTAAGCGATAAAGCAACAAAACATTCATAAAAGTATAAATAAATCGGCATAGTAAGGGCAATTAATATGCTGGGACGCACACAGAAGCTGCTGCTTGGCCTCGCAATCCTCTTGCTCGTCAACCTCCTTTGGGTATCGTCCAGTGAATTGAGCAAGGTAATGGAAGCTCACTGCGAACATCATTTGTCATTACTAACTTTTGTTTATCGGCAACAGTTCCTCTATGAGGATGACAAGTATGACAAGCCCTTCTTTTGCACATACTTCAAGACGTCCATGTTCAGCATTTATTTGCTCATCATCGGCATCATTGCGCCCTGGAAGGAGTCCTGTGAGCGACAGAATGGCAACTATGTGGTTTGTAGCTACACAGAACTGTCAGTTGTCTATCTAACTAACTTTTGCTTTTGCAGATGATGGATCAGAATGGTGACGACGAGAACTATTATTCCAACCAAGCTGCCTTGGTAAATCTTTGAAATGTCATTGTGTCAGCATGGCTCTTAACTCTCGATTCTATCTGTTCATTGCAGGGCGATCCCACCTTTGTGCCCATACGTGTGGCACATCCCATCAATGGCGTCATCTCTGGCACCGAGAGCGACGACTCCAGTGCGCGCACCGTGCGCTTCTGCAAGATGGCGGAGGTGCGCGAGATGTCGCCGCATGAGGCAACAGACGCCTTGATGGCACGTCTCTCCTATGCTGCCAGTATGCGCATTAGACGTCAGAAGTCGCATCACAAGACGGCCAAAACAGCGCTGCTCTTCAGCTTGCTGTGGGTGGCCTCCAATTGCTTTGCACAACTGGCGCTGGACATGGACGAGCAGCCAATGATAACGCTTATCAGGTGCGACAAAGATCGCAGAGTTCGTAGCGGTTGACAACTAATCTATCTATTTTTGTGTTTGCTATCGCACAGATCAACGTCTGCCACGATGTTTGTCATTTTGCTGGCCGCCTTGTTTCCCTCGGCAACAGGCGATAAGTTGACCATCACAAAGGTCATTGCGGTGGCCATGAACATAGGCGGCATTGTGGCCACCAGTATCAACGATCTGCACGACTCCAAAATGACGCGAGGCGTTCTCTTGGCACTATTTAGCGCCTTCTTCTACGCCTCGTATTTGGTGTTTGTCAAGCGAAAAAGCGACACCGAGGAGAAGGTTGACATTCCATTGTTCTTTGGTGAGTGCCATTGTTTCTTCGTTCGTAGCATTCGATGCTAATCACTTCTTATTTGATTGCAGGATTTGTTGGTCTTTGGAATCTGCTGCTGCTGTGGCCCATCTTCTTTATACTGCACTTCACCAAGATCGAAACATTTGAGCTGCCCAGTCAGGGACAGTTTGCCTTGCTGTTTCTAAATGGTTTCTTTTGCACAATGCTTGCTGTGGCTCTGTGGTTGTGGGGCTGCTTTCTCACCTCATCATTAATTGGCACACTGACCATGTCGCTGCAAATACCGCTGGTCATTGCCTTTGACATACTGCTGAGGGGTAAACCATTTATAACATTGCACTGGATTGGCTCGTTGGGCTTATTTATATCGCTGCTACTTGTTGTGCTGCTGATGCGCAACGATGATTCAGATCCGCTAATGAAACTGTTTAAAGTTGTATATAGAAAAGTCTGCGGTTGCCATAAAGCGAGTATAGTGCGGTAAGTGTAATTGCTATTTACTATTTCTACCATTTGTGAATTTAATGCTCATTTTATTTTTTCAGGGTCAGCGATGATGAACAACAGGAATCTCTGATAAACAGCAGTGATTAAAGGCTGACAACGACGATGGGAGGAGGGACGCTTTTGAAAAACGCGCTTCTTAAATTCAAATTGCTCACTGCAATGCAAATCCAAAACTTGGCTGTTCACGACTTCGTTTCGAATCGTTCTTTAATCTATAGCGACAAAAAATATATAGAATATATATGTGTATGTAGTTGTAGATTAATTCCGCACAACTTTCATATATTTACCCTATATATATATATAGATATTGTATATGTTTGAAGTTGATCTTGATTTGCACTTTTACGTACAACTAAAATAATTCTATATTTATTGCCTATCTACTGTATTTTTCTGTAAATAGCTTTAGTCTTAGTGTGTATCTCTATGTGATAGGTCTTACATTTTGCTGAAGCTCATTTCAAACTATTATTATTATTATTAAGATTTATGTGCTAATTTTATGTTCATACTGTGCATAGCCTAATATTTGATATAGTGCTCGACTTTATAAAATACACAAACCATCGAGATCTTTAAGGATTCCTTCACATTACAATAGCATGAGAATCAAACATAGAATAATGTCTACATTTTAAACTCAATTAGATGTTCAAAATGAAACCTGAAAACCTAATCGTATTCAAATGCACATAATTATATGTTAAAGACAAAATAATAATAATAAATTTCAGATTGTAATTGTTTCGTGATTTTTAAGTTACAATTTCGATATATATATTTAATATTGTCCTCAACAATACGGAAAAGTATTTGTTTTCGAAATCAGCATCTAGTTGTAGAACTAATTATTGTTGTTTTCAATAAGCAAACTCAAGTTGGAAATAAATGTTAATCCGCAATAAGATTATTCTATGCGTAGTTAATAAAAAAAAAAAAAAAAAAAACAATTGATTGGTATGACGTATGTGTGAACTTTTTTTTTTATCACAATTTTTCATTTAAATTATATAAATATATATAATAAAACGAATTTTACTAAAGAAAGGAAGTGGTATATTTTTCAAAGTAAACTGGTATATTAACAACTTATGGTCACATTGAAGAGGAGAAATAAAAATAATCGATAAGAAGCGATTTGAAATCGAATCAGTTTCAGCACTAGGTGTCGCCGCTCTCCACTTCGCTCTTTATTCTATCTCTCGTCGTTGAGCTGTGCAGTCGTGAAGCGGGTGCATTTGATTCGAAAGAAAAACCTGATATAAAATGAAGTTTCAACTGGCTCTGTGCCTGGTCGCCATTGCGGCCGGCATTGTGGTTGCTGATGAAAGCAAAGGACCCAAAGTGACCGACAAGGTAAGCCAATCATGGCCACTCACTCATACACACACACATAGATAATTGTGTACCTGCGTCACAGGGTAGACACAAACAGATAAATCAAAAAGTGTTTTTAATGTATGTATTCTGCTTTGTATGTATGTGTTGCGTAGGTTTTCTTTGACATCACCATTGGTGGCGATGCTGCAGGTCGCATTGTGATCGGTTTGTTCGGCAAGACCGTCGAGAAGACCGTAAGGAACTTCAAGGAACTGGCCGAGAAGCCTCAGGGCGAGGGGTAAGTAACCAATCAACACAATCACAAACCCAGTCACACAGACACACTATCGCTATCACACAAACTCACACATTTGTAGGTTAGTTCCACAGTAGTTTCAGTTCAAATCAATTACGTGGCGTTGGCGTTTAAGTGTGAATTAGTTAATAAAAGCAATTGAACAATCTCATCTCTTGAAATTGCGCGTTACAGCTACAAGGGCAGCAAGTTCCATCGCATCATCAAGGACTTCATGATCCAGGGTGGCGACTTCACCAAGGGCGACGGCACCGGCGGACGCTCCATCTACGGCGAACGCTTCGAGGATGAGAACTTTAAGCTGAAGCACTACGGCGCCGGCTGGTTGAGCATGGCCAACGCTGGCAAGGATACCAATGGCTCACAGTTCTTCATCACCACCAAGCAGACCAGCTGGCTGGATGGCCGCCACGTTGTCTTCGGCAAGATCCTCTCGGGCATGGACGTGGTCCGCAAGATCGAGGCCAGCGCCACCGATGCTCGCGATCGTCCCGTCAAGGATGTGGTGATTGCCGACAGTGGCACCATTGCGGTCCCCGAGCCCTTCACCGTTTTCAAGACTGATGCTTCCGAATAAATCTACTAATCTAATATATTAGTATGCACTACGCGAATTTTAATCCATCTCTTACAACGTAATCAATTGGAGAATATCAATAATAGAGTTTGTCTTTTAAATACATTGAGAACATTATTTTTTTTGTGTCTGCAGCAATCGATTTTGCCCCAATTTGGGCTTTTGCATTTAAAACTACTGCATTTTGCAATTACAATTACAATGAAAATTAAAATTGTCCTGTAAGCCAAATACTCTGTGCTCAATTATTCACAAATTGTACTGTCAAGAAATGCATAAATAACTATGTGATAAAAACAAAAACATCTTTTGTTTCCTTTTCCTCCTCTTTTGGTTTCGGTTCATTGAACTGGTTTTTGGCCGCCAACTTGCGACTACATGTGTGTGTGTATCGATTACAGTGGTGTGTGTGCGTCGATTACTTTTCGTTGTTTTGCTTTCTTTGTACTTCGACTGTCGTCTCCCTTAAACGGAACCGGTTTCATGGACTTGCTGACTTTTTACTATTTCGCTAATTTCTTCGACGCTTTGTTACTTTTGGTTTCCTCTTTGCTGAGCTGATTCTGCTTCGACTTTAATTTTAATAACATCAACAAAAAAAAAGCTGACACAGTTGCTTGATGCTTTCATAGAATCTTCTTGTTTGTGTCACGTTCTCAAATTTAACGGCGAATCGACAATTTTTTAAGCACACATTCAGCGACAAATTTCATTATTACTCATTGGCCATGCCAAGCAGCAACCTTGATATTGTGCAAACTGTTCTGGAGACTTCGTGTGGAGATTTTAAATATCAATCCAATTAGCAATAGGAGTTTACGAGAAGTAATATTCCAATTGGAGATGTGGTGAATTGGCATCAAAATCTTAACAATGCTTCATAAATATGTTGGGTATCTGCTATTCGATGACTTTTGCTCCTCAGATGAGAAAGCAATTAAAATGCGTGCACATAGCGATCCAGCAGCCTTTGACTGCAATACCCCCATTACATTCACACACACACACACACATATACATTTGGGATGCACCAAACATACATACATACATACATACGTTCAAGCAGCAGCACAGAACGGAGAGCGAATTGAGCAGTGAGAGAGACTGAGAGAGAGAGGATCGTTGTGAGGAATTACAAATTTGCCTGTGTCAGTGCAATTGTACCCCATTCGTTTAATGAAATACGACACACACACACATGCATACACATGAGCATTTGTTTGTGTTTGTATGGAGATTTGTGTTGTTCTTATTGGCGGCAATCTCATGTGCCACATATGTTTCCAATACAGACTTCCAGATAGTAGATGGAATAACCACAGAAATTCTGGACGCTGTCGCACTTTTCGGATTATTGTGTACATATTTGTTTTACTTGGCGAGCAGCAAAGGAAAGCCGCTCAAAATCATAGAAGAAATATTTTTTTAAGTTCGTTAATAAAACCTTCTTAATTATGGTGAGTTTTAAATATATGTTTTAAGATCAATCAATCGACTTGGTGCGACTTATAAATATTTAATTGATAAGCGCAGAGAGATAGTGAAAGTTTCCGCTGCTGATGTGTACCAATGAAACAAATCTATCTATGTATGTTCAAACACACAAAAACAAACGTAAATATATGTATATACATATACATATGTATGTATGTATGTATTGCAGCTTCCGCTGAAAGGAGCCGGTTGGCTGGGGCTGCTCTTGCTTCTGCTATGTGCCCATAGATGTCGTTCGTCGCAAATACTCCTCGTTTTTCCGCATGCCAGCGAGAGTCACTTCGCAGTGCTGCGCACCTTGGTCAACGAGCTGGCCGACCGCAAGCACAACGTAAGTTTGTGTAGACATTCCAGTATCATGCTTATACCGATTAACTCTCCAATAGGTAACGGTGTACGCTAGTCATGGATTGGGCGAGCGACTGGAGAACGTTACAGAAACTGTTGTGACGCCAGAATTCCCCTTCTGGAGCAACTGTAAGTCCAGTTTTGAATTGTGACTAAATCTGCAATCTAAGTATCGTCAATTTGTAGTGCAAGAGCAGGCTGCGCCCGGTGGCAACTTAGAGGATTTGAGCCGCTTGGCGGACAGCAAGTTGCGCAGCTCCTTGGCCCAGGTGGGCGCCAAGGCTTTGGATCACTTTCTCTCTCAGCCGCCATTGCAGACTTTGCTGCAGCTACCAACGGCTCAGTTCGATTTTGATGTCATTATCGTGGATCTGTTCTACACGGAGGCGCTTCTGGCACTAGGCCAGAAGCACAATAAGCCCACAATTGGCATCGTTAGTACGGATTTTGGCAGTTACATGGATGCTGTGCAGGAGTCCTTGGTGCCAGCTGCCTGCTCCCCCATCGACTTCGAGCGCTACACTGCCGATATTGGCTTTGGCACGCGTCTGGGGAACATACGTGACTGCATTGCGCGACGCAAGCGTTTCCACAAGGATCATTATGCGGCTCAGGATAAATTGATAAGCAAGCATTTCAAAAGTAAGTTCATTGAAAATGACCAAGTGTTTTAGCAAGTCTGGCAACTGTAAATGACCAAGTAACTAACCAAGTCTGGCAGCACTGCATTGCCGAATTTGACGAAAGCGCGCCACTTTCTGAATTCAAATGTTTATTTTTCATTGCAGCAACGAAAACGGTTGTGGATCTGCAAGCTCATCACTTGTCGCTGCTGCTGCTCAACAACCACGTGCCCCTGTTAACGCCCCGTCCACTGATACAGCAGATTGTGCCCGCCGGCGGTCTACATATACGTGGACCACGTGAGTTGCCCTGGCACATCAAGCGTTTTGTGGAAGAATCTCGTCCTGGCATCATCTACATGCAACTGGGCAACGAGCAGCTTTGCGGCCAGCTGCCAAAGCAAAAGCTGCAAACGCTTTTTGAATTTCTGGGCGCACGTAAAGAGCGCGTGATTTGGACGTGCCACGATGTGAAGACACTTGAGGGGTTGCCCAAGAACGTAATGATTCAGCACGCAGTGCCGCAAATTGACATCCTGGCGCATCCAGGAGTACGTGCCTTCATCATGAATGGGGATGTGTTGAGTCTGCAAGAGGGCATTGTTCGCCATGTGCCCATGCTGGGATTGCCCATCTTCCAGAACGAACGCAAGAATATGCAGCTGGCTGTGAATTTGGGCATAGCATTGCAATTGGATACCACAAACTTTACTAATGCAGCGCTGAATTGGGCACTGGACGAGCTCACAACGCAGCAAAAGTATCAGTTGACCATTCGAGAGGTGTCCAGCGAGTTTCGGGATAGACCATTGGGCGCGGTGGCCAGCGCCATGTTCTGGGTGAACTACATGGTGAGGCACAAGAGTGGCGCGGCGATCAAAACGCGTGGCATTGATATTGCCTCGCATCATTTGCAGCTCTTCGACTTGTTCGTATTTTATTTTGGTGTGGCGATTGCGTTCTGTGCAGTTTTGCTGGGCGGCTACTTTGCAGTGGTTCATGCTTTGAAAAGAAAGCAAAATGGGGCAAAGTACTCAAAATTAAGTTAAACTCATGTTTAAAAACAAATACTTATTAAAGCCAAAGTGAACTAACAAATAATAAAACATATTGAAATTATTCAAAATCATATTCTTTAAAACAACAAAAATAAAAGTTTTTGAAATGAACGGTTGTATCGATTTGAATTTGCGCCAACCACACGGTTGCATTGACAACAAATATTTTTCGACGAATGCAACCCTGAAAAAAAGTGCTGCCAAGTCGCCCGCAATCGACGGTGGCCATCTTCCTTTCTAAAGAATCGCGTTCGCACAGCAGACGTGTTTAAAACCTTTCGAAGTGTTTTAAAAGGTAATAATTGGTTTAAAATTGTCCAACATGAATTTGAAACGTGCCAGCAATGAGTGCAGCCAAGTGCAAATGGATGCAAGCCACCTGAAGCGCGTATAAACAAGTGGCGAGTGCAGCGTGTCCACACGTGGAGTCTCTAATGGCTCAGCGCCCAGAGCACAGTATTCGCATTGAGGTTATGTTGATGTCGAGCACAACAACTAATCATTTGAATTGTGACAAAAAAAACATGTGAATTATATGTGATGATGATGATTGTCTAATTTCGATGTTATGTCTTACAGCTCCGCCAATATGTCGACTGGTACAACTGCCACAATCCGCACCCGCAAGTTCATGACGAACCGTCTGCTTGCCCGCAAACAAATGGTGTGCGATGTGCTCCATCCCGGCCTCTCGTCGGTCAACAAGACGGAGATCCGCGAGAAGCTCGCCGCCATGTACAAGGTGACTCCCGATGTTGTGTTCGCCTTCGGTTTCCGCACAAACTTCGGCGGTGGCCGCTCGACAGGCTTCGCCCTCATCTATGACACCCTGGACTTTGCCAAGAAGTTCGAGCCCAAATACCGTTTGGCCCGTCATGGTCTCTTCGAGCAGAAGAAGCAGACACGCAAGCAGCGCAAGGAACGTCGCAACAGAATGAAGAAGGTCCGTGGTACCGCCAAGGCCAAGATCGGCACAGGCAAGAAGTAAATGAAGCCCCACTAGAGACATCCAGATTGTGTGTGTGTGTTGCTGGTGGCGCGCACCGACAATTCCAAAAGCGACTGGTTTTCTGTGTTGGATATTTTGTTAATTTATTTATGAATTAAACAACGACAACACAAATCGGTTGTTTACTTTTGGAGCGGCTTTTGTTTTGATATGCTTAAGAAAATAAAACTCTAAAAGTAAATGTAGCCATGCATTTTCACAAGGGATGCCAGGGAGCAACATATGTAGTTAAAATTTTATATTGTGTTAACAATTTGGGATAAAACCAAATCGAATTTGGCGATAAACAATGCAGAGGGCGGCGTCGGAGTTGCCGTACTATGCCAAACACAACACGTTTAATGGCAACACCAAATTCGAACGATCTGGCAACACTCATCGGGCATTTCAACCCTACTAGCAACGCCACAGAAATTATTGCAAAAAAAAGCGAAACCGGAAAAGATTCATATACAGAAATTGTATAAAGTTGTTTTTTAAATGTCAGTTTCAACGCTCGCCAGCGTTGCCAAGGACTTTTCGTAGCAGCATACCCAGCAGCGTATACTCGCAACGGAACGAGCTTAAAAATGTCCAACTGCGGGGGTGGTGGCGGCAGCGGCGGCGGCGGAAGCATCGGAAGCGTCTCGGCTGGCGATTGGATTTGCCCAGATATTGAGTGAGTGCGCGTAAAGCTTCAAGCGTAATGCTCCAAGTCAAGTGTACGACTCTGCGTAGGATTATAGTCCATTAAAATCTTAATCCTCTCCCCTAAACAACCAACAACTAACAGATCAAATGCAATAAATTGTTGTTTTGTTACTCTTATTCTTCCTTCATCCATCCGCTCGCCTTGGCGCGCGTCTTGTATGCGGCTGTGTGTGTGTACCTGTTTGTATGTGTGCATGTTATGTATACGTGTGTTTGCGTTGCAGCTGTCGCCATTTGAACTTTGCGCGTCGCCTGCAATGCAATAAATGTAACCGTGATCGCGACAGCAGCAGCACCAATGAAAAGCCGGATCGGGATCGGGACAGGGATCGAGATAGAGAACGCGATCGAGAGCGGGGCAGCAGCAGCAGCAGCTCAAGCAAAAAGAAGCTCGGCACAGAGATTGGCAAAGTGGCAGCGGACAAGTCACGTGGTCTCTTCAGCGCCGAGGATTGGCAATGTAGCAAATGCGCCAACGTCAACTGGGCTCGCCGCCAAACCTGCAACATGTGCAATGCGCCCAAGTTCACCGATGTGGAGGAGCGAACAGGTTCGTATGAAACCATTTCAAAGAGTATATCGATCATTTGAGTGTAAAACAACCTTTTGCAGGCTTTGGCGGCGGCTACAATGATCGTGGTGTAGTGGAGTACAAGGAGCGTCAGGACTCCGATAGCGAATACGATGAGTTCGGGCGTCGCAAGAAGCGCAAAACCAACGATCGAGGCGGCGGCAGCGATGACGATGGACGCGGCAGAGAGGATTCCAAACGCGCCAGACGCAGTGATATTGAGGGCGAGGAAGAGGACGATGACGAGGAAGATGATGACGGCGATTTGTCCAAATATGATTTGTGGGGCGACAACGAAGTGACCTCAAGCAATCCTAAGCATAAGGACGCTATGGACAATGGGAATAGCAACAATAGCAAGGATAAATCATCGGCAGCTGCAGGGGCAGCCACAGCCAACAGTAAAAGATCATCGCGCGACTCCACGTCATCAGCATCTTCGTCGTCCTCATCAAGCTCGTCCAGCTCCAGCGACTCGTCATCAACCTCATCATCCAGCAACTCCAGCAGCAGCAGCAATGCATCCAACAGTAAGCGGGGAAAGAAGCGTTCCAGCACTCGATCGCGATCTGCCGAACGCACTGCAACCGGACGTCGCTGAATCATTCACCTCATTTCATTATGCTTTCGTCTGACTTCTTTTCATTATTGGAAAAGAATCGCTGTTTATTTATTTTTCTAAGTCTGCACCCGACGCCACTCCCCATGACATGTAATGGAAGCTCCGCATCCCGATGAGGATCAATAAATTCATATAATTTAAGAATCATTGAACGATTTTATTGCCAATAAGCTCTGCCTCTAATTATTGTTAGTGCTAATGGAAGGTGTCATCCGACTGCTTGCGTGACGCAGCCGCATCCGCTTCACGGGCTTCCTTCAGCTTCGCCAGCTCCTTACGCGCTTCCTCGATTTTCACTTCTGTCACAGTTACGGGCACATCGCAATCGATTTGCTCCTGTCGAACAAACACCATCTTCTTAATGGCCTCCTCCAGATACGGAATCTGTTGCTCTTGGAGCTCTTTGTGGTAAGCCTCCAGTCGCTCCTCCTTGATGTTGTCGCAGTAAGCGTCCGTCAGCTTCTGCAGCGACTCCTTGCGCGTTATCCAATGGAAATGCGTCGGCGGCGGTTTGTAGACCAGCTCCAATTTCTCGAGTATCCACTCGAAACGTGGATAGTCCCAGCGACGCAAGTACTTCAAGAACTTTTTGCGCTTCTCGATGAGCTCCTTTAGTCGCACTTTAATGACCCTGTCGCGTGGACTTGTCTCCATGTGCTCCTGATACCGGCGAATCAATGCCGTCATCTTGGCCACTGTTATAGTTCGAATTATCATCAATTAAGGCATTAAAACGGACTCTTTGCGCACTTACGTTTCGCCTCCATTGAGCCAAAGTCCTGTCCATGTCGCTGCACTTCCCGGACCATTTGATCACGATAAAAACGTGTAGTTAAATGATTCCGATTGTTGTTCAGCAGGAATAACGATTTTACCGTCTCATCAGCACTATAAACACATATACCAGATTATTAGCCTTATGATATGAGCTGTAATAAATGCATTTTTACTTCTGCAACTCTTTGGAATCCTTGTACTCCGGCAATATTTCATTGACGTCCAGCGGAGGCAGCTTGGCAAGATCACCGCTCTTCTCCGGCTTAATGCATGAAATCTTTTCCGGCCGCACCCATTTAATTTTCAGATCCGACTTGAAGGCATAGTCGCGCACAAATTGGCGCGGCACTGCCTGCGCTACATTTAATAACTTATTCATAAATATGATGTTTAATGTTTACACAATGCGTGATTCGGTCCTCCAGGTTATATCATTTGGCAAGTGTCTACACACCAACAAAAAAACAAAAACAAATTTGTCCTAACAGCTGACTCTGAGCAGTGTGTGCATATTGAAGTATTGACACAACAGCTGATTTCGAGCACGGTGTACACACTGTATCAATGTGCGACGCTGCCAGCCACCAGTTGTTGCATTGTTTTGTGAGTGCTCCGCGTGTGGATTAATAAATATTGCTGAAAATTGTGAAAAATACAGAATTTATTGACTCTATATTGTTAGCAAATACAACAAAATGTCACACATGTCGCATATGCTGCCGCAGGCGTCGACGCCGTCTGGCGTCTCGTCGGGCAGTTCATCCCGCACCATGTCATTGATGGAAAAACAAAAGTACATCGAGGATTATGATTTTCCATACTGCGATGAGAGCAGCAAGTACGAGAAAGTCGCGAAGATAGGTCAAGGCACGTTCGGGTAAGTCACATGAATTGCAACAAGTCCTGAATTGAGCGGAATTGAAATATGCAACTTTCTTTTTAGCGAGGTGTTCAAGGCACGTGAAAAGAAGAGCAACAAAAAGTTCGTGGCCATGAAAAAGGTGCTCATGGACAATGAAAAAGAAGGCGTAAGTACGCAAATATGTATAATATAATTATGTACACTAAGCATTGCAGTACAGTTTCCCATTACAGCGCTGCGCGAAATACGCATTCTACAGCTGCTGAAGCATGAGAACGTCGTTAATCTCATTGAGATTTGCCGGACCAAGGCAACTGTACACAACGGCTACAGGTCAACCTTCTACCTGGTTTTCGATTTCTGTGAGCATGATTTGGCAGGTCTGTTGTCAAACATGAATGTCAAGTTCAGCCTGGGCGAGATCAAAAAGGTCATGCAGCAATTGCTCAATGGTCTCTACTATATTCACAGCAATAAGGTAATTATTTTAGAGGTTGACAAATCGTTGGAATTTAAACTTGATTTCATGGCATTGCAGATTCTTCATCGCGACATGAAGGCCGCCAATGTGCTGATCACAAAGCATGGAATATTGAAACTGGCAGATTTTGGCTTGGCTCGTGCATTCAGCATTCCCAAGAATGATTGCAAAAATCGTTATACAAATCGTGTGGTCACTTTGTGGTATCGTCCCCCAGAGCTGTTGCTCGGTGATCGCAACTATGGTCCGCCAGTGGATATGTGGGGAGCTGGCTGCATTATGGCTGAGATGTGGACTCGTTCACCCATCATGCAAGGCAACACGGAACAACAGCAGCTGACATTCATTTCACAGTTGTGCGGCTCATTTACGCCAGACGTTTGGCCCGGTGTCGAGGAGCTGGAACTATACAAATCAATTGAATTGCCAAAGAATCAGAAGCGACGCGTTAAGGAACGTCTGCGTCCGTATGTCAAGGATCCCACAGGCTGCGATTTGCTAGACAAACTGCTTACTTTGGATCCCAAGAAACGTATCGATGCTGACACTGCCCTAAATCATGACTTCTTTTGGACTGATCCCATGCCCAGCGATCTGAGCAAGATGTTGTCACAGCATCTGCAGAGCATGTTCGAGTACTTGGCACAGCCACGTCGTAGCAACCAGATGCGCAACTACCATCAGCAGTTGACGACTATGAATCAGAAGCCACAAGACAATAGCATGATTGATAGAGTCTGGTAGACATAAGCCTACTAATATATTCTTATTTTTAAGTTAGGTAGGGGCATATACTATTGGGACTGACTGTATATGCAGTAGTGTAGACTTCGCAAGTTTATAAATCATTTTGTATTTATATGCTTAGTTAATTGCTCATGCTATGCATGGCCATCAAACATTTCCATCAAAAAACAATAAAAATCTTTAAATGCATTTGAACGCAGTGTGACCGCCGCTTACCGTTAAAATATACCATCGACTCAGAAAACGTCAAGTGAAGTGGACACACTCTTTTGGTATATTTATACCGTATTGTGTTAGCATGCAGCACGTTGAGCAAAACGTAAACAAAGCCAAAAAGGCGGATAAAAAGCGACGACGCTGCCTGGCAATAATAAAATCGGACTGTAATGTGTCTGCAAGTGATGAACCAACCCTTTACCTGGCCGTACTCAACGTAGGACTCAGCAATGGACTCACCGAAGAGACGCTGCTCGCCTCGGCCGCTAGCACCGGCGGTCAAGTGTCACAGGTATTGATGCTGCCATCGAAGTCGTACTGCTTCTTAATATGCACCACGTTGAGAGATGCCGAGCTGGTGTTTAAGGGCATGCACAATCTGGCGACCATTGGTCAGCAGGGCGCCGTTGCCTACCTGAGTTATGTGACCCAACTGCCCAAGGAAACAGAGGAAAGCGGTTGGAAGAAACCCTTACCCAGTGGACTGATTCTGCTGCCAGACTTTGTCAGTGTTGAGGAGGAGGCAGCTCTGCTAATTGCTGTTGCCGATGATGGCGATGTTGGCGCTACACGCATGGAGGACAACCTAAAGCATCGCCATGTTAAGCACTTTGGGTATGAATTCCTTTATGGCAGCAACAATGTTGATCCCAAGCAGCCTTTGCACGAGCAGCCCATACCAAGTGCATGTGATTTTTTATGGCCGCGCTTGGAGAACCCCGAATTTCCAAAGATCTTGACACCGGATCAATTGACAGTGAACGCCTACGAGCCTGGACAGGGGATTCCACCACATGTGGACACGCATAGTGCATTTATGGATCCCATTCTATCGCTTTCCTTGCAATCCGATGTCGTCATGGACTTTCGTCGCAACAACGAACTGGTGCATGTTTTGCTGCCTCGTCGCTCTCTGCTTGTAATGTCTGGAGAGTCACGCTATGATTGGACGCACGGCATCAAGCCCAAGCACATTGATGTGGTGTCTACAGCATCAGGAAGTCTAACGACCCAAGCACGAAGCAAACGCACCTCGCTCACCTTTAGAAGGCTACGTCGAGGAGCCTGCGACTGTCAATTTCCAACGCTCTGTGATACACGACAAACTACAGCTCCACAGGCCTTGACTGAGTCGTTGGCCCAGCATGCCAGCCACCTGGAGCAGCAAAATGTCCACGAGGTGTATGACAAGATTGCCGATCACTTTAGTGATACACGGCACACGCCTTGGCCGCAAGTTGCTGAGTTCCTCAGCAGCTTCGAGCCATGCACGGTGGTTCTGGATGTTGGGTGTGGGAATGGCAAGTATCTGGGCTCCAATCCACAAGTGCTGAGCATCGGCTGTGATCGTTCTATCGGTCTTTTGGGTGTAAGCAATGGACGAGGACAGAGCGTATTTCGTTGTGATTGCTTGCAGCTGCCGGTGCGCAGCGCCAGCGTTGATGGCTGCATCTCAATTGCAGTTATCCATCATCTGGCCAGCACAGAGAGGCGGTTGGCAGCACTGCGTGAGATGGCACGTGTCTTGCGTCCAGGCGGTCGTGCTCTCGTCTATGTCTGGGCGAAGGATCAGCGTAAGAACGACAAGAAATCGGCCTATTTGCGACAAAATAAAGCTGTGAACAAAGAGCGAACCACGGAGCAGGCACAACGTCAGAAGCTGGCGCAGCAAATGGAGGGCATGGAACTGGAGCAGCAGCAACAGCAGGTGCCGGTAGCATTGCCAGTGCACACAAACCGCACAGAGTTCCAGCAACAAGATGTCTATGTGCCTTGGAAAACGAAAGACGAGCATCGCACAACTTTCCTGCGATACTATCATGTCTTTGAGGAGCAGGAGCTGGAGCAATTAGTATCTCAATTGCCTGGCGTTGTGCTCCGACGAAGCTACTATGATCAAGGAAACCATTGTGTAATCTTTGAACGGATTTGAAACAGATTTGTAATGTGACAAAATAAATTGTGGAATTTTACAGTACTTTTCCTGTTGAATATATAGTATAAGTTAGTTACTATCTATAATAACTTAATTGCCTGCCAACTCGTCGACTACTCATAAATTGGTTGCCCTGACCTTTTTTTGGTTTCTTAACCTCTGTGGGGACATAATAAAGTTTTATTAGTAATTGAATTGAAAAACAATTAACATACTTATCGGTTAATGGCTTAATCATCATACTGCCTCAGGACCCCAAACTTCTGTCTTACCTCACGAATTTAGTGACTAGACATAAAGGTATCTAAAGTTTAGGGTCGGCAATTAATAAGGACACATTTAAATTATATAGATAGATTTCGTTTATTTGATTTCAAAAAATACACATCCACATATTTTTATCGAATTGAACATAATCTAAGTTTACTTAGTTAAGCTTACTTTTGACCCATTTGAATGGCGTTTTTTATTGTTGCTTTGGACCATAAATTGACAATTCCTTTATAACAACATCTCGTGTTCCATTAGAGTATGTACTCGTAGTTGAAATGGTATATTCATAGGCTGATGAGTGAGGGTTATAGAGTCTATATTGATAGTGGGATTAGAGGTTGTAGCATAGTTACATGTGCAGGTGTATTTACATAAGATTTGATTTGAACTGAAGTTAAAGTTTCATAAAGTAATGGTATATGTAGAATAAGTTGGGCAAGTAGTATTGCTGCGATAATTTGAGTAACATAACTAAAATGTAAAGACTACCTAGAGAGGAGAGAGCAAATGATTTCTGTGTGCTGGTATCAGTTCTATAATTTAAATGTATAATCTCTATTATCGAGGAATTCATATACCTAAGTACTCGTATCTATGTATATTATATGTATGTAGGTACATCAAGTGAAACTGTTGTTAAAATGCATGCTTAAACACTACAAGGATACATCATGAGTTCGTACATACACAATTTTATAATATATATACTATATAGCAGTATACAATATATTAATATTAAAAATTACAATCTACACGGAAACGTACAAGTACAAGTAGTTTTAAAAACACTTAGAACTCATCCTGGGCACTTTCTTATTTGACGTTAATTACAATATCATAGTAGGAATTTAAATTTATCGACTAGTTTACAGTTTCAACGTTTCGTTTTTGGTCGTGGGTAATTGATATGTTAGCTATATATAAGTAACATTCTGATTCTGACTATATTCATTGTGCCTAGAAGCCTATAAATGTATGTATTTAGTTTAGTAATGTGTGTATAGGTGTACAGTACTTAGTGTGGGTCAAAGGGATCATCTACCTCTAAGGTAATGCCTAAGTACACATTTGTAGCAAGCGTATAGGCTACCAATGAAAATATAAATATTTATGTATGTATATAGTTAAATTGATATAAGTACTAAGAGTGGTGTATAAATATGCGTGGTGCCCTAGATTTGGCTATATATATATGTATATATCTATATCTATATTTGTAAGGTATATACTAATATAAGTGGTAAATGGTATTGGTATAGGGAGAACAATAACGAGAATAACTTGTTCAACAGGTTGTTGTTAGTTGGTCTGCCTATGACCAGAAATTCATCATAATATTAAAGCCTGATAGTTTACTTGTTTTGTCGTTAAAGCTGATTTATCAGTTGTGTCTGTCTGTCTATGTGTGGTGTATACTATATAGAACGCCTTATAAACGTCTAAAAGTTCAAGTTCGTACATATGTGTATACTTCAGTCGTTGTTCTTGAATATACAAAGCTTTCTTGCATGGCGATGCCCGTTTTTTGTTGTTGGTACAATAACTACAGCTATTCCTACTCCTACTCCTATTCCTATCGTTATTCCTATTCCTATCCCTACTTTTAGTTCTACTCCCTGCAGCAGAGTAGAAATCATTCTCTCTAGCTTCACCGAAACACTTATTTGAGCAGCTGGCATACTTCTATCCACCTTTCCTTCGTATCTGAGATTCTGTGAGGATCGTGCAAGTGCAAAGTTGGGTAGTTCTATGTCTGGTGTGTTCGTGTATGGCTGGTGTCTGGTGCTGGTGTGGCTTTGGGTCTGGGAACAGGGACTACGTCTGGGGTGTCCAGATGCCGTGAGTGAGCGCGCTTAGATAAATGTTTCGGCTGCCATTTGTTACAAGCATTCCGCCAGCGGCGGTTTTTCAATGGGCGGCGATGGACCGGACACTGACACCATTGGCACGGCACTAATCTTCGGTTTGATAATCTTCAAACCAAGTCCCAGACTCTTGGGACTGTTGTGTGGCGATGAGGACGCTGTCGAGGACCGTTGGTGCACCAGCACACGTGGCTTCGCCTCGATGGCAATGCTGGGCGACGAGGCGGCCGAAACCGATGCTGTGGCCGTTGCACTCGCCAGCAGCGGCACATGAACAAGTTCCTCGACGGTTTCAGCCGAATCCTGTGAGTCGTGCACAATGGCCGCGGCATCGCTGTGAATCAACGCTGATATCGAGTGTGTGTCATCGTCCTGCATATACGGTGGCGGTGCCTCCAAGGATATGCTGCCCACAATCACATTGGCCGTCGTAATGGCCGAGGAGCGGGCCAACAGACTGGTTGTCGCTGTGGGCGATTGCTTGGCGTCGTGGAGCACGGGCAGCGTGAGCAATTCGCCCGCTGTATTGCCGCACTCCTTTAGCTCGATGTCCTGGGAGGAGTTTTGTTGCTGATGCTGCTGCTGGACGGAGTCGTCGTCGGTGCGCCAGGGTCGCAAACTCTTCTAAATTCCACAAACAATCAATGTAAAATATTTGCAATGTTTTCTTGGACTCACCCGGCGTCCATTGTCTGTGATGTTCTCGGCACTCTTGGCCTTGCGGCAAAGGACACTCTGTGAGCCGTGGCGCCGCAGGAACTCAATGGAATCGAATCCGCGACCCTCCGATGAGACAAATATGGCCGAGTTGATGCGACTGCGTGTGCAGCGCTCCGATATCGATGTGGAACGCTCTTCCGCCAGCATGTGGATGTGCTGCAAGACAAACAAGATTAGCAGAGTAATCGACTATTCGCGACAGAATTTTGCGATATCTGCGATGATTTCTCTTACGCGGCTATTGCAGTGCAACGGTGGGTGAGCAAAGGTGCCGCCACAATCACTGCTGTCGAACTGTAATCTCATTGCAATTGTAAAAACAGAGAGAAATAGAGAGAGAAAGAGAGAGGGAAGAGAGAGAACAGATAAAGAGAGAGCGCCACACGGAGCAAGTGATTGAAATGTCAGACATTACACACACACACACACACGCACACGCATACTATTTGTACACATGGAACCCTAGAGATCCCAGACGATTACACTATGGAAAAGCATCCTCAAGAGGCGATCAAAAACAACAACAAACAACAAGCGAAAGCGAAAGCGTAACCTGCACAAAACTCTACAAAAGCAATACGAAAACTAGGTGTGGAGAGTTTTTGCTGTGTGGTATTTTTGTTGTCCTGCAATTGGCGGTTGTGTCTGTTTTATATGCTGTAATTTGCTGTGCTCTTGTGAAGCGCGAGTCAAGAGTGACCACTGTACAGGGTGTTCACTGTGTTTCATTGGTGTTGTCGGTGGGTGTTGATTTGAAAGAGGTGAGAGTGGGGTGCGATTTGTTTTTGTGCTCTGAACTCAACGCCTCAACGCTGCAACAAACGGCGGGCGGTCGATCAAATGTAAACGGTAAACGGTTGAAACGGTTAACGGTAAACGATTAACGATTAACGTGCCCAAGTACAACACGAGAGGTGCATGGCGATGGTGCAATTATCGATATCGATAAGCGAGCGAATCAAACGAACGAACAAGCGAACGAACGAACGAACGAATGAACGAACACACGAACTGTATTCCGAATTCGAATGCGAATTCGAAATCGGTTGCTTTTGTTTCTGTGTTTGTCGTGAAGCACTTACGCTGGCCGGCTCACTGTAGTTGCTGTGATTGAGCATTGACGATTCGGTGTGTATGGTATCGCTGGCGACCATGCTGTGGTATTTCTGCAGCTGCAGCTGCAGCGTTGAGGAGCCCCGACTCTCGCGGGATCCATCACGACTGCGATCGGCGCACGAATACTGGCGCCGGTACTGTCGACGCCGGCGTCCAGCATTGGCCGCATTGACGACGCCGACGCCGACGCCCATTCCCGACGTGCCGACGCCTGTTGGCACGCCAATGCTGATGCCGACGCCGGCAGTGCCTGGCATGCCAGGTGGGCCGTAATCAGCGTATGCCAGCGGTCTAGACGGCAGCGGAGGCGGGCGAAAGTAACTGGGATCATAGCTGAACTGTCGCCGTCGCCACTGATCGTACTGCCGGTAATGGCTGAAGAGGCGCCGTCGGCGCAATATCAATTGCTTTTTGGCCTCGAGCACCTCGTTCTCCTCGACAAAGGTGCGCTCCTGTGAGTTCTTTAGTATGCTGCGCTGTTGCGCAAATCGCCGCTGCTTCGACCCATGACTGTTGACCGACAGCGGCAGCAGACGCTGTGGTGTCGCCTCCCGTTGCAACAGCTGCTGATCCTCAGCAGCTGCCTGGCAGCCATTCTCCCTGCCATCAGCGCCGTCCGCGTCCGCATCTGCATCCGCATCCGCCTCCCCATCTGCCATCCCATTGTCGTGTCTATCGAGTGCAGCACTGTCAATGCTATGCCCATGATCCAGCAGCACATTGGCACCGACAATCGACTGATTGTCGACACTCGGACCGCGCACATAGGTGTTGGTGGGCGTGCCGTGACCGTGGCCATGGGCATGGTTATGATTGGCGACGGCAACAACACTCTGCACAGCCGTTTCGCGATGCACTGGTTGCTAGCTCTCCACGTCCGCCTTGTGCAGCAACGCAAACTGACAGCCACAATCACGCTCCAGCTCCCTGCGCGGATACTGAAAGCAACGATCGAAGATTCCACAACCCTCGCAGCGGGGCAAACACTGATTTGGATCGCAAAAATATATAGAGAGAGAGAGAGAAGAGGAAAAGAGAGAGAGAGAAAGAGGAGCAGCAGCAGCGGCAGCAGCAGTAGGCGAGAGCGAGCCAAATGGATGGTTTTTTTTGTTTTTTTTTGGGTGGAAGTAAGGAAACTTTGTCAGTGATTTCATTGAAAGCTCGAACCTCAACAAAGCTCAACAAAAAGCTCAAAACCAAAACCACTAACTAATTAACGAGTATATAGTATAGTATTAAAGACTATGTATATAGGATATGCAAATTGGGGGACACTTGGATAGAGTGTTTCCATGCTCGCATCCATTCATTAAGCATTTAACAAACATGTTGATATAGATGAATCTATGGATCTGGTTCATTAGGTAAACCGCCTGGGTGCAGCTCTAATAGTGTCTATATATATGTAGTATAAGTTAAAATTGAAATTGGAAAAAAGTTGAAGCACGTCTCTAAGTACTATAAGATTAAAACTATCTTCGGCATGCCAAAGTGTCTGCATCACTTAAAAGATCCACAAATCGTGTTCATTTTAAATGGTACAATATTTAATTCTACTAAATTCAGAATAGAATAATAAAAATAAAAGGATACTAGCAAAAGCATTAGAGAGAGACAGAGCAAATCATAACAAATTTCTATAGTTTCTTTATTATATGGCAGACGATGATTAGTTCTCTCAAGGAATTTTCCTCAAATCATATTATATTTAATAGTAATTTAGGAGAGAACATTTTCGTAGTTTCATGACGGATTGTGGGCTTTATTTTTCCTAGTTCCAATACTCCTTAACCGAATTTCTTTCTCGCTTTAATTTTCCGACCATCATTCATTAATCTATACAATCATACAAGAGTCATATAGAAAATATACAGTTTTCCTAATTGTAGAACAAGCATTCGCGATTCTCTTGAGAATTTTGAGAAGGGCATTTGAAAGAGAAAGACAGATAGAGAAGGAGAGAGAGAGCAATAGGGCAAGACGGGGGCGGATCTGTGTGCACTAGAGAAAAAGTAAATGGTGCACGTTTTGTAGTAAGTATCTTAATAATATTCAAATAGTATTTACTTGACTTGATGCAAAAGCTAATTAAATGCAAAAATATTGTTGCAGTAATTAATTGAGAAATGAAATATGTTGAATACCTTGACAAAGAAATCGGGGTGTAGGTTCTATAAATAAAGCATAACAAAAACAGGAAACATAGGTAAGTTACGTTATACGCGCTCATACGAGAGAGATACTTAAAGTTTCCCTGCTTAATCCCCCCAGCATTATCCCCAGCAAAACCACACCCATAATGCGTTCCGCATCGCTGTGTACAATGCATACCTGATGCGAGTGCTGACCATTGCAGCCGCTGGCGCTGCACACGCCTGTTCCCGGCACCTTGAGCTGCTCGTGCTTGTAATCCGGCTGATATGGCAGCAACATACGTATCTTGCCCCAGCGATTAAAGAACAGTGCGATGGCACCTGCCCACACCATCAGCACGATGAGCACAATGCCAATTTCCACGCCGCGTATCTAAGGAGACAGAGAAAGAGAGATGGGGAAGATAGTGTGGGGTATTCTGGTTACAATCAATCAAGCGCACTTCTAATTAGTGCAATGCCCATTCGGGGATTTGATTTCGAAATCCTATTTGATGCTCACTTCCGCAAATAGCAAATGAGGCAAATGAGGTGTGCTCGACTTTCAGATACTCGCTTGTACCTTTAAAAAGCAGTTCAGATCTTCTTTGGGCACAGAAAAAAGTAACTAAATTCTAAATTAAGGTAGATCAGCATGCAGATCTTAGCAATATTGTCACCAAATTTAGTAACTCTGTCTATTAAAGTTCCTGAGATCTTAGTATTCATGTGAACGGACAGACAGAAAGACGTATAAAGTTATACACTTAAACTCCGTAAGTGGCGGGCATTAAAATCTATTTACCGTTGGCAGCTCACGCGTTGTGCTGTGCGTCAATGTGTTGGTTGCCGTGGAGGTGACATCGTCCCCAAAGATGGTGCCGTTGCCGGACCCATTGCGTCCATAGATGCCCGGCGGAAAGTCCTGCTGTGACGTGTTCTTGGGCAAATCTACGAATATAATTGGCCAGTGATTTGAGTTGCGCCTCCTTAATTGCTTGTTGATGTGATGCTTACCCAACGTGCGAAATTTGATCTGGCCACGGCTGCGATACTTTTTGCCCATCCAGATGGCGGTGACGGATAGCGAGTACTGGGTGCTGGGCAACAGACGGTCCAGGACAATGGCTTCACTGCTGCCGGCGACATCCTGTACAACCCTGTAACTTAAATTAATTCAATTACCACTCTCGAACGGCAACTAAGTGTGGCAATGTGTGCGTTCAGATTGATGTACGTTTTTGTGTAAGCGTGTGTGTGGGTGTGAGTGTGAGTGTGTTTGCAGCTAATTGCTGAAACTACAATAAATAGTCGTGGGTCTATAGTTGGCCGGATCGGGGCAGAGGCAACGTGTGAAATATGAGGCCGAGAGTCGTGCTCGTAATTACAGCATGGCTCCAATATTTCACTTTGTCACTTTTGCCGGGCATTTACCCAAACATGTCCTAGATTTTACCAATTGAGCTCGTGTTACCCTCCGCACATACATACATACGTACATATGTAGTAAACTACATGTTAAGTATACGTACGCTCAGAAGTGCGTGTGTAGGCTGAGCTGTGCCCCTAGCCTGGACTTGTGGCCTCTGTGCAATGTCTCTTGTTACAGCAGTTACAGCGACGACCGCGCTACAACAGCCTGACAAATGATTCATTATTCATATACAAGCACAACACACACACACACACTCGCTCTCAGACACACTCACACACTCGCAGGATCCGCGAAGTTAAGCAATGGCCCCCCATGGAATCGTCGAACAGGCGCAACAGCAGATACAAAACAAACGCTCGCAGGCATAACATAAAAACCAACAACAAACAGCAGCAGCAGCGGCAACAAAATAGCGCCAAGTGAGCAAATACTTAAGGGGAATACGACTGGCAAATACCCTGTAAATCGCCATAAGGCCAAGGCAAATACGCAACCAGCCTGGGGGAATCCTCATGAAATATTCATCAAGTCGACAGGCAGCTGTACACATTATAGATTTAACCCTTACCCCGAGCACTGAGCCAGCAATTACACACGAATATCAATTAGGTATCCGAAATTAAAGAATTGCCTTACATGTAATTAAAATTCAACTAATTATGAGCGCGCGTGGAGCGGGCATATCAATTACAGGCAATCTGGAGAGCCGACCAGAAGGTCAGGAGGAAGGGGCAGCAGTTAAGTACTGCTTTGAAGGTTGCATTACACTCTTGTAAGTATCTCAGTTTTCACAAAAGTTTTGCTGCTGCTCAAATTTTCATTTGCATGGATGTGCTGAATTTACATAACAAAAGTTGTGCGAATTAAGAAAATATAAGCTCGACTGTTGTATCTACACAGAGCGAAAAAAATCAATTGGTTGCGAATGAAACCAACACAGACTATCTGAAAATTCTAATCGATTTAAAATTTAGATGCATCTTAACTTCTGTTTGCTTTAAATATTAATAACATCTTATTTTGTTAAACTCAATGTTCTAATCTTCTCATTATTTACTATATTTATTTGTATTGCCAATAATTGTATTTTGTTTTTGTTATTCAATAATTTATTTGCATTAATTAACAATTGTAATGTCAAATTTAATAACTTGCATTTCGATTGACAATTTTCTCTGTGTGTACTCTGATATGCCCCCAATGTAGTGCTTAAGTGCCCCACACGAAGCAGTTTTATGCAAAAGTTTGGCAGCAAAGGCAAGACACAGCAGCCAAGGAGCAACACATGTGACAAGCGCCTAAAGTTTTCGGCTTATTAAAGTTAACGCCAAATGCCGCCCGGGGGCAAATCAAATGCAATACAGACCGGACTTGGAGTGAACCAAGTCGCGGCCTGTTTCGTTTGCCAAACATTTGCCAGAAGCCCGCAAATTTGCACGCACGCCATCATCCGTTTGTGGTTCGACGGGTTTGCTATTTGCTGGGCTGCGAGCAGGATGGGGAGGGGGGCGTGTAGTCGCATTGGCATTATAAATGCAGATGAATTTAGCGCTGGGGAATTGAGTTAGTTCATATGTGCACAATGCTAACAGCGGCTCCAGAAACTGCTTAATGCCTCAGCAATTTTCTTACTCATATTTGATTTTTGTACTTTTACCTCAGCCCATCCGCCCACCATGCCCTGCCACGCCCACCTTCAGTTCGCTTCCGCCATGACCCCTTTTTTTTTGTGTGTATGTGTGTGTGTGTGTGTGTGTGTGTTGTATTAAGGTTTGTTAGTGTAGTTTGCAGCTCACTGGATTTCCGGTTCTGTTGAATAAACAATCAGCCAACAATGCCGCGCGCATGCCTTCCAATTGGGCCTTTAAAAAAGTGTGTCCATTACTCAAACTCTAAATTGAAAATTCAACCTAAATACAGACACACACACACACACACACACATTAGCACCTGCCTGTGTGTGTGTGTGTGTGTGTAGGTGCAGTTAGTGGAAAACATTTTGCTTCGTATTTTTAATAACTTATGATGGACATTGTGCGGCTTTTTGGCTTCTGGCTTTTGGCTTTTTTGGTCACATACACGTTAGCTGACAAATTTTCATATTTTCCAAACATTTTCTGACAGCTGACGTACAATTTCTAAGGGTTAACAACTACAACTACCACTACCACTACAGCTGCACCTATACAACTACACCGTTTACACGTACTTCAGCACACGCCAGAATGAAAAGTTGTGGATATATTTTGATGTCATGTGCACACGCACTCACACACATACAGCCACACACAAACGTATATATTTAGACAGTAGTGTCAACTTTTGTCTGCGCCACAAACTTTTGACAGCGCATCTTCAAGCTTTATTACCTCGATTAGAACATTTGCAGGCGCTCTTTATGCTCAAATTTATATTATAGTGCTTTAAAGCGATAGTAAAACCACATGCAAAGCGAACGAGTGAGAGAGAGAGAGAGGGAGAGAGGGAGATGGCTACAGTTTGACCCTAAAGCGGCCACAGTTCGCTCTGGCATTCAACTTTATCCCAAAAGCAAAGTTCAGTTCAAGTGCTCTCAAACTCCAGTCGAGTGAAGCTCGGCGCTCAATGTTGCACTGAAGTACCCTGCTGGCAAACAGGGTGCCCACGAGTGTCTATATTCACGTACGTTTAGGCGCTGCCGAGACGCGCTAATCAAACAAGAGCGCAACAATAAATAAGTAAAAAGTTAATAAACAAGTTTGGCTGAACTTTTCTGATTCAAATCCTCGTTTTATTTTTGTCAAACTGCCAATCCGTTTCTAATTCGCTCCCCCAATTTACACATACAAAAGTAAATAAACAAGTTTAGCTCAACTTTTCTGATTTAAATATTTCATTTCTTTTTTAGGTGCCAAACTGCCAAACCGTTTGTAATTGTCCCCGTCTCCCCCCCTCCAATTGAACAAACGATTCACTGTATTAAGAGAGAGATTGAATAAAAGTTTTCCGACTTAAATACTTGGTTTTTATCTTCTGAAAATTACAAACTTTAATTATCAGTCAATCTCCCGCTCAATAGAACTTTAAAACAAACACCCCTGCCAATAGCAAGAAGGGCATTCATATGCTCTTGTCTAAACTTTTGCGGCTTCAATGTTTCATTTTTATCTTTGCTACAACTCAAACTTAAACTCTTAATTAGTTGCTCGCCCTATCTGTCTCTTTTAATTTGATTTTGCTAAAGTTTTGTCAGTCGAGCGGCAGCATAGAGTGTCATACAGTGTAATTAAGTATACAACATGTTGTACATCGCATACAAAACTGCAAGTACATTCCACTTAATTGGTTGGCCCTAAACTGCAACAAAAAAAAAAATAATAACCAAACTAATTAGGCGATTGAAAAGCCAATCTTTCGATTCGAAATAGAATATTGTAGTGAATAGAAAGAGAGAATGGCAAAAAGTGTAGCACACTTAAGTGCGCCATGACTTTTAGCATTTCACATTCAATTATATAGTTCATCCGACAGCAGGAAAATGCACGAAATATGTAAATAACTCGAAAAAAGACAAGGTAATGCAGCACATTGAGAGCGAAAATAATTGCGAATGAGCGCGAGTGTGAGTATGGGTATGTGTGTGAATGTGAATACGAGTACGAGTACGAGTACTCGTGATGTGAAGTGCACTTTCAACACAATTTAATCTAAATACATAATTCATATTGATTGGAAACTTCCCAAGTGCTTTACGCTGTGCAGCTGTCTGAACGGACCTTAATTGTTATTAATTATTATTATTATTATTGATGGTCTTTCACATGCGAGGCAAATTGAACTTCATCCTACGAGCACGAGTAGTTGTAACAGTGACTGTGCTTGAGTATGTGAACTCGTACTTCGATCATTTGTAAATCCACTAGAAATTTATGCGGCTCCAGATATGTAATTTGAGTGGAGGGCGTGGATAGTTGGTGCCTCCATTTACCCAGACCCAGATCCGGTTCAAGTGTGAGTATGAGCTATGAATATGTATCTGTATAGTTGTGGGCCCCTTTGGGGCTAGCTCGTTGCTGGCTTTCGAGTCGGTGAGTCCGCGAGTCGTCGTCAACGTGTCTATGTACTAATCATACATTATTCAACGTCACAATTTTACTCGAAAAACGGCTGGAAGATACTCGAACAACCCTGTCTCCACCTGCACCATCGCCACTCCGTAATGAGTGCCAGTCCACTGGACGGGCTTAATGTAGTAGTAGTAACGCAGTAACAAAAATCGATAGTAAAGAAACACAAAAATTAAAAAACAAACTCAAACTGAAACTGACTTATAAATAATGGCGGGCAAACGAAACGAATGAAAGAACTACAGAAACTAAATAACAAACTAAACTGAACAGAACAGAGAAGTGGATGTAATAAAATTTTGATATAGGCGTGAACTTTATGAAACAAATACAATGGCAATGAAACTAAAAGACAAACACGCGCATGCAGTCCAACTTGGACCTCCGCACACACACGCGACATCAGCTATTAAATTGAAAACACCTTGACCACAACAATAATAACAATAGAGAGGCACAGCAGCAGCAGCAGCAGCAGCAGCAGCAGCAGCAACAGCAACAACAGAGGCAGCATGCCACCGCACACGGTAGTGCAATAGACGAAAATGTCAGAAAAGCCGAGCACTTAACTTATTACACGGCATTCCAATGTCCTTCAAAGTGACGTCTTGCTCACGTTTCTCGCTGCGTCGCGTCTCGCCAAGAAAAGTAAAAGTAAAAGTCAAAGCCAAAGCGAAAGCGAAAGCCAAAAGCCCAAAGCGGAAGTGCTTAGTTTGTAGTCGTTACCATAGTCCTACTCGAAATATGCAACGCCACTTTGCTTTACATGTGTGTACTTATGAATACCCGGCACGTCTGCTGCACAAGCGTGTGCTCACTTAGTGGCATTGCATGCAGCGGACAGACACGCTCTCTACACATTATAAACAGCCATCACTGCGAACCACTTTACATACATCTTACGCTATAATATTAGTCATGTCCGTCTATCTGTATCTAGATCTCTCAGATTGATTCATCATATTAGGCAACAATACTTTGGGTATGGCTCGAGCTTCAACTTCGGATGATACTGCAAAAGTTGCCAGCAAATTGGATTACAATCGAAGTTGCAAGTTGTGCAAGAAGCAGGTCCAGAATGCTTGACTATGCAACACCCTTTAGCTTATTGTATACAAAGGCAATTGTTCCTTAAGTTTGAGATGACGGAAACGGAAATGGTCAATTTCTCAAACGAATATAATCGAAATCCAATTCAGTTTTGTCCCCACACTCGGTTCAAATGGTTTCTGAGAAAATAACAGTTCTACAGAGAAGAAGAATTTAAGAATTTAAAAAATTATTAAAAGAATATTTCTATCTCGTTGAAACAATACTACTTTAGTCTTAAAAGAATGTCAAGAATCAAATCTTATTTCAAGATATGATTATGAGGTAGCCTAGTGTCGAGCACACTTTCCTGCTACTATTCCCTTTGATTTTTCTTGCTGTAGCTTTCTTTTCTGCGCCGAGAGATATCGCGAACGCAGAGCACAAGTTGGTTGGCAGAAGAGGGGGCTAAAGAGCAGAGGCGGTTTGGCATAGAGCAACCGCAGCAGGCGGCCAACTGAAATATTACAATTACAAGCATGTTATGTTCTCCTCCAGCACCGCGCATTTCACCCTTCGTTATCTCGGCTTTGTTCTTAGTTTGCTTTGCTGTGCAGCAGTTTACACGCTTTGTTAACGACTGCAGTGCACTGCAAGAAAGTGCATCACACTCAATAGCGCAAATTCCGCCCAATTGTTGATGTCTTGTCACAACTGTAAATAATAAATACTAATGCCGTTCACTTAATGAACTTGACATTTTGCTCCAAGTTTTCGCGCAGTGTAGAACAACTTTGAAAACTTCGAGTACACGCGGTGCTTGTTTTTATTTTTTCGGTCTTTACCATGGTCGCGGTCATTTTGGCTTCAACTTTGTATTTGCTGTTGCGGCTGTTGTTCCGCCCCTCCAACCCACCATTTACTTCAGTTGTTATTTAGTTCATGGTCAGCACACACACACACACGCATTCTTGTATACACAAGAACATCGAGCCTGTCAATTGCATAAAATATAGTTAAGCCCGCGCGTCGCCTCTTTTGCATAATTGCAGATAGTCTTTGAGCTGTAGATGTGAGTTGTGGTGCATTGTGAGTTCACTTCTGGAGAGGAGTCAAGAGTGCAGTATTGCCTGAGGTACCTACCTGTCGTCTGTGGGCTTATAGGTCACAATGTACTTCTCGATGGGATGTGCCTTCAGATCGATCTGCGTCTGCCACGAGACACGCACCGCGGTGGGCGTTAGAAATGTGACGGTTATGTTTTCTGGCGTCGCTGGTATCGCGGCTGGAATGGTGCCTGTCAAAAGGATGTGTTAAGCTGATATTGCATGTATTATCGCCCCGATTATAGTGTACTCACCAGCCAGACAGCCATTGACAAGCAGGACGGCAATAAACACAAACATTGCGCTTCAATTGCTTCAATAGTTTCACTTGCTGTTATAATGTTGATGATGATGATGATGATGATGTTGGCGTTGATGGTGACAAGGATAACGTTGCTGATGATAATTGTGTTGGCCTGGAAGCGGATTTCCTAAGGTTTCCGCTTCGTTGTTCGTTGCGATTCGTTTCGTTGTTCAACTGTTTGTCAAGCTGCGATTCTGAGTCAGGTCGTTTGTTCTGCCGCCAGGTTTATTTATAAGAATAAAGCTAACTAAAACATAAAAATCAGTCTTGCTTTTGTCGTTTTGCTACTGTTGCTTCCTCTATTCCTTGCACTTTATTTCGTATTTCGTTATTCTTATTGTTTCGGGCTTGCCTTTGTTCTATGGTCCTGACCAATTATGCATTGTAATCGTTGTCCAATCATTCAAACTTGAACTTGAAAATTAATTTTCTCTTTTTCGCTAGTTTTCTCTCTCTCTCTCTTTCTAATATTTTTAACTAATTTATAAGTTTTTCATTTTTATAGCACACTTTTATGGGCTGTGCGTGTGTGCGTTGTCTTGAATCATCATGGGGCATTATGACTTGAGTTGCGGCTTGGGGCAGGTAGAAATAAATGTGAGTTATATGCCAACTCTTTCTCTGTCTCCTTCACTCGCTTGCTGACTCTCTCGCACGCGTGCTCGCTCTCTCTCGCTCTGTCACTCACTCTATTCTATATTGTTTTTGTTTTCTGTATTTGTTTCTTATTGTTTCGTGATACGTTTGAGTAAAATTATTCACATTGCGTTCGAGTTTTGTTTTTCTTGTTTTTTTTTTTTTTTAGCGGCAAGCCGTAATGTTTTTCCTTTTCCTATTGTTCATTGCCATCTGCTGGTATAGTTGTTATTATTGGCCGTAAATAAAATCAATAAAAAAGAGAAGTTTGTGTGTTGTCAACTTGTCGCTGGCCGCACAGTCGACAGTCGTTGATTTCTCGTGCGGCAACTATTGTAAAGTTGCTTCAGCTTTTTCAATTTTCGGTTGCTGTTTCTGTTTCTGTTTTTAAAGTAGGCAATTGCCTTTATGTTGTCTTTGTTGTTGTCCTTGCTGTTGCCGTTGCCGTTGCCGTTGTTGTTCTCGGCTCTTTTCGGCTGTCGCCCGTGCTCGTGCTCTACACAAAGCCGAAATTAATTCAATACGACGGCGACGGCTCTGCTGGGGCCCAATCTGGCACCTGTCGTCGCCGTCCTGTGCGTCCACAGTTTAAATGTTTGCTTAGCTGTTGCTGTTCCTCTTTTTCCCCTTGTTGCTGTTGCTGCTGCTGCTGCTGCTGTTGTAGTAGTTGTTGCTGGCGTTGTTGTTGTAGTTGCCGTTCGTTGTTTAATTTTATGCATTGCGCATTTTGTTAACAATTTTTGGCTTAATTGCCAAAGCATTTAAGCAGTAATTTTCTCTGTCTTTCCACGTCCTCTTGTTGCGCTTTTTTTATTTTGTGCTGCCTGTCTTTGTTTTCGTTTCAATTTTTTGTTTATTTTACTTTCGGTTCGTTTGGCTGGTTGTTGTCGTTAATTATTGCTGCCACTGCGAATACAAATCGCTGTTTTTTTCCTTGCTGATTGTGTTTGTATTTTGTTTGGCGTTGCGTTGCGGCTGCAATAAATCAAAGTTTTTGGGATTATAAATGTGTCTCAGCAGCGCAATTCAGAACGTATTAGGCAAGTTGTTTTGCATTAGCATTAATTATAATTAGCATTCAATCTGAGCGTTCTCAATAACAATTACTTACGCCCACCCTAACACTAACACCAACACCAACACTTACACTAACACTATTACTGATACTAATTTCGAATGGTAATGTTAATGTCGCAAGTTCACTATCATTTTCATTACTCAAATTGAATGTAAACAAAGTGCTGCATACTTTGAGGCTGGCATTGCGTATACGTCACGCATAACCAGCCCACTAACACTAACTCTAACACTAACACTCACACACCCGCATCTACATTTTTAATGTGCTTCTGTTGTACATATGTAATTCCATTTCATATTCATTTCACGCTCAAATTCAAACGCTTGCATTAACACGCAATAACATTTCCCTGCCATTCGATCATGCGTAAATATTTTCTCGGTATCATTGTCCCCTGTGCTGGCATTAGTGCAGGTGAACAAGTATTTGTGCCAAAGTTCGGCTGCCTGTATCTCTTTGTGTGTGTGTACTCACATTCTTTTGTTGTGTTTTGCCCAAAACAGTTCGAATGCCTGTGGTTTTTCATTGTTAACCTGGCATTTGAAATATTTCTTTTATGTTTTTTTGTGTTTTTTTCTCAATGGGATTTGATGCTCACACTTAAAATCCAAATGACAATTAAATAAAAACAGCTTGAGTCCAAATTCATTTTTGAGATGAAGCTGTGAAACCATTCAAGAATCTATTTTAAATTCGATTTGCTGGCCATACATTGCCATAAAAAATAAACACGTAAACAAAAATTTAAAATTAGTTCAAAAACAAATTATAAACAAGCTGTCTTCGGGATGCCAAACAAAAACAGTACCTTGGCAGATTATCGCTGTTTTCTACAAATTCTAATTTATAAAACATTTAAAGGGAAACTAAGTCAAGGAATACTTAAGTTGTCGTATGGATTTTAAGAAAAATATAGAAAAACTACTATCGATAAAGTATGATTAAAATAAACCAATGATAAATTCTTATTTACATCTTTAATCTCATTTAGAGAACTGTGAGTAGCATCAATGCACATATATAATATATATACGAAGCTTTATTCGGACAAAATAAAAACAAATGGACGAACGGAAAGACTAAGAGATATTGACTCAGATTATTGCACAGTACAGAATATTGACACTGAAAATTACCTATAGATTTCAATTAAAATTTGTTTGTACTAAATGTTGATCTGTGTTTTCCAGCCAACGAGAAAAGTTTTGTTTATCAGCTGCGGGCGTGAACAACAAAAGTGGAAAAGACTCAAAAACAAAAACAAGTTTTCGAATGAGACTCGGGCATTTGGTGAGAACCAAATGCCATCAAAAGAATTCTCGAATGGCTAAAGGGCAACCAAAACTAACTCAGCTGCTGTTCGTCGAATAACACAATTAGATTAGCAGTATCATTTGCCCATAAAGGCATCAAAGATACACAGCCACTATCCCTGATGGGATTATGTGCATATCGTAAAACGAGGCAACGAGTGTATCGCATTGAATATTGATAGATTTAAGTTGCTTAAGTAGCTTAAATGCGGAGTAGTCTCTTTTGATTATGCTCGCACTCGCACTCGCATTCGGAGTCGCATTCGTCTCGGAGTCCTTCTCGAATTACCTGGCTATGGATTGAGTTACACGCGGTGCCTTGGGATTTACGAGCGCACGTAGCTGCCATATGACTGGCTTTAATGTCCGTCTGTGTCTGTGCCTGTGCCTGGGTCTGTGTCTGTGACGGGATGTATGGTTGTGTGACTGTGTTTAAGCGTACGTGGCGTCATTAAAGTGTCACAGCACGGCGCATTGGATTGGTAGAGCAGAGCCAAAAGGGCAAACTTAATTGATGCAATTGCAAATGAGTTTACTTTGCTGACAAAATGATTTGACATCTGTCCAACGGTCTGGCTTTCGCTTCAATTATGCAAACAATTTCGGTGAAATTGTTATTAAATATGAAATATATGAAACACACGCGTTGGCATGTCACAAATTCAATTGAATGCGTAATGCGGGCAAGGCGAGTGTGCCCCACAGCCACCCACGCTCTGGCTGTGTGTAATTTAAATGTTAATGTCCAAGGAAAATTTCATTTGACACTCGAAATAAAAAGCGAACTGTTAACTACGCTGCTGACGTGCTGTAAAAATATTTCCTACTCTGTGACGCACTGCGAGAATATTTCTTACTCCAGTGTGTGCGTTTCTTTCTCTGTGTATGTGTTTATGTATGTTTGTATGTAGTTCTGAGTGTGTGTTGTGGGTGTGTGTGTGTGTGTGTGTGTATGTGTGTATGGGAATGTATCGGCACATGCACTCGCCGCATACAGTGCTAGCTGGAAGCGAGCAAGTAGGTGAAAGCAGTTATCGTAAAATTAAAATGGCGGCTAGTACGCGCTGTCGCCGCTGACGCCGTCGTCGTCGTCGTCGCCGTCGCCGTCGTCGTTTTCGCCGCTGTTAATTATGGCGACAATACATGCACGCATACAAGCGCACGCTTCAGTTCCTCACTCACACAATCGCACAGCCCTTTGCTTGCATGTCATGCTACCGCCTGTGTGTCTGTGTGTGTTTTGCTTCTTTATGTTTTTACTGCATACGTTGCGACTCCGGCTTATTGAGGACTTTTGGCATTTTGTTCGTCAAGTTAGTGTGTTGTCTATGTTGTTTGTGTTTGTGTTTGTAGTTTTGTTGTTCTCGTCTCACTCGTTCTGTTCTGTTTGTTTGTATATTTGTGCCAGTGTTTGCGGTAGCCAGCCAACAGACAATAAATCAATCAGCTGTGTTAACATCAAATTGCTGGCCGCAGACAATTCTACCTCAGTGTAGTTATATGTATGTGCGAGCGAGCAACTAAATGATAGTCCGTATGAGTGTATGCTTGTGTGAATGTTGGTGAGCGCAAGCTGGCGTGCTATTAACAAAAAGGTCAGTTTAGCTAGCGGGCTAAACCCAAAAGGCTTGATGTCCAGCTACAACGAGTTTACACCATGGAGCTGCTCGCCCGCTCACTGGGCGAAACTGCGTGCGACCCTTTAAAGCTCAATTAAAGTATTCGCAACTGCAACTTCGCAGCTGGAAAAGCTACCCAATAAACAAGAAAGAATGGAAATGGAGGGCAAGTGTAAGTTGTAAAATGCTGGCATTAACGGCTTTGCTGCTTTTCTGAATTAATGATGAACTTATCTCTTAATTGGATTGCCTGATGATTTAATTTTTGGGAAAATGAAGTTAGCATTAAGGTCCTCAGTTCTGTGTGCACTTCTTTTGCTTATTCTTTTTGAATAAACATACATATACACTTATATATGTATATACAAATACTTTTTCTTGTTCTCCTTTGTGGATCTTGTGAAAGGTTTACGCTTGAGTTTATAGCATTTTCTCGCTGTGCATTGTTGTAAAATGGTGTAGAAAGCACACACACACACACAATGCTATTATTTGCTGGGCTGCTCGTAAAAACAAAAGCACTTGCTTCAATCCGGAGCCCAAAAGCGCGCTTTGGCTATGCGTCTGTATGTATTTATGTATTCCTCTACTATGTGTTTGTGTGTGTGTGAGAGTGTGCGTGTTTGTGTGTGCCTTGGCCGTGCACTTTAAGCTCAGCTACAGCTCAACATTTTCGTTAGTCTCGCTCTCCCCCAACAATTCCCTAACGGCAACTATGCGCCATGTTCTTGCTCCCGCTCCCGCTCCCGCTCCCGCTCCCGCTCCCGCTCTTCGTTGCCCGGCTGCTGACTACTGACTGCTGAGTGTTGCCCTCTCCACCGTTCTCCTTGGAATTTCAAAAGTGTGTCGCCTAGCAGTGTGTACACACGTCCGCACAAACAGATATTCGCATTGTCATAGGTTCTACATGCATACAAACATACATATTTACGAGTCTTAATATACATGCAGTAATGTACACACACGCAAACACACACACACACTCGGAGCATACATTTATATTGGGAAAGTGAAGCGTGCTGGCAGCCTGAACTGATTTCGCTGCGTGCAATTCACTTACCGCTGTTGGCTGCCACAGGCCAAAAATAACATAAATCGTATAAATAAATTGCCACATTTCAGCATTTCCACATGTGCAGCAAAAGCAGCAAGTAGCAGCAGCAAACACGCAACGCGGCTGCGGCTGCGACGACGACAGGCGGCAAATTTATTTAAAATCGAGAAAAATACATTTGTGCGGCCATTGCCACCTTTGCAATACGCATTTCAAATTCAATTTAAATTTGGATTTGAATTTGACCTGTTGTATGCATGTGAGGGAATGAGTGGGAGTGTGTTGGAAGGTGTGTACACACTGGCAGCTACTTTTGTTTATAAATACGGAATTCGTGTTATTTTGGCGCGTTACGTCCGTTGTACGTGATACGTGCTACGCTTCCGAAATACCCAAAGATGAAACAAATTTACAATCACAGACACCCACTCACACACATGCAGAATACCCACACACACACACCCGCGCGGGCATTAATTGTAAATTCGCATCAATTGTGCTGTTGTGTGTGTTTGCATAAATAGGGCATTAAAATGAGTTTTTCATTGCGACAGCTGCTGTTCATCTTCCCATCTACTTGTTCATTTTGTGCTCATTATTATAATTGTTGTTGGTTTTGTTGTTGCTGGCTTTCGGTCTTTTGCTTTGAGGCTTTGCCTGGCATGAAAGTGAAAACTAACAAAATCCATTAGCTGCTGTTCTGTTCGTTTCGTTTCATTTCATTTCGCTTTGTTTCGTTTCATTTCATTTACCGTTTTTAATTTTAATGCCTTTTATTGGCTTAACATGCAGCTCTCAAGCCGCAATATAATAACAGCAACAGCAACAACAACAATAGAAACCACAACAGGAAAAATGTACAACAACAACAAAACCACTTACCAAGCTCAGACTTCGCGCTCCGCTTCGGGAGGCGGCACGTTAATTGAGAGAGGCGCGAAGCGACGCAGCCACAGACAGCAACAAACACGCCCACACTCCACACACAAACTCACGCACACACAGGTGTGTGGACAGACGCTTAACGAAGTGTGTTTATTTGTATTCGTGTATTGTGTAGCTTTTAAGTTGTTAATTTACTTTGGTCTTTGTGGCCTTTTGCCGCCGGCTCCAGGGCTGTGGCAAGAACTGCAGGCACAGACGCCACTTCACTCTATCGCCAACTGTCAACGTGACTATTCAGGTTGTCATTAGCACCGCTGATAACACAAGACTAAACACTGTCACTGCCACTGCCACTGTCTGCTGTCTACTGACTGCGCTTGGCCTGTCTTCCTGCTGTCACCCTCTCTCTCTCTCTCTTTCGCTCACTCGGTCTCTGTTTCTGAGTCTTTGGTATTTTTCACTTTCTATCGCTTGGCATAAACGCAGCTTTCAGGCACACTGCTCGAATGCGTTGTGCTGCGACCGACGCGTAAACTACAACTGAAATCGTCAGGTTAACTTCGCTTGCTGCCAGAGGACGCTTTCGCTCTTTGCGCTACGAAGCTCTCCCACCTCCCACCAGAGAGCAACATACACTGAGCGACATTCTGCTGAAAAAAGTTGTATGGCAAAGCGCGTACAGCAGAGACGATTGCACTATTTTTTTTGTAGCTGTGTAGCGCAGAGCTTTTGCTCTTTGCTGGCATTGCTCTTTGGATAAGAGAGCAAGCAACCAAGTAAAAGCTTTGGGTTGTGTTAGGTCGTGGTCGCTGTCGCTGTCGCTTGGTAGCCGGAAAGCGAAATGGGCTACATAAATGTATTAAATGCGAGCGCTTTGACTTGCTGACTGAGTGTCCAATTGGCGAATTGACTGATTGACTGCACAGACCGCCATTCCGGATCTTAAGCGCATTATTAGAGTTCAAGTACAAGTGCGAGTGCGAGTGGGAGAGCACTAAGAGACGCCGCCGCCGCCGCCGCCATTTTCATCGTTAATGCGCCTCGAGTGCGTCCTAGGAAATTAAAAGCATACTTAGTGGCGTTTAATTATTTATTCATGGCCTCTTGGCACTGTTTGATTACACGACCGCAAGCTTTTCGCGCGGGAAAAAACTACTGCGGACTCCCTGGGTACGGATGCCATGGAATTTGCTGTCAGGGCTACCAAACAATTCCTTCGTTGTTTAATCGAAATTATCCGAATTTGCTACGATAGTTCGGGACGCTGCCCTTTTCTTGACTTACAATCTGGACACATCACTTAAATATCTATATATTTTGTAGTCGCGATGGAGGACCAGAAGAGACCGTCGTTAGTTAACTCGGTGGTAATCCGGCCACGGCTCATCTATGGCCTTCGTACGGATGTCATTGGCAACATTCAATTCAATCTGAACAAGGAGGTCATGTACCCCGTGGAGGGTGTGTTGGCCTTCCATGACTTTGTGACCAACAAGCAGCGCTTTCTGCGCTTCCCGGAGGACACCAGACCCGAGATCATAGCGCTCAGCTCGCACCGGAAGCTCATGGCTGTGCTGGAGCGACATTCGAAGAAGTAATTGCCGTAAGCTTAACTAAATTTGCCTTGTAATTATCTGGTAATCGTTTTAGTGGTCGCTATGTATCCATCTACGAGCTGTCCACGTTAAAGAAGCGTCGTCATCTGGAGCTGCCCGGAAATCATCGCAATGCGGAGGTGCAGCAAATCATCTTTACGAACGATTCACGGGCCGTTGCTTTGGTCACCAAGCCGCCCAATGAGATGGTCTTCATGCTGGTGCTGGACAAGACGAGCACTGTGATCGAGGGTCGTGCCACGGTGCCGGGATCCCACGGCGGTGCCGAGTGCATCGCTGGCAATCCCAGCGATTGCAGCTTCATTGCCGTTGCGGGTGATCGCACTTTGTTGTTGATGAGCAAGTCGGAACGAGGATTCACCATTAGCAACAATTTAAAAGTCTCATATCGCGTCACCTCGATGGCCTTTCTGTCTATGGATCTGCTCATGGTGGGCACCGATCATGATCAACTGATCTTGGTGGAGAATGGTGAGCAGAAGCTTAGCCAGAAGGCCAGCACAGCCGAAACCGTTGACCTGCTGCTGGATCAGGAGATGTTCGACAAGGAACGCGAGGCTATCGACCAACGTTTTGTTCACACCCAACAGTTATTCCTGCCCGACTTGCGCGTACTCTGCATGACAGCCTTTGCCCGAGGATTTGCCTACATCATCTTCAACAAGGTTTTCGTGTTCGAGCGCGTCTCCAAGTTCAAGTTCGAGCGCAAGACGGTGCTCACCGTGCCCATCACACTATATGCGGAGCCACTTTATCAGATCACCAATCTGGCCATCGATCACAAACAGGAGACGGTGATTGTCACCTGTGCCCATGCCCAGATCTATGTTGGCATTCTCATTGTTCCGGAGACGCTTAAGACCAAGCAATTGAAGTTTGAGCCACTTGGCGTCATGATCCACATTGGCGAGGTGGTCGACTTGTCTGTTTGCGCCTGGAAACCCATCATCATGACGGCCTGTATGTAAGGTTGCCTCTCAGGCGTAGCCTAGCTATACTTTTTTACACAACAGGTTTAAGGATACCATTTCAAACCCTACAATATTGATCAAGCATCCCCATCTCCCAGCTTTCAGGTACTATTAGAGTTAGAGCTACCAAATTTGGCGACAGTACTCTTGATTCTCTTTTTATAATTCAGTAACATCTCATTCCCACAACTAACAGAGAAAATCTGATACTTGATATGTGATTGTCGGTCCGTCCATTGAAGCACCAAGATCTCAGAGACGTTAGAGATAGAGCTGCCTAAGTTTGTGACCATTTTTTTTAGGTCTGCATGCTGATTAATCTGAATGATATTTTATAATTTAGTCGCGCTTTATTACGACCATTGAAATTCCACACTATATATTTGAGTCGACTACTCGCTAACTGCAGCTACGGAATATGGTAACAATATTTCTTGATGTGTGCAACTGAATTTCGCTTCGAAATGTAATTTAAGAGCACTCTTTTATATTATTCGTTTAGAATTATGAGCTACCAATATATTCAATTTTATCTGAGAATTTCATTACGATTGGATTCATAATAGAGAGTTAATTTTAGTTACCTTAAAAATAGTTAGCGGATATCTCATAGCCAAGTTTAAACTCGAATGTAGCTTTCTGGTGTGTTGCTTTCAGCGCGAGATCAGACGATACGCATCTGGAACTACGAGACGGCCAAGGTGGAGCTGGTGCGCAAGTTCCAGGTGGATGTCAACATTGTGGAGCTAAATTCGACGGGCCTCATGGCGGCCATTGGCTTCTCCGATCAGCTGCGCATCACACAAATATTTATGGACGAGCTGAACGTGAGTTGCATTGCTCAACCGTTTATTCCATCTGAATTCCAATTCCAACTCTTTGCGACAGATCGTCAAGACCTACAACTTTCCGCACTGCAATGATGTGCGCTACTCGAATCTGGGTCATCTGATGGCCGCCGCCTATGACAACAACATTGCCGTCACCTCGGTATACAATCTGGAGGTGATCATCCATCTGAAGGGACACAATGGCACCGTGCTCTCGGTGGCCTGGACAAAGACGGACAAGTATCTGATCTCGGGCGGCGCCGAGGGCGCCATCTATCAGTGGGACATTGAGACGGGGGCGCGCCTCCAGGAGATTGTGCAAAAGGGCACCGAATACGTGACCATCTGCTGCAGCTTCAACGATCCGCTAACCATCTTTGCGGGCACTAATCACGGCACCATTCGCGAGTTCCAGAACTCAGCGCTGCAGCGGGAAATTGCGCTACCGTCACGCAACAAGGGCTCCGTCTCGGATCTCTGCCTGGCACGCTCCGATCTCATCATGTTTATCGCGGATCATGAGGGCGGTTTGTTCAATATGCAGCTGCCCTTCTTGGAAGCTGGCGGCGGAACATTCACCAATTTCCGCTTCTTCGATGGACCAGTTAATAAGTTGCGCTTCACCTACGATGGTTCCATGCTGGTGGCCATCTCCAAGCGTGGCACAGTCGCAGTGTGGTCCATGGAGAACATCGAGGAGAAGATGCCGTCCATGGATCAGGATCTAATGAAGAGCCAGGAAGTGTTGATACCACGCACTCAGCTCAGCGATAAAATCGAACAGATTACGAATCTGGAGCTGCGCCTCAAGCAGCAGGCGGAGGAGTTCCAGTACCAGTTGAGTCAGAACGAGATCTTCGACGGTCAGCAGCTGCAGGAGGTGCATCGCAGCTATTGCAGTGCGCTCGAAGAGCTCAAGGAGCTGAACAATGAGATTGTGTCGCGGCACACGGAGGAGATGAATCTGATCACGTTCCAGATTAGCGACATCAAGCAGGAGCATCGCGGCCAAATGGACGTGCTGGCCAATCAGTATTCGGAGCGCATGCTCATCGAGTACCAAAAGTTCACTAATCTGCGCGAGAATATGCTGGAGTTGCGCGAGAGCTACGAGGAGAAGCTGAAGAACTCGACCGGCACGCTGCAGGACACCATTGAGGCGCTGGAAAACGACTACAAGAAGCAGCTGGATGAGCGCAAGGATCTCATACGTGAGCTCATGAAAGAGATGCAGGACAAGAAGGACGAGTTCATAAAATATTGCCAAGAGGTGGAGATGGAGAACGATCGCAACATGATTGCCACCCAAACCGAATACGAGAACAAACTGACCTCCGAACGCAACGAAACGCAGATGTGGCGTGGCAAGGCGGGTGTTCTCCAAAAGAAATACGAGTCGCAGAGTCGCGAGATTGAGAATCTGCTGGAGGAGGTCGAAACGCTCAAGGAGGAGCACATTAAGTCGCAGCAGAAGATGGCCAAACAGTTGCGCAACGTCGAGGATTTGCAGAAGGATATCTCGGATCGTGACTATGCCATCGGAGCCAAGGAGAAGCGCATTCAGGAGCTGCTGCACAAGAACCAGGAGCTAGACAAGTACAAGCAGGTGCTCAACCACAAGATTGCCGAGCTGAAGGCCCAGATCGAGCCACGCGAGTTCCAAATCAACGACAAGCGCAAGCACATCATCGAAATGGAGCACGAGCTGGAGGGTCTCAATCAGAACAACATTCAGCTGGAGCTGCAGCTCAAGGAGATGCGTGACAAGTACTTGAGCAACGTGGCTGAGCTGCGCAGCGAGCGACATCGTGCCAAGGCGGCCCGCGAATGCCTCTCAGCCATTTGCACGGACATCTACTATGTGGCCGGCGAGGTGAACACCTCGGAGGGCCTGAAGAAGGCCGTGAAGCAGCTGTTCCACAAGCATGCCAGCGACGATGAGCTGAAGCGTTTCGTGACCCTCGACGCCGAGGTGCGCGACGAGTTTCTGCGTCAGCGCAAACAAATTGAGAATGTGTTGGCCAGGTATAAACTGGTGGCGGAGGACAAGAGCGTGCAAAAGAACTATGACAAGCTGTTCCAGGAGAACGTGGTGCTGCTCGACGAGGTGGAGAAGATGCGCGAGGAGAACAAGGGTCTGCGGGCTCGCCTCAAAGAAGATATGCGCAAGACGAGTAAGGGCAAAATGTTCTAGATGTGGTTTTTTGTGAGAGATTTCAAGCTGTGGCTCTGTTTAGCAAATGTTCTTATCAAAATATATCGGACTTATATACACAGGATACATACATAGAGTGTTAAGCTTAGTAAGTTTGGTTAGTTAGTTAGTTTCAGGCCTCGACAAGCACCTTCTTTGCCTTGGTCGCTGTTTTCGTTGCTTTGGTTTGCTGCTCCTCCTCCTCAGATTCTGCTTCCGCTTCAGCAGCGGCTGGCAAGTCTTCGCTTGGCACGCTGGGCAAGTCCACAGCCTGCTCCTCGGCCTCGAGCGCATCGAGCTCGGCCAGCACATCTTCCTCGTCTTGTGTGGTCAACACATCCGTCAAAATGGCATCGATTTCCTGCTGCTTTTCGATTCCTTCTCGCGTCTCGTCCATGATCTTTTCCACCTCGTTAATGTCGAGCATGTCGTGCACCTTTTTCAGCGCCGCATTGCCTTGCTTCAAGCCGTCCAGCACCTTCATCTCCACCTGGGCAAACTCCAAGTCGGCGGCCAACTTTTCCAAGTTCTCGAGCTGCTTATCTGCATTTGTGAGCAAGCTCTCCTGGTACTTCTTCTTGCGCAGCAACAGTTTGGCTCGACTACAAGTGGAAGCTAGTTAGTAAACAAAACTCGCGTCTATTATGTAAGCTTCTCACTCTTTGCGGCCCTGCTGTAGACACTTCTTGGCAAGCAGTCTGTCATTCTCCAGCTGCAATTCGATGCGTTTCTGGTACTGCTTCAGACGATCCCGCTGTTGCTTCAGTTGCTACAGTTTATCAAGGTGTTTACATTATTCCGATATCGGCATAAATTGCTTAAGTTGTTCCACCTACCAGCACCGCTTTGTCGTGGTCTGTAATTCGGCTAGGAGCCGTTTTTTTGCTAGATTTTCCAAACAATGCACCCATTTGGAGTTACTTATGTCCAGTGTGACCGCAACTTGTCTTTTAAAATATACCAAGCGCTCGCAATAAATGAGTCACAACAAACCAAGAACCGAGGTGTGTTGTCGTTCATCTAGTTCATGTTGCTGCTGTTAAATACCAGTTTGCTGTATGTTATTAACAGCCAGCTATGGAAATAAATGCAAGTTTTAACGGAAATCTCTTTAAGAAAATAAATAAATTCAAACGAGTTGAATTGTGTTGTTGATTGTGCAAAATGTAAATATTTTCATAAGCTCTTTTGGCCATTCTATAAAATGGGGTTTTAAAATCACAACCATAATATTCAACTGGGACTTTTTAAATTCATGTTAAAAATATTTTACAAAAATATCTTAGATTTTCTATAATATCGAGCGACATTTTTTTGACTTCTTTATTTTAACATAATTATGTTGATAATTATAAAACACATCTATACCTAATATTTCAACAACCAATGAGGTATGCTATCTGAAATGTTAACTTAACAAAATTGCCAATTAACCATAAGAATAAATCTGTAATATTCGCCTTTCCCCGCTTTCGTATTTTTTGCAAAACTGGGTGATGCCCCAATTATTGCACATTTCAGTTCTATAAACTATTTTTTAATTTAAAAGTATTGCAAATAAACCTATTGACATTGATCAATTTCATGTTTAAGTGAACCGTAGTTAAATTACTGAGTAAGCAAGGACTTGTATGTTGTGGCTGGTTGATAAAGTCTTTCAAAGTATTAGAGCTTCGCTCGCAAGGCCTCGTAACAATCCGATTTGTATTTCTTGTACATGCTGTGCCAGAATTCAATGCGATCAGCATCCGGATTGCGCTGCATCTTGCACTCCCGATCAATCAGCAGATAATCCAACTGAAATTGCTCATTGGCCTTCGGTCTAGCAACGGGTGTCCAGCTTTGTAGGGGTTTGCCATGACGCGCAAAACTCGCCCACATGCGGCACAATTGCTGCGACAGTTGGGCATCGTCTTGGTTCGTCGGTATCTCATCGTTGTCCATTTGGAACAGATAGAACAGCTCATCAGCATGCGATGCGCCGCGCAGTTCCTGTGCCTGGAACATCACTTTATACATGTTGCGCTGGCCCAGGTAGTCGAAGCGATAGAAGTACAGTGGAGCCGTGCTCTGGCAGTTGGCGTGAATCTCCGCTGCGTGCTGCAGATCAATGTTGAAGTGATAGTCGCTCAAGAGATCCATAAGATTTTCGAGTCGCTCCTTTGTCAAAGCTTGTCCATTGAAGTAGAATTGTCGCATATCCTTGGCCACTTCCAGAGCCTCGGGGGCCTCGGGTTTCTCGACAAGATTACGCGGTACAAGGCGGGCCATATCCTCATCGTAGAGCTCCAGCTTGCGTCTGGCATTGAGGAGCATTGCAATGCCCTCGGCTGAATTGTAGCCCATGATTGTAGGCATGCCCTGCAGACGCTCCTTGTCATGCATCAGGTCGAGTATGCTAGTGGTAATAAAGCTATCCGGACTGCTTTCCTCTTCTAGCACGGGCTTAAAAACCAGCGGCAATTCGCGACGTCGCTCGTCGGGCGTCAGCACATTCATAGTTCGCGCCAATATGCCATTGGGCGTCACCTGCTCTGATTGCAGAAACCTCAGTAGATCGCTGTCCAGTTCGATGTTCTTGCCCTGTAGCAGCTCGGCCAGTCTTCGCGCCTTGTACGAGCCATGCTTCTGAAAGACCCACTCCATGTTGCCAGTGCCGCTCTGCATGATGGCCTTGTGGAACAATTTGTTGGCATGCGCCGCATACGTATGCAAATGCACTGCAGCCGCACCAGCACTTTCGCCAAACAACGTCACGTTCTGCGGATCTCCGTTGAAGCTGGCAATGTTCTGCTGGATCCACTGTAGCGCCAGACGCTGATCCTTCAGACCCGCATTGCCATAGATGCCAGCTCCAGGTAGACTAAGAAAACCCAGGGCCCCCAGTCGATAATTCAAGGTGACCACAATGACCTCCTCCTGCATCAGTTGCGCCGGGAAAGTGCTGCAAGGTAACAAGTTGCATCAGTACATATTTTTTTTAATAAATCCCTGCACTCACTAATCCTTGTTGCTGTTGCCAAACCAGAAGCCACCTCCGTGAATCCACACCATCACCGGCAGCGGCGTCTTGGCCTTGGAGTTGCTTTTGGGAGCGTAGACATTGAGGAACAAACAATTCTCAGAGCCGACAACTTCTTGGGTGAAGGGATCACGTTGATGCGACACATCACGCTCCTGGCTGCAGTCCAGCTCATGCTCCACGAAACGCTCCAGCGGCACCGGGCTCTTCAAACATCCAAATGAAACCGATTAATATTTTGTATGCTGCTCCACGTGCCGAACGCTTACCCGATAGCGCAGCTCTCCCAGTGGTGGCTGGGCATAGGGCACGCCCAGGAACCTTTCATATTGGAGGCCACTCGGCAACTGATGCTGCTCCCCAACAACAACACCTTGCTTCACAGTCACTTTCACCTGAACAAATTTTATTAGCAGAATAATCACATTTTGTCTGGCAGTGAACCGCTCACCTTCATACTGCTGTACAATCTGATGAACCTTTGAGAGCGTCCACGAAGTTGACCAAAGCTTAGCCACATTGTTTTGGCTGCGGGTCCAAACGATAGCAATGTCCAACAATTGATTTCGAAAGACAAACCAGCTTTAACATGAACTTTAGACTGTGTCGGCTTCTAAAATGTAAAAAGCAATCAGCTGTTACGTTAACCCGTCGATAGGCGACGGGTGCTTTTCACGCACATCTCAATTTTGTTGTGTAAACAAACAAATTCTGGGCATGCCCCTCAAATAGAGCATTCTAATTTTGAATAGACATTTCTGGCGCGTTTCACTAGGCGACGTATCAAGCTAAAATTTGTGATGCTTTTAATTTATGTATTTTTCACAGTGGAACTTTCTTATTTGTATATATTTTTTTAATTTTATGAAGTTTAAAAAATTTACGATAACATGTCGTAAACTATGTTGTGCGCAAATTCTAGTTCCCAACTTTTAAACTATGCGTTGATAGTTCAGTTCAGTGAGTCAATAGGGACTAAAAGTTTTTTTAATAAATATTTCGTAATAGAATGCTTAATTTTTAGATTATTTTAGTCAAGCGTTAAATCAACTGAATATTCTCTAAGGAAACTTAATCTTTGGCATGCTTTAATGGTTTTCCTATCTGATTTTATTTCCCGATAATTCACTGAACTAACAACAACTCAGCACTTTCGCTACAGATTAAGCATTAGATTAGATCAGGGACATAAACAAGGTGTTTATATATTTATTTGTATACCCTCTACTTATTGGGTGGGAGGGTATTATAATTTGATGGAAGTTGTAGCAATGTATGCGACAAGTAGAAAACTGTCCGTATGATCTTAGGACTATAAACTCCAATACTGATTCCGACTAATTTACATATTGAATTAGCTTTATTATTCTTATGACCCGAAATTAAACACATTGGTTTACACATTTATAGTTACATTTAAAATGTTTCTAAGTTTTATTTGACTAGTTCCATTGCATAAACATTAATACAAGTTTCGAATTCATTATTTATGTTTTCAATATAATTTGTTGTGGTTTTTTCTTGTTTTTGTCATGAAAGGGCTAAGTTTTGCTGTAACTATCGAGGTTCGGCAGCACCAACAACAACGGTCGAGCTGGCAGTTTGAGATCCGAAAGAATTGGTGTTTTAGTCAGTTAGAAACGGGGCAAGCCCCGAAACAACTTAAAAAAGGGTTGAGCTTCTTTCGATTTCAAACGAATGCAAACTCACCGTTGTTGTTGTTGATGTTTTTGTTTGATGTTGTTGTTGTTGTTGCGATGCCAAAGGGCCTGCACATTAGATAAGGTAATAATAATGTTAATTAACTTTAGTTGTAGTTTGTTGTTTAAGCATAGTTTTTGTTGTTCACACCAAAAAATTGGAAACATTTACACTTATGTACATACATACATGCACACACATTGAACATACATACATTCAAACACTTAATAAACATTTATAATAGTAATAATAATCATAATCATAATAATAATAATAATAATCATCATATTTAAACTGTAGTAATAGGTAATAAGTATATAGCAAACATTGACAAACAATTTCTTCGTCTACAAAGTATGCCATATCTATATTATTTATGTATATATAAGTATTTATGTTCGAGACTCTTTTAGCCATGGTTTTGCATTGTTCATTTTTTTTGTTTTTCTTTTCTTTTTTTTTTATTTGCGATTTCTCCTTCATCATCATCGAGTTGTTGTTGTTCTTGGTTTTCTTGGTTGCTATTAAAATAAGGGTCACAAAATTCTTTTACAAATAGTAAATTGGTGTTTTGTTCTTCTTCATCATCGTCATCATCGTCATCGTCGTCATCATCATCGTTCATTTCGACTATTAAATCTAAAAACGTCGTAGCGCCAAAGTGCGCTTCAAATAGAGACAAATGGCCCGATGTATCAGCTCGTACTGCTCGGAATTCTGAACCATGCCGCCGCGTTGCAGCCGCAGATTGCATACAATGCCCAGAATGTCCACAAAGATGTCTGGCATCTTTGGCAGCTTATCGAAGCTGACACCCTCCGCCTCAGCCGTCTGCTCCACAATGTGTCGTATGTGCAATATTGTATTGCAGCTAAAGCTGCTCTCCGTGTCCGCATCGGCGGCATTCGGTGTAGCCTCTCGTGCCTCCGTCATGTCCGCCATGGTCAGAGTTTTGCTCAACATGCCCGTCAGCGAATATGCCAGCGATTGTCGCAGTTGACGCACAGCATTCATGATGGCCGTGAAGCAGCCGGTGCGTCCAATGCCCGCCGAACAATGGATGATGGGCAACGGTTGCACCGCATTAAATATATCCTGCTTGTAAATGTCCAAACGTTGCGCAACCAAATGGGCATTGCACGTGCTTCGCTGCTCATCGTAGTTGTCGAACTCCGATTCGCATTTGCCCAAATTGAGCACATGCAAACAGGTGTCCAGCAGCGTATTAATATCGCGCGGCGAATGATGATCTGGCCAGTCGGGATACCAATAGTGATAACAGCATATCTTTTGCAAATAATACTCCAAACGCCCGGCGCTCTCCGGCACATTGATACAGTACAACAGCACCAGTTTGCGCACTGAGTAACCATTGCGTCGCACAATGCCCACGTTCTTGACCAAAAAGAAACTGCCATCGGCGGGCAGCGTGCGACGCAACGTCTCGTTTATCGTCACCTTTGCCGAATCCACAGCAATGTGCCAGCGTGTGTTTTGCTGCTCTCGTTCCCGCTCTGGCTGCAGTTCACCCAAGCCCAAAGCACTATCCGTTGCTGCTGTTGAGGGCAACAAATGCGGCTCAAAGTATTCGCGTGCCAGCGCGCTCAACTCAAACACCTCGCCTTTGGCGGCAACGGCGAACAGTTCGTTCACCTCGATGGGAAAGTAAACGGCGCACTTGTTGCGATTGCTCTCCGTGAAATTGGTGAGCATAACGATCTTCTGATAGTACTGCTGCAAGATGTGTGATTTGTCCACATGCGGGCTGCTGCCGCCGTCCAAGCAGCGTCGAATATAGCGCTGTGTATTCTGATACACCATCAGCCAGAACTCGAAGATTGTGTTGGGCAGCGGGCCTTGGGAGGCCACATAGCACTTGGACACATAGTCTGGGCCCTAAAAAACCAGTTGTTAATTAATCCTCATTCGATAGTTAACAGAAATGTATTTTTACCTTGATGTAATTGGCATTGATGTAGGGCAAATCCTCGTTGGCCAATAGCGTCGCCTTGTTCAGTTCCTCGCCATTTGCCTGAGTTGGCGGTGGCGGTGGCATGAGGCCGCTCTGCTGATGCTGCTGCTTGAGGCTCAACAGCTCGGTGGCCTCGCTCTCGAGCAGCACACGCGAATGTTCGTTGGGCAATATCGTTTTGTAGCGATTCTTTGTCTGCGAACCAAACACCATTGGCTTCTCCTGGTGATTGGGCGGCAGGTCCCAAAATTCTTTGTGCAGATCGCGAAAGATGCGTTTCTGCTCGTCGCCATCTAGCTGCGGCAGCGTTGTAACAATGCTCTTAACCACCGCCTGATACATTACCAGCAACTCGCTGTCTTCCGATGTGGGTGGCACTTGATTTGTGGGCGTGCCGCCCTCGCGTCCCAGCACCAAAACTGGCGGCTGCTCCAGGTTCGCCTTGTAGCTGTGATCAAACACATGATTCAGCTTGATCAGATCGAATTGATTGAGTGGATTCGAGGCACTCTGCAGCATCTGTATGCTGGCCAAGTAGCTCTTAAATTCCTCACTGGTTGTCTGCGGAGACAAAGGACGCGTCATAATGTTGCGTATGCCAACAGCAACGCCGCCAGCACCTACCGCGCCTGCGGCACAGCTGCAGCTGCACAAGACAACGCCGGAAGCGTCCGCATGGCCAGCTGGTGACTTCAGCTTCAACGGCTCGCTCGGCTGCAGATCGGAGGCGGAGCCAAAGCACAAAGGCTGCTTGCTGCTGAAGTCCAAATATTGCGAGCTGCTATTGCCGCCACGATTGCTGTTTAAATTCTCGGTGCTAAAGAACTTGCGTTGATGCGGCGCCTGGACCCCGGCTGCAGCGCCACAGCTGCACACGGTCAGCTTGGGCTGCTCCAGCTGCAATTGGTGCAGTTGTAGCTGCAGCTGCTCCTGGCCACCAGACATGATTGGCTGACCACTCATGTTGAGCGTGAGACTCTGATTGCTGCCGCGCCGCTCTAGCAGGCCGCGCTTGGGCGTCTGATTGGCCATGGAGTTGAGCTCACCACACGAGTTGGTCGTGTGACTCTTCAGGGTGATGCTGTGATTGGAGCCGCGACGTCTAAACAGTCCCTGACGCGTGCACTGCGCGCTGCCCGCAGCGACAGTTAATTGATTGTGAGGCTGGTGCAGTTGTTGCTGCTGCTGCTGCTCCAGATTGCAGCTGGACTTGGAGTTGCTCACCGAGCCCAAGCTGTAGTTGGACACACTCAGCCCGCTGTTCATCAGATTGCCACACGAACTGTGCAGATTCAATGTGAGGCTGTGATTCGAGCCGCGACGCTGCAGAAGATTCATGGAGCTGGCCATGCTCTTGGCCTGCATGCCCTGGCTGCCCGGCAGATCCATTGACTTTTGCTTGTACGGCGACTCCACACTCGAGCTGGGCGTGAACTCCACCAGAGTCAGGCACTCGGGCAGCGTCTTCAGGTTCGTGCTCGACGAGTGCAGCAATGGATTCAGTTTGTGGGCGCTGCGTGGTGCCAGATTTGCGCCCAGAGTAAACTTGCTGCTGCTGTTGCCGCTGCCGCTGCTATCGACGCTGGATGCTGACTTCAATTCGTCCGCATCCAGTGAGCTCTGATATGGATTCTGCTTGCGATGATACATCAGCCAATCGCTGTTATTGACGCCCGGCGACTTGCGACGTGTGGTGCGGCGACTATGAAGCGATTGCTGAGTGTCCAGGCGCGACAACGACGTGGAGTACAGACTGGAGGCCGTGGGCTGTATGAGCATGTTGCCCTGGCTGACATGACCGCTGCTGCAGGGCGTGGACATGTCGTGAGATTCATTTATGTGCTGTACCACAATCGACAATTCCGTCTCGTTGGCAGCCGAGTCCAGGGAGCGCGCCTTCTCCTTGGTGCTCTTAATGGTGGGAGTTTTGGGTTTGGCCAGCGATGCTGGCGATAGCTGTTGCTGCTGCTGCTGCAGTTGATGCTGCATCGAATTGCCGCTCTTGCTGGCCAGCTGCACATCGGTGATGCGTATGGTGAGATTGTTTTTGTTTTTGCGATTCTTGCGGCCCGCCTCCTGTTGTTGCTGCTGCTGTTGCACGACTGCAGCAGCATCGTTTGCTTGCTGCTGTTGTTGCTGATTGTCAGGCTCCTCAATGGATGTTGCGATGAGAGTTGCTGGCGGGGCAGGCACGGCATCCTGAACCACATGATCGATTTCGGGAAATCGAAAGAAATTGCCGTTTTTATAGCCAGCCGAATTTATGATGTTCAGCGGTGAACCGGAGAGTGAATGATTCAAATTCAGATTGTTGATGGAGGCCAGAAGTTTTGGGGAGTAGCTAAGGCGGCTGGAGGAATCGTTGTTAAGGAGATTCGGATTCGGATTTAGGGTCGGTGTAGTGGTTGTCGAGCTCTCCTCTCTAAAAAGGATGGTGGGTGAGTTATGTTCGCTTTTCGATAAATACAGACTATCGCGGTCGCGATCCTGATCGTTATCATGATCGACGCTACTCTTTTTTGGTATTGTGTTCTCCTTGTTGGCAAAGAAGGTGCGTCCTCCATCCTGCTGTGGCGAGCACGAACGCCGATCGTACAACGAGAAGCGTTTGAATTTGCGATTTAGCGTCGTCGGCGATTGCGGCAACGGAGATTGATGCTGATGCTGCTGTTGCTTGGGATTGGCAATTGTAAATTGTTTTGGTGTATATTGCTGTGCATCCTCATCGACTGCTCCTCGTGGTTGCCCAGATGCCTCACTTGATGCATTTATTGTGGTTGTTACTGCTGCAGTCGCTGTGGGCGAGGGAAACTCAAAGGAGGTCTGCAGATAGTCCAGGGGTGTGAAATAGGGAGTGGGCGTGCTCTTGTTGCTCTCCACGTCCACATCGGCATCGACAGCGACGGCGACAGCGACAGCGTTGGTATAGGGGCACTCAATTGATGCAATAACTGCATGTTCTTTGTTGTTGTTTTTTAACTTGTCCATTATATACACACACAAAACACACACAAAACGCGCTCCGCTCGCTCGCTCGCACTGCTCGTTCGCTGCCTCGCTCTCTCTCGCTCGCCCTTCACTTTGCTTGGCTGCGCTGCTGTTTTGGCTAGACGAACGCTGCCATGCAGTTGCTGTGATGCCGTCAAACGGTTAACATTATTGCCTTGCACTTTGGCCACTAGCTGTTTGATTAACTAAATGAGCATTGCAATTCAATTACGTTTTTCACGCGACTCAACCAACAAAAAAAAGGAAAATAATCAACCTAAACACAACTAGTGTGACCAGGGCAATATGCATACAGAAAATACGCATATCGATATATCGATAGGTGTATATAAATACAGCTAACTCTGGTTGGTATTTAATAGGCATTTTGTCTAAGAAATATATGGCGTTAGCAGCCCTATTTCAACTTGACCGTTGAATTTCAAAATTAAAATTTAAAAAAATGTATGTAAACGAAGTTTGCTGGCACGCTCATGTGCAAAAGAGACCATCAAATGGGACATTGCGTTAGCGGGCCAATTTTATTTTGGCCGCATCATTTCAATGTGAATTTAGTTTTCGACAGGCATTATAGAACTTAGAACACACAATATAGAGCTAATTTAACTTAAAAAATTTATGTATGTAAAGAAGGTATACTAGCTTATCAGGAGATCAGAGTTCATCCACAAGCGTAGCATGGTGCGATTTTGTGCCAAAAGTGCAGCTTCCTCCAGGTATTTAAAATGCTTGTCATCAAACTGTGGTATCATCATTTCCTCCGGCGATTGCAAGCATATCGCACAGACGCCTTGCCGATCGCTAATTCGTTGCAATCGCTGTTGATGAAAGCTGAAATAACTGACAGAATCTGCAAATGCTGGTGCTTGTCTGTTGTCGCTGGGACTGCGTCTCTGCGCCTGTTGCTCATCACAAGCTGATAATGATAATGAATTGCCCTTAAATGCAACAGCACTTGCAGCATTGCCACATGCCAGTCGTTCAAATTGCAATTTAAGCGCATTAATATCAACATCGTTGGCGTTGGCAGCAGATCTTGCTGAGTTTGCAGACGTTGCCTTCATCGGCGATCTGTTATAGTGGTGCTTCTTTGATTTGAATTTGGATTTGGAGAAGGGGGAGGAGCAGATCTTCATTCGGTTTGTTTTTTGATCAGCATCTGCATCGGCTCTAAACAATTTGGGATCAACACGGACAATATGCGGCTTTGGCTGTTCGTCAAATATTCGAAACTTTGTGTCGGCGGTCATCTTGTTGTTCGCTTTGCTTCCCTTGATCTGCTGTTGCTGCTGCTGCTGCTGAACTGACTTGAGCGAGATATTTACTTGATTGAGACGTGGCGATATCATAACCTTAACCCCAGCACCAGTCTGGACAGCGGCTGCGTAGCTCATTCGCATGCCCTGCATTGAGGGAGACGACGGTGAAGTAATCGTCATCGGCATCGTCATCGAAACAGGCATCGACGTCGACATCGATATTGGCACCTGCATTTGCATCGGCGTCGGCATAGGCATCGATCGCTTCATGTACTCACCGAGAGGCTTGCGACGGACTGGAACAAATTGGCAGGGCTGCTCCTTGCACAAATTATCTATAGTGTCGTGTTGTTGTCTCCTTTTTGCATTGCGGTTCTTGCGTTTGATGAGCGCAGCCGCTGTTTTTGTTTTGGTTGCCGCCAGTTTCGTTTTCGTTTTGCGTCGTCCTTTGCTTACCACTGATTGACTGTCTTTTTCGAACGGACGCATTTGAAAATTCCAAAAACAAATTAATGATTATTTCAATTTGTGCGGCATAAATGCTGTCTTTTAAATAGGTGACTTACCGATACCGGGATGTAGTTTTCGCGGAGTTCTCTGATGTTTTTTGTTGCTGCTTTCATTTTACAAAATTTGAAACTTGTGCTACCTTTGCCTGACATTCAATTAAAAATGTTCGATGTTCTCTGCTCACACCTAGTTCACAGCTAGAACGTTTTAGATATCGTATCAAACATTCAAATAAATACTTCAAAAAGAGTAAAATGTTTCCTGCTCGTTTTTTTCAACGTACACAAGCTCTCTATCTAAATTATGCGTAAGTTGATCACACTTAAAAACGGTTAATGGTCTGAACTTTCGTTGCATTTGATTACTAGGCTATGCTCCAATAGATGTTACTCGGAGTCGAAGGATTGCTTACCAAATGTCTTCTTTTTGGGCGGAGGCTTGGGGAAGTTACAAGGCGGCATAAAGGAAGAGGAATATTTTAGCTCGATCAACCAGGGACTGATGTGCAATATACGGAAGCACATTGAAAGCTCCAAAAATGCCGATTACCTGCGTCAATGGGAGGAATACCAAAAGAGTCTGGATCATGCTGCCCTCTACAATACCACATGCCTGAACAAATACAAGGACATTCACGAAGAAGCCTTCTTTTTAAATGAGGTAATTACATTGTGGGAATTTGCTTTAACTTGAGTCGAACGTAACTATTGTCCATTTAATTAGAACACAGAATGCTTGAAACTCATGATGAGTCGTGCTAAAGTCCATGGTAACACTGGCGATGATGCTTGACTTGCAAATGACAATCAAATGCATATTTTGTTTTACGAAATTATTTTTTTCTCCACATACATACATGCCTAAGGTATTCCCGTTTTGAACACATACAAAAGACATAGAGTTGTTATCAAAATGAAATAAATTAAAGCTAGACCGTTACAACCGCATTTCGATTCCGCAATGCGTTGGCATCGCCGCGCAGAGCGAAATAAATGGTATCTCGACCGTTACAACTGCTTTTCGATTCCGCGACGAGTTGGCATCCCTGCATCACCAAAGCAGCTGTTAAATTTCATATTTGCTCGCAATACAACGCATAAATCACACGCTATATATAGTAATAAATATATAGTACATAAATCAACCGGTATATAAATCAACATGTTTACATTGCGTCGCATTAGTCAACGTCTAAATCCTAAACAAATCGAGTAAGTTCTTTTGCCACAAACTGTCGAAACCGAAACTTTGGCTTGCAGCATTGCATAAGATTGCATAAAAATAAACATTGCACTAATTATATTTATTTGCAGACAATTGAGAATGTCGCATGTGGGTGAACTGGGAAGTGGAGCGGGCAAAGGCGGTGGCGGTGGTGGCTCCATTCGTGAGGCCGGCGGCTCTTTCGGCAAAATGGAAGCAGCTCGCGAAGAAGAGTTCTTCTACAAACAGGTAAATATTGATTAAATACACTCTTTAAAAGTTGTATTCTGTATGCAAATGTATAATTACAGCAAAAGGAGCAGCTGAAGAATCTGAAGACCAAGCCAGACACCAAGCCAGATACGCCCAAGAAATGAGATTAGCAACACCAAATTAGAGTTTAGACGTGTTTTTTATTGATGTCAAAAAGACTTGCCTTGTGACTGTCATTAGCAAACAGCTGACAGCTACATGTGGTTGCCAACGATATTGATTACAAATTATAAAATAAAAGGAAAATAAATACAATTAACTGAAGATTATTTGAATGCTTCATAGTATAAACCAAAGACGAGCTGCCAGTTGTTTACAAATTTGGTGTCAGCTGTCGTTGATAATTGATAGAAAGTGTTTGTTGCCGACTGATAAGCTTTGGGAGAGAGAGCAACTCAGATTAAACAGAGACCCCAATGCATAGAGGCTGAATTCGACAGCAAATAGAAAACAGTTATCACCGGTTAAGACAAGTGTGCATTCACATGGCGGCTACAATACAGAACAGCCTGAAAGTGGCGCTGAGGGAGCGCATGAAGCAGTTGCTCGGTTGCATAACACCCGAGGCACGCAACCAGCAATCCCAAGCGGTGACCGCAAAGGTATGTCTAGGAATTGTTCCTGTAACCCGAACTAAGCAGCTGCTCTCTGGGGATTACAGGTGTTGCAGAATGAGGCATTCCGTCAGGCGCAACGTGTCAGCATCTATTTGAGCACCAGCGATGAGCTGGACACCACGGCCATCATCTGTGAGATGTTTCGCCTGGAAAAGATGGTCTTTGTGCCCAGCTATCAGGGCAGCAAAATGAAGATGGTGCGTCTGTGTGACATGAGTGAATACGAGAATCTGCCGCTCACCAAGTGGAACATTAAGCAGCCAGACTTTAAGGAGACGCGCGAGGATGCCATGACAAATGGTGAGCTAGTTGGAAACCCAACACAAATGCATCGCTAATTAATCATTACAGGGCATGGCATTGATCTCTTCATTGTGCCCGGCGTGGCATTCACACGCAGTGGCGATCGCCTGGGTCACGGCAGGGGCTACTATGACAAATACTTGACGCAGCACGCCGAGAAGTATCCCCACAAGAAGACCTCCATAATGGCGTTGGCACTCAACGAACAGATCGTTGGCAACGGGGAGCTGCCCATGGATGATCACGATGTGCGCTTGCAATGTGTTGTTACAGAGAGTTCTTAAGTTTAATCACACGTTACGTACAAAATTTGTATAAATCGAATATATATATAAACAGAACACATTCCTAAATGCGGAGCTGCTGCTGCTACTGTTGCTGATCCTAACGCAGGTAGGGTGGTCTGGAGCGGAGTCCACGACCACGCGATCTGCCGCTATAATGCGGTGATGTGTAATGGGATTCGCTGCTGGTGAAGTGCGATTCGGCGTTGCTCGAACGATATGGTGTGCCAGTCGACTCTGACCAGCTGGAAGGCGAACCAATACGCATCAGTTTCTTTTGCCTGCAAATACAATTGAGCATTAGCTAACAAGTATTTGGATATAGCCATCTGATGTGCTCACCTGTAGGCAGCTGCCGCTGAGATGCGAGAGCCGCGATTGCGTCCCACACGTGAACCTCGCAGCATTGAGGGTATTTTGTTGTAGCCCGTTGGACCAGTGGGCTGTGCGCCGCACGTCTCCAGTGCCAGGAAGTCGTCCACATGCAGCGAAGGCGGGCGTGAGGTGTTTGGCGGCCTGGAACGGAACAAGTCGCCACGCGAGGGCGGCGGTCGTGCAAAGCCACGACCCCGCACTGCCGATACAAACATTTTCTTCTCCGGTCGACCCGTTGCGGGCTCCACCTCAACACGACGTGTGCGGAAACAGGGCGCCGTGGGCGTCATCTCGCGATTGGATTGCGGCGAACCCGACAAATGCAGCACGCGCTTGCAGTCACCCGTGAGATTCAAATCGGGATTGAGACACGCATTGGCCAAGTCGGTCAAGTCGCAGGCAATGCGCTCGTAAAGCGGCTCGTTCATATCCTCGATGACCTCAATGGGCAGCGGTTCCAGCCAGTAGCGTGCTGTCAGCTGCGCATTCTCGGCTGTCGCGCAGAAGCGTGTGAAAATCGGACGTGCCTCATACTGAGTGACAATGCCCTCGGCTTGTGGCAGATAAGGCTCCACATTAAGAGGCCCCGTGACGCCAGCATTGCTGCTGCCGGCTGCTGCGTTTGGCTCGCCTTCGACAGGTGTTTCTGTGGCTGGTGCGGCGACTGCAGGCGTTTCTGGCTCCTGCTTTGAAGCGTACAGCATAATCAGTTGTTTCAAATCGCAAACGGCCGCTTCGTTGGCCACCGCCTTGTGCTTCTCCAGCACTTTGAGTATGCGCTGCAAGACGGGTGGCTTGTCCAGCTCCACGTCCTGAAACTCGAGCAGCTGGGCCAGTTCTGTGGCGCCCAATTTGAGGGTGCGATGTGGCATAGCCGACATGGCTGTGGGTGGTTCTATTTGAGTCAAGGAGCGCAGCAGCAGGATCAGTGATTCAATGTTTGCATTAAACTCGACCGTCTCGTTGTGCAGTATGACACGCTCCATCCAGGCCTGGAACTCGCTAATCTTTTGCTTGAGCAGCTGCGCCAGGTGATAAAATGTGAAGCTACAAAACAAAAGGCAACCAAAGAAGCGTTAGCAGATCATCAAGCAACGTAAAGCGGAAACTTACTCGTGCTCGGTGAGTATGACGAGATTGCGCACTGCCAGAATGGATATGCCGTGTGTCACCTCCACGCTGGCCAGGTTGCTAAACACAGCATCAATGATGCGTGGTATCAACTCTTTGGGCGGCAAGGCGGCCGACAGATTGAGCGCCGGATGTGCCGTCGACTTGTGCGATATCAACGAGATGCCCGAGTCAAGAAAACTGTCCAATATGCGGTGCACTGCCTCCTGGCAATTGGACACCGTCTCGTTGAACTCATTCAGCGACAGCAGCGATTGAAAGAGTTCCCAGAATTTGCCCGACAGTATGGACAGCATCGAGCTCTTCAGAGGCGCAAATGCGCATAGACGCGTCGAGAAACGCAGCAATCGCTCCAGATTGGTGGTGGGCATGCAGTTGGCAGTCTGGTACTCGGTGCACAGCAGCTCCATGATTGTCTTGGCAATGAGCAGCGTCATGTTTGGCGCCAGATCTGAGAGTTGCATGCAAACGCGCTGCAACAGCTCCGACAATTGGGGGAAACTCGATGGCGCCAACGCCTCCACCAGCTTGGCAATCTGTCCACTCTGTGGATGCAGATGTGCTGACCACAGCTTGCGCTCTGTGATCAAGCGCTGCTTGTGCTGCGCCTTTAGCTGATCGCACAGTGGCTGTGACATGGGCAACGGCAGCGGCAACAGCTCTGCCAACAATTTGAGGCCGGGTATAAAATTGGCGGGGCCATCAATGTTCTTCAGCACTTCGCGCACCATTTGGGTCCACAGCGACTTGTGCAGCGATTCCTCGTCCTGCTCGTGGGGCTGCGTGTAAGCCAACAGTGATTGCACTACCTCCAGCTTGCACTGTTCCACCTCAGCGCCGGCCTGACAGCGTGTGGGATAATAATAGAGCAGGAAATAGACCTTGACCAGATGATCGATGGCCGTCAAGTCCTTGTAGGTGCCGTCGCGACACAGTATGGCATAGGAGAGCAGCTCGCGCAGAATCTGCAGCGTGGGCAGCATGATCTGGCAGCAGTGCACGCCCTGAATGGTCATCAGGGCTGGCGAGTGCATGCCTGGCTGCTCGAAGTAGGTGCAGAGCCGCTCCATAATCTGAATCATTAGCTGCACACCGTCTGCCGCATACAGCTGGAGGGCAACAAAGCGATGCTTGAGCTCCTCGGTGCCCAGCCGCTTGGATTGCTTGATGCCTGGCGGCGGGGTTGACTTGGTGGTGACCAGAAAACGCAGTATGCGTAAGGCCATAATCAAATCACCGGGAAATGTGGTCAGATAATCAAGAGAGCGACCAATTACCTCCACAAGCGGCATAATATCATCGTAGATAAACACATTAATCGCCTCCAATGGCTTCATATACACGTACATCTCCTGCAGCACAGCCGACACCGAGGGCTCAAAGGTCTCGTGGTTTTTGGCCAGCTCCAGGATGACAGCGCCATGCTCGATTAGATAGTCGAGCTGTTCGCAGTAGCGTACACATGCATCGACCATGTCGACGGCATAGCTGAGAACGGGACTCTTGTATTTGGTGCCCGGCGAGCTGAGTTGGCGCTGCGACTGCAGACGCTGCTCCTTCTTGATGAGGTCCATGAATATCTTGAGGTTATTGTTCAATCCCAGCACCTCAATGGTGTGCTGACGTCCAGCCGGATCGCAGGTCTGCGAATAGAGCGCATGCATATGCGTGGCCAGTTTGATAGTGTCGTATTCGGGAGCTGCAGCCGTGTACACTATGGCATCCAGATGGTAACGCGTCTCCACCTTGTAGGCCAGTTCAATGCCCAGGCGGGCTAAGCGCGGCAGAACAGGACGCAGAATGCGTCCGATTTGCTGGAATACATTGCCTGCAAATACGGGATTGGGTTCGGTTTGAACGGCCACATCAATTACTGGAGTCGCTGGAGAAACATCAGCCTTGGCTTCGCCTTCCTTTTCTGCGCTATCCGAGGTGTCCAACGGCTTATCGGTCTCTTCTTTTTTAACTGCTCACGAAAGGGGAATATCAAATGAAAATGCGATCGTCGATTAGTTCAAGCTCTGCTCACCTTCTTGCTCTTGCTCCATGCTTGTGTTGTGGCTGGGATCTCGGGGCACCTCGTCCAGTCCGAGCAGTATTGCGACAATCAGTTGCGTCACCTCAAAGGCATCGTCCACAAAGTAATCGATGCCCACATGAGACTTGAGCATGGCATGCATCAGATCTAATGTGCACAGGAATGTTGTAGCTGGCAGATCCTTTGAATTGCTCAAGATCAGCAGCAACGACTCCGCCAGCGAGAGCTGGGAAAAGTACGATTGCAGCGCATTGGCAAAGCTTCGCTGCGCGCTGGGATCGGTGACCAGCTCGAACTTCTTGGAGACAGGCAGAAAGCGACGCGGTTGCTGAAAGCTCAATTGATTGGCCAGCAAGGCATCCATGAGCATCTCGAAGGCAAACTCAATTTGCTGATACACTTCCTGGGGCTGTCGCTCCATCTTACGCACAAAGAGCTGAATGCAACTCTTCCGCACGCTTTCCAGCGCCTCGTAAAGATGCAGCTTCTTGATGATGGCCTGCAGCGCGTATTTGGTGCGCGTCAGCTTAGCCGTTTTCATCGACTCGACAATCTGCTGATAGCCTTTGGTTTTTTCGGCCAGGAAGTGCTTGATGCCCGACTGAGTGTCCAGCATGGAGTACACAGCCTTCAGCAGCTGCAGTTTGATCGACAGTGCCATGTAGGGCTCATGATACAGACTGAAGATGGCCGCAAACGGATCAAAGTTGTGCTGCTGCACCAGATCATTAAAGAGCGGCTCATAGTTGCACAACAACTCGGCCATGCGCGCTCCCAGCTTAATGTGACGGATCTTAAAGGCTGGCTGAGGTTGCATGCAGGCCGCCTGGAAGCTCAGCGCAATCTGCAGCACATTGGCAGCCTGTCGAAGATGGGACTCATCGTTCTTGAAGAACTGCTGCAGCACGAAGTTGCGACGCTTGTAATGTTGCGTCAAGTAGCCCAGCTGATTGTTCAGCTGTTCGCCGAGGTACACAAACTGCTCGCGTTCGTCGACAGTGACGCCGCCGTGCTCCTCATTGAAGGCGCTCACATTGTCCCAACGTATCTGCAGCGATAGCTTCTTGAAGAGCAGTCGCAGCGTGTCCAACTCCTTGCTAAAGTGTGCCTGCAAATCGCCATTGTAGACCAGCAACGGACGCTGCCACGGCTCGAAGGCATCTATAGCTGGCGGCGCAGCAGCTGCCGCCGCCTCCAATTCGCGTTCGTATTCTGCTGCCGCAGCTGCATCCACGCCATCGTCTTCGTCCTCTTCGTCGTCGCCAATAATCTCGTCGTCACTCAATATTGGCTCGAATTGCTCTTGTGGTGTATCGGACCGCTCCCGTTCTCGTTCGCGTTCACGTTCCTCTTCTTCGCGTTCACGTGGCATCGATTCCGAAGACCGGCGATAGGCATGCGAACTCTGCAGTTTGTAGTGCGAGCGGGTGTCTTCGTCATCGTAGTCCATGGTGTCCGGAGAGCGGGGTCTTGTGGGTGAATCAATTGAGACGGGAGGCGTGCGGGGCCACTTGTGCTCGTCGGCATCGGAGCGCGAGCGTTCCGAGCGCTTGCGACGCGAGCGATGGCTCGAATACTCAGGCGATCGCGACCAATCACGCGGCGCCTTGTCCCGCGAGCTGCCAAAAATAACAAAGATTAATGGTTGACAATGTCAGCGAAGTGAAACAATCTTACCATCGCAGGTATTCTCTGTCGTTGCTCTCTGAATGCGTGTGCGTGCGAAGCGGTGGCGGCGAATGATCCGTGGAGTGCGTGGAGCGTCGAATGCGCCGCAATTCACGTTGTTCCTCGTCCGCATGCGGGTGGTAATGATCCCGTGACATGCCATACTCGATGTCTTCGTGCTCGTAGTCGCTCACGCTTACACTGGCCTTGTGTGCCGTCGTTACCAGAATCTCACTCGGTTCCGACCAACCGGTCTCCTTTAATACTTCCTCGGGCAGCAGTGCATTGTGCGCTTCGCCGCTCAGATTGCAAATCTCAGGACCAATGATAGCCGGCTCGCACGGCAGTGTCGGGCTGGCAATGGGTTCCGTCACCGAGTTGGTCAGAATGCCGTATACGGCGAGAGTGATTGCACTATACCAGCCACGCAGGACGAGTCCATCGGTGGGAATCTTCTCCTGCGAGCAGTCGAGATGAATGCAGTCATTCTGATTGTATCGCAGTAGGCCCAGGATCTCGAATGCCGATGCGCCCGGCATGCCCAAATCGTTCACAAAGAATTCCAGATCGAATTTCGAGGGATTCGTGGCGCCCAAACGAACGCCACCCGGAAAATCGGCTTGAACGCGGGCGCCCAGTGGAATAATGCGGACTTGCGTTATAAACACCGGTTTGGGAAACTGCACCAGGTCCAAATTTATGTCCTTTGAATCCCAAGCGCATGTAAATATATTAAATATTTGTGTAGATGTTTGTGCATGTGCATTTATTGGAAGAAAATGCCAATTGTCGACTTACGGTGACTTCTTCGTGCGAGAACGTGTCAAAAAACAGCAGCTCAGCTCCATCGTCGGCGTCGGCCATTTTGGCTTACAATTGTGTTGCAACAACAAATGTACTCCTTATATTAAGTAAATTTATTTAAAACAAATAAACAAGCGTCCGTCGGCAAAATTTTGTTGGAATTCACTGTGTGACCGTCGCGGTTATGTTAACAAGTAGCCAAATGGCGTTGCCACTTAACAGACAGTGGCGCTGCCACCTTACAAACAGCAAACTATAAGTCCGATTAATATCGGTATAACGATATGTTTTCAAAAGACTGGCAACCGCGAAAGCAACCGGCCTAAAGCTTCGGCCACACTGACGCCATACAAGTTTCATACGCCGAAGAGTCAGGTAAGTTTTTTGCGCCACAATAAAAATTCCGCAACATACATATACAAAGGCGCATTTATACATATTGTGTGTTTTTAATGTGCAAACAATAAACAAAAGTGCTAAATATACATATATGTGGATAAATACGCCTCAATATATGCGTTATCTGCTATTTATGCAGCTTTTCTTTGTTGCTGTTGTTGTCAATATTTTTTCATGAACTCCATGGCAGGAATTCTTGCAGATCATTGTTGGACTAATACCTGTATTTTCTCTATAGATTTTCACATTATCAAATCAAATTGACCAGAATGTTCGTTGTACGTCGTAGTGCTGCCCGTTTGTACCCAGCAGGAGTGCAGTAAGTAACTCGACTCTAATTAAATGCTAATTACCCGACAGCTCGACAGGAAAATAGCTGTTAAAATGCATTACAAAACTCTTTTTTTCATTAACACGCATACGTAACTTTCGTAACGTGCTATTACTGATAAGATATACTCAATATATATACCCGAAATTTCTATTCGTTTGACCCGGCAAATGTAAAAGTATGTGTGTGCGTGCGAGCAAGTCTGTATGTGTGTGTGCTTGCGACTTCACTGTTGCATAACGATTGCAGACAAATAAGCTGATGAGTACTGTGTTTTTTTTCCCCTTATAGGCTGGCCAAGATGAGCGGCAGCCAAGTCGGCGATTTGGGCAGCGGCGCCGGCAAAGGCGGCGGCGGTGGTGGCTCCATTCGCGAGGCTGGCGGCGCCTTTGGCAAACTGGAGGCCGCCCGCGAGGAGGAATATTTCTACAAGAAGGTGAGTGCCCAACTGTGTGCTAGACATAAATATTTACAATTTATTTACAAAGCGTGATTTTTGTGTGTACATAAATATGTGATAGATGATACTTTCAAGTTTTCAAAAATATACTAAAAAAATCTGGTAGGATCGCATGAAACGGCCGAGGGTGGCAACGCTGGCGGCGGGCGGTTTGAAGCCAAGCTTTATTGGCGACACGGCAACCCATGGAACAACTCGTGAATACCGCATTTTTGAATACGGAAATTGATTTCCTTGTAGTTGAGTCCGGGACCAAAAGCCTTTTGCAATCGATTCGATAGCGCCCAGAGCTCCTCCTTGCCCTCGTGATTTCTAACGATCTTCAAGCCGCTGGTGAACTGCAATCGATGCTCATCTTGAATGAGCAAAACCAGATTCTTGTGATTGTAGGGCTGACGTATGTTCCAGGCCATTATGGCCGATGGCTGCACCAGGCCGCAGAGCAGCATGCCCGTCTCACTCATGGCTGTGCCCACACACTGGCTTCCGCGCTTGCCCAGCACCATAAACTGATCCAAGGCAATGGTGACATCATTTGGCTTCCAGTTGGCCTTCCACAGACTGCCATTGTTGACCACTCGCAGTGGAACGGCCATTTGCACGTCACTCGACAACGAGTGGAAGTACAGCATGCGTTCCATTTGCCAAGCCAGACCATGTGGAGTTAATGTCAAAGCCACGCTACCGTCCCATAGATCGAAGCTCTCGCCTGCAACGGTGAAGGTGCCAAAGTCGGGCAACGGATACGTGAACTTGTTCTCAATGCGCCAAGAGTTCTGTGTGGCCATGTCGTAGACCACAATGCCATGGCCAATGGAATCCGCCATGTACACGTGACCCACATCGCAGTTTTGAGCATCCAGTTCGATGGTGATGGTGACAAAGCGACTGACGTTTATCTTGAAGACGCCCATGGGCAGGCGATGGTGGTGCACCACGTTGCCGCTGGCCAAATCGATGGCATACACCTGGGGTGGACAGTGCTGCTCGAAGTCAATCTCGCCACTGTCCAATATCCACATGCGTCCACATTCGTCAATCTGGATGCGAAACACCGAAGTGAGGCCGTTGCAGTCGGCGCCATGCGATTGATGCCATTCGTAGTTGGGATAGGCGCGCAATTCGGTGCCATTCGGTCGCACCTCGTTGGTCACGTAAGCCAGGGAGAAGGGCACGCCTTTGGCGAATCTCGGAATGGTCACAAAAATGGAAGGCGTTTTGTCGCCGTCTGAAAGTTGTTATATTGGGTCAATGTAATCGACAATTATGCAGATTGCGGTTCTCTGTTCTCTGATAATTCAAATCAACTTAATGCCGTTCAATTAGTGCAACCGGTTTCAAGTGTGAATTACGACGGTCAGCTGTGAGCTGTCAGCTTAATTAGGGATTTACTTACGTGTGTAGTACACGTCCACATCGAGGGGCACGACAGAGTCGGGAATGTAGAGTCCTTCGCGGAGCACACGCTCTCGCTCGTGCTTCGTTGGGAATCCAAACTCCAAATTGCGCGCCTCAAACACGCTTTCCAACGCCTTGGCATCGAAGCCAGCGCCAACGCCAGGTGCTGTGCTGTATTGTCCTGCCGTTAGGGCCAGAAAGCAGCTGACTAGCGTAATTATCCTTATGCAATGTTCGCGCGCCATCATTTCACTTTCGTACGTTGTGCTCTATGTAACGCCTGAATGGTAACTGCGGCTGCGTTGCCAGCAAACGGCGCATGTCTTTCTAATCCGCGCCATCGGCGCTCGCAGCTTCGACGGCTGCCAAGAAACCAACCAGACCTGGTCAATTGGGTCAGCTTCGTTTTAAACTGGTTTAAGTGCACATTAATAGCATGCATTGAAATTCTCATTGTAGCGATTTGTTTGCGTCCACTCTCAATTAACAACAAAAATAATATTAATCAGGGAAAAAAGAGAAAAAACCAAAACCAAAAACCTAAAACGAAAACAACACCAAAAAAAATACAAAAAGTAAGCTGCGCAATTTCGTTGGTTGTCTAATTATTCACAACTTCCAGCGCAGTTCCAGCCTCCACATTGTACTGCACATTTGCATCAAAGTGGAGTCCATTGGCCTCTTACGTATGGCAGCTTATTTATAAATCACATATACACTAACGATAACGTGCGGCTTTTGCGGCTCGATTCACTTGTTAACACCTCGCTGTCTGTTCGCTTTATATTCGCTATGCAATGCATAGAAGAGTGTTATAATTTCGTGGTAATCATTATTTTGATTATTTACTCTGCATTCTCTGCATGCCCTCTTTTATTATGAATTTCAACCATTTAAGCACCCCTCGACAAATGGCTATTAAATCGATTTGAGTAGCCTTTTACTTTTTGTTTCCTCAAAACTCTGGGAACCAGTTTGGAATGCAGTTGTAAAGCAAATAAGTAGAGTATTTCATCGATTACCTTTTTTTTTGTATTTAGAATGAGTTAGTTTGAATCTTGTTGAATATATCATATAATATTAAGATTTATGAATTATATAATTTCAGAAATTTAAACTTTCTTTTACTCTTTTGATAGCAAATTATTGAAATCAAGAGGTAACTTCTAGTCGAATACACTCGACTCCTATTTCCTTACTTGCTTTAATGGCAAACTTAAAGCTTTTCCTGTTTTGTCTGCCTCTTTTTCCATTTCTTTTGGCAGAGTATTTGAGTTTCGCATTTGTTACACAACAATTAGATGAATTTATTTTTTAGCCGGATCCGGTTTTATTAGTTAGTTTGGCCAACGAAATTCAATGAATGTTAAAATTCCCCACGTTCCACGTGTCCGCGAAGCGTCTTCACTTCACTGTGTCACAGCATCTGCGATAAGACGGTCTTGAACTTTGTAGCAAGATGATTAGCGACAAAACATTAACAGATAGCATGTGGAAATGAATTATTATTATGTATTTTATTGATTCCGGCCTATTGGGTAATCGATAGTTGCTTAATTAAATGCGATTAAAATAGAATAAAGAGTAGCCTAAGTGAAGATTAGACGATTGGTCAGATCATCATCGCTGGCAAAGAATACTCCGCTGTGAATATCGTCAAGTGGGCGACGCAATATACGGAAATTCACCTCGCTGGCACTCAAAGTGCCGGTTGGGATTTTCTGCAACAAAGATTTTACTTTGACAGTGGCACAAGGTTAAAGAATTGGGCAGTTTACTCACCTGAAAGCGATTGGAGAGCATCCAGAGCTCCTCCTGGCCGCCGTTGTTGCGCACGACTTTCATGCCGCTGACAAACTGCAACTCATCGGACTTGGCTGGCAGATTGCCAAAATTGCGTGTGGTATACGGAGTCTTGACGTTCCACGCGAACAGCTTGATGGGATTGAAGGTGACGCAGTAGAGATTGTTGCGACTGTCGATTGCCGACGTGGCGCACTCGCTCTTGCGCCTGCCCAGCAGCTTGAACTGATCCTCCATGGCATCGACGGCACTGGCAAAGTTCTCGCGATTGTTGAGCACACTCAATGGCACCATATACTCGCTGACACTGGCCAGCGGATGGAAGTAGAGATTTCGCTTATCATTGTTCACCGTGAAGATGCCGTCCATCAGCGTAAAACTCTCGCCAGCAATGGTGTGCCGGCCATGATCAGGATCGGGATACATGAAACGATTCTCGACACGCCAAGCAGCGTTCGCACTGTGATCGTAGACAACGAGGCCGTGATACGTGACATCCGGCACGTAGATCATGGTGCGTGCACAGTTGCCACGCGGCGGAGGATCTTGCACCAGCAGATTGGGTGCAATGAAGAGCGAGGCGCCCGGCGTATACGTGTTGTTGGGGAAACGGAAGCGATGCAACAAGGTGTCCGTGTTCAAGTCGAACTGCAGCAGTTGTGGTGCACAGATCTGGTTGCCACCCACGTTGCCCGAATCGATGACCCACAGCTGGTTGCACTCGGAGATCTGCAAAGACATGGCAGTTGAGCAGAGCTGTCGTTGAAAGGGCTTCTTTCATCCCACTTACCGATACACGGAAGGCGGAGGTGATGCGATCGCAGTCATCGCCGTTGTTGTTGTGCCAGGCAAAGTTCGGATACGGCTGCAATTGAGGCCCATTGTTGGCCTGCTCGTCGGAAACGGTGGCCAAAGTGTACGGGATGCCCGTGACAAAGCGTGGAATGGTGGTGAAGACGCGTGCCTGGCCATTGGGCATGTAATGAGCCTGCACATCGATGGGAGTGCCGTTCTCCGGCACCAGATTGCCGGCGGCTTCGGCCTCTTGACGATCCTGTGGGTTGGCAAAGCCGTACTCCAATTGCTTCCAACTGTTCACCGTCTCCACAGTGCGCACCGGACGCAGGCCGCCAGGAGGACGTCCAACTCCCGGCAGAAGTCCAGCAGCGTTGGCGGGAGCCAAGCCTGCTGTATAGCCCCTTTGCGCCAGACTAGGTCCACAAAATAAGCTGAGCAGCAGCAGCAGAAGCAGGGGCAGCAATGTATCTCGGAGCCGTATCATCTTGATTGGCAGTTCAATTGTCAATGCGTGTTTGTGTTGGAATGAGTGGTCAGCGCGCTTATCAACAGTTTTTATAGAATATTATTAATGTTTGTTTTGCTTTTTTATTATTATTCTTATTTATTTTTGTTTTGTTTTTTGGAACTGATAATTGTTTTATTCAAGGGTCTGGGTCTGGTCTCTGTGCCGCATTGACGATTGTTGACGTTTAATTAGCTGTATTTGCGATCTAATATGGACCTCTCGTATTTGGCCAGTTGTGCTAACAATTCACCTTGAGTTCGAATTCTACTTTCTCAATTAATTTAATGCCTGGCGAATCTCTTTTTTGCACGCCGCTTCTGCCTCGGGTCACGTTTGCGACTCTTTGCCTGCCAATTAACAACTAAAACGGGCTCGGTAGCATCGCAGTCCAATAACCGATACAGAATCAGGTTCAGGTTAAGTTTCTGCTGGGGATGACAAGCAGATGCCTCAATTTCAGTTCAACTCACGGCACAACGCAGCACAGCACAGCACAGATGCTGTTGATGATGTTTTTCCCGCAATTTGTTAGCAGCTTTGTCTCTTGTTTGACTTTTATGCGCTCTCTCACTTGCTCATTCTTGGCCAGCTTCAACAGATAATAATATGGCTAAATCGCATGAGCAACAACACGATTCCACTCGACGTGTCTCTTGGTTGACGATTTTTTATTTTTGTTTTTTTTTTTTTTTGGGGAATTTGTTTGCATTTATTTTTACGTATGCGTGCTAAAATATTTTTTAACTTAATATTCGTGTTGGCAGTCAGGCAATGGGAATTACGAGCCATGGCTAAGCGGCTTTATAATGCAGAGAAGTTGTCAATTATCGGCAGGCTATAATTAGGTATTTGTACATTTATCAATATTGTCAGTGTCCCATAAATTCTAGTTAATATTTTGCATATTCATCATAATAATTTTTGTGATTTGTGTTTTTGCGTATTTGCAGCAACGTGAGCAGCTGGATCGCTTGAAGAACGACCAGATCCATCAGGCTGAGTTCCATCATCAACAGATCAAGGAGCACGAGGAGGCTATTCAGCGTCACAAGGAGTTCCTCAACAATTTGCACAAGTGAACATCATAATTGGAGATCAGAAGTTGCAGATTAAAAAAGTCTAACAATCTATTTGCGAAACATTTACATTTAAATGCATTTCTCTATCTTTAATAATATTTTATATTGTTCGTACAACGTACACGAAAACGATTCTATACACACAATACTCGGATTGTTCAGTGCTTAAATAAAAATCGTTTTTAATATTGGTGTTTATTTTGTTTTTGCATAAAACTGGAAATTAATTGCTTGGGTAGCGTTTTTAATTCCGTAATTTGTATGTTAGGGTCGGCAACCGGTTTTTAATTTCCACACGTATTTCAAATTTGTTTTGATTTTAAGCCCAGCCCAGACTATATGAAAGTGTGAAAGTTTAGAAAGTAGCGTATAAGTTTTGGCATACAATAGATCCTTCTGTAGAGAGTTGACAATATTCAAGAACTCGAAACTGGTTTCAAATGTTTATATTATGAATTAGCAGCTTTAAAATGCGTATGAAAACCCAATTCATTAAAATGTTTACGATTTTTTGAATTTAAATACGCTCCACTGTAAATTAACGCTGATTGTTATCGCTTTGCTTGCGGAAAGGTGTCGCTTCTCGACAATTGCTTTAAAATAAGGAAACATTTAATTATCGCCTTATTATTGAATGTACATATATTCATATTGTGCTAACAAAAAATTCAATACTTGTATTATTTTGATGTGCGATATCATTTTATAGGTCAGTGACAAGTTGTTTAGCTGGCAGCAATTTCACACTTCGCCTAAAAGCAGTCAACACTTTTTGCATAGCTTGCAGCACAGTAGCGTCCTATAGATCCTTCTGTAGATAATTGACAATATTTAAGAACACGAGACTGGTTTCAAATGTTTATATTTTGAATTAACAGCTTTAAGATATGAATGTAAGCCCAAATTATTAAAATGTTTACGATTATTTACATTTCCACTGTAAGTTAAAGCTGATTGTCATCGCTGTGCTTGCGGAAAGGTGTTGTGTCTCGGCAATTGCTTTAAAATAAGGAAACATTTAATTATCGCCTTATTACTGAATGTATATTGACATTGTGCTAACAAAAAATGCAATACTTGTATTATTTTGATGTGCGATAAGTTGCTGTTCGGCTGGCTCCAATTCCATGCTTCGCCTAAAAGCATGCAACACATTTTGCATAGCTTGCAGCACAGTAGCGTCCTCAGCTTAGTCATGCTGTGCTTGATACTCTGTTAACGGAGTTTTTTGTGATTTAGAAAGTAAACAATTTTATGTCGTCATCGGCTTCAAAAAAATATTACTTTGATAAGTATTTCGATTTGGTCATTTCAAAATTGTTTTCAGTGTATACAAATACATTAGTTGCGAAGACTTTTTGGACAAAACGCAAAATGTCGAAGCTAATTCGGAAAATTCTAAGCCAAACCAAAGAACTTACTCATTGGTAATTAATTAATGTGCTGTGCTGTTGATATGTTATTCAAATCTTTTAAACTTTAGGACATTTCTGATAAAAAGCAATTTTAACTTGGGCAACAGTCTAGATCTCAAGCTGGAAGAGCTGCGCTTGGTAATAGAATTACATCTTTGCTATAGGATAATGCAGATTTAATATGTTTGAGTTACATAGGAACGTTCTCAGCTGGAAGCGCGCTTCAAGACACTGATGCAGAAGCAGCGATCCGCAGAATCCACGCTGACCGACTTAACGCGTAGCATCAAGCAACTGGAATACGATATTGTTCAGGCGCAAAAGCAGAAACCAGAAATTATAGCTTCTACGCCTCCAGAGGAGGAGATCAGAGAGTCACAACGAGCATCGAACAGTCAACAAAAGTGATAGACTGACTGTAAGAGATAGCGTGTATTCGGGGATGTTTCCTCTGGTTATCAGCTACGCAAATGAACTATAAAGAAATCACTTGCGGGACTTCACCGATCCGTTCCGATCCGAACTGAGCTGAGCTGAATTGAGGCATATAAAGAGCGCTGCTGTTTAACTGTGCTCGCTAGTTAAATAAAGTGTAACGACAAATCAACATGAAGTTCTTTGCGTTCTGCAGTTTCCTCGTAGTGCTGTGTGCTGTAGTTGGACTTATGCCCGCCACATCGGCCACGCCTTCGCGTGACAGCGGAGGCAACAGCTGGAGAGGAGGCTCCCCTGGATCTCGCCAAATAAAACAGAGGCCGTTCATTTACGATTCACCTGTTAGACAACCTGGTCGGCCCCAAACTATGTACGCCTAACTCGGAGGCGTGTTCTTAATTGGCGAACAAAAATAAAATATTTATAGTTATGAAATAAACATATACATTTATATAAAATATCAAAATGTGTATCGCCTAGTCGTCATGCTCTCAACTGTTTAGATTTTCTTTAGCTTTCAAATTTTTATTCTTTTTGTGAAATTACTAAATTTGCTTTCTAGTTAAGCTGTTTTCAAAATTTACGGTTCGTCATAATATGGCTCATTTAATGCAAAAAGTAGTAAAACATTTCGGATTACTGCAGTCATATCAACTTTGCTGTCAGCAAATGATTAAGTGAGTTTTTGCCAACCTTTTCAAGGGGTAATTAGTGATTCCAATAACGACCTCCAGATACTCTGAAAAGGTTTATAAATTAGACAATGCGCAGGATAATGTGGAATTCTTGAAATCGGTTGGTTTGCAATTGCTCCAAACTTTGTTTCTTTTTGAAGTTCTTATTTGCCTATTGATTTCATTCAGCAACGGGAACATTTAAAACAATTGCGAATTAAAATAATCAAGGAGAGGGACTTGATAAAGGAAAAAATGAACCAATTGGATGAAAAAATCGAAAGTATAAAAAGGAAAAACAGTCAACGAAATATGAAGAACGATGAATTATAACAATAATTGGGAAATTTGGAATTTACATTTAATCTTGGCAACAGTTGCTCTGCTTTCTGTTTGTTGTCAGTTCCAATTTCCGAATTCAAAATTATTGCAATAGTTTTCGTTCTATAAATTTCAATAGGCTAATGCAACGATTCCTAAATACAGCATGGAGATCTTCCCGAAGGTTACTGCTGCTCCAACAAAGTCAGTTCCTGCAAAATATCAAGTGAGTACTAAGTACCGTTCTGTTCATAAAATCTATTTTGATATGTCGCACGTTGGAGGTCTCCCCAAATTCATATTTGTTTTTTTAGACATAGTCGGATTGAAGACGACAAGGCCGCATTAAAAATTGTAAGTAATCAACATTTTCGTATGATTTTAATTATTAACAATAGTTTTTCATAGATACAAAAACAACTTGGTCTCATGAGGAGCAAAGCGATTGATGAGCGTCAACAACTCGATGCGAAAATTGCTGAATTGCAAAAGCGGATCGAACGCGTGAAACGTAAAGTAAAAAGAGCTGAGAGAAGGTCATCTGAAAGGAAAAAATAGTAAGCTTGCGAATCATCCGATGAGGAAAGTTGGGAAAATAAAAAAGGAAACAAAGTGCAGTACACAGCACGTCCCGCATTTCGGCTACAAATACCTTTAAATGTTCTTTAATTTGGAAATGTGTTCAACTCTTTGATATTTGTAGAGTTCGCAATTGGAGATCAATAATTAATTACAGTCTTGCACTACAACTGCGATTTTTCGTTTGATATTTTTATGTGAATAATTCACGACAAGCAACTAAAAATATGCTACAAGACATACGCTTTACGGTACAGCAGCTTCCTGAACTGAAGACTATGTATTTAATATTTTATTATTTGTTAAGAATCAGCAGATTGACTTCTTCGTGGCGTCTTAAACGCCAAGTTTAATATTACCTAATGCTCATATTCTCATTTTAAATAAGGTGTAGTGCAAAATTTGGAATCTACACCAAATAAGTGCAAACATGTATATGTTAAGATTCTCGCAACAAATAACCTTTTCCAAAGCCTTCAAGCGTTTGACACTTTTGTTCCTTAATTTCTAATTTATCCCATCATTTTCGGTGCCTCAAAATTCATAGTGCGTAGGAACCATGATAAATATTATAAGTGGCAAAATTTTGCAGTTAACCCAAAAAAACATTTCTCATCCTATCCTCAGGTCAGTGTTTTTATACTTACGGATCATTAGGTATTAATTGAACGTTTTCTCGTAGGTACTCAGATAAAATTCGTGAAGCTGGAAAAGCTAAGGAAAACGTTCATTTCTTGAAAATGGTTTGAACCTCATTAAATTGTTGTCGAATTAATATTTTATATTTATTTTAGCAGCGGGAGCAACTGAGGGCATTGCGAAAAAAGATGAATGAAAAAAAAGAAGAAATTAGAGAAAAAATCTGTAAGCTGGATTCAGAAATTAAAGAAATAAGAAAGAAGAACGAACAAGACAATAAAAAAACGAAAAATTAATTAAGCCAAAATCGGAAATTTCCAACTAGTGTATAGAGAACAAATATTCCCTCCGGTTTCTGTTCTTTCTCTGAAGTTTGCGAAGAAGAAAAATAGTCATTATTCAATTTTAAAAGGTTTTTTTTATATTATTTAGTTTTAAATACTGCAATAAAATGTATTAATAATTAAAAAAACCATTAAATATTACACAACTACTACTTACTAATATAATGCTTCAAAAAATATGTTTAACAGAAGATTCTCCGAAATTGATATATTTTTTTTATTGTAGTTTATTGAGATTCTCACAATTTAGATTTTTGGCTAATCTAATCAAATTCAAATTTGAAAACCCCGCCCAGATTTTGAAAATTAAAATTTTTCGCTAATCTACTTGCTACTCGAATAAAGTACGTTAATATTAACGACGAAATTCCTTCTCATAACCAACGTCGATCTGCTGAAGTACCAGGCGAACATAATCGAACATAAAATTTATATTTTCAGAAGATGGGAGGGTTTTTCAAATTGGAGTTTGAATAAAATACGCTAATATTAACGAAGAAATTTCTTTCCAAAACCGACTTTGATTTTCTGAAGTACCAGGCGAACATAATCGAGTAGCAAGTAGATTAGCCAAAAATTTAAATTTTTTAGAAGCAGGGCGGGTTTTTTAAATTGGAATTTGAATAAAATACGTTAATATTAACGACGAAATTCCTTCCCAAAACCCACTTACAGCTGCTAAAGTAATAGTTGAACATAATCGATTAGCAAAAATAAAGTTGATCTGCGTAAGATCTACACGAATACAGTCACCACATTTTATATCTCTAGGACATTCACACACTTAAAACGTCCATATGCATTGGGCAGAACTATTTTGATAAATAATTTAACAAATAACTTTTGTTCTTCTAATCATATTTTTAGCAAAATTACAGGGTATATTAAGAGTATTCTACCCTATGGGTAGCGGGTATACAAAATGTGGAGGGTGGCGTTACAATTTGATGAATTTGAGCAAATAACTGGAAAAACTCAATTGAAATTTTCGATTGAGATTTAAGCCTCTTTTACTTAACAAAGTTTAAAATATGCAAACAACATTTATTTTAATAACTTTTTTAAATTAGAAGTATTCCCAAAAATTACAATACGACTACCTCATACTAAATGGATGGTTCAAAAGATATGTCTCAAGCATAAAAGCATCCCGAGTTGTTCCTTATGTTCATAACAATTTAGCTTTTCCTAAACCTTCAAGTTTTTTACACTTTATTTGTTCTTTTGAAATTTTTGGTTTCAAATTTAAAATTTTCTCTGCATTTTTTGGGGCTTTCAAATTAATAGTTTATTGAAACCATGATAAACGTCGATATGCTAATTTTCTCAACAAGTTGCAAACTATTGCATTTACATCAACATAACGTTCAACAAATCCTCAGGTGAGTGTTAATAAGCTTCCTGATCATTTCGTATTAATTGAACGAATTCTTCATAGGTACTCAGATAAAATCCGTGAAGCTGGAAAGGCTAAGGAAAATGTTCATTTTTTGAAAATGGTTTGAACATCCAAATTTTTAGGAATTTTAATGAAATCTTTAACATTTATTTTAGCAGCGGGAGCAACTTAAGAAATTACGAAAAAGTATACTTGAAAGAAAACAAAGAAATAATGAAAAAATAAGTAAAGTCGATGAACAAATTGAAGAAATGAAAAACCAGAAGAAAGCGTCAGCAAAATAAACTAATATTAATTAAAACATTCATTTTCGGGTTTTTCCAATTATTAAATAAACATTTTTCTACATAAACAATATTCCAGAAGCCCACTCCTTCGATGAATCTTAAAGGTTGATTAATCCGAAATGTTGGACATTACGAAAAGAATTTTGGTTAAATTGAAAGAATCCCAAAAACTAACATTGCTTCTACTAAAAGACTTCAAGACACAGATGTTTCTGCAGATTGTGCCTACGTAAAATTACGTATTTTCTATTTAATTTATTTATTAAGATTCTCCCCAACAATTTGGCTTTCCCTAAACCGTCAAGATTATCACACTTCTTTGTCCTATTTAAGTTTTTGTTCGAAAGTTTTCATTTGTGGTTCATTTTCCTTGCTTTGAAATTTAAGTTTATTGAAACCATGCTTCAAATCGATATGCAAATTTCTTTAACGAGGTTTAAATCGTTTTCACATCAACTAAACATTCAACCTATCGTATGGTAAGTGATTTTATACTCACAAATCATTCGATATTATTTCAACAAATTGTAGGTACTCAGATAAAATTCGTAAAGCGGGAAAGGCTAAGGAAAATGTTCACTTTTGAAAAATGGTTTGAACGGTCTTAGCAGCGGGAGCAACTGAAGGAATTACGAAAAATACGGAAATTAGGGAAAAAATCCGTAAGCTAGATTCAGAAATTGAAGTAATAAGCAAGAAGAATAAATAACCCAAACATTATTTCGACTTGAATCGGGTTTTCCAAATATTACAATGAGAATATGTTTGTATACAGAATATTGCAGCGGTTTCTGATCTTTCGCTGAATTTTGAAAGGCTGAAATGTTAGTCCTTTTTAAAATGTATTTTATAAATAATATATAAATTCATTTAAATGGGAAGAACCCGCACAACATTCATTCTAGGACTCTTTGAAGAAATTCTCAAACCAAACATGACTCCGAAATTATTGTAGTTTTCTATTTCTTTCGAAATAGGCTTTTCATTTGTTTCAAAATTGTCTTCGCTTTTGCCTCTTTAATATGAACACTTCATTAGCCGTCCCACACCGAAGACTTTTAGCCCTAGTGGCAAGATCACGAGTCGGCAATATACAACACTTCAAGTAAGTTCCAAGTGATTTATTAATAAATCTGGTCTATTAGTTTTCGCCGTATAGACATTACTCTAATCAAATTTACGAGAGAGGCAAGGCGCAAGAGAATACGTACTTTCTTAAAATCGTAAGTATTTGAAATTCAGATAGTTTGTCATTTCAATGCTCATAATCTTTAATTTCAATGTTAAAATCCTTAAACGAAAAGCAATATGACCAGTTAATAAGGTTAAGAAACGAACTTCTGAAACGTCGTCAGCAACTGGAGAAGGCTATCGAGAAATTGGAAAAGGCTGAAAAGGAACGTTAAACGAGAGAGCCATACGACAAAACTTGCGATATATTTTTAAATTCAATGTGACGCAAAGTTTCACTGAAAACGAACGGAACTTGAAAGCTGTGTTTTCTCTCAGTAATCCATGAGAATTATTTCGGATTTTATTTACTTCCGTTTGTTTTTGGAAGTCAGCTCTAAAGATAGTTTCTTATAAATCCAAATTCAAATACTGCTATCGTTAAGCATGGAAAGTTTGTTTGGGTTCCGGTTTAAAAGTGCTGATAATTTTTTAAAGCCACAGCGATTATACTATGGTCGAGAGTAAGTATAGTGCAATATATCTGTACTTATCAATAGTTGTAATAAAATAAGAATTGATTTTAGATACTCCAAGAGAATTTTTAAGAAGAGCATTGACAATGATAATTTATATTTTCTTAAATTGGTAAGTATCGAGTTCGAAATTTAGAGATCCAATAATATGCTTGTATTTTTTCTTCTTTCAAAAGCAATATGATCAATTAGTGGTCCTGGTGAAAGCAAAATTCAGGGAGGAAAGAAAACTGAAAATCAAAATTAAGAAACTTCTAAACCAAATCGAGACTGTTAAGGACAAAATTGATGAGCAAGAAAACCATTCAAGCGAAATTGATTTTTAAACCGCATTTGGCTCGTTGCGTTTTTGTTTCCCCTTCCGGATCAGCTGTTTAGAGCCCAAACCCAATCCCAGTAGGCTCCAACACAAAAAACTGTTTCCTTTCAGCTAACTTCTAATGTAACCATTATTTGAAATTAAAAGCAAGTTTATGAACATTGTTGATTTTTATTTTATATATTTAGATGGTATTTTTTTTTTGTTTCCAAATTTTTAAGGATGAATTCGGCTTTGCGAGTGATCAAGACTTTATTCTTCAGGAAGACATCGGACTGTGCCACATGCGCTCATGTTATAAGGATGTTCAACGATGCCGTGCACGACAGAGCCAGAGCTCTGGAAAATTCGCACTTTTGGAAAATTGTCAGTAGCAAAGTTGTTTGATTTTATTAAAAATATTTAAAAAACGTTTGGTATCACAGCAAAATGAGCAACTGAGACAACTGCGGACTAAGATGGTTCAACAGAAGCCAACGTCGCAAACCAATGATGAGCAAAATCCGAAAAGTCAAGAGATGCAAAGTGAAACTAAGTCATCGAATTATTCAAATTAAAAATTTGTGTTTGACGAACGTAAATGAGGAAGAAATCAGTAAGCTTTGGCAATCTTCAAAATTTATAATTAAATTCAATCAAAATTTTGAACATGCTCAACTGTACCAGGCTCAGATGTGTGGCAGCCAAACCCAAGCAATGGGGAAATGTGTTTCCGCAACAGCTGCGCCTGTTAGCAGATGAGGATAATAGCAATCAACGTGGCAGAAAGGTACGTTCTTAATGTACTCTCTAAATTGCTCTATATATTTCATTCCGCTGCTAGATCGTGGATATTTGGAGTAAGCAAATTGGTCAATTGGTTCGAGTGAGTATTGAACTCTTGCAGTCACTGTTTTAGTAATTAGCACCTTCCAGAAGCGGAACATGCTGACGCTCATCGGCGAGTATATTCAACTGCAGGAGGAGTATGTGGACTCCAGACTGAGGAGCAATAAGAAGCTAATCGAATTGGCGCAATCGGCGTGGAGTTACACTCGTTATCCATCAAATTGAAACGATACTTTCTAAATTCATATATTATGGTTGATTTTTTATTCAAAATAATTTGCGTTTCTCATTTACATTCTGAAGCCAATAAACAAATTAAAATGCTGCTTCCAAAGATACGTTTCTCTTTGATCAAGTTTAAATATATATATATATGTATGTATATATTGTAGTGTATACGCTTAACAACATTTGAAACAATAAATGTGTGTGAAGATACATGGAAATTAATATGGCATTTACAGGAAAAACATTGCGTCATTAGAACTAGACAAAATAAATACAAATTAGCATTCAAATTTCGATCAAATAATAATAATATAATAATAGATATGCGTAAAATAGTATTTGTGTGTGTGTGTGTTTGTGTGATTAACTTAGGGCTAAAATAAGATAAAAAGAATTGTGCATTTCGTTAGTCGAACTCAAGTCAAAAATATAAGTATAGGTATAAGTACATTTTAAAATACATTTGTGGTAAGTATGTAGTTTATGTCAAAGTGGTGTGTGTGTGTGTGTACATTTGAGCAACTTGGAGAAAGAGTTACGAGTACAACTACAACTACAACTAGAACTAAGTACGAACTAAAAACTTGAATGCGGGCGCGGACGTATTCCAAAAGAAATCACTTGACTTGGTCAAGTGCCGAGCCACAAAATACGCCTTTCCCTCCCCTCTCCACCGCCCCTTCGCTGTCTATATGTGTGTGTGTGTGTGTGTGTCGGTGTGTGTGTGCCAGTGTGTGTGAGGTAGGCTGTCTGCATGGGCTGCTGTTGTGTTGTGTGTTGCGAGCGATGGAGAGCGAGAGTCCTTGCAACATTAAAATAATATGGCATACTTTTGTGCGCCGCTGCAGCTGCAATTGAAACGAGCTGCCATCTGCTGTTTATCTGGCTAACTGATTACATGTACGTGTGTGTGTGTGTGTGTATGCTTCTAGCTTTTAAATACTGGTCAAAACAATGCCAGGAATGTTGTGAATGCAGCTCAATCTGTAGTGTGCGTGTGTATCTGTATCTGTATTCTGTATTCTGTATTCTGTAGTGTGTCTCTGGTTACAAAATCGGTTCGCTTAGCCTAAACTTTAACTTTAGCTACGCCCTACGTGCTAGGTGCTAAGTGCTACAAAAGAGTTACGGCTACAACTAAAACAACGATCCAGAAAAAACGATGATAATCAAGCATTTAACAAGCGCCGCTTCTGGGCGCCTCTAACTGGGCAGCCGCTTGCTGGCCAGTTCCTGCAGCTTCTGCAGCGCCAGCGTCTTGTTAATCTCGACGAGATCGCGACTGTGCTTGGCCGCCTGCAGTTGTACCTCGAGTATCTTCATACGCATCATGTGCTCCTTGCTCTGCATCTCCATGAACAGGCGCAGCTCAAACGAGTTGCCAGCCGTGGCAGCTGCATTGCTGCTGCTTGCCACTCCCACTCCCACTCCGCTGACGCTGCGCTCCAGCGCTTGACTGTCGGCGGCTTGTGGCACAGTTGTCGACAACGGCAGGGGCAGGGGCAGCGATGGCGATTGCTCCTCGCCGGCCAGGCTGCTGCTGCTCGTGCGCTGACGCTTGGCCAGCGGCTTGGGCAGCTCGTCGTCATCCTCGTTGTTATTGTTGTTGTTGTTGTTGTTGTTGTTGTGCTGGTGCAAGGCAGCCTGGGCTTGGGCTTGAGCCTGATGCTGTTGGATGGCAGCTGCTGCCGCGGCCGCAGCGCTCGGGAATTGGCCACTGCGCAGTGCGTTGAGCGCCTCCAGAGTGGCGGATATGTTGTTCATGTTGAAGCTGGGCTGGAAGCCGGACATGTCGCCGCCAGTGGGTGGCATGAAGGCGCCTCCAACGGCGCTCGTGTCCAGCGCCGAGCCAGCCGGACTCTCGGGCTCGTGGAGGCCGTTGCGACTGTGGTTGGGCGACACGCTGAGACGCTCGCCGTTGACAGTGATGTCGTTGCTGTGATTGTTGTAGGTTTCGTTAAAGGTCTCATTAGTCTCCTCCTCCTTGATGTCCACGTCGCACAGCTCCTGTGGCGGCGTGCGGCTGCTGCAAGTATCAGAAAGTAGCCAGTTAGTGATGCTCATTGAGTAATCGTTTGTCATGGTACTTACTCGTCCATGTCGTGCTCGTCGGCGTTGAATTTGTAGTCGTCGCGATACTCAAAGTCCTCCTCGAGCGCCAGCGGTATCTTGGAGTAGTCAATGCCGTCCAATGCCTCCGATTTGCAGGCCTTCTTCGCCTCCTGCATAAAGTCCCAGACCTCGAAGGTAAACGGCGATGGCTTCTTGCGATCGGCCACCTCGGCTCCAAACCTGGCCAGGCGATTATTATAGTCCAATATCTCATTGCGTGTGCAAGCTGCAATATGGAAAAACTGATCTTCAGAGGCTGCTCACAAACTAGTCAATGTGGCACACAAACCTTTCATGCGTCGCCATTGCTCCTTGAGGCGGTTGCAGGTGCGATCTGTGCCAAACTGATTGGAGAACTTTTGGTGTATGATCTTCCAGGCCTTGTTCTTGACGGCCGTGAGGCCAGCGTCGAGTCGCTTGTTCTCAATGATGCGCATGTCCTTGCGGCACAGATCCAGCAAGTATTTCTTCTCCTGGTGATTCCAGTTCTGTGTGCGTTCGCGCTTCTTGTACATGTTCATCGAGGGGCTGTTCATGTACTGTGTCATCTCTGTTTAGGAATAGCAAATAATTATCAATCATATTTAGCGAAAAGGGTTGTTAACTATTTACCTTGCTTTAGATCGACACCTTCCAGCAGATTGTGGTTGGTGCTTTGCCAGTTGGCGGCTATCTTCATAAAAGCCTCCAGATCGTTGGCCGTGTACTGTTTGTTCACCTGCAAGCAGAATAGATGTCGAGAATTGAGTTTATTGCGCATTATTCTCATTCTAATTGTTATATCCTTTCCCTTCCCCTTTCCCACTCCCATTTTTGGGGTCTTAAATCCGAGCGTCTCGTGAGCTACTTGGGCATGCAAAACTTGTTCGCTTTAAGACGCACTTGAAGATTCATTGAACCTCAGTTTCGACATCAATTCCACACATCAATAAACATTTAAACAGCGCAAAGAAAAAACCCAAAACAAAAGGATTCAATTTTGCTGCTCTCTCGCTCACATTTGTGTTTGTTTTAAGCTTTTGTTTTTGTGGATAAAATGAGTTCTGACATCGACTGACATTGTCTGATATGGTGGCAATATGCGGCCACATTAATTGATTTTCAATTAGCCAACAGACAGCCAGCAGTTGGCTGGCCCAAAAGGGGGCGTGGCCATGGGGGGGGGCATTATAAATGTTTGCAGGCCATTTTGAAATGGGCTAAGAAATTGTGAATAACAATGGCTCGAATGCATTTGTGTAAAATGAATAAAAAATTATAGAATTAAGAACACCACACATACTTGGCTAACAAACAGCTGCCGACATTTTGCTGCCTTCTATCTGTGTGTTTGTGTGTGCATGTGTGTGTGTGTGTGTGTATCTGAGGGGCGATCAAACGTCGCACTGACAGCCAATTATATTAAGATCGCATACACTCGAACACACTCGTATACATTCTTCATAATCGGGTACATATACTTTTGCATGCATATAAGTATGTGTGCTCTGCACCTTGGTCTGAAGTCGAAATTATTGTCCATAACTAATATCGATATAGATATCTTCTCTTAATAGTACAATTGAATTATTTGGGTTTAAGCCGCATTCGTATTGATAATGACCAACATTATTATTTATTTATTATTTCATTAGTATCCAAATTGTTGTGAATAATGTTTTTAAAATTGTAGAATCGATAATCGTATCGATAATGACCAACATTATTGTTATTGTTCATATAAATTTTTTATTATTTTTGATGATTAGAAATGATTAGATCACTCTATTTATATTTTGTAAATCCAACAAATATCAAGTAGTGTTCTATAAATACAAGTGTAAACATTAAGATAAAATGTATGTTCTTACAACTAAAAAATTAAGCTATTTCCAGCAGAGTGATTTACCATTTTGAACAACATTCATTTCAATCCGTTAACAATGAACTTCGCTCCACTGTGGCCGCCGCTGGCGCTGCCACAAATCGTCAATCTTTAAGTACGTTTTATTGTGCTTTATTTAATTTCATTTCATTTCGATTTTTCAGCTCGCACTGCTGCCCCCTCTTCTCATCTGCTCCCCGTGTCGCCGCCCCCGCCCCCGTAGAGCCGACAACCCCTCCGGGCACCCAGAAACACCCGCACAAACTTCGCTCTTAACGCTGCTCCATCGCCATGTGTTCAATATTTTTATGCCGTATCTGATTTACAATTTGCATGTATGAAGGAATGTTTCAATGGATGTGTGCGAGTATTTAATGGGTATATATGAATACATGAATACGCGACTATGTGAATGTGCTATACATACATTAGGGAGCGAAGTTAGTCATTGAGCGAACGCAAATTATTATGACGACTACGACAATAATGATGATGATAATGATAATAATTATTATTATTATTTACTACACATATTTATTAACAGTGGACAATTGTTGTGCATAATATGGCAATACTTTAGCATCAGCCAAGAAGCGTTCCCTCTCCCTCGGGATTCATTTAAATGCATGCCAAGCATTGGGGCGTGGCCCAGACAATTGTTGAATAGGATCTGACAAATTTCCTGACAGTTGACAAATTCAGCTGGATGATGCTGCTATCTAAGAAATACTTTTAGCAATCGCATGTTACTTGAAAAAATCCTTTTCACGCATCATTTGCGAAGCGAAAGCTTAGAATCATTAGAACAAGTTTGTACCTTTAAATAAACCGAAACTTATTTGAATAGGTGTTCAAAGAGACAAAATGTTAATTAATTAGTAATAAATAATATATTTAACGATTAAATTAATAATCAATATATGTGAAATGAATTGACTGTCTTTATTTATTATATTTCCGTGTAATATTAATAACTAGTCTCGACACTTGAAAATTTGGCAGTGAACGTCAATAACAACTCGAAATGTTTATTATAGAAATAATCATTCCAATCAATTGTGACCATTAAGCATTGAAATTAGACAACAACACAAACTGGTTTATATATTGTATTATTCGTTGCTGTTTCTGCTGTAGTTTCAGTGTTGTTGTAGTTTTTAATATTAAAACCAAAAATAATTATTGCTAGTGCTTTACAATTTGTGGAACCTACACACAATGCGGCGACAAAATACATGTGTGTTAACCTTGTGCCTTAAAATAAAGCACGGCATTGTGAGAGGGCCCACAGCAAGCAGTTGGCAGCAACCAAAAATCAGTTAGTAACAGTTCGAGTGTGTCCCTGTGTGTGTGTGCGTGAGTCAAGAGTAATTACGACAAATTAACAAAGTTATTGTGTGTACACACATTCATAAGTCCCTCTGCCCGCCTGCTCTTAGTACAGTGAACTATTTTTGTCAAAGACGTGTTTAAAGCCATGTTACAGTTGAGTTCAGGCTTGTTCAACATCTTGTTTTTTATAGGGCCCCATATAAGTACAGCTACTGGCTAAGAGGGCAGACCAGACATCATGCATATATTTATTTAGGCACTTCCAGAAGTGCGAGTACGTGAACTGGAATCATTAAACTCTGTGCCGCACTTGAATAATGATCTTACGGATTCGAGGAAATTGCTTCAGCCACAAAGAATTCGATACACTTTACATCAAATTTTACAGAGTTGGGGATGGGGGGAAAAGGTTTTGGTTCCCGACTTACTAAAATTTAAATTTAACCTTCGCTCTGCCATTAAAATGAATTACAACAAATTGTTACGAGGCAACTTTTTCATTTGATTTTTGTTTTCCTTCTTTTCGCTGGCTGCCAGCATAAATTTATGTTTTATTATAATTACCAAAAAGAGAAGAAATACTAAAAAACTGAAATGTCATCGAACGTTCAAGTGGGGTAAAAAGCCGTGGAAACCAAAAAATCATACGCTACAATTGGGACAGAGATTGGGATTCGAACTGAAATTGGGATTTGTATTGGGAATGCCGCATTCCCTCTCTCCCTCTCCCTCTCTCGCTCTTTCTCTGTCTGGTTCGCTGGAGGAATTCAAGTGGCATCGAGCATTGATTTGTATAGTGTTTATTGTTCTAACGTCGCAATACCAATTCCCAGTGCCGCATGGCTCAAGTGGCAAGCACTCTCTGCCCCTGCCTCGGCAACCCTTTCGAGCACATACTTTCCGTATTTAACATATGCATTTCGCCTTTTTTGTACTTCTATTCATATTCATCCAGTACCCGACTCGTAAGTATAACGCGAACAATTTTGTTATAATTTGGACAAAGTCGTCGACGTCGTCGTCGTCGTCGTCGTCGTCGTGGTTGCCGCAGCTGACGGAAATTGACTCATGGCTGGCGAATTATGCTCCAGGTGTGCATGACACTGGTGCTGCCAACAACAAATTTATTAGAAATTGCTGCAAACACACACACTCACACACACACACACAGGCGACTTATGCAAACAAATAAACTAATTTCATGACGCACACGCGCGCGCCTGCGCAGTTGGTTCAACTGCTGTCGACGTCGCCGTCGTGTGCTACTTACAATTGTAACTAGCTAAAAAAAAAAAATGAAATAAAAAAACAACTAAGATTTTACCAAACGTGCCTTTGTTTACTTCCCAGCTCAAACCTGGCCTACACCCAAAAAACACAAAACAAAAAAATGCTGGAAAAAGCGTCGCGCGTCGCGAGTTCAGTGACATTTTTTTCTCTATTTCATTTTTGTCGTGCACTGCACAAGAGTCCTTTAGCTAGACTATTCAAAGTGTAAAGGGACTAAAGAGTCTTTAAAAAGTACATTGTAATTGCAATAAGTTTAAGCATTGCAATATTAAATAAAATAAAATAAATAAATTAACATTATTAAATTATAAACTTAAGCTTGTAGTGCTAGGTATGGTAATCAATAAAAAAATAAAATATAAATAAATAAATTTCCATTAGGTATTATTCATTTATTGCTCGTATTTTTATAAAAATCGATTTGATGATAATGGTAAACAGTGATTTTGGGAAATTAGAATTGATTGTTTAGCCTTGATATTAAGAGGATTCATCATCTTCTTAAAGAGCTTCAGAAATAGTAAAATTGTATCTTGAATTATCCATATTATATTTTCATAAACAGGTTTTCTGATGTAATAATGGAAAATAAACAATGAATTGTTTGTTCATGACATTAAGCTGTTTTTTTGCAAAGATTGTCACATAAATTTGTGTTTTTGTTAAATTACGTTCATAAATATATGTATATATTTGACTGCAATAATAATTAATCGTCAAACAAGCTGCCACAATTTTGTGGCAAGCGTATTCAAACTTCGTTTGCCCATAAAACGGTTGCAACTTCTTTTTATGTGCAGTTGCTGTTGTTGTTGTTGTTGTTGTCGTTCGCTGTTCTTGTAATTCGTTTTTGTTGTCTGTGACAATTGTTGAGGCATCGACTGTAAAGTTGAACTGCGCATGCGTAGGTACAACTTACTAAATTATTGGGTTGTGTTTCATTAGTCAGCCCACATAGGCTGACGGGGGGATTTGGATGCGGAATCCGCGACTGCGACTGAGACTGAGACTGAGTATGAATTGGGCTGGGATTTGGGTTCGGTTGCAGCTGGCAAAGAGTTGAGTAGAGTCGGCCAAGTGTGCGCATACTTTTCAATCAGACTGTGCTGCGTTGTGCTGTGTTGTGCTATGTTGTCTGTTGTTTCTCTGGTGTCGCCGTGACAGCTGCAGAGATATCGGCAAGCCAAATGGATTACCTATGCCATGCAGTCCAATTTGGAGACGGAGTCGAACTCAAAGTCGCAGTCTAACTACATGTGTTCCTATAGCACGCTCATTGACTGACTGACTGACTGACTGACTATCGCCATCTCAATCGGCCTGGAAACAAATGGAGCAGCTCGCATTTGAATAGTCATTATGTGGTTAAGACTCGCCGTCGTATTCGTATTTGTATTCGTACACTCATATCTTTATATCCATTGTACTTTTATGCGTACTGCCTGTCCGTCTGTCCGTGTCTGTCTGGCTGTCTGTCCGTGACTTTCTTTGGCCCGCTCACACACACCCTAAACATGGCTGACAAGTTCATTACACCGAAGCACAGCACAGCACAGCACCAGAGCTATGACTCTCTGTGCGCCACAATTCCATGGATCGCCCTCCCGCCCATATATGGCCAAAGTCGATTGTTATTGTTTTACGAGCACATCGAGTCGTAGTAGGAGTTGAAGTCAGCAGTCGGAGGAGCAGGGCGTGTGACGGCACCAAATGTTATAGTCATAACTAATTGGAAAGTCATCTGCAATTGATTTGCCCCATTCTAAGGGGCTATTAAATCAATCAACTGAATCACAGGGCTAAACATTAAAGCTCCTTCGAGAGCTTAAATTAGTTTAATTTCTCTCTCTTCAGAACTTTCGCTATGCAATTTATTTTATTATTTATTTTTTTGGAAATGTCCAGCGCACATTTGTGGTATCTAGTTGTGAGTTTAGTTTCCATTGTGTTGGAAAGTTTGTTTTTTGGACATTGGCAGGCTCATTGTCAGTTTTGCCACCCACATAACTCATTTCAGTCAACTCCCTAGCACTTCACCTACCCCTGCCCCCCTCTGTTGTCTTGGCCAAGTCCAAAGCAGTTGCCTCCAATTGCTGACTGGCATTTGAACATTTTTCGTAGCTGCCACTTTTGAATTTCTATACAAAAGTTTCTTTAATTGTTTATAACTTGAGTATGCGAGTGTGTGTGTGTGTGTGTGTTAATGTGTGTGTGTGTTAAGTTGAGATATTTTTTGATGTGGGTTAACATTTCTTTAAGCATTTCACTTGGTCTCAAACTCTTACTCGACAATTCTAAGACCCAAAAGCAAACTCTACACAATTTTCGTTAGTCATTTTTTCCAAAATTCATTTGAATATTGAGACTTATTGTTGTTGCCACACACACACACACACACAGATACATTTGACTGCCTGTATCTGTGTGTGTGTATCTAATTTCTTTTTGTACTTGGCAGTTGCTGCTGTAGCATTTTATAATCGCATCAAGTCATGATTACGCTATGACTTTATGCTTCTTGGACTTTAAAGTAAATGTGTGTTTGTGAGCTGTGTATGTGTGTGTGTAGCACTTGAAGGCGTTCAAATAATTTCTGGTTCCATTTAACTTGGACTTAAGAAACGAAAACTGAAACGCAAACGCTTCAAACGACGAAACTACTTACAAATGAAATGAAAGAAAGCCTCAAATTCTTGCCCCTCCTCCCGCCTCCCCCCCGCCTCAGCCATGTGGTTACAGATTTAAGTTATTTTTTTGAAGTTATTGTTGCTGCCTGTTCTTTATGTGTTTTTTTTCTCTCTCTCTCTGGTTTTTTGGCATTAATTGTTCCATGCGCCGAATCTAAGATTGATTGAACGGGTTCATCGAACCCAATGTAAATCATTATGATTACTCAAAGGGGGCAGCGAGTTAACATAGAATGCAATCATTAAACGATATCCAGAGTATATCGAATGAAATTGTGGAATTGGCGCAAGCTATATACTCGAATGCTCATTTGAATTGGCCAGCCAATGCGGGAGAGATACTACGACTAATACAACTGTGTCTTGAATCGCATTCAATCGAATCGAATCGAATGGAATCGAGTCGTAGCCACGCCCAGTGGCTGCCATGTCATGTCGCAATGCGCAATAATAATTACAAATGATCAGATGTCAATTTTTCGTGGCAATATTTGCTTTTTACAGCCAGCTCCCGGACCGGCATTCGTACTCACTCGCTCCCTCGCGGCCTCCCTTTTGGCGTTGTTTTTAAACAAATGAAATTTATTGTTAACGGTTAGTGACCCGAATTACACGTATCGCTTATTTATATCTATCTATATACGCTCAGGCAAGAGAGCACAGCTCTAGAGCCCCCCAAACGCAGGCGATCAGCATCGTATCGACGACTCCGTGTTGTGTGTGTGTGTGGCATGTATCTTTAAGTAGCATACACACACACACGCACACCAGTCAAGACTCGACTCGACTCAACTCGATTCAATGACTGACTCTTCGACTGCCTGACTGACTGACTGACTGAATGTCTGACTTGCTGCTTAGCTTTAAGCGTTTTAATTGCGCCAAACGCCGCCTACAAAGCGAAGACGCAGCTCGGCTCAGCTCAGATAATGTATCTTTGTATCTGATCTTAATGTGCACACAGCTCCTCACTCTACTTGCTGTACAACACACAAATACATATTCATGTCTATACGACTGCCAGTTTATGTGTCTTGTGGATGCCTTCAGATCGAACAGCTTCAATTAGTTAGCACACCAAGTCACAGCTCAAACTTTGAATTACTTTTTCTCCAGACTATACAGAGATCAACGCTTCGTTTCACAAAAGTTTTCAACTACATATGTATTGTTTCATATTGTATATAAATAAAAAGTATATTGTGTATACGACCTCCTTTTAGATTGTTGTTTTGAAATATAAAAAATCTGTTGAGATATTTTTGAAATTCCAAACATCAATTTTTAAACTAGAATTTAAATTTTGTGAAATAATTGCAGTTCAATTTAAACTGTCATTATCTAAACTTATCTTTCAAAAAAATAACTAATCCAAGGACTTTCTAAAGTATAGAATTTGGTTACTTTTTTAAAACAGAGTTCCAGCAATTTTATGACTACTTTCTATACTTTTTACTTTTCACCATTTTCTTATTTCTTGAGTCCCCAAATCTATCAAGTATTTTTATAGCTAATTGAATTTTCCTTTTCATTTGTGAAGAAGCAGAACGCATTTCCCCTGAATAGTTTGTTTTGTTTTTGTATTCGTATCTAAAGTTATGCAATGCATTAATTGAAATGCAAGTTGGGTTTCATTTTAATGGAAAAGCAGACACGCATATTTGTCTCTCTCTCTCTTAACACCAATACCAACAAGCACACGCACACGCACACATGCGCGTATCAGATACAGAGTATCTTTGTATCTGTATCTTTTGGCTGCGCGTTTGGCCTTTGCATTGTTGCTGCTGCTGCTGCTGCTGCTGTTGTTGTTGTTGTGCACAATTGCCGCTCACGTTGTTGTGCCCTGTGACAAACATGAACTGTTGATTGTGTTTTTCTTTATGACTTTGCACGTACGCATTTTGGCTTTTCCTTTTTGCTATTCAAATTTATCAAAACACACAAAAATGCTGCTCAAATCCCGCTTTGTGCCGTTGTTCTGGCTTCTAATGCTCATTTCCCATGCAACGTCACATTGTGTCAAATCGTAGCAAATTTATAAATGCGGCAGTTGCGCCGCTGTGGCGACTTGTTGCCGCTGTCGTTGCCGTTGCACATTCTTGAACCTTGCTGCCGCTTATCGGCAATGTATTTCACAGATATTGTATCTACACATGTATAGTGCTTTAAATATGTGTATATTTGTATGTACATTTGCAGGTAAGTATCTATGTTGTACATATGTTCTGCTTTCGAGCTTTCGCAATCGCAATTTAAATGTTGATTTAGGCGTGTTTTTTAATGGCTTATCAGAGCTGCGCTAAGAATGGCGGCGGCGGGCGGCTAAAAGCCAAAGAGAAATTAATTTAAATGCGCCCCTCAACTCGAATGGCATAAAATACTCGTACAAATTGTTTAATTATGAGCCCAACAATAACGACACTGCCAAAGCAAATGTGTTAACTAATTCTAGGCAATTGCCCCGAGTTGATTATCAACAAAAAAGCAACGCGAATAACAACAAAATAAAACCTAAAAACAAACGCGCCCCTTTTGCCAATGTGACGCCTCAAATTCACTCGTATCATGTCTCTTTTGCGTTATACCCTTTCCGAGTACTTCGCCTAACGCGTTCTGCTTGGCTGGCCTCACTTAACTACCTTTAATTGACGCAAATGTGCCATAAGCTGGGCTATCATCACTCACAAGCGCAAGTTTTACAAACTTAATGCCCAAATTGTTTAAGCATAAATTGTGGTAAATTGTCTGCTTGTCATTTAATAAAAGCGAATCTTAACTGAAATTAAAACGATTCTCGTTTTTAAATTCACTAAAGAGTGAAATAAAATTTAAAATAATTTTGTTGTTAAATATTAAACATTGAGGCGGCGGATTCTCAATATAGACAATTAAAAAAAATTTAATACATTACTCGCAGATACTTTTGCAGCTTTAAATACTTTCGGTTAAATTCCAAATTCATTCTCTCTACAATTTCATAACTCAAAAACAATTTCAAAATCCGCAAATGTATCATTGAATTTTTGCTTAAATATAATATTAACGTATCCACAATAGGAACCACCTTTTCTTTAAGAATTCTAAAATTATTGTTGTCAAGTTCTATCTATTGGAGGATTAACCCCTAATATTCTAAAAGAAGAGGTTTAACAATACAGAAAAGTACAAATAAAAATAAAATTTCAATGAATTTTTATGTTAAATATTTCATATTTATATTTCCAAACCCGAAGTTGAGATGGATTCTTAAACAGATTAAATAAATAATAATTTCTAGAAGGATTCTGTATTCATTCTAAGTAATTTTATATCCCCAAAACCATTTCAAAATTATCGTTTATTATCACAGAATTATACCTTTTTTAGAACATAAACGTATCCAGATTATAGACCATCTTTTCTATAAGAATTCGAAAATTATCGTTGTCAAGTTCAAGCTGTTGTGGTAATAACCCCAAATATTCATAAAGAAGAGAGCATCTCTTGGTATTTAGGTAACTGGACCGGATATGATGCATTTGCATTTAAATATATAAACAAGGTTTACATTTTAATTAGGCGAAAGAATCAATGCAAACGTCTTGTTAAATAAATTTACACAAGTTCTTTTCGATTTATGAGTGTGTGTGAATGGGAGTGTGAGTGCGAGTGTGAGTGTGAGTTTGAGTGTGAGTATGAGTGTGACTAGGTGTAGTCATATCTAGATCGCATGTTATACAATAATTGTGTCGCTTATCGAACTAAATAAATATTAAATTGTAATTAAAGTCATGCGAGTGATTTTCGGTTTTTCATTTGTTGTCAACAAATAAAGTACCTGGGCGTCGTAATTGCGTTTATCTACAATATTGTGCGACTGTTTGGGCCAAGTCGGTTAACGTAATTGAGAAATAAGTCGAAAAGACTTTCCTAGCATTAGGTCAACGGGAATTTAATTGCTAATTGGATCGTTTATTGGTGTGGGGAAGGCTTTAAACTCGACTAAACTAAATAAGACCGTTGATAGATAGCCTTAATTAAGTTGTCATTACACAACTCGCAAATGACACATTATTGAACACACACTCAACAGATTTGAATCGACATTGGCTCGTGACAGTAGCTGTAGAAACTGTGTTGGCCCGATTCTCTAGTCTCGATTCTCGATTCTTGATTCCTTTCCAGGCTGACACACGGCATTGGCGCGCTCCGTTGGTCTGGAAACTCATATTTAAATTCGCAAAAATATTTGCAGGCCAATAAAAGCGGCAACAACAAGCGCTACAAATATCTTAAACAACATGCAACAAATTGCGCGAGTTTTTGGGACACACAGCTTGCAACATTTTTGCGGTGCACACCTGGAGAGACACACACTCAGAGCGAGAGGCAAGAGTATCTAGAATCTAGCCGCCGCCGCAGTCGCAGTCGCAGTCGCAGTCACAATCACAGTCTGCCTGGCAACAACAATGCCACAAGGCAACCCAGGCGGCAACAAATCTGCAGATAGCAAAAAAGACTTAGCTGACAACTGGGCAGCCGGGCAACTGCCAACTGCCAACAAGCCAACAACCCAACTACCAAACAGCAGCCAACGCCAACGCCAACATTGAATGCATTATGCTCAACGCTCCATGCTCTCTGCTTTCCTCTCTCTCTCTTTGTTTGCTGCACGCGTCAACGTCAACGTCTCTGTCTCCGTCTCCTTCTGCGTCACCGTCTCCATCTGCGACTGCGCGCCTTCAGTTGCTCTCCTTCCACGTGCCATTCGGCCTGTTGCCTGCTCCCTTTTCCTCTTCTTCCCCGTTTTGTTTTCATACCGGCACCGCAAAGCCAGCCAGAGTCTTGGCTAATCTCTTATCTCAGCCTATCGCAGGACCTCTCTTAAATATTTCCTACAACAGAACCTACGAACAGCTGAACAATTTCTTAGTTCATCTTTGTTATGTTATTTTAAAATCTATTTTAATCTGTTCACATTGTTGCTGACATGTAAATTAAGTAAGAGGAATTGCTTTAAAAAGATTTGCTCTACAGGTTAAAATATATTTAAAATGCCAATGCAAATTAATGCATTAAATATGTGCAAATATGTTTGTTCATGAAATAATATATAACGACTTTATATAATTTATTTTATTTACGGAATTCAATTCTAAATACATCTTCACCAAGCTGACAATTGTCTAAGCTGATTTTCAGTTTAAAATTAATAATGAATTTAATTCTACATTATTATATTTGCAATTTAGAGTTATGTTTTAAAACTAAAGACCAAAGAAAAGCTGCTTTTAAATAAATGTTGTCAAAAAATATTAAAACGTTTATATTTTTGGAATATTTTTAATTTGAAAGTGGAGTTGAAAATTAAGTTGGACAAAGGAAAAACTGCTTTGAAATAATTGTCATCATAAAAGTAAATATAAATATAAAAAATAATATATTTTTGGAATATTTTTAGTTTGAAAGTGGAGTTTAAAATTAGGTTGGACAAAGGAAAAACTGCTTTGAAATAATTGTTGTCATAAAAGTAAATATAAAAATAAAAAATAATATATTTTTGGAATATTTTTAGTTTGAAAGTGGAGTTTAAAATTAGGTTGGACAAAGGAAAAACTGCTTTGAAATAATTGTTGTCATAAATTTTTGTTGCCATATTTTTAACTTGAATGTGGAGATAAAATTAGGTTCCTTTGAAATAAATCGTGTTGTAAAAGTAAATGAAAATATGTTAAAACATATATTTTTGCTATATCTGTAACTTTAAATCTTCACAGATTTTAAAAGTCTCAGACTCGCTATTATTGTCTGGTTTAATGGAGGACTTGCCCCAATAGTGCGAATAGTGCAGTTCGGGTATTTGGCAGTCGCACAACTGCAACGCCTTTGAGTTCATTTCTGTTCTGACAGTATTCGGTTTTTAGCCCTCTCCCAGCTATTATGCGCAAGTGTGACGCATGAATCATAGCAATTTATTTTGCTAGTTGTTGTTGTTGTTATTGTTATTATTTCTGTGCCATTTGCTCTGAAAGTCATGCGCTTTAAATTTTAATAAATTAATATTTTTGTTCGTTCGTATTTCGCATGTATTTGTTTGCTTGCTTTTAGTTGGGTGGGTGACTGATCAGGGGCAGCATTTCAATGCCTTCACAATAATTGTACAGCTTGAGTTCTACGTTAATAATGTGCATTTAATTTTCCAATTCGCACAAACTAGGTAGAAAATGTTCTAGAAGTGAAATCAAAAATGAATAGTTGGCTGAATTTGTTACCTAATCGAAGCGAATACCCAAATCAGCTGTCAAACGCTAAATTAGTGGATGGGTTGCGTTGCGCTGAGAATTTGTATCTGCATCTGTGTGTATCTAGATAGATTGGGAGTGCTGGGTTTTTATTAAGTCAATGCCAAACGGCTCCGATCGTTGCAAAAACCGAATTCAGCTTAAAAAATGCTGACGACATTTTTAATCCTAAAATTGAGACTAAAACGCCACAAACAAAAAGGCAGAGGAGAAGTAACAGCGAAAACGAAACGCAGATTTATGTGCAGTTCTCAAGGTGGGGGAGTTGCTTTAGCAGAGATCTGACGAAATGCTTCACATACCTGGCGAGCAGAGAAGTTCGTGCGATCGCAAAGCCGAAGCATATTAAAGATTCTCCCCCCCAATAACTGAAGATGTATATACAAAAGTGACTGTAGTTGTGTGTGTGTGTGTGTGTAATCAAGATTAGGTTTTAATAATTCAAAGTGAGTCGCACGAGGGATTAGCTGAGAAACGAGTCTAAATGTGCAGACGACGACTTGAAGTAAAAACAGAAATCATGTTACTTTTTGACAAATTCGAAAGAAATTAAACACACTCAATGCCAACGCGGTAAGGTAAGCGAGCAGGCAGGGAGAAGGGTGTGTATCTGTGTATCGGTGTATCTGTGAGATACGAAAGGAAGTGGCAATGCGCACGCGGCTCGTAGCGCTATTAAAATACAGAACACACCCAAAAATATTTTAACGACAGTCAAAGAAACAAAAACAAAAACAAAAAGAAAATAAAGACTCGACGCAGACATAGAAAGAGACAGAGACAAGGAGCGGAGCGGGGACAAAGTATCAAAGTTTGTAGCTAGTTGGGGACTCGCATTGACTCCGATGGCTGGATGGATGGCTGGATGGCTGGATGGATGACTGGATGATGGCGACGATGATGATGATGTTGATGATGACAAAAGGCAAGATTCGTCGTCGCTGGGTGACAGCGCGCGATTTATGCTCGAAATTGTACGCGTTGATGCATAAGTTATACCCCAAAGACGACCGACGTACGAAAGCGAGAGAGAGAGAGACGAAGAAGATACATAAACGTATCAAAAGTATCTTATGGATGCAGTCACTTTAATAACATACTTATTTATTCACCTCTCATTCCAAGCTCCAAAATTATGACATTAGGCAAATTATAAACCAGTTTGATGTCATCCTCGCCTTGACTTCGCTTTCCAACCGACAAAAATCTTTAATTTCTTTGATTAATCTCGACTTGTGTAAGACCAAAGCTTAGCGAGGATTCTATCTATCCGTCCTTGCAGCTGTCATCATTTCGTTCAATTTCAATAACTGGTTATGTAGCACACACAATGGCGACACATCAAAAGAAGACAACGCAACAAAACGCAGTTGCTCAAAATTCACACACCGAGAGAGACGGCACGAACATATGACCAAAAAGGGCGAGAGCGAGACAGTTGCAACTATAAAATTGTTAATCCTATTTTATTAAATTCACGCAGACAACTGCGAGATCGAATGGACGAATACAACCCCTACTTTATGCCTGGCCATGTGGCCAGCTGACTAACTGGATTCCACAATATTGCTGTGTGTGTCGCATATGTTATGTGAATGTGTTTTATTGTGATCCTGACATTGAATGCAATGCAAAAATATTTCACATTAATTGCCCAGTCAGGGTGAGAAACTTACAGATTGTCAGTTTTATCAATGTGAGCATGAAATATGGCTAAAGTCACTGAAGGAAAACACACTGGACAATGGAAGCCACATTTTAAACGTTTTTCTTTTATTACTCTAATAACTTGCAGTACTTTTAGCTAATCCTTCAACAATAGAAAAGATAGGGAAATACTTTTCGAGAATAGAAAATAAATATCTAAAAGCTTAGCCCCAAAATGCTAGAATCAAGTAGATTACGTTATTGCCTTAAAGCTGTTGACTTTAGGATCTTTCAATTCCAATTCGTTATACAAAACATTTTCATAATATTTGAATACTGTTGCTGCCCAGTTCTTGAGTGTTTGATTAATAGTTCTGGCAGACTGCACATTCTGATTTGTCAAATCTTTTTGGTATGCGGCTCCAGCAACTCTCGCTCTCTCTGTCGCTCTGCCATTCTCGCTCTCTTTCGCTTAGGCATTCTCTGCGTTTGCCTTTTGGCGTCTTGTTCGCGCCCAAGTGCCGACAAGTTGGGGCGTTACCAGAGCAGCTAGCAGCTACCTGATGCGGGGGATCTGTGGCGTTGTTTCATAATTTATGATCGAGTACGAGACCAACGAGACAAGCTAAGCAATTGAGAGCGCAACAGACGAGCGTGCTCAACTTTGGAGACACCCTGTAAGCAGTCACGAGAACTAAGAAGCCCCTTCAAACTATAATACTCTAAGGGCAATCCCTGTTTTCTGTCTTTACTCCTTGCACTGTGGAGTGTGCTCGACTGCCAAGCACGCTGTCAAAAAGCCATTTGTCTGCTTTCAGGGTACATTAAACCCTATTTTGCAGCAATTATAGATTGTAATATTCGCCTGGGCTACAGTTGAAGGGAAAGGGGATGAATGCATTTTCATTCTCATTTCCATTTCCATTTGTGACTAATTGCGATTGGTTTGTCGTCAATCGGTTTGCATGTTGCACATAAATAAATTAATGGGCATTTTTCGTTGTTGGCTATTTGGGAAAAAGGGGGAACGACTTTTGGGACCCGCATCTGCGGCCAACTGTCGACTGTCGACTGTCGACGCAGTCGGCACATGAAAAGTAAACATTAGAAGCATATTTGTAAATTGTGGAAAACTCAAACCCCTCAACACGAAGAAATCAAGAGAGGAGATGTTGTTTAAATGCGACTAAAGTGGCAACAGGAGCGGGTTAAGCGGCGATCAATTGCCAATTGCCAGAGTCGAGATGGGCCGCGGGTGCCCGTAGAAAACACAGTTCGCAGTCCCATATGTTTACTAATTAATTCATTGCTTAATTGTAGCTTTTATCAAATACAAATACAAATACGAATACGAATACGAATACGAATACAAGAAGCGTCGGCGAGGGAGATAGTAAGAGTGAATAAATGAATGAGCGAGATGGAGATCGCCAGTTTTAGTTGCGCCTTGAAAGAAATTTTCATTTCATAGTCGCTCATTGAAAATAATTAAAATTAATTAAGCCATTTTGCTGCTGCTGCTATTGCTGCTATTGCATTGGCTAACTGCTTGCCAGAGCTTCCCTCCCCCCGCTCTGTAGAATTCTGAACCCCTTCTGCCACATCGTATCTATAAATTTAAATCGCCTTTAATTGAGGCGACTTTTGGGTGACGGAGACTTTATGTAGAAATTGTCAGGAATTTTATTATGGGTATGTGTGCATACATACATTTGTTATTGCTGTTTTGCGCAATGTTTTAATTAATATTTAATTACATGGGGCTTAAACTGACTGATTTGTCCAGCACATTTATTGAGCGGCATAATCAAAAAAAACAAAAAAAAAAAAACAAAAATTCAAACGCAAGATAAAGAGTCGAAAATGTTGAAATAAAACACGTGCAATGATTGATTGTCAATTAATATTATTATTATGGCAGCCAAGTTGGTCTTTGGGTTCTTTTGTTGTCTCTGTCGAGTCGAGGAAAGAGAGAGGCCACAAAAAGGATGCCAATAGATGAAATGGATGCAGTGACTCATGACGGACTGACGGACTGAATGATGGACTGACTGACACACATTGTGTGTTACATTGTCTATGGCCAGTCTCACATTTCTTTACAATTTACATTTCACATTTAATTCGTTTCGTTTCGTTTTTCCCGCTCTTGAAGTTGTCGGAAAATCAACTAAATGAGTGATGGAACGAATTTGCATTCGACATTTGAAAAGAGAGAGACAGGAATATTGTGTGAGATAGTGTGTGTGGGTGGAATTGGTTGTCAGGTGATGAACATGCCACAAAATAGTTTGCAACAACTGAATCCGTTAATTGCCGCAGTAAAAACAGACAAATTGCGGCTGCTTATGAAATGCTTAAACGTGTCCTATGAATGCGTTTTTATATCAACACTCAAATACATTTAGAATTATGCAACTATAAAATTTCTATACAGTATAATCGTTTTAATGTCTTCATTTCGCCCAACAAACCAAAGCGAATGCCAAAACAATTTGTAAATTCTCTGCCATTAGAAAAGGAACTTGGAAGCTGAATATTCATATGACAATGTTTTTTTCAATTCCAATTTCGAATGCTGATTTGATAGCGATTCGATATTACGGGCAAAGATAGAATAGATTGCAGTCCCCAGTGACACAAAGAGATGTCGAGACAAACCGTGATTTATGTGTATTCAGATCAAACGCCAATCTATGAATACATATTCATATGGCAATAACATATTCCTATTTATTTTTAATGTGCAATATGCTGGCCTCCATCTCTCTCGCTCTCTGAGTGACTACTTAATTTCCAAGTGCCATAAAAATGTGTTCGATCGCGATCGGTTTGAATGAGAATATGGGGAATTGAAAGCCCAGCGTATTTGGCGTTGAAAACTAAGTTGGCTTATTTATTGTGGCCATGCTTATAAATATTTAAAAAGCCTCAAATGAAATAAACAATTAGTATATTTATTGACACATCCCCCAAGCAAATACTGAATAACTCATTCATATACATATCTAACGATTTATAGAGGAAGTACTTATGTGCTTAGATTGTTCCCGAAGTGCTCATGCTGAAAGGTATTTTTGCCCATTCGATTTGTTGTGACTTTGGGTCCCTTTACACTTCGCATATTTGCGACTATGAATCAGTGACGGGTGTCATACTACTTGCATATCTATACCTGGTACTCCCACGCTATAAGGGTATTCCAATAGAGTGACTAACGTAATCAGGAGGAGGCATCTTTAATGCTACAAAATATGTAAATTCATCGATCCGTCTGTCTGTCTGTCCATTTGTAAAAATTCGCAAATCTCAGAGACCATAAGAAGTAGAGCTACAAAATTTGATGACAATTCTCCTCGAACATAAAAAATATATAAACAATATTCCATTACATCAAATTCGTAAGCAGTTTAAGCCAAGACTGTTAATTTCCCCATTATGCGCAAATTGTGCAATTTATTTATACCACTGCTGCAGCAACAAACAATCATACATATGTTAAATATGGCAATTAATAAATAAAATGCGTCCGTCTCGCATCCTCCTCTACGGCCCAGCCTCCATCTCGATCGCTTATGGCACTTTGAGTGGCCGTTGATTTAAAACATACATTGCGGCCTTTAATAGTGGCGCATTTTTGTCGAATCCGACGAAACATCGGCCACATTTCGTTTCCTTTTAATGAAAACAAATTCAATCAAATGGGGAAAAATCAGGAGGGGAATGGAGCGGACAGCGGGGGCTATTGCCAAGAAAATACCTAAAAACAAATCGAATAACGAACAACTTGAAAGAGGAGCGGGAATGGGAATTATGAATTGGGCATGTATGAGTGATATTCATATTCGTTCATACGGCGGGTACTCGCAATCGCACTCGTACTCGCCCAGAGAATTATGATTTGTGTAAAACGTTGGCTGGTCGCGTCTTTTTTGGCTGCCTGTGATTAAGCACTTTAAGTGTAATTCGGTGCTATGGTTGTTGTTGGTGTAGTGCCCTCTTTGGGCAGGGAGGGTACAACACACACACAAAGACACACAAAGACACATAGACACACTTACACTGCGACTATTTATAGATGGCAAGCAGATGATGCTGCCTAAACCATAACTAAAATCTTTATGGCTAAAGATATTTGTGCGATCTGCCATGGGGACCAGCAACTGGCTGTGATTTCTATAACGATTCTGATTCCGATTGCGATTCCCATTCCCCATTCCCCAAACCCCATTTATATTCATATTCACATTGCGCTGCGCTGCGCTGCTCTGCTCTGCGGCGGCTGTTTAAAGTCAATTTTTGAATAATTATGAATCGTTTTTCAGTTGTTCTTTGGCTGCTTTGCGTTGTTCTCTAATTATAACAACATCATAATCATAATAATTTTCAAATGAGTTTTTATTTTGGCTGCCTCTTCGTGTGTTCTTAATGTGCCAAATATATTTCTATCTAGTATTTCTATTGAGCAGAAATTGCGAATATTTGTCCAACACACACACACATATAGAACAGAGACTAGAAATCGCCTCAATATGCAATTGGCGCAGAGAGATTTATAAAGAATTGAAACGTATTGAAATGCGTTTAAAAGATGTGCATAAACTAAATGCTAAAGCAGCTGTAAAATCTATGCCATCGATGATAAATCGAACTGTGCCTGGATGCCGAATGGGTTTTGTGCCAGTGTGCGTATGAAATGCATACGATTGAGCGGAAGTTCTATGGACGTCACTTGCACTTAATAATCGCGATAGCGATTGAGAATCTATACGTTCGAAATAAGTTAAATCACAGCTCCATCTATGGCGGTGGCTTAATCAAAATCGCCGGAAATTATAAGATGCCAATAATAAAAATTAATATGCAAGAGATTAAAACGATTTATATGTACGCCATGGCGTCGAATGCGTGCGACTGCGCCATAAAATTGTTTATAATATAGCACCACTATAAACACACACACACACACACACACACAGGCAGACAGAAAGTAATACATATAGTTTGGCTTGTTCAGTTAACACTTTGGTTTAATGACTAAGACTAAGGAGCGCCCCGCGTGTGCTCGAAAACATTTTTGTCAATAAAATAGAAATTAGCGACGCTGAATCACAATTCTAGTTAGCCCCTCTTGGCAATAGACGTAGAGACAAAATATGTACACATGTAGATAATATAAATACTCGTAATTCCCTATTGGGGACAGTCAGAGTTGGTTTTTAGGTTTTGAGTATTTACCATTTTGGCAGCTTGTTTTAATCCACGGTTATAATCCCAGCAAGTATAATTTTAGTTTGCAAATTGTTTATGATTTTGTAGATTTATAGATTCTTTTGATTTGTGGGTATAACTTCTTCACTTTTGGCACATATTTCAAATGTTTGCACGTTGTTATTTTGTGGTTGCAAGTTTGCGATTTGCGATTCGCAAATTCAATTTGATTTCTCGTTTGTTTTTATGTATTTTATGCACTGTTTCAAATTGTCTGTCCGTTTCGCGCGTGCCGAATAATAAGTGATAAAGTGTTGTGTACTAATTACATGAACCGATATATATCGAGAGCGTAATGTATTAACTGGACTTGTAGCAGCAGCAGTTTTTATCAGAGCAGTTGAAGTATGAAGCCGAAGCCGGAATGACGCTGCGCGCGTTCGTGTTCGCACTGCTGCACGTTTAGTCAATGACTAAAGGGCGGGCAATTCAAAATTTTTTAAAATTCATCAACGCTGCCGGCTGCGACGGCGACAGCGACGGCGGCAGCGTCGCGTCAACGCCAGCGTCGACAGCAGCAAACACACAACAAAAACCAAAAACTAATAAAATCAATTACAAACGCACACAAACACATTCACACACAATCGTTTGCCGAAGACGCCGAACGACAACAACGACGCAGCCGAAGCAAAGAGCACGAACAAAAGCCGACGACGACGACGCGACGTGCTATACCCGAAGTTCTCGTTCTCTGGAACAACAACAAACATTCAAAGCAGCAACAGCAACAGCAACGGCAGCAGCAGCGATAGCGGCAGCAAAGGAAACGAAGTATGGAAGTAGAGCTGAGAGCGTGTCTCGTGATTTTTACCCTATGCGTATGCTGGCGAACTTTTTGTACAGCCCAGATAATTATTGTTGTAATTGGAGATGATGGTTGCGTTTATTTATCGTCAGTAATCTAATCTAGACTTCACATTTTGCTACAAGCTATGTTATATATTTGTACATCGCACATAATATATCGAAAGGCGTCTCGTGCGTGTCATATGCTCATCTCTGAAGGGAACACAGAGCGAAAACACGAAGAGAACGTTTTTGCAAATGCGAAGGTGCTCTTTGCTCTCCCGCTCTGAGCTCGCTCTTGTTGGCCGTTTGAATGTGGGCCAAAAGTAATGACAATAGCGGCAATTGTTTGGCTTGGACATTTTCCACGTACTTTTTGCACTCCCATCGCTTGGACCACTGCCAACAATTGGCTCTTTAGCTCTCTCTTGGCTTTGAGTATGCGTGCATATGTATGTGTGTGTGTGTGTGTGTGTGTGTTTGCATTGTTGCGCTCTCGCAGGCGTCTGCAAGTGTGTGTGCGTGTGAGTGAGCGCGCTTGTATTGCTTGCCAAATGAGCCAAGCAAAACAAAAAGGCAAAAATATACATGTGTATGTATCCACGTGTGAATGTACGAGTAACAGCAGCAACGCAAGCTGCCCCCCCTCCCCCTCCCACACACACACACACACACACACACACATAGAGAGAAATATGCAAACAATTTCTGCATTTATGACGCGGCAATGACGTTTGTCTCTGTTTGTTGCTCTTGAAACGCCAAGAATATTCGTGCTGATCTCGTTTTACATTATTTACTTGTGGGAATAGATTTTCCAAATCACAGCTGCCCCTAAGTAGAAGCTGTGTAAGTGTGTGTGTGTGTGTGTGTAGCATAAGTTTAAGCGTTTTAGAGTGCGGGCTTTATCGACACCCCTTGAATAACGTTGGCACTTAGTTTCATTATACAGATGCTGCATGCTACGAAATGTCCTTTTTTAACTCGCATTTCAATTGGCAAGCGTTGCAAGTAACCCTCATAAACTGAAGCCGGAGCTACAATCCATAATTACGCAAAACTCTAGCATATATCGCATTTAAGCCGCAGCGCAGCGCATAAATCGCAATTAATCAAGTGCAAGCCAATGCCGTTAGCTCCCTAACAGCCCTCTCTCCTCCCCACCACCTCACCACCTCTCACCACAACCATCAGCAGCAACCCTCCTCAGCACAGCTCAGAGCAAAGGCAACGGCAACAACAACAACAACAACAACAACAACAACGATAAAGTTCAACTGCTGAACAACAATTACAAGTCGTGCTCTCACACTCCAGCACCAAGACTGCAGCAGCTGCCCGTCCCACTCTCGCTCTCGCCACGCATAACGAGAGCTACTAAAAATGTAATCATTATGCTTTATCGTAATAATCAGCAGCCGCAGCCAGGGCAAGTTTCGCCCAACTGCCACCAGGCGGCGCTCTCCACTTGTACATAGTAGCTCACACACACACACACACACTCACTCACACACATACTACTACAACTACTACATACTAGCATAACAAACAGGCAAACAAACAAAACTAAATTACAACAATTCCAAAAATTTATAATTGTGCTGCGCACACAGTTAGAAATCTCAAACTACCACCAGAAGCAACAGCAGCAACGGCAGCGGCAGAGGCAGAGGCAGAGGCAAGAGTGGCAAGGAGTCGCTGTCGTTGCCACCCTATCCCCCCCCCCCCCCTCTGCCACCCAACCGCCTTTTCAAACTCGGCCCTCAATCATCGTCCTCATCATCATCCTTTTGGCTTGCCTTCTTGCCTTATACAATTCGCCATGCTGCCGCAGTCGCTGCTGCCTTCGCTCGACGTCGTCGTCGCAACTAACACACACACACACACACACACACACACACACACACACACCCATACACAATACAAAAAAAGGCAGTTAAGTTAAAATGTACTTAGAGTTTAAGCGTAACCCCGAAATCCCGACCGAACTCAAACGAGATTGTGTGTTTTAAGCGTTTTAGTTGCTCGCCGCCGCTTCTTGCACCCCTCGCGGCAAGCGCTTTGCCAACGGCAGCGACGTCAACGGCAACGTCAGCGCCAATGGCGACAGCGAAGTCGACGCTAGCGTCGCTGCTGCTGCTGCTCAACTTTGTCAGCAGCAGCAGCAACAACAAGAAGGCAGTCAGTCAGCCATCTTGTGCGGCGTTATTAAATTTTATACAAATACTAAAAATGAAATCAAAATTTTCTTATTACAATGACTATTTTCTCTCGAACAGCTGTGCGCCCAGCAACCGCCCCCCGTCCCGTCCCGGCCCGATCCGACCCGAGCTGGGACCGACAATTGTTGGTCGTTTGTGTGTGTGTGTGTGGGCGAAGGAGGAGAGGAAGGCAAGGGGGGGGAACTGGGTCCAACTCAGAGTTTGTCTTGCTAGAATGGAGTTCAAATGGAATGGGAATGGAAATTACAAACTGAGTCAGTCGAGGGGGGTAAAGAGAGCGGGGGACAGTCTTGAGTGGCACTCGTTTTGCCTTCCCTCCCCCTCACTCTCGTGGAGGGGGCTTGTAAGTATGTTTGCCGAATGAATTGTACTTATGCCATACTTATCGACTGCATTGTAAGGAATCCAAAGTTTTTTGGGTGTTGGCCCTAAAAATCGTTTGCTGTTGCCGTTTTCATTTCCATTGCCACGCTGGAAGTCCTGCAAATATTTTCTGCATTCATAATTTCTATGTAGTCCAACAAAATGGCCATAAATTCAATTAGTGAATGCTCGTAATTGTTGCCAGACTGAACACGTATTGCTTCATGTTGCCTCTACTTCCTGTCGCTGCCGCTGCTGTTGCTGTTGCTGTTGTTGTTGCAGTCAAAACAACTAAATAAATGAATTCCCATTAAAATAGATTCTACCTGTTTTAGATAAGCAACTCGATGTGCTACCTATCGATGCCTGAACTACCTGCAAGACATACTTAAAATTTAAATTAAACATCGCCGGCAAAGGTACGTGTAGAAGAGCCTAAACAAATTCTGATAAGCACTGTGCAGATAGCCACAGGACAAGTGATGAATAATACCAATCACGTACCCAACACCGAGACCGAGACCGAGACCAACTCCAAGTCCAAGTCAGTCCGGGCCACCTTCATCGTCATCGCCATCGACATCGACATCTCGCTGCCTAATCAAAAGTGCATTGTAAACTAAGCCAAGACACGACAAGACAAGCAACACGAATTCTAAAGGATCTACAGGCGAGTTCGTGAAAACGACAGAGATGGAGAGAGTGTGAGATACACTAGGAAGTGCAAAAGAGAGTCTGATTGACTAAGTAAGACCCTGTATTGCTGAATTGTCAGTTAACGATTATTAATTAGATCTCTGCAATAGATATTAAAATCTATTCACACAATATAGATCCATTAATAAAATTATTACAAAATGAATTTATTGAATAGTAAATGTTATACCATTTTTATCAACAATTAAATGCAATAACAAAGATTAGTTTGAATGACAAATTATAAAACTAAAAGTTATTAAATAGATCTTGACAGAGCCAACTTAATACAATTGTCAAGACAATTTATTTATGCAATGAAATTATTAAATAATAATAATCAGTAATTCATTGATAAGTAAATATTTTTTACTTTTATATTACAATAAAAAATATTATCATGAATGACAAATTATATAATTAATAATTAAATCTGTAAGTCATAGTCGAACATTAAAGTAGCAAAAAAAAAAAATAATTAAATTGTTTTAAAATGTCTACATTTTAAATGAAAAGTTTAGTTTTGAAAGTTTAAAGTTCTTGAAATTTGAACTTTATGCAATATATTGAATATATTGGAATACAATGAAAACAATATGGCTCCAAGATTCTTGTAAATTTTCACCAAGGTTTCGTCATAGCCGTTGTGCGTTTTGTACAGGGTATAGAGCAACTTAGTGCTGAGCTCGGCCATATGGAAAATGCGTAATCTCACACCAACGCCGCAGACAAGAACAACAAATTAAGTGCCAATGCAAGACACACACTCACACACAGACACACATGCATCGAGGTATACAAATATCAATCTATAGGTATGTCTATCTATCTATGAAATGAAAACATTTTTCATGCGCATGCGCAAAGACTGACGAGCAACGAGACGAACTCGCAAGACAGGCGGACAATTAGTTCAGACAGGCTTCCATCTCGGTGTTGGTCTTATGTTAAAAGGTCAGCATTGCGGCTAAGAGCAGCTCAGAGACAGGGCCAGAGCCAGAGCCGGACCCTGTTCTTTGATAGCGTTGATCTATTGTGTGTGCATTGCTTTTTACATTTTATACGCATGCTTCTCTTTCTATCCTTCTTTCTCGATTCTTTTCTTCTCCAATCTTTTTAGTGCCCAACGACTAGGTTCGTCAAAATGATTGATTTGTAGGTGATGAATTACAACAACAGCAGTTCCAGTCTTAGGCCCGGTTAGTTAAGAGCATACATATCTTTTCCTATTCACTATCTGTATCTGTGTGTGCCTGTGTGCATTCGTGTTCATGTGTGTGTGTGGAAGGTACGACATAGTGAGGATTAAATACGAAATTCCATTTAAAAATCTTTCATTGTTCGCTTATTGCTCTTTTTTTTAGGGGTGCAGCTTACGAACATGTATAGAATTTTTACAGATAAACTGATATCGAAGCTGGAAAATTAATTATCATAGTAGAGAATAGGACAACATTTGAAAGTCACATTCACTTAGAGATTCCGCAGGGTAGATGGATTTACTGCCACAAAATAGGTACAGTTTAGAATTCACAAAAACCGAGTGTGTGAAAAAAGTAACAAAAAACAATATACATATATATGTATGTACATATGTATGTATATTGCTGAGGATCGAGCAGAAACTGAAATATATTTAAATGGAGAGAAGTAGCTGACTATGACATCATCGACACATGTCAACAGCAATTGAGATCATCTAAGTACTCGCCGATTCCTAAGAATTAAGTTCAGTCAAGATAAACGACGAATTCGTCTAAATTGAATTGAGCTGACTAATCAGCGGGTTAACTGAAACATCTGCGAAGAAATTACCAAATGTTCCATTTTTTGTAGGAACGAAATTACTAAAATTAGAAAATATTGAATTACCAAACGTTTTTATTTTGACAAAGGTAATGATAAGAAACTAGCGAACCTGATTGTAAAATAAGAAATTGTGTTTAGGAATCAATAGACTGTTATTCATCAGTAATACAAATAAAATTTATAAATCAATTTAAAAACAAAATATGTCTACTACAAAATGTTTTTGGCTCCGAGTTCTGTTAATTTAATTTAAAAATTGAAAACCTTCCAAGGGGTTTATTTTAAGTATCTGTAATTCTATCCGTTCGATGTACATAAGATATGAATTCGTGCGTAACGTCATAATCCGGCAATATGACGATTCCTTTTAGCATGTATATAACGCCCATTTTTTCGGTGAAACTGATTTGCACTTCCTTTTGCAGGACTGTAATGCGACGTTTTTATGATTATGATGGAAAATTGAAGCCTTGAACCACCCCTGAGCACAAAAACAGGTCCGAGGGTGCGCTTTAGCAGAGCATCTAAGCGCTGAGTTAACCTATTGATAAGTCCAACTATAGCCCGCAAGCTGAGATGGCGATGGAGATGGAAGTGGAAGTGGAAAATGGAGTGAAAAGCGAGCGTTGCCGGTGCCATATTGCCACAAAATGCGCAAAAGAATCAAAATGTAGACAATAAAAGCGAATCGCATCTATAAAACAATACGCGACAGACAGACAGACGGACAGACAGACAAAAGGGCTCTGGCCCTTGGCCCGCTGCCCCGCCCCTTTTGTGCAGACGTTTTCACCGAAATTTTGAATTCAAATTCAAACTGAGAGTTCGGCTAATGGCTGCGTAATCAAAAACTTGCTCATTAATATTATTTTTGCCGTTGCCGCTGCTGTTTCATTGTGTGTGCACACACACACACACACACTCACACTGCTGAAATGAATCTGTATCTGTATCTGTAGCTGTAAATGTATCTGTATATTATGATTATTGCTTTGGCTATCCCTCAGTGCCAGCAGCAAAGTTCCCCCTTTGGCAGTCGCAGTCGCAGTCGCCGTTGACGTTGACGTTACGTATTCCATATCTCAGGGTAAACATCTAAAGACCGGCCTCGACTCCACCCTGCCACCCTGCCGCCCTGCCACCCTGGCTTCGTCCTCTCCCGTATCTGCCACTAAAAGTATCTTGCGAGCGTTTTTCTAAAATGTAAATACTTTTGCCTAACTTTAGAGCGGCTGTGCGATTTTGAAATCGCTCAATCAGCTTCGTCGTCGTTTTGGTTGTCGTTGTCGTTGTCGCTGTCGCTGTCTTCGTCAAAGGCACAAAAGGGGGATATTTAAATACGTCTCTGGCGTCGTCGACTGCTTTCAACAGTTTGCGATTTGAATTTCAAATATTGTACAGTACTCGCACAGTTGCCGTTAATCTAGATACGGATAGCGCACATATTTGACTTGACATATTCTATGACGCCTTTCATAACTTGAACCTAGGCTGCCGATACGTAGTACGAGAACTCTCTGAAAGTTCTCCTTCAGTCCACCCTTCCTGCAGCTCGATGAACAATGCAAAACTTTTGTGCAGTCGAAAAGTGAATTCCGTTTTAGTTGAAGAAACATTTTAATTTGCTTCAAATCACAGGGGTTGCTCAAAGATTAGTTTTATTATAAATACTATCTATATTTATATATACCCAGAGGGACAAATAATATAAACCACAAGACTATGGTTTGAAAATACCTTATTAAAAACAACTTTCGTAGAGCTGTAACTTGATTATGTCAACAAGTAAATTTAATATGTTTTTAAATTTTATGTTGCCAGATAACATTTGGTAAACGAGGTTCACATACTTCGTTATTCTATTTTGTAAACTTGTGATTTGAAATAGGTAAAAACTATTTTTTAGTATGACATAATATATTAAAGATCGTAATACATTTTTTAACGGTTTTTATGAAAACGTAATATTTATATTAAATTATAATATGTATTCATTTTGCACAGACAAAATTGAGAAATTATTTCGCGTCTTTTAAAAATGAATTTTCATCATTAAAAATGGCTTTGAAATTATAACTTTTGATCTTAATCAAATGGCAACTCCTTCAGCAGCCCTCGTAGAACGACGCACTTGAAACTTAAACACTTCCCAGGGGGTTGCTTTATTAGTTGTCAAACTTTTGAATAGTCAGACTTCGAGGGTGGTTCACAAAACTCAAAATCGTACAATCTCAAGTTCAGCACCTGTTTCTTTTATTATGTTGAGTTTTTTTTCTTTCATTGGATTTTGGCAATCCTCTGGTGAAATTCGATCTGTTGGCGTGACAGAAATGTGTATCTGAAACTAAAGTAATCCGCAGAGGACGACCAGACAAAAGATGAATTCGTAGAGTTTTGCATTTTTCATTCAGGGGTGCAGCTGTGCTGTGCATTTGCCAAAAAAGGAAAACCAAGAACCAGCTTCTAAACATAGATAAACGCAGAAACACATGCACACAGCTGCAGTTGCAGATACATTTACAGATACAAAGGGAATTTAGTTTTTCTTCAAATTGTGCGCCATTTGTTTAGGCTGCGTGTTTAGCCTAGGATGAGGCCAGGATGAAACCAGCCGCTAGACAGTTGCTATAAGCAATGAAAACCAATTTCAGTTCTCTTCTCCTCACATCTATTCTGCTCTATTCGACATTGGCTTTGGCATTAGCCGCTGTTATTATATGCGCCCCTTTTGGAATGAAGAAAACCATTAAATAAAAAAAGGGATAACGTGTTCATAGGCATTGTTTGCACAAGACGCAAAAATATCTACGACGTACCAGCTGAAACTTCAGGTAGTCAACGATTTGCTTTGGTGGAAATTATTTTGCGTGTTGCGATGGCTTCAAGATTTTCCATTTCCATCATTTGCTAGCGTTTTTTTGGATTTGGTATCGACATTTTGATTGCGTTGTCATTTGATATGTTTCTCTGTTTGTCAGTGTCTCAATGCTGAATTACCTCAGGCGGAAGTCCTACAAATTCTCAACAGTGACAGTTTCAAAGTATTTTCAAGACTTTCCGATTAGGCATAACAATCGCTACCTATGCCTTGATAAAATCAGAGCAGCTTTAGAACCCTTAATATTTTTCTTTAAATTTATTATGATGTAATGTTGAAAAGTAAAAATACATTTAGGTAAGTTGTCATAAGAGAATAACATTTTTTTATAAGGGTTCTACTTATACGAATTTTAGAGACTGTTTGAGTTAGAAATCTTTTAAGTCAATTCCATTTTTTAAACACCAAATTTTGAATCTCAATAATCATTTTAAAGTTTTTCAATATATTTTTAAGCGCTTCGTTACTAGTATGAATTCTAATAGATCAAAATAAAATGATAATACAATTTTAAATATATTTTGAACTACTGGAATTAAAATTTAAAAGTAAAAATTAAAAATCTTTATGCTTCTTGTACCCATAAATGTAATAAGGCTGTTTACTATCTACTTTTTAACTGAGTCTAGAATTTGTAATATATCTTGTGGAACTAGAATTAAAATTTAAAAGCAAAATTACAAATCTTGAGTATCTCGATTTGTTTAGATACTAGAAGCTGAAGCGCTTTATTCTTTTTGTACCCATTAAAGTAAAAAGGCTGCCAACTGCTTTGTAACTTCCTCTAACATTTTGAATATACATATTTTGGAGAACTTGAATTAAAATGTAAAAGTATGCAAAATTAAAAAATCGCCAAGTATCGCTAAATTCAAAAAGCAACTGAAAGCTAAAGGGCTCTCTGCTTCTTGTACCCATAAACGTAAGAAGGCTGTAAACTATCTGCTTTTTAACTTCCTCCACATGCTCTTCGTTCATGGCTTGTTTGTTTCTCGTTCAACATGTGTCACCAGTGCAGCCGCAGCCGGTGTTGCCAACTGTTGAAGCCAACATTGCGTTGTGTTGTGTTTGTTGTTGTTATTGCTGTTTCTGTTGCCGTTGCTCTTATCATCATCATCGTCATCGCCATCCGCAGCGGCAGTAGGGCAATGTTGTTGTGACAAGCCACAACACCTAAGCCTTACCCTCTGCCTGCCACTCCATTATGTTGCATATTTAGTGGCATTTAGCTGCCTCTCTCTCTCTCACTCTCTAGCTCGCCGTTGTTGTTCATTGTCCTGACCTATGACAGCAACGTTGTCCTGTTGCCGACCTCGAGCTCTGCACATGTTGCCAAATGTGCGCTTTGTGTGTGTGAGTGAGTGTGTGAACAGCAAGAGAGCAACAAGAAACAGAGAACAACAACAAACTGCCTGCCTAGCTGCGCTCTCTTCTCACCTTCTCACCTTGACAGCAGCATGTGTTTTGTGTTGGCCTTGCCTCTCGTTCTCGTTCTCGTTCTTGCTCTCTCTCCCTCTCCCTCTCCCGCTCTCGTTGTCTCGGCCGCTGCCGCTGCTCGCGCAACGTCGACTGCGGCTGTTGTCCTTTTGCAAGCGACGTGTCGGCAGCAGCGACGCGTGTCGATGTGTGCGTGTGCGTGTGCGTGTGTCTGTGCATGTGCATGTGCGTTGCGTGTGTGCCCCTCAACAGGTGTCGGTCGTCTGCTGCTGTGCCACATGTGGCATGTGTCGGTGTCCTTGCCACTCATTCATTCATACATTCGAGCCTCAAACTGCCTGCTGCTGCCTAAGATGCGATAAAAAATTCAGCAAGAGCTTTTACTTTTGCTTGTGCACCCAAGAGTGTTTGACAGAGAGAGAGAGAGAGGGAGAGGCTCATTTAACTTTTTGTGAGACCATTCATTGGTCTCACTCAAACGCAATTCATTTGTGACGACAGCAATTTTAGCTTGATTTTATAAAAGCCAATGGAAAAGCACCAAAAACAGCAACAGCAACAACAACAACAATAGCAATGAGAACGAGAACAACAAACTGAAATCAAAATGGGCGCAAGAATAATGGAAAAAGTAACTGCTCAACAAGTCAGGCAACTTTGAGGCTCTATGTACATACAAACTCACATACACAGAGCTACTAATATAAGAGCGATTATATGTATGTGTGTGTGTGTGTCTATGTACATTTACATATTAAGTGCCACTGGAGTGCGGCAAGAGAATCGAAGAAGTGAAGCGAGAGAGCAAAGACAAATTGTTTTCAAACGTCGTAATCAAGAAATGATTTCTTAAAATATGCGTCTACTTTTTCAGTTCGGATTATTACAACAACAACAGGAACATCAACAACAATACAAGTCGAGCAACAACAATAACAATGACGACAGTTGTCGGCATTTCACCAATACTTACACAGTTATCACAAAAAGCAGCGCAAAAGGGATGCAAATACTTGTCACTAGCGATGAGCCAGTGACACGACGATGCTAACGAGAAAGAGCACGACTCAAATGAACTATAGTTCAATCGAATCGTTCACAATTAGTGCAATTGAACTTGCTTTTGATCTGCATTGCAAATTATCGATAATTGCAGAAATTTAAGTAGTTGCTGTATCAATAAATTTGCGTGCTTATATTGCAATTTTGTGAAATGCTAATTGCATCACGCACCCATCTCTAAGGTCTTATTATATAGTTTGTTTGATGAAATTGCTATGAAAAGGAGTTGAACTGATTCTATTTATTTGTAACTGTGCGAGTGTGTGTGTGTGTGTGTGTCTGTCTGTGTGAGACTTTTTGTCTGCTCAACAAATTCAGAGCGTGAAGTGGTGAGAGGAGCATCAAAGTACAGTTGATGCAACCAACCGCAAAAGATACTTGAACCAAATTGAGGCGTCGCATTGTGTTTAGATAACTCGTCATTGCGACCGAACTCTAATGGAAATTAATAGAATAGCATACACAAAATGTATGTATGTATGTGTATGTATCTCTACGTTCACATATAGATATGTATGTATGGATGGAGATAGATATTCATTTATAAATTTATGATTTGATTACATGCGCTCAAGTGTCGTCTGCTCGTTGCGCATCTCTCCTTAGCTACACATTTGCTAATGGCAATTGTTTATTTGACGAAAGGGCAGCTGCTGCCTGATTGCTCGACTGACTATTTGGCTGGCAGACGGACAGACGGCCTGACGGCCTGACTGCCTGCAGATCGGATCGGATTGATTGGTGTAATGTGTGCTGTGCTTCGTGAGCCCCGCTGCGATTGCTCAAAAAAATTCAACGACTTGAAGCGCACTTGGGGCAGCAACAAATTGTCACATTTCAATGGCTCTTCAATGTGCTCCATTTTTATGCGCGTATTAATACTTTTTGCCTTGCCTCACTTTGCCCCATCTGGGGCAGCGTGTTCGATTTCAGCACTCAAAAAACAAAAACGAATCAAAAAAACGGTTCACGCTTAAGACAATCAATGAATATGATACATTAATATCTAGGAGATTTTTTGTTCGTTCAAAAAACTTGCTTCACCATTCGTAAATGAAAAGGGCGCATAAATATCAATAAAATCGTTGCTTCAGCATTTGAGAATTTTCCATTCACCTAAACTATAAATATAGTTAAAGCAAAGTCCTGTATTTGAATTTGTGTTATGTAGAATCTAATTGTTAAATTCTTCAAGACTTCCAATATGAAAACACTTCAAAATTATTAAACAGGGCTTTAAATTAAATTTGTATACAATTGGAATAAATATTGAGATTTTATTAAATCAAAAAGTTTTCTTTAATTCCAAAAATGTTGATAACACTGATAAGGGTAAAGATTACAGAAAAATAATAAGCAAACATTTGAGAATTTTTTGTTCATTTACACTTAATACATATCAATTAAATTTAATTGTAAAATCGTTCGCGGCTCCCCATATAAAATACTTAGAAAATCGAGTGAGCAGGTCTTACATTTAAATTTGTGTACAATTGTAGTAAAATATTGAGATATTAAAGTTTTATGCAGTTTACTTCGAATACAATTACAAAAAATATCGATAACACTGACAAGGGTAAAGAAGTTTAGAAAAATAATATGTAATATAGAAATGATTATCAAGATTGTAAAACTAACTGCTCAGATCAAAGTTAAGGCCATTTCTGTGTCTATGGGAAAAAGGACCGTCTGCTCGTGGCATTTCCACAAATTCAGCTACAAATTGTATGCAAATGTGCGTAGTATCATTAGCTGGATTTGTGGGACATGTGAGGCAGGGATGGAGGCAACATTTATTTATGGTGTTGACAAGCAACAATGGACCCAAAAGGTCGACTTGTTGTATGTAGGTGGGAGTAATGGGCGCGTAAACACAGTTGACAACCCTGCCCTGCCATGCCCAATTTATGGCGAGCGCTCGTGATTAAGCTGTATGCAAAAAACAAAAGGGGGAACTCAAGAATTTGAGGGGGTGTCGGTGTCGTGGGGTTGACACGAGGGTGTTAGTGAATTGCCGCAAGCTAAAAAGCGCGAATCAAAATGGTTTTTGTTTAGCAAATATATGAAAAAATAACACACAAAACGGCGGCGGCAGCAACAACAAATACATTAAACAAATTATCAGACAGACTTGGGTGGAGCCAAAGACTAGGCATTGTGTGTGCGTGAATGTTTGTATGTATGTATATAACGAATGTGCTAACTGGTTTCTAAAGTAAACAACGCTTAAATTAGCGAATAAAAATGTATTATTAATGCGAAAACATGTTTATAAGAGCACACACACTCACACACAGTCTCGCACACACACCCAGAACGGAACTGGCAAAAGAAGCAACGCGATGCGATGCGAGCAAGCGAGAAAAACGATTTCAATTGTTTTTGCTGTCGTTCTTATTGTTGTTGTTGTTGTGGTTGTTGTTATTTAAACAAATAAATAAGAAGCAGAAAAAGTATTCGCCATGTCGCTTAAGGCGGAGCAAACTGAAAGCCGACAACAACAACAACAAAACTAAAGAAAACAAAACAACGAAACACAACACAAAGTCGCATTTACTTATCTTAAATTAAATTAATAAATTAGAATTGAGAATTCCAATTGAAATTGAAATTGCTGGTACGAGTATAAACTGAAAACTTCCACCGATAAATGTGGATTAAATGTGAATGGGTTGAGTGTGTGTGTGTGTGTAAACGACGACGATAACGTCTTTCTATTTAATGTTTATTTATTTTTATTTAATGGCTATATAATCACGTAGCTAAGTGCGGAGGCGCAACACATATAAGTATTTATATTGACTCTATATAAATCGTATATTAGGCGAAACTCAAAGCCTGAGACTGCTCCGAAATTATACACAACAAATATATATATATATATGTATGCATATGTATCACAAAAACAAGTTTTGGGGAGAGCTACAATTTAATTTCAAGTGACGCACATAACATTTGCCTATACCCAAGCACGTAGAGCCAAACAACAAATGTATCTCGCAGATACCAAAAACCCACGATGACAATAACAACCCAGCAGAACTTTTTGGCATTCAATTAAGCTGCGATATATATAATTCAGAAGTCAATTTATAAATAAAAGCAAGAACAAAAAAATCGCATATTTCGAAAGACTTTTAGATATTATATGCATTTTTATTAGACTGAAGACTTAAATGTTGTGACAACCTGATATATGCAGAAAAACTATCTGTACAATTTATCCATCTATACAGTTTTAAAATTCACTAACCTTAATTTTTAACCAAACAAAAAAGTGAGAAACAGATATGTTCTTCAATAGTAGAATAAATTTATAGTGTGCATCTCTAAAATTAAATAATTTAATTTTGATTAAAATATAGGGGTTAAAACAAGCTGGTATTGATTAAATTTAATTTTAGCCTAACCTTTGTATGAAGTGATTCTCTTAGTTACTATACATTTTTTTACATTTATGCCATTTTGTGTATGATATTATTGAACAATATCTTTTTGTGATGGACAATCACTTATTTGACTTATGTAATTTGGATATCTATTTCTACTTGACTGCTAAGAAAGTGACAAATTACCTTCTCAGCATGGCAATTAATAAGGCAATTCTGCTGTACATTTTTCATGCACGAAAGTTCAGCTGGGTAATTGGGACTTTGTAGGTACTCGACACGCACACACATGTGAGAGACACAGCCACAGCAATAGTCACAGCAACAGCCAGAGCCAGAGCCAGAGCAAGAGCAACAGCCACATAGCGGAGCGGCCACAACGTTGCGCATACTTAACGCAGTCAAGTGACAATAATTGAATTCATTATGGGCCAAAAACGATTGTGACAATAGCGAACCAGTTGTATAGTGTTGGATATTAGCTGATATGCTGGCTAGAGGATTAACAATGGCGGGTTAATTAACCCGATGGTTGCGTTGGCCTTGAAGTCCAGCAAATACTGCCAAATAGCCGAGAACACAAGACAAAGTCAAGTGAGACCACAGCAACGTCTATACGGCATAGTTTAAGTTCTGCTACCATTTTTATTTGGGTACGTGTGCGTTTTACTTATGAGGTAACCCCTTTCCTAGCATAGATAGATAGATATATATATACATATATATGCGTATGCGACCGAACAGTTCGTAGCTAGTGCCTGTGTAGTTGAGGCCATAAAATCTGGTTATATTGACATGATCTTCGCGTAAGTTGTTTGCCGCGCTTCGAACGCGTCTTGCAAAAATCTTTATCAACGCCATTCGTGGCGAAAGGGTCAACAAACCCCCCGGACGAGAGCTCCGTGTGACAGCTTTGGTTTATCAGATAATGAGACAAATACGAGCACAACAACAACAACACCAATCAAGAGTAGCAAAGCCAACAACTTTTACGTGTGACTCAAGACCCATAAAACTTGACGCTAACTTAACGGTATTATTGCCATTATAAAGCCATTGCCGGGGTACTGATTTGACGGATAACTAAAATTTTTAAATAAGCTAAGGTAAAAAATATATACCTCATTTCTAAATATACATATGTACATTTATATCGTCTTTTTCTTTAACACTACCATTTAATATGGAATAGCTTCAATACATGATAAATGCAAGAAAGGTTTCTTTCCAACTTTATAATGCAAAGCTTTAATTATATGTTTTTGTTAATATCTATTAAGTAACAAAATCCTGTTCAAATTACGAACTCAATATATAGCATACTTATAAGAGTTCAGGACAGACAATAAATAAATATGTATGTATGTTTGTATATATTTTAAATGTATACAAACAACATATTTTTAATAAAACATATGTATATGTAATATATTAATTCAATTTAAAGATTTCCCTGTGTCAAAAATGATTGAAACCACTCTATAAATATTTTTTAAATTTCAATTTTAACGATATAAAAAGTTTAGTACCTTAAACAAAAAGTTTTTTTTAATTTTTTGGTCGAATTAAATATGAACATATTTTATATTAGCAGTTTGGTGATTTCAATGAATTTTGAGTTACATTTTAAATTAAAGTACAAAATAAATTAATCCCGATATCAAATTACTTTATAATGTATACTGCCAGTACCGTGTATATAAGAATAAGATTAATGGTTTTTGTGTATTCTTTTCTTATCGAAAACTCACCATGTAAACAAAATTGGAAGTGAATAACTTTTCCGCTTAGCAAATTAGCAATTGCCGGCGATATTTGCGAATAATGTTAACCTTCTTTTTATGGCTAAATGCAATAGTTGTTATTGTTTTTGTGGATGCCACAAATAGTTGCACACACTTGTGAGGCAAGCCAAATACGGGTCCAAATGGCCAAGAGCCAAGGCGCGTCACAGATAAGAACGGAACATGAGCACAACAGAACCGCAACAAACGCAACAACACAACGCTTGGAAAATAGAGCAATAAAAAATAAATAAATATACAAACACGTGCGAAAAGGGGAAGAGTTAGTGTGTGTGTGTGTGTGAGACAGACTAAGTATTTAGTTGAGGCGATTAAATGAAAATTGCGCGCTAGGACAACCTAACCAGAGGCGGCCGAAACTGCACTGACTCTGCCACAACTTGGCCCCGACTCCGAGCCCATTAGCGAGACGGAGACGGAGACAGAGACGGAAACGCAGACGGAGGCCGAGACCGAACCAGAGATTCTGATACCGAGTGCTAAAAACAGAGAGAGAAAGAGAGAGAGCCCAGTCCCGGAATCGGAATCATCGGGCAATGAGCGGCGATTCACACATACACATAAAAACACACACACACACACACACACACATGAATGCATAAATAATAAATATTCACTTGCATATCGCAAATCAAAAAGCAACCGAAAACTTGGCTAAGCAAAGTGCATAAACAAAGCGCTAGCAGCAGCTCTCTTTTTCTGTTATTTAAATGTATTTTTTTATTTTCTCTTTTTTTTTGCATTTGATGAAAATTTGCTGACAATTGCAATAGAATTTTGTGTTTTTTTTTCTTTTTGTGTTTTGTTTTTCTTTTTTTGTCGCGCTGCTTTCGTTTGTTTTGTGCTTTATTTAGTTCTCATTTCGCGCTTAACTGTTGCTGCAATGCAGCCGCAGAAGGGGACGGGAGACGGGGCGGGAGTAGAGGGCAGAGAAGACGCTAAGGCGAAGGCGGCATGTGGGTCTTATTTCAATTTACAACCAAGTGACGAAGTATCACAATTCAATGTTTAAAGTTTTTATCACGTTGTGGACGCTAGCGCCAAACACACACACACACACACACACAGACATCTCACTCACACAGAAGAAGATTCGCGAAGCATACTAACAAAGAAGAGCGCTCTAATTAAGCGTAAGAAGCACAACGCCACGCTACCCTGCAGCAGAGATAAGCACAGCCAGTTTCGCTGCACGAATGACGCACCGTGTGAATGCATCACAGCCTGCCTTGCAACTGCAGTACAGGGTGTCTCGCGAACAAATGGAGCGTCTAGCGGTTTTGGGGGCTCGCATATGCATAACGTGTGTGTGTGTGTGTGTGTATGGTTAATATGGTGCGACAGTCGAGTCGTTCGCTTAGTCAGCCCGATCTGGCACTAACTATTTAGTAAGCAACTGAAATAGTAGCACCCGTGTTAGTATCGTTTAATGAAATACAACAACAAGTATTCTACTGACATAAATACAAGCAGGCAAACAAATATACACATGTGTGTGTGTGTAAGTAGAGTTCTGCGCTTGTTGCGCTGCATTTGAACATGAGTATGACTATGAGTATGAGTGTGCATGACTCCGAGAATGAGAATGGGCATGCAAGAAGCAGCGAACAACGTCAGCGTAAACTGATTACCCCCTCTTTGATCTGGGCACACATACATATATACACGTGCAAACATGCATCAATACATGTGTATTTGCATAGCCTTTAGTTTGGATTGGCTGTCGTCGTCTATGGGAACCTTCGTTGGCAAGTTTGGCTTACAACGTCATATTTTGAAACGATTCATTTCGCGAGTAGTACCAAACTAAATGGTGTTACATGCCCAGCTCATATTATTTACATACAAACGTATGTACATAATCAAGTAAATAGGAAGTCATAAGCTAAGTTTTGAATTACACTACGAACAAATGAGTGCAATCGGTTTCCATTTAAATTTCAAGTCGATTGCTTCATCGTGTTATCGCTGCTCATTAGGCGCTCATAATCGATTGCCGACTGACGATAACTACCACTGACGTCACAGAGGATATTCGTTAACACATACGACCCCTTGTTATTAATTTTAACCCGTTCTTAAGCAATGTTATTTGATCATTTATTCTTTAAAAAAATACTAACTATACATACATATATGTAACTATGTTTGTATGTACATAAAGTCATACTCATTGAATTGCTTTAAAAGCTTATAATTATGTATGTATGTACATGTCTATGATCTCAGACAGTGACTGTCGCTGAAAATGGTCTTATCAATTGCCAGCGAAATAAAATAGTGAGAATTCCTCTCTCCCATCTCTATGAAATGCACGTATTCATAAATTGTTGTCGTCACACATACACACACTCGCATACGTATCATTCATGTGCATACGCTTTTCCAGACACAACACACTCACACTCCCATGCAGCCAAAAATTCACATGTACGCAGATTACGAATATTTGCACGAAAATGAACACGTGCTGCTTGTAGCAGGAGCACGAGAGCGATAGCGAGAGTAAGAGTGAGTGAGGTAGCCTGCAGGCACAGCCGGCTGCCAAACACATGGATACCAAGGGGGGGAAACGTGTGCGCTATGCTTGCATACCAAACGCAACAATAACAAAATGCACACCAGAGCATTGCTTTGTGTCTGTCTGACTCATGCTGCTCCCATGCAACTGGGCTTGACGAGCGCTCTTCGGCATTAAGAGAGTGGGCTACGCAGAGAGCGAGAGAGCGCGTGACGTGTATGTGTATGTGTAGTAAGAGCGGACACAAAACTTGCAATGTCTAACTTAGTTCGGCAGGAGTTGGACTACGATGCGATTGTGGGGGCGAAGCAGAGCGGCAAAATTTGTGGTATCTGCAGCTGCGCTCAAACTTTAGTAGCCCCGGCTAACTTTTAGCAAAAACTTTTGATTTGAGTACCTGCCACTAACTAAGCAGAGTACAATTACACACACACATACGCACATGATACAAAAAGTTGGCAATACGAACCACCAAGCAACCACACCACGCATAGAAATTGAACTATGAAATCACAAAAGTTTGCAGACAGAAATTTTCCAGGAAAATGCATTGGGTAGAAAACAAGCGTCCACACTTACCGCACTGCTCGCCATTAGTCTTAATGTGTTGTCGCTGCTGTAATTGAACTTTCTCATGCGCCACAATGCAGGGATTATCCTGAAAATCCGAAATGTTTTGCACACACCAAAAACGTACGAGAACAAGACAATACAATAACAACACTTTCGGCAAAGGTTTTAAAACAGCTGTAAATTTGAGCGCGCAACAAGACAGGCGTGTTCGACAAACAGCTGATTCGTTGAGTGCTATCGATATCGGACAATCGAAAAGTTTTGAGCTGTGAGACCAGCAGTCAATACAAAAAGCTATTCAAATTTTCGAAAATTGCCGCAATTACACATTTAACATTAGCAGCTACTAATTACAAGAGATAATTGCTAATTTAAATTTCAATCAAAATCAAACAAGTAATATAATATATATATATATAATACACTATAATGTAGGAGTGGACTGCACCTACTGCGATTGGACTAACACATATACATATATAGGACTTTAAAATACATTAAATTAAAACAGCGTGAACTGTGGATCTACTTTCGCCAATATTGCGTGAATCGATGAATCTGCTCGACCAGCGCTGGCATCACCGCTGTGATGGATATGTCCAGCAAGCTTTGCAGATGCTGCACCGCCTCCTCGTCGGTTAGGCCCAGCTGCAGATTCTCCTCCACCTTCTTGACGGCCTTGTCCGGCTCCAAGGCAATGTCCGGCACGGTGGCGTCCACCATCAATGAGAACAGATTGAGCATGACATTGGCATGACGGCGTAAATGCAAATACGCCGTATAGCATTGCTTGCGGAACTCATGATGATGATCGGAGCTCACGCCGCCCATTGCCTCGACCATTTCCTTGCTCAGCTTCATGGGAGGCGGCATCGGTTTGGGATCACGGCCAAGTATGAAGCCGAAATCGATGTGGAACAGTTTGCCATTGCTGGTCAGCAGCAGATTGTCCAAGTGCCGATCTCCCACACCTGCCACAAACGCACATAAATATTACAGCGATTGCTAACGAAGCCATCATGTGGGAAACTTACCCAGCAAGTAGGTAATGACGCAGTATCCCGCACAGCTTTTGATGTACGTGTCCATCACCTCGGAGGAGATGCCGTAGGGACCGCCTTCGCAGGGATTGTGACGGCGGAAGAAGTTCAGAATGCTGCCCTCCCGGGCCAACACCTCGGCCACAGTGCAGGAGTCTATGTACTGCAGGAAGCCATGCTTGGAGCTGGTGGCCAGCACTTTGTACGGCGTCAGCTTAAGATCAAGATTCTCGCGGCGCAGCAGCTTGTCCATTAGCGTAATCATTTGCAGTATGAGCTGATCCTGACGCAGATCGTCGCCATGCTTAAAAATGGCCACGTATTCGTGCTGAGCAATCGATGTGACAAACGTAAGTCTGCGAATGGGCAAGAAAGGTATATTAATCTAATGCAGTTGCATCGACAACTGTTTCCATCCACCTACTTGGCTGGCATGAGGGCGCTCTTGAAGAGCGACGTGCGTGAGGGCACAATCTTGGTGATGTACACCTCGGGATCCAGCGGGAATGGTATGGGCTCGAAGTTGGTGAAGTTCACCTTGAACATGTCCTGCTCGGCGAGCAGCTTTTGAAACTTCTCCGTCTTTTTGTTACGATTGCCGGGCTCTTTGGCCACCAGTTTGACCAGCTTCACCAGCTCATCGATGAAGCGCTGCTGTTTGCGCAGATTGTAAAAGATGCCGCGCAAATGGAAGTTGCCTGCAGGGATAGCAAGAAGGTTACAGTTGAATGTTATATATTCCAAATTAACTAAATTATATGGTGGTAATAAAATCATTAGAGACCCTTTGGCATATGGCTATTAATAGCTTTACCAAATCTCAAGTCTTTCCACTAATTTTGGTTTGATTTGAGGGGTTCAAAGGGGTAAATTTAATTTTAGGTGATCGCCGAGCACTTTAGGAGTTGAATCGTTTACTTTTGCGTCACTGGTTGTTATAGTATCTATAATCTAATGGTTTATAACGGACAGACAAACAGACTGATGAAAACAGTCTTTTTATATGTATGTACATAGATGCATTGAAATTCGCTTCTAAACTTTAACTTAAATTATTGAAAAACTGCAGCCGTCAACTCACCATTCTCCAGCACCTTGAGAAAGATGTTGAGCACCATGGCGTACATGTCGTGTGCCCGCTGGTCCTGCTTGCGCAACATCTCCACATCCTCCACCTCGATGGACAGATACCAGTACAGGTAGTTGGCCAGCGTGGCGTTCTTGCAGGCGCGCTGAATGAGGAATGTGCACAGATTGACGGCGACACCTTGGCCCAGCACTGGCGTCTGCGACAGCGATTGCGATGCCAAGCAAGCAGCGCTGGCATCAGCACGCTCGGAACGCGCTCCAGGCGTGCTCGATCGGATGGCCGGAGCACTGGCGCTGCTGGCCATGGTGGATTTTTCGCCCTTGATGGCCGACAGCACGCTGGCCGCACGCTGATTGGCGGGTATCACTGAGGCATGCAGGGCACTGCTCGTGCCGCTCAGATCCGAAATGGTGCTCTGGTCCAGCAGCGAGTCGTTCTCGTCAAGCAGCGAGCAGACCACATCGCGCTCCTGCTCCGGTATGATGCACTTGTGCAATTGAATAATGTTGCGCAAATCCTCGTATTTCAGCGCCTGCACCAATTGCAGCAGATAGAGCAGCAGATCCTCGTCGGGTGCCTGGGCCAGGCGACTGATGGCATATTTGCGCACCTCGGCGTGCGTGAATGTTGGACTGAGCAGCTCCAGGGCATCCTCCACATCCATGGGCGCCCAATTGGCCAGCATCCAGAGCGCTTGTGTCACCTCATCGTTCAGATTCCAGTTGATGCACTTGAGGAACTTGGTGAGCGCCTTTTTGTGCGACGACAGATAGAAACGGAACTTCCACACCAGATCCTGCTCATCGCTGTTCAGCGCATAGGTTGGCGGATAGCGATACACAATGTTGTGCAATTGATCTCGAATGCTGTAAAGATTAAAAATGATTTTTAAATTGAAGCCATGACGAGCCTTTCGCTGGGACTTACAAAGCTGTGGGTTTGGCGTCGCGATCCGAGATGCCAGAACGCTCCGAGCGCGCCAAGCGATGATGTTTGCGCTCCACCAGATTGTCCTGCAGTTGAAAACATTTCAATAATAGTCAATCTTTAGATAAATCAACGCTCACCAGTTGAATCTCCGAGTCGGGGACCAAAACCAATTTGGGCTTCGCTGGCAATTTGTATTTGTTGTCGACCTCTGGCTCAAAGTACACAACTGAATACTGCAATATATAGAGCGTTATGTATAAAGTTGATAACGAACAACTGTCGAAGCCACTTACGCTGAACATGTCGTCCACCATGATGGTGGGAAACTCAATCATGAGGAACATGTAGTCGGACATGCGTTTCTCGCGCTCATTGATCACCTCGATTTCGCGGAATGTCAAGCGATCCAACCAATCCACCTTTTGCACCTGACCATTGCGGTGCTTCTTGGCCAACTTGCCCAGTCGCTGCATCTGCGATTTCGACGATTCCTTGCCCTTTCCGGGCGTTTTGCTGGGGAAACTGCCGTCGCCTTCAACGCCCAGCCAGACTCGCAAATCATACATGCCCTGGCGGAACATGCCGTCCTTGCCGAACATGGAGATGGCCGTGCCGCCAATCACCGCTGTTTGCCCCGCTCCCGAGCAGTCCAGTATGGTCAGCACCAACATCGCGCTACGCGGCAAGTCGGAGAAGAGCAGCGGCAGCGTCACCCATTCGTTCCAGCTCCAGCGTTTGCCGAACGCCTTGTACGAGCTGTTCACGGGCAGGCAATAGGGGCGTCCGTCGTTGTAAACCTGCAGACGCACTTGGAACGAGGGATACTCCTCGGAGTAGAGCCCTGAGAAACGCAGTATGGGATCATCGAGTAGTTTCTCGTAATCTGGTTGGCGCTTCTTGCCCTCGAGAGTGCCACTGTCGATGGAAATGCGCATTAATTTCAGTCTATGGGTGGATGGGATTAACTCACACTTTGATTTGGACACGTTCGTGGAGCGAGGAACTGTGTATATAGCGAAAATGATCGTCTGGTTGATCCATTGCGACTGAAAAACAATTACACACAACAAACAGCTGATTGGCGGTGAACAGCTGTGCGGTTATTGGACAGCGAGCTATCGATTATGTCTATCGATGATGGTATATTTGCATATGCCTCTCTGATCTGGTCTGGTCACTCTACACCTACGCGTGGAAAGCAGTGGGAAGCGATGTCAACAAATGCAACGATCGAACTGGCGCTGGATCGCGTCAACTGGAATGATTTAGGGGACAACCAGGAGAAGCTGCCGCGCATCTTCACGCCCGGCGAAGTGCTGATGCCTGAGGCGGGCTTCATGCGCGGCCACGGCACCTTCGTGGAGGAGGAGAACATTGTCGCCTCGGTGGCCGGCGTAATCGAGAAGGTGAACAAACTGATTTCAGTGCGGCCGCTGAAGAGTCGATATGTGGGCGAGATTGGCGACGTAGTCGTGGCCCGTGTGCTGGACGTGGGACAGAAGCGTTGGCGCGTCGACACCAACTCACGTCTCGACTCCACGCTACTGCTCTCCTCGGTGAATCTCCCTGGTGGCGAGCTGCGTCGACGCTCGGCGGAGGATGAGCAGATGATGCGACGCTACCTGGACGAAGGCGACTTGATCTCGGCCGAAGTGCAAGTGAGTTAGATGATTGCTTTGCCAGCTGACACCTGTTGATTAACTTGGATTTCAAACAGAACATCTTCGAGGATGGCATGTTGTCGCTCTACACGCGCAGCTTGAAATACGGCAAGCTGTCGCAGGGGATTCTGGTCAAAGTGTTCCCGGCGCTGGTCAAGCGGCGCAAGATGCATTTCCACAATTTACCATGCGGTGCTTCGGTTATTCTGGGCAACAATGGCTACATCTGGGTAGCGCCCACCAAAGGCGAGGAGCAGGACGGCGGCGAGGGCGGATTCGCACAGAATCTGAACGAAGTGGTCCCGCGTAGCGAGCGTGAAGTCATCGCCCGGCTGCGCAACTGCATCCTGGCGCTGGCCAAATGCAAACTGATGCTGTACGACACGAGTATTCAGTACGCGTACGAGGAGTCGCTCAAGTATGAGCCGCGGGAGCTGCTGCAGCAGCATGTCATGTTCGATATTGGCCAACAGACGCAAGCTCGGCTGCGAGATGTGGATCTGATGGACTGATGTATTAAAGTATGTGTTTTTGAAACTGGCGCCTTTTTTAGTGCATTTGGTGGGCAAGCGAAGTGGCAACGCCGGCACTGCACAACTTTCTCGTCGCGTGCAGCGTGGCAACTCTGTGTGTGGTTCGTGTATTGATGAAATTGTGTTGTGTCTTTCTTTCTATTTTGCAAATTAAAACAAAAGAATTTATCGTTAATTACTTTGTTCACATTGTGAGTGCAGCAATTAATTTCACACAATGGCCGCTGACATTGGTGGTGTGCGTGAGACCGAACTACGCGAAAAACAAATCTGCCGCTTCTGCCTGTCGCAAGACATGCTTGGCTCCATTTATGTGGAACACAAACGCATCAAAGCCACAGCTTCGCTGCCGCTCCAAATAATGGCCATTACATCCATCGAGGTAAGTCAAGACATGGTTCTAAATCGGCCTAAGCCCCAAGATGAGCCACAGCCCACCGAGAACTCGGCTACGGTTGCTGTCTAATTAAGTATCTATGTGGCGTGCGTTGGCGTCTTCGCTAACATCAATTTTTACTCCTTTTCCCCCTTTTAAGTACCTTGTGTATAAATTCGCATTGAACAACGAAAACAAATGCATCCATGCACGAATGGCTTGTGCTGAGCAATCAAAACAATTGTTTAACAATATGGCGACAACTGTACACAAAAAAACACTCACACATGTACTCATGCTGTTAGTGCTGCCAGACGGCGCGACGCGAGTTGCGCGCGCAATTTGAAATGCTGTCTTTGTTTTGCTTCAGTCTGCACTTCATTTGTATTTGTTTTAAGCATAATATGTGTTTATCAAATATATAATTGTGTTGTTACGTCTAATGTATGCAAAAGCGCATATGAAAATTCATAATGGAAGATGAATTTGGGTTTTTAGCTTCTACCCAAAATATTGTGATATTAACAATTAAATAAATGTTGGAACTTAAAGTCAAATGGAATCCAGGATGAGGTCGAGGTGGTGAATTACTTGTTATATGTATGTATATGCTTGTCCCTGAGTGGTTAGCCCGCCTTGCTGCTCGACGGCTTGTCCGCGAAGCGCAATATGCGAGTCAGCATCGAAGTCACACACGGAATTTGCTTCTGGCGATCCATCATCGGCGTCGATGGCACGTTCGACTCAAAGTCGACGGCAACACGTTGGCTAACGAATGTGAGCAGTGTCAGTATGTTGTACTTCTTGCCATTCGCATTCAGCTCCTGGATGAGCGACTGAATATACCACGAGCCGTTTGTAGTGTTCCTCCAGGAATAGTAGCCTGCAAATGCGATTAATAATTACTATATATTGTTATATGTATAGTCTAGTTACCTGGAATTGTTGAGTATGAGAATAGAAAGTCAGCGTGTATGGGTATCTTGTAGCTCATCGAGGACTCGCCGTCCGTCTCCGTGACGCTCTTCTCCAGCATTATGCCCCCGTCGAGACGATCGCCCTGGCACGCCTGGATGAAGAACAGCTTCGGTTTGCCGGCGAGTGTCGGACAGATGTGCGATGTGAAATAGTGCCAAATGTTGTCCAGCTTGTACTGCACGTCCTTGGCATAGATGTAGCCGTGTTCGCCGTGCGACAAGATCGCGATGGCGATGCAATCGTTGTCGCTGTGATCTTGCGAGGCCGCCTTCTCGATGTGTTTCAGGATGTCGCGCAGCTTGCAATCCTTGTGCACGCTGACCTCGAAGTCCAGGCGCTTCAGCGCCTTGCGTAGCTCCTCGCAGTCTACGTTGGTGCCGGCACGTGCCTTCAACGAGGGTATATCGAAGAATTCGTGGTTGAATATCAGCGCCAAACCGCGATTCTTGTGATTCATATTATACTCGCGGGCATAGCGGTCGACGGGCATGCGAGCTACATATTTATTCACCGTGCTAAAGATAGTGTTGATAAAACAATACAATATATAATTGATATTCGATTCTCTTCTACTGCTGCAGATAAGCATAATCTGCGCATTTGTATTGAAGTCAAACAATAAAACAACAAAAAGCGTTCGACCACCGAAAGTATGCATAAAAGGGAGACGAGAAAAAAGATGAAGTTTTCAATGCACTCACTTGGCGACGCTGGCGGCGGCAGCGACGTTGGCAGAGGCTGCTGCACCACCAACTCCGGCAGAATTCGAGCTCGCTTCGCCTTGTGCATCGATGCTATCAGCAGCATTGATGATGCTGCTGTTGCTCGCTCTGAGAACACTGAAGGTTCTTGTTATGCATTCGTCCGTCATTTTGCGCTCCCTCTCTCTCTTGTTTTCGTTTCTCCTTGTTTGCTTTTGTTGCGCCCTTTCCGCAGGTACCGTGCACTTTTATTGTGTTTGTTATCGGTTTCTTAGTTTTTAACTAAACTAATTAGTATTCGTTAAACAGCTGTTTGACACGTAAGCAGCATAAACCGATTACATTTGCACGCAAGTAGTTTTGAATGTCCTTTTATGGTTAGTCGTGTTTAATCAATTAATTAACGGGAGCGGAGTAGAAAAAGCGTGCGACGTTCGCTCGCTCACAAAAACAAACTGTGCGATTGCATCTGTAGTTGTGCACCGCTTGCCGCCAACTGAATGCGCGCACAGGGTTGCCACACTGTTTGGTGGCAACGCGCATGCGCAGAGTTGCCATATGCGCGCAACGGGAAAGAGCATTAACATGTTAACGTATTTTTTTGAATTTCCTTTTGCAGGTGAACAAAACCGATGACATGCCCGGATTCATTTGCTTGGATTGCCGGCTGCTGTTCGAGCACAGTTATCGCTTCAAACAGATGTGCAAGAAAGCTGAGACGCTGCTGCGCCAATATCCACTCACTGGCACCTGGCCAGCGCCGCTAGAGAAGCCGCGCGCTCCCATGGTGGGAGCAGCCAAGCGGGAAGCCCCGCCGCCTGATGGGCAGCCGAAGAAACTGCTTAACACGATGGGCAGACCCAAGAACGTGACCATTGAAAACGTACAGATCTTGCAAAGCAGCACTGTGCCGCCCCCCAAGAAGCTGCTCAATGTGGCGGCCGCGAGCACTGCCGAGCCAGCGGCTCCACCGCGAGCAACGATAAAGCGTTCGTATCAGGTTAAAGTTGAAAATAGTCAGGAGCTGTCCATGGACGATGTGCACAATTTGATAGCTGACATTGAGGGCCAACTGGATGATATTACGCGTTCGCCTGCCAAGTCCCCGATGCGTCTGCTGAACAAGATCACCGAGGAGCCTGTGGAGCCACGTATAGCACCGCCACAGCTCAAGCAATACGAGGACGGCAATATGGCACTTGTCACCGCCATCCTCGATCCCAATGACCTCGATGCAGCTGCCGATCCGACCAAGAATGCCGAGCGAGTGGCCACCAATGTGTTTCCCTGTACGCATTGCCATCGCTCGTTTCCGTTGCAGCAACTGCTCGACATACATATGGTGAATCACAAACGTGAGCGCAGTTTTCAATGCCCCGATTGCGACAAGAGCTTCTTCTCCAAATACGATCTGAAGAAGCACAGCTTTCTCCATACCGGCGAACGTCCTTATAAGTGCACCATCTGCAGTGCCAGCTTCAACCGACGTGCGCTCCTCAATCGCCACGAACGCACGCACACCGATGTGCCCAAGTACATTTGCCTCTACTGCGAGCTGCCGTTCATCTCGCGGGAGGAGATGGAGAAGCATACGCTGAAGCACACCAGGCATCGTCCTTTCCAGTGTGACTTCTGCCAGAAGTCGTTCAGTTTCAAGCAATCGTTGGAGCGTCACGAGGTGCGTAAATGTTTGTCTAACTCGATTCTTGCATTTAGTTGGCCATTAAAATGTGGAGTATCTTTTGATAGTTGCATACAATTTTAGGTAATCCAGAAAATGCAGTTAATTTGCTCAAAATCATTTGACTTAAATGTATTCTTTATAATTGTAAGATTGTTAGGACATTTGCTTATAAAAAATTCGTATGCTAAGGTTTTTGAATATTTACATATATAATACAAGTATTCAATTCGAACTTCGATTTCATAACGAAATCGCTAGCTTACTCAATTATAAATTTAGGGGAAGCACCGTTTTTTAAACAAATATTGATCTTATTGTTGTTTGATTCAACATTTCTTCTAACCACATTTCATTTGAGTGCTGAGCTGACTCAGCTGATTAAATGATCAGATTCAGGGGGAATACCGTCTGCCTGTTTTGCGGTTATTTAATTAAGAAGGGAAAATAAACCGTTTTGTCAAGGCGTGCAAGAATTGAGTTATTACTGATATCTTATAATTATAATTACAATTTGTGTTTGTGTTGCAGGTCTTGCACAGCACCAATTTGCCGTTCCCGTGTCAGTATTGCAGTCGCGGATTTGTGACCGCCGGCAGGTTGGCCAGCCACCTGAGGGCGCATGCTGGGAAGCGTGCTTATCCCTGCAAGTACTGCAAGAAGTCCTTCTTGTTATCGCACCATCTGTCGCGGCATTTGCGAATGCACGATCTGGCCTCGACAGCCTCGTTCGCCTGCTGCATTTGCAAGGAGACGCATCCATCGTACGCCAGTTTACTCAAACATTCGTCGGTACACGCGAAGGATTCGTTGATGTGCGCCCTCTGCAAGACGCGGTGCTCCAGTGAGTACGGCCTGGAGACGCATATGTTGGCGCATCGTCATAGCGATAGATTTGCCTGTGAATTTTGCGACTACATTTTCATCACGTACAGCGAACTGAAGAAACATATTGATAAGGATCATGTTTTGGACATGGTGCCGTATAAGAATGAAAAGGAAGTGAAGGAAGAGTCGGAATTGTTGGAAGAGCTGCTTGGTGACGAGCCAGCAAACGAATCCGATGAGCCAGCATCGCCACCGAAGGCAAAAGTGCGTAAATTGAGTGCCGAACCAAAGCAGCAGGTGAAGAAGGATGAACAGGCTGAGAAAGCTGAGCCATCTGAGAAAGCTGAGCAGGCACCAACCTCGTCGGAGCGGGCCAGGAAATCGAGTAGTACCAGGAGCAGTGCCGCTGCCTCCGTCTCTCCCGAAGGCAAGCCCTCAACACGCAAGCAACGCGCTGTCAAGCAAAAAGTGGCTGCCAATGAAACCGAGGTGGCTGAAGAGCAGCCCAAACCGAGCAGCAAACAACGGATTGTCAAGATGACAAAGAAGTAAGGATGGCATTTTTACCTGCCTCACCGCATCAACTAGCTATAGATTTCATTTACAAAGAGAACTTGTATTTTTGAATAATTAAAGAATGCACCAAACTGCTTAAACGCCACTGTGTTTCTTACCCATTGTTTAACGTACTTATTCTGTCACTCTTTATTCAGTTAAGCGTGTTTCGTTCTTTTTGTCGGATTGTGTTGTGTATTTCCATATGGATTTCTGCTTACATTATGTTAAATACATAGAGTGATTTAGTTGTTGGCTAAACCAAAACAAACTGTGTGTGCAACACGCCTGGAATCGCTTAATCCTCATAGCCATCGGGCAGGGGGTTGGCGTGGGGGTTGTGGAACAGACTCTTGTTGCCCTCGCCCCAGGGGAAACGCTTCTCACGGCGACGCAGATAATCGTACTTCACGAACTCCTGGCGGGGATGTCCGTGCTCCTCCTGGTGCTTCAGGTAGGCGTTCAACATGCAGAGACCAACAGCTGGCACGGCCACGAAGAAGGACAGACGCTTCCAGACCTTGTAGCCACCTGCAATATGAGAAGAGACATTATTAAACAGTTCCCTTTCTTGGGGAGGATTTGCAAATTCTGGTCGATGACCAAATTACATAACCTTAACCTAACAATGGGGTTTATAGTTGTTGTGGCGATAGTTACCAGAGTGTTCACCGGCAACGGCGGCAGTGCCGGACATGTTCCTGGCGGCAGTAGCGCCAATTTGGCGACGAATCGCATTGTTCAAAACGAACGACATAATTTATTTACGTATTACTTCGTTCGTCTTCTGAATAAAAATTGTCTTCTATAACAGCCTGACCAACACTTCAAGAACAAAATTTACTAAAATTAACTATTTCAGCATTTTGGTATAAAAAGTATATAAGAGGCTGGTCACACCGAAGTTGGTGTACCATGGACTTATCGATAAATTAGCATTTAAATTTCGTAAGTCACAGTTACAAAGTAACGACGACGAAAAAATATTCTGTGTTTTAACATTAATAAAAAATCAAATATCAATTTGATATACAGGTTATAATAACAGTAATGTACGATTAACTATTTTCATTTGTAGTTTCTTATTATTATTTACATTTTTAATGCAGAGTAATTTTACTTTTATTTTTTAAATAGATCTTATGTTGCAAAGTTACAAACACAAAAAAAATATATTGTATTCAATTCTATAGTGATATGGTACGACTTCTCTTCTTGGCATGGATTCTTCGCTTAATAAAGAACAAAAAAAAAAAACAAAATAGAACAAAGAAATATAGATTATATAACAAGGAAATAAACATTTAAGTGGAAATTATTTTAAGAAAGTTGTCGTTAGTAGTAGAAGTAAAAATCCAAAATGCGAAAATTATAAATATATGTATAAATGTTGCCTACCTTTGGGCGGCGAACATTTTAAATGTTTCTTTATTAACTAACTTACACTAAATTTTATATTCGATATTTCAAAATTTCTATGCCACATGCCGTAGATCAACAGAATAAAATTCCCAAAATATCGTCATAAACAACTTTTCTTTTTTTTATATAGAGCAATTTATTAGTATTGATTATGATTAGTTTATGAGTTCATAGCTTAAGACATGCAATCATTAAGAACTCAAAACAATTAAGTATACCAGGCTCATTAGCCTTCTTGGCTTTCCAGATCCTCGTCACAGAGAGTAGGTCCATCGCCAATGCAAGCGGCGTAGGCCATCAAATGGGGAATCGTGCTCTGTTGCATCATGCCGGAGAACAGATGACTCTGGGGTCCTGTGGCAAAGATACCAACGTCGTCTCCAGAATGTACGCCAATGTTTCCATCGATATAGCTAGGATATTGGAAGACTGAAAAAAATGTAATTTATTAAATTGAAGTTTGATTAAACAAATGAAAATGGTGTACTTACAAGGCTCCTTAATTTTCTCAGTGAGATCCACGCGCTGTCCATTCTCATCCAGATACTGCTCCATGCCGACAGCATAGTTCAAAGTCGCATATTTCACGCCATTCACATCCGTGTCATGCTGATTGAGTCCCAGGATGTCAGTGCCACGTCCAGGGTAGCCGGAGATCGACAGAGGATGAGCATGATCCGAGGTAACCACAATCAGAGTTTCGTCGGGATTCGTCATGTCCACAGCCTTCTGCACAGCCTTGGACAGTTCATGTACCTCATCGAGGCCAAGTTGAGGAACGTTGAAGTGATTTCCGTAATCAATTAGACCACCCTCAATAAAGAGGAAACAGCCTTCCTCATTCGTGGTGCAAACTTCAATGGCCTTTTGTGTCATCTCCTCCAGAGTGGGCTTCTGTGTGGCATCTGCCATCTTATGGAAGTCCATGACACCAGAATTGAACAGACCAATGAGTTTCTCTCCCTTCTTGGGAATCACACTCAAGAGCTGGTCACGATTGTAAGCGACAGCGCCGTCAGGATTCAGAGATTGCCACGTGTTTATCAAGTTGACACCATCAGAACGCTCGCCCTGCTTGCCAAAATTATCCTCAATGGAATTGGGCAGGAATTTGCCGACGCCGCCGCCAAGCATGACGTCGAAGTTCTTGCCGGGCTCTTGAGTAATCAGCTGGGTGGCAATGTCCGTGCAGTAGGCTGGATCGTTCTGACCCTCGCCGTAGGTGACGATGTCAGTGTCGGACTCGAAGAATCGGTTTGTGGTGTGGGCGTAGGCACCCGATGGACTGGCATGGGTCAAGGTGGTCGTCGTCACAATGCCACTCGCCTTGCCAGCTGCCTGTGCCCAGGCGGCAATGGAGCTCACATGGTTGGCGGGATCCTCGCTGCCGCTGCAGTTGTTGAAGTTCACGGCTGCTGTTATTCCCAGGGCAACGATGTTCGTCTTCACGCCACACAGATACGCGGTGGCTGTGCAGGCAGAGTCCGGCACTTGGGCATTGGAGCAGTAGGTCTAAGAGAATACTATTGAAATAAGAGAGAAGAACCTCTAAAGAATGGTGGCTTACCCTGCTCAGACCTGTGTGCGGGAACTTCTCGAAGCTGAGGGAGTCCTCCTCGCCAGTGTTGCCCTTGAGCTGTCCCTTCAGGATGCGGGCAGCTGCCACTGTGGTCAAGGACATGCCATCGCCCAGGAACATGATCACATTCTTGGCCTTGCGTTTGTCTGCCTGCGGCAGATTCACTCGCTTCGCGATCTCCTCGTGGGCCAGATCGTACCAGAACTGTGCGTTCTTCTCCTCCGGTGGCGTATACTTGTTCTTGGCCATGGCGTTGGGGTCGATATCGGAAAGGTCTCTGGTCTTGGCAGGACTGGATTGTCCCACCAGCTGTTGCTGGGTGTGCACAGCGTTGACTGTAATCAATTGGATGAGTCCATTATTCTCTCGGGGATAACTCATGCACTGGGGATGGATACTTACTGTTGAAAGAGGCCGACCAGGTGGTGGCTAGAAGTGTGCCAAGAAGCACGAAGATTACGTACAGTTTCGTCATTGTTGAGAGTTGTGATGCTCGCCGACTGACGCTGGTTCTGGCCATATTCCCACGTATTTATACAAGGTATCGAAAGTGTTGCCAGAGTGTCTAATCTTAACAGGTAAATTATTCAGTTTAGCCAGTCTTAAGATGGTTATCATGCAAATCTGCTGGCTCTTTAGGATCTTCTTCTTTTTTATTGGGTGCTGTTGTATATGAGATGAGTTTATGTACTTATGCTAGCTTTGCTTTGACCTAGGTAGGGAATTGGTTCCCAACTCTGTGATTAGATAAAGCACTTTATGATACTATGATACTAAAAAAAGGAAGAAGCTTTGTTTGCAGTAGATTTGTTAGATACCAAAGGCCCCGAAATAATAAAGTGATGCAAATTAAATCTAAGCAATGCAGTAAAGAACTCTTTCACCCGACACCTTAATAAACAAACTCTTCATCAATATCTGTTACGGTTTCCAAGTGCACTCCGTTCGTCCGTTCAATATGTCAGACCCTATAGAAGCTAAAGCAACTCGTCTACTTGTCAATATTCCCAAATTAAATCTGTTCTTTTAAATTTAAAAAAATTAAGTGCGAGATGAATTTTAGTACACTTAATAATAACCTTGAACAAAACAGTTCCTAGTTTCTTTAGAAACTAAATGAAATGCTTATGGGATGCACTATGGGAAATTTGACCATTTTGTGTGGACAAAATTATTAACTCAAACATGAAGTGAGATATTTGAGATCTGTTCATGCATTGGGTTTGTGTAACCTTCACGTATTACATTTAGGAAAACAATGGGCGTGGCCGTGGTGAAAAATCAACTAATAGTCTTATACCATTTTTGAGAATTGTGTTAACATACAACAACATATTTTTAGATAGCTTTTTTTTTTTTTTTGGGCGTGGTACATCTTTAAGTAAAAACAAAATGTTTACAAAAATTATTTAAAATATTAAATTTTTCTATGTGCATAAGTCGATCAATGCAATAATATTAGTGCTGTGAATAGGCTCATCGCCGAATAATATTCTGAATTACATAACTTGTGTGAACCAGAATCCGATCTTGGGAGTCCATGATCATTCAATCTGCATAATCATACCAGAAAGCTTGTAATTTATCAAGAGCTTTTTATCAGCTTTCTTTGAAAGATGTTCCTAAAATTGAATAGAATGTGAAGATACTTAATTTTATTGAGCGGTAACATATTTATCAACCCCTTAAGAAACGAAATAAGTTGAGAAATCCACCGAAGAAGAACGAAACATCGTACGATAAAGATTTGCCAGAATTAACCACAAGTGAAATGAGAGGCAGCCCGAAATGATTCAGTTCACAGTCATTAATGACCGAGATCAACGCAAAGTGCATGATACTATGATATTCAACGTTCTAGAAGGAATTTGTGAATGTATCATTTGCATCGAACAAATAGGTGAGACAATGTATTAAAGATATCTCCGGCAACGTTGGGAATTAAAGTAAAGTGGTTTAAGTTGGGCCCAAGTCATTAAACAAATATTTAACTCACAAGCATCTATCTTAAATCAGTTGACTTATATTTGCAAGATTTTGCCTAGCACAACTAAAAAACGTGAATGATAACAACTGTAATAAAAGTGTAAAATCTATTCAAGTATTACGTATTCATGTAATCAAACTTCTAATCAGATAATAGTAATGGTATGACGTAATTTTGGGGACTAGATTAAGGCTGAGGGAATTTCTGTTTGCTGCCATTTCTTTGCCCCTAATTATTCAAATATATATTGGAATATAATATATGTATATAAACTGTAAAATGTATTATCTGAACACAAACACAAAGTCATATTCTATTCTACTACAGGCACTAAAATGATAAAACCCAAAAACCCAGCCAGATTTATTCGTGGATGATAACCAAAATGAGGCTGGCTAAACTGGCGTTATTTGAGCTAATTTAGCAGCCAAGATTAGACGCTAGTGGTAACCCATTGAACCCGCCAGGTATAAATAGGAGTGAACGTGGTCAGCGCCCACGTCAGTTCTCGAGAGGCTAACAAGAATGACGAAACTCTTCCCAATCCTGCTGCTACTCAGCACCCTGACGGCTGTCGCCTGGTCAGCGGCCTTCGACAGTAAGTACAGAGCATCCATCGTCCAGTTGAGCTCTTGGACTAGAAGCATTCGTTGCGATTCTTACAGTGACCGAAATACACAAGCAGGAGCAGCTGCTGGGCCGATCAAATGCCGCCAAAACACGCGAAAGCATGTCCGGATTCGATCCCAATTCGTTGGCCAAGAACAAGTATACGCCACCGGAGGAGAAGAACGCTCAGTTCTGGTACGATCTGGCCCACGAGGAGATCGCGAAGCGAGTGAATCTGCCGCAGGCAGACAAACGCAAAGCCAAGAATGTGATCATGTTCCTGGGCGATGGCATGTCCTTGACCACAGTGGCAGCTGCCCGCATCCTAAAGGGACAGCTCAAGGGCAACACTGGCGAGGAGGACTCCCTGAGCTTCGAGAAGTTCCCGCACACAGGTCTGAGCAGGGTAAGCCACCATTCTTTAGAGTGTCTCCTCTCATTTGACTAATGGGAATCCTCTTAGACGTACTGCTCCAATGCCCAAGTGCCGGACTCTGCCTGCACAGCCACCGCGTATCTGTGTGGCGTGAAGACGAACATCGTTGCCCTGGGAATAACAGCAGCCGTGAACTTCAACAACTGCAGCGGCAGCGAGGATCCCGCCAACCATGTGAGCTCCATTGCCGCCTGGGCACAGGCAGCTGGCAAGGCGAGTGGCATTGTGACGACGACCACCTTGACCCATGCCAGTCCATCGGGTGCCTACGCCCACACCACAAACCGATTCTTCGAGTCCGACACTGACATCGTCACCTACGGCGAGGGTCAGAACGATCCAGCCTACTGCACGGACATTGCCACCCAGCTGATTACCCAGGAGCCCGGCAAGAACTTCGACGTCATGCTCGGCGGCGGCATGGGCAAATTCCTGCCCAATACCATCGAGGATAAGTTTGGCAAGCAGGGTGAGCGCTCTGATGGCGTGAATCTACTGTCCAAGTGGCAATCTCTGCATCCCGATGGAGCTCTCGCCTTCAACCGCAATCAGTTGTTGAGTGTGAATGCGACGAGGCTGAAGAGACTGATTGGTCTGTTCAATTCTGGTGTCATGGACTTCCACAAGATGGCGGATGCCGCACAGAAGCCCACTCTGGAGGAGATGACGCAGAAGGCCATTGAGGTGGCTAGCCAGAATGAGAATGGATACTTCCTCTTTATCGAAGGTGGTCTAATTGATTATGGCAATCACTACAATGTGCCTCAACTTGGCCTCGATGAGGTTCACGAGCTGTCCAATGCTGTGCAGAAGGCTGTGGACATGACGAATCCCGACGACACTTTGATTGTGGTTACCTCGGACCATGCTCATCCGCTGTCGATCTCCGGCTACCCTGGACGTGGCACTGACATCCTGGGACTCAATCAGCATGACACTGATGTAAATGGCGTGAAATATGCGACTTTGAACTATGCTGTCGGCATAGAGCAGTATCTGGATGAGAATGGACAGCGCGTGGACCTGACCGAGAAGATTAAAGATCCATGTGAGTTCAATTTAGATAAACGTTATCTTATCTTATCTAAGCTAAACTAAATTGTTTAATCTTGCAGCTTTCCTGTATCCCAGTTACATAAAGGGTTACATAGGAGTGCATGCTGGCGACGATGTGGGCGTCTTTGCCACGGGACCCCAGAGTCATCTGTTCTCCGGCATGATGCAACAGAACACGATCCCCCATCTGATGGCCTACGCCGCCTGCATTGGCGATGGACCCACACTGTGCGACTAGACAACAAGATATCTCTAAGTAGTTTCATTCATTGTGAATAAATTGCTGCCAAGTGCAAAACAAACTGCAGTGTTATTTGTGGGCCTGTAACTGTTGTTGCTGCTGGGAATGATAAGAATGCTGTTAATGGAATGTTAAGTTCAATGTTGGGTAACATTTCATTATGCATTTAATTCATTAAAAGTTATCTCCAAGTAGTTTCATTTATTGTGAATAAATTGCTGGTTATTTATGGTTCTGTAACTGATATGGCTGCTGGGCTGTTAATGGAATGTTAAGTTCAATGTTAACGCTGACTGCGTGTTGAATGTTAGATTGTGTAACATTTCATTGTGCATTCAATTTGACAAGTCGCTAAATGATTTCTTACTTTAATTCATTAAAAAACATATATTTTTTAAACGAATGATATATTTGTATGTGTCTAACTTTATTTTCCTTTTTTTGCTTTTGAGAAATCAATAATTAAATTGACATTAGTCGTTTAATTTATTGCCGTTCCTATGTGTGCTCATATTGTGTTTTGTCAGTATGCGTGTTATATGAATGTGAATTCTTGTTCTCACACGAAATGCAAATTTTTCAAACAAAAAAAAATTGACTTCAATTTAAAACGCATCAAACATAAGTATGTATAGATGCTGTATGTGAATGTGTAGAATGCGTTATGACTGTGTGAATTAACTTGTGCGTGCTTGATATCCTGTATGAATGGCTAAAAGGGTTGCTTCACATTTGAGATGAGGAGAGATTCTAATATGTTCATAGAGATATTGATCTATTTGTTAGTTTATTTATCATTTTATGTGTTTAGCTAAATTGTAAAGATGTATCGGAGAGTTTGATCTCTTGGTTAAAAGCCATTTACATGAAGGAAACACCATTATTGTGTTATTTTGAATTATGTCAAATCTCTTCGGGTAGTCTTATTATTTTTATGGCAGCTGTATTCACCTATCTATATATATAAATATCTAAATAAACAGCAAAGCAACTAGCTTTTTTTAGTTCTGCATCTAGAAATTTATTTTGCTGTATAATTTCGAAATATTAAATTTATTTTGTCAATGTATCTATCGACAGATAGACAATCGATTTATTTACATTGAGCATTTAATTATATAATCTTATCTTATAGGAACAAAAAAAGAACAAAATTAACTGATTTTGAATTATGTCTAATTTTTTTGTGTAGTACTATTATTTTGATTGCAGCGGAATTCAGCTATATACCTTTGATACTCGTAGTTACATATCTGAATTCACAACTAGCAACTGTGCATTAATTATTAATTTATAATAATTTTTAGTTTAGTAATATAAAATTCATATAATCAATTTATCTATCGGATGATAAACAATTGCCCTGACTCAAATCATTGTAATAGAGTAATTTAAATCGTTAATTAAATCAAATAGATGCAAATAAATAGATGTTCATTTGTGTAGTTGTCCTGCAATTGTTTTTCATTCGAAATATTATTTGTAGTAAGCATTCGAGTCGCCACTTTGAATCACCGTCGACTACTGAGTATCTATTAGCTGCAATTTGCATGCTGACGATATTCTTATTTGTTTCAATTGCCGCTTGACGATTGGCATCGATTTGGTATTACTTTGGACTTGGAGTGCTGACACTTAATGCATGTGAGTAGGGGTGTGCAATGCATGTGAGTGTGTGTGTGTGTGTGTGAGTGTGTGCATTCGCCATATACATATACTGAATGTCAGGTTCAAGTATTGTCAGTGCGTCTGTCGCTCGCGGTCGCACAATTGTATCTGTATCTGTATCTGAGTCTGAGCGTGTATCTCTATCCGTATTTGTTTGGTTGCAACGGGCAGCTGGCACCCACACAGGCAGCTCCTTCACTTGCTGTTGACTTTGACTTGTAATTGTGTTCATTGTTGGCCGTTGTTTTTTGTATTTTATTTTATTTTAACAATGTTTTTGACATGTACATGACCGAGCGAGCGACTGCGAGACAGTTTGTCGAGACAATAAACATCAATTTTCGACTGGAGCAAATATAAATACGGCAATTAAGGATTGTGTTGTTGGCATCCAAGGCTGGGTCCTTGCCGCCTCCATCGCTTGCATTGCGTCATTCACGTTGGTTAATTGTTTATTCTGAGCTCGCATTTAACCATTGCTCTTTTCTTTTAACTGTTTCTGTTTATTTTTGTTGCTCGCTGCCCGTCTTCCTCTTTTTAAATTTTTGTTTGTACTATCTTGTTTTTTTCATTTGCGATTCGGCGCGTTCTCTTGTCAATTTTCCGATTGCTCAGCAAAATCTGGAAGCTGGGCCTCTCGATGTCGCCACTGTTGCTGTCGCTGTCGCTGTCGACGGCGCAGTCGCTGCGTCGGCTGCAGTCGCGGCTAACAAGCGACGCCGCCGGTCGACATCGACAGCTCCACATTTCAGAGTCTCCGATTCCGATGTCGAGTCTCAGTTTTAAATCTGTCGCGACAGCAAACGCGCGTTCCGCTTAAGCTTTTAATGCTAATTTTTCTTGACTGCATTTCCAGTGTGTGTTTGCGTGTGTGTGTGTGTGCGTGTCTGTGTTTGTGCGTTTGTATTCGCGCATGCGCAACTTTTTTTGAGGCAGAAGGCGCTTGAGTTTGGTCACGTTCGCCTTTAAATCATTGAGAACATAGCATTTAGTGCAACGGTAATTGGGAATTCAATTGTTTGTGACAGGTAAGTGTCAACGGCGGGTGCCAGCCATTTTATGCGACACTAAACCGACCATTAAATTGTTTTATTTTCTGCTATTTGCAATTATCAAGCTAAAGGCGCCACCTGCCATAAATTGGCGATGTCTTGTACTAAGTGGCCGTTTAAAGCGCCACACTCCATAAATTGTGCGCTTCTGGTACTAAAAGTGGGAGGTATTTCAATTAATCGATATATATTTAACTATCGAGTAGTTCTTTGATGAACGATTAACAAGGATTCTCTTTTCAAACATCACTGAAAATTCAAATTTCATAATTTAATTTTAATTCGAATTTCGTTTGAATTTGCTGCGCCAGCAAAATTCATTTTCTTGAAGTGCCATGTGTTTTCTGGTCGAGACACAGGTGTTAACACAATGATTGCCAATAAAATGCGACTATTTGTGCTATGCACAAACTGTGAAATCAAGAATTGGAAAAGTGGAATTCGATGCGAGACGGGAAATCAGCGCGTCAAGTATCAAATTTAATAAGACAGCTAGTGAATTTGATTGAGTTGCGGTTAACTCGGCAGTCTGTACTTAACAAAAAACGCGTTGGGTGTTACGTTTTTTTTATGAGCTAAGAGTCAGCTAACCGCAAGCAGCAAGCAGGTGAAAAATGCGAGTGACTGTTTTGTCTCTGGGTGGCTTTTTAAGCTCTATAAGTAACGTGCTTATATTTGATGGCTTGCTTAAATTGTTTACGATCGTCTCCACTTACCTTTTGGGATGAACATTGAAAAACCAGGGACTCTAGCACTCTAAATAGCTATGCAAAATTGTTTATTTGGAAAGTTTACTTTCAGTTGCTATTTATTGGTTTATCCCGATCCCGAAATCTACTCGCATTTTTCATAGAGCACACACTAGAAAGTAATATGCCAGATTTCAGAGTGCAAGCTGCTTGTGCTACTTAGTTTGTGACTATCATGTTCCTGGTAAAAGCCAGCCTCAATTGGTGGCTGCTGCTGCTGCTGTTGGGAAGATGAAAGATCTGGTCTGCATAAATGCTGCCGGCATTTCGTGGGTGTAGATAAATTTAGCTTGATAAAGCGGCTTGAAACTGAGCCGAGTCACGGCAGCCAGGCAGCCAAGCATCCAAGCATCCAGTCAGCCAGCCAACACTCAAAATGTGGGCTAATACCTACACGATTCAATGAGCCAGAAATGCATCGCTCATAAAAATGAAGACACGAATGCAATCCGTCAGATACTCTTCAATCAGCACTGTGTGCATTGGACATTTTTGTTGTTTCTATTTAGTGCCGTGTTAGCACATTTTGTGCGATCCACGATGCATATGAATGAATGTATCTGAAAAATTAAGACACAAGTGCAATCTATCAAGAATGAATTGAATTTTATGGAACTATGTGAAATTGTATTTCTCGTGTTATTGTGTGTTATTGTTTATCCGCTTGTTAACACACACCACTCGATGTGCATTGTTTGAATTTCCATTTATTTGGCTTCGCTCTGGCCATGAACTTGAGCGTTGCGAATTATCCGCTTATTCACAGCTATTCTCTAAATATTGATTAATCAATTAAGTGTATCAACAATTGAGAAATTGTGCGATATTGTAATTTGAGACGAAGCCCCACTGTGCTGTCAGACTGGCGGAATGATTGTTCGGTAGGTTGTCTATTCTGCTGGATCTGGATTTGTTATTCTATCTAATCTCGTCTGGTGTCGAGTCTCTAGATTCGTCTGGTCTATTTGGCAAATAAGCCGTTGAGTTATGTCAAGTGTTAAATGCTGAAGTATTTTTGGCACAATTTACTTTATGGACAACCATTAAAGTGTCTGCCGACTGTGAAAATATTTCAACTGCCGTATCTTTAATGCAGGGATTTAGTTTATTGGGCCCAATAATATAACCATATAATCATAATAAACTGGACCACAAACCAAACAAAATCATTTTATCTTTATTTAGATTCGATTTCCGTATTTATTCTGCTATTCTATGATGCTATTCACCTGTAATGCTCTTGTTTATTATTTATGCAAGCTGATTAAATGCATTCGGTTGAATAATCTTCCTATTTTGACTGCGCAAAATATGGTTTCAGTTAGGAATAATAATCAAAATTCACATGACAATAAACTGGCTACACAAATTTAGACATTTTGCTTTGATTGTAAACATTTCAAATGTAAATATGAAAGACCTGTCTTTGTCTGTGGTTAAGGTTAACCAGATTCCGTTCCGTTTACACGTCACCCAAAAAACAGGAAAACCAATTTTTGCCCGAGCAAATTGTAACAATATTCAAAAGCCATATGCATATTCGAGTGCCCCGTGCTCAACCGTTGCCCATCGCCCATTAATCCCATAAATTAGTGTTTGTGTTTTATTTTTTTTGTCTACATATTTGCTTTCTTGTTTTATTTAAACTAAACACTAAGCAAAACAAAACAAAACAAAGGCACGCAACACGCAATCAACGCGGAGCGTTGACGTTGACAGCCCAGTTCCGGCAAACCACCGCCGAACCCTCCCATTCCAAGCGAAGGTGAGTCGCTTTGTGATCACAGCCGCCCTACTCTAGACAGTGGCTACTGGTCTTGGGCTGCTCTTACCCGTCTGACGATCCGCTGATGTCATCTCAGACGCTGATGGCGACGATGGTTATGGTGATGGAAATGGAAATGGGATGGAGATGGAGATGGTTAATGGGAGAGTTGAACTTTGCGACACTGACATGGAATTCGCAAACGACTTGATCAACATTAAAAGCACTTTTGTAATTTCTCGTCAACAAACACTTGACAATAGCAGAAGAGACTCGGAGGCGTTACCTTTATATATATTTATACAGAGGTACAACAATACCCTTTAAAACTATATCACTTGGCATACACACCAATTAAGTTCATCTACACTTAGTAGTTAAAGCATAATAGTAGTTTTTTCTGAATATTACAATTTTTATGATGTCCAAATCGTGATTGCAAGGATTAACTGTGTCCCACTTTCAAGTCAATTCAAAGCTCAAGCCAATCCCCTTTTTTGTAGCTCTGTTTGTTTTGACAACGCTTCAGATTTTTGGCATAGTCTTCGAATCAACTTATCATATTACATTAGTCAGCCAGATTTGATTGTTGTTTATTAATGCGCCTCAATTGGGGCCCGGTATGAATATTAAAAGAGCGTGACGACATCATCAGGCAAGGCGCCATTGTCGAATGTGCTGTGTGTGATATTCAATATGCGGCAATTAAAATGTAAATTGCACAAATTGCGATTTGTTTCGCCTGCGGCGTGCCAGTTAAATATTGCAGCTCATAATCGCACCAGCAACAAAATGTACTCGCAAATACCCAGCATTCTATCTAATACCTAATACCCATGCTGGGAATGGTTACCAAGCGCATTTGAATTGCGCATACGCAATGTTGGCTTAAGGTTAACTCACAAATTGACACGTTTTTGTAATTGATTCGGAACGAGCATTATGTTTATTAATATTATTATTATTTGATTTGCATTTAAATCTGTCTGATCACACCCAGAAACCAGAACCATTAAATAGCATCTGTGAGCGTCTTAAATAACCAAGCGACAATCCTTGGTCCGAGTCGAGCTAATGCATTTACCTTGTCTTCCTCGCCGTCCAATCTGGGCTGAGAGCTTTGGTTAACCTCTGGCCACACTGGTCGCCACACAATACGCCCCCAATCGAAGAGGCAACGTGACGTATGCGAGGCGATAAAGTGCATTTATTCAATTCGCGCAATTGAAGTGCATGTAATGCTAAATACTTGTAGCAAATGCAATTAACTATCTCGTGTGCTGTCAACAAATCAGTAAATTGACAAATGACGTCACCGTTGTGTTGTCTCATGGCCCATTGAAAGTGCAAATAAATACGAGTATGAGTATGAGTATGAGTACGAGTTCGAGTACTCGCACTTTTTGCCGGCTGACTAGACACTCAGGTATTTGTGAGTACCCGTTTTATTTATTTGCTTGTTGTTGCCATTGAGTGCATTATTTAGTGCTCTCTAATCACTCACACAAACACGGATCTCTCAAAGCATTTAACCAAACCAATTACCTTCGACTTGAACTAGTGACGTCACATTGGAGCACCTGTCGTTGTCATTACATCATATGTTAACTAGAGCTCAAACCCGAACCTGAACTCTGCGCACGCCTGACTTTCCATAGGTGTGATAGTGTCCAATTAGCAGATCACACATCGCTGGAACCGTTAAAGCGGCGCTACATTTATGGCGAGTCTCCGAAAGTCAGCTAGAAGTGAGATTTTGTTTACTCTCCAATTATGCCGAGCGTGATAATTGAATAGCCCAGCGATAAAAACAAAACCATAAACGACTTTTCACTCTCGCAGTGGGTGGGTAAGTCAGCAGCAGAAATGTTGTTTATATATGAATGTAATCACTATTTACTCATTCAGAATGAATAACAACTGGAACTATAACATAACTCTGCTTAAATGTCAAGTACGCACTTTGCATGCGAGGCATGCATCTGATCGAATCTATTAATGAATAATACTGGGAATATCATTTGAGATGCAACAAAGTGTTTACAATAAAAATTAATAATGAGCTGACTAATATAAATATTTCAAACATTTACAGGAATACAACGAATACATTCTTGTAATGAAATGTTGACTAATTCAATATTTCATGCAGTTTACAAGAATTTATTGAATTAGTCAGCTCTATATTTCATCCGATGATGTCTCCTATAATGAGTTTTTTATGTCACTTGACGAGAGTGTTTAGACAGCCCCTCTGACAAATTAAACAGCGATGAATTCAATACTATAGCATACTTGGACTGTAATTAATTAATGATGACACATGTTTATACAGCGCGATGACGAAAAGCGCCAAATTCAGACAAAATTGTTTATGTGCACAATTGAATAATTAATCGTTTTGCATACACATAAAATTGGCTCAGTGATAATGCTATAAATAGATAATAATAAGAATGATCTAATTATTATTTACAGCAAAGGCATTCGGAATGCGAGTGAAGCCTTCTAGGCATTTTTAACTTGAGGGAGGCCCGTCTACCTGTATCATTATCGGGGGTTTACCATCTCTGAACAACATGTTTGTTTGTTTGCAAGCCCATAGAGCATTTCCTATATCATTGACTGAGCAGATATTCGGAATTGCTTGTCATGCAGCGCAGATGTTGGCTCCGAGTGTCACTGACATCAGATGGGGCCACATACATAAGTAGATACATATGAATACTTGTATATACTACATATGCGTTGTGTGCTCGTTGTCATTTGTAGACGAAATGATTCGCATTTGGCATTGACAATGACTTTTGGCCAAAATGCTTAAATGAATTGACACAACAGCAGCGGGCAGAACCAAACGAAAAAGAAATCAACAACAAACACAAAGAAAGAGAAGGCAGACGGTTCCCTTAAAATTATTGCAAGCATGTATTAATTTATTGAATAATTAATTAATTGCCAAAATAACTTTCTTACTGGAGATTATATACTTTAAAAGCATTTGCTCCTCATATTTAATTGTCTATAATGCATCATCATCATTTTATTTGTATCTCGAATGCGTCGCGAATTTCACAGTCAATTTATTGTACCCTCTGTAAGGGTATAACAATCACAGGGCTCTTTGCTCGATGAAAGCGAAGTGTTCTAATTCTGTAACATGTATTATAAATACATTTGATTTCGTAAGTATAGTCAAGGTCTTACATGTTTGTAGTTAGCACAACTTTCACATGAGATAAACAAAAATGAAATTGCCAAAAGTTCAGAGGCATCGCAAAGTGTTTGCAGATGGTTTCTAAAAATGAAAATACTTGTAAGTCTATCAATTTAATTACCGGCAAGTGCAAATATTTGTGGTATTTATTAACAATTAAATTAAAATATGAGAGCATTACAATGTACAGGTATTTGGGACAGGGTAATTCACTAGACCAATTTGCGTCGTATTTTGCGAAAGGTTCTCAAGAGCCTGCTTAAATTGGATTTATCACATGCATTATCTTGAAGCGGAAGCTAGTCGAGTCTTCTCTATATATGATAATATATTGAAGGTAATATACCCGCTACCGTTATGAGGCGTGCGGTGGTAAACAGTTTGTCATGCATATCAAAAAATCGGAGCAGTCGCTATTTATATGAGTCGGACACTATTTGTTTCGCAGACGCAATACGAGTACATTCCAAAATTATACGTAGGCTCATGTAGGTACATACAAATGTAATAATAAATAAAATAAATACAGGTATGGAGACATAGCCGCAGACAGAGCCAGAGCCAGAGTCATAGCCAGGGCTGTCAGTCCCCGGGGGCAGTGCGGATTTAAACGGCGAATGGCGAACGGCAAACAGTAAACAGTAAACAGCAGGCAGCAAATGCTGGCCCAGTGGCCGATATAAAGGCGTTTAGCAGCAGCACTGTGGGCGTTATAAAATGGGACAGTCGGCCCGAAAAGCATTTACATTTCCATCTCGCGGATCTTTTGTTTAAGCCAATGTGAATATAATTAAAACATTTGTCATGCTCGTCAAGCATTATAATTAACAATATGCGAATATAAATCAGTACTGTTATTAAATCACCTTTGTTTGGGTGACTCAAATGCGGTGAATGGCCTCAAATAATGTATTTACGGGTTACGCAGATGTTTAGCCAAAGTAACCTCAGCTGTGGCTATTTATGATTTAGTTCCGATATGCCTTAAAAATCACGCATATAAGCTGCCCACTAAAAACAAAGAAAACTAGCATAAAAGCATTTTTATTATGATTTTAGCACTTAACGGTGACAAAAATAACACGGGCAGCGAACGGGAAAGAGACAGAGCGAGCATAGACAGTACTTTAACATAACAGTCGCAGGCGGCGGGGCTTAACATAGCAGACAGCTGTTAGCCTGTTAAAAGTAATGCTGCCTAACAATTCACAAGCGGTTCTAGCGCTGTCAAATAGCAGAGACGCAAAGTTTTCACGTTGGTTGCGAGAAATGAGGATTGGGTTGATCTTGCGTTAATCTTGCTTGATGGCTATGTTCGCCCAACTCAAACGTTACGACTTACGGAACAGCCTTGAGAACATCTGATCTCGCGCTATATTTGATTATTTATGAATATTTTTCTCCTATGTTGTTTTATTATTCAATTCTCAAAATGCATATTCGTTATGGTCAGGTGTCAATCGACGTCGTATTGTTATTGTCGTGCATTTGAGCAAATTGTTATTAATTTTGATTGACAGCACACCTAATTTGGTCGCTAACAAGTATTGCTTGCTTGGTTCTATCGCTGCTGCTGTCAGGTTACCGATAATTACTACTAACTACGAGCCAAAAAGCGGCTGGTTTTTGTTTTTGTAGCACAGTCAGTCCCACGGGGGCGTTGAGTGCATTCGAGACAAGACGTCAAACATTTCAAATACTCAAACACCCCATCGACAACAGTGTGCGATAAGTACACCTGACTGTGGAGGGGACACGCTTGGTCTCTGCGATTGGGACGGGGTCTGGGTCTGGGACTGCGTTGAAAAAGGTGCACTGCTAATATTCTCTCTAAAAATAGACACTTACGAATGTGTTCGCAACTTGAAAACTGTTTCCAATAAACGCAAATTATGAATTATCGTCAACAATGGCCACTGAATACAAATCTATTTTGTATTCTGTTTTTTGTTTTTTTGCTCTACGGGCACGACGAGCACAAATAATGGAAACATGCGTAAATAATCGTGTGTATACAAAAATGTTTATGACGTTGTTATCCACCCAAAGGCCATGATCTTCCAATGGCTTTATTTTTGTGCAAATTATTATAAACAGAATAATATGTGAAAATATCTGGAAATGACTTAAGCGTTACGAGACATGGTATTTTCATTCAAAAACATGAAAGCATCATGGCCTGAGCAACCGCCTGATACCCCTTAATTGCTATTCTGACTAGTGCGAATGGAGTTATCTTCTGGCTGATGAATGCCTTCACGCTTGTCTATGCATTTCACAATTTTCCCGGGGTATGTGAAGCATACGTGACGAAGCACTTTGAAAATATTCTCTGTTCAGTTGCAGTAAAATATGCGGAATTTCTAAAAAAAATAAAAATTATCCACATTACCTGGACAAACATTGTCTTGGCATAGTCAAGATGTTTATTCTTAGAATACTTTAATATTTAAAACGATCTCATTTGCCTCTAAATTGGCGAAGGAAAAACGATGGCGCTAATTTTCCAATTAACGAAAACGGTTCTGCCTTTGGGGTCACTTCTGCGAACTTTTCTTGTGGGCCACAAATCAATGACGTCAAAAGCATTTGCCAATAGCTTAAATATAGATCTCTTATCCGAATTTATTTATGCGTGTTTGTTTTGCAGACCTCTGCATTAATCGCACTCTATTAATAATGAAATAATTCGTTAAAAATAGCTTCGATTTAGCTTATCATTTAATCGGCTTATCAGCTGCCATTCAGACAGACGGATGGAAAGTATTGAATATCAATTTACCAGACATTACCAGGGCGTTAAGTGTTAAATTGAAGAATATGTGATTTAAATTGAAATGTTGTCTGGTATTGTGTTTTCTTGGAGATTGAAGTGCTTGAGTACCCGGAAATATTGATGACAAATAAGGGAAAAGCCAAAATGTCAAATTCCAACAATTTGTTAGTGATCTTTTTCAGCATTCCTTCAGCTCATAAATGTCACAAATAAAAATACTTTACACAAATCAACAATAACAACTCTAATGTCATCGTTTATTATGTTCATTATTACTATGCATGTGTACATATTTTATTTAAATAAATATAAATAACGAGCGTTCAATGCCAGACAGATTGACTTAGGAATTGCATAAAAAAACATATCAAAAATGTCATATAAAAAACTGTTGAAAATCGCATAGCGTGCAGAAACTGAAGATACAAGTAACACGATGTGTCAAGCAGGAGGGCGGGGGGAAGGGTTTGAGGGGCAGCAACTTGCACTTGAAACCGCACAATTGAAATGGAAGCGAATGGGCAATTTTAACAGATATTAAACACAAATATGCCAATAACATTTATTATTTTATTTATTTTATTGCTCGGCCACAGACTAAGCAGCTGACAATCGTTTGTTGCTGCCGCCGAATTTAAGCACATATACCCTATAGAAAGTGTCGCGGAAGGGCATGCGCAATGGGTAACTTTATGATGTAAATTTGAAAAAATGCTATGAAATAATAAAAACTGCAAGTATAAGTTTAGTAAACACTACAATTAATTAATAAATTCAGCGGAAAGATGAGCGATTTTCTTGTATAATTTATATGGAATAATTGTTGTTAGGAAAAAATATATATTTTTAATATATGTTTTTAAATCAAATATTATTCTTAAAGTTCAACAAAATCTTTAAATTAAAAAATCTTTAAAATTATGTTCGGGTTCATCGAGTATATTGAATAAAATGATAAGTAAATTTAAATTCCTAAGGTATCTGCTAGCCAGTAAACGTTCAGTGCTTGAATGTTTATTGTTTTTGTTGAGCATTGTTAAATTATCGTTGTCAAAATGAACTAGAATTTAATTCAATTGAATTTGTGGTCACACTTCCACTTCCACTGACGAACGCGATCAAAAGCCAATTCGATTTCGTCATAACTTGACGTGTGGTTGCTTGGACAAAAGACCCTGAACACCCATTGATTCGAAGGAAGGAAGGGAGTTCTGTTCTGTTCTGGCTTCTGATGCGAATATCGCGTGCAAATGCCCCAACCTTGAAGACATATTGATGCCATTAGTCGTATACGCGATATGTTCTGTTGCACTTGCTAACTACTAACGGCCTTCGAGAATCTGAGACCCAATCAATTGAATTTTTGAATTTTATGGAAGGCGTGAAAAGTATTTTGCATACCAAAGTGAAATTTCCGTGTAATGTTGCCAAAAATGTTTTTAGGGGGGCTGGAGAAGTCTTTATGATTCTAGGAATTGCATTTTCTTCTGACCGTGTAATTATCCAAGGCCCCTAGTTGACCATATTTATTAGCTGATTGGCCTTAATACAATTAGGAAAAATTGCAGGAATGTCTTATCGGTTTCATACATTACATTACATACATTCCTACATACAAAACATATAGTATTTAGTTAGATAAAGAGCCACGTAAATAAACATTGTACGCCCATGGAATTGATTATCAACAACATCGGAAATTTTAATGAGTTCAGAGTAAGGTGTTAACATCTATTTTGCGTATTGCCCGATCGAATTCATTTATGTATTTATTTATTTTGTTTTTTCTGTGGCCCGACGCGCAGTAAATGTCGTAGACAATAGCATTTGAGTTAACAACAAATATCGGTGAACAATCAACGCGTTTACAACCTGCCGTTAAAAACTCTACGTATCTATATTTGCAAACTCTACTAGAATTTCTGTTATATCTTAACATTTCTATCAGCTGTGCAATGGCAATGACCGACTTCTCAGACTTTTCCATCAAGGCCTTGTAGAGGCAAGGTGATAAAGATGAGAATGCTGTAGGGAATAAAGCCCTATGAAGTAGAAAAACTTTACTGACAGGTTCGGTTAAAAAGTCATTCATTTTCTTACTAGTTGTTTAGAAAGATCGATGAATTGAAGAATTTTTATACTTCACACAGCTTTGCCAAACAAAAACAGATTACTGTTCTACAATATTGAGTGCAGAGCTCTTGGAGCTGGCTGCTGATGCAATCGATTGAAATGCCTAATCCCAAGGCGCTTCACGCGATAGTATTGATCGTCTGTGCTATAGCTGTCGATTAGTCGATATCACGACGCTTGGCATTCCACAATCATAACACATAACATACCACAATACAACGCCATAGACATAGACAACATGACTTTGGCGATGGCGATGTCGTGTGGACGTCTTGAAGTGGAAGTGGACAGCTTATGAGGCATTAACCAGAACAATGCAAGTTAATCAATCTAATTGATTACGCTCGCCCTTGAACTACATTTCATCACAAACTATCTGATAGTTGATAACAGATTTCACTTCCACCGAAATACATTGTCTCCAGAGATACTGCTGAAAACCGGAATGCTACAAACCCCGGCTAGAATGGGGACCTGGTTTGGTTTGAGGTGTTTGTCATGTGTTTGTTGCTGTTTGCCCAGCAGTTTATAGATATTTTATCACATGACTTAAATACATTGGAATGCCGTACTCTGTACTCTGTCTGGCTATAGCCGGAATATCAATATCGTTCGGTGTGCGTGCAATTGGTAATAATAATCGGCGCGGTAAGTACCTAAATAGTGTATAAGTGCCTGCTAATTGAATGCCTAATCATGCTGTCAAGCCAATTAAATTGCCAATTTCAAGCAGCCATATGGCCAAAAACGAAGAATACCTATGATGTTCCCAATTCTACGTGGCCAAGAAGCGTGCCAGATGCCTGGCAAAACCATTCATAAACCATTCTATATATGACGTCTCAATTACGTTGTTTATCGAGACAACAACACACTCATACATTGTGGACATGTTGTCATCAGCACTCAGATTAAAACAACTCAGTTGTTTGTACTTGAAGCCGAATTCAAGTTCAGCTGCTCTTTTGCCTGCTCTGCACTATTATTAGACCAGCTTTGTCAAAGCTGACTCAGTATCTGGCCCGACATTTCGGTAGTTTCATTCATTCATAATACTCTCAATAGTCAATCCCACTCAACTTTCTAGAGCAACTAATATTTGTATTGCGATGAATATTATATATTTTTTGACTTTAGGGTCTCCAGTTGCTAATAAATTTTGCGGTTTCCGGTCAGTCATCCGTAGGTAAATAAATAAAAATTGTCAAAAAAAGTAATATTTAGTCCGTATGTACTTTGTTACTCATCCAAAAAGTGCAACTGTACGGGCGATAAGATTGGAATGTCTGTTAATCATCGAACCGATTGTTACGATTAGCAAAATAAGTGCGAGTCAATGTGAATATATTAACTATACTCCTATGCATCCTCCCACTAGACAAAGAGAGCGTTCGTTAATAGGGCATTATTTTTATTATTGTATTTCATCTCCGGTTTCTTGTGTTTGCTTTGCATTTGTTTGCATGTGTTTGTCCAAAGAAGCGATTTTCATAATTTGGCATTACTCAGACAGAAATCGGTCATAAAATTTATGTTTAATGTCATGCAAATGGCGACACTGGGAATTAGCAATGTCGACGTCTGATGGCTTTATTTCGGACGCTTGATATGCTCTTCGGCGGTTATGGATATGAGCTTATGGATATGAGGGTTGGCTCTTGGTCTTGCAACTTGTTTTTAATTAGCTTTCTTAATGTGTCGGCTTATTTTTCTTCGGTTTCTATGGGTTTTTTTTCTCGCTTTTTTTTATTTTTTGCCTTTCTGTTTTTTTGTTTATTTTCATTCACTCTTTGCCACATAAACATGATACAATTTATTTGCCCATTTGAATTCAGACGATGTTTACAAATCAAGTAAATGACGAAGCGATCCAGAAACTTTCAATTCCATTAAAGCACATTCACAATTCCTTATTACTATTTCGTCTATTCTTACATTAAGCTCAAAAGCTGCTTCAAGTTTTGAGAGCTTAAGGAGAGACCAGTTCCGTAGATAGATATTGCAGAAGCTAACCAAATCACATTCATTTATTGTTTCTATATGCAAATTCCTGCACTACGGGCATTATGTGAAAAACAGAAACGATTCGCCGCAAATGATGCCAAGTGAAATGACAGACAAAGAGACCCAGATACAGACAGAAGTATTACGTATCAGATACAGATCGTATCGATATGCGTCAGTTGGACGCCCATTTAATTGTACGACTATTGTGAATACAGAAGCGAAAATCTCGAGATGTGAAAATTGAAATTAACGGTATTTAATTCAATTTCGCACACTTTTGGCAAAACTGATGAATAAACTTTCTTATACGCATGACACACAAACGTAATATATACATATCTACTATTCATACATATCAACAATGAATCTATTGTTTGATTTGTTTCGTGTAACCTTGAACTTAAATTGAGTGCAATTAAGTGCGTATGTATGTTCTGTTATATTATATCAATTTCGTTTGATAATAAATACAAACAAAAACAAGCAAACAAACATTCGAAATATTCGTAAATTGAGTGAGCACAAAAAAGCTCACGCCTTTGCCCTGGCCAAAGGTCTCGGCAAACAATTTAAGGAATTTTACCAAAAACAAAAAAAACTTTATGTCTGTATTACATATCTCGGGTTAGAATCTTTTCAGCCCGACGTACTACTAACGAGGAACGTATTCAAAAACACATACACCTCGATGTGTGTGTGCATGTGTGTGTGTGCATCTTAAAAGGAATCGCCATATAAAGCAATTATCATTGTGCATTGCCACTGCTAACAGCGGCTGTTACTATGCAGACCTATTACAGCGACAGTGAATGCGCTCTCTCTCTTTCACAGCCAAGCACATTTGCAGCGCATTAACAGAGATAGCACACACTGTTAACGTAGCACGCTGCTATGCGAGATCATGTGCGCTCGCTCTCTCGTTCAAGCCGCCACCTACACACAGCTGTAAATGTCAAGCGGCCATAACAGTGGTGCTTAACAGCGAGAGCATGATTGCGCTCTCTCTGGCTGCCACCTACACATGCACAGACACTCATGTAAGCGTTAATAACAACAGTAGCAATAGAGGCCTTAACAGCGACGACTGCTTTGGTTTGATGGTGGCCAAAAACATTTATTGAATTCAGTCAACGGCTGGCCGCGATCGCGAAACAACGTGTAAAGAACAAGTCTGAGCAGAATTTGTGATTGGCTTAAGAACTTATTGGCTATAAAGTGTTAAATTCATATTCACATACTATATTCGTACCTCCAATAAATTGTGCAAGCCCATAAATGTTAGTATACTCATCAAATTTATTGCAACGTTTAACAGTGTAACTATTTGTGTGCTTCTACAAAATATAATATTAACGATAACGCAGTTAATAAAATCAATAACAAACAATTGCTAATTATAATCATACGTTTCAAAAATATTTTTAAAAAAATAATATTTTGTATAAATGTGGCACCAGTGAATTAATTTATTCGCATTTTATATAACTCGAGTTCACTTGACTTTTATTTGAATATTAATCACAATTTTAATTAGTTACTCCATTATTCAAATGTGCTATTAATCAAGAACAAAATGCAAGCAAATTTATTTGGCGAAGATTCAAAGCAAGTGAATTGATATTTTCTCGTTTCAAATAACTTGAATTATCTTGTCTTCGTATATTTATCGCAATATTAATTAGTTAGTTATTCAAATGTGTTATAGAAAATATTTGTCATGAACTAAATGCATTCGCGTGGGTTTTGCGACAACTTGAAACTATTTGAAATTAATTAGAATGAAATTAGCTAACAACGTGATTAGGGGCAAATATTTCAATTTGGCGCCACATTTGAATTTGAATTCATCAGTTACATCAATTAGCGCATTTGGGAGTACGAGCCAGCTCATTAATATTTTCCAATTAATTAGCGAATCAAACTTTCAAATAAATTAGCACAAAATTATAAACGGGTTCAGCTTGGAAAGCAAAAACAAAACAAAAATCCAAAATCGAAAAGCAAACAATGCGGATAAAGAGTTGCGAACCTTAGACAAATGTTTGAAGACCCCGCATGATTCAGATGCTATTTATGAATCCATTCGATAATTGAATATATTTCGTTGTAGCACTCAATAAAAACTAATCACTTTATAAGCATAAAACGTTGCGTTGCGCTTGTAGCGAATCCGCAACCAAAAACTCAACTTGAAGGCGAAACAGGAAAAATCTATTGCCATTTGCATTTAAATAAATAATAAACCTTCTTTATTATTATTATTCTCAGCGTTCTTTTATACGTTCTTTTTATATTTTGATAAACGCGCATTCTGAAAGTCAAACAAGTTTAATGCTCTGTCATAACTCTCGCAAGTTCAAGTCCAAGTCCGGAACCCAAAGAAAAGGGGCGCTTCTACTTGGCTTAATGCCTCCTTTTTTTTGTTGTTAGAGGTTTTTTTTAATTTTTTTTTTTTTGCAGTCTTGGCGTAAATTTGAATTCTGTGCTGAATCGAAGCGAAGCCAAAAACTTTCGTGTTTAAAATGGTTTTTATAGTTGACGTCATCAGAATTTTTAAAAGTTTACTGTTATATGATTGCTGGCGTTTTGGGCTCTGTTTATTGTGATTGTCATTCCGTTTCGAACACCCAATAGGGTATATCAATTTACGGACTGCTCAGGTAGTCCATTCAGAGATATTGCTTGCCAATTGATTTGAAAATTGATCGTTATTGAAATGAACAGTGAAATATTTTGCAAACTTGTTGCTAGGTATCTAGTTGTTGATCACCCTTGATCTCAACTCTACATTTGATTCATGAATGCATGAAGTGAATTTTTGATGAGCGTGAAATTTTTGTGATCGTGCGTGCTTCCAGAAATGTCGTGTGCTCGATGCCTTCTTCTCTAGTTTCAGCTCCAGTTATTAATTATCCACATGAAGAACACAATATGCTACGCAGTAGCTCAGAATTAGGAAGCTAACAAAACGAGTTTGTTGTTTGCTCGGCGATTTAATAAAGCCACAAACTTTGGCATGCATAATTGGAATTCATTGGCGACTTAATTAGAGTTTAATGTTGCACGGGGCGTATGCGCAATAATTCTCCATCCGATATCGCTGATAAGCAAGCGGCACTGCAAATTTTCGTTTTGTTTTGACAAATTGCAAAATCTTTATCTTATCACAGCATCGCATTAAAAGAGCGATGAGCTCACGAAATGCAAAACAGTTTCAAGATAAGATAAAATTATTGTGAATATATATACAGTAAACAATAGATTCAAATTGGGGCTTTTCTTCATTCATTTTTTCAGTTGCTGCATTTTTGCTGTGTGAATCGAAGCCATGGCTTTAAAATGCGCCCTGCTGGCGCTGTCGATGTTGCTGCTGCTCCTGGCATTGGCCACTGCCTATGATCACACACTGAAACTGGACTTCCCCGGTCCCTATTGTGCGCGGCAGAACACATGCTGCAAGGATCGGCGCGACGGCTGCTCGCTGCCCATCTCAAGTGAGTATCTCAAATGCAACTTCATTGGACTGTGACTAATTTACACGCAACGATCGATAGCTACGCTTTGCTACTGTGATGAGTTCTGCGATCGCGATGACTCCGGCGACTGCTGTCCGGACTATCGCTCCTTCTGCTTCAATGAGCCCGATCCGGTGCTGAGCTGCCTCCACAACGGCGTCTACTTCCACAAGTACAACACCACGAGGGACAACTGCAACGAGTGCCGTTGCCTCGATGGCGGACGCGTTCAGTGCGACACCGATCTCTGTCTGACCGACGACGAGCTCGTCCACAGCGTCAACTCCATCCACGAGCTGGGCTGGTCGGCGCGCAAATACGACGAGTGGTGGGGACACAAGTACAGCGAAGGTCTGCGTCTGCGTCTGGGCACCAAGGAGCCCACGTATCGTGTCAAGGCCATGACACGTCTGTCGAATCCGTCCAACGATTTGCCGCGCCAATTCAATGTCGTCGAGAAGTGGTCCAGCTTCATCTCAGATGTGCCCGATCAGGGCTGGTGCGGCTCCTCTTGGGTGCTGTCCACCACATCGGTGGCATCCGATCGCTTTGCCATCCAGAGTCAGGGCAAGGAGGTCGTCCAGCTGTCGCCACAGAACATTCTCTCCTGCACCCGTCGCCAGCAGGGCTGCGAGGGCGGACATCTGGATGCTGCCTGGCGTTATCTGCACAAGAAGGGCGTCGTCGACGAGAACTGTTATCCCTACACACAGCAGCGCGGCAATTGCAAGATTCGCCACAACAGCCGCTCGCTGAAGGCCAATGGCTGCCGTCCCGCTTCGGGTGTGAATCGTGATAACTTCTACACCGTTGGCCCCGCCTACAGTCTGAGCCGCGAGGCTGACATCATGGCCGAGATCTATCACTCGGGACCCGTCCAGGCCACCATGCGCATCTACAGGGACTTCTTCTCGTACTCGGGTGGTGTCTATCACCAGACAGCCGCCAACCGTGGTGCACCCACCGGCTTCCACTCTGTGAAACTTGTCGGCTGGGGCCAGGAGCACGACGGCGTCAAGTACTGGGTAAGTTCAGCCCTGTCCAGAAAGCTGTACCTTTCACTCATCACAATTACCCGCTTTGCAGATCGCGGCCAATTCGTGGGGTCCGTGGTGGGGCGAACATGGCTATTTCCGCATTCAGCGCGGCAACAATGAGTGCGGCATCGAGGAGTATGTGCTGGCCTCCTGGCCGGATGTGTACAACTATTTCCGCACAAAGACGGCATAAGTTGGACCGAACGGAGCTCAAGAAGCTCAAGCTCACGTAATCTCTCGAGCTTTACAGTGACGAACAATTTTTATCTCATGTTTCAAAATTTTCCATTTTGCTCCGGCACTGAAAGTGAATTAGGCGCTTCTAATTGTAAATTTATGCTAGAACTTAGGTACTAATAAATACAACAAAAACATGATTAGCTTTAAGTCGCGCTGACACGACGCAAGCATTGTTAGCCCAAGCTGCCCAGCTCATCCTCAATCGCCATGGACCAATACACACACCAAACACACGCGCCCCAATGTCCCCAACGAATTGTAACTCTTTCTTCTTATTCTTATTGTATTGTATCTAAATCAACTAATTTATGAAACTGCTATATGTGAAATCGTAACACGATACTGCCACATTAACCGCCACACACCACCGTCCTTCAAATCCAAATCCAATACACCGCCAACTTATCTCACATACAAACAACTGCCACAACAAATCGACAAAATAGCATACGAAATCTTCTAGTGAACACTCGCGATGGGAGAAAGTGATCCCAATTATGGTTTGAGATATGGTTCGTGTAGGAATCGAGTAGGGTTTACTTTACTTATATATGTACTACTTATTATGTATTGACGAATTACACCGCATATGCTTATCTTACTCATGTATTGTATTGTAAATGAAAGTTAACTGATTCATAAACCGATTTAGCGTGTTCGGCTTTATAATGTATGTATATTTTTAATAAAGGAAATGAATTTCATGTTAATCACTTTCTTTTTCTCTTCTTGTTTATACACATTCTAAAAACAATTTGATCTTAACTTTATTTATCCACAATCAAAACCGTTGAAATTGCATATATATATATATATAATGGTTAATTCATATTGGTATGTATTATAATAGTTAATTCACTTAAGGGTTTCTTTTTATTCTTTTGTTTTCAATTTGTTTAACAATATTTCACATGTGTGTTTTGTTTTGCAGTGGATTAATGGATAGAATAAAATAAAATACAATTCTTGTTGAGGATAATTACTTGTAATTATTAACTAAATACGCGAATACATATAAGGGAGGAAAAATCATCGAGAATGTTGATACTTTGCACTTAGAATTCTACAATCGAAACCGAATCGGAAATCAAAAAGTCATAAGCACTTTATCGGTAGTCCTTGCTCCACTACCCTAAACAAATCTACAATTTATCTTGGAATTTTGTTTCTTTAAGAAAACACAGTTTAGACATTTTTTTCTTTGTTTGTTTTGATGTTTGATCGTATCGCAATGCTCGGTCGCGTGGTTCTGCATTGTTCTAATTTGTCCAGCCTTTTAAAGAGTGGGTTAACTATCTGTTGACTGATAAGTAGCGTTACAAAAATATGCATGATCAGGGGGCGTGTTGTTTCGCTAAATGAGGAGAGCCGTGTGTCTAATGGTTACAATATCGAGACAACTGCTGCAACTAATTGAGTGTGATGCCAGCAAAGGAGACCTCGAGTGTCGTATCATTCGATTCCATCCGGCTGCGTAAATGCGCCAACGTATTCTTATAATGACTCTCGATCTGTTTGGTTTCCTCGCTCGGCTCCAGATTCGGCAGCTCCTCATTCACCTTGGCAATAAGCTGTAACATGGCAAAGTATTAGACAACTGCAACATGCTTTATAAGTTAAATAGTTACCTGATTCAGCATGGCCACCGTGATGAGTGAATTGCCCCGTTCAAAGTAGAAGAGATAGTGATTCAATAGCTCCACATACAGCTGCACTTGCACCCCTGTGTCAAGGCACTGGGACGCAATGCGTGCGCCCTTCTTCAGGCAATCCAGCGTACGTTTCTCATCGCGCATTTCCTCACCATTTTGCCTGCAGAAGCAACAATTTGTGTTAGACCGTAGTTGATTTAAAGCGGCATTCATTGCACTTACTTGCCACTCCAGAAGAGCGCTGCGCAGGCCACAACACCACGGCACTGATCGGGCTTCTTCAACAGCTTCGACGCAGCCAGAGCGCAGTTTGTGCGTAGCGGCTCAGCGTTCTCCTCGCCGAAACAGGACATTTGCTCGAATGTGGACATTATGAGTGTGATGGCCGCCAGTTGAGCCTTTGAATCGGAAATCTCATCCTCGTACAGTGAGAATGCCTGCGTCATAAACTCGTACGCGACAGTTTCGTGATTTGTGTAACGTATTTCTCCAATCACAAGGGCGCCCTGCAGATATAATCGTAGCGCCAAATCGGGTAGATCAGCTTTGGCCAATGCGCTGATGGTGCTGTGACAATACTGCACAATCTTCTGGCACTTCTTATCCCAGTTCTCGTCCTGCTCAGCAATGGCTTTGTATTTGAAAGCCAGCTGATAGGCTGCAAAAACAAGAGGCGGCAGCACATGCTTCAACCGTTGGCCACCGCCGTTGCCCAAATGTTTGCGCGCTGTTTGCAGCATTTTGTATTGCATGTCCGGCTCATCAGATCTCAGCAGATGTATGAAACTGCAATGGAAATGCATTTGAAAATAATTTCAACGTACGATTGCTGCTGCAACTTACCGCGCCACAACACCCTGCTCCTCGGCAAACTCTTCAGCATCTGCACTATTAGTAGTGGCTGCCGTGCTCGAGTCATCGTCCTTAATCAGTGGTGTTATGATCGTCAATAGGCTGTCCGCTTGCTCTGCTGTGGGCACCTGCGTCTCGTTCTCCAGTATATTCATGACCATGTACAGAGCCAGCGATTTGCGCGATGTGTAATCGAACTTTTCGAGTAGCGGACAGAAATTAAGCAGTTGTATGATGGTCAGCGCATTGTTGTAGAAATCTATACAGATCCGCAGAAGACGTGACAATTCCTGATTGACCGTCAACAAGTGCGAGATGCTACAAGCAAGAATAAAGAAATTATAATACACGATAAGATGGGCGTTTCACAATGCAAGTACTTGTTCATGTTCATGCGATCGAGTATTTGTGCGGTTGTGCCCAGCACTTTGTCCACATAGTCGACGCGGTCAGGATACACTTTCTGCGCCAGACTAAGCAAGGCCACTTGCAGTGATATTGTGTCCTCAAGCGGCATGTCCGTGCGCGTCTGCACAATGTTTGCCACCTGCACGCTGAACACCTCGAACAGCTCAACTTCGGCGGGTATGATGGCATCAATGGCATTGCCGCTGGTCTGAAATGATTCACAATTAGCAAATCTTTATCGAGTTGTGGATAAATTGGCGCACTCACCTTGCCGCTGCGCTGATTATAAGCCGCCAAGCGTTCAATCAGCGATATAATAATGTTCTTAACATTCACTCCCGTCTCCAGTTGGGCGCAGGACTTTAGGAACGGATCGAGCGTCTGCAGATGAAACTCGTCGGGAAATACCTGTATAATGCACTCCATCAGATACTCTTGAGCGATGGCATCCCGACAGCTGACCACCTGCTCCAGAATACCCGGCAATATCAGACGCTTATACGTCTCCAGTGTGGCGGACTCCAGCTGCGACAATCGCACCAAATTGGTGCCCACCAATATCTTCAGTTCTTCTCGCTCCTTCTCGCGGCGCGTCTTCTCACTGGAGTGACCCTGATGCTGCATGCGCACCCACAGCTTGTTCATCTCGGCGAAATTGGTGAGCACAAAATCGATGGCATCGTACACGTTGCCCTCGTGCTCATTCTCAGCGACCAGCACATCGGGCAGAATATTGCGAGTGCACTGCAGCAGATAGTTGCGTAGGAATAGGCCGCGTAGTGGATGCTGGACGCCGCGACACATCTCCACCAGATCTTTGAGAATACTGCGCTTTAGCGTGGAGTCGTTCTTTATGTACACAATGCCCACTGTGATCAGCAGATAGAGACGCGGTGCTATCGTTTGCGAGTACTGCACCAGTTCATACAGATCCGTCTCCTTGTCGCTCTTCTCGCTGAGGTACAGTTCCAGGTGGCACAACTCATTGGTAACAGCCATGTCTAAATAATATAAAAATATGACCATTGATGACTCTTCTTTAACTTGGGAGTTTATGGATTACTCACACAACTCGTAGTAGCTTTTGGGCGATAGCATGGAAGTGCGCAGCTCGCTGAGCATTGTGCTGGCACATTTTATGGCGTCCAGCATGCGCTCCTTGTCCAGAAAGTGGTTCATTTGGAATGCCTGTTTGCGCGCCGCACCGACCGCCTCGGCGAGCAGCTTCTCCTGGTCGTCCAAACCGTTCGGCATCGTCTGGAATGAAACATAGCATACAGTGTTGGGCAGAGTGGGCCACGCATTGCGACTATGCCGATGATACATATTCGGCAAATGTAAATGAATGATGAAAACAACATCGACTGCGACAATGACACACAATTCAAATGAGAGGGAGAGAGAGAGCAGCACACAACACATAATACGAGGAACATGAGATGAGAGATAAGCGTCAGCAGCTTATTTTATTGCATTCGAAAGTTGTAGAAACGCTCAAACAATGATAACACAACAACAAACAATTTGCCAAATCGCGGACTGCGCCCCGCAACCAAACCCGAATAAAAGATAGCAGGAAGTGAAGTAATATATGTACATAGTAGAGACATTAGATAGTGTATGTATCGAGGGGTGGAGTGCGGTGTGGTGTTAATTGCGGTGGCGTATTTACCCTGCTTTGGCCACCGTTGCTCGCTTGACCGCTGTACGAGGTGGAGCTCCAGGGATACATGCTTTGTCTTGGATGTTGGTGGTGGTGTTGTGGTTGGTTTAAGTGGTGCTAAATATGGGCTTATGTGGACTCCTGTTTGCCTTTTCTTTAGGTTTGCAGTTGCACTAAATTTGCCGCTAGCAAAGTGGGCGGCCGAGGGCGCAGTCAGCGTTTTCTTTTTTTCTTTTCTTTCTGCTTTTACTCGCTTTGCGTGCACTTTATATGGCACTTTTGCATACGTTGCAATCTCGGTTTCCGGTAACGGGCGATTACGGTTTTGTTGGGGCAGCACTTACCATTACAGCAGCGTTGAGTGGGCGGAGCAAGGATGCAAAAATTGTCTTAAATCAGTAATCTTTTTTTCTCAATAGTTTTGTACTAGAGGTGGTAAAAAGTCGATAGCTCTATCGATTGCTCGCTGCAATTGCACCATTTTGAACATCGATTATGATGACAAAAATCGATATATTCTGCTGCCAATTAATATAAATTTAATTTGTTTATTATTAAATAAATTATACTGCCATATGACGTATTTTTATATTATTAAAATCAGTTTTATTTTTAATTACTCATTATTATTTAAAGTATTCAGAGCTACAGGGGCGAACACAAATAAAACAGCAGCTGTACAGTTTGATGCTGACTGTGTTAAAGCGCGAAATTTAAAATACGTTTTATTCGCCCGTGCTTAAATACGTTTTGATTAAATAATATATTCATATATATATTTATGTGTTTACTTTCTCTCCTGCATCTTCTTTCGCAGTTCCTTGCACATTGCGTCTTCACTGCACGGATCGGATGAGTTTTGTTTATTCTGATCACTTTTATCAGTCGCCTCGCGTTCCAGCTTTGCGACACCATCACGGACAACCTTTTCGATGTCATTCAAAAGACCCGTTGCACCAAATCGAAAACGTTCACGGGTCAGCCAACGATTGCCCAGCGTTTCATTGACGAGCGTCATCCAAGCAATCGCATCGCGGACTGTGCGAATTCCTCCAGCTGGTTTGATACCCACCATTTGACAAGTGCGTCGCTTAAACTCCTGTATCGCAAAGATCATGACCAGGCCAACGGAGAGGGTGGCATTCACCACTTCCATGCCGGTGGATGTCTTTATGAAGTCGGCGCCTGCCATCATGCACACCATGGCCGCCTTGTAGACCTTTATCACACTTGGATTGCTTAGCTAATCAAACATTTACGCTCAGCGGTTTACTCACATTCTCCATTGTGCCCAGTTCTCCTATGGCCAGAATGGTTTTCAACACTGCATGGTCTCCGCAGGCGCTGCGCATGAGTACAACCTCGGTGTAGAGTGTCTTCCAGTCGCCAACGAGCGCCAGTTGGCGATTGATGACCACATCGATCTCTGTGGCACCTGCTAGAATGGCATGGCTGATTTCTTGCAGTCGCGTCTGCAGTCCATATTGGCCAGTTGGAAATCCCGTAGTCACCGCGGCGATGGCAACCTTTTCCTGCTGATTCAGCTGCGAAATGCTATTGTACGCATCCTTGACACGTGCCGGATAAACACAGACGGAGGCACAGTGAATGTCCTGGAGCAGCGTGCGCTCAAAGTATTTGTCGAAGAACTGTGGCTCAAACGGAAAGCAAGCGCGCACGCAAAGACGACGCACATTCGCACAAGTATCGTCGCCAGCCAGCGTGGTCAAGTCCGTCAGCATGAGTGCTCTCAAGGCCCAGGCGATCTCATTTACACCCGAGACCATGCAGCGCTTGGATATGCTTAAGGCAATTTCTTCCACCTGCCGCAGTGAAATGTGCACTGTGAGCAGCGAAGGATCTGCAGGAATAACGTAAAGATGTCAGCGATGGCAATATGTTGATGATGCTTACCAAAAGGTAACGTCTTGTTCACAACTAATGTCTTGCCATTCATGCTGAAAGCTTAATTTTAAATAAATTCTCACTACAAATGAAATATAACTGATATACATAAATAAATATTTTATGTCTGTACGAATTGTTTTCAAAAAATACTCTATTGGTTTACTGTGTTTCTATCAATGCGACACACCTTCAAAGCAAATGCAAACATATCTCTGATAACGATTTGCATAATACTATTGACTATGTAATATGGGCGACAGTAGATAAGAGCTAATTTAATTATAATCTCACGTAATTTGAAAATACCAGAGGAGTTGTGTAAATTTGTGACGTGAAATTTAATTGTGCTAATGAAATTATTGCTTTAGTGGTCTAGGAACTGATACACTGACTGATCATCGATGTTTCGCCCATTGTTCCCAGTATTCGGTCTTCTGCATTTCATACAATCTCGATATTGTGCGTTCGAAGGCAAACAGCTCTTCCTCTCCAGTGAAAACACTAGACTTTGAAGCGTGCTAGAAATTGGAATAATTTAGCATAGTAAAATCTATTATAAAATGTTGATTACTTACAGAACCATGAGTGATTTTCAAATCGTCCATGAGAATTCGGTCTGAATCGGATATTGAGGATTCATCGCCTAATGCAAATAGATCATCCAGAGGTTTTTGAGCCGACAGGACAACACGGACTCTATTGTCGTACAGGGTATCGATTAACGTAATAAATCGTCGCATTTGCGACTTTACATTAAGATTCAGCTGGGGAACATCGCGTATGAGGACCGTGTGAAAGAACTGTGCGATCTGCAGATAGTCGCTGCCTGCCAATGGCTGTAACAAGTGTGAATATTAGTAAAGATATTAATGATTGCTTGGAATACTCACTCGGTTGCATAGCTCATCGAAGCTGCTGTCCAAGACTTGTCCGCAGGTCCGTTGGAATTTCAGATCGCGTCCGAAATGTGTGATTGTGCGGGGTCGAATAATGTCGTTCTCATCGGCACACAAGATCTTAAACATGCGATTCATCTCGCCATCGGCATCCGTCTGGCCTATCACAAAATAGTTCGTGTCCCCCGACTGTGCGATGCGACGATAATCAATCGAGTCTAGCTTGGACAGTTCACAGCGATTCTGCAGCAAGCCAATAAACGGCAAAAAGTTGACGCGCTGCAAACCATTCTTGTACAGATCCTCGGGATGCCTGTTGCTGGTGGCCACCACGACAATGCCCTTCTTGAAGAGATGGGTGAAGAGACGCTTGAGTATCATTGCGTCCGCAATGTCTGTCACCTGGAATTCATCGAAGCAGATAAGCCACGACTTGCGTGCTATATTATCAGCCACGGGTTTCGTGGGGTCGAACGGTGCGGGTTTCTCCGAGTTAAAGGCGCGATCCACGGGACCTTGACGCTCCTTGGCTTCGTGTATCTGGGCATGGACGTCCGTCATAAAGGCGGTGAAATGCACCCGTTGCTTGTGGTTGATCTGTTTACAGTGGAAATAGTTTAGTTAGCTGGAATTCTGATTACACCGATTATACGGCACACCTCACAGCAATCGTAGAACAGATCCATGAGCGTGGTTTTGCCCACGCCCACGCTACCATAGACGTATAGACCTTTGGGGGCATGACTGCCAGCATTCAAGTCATCGTCTGGGTCCTCTGCGCTGGATTTGCTGCCGAAGAGACGACCAAAGAAGCCGCCGCTTGAAGATGACTGTGTAGATGGTTGATAGCCTTTGATGCGAGTGTACAGCTTTTCCAGCGCCTGCATTGTCTCCTTCTGCTTGTCATCGGCAATCAGTACTCCCGACTTGACACGCTTATCGTACTCAGCCAGCGGACACAAGTTTCGGAATTGATGGGCTGCTCCAGGCAGCCGAACTCGGAGTAGGAATTTCACCTGGTTATGCATTGTGCCGCGCACTGAGGCGCCCACTTGGTAGGCAATCATTTTATCGGCTATTGAACTATTTAATAGGTATATCACACGGTAAAATAATATTGCTGGTCAGCTTAACATGTTACATAAAGCACTAAAGCATTTCCGCGTAGTCAAAACGATGACCGCGAATTTCGCACGTTGGCATTGGCCGAGAATTTCTACAACTGCTGGCCAAAATAATCAAATTCATTCACAACGAACCGAAAACAGCTGTTAGTTTGTTTTGCCATTCGCACGCTCGCCGCTCACTGCTCACAGCTGTTGCTGGTTCAGGGGAACAATGCAGCAGTTCCAGTTCCAGTTCGTTGCTTGGAACTGACAGTTGAAGTTTTACTCGGTTTGAAATAAAACAACGGCGATTTTGATTTAAATTGAAAGTTTACACATTTATTATACACTCATTACACATATAGTTTTTGTAATAGTAAATGGAGTATACTCGTCTCTCTGTCCTTAACATGTCATGCTGCTGATACCTCACGACGCACTAATTATGGCTGACTTTGCGATTCTACATAGCTTTATACAATCCAATTTATTGACCAGTTTGCTTCTGGATATCTTGGCCAATGACAGTCCACGGCTCGAATTCATTTTGGGTATATATAATTTAAATTTATAAATTTTCTTTGTTATGTTATTAGTTTTTTGAATGGACAAAAAAATACATCTAAATATTTTTACTAATAAATTCATAGACAAGTTATATATGTTATGTTTTGCACATCTTGCTGGATCATTTCAATTTGCAAATTTTACATTTGTGTTGTTTCATGTGATACTCGTAGTTTAAAGAGAATTGGACGAAGCCAACTAGTTTGTATTATTATTCTTTTTTAATTCCATTGTGCTGCATTAGTTTTGATATACATACAAACATACATATACACATTTATAGAATTGTAGCAAATGTAACATTTAAATGTTAATGCGTTTATGTATCTACAGATATTAATTGTGACATTGATAATTTTAAAATTGTTGTGCAGGACAATTCAAAATCTGATACAGACGGTCCATGTTACCAACATGAATAATTTTTAATTTTGTTTTATTTGGTAGTTTTTAGTTTCCGATACTTCGTGTAAATCGCATTTAAAAACTAATGTTAAACACTTTCCGAGTGCCCCGATTGGATATAATTTATTTTGTGTGGTAGCTCTATTTAAATTTCGAAATGGTCCCGACTAATGTAAGAAACCTATAATGAGTGCCAATGCTGTGCACATGGTTTCTGCGACAAAAATAATTTGTTTAGCATTCGTCAAAAATTAGCAAATTACTTAACAACTACAATAATGCAAATTGAATTTGAAAAATACATACATATGTATATTTTTTTTTGTTTGTATTGGTTTTGTTTTTTAGTTTCATTGATGAACATTGAATATTGAATAATCAATTTGAATAATACGAATATTAGTGATTTTAAAATTCAATTCAATTAGCATTAGTTTCATAAATATATAATTAATAATAAATAATATTTGGCAACATTAGCCAAACATTCTAAAAATCAGTACAATTTATTCATATCTCATTTTGGGTTATAATTTAAATGTAATATAATTATTTTAAAAATTACAAAAATTATTGCTTTTGATTTGGTTTGCGTAATTTTACTCGTCAGTAATTTAATTATATAATAATTAACTTTTCAAGCCCTGTAAACTAAGTTGCAGATATAACTATGGATAGCTCTGAAATGTTTTCGAAAAATAAAAATTAATGACAATTTATTTAATTTCATACCGATTAATTCAAAATAAAATAAAACACAGTAGACAATTAAATTAAAATTATATTTTATATTTGATGAATAAATTTGAATATGTACAAAATATTCGGTTTATACAAATAATATTTAAAGTACTAGATTATAGGTAAAAATAAATGATACATATGTACAATACAGTATTCGTAATACAGCTATGAGTTATGAGTCTATTTTCAGCTTGTACGTTTGAAAACTTAGGCGAATCGTTTTTGGTTTTCATTTTTTTTGGGAGCTTTTCATATTATCGTCTATGTAAATAATCCTTGGGATTTTGTATGCACCGAATTTTGGGGAAACCAAAAATCTAAATGGGTAAAAAACGAAAATGTTTCTCCATTTAACCCTCCTATTGCCCCCTCAATTTCTGCTCAGTCGTTGTGTGCGAGTGTTTGGTGGCTCCTTTAGAGCACGTGCAGATTCTCGCAACTCTTCGATTTGGAATCCCGCGTCCAGACACGTCCGAGCAGCCCCTTGACCTTCAGGCTGGTCGAGGTGCGCGAACCGCGATATTTACGTGGACTGCAGAAATGAGAAAACGAGAAACGAAACGAAGGAAAAGTTTGTGTTGTAATTAACTGCAGGATGTGATGGATGCGGAGCTGCTCACCTGCTGTGCGCACTGCCCGGCGGCGTTCCAGCCGTGTCTCCCAGTCCTGCTCCGAGCGGACCCAGCGGCGTGTTGGCATTGAGGCAGCCGGCGCTGAGCGGCGAGCAGGCTCGACGCTTCGACTTGCGAATGGAACGCTTGCGAAATAGATCCCTAAGCAGAGCAGAGAGAAATGAAAATTACAGCACGGCGGAGATGAATCAGCGGTTAAACTTCTTACCTGGATTTCTCGGGATTTTCGAGCTTGAGGCGTATCTGGGACAGCAGACCGACGAGCAGTTCGTCCACATTGTGATTGATGCCCACCGACGTCTCAATGAATTTGCAATCATACGCTGTGGCCATGGCCTTGCCCTCTGCAAAAAAAACACAACAATAAACAAGTTGGAAATTTTTAGTGTCACGATGAATCTCGGTTATGCGGCAAGTTAATCAAATCAAATTGCGTCGCTTAGTTAAACTCTTAGGTGGGTAATAAAAACCAAACTTGGACAATTTATATCTAAACACGTTGCCCATTAACCTATGCACCTCTCCCGCTCCCCTCCCCCCTAGTTCCCATCCAGCTTCGGTTCTCCATGTTGCCTTTCCTGTCAGCTCTGTAGATTTCGTCACGTTTCCTGCGCCTGCTGTCGTTAAATCTGAAGCTATGAGTACAATAAGTAGCCAAGTGTGTGTATGTGTATTTTTAGGCCGTGTTCGCTTTTATGACACTCGTACACACACATATACAAAATGTACATAAATACATATACGTTTTTATTAACGATGTGCGAAAAAGTTGGCGTCGTTTTATTAGATTTTGATAGGATGTTCTCATCTCTCCTAAACGCTACCAGCGTATTATGGTGCTTTTATTAAACATCCAGATGGTAGCAGAACCAGCAGCAGCAGCAGCAATTTTAAAGCTTTGCTATATGCGAAATATTTGCTAATTTCCACCCGCTGTTGCCCTTCCCGAGGGTGAGCTTAGCAAAAGTCGGTTGGGTTCTCCGACCGTCGCTTAATTAAAAGCAAACAAAACACATAAACAATGGAAACGGCTTGGCAGCCAACTGGCCATTGCAAAACTGCATCTCAACTGCTTGAACAAAAGCTATAGCTACAGCTATAGCTATATACTTTAAGCTTTATAGAAATACATACAGTTGTATATACATGAATGTTACTTTTTTCGTTTAATTTAATTTTTTGTAATAATAAATACTTGTAGGAGGCATGCTGGGGATTTTGGGTCGCGTTGCTATAAATATTTTATGAAATTAAGGCCCCAGCATTTCCCCTCGACAGTCGACGGTCGACGGTCGTCTTTGCATTGACAACAATAGCAATGAGCTTATTTGAACGTAAGCCGCAGGAATGAAATGTAATCAATTTTGCGCTTAAACAATTTCCCGGGCATCAAGCAAACGCACTTGTTGCCGCTTCCCGTCCCCACTCCTCACTCCTCACATTTTGTCGCATGACCTAAATTTGTAGATTTCTTTTGTTGACGCAGTCACTTCCGTAAGCGGCCATTAAAGACAAATGTAATTTGTGAAAATATTGAATATCTTAGATGAAAGCCATGCCCGCCGGATAGGCTATATATACTATATAGAGCATGCTAACCGTGTTCAAATCTGTTGGCCATTTAAATTCACATAAAAATATCGACGATAGTCGAAGTGGACAATACTCTAAGCTGTAGTTAACAGACTTTCGAAATTAGCAGATTTTGAGTATTGACTCTTCCCCAACATAATATTAAGTCAGCTCACTCCTTTCATGTTATGTTAATAGTCGAAGCGAACACACTCTGTAGTTAACACACTTTCAAAATTAACAGACTCTGAGTGTTGTCTCTTCCCCAACATAATGTTAAGTCAGCTCACTCCTTTCATGTTATATTAATAACTTATATGTTAATAACATCAACCTCTAACATTCTGCGTTTCTCTGCAGCCAATATGTTTGCATGTCATGTTATGTTAATAGCTGTGGTATTAATGCAGGTCACATCTGTTAAATGTAATCTGTTTCATTGCTCACACCCAAATCCAGTTACAATATCTGTAAGCTTTTTAAGGGTATCTTAAGTGGATGTACTTGAAAATACATAAAAGGCAACGAGCGGCGAGCATGGTAGGCGAGTGGCCTTCAATTGCTTTAGATTTAACGACAGTCCGTAGCTCTCCATCTTTATTTCTATATATATGTACATGTCTCTATATACATATATTGTATGCTACCTATATTCATAACAAATCTGTTAGTGTGAGTGTTTGTATGCTGGGCGTACCGCCAATCGACTTCCGCTTGATCAATTTTCATTGAAAAACCAAAATTAAAGCGACTGCAGCTGTCTGTGGTCGCTTTTATGCTGTCCTTTGCAGGGACACCCGCCTAACCAAGCTGTAGAGAGATAAACGCTGTCGTTTCATGTAGCTATTTTTATAGATTTAAAGAGGGAGGGACGAGAGGGAAGGTAGGAGAGGAATCCAATCGAGCGCATTTTGAAGTGTTAATGAAAATGCCGAGCTCGTTTAGTGATGTGCATGTGACTCTCATTTATTTACCTTCGGATGTGACGAGTCGACTCCTGGCCAGGTCCGCTTTGTTGGATACCAGTATGACGGCTTTCTGTGCGATATTCTGATTGGTCCACAGCACCTGAAGCACCTGCTCGGCAATGCTAAAGCTGCTGCGGTCCGCGGCAGAGTAGATGACGCAGTAACCATGTGGATCATAGTTGGTCAAGCATTCATTCGGCTGTGAAAGCAGAAAAAAAACACAACACAAAAAACTGACATTGAGTGAGGTTCAAGAGAGGCTGGTGGCTGAGTAGAGGAGCTAAGCTCTGTCTGTGTATGGGTGTGTTGATTGTGTATGTTAATGGCATTATGAAATGTCACAGATAAAGTATCTTTAAGGTTGAATGGTTAGATTTTTCTGAGTGCCGAGTGGGTGGATTGACCTTGCTTTAAATGACATTTCGTGAAAGCAGTCGTCCTTTATGAATGCGACGTGAGATGAGCTGAGCTAAACTGAGTTACTTACCGTCATTTCAGTGTAGCCGTGATCTATGAATATCAATTCTGATTCTTCGCCACTGAGTAATACTGATACGGCCTTTTCGCCCGATTCGTCATCTGTTTGCAAAAATCAATGCATTAGTGAAAGTTGCACAAGTTTAATGCGCTTTAAGTATATGAATAAATTGTACGCAATAATTAGAATTGAAAATAATGTAAGCTACAAATGAAAGGTGCAAGAAACTTGAATTCATTCAGAGAGTATTTACGAGTATGTACACAAACTAGTACGATATATTTACAATTGGCATTTTAGTTGGTTTCTGGTGTGTGTGTTGGAGAGTTTTGCAATTCGGGGACACTATCATGATAATACAATTACATACGAATAGCGTGGAAGTGGCATGAAGAGAAGGGAACTACGAAACAGCATCGAAATCTTGATGTTGGATGTTTTAAAATTTAAATGAAATCCCAAATTGGCGCCCGAAAGTATGCAATGAAACGTGAATCGCTGCGACTGCTGACTGTGAGTGTGTGTGTGCGCCAACCTATACGTGTGTCGTCTATGTGTGTGTGTGTGAGTGTGAGTGTTGAACATTAACCAGACACTTTGGTGGCGCTTTTACTTGATTTTTATTAATTGCGCTGAAATAATTTATGGCTTTTAGAGCCTGAACTGAAGTGGGCAAATTGATGATGCATCTGGGTGACACTGCCTCCCATTTGTATTCACTCAATTGGCTGCGGCGAACGCATAAATTACAACAGTAATTGGCATTTTGGAGTATTTATGGATTACTTTTTTCATTATTGCCAACATATAAAATTGCATGGCAATTCATTTTGATTATTTTTCGCATCTAGATGCATTTAAAGCGTAGTCCAAATGTCACACAGAAGTCCTTGCACATCTCTGAAGGACATGCCCAGTTTCACAGTCACTGGCACATTCACGCATATCCATTTAATAACTCGGCGCATTATCATAAATCACAACCTCTCGAACAAACAAAACAAAACCGCATTTATTGGACAATCAATTGATTAAGCTGGTCAGCAAAGAGGAGGTGATTTCTGCGTGTCTGCGTGACTTTAAGTGTGCATTGTATTTGTGTGTGTGTGTGTGTTTGTGTGTGAAAGAAAACTACTTAGGGCCAAAGCCAGTGTCCTAATTAGGGCAGGCGTAACGTGTGTGTAACGTGTGTAGCGTGGGGCGTGTGGCATGTGGCATGTGGCGTGTCCAGTGTTTAAGGATAAGACTTAAAGTTAGGAGCTAGTTAAGTTATTTTAGTTAATTGGAATTCAATTGGAAACGCAATGCAAATGCAGCTCAAACGTTAAAACAGGTGACAAAATAAATTTTATGGAAATAAATTTGTGTAAGATTTTTGTTTTTTGGTAGTCGGCAGAGTTGATAAAAAATTTTGGAAAGCGTTTTAGTATATTGTAGGTTAGATAATGTATTGGAATAAATATTATTAATAATAATAATTATTTTGGATAGATTTTTTAGTTGTTGTTGATGTTGTTGCTATTACCGTCGGCGGCTTTTTCAATATGTATGCGGATATCACAGTTGCCTAGATCTGAGTTAAGGGTTAAAGTTATAAACAATTTGATAATTTTTTGTTGTTGTTGTTGTTGATTTTGTTGGTTTTGTTGTTGTAGTTATTGATATTGTTATATGTTGAATGAAACGTTTTTGTTACGGATGTTTTATGGCCGAAAGACGAGAGAGAACAGAACAGAGTATCATTTGTATGATGTTAAAATTATTGACAAATGCATTTTTACAATTATTTTTGTAGGTGCTGACGTTGAATTTACAGCAAAAGTAATTAAGGGAAATTGGAGAGCTGTGACATTTCGATATCCTGTATCCAGTACTGCGAATGTGTGAAGACGACTATATTAAATTTGTGCAAACCCAAAACAGTCTGTCGCAAAAGTCAAGTACATGGCGTGTCCGGGTGCGTATACGTGATGTGAATACAGGATTTCGGCAGGTCAATAACTCAATCGCAATTTTTATTATAAATTACGCTGCTAGATTTTAATGTCTCCAAATTCCCGCATGTAAAAAGCACTTTTCCGCACTGTACATCTGCAAGGCACTTTTTATTTGTATTTATTTTGCGCGCATTCGACGCAATGCGATTTGTAAAAATTTTCCAGCAAAACATTTTTGATGTTGGTTTATGCCAATTGTGCTACGAAATCTCAGTGGCCATATGTACAAGGCGGGTCGTAAAAGTCAACCAACATAAAAAGGAATTATATGCGAATATCTATATTGTATATATGTATATACGTATTTGTATATGATATATATAAATATAAATATGTTTTGTGAGATGGTCGTAAATTGTTGGTAGTCAGGGGCAAAGCACAAACGACACACAAATTCAACAGATAAACAAACAAAATCAGAATGGACAAAAACAAAGCAAAGCAAAGCAAAGCAAAGCAAAGGCAGCGCAACGAAAAAGAGACGAAGATTCAAGAAAAGAGATGAAAAATAAATTGTGAAGGGAAATGCCAAGGCAACAAACAAAAAGAAAAAACAAAGGGCACAATAAAACTAGACACCCACATTGAAGGGTCAAGGGTTGAGGACCAGACTGGCACATGAACTGGACACACATACATGTGCACAAACACACAACACACAACACACACACACAATGACAAAGCACTAATGCCCAAACCCAAAACACTAAAGCGACTTTAAGCAGCATTCGCTGGAGGAGTTTTTAAGTGGCGAGGGGCACAAACATACATACATATGGAGAGCGGACTGGATGAAGAGGGGAGTGTGGATGCTGTGTATGGTAAAAACTCACCGATGCTCGTGTCATATGCATGCAGATACTCCGAGGTCATGAACTGCGAGACCAGCGAACTTTTGCCCACTGCCGGACCGCCGAGCATCAGAACTCTGCAAAAGGATTAGCTCAATTAAATTCCCGGCTCTGCAGCGGCTTTTCGGCCGCAGCTCGTGGCTTACCTGTAGGGGCCATTGCCTGGATTTGATGTGCTGCTCTCTCGACTGGACGCCAGCGAGGTGCGTGCCGAGGCGGAGCTTGGCGCTGGCAGCTGCTGCTGCTGTTGTTGTTGCTGCTGCTGTTGCTGCTGGGCAGTCAAGTGCTCGGTGCTGGAGTTGGAGCTGGCAACGCTGTTGTTGGAGCGACTGCGTCGACTCTTTAGCGAGTCGCCGCGATTGACGACGCCTTTGCCGGTGATGGAGAAGTGTCGCAGTCTGTAGTATTCCTCCTCGACGCCAGTGTTGGGCATGGAGGCTACGCTGTAAATAGATAGCATTGTTTAAATAATTGCCATTAGAGCTCTGCGTCTCTCTCTGTGGCACTCACCGAGATCGTTGCTGGGGCAGACACAGTTGATTGGGGCGGCCCGAGGCACGGCTGCCGGGCATTTTCACCGACTGCGAGCGGCTGTGGTGTGGAGAGCCGTAGCTGCAAATGTTTAAATATATATTTAGCATACATTCCATAAAGCAAACTCCTGCAATTCAATTTGCCACAAAACCTTTTGTACACCAGCTTTTCTGCGAAATGCGACTGGAAACTTTTTAACAATACATATTTTTACCCAAGCGCTGCTGCTGCTGGTGACAGGAAGAGCATCCAATCAGACTATATGGTGCATTATGTATCAAACGGTGCTGCATTCGCTTTGACCTTGGTAGATGTTACGAGACACATCATGGTGTGGCAACTTGACCGCAAGTTGTGCCACACAAACAAGTTGCTGGACAACAACACAATATGTGATATGCAATAGCCTGGCTTTGATTAGACAACAATGGAAAACCGCATTTTCCATTCAATTGTGTGCAATTATATATTCAATATTTCACAAACATTGCAAGCAACTTAAGCTTAAGCCGAAACATTTTCATGCTCAGCCCGAAAGTATGCAATGCAAATTACTCGAATGCCAAATTGTTTCCTAGCTGCAATCTGCAATATGTTTTTGTACAATAATATGGACTAGTCGAAAAGTGAAATGAAATGTTGGCAATTGCAGTCGTTATTCATGTTTATTATTGATTTTATTCCCTCACATGTGACTTTTGGTCATTCGAGAACATTTTGATGGCCTTTCGGCCATTGGGTTTTTATGTGATTCCATTTTACACATTTGTTTGGGGGAATTGCACCTATCAATCGGATAACTGAAGTCTGCAACCCTTAATGGCCCCGCTCGTATCAAATAATAAGATCTACAATTTATGACTTACCGCATCTCAAAGTCACGCAGCTCCTCAATGGTGAGAGTATTTGTTACGTCCAGCAGCTGTCGCATATTCTCGTCCCTCTTGTTGTGTTGCTGCTGCTGCTGCTGTTGCTGTTGTGGCGAGTAGCCATGTCCCTGCACCTGGTTGTGATGATGATGGTGGTGCAGCAGTTGGGCGGCATGTGGCGGATGTGCCAGCTGCTGTGAGTGTCGCTTTCGCGCATTCAGCTCCTTGCCCTGCTCCACGCTGATGAAGTCGCCCTCGTTCTTGATGAGCAGCGTCTCCACCGTGTTGTCCATGCTGAGAGAGGGCTGCACAAAGATGGATGGAGAAGTGGATTTAAGCGGATTGTCACAATTGAATGGTTTGCGTTCCCTACTTCAGTGTTTGCCGCCCATTGAAATCTGTTCGGCCTGCACTTTCTATTCAGACCTTCGCTGTTGAGTGGCTCAAGGCTTTGCTCCACTTAACAGTTAACAGTTAACAGGAGTGGATTAGGGCACAATAACTTTCGGCCTTATCTGCGCCTTGAAGGGCTGCCGCCTCGCTAGTTTTGCAACATTCGGACTGCCGTATCGCGTGCTGCCCGGTGGCAAATACGAAGGCCGCACGGCATATTTGCAATTGGTGTCGAGGCAAAATACTTTTGAATGCTTTAACTAGCAGTCAGACCAGCAAATCAGTTGAGCAGAAAGTGCTGCCAAATAATATTGTAAAGCCTTAGAAATGTATCTGAAGTTGAACTTGAGTTCTCGTCTCTGTCTCTCTCTCTCTGCAGGTGTTAATTCCAAGAAATATTGCTCGCAGTCAAACTTGTGAAGGTGGCGCGAATAAACAAGCGAAACGCATAAATTGCAACAAATTGAAATTTTTCAACAAATTTACGCAAACGGCAAAAGTTTTGCCATAAATTACAGGCTAGGTTAGGCATGGCCTCACTCTCTACCTGTAAAGACGAGCGACTGACGGACGGACAGACAGACAGACAGACAAGTACGCTCACACATGCGCAACATGCCGTAAATATGTGAGTATTTATGCGGCAAATGGTGAAATTAATTTGTATATTTTATTGGCTGGCATGACAAAAAAGAACTTTATCCAGTCTAATTAATAACACATACATCTTGTCTGTGCGCGTGTTACACCTTTGCCACATGCGTTGTGTGGCATGGAAGTTTTCCAAATGCTTCAAGTGGCCAACTTTGGGCGAACGCACACAAGGCAAACCATTTTGGATGGGCGATCGCCCGCAGCGTGGAAATGTTGATGAAGACATCAAGTTTTATGATGACAATGCGGCGTATGAGTAATTGCCAGTATTCACCACACACATGAAGCAGATAGCTGTTAACCACTGATAACCAAACACCAGCTGTGTGGTCTACGAGCTATTCAACGCTTTTTTCATTTCTCTATTTTTTGCCATACGCCCCGTGGTACCACAGCGCAGAATGTGTTCGCGCTCGCAGACACGTAGCTGCCTAAAAAGCCTAAAAAACACAGAATTCCGCCTCGCCATGACCTGTAGCTGAAAGTGCGTTGGGTATGAAATACTCAAAAAATAAATCTTCTCGAGCATATTGTCAATGAAATAATCAACAACTAGATAGCAAAGCGTATCCGGTTTTGCGGGGTATCTGTTAGTTGGGTATTTCTAATGGCTGCAGTTCTTTTTTGCGCGTATTTGATTTGGCTGCTTTCGGTCTGTTTCCCATCATTTCCAATTGGCCATTAAGCAAACGGGATGCAGAGTGCGAGCAAATATGTGTAGCGCTTTTTAAATAGACAAATTAAGGGAAAAAACTCAACCAAAAATGAACTAATAAAATGAACACAAAAATGGGAAATTGCGCCAAGGAGGTGTGAGAATTTGTGTTATCTTTGAATTTGTATTGTCAATTAGTTGGGCCTGCTGCTTGCTGCTTGAATGCTCTGGCATACTTCAATGCTTATCGAATTGCAATTGCACTCATCAATATTTAAAGCCCCTGGCTGTAATAAATATGCATTTGGTTTAGAGCCAAACCATGCCGAGTACTCGTATGTGCATAAATTTGCTTCTGCTTGCCAACAAGGAGGTTGTTGGCTGCGTCTGCCAGAGCTCATTTCACACCTCAATGTGCTCGGGCTGGCGTCCCTCTCTTCAGCCCCTGGTTGTTGTATATTTTTTGCCATGCATAAGCGTAACGATGTTTAAAAATACATTTAGTTTGCTTTCAATGTGTACAAAAATAAGCGCTCACACTTTGTGATGAAAATCACTTGTTTTCCATTAAATGGCGCTTCTCTGTGTTCAATCGCTTGTAAAATGCGAGCCAACATTAAAAATAAAACAATTTGTAAGCTAAACATTGCATTTGCTTAGCTGAAGTCTTTAGTTGAATCTGCAGCCATATGTTGCACGAATCGATATTGCATATATTCGTAAAAGGTTGCTTTTCAGCTCAACTCTAATTAATTGGAAACTCTCTTTGTTCGAATGCAATTTGCTAAATTCGGCGATGATAGAAAATTAATTCAGCCGAGCTGAGAAATTCCATCTGTCTCTCATTATAATTCTATTCGCATATGGAGAACATATCAATAGATCATCTAATTATTGAGGCTGTAGTGTATTGCTTTTTCTGTATTTCTTTTGCAGTAATTAGCTTAATTGTTATTGGTTTCGCACACACACACACACACACACACACAGACACAGACAAAACTAGCATCATTACATTCCAAAGGCCCGCTGTGCTGTGTCTCTTCCAGTTGATTACATGCGGTTACATTGAATCATTACGAACGCTGTGGGGCATTTTTTCTTTTTCTTGGCTGGCCACACGCCAGACGCCTGTCTAAGGGTGCAAAGTCCGGCCGAAAACCGAAAGGTGTGGGTTGTAACGGACTCGCATTGCATTGCATGTCTATCTGTTCTCTGGCAGCATTTTGCAGTCATCTCCAGTTTGCTGCAACTCAACTATTTGGGATGCGTTCGAGGTGCTCGAACATTTCCGTGTGCTGCGGCTATTTACAGACGTTGAACAATGAACCAAATGCATCTTTGCGCATTTATTTATAGCCTCGGTTTGTTTATGAAGCTGCAAAAAGTGCAGCTAATTCAATGGGGTCATTGGAGTCCAAACGGGGCAGCAAAAAAAAAAAAAGACTCACGCTCCGCACCTGAAATAGTCTCAAGGGGCGCTCGTCGAGGGCTCACATAAATCAGTTAATTAATTGCAATTAAATGGCACGCAGAGCCCCGAGGAGCATGGACTGATGAACACGCATTCAATGTGTACAGGGATAATTGATACACATTTCGCCAACTAGCCACAACAATAGAGCTAACAAAAAAACACTATCTAAACGCCAGCTGGGAACTGCTGCTACGTGTCAGCGTATACGCAACGACATTAAGTATACGCAGTGTTTAAGTGAGAGGCCTGTGAACTTTTGCAGTTATTCTCGTTAGTTTCATTTTTTTTGGCAATGTCTAGATCTATAATTAGCGGTAATTCGTGTGCGGCCTTGACAAACGCACAAAACATAAAAAGAGCACCCCACAAAAAACAAAAAAAATAATAATAAAAAGAACAAAAACTGCGAGGCAAGGAAGAAATTGTGGTGAAGCAAGTCAATAACCGCATTTAGCGAAATAATAATGCGAAATATGCTGCCATTTGTTAATATTAATGGCTGTCGATTATATAATTTGAACCCGTGAAATGAAAGTGTGACCCTTTGATTGTTAGATTGACCTTCGTCGGCATTCGCGTTGGTTTCGAGTTTTCATTTCGAATGTATCTGCGTATAATGAACCCAACTGTGAGTTCCATTTGGGCGCTGAATAATTGAGCACCCACTTTGAGGATGCGCCTCTTTGGAGAGTCCTAAATTTAAATATCCTCATTAAATATTCAATTAAGAGATAGCAAGAGCTCGGCGTTGTCTTTTCGATTCTCCAGAGAGCCAACAACCGTTTCAAGTTGCAGCCATTAGACGACTCTTTGAGGCCATCTAAATGGCACCAAGGAATGGGGAATGGAGAAAGGGGAAAGGAAAGGAAAATGGTAATGGGAGAAGGCGTGCGTTTGAGTTGCATGCATGATGGCCTTAAATGTTGCCTGCTTTTGACACCAAGGCCTAAATGAATGCATTTGCACGTTAACACTTTGTAGAGCGACCTCCCTCCCCACCGTGATGCCTTCAATGTAAAATCAATAGGGGAAACAACAACAATAAATGCAGCAAAGCGAAAATGTTATTTGCATGCCTGTTTTTGATATTTCCAACGTGTGTTTTCCAAGGCGACTCGAAAGAGGTGCAAGGGGCGGGGAGAAGGCAACAGGAAACTTGGCGAACAGTTGTTTACATTCCACACGAGGGGGCAGGGGGATGGTAGATAGTGACCACCAAGGTTGCAATCGTTGCAACTGCTGCTCGGCTAATGATTCACATTCGACAGCCTTTTAACAGATGCAATATGCTGAGAAAATAGGTAACTAATAGCTTTAAGAGCTAACCAAATGGAAGGAAAGACTGAACTCGCTTCTGACGACACCGTTCGCATGGCCAATTCTGGGAATTATCACGCCGGATATAATGAATGCTTTTTATTTTTGCGTTGTTTTGGAAAAATAATAAATTAACAGTAGACAGAGGGCGGCTATACAGTATCGACTATATACTTTATACGCTGCAGAAGTGAGCGGATATATGCGAGTACGAGTATATAAAATTATAGCTACTTATGACCCGTTTTTGTTATTGTTACAAGGAAATGCGGCACTCTATATACGAGTGTGTCTCTTATTCCTGGCATTAAATAGGAATAATATGTACTTCTTTCATCTCCCTATTTCATATTGAACTACTCATTGCGCCTCACAATGAAATCGCAGAAAATTCATAAATCAAACGAGGCAAAGGAGTGAACAGGGGACCAGCTTGGACAATGTCGTCGCCAGGCGAATGGATTACAAATGCTTTATTTTTGTATTTCACAAGTAAATAAATACATACACAATATGTAAGATACGACGAGATTGTATTTGCAACCTGACAACCTGCGAATGCGACTGGAACTGAGACTCGGACTGGGACTGGGACTGGGACTGTGCCTTGGCATGATTTCGTTTTCATTTGTTGTTACTGCTAGTTTATTTTGACAGCTGTCATCACCCGGCATGAGATGTGCGAAAATCTATACGTATCTCTTTGTAAATACAGATATATACATTTATCAACGGACATATGCACAGTTACAAGCCCAGCAGACTGACAGTTGAAACATTTCAATTAAAAACACATAAAAATACAAATGATATATGATATTGGCTACACATGTCTGAAGGCTTTGCAATTACTGAAATGTGTAGACATTTTAAAGTCTGGATAAACAAAAATATATTTTGAATAGGTGTTTAAGTAACAACTATTTAGTGTACACATAGATTCAATTTAATTTAATTTATATTGAAAACTTTTCAGAGATATTGTTGAAGAGGTTTCCATTTAAAAATAAAGTGAGCAAAAAACCTCCACGTTTAATGTCATTAATGAGAAAACTTTGCAGCGGGACTATGAGAAGATATTTTAAAAAGTTTTTGACAAAAATGTAATATGATACTCGCTGGAAGGAGAAGTGCTTTGGGTTGAGGGCAATCGAAAAATAAAATTGCAAAATATTTAAAGGCATTTAAAGGGAAACCTTATTTGGATATGCATTTTGAAGAGCCATTATATTATAGGCATTTAAAGGGAAAACTTAAATTTAGTCGACAAGAAATCTTGATGAGATATTTTCATTTTTGTAACCTATCAAATATGGGAATTACTTTCTGTTGAGTGCAATTGAAAATTAAATTTCAAAATATTTAAAGTCATTTAAAGGAAACCTTATTGAAATGAATTTTGAAGAGATTTTATATTAAACTCATTTAAAAGGAATCTCAAAGGTAATCGAAAATAAATCTTGAGATATTTTCATAACCTATCAAATATGGGAATTACTTTCTGTTAAGGGCAATTGAAAATTAAATTTCAAAATATTTAAAGTCATTTAAAGGAAACCTTATTGAAATGCATTTTGAAGAGATTTTAAACTCATTTAAAAGGAAACTCAAAGGTAATCGAAAATAAATCTTGATAATATAATTCATATAGATCCCTTTCTAACCTATCAAATATGGGAATTACACTCTGTACTGTCCCTTCATGGGTTCAATGTGATTAATTGAAATAATATTGCGACCTCGACTTCACTTTCACGGCCACTTACAACGCGATTACAATCGATCCCAGCGATGGGGCCTCGAGAGGCGTAAGCTCTCGCTTTTCGCCAGATTGTCAAATTGACGTCAGACAATAAATCGGCATAACGGTATAGATATGTGGCAATGGAGGGCCATAAACTGGCAACACTCATTGCCAAACCATGAACTGTTCAGCCGTTCAATCGACCGCTTATCTTATCTGGCAATACTTGCAATTAGTTTTATGTTTCTGGGGAGATTCACCTACCTCCTTATAGCGCTTGGACAGGCTGCGACAGATGCGCTTGTAGAAAGGCGCCATTGCAGATGATTTGAATTGATTATTGTTTTGTGGATAATTCACTTGAAATTCTGTTTGAACTTTAGCTCAAACCGTTCAGACACCGTTAAGATTAAAGTTACTGATCGTCATGGAATTAAACTGTTTACATGTCGAGCGCGTCACAAAAACACAGATGCGAATACTTTTTAATTAGATGCGGAATCTTTTCTCATTCAGTACATGTACTTTTTTTTATGTCTCACAATAATTTGCTGTTTATGTTGTTTATTGTTTCTTGATTCAGTGATTTTCCAGTTAAGCACTGTTTCTTGTATTTTGCGCAGTGTTTTTTTGATTTTCGTATATTTTCAGATGCTGTGCCAAGTGTTTTTGAATTTTGGATTGTTGCTCTACGGCGGATCGTGAACATGCGAATGAATCGATCCGCCAGCGACGCGAGGCTTTTTATGAGCTGCCCCACAAGGCGCAACAAAGCGAGTGAGAGAGCGACAGAGAGATAATGAGAGAAAGTGGCGGAGAAAAGCGGCGCGCGCAGCTAGAAACGGAAATGCGGCACAATGAGAGCGAGAGCGAGAAAGGAGAGAGAGAAAGCAGACAGACAGACAGACAGACAGAGAGAGACGAGGGAGACAGACAATCAGACAGACTGACTGTCAGACAGAGAGATGGAAAGAGAGACTGTCAGACTGTCGTATCCGACGGAGAAGCAGACAGAGACACAGCGTCTGGATAAAGGGGCAGCGTCATGGCGCACTTACCTGCTGCACCACGATGGTGGCACGTGGCTGCTTGCAGACGGCGGCTGCCTCCAGGGGATTGGCGGTCACGTTGATGGAGGTGGTCGCCGCCTCCTCCAGCTCCAGTTGCTGCAGCTGCAGCTGCTGCGCCTTCGCCTTGGCCTTGCTCTTGAAGGAGCGCTTGCGCGTCGTGTCCGTGGGACTGAGCGAGGTGGAGGCCAGGGATTCGCTGCCCGGACTGTGCATGTGCAGCAGGTGCAGGTTGAGGGTGGAGTTGGAGCCGTGCTTGGGGGGAATCTGCTCGAACTTGCTGGCGATGTCGTCGAACTTGTTGAGCTCGGCGTAGGAGTGATCGCTGGGCGAGGAGGAAGACTTGGCTTGCGGATAGAAGGCGTCCGACTGTGGCACGTACTGCTGGTTCTCCCGTATGGTCGTGTGTATCACGGAGTCGGGACGAATGCGCTTCGAGTTCTTGCGCGATGGCGGTCGCTCTCTATCCCTATCCCTATCCCTATCCCTATCCCTATCCCTATCCCTGTCACGATCTCGATCGCGATCGTGATGCTGCTGCTGCTCCTGCTGCGAGAGACGCGAGTACTGCTGAAAGATGTCGGTGCTGAGCTTGCGCTCGTAGACGGAGCAGTGCTCCGCCTCGTCGGAGTCGCTGCTGGTGCTGGCCGTGGCCGAGCTGGGCGCAAAGCATTCCCGCTGGATGCGCTCGTAGTCGAGGGCCTCGCGGTCGAAGGGGAACATCGTCCCACCGGCGGCCGCCTCCCGCAGACAGCGCTCGCTGCTGCCGCTGGAGGAGCTGGACGAATACTTGCGCTGCTGGGCGCAGGACGAGGCGGAGGGCGACAGTTGCTGTTGCTGCGGCTGCTGCGATTGCCGCTGCTTCTGGCAGCTGCCGAAGAAGTTGCCCTCCTTCATCGTGGGCGGCGCCGAGTTGATCTTGGCGATGGCGCCCGTCGACACCGACGGCGTCGTCCGCTTGCGTTCCCGCTTCGGGCTGGTGCGACTGCTCGACGAGGGCGACACGCTGGGCGAGATGCGGTTGCGAGTGCCGTTCATGGCATCGCGTTCCCTCGAGCGCAGCTTCTTGCTGCGATTCCCCGCCAGACTGCGCTCCAGCTCAGCGTTGCCCTCCGCCTCGCCAGCAGCCGCCTCGCCAGCGCCATTGTAGTGGGCGCTGCTCGCCCGACGCCCCGCCACCTGTTGTGCGTCCTCCTTGAAGGTGAAGTGACTGCGCGCCTTCTCGCTGCTGCGCGCGGACTTCGGGGACTGCGGCGGATCGAAGGTGAAGTGGTCGCGTCCTCGCGTGGGCGGCGGCGCCGTGCTGGGCTGCCGCGTCGACAGCAGCGGCGTCGTGGACGACGGCTCCCCCGTCAGTATGGACAGACACGACTCCTGGCTCTGTTATGCAAATGAGCGGGAGCTGAGAGAGAGAGCGGCAAGGATGTGGATGTGACACTTACCTCGGTGCTGTCCTGCAGGTTCATGTCGTGGCGTGGCGGATACCGCGAGCAGCTCGTTAGTTCCATCTCAGTGGCCATGCCTCCGCCTCCGCCCCCGCCACCGCCACTCGTCTCGTGCTCCGAATCGATTTGGATGGCCGTCAGCAGCGGCTCCTCGAGCGAACTGAAAAGCGGCTCGCTGGGTCCCGAGTTGTCGCCTATTAACAAAAGCCAAATGTAAACCAGTTTGATTTTGTTGATTAATTGAAATTGGAATCGACATCGGAATAGCAAATCAATCAATCAATTAATTAGTCTCCGCCTACCCAGATCGAGGGAGTCGCAGGTCTCCGAGGTGTCCGTGTGCGTCACGTTCGTGATGAGCGTGCAGGCCGAGTCCGTGGACGTGTTGATGTTCGTGTCCGGAATGGAGGCCGACGAGGCGCCCATCACCACCAGCTGCGCAGAGAGCGAGACGAGTGTACAGTAGAGCATTATGATCGAAAATTTAAAATGAAGACAAATCAAATTTATTTTAAACGAGGAAATTGACATTTTAGATAGAATTGTTTCAATTTTATCAATCCCTTTTTGCGAAATTTTTATAGATGGAAGATTGTTCAGAAGTCACTTATATAGTAAAATAATAAATATAATTATAACTATGGTTGAATATCATTGAACCAATGTCCCAAATCAGAATTTATGATTTCTGTAACATACGATAATTTGAAGAAAAGGGGTCGATGTTTGTTATATGGATAGCATTGAAAAACCAGAATTACAAATTAAAAGATTATTTTTGAAATTTATGTGCATTTAGCTTACAAAATTAATTGTAGTTTTTACTAACAATTGTTGCCTGAGATATTCCCAGAAAAACAAATAAAACAGAGAAATAATGCAAACAAACAAAATACAGAGGTCAAATTGTTCTATTTAAAATCACGCCAAGTTTAGATCAATTTTTATTGTTTTAGTTTTAAATAAAATGTTATAAATTATGCATATTTGGAGTCTTTAATTTGAAATTTAAAACTAAAAGATATTTTACATTTTTTGAATTCCTAATTTTATTTGTTTGTTTATTTGTTTCTTCGTAGTCCACTTTGAAATAAAATAAAATAAAAATGTATACGTACTGAACAATCATTTTTACAACAATATTAAAATAGAATTTATGTTAATAAATTGAAGTGCAAAGAGTCCATTACAAACTATTATCAACAATAATCTTGATGATGATTCAGTAACAGAACAATTCAGACAGATTTAAGTGGCTGCTCCGAGAGCACCAAGATAATGGAGTGCGTCACTCACCTTGGGGACTCCGCCCACGCCCATGGAGTGCATGGCCGAGGCGCCGCTCACCGAGTTGTGGTAGGCACTGGACACGGGATTCATGGGCAGACTGTTGAGCGGCGCAGCTGTCGTGGACGAGTTGATCTTGTTCTTGATGCTGCGCCCGCTCTTGAAGTACAGGCGACGCAGCGCCGTCGCCGTCGAGGAGCCGGAGGTGCTGAAGCCGTCGTTGTCGCTGGAGCCGCTCGAGTTGCTGCCGCCCGACAGGATGCCCATGCCGTTGAGCTGGGCGGCTGCGCGTGCTGCCGTTGTGGGCGTGGTTGGCTTCGAAGTGGTCGTGGGCGTGGAGGACTTGGAAGTGCTTCCAGCTGCTGCAGCTGCTGTGGGCGTGGTCGTGGGACGAGGTGGCGCAGTTGAGGCGTTTCTGTTGTGAGTGCGTGGCGAGACATTCGATGTGGCCTGCTTCGAGGAGGCGGAAGTCTTCTCGCCGCCCGTCTGCCCAGGGCCCAGGGCGAGTGCCATCATGGCTGCGGACCGAGTGCTCATGTAGCAGCTGGGCAGCTGCTTGGACTTGCTGCTGTTGCTATTGCTGTTGCTGTGGGAGGTGCTGTTGTTGCTGTTGCTGTTGCTGTTGGTGTTGCTGGATGCGGTTGCATTGCCGTGTGCTGCATGTGAAACGGAAATTGTCATGGCTGTCGTGGTGAGAACGGGAAGAGTGAACAGAAATGGGCATGATACAGAGGGACAGAGAGACTGACAGTCAAGTGCTATCGCTATCAATGATTGCCCTCTAGAGGCCGCTGTGGCTCAGTTCACCTGAATTGGGTTGGGCGAATCGCACGTTCTAAATCAGCAAATAAAATCGATAAATACTGGCGTGACACACGCAGCTCATTCATCCACACACCAAGAGAGCGAAAGCGTGAGGGAGAGATTCTAGATGCCAGCCCACACATACGCATTAAATGACTCAAGCACCATGGGGGAATTTGTGGCTGGGATTCGGGTTGACGACGACGACAACGACGCCTTCCACTCACTTGCTCTCTCTTGGGTACTTTACCCATTTAGATTCGCGCACGGAAGCCGCGCCGGCCACGCTGAATTTGGCACGTAAACAGAATTGAGATTTCGAGGAAAACAAAAGAGGAAAACGAAAACAAACCAAGGCAGACACACTCACACACGCACACTCAGAGTATTAAGCTGCAGATAATGATAGTAATAATAATATTCTCGTATCATCGGAATTCCACAAATACTGCGTCTAACGTGTGTCTGGCATCCTCTGGAACTCTCTGCCTTGTTGTTGTTTACCTGTTGCTTTTGGCTCAATGAAATTTCCCAATAAGTTCTAAATAAGTTTTATTTACCAGAGCAACAACATCCATTCGCCAGAGGCAGAGACCGTCTCCTCCCCCTCGCTATTTATGTGCATTGCAAAAACGTTGAGAATCTTTGACCCAAAAATATTCGCAACATGATGAATATATTTTCATATATCGCGCATACGCCCCGTGGCGCCAAAGCATTACGAGCCAACTTTGTAACATGTTTCCAGCTTTATTTACACAAATGTCACCGAAACTATGTCAACTATGCTGTGCCAGGGATGGCACGATGCGAATAACGAGGGATGCATGACGATATTACAGTTGAGTTTGTTATTTATTGTTGCAAATTTACCTTGACCACGACTCCTCGAGGTTGGAGAAACGCCCGTCGTTGCTGCTACCACTGCTGTCGAGGGCGGAACTGTTATAGGTGCTGTGGGCGTGGCAGTGGGCGTGGGACTGCTGTCGCGAAAGATGGGCGAGCCAGGTACATAGCGTTCGGGCTGCAAGTAAAAGGAGTTCAACATTAATTACAGAGCAAATAAAGTCGTGATTTATGTAAATAGCGCACAGATCTTATCTGGCAACTGGCAGTGATAAGATAGCACTCCAATCAATATGTGATTCAACCTCAGCAGCAACTCAGCTCGACTGTCAATAGCAGACGTCACTGGAAGACAACAGGTTGGCTCTCAGAAGATGCAGCAACTGTCAAAAGCTTTAGACACTTTGCGATTTTGTGTCGCTTTGGCCGTCGTCTTAGCGTCCGCAGCTCACACAATTGGTAAGTTCTTGACAGCCACAATACGAACATATATTATTCTCGAATATATTCAAAAATATGAGTAGTAGCCGTGAGTGTGTGCCTGTCTAACGCATTCTCGTACTTGGCGTACTTATTTCAATTGAAGCGTATTCAATTTCCACTTAACTAAATTAGCTGTTTCATTGCGAAACTTGTCATCTCCGAGATACGCAATTCATGACAGCCAAGCCAAAGAAAATGAAAATTGAGGTAGCTTTTGTATTGCATTGTTTTTGTTCCCATCTTGGCGTGCTCGTATTTTTGTTTTGGCTAATTCTGCATGAGACCTCCACGCGATTCCAAGAACTTTGCTCTGCTTACGTATCTCACATCTACTATATCAGGTATATTAAATTGTATATATATCTCGTCGGTCTATTAGCCATATAATAACCCATTTCTCGGTCTCGAGTTCAGCTGCTTATGCCACTCTCCAAATGACCGCATTTAATTTATTGATTGCTACACAAAAGATGATACTAATCATTTCTCAAAAAGATTTCACTGCATAACGCCATATTTTTAGATCGCGCGGGGACCGTGAGGCCAAATCAATCAGTTGTTTAGCGAACAAGATGAATGTAAACCCCCAAAAATAAAATGAAAGGGCTATCGAGAGATCAAGTGAAGAAGGAATAGGCGCATATATAAATATAAATAAATACAAAAAAATGCAATATTTTATGAAAAGGATAAACAAAATAGGGAATTTTTAAGTTAAAAAAAAAAACAAATTCTAGATTTTGATTGAATTTCAGTGCTTTGACCACTGTGCGCCAAGTTAATTTGATTTTTTGAATGCTATCTTTTCGCACGAATGAATGAGTGAGTGCTCGTTCTCGGACTGATTCTCGAATACGCCGAAATGAAGCGTGCCAGTGTCGATGGGTTTGTCTGCGCGATCATCTTTTTTATGCAGAAATTGCAGTGTAAATTGTTTAAAAATAAACAAACACACGCACATTTAGAGCGTTACTCGTAATTTCTATCCAGTGATTTTACGATGAAATTGTGGATCTGTAAAAGGGCTATTAAAGCAGCACAGTTCATTATTTCGATATTTTGCGATATTGTAGCATCATTGGGATGATGCTGCCAGCTGTTGGACAATCGGCTGGGCACAGGGTCGTTTGGGGTCCGAGAACTGAGGCGAAAGATGATGTGCTGTGAATACCCTAAGAAGGGGTATATTCACAAATTGAAAGAGTATATGAGGTTTGTTGAATTAATTTTATTCAACACAAAACTGTCTCTTTTTGTATTTATTTCCATCTCGTTCTATCTGGTTCGCTAGTAGTTCAAATGATCAGAAAGGGCATTGAATTCTTGGCTATCGCCTGGTTGCTTTACGAGGCCCCAAGTCTCGTGTCATGAATCTGCTTACAGCAATCTGTAGCCATTGGCCTGTTGCTATTCTTGTTGCCGTCTATTGACGTCATTGTTATTACACAAATAAAAAAACGCATATAGAAAATAGAAAATCGAAAATAGATAGATACATGTCGAGGACGCTGTCGTGCCACTTGGCAAATAGACAGAAAGTCTGTTGCCAAAATTCTCACTTTAATGCAATTAATTTGAATAAAAGAACAACAAAAAAAACGAATCACTCGCAACAAATAAACGAAATTGTGTTTTTATAGATTCTCATGTTGTCGCACTGTTGCGCTTGGCTATAAATAATATTCTAAGAAAAGCACAACATCATCATCACCATCATCGCCATCATGAACGTTATTATCGCCATTATGATCAAGTGAAAACGAAAGGCAACGTCATGACCTCGTTCAATTATTGTGATATACTTATTTTCGTATTCACGTATTTACGTATTTACGTATTTTCGGTTTACAAGCTAGTGTGGATAAGTGTTCTGCGGTGTTGTAGATTTACGAGCTATATTATTTTTCTGGACTTGCAGCTCTCGAGTGCTACGTCTGCAGCTACACGCTGAGCCAGAGCGATGCCACCTGCCTCACGAATGCCAGCGCTGGGCGGGCCATCAACTGCAGCAAGAAGTACTGTTTGACGGTGCGTCAAGAACTGATTGTGAGTGCCACTTTGGGTATTTGTATTCCAAGCATCCACATCAAATGTTGCAGCCACACTCACACTCACACTCACACTCACACTCACACACACATCCAGTTATAATCTCGTTCAGCTGGGAGAACTCTTCACGTGCTCGGACTAAGCCGCAGCTGGCTGATTGTGCCACGGCAACAAAGTCGCACCTCGAACACGACTTTTTCCCTTTGCTTTCCATCATTGAAGCGCCAACGGCAACTTTGTTGCCCGGAACTTTTGGTTTTTTTGCCAGAAAATTAGCGAGTTGCACGTAGCCAACGAGGCTATTAAACTAAACTCTTGAGCACACAATGTAATTGAATATATTATGTGCGACGGGCGCATGTGGCGTATGAGTAATGAGCGGCTGATGCTCGCATCTGCAAGAGTGTCATTATAAAATGACATTCGCGCTGCAGCACACCAAATACCCTAACTTAGTTGCCTCTATTTGAGTAAGGGCAACCGGCAGCTGTGTGGAATTCTGTTCCACTTGAATTGCCAACTTATGCGGCAAGTGCCATGGAAAATGTGGAGCAGCAGCTTTTAGTTGTGGCTCAAAGGGCCCAAAGCTGCAATTTGCAATAAAAACTTGGCATGCAAATGGCCCTGAAGAGCGGCAAGAGGAGCAAGAGCGGGGTCCAATAAGTTCTGGCACTCTGGCTGTAATCAGTCGATTGTTGTTATGCAGCAATGTAAATAAGCCGAGAAGACCAAACCACGTCTGTTGACATTGAAGCTTTGCCTGATTTAATTTCGCAGCAGCCTCTTCGCGGCCCAAATGAATGTGGAGTGCATAAAAAATCCATTACCATAATTTAATGGAAAGCCAGAAAGGCGTATAAAACCACAAAAGCCGCTTGCTCCCCGCCTGCCTGCTTGCTGAGTACACAGAGTTGGCTTCACCTAGCCACATCCCACATCCAACATCCCATTACCCATTTCCCATTTCCCCTTCCCTACTCCCCTTGGCATAGGCCAGAGAGTCAACGTCAACATCGACGTTAACTTTTTCGTTGTCTGCTGTCGTCACACTCCTCCAAATACGCTTTGCTTTTTTATATTGTTGCTGCCGTTGTTGGGTAAACATTTGCCGGCGCTTCATTAGTCATGAAGCCTTGAACTCTTTGTTATTGAATTTGCCGGATCAAAGCGTCTTTAAGCCTGCCAGAAAAAGTATCTCGACTCCTAGGCACAAAGAGCTGCTGCTGCTGTTGCTTTTCTTGCTGCTGCTTCTACATTGATGCTCGACATAATGCAATTAAAACTTTATCTGCTCTTCAGGCGTTGTTAACGACGAGCCAAGGAACAAAATAAAGGAAAACTCAACTAAACTCGGTCCCCAGCTGGATGCATAATAGCAAGAGCAACAAGTACACAAGCAAATGTAGCCATATACAATTTAATTGAATTCGATCATAAACAGCAAAAAGAGTGTGCATACTGTACATTTTAGTATATAGGAGGAAATGAACAGATTTGTTGACTTTAAACATGTGCCACGCTCATCTGGCAAACTTCAAGCGAGAGCGTGGGCAATCGATAGAAAAATTGCAATAATGTTAATGTTGCCAAAGAAAAGTTACGCCATTTTTTCCGATGTATCTTTTGCATGTTTTCCTGTTCCGCTCGGTTCCGTTGCCTGCAGCACAATGCGAACAAAGTCAATTCCTTTCTACGTGACTGTCAGGATAAGCCGCTTGTGAGTATGAGACTCGAATCGAGTGAGCCAGACTTATTGGCCGTACATTGAAAATCTCTTGAACACTTTACAGAAGCTGAACGGAGTCGAGACGGATGCGTCGTTTCGCACCTACTATCGCACCTGCCAGCAGAATCTCTGCAATGGGCACAATGGACGCGTCTCCAATTCCAGTGGCAACATTCCAGCAGGAGGTGGAGGCGCTGCAAGTGGCAATCACAATGCCATTATAGCTGGCAAAAACGAGGGCCCAAAGGCAAGGACGAGTATCCTTTGCTGGCTTCTCATATCGTTGGTAATTAGCGTCGAATACATGCGATGAGATATGGCTAAAAGGACAAGACAAGACTCCACTCGTAATATATGCCAGCCTTAAAATAAAATGCCGCCAGCATCCAATTAAAACGCTTTTAGCCAAAGCCCGTAGAACCAAGAACGTTCTCGTTGTGTTGTTGTCTTAGACTGAAAAAACGGAGGGGAGCAGAAAGTGGTTAGCAGGTGGCAGGTGGCAGGCAACTAGGCAACTAGCTGAAAGTTGACCCCGATGCGATGGTTTATTTTTACATTTCGCCATTGTAACACATTTGATGGCTAAGGAGTTCAGCGAGGTCAGCCTTCGGCTCAGAACTTCCGTTCACGCCCACATTGCGCCGTTATTGGAGGCGGCCTTCAATTGCCACAGCTAATTAAAACAAATTAAATACGCGTTAAAAGCAAACATAAATTCCAGCGAATGGCGCATTTCGCCAGCGTCGCGTCTCATCTCGTCTCGTCTGTCTAATGATTTGATGACATTTTTATGTGTGTAAATTTCTGGCATGCCAAAAGCAAACAGGCAACAACAACATCAGCAGTTGACGTCTGGCTGCAATGAAGTCATGAGCAAAAACAATTGTCGTTAAAAGTGCTCGGTATAAACTCAAAATGACGAAGAACAAATAACTGCAGGTATATGTCCTTTTAATTGCCCTAATCGACCCCCATTCCTCCACTCCTCCTGCCCCAACCCTATCGCAACTCACTTTTGATTAAGATAAAGACGAACTCGAGACGCTGTTAGTTTATTTATTCAAGAACTACGACTTCAGGCCAAGGACTCGTCGAGACTACTTAGGCTAAGCAAATACCTTGTTTATCCTGCCCTGCTGTCGCTGCCAGAGGCTAAGTACTTAAGTACGGCAATTGTAGTTAGTCATGGCTCATTATGGGCCCCACTAATCGTCCGAGTGTCTGTTGAAGCAGCTTGACGTGTATTTTCTTTTGTACTCCACTCCACTCCACACCAATCCAGGCTGATATCGATTAGGCGTTGGGGTGCCTCACTATCTCAGCGATTTAAAGCGAACTTCGTAGGGTGATTCACCGATTTGAATATCTGAAGAATGAATCAAAGCTTTTCAGAGCTGGCGGCGTAACGCGTGACATTCATTTACACACACACACATACAGGAGTGTCTTGTTGGCTTCACGCATTAAACTAACAACAACAACAACACGCGTTTGACAGTTGCCGTTGTCGCTGACATTTTGATGTTGTCGTTGCTGTTGCTGTTGTTGTTGCTGTTGTTGTTGCTGTTGTTGTTCGCTTTGCTTTTGCTCCCTTGACATGCTTTTTGGCACTTTGGAAAAACACGAAAAATGTTTGCATGGCAAACAATTCGCTGTCAACCGTCATGCCCCATTCCCGTCTCCATACCCTCCTCCATCCCATTGCCCGTGCTGACATCAAGTAACAAGAAAAAAGTGAAGCAGCGAAAATCACTCATGACACGCCCCATTCCTGTTTTCTTGCATTTTGCATGGGTCAAACATCAAATGTTATTTGGGGATTGCAAAATCGCCTCAGCAACGCTTCATGTGACGTTCGTCACAATCGAAGCTATTGCCAATAGCAATTGCATTAAATATATAATATTTGATCAGTCGATGAACATTCGTCGATATTCCACGACATGCAAGACACATTCGAAGCTTCAACAAGTTGCCAAGTTATTGCCAATTGCAATTGCATTAAATATATAATATTTGATCAGTCGATGAATTCTTTCTGATTGCCAATCAGCGAAAAGTGGCATAGTATTGTTCTAAGTTGACTTCAATAAGTATTTGCTTAGCCTAGCGTATTTAAATTTCTACTTTTTATCTTGCAAAGCGCCTTAGAAACTTTGTTCGCCAACAAAAAGTTAAGCGCAAAGTTTAGGTTTTATTATTTTGCTTCTTTGTGTGGCCTCATTACCTGATTATGGTACACCTCAATGCCTACAAACAAGTTCGAGTATTATGCACGCCCACGAAGTAGGCAAACAATTAATTTTAAATGGCAAATTACATTAAGTCAGATACACATTCGAGTACTTAAAAGTGCCTGGCAAGAAGAATCTCTTTAATTTCATTGCGGAAACAATTCGCATTTACGTTTAACAAATATTGTCTTGTTCCCAATTTGAGTCGGGCGCGATAATGCGAAGGCGTCGTTGCGGAGATGTGCTGCTGAAATTTCTGATGGCTGAAACACTGAAATACTGTATGCAAAACCACACTCTCTCGACAGTAGCCACAGCCATCCACATGCCGCAGTGACAATAAACAAATCGGTTGAAATTCGGGATGAAATTGATTAACGATGCGCGACTACAAAATACCCATGCCTAGGCAAATGGGAAGAGTATTTTGGGTGCTTTACAAACTGATTAAGTGTGAGTTTGGATGAAGTGCATTTAATTAAATGTTGGCCGATATACCAAATTGTTTTGGCCACTCTCTGTGTCCGGTATTGATAAGCGCGTAAGTATCATCAGATAGATGGTTTATCTGCGGCCAACACTTCACACTTCAGGGAACAGCTGTGCCTGATAACAGCTCAACAACTAAAATTTAAACTCGCTTAAAACAATTCGACACTCAAGAATAAAGATCCATTCGCTGTATGATCGATCAGCGAGCAATATGAAAGTGCTTTTGATACTGTCGTTGGCTGTTGCCACCGCAACAGCTTCCACAGCTGTGACCACTGTGCAAGGACGCATCATCAATGGACAGCCGGCTGCGGAGGGACAGTTTCCCTACCAGGTGGGATTGAGCTTCGCCAGCGCCAGCAGCAGTGAAACTTACTTCTGTGGAGGCGTCATCATCGGCACCGAATGGTTGCTGACCGCTGCCCACTGTACAGCAGAGTAAGTGAGCCAAAGAAATATTATAAATCTAATATAATTTGAATTATCTCTCTGCAGTGCGGCCAGTGTGCTCGTCTTCTATGGCGCCACGATTCGAACTTCCGCCCAGCTGTATCAGTATGTGACCAAGTCCAAGTTCATCGAGCATCCCGATTATTCAGCTCGTCCTCTCACCCATGACATTGCCCTCATCAACACTCCCGTGCTGAGCTTCAATGCGTACTACAATAAGATATATTATTTTTCTGGACTTGCAGCTCTCGAGTGCTACGTCTGCAGCTACACGCTGAGCCAGAGCGATGCCACCTGCCTCACGAATGCCAGCGCTGGGCGGGCCATCAACTGCAGCAAGAAGTACTGTTTGACGGTGCGTCAAGAACTGATTGTGAGTGCCACTTTGGGTATTTGTATTCCAAGCATCCACATCAAATGTTGCAGCCACACTCACACTCACACTCACACTCACACTCACACACACATCCAGTTATAATCTCGTTCAGCTGGGAGAACTCTTCACGTGCTCGGACTAAGCCGCAGCTGGCTGATTGTGCCACGGCAACAAAGTCGCACCTCGAACACGACTTTTTCCCTTTGCTTTCCATCATTGAAGCGCCAACGGCAACTTTGTTGCCCGGAACTTTTGGTTTTTTTGCCAGAAAATTAGCGAGTTGCACGTAGCCAACGAGGCTATTAAACTAAACTCTTGAGCACACAATGTAATTGAATATATTATGTGCGACGGGCGCATGTGGCGTATGAGTAATGAGCGGCTGATGCTCGCATCTGCAAGAGTGTCATTATAAAATGACATTCGCGCTGCAGCACACCAAATACCCTAACTTAGTTGCCTCTATTTGAGTAAGGGCAACCGGCAGCTGTGTGGAATTCTGTTCCACTTGAATTGCCAACTTATGCGGCAAGTGCCATGGAAAATGTGGAGCAGCAGCTTTTAGTTGTGGCTCAAAGGGCCCAAAGCTGCAATTTGCAATAAAAACTTGGCATGCAAATGGCCCTGAAGAGCGGCAAGAGGAGCAAGAGCGGGGTCCAATAAGTTCTGGCACTCTGGCTGTAATCAGTCGATTGTTGTTATGCAGCAATGTAAATAAGCCGAGAAGACCAAACCACGTCTGTTGACATTGAAGCTTTGCCTGATTTAATTTCGCAGCAGCCTCTTCGCGGCCCAAATGAATGTGGAGTGCATAAAAAATCCATTACCATAATTTAATGGAAAGCCAGAAAGGCGTATAAAACCACAAAAGCCGCTTGCTCCCCGCCTGCCTGCTTGCTGAGTACACAGAGTTGGCTTCACCTAGCCACATCCCACATCCAACATCCCATTACCCATTTCCCATTTCCCCTTCCCTACTCCCCTTGGCATAGGCCAGAGAGTCAACGTCAACATCGACGTTAACTTTTTCGTTGTCTGCTGTCGTCACACTCCTCCAAATACGCTTTGCTTTTTTATATTGTTGCTGCCGTTGTTGGGTAAACATTTGCCGGCGCTTCATTAGTCATGAAGCCTTGAACTCTTTGTTATTGAATTTGCCGGATCAAAGCGTCTTTAAGCCTGCCAGAAAAAGTATCTCGACTCCTAGGCACAAAGAGCTGCTGCTGCTGTTGCTTTTCTTGCTGCTGCTTCTACATTGATGCTCGACATAATGCAATTAAAACTTTATCTGCTCTTCAGGCGTTGTTAACGACGAGCCAAGGAACAAAATAAAGGAAAACTCAACTAAACTCGGTCCCCAGCTGGATGCATAATAGCAAGAGCAACAAGTACACAAGCAAATGTAGCCATATACAATTTAATTGAATTCGATCATAAACAGCAAAAAGAGTGTGCATACTGTACATTTTAGTATATAGGAGGAAATGAACAGATTTGTTGACTTTAAACATGTGCCACGCTCATCTGGCAAACTTCAAGCGAGAGCGTGGGCAATCGATAGAAAAATTGCAATAATGTTAATGTTGCCAAAGAAAAGTTACGCCATTTTTTCCGATGTATCTTTTGCATGTTTTCCTGTTCCGCTCGGTTCCGTTGCCTGCAGCACAATGCGAACAAAGTCAATTCCTTTCTACGTGACTGTCAGGATAAGCCGCTTGTGAGTATGAGACTCGAATCGAGTGAGCCAGACTTATTGGCCGTACATTGAAAATCTCTTGAACACTTTACAGAAGCTGAACGGAGTCGAGACGGATGCGTCGTTTCGCACCTACTATCGCACCTGCCAGCAGAATCTCTGCAATGGGCACAATGGACGCGTCTCCAATTCCAGTGGCAACATTCCAGCAGGAGGTGGAGGCGCTGCAAGTGGCAATCACAATGCCATTATAGCTGGCAAAAACGAGGGCCCAAAGGCAAGGACGAGTATCCTTTGCTGGCTTCTCATATCGTTGGTAATTAGCGTCGAATACATGCGATGAGATATGGCTAAAAGGACAAGACAAGACTCCACTCGTAATATATGCCAGCCTTAAAATAAAATGCCGCCAGCATCCAATTAAAACGCTTTTAGCCAAAGCCCGTAGAACCAAGAACGTTCTCGTTGTGTTGTTGTCTTAGACTGAAAAAACGGAGGGGAGCAGAAAGTGGTTAGCAGGTGGCAGGTGGCAGGCAACTAGGCAACTAGCTGAAAGTTGACCCCGATGCGATGGTTTATTTTTACATTTCGCCATTGTAACACATTTGATGGCTAAGGAGTTCAGCGAGGTCAGCCTTCGGCTCAGAACTTCCGTTCACGCCCACATTGCGCCGTTATTGGAGGCGGCCTTCAATTGCCACAGCTAATTAAAACAAATTAAATACGCGTTAAAAGCAAACATAAATTCCAGCGAATGGCGCATTTCGCCAGCGTCGCGTCTCATCTCGTCTCGTCTGTCTAATGATTTGATGACATTTTTATGTGTGTAAATTTCTGGCATGCCAAAAGCAAACAGGCAACAACAACATCAGCAGTTGACGTCTGGCTGCAATGAAGTCATGAGCAAAAACAATTGTCGTTAAAAGTGCTCGGTATAAACTCAAAATGACGAAGAACAAATAACTGCAGGTATATGTCCTTTTAATTGCCCTAATCGACCCCCATTCCTCCACTCCTCCTGCCCCAACCCTATCGCAACTCACTTTTGATTAAGATAAAGACGAACTCGAGACGCTGTTAGTTTATTTATTCAAGAACTACGACTTCAGGCCAAGGACTCGTCGAGACTACTTAGGCTAAGCAAATACCTTGTTTATCCTGCCCTGCTGTCGCTGCCAGAGGCTAAGTACTTAAGTACGGCAATTGTAGTTAGTCATGGCTCATTATGGGCCCCACTAATCGTCCGAGTGTCTGTTGAAGCAGCTTGACGTGTATTTTCTTTTGTACTCCACTCCACTCCACACCAATCCAGGCTGATATCGATTAGGCGTTGGGGTGCCTCACTATCTCAGCGATTTAAAGCGAACTTCGTAGGGTGATTCACCGATTTGAATATCTGAAGAATGAATCAAAGCTTTTCAGAGCTGGCGGCGTAACGCGTGACATTCATTTACACACACACACATACAGGAGTGTCTTGTTGGCTTCACGCATTAAACTAACAACAACAACAACACGCGTTTGACAGTTGCCGTTGTCGCTGACATTTTGATGTTGTCGTTGCTGTTGCTGTTGTTGTTGCTGTTGTTGTTGCTGTTGTTGTTCGCTTTGCTTTTGCTCCCTTGACATGCTTTTTGGCACTTTGGAAAAACACGAAAAATGTTTGCATGGCAAACAATTCGCTGTCAACCGTCATGCCCCATTCCCGTCTCCATACCCTCCTCCATCCCATTGCCCGTGCTGACATCAAGTAACAAGAAAAAAGTGAAGCAGCGAAAATCACTCATGACACGCCCCATTCCTGTTTTCTTGCATTTTGCATGGGTCAAACATCAAATGTTATTTGGGGATTGCAAAATCGCCTCAGCAACGCTTCATGTGACGTTCGTCACAATCGAAGCTATTGCCAATAGCAATTGCATTAAATATATAATATTTGATCAGTCGATGAACATTCGTCGATATTCCACGACATGCAAGACACATTCGAAGCTTCAACAAGTTGCCAAGTTATTGCCAATTGCAATTGCATTAAATATATAATATTTGATCAGTCGATGAATTCTTTCTGATTGCCAATCAGCGAAAAGTGGCATAGTATTGTTCTAAGTTGACTTCAATAAGTATTTGCTTAGCCTAGCGTATTTAAATTTCTACTTTTTATCTTGCAAAGCGCCTTAGAAACTTTGTTCGCCAACAAAAAGTTAAGCGCAAAGTTTAGGTTTTATTATTTTGCTTCTTTGTGTGGCCTCATTACCTGATTATGGTACACCTCAATGCCTACAAACAAGTTCGAGTATTATGCACGCCCACGAAGTAGGCAAACAATTAATTTTAAATGGCAAATTACATTAAGTCAGATACACATTCGAGTACTTAAAAGTGCCTGGCAAGAAGAATCTCTTTAATTTCATTGCGGAAACAATTCGCATTTACGTTTAACAAATATTGTCTTGTTCCCAATTTGAGTCGGGCGCGATAATGCGAAGGCGTCGTTGCGGAGATGTGCTGCTGAAATTTCTGATGGCTGAAACACTGAAATACTGTATGCAAAACCACACTCTCTCGACAGTAGCCACAGCCATCCACATGCCGCAGTGACAATAAACAAATCGGTTGAAATTCGGGATGAAATTGATTAACGATGCGCGACTACAAAATACCCATGCCTAGGCAAATGGGAAGAGTATTTTGGGTGCTTTACAAACTGATTAAGTGTGAGTTTGGATGAAGTGCATTTAATTAAATGTTGGCCGATATACCAAATTGTTTTGGCCACTCTCTGTGTCCGGTATTGATAAGCGCGTAAGTATCATCAGATAGATGGTTTATCTGCGGCCAACACTTCACACTTCAGGGAACAGCTGTGCCTGATAACAGCTCAACAACTAAAATTTAAACTCGCTTAAAACAATTCGACACTCAAGAATAAAGATCCATTCGCTGTATGATCGATCAGCGAGCAATATGAAAGTGCTTTTGATACTGTCGTTGGCTGTTGCCACCGCAACAGCTTCCACAGCTGTGACCACTGTGCAAGGACGCATCATCAATGGACAGCCGGCTGCGGAGGGACAGTTTCCCTACCAGGTGGGATTGAGCTTCGCCAGCGCCAGCAGCAGTGAAACTTACTTCTGTGGAGGCGTCATCATCGGCACCGAATGGTTGCTGACCGCTGCCCACTGTACAGCAGAGTAAGTGAGCCAAAGAAATATTATAAATCTAATATAATTTGAATTATCTCTCTGCAGTGCGGCCAGTGTGCTCGTCTTCTATGGCGCCACGATTCGAACTTCCGCCCAGCTGTATCAGTATGTGACCAAGTCCAAGTTCATCGAGCATCCCGATTATTCAGCTCGTCCTCTCACCCATGACATTGCCCTCATCAACACTCCCGTGCTGAGCTTCAATGCGTACTACAATAAGATCGAGCTGCCCTCGTTGGCCAGCAGCTATTCCAGCTTTGCTGGCCAGCAAGCTGTCGCCTCTGGCTGGGGTTACACCTCGCAGTGGGTTTTCGAGATCTCGGATACGCTGCAGTACATCACCTTCGACATCATCTCTGTGGCAGCCTGCGAGCGCGTCTATGGCGACGTGGTCGCCTCCGACAATGTGATCTGTGTGGCCACGCAAAACAAGCGAAGCACCTGCAGTGGCGACTCTGGAGGTCCTCTGGTGCTGCTCAGCACAGGCAAGCTGATCGGTATAACTTCGTTCACTTCGATCTACGGCTGTGAATATGGCGAGCCAGCTGGCTTCTCACGTGTCACCAGCTACCTGGACTGGATCAAGGAGACCACCGGCATTTACTATTAGAATTGCAAATATTCTACACAGCAAACAATACTATGATATGATACTGTACAAAATTGTTTTACAAATTGAAATTATTGGAAATCGGAATCTGTCAGAAATTAGAATTGAAGTTTTTGAACTTTAGATTTTCTTGCATATAATTACATAATATATGCTAACTGTATTGCCACTGAATGATTTAGATTTCTTTACTCATTATTATCAGGTAAAATAATATTATTATTTCCATTTCTAATTTATGCATCGAATTTTGCAGAAATATTGCCTTAAAAACTAAATTATTTTTATTTTTCTAATTTATCTAATTTCATTATTGAAATAAATTAATTACAATTAATTTCCAAATGTAATTTTCTTCAAACCGATTTTTTGTTATTTAACTAATAACATTATTAAAATTGGCTAATTTCAAAAACAGCTTTCGTCATTCCGAATTCCTTCCGTATTCAAGAATTCCTTTTAGAAAAAAATAATAATTTTATCAAGCAAAATAAAACATTAAAGTTATTTTTTCCAATTCATTTGTTACCTTATGAATTATATATACCCTATTGCGCAAGTTGGGTGTGAGTATGTCAAGAAAAGTATACAAAAATATGGGACAGCGATTGTGCGAGCACAACTGATGTACGAGTTATTTATTTTCGGTGTTGCCCAGCCCCCTTTAATAAGGGAGCTGAAAGCTGAGAGGGGCCAGAGGGAAGGCAGAAGTCGGAGACTTTCGCTGGCTTCTTGTAAGGTGTGTGAGACACATTATAAATTTACTTCGTTTGTCTTCTGCCCCGATATAAATGGCTGCGACTGACAGTTCTGTCTGCCGAGACATTACCCAACAGCAGGGGGGAGCAGCGACGGGATAGGAGTCCAGCGAGGGGGCAGGACGGAATGAAGATGGCGTTCAATGACTGCGTTGCCAATATTTCCATTTAGTTGTCGCTGCGTGCACTAAACTCGTCCATCGACGACCGCAAATTGCGGTCCTGCGAAGGAGAGGGGGGGAAGGCACCAGACTGACAATAGTTGGCTCTATTTAATGCCCAATTGGCATTACAATGGCTGCCTCTGCAATGGAATTTGCTGCCGGCAGTGCATTGAACTCTGCCGTTCAGGGTGCCATTCGAATTCCTCGGCGACTCAGTTGTCTGCTGTGTCTCAGTCTGAGTCTCAGTCTCTGTCTCCCGATTCCCGACTGTCTTGCGGCTGGAACAAAAAGCGTCGCGTCGCAACCGGAAACTATGCAGCCATTTCGAGAGCTATTTTTCCGACTGGTCGCCCCCGGGTCCGAGGTGACTTTGCCCCCTTTTGGCCATATGAAGTCATAGTCATTTCTGAACACACCCAAAGTCGTTGTTAATAAACACAAACGGCGATCACCTTGTCTTGGTTATGGTTATGGTTATGGAATGCATTCATGTGCCCTCTTCTGTATCAGCTGCGTTAAAAATAAATGCAATTTATTGTTGCCCATTTGCCGAAAAACAAAAAACAGAATTCGCCAAAATAAAAAAACAACGAAAAAAGAATACAAAACAGGGAAGACAAGTCGCAAATTGCACAATCGCAGTGCATGTGTTATAAATTTTAAAGAAAATATAAAAAAAAGATGAACCATAATAATATGAGAAAATTAAAAATCGAGCATGTCAGCGACAGCAACAACAAAAGATAAAGGCAAATTCAAAGAAGGCGGAACATTCGACTAAAAGTCGCGTGATTTATGCCTTTGCAACCAGCCCACAGACAGAGAGGTAAAGACGCGCGAGGAGAACAGAGAACTGAACTGAACCGAACAGAACAGACAGAACGCCGCCCCATTCCCCACCCCAGCCGCACCCCTTGCCGCCCTCTTGTGGAACTGGAACGCAGAAATGGTGGGCGAGGGTCGTATACCCAAGAGGCACGTCTGCAAATTTGCTCCAAAAAGTTAAGAAAGGTGAAATGAAACCAATAAATATTAGAGTACTTTAAATGCCATAAAAAAATTCAATTCATTCCATATAACGTCTGACGAAATACAGAAATATTCCAAACTGACTAAAATGTTCGAAATATTCGATTAGAATACCCTTGAAAGTACTGTTTTAGTAAATCGGATTTCGGTGAAGTCTGAAGGATGTGTTTTAATTGATTGCTCTGCCTATTTATTTTTATATTCACATCCATTCGCTTTCGACCTTTGTAAGATAATTAGACAGCTCACAAAACAGTCTATTTTAGATTTATGTACGACTATCCCAACATATACATATATTATGCGTATAGGTGCCAACAATATTTCACTTTTCATTTTGGCGCAGTGTAATAATTATTGATGAATACTTTGGCCTATTTTATTAAGAAACAAAAATAAAAGCGACACAAGAAAAATCATAGTAGATTCGACAACGTCACTTCAGATGTTTGCCGCGTAAATTAAGCGTAAAATTTTGTTTGACAAACGGGCAATCCGCCAGCAGACATTAAATCTTACGAAAGATCTGCTCCTCCTCCTCCGCCTCCAACTCTTAGCACACCTTTCGCTGCCGCAGTGGCGTCGTCCAGCGGCGAGCAGGGGCAGCAGCACGACTGCCACCTAACGAATGAGGGCGCCACTGTGCACATTTGGCAAACGCTGCGAGCTGATGACGTCAAACCCCAATAAGATACTGCTTGCATATATAGACTATTTACGTATCGTGTACCATCGCACTTGGGCACACTTTTGCGCTATTTTAATGGACTCGGATTCGTAATCAGAATCTGAATTCAACGCAGTCCGTTGGTCTGGGCGACATCGGATGTGACGGGGGTACTTCCAGGAAATCCCAGTGAATCACTTGACAACCGACAGGCCTAAAGTTGGGGGATTTGTTCAGCGCGCCCGATGGGACGGCTACGTAAACAAAAGTCACTCAAATTTCATGGGCTTTATGCGACTTAAAATGCCTTGAGAACTGAATACGAAGTGACAATTGTTTGACTGGAAAATATGCCTGGAATCCCCAAATGTCGATGCTATTTCAGATGCCGCATTCGCTTTAATCGATAACAGAAGCGATTCGCACAAGGTGTAAATGTAATTATAAGTTGATCAGAGAGTTGGCAACACAATACTATACAATACTTTCATTCAGTAGATGAATCCACCGGATGAATATAGACTTAAGTGCATTGCGGATGTGAGTATGAGTTTAATGCATTGAATTGTCAACAAAGATGCCAATGAATGGACTTACCCTATATGCACACATACTATAAGTGTTTTTATTTGCCTACGAACCCTATATGAATGGATATACTATATGTTTGCCAAGACTTTTATACATATAGTACATATGTATACATTTGCATTTATTCGCCTGCTGATGATGTTGACAACCAATTAATTTCAGATTGCCCACAACAAAAGCAAGTGTCGGACTTGGATGGCGTCTGTGTTAATTGTTTTTAATGCAAATTGCATAAAAATAAATAAAATGCCATACATTAAAAATGGCTTAAAGTAGCCCAAGCCATTTCAGTTTCACTCAATTATGCCACAACTTTGCCATCACAGACAATCACAATCTCTGACGTCAGCACACATATTCGAACAGCATATTATAGTGGATGCCAATATCGTACCACGAATCCGTCTGCTCAGCATCTCCATTCGCTGCCCACTGTGAAGCAATGCAGTGCACAGTTCAATGACATGACTATAAATTTTGTCGCCACGAAAATAGTTTTTCTGCTTTTCTCGCTTTCCAGCTGCGCTCTTTTCCGAGCTGTTGCACAATTTAGTGGTTTGCTTCACACTCGCCGTATTACGAATAAGCAAACTTCACTAAATTGATGTTTAAATCTGACGCTACTAACTGATCTCCCAATTATATTTGAAATTAAAAAAAATATAAAAAATTATAAATTGATTAACTTAACCCTAGGACAATACTAATATTTATTTTATAATTACTATAATATTATTGTATTTAATCTCGACTTTGTCGGATAGTTCTCTATTGGTTACTATTGAAAGTTGTAGCCCTCCTCTATGCAAATTAACATATGATTTTCTCTCCCTGTTGTTTTAAATGTCACATAAATCGTGGTCACCAAAGCTTTTTTGGTGTCATTCTGTTGTTGCCATAGCTTTTCTCTGAGACACAGGAGCATATTGAAATACTTTGTCTGTGGGACTCATTGTGCTAAATTTCCATCTACATATTGTGGCTAGTTAATTAAAATGTGCCCTCAGTTGTGACAATAACAATGTGCAGCCGTAATTAAAAAGGAAACAAATACGCAAGCGAAAGAAGAGTGTGCTCGACAGTTTTGGTCACTACCAGGGAAAATGTCATAAATAAATATTGAATAATAAAAACCTTTAATCCTTTACGAGGTTAGAGAAGTCTGCCACTTTGCTCCGCGGTATAATAATCCTCAAATTCCATCCAACCAATTTGTATCGTATGTATATGTTATATGTACATGAATGTATTTTGTCTATGGATGTGTGAAAGGAGGTTATCCAATTTGTTTCGGAAAAATGAAAAACGTTGCTTTTTTATTCAAATGAATTTCCGTATTTCACTTGCACTCACTGTGGGTAGATAGACATATACTCGCCTGAATGGCCCCATATGTCTATATGCAATATGTCTGTGCACTGCAGAATAAGAATAACAATTTCATGCCACTGCATGTTGTATTTATTTTAAGATACTTTAAACTGAGTCAATGCAAAGCGTGGGCGGCAACAACTTAAATTGCAACAGCATTTTAATGAGCAGCACAACTAAAAATATAAAATATTTTACATATTGCATGTATGTTATTGTATGTTATGTTGTCGTAAATACGCACAAATTATTTTTGTGTGTGCGATATTATACTGAGTCTATTTTCTATGCTGCTGACATGCGAAAAGATATGGAAATGAAAATGAAACAATCTTTGCAAAAATAAATGAATTGTGAATGGTCAGAATGTTTTGCGTGGGCCGATGGCCAAACGTTGCAAGGAGTCAATGCGCTCATTAGCCAGGCCAAAGCACAATAAATCAACGGCAAGCAGAAAGTTGTCATAGCCAACAGCAAGTACTCAATTTGATGACAATTGCAATTGGCCACAATTGTAGTGACAATTGTCAGCAGAAGTTCAGGGGTGTCTAACCTCACACATAGTTAAATAAACAACTTGAAGGAGACTCCGAGTCGTTGAGTCTTTGGCTAATTGACGTCTACATCTACATCTACGTCTCTGTCTTGCTTAATTTTCATTGAACACTTTCACTTGTCACGGAAGTGGCCTAACCACAACAAAACACAGCACAGCACAGCGCCCTCTCTGGCCCAGAGGCGAAACGTCGAATAACCCTGAATATTGCCAATTGAAACAATTTGTCAAATTTGGCAACGCAACTGCTGATGATTTAGCCACGGGCAAGAACACATTATGACCAAGTCCATTAAACTCAAAAGCGTCTGCGGTGTTGGTGCTCTTCACGTTAATGCCAAAGCTTAAATAGCTCTTTCTGATAACTACAAGATAATAATGTTCGCCATTAAAGTACAGCAAAGCGCTTTTCCATCAAATGCAAATTTGCTAGAGCTTTATTGCTGAGCTCTTTTATTGCCAGCGAATTTATGGAGCGACGCAAAAGCAGAACACAATTTCCTATGCTTTGCCAATTTATTTAGTTTTTTCCATTTTAAGCCCTCTTCAATTCAATTAGGTTGGCAACTCTTCGCCGCTTCACTTTACATTTTTGCCGTAGCGCTTGGCAACGCGAATGTTTATTCTGACAGAATATCTATCAATTTATTCGATAGATGCTCGATCTAAAAACTATTGAAAAAGCAAACAGTGAAGTTACAAAGTAATGTTATTCAATGTTTTTTTAATTGAATACATTCCCATCGATAGTGTGGAGTGTAGTTACAAATTAAACTTCTCTAATTTCTGTAAATTTCCATAGAATAGAATATGTATAAATTTATTTGACAGGTACTCGATCTAAAAACTATTGGGAAAGCAAAGATAAAAAAAAGTAATGCTATTCGATAGTAAGGAATGGATGAATGGAATGAATTCGCATTTTCCAACACTTTTTTGGTAATGACACTCTAAAAGCTGAGTAGGCTGGGGGTCATGCCAAAAACGATGACTTTTTAAAGGACCTCAGTTGTGACAAGTTATTCTTTCACAAATTTTCGCAGTGAGCAGAGCTCTTGAAAGTAGAAAATAAAAAAAAGTAAAAATTAAATTCCTCTCTTTGAGTCGTTGTGTCGAGCAATCTTTGGTTTTTCGCATTCCCATCTCCGCGCGGGTTCTTCCAAAAGCAAAAGTCTAACTGTTACCACTAGCCACAAAAAGACACTAAGAAACGCAGAAATGGTTCCAGTTACAAAGCCGAACACCAAAGAGGTGCAGTGCCAGCTCGCCGCATGTGATGAATCAAAGCAGCAGCCCGAGGTCGTGCTGACCCCGAAGAGCGGACGCGTCGGCATCTTCAACGCCGAGGACTTTCTGTCCCGTGCCCAGATGAACGACAAGATCAACAACATCCTGCGCTCGCCCACCAAGGCTCCAAACGGGGTCCGCCAGCGCTCAGTCTACACCAACAACAACCCATCGCCGGTAAGTGATGAAGAAAAAAAAAAAAGAGTTTATATTGTGAATGTGCGTTGAATTTGCAGCAGACTTCGATGCGCTTGTCTGGAACGGCTTCTTCGCTGTCATCGCGCATGAGCAGCATGTCGCTGAACAGCGGCAGCGCAAGTGTGGGCACCAACACTGCAGTGTTGGCCAAGGAGTGTTCCAGCCAAACCAACGCTAGCTGTGGCGCTGGGTCGTATCGAGGTATTGGCTTGTCCATGCATCGGTCGCAGCCAATGCTATCAGCCATTGCTCCCGACTTGGAGCCCATTGTCCATGGTGCCAAGTCAATGACTGCTCGCTTTGCTCCCTTTGCGTATGAGAATGCAAGTCCATATTGTCCGGTAATTCCTCTATATGCCAGATTCTTCTCCACTATTATTCCAAGCCATCCATCTCGCTTAGCCCCTGCAGCCACAAATTCACCACACCCAACAGTTCCCATCGCCGATGCCTCCACCACCACACGCCTTGAGCCGCGTCACTTCGCGCACCTTTGAGTTCGAAAATACCCCACCACCGCCCCCACCCTGTCCTGGCTCTGGACCGATCGCCATGTCGAACGGCACCATTCAGCTGCGCCTACGCGAGGGTGTCCGGTATGAGAAACCAGACAACAATACTGAATAGTTAGTATTTAACTATTTGGTCCTCCCTCAGCATTGACATGACTCTGGATAAGGCCGTACGCGTCTTGAATCAGCGCAGCATGGTGGCCGTCTCCTTGTCGCGTAATGGAACCAACTCGGCGCTAATCCATCCCAATGGTCGCATTTTGCAGAGCGGATCGAAGGTGGAAATCGTCACATACGACGGCATGAAGACCAACAACTTTGTGTGAGTACAAATATCACAGTTCAAATGCAATTAAAAGCGACTTGACAATGCAGGCGATATGCCAAGATGTGGTACAAGGGTGTGAGCTTCACGAGCGAGTCCTGCGCATTAATCTATCTGGTGGACACAGCTGGAACTCGCACAACAACCGACACTTTCACTGACCTGACCAAGGACTACACTCTGGCAGTGTTTTATGAGTAAGTAGCTCGCCTAATCTATCTTCGAGTTAGCCCTGCTATTCATATGCTTTATTTAGCGACTCACGTCACGGTCCCTCCTTTGTGCCGGATGCACAGGAGGTGATTGCCAAATCGTCGTACAGCTGCGCCGATGACGGCACCGAAATGTACGACATCAATGGTTTTCGCATCATTCAGGCCGCCGACGGCCTGGTGAAGGTTACTCGTCAGCACAACAAAGGACTCATTCGCACCAGCCCCGGTAATGGATCAGTTACTCTGACGACTCTTGGCATTCATTGCACTGCCTCATTGGGAAAGACTTCGCATCTATTTTTGCGGTATGGCATTGTCATACTATCTATTTGCCCCTTAACTTGTCTATTCCTATTTCCAGTCGCAATGAGAAGCGCATGCACTTCGATGGATCCAATTTTATAGTGCGCAATGCCGGACACTCGGCTGGATTTAATGATAGCAACCTTCTGATTGTCTACTAACTTGGCAAATCCCCAAACACAACAGCACACTTCCTGAAACTTACATAAACACACACATCCACTGCAGTTATTTAGGGACCGTTACGCTGACCCAGCTTTTGAGAGGGATAATATTGAAAAATTGGATAAACCATCGAAAAAAAAAACATGAAATTAAAAATAAGGCTCGCAAAAAGGCGCGAGAAACGCACAAGGCATCCTGAAACAAACACAATACGTATTGCCAAATTGCGAATTGGCGGATGCGTGTTTGCAAATCTTAATACCAAACTCATCCAAATGGTTGGGTGGTTGATCATGGATGTGCTTCGTTACTCGACGTAAGCGCAACGCAACTAAAAAGGAATTCGTTTTTAGTTAACTTTTCATACTCGAACTTTTTGATATCCGTGAAAAAATAGTAAATAACATTGGGACCCGTGTCCACTGCCCTGCCTACTACTTGAAAACGCTGGCCAAATTCGGCAGATGTAAAAACGCTAGCGTTTTAATTTTTAAGGCTAATTTCAATTCAATTGAAAAACCACGGAAACTTTTATTGCAGAAAAAAAAAAATCGTACATAACGAAAAGCCTTAAAAACTTTTCACATGCAACCAAAATTGAAAACACAAGCGATGTTCAACAAAGCACAACATGGTAAAATGTGTGTGTGCAACAATTAGTAGGCAGTGGTCTTAAGAGGTGGCTCTCCCTCTGAGCGTCAGTGATAATTATCGTTAACAGTTAATGTTAAGATTAGTTTGTAGTTCATGCAATCCAAACTGTTCATCCACACAACAAGTGAATATTGTTACATTCTGAATAGAAAATTCAAAGTGTACACAAAGTGAATTGCAAAGTTGTAGAACACATGAAGAAAGTGAGAATACTTTAAGTATTTAAGACAGATCAAATACATATTATTATTTAAAAACTGACATATCGTGAACACACTCACAAATATATACATATATAAGTACATGTAATCAACACGATTATATGAAACGACACAAACATCGTGATACACAAATTAACTCGGGCTTCTGTTCCAGTTATGCCCAAGTCGCTTGTTGTAATAGCCTTACGACAATCTCCATCGTCCTAAATTCACAAGCATGTATAACAAAATTTATGTATGTATCTAAATCTATAAAAAAAAGTACTTATAAATATTATCTTTGTGTGTTTGACTAATTGGTTGTGGGGTATTTGCAAATCTGTTCTTGCTGCTAACATATTCCTGAATGAAAAGCAATGTTTTTATTTTATATTTTAAAAAATTTCTTAGTTACATATTTATTATACGACCAAGATTTAGATATGAGCTTTCGTCAATTTGAAAGTGGTGCTCGCATTTTAAATTAAGCTTTACTATTAGGCGTAAAAGACTTGGTCGATGGTTATGCATTATCGATAAAGTCGAGAATTCAAATTGATATGGACGCTGATGCATAGTAACTTCAGTAAAATTTTGGCATTAACTCTGACAAGTAGAAACGGCGCTTCACTAACAAAGAGAGTGCGACGAGTGTGAACTCTCAGTGAAACATTAAAATATGTGGCAACTCTAGACAAGATAGCGATAAATTGCTCTGAATTTAAGATGTTCTTTATTAGTTGATCATTTTCAAATCTTCAGGTCACGAAAACAAAATTGATTTGAATAACCATATTAATTAATAAATGGCAAAACAATATATATATTTATTGAAACGAATGGGTTTTGTATATTAATAATTGTGCATTTTCCAACACTGACGTTTTTCAAATCAAAGTAGGCAAAGTGTCATGCAAAAAAAAAGAGTACTGCAGATGGAACAGTTGTGACAAGTCATTCTTTCACAAATTTTCGCAGTGAACAGGGCTCTTAAAGTTGAAAAAAGTTCAAATTAAGTTCCAAGACACCAAGAAACGAAAAAATGGTTCCAGTTACAAAGCCGATCACCAAGGAGGTACAATGTCAACTCGCCCCAAGTGATGAAGCCAATCTGCAGACAGATGTAATTTTAACACCGAGGAGCGGACGCGTCGGCATCTTCAACGCCGAGGACTTTCTGTCGCGTGCGCAGATGAACGACAAGATCAACAACATCCTGCGCTCGCCCACCAAGGCTCCAAACGGGGTTCGCCAGCGCTCAGTCTACACCAACAACAACCCATCGCCGGTAAGTGATGAAGAAAAAAAAAAAGAGTTTATATTGTGAATGCGCGTTGAATTTGCAGCAGACTTCGATGCGCTTGTCTGGAACGGCTTCTTCGCTGTCATCGCGCATGAGCAGCATGTCGCTGAACAGCGGCAGCGCAAGTGTGGGCACCAACACTGCAGTGTTGGCCAAGGAGTGTTCCAGCCAAACCAACGCAAGTTGCAGCCTTGGGTCGTATCGACGCCTGGGCTCATCCATGCACCAGTCTCAGCCAATGCTGTCTGCCATTGCTCCTGATTTCGAGCCCATTGTCCATGGAGCCAAGTCGCTGACTGCTCGCTACATTTCTAATTTAGGTTATGAGAATGGCAGCGCATATTGTTTGGTAAAGAGTCCTCATTTATATTGAAACGAAAAATTGTAAATGCAACTTTGCGAGCTTTTAGCCACCGAAACCGCAAATGCACCACACAAAACAGTTCCCATCGCCGATGCCTCCACCACCCCATGCCTTGGGACGAGTTGGTTCTCGCACATTCGAATTCGCCAACAGTGCTCCACCACCACCACCTCCTCCGTGTCCTGGAGCGGGTCCAATAGCCATGTGCAATGGCACCATTCAGCTGCGTCTTCGCGACGGGATTCGGTAAAAGGCCCAACTAATATTTTAAAATTGTTTTAACTACCCATCTGCTCCTCAGCATTGACATGACCCTGGATAAGGCCGTGCGCGTCTTGAATCAACGCAGCATGGTGGCCGTCTCCTTGTCGCGCAATGGAACCAACTCGGCGTTGATCCATCCCAATGGTCGCATTTTGCAGAGCGGATCGAAGGTGGAAATCGTCACATACGACGGCATGAAGACCAACAACTTTGTGTGAGTATAAATATTTTAATTATACTGTAATTATACTGTTATATATATATTATTATATTATTATCTGTTTATAATTTACTGTTTAATTGTAATGTAATAATTGTAGACGGTATGCTAAGATGTGGTATAAGGGTGTGAGCTTCACCAGCGAATCTTGTGCTTTGGTTTATCTGGTGGACACAGCTGGAACACGAACTACAACGGATACTTTCACTGACCTGACCAAGGACTACACTCTGGCAGTGTTTTATGAGTAACTAGCTACGTGATTTTTTCACATCCGGACGTATTCTTAATCCGTATTATCAATAGTGATTCACGTCACGGTCCCTCGTTTATGTCGGATGCACAGGAAGTGGTTTCCAAGTCGACATATAATTGCGCCGATGACGGCACCGAAATGTACGACATCAATGGTTTTCGCATCATTCAGGCCGCCGACGGCCTGGTGAAGGTTACTCGTCAGCACAACAAAGGACTCATTCGCACCAGCCCCGGTAATGGATCAGTTACTCTGACGACTCTTGGCATTCATTGCACTGCCTCATTGGGAAAGACTTCGCATCTATTTTTGCGGTATGGCATTGTCATACTATCTATTTGCCCCTTAACTTGTCTATTCCTATTTCCAGTCGCAATGAGAAGCGCATGCACTTCGATGGATCCAATTTTATAGTGCGCAATGCCGGACACTCGGCTGGATTTAATGACAGCAACCTTCTGATTGTCTACTAACTTGGCAAATCCCCAAACACAACAGCACACTTCCTGAACACTTACATAAACACACAGATCCATCGCAGTTATTAGGGATAATAGGAACATGCCACATGGTTAGAAAATGGAACCATTCAACACCACATGAAAAAGCCTTATGAAAGCGGCAGGAACGCATAAGACATCCTGATAGCCGAAATGCAGAATGCCAAATAATTGTAGGTAATCCTCATTTTAACAATCCTTTTAACACACACGACGGATGTCTTTTGCGACTCGACGCAAGCGTTACACAACTTAAAAAGGCTTTTATTCATAGTTATATCTTCACACTATAAATTTTGATATCGGCAATCAGTAAAACAAAACAAAAAAGAAAGAAAAACACCTGAAAAAGGCACAAGTTATAAATAGACGGGAAACATGTGCAATAATTAGACACTGTAACATCTGTAGTATTAGTTGAAGTTAATAGACTTAACAAAAATAGTTTTAAATACAAGCAGTGATACATTGTATTCCCCATGAAAGCACGTATGAAAGTGAGAAGTTAAAGTAAGAAGATACACATAACCTACATAAAAGGCATATTCACGTATACTGTACTATATATTGTGATATTATGTATACGTAATCACGAAATCAATAAAAATAATTTTTTAAAAATGATGTGAGATGATTGAACTGGTCAAGGAGGATGGGTTTTACTTTTTTATGTTTGAAAACTTTCAAGATGAAAGTCATATGCTTGTTCGGTCTGCCCTGTGAGCTATAACAACCGTCTTGCGAGTAGCCAAGCAGAGGCAGAGACACAGACTCGTAAATTTTCAAGGAAATTGCTTCATAATATACACACACATACACGCACATACATCAGCGGGGAAGGAACCACGCCCTTAGGACCAAAGTCTCCCAGTGCATATTATGAAAGTTTGCTTGCCACAAAATAAGCAATAAGACTGAAGATATTTTTATAAGCTTGGGTCTCTTTGCAACCATCTTGTGTGTAATTGCATTTACGACCCGGAGAACACTGGGATGAGATTTAGTTCTTAAAGAAGAATGTGTTAGTTTGGTTTACCTGTAGACAAATCCAAAAACATAGGGAGATGGGATCGGCTGTCATATAGACTATTGCAGTTGCAATGCTTTGCGGGGGAGCTGAGTTATGTTGAGGCTGTCGATGTGGCAGCTGTTGCTGTTGCGGTTGCTGTGGCTGTGGCTGTTGATAAAGTTTATTGGATAACGCTTTGCCAGTAATGCTCGATTCTGTCATAAGAAGAGAGTGGAACCAGAGTTAAATAGTCAAGGTAACAGCCGACAACAGCAAGTCATGGCCAGCTAAGAGACTTGGTACATTGAGCAGAAGCGTTAGCTGAGATGAAAGGTGCGACAGCAGTTACGATGCGGAGCAACAACAATTACGAATACACAGAAATATGCCTAAATGCTATTTAATTGTGACTTAGTTGAGGATGAGTGGGTGAATGTTATGTGCGATTGTGCAGCTAAGTGTGAGTGTTGTCTGTGTGTAATAAAGAGAGAGACTTCCGAAGGCAGTCAACCAGAGCGAACTGCATCAACTGTTTGCCATATCACTTTGCCACATCTCGTTAAGGTCTCTATATGCGGAATATTCAATGCTCACGCTTGCGTGCCTCTCGTTACACACTGCGACACAGAGGTTAGGGGAGTCGAAGGAGCTGCTGGATTTCGGGGACGTGACTCCCACGCCTGTGTTCAACATCAAACGCTTTTCACACTTAATTGGGCATAAAATTAAATCAGAATTGATTAAAACACTTGAATGACAACGAAAAGAAACATCAACAGCAGCAAAGGCACAAGCAACAGCAACGGCAACAGCAACAGCAACTCAAACAACGACAGCGGCTTCGACACGCTCTTCTCCTCCAGCCCCTCTTCGGTTTCTCTCCACTCTGCGAACTATGCACAAAAGTTTATGGTTTTGGGTTTCCCAGCTGACGCATCGATATCGACCCCTTTTGGCCGTCTAACTTTAGCCGACTTTAGTCAACTTGTGGGGCCAGCAATCTACGCCGTTGACAAGCCTTTAGGGCCAGCCTAACTTGCTGCTCTCTGCTGCCTGCTGCCTGCTGCCACCGCCCTGGGAGCCCACTAATTGCTCTCCTTGAAGGCCTGGCCAAAGTTTATGGAATTCAATTTCCGTTTTAAGTCACTGTACAAAAACAAAATTACGCGGCTTGGGCCCTCAAATCAATTTATGCATTACATTGTAATGTGCCATCAATTATCTGAACTCTGCTTCGATTATCATGCTCTCGACATATTTCATTCAATTTTAATTTATGGCTATAAGGCATGAGCCAAATCCATTTGCATGCCAAAGCACTTCAGGGAAGAGCAGCGGTCAACGATCGCCATTTAGCTCAACTTCCGGACATCACTTTAGTGTGAAGAAGTAAGTTGGAATCCCCTATAAAATGAATGTGTGGATAAACTACAAATCTGTGTTTTCGACAGTCGAACTTTTCGTCACTTGCTACTTCAAAATATGTGTTAAGGCTAAACGAACACACTAGTTATTCGGTCTGATAAGAGCTGAGGTGTAAAGCTTGAGATGTTGTCTGCTGTTTATGACATCTGTTTAGAAGTGTATTTAAACTTACGTCGCCTCGACTGCCACTGCCAATCCTTGTGCACTTTTCAAACTGAATGTGACATCCATAAGTACGCCTTCTCAAATGTCTTGTTTCTTGTCAGCCTTGTGAGTCTCGAGCCGGGCTGCCAAAGAGGCAGGCACACTGTTTACCTGTTTACTTGTTAAGTTAGAGCTAACCCCTGCTGTGTAAGGAGTGGAAGTCAATGTGGGGGAGCCATGCGGATTGTGATAAAAGATGTCGGCAGTTTGTGTTGCAACCGTCAATCAAATAAATCAAAGAGGTCCACGATTGTAGCAACTTCAGCCACAGCTACAGCTAACAGTTTAAAGGAGTCGTGTGGGAAAAGTCGAAGGAGTCGAGGTGGATCAAAGCAAGCTGTCAACGCAGAGGTCTCCCAGTTCACCACCCTTCGCTAAGACGGCAATTTAAGTTTACGTCCTGCATTACGGCAGATAACTTGTTTATGTTATTTGATCAGTTTCTGCTTCCTGCTCATGGCCAGATTTAGTGTGCATGGAGAGCACTTCCTTTCACCTCCTTTGCTGACACGAGATAGCAATAATAATAATTTTTGCTGCTCCCAAGGAGTCGAGAGTGCGAGTTCAAAGGGCGCCTGTGGGAATGTGTGAACACATTTCAGAGACAAGTAATACAACAGTTATTGGTACTTAGTTAAGGCGTCTGTCAAGGTTGATTGTCGCTGTCAAACAATCATAAATTATGCGCAGACAGATTTATGAGGCAATCGTTTGGCATTTTAGCCACAGATGTTGACACATTGCTGCATTGACAGCGTCTCCAATTAGCTTAATTAAAATCCAGCCCTTATCAATTAAATCACTTCAAGGCGATAGCTAATCAAATTACGATTCCTCGATGCTCTCTCGCTTTGCGAAACTGCGGAATTTCTACTGCGACTTCAGCAGGTGTCATTGCACTAGTAATTACAATCAGAGCTACGTACCGCCCCCTTTTCCCCCTCTCTTGCTTCCCGCGGTCACCCCTGGCAAATTCCATTCACATCAAGTAGAACAAAATGCCAAATTCCAAAATCCAATTCCATTTGCCGCGCTTGGCAACGGCTGACGACAAGAGCCCAATGCAGAGGAGACGTGACACGAACAACAATAAATTTGCAGAAATATATTCATGGTATTCTCTCTTTTTTTTATTAGTCCACAATTTCAATTCGATTGTAAATGACTTTAAGAGTTGTACTGCTGTCAGCCTAGATTTATTTAAATCTTGTACTTGCTCAAGCTGACTTTTCGAATCGATTAATTTGTGTAATTTATTTATATTGGTCAGGGAGGCTGAATTGAGTTGTCAACATGAATTCTAATTGATTATTTATATTTTTCTTGTGCCTTCGCCCATCATTAGCAAGCGACTGTGTAAAGTTTGCTTGCACAATTCTTGGAAATAATTAATCAATATTGTTTAATATAAATTGCTTTTAATTGTCGACAAGCAAATAATGCAGAATCCTTAAATTGTCGCCTACAAGTGCTGAATAAATAATGTGAAATAAAACAAAACAATGCAGAAGCCTGGTTAAACAGCAGCTGGTACAACAGAGAAACAGAGTGCTCAACTTGCAATCATCGGCAACAAAGTCTCCAAACTGTAGTTATATTTTGTTGAGGATCCAACTTTTTATTCACTAAACTCATGCCAAGACTCGAACTCAAACGCACTTGGCAGAAATTGCAGCATACTTTTGTGGGCAACCCAAAGAGAAAGAACAAAATGGCATATGAGTGTGTTTGTGTGTGTATTTGAGTGGTTTTAATGCATGGACTTTGGCCAACCAGGTTTCTTGGTTCCACATTGTGTGGAGCTGGCAACTTGGCAACTCTGCATATGACACTTCAGAGTCTCTCATCCAGCAATTCTCTTGTCTGCCATTGACGGCATTGTTGCGGCGAGTGTGGCATGCAGAGCAGAGCGGAGCAGCGCCTTAATTAAGTCGAAAATCCAACCTGTCACTGCAAAATAAACTCCCGATGTCTCCTCTCCATCCACGCGTCGCCGTTTGAAGTGGTCTGTCTATTACAATGCATGAGTTTTGGGCGCTGTGGAGCGTAATTCTCATTATTTCTCATTAAAATTCATTAACATGTTATTTCTGGCGTTTAATATTCACGTGTTCACCTGCTCAACTGCTCACCTGCTCCTATTCAGCTGTTGAACTGAAGTGTTAGCTATATAGCGTCCTCCCCTCCGCCTTTCTGCCACTTATCGTTATTATTTGGCGCGGCGATTCAATTAAGTCTAATGGTAAAATGCTGTTAAGCAATTAAAATGCTTTTGTTTCTGCCGCTTTTTGCCATTCAAATTGTAGTACGCAATATCTCCCATTCCATTCCCATCCCACGTAAATGAAACGCGGCGCAAATCAAATTACAAAGCATGGAAAATCCATGTAGTAAATTGTTGTTTAAAGTTGCATTCCCAACTTTGCCACATCGAAGACTACATACTCTTAAAGGCAGGACAACATCGGTCAAAATAAGGTAAATAATTCTATGATTTAAATAAAATATAATCAGAATAATTAGCTAACATCAAAGACAAATGATCTGTTACTGTCAAAGATTATAATTTTAAGTATTATGTTTAAATTTTTTTAAATTTCAAATTTATAAATGATACCTATTTAATTTTATTTTATATTTTTATTTCCCAATCTTAATTTAAAACGATAATACAATTGTCAGAATTATTCCACGCAGCATACAAATAAATGCTTTTGTTAAATACTGCATTAAATGTGCTGACTGAACAAAATCGAAATACCATTTACTCCACATCATAGTAAAGTGTATGTAAATATAAAAAGATACAATCAGTTAACTATAAATTTGTGTTTATCCAGTTAATATTTGTCAATGCATAACAGCAGCGCGTTTTATTCAAATTAAATAAAGCAAGTGAGTTATTAGCTGAAATTCCAGTACAATTTCAGCATTAGACTTAAGTTACGTATGGCAATGAGATGGCTACAAATGAGTTGATATTATTTAATTATTCGTGATCCGAGTTTTAATTGCCGAGTAGTTGCTGCTGGCATTTTTGGTGTTGAGCGTGTAGTTTGCCAGTGCTTGATTACTTGTTCAATTATACAAGCATAACTTGCGGAGGAGGCAAGACTTGCATGGATATGAAGCCAATTGTAGGTATTAAGCTTTAAGCCGAGATACATGCCACAAGAGCTACAAAGTAGGAACGATTAAATTGCACTCACATGGTGGGAAAGGCCATTGATGTGGTTGCCATCAGAAGCTGCTTCTGCTCCTGCTCCTCTGCCTCTGCCTCTTGCTCTCCCCTTCTCCCTGTCTTCGTCAGCACCAGATCCTCCTTCTGTTGGCTTTGTGTGGAAATGCGGCTGCTGCTGTTGGTGATGGTGATGGTGATGGTGATGGTGATGGTGCTGTGGTTGAGGATGTGTACCAATGAGCGGGCTAGTGGGCGGGAGTTGATGTTGATGATGATGCTGGTGCTGGTGGGTGGTGGAGTGGTTGGTGCTGGCTGTGTATCTGCCACTCCCGCTAGCGTTGGAGGGCGATGGCGAGGCGGGCGGAGTGGGTTGCGGTTGTGGAATTGAGGGGCCCGTTCTGTTGCGTAAACGGGCCAATGCACTCCGTAAGCCCTCCGTATTGTCTTTGTCGGGCCCCTTTCCAAATAAAATGCATCCGCAGAGCACTTTGAGCCGCGATCCCTACAACGTTGCGGCCTCCAAACTGCTCTCGCGCTTAACTCCAAGTGTCTCTCAACTCCTTCAAGTGATTCCTCAATTCGGAGTGATTCCAAATCGTAGGATGTTCATGATATTGCTGGCACTCAAGCCCATATTTAAATCATAAAAATAAAAAAACTATTTTGCATTGTACAATTTCTGAAACGAAAAGAAAAAACATTCCTTCAGTTATGCAAAACAAGCATTATTTCAAAGTTTTAAAGTTAGTATCAGATATTTGATTCTAACTATATGTAAATTGCATGCATACGTAAATTGAATGCATTGAAAAACAAACTTTGAACTTTCGACTCGCATTGGATAATTGTGGCAGGAGGAAGTCAAACTTTGGAGCCTTGATATGGACACCGGAAATTTCTAAATAGTTGTATGGCCACTTACACCCAATTATAAAGTGCAGACAATTTTTTAAAAGCCAGCAAAAAAAAGTGCAATTAGTTTTGCGGTTGCCAGCGGCTGCAAGTCGTTAAAGTGAAGTAACAACTACTTTAATTTCCAAATCACAACGGTTACAAAAACCAGATGACATAGTTTGCAAGTAGTAATTAAAAGTGCGCCTGTCAGACATCATTGTGGCTTCCTCCAGGCTACTGCTGCTGTTGGCATTGCCGTTTTCGTTGTTAGTTGGGAGTCCCAAGGATTTGTGCAGTGTGACAAAATGGTTTCGTGACGTGAAAATACCCTCTCGAAATTGAATAGAAAGCTGCTGCTGAGGGGGAGCACTATTTAAACTAATTTGTATGCCGAATGAGTCAACTGAGAATTGGCTTCGGCAGGTCTGGTCTGCCAGGCATCTAAGGGCATGAAATATGCAAAGTGACAGCTGTTGTCTATATGCAGCCAGAGGCAGGCAGCAGGCAGCAGGCAGGCAACAGGACGAACACAAACAAGCTTGACAAATGTCTCATACTATACCCGTACTCTATGCACACACCTGTCACACCCTAACACTAACACTAACACAACCCAACACAACACAACACAACAGAACTCACACACACAGCCAGCTGTCGTTGTCGGTTCTTTACGACACTTTTTGCATGGCTTGCGGCAGGGAAAGGCTATAAAAACAGTTGCACGTTTCGTCTGACGGCCAAAAGGATGTTCTTATTACCGCCTGTTTAAAGCGAGCAGAACATGAACATGATCATGCACAGATAGTACTTGGACCCTTCCATGATATTTGTGCGGAAACTTTTAAATGCTGAGAGCAACATTTGCCTTATGTCAATGTCGGCTTATTCCCAAAACTGTTTGAACATGATTTATTGGCCTGGTAAGTGCTTCAAATTGCTCATAGAAGCTGGCTGAGACTTCGGCATTTGATTTAAAGCCAACTGAAGTGTAAGTCTTGCAGGTTAACGGCAATTTATTTACGAAATGAGCAACGAAGCCGTCGGCCAAAACGCCACACAAAAAGCGAAAAGTGAAGGACGAAACAACGTTAAATGAAATCATTTTGTGGTTATTTTCTAAAATCTTTTTGCAAATTCATCATGGCTATTGTGTGTGTGTGTGAGCTAGCTCGTTTCAAAAGCAATTTACTCGCATTGTTGTCGCTGTTTGCTACGCAGCAATTATTTTCTCATATTACGTATACGCAGCGCGTGCCCAATTCACTGTTTACAGATTTACGACTCTTCCCCTGCCCATCACACACCAATTTCTATTAGAACTTTTCTTTTTTGTTTCCTGCGAGGGGCGGCTGAGGGAATGACTTTTCGAATTTTAAGCCAGAAAAGCCAAAACAACGCCACAAACTGCTGGCCACAATTCGCGTGCGTCTCTCTCAAGTGCTCGGCCAGCAATATTATCATTATTTTTGGCCAGAATCTAAGAGTTTTGTTGCTGCAACAAACTGTGCGTCAAATTAACTTCTTACTCGCAGTCAAGTCTGCAGCCAGACTCCCAAGTGACATGATGGCAAATTTGTACCGCCTCAGTTGCCATCCTCTCGTCATCCTCGTCTCCACATTGCCAAGGCCTAAAGGCATGCGACGTCGCTTGATTCTTGATTATGCATAATTTCTCATTTTCAGCAATTTGTACAGCATTCAAAACAACTTTAATGTCGTACGCAAAATCACAATTATTTAATACACAATACATACGATTATTTGCTGAGTTTATTGAAAAAAAAAACAAGTAAATATTCAATCAAATATGATTTCCCGCTTAGGTGAGTGTGGTTAACGTGGGCATAACTCATACGCAGCGTGGCCCACGACAAGCGGACGAAGACAGACAGATGAGTTATAATAACAATAATAATCATCAGCTCGTCATCGTCATTGCCACGCCAGCAATCAATAAATTTATATTCATTTCATAGATTCGGAAGGAGAGCCGATTATTATTATTATTATTATTATTTACAGCTTTCGACAATGCAGATGTGATTGATGTTTGGCTCATTACTGAATCCATTATGGGCCACATACGTTGATAAACAACTCTGTTTCACCGCCCGAAATTAAAATGCTGATTGCAAAGTGGGCCGCAGCCAAGGTGCGCCTCATCGTAACGCTTTAGGCTCATAAATCAAAAATTAAGTTGCGACAGCGAAGAAGCTAAACGAGTTCTACCGAGATATAAAAGTTATTTCTTTTCTCCCTTCATTGGGCATGCATCACCTGGTCGCTTCTCCATGGCGATTCGGTCGATTGGAAAAGCTCGTTAGGACTCCAAATACCCGTGCAGTTTGATACAGTGAGCAGGGTAGCTGGAAATGCCGAATGTGTGGCAGGCAACACACATTTACGTCTAAATTTAATTACATAAAATAAATGCAATTTTAATGAATTCGATGCGATAAGCTAAAGCTTCATTAGGACGCCCTCCATCGACTGCCAATTAGTGGAGCTTAACTCGAGCGCGAAAACACCAAGTACAAAAAACGAAATAAAAAATAACAAAAACAAATTCAAATTTAAATTTGCAATTTCAAAATCAACATGATATTAATTAAAACACCTTCAACTACGCGCGAATAAACTGCAAATTATCCTGAGTTGACTTTGCTATTTGTATTTACTATAACTATAATTTGAATGCAATAATTTGAACAAAAACCGCTGCAATAATCTGCTTTTCTTGAAGCGTACAGTTAAAGTCGCTTAACTTTCACTACACAATACCATTGTACTGTAATCGAATGACACACCCAGAGCTGCATATGCTATATAGAACTAAATGCAAGGCCATCAAATTGATGGGCGTGGCACAAGGCGGCGTCTCGCAACATTGTAGGCAAACCGCTTCGTGCGAAATTGAGTTTGCACAATAATTCAATTTCGCAAGCACATAAATTTTAGATATGGCGTTAAAAGGATTTCAATACAATTTCATATAGACAACGCACACTTACACCCACACACCCACACACACACAGCCACACATACACACGCCTAAGTGCGTACGCAGTTTGAGGTCTATTGGAAGTGAGCAGGAGCGGAGATTTAGTCGACTCAAACTGTTTTGGGGGTTGGGGCTACAAATTTTGAGGCGAGTCTCTCACACACACACACACAGATAGAGTAAAGAGGCACTTAGACCAGCCTGCTCAGCTTGTTTTACCTCACGGACCTCTAATAGACACTTAATTAAGAGAATATTACGCAGCTGACTCCACACGCACTCACATAACATATCCTGTGACCTCCAAACCGAACCGAACTGGGACCAGCTTTTGGGGGTCTTTTGGTCAAAACGTTCCTTGGGCTTTGTATTGTATTGCGTTGTGGGTTTCAAGGTTTTTGCGTCGTTGAATGCAGCTATTAGCAGCACCAAGACTTTGGCCACAAAGTCTTGGCCAATACAACAATACAAACAGCTCGCATTCAGTTCAGCAGTTGGAATTCATTGCTTTGTTGCTTGCCGCGTTCCAGTTCAATGAGCAGGTCATATCAATAACTGAATTCGCAGTGTCATTGGCACTGCAAACGACAGCTGAGCTGCCAGCCACAATAAATTGATACAAAAGCAGTTCCTTCCCTTCGATTCCATTACAGGTTCAATAGATGTGGTCTGAAGGGTCTGTCCGAGGTAATCCCCAGAACTATGACTACTACTATGAGTTTATAGCAGCTGCATTCGCAGGTGCCGCAAGGAATCTACTGCAGATGAGAGATCCGATTGCGACACGTTGCATAAATACCTCTTGTCTCGGCTACCATTGTTCTGTTCCTTCCCCTTTTGCTAAACGCTACAGCGAATGACTTGCTGACTAACTTGGCTTCTAGCTTACCAACAAACACACACAAAAAAGCAAGAAAAAATAGACGAAAAGGGGGATCCAAACAATTCCAATAAGCCACTGTGCGAAGAGCAGAAAAAAGAAATACAGCTCGAAAGCTAGCAAGCCAACGAGCCACAAATTGAATGAGGCTGTCAATCAAGGTGGTTGTTGGCCTTTCATGGATAGATAAAAACATTTCCACCTCACAGCTTACAAGTATGCTGAGGTTTAATGCTGCCCGTAGTCTCTGCCCTGACGACTCAATACCACAACGGCTGACCAAAGTAGACACTCTACACTTGGAGGTCAGTTTATGGGTTAAGCTGAGCCATTAAGCAACATACATAGATGCGCAGTTTATGGCAACAGCAGCCAGCAGCCAACAGCCAACGAGGACACAGTGCGGCACTGAACATGGATCAGCGTTAATCCTCATTTGCGAAATGTTCATTTATGGCAGCAAGAGTATAAAGTGCAATACTCGTACTTCAATATTGCCAGAGAACAATGCTCTGTCGACCTCCAAATGCAATTGAGACATTTATCATGCTGTGCGCCAAACTATGAAATTGCATTGCCAAAACTTTAAAGTTTTGCCAAGTTGAGGTCAATGGACAGCTCTTTTATTTGCCATCTATTGTCAGCTGAGTGGATAATCCTTCTGGTAAAATTAATGCGTTTAATCTCGTTAAATTTGATAAGCGATTTTCTGCTCTCGACTATCGACGGCCAAAAAGGGACAGCTGAAGGTAAGCGTGTTCTCCGAATGCTAATGGAATTTTAAATGAAATTCAGAGGGGGAAAGATTGTAAGACTGCTTCTTATATGCCTGATTAACTTACGAACACTCAGTTGCGGGGCAATAATTAATTAAAGGCCACACTGCAGAGGCACCGCAAGAAAAGTGGCTGCAGGATGTGCAAGGAAACACAAATGAAAGAAAAGGAGAGCTTAATAAATGCATGAAGGCAAGCTTTGTGTCCTTTCTTCTTTTCTGGCGGTCAGCTGAAAAAATAACATTTAAATATAAATGCAACCCAGAGAGAATGAAATGGTGTGCACAGGCAATGATCCTGCAGGACGCGCTGGAATTACGCGTTGCATTCAGATGATGGCTTATTACACATTACAGGATTTTAATTAAAAAAATACTTTGAAGCGAGCAATTGCATTAAAGGTTGAACAAAAATGTTTGTGCCAGGCTGATTTTTTGCTGCATTCAGCCAATCAGGCTAATCCTGTTAACTCTCGTGTATGGCAGAATTTTGCAGCAATTACCGTAGCAAGTGATGCATGGCAGAAGCTTCTGATTGATGTTGTCGTTGTTGTAGGCGTTGTCGTTGTCGTTGTCGTTGTCAGCTAGATACCTGAATGGCGTCGAGCAGCTGCTCATAAATCACAGGCAAATCAGCAAATGCTTGACATGACTTCATTAAAAAGCCTAAATCCGTCCCTTCCCCCAACGCCCGGCAACCCTCACAGTTAATACGCACCAACGAGTCCGCTCCACAGTGCGTATGCGTGATGCCTATGATGTGAGGACAACAATGGCTGACACTCAGAATCGACAGCTGCGTTACGAGTTGCCATTTACGATGTCTGCTGACGCGTCTAATACCCTTACCTACACATGATTTCCGCTCAGCCTGGCCAGGCATCTGCTTACCTCGAGTACTCGTATTTTAAAGCAAATAAATCCTTTGTAATATAAGAGTTTTGAGACAAATTCGTTTTACCTACTCGTTTCTACTGGCAACGTTGAAATTGTGTCTACTGTTGCTGTTGCATGCCCCAAAGTTGATTGAAAACTTTGTATTCATTTTACGCTGCTAATGAATGCCAAAACAAACAAAAGCCAATGCAATTAACTCTCTTCACAGCTGAAGTTTGTTTTGTCAGCAGCAAAAATAAACACTACGTTATTCAGGAAGAGGTAACACAATCTCCGCAAATTAATATGCCCCAAAAGCATTTAAAATTCCCCCACATTCATGTTGGTTTGTTTATTGTTTGTTTTTGTGTTTTTATTTTAAGCTGTGATTCTCTGTTTCTATGTCGTCATTGTCCAACGTTTTATAAAGTCTAACCAACTTGAATGCGGAAGATTGTTAGCTTTTGTACCAGTATTTGTAAGTAATTCCGTGCTTTTGTCGAGGTCCTCGACAATGGCTGGGCTGTGATATTATGCCCAACACTCTCTGCATTTGTCAGCGAATTTCGTGTGACGCATACGAGAACAGACACTCATATGTGTGACAGACAGGACATCCACATGAATGTGCTTATAGGGCATATGGATATAAGCACACACAAGGCTCGCAAATTCTTATTATGATGATAATGCGTTTGGTCAACGACCTCCTATTCGCCGGCTTGAAATGGACAAACAGCGGATACAGCTGTCCCGCAGTAATGGAATGTCAATGATATCATCACAGAATGCACAGCCAGCGATTGAGTATTAAACCAAATGCGCAAAATACGAGTGTGCAATGGATTCAATGGATACCCTTTGCTATTCGCAATTAAATTGCCATTAAATATTTTCTATTTGTTCGTTTTCGATTCATTAACTTTAATCCACTATAAATAAAAAAATGTGATGCGCACTTTCGAACATAGAATGGCGGAATGGAATTTCAATTTAAACGAAATTGATAATGCATTGGTAGGGGAAATTAATCCTAACCCACGTAGTATGCTATTTTTCGTGAAGGTTTTGTTTTTGTACCCAATTGCCTACTCGAAAGTACTGCAGAATATATGATTAGGTTACTTCGTATCGGATTCCGAAAGTAAACTGAAAGCAAATAGAAGGGGGACACTGACGGAAGCGCTTGAAATACGCAGCAAAGAGTACAAATAAATGGAACAACAAAAAACAATCGTAGGGTTAGCACATTTAGCAAAGACAACAACCGAAACTCACATGTTTTAGCTGCCGCAAAAAAGTATGCTACGCTTTTGCTCGTGGAATTATTGAATGAATGTGGCTTGATTTATTCGAGTGCGTTTTTTGTTTTTAAATTCTTTTCTCGAGTTCGAGTTCCGCTCTGACCACGTTTACGACACACACATTTATTGTTAAATTCAAATCACATTTGGTTTATAAAATTATATAATTTTTGAGCTAGGCAGCAATATTCTATGCCCATGCTTTGGCCATAAACAGAAACTAGCACAAGAACGAGCACAAACACATACACACACACACACACACACGCATACTCAGAGCAAAACACTCGCGCTCGAAGCTGCCTTACTTTCTTTTGGTATGAGGTTTGCGATTCAGTAGCACATTTTTTATACCACACGTTTGTCAGAGCTGGCTGAGCTGCCAAGGCGAGACGACCAAAAGCAGCGACCGTTCAACTACGACTAACTGAAGCTCCGCTGAAAAGTAAATGAAAATGCTGAGCCAAGCGACGATTATACTATATATCGTATGCGTGCGTGTGTGTGTGTGGGACAACGAGCGATGGCGAATGCGACACACAGCAGGCAGGGCAAAAACAGCGCGAATTTGAGTGGAAAGCCCAGCAGGATAGGAAAGCACACAAGCACAAGCAAAGCAGCTGACACATATTTCGGCTTTGTTTTGGTTGTGCACATGCGGCGTCGCAGGGGGAGCAATGAATTCCTCTGCTCTGCTGTCCGCTGTCCGCTGTCCGCTGTCCTCTGTCGTGCAGCAAGGAGTACGAGTAGCACGCTGCTGCGGCGGCTTGCCGGCGTTTTTGCTGATGTTCCTCTCGCGCTCTCTCGCTCGCTCTCTCTGCCAGTGTCGCTCTCGTATTGTTTCGCTTTAGGAGAGGCAGCGCCTGCGTCGTGAGTTGCTATCGTGCATTTTGGTTTGTAGCACATTAATACAGAGCTGTGCATAAATAACCATAATATTAACTAACAGTGTTTGTTGGGGATTTTTAAAAATTAAAATTAACTATGTTATCACTTTCAAGAAGATGGAACTTTTGACTTCTTGCGGAATCTGTGCTATTTATGTGCTCGTTCTCTCGGGCATTCATTTTATCGATTTCCTTTTGACCAATATTCCGATGAACTTTTTGTTTACGAATTGGTGTAGTAGAAGCCATGAATGAATACATGCAATATTCACACACACAGACAGACAAGAATGAAATAGTATGGCTACAACTAACCATGTACATACATACATACATACATACATATATACTGACATGCTGTGCATGTATGTATGTATGCGATACCCTTCTTACCCAAGTTGAATGACACTGGCAAGTGGATTGGCACCCGCCTCCCCTTGAGTTGTACGTTGATTATTTGCCGCTTTATGTCCTCAATTCAAAGCGGGACCCTTGTGAGCGTGTGTGCGTGCTTGTGCCTCTGTGTGTGTGTGTGTGTGTGTGTGTGTGTGTGTCCTAGGCCTCAACGAAGAGGGAGCGCACTGACAACATCAGTTCGTATTTGCACTGGGAGTTGGAAGGGCGTGACACAGTTCCGTGGAATGCAAGCAAATTGGAGCAATGCTTTGTGGGGGAATCTGCCCGTATACATGATATTTTGAATTGTCCGCATGCATCAGATTTTAATTGAGAGTCCCGCCTGAAAGTACGCATACCTCTTAAATTATAAGTGCCGTTATTAAGTGTGTGCAGTATACTTTTAACAGCGGGCTGCCTATTAAGCACAGCGCAAAAGTATGCTACAGTTTCTTGTGCTGTACTTAGGAAATGAATTAATCGTTGCATACTTTTATTGCCGCAGCTTTAGATATAGTCAGGCGATCTCGCTCTCATTCATTGACTCATAAATCAAATATTTAATGCAAATTATTATTTATTTAGGCCTAGACTTTGAAGCGGGCACAACACACGGACGGTCTGTCGGAAAGTAAAGTGAATATTATTAAAAATCCGCCCAGTCATTTCGGCCATTAGCTAATGTTTGTGCTCGACGCTCAAACAGAGACTTTAATATGGAAACGAAGCAAGTGCGTCGACGACATTTCTGGCTTGGACGGCATCAGAATCAGAGGCAGCAGCGGCAGCCACCGAGCTTAGGAGATACAATGTGCAGTGAAGCGCAGGAAAAAGTTGCCAAGGTACAAATTAAAAACAATCAAAACTTTTGCTTGGATTACATAGTGTGCATTGAGGACGTGATGCAGCATAGGGAACGAGTACGACTGTTGCAGGACAACTTTATTCAACTTTGGCATCCTGCCTGGATTTATGCGACACGCACTTGGGTTTTAGTTAATTCTCGAAAGGGGTCAACTTTAAAACAAAACTGTTCGTGATCCAGTGGACAAACAATTGCACTTACAGCAAGCGAATCTGTCGGATGACATTTGAGCTTAAATTAATACAGCAATTTGCGATTGACTGAATCGTGACTTAAATCGATAGTTTGGCTATGGCAGGTGGTGATATGCTCTGCCTTGCAGAGTACCCATAAAGTTGAGGAAGCCATTCTGATAAGATACGCACATATCGATATCGACGGTCTGTTGCGTTGGCCGAACCTTCAGCTGGTCGCTCCGAGCGGATCAGTCGAAGTCCAAACGTCGCGAGTTGCAGACCGCGTCAATCGCTATCAGCCGGGCAAGAGCGTTCCCACGAGTCGAACTATTTATTTCAGTTCGCTCCGCGAGTGGTTCCAAGAGCAATTGATCGCGACACCAGAGAGAGAGCAAGAGAGAGAGCTCGCGAGAGAGTATTTATCGAATACCGTATACATAAGAAATAAACACACTGGAACCGATCGCAGTCGAAGACGAAAAAGACTCAATGAGCAGTGAGAAAGTGCGGCGTCGCGTTATCACGCCTACAACGGACGCCCTCAACACAGATCCATTGTTGCGACATGCTGAACTGCATCTGGACGAGAAGGTGAGCAGCGCAGTCCAAGTCCCACATCAAGGGCAATCAATAAGCTATCGCCGCTCGAACTAGACCAAATGCGAGAACCGAGTTGTAGACACTTCTAGATAAGATTAGTTAGTTCTGTTCTGACAATGCAGTGGGTTGGGTGCTGAGTAAACGAGTGTGTTGATTAGACAGTTGCCAATTCTCGTGGAATTTGAAGCATTACTGGGTCTGTGGCAGCCACACACACACACAACACTTATTTCGCCGTCATCGCTTATCGTGGCAACCACATTGAGTCTAGGCGGTGGCAACAGTTGCAGAGGCAACCAACACCTGGCGCAGTCGGGGCGGACGGGCGATAAGATAAAGTCGTGATGGATTAAATCTAACTGGTATATAAATTGTTAACACACAACTGAAGTCGCCTTAATTAATAAATGATTCACCATCCCCTGCAACCTCTTGAAAGACTAACCCATTGGGGACGTTTCTTGTTCCCCTTCTTTTCTTTTTTGTTGCCATTTCAAAGCAACCCAATGGCTGCGAACGCGTCTTTATCAGCGAGGAGAAGATAAAATGGTATTGGGCGCCGGCTTTTATTGGCTTCTGGCTGCTCATCTACTGTGTCATATCCATACCCGCCTCGAATCACCTGCCACGCCCGCTCACCATCAAGGATGAGGCCAAGTACCCGGAACGCTTCATCGCCGAGCACGCCGAGAACAATCTGCACAATCTGGTCGCTCTCGGGCCGCGTGTGGTCGGCAGTCGGGCCAACGAGTTGGACGCCGTCACCGTGATCAACTCCAGAATTCGCAGCGTGCGCGCCGAGCTGGGCGCCACGCATGACATCGAGATCGACAGACAGGTCGCCTCCGGCAGCTACATTCACTGGGAGGCCGTCAACATGTACCAGAGCATCCAGAACATTGTGGTCAAGGTCAGTCCCAAGGGATCCAACAGCAGCACCTATCTGCTGGTCAACAGCCACTACGACACGGTGCCAGCCGGCCCTGGTGCCGGCGACGATGGCTCCATGGTGGCCATCATGATGGAGACTATCCGCGTGCTCGCCAAGTCCAAGCAGGCACTCAAGCACCCGGTGGTGTTTCTGTTCAACGGCGCCGAGGAGAATCCGCTGCAGGCATCGCACGCCTTCATCACCCAACACAAGTGGGCCAAGAACTGCAAGTGAGTGAGAGAAATCCTCTCCAGATTACTGGATTTTACTTAAGTTCATTTTTGTTTGCTGACAGAGCGCTGATTAACCTGGACTCTGCTGGCAATGGAGGCCGTGAGATTCTATTTCAGTCCGGCCCCAATCATCCCTGGCTGATGAAGAGCTATCGTCGTGCCATCAAGCATCCCTATGCCTCGACCATGGCCGAGGAGATGTTCCAGCACAACTTCATTCCCTCCGACACAGACTTCCGCATCTTCCGCGATCACGGAGCTGTGCCCGGCCTGGACATGGCCTATCAGTACAACGGCTATGTTTATCACACCCGCTTCGATCGTGCCGAGATCTTTCCACGCGGCAGCTTCCAGAACACAGGCGACAACCTGCTAGCGCTGATTCGCGAGATTTCCAATGCCCCAGAGCTGGAGGACCCCTCCGTAAGCCAAGATCAACCCATAAACTACAAGCAACTAATTAATGCGAACTTTTGCAGAAACACGCCGAAGGACACACTGTTTACTATGATGTGATGGGCTGGTTCTTGGTGTTCTACACGGAAACCGAGGGCATAATTCTCAACTTGGTAGTGTCCATCGCAGCGATTGTTGCCTGCGGCTTGGCCATCAAGCTGATGTCTGTCAATTCGGGCATCAAGCTGCAGAAGCTGCTCAAGCACACGCTGCACACCTTCACAGCGCTGATCCTCGCCGTGTCGGCAGGTGCCGCATTGACGATCATCATTGCCGCGCTGATGGATGTGATGCACATGCCGCTGTCCTGGTTCACACACAACTGGCTGATGCTGGGCCTCTACTTCTGCCCCTTCTTCTTCGGCCTGGGCATGGTCCCAGCCCTCTACTTCCACTACACTAAAAATGTAAGTGAATAAAAGAAAAAGCTCTCTAAAGGAAAGAAGATTAATCTGCTTGCTCTGCAGCCCCGTTTCCCGATTGGACAACGTGTCCAGCTGCTGATGCATTGCCACTGCCTGTTCCTGGCCCTGCTCACCCTCGTGCTGACCATGTGCAGCATTCGGTCCGCCTTCGTGCTCATGCTCACCTGCCTCTTCTACACGGTGGGCGTCGTCTTCAACATCTCCACCAGTCTGCACAGCAGCAGTAAGTTGTCTCTTAACTGGATTATCTAAACGATCCCCGATTGAATCGCCTTGCTTTGCAGATGTTGCCTGGGTCATTCCACACATCGTATGCTATGTGCCGCCCTTCCTCTTCTTTGCCTACTTCTCGCACGGATTCCTGGTTACCTTTATTCCCATGCTGGGCCGTTTTGGGGATAGCGTCAATCCCGAGTTGATTTTGGCTGTCTTCAGTGTCTCCATCGGCCTGCTGACCTGTGGATTTGTGGTGCCCATGCTGCACATGTTCCGCAAATCGAAGACCATCATCTGCTCCCTGCTGGCCGTCACTTTGCTGTGCATCATCCTGGCAGCAACGCCACTCGGCTTCCCCTACAGACCAGAGACGAGTGTCCAGCGCTTCTCCGTTCTGGTAAGTGGCTTCAATTCACTTTTCCTTCGCTTACTCACTTGCCGTCTTCTGCATTTTGTAGCACGCCAAGCGCACCTTCCACGATACCCACAACAATGTGCGTCGCTCGGACTCTGGCTACTTCATCATGCCACAGGACAGACGCACCTACTCCGTCAAGAGTAAGTTGTGCATGTGTATTTCGAGTACACTAAATATATATTCGCACTTTCAGACAAGGTCATCAACATGACCATGGCCAGAGGTGTCAAGGAGGATTGCCAGAAGGAAATGCTCTGCGGTCTGCCGCTCTACAACATGCGCTGGCATAAGACCAGGTAATCCACAGCTACGTCTTCCCTCAAATCGTTTATTAACTTGACTAATCTGTAGAGGAAGAGGCTTATGGATCCCTGCCTCGGAGCCCATCCTGGGCACAGCGCCTGTTGTGAAAGTGGTGTCCAAGAAGCAGCTAACACCCACAAAAATGCGCTACGAGATGCAGCTGACAGGTCCGGATCACATGGGACTCTACTTCCAGCCTCTGAATGCTTCCCGGATTGAAGACTGGTCTTTCCACAAGGCGCCACTGCGTCTCGGCTACAAGCCGCCGTATTACATATACTTCTCATATGGCGCCAGTAGCGCTGCTTTGAACTTCTGGCTTGAAGTTGAGGTAACATCTTCGTGCCATAACAAATCGTACACAATACATGTAATATGCTTCTCGTGCTTCACAGAAACCCAATGGAGATTGGAGCACGCCCACGCTGGAACTGGGAGTCAGTGGCTTTTGGATTCATCACAAGGAACTGATCACATCGGATTTCACAAAGTTCATCAACAGTTTTCCCAACTATGTTGATGTTGCGCCATGGCCAGCGTCCTATGAGACATCATTTGTTTAATCATATGTAATATTAATCACAAATAAATAATTACAAGGTTTTCTACAATTTTATGTAAATTCGAGTGTTTCTACCCTGGTTTGGGGTTTTAGTCATATTGTGAAGAAATCATTATCAACATCGGAATGATTGATGGATGATAGAATGTCTGTCTAAAAACCAAAATTGCTGTTAATCATTTTAACTTCCGGTATATATCCATTATTCGGCTTCTTCAAATCGACTCTTACCAAATTCAAATTTGTGAGACCTATCACATTTTCTATTGTGGATACCCTCTGAAAGTTTCACTATAATCACAACATAAATATGGAAGATGATTATTGTATTTGACAATCAAAATTAAATTCAAATGAGAGAACAGATTTATGAGCGTTGATAGTCTAAACTGCTTTATATTTATCCAACAACAAGAGCTCGAAATTTATTAATTAATTAAGATTTATAAGACTCTATCGAAGGTATGATTTTTTTCATAACTCTTGTTACTTAGATCTTAAATCTTTATTACACTATTTTACTTCTTAAAGAGTATTACTTAATTAGTGAGTAACCAACTTAAGTGCGAAACAAAAGTATACAAATAATTGGCGGTTAAATTGCAAAGATAATTTCTACGAATGTTCAAAAAGTACTTGAACATTTTAAATGTTTAAATGGAATGTGACTTTCCGTTGCTGATAAACAAGAACATTAACACTTATTTTGATAAAAACGGTTACATTTAATTGCGTGTTTAAAACGACAATTAACAAGAATCGGATTTATTTTTGAGAATTCTGTTTTTTTATTACGTTTTGCCATTGCTATTAGATCATCGATGTTATTAGTGAGACGAAAGAAAATGTTTTCAGTTAGATCCAGACGAGGGTGTTAGCTGTTAAGGAAAAAATTAATTCGTTATTTAGTATTTTAATAATACGGGAATAATTTATCAATTTCGCAATGAGGTAAGTACTTTTGTTGGCTTACAATTCCTGTAACTTTTGAATGTCGAGTTGCTGATTCAAAGCGATGCTGTTTTCCAATACCGGATAATCGGGAGTTTTTACTAATCCGTTAGTCAAGCGATATAGTTGCTTCCTTATGGAGTACCACAAAAAGACCGGCTCATTGGATACTGACTTGGAAGCTGTCCTAAACGACAAGACAACACAATCGACGTAAACACGTTCTGCATTGCAAAATTCTTATTATTTATGTCTAGAACTAAAATACTTGTTAACATCGATAACATCGATCATATTTTCCTGAAAAACATTGTAAATTGTGAAGCAAAGAGATACACGGAGAATCTATGTGAATAGAAAATTAAGTAGGCAATATTAGGAAATATAATTCCAGAAGTTCACAAATTTACCAGCCGTTTAAATAGATTTTCTTTCAGTAGTTTTCAGTCGTCTATATAATATATTTATGACACTATTACTAGTAATTTACTTCTTACATTAATGGGCCTATTTTAGTATGATATAATTATATAATATAATCGTAGCCTGGCTCTCTCGTTCTTACTTGTTTTATTTATAACTAATTATTTCCACATAAAGAGTTACAACAAAATCATTTGCTTTTAACTCAAATAACATTTTAGTGTTTCCTTGAAACTATAGCTGACGTCTTCGTTTAGTTGTACTTTCTCCAGTTTAAATTAAATTCCATGAGCGTTGATAAGTGTTGTAAATGTTTATTTCAGTTTCTAACGCTTGGCTAATGCCAATTTAAGATATTTGTGCGCCGACACAAAGCTTAATCTTAACGTTAACCATCAACACGCCATAAACTAAACTGTCCCCAAGTTTACCGCGCACCCAATCGCCAAATCGTAATCTCTAAGAAATTTCAACGATTATTGTGAATGATAAGCCGGCCCAACTTAGCAGCATACCCCCTATTTGGAGCCCTATATGATTGTTATACTAATATTTTATTAGATTTTCAGTCAGTTAGTTTTCCATCGAACGTGTCGCGGATCGGTCGAATTTCTATCGTGAGATTCCCAAAAGTGAATGTGACCCTGAGGAAAGGTAATACTCGAACTGAACCACAAATGATTATATAAGAAGCGGCTTCTTGTTAATTACGATATGAGACATGTGAGAACAAGTGAAAAAGTGATCTCTAATGAATAAAGAAAAATGTTATAATTGCAAAAGTGTTACAATAAATGCGACTATAATAAATAAATTGGTTGGCCAAGTTATCGCCAAACTTAACGGCCTTGAATATATTGTTTTCACTATCGCGGTTCCCCATGTTTACTGCCCAATAAATTGTGCTCTGTTTGAAAAGGTTTTCCTCTCCTTTCTCAGATGACGTTCGCCAGCTTTGACTTGGATTCCGACCAAAAGGCGCCTCGCAAAGGCAACAAAAAGTGGCCCTGGTATGGTGCCCCCATTTTCTGTGCGATTTGGTTCACGATCTTCTATGTGGCGGTCATTCCGAGTTTCTTTTCCTATCCAAAAATGTTGTATGAGCGCGACGAGGCCAATCACCCCGATGAGTTTATCGGTGAGCGGGCCATGAAGTTGTTGGCCGAGTACTCAGCGATTGGCAACAAAATGGTTGGCTCTGTCAACAACGAGGAGCACACCGTGAACTTCATCAAGCGAGAGGTGCAGCAGATTGTGGAGCACGCCCGCTCCGATCTCTATGACTTTGAGTGGGAGGTGCAGTATGCGTCTGGCGCCTTCTACCTGTGGAACGTGGCCACCAGCTACGACAATGTGTCCAACATTGTGGTCAGAATCAGCAGAAAAGACTCGCCCAACGATAACTACTTGCTGGTAAACTCTCACTACGACTCTGAGGTGAAGACTCCAGCAGCTGGCGACGATGGCGTCATGGTAGTCATCATGCTGGAGACTCTGCGCGTCATCTCCCGCTCGGATCGGCCACTGGACCATCCTGTGGTGTTTCTCTTCAACGGCGCCGAGGAGGCCAACATGCTGGGCTCACACGGCTTCATCACAACCCACAGATGGGCGAAGAATTGCAAGTAAGCAGACGTTATTTAATTACAATTTGAATTTTATAATCTGTTTATAATTTTTTGCTACTTTTTAATTTAATTGCAAATGTTTTTCTTAGTCGATCATCAATGACTATTGACTTAGGCTCCCGTAATACTTAATCTTCGCTGATTAACTAAAAGGAGAGCTATCATTTCTAACTCTATCTTATCTTTTAACTAATAATAGCTAATAACTAACATGGTATCGAAAACTAAAACAAATAACTAATTATCTAACATTTCATCTAAGCAGATTAGATTTATTTCTGGGTTTTCCCTAATCTCTGCGGCGAATGCTGGGATAGATTAATATTGTTTTAATTCCCCCAGAACTTTTCATTTCTAATCAATAATTTTTTAATAAATTCTCCGTGTATTTGCAATCTTTGATTTAAAATGTATAACGAATATATTTTTATTTTCTTATTTTAAATTGATACTGGTAAATTTTCAATGTAGACTGTTTAGAGTCGATTTTAAAATAAAATGGAAACAATTTTTTTAGAAAAATGCATAGTAAACAATTAAAAGTAAAAAAATTATAATTCAAAATTTAGGAATTATCAAAAAATTGGTTCTTACTTTTGCGATTGAAAATAATTGTTGTTAAATCTTTATAAATTAACGTGAATAATTAATAAATCGTATATTACAGGGCACTCATCAACCTGGACTCGACGGGATCGGGAGGAAGGGAGGTGCTCTTCCAAACGGGACCCAATCACCCGTGGCTGATGAACTACTACCAGAAGCACACCCCGCATCCCTTCTCCGTCACCCTCGCCGAGGAGTTGTTCCAGAACAACTTCATACCCTCCGATACGGACTTCCGCATCTTCCGGGACTTTGGCAACGTGCCCGGCCTGGACATGGCCCATGCCCTCAATGGCTACGTGTACCACACAAAGTACGACAACTTCAAGAATCTTGCACGAGGCACCTACCAATCCACGGGTGAGAATGTACTCGCTCTGACCTGGGCACTAGCCAACGCTCCCGAGCTGGACGACACTGCTGCCCACGAGGAGGGACATTCGGTGTTCTTCGACTACCTGGGCTGGTTCATGGTCGTCTACACCGAAGCGGCGAGCATTGCCATCAACACGGTTGTGTCTGTGGTTGCTCTCATCGCCATTGGCATCTCCATCTTCTTCATGACCAAGCAGCCGGATGCGGATGCCCCCAAGGCCATCGTCCTGCGGTTCTGTGTCATCTTCGTGGTGCAGTTGGGCGCTGTGATCATTGCCTGGGCACTGACCATTCTCGTGGCTGTGTTCATGGATGCCGTCGGCCTGGGTGAATCCTGGTACTATGGCATTTGGATGACGTTCGGCCTGTACTTCAGCACCTTCTTCTTCGGCCTGGGCCTGTTGCCCGCCTTCTACATTCAGTGGACGAAGCACAAGACGAACATGAGGCTCAACGACACCATCGCCTGTTTCATGCATGCCCACTGCATCCTGATCGTGCTCATCTGTGTGATCCTCATGGGCATGGGCATTCGCTCTGCCTTCTTCCCCATGTTCGGCTTGTTCTTCTACACAATTTCTGTGCTGCTCCAACTAATCTTCAAGCTGATCTTCAAGAGTAAGTGAAACACTTAGATCGTAACTTGCTGATCTCATATATTCCTGCTTCCCCAGAGAGTTTCTTCATGTACGTCCACTTACTATGCCAGTTGGCGCCTTTTCTCTTCTACACCTTCCTGAACTACGAGTTTCTGCTGGTCTTTGTGCCCATGCAGGGACGCGATGGTCCCGACAGCAAACCCGACATGCTCCTGGCTCTCTTCATAGCCCTGATGACGATGCACTTCGCAGGCTTCATTGTGAGTTCAAGTCTAAAAAAACATGCTTGAATATGTTGACAATCCCTTGAACAACTTTTCAGATACCAATCCTCTTCAAGTTCCGCAAATCGAGGATCTTTATCTCGATGTTTGGCGTCATCACCATCATATTCATCATCTTGGCCGCCACGCCAGCTGGTTTTCCCTTCAAGGCGGATGTTGCAGCGCAGCGCTTTTATGTCCTGGTAAAGCAAAGTTTCCTAGCTTGTGAAAATTCCTCTTTAATCTGTCTACTTTTTTGTAGCACACTGAACGCGTGCTGCACAACGAGGACTCGACGATAACCAGGGAGTCTGGCTTCTACGTGCAGCCCGTGGACACTCGTTACTCCGAGCTTTATGATACAGCGCTGAAGAATGTGGAGCCCGCCAGCTGGCTTTCCGAGAACTGTGCTGCCGAACCTTTCTGTGGATTGCCGCTCTACAGCGGACGCTGGCTGGACTGGAAGTAAGTCGAGATGACACAAAGCCAAGCTAATATATTAATTTGATTTCTTGATTTTTCAGGGACAGTGCACGCTGGATCTACAACGAGGCGCCTGTGTTTCCAGTGACCACGGAGCTGACAGAAGTCTCCAGGCAATCCATAAGTGCAACCAAAAAGCGCTACGAGTACAACATGAAGACGGGCGATCGCATTGTCATCTTCATCGATCCCAAGGCGAATGTGAAGATCACCAACTGGTCGGTGGATGAAACCATCTTGTTGGATGGAAGGAAACCCCCTTACTTTATATACCACGTCTTCTCCATGGTCACAACTCCTTTCAACTTCTGGCTGGAGTTCGAGCACGATGCTGAGAATACAAGTGGACCCTACTTCAAGATGGCAGTGAGCGTCCACTTCCTCTATCACCCAGAATACTACACATCGGAGTTCAAGGAGTTCTTGACCACGTTTCCGGACTGGACGTATACAACCGATTGGTTTGCCTCGTACGAGAGTTGGGTGTTTTAGAGACGAATAAAAAACTGCTGCTGTGACTTAATAAATAAATTTAAAGTATATATTTTTAATACAAATTAATTAATTGTAATTTTGTTTTGGATTTGTCGCAATAATTGTAATTTATAATGCTAGCTCATTAATACGATAATATGACGTGTGTGTTTTGTGTTAGATAAAACACTTTGTTCGTTGGACAATTATCTCTGCACTGAGTATGATGAACAAAAACACTTAACAACAGTTCAGCACAGACATCATGGCAAAAAACACTCGAAATATGAGTACTGAGTGAATAGATAGAGACTGGAGAGTGGAGAGTGGAGAGTGGATACTGGAAGTTGAGTGGTAATATCAAATGTCAGACATTTGCGAGTGCTCTTAGAGCTCCCAGCTGGTGTAGGAACCAATCCAGGCATTTACATGTGCCCAGGGCGGAAACTGGGCCAGGAACTGTCGATAATCCTCCTCTATATGAATATCATCGTGTATTCTGTGGCCCATTATGGCCATTCTGAACGTAGATCCCGACCAATTTGCATTCTCACGCTGCAAAAATAAATGAAGTAAATATCAAATAAATCAAGCATCGTGCCAAGCTCTTACTTTGAATTCCAGATTGAAGCGCAATGGCGTGGGATCCAATGCATATGACCAGTAGATATAATGTGGCGGCGGCAAGCCCTTGTTTAACGGTTCCCTGGTGAATGTCCAATCGACCAGCTTGGCATCGTCCACTGGATCAATGAATATACTTGTGTGATCCGGTCCAGTGATCTCTAATGTGAATATTATATTGGTGTCCGAAGGGGTGTCCTTGCTAATGATCCTCAATGTTGGCATGTAGTATTTGTTGGGCTCAGGACCAGGCACCCAGTATCCATTGGGCCTGCGAATAAAAATTAGTGAATATAATATATATATTTAAAAATTTAATAGGAATATTATTGGTTCTGAAACTCATTGGTATTGTTAAACTATACAATTTCAAAGTATTCTTTTCAGTATTTTGAGTAACAGTATAAAAACAATTATCATTTTTATCTGTAGGTTATAGATTAGTAGTTTAAATATTGTAAAATAATAAAAAAAAATGCATAATATAAATACATATTTTATATGGTCTAAAATATTTATTAATTGTTTAATTATAAAATATCTATTAAAAAATGTATACTCACATTGCTTTGACCCAACGTGTGCTGTAAATGGGAAATCCGCACATGATTTCCGTATCGCATTCACTGCGATTCGCTTTGACGTAGTCGGTGTTCTCGAAGAGAATGCTGTCCAGCGAATTGGGATGCCGATCCAGAGGCATCACATAGAAGCCAGAATCCGTGTGGTTCACCGTGCTGGCCGCATCGCCATTGTGGAAGATGCGTGCCGTGTGCTGCAGATAGAGATTGAGAAAGAAAGTGAACCAATTTATATATAAAAAACAATTGTAAATTTACCACTGAGAAGAATCGCTGCACTGCCGTTCTCTCCACATAGGGGAAGCCCACGGGCGTGGCAGCCAGGATGAGGAAGACCAATGTGCAGATGCCAAAGAGTGAGATGATGGTCTTGGATTTGCGGAATAGACAGAGCAATGGCACTAGGAAGGGCGACAACAGCAGGCAGAACAACGCGGTGTATCCTCCAATCAATAGTTCTGGATTCGAGCTACTCTCGCGTCCCTGCATCGGGGCAAACACTACGTAGAAGGCGTAGCAACAATAGGCGTAGAACATGAAGGGCAGGATTTGACAAATGCAATGGGGAATCAGCCACAAGAAGTCTGCAAGAAACAAAAAGAAAATTAAAAATAATAATTATAATAATAAACATTTAATCTAAATGAATTTTAAATTATAGATTTATTCAATTTGCAGCTATAAATTTGAAAATTATAACTTTATGATTATTTAAAGTTTTTATTCCTTACTGTTATTTATACTATTGTCATTTTCTAATGTCGAATATTCATATTAAGGAGATTATTTAAAGTTTTTATTCCTTACTGTTATTTATATTATTGTCAGTTTCCAATGTCGAATATTCATAGTCAATTTAAAAATGAAATAAAAAATTCAATAATTGCATAAATATTTTCCAATTTTGATCATATAATTACTATATGTTCTCTTTATTATATTTCCGTCTAAGTGAACAGATGTTGACTGGACTTTATTTGCGTTTAAAACTCATAAATATAACACAATTCGGGACATTAGCATCTGAGATATTTGCCTTTAAACGGACAGACAGGCGGAATCATATTTTCACATAAATTGTAAATTATTATTAAATACTTACTTGTTTTATGGGCACATGTGGCCATATTGATGAGCACCGAGATCGTGTAGAAGCCAATGCAGATGAGCAAAATAAAGGCAGAGCGCACATTGTAGCAGATCATTACGATGGTGATCACAGTTAGGATCAGGCAATGCGAGTGCATCAGCAGCTGAATGCCATATCCCAGAGGTAGACCATGCTGCAAATAAAATATGTATATTAAAGTATTCATAAATCCATTGATGATCAAAACCACTAACCTCCTTTGTGCGACTAAAGTAGATGGCGGGCAAAATGCCCAGGCCAAAGAACATGGGGCAGAAGTACAAGCCGAAGATCATCCAAGTCTGAGAGAACCAGGACATCGATAAGTCGACAGCGTCCAGGAAGAATGCTATGGCAATGACCAGAGCGAGACTTAGCACCACGCCGCACAATTGAATGGCGGCCAAGATGCCAAACTTGGCAAAGATGCGACGTCTGAACATGCCCGTGTTGCTGGCCATGCTCCAGATGTAGGCCACGATGGTGATGAGAACCAGCACACAGACACAAATGTTAATGATAACGCCGACATTTTCGGGATAATAGATGAAGAACCAGCCCAGCACATCGAAGAAGATCATATGACCCTCGGCGTATTTCTGTAAGCAAATTGGAGTTTTTGAAATGAAATTGTTTTCAGATTGGTTTGTTCATGAACTCACCGCAGGATCTTCCAGTTCAGGTGCATTGCCCAAAGCCTTGATTAAGCCCAACAGATTGTCGCCAGTCAACTGATAAGTACGTCTGGGTATAAGATTAAATCGATCGTATTTTGTGTGGTACACATAACCATTCAACACTTGCGCCATATCGAGACCTAGATGAAGTAGAGAAAGAGTTAAAACCGAAGAACTTAAGCAGACAACAACTCCTAAATTACCGGGTATATTGCCATAGTCGCGGAATATGCGGTAATCGGTTTCCGAGGGAATGAAGCCATTCTGGAAGAGTTCCTCGCCTATGGTTGAGGCAAACGGATGAGCTACGTGATTGCCATAATACTGAACAGAGAAAGCATTTAATAAGAATCAAAAGAATCGTTTGACAGAAGCCGCTTCGACTACCTTCATTAGCCAGGGATGATCGGGTCCAGACTGAAAAAGAATCTCTCTCCCACCACTGCCAGCTGAGTCCAGATTAACCACGGCACTGTGTGGAGAAACTATGGATTAGATTGCGGTTGGAGTAAGTTCTTAGCTAGGCCAACTTACCGGACATTCTTGGCCCAAGGATGCTGGGTGATGAACGCATGAGAGCCCTGCAGAGGATTCTCCTCGGCGCCATTGAAGAGAAAGATGAGTGAGTAGGTGAGCGGCGTTTCGAACTTGGTGATCACGCGCAGCACCTCCAGCATGATGACGCACATCATGCCCGAATCTCCGGCTCCTGAGCTGCCGGGCACTGAGTCAAAGTGACTGTTGATCAAAAGAGCTGCCGAGCTGTTGGCATTTTTTGGTGAGAGCTTAACCACAACATTCTGCACACTCTGGTACACATTCACCATGGACCAGAGCAGATAGTTGCCGGAGGCAATCTGCACGTCCTTCTCAATGTCGTAGAGATCACGGCGAGAGCCAGCAATGATGTCACTGATCTCGCCGAGCAGCATCTGAACAGCAACCTGCTCGTTGGCTGCGCTGCCCACAACCTTGGGCCCGATCTTCGAGAGCCGGAGAAGTGTGGTCTCGGCACGTGCGCCGATGAATTGTCCCGGCTGTTGCTTCTCATCCTCCAGCGTCTTGAGCGGTGGCATGCTGTGGAAACTGGGCACCACAACCAGATAGTACAGCAGAAACCAGAAGGCCACAAAGAGCGGTGCCCAATACCAGCCGATTTTGCTGCGATTATAGATGATTTTCATGTTCTCATATTTGGAGTTCATTTTGTCGCTGCAAGTGAATAACGAATAACGAATATTGTAATGAATCGCAAGTGCATTGAAGTCCCCCCTCACAACTAGTCACTGAACTCAGGCTAATTGAATTGATTCACTAATGGCCACAGTCATCCACAAACACATCTCCATCCCCATTCCCATCCCCATCACTGTCATTATCGAGACAGTTAGCACGCATGGGTTTTGGAGGCGGAAGCGAGTCACCCCAGCACACACATTGCCCAAAATAATTGAGCAGTCTGATAAGAGATAAGTGGAACAACTCCCCGCCTCCCACTCTTTCCACTCCAAGAACATGTGTGAAACATTGCAATCAAGTGGCTCAGCGCCACACTCCAAGTCGGTGCTGGATGATAGATTAATGTCATTCTGTGAATCAATCACAAGTACTCGCCAAGCATTCACTTGAACACGCAATCTAATGTCAGAAAATCCTATTTGGATTATCATTTCATTTGATTCCACAGAATATTTTAATATCAATCATCAGCAAAAGCAGAATGTCAATTTGTTGGCAGATAACATAAGCTGGTTCCCAGGTAGACAATCTAGCCAAAAAACTACCCAAAATCAGACATATTAATTGGCTGTATTTTTACAGAGGTGAACTCATTTCTCTCATATTTTGTCATAGTTTATTTAAGTTTCGTCACCAGCCTGAACTGCTGATCTCAAAACAACATGTGTTGCACCAAAAACGTCAATGAAAATTTCGATTTTCAAACGGACTGCGCGCGATTAGCTCATAAACAAATAAAAATTACCAACAAAAACAAGAGGAAGACTATACTCGTAGTAAAAACAATGCAAACAATGCAGAAAAAACAAATGAAATTCGCATATTCATTCACTGTCGAAATAATACTCGATCAGAGGATAGAGAAGCGGCCGTAAATTAGGCGGGACACATTTGAACATTTGAATGCAATATTTTTGTTTTTATTTATAGCAACATGGCCCATAATATTCTAGTTTAATGATCTTCCGTTTATATGACTAATGTGTGTATTTGTGAATGATACAATATATTCAAATATTCGCTGTGCAATATATAACAATAATGTGTGCTCTAGTCGAAGATTTAAAAAACTACTACACGAAATGGGTACATAATGAATTCGAATGTACCCTACGGTACATTTTCTGCATAGCCAACAAAAAGCTCGCTGCTACAGACAGATAGTAGTGTGCAAAATGAAAGCCCCAAAGTGCGGATGGGTTTCGCAGGTTGATATACAAATACAAATAGAAAAATGTTTACGCTAAAAAATTAAATGAGACGCTGCGCTATAAAAAACATAATAATGTAAACCTAGCGCCAAATGGTTGCAGATAGCATCGTGTACAAACAAACAAAAAGAGAGGGAAGGAGGGAAAGACAGAGAGAGTGAATAGCAAGTGAAATATAAATTCGTTGTTGTGGCTGATGATTAAAGTGCTCGCAGAATGCAATTGGGGTCCCTGCGACATCGACCCATTTGCAGCAATGCGACGCGTGACCTCCAGGGGCCAGGGACTTCGACGGGGCGATTAAGCGCCCGACGGAGACGTGTTAAAAACAAATTCGCATTAATGCCAGACAGCATCGGAGTGTGTGTAAGTGGAGCAGCAGCAGCAGCGAATACGAGTGTATTCGTAATTATTCACTGTTTGTAAAGGGGACGACGTGTCGTTAATCGATTTAGCATGCAAGTGCCTTAATCAGTTGGCGCTCCAGCGGTTATTATTTATATTTTCCATAAATATCAGAGCGTGTGTGTGTGTGTGTGTGTGTGTGTGTGTGGCCACGCCCACGCAGCAACGAGCTGAAACAAATAAACAAAAGCGAACTGAAATCTCTTCTACTCGTGTGTGGGGAGAGCTAAAGAAAATGCTATTTAAAGAGCATACAAATGGGAAGAAAATCCAAACAGCTAAACAGACGAGGCGTCGGCAATCAAGTGTGACAACAGCAGCAATAGGCAATGCCACATCTACATACACATTCACATTCACGTTCACAGTCGCAGCATTTGTTTTGGTTTCCAAGTTGTTGTGAAGCGGAAGGAGCAGCCCAATCAAAGTATCTGTCAGATACAGCTACGACTGCAGCCACAGCCACAGTCCCAGCAACATTAGCAGATACATGTGCGACATGCGGCAAGGGTCGCGCACAATAGAAAGTCAATAACCTGCCTCTTGACGGTGCAACACTGCAACGCAGCAACTTGCCACACGCAGCACAAGCACAAGACGCAGCCGAGGTAAAGGAAGTTGCGGCTGCCGTTGCTGTTGCCGTTGCTGTTGCTGTTGCCGTTGCGGTTGCCGTTGCTTTGTCGATTGGGAACCAAGAAGTTGCGCGGCCTCGACTCGAGGGCACCACAAGAAGCCAAACAAAGTGTTATAAATACGAGTACTCGCACACTCACTGCAGACACTGCTGAAGAACGTTCTTCCGTAATATGCACTCACAATTTTAATTCTTCTTCTCACACAAATTGGCCGCAGTTCAGTTTTTTCGGGCACAAGACTTGCCGAAAATAAACGAGAATTAAGTTTTTCTTTTACTTTTCTTTCTGTTTTTTTTTTTTGGGCCTCTTTGCTTATATAAAAATGCGATGACAAAATGATCGAACGCGGTCAACAGCAACAGGCAGCAACATGTGCCATCAGCTGACACGAGACGAGGGATCGAGACGCGAACCACCAACAAACACAACCACAACCACAACTGTCGCCTTCGACGGTCGGCGATCGTCTGGCCGGGCACAGAGCGACACAGCAGAAGACGTGAGAGCAAAAGCAAGAGCAAAGAACTAAAGAGCAAAGAGCAAAGAGTCGGAGCAAGAGCATCAACACGATCAACATACGAGAACGAAACGAGAACTTGTTGCGACTCATCGAACTCACTTGCCACCGTTCTTCTCCATGATGTTGCCGTTGTTGCAACTGCACTTGACACACCGCGAAAACGCCGAATACGTTTATTCCCAAATCCAGTTCAACAACTGAATCTAGCCGCCGTGTCCTCAACGTGTACCGGCCGTAGGTCTACTAAACCATTATCCAACTGCCAGTAGCAATTTTATAGCAAACTCCCGAATTGATGGATTTACTGTGGTTAAGCCACAATTGCCGCCAGGCTGGGGGCTTATCATTCGCCCACAGAATTGGACCCACTATCGCATCAACAGCATTATAAACAGCAAAGAGAACCGACGCAATTCAACACATTGGTACGAGGGCAATTCCATAAGTGCTATCGAACGTATTTACAATATCTTAGTCGCTCATGGAAAGCTACACGAAAAACTAACAGACTTTAGTAGACGATGCTCACTCGCAAACTGCAAAATCATGAATATTAAACAAAATTATTCTTTGATCTCAAGAAAAGCAACTATTTATAAATCAATGGAATATGGTAGGACAACAATTCTTAAGACATAATGAAAAGCCTGGTCATTTCGACGTATTTATTTCGTACAGTTCTGCTTTTAATTAAGTTCAATAGTGGGAAGTTCTATATCCTTACCTATCATAATCATCAATTAATGTTTACAATATCTTAGTCGCTCATGGAAAGCTACAGAATAAATAAAAGACTTTAGTAGGCGATGCTCACTCGAAATCCGAAAAATCATTAAAATGAGTGTCCTTCTAAGATTAAACCAAATTATTCTTTCATCTCAAGAAAAGCAACAATTAATATATCAATGGAGTATCTATTATATTGTAGGACAACAATTTCTTAAGACATAATGAAAAGCCTGGTCATTTCGACGTATTTATTTCTTAAAGTTCTGCTTTCAATTAAGTTTAATATTGGGAAGTCCTATATCATTAACTATCATAATCATCACTTAATGTTTACAATATCTTAGTCGCTCATGGAAAGCTACACGAATAACTACCAGACTTTAGTAGACTTTAGTAAAATGTGTGCGCTTCCTTTCAATATTAAACCAAATTATTCATTCAAATCAAGAAAAGCAACACGGTCAATTAATATACTATATAAATGGAATTAATATATTATAGGACAACATATTCTTGCATTGTCTTCTAATGTGAATTCATTTGAATATTTTCAAATACAAGAAACCTACACGTTTAAATTTTAAGCTTATAAAAGTAGCCCTATATCGTATTTGTATTTATTTTGTGTTATTTGATAAATAAGTTTATGTTCTTAACAAGCTTTCTGTTATCGTTGTGGAAACTTAATCTTTTGGGGTGACTGACGCCAATTAAGTCTTATTTTTTTTTGGTTGCAAAGTTAATTGGTCTTCAGTTTTGTACGTCACAAAATATAATTCTTTTATTAAGTTTTTAAGCCCAGGTCTATTATTTATTATTTATTATTTATTAATTATGGTTCTGCTTACGATTGAATTTGTATATACTATCATAAAATAATTTAATTACTTACAAATATTTTACTTCAACCGAATGCATTATTTGGAGACCAACAATACGTGATTATTATTTTAAAAGCCTTTAGCAACCCTCGACCGGAAACTGTATTCGGGGCCTGGCTCAAAGGTATGGATGTGAATTGCGGGTTATCTATCGGAGTGAAGGGTCGAGCAAGTCCTTATCAAATCGAATCACAAATACCACTACTTACATATATACAGACCGATAAGCCTGTGACTTCACTATTAATTAGCAATAATTGCTACCATAATTGATAAGTGTTTGGAGATTATTTCTCGAATGTTTTGGATTAAGGTGCAAGTCTCAAAGCTCTTTGATTTCTGCTGTTTTCATTCGAGTGCAAGACAGTGCTCCACACACCTATATAAATACATATATACCCACATGTTCATCAACAATCAACAATTAGCATCATGGCAACACGTGTTGACTCTCGTATTGTGGCACCGAAAACATTTTTGCCATATCAAAATTCAAATCCAAATATTGTTGATATTTTTAGTCACGGATTTTGAATATTCAAAAAAAAGTTCACTTTTGTTTACGTATTGCGAATATTATCGCTGAATACCCTGCCTTATTCATTTAGATCGGATAGTTCTTACTGATTAAAACACTTTGTGATATTTGATATTTTATTGAAAATATTTTGAATAAACAATTCTTTAAATTTTATAAATATCTGGTTTGGTGTTTATATTTATGCTTTCGCGATTTCGATTTGTGTAGAGGGCATCTTTGAGTTGAATTCAACTTTCTACAGCATTCCTGAACAAAAGCATCATTTATATATATAGTACTTGTATATATACTTGAATATCGAAGAGTTTACTATTCCACTCGAGACCCATTGAGATTGTGGCAATCTCGAAGACGAGAATTAGCTGTCAACTGCAGCTCTTCAAGAAGATTGTTGATATTTTATCTATGAATGGCAGAACAGGCTGCAATAAATGTTTTCAACAAGGCAATTCTAGTGCTTCATATTTATTGGCCAATGTGAGCTGATAAGTTGATAAACTTTTAATTGTTAGTGGGAAGAAATGGTTGTTTTCAAGCTAATGGGTATTTCTGAGTATATTTTGGTAATTAGATAAATAATAGCCGTTTAATATAGATTTCTATTTAAGTTATGTTCTGAAATATGCAATTATAATGTGGCCCATATTTAGCTTTTTATCTTTCTGCCAAATATGGAAAGTTATTTGGGCAATCTCAAATCTTAAATCGCTGCCGTTCAGTTTCGGCTGTCGAGCAGTCGAGCGCGAAAATCCGAGTCCGAGAAATTGTAGTTGACATAATTTTTTCGGATGGGCAACGAGTCAATTTCCCAGCAATCGGTGCATTCAAGCGGCAACAAAAAAACAAAACGGCAAAATGAACAAGTGTATGCAAACACACACACAGACACAGAGCAATGCTAACAAAATGTTATTTAAATGCAAACAATTTGTTAATCAAGCAAAAACAAAGTAACTAGATATCTGATGCTTTCCCGGCCCAATCGAGAATTTGCGAGCGAAAAAAAAACAGAGACAAACGATGTGACAAACAAAAGAATGCAATGACACACAAAACTGGAAACTGAAATGGAATCAACAAAACGACGCAGAAATTAATTAGTTAACTCTGTAGAGGAAAATGACATTACAAAACCAGAGATAGACAGAGAGACAAGTGACATAGGCAGCCAGGCACAACAGTCGCCTATGCGGGCCTCTATCTGGGCTGGGGCTCGGGCTCGGGTTTGGCTCTGGATCCAAGTGGATGCCACAGACACTTAGTCAGTCAGTCAGTGAGTGGGAGAGGCATCGGTACGTCGCCTACAAATACCTTCCACATACTATGTTATATTCGTAGCCCAATGACGTTGGAATCGCGATTCGTTCTTCGCTCTTCGTTCTTCAGTTACTAGATAAATACCCGACGCCGAGTGAAGTGCGAGTAAACTTCTGAGGCTCCATGCCGCCGAGTAACCGGGCGTAAACGTATTTTTGCCAAAAGAGAATATCACATTTCATCACCATAAAGATAAAACTGGTGGAGAAACAAAGTCAAAGTGCTATAACATTAACAGTGCGCGACTACCATACAGGTGTTTGAAAACTACCGTATCAACAAGTGCGATAATAGCATTCAATAAGACAAAAATCAAGCTGCTCGTGGGGCACAATAATTGCCAACGTTTAGATATTGAATGCCCTCGATAACTCTTTCGCACGCAATTAGTATCGAGACCTATTTTAGCGGCGCTCCACGGGACTTGAGTCCTCAATTGTAAAGTTTAAGTGGCCGTTGCAAGACGTATTCGATCTTGGCGGTTTGGTTTTTTAAATCAACCTAACCTGAAGTGCTGCTGTTGTGAAGTGCCATTAAAAGTGTAGTTCGTTCAGCAGATATTATTAAAATGGGTGTATGTATTACATTTTTACCACAATTAAAATAAGAAAAAATTAAATCTTTTAACGACTATTGAATAAATATTAATTTCAATTAAATGTACAAAAAAAGAAAAATCGAGAAAAAGTTGGGAAGAGTATCAAATTAATTTTGTCAGTGAAAATGAATTACCACTAATGAAATTAAATTAAAAATATAAAAAACGTGAACAAGTTGGTGTCGACTGCAAATCAGTTTTGTTAATGAAAGTTAATTACCACTAGAATTGAAATATTATAAAGTTTAAAAAATTTCCTTAGCACTTGATTGTACTAATATGAATAATATATTTTTTTGAATTTAATCATAAGATGGAAATATGAGAATCACTTGAAAGAAATAATTATGATGTAAAATTTAAGAAGTGAAATCACAGAAAAAGTAGTCATTTTTATAAAAAGTTTTCTAATTCTATTAATTTGATAAATTTTAAAATGGTTCTAAAGTGGAATATTTAGAAAAGTGTGAACTTTGTTATCCAAAATCAAAAGTAAAGTGCCTAAGATTACCTAGGTTCATAAATTTGCTAGTATGCTAAGCAGTCATCGAAAGAGCAATCTATGCTTTCATATCGATCAAATTAAATTTGGTTTACTAAGTTGCTACTCAAGTGCTAAGCACGTTTCCAACGTGTGCAAGATCCCAATTGACTTATCGCTTCAGTTCAAATCGGCCAGAAACTAATCGAATGTATATGGCTAATCATCGTTTTATCAGATAACGCGAAACAATGTGAATAACTGTGTTTGTGGCAAAAGATCAAAGACACCGATCGTCAATCGATTTGCCAATTTAAAACTGTTTTTTGTGTCGACAGTTGCTAATGTTTGATGACTGATTGATAGCCAGGTTGCTTATCGCTGCATTGCAACACACACATATTGCAGAACGAGTATTCCTCGCACTTATCCAAGAGCTTAGTCCACACGCCAGTGAATCACTGAGAGAACAGTCGCGTGTTCACAGCTCAGTTTGGATTTCAATGTCAGGCATTATTCCGCAGAATGCCGCTTCATATATTGCAAAGGAATCTCTTATCTTTGCAGCAATATACGGGTAGCAATAACAACTCAATTCACTTCCCGGGGGGCCTGATAACCGACTTTATCGGCGTGGGCATAATTAATAAAGAATTTACCTTTGTGGGCAAGTACATGCTTCCATATCGTACACATGAACATCATATTGTAATCCAATGGCCGGACAATGTGCGCTCATGTAAGCGCAGGTAATTAGCCCGGCCGTTTAGCTGATTAGCCCTGACATTGGCTCATTGCGAGCAATCAGTGTGCGATGTCCCCTCGTTTAACTCGACTTCTGATTAGATATCCACTGACTGTCGGCAATCGTTGCTCGGCCATAAACAGTGCTATAATTATAGTTAATTGACCACTTCTAATTCAGTAATAGGCAATAATCGTTAAAATATTTACCTTCTTTCACTTTCTCGTCCAGTTCAACTCCAAGTACCATATCGACGTGGACTTCGAAGTGCCCAAGAAGCTGCAATGGTATTATGCTCCCGCCTTCTTCGGCTTCTGGTTCATCCTCTACCTGTCCCTGGTCAACACCCAAGTCAACCACATACCCCGAGGCCTCACACGCAGCGAGGAGGCCTCCCATCCGGATGCCTTCATCGCTCAGCGGGCCGAGGACACGCTCATCGAGCTGACTCGCATTGGGCCGCGTGTCGTGGGCAGTGTGGCCAACGAGGTCACCACTGTCCAGTTCCTCAGGGATGAGGTGGCCAAGGTGCAGGCCGAGGCGAACGAACGCTTCGAGCTGGAGCTCGATGTGCAGCAGGCGTCGGGCGCCTACATGCACTGGACCATGGTGAACATGTATCAGGGCATCCAGAATGTGGTCGTTAAGCTGAGCGAGAAGGGCAACACCAACGAGAACTATCTGCTGATCAACAGCCACTACGATTCCGTGCCCGGCAGTCCGGGTGCTGGCGACGATGGCTCCATGGTGGCCACCATGCTGGAAGTGATGCGCGTCATTGCCAAATCTGATGGCCCACTGGCTCATCCGATAATCTTCCTGTTCAATGGCGCCGAGGAGAATCCCTTGCAGGCATCGCACGCCTTCATCACGCAGCACAAATGGGCCAAGAACTGCAAGTATGTTGAAGTTGTTTAGACTTAATCCTACTTTTTATTACATGAGTATTGCCATGCACCTTACAGAGCACTCATCAATCTGGACTCTGCTGGCAGCGGGGGTCGTGAGATCCTGTTTCAGTCGGGACCCAATCATCCCTGGCTCATGGACTACTATCGCAAGGTGCCGCATCCGTTTGCCAACACATTGGGCGAAGAAATCTTCCAGGCTGGTTACATTCCATCCGACACAGACTTTCGCATCTTTCGCGACTACGGCGGAGTTCCCGGCCTCGACATGGCCTACTTGTTCAATGGCTATGTCTACCACACCAGATACGACCGGGTCAATGTCTTTCCACGCTCATCCTTCCAGCACACGGGCGACAATGTGCTGTCGCTAGCCAAGGCTCTGGCCAACGCTCCTGAGCTGGACGACACTGCGGTGAGTAGCAGCCTGAGTCTTGGAGGGAACAATCTCTATTTGCATCTGGTTGCAGGCCCATGCCGAGGGTCACAATGTGTTCTATGACTTTCTGGGCTGGTTCATCATCTTCTACACGGCAACCACTGGGGTTATAATCAACGTGATCGTCAGTGTGATTGCTCTGCTGGCCATCGGCGTCTCCATCTACTTTATGTCGGTGCGATCAGGCTGCAGTCTTGGCGGTGTCATGACCCGCTTTGGCATCGTCTTGGGCATCCAGTTGGTCTCCTTGGCATTGGCCTTGGGACTGGCGATCCTTGTGGCTGTCTTCATGGACGGCGTTGATCGTTCGATGAGCTGGTTCACGCAAATGTGGCTCATCATCGGTCTGTACTTGTTCCCCATCATCTTCGGCATGAGCATACTGCCCGCTCTGTATCTGGAGAAGACAAAGAAGGATCTGCTCAGTCTGGGATTTCGAGTGCAGCTCTTTATGCACTCCCATTGCATCTGCTTGGTCATCTTACTGATCGCTCTGACGGCCATGGGCATACGATCGGCCTGCTTCCTGATGCTCTGTGTGTTCTTCGACATCATCGCACTGATCGTCAATCTGGTGACCAAATGGCACCGCAAAGGTTTGTACTTTAGGTGATGTGGACTGAACTTTCCTTCAATCATATATTATGTTCTATTCTTCTTAGCCTATTGTTTTGCCATTGCCGTCATGATCTGCCAGATACTGCCCTTCACCTACTTCACATACATTCTGACCGCACTCCTTATGACCATCGTGCCCATGATAGGACGTTCTGGAGCCACATCGAACCCGGACATGGGCATAGCTTTGGTTACCTGGCTCTTTGCCATCTTGTTTTTGGGCTTTATTGTAAGTGTTGACAGCATAAGTAAAGTGAATTCTATTAGATTGTCCATCGAATTACAGGTGCCGCTCATCATGTTCTTCCGCAAGACCAGAACCATCGTTCTGTGCTTCTTTGCTGGCACCATTTTGTTCATCATCATTGCGGTAACGAACGTGGGATTCCCCTATCAGCCCAAGACTTCAGCGCAACGCTACGCCGTGATAGTGAGTTAACCTTAAACAATAATGTTGCAATTTAATAACTACATTATAAATCTTTCCATTAGCATGCCCATCGAGTGCTCCACAATGCTGATGGCACAATTCGCACCGATGAGAGCGGCATTTACGTTTATCCCCAGGATCGTCGCATCAATATTGCTGAAGGTTTGCAAAACATTTCTTAGTTATTGAAGCATTTCTAATTCCAATATTCTCCTCCACATAGATCAGATAAACGCTCTCGGGCAGACACACAAAGTCAGCGAATATTGTGAAGAGGAAATGTTTTGTGGCATGCCACTTTACAACCACCGTTGGCACAAGGCTCGCGAGTACAGCTTGTGGATACCTGTCAATGAGAAGCCACAGATTCCCACCACGTATCCTAGTCTAACGCTGCAGGACACCGAAGAGCTGGAGGACTCGAATCAGAGGCGTTTCAATTTCTCATTATCTGGACCCGATCACATGACCATTTTTGTGAATGTTAAGAACGATGCCAAGCTGCTGGATTGGTCTTTCAATGAGACGCTAATCAAGGAGAATCAATCTCCGCCCCACTTTGTCTACTTCTCCTATGGCCTGGACAGCAGTCCACTTGAGTTTACCATCGATGTTGAAGTTAGTATTTTACATTTCCATAGTTTCTGCTTGGCATTAACACAAATTATGTTCTTCCAGAAGACAACATCATCGTTTGACACGCCCACCTTGGAGATTGGCATTGGCGGCCATTGGGTGCACCATGAATCCTTGAGATCACAGAGCTTTAGTGCCCACATCGACAACTTCCCTGCCTATACATATGTGCAGGCTTGGGTGGGCACCTACGAAAGTTGGTACTTCTAAAGGGGCCAACAGTATAAATTAAGCTAATTAAGCTAATAACATATATATAATATTTGTATACTAATTGTAGTCCTTAAGTTGTTGTACTATTGTAGAACCACTTCCCGATTAACTGTAATATACTTTTATTGAATCTGAAAAATAAATATATTTAGTTGTTTACATATTTGACATTATGTATTTTTTATATTTTATTTTAAGCAAATTGGATGAAAGGAGGCGAAAATTAGGAAGAAACTAGCTGAATAGCACCAAGTGAATAAAATCTAAACAGTATCTGAATTCTCCAACATTTTCTTACTCTCTACCCATAGTGTAGAAGAGTATTAAACTTTAGTACCAATAAAAATGTATCTAACAGGCAGAAGGAGGAATCCCCGAAGAATATCCGAATTGTTCTTCAGTATTAACAGTCGAGATGATATAGCGATGTCACCCACTTAAATTACACAAAATAAGAAATATTGTTCAATTGATTCCTGAATATTTAAAATCTAAGGAATGAAAAACATATACATTCATAAAAAAACAATTCAATATGTTAACAAATAAGAAAGCTACAGTCGAGAGTGCTCGACCGTATGATACCCGCAACCCATTCCGAGAGAAAACAAAAAACTTAAATGATATTTTAACAAAAAATATACCAAATATACTTGTTTTTTTGTATATATTTGAAAATAGCGAATAAAAATCCATGACACCGTTATGGTCACACTGTCAACTAAACAAACAAAGCGCGGGCAAATGCAAGTGAATTTTCCATATAAAATTGATTCTTTAATAACTTCCTTGTTTTTCATTCGATCTCAATCAAATTCACAGGAATCAAAGAGAATGTAATTATTAATATACATACCAAAATTCAATGCTAGGTCTTTTATTACGGCTTTTACAGACTTTTGGGGGCGGAAAGGCGCGTGGCACCCAACATTTGAAATAAACTTGATCTGCGTAGGACCTATAGGAGTACTGTCCCCAAATTTGGTAGCTCTAGCTTTTATAGTCTCTGAGATCTAGGGGTTCATACAGACGGACAGACGGACATGGCTATATCGTCTCGACTGTTGACACTGATCAAGAATATATATACTTTATGGGGTCGGAGATGCCTTCTTCTGCCTGTTACATACATTTTCTATTGGCACTAAGTTATAATACCCTTCTACCCTATGGGTAGCGGGTATAAAAATCAGGTGCAGCGGACTTAGTTGATTTGATTGAAAATGTGAACGTGTAAATTTTTAAATATTTTCAACATAAAAGTACATTCGTTTAGCAAATATAATTTCTCAAGTTGTTTATTCTCTGAAAAAGGTTAGCGGGTATGTCACTGTCGAGCACTCTCGACTTAATCGCAGGTTATAAAATACAAATATAAATGTGGGATGAAAGTATTTATAGTATCCATATTATCTAATCTATTAATATTTTAAAGAAAGCTCGTTCAAGAATTTTCAACAGCCTTGCCTCTATAAAATAGTTCCAGATCTTACTTCAGATATGATGTTAATCTCTAAATAGTTTGCACACTCTTAAAGGGGCTTGACTTCATTAGTAATTTATTTTGTAATCACAGTTGATTAAAGGAGATTAGGTTGTTCGACAATTTCATCAAGTGCGTATTTGGTGTTGTAAATGTTGATTTGCTGAAATGAATATAGTAGATATGCAATCGCCATTTTGGAATGTGATACATCGAATTCAGCTTACTGATTAAGCAGTGTATTTATTCGGCTTTATCGAGCGGGCGATAAGGAACATAGACACATCATTCTCTTGACGACCACTAAGCAAATTTCCAATTAAACCCTATTCTCATTAGCAGGTGCTTTACAAGCGCTTACTAATTTATTGATGTGTGCTAAATAGGAGACGCGTGTTTCTAATTCATGAAATAATAAAACTATTGTAAATGCTGATAATAACTTATTATTATGGTATATCCAAGAGCTACGCTTTAGCTTTTGTTTTCGAGTCAGGTAGCTCGTCAGAGTGATATAATTGCCGACGACCATCCGATATCGACAATTTATATCGAAGTATTTTTAACGAACATATATACAGAGAGTGCCGCCTATAATAAGAGAGCTTCCGATAAATGCAACCAATAAAAAGTTGATATTTTTTGTGGTCATTCTGATAAAGAGGGTTGATCGATAAGTTTGTCTCAAAAAATAATATTAAGGCATTTTATAATCGTTATATCTGCAATTAGCTTCAGTTTTTAAATTAACCGCCCTCGCAGCCACTTTAATCAGGAGTCTACTTTATATGATGTTATTATTACCCAATTTTGCCAGTTTTACACATTAAATTTATGTTACGATAGTACTTGATTGGTATAAAATAGCCAAACGTACGCATTACCCAATTAGTTCATTTTTGCCAACCATCGGACTCACCACAAAAGGATACAGATTCAATTATCAACTATCAATATGAGCGACAAAGAGAAACTTGTAAGGACTAGCAGATAGCAGTGACTGAATATCGGTTGAACATCAGAATGTAACAATATATAATATAAATGATAATATATTTAATAGATCCTGCAAGAGTGTGGCTCACTATCAGCAGAAGCCACGAGAAAAGATAAAAATGGAAAGCTGCCCTGGTACTTTGCGAGTGGTTTCTTGCTATTCTGGGGACTCCTCTTCTTTGCGATTGTAATACCATTCTTATATCGATTGCCCACTGCTCTCACAATGGAAGACGCAGAGAGGAATGTATTCATTGCCGAACGAGCATACAAAGATCTGTATGGCCTCTCCAATCTTGGTACCAAAATGGTTGGCAGCAAGGAAAACGAAGTTGATGCGGTTCAGTTCCTGTTGCAAAAACTGTATCAAATCAAGGAAGATTCACTGAAGGAATATTTCGATATTGAAATTGATTTGTCGCAAGCTTCTGGTGAATTTATTTACTCAGACTTGATCAACAAATATCAAGGCGTTCAAAATATTGCTGTGAAATTCAGTTCGAAGAATAGCACAAGTCAGAATTGGTTACTGGTAAACAGTCACTTCGATTCGAAGCCAGTAACACCATCGGCCGGCGATGCTGGATTCATGATAGTCGTCATGTTGGAGATCTTGAGAGTGATGTCAACTACAAGGCAAATCTTCGAGCATCCCATTGTCTTTCTGTTCAATGGAGCCGAAGAGAGTTTTTTGCTGGCCTCACACGGTTTCATGACTACTCATAGATGGGCGGGCAATTTAAAGTAAGTTTTAAACCTCACCAATTCAAATGTTTTATCTAAATCAGTTCAATTACAGAGCCTGTGTAAACCTTGATGCTGCGGGTAGCGGAGGCAGAGAAATTCTCTTTCAGACTGGGCCCAACCATCCTTGGCTAGTGAACGTAAGTGGTAAACTCACAATACAATATTGGAATTGATTAAATGAAATATTGTAATTCCTATTTTTGCAGTACTATTTCTTGTATGCCAAACATCCCTTTGGGACCACAGTGGCTGAGGAAATTTTTCAGTCGGGTGCCGTGCCATCTGATTCCGACTATAGAATTTTCAAAGAGCATATGCCAGGTAATTATTATTTACGACGGTAATCAGCAGACATACTGATAAAGTGAACCGCTTCTCATTGGTTTTAAAGGTTTGGATTTTGGACAGGTTATCAATGGATATATTTATCACACGAAGTACGACACCATCGATGTGATTCCCCGTGAATCATTTCAAAACTCTGGAGATAACGCTCTCAGCATAATTCGCGGTCTGTCCAATGCAACTGAATTGCGAGACACGGAGGTAAGATTCAACTTAATCCAAGAATTTATACTAGAGAATAATTCAAATCATTCTTCGATCTATTCACAGGCACACAAGACTGGGCATGCCATTTACTTTGATTTCCTCGGGCTCTACTTTTTCCATTACTCTGCATCAACTGGCCGATCACTGAACATTGGAATTGCTGGAACTGTCCTCGTGTTGGTTTTTGTTTCAATGTGGCGTATGGCAATTGTGTCTCAAGTCTCAATATGCCGTGTGATCTGGTGGTATCTCCTGGTACAAGTGATGCAGATTATTTCATTTGTACTTGGACTTGCACTTCCGATAGTGGTCACGTATGCGATGGATTCCTACGGGTTATCACTAACCTACTACAGTAACCCCTTGCTACTAATAGGGCTATATGTCTGCCCCGCCTTGTTGGGCCTCAGTCTACCCATCACGATCTACTACAGCCTGCAGGGCAACGTAAGTCTGCACATATATTCATAAATATTACTTTACTGATCACATTTTTTTTACAGCGTAAAATCTCAACTCCATACCATCTTCAGCTCGCTTTGCACAGTCAGGCCGTCATACTGGCGGTTCTTACCATTTCCTTTACATCCCTGGGTATCCGTTCCTCGTATATATTTATGATTCCTCTTCTCTTTTACGGGATTTCATTAATTCTTAACCTAATGACCATATTGCACGACCTCGGCTATGCCTGGACTGGTCTCTTAAAATTGAGCCAAGTTGTTCCGTTCCTGTACAGCAGCTATCTCATGTATCTATTTATTGTGATCCTAACTCCGATGATGGGCCGCAATGGCAGCGCCTCCAGCCCAGACTTGGTCATCAGTGTTTTAGCTGCTCTAGGAACGATTCTATCCTTTGGTTTCTTGGTAAGTGATACATGATTTTCCATTAAAGCATGGATATAACTTGTTCCACAGGTGCCGTTGATCAACACTTTCCGTCGCCCAAGTCTTGTGATATTCACTCTGATCGCCACCATAGCTCTCACCGTATACCTTGCCAGCAGCACCCAATTGGGATTCCCATATCGCGCAAAGACAAGCGGACTTCGAGTGGCATTCCTGGTGAGTGATCATCGGAGAGTAATGAAGCCATCAATATAATATAATTATTTTCAGCATGCTCGAAATCGGTTCTACGAATACGACGGCTCTCTAAGCAAGGAAGAGTCGGGTTATCTGTTTAACTTCCAGGACCGTCGAGAAGAGAAAGCTCTAGACGGCACAGATGTTGACTTGACCGGCTTGGTCAGTATCAAAACCAAGTGTTATACTCAAATGATGTGCGGCATGCCATTGTATGATTTCCGTTACGTTGACAATCGTTTGCAAAGCAAATGGCTGCCACGATCGGAGCCCATTATTCTGCCAGGATCAACAAAACTGGACTTGCTGAGCAAAACCATCGTAAACACAACAACAGTTCGATTTGAGTTTAATCTGACAGGTCCTCCTCAAATGAACATATTCATTCAACCCTATGATGATGTTAAGATAATTAAATGGTCATTCTCAAGCCAATATCTCGAGGAACCTCCGGCATATCCATTGTCTTACCATATCGGCTTTAACTACGGCAATGATAGCTCGCCCTTGAACTTTTCCTTTGAGCTTTACGTAAGTTATTGCCATTTTAAATGACCCAAATTTCTTACTTACAGTTTATGTTATTTTTGTTGTAGAAATGGAATGGAAAATTTGACGTCCCTCTGCTTGAATTGGGAATAGCAGGACACTACATTGGATATCCTCGTGATAAGGAAGCCGAAAAGTTCGCATCTTTGTTTCCTAAATACGCTATTCTGGCCGATTGGCCCTCCTCATATGATAGATACAAATATTAGTCTAGTAATTACCAATAAAGATATATTTATTAATTTAAGAAACAGAAGTTTCATCGAATCTCTGGTAATGTGGGGAAATAATATAAACGCGTCACTAAAATCCAGCATTGATTAATAACAAGTAGGAAAGCTCAAATCGAGATTGATCGACTTTGACATACCCTGTGTGCATAAGTTTGCAATCATAACACGGTTACACTCTAAACGAAAATATGTGCTTCGGACAAGCTTCCACGAAAATTGTTTAACATATATTTCAGGTTGCAGATTATTTTAGTAGTAAACAGTATAAATTGTTTCCCAAATGACACTTCATTACACTACGAACTTCTCAAGTTATACGGAACTTATGTCCAAAAAATTTGAATTATTTTTCATGTTTGTATATTGTGAACGAAAGGGTCATAGCGTCCTAAATATAAAAAAAACTTGATCTGGGTAATGAATGCGGGAACCTAGATAGCACATACATAGTTTCTGAGATCCGCACACTTACTATACATGGACAGACGGTAAGTCAACTCGGCATTTTTACTGGGCATAGGGTATAAAAATATACAACAAATATTGTCGTATTCTGAATCACGATGAGAAATACGCAATATTTATCGCAATTATGGGAAATAAATTTAGAGTGTATGTCGATAAGTTTTATGGCATATACGCACGCACGTTCGATCAACTTTAAAAATCAGAAAAACAAAAAACAATATCAAGTAAAAAAGCAACAGTCGAGAGTGCTCGACTGTGAGAAACCCCATACTCATTTTGAGCGAATACAAAACCCTTATGTAATGCGTGGTTGAAATCTAAAACGAGATTGATCTGCGTGGATGAAGTGTCGTAAAATTAAAATAAAAATTAAAATTTTATAGTCTCTAGGCAGACGGATGTGTCTATATCGTCTTGATAGAAATTTGATATGGTATACCTTATGGAGTCAGGAATGGCTGTTATCACTCTCTGATATTATAGTGTTTCTACGGACCAACAACCAAAGAGAAAAGCAAACCGGTATGGATATATGTTGACAGCTATCAAGACTCATTAAGGGATATATAGATGTGTGCTTATATACGTTATGCATTCGGATACGCCATTATTTGACTTTTAAATACATTTTCAATTGACTCTAAGCTGTAATACCCTTAAAACCTATGGATGCCTGGTATAATTATTTTGGGTTTTCCTGATTATCCCGCAAGACGTCACACCCCATGAAAACTTATATCAATGTTGACTATCGAAGACCGCAGAAAATATATTTTATATATTTACCATTTAAATCTATATTTTATATTATATATTTTATATTAAATTTAAATCAAATTTCAAAGAAACATTCTCTACATAGACATGTATGGGCCAGCAAAAATCAACCCTTGAACTATCCGCGAATTCTTAAATACCAACTTTTAGTATTATATGACACACAATATCAACTGCCGATAAATTAATGGCCATCATAATTGATATCCAAGTGTTTTACTGTTCCTCTGTTTATGATTTAATTTAAGCGCAACTACAAAAGCAGTCTACAGCAGTCGTTTACAATTAGTTCCCATTTCAAAACCGTCACATTCGCATAGTAATGGAAGACACCGAAAAATTTGTAAGGATACAAAAAATGTTCATATACTTAACAATAAAACGACAAAAAAAATTTTATCGTGTAGATCATGGACTCCAGTTCGGAAGGACCCAAAAGTGAAACGAGAAAGAATCGTAATACAAAGTTATCTTGTTTCTTCGTAACTAGTTCTCTGCTGTTCTGGGGAGTTCTATTTTTCGCTGTAGTAATTCCTTTGTTCTATCGATTACCGAAGGCAAATATGATTGAGGATTCTGACAATAATAGTTTTATTGCGGAACGTGCTCATAACGATCTGTATACTTTATCTAACATTGGCACCAAATTGCTCGGCAGCAAAGAAAACGAGATTGAAGCTGTTCAGTTCCTTCTAAGGCAGTTAAATCAAATTAAGGAAGACTCACTGAAAGAATATTATGATATGGAAATCGACTTATCGCAAGCCTCTGGTCAGCACGTTTATGCGAATTTAGTTATGATGTACCAAGGTGTTCAAAATATTGTTGTAAAACTAAGTCCCAGAAATAGTACGAGTGAGACTTTCCTCCTGGTCAACAGTCACTTCGATTCAAAGCCCTTCACACCATCTGCCGGTGATGCTGGATTCATGATAGTCGTCATGCTGGAAGTCTTGAGAGTGATTTCAACATCGAAGCAGTCCATAATTCATCCAATCGTGTTCTTGTTTAATGGAGCTGAAGAACTGGGACTTCTGGGTTCTCATGGCTTCATTACATCACACAAGTGGGCGCCTTACTGCAAGTGAGTTTGTACATTAGAGTAACTAAAAAAAATATGAAAGCAATCTTATCACATTAGGGCGGTTGTCAACCTTGATGCCGGAGGCAGTGGAGGTCGGGATATTCTCTTCCAGAGCGGTCCCGATCATACATGGCTCGTAGATGTAGGTAGTTGTACAAACAAAATATATACATAATTCTTTTGACTTTAATTCATTGTTTCAGTACTATAAAAAATATGTCAAACATCCATTTGCTACAACTATAGCAGAGGAAATTTTCCAGTCAGGAACTATGCCATCGGATACAGACTTTCGACAGTTCACAACATATGCCAACATTCCAGGTATTTAACTATTATCTGTATTTTGTGCTTAGTTTCCCCAATGCATCAAAAGTATGCTTTTTTTGTAAAATGATAATTCAGTTGTATTATATCTAACTGCGCATTTAGACTAACCAATGATAGTTTTTGTTTGAATGTGAATGCGTTAAATTTCTCATGATCGTTAAGTCATTAACTTATAAATTTTGAGTTATTTTACCGAATTGCAGAACTGTATAAAGAAATTGGAGTCAATTACAGTTGAGGATAATTGCCTAATAAAGAGACAGTTAATCACATTATACTAACTTTCTGTACATTTCCTTATAATTATAAGAACAAATCATATAAAATTCTAGGCTTGGATATGGCTCAGTGTTTTAATGGATTCGTATATCACACAAAATACGACACGATCGATGTGATTCCCCTTGAAGCCTTTCAGAATACTGGTGATAATGTTCTCAGTCTGGTTCGAGGTTTAGCTAATGCCACCGAATTATATGATACTTCGGTAAGAATTTCATTTCATCTTACTTATCATAAATAAATATATTAATACTCCACAACTAATGTGCAGGCTCACAAAACTGGACATGCTGTGTTCTTCGATTTCCTGGGTCTCTACTTCGTCCACTATTCTGAGGCTACTGGCGAGTACTTGAACTTCGGAGTCGCAGGAGCTGCTCTCGTATTAGTTTTTATTTCTATATGGCGAATGTCAGATGTTTCCCAAGTCTCCATATGTCACGTGCTGAGCTGGTGTATTCTTGTGTTTGTGATTCAAATTGTCGCCTTCGCACTCGGAATAGCCCTTCCAATAGTTGTCGCATACGTGATGGACTCCTTCGGACTATCACTCACATACTATAGTACCCCATTATTGATAGTCGGATTATACGTGTGTCCCTCTCTTATCGGTCTCAGTTTGCCCACAACCATTTACTACAGTCTTCAGCGCAACGTAAGTTCCTCTGTTCTGCTTTCTACTTTGAATTTTAAAAATAAAAATTTCTCATTTCCAGGATAAACTATCAACGCCATACCACCTCCAATTGGCTCTACATGGTCAAGCGATAATCCTCACTCTTCTAACCATATCCTTTACTACCTTGGGAATTCGTTCTTCATATATTTTAGTAATTCCCCTTGGTTTCTATGCGACCTCCTTGGCTCTAAATTTACTGACCCCAATGCATGATAAAGTATATGCCTGGACAGGACTACTGAAAATTAGCCAAGTTATTCCTGCCCTCTATAGTAGTTATATATCGTATCTATTTATTGTCGTTTTGACACCAATGGGCGCTAGAGCGGGAAGCGAATCTAACAGGGACTTGTACATCGCAGCCATGTCAGGTCTAGGAACAGTTCTCTCCTTTGGTTTCTTGGTAAGTCAAGAAAATTACATACAGCAAATATCTTCGGATTTTCTTATACATATATTTATTTTAAAGGTTCCTCTGATTAACACATTCCGTCGTCCAAGTTTTGTCGTATACGCCCTGATAGCAACCACAGCTATTTCTATCTTCTTGGCCAGTAGTACACAACTGGGATTCCCATATCGGCCAAGGACAAGTGGCCAACGGGTTGCATATTTGGTGAGACTCTTATTTTTAAATTTAATTTAATTCATTTAATTTGTGTCGACCTTTCAGCATGTGCGAAATAAGTTCTATGAGTATGATGGATCCCTTAGTAAGGACGAGTCTGGTTACCTTTTTTGGTATCCGGATCGACGTCAGGAAACAGTTCTTGAGGGTACAAATGTGAACTTAACTGGTTTAGTCAGTTTAAAATCAAATTGCGAAAAGTACATGATGTGTGGGATGCCTTTATATGATTACGGCTATATATATCAACGATTGCAAACCAAATGGCTGCCACGTTCAAACCCAGTAATACCACCAGGATCGACCAAATTGGATTTGCTCAGTAAAACCATTATTAATTCTACGACTTGTCGTTTTGAGTTCAATTTGACAGGGCCTCCACAAATGAGTCTATTCTTTCAAGCTTATGAAGATGCCACAATAACAAATTGGTCGTTTGTAGAATTATATCTAAAAAACCCTCCTCCGTATCCGTTGCCATATATGATAATCATTAACTACGGAATTGACAGCTCACCATTAAACTTCTTCGTGGAAATTTCTGTAAGATATAATCTATTATTTTATTTTTCTATGTTTTTAATTATATGTATTTATTTTCATAGAAGAATAATGGAGACTTCGAGGTACCTCTATTTCAACTTGGAGTATCGGGATTTTATATTGGGGATCTCGTTGATGAGGAATCTGCAAACTTTCGCACTAAGTTCCCGTCGTTTGCCATTCAAGCCGATTGGCCATCATCATATGAGAGACATATATTTTAACGAAGCGATTTAAATGAAATACTTATTTTATGCAGAATTGTATATTCCTTAGCATTAATAGTAGAATGAAGTAATATTATATCTCTACTTTTGACCATTGATTAATGCATATTTCCAATTTCTGAATGACTATGAAAATAAAAAATGTTTATCACAATTAAAGTTTATTAGTTGATATGGGCGTGTTGATAAACTTTTTATGTATACACACACTTGTTATAATGCACATTTGTTATAATAAAATCATTTCAAATTTTTGAGGTTGTGAGCATAATATGTCCCTGAAATCATGCTTATTATAGCTTTTTAATTTATTAAAAATATGAGCAAAATGGCATTCATTACGGGACAATTGATTTAATATTGGTGATTGATTTATTAAAAACAAAAAAAAAATTTAAATTATAAAGGAAAAGAATATTGTAATTTGAGTTCTGACATTTCATTTCCCCAACGTGGTCATGGCGATTATAACTTTTTTGTACACTTGAAATTAACATAACATATTTTTTTTTAAATTTAACTTCACTTGATGCTATTGCTACAATTATTTGTCGCTTTTGTCTGATAATTTGCCATTAATCATTGATTTCAATTAAACTGCCCTCGAATTTATAATTTAGTATTATGATATAACACCAATATTTGGGTTCGACGCATGTATCTGGATCGATTGCTTTATTGGTATCATAATTTTTATCCAAAAGTGTTATACTCTTAACCATTTATGATTTACTTCCCTGAAAGCTTCAAGTATAAAAGCAGTGTGCATTTGCTGTTTCCATGTAGTCCCCATTTGAAAAATACTTGCTACACTTCACGATGGAAGACATGGAAAAACTTGTAAGAATATGAAGAAAGCTCCACTAAAATATAATCAATCAAATCGTTTTTAAATAGGTAGAGGGAAAACCCAGAGATCGAACCGGGAATAAAAAATTACCGTGGCTCTTTGCAACTAGTTCCCTGCTGTTCTGGGGACTCCTTTTCTTTGCCGTAGTAATACCTTTGTTCTATCGATTACCAAAGGCAATGACGACAGAAGATACCGACAAAAATGTATTTATTGCAGAACGTGCACACAAGGATCTGTATACTCTATCTAACATTGGCACCAAAATGGTTGGCAGCAAAGAGAATGAGATTGAAGCTGTGCAGTTTCTTCTTAAGCAGTTGTATCAAATCAAGGAAGACTCACTGAAAGAGTATTATGATATTGAAATAGACTTATCACAGGCCTCAGGCCAATTTGTTCATACTGATCTGATTATTATGTACCAAGGCGTTCAAAATATTGCTGTTAAACTAAGTCCAAAGAACTGTACAAGTGAAACATGGTTACTGGTCAACAGTCACTTTGATTCGAAGCCAGTAACACCATCCGCAGGCGATGCTGGATTCATGGTCGTCACGATGTTGGAAGTTCTTAGAGTGATGTCAACTACGAAACAAAACTTTGAGCATCCAATAGTCTTTCTGCTCAATGGAGCTGAGGAAAGCTTTCTGCTGGCGTCTCACGGATTCATTCACTCTCACAAATGGGCCCCATTCCTTAAGTAAGCATATAATTCTATATCCTCTCATACTCATATAAATAATCTCATTATAGAGCCTTTGTTAACCTTGATGCTGGAGGAAGCAATGGACGGGAACTTCTATTCCAAAGCGGACCCAACCACTCTTGGCTAGTAAATGTAAGTTTTTCTTCAATTCAATGCAATTGAAATAATATTGTTTGGCTCTGCAGTACTATTACAAAAATGCAAAACATCCTTTCGGAACAACGTTAGCTGAGGAAATTTTTCAATCTGGTATAATACCATCTGATTCGGACTTTCGAATTTTCAAGGAACACATGCCAGGTAAGTAATAATTAAAATTAAGATCGATAAACAATCCTCATTTTTTTCTCTCGATAGGTTTAGATATGGGTCAAGTTTTTAATGGTTATATATATCACACCAAGTATGATGTGGTTGAATTGATTTCATATGAATCCCTACAAAACACTGGAAATAATGTTCTTAGTCTTGTCCGTGCTTTGGCTAATGCACCCGAGTTAAAAGACACACAGGTACAAAATTATTAATACAAGATAAGTTTAAGATAAATTAAAATGTGCGACCCACTCACAGGCTCACAAAACTGGCCATGCCGTGTTCTTCGATTTCCTGGGTCTCTACTTCGTCCACTATTCTGAGGCTACTGGCGAGTATTTGAACTTCGGAGTCGCAGGAGCTGCTCTCGTATTAGTTTTTATTTCTATATGGCGAATGTCAGATGTTTCCCAAGTCTCCATATGTCACGTGCTGAGCTGGTGTATTCTTGTGTTTGTGATTCAAATTGTCGCCTTCGCACTCGGAATAGCCCTTCCAATAGTTGTCGCATATGTGATGGACTCCTTCGGACTATCACTCACATACTATAGTACCCCGTTATTGATAGTCGGATTATACGTGTGTCCCTCTCTTATCGGCCTCAGTTTGCCCACAACCATTTACTACAGACTTCAGCGCAACGTAAGTTTCTCTGTTCTGCTTTCTACCTTGAATTTTAAAAATAATAATTTCTCATTTCCAGGATAAACTATCAACGCCATACCACCTACAATTAGCTCTACATGGTCAAGCAATAATCCTCACTCTTCTAACCATATCCTTTACTACCTTGGGAATTCGTTCGTCATATATTTTAGTAATTCCCCTGGGTTTTTATGTGGCTTCTTTGGCTCTAAATTTGCTGACCCCAATGCATGATAAAGGATATGCCTGGACAGGACTACTGAAAATTGGCCAAGTTATTCCTGCCCTCTATAGTAGTTATATATCGTATCTATTTATTGTCGTTTTGACACCAATGGGCGCTAGAGCAGGAAGTGCCTCTAACAGGGACTTGTATATCGCGGTATTGGCAGCTGTTGGAACGGTTCTTTCTTTTGGCTTTTTAGTAAGTCAACAGAGTTACATATAGCAAATATTTACAGTTTTTCTCATACATATATTTAATTTAAAGGTTCCACTGATCAACACGTTCCGTCGTCCAAGTTTTGTCGTATACGCCCTGATAGCAACCACAGCTCTTTCTGTCTTCTTGGCCAGTAGTACACAGTTGGGATTCCCATATCGGCCAAAGACAAGTGGCCAACGGGTTGCATATTTGGTGAGACTCTTATTTTTAAATTTAATTCAATTCATTTAATTTGTGTCGACCTTTCAGCATGTGCGAAATAAGTTTTATGAGTATGATGGATCACTTAGTAAGGACGAGTCTGGTTACTTATTTTTGTATCAGGATCGCCGTAAAGAAACAGTTCTTGAGGGTACAAATGTGAACTTAACTGGTTTAGTCAGTTTAAAGTCGAATTGCGAAAAGTACATGATGTGTGGAATGCCGTTGTATGATTATCGTTATGTCCAGCAGAGATTAGAAAGCAAATGGCTGCCCCGATCGAGGCCAATAATACCACCTGGAACGGCCAAATTGGATTTGCTCAGCAAAACCATTATTAATTCTACGACTTGTCGTTTTGAGTTTAATTTGACAGGGCCTGCTCAAATGAGTTTATTCTTTCAAACTTATGAGGATACCACAATAACAAATTGGACGTTCTTAAGAAGTTATCTAAATAACCCTCCAGCGCACCCATTATCTTATCATATATTCTTCAACTACGGAATTGACAGCTCGCCATTAAACTTTTACTTGGAAATTTCCGTAAGATGCAACACATCCTTATTATTTGCCTCTTTATTTATGTTGCTTCTTTTCTTTCTTAGAAACTTAATGGAAATTTTGAAGTACCACTATTTGAACTTGGAATGTCAGCGCATTTTATTGGAGGTGTCGTTGACGAAGAATCTGCAAAATTTCGATCTAAGTTCCCCTCGTTTGCCATTCAGGCCGATTGGCCATCATCATATGAAAAATATATATTTTAAAGAAGCAAATAAAAACAATGACAAATTTCATGATTTAAATAAGAGTAATTATGTATATGTCTTGACACAACAAATGCTCACTCTTTGTATACCCGCTACCCAAAGTGTAGAAGGGTATTCTAACTTAGTGCCTATAGAAAATGTAAGTAACAGGCAGAAGAAGGCATCTCCCACCCCCTAAAGTATATATATATTCTTGATCAGTGTCAACAGCCGAGTCGATATAGCCATGTCCGTCTGTCCGTATGAACACCTGGATCTCAGATACTAAAAGAGCTGGAGCTACGAAATTTTTTTTTGAAACACTAGAAATGCTTGCTCGCAGATCAAGTTTGTTTTAAAAATTTTCCACGCCCCTTTCCGCCCCTCAAATCAAAAGTACAAGCCGTAATAATAAAACTAGTACCTTGAATTTTTGTATGCATAATTATACATAATTATAGTCCTAATGATTCTTGTGAGATTTTGATGTAATCGAAAGAAAAACATAGAAGTTATTCAAGCAACAAGCTGCTTGCACTTTGTTGCTTTAGTTGATGTTTTTTTTTTTCAAATATACACACAAAAAGCTAATTTCGATATATTGGTTTGGTATATTTTTTGTTCAAATATCATTAATGCTATTTGTATTCTCTCGAAATGGGTATCGGGTATTTTACAGTCGAGCACACTCGTCTGAAGCTTACAGTTGTCAAGGAAATAATTCATAATAACAAAAGCATTATTTGATAAAAAGAATAATGTGAGATAAGAAGGAAAAAATTTGCGATTTTTATCACAAAAATAATAATTTTTTTATTGTCATATTACCAAGATTAATATGTACCTGTACAGCAAAAATAAAATAATTTATTTTCTACCACATTCAAATGTTTACACTTTGTACGCTTGAGTAACCAAACATTCTACTTAAAATGTTTAGACAAATATCTCTTGATTTGCTAGTCTGTTTTATACCAAAATTAAAGGGTATAGTAAGAGAACCGATTATAGTTGTTAGTAAAGTGTGGACGAATTGGGGGTGGCATCCAAAGTTTTTAATTTTGCAACTAAACTTTTATACGATACATACCTATGTGACAGGGTAGCTCGCAGTACAGTTTACTCGTGTATTACTTACCAAAATTGATTTGAGCTGATAAGGATATTGATTTGCTTTGAACCACCTTCATTACTTTGGTTAATTGGTATCATAATTTTTATCCAAAAGTGTTATATTATGATTTCTTTCACTGACAAAGTATAAAAGCAGTCTGCACTTGCCGTTTCTTCATAGTTCTCATTTTAAAACTGTCGTATTTACTTCATAATGGATGATACGGAGAAACTTGTAAGGATGGACATAATTCAGCTCAGATTCAGCTTATCATATTAAACCATTTTTTTCGTATAGATCGCGGAAGGATATAAAAATCGATCCGAAAATAATGGAGATAAAAAATTATCTTGGTTCTTTTCAACTATTTCTTTGTTGTTCTGGGGAATTCTCTTTTTCGCTGTAGTAATTCCTTTGTTCTATCGATTACCCAAAGCAAAAATGATTGAAGATTCTGACAATAATACATTTATTGCGGAACGTGCTTACAAGGATCTACATACTCTATCTAACATTGGCACTAAATTGGTCGGCAGCAAGGAGAATGAGATTGAAGCTGTTCAGTTTCTTCTAAAGCAGTTAAATCAAATTAAGGAAAACTCGCTGAAAGAATATTATGATATGGAAATTGACTTATCAGCGGTCTCTGGTCAGTACTTGCGTGGAAGTTTGGTTATGATGTACCAAGGCATTCAAAACATTGTTGTAAAACTAAGTCCCAGAAATAGTACGAGTGAAACATTCCTCCTGGTCAACAGTCACTTCGATTCAAAGCCCTTCACACCATCTGCCGGTGATGCTGGATTTATGATAGTCGTCATGCTGGAAGTCTTGAGAGTGATTTCCACATCGAAGCAGCCCATAATTCATCCAATCGTGTTCTTGTTTAATGGAGCTGAAGAACTGGGACTTCTGGCTTCTCATGGCTTCATCACATCACACAAGTGGGCGCCTTTTTGCAAGTGAGTTTTTACATTTTACTGAATATGGAATAATAGTAAGGTAACCTTTTTCCTAAAGAGCGGTTATCAACCTTGATGCCGCTGGCAGTGGTGGTCGAGATATTCTTTTCCAGAGTGGTCCCAATCATTCATGGCTCGTAGATGTAAGTAGTTTTACAAAGTAATAAATACAGTTTTTAAGAACTTTCATTCAATTTATCAGTACTATAAGAAGTACATCAAACATCCTTTCGCTACAACTATGGGTGAGGAAATTTTCCAATCTGGAGTTATGCCATCGGATACAGACTTTCGACAGTTCACAACATATGGCAATATTCCAGGTATGTATAAAATTAAATAATAATTTCCTGCCAGTTTCCTTACAACTATGAAATCAAATCATATAAATTTAAATATTCTAGGTTTGGATATGGCTCAGTGTTTCAATGGATTTGTGTACCACACTAAATACGACACAATCGAATTGATTCCACTTGAATCATTTCAGAACACAGGTGATAATCTTCTCAGTCTGGTTCGAGGATTAGCTAATGCCACAGAATTATATGATATATCGGTAAGAATTTAATTTCATCTAACTTATCATAAATAAATATATTTTGTGCTTTATACTCCACAACTTATGTGCAGGCTCACAAAACTGGACATGCTGTGTTCTTCGATTTCCTGGGTCTCTACTTCGTCCACTATTCTGAAGCTACTGGCGAGTACCTAAACTTCGGAGTCGCAGGAGCTGCTCTCGTATTAGTTTTTATTTCTATATGGCGAATGTCAGATGTTTCCCAAGTCTCCATATGTCACGTGCTGAGCTGGTGTATTCTTGTGTTTGTGATTCAAATTGTCGCCTTCGCACTCGGAATAGCCCTTCCAATAGTTGTCGCATACGTGATGGACTCCTTCGGACTATCACTCACATACTATAGTACCCCGTTATTGATAGTCGGATTATACGTGTGTCCCTCTCTTATCGGCCTCAGTTTGCCCACAACCATTTACTACAGTCTTCAGCGCAACGTAAGTTCCTCTCTTCTGCTTTCTACTGTAAAGTTTATAAATAATTTTTTACTTTTCAGGACAAACTCTCAACGCCATACCACCTACAATTGGCTCTACATGGTCAAGCGATAATCCTCACTCTTCTAACCATATCCTTTACTACCTTGGGAATTCGTTCGTCATATATTTTAGTAATTCCCCTGGGTTTTTATGTGGCTTCTTTGGCTCTAAATCTAATGACCCCAATGCATGATAAAGGATATGCCTGGACAGGACTACTGAAAATTGGCCAAGTTATTCCTGCCCTCTATAGTAGTTATATATCGTACCTATTTATTGTCGTTTTGACACCTATGGGCGCTAGAGCAGGAAGTGCCTCCAACAGGGACTTATACATCGCAGGCATGTCAGCTCTAGGAACAGTTCTGTCGTTTAGTTTCTTGGTGAGTCAACAGAGTTATAATAGACCTGTCTATGGCTTTCCTTATATGTGTATTTTGTTTTTGTAGGTTCCTCTGATCAACACATTCCGTCGTCCAAGTTTTGTCGTATACGCCCTGATAGCAACCACAGCTCTTTCTGTCTTCTTGGCCAATAGTACACAATTGGGATTCCCATATCGGCCAAAGACAAGTGGCCAACGGGTTTCATATTTGGTGAGACTTTTATTTTAAAATGCAATTCAGTTAATATAACTCCTATCGATTTTTCAGCATGTGCGAAATAAGTTCTATGAATATGATGGATCACTTGGTAAGGATGAGTCTGGTTACCTTTTTTGGTATCCGGATCGACGTCAGGAAACAGTTCTTGAGGGTACAAATGTGAACTTAACTGGTTTAGTCAGTTTAAAATCAAATTGCGAAAAGTACATGATGTGTGGAATGCCTTTATATGTTTACGGTTATATCCAACAAAGATTGGAAACCAAATGGCTGCCACGTTCAAACCCAGTAATTCCACCAGGATCGACCAAATTGGATTTGCTCAGTAAAACCATTATTAATTCTACGACTTGTCGTTTTGAGTTCAATTTGACAGGGCCTCCACAAATGAGTCTATTCTTTCAAGCTTATGAAGATGCCACAATAACAAATTGGTCGTTTGTAGAATTATATCTAAAAAACCCTCCACCGTATCCATTGCCATATATGATAATCATAAACTACGGAATTGACAGCTCACCATTGAACTTCTTCGTGGAAATTTCTGTAAGACATAATCGATTATTTTATTTTTCTATGTTTTTTATTAAATGTATTTATTTTCTTAGAAAAATGATGGGGACTGCGAAGTACCTCTATTTCAACTTGGAGTGTCGGGATTTTATATTGGGGACCTCGTTGATGAGGAATCTGCAGACTTTCGCACTAAGTTCCCGCCGTTTGCCATCCAGACCGATTGGCCATCATCATATGAAAGATATATTTTTTAAGTGACAATGAAAATAACCAATTTTTATCACAATTCGAGTTTATTAGTTGATATGGCCATTTTGATAAAAATTGTATGTTTACACACACTTGTTATAATACACGTTTGTTAGAATAAAATCATTTCATATTTTTGAAATAACTTATTAATGAAGATTGTGTCCGAAATGAAATCAAGTGTTAATGTAAATATAAATAGACATGTTCATTACAGCTTTTTAAATTACACCATTTTCATTTTTCAATCTGGTATAATACCATCTGATTTGGACTTTCGAATTAAATATGGATCATATGAATCAATTCAAAACACAGGCAATAATATTCTTAGTCTGGTCCGTGCTTTAGCTAATGCACCTCACAGGTGAAAAATGATTAATCTAAGAAAAGCTGCAGAATTTTTTTCTAAGTTCCCCTCCTCTGCCATTCAGGCCGATTAGCCATCATTATTTGAAAGAAAAAAATGTTTAACTAAGAAACAGTTTTCATCAGAAATTATTCGAAATGTAGGTTTTGTTATGAATACCCAGAACTCAAAACACTTCTTTAAAATACCACTGGTTTTGTTAGTTTCGATTTAAGGGAGCGGAAAACACCGTGGGTGAAATGAAAAACAAACTAATACTGCGTATGACATATGTACATACATACATATGTATACGAGTACTGTCACCAAGTGGTGTTGATTTCAGTTCATTTTTCATATCCGTCTTCCTGTACGTGTTAGTGCGTGGCACTCTAAAAGCTATAATAGCTAGAGAGACGACGTGGGTTCCTGCACTCACTACCCAGATCAAGTTTATTTTCCATTTTGAAGATCGTGGTCCTTCCCCCACAAAATACAGAAATCTAGAAAAAATCAATTTTTTTGTATGTACATGAATGTATATGAAAATATACATTACTTGAGAAGTTCTTAGTGTAATGATGTATTATTTAGTAAACAATATGTTTGTAGTTCAATATAACTAGAAGGAATATGAAATTGCTGTCATTAAATATTTTATCAAAAATTTGTTCCAATTCCATAAAAATACGAATGCACTGTATGTAAAGGACATGACAAAAACAAAATAATCGGTGCTTTCCCTTTATTGAAATATGTTGCAGCCCTAGAATGCCATGTGACCAACAATTTTTAGATTGTCCTATAAAAGTTTTCTACTGTCCAATATATTTAAAGACGATTTTGGATTGGTAAGCCTCAAACAATCTAAACGAGAAGCAAAAATTGTTCAAGCGCCTATACGAGTTTTTTTAATACATCTAAATATTATTTTTCTGTGTGAAGGTTTATTTCGGCATCCAACAGTATATCGAATAATTTGGCGAAAAGGAATCGATAATAATCGAGTATAATACGGTATGAAATACTTATATATAACAAAGGGATTTTAGTTTTTTTCGAGCTTCAAACTTTCCCTAACCTTAATTCGCAATGAAAACAAAAGAGCATAATAAACAAACTTTTTAATATAAACCGTTTTTATCTCTGTGGGAGTGTAACCAAGTGGTTCGATTTGTTGCTGTAGTTTGGTATATTTTCAACGTTAAAAAGTATATTCCAGAAATGTTACATGTGGTCACACCCCAACAAATAATCAGCTTTTGTTCTCCACCAGTCGCAAATAGCCACGTCAGCTATTCATCAAGAGCCACTCAAGGAGGTCCACGTCCGACTTGATTCAGACTTTGGTGCGCAGAAATTACAAAGTGATTGAAAAAAATTGCGTGAGATTAGGTTGAGCAAACCTGAGTAAACAGTGTAAAGGCCATGACGAAAATTAAAGCCACAAAGCGAATGGTCAACCAAGCGGCAGCAGCAAAAATTGAGACATCGCTGCAAATGGTTTAAGCAAATTGCAAATCAGATAAAGTTCAGAGCTCAACGCAATCATATCAAAAAGAGTTCTATAAAAATGAAATTTTAATTTTCGCAAACGTTAATCGTCATCAATATAAATCATTAATTTAATTTTGAAATAAAATGGCACCTGCCAACGGAGTTCTGCTATCCAAGTGTGTGCCCCTTGGATCCAATTTAAATTTAAACATATTGCCCAAGTTGCGTCCGGCACCGATAACAGCAGTGCTGCTTAAGGGCGGATCGTCGCCCTCCAGCTCGGGCTACGCTTCCTCATCAAACAACAGTGTGGTGGATGAGGATACAATGGCCTCGAGTCCGGCACCCGTGAAGGCCAAGAAACGGCGTCTGGATCATCTATCCTGGGAGGAGAAGGTGCAGAGAAAGTAAGTTTGTAACCAGACTTGACAAATTGACAAAATGCTAACGAATTTTTATAGGAAACTAAAGAATCGGGTGGCGGCACAGACAAGTCGCGACCGGAAGAAGGCCCGTATGGAGGAAATGGAATACGAAATCAAGGAACTGAATGAGAAAACGGAAATATTGCAAAACAAATGCGAGAGCTTGCAAAGCATCAATGAATCACTTCTGTCGAAGAATCACAAGCTCGACACTGAGCTAGAACTGTTGCGACAGGAGCTGGCCGAAATGAAAGAAATTGCAACAAACAACTACAAGAACACAACACACAATAACAACAGTCACGGCAACAACAGCGAATGCGGCACGAATGCGGCAGGCGCTGAGGGCTGTGCGTCCACAAACACTGGATCTGCAGCATCCAATGCTGACCCTCTGCAGCAGGGTACACAAGTGGACACACAGTCGTCAGCGCGTGCCTTAGTGCCGAGCATGTTACGGCAGGAGCTGAAGCAGAGCAACTCAACGGCCTCGCTCTGGAGAATTGTGGCGCTCTGTCTTCTATACAAGACCTGCTACTCGTCGACGATGAAGAGTTCGATGCGCGACGACTTGAAGAGCTGGCAGAGAGCCTGCTCGCAGATATCACAGCAGAGCTGGAAACAAGCGGTGGCTCATGCGACCAAGTTGCTGCCCAAGCGGCAGGCGAGCCAGAGCGATTGCCTGGACCAGTGGTGGGGACCACAGCAGAGTGCATGGAATCCGGCGGAAATAGAGCTGATGGCATAAACACCCCAGATGCCGAGGCTACCCCCATTGAGACCAGCAGCAGCCCAAATGTGCTGGTGTCACAGATAACTGGAAACCTACAAAACAACACAGCAACAACAACGCCGACGACGGCAACTAATACAACAACAATTTCAGCAGCTACATTCTTGCAGAGCGCAACACCTGACACTGTTTACGGCACGTACGATGCCAAAACCAATTCCATAACGATAGTCATGGATGGGGATGCGGTGCCGGTGAACGAGGCCGTCGAGGTGATCTATGGTGAGGGCGTGAGCGCTGGTGATGACACCACGGATGTGATCATGAAGTGTCCACCACCAGCGACCTCGCCTTCACACGTTTACCTTAACGTGATCAACGCCACCGAAGATTCCGACGATGAGGCCACAAGTCATCTGAATTTCGAGCCTCTCGGACGATTTCTTTGTCCGCGTGTCAAAGCGATTTCGCCGCTTGCCAAATCGCCAGCGCAATCAATGCATTCGGCCACCTCGGATCATGGCTATGAGTCTGTTCTGGGCTCGCCCACATCAACGACGCTGGCCAATTTGGACACTGATGACGATTTCCCCTGGGAGAGTAATTTTGATGAGCTATTTCCCAGTTTGATTTAAGTTTGCATCATTGCGTAAACTTTTATGTTTTTTCACATTGAAAAATGTGTTGGATCCAACAAATATCTCTTATCTCTCTTAGCTTTGTTAACTTATGTTTAATTTTGGCCGGCCGCCCTCATTTCTAATTGTTTAAGCTCGTAGTATTTAAGCAGATGTAGCTGTTGAAAATGGCAAAAATCCCCGCAAAAGGTTTTGCCCCCATCAAGTGTATAGAATTTTTGTCATCGAAGGCTTTATATGATATTGGACTTTGAAAACAAGTCCCTAAGTTAAGTTTGTAAGTTTCTATTTATATGTAACACCCGTCATTCACATAGGCTAATAATAATACAAAAAAAAAGAAAACAGGATTTTTGTAATTGTAATATTTTCAATGTGCTCAAAGAATTATCCCAAAATCATTTATACAATCATTTGTATATGCAAAATATATGTATGAAGACCACTACGGAATACCGCATTTTTTACTCGGGTTCGTTGGCACATTTTTGCTGTCGTTGATGAAATTCATAAATAATTGATAATCTGAATCGCGCCACTTCTGATGACGTCACATCACAAAACACATACATATATACGTTATCAGTTGCTGTGTTTACATTCGGGGTGAGTTCAGAGCTGCCACCTAGTTGATATTAGGGTTGATTAATTATCTCAACAAATCTTTTTGAAAATTAATATTGCATGTAATATAACAAAATCGGTGATATCAGAAATGTAATCATTTTAAAATTAAATCATATTAAACAAACTTATTCTATGCATACATTAACGATAGCAGTAACCTTATCGATAATTTTTCGCTGGTCTACTAATAACTTTTTAAGCGTGGTAGTGCAGCCCTGGCATTCTTATCAATGCTTGTAATTTTTGTTCAATTGTTGGTAAAATAGCATGGATACCAAGCCAGAAAGTAAAATAAATGCACCTGCTACGGGCACAACTGCTAATGAGGCTGCCGAAGCTGTTGGACGAGAAGAGGCAAGTGGCGATTTGCTGATCAAATCCAATGTCGATGACAATGATGTTAGTCCTCCACCTGGCGCTAGTAAAGCTGCAAAGAAGAAAAACAAAGGCAAAGCGAAGGGGGGCGCAGCTTCCAACAATTTGGATAACGAGCTAAAGAAGCTGACACAGCGCCGCATTAATGTGGCCGGTGCACCCAAAATGCCACTGAATTCATATGTGCGCTTTATGAACGACCGACGAGAGCAACTGCGTCGTGAACATCCGAATCGTACAGCTTTGGAGCACACTAAAATGATAGGCGAGGAGTGGCACCAGCTGACCGAGGATCGCCGGGCGCCATATATGGAAGCGGCTGCAAAGGACAAAGCATTGTAAGCAATTGAGTGGTGTTCATTCGGTCAGTTGAATTCATTCCATGATTTGTTTGCAGATATCAGGAGCAAATGCACAAGTTCCTGACGGAGCATCCCGAAATTGTTGCCAATGAGCTGGCCAAGGCAAAGAAGGTGTTCGACACCAAAAACGCCAGTACTCCCAAGGAGAAAGCCTGCACCAATCCCAGCAATGATTTGCCCAACAATAACGCTGCGCCGCGCAAAACGAATCCCAAAACGCCGCTGGCCAAACAGCAGAATGCGCCGACACCAGATCCAGATGACATACCCTTAGCACACGTGAAGCGTTCTCCCACACCACCGCCGCCCGCAGCAGCAGCAGTAGGATTTAATGCTGTCGCTGCCATTCCACGTACTTTTGCAGCTGGCGAGATTCCAATTTACACGAACGAGTTCATCGAGCATAATCGCAGCACGGAGAATGAGCTGCGACTGCTGCGTAAGACGAAGACCGACTTGGAGCAGCAGAACTCGGTGCTGGAACAACATGTGGACAACACCAAGACCGGGCATGCCAAAGTTATGGGCGAGGTGGCCGAGCTGAAAGAGGAAAACGCCCGATTAATGGCCTACATCAAGGGACTGCGACAGAAAGTAGTTGGCGCACTAGATGGCATCACGTTGCCACCTCTGGAGCCCAGTGGATTGAGTGCCGACAACGTGGACAAGTATTTGCAGCATCTGGCCGGCATGATAAGTGGACAACAGAACAACGCCATGCTGCTGAAGGTGAGCGATCTGCTGAGCAAAATGGACACCACAACACTACATAGACCATAGGCTAGATTCGAGTTAGGTTTAGACTAAGTTTCCCATTTGCTATATCTACATAAATAAATGCTTGTATTTTATCGTCTGCATTGCCACAGAGTGTAAGATGAGATAAATCGAATGATAAAACACACTAAATAAATTTAACACAGTGCCAGTTATGAGCGGCGACGTGCCTCCTCCTCGGACACTTCATAGTCAAAGCTGTCATTGCTTCGTGACGAGATGCTGCCCACGTTGCGATAGGATCCAATGCGAGGGGTACGCGGCAGATTGCGTAGCCCGGCCCCATCGGTGCCACCTTCAGTCAGCCGGCGGCGCAGCCACATCTTGCGGATCACATAGTAGGTGCCCAGGAGCATTGGCAGCAGCATCATTGGATGGCAGGCAAAACGAAGTGCCATCAAGGAGCACGACATCATGAATTTGATCATGGTCTCTACATAACAGCAGTTTGCTACATTGATCATCAAATAGGACATAAAGCTTACCTTCTACTAGCCAGATGGTGCTCACCGTAGTGATTAACGCAGTCGAGATTGTCTGTAGCACATAGAAGATCATTTTCAATTTTTTTTTTTGTAGCTTTTGGATATCTCAAGAGTTCAGACTTGATTATAAGTAGACTGGTTTTATTCCAGGGAAAAATACAACAAAAGTCTGAACGCCTATTATGTTATAAGATAAAAATTCGATAAACAAATGTACTTATTCATACTATAAAATAGGAAAACAATAAATATTTACTAGCTTCACGCAGCGAAATGATTTTTTTTTTTATTAAACAAATTAGTCGTCATTTTTTCTTTTTCATCGCAATTAAATTCAAGCATTTTCAACTTGTTTTCTTTCTTGATTTTTAGGAACAGCAAAAATAAATTAAAACTTAAAAAGAGAATTGGTTTTCGTTTTGTTTGTTTCTTCCAAAAATTAATAGTTAATAGCTAAATAATAGTCGTACAATTAAAGTTTATAACAAAAATAATTTAATGAGATAATAAATCAAGGGCGCAGACTTCAAAAATTCCATTGAAAGAAGGCAGCACAAATTTGGCAGCAAAAAATAAACAAACATAATTTTACGCCAAATTCAAAGGCCATCACTAAAGTTGGTCAACTTTCTATCTCTCTCTCTCTTTCTGTCACAGCGTTTTGTTAATAGTAATAAGTAGTAAAAAGATCGGATTCTTTTCCATAAGTTAAATACAAAAAATTTTACTTTGGTTTTTTGCATTTTTATCTTATTATTTTAAAATTTCATCAAATCAAACCAAAATCAAAATCTCGCAGAAAGTGTTTTGCCAAGTGTTTCATTTACGTGTTTGTGTTTTACATTTTTTTTTTCTCGTTTTTTATTTGGAGGTGGAATCGGAACTGAATAGTTGACAATTGAATGTCAAGGATACATTGAGATTTCCTCGTTAAAAGTTGTTTCGCATCAAAGTTGATTACTATTTGTATTATGGTGGAATGATTACGCTTTAAGCCACCACATTAAATCCAGTTAATGGCATATTTGAAATCAATTTGAGCATATCGGAATTTGAATGCCATCAACAAACTGCTGTAGTAATCAGAGTTATCAACATTTCAGCATTGGCAATGCACAACTTGAAGGGAATTATTGTTAATTGGTAGTTGGGTTGTTGGTATATGGAAAATTGTGTTTGTTGTTCTATGTGATACTGTTAATTGAAAAGGAAACTTCTTATGTTTAGTACGGACATTCATTCATATCATATGCAAACTGCTAACTGCTCCACGCTCCGTCTGTCTTCTGACTAATGCAGTCGAAATCAAATCAATCGGTTGCTGTCGCTCTTGAAGTTTGCTGTTGCTTTTTTAATGTATAATAATCTCAAACTTGTCGTCTCAATAGCTGATGCGAGGATGGGGCGGCCGATGAGGAGACCGCCGACGACTGATGCTGCTGTTGTTGTTGCTGCTGCTGCTGTTGTTGTTGTTGCTGCTGATGTTGTTGTTGCTGTTGCTGCTGTTGGTGTTGCTGCTGGCGTCAGGCATCCGCGCCATTAGGATTCATGCCCACCGGCGTAACCACCATCATGTTTCCCGCCTTGGGCGTATAAACGCTAGCATTGGGATCCAGCGTGGAGAGACCATTCCCGCCATTGACGACATTAGCAGCGGCCACATGCAATGCAGCAGCCACGCTCACGGGCACCATTTGTTGCTGCTGTTGCTGCGACACGGGCACAACCTGCTGCTGCTGTTGTTGTTGCTGCTGCTGCTGATGTGGATGTGGTTGGTGTTGCTGATGTGAATGCTGCTGCTGTTGCTGCTGATGTTGTTGGTGTTGCTGCTGCTGATGCTGTTGATACTCCTGAGCAGCGTTCATGCTGAGCATTGGCGAGGACGGGCCCGGTCCGCCAGGTTGTAGCGGAGGTGTATCGTTCATGCGCAGCATGCTGCCGCCAGGACCGTGTGGTCCGGTGTTTAAACACAATGTGTCGGGCATAACAGCCAACAGCTGTGCTATCTTTGCCTTGAGATCAATGACCTCATCCTCCTTGGAACGACGATGACCTGTGAATAAGTCGAAAGTGTGATAACGTGTGGGACGAATTGAGGCATTTGATGCACAACTCACTGTCAGATATTTCGAGTTTTCGCTTGGCCACGCCCAGAGCCGAGAACAAGTCCAGCTTAACTCTCGTCTCTGCCGATAGATTCTTCTCCAACGTGGCGTTCTTCTCCTGTATGTTGGCTAGTGCATTCATCAGCATCTCAGCATCGGCCTGTGTGGTCTCCCGATTGCGCACCTTCGCTTCCAGCAGACGATACTGGAATTGTTACAATTGCATTCATTTATTCAACAATTATACTAATTGTTGTAATCCTACTTACCTCCTGCTCAAATTTGCGGCCATGTTCGACAGCCAGCTGTTTGGCTTCCTCGCACTGCTTCAGATCGTTGCGCACACGTTTGAGCTCCTCATCGATTTGCTGTCGCCGTTGCTTGCATTGCGAGCTGCACTCGGGACGAGCTGCCTTCTCCTCGGCCGCCTTTCGTGCCTTCTTCTCGTTGGCCAACTGCGAGTCGAGAGATTGCTTTTGACGGCGTTCCTCGTTGAGGCGACGCTCCACAGTCTGAAGGCTGAGCATGTCGGCATGACGTGCATTGTTCAGCTCCTGAATGCGTTTCTCCAGCTCGTCACACTCCTTTTGCTTGGCCTGCAAACTGGACTTGCTGGTCATGTTGACATCAAGCTTCTGACGCAGCTCATTCTCAATTTGCTTCATATGGCTAATTTCGGCGCGATATTTCTTGACATCGGCCTCGAGCTTGAGACATGTTTCGCATATCTTGGACACCACTTTGCTGGCAATGTGCGAGATGGCGGCAGCAGTGGCGTTACTCGATGTGGAGCTAGCTGACGACGATACCGAGCTGGCATCATTGTTGTTGTTGCTACCACTTCCGTTGCCGTTGCTGTTGCTAGTAGGAACAGCAGCTGGGCTATCCTTTTGCTGCTGTTGCGCCTGCTGCTGGCTCTGATTGTCTTTGGCTGCATTGTCCTTCTTTCCGCGATTGCGACGTCCTGCAAGAGAGCAAACAGTTTCACATTACAATTGCATCGTATTGACCAAGTGCAACACTCACCTTTGGACGCCTTCTCCACTTGCGGCGTTGCCTCAACGGCTGGCGCCGTTTCCTCCGCATCGAACTGCAGAACGTTGCCATTGCTGACAGCAGCATTGTTGTGCGTCTTTTTGTCTGCAATAGGCAAGGGGACGCTATCAATTTGCTTTGCATTAGGCACCTTTTTGTTGTTCAATGCACCATGTTTGTCCTTTGCCCCCTGTTGCTGTTGTTGTGGTTGTTGTTGATAGTTGGCATTGCTGCCACTATCCCAGTCTGACTTCTCCTTACTGTTATTACTTGTTGTGGTCGAATTGCCATCGGCCTGCTGATAGCTGTTGCTGTTGCCACTCTTGGCACTCTTGTGCTCATTGTCGGCCGTGTCGCCCTTGTTGCGATGCTTGTCCTTGTCCATGCTGCGACGATGATTCCTTGAGCCGCCGCCAGCGTGTCCGTTTGCTGTAAGCATACACATTTATTGATTGTACATTCATATAAAACCATAATTAGTAGCCTTAATTCTAATGAATTATTGCAGCAATCTTGCTTGTGCTTTTAATGTAAATCATCAAAATTACTTAGCAACAAAAAAACAAGAATTTTTGCATATTCCAGAAATTGTTTAGGTAGAATTTCAATTCATTTGATTCTCGACTGATAAGATTAGTAATCAATCATATTGAAGTTAGTCAACTACTCGCTGCCTTTTAAGCGATTTAAAAGAAAAAGGACAAGCTATCAATTATGTCGAGCTTATGCAAATAAAATGTATTTGCATAAAAGCGTGCAGCACATAGCCGATACATTGTGTACATCAAACATGATTGATTTTTATTGATTTTCACACACACCCAAACTAAACACACATTCATTTTGTGCCTGGTTGCCAGGCTGCACGATAAGCATGATAGTGTATTTGTTAGTTGCTGATTACAGCAACTGATATCAAAATGGTTTGTGATGCTTTGATGGTTGATGTGTGTGTGTCAATCGCAGGATAATCATAGTTAAAAAAGACCGCACCTGTTGTGGCAGCTGCTGCAATGCTGGGCGCATTTGATTGCTTGGATGAGCCTGAGCCTGATGCTGTGTTTGTGGACGATACGGACGATGCAGGCGATGACGATGAGGCTGCCGCACTGCCGGCTGCCGTTGATGATGATGATGCGCCTGCTGTCGTTGTGCTATTGTCACCATTGCTGTTGTTATCCTTACTGCTGCTGTTGCTGCTATTATTATTATTATTGTTGTTGTGATTGTGATGATGATGATGGTGTTGATGCTGATGATTACTATTGTTGCTACTGTTGCTGCTGCTGCCGGCGCCGGCGCCGCCGCCGCTGTGATGATGCTCATGATGGTTTTGTGCTTGCGTCGACGTCGCCGTTGCCAGCACGCCATTCGCCGCCTGCGAGCCAGACGATGCGGCGGCCAGCGCTGCTGACGCACCACTTGTGCCATTTGCCACCACAACAACTGCTCCGCTGTTCGCCGCTGTGACAACAGGCGCTGCCGTCTGTGCTCCATTCTGTGCCTCCTCGGTGGCCTCCTCGGCGGGCAAGGCTTGCTGCAGCAGCTGCATATAGAACTCATTCTCCTTGGCCACCTCGCGTTGCTTGCGCTGTCGCATGCGATAGCCCACGTAGCTTTTGAAGCCAAAGCCTAGCGTGACCACTGGATAGCCAATGCTGAAAATAGCGAAACTCATTTAGTTGTTGATCACTCGTTGATCAGAGCCAAATGTCTCCAATACTCACCAGTGGGCAGCAAATGGCCGACAAAGATCCAAATGTGGCATATGGCGACTGTCTTTCCATCGAATGCCCACCTCCAAGTAGACAAACAACATCCAGAGTATTATAGTCGGCAAGCAGATGCCCTTATCTGCAAATGCATTACTCGTTATCAATATCTTCATCATCACGATGGCAATCATTGTGATACACACCTGTATGCCAGACGTACTGCACCCAGACGTAGGTGCTGGCCGCAAAGAGCAGCCAGTGCACGGGTATGAAGAACAAACACACCAGATCCGATGTTATTGCAATACACACAAATAGCACGGAAAATGCCTGCAGCGGGTTGGAGAAAAACAATCACATTAATAGCTAATCTAATATAATTGGCAACGTCTACTGACCAGTCCCTTGTACTTGAATGAATCGTGAACGGAGCGAAGGAGCAGCCAGAATGGCCACAAGAATTCAAAGCGGAACATAAACATAAAGTCGGCTACCATCACAATGGCCCAAAGTATTAGGAATTTCATGTATAGAACAGTTGTGCTGCAAATGAGAAGAACAAATAAGGATTAGTTGGTATTGTACATTATTACATTTTAAGATAAAAATATAAATTATTATTCCAGCGTAATAATTACTAAATTTGTATGGTACATTTTAATATACAGTTATTAATAAATATTATTCTTATAGATATGTATTTTTGATTTTTAATTTTATTAAAATTATCATTCTTTTTGTATGATCATAATCATGAATCATGATACAATAGTTTACAAAAAATTATTACTTCTATGACTATTTTCAATGTAAAATTTGTTTATAATAAAAATAAAACAAAATAATCATTGTTTCATTCTTATTTACTTAGAATAAATGTACCTATATTCTCTTCAATAAGCTTTAATTGCTGTTTTTTCATTGCTGCATTTTATTCAAAATACTCAACGTTTATTCCAAATTTCCAGTGATATCATTGGCGTCAAATCTCTTAAGAGCCTATTTGCGCTTACTGCATCTACTAAATTAAACATATTTTAACGATTTCTCGGTCTCTCTCTTACATGTTCTTTAGCGCATTACCGCTGACGACGTCAGCAGCGAATAAATTATTTAATTTGAATGGCACGCGGCGCGACAAAGACCAAAAGAATAGCGTCTCATATACATATGTACGTACGTATATGATATATGTACATGTATTTAAACTATACTATGCAAAATCAAAAGGTAAACAAACAAATAAATGCGTAATAAAACCAGAATAGGCGCAAACATTATATCTCCTCAAGTCATGTGTGGTCGACTAGCCGATACGCTGTACCAACAGTGAAGAGTAGCGCGAAAAAGTTATACCCTTTATTTTTGGGGCCGAAAGGTGTTTCAATTTGCAACCAAAAAAAATGTATCTAACAAAATGTAAAGTAAAACTGATTTCAAAAAGCTTCAAAATGTAACGTTCTCTCCAGCTGTCAATATAAATACATAGATCTTAGAAACTAGCAGAGCTAGAGACAATAAATTTAGTGACAATATAACTCTTATTCAATTTTTTTTTTATAAGCATAAAATAAACATTCTTGTTTTAAAAAATCTCACTATGACCTAATTGAACTTAATAAAAAAGTTTCAGGACTTTTCCCTATAACTCTATACCCCAAGTTAAGCTTTAATTTGTAATGTCGCTATGACAGTTTAATAATAGTAATAAACAATAGAACAAATTATTGTAAAGTGGGGAAATCTGTTTACAGCTAACTTATTTTGAATTTTCTGCAAACTGAGTATAGGGTATCTCAGAGTCGAGCACACGCAACTGCAGCTTTCCGGCTTGTTAATCTGTGGATTTTTTAAGCATTTCGTAAACAACTCCCAAAAGTCGAATTATGTATTACGCGATATCGCTTCAGCGATACGTAATCCCCGCTGAAAACGTTGTATATATGAACATACATATGAATATGTATATTGATGTATGTACATATGTATATGATGATGTACATCATGGGTTAGCAGCAATAGTCTTCTTACCTGCCATACATGCCCTCTGTGATTTTGTTCCGTTTCATTGGCCGGCGCAATTTGCCACAATCCGCATTGCGTCGCTTCATTTTTGCTGCACGTTTCTTTGTATTTGATTTATATATGTATGTATATGTATATTTTTATATTTATATTTGTTGTTGTTATGTCTGTATCGCAATAGCTCGCGATTTAATCACTTTTGTTTATCGGATGTGCTGCTTGTTGTGTGTTTAATTGATTGAGTGATTAATTAATTGTTCGTTCTGCGTTCAATTTTAGCACTTAATATATCAGATCAGGAGATCTGCTGACACTTATTTAATTATGCTGGGGTTCGTATTAGATTTTGTTGTAGTTTTTGTAGTTATAATAATTGTTGCTGCTGCTTTTGGTTGACGTTGACGTTGACACTGTCGACATCGATATGGCTGCTGCTGCCGGCGCGGCATTTCCTCACATCTCACGCGTATGCAAAATTTACCTCCCGCTGAGCCGGCTTTCAGTTCTCAACTGCAAATATACATGAAAATGCATTATGAAGAGCCACGAGATTGTTCCACATACATACATATGTATGTATATGGTTGCTATAAGAATTGATTCCTTTAGAGTAAGTTTGTCAACAACGAGGGCAATGATTTTATTTATTTCAAAACTATTTTTAAGCAAACTATTTATTCTTTTCATTCTACACTTTCGCTCGCTGGCTGCCCAATTGTTTTTGTTTCGACGTTGTTGTTGTTGTGTGCAATGCGGTCAAGCCATTTAGTATATATAAATAAAATCATCTCATTCAGACGTATCCGAATTACCGCATTTACCAATTACAATTGCAAAACAAAAACAATGCCTGATCAGCTGCACTACACCATCTCGATCTCTGTTACGTTCTCTGTTAATTAAATGCTGCACCTCCTGCAATCTGCAAACTGTGTTCCTCCTATTGCACTTAACAGAACAGGTGACATTCAACTTGAATGTACGAATGGTACAAAACAAAATCATAATAAATTCGCATATCAAATAAAAGCAAATATGTATGTACAAAAATAAATGTTTGTGTTGTTTGCCAAGCAAAACAATAACAATGACAGCGTCACGTAATTCACATTTCGCTTCTAAAAGTTGTTGTGTGCTTGTGAAACGATTGTTTATATACCCTGTAATTAGGAGTACAGAGAGCGGCAATTTCGACAATTTTCATCACAGTATTTCTGCATGTCATGCTGCAAAGTACTTGCAACTGGATGAGACCAGTAACAGAGGCGCACGTACACGAGTGTGTGTGTGTGCATTTAAATAACTGGAAAAGGCATAAGGAATGAAGCGGCAACTGCACGCGCCTCAACATGTGGATGCTGCTGCCCGGTAAGTTGAATGATTGTCTGACTCCCTCTCTCTCTATTTCATCCGTTTACATAGTGTGGCCAGACTGTCTGCGACTGCGCTGAACATTTTCGCTTGGACGGAAGCGGAACTACATATGTATGTATGTATGTATGCAGATGTGAAGGAAGAAAAGCAGAGCAATCATCCTTGCGCATGTGTTTGTGTGGCCACACACACATACATATATGTACACTTTTATAAATAGCATCCAAAAGTGGAGCGCATCATCATACAAAAACGTTCTGACGGAAGCTGAGCTTACACACACACACACATGCATGCAAGCGCATTGTGTAGATGAATGCAGACGTGTGACCATTTATTGCATATGTATGGGTGTCGACTTAATAAAGTATTCCAATAATTAACGAGATTTCTTCTAATCCAATGAGATAACCACTCATGTGTACTCCATTTACTGTTGCTTATTGAACTCCAATTAATTTGCTTTGATACACAGAGAAAACAAGTTGAACAGAAATCGCATCAATGTTAAGACGCTGTTAAGTAGCTGTTAATTGCAACACGTTAATTTAAACATTGCGATCTCTTATTGTCACTTTTCACACAGGAAACTGCAGTCTAAAGAACTTTAAATTCACCTACAAGTTTGTATGCATTTATATACATACATGTATAATTGTTGCACTATGTTGAATGTGTGTGTGGGTTTGTGTTTTATTTGATATTTTTTTTAGCGGGATACTGTATTTATTTATACTTGTATTTTTTCGGTGCAATATTCTTGATATTGCAGGCGCACAAACAATTACCGGTGGATCAGTTATGAAACTTAATCGCCTTGATAAACAAACTTTTCAATTGTTGTTTTACACACAATATAACCAAATGTGGAGGAGACTGCAACAAACTGAGCGAAAAGTGAAAAGTTGCTCAAAATACGATTGTGTGTGTGTGTGGACTGCGAAGCTTGTGTGGCTTGAAGCTGTGGGTGGTAGCAGACGAACAGCATCCACAAATCATATTCCACATTTGAGAGAGCGAGAGCATGAGAACGTGTGCTTGCTTACAGGAAACGAAATAAGGATGCTGAGGCTGCTGCTCCTGGATGTGACAGCAGCAACAGCAGCAGCGCAGCTACCAACGTCGCGACGTCAGCGGTTACGTTGCCTTTTTGCACTACATTCACACAATCACACACACACACACGTAGAAAGCGCTTGGTTGTATGAGTGTTATGTGGGGTTTGTTGGCGGCTGCCCCTATGTACATATATTTATGTATTTTTCACACTCTGCACACACACACACACACTCGCGCGTTTTCTTAAATGTATGCATGCCTGCATGTGTGTATTTGTATATTCAAATATACACACACACACGCATAGGTTCATAGATATGTTTTATTTTATTATAGCAAAAATGTACCCGATTTTTGTATTTGACGTCTCATACTATTTTTGCACTATATTTTGCCACGACTCTATTGCTAACAATTGAACAGCGAGCCTAATATGTTTGCCAATGAATTTTAACATTTTTCATTGCAATGCGTATACACAGATGTATATATATATGTATATATTTTTTTAATACATTTTGCACATTTTCTTACAGCAGCTATTGATACACATATGTATATATGCATGTGTGTGCACGTATGTATGTATGTGTTGTATATGTATTAGTGCGCGTGTGTGTAAATTCTTTGGCGTAGAGAAACGAAATTTTACATTTATTCGTCGTTCAGCGTTGTTTTCGAGCCATACACTTTCAGTCAGCACATTATATCATTTAGCAAAATTTCGTTTTTTCTAAAACACTTATATTATTGATTAGCTTTTTTCGTTATTTTACCGAATCGAACGAAAATTCACGCTCTAAAATGACGCGCAACTAGAGGTGGAGAAACATCCATCGATGGCATTATCGATGCATCGATGTTTTTAACATTTTAGCGAAACATCGATGGTTTATGGCAATTATCGATATTTTTTGCAGCCAACTAACATTAATGCATTATAACGAAATTATAAATAATTATTATAGAAGAATTCAAACCATGTTTTTCTTATTGACAATATAGTGTTATAGTATTGTTTGTTTTGTTTAACTCTTCTGTTGCAGTGGACCCCAAGAAAAATGCGTTTGAACGCCAAGGATATTGCACTGTAGATAATTGTCAACTGGATGCGTTTCATATGGTATGTATATTAAAATACTCCAAAACACGTATGAAAACGCGTCAGTTTAAAAAGCTTGCTTAAGTTAAATATGCATTTTTATTACAAAATGAAATGATATAAAGTTTCATAAATAATTTGTAATACAACCCTTGAAATTATATGTTAAGCTTAAACTCTTCGGCATCTTTGTGGGTTTGCTCCATTGAATACCTGTTGTTACCCAGAACACTGTTAATTTGCTGTAATGTAGTTGCAGTTGCGCAGAAGTGTTTAATTTAAATTCAGTTTCAAAATCTAGAATTTAAATACATTTATCCCATTTGCAGTGAATACACGATGGTCTTACATTTTTAAGTCAACTGTCTGATTTTGTTTATTTTCTCTTTAATCGTACTGATAATATTCTCATAATTAAATTGTACATTAATATACGTGTACTTATATTCTGCGCATAAGAAACAATTTTTGTTTTAAATATCTGCTTAAAATTATATACATAACAAAATTATAAACATTTCAAGCGTGGCTGTTTTCTCTGTCTATCTGTCATTTTCGTCCATACATTTTATTCTCTAATTATTTGCTACAGTTTATATTTGTTCCGTTCCTTGCGCCTCCTTTTTAACTGTCCGTTCTTTCTTTTTCTTTTATGCTTTTTCTTGAATTTTCGCGTTGTCTTCTCATATATATTATACATGCATTTTTATATCGAAAAGACAATGTGTTGATGCCAACAATTGGGATCAGAGGTGTTGAGTAGTGATTTGGCGGCAACAAAGCCTAGCCTTAAAATAGGTGAATTGTTTATAATGAGCATAAAAATAAAGCGCCTTATAGCCTAGCAAGAATGGTGCAGACTATCGTCACGTCTCAAGTCTCAACAAATGCGTAATCTCAAGCTAAAACTTTGTATTTTGTTAGCTGTGTCACATGCCACACATTAACATATATAAATTATATGCAAGGAAATTAAAAGTTACACATATCTCGACCAACATGTTGCCTCTAATGTGGTGCGCACTCCATCATAGATTCTCTCGTTCCTCTTGCTGCCTGGCTGGCATTCTTCTATGAGTCTGCTGCTTCTACTTCCGGCTGGGCATTGGCAACTGGCTCGGTTTCCTCCTCTTTTGCTTTCGTTGGCTCTGGAGCAGCAACTGCAGATGCTGAGGCGTCCAATTGCTGAACAGCTGGCGTTGGCGCCACCTCTTCTTCGGTTGCTCTTGGGGGAGTATTGATCTTTGGAAGAGTTTCCTCCATGGACTGTTCGGCTTCTCGAGCCTCTGCCGTAGACACAACAACTGGTGCTGCTGCGGCTGGTGGTGGCAATTCATCGTAGAGCGGTGTACAGACGGGTGATGCTGCCTTTGGCTTTGATGCCTCTGTGTTGTGCACAGCGGGTCGTGCAAACTCTTCCGACTCTGGCGCTGAAGCTACCTTGGTGAAAGTTTCCTCCGCTTTCTCGCGTCTCTCGTCAGCCGCACTGTCAGTTACAGCTGCATCGTCGTTGGAAGAGGCACCAGCAGCAGCTGCCTCAGCTGCGGCAGCTTCGGCTGCCTGTTGCGCCTCCATTCTCGCATCGTATTCCTGTAACTCGCGATCCCAATCCTCTTCGGTGTCCGCCTTTGATGAACTTGTGGCTGGTGGCGCTGCCACCGCCTGCTTAATCTTTACATCCTCCGATGAGCCTGACGTCGACGCTGACTTGTTTTGCAATGTGTTCTCATCCGACGAGCTTATTGAGTGTCGATTGCTGTCGTCGCGTGAGCCGCGTCTATTGTTGCTGGGCGCTCGTTCGCGTTCCTCGCTGCGCTGACCACCGCGTCCGCCACGCCCATTGCCACTGCGACGCTCTTCGCTCTCCCGTTCGCCGCGGAAACGATTACCAGGACCGCCGGGGCCGCCGCCAGCACCACCACGACGCTTGAAGTTGTTATTATTGCTGTTGCTGCTGCTGTTCTTGCCACCACTCTCATCCTCATCATCACTCCAGCGACCTCCACGACCACCCATGCCACCGCGGTTGCCACCTCGTCCACCTTGACCGCGCTGATTATCATTAAACGGATTTCGTGGATTAAAGAAACCTGCAAGTAGAAAGTCATTTGTTATTATTTTGTTTTCTCTGTGTGCTATTCAATAAGCTGGCTTACCTGGTCCTTGCTGTCGGTTACCTGGACCGCCGCCTCCTTGATTGCGCATAAACATTGGCCCCACACCGTTGCCAGCGCTAGGTCCGCCCATCCGTTGATTAAATGCCGCTGGCGGCGGAATGCGCATCTGCATCAGACTCGTCGGCTGATTAAAGCGATTTTGATTCATATTCGGCTGGAAGAAGTCACCTCCACCGCCATTGCCAGCATTATGGTTGCCACCTCGTGGTCCCATGCCACGTGGCCCAGCGCCCGATCGATTGTCGAACTCTAGACGGGTAAAAAAATATGTACTTCAGTTAATTCTGCTCAATTGGTCAATCTGTATGTGCAACACTCACCTACGCCTCCCATAAACTCGGGACGCGGCATATTGCCGTGCTCAATGCTGTTGAGATTAAGCCGGGCGCGTGCCTCGTTAAAGGCGCCACTAAGCGGCAGGGGTCCAGCAGCTCCTCCTGCTCCACCGTTCTCGTTGCGCCAGCGCTCGGACGCCTCGGCAATGTCATCGCGACCACCCCAACGTGATGAGCCACCGCCGGCGCCGCGTGCCCGTTCCCGCTGAAACAGTTCATTGGCTGCAGCGGCGACAACGGCTTCTACATTGCCGGACGGCGCAGCGGCACCTGCGAATATCGGTGGCGGTTGGCTGAAGTTGGGCGCCTGCTGCTGCTGCGGCAGAGACGGTGACGCATCCTCCAGCTCCATTTCAATGTCCATCTGATCATCACTCACATTACCAGCCGCCGAGCTGGCCGAGCTTGCAATTGCCACCATGGGCGGGGGCACCGCACCCGGGGGCGGAAACTGTGCACCTGGTGGCAAGCCCAGCGGATGTGGTGGCGGACCAGCCATTCCCGGAAAACCGGGCGGCATCATGTTCGGCGGCATCATCATTGGCGGCGGCATGCCCGGAACCATGTTGGGCGGCATTGCCATGCCGCCCATGGGATGATTCATGGGCCCCATCGGTCCCAGCATGCGTTGCGGCGGCGGTCCACCCATGGGCGGTGCCATCTGGAATTGGCCGGGCACCATGCCCATTAGGGCAGGTGGCGGTGCACCAGGTGCACCATGTGGTGCCGGCGCAACCGGCGGCGGCTGTGTAGTGTCAATGCCAAAGAGCAAACCTGGCGGACCAACTGGTGGCCCTGCGTTAAGTTCGCCCGGCAGGCCTGTTGTTTTGTTTTCCTTAACATTTTTCGTCTGATTGATTTTCTGCTTCATCCAGCCGGGCATGGTGTCCTCGTCGAACATGCCGCCCTCCTCAAGGCTATCGAAATCGGTGTCGGCACTCAGCTTGCTCCACGGGACGTACGTGACTCCGAGCTCCAGGTCCCAGAAGTCTTTCCACTCCTTGCTCTTGACACCTTTGCCAGCTGCCCAGGATATGGTTATAGCACGACCTTGCAGCTTGTGATTCTTCAGCGATTGCATGGCCTTGTGCGCATCCTGACGGCGGTTCATTACGATGAAAGCGCATCCTCGCGGCACAATCTGATCAATGCTTACGATGTCGCCATACTCGCCAAAGGTATCGGACAATTCCTCCTGGTACACCAGCTTCGAGAGATGGCCCACCCACAAAGTTGTGCTGCAAACTGTGAAAACAAATATGGAAAATGTTGCCTTCAAATATCGTGTGATTCTTTCTTTCATTGTAATGAATAAATATTCTTATTCATAGTTCCCCTTCCGGTCATTAAATTCAGCAAGAAAATAATTCAATCGCAACAATGTGGAAACACATTAATGGACTACGTAAAATGTCGATAACTGCAATATTTAATTTAATATAATTGTATACACCGCGCTGAATGCTGTTCATTTGCGCTGAATCTGTTCATCGCATTTGAGCTGTCGGATATTTTGTTTTAAATGAAAACTTTTCGTATCGTCAATAATTGTGTTATTTCGATTTTTTAACGAAAGATGACTTCACAACTTTTATGGGCTCGTCAAAAATATTGTATGACCGTTATGACCCAAAAATCTTTTTATTTAAGATGCTCTATTTTTTGTATAAAATATGTATGTGCAAATTGCAATATTTGGATTATTTTCTTTTAAACATTAAATGCCGGATTATATGTAAACCACAAAATTAAAAAAAATATATTTTCAATCTCTGGACTTGGTCTTTAAGTGTAGCTGCAGCTTTATAAGTGGAGGTTTTGTGTAATTAAGAGAAGATTTTTGTAATGATATTGATTTTAGAAGCAAAAACACAGATAAATTAAGGTAATAACTCAAAGATCTGACTCATGCTTAAGAGGGTTTCTTGGTACAAAATACGCCTATTGAATAACTGAGAGACAGCATTCTATTTTAAAAGTCATTTTAGATGTCAGGTTCATATGTACAAATAATAAGCATGTTAATATATAAATGTACTCATTAGTAACATTACAAGACATTTGAAAGGTATATAAACTTGGCCATTAGTATATGTATGTACTTAACGTGGAATTAATTTTAATGATACAAGTGCATGACAAATGATCAAATAGTTAAATCGTAGGATTTCAAAAAAGTACAATTGATAAATACAATTATCAAAAATAACAACATTTGAATAATATAATTTGAAAATTGAATGTTTCAATTGCGGTATGCAATTGGTAAATATTATTTAAAGGTACACATTAAATAGCTCATGCACAAGTTAATTGGTGTAGTTGAAATGTACATGAACAAGCAAAGTCACAGTTTAAATGTACACAGCAGGTAATAGTTAATGATTACAGGTATTTGTTCAATGGTATATCTACTAACTACATGTTAATGTACCCTATATTATTATGCCTATTGTCTGAGTAGGTTGCCAAGAAAAAAAAAGAACAAAACCAAAAACTTTGCTCAAAAACGCGTCAGGGACAGTTGAATGTGGGTAAAAATTGCCAGATAGTAAGAACTGTTTTAAGCTGTTTTTTAAGTGCAAGCACCACTAAAGCTACAACACACACACACGTCAACCAAGCCAAGGAGCTGCAGAATAAAGAGGTTTACAAATTAGCATTAATCAAGAAAAAAAAATTTAAAAAAATAATGTAGAATCGAAAAGTTTTGCAAGGAGTTTGCATAGCTCTTCGATTGCTGTAGTTAACGATAGGTTGTGCTATTATTACGGTCCGTTACGTTACGTTATTGTTGTGAGTCTGCATATTTACCACTCAAATGATCCTTCTTAATGTCGGGCAATCCCTTCTTGCGGCGCTCACGCTCATGCTCACGATCACGCTCCTTATCACGAGTGCTGCGATCCATGCGATCACGATCACGCGATCCACGTCGGCGGCTCGAACGTGGCGATCGGCTCCGCGATCGGGAATTACGCCTGCGGCTGCCACGATCACGATCGTTGTTATTGCCGCCTCCGCGGTTACGGGGCGATCGGCTGCGGCTGCTGCGTCGACTGCGCTTATAGCGATCCCGATCGGGCGTGGGACTGCGAGAATCGGCTCCATCCAGATTGATAACCTGATCGTTGGAAGTTTTTGCAACAAACAAATTCAAGAGAGAAAGAGAGAGAGAGTAATGTGATATAAACGTTAACATTTTAAGCATAAAACAAATAATGCGGAGCGTTTGGAGTGATTGGGATTTAGATGGAGGGATGGGATTTTGGTTAGTTTCAGTGGATAAATATTTTCGGGAGGGAGGATGGATTAGTTGTTGAACTACAAATTATAGATGTTAATACATTCTTCTCATTACAACTGCATTCTTGGCGTGTTGACGTGTGGTTTTTGGTCTTTTATATTGGTCGACGGTTCTTTACTATTCTTTGGCATTTTCTTGTTTCGATGCGTTTTCGAGCTGGTTTTCTTATTCATTTTATTCTTGGTGGTAATTAACAAAATGCATTTTGATTGATTTGGCAATCGACTTTTCAATTGTGGTTTACATATTTAGGGAACTTACCAAACGTTGTTATACTGGGCTTCTCTAGCATCGGGGTTCGCTTCCGCCGGCTTTTCATATATATGGCAAATAAACCTTACCTTTGGGGCGGACTTGCTTTAACCATTTTCGAATGTATTTCGCAAAAGCGCATATATTGCAATATTTTAAATTTTTAAATTTAAGTTGATCTAAACGTTATTTTTTGTTCAAAAAACACAAAATTCAAATATCTCAAGCCCCATTTAAATTAGATTAAATTCAATATGTTCACGTCTTCTTTAAACTTAATTGGTAGCCCTTCTCCCCACTTTATATAGATATATTTATGTTTATATGGGATTGGCCAATCGGAACTGTCCCGGTATAACAACAATTTAGGCACGACATCAGCGTCAGTTGTGACACTTGGAACGTGTCGACCAGAATTCCATTTGCAAAGGTCAAACGGGCCAAACACATAAACAACAGCAACAACCACAAGATTGCAGATTGCAGAGTTTACCCCTCGAAAGCGGACTACGCTACATATATAATACGAAAATAGTAAAGTAAGGTGTAGTTAGCTAGGTACCTCAATGGGTTGTTGTTCCGATATGAATTCCACATCCTTGTTCATGTCAGTGCCATCATTGTGACCCAGTCCCATGGCGACACCAGGCGGCATTCCAGCTGTGCCCTAAATGACAACAAATAACAATATAAAGAGATGCATTATTTAGCGGACTAAGAGTGCAACGCACCTTGAGCACGTTCTGCAAATGTTGCTGCAGTGCTTCGTCAGGATAGCGATGTTTTTGGTTCTCCTCTTGCTGTTTGAACTTCTGAAAATTCTGCAACGTTTGCAGCTGGCGCAGCACATTGGGATCGTTAAGCAGCTGCTTCAAATTGTTGTTCTGCAAAAACGACGAGGATAATGCAATTAGACACACACAAACAAAAACCAGCTCGTGCATCATATGTAATAAACTTAAACTAAATAAAAAGGTTGCAATAAACAGAAAAGAAAGGAACATAAATCTGCACTTGTATTTGGCATACATCGAGCAAGTTTGTTGAGCCTGGCGGGGAATCATCGCCCATGCAGTGATGATCGTCGCCCATCGACATCATCATGTCGCCGTCGTCGTCATCGAGTATTTCACGCACATCGTAGTCCAGATCATGCTGTCCAGAGCTGCTGCTCTTGCCATACTTGTTGTGATGATGTGACTTGCTGCTGGGGCCGCAATCGAAACGACTCTTCGATCCCGACGACGAGACCGTTTGCGACATATTATGCTGATGCTGGTGCTGCTGTTGACGCTTCATATAATGCTGCTCCATGTGCCGGCGGCTTGAGCTCGAGGAGCACTTCTCATGACTTAGCTGCTGTCGTTTATCGCAGCACACAAGCACCAAAAACAGGTGTGTAAGTAAATAGAGTAATGTTAATACCAAAACCGGGTTAGCTCCGCAAGCAAGCAAGTTCTATCAATAAATCTATGGCTACTCTGGCGTCCACTCACCGACAAATCTGGCATAGCTCCGCCCATGCTGTCGTCGACAACCGAGCTCAGATCCATGTTGCTCATGCCGGAGGCGTTCAGACCATTGGCCGCATTGCCGCTCGACAAATCCGACAGGTTCAGGGCGCCACCGCTGCCGCTTGGGCCGGGGCCAGAACCCAGATTGCCAGCGCCCACAATAGGCGGCATTTGATGGTAGATGGGATGACTTGGGTCGGCCAAATCGAATATCGGCTGTATCACATCCGACTTGAAGACATTGTTCTTCTGCCACAGGTTCAGCACACGGATGATGCGGCTTTTGTCCTCGGGCGCGCAACGAAACAAATTCGCAAACGTTTCGGTCAAATTGCGCTGGAATCGCGGTGCAAAGACGTCCTTCTCGGTGCCGTATTGATGCCGGGACTGGCGCACAATCGAATCGATGACATACAGACCGGGCACTTTGTACTCCGGCTTGCATTTCAATATAAACTTTTCAACACTCTGCACGACATGTTTGTAGAATTTAATTGCACGCATTGCCGACTTTGTGATGGCCGCCATTTTAGCCTTTGATATGGGCGGCCGGCTATCATAGAGCCCGGAGAGCTATGAATGGGAAACAAAGGTATCAAGGAGTGTGTTTGTTGTTGTTGTTGATGTTGTGCACTACAAGTTGTGATTGTTAAATTACACAACTACATACGGCACAAACACACACACGTATTTACACATGCATGCGAATATCCAGGTAAGTACATGAGTGTGTATGTGTGTGTGCGGCGGCTGCTGCAGCTTACCTCATTATTGAAAGCAACGACCGTCTCCATGCTTGTTTCGATGTTCACACACTACACGCACGCACAATATTCAATTTTGCATAATATTTCACTATTTGGAAGCTTTATATTTTACTTTTGCTGCTTTCGCATCAATTTTTTCACGAATTTTCACAATTTTTCGGATGGAAGCGTGAAAAAATGGCTGCCTGTTGTAGGGATGCTTATTGCTGCTATCGACTATCGACTGTATCGATAAAGCGCACACATTATTATTTATTTTGAATAGCCACAAAAAGCTATCGCTTACAATTTGTTTATCGAATAGCCAGTCAAATAAATTTACGTAGTAAAAAACGTGACTATAAATAGCTAAACTTTCTATTGAATGCAACAACATAAACATGGGCCTTTTGGCCATAAATAAAAACAAAACAATGATGGTTCGGAGTTGCCAGACCGCGTGCAGTGCAGGGCTGTACAAACTAGCGCGCTGGCCACACTGGATAGAAAGCAAAACGAAAACTCAAGCAACTGCAATTTATTATTAACAACATTTATCGCTAATTATGCGCAACACAATTTAAGCCCACACAATGAGCGCCCACCATAGGCCCCTGGACGAATCGGATGTGCAGCTAATACGCACCATACGCTCTACACCATCGCTGTACGACCACAGACATGGCGACTTTCGCCTCTCACAGCGCAAAGAGGAGGATTGGGCCAAAGTGGCGGAGGCTTTAAACATTTCATCGCCGGATGCGCGACGCCGTTGGACGTGTTTGCGGGATCGCTACTCACGTGAGCTGAAGCAGATGCGCCTGCATCCCACATCCGAGTTCGGACGCAACGAGTTCTTCCGACAAATGGACTTTCTGCGCGAATTTGTGCGAAAGCGACGCGAGCGAAGCCGTCGAGATGATACGCCAACTAGTTGGCTGAAGACAGAGGTGCGGGCGTCGAAGCTGATGAAGCTGCGAGCGGAGCCAGAGCCGATGATCGAGCACGATATGGACGATTCGCAGGCGTACGATGATTGTGATCACAACTACGATGCGGATGCCAAGCTGGAGGTGCAGACAACTCAATCAGAAAGTTATTCAGTGCTTGTCGAAGCAGACGACGGGGATGGGGACGGTGACGGTGATGGACAAGATTCGTATGAGGAGTACATGGCCGATGGCGATGCCGACACTGTTGAACAGAAAGTCTTGCCCACATTGCAGCCATCGCCGGCTCTGGTCACCGTGCACCAGTCCGAGGCACCGACGACGACTACAAATGCAACCACCGCTGTGGCAGCTGAAGGATCTCCGTCTCCGCCCGACGTCGACTATGTGGTCTGCATGCCGAATGTGCGCGTCGAGCGCGTTGAACCGAAGCCAGAGGCAACTACTGGTTTTGAGGCGGGAGTACCACCCACAGCCACACCCACAGGAGTCACAACAGTTCCAGGACTGACGGCGACTAACGAGACTGAAGATGACTTCTTCTGCAAATCGGTAGCGGCGTATTTGCGACAACTGTCGCGACGCCACAAAATCAAGGCAAAAGTTGAGATGTATCAAATACTAGAGAAGTATATATTGCTGGAGGAGTCGGCGACGACGTCCGCATCCGGATCGGGGACGGGTCAGAATGGTTAAGCAGGTTACATAGCGACATGTGTATAGTTTTTAAATCAATTTTTATGGAGTACAAATATACAAAGTGACAAAAATTTAATGAATGCTTTCGCTTACTCTAAGTTGGAAATGCAATGCTTAGCAGAAATCCTCGTTGATGATGTCTGCATTCACGGCCAGGCCGCGTTCCTTGAGCGCCTTGGACACCAGCCGATGCTTCTCATGCCTCTGCTCCTGTTCCCGACGCTGTGCATCAAGGATTTCATCCACTGAGATTTCCTTCAACGGCAGCTTCTGTTCCTTCTCCCGATCCTGCAAAAAAACATAATAAGAGTTACAATCGTTTCGAATACTTCGATGGCTTCTTCACACACAATCTCTCCCAGCAACACGACGTTCTCGCCTCGGATTATGAAGACTCCTCGGGGAATATCGCCGTATTGATTGCCTACGTGTATTCGTTCAATGGTTCGCTGAAGCACTAGGTTGGCAAACTGATCCACCGACCGCAGATAGCCAATTAATGTGCGTCCATCCCGCAGCAAAACCATCAGCTTCTCTGTAATTTTTAAACGAAATGTTTCAAACAATTAATGATGAAAAACATTTTTGTTGCCGGCAAAAAAAGCAACAATTACTCACTGTCCACTTCCTCCAGCAGATGCGCTGTGCCAGCCAAGGGATTTAAATCATCCATGTGTAGTTTGATTGCGAAAATACTTTATCTGTTTAAATACTAATTTTTTGTTCAAATTGTCAACTTTCATCCAAACATTTGCTTTTACTGCCGTGTATTTGCTTTGCCTTGTTCCTGGTACGCTGTTCACAGAGTTTTTCCTTCAGTCATAAATTACAATTCAGATCTAGTTATCGGGGATTTGCATCACTATTGTGAACTTCAAATTAAACATATTTCAATTAATTAACAATACAATTAATTATGAGCAGCGTACCACGAAATGTAAAGAAAGTTCTAATCAGCATTCTTAGTAATCGGCTATCGATTGCCGGCATACACATCAGTCTGACCAATGTCGTAAAATGTTTTTGCTTGCAATTAATCGATACATCGCTGCACTACCGATAGTGCTGCAGGTCTAATCAAATGAAATAAACAAACGAAATAGTCTGGATGTTTATTACTCCAATTAAAAGATAATATTAACTAGAAGAAAATCAGTTGTGAATTCGAAAAGTTTATGATTTAATTGAAGAATTCAACGTAGCTATTTGGGTGCAGCTTGAGCCAGTAATCCTCAGGTTTTGGTTAAGCCTCACAAAAGACCGCGAGGAAATTGTCAAATAAAAAGGCCGCAAAATGAAGTATGTAATTTGGGTAATAAAAGTGTGTTGCATTATTAACGTATTACCGCTTTAGGCTCAGCGTAGACGGGCTGCTCGTCTATTTCCCCTACGAATACATCTATCCGGAGCAATATGCCTACATGCTGGAGCTCAAGCGGAGCCTGGATGCCAAAGGACATTGTTTGCTGGAAATGCCTTCGGGCACCGGTAAAACAGCGACGCTGTTGTCGTTGATTGTCGCTTACATGATCGAGTATCCGGATCGGATACGCAAACTCATCTACTGCTCCCGCACAGTGCCAGAGATTGAGAAAGTCATTGCCGAATTGCAGAACCTCATGGTCTACTATGAACGCAATGCATCCGTCCAACCGGCGATGACAGGTTTGGTGCTCAGCTCGCGAAAGAACATGTGCATCCACCCGGAGGTAAGCAAGGAGCGCGAGGGCAAGGCTGTGGATGGCAAATGCTATGGCCTGACTGCGAGCTACATACGCGATCGCCACGAGATGGATTCAGAGACTCCCATTTGTAAGTGACAGAAAAGATATTTGTGATTATACAATATTCAAGAATATTCTTATAGGTCAGTATTTCGAGGGCTTCACTTTGGAGGGCAAGGAGTCGACGCTGCCCGCGGGCATTTACAGCATCGATGATCTAAAGGAATATGGACGCTCTAGGAATTGGTGTCCCTATTTCACGGCACGCTACGCTGTAAGACGTCTCCAAACTCTCTCGATAAATATCTGTTGCTCATTAAAATCCCGTTTCTTTTACAGATTGCTCACGCACACATTGTGGTCTACAGCTATCACTATCTGCTGGATCCGAAGATAGCACAGGTCGTGTCCAAGGAGATGACTCGTGAGTCCTGTGTGGTGTTCGATGAAGCTCACAACATTGACAACGTCTGCATCGACTCCATGAGCGTCAAGATCAACAGACGCACCGTGGAGCGAAGCACAAATGCTCTCAATCAGCTCACGAAATTAGTGCAGGAGTAAGTGCATCTCTAGTCCATCATCATTATGTTTATTATTCGACATTTCCGTGCAGCATGCGGGATGAAGACACCAATCGACTGAACGAGGAGTACCAGCGCATGGTGCAGGGCCTGAAGGATGCCAGCGTGCAGCGCGACACGGATATGATACTGGCCAATCCTGTGCTGCCAACCGATGTGCTCACCGAAGTGGTGCCCGGCAACATACGCAACGCGGATCATTTTCTCAGCTTCTTGCGACGCTTCATCGAGTACATCAAAACGCGATTGCGTGTCCATCATGTGGTTCAAGAGTCACCAGCCGGTTTCCTCAAGGACGTGTCCTCCAAAATATGCATAGAACGCAAACCGTTGCGCTTCTGTGCTGAACGCTTGTCCAGCCTCCTGCGCACTCTCGAAATCACCGACCTGACGGAGTATGGTGCTCTCACGCTGGCAAGTGATCTCTGTTGTGAGCCTAAGCAAGGCAGAGTAATGATTTGATTAACTATTTGTAGATCACACACTTTGCCACATTGGTGTCCACCTACACCAAAGGTTTCACCATCATCATAGAGCCCTTTGATGACAAGACGCCCACCGTTTCCAATCCCATAATGCACTTTAGCTGCTTGGACTCTTCGATTGCTATGTCGCCAGTGTTTACCCGATTCCAAACAGTGGTAATCACCTCGGGAACGCTGTCGCCCATGGACATGTATCCCAAGATACTTGACTTCGATCCAGTTGTCATGAGCAGCTTTACTATGACGCTGGCGCGTCCTTGCCTCCTCCCGATGGTAAGATTTCCATTCACTGTTTAATCTGCTCTAGAAAATTTATCTTTGCCTTGTCATGCAGATTGTATCCAAGGGCAACGACCAGGTTGCCATTTCATCGAAATTCGAGACGCGCGAAGACACCGCTGTTATCCGTAACTATGGCCAACTGTTGGTGGAGGTAGCCAAGACAGTGCCCGATGGCATTGTGTGCTTCTTCACATCGTATTTGTACTTGGAATCGGTGGTGGCATCGTGGTACGATCAGGGCATTGTGGACACACTGTTGCGCTATAAGCTGCTGTTCATTGAGACGCAGGACAATGCGGAGACAAGCTATGCGCTAATGAATTATGTTAAGGTGAGCCACCGCATACCACACACATCTTCAACTAATGTGTATGGCTTCTTTGACGACGACTTGACTTCAATTCACTTGACACACATTCATGATCTCAATCTTCGGTTCTAGGCTTGCGATTGCGGTCGCGGCGCCGTGTTGCTGGCTGTGGCGCGTGGCAAGGTCTCCGAAGGTGTGGATTTCGATCATCATTATGGTCGCGCGGTGCTCATGTTCGGCATACCCTACGTTTACACGCAGTCGCGCATTCTCAAGGCGCGTCTCGACTACCTGCGCGATCAGTTTCAGATACGCGAGAATGACTTTTTGACCTTTGACGCCATGCGGCATGCCGCCCAGTGCGTGGGTCGTGCCCTGCGTGGCAAAACCGACTACGGCATCATGATCTTTGCGGACAAACGCTTCTCGCGTCAGGACAAGCGATCGCGTCTGCCCAAATGGATACAGGAGCATCTCGTCGACAGCTTTTGCAATCTGAGCACTGAGGAGGCTGTCCAGCTGGCACGTCGCTGGCTGAGACGCATGGCACAGCCGTTTTCACGCGAGGATCAGCTGGGCATATCGCTGTTGACGCTCGCCCAGCTGGAGAACATGGAGCAGGAGAAACTGGAACGGCAAGCACAGGGCAAGCAGGGTGTGGGTGGTGAGGTCCAGGAGTTGTAATCGCAGATCGCAAACCGGCTTCAAATTCAAGACTGTCGCCGGCTTCCTTCCGCAATGTTTATATGTTTTTGGTTTTTTATTTCTCGACTGTGTCTGTACGAGAATAATTATAATAAAAAGCGAATTTGTTGCCAGCTAATGGCATTCAATGCCATTAAACGGAGCAGCAACAACAAATTGAAAAGTTAAAATATTTGGCTTGTTGGGCCAGGTTTTGTTTTTGTTTAAGTTTTGTTGTCATTATCATTTGGCTTTGGCAGGCAAATCTGACGTAAATGCCTTATTAACTGTTAATTAATATTATTTATAATTTAGCAGTTTGCTCATTCCCCCAGCAAAATGACTCAGTTTGAGTTGGTTGAGCCAACTGCCGTTCAAGGCGGACTAAATCAAATGGGCGCGTTCACCGACAGCACCCAACTGAATGTAGAAAATTGTTGCTTATCGATAGCAAAATTTCCCCATATACAAAACAATTTCCTTGCTTTTTAAGTGGCGGGCAAAAGTTCTTGTTATCGATATCAAAACAGAATTTAACTGAACAAAAGGAATATGTACAATTAAATCGAGCCCGAAATGCAGTAATTAAATGCATGACCCGTGATGACCGTTCATATTATTATAAAAATCGTTTAACCTGAAAACCAATAAAATTAAATGCTGTCTATTGCGATTTATTGCGGCTGACGCCAATTCTTAATGATGTCGATGTGAACATAGGTTATCATCAATATGCACATATTATGCACTTATTTTGATCATAATGTTAGGCGACAGCATCTGTCAAATGGGTTTGTTTGTGTAATTAAGCACTTACACACAATTAAGAATATTACGAACGAATTTTCAAAACGATTTTCGATGATGAGCACTTTACCTGCTAATTTCCTGTAGTCCTCGTGGAGCGTGAGCGTGCGCAAAAGCCGCGAGTAGCAAACAGAGATAGAGAGAGCGAGAGAGAGGGAGAGAAAGAGAGTGTATAGCGCAAAAGCTTTGCAATCTTACCGTACATACGAATGTATGTACAATTGTGTATATGTATGTATGTATGTATATGTACATAACTAACGGCCACGGCCAGTGCTCAGAGAGCAACAAGTAAGCAAAAAGTAACCGAATACAATTACAGTACGATTGCGCTAAAGCGAATTGCAAACAAACCGCATTTACAATCAAATCAATTCCAATCGAGTAAATCGAAATTTTGATTTTATTTTCTCAGCAATTGACAATTGCGAATAGAACAGTTCAGTCTTATCTGTTCGACTTAGCGGCAGACTACTGTGACAACAACAACAACAACAGCAGCAACGGCAACGATAAAAGGCAAGCGACCGCAAGCGCGACGCTGGCAGCGACGCTAACGGCGACGCCGACGTCGCCGTCGACAGTTGTGTCTCTCGTTGAACAAGAACTTTCGATTTTTCATAATAAAAAGGTTACAACTAAATCTCTGGCCGTTTAGTCGGGTGAAGCAAATAAAAGCGGAGCGCGCGCGCATTAACGTTCAACCAACCAATAAAATCTGAAATAAATGCATAAGCAGTAAAAGTAGCAAACTGACAACAAATTGTAAAACAAAACGCATAATTAATTGTTAATCGCACGTTATTTAGTTTTTTAGTTTAGCATTGATTGACACGCGCTAGTAAACCAAAGTAATAAAAATACAAATATTCAATAAATTCGTACTTGTATCCTGTTAAATAACATCAAATCGAACAAAATGAAACCTCAAGCCAATGAACAAAATGGCAGCACTCAAAATGGCGACATCGCCACGGATGCTGCCAGCGTCGCCATGGATGCTGCCGCGATCGTTCCAACAGCAGCAGCTGCCGCAGCGACGGCGACGGCGGCAGCAACAACAGCTGTCGCCAGCGCTGGCGCCGTCGTTCCTGCCAAAAGTAGTCAACAGCTGAAACTGGAAATGCTGAACATGGGCAACGGAAACGGTAAGTGCGACGATGAGTCATGCTCAAGACTGAAAAGGATTGTGCAATGCGATCACTTCCTGTTCCCTGTACATCGCAGCTGACAAAAGGTCATTGCAATGCGTGTTCACAGGCTTACATAAGCTGCTGGCTATAGGTGGAAAAGGGATTTCGAAACACAGACTTGCTTAAGCTGACAGCTACAGCACGATCATATATCAGCAGGAGAAGTGATTGGGGAAATTCTGAACGCAGCAGGCTTGCATAAGCTGCTGGCTATAAGTGAAAAAGGGATTTCGAATCACAGACGTGCATAGGCTGGTAGCTACAGCACGTACATATATCAGCAGGATAAGTGATTGGGGGAATTTTGAACTCGTATCGAGAATAAAGGGAATGTACAGAAATTTGACTCATGCATGATTCACATGCTCTCGCATTCAAACCTCATTCTAATTATTATCTGTAACAAAAGTCCCTCATTAATATCATTAATATTTTATGTGGATATTTGCAATCTCAAGACGTCACATAGTATTTTATATGTATGGGGTAACATTAGACCTGAACACGTTTAAGTGCAACAATCTTAGCACATTTCATCACACAGTTTGCCTCAGTTTCGCCTATATTGGCCCTCTAGGTATAGCTCCGATTTCCGGCGAATAAAGAGCTGACCAATATGGACATAAACCGCAAAATGAAAACTCAAATTTCGGCCGAAACAAACGTTAAAATGCATATGTATATAGAATGATAACCACACAAAAATACATAAAAATAGAGACGGACATGATCGTAATCGACATATTGACATTGACATTGAGAGTATTGCCTGACTTGAGTTGAGTTGAGTTGTGTAGAGTTGAGTTGGCTTGGCTAAATGCAGATCGGCAGATTCAACGCAACGCAACGAGGGCGTTATGGGTATATGAGCTTTTGGCTTTGGACAAATTGTACAAGTAGTTTTGAGCATTAAACTCCTATCTATCGTCTCGTCAATGAATCCGGTATTCGGCAGCGGCAGCGGCGAGGCGGGAGTGCGGCCCGAGGCTAGACCTGTACTACTTTTTGAAGGTTAAAAGCGTTTAATTGGACGCTCTGCTGCGAGTACCACCAACAACCACAACAACAGTAATAAGCTGCCTTTTAAAACGGTTTAGATTTGTCGGTTTTTATTTTTCATTTTCATTATTAGTTGTATTTTTTGTTGTCTTTTTGATTTCGGCTTGAGTCAGTTTCTATGTCTGTTTCTTTCATGCTTCACATTTGAGCGATCGCGGTCAATAAAAAATCCATCGAAATAGCCAAGACAACAGCAAGAACTTGCCACTTGCGAATTTCAAGATATAACCTACTCGTATATCGCGTTCTTCGTATTTCGCTTTTGGATTCTACAAATTCTTCCCTAAAAATCTCCTCTGAAATGCCAACAGAGATTGTAGCCCGCGTTTCTTTATAGAATTCCGTAATGCGTAATTGTTTTAAAGAGAATAATAATAATACAACAAAAAAACCATAGACACACACCTGCCCTGTGAAAAATGTTAATGATGACTTACCTCACTTAATTGCATTGCATTGCATGCTGACGACAGGTTGGCCTGACCTCCGTGTCGCCCCCTCCGTCCAGCCGTAATCATATAAGGCACTTATTTGTGGCATTTATTACGAATACTCATAGATCGATTCGCAGTACGAATAGTTCGTTAAATGAGTATGCGTGTGATGTCTTTATGGAGGCAGCACTGTACTTTAATAGAATATAGGTAAATCTAATGTCGATCCCATCTGCAGCTGCCTGTTAACAGTTTATTCATATTAATTACAGGGTAGCGGGCATTGCAATTTTGTCATTTCATATGCAACTCGGGTGCCTCATAAAGCGAATCGCAATTTTATAAAAGTTCATTAACCATAAACCAATTTTAAGTACCAGTTAATCACACACACATCGCAAATCCTATCTATATTAAATTATTATTCAGCAGTCGTTAAAATTGGTTGCAAAGTTACATCTCAACTTTACTTCAAATATTGACAATCACAAGCATTATTAAAAGTGCCACGATTAATTACAGTCCTGAGAAAATTAGATAAATTATGGTTTGAATACTTTAAAATTTTTGAATAACAACTTCTGTTGTAATTAACATTATTCTTCATACATACATGGAGTTATTTTCCAATCTAATAATTTAAAATACATTTTATATAATATAACAACAACTCTGTGTTGAAAATATTGTATAATATCGAAAATATATATATATATGCTTCATTGAAATATTTTTGAATATAATAATAATAATTAGAAAAAAAAACATTTTGAAAATATTTCTTTTGTTTTCGTTTATATTCTATATACATAGGTACATATGTGTGTTAAACAATTGTTTTAACATATGTGTAACGCAAAAGAAAAGGGCATTAAATCTTCGGCTCATCGAAGTTGACCTTACTTTCATGCTATACTTCTGAATCGTGTTGAATAACCGAGACTGAGCTAGAGTTATGTCGCAGTACCAATCGCTCACAGAAGGCAGTCAATCCTAAAAAAAAAAAACGAAAACGAAAACAAAATCATTCCATTTGAAATCGCATACAAAGTTCGATGAGATTAGCATTCCGAGAGTTTCGGGATGCATAAATTGACTAGACGCGGGCTTGGGTTCGTTGACATGTCCGGGGGACACTTTCGACATCATTCTAAGCGAAGCAAATGATGGGATGCCAAAAGCCACACAAGTTTCAGAGGGAGTCTTTTAGGGGCTTCTCATCTAAGAAACTATTTTTTTTATTTAAGTCGAGCAATATTGGTGTGGGATTAGTTGTGGGTTATGGGCGTCCCAGCCTTTGCATCACGTAAAATTCCAAATATTCGAGTGCTTGCGCATCTCTACATGATTGTCTCCTCCTCCAGCATGTACTCGGTAAGATCGCCAGGTCCGGATAATAGCGTGACGGGCACGCGATTCATTTGGGCCACTTGCTGGCTGGGCCAGACCATCACATCCGCACAGTTGGTCAGGACCATCACGTTGGTGTTGTGGGTCGGGGTGCAGGGCAGCTTCGAGGGACGCTCCAAGTCGCAGCTGTTCGCCTTCCTGCGGAATCGAAACTTGATGGGCTGCGAGCTGTCCAGGACCGTCTCCTCATCAAAATACGGCGGTGCGCCCCGGTTGTAGACTGGGTTGGTGATAGCAGGTTTTGTCAGCTGTAAAACTGCAGGGTTAATATAAATGTTGGGGAGAATGAAGGTTTGAGACACCTCTTCTAGCACCACAGAAGTCTTCAAGCGTCGACAAGGGTCACAAAAGTCCGTAGCTCGCTCGTTCGCTGGCGTCGTGCTGGCACAGGCATCTGTGACCGCCTGGTTCCCACCATTTGTCTTCTTCTGGCTATCCAGGGCGGGCTTCATCGGATCGCCGCTCCGCTCTTGGCATTGCCGCAGAAAGTCCTCTTCGATGTCAATCAGTCGCTTCACGGCACAGTCCCGCTTAAGGAAGTTCTTAATCACGGACAAGTCGCGGGGCACGGCGCCAATGACATCAAAGTCGTCGCAGCGCAGCTTAATTCGATGAGCCATGCTGGAAGGAAATGTTTTGGAATTTTGTCGGTGCGGGACGGTTGTGCTCGCTTGAGTTTGTCTACTGAGTGCTATGCGAATGACTTTCAAGTTGATGTTGAGTGCTGGCGCTGGGGTAAACAGAGAGCACTGAGAACAGAGACCTGAAACTGTTTCAATCGAAGTACAAACAACAGACTAAGAACACGTTAGACAACCACTGTCGAGTGTGCTAGACGCTGAGATACCCGCTACACATTTTCAACCATTAGGAAAATATAATTTACTACTGACTACCGACTAATTTTGAGAAGAACTGTATCTGTCACTCTAGCTCTTATAGTCTCAGAGATATAGTGGTTCATACCGTAGAACGAACAGAATGAACCAATTTCAAGAAAAATATAATTTACTATACGTATAATGTCAGTAATTTTATAAAAAGTTTCAATTAAATGAAAAATTAAAACTCTTGTTTGTATTTGAGTTTATGCAATTATCATTTGTTTCATATTTTATTAGAATCTATCAATCTTGTGAAATATCTACTGGATAATTTTAATTTATGATACTTTTATTTGAATCTATGCAACTTTTTTTTCATTTATTTATTGGAAGCAGTCTTATCGATAATAGGTAGAACATTTTAAGAAATATTCACTGGAGAATTTTAATTTATGTTGTTAATGAAAGATAAAGATGCAATTATCTTGGATGTGCAATTATTGACATTATAATATATTTAATGAAATCTGCGAAGAATAATATAATTTGCTAGTCGTATAATGTCGATAATTATAAAGCCATCTTTTGTGTTTGCGCAATTCTTTTTGTGTTTGCTTTTATTTCAATTTCAATATCTTATCGATAACATATTTAAGAAATATTTATTATGATAAGTACAATTATTTTTAGAAATAATTGCAGTTTAATTTTCATTTGTGATGCTAATGAACAAATAGTTTGCGATTATCAAATACTGTATTCCATGAAATCCGAATGGTCTCCTTTTGCCCGTTACACAGAGTCCTCTAAGTTATAATACCCTGCAATTCTGTGTGTGTAACAGGTATAAACAAAGAACTAACCTTGACCAGAGTTTCGAGTTGGCGCCACACTAACCACACCCCTCCTCCCGCCCCCCCCAAAACGCCGCCCACCAGCAACAAGTTCGAAAGCCCAAGCCGCAATGCCACAGTTTTACAAGCACTGCATTGCCAAACTGTAGGCATGCGCAAAAGCCGCAAACGAATGGTTCGTTTGACGTTCGTCTGGTCGCTCGTGTGGCGTTCGGGCGCTGCACGAAAGCTCGCTCAAAGCTCTGCTTGAAGTTCTTATTAGCGACGCTGAGCCAAAGCGTCCGTCAGTTGCCCCCAGCATTTCACAACGCAAACACGCTGCAAGCTTAACTTCAAAAACAAACAAAAAACAAAAAAAAAACGACTCTTCGCATTGTTTTCAATTCAATTTTGTGTACTTATAATTTTTGGGGCCTAAACCATTTGCAAAACAAACATCGATAATGAGCTTCACACGCCAACTGTCCGAGATGAGCGCCAGCGAGCTGAACGATGCCATCGACGATACGAATTTTCCGCAGGCGCACATCCTGTCGCGTGGCCGCAACAACAGCGTCTGCTCAACAAGTAGCACCTCGGGCACCTCCTCCCTGGCAGCGGCCACCGAGGATGTGGCCACAGCAACGACAGCCCCAGCAACAAGTGCAGTTCAGGCCACAGCTGGAGGCGGAGGCGGAGGCGGAGCGGGAGATGAAGTTGCTGCCGGACCGGTGCGACCCAGGCTGATACTGAAGAGCAGCTCGAGCATTGCGGAAAACGATGGTACACAACCGATAACACCAATGACACCACGCACATCGACGACGCCAGGTAGTGGTGTGGTGTGAAGGCGGCGGAGGCATCCTTGGGTTGAACACGTTTAACCCCTCGCAGCAACCCCAATTTTAATTAGTCTAGTTAGTTCTCATCGGCGCCCGTCACCCGACGCCCGTCGCCCGACATTATGTGGATGATAACAGGCTGAGGCGGGGATGGGGGGAACTGATACCAGAAGCATTCAAGATGTCAAAGGTTCAATTGAGATTTTATTCGGAATCGATTTGAATCAAATCGATTTTAGATTTCATTAGATTCGAGTATTTGTTTTTACTATATTTTCAATCAACCCGATTCGTAGAGCTCGGGTCACGCCAGGGTTGCCCGCTTATCAGCCAATAGTCGAGCCTCGCACTAAATTGTTTGGTATGATTATGATTATTTATTTTTTTTTGTTTTTTGATTACAGGGCATGAGAACTGCACTTTCCATCACGACTTGGAGCTGGACCACAAGCCGCCAACGCGGGAGGCATTGCTGCCCGACATGGCGCGCTCTTATCGCCTGCTCTTGGGCGGTCTCGGCGAGAATCCCGATCGCCAGGGTCTGATCAAGACACCGGAGCGTGCGGCAAAGGCAATGCTATACTTCACCAAGGGCTACGATCAGAATCTGGAGGGTAAGTTCCCCATTCTCCGACCAATTAACACCTGTTGACTTGACTTGAGTTGAGTTGAGTTGAGTTGTCTCTGCTGTAGTCAATTAGCAAACAGGTCAGCGATCCATCCTGTCAACATGCGTCACGTGTCGGGGGCTTCCAGCGGAGGCATTTCCCATGACGACTCGCAACTAGTTTAGTTTGACAATGAATCACAGTTCGCTCTCCTAGAGCCGAGAGGTACAAGAATTGAAGTAATCACACACCGGGTGCATTGCTCTAATTGCGGTTCAGTTTGAGGTCTCTTCGGGGGCGACATTATCGCCGATCCGTTATATAGACAGTGCTACTGTACTAATGCTACAATTCGGGCAAGCTTTTAAGTGCATTGCACTGAGCTTTTGGGTCAATGTTTGTCGTATAGTCGAGCAGTTCTGAAGGGTTTCTCCATTCCAATAAGCATTATCTCCGATCTGTTGTTTCAGCTTAGCGGTTTTTTTAAGTTTTTTTTTTCGTTCTGTCGTTAGGCGTATTGCAAGTATGCAGACCGGTTCTAAGTCTAGATCAGGTTCTAACATTCATTAAAATATATACAAATAAAATTCTCGCAAAGTCACAATCACATTCAAATTGACCAGCGACAACAACAATTCTAAGACTATAGCGAAAGTAATTCGCCTCGAACTCGTTAAATACATACATTTTTATTTTGTTTAGCTAGTTTCTTACACGCATGTTTAATTAATAAATAGAATCCCCCCAAACATGACTTGCGTTAAATTCGCAAGAAATTCAGCCTCAACTGTGTTGACATTGAATCTTTTCGCTTCTCAGTAAATTGCCAGGAAGCGCACTTAAGCTTTTAACACCGTGACCGACTGCAAAATGGGGGAGATAGACAGGGCGAGAGAGAGGGAGAGGGAGAGAGAGGCCGAAAGAGTTCTGCTGTGGGCGTCAAGTGGGCGTCGCACTTGAAGCTTCGTGTGAGAGGAGTGTGCAAAAATCATAAAAGCAACGAGCATTTAAAGCTGAAGAAGTGAAAGCTCAAGCTTTTAAAGAATGGCCAACAACAAGTGGCGCTAACAAACGCACACACACACACACACACACACACACACACACACACACACAAGTCCATTAACAGTCAAGTGGAAAACTTCAACTTAAGATTCAGTTATGCTACTGCATTTCATTGGGCAAATAAATCTAGCATCAAGTGTGCCACAAACACACATAAATCAAAGAGATTCACAGAGTGCTGGGGGCAAATTGACATTAATAAATTACCCTCTTTATGCAGATGTATTAAACGGCGCCGTTTTCGACGAGGATCACGATGAAATGGTTGTGGTCAAGGATATCGAAATGTTTTCCATGTGCGAACATCACTTGGTGCCATTCTATGGCAAAGTTTCCATTGGATATTTGCCATGCAATAAGATTCTAGGACTCAGCAAACTAGCTCGGTAAGTGGCTTGGGAAATTACCCAAATAGCTTTAGCTTAATAATATCCATCCCTTTTTTATAGCATTGTGGAGATTTTCTCGCGTCGCTTGCAAGTGCAGGAGCGATTGACCAAGCAAATTGCCGTCGCTGTGACACAGGCAGTGCAGCCAGCAGGAGTTGCTGTAGTCGTCGAGGGCGTGTAAGTAAAAATAATAACCTAAAATACTATTTAAAAATTAATAAAAAATAAATTAAAAAAATTGTTTTGCATCGGCCGGGAATCGAACCCGGGCCGCCCGCGTGGCAGGCGAGCATTCTACCACTGAACCACCGATGCTTGTGTGATTCAGCGAACTAAAGTTGGTTTTATGTTAGCACAAATTGTTGTGGCAACGAATAAAGTTGTTAATTTCGTTGCTACTATCTTATTATCATAAATAACTAATTTATCTCCATTTGCATATTTTTGTTTAATTGATAACAGACACATGTGCATGGTGATGCGTGGCGTACAGAAAATCAACAGCAAAACTGTCACCTCGACTATGCTGGGCGTATTCCGCGATGATCCAAAGACGCGCGAGGAGTTCCTAAACCTAGTCAATAGCAAATAAACGCATTGTTTTTGACTTGTGTAATAAATTGTTGAAATTTTAGTTTCGTTTAGCTAAATATGCAAAAAAAAAAAAGACATTCGAAAGCATCGCTATTTCTGGTGTTGGTAGTTTAATATACATACATACATACATACATACTTACGTTTGTTCATATTCAAAAGCAAATAATGGCACACAATAATAATATTTTTTATAAATATACATACGAACTAAGGGAACAACAAATGAGACAAACATCATTGCAAACCGTTTAGGGAATTTACAATTAGGATTAAAATAAATCGAATACTACGAATATACATTAATATGTTTGTACTTATAACTAAAATTAGTTATCAAATCGAATCGTTCAAATTGCTTGTTATTATATACAATGTAATTAATATATGCTTACAAAACCAATATTTTAATTATGACATTAAAAGATTCCAAACAAAATGTATATTTTAAAATTTAAACAAAAACAAATGCTCGTCGTTATACAAATGTTGTTTCTTGCACTAATTAGAACCTGCTATGTATACAATAAAAATAAATATTTAATTATTGTTGACATCAATTGAGTTTTAATTAAAAAAAAAACCTTTAAAAATTGAATATAAATCTATTTCACAGAATATGATACAACAAAAATGTAATAAACAATATAATTAGTTGACTTTGTTTGAAATATTGAAAGCCCTGCCGGATGCAAAAAAAAAACAAATTGCACGACTGTGACCCCGACGTGAATCGAACACGCAACCTTCTGATCTGGAGTCAGACGCGCTACCGTTGCGCCACGGAGTCCTTGCGGGATGGATAACCAAATGTTCTATAAATGACAAAAGCGAAACACTTCGCGTATCTGACGCATTGTCCTTGCTGCTGATAAGGCTTAAAATATACAGATACAGCAGTAAAGCTTACAAGTAATATCTTACTTCCTATGTTATGCTTAGCAAAATAAAATGTAATGTAAATGGAAAAAGGAATATCAACCACCAAATCGAAATATGCGTTATTATTTGTGGAATGTTTGTGTATTTGCGTTGGAAACGTTTCGTAAAAAGTTGGGTAAAGAAAAGTTTAGTTCCTATTTTAAGCAGTTCATTGTATGAAATTACAACTACTTTTGTTTATTTGTTTCGTACAATTAAACTTAATTGGTACATCGAACAAATAGCGGTGATTTTAACTTTGGCGTATATAAAATCAACAAAATGCATACATTTTTTGTACAAAAGAAACTAGATCTAGAGAAATGTTAGTGAGACTGTTGCACAAGAACTTAGAACTGAGGGGGAAATCTAAATGAATAATATATATATATATAGATGTATACTTAAAATTTGAATTTTTTTTACAAATTGTACGGCTGTTAAGGCTGTATCTGTGCTCTAATAGTTAACCATCCAATGGCGTGCCCAAATAGACCATTGACACCTCAGTATTACCATAGACAGCAGATACCGTGGGATAAAGCTTCTTGTCTGGCAAGCCTGCAATAAAGACAGTGTAAGTATTCACATGAATCTCTATATAAAGAACGCCAGTATCTCACCTCTAAACGCTACGCCCAGAAACTCGTAGTTCTTCTCAAACGATAGAGTATTATCATCGCAGTCGAGGATGACGCGAATGCGTTCGCCCACCTGGTATTTGGGTGCATTATTTAATAGCGGATAACTGCCCTGCATATCACCGTTGTGCAACAGATGATTCTCAACCAGGTTCCAGCCCCAGCTCTGATCATCGGAGCCCAGTAACGCCACATAGCCATGGCACTGCAACAAGGCCTCCTTGGTGGAGATGCCAATAACAGCTACCGTGCCAAGTGGGCCCTCCCAAATCACTTCCCACGCATGTCGTCCTTGCCGGAATCCAATTTTACCCCGCGCCGCATCCGTACTTTGTGCTACCGGATTGCTGTCATTGAATTATGGTAACCAATGGTTATTATCAAACACGAGTATACAGCAAAGTATACATACCGATGCAAAGTGAATCCGTTGGGCTTAATGTAGACATTGCGTGAGCAATCGTTGGGACTCCAGGCATGCAGATAAGCTCGCAGTTTGGTCTTGTATGTGGAGACAGAGGAGAGGAGTTCGGATTTCACAGACTCCTTGGGCAGTTTGCGTAAACAGTGCCATCGCCAGACGTCGCTGTTCTCGTCGTTGAGGAAGTGATACCAACTTTTGCAAACTTGCGAACATCGACTCAAGTCATTAAGCTCCAGATATGAGAATATTGACTCTAATACATTATAATTGCACAGTGGATCGACCATTTTGTTGTTGTAGTTTGAACGCTTTGAAATCGTCGTGCTCCACTCAGAACAGAGCTCAGCAGGCAATATGTGTAAGTGACTTCTTCTAATTTCCTATATTGACATTAATTTTTCACTATGGGTAAATACCTGTTTTGTCATTTTATATTATGAATTCATATGTTTTATACGATACTATTTGGCAAAAACAGCACAGTAGTGGTGCAGAAACATCGATTGCACTATCGATGTATCGATGTTTTTCGCAACCACATAACATCAATTATTAGTCACCTGGTTACACTTGACATGGTATATTTGCAAAATATATACATATATGTAAATAACATTCTCTTCTCACTTTATATCCTATCTCTGGACGAGTAACGGCTTAAAGAACATCAACAACATCTAATTATCGTAATGTTGTTCATCGGAACTTGTTTCTAAAAAGCGAAAAAAATTGGTTCCTCTATTGCTATTCGATTATAAACCTACATATGTAGGTTAAATCAATTCAATGTTACGTATAAACCATCTTAATATTAAAGAAACCTATTTTCAATATATAATTATTTATTATAATTTAAAATTATTACTAGAAGTGTAAAAATTTCAAACTAAGTTGTATAAGTATAAATTATTAATTTAAAAAGTTGCTAAAAAAAATGATTACATTAAAATCTCTAGGGATATTTAAGCAATATTAATATATTCTTGATAACTCGTCAAATAAGGATCATGAACTAGTTCACAAAGTTATCGATATTCTGTTATATTGGCCGCCATAACAGATGTGTGTCAATATTAGTGTCATGTTGAGTTGCGGATGAAGCAACGATAACAGCCATTGTTTGTTTACATTTATGTCCAGTTCTGGATAACGACGTATAAAGCAAAACCATTCTATACTACTGCTTTTGAAGCTATCGATGAGTACGCTTTGAATTATTGCAGGTAATAAGTACAGACATTTGGTATAGAAACTGAAAAAACTCATCATTATTAATCATAATAAAAAAATATAGTTGTTGTATAACAAAACTTGTCGCCATGACCTTTTAATACAATGTACTTATGACAGTCTTTTAAAAGCTTTAAATGTGCTGATGATAACATCAATCGAAATATTCATTTACATCAACAATTGTTCCGTTTTGTTATAGGCACAAACTATAATAAATATAACAACTGTGTGTGCCGCTATCCGAGGGCGTTACACAACACTGCGTTCGATTGATGCGTAAATTTGGCGCGCCGACCAATCAGCTGATAAACGCGGTGTCTGCCATTTCGCTCGCACTCGCACGCTGTTCGTTTTCGTAGTCGTTGTGTCTTCGTCGTCGTCGAAAAAGCAACGACTTGGATGGAAATTTTATGCATATCGTGCTGGGATTAAAACGAAAAACAATTCAATTGTAAAGAGTGCACCAGAAAGAGGAAAAATTTACGATCCTTTTGCAAAAAACTACATGAAAATCGTAGCACTTGAAGTGCACGAAAAACGCCTTTGAAAACCCGCATTAATTTCGTTTCGTTTCGTGTGTGTGACATGAAAAAAAATGCGCTGCTGCTGCTGGAAACAAAAAATGCGCTCGCCATTTTGACTCGGGGAACAACATCCAAATTTTTCACTTGCTGATATCAAAATAAGTGCTGTGAAATAACAAGACTGCAGTGAAGAGATTTGTGAAGTGCTGTGCAAAGAATAATTAATACACGTGTTACAAACTCTGCACCGAAAAATACAGAATAAAATCGTAGGCCGCGCCACACACAAATACATGTGCACCCGCACACACACACACGTACATATACATATATACACGTTGCGGCTACGTGAGACTTTTGGCGGCGTCTTAGTGTGCGTTTCTTCCCCCTCCCTCCCCCGCAAAGAAGCGCAATCACAACAACAGCAACAATACTATCAGCAGTAACAAAAAAGAAGAAGGTAATCGTAGCAGAGGAGAGGAGAGTTAAGGGTGCGGGGCACCTTGCACCTGTCTCGATTTCAATTTGAAATAAAAAAGAAGGAGTATACAGCATACACAGAGTATATCAATAACAGGTCGGGACAACTGAAAATGGCGCATAACTCGTCGACAGCAAATCAAACAACGAGCAGCTCGATTAAGACAGAAGAAGTGAACTATTTCTTTCAAGATGAGCACGGTAAGTGAAGTTTGTGTGGGGGGTTGGGGGGCAGGTGACCAGATGCTACAACTTAGTAGTCAAATTTAGCGTTAATGAATGCGTAACATGCATATTTTTATTTTTATCGCTACTTGGTCACACACAATGTCATACGTGTGTATGTGTTGGTGTTGCTGGGGGGAGAGGGAGCTACTACTAACTTGCATGGCGCGTAAAACGCCATCTTTTTCTTTTTTCGGTTTCCTTTTACATACAATATTTATCGCTTAATACGCTTTAAGCGCGCACACAACGCCGCGGCGAACCATCGCCAACAATAACAACAACAGAAACAGCAACAGAAACGACTACAACTACGACTACACAGCAACACGTCAAAAAACAAATAATACAAAATAAAATCAAGTAAAATCGGTTGCTCTTGTCTGCTGCCAACACATTCACACTTAAACCGACATACATACTTATTTGTATTTGTGCATGTGGCTGTGTGTGTGTGTACGCTGCCGGGCAGCGGCAACAGCGGCAGCGACAGCCACGCCGCCGTTCGCCCAGTTGGCGCTCTGTCAACCTCACACACACAGGCAAACGCACGTACATTTCACACAGTGTTCGCTGAGCACATCTATAAGATACTTCTACTTCCCCTGATCTTTTTTTGTATCTTCAAACAGCTGATAGCAGCGCTGCAGCGCTCATCGACTACATTTTTCAAATACAAATAAATAAATCATTAATTTGAATATGATTAAAAACCTGACGAAGTAGAATTACTAAAACTGCGTGACATTTTGCAATGTGTTACAAAAAGCTGAGAACACTTACACACACACTTAAGCATGCACACACAGATACATCAAAAACTCACACACACACACAGCTGAACTCAGCTCGTGTAGATAGAAAAAAAGTTAAAGCCCAAAATGGGCAAACACCAAACATGTGTAGAGCAGCGACTGCGCAGCGACGCAGACGTCGCCACTGTTTGTTGTTATTGCCGCTCTGTTGACCATCTTACGTACAGACGACTAAGTATGTGTGCGTGTGCTCTGTTTGTATGAATGAGCGAGCAGCGTCGACAGCGACGGCGACTGCGACGACGACAGCATACCGGCTAACCGGCCTGCAAGGCTGACTGCAGAGCAGAGCATGTTTGACAGCAGTTAGGCTCTGACTCATTTGTAGGTGTGAGTGCTTGTCTATGTGTGTGTGTGTGTGTTAGTTTTGTTGGACTCTTTTTGTTGTTGTTTTTGCTTGCGGTTTTCCTGTTCTAAACATAAATAAAACACAACAGTAGTGAGTATCTTATTTGGCCAGCTTGCCGTAACAATTATGCAAATGTTATGGCAGCAGGTGAATGTTTAGCATATATTTGAAAAAGATGTAAATACCTAGAGAAAAGCCGGTTCTGAACAGGGTTGTATTATAAGCAGCAAGATCGCGATATATATCGAATAGAGGATGTGGGTGGGGCGGGAGAGTGCTTAGATCACGTGCGTAGTTGCCACTTTGTCACAATAAAAATAATGCATCCCTGCCAGACGGACGTATTTTGGTGATTCGCGCCCACCCCATGTCAAGCATTCAGTTTGCGTTGCGCTCCACGCGTTGTGCTGGTGTTTTTGCTTTTCGTTTTGCGCGTTGCGCTTTCGTTTCTCACGACGAAGCGACAGAGACAGCGACTGCGCTGCAGCGACGCATGCATATGCGTCTGTATGAGTGTGTGTGTGTGTGTGTGTACATGTATGCACCCCAGCAGAACTTTGATGCATGAAGCATGAAACGTACTTCGCCGCTCTTCTTGCATTTGTTTATCAAGATACTTGCGTTCAGTTGGCCCACGTGTTGGGCTGCTTTTAGTTGCAATACAATAATTGAAATCATCCAAACATATAGGCCAAATCGCCAAGATGTTGAAGCCAGTGCAAGTGAAGCAAATTCAATCCATGGATCATCCCAAGTCTAGCATGGTCTTTCCCAGCAGCTCGGCCCGCAACGGTGGCGTCGGAGGAGGAGGCGGTGGCAGTGGCATTGGCAATGTGGGTCGCATGGGCGCCTTCAGTCAGATGGTAAGCGGAATTGAATTGAACGTAATGTGTCAATTATCTAATGCTTACTTCAACTCTTGCAGCAGAGCACAACGAATCAGAATCAGAATCAGGGACAATTTATACGACTACAAGACCGCGGCTACATTACAATTCCAAAAAACGAAAGTAAGTCGAGCAGCAGGCATAATTTTTATCAATTTGAATTTCGATTAATTACTTTGTTGTTTATCTTAACTCAGATGCTTCATATGCCACAGCTGTGTCAGCGCAGAAGGGCAGCGGTGGCGGCAGCAGCGCTGCAGGAGGAGGAGGTGACATGAACGATGGGGTAAGCAAACAGACAAGAATCTATTGTAATCATTTGTGTATTCATATTTGAAGTTGCAGATAAAGAGCGCGAGATATGAGAAATATACACCAAATAATGCCATGAAAATGAAATCGAAACTGTAAGCTTGGAGAATTGTACAAGATTGGGCAATGAAATTGTTGAACGAATTGACCATTATTTTTACAGGCACTCCATACAGAGCAGTCCCATGCACACAATGTCCGCCTCCTCATCGTCTGTGCAAAGGAAACGAAAGCCCGATAAGGCGGGCAAGGGACTGCGTCACTTTTCGATGAAGGTGTGCGAGAAGGTGCAGGAGAAGGGCAAGACCACCTACAATGAGGTGGCTGATGATTTGGTTAACGAGGAACTGAAGAATTCGTATGATACCAACTGTGATCAAAAGAATATCCGGCGTCGTGTCTACGATGCGCTCAACGTACTGATGGCAATCAATGTCATTTCCAAAGACAAAAAGGAAATACGTTGGATTGGCTTGCCCGCCAACTCAGCTGAGGTATTTAGCTTCTTTCTATTCATTAATTCCATTCAGATTGCATTTGCTAATTGTTGTTTCGCAGCAATTTCTTGCTCTGGAGGAAGAGAACAATACGCGCCGCGAACGCATTAAGAAGAAACACGAAACGCTGCGAGAATTGGTTTTGCAGAACGTGGCGTTCAAGGGTCTTGTGGAGCGAAACAAACAGGCCGAGAGCCAGGGTGTGGTGCCATCTCCAAATTCATCCATTCAGCTGCCGTTCATCATTGTGAATACGCACAAATCGACCAAGATCAATTGCAGTGTCACCAACGACAAGTATGTGAACAAATCAATTGATCCCCTGATTCTACTCAAATCATTAACTCTTCACAATTCCTTCTAGATCCGAATACATATTTAAGTTCGACAACACATTCGAAATGCACGATGATATCGCGGTCTTGAAGCGCATGGGACTCCCGCTGGGTATGTTTTATATTTTAGTTTTGTCAGCAATATATATATCAATATATATTTTGATAATTTTACAGGCTTGGATAAGGGCGAATGCACGGCGGAGAACATTGAACGCATCAAGGCTTGGGTGCCTCCAAATATGGCCAAATATGTAGAAGGTGAGACTTGGAGTAATTGATTTGATTTATTTAATTTGAACTTGAATTGTTGCTGCAGCCTACGGGACTGGCAAGGTAATAGATCCGATGTACGATTCGGATGCCGATGACAACGACTACAATCCGTACCTCGAATCAACCAATGAGTCTCAAAGCCTCGTACAACACTCACAGCATACCACCGATGTCGAATACAAGTTGGAGCTGGACGATGATGAGCTCGAGGACGACATCGATTGAGCTGATGGTTATGATGATGATGATGACGTTGATTATGAAGCGGACATGTCGTGGTCATGGGCGGCGGGTTCCACTGCGGATGCTGGCGATGTCAGCAGCAGCTACGCAGAGGATACATTTAGTTTCACGTTTATTAACGCTTTGTTGGGATTGCCACGCCCATTCGGTTAGATTGGCACATTTCTCTCATTTGTCGTTCTTTACACACACACACACACACACACACACACACACACACACACAAGCATTACACAGCTTTTGATTATGTTTGTTTCTCAATGAGACTTGATTAAACTATATATACATAAGCATAAAACATTTAATACTATATATATATATACAGACATATATATATATATGTATGTATACTTGGCGTTTGTATTTTTGAAGTTAATTTTTAAGCGCAAACCAATTTAAATTAATGTTCTACTTAAGCTACAAAACAATTGTATTTTAGTGAAAATATACAAAACAAACAAAGGTCTTCTTTTTTAGTTGTTAAAACTATTATTGCTGCTTCAACAAATTGAGAAAGATGCCAACAAACAATTGTTCTCTTAAAATGTTCATCTTGAATGTTGTAAACGCAGTGTTGCAAACATTAAGAATTCTTTTCTATATAAAACTGTACTGTACACACCAAATCTTCAAAAAAATGACAGCAATATAGAATGCAAATATTTTTAGAGCGACAAAAGCTGCAGTTCAAACTGTAGACGAAATGCATATGAAATATGTTAATTTGCCTAATATTAACCACGACTTAAGTTTAATACTATATGAATAAAAAACAAACCCGTTGTTTCACCTTTTCAAAATGAAATGAAATTCTCAAGAAATCGTTCAGTTAGAAAAACAAAACAAATATATTTATATAAAAAGCTCTATATATATACACACATACATATACATACCTACAAATAAATGCAAAAATAATCAACCTACCTATTTAGTAATAACAACTATTAATGCATCGATATAAATTCTAGAATTTATATTTATATAATATTGAAATTACTTCACATGAAAAAAAGCATATGAAAAATTAGTAGAAAGTGAAAAGGAAATGTACATTTAAGAGTCGAGCAAGTAGTTGTGTAATAAATTTAAAATACATATTTCATTTTGAAAATGGGATTATCGACAAAGAGCAAATACAAAACGGATAAAATATACAACAAATAAAAATCCACGTAAACATAGGTAATAAAGTGAATACATATTGTATATGATTTAAAAAATTATAATATGGAAATACTTAATTGGGGAGGAATTTACAATAAAAAAGATATATTCTTTTTGTTTTGCAATAATTTATTAGCTTTGAGGACAATTCGCGGCAGATTGGATTTGCAATTTGCAAACAATAAATACATGTTCAATAAAAATTCGGTAATGTGGGGGACAGGGATACGAGAGTTCCCGGAATGCATGCCCAACGTCAATTGGAACTCGGAAATATTAGCAACTTAAATATTAAATAAAGAGGAGGCTAAATAACAGTACAAAAGTCACCACGTTTCAATCAATAAGACTGTTTGACTTATATTAAGGTATATGATTTCCTTTGGCTTAATATTACTTTTAAAGGGACTGTAAAACTGAAAGTCGTGAGCTTTAGGCAAAGCCTTCGTCGAGGATCGTTGCTGCCGTCGATGGTGGACCCAGCGGCTGCTGTTGCTGGGCAGCTAAACTGTAGTCATAGTTCATTTGTTGTTCAAAGGGAGGATTGGGGAATGCATTCGCAGACAGATTCATCAGTTCGGGTTGTGGCTGCATAGGCTTTGTGTTCGCCTCCTGTCGCTCTTGCCGCAGTTGTTGAGGCGATTTGACGTAATTGATTGGAATAATCCCCGAGGTCTGTCCATTTGTTGAGGCCAATGCCCAGCCGGAGTTGAGCAGCTGCAGTGTTTGTTGAATATCACGGGGCGCCACTTGAATTGTTTGGCCGGCACGCAACGTCAACTCGCTTTCATTGCGAGCTTGGAAATCGTAAACAGCTTGTGTGTGAATCGGTGCGGTCCACTTGGCGGGATTGCGAGCTAATTGGATTGAACGATTACAATTGAAGGTAAAAACAACAAAATGGCAATAAGAATAATGCAAACGCGTTTTGCTTATCTTGCCTCAGCTATATCTGGATGAGCTGGGTCAGTTCAAAGTGCTGAGATAAGATAAACAAGGCGTTCAATGTTCGCCATGCCGCAGCACACAAACCTTCTTCCTGCGCTGTATTCGTAACTGTGCCCAGCAACTTCATGATCAGATAAGGAGCCGTAAAGATGAAGCTAATGAAGGCCAGCACTGGCCAAGGAGACGTTCCCTTGCGCGGCAGACGTGGTGCGTTGCCCTGTTGTCCACTTCCATCATTGAGCGCCTCGGCAAAAGCCTTTTTAAATGCCTCTGACGAAGGATCCAAGTTCGACAAGCGCAGCCAATAGAGAATTCTGAAAATTAGCGTTTGCCATCAATTAAAAGAATTTCCAAGTTTTATTTGCAGAGTACTTACTTTCTGTAAATCCACTTCAAGCCACGAAAGATGGCAAAGGATGCCCAGAACTGTGAGAAAACGCTACGCAGGCGACCAAAGTTGGCGGCCACGCCGAGAATGGCACGAAAGGAACTCGTTAACGCAAAGAATGTGGAGTCCAGCATGGATGCAATGTTGGCAATGGCCGAGACCAAAGATTCGATACTTTGAAAAGCGGGACGCGAACTGGCCTCAGCCATTTGAATGAATCGTTGCTCCGGGTCAGTCGCATTCATCCCCCCAAATCTGTTGTAGCCACCAAACCCGCCTCCATAGCCACCCAATGCACCCAATCCACCCATACCTCCATATCCGCCGTAGCCACCATATCCTCCATATCCGCCCGTTCCAAATCCACCCGTATTGTAGCCGCCGAATCCCATGCCGTATCCTCCTCCTCCAGCATTGCCGTAACCTGTGCCTCCGCCGTAAACATACGAGCTTTGTTGGAAGGGGGACTGTGGCACTGGAGGGGGAGCTGGAAGTGACCTAACATTGCCGTACGGTGTGCTCAGCATGGGTGACTCGTTTATCACGGCACTGCGAAGATTGTTGTTGTCGCCCATGTTGCTGTTAGAAGAACTCTCTTTAAGTTTATGAACTTTGGCCGATTGTTAAACAATGTTAATTTGCATTTACCTGTGCACGTCAATTTATTGGCACTTAGATCTCTGCTCGATTGTCTGTTGACCGGAGTTTTGATGGAATTCAAGTTGCTCTTCAGCACTGTTGTAATTTAATATTATTAATGTTATTGAAAACAACAGTGGCCTTTTAATAACTTTTTCTTCGTTGTTCGATTAACTATCGATTTACAAGGCGACTCTGTTTATTTCGATACGACAAAATTCAGATTATTTATGGAATGGTGTATCGCGTATGGGTTAATAAGTTATCGATAACTTATCAAATGTTTAAATTAACGGTTAATATTAGCATTAATTTTAATGAAATTGTACAAATTATTTTAAGGCAATACATAAATAAAAATGCACCAATTAATGTGATATATTCCGTTATACAAACAAAATGCTGTTTGAATCGACTATCAATATTCGGAAAGTGTGGCAACTCAGTCAGTTATTATTGAGCTGCCAAAGCTATCGAATATAAACAAACTCAGTTTACAAGTTTTGTGGTTTAAGGGCACAGGCCAACAAGCTTTTTAGTTATTATTTTTATCAGAATATTATATTTGTGGCCAAAATGGCTAACAGCAAAGAGATGTGCCTACGCGAGTGGGCGCCACTTACCGAAATAATGGAGCTTATTCCGGCAGCACGACGGGGTTTCTTTCCCTCCAACTTAAATATTACCTGTGTCGATGCCGTGGAAGACTTCCTCGCTTTGGGCAGCGACGCGGGTTTGGTCTTTTGGTATAATCGTCGGTCCGGCGAAATGCAGAAACTCAAAGCAGAGGTAACTAATATGGGTATGACTCACATTAAGCTTTGCGTGTTTACACATCATTCTGTTTTGTGTTCTTCCCCTTCCAATACCCGCCCAGGTATCTACACGTATAACGTGCGTGAAGATAGTAAATTCGGTCGAATATATGGTCGCAGCTGGCAGTGCTAACGGTCAAGTGAGCGTCTTTCAAATACAAAAGGAACTCCCGCCGGACCTGGATTTGGTGGCGCCCTGCACACGCAGCAAACCCGTAGAGCGCTACACAATTCGGGACCTGCATCGATGTGTGGTTAGCTGCTGTGAGTGGTCGAAGAATGGCATGAAGTTGTATTCGGGTGACCGGCAAGGTGTCGTCGTTCTCACGGAATTCGATTATCAAACGGTAAGCAGAACCTATTGCTATTTAATTACAATTACAAAAGAATTCTCAATTGATTTCCACACAGCATCAGAGCAAATCCTTGGAGATACTCAGCGAAGCTTATGAGATTGTGCAGCTTAGCGTATATCAGAGCTATTTGCTGGTAGCCACACTTTATCGCTGCATTGTTTGCCGACGCGATGTCCAGACCAACACCTGGCAAATCACCCAGGTGGGCAAGAAAGACCGCAAGCAACTTATCGACTGCGGCGGCGTGTTCCTGAAACCGGCGACGACCACAGACAATGTGCCGCAAATCATTTGCGGACGACCTGGTCTACGCTTTTGGGTTGCCGATGCCGTTGGCAACGTAGCCAAGACGATTATCTTTAACGAGGCCGTGCTAAAGAATCCCGTCTGGGAGATTCCTTTGCTGAATCCCAAGCAACGCAGTCAACCGTCGAATGGCATTGATGTAGTTGCCAGCGGCAGTAGTGATGCCTTTGTGGCCAGCAGAAACTTTCGTGAAATCAATCTGTACGATGGCCAGGATGCACTGCTGGTCACCCATGACGATGCCACACTGTACATTCTTAATTTTGAGCGCTTGAGAGTTGAAGCCTTGGCTCGAGGTTTTCGCAAGATTCTTGATTTCTGTGTTTGTGGCAAGGAAATATTTGTGCTAGAAGGCGAGCGTTCGTTACTTCGTCTAGCTCCGCTCCCCGAACCACCTAACAAAACGGCCAAGGTTATATTCAATCCAATGATGCCGCCACCGCTCCCGATGCTGGGCGGTTCATCGTATGCCAAGCTAGAGTTGGAATCACCCATAGAACAGGAGGCGACGTTAAATCCCGCCGAAGAGTGCTTTGAGCTGCCGGCCATAGAAAAACTCGACTTGAATGTGCCCATCGAACTGGCTGTGGAGTCACCATTAACACAGCAAAATCGCCGCTTGGAGATCTTTCAGCGCATTGGTGAGATGGATTTTGATCAGTCAATTTTGCACACCAGCGGCACTGTGAGCCACAAGAAGCGCAAAGTTTCAACGACCAAACAAAACTCTGCAGTCGGAGGAATCGTGGAAATTGGACAAGAGACCCATGAACACAGATTGCCACTGACCAATGCGGCAACGCTCATGGAAGCCAGTTACTGCCAAATGGAAAAGTAAGCTTTGATCGTTAATTAAATCAAAACCTTTATTGTTTCAATTATTATGCTCCACAGTAATGGCTTGGTATCCCCGCTGGATATTAAAGCTGCTTTCATACAGCATCTGCCCGATGCTTTGACTCCGACCACATTGCAGAAAACTATTGCGGAAAAGGCTAAAACATTGGCAGCCGAAATGGATTTACCAGAAGTCCATTTAGCTCCAGTCAACGAGGAGGAGCTACGCGCTGCACAGCTGCCACAGCCAAATCAAACGTTGATCAACTGTTATCCCTCCAAGCTTGAGACGACCAGCGTCCAGACAACGCCGCGCAAAAATGCCACATTTGACAATGCTGAAGATTACAGTGCAGGGCAGCCTGTTGATGGCATTTGCGCGAGCACCTCAAAGGCAGCGGTTGCTCCCTTAAAGTTCGTGAAAGCCCAACCAAAGTGCAACGATTCATCCGAGCCGGAATACACAAGTTTTCTGCCTGACTTTCGTTGTGCTGGCGATCCATTCAAAAAGGAGGCGACACCGGCCACAGCAGATTCGAATTCATCCAGTGAATGGGAGTTTCTGGATAACTAAAGCCAGTTCAGTATTTTAGTTTTATTAGGTTCAGCATAGAGTTGAAAATTTGTATTATCGCTTTAAAGTTGTGCACAGTTAATTAGTCGTTTAATTAGAATTTGTTCTCTTATAATTGGTTTGTACTTTAGTTTTCTTGTTTCTATGTTGTGCGCTTGAAATTGTGATTATCGTGTGTAAATGTTATTAAATTAAAGCTTATTGTACAAAAGATTCATATACGAATTTTACTAAAATGTAAATTAGTCCTAATAAATCAAACTTAAGTCATTGCATTTAAGAGCATCTGTGAAAGGTAATTTAATTATTGAGTTGCATAACAATCTTAAAAACATTTTTTGATTAGGTTTAAGAGCTTCTGTGACATGCTTATTAAACTGAGCCAAGAGCCTTTTACATAATCCAATAAAAATAATATTCACTCAGAGGCAGGAAGCGTGTTTCTTACTGATAATATCGTCGCCGTCCAAAGTCGCATGCCAAAAGAGGCAATCATGTGCATAGTGTTATCCATGATTTTGCTGCATGTGAGGGAAACGAGACGCCCACAAAATTCTCGTGCATATCACATGAAAGATTAACGTAGTGAGCTCTCAAAAACTTAAACTTCTGAATACGCTTAATTGATTGTAAGCCAAGAAAATTAATTAAATTATGTTGGCTATTCTTGAAATGGAGAGTAGGGTTTTTACCACAGAACGGAAACTGAATAACTAATAAATGAACGTCGAATCTTGTTTAAAGATCACTTAATAATATTGATTTTAAAAACAAATTATGTTAATGCTATAACAAATGGCTATAGTTTCATACTTTAGACCATGATAATAAACTAAATTAAATTAAGAATGAACACCGAGTTGGCTATTCTTAAAAGGCAGAGTATTCTAGTTAATAAAATAGAAATCTTGTTTTAAGACCACTTAAAACATTTATTTTAAAAACAAATTTTTTGTTAATGCAATAACAATTAGATAAAGTTTCATACTATAATCAAATTCGTTTTACAAGCTAATTTTAATTGGATTTTAAAACTTAGAATGATATTCGGACTAACTCTTTAGCAATACTATAAGTCGCAAAGTTGACGGAGAAATGTACTATAGCAAAAGTCACACAACTTTGAAGTTAGCTGATAGACGCCTGTTCTGTTCAAAGCCCAGCCTATTCATACCATATTGATGAACAAATTGTAATTTGAGAGGAACTCTCGCGGTCAATTGACTGCAATGATGGAAAGTTTTTGTTTGCAGCAGCAGATCGAGCTCATGCAGTTTAATGGACGCATCTAGAAATTTCTAGGAGCAGAACTTTTATGAAAACAAAGTTAAAGCTAGTATGATTGACAACCTTGAAAAATGAGCGAGGCGACGCTAGTAAAAAGAATAAGAAATGCCACTCGCATTTCAGCAGCCAAATCAAATAACAAATAAATTTACGCGCTTAAAATTTTCCATAACGAAACCGAGCCATTGATTGAAATTGAAATTATGAATGGAGAGCTCGGCTCACGAGGTTCAAGAAGTCACTCAATAAAGCTGAGAAAACAAGGAAATTATCTAGGTATTCACCTAGAGCTACAATTCTTTTCAGTCTGTCCTGTTCTCTCTGCATTTTTCAAGCGCTAACAAGTCCATGCCAAATACTGTTAGTCTGTTGTACTCGCCATGTAATTTGATTACAAGTCAAGTGGTCATAAGAAGTTTAATGCGGATGAAATTCGAAAACATTAAACTGACAGTTGAAAAAAGTTCACGGTCTTAGTGGTTCACAAGTGGTTCCGTGAACAGCGCGGGAGGAACGAAAGTTCGATTTATCTATTGGCAGCCACGGCACGAAGAGCAACAGGTCGGTTTAATCTGATATTCATCATTATTGTTTCTCACAATTATTTTTGTTACTTATGTTTTGTTTTTGCATCTAAAGCTATTCCAGGGTTCGTAAATATTTACTTTTGCCAAAAATTAAACATTGATGTGCAGCGATCTGATGTGATAACATTTTTCTGGACTCAACTGAAATTTTTAATGCACACGCACACGCACACACATGCAACCAAGCAAGCGTTCGTTCTTTTTCTCTTTGTATCCAGAGCGCGCTCTCTGCATGTCCAAGCCGGCAAATTGGCGCGTTTCTCTTGTGCGAACAAAGAGTGAGAGAAATGGCATGGCGTCGCGGCAAATAAAAGCGGGTCGCAACTTGCTCTTGTTCTCATTAGACGGCAAACTTTTGCTTTGCACGGATCCCAAAACTTCTTAGACCAAAGATTCGCGACAGTCAGCAGCGGCTAAACAAAAAAAAATAAATAAAATAAAATAAAGTGAGGGAGGCAAAACATTCCTGTAACAAAACAAAAACAGCGATAAATTATAAACAAAGCGTGTTGAGCAGCAGCAGTTTAAATTGTGTCGAAAAGCAAAAAGCTATATAAATCGTATACATTATTATTGTGCTGAAAAATGAAGCCCACAAAGAACTCAACGTTGGAAATCATCTCACCCAAAGTACACGTGGACGATGAGTTCATTGAGACGGACTACGAATATCAGACATCGCATGTTAAGCGCAGCTCCGCCGGCCAAATACAGGTAAGTTATCCAGTAATCGTAATCGATATAAGCTGCAACAATTGCATAAGGACTTAATGAGCTTTCGCTAGAGGATCGAACTGGAATGTGTGGAACTGGAAAGTACAGTGTTCCGTTGAGGGACACGTATGTGCGCCAGAACTTTCCATTGATTAGCAGATGTGTCGATGCGGTCAATATTGATATAGTCATCATATACAATATGGGCTGACAGCGCCAAAAATATGGGGAAAAGTGTGTGGGTGGCGTTCTCCATTTTATTGATTCTCATACACACATTTTCCGAAAACAGCTGATAAAGCATTAACCGCATAAGCGTGTTTTATTTGCTCATTTCCAATTATGGACACCAATACACACACATACACTCACACACACACACACACACAGTATGTAAATACAATTATTGCTCCCTCTTCCCATTTCCCATTTGCGGTGGCGTGTTTCCCTTCGCTAATGCGCAGGCGTCGTTCGCATTTTTCAATTTCAATTGCAGCGGAATTGTCTCGCATTGTGTTTGCCCATTCGATACGTTAGCTAATCAGCCAAGTTCTGTTTTGTTTGTAAATACAAACTGACTCTGTCTCTGTGTCTCTGTTTACCGCTCGGTCGCTTCCACAGTTACAGACACTTGATGCACTTCCCATGTTCAAGGTCAATGTTATGGTCGACGCGCCAGCTGATAATCTAAAGAGCGCACATCAACTTTTAAGGGTAGTTTCTGCAAAGAGAAAACGCAATTGGTGCTCTTACATTAGTGCTTTTTAAACTATCAAGTTCACTCTGCAGTTTGAGGGATATTGAAGTTATCGTAAGTGTCAGTTAAAAACGAAATAAAAAAAAGAGTTGTACGAAGAGATATTCCTTCCCCATTTTATAAACTACGGGAACAGTCTTTACAAATACAAATTATAAAATAAAATAATAAAAGAGTTATTAAAAAGGAATTGTAAGCAGAGATAGTCCTTTTCCACTTTATCGGTATTTTTCAATAATACAAAAAATTAATAACAATTATATAATAAGAGTGGAAAGATAATTTTAAATTGTTCTATATCCATATAATTGTGTTCTAAGTATTACATTTTAAATTTTTGTTTAATGTTAAATAGCTTCAATATCTCATTATCAATATCTGGATTTATAAAAATTCTGAATTGATCATTCCTATAGCGTTATCATGGATTTTTGCAACTATAAACAAGAATGTTACAAGAATAAATAATATCAATTATATTCATCATATTATTGTGCTAAATCTATTTCCTTTGATTTACTACGAATTTCATTAGCTGTTGGAGAGTATTTAATGTGCGGTGCTGCGATTTTCTAACACAACCCACAGCTGTTTATAGTAATTGGTAATCAAAACCAAAAGCTGGATCATTATTGCCATATACCTGTGTCTGCCTGTTGTTTCTAAGCCAACAAGTTTCGGTTGATATTGCATAAGTTATCAGACAGCTGGAATACGATTGGCGCCCTGAAGAAAGTTTATACATTTTAGTGTGATCAACTGGAGCGATCGTACGATACTTCTAATTTGAATCTTCTCACATGGTTCTACGCTAATTAGCCGGCCGGCTACCCGACAAATGGCAATAAAAAAAAGTGTGGACTTTGGCTCTCAACACGTTTATAAATTATTAATATTAAAATTATCATCATTACATACATATTTATAAGCACTCGGCAGCTAATGAACAAGCCGCCAGATCTCACAGACTCGAACACCTGCACTGACAAATCACCAATATCAGTAAACTGAATCTCGATCTCGTATTCCCCTTTGTGTTGCTATCAAATGCTTATCTCTAGCAGGGTATAGACAATTCGTGCACAGCATTTTATTTGGCAGCTGTCACGTCGAAATTATCGTGGCCTGATAAGCATATTGGTTAGCTCATTAGTTCTTGGCATAGGCCAGGAATTCATAATTGATACATCACCCCATCTCTATACCTGCTACCCAAAGTTTGGAAGGTTCGGTCGGTTCAGTGTCAAATGATCTCAGAGATTGAAATACAAAATTTAAGGCAAATATAAAAATATATTGAAGTTATAAATTAGATCTTCGGCACACATAATAATAATCATATTCTAAATAGTTTTTAAAAATATCGTAACTATCGTTACTATTAGTAAAAAATTAAATACCCACTAAATCAAATTATACGAAATTTAAGGTATATAACAAAATATATTGGCAGCGTAAATTTAAAGAGTTCGACACACATAATAATAACCACAATTTAAATTTTTTTTAATAGGATAGTAAACTTGTGTATTAATCAAAAATTAATTACTCACTAAATTGAAGTAGTCATGAAATATATAAAAAATATATATATATATATATATATATATATATATATAGAATAATAAACATATTTTAAATAGTTTATAAAAATTGTATTACTATCGGATTATAAAATTGTAAATTGTTCAAGATTAAATTATTAACTGAACTTTTTTTATTTCCTAATAATATGTTCTGAGTATTTCAAAGTCGAGCACACTCGACTGTATCTTTCTAATTTGTTAAACTTAATCTCGCCCTTATCACTCACCACTTTTCACTTACCACTTGCAGGTGCACCCGCAGACGACGTCGCTGAAGATACGCACTGGTCGCCATGTGCCCAAGCTGGGCGTCATGCTGGTCGGCTGGGGTGGCAACAATGGCTCCACTCTGACCGCTGCCCTGGAGGCCAATCGCCGCCAGCTGTCGTGGCGCACCAAGGGAGGCGTGCAGCAGGCCAATTGGTTTGGATCCATTACGCAGGCGTCGACGGTCTTCATTGGCTCCGATGAGTCGGGCAGCGATGTGTATGTGCCGATGAAGGAGCTGCTGCCGATGGTGGAGCCCAATGACATTGCCGTCGATGGCTGGGACATCAGTGGCTATCATTTGGGCGATGCTATGCGACGTGCCGAGGTGCTGGAAGTGGGACTGCAGGAGCAGCTCTACGATCAGTTGTCCGCGCTGAAGCCGCGTCCATCCATCTACGATCCGGACTTTATTGCCGCCAATCAGTCGGAGCGTGCCGACAATCTGATCAAGGGCACCAAGCTGGAGCAGTACGAGCAAGTGCGTCGCGATATTCGCGACTTTAAGCAGCGCAGCGGCGTCGAGACTGTCATTGTGCTCTGGACCGCGAATACGGAACGCTTCAGCGATGTGAAGACGGGTTTGAATGCTACCAGCAAGGAGCTGCTGGCTTCGCTGCAGGCCAACAAGGCGGAAGTGTCGCCATCGACCATCTTCGCCATGGCCAGCATTGCTGAAGGCGTAAGTTGTCTTGATACAACATCTCTTGGTTCAGTTCTAACTCCTACTTTCGTTGCAGTGCACCTACATTAATGGCTCGCCGCAAAACACTTTTGTGCCTGGCCTGATTGAGCTGGCGGAGGAGAAGCAGGTGTTTATTGCCGGCGATGACTTCAAGTCGGGCCAGACAAAGATCAAGTCCGTGCTGGTTGATTTTCTGGTGGGTGCCGGCATCAAGCCCGTGTCCATTGTCAGCTACAATCATCTGGGCAACAACGATGGCAAGAATCTCTCTGCACCGCAGCAGTTCCGCTCCAAGGAGATCTCCAAGAGCAATGTCGTCGACGACATGGTGGCCTCCAACAATGTGCTGTATGCCCCCAACGAGCATCCCGATCACGTCGTCGTCATCAAGTACGTGCCCTATGTGCGCGACAGCAAGCGTGCCATGGATGAATATACCTCCGAGATCATGATGGGTGGCCACAACACCTTGGTCATTCACAACACGTGCGAGGATTCGTTGCTGGCCACTCCGCTCATCCTCGATCTGGTCATACTGGGTGAGCTGAGCTCTCGCATCCAGCTGCGCAGTGCCGAGCGCGAGGCAGCTCCTTGGGTGCCCTTCAAGCCGGTGCTCTCGTTGTTGAGCTATCTGTGCAAGGCGCCGCTGGTGCCAAGTGGCTCCCAGGTGGTCAACTCGCTCTTCCGTCAGCGTGCCGCCATTGAGAACATCTTGCGTGGTTGCATCGGCCTGCCTCCCATCTCTCACCTGACCTTGGAGCAGCGGGTAAGTTCGAAAGCTCATTCGATCTCTCGATCTCTAGATGAGTCTAATTGTTGTTCAATTGCTTGCAGTTCGATTTCTCCAGCATTACGAATGAGCCGCCACAGAAGAAGGCTAAGCTGCTGGGCCAGAACTGCGCCGTGGAGTCCAACTCAAAGCTGCATGCCAATGGACACACCAATGGCACCGCCAAGCTGGCCGCCAATGGCAATGGACATTGAGGACGACTGGCGGAGCAGTATGCCTACAGCGCTACGTGGAAAACTAGTAGTATATATACTATAAATATAACGTTTACATATATATTTGGTATGAATATATGTGTACTTTGTAGATTACAAACTAATCTTAAGTTACGCTTATCCAATAAAATTCAAACCACCTAAAAATTAACTTGTGTTACAGTTTTGCAGTCACAGTCTTCGTTTGAGTGCCACTTCAGCGTTTGATGGCAATTGGCTGACGAGAAAATTTATACGATTCGTCATTGTCTAGACGGTAGATGGCGCTTTAGCTCATGCAGACAGATCGCAGAGTAAAAACAGCTGAATAATTGCTGAGAACAAAGTGCGGAACAGCTTAATCGTTTTGAATAAATCTGTTTAATCTTTTATATACATTGATAGCCAGTTGTAATCAATTTAAAATGTACCTATTTTTCCTTAATTTTTTATCTTAGGACAAGCCCAAAAATATGCTACAAAAAATGTAATGCACTTGCAGTTAAGCAGCACAAAATGTTTTATTTTATTCTCAACTTCATTTTAATTTAATTTTCCTTCTAAAGAAAACGAATTATAATAATCCAAATATTAATGACAATTCAATAAATGCTTTGATTATTGGAAAGTGCAATGTGGTGTCAGTGAAGTCAGTCCCATCGTCGTTTGTTGTGGCTTCATCAGCTAATGGATTGTTACCCTATTCGATGACCCGAGTCAGACCTTGATAGCCGTACTTTTGTGATTGATAAGTTCATTATATTAAACACGACTATTGCCATAATTAGTGGTTTCCTAGTCTACGTATATCCTAATCACTTTCTGAACTGGAGTTGTATCGCTGGTAAGTTCACTGTCGTTACCCACTCATTTGTCTTACATGCTTACAGAGAGAATTCCATAACTTTGCTTTGTTTATTAAAGAAATACAATTTGTATCTGAATGACCATTGATAAAATTGCTGACGCTGTTACTCCACAATCTGCTTCAGTTCTTTTGCCACATCGGCAATGTGTCACATTCGCTGACTTAACAAACTTCCATTTTGAAGTGTGGGCGATGAAATTGTTTAATATTTAGCTTCAAATGTAAATTGTTTATTTTTTTTTGCATCAAATTAAGCAAATGATTTTAAGTTTATGGCAACTTTTAATTCGATTTAGGCGCCCTAAATGAACAACTTGTAATAAATAAATACAAAAACAAAATTGAATTGTCCAATTGGGAAAAAATTGTCTTTTGTTTGGCCACATAATATTAAATACGTATGTTGTAAACTATGCAAAAACATGATTATTTCTATAAGCTCACTTTTTGCGCGAACGAAATGATTAACATTTTTACAATATTAAAACATGGCAAATAAGCAGGCTCCCCATTTTTCAATTAGATTGTTGAATTTATATTTTAAATACCATGAATAATATTTTCCAATCTTGTCTATACAAAGTCAGAACGAAGAATCTAAGTACGCATTTTAATTCTGCAATCAAACAGCGGATCGGTCAATGAACATTGAAACCCGCGTAATATTTATTCAACTAAAAAGTATGGATTATATCAAATTGGATAATGTACTCTGAGAATATGTGGGTCATACAATATATATAATATGTCTCCCAGTGAATTGGGAAGTGAACAATTAATTAAGCGGCAATATCAAGAGCTAAACATGTTGAAGAATTGCAGGAATTCGATGGCACTTAATTGAATGCTTCAAAGCATAGCATACTATTTAATTACGAAGGCGATGTACACACGCACAACATACTTGGAGATACATTTGTATCTATAAGTGGGAGTATCTATATTGGACAATGCGAGTCAAAGGCTCGACCCCAAGGTGTAGCTCTGGCCACCAACAAATACACGACACAAAAAAGGCTTGGCGTGTCAATGTCAAATACTCAGTCTGACAGTTTCTGAGAGTGTAACGGTATGTGTGTGTGTGTGTGTGTGAGAGCATAAATTTCGTAAAAAAGCTAAAGGTGTGTCCCCAAGCACATTTCGCATTTCGTTTTGAAGGATTTGCCATAATTTCGAGCTCAACAAGGAACAGGAACCTTTCGCTCGCGTGCAAAAATGTCAAAGACTAAGCACAGATGGTATATATGTTATACTATATACTTTACAATATATCTGCCACACACACGTGTCTGTGGTTTGACCAGCCCTCTCGCTCTATTGACCCCACTTCGGGGTAATTCGCAATCCCCCTGCATCAGATTTGCTAATGCGGTCTTGAAGCCTTCGAGGCCTTTAAATATCGTCGCGCTTTGCTTCAAGTCCATTTCCAAGTATTATTTAATTGACATTAACGTATGCTAAACATTCAAGATTTGCATTTACTCTACGCTAACGGTTCAATTTGCGGCTTGCAACCTTTGTGGCACAGCGTTGAGTAACTCTAGATCTTTAGAAGCCATAGAAGTTAATCAATCGACACAGTTTCAGGCGGAGTAACTCATGGTTAATAAGCTTTAAGTTATATGCAAATGATCAAAATACCCTGTAAAGATACAATCATAGATGTCTTCTATATTTTTGAATTTAATTTGAACTTCTCTTCTAATTTCTCTCTTTCTTCGCAAGAATGAAGAGACAAGAATCAATCTAGTTATTTGATGATCTCAGAGTCATCAACTCTGATGCGCGCAAGGCATTCGCAGATCAAGTTTTCTTTAAATAGTCATTGTCTTCCGTTTTCTGAGAAGTCGACTGCATTTCAATACCGCCTAATAACTGAATGGAACAAACAAGTTGTGCTACGGTACATAAAATTCCGCAAAGCTAGAATTATAATTAGTTATTTGGCGAATATTCAACATAATTTATGGATGCAGCAAACTGCTTTTCTCAAGCAAGTTTTCAAGTCAAAAATTTAAAAATAGATTTTTAAAATGTACAGTTAAATTATCGCCCTATTTGTATATTTATAATTTTATTAAGTAATAACCACTGCTAGGATGAATCATTCGAAATATCTTAACTCTGACACAAGTAGTTAAAGCGCATGACGTTTGATTAAATATTGCTCACAAGAATTAAGAAATCGGCTAATATGAAGACTACTCGACTGTCCGATACCTTGTATGAATATACATATTTATATTTTAATTAAAATTATATTTATTTTACAGTAATTGAGCCTAGCCTTGAGCATTTAAATAAGGTAATTATAACTATCCGTTATACATAATACCAATTTGGTTGGCTTCTAGTTGAGTACACTTTAAGTTTAACGGCTTGTTTTAAAAATTAGTTTACGTACACAAAGTTATGTCATGATTGCCAACGAAATGCCACATTTGTTTGTTTTTCGATGCAATAAAATCTCTAAAAAAAACCAATTGTTTTAAATAGAGTCAAAAAAACTGGTCTTTATTTCACACAGTGGCGCACAATCGTGAACTTTGTAGTTGTTTTAAATAATCTTTTGATACGCAAATGCTATTAGAATTCACATTTGACAGTTAGATATTCCCATAATTGGCTGCTGGATGGATACAGGGTATGAGCACGCTTGTCAGTTATCAGCAATCAAACGATTAAATTAAACACTTGTATTTCGGTTGCACTAATCAAAATCATTCTTATCGCACTGCTGCCAAAGAACTACCCATGACTCAAGCCAACATTGATTACTAAGACCGCGATATAGCCGCCGATCGATGGGAGTCGGGATAAGACTTCCAAATCAGTTGTAGTTTATGTACAGGTCGTATAACAAATATAGAACCGATATTCCAAGTCATAGAGTTCGCTGGGTGCAAAACACAGACGCAAGCATGAGTTTGTCTGAAATACTGGAGAAGGTATTATTGGGACCGCCAGCCGCCGCCCGGCTAATCTTATCAGTAGCGTTTATCTTGTGTTGAAACTTTTATACTAAGCAATGATAGTAAGGCTACATAGTGCGGCAGCGCAGTCAGCGTCGCTGCCGCTGCCTCTGCTTCTGCCTATGCCACAGTTAGGCGTCGCGGTCGCGGTTCCTTCAAACCATTTGGCGGTCTGTTTGGATTTCAATTTCAGTTGCGAGTTGAGTTGCGTTGCGTACGGTCTGTCGGTCGTCTATGGTTCGTATTGGTTCGTCTCAGCACATTGCGTATACGACGCGTTCTGCGCCCACTTGAAAGCTACCAGTTGCAGTCTGTGTAGCCGGAATACAAAAAATCGCGCATACGCATCGAACCGCCCTCGTGCGATTGATAAATAAATAAATAATATCTTAATGCCGTTTGCGCTTTTGCTAATCGTCGCAACTTGATACGGTGTGCTCCTTGGCTTTGGACTTGCCATTGAAAACTTCACGACGTGAATAGGTACGGCAGAGGTGGATCATTAGTATTCTACTATATAGTACATCATTTTGCGTTTAATATTGTACAAACATTTGAACTGACACCTGCTTCAAAATAACAATTTCTTCAATTTAATTGAATGTCGTCGTTAGAACAATATTCTTGCAGTTTACCAACATTCAATTCCCTTAGAAGATTAATAAAAATTAGAAATTCGGTTAAAGTAGTTCATATGCGAGTGCAAACACTGATTATGGCACTTTAGACCTCTTCACTTCGAGTACTCTCACCTCTTTCCCTGTATCCGTGTACATATTGTATATAAAGCCAGCGATAACGTGGGTTCTTGCTTTACCAAACAGATAAATAGTTTTTTGTTATAATTTTTGGGTATTTATCCGACCTCAATTGAAAGTGGACGGAATACTGAATGGAGAGAATGTCGCCCAACACACATTAAAGAGAATAATTAATCCAAAGACAACGCTGCCAATTAAACAAATATTGTATTTTATTAATGAATAGCATGGCTATTTTATTTATTCTCAATCAAAACGAGGATTATATCGTTGGTGTTCGACTGCAAAATACCGGGATATTCTGAATTGGATTTACATTGACGATTTTCAATAATTGGACTTTTGACAACAAGTTTTTTAAAAACATTTTAATTTTTAACGTACTTTTAGTCAAAGTGCAAATTAATATGCAATCTGTGTGAACTAAATTCTTAAGAAAACCAATATGGAATCATCTTTTAGAGTCAAAGACTCAGGGGATTATATGGATAATGACTGTTCTTTAAGCATTTGGAGTAGCTTCTTTTAATTGTTGCCATCAATAATTACATGCTTGATTACCGCGTATATTGAAGCGATGTAATAAATCTCTTGGTACCACAATGCAAATAAATCTAGTTGGGATTGACTGCGTTCGTTGAGTATGATTAATCACGAAGCGAGTACTGCTCGGACTACTCATACATTTTGACATGTTGATGCGATTAGATAAAGGGAAACACCTCTGAACCATTTCTGACACGCCTTGACCATTTGAAGAATCGGTCGAAACGTTGGCTATATACTGTTGTTACAACTAACCTCAATAGATAACATCCATCGATAAGAGTTAACATGCCAAAGCGTTGTCATTGTCGATGCGTTGTGGGAAACCACTGGTAAACGAACTCATCATAGCCATAGGGTCTATCTGTACCATCTTTAGGGATAGATAAAAATTTAATAATGCCGGGCGCTCTCTCTCTCTCTCTCTCTGCCTTCCTATATGATAAGCTGTCATATAATATGAGATAGAGTTCCTGAGGGCCATTAATCAATATGACGCAGACGAGAGGCCTATGTCATGAGTCAGAGTGAAGCTCTTTCAATATCTGTGGGAGTACTAGTCTATCTGCTGGCTATCTATCTATTTGGTACACCTTGTCCATGCTTCAGGTGCTTTTTTTATTAGAGTAGGCTTACCACGGACTTTGACAAACGACCGACAAGCGACCAAGTTCCCGCCCGGGACGCGGCATTAGCACGGCTTCATCAATGCGTTATCGCGATAAGTGATAACTTGCAAGTCTGTTTACTTACCATATACGATTACGACTTCACAACTACTATATGCGATACATACTATTTAATGTTACGTTCCAAATGGCGCGTAGTCAAAGGCTGAAAGTTCGTCCATAGACAATGAATGGAATACTAAAAATATTTTATTTCTTTGAAATTCTCGAACTGATATTGATGTTAAGGTCAATTGCGAGAACACTTGCTTGCATTTGTGCAATAATCACAACGGATTTTGTTCTATCAGGCGGGGAAATGTAACATCTGCTTTGTATTCAAAGGAATGCATTTTAAATAAAAACGCATTCACCCTTGGCGAGACAGACAGACCCAATTTATGCTTTATACTTGCAACATTTCCGACAGCTTGCAAATTTTCTCAAGCTCTATTAGCTGAAATTACCATTTGGTATCAAATTGGTCCAATTATCGTACAATTAAGAGTACATAACTCTTTAAGTAATGCAGGATTGTATTTGCGAATAAACGTTTAAAGCTGTCTGCCTATCCATGTTTTATTTAATAAATTAACATATAATGAACTAAAGAGTAAAATATTTTTACCTATAATGAATTAATTTTATTTTTTGTGCTCGATTTCTACCAATTATATATAAAATGTAATGTGTTATGTGAGCTAAGCTATAGAATTAAAAGACTCAACTAAAATAATTATCTCTAACACAAAGATACGGTTGCAAAATAATTTCATAATAATATAAGAATTTCGTAATTTGAGTTGCAAATTGTTTGGGTATTTTTGGGCCTATCTTTGATTGCTTATCAGGCCTATAAATACTACTACATCATGCGTTATGTGATTGTGATTAATCAAAAAAAAACGTTATTTAGTTCTGAAATGCAATTTCCAGTTGAATAACTTTTGCCCACTAACTGTCGGCAAAATAATTGCCGAGTGAAAATTCCAACATGTATTTAATTATAAAGTTAAGAATCTATTACAATATTTTGCTATGTAAAAATATTCTACAATCGCATTACAAACTCTTTTCGCTTACAGTCTATAATTGAAAGTAGAGCAAAATGGATGCTCCCAAAGAGATGGAGCAAAGTAATAAATTCATTGTGAAATATCGCCAGCAGTATTATGATCTCTCCGATTTTATGCACAAACATCCGGGTGGCATCAACACCCTCAAGGGACTCAATGAGGCAGATATGACTGCACGCTTCATGAAGGCGCCGCCACATTCCGATGCCGCCATGTATTTAATGAGGGAATACAAGGTGGGCTCATCGGAATACGAAACTACTAAAAAATCAAAGGAGCAACGTTCAAACAAATCAGCAGAGAATGGCGTTGAATTGCTGCAACATCCAAAAGAGTCGGAGGATACTAATAACAATCAGTTGGACGAGAGTATGGAAGTAAGTAAATTTATACGGTGATGTTTACATATTTTTTATGATCAAGTGCGACATTTTTTATTTTTATCTGAGCCTTTTTTTGGTGGTGCTTGAAGTTGTCTTTGTTTGGGCTCCCATTTTTGCAGATTGTTCATTGCTCATATAATCAAGATATATAAAAACTAATAACACAAAAAAGGACTAGTTCTAGTTTAAATTCTTCAATTCATTTACATTAGATTGTGATCCCCAGTATTTCTTGTAGTATTCGATTATACAATTACTAACTTGCCACAAATATTAAAGATTTCGCGATTTATTTGCTTTCACATAAACCTTCTCCTTAGAATAGATGCGTATGTCATCTTCGACGAGGGTGAGCTCTTTATCGATTTCAGCCTTACGTGAACGCACGCGCAATGTTTGAGCTGTCATTGGCATGTGGTTAAGCTCTCTGATAAGTAAATCAAAGCCTACAAATACAATACTGTTAGAGATATTTCAAAATGCATGCGAGATTAATGACAACTTACGTTGCTTGGCTTGAGCCAGGGCTGCCAAGCGATCCGCTTCACTGAGCAACACATGACCGTGTGGGCAGTCGGGATCGCGTGCCTCGTGACGCTCTCTAGCCTCTGCCTTGTCGCGTTTTTCTTTCTCCAAATAGCGGGGAAGACGCAGATCATCACGTGCTGTGTGAGAGTTGACTAAGTTTGAATTTTAATTGATTATTGACCATACTCACAGCCCAATTTGTGTTCGCGACGCTTTGACTTTGTGGTAACAGTTGAAGCCATGCTACCAATTGTGGCACGACTGCGTCCGCTGAGTGGTGCATCTTCGTCATTGTTGTCGAGAGCCAAATTATGCAGCTCCGGCATGGGCATTTCGGCATCATTGTCTTCAATAATCAACTCATTATAATTAGCATTTGAACGCCCAGAAAGTGGCAGATCATCCTCCTCATACTGACCATAGGCATCATAGTCATCATCAGCCAAATTACGTCCTTCGTTTAACATTGTTTGACTATCAAAGTTGCATCTACAAAGAGAAATGTTTACTTAGTTTGTCGTTTACTTCGTTTGAGTTTACTTACTTCTTCAGGGCATTGGTCAAGTAAAGTTCATCCTTAATATCCTCGGTCTGTATGCCAATGCTTGTGGAGCTGCGTCCACTGCCACACGATAGGCAGCGCTCCGACTGTTTTACTGCCACTCCTGGCGCAATGTGAACCTTTTGTGGTTCGCGCTTCATAGATGGTGCATAGTCTCCGGACGGATCTTCGGCCATCTGATTGTGCAGGCTGTGCTGCGAACGCGAGTTGCTACGGTTTCCGAGCATACAGGACTCGTCGTCATTTGGTCTGGTCACTGAAAAGTTTTCGGCATGGCAATGCTTCTGGCATGGCTCATTCGTCTCGGATGCGGCGCGACGAAGTGGTGGCATCCATTTTGGACGCACTGGCTCCTTGGCAGCTAGCTTCTCGGCCGTGGCCTTCTCTAAGGAACGCAAAGTCTTTTTGTTTTCCTTTAGAAAATTACGTCCCGGTGTGGCACCTGCAACAAAACAGCAAGTAAACATTTCTTGACTTGTTGTCATGGTTCCCCAGGCATGAAAATAATACTTACGCGGCACTGTAAACATGCCTCTCAATGTTGGTATTGGACGTATCGAGGTGTTCGACATGATTTCGCTGTAGCTCGTCTATATTGAGTGTTTTTGTGTTGAACAAATATATATTTTAAATTTAAATGTTTTCGTGTTTGCGAGCGTACAGAAACGGAGTGAACACGATTCACTCGTTCCAACGACAATTTTGAAGTAAAAACAACCAGCTGCTCGAGACGCCAACTTCTGATTGTTTCTCAGTTTATCGATAGGCCGATGGCATTGCCATAGTGAAGAGCGTTGCCACTCAGTAAAAGGATATACAGTTAATAATTGTTATTTTATTTGAATTCACAGCACCTTGTGGACTGGTCGAAAGCAATGCTGCCCCAAATTGGCAACATCACAAAATACTACGATGAATGGGTGCACAAGCCAGTGGACAGGCCGCTTCGTTTGTTTGGACCATGGTACTTGGAAATGTGCACCAAGACCCCATGGTGGGTCGTCCCAACGTTTTGGATACCCGTTATTATCGCATTCGCTGGCCAGGAATTTCAGGCTAAAGCACACAGTGCAAATGACGTATGTAATGTAATTGCATATTGTTCATTAACAAAACTAACTAATTCTGTTTTCAAACAGGTCGCATTGCTGTCCGGATACATTTTGTTTGGTGTGCTGCTCTGGACTCTGCTGGAATACGTATTGCATCGTTGGGTATTTCATGTGAAGTTGACCAGCGACAGTAGTCCTTGGCTTTGCACATTTCACTTTATGATACACGGTCTGCACCACAAGGTTCCCTTTGATCCGATGCGTCTAGTTTTTCCCCCATTGCCTGGCGTTGTAATTGCTTTCATTCTGTATACACCAATTAGTTTAATACTTCAAAATCACAATCCTCGGTTAGTGCTATCAGGTGCCCTACTGGGCTATTTATGCTATGACATGATACATTACTATTTGCATTATGGTAATCCAACAGCAAACCATCATTTATATCATATGAAGAGATATCACTATCAGCATCATTTTGCCCATCAAGATCTCGGATATGGGATTAGTAGTCCATTGTGGGATGTTATATTTAAGACACGTATACAATTGCGCAAATTAAGGTACCAACTACGGTGGTCGTAGAGGCCATGTGAAATTTTGCTATATAAGATCAAATTTGTAATATAAGACTAATTGCTAAGAAGACATTGTTTATACCTTTATATGCAACAAAAAGAAAACACTTAACCAACGGTGATACCTACCAAAATTGAAATAAATACATATATAAATAATTTATTCATTGACTTTTTATTAAGTAATTTTAAATAGGACAATTGTCATATTTCATCGATTTGTTTGTAATGTATCGATACACACTTATCGTTTTCCATCTAGAACTTGCGAAAATACTGAAGAACTGCACTTTTCTTAATTTCTATAATTTTCGGTATTTTTATAATTTAACTTGTGGTCACATTGGTGCCAGTGTTAGCGAAAGTTGAAACAGTGCAACTGATTTTTTTGTTTATTTGTTTGTTTTCTAATATAAGATTTTCATAAAAATGTTAAATGCAAAAATCGGTAAAGTGGGCAAGGTCCTAGTGTGTGGTATGAAGAATGTAGGCAAAACGGCACTGATCGAGCAACTGGTTTACGGCAACGTCAACACAGAAACCGTAAGTGGGTCACAATTATTCGTCATTGAGCTGATTCGTAAACAAAAGGAATTTTTTAAAGGAGTTGCATCCAACCATCGAGGATATATATGTGGCCAGCGTGGACACGGGACGTGGCGGTGCTCGAGAAACTCTACGCATATATGACACAGCCGGCCTTCAAGGTGAACAGGCTGCCCAACTGCCGCGTCACTATTTGCAGTTCCCCGATGCTTTCGTGCTCGTCTACGATCCAACTGATCCGCGAAGCCTGGACATGCTGGCCGACATTAAGACGGACATCGACAAGCACAAGGAGAAAAAGGAAGTGCCCGTCATTGTATTGGCCAATGTGCGAGCACGCAGTAAAAAGGATACGCCGCCCACGACGCCAATTCCAGTGGAATCAGTTATGGATCGTGCAAACAATTGGTGTCAACGCGAACGTATCAAGCACTACACCGTCAATGTCATGGAGCGTCCTTCACTGTATGAGCCCTTCACGATGTTGTGTGCCCGCCTCCATCCTCCGCAGACGAAGAGCACCTTCCCACAGCTGCGCCAAGTGATGCAGAATCGCCAGAAGAGTGAGGTTTAGCCTCCGAATTAGAATAGAAATGACGAACTAACTGACTAACGTGCATATTTATTATTATACGATAATTAATTGACTCTTTATTTTTATGTTTGTTTATAATTTATCGCCTCAGCAATATGCTTGCCTCTCCAAATGTGTATATAATACTTAGTATAGATTCTATAGAACCAGCAAATTCAGCAATTAAGTCTTATCAGCATTGTTCATCCGAAATTCAAATTTCTTGTCAGCATTCATGCAGCATAAGCTGTGAAAGCTTAGTTTAACTTTCACTTTTGAATAGAATATGCGTGCTCTACAATATGTGACTGATTTGGCGGTATTAATCACTTGCGTGCACTGCATGGAATGCGTGTAGGCAGTAGGTATGAAATACAGCCTGGGACAAAATGATGTGGTACGACGATCATCACCAATGCGAGCAGAAAACGTTACCAAACGGGCAACGCTACGGACTGACTAACGATCAGTTGCACACGATGTGAGTGCGAAAATCTTTCTACTAATTGTTCATAATAATAGCAAATATATACACATTATTTTGCAGCTATTCTTGCTTGTCTCACGCCAGTGCCTTGTCAATGTACTTTCCAAGCAGTCGTATTCATTTGGAATGATATATTTTGCACTTCACGACTTTTGCATTGGACCTGGATCTCCCACAGTATCGTGCAAGATTGGACTTCGTTATGAAGCGCTGCAAAACATTTAAGGAGAATAATTCAGAAGCAAGAAGAAATTCTCTGATCTGCCAGTGTACATGAATTCACACGAGGAGGAGTTATTTTCGGCATCGACTAGTGACCTGCGCGATTGAAGCTTAATCATTCATTGACATTCATGAAATTCAGCAAGTAAGTCTTATCAGCATTCAAACAGTGTCGTCGCAAAACCGATTAGACATTTTAAGCAACTGCGCATCCCAAATGCCAAAGTCTTCTCATAGTGGAATTCTCCAGAGATTAGTATAACTTTTGCCCTCGAAGAGAACATGCGTGCTCAACAATTCGTAGCTGCTTTGGTGGCATTAATCACTTGCGTCCACGGCATCGGCGTAACTGTGCCTGGCACCAAATGGTGTGGTCCCGGCAATATTGCGGAGAACTACAACGATCTTGGCCTTGAGGTGGAACTCGACATGTGCTGTCGAGCTCATGACAATTGTGAACAAAAGATTTCACCAAATGAGCAACGCTACGGTCTTAGTAACAACGGAGTGTTCCCGATGTGAGTACGACAAATCATTCATTTATTTATTGATATTGATTGAGGGATTTTTTTATAGTTTCTCTTGCGGTTGTGAGGCTGCCTTTCGCCAATGCCTTGTAATGTTGCACAATATGAAATCAGCTGCTTTGGGTCGTATTTATTTCAGTAACACTAACGTCTGCTTTGGACATGGACCACCCACTGTGTCCTGTGAGGAGCAGCAGTGGGACTTCTTTAAGAAGCGGTGCAAAAGCTACAAAGAGGACAATTCGCAACCAGGGCGCTGGCAATTTTACGATCTTCCATTCTACACACATCTAAGCGAGGAGGAGCTGCAGCAGGCATCGGCCAATAACCACATTGATTAAAGCTGCGGAAATTATTTACATCATGTTAAGAATCTGAATATTTAATGAATAGAATGTAAATACATTAAATTTCGCCAATTATGAATTATTTTCGTCCGTTTCAGAAGTGGTCATCTCATCAGCATTGTTTTTACTTCCAAGTGCCAATCGCTGCATGTTTTGAATTACTTTGGTGACGTGGATTGCTCGCCTCCAACGGTCCCTGGCAAAGTTTTTCTTAAGCTGCTCGGACACAGTGTCGTGTATGTTTCGGCCGATTGCCTCATTGCCAGATATCCAGGGATGCTTCAATGCCTGCTGGCATGAGTAGCGATCCTCCACGCAGACGGTCAACAAATTCATTATCAAATGCTTGGCGGATTCACTAATGTCATCCCAATACGGGGAATCGAATTTAAATTGACCTTTGCTGATTTTGGAAAATAACATCACGTCATTAGTATCATAGAACGGGGGATAACCACACAGCAGTATATAGGTAATCACGCCCAGACTCCAGACATCAACGGCCTTGCCATATGCCACTTTAGCAATAACTTCTGGTGCCGCATATCCGGGAGTTCCGCACTCAGTTCTCATGATTCCCGAACTCTCCATTTTGGCAAAGCCAAAGTCAGTTATCATTATTTTACTATCCTCGTCTGGACAATGGTATAGGAGATTTTCGGGCTTCAGATCCCGATGGACGACGCCATGCTGGTGCAGATAGTCGACTGCCTCGAAGATTTGCTTGAGTAGCTGAGCTGCATCTCGTTCGCTGTAGAATCCTTTGTCCACAATTCGATCAAACAATTCTCCACCGGTTACTAATTCCATGACCAGATAGACCTTGGATTCGTCTTCGAATGTTTCAAAGAGTTGCACAATATTTGGATGCCTTAGTTGTCCATCATTGCTAAACCTTTTCAGCACACTAATCTCGTTCTGCAGAAACTCTTCATTTCCCTTTATGCACTTTTTTTCAATTATTTTCACAGCATATCGTTGTTCTGGGTCCTCTTTACTCTCGGCCAAGCGCACGTTGGAGAATGCTCCCGTTCCCAGTAGGCAAAGAATATCGTATTTGTCTTTAATTGAGACTGGCTTCTCCAGCTTTGAATTGTGGTTTTTGTTGGAGTCCTTTTCGTTTCTATGAAACAGTGGCATGACTCGAAAGTTACTTTATAGTTCTATTTAATTTTGAAAAAATAACAGTTGGACGAGTTTCATCCGATTCGGAACAACGAAACACATTGACTAAACTTTGGATTTGCAGAAGGTTTGGATTAATGCCTTGTATTTACAATATAACTAAGCTTTTTATTTCTTGTTCATATTTTTAGACGGAACCGCAGATGCATTTCGAAATATAATTAAGCATTTTTAGATTATCGACAGGAGAAGGTAGTGTTACAAATGTTACTCACTATATATATTATATACAGCTAAAATTTAAACAATAAATTTATGTAGCATCACAACTGTTTAACACGTCAAAACATTGTTATTTTTAATTTAGAAATAAAAGTGTTAAGTAAATATTCTTAAACTGAACAGTCCGAAAGTTTGTTACATTAGCAAGAACATAGTTTTTCACAATGAACATTAATTTAACCAAAAGAAAATTGTATTTTTAAATTATGTATATTTTCAGTTATTGAATTAAATCCTACATTTTTTCTGGATATATTACAGACATTATTATTAAACATGTCGTGACTTAATTACAATTTTAAAACTCTGATTTGTACTCTATATTATTGCGATTACAGTTCCCCGTGTCATGATTTGTTTAAAAGCGCCTCAGCATTTGTGTAAAATGGCATATCATAGAACTGCCACAGCTTGGCCGCCTGCTTATTCACAGTGTAACGAACGCAGCGCTTGCGGAAAGTTCCCTCATGGTACCGCTTGCATCCGGTGGTGGGGTAGCCGAGGGCAAAGCATTTACTGCGCGTTCCGTAGTAGATGCGACCCAAAGTGTTGGAAGTCATTGTGTTGACAGCCTGCAGGCAATTGATAAACTGCTGCTCGCAGCTGCATTTGAGACTGCAAGGATGCCAATTAGGACGATATTAACAAAACACCTTATTATTGATTTTCCAAGCTCACTTACATGGGAAACCAATCCGTGTTGTTGGGTAGTCCGTGCAATGAACCATGTGACTCCATAATCTCATCGCAATGATCGTGGGCACGACAGCATCTATCCGTCTCTCTCTCACGTCCCAGGTCCTCGTAGTTGGCTGCAGTGTTGCCTGGGCCACACCACTTCGTGCCCGGCACTGTGATGCCTGTGTGTGGCACAGGCGGCAATGCCTGATTGTAAATGTCCTCCTCCTCGAAAATGGCCTCGTCACTAAATGTCCACGTTACGCCAATCAACGAGCACAGGAGCGTCAAATAAATAAGCGTCATGTCGATGCCAAAAGCAAAACAGAACTGAACTGTCAGCTGATTGAGGTCGGCCAAGTAGGCTCATCACACAGCTGATAAGCATTAATCTTGGTTCAAACTGTTACAATTTCAAGGTTCCCTAATCAATATTCATATATATTAAAATTGATTCACATCACAGACAGATTAGCTAATTTGTTTGTGATTAATGTAAATATTATTAAGTTTGTTAATGAAAACAAAATATATATATTTATTGCGTAAGTATATCCTTAAATAGCTCGGACGCCGTCTTTGCTGTCCGTTTCTTTGACTTGGCCCCCTTGTCATCCTCCTGGTGTTGGTGCTGCTGTCCCAAACTGGCCTGCCACTGGCTGGGTGACAATTTGTAGGTATCCAAGCGATATTTTGTGTAGATGAGACGACCAAAAGGCGAGCCCTTGAGCATATTAGCCTTGTTACTCAGTTCCTTTGCAATATTTAACTTCTGTGTTTCCTGTGCCGCCTTGAAGCACTGATCCAGCACACGCGAGCCATGCCGAGTGATGGCAAGATCCACATAGAAGCCGTCCAACAGGCGGATCAGACGCTCACGCGACTTCTCGCCAATGAATTTGCTCTGCAAGAAGGCATCCACAATATGGGAGCCATTCGGCGTGTTGAAGATTTGTGCCAGCAGCTCAGCGGGCAATTCCAGAATGCAATTGACCAGAAAGATGGGTTTATTGAACTGCAATATATGCTGCACAATCAGCGAACCATGCAGATGCACAAAGCCCGACTGATCGTCAGCGATCAGCTCGTGAGGCTTCAATTTGGCGAGACAGTTGAAGAACATTTTCGATTTGTCTTTGTCTCCAGAGACGTGCAAAGCGTTCTGCAGTGCCGCTATCATTTGGGCCTGTTTGGAGCCCAAGCGCAAGCAAGTTGCCGACAGGCCAGACACAACGCCAGTGTAGCCCATCTTAAGCAGCTGCTCCGTCTGCGGCTGGAGTTCGGTGAACACGGCCTCAAAGTCGGGCACCTCCTTCAGGTGCTGCAGCAGACGCTGTACGGCGAAGTTTGTTTGTTGCTGCTGCGCCAGGTGGGCAATGCGTCCGCTGAAGAGCATGGCGTAGAGCTGGGTCAGTAACTTGGCGCCTGCCACACTCAGCAGCGTCTCGAGGAGAATAACAGAACATTGATGGTGAAACACTTTCGGCAGTTGCACAGGCGGCGCAGTTTTGGCGTTGTCGTTGTCTGCTTCCGTTGATGCTTCATTAGTCTCTTGTTGCGCATTATCATTATCATCGTCATCAATCTCAATTTTGGATTCCTTTTTGTCGTCGTCTTCAGCGTCGTCGTTGGGCTTCAACAAACCTTGCGTCAATATCTTCTTGCCAAAGTGCTTCAACATGGTTTTGTCTACCACGCTGAGCGACAGGCAGATGACACCGAGCAATGCGGACGAGTGCTCCTGGTATGGAAAATCGGCGAACTGTGGCCACATTTCCAGACGCTGTGGAAACTCCTTCATCACCTCATGCCATTCCTCGGGCACCGTGTACAGCTTACGATGCTTCGCCAGCTCCGCGCCGCCCTTCTCAAAGGCTATTTTGGGCACATGCATGCCGACCAGGCAAAGTATTGCCGTCCGCATGATGTGAGTAGCGCACGAATCCCACACAAAGTCCTCCAAATTGTTGAGCATAAATTTGGATATCCTCAGCACAAATTGCTGGCACTTTTCACGATGGGCGGTGCTGAATTCGGTTTCCAGATTATACTGCTCCTCAACTTGCGCTGCATCGGGTTTGGCCCGCTTGGCCGCGTTGGGAGCCGCCTCCGTTTGCTCCAGAGCTGCTGCCTGTCCCAATCCCCGTAGAAAGGCAATTTCCAGCATTTTCTGTAATACGTGGGAGGCGAAACGATCGGAGCACATGGGACGCAAGCTATCTCCGAACTTCTCAAAGAATCGCTCCAGCTGGGCATCGTCCACAAAGCCAATGAGAGACTCAATCGCTTTGGAGACGATTTGGTTTGAGGACAAGTGAATTTCCTTGTCAATTGTCTGCTCAAACACATTGTTGGCCATGTTAACTGCAACATATGATTAAGACGAATAATCAAATTTAGTCAGCCAAATCGTCGTCGTATTCCTCTTACCTCTATCCTCGACGTCTTCGAAGCCCGCCTTCATGGCGTCCAAGATGTTGATGAAATAGCTGAACTCGTCGTCGTCAATGTGGGTGCCTCGTCCGAAAATGCCCTGCTTGGCAAATCCCTTGGCGTTGCGCATGAAGCGACTGCCCTTCTTTTTAGGTCGCTTTCGTTTGCCATTACTTTCTGCTTGCATTTTAGTTAGAATTATTAAAAATAAAACAAAATCGCAACTCGAACTAACAACGTGCGCGGTAATGCAACACGCGCTGCATATGATTCTAGAGAGTGTGACCGTACCATATTCAGTCTTACGTGCAAATTGACATAAACGTGATTGGTCGCACTGCCATTGGTTTTGATCAGTGCCTGGCGTTGCCAGACTGTCAGGTAGAGTGTGACCTTTTTCTAGTATAAAAATACCGCTCACTGCGTTGTGTTACCGCGTCCCATCTCTACGAACAACATTAGGTAGCGTCACTTTTCAATGAAACGGTTTTAAAATGGAAGAAGCGCAAGATTTTCAGTTTATTTTGCCATTAAACAACAATGATTTACTTAATTCGCGAGGCGATCAGTTCTACGTGCAACAGATCTACACTCCCAACGAAATACCGGAACAACTACTTGGTAAGTAAAACAATTATTGTGTCGATTATTCCGAATTCGCGCCCGCAATTCAAAACATACAAAAGTTAGAGAACAGAATATTTAGGCTTCTCCCTCCAATTGTGTCGTTGCAGCTTGCAGGTCAAAGGTGCAACATTGTGATCCCTTCTACATATTCGAGCACTTTGACACATACTATTCAATAATCGAAACAAAGTCAAACGATGCCGCCGCCATCCGCAATCTTATGCGCGCCTTCGACCTTCTGTACCTCACAGTGGACAAATTAGGCGGCCAATTGGCGCCGCTGCTGGGCAGCAATGAGCCGCCGTCGTCGCAAGATCGAGTGCGCTATCTGAATCTGACGAAGATGTGCGTGTACCTGATAATCAATACAGTAAAACGCATCGATGTTGTAGTCCAACAGGTGTTGAAGGAGCAGCAATTGAATCAGCAGAAGAAGCGCGGCAAACAGGCGGAAACATTGGAACAGTATCCCGATTGGGATGTGAAGCGAGGCAAGTTCCTGGTCCAGTTGTTCAATGTGATGCAGCATCAGTTAGAGAAGCTCTGGAGTCCGCCAGTTGCCGAGGAGAATTTTGTGTCGTAAGCAGAACATTTCTCACATCAATCAGGCAGGATCTCAATAGTGATTTTCCTTTGCAGCATGGTGTGCGACATTTGCTATCGAACCTTGGAGCTGGTGCCGCCTCGGCCAGACAATCGACATGTGATCGACACACTGTTTCACATCTTTGGTATCGCTATTAAGCGCTACAATCATGCCATCACTTTTCCGGCACGCACACTGCAAATTCTTAGGAGCACCGAGCATGCTTCCACAGCCGTGGCAAATGGCATTTTGTTGCTGCACGAGGAGTACAACATCTCCACCATATTCTCCATAATTATGAAGGATCTTGTGGAGGCGCTCACACTGGACACTTCGGATACGGCTGTGTCCCGCAACTTTTCCAATTTCCTCACCGAATTCTCAGGCATTGCGCCCAAACTAATGATCCCCCATCTGTCTAAGCTGGGCGACGAGCTTCTTGACTGTGAGTCGCATGTGCTGCGCAATTGTGTGCTCCAGATCATGGGCGATGCTGTGGTCAGTGAGTTAACCTCCGAAGACCTCGACGATGAAATGAAGGAGGCTCGCAATGAGTTTCTCGATAATCTGGTGGCTCATGTCAACGATATTTCGGCGCATGTGCGCTCCAAAGTGCTGCATATTTGGCATCATCTGAAGGAACAGCATGCCATACCACTAAGCTTTCTGATCAAGGTGTTGCGCGAGGCTGTCGATCGACTGGAGGATAAGAGTTCGCTGGTCAGAAAGGCGGCTATACAGCTGATCAAAGCGTTCCTCGAGAACAATCCATATTCGGGCAAACTGACGCTCGAGGAGCTGATCAAGAAACACGAAAAAGAAGTGCAGGTTATGGAACAGCTGGATGAAGTGATTGCCGAGGAACGCAAGCAAGCGGAGAAACTCAATGAAGAGTGGGAGGCAGTGGTGCCAGAACTGCTGCCCATTATCGAAGAGAATGTCCGGGAGTGTAAGTTACTGTTCTATCATCTATAGTGGATCATTTAATTTAAATAAAAATGTTTTGTGCAGTCCCAGAGCTGCAGTTTGACAAAGAAGAGGAATACGAGGTGTTAGTCAACAAGATTCTGCCGCTGCTCTTGGATAAGAACTACAAGGATGCGACAGTGCTGGTGCGGAAGGCTGACTATGTAGCGGGCAACCAGGAGTTAAGGTTTGTAACTGTCGATGGCGAATCGTTGAATTTATAATAATGGCCTTACTTCAATTCAAAGTCAATTACTAAAACCGGAGGAGCGCTGTGTCTATCTGCTGGCCTTGTTTAAAACGTTTCTCACGCTGGTCAATGGCTGCAAGGATAGCGTAAGTCAACATCAACAGCATAATCATAACTATAACTTGTATTAATTCTTTCACATTTCATTGCAGAGCGAGGAAATGCTAAAACAAATCAAAACAGTTGAATTTCTTAAGGACAGCATCGAGTTCTCGCATGTGGCAACGTCCGCAATGCCCAAAATACTGGAGATGCTGCTGTCTAAGACAAATACGGATGTGTTTGAGGCTGTGGATTTGTTTACCACCGGGTATCTCTTTGGCATTCACGGTACCGAGACGGGCATGCAACGCATGTTGAATCTGGTCTGGTCATCGGACAAAGAGAAGCGTGATGCGGTCTCTAATGCCTATCGCCGGGTTCTCTTCACCACGGACTTGGCGGGCAGAGCGCATGCTATTAAGGTGGTGCAGAATCTATCGAATTTTCTCTCGAAAATCGAATACGGACACTACACGGCCATGGAAATGCTGATGGGCGAGTGGGTGGCCAGCGAGAACATTGATGCACTCATTATCCAAGTGCTCTTCGAACGCTTCACAATGAAGCTGGATGGAACCACCAAAGATGAGTCGCGTCTGGCATTGCAGCTGTTGATTATGGCCTCGCAGGCAAAGTCGACGATTGCATCGGCCAATCGTTCGATCATCGAGGACATTGCCATTGGCGATCGGGTGAAACAGGATCCTCGCATCTACACCGGCTGCCTGCAACTACTGGTCAACAGTATTGACGCCAACAACAATAGCAAATACTATAAACGCTATGCCAGCAATGCGAAGTTTGTGGGCGACATAACAAGCTTGTTCCTCAGCTTTTTCTTCCATCCCAAACTGCCGGAATTCGATAGTTTGGCCATGAGCCTGCTGGAATACTATTATCGCATGTGCCAGGCGCCCGATGAGCTGGCCCAGAATATTATCAGCGAATTAATTACGCGGTTTAACAAGCAGTGGCTAGTTGCGGATAAACAGGAGGTGGAGCTGCCTTCAACGCAGACCACAGACATTCCATATTCACAGCCGCTGCCGCTGTCACAGGATCCTAGTCAGACGGTGTTCCCATCCCAAGTAGCTAAAAGTCCAGTTCGCATGCCTGTTTATTTGGTTTCCCGGTTTGTGTTCTGCGTAGGTTTCATGATCATCAAGGAGATGATCTTTCTGGACATGGATGTGTACAACAATATGAAATTCCGCGAAGAGCTGACGGCCCTCGAGGAGAAGAAGAACAAAAAGGATGTGGCGAATGCGCTGCGTCGTCAGACAATGAACGTGTCCGCCATGGAGGTGCGCAAGCGTTTGTCGGGTGTGGCAGCCGAGCCGCAACAGGAGCCCGACGACGACTTGGTGGGCGCCACAGCCGAGGACAACATTGCCGAGGAGATCAATGCCATCTGCGAAGATATGCTGCTGTACAATCCCAATGCACTAATGTCCAAAATCTATCCCATTATCATTGACATATGCAAGAAACCTGGCGAGTATCGAGATGCGCAGCTGCAGCAGGCGGCGACTCTGACGTTGGCGCGCTTGATGACCGTCTCCTCCAAGTTCTGTGAGTCGAACATGTCCTTCCTCATGAACATTCTCAATCTGACCAAGAACATGAAGATCAAGTGCAACACGGTTGTGGGACTGTCTGATTTGACGTTTCGCTTTCCGAATATCATTGAGCCCTGGACCTGCCATTTCTACTCGCAGCTGCATGAGAAGGACACTGAGCTGCGTCTGACTGCGGTCAAGATGCTGTCCCATCTCATTCTGCATGAGATGATACGTGTCAAGGGACAGATTGCCGATCTGGCACTCTGCATTGTTGACGAGAGCGATGAGATTAAGAACATCACACAGCAGTTCTTCAAGGAGATTGCCAACAAATCGAATATATTGTACAATGTCCTCCCCGACATTATCTCCAAACTGGGCGACATTAATCTGCACCTCGAAGAGGATAAGTATCGCACCATTATGCGCTACATTCTCGGACTCATTCAGAAGGATCGTCAGATCGAAACGCTGGTGGAGAAGCTCTGTCTACGATTCCCACTGACGCGGACGGAGCGTCAATGGCGTGACATTGCCTATTGCTTGAGCCTGCTGACCTACAACGAACGATCTCTGAAGAAGCTGATTGACAATGTGCAGCACTTCAAGGACAAGGTGCAGATCGACGAGGTCTATCAGTCCTTTAAGCTCATCATTAACAGCACCTCGAAACTGGCCAAGCCGGAACTGAAGGCGGTGGTCACGGAGTTTGAGACGCGTCTCAACGAATGCCTGCAGGTCGCAGAGCCAGGTGCAAATCCACCAACCGAAGGTGCTCCAACAGCCAGCAATGAGGCGCGCGTGACCAAAGCAAGGACTACAAAACCAGCCAACAAGCCGCAACGTGGACGACCATCGAAACGTGGAAATACGCGCCAGAAGAGCAGCTCCGAGGAGGAGAGCTCCGAAGAAGAGGCGCCTCCTGCGCGCCGTCAGTCGGCGGGACAGCAGCAGAAGCAACAGCGTCGCAAGCAGGCAGCGCCTTCATCTGAGTCCAGTGAATCATCCGAGGAGGAGCGACCAGCGCCCGCCAAGAATCAATCCAGCCGAAGACGCAAATGATATCGTCAACCCCATTATAATTTTACTTGCGTAGTATATATATATTTATATGTCTTAACAATGAATTGCAAATACAGATATTTTAAAAAGGATGCAGACAAATTGTGACGAAGATTTATTTCTCGAATCCTATTGTTGTTGTGAGTATGTGAATGTGGCACTAAGCCGCTTTGTGGCTATTCACAGTTTTCCTATTGAGTGCCCGCTTTCCATGTGTCCATTATTTGTTGAACACCGTTTAATTGTAATCCCCTTATATTGTCACATTCGGGGAATCAGCTCAGCAGCAGCCGTCTCCGGTAGCAGGTAGCCAACTCGTTTGTGGGCATTTGAAGGCAATTGCCGTAATTCTCTAAAGGTAACTCTGAATTGAATTAAAACTAGCAACGTTTTGAGAAGTAATTTATTCATTTAGTAAAACAAAATAACAGCCAACCAATTCGGACGCTTAGAGGCGACGACCACGGCGTCCGCCCTTGCGGCGTGTGGAGTCCGACGGTATGGGAGTGACATCCTCAATGCGCCCAATCTTCATGGATGAGCGAGCCAAGGCACGCAGCGCCGACTGAGCGCCGGGTCCGGGAGTCTTCGTCTTGTTGCCGCCGGTTGCACGCAGCTTAATGTGCAGCGCTGTAATGCCCAGCAACTTGCACTTCTCAGCCACGTCTTGGGCGGCCAACATGGCGGCGTAGGGAGACGCCTCATCACGATCAGCCTTCACCTTCATGCCGCCTGTGACGCGTGTGATGGTCTCACGTCCCGACAAATCCGTAACATGCACGAAAGTGTCGTTGAAGCTGGCGTAGATGTGCGCAACACCGAAGACATTCTCGCCTTCGCGCACCTGAGGTCCTAGTTGGACCTGCACTTCTTCCTTTTGAACTTTCGCCTTTCTGGGAGCCATCTTAATTCAGCATAAATTGCGCGTGCCCGTTTGTTTGAAAAGCGGAATTGAAAAGAAAACTTTTAGATAGAGGGGAGAGATGGCACAATCGATGTTTTTCTAAGATTTCTGCAAACATCGATTTTCTTTGGCAGACACCGATGTTTTTACAGACAAATAATATAAATGAATTTATTATTTTGTTATTATTTTAGATTCAAACTTTCTTCTTTTCCAAAAATGTGCGTTTTCAAATATTTATTGAAAGACAGAAAACGAATTAAACTTGTTGTAAGTTCGACTAACGAACTATGTTCGATAGTTAACTGCAAGTTTAATTCTAAGTTTTTAACCGAGCAAGCGATTAACAAATCGAAGCGATTAAAAACGATTATCAAGGTGAACTTATGATTTTTTATCGATATCGAAGCTGGGCGTGTTTTTCAAATTTGAGTTTGAAAAAAATACGTTAACATTAACGACGAAATGAATTCCCAAAACCCATTTGGAGCTGCTGAAGTACCAGGCGAACATAATCGAGTAGCAAGTAGATTAGCCAAAAATTTAAATTTTCAGAAGCTGGGCGGGTTTTTCAAATTCGAATTTGAAAAAAATACGTTAACATTAACGATGAAATGAATTCCCAAAACTCACTTGGAGCTGCTGAAGTACCAGGCGAACATAATCGAGTAGCAAGTAGATTAGCCAAAAATTTAAATTTTCAGAAGCTGGGCGGGATTTTCAAATTTGAATTTGAAAAAAATACGTTAACATTAACGACGAAATGAATTCCCAAAACCCATTTGGAGCTGCTGAAGTACCAGGCGAACATAATCGAGTAGCTAGTAGATTAGCCAAAAATTTTAATTTTCAGAAGCTGGGCGGGTTTTTCAAATTTGAATTTGAATAAAATACGTTAATATTATCGATGAAATTCCTTCCCAAAACTCACTTGGAGCTACTGAAGTACCAGGCGAACATAATCGAGTAGCAAGTAGATTAGCCAAAAATTTAAATTTTTCGAGTTATACGCTATTTACATAAAAAAAACATGACTTTTTCTGGATTTATGCATATTGTAGGGGAGTGGCAAGCAAGTTTTGAAATAAACTTGATCTGCTTAATGAATGCAGGAGCCTATGTACCAAATTTGGTGTATCTATGTATTATAGTCTTTGAGATCTATGTGTTCATACAGACAGATAGACGGACATGGCTATATCGTCTCGGCTGTTGACACTGATCAAGAATATATATACTTTATGGGTTCTTAGATGGCTCCTTCTGCCTGTTACATAATAAAAATATTATAATATACAAATTAAAAAAAAAACTTAATTTTTACTGACTGAAATAATGAAAAAAATATAATCATTTATGATTTTTTCAGTCAATATAAAAATAAAATAAGAAAAACTAAACTTTGTATGTTTAACAAGTTGAGTGAATTATTTCTCAGACTATTAGGGATTTTTCTGCAAAAAGAGGCGAACAATTTAAGGCCGTTAATTAAATTATCGAGACAACAAGTACGCCCCGCAAGATAAAAGAAGTCAAAATATTTTGTAACCGGATACACAGACTCAATCAGAGACGCACTCGCAGCAGTCAGACACGTGTGTGCTGCCGCCTTGGCAACGGGGTGGCTGGGAACGACGACGACGTCGGAGTCTGCAACATATACAGTATCAATCAACAAATCAACGAGAGCACAAAAGTCCGTTAGCCAGTCAGACAACAGCCACCCCCCAACGAAACAGCGAAAAAGGTAAATACAAAGCGGGTGGTAAAACGACTACCTGAAAGTTGCGCATTTCTGCGTAGCCAGAGACAAGTCGGTTGCCAAGCGCCGCCCTCAAGTCGAGACCGTTGCCAAGAGCTCTCGGTGATGGTGACGGTGATGATGGTGTTCGAAGGCCTCAACTAAGGCAGACGTTGGTGCCATTAACATGCTCATTACATGCAGTCGCGACGAGAGGCGCGTGTGTGGGTCGTGTGTGTGTGTGTGTGTGAGACGCACGCGCGCCCTGCAGACGACGCTCCGTGTGTCCATTATCTGTAGCTATTAGCATTAGCGGGTTTACCTGTCGCCGCGGATTAGGGCCGCCTGTTTGTTGTTGCTGCGGTCAGATTTGGATAATGTCCGAGATATGTCATTAGAGTGCGATAATTAATAAGAAACATTGCTTAAAGATCAGTTCATCTAATATATGTATTTGTATTTAAAAATAATAATTATATTTAAATTGAAAATAATTTAATAGAATTTATATTTATAATTTTTGCACATTTCGATTTGATTTGCGATTTGCATTCGCGGTCGAGCGGGAAACAACTTCCACATTTAGCTATATTCCACCCAAATAAGTCGATGTCGTTCTCCACTCCACTCCCGACTCAACCGCTCTAAAAACTAAAGCCTAGCTATTTACACAGATCAATGAAGTTTGTATTATGCTTTCTTTTCTTTTCTTTTCTTTTCTCAATAAGGGAGAATTGCCAAAAAGGCTTGTGCTGCAATCCTCTGCGTTTGTCTGTCTCTATCTATTTGCCCTTCTATCTCTCTACACATATGCAAATGTATAGAAAAATGCCAAGTTATGCGCCAAGTGCTATATATTTCGATGATTGAATAAAATGTATTGCTGTTGTTGCTGTGGTTATTATTGTTGTTGCTATTGCTGATAACGAGTTCAGAAGTAAAAGCTTTCCGGATGGTGCTGCTGCTGTTGCTGCTGTTGTTGGTGGCGTTGACGCAGCGTTGTCTGCCATTCGCACGCTAAAAGGCTGCTGCTGCTGTTGCAGTTGTTGCCGTTGATGCCGTTGCTGCTGCTGCTGCCGTTGGTGCTGTTGATGTTGTTGTGGCTGCTTGCGGCAGCAGCAGCCTCCAACTAGAATCATAAGTGCTGATACTCGCCCATATCGTACATGGGCATGGCACCCATCACACTGTGCAGATGCGAGTAGGCGACGGCAGCCGAAAGCGGCGGCATTTGGGAGGCAGCAACTGCTGCTGCCGCCGCGGCAGCGCTGCTTTTGCTCGCGGCTGCTGCTGCAGCTGCTGCCGCCGCATGCTGTTGATGCTGCTGCTGTTGCTGCTGCTGTTGATGGTGTTGCAGGCTCTGTTCGGCAGCAACATGCTGCAGTTGCTGCTGCTGATGCTGATGTTGCTGATGCAAACTATTGCCATTGCTGCTACTGTTGTTGTTGTTGTTGTTGTTATTATTATTATTACTGCTGCCTGGCGATTGCTGCTGTTGCTGGGAGTGGTGCGAATGATGCGAGGCGGCGGCATGTTGCTGTTGTGCGCTTTGACTGGAGAGCATGTTGCCCTCCATTTCCGAATCGCTCGACGAGTCCAAGTGCTGCTTGTCCGTGGAGCCGCTGAAAGAGACAAATTTGTACAAATTAATTTTCAATATTGTTGTACTTTTAAGCAATTAAATTTAAGCCAGTCTCTCGCTCACTCGAGTATGTTTCTGCTTGTCTCATATTTCATTTCAACACATTAATGACATAATGCTGTTGCTGCTGTGGAGAGTCATTGCAATTCTCTCCACCCCCTTGGAGAGAGAGAGAGCGAGTGAAAGAGAGAGAGGCAGACACAGATGTTAGAGACGTCAGCGTCGTTTAAATTAAAATGTGTCAATTGCTGCAACTAATTTAGTGCTGTCAGCAATGTAGCTGCAAGAACAACACCATACATTTATGTATTTATAAACAAATGACAAATGACAGGGCGGGCAATTGAAAATAAAACCGGAAGGAAACTGTCTGCTCGAATATATTTTGACTCCCAACTCTAGCATTTCTATAAATGGTCTCAGTTACACAGTCGTGCGCTAGAGCAGCACAGCACGTACGAAAGGTGTTTGCTGGGTTCACGCACACCCACACCCACACACACACACACACGTACACACAAATAAATAAACAAACGAGAGAGGGGCAGCTCACAGTGCATTCCCCCAGAGCGCGCCGTCGCATCTGATTTCAGTTATTTGAGCTGCGCATTGTGCATGCGACTGTTCCTTTCTCTCTCGCTGAGGTAATACGTGTGTGTGAGTGTGTGTGTGTGCGCGCTGCGCTCTCGCTCGCACCTTTGATCAAAAGTTAAGCAGCTTGACTTTTATTATTTGCGGCTGATTCTGTAAATGACTTTCAAGTGTCGTTTTTATCGCCACCGTTTGTGCTGGGGTGCGAGCGAGACACCCGTCGTCTGCCTCGGCCCAATTCCACACGCACCGTTGGGAATTGAAACATGAAGGGACACACACACACACACAGTTACAAGCGCACACAAACACATTGCTCGTTGTTATTGCTGTTGTTGATGTGTTGTTCAATTTGTTAGTGCTAAACTGTCCTGACATTTTAATGGCTAATTCGCTGGCAATAGCGATAACGACAACACAGCCAACAACATCCACTCAAGGCGCATTTGAAATTCGAGCAACTGACATTATCTTGGGCCCCAATACGAATGTGTGTGCGAGTGTGTGTGTGTGTGTTAATCTCAATCTTGTCGCGAATCCCAATTGCAAGCAGAGCGCACCCAGAACCAGTTTCATAAAAAAAAAAATAACACCGAATGAGAACAAAAAAATTGATGACAACGACATCGGCTCGACAAGGCGGCGATGGCGAGGCAACAAGGGTCCCAGGGCCATGCAAAACATTTAAGCGCACACTCGACAAATTTGCAGCCAGAATCAGAGATCATTGCCAACGATCTGCCAGATCAGCCACCTTCGACTGCTGCTCCACAGTCCGCTGCCTCAGCCGCAGCCGCTGTCGATGCTTTCCAATCTGCGGCAAGTTATTTGCTGACTCGCACGCAATTCAATCCAAGTCGAGCCTCTTGCCCAGTTGCAGTCGCCTGAAGATGCGACCACAGCGGCCACATACAGCGCAATCTTGCCATCTCAGTTGCAGTTGCAGTTGCCGATGCAGTTGCCGATGCAGTTGCAGTTGCAGATGCAGACTTGGCGGCATCTCGAATGCTCGGCCAGCATTTTACGTATTGGCAGCAATCGTGTAATTGTAGATTCAACTCTCCACTCGCCACTCGCCACTCGCCACTTGCAGCAGCGCTTCATAATTGCCATGCTGTTCAATTTATTTCCTTTATTTTGTTTGGCGAGGATCTGGTGACTGCAAAGCTTATTTGGCTACCTCTTTGGGGGTGGCCTTGTTATTGAAATTGAACACATTGTGAATATGTTATGTGGGTGTAGATCGCTGGCGAGCCAACTCAAATTATCATTATTGCATCATATTCTATTCCCACATCTAAATTGGCACAGTTATGCTCGTAAAATTAGGAATAGATTTTACTTTTCAAGTTGCTAGTTATTAGAAGCTGATAGAGAATTTCGTTTTAGAGTAAGCTGTAATTGCTTAATCCTTATTACATTTGAACTGATGGATGAACTGACTTTTAAAGTAATTTATTTATCCTTAGTGAATTTTAGCTAATAGTTGAATTATTTCAAAAGAAATCAGTAATTTCTCTACTTTCGTTACTCATATTCAGAGAAATTACACAACTATTATTAAAACAAGTAAAAAAGCTATAGTCGAGAGTGCTTAATAATTTATTTAATGAACAAAGTAAGTTATAATACCCTTTTGGCCTAAGAAAGGTTCACTTGAATCAAATACTTTCCACATGTGATAATATGTGCATGTAAATATTTATGCCTTTCTTCTTGAGAGACTGTATACAAATATTTTCTAAAATAATCGATCTTGAAGGTTTTCCCATCTGTAGAGACAGAAGAATATTTCCACAAAAAGCGAAAATAACCCATGTTTGCACAGGTACTCCAGAAATGCAGAAATGCAGAAAATCCCTAAATTTGATTAGCCTAATAAAAGGTGTAGTTTGCAACAATACTCGTATAATAAAAATATGTACATATTCTAAGATGGACTGTTTACCAATATTGAAAGTGAACTAATATCAAGTATACGTAACTCGATCAATTATACGATTTTTACTAAACTGCACATTTAAGGCAAATTAAAGTGCCAGTTTGTGAGAACTTTAAATGGACGTGAATTGACATTGTTTATGCTCAAACAAAATCGATAAAAGCGCAAATGGCAAAAGGCAGAGACAAACTCACCCACAAAATGCAAACACAGATCTATATGCAAACAGGCTGAGCAAACATCAGGCTAACCTCAAAGCGAGCAATGGCTGAAATGTTCGAGTAGCCATGGCCCCTGGTCATGCCCATCCCTGGCGCTCGCTTTGGCTCTGACTCTGGCCCTGGCCCTAGCCAGCCATTCAGCCATCCTCAGTCAGCGGAGCGAGCAAAAGTGGGGAGCAAACAAAGGGCAACAGCATATAAACAATGATATCAAATTACCAGAATTTCATAGTTGTTGGCTTTGCTCGCCGCTGCTGCTGTCGCTTTTTCTGCTGCTGCTGCTGCTGCTGCTGTCTTTGGCTTACTGCAACACTTATTAACACGGCCAGAAAGCAGGGGACGGTCAGCGAGAAAGAGAGAGGCTAGCCTACTTTAGAGGCATGTCCTCATATCTTCCTATATACTCGACTGATTGCATTATAAAAGTCTTATAAAGTAAGCTTCCCCAAGGACAATCCCTCCACATGCTGAATGTCACATAGAGTTTATATAACGCACAACAAGCTCAACTTGACCGTGTCTGGCTTTGACCAAGACTTCTTTTTTCCTCAGTTTTTTGGGGTTCCGAGTGTATGTGTGTGGTCCCAGCTGAAGGTTCTCGGACTTTTGGGAGCTGCTCACTGATGAGGAATTAATTTTTACTTGTTTGCTCAATTGATTTTTCCAGTTTTCAGCCACTTTTTCGTATGCTGTTGATTATTGGAGCTGCATTAAGCAGATTCATTAGCTTGGCAATAATTCGTGATCGCATTAGGCTGGGCTTGGCCAACTTCAAGCCGTGAGCTGCGAATCAAATGCTTCGATGCTAGTCTCTTTAGAATTGTAATACGCTATGTGAGGCGAGTGTAATAAAGAAATGCTATCAACATCTGCTGTGGCATGCAATTAAAAAGCAACAAAATTATGAAAAACTGTCAAAACAAAGCGCAGCCAGCATAAAATGCGCCACACGCCAACCGGCGATAACATAAAATATTTTATAACGATGACTTTTTGGTTAATCGAGTTAAGATCTACACGGAAATCGAAACGCAGATGGAGATGGGGACGAGTGGAAACTGAAACCGAAAGCGAAACATAGTTGTAGACAATGGCACAATGCATAGGGACAAGACCCACAACTAGTCTAGACTCTTGACTCTGGACTCCCAACTCTCGGTTCTCGACTCTTGACTATTCAAAAGCGAAGACAGAGCTGAGCCCGCAACACGACTAAAACAAACAGCAACAGCAACAACAACAACAACACTAAAGAACACCACACACATGCGTAAATTAAATGATAATTTATGATCAACACCTTTTCAGATGCTTCTCGCTCTCTCACAGTCTCTTGGTGACTGAGGCTGGGGCACCGTTTAGCTGGGTGTCCTGCTGCGCACACGTCTCGAGATTTGTGTAGCGATCGCGCAATGCGATAACTCAACCTGTTCGTTGATTCCCCTGGCTGCTTAACTTGGACTTCGATCGATCCGAGTTGGGGCTCAGTTCAGATACGATTTGTTGTTGTTGTTTCTCTCTGTTTTTCTGTTTTTTTGAAACAGCGTTTCATTTTTCCCAACTCGCTGCCTCGCAGACGGTTTATTTGTTTTGTACGATTTATTGGCTTATAATTTTTATTAGCAATGGAATTTCTTGGAAATCCTTCAACGATCTACCATATGATGTGTCGTTGTCGGCCCCAACAAGAGTTTGTCCCCCCTCCTAACGCTACCGGCTGTTTTTTGGATTTGTTTTGACTCTTGTTCCTCTATAAACTTGATCAGAGCTTGTTAAGCCATAAACAGCTGATGACTGCAAACTCAAACTTGAGTGTCTAAATTAGATTGTGCCAATTTGTGGCAGATCAGGAAGTTAAAAGAGCTCAAAGCACATTTTATATCATTACTAGCGATTGTAATCATGACTTGAGTGGCTGAAACTTCAACATAGAGAGACTATATGTATTATATGTTTACAAGTAGGAGGAAACTATAGATCCCACAGATGTTGATGATATCGAAAAGATCAGTATATATAATAGATATACTGAATCCAGGTAACCTCATCAAATAATAAATAGAATCACTATATTAGTATATATTGTCATTATAAAACCAAATAAGATAATCAGCTAAATTATGGATTCTAAAATGTTAATAGGTTTTCTTTACAATGGCAATAAATAAATGAATTGAATATAAACATATATGATCTTCTATAGAGAAGACTTCATTAAAAAACCATAAGTAAAATATCTATCCAGTGTGAATAGCATTTTGTAGATATATCGAGCACTTGGAAAACGAAGAAACCGATTCGAGTTTCATGTCTATATTTAACACTCTCATTCAGCGGATATTCCACTTGACCGATGAACTTGTAGCGTTCCATTTTATTTTTCGTCTTCTGAAAAAGCCCTAACACTCTTTTTTAAGAACTTAAGCGGTTTACTGGGCAAACTTCAACTTGCTCCAAGTGAAACCCTAGAAATTTGAACATTGCCATTGAGAAATGTGTCAGCTCAGCGCAGAGTTAAGCTATGGGAAGATATGGTATTCGTGGGAGGGGAGGTCAATTACTGCATAACCACGTCGATAAGGTGTCCCATAAACAGAGGTGGAAGGGGGGGGGGGGGGGGGGGCTATCAAATCACTTGACACGAGGGCCACCCGATGAGTACATCACATGCTCAGCCACCCCGTCCTTTTTGGCCTGCCAATGTGGAGCGCCTTCTGGCTGGATATCTCTCTCTTAGTGGCATACCGGTCCATCATCGACAACGACATCATTATCAACGCCATCAATGCGTCACGGAACTCCAGCAAACAGAGAGACCCATATACGCATACATATACATATAGTACAGGAAGACAGAGAGCGAGTGAGAGAGAGAGAGAGGGAGAGCGAGGTGTATATAGCGAGAAGAGGGAGAGCGTGACAGAGACGGGCAAAAGCGCAAAATACATAATAATAAAAACAGAATGTACAATAAAACGAATAAAAATGAATAACGCGCTGCGACGACGACGACGACAGCGACAGCGACAGCGACGTCAACGTCAGCAACGACGACGACGACGGCGCTGAGGCGAACGAATAAAGAACACACGCACATTTTGTGGTAACCCGATACTCTTTCCAGCTACCCTCCAGCCAACCGTGGCATTCGACGAACTCGAACGCAAACGCAAACGCAAAACGATGAGCCCTGAGCTGCCCGAGATCGACACACACACACACACATGCACACACTCACACACACTCACACACACATAGAGGGAGAGAGAAATGAGCATCGAGACAACGGACGGCGACTGGGTTTTGAGTTTGTTGGTGGCTAGCGGGGAAGATTGGCGCTGAAACTCTGCGCTCATGCTATAAACTGCTTTATGTTGGATTGCCTCTTTTTTATTTGGCTGCATTTTATTGTTGTAGTTGCTCGGTTCGGTACCGATCGGGATCGGGGCATGGCCAGACTATGATGAAGGTGGTCTGGCCGCTGCTTGGAATTGCCAGGAATTGTTGTTCTTCTCAACTGTCAATAGATTTCATTATGATGCCAGTCAATCTAAACATTTTCATGATATCTTTCATCCCAACAAATGTTAGATCATGTGAATAGGATTCCAAGTGAAAATAAAAGACATAGATATTGCAGAAAATACAAAATCGACCAAGAAATTTAATTCATAAGAAATGTGAAAATAAAATTTGTTGCAGGAAATACAAAATTCACCAAGAAATGCTGAACCTTTGAATTGGATAAGAAAAGAAAATACAAGATTCTGGAGCACTTACAAAATCGACCAGTAAATTAGAAAAGTACGCATGAAACTTTGATACGTTTTTACGAATTTTAAATGATTCAAAAGCATTTCACAATAAAAATTGTAAATATTGAAAAATATTATTTAAAAGTTAAAGAAGAACAGCTCATAACTTAATTATTCGGAAGTTCAGTCTAAAATTCTGAAAATCATTAGAAATTTTATAAATTATTACTAAAGAAACCAATTTATCTGCCTTAGATATTTAGATTCCAGTCATAAACATTATATAATAGAAGAATCTCTACAGTTTCTTTGAATCCAAGTGGACTTTCTATTGTAATATTAAAATTTGACAGTACACAAAATTATATTCCAAAGTAATTTCATCTATAAAGTCTCCTGTTAACAATTTCGAAATGTAGATAGTAGACATTAAACAAGTTCTTGTAGAGGGCATTTTAAATCCGACTCGAAGAAACCTAAATTTGCATTTATCAAGTTTATGCGAACAATATCATAAATTTGCTGTAGAAATGCGGAAAACCTGGAAGAAGCCGTTTCACAAGCGCAGAAATGTATGTTCGACATGGCCAATATTACTAGATTCCTATTAATAAAACTTCTTCAAATTTCAAAGTGGTCGAACATATCATGGACGGGTCGCTTGGTCTATTATATGGAACCTCTGGTGCAGCACCTGTTTGACATTTGGATGCAGCAGTTGCCCTTTCCGACGATCCTCAAAGGTGTTTATACGTGCGGTCTGCTATTCTTCCTATTGCTACCGATTCTCTATCCGATGATGGTAGTGGGACTTTACTATGCCATTTTCCAGTACGTGAGCGAACGGCATTGGGATGCTGTCTTCCCTCAGAGATGGGATTTAATCGGCGCCGCATCAGTTTTGTGGAACTTTAAGATTACAAATAGGGCATATCTGCTCTTTCTAAACATGTACTTGGATCGATGTCGCATTATAATTACGGCTATATCCTCCACTGTCGACTATTTTCGAATGGCGTATTGCTTACTATCAACCTAGAAGCGGAAGCCTAGAAGTCAGTATTGCAGATGATATCGGGACATCTTTAGTAGAATAATATTTGATAATTCAATGTATTTGGGGTCTGCACTTTTTTTAATTAGTATGACAATATCCGAAAAAATGAACGAAAAATTCGCTGGCAGTATTCATGGAGAATTGATTCATGTTCTATAAAATGGTTTTACTATAGTCTTTTCTTTTATTCCGAAATAAAAGAAAAGTAAATTGAGTAAACACCGCAATATTATTTAGTTTAAAGCCTCATGAAAATTCAACTGCATATTAATTTCAATCAACACTTAAATTTCAAAACTTTCGAAGTATGGAATTCATTTGATATACTTGATAACAAAAATTTGGCAAACTTTTATTTGTTGTAGCTGAATTTGTGGGTGGCTCTCACTGTGAGATGACTGATATAGAGTACATTTAAAACTAAACAACTATAAAGCATATGTGGAGTTTTAAACACTCATCACACTGAAGTGTATATCGCTCTGTACAACAGAAGGAACAACAAAATGAAAAGTTAAAGTAGCAGCGCTGAGTTGCCCCGTTGCTGTTACCGCTGCCGCTGCCGTTGAATCTGCCCGATGCGACGCGGCAACAGCCATAAACATATATCAGGTTACCAACAACAACAACAACAATTACAACAACAACAACAGCGGCAGCAGCAGCGGCAACAATAATAATAATAATGAAAAGCAGTGAGGACGCTACGTAGTGCAAACTATCGTAGATACGAGTACTGCCTATAGCATGAATGTGTTTGTATCTGTGAGATACTTTTGTCAGCTGCATATCTGTGACTAGGTGTGTGTGTGTGTGTGTGTGTGTGTGTTGCGGTTGCTACGGCGGCCAATTTTTATTTTTATTACGACAATTTTTCGTTGTTATTATTGTTGTTTTTTTATTTCGTGGCTGGCACTAGACGAAATGCGAATTGTGAATTGCGAATTGCGAATGGCGAATGGCGAATTGGAGTTGTTTTGTTCAGTTGCAAGTAACTGATACGCCGCTTAGCCTAATGGCTCAATGCGAAGATACGATCGGCGATCCGAATATGGTTGAAAACAGTTTCGGCCACTTCAAAATCCATTTCCACTCTCAATCCCATTTCCATTCCCATTCCCATTTCCCATTTCGCTCAATACCAATTTACATTTCACTTTCTGCTCGATGTTTGCGCTTCACATGACTTCTAACAGGCGGCGACTAAAGACAAAGAGGGAGATGAAGAGGGAGAGGGAGAGTACGACAAACAAAAGGATGCCTGAAAGGATGTTTAATATTTGAAATGTTGCCTATCAGCAGCTCGGCATCTGAGAAGAGTTTCACAAATGTTGTCCTATTTGCTTAAGCGGAAATGCAGATGTTTCTTCTCGTTCTCGTTCTCGATCGTGGTCCTGGCAACAGGACTTTAGTTAGTTGGCCATGTCTGCCACACACATGACAACAACACCAACAACAACGCAGTGTGCCTATGAAAACAGCTCAATAAAAACATTTACTATGTGGAACAAGATGTTCATGAAACTTGTCAGCGACATTTCCATATTTTACATTGTGCAAATGAACAAATATATATTCACATTATTCACATGTGGCAGGCTTTTCTCTGGTTGTTGTTGTTCACGTGAAACATGGCCGTGTCCTTGACACTAATTAGATGGATCGCCCCCTCACTCGGCCACCGCAATGAAAAGCCACAATTCGGCCTTGTTGCCGCGCATTCAAATGAAAGCCAAGTAAACGTCGTCGGCTTTTGTAATTGCAATTGAAATGTTAATTCATTTCGCACGCGTTGACGCTCGCCCAAAATTATTTAAAATAAATGCACATATGATAATATATTTAAGTTTTGAGCACACTTACTCTTTATGCTCGGCGGCGCGATCTCTTTGTCGGCGATTCTTGAACCAATTGGAAACCTGTAAATTGCAGAGAGACAGAGAGAGAAAGAGAGAAAATTGTAATGTGTGTGTGTGTGTGCAAGTGAATAGCTAAAAATAGATGAATACATCATCTTACAAAATGCTGTTTTCTATGATTAATGACATGCAATTAACTTGTGCACCGAGAGAACTGCAAATGAAATCTGTCAAATGTCATGTCTCGGCATTGTGATCGAACTTACCTGTGTCGTGGTCAGCCCCGTGGCCTCCGCCAGGTCTCGTTTCTCGCGGGGCGATGGATACGGATTGTGCGCATACCAGTCTCTCAATACGGATCGCGATTTTTCCTGCAAAACAGAATCAACAACAATTAAAATAATGATAGAGTGCTGGGGGAATTTAGAGTGTCGAGGGAAAAGTGTGTTCTGGAGTAGTTCTAGATTTATTTGCCAATAAACTGCTGTTCTATTTTTATTTTATGAGCTAAATAATTTACTAGGCGAAATTAAATATAATTTATTAGCGTCGCCAGCGATTATGTTGGCTGCTACTAAAAATTACTCAATTCGGCTCTAAACTTAATTAAACAAACTAGATAAGGACTCAGAAATTTGCATGGAACTAAAGTTGGGAACAAAGTGCAATAATTAGCAGAGATTGCTAATAAGATTATAAATAAATAAATATTATCTTATACAAGTGGATTCCAATTAAACAAGACGACAAATAAATAATATATTTACAAAAACTGCATTAAAAAAAAGAGCAATACTGAAAAATGTGTCAGTAAGGAATATCCTTTTTTTTGTATTTAATAATAATTTAAAACTCTTACATTTGTAAATAAATATTTAAAAAATGAATAACAAATTAGAGTAAAAAATGAAAACTAACATTGAATTATAAACAAATAATAAGTTTATGTATTCTAAATACATTCTAAAAATTTGACTTAGCCAAAAATGTGGAATAATGGAAAGTCACAGTTGGAAAACCTTTAAACGATGCATTTTAAAATATGAATGTTGAAATAACTATTTAAAAAAATAATACAGAATAAGAGTTTAAGGCCAAAGTTTAAATTAAAACTGAAACTGAATATTTTTAAACTTATTAGTTATTTTAAAATTAAACTAAAAATGCAGCTTCAAACTCTTTATTCTATAAAGAACTTAAGCATCTAAGTCCCCGATAATTTAGATTTCATTATTCTAATGAGGATTCAGCGAACTGATACTGCACTCCCGGTTATGAATTTGAAATTTATTTCAATTTCTATGTTAAATGAGATTTAATTAAATAGTCTATTAATTTAATACATGCGAGTTTCTTTTGGAAAAATTTAATTTTGAAAGAGAACAAATTATATATCCATAAAATAAATATACATAAATACGAGTATATGTATTTTGAAAACTTTTCTGGCATGTGTATTTTCGGGATGCACGTGGCTGAAATGTTTTTAATCAATTGAAAGCCTGCACAGCCAAAGCTCATGTGCAAACATCAGCTAGGCGGCCAAGGATGTGCATGCAGGAAACAGGAGGCGTTGCTCGGCAGTTACATGCTGCGGCCGCTCCCGTTTTTTATGTGTGCGGCGAGCGGACATTTCTACGATTTCATGTTGCGCCCCTTTGTTGCCGCAGAGCCAGAAGACAAGAGGCAGGAAAGGTGTCTGGTACTCACCTTAAAACAGTAGCTCGTCTCCTCGCCATCCCAAATGGTGCGGGGCAGTGGAAATTTACGGCGAACACGATATTTGCCCACGGCACCCAAAGGTCTTCCGCGCAGTTTTTCGGCTTCCACGTAATGCGCTACATACAGTGAAAGAATTTCGGGTTAGTCCTGCCACACAGAGAGGGGGGAGAGGGAGGGGGAGGGGCGAAGAGCGGTCTCACCTTTCAACCACAGGGCCTGCAGCTTGGCGTGATTTTGGGCCGAGAAGTGATGATGTTCGAGCAGCCGGTACAGCTCCTTGTACTGACCACGATGGAATGCGACGACCGCCTTGGCCTTCAGCACAGACTCGTTCAGTTGCAGTTTATCACATTGTGGCAGCGACCAGAGGAAGCGTCCCAGTCTTTCGATGTTGCCCGCCTGCTGTAGAACCTGCCAGCAACAAACATTCGATTGCAGCCCAGATCATGGTTGAAGGTATCTATCTATGCATCTTACCTCACACACACAGGCCACCTGCTCCTGTGTGAAGCCGAAGCTGGGCAGAGTTTCGCGTCCAGCTGCATTGGCGCCTCCACCGCCGCCTCCTCCTCCTCCTGCGCCTCCACCTCCGCCTCCGCCATTGCTGCTGCTGTTCAGGTGCAGTCCGGAGGCTGACACGCCTCCGACCACGCCGCCGTTGTGCGTCAGCATATCGAGATTATTATTGTTATTGCTTGTGCTATTGTTGTTGTTGTGCAGCGCCACCACCGATCCGCTCAGCCCCGTGGGGCTGTAGGGGGGCGTGTGGCGGGCGGTGAGCACCGCAGCCGCATTGGCCGCGGCCAAATCGTAGAAATCTGTGGCGGGATGTTGAAGCATGGTTTTGGTTGTGTGTGTGTTTCGTAGGCCCGAGCACGAGGGGATCGCTTTGCCTCCACTTGCTCTACTCTATCGCCTCTCTATCAACAGCTCTAGCTGCGAATGATCGGATGATCGCCCGACTCAGACAGCTGCGGATGTGTGAATCCTCGCTGGCTGCTCGCCTAATGCATCGATAACCTAGTGGAAGTTGAGTTGTCTTTGGTATTTGAGCGCTGCAAGGAAAAATCACGAAAGCCTTATTAATAAGATCAACAATTTAGGTTGCATTATTATGAAACAATATAACCATAAATTAAATTGAGGCTATACTTTTTATTTATTTAAGAATTTTATATAACAAGCTCAACGGTTTTTAAACTTGACTCTAAATGTAAAATAAATATTTAATGAATGCAATTTTTTAGCTCAAAATGCAATTGTCAACATTTTAAAATTTAATATTATATAGGAAAGCCTTCTTAATAATATATCAAATATGAAACGGTAGCACACAAATTGAGGCCTATTTAAACTATTAAGGTAGAATTAGTATTATTAATCAACCATTTAAAATAGGTATAAATTTAATGAATGTGGTAACCTAAATTATTACATATCAACATTTTAACAAATTCAACGATTTTTATACTTGACAACAAATTTAAAATATCTATTAATTCAGTTTTGAATCAAAAATTCAAATATCCAAATTTTAAATTGTAATATTATAATTTATATAAATTGTAATATTATATTACGTAGATTTCGACCCAAAACTTCTAATATATAAATTATATATAATTTTACATTTTAAAATACGTCCCTTTTGACTAATTTATATTAATTTTACTTTAATCCATTTATGACAAAATTGAAAATAAATATTAATATAATTCGAATTTTTTCATTAACCACCATTATACGATACGATTAATGTTTTTAATCTTAGATGTCTGTTAAATTATTAAATTATTTGCACGCTTATTCATTAATCGTTATTAGTCGACAATATCAATTTGATACATCATAATTTAAGTAGATGTGATTGTAGTTCAACTCGGTTTCCACTGTAACACAATAATACTCAATGCTAATTTAAGGGGAATTTGTATGATTCAAATATAATAATTCATACTTTTCCAAACATCTTTGAAAGCTGATATGCAACAATTAGAAATTACTCAAAATAAATTTGTATATTTTATGATATTGTTTTCTTTTTATATATTTATAAAAAACCCCAAATGTTTTGTGTGAATTTAAAAATGATCTTATCTCGCACGTTGCCAATGACGACACCTCAATTTTGGAGCATCGATCTTCGGGTATTGGCCAACCCGTGATTGCAGGACGCAATTACCTTGCTAATTGGCGGCGATATTTCATATTTTTATTGCCATCGTTGGGAATGTTTTGTTTAGCATTAAGCGAATGATAATTGAGACACATAAAACTGTTGAAATTACCATTAAGAGAAAAACTGAATAATTTCGAATTTTCCATTTGCCACGTTTACATTTATGTTAAACAAAACAAATGCGAACGAAAACAAATCCAGGCACAACACAAATTATGAAATATGGACCCCATGTTGTCAAAGTCGATTAGTCAATTGGCTGATTGGTTAATAGAATAAGTCCAGGTGTACGATTCTAGCATTCCTTCTCGATTATTAAAGTATGGATCTCTGGCCCCAGCACAGAGGAAGCTGTTGCTGATGATGATGGTGATGATGATGATGATGATGATGTCGAGCCGAAGAGTCTCAACAAAAATAAACTTTTACACAATATTATTAAATGGGGCGAATGGTTTGTTCAGTGTGCTGCTGCTGAGAATGTTTCTAAAATTACCAGACGACGACGACGGCGACGACGACTACGAAGACTACGTGACGTGACGTGGGCTCTGCTTACAAGTGTATCCCGCAGATAGAATATCTGCGAAAGGTCAGAGCAGATGCGCATTCGATACGCCTTTACCAATAGATGGATTGCGGGGGCCAACGCAGAGTATCTGCAAGATTCGAGATCTAAGTTCTCCCCTTACCTCCAAATATCTCGAGTGTACTGCACAAATATATCGTATATATATGTATATATATCTGAGTCGACGGACTCGCAACTCGCACCTCGCGTATATGTTTTCAAAATCGAGGCAACTGCGCCGCAGCTATTCGAGATATTCTTGGATCTGTTTTCAATTTTCAGCTTCTTGCATGTCGCTACCCCCCTCAGCCCCTCTCTCTCTCTCTCTCTCGCTCACACTCACATGCTCTGTCTCTGTTGCTCGCGCCGTGTGGCTCGGAGGCAGATTATATATACAAAAGAAAATAAGTAGAAAAGATTTCGTTTTGGCTGCTGCTGTTGCTGTAACAAAAATACCAACGGCAAGTTGCCTGCTCTTGAGTCATCGGCCTAGACGATACGATACGATACGATCCAAACCGATGCGATGCGATGCGATGCGATCTGATCCGATCCCCAAGCGATTTTGCCCATTTGGCCAAGCATCAAATATTTTGGCTTGTTTCATGTTTGACGCAAGTAAACAATCTGCAAACTGCTGCAAATCGCTGCAAATATTGCCGAACGTGAAACGAAATATGCTATACTCTTTCAATCGCTCTCAATCAACTTCAATCGCCCTCAATCTGGCTGTTAGTCATTTGTGAAAGTAAAAAAGAGCTTGGAAAGTGTTTGCACACTAATGACAAATAGAACTAATAGATATTCTTGTGTTGGACGCTTTCGAAGAATTGTATCTTCTGACCTGCTTACGGCAGCTACGCAATAAAGTAGCCCATAGATACGATCTGCACTCCCAGATACTTTATCTGACGCGACTGCTGCTGCTGCTGCTGCTGTTGTGGCATTCAAATCAAACTAAAAATGAATTTAATTTACGAGTGTTTTTCAGCTCGACTTACACATGCTTAAATTTACTTTGTGCTCTGTTGTGTTGTGTTGTGTTATCTGTCTGATTTTCGATTTCTTCTGTTTGTCCATTGTATCTTGCGTGTTTGACTTTTATAAGCTTTTAATTTGAGTGTTATTGTTATTGTCTTCGCTTGTTTTGGTGGCCTGTCAATTTAACTGCATGCGGGAGCGTGCTTCGAGCCACAAACTGAAAGTGGACACCTCGGCTGACCATGCCTTGGATGTATCTCATACATATAGCTTATGGAGTTGTCTCTGCTGTTTTGTTTAATCAAAAAACGAATCGCATCGCATCGCCCAGTTAGTTTCTAATTAAAGTTGAGCGTCATAAAAGTGTTTTAGATTTGATTCTATTGAATTTTACTGTGTGCGTTTTTTCAGTGATTTGTGGGCCGCAGCTGAAACTTGAGCTGACAGTGGAGAAATTTACCTTCAAACAGGATTTTATGGCCGATCTGGATGTAATGTTTGGAATGCTCTCTCGAGGGACTGCGACACGTTCGAGCTCTGAAACTTAACTGGGCTAAGAGCAGGGCCAGGGCCTCTCACCATGGATTAGATTGGATTTAATCGGGAGAGTACCATTCGAATCCAGAGACGAAGACTGTTTTGCAATAGCGTCTGTGTTTATGCAATGTAATCGACAAATTCAACAATTCGAAGCTGTTGTTGCACATTTTGCTTCCATTTCCATCGAAGTAAACAAACGATCAAATCGGGCCAACTAATCGCAAAGCGCTCAACACAACTGTATCTATATGTTTCGAGTCCATATATATAGTACGTTTGTATCTGCGTATCATCATCTTAATTTTGTTGTTTTTGTGTGTCGCATTTGCTATTTAATTGCCAGCTGTAAACAGATTAAACGACAACTATGTAATGAATGAAATTTGTCAACCTAATGTTCTGTGCACCGCTGTGCAGTTCTCGCTGGGCCGAAAGATGCGAACGAAATGTATCTGTGGCATGGGTTTGAATGAATGCAACGCGCAATCTAAATTGACCAAACAACCGCCTGACGATTCGTATCTGTTCCTTTTTGAATGAAAAGATTGCTGCACGCAAATTAATGCGAAATCTCAACGCAAGTGCGTATCATCATCAAAGCACAACACTTTTGGCATCTATCTATCCCTTTGAACCGAAGTTACCAACATCTTCGAGATACTGCGCCCATTTTGCCAGTCTACATAAATCACAAATGGATGACGACAAACACGCGTTGCGTTAAACGTTCCGCATTTAAAATGCTAAACCGTAAAATCGAAAAGCTTTACCCAAATATTCATAATCTATTCCCATGCAGAAGACAAAGCGACAAGACGACGACAACTGTTCGACACCCACCCAAGAAACTTTCCCAAAAAACACACAAAACACACTAACAACTAACAACAACTAAGAGAACAACAAAAAGCGCGGCTGTGGCCAGTTAATAATTTTCGCATTTCTACACAGAAATTTGCATGATAAAACGTATTTATATAAATAAACAAAGGCAATTTGAAAAAAGTATCTCACGGATGCCACAAGGCTCTCTATGATGTGATGAATGAATGACAACTGGAATGGGAATGGAAATGGGAATCGAAATGGGGATTGGGGACTGGGGAATGGGCCTGGCAGTATGTTTATTTTTTCGACGTCTAATTAAACCGAAAATAAATGCAAAAACTACACGTCGACCAGAGCAAATTGAAAGCAGAAACCTATCAGATCTGATCCACTTGGTAGCGGGGGGAATTGTGAATGACTGAATGTATTCGCTTTCCCCCTGCATGTGAAATGCGAATATTTGCACATTTATTTGTTTGGCATTTTGTAAAAATGTACAAATTTGTAAAGCAATTTTTCGCTGCACTCGCATTGGGTATTTTAATTTTGTTGTGTAAACTGTTTAGTGGGAAGCAAAGATCATGTTTCGAAATGTAAAATGTTCATTTTGCGAACTAATTGGAATTATTAATTGTAATTTCAATGGGGTTAAAACAATTTAAAGTTTTTTTATACGATTTCATTTAATATGCTTGCGAGTAAATAAGCGTTTTAAAAATGTTTGAAAAAATAAATTTACTACTCAGGTTTTGAGTTGTTTCTAGTTTTATCAAATTTTAGAAAGATTAAATATATCTAACTTAAATTTCAAGCTCAATAGATTATGAATATAAAAGTATTAACAATTATGATATTCAATGAACATTAATTCTTTTTTTTCCTAAACAAAATGTATATTTAAAGAAACAAATTTTTAAGAAATGTCTGCCAAAAAGATTTGGGGGGAAAGAATGGAGGTGACGTAATATACGAAACATTTACCAAAGCTTTGTTAACAAATTTATATATATAAAAGAACATTAAAGGATCTAAGTCTACTTTAATCTGTTACAACACTTTTAGTCATCACACAGCCATAATAACCGTGCAATCTTCAGGGTGTAAACAAGCTATAAATCTTTTCCCCATTAGATTTATAAGCCAGAGCATTCAAATTTCGTTGCAGCATATATAGAAAATATACTCATTTGTGTATTTCTTATATTCATTTGAAATTTATTTTCGAACATTTCCAAAAAAAATCTTTTCTTTTCTTTCGAAAACGCAAATAATTGCAAACGTGATGTCAAGTTTATTGAGGTGCTTGTCGGTTATTAAACAGTTGCAACATGTGAATCACGAGCGCAACAATATGAGGCATTAGTCATTGAACAATCGGTCATTTAGCAATAGAATAGCAGATATCAATTCATTGCGACAATAAACAATAAGTGACTATATACAAAGTATGGCAAGTTAATGACATATCGAAACAGACAGAATAAAATGTAATCAACTTTAAAGAAATACTTAATTACAATTAATTTCAAGTTAGATTTATTTATACTTAATCAATTTAGTTTTATATTATTATTTTTCTAATCATAATTTTAAATTGTAATTTCTTCAATTTCGAGTGTTCAAATTATGGCAACATAATGAAATATAGAAACAGACAAAATAAAGTGTATAGTAAGATAAAATCAACTTTAAGTTAGTAATTTATACTAATTCAATTTAATGTTATATATTTATTTTCCTGATTATATTTTGTATTGTAATTTCTTCAAAGTCGAGTGTTGGAAGTCGCCTTTTTAATAAATAACAAACGAAGTAAATTAAATAATGTTAGTCGTGGGTGGTTTCACCGACGGCATTTGGTGGATCAGATCCGATTGATAACTCACCTGTTTATCTTAAGTTTAAGTGTCGCAATCGTTGCTGCGTATCCGTGTTTCTTGAATGCTTTTATCTGTTGTGCTGCTTGATTTGTACATTTGCTTTTGCCTTGCGGACAATACCATTCGATTGGCGAAACTCTTCTTCAGCCTTCTTCGTCAGGCTCACACTCACATGCACATGGGCACACTCACGCACACACATTCACATTCGCACTCGTTGACGTTGACGTTGTGTGTGTGTGTGCACGAAAATAGCAAGCGAAATTTTCATACGCACTGTTAGCATAAACACGTGTTGCAATTCTCAGCAAAATTTTCCGCTTTCGCGACTTTCATAAATTGCGTACATGTTTCATAAACACCAACATTAACAACCAACGGGCACAACAACAACAACAATAACACACACTCGGGCTAAATTTCAACAATTGATTGGACTTTTCAGTGGGCTGTCGCCAATATTTATGTTGATTTTCTGTGCGCACGTTTTCGATTTATGCGAGTATTTTAATTTCTTATTTTTATTTATTTTTTATTATGCTCGAGTTGATACTATTTCTATACGCAAAGAACTGCTCAACTCTGTGCGGTGTTGACTTTTGATTTATGCATTCGGACATTTGTTTATTGCTTCTTATTTTTTTCTTTTTGCTTTTTTTTCGAATTTGAATTCGAGAATTGCTGCCGGCGGCGGAGCACAAAACGAACGACACTCAAAAACACACACACACAGTAATTATTGAGAAGCGTGATACGTGTGATTCGTGAATCGGGGGAAACTTGCGAGCAGCGAACCGCACGCGAGCAACGCAAGAGAGAAACTGAAACGCTGAAACGTTGACGCAAAGAAAAGGCCGACGACGCTGAGGCCAAACGCAATGGCCAACCAGCCGTACGGGCGATGTGCGTGTATTGGTGTGCCTGCAGCGGTGTGTGAGACTATTAGTGGTTGCTGCTGTTGGCTGCGTGTCAGAGCGAGAGGGCAATTGACTGGCTGACGTAGCGAATGACACAGTCAATGTCAAACTGTTGTTGTGCTGCGGCTCTCTCCCAAACCAAGAGCTCGCTGCAACTGCTCAATTAAAGCCGCTCCTTATAGGGTTACTCCAATTGTTTCTTGTTATGATATATAACTAATAAATATATAGTATTTATCTCAATAATAAGTAATATAAATACTAATACAATTTATGTCTAAATTCCTGCAGAGCATGTTGTGTTGGCCACCACTGTACGAAAAACTGCACGCACAAACGGTTCAGCATCTGTTGCTCTCTGCAGTTTTGCAGTCACTGTGAAAGTGCCGCTAAAGCCATACCGCGCTGTGTGCGAGCGAAATGGCGCGCAAACAGGTTACATTCTGTAACGTACTTACTCTGGCTGCCAGTGTTGGCTACGCCTACTGCAAGCTACCTGTTCGCACACACACACACATGCACACAAACGCATTTACATACGAGGGCGAGCAATAACAAAGCGCTGATTGGTCAACATTCGCGACGTGAGCAAACGACATGCGCAATGGCCGCCATATTGATGTTGATAACGACGAGTCTATACATACTCACACACACACACACACATACTCGCACATACTTGCAGATAAGTACGCGTACATAGAGTGTGTACTTATGCAGTAAGTGTGTTGCGTTACTTAGGCTTAAATGACCAGCTCGACGCAACTCCTGCAGCCAGGATGCTGCTGAAATAATGCTGCGCTTGGTATTTTAATTATGCCCGTCAGTGTATTACGTGTATCCTGATTCTCGCCTTGCATTACAGATGCCATCAAGGCTCGTCGTAATTGCTGCTGTCATTCCGGTTGCATTTCTGTGGAATTAATGGCCGCATTTAACAAGCAACCGTTAAGATTTCCTCATTATGCCTGCAGCCTCTGTTACGAGTTCACATCGCAACATTGCATCTATCGATAGCTACAACTGTAATATCATCATTTCCCGGTACTGAACTGATAAAGGATTAAAATTAAACCTACTTTCAGTAACATTTGCAGTACAATTAGTAAAATAATGCATTGAGGGCTTAAGGGCAATCTAAAGAGTACAAACTTCCTACAAATTATGGACAATCTTCTTAAAAATAGTTTAAGCCAATTAGATTTTTCAATGTATTTAACTTTAAGAATGTAATAGAAACTTAATTAATAATTTAAGAATTATGGAAATTTAAAAACCAATGCCTTTGCTGAAGGAAATGATTCCAAACACAAACTGAAGCCATTTCATAACATTTTTAAAGATAAAAGAGTGTAAAAATAGGTATTACTCGAAGTGAATCCTTCGTGGGCGTCAATATTTTTGGTATTTACATGATTATAAATTTCGGCATCGTACCAACAAGAAATTGATGGAAATCAATTACTATTAGATGACAAAAATATGAGTAAGGGGTTAAACTTATCTCACAAAATTCAACAAAACAGCGAATTGGCAAAAATTATTCTAAAACTATGTTAGGCATATATTTTATATTGACATACATATATATTTTTGTTTTCTTTTGAAACTGTGAGTGTTATTGTTTTAATTAAATTAAATTCATTTGTCTAATACTTAAAATAATAATGTACGAAATATATAACAAAAAGAAAATAGATGAACATTTTTTATAATAGTTTTATTTTTTTGTCTGTAGTGTTTACTGATTTACATTACTACAGATTTAGTAGGATCTATCTGCACAATTTTTTTGGGTGGGTGGACTTCTTCTAAAAATATGAAAAGCAATGGAATCTAGAGATTAGGATGGAATCAATTTAGACATATGCTCCAAAGCAAATTTAATCAAAAATTGTAATGAATTTATTATGAACTCAAGTGTATTTGATCTGAACTATGAAATAACTAAAAGAGAAACTAATAAGCATAAATTAAATTATTCAAATCATAAAACGCAATTATTTTCCGATACTATCAAATATTTGAGTAATGAGTCAACGGGTTCGATTATCGATCATAAAAGACCACACAAGTGGGAATCGAATGCTATCAAGAACTCACGATCAATTCTCAAGTCGAAAACAAAACCGAGCTGATTGAATTTAAGATTATGGAGACAGGCGCCAGGTCGATTGTCAGCTATTGATCGTTCGATAGATATCTGGGACTTGAATTGACAAATTGCATATCGATTACGGAGCAGAGCTTTTTCAAGTGTCGAAAACTTTGGAAATGTGCATTTGACAAATTTTTGGCGCCAGTCACAATGCGAAGAATGGACGAAAGATGTGTTAGGGAATTAGGGAATCATCAAATTTACATAATAACAGATCGTGTTTCAAATGTGAGTTAGGGGGCCCCTCAGCAACTGATCAACTGGCCAAACACTCGTAAAACGACGGCCAGCGACAACAGTTGGAAATGTCAAAATAGCCAAAGGAACATAAAAAACAATAGCAATAGCAGCAAGAAACGTTAAATAAAAATCGAAAAGCCAAAGACTGCGAAGAAACCCCGATCCCGCAATATGTTAATGAAAAAACGCGATAAAAATCTTGTACAACATGAATGAGAAAACGAAACGCAGCAGCGATCAACACCACATTCTGTGGTCGAGATGGTCGAGGCAGATGCTGAAGAAAGTCCCAAAACACACACACATACACACAGACAGACAATCATCGTCATCTGGCTGATGGGGGGTGCCTCTGTCTCCGTTCCCCCGCCTCTGGCCAAATCGGTTGGTGTTAAAAATGAAGATAATAACGAGAGTGGCGCACGCGCTGAACGCGCGTTAACTCTAGGAAAGTCACCTGCTGTGCCGTCCCAGAGCACTGCGATCCTACCCGTAGTGTAAACTAAGCGCCCCTCGGCGCTCCCCCTCATTGTACACTCACTTAACTATATGAGTGGTTATTAGAAATGGTAAACAAATCTCGAGATACATAGAAAAAAGTTCATAAATTTTCGTAGTCATTTCGAAACATGCTCACATTGTAAATCACCAGAAACTAGTCGCCTCCGAGTCCGAGTCGGAGTCCGAGACCCAGTCCAGTCTGTTGTGTTATTAATTTAGTTGAAATGATTATTAATTTTACGCCATAAATCTCCACTCCATCTCGATCGCTGCTTGAGCCCGTGCCTAGAGTTTACTTGTATTTTTTTGTGTTTTTTTCGTTTGTGGAATCATGATCTCTCTCTGCATGATCTTTGACTATGTGTGGGTAATTAGCTTTGAATACCAGCACCTGAGATGTTTCTTTGGCCAAATTATGCTCATATTGTTGCTCATCGAAGATGATTTAATGATTGATCATAAAGCAATTTTTTTAGCGTGTGCATTTGGTAATCATCCAATAGAAATAAAGTCGGTGGATCTTGCAAAATGATCCTAAATAGCTTACATTTTAATTAGCAAGTTACATTTTTATTAAAAAACATTCCAATGTTGAGTCAGCGGAAAGTTACTTGTAATCACTTCTTCTTTCAATTAGTCTGTATACTAAGTTGTATTGCAATATTTATTATAAATTAATTATAAGTTGTTGTATATAATTAAAGCTTTTTCCATGCTATGCCATGTTAAGTTATTATACATAAATTCATCCCACTTATGTTAAAAACTCAATAATCATATGACAAAAGTAATGGAGAATGAGTTTACTATTTAAAATTATAGGTAAATATTTATGTTTATATACATTATTTATATACTATATAAATAAAATAATTTCGAAAATAATTAATAAATTAAATAATGTATAATTTCACAATTCAATTCAATTCAATTATTGTAATAAAAATTAAAATAAACAAATATAATTATAAATGTTGATTAATTAAATTTCAAATAAGAAAATCCTCAAATAAGTTGTAATCCCTTATAAAAACTGAAGCTTTCGTTCCTCAGAGTATTTGCTTAGTTTTAGTTAACTTTAGTTAACTATCAAGTTATAATTGTTTCTTTTCCTTTCATTAGACTTAAGCCCAAATACGTATGCTTAATTTACAGAAACATTCAGAAATAAGTAAACATTTATTTATTAATTTGTAACCGAGAATTAAATTCTATAGTACAAAGTTTTAGTCAGAGCCTTCAGGCTCAAATAAGTAAATCTATGTTTCATTAATTTATGGATTGAATAAAATATTCAAATTGGACTTAAGAAAAGCGTTTATTTGGAGTAGTAAAATGTTGGCATGCAGATTATGCCTTTCTTCACTCTTAAAGTTATATAACTTCACGCACAAACTCTTATCGCAACTCCAGGAAATCAAAACATAATCCCTTTCTATGATAAACAACAGCCACGACTTGCCGGAAATTTAAAAGTTCAGCGATACGCCTCCTCGCAAGCGGCAACCCTACAATACACTATACCTAGAGTAGTCGCCTACCCTTCGCAATCGCCGCATAATTGGTCGGGCAATTCAATTACCCGTTCACGTTCACGTTCACGTTTGACGTGGTGTCCGCAGCCAGGTGATTATGCAATTGCCATGTAATTTGCCACAATTATTCATATTAAAAATGAGTTAGGGATGTGGAGGGGGAGGCAAGTAAGCAATTTTCACGCGTAGGTAACTTTAAACGGAGACGGGCTCGGAATAATAATCGCTGGCACATAAATATTACAAGCATCTGACAACTGAAAATTATCTGCTTCACTCACGAGCCATTTAAATCAATTTTACACTTCGGATTTCACACACAGCCAGGTCGACTGGTCGACTGGTCGACTTGGCTCAGACCAGCCCTGCCTGGCCCGGCCCGGACCGGCGGTAGTTGGCCAAAAGGATATCACGCGGCGGGGGCTGCAGGGAACAGAATGAAAATTTATTGAAAAAATGATGACAAACGAACGAAAATAAGCGCATGCGGCAGCTGCAAGGTGGTCCCGGAGGTGTGACGTGAGAAGCTGAAATTTAAGGCCAGCACTTGAATGTATGGCCAAGATAGACGCTGATTAGGGTTGCCAGGCTGTCCGCCAAAAAGTTCTTATTCTTTAACATTTTGAAAGGCTTTTACTCACCACGAAATAATATCTTAAGAAATTATTGCAATTTTAATACAAATACTCTTTGTTATTACTGTATAGTTGTTAAAAAGAGTCAACCTACAGGAAACCTGAATATTGTTTTCACATTTAAGCTTGTTCCAAAAAGTATATATATTATTAATTAATTAATTAATTATTATTAAAATAAATGTATATGTTAATATTAAATAATACTAATGTACTTCATACATTTCTTGATCTATAGTTTAAATTTTTGACTTTCTCTTCTGCAAATAAAATTATAATTTTAATTTTATTTTTTCATGTGAAATCCTTCTCATATATAAAAAAAAAAAAAACAAAAAAACAAATATCTTTTATACTAAATACAAATACAATTTTTCTAACCTACATGTTAAATCCTTCTCATGTACTCTTTCATATTAATTTTATTTTTTACATATTGACTTTCAACGATAATTTTGACGTGTCGAAATTAAAAGTATATGAATAAAATTATGCATTAAGCTGTAATGTACAGTGCCTCTTAAACATATAATTTTCCTATTCTAGATTTTAATTCTTAACTTATTTAATTTTATTATATTTTTGTTTTTAGAAATAAATACTTTATTTGGCTAAATAATAATTTTGCAGGCATTCAAAAAGCAGTGCACAATATTTTTGCTTAATTTGCAGACCCTTGGGGCTGCTTGACAACCCTAGACCTGGCTCACATTTTGCGCAGTGGTGTCATAAACGTTGTCCGCCCTTCGTCCCGACACTCCGCTGCCCCAACAGCTGGGACACTTTGCGAAACGTTTAAACCAACAATTACGCGAGCATAAATCAAACAGTCGAGTGGAGCGTCGGAGCGTCGAGCCAGGCGGGCGGTCCAGGCGAGAGTCGGGACTGGAGAGTCGCGTGCAGCTCGCCCAGAGACGAAGCCACTGACTGGCGATGGTGATGGTGATGGCGATGGCGATGGGAATGGCGATGGTGTTGCTGATGATGCGATGCTGATGCCGTCGCTGCTGCTGCTGCTGCTGGAGCTGCTGTTGTCCCAACTGCTGTTGGACGCAGTTGCCGCGCCTACTGCCGATGACGATCTGCAAAAGGTGCCTGGAATGTTACACCGGCAGCCGACTGACTGCGGCTTCGACATGGACTCAGACACGGACACCGACACCATCTGCTGTCACAGCAGCAACGCCTCAGCCTCCAGTCCAGCGAGTGCAGGTCCAGCTCGATGTTTTGCTTATTGGTTTCGGGTGTCAATAAATAATAGCGCTGCCTGGCCAGGCCCCCAAGTCGCAGCCGGCGCGATCTCGTTGAGATTAGATTGTGGTCGCGTCTCTCGCGATCTCTTGCGGCCGCTCGCCTTAAATTTAAATAATATTCATATTAATTAAACACTTTAAAAACAATTTGCACTGCCGCCAAATTGAATTTGCACCGTGACGCCAAGGACGTCGCCTCGTTTGGCGCATGCTCAGCTTTCCAAGTGCCCAATTTGTCTCCGAACGTGACAGCCGAATTATGGCCTAAAACGCTACATAATCAACTCATAAACTTGTATGAAATATGTGCTCATTCGACTGCCAAAGAATGCCGCTTAAAGACATCCCATTGATCAACAGATAACGGTAGCAATCTATTGGAAATATATGTTTTCAAATTTAGAATTAACAAAAAGCCAAGTACAATTGCAGTATCCGTTAGACAAAGTTGTTGAAATAAAATTAGTTAGTATTTTCTATATATGGATTTATTTTTAAATTGAAATTGCAGTTTAAAAAATGCTGCTCATTGTCGATATACTTTATCATCCATATTAAATATCTGTATAGTTTACGTCGCGACATTTTTATCGTTCAAAAAGGTTGGAATTTTGTTTTTAATACTCCAAGCTATAATAAATCTCGCATAAACATTGATATGAAAAGCCTTTAATTTAAGAATAAATTAGACTCATTTTAGTTTGCAAATAAACTTGGCCTTGAAAATCAAATAAAGTAGACTCGTTATAATTTGTATGGCTATATTATTGATCAATGTTCGAATTTTGCCGGCAACAACAGTCGTGGCGATAATTTGGTTTCTTTTCAAAATATTTAAAGATAAACCCTGATTAACGCTTCGGCCTCAGGAAAGACTTACAAATCTTTCATATAAGCAGCGGGAAGTAACAATTTTTACACAACACTAAAAACACATATTATAATGCTAGTAATTTTAATAATTTTTGGATGGCATAATAAAACCAGGACGCTACACTCCAAATTAGGTATCTCTAACATAGCTATTATAGTTTCTGAGATCCTCGCTGATACATAAATGTGACATTTGCATAAAAACATTTGTCCTTTTTTCCCATTTTCAAAGGAAACAGAATATAAAACTACAGGCGAACACCACATATTCAACATAAAAATATTTTGACCAAAAGCAACATTGGATAGGAATTATCCATTATCAAATTTGACCAACTTTTTTTTCGACCTATACATTTTCCAAAATGCAGCTTCGCTTAAACAATAGGACCAAATATATAACCAAACAAAATTAATAATAATAATACACTTACAAAAAACAACTTTGACTAAAACAACGAATTTGTGAGTTTTTATTTTATCAAATGGAATCAAACCCAAGCCAAACGACAACAACTGCAAATTATTATAGGTAAATCTAAAATTTACTTCTTTATTTGCACCTTGGCAAACTAAATATGTAAAATATAGAGATTCGGAAAAGCTGTTGAGACTCTTTAACGTAGAAAGCAATGCACTCACCTCCTTACTGCAGTTCAGCTAACTTTCACGGCATTCAATTTAATCATCGGTGGCATTTATAAATAACCAATTTCCTTTGGATCCTCGGGTTAGCTACCCGAATTGGAGGTAAAACCCACACACAAACACTCGCATTGTTCGAGGGGATTCAAAATTGAAGCCGTTGAATAAATCAACGCCACAAATACACAAAAATTGAATTGTGGTCATGGCTTGCGGCGCTTGACCGGCTGCCCCCGAGAAACGACGCGACGATGGCGTATTGTAAGCCGGATGGGGGCAGGAGCTGGGGGAAGGGGCAAGGAGCACTGCCATTGCCTGCCAAAGGTGTTAATATTCAATTAAAATTCTAGGGATACAAGTCGAATGCCTAATAAATTAGCGCTCAACAAGCGACTTGCCAATTTCAATTTGTTTTCGTATCATTTTTCTGCGTTTCGGGCAGCTAAAGAGGAGTCAAGCGAGGAGTAGTCAAGGGTTGGAGAGCGCGGCGACTTCATAATTTATTGAGCTGCGCAGGTGGCAAGGGATTGCAGCTGAGATTGCCACGGACCTCATATCCCAGCTAGATCTCTTGTAAGCGGTGTCAACTTCTCACACATTGCAGACAACCGAAGAATGTTAGAGTATAGGGCCATACACGGAGAAAAAATTAAAAAGCCAATTACTATTTTGTCAATACCAACTATTTAACATTTCATTATTTTTTAAAAAACATAATTTAATTTTAATATTATGGAAAGTGTAAAAAAGAACCCAGTTGCAAACGTATTGCTATACTCTGTATTATACAAGCTTTAGATAAATAAAACCTTGTAAAGAAAATTCAAGAATAAAAAAAATAAGTTTGATTAATTTAACATTATCTGGATTAGAAAGATTACCTAACCATCGAGCACATTCTGAGCGTATGCCAATATTCTGGACCATTAGAGTTTCGCAATTTCATTCCCAACTTTCCTTTAATCTGTTATAAAGGGTAACATTCTAAATATCTACAACTCCCTAATAAAAACCAACCTCAGTATAAAATCTATAATAGGCAAATCTTCTTCTTTGTGCTGCAGTATTGTATACTAGAATGCGAATAAGTAAGCAAATCATATTAATTTTTTGATTCATTTAATAATCTTTCTTATAGTAATAAAATTAAAAAATCAATTTAAGATATAAAATGACATTATTTTCTTGTCCAAATGAGAAGCTTGTAAGATGTGTAAACTCTGCTAAATAGATAGGATTGGAAACTAGAGCTTTGATCTCGTAATAAGCCATGTTGTCAAATGCAAACAAATCCGATTCGCATCGAGATGCGAGTCAGCCTCAAGACTCGAGTGCCGCGTGCCAGAGCTTGTCCGCTCTGCGTGTGATCTTGTAATCGATGTTGTACTTAGTTGGACATTTGTACTTACACCCTGGCACGCCACGATATCGATATAATGGACACACAGCCAGGCAGGCGCGATTGACGGCACGCACCGACAGACGACGCTGACTCCAATTCCAGCTTCGACTTGTAGCCGCAACAGCGCGATATTTATCGCCGATAGTGAGATTGAGACTGAGACAGCGATGCAGATGGAGTTGGAGATGGAGTTGGGGACTGAGACCCGTGGGGTCGCTTGTGCCTCATTCTCGATGTGCGCTTGTTTGTTGTGATTGCTCATCTGACTGTGGCCTCTTCCCTCCTCCACCGCATGAGGTCCGTCGTTGTCGAGGCGATTCAAATGCTGCTGGCAGACAGCACATGCAACACGGCGCAAATCCCCATTGTGGGGGGCTTCCGATCTCGGCTGGCTGGGTCTGATGGTCTGATATACGATTGCTGATTGAGCTTTAGCTCGAATTAGTTGCAATTGTTCACAGGCACGTGAATCCATATACAATTGGGGAATTACTTGTTGATAAATATCCGAAAAAAGAAAGTTTTCGAAGAAAAAAGTTTTTTACAAGAACTGCTACATTTTTGTTAATTACAAAAAATCAACAAAAACTCGAAATTATTATAATTATTTTCTAGAGAAAAAGTTTGAAACAGATTTCTTTATATTTTCTTTTATTCGAAATTTGATGTATGAATTTTATATTTTATTATTCTATTTTCATAATGATAATTTTGCTACACTCTAAATTAAAATCATACCGGAGTCTTCTCTATGTTAGTAGACGCCTTTGAATCTAATTATATTTCCCTGACAAAATTAAATTCAGATATTCCAAATCATATTGTCAACAAATTTCGTTTACACATTTATACACATTATTTTTAATAGTATACTAATAATTTCCCATAGATAATACAATTTTGTTGCCTTTTAAAATTGAAGTATCTTTATTAAACCTTACCTTGACCTTACTCAGATATTTCTGTAAGCAATCTTAACACTTGCATATAATTATAGCCAATCTAAGTTGCAAGTGTCTTAATTTCTTCAAGTTGAATATATAATACATACATATTATATTATAAAATGAATTGACAATATATAGAAAAAAAATACATTTTCACACATTATTTTTTATAGTAATGATTTTCGATGGTTTATAAAATGTATTTTTCAAAATCGAATTAAGTTTATTAAAACTTTTTTAATAAAATAAATAAATAGGGGTACTTGTAGTAAATAATGGGAATGTCTTACCCTTTTGGAGCCACTCGTTTGCCTTATATGCATATGTCTGGTGCAATAATTGGTGGACAGGTTACCTTCGCCCACGTGGAAATAATCGCAAACTTCAATGAAATTAACATACTCATTATTTATGGCTGCCGACTCTGTGGCCAAAGATGCAAGGAAAAGTCATATTAGAAACATTAAAATAATTTCAAAAGACATAAATTTTGAATTATGGCCCCACAACATGCGCTCTGTGGTCTGTGCTCCGTGCACCGTATCCGTATTCGGGCACGAGCAGTATGCGAAATTTTCAAATCAATTTAGCTCAGGCTGGGCGACTCTTGGAGTGGGATCTTGGATGGCTGCGGAGCGCCAAGTGTTTTCACTATAATTACCGACAATTTCAAACGATCGTGCGAATGGTCTGCCTGGTGGGTCCTCCCCCATTCCCCCATTCCCCGCCATGCTCGTGGCAACCGTGGGGAGTCCATTTAAATTGATTTATGGCCGCCTGATCGGGTGCATTTGTCAGACCGTCGGCAGTTCTTGGTTTGGCTAGTTGAATTCCAGATGATACAACTACTAATTAAATTTACATAAGTGGGCGCACTTTTGACGGTGGGCGTGGCAGCAATAACAACAAATCACAGCTGCTTCTCACCGGACTCCCGACATCCGACTGCCAGGTAAGCAAAGGTCTCACCCTTGTCTCAGTGGTCGACAAGATGCGGCCTTGGCCTAATTTTTGTCTTACCGAAGGGTCGAAGGGGTCAGCTAAGACAATGTGAAGTTTAATGAGGGGAAGAACCGCTCAAGAAAATTGCAATCGTATCTGACATTTGTCAGCGATCAACGATCAGTTTAGTTTCTCAGGCATTTCGAGAGAGATTTGTAATTTAATCAGCGCAACATTGTCTGCATTTTTCTGGATAACAATTTGTATTTTGACTTTTCGCTGATTCTCTGACATTTTTTATTGCTTTTATTAAGACATAACCTCAATATGGGCCAACTTGCCGTTAACAAGGGGAATTCCAATTAAAGCAGAAAAACAGGCAGCAATAACTCTCACACACACACACACATACACATGCGTGTGTTGGACAATGCAATAAATGAGCAAGTTTTGAAACGAAAGTGTCGATAGGCGGCAAAATGTTCGCAGTTCACAGTTCGAACTAACAACAACAACTACAAAAACAAGTCGTGCAGCCGAGAGAATGGGAGAGCAAGAAGAAAAGAGAGAGACTGAGAAAGAGAGAGCGAGCAGGAGATACAAAGGAAGTGCCATAAAAATGCAATTTTAGATTTCATCAACTGATAAGAAAAGTTTTCAAATTAGCCACCAAATGGAATATGAAATTTTGCGAATATTGCGAATTGCGAAACTGTAAAGTGAGCAAACAACAACAAGAACAATAATAAACAAAAAACTCACATGCTTGATTAGAAAACAAAACAAGGACAACGGCGCATAGAGAACGGTTTGCTAACGGAAAGCCATTCTTTATTCAGTCGGCCTACAAATTGCCGCCGTCACGCCAAAATATAGTTAGAAAGTTTTCTGCTGTTTCTTTACTCGGTAAACGTTGATATTCATATGTTATAGAGTTGGAAGCTACCTCGACATTATTGTGACAATTATGAACTTTTTATAAGCAAATATTTTATTTTAAAATAGACAAGAAAATATGCATTCCTTTTTTGTGTTTTTTTTTATGAAATCCCTAATTAAATTAAATTTTGAAATATTTAATTTAAATAGAATCGATTTTTTAAATTAAATATCACAATAAAATCGAAATTCCAAACATCGAATTTGTACCACCTCTAATCCGCATTGCATTGCACGACCACCCACGCCCACCTGCTGCCCCAGCTAGAGAGGGATAGAGAATGCAGGACAATGTAAACACTGAGTGCACGGCAAAAGTATCAATTTCAGTTTATCAAATGCGAGCAATCGCATTGCCCGAGATTTTAATAATCAACGAAAAGGATAAGAACGAATGTAAAGAAATGCAATGAAGCAAACAACGACCGGCGACGTCGGAAAATCTGAAAGTGCAGATCAAGCAACAGAAACAGAAACGGTAGCTTCGCCAGACGGCACCGCTCAACATAATTAACGCCCAATAATGAGAGCAGCATCTCAACAGTAGCTGCTGCTCGACCGGCGCCTGTAGGATTTATGCCAATGTTAATGATGATCTCTTTCCCTCTTCAATATGTGTGTATTTGCCAGTGCGAGTGAGTGTGAGTGAGATGCCATTGTTTGCTTTTAGTATTATAGCAGGGCATAGTGTTAATCCTGAGGGCGGCATTTTGTTTGTTTTGCTTTTAGACCGATTTGCCAAAGATGATGCGATTTTAATTATTGTACGCATATTAAATATTATTTCGAGGGTTTACAAAATCCTTTTTTTTATAAATATTTTTTAATTCTATGTATATATGTACATGTATATGTATTTCGAATAAAAAAATTTAATCATTTTATGTAATTATTTAATGAAATGTATTAATTCTTACCATTGCGTTTTCTTGACATCGTGAAGTCATTTTATAAGATAAGGAGTTTCCTGGGAAACTATTCTTTTAACTGTAAATATACAAAATATATAAGCTAAATGGTAATAAATGTATCTTTAAAATTTCCTGTTGCATTGTATTCATTTTTCAGCGGTCTGGCAACCTCTAGGAAAGAGTGTTGCAAAATGCGCGTGTTCAAAACTTGTTGGTAGTCGCAACAAGTAATGCAGTAGTTTTGGTATATTCACACGAAATAGTATGCTACCACTTAAGGTATATTATATTATATTATATTATTTAAATACTGAAAACTTCCGAAAAGTTTATTTTTGTCATATATCAATATTAATTTAGTTTTTTTCTTTGCTGAATGGAAAATATCGTTTTTTTTTTGTTTTTAAGTTTTCTCGATTTCCTGTTTATGGGAGTCTATCAATCAAGGAGGTCTTTGCGAAGTTGCGCTTTCACTAAAAATTTTTGAAAAATGCCAATATATCTTATTAAAGTGTAACCAGCTGGCAATATAAAACTTGCACATTTTAGTATATTTTACAACGTAAAATAATAAATTGTTGACTCAAGCTTGCGGTCACGCTGTTAATAAGTCAGTTTTTAACAAGTCGTTTCGTGGGTCGTGGGTCGTGTAAATATTGTAAGAACTTTTTAAAACTATATGTATAGTAAGGCCAAGCGAATAAAAACAAAAAGAAAAGAAACCGTGGCAGTGAACTAAATATATAAGTGCACGCGAAATGAAATGCAGTTGAAATGTGGACAAAGGCAGAAAACGAAACGGCAGCACAGCAGAATGCACACCAATACTGATGCACGCATACGCGTATATACACATGTATAGGCATACATATGCATATGTATATTTTCCGTCTACGTTTCAATTTGATTTTCGGAAATTTCACCTTCGCTTTGCTGTTTTCGGCTATTTCAAACTTGTTTTTCAGCTGTGTCTGTTTCATAGTCTCATTTTTTTTTTGTTCATTTACCTTTGCCAGCCGCTCACTTTTTTCGTTTGCTTACGTATTACGTGCGATGGTGTGCGTGCGTTTCACAAAATTATCGCTAATTTGCACCAAAATGGGATGTAAAGTGGCATAATTTGATGCGTATTTGAATACGTATCATACACACTCACACACACACATGGATCACTTGCTATGTGAACAGCTGTAATTTACATAAAGAAATTGGCAACGCTTACACGGCACGTGTAAGTGTACATTTTACACACACATACATAAGGGGCTGTTCGTTTGTGTGTGTGTGTGTGTTATCGCAAATTTGCCTTGTATGAATATGTGTAATACGTGCGTATGTAATGTTTATTCGCATTCAACTGTAACTGTGTGTTATATCGATGTACGATGAACAACTAATTGTAACACAAAAAGTAATCGAAAATAGTGAAAAGCGCTGATGATTTGCATAAATAATGCGTAGTTGTTGCGAAATGTGTGTCAATATGTGAGACGACGGCAGGTGCAGCTGTCCAGTGTTGTAAAGCGCAGCAAATACTTATGCGTGTGTGTGTGTGTGTGTGGGAACAGTTCAAACATATGGCAAAAAAATGCAGACAAAAAATCATAATAATAAAAATAATTGTTGCTCTGTTCGTAGCACCAATGTTGCCTAAAGCCAGCGAGAAAATAAACGCCAACAAATGATGGCCAAACAAGAACTGTGCGATACATGAGAAACACAAGAAACGAAAACAACCAAAATACATAAAAAATCAACAGCAACATCATCAATGCCAAATGTAACAACGAAAATCGCAAAAACGCCGCCGCCTTGGAGAACCTGATACTAAATCAAAAAACAACAACAATTCAAAGCAAATCAAAATTATACAACAACAACACCAACAACTACGTTGCGTACCTTATAGCAAATAGCAAAAGATACAAGAAATAATTTGTTGATTTCAATTAGTTTTTTGTTTTCGGTTTTTTGTTTTTTTTGGTTTATTTCATTTCGTTTTGCATCGATAAAAACGTGTCTGTTTTGCGTGCAACACTTTTTTCCACCCGAGCCCCGAGAGCGAGTGTGAAAAGAGGCTTGCAACGTTCCAAACAACACGTCGATAAGTAACGGCCTCAAAAATTCCCAAATCCGCGGCAACAAGCAAACTGCAGCGCCTCAAAGCCAAAGCAGCTGCAAGTCAACGCTACGGCGGCAATTATCGCAAGTCCGGCAACACAGGCAGCAACGGAGGCGGAGGCGGCGGCAGCGGCGACATAGCGGCAACATTTGCAACAACCGGCGGCTACAACTATCAACGCGGTGGCGCTGCGGAGGAGCGTGCAACAGCGGCGACGTCAGCGTTGGCGTTGGCGTCCGCACCCTCAGAGACAGTTGGTGAAAAGTCATATCATTACAACAACAACAACAACAACAACAACAATAACAGCAGCAGCAACAACAACAATTATCAACAAAAGTCAAACTACACCAGTGCCAATTACAATAATCAGACCCAAACAAACCACCTGCCTTATCACCAGCAAACAACATACAACAACAACAGTAGCAACGGGAACGGGAGCGGGAACGGAGCTGCGATGATGATGACCAAACAGAAGCACACGCTCGCAGAGCGTCTCAACATTGGGGACGAGGTGCGCGAGCTGAAATTGGGCGCCACCTTCAATCCGAAGAACACATCGACCGCATTTCACACCATCAAATGTGAGTTCTCCTTCTTCCATTTTACATATCCGTTTCGTTTCGTTCCGTTCTGATGACTTATGCAATCCTCCTCCGTCTCTAGATGACTTTAAGCCAGCGAGTGTGGACACCAGTCGAATGGCATCTGTCGATGTTGGCTCCAATAATCAAGTTACTGTTACCGTGCCAAATTTAGGTGAGCTTATGCAATGCACAACAACTATTCATCAGATACTCTACCTCGATTCGTACAGACGCAAGTATCTTAGTCATGCAAATCAAACGAAACGGGAAAAGCTGCTTGGCGAAATTTAACTGAATGCTAATAAACAGAAACAATGGAGAAGAACTTCTCATCGAATACTCTATTCTGATTTGTCTAGTTAATGTCTAAATGAATTGAAATAGAGTATCTGAGGGGAGTAGTTGTACCTGTCATTTTGAAAGCATGCAAATCTAACGAAACGGGAAAAGTTGATCTCAATGAACTAAACAAATCAGCAGCCAAATTGAACTTCTGCACTGCACAACTGATTCATCTAGACAGCAAGTATCTAAGTCCTATTGCAAGCAGACAAATCTCTCAATGATCTTAACAAATTGGCAGCCAAATACCAATAAACAGAACTGCATATTGCTACGGTTTAATCTTGTAATCTACTTGTAATCGACTGGGCTTCAATGCTCTGCACAATTGCAGCGTTTCCAAGTGTCTGTCTCTCTCGCTTTTTATGTCTATTGCTCCCCCAGACTGATGACATAATTTTGCTAGATACTCGCACAAATTAATGATTTGCTTTGCCTTATGTATTATTTTGTTTAACCGAAAGAAGTAGAAAAAATAATGCAAAATATACATACAAAAAATGGGGAAAAACCAAGAGAGGAAAAAATAGTATAACTACAAGCAAAAGCACAAGCAACAACAACAACAACAACAAAAAAAGGTAGCGCCGACAATAACGACAGCGACAACGACTGAGAGCCAAAGAAACCAAATTACATCAAGTCAGGCAAAATGCAGCGAAGCGTTCAGGTTTTTTATTTATTTGATTTTTGTTGTATTTTGCCATCATGCTCTTTGTGGCCAGACAGGCGCAGTTGTTATTGTTGTCGTCTGAGTCGTTGTTGCTGCTGTTGTTGTAACAGTTGTTGCTGTGCTCCATTACAAGCGAGTTGAGTTGGCTTAGGAAACGCTTCGTTGATTGCCCCGACAGAGAGCCAAAGATTTCAGACAAAAACGCCAATCGGTCAAGTGTATTTAGTTAAAGCGACGCGCGACGTTCAATTTGTATTCTGCCACGGTCCAGAAAACCAGACAACGACTTGGCCAAAAAAGGGACCTTGATAACTGTTTAGACAGCTAAAACTAAAACGGATTCAATTCAATTGCAAACTGAACTTTCAAGTCTATACTGTATACAAATAAAATACCTATGCATATATTCAAACCCCAAAAGAATCCAACTTATATGCGATAGATATTTTTAATGTGCCAACTTTGATAACTCAGCTGGGCTGTGAAATGTGAAATGCTGCACACTTGACGTGGCACTTCATCGACGAGTTGTAGCCATTTGAGAATCCCAATTATTTCATTGTATTTTTAGCACAAAGCAGCGACAAAGCGATAACCACAAGATACTTTTTTGTATCTGTATCTATAGCCATACGCCTGCAATGTGCGTAGTATTAAATTCTTGCTACAACTAATGCAAAATTCAAAAGTTTCATTGTGTGGGCGGTTGTTGCACACACATTGGTATACACACATTTGTTTAATACATATGTTTTTGTGTATCGTGTGGCGACTGGCGCCAATCAGAATAGTTTTGATACCCGGTAGACGGACTTAAGACTGTTATACATTTCTGTTATCTTCGACCCCATAAGGTATTCACACTTTTATACTTCAATGGTTACAACTCCTATGACGCTATACCTTTTTTAAACATTTTTTCTTTGACTCCACCACCAAAAAAGATTTTTATTCTCTGGAAATGGCTTTCGTGCTGAGCACAAGTTTCTAGATTTACTTTAGTTAAACAATTTCAATTGCGATTGGATTTATTTTTCGAAAATTGCATCTATAACATGAAAAGTTAAATAAACATACAAGCCATTTATGACTTTCGTTAGCAATAGAATTTTATGACTTTTGTAAACAAGATATTGAGATTGTGATTAATTTTTATCACTATTCTATGCCAAAGGGCGAAAATTCCAATTTTTTTAACTAGTTAGACAACTACAAGTACAAGTTACTGAGGCTATAACACAGTTTGGGCTTCTTTGACTTACAAATCTACAACATCTACAATAATTAGTTGATAGCTAATCCACTTCTGAAAACTATAAGCTGTTGCTTGTTGCTAATCAATCCATGATGAAGAGGATAATCATCTTGCTTAATTTGCGAAATGCCCAACAAATGAGTCATTCTCTATAGTGTACTCATATTATTGTATTATTAGCACGAAGCAGCAAGTGATAACCACAAGATACTTTTGTATCTGTATCTTTGGTCGCTTTGCGGCAACTGCTGAATTAGTTTCTATTGGTTTCAAGTCAAAATGTGAATGGGAATTTAATAATATTTCAATAACGGATTTATTTAAATACTGCTCTAATTTCTAAGGCTTCAAATATCGGTCAAATGTGATACAAATTTTATAGAACTACAATGTTTAATGCAACTTACTTGCGAATTGTTTATAGCCAAAGCAAGTATTACTGAAGTTTTTCCAAATAAATAACTAAGATATGGCCAGTGTATTTATATTTATTTACAGAGTGTGTTTGTGTTTACATGCACTTGAGACTAGAACTATTTCAAGGCAACGAATTTGAAGCACGTACCACGAGCTGCTAAAATAACTCTTTCTGCTTTTGTTCTGCAATTTCACAACAAAAGCAAAACCAATTTATGCTTATCGCATTGCGCTACAGCATTATTTATTTTCACTTACATAGATACACGTAGCATGTGTGTGTGTGTGTGTGCAAATGGGCTTCTGCTTCAGCTAAGTTTGATAAGCGAACACAACTAATCGCATGTTATCAGCTGTGGCAACAAAAATCGGCCAGGTGACTTTAGAACTACTTGGATATAACCCCAAGTGAACCTGTATCTTCATTACAGATGCACATTCGCTTCGGTTCAACTATCATTAGGAATACGTCTGTTTGTGGGCGTGCCTAATTATGAGATACGATTGTATGTATGCGCGTGTGTGTGTGTGTGCGTGAACGTCCAGAGTAAACGGTACTTTTGCATCTTGGCTACAGACTTTTTCATTTCTCTCTATGTGGTGCTTTTGGCACGACGTGAGTAGTCTGCATTTTATTGTGGAATTTTTCCACAGCTCTTTTCGTTTCGTCCGCTACTGTCTGTGCTTTATTTAAAGAGCTGGAATGGGATGGAAGGGAATGGAAGGGGATGGGGGGCATAAAAACTAACGTCAGTTTTTGTTTTCGACCAGCTGTTCGCCGATTGCACTCCCACACGTGCGTGTGTGAAATGTGTGTATGTGCGAATGCATGCGTATGCGTGTGAGTGAGAGCAAGCTCTCTTTTGTTCTCGCTGCTCTTCTGCCACGCCGACGACATGCGCACACACACACACTCACAAACTCCAGCGACTTGCTGGTGAAGTGCAGGTGCGAGCGAGGCAGATAATGTTGGGATAGTGCAAGTTCATTATCAATTGCATAGAGGGAACAGTTAGTTATCAATGCAATGCAAATAGCACACCAACACACACTCACACACACACATATGTGTGAGGTTGGGCACATAGCATTGTTAACTGCACTTTAAATGATTGCTTACCAAGTTACACACAATCGCTGTCCGTGTGTATGTTAGTAACGAGTACATTCATATGTATTAATACTCTGTGTACTTGCAACAACAAAAATTCCAAAAACGCAACCGGATTTCGTTGTACGATTTCGTTGAATGTTGCTTTTGTTGCTCTGCTTTTGTTTGCGTTTGCCGAGCCGCTGCTGCTGCTGTTGTTGTTGTTGTTGTTGTTGTTTATTGCTCAGCGCACGCTTTCATTTTATTGCTTTTTGACTTGTGCACTGTTGTAGTTGTTGTCGCTTTGTCGCTTCGCTGAGTTTTTGCAGTCATTGCAGTGTGCATCTCAAACTGTAAGCGAGCGAAGCAAAGATTATTCAACAGGCGAAAGGCGAAACACAGGCCAAAACCGCAACAACAACAACAACCACTACAGCCACAATTACAATGACATGCAGAGTTCAAGTCAAACGAATAAATAAATAAACCGAATAAAATAAAACAACAATTGCACACACGCAAACAGCCTTGCCTTTTCTTTCTCCCTCCCTTTCTCGCACTCTCTTACTCACTTGTGAATGACTTTTTGCACATAAATAAATACATTTGTTTGTGTAAACAATTTGTATTCAGTTTATGATAATTTTTGAATAATTAATTATTTGTATTGCTAAACAAATCATGCAGCTTTTTGTGGTGTTGTGGTTGGTGTGGGAGAAACGATAAATAAAATAGTCAAGAAATTAAAACAAATTCTATTAAAAATACTTACAGATACAATAGTCATAGACAGCAAATGGTCATCAACAAGATCTTAATTATTCCTTTTATCAATGTATATTCATATAAATGTATTATGAACAAAGAAGTTATCTAAGATAAATACTTTCAATTAAAATACTCAAAGAAATGTTGGTGGAAAGCAAAGGGTCTCTAACAGTTTATAGGCTCAGCTATAGTTATTTTCAACTTTTCCATTTATCCAATATATCGTGAACAAAGAAATTGTTTAAAATAAATAATGTGAATCACCGACATACTCATAATTTATGTGTGAATTTTATTCGCAGTCATAAGAAAGTGTTTTTTTTTTGCTTAAGAGAAACTTTTTTGAAAAATATCTGAGTGAACATATGGATAACAAATTGAATTGCTAGAAACTCTAAAGGCTTGACTTTCACCATAATTGCAAATCCATTTGGGCATTTCTGATTTGTTATCGCGTAATTGAATTTGTTATCGTTCGGTTTCGGCAATTAATTCTTTTTCTAAACATTCTCAACGAAAATAAAACACTTGTAAAATTAACGCATTTGAGCTGAAGTTGTTGATTGTCCAGAGTCTATCTTGAGTGACAGTCAAAACACTTGACAACAACACAAACACAACAAAAAAGAAAACACCCAACACACACATCTGTTGAATAGTTCGCTGGGAAAACAAGATAAACAATTAAGTTCTTGGGGTTAAGAAGTGCCTGGCTTAAGCACTTGACCGACCGACCGACCCTTCTTTCAAATATTTATCTCTTTTCGTTCGTATGATTATCGTTTCATTAACTCGGATTCTGTTTTGGGATATCTGTCGATTCATCGCTTAATAATGTTTATGTAGCAATTGTATTACATTTAATATTGTATTTAAGGCATCGTGTTAATTTCCGCCGTTAATTAACATTCACTTTCGAAGTAAATGTGACGTTCCGCACTCGTAATTCGCGCTGTGAACTCGTTTGAACAGCAGCAAATAAAACAACAAATTAAATGACAAAGTTGAACAAAACTTCAGGCATATACCCTATAAAGATGGCTAAAGTTGTTAGTAGTAGGCTTTGACGATGGTGACTCAACTGATGAATTTGTTAAAGTTTTATAGAAATTTTTTACGAGTATTATGTGTTGAGACACTAAAGGAAATGCTTTGACATTTTTGTATTTGTCTTTGCAGAAAGTTCCGGTGTGCCTCATACAGTTTATAAGGGTAATCACAAAAAATATACAAAAGAATGCCTAATAATTTTCGACAAGGAAACGGGTGCTATCACAATAGAGAAGCTAAATCACAATATACAAGTCAAGAAGACCAGGTAAATATTTGTAAAAAAAAAGAAACGTTGTTCAGCACTAATGATTGAAATTACCTTTTGTAGAAGCGAAATGTCAAACAAGCCAAGCTTGATGCCCGTAACGAATGCTCCCTCCGTTGGCCCCATTGGCGGTGGACCCGCCTCCCTGGTGGTACCCTCATCGGCGCCTAGACCGCCGCCGGAGAACAGCACCATGCGCATAACATCCAAGACGAAAGTGTCCACGGGCAGTCGACGGAACAACATAAGTGAGTAGAGGATTACTGGCGAATCTCTCGATCATGATATCATGCTAATACCTGATCTTTCAGTTGACTATAAGCCCCGCAATTCGCCCATGCAGCAGAGCTCACCATCGCGTCCAGTTGCCTCGCATCGCAGTCCACAATCGGCGCCAGCGTAAGTTGTTTATAGTGTCACTCTTTGAGTTGCTTGTTGATTATTTGTGTTCGCACACTTGCAGCTGGCATGCGAACAATGCCCAGCAAACGTTGCCAAGCATCCCGATGTTGTTGGACGACGATGATTTTGGTCTGGGCGCAGCTATGCATAATGGCGGCCAGGCGAATATCTCGGGATCCTCGACGGGTTCCTCGGCTGGTCAGCCGGATTATGCGTCATCGCACATGGTCAAGCAGCGACAGGCGCCGCTGCAAAGTCATGCCAAGCGTCAACAGCTGACTCAACGCTCCAGTCCTCCTATGCAGCATCTGCAGCAGCAGCAACAACAACAGCAGCAGCATCACCATCATCACCACCAACAATCACAACAACAGCACCAGCAGCAACAGCAGCAGAATTACGGTCGTGGCAGCAGCAATAACTACGCACAACAGCTGCAGCAACAGCGCCCATCGTTTAATAACCACAGCAACCATAACAGCAATAGCATGCCCCTGGATCTGGATTCGCCCAGTCATAACGATCTGTCCTCACAGTCCGTTGCGCAAGCGGCTGCCGTGCTGGAACAGGTTTGTTGTCGCCTCCCTCCTCCTCTTAGTATTCATACTTATAAAATATTTGTATTTGTAATTGTAGCAAATTGGTGGCGTCCTAAGTGCCTCCAGTTCGAGTTCTGATTCCGATTCGAGCGACAGTGACAGTGGCAGCGATTCGGACGACAGCACTGATCAGGATGATCGTCCCACGTCCCATCATCAGCAGCATCAACAGCCACCGTCACAGCAGTCGCATCATCAACATCATCAAATGCAACAGCAGCATCATCCCCAACCGCAACACCATCAGCAGCAGCAGCATTTTAATCAGCTGCCCAATCTGGGACTGGGTTCGATATCGCCGGCTTACAACGGTCATCATCAGCAGCAACAGCAATCGCATCATCCTCATCACCAGCAGCAGCAACAACACCAACAAATGCAGCAACAGCAGCAGCAGTCTGGCATTTATGCATCCAACAATGGATTCCCCAATGATTTGCTACAAAACGATCTGCAATTGTCCTCGAATTCGTCCGACGATGAGGATTAGCCGTTTTTAATTATCTTAACGTGTTAAGCTGTTATAATATAACACACAACAACAAGAAACAAAAACAAAAAGAACACAGAGAAAAAAAATGCATAATAACCATAAACAGCAAACTAAAAATACAATTTTATCGATATTGATTCTCTCTGCGTTTAATTAAGTTGAAATTATTAAATGGTGAATTTAATTGCTAGTGAAATTTTTATAAATAAATTCTTAGTTCTATGCATTCAAAACATACAAACGTAATATATAATCTATTAAATAATAATTTTTAACATTATCTGTACAATTTCAATTACACAAAAACAAAAAAACAAAATGCAAAACGTGCTGCATGAAATACTACAAAGAAACCACAACAAAAACGTTAACGAATGTAATTGTTATTGTAAAAACAAGACAAAAAAAAAAACAAAGATTGATAACGTACGTTTGCCAATATTTCAATGTACATTAATTTTACTACGAAATCAAAGGTTATGTGAAACTTGTTGGGAGTCCTGAAGAGCGCGCGCAATATTTATAAAGATACACAACAGATACTACGATACTACTACTACGACAACAAACAAATTATTTAGTTTCTAATGGAATATACACACTCATACACATACAAACACACACACACACACATTATATTATTAAGTGACAAAAGTGAAAGGGAGTAAAACAAAAAATGACCAGAGCGGATTTTTGCCATTAATTACGCATTTTATTCTAAGCAATTTTCAGCTAACATTTAGACATAATGTACAACTTGACAAATAATCAAACAAACAAACAAACACCAAAAGAGACACGACGGACAGAGTAAACAACAATAGCAATAATTAAACAATCAATTGAATAAATGACGACAACTGCAACGCAAACGCATGCTTATAATTTGTAATTATCCGTTAGTTTATGCTTTTGATTTGGTTCAATACTTTTACTTTGACTTAATTTATAGTCAAGCCTAATTGGATTTTACATTTGATTTTTATTTGTCATTGTTATGCAATAAATAGTTTATGTATAAGTTTAATTTTCAATTATTTGTTAGCCTATCTCTATATATACATACATATATATAAAAATTACAAGCAAGAGTATTTTGTAATTAATTGCTACAGCGCCCTTTGATTAGTGCCCGTTAACTACAACAGTGCGGTATGAAGACATTAATGTTTTTAGCTCATGTTTTATTTGAATTTATTTGTAATTTTTTAATTAATTTGTAATAACTATTATTATAATTATAATTTTGTTATGTGCTTGCAATAATTTAAAGCAAAGAAATGATGTGAAAAAAACCAACAAAAATAAATATGCATTGAAAGAACTTGACTACTTGATTCATTTGTTTAATATTTCCATAAAAACACAATGTACATACATAAATGGAATGTTTTGGAATTTTGCGGTGCAATAATACTCATAATACAACTCCTTCCAATAGAGCAATGCACTTTAAAAACAATAAAATGAATACGAAAAACAAATATGTCCACACATTTACAACTTCTGTTAACATTTATGATAATAGCATTTAATTTTGCCAAAGGAAAAAAAAAACAAAAACTAAAATCGCATTTGTAAAGAACCATCCAGAAGGAAAACGACCAACAGCTGAAACGTCTACATTAATAGAGTGGAAAGCAAAAGAAGATTTATTAGATATATGTAATATGTTTATTTTTTATTAAACTTACGAAATACATAGTACTTATAACGATATAATGTCGATTGATTTCCAGGCCATAGATACATATTTGTTTTAGAGTTTACATTTGAAACACCAAAAACATAAAACATAGTCGAAGGAGGTGAACAAGATCAAAACAATTCTGATAATCATAAGCACAATGTATGTAGGACTAATTAACATAATTCTAACGATTTACATGTATAAGAATGGCAACAAAAACCCAAACTATTATTACGATGATATAACGAGGTGGACGCAAAGTAGTTTAATTGATAAGAAAATGAACGCTATATACTAAATGATATATATTATACATATATTATTATTCTTGTATACACATGCATACATATATAGTACATACATACATATATCCATATACATACAACAAAATATTACTTACGATATACACGCATACTACCATACGATACGGATACAAAATACGATATACATATAAACGATAAATGATAAAGTCGGCGACGACACAGAGTATCAGTTAAATTAGTTATAATAATAATGACCACTAAAAACAGTCAACAAACACCAATACAATGACAAATTGCAACGTTATGTAAATATGTAAGAGCAGAGACCACACACACTAAAGAGATAATTGCCCTTGAAAATGCCTTGACCATGTAAATAGACTATGTATCGAAGAGACCGAAAGAGAGAGAGAAGCGACGACAGTTACGCAGCTTGAATGCCGATTACAATTAAATAAAGTGAACGAATTATGTATACACCATTTGACATATATATCTATATATTATAATGTTTCTGATGCGGCTTCCCTCGATTGATTCGGCGACACAATTAGTGGCTTAATGATGACAAAGTGGCAAACCAATTCGGCATTCACACTCAGCACTGCGCCACAATTGTCGAAGAGATTGCAATAATTGGGCGCCGAGAAGATTGTGACCAGCTGGCGATCCGCAAAGAACTCGTAACCATCCTCGACCACCTGATGGGCACGCACTATCAAACTGAAGCCATGCGACTCCAGAAATGTGGTGACAATGTCAGAGTTGAAGGTGACGCCAACACCTCGATCATTGATGCCCCAGCCCTCGAAATTCATTTCGGGATCTGACCAAAGCAGATCACAAAGCAGTCCAAACATTGGCACCTCGGTGGGTCGCGGCAACTGGCGTATGGCATCCAGATCCTTGAGGTCCGGACTCAGTCCGCCGTGGCAGCAGAAAATCCGATTCTCCACAATAGCGGCCACCGGCATGCAGTTGTAGCAATCGACAAAGGTGCGCCACAATTTGATGTTGTAGCGCCGCTTGCACTCGTCATAGAAACCATACATGCGATTCACGTCAGCGGACTCATGATTGCCGCGCAACATGAAGAACCTCAGGGGATATTTCAGTTTGTAGGCGAGCAGCAATGTGATCGTCTCTATGGACTGATGGCCGCGATCCACATAATCGCCCAGGAACAGATAATTGGACACCGATGGGAAGCCACAGCTATTGAAGATGCGCAATAGATCTTCGTATTGACCGTGTATGTCGCCGCAAATATTGATGGGGGCATGCAGCTCCAGCAGCATGGGTTGAGCTAGAAAAAGACTTCTGGCTTCTCTGCATAGGCACGATATGGTGTACGCGGAGAGGGTTATTTCATTTCGTGGCGATTTGTTCGCTTCCAATCGGCGAATGATATCCGACAAAGATGTGCCGCCAATCGTCATTTCGGGCGGGTTCTTCCAGTTGCCAATTATGCGACCAGCCATAATTTCGATTTTCGATTTGTTTGTTTAAATTTGAAACGGTAGATTGTCAATGCTGTCGTTCAAACGTTACACAGCACTAGTTGGGCGAAGAAAGTTCGATTGGCTTTTCGATGCGCTATCGATAGCAATATAACGACAAACATTTGCAATGAAAGCGACGCAAATTTAACGATTTCGATAGCAATATAACGACAATCATTTGGAATAAGAGCCACGCAATTATATATAATCGCGAATTTCCTCAATACATGCCACTTAATTTCTTTTAAATAATAATAATATATAAAGTATTTGCAAACTTGCAATTAAGAATTTTTTGCAACTATCGCCATCAGCTGTTTATTGCAGACATAGAACACCTGTTCGATGGAAAACAGCTGATCGGGGATATCAAAACGTGTAGGTTACAATTGTATTCCATACGCAGAAAATTGTCCAATCTGTCAAGTCATTGGGTGTGCTCCATAAAATGGGTGATGTTACAGGACTAAGCAACGCTGAGGCCGATGAGCTGTGCCAAAAGCAAGATGCGGCCACCAAGGTGAGTTGCCGTTGACTCCAATTGGAATGCGAAATGTCTAATTGATCTTCCCTTTGCTCTACTAGGACTTTCTGTTCCAACAAACCATGTACCGCATCAAGGATCCGCGCAAGTCGCTGCCATTTTACACTGGTGTGCTGGGCATGACATTGCTGGTCAAATTGGATTTCCCAGAGGCAAAGTTCTCTCTGTATTTCATGGGGTAAGCAGCAGTCGCTTATCAATCAAGTGGTCAATGAGATTAAATGGTTGTTCTAATGTGCTTTTTCAGCTATGAGAACCCCGCCGATGTGCCCAAGGATCCCAAAGAGCGACGTAGCTGGGCCATGAGCCGCAAGGCCACCGTTGAATTAACACAGTTGGTTAAATTACAGCATTCATAATACATTAATTAATTAATTAATTTCCTATTTAGCAACTGGGGCAGCGAATCCGATCCAGATCAAAGCTACCACACCGGCAACAGCGACCCACGGGGCTTTGGACACATTGGCCTAATGGTGCCCGATGTTTACGCTGCCTGCAAACGGTTAATAGAGAATGCACTTGTTGCTCTTCAATGTAATGTCCACATTTATTCTTTTTAGCTTCGAGGAGAACGGCGTTGAGTTTGTGAAGAAGCCCGATGATGGTCGCATGAAGGGTTTGGCTTTCATCAAGGATCCCGATGGCTACTGGATTGAGATCTTCAATGCCTTTACCGTGCCGTCTTAATATCCAAAATAATGTTCGGTTCGCATATTAAAGTTGAGCCTTTTTTGCCAATGAATGTTTGTAATAAAAACCAGAACCCGCAGTATTTAATCTGTATTCGCAAATGGCGTGTCAATTGTCGATATTATTACACACACACGCACACAAGCAATTGTCCTGCTCCTGGCCAGCTTTCAGTTTTCATTCATAAAATTGAAGCAGCTGTCAGAGCAGGCATTTGACCAACTAATTGGCCACTATGTGCTTAACTGATTGACGTTGCTCACACGCTAATTATTATTTACAGCCGATGGATAACCATGTGTGTGCCCCAAGTTCGTAAGGACAGTCAAAGAGACTATTGTCAACAATTTGTTCATAGGGCGGGTGGGTTTTTTTATTTTTCTCTTAGGCTGTCCAGCCGTCCGGCTGTCTGCTGTCTGTGGTATGAACTAATAATAGTCAAACACGGGAGCGCATTATTTGTTCAGTGTCAAATGTGCGCAAAAAACACAATTCGATGCCATGTTATTTGTTGATGCGGAAAAAAGGCACTCAGTAAGTGTCGAGAACCGAGAAGCGACAGTTTGCAACAACATGGAAATTTCCGAGCCCAGCATTGGCATATTCTATGTGAGCAAGCTGCTCGCCTTAGCCCCATATTCAGCACAGAAGAACTCCAAGGGAGAGCTCGAGATTCGTCGCAGTTGGATCTTTACCATATATTCAGCCAGCTTATGTGTGATTATGGGTGAGTAACCTAACCAGATCAGTGTGTGGAACTGTTACTGATGGCGCCTTTCTTTGGAAATGTTTCGCCATTAGTTTTCCTCACATATCGTGGACTTCTTTTTGATGCTAATTCGAAAATTCCAGTTCGGTAAGTTTGTCCTTGTATTTATGTATTCACAATTTTTCGTCCTACACAATATAGTCTTCGCAATTCGATCGTGCAGTAATGCAGCGTTTTTAAAAATTACTATTCTATCGAAAATCACACGTAGAATAAGCTTTTTGATTCCCGGCGTCCTTGGAATCCCCTCATTGAACGACCTATGACTGTCAGTTGCCAATGATTCCCATTGGAATCGAGGGTCAATTTCCCTTTTTAATTTGACACTAAACGTGTTTTAATATGATTGTCAATTTAAGTAAGCTGCAGAAATGTATTTTCTAAGACTTAACTTTGTCTTTGAAATCATTGTTCTAATTTTTGGCTATATTTTTTTATATCACTTATTTTTTGGCAAATATTTGTAGACGACGATATATTTTTTTATTGCTTTTAAATGCATTTAGTTTAAAGAAATTGTTTTTGGCAAAAAAAAAAAAAATAAATAACATCATCAGTTAAAAAATAACTTTAACAAAATAATTGTTGATATACATAAGTATGTAATATTATTAAGCTAGTTAGCATTTAATAAATTACGTTTTTGATTTATTATAAGAGTAAAATGTGTACAGCCAATTTTCGGGCTTAAAAAAGTTTAAAGTATTTCGAATTATGCTTAAAGTTAAATTTGTTATCGAGTTCTCTATTGTGAGATATTGCCATTCAGTAGATCTTTTTCTGGGACCTTTGGGTTTGGCAGATAGCCTTGAGAATCAGTCTCACGAAATACTCAAGCAACAGGCCGGAATGTAGGGCGAGGAAGATATGGTGGCCTCTCATAGCCAGGATCCGCTTCGCGAACAACTCGGGCAACAGGGCGGAAAGTAGGACGAGGAAGATATGGGGGCTTGTCGTGTCCAGGATCAGCTTCTCGAACAACTCGAGCGATAGGGCGGAAAGTAGGACGAGGAAGATATGGCGGCTTGTCGTGACCAGGATCAGCTTTGCGAACTACTCGAGCGACAGGGCGAAAAGTAGGACGAGGAAGATATGGCGGCTTGTCGTGTCCAGGATCAGCTTCACGGACAACTCGGGCCACCGGACGGAAGGTGGGACGAGGAAGATATGGGGGCTTGTCGTGTCCAGGATCAGCTTCACGGACAACTCGGGCCACCGGACGGAAGGTGGGACGAGGAAGATATGGGGGCTTGTCGTGACCAGGATCAGCTTCGCGAACTACTCGAGCGACAGGGCGAAAAGTAGGGCGAGGAAGATATGGCGGTTTGTCGTGTCCAGGATCCGCCTCTCTAACAGCTCGGGAATACGGACGGAACGTTGGTCGTGGTCGATATGGAGGCCTCTCATAGCCCGAGACGGCCAAAACGCAGATCGAAAGCAGCAGCAATGTGATTGCGAACTTCATTTTCGCTATTTTGACTGATTGTTATTGATTCCGATTGAACGAAGAGTCGACGCTTTTATAGGCAAGCTGCGCTTTATATCAATTACGCTTCAGTGCGGTGATTTTTGAGGTGCGCTGGGGGGACTTACACGTTTTATTCTGTTGGCAATATGTGACCTGAGAAACAATTTATGTATTTCATTTGCGAGCTACGCATGATAAGTTTGAAACCTTATCAGCATCGAATGCAGGACCATTAAAAAGGGGGATGTTTTATAAATGTAATGTACTTAAAGTATGTACATATGTAGAATGAATAAGAATACTTTTATTCATTATATTATATGGCAACAGACGTGGTTATAATTCAACATTGTGGGGTATTTAAATTTACTTGAAGTTGTCTAAATATTAGATACAAAATGACTACTACCCAAAAGTAGTCAACATTCCTTTTTATATATAACGAATTGCTATACTCTATTTTCTTTTAAATTCACGCTTATATTATTTTTTGTACATAAATTCAGATAATCTTTATGCACAAATTTGAATTTTTAGTAGCCTTCATAAGTATAGATTATTGAACATGTGTTTTTTTAATAAGTACACAAATGAGATTAATACTTTGGAAACACCTATGAAAAATAGTTTAACCAACATCTTTTGTTTTGATAGTCCGATTTGCACCAACACTACAGGGTATATTAGGAGTGTTGCGCATAGATGATAGACCAATTTCTTGATTTATATATTGTGGGCGAAGGAGGCATGGTATTTAAAGTTGAAAAAAAAAAAAAACTTGATATGCACCACGAATGCTGGAGTCCACATACCAAATTTGGGGTCTCTAGCTATTATTACCTTTCAAATTATCTTAAGCTTATTGGTTAAACCATCTGCTAACAATATAAACCTTATAGTTTTAATTTTTCTGTAATATGCTGTAAGATGGAACTCAAGCCCCTTCAAATACTCACAAGTCGGTAACATGAATTTCAGGCACAAAGTTTATTCATGTCGCATTCACGTTTCCTTGAGATTACAAAAAATCACCGCATATGTAAATCCCCCCAAAATCATAGCTCAAGCGACAATCAATAAAAGCAGCTAGACTCCAAGCGATCAACAACAATCTCGTTTTGGCAAGCTTACAAGAATGAAGTTCGCAATCACATTGCTGCTGCTTTCGATCTGCGCTCTGGCCGTCTCCGGCTATGAGAGGCCTCCATATCGACCACGACCAACGTTCCGTCCGTATTCCCGGGCTGTTAGAGAGGCGGATCCTGGACACGACAAACCGCCATATCTTCCTCGCCCTACTTTTCGCCCTGTCGCTCGAGTAGTTCGCGAAGCTGATCCTGGTCACGACAAGCCACCATATCTTCCTCGTCCCACCTTCCGTCCGGTAGCCCGAGTTGTCCGTGAAGCTGATCCTGGACACGACAAGCCACCATATCTTCCTCGTCCCACCTTTAGACCAGTTGCCCGAGTGGTTCGCGAAGCTGATCCTGGTCACGACAAGCCCCCATATCTTCCTCGTCCTACTTTCCGTCCGGTGGGCCGTGTTGTTCGCGAAGCTGATCCTGGACACGACAAGCCGCCATATCTTCCTCGTCCTACTTTCCGCCCTGTTGGCCGAGTGGTTCGCGAAGCTGATCCTGGACATGACAAGCCGCCATATCTTCCTCGTCCCACCTTTAGACCAGTTGCCCGAGTGGTTCGCGAAGCTGATCCTGGTCACGACAAGCCCCCATATCTTCCTCGTTCTACTTTCCGTCCGGTGGGCCGTGTTGTTCGCGAAGCTGATCCTGGACACGACAAGCCGCCATATCTTCCTCGTCCTACTTTCCGCCCTGTTGGCCGAGTGGTTCGAGAAGCTGATCCTGGACATGACAAGCCGCCATATCTTCCTCGTCCTACTTTCCGCCCTGTTTCCCGAGTGGTTCGCGAAGCTGATCCTGGCCATGAGAGACCACCATATCTTCCTCGCCCCACATTCCGGCCTATTGGACGCTGGTGAAGCGCTTTGCGAAACTGACTCAAAAATTGTTGATGAGTATATAATTTAATTAGGCAGGTTCAGAATGAATATAAAAATACAAATATTTAAATTTATAACGAAAATAAAGCATATCAATATTTTTCACACAAACGCAACGAATTGCAATCAGTTATCAACTCTATAATACTCTTTAATATAGTGTAATGACCGCCCCAAAGCAAGGTTTACTGGTAATAAATATGTACATGATTTGTAAATACCTGAGTTGTATCTTCTAAATATCTGAAGCATACTTTTAGGAGCAATCAAAAACAGTATGACTTGTGTGGAACTTCTTATGCAGTGGAAGCTGTTCGATTTCCTCCTTGCCTCATGTCCTCTTTGTCTGCTTGTGTGTGTATGTGTGTCAGTCTTAATGTGGTTTGCAACACCTGAAGTAACTGTAAATTCGAATAAACTCCAACAAATCAAAAGCGCATCTTTCAGAATGAAATCGGCGACATCAAAAGTGGTGACCGCATCAGATGTATCCGTTGTTGTGCTCGCCATTGTAGCGGGCGTCTACTGTGGCATCTTTGGACTGCGTGCCACACAGGAGCTGAACACGCGACTGCATCGGGTATATTCGCAATATGGATACCTTTGGTATCTATACAATATATTCACTTTCTTGCAGATCGACAGCACGCTGAGCGCCTACAACAACTACAGGCGGGATCGTTGGCGTGCCTTTGGCATGGCGAGTATTTCGCTGGTGGTGATTGGCATACTCCTTGGCCTGGATGTGTGGACGTGGGTGCGCATGGCGCAGCAAATGAATATCAATAAATCGGACACGGGTAACGCGAATGTCACTTAACGCCAAGGTCCTGTATTAATCCCTCATCTTCAATCGACAGAGCTCAACGTACAGTGGTACATTCCCTTCTATAGCCTCTACTTTATACTCACTGGACTCCACATTCACTTTGCTAACACGGCCTATGGTCTGGGCAGGCGTTATGGGCGTCTGAATCTGATGCTACGCACCAGTTATCTGGGCGGTGAGTTCGCAGTATCTTCTACAATTGCAGTACTAACCACCGATCTTCTCCAGACAAGTCGTATGCCAGCGTATCCAATCTGGTCAAGGTGAATACTGTGAGAACGATCAGCTTCAATCCAATGATGCCCACGGCTCTGCACGCCAGTCTGACCAAGTTGAATAGCGAGATGCTGGCCAACGAATCGGCAGCCAAGAACAAGAGTCTGGTCATCAGAGCCATGGCCGACAACCACGAATCTTTGGGCAAATGCGTGCGTCTGCTCTCCAGGTGGAATCACATGAATAGGCTGATAATCTAACATCATCATATCATTACCTTGCTTAATCATTGCAGCTCCTATGGCATTGCTGTGCTGTTCATATTGGTTTCGTGTCTGCTGCACTTGGTGGCCACCGCTTACTTTTTGTTCCTGGAGATGCTCAACAAGCGGGACAACGGATATGTCTGGGTGCAAATGCTGTGGATCATCTTTCATTTCCTGCGCCTTCTGATGGTCGTCGAGCCATGTCATCTTGCGGCTCGCGAATCCCGCAAAACCATTCAGATTGTCTGCGAAATCGAGCGCAAGGTTTTCGAGCCCATCTTGGCAGAGGAGACCAAGAAGTTCTGGCAGCAGCTGCTTGTTGTTGATTCCGACTTCTCGGCCAGCGGATTGTGTCGTGTCAATCGCACCATTTTAACATCGGTAAGTTACAAGCTTTAATTTACAATGCGATTAAACAATGACAATAATTGATTTTCATAGTTTGCGTCGGCCATTGCCACTTATCTGGTGATACTAATACAATTTCAGAAGACAAACGGTTGAACGATTCGTCGATTATAGTTTTAGGTATACAAAAAGGTTGCTTTTATTAACACTATTCGGAATTCTTATTTGTGTGTTTAAGTCTGTCATTGCGAATGCAAAATAATAAAGAGAAAACTTGGTTTTTTTTTTTTTGGGTATTTTCGGAAAACGTAATTCAAAATGTAACATTTAAGCCAACTAATTTCCAGGACTACTTCAACGGACATTATAATTATAATTAGTTGTTCATTTGAATTATGTTTAAGCTACTTGTATTTGTATTAAAAACTCGCATTTGAGTACTCAGAAACCCTTCTGGTACTGCTTTGTCTCCATGCGCTGTTGAAGCAGCTCCAACTGTCGCCTGGCCTCGCATTGTGGAAAGTTGTTTAGATCGTAGTATTGAGGTGCTAAGCTAAGCAACCACTCCGCTGTAATTATTGAATGGAATGTAGATGTAGTTGAGAGAGTAAAAAGAGGGGATTTAAAGCTACTCACGCTTCACATCGGTGACCGTGCGTATGTAGTTCTTGGTGGTCAGCACGAATTCATTGTAGATGACCCAGTCGGGCTTGTGATCCAGACATGTGGATGGATGCAGCTGCACAATCTGGTTATCCTTGATGGTCAAATAATGGCCAGTGCGCTCCAGATGCGCCACCTGCATGAAGAAACCCTGCACGAGAGCCTTGCGAATGTTCACATAATAATCCTTGGATGTGAACTCTGTGCTGGAGCGCTTCAAGTTGAAGCGATCCATAATTCTGGCCAACTGTTGTCGCACATTGTCGGCGCTCTTCAACGAGCGGAAGTTAATAAAGTTCTCGTAGCACCAGTTGGGATCCTCGCTGCCTGTTGGACAAACACAAATCATAAGTTCATTTAAAGAGAATAGTAAAGAATGAATTTTAATACTTACTCTGCTTGAAGGCGTGGTAAACATTCAGCAATGTGAGATGATCCCCGTCAATGTGGGCAAAGCGCATCTTGGCCTCGTCGGCTACCTTCTTTGCCTCATTGGGACGCACGAAACATTGTGGCACTTTGTTGATTGATGTTTTGGTGTTTGAATTGGTTTGTTTTTGTTTGATTAAGCGCAAGTTCAAAACGTGTTTCTTATGTTTTTACATTAAACAAATAGACTGTGCTTACAGTTTTTGTCAGCTAGGCAATCTAGAGGCTTGATTCAAAGATTGATTGCATTTGTGAGTTGCAGGTGCGTTCTTAACCAGCGGCAATTACAACATTATAAAATAGTCACAACAATTGCCGCGTCGCATTTCATTAAAAAATGATTGCATCGATTGCAACGCACATGCAACTTTGCTTTTTCGTGGTGAATGCAAAGAACAAATAAATTGAACAAACTTTTTTCTTTGCACTTGAAATTACATTTAGAATTTGAAGTCAGCGTTCGTCGATTGCGGTTGTCGTCGATGGAAAGACTTAGGAGCTATTCACATTAGCTTAAAGTGGTACAGGTTAAGTATTCTCTCACATTAAGCTAATGTTCTTGCCTTATGACTAAAGAAACCCCCACTAATCTCAGCTAGCTGGTTTTCAATTTGTAGGAGAACCCAATCCACAACTCTCTAAACAGTATCGAGTAATGCACTTAAAAGGCCGATATTAATTGCCTGCTCAGCGCTGCGTCTATTGAACCTCGACTTATAAAGTTAACACACGAAATTTGTGCCTCACCCGACAGCATAGCCGTAATTGAAAGAATCTCGTTGGAGCAGTTGTGCTGGCAACTGGCAATCAGCATCTTGGCCAGTTGCGGATCCAATGGGAATTCAGACATCACTGCGCCGAGATCCGTCAGATTGCCGTCGTCATCGAGGGCGGCCAAATAGTTGAGCAGTTCCAGCGCACGCATCAGAGTCTCCGGTGCTGGTGGATCCATAAAGTCAAAGTGCACCAGGTCATCGATACCCAGTTTCTTCAGCTGCAGCACCACAGTGCCTATAAGAATGCAAAATCAATTGGAATTAGCGTTGCCAATCAGGAATTAAGCGTGTGCAACTTACCCAAATTAGAGCGCAGAATCTCGGGGTATGTGTTGTCCTGCATCTCGTTCTTGAACGCCTTTTCCGTGTACAGGCGGAAGCATTTGCCGGGCCGTGTACGTCCGGCTCGACCGGCACGCTGCTGGGCCGATGCCTTAGATATGGGTGAAACAAGCAAACTCTCGACACGAATACGAGGATTGTAGACCTTCTGCTTGGCAAAGCCGGGATCAATGACGAACACAACGCCGTCAATGGTGAGCGAAGTCTCGGCGATGTTGGTAGACACCACAACTTTGCGACCAATGGCGCCATTGGCATTTGGCGGTGGTGCCGCCTCAAAGATGCGCTGCTGCAGATTTGGCGGCAGCGTTGAGTACAAGGGAATGCACTTGAGTTCGCCAATCTCCGAGCCTAGATTGTCAATTTCACGCTTGATACGCTTGCAGGCCTCCTCGATTTCCTCCTGACCTGTGAGGAACATCAGTATATCACCTGTAGAAAGAGAAACGTTGAGCAAATGCTTCATTGAAAATGAATCTGAGACAAACCCTCAATTTCCTCGCACATGTGAATTTGAATAACTGTCCGAATGGCCGCCTCTAGATAATCGCGCTCCGGCTCGGGTGTATAGAATATCTCGACGGGATGCGTGCGTCCCGGCACATTCATGAGCGGCGCATTGTCAAAGTACTGCTGGAACTTGCCGGCATCGAGCGTGGCCGACATCACGACCAGTTTCAGATCGTTACGCTGACGAATCACCTCCTTGAGCACACCCATCAATATGTCTGTGGCCAGCGTACGTTCGTGAGCCTCATCCAGCAATATGACCTGATACTGCTCCAGCATGGGATCGGACATGGCTTCACGCAACAACATACCGTCTGTCATGTACTTGAGCAGCGTCTTGGGCGACGAGCAGTCCTCGAAACGTATGGAGTAGCCGACTTCCTCGCCCAGAATAACGTCCATTTCCTCGGACACACGCTGGGCCACCGACATGGCGGCCACACGACGCGGCTGTGTGCAGGAAACTCCTTTGCGTCCCTTCGACACGGCAAAGTCCACGCACCATTGTGGTATCTGTGTTGTTTTGCCTGATCCCGTTTCGCCCACCAACACAATGCATTGATGCTGACTTAGTAGACGCATAAAATCTGCCTGGTACTCAAATACCGGCAGCGATATGCGTTTTTTGTACAAGTTTTGGTAGCGAGTTGAGTAAGGCTTGTTTGTGAAGGGATTCATGGTTGGCGGCTGTTGTAAGAAAAACATGCAAAACGTTTAAAAGTTGGTGAGTCGAAGATGAGTCAGCATATTTAATTGGATAGTGAAAAAACTTACCTGTTTGCTGGGCACAAATCCGCCCAGTATCTGGGCAACGGTGCCGGCCGCAGAAGCCGCTGCCGCTGATGTTGAAGCCTCCGTTTCTCTCCTCAAAGGAATAGCAAGAAAAATGAGTATAGCTGCATCGCGAATATATGTGGGAATTTAGGCCTATACTTACTTCTTTTTGGTTGTGTACGTTTCTCCCACTTCAATGCGGCGTTTCGACATCTTGTTGGTTTATATTTAAACGCACAAACTATAGCAAAAAGTTTTTGCACAAATAAAAAACACGCGCTGAAAGCAACGTGAAATACGAAGTTGTGAGTGTGACCGCAGCTTCAATACGCAAAAATACTCCTTGATACGGCACATATATACCAAAATATACCACATCCGTGATTACCGACAGCTAGCAGAAGGCGCCACTATTTAAACAGTTATTGTTTAACAGCTTTATCAATTAAATACTATACAGTGTGTAAAGAAATTTATTTATTATCACTTCTTATTTCAATTGGAATTCAAAAAAGTAAAACGATCACCCACATTATTTATTAAATGTATAGGCTGAATTTTGAAATGTTTGTAATGGGCACACTGTTAACCAAATGCAATCGAACAGTGAATAATTCATGCAGAACGTATCGATACCTAACTAGAATGGATATCAATGTATCGGACTTGTTTTTAATACCGATTGCTCTTGTGTGTGCGCATCATTATCGATTCTGCAGTTTTTTTGCACTAAGTATTTGAGCTGATCACAAAATGTATACAAAACCGCAGAGTTCAATGTAAAAAATAGCTACGAAAGTGACTAAACACAATGGAGATACCCATTCAAGTGGCTGTGCGCATTTATCCCCACGCTGAACTTCACGCAAAGCCCCAGCTCAAGGCCACAGACGATGGCGACGCAGAGCCAGACAAACCACAATTGGAGCTGCCTTCGTCGCCTGCGCCACCGCCGCCCTCGCCACCATCGCCATCGACAGAATTAGATGCCAACGGCAATAGCGACAAAGAAGCTGCTCCGTTGAATACAAATGATACGCCGGAGAATGGCAGCTGCGTGCAAGCCATACCAATTACTGCATCGGCTCTCGGCCTGCCCAGCGCCTTGCCCGGCGGAGCGCCACTGGACAGCATTGCTGCGGGGCTCATACAGGTGGGCGCACACACGGTGCCCGTGACGCACGCCCTGCCCAGCAGCAGCACCCAGAGCCAGGTCTACCATCAGACGGTGTTTCCCCTGATCAGCCTGTTCCTGGAGGGTTTCGATGCCTCGGTAGTCACCTATGGACAGCGTCATACGGGCAAAACTTATACGCTCTACGGCCATGGCTTTGAGTGTGTCTACGGCGAGGCGGATCAGGGTGTTGTCCAGCGCTGTGTCCGTGAAATCTTCACGCATATTGCAGCACATACGGGTAAATTCGTGGCGAATTCGACATCTTATAGATCAGCCTAAAATCCAGATTTATCTCCCCTAGAACGTACTTATGCTGTCAATGTGGGCTTTGTGGAGATCTGCAACGGCGAAGTGCGCGATCTGTTGGGCATTGGCAACATCCAATGTCGCAGCGTTGAGGAGGTGTTCCATTGGCTCAAGTTGGGCTTGAGCAAGAAGCTGGAACCTCCTGCGCATACGCTGTTTACCATGACACTCGAACAGCAGTGGATCTCAAAGGATGGCCTCATCCAGCATCGCCTCTCAACGGCTAGTTTCTCGGATCTGAGCGGCACCGATCGCTGTGGCGAATCGCCACCTGGCTATCCGCGTGATCCGGGCCTGCACATGCTGGAGCAGGTGATCAACACACTGACAGATCCTGGTATCATGTACAGCGTCAACGGCAATATTCCATATGGCCAGAGCACGTTGACAACTCTACTGAAAGACTCATTTGGCGGTCGAGCGCAGACTTTGGTAATTCTGTGTGTCTCGCCGCTGGAACAGCATCTCACCGAGACGCTGGGCAATCTGCAGTTCGGCTATAAGGTGCAGTGTGTGCGCAATTATGTCATCATGAACACATTCTCCGACGACAATACGCCAATATCACCAGAGACGCTTCCCAACGACCAAGCGATGATTGACAGAGCGGCGCTAATGGCAGCCATGGGTGCGCCCAATACGGACAATTTTGGGCTGCAGTTTGCGGCTAGTCAATGGTTCAAACTGGTGTCTAATGCAGAGGGACTTTTTGCCAAGTAAGTCCAAGCATTTAAAGTACATTTCGTTCACTGATCTAAAACTTATTGAGTTAGGTTAATTGGCTCGAATGCTGTGACAGAGGTGGAGAAGGAACAGATGGAGGAGTGGCTCTTTCTGAAACAGGAGTGCGAGGAGTGCCTGAGTTCCAGCGATGTTCTGCGCCAGCAGAAGCCACTGGTGCCCATTGAGGAGGCCGAGGAGCCCGAATCGGTTAGTGAACCGGAAACATCGTGCCAGCAGAACTCGGACAATGACAGCGACAATGAATCGCAAGGTCCAGATCTAGATGACAAGCTTGACAGTCTTATGGATGAGTTTCGTTCTAAAACAGATACTCTCATCAAGGCCAAGCACGAGGAGTTTATGCTCAAGCAGCCCAATGCTGTGATGCAGAGCCAAGACAAGGATGCGGAACAATTGAAGCTGGAGGCAGCCGCTGAGGTTGAGCGATGTGATGAACGCAAAGCAAGCACTGGTGGTAAGTATGTGCAAGTGTTGCAAGTGTATCAAATATAAATGTGCAATCGTTGCAGGTCGTCGACGCAGCATTCAGCCAGGTGCTAGCTTGAGCACCGCGGAGCTGGCAATGCTGAATCGCGTCGCCTCACAGACAACTGGCGTCGAACTTGTGGCGGAACTTGATCCGTTGGAGAGTGCAGCAGGCGTCTCGACGGCAGTCGTTGTGGCTGCTGTCAGCGAACCTATTGAGCAGGTTCAGAAGAAGATGCGTAAGTTGAACGCGGATATTGAGGCACGTCAGCGCCAGCTGAAGGAAATCGAACAGACCATGCAGCTGAAGCAGAACATAATCAGTGAGCTGGTGAAGAACCGCGAGACGCGCACTCATGTCAAACAGCGTTTCCACAAGAAGAAGGCCAAGTTAGATGCCGAGTGCGAGAAGGCCAAGAAGCATATGGCCAAGGCTCTGGTGCAGGGCAAGGAGAAGGCGGAGGTGGAACGATGGGGTGCCATTGTGGCGCACATTGAGCATCGACTCGAGGATCTCAACTCCATGAAGCACATTGCTGGCGAAAGTGGACAGAAGCTGAAGAAACTGCAGCAATCGGTGGCCGAGTCGCGCAAACAAATCGAAGAGGTGCAAAAGAAGCTGAAGAAGGAGTGCAAGTTGCGCGATCAGCTGGAGGCCGAGCTGAAGACCCTGAAGGAGTCTTCACTAGTCAAGCTGGAACCGCATCCCGAGCAGCTGAAGGCGGTGCAGGCCCGCATCACCCACCTGGATCACATATTACGTGAAAAGTCCGAGAATCTGGAGCTGGGCGATGCCAGCGAACAGTCGCCCAGGGAGCAGGAAGGTTTGCGCCACGAGATACGCAATTTGCGGCGCACACGTGACCATTTGCTGGAGCAGCGTTGCATGCTGGATCGCAAGCTGAAGCGCGACAAAATGCTGACGCAACGCGAGGAGCGTAAACTGCTCGAATGTGACGAGGCCATCATGGCCATCGACGAGGCCATCGAGTTCAAGAACGAACTGATCTGCGGTCGCAAATCCATTGACCTGTCCACCGAGCGACTGCAGCGCGAGAAGGGCGAACAGATGCTGATGGCACGCCTCAACAAACTGTCCTCGGAAGAGATGCGCACGCTGCTCTACAAGTACTTTGTTAAGGTCATCGATTTGCGCGATTCGTCGCGCAAACTGGAGCAGCAGCTGATGCAGCTGGAGCGTGAACGCGACGCCTGGGAATGGAAGGAACGTGTGCTCTCCAATGCGGTGCGCCAGGCACGACTCGAGGGCGAGCGGAATGCGGTGCTGCTGCAGCGTCAGCACGAGACAAAGCTGACGTTGATGCTGCGTCACCTGGCCGAGGAGTCGTCCACCAGTTCGGCTAGCTATGGCGAACGGGCTCTGGCCCCGGTTAATCCGCAGGCGAGCAGTGATTTCGATTATGAGCTGGACTTTTACAAGACAACCGGAGACAAAGTGATGCTGAAGACGCCCCAAGCCAAACCGACGCCCGCCGTGCTCGAAAAGTACAAGGACAAGGAGCGCAGCGGTGGTCGCAACATCTTTGCCAAGTTCCAGGTGCTCACACGCTATGCTTCGGCAGCGGCGGCTGCTGCTGGCTCCTCCTCCACCGCCGATGAGTCGACGGCGCTGATAGAGACCACAACCACAACGGCGACCACAACCACGACCACAGCAACTACGAGCACAGCTGCAGCGGCAGCGATGAGCAGGGGCGGCAAGGAGCATGCGCTGGTCAACATCAATCAGGATCAGCTGAAGCGTTTGATGCCGGCGCCAACATCCACAAAGGTCACGCGACAAAAGAACAAAATCATCATACAGGACGCCACGCGCAATAACTAGAAAATAGATCACGAATTTACCAAGTAAAGGCATCTTTGCATCTGTCTCGAATCTGTCAACAAAATACTCAAAGAACAAAGACGTCCAACAGACTTACCAAGGTTTTCATCAATAAGCCAAAACTCCTTTCAAACCCATCTGAACTAAAGCATTTAAATCCCTTGACTGGCAATTGTAAAGACTTGACAACTGTTACTTAAAATACTCGCAATTTAGTAATCCAAAAAACAACAACAAAAAACAGAACATGCTCAAATTGTTAAGTTATACGTTTGCAAGCACTTGTTTGATGTATGTTTAATGCGTACATGCGTTAATATTGTATATGTATATTAATATTTTAGTTGTAAGTTTTTTCGCATTTAAGTTTTCTTAAGTCATAAGTCTCTGTCCCAGATTGTGCTATTTATTTGTTTACCACATTTTATTTACGTTACGTTTGTAAGCAATTATTACAACTATGTCTTCCCACTCAAAACCGATAAACGAGCTCAAATAATCGTATGATTTACTTTTAGTACTTATTGCATTTACACAATAATTATTATGTTATCCCTTAAGATACAAATCAAAAACATTTCGGTTGTGTTTATTGCTATTCATAAGTTATCCCCATGTCGAGGATCATACTTTATATATGAAAAAAATGCTCAAAGTCAAAATGAATATATACAGATAATATATATATGTATAATTTGTATGCGTAAAACTGATATTTTTGCGTAGAAATCATATTCCGAATAAAAAAAAGTATTTTAACAGCAGCATCAACTTGTTTTCCACATTATTTTATCGCATGCGAGCAATTCGCTCGGCATCAACAGGTGCTCGCTGAGAATATCCCTTGGAATTTCCCAAACAATTACCCCTCCACAAATACACTCACACCCTCTGAAGAGAGAGCGCACAGCAAAATGGCCGGCCGCTGCGGAGCAACTGCTGAGCAGAGTGGCAAGTCAGTCTTGTTTGGACCGTCGAGCGGTGATTGTCAAACGTAGGGAAGCCGGAGTGTACGTCAGCGTTATCATAGATTGCCATTGTGTGTGTGTGTAAGAATTGTTTTGGCTACGGTTACGGTTACGGATACGGTACGCTACTTGCACACCCCCGCAAACCGGTTCGCTGGTGGTGGTTCAATCATTAGCGCGCTTTGTGTGCTGTGCGTTCGCATCCAGTTGAAAATTAAAATGCAAAAGCAAAAGCAATAAATAAATAAATAAATACAACAAAATTGTTCAAAAGCAGAGCAAAAGCAGCAGCGTTTAGCTGTCGCGGCTGTTTGTTGTTGTGGTTTGTGTGCGAAGTGTAGCAGTTTTTTGTGCAGAGTCGCCACCCCAGTGGATTAGTGGCACCCTGTTACAATTTGCTCACACTCATTGTGCTTGTGTGTGTTTGTGTGCATTAACATTAACTAAACCAACCGAATAACTCAAAACCCAAATCCAAATCGAATAAACGGTAAGAAGCAAGTACAACAATTTTGCATATATCTTTCGCTGTCTGGCAACTTCTTTGTGCGAATGTGTTTCCCTGTGCGTGTGTGTGTGTGTGTGTCGTCTGCTGTTGTTGTTGTTATCATAGTTATACACGCCCATGGCCCCCACCAACACCCCCTGTTCACAGGGTGACTGCAAAATGACTGCAGAGCCATTTGTGCAACATTATTGCAGCATGCAGCGTCTTCACCAAGGAATCGGATCAAGTTTGGCCCCAGCTTCCTATTGATTTTTCGCCAAAAACTAAAGTTTTCCCTTTGGCGAATCCACTTTGTTACTTTCCACACTTACACAAACGCATACACAGACACACACACACCCAAACAAAAGGGTGTGTGCTGTATAGAGGCTTGCGATTCAAACTCAATTCGCAAATGCGATTTTTGGATGCCTTGCAAACACATTTCCAACGCCGCAAATGAATGAAAGTTGTAGAATTCAGAAACCTTAGTCTATTCGCTATTATGGTAGCTAAAAGTGCACATTTATTTCAAGCATTTTCATTTAGAAATTTGCGTTTTGCCAAAACGCTCTGCCTGCATTTGTTCAGTGAATTTTTTTTGCGCATGCGCTTTGGCTCTTCGCGACAATCAAAGCAACTCTGCGTTGTTCCTGTGAATGTGTGCGAGTGTGCGTGTGTGTGTGCGTGTATGTATGCAGGCAACCTGCCTGAGCCTTTGTCTCTGTCAGGTAGTTTTCCCTACTCAAGGCAGGCTCAGGGCACTTCGCATCTGAAGCATCCTTTAAAATCCTCTGCAGTTTCCATGTGGCACACATACGTAGCGCACATTGTGCTCCTCCGTGTTTGTGTGTGTGTGTGTGTGTGTTTCTCAGCTTCCCTGTGTATGTGTGAGAACAACCCCTGCCAAGCTGAGAACTCATCTCGTCGTCCCATACCGAAATCCCGTGCAGCTGTCGTTTAACGTTTTTTCCTTTTGGTTTTCTTTATTTGATTTCGCAAGTGTTGCGCTTCTTCTTCGTCTTCCTCTTTGGTCTTTGGCCTCCTCGATGACGCGTCGTCGTCAGCAGGTCTTTCGCCCTTTGCGGCTCTCAACTCACGACATTGTCATCATCATCTGCAGCAGCAGCAGCAGCAGCATCAAAATCTTTTGCGCTGTTGCTAGGCGGAGTTTTTGGCTGCCAACTTTGCAATCCTGTTCAAATTTGTTGCTGCGCCTTCGTCTGTGTCTATTGATTTGCCTTGAATGATAGTCGGAGAATTTTGCAGCTGACTGTGGCTCAAACGAAGGTCAGCTTTGGACCAATCCGAAATCGCAGGGATCCAAGTCTATGGCAAATATTGATTTTGACTTCTGCAGCAAAGGAAAAAGGGTAAACTGAGCAACGGGAACAAACAGGCAAGCAGGCAAATCAAATAATAAAAGCCGAGCAAACAAAACTGTTCATTGTCGTGTCGTTGGTGTTGTTGGCGTTGTTACTGAGACCACAAAGTGCACTTGAATCTCAATTAGGCACAGCGTCCAATGGGTCAGTGAACATGGAAGCGGAATGACTGCACCAAAACTGGACAATTCCTGCGCATTTTATTTCCACTCTTCTCGTTTTTTATCGGTTTTCTGTTTGTTGATGACGAACGATGCACAGCTTGTGGATTGACCCTGCAATGGGCCACTGCACTTTGTGGACCAGACACCCTCTCCCCCTTCCTTGTCTCCCCTGTTTAAACTTCCTCTCCACAAAAAAATAAAAACACATTCTGCTGCAGTAAATGGCAAAATTTATTGGCATTGCCACCCTAATGCACAGACATTTTAGCATTTTAGTTGGCATCGACGGCAAAGGAACCGAAAAACAAGAATGAGTAATAAAATTTGTATTTCGTTGATGTTACCACGCGATTGAGGCATTTCCGGATATCGTCTGATCTAATTACGAGTCTAAAAACATTTCGTTTCCTTGAAAACACTTGAAATTGGCTAGGAGTTGAGTAGGGGATATTTGGTGATATACATATCAATGCGATACAATTATTTATAATAATATCAATGAGTAATTTTCATACATATTATATTGAAAATGAAATAAATAGTTTTTTTTTTAATTTAAAATATTTAATACATTTTTGTAACCATTCAAACTTTTTCGCTCAATTATTATGGCATCAAGAAACTATTAAAAATGAAATAGTAATCTAGGACACAGTATAATTCCATAATGGATGATGGATAAATTGTTGCAGATGCCAACAAATTTACGTTGTTGCTGACTGGACAAATTACTATAATTATTGTATATGAGTCGCATATGAAACTTCCGCACTGTTGTTGACTGATTACCAGATGTTTTCCAAATTGAAACACGCAGTTTTTTGGCATATGAATCGTATATTGAATCGCTTCAATGGGCGCGTCTCTCAACAACCGGCTGAATCATGTTATGAGGCATCACAACAAATGGCACATATCGCACAGAATTGTTTATAGTATAATTTATAAAAATGCGTTCTGTTGCCTGCGGAATTAATCAGCTAGTCGACCTACCCGGCTGTAAAGTGGATCTTGAGCTACATCCATTTACATAGATGTGAAAAGTCTCTTTCAACTTTTCCACCCCAAAGTCCAATGCGCAGCTGTGCAACTGCGTCGTAGTCAAAAAAATTGTCTATCCGCTGGCAAAGTTCATTACACCAATTTGAAAGCTAACAATTGTTCAATCCTCCCTTCAGAGATCGCCACGTGCCCGGCCTGAGGCAGTTGCCAACGTCGCGCTTGCGCCGCACAACCCTCAAGTCTATGATATTAATCCCTAACGCTAACTCTGAAATAGTTGCCTTAAGTTGGACGGCGGTTCGTAAAATGAAATTCATTAAATACGTTCTCAGCGATTGTCACTTCGGAGATACTCTATAAAATAAACAACAAGAGAATGTTAGCTCAGCCAATATATTTTAGACAATTATTCACTATATTTCCATTCGTCAACGAAAATTCCAACTATCTGTTTGCCTATTTGCGTATCTAAATTTAAACTTATTTACAAGCATCTCTCAATTTATTGATTTGTCTATCTTAGCAATCAATACTCGTATTTGCTTTTTATTGGTTATAAAATACATTTGCACAACTCAATTATGAGTAGACTTTAGTTAAGTCTGTTTTTTGCTATGGCCCCTAAGGTATAAATAGAGCCTTGATCATTTGTTGCTATGATAAAATTCACTTAAATTTTAATTAAGCGTTAAAAAGCCAACAAATTGCCACTGAAACTCGCGCAGTCGGATTAGATTCAATATATACAGACTTATGCTACATACAGACATGCTGAGGCGACCAGACAGACATCGTGGAGCTCCGTCGGTCCATGTTTGTGTGTACGGCGAGTTCATAGAGTCGCGACGAATAGTTTCTGTGGCATATGTCAATCCGAGACAGGGGGAGGAAGGCACAGAGACATGGCATTTGATAGATATGGATGGAGTCGTGTGTGTGTTTGTGAGTGTGGAATCGTGACTTCCTGCCCATCATAAAGTTTTAAAAAGCTCGCGAATGTTTCAGGGCAGGAGATGGAAGAGCGGGCAGCCTGCGGAGGGGGGAGGTGATATTTTATGGATGACAAAAGGCACGAGACGATATCGAAGTGTCTGTCCCCTGTTTGAACATTCGCCCATTTGAGGTTTAATTAATGACATCCACATCGACAGTAGTTGCTTGTCTCGCATTTCCCGCTTTTCCTCCCATTTCCTCTAGTTTTCCATTTCAGTTTTCTTCTTGCTATTTTCGCTAATCGTTCGAATGGCTTTATAAATAGTTGGCGTTGTCTGCGGGTCTAATACGACCATCATATTTGGGATTTGTGGACAAATTGCTGACTTGATGGATTTACATAAATGTTCGGTTGGAGCGATGTGCCCGATAAGGTCATAGGTTATTATGCTACATACTATTTATAAAATAAATGCGATTAAGTTGAATCGCTGACATTCTTATCGAAACTTTCTTGCTTCGCCTTTTGCTGAAGGCCGCCACACAAGTTGGCCCATACGCCCACATGCAGATATCAAATTACAAATATATTGTAAAGCAATTTTGCACATTGGGGGGAAAGGGTTTTGTTGTTACGAGTGTTTACTGCTGAGTCTCGTTTTGCTTGAAGGGTTGTCTCTCAGGGGTTGTTGACTAATCGAATTACTTGCATTTCATTAGCAAGGTAAAGATACTTATTTGCTATTGATTAAAATCGATGGTTAGTTTAAGCAGACTAAGATACTTGAAATGTGTAATTCAATTGCTGGAAATTTTTCAATTAATTGAATTAAAATAATTTGATCGTTGGTTAAAAATATTAGGGGTTTCTAAGAATTTTTTTCTATTTTAAATTCATTTTTCAATGTTTTAAAGTCGCATCACAATTGCTGTTATTAAATTACAATTAAAAAATGAAATCTTTGTATTATAGTTATACATTTTAAATTACGGATGCAAATATGAATAAATATTAAATGTAGTATATTGATTTAAAGTAACGTATAAATAGAAAATTTACATATTTTTCGGCGTGTGTTATTTACAACTTTGTCATTTTAATACATTTTAAATATACACCACTGAAAAACGTATATTTAATTTTCAATACCCTCTACAAATTATTGTTTAAAACTAAAGGGCTCTTTTAGTGTTAAGCGACTGCTGCACGTTGATGAATTAAGCCACATTTATGTTAATTAAGCACATTTGCTCTAACCGCAAAGTAACTCTCATACATACATGTAAAAAGGGAGTTTTGCCCCTTCCGATATAATCTATATACATAGTGTTGCTGTATAAGTATTAAGTTTGCTCGGACATGCTACAATAATTTTAAACTTGCTCACTTGGAAGCATATTATATTTTCTCTGTTCTCTGTTTAAAGCTAATCCATTTTGCTCTCAATGTTTGCATTTCATTCCAGCAGCTGAGTCACCGGGTCTGCTCGTTGTCGTCGTCTCCGTCGCCGCGTTCGCCGTGTTACCTACAGTAAAGGGTGTCTTTGAGCCCATTTTGCATAAAATCGATATAGTCAGCGACCACCCTCGAGCGGAGTGTAAAATGGCCTATATGATGCCAAACGAACGCCTCAAATGGCTAACACTGTGCGCAGCTGTTGTTGTGCTTGGTGAGTAATTTTATTTAACTTGTAATCCACATGACTTTTCCTTGGAAAACTGTTTCCGATTTACGAAATGAATAATAAAACGGAAATGTTAAACTATCAATTGATGTAGCCAACTCCACACACTCTTTTATGCAGGGTATGGGGTGTAAAAATAGCTTGTTGCAATAACAAATGGCTGAACAGACACATTTTGGTACAATTCTGTTCTTGCCGCTCTTCTTTTTTTTGTATTCAACTTTTACTTTTACATTTTCCCGGGTTGTGCTCCGGTTTTTGTATTGTTGACACATTCCATATCACACCGGGCCTTATGCTATACAACTTTCATATAACATAACGTAACCATTGCTATGCATTTTTAATTGCGTTGACTTTACATGTAGATTACTTTTGTTTTACTGTAGCATCTCGTTGACTGTTTGCTTTTTGTTATTCTTATTTGTTTGCCGGTTGCCTATGAATGCTGAATGTATCTAGATACACACATGTTTGTGTGTGTGTGAAGCAGCAGATAAACTGCGGTTCATTGCCTGCTGTTGAATGAAAGATATGCGTTGTGGAAGTTCAAAGAGTTCTCTTTATGATTAATGCGCTAGCAAAGCAATCTACGTAACTCTCGTATTATACATACATATATAATTTTGTAGGTCACTCTCTGTAGTGCCACATTCTAATCAGTTCTACTTAAGTAAGCTTTTGTCCATCTGTATGTGATGGATATTTCAACTCATTACTTGAACAGCAAAAACTTCCATTCCATTTATTCAACTGTATTCAATTGTTAGATCATAAATCAGCAATATCTATATCTTATTCATTGAACTCAATTGAATGAATATGCATACTAATGTGCTAGTAATTTGCACCTTTCGAGCAGCAATTGGGTGGGGCAATCGCTTGACCCGGCTGGCAAAAACAAAGGCTTAGATTGTGTCATTGCCGCCTACGAATTGCCGTCAGAATTCTATTCGATTTATGAAGTTTCTTGAAGGTCTGCTCTGAATTCGGAGAGAATCGAATATCTTACGGGTATGCCTTATATGATGCTCATAAATTGAAAGCCAAAGACCCCATTAGAGTGCGGCCCACGTGTCGCATGCGTAATTTGCATTATCAATTAAATGTGCTCGCCGCCCAGCAGCGAAGAGAAACAGAATAAATATGATGCAGAGCAAGTCGCACAATTTGCGGCCAAGCTATAAATAAATTGACACAAAAAATGAGCCAACAAAAATGCACAAAAAAAACGTTGTAATAAGTTTGAACAAAATGTGCAGAAAAAATAAATAATAATGTGCGTCGCGTGCCTAATTTGAAATTTCTGTCGAATTGCTGAAGAAATAATTATGGTTATGTGAGGAATTTCAAACAGTCGAATGAAACTGAAAACTATCGACAAGTCGTAATGAAATTCTGTTGAAATTGTAGTAAAAAAGGGAGGGTAAAAGAACTGTGAATACCTGAAATCAAATAAAATTGGGCGATAGAAGTGTGTGAGGAAAGTAAAGTCAAACAAAACATAATCGTAAAAGCGCAATAACAATAAAAAGCATAACAAAACAATTTATAAACAGCGCATAAAATGCCATAATTTATTACAAGCTTTATTCAAGTTTGATTCAATGAGATACATAATGCCAAGACGCAAAGATACAAACTAAAAGATACAATGCTAAAATTAATTCTCTCGAGCGGCTGCCGCGTTTCTTGCGCTGATTGTGCGGGTCATCATTCAATTGAAATTGATTAAAAACATTTTGCGCCAATTTTCCTTTACATCTGTGTACAGAATAGAGCAAGGCTAATGCTGTACAGGCAAATACCCTGTAATCAGAAGTATGTCTTCATTTCATTGACCCATAAAAGACTTCTCACGATTTATTTTAATTTGTTCATAAAATGTATTAAGCACTTACTTCAATACTTTATGGATCGAGGGTGTTGCAATGTAAACAAGCTTTCATTCACTGTACATAACTGAAACTCTGTGTGCTTATGTTGTGTATATAAATTTGTGTTTTCGTGCATGTTGTGTGCAATCTAAAGTGCATCTTTTGTTTTCGTTGCTGCTGCAACACCACATTTAATTCGCATTTAATTCAATTGGATTGAAATTCAGCTCACAGACTTTGTCTCTGCTAATCGTGGTATTTACAGGAAGCACGTAATTTAACATGGCGCGAATGAAATAATTAAATAAATAGAAAAACATAATGTTATGTTTGATAACTTCAAATGGAATTCAGACCTCTTATGAGTGGACTTCCACCATTGTGACCTTATGAGTCGCATGAATCGCTGTCTTTACTTACTGATAAGTAAATATTATACAAAACAAGATTGCAAAAATATTGCTGTCAATTAATCAGTTATTCCAAAATCAAAATTATGTTAGAATACATTTTTCTTTTGATTAATAATATTTTAAAAAGTACAAGAAACTGTTTTCCCCCAAGTACTTAAGAGCTGTAAATGATTTAGACGTTGACATAATTATACTGCAGAGAAAAATATTAAATTTTCTTGGGCTCAGCGTTTTCACTTTGAGTGAGAAAGAATTCTGAATAGCCGTGGACAGTTATAAGCTCGTTAGTTATATTAACTGGATAACAAGAGGAGATGCTTATTAACTTAACTGTTTAAAAAGTACTTACAGATACAAATTACAATTATAGAAGTTTCTTGGGCTGCATCAGTTGGGCTTTTTTTTATCAAATACAATAAAAATAGTTTGCGTTCTGTGTTTATGTAACGGAGAGCACTCGTAAATTGTATTGAATGGAATGGGAGAATGATCCTCAAGTGAGAGATTAAAGTGAGATGTGTGCTCCACACGCAACCAGATCGGATCATATCAGATCTCTGAACTGGGCTGCCAAAATAAAAGCCATTTCCGTTATGGCATCACAGCGGCGAGACGAAGAAAAGAAATGCTGTGGGGAGGAAACAAAGAGAAAAAAGCGTATAATTACAAATGATTGATGTACACTAGCCGAGGAGAAACCGAGGCACCAAGAGACAAGACTCGAGTATCGCCAGAGAGGAGAGTCGAAGATGCCAATGGAGTCTGCCCCCACTTATGAGAGGCCCCGACGATGGAGGCACATCACACGCGGCGCTTGTCTAAACAACAAAAGGCAGGCTGACAGCCCGGGAAGGCATTGGGCAACGGGATCGGATCGGTTCGGTTCGGAAACCACTCCAGCATGGAAGAGGAGCAGCTGCTGTTACTATAGATTTTTCCTGCACATGATTTATTTTTAATGGCTTTTCCCGAAACGTGTCTCGACGTCTCGCACTCGCATGTTCGATACGGTTTATTATTAGTTATTATGCTTGTGCCAAGTGCCAAGGAATTGTCGACACAGCCGCAGGAATGTCGACTCATTGTTGCCAGCGCCTTCCATATGGAACTGAGGATCCGACAAATACATCATCATTATCATCCGACTGGTTGTATGGACAAAGTTTTGCGCATTTCATTGTTGCAGCAATTTTTGCGTCATTATTTCGAATCACAAGGCAATTTCAGACTCGCATATGGGAGAAAAGGCAATAAGGCAAATAGTTTATGAATGCATTTGAAAACTTTTGTAATACTGTAAAATCTATTTACTTGTTCATCATAAATTCCTTAGAAATCCTCTCGACACTCGACAGCTTGGGCATCAAAGAAGTCACTGCCTCTTTCTGCATTCTTTGGGCCATTAAGAGCATTTGTCATATATTTTGAGCTCATTAACACACTCGAGCAGTCTTTTAAGTATTTCTATAGACAACCCAGATATGTCTAATGTTTCTATATATACGGTTAAGTATGTAAACCTTAAGAATTTTACGAGCTGCATCGCTGACAATTTATGCTGTCTGCAACTTAAAAGATATTTGGGGGATTCAATTTACAAATCGTGTTAAGAGGTGCGTAACTTTTAATGTTCTGCTCGCATAAAAATAAGTTAAGAGGCCAGCTATGCGTAATCCAATTTGTTAATACTCTTGACTGGGGCGAAGGCATATTTTAGTAAAGATTAATTAATGGAAAACTGTGGAGTGGGAAAGTAAATTATTAATTAATTATTGAGTTTAAAGAAATAACTTGACGTTGCAATTTAACTAAAATACTTGTAATTGAACATAATTTTGTAAACGTTATTTATCACACATGATTATGGTTATTGTCAACCAGAGTCACTAATGGTAGTTGTTGGAAGCACATATTCATATATAGTGGATAGTATATGTAACATACTATATATAGTATATGGGCAATTCTCTACAAAGTTTATCCACAACAAACAAATTCGACGTATATAATTTTTTTTGTATCTTTTATTTATATAGAGAAAAAATCAAATTTAACTTTTAACATTTAATTATAACATATTTTGAAATATTTTAATGAAAAGTTGAACAAGTACGAAAGTTCTGTTTAGAACATTTCTCTTCCACGTTTTGTTCTGATTCAGTTTCTTAAAGAGAATCATTATAATTAAAACTTGGCTTAAATTCAAAGAATTTTATGAAAATATAATAGAAACGATGCGATTTTGTGATTTTCTTGAAAACGAACAGTTGACCAAAATCAACCTTTGTGCCAAATATAGTGCTTATAAAGAGCTATAAGTTTGTAAAATTAAAATAAAATTTGTAGTACATGCTTTTTTCAATTTGAATGCCTATGAATGTCGCATTAGAGAATTGATCATATTTATTTCCAACTTTAAATCGGAAAGCGCTTCGACCTACATAACTAAGAATCAGAACGATTTAATAAAATTGTTATTTTCTTAAACCTGTTTTGATATTAATGTTTTCAATATATAAAATATGACTTATATATATTTACAATATATTTAATATGACTTATATGAGTTTTATAGGAGTATATTGATCGTTGAAATTGTTTGACATACAATATATATTTGGCTGTCATCTCCTGGTAAGCGTGGAAGATTTCTTAGCATTTCCAATCATGTTCTTTATTTCCCCTGTCGTCAAATGCTTTCTTAGCTTGTAGTTGGGTTTAAGCACATGTGATTTACATGACAGCTAAAGTGAATCGAATGCGTGTAGTCGACACTCTACTACATATATTTAAATTTAGGGATTGGTTTTTTCTCACATGTTGCTCAAAGATAAAAATACTCTGAAAGTGGCAATAACTAAGTGCTGGTTGTGGTTGTGTACGCACTCGCTGCCAACCACCATCTCCACGGCTTCTGTGTAATAATTATTTCTCCCTCCCTGTCATTCGCATCAACATCAACACTCTGAGAGAAAGAAGGAGAAAAAAAACATATTATTATACTTATTTAATGTCTCTGCTTGGCGATGCCTTCAAAATCGTTTAGAGCCGTGCGCTGTTGCCGCATTTCACTCAACAAGCTTCTGAATGGAGATGGGGATGAGGATAAAGATGGGGAACTGAGAACTGAGAACTGGGTTTCCGCTCCTTTTTCCATACGCTTTGTCAGGCGCTGTCTCTTTTGGGTGGGTGACTTACTGTGTGTGTGTGTGTGTTTTGCTCTTTGAGTTATGTATGCGTAGGTAAAGTGGATAGATATTAAGTTAGTAGCCGAGAATATAAATTTGTTATACACAGAATAACGTAAATAACAATTAGTTGTGAAATGCGATTGGAATCAACGCTTGGTCGCAACACTCAGTAAATTTGAAATTATAAACAGCTCGAAGGAATTGATGAGATTACAGTGGAATTTCAACGCTGAATTATGTGGCGTTAAATTAAAAAGGTTTATCTAAGCGAGGGGGGCTAAGAAAATCTGAAATCTGAACTGTCATCTTTATTAACAATACGAAACAAACAGAAAGAGCGGAGCATTAACATAATTTTGGCGCCCCCATAAAAGAATCAAGCCATAATTTGTAAAATATTTGATTGCCTCGCCCAGCGACAGGCAGCGAGTTGAGGTGACATTTATCAGGCCAACATCATCTACGGCGCGTACGACGAGGCATGACAAGAGCTACCTGCCCCGCCCCGCCCCCTTGCCATGCGACCGCCTTCTGTCACTGCGTTAAATACTTGTACATTTTGTGATGTGTATGTAAACTGAGTCACGTTTTTTGGGGGCTGCCAACTCGTCGTGTGTTTTTGGAGCTTATCGCAGCACTGCAATCGGGCAGACAACAATGACAACAATTCTTTTATTTCGACTTAAAGTTATTTAAAGTTCCATTGCTCGCGTGTTTATGAGTCTTCTTCATAGTGGAAATGTTTCTTTTGCGCCTTGTTCTCGGCCTTAATTAATGCGTCGACAGCGTTTGGTTCGCTTTTAATATGCAAAGCGCGTCGCTCCTTTGTTTTTTATTTTGGTGCTGCTTCATACTCCATGTCTGGGCTGGCCAGCAAGTTGGCAGTCCACTTGGGACGCGCTTCCCCCGAGCTCTTGACACATTCCCATGCACAAACACCCGCACGTGTGCGTGCTCGATGCTCGTGAATGTTGTGCAACGCTTTCAGCGGCAAACAAACCACCCTCTCTCTGTCTCTCTGTCTCTCTGTCTCTATTCATCTCTTCCTCTCTCTCTCGTGCTGTCTATCTGTGTATGGCAGGCAGTCAGCCGGCTCTCGCTTCCCCCAAAAGTACCTCAAAGCGTTAGCAGCGCCAACTTCCACTTCATACTTTGCCCTGCTCGCCGGCATTTCGAGTCGTTGTCGTCATCGAGTTACAGTGGTGACGACTGCGATATGCATCGCAAATGCTTACTTAATAATAATTTAGTACCACAATAAAAGTAAGCATACTGAAGGGAAAAAGCAAATAATAATTATAATAAATAATATAATATTTTTTGTTATTTAAATTCTGCTCTGTACAATTAAATAATATATTTTATAATACTCAAATAATATAACTACTATCTGGTTTATTATTAAAATAAAAGCAAACTGACTAAAGGGAGAATAAAAATTTATATAAGATTTAAGAAATTTGTTGGCCATTAAAATAAAAAAATGTAGCATTAGCTAAAATATTTGAAAAGCAATACATAAATTCTATTACCACGGCTCGTGTTGCTGATGATTTTATCTCATAATAATGCAGTTCCACTTCACTAAGTCCGTACAATGAAGCTCCCATAATTACACATTTATTTCAAGTACAAAAATTGAACGTATGATGAGTATATAGAAAATAACATATAGAGAATAAAGCACTAAATTTAGAGAAATATAGAAAAAAAAGACTTTTTAAATTGTAATGATATAATCAGAATAAAACAGTTTTATGTATATGTACAGAAAAGAACACTTTACCAAGTATAGAAACGAATTCAATTGAGATTAATGAAATAAAACATTTTTCATATTAAGAAGAATAATAGATCAAGAACTATCACATTTCAAATGGCTTGGGACACTGTGGCTGTCGAGACGAATCAACTGCATCATCATGCTCGTCATAAACCGCACTCTGTCTCTCAGCAACTTCACAACAAGATTTCACGTGCTATCACATGGTCTCGCTTTATTTCTCCCTCTCAGTCTCTTTGTGCCGGCATAACATCCCACACCTAAACGGTGTCCCATATTAGCTCCTGTTTGCTTAACGGGTGCCTCACGTGTGTCGCTCCAGATACATGTCACCTTTGCATCAGCGACGCGTCGTCGACTCGACCGCAAGGTGGACACGTTGTGGTTTCGCTTGTCATGCGACTATGTAGCTGGAGATTGGGTTGGAGAACTGTGGTTGGAACTGCTCAACTGCCTACTGTCCGTGGTTGTGGATGTGGCGTAGGCATTGAATGGCATTTTTCGTTACGCATTAGCTAATTGCATTTGGGGCCAACAACTTATAGCTTTTAACAGTTGCCCCTGGCTTTAACGTGACTTTGTGTGGGTCTGAGAAGCACACGATTCGAGTGGGCAAAACTGCAGACCTTTTGCCTCTCTGCTGTGGCGATTCTCGCACAGCTGTCGAACTGGTTTTTCATCTCGCCAGACAGATGTTTGTTGCGCCAAAAAACACGCTTGAATAGCACAGAAACGCTCTCGATACCCATCATTAGTTCAACACTCATTATGAAGTTTCGACTGTTATGTTTGATGAAAATATCATCTATAGTAGATCGCGTGACAGTCGCAGTGTTTGTTGAACACACACCTCCCCCAAGCTGACCTCTCACCTCTTAGCGCTGTGCGTGTTCAATGCTCAATGTGTGGGGCGTATTTGGGTTTTGTGTCATACGTGTGCCTATTGAACTTCTGCGCATTGTTTTGTTCTGTTTTGTTTTTCTTCGTCAGGAAGTTATTAATTTCGAATTTCCTTTTACTTTCCCGCTGAGCATGAAAACGACAGGAATCATTGATGGCTGTAATTACGTCTTGTTTCGGCCTTTGTCTAAGCCTGGGAATCGGTTTATTAGCCAAGACACAAATATTAAAGGGGCGTGGCACGCACTGGCAAATGTGTGGAAGGCTGGGATTGGGCTGGTCATGGCATCGATTTATTTTAATGGAAATTAGAAACTGCTGGGAAGATATTCTATAGCGGTGGATATGGAGCTTGTCTAGCTATAAAAATATGATGATGTGACTTGTTGATGTCAGCATTGACAACAGTCCTAATATTATGCTATAATAATTTATTTAATATTGTTTCAGGTAAAACATGATATAATATGAATGTTTATTTTTATGTTGATATACTATTATGTTTTTGAATGGATTAGAAAGTATTAATATGGGGAATATTAGAGTTAACTCTTTAGGATCAGTTCGCCAAATATAGTATGTGAAATTATGAAAATAATAATTAACATTTAAAGATCATTTGTGGAAATAACTAATTCAGTTCTCAATATAGAGTGTCGGAGTATCTCTGATTAAAATTAATAATATTTAAAAGAAACATTTTGAAATAATAAAATAATAGAGGTGTAATATTTTCCATATGTTAATCTCTTTAAACCATTTTTATATGATTTAAGCAATTAGTTAAGGAACTCTTTGCATCTACAATATTATTCTAACGGTAGTTCGCACTTACTTGAAACTAGTTAAGTGTTGACTTTTAAATTTACGGAACTCCATGTCTATTTGAACTTTATAGTACTTGGAAATATTAAGCAATAAATTATTTTGACAACGCAACGCGACAGCATCGAGACAGACCTTTCCTGTGGTTAGAAATATATTTCCTATTACTCATCCAAGTCGTCGCACACATTACGTATACGCACACACATGCATGCACCAATCTATTGCTTAGCTCGTTTATTTGTTTACTTAACATTCAATTCATTTGCGAGTGCGGTTTGCGTTAATGTTTGCTTACAGTGGCGCCATTTATTTGACACGCCGCGGCGTCTCGGAGAAGTCAAAGACTCGAGCAGTGGAAGACTGGTAGCTCCCACGTAGTACTTGAATGTAGTCTGGGAACTTGCCGCCGCTGTGGGGCACGGATCGAGAACTGCAACTCAGATGACCTTAGCTTCCCATCAGCGCCAATTGCAATTCCCTCTGATTAATCATTTCGCCTCATAATTGCGTTTACACAGACAATTGACAGTCTGTATATAGCATAGAAATGTTGTGTAGTTACACTTACGTTCCTGCTTTATCTGACTGCATGTTTGTATGCACTATATACATATATGTAATTGGAAAATTGCGCTTCAGAAATTGAGTGGCTCGAGTTGTGTTGTTGTCGCTGTTGCTGCTCCCCTCGTGGTTGTTGGGCAGCTGGTAACGTCACCGCTTTGCTGAATGATATCGACGATCTGGAACCGGTTTCTTCAGTTTGTTTATTCAGTTTTTGGTTTGCCAAAAAGCAAAAAAAACTTTAGGCTAGGGCAAAAAGTGACCGGGCCACTTTGTCTGTTGACCATTGAAGAGAAGAAGAAACACCTGCTGCAAATCTTTGCGAAAAAACTGAAGCTGCCGAAAAGGTAAAACAACGTGCAGAAGAATCCACAAAGCAAAACAAAACAAAACAGATCAACAGCAAAGGCAGCTGGTGTCGGTGTCAAGGAGAATCATCCGACAAACACAAAGGCAAAAGTGAATTCGGCGAAAGAGAAACAAATTATTATCTCTCTCTCTCAATCTACCAAGCTTCCCTCTCTCTTTGTCTCTCTGTTTGCAAAAGTGCAATGAAATTAACCAAGGATCTTGAATGGAAATCATTTACTTCTTATACGATTTCTGCGGGTGTCGTGTTTTTGTCATAAAACCAGAAATTTACGATCACATTAAGTAAAGCAACCAGCTTCAGTATCTTCGCTCTCTTCATAAGCACTACTATTTCTATGTTATTAGCAAAAAACTTTGTTTCTAATCGTTTTCTCAGTGCCCAAACTGAAAAGCAGATGTGTAACAGCTGCAAGATATGAGTATGAGAATATAATTGGATTTGCGGTGTTCCATTTGCCATTTTCACGATTATTCTTATTCTGCTCTTCTCTGTATATGGATATATATACATATATTATATATTGAAGATACTTGTCCCTCCACATGGCCGTCATATGTTTGCCACTGCGCATTTTAAATATTTTAAAAGGAATTTAATTTATGAATTCGCAGCGCGTTGTTGCGCACTTCCTGCGCGTACATAATTAAGGAGTTCTCATTGAGAAACAATCGCGGAATGGAGAAATCAATTTGCTGACCGCAAACCCAACTCAACGCACAGTTTAATGAGTGGGTTTTAAATAAGGGAAACACACGCAAAGGCCAAACTGTCACACACTCTAAATATCTGGTTGTGTTGGACTAATTAATTCGTTTTTCATTCTCCAAATGCCACACAGTGGCATGCCGCTTGCGGCAAGTTCTATGCCGGCTTTTATAGTATTTTACAGAACTATCTAAAAACACTTGCATGCCACGCCCATTGTGCACATGCCCCTTTGCCACTCGGTTCGTTGTTTTTAATTATTCTCTAACAAATTTGTTGCGTTTCGCGTTGTTTGTTTGGAAAGACGAGCTCGGCATAAATTAATGCGAGAGTGGAAATGATAAATTGGACAAGTGGCCACATGACCCAAAAATTCCCCTGTCTGAACTCTGAAGGACATGCAAAATAGTCGTTACAGTAAAGCTCAAAAACAGGGAAATGCAATGAAGTCGTAAATTCCATATGGTTTTACAACAGTTCAAATTATATATTATATTTAAACAAATTTAAAAATATATATGATTTTAATTATTATAATGCCAAATAAATAATAACAAATAAATAAAAAGTAGTGTAATAAAATAAAGTACAAAACGTAAACTCAAATTCAATAAGTAATGCTGAAAAAATAACAATATTGAAACAAATAAAAAAGTAATAAAAACCAATCGAACTGATATTCATTTTGTTAGGTAAAAGTTCTATCGTTGAGGTTGAAAGTCGTTTAGCTTAATTGTTTAATCCAGTGCAAATTAAAAATAATAACAGAGTATAAAATAAAAGGGAGTGAAACACATTCACTTTAAAATGTTCTATTCATGTGTGTGTATAGAATTGTTCAGCCTTTTCATATGCCACACACCTGAGTGGTGGCTTAAGGTGAGGCAGGTAAAATTTCTGCATGCCGATGCATAAAATGCAATATTAAATTGCCGGCGAATGCAAAACCGACCATCTCGATGAGGGGAAAACATGGTTAGTTGGTCGGATGTTTGCCTGTGGCTGTGAAAACTTTTGTTGTGCCGCAGCAGCCTCATTGAAAGTGTCAATGAACGATTTTAGACCGTTCGCCTTTTGTCTGAGCTTTGCTTTTTGAGGGTGTGTAAGCGAGTGTATGCAGAGGAAGTGAAAGAGGGAGAAAGACCAGTTTTAGTTGCTGGTGCTCTCGGAACAACTGCAAAAGAGTTGAGCACATGCTGCAGGGCATCCGCAGAGCGAGTTACTGATCCATGGCATTCAATTGTCGAGCAGCAACAACCACGACAACAACAACAACAACAACTGTGGAACAAAAGGCAAACTGTTGACAATTGACTTGCTATGGTCTGACTGTCTGCCTGACAAATGTGATGACAAATTTACATGGATGTGTGTGAGAATGTGTGCGTATACTTAATATGCGCATGTGAATAAACTTCCGCTCCGCTTGCCCTCAATATTTCAAGTGCTTTATGCGTTTTTAATTATTTCTATTAATTATATCTCTTTCTTCTCCATTTTTAGCCTCTGTCGGCAACACTTTGGCAGCCAATCCAGCAGACTCTGATCAAAAGGGACCCGTCTTCCTCAAGGAACCCACCAACCGCATTGACTTCTCGAACTCCACTGGCGCCGAAATCGAATGCAAATCAAGCGGAAATCCCATGCCCGAAATTATCTGGATCCGTAGCGATGGCACCGCCGTGGGAGACGTACCCGGACTCCGTCAGATCTCGTCGGATGGCAAGCTGGTCTTCCCACCATTCCGTGCCGAGGACTATCGTCAGGAGGTGCATGCCCAGGTCTACGCCTGTCTAGCCCGCAATCAATTTGGATCGATCATATCGCGAGATGTTCATGTGCGAGCGGGTAAGTTGTCGGTGTTCTAGAGAGAGCACGAAGCGGTTACAGAGTGCAGAGCAAGCAGGACGGATGTTGGCTACAGTTAAGAGGAAAAGGGAAAACATGGTAGTAAATAAATCTAAATAGAGAGATTAGTTTGTGTAATCGATAAGAGATTGATTATTGACTTTGATAAAGTTTCTGAAGATAGTATAAATATTTGAAGAATATATTTAAATATTTTAAATAAATAACAGATTACGCTACCAGGATTAAATATATAGTCAATACATTATGAGGTATGAATTAATAATTTAATATGAATAATATAGTTTTTTTTAAATAGTTTGCAAAATGTAGTTTTAATAGAACATAAACTATTATGGCAAATCGTTTCCAAAATATAATTTCAATCAATATAATTGTAACACTCTCAGTTTTTTTTTTGGTTTTTGTTTATGAGCCATGAAATATACATTCAGCAGTATCAATTAATAAAGGTTATTTGAGCAGTGGAAAAGAATTAAATATAATATAAATAAATTAGGAAGAGTTTAAATGGGATATTTTTTTAATGTTAATTTCAAAATAATTGAATAGACTTATACATTTATTTGCCAGCTTGATTGACATCTCACTTAAGAATTTAAGCATTTAAAGCTAGAGCCACATCTAATACTTGCACTGCACTCAATCAAAGATTTATTTCAGGATTACAGCTTATTCCAGCAGACTTCGTTCAACGTTGGTTGTGATTTCGTCGCTTCGTTGTTCAGGGCTGTAAATCTGTTGGTGCCGCTTTATCACACATTATGTAGCGTAATGTTCCGCAATGTTGGAAAAGTAAAAGATTGTAGTTGCGCTTTTGTTGTTGTTAATTCATGGCATTGCAATCTGATGTCAGTTGGCATTTGCCTTAACTCGATTTGTTGTTTGCACTTTCGAGCTGTCTAAAGTGTTGAAACCTTGCTGCACTTCTTGCACTTGCTAAGATATAAATTAAGTTGAGTTGGGAGGGCAACTGATAGACACACACACATGTGCCACCCTTTGTTGCAGTCGTCGTCTTTGCAATTTGCCCGTAATTAATTGTTGTGCAAGCTGTTGGCAATGCTGCTGTTGATGATGATGCAATTGCCACATCGTTTGCCCCGTCGCCACCTTGTCCGGTGGGAGGCCAGAGTTCATGGCAGGCGAAGTTCAGTCTATCCAGTTATGAGTTCAATCCCCAAAAGACACCCATACTGCTAGTAGCTGCTAGTCATGTGGAAATTCGTGAGGATATATCCATTACTTCCGCTTGCATAAACAAGCGTTAAATAGGCCAGACTTAACGACATTTTATCTAATTATGCAAGCAACCCCAGCGACTCGATCGCCACCTGGCGAACAGTTCAGCGTCGCTTAGTCATCGGGTCGCGACAGTTGACGTGTTCCTAAGCAATTAGCCCATGCCAAGAGACCTAACCCAATCTCTGCCTCCCCTTCCACCTTCGGCCTTCCAACGCGACTCGCTTCCTATTTAACTCGAAGAGTTTATCATGTTTAGAGCCAAAAAGATAAGTATGTGTATGGAAAAGCAGAGACTGACGATAATGTGGCCGACATGAATGAATTACGGCTTCAACGCGGGCTTCACCTCAACATGCTGGCTGGCTGGCTGGCTGACCACAAAAATAAGTTTTTAATTAATTTAATGCTGTGACGGCGACTGAGATTATGAGTGTGTTTTTTGTCTCGCACTTTTCACTTAATTGGTCGCCTAATTGTTTTCCGACCAACAGGAAGCATACGCAATGTGTGCTTCCAGGAACTCTAGTTGTCAAGGTTAAACAGGTGTTTTTTTGCAGCGTGAGAATAGTTTCAGATTCACACAACGACAATACAACAACACTCATTGAGCACTTTATCATTCATATCGTACACCACTTTACAGTCGTTGCCCAGTACTACGAGGCGGATGTGAACAAGGAGCATGTGATTCGTGGCAATTCGGCGGTTATCAAGTGCTTGATACCCTCATTTGTGGCCGATTTCGTTGAGGTTGTCTCCTGGCATACCGATCAGGAGGAGAACTACTTTCCGGGCACAGAATATGGTGCGATGCCCAGCAACAACACACACAAATATACTTAGATCTCAGCATTATGTTGGATTAGGTTCTCTACTAAACGCATGGCCATCGTGTTAAGCATTCCTTCATGTGCCCATTCATCATTCACCAACTATTATTCCCATCTTTTACAATTATATGCATATTTTTGTTTCTTCTCTGTACCTGCTTTAGTCGTTTCGCAACACTATGAAGAGGATATACACAAGGCGTTTGTCATTCGCGGCAATTCGGCCATTTTGAAGTGTGATATACCGTCGTTTGTAGCCGACTTTGTTAATGTCATCTCGTGGCATACCGATCAGGAAGAGAATTTCTATCCAGACACTGAATATGGTGTGTTTTCCGCTCTCAGCTCACAGCCCTAGCCTAACTGTGTGTGCGTGCGTGCGTGTGTGTGTTGCAAAACAACACTACTCTTAACTACTACCAGCTAAATAATCCCCTTCAAGAGACTCACACACCACAAGAACACTACACACTACACCACACGTGAACAGTGCAAGCGCAGTTAACCAACACCGATCAGCAAACGACACTCAACACTGGTACACTTATAACTGTAACTGTAAAATACGCGCCTCACACACACCGAGTGTATCTCTGCAACGAGCTAACTCTATTAACCAACACTGGTCAGGTCAAAGTCGTCCTCTGTCCGCTCGTCTTTCAATTCAGTTCAGTTCGTTTTGGTTTCCGTTTCTCCTTATTGAACATACATTTGGTTTATCATTTTTATTTGTGCTTATCAATGTGTCTTGTGCCTTCCGCTTTAGTCGTTACCCAATACTATGACACCGATGTAAATAAGGCCTATGTGATCCGGGGCAATGCGGCTGTACTAAAGTGCGAAATTCCCTCGTTTGTCGCCGATTTCGTTAGCGTTGTCTCCTGGCACACGGACCAGAATGAGGACTTTTTGCCAGGCAGCGAATACGGTTTGTTTAAGTTTAAAGGTTTATAGATACAGAGATTTTTTCGTAAGATTAAATAGTTCCCTCATTTTCCCCTTCTACACTATATTATTTATCCATTTCGTTTTTATGCATTTTTACATCGTACAAAGTTGACTTGTCGTTCTCAGTGCGTGTTTATGAGCCATGTTCCTAAACTATTATTAACCTTCAGCCTCAGACCCAGCGAGACTTTCTCAGGGAAGTTTGCCATGGCATGGCTAGATATTTATGCACATCTCATCAAATTGCGCATTTAGATGCATTAATTGCATTCGCTACAGCTCGACTTATTTCAATTAGTCGCTGTTGGGTTTTCACACGCCCAACAGCCCAACACCACACGCAAGGTGTGGCAATCAATCCTTTCCCTTGCCCTCCACTCCCATCAAGTTCTCTAATCTCATTCCATTCCGTGCAGTTGTTCAACAGTTCTACGAGTCGGAGGTTAATAACGAGTATGTCATTAGGGGCAATTCGGCGGTGCTGAAGTGCTCGATACCATCGTTTGTGGCGGACTTTGTGCAGGTTGTCTCCTGGCAGGATGAGGAGGGACAACTCTACGGCACACTCGAGGACCAGCAGGGCATGGGTGCGATTCTCTAACTAAGATTAACTCTTCGACAAACTACTTTCCCCACATGCTTCCATCTGTATTTTACATTTTCATTTAATTACTTTTACAGCGCGAGTGTGTTTTTGTTAGTTCTTCTCTAGTTCTTTTTTGTTGTCTTCCCCCACACATTTTGCAGTCGTCAACCAGTACTATGAGGCTGAGGTTGTGTCCGAGTATGTGATCAAGGGCAATACGGCGGTACTCAAGTGCACGATACCAAGTTTTGTCGCCGACTTTCTGCGCGTCGAGGCCTGGGTGGCCAGCGATGGCACGGAATATATGCCGCAGGACGATTTTGGTAGATTCGCAGCGTAGATTTTATTTGTAATTGATAAGCAGTGATCATCCCGATTGCTTTCCCAAAAATGCTCTTGCTTCATTTGTTGCTTGTTGTTTTCTGTACTGCAGTTGTTAATCAGTTTTATGGCGCGGACATTTTAATGGAGTATGTAATCAAAGGCAATGCCGCAGTGCTGAAGTGCTCGATACCCTCGTTTGTGGCCGATTTTGTGCGCGTTGAGTCCTGGATCGATGAGGAGGGCACTGAACTGCGTCACTCCGATAACTATGGTACACACTCAACGCCCAGACTGTTAGACTAATTAAGTTACCTCGGCTATCCAACAAACTCACACACACTTTCCCAGTAACTTTTGATTTCATCTATTTTTGTTGCTCGCCTCATTTTGCAGTGGTTAATCAGTTCTATGAGGCCGAAATTATGACCGAGTATGTTATTAAGGGCAATGCGGCGGTTTTAAAGTGTTCGATCCCCTCGTTTGTGGCCGATTTTGTGCGCGTCGAGTCTTGGATCGATGAGGAGGGCAATGTGCTGACCTTCTCCGACAATTATGGTGCGCAATATCCTGTAGTGCAGTCGGGTCTAGACTTAAGTTAGCGCACCAAAGTTATCCAAATCCCAAATCCGAAATTATCTATTGATTTGCTTATTTGTTTTGCCCTGCGCAGTTGTTTCACAGTTCTACATTACCGAGGCTGAGAATGAGTATGTGATTAAGGGCAATGCGGCGGTGGTCAAGTGTAAGATTCCCTCGTTTGTGGCCGACTTTGTGCAGATCGAGGCGTGGGTGGACGAGAATGGGGTTGAGTTGTGGCGCGATAATGCAACCGGCGCTTATGGTACAGTCTAAAATCTCTAATCACATTTCTTCAATTAGTTGTATACTTTTAAGCTAGATTTTACAACTCTTGTGATTTTCCCATAAAACACTTTCCATCCCTCACACTTTTGTTTTGTCAGTTGTCATTCAGTCGTATGAATCGGAGGCGGATAATGAATATGTCATTCGGGGCAACTCTGTGGTTATGAAGTGCGAGATTCCTTCGTATGTGGCCGACTTTGTTTTCGTCGATCTCTGGCTGGACTCAGAGGGTCGCAATTACTATCCCGATAATGCTGAGGAGACGGGTACTTTTTCCATATCGTATATAGCTAGTATGATGATGATTTTCAGTACCAGTTCCAGTTTCAGTTTCAGTTCCTGATTGCTTACCTTTTTTCGAATTTCATATTTAATTTATTTTTCTGTGGCCCCCTCGTGTTTATCTCTGACAGTTGTGCATCAGTTCTATCAGACACGCGTCATCGATGAGTTTGTGCTGCGCGGCAACTCTGCAACCCTGAAGTGCCTGGTGCCCTCGTTTGTGGCCGATTTCATAGACGTTGAGGCTTGGTTAGATGAGGAGGGCGTGGAAATAGTGCGTCCCCTGCCAGACGAATCCATTGGTAAAGGCATTTCCGTTGGCAGAACGTCGATGCTTAATTTAGCTCATAGACTAGAACTTTCAATTCCTTTTATTTCAACTCCAATCAAACTATCCATTATCCTCATCAATGCTATTTCAGTGGTGAAGCAGTTCTTTGAGTCGCAAGTGTACGATGAGTACGTGATCAAGGGGAATGCGGCCATATTCAAGTGTCAGACTCCGTCTTTTGTCGCCGATCATTTAGAGATAACAGATTGGATCGATACCGAGGGCGGTACTTACACCAAAAATATAACGGGTACAAGACTTTCGTGTATATCGGTAACATTGTAGAAACATGAAGGGGGAGGAGCGTGTCCGTCCACAATTTGTGCTTTTTTTTTTATTTCAACATATTTACCCAAACACTTGATACCCTTCACTTCAGCTCTATATTCCCCTCTTGATCTCTCTCGTCTACTGCAGTTGTGCCACAATCCTACAGCGTCAATGTCATGGACGAGTCCATTTTGCGTGGCAATAGCGCAATTCTCAAGTGCCACATTCCCAGTTTTGTTGCCGACTTTATTGTGGTCGACTCGTGGGTAGAGGACGAGGAGCGTCAGATATATCCGCAGGCCGATGTCACAGCTAGCGGTAAATCTTCTAGCTATAAGTTCTCGCCTAAGTGTTAGCCTTGTTTCTATTGCCACAAATATACACACTCAATTCTAAATTCTCAATTCCCGTCCACAAATGCATTCCATTTGCCAGCTTCTTGCTCGATCTAATCACTCAGTGCCTTCAGTTCAGTGCCTTGGTTGAGTCTCCAAGAGCTCCTTTTCTAACAGGTTACCACTCTCATTGCTGCGCTGCTAGGCATTCAATTTCTTTCTGTTTTCTTAATTTTTATTTTCATTTTCCTTTCTGCATACTTTTACTTTATCCCAACTCCAAAGTTATGATTTTTCTATCCCTTACCCGCGATATCCCACATTCCAAAAGTCACTCCCGACTTGCCCGAAGAGAACCTACCCCTTCATGTAGTCGAAAGTAGCGTTGTTTTGTAGACTAGTGTACAAATATTCTCTGTAAATAAATGTATGAACAAAAATGCTAATAAATAAACGAATTTAACTCAATACTCAAAGCTCACAAACTCAACAATTTGTACATACGAGAGCTTAAGCAAATACTCATTCCGATTCAGAGACTGTTTAACAAACATTCATCAAACACGATAATCCACAAACATCAGCTAAAATATTGGCATTTTTGTTGAAGCATGAGAATCATTACGGATCGTTAACAAATTGTGGGAAATTCTCAAGAATTTGTTTATAAACCACTTGAATTAATTGTAAATATTTTCAACCGAATCTTAAATAATTTCCCACAATTTATTGTCGATCAAAACAATTGCTTGAAATGGTGCATAGTTAATTATAAGCAAGAGATTTTGCTCAGATTAATTGAATTCGATTGTAAACAAGTAAATAGATAAATAATCTGAACGGAATCTCATTTGTTGTTGTAAGGCTGAACATCTTGCTAAAAAAAATACAAATAAATTCATGTAAATTTTCATTATAAATGAAGCAGTCTTACACCACTAATTGTACATAGCATCGCATCTAATCAATAGTTAATATTTATAGTATACACAAATCGCATTTTGAAAGTCACATTGCATGATCTATTAATAATGACATAATCTTCCATGAATAATGTATATGAATTTGCTTTTTTGTTGTAAGCTATGCTGTTATGTGGCTTTCGAATGTGAAACGAACAAATTCAATTAGAGCAACAATTTTAATTGAATTTGATCAGTTGAAAAGTAGCTTTATTTGTATGGTAGCCTAAGTTCCCCAAAGGACCACCACGACTAATACATTTTGTCTTCTCATTAATTGTTTTTAATTAAACACAACACACAAAAATAGACGGCAAATATCTGGTTCTGCCCTCCGGAGAATTGCATATTCGTGAAGTTGGACCCGAAGACGGATACAAGAGCTATCAGTGCCGCACCAAGCATCGTTTGACCGGAGAGACACGTCTGAGTGCGACCAAAGGACGATTGGTGATCACAGGTAAGTCGGCCTTGTTTGCCAATCGATTTTCTAACTTCTTCTTGTAAACTTCAGTTATCAAATATCTTGACTTGAAATATTCAAAAGAAATTAAAATGATTGTATCCAATAAAAATATATAACAAATGCGTTGATTAAAGTACATTTCTATCTTAACTGATTATACGTTTATTTAAGTATATTCTTGATAACTGAAGTTTATTGCTAAATAAGATTCATACAAATATGAGGTATTTTTTATTTTCAATTCGATTAATTTTAATTTACAATTTTGTTTATTCTCAAATTAATTTTTACTCCAATGAAGACTAATTGACACTCGTTTATTAAACATGAAATGTCTAGCATAACATGAAAATTAATTGTAGTAATTAAGTATACAGAATATTCAATACTCTTGAAACAAATAAAATGTGGATAAAGTAATACTTATATTTGTGTGAATATTATTTAGCTTGAGAAATTTGTTAAAATAAATTATTCACATTATTGGACTTCTTTCAATTGTGTTTTCTTTATTTTATCAAATTTAATATGTGTATTTGGAATACTTGTTTAAATTAAAATACAAATTTATTGATTCAAAGTAAATAATCTGATTAACTAAAATGTTGTCAAAATATTCCAAATATACTGAGCAGAATAAAGAATGAGTTTAAGTTTAAAATATAAAATTTAAATGCATAACTCATTCAATGTTCTGATCATACAAAACCGAGACTTTAATTTTTCGGTATCTAAACTTATTTTATGAGCAACAATATTCTGATTTATTTGTTCATATTCCCATATTCAATCAAATAGATTTTTCGCCTAAAATCTTTTTCTTTGTGAAGGAATAACTAATTTTGTAATACTGTAAAATATAATTATTTTTATTGTCAGAAAATTGTTGCTCGCCTAAGACTAAATTGAAAACTGCCTGAATGTTGGGATAGGGTACTCGACAATGCTATGAGCTTGAAACAAAGCCTAAAGAAATAGAGAGAGAAAATTAAAGAATCGTCTGTGGTCTGTTTAAATAAAAAGATAAAGAGAGGGACAGGCGGGGGGAAAGCAGAGCAGAGCCTTGCCGGGGCATTTAAATTGAATTGATTTTTCGCAAAACCTTTTGCCAATGCGCCCAAGAGGTAAGTGCCAAAACAACAATTAGTTCTAATAATTTAAAGAAATTCTAACAACATTTTCCATTCTAAATTCATTCACAGAACCAGTTGGCAGGGTTTCGCCTAAGTTTCCAACGACCCAGACAAGTAGCAGCTTTACCGGCATGGCCAACGATAGCCTCACTTTGTTGTGTCCTGCTCAGGCCTATCCGGCGCCATTATTTAGGTGGGCAACTCAGCTTGAACTAGACCCAACTTTGGCCAGTTTTCCGTAGTTTTGCTCTTAACCAGTCTTAGTTTCCTTCTTTAAGAACCCATCGCAAGTGTTGGCCCTCGTCTGCTCTCCGGCAACGACATCAAAGTGGTGCAATATGCTGCCGGGCATGCCATAACTCTGCTCTGTCCCGCCCAGTCGTATCCTATGCCCATGTTTAGGTAAGCTCTATCTCAACAATGAGACAGTTGCTCTTAATTTGATTATATCTCTGTCTCGGCTAGAGCCCGTTGGTAGTGTGGGGCCTCGTCTGACGAGTGGCGACGAATCTCGCATCCTCAGGGTGCCCATGGAGCAGAGTGCCACACTCCTGTGTCCAGCTCAGGCCTATCCAGTGCCCTTCTTTAGGTAACCCAAGCCCAACATCAGGTGTTAACTCGTCCCCTCACTGAGTTGTCATTTTGCATTCATTTTTCAAGAACCCGTGGCTAGTGTCAGTCCCAAGGTGACAGCTGGCGATGATGCCATCAAAATACCCAAAGTGTCCTTGGGTCGCAGTGCCACACTTATGTGTCCAGCTCAGGCTTATCCAGTGCCCTTCTTTAGGTAAACGCCCCCAACATTTAGGCACAATTCAAGTAGCTTTTCCACACTGAATGTTCCCACTCTCATTTGTCTTAGAACCCGTTGGTAGCGTCAGTCCACAGTTGAGTGGCAATGGCAACCAGGAGCACATCACTCTCACCCGTGTGCCGCTCAATCAGAGCGTGACTTTAATGTGTCCAGCTCAAGCCTATCCAGTGCCCTTCTTTAGGTAATATCCCAACATCAGGCTGCCTTCATATGTTTTGTAATTGTCTTTGTTGCTTTGAAGAACCTGTTGGCAGCGTGGGTCCAAGATTGACCTCTGGCGATGATTCCCGCACCACAAAAGTGCAGCTCTCCCATAGTGTCACATTGCTCTGTCCAGCGCAGGCTTTTCCCGTGCCCTTCTATAGGTAAGCTCGAGGAGCATTTCCCAGATTCAGGCAGTCGGTTGGAAACAGTTTCTTGAGTTTCACTTAATTATTTGCAGAACCCGTGGGCAGTGTTAGTCCCAAAGTTAACACGGGCGACGACTTGAAACATGTCAAAGGCAAGAATGCTCAGGATCTGAGCTTGCTCTGTCCTGCCCAGGCATATCCCCAGCCCTTCTATAGGTAATAATCCTTGAGCAACTCGGGCAGTTTTTAAGATGTTCTTTTCGAGTAGTTGCCTTTCATCTTCTGCCTCGTTTACAGAGCCCGTGGGCAGTGTTAGCCCAAAGATAAATACAGGAGATGACTACAATCATATAAAGGGCAAGAGTGCTCAAGATCTGAGCTTGCTTTGTCCCGCCCAGGCATATCCTCAGCCCTTCTATAGGTAATAACCCGCCAGCAACTAGGGCAGTTTTCAGTCTATTGTGTATTCGGTAGAATCAATGTGTTCTCCTCTATTTCGATTGTAGAGCCCATTGGCAGTGTTAGTCCCAAGATAACCAATGCAGATGATCTGAAACACGTGAAAGTCAAGCTCAGTCATGGCGTCAGTCTGCTGTGCCCAGCTCAGGCTTATCCTCAACCCGTTTCCAGGTAAACCCAGCTCTAACCCAACATGGCAGGATTGTGAATAGACTTGTCTTCTATTAGAAATTTCCAATGTTTGCAGAGCCCGTTGGCAGCGTGGCGCCCAAGCTCAATTTTCTCGAGCGCTTCAAAATGATGCAGGTCGAGGGCGGCAGCAGCTTCAACATTCAGTGTCCAGTTCAGTCCTATCCAATGCCCGTGTTCAAGTAAGAGCCAGTTCCAACTCGAAGTCCAATCCAACATTCAGTTAGCAGTATTGAGAACATCGATTGATGGTTTATTGGTGCTTTTTATAGAACCCGTTGGCAGTGTGCGTCCAAAAGTCAATGCCCAAGACAAGCACCAGTTTATTGATGTGCAAATGGCCAACAGCCTGGCGCTGCTCTGCTTGGCCCAATCTTATCCGACGCCAGCCTTCAGGTGGGTAGTAAATTGGCCCCGCCCAGCAAAACACAGACAGTTTTCTAGCATAATAAAGTGCATGTCGTGCCAAGAGATTAAAGTACATTTCTCCATGTTGTAGAACCCGTTGGCTCCGTCAAGCCCAAAATAAACATTCAGGACAAATTGCAGACACGCGAGATGGCCACGAACGCAAGCTTCGCGCTGCTGTGTCCTGCACAGTCGTATCCTATGCCTGCCTACAGGTTAGCTGCTCCTTTAATGCATGTCCTGGTGCTATAAAACTCTCAAATTGCTCCGACTTCACCGATTATTTCGTTAGTCCAATTTGTATTTCCATTCGGCGATTATTTCGTTAGTGCAATTTCCAGTTCCTGCAGTTTTCAAATTATTTGTTGGTTTGTTCCTTGCAGAACCAATAGGAAGTGTGCCGCCCAAGGTGGGCATAGCCGACGAATTGTCCAACACACGAACTGTCCAGGGAGCCAGCTTCAGTCTCAAGTGTCCGGCACAATCGTATCCTATTCCCGCCTATAGGTAGGGCAGTTTTCATAGCAACAACGACTTATTTACTTTGTTCTCCTAGAGCCCATTGGCAGTGTGCCGCCCAAGGTTAGCATAGACGACGAGGTGGCCAATGCACGCGCCTACGTGGCCAAGAGCTTGAGTCTCAAGTGTCCGGCACAATCGTATCCTATACCAGCCTATAGGTAGGTTCGAGTATCCCTCAACATTCAGGAAGTCTTCTGCTAGAGCTCACACTCAAGTGTCTATTGTCTTAAATACCTGTAGAACCCGTGGCGGCTGTGCCCCCCAAACTGAATCTGCTCGAGAGAGTTCGCACCATGGAAGTGCTGCTGGGCGCTGAGTATGCCATGCAGTGTCCTGGCCAAGCTTTTCCAGTGCCCATCAACAGGTAAAAGTCGCCAACACTCAAATCAACTTCAGGCAGATGTTCAGACGTGTTTCGATAGATTCCTACTCAATGTAAACTCATTTGCAGAACCCATTGGCGCTGTGCCGCCCAAGATAAACAACATCAATGACAAGTTCCAGTTGATGCAGGTGAAATTGTCGCAGGACTTTGCCATGCAGTGTCCTGGACAGGCGTATCCTGTGCCCGTAGTGCGGTTAGTTTCATTCTCAAGTGCCCAGCCAAGCATTCAGTTTAATTATCACAATTGAAGTAACTAATTTTTTTTAATGTTTAGAACCCATTGGGGCTGTGCCTCCCAAGATAACGAATCTGCACGACAAGTTTCAGTTTGTGCAGGTGAAATGCAGTGAGGACTACGCCATGCAATGTCCTGGCCAAGCATATCCTGTGCCCATCGTTAGGTTAGTTTCGCATCCCACATTTACGGCAGTGAACAGCATATAGAACAGTATTATTATTGGAGTACTCTCTTCTTGTAGAACCCATTGGCTCTGTGCCGCCAAAGATCACGAGTCTGCACGACAAGTTTCAAGTGCTGCAAGTGAAACTCCACGAGGATTATTCCATGCAATGTCCTGGTCAGGCTTATCCTGTGCCCGTTGTTCGGTTAGTTCCCTATTCACAACATTCAGCAAGACAGTAAAACCTTTTCTAACTTCTGCTAATTGTTATCACAGAACCCGTGGGATCTGTGGCCCCCAAAGTTGATACTCGCGATGAATTCACCTTCGCGCGCACACAACTGGGAGCATCCAAGGCGCTCATTTGTCCAGCTCAATCGTATCCCATGCCGGCATTTAGGTAAAGCCCATTCTTCTCCACATTCAGGCTGTCTTTAGCTAGACAACTTTTTATATAATACTTTGCTACTTCTCTTAGAACCCGTGGGTAGCGTGGCTCCCAAGGTTGACATTAAGGATGAGATTAATTATGCTCGCGCTGCATTGAACCACAGTCTAGCCATTGTCTGTCCAGCGCAGTCGTATCCAGTTCCCGCTTTTAGGTGAGCTCCCAATCCCAACATTCAGTTGCGTCATTTGAACCGCTTTTGGGGTGCGATTCATGTGCTTCTCTCACCTTGCAGAGCCCGTGGGCAGCGTTGCACCCAAAGTGGACGCCAATGATCGCATTAAATGGGTAGATAAGCCCCAAGGTGTTGCACTAAGTTTACTTTGTCCTGCCCAATCTTATCCAACACCCGCCCAACGGTAAGCAGCGATTTCCTACTCCCCAATTCAGTTTTCAGGCAGTTTTCCTTAGGCTAGTGGGTTAAATTGTCGTTTTTGCTTGCAGAGCCCGTTGGCAGCGTGGCGCCCAAAGTGGATGTCAAAGATCGCATAACGTGGCTCGACAAACCCGCAGGGGAATCCTTGAACCTGCTCTGTCCAGCACAGTCGTATCCTATGCCAGCTTACAGGTATTAGAAACGCTTTCATTCAGGCACAATTTCCTAGAATTAGTGACTTTTATATGGTATAGAGTATAACTTCTTGCAGAACCTGTTGGCAGCGTGGCGCCCAAGGTTGATATGCATGACAAGATGGACTTTACTATAAGGCGATCAAACACATCGCTCAATTTATTCTGCAAAGCTCAAGGATATCCGATGCCAGCCTTTAGGTGCGCTTGCGAGTTCTTCCAACTTATTCAGACAGTTTCATTTGCTAGACTTAAATTTGGTTGTGTAAACGTCTTTATGTTTGTATAGAACCCATTGGGACTGTGGCTCCCAAAGTGGACTTGAAAGACAAGGTGGCCATATCTATGGCAAAGCTGGGTTGGCAATTGAGTTTAATTTGCCCAGCTCAGGGTTATCCTATGCCAGCATTTAGGTGAGAGGCAGTTATTGGCTGAAATAATATCTTGTACTATTTTAACTTTGTAGAACCCGTGGGATCTGTTGCTCCCAAAGTGGACATGAATGACAAGCTAAAGTTCTCCTCGAAGCACTTCAATGCCTCGTTGAGTCTTCTGTGTCCTGCTCAGGCTTATCCAATGCCAGCCTTTAGGTGAGCTCAACACTCAACATTCGGGCAGTTTCCATATAGAGGGCAAACAATTTAGTTCTGTTCCAATATAGTTTTTCCTTATAGAACCCGTTGGCTCTGTGGGGCCTAAGGTTGACATTAACGACAAGGTGAAAATAGCCATCATCAAGTCGCATCATTCATTGAGTTTGGTGTGTCCTGCTCAAGGATATCCCATGCCAGCCTTTAGGTAATACTTCGTCGAGTACCTTTTCTCCCTCTTTGGTGTAGTTTTAGCTTTAGACTGACAGTGGAATAATTCATTTCAGAACCCGTTGGCTCTGTGCCACCCAAGGTTGAAATCAAGGATAAGGCAGGCATATTCCTGGCCAAGTCGTCACACTCTCTGGCTCTGCTTTGTCCCGCTCAGTCATATCCCATGCCAGCCTTTAGGTAATTGTCAATAGTTCCCATCCATAATATTCGGGCAGTAGAATGTAATTTATATCTACTCGTTTGCAGAGCCCGTGGGCAGTGTAGCACCCAAGGTAGAAATAAAAGATAAACTGGGCATATTTGTGGCCAGAGCCAACAGTTCAATGGCTCTCTTGTAAATCCCCTTTTTGCAGAGCCGATTGGCAGCGTTGCACCGCGTGTCAATCGCAAGGACGAGTTTAATCATGATCGCATTAGCAGTGGCGAATCTATTGCTATTCAATGTCCTGCACAATCGTATCCTGTGCCTGCCTATAGGTAAAATGATGTGGAATTTACAATTGTGTGTAATGCATAATAGGAGCTAAAGTCGACTATGATTTTAAGACTTGCACAAACAAGTATCTTTTTCTTTACTGTAGAATATATGTAGATCGAATAGTGCCCAACAGTGCTGATGGTAAAATTATTTTTTTCTGTAGAATTTATTTCCGCTAATTCCCTAATATCCAAAGATATTATTAATTTATTTTCTTATGAGTATATTTGTTTCTCTCATAATACTAAATGTTGCTGTTAGTATTCTTATCTCCTGATTATCCCGGATTGTCTTTCTTCATGATACATTTGATATCGTCACAGTTCACCATAATTTCCCTGCTGATTTTTTTTACTTCTTAGTCAATTACATTGTATTTCTTCTTAATTAGAGTCAAGTCAGTTTTCTCCCTAGTCGAGTAGTTTTATAAACTACTACTTAGTGTGAGTTCTTCCAGAGTCGAGTATCCTTTGCCCTATGCACAGTCAGTTTTTGTTTCTACCCTGTATTCAGACTACTCTATCAAATGATATCTTGCAGAGCCGGTGGGCAGCGTGGCTCCACGAGTCAACAAGCAGGATGGCTTAACACGCGACAGCATTCGTTCTCAGCAAACTGTTGCCATCTTTTGTCCTGCCCAAGCCTATCCTGTGCCCTTCTATAGGTAATTCGAAGACTCTCTCCCACTTTTACAAACATAACTCGAGCACGACAAGTTGTTTAAGCCTCATTGACTGCCAGTTTTAATTGGGTCTAAGCCTTTGCCTCCCCATTCTCTGTCTGCCGCCTCATTAAACCCATTCACAATAAGTTGTCACGCAATTGACTTGAACTAGGCTCATAACTCTGGCACTCCTCTCAAAGTTTGGGCAGTTTTCAAAGTTTCAGCTTTTAATTTGTTGCTTTAATTTGTTGTTGTTCGATTCAAGAGCCCGTGGGCAGTGTGCCGCCCAAAATCAGCATCGGGGAGCGTCGCAAGGATGCGGAGGTGCCTCTCGCTGGCGATCTGAGCATCTTTTGTCCTGCCCAATCCTATCCAGTGCCAGCTTATAGGTGAGCCCCATTCAGGCAGTTTTCAGTTAGCTTTCGCCTTAAGTTAGTCTAATAAATAAATATTTGAAATACTTTAGAGCCCGTTGGGTCTGTGGGGCCCAAGATCAGCGTTGGGGAACGTCTCAAGGATGCGGCTGCTCAGCTGCACTCCACATTCACGCTCTTCTGCCCCGCCCAGTCGTATCCCGTGCCCGCCTTTAGGTAATCCTCAGCATTCAGGCATTTTTTGCTGACTAGTTGTAGTTGTTAATGGTTAATGGTTTGTATTTTAGAGCCTGTGGGCAGCGTGGCACCCAAGATCAGTGTGGAGAATCGTCTCAAAAATGCCGAGTCGCATTTGGGCAGCAGCTTCACGCTCTTCTGTCCTGGCCAGGCTTACCCCATGCCCTTCTTTAGGTAATTCCCTCGAGTACCCGCCCTCAGGCCTAGGCAGTCTTAATACCTTATGTCTATAACTCTTTCGATATTCCTGTAGAGCCTGTGGGAAGTGTGGCGCCTCGTCTCACCTCGGGGGATAAAACTCGCAACGTGGATGTGGCACTTGGCGGCAGCTTCACGTTGCTCTGTCCAGCTCAAGCGTATCCAGTGCCGTTCTTTAGGTATTATAGTAACTTCAGCATTATTCAGGCAGTTTATAGAGTCACATTGAGCGTATTTTTAATCTGAATTCACTTCATACAGAACCGATTAGTGGCGCAGCTCCGCGAGTTGCTTTGATACAGAAGACAAATATCGAATTTGCGCGCATTGATGGAACTGTGGCCATCATGTGCCCAGCTCAAGGTTATCCTGTGCCCGCCTTTCGGTAATCTCTCACTCTGGCAGTTTTCTATGGTTAAGAGATTTTGCTAATCTTCTGTTTCTGCCTTTAGAGCCTATTAGCAGCACAGTGCCCAAAGTGATTTCACTGGCCAAATTCGATATGAAAACTTATGCAGGCTCCAGCACTCTGGCCCTGTTGTGTCCTGCTCAGGGTTATCCTGTGCCAGTTTTTAGGTAAATCAAGTACAGCTACTCAACATTCAGGGCTTCGTTAGTTGTAGTTATTTGCTAAGCTTTGTCAACACTTTTCAGAGCCTGTCTCGAGCACTGCTCCCAAGGTGCCGCCACTGCAGTCACGTCCTTTGATTGTGGCTGAGCACTCAAGCATTTCCATTCTATGTCCTGCTCAGGGTTATCCTGCACCTAGTTTTCGGTAAGCTTTAGTGTCTACCCAACATTCAGGCATTGTCGACGAGCACTTCCATTGATTGTGTATATATTAAATGTGCCCTTGCAGAGCCCATTGGCAGCAGTCCGCCTAAGATAAATGCCTTGACCTATAAGCCAAATGTGATTGAGCTGCAAGCCGACACTGCGATACTCTGTCCAGCTCAAGGCTATCCGGCCCCTAGTTTTAGGTGTGTTCTTCATAGTAGATATGTATTTGCGAGTTACGCTGAACCAACAACAGGCTCAAATTGTTTTCAAAATATTCAAAATTGTGCCCATAACTCATTTACAGAACCCATTTCAAGCTCGGCTCCCAAAACTCCTGCTCTGGTGCAGAAGCCTCTTGAATTGCAGCAAGCTTATTCGATATCGTTGCTCTGCCCAGCTCAGGGTTATCCAGCGCCCAGTTTTCGGTAAGCCGAAATGCAAACTTGGTCCCAACATTCAGAGAGTCTAGATTTATTGTGATAGATAACGAATTTATTGTGATTATCCAGAACCTGTTGGCGGCAAGGCGCCCACTTTGCTCTCCAACGATATTAAACGCTCCTGGATCGAGCGCTGGCAGTCCACAAATCTGGCGTTATTTTGTCCAGCTCAAGCTTATCCAGTGCCAGCATTCAGGTTAGATCAAAGAGGAATCTTTCTCAACATAAGGGCAGCTTTCCTTAGTTTATTTTCGCTTCATTTACAGAGCCTGTTTCGAGCACCGCACCGCGCATACCCTCGATAATGAGCAAACCTTTTGAGCTGCGAAGGGGCAGCAACATTTCGCTGCTTTGTCCTGCCCAAGGCTATCCAGCACCCAGTTTTCGGTAAACTTTGCTTACCCTATCACAACATGTACAGTGAATATTGGTTATATGCTGCAGTGTTGATAAATAAATTAAATTAAATAATGAGTGTCAATCTTTCATTTGCCAAAATATCTGCCTAATTTAATTTGTTGTCCTAAATTAAAAAATAAATTGACAGCTGAAAGCAAATATTGCCTTAAGCAAATAAAATTCGACCTAATTGTTATTCTAATCATTGAAAAGACAAACGTTTATTGACAGCTTGAAATCAATATTAAGTTGTATTGTTTTATTTATGGATATTAATCAAATCAGCTGTTAATTGATTTCTGCTTATTTGTAAAAACCATTTGTTAATTAACCCAGCTGCATATAACCGAAATATATTGTATAATTATTATGTTATTGCCAATTGTTTGCTGTCGTCTAGAGCCCGTTTCGGCCAAGGCGCCCACGCTCTCCATTGGCTCTGTGCCGCCAAAGATCACGAGTCTGCACGACAAGTTTCAAGTGCTGCAAGTGAAACTCCACGAGGATTATTCCATGCAATGTCCTGGTCAGGCTTATCCTGTGCCCGTTGTTCGGTTAGTTCCCTATTCACAACATTCAGCAAGACAGTAAAACCTTTTCTAACTTCTGCTAATTGTTATCACAGAACCCGTGGGATCTGTGGCCCCCAAAGTTGATACTCGCGATGAATTCACCTTCGCGCGCACACAACTGGGAGCATCCAAGGCGCTCATTTGTCCAGCTCAATCGTATCCCATGCCGGCATTTAGGTAAAGCCCATTCTTCTCCACATTCAGGCTGTCTTTAGCTAGACAACTTTTTATATAATACTTTGCTACTTCTCTTAGAACCCGTGGGTAGCGTGGCTCCCAAGGTTGACATTAAGGATGAGATTAATTATGCTCGCGCTGCATTGAACCACAGTCTAGCCATTGTCTGTCCAGCGCAGTCGTATCCAGTTCCCGCTTTTAGGTGAGCTCCCAATCCCAACATTCAGTTGCGTCATTTGAACCGCTTTTGGGGTGCGATTCATGTGCTTCTCTCACCTTGCAGAGCCCGTGGGCAGCGTTGCACCCAAAGTGGACGCCAATGATCGCATTAAATGGGTAGATAAGCCCCAAGGTGTTGCACTAAGTTTACTTTGTCCTGCCCAATCTTATCCAACACCCGCCCAACGGTAAGCAGCGATTTCCTACTCCCCAATTCAGTTTTCAGGCAGTTTTCCTTAGGCTAGTGGGTTAAATTGTCGTTTTTGCTTGCAGAGCCCGTTGGCAGCGTGGCGCCCAAAGTGGATGTCAAAGATCGCATAACGTGGCTCGACAAACCCGCAGGGGAATCCTTGAACCTGCTCTGTCCAGCACAGTCGTATCCTATGCCAGCTTACAGGTATTAGAAACGCTTTCATTCAGGCACAATTTCCTAGAATTAGTGACTTTTATATGGTATAGAGTATAACTTCTTGCAGAACCTGTTGGCAGCGTGGCGCCCAAGGTTGATATGCATGACAAGATGGACTTTACTATAAGGCGATCAAACACATCGCTCAATTTATTCTGCAAAGCTCAAGGATATCCGATGCCAGCCTTTAGGTGCGCTTGCGAGTTCTTCCAACTTATTCAGACAGTTTCATTTGCTAGACTTAAATTTGGTTGTGTAAACGTCTTTATGTTTGTATAGAACCCATTGGGACTGTGGCTCCCAAAGTGGACTTGAAAGACAAGGTGGCCATATCTATGGCAAAGCTGGGTTGGCAATTGAGTTTAATTTGCCCAGCTCAGGGTTATCCTATGCCAGCATTTAGGTGAGAGGCAGTTATTGGCTGAAATAATATCTTGTACTATTTTAACTTTGTAGAACCCGTGGGATCTGTTGCTCCCAAAGTGGACATGAATGACAAGCTAAAGTTCTCCTCGAAGCACTTCAATGCCTCGTTGAGTCTTCTGTGTCCTGCTCAGGCTTATCCAATGCCAGCCTTTAGGTGAGCTCAACACTCAACATTCGGGCAGTTTCCATATAGAGGGCAAACAATTTAGTTCTGTTCCAATATAGTTTTTCCTTATAGAACCCGTTGGCTCTGTGGGGCCTAAGGTTGACATTAACGACAAGGTGAAAATAGCCATCATCAAGTCGCATCATTCATTGAGTTTGGTGTGTCCTGCTCAAGGATATCCCATGCCAGCCTTTAGGTAATACTTCGTCGAGTACCTTTTCTCCCTCTTTGGTGTAGTTTTAGCTTTAGACTGACAGTGGAATAATTCATTTCAGAACCCGTTGGCTCTGTGCCACCCAAGGTTGAAATCAAGGATAAGGCAGGCATATTCCTGGCCAAGTCGTCACACTCTCTGGCTCTGCTTTGTCCCGCTCAGTCATATCCCATGCCAGCCTTTAGGTAATTGTCAATAGTTCCCATCCATAATATTCGGGCAGTAGAATGTAATTTATATCTACTCGTTTGCAGAGCCCGTGGGCAGTGTAGCACCCAAGGTAGAAATAAAAGATAAACTGGGCATATTTGTGGCCAGAGCCAACAGTTCAATGGCTCTCTTGTAAATCCCCTTTTTGCAGAGCCGATTGGCAGCGTTGCACCGCGTGTCAATCGCAAGGACGAGTTTAATCATGATCGCATTAGCAGTGGCGAATCTATTGCTATTCAATGTCCTGCACAATCGTATCCTGTGCCTGCCTATAGGTAAAATGATGTGGAATTTACAATTGTGTGTAATGCATAATAGGAGCTAAAGTCGACTATGATTTTAAGACTTGCACAAACAAGTATCTTTTTCTTTACTGTAGAATATATGTAGATCGAATAGTGCCCAACAGTGCTGATGGTAAAATTATTTTTTTCTGTAGAATTTATTTCCGCTAATTCCCTAATATCCAAAGATATTATTAATTTATTTTCTTATGAGTATATTTGTTTCTCTCATAATACTAAATGTTGCTGTTAGTATTCTTATCTCCTGATTATCCCGGATTGTCTTTCTTCATGATACATTTGATATCGTCACAGTTCACCATAATTTCCCTGCTGATTTTTTTTACTTCTTAGTCAATTACATTGTATTTCTTCTTAATTAGAGTCAAGTCAGTTTTCTCCCTAGTCGAGTAGTTTTATAAACTACTACTTAGTGTGAGTTCTTCCAGAGTCGAGTATCCTTTGCCCTATGCACAGTCAGTTTTTGTTTCTACCCTGTATTCAGACTACTCTATCAAATGATATCTTGCAGAGCCGGTGGGCAGCGTGGCTCCACGAGTCAACAAGCAGGATGGCTTAACACGCGACAGCATTCGTTCTCAGCAAACTGTTGCCATCTTTTGTCCTGCCCAAGCCTATCCTGTGCCCTTCTATAGGTAATTCGAAGACTCTCTCCCACTTTTACAAACATAACTCGAGCACGACAAGTTGTTTAAGCCTCATTGACTGCCAGTTTTAATTGGGTCTAAGCCTTTGCCTCCCCATTCTCTGTCTGCCGCCTCATTAAACCCATTCACAATAAGTTGTCACGCAATTGACTTGAACTAGGCTCATAACTCTGGCACTCCTCTCAAAGTTTGGGCAGTTTTCAAAGTTTCAGCTTTTAATTTGTTGCTTTAATTTGTTGTTGTTCGATTCAAGAGCCCGTGGGCAGTGTGCCGCCCAAAATCAGCATCGGGGAGCGTCGCAAGGATGCGGAGGTGCCTCTCGCTGGCGATCTGAGCATCTTTTGTCCTGCCCAATCCTATCCAGTGCCAGCTTATAGGTGAGCCCCATTCAGGCAGTTTTCAGTTAGCTTTCGCCTTAAGTTAGTCTAATAAATAAATATTTGAAATACTTTAGAGCCCGTTGGGTCTGTGGGGCCCAAGATCAGCGTTGGGGAACGTCTCAAGGATGCGGCTGCTCAGCTGCACTCCACATTCACGCTCTTCTGCCCCGCCCAGTCGTATCCCGTGCCCGCCTTTAGGTAATCCTCAGCATTCAGGCATTTTTTGCTGACTAGTTGTAGTTGTTAATGGTTAATGGTTTGTATTTTAGAGCCTGTGGGCAGCGTGGCACCCAAGATCAGTGTGGAGAATCGTCTCAAAAATGCCGAGTCGCATTTGGGCAGCAGCTTCACGCTCTTCTGTCCTGGCCAGGCTTACCCCATGCCCTTCTTTAGGTAATTCCCTCGAGTACCCGCCCTCAGGCCTAGGCAGTCTTAATACCTTATGTCTATAACTCTTTCGATATTCCTGTAGAGCCTGTGGGAAGTGTGGCGCCTCGTCTCACCTCGGGGGATAAAACTCGCAACGTGGATGTGGCACTTGGCGGCAGCTTCACGTTGCTCTGTCCAGCTCAAGCGTATCCAGTGCCGTTCTTTAGGTATTATAGTAACTTCAGCATTATTCAGGCAGTTTATAGAGTCACATTGAGCGTATTTTTAATCTGAATTCACTTCATACAGAACCGATTAGTGGCGCAGCTCCGCGAGTTGCTTTGATACAGAAGACAAATATCGAATTTGCGCGCATTGATGGAACTGTGGCCATCATGTGCCCAGCTCAAGGTTATCCTGTGCCCGCCTTTCGGTAATCTCTCACTCTGGCAGTTTTCTATGGTTAAGAGATTTTGCTAATCTTCTGTTTCTGCCTTTAGAGCCTATTAGCAGCACAGTGCCCAAAGTGATTTCACTGGCCAAATTCGATATGAAAACTTATGCAGGCTCCAGCACTCTGGCCCTGTTGTGTCCTGCTCAGGGTTATCCTGTGCCAGTTTTTAGGTAAATCAAGTACAGCTACTCAACATTCAGGGCTTCGTTAGTTGTAGTTATTTGCTAAGCTTTGTCAACACTTTTCAGAGCCTGTCTCGAGCACTGCTCCCAAGGTGCCGCCACTGCAGTCACGTCCTTTGATTGTGGCTGAGCACTCAAGCATTTCCATTCTATGTCCTGCTCAGGGTTATCCTGCACCTAGTTTTCGGTAAGCTTTAGTGTCTACCCAACATTCAGGCATTGTCGACGAGCACTTCCATTGATTGTGTATATATTAAATGTGCCCTTGCAGAGCCCATTGGCAGCAGTCCGCCTAAGATAAATGCCTTGACCTATAAGCCAAATGTGATTGAGCTGCAAGCCGACACTGCGATACTCTGTCCAGCTCAAGGCTATCCGGCCCCTAGTTTTAGGTGTGTTCTTCATAGTAGATATGTATTTGCGAGTTACGCTGAACCAACAACAGGCTCAAATTGTTTTCAAAATATTCAAAATTGTGCCCATAACTCATTTACAGAACCCATTTCAAGCTCGGCTCCCAAAACTCCTGCTCTGGTGCAGAAGCCTCTTGAATTGCAGCAAGCTTATTCGATATCGTTGCTCTGCCCAGCTCAGGGTTATCCAGCGCCCAGTTTTCGGTAAGCCGAAATGCAAACTTGGTCCCAACATTCAGAGAGTCTAGATTTATTGTGATAGATAACGAATTTATTGTGATTATCCAGAACCTGTTGGCGGCAAGGCGCCCACTTTGCTCTCCAACGATATTAAACGCTCCTGGATCGAGCGCTGGCAGTCCACAAATCTGGCGTTATTTTGTCCAGCTCAAGCTTATCCAGTGCCAGCATTCAGGTTAGATCAAAGAGGAATCTTTCTCAACATAAGGGCAGCTTTCCTTAGTTTATTTTCGCTTCATTTACAGAGCCTGTTTCGAGCACCGCACCGCGCATACCCTCGATAATGAGCAAACCTTTTGAGCTGCGAAGGGGCAGCAACATTTCGCTGCTTTGTCCTGCCCAAGGCTATCCAGCACCCAGTTTTCGGTAAACTTTGCTTACCCTATCACAACATGTACAGTGAATATTGGTTATATGCTGCAGTGTTGATAAATAAATTAAATTAAATAATGAGTGTCAATCTTTCATTTGCCAAAATATCTGCCTAATTTAATTTGTTGTCCTAAATTAAAAAATAAATTGACAGCTGAAAGCAAATATTGCCTTAAGCAAATAAAATTCGACCTAATTGTTATTCTAATCATTGAAAAGACAAACGTTTATTGACAGCTTGAAATCAATATTAAGTTGTATTGTTTTATTTATGGATATTAATCAAATCAGCTGTTAATTGATTTCTGCTTATTTGTAAAAACCATTTGTTAATTAACCCAGCTGCATATAACCGAAATATATTGTATAATTATTATGTTATTGCCAATTGTTTGCTGTCGTCTAGAGCCCGTTTCGGCCAAGGCGCCCACGCTCTCCATAGACACAAAGTGGTCGGGCATTGAACGTCATTGCGGCACGGACATTGTGCTACTTTGTCCGGCACAGGCATTTCCGGCTCCTGTCAGCAGGTTAGGCTCCAAATGCGTGCCTTTAATTATGCATGAGATACAAGTGCGAACTTTAACCCCAAGCGAACGTTTTCGATTCGTTTCGTTTCATTTCGCAGCGTTTATTCATAAAACGTGGTGCCGACAAACACAAACACAAAGAGACAGGCACAGACACAAATACAAACAGGCGCGCATACTCATAAAAAGTAAGCTAAGTAAACAAACCGTAAAACGTAAAGCGCAGACCGGACAACATACAACTCATATCGAAGACTGTCGTCGGCAGACTGGCAAAAACAAAATGAAATCAATTGCAGCTGGCGAATTTCCCCCGCCTCTATTTACTGTGTCTGCGATTTGTAAACAAAAGACGGCGACGCACAGCTGATGGCGCTCTCTCGCTCGCGCTCTCGCTCTCTCGCGCACTGCGCATGCTCGTGTTCCACACGAAAATTTCCCAAAACAATTACCCCTCCATGCGCGCGCCATTGCTTCTGTGGATCGTGTGAGTGGAATGTGGATGGCATTGCTCTCCGCTCGCATACCGGTTTATGAATGAACGCACGTTTTTGGGTCAGCTTTCGCTTTGTTGTCGTTTTCGTTCGCGTCTTGGCTTTTGCCCTCAACTTGTTGCCGTTGGTCGGGCTTTGTGCGCATGTGTCGCCTTTCTCGGTTTCACTTGTTGCGCGTAACCTTAAGCTTAACATTGACCTTAATAAAATATGCATTGTGCGCGCCAGTGTTACGACAAGTATTATTGTCGTCTCTTCCCCTCCTTTTTATTTCGACTGCGGTCGTAAAGTTCAACGACTTCGTGTCAAAAGGTCACGTTCAACGCAAAGTTGCACCTCTTGTGGGGAACTTTTTTATTAGATTTTCGTTGAGTTGAAAGCAGGTTGTAGGTTAATGCATTCAGACAGTTTGCCGCAGTAACTTTTTCTGTTTGAATTAAATCAATTTCACTTTCATTTCAAAGAGCCCATTGGCTCCAAGGCGCCTGCTGTGCCCTCCGGAGTGCAGACCTTTCAACAAAACGTGCCCCTGAGCGGCACCTTTGCCATGCTCTGCCAGGCGCAGGCTTTTCCAGTGCCAGTCTTTAGGTAAGGGAATTCAATAAATGGTCTTCAACTTGGACTAACGCTTGTCAACTGGTTCTATTAGCAACTCTTTTAACTGAATTTAACTTTGTTTAATTGCCTTGATTTTAGAGCCTGTTGGCGCCAAGGCTCCAACTTTCTCCAGTGATTCCAAGGGCAGCATTTTCGAGCGTTCCATCAACTCGAGCTTTGCGCTTTTGTGTCAGGCTCAAGCGTTTCCTGTGCCCATAATTAGGCAAGTGTGAAGCGTAGTTCCCAACAACTGGCAGTTTTCAATTGCTCTTGAAACACAATTCTTATTCAACCACTTTCCCAGAACCCATTGGCTCCAGAGCACCGACATTTTCTACGGACTACAATTCATTTTCCTATGCGCGCGCAGTGGGTCAAAGTTTTGCTCTGCTTTGCCAGGCTCAGGGATTTCCCGTGCCCGCCATGAGGTAGTTTCCCAAATTCATGCAGTTTTCAATGTTAGATTGTAGCCTTGTATTAATTTAGTATACTTTGTAATTCGTAGAACCCATTGGAGCCAGAGCGCCAACATTCTCAACAGACTCCAATTCATTTTCCTACACTCGCGGAGTAGGACAAAGTTTTGCCCTGCTTTGCCAGGCTCAAGCGTATCCTGTGCCCGCCATGAGGTAGTTCCTTAATACCAACTTGAATTCAGGCAGTTTTCTTACCTCAAATTATAAAATTGGTTTCAATTGAACTCTACATCGTAATTTGCAGAACCCATTGGAGCTAGAGCGCCAACATTCTCCACAGATTCCAATATATTTTCGTACACCCGCGGAGTAGGACAAAGTTTTGCCTTACTTTGCCAGGCTCAAGCGTATCCTGTGCCCGCCATGAGGTAATTCCTTATTACCAAATTGAATTCAGGCAGTTTTCCCAGCATTTATTAAACTAGTTAATAACTAAATTGAATTTGCAGAACCCATTGGAGCCAGAGCGCCAACCTTCTCCACAGACTCAATTGTTTTCTCATATATTCGAGGAATAGGCCAAAGTTTTGCGCTGCTTTGCCAGGCTCAAGCGTATCCTGTGCCCGCAATGAGGTAGACCCTTTTAATACCCCAAAACATTCAGGCAGTTTTCCAACCATTACCATCGCTTATGCTATGAATCTTTTGCAGAACCCGTTGGCGCTAAAGCCCCAACTTTTGCCAGTGTCTCCAAAATCTCTAGTCTAGTTGGACATAGTGCCAACGATATCGTCATGCTTTGCCAGGCTCAGGCTTATCCTGTGCCAATCATTAGGTAAACTTTGCCAACACACTGCCAACTGGTTTAAGCTTCAAAATAAATTTCTTAAATTGTTTGTCTAATTTGAACTTTGTTTTATGTAGAACCTGTTAGTGCCAAGGGTCCAACGTTTGCGTCCGATATGAAGAGTTATACATTTGTGCGGTATTCGGGTCAGAGCTTCGCGCTGCTCTGTCAGGCTCAAGCGTATCCTGTGCCCTCGATAAGGTGAAGAGTTCAGGCAGTATATTTTATTTATTATTTGCGACTTCTCTCTGACTTTTTGTAGAGCCCATTGGCGCCAAGTCTCCGACTTTTTCTGGGGAGTCTAAAAGTTCCACTTTCATCAAAGAAATCTCGACTAGTTTTGCTTTGCTCTGTCAGGCTCAGGCGTATCCTGTGCCCATCACACGGTTAGTCTACTGATAAAATGAAATTCAGGCAGTTTTCTTGCAAGTAGGAAAAGTTCTATAACTTATTGGGTTTTGCAGAACCTATGGGCAGCGTGGCGCCCAAAATATCCGGCGGTCGTTTGCAGGAATTGACCAAGACAGCTGGCGGAGATTTGTCTATGCTCTGTCAAGGTCAATCCTATCCTACACCAGCATTTAGGTAATGATCCCAAGGTTATTCAGGCAGTTTCACAAAATGTTTAGATGTAGCAACTTGACTTTGAAACTGTGCGTTTGTTACAGAGCCCATTGGCAGCGTGGCACCCACCATAGCTGGGGATCGTCTGCAGGAGCTGACTCGCAAACTAGGCCAGAGCTTCTCGATACTCTGCCAGGGTCAAGCGTATCCCATGCCAGCTTTTAGGTACTTAATTGATAGACACATTTGGTTCAGGCAGTTTCCTTTGGATAGATAGAGAAATCATCCTTTAATCGGTTGCTGTTTTCGCTGTTTCCGCAGAGCCCATTGGCCATGTCAAGCCTCGCATTGCCGTCAAGAGCATCGAGATCAACGAGGTGCCCCTGAACGGCACCTTTGTGGCCCATTGTCCGGGTCAGGGTTATCCTGTGCCCGTCTATAGGTAGCTTCGCTTAGGGCGCTTGTCTTGCTGTCAGGATAATTCCCACTTCCCCCACGAAGTGTTGCACACAACGAGCAAATGCAGCGAGGTGAGTATCAAGAGTTCTCAGACCATCACCAAGAAGTCAGCGTAAGTACAGTCGATCTCCAGGATGTCAGACATTTGCTCGTGTGTCTTCACTTCGTTCCCCCCGATCAACTTGGACTCATTGGCAACATGGATTAACTCGCTGTTCTCGTTGCAGATGGTACAAATTCATTGAGGGCACCACTCGCAAGCAGGCTGTGGTGTTGAACGATCGCGTGAAGCAGGTCTCGGGCACACTGATCATCAAGGACGCTGTCGTCGAGGATTCGGGCAAATATCTGTGCGTTGTCAACAACTCTGTGGGCGGCGAGAGTGTGGAAACTGTGCTGACCGTGACGGCTCCACTGTCCGCCAAGATCGATCCCCCCACACAGACCATTGACTTTGGACGCCCCGCTGTATTCACCTGCCAGTATACCGGCAATCCCATCAAGACCGTCAGCTGGATGAAGGACGGCAAGGCGATGGGTCACAGCGAACCCGTGCTGCGCATCGAGTCGGTGAAGAAGGAGGACAAGGGCATGTATCAATGTTTTGTGCGCAACGATCAGGAATCAGCGGAAGCAAGTGCCGAACTGAAGCTGGGCGGACGCTTCGATCCTCCCGTGATTCGTCAGGCATTCCAAGAAGAGACCATGGAACCTGGACCAAGTGTGTTCCTCAAGTGCGTCGCTGGCGGCAATCCTACACCCGAAATCTCCTGGGAACTCGATGGCAAGAAGATCGCCAACAACGATCGCTTCCAAGTCGGACAATATGTGACTGTCAACGGCGATGTGGTTTCGTATCTGAACATTACCTCGGTGCATGCCAATGATGGAGGCCTCTACAAGTGCATTGCCAAGAGCAAAGTGGGCGTTGCCGAGCATTCCGCCAAGCTGAATGTCTACGGTCTGCCCTACATCCGTCAGATGGAGAAGAAGGCGATTGTCGCAGGAGAAACGCTGATGGTCACTTGCCCCGTTGCCGGCTACCCCATTGATTCCATTGTCTGGGAGCGTGGTGAGTTTAACTAATTTATATTCATTGATTCCGATTTGAAATATATTTCTTTACATGTTTTGCTTTAAAAGTTTTAGGTTTTATTTATTTATTTATTGATTTGTATTCAAGAATACAAAGCGATATTAATTGTATTCATAATTTTAGTTATTTAACGTCAATAACTAAAATGTGCGATATTAATTGCTAAAATGACGAATACAATTAATATCGCTTTGGATTCTTGAATACAATAAATATCAATCGATTAAATTTAAAGCGAATTTAAAATACGTAATTTATTTATTTATTTTATTATGTGCTTTACATCCTGTAAAGTGTTTGATTCGCATGAAAATTAAATGGGCTATTATTATTAAACGTTATATTGGTGTAAAGTTTGTAATTCGCGATTAATATAAAAAAGTGCAAACAATTCTAAAATTTTTTTAATTACCTAGGTACATTATAAATTGTAAACAAAATTAACAATGACAAAAACTTGCTTTCGACCTCAATAACTAACTAATAATGTTTTATTTTTTTAAGAAGAAGAATAAGTTTAAAAATAATTGAATTTGTCTGACTTAAATTCACGTATTATGATTGTTTTTACTACAGTTTTAATTGTTGGTTTATTATCCAGCGTTGAGAAAATAGCAAAAAATGTAAACGCATAAATGCAAAATAAATAAAGTGAAATATATAGATACAAAAATAAACATAAATTTATTAATACTTATGTAAAAATATATTTATAATGATTTTGTAATCATTTCGCGTTTAGATAACCGTGCTCTGCCCATCAACCGCAAGCAGAAGGTCTTCCCCAACGGCACCTTGATCATCGAGAACGTGGAACGCAATTCAGACCAGGCGACGTACACCTGTGTGGCCAAGAACCAGGAAGGATACTCGGCACGTGGATCCCTGGAAGTGCAAGTCATGGGTAAGTCGAACGCTCCATTTATTGCGTCGCCCACTCGGCGCCTCTTTTTCTTCTTTGGGGCGGGTTGATTTTCAGCTGCAACAAAACGAATTCCCTGCAACGTTGGTCGCTCGCTCTAATTCTCTAATCCGTGTGGTTATCGGTGTGCTCAGTGCCACCTCAGATCGTGCCCTTTGACTTCGGCGAGGAGACGATCAACATGAACGAAATGGTCTCGGCCACCTGCACCATCAACAAGGGCGACACGCCCCTCGAGGTGTACTGGACGACGTCGCCGGAGCCCAAGCTGGGCGCGGCCCGCCTCATGTCCAACGACGGCATCCTGATCACCAAGACCACGCAGCGCATCAGCATGCTGAGCATCGAGTCCGTCCACGCCCGCCACATGGCCAACTACACGTGTGTGGCCCGCAATGCCGCCGGCATCGTCTACCACACTGCGGAGCTGCGTGTGAACGGTGATGACTCCATTTCTCTCTCTGTCTCTGTCTCAGTCTCGCTGTCTTTGCCTCAGTTCCTTTTGATTTGAAACCCATCCCAAGCTCATCCACATTGCTATCCCAGTGCTGCCCCAGATTGTGCCGTTCGAGTTTGGCGAGGAGAGCGTCAACGAGCTGGACATGGTCTCGGCCTCCTGCACGGTCAACAAGGGCGATCTGCCCATCGACGTGGCCTGGACCAAGAACGGCGGTCGTGTCTATACCAACGACGGCATCGTGGTCACCAAGACCAGCACTCGCATGAGCGTGCTCAGCATCGAGTCCGTGCGCGCTCGCCACGCCGGCAACTACTCGTGCGTGGCCACCAACAATGCCGGCGAAAGCAGACATTGGGCCATCCTGGCTGTCAATGGTTAAAGGGTTTTCTATCTACCATTTGATTTTCCATTTCCGTTTCCATTTCCGTTTCCGTTTGCTTTGCTTTTGTTGTTGTCCCTCCACTGCCACTTCCCGCTCCTGCTTCCGCTGCAGTCTTGCCCCAGATTGTGGCCTTCGACTTCGGCGAGGAGAGCATCAACGAGCTGGACATGGTCTCGGTGTCGTGCACCGTCAACAAGGGCGATCTGCCCGTGGACATCTACTGGACCAAGAACGGCGGACGGCTCTACACCAACGACGGCCTGCTGGTCAACCGCAACAGCCAGCGGCTGTCTGTGCTCAGCATCGAGTCCGTGCGAGCTCGCCACGCCGGCAACTACTCGTGCGTGGCCACCAACAATGCCGGAGCCACGCGGCAATCCGCCATGCTGGCCGTCAATGGTTAATGAATTGCTCAGCTTTGGGTTTAGCACATTAGTCTGTTTTGTTTTGCTTTTACTTGATCACACATCCCACCGTCTCCCGCTCCAGTCCTGCCCCAAGTGTTGCCCTTCGACTTCGGGGAGGAGAGCATCAACGAGCTGGACATGGTCTCCGCCTACTGCACTGTCAACAAGGGCGATCTGCCGCTCGACATTGCGTGGACCAAGAATGGCGGGCGGGTCTTCACCAACGATGGCGTCGTTGTCACCCGCAACAGCCAGCGCATCAGTGTGCTCAGCATCGAGTCCGTGCGAGCTCGCCACGCCGGCAACTATTCCTGCGTGGCCACCAACAACGCTGGCGAGACGCGTCAGTCCGCCATGCTGGCTGTCAACGGTGAAGCCCCAGTCCGCATCAGTATCTTTTATAGTTTGATTTCGGTTTCGATTTCGGTTTCGGTTTTGTATCCAATCCCAATCCCACACTTGACTCGTTGTTAGTGCCACCTTCGATTGCGCCCTTCTCGTTCGGCGATGATCCGGTGAACACGGGCGAGAACGCCGGAGTGCAGTGCATGGTGCAGAAGGGCGATGTGCCCATCACCATCAAGTGGACGCTCAACTCGCGTCCCATCATCAACGGCGAGGAGGGCATCACCATCCTCAAGCTGTCGCCCAAGACGAGCGTGCTCAACATTGCCGCCGTCGAGCAGTATCATCGCGGCACCTTCAAGTGCATTGCCGAGAACAAGGCCGGATCTAGCTTCACCACATCCGAGTTGAAAGTCAACGGTTCGCACAAACACACACATTAAGAAGACTCTCTTTCGCCCTATTGTTTTGTTTATTATTTTAATTTATTACTCTTATCATTTGTACACACTCATCATCATCACCATCGTTCACCTAGTGCCTCCTCATGTCCTGCCCTTTAACTTTGGCAGCGAGATCTTCAACATGGGCGAAATGCTAAGCATCAATTGTGTGGTGCTCAAGGGTGACTTGCCCTTGGAGATACATTGGACTCTCAATGACGCGATTATTGACACCGGATTGGACGGCTTCACTGTCATGCAGCTGAACGGCCGCACCAGCTACCTCAGTGTGGATGCCCTGGAGGCGAAGCATCGCGGCTCTTACAGCTGCATTGCCCAGAATAAGGCGGGCCAAGCCAAATTTGCAGCCGAGCTGCAAGTGAATGGTTGGTGATTGAGCTGCTTTAGCTTCGACTCTCCTCCTCCTCTGTGTTGGTAGCTTTCCATTAACACTTTGCTGGTTTATTCGGTGATTCTTTTGCTTGTGGAGTGTGTGCTGTAAGCCGATAAGAATAGAAACTGAATCGGAATAGAATAAATAGTATATTTCTTAGATTAAAGGTGTGTGCTCCTTAGCTGAATTACAGCTCAATATCTGCTATTAAAGTTTAGTAGTTGTGGAGTTTATGCAGAATAGGATAATAATGCTGATTAGGTGCGATTAATGTTGTGCTGATTAATATATGAATTAGTTGAACTGCTGGATTAAATGCAAAAAATTAAGTAAAAGAGGTGCGTGATTAGCAGACTATAAGCGGAGAGCTGATGTAAATATGTGAAAACTGAATAGCTTAAAAAATGAAGTAAAAGCAGAATATATAAACTCAGAACTGATAGCTGCAAATTAAGTCAATGCTGAAAAGCTGAGTATGAGAAAACGGATGGATTTGCTTATTTGTACAATCGAATGGCTGGAACATGAACTTGAATCTTCTCAATCCTAGTTGCGCCGCAGATAAGTCCCTTCAATTTCGGCGACGAGCCGCTGAATCGCGGAGAGGTCGCCAGTGTAAATTGTGTGGTGCCCAAGGGCGATCTTCCCTTGGATATATATTGGACCATAAATTCAGCATTAATAGTCAACGGCGAGCTCGGCTTTACTATTGTGCGGCTGAACAAGCGCACCAGCTCCTTGAATGTGGATTCGTTGGAGGCTGCCCATCGGGGCAGCTATAAATGCATAGCGAATAATTCAGCGGGCTACGCTGAATACGTGGCCACACTGGAAGTGAATGGTTCGTCCAGCGATCTGGAGAAATATTTACTTAGCTTAGATTTGGTTCAGTTATTTGGTTAATTATATTTGGCTTATTTTGTTTTCTGTTGCCCCAAATCCCCATTCCCTGCGCTTCTCGAAGTGCCCCCACAAATACAACCCTTCGATTTTGGTGCCGAGCCCGCGAATACTGGCGAGATTGCGGGTGTCTTCTGCATGGTGCCCAAGGGCGACTTGCCCATGGAGATTCGCTGGACGCTGAACTCGGCGCCCATTATAACTGGGGAGCATGGCTTCAGCTTGTCGCGACTGAATCCACGCACCAGTTCGCTGAGCATCGACGCTCTGGAGGCACGACATCGCGGAGTGTACAGATGTATAGCCACGAACAAGGCGGGTGGCGCTGAATATAGCGCTGAATTACATGTGAATGGTTTGTGCAGGCCGCGAAATCATTTAGGATCATTAACACATTTATATCACATCACATTTCAATTTTATTTTGAGTTGTTGCATTCGATTGATTTATGATTTGGAAACCCATTACATTGTAACCACTTCAAGTGCCACCGCAAGCGTTGCCCTTCAGCTTCGGCGAGGCTGCGGCCGATGTGGGCGACATCGCCAGCGCCAACTGTGTGGTGCCCAAGGGGGACTTGCCGCTGGAGATACGCTGGTCCCTCAATTCAGCGCCCATCGTGAACGGCGAAAACGGCTTCAGTTTGGTGCGCCTGAATAAGAGAACCAGTCTGCTGAATATCGATTCGCTGAGCGCATTTCATCGCGGTGTTTACAAGTGCATTGCCACAAACGAAGCTGGGAGCAGCGAATACCTTGCTGAGCTGCAAGTGAACGGTTTGTGCAGCACGCTAGCTAACTAATACTGATACTGATAATGATACTCTTACTGTTACTGTACCCTGCTTAAGTAGCACTAAAAAGAATTGTTGTGATTGCTGTTGTTAATTGTTGGCGCACTCTGCACTGCTTTAGACTGCTGAATGGCATTTAAGGCTGCTGAATAGCAATGCAATGCTGTGTTTCAGCCAGGTATCAAGTTGTACTGACTTATAGTGCACTCTTTTCAATTGCTGAATAGCATTTAAGGCTGCTGAATAGCAATGAGGCAGGCATTATGGTGTTGCATTGTACAAACTATGAAAATATGAGCTGAATTCTCATTTACCCTAAATCTGCATCTGATTTAATAACATTTATGGTAAAGCAAACATGCGCTGAATTGTCTTTTACCCTTGCTTAATTCACTCTAAATCTGAATTTGATTTGTAATATGTTACTTCACACTTATTGGTAGGTAAACTTGCCCTGAATGGTCATTTACCTCTGCTGAATAATCTCTAAATCTGAATTTGGTGTTTAAGGTGTCGCAAAAGTCGCTGAATTGCCATTTACCCTTTGTTGAATCCTCCTTAAATCTGCATTTGATTTTTAAATGTTTTCGAAACATTTTTGGTTATTAAAAGATGCGCTGAATTGTCGTTAACCTGTGCTGAATTAGAATTGAAGTCGCTGAATTGTCATTTACCCTTTGTTGAATCCTCCTTAAAGCTGCATTTGATTTTTAAATGTTTTCGAAACATTTTTGGTTATTAAAAGATGCGCTGAATTGTCGTTAACCTGTGCTGAATTAGAATTGAAGTCGCTGAATTGTGTAATTTACAAGTTGGGTTCCTTATTTTTGAGTTTTCGCATATTATACAACTTTTATTATTATTTGCTGTGCAGTCCCGCCCCAAGTCATGCCCTTTGTGTTTGGCGACGAGCCCTCGAACTACGGCGACAGCACCGCCGTGCAGTGCATGGTGTTCAAGGGCGACACTCCGCTGCAGCTGCACTGGACGCTGAATGGCCAGCCCATAACGAACGAGAACGTGGGCATCAGAATTATCAAAATGTCGCCAAAGCTCAGTTCGCTGAGTATCGATTCCATCAACGGTCATCATCGGGGGCTCTTCAAGTGCATTGCCAGCAATGCGGCGGGCAGCGCGGAGCAAACCGCGGAGCTAGTTGTGAACGGTTAAGACACGCTATTAACTCAACCTAAATCCTGTTTTATGTCGTTATGCTTTTGATTTGAAATTCCCAACTCCAATCCCCAAAAGTGCCCCCACAAATAAGACCCTTTGACTTTGGCGACGAGGCTTCCAACTCCGGCGAAACAATGGGCATTCAGTGTACGGTGATCAAGGGGGATCTGCCCATCAACATTACGTGGGAGCTGAACAATCAGACGCTGGTTAGCGGCGACTGGGATGTGGTCATCGGTCGCATGTCCAGCAAGTCGAGCACCCTCAACATCGACTATATTGCGGCCGAGCATCGCGGCATCTACACGTGTCGGGCTCGCAATCCGGCCGGCGAGAGCAGCTACAGCGCCGAGCTGAAAGTCAACGGTGATGCTCGAGATTAGACAGGGATTAGTTAGCTACTAAGTTATGATTTGTTTTGAACTATCGTTTGACCTTATCCCATTCCCATTCCGATGTGCTGCCCAGCATCTTTCCGTTTAGCTTTGAGGGCGAGGCGAACGAGGGCGACAGCGTCCAGCTGACGTGCCACGTGGCCAAGGGGGACTTGCCACTGCGCATTCGCTGGACGCACAACGATCTGCCGCTCTTCCCGCACCTGGGCGTCATGGCCAGCAAGATAGGCGACCGGATCAGCCTGCTGACCGTGGACACCGTGAAGGCGCTGCACTCGGGCAACTACAGCTGTGTGGCCAGCAACAATGCGGGCAACTTCAGCTACTCCGCCGAGCTGCTCGTGAATGGTTCGCGAGTCTCACACACAACTCTATTACTTTACGTTGCTCGCATTGTATGATTTTAATCCCACCCATCCCAAAATGTCCCGTAGTACTGCCCCAAATTGTGCCGTTTGCCTTTGAGGACGTCATCAACACCGGCGACTCCATAGATCTGTTCTGTCAGATCCAGAAGGGCGATCGTCCCATCAAGGTCTACTGGAGCTTTGAGCGCAGGGCGAGCAATGCGGAGACCATCTCCGAGGTGGAGCAGCCCCAGATGCGCACGAATCGCATCAGCAGCAAGACGAGCATGTTGTCCATCCAGAGCGCCAGTCCAGCCCACACGGGCACCTACACCTGCATCGCCAGCAATGCGGCGGGCACGAGCAGCTACGGCGTCAATCTGACTGTGAATGGTGAATGGAATCAACTAAAGATTGCGATTGTGGTTGTGGTTGTCCTAGTCTAAGCAGCTAACTCGCCTCTTGCATAACCTAGTTTGATACTAATCCACAACAAGCTAATTCTACAAACTAACTTCATCTGTATATCTGGTCTCTCAAGTCTCTCCCAAAATTGCCCCCTTTGACTTTGGCGAGGAGCCGTTGAACTACGGCGAGCCCGCCTCGGTGCAGTGCACCATTCTGGGCGGGGATCTGCCCATCAATGTCACCTGGCTGCTCAATAACGCCACCATCGACAGCTACCACGACATCTCGTTCTCTCGCATTGGCAAGCGCATCAATGTGCTGTCCATTGAGGCGGTGGCCGCCCATCATGCGGGCTTCTACTCCTGCCACGCCCAGAACAAGGCGGGCCTGACAGCGCACTCGGCGCGTCTGATAGTCAATGGTTAATCTCGTTACACATATCTTAAACAGTTTACTTTGAGTTTTTAAGTTTATTTTGTATAATTGAATTCCCTGCCTCCTTAGTGCCCCCCAAGATCACGCCCTTCTCGTTTGGCGGCGAGCCCATGAATTTCGGGGAACCCGTCTCGGTGCACTGCACCATCTCGGGCGGGGATCTGCCGGTGTCGGTGATCTGGACACTGAACCGCCATCCGCTGTTGCCGGAACTGGAGATATTCACGGAGAAGCGCGGCCAGCGAATACACAACCTGATGATCGACGCCATCGAGGCGAAGCACGCCGGCAATTATACGTGCATTGCCAGCAATTCAGCGGGTCGTGCTGAGCATTCAGCCGAGCTCATTGTGAATGGTGAACAAACTCAACTCACGAGTGGTTTATGAGTACTTTGCGCGTACTTCTAGCCGGCTATTATTAACGTTTTGTAGCGTAGACCTTACACCCTTTAGTTGACTTCGGCGTGCCGAAGATGACCACAACTTGTTCCCCTCCCCTTAACAGTCCAGTTTCAAGGTGTTGTGTGCTGCTGAAATGTGTGTGGAATCGAGCAACAGAGTTTTCCTTTGTTTCCCCCAAACAGCCTTGCCTCGCATTAGCGCCTTCTCCTTCGGCGAGGAGTCCATGAGCTATGGCGAGTTTGTGAACGTTCAGTGCACCATATCGGGCGGTGATCTGCCCGTGAATATCACGTGGACGCTGAACAACAAGCCCTTCGAGCACTACCTAGAAATACTGACCACCAAGCGTGGCAAACGCATCAACGAGCTGACCATCGAGGCTGTCTCGGCCAAGCATGTGGGCAACTATTCCTGCATTGCCGAGAATCGCGCTGGTCGCGTCAATCACACGGCCGAGCTGAAAGTGAATGGTTAATGCGCTCTTCAGCTAGTAGAATTCATTTATTTACATTTCGTTTTATTTATTAACATCCCTCTGACCTGTAATTCCTCTCCAAGTGGCGCCCAAAATCGCTCCATTCGACTTTGGCGAGGATCCCTCGAACTTTGGGGAATCGGCGAGTGTTCAGTGCTTGGTTACGTCGGGTGATTTCCCCGTGAGCTTCGCTTGGCTCTTCAACGGACGCGAGATCAATGAGAATGTCTACGATGTGTCCATGGTGAAGCTGGGCAAGAAGATTAGCGCCCTGTCCATTGACTTTGTGCGCGATCATCATGCGGGCAACTACACTTGTGTGGCCGTCAACCGAGCCACCTCGGTCAACTACACAGCCGAGCTGGTTGTGAATGGTACTTAATTGGTTTTCTGTTTTAATTACGTTTCTTCTTTGGTTCACTTTCCCCCTCGCCCTCTCCCTGCCATTATCCCAGTTCCTCCCAAGATTGCGCACTTTGACTTTGGCGATCACGCCGTCAACTTCGAGGAGTCCGTCTCGGTGAACTGTCTCATCTATCTGGGTGATCTACCCATGGACATCACTTGGCTGTTCAATGGCGCCCACATCCAGCCGTTCACGGGCGTCTCCATTGTCAAGGGCGGCAAGAAGGCCAGCATTCTGACCATAGACTCGGTGCACGGTGGCCACGCCGGCAACTACACCTGCAAGGCGCGCAACGACGCGGACTCCGTGGAGTACTCCGCGGAGTTGATTGTGAATGGTACAACAACAGGACGGGGGCATTGCATGATCTGTGATTCTGTTATTTTCCTTTTGATTTTCCACTCCCCCCGCAAACAATTCTTTCACAGCGCCGCCCAAGATTGCGCCCTTCGATTTCGGGGAGGCGCCCGCGAACTTTGAGGATTCGGTGTCGGTGAATTGTCTAATCACCTCGGGTGACTTGCCCATCGAGATCGAGTGGTTGTTTGAGGGCGCGCCTGTCAACTATGCCGCGGGCATTGCGGTGCTGCGCGGTGGCAAGCGAACCAGTCTGCTGACCATCGACTCGGTGCACGCCGGACATGCCGGCAACTACAGCTGCAAGGCCAAGAACAAGGCGGCCAGCAGCGAGTACTCTGCTGCCCTGGTGGTCAATGGTTGGCCTCAACACTAAATACTTGTAGACTTTAGATTTTCAATTTTCATTTAATTTGATCGATTTATGCCCTCGCCCCTTTACCCCGCCCAGTACCACCCAAAATTACACCCTTCAGCTTTGGCGACGAGCCCGCCAATGTCGAGGACTCTGTCTCAGTCACCTGCCTGATCTCTACTGGCGATCTGCCCATCGACATCGAGTGGCTGTTCAACCACTACGGCATCAGCTCCTACTCGGGCATCATGGTGATGAAGGGCGGCAAGCGGAACAGCGTGCTGAGCATCGACAATGTCCACGCCAGCCATGTGGGAAACTACACGTGTCGCGCCAAGAATCAGGCTGCAGCTGTCAATCACACAACCGAGCTGATTGTCAACGGTTATTAAACTCTACGATTTCAGCGACTTTTATTTGCTGTAGAACTTTTCTGTTAATTGTTTGAATATGATTTAAGCCCCGCCCAAAATCACTCCCTTCACCTTCGGAGAGGAGCCCGTAAATGTCGAGGACTCTGTCTCGGTGACGTGCCTCATCTCAACTGGCGACTTGCCGATTGATATCGAATGGTTCTTCAATGACTACGGCATCAGCTCCTACTCGGGCATCAATGTTGTCAAGGGGGGCAAGAGGAACAGCATGTTGAGCATCGACAATGTGCAGGCGCGGCATGCGGGCAAATACAGCTGCAAGGCCAAGAATCATGCGGCAGCTGTTAACTACACCACGGAATTGATTGTCAACGGTGCTCGCAAGAGTTTCGCATTTGTTTAAATTATTTATGATTTTGTTTGCGAGTTCTTTTTCATTCCTTCCACACTCACGCACTCTCTGCTTAAAGTTCCGCCCAAGATTACGCCCTTTGACTTCGGCGAGGAGCCCACAAATGTGGAGGACTCCGTGTCCGTCACGTGTCTCATCTCCAGCGGGGATCTGCCCATCGATATTGAGTGGCTCTTCAACGACTACGGCATCAGCTCCTATTCGGGAATTAATGTTCTTAAAGGTGGCAAGCGCAGCAGCGTCCTGGGCATCGATAGTGTCCAGGCTCGTCATGCTGGTTTGTACAGTTGTCGAGCAAAGAATCATGCTGCTGCCGTCAACTACACAACAGAGCTTATTGTGAATGGTATTTGGACCATTAATGAACCGGCATTATTATCATTTGTTTGTCTTTTGTTTCTGTTATCCCCTTCAAGTTCCTCCCAAAATCACACCCTTCACATTCGGAGAGGAGCCCACCAATGTGGAGGACTCTGTGTCGGTCACCTGCCTGATTTCTAGCGGGGATTTACCCATCGATATTGAGTGGCTGTTCAATGACTACGCCATTAGCTCGTACTCGGGCATGACGGTCATGAAGGGCGGCAAGCGGACGAGCATGTTGACCATAGACAACGTCAGTGCTCGGCATGCTGGCAAGTACAGCTGTCTGGCCAAGAATCATGCTGCTGCCGTCAATCACACCACCGAATTAATTGTGAATGGTATAGCGATAGTTTATTGTAGCATTTAAGTGTGTTTGTTTTTCAGTTGCGTTTTCCTTTAAGTTTTCCCTGTCATGTCTCCACAGCTCCTCCCAAGTTAGCACCCTTTGATTTCGGTGAGGCACCCGCTAACTTTGAGGATTCGGTTTCGGTTAACTGTCTGGTCTCCTCCGGCGACTTGCCCATCGAGATCGAGTGGTTGTTCAATGGACAGCCCATTAGCTACGCCTCGGGCATTGCTGTTCTGCGGGGCGGCAAAAGAACCAGCGTGCTGACCATTGACTCTGTGCACGCCGGACATGCCGGCAACTACAGCTGCAAGGCCAAGAACAAGGCGGCCAGCAGCGAGTTCTCTGCCGAATTGATTGTGAATGGTTGTTACACCTTGCTGTTATTAGACGTTCTTATGATTTCGTTCTCATCTTGCATGCCAACTTATTTTCACCCCAAGTTCCACCCAAAATTACGCCCTTTGACTTTGGCGATGCGCCGGCAAACGTTGAGGATTCCGTGTCCATAATGTGTCTCATAGCGACGGGTGATTTGCCAATCGATATCGAATGGTTGTTCAATGACTACGGCATCAGCTCGTACTCGGGCATCAATGTGGTCAAGGGCGGCAAGCGCAACAGCATGCTGAGCATCGACAGCGTTCAGGCCCGGCATGCGGGCAAATACAGTTGTCGGGCCGGAAACCACGCAGCTGCAGATAACTATACGACCGAGTTGATTGTGAATGGTATTTGGACCGTTAGCTTTACGAATCTATTTTACACTTTTGGTTCTTTCCCTTTTAATTTGATATGTCGAACAACACAAACATTTCCACTTCCATTTCCATTTCGAAATATTCAAATAGTTGCACCGAAAATAGCGCATTTTGATTTTGGCGAAACTCCAGTGAATTTTGAAGATTCGGTGTCTGTGAATTGTCTGGTTAGTTCGGGCGATTTGCCGCTCGACATCGAGTGGCACTTCAATGATTACCCCATCAATCATTATTCGGGCATTTCCACATCCAAGATGGGCAAACGCCTGAGCGTGCTGATGATCGATGCTGTGAATGCCCGCCACGTTGGCAACTACACGTGCAAGGCCAAGAATCTCTGGGCCTCCTCCGTCTACACGGCCCAGCTCCTTGTGAATGGTATATGAATAGCAAGAAACACTCGTACTCTCGTCTGTACAGCACATGAATGTCAGTTATTCCTCGGTTCAATTGAGTTTTATTATAATTTACACCAACAACAAATTGTAAGAAACACGAACAAAGAAATAAAACAACAGCAACAACTGCATGTCTGCTTCTCGCTTTGTGACATTGACATTGTAAGCTTCTTGTAATCGCTTTTGTTACGTATAAGCCCCTTGGACCAACCAATATGGCATGATTAATTATCCCTGTACATCTCTAGTAATAGTAATAGACTGCAGAGTCGAAATCAAAGGACTTAGGCAACGAAGTGGCGTAAGCGTTGAATCAAAAATATCAAAAGACTTAGGCCGCAAACTTGTCTAAGTGAAAAGACTTGAGCGACAAACTTGCTTAATGAAAAGACTTAGGCGACAAACTTGCGCAATGAAAAGACTTAAGCGACAAACTTGCCTAATGAATAGACTTAAGCGACAAACTTGGTTTAATGAAACAAAACCTGCTGGCATAAAAAGACTTAGGCAACGAACTTGCTGGAATAAAATGACTTAGGCCACAAACTTGCTGCGAACAAAAGACTTGGGCAACGAACTTGATGGAATAATAAAATATCGGCATTTTCATGTGAACACTATCAATCTATCGTCTTTATCAAGTGCCGCCTCACATTACGCCCTTCGAGTTTGGGGACGAGCCGGCGAACTTCGGTGACTCGGTGACCGTGCAATGCACCATCTCGAAGGGCGACCTGCCAGTGGACATCTACTGGCTGTTCAATGACTATGCCATCAACGAGTACCACGGGGTGACCACCTCCAAGATAGGCAAGAAGGTGAACGTGCTGACCATCGACTCGGTGAACGGCAACAATGCCGGCAACTACACGTGCCGGGCCCGCAACAATGCGCAGACTGTGGAGTACTCGGCGGCGCTGATAGTCAACGGTTGGGCAGCTCCTAAGCGAATTCTACACTTAACATAGTTTGTGTTTGTAGATCATACAAGTATTTTGTGTTTTTTTCCTTTTCTTCTTCTTTTTCTGTTGTCATTCACCTCCCCAAGTATTGCCCCAAATAACGCCCTTTGCCACAAGTGCGCAGCCCACGCACCTGGGCCAATACATAACCTATCAATGCACCCTCACCGAGGGCGATCTGCCCCTGAACATACGCTGGACATTTAACAAGCAGCCGCTCTTCAACGACGACGACCAGGACATACTCATTGCCAAAATGGGCAGACGCAGCAGCGTCCTGACCATCGAGAGTGTGGCGGCCAGACACGCCGGCAACTACAGTTGCCATGGCGAGAATGCCGCCGGCAAAGCCTCCTACAGCACCCAGCTGAAAGTGATAGGTGCCGCGTTCATTCGTTCAACAACTTTTATGCTCATTTGTTTTGTTTGTTTTCTTCATTTACTTTCGGTTCTCCCCATCCACGTTATGCACACAAATCACGTTCAGTTCTGCCGCGCATCATTCCCTTTGCCTTCGAGGAGGGCCCCGCCCAAGTGGGCCAATACCTAACGCTGCACTGTTCTGTGCCCGGCGGCGATCTGCCGCTGCAAATCGGTTGGACACTCAATGGCATCGCCATCGACGACGAGCTGGGCATCAGCACTGAACGCGTCGGTAGCCGGGGCAGCGTGCTGACCATTGAGGCCGTTGAGGCGCCACATGCGGGCAATTTCACGTGCCACGCCAGCAATTTGGCTGGCCAACAACGCTTCACGACGCTCCTAAATGTCTATGGTTAGATTTGTAGCTTACACTCTCACACTCACACACAACCACTACTGTGAATTCACACGCACAGAAGCTAACCCGTCCGCTGTAGTTAGCTGCTACTAACCATGCGTGCGTCTGTCAGGCTGCATGTCTGTCTCTCTCTCTGCCTCTCTCTCTGTCTCTACTTGTCTCACTCTCTGTCTAGGCTTGCATGCGAACACCTAACCAAAGCACTGCAACTGCGTAGCACCAACAGAAAAACGATTAATGGATCGCAACTACATCGATAGATGTCTGCGAATTTGACGTCTTTATTTTGAACAGACTACTTATTACAGCAATTCCATATCTGACAGCTGACCAATAGATTTAAATTTTGAATATTATTTCTATATAGAACTGCTTTGTTAACGCATAAGTATTAATAAGTCGCATTCGCCCATCTGTAAACCTTTTACCCGGTTTGTTTTTTTGATCAAATTATTTCTTCGACAGATCTCATGGAAATCAAAAGTTACTCCAACAATAATTTCCGCATTATGATTTCTTTTATTTATTTGTTGTTTAGAAGAGTAAGGATCGAGCATTAGTACATTGCAGTTAAGCTGAACTTCTCAACCACTTTTGATATGTTCGATTATATCCACAGTTTCAAGGAAGCGTTATGCTCTTCTCTGCATTATTTGTACTCATTTATTATTTTTTCTTTTCTATAATTTCGTATATGATTTGTGTATGTGACCAAAAGTGCCGCCCAAGCTGGCGCCGCTGCCCAACAATTCGCCGCTCTATGTGGGCGATTACTATCAACTGAGCTGCGCCGTGGTGCACGGCGATGCGCCGTTCAACATTACTTGGTACTACAACGGTCGCCCAGCCTCGGAGCTCAAGGGTGTCAACATTCTGATGCACAGTCGACGCAGCAGCTCGCTGAACATTGAGAGCGTCCAGGGCGGACACGCGGGCACCTACACGTGCATGGGCGCCAATGGGGCTGGCTTCGCGACTGTCGAGTCGGAGCTGAGCGTTAAGGGTTTGTCTGCTGCACCTTAAAGCCTGGGCCTGGGTAGACTAGACGGCTACTGTAAATTACGACCACTCTTCACTGTCCTCTGTCCACCTTTCTCTATTTGTGTGTTTGACCTGTTGTTGGTAATGGCATAAGCACAAATCTGTATTATAACACTCACACTCTTGCACGGCTTTCTGTGTTTATTTTCAATTAGAATTGCCACAAATTGAGCAGTTCCATTTCAATGCCAACGGCGTCAATGGCGGCCAGGCGGTTCGTGTCATGTGCATGGTCACCTCGGGCGATCTGCCCATCGACATCTACTGGCTGAAGAATGGACAGCCCCTGCTGCGTTCCATTTACCACAAGATCGACGAGTACACGTTGATCTTGTCGCTGCGCCAAACAACCATCGGTGACTCCGGCAACTACACGTGCGTGGCCAGCAATGCGGCGGGCCTCGCCAGTCGCTGGTCCACCCTTAAAGTTAAGGGTATAAACTTCCACAAATATTCCCGTCTTCATTCTTTATCATTTCTACAAAATTGTTTTCATTTCTGTACCTCAAACATCGACTTGAATCAAAATACAACGAACTAAGAATTAGATAATTTCTACAATGTTGCTTTGATATTGTACCTCAAATCAAAAGACTAAGACAACGAACTAAAAATTAGTTTCTACAAAGTTATAATTTCTGTACCTCAGATCAAAAGACTTAGACAACGAACTTGTGCAGCCAAATAAATTAGATAATATCTGAAAGTTATTTTGTACCTCAAAACAAAAGACTTAGGCAACGAACTAAATATTACATTATTTCAGCAATTTTGCTTTGATTTCTGTACCTCAAATCAAAAGACTTAAGCTACGAACTTGTGCCGTCAAATAAATTAGATCATTTCTGCAAAAGTTATTTTGTACATCAAGACAAAACACTTAGGCAACGAACTAAATATTGGGTAATTTCTACAAAGTATAACTTCTGTACCTCGAATAAAAAGACTTAGGCAACGAACTTGTGCGGTCAAATAAATAAGTTAATCTTAGGCAACAAACTAAAAATTTGATTTTTGTACCGTAAAACAGAAGACAAAAGATAACGAACTTGTGCATATGAATTAGATTAGATCGAACAGTTGTAGACTACTTAAGATATTTACTGGTTACTCACAGAGCCGCCGCTGCTTGCCGCCCTCTCGCTGTCGACGTCCGTCTGCGATGTCAACGACTACGTGCAGCTGACGTGCATTGCCAGCCGCGGCGCCACGCCCATTCGCTTCGAGTGGCAGCTGAATGGGCGGGCATTGCATGACGACGACGATGACACGGATGCCACACAGGCGACGGTGGGCGAGCACACGAGCCTGCTGCTGATCAACAAGGCGCAGGCTCATCATGCGGGCAACTACAGCTGCCGGGCCAGCAATCATGTGGGCGTGGCCCAAAGGCAGGCGCTGCTGATTGTCAACGGTAAATGGGAAACTTAACTTGAGGAGCAAACCCAGATTTACTTTTTTCTCTTCAGCTAATCGAGAACTTTTGCTCTGTTTCTCTCTGGACCCAAAGAATGTTCGACTGCGGTCAAGTTTTATTCGATTCCCACTGTACATATATAAATATTCTCCCTCTCTCTCTTTCTCTGTCTCTATTTGTCTATTTGTCTCTGTCGGAAGCAAATGTTAGTTTTTTGACCTAATATCCATGCATCCGCAACAATTTTTGTGTGAGCCAAATAGCTCCGATTCGCATACTTGTTTAACCAGCCGCACACACCCGCACACACACTCATGCACACACCAGCACACTCTCGATACGCACAGAAAGGACTCACAGCTTGATACCTGCTTGAGCGAACAGTTCAGTTCAATATGTTGAATGTGCATTTAATCGTTTCATTTCGATTCAGCTTTGTACTCAGGCTCATACTTCAACACCGAATAAACCGCAAGCAACAACAACAAAAACCACAACAATAACAACAGCAATACTCGCATATTAACCGCTTTTAATTGTCTACTAAATTTAATCTCCGTCCTTCGGGATAACCGAGCGCTTTTATATGGAAAGCAAAAGCAAAACACAAGCCTCTGCTACGTACCCCAAACAAAATCCATCAGTCCCATCCCCCAAACCCGACTATTCCTTCACCTTAATTACTTTCATTTTCATTATTAACTATAATTTACCTAGCTCACTAAGGCACAAAACAAAGGCTGATTAAAACAAAAACCAATTGACAAACAATTTTAAAGAGTTTTAAAATCAGCACTTTGTTTTGCACAAACTGCATGTAGTTTATTTTAGTTAGTTACTAATTATGATTTAGTTAACCTCCCACTCTAATTTGTCCTTTAACACTTTGGTTTTTTAATTGTGCTAATATCTTTAGTTGTAGTTTGGTTTATTGGTTCAATTAGAATTGTAAGAAAAGTGTGGAAATATGACGATGAATACTAAAAATATTTTCTAAAATATTTGCAGCATATTTCCATGCTTTGTGCTAACTGAAATGCATTTATTAAATGTGAAATGAATTAAATTTATTTCATTAGGTAATGAATTAAATTTACTAAATGTGTCATGAATTTAATTTGGTACGTGGATAAAATTAATAAAAAGCAAAATAAATTATTTAAATTAATGAAAATAATATGAATTAAATGAATTAACGTAATAATATGAAAATGGCATTTCAGTTCGCACTATGCAAAGTCTGTCCATCCGTCTGCCGACAAATCCTACAAGCCGCATGCTAAATGTTCTACTTTTGCAAGCAACCGCCACAAACTTACTAATAGTTATTTTTCTCTACCTTCAATCAACAATCGACAATCAACAACAGTACCCCCAAGATGGATTCTCGAACCCACCGACAAGGCTTTCGCTCAGGGCTCCGATGCCAAGGTTGAATGCAAGGCCGACGGATTCCCCAAGCCACAAGTGACCTGGAAGAAAGCAGTTGGTAAGTGAATAAAGCGAAATGCCTCAAGTTCGAGATAATATAATTATTCTGATTAGGCGACACTCCCGGAGAGTACAAGGATCTGAAGAAGAGCGACAACATTCGCGTCGAGGAGGGAACTCTGCACATTGACAACATCCAAAAGACCAACGAGGGCTACTATCTGTGCGAGGCCATCAACGGCATCGGCTCCGGACTCTCCGCCGTGATCATGGTCAGCGTGCAGGCGCCGCCAGAGTTCACCGAGAAGCTGCGCAATCAGACCGCTCGTCGTGGCGAACCCGCTGTGCTGCAGTGCGAGGCGAAGGGCGAAAAACCCATTGGCATTTTGTGGAACATGAACAACATGCGCCTGGACCCCAAGAACGACAATCGTTACACCATTCGCGAGGAGATCCTGTCGGCCGGCGTCATGTCCAGTCTGTCGATCAAACGCACCGAACGCTCGGACTCTGCGCTCTTCACCTGCGTGGCCACCAATGCCTTTGGCTCCGACGATGCCAGCATCAACATGATTGTGCAGGAAGTGCCCGAGATGCCCTACGCCCTCAAGGTGCTCGACAAATCCGGACGCAGCGTGCAGCTGAGCTGGGCCCAACCCTACGACGGCAACTCTCCCCTGAATCGCTACATCATTGAGTTCAAGCGCTCCCGTGCCTCCTGGGATGAGATCGATCGCGTCATGGTCCCTGGCCACACCACCGAAGCCCAAGTACAGAAGCTGAGCCCCGCCACCACCTACAACATTCGCATTGTGGCCGAGAACGAAATTGGCTCCTCGCAATCCTCTGAAGCCGTCACCATCATCACTGCCGAAGAGGCGCCCTCTGGCAAGCCGCAGACCATCAAAGTGGAACCCGTCAATCAGACCACGCTGCGCGTCACCTGGAAGCCACCAGCACGCTCCGATTGGAATGGCGAAATCCTGGGCTACTATGTGGGCTACAAGCTATCGAACACGAACTCGTCGTACATCTTCGAGACCATCAACTTCATCACCGAGGAGGGCAAGGAACACAACCTGGAACTGAACAATCTGCGCGTCTACACCCAGTACTCGGTGGTCATCCAGGCCTTCAACAAGATCGGCGCCGGTCCCTTGAGCGAAGAGGAGAAACAGTTCACTGCCGAGGGCACGCCCAGCCAGCCACCTAGCGACACTGCCTGCACCACTCTCACCTCACAGACCATCCGCGTCAGCTGGGTCAGTCCTCCACTGGAGTCCGCCAACGGCGTGATCAAGACCTACAAGGTTGTCTACGCTCCCAGCGATGAGTGGTATGGTAAGTAGAGACTGAAAAACATTTTGATCGACGAGCAGAAACTAATGTTGTTCCTGTCGCAGATGAGACCAAGCGGCACTACAAGAAGACTGCCTCCTCCGACACTGTGCTCCACGGCCTCAAGAAGTACACCAACTACACCATGCAAGTGCTGGCCACCACAGCTGGCGGCGACGGCGTTCGCAGCGTGCCCATTCACTGCCAGACCGAACCCGATGGTAAGCTAACCAAGAGTAAATAAAGTGACGTCTAATCATTCTCTCTTTGCAGTTCCCGAAGCACCCACCGACGTCAAGGCTCTGGTCATGGGCAATGCTGCCATTCTGGTCTCGTGGCGTCCGCCAGCACAGCCCAACGGCATTATCACCCAATACACCGTCTACTCCAAGGCTGAAGGCGCTGAGACGGAAACAAAGACCCAAAAGGTGCCACACTATCAGATGAGCTTCGAGGCCACCGAACTGGAGAAGAACAAACCCTACGAGTTCTGGGTGACTGCCAGCACCACCATTGGCGAGGGTCAGCAATCCAAGAGCATTGTGGCCATGCCCAGCGACCAGGTGCCCGCCAAGATTGCCTCCTTCGACGACACGTTCACTGCCACCTACAAGGAAGATGCCAAGATGCCGTGCTTGGCTGTTGGCGCTCCTCAGCCCGAGATTAGCTGGAAGATCAAGGGCGTCGATTTCAGTGCCAACGATCGCATGCGTGTGCTGCCCGATGGATCCCTCTTGATCAAGTCTGTGAATCGTCAGGATGCTGGCGACTATTCTTGCCATGCCGAGAACTCTATTGCCAAGGACTCGATTACCCACAAGCTCATTGTGCTGGCACCTCCTCAATCGCCTCATGTCACGCTCTCGGCCACAACCACCGATGCCCTGACAGTCCGATTGAAGCCCCATGAGGGTGACACTGCTCCACTCCACGGCTATACTCTGCACTACAAGCCAGGTATAAAAAATAACTTATATACAAATTTCGCCTTTCTTTATGAATAATTATCCGCCTATTTTACGAAATTTACGATAATTTTCCAAACTAAGATTTTGATGCAAGATTGTTCTGAAGTATTGTAAAATAATATTTGGGAATAGAATAATGTTCATGTTCATAAACAATTTGGATCAATGTCCCAATTCATAAAGAAACAAAAACAAAAAAAAAACATTTGAGGAAGGGTGGATATTATTTATTTTATTGTATACACAAATAATGCCTTTAGTATGTTCTGTATTATTATTACTTGTTATAATAAACAACAAAGTCAATATTGTCACGTCTAAGACTAATATGAGTCTGATTGCTATTATAATTATGCAAATGTTTGATATCTCTAGTTTTATTTGTGTTCTGTAAAATTCAATTTTAGTTTTTAAGTATTTGAAAAATTATACAAGCACGAAAACATTCAACCATTTTCATATTATTAATGATTTCTGATGCGCTTGCAGAATTCGGAGAATGGGAACATGCTGAGGTGTCCGTGGACTCACAGAAGCACAACATTGAGAATCTGCTGTGCGGTTCCCGCTACCAGGTCTATGCCACAGGATTCAACAAGTGAGTTTCGCAGTACTTCAGCTGTTAACTAACTAACTCTTCGATTCTCTGTAGCATTGGCGCTGGAGAAGCCTCCGACATTTTGAACACACGCACCAAGGGCCAGAAGCCCAAGCTGCCCGAGAAGCCACGTTTCATCGAGGTCTCGTCGAACTCCGTCTCGCTGCACTTCAAGGCCTGGAAGGATGGCGGCTGCCCCATGTCCCACTTTGTTGTCGAGAGCAAGAAACGGTATCTGCACAAGGGCGCAACTTAATTAAATGCGTATTCCAATACTAATCAATTATTCATTTAGCGATCAACTGGAAATGACTCAAATCTCGAACAATGTGAAGCCCGACAACAACTACGTAGTGCTCGATCTGGAACCCGCTACCTGGTATAAACTGCGCATCACTGCCCACAATTCCGCCGGATTCACAGTTGCCGAATACGACTTTGCCACACTCACGGTGACCGGAGGTATTTACGATCTGTTTTCCAATTTACGAACCTTCACATTGCTTTTGTACATAGAGAACTACGTTGATAATGCTGATGGGTACCAATCACGCAAGCACCAACAGCATTATCCATATACAAATAACAATGCTAGGCATCAAGTAAAAATATTCCACACACTTTTGCCCGAGTTGAAAATGCTTTTTACCAAAATCACCCAAATGAAAATGAGCAAATTTTGATTTACAATTATGTTATTCGAGCAAATTGCACAGTATTTAATTTAATTTCCATTAGCTGATATTTATTTATTGCCACCAAAACACCAAGCTTGTCATACCTAGTCAATTAAATCTATATAGTATGTAACTATATAGAAAAATATATTATTTCAATTTACTTTTTTAATGCTGACATTTTATTGAAATGCCAATAGCTTGTCACCGTGTACAAAAAAGAATCAAACTATTTTTATTGCGTAAATGCAATTTGTTTTTTACGTTTTCTTTTCGAGCATACTATAATGTACAAAATCCTGAGAAAAGCGGCTGCAAAGCAACAATCTTAAAATAGTTTAACTCAATTCTCACCAGTCACCAGTTCACCAGTCACATTTTTTGTTTTATTATTTCTAGATAATTGTAGATCCCTAGAAGATCACCTTAGCAAAATTATCATTTATTTCGAGTCTATCATTTGTTCGGTTTAGTTTCATCACCTTGTGTTTTAAAACTGCATTAAATTACATACATGTATGTGCCCAGTCTGTGGAGATGAAGTATTTTGTACATTTTGAGAAAGAAAGAGGCATCAAAGTACATTAAAGTGTTAGTACTGCCTGATGTAATAATGTTATAAATAAATGTTGTAAATCCCCCGGTACTCCCTTCCGCTCCGCTATACGTATCGTAGGATGCGTGAATGTCGCTTGAACGAAATTCCGAAATCCGAATTGTAAATTGCATAGATTTTTACTACGAGTCCTCTTAACTAATCGATTCTTTCTGCAGCGACGACTGAGAAGTACTTCTGAGTAGTTGAACTTTCAGTTCCCTAATGGATCCAGCAAGGAACTCTCACGATAATTGTACAAAAAGTTTTCCACAACTGATCACATATGGTTCATAAACATTGTTTTTATTTCAAGAGTTTGATTTAGTTGAGCTTTTAATTTGATTTTGACAACTAGCAATATGCTCATTAATACTGCTTTAATGACAAATCTAACTCAACAACTCAGAAACGAGCAGAGCCAATGCGAACACACTTTCCAAAAGCACAACAACCAAAGATCCATTCACTCAATATGCTTAGTGAGTCCTAAAGAGAGCTGAGATCAAGAAGGATATGTGAGATTTACATTGATTTCCTTATAAGAACATTCTCATTACACACGACCATTTTTTTCGATTTCGATTTCGATTTAATATTACGATTTACGATTTACGATTACAATTCAGTTATGTCATCAAGTTATAGTTGAGTTCCACCTTAGTTAGTTAGTGTTTTCGATCTTTTATTTGAGTGTTTCCTCCTAAGAGAGACGATCCAGATTCTCTTTCTCTTTTACTGTTATCGTTCTCGTTCTTCTACTCATTCTCTTGAGAGCAATTACACTTGGAATGCCGTTAACTGAATTTTTCCAATTGCTTACAAATAGTTTTAACAATTTACTTAACTAAACTAGTTGTAAGTCTTTACAGATAACCCAGATATACTATGTATCTATTTAAAAAACAAATTGCATTTGAACGTATTAAAAATAATTGAATTTTTGTTATACAATTTACAAAGTTTATACAATAGTTACAAATAGTTTTCATCTAAATATTCGCAACCAATTATGCGTGGCCGCATTGTAAAATACAAATTAAATACTCTAACTAATGTTAATGTTCATTCTTAACTCGACTTTTTGCGACACTTTCCCCTCATTTTCGAACACATTATAAAGGTTAATGCGAACTCGACTCGAATATACATACATATGTACTCGTATGTACATGCATATGTATTTTTGTATTTGTCAATGTATTTGTATATGTGTGTGTGTTGGGTACAAAAGTCAATGTACGGGAAGAGACAAAAGGCAAACGCCAAGCGGCAACAATTCGCAGAGAGAGCGAAGGAGTGAAGAGAGAACTTTCGCTCTCTTTGCCAATGTGCCGACTGTTAAAGCTTCCTTTTCGTTCGCTATCGCTGTCGTCTTTTACAAAACATACGAACAAGCATACATACATACATGTGTACACTTATCTATAACTGTGAATACTCTTTCTCTCTCTCTCTCTCTCTCTTTATCTCTCTCGCCGGTCTACATGTGAAACACTTTGGTTGTTGTTGTTATTGTTGTTGCAGGCACAATCGCACCCTCGCGTGATTTACCCGAATTAAGCGCCGAGGATACGATCCGCATTATCCTATCGAATCTAAATTTAGTAGTGCCCGTCGTGGCGGCTCTGCTCGTCATAATCATAGCGATAATTGTTATTTGTATTCTGCGTAGCAAAGGCAATCACCACAAAGGTATCTATAAGTATATCCAACTAATTACGAATTTCTTTTTTTTTCGCTCCTCTCTCTCTCTATATCTCTCCATGAAACACACTCTATCTTTCTCTGACAACATACAAACAAACGCCTCGCGATATTTTTGTTGATTCTGTCTATCGAAACACACACAAACACACACGCACACACACACATTTACTTGTTGTGTATGAATTTGCCTGCACTGTTGTTGATGCATCCGATAAACGATACTATGCATGCTCGATTATGGTTTGTATATCGATCGATACACAAAGGCACTATTGCACCACTCGACGACGGCTCGGGCCATGGCAACGTCCATGCCCGCATTCCCCTGCCCGCCTGGATGCCCGAGTGGCTGGATCTGAACTTTATGGTGCCCTTGATAGCCACCGTTGTCGTGGTCGCGGTTGGTATCTGTGTTGTGTGCGTGGCTCTCTCCCGAAGGCGTTCTGATGATATGCGCGGCGGCCAGAAGGATGTCTATTGTAGGTTTATCCCGTGCGACCGTGGCACAGGACCAAGAGTGTTCTTCTTTCCATTTATACATTTGATTTTCGTCACATTTTATTTTTGTTTTCATTGTGGGGCATTGGACGGCAATTTGTTATCGATCAACATTTTCAGTTTCTCAAATTGCCGTCTCGTGTCAACGAATTAGACAATTGCATTGCCGTCACTCTACAACAAATTGCTGGTAAAATTTTTAAAACTCTTTGGATGCTTAGCTTTTATTGATTGCATGTTAAATATGTAGTGATATAGATAATCGATAAACACAAGCTTACACCAACAAAAATATACCAATTGCCGAACACTTTTACAAAAATATACCAACCAAATACCAAAGATAATATAGTCAACTTAACCGTGTATAAATATCAATATCAATATTAATATCTGTGTATATACTCATAAATATGTACAATCATATCTCCTATTATAATCGTACTCATAGAACTATCATCAATTTTCCATCGCCATTGAAAACCATTGGAAAATTATTTGTGTCCTTCATGTAACATGTACAAAAATATTTTGCGATGATTCTAGAATTGCCATAATAATGATCAGTAATTGTACAAATTGAATTGAATTTATTGATTTGACCTAACATAGCTACAAAATTATTATGGCATACTCGTAATCGAGATTTCCTAATCTGTTGTTATAAGTTTAATCCTATCTCCAATGTTGTAAATACGTTTTGCTTATATCCAAAGCAATATTCACAGTGCTATTCACAACAGACAACTTTTCCCACTCACTGTACTACAACAACCTTACTTACAACTACAATCTATCGACACATTTTTCGTTGTTGTTCACTTCCCACATTTCCGATCCCCCTTTTATGAAATGAAACCAAAACTGAGATGCTTTTTGAAATCGCAAATGAAAATGCTTAAATAAAGTACAGTAAATATATTACGAAAGTAAAGTACAGTACAGTAAAGTAAAGTAAAGTAATGTAAAAGAATATAAATTCAAAATTGATATCATCACTCATTTTCATGTCATTCAATCATGAATCGTTATAGCGCTAACAAGTTGGTATATTTTAAGCTGCAAATCCAAACAAATCAATACAGAAAACACTCTCTTCACGTAATTCCCTTTGGAAACTTTGTTCGCAATTGTAAACTTGTATTTTTGAGCTATTATTTAGCACTTTAGCGTCTTGAGATGCCGCACCAAAAAAAAAACCAAACAAAAAAATACAAATCAAAACCAAAACCAAACGAAAGTAAACGAAATTTGCAAAATCGATTTGCATTTTGTGAGTGACGGAACAAAGCTGATTGATACGAACTAAAGAGAAACAGAAGTAAAGTATGCGAGTTGAAATTTGAGCTGCATTAAAAAGGGAAAAGCATCTTCAGTGTTTCACTATTGAGTTCGCGATATCATATATTAATTCTAGACGATGTAGTTTACAATCAGACAATGGGACCTGGCGCCACCCTGGACAAACGTCGCCCCGATCTCCGTGACGAGCTTGGCTACATTGCACCCCCCAACAGGAAGCTGCCCCCTGTGCCCGGATCCAACTACAACACCTGCGATCGGATTAAGCGAGGTACAGTCATAAGTAAGCATCTAAATTTCCAATGCAACATTTATTAATGCCAGGACTATGCCAGCGAAGTCCAGCTTGGACTATCACTGCGCATTGGCTGCGGCTTAGTTTTTCCCTTCTTCCATTTACTTTGCAAACCAAAAAAGAAAACAAAAATGTTATCGAAAAAAGAAAAAAATGAAAACAAAAAAAAGAATATTTCATATTTTGCGTTGCTTTTGCATAACACAAACAAGGCACAGTGGGCGTGAAGGCGACCCATTCATCATTCCATAATTCATTATATCAGATCAGACAATCAAACACGTGAACACACATTAACACACACACACACCTACATAGCAATGCTTTCTCAGATCGAAATTCTTAATGTTGCTTCTTCGAGTGGCTTCTTTATGATTTGGTCCCCAATTGTCCTGATTATTAAATGTTGCGCTGAATTTAGATTTTTATAATGATTATCTTAGATATATTTATCATTTGCAATTTTGATATTGATTACTTGCGTTTTATTGATTTGAATTCTTGCCTGAACTCCGACTCCAACTCCGACTCCAATCCCTCCAACGTTTTGGTTGCTGTTGCCTCAATTGCTTATTTTTGGGTTCACTCTTCGTTGATGTTGTATGAATATTGGAAATTGAATAAACCACCCACACTCTCACTGACACTCACACTCGACACCATAAACGAACATGAACCGGTTCAGGCCGCGGTGGTTTGCGCTCAAACCACTCCACCTGGGATCCACGGCGCAATCCGAATCTGTACGAGGAACTCAAGGCCCCTCCAGTTCCCATGCACGGCAATGTCAATATCTATGGTCATGGTGGCCATGCCCATGGCAATGTCGAGTGCCACTACAGACATCCAGGTAGGAGAGGTTCCTCGTTTCCTTTTCAGTTATTACTTTTCATTTCATTCCCACTTCACCTTAATCCCCTTTGCCCCACTTTTAATTTAGAGTAACATTTAGTTTTTAATATCCTAACCGTAACTAAGCGTAGTCTAACCTGGTCGCAAGATGACGAAGACGATGTGTAAGTAGAAACCTGCCATTCTGTCTGGCAGCTCGCAGAACTCATACTAAAACACTAAACACCCACAAATCATTCCACAACCGCAATCTTGGAGAAGCTCTGCTAATCGAAATCTTCTTTCGCAAGGCATGGAAGATGAAATCTGCCCCTATGCTACGTTCCATCTGCTCGGCTTCCGTGAGGAAATGGACCCCACCAAGGCCATGAACTTCCAGACCTTCCCACACCAGAATGGACACACTCCCGTACCCGGACACGCTGGAACCATGCTGCCCCCTGGACACCCCGGACACGTGCACTCCCGCTCTGGCTCCCAGTCCATGCCTCGTGCCAATCGCTACCAACGCAAGAACAGCCAGGGCGGACAGTCCTCGATCTACACCCCTGCACCTGAGTACGACGATCCCGCCAACTGCGCCGAGGAGGATCAATACGTAGGAATAGTCTTGAAAGCATTATTAGCGATCCAAACTCATCCAATTGAATCTTTTGCAGCGTCGCTACACTCGTGTCAACTCTCAAGGCGGCAGCCTTTACTCCGGACCCGGACCCGAATACGATGATCCCGCCAACTGCGCCCCCGAGGAGGATCAGTACGGCTCTCAATACGGCGGACCCTACGGACAACCCTACGATCACTATGGCTCCCGCGGCTCGATGGGACGTCGTAGCATTGGTGAGCGTAGCACAAGTAGAGGATAGAATATATCTATAACGAAATGAATATTTTTAGGCTCTGCACGCAATCCAGGCAATGGTTCGCCTGAGCCACCACCACCTCCACCACGCAACCACGACATGAGCAACTCCTCATTCAACGACTCCAAGGAGAGCAACGAGATCTCAGAGGCCGAATGCGATCGCGATCACGGACCACGCGGCAACTATGGCGGTAAGTCTTCCCCGGCCAGTTGATGAGCAAGCTCAACTTAGATTATCCTAATTGCAATTCCAATTCCAATATATTGTTATGTGCTCTGATTGAAGTGCAAAATTGAAACGTTTTTAACTCAATTTCATTCGCAATCTTCTTAATTTCCTTTTTCAAAATTCCTTGTACTTCTAATTCTAATAATCATTAAATCAATCAGAAGACTCCAATGAGGGTGAGTGATGTGAAATCAAATTAAAGTTCATCTAGTCTTCATAGTGAATATGAATTGTTCCCCTTTCGAAATAAAACCGTTTAACTCAATCACAACTCACCTCATTCTTCGTACTGATCGTGAACATCGAATCCCATGAAGTTCCCCGGTGTATCTGGAATGTGATCATTTTTCAATCGTCCCTCATTGCTCCAATCATTCATGAGTCATTTCGAAGACAGTTGATGTGTTCTTCATATTACGAATATTCATGCTGTGTTTTGCTCAAGTTTCAAAGCATTAATTATTTAAATATCTTTATTTCTAAATCATTATTGTGCTAAAATAAATTAACTTTGGTTTTGGTTATCCATATCTTGTAAGTTCAACTTATATTGCACATTCAAACACCCTTCATTTCATTTCACAAAGCACAACGATTCCAATTTGAGTGTTTGTTTTTAGCACACGTTAAATGTTTTATGTTTTGTGTTTAATATCGGACTTAAGTTTAATGTAATTTCAAAAAGCAAGTCATTATTTTCATTACATTGAATCTCATAGAATTTCGCATGTATTCCCCTAGAGACTTGTTTGAAATGTTATGGTTCTTAGAAAACATTAAGTTAGATACGTAAGAAATATTGGGTGGCACAATTTAAGGCCATAATTCGATTTAAGCAACAATAAGAAACGTTTTATTTGAAATTTCATTTTATTTTCTTTCTGTTTTCTTTTACATTGGTATTTTAAATCAAAATAACTACTACTACTTTCGGTTGGTCAATTTTATGTGGGGCTCTTAAACAATCATTTCTATTGAAAACATGTCGATAACGAAACCAAACAAAAAAAACACAAATAATATGTAAACGAATACGAAACAAATACAGCTGTGAAAAGATCTCCCCAACCGAAAGATCAACGCACCACCGAAGAGATGCGTAAATTAATTGAGAGGTAAGAAACGAGTAAATGTTGAAATATTACAAAATATTGCGAAAGCAAAAAAAAAAGGATTGAATTAAAAACAAACACAAATTGCACAGAATGCATAGTTTGGCACTAAGAAATGACTAATAATTAATTACCTAAAACAATAATGTATTTCAATATATGAGTTCTGTGCAATTTTCGAACCATCTTGTACCTGAACTAACCCCCACTATTATATATTTGTTTATTTATTATAAAACAATGAAATTCAATGAATCACCGACTACTTAGTCGCAGACAGTTGTAAGTCCTAATCTAAACTAAGTTATGTATCCAACTAACAAACGCTTTTGCATGTTCTGGTCGCAATTTCAATGTACAAACATATATGATTAATTAAAATAAGACTGCATGTTTGATCTCGTCTCCTTTTCCCTCCCCTTCTGTTGTTCTATTTAAATGTGTAATATTTTGTTTATTTTTGGTTTGTCTTGTTTTGGTTCATTGCAAAGGAAAGCAAATCACAGTTGAGTGTTTCAAAAACGAATTCTAAACATTTATCATTTGATAAACAATTCAATTACAATTACCCAGCATAATCGTAACCGTAACCGTAACTGTAACCGTAATCGTATATTAATCTACAGGCTTTATACACTGTATGATTGCCAAAACACATACATACAATTTAACAGTTTTGTGCAGCTTGCCGCTTGGCCATGGCTTGCCTTGCCTTGCCACACACACAGTACTCGTGCCACATGGGGCAAAGAGGCAAAGAACCACTCGAGGCACTGCTTTGGTTGCAGAAACGAGCCCACAGCAGTTCAAACCTAATATTATTAAACATTTCACAAGCATTAATTCTCTATTTCAATTGGCCACTGATTGTTTGATTGATTCATTCCACACAGAAACGAAGCCGGCCCAAAACAACTCCAACTCCAACAAACAAATGGCGCAGGATTCACAGCCTACGATACTATGGCAGTGTAATTTGTAAGCAGCATCTTGCACGAGTGGGCGTGGCAGTTTAGCTTAGTGTTGCGAGTCAATGAAGTGCGTAGGAGTTGAATGACACAAGCACACACACACTCACACACACACGTATACACAGACCGACAGACAGACAGACACATATGGGCAGTCAGTCATCAGATTTGAAAGTATATTGTATCGAAGAGAAAGAAAAAGAAAACAAAACATCACAGAAGTAAGCAACGCATTTAGCGCATATATATACAATTATTAACTATTTCAAGTATTTATAAACAAGAGTAATTACACACACACACACACACACAAAGCAATGTCTTAGAAGGACATTCGAAAGAGCAAAACTTGATCGTGGAACATTATAATTGCTAATTAATAATTAATAATTGATAATTGATAATTGATAATTGCATAATTGAAAGTCATTTTTAATATTGCATTTTAGTTTGTAAGCCAGAAGCAGAACAACCAAAATATCAAGCGAAATAATGCGTAATCGCAACGTTCTCGTCTAGTATTCGTAAGATACTTCCGATTTCGCGTTCGATTTGCCCAGATTTTTTTGCCATCTATGCCAAAAGCATGAAACTCTTTGCCTAGCCTAAGTCAAAGTCATAATATTAATTGATAGTTAACGTATTGTTTTATTTTGTATGGTCTGCAAATCCTATAACTTTTATACTTATTTGTATCGACAGAAGCGAAAAGTGATCGAACTCGCTTTCGCTCTATGTTGACTTGCGTTGACTTGTGATCATAATTTTTAGCATTGTGTGTGCCGATTATGTATAATTTATACTTATTTGTACTTTTATTTTTATACTGCGCTTCCAAAAAAACGAAAACAATTTAAGGAAAAGAGAACTTGTTCAATGCACAAATAGCATTCGCTTAGCAAATAACACACGTTTAGTCTCACACTCACACTGTCTAAATTGTATTATACAAATGCCCCAAAAGCGCGCACTTTATGATTTGTCAGATTCGTCATAGAGATACATTTGTATTCAGTTATACGCATTTGAAGCTTTAAGAAACTTTGAAATTGATCACGCGTACACCTCAATTTCTATATTATACGTATTTATTTAAGTTTTTTATTAATATTATTATAATTTTGTAGTTCTGCAAATACATTTACAATTTTCTTGAAAACTTTGAATTGTTCTTTTATTTCGTTATTTAATTTGATTTTACAGCAATGCCACAAATTGTGTGGCTACTTTCAAAACTCAAAGACTGAACTATGCAAATTTTAGAAACAAATGAAAATGCTTAACAAAAAATATGTAATTACAAAAGAGTTTCACAGATCACAACATTTGCTCAACATGTAGAAATAGCAAAGCATTTGAGGTAGCCCACAATTTAAAGGAAGGTCAACAATAGATTCGTCTAATCAAATACATTTTTTATTAATACTATCAGTTGTTATTACTCCTAGATTGTTTCGTTTCTGTTTCACCTAACACTCTACATATTCTACATTATACTTGTAATCCTACCTAGTTATATCGATTTTATATATGAATGTAGTGTTGTGACAAAAATATTGCTTATACTCGTACATATATACTATGGGAAAACTTATATAAATGTACTACAAATTTTAATGGTAAACGAATACAAATATTAAATAGCGTTTAGAAAAATGGCATTTAATTAATATACAATATACAAAACAAAAACCAAGCAAAAAACGAAAAAAAAATTGAGAAAAATTGAGAAAAGGTCACAAATTTTCAAGTAATAAAAATAGCGCAAATAATGTTGCATTTCGGAAACACTAAAAATAACGATTAAAAATTAAAAACTTTTGGCAAATCAAAATCAAAACAAAAAACAAATATTAATCGAAAACGAAAATAAGAAAAAAAGAAAAAACAAAACGAAACTTTTGAAATTTTCAGACAAAATCCAAAGAGGTTTGCAAAAATATAAACTAAGCTAAGTATTAATATTCAAATAAAATAAATCAATCATTTTTCATACTTATCATGCATATTTGAAGGCTTGCTTTTTGTGTTGCTTCAGAAGAACGTAAAGCAAAGAAAAAAAATATATATTCAAAACGAAAACGAAGTAAAATAATCATTAAGTATAACATAAACTTACCTATTTTGTAATTATTTAGCATTCAACATGCATACACATACTCTACATACATACATATAATTAATAATTTTCTACTTAACTTTACTTAAAACGCATAAATCAAAATTTAATTCCCATTGCATTAAAAACATAAGAAAAACGAAAACTATAAAAACTGAGAAGTACAGAAAACGCCCACATAAGATGACAGCATTCAACTTCAACGCACATCAGATTCAACACTTCTTTGGAAACGACAACTAAGCAAATGAAAAGTAAACAATTAAAAACCCAGAACAGAATTAAATTATATCACATAAGAGAAACAGTTTAAAATGCATACTAATCACTCGCTCCTTCTTAGCCGAACAAATATTACTCATACTCATATTACTCATACGAAACGATACGATACGAAATGAGGCGAGAAGATAAATTAATACAAATATCCAAAAGATTCAAATTCGTAATCCTTAAGCGCGGCATTATAAACCTAAACGAATACTTCAAATATGTGTATTACTAATTACAAATTACAGAAAACATATATGTATTAACTATATATATTAATATTGAATGTATTGAATTGACGAACTACATTTGCTACACACACACACACACACCCATGCACACCTACACATACTCCCACACACACATACAGACAAATATACCCAAGGACACGCAATCAATGATTATTACCTTGGTCCACTTGGTAAGTCCTTTGCCCGAGAGCCCGAGACATCCGTCTTGGACCACAATTCCTATTGAAGATTCCTTTGAACACAAAACACAAGCAATTTGTCAGTTTCAGTGTCATTAAATTCAAGAAAAACAACAACAAAAACTAAATAAACGCCAATCTATGTTGGATAAAACACAACAACTCCTTCTTTTACTTTATATATAAAGAGTTTTTCGTCCTGACTGCTGACATGCTATCAAACCACAGCCTAAACGACCTCATCCCGAAGGTTCATTCCGTTTCATGAATTTTAAGTGAATAAAGTATGAACACGCTATAAAAAATCGATGTTGGCTTAAGACAATACAAAGATTTTTAATTAAGATTTTTTCTCGTAAAAGTGGCCTTTATTTAAAAAATTAATAGACCTTAGATAGGTGCATGCTAACGGTTTTTATACCCGGTACCCATAGGTGGAAGGGTATTATAGCTTAAGAATAGCCTATAGGGGATTTGGTGTAGGCCATGGGAAAAAAATTAAGTCACCTTACAACCACTTTGATCACCAAAATAAAGAAAATTAAAAATTTACACTTGCTTAGCTAACCATCTAAGAATCGCGGAAGAAGGAAAGCCAGGTCGGTTCAATACAGCCAATCTTTTGTATATTATATACATATTTTTATAAATATACTAGGAGACCCGCGGGCTTCGCGGCTTGTAAACGTTGTTTTGCCATGTATATTTATTTTTTTTTAGTTCAATGAAAATAATTATTATTTAGTATAAGTGTGCGGGGATGTACTTACAATCAAAGGCATTGAAAATAACTAAAGTATAGTTAATTTAAGTAAATAAATGAATATTTATTAATTTTACGAATATATTTTAAATTACAACAATTCTTGACCAATTATGCCAGTTGGAAAAAAAGATAATGTTTGGCCTTGTTTCGCCACAAAGCAATGAATACAATGGCCCATGTGGCAATTTCACTTTACTATTAAGGCAGCATAATCCAGACGTCTCTCCGGAAAACTTTAATGCACTCGCAAACAACGTCCATTTGCCCAATGCAAACGCTTGGATGCAAGCTGTAATCATTGCTGCAATCGTATCGAAATGCTGCTCGATTCAAATCAGCACTTGATAAATATCTTGTATTGCGTCGCAAATTATCTTTTTGTTGACCTCTATTGTTCGCTCGACGATTCCGCATTGCCAACCGAGCTGTTTCAGGGGCTGTTTTACTTTGCTCACGTGATTGAGAAGCACGAAGTCGAGCCATACTATCGCGGCGCTGTTCACGTGCAATTTCTTGAATGCATTAGTTTATTTTGGACGTATCATCATGTGCACTTCTTTGGAACTATAGAATTCGACACGCCACGTCTTATCTATTGTTTACCAACTTAAAAAACTATAAATAGCTAATTTAGCCGCTTTTTCATTAAATAACTAATCTTATCTGAATTGATAACAGTAAACCCTGCTCCTATATAAGGGACAATCCATCGAAAGGTCTTCAATAGAAGTCAGTTATGAAGAGCTTTGTGTTCATTCTATTGTCAGTCCTCTGGCTGGCTTTAACCTCAGCAGACTTGAATTCGTCTATATCGTTTTTCAATAATTATCCCGATTCCTGTACATCTGCCAATGCCACGAAGAATGGCATCTACGAGATCCAGGTGGAAGGAGTTCTCATGTCCGTTTACTGTGACGTGAAACTAACTGGAGCTCCTTGGTTGGTTATTCAACGTCGAACCGATGAATCGGTTAATTTTTACCGAAACTGGGCGGCATATCAAGAAGGATTCGGCAACCTGAGCACGAGCTTCTTTATCGGACTAAATACGCTGAACTTGTTAACAATATCGAAACCACACGAACTTTACATTCATATGAGGGACTTTAATGGTCAGTCGCGATATGCCAGATACGATCAGTTTGCCATTGGAAATGAGGCAAATTTGTATGGTCTAAACGTGCTGGGAAGCTATTCGGGGACAGCAGGCGATAGTCTGAGAACCCATAAGGGTTGCAAGTTCAGCACCTTTGATCGAGATAATGACAACGCTAAAAAAAGGCACTGCGCTGCATTGTATGTTGGTGCTTGGTGGTATAACAACTGCCATCACAGGTAAGTCAGATAATATTTCTTAGTCTATCAGAAATCTGATTATTTAGTGCGACAGTTGGCACTAAAGATTTCAAAGTTGGAAGTAAAATAAATAATTAGATTTAGTTTTTAAAACTAATTGTTAAAATGCATACCAATTTAAAAATGATTTATTGCAGTAATCTGAATGGCCTATACTTCAAGGGGGAATATGGTCGTAATGATTTTGGTCGTGGCATTGACTGGTATCACTGGCATGGGGATTACTATAGTTTAAAAGAAGTGCACATGATGATTCGTCCGAAATAAACTAAAGCATTTCTATAAAAGTTCTAAATTAATACATAGCTCAACACTCATAAGATCTATAATAATATCAATAAATGTATTAGACCCATTGTAATACAATCTTTAATCATTTGAGACGCCTGGAGCAACAGATTTCAGCGACAATTCGGTCATTGTTGTCAGCTTGGCCAGAAGACGATCTGGACAATTTAGCTGAAGTAGCTGATAAAATGACAGATGCAACCAAAGTGAACGATATTTCCCCATCTAATACAGACTTTAGCTGGTCCATCAGTACCGATGCTATATTCCATTCCAGGCACAGTTCAGAATTTTTCAAATTCATCTCGCTCACAAAACGCAAAGCAACAAGCGATGAACAACGCTTCAGAGGATAAAGTTTGCCACTTTTAAAAGCGGTGCGGAAAAGATACTCGCAAATGTTGCATCTAGTAGCACCAAATGGCATGGATTATATCTTTTACCACTGTCTTAATGTAAAAACTAGATAATAATTCAAATAGATTTGCAGTTTCATTCAAATTTGCAATTTTAACTTGACCATTTGCTAAATGCATGTTACTAATATACATGTTTGGCTATTATAATTTTTATTAGTATATATACAAATAAAAATGCATTTCAAATAAAATACAACACACACTCAAGTTGTAAGCGAGTACCCGAAGCACAAGCACTCGCAATACCGACATGATTGTGGGTGAGTGTGTCTTGTACTTCGCTTGTGGATAGCGAGTAGTATCGCAACACAAATGTCAATGAGTGTGAGTAGAGTGTCGTAAACAGCAACCTTTGACGATCTGTGGTACACACGTACTTCAGTTTGACATCGGACCTCAACGGCATTTCATAATACCCGACATGTACCCATGGCTATGATTGGAGCAGACTTCTTGGTGAGAGACAATTAACTAAATGATTTAAATGCACAACAACTAATCGGCGTTGTTACAAACCATCTTTGGACAATAATTATCACGACTTACAAAAATGTCTTAATGGATCCAAATGGAATTTTCCGACCGTCGAAAAGTTCTTGGGTTAGCGAGTTACACATGTGGTGCACAAAAGCTCTGGCCATGCAGAGACTTCCGAAAACTCAATGCCCTCACGATAGCCGATCAATATCCACTACAAACTACATTGCAAAACTGTTTTTGCGATATCAGATACCCATGGCCGAGGAAGGCATACTGAAAACAGCAGTGTACACATCCTCTGGCTCATTGAGCTTCTCTGCAAGCTTCTTGGAATGAAGAATGATACGCAAAACCTTCATGGATAACATCTACAGGGGAGTGGATTTTGTGTATTGCTACATCGATGACATAATCATGTATGCATCACAAAACTATATTGACGATCCTCCAAAGGCATCGACTGAACGTCAACGCTGATAAATGCGAGTTTTTGAAAATCTCAAGTGAGATTTCTAAGATACATAATCAAAAATGAAGGCATTCGCCTGTCACAAGATAGGATTGAAGCAAACTTGCGGAAACCATTTGCGAGCTTGGTCGTTTTCTGGACATAATCTACTAGCTTAGTGTTGCGAGTCAATGAAGTGCGTGGGAGTTGAATGACACAAGCATACTCACACGTATACACAGACAGACAGATAGACAGACAGACACATATGGGCAGTCAGTCCTCAGATTTGAAAGTATATTGTATCGAAGAGAAAGAAAAAGAAAACAAAACATCACAGAAGTACGCAACGCATTTAGCGCATATATTATATATACAAATATTAACTATTTCAAGTATTTATAAACAAGAGTAATTACACACACACACACACACACACAAAGCAATGTCTTAGAAGGACATTCGAAAGAGCAAAACTTGATCGTGGAACATTATAATTGCTAATTAATAATTAATAATTGATAATTGATAATTGCATAATTAAAAGTCATTTTTAATATTGCATTTTAGTTTTTAAGCCAGAAGCAGAACAACCAAAATATCAAGCGAAATAATGCGTAATCGCAACGTTCTCGTCTAGTATTCGTAAGATACTTCCGATTTCGCGTTCGATTTGCCCAGATTTTTTTGCCATCTATGCCAAAAGCATGAAACTCTTTGCCTAGCCTAAGTCAAAGTCATAATATTAATTGATAGTTAACGTATTGTTTTATTTTGTATGGTCTGCAAATCCTATAACTTTAATACTTATTTGTATCGACAGAAGCGAAAAGTGATCGAACTCGCTTTCGCTCTATGTTGACTTGCGTTGACTTGTGATCATAATTTTTAGCATTGTGTGTGCCGATTATGTATAATTTATACTTATTTGTACTTTTATTTTTATACTGCGCTTCCAAAAAAACGAAAACAATTTAAGGAAAAGAGAACTTGTTCAATGCACAAATAGCATTCGCTTAACAAATAACACACGTTTAGTCTCACACTCACACTCACACTGTCTAAATTGTATTATACAAATGCCCCAAAAGCGCGCACTTTATGATTTGTCAGATTCGTCATAGAGATACATTTGTATTCAGTTATACGCATTTGAAGCTTTAAGAAACTTTGAAATTGATCACGCGTACACCTCAATTTCTATATTATACGTATTTATTTAAGTTTTTTATTAATATTATTATAATTTTGTAGTTCTGCAAATACATTTACAATTTTCTTGAAAACTTTGAATTGTTCTTTTATTTCGTTATTTAATTTGATTTTACAGCAATGCCACAAATTGTGTGGCTACTTTCAAAACTCAAGGACTGAATAATGCAAATTTTAGAAACAAATGAAAATGCTTAACAAAAAATATGTAATTACAAAAGAGTTTTACAGATCACAACATTTGCTCAACATGTAGAAATAGCAAAGCATTTGAGGTAGCCCACAATTTAAAGGAAGGTCAACAAATAGATTCGTCTAATCAAATACATTTTTATTAATACTATCAGTTGTTATTACTCCTAGATTGTTTCGTTTCTGTTTCACCTAACACTATACATATCCTACATTATACTTGTAATCCTACCTAGTTATATCGATTTTATATATGAATGTAGTGTTGTGACAAAAATATTGCTTATACTCGTACATATATACTATGGGAAAACTTATATAAATGTACTACAAATTTTAATGGTAAACGAATACAAATATTAAATAGCGTTTAGAAAAATGGCATTTAATTAATATACAATATACAAAACAAAAACTAAGCAAAAAACGAAAAAAAAATTGCATCTCCTCGCGCTTTGTTTATTTAGTTGACAGTGTGACCATGTCGGTGTTGTGGATTTTTACCCGCTATTTTCAAATATATAAAAAAACAAATTTCGGTATATTCTTTGTCTTATTTTTTGTTTAAAATATTTTTTCTGTTGTTTGTTTTCTCTCGAAATGGCTTGCGGGTATCATACGGTCGAGCACTCTCGACTGTAGCTTTCTTACTTGTTATCAATGCATTAGTTTATTTTGGACGTATCATCATGTGCACTTCCTTCAAACTATAGAATTCGCCATGCCAAGTGAACCAAGTTATGCCACGAGCATGTTGATCGGAAGAAAATTCACCGCCGAGGTATAGGCCATTCGGATTACTGCAATAAAACGTTTTTGAATTATCATTCATGTTAATAGTTATTTGTATACAAAAGTTTTCACACAATCTAATTACATTGTTGACTTGCATACTGTCGCAATAAATAATCAACTTATTGCAGACAGACTAAGTAAAACAAGTAAGAAAGCGTGGCAAAAATCTAAAACAAACTTGATCTGCGTAAGACCCACACGAATACGGTCACCAAATTTCATATCCCTAGGTCATGCACATACATTTAAATAAATAATTTAACGAATAACTTTTGTTCTACTTATTCGATTTTTACCAAAATTACATGGTATACTAAGAGTATTAAGCACAGGTAGCCTACCAACATTATACAAAGAACTTTTCGAGATACACGCGATTTACATAGATTCAGGTGTTCATACAGACAGACAGACGGACATGGCTATATCGTCTCGGCTGTTGACGTTGATCAAGAATATATATACTTTATGGGGTCGGAGATGCCTCCTTCTGCCTGTTACATACATTTTCTGTTGGCACTAAGTTATAATACCCTTCTACCCTATGGGTAGCGGGTATAATTATAGAACTTACGTCCAGTGGCAGTCGTTATACCACCAAGCACCAGTAAACACACCAGCGCAGTTCCTGGTAGAGTTATCGTTATCCCGATCATAGGTGCTAAACTTCATATTTTTCTGGTACCAGAGACTATCGCCTGCTGTTCCATTATAGCTTCCCAGCGTGTTTAGACCATACAAATTTGCCTCGTTTCCAATGGCAAACTGATCGTATCTGGCATAACGGGTCTGACCCTCAAAGTCCTTCAGGTGAACGTACAGTTCGTGTGGTTGCGATATTGTTAGCAAATTCAGCGTATTTAGTCCAATGAAGAAGCTCTTGTCCAAGTCGCCGAATCCTTGTTGATATGCCGACCAGCTTCGGTAGAAATTAACCGAGACATCGGTTCGACGTTGAATAACCAACCAAGGAGCCCCAGCAAGTTTCACGTCACAGTAAACTGACATGAGAACTCCATCCACCTGGATCTCGTAGATGCCATTTTTAGTGGGATTGGCAGCTGTACAGGAATCGGGATAATTATTGAAAAGCGATATAGACGAATTGAACTCTGCCGCGGCTAAAGCCAGCCAGAGGACTGACAAAAGAAGGCACACAAAGCTCTTCATAGCTGACTTCTATTGAAGACCTTTCTCTGGGTTGTCCCTTATATAGGAGAAGGCTTTACTGTTATCAGTCCAGATAAGATTAGTTAATTTATTTAAAAGCGGCTAAATTGTTGTTTTTTAAGCTGGCAATTAAAAGGATTAAGCTTTTAAACAATAGATAAGACTGCACAAAGAAAAAAAGTGCCAAAACCAAAAGTCAATTCTTGAAACAAGCACGAAATTTTAGAAAAATTCTAAATTGGGCACTCTTGAACACGACTGTGAGATATTCGCTTCCTATTTTGAGAAATTATAAAACACTGCTATGATATTAAAAGAAAAAATGCGAAAATATGCTAATTTATTTTAATACATTAAAAAATAGATAATATACTAAACAAGGTCTCACTGTCAAATAAACATCTCAATAACCATTTTATTTTTATAATTGAAATTTTTTTCAAAAATTTATTTATTTTTATTTTAAAAAGTCCCAAATGTACATAGAATTTAAATCAATTTTAAAACATTTAAATCGGACAGAAATTACGATCTCTATCGTGTCCATAGTTAGTGAACCTTACTGGCCCGTACATCTCCCATTTATAATTGATTAATGGATCATTGACTTTAGTACCCACTATACCTGCAATTTCATGACCATTTTTACACTCCTTCTATAGAAAAAAAACTCGCAAAAAAAATATTCATATAAATCCCCCTTAAATCATCTTAATCACCAGCCTAATAATAGCCAATAATCTAATCTTATATAAACTAAAAACAAAATCTTGCTCCTATAAAACAGATAATCCATCGCAAGGTCTTCAATAGAAGTCAGCTATGAAGAGCTTTGTGTTCATTCTATTGTCAGTCCTCTGGCTGGCTTTAGCCTCAGCAAACTTGAATTCGTCTATATCGTTTTTCAATAATTATCCCGATTCTTGTACATCTGCCAATGCCACGAAGAATGGCATCTACGAGATCCAGGTGTATGGAGTTCTCATGTCCGTTTACTGTGACGTGAAACTTGCTGGAGCTCCTGGGTTGGTTATTTAACGTCGATCCGATGTTACGGTTAATTCGGCGACTTGAACAAGAGCTTCTTCATTGGACTAGATACGCTGAACTTGCTAACAATATTGCAACCACACGAACTGTACGTTCACTTGAAGAACTTTGAGGGTCAGACCCGTTATGCCAGATACGATCAGTTTGCCATTGGAAACGAGGCAAATTTGTGTGGTCTAAACACGTTGGGAAGCTATAATGGAACAGCCGGCGACAGTCTCACATACCAGAAATATATGAAGTTCAGCACCTTTGATCGGGATAACGACAACTCTAGCAGGGACTGTGCTGTCCTTAATACTGGTGCCTGGTGGTATAACGACCACCATTTCACTTAAATTCTATTATGTTTCTTAATCTAGAACTGTGCAATAAGTTGGTCTCAGCGGCAATATGATCTTAATTTGATTCCAAGACAATTTAAAAATCTCTATATTAATAAAAACAAGTAAGAACGCTACAGTCGAGAGTGCTCGACCGTATGATACCCGCAACCCATTTCGAGAGAAAACAAAAAACTTAAATGATATTTCAACAAAAAATAGACCAAATATACTAAAACTTGTTTTTTTGTATATATTTGAAAATAGCGAATAAAAATCCACAACACCGTTATGGTCACACTGTCAACTAAACAAACAAAGCGCGGGAAGCTGCAAGTGAATTTTCCATACAAAATTGATTCTTTAATAACTTCCTTGTTTTTCATTCGATCTCAACCAAATTTACAGGAATCATAGAGAATATTATTATTATTATGCATTCTAGGTCTATTATTACGGCTTTTACAGACTTTTGGGGGCGGAAAGGGCCGTGGCATCCAACCTTTGAAATAAACTTGATCTGCTTATGACCTACAGGAGTACTGTCTCCAAATTTGGTAGCTCTAGCTCTTATAGTCTCTGAGATCTAGGTGTTCATACTGACGGACAGACGGACATGGCTATATCGTCTCGGCTGTTGACACTGATCAATAATATATATAGTTTATGTGGTCGGAGATGCCTCCTTCTGTTTATTACATACATTTTCTGTTGGCACTAAGTCATAATACCCTTCTACCCTATGGGTAGCGGGTATAAAAAGTATATGTAAAAAAGTTTCAAGCGGGATTTAAACTCCGACACCGACGCCCACTGCGACACGCATACGTGCGTTCTAACCCCTGGACTGTGCATGAAGCGTTCTAAAAAGAACAAAGTGCACATTACTTATAGTTTGAGTTATTGTTTAGCAATTGGAAGATTTGTAGCATATTTTGGGGGAATTTTTATACCCGCTACCCATAGGGTAGAAGGGTATTATAACTTAGTGCCAACAGGAAATGTATGTAACAGCCAGAAGGAGGCATCTCCGACCCCATAAAGTATATATATTCTTAATCAGTGTCAACAGCCGAGACGATATAGCCATGTCCGTCTGTCCGTCTGTCCGTCTGTATGAACACCTAGATCTCAGAGACTATAAGAGCTAGAGCTACCAAATTTGGAGACAGTACTCCTATAGGGCGTACGCAGATCAAGTTTATTTCAAATGTTGGATGCCACGCCCCTTTCCGCCCCCAAAAGTCTGTAAAAGCCGTAATAATAGACCTAGAGCATTGAATTTTGGTATGCATATTAATAATTATATTTTCTATTATTCCTGTGAATTTGATTGAGATCGAATGAAAAACAAGGAAGTTATTAAAGAATCAATTTTATATGGAAAATTCACTTGCAGCTGCCCGCGCTTTGTTTGTTTAGTTGACAGTGTGACCATAACGGTGTTGTGGATTTTTATTCGCTATTTTCAAATATATACAAAAAAACAAGTTTTAGTATATTTGGTATATTATTTGTTAAAATATCATTTAAGTTTTTTGTTTTCTCTCGGAATGGGTTGCGGGTATCATACGGTCGAGCACTCTCGACTGTAGCTTTCTTACTTGTTTTTTATCAAATCTGTTTTTTTTATAACTATAACTGTTTTTCCGTATATTATATCCAGTTTAAATCACAATTTTAAAAAATTAATAAGTAACCGCGGTTGCGTTAGCTGATTAGCTTCAAGTGTTTTCATAAATGTGGACGTAAAAAAAGGTGCAATCAAAATGGGATTGCTTCTGGCGTATATCTTCCATGCTTTTCACGCGTTTACACACAAATTTTAAGGAAACGTCCATGTTGGTCTATTTCATTAGTGTATGGGAGATCAAAGGTAAAGCTATACGGCAACTCTTTTAAAGTATGTATTCTAAAGGCTGTAGTGGGCGTTGGGTAGCGGGTATAAAAATAGTCACCAAAATTGATTTACTTTTTACGCTCGACATGTGTGTATATCCCCTTAATCATCTTAATCATTATCTTAACAATAAATAAACTTAATAAATAGACTTATCTAATCTTATCTTATCTAATCTGATAACAATAAACTCAGTTCCTATATAAGAGATTATACATTAGAATGTCTTTATTTGATGCCAGCAATGAAGAGTTTTGGGTTCATTCTTTTGTCAGTCCTCTGGCTGGCTATAGCCTCGGCAGAGTTCAATTCGTCTTTATCGCTTTTCAAGAAGTATCCCGATTCCTGTACATCTGCCAAGCCCACGAAGAATGGCATCTACAAGATCAAGGTGGATGGAGTTCTCATGTCCGTTTACTGTGACGTGAAACTTGCTGGAGCTCCTTGGTTGGTTATTCAACGTCGATCCGATGTCTCGGTTAATTTCTTTCGAAGCTGGTCGGCATATCAACAAGGATTCGGCGACTTGGACAAGAGCTTCTTCATTGGACTAAATACGCTGAATTTGCTAACAATATCGCAACCACACGAACTGTACGTTCACCTGAGGGACTTTGAGGGTCAGACCCGTTATGCCAGATACGATCAGTTTGCCATTGGAAACGAGGCAAATTTGTATGGTCTAAACACGCTGGGAAGCTATAATGGAACAGCCGGCGACAGTCTCACATACCAGAAATATATGAAGTTCAGCACCTATGATCGGGATAACGACAACTCTACCAGGGACTGTGCTGTCCTTAATACTGGTGCTTGGTGGTATAACGACTGTCATTTCAGGTAAGTTATATTATGTTTCTTAATCTAGCATTTGTGCAATAAGGTGGTCTCAGCGGCAATATGATCTTAATTTGATTCCAAGACAAATTTAAAAAATCTCTATATTATTAAAAAAAACAAGTAAGAAAGCTGCAGTCCAGAGTGCTCGACCGTAAGATACCCGCTACCCATTTCCAGAGAATACAAAATACATATAATATTTGAACAAAAAATATGTATCTATATTAACAAAATATACCAAAACTTGTTGTTTTGCGTCTATATTTCAAAGAAGTTCACGCTGTCAACAAAACAAAGCACCGCCTACGCAGTTATTTCGGGCTTTTGTCCTATAAGGTTGATTCTTAAATAACTTCCATGTTTTTCATACGATCTCAACTAAATTCTCAGAAATTATTAAAACTTTAGTTATTTCTATGCGTACAAAAGGCTTTGGCTTTACTATTACTGCTTGTATAGTATCTTTCGAATTGAGTGGGTGGAAAGGGGCGTGGGCGATACGTGGGAGATTGTTTTTATTGAAACATGTAATTTTACAAATATTTTATTGCAGTAATCTCAATGGGCTATACCTCGGCGGTGATGTTAAACACCATCTATATGGTCATGGCATTACCTGGAATCACTGGCGTGGCGGTATCCATAGTTTGAAAGAAGTGCACATGATGATACGTCCGAAATAATATATGCATTTAGTGCATATATAAGTTGTACATATATTGACATCAATAAATAAATTATATACAGTATACATTAATTTTTAAATCTAATCTCAACAAGTAAGAAAGCTTGACTCTAAAATATATTTTGAAATATTTAAATGACTTATTTAATTTGATATAAGAAAATAAAAAAATTAGATGTAAAAAATGTTTCAAGCGGGATTTAAACTCAGGCACCGACGCCCACTACGACACGCATAAGTGCGCTGTAACCCCTGCGCTACCAAAAGAATAATAATAAGAATAAAGTTCCCATTACTTATTGTTTGAGTTATTCTTTAGCAGTTGCAAGATTTTTTTTTATCAAATCTTCTTTTTTATTACTATTTATAACAGTTTTTCCATATATTATATCCAGTATAAATCACATATACAATTTAAAAAAATGAATTAGTAAATTGTCTGGAGCGTGACTCGAACCGCGGTTGCTTTAGCTGTTTAGCTGCAAGTGTTTTCATTAATGCGAGTGTAAAAAAAGTGCAATCAAAATTGTAGTATGTGTTTTAAAGGCTGTAGTGGGCGTGGCAAAATTCTAAAACAAACTTGATCTGCGTGCAGTTATAACTAGTGTTTAAAAAAAAAATTTCTCTGAGATGTAGATGTTCATACAGACAGACAGCCAGACGGATGGACGGACATGGCTATATCGTCTCGGCTGTTGACACTGATCAAGAATATGTTTACTTTATGGGGTCGGAGATCCCACCTTCTGCTCATTAAGTTATAATACTTTTCTACCCTATGGGTATCGGGTATAAAAAGAGACACCAAAAATGATTTAATTTTTAAGTTCGACATGTATGTATATCCCCTTAATCACTATCTTAGCAAAAAAATAAACTTAATAAATAAACTTATCTAATCTTATCTTGTCTAATCTGATAACAATAAGCCCTGTTACTATATAAGAGATTATACATCAGAATGTCTTCATTAGAAGTCAGCTATGAAGAGCTTTGTGTGCATTCTATTGTCAGTCCTCTGGCTGGCTTTAGCCTCGGCAGAGTTCAATTCGTCTTTATCGCTTTTCAAGAAGTATCCCGATTCCTGTACATCTGCCAAGCCCACGAAGAATGGCATCTACAAGATCAAAGTGGATGGAGTTCTCATGTCCGTTTACTGTGACGTGAAACTTGCTGGAGCTCCTTGGTTGGTTATTCAACGTCGAACCGATGTCTCGGTTAATTTCTACCGAAGCTGGTCGGCATATCAACAAGGATTCGGCGACTTGGACAAGAGCTTCTTCATCGGACTAGATACGCTGAACTTACTAACAATATCGCAACCACACGAACTGTACGTTCACCTGAAGGACTTTGAGGGCCAGACCCGTTATGCCAGATACGATCAGTTTGCCATTGGAAACGAGGCAAATTTGTATGGTCTAAACACGCTGGGAAGCTATTATGGAACAGCCGGCGACAGTCTCACATACCAGAAATATATGAAGTTCAGCACCTATGATCGGGATAACGACAACTCCACCAGGGACTGTGCTGTCGTAAATTATGGTGCCTGGTGGTATAAGGACTGCAGTTTCAGGTAAGTTCTATAATGTTCTATAGCGTGAAGATATTTTTTATTGAAACATTTACCTTTACAAATATTTTGTTGCAGTCATCTCAATGGGCTATACTTAGGTGGTGAAGTAAAAATGGGTCTGAATGGACGTGGCATTGTCTGGGATGCCTGGCGTGGCGCTTTCTATAGTTTGAAAGAAGTGCACATGATGATACGTCCAAAATAAACTCCATTTTATGCATATATAAGTTGTACATTTATTGACTTTAATGAATAAAGCATATACATTATAAATTATAAATAATAATTACAATTATATGACTGCATGTTTGATCTCGTCTCCTTTCCCCCTCTCTGTTGTTTTATTTAAATGTGTAATAACGTATTTTGTTTATTTTTGGTTTGTCTTGTTTTGGTTCATTGCAAAGAAAAGCAAATTACAAAAAAACGAATTCAAAACATTTATCATTTGATAATTACAATTACCCAGCATATTCGTAACCGTAACTGTAACCGTAACCGTAATTGTATATTAATCTACAGGCTTTACACACTGTACGATTGCCAAAACACATACATACAATTTAACAGTTTTGTGCAGCTTGCCGCTTGGCCTTGGCTTGGCTTGCCTTGCCACACACACAGTACTCGTGCCACATGGGGCAAAGATGCAAAGAACCACTCGAGGCACTGCTTTGGTTGCAGAAACGAGCCCACAGCAGTTCAAACCTAATATTATTAAACATTTCACATGCATTAATTCTCTATTTCGATTGACCACTGATTGTTTGATTGATTCATTCCGCACAGAAACGAAACCGGCCCAAAACAACTTATTCTGATATTTTAGAATTAAAATGTTAGTGCATAATTTTGATAATACATACATATATTACAAAATAAATAAATTCATTTATCTTTAATAAAATACGTTAATAATGTCGACGAAACTCCTTCCCAAAACCGAATTCGATCTGCTGAAGTACCAGGCGAACATAACAAGTAGCAAGTAGATTATCCAAAAATTTAAGTTGTCAGAAGCTGAGCGGGTTTTTCAAGTTTGAATTTGACTAAAATACGTTAATATTAATGACGAAATTCCCTCCCAAAACCCACTTGGAGCTGCTGAAGTACCAGGCGAACATAATCGAGGAAAGTATCTTGATTCCTAGACGAGTAGCATCTCAAATTCAATTGGATTATGTGGATTGGTTTTTGAAGACTTTTATAACTATAAATGTGTATAGAAAGTAAACTTAAAGCACTCTATTAGATGACGTATCTACATATGTATCGTATGGTTAGTGGTTATGCTGCAAGAGCCGATAGCGCCATCTATGTGTCAAATGCGGTTTGTGCACTCGCTAAAGTTAGAACATTTTGGTGTTGTTCTTAGCTGACGCTGCGAATTCCAATTTGCCGTAATTCATTCGTAAACAAAACTAAATACAAAATTTGAGAAATAAGTTTTTGTCATTTAATGAATTGAATTCCATTATTATGCCTTCAAAGAAATGACTTTCATGCGCCGCCTAAAAGTATGCTAAATAAATCATCAGCACTCGCTTGGAATGCTGGAAACGAAACTAGCTTCATAGCGCTCTAGAAGCAAACTGTTTTAAAGCTAATGCATAAAGTTGAAATAGATTATTATTAATTTAATTATACGATTTCTAATATACGAAACTGTAGGGAAATACAGTTTGGTATCTTACAAAAATGAAATTAAATAGAATTGCTTTCATATTTAAAATGTCGATATATGTATTTTAAAATGGCAAGACAATTTCTGCGTGAAATGATGAATATGATATGCAATTTTCAGTAGTCGATTGGGGTTATTAGCATGGTGATCAGGATTTGAAGCTCCAATGAAAACTATTCTACCATCTACCAATTTGGAAAGCAAACAAACGACGACCACTGTAAACAAGCGAGCGGGGTATGCAAACAGCACTCGTTGGACAGGACAACGCTGGGGGATTGGGGATTAGGTGTGTCCTTTTGCCGCACTGAAGCGAAAAGTTCAACAGGCTGCTCCACTAAATCAACAAAGAGAAAACCGCAAAATGCCGATAAGAGCCATAACACAGAAGGCGACCGAGCGACGCCGCAATGCCAACTAGCTGGTTGCCACTTGCCACTTGCCACTTGCGAGTTGCCACTTGCGACTTGCCACACGGCGTGGACAGGAAGCCAACTGACCCGCATAGCATGTAAAGGAGCTACAGCCTTAGGGACATTCAAAACAGAGCAAAAGATAGAGACAGCGACACGGAGACACACCAGCTAAATAAACAAATGGCTCACATTAAAATGAACGGCAAACGAAAACGTTGAAAATTTGTGTACAAAAACTATGAGCTGCAACTAGAAGAGAAGAGGGGAGGCAGCATTTGGGACTTCGCCACTTTGCAGGCTTCCGGGCTGTCGCAGGAGGAGTACTTTGTTGCTATTTAGCTGGCCCAAACAAGCGGGAGCGAGGCCTGGGAATGGGTCCCCACAATGGGGGGTGGTATTGGAGGTCTGCAAAAGTGGAGAAGTGGAGGGGGTTGCTAGATTGTTGTCGCTAGATGCAGCCCAAATTATACGAGTTTATTGCGTTGACAACAGGCCGTGTTCTGGCCGTTGTAGTTGTTATTGTTATCGTCCTGCCGAATGCACACTAAACATGCAAGGAGGTCGACGAGGAGGCCTTAAAAACTATGTCAACATTGATCTGGGTACCTGGACAATTGGGCTCAATTGAACCACCACCAGCAGAATGCTCCACATGCTCTGTTCCGAGTCCTAGTCCGAGTTCTGTGCTTGCTGTCATGCAATTCGAATAACTGACAATGCATGCGATTGGAGAATCTAGATCTAGATCTGGAGGTTAGCTTACAGACCCAGCAAACTGAAGTTTAAATATGTTATTAATACAACTTATTTGAGCAATCAGATCTTAGGAATATTTCTGGCAAATTCGTAAAATTTATTTTACACAATCAGATAAAAGCTATTTAAAGACTCGCAGCCCGTGTGTTGTGAATACTTGACAATACATATTGTCTTTATGTGGATCAAACAGACACAGAAGAAGTCTCAAGTCGAATTGTTGTCATAAGTTATGAAGGTTAAGAGACAGACACAAGAAGACTACGATTAATCGATCGCACACACACTATCAAGATCGATTTATTTTTCCTTAATTTAACACTTTAATAGTTGTTAACTCTGAACAAGATCGAAACATTGAACATGCTAAATGCTAAATTGCGGAGAAGTTCATTTCACTTTGACATTTCGCTACTCGATTGAATCAGAATAGTAATCGAAGCTGGAGCTGCAATCAACGCGCAATAGAACATTGAATGATATTCACAGCCAAAGTGATGTTTTAATGACTTTGCCAAATGACTGCGAACAAAAGTCAACTTTCCGCCGATTGTCATTTTATGGATGTTGAAGTCGATGAAGTCTCTCAATGTTTCAGTTTGCTGGCAAGTGTTGAAAGGCCAACTCCATTTGAAGCTTTTGTTTGGCTTTGTTTTCGTTTTGTTTTAGGTTTTAGGTTTTACGCTTTAGGTTGGCTTATTTGATTTGCTCGTGCTGCATTTGGGTCTAGGGTAGTTAAAGTTTATCTACACTCATTTGGCGTGTTTGTGTTTTTCTACCCATAAACCTACTTTGCGAGCACACACACGTTAATAAACTGTTTGCCTTTGCCTTTGCCTTCGCCTATGCTTTGCTCGTGCTGCCACAACAAATATCGATTTTCTACTTCATTTTTTTAACTGTTTCGCAATTGTCAAAACACCAAACACAGCAACAAAAACAGCAATGCTCGTAACTAAATAATTGATTAATTTATTTACCGCATAAACGCTCAATCGACTTCGATATATTCTGTCACATGGCGAAATAGGGTATAGGGAAAAGTGCTAAAAAGATTGGACGACACAAATCATGGCCTTCAAGCAGTTGTTGTCATTGTTGTTGTTTGAATGCCTGGCTGGCTGGGCTTCGTCTATTTTTGAAACGACAAACAAATTATGAGAATGGAAACAAGCACCCACACTCACACTCACACACACACACACACACAGACTGAGACAGAGACGGAGAGAGAGATGGCATGTTGTGGCATACTCGTATATTATACTATCTATAGATTGCTTAAGTATTTTGTGATTTTTCTTAATCATCATAAATTTGAGTTAGTTTTACCGAGACATTTGGCAGTTGGCCCACACCACACCACGACGAGGACAAGAACTTTCCCAACGACGGAAACATCAATAAATTAGAAATGTTTAACTCAACGTTTTCGTTTTCCATCTTTTTTTTTCTCTTAGTTTCTTAGGTGGGCGGTTGTCTGTCAGCGGGGACGGCGAGGGGCCGGGCCGGGCAGCAAAGACCCATTGCAGTGTCAGGCCCCGAAAACTTATTGTCTGCGTGTTGCGCCACAGCGCACAGCAACTTTGTGCCTCGTCTCATTGGATTGCCTCTTGCCATAATTCTGGGCATTTAATGGCCGCCATCGGTCCGACTGTCATTGAAGACTCCCCTGTTCCAGCCCCAACCCCAACACCAACCCCAACCCCAAGCTATGTGCCCCGCAGGGATGTGTCACAGCATAAGCTATGTTACATATTCAATGAGGGTTGCAAATCGCGGATGCTGCGCATGTCGCAAATCGCAGCCGTCGCCACTTTGGCAAGGGATGCGAAGCCATTTTGTGAAATGTGCCGAATATTCAAAAGGAGAATCCATTTTGTTTTACTTCAGCATCCGACTTCAAGCTGATGTCTGATAATTATTGGAGATTTCTTAGAGAATGAATTATTTCATTGTGATTCTTGCGAATTCATAATTTATATTTGCGGTATTTATATGAATAATTTAATACGCTAATGTTTTCATTGTTTGTCCAAGAAATATAGATTTTTTTATTGCTTGTATAGTATTGTTACTTTCGTGAGCCATTATGTTATTTTATCGTATGTCATTGAAAGCTGCTAATTATTTATTATTTGAATAACCAGTCATTGAAAGTTGCACTTAAAGCGGTTGACTTCATTTTAATTATTTGTAATTTTACTTTCACTTTAATATGTGTGAGGAGTTTATTTTATGGGTACCAATTGTAGGTTTTGCCAAGTTAAATTTGTTGTGCTTAAACACGTGTAAGATCTGCAGATAAGCGAGAATATTAGTGGTTATGCTCCGTTTTCATGCACCCAATTGCGAGTTAATGGCGCCTCAATTAGATTAGACGCAGAGTGCTGTCATAAGTAGCATGTTGCAGGAAAACGTCATCACTTCACCCGTCGGGTGAACTCTGAACTCCGTCCGTCAGTCCGTCAGTCCGTCAGTCCGTTAAGCAGCCAGGCCCTGATACACACCCACACCCAGAGACGACGCGCTGCCAATTAACGTAATTAAATGATGCGTACACAGACAGCACAGCACAGCACAGCACTTGATGAGAATGAGCATGAGAACGAGAAGGAGGAGGAGATGGAGAAGGAGTCTAGCCCGCACCCTGTGCGAGTGTGTGAGTGAGCACATCCTTTGCTTAATTAATTTGGGACATGACATTTCGTTGAGTCTGCTTTTTGTGCTTGCATAGTTTCAGTTCTGGCTGCTTCACTTAATGTTTCAATTGGGAGTTGGGCCCAAAGTTGCGCTGTCTTTGCCATGACAACACCAGCGCACCAATCAACAATGGCTTTAACAAAAAACGAAAACAATAACAATGAAAGTATCAGTCGATTATGTCACAGGATATGCGGAAGCCGCACAACAGCCCAGCCAAGCCAAGCAAACTGTCGAGCAGGAAACCAACAAAGAGAAGCAAAAGCAATGCGAGGCGGCAAATGCAAATGCAAATAAGTGTGTCATTAAGCAGCCATAACTGTCATCGACTAAACAAAATGGATCCTTGGCCATCACACACACAGCAACTAAGTGCTTTGCTTGCCATCGCGTATACGCAGTGTGTGACATTCGCACATGTCTCATCACATGGGCCGCATTATCGGCAAACACTCTGCTAAATTTCCCCCAGGACTACTCCTCGTTGGCATCCGCTCACTCCACATCCTCGTGTCCAGTCAGTGCGTAGAGTGTAGGGAATATGGTCGACTTTAATTCACATTTTGCACGAGCCGAAATTATGCTAATCCGGTCGTTGTCGTTTTGTTTGGCCAGTCGCTGGACTCGCGTCCCTGCAGTTACATTCCACAAAATTATATGGCATATCCTGGGCCACATTTAATTACTGTTATTTCGGCCGAGTGATGTTGCCACTTTCGTTGGCCATTAAGCGCGCAATGTTGACCACAATTTGTGAGTCTCCGCAGCAGCGGGCTCATTTCGCATTTCACATTTCATACTCGTATTTTATGTGCCACGCACTAATTAAACTAATTACGATAATTTGGCAGCATTTAAACAGCACAGCCAAGTCCACTTGTGTCCTGGCAGGAGATCCTAACATCTCCAGATCTCCAGTTGCCAGTTAACCACCACATCTCTCTCTCTCTCTCTCCCACTATCGACACATCGACACGTGCCAAGAACTTCTTGACTTGGCCTGGCCTAGTTCTGGGCGCGCAATCTATCATGTAATTCAAGAGCTGTCGCAAAAGCAACAACTTTGCCACAGGGTCAACAACTTTGAACAAGGCTGAAGGCGGTGCCCCCCAGACGGCAATCGACGCTAAAGTGCCGCAAAATATGCAAAACAAACGAAATAAATTCAAATGCGTTTTGGCAGCGCCCCTCGTAAAATGTATGCCAGTTGAAATTAATTACAGGTAATAACGTCATTCCTGTCCGGCTGTGCTTTTTGCTGAATCCAGTACGCGAAGGAGACAGAGGCCGAGAGAGTGAGAGAGAGAGTGAGAGCGAGTAGGCTGTGTTGCCAAAAACAATCGGAGCTGACTTTGAGGACAGAATCTAGCTGAATTACGAGGTACGGCAAATAGAAATAAATGCGACATACTTTTAGGCGCCGCCAACTGAACGTGAACTGAACTGAAGCCCAGCAAAGCAATTGCGTGTATTTGGGCGATTAACATGATATGCGGAAATTTCTCTACTGCAACAATAAACACACAAACACACACACACAGACACACTCGCAGACACACTCGAAATAACATCGCGCAGAAAAAGCAACAAATGCAAATACTTTAATGTTGGCGCTAAGTGCGCAGGCGTCGAACTCGAACTCCGACTTGCATGACATACAAATATTTTAAGCATATACATAGGTGTGTATGTGTGCGTGCGTGTGTGTTGTATATGCGCAATGAAATGCTGTTGATGTTTGTGTGAGTTTACTGCCATCTACATTACGTTTTCGCGAATAAAAATTATATTGCAAGAGCCGGTCTCTGTGTGTGAGACTATGTATATGTGTTGAATGTGTGCGTGTGTTTGTGTACCGTGTGTTTGCTGTTGTTGTAGGGAATCGAGAGACTTCGTGCCTGGACATGCGACGGCATGTCGTTCAGTTGCCGCAGCTCGCAGGGGCTGCCAAGTTGGCACAGGAACTGAGTATTTAGTATCCTTAGTGAGTGTGAAAAATCTTTAAGCAAATTGCACTGAATTACTGCACAGAGTAAAATTGAAATTGCTAAAAAAAAACAAACAATTAAGCCAATTGTGCAATGGCTGAACAGTGAACTCAATCGACACAACTTTTCTACAGACAGCAGCGAACAAAACTGGAGAGCGAGGCGATAAGTTGGCAAATTGTCAGTTCTGCTATTGTGAATGCGCAAAGTGTTCACAATAAATTATCGCAAATAGCTAGCATACTTTTCAGAGTATTAAACAACAAAGTACTTAAAAAATATTATGCGCAATATCAAATTAAAATATTAATATGGCCGAAATCTGTATATTTATATTTGCTCAGACATGTTGGATTGTATTTAAATCGTGTTGTTTTATATGCAAATGTTATGACAAATTTAAAGCAAATTGCTGCCAAATTATGCCACAAATATCTCTCAACATTTACCCCGCACAACAACAACAACAACAACAGCAACAACAACGAGCGAAGCCCAAATTTTAAACTGTGAAAATCCAAGGCGAAAACTGCGGCAGCTTGAAAACAAGAAAAAAACACACACAATAAAAAACATAAAAGATACGAAAATAAAACTGAAACAACAGCAACAGCAACAGCAACAACAACAACGAGAACCAGAGAAATACCAAAACTAATCTACGCTAATAAATTTGAAACAAAACACAAAGAATTTTCCGCGCGAAAAACTTCAGACTAAAATAAGTTTATTTTCTATGGTATATAATAAAAGAAAAGCATTTGTGAGTTGGAAAAATCAAGCAAGAACTGATTTTGATTCTGATTATGAAATGATCCCAAAAATACGGCGTATTTTGATGAAGACCGCTTCCTGGTGTCCCACGTACAAAATTCCAGTTTACGACCAATGTATTTATACTCTTCATGTTTGAGGTGAGTAAAGCTTTTATAAATAAATTAAGCACTTTGTAAAGCACATCGCAGTGACAGTGTCTTGTTTTTATTTCACTTTTTCTTCTCATTTGATTTCTGTTTTTTGTTTTTTGTTTCTACTTCTTATGTTAATGTGAAAACGTGGGCGTTGTGCCTCTTCACGCTCTTCTTATTGCATTTTGTGTGAAATTTGTTAGATTTCTTGTGTTTTCATTTTAATATGCATACCCAGCAGTAAAGTTGTATTTTATAAAGGGGTAGCATGAGTCTCAAGGTGATTTTTAAATTAATCCTTTTCGATTAAGTACGAAACATTCTTCTGCAATTACATTCAAACGACACCTTAAAATACAATTTTGTTCGTCAAATCTTCGTGTCAGAATTTCGTATAATTTTATATCGTATTAAAGAGATTGTTACCTCAGAAAAAAAGACAATCTTTTAATATATCTAAAGTAATATTAAACTTGTTTGACTATGTTAAATGGTGTTATGATAAAACAAGAAACTATGATGTACACTTTTAATATTTTGTTTAAAACGCGTTCGATTTTAGGTGTCGATTGCAAACCAGTCAGATTAGATTCTAAATTAAAGAACTTAATCGGTGAGGGTATATTTTAGTTGTGCACTTTAGTCCATCCCATTGGTATATGCCAGATTTCATTATGTTTGAGTGTTTAGAGATTTATTATCAAGTCTATAAAATGTTATGTCTTCAGACAAAGAGCGTCAGCAATTAAAACGAATAAAAAGAAGCCAAACTACATAACTACTTGTGGTTAGTTTTACACTTAAGAGCCACAGATGACGATGGGGGCAGGTGAGGGCAGGCAAATTAAATGTCTAATGTCAGCCATCAAAGCATTGTGCAATTTTATGAACCATATAAAATTAATTGGCCTGTCCATATGCATACTACTTAGTTTTAGTCCCTCACTCCGTCTCGCTCTTTCTCGCCCTCTCTCTCTCTCTCTATCTGTGTTACTCTGTGTGTTTTATGAATTTTAACGGCAATTTTCTAATAAAATTATCTGGCTATGATAATTCGATTTGATGCTGGCTGGTGTAGCAGCGATCGTTGGGCTAGCTGGAGTATACTCATTAGCTCTATCTGAGCCGCATCTTGTGAGCCAATCAGCGAAACAGCTGTTGTAACTTGGAGTCCAATGCGATCCGAATATCATTACCAGACGAGCCTCAACCGGTTGGATCTGTTGCCACCAAAGTCAGGTGTCTTTCAAAGAATGCATGAACAAAATATTTTTACATAAAAACCAAATCAACTGCTTAAATATAATAAAAGCCGAAAAAAAAAAAACAAAAAAAAAAAGAGGCGAAAAAAAAAGAACAGCCCAGTCACAAACACTGGCAACAACAAATGCTAATGTCAATAAATTAAGTCAACAAAAGTGACCACGAGAGTTGCCCGCAATAAAGACAACTACTACCGCTTGAGAGAGGAGTGATCGGGTGATCGGGTGATCACTGGGATCGGGGCCGTAGCCGTAGACGGAGCCGGCTCTGCAAATCAGAACAGGTTTTTCTAACAGCACGCAGACAATGAAAATTAAACCTCAATTTAGATTCAACGGCCCGAATTCGTATTCGTATTCAGATTCGAATTCATCTACGATCTTTGATTCTCTGCCTATTTGGGTTTCATTTGTAGCAACAAATTTACATTCCGGCAACTCGGACGACCGGCCAACGGTCGGACGGCACCTTCTACTACTTCAACTCGCCTTTGATTTCACCTGCATATGTATCTCGGATAGATAACGCGACTTTACTTAATTTATTCTAATTGCTTGGCGCTGTCTCGATACTAATTTCAAGCCAGATACTCGTAACTCGTAATACGGTCCAGCTGCAGCTATTTTAGGCATTCCACATTGCTGTATCCAAATTACCTAACACAACTGAAACACCAACAAAATGTCCAGTTGATCAGGCTCACAATCAAGTTGATGTTTTTAATATCAAATGTCTTACTCCAATATATCGATCGAATCTTCAGTTGTATATCATTTAACAACGAAGTGAAAAAGCTAAACAAAAATATCAATTTCCTGTCACTTGACTTGTAATTTAATTTTAAAACAAAAATATTATGGACACATTGCTGGCATTGAAAGTTAAATTTAAAAGTTTTTATTGCTTCAGTGTTGTATGAATATCTATTTTGCTGAAATGAAATCAATTTACAGAGTACAGGAGTATATTTTATTTTTGAGCATAGGGTGTCTTAAATATATATCTTATATTATTATTAGTCAATATAATATAATTCGGCTCAAATACTTATATAGCAATAAATTATACAACATTGAGAAGCTGTAATTGTAAAATATTATTTATTTATTATTAAGTATCTGCTAGTCAGGCAGACTCCACTGACGACACTGGAATTTCCGAAGACAAATTTACAATTTTTGTACTCAATTAGTCTCAATATGCAAATGAAATCAATGGAATTCCGTTGCGTTCGACTTTTGGCTGATCACGGCAGCCCATTAGGCAGAACCGAACTAGGGGGAAAGAGGTAGAACAGTGTTGGGCAACACCTGGTAGAAGAATACGTACCTGTGTGTGTGTGTGTGTAGGTGAATGAATCGGGGCTAAATAGATAAAATGGATTCAAATGCGTTTGTCCACAAAGCTAATCAAAGCAGCCATCGACCATTCTTTGGTCATTTGCAGCGGGTGGCGGAGAGGTGCAAACAATTTGAATTGATGTAAACTTTAATTTATAGCCATATTCGAGCATATTTTTTGAATTTATTGCCTTGTCAAGAATGCGAGCTGGTCAAGCCCAAACGCAGTCGAAGCCGCAGTCGCAGTCGCAGTTGAAACCAAGCCGACGTCGACGTCGAAGTCGAAGTCCAAGTCGCTGTCGCACGTGCTGTGGCATTTGCGAGGCCAATATTAATTGTTATGACGAAAGGAGTTGTACAATGGCACGACGCTGGTGCGGTGGTGATGGCGGTGCTGTAAGGCTACACAACAACAACAACAGAAATATAGTGTGTCTATGTAAGTAAATTATTATGACTTTCACGCCCCGGGCAATGTTTACAACGTCACAAAACGCACACTACGCGGCGCATAAGAGACTGAGACGCCACATGATTAATAGTCAGCATAGAAAAAATATTCTTTCATATTGTGTGTGTGTGTTTGAGATACATTCATAACTGACTGAGACGGGGCTCAAAACTGTTCGATTGAATCGCGCTCTTGAAAACTGTTAAGCCAGTTTCGATGGAGTTGAGCCAGATGGATATTATGGCCATGATGATTATTGTTATTATTGTATTGTGTGTATTGGGGCATGGGGACAAGTTAGCCTAAAGCAGAAGCCAATGAACCGCAGACGCAGACGATGGCAACGATTGGTTGACAGCTGCAGATACAGATACTTTTGTCAGTATCTATAACTGTCAATTGTTGTTATTGTTGTTGTTATTGGTATTGGTATTGGTGTGTGCGTCTGTTGTCTTCTATGCTTATTATGACAGCACTCAATTGCTCATGTGACGCCTGAAAGTCGAGCAGCCGCCGCAGAGTATCTGCGAGTATCCAAGTGTCTGTGCGCTTCCTCATGTCCGCATGTCCGCCAGTCCGCCAGTCCGCGTCTACTACGATGAGTGAGTCTACGTATCTATGCCATTCAGTTTGCCATTGCCGGCCATTGTGAAAGTGAAAACCCACAAGTGTTCACATTTGCTCTGCTCTGTAGTTTGCTGTGCCCTCAGCCAAAGTTAATATGAGTTACACATAATTGAGTTAGCTAAGTGTCATGAACAAGATACAGATACATTTATATGAGTACGCGCATGTACAGACATAACATACATATCTCTTAAGAAATTTCGAAAGTTGCCCTACCATAAATCACATAAATCTTATATTTCTACGAGACTATGGGCCATTAAGCATTCACACACACACACACATTCCAATTGACATATCATCAGAGCAATAGCAGAGTATGACAATTGGTGATAATGGGCTTAATCAATTTAACAATTAGCACAGCATTTCTATTGCCCATAAAATGCAACTTTCTTTCATTAAATTAAGATCTTTTCATGTCGTCTCGCCCCGCCTCGCCCCGCTTCGTCTTGAGGCTCGTTGTATCGACCTTAATCGTAAGCCGAGACAAATTCCAAATAACCATAACAAATTCAGGTAAATAATATCAGGCAATTCAAGTGCAGAATACTTGAAAACCTTTCTCCGAAACTCCAATCAAAAATAGCTGTGCACCAGTTACGCATACGCAATTTTCAAATACTCAAACACAAATACAAATGCGTACAGATAAATGATTTTCTATTATGTATTGCATTTGTTGTGACTTGAACGGCGAGTAATGTGCATTTTATGGTGCACTTTAATGGCACTGCAATTGCATTGAATTGAATTTTAATTGTGCACAAAAATAGCCCGGCAATAGGTGAGCCCATGTAATAAAATAAAGCCGAGCATCGACTCGCATATATAGTAGAACACTTCGGACTGGGCGCAAGCAACACGTCAGCCGCCTCATAGAATCGATTACAAATTCAACTCATTTACCATAAATACAATGCAAACACACAGCCAAACATTTTATTCATTTGAGTAGGGAAAGGTAAAGCCCAGTCTCAGAGTCCCCTCCGTGTCCCCTCCGATGTCGACGGCAGTTCGCTTTTTGCTGTTTTCTATTCGCTTCTCTTTCTTTATGTAAAACGCATAGATTTGTATTCAGAAACTGACCAAGTGGGTCTGCATACGCAATTTATATCACGAGGTGAGGCACATGGAAATTATTTGTCACTTCTTTGTGGCGAGGCAGCCATTGTCTGCCATACAAATCAAATTCCTCTAAATAGCTCATTCTAAGGCCATTCAGTTCTCAGCGGGAAACTGAATTCTACTATTAATTCTCTTTCTGAAGAGCTTCATATTAAAATTCAATAAAAATTGTATAACTTACCAAATCCTAATCTAATCTTACTCTATTTTGCATGAGTAACACTTAAAGTTTAATCTCTCATTAAATGTATGTGATAAATTCGCTTATAACAATTAACACTAATTCTAAAAAATAAAAATATAATTCGTGGATTATTTATGCTATCCAAGAAATTGCTTCAAAATATTTTTTTAATATATTGTTCTACAATCTGCAAGATTATCACAGTTTTTAAAATAAATTTGCAAAATAAAATACCTGACAAATTTGTAGTGAATATATATTATTATTCAATAGTATATTTTAATATATTCTTATCATATTTTCCAAAATAATTTAAAGTGATTTTTAGATCAGTTCACAAACCAAAATGCCTGACAAATATGTAGTGAATCAATGAATAAAATGTATTCTGTTTTCAGTTTGAAAATGAATTTTAAAATACTGGGTCGTGGCATACACGCTAAATAATTTATATGCCAATACAAACAAACACAAACACACACGCTTCTAGTACTCAAGGCGACACAGAAAAGTACAAGTTTAGTTGAAAGAAATAGTTCAATGAAATGTTAAATAGACCTCATCAAATACATTAACCCCTTCAATGTTCTAAACAAACTTACGACATTAAAATGAAAAAGACCATGGAATGGAATAGTCGGATGTATTGCTTACTGGTAGAGTATATAGATTATAGTAATGGCAGAAAGGTGGCAGACATTGCATTGCCTGAATAGCATTCAGTGAGGTTTTGGCTGCTTTCGTTTTGTGCCCTAAAATATACGTCTAAATACTAAATACTATAGGAAAAGCATTTTTGTGCCTTTGCCAACGAGTGAGAGAGAGAGGTGGAAATTGAAATCAGTGAAAACGAGTCACATTTCAAAATTGACACTTCAAACGCAACGCTGCCAAGTATCTTGTGGATACACAGATACACTGTAGAGACTCTCACAGTGTTGCCCACTTACTACACCACAATACAATATATGCTGAATACATTTCGGTTCGGGAAAGGAAGCACTGAGTCTGTGTGTGTGTGTGAGGCCAGGGGCCACAAAATGCTAACTATGCACAAGACCGAAACGAACTGAATCGAACTGAACCAATCCCAACTCGTAAGCATTTCATTTTGGCCTTTTTGTCGAGCAAACGGAATCAAGAAAGACCCAAACAATTAACAGCAGATAAGCGGAAAAGTCATTTGACGTTGTCGCATTGTTGTTATTGTTGTGATTGTTGTTGTCGAACTACTTAAATATTTTAGTTTTGAGAAAAATCAAAGCAGAGACAGAGACAGAGACACAGACAGAGTGACAGAAGCAGAGGCAGAGGCAGAGGCAGTTCAATGACCAACGGGCCCGGGTCGCTTTCAGCTTTCATCAATGGTCGCGCTACATTGGCCACAAGGCGACGACGGTGACGGTGACGACAACGGCGACGCTCTACTAGATATCAGCTGAAAGCATAGATACAGATACAGAAACAGATGCAGATACAGATACAGATACAGCTACAGATTGATGCATGCATAGTAGTTGTTGTCGAGTGTCGCACTCACATGCGCATCAGCTGCATCGCTTGACGTTTTTCTATGGCTTTGCCAGAGGAGTCGGAGTCGGAGGCTGCCGACAATCGGGAATCGGGCATCGAGAATCGAGAATCGGGCAGCCACAACCACAGCAGCAGCAGCGGCAGCAGCAGCGGCAGAAAAATGTCACACGCAGCCGCCACATTTAGTTCAATTGCATTACAAAAGGCAGCCGGAGGCAGCAAACTCAGATACAACTTACAGATACATTTATAAAATACAACAAAACGAAAGAAGTCGAAGAAGCAGAAGCTGAAGCTGAAGAAATGATCATGGCAAACCAAAGTAAAGCAAACGCTTCAAATCACAATTGCTGTTGTTGTTGCTGTGGCGACTCGTCTCCCATCAGTCGAGCGTCGCCTCACGCTATTCAGCAATTTTTACCGTTGACATTCTATTGAAAAATATTTGGGAATTGTAACGACGCGTCAAGAACGTCGCTCGAAATACATCTGTATCTGTATCTGAATCTGCATTCGTATTTGTGAATGTATCTATAACTGTATCTGTGTTTGGGTCTGTGTCTGCTCACATATTTGCCAATGTATCCGTACATTGATCGTCATCGACTAGCTGAAAACATCGTTCGATTTGAGTCATTCACTTGCCCCTTTGCCTCTTTGTCACTTGCCACATGTGGCATCTTTTGAAGTCGATTCGTGTATTCGCACTTAATGCCAACACCTTGACTGGATTTGTTTTGTACTCTTAATGTAACTGGTAGCTGAGTAATTCATCTCTGAGTCATCGATTGCAATTTCTCAATTTATTTTACCATCAGGAAATTTCCGTTTGAACTTGTTTTTACCGATCTATGCCAATATAGTTAAAGTTGTTTAGTTGTGTAAGTTTCTGTTCGGAATCTTTTATAGCGACAATAATATCATACACTCTAATGAAAAGCGTCTCTTGGTGGCTCTATAAATTAAGAAAATGTTCTCGCAAAATAAAATTTGTATATCTTTTATTGCTTGGTTGCAAATGCATTGAACTTTGATTAACGATTTAGAATTAATAAGAATATTAATAGAGGTAGCTATTAATCAGACACTTTCCAGCTGATTCGTATCTGATAAAACATATTAGTGGCTTATTAAAATGCTAGTTAGTTCAAAAAATAAAATATATTTGTAACTTTGCCAATTTATTCGAATAAACTACAACTACAAATGATTTCAAATAGTGCAAGAAAATGCAAGTAAATATCTATATTTAAATTTGTTTCGTTTTTCAAGGCGCCAAAGTTCGTTCCGCAAAATCGAAGCGGAATCGTATTTATGCAAACATAGTATACGTGACTATGTATATGAGTATGTGTGTGTGCATGTGTGTGTGTGTGTATTTAACATATGCAACATTTAATTTGAATTTGCCAGTACGGCAGTTTTATTTTGTTGTGTTTTGATTCGTTTTGTTTTTATTTAATTTTTTCTTCTTTTTTTTTTGTCGCAACGGAAGTTGTGGCAGCAAAGTTCAGCAAATGCATATGAAATACGAATGTGATTACAAATGCGATTGCAAATGCGACTGAGTGTGCTAGTGTGAGTGTGAGTATGAGTGTGTAAGACGTAAGACTGTGAGTGCAGAAGGCACTCGTAATGCTGACTGCGAAACTTTAATGAATAGCAACATGAATTGGCACAATCGAAATGCTTCATTAGTTACGGGCCAGGCCAAAAGCTGCGACCGCTGCCAATCCAATCAGCTGTTGCAGTTTCGCAGTTGCAGTTTTGCAGTTTGCAGTTTCGCTGTTGCAACCTCGTCCTGTGCTGTGGCACCTTCCGGTTCTCTAGGCCGCAGCCGCACCAAACACCTGCAACCCCGTCTAGCGGGTCTGTCAGGCGTGTATTAATTTTCGTACTCGCATACAGACGCTAATGTGTGTGCATGTAGTGTGCAACAAGTTGCAATTGCTGTTGTTTCGCATGCCCCAAACGGTGGATAGCGTTGGCTCCATGAACCGGCGTGTAACCGCATTTCCAAAACTCCAGTAACAATTGCCATTACAACGGGGCAGAGTATTTCCAATTCGGCTAGTTGCTCGGGTTGGATTTGCTTGTTTAATATGCAGATTGTGTCGCTGACTTTAATACTTTGCAACGTCGTCGATCATTTCGCTTGCTGTCTGTCTGTCCGGCCGTCCGGCTGTCTATCTGACTGCCCGCCCGGTTGGTGGCGTGCAACGTTGGCGCGTTGCACCAAAGCATGTCGTACAAGCGTTGTCGTCTTGTAAACCTGCAACACAAGCAACATGCAACCATGCAACGACACCAGCAACAACAACTCCAGCCCCAGCCCCAGCCTCAGCCTCAGCCGATCACAAAGTGGCACTCAGAACGCAGACGTTTCCTTCCACAAATTTCCTTGGCCACATTTTTAATTAAAAAAAAAAAGAACAAATGAAAAATACATGAAATATGCTGTGGAGCAAATAAATTGCATAAAAATAAAAATAAAGCCACGGAATAAAACAGCTAGATGCATGTATTCTGCAAAAGTCGAAGGGCAAATACTCTAGCTACTCGGATAGTCAAGTAACCAATGAAAAATGTAATAATCCCATTCCGATACCATGCATAGTAATAAACTGATTAAAGTAATTAATGAATAATCTGTTATATTAAAGGCGAAAGCCAAATACTCTTAAGAGACTGATAAAACAACTTATTATAAAATTATTACATTTTTAATGTAAATGTAAAAATAAATGCATTATAATAATAATAAATTATAATTTAGTAATGTATATTAGTATACAAATAAAGAAAAAAAAAAAAAATTCACTTTTTGGAACAACCAATCAAAAATATAATAATTAACATGGAGAAATAAATTGAATTTAATAAAATTTAATAATATTTGAATATCTGCCCAACTGAGCACTGTTTTCGTAGTACTCTTGGAAAGGGAATAAATTTAAAATTGCGAGTCTTTTTTGCTGCACATGCCACAGTTGCAACTGCTGCATTGCATCGCGATGGCGCTGTGTGGGCTGCAACCAATTGCTATCTATCGATAGTTGGCCGCACAGCCAAATAATTCAATTAATAGATTTCATAGAACGATATTCGTTAATTTGACAGTAAATAATATGAATAATAAATTATTCAAACAAGTTTCAATGTGCATTTTATTTCGGCATTTGCTTTATAACCATTACAGCGATATCATCTGTAATGCTTTCGATTGTTTTTGATCAACCGTCGATCTAAGTGCGCCCAATAATCGATCACGCCTTCGCGTCCCATCTCTAAGCACGAAATGGAGGCCTGTCCTTGGTTGTGAACATGTGTGTGTGTGTGTTGACTTTGAGTTACGCTTTACAAGAATTTACAGATTGCCAACATTAATTTTTATGCATTGATCGCGAAAAACTTTGGTGCTGTGGAATCCCAGTGGAAGTTTGTAAATATGTGATGTGTGTGTATATTAAATGTACGTAGCGTACATTACAATTACTTCGGCTTTATGCGATTGTGTTGTCTCTGGCTAATAGGTTGCAAATGCATAATAATAATATTTAATAAATACAAATAGTAATTACAACGTGAATAAGCACCATAAAATGTACGCTCAATAAAGGAAATGATGACAAATCATAGTCATGAGTATTTAATTCAAATCTTCTTAAATCCCTACATTTGTGATGTATTGATTGGTAATTATTTCATTAAACAAATCCAATTAAATAAAAAACAAATCTACAGCTCCCCGATCGTGGTTGTCATGTGCGAGAAGCCCTTTGATCTCCTCGCTCTCCATCTTGCCGTCGCATGCTATCGTTATGTGTGGGGCGTGGCCCGAAATCATGTATAGTTATGCAGAGTACAGTTTAAGTTTGGACACACGATGTATGTATATGCATACTCGTACATACTTATTTATTTACATACATGAGTGTATGTAAATGTTTGTCGAATTGTGCTGGGGCTGCTTCCTCTTATCGTGAAGTGCGGGTTCAAATGTTGATAACCCATGACAACTGAGAGTTGTCAGCAGGCATTTACATACATAATTTCAACAACAAGCCCAAAAACCAAATGGGAAACCAAATGGGAAAATCGTTTAAAAATGCAAATGCCGCCACATCGACCAAATAGTATTCAAATCAGTCCATGGCTCGACGTCGTCATCGTTGTTGCCGTTGTTGTTGTTGTCGTTGTTGTTGTTGTTGTTTCCTGGCGCTGCATTTGTCAAACGCCGCAGAATTAATGAACCGCAACGGCAACGCCGATTTGTATCTCATGGATACTGCAGCAATAACAATAACATCAGCAACAGCAACAACAACAATTGTGTAAATACGAGTACAAAGCATATTTAGTGCGGACTTTAGCACGCGTAAAATATTTTCACATGGCACTTAATTTATTTGCAGGGCTCGGCCCCTGTCCCCCTCCTGCCTTGCCCCTGCCTCAGCCTAGTTTACCCAGCCCTGACTCTGCCACGTCCCCAATGCTGTTTCCAGGTGTGAGCGACCCACGTGGTCGCTGCTCAAACTGGAACTTGCAAACTGCAAACTGGGCAACTGTTCACCTGGTCACCTTGTGTTGTATTTTGTATCCCGCTCCCCTGCAGCACCATAAATATCACCTTTTGTGCACTCGCGACGTTCGTTAGTGACGTTTTCTCTTTTTTTTTCATTTTGTTGTTATTGCTTTATGCTGTTGCTGCAAGTTGCCGTCAATTTGTTTGCCAATATTTGACAGCCAGTGTCGCGTATCTCAATAACCCCGCTGAGGTTTACCGACCATTTATGCCCCACATGAGTTTATGGGCATTGTAGGAGTTCTCGATTTATTTCGAGGCAACGGCAACGGCAACGCATCGTGTAGGCATGCCAAGAATTTCTCCGATATTACTTTGGAGTTCAATTAAAATTCTAGGTGTACAGCACTTAAAATGGGCTAGATCCGACTTGGCAATGCTTCTACGCATACGTGTCGTGCAAAACGTTTATGCGGGCAAGTTCTTCGACAAAATCTAAATTGATTTCTCAGAAATACTCATGACTTTTCAAATTCAGTTCGATTACTAATATTTATATTTGTATTATTCTAGCCAAAGAGCGCAAGAAATTTCCCAACCAAAACATTATATGAATACTGCGAAACCCTATTGACTAAGCTATTGTATAGCTTTTGATCTAAATATTATTAATTCTTTCATTATTACAATTCAAAATTTTGCGTCCAAGCTATTAAACAATGTGAATATATTTGTAACTTTTAGTTAAGCTTAGTCAAGAATATATGGATATCTGTCAAATTTTTGAATATCCATAATGCTGCTACAATAAAACCGAATTTATATAAATTCATTATTGATTCATATTCATTGAGTTCAACTGCAAATGCTTATGAAATTGTATTTCATAAACAATTAGGAGGCAAGTTAACGTATTGAACAGATCGGTGGACACTATTGATATAAATGATTATTAATTGTAAATTATTGAGAATTACTAGTGGATAATAAATTCATTGTTGATTCATATTTATTTTGATAAACTACTTTTGGCTATACTATTTCATCAAAAATTCAAATGAAAGTATAGAAGTAGCAGGTGGTTTAATGGTATTTGAATAGACCGATGGACACTATTGATATAAATAATTATTAATTGTGAACTACAATTGAATTATAAATACACTGTTGATTCATATTTATATTGATAAACTATTTATGCCTATAACATTTCATCATTAGGAACTCGTACTCAAATAAATAAGTAGCAGGCAGTTAATGGTATTTGAATAGATCGGTGGACACGTATAAACGCAGTTAGCACGTGTGGCCTGTCAATCATGTATAGCTTCGAAGTGCTTGTTGGCCCAGCCAAGTGTCTCTCTGACTGTCTCTCAATCTGTGTACATAAGTGTGTATCTGCTATATTACAGATATATGTGCTCATTGTGTAGTTTTAGTATGTCGTTTTAAAGCCATCGGAGTCGTGCTATTTGCTCAGAGGCCAGCACACAATTGTCACTGTAATCAATTTCAAAACTGTCACTTTGACAGCCCAACTTACACCCCATAGTTGACACTCTACACTCTCTGGCACACACTGCGAGTATGCTCAAGATGTGCCAAATGCTCTAGACAAGACGTCTGTGTCCCATTTAAAAAGACAGTTTTAGTCTTCTGTGAGTGTGTGTGTGTAAGTGTGTGTGTGTACCTTTGGTATTATGTATTTATCATAAAAACCATTTTATCGCTTCCAGTTCGGTTTGCTCCACCCGTAAGAGTAAATATTTGTTCATTTGTTTGTTTGTTTGTTTGTCGCCTGTTCAAGTATTTGTATGCATTTTGTAGGTGGCACTCAATTGTGTTGTCAGCACCATCGTCGACATCGTATTCATATTCATATTTGTATTCATATTCACCGGTTATTCAGTGTGCCTAGTACAAAAGACGTATTACTCAGGTCGTCAGAATGGAAGTAAGACTCTGGCTCAAAACTCGCATTCGTACATCGTTTAGACCGACTGACAGCAAAGGGAACTCAACAGGAAATGCAGACGACTACTCGGCAGTGATTGATTATAGAGTATACCTGACTAGATATACTCTGATAGACTTGCACTTGGCAATGATTTAATATTGCAGCAACTGTTCTTAGAATTGATTAGATTGCTGCCGAACTGATATGGGCTGATAATCTCTGCAATATACTTGACAGACTCTGATATTGTATTATATATTTTTACATTTTGACATTTATTGTATTGGACGTATCATCATGTGCACTTCCTTGTAACTATAGCGATCGCCTCGCCAGTGATACCAAGTAATACCTCGACCGACTTGGTCTAGGCTAAAATCACCGCTGAAATAAAGTCCGTTCAAATTGCTGCAATAATGTATTTTCAGAATATTAACACATAATATTTTAATCATTAATCAATGAGACAATTTTTAAAGCACTTACCTGTAATGCGTTGTCTTGTACCACCAGGCACCCGTGTAGTCGACAGCACAGTTTCTGGTGGAGTTATCATTATCTCGATCATAAGTTGAGAACTTCATATATTGGTGATACTTCAGTCCATCGCCTGCTGTTCCCGAATAGTCTCCCAATGTATCCAGACTATACAAATCAGTCTCGCTGCCAATGGCAAAGCGATCGTACCTGGCATAACGCGTCTGACCTTCAAAGTCCTGCAAATGAACGTAGAGTTCGTGTGGTTTCGATGTGGTCAGTAAGTTCAGTGTGTCCAGGCCTATAAAAAAACTTTTGTTCAGGTCCCCGAATCCTTGCTGATACGATAGCCAATTCCTGTAGAAATTAACCGAGATATCCGATCGGCGCTGAATGACCAACCAAGGGTCGCCAGCATAAGACACTTCACAAAACACGGATAAGACGCGACCATCTACTTGAATTTTGTAGATGCCACTCGTCCTGGGATCGGCTGACGTACAGGAATCAGGATACTGTTGGGCCGAGGCTGAGGCCAGGCTAAGCACTGACAAAACAATGCAGAAAATTGACTTCATTGCCCTATTATAGTAGAGAAGTAATCGTGCGGGGTCCCTTATATAGGCGTAATAATACTTTTATCAGTTAGATAAGATTTAAAGATTGATTTATAATAAATATAATACATTTATTAATGTCTTTATAGAAGTCACACAAGTTAGGCTATCGATATATTTATAACTTATATGCACTAAATGCACTGCTTTATTTTGGACGTATCATCATGTGCACTTCTTTCAAACTATACATATCGCCCCGCCAGTGATACCAGGTAATGCCTCGACCATATTGATTGTTCTGAAAATCACCGCCGAAGTATAGGCCATTCAGATTGCTGCAATAAAATATTTGTTGAGGTATATTAAAAATATATTAAAAACTGTCTTTCAAATATGGATTCGAAATAAAGTCCATATAGTGGACTTACTAGCATTATGGAACTTACCTGTAATGGGTTGCCTTGTACCACCAAGCACCTGTAAAATCGACAGCACAGTTCCTGGTAGAGTTGTCGTTATCCCGATCATAGGTGCTGAACTTCATATCCTTGTGGTATCTGAGACCGTCGCCTGCTGTTCCCGAGTAGTTTCCCAGCGTGTTCAGACCATACAAATTTGCCTCGTTTCCAATCGCAAACTGATCGTATCTGGCATAACGCGTCTGACCCTCAAAGTCCTTCAGGTGAATGTAGAGTTCGTGTGGCTTTGATATTGTTAGCAAATTCAGGTTATCCAGTCCGATGAAGAAGCTCTTGTCCAAGTCGCCGAATCCTTGTTGGTAAGCCACCCAGCTTCGGTAGAAATTAACCGCGACATCGTTTCGACGCTGAATAACCAGCCAGGGAGCTCCAGCAAGTTGCACGTCACAGTAAACGGACAAGAGAACTCCGTTCACTTGGATCTTGTAGATGCCATTCTTCTTGGGCTTGGCAGATGTACACGAATCGGGATACTTCTTGAACAGCGATATAGACGAATTGAACTCGGCCGAGGCTAAGGCCAGCCAGAGGACTGACAAAATAATGTACACAAAGCTCTTCATAACTGACTTCTTTTGAAGACCTTGCGTTGGATTGTCCCTTATATAGGAGCAAGGTTAATCGTAATCAGTTCAGATAAGATTGGCTAATTGATTTCGAATCGGTGTAATTAGTTAATTATTGTCAATTAAAGTGGTGGTTAACTTGTTAGGCAATAGACAAGACTATCAGCAGTTGGGTTATGGCCATTACTTCTTCTATGTAATCCACCACATGATATTGTGGTAAACTGTGGCGCTATAATTGTTATAGCAATGCCATGTGCGATAATATTTAGTTCCAGTTTGGCATTTCGCCGAAGAGAAAAATGCTGATAAATACATATTTCCACTCTGTGTACCGCAAGTTCAAGTTCTGGTTTGCCACCAGATACGATTACGAGTATCATTGGCTTTTATTATGAGAAACATTTGCGAATGCGAATGCGAATGTGAACTTGGATGTGAATGTGAATGTGAATATGAGTGCTGCCCTTACTCGTTTATATTGTATATCCGCTGCCGCTGCCGCTGGCGTTGCCGTCGATCCGCTCCATCATCATATCCAATAACCGTGCCTCCAAGTGCCTTTTGTTAGTTATTATCAGAGAGTTGTTGGCGCTGCGACTTCTACAACAGCTCAACCCCGATGACTCAATTGGCGCACAATGGCCAACTTGTCAAGTGAAGGAATTAAACACGAAATATCAGATCAAGTTTCATACACACAACAACCGTTGGTCATTCATTCAGTAATTCTATGTAGAATCAGCTGATCCCAGCACTTTTTTTTGCCTACAACTCTCATCAAAATACTTGTACTTATTATATGCATTTATGACAAATGTATCACATAACCGTCGGCCGTCACTTGATGGTCATTGTATGTTGAGAGCCCCGATACATTTATTTTATTTGATTTCACTTTTTCATTTTCATTTCGGTTTTTTTCATGGCGTTGCTTGTCTGAGAATGCGGTGGGAAAATTTTGATTGTCGCCTATGGAATGTATTTTTCGGGGGTTTTCAATTTATTTTGCGGAAGTTTCAGCTCGTTTTGCGCACACCTCGAACTTTACATTAATTTATATAATAATTGTCGTACAACTTTGACAGCCTGCAACCTGTACAGGAAGTGGACGACCAAAGACCTCGTTAATCTATCTGATTCAGCTGCATCTGGGGAGCCAAGTAAGTACTCGTATCTGCCACAGTATCTTAATGGCATCTTCAACACGAGCGTAGATTCATTTTGACACACCGAGCAAGAGAGAGAGAGACACGCAAATTGACTGAGACAGCCTGTGAATACTGTGAGTACTCGTACTCGTACTCGAACTCGTACTCGTTGAAGTTATAATTAACTAAATAAAATTATGATAGATGGATATGCGACGGACGGCGTTAATTGCCAACTCACGCAAAACAAGTTGCAAGATTTGCCAGCAAAATCATTTAACAAATTGAATTTGCATTTCAATTGCATGCTGTAAATAAACGTATTTTGCATTGGGGTGACTCAAGACTGCAGCAAGGGAAACAGCAAAGGCAATCGGATATATTCTGCATTCTCAATGCGCGACTGATTAATGAAGCAAAGCTCAAAGAATCAATTATTGCTTGATTTTGATTTATTCCCTCCAAGTGCCTGTGCCACCCTATGCCCGGATGGAGGAGTGTCTGCCCGGCTAGAGGGGTGAGGGGTTGGAAGGAGGGTCGCAGTCGCATTGGCACGCATTCGAAAATGGGCGAGTGCCGTGGCAATTGAAATGCTTTTCAGTCAACAGCGAGTAAAAGCAAATCGAACTGCACTCAAATGTTTTTATAATGAGTTAATAAGCGCACACCTGTTGCAGCTGGCGTCGACGGCGACTGCGACTGCGACAGCGACTGCAGCTGCAAGTGGCTAGCGGAGAATGGCAAGTAATTAAGAGATTTACTTGGCCCCGAGAATGAACCGCGTGGAGTCCAAGTGCAGTCGCGACGCTCACATAAATCGAAGTCTTTGTGTTGCTTTATTTTCTGTTGTGCTGCAATTTTAATTGCTAATCACAAACGATTTGTAATTCTGCGCCAAGTAATTTACAGAGGAGCTGAGCAGGGGAAGCAGGGGGCAGCAGCAGTTGGTCAACGTTGCGGCGCCAGTTTTGCAAAATCTTTAAATTCATTGCTCGTTGGCAACTGGAGAAGCGCCAAGCAAACTGATGAATTCTTATCTCCATTTGTATCTGTATCTGCATCTCAATCTGACAGTGAATCCCATGAATAATGCAGGGCAACGCTGGCAATCGCAATAATAGTTTGATTGATTAACTTCAGTGTAACGAATGTATTCAAATCTAAATTAGCTTAACTACAAGAATTCTTAGAAATTGTTGTGGCTTTCAACGTCTGCTGCAATTGAGAGAAAAAACTAATAGAACAAAATGAAGAAAAAGTGATAGAACAAACGTTTCAGAGACAAGTGAAATTTGTTTGCTGTCGAAAATATTACAATTTTCATTTGTAAGTTTTTCGCACGCGCACAGCAAACGTGAAGTATAATAAAAATGACGAAAATAAATATAGAGCATCTAACAGATACACATACAGCTACACAGCTATGGATACAGATTTAAATACGCTGCCTGGCTGCCAGATACTTTTTAGGCACTTTTACCAAGCAACAAGCGACTAACAACACTAACAAAATTAACAAAACTAAAACAACATTAGCGCCTGGCTGGCGCAGTTTTTCTACTACCGAATACATGCTTATTTTTGGATACACACAAAAAAAGAAAACCAAAAACAATCTTATGAAAAAAGGTCCAACAAGATTAAAAAAAATATTTCTCAACTCAGAGAAGAACTTGCGCGTCTACTCCTTAATAAGAGTACAAAATAGGTATGCTCGTTGATGCAAATGTTTATAATAGACTGTAAATCACAAGCTAGACTTGAACAATTAATATATAATAATGATAGTAGAAAGCTATTGATTTGAAATATAAAAGTATTCAAATAATTTAAAAGCGTTTCAAATGAAATGAATCAATTAATACTGTTGATGTTTGTTATTAAATATTAAATATTTGAAAATATGATTTAATTTCAAGCCTCCAGAATGTCCAAAATATCACAAGTTTAAGTCTTTAAAACAAAAATTGAACGAATATGAAATAAATAACAAATATGCATATGTCTTTCGAAGTATCTTGCTGTAGAGCAGCCTCGTTTGTCGCACACTTAAAAATACTTGTTATTTTTGTGCCTTTTTGCCATGAATAAACCAAAGTGCAAAGCATATAATTTTGAACTTGGCAGAAGAGATGAGATGAGAGGACAAGTTAAAATGAATTGTTTGTATAGATGGATGGATAGATGGATGGATGTGTGTTAGAAGGCGGCTGCCAGACGACAAAACTATGTATCTGCAACTGCATTTGGATCTGCAACTTTGTGATGTATCTGGTACTAAATGTGGTACGGTCAATGCACAGGCATTGTCGTCGTCGTCGTCGTCATCGTTGGCGTTGGCGTCGCATTTGGCCAGACGAAAATTGTTTGCTTTTGTTTGTACTCGTTTTTTCGGGGGCTGACCAGCCACGTCACCGGCAGCCACCGCATCGCCAACAGCCAACAGCCAACAGCCAACAACATCAGCTATAACCCATCACCCACAGACGGGGCACATCGATGTTGCTGTTGTTGTCGTCGTCATCCATATGGCAAACTATTTTTAAATATGTTTTAATTATTTGCTGCCATATTCCTTAAAGCATCGACTAGACGCCGCTGCCGCTGCCGTTGCCGTCTGCTGCGCCTCAACCGCTCCTCAGCCTCTCCGCGGCTGCTCCTTGGACGCTCCTCAGTCCGCAGTAATTTGGGACGCCTCAAGCAACATGTGCAACTACTTTGGATGCAATTTGCTGTTGTTGCTGTGTTTATTTTGTTTGTTCTTTTGGCATCTCGCTTTTTTCGGATTCCTTTTTTTGCTACCGCCTGCAGCTTCTCTTTCCAAAATACATTAAGTGTGAAGTTTGTGCTATAGAAATATTATTGTCGCGTCTCGCATAAGTGTCGCTGTCGCTGTCGCTGTCGCCGTCGCAGTCGATGTTGCAGCTTGCATGTGACTTTTGAGTGCGACAAATTTGGCCAACAGGCAATCAAATTATTTGCAGATTCGCCGCAGTTTTTCGCCCTAATCGAAATTAATGTTGCCGAGGGCTTCGACATCTCTAATATGCACTCCAAAACTATATATATGTACATATATGCGATCGTTCTGAGCGAGTCTGGGTGCGGCCAACGGGAAGTGTAGAGCAAGGCAAACAACGGTCAATCGAAATGCCGAGTAGTAGCTACTCAATGATCAGTTCCCCGTTTGTGGCTTTTGAGCATTGCATTTTCTATTTACTTTGCTGGCAGCAGCCCGGGCAGCCAAGCCGAGCCCCCTTCTGACCCTTCCCCTGGACCGCAGCAAGTTGGCCAGACCAAATAAACCGCTGTCACGATGCGAGCATGCTTATGCTCGCTTTACAGGCTTCTCTTCGTCAGACTGACGACTGTTGTCGACTGTAGACGGTAGACAGTAGACGATGCCAATGAAGCGAGAAAAATTACTATTTGTTGTGCTTCGAGTGCGTGTGTGAGTGCGTGTGAGTGTGAGTAGTTGTGGATTTGTAAAGTGAGTTTGTCAACATGAGGCGTGCGCATCGCACCACAGATGCACAAACACAAACACAAACACAAACACAAACACAAATGCCGCTGGCGAGCTAAAGTTGCAGCTGTAGCTGGAGATACAGCGATAGATAGAGATACAAACAAGTATTGTGGCGAACCGTTAGAGAGAGGACGGTTACCTGGAAGGCGGCAGCAACTCCAAAAAGCCAAGCCCAAGTCGTTGAGTCGAGCAGTCGAGCAGCCGAGGCGTCTCCTAGTGCGAGTATCTCAGCTCAGCTCAGCTCAGGCAACTGAGCATCCAAGTATCCACAAGATACAACAAGCATTTTTCCGCTGAACTCGAAGGTCCGACCGTTCTCGGCATGGGGGCTGCAATTGTAATTGAATGCCAAGCGAGCAGCAATCCCGGCATGGTCAATACGAGTACGAGTACGAGTGCGAGTATGACCATGAGTACTCACACTAGCACTCACACTCGTACTCGTACTCGTACTCGTGAGTACAACTATTGCTGCTGATTTGTCTTGTTGTTTGTTTGTTTGTTTTGGCCTCTCGGTCTAGGCGCACATTTATGGGTTGTTGTCTCCGCTAAAAACGGAACCAGACACCGTCCTTAACTCCCCCCCCCCCCTTCCCCTCCACTCACCCCCTCCAATCCCATACCGTTCTACCTTGCTTCTGGTCGCATGCTGCACAAGGTCCGGCAATGTCGGCAATTACTCATTTATGGCTATTGTCAATACATTTCTTTCGCATTGGCTTCTGCCGTTGCCTTTGGCTGCTCCCCCTTTGACTTCTTTGAATTCACCTTCCCCTCCCCCCCCTGCTGGATGCTGCCCCCTTGCTGCACATTGATTTATGCATTGATCGTTAGTGCTCGTTCTGAGTTGTCCATCGCATTCATGCATACAAATCGCACTCGCTTTTAGGGATCGAGCAGATCTTTTTGCCTCGCCGACCTTCTTCTGCCTCCCTCTCACGCATTCGCTTCTTCTCACTCCTCCTCTGCCTCCCTCCCCTGTTCCATGCAGTACGTTGTCTATTTATAAAGCCTACGTGCAATTAAAAGCGCCTCCAGCTCAATGTCCCCAGCACATTTATTAACAAGTCATTCGGCGAATTGAATTTATTTCCCCATATGCAACTTTGCGTGTCTCTATCTCAAAATATCCGCCTGTCTTTCTCTTTGTCTTTCCCACTTTCTCTCTTTCTTTTTCTCTATCTGATACACATTATTTATATTGATCTTTATCTTGTGCTTATAAAGTTTCCTTTAGCGTAAAACTTTGAATATAAAATACATAGTTTTATATTTTCCCTCTAAATTATTCCCCCAAAAAACCCAAAAATTATGAAAATATTCAATATTCAAATCCTATTTTGTTCTCTATGTTATCACTGTAAATATTGAATAGTGTGATTATTTGAATCATAAATTAAGTCTCGGAATTCTATTGAATTTAACAAGCCATTTGGAATGCATTTGAGTAGCTTGGCATCAAATAGTTTTGGAGTACGCGTAATCATAGTCGGACCCATAACCTCGGCTTTTCGAGTGCCCGAGTATTCGAATGTCGTTCCACTTTATTATAGTCAAATGAGCTCAAATCGTGGCTGACCTCTTGACAGGCGATAAGCGGGAGAGAGAAAGATCTATCTGCAGGTTGAACTCTGACACGGGCTCAGCAAATGTGCTGTCATAACAGTTGAGAACAGTTTCAGCTGCCTTATCATAATGCTTCATTTTGTTGTTGTTGCTGTTATGGTTGATAAGCGACTCGGTTGCTGGGTTGATCTATGAATGTGTGAGTTCCAGAATTCTATTTTAATAGGGCATTAAAAATAAATATTTCTGTTCGATTTACACACACACAGCGATGGCTTTATGTATTTGACAGATTATCAGTTTAAGCGACAGCTTTCATTTCAGTTTTATTTTGTTTCGCTGGCCAGCCTGCCACAGTGCCTGCCACATGAAACCACCGCAGCAACATTGCTGCTCTGCTTCCATTGCCAGCGACAACCACAGCAACCACAACAACATTCGCTGTCTTGGGGTTATCATGCTGATTATTCAATGCATTGCTGCTTATAACAACAAAACAACAAACAACATTATTTAACATTTTTTATTTTTTATGTGCCATTTGACACAGTTTTGACATGCAACAGCTTATGAACATAGTTACGAATACTACGACAATGACTATGAGTACTTTGTAATTAGCTCCAACTAATCGCATTTCCATCGACTTATCAGGCCATCAGGTCTACTCTCTAACCCCACCAAGTCCACTCCAGTCGTCAGTCTTCAGTTGTTGCCTGTTGCCTGTTGCCTAGTCTATTAAAACTCTTTGCAAACTCTGTCAATTTTAATCACACTTTTCTAACATACAATAAATTACATAATATAGCACCTATAACATATGTTCCATAAATAGGCAAGAAATAGTAATACCAATAGTTGAAAATAGAGTCACAAATTGTTTGAAATAGAGTGTATTTATTTAGTTATATCCATATATAGTACATATGAACATACTTTTATAATGACAAACACTAATTATACTAAAAGTGATTTAAAGTTGAATATCAATAAAGTTTCCCACAAAATTTATGTTTTGTAAAATCCTTTGTTAAATTTCGACTGGCAGATGAGAGAAAATCTTTGTGAGATTTTCTTTACTTTCCCCAATTAACTTTTGCCCGTTGAATAATACTTGTTGTACCCTGTAACTAACCAAAGGCATGAAGAGGTACACGCTAATGCTAAATATAGCAAATTATCGATTGATTTCTGAGTCCGAAATAGCTGACATTCCCCTGTTCAAATGTGCAATAAAGCCTTAATGCTTTCCGTGTGGATTTCTGTGCAGACCCAACTTGTGTTAGCCTTCTTCTTTAGCCCGAGCGCATAGTATGAATATACTCATATATACTTGTTTGTAGTATACTCGTATGTATTTGTGGGTAGTTTGGTAGGTGTTAGTCAAGCGACTCTCGACTCGTGAGTTCTCTTATTTGTTTTTCTGGTTAGTTTGTATTTGTTGTTGTATTTTATTTTCATTTGTCTATGCCATCTCTTATTTTCATTTTTACTTAGTTGCCGGCGTCGACGACAACGACAGCGTCGACGGCGACGGCGAGTCGCAGCAAAATGAAACTGAAAATTGCAACTAAATGCCGTGCTCATCACTTGTAGACACTTTAGAATGCGCTGTGTATCTATGAGATACAAAGACGCATAGACCGTTGGATGGACGGTGACGCGACAGCAAATGAGACGCAAATGGAATGTAGAGGTGCTACACACACACACACTCACACACACACGCACGCACGCAGAATAGACACATTTTTAGCAGTGTAGATAAAAGACTATTTTAGAGGCCCGTACCACTCTGACATCTATTCTAACTGTTTTTCTCTAATATCAAAGAATAACTTTAATAGACTGCACACTGAAAATAACTCATCAGCATAAAGTTTAAGTTTAAATATAATTTATATATAATTTAAAAGAAGTATTACTCTAGTGCTTGAAAATGCCTTTTTCAACATAATAAAATACTTGGATTTACGCCCAGGCGCATGTTTTTTCTTATCATCATATTGTAATTGAATCAAATCTAATGTATTTGTTCTCCTTTTTTGGCGCATAACAAAAAGATTATAAATCATTTTGAATCTATCAAAACATAAACAATAATTTTAATTTACAAAATGCAAGCCAGAAAAACACTAAATCGAACTACAAAGGCTGAAATAAAATATTTGTTATATATTTAAATTTACGTTTCGAAAAAGTTTTTGACTTTTGTCGCCCGTTCAAATTGGGAAAACAAATTACGAGCTTTGGAACGCATAATAATAACTATAATCTAGAAATTTGGTTGCGCGTGGAATCAAACTTTGGAATTTATATAAGAATAAATTGTATTGGGCAAAAACCAAACGCAGATCAGATGTGTGTACTATAGTATTCGTATAGGAAATGTACTTTTTTGTGTATTGTTGGTTTTTTGTATACATCTGTACAATTTGTGGTGCATCACAAAGATCCGTAGTATTCTTTCTGAGTAACTGGAACAAACTGAATGTGTAAAAAGATAACACGTCTAACATGTCTATATTTATATTATATAGTATTAAAACTCTTCGCACTCGACTGCTCTGGTGCACTGCCAGCAACAATCAGGATACTGGGTAGTCAAGGACACGGTATTATTATCGCAATTCTGAAAACCAGCTGGTTGCTGGCAACTGCAAGAAATTGCCAATAATTTGGATAACAATCAAATAGAATAGTACTCACAAATAGATGAGAGATCTGCCGTCATCGTCCATGCACACCAAAATGCCACAGACCGAGGGATCCTTCTCAAATTCACCAACTCTTAAATTCTTCGAGAAGCCAACGCACCCATGATCTAAACAGAAATTGGAATAGCGAAAGATTTCGATATATTCGATGCAGAGACTCTCACCCCAAACTGGCTGCATCAATTCGTAGACCAATGGACTGGCCGAACACACGAGTCCTAGAAGGATCAGCCACAACTTCCAACTACTTGCCATCGCCCAGCACTAAGTCTAAGTGTAAGCTCCCCTCATGACAATGGCTTTTATAACACCGAAGTGTAAAAGTTGACTGCTTATTTGAGTGCACTAAACAATTCCCTATAAACAAATGTAAACACGCGTACTAGGTGCAGTGATGAACGAGTACTGCTACTGTGTGCCAGGGCCTTGCATCGCTTGCAAGTCGAGTATTTTGATGTGTTAATAATCTGATTTTTAGACCAAGTTGTTCTTATTAAAAAATAAGGAATAATGGGTTTATTAATACAGTAAATGTCGAAGCAGACATCCAGACCTATTTGTCTCTATATATTGACTTCGATCCGTCTTCGTATTGCGGCTACATTTAGAATTTCCTCTTTTGCCTCACAAACAAAGTTTTGATTTTAGAAACAAAGTAGCTTGGAGCAGCTGCCTCGCATGTCAGGCATTGAGAAATCCGTTTTGCATGAAATCCGTTTAGCCTCCATGAGAATTTCAAGCGCATTTCTTTGGCTACTGCTCGCTGGGTCTCAGCTGCTTTGCCATATGGCTGTCGCTGGCTATCGACTGGACAGGGTGAGTGTGCTGGAGGGGATTAGAGGTGGCGTGCTGTGCTGTTAATCTGCATCCCTTGCAGGGTCAGCATCCCAAACGCATGGCCTGGCCGTCGAATCTTTATGCGGACTTTGCTGCCATTAACAGCAAGGAAGCTGCCAGTCCAGGTTCCAGTCGCTTGGCCAAATCGGCTGATCCGGTTGCGAGCACCGGAGGTTCGGCTCCAGCTGGTCATGGCGCTAGTGGCCAGGGATGCAGTGAGAGCGGTAGTGAGAAGAAGTGCGATGTGAAGCAGATCTTTGTACCGGGTGATCCCAAGCAAAAGTCCTCGAACATTGCGATGAAGGCGGCCCAGGATGCCAAGGCCGCAAATGAGGCGCAACAAGCGGCCGGCCAGTTGGCTGCCCAGCACATCAAGCAGGAGCTGGCCGAGAAGGCCTTCCAATCGGCCAAGGCAGCCGAAGCGGCGCTCACCGGCAAGCAAATGGTTGTGCAGCAACTCGAGCTGGAAATGCAAGAGGCCCATGCTGTGGTCGAGGAGGAGTCCGCGTCCTTGCAGAATACGGAGAGCAACATGAACTCCGCCGTGGAAGCAGCGCGGGCTGCGACGCGACAGTTCGAGACGCTCACCGAACTTCAGAAGACGGTCAAAGACAATTTGAGCAACATTCAGACGGTGGCCTTGGGCTCCCAGCAGGAAATGACAGCCAAGGTGCAGTTGCTCGAGGCGGCCAAGAACCGACTGGCCACGCTGGAGAAGCAACTGCAAAGTGCTCGCGAGGACTACGAGAAGACCAAGCAGGCGGCCTACAAGGCAGCGTGCGCAGCTGTCGAGGCCAAGCAGAAGGCTTCCTCTGAACATTAGTTGCCCTCACATTCCACTTCACTTACTATGTATATTTAATATTATATTTTGTTGCAATGAATGCTTATGGTTACCGCTGGGCAGAGCAGTTGTCACCTTTCGTTCCAAGGGAAATTCCAGACCCCGTCCACATGCAGTCTAGAAACCGCCAGATACCCTGCAGTCTCATGCTGCAATTACCCAATACTCTTATATTCACAGTTGTGAGGTATTTTATTCAAATACACGTCTTTAAATGAACAGTAAGAAAACTCTTACGACCAGTCTGCAATCCGATTAATCAATTTAAAGGACTGCAGGGATGTCCAGTCGAGTACATTATTTATGTTTAGAATCGCGACATTTTACCCAATTAACATACAATAAAATACGCCCCATTACATACTTTGGCTAATAAAATCAAATTCAAATGATGCTCTCTAGGGTACTTGCTAGTCGAGTGTCCTCACAGTTGCAGTTATTTTCCTTAAAGCATTAATTTCAAGCGACACCAACTGCAAGAACAGTTGTATTGAATATTTCTTGGGCGTGAATATAAAAGCGCAATCTACCATCAAATTGTGGCCCCAGACGTAATTGAAATTGTCGAAGTAAAGAATAAAATGAATACTATTTGTGTACTAAGCGCAGTCTTTATGGGACTTATCGCCTGGTCAACGGCAATGGTTCACTATAAGCAACTGGAAAAGGGATGTAAGAAGCTGAACAAACATTATCTTTGCTGAACAACAAATATCTTTGAGCTAATTGCATTGCATCTATTTAGCTAATGGCTGCATTTTTGAGGGCCAAGAAATCAAAGTGGGCGGAGTGGTGCAAGATCCAGAATCGTGCGGAGTTTACGCTTGCCAGAATAAAGAGGGAGATTCTCTGATTCATTAGTAAGTCAAGACCCTTCTATTTAGATAGTATCTAATCTATCGGTTGTCTATTATCCTTGTACCGGCCAAAAGTTGTCACAGCCCGGCTTCTTTCGCGGGCTGCCTGGATGATGCCGTGTCGACAGTAACCGATTTTCCGCAATGCTGCTGGATGTGTGTTACTTATGTGAGTTGTGACTAGAATCAACAAGCGATTAATCTGCACCTGGAGGTACATAGATTTTAAATTGATTATGTGAAATGCCAAAGAGTTAGTTTGTAGAATATTTTTATTAAAACACAATGTTTACTCGTATAGTAGTCTAACTATCTTTATCGTGAATACCCTAGGAAGGATCTGCAGACATACATATGTATGTATGCTAAATATTCTACCCAGTTGGCTGTATCCTATAGTGAGTAGTGCAGACAAGTTTCAGGAAAATATACATAATAATAAAAGTTTATCGAAAACAAACAACAAACCAATATGATTTTTGTTTAATTTAATGCATATACGAATTTTGCATAGTAAAAAAAGTGAAAGAAGCGTTTAATGATGAAATGTGAAAATTTTCATCGTCGGAATTCGAGCACAAACCCCCGTTTGATGGCTTCACATACGCTAAACTCTACGCTACCAAATAATTAACAAAAACTGTCATTTTAACAAAAAAGTAGTCTTATTATATATTAAAAAAATTTCATTCAATAAAATGTCAAAAATTTTAAACTTTTTTTATAGATAGGTAATTCATTAAAGGCCTTTCAAATATAAATTTTTTAAATATATAATTCAAAAAGAGTAAAATTAAATTTGTTTCTAGAGCCTACAAAATCCTGTTTGTTTACCATGCAACTCTATTCAAATTTTTAGGAATTTTCCAGTCAACTTTATTAAAATGATACTAATAATAATGCGAAACAAGCTAGCTAATGGAATATTACCACCGTGGATTTTACATTTTGCGTACAGTCATTTAGTATAAGTGCTCCACAACTTTGCCTCTCTTAAAGTTTTCTTCATATAAAACTATTAGTATAAGTGCGTTCGATATATTTAATATTATGTATTGTAGCAATAGTTGGAATGTTTATGGTTTTTGATAATCAGAACAGATGTAATTTTCCATACAACTGAGTTATATGAAAAGGGAACTACCCAGACCTAGTCCAGCTGCAGTCTAAGCCATGATACGCTGTACTCTGATTTGGGTATACTCGCACATAACTGTAATGCTATTGAAAATTCAACTTTTTCCAACTGTCAGTTTGGATCAATTTGCAGCTCTTAATTTTGAGTGCAAACAAAAAGATCGATTGGCCTAGACCTAGCATTATACTAATGAAAATTGAATAAAAGCACATTTAATCCATTTTAATTAAAGAAAAATTTTAGGTAGGGTATTTGCTAGTGGAGCTTTTCGGCCTTATTGCAAATTCCATTTACAGTTGCAGATATTTTCAGAAGAACTTTATTCGAGCTAGACCAACTGCCACTGCAGTTGTCTTGAATTTCCCTTTGCCAATAATATAAAAGCCCTACATACGGCCACATTACTGCTTCAGACGTAATTGAAATTGTTGAAAAAACAATAACATGAACATTACTTTTGTTCTAAGCGTAGTCCTTGTTGGACTTATCTCCTGTTCAATGGCACTAGTTCACTATAAGAAACTGGAAAAGGGAGGTAAGTGAATTATAGTAGATACCTCAGAGCTAACGATCGTATTGCCCTCACTTAGATAAAGGCTGCGTTTTCGATGGCAATCAAATGGAAGTCGGTGGATCGGTGAAGGATCCAGATACATGCGGAGTTTACGTATGCCAGAATGAAGAGGGAGACTCTCTGATTCATTAGTAAGTTCAGATCCCTTCAATTCGATACTATTTTATAGCGGCTATCTATATTATTATTCATGTGACGCTCAAAAGTTGTCAGATACCGGCTCCTTTCCAGCACTGCAAGGAAAACGGCGTGTCGACTTATATCGAATTTCCCCAATGCTGCTGGATGTGTGTTACTTATGTGACTTGTTAAGTTTGACCACTTACAGACGCAATAGCATGTACATATATGATCTACATATTAAATATTAATATCTTAAGTGCATACATTAAATCAATTTACCGTAGATTAAACATTGGATATTTATTTTCTTGTTATTTCATAGTACAAAACATTTGACGGAGAAATTATTAAAAGGCATTTTTAAGGCGGCCTTATTAAAATTAATAATTATATAATATTTATGAATTGTCGTAGTTTGGTGTATTAAAATGCATATTGAAGCGGATCTTTTGTGAATGCTCTCAAAAGCATCTGTTCAACTGTATCAACAAAAAGCATAAGACACCTCGAAACGACGTTAAATAAATGTGAAGGCAATACGCATTCCATTTATCTTTTGGCAAAGTTGGCCCAAGCTCAAACCCAAAACGCGGGCACGAGAACGAGCACAAAAGATGGCAATGAAGAACAAATTGAAGTCCGCAAGGATCAGCAATGATATTTCTCGTACACAGCACAGCTCACAGATCACAGCTCACAGCTCACAGCTCAGCGGTACTCACCCATCCCTCGGCTCATCAAGTTTTTAATTAGCCGCCGCAGGGTGAATGCATGCGCACAATCTCCCAGGCAGGTCCGGAAAGAGACAGCCGCAGACCTACGTAACGTACTCATACGTGCATACATACATATGTATGTACATATGTTGTATGTCCATACATAAATACATACTTTGAGAAAGGGCCACGGGTCCTTCAACCCAAAAAAATTGAAATTTATAAAATGTAAAAAAAAAAATCTGACAAAGAAAACTACAAGAGACCTATATGATTTAAATATGTATGCATATGTATGTATGTATGTAGGCTACACGAAAAATTGGGAACCGGACTCGACAATGATCTGGGCATAAAATGAAGACAGCGGGAACAACAGCAACAACAATATCACACAAATTTCACGAGCCCAAGAATTTTAGAATTGCGGTTTATGGTGACACACCAAAGCGCTATCTTGCACATGGCAATATATACACCATATTTCACAGATATCAAAAAACTTAAAAGAGAGGAAAAAAGCTATGCATAAGTTTGATTTTGATTAAGCGTTAAGAAAACAGTTTGAAAGGCCTTTGAGGCCGAACTGTAGGGTGCAAAGCCCAGACGCAGAAATCTCGCTGCTCTTAGTAATTGAGTGAACATGTCAAAAAATGGACATGGTCGAGAAGGGCGAGAAGCACGACGTGCCGCAACTAAGAAATAACGAAAACAAGAAGAAAATTTGCGGCAACTTGAATGTGATCCAAGCCCACTGAACTTACGCTTAGTACTCCCAATAGTTTGGATCTTTAACGATATATTGAAGACCACTTTAACCATGTAATTATGTTCTGTTATGATATTACGACATACATGTACATACATGTGCATATGTTAACGTAAGCATTTACGACGTAAGCCCAACTACATTTGAACTACAAACGATCGAACGTAAAACATTTACCATGCGGTCGCAACATGTGTGCTGCGAGCAAGACGACTACACCAAATGCACAGGCCGACCGCTGCATGTGCGAAAAAACGAGATGGCGATAGTCGCGAGCATCAACAACAACACAACGCAAATGTCAAGCTAATAGAAATGCGACAACAAATAAAACGCACAGCTGGTAATGACAAGCGCGCGAGAGAGGGAGAGGGAAAGAGTAGAGCATCTCTCTCGCTCTCGATTCGACAGCAAGCTGCCGAAGAAGAGCAAAAGAAGAGAGCGCTACTCGTTAACAACATAGCGATAACAGTGTTCTCCCCCCACACCACATTTGCAACGCAACATGTTAGTGTTAAGCGAACAGCGACATGTCGCCTGCTGTTGGATGCTATTTATTCAAACTTTATTTGTATACTTTATATCAAACTTGTTTCGCTTTTTACCGTTACAGTTGATCGTGTGCCGCGTGCGCTGTTGGACGTGTCTGTTCGCTCGTCGCTCGGGTACAGAATCAAACACGCTACGAGTGTGGCAAGAACGTCACAGACCAAAAATTCAAAAATCGAATTCTGTTTGTCGCCTGTTCGGGCAGAACACGTGCAGACTTAGAGGAGCTGCCCCAGGAATCTACAGGGACATCAATGATGACAACAAAATATAATTACAAAAATATATTAACAAAAACATTTAAAACCGCACAAGTAATCTTCTAAATAACGACTTCCGGGAAGTGTGTGTTAAGAAGAAAAGAAACTCGCAAATCGATCAATTGCAAATGCAAAGTGCCTTTAAACGAAAACTAATAAATAATAACCGAAAACTACAAACAACTGAAAAAACTAAATGCACACAATTTTTCAACTTTTAATGGATTCGCATTTTGCGGTTTGCGTCTGTGTGTGTGCCTGAGTGTGTGTGTTTGCGTGTGTGTTCAGGATTTTAACACCTTGATGGAGCACCCGGCGGAGTCGACGTCGAAGCGTGTTTCACACATTTCATACAAATTGACGCGAATAATGTATGAGAAATTGCCACCGATTTGTGTTGAGCCTCGGACTTTGACACTTTACACGTGCTTTAGCTTTAGCTTTAGCGCTTGCCAGGCATCAAGAAGAGACCAAATATTAAATGCAATTAAGCACATTTGTCAAATTATAATTAACATGAATATTTAACAAATTCCGCTCTACCAATATATTGGAAGAGTTCCCAGCACAGCGTTGACATGACGATTGCAAAGTTGAAAGAAAAAATACACAAATAAATCGCGTCATGGTTTAATAATTAATAAACAATCAAATTGTGTAACGATGTGGGACATGCGATGGGGTGAGTAATCAGGTAATATTTATAATGTATTTATAGACAACTTCAGCAGAGTTGCACATTTGTCAAAAGCTCTTTTTAAATATCCCGCCAAAACTAATAAACGCTCATACCCTAACATAGTGGAAAATGATTCCAACTGGGTCAGTTTTATATTACTTTAACGAATAAGGAAAACTAACACAATTACCCATTCATTATTTCTCTTTCGAAAATTGGAAAATTCAAATTAAACGAAAACTAATTTTGTGTGGCTGTAAAACGCGTGTCGCGATACTCTACGGTTCAGTTGGGTTCGATGTGGTTCGCTCGCCACAAGTTCGATGTTGCCTTGCGACCGGTTGTGCGCTTAACAGTGCCATTTCGAGTTAACACTGAAATGTTGTGGCAACCGTTGCTGCGCTGTTAAGAGTTTTGAAAAAAATTTCGAGTTTCCGCACGCCAGTATCTCAACATTTTGTCGCGTTTCTCAATTCATATTTGGTGCTCGATCGCGACGGTTACCGGTGTCTGCTGTCTACTGTCTGCTGCCTTTCCCGCTCATTCGTTGCGTAGCCGTCTACGCGTGTGCACTCGTATTTCCGGTGTCCAAAAAAGCAACCAACATAAATACAATACAATCCACATATGTACATACATATGTATGTATGAATCAAGTGTCAAGGCAAAGTTTCAATTAACGCTTATCCATTTACACGAATATCGAACATTTTGCATGCACACATACTCGCACACATCATATAGCGCTAAGTGTGTGTGTGTGTGTGGGTGTGTGCACAAATCGGGTTACTGTTGTGCGCGAAGCGACTGGCGCCAGCGTCGATTTAATTATAAATACATCAACATCAACAATAATCGTTTATTCGCTTGCCTTTTACATTTGTGCATAACATTGTGCACCATCTGAAATTGTTACACACGCTGCTTGGTGGTTGGTAGGCGTTGCTTTTTGCCAGCTTTTTCTCTCATTCCCGCTCCCGGCCACAAACTTAAATCTGCCGTTGGCGTCAGTCCGAAGAGAGAAGAAACACGCCCGTAAAATAGTATAAATTCTTTCAAAATGATGATCAATTTTATAATATCGGTATTTATGCCCACATTCAGTCATGTTCATTGCGAGCAAGAGATTAACTACGAAACTAGAGAATGTTGCTTATCGACAGGCCAAAGTTCCGATTCCAAGGTTTAAAGCCCAACTCTTGGAACGATAATAATGCTATAAATACATACATGTATAGTGTGTGGGTATGTGTATGCATATTTCTACAACAATGTACATACATATATGCATGATAAATTCGAAAGTAATTAAATTACGTGAAAAAGTGAAAACAACTAGAAAAACAAACGACGGAAAATTCAACTTGCAATCAGAAATTTGCAAGGACATCTGTTCACATCTTACCGGGCAGCATTAGATTCTTGATTTAAATAATTCTAATACTGTCAGGTAAAGATGTCGTCCGTGTCCTTATCCATCATAAATGCAAACAGAAGCAGCGACAACAACAAAGACAACGAAAAGCAAACAACCGAGAAGAATGAAAACAAGTTTTTCAATTGTGTCTGCAGGAAAAGCTGCAGACCCACAAAAAAGGGGAAGGCCCGAAAGACAGTTAGGGAAGCAAATACTTGGCAAACTGCCAACTGTCCAAATCTCCGCCCGAATAAATATTGGTCACACAATTCTTATATACTTTTTTTGCAGCAGCAGCATCAGAAATGACGCGTTTCTTTTTTTCGCTTTTTTGGATGACATCAGTTGAGAGATAGACAGAGAGATCATCGATGGTTCTCTATCTATAGACGACTGTATGTGCGTGTGTATGCAGGTAAACACCATGGAAAGGGAAAAGAAAAGAGATGGCGAGTCAAGTTAAGCGTAGAAGAGCCCATAAAAATATATATTTTATGGTCCCACTTCATTTTTTTTGGTATTCAGTTTTTTGCTGGGTATTTTGTTGTTTTTGCTAAACATTTCCATTTTATTGTTTTGCCGTCGGATTTCTCCATTTCTTAGCCGTATTTAGTGACAAAATGCCAGTTTTATGAGTGCCTGGCTAAACCAATTTACGACCATAGTTCGCATAAACAGCAGGTTGAGGTTTCGTTCATCATTAACGATATTTAACTTTTGCATATTTTTCCGAAACAAAAATAAACTTATAAACGACCTTCCGATGTCCCAAGAATTCCACAATTATGAGACAACAATTAAATTGTTCGCGTTTGCGGGGGAATTGAATTAAGAATTAGAATAAGTTGCTTGTTCTAGGAAAATGCAAATAGTTTCTAGACTAAGCTGAGTAATGAGTTCAGCATTCCTATAGATAGATACTCGTACACACAAGTGCATGTGTGAGCGTGATAGATAGGCTAACAGACAGCTAACTGTAAGTTGGCCAGCTCATCCCGAGATAAGAACATATGAGCATGAGCACTCGCATTGAGGGCGTCGGCGCTCGTCAAACATTTCACACCAAGGTAAAAGTGTCTATAACAGCAACAAGTGGCACTCAGCAAACAACATCAACAACTAAGCCAATTGTCAAGAGAACCGCTCAAAGAAGAAGCTGTATTTATTTTGGAGAATAGGCGGAATATCTTATACAGACAGATAGATAGATAGAGAGTCAGGAGTTGTAAACGGTTTATAGCACTTTAAATTTTACAGTTTTTCATTTTCTTTCTTCGTTTTTTGTGGGTCTAAATCTAATCAAGGTGTCGAGTGGCAGGGAAATACTTTAAATACAGCATTGCAATACGCGTTAGCTTCGGTTGCCCCGTCGCGACGCGACTCGACGACGTAACCGAGACGAATCCCACACCTGTTGATGGAGCGAACCTAGAACAAAATACCTTCTGGACCCAGACAAAGTCGAAATGAGACCAAATCGAATAAGCCAATGTCGAAATCAATTTCAATCGCCACTCAACTTTTGGCATTAAACTATGCACTGCATTCCGTAATTGTCGTTAAGATAGTAATCCATAGTTAATGGGGATTCGAAACGAGTCGACGACAGGGGATCGTCTGTACAAAGTTCCCGTATATATTAAAATACATAGCTGATGATCGCATCTCAATTGCAAATATTGTGGTTATATAATAAAATCCATAAAAGCAGCAGCAATAATAAGTATAAAATGCCTCATGGCTGTCATTATCAAGCGTAGTTATTTCACAATCTGACCGACCGCCTATATGAGTTACCCCGATTGCAATCAAGAACTTAACTCTGGCAATAGAAAACACTTCAGTCGCCATATATACCAGCTATATAGGCTATAATAGAGTGGCCATCGGAACGAGGCAGGGGGAACGCGATTGTATCGATTAAGTGCTGTTAATCAAAAATGCGACCAGAACACTTGATATCCACACGTCAAAGATAATGCCAGCTGGCTGGTTGGCTGGCCTAGTTGCTCGGCTCTGGTCTGGTCTGGCCTGGCAACGACACCAATATCCCATCCAATGCGATACAATCCCAAGCCCAATACCTAACACCAAATTAAATAACCCAAAATTAATTTCATATCATCATATGACTCTATCTCAGCCAACTGTCACTTGACCAACCAACAAGAAACAATGAAAAAAAAACAAAATTAAACTACAAATGAATCCGATTGCTTCCTATTAATTTGCAAGCGATTGTGACTCTCAGAAATCGAAGCCAACTATTAAAAGAATACTAAGCACTGACTGAAGACTTTCGAAATGTGTAATAACTGTAAGAATTTTCAATCGATACTCTTGAGATTTGTTCGAGATGACATCAAATTGGTTGACAGGCGATTTCCTAAACGTGGCCATTTAGCCACAACACACAGATTTCCAATGTGGTTGACTCGTTATCTCATTTGAAGGCCTCTCAAATACACTCGTACCCAAAATGGAAGCCGCAATAAATGCAAAATGTGCTGGTCATCGACGGGGCACAGCCACAAACGGCAAGTATCTAATCTTCGAGAGCCAAGTGGACTGACTGACTGTAAGTAAACTGCCAGATAGTACCGCCTCGGTAAGTATCTAATCGCAACATTATCTACGTCTATTGATAAAGCACTATTCGACTCGGACCCACATGCTGCTATTATTTTTCTTTCTTTCCTCTTTTGTTTTTTTGGCAGCTCGACAGAGCACAAAACAACTCGTAAAATATATAGTACTTCTTGGCGCCAGTCAAATATAGCTAGACTATGATTAATACACCCTTTAGCACAGTGGAGAGCCTTCGAGAGGTACTTTTTCTTGCAACTAATCAAGAGACTGCTGAATCTGATTATTTCACCACATTATAATAATAAACTTTGTCAAGTATTTTACGGACGCATTTCAAATTTAAGCAACCTAATTAGATAATGAGGAGTCACCTCTTGGCAAAAAAACAACGTTTCCTCTCTAATAAATTATAAAATATATTTGGACTACAAAGTAATCCTAATATTCTATATGAATCATAAATTGCAGCTGCATTATTTATAGGCAATATAAAAATCAAACAAGAATAGGAGAAAAGTCAGATCGAGAGTTAGCGGTGAGGAAGGGGAGGGGCAGAATGATTGGGCGTAAATCAATTTGAGTCGAACAAAGTGATCAATTCCGATTAGTTAACAACTGGATTTGGAGCCCTATTTTTCGTGGACTCATGGTGAACTGATTTCGTTGACAATCAGGTGAAAAGATCTCTCAAAGCGTAGAGCTTCTTGGTTTTTTTTAGATCAGATTTGATAATTTCAATTATAAATGCAGTCCGGCAGTTTAATGAACTGAGCTTGTTAATGCTACCTCGATTGAATCCAATCGAATTTCAGCAGAAGAGGGTGAAGCCAGTTGAGTTAAGCTGAAGCTACCAGCTAGGAGTTTCTTTTTGTGTATGCATAAATTAGTGAAACACTAATTTCCAATTCCGATTTCAGTCATGCAAATGTTAATTGACCACTTAAGTTAAAACTTCATAATGATCGTTAATAATACCGAGCACGACCGCGGCGACCATCCATCCCAGCGACAGCGACAACTGTAACCAAAAGAACAGGTTCAAATTGAACTTAACTAGCCAACGAACCCGTCCACCAGCAGCTACCAGCCACCATCTACCATCTAGCAGTAATCGTCTTGTTTGGGACGAGAGACTCTGCAGACTCGTAAAAGATATGCAACCTATAACAAACTTACTTAGCACAAACTACACACATACTCATAGATACACACACACACTCTCTCGCAAACATATTGACGACAGTCATGCGAAACATGAGAGACCTGAAGCCGGAGGCTCTTAACTGTGCATTAATGATCTTTTCAGCTAGCTCATTTTTTGTGTTGCTTCTTTTTTATATTAATACCAATACCCTGTATCCGTAAAACGGCTATAACTGGTGTTAGAATGCCGAACAACGTATCTCCTACTGCGCAAAGCATTCCCAAAACCCCATTAATATGTATGGGATTAGAATCTTATTGAAAAACATTTTTACACTATTTCCAGCTACCATCAAATTGTTCGATTCTGCGACACTTTTATTGGAAACGTCCATTTAGTTTATCTGGGAATCTTTTACGATTATCTTGGCATAATTTTGCCTTGAAAATTACACCTGTACATATTTGCATTCTTATAAGAGATAAAAAAGTTTGTCATACATGAAAATAAACTTGATCCTAACTGAACTTATTAACTTTATAATTTTTACTTTAATATTACATATTATCATGCAAAAAAGAAATAAATGTTATAGAATCTCCACAACATTGTATTGTCAACGATAGTTTCAATAACCAACCAAAATTCAAACGTGACGCATAACTGTGCTAGAAGCAAGTCAATAATCAAATACAGATACTTAACATACATAATCGGAGATTAGTCGAATAACATTCGAGTTTCGAATCGATTGGGCTATAGAATGTGGAATGTTAATTAAGTGCAGAAACTTCTGATGATCAGATAAACTCTAATAGAAGGTCGTATCTTAATTGATCAACAAATTAAGGCACACAAATACGAATACGCTGACAAGATCGCAGGTGTGAAATACACACGTTCCCCTAATTGTATGTATACATCGGCATGTAATCGTCTACATACATACGTATGTACATCAATACTTAGATTTGCTAGCTCATGGTTCATAATCGGGGGCAATGAAGCTACTTCCTGTTTTCGGGGCTTGACTGCACTGATTGCACTCGATGCGAAATGGGTCAAAGAGCCTGCATATTAGCGTCCATTTATCAATGTGGCATGGAGCGCATGGAGGAGCCGCCTGACTCGTGCCACCTTGCCACTGCCGCACTGCAAATGCAGAAAAGTGCTGCGCCATGGCAGACAATTGGCTACCAATAACGTACCCGAGACCGAGCCGCGACCGAAGGCCTAGCGCAACTAACTCTCCTCTTAGCCACAGATAATTGAACGTCCAATTTGAAGGCAGGCATTCCTGTGCTCCCCTCTGCATCTCCCCTCTGACCATTCTGGCTCCCCTCGCATGCTTCGGCTACTGTGTTGCAACTGTGGAGAGCGCTTCCTATCTGCCCTGCTCGCGGGCACGCCTGCTCTTTAGCAATGCCACTTGGCGTTGCATCGCCTCGCTGACCATCGCCAACTCCATCCCGACACTGGCATTGGCGCTGGCGGTACACCAAATTAGCATTGTTGCACAGCCACTGTAATAAAGAATGCATGCTCTTCAATCTGATTCTCTTGCTGTTTACCTTTGAGTTAACTGTACTGACATTTTCAATATTCTTGTAGACCGTCTGCTAGATAATTGCACGATAATGCAATGAGTAGCTAATTAATTATTGCGATAATCAAGTCATTACAAATCTGAAACCTTTACTTTTTATTGTTTTCCTCCTTCTTATCATGACTTAAAAATATTATAAGATATTCTATAAGCTAAATAAAATATTTATCACCTCAGCCAGCAGGTGAAGAATTTTAATTATGGGCCTTAAGTTTGTATTTTTTAAATCACTTGCAGCATTACTCAATCAACGGATTTCACCGGCATTTACTTTCCAACTAATTACGAGCTCTAGCAAGATACGCACGAAAGTGCAAAACAATCAATAGGCCCGAGTTCCATATAAATGGGAAAATACAAACATGCATCAGCCGATAAGTGACTAAGTAATTTCTAACTTCACTTTCGCTAACTACAAATTGAAGAAATATCACAGATCCAAAGTCAAGATCGAGATCATAAATTGGTTCTAAATTGAAGCTTATAGTACCATAATCATTTGAAGTACCATAACATTATACGTAAACGGGATAAAACACATATGTACATATGTATCAGCCTATAACAGACTTACTTAATTTCCCCTAACCACAACTTAGAGCAATATCAACGATTTATAGTCAAGATCAAAGTGAATTAAAAAAACCATAATCATTATATATAAGCGGACAATACACATACTATACAGTAACAGGCTATAACCGACTAACTTAATTTTCCCTAACCTAAAGATGTCTTATAAAGATCGAAGTGAATTCTTATAACACCACAGTCGTTATGCATTCTATATAGATTTGCTTCCCAAGTTAATATGCATGCTGTTTGATGTACATGGATGCACATAAACATTTATAGGCCAGAGTTTACGATGCCAGCTGGCATCACCTGGAAGACGTGTGTGTAGCTAATAAGCTGGGCCATGGTCTTAATTAAAAACTTTACGTTTTAGTTACCTTATGTTTGGTTCAGTTTCGCTAAGTTGAACTAATCGAATAATTAGCTTAAACAATGCCGAACGAATGCGAGGTACACGCAGCACGACGGACAAAGGCTGGCTGCTATGGAACCCGCTCCATGTGCCAGCTGTGATCGTAATCGAATCGATAAGTTCTGAGGACAATTAGCAGCAAATTATGACGAGGCAGAAAATGTTGATCGTTGCCGTATCTCGATGAATATTCATGAATCCACCCAGCGGCTACTGCACATCTATGAATAGTTATAGTTGAATGTGCTGTGTGTTTGTGTGAGTGTGTGTGTAAATATAAATTTAACACGTAAAAAATTAGATAAATTTGCATAGAAATTGCAATGAACCTTAGCTCACAACTTGACGTCGCCTCGGCCAAGAGGAAGAATGACTTGAGCAACAACAACAACACCAACGACAGGTAGCAACAGGTTGGCCCGCAACTCACAACACTGCACAACAAATTATAAAGTCTGAAAAATATTTGTAATTAATTTATCAGCAATTATTACTGATAAACTGTTTGCTAAAAATGTATGAAATATGTACTTAGAATAAAAGCGCAAAACACTATGAGTACGAATTAACATTTTTAATTGCAGCGAGGAGGTGTGAACTGGGCAGAAAGTGAGAGCTGTAAATGAAATCTCACATTATCATAAATACGAGATTTTATTGCAATTATTTGCGGAGCAATATGCATAGTTGATTGTTAATGGCCTCTGACTTGCAATGTTTGCTCTTGTTGCACAGTGTTGCGCGTTGCGTGTAAGCTCGCCATAGTTGTGGCAATTATTAGCAAGTTTTTGTAACCTGCAGCTGACAAACGACAAAGTAAAGTACGCGCAAGTGCAAATGAAATAAAATGTGAAGGAAGATGAAGAGAGACAGAGAGAGAGATGAAGAAAAAATCGAGTAAAGATTAAGTTTTATTTTAGCCAACTGCTGACTGCTACTGTTGGCCATTTTATGCATTTGGCTTTTGCGATACGATTTTTGAATTTCTTGGTGGTTTTTTCTCCTTTTTCGTTTGTTTGTTGCTGCTGCTGCTGCTGCTTTATTTATAGCATAAAATTTTGTAGCAAGTTTGCCGCCTGCTGCCGCTGCTGCTGCTGCTGCTGCCGTCCTGAGCAGCGCAATGGAGCAACAGAGTTATTAATGCTTGGAATTTTCATAATCGAAACAAGTTTTCAACCGGCAGCCAGCCAGGCAAGGAAGCACGCGCGTTTGCTTATGCGGACCCCAGTTCCACAGCCGCCGTCTCAGACTCAAACTCAAACTCAGACTCAGACTTGAGACCTCGAGTCTCCATGCTTGCCGTTGCTGTTGTTGTTGCTTTAATAACTAACGCCTCTCGCTGGCAAAAGTCAAGCTGGCAAGCTGCGTTAAGCAAACCAAGACAAGCCCGACTCGACTCGACTCGGTTCGAGTTCAGTTCGGGCCAGGCCAAGTAAAGCCAGCTTTGAGGAGGGGATAGACGAGAACGTCGGTTGGGTACAAGCTCCATGACTGGCAGTGGTAGAGTTATGGCAAGACAAGCACACGCCTTGCGCGAACAGGTGAAGCGTTTAACTGTACGTCGGCGGTGTCAGAGCCAAGCGATCGGTCGGACGACAGCGCATATCTATACGTATGTACATACTATATGTATGTAGTGAGTATCAACAGCTCGCTGGGGGAGCAGCAAGAGAGGGATAACAGCGAGGCCGGCTTGGCAGGCCAATTGACTTGGCTGCGATTGCGACTGAGACTGAGACTGGGGCCTAGAGGGGTTGGGGGCCGGGCAACCTGTTGGACTTTGTCGACTCGAAGTTAAGGCTGAAGCTGAAGCTAACGCTGTTGTTGCAGTTTCATTCGCATATATACATATTCAGTTAATATTTATTTATATTTGAAACGTGTGCTTAATTAAAAACGTTCCGCGTCTCCAATTTGATTTTCAATTTAAAAAGTTTGACATTTAACTAATTGCCAGCTATAATAAAATATGAAATGTAATATTAATTAAGCTCAAATATAAACATATAGATACAATTATTGAAATTCAACACGTGCTGCTTTAGATACATTTTAAAGATACAGATACATTGGCACAGATTAATTTATACATTTAAAGACATCAGTTCTGAGCTCGTATGCAAAATTTTATATATATGTACTATATAAGTACACAGACAACAGTTAAAGATGTATTTTAAAGATACAGGTACATTTTGAAGACACTCATATAGATACATGAATAAAGATGTAGCCATTATATTATTGTCGTAAAATGTAATATTAATTCAAGCAATATAAATATACAGATACATTTAGAAAACAACCAGGAACAGCTATAAATATATTTTAAGGATACAAATACATTTTAAAGGCACAGATACTTTTATAAAGTTACCGACACTTTCATCAGTTCTGTGCTCTCATGCAAAATGTAATATTAATTCAGCAAAAATATAAGTATAGCAATGCCTTTATAAAAGTTTAATCAGTATAGTTTTTTCAAGACACATATACATTTTGAAGACACCCATACAGACGTATTAATACAATAATAGACATTCAATTCTTTGCTCTTATATAATTTAAAATATAATAAATATGAAATCTAATAGTTATTCTGACAAAAAATAGAAAAATATACAGATACAAAAAAATCACGTTCAGCTTTAGATATATTCTAAACATACAGATACATTCATTAAGTTATAGACTTTTGATTCTGTTCTGTGCTCGTATGCAAAAATGATATATATAATAATAATAAAATATAAATACACAGATACAAATACGAGGTGTGTTCAAAAAGTAAGGTGACTTTGTATTTTCAAGAAAAACTATTAATTTATTTATCAATATTTATGTTGTCCCCTTCAAAGTAATCCCCCTCAGATACAATACACTTATGCCAACGGTTTTTCCAAATATACAAAATTCAAGATACAGAAACATTTTGAAGACAGAGGCACATTTATAAAGTTATAGACATTTGATTCAGTTCTGTGCTCGTATGCAAAGTAACATTAATATTCTGGTTTCGCATTCACATCGCCGTCGGCATTTGCCCACGTTGCATGCTACCATGCCACGCCACAGCACGCCAAGGCGAGGCGAGCCGAGGCGAGGCGACACCGACCATGAGGGCCGCCTCAGACACAAAGTGGCTGACTGGCTACCTGCAACAAAAGGCAATAGTAATGCCAACTGAGTCCGGCCAAATTAACCAGCTCGACATCAAAACGGCAAAAGCTGTAATTTGCTTAAAAGCAGCGAACAAATAAAGGGTTTCAATGGCTTTCTGCCAGCGGACAGAACGACGAACGACGAAGGGACGGACTGTGGGACTGACGGACTGACTGAGAGAGACACGCAGATAATGAATCGAGAATGAGGGCTGGAATTGGAAATGAAACTGGAACTGTAACTTAAATGGAAACTTTGCTCTCGATCTCTCGACAACAACAACGATTGAAGCAGAGATCAGTGACAAGTGCATGTTCCATGGCGACAGGTGCCGCATTTTTGACTGCGACCACAGACGCTTCTTCATCTTCATCCCGATGCTGCAACTGCAACTTCAACTGCATCCAGATATGGTTGAGTTTGTATTTGTATTTAGATGTGGCCTCCGCATCCTGGTCATAGTTTTTAATTAAGTACTTGTTGCCTTCTGCCGCACTTACCTTGATGCGTCGCGACGTTCTTGGCTCTTGGCTGTTGGCAAACCTGGCCAGCTGCAAAACTACACTGCACTACAAAGCCATGCGAGATCAAGGCTGTAGACTTGTTTTTATTTTCAAAGTCCAGCTAAAGCGGCCTCAAAACGTTTTGCTATGATACGAGTTTATTTTTATTCTCATACTTTGAACCCATAAACATTTGGCCTAGAATTATGTAGGATCAGTGTTTATAGTCAAGCAAGAATACACGACTTTATAAGAACAAACATTTTGTTTGTAGTAAATGATCATTAAACAAAAATATGTATATTTATATTGAGTTAATAAACATTGAACTCTTAGGCAGTCGTTTTGGAAAAATAATTTCAGTTTTGTAGAAGATAAATTAATAATAAATTAACAAGTAATAAAAAAACGTTTGCTTGGATTTAAAGATTTTCTCATTATTGCATGCCTTACTTAGAAATCGCAACAGTGCCTCTGAATTACTTGCGGACACACTTAGGTTCTATGTTACTTATCGGAATCGGGTATAACCCGTACATTTTTGGCTCCCATAAGTGCGATTTATAATTGCTTGGCGTGGCGTTATCGAGTTATGGTTTCGTTTAATGAGTTATGCGATTTTCGGCGAATATTCAAGCACATGGACATCTGATTTCGGCTAAGTAACAGGCAATTGTGTATTAGTCATAAAGGGTAGATTGAGTTGCCCGATTACCATGCAACTCAAAGTGTGAGTGTGATTAGACGACCACAGAGTTTGGGCACATAATTCAAAATCAATTGGGGGACCATTGGGACCCACAGCAGCGCCCAAAAACTTCATTAAACACGCACAAGCTGCAAACTGAAGTTTTTTTGCTTTGGCTCTGAGTCCACGAGTCTTTTGAATGTGGTAGAATTCAGTGTGTATGAGTATGAGTGAAGTGAAGTGAAGGGGCAAAGTGGCGGTGAATAATGTCCAGAGGCCTCCAAGCGCAACGTCGATAAAGCCGGCGCTGTAATGGACGATCCACACAACAACACCAAACTCGACTTGGGTCTCTGGTCATATGCTCGAGGAGTATATAGGAACCGGCATTGGGAGCGTCATCGGCATCGTCATCGTCATCGTCTCGGAGCTTATCAAACTACGCGACGAATGAGCAAGGAATTTTATTCATGAAATATTTTCCGCTGCACGCAGCTCGAACATTGGAAGTTGGGAACAGGTTCAAGTGCCAAGACTTGCAGCCAGAGTGAGTGTGAGTGTGAGTGTGAGTGTACGGATACGAGTATGAGTACATATGAGTATTGAGCGTGATAAAAATTAAGTATTTATTAAATGGTCGATGCCACAATGTTGCCTCAGCCCCAGCCGAAGTACTTGCCCCAAACATGCATAGCTCAGATGCCCCACGCTTCGCCATCGCCATCGCCGTTCTTAAGTGCTCACGATAATCATAAGGTGTGAAAAATTTATGAATGTTTCCCGCACATTTTTGCAGCAAGCGCAGCGAAGTAAAACTGGGTTTGCACAAAGCGAATATTTGTTTGTAAATATGTGTCTTTGTAAATGGGCTTTTCTCTTGTGAGATCGCCAATTATCTTTAATCAGTAACTTGAGAATCTCTCAGAATTTTCCCCATTAAAGAAAATGTAAACGGCAACTAGTCAACGATGCAGGTCAATTAACAAACAAATCATGAATAATAAAATATACAAACTAATTTGTTCATTTATTAATTACATTTTAAAATTGCTAAAGTGCACGAGCAGAAAATACGAGAAAACTGATTGATTAGTATGGGCGTTTCTACCGTGTCTGATAGATACTTTTAATCAAAAGAAATAATCAATGGTGAAATAAAGCTCACGCGAAGATAATCGTAAGCTTCTTTTGCCCAGTTTGCACTTGTCGATCCGGAAATACATTCCCAAGCTGAGGAGGGCAACAGGTGGAGTCATTTGATTTGATTTGTTCGAGTCTCTTCTTGTCTCAGCTTAAGACATCAAAATGCTTAAGTGCTCCGACTGTCAGTTCTGGCAGTTGCAGCTCGCAAAGCTCGGCCAGGCTACTAAATCAAGCCAGAAATTGGTTGGTCGCATGGCTAGGCTGCTGGCTGTGGTCCAGTGTAGATTTATGGCCTGTTAAAAAGTCAGGCGGCAAAGTGCCGGGCAATTGGTTAAAAGCTACACGCCAGATACAACACGCCCGATAACGGAAAGACAGAGAACGGACAGCAAAAAAAGCGATTGTGTTTTTATTTTTTGTTTTGTTTTGCTTTGTTTTTTGGGCGTAGGGATGCAGAAGAGAGGAGACGAGACAAGAACGCGCCACATAACCAAAAAAGGATTCGGGTTCAGTTCAAGCCTGGCCAAGTTCATAAATAAAAGATGCCAAATGGCCATAAGATGGAACAATGGTCAGTTTGCCGCCACAGAAACAGAAACGAAACCGAAAGCAAAAACAAAAGCATCGATCTTGGTGCCGGTCTCGGCCTAAACTCAAATATGCAGACGTGACTTATTTAGGACAAATTGTTTGATTTGAGTTTTATTATGAATACAAGACGAGGGTTGTTTGCCGTCTGCGTAAGTATGCACGATTATCTGCTGTAATGGGCCATATCAGCAGGAAATTATCAGAAAGCATTTCTTGTAATTGAAATAGATATATGAATTATCTCCAGTTCGTTGTCAACTATGTGTGTGTGTGAATGACTTAAGGGACCATTAACGCCAGACATTAAATCTTACACTTACTACAGATAGTTCTCATCGCTGAAAATGCACAAGTGCAGTTCTAATTGCAGACAAAACCAACTACACTCAACGACAAGGGGAAGGTCGTTCTTAAGAGTCATTCTTGATGGAAAGAATATTTTTAAAGCGAAAACCATAATTACATAGCGAAACTGAGTTTAAGTCACTAAGAAATGTGAAATTATATAACAATTAGAAAAATATGTAATTTTTCTAAATACGCTTTAAAATCTTCAATGCACATTTTTGTAATGAATTTAATAAATATTTATAGACCATAGATATAGAAATTAAATGTTATTTTTATTGAAATCTCATTTGAATAACATTCTTCAATATTTTATTATACATCATCATTATCATTATTTTGGATAACATACTTCAATATGAATTAAATGTTTATTTTATTAAAATCTCATTATCTTAAGTATTATTTATTTAAGTACATTTTAAGAACATACTTTAACGGAACTTAAATTATTATTTTTATTAAATCTCACTATTTTGACTAATATTTCTCTAAATATATTTTAAGAAAATTCTATCATAGAAATTAAATGATTAGTTTATCGAAATCTCATTGTCTTGAATAATATTTCATTGAATACATTTCATTCCAGCAAAATGTGTAATCTCAGCTAAATTGTCACCAAGTAACTTATTAGTTCTTTCAGTGTATTTATGTATATTTTGTTGTGTGGATGTAAGCATGTTTGTTGGGCGTCATGGGCTTAGCTTGTTATTTGACACCTTCTGCGTTTGTGCATAGAAACCATCAATACGAGTGCAATCCCATACTCTGTGTGCTCCATCCATGAGCCAGCCATCCCCATCCCCATCCCCTTCTCCAGCCCGTCCCAGCCAGAGCGATTCCATCCCTCTCCCGCTCCCTCTCCTTCCACGTATCCCCTTGCAACCAACACAAATCGCGACCTGACCAATGAAGCGTTGCTGTTTGTGTGTAAACCCAGCATAAAGCATAAGTTGGAACACAACACAAAACACATACTCGTACACATGAGAAGGATGCCAGGTTGCCAGCTTGCTGTGCACTTTGCGGTGTTGTTGGTGGTGGCTTTGTCTAGGACTGAAGAGAGAGCGAGAGCGAGAGAGATAGAGAGGGAGCTGCGAGGTCATTGGCATGTCCTGGCAGCGATCGAAGGCATCGGCGAGACATTATCGATACCATCGCTGAGGGTGCCAAGTAAATTTCTTGGGTTATTTAATTTATGTTTTTACGGTTCGTTCTTTGTTTCTACTTTAATAAAAAAACACAAAAAAAACGACGAAAAATAATAATAAAAATGCCAGCAAGCATTGGGCTCTGGGTTCGACTCGCCGGTGTTTCGGTTAATTTTTGAATATTTAATTTGTCCGCTGACTGTGTGTGACACAGTTAGGAACGCAATCGGAGTCGGAGTCGGAGTCTGAGACGAAGACGAAGGCGAAGGCAGATCCATCCATCCGAGGGTCTGACTCTCATTCTACGCTCTTCGCTTGATTCTGTTAATCGCTCGCTCGCTGGGCATAATTAAAATTTATGGCCAATGCGCTTTAACACAATTCATTAGTCGCCTTCTAGTCGTGCGGCTTAATTAAAAAGTTTCATAAATTTTCAACTATCGTATCGTATTCACCTGTTTTCCCAATCTCTTCGTATTGTATTTATGCAGGGGCCAAGCAATAAAGTCCCATCGAATGCCCAAAGAAGGCGTTAGACTCAAAAGTCGTATGCTAAATGAAAACAGATCTGATGTCGCTTACAGCTGTAACTGTTTGTCGGCTATAAATCAACAGAATATCCTGTTCACTCATATCAAACACAAATTAACATTGTATTGGTTTTTAATGAGCACTCGAATGTACCTTATACACACTACACGAAAGTAGTCAGGCTGCAATGAGTCTCCACTCCCCGATCGTGATTAGCATGCAAGAGACAACCTCATCGCTGGACAGCAACCTGTTGACAGTTGTCAAATCCACTTACGCACTTCATGGTAAACAGTTTGTGACGAGCCTGCTGAAGGATTTATTTAAATGCAGACAGCGAGAGAGAACTGACTGACTGACTGACAGACTAACTGACTAATAAGTCCAGGCTAGTCTAGCCTGTGGACTGTGTGTATCTCTCTGGGGACTAGACCCTGAGAGTTGCTGTTGGCTAAGCCAGCTGCTACCTGTTGCTACCTAAGGTTCATTAACTTGTTCAACACGGAAAGCCCTGAGCCACTTATAGTTCCTTCTTTACTCAAAAGCTTCTATATTCGACTAAATGCGAGAAACAGCTGTTTAACCTTCTTAAATTCAATTTAACTTGTCTGTCAGCCAGACCTTACCGAATGCCAAACACTCTATCAATGGAATAAATGGATTGCCATCAATTTACTGAAATTTACAGAATAGTCTGACAATATTTGACTACACTTAATCATCATCTCATCCGAATGGCAAGAGTGAGAAAAGCGCCATAGATCTTTCATGGACGACTGAATAACTGCAGGGCACAACTAGTCATAAAAAGGCATTGGCATTGAAGAAATACAACCAGATGCCAACTGTTTCAATAAACAAAACAAATGTCAGGTTTTTTGTTGTTTCTGTGTCTTTTTATGTCCGCAACACACTAAATGTTCAGCTGTTTTCTGGACCTGGCTTCAAGACGGTCGCACCAAGGGTTTGGCGACCACAGGGGATTGCAGAGGGGGAGCGAGGAGGGAGAAGTGTCTATACTATTTGCTCTGCAGCATATTGACACAACAGCAACTTGTTGCTATAAACAAGTTTTCTTTACAAATTTCAATTTTCGAAAATTCCGATGTTTGCGCGTGACAGACGCAAAATATGGAAAGTTAAACAATTAAAATTGATCAAATAGAAGCAATTATTAAAAGAGTTCAAACACACAACGACAACTATAAACCAAATACGAGTAATATAATTAACAACTTCGCAGCTGAACAATCTAAATGATCAGATTTCTATCGAGCGTAGAGCAAAGCAACATTGTAATCCACATTAAAATATCTAAACTTTCAATATTGTATAACGCCATTTAATTTATTAATAAGCTAAATTGATTGCAAGTGCAAAAACATTTAAAATTAACAAATTATCAATGAATTCTTATTTTTACAAATACAGAAATTACATTCTGGAAGAATAACTTCAATTAGATTGCAATTTTTTGGATTTGCTCTACCATATGAAATTCTATAGCGACACTATATATAATATACCCGTGTTGCAATGGTGGTGCAAAGAAAACATCTGTGAAATAATTTCACACTATGAGTGGAAATCCGTCAGCTTCGTTGGCGTTTGACTTTGACAATTGATGTCCCGCACATTTGTCTTTCACTTGTTGCTGTTGTTTTCCTGTTTGTATTTTGTATTTTGTATTTTATTTTATTTGAATTTTTTGTGAGACAACTTCTCTGTATGGCCAACTTCCCGTTTCTTTTCTAAGTATTCGTTTTTTGCGTTTGCTTTTGCATTTGATTTTGTACTCTGCTGCTGCTGCTGCTGTTGCCTCTTCTGCATTTGGCCACATTGTCTCGCTGGCTGACTCAATGACTGGCTGACAGACTGAGAGACTGACTGGCTGACTGGCTGACTGACTGAATGACTCTGTCAGCCTTTTGAAGTGAGCTCGTTTTGACAAATGTGTGTCATTGCTGGCTGTGGCCATCAAAGAGCCGATCGTTTGATTTGTGTTGTTTGGCAACCTGCAGCCATTGAGCTATTGATGGGCGACACCACAAACGGTAAAACGTGAATACGGCTGAATAGTAAATGTTCGTAAGTGAATGTGGCATGTGGCATGTGTGGGCTAAGAGTGCGATGAGATGCACGAGCGAGTACACTCACAATTTCCCAATTCATGCTCATCTGCTTCAGCTGAGATTCTCATACAAATTGTAGAAACTAATGCCAGATCTGAAGTGCACCCAAAAGTATACATCATGTAAATTCAAACTAGTTATTATTCCGTTGATAACGATAATAGTTTATCTAATCAAAAGTCAAGACATCACAGCTAAGAGGCGCGATAATACAGTCACAGCAATATACCTAGATCAGAAAAAGGGGACTTATTTCAAGTGCCAAATTAAATTTCACGGAACTGTAGTGCAATCTTATCTGGCCAAAAAAATGACTAATTGCCCAAGGCTCGCATAAAAGGGATAGTTCGTATAAAATCACAATTAGTTGGGGAAACCGCATCGGACAAGTCTAGCCAAAATGCGAGCTCTGCACATTATCCTGTCCGCCTTGTGCTTGGCAGTGGCCGTTTGCGATGCCTTCGAGGACATTGTGCCCTACAAGAAGTATCCGACTTCTTGCGTGGAGGCTAAGCCCAAAAAGAACGGCATTGTGAAGATCCAAGATCCGCGCAACAGCAGTTTAACCCTCAATGTGTACTGTGATGTGACCACGGCTGGAGTCGGTTGGCTGGTCATTCAGCGTCGCGTCGATGCCAAGATCAACTTCTTCCGCAACTGGTCATCGTATCAGCAGGGCTTCGGCGAGATCGAGGGCAGCTTCTTCATTGGCCTGGACATCTTGCACGCCCTGACTACGGCCCAGACCCATGAACTCTATGTCTATCTGCAGGACTTTTCGGGCCAATCGCGGTTCGCCAAATACGATGCCTTTGCCATTGGCGCCGAGTCCAATCTGTATGGCCTCAACATCCTCGGCAGCTACAGTGGTTCGGCTGGAGATGCGCTCAGATATCAGCAGAATATGAAGTTCAGCACCTACGATCGGGACAATGACAACAGCGTCAACAACTGTGCTGCCCAGTTCTCGGGTGCCTGGTGGTACAACAGTTGCATGTACAGGTGAGAGTGGAAATAATTCCCATTTAAGTGGCAAGATCTAAAGCATTTCCATTTGCATTTGCAGCAACCTGAATGGCCAGTACTTGGGCGGCGAATATGGCCAAGATCTGGCGGGTCGTGGCAACTGCTGGGTGCAGTGGCTGGGCATCGATTATGCCTACAAAACCGTCCAGATGATGATCAAGCCAAAGGGCAAGAAATAGTTTTCGTGAAAATAAAGACATTATGGATACTCGTAATCCCTCGCAAGATACTCGAACATCTTTAGCATCCATTTAGCTACATTTACAATGCCTTTGACGTCGGATCACTTGGCAGCTGCTCCAGCTCCGAATGCTCCACATTCCGGCTAAAAACTAAAACTTTGACAAACAGCCCGACAGATTGTCGTGGCATCCAAAATAGAAACGCTTAATTGCAAGTATTACGTTGAAAATGATACGAATACCAATAAACACAGACGGCGAGTTCTGGAGGCGAAATTAGAACAGAAATGCGACATCTTCCACACTATATACATATATAATATATACTAAGTATAGTAGGTATACATATGCATACATGATCTGATGTTTAACAACTTTCAGTGTGGCGACAGCTAGGAAATTCTACACACAAAAAAAAAGAATGCCGAGAACAATTTTCGAATGAAATTTTGTCCAAAACTCACACGGTCGCAGACCATGGCGGCGGCAAAGACATTTTCATTACTTATGTACCCTTCGAAAGTAGGGCATTGCAGCTACCGCAAGCTGTTTGCAGACACTTCCATCGTTGAGCGTTGAAAGGGCATTCAGTATGTGGTGTATTTCGCATTTTGTGGGGAAGCAAAACTACAGCTTTCAGTTGTCGTTTAAAATTCAGAAGGAAGTGTGGAAATATTTCAACATTCGCTTTACGAAAGAACGCGCATCATTTCAGAACCCATCAACGGCGACACGGCGGCAGAAAACCTCGGCACAATTTTCATTCAAGTCGGAAAATTAAGAGATGTTGTACATTTTTATGCCTCCCCGGGCGGAGTAGCTGGGGATCTGAGAGTGTCCGTCTCCGTCTCTGTCTCGATCTCTATCGGTGTGTGGGGGTGTGTGTGGGTGTATGTGCAGGGATGTGTGTGTGTATGTGTGTGTGTGGCGCTGTCAACTGCTGTTGAAAGATTTTCGTGTCGCTGTTTCCATGCCGCCTGCCATCGGGCGACAGACACGAAATTCTTGAAAAACATTTTTAAATTTTTTTTCAAAATTAAATAAAACACACAAAAAAAGTCAAGGAAAAACGAAAGAAATTGTTCTTGGTTGTTGCCTTCGTACGTAAAAAGATTTAGCAATAGCAATGAATTTAGTTAATTTATGGCATTATTAATGACATTTTGAAATATTAACAGAAAATAAAAAAGAAAACAGCGAAAACACGGAGATGTTTGAGTTGACAGCATAACCGGGCACATTTTCTTTTACTATTTTCTTTTTTTTTTCCCCATCTATTTTTTTCTTCTGGTATTTCATTCTTTTGCAATAAATATTAAAATAAAAACGATTTTCACTTGCGCAGTTGCCATTTTTTTAGTCATGTGAGCTCGATGTTTTCAATGCGATATAAAAATTGTGTTTGAATTGAACAAAAGCCACATTTCACTGGGTCAGTCAGTTATTCATATACAGTGTGTATATTATAACGCTCTGAATACTCGTAGCTGGGCCAAACTAGTTCATAAATATGCAGAATAGTTAAACATTTGTGAATGGCACGAGCTGATCAACCTGCATAATATGCAAATAATCTAAACAAAGAAACTCAAAACTTCAATCGAAACCCTCTACGAAAATAAAAATGAAAACAACAACAGCAACAAGAAATAGGAGCCCACAAATTTACGATTCAATCAATAGAATCTTTCAGGGTTTCGTCTCTAACATCGAAAATGCTATCAAATTTTTAGAGCGTCTTTTGGGTGTTTTTTATTCGCTTTTCTCTTTTTTTTACCGCTCGAAAATTTACATTAATTTGAGAACAAAGTGTAGCAAATTATGCAAATATTTTGTTTGGCTCGAGTCTTTCACTTCCCCTGGCAACCAAATGTTCAAAAGTACAAATATAATCGTGTTTAAAAATATATATTTAGCTTCTAGATTTTGCCTAGACGAATCACGAATCTGCGCTTAAACGCTTCGCTCTAATCTGAATAATTCGACAAGTGTTGCCTGATAACTGATAACCTGAACCTGGAATTGCGTTATTGAGACAAGCGCAGGCGCTTAATTAATGCTATTTAGATGAGATTTCGAAATTATTAAACACACATCAATAAACGTCGAAAAACGAAAATAAAATATAAACCAAAAATTAAATCAAAACTGTTGCGTGTGCACATTCTTGGTTGAAAACTTTGATCCCATTAAAATTATATTATTCCAAGCATTCTACTGATTAGAAGTACAACATAGTCACTCGTCGATAGAAGTGGAAAAGTACGTTGGGATTTTGGTAGGGGAATTATTAACAATATGGGAAAAATCATGAATGAATTTCCAATGTCTAGAAATGTTTTTAACAGATATTTTAAATATTTTATGAAGATGAATAAATTTAAAACACTCTAAACGCTTTTGACATTTTTATTGACCCAGAAAAAAACGCACACGAAGTAGAAAAAAAATATAACAAAACGAGCAACTTAAAGATTTGCGACAATTTTTATTTAGAAACCAAAAAAAAAGGAAAGGAAAAAGAGAAAAAACTAAATTAAACATATTTATTTGCTTAGGAGTCTATATAGATGTTTTTGTTTTCTAGCGTGTTTGTAATTTATTGCATAATTATCAACAAACTATGGCTAGCAACACTTAAGACTTTCGAAACAATGAGCAAACGGATTAACATCATTTTCGACCCGAGTAAATTAATAAAATAAATCTTAAATGTACATTATGTCAAATCAAGACGACGCGACGCTTGATTTCTCAAAAATTGCATAAAGAGTGTGATGGGCTAGCCGGTTACTAGTGGCCAGTTGTTGGTCGCTGGTCGCCACTCGCTGCTTTCTGGTTGCCCGTTGTCAAGAGAGATCCCCCAATCACGATCATAAGCGCATGAAGAATGTCATAAAAAGCAACAACAACATCGACAGATGATGGTAACCATATACATAATTTGCATAAAATCACCTGAATAACGTTAAATATTTCCAGCTTATGCCATGAAATGCTCATAAAGTTCAAGATAAAGCGGCAACACAGACAGAGTTTTATGTAAAACAAGACTAAAAGGCTGCACTGCCAAAAATTAACAAACAATTTAATTTGCTTATTAAATTAATTGAGTATTTACATTTTACATTTACATTTTACAATTTTACCAATAGAATTATAAGTTCACTTATGTTAAGACTAAAAGCAATTCGTATATTTTCATATCTGACGCATTACCCCCAATTTTTTCTCGGTGTAGATACAATCAAAAGAAACAGAAAACTATGAGTCTGACTTATGGGCGCCTCTAATAAAATTCAACATACATATTAGCATAAATCAGCCAAATATCATTCAAACTATTTAACATTTTTAATGAACCGAAAAAAAAAAAAACAAAAAAAAGATCATGTACTCTATGATGTTATAGGTTTATGCGTAATAGGCGACATAAATAAGAATTTTATGACGTAAAAATAAAAATGATGTCGACAGCAAACCTATTAATAAAAAAAATTGTATTTTTGAGCTAACTTTAAAATTAATTTCGAATTTGTATTACGTCCACAAATGGATCCAAATTTGCATAACCAAGAGATGGGTCAGACTACAAGATAAAATTATTTACAATATTTTTGAATATGTCTGTTGCAGGCGCTACAAAACTATTGAGTATATGGGGAAAAACATCGATGGCGCTATCGATGCATCGATGTTTATCAAATTATGTAAACCTCAAATTTGTATGACAAACTCTGATGTCTTTTTGCAGCCAAATAACATAAATTCATTAATAAGATTTATTTTTAATAATACAAAAAGAGCTTTCAATAAAGCTGTTTTTAAAACCTCTGTGCAGGTGTGGCCACAAGCAAAATATTAACTGAGAAAATATACCGAAAAATATAAATTTCGATAATGTAAATTTCATTCTAGATATAGTTAAAAAACGCTTATAAAATATCGTATTATTTTAAAAAATAATTTTAAAATATCTAAACACCGTCTATAAGATTTCTTATCGCCAATCGAGAATTGATAATAAAAATGTTCCACATAATTTCAAACTGAAAACTTGTAACGGCATTTTTTCATACAATATCTACATACCTCGCTGTTTATGCTGTTATGCATTAAACTATCGATATAACGTTGTTAGCAACAGTTCACATTGTTATCGACTCAGCCTGTGAATGTTGGCAGTATCAAATTATATTTTGGCATTACAATCAGTCACTGAAAATGCTGTAATTTATATTTTGTAATGCTAACAAATCGCAAGAAGTTATTAATTTATTTAAATAAGACTTTATAAAAATCCATGCCTTATATTTTAAAATAACAACTGTTATCTGTTAAGTTACAGCAGCCGGGCACTGTTAAGTGTGATTTTGGAACTAGTAAAATTCAAATTTTTGCACATTAGTTGTTTTCTAACCCAGAAAACTAAATACTAAATTCAGCTTGTGTATAAAAAAAAATATTTTGTTCTTAAAGAACAGTGTAAAAATTAAAAACGAATCTTTTAAATTAAAATAAAACACCATTCCATGGAGTCGTTAACAGTTCAATAAACTGTTAAGTTTTGGGCTGCCAAAACATATGTTCGCAGTGGAACGAAAACAACTTGTTCATGTGAACGACACAATCAGGGATTTAAGTTTTTAAAACCATATAAACGGCATGGAAGACCCATTAAAACCCAAGCCAGTACCGCTGGCTGCCGAGACGGTCCTGTGGTTTGAATTCCTGCTCGATCCGCACAAAATAACCCAACATCTACAATGCAAAAATCCCGGTACGCAAATTCTACGTCACTGAAACTGTTGCATGGCCCTAAACAAAAATTGCAATTCCCTTCCAGAACCGAGCGCCGTGGAGTTGATCATGCAGTTCATCAGCATGACGCCGGACACAGCGATTGCTTCCACAGTGGTGACACCCGGCAGTGATCTACAGAATCTGGGGGGCGCCAATGCTACCACACCGGCCCCTTCGGCAGCCCTCAATGTGCAGCAGCGGCAAACCGAAGTGGGGCTGCAATTGACGCGCAAGCAGCTGGCACTGAAGATACTGGAGCTGAAGGTGGCCACATGGCTCAAATGGGATCTGGATGTGCTGGAAAAGAGTCTGCCCTTGGTGATGCAGTTAAGTCTGCTGCGCGATCTCTGCACCATTAGCTATGGTCGCAGCGTATCCATTCCGTTTGCCAGTGATTTCGATTTCAAGATTGCAGCCGCTGGCAATGAGCGAGCTGCACGCTTTGCTCTCACCATATACCATCGCATGCTGCTGCGCATGCAGCTCATCAAAGACAGCGCTCTCAAAGCGGCACGGCCGCTAATGTAAGTGAATTTGATTGATCCTGGCAGTCCATTAGCTCATCCTCTTGCTCTTGCAGGTATCAGACCGTTGATCATGTGCAGCAGTTTCTGGAGACGCCCACGCAACCATCCATTGAGTACCTGGAGCAGTTGTGCACGTCGGCCAGCACCAAGCCCTTTCATGTGTTTCACTACGACAGCTTCGTCACCCTGGAATGCGATCACATGGGCAGCACCCAGAACTACGACCTGATGCGCCAGATCACGCCCCACGAACTGCGCGCCCAGCTGCACTACGAGCTGGCCCACTATTACCTCCACACCAAGCAGTATATGCTGGCACGCGAATCTGCCGCCGCCTGCAATAGCAATCTCCAGGCGTTGCCAACGTCTGGGGGCGATACGCTCTTCTTCTGCCACATTCGGCCAGCGGAGCTGGAGGGTTTGTTGCAAGCCTGCGGCATCAGTGCGCATCAGCAGACGCTGCTGGAACGCTTTCATCAATCGCTGTTGAACAATTACGCTGACATCGTGTCCATACTGCGGCTCGACAATCGGGCACGTGAGATTCCGTTGGTCAGTCGTCGCAATGTGGAACTGGACATCGAGGGCGCCATCTCGACGGGTATGCTGAAGGAGACGCGTCTGCTGCTGCTGCAGGTGGCCGCTCTCAATGTGGTGCGCACCATTTTCGAGTGGGGCAACATCTTCGGCAACGTGCAGTACTTTGAGAAGTATCGCGACATGGACTGCATGCCGCCCATTGTGGAGGCCATGCAGGATGCGCTGACGCACTGCAGCGTCGCGGAGCAGGCGGCACTGAAGCACTTCCTCATCGACTGTGTGCTCCATCAGCAGCAGGAGCCCCAGCAGCAGCAAGACCAGAGCCGACAACTGCTGCTGACAGCCAAGGAAATGGGCATATTTAGCAGTGAAGAGCTGCTGGATCTGGATGACCAGCTGCTTCAGTCCACGCAGCCTGTGCTCAACAACTCACTGGCCACGCTCAACGATTGGATATGCCACTCAAAGAGTAAGTTGCGCCAACAAAACTAACATTTGAATCCAGTTTAATTGTTTGCCTTGCTGCAGTGACTCGTGTGGATGTGGCTGCCTTGGAACGCCAGCTGATCACATGCACCACAGCGAATAGTGTGCGTATTCTGCTGGTCAAGCTGTGCGGCACAGCGCCTGGCAAACCACTGTGGGCCATCAACCCCAGCTGGGATGTGCCGCAGCCTCTGAAGGCGCTCATCATGGCCATGCCCGTGAGCTTCCTGCAGGACTTTAGCTACGTACTGTTGGGCAAGGCGCGCGAGCTGGCGACTCGGGGGAATTACATCGATGCAGTGTCCATGCTGAGTGTGCTCAAGTCGGAGACGCAGCGCCAAGAACTGGCAGGCAGCGCACAGATCATGTGCAAGCTCATCACCTGGGAAATTCTACACATCCAAGTCACCCAATGCCTGGAGGAGTGGCATCAGAAACCACTTGATCTAACGGCGCTCGGCGGACGCTGCAAGCAGTGTCTGGGTGCTCTGCAAGCCGGCGATGCGATGATGCCTCGCATGGAGATACTCGAGAGCTGCGCCATCATGCTGCTGAATCTGACCGATTTTCCAGCTCTGCTCTATCTGGACAAACGGGCAGCGCAACTGGAGTTTCCCTTGGCCTTCGCCTCCACCTTCATTGAGATGGAGAAGATGAAGGGGCCGAAGAAGGCGTGTCGCGATGCCTGGGAGCTAATGCTGAGCATGTTCCTCAACATACCCAAGCGATCGGCGGCTGCGACGGCAGCGGGCAGCGGCGCCAACAGCTCGCTGCAAGCGTTTCTGCAGCGTGTGCGGCATCAGAGTGTCTTTGGCCTGGCCATTTCGATGCTGGGCAAGATGCACAACATACTGAAGGATGATCCAAATCATGATCTGAACTGCGAATACATGCAGCTCTGGCCCATTACCATTACCAAGTAACCACACATAATCTACCAGACATGAAGTGTATATAACAAGTTGTTCTCTTTGCAGTCCCAATAGCTATAGTTTGCGTAGTGTCTGCGAGACGTTGCAGTGGCTGCTTTCGGAGGCACTCAGCCACTACCCGCAGACCATCTCGTGGCTGAAGATGAAGGGCGATCTCGAGCTGGCCATCGGCAACAATGAGTCGGCCATGCGCTGCTATGTCAATGCTCTGGTCACCGGCACCGACTATTGCACCTTGCCGTTGCAACGAAATGTGGTCGATGACTATGTGATCAGAAAGATGATTCGTTGTGCTGCCAATTTGGGCTGTCACATGCAGGCGACAGTGCTGTGCCAGTTCCTGGAGGAAATCGACTATGGCATTGTCTTCAAGAATCTCAGCGAGAAGTCATCGAACTTTACGGACGCCATGGACGCATACTACAGCTGCATTTGGGACACAACGCTGCTCGAATTTATCGTCAATCTGCATGCCAAGCGAGGCGAGCACAGTCGCAAGCTGGAGGCGGTGAGTTAACTGCTCCCTTGACTCGCATTTGTTTTGAAACAGTCTGAAACTATTGTCGTTGTTGCAGATCTCAATGATGGGCACCTTGGAGCTGAATGCCAACAACAATGAGGAGATCAAGCGAGAGAGCGCCATGGTAAGAAAGTCACGCTTTCTACGCGCCTTGGCCAAGCAGTATTTGCTGTAGTCCCCAACTACAACCCCACCCCCAACCCCCCACAAAGAAGACCAATTAGGATTAGGAGCTGAAAAGTTTTATATCTGTATGAAATGTAATTTGTAAGTTCAAAGTGCTAGCAATAAGTTTTGTGTGGTTTCAAAAGAAACATCTGCAGTTTATTTGGGTCTTCGGCCACGGCCACCGCCGCCACTTAGCTTGGCCTTTTTGTTGTTGGCACTTTTCTTGGCCTCCTCGGCTTTCCGCTTGGCAGCAAGCGTCGCATTCGGAGTGCTGGGCAATGTCTTGAAGAAGCTATCGAGTCGCACCTGGGTCTGTGCCTGCTTCGATTTGAGCAGCTTCTTGGCACCGCCTCGCACGCGTTCCTCGTTGAACTGCCGCTCGCCGCAGAGGAACTGAACTAGGCCCTCCTCGTCGGGCTCGGTCCACTTAAGATCAATGGCGCTGGCATCGGCAACATCGGGCTCAATGAACAGCTCGCGGGCACGCTTGAAATTCCAGTTCTCCGGCACCGTATACTTGGAGGTGTCAATGTTCTCCAGAATGGTCTCAATATCGCGATAGCTTTTGATCAGCTCAATGGCCCGTTTGGGTCCCACGCCTTTGATGCTCTCACAGTAATCGCAGCCCATCAGGATGCACAGATCAATGAACTCGCTGCTGGTTAGCTCCAGGCCCTGCAGCACCTTGTCGTAGCTGAACTCCTTCACGGGCATTTTGCGAGCTTCACTGTAGGTGAGATACCGCAACAGTTTGCACGAGCCAAAGGTGAGGGCATCCATATCCTCGGTGGCGGTGGCGTATACCTTGCCGGCCTTGACGAGAGCAGCGCATTGGGCTTCTGCTTCGCAGGGTGCATCCACATAGGGCACGCCCATCAACTTCAAAAGCTCCTTGGCCTCTCTGGAATGTTCTTTGGTCACGCGGACCAAACGCCGGTTGAACTTATCAATCCCAGCTTCGTCGCCAGCCTCGGTAGCCGCTTTGAGTGCCTTCTCCGCCTCCTCGCGGCGCTCGGCTCGCTTCGCAAGCTCGCCGGACTTCATGTCCGGCGGCGCACCATCGAATACATAGACGGGCTTGATGCCATTGTCCAACAGTCGAATGGTGCGATAGAACATGCCCATTAGATGCGAAGTGGGATCTCCGTTCACGGTGGCCAGTTGAGCGCCCTCCGAGCGCACCGCAATGAGAAACTGATACAAACACATGCTGGCATCAATGGCCACTTTGCGACCTAAAATTGATTTACATTGTTTAACTTCTCCATTCAATTGCAAGTCGCCGATTTACATACCAAAAAAGTTTTTGATTTCACTCTCCCGAATGGCCAAAGGCGCCAAGTCGGCAATGAGCTTGGAGAGCCCTAGAATTCCCATGTCTAGTTTTCCGTTTGATTGTTTATATTTTGTTTATATTGGCGAATGTAAAGTGCGCGCGTTTTTTGCCACAAATGTTTTGCATGCGTTTCAAGGCGAATGGTCAAAAGACTATTGGCGGTCGACTATTTATTATTAAAATACCATAAAACGGTATGACCATAATATTTAATTACTATAAATCACTAGATATACGTTTTTTTATGTTTTGAATATTACGAGCTAACATATGCCGAAATTTGAGATTCTCAACAAAAACTTGACTTCAGTGGATATTTAGTTTTGTGAAAACCGGCGAACCAGACAGCTTTTCAAATAAATGCAGTTATATTCACGCGTCTCCGAAAAATACCAAACAATATTCCTCACCAAGCGCAGCCAGCTGCTATTGAATTTAGTATATTGCGCGTGTTAATTAGGCCTTTCTGAAATCCTACTTGCGGTCACCCTGCACATTAAGCATAAGCATGTCGGCTGACGAAAAAAAAGAAAAAACCGTTGAAAATATGGTACGTAGATTGAAAAGAATTGTTTTAATGAAAAGCGTAAGGTGCGTGCCACAAATGGGCATAAAAAAAAATTGGAGTGCGTGGGTGTTTCACGTGCAAAAAAGGCGCAACAAATATTGCCATGGATAAATCGCTCCTTCCCTCCCCTGCGACCAATTCATTTATGTGTATAAACATGGCGTCGTTGCGTTTGTGGTGTCTAGTTTGGATGGGTGTAAGCGAGACAACGAATGCATGCCCAATGCCCCCATGGACGACGACACGCATACACAAACGAACAAACGAAAAGGCAAAAGCCCAAAAGAAAACTTGTGTGTGCTGTAAAAAAAATCGGCGAAACGCATAAAAAGCATCGGTCGCGCAGTGAAATGGTATTGAAAGTGCATTGAGTGAAAAAACGCCGCCAAAATTTGCAAGTGTAATAAAGTTGTGTTTTGTGCTTTTTTTGTTTTGAATTCCAATAGGATGCCAACACAGCGCCAGAATCGGAGAAGGCGGGCAAAGAAAATGCCGCCGATAAGGTGAGCAACGAGACAGCGAAGGCAACGGAAAATGCAACGGAATCAACTGCACTGGACAGTGGGGAGGTGTCGAAGGATGGCGAGAAGGAGGGGGATGCAGCATCGCCACCCGCTACCGATGACGTCGCTGATAAAAAGGCTGCTGGCGACTCAGGAGGCGCTGCGGCCGCGCCAACATTGGATGCAGGTAAATAACAGCAGCACCAATACATATGCATGTACATACATTGTCGCTCTCTCTGTGTGTGTGTGTGGTTGTGTGAAGAAAGAGCGAGAAAAACAAAAATCATGAAATGAATTTTGCGCGCGTTTCTCAAAACGCGGCGAATTCAAATCGCTGTCGCCGCGACATTTAATTTGCGTCATTTGCCGCAGTTGTTGCTGTGGTGACTGTGGCGCTGCTGTTAAGTGGTCGCGCTCAGAATCACCAGACAGCCGCGGGTTCAAACTTCCCCTTGTGTACGATATATGAGAATATGTTAAAACAAAAAATTATTTGTTGGGTTAGGATTTATAATTCCTATTGGTCCATATTTAAATAAGAAAATATATTCCCTCCCCTTGGCTATTGTTCATACTAAACCCTGAACAATATGGTTTCGTGTAGTAAGAGCCGAGGTAAATTAAAACTTCATTTTCATGGTTCCTTGCGCTCCCAACCAACTAGCATTGGACTTCCCAAGCATGAAGACAATTCAAAATTACTTTTTATATTTTTAAAAAATATAAATTCCTTGTTATATTTTTAAAAAATATATTAAACTTTATACTTGATTAAATTATTTTTGATGTGCAGATGATAAGGAGTCGAACACAACGGCTGGGTCGCCAGCGTCGCCATCAGCAGCAAAGAAAGTGAAAAATAATAGCGCCAAGAAACCAGCTGCCAAGTCGGAAGATGATGACGATGCCGATGATGCAGATGATCTGGAGGAAGACGAGGAGAATCAGGTGGACGATGACAAAGAAACAGCTAGTGATGAGGACAAGGACAAGAAAACAATAGATAAACCAGACAAGCAAAAGAAGAATGATACTACAGATGGTGCCAAGTCCAAGTCGACAACAGCAGCAGCCGACAAGTCGGCGGCTGCCAAAAATCCAAAGGCCAAAAACGGCAAAGTGGATAACTCCGACAATGAGAAGGATGACGATGATGCGGACGAAGAGGACGATGGTCTCGATGAGAACAACGAAGTGGCCGAGGATGATGAGAATGTTGTAGCTCTGGCTGAAATTGATCGCATTAATGAGAACATCAACAAGACACGTGTTGATGGTCTCCAGACACTGCATGCGGTAAGCTCTCGAAGCAAACTACTTTTATTGTCCTAGCAATAAACTGATAAATAATTATATATATTTTTGCGCAGCTCTGCTTTGGTGCTCAGGGCAAAAACAATGTGGTGAAAAAGAACCTGCGTTCCTTTGCTGGCTTTGAGTTTGCCAAGGATTCATCGGAATACAAAAAGAAGTACGAGTCCATTAAAAAGGTGGACACCAAACCATTGCGCAGCATCTGTGAAATTCTCACGTTGGATCGAAAGGGAAGCAAGGATGAAATTACGGCACGAGTGCTCAAATTTCTTATGGAACCTGATGAGTCGCTCTGCTTGGAGCAGGGCGATGACGAAGAGGAAGTGGACGATGAAGATTTGGATGAAGAAGAGGAGCCTGCCAGCGAGGAGGATAAGAAACGCAAGAGCAGCAAGTCAAGCGCACCATCCGGCCGAGGTTCTGCTCGCAATTCGAGCGGACGCCCGAAACGCGCAACGGCAGGCAAGAGTAAGTTTTGCCCCCATTCGAGTACGTTCCAGTTGTTTCACCGTTCGTGGTCTATGTTTCAGAAATGTCAGCTTATGTAGATTTATCAAGTTCCGAGGAAAGCGAGCAGAAAGTCACAGTGGCTAAGCGAAGACGGAACGATGACTCTGAATCTGGCTCTGATGTAAGACTTTCTGAAAATCCAATTGCTTTCGTGACTTACAATTGCTATATGCTTGCAGTACAACCCATCGGCTAATTCAGACTCTGATGCTGGACGCGGTGGCGGCGGTGGTGGCGGGGGTTCTGGAGCAGGTCGTAAAGCAGCAGCCCGTGCCAGTCGTGGCCGACCGGCGCGAAAGAGTCGTCGGAGAAATTCTGATTCGGAAGAAGAGGAGGAATCGGATATATCAGATGCAGATAGTGATGTAAGTTTACTACGTTGTGTTATTGGCAAATCCTTTCATGCAAATAATTTGCAATAGGTTCCCAAGCGCAAACGTGGTGCTGCTGCTGGCAAACGTGGCAGATCAGCTGCGACTACGCCTAGCAGACGAGGACGCGGTCGAGCTTCTTCTGCGCGAAAGCGCAAGGATTCCGAAAGTGAAGAGGAAGAGGTATCTGAGGATGAAGAGGAGGAAGAATTGTCCGAGTTTGGAAGCGAGCCAAGCGAGGTAAGGCAAAACGACTACAGAAACATTGAACAGCAACTAACTTGCGCTTTATTGTACAGGAGGAACGTCCCAAAAAGAGTGCAAAGCCCATAACGCCTGCGAAAAATAGTAAAGTCAATAACAAGTCTAAACCAGCTGGAAAGGGTAAGTCCCGTCTAGTAGGATTAATAGGTGTTGTACTCTTCTAATCTCCTGTCATTTTATACAGCCGCTGGAAGACCGAAGAAATCAAAGAAGGAAACGTCCGACGAGGAAGATGCTGATGACAAAGACGAGTCAGATGAAGACGAGCCATTAACCAAAAAGGGCAAAGCAGCATTCCCAACGGTAAAAATAGATTTATCTATCAAGGCGTAGAGACTAACCTAATACACAAATTGCAGGACGAACAGATTCGCAGTTATGTCAAAGAAATTTTGGACAAGGCCAATCTCGAAGAGATCACAATGAAGACGGTGTGCAAACAAGTTTATGCTAAGTACCCAGAGTTCGATTTAACTGACAAGAAAGATTTCATCAAGGCTACAGTAAAAGCGGTAAGAATTGCAGCAAAATCACTTGTGATGAATATCAATAGATAATTTGTTGTTTCTTGATTTAATTCAGTTAATTGCCACATAAAACTACACAAATTGAGAGGCACTGGAGCCTGAGGATGGGCCAGCAAGCAGCAGAACTTGTACCAAACACTAAAAAGAAAAAAAGATCAACAAAAACGAGCCACTTTTTGAGAGCTGCTGCGTCACCACAACAAAGAAACACTTCTAGTTTTCCTATAAGCGTATAATTTGTACTCTTTAAAACTAACTATTTTTTACCTTAAATGGATCATGTCCTTTTTCTATTGTGTACTAAGAGACGGTTATCCATATATGCATGTGAATATGTATATATGTAAACGTAATTTGTAATCACTTATATTCATTTTCTTTATGAATGCCTGCGCTCTCAAGCGGCTCTACAAAAAGTGTGTAAAAACCGAGATGGAAACCCGGAACACCACAAACAGAAACTGAAACAAAATCATTGTAAAAAAAGGAAACAAAACTTAAACAGAACACACACAAACAATTTATACATAAAAATGTAGTGCTGATCGATTTGACGTTCAAAATTATGTATTTTTAAATTAAGAAGAGGATAAATAAAAACAAAATTTACGAAAAATTCACACACTGGCAGCAGTACAAAAAACGAAGCATGGAAACTCCAAAGTTTATAATACAAAATTGATATTGCACGCGTTTTCGGCTAATGTAAAAACTTAAGATATTTGGACGGATTTTGGGAGCGAAATCAATCCAAAACATTAGGAATGATATTTTTAACATATATTATTTCAAAATGTCGGGCGTAAAATTAAGAATTCTTGGAACAAAATTCAAAATTGTTGTAAAATATTTACATGTATTTGTCTTTTAATCCCGATGAATTGGGATGCGAACCTACAAGGTGTGGAGCATTGAATGGCCAGTTAACTGAAGTCAAGATAATGTTATGATATTAACTTTCGTCTTACGTTCCATTTCCTCAATCGGTTATAGTCTCTCTCTTTTTAATTTATCTCAAAAGCTGGGCCTAGATAACAATTGAAGACAGAACTATAGCAGGTTTCTCAAGTAGAGCAGCAGTTTACACAATTAGGACTTTCACGCATAGACCTACAATGTAACACACACATTAATTATGAAATAAACCAACAAAATTAAAAAAAAAAAAAAAATAAACTGTGCAAGGAATATATCATTTGGATATTCATACGAAACTAGATGTATGTAAATTTTAAATAAACAATATATTGATCTTAAATACCATACAAGATTGACTCAATTGATATCTTGAACAAACACATAAATAAATACAAACATCTCAATGTACGTTTTCTTTTAGTAGAGAAAAATTCAAAAAACCAAATGGAAATATCAACTGATTAAAATAAACCTAAACTCTTGTTTCATATAGATGTTAATGTCTATAAAATAAAAGTTTACGAGAATCATACAAGAACAAAGTCAAATAGAATTTATTGAATGCTCTCTTTATAGAACAGAACTTAACTTAACCGTAAACCCGAGTGCGTCCCAATAGGATGCATAGATGTAAAGCGATATTTTGTTTTATCTTTAAATGTTTCACTAAGGAAATAAAGACGAATGATGTATGTATATCAATAATATATATCGCGACAAAATAAAATTCAATCTTCGTGTTTTTAATGGGTTACAATCGTATTTTATTCAAAATCAATCAATACATTAGAAAAATAGCCGTTTCTGGTTTGTGTTTCATCGTTTCAGATAGAAATTTATTGAGAAATCGAAAATTGCATTTGTCAATATTTAAAAATAATTGTAATATACTTATGTGAGTTTGTAAAGGATTAAAACTAAACCGGTCTATTTCGACTGGTAAGTGGATGGATCACGTAGATAAGGCTGTAACACACAGATATTAAAAAAGATCAATTTGCAAATTTAGAGGACGAGACATGTTAGAAGGTAAAGTAAATACTATGTTGTTAAATAAAACACATAAATGTCTGTCATAATTTGTGATAAATGAAATGTTGCGATTTGAAATGTATTTGAATGGAATATTAAAGGATATTTCTATATGCTCAAATTGGCCCTGGAAATAGATCAAAGCACATAATTTAAATCAAATATAAAGAAATATGTCAATTTCAAAAATATCATTTGATTGCGAAATAAACGGCTTGATATTGACCCAAAATGTAACGCAAATGGATTTCAATGGGAACTACAAAATACATATAAATGTGTCGCACTTCTCTCTACTTACCACCAAATTGGGCGCATGAATTTCATTGGATTAATCATTGCTGCAAGAGCCTGCTGTAATAGAAATAATAAAACGACTTCCCGATCCAGCAACAAAAAAGAAACATGACTGCACTAATCCAAACTTAATGGAGGTTTGAGAACTGAATGTTGACACATTAGTCCAAAAATGAAATTACAATAGTTATGTTGCCTTTAAATGAGCTGTACCGTATCAGAAAATGTATATTATAATATAATATATGTAAGTCTATGTGTAATTCTCGTAATTTAAAGGTAATATAAACCGCAGAGATCGCAAACAAATGATACCTTGAAACAACATAGTATAAAGTATGACACTGACATATAAATCGTGGAGATTCGAGTTGTATATTAAATATATGAGTATAGAGAATAATTAGATATATCATAGCAATCGGTCTGGAGATTAGAACGAGATGCTACTTTGGGGGCAGTACAGCGTGGAAATGCGTTGAGGTTGGCTATTGGAATATATAGATTATAGAGAAATATAGATGTCACATTTGTTTGTATGTACAAATACAGATACAGTAGAATAATATATATGTAAAATATATCAGCAATATATAGATGTGCATAAGTTATGGCAGTTAATAATTCATAATCACATTTATTACAAGTAGATATGTATATTCAAAATGTTTCAAGGCAAAAGTATCATTAATTGATAGACCTGCTACGTACCCAACAATTAACGACAGCCACAACGAACAAAAGCAAAATCCCATCCCTAGGATACCGATCTCGATCTCGATACCGGTCCCGATCCCATCTGAAAATACGCTCAGAAACGATTTTCATATATGGCAAATAAGTTTTTGAGATAATAAAATATAATAAATAGAAACGCAAAGGTCGCATACAATTCGTACGCATTGTGATAATTAATTTTATAAATATAAATATTATATATTATGTGTGTTTATTATTCAATGTATCGTCGTAGGCTGCTGCGAAAGAGATTGTCAAATCTTGCGGCGGACCCACTTTCTTATACAAGTACTCAATTAGAGAGGGTGCATATTATTTTCAGCTGTTGCAACATTAATATTTTTCATTAAGAGACATAAAACTTAGTCTATTTATTGTAAATGTAAATATATAGATTTTTATAATTTCTTTATAATTGCAGACCTATGGTTATTTCAATAACTATATATGTATTTTTCTACATATATATCATTCACGCTTTAAAATGTTTATGGTTTTCATTGTAAGATTTGTAAGACATACACAATAACAACAGAAGATCTTACCAAGTTTCACACGCTCTTAATATTCTATCAAAATTGGTTATAATTTATTATTATTTTTGCATTATTATCAATATATTTTTCATATGGGGATTGATCAAATTCAATTTCAGATTTCTGTTACTGTTATGAACTGGTTTGAAGATGTCTGGATTTTCTGAACGGCCTCTGAAAGTACATACATATAGGTATATATATATATAGAGGTTACATGTGCATTATGCATATACATATATAGATGTTTAATGAAACTATTTCATACACATATTTCTTTATATACCACAATTTATCATTTAAGTTCTTACCAAAACTATAGGTACAATGAGTTTAAAGATGAAAAAAAAAAAACGAAAAAATAAATGAAAATAGATAGTCAAACAAATACACGTCAACACATATTGCCGGACAATAGTGAAAAGAGAGCGAGTGCAAGAGAGCATGCCATATATATGGTTGGGAGACCCTTGTAGATGTTCCTAAGCAGTTAACCAATCGGAACTGAAATCAAAATTATATATTATAGCTAACAATAAACCGTTTAGATGTATCCTCAACTGAAATACGGAAACAAAACGTGATAAGTAAATTGCAATGAACTGCAGGTTTCAATTTCAATCAATATTGTGTTGTATAATGAGCATATAATATTCAGATCAGCAATCCAGTATCATCATCCAAGTGGAAATAGTCCTAGGCATATTCAACTTGTACAGGATGTAATTGGTAATTTAACAGGATAAAAAATCTTACCAGATCAGTTGGAACGTTGATCGTAGTATTTTGTATTATATAATATATAAATTTGTATATATATATATATTGGTATTATGTATATGGGCTGTTGTATTATAACTAAGCTAAGTCGGTTAAAATGTACAAGAGAAACTTGTTGCGGTATCAAAAGGTTAATGTGTTTGGAAAATATTACGAGTACATAAATATACCACATACTGCAAGTATATGTATATGTTTTATTTGTATTTCATTAAATTTGCTTGTATATTGTTGTCTTTCAAAAAACACACTCCCAACGTGGACATAGTTATGCGTATGTGTAATGCTTCTAATTTGCTAGTTGGCAGCTGACGGAACTTGCTCTCAAGATGCCTAAATTGACGACGAAAGAAATCGTATGTATGTATATATGGTATTATGGTATGGTATATAATATATGCAATATTATTATATATATGTATTGTATAGTAACATAAGAGGATCGTTGCCACCATAAATTAATTGTGTAATGTTCCAGGTGTTGTGTATTTGAACCTGGACAGCAACTGTAACTGTAACTGCAAGTGCAAGCCGCAAATAGCATTTCATTTGTTCAATTATTGTTTTGATTTGCATGGGTTTTGTTGTTATTACGAGTATGTATTAAATTTAATTAATTTCAGGCAAATTCACTTAAAAACTAGAGAAAATAAAAGTAAAAAAAGACCAATATAATTGGCATATAATTAATATATATGTATAAATATATATAGTAAATTTACAATTATGCAAAAGCGAGACGCTTCAAGCTGCAAAGAGCGCGAATTGATTGATTGATTGACTGTTTTATTTTTTGTGTACATTCATTCTTTGATTGATTGAGGGTTGGCTCGGCTCTCTTGACCGACAGGCAGGACGGACGATCGTTGCTATAAGGTTCATCATCTTGCCCATCTCTCGTGTTTCGCGTTTGAATTATTTTTGCTAATTTATTGGGGAGGGGGGATAAAAGACAAAGGATAGTGGAACGATTCAAATGATTCACTGCAAAGAGTTTTACGCATGGTAAACAAGATATCGTTAGGATTACATACATACATTGCAGGTGAGTATATAGTATAAGGAAATACATAATGTAAAAATACATTATGATTAAGAGATAATACATAATAGAAATTATTGTAAATTCATCAAATAAACAGGCAAATAGCAAGTAAAAGGCGAAGCAAAATGCAAAAAAAATACTCAAGGAAATGCATTTCATTGGCAATTCGTTTGATTGATATTTGCTTATTTCGATAGTACTCCCAATGGGGATTGATCATCCGTCTACTCACCAAGGCAAAGGCACCCACACATCTAATCCAGCCACCTCACTGCTCAATGCTTATCGTTCTTGTGCGATTTCTGCTGTTGCTGCTGCTGCTGACCGGGTCCGCCTCCTGGGCCGCCGGGATATCCACCATAGCCTCCGCCCGGATAGCCGCCGGGGTAACCAGCTGGTGGACCGCCGCCCTGACTACCGCCACCGCCTGCACCGCCGCCCTGGGGTTGAGGCGCCCCTTGTGCGTGGCCCGCAGCAGCGGCTGCAGCATAATACTGTGAATATTGTGCATATTGGCTAGGAGTCATACCTTGGGCATAGCCACCGGCCGCTGCCGCAGCGGCTGCTGCAGCCGCTGCATTCGGCTGCTGCTGGCCGGGATTCGGTCCGCCTTGGCTTGGGTTGGGCGCACTATTGCTGCCGCCAGCGCCGGCTCCATTTTGCTGCAATTGTCAAGATGCGAGTGTTGTTGGTTATTGGTGACTTGTATGGAAAGCTTTCTTTACCTTGGTTTTCAGTGTCTTCTCAATGGCTTCTGCCTCTTCGACTTTGCCCACACTGCGATAGTATTCCGCCCACTGTGCGCTGTAGTCGGCGCCACCGGCGCCGCTTTGCTGCTGCTGCTGAGGTTGCGCCTGTTGTTGTGGTGCCTGTTGTCCCGACGCACTGGTTCCCATCTTAGCTTTCATCTGCTGCTCAATCATCTCAGCCTCACGATGACAGCCGATTTGCCTGGAATTCGTTGAAAATACGATCGAAATAAGAGTGCTGCATCTTTGCCTATTTCCGGCGAAGTCTAAGAAACCTACTTGTAGTATTCGATCCATTGCGCGGAGTAGTCCTGACCACCAGCTCCGGCTGCTGCGCCCGGCTGTCCCTGACCCGCCATGGCCATCTGTTGCTGCTGCTGGGCAGTCGCTGGATCCCAGCCGCCTTGTTGCCCATAGGCACCCCATGGCTGTTGCTGCTGCTGTTGATAGGCGGCAGCTGCAGCGGCGGCATTGGGATCGCCGCCCTGCATTTGGTTGCCACCATAGCCGCCTTGCTGCTGATTGTGATGGGCGTTGTTGGAGCCGCCGCCACCTCCACCACCGCCTCCGCTGATGGGTTTGCGCGAGATCACAGTCAGTTCCATGTTGATCTTTTCGGATATCATTTGACGCGCAGCCTCCACCTGATCCGTGGTACCCTTGGACTTGAATAGTTTCTCGTTGGGCGGATTGCTGGCATTGCGATCCATTTCTGTGTGAGCTCCCGACTGCTGATTGATGAGCTTGATGGTCTCACCGCCACGTCCAATAACGATCTGCACAACAAACAGTCGAAATTCAGTAAGTGAAATAGATATGTGAATTGTTAACTTACGCCGCATTTGGAAGCGGGCACCAGAAAAGTGATCTCTTCGCGACCACCTTGAGCATGATTCACGCCATAGCCATAACCATAGTTAGAGTTGTTTGAATCACCACCGGCTTGGCCTCCTCCTCCGCCGCCATTGCTACCATTGCGATTCATTCCGTTGCGTTGCTGCGAACAGAACAGATATTTCGATTGTGTAAAACAGTTAACAGATAACAGATACATGTTTGTACAATACGGATTCCAGCACAGTCAACTAGATTGTAAATGAACTTTGTGCTTACCATCACATTCTCGATGAGGCCGTCAATGGTGCGCTTGGCATCCTCCACCTGCTGGCGCGTGCCTTGGATGACGCAGCGGCGATCGCCCATCTCATCGTTCTTGCCCTGGATGAACTGCAGCTTGCAGCCGCATTCCGTCTGTATCTTGCGTATCATGTCGCCACCCTTGCCAATAACAACGCCAACCGCTATTTTGGGCACAAACACCTCAACGCTTTCGCCGCCATTTCCGTTGTTGAAGTTATTGAAGCCCTGATCGGAGCCTCCGCTGCCGCCGCCTCCACCGCTGCGTCCGCCTTGCTGCTGCTGCGCCAGCGCATCTTTTTGAGCAATCAGATCCAATACCATCTGCTTGGCATGCTCCACTTTCTGTGGCACACCCGAAATGCGCAGCGGCTTAATCACCTCCTGATTGGGTCCGTCCTGTATGATGATCATGCGGGCGCCCGTCTTCTCCTGCAGTTGCTTGATTGTGTCGCCGCCCTTGCCTATAACCAGACCCACCTTGGCGCCGGGTATCATAATCTCCTGGTACGGTGGATAGCCACCTGGCCCCGGTGGCGGCATATTGATGGTCAGCAGCACTTCACAGCTGCCGCTGCCACCATTCCGACTGGCCATCTGCTGTAGCATCTCGCGTCCCTTGGTGCAGTTCTCGCGTGAGCCACGCAGCGTGATCACACGCTCCTGGTCCTGCATCAGCTCCAGCTTGGCGCCTGACTCCGCCTCCAGGTGGCTCAACGTATCGCTGCCGCTGCGTCCCACAAACGCATTCACAATGCTCTCGGGCACTCGCACCTGCTCCTCACACGTGGATGCTGGCCAGGCGGCCAGACGCGCCGCCACCGCCGCTGCTTGGGCAATGGCTTGCGTCATGTTGGCACCGCTGCCACCTCCGCCTCCTCCGCTGCCGCTGCTCATATTTGAGTTGTTTTGTCCGTAGTCGGGACTGCCAAAGGAACGTTTGCAGTCTGGTCCGCTGTCGCCGTCGTCGTTATGACGCTTGAAATTGTTGCTGCTGCTGCCACCGCCGCCGCCTCCCGCTCCGGATGGACCACCGCTATCACTGCCTCCCTGTGACTGTTGTTGCTGATTGGGTTGAATTTTCGCCGCGATCTAAACAGAAACACGAAACAAAAAGTTATAACTCTCCGCGCCCTTTTATTTCCGGCTCGAATTGCGGCCCTAATAAAAATGCCTCTTCTTACCTGCTTGGCACGCTGTATGGCAGCTGCCAAAGCCTGCGATTGACTTAAACTCGCCTGCTGCGTCTGGAAATCACTCATACTTTCGATTGCTGTCTGTACAACGAATGTTCAATTGTTTTTTCTTTGTTTTTTCTAATCAATGAGGCGACGCCCGCGTTGTTTGCTACAGAAAAAAGCCGACGGAAATTGGCGACGTGCAAAACTGGAAAACTCAATAACCAATTAAATTCACTGTGGCGAGTTTCTTCTTCTCTACTTATATCACTTGACAACAAATAACTATTGCTGGCTGGATTTATGTTGCACACGACATGCACAAAACAATTGAAATTATTTAACGCTCACACTAAACGTATTTACTGCCAATTTCTACTTTTTTTCGGTGAAAATTATGCGCCCCAAAATGCGTACATAGGGATGCTTGGTTTCCAATACTTTTTCATGAATTTATCAACACTGTACGGCAATGTGGCTGTATTAATTTCGATTAGGCATCGTGTTATCGAGTTATATCATTGATAGTCGATTTAGCTAGGCATAATTCATGTGAAGAATTACATATGTCAAGAAATTATCTATAACGAACAATTTATTTATATATTACTTAATTTATTTCCATGTACATTTTATTAGTATAAAAACTTTACAGACCAATCGAATAATTTAAAATTAAGGAATTCAATTCATAGCATATTGAGTCGTTGAATTTAATGAATGCAGATTATATTATTTATGGCAAACACAAATTTATTTGAATTCTAATATCCTAATATCTAATAAATCATAAAAATAGTCGTGGATGCCATAAAACTGTACAGTTTGGTATTCGATAGTGTGCTGCAATCGATTACATGCCTCAAGCTGTTCAGTGGTCTGCAACAAAACAGCTGGACTTGACTTGGCCCAAGATTATAGAAGAAAACTTTGCACTTTCCCAAGCGTACGTAAGCAACGCAACTGCAAGTAAATAGTACTTCAAAGATTTAATACTCCGCATTCAGTAAACGTTGGAACAAAAACAATAACAAGATGCCGGTTGACTGGTTTGGTTATGTATACGCTGCCACAGTTGCCGCTGGCGGCATAATGGGCTATGCTAAAGCTGGTTCGTAGTTCCCAAATCATGCTGGCTTGCACTTTTCACATTTAATCCTAAATATAATCATGTTTTGTGTAGGTTCTGTACCCTCGCTTGGCGCAGGTCTTGCCTTTGGAGCACTCTTGGGCTATGGCGCTCACATGAACTCACAGGATCCACCACGTCCCCTACTGCAACTAGGCACGTCTCTGTTTTTGGCTGGTTTGATGGGAGCTCGCTGGAACCGTTCGGGAAAACTGATGCCAGCTGGCGTGGTCTGCATGCTGTCGGTTGCTGCACTTGTCAAGAACTTAATTCAAAACAATCGCTATTTGTTGCCAGTGCCTACCAAAGGTACATAGATAATTGATTTTGTAAAGATCTGGATTGCTTATTAACTTGCCGACATATTTTAATAAGAAGCAATAATGTGTTCTCTCTATCTTACTGGGAGTCTAAATGGTGTGTGGGACTTATTAATATTACAAATAAAATGAGCAATTTCTGCTCTAGCGATAAGATAGTAACATTTAAATCTTTTTATCAAGCGTGGGTTTCTAGCAAGCGAATGCAGTTAGTTGTTATTTCAATAATATAGGCATGCGTTAATTCTCAAAAGTATTTTTTTTTTTTTTTTTTTTATTGGACGTTGATGTGCTAACGAACAGCACCATCAAGTGGCCCAACGACACCAAGCAAGGGCTTGTTACCGCGCGGGCCGTAGGGGCGCACCACGTAGCTTGTGGCAACGGACAATCGCGAACATAAAGTAAAAATATATTTTAATTAATTTTAAAGTTACATAATTACACACTAGACAGATGACTTAATATCAAATTTCTAAGAGTGGAAGACGAAGAAACATTATTTATTATAGAATAGTACTCGTTATAGTTAGAACATAAAATACGGAAAGGATTATGTAAAGCATAGTTTTCACTACAAAGTGGAAGGGAAAGAGGTAAAAAGTTCCTTGTATTCCTGATCGGAACCTTAAAATTAATTTGGCTAATCAGTTCGGATGAATCGATCTCACCATTAATGAGCTTATGCAAAAAAATAACACCAAGCATGGTTCTACGATCAGAAAGTGAAGGAAGATTGACAAGTAAAAGTCTACTGCGATAGGAAGGTAAAGGAGTGTTAGCACTCCAATTAAGACCCCGAAGGGCAAACAAAAGAAATTGTTTTTGTACAGACTTTATTCTTTCCTGATGAACCTTATATTAGGGACACCAAATACAAGAGCCATATTCAAGAATAGGTCGAACAAGAGAAGTATAAAGAGTTTTAGTGATGTAGGGATCATTAAATTCTTTCGACCAACGCTTAATGAAACCAAGGACACTTATTGCACGATTAGTTATATCCAAGATGTGCTTGTCAAATTTAAGTTTGGGATCGAGCAGAATACCTAGATCTTTAACAGGTTATTTGACACCAAGATTGGAAACTATCAAGGTCAGCTTGCAGCATTTGACCAGATTGAGAATCAACTGACGTTAAACAAAGCTTGACATCATCGGCATACATTAACACACGAGAAAATTTAATAACGGATGGAAGATCATTAATAAACAATGTAAATAACAAAGGGCCCAGGTGACTCCCTAGTAATAGTGAGTGATTAACTGAGTCAAAAGCTTTACTGAAATCAGTATAAATAACGTCCGTTTGCATTTTGTTTTGGAAACCATCAATTACCAAAGAAGTAAACTCCAGTAAGTTAGTGGTAGTAGATCTATATTTCATAAACCCATGCTGGCATGGTGATATAATAGATCTACAATAATGTAGATGTAGATCTGCTGAAGTACCAGGCGAACAAAATCGAGTAGCAAGTAGATTTGCCAAAAATTTTAATTTTCGGAAACAGGGTGGGCTTTTCAAACTTGAATTTGAATAAAATACGTTAATATTAACGACCAAATTCCTTCCCAAAACCCACTTGGAACTGCTGAAGTACCAGGCGAACATAATCGAGTAGCAAGTAGATTAGCCAAAACATTAAATTTTCAGAAGCTAGGCGGGTTTTTCAAACTTGAATTTGAATAAAATACGTTAATATTAACGACCAAATTCCTTCCCAAAACCAATATTGATCTGCTAAAGTACCAGGCGAACATAATCGAGTAACAAGTATATTTGCCAAAAATTTAAATTTTCAGACTTTTCAAACTTGAATTTGAATAAAGTACGTTAACATTAACGACGAAATAATTACAAATTTAAACTGTTCCACAAATTGAAATTGAAAATTGCATATTATCCTTCTGATCTAACAATAACTAGCAATTCAATTTGTGCTGAAGGCCTTACGCTGCCATAGCAGAAAAATAAAACCTAGCTAATAATTTTATAATTATTAAGCTAGATCTATAAATAAAAAAATAAACTAGCAATTCACATAGTATGGAAAACTAAAAAATAAATCTAATTAACTCACCTCGGGTTTGAGTTATTCCCAATCTGTGCAGTGAATTCTGGGTTAGATTAATATTGCTTAAATACCCCCAGAGATTTTAATTTAATTATTTTTTAAATTACTTTTTTAATATAAAATTAATTATTTATACTTATTTAAGTATTTTGATTTATTATACTTGCAATCATAATTTTATTTTATAATTTCACTATAATCTTCTTTAATAAACAAAAAAGAATTTGGTAGAAATGCATTATTCCACCCATGGTAGTAAGAAGACAGTTGTGTGTATAGATGTATGTATATATTTATTTTATATATATTCTTAAATTATTTTTGTTGTGTGTGATAAATGTACAGTTTCACTTTATTTGATTTCCAGTTGTCTACATCTAACACTTAAGTTGTATTATTAAACTAGTATTTACTTCTTAAGATGATAAGGCAATGCAATTTTTAAAATTTTGTTCGCATTAACAATGCACAACTTTTCTACATTTTAATACAACAATTTATGGAATTGTGAGTTTTTCTAGTAGGCAAAGTGCGGCTAGGTGAGTACATTTCGAATTTTTAACACCTTTTCAAGCAATTTTCTAAAAAAAGATAAATAGTTTTAGTTAAGTATACAGATTATCTTTTATCACAATGGAAAATTGGAAATCTTTAGGAATAATTTATCAAAATTGTTAATGTTTGATTTAATGCCGAAATGAATGTGTATGAACTTTTTACAGAAACATTTAATATATGTATGTATGTATGTACAAAATAGTATTGTATTTTTTGTTTGTTTTTAAATTATACACTACATAATATATGTATGTATGTGTGAATGTAATTAGCCATACTCAAATAGATGTATGGGATCAAATGTTTTTCACTTTGTTGGGTGCGTTTTTGTTGTTGTTTTTTTTTTTTGTTTTTTAACAAAAGTATATTAAATTAGTTGTGTCTAAAACTAAAAACAAATCAATAATATTTATAATATTAATAATAAAAATAAAAATTCTATCTAAAAACACAATTTGTTTAACTGCAAATATGAATTTGTTCAAATTTCAATGGCAATAACCAAACCGACGTGTGCCAATTCCAAACGTTTCAGGGGGGTTCTGCACTCCACTAGAACGGAAACAGCTTCCAGTTAACCACTACACGGTGACGCAAGAGACGAGAAAGGAAACAAAAGACAAGTCGATTAATATACGGTGCATAAGAATGGGCTACGAAGTAAATGTTAGGCGTGCATAGATGAGAAAATGTTTGCTGGTTTTGTTTTTATGTTTCATGTATGTTCAAAGGATTTTTGCAAAATGGCGCCAGACGCCATCATTATTTTGGGTGTGTGTATTCGCTAATAATTGTGTTCCACATTCCATGCGTTTCCAATAGCCAAATTGTTTGGTTGCGTTTTTTTTTTGTTGATATTTTGTTGCGCTAGAGTTGAGTTTAGTATGCAAGAATGCGATTTTTGTTTTTTTTTTCTTATGTTTTTGTTGTTTAGTTGATCTTACGCCATGCCGTTTGCAATCTTAGTCAAAGATATATATGTATTTTTGGATCAAAGATGCACCTTATTGTCTACCATTATATTCTCTGATGTGTATGCGTGTACTAAGTAGTATGTGTGTGTGTGGGTGTGCGTGTTTGTGGGTGGTATGTATTGTAATGTATTGCGAGTATGTTGTATGTGTGTGTGTGTGCTGTTTCAATGCCAATTTGTTTCTTCATTGGTTGCTTGATGTGTACGATGCAATTTCGAAGGACAGGGCGAGAGCGTTAGAAAGTTGCAGTTGGAAGACAATGTGTTTTATTTTTTGTTGTTGTTTGTTTATCAGCGATGGATTTTCGAGTACCATATGGAATGAATTATCAATAGATCACTGGACTATTTTAAATAATATAATTTGTTCGAATGAATGAGGTTTAAAAAATAGGTTTCTCTATAAAAAATATTAAAGTTCATATTGTAATTGTTCATGCTAAGAACTACATTACCAAGCACTACAAATGGAGCTGCAACAATGCAGCCCATAAACTACTGTTTTTAAAATAAAAGTAAAAATGTTGCAGATGCTCAGAAATACGAGAATGCAGTTGTCAGTCATGCGGCAAATGCTTAAAGTAAATAGTCAATAGTATTACAAACTAAATGGCCAATTACGAATGCGAATTGGTAGATCTATGCATGTAAATACCGATATTCCTTGCTCAATTACCGATTGATTAAGTTATGTGTTTATGCTTATAGTATGTATAGAGTATACAGCAGGCATTCAATACCACTAAATAAGTAGCTCCCTTTTAATTTGTATTTTAATTGATGTACTTTAATACCTTGTACTTTAAGGCGTAAGGCGAAGCTGTTTTAGACTACTTGAAAAGTAACTTTTGCTGGTTGTTCAGTTGTTGTTCTTACCGCACGCAGTAGCAAAACAAAATCGGATCGCGAATCTTGAATCGGAATCAAATCAGACCATTGGAGTTGGACGAAGGGGGGCGAAGGCGGGGTCAGTGTACAGTTATGTATCTGTATCTTCGTCTACTGTATTTGTGTCTCTGTGTGTGTTTGTTTGTCTGTGTGTGTGTGAGTGTGTGTGTGTGTTGCGGAACTACGACTGGTTCGTTGGTTGTTGTTGGTTGTTGTTGGTTTGTTGGGCAGTGTTGCAAAGTTGTTGAAGCTGTTGTCCTGTGTGTGTGTGTGTGTGTGTGTGCGTGTGTGCGTGAGTATTTTTCAAGTAAAAGTAGTACTAGTTGTAGTAATAATGTGGCATGCGGCATGTTGCATGTGGCATGTGGCATGTTGTTGCTGTTTCCGCCTGTTTACATGACTCGTGTGCGGCGTATCAGTTTCTGTGTTTTAATTTTGGGTTTCTTGGGCGTCGCAGTGCCATTTTTTGACTGCTGCTGTTGTTGTTCTTGCTGTTGTTGCTGTATGGCTGTTGTTATTGTTGTTGTTGTTGTTGTGCTTGATTCATTATTGTCCAACACCGCTGGCAAATTGTTGGTATTATCGCCAATGTAATTTGTCACATATGAAGGCGATGTCAATTGTTGCTGCTGCTGCTGTTGTTGTTGTTGACTATAGTTATGACTATTGCTATTTATTTTATTACTACTCTTTTTGTAGTCTAAAATACTACTGCGATTTGGCGTACGTTTCAGAAATGAGCTGCCATCAAATTGTTGCTGTTGCTGTTGCTGATGTTGCTGATGTTGCTGGTGTTGCTGTTGTGTGCTGCCCGCTTTGGCTGCTGACGAGCTGACGGAGGTGGACACCGATGTTGTGGTGGCTGTGACAGCGCCGTCCAGTGTTGGTAAATGCAGTGCTTGCAATTTTCTAAAGTATGCATCGAATAGCGTTGTGGTTGATGTTGTCGCTTTCGATTTGGATGTGCTTGATGTTGTTGTTGCTGTTGCTGTTGGCATAGGCGCTGCTTTTGCAGTGGCGGCTGTTGTTGCTTTAGCTGTGCTTGTTGTTGGTGTTGCCAATTGTTGTTGTTGTTGTTGATGTTGTTGTTGTTGCAGTGTTGTCAAGTGTCTTGGTTGTTGTTGTTGTTGTTGAATGAGAAACTTACGTTTTTGCCGCTCAATTGCTTCATTGATCTCAATGCCGGCATTGGCCTCGTTCTCCTCATCAACTTGCTGCTGCTGCTGCTGCTGTTGTTGCTGCTGTCGCTTATTGTTCACTTCCCCTCCGTTGTTGTTGTTGCTGTTTTGTTCTTTTGCGCCATTGTTGTTAGTGCTGGTGCTGCCGCTGTTGTTGCTGTTGCTGTTGCTGCTGGCACTATAATTTGTAATTTGTTTTTGTACCAAGGGAATTGAATAATGTTCATTGGTCACTACTCGGGACTGTTGTGGTTGTAGTTGATGTTGTTCTTGTGGTTGTTGTTGTGTTTGTAGCAAGTGAAAATAGTATTCGAGTTGTTTGCGTAATTCGTGTGTATAAATTTGAAATACATTTGGTGTTTGTGTTGTTGTTGTTGTGGTTCTAGGTGTTGTTGCTGTTGTCGTGTAATGAGAGCCGCTGCCGCTGCTGCTGCTGCTGCTGACGCTGCTGCTGGTGTGTGTTTTGACCACAACTTGGCCGTTCGTTGGCCACTGTGCGTGTGCGTGTGGATTTTCGTAGTTGTCAGTGTTGTAAAGTCGCCGCAAATACTCAAATGTCTTTGGTCGTTTCGTTGTTGTTGTGGTTGCTGTTGTCGTCGTGGTCTCAATCACCGCTGCAGCAGCCGCAGCCGCAGCCGAGCTTTGCTGTATGTTATTGTCCTGCTCCTGCTCCTGCTCCTCGCTGCTGTTGATGCCATCGTTCTGGTCATCATCGCGCTCTTCATCTTCATTATTATCATCATCGTTCTCATCATCTTCTTGGGACTCGGTCTCCTCACTGCTATTCTCAATGTCTTCGGCTGCCGTTTCGGCCGAGCTTGCATCGTTTTTCTGGCTGATTTTACTGAATAATTTTCAATTTGCAATTGTGTTTTTTTGTTTTGTGTTTTAGTTACAAATATTTGATTGTGGTGTTGTTGTGGTGGTGGTGGTTGTGGTGTTGGTTGTTGTTGTTGGTTGTTGTTGATATTTGTAAAGGTGTAAAAGGTTTTGCATATATTAAAATCAAAATCGATTTCAGTGTTGTTTGTGTGTGTGTCTCACAAGGTACTCAAGAAATGTCTAGATATACGCTTAACTTACTCAACCAACTACAAAGTGACAGTCTCTAGCCAGCGAATCGTACTTACTTGTATACTAAACGGTAGTTGTTGCCATAGTCCGGAATGATGTTCGACGGCAGCGGCGTGCAGCGACCATCCAAGCAGTGCTAAAGACATCCCAAATCGGACGATTGCAGTTAAAAGTTTTGGCCCAGATTCAAGTTGTACTCACGTAACCATTACCACAGGCGGAGCCCTCTGCTGCCGGCCTGTAGGCGACACAATAGCCGGTCTGGGCGTCGAAGCAGAAGAGCTGGGCGCAGACGCGCTCGTCCTTGAAGCAGGCGTAGGTGCCGCGATCACGTCGACACTGGGCGTCCAGCGAGAGCAGAGTGCCCGGCAGCGATCTGCCCAAGGCGCTGTCCTCATGTGGTGCATTGTGCAGACAGGTGGCCGTGTCTCCACTTCAATGGAGAGAGAGAGAGAGGTAAAAAGATAAATGAAGTGGTTGTTAAGAGGCAGCTTGTTGACACTCACTTGAGGAAGTGGTGGAAGCTCTGCACGGTGCAGGCGGACCAACGGAAGCCGCGTTCCGTGTGACGCAAATCGGACATGATATAGCCATCCTCCCAGCGACAACGCTGAGCACCCGGTCCGCCAAGGTAGCTGGGTGGTGGGGAGCCATCGTGCACGGCGCCCAAGCTGCACAGAGACGGAGACGGAGACAGAGACAGAGAGTGTGTTTTGATTGAGTTGCGAGCAAAATGTTAATTGATTAATTGCATGTCGAATGATGTCAAACGGAAATGCAAACGAGTTTTCCAAGCTCAGTTTTTTGTGTTTGCTGCTTGCCGTCGTGCGACGGAAATTAATCAACTATTTGCAGTTGGCACTACATAAAATGCAAAATGCAAAATGCGAGAGACGAAAGAAAATAACGCCAGCCAGGGTTATGCAGATGAGTGAAAGGCTGGCGATGGTGGATGGTTGCCCTGAAGTACTTACAGATGTCCCACCTCGTGGGCGGCGACAATGATGCCGCTGAAGCCGCCGGTGTCCTCAATGATGGCCACGCTGTTCACCTTCTCCAGGCGCTTGTTAACCACGCAGGCGCCGCCAACGTAGGCAAAGCCTGTGGGCCACATTCGGTGTATGGCGAAAACAGAAAATTAGGCAATTTAGTTTGGTCAGCCAACAGGAAGTTGACAATTTCAACTATTACTATGCGATCGTTAGTATACTAGTAGCAGTTGCTGTTGCAGTTATTGCAGTTGTTGTTGTTGTAGTTGTCGCTACTTGTTGTCGCAGTTATTAAACAAAACATAAAAAAAAACACATCAAATTCAACTTGCGGCTCGCGGCTTTTGCAATTTGTCATTACTTTCAAATTTCGATGTGGCCTAAACGGCGTTTATCTTTTATATAATAACTGTCTTTGTAATCATTGAGAAGCATGTGTGGTTAGTCGTGTGTGTGTGTGTGTGTTGGATGTGGCAAGCTCACCCAAGAGAGTCGAGTTCACGCCACAAATTGCGGCAGGGTTAATTCTGCAATTCAAATGAAACTTAGTCACAATGCTTAGATTAAGTTTAGCCAGAAACCAATGCCAATTATCACCAAATGAAGCGGGCTTATAATTATTTTAAATTGTTATCAATAAAGTTAATTATTTTTGTAGTTGTTCCTATGCAAAACTCGTTCACATTCGATACGATTCCTAGAAATCAGAGGCAAAGAAAATAACAAATATTTCACAAAAGAGACATGCACAGTGGGGCAATCACACGCACAATTAGCGAAAAGAGAGCACACATAGAGAGACAGAGACAGAGACAGAGAGAGGGGCATTGCAATTTACAGTTTGAGCAGCACTGCAGGTTTGAGAGGCGCATGCGCACAGATTTCTTTCGCATTTCGCATTTTTCGCGTTGATTTTTTCGCGTTTATTCTTGTTGCTGTACAAATCGCGTGCGACACAAAACACATAAATTAGGTTCACTTCAAAAAGTGAATATAGCCAAGTAGTTGAGTAAGTACAGAAGTAGAGAATAAACACATTAATACACACAGAGAGTGAGACAGACAGAGAGAGAGAGAGAGAGACAAGACACAAAGAGACGTGCATGAAATTCAATTAAATTGGCTTGAATTTATTTCTATTTTTATTTCGTTTGGTTTTTTAGATGATGGAGCGACGCTTTGGGTTCGGTTCAGTTCGGTTTTTGGTACGGTTTTGGCGGCGTTGCCGCCTTTAATGTTATGACTTTTTTTCGCATTTATTTGTACATTGTCAGCGAGCAAATTGTGATTGTTGTAGTTGTTGTTGTTGATGTTTGTTGTGTGATTTTACCTGCGGTACCGCGATTACATTCACCAAATGCGGAGGTGCGACGGCACATATCAAGTCTGCGGGCGAAAATGTTTCAAAAATGCGTAGATTGAGTTTTGGTTGAGGTTGCGATACATATGTATGTTGACTGGTAGCATTTACAATATGCTATCCATAAGATTAAATGGATTATTGAGTTCACAGCATTCGATTGGGACAGAAGAACAGAAGAAACAATTGGCACAACGAAATGAGAGAAAACTTGTCCTATAACTATTGGCAAAAAAACTCATATAAAAGTTCTAATAATTAGAAAGACTATTTCTTAAAGGTATTAAAAATTTGAGGAACTTTTAACTGCAATTAAACTTGTCCTATAACTATTGACTAAACAACTGAAATTCAAATCATTATAATAATAATACCTATTTCTTAAGTCTAGTGTCAGTAGCAAAATAAATAAATAAAGCAAAAAAAGAAAAAGAGAGCATCACTTTTGACTGCAATTTGCCCTATAACTATTAGCAAAACAACTGTAACAAAAATTATTAAAATTATTGTCAGTAGCAAAATAAATTAGGGAATTAACTTATGCACTAATTCAGCAACCGATGAGCATAGTTACTAACTAACTAAATAAAATAGGAGATATCCAACCGGTTTACGTCCAATCCCCGCTCATTAAATTACTAAGATGGAACCTCTCGAATTGTACTACAAATTTGTATCTTTTACTGAGTATATGTTTGTGTGTGAGTGTGTGTGTAAATGTGTTTGTGTTTGTTAACGACCCACACGCAGTTTTAGGCAACGTTTGTTAAATGTTTACTAGTTTTCTAGTGCAAATTACGAGCAACCAGTCGCAATAATAAATAACTAAACACAGCTCGCCGAATGTTAAAGAACCAAAATGACATTTGTTTTATGTTCGTGTGTGTGTGTGTGTGTGTGTGTATGGCCTTGCCTTGGCTAATTCTATAATTAATAATTAATTGTTTTTGGTTTGTTGTTTTGTTTTTGGTTTTTTCAATTGCTTTTACCCGCTGTGCCTTTGGTGCAACGGCCGCCTTTACGCCTGCGACACATATCATACCTGCGCATGAGTAGACATTATAGAGATATCAATTTCGACATGGTAAAAGATAGATAGAGAGAGAAAGAGAGGGAGAGAGAGTGGGGGAGGGAGGCTGCTGCTGAATCTGCAAGAATAAAAGAAAATATAGCACAAAAGTGGAAGCTACTCACTTGGTTATGGCCACGGCGATGTCGTAGACGGGCAGACGACGCTCCCGGAACAGATACTTGCCCATGTCAGTCAGAGCGGCGGCGGAGTCAATGGCATCGCGTCCCACACGATTGCGTTCCAAGTAGGGCGTGGCATCGCGACCCTGAAAACAGCGGAGGAGAAGCGGCAATAGAATTAGTTGAATGCTCGTAAAGTCTGCCAATCAAGTTATGAGCAACAATCGCAGTTAAATGGCTCGCCTTAACCTTTTTCGTGGCGAGTTCATTGGGTCAAATTGGCAAACGATGTGCGGAGCGGACCGGAGCGGTAACCTTTAATGAAAACTATCGCCCATTAAAGCCAGTTATGCAACAGTCAAATGCTAAGACAACAAAGCAAAGCAACCAAAACAAACACAAATGGAAAATCACCAAAATTTATGGCCCACTCAGCACGCTGCAAATGTCCAAAAGACATTTTGGCGTAGGCAGCAACCGAGTTGCAGTTGCTGTTGCCGGTTGTCGTTGCTATGCAGCAGCAGCAGCAACAGTTGCTGGGGCAGAAGCGTATTTAAGTAAATGGAGTATGGCGGAATCTGTAAGCCGAAACGGAAACAAGTGAACGTGAAAAACGTGCTCTGCCGGCCAAAAACGATGCGACTGCAGCGATAAAAGCCAACGAGACGAAGCTGATGCGAAATGAAAACGAAATGAAAATGGCTATGGAAATTGTTGAGTGTTGGTTGCTTGGCAAAGTCAAAGTCGTGTAGAGTATCTGGTGCGTTGCATAATTGCAGTTACTGCGGCACTGCAAGTGGCAGTTGCAGTTGCATCCCAAGGCAACATTCATGCCACCATTATCGTGACTCTTGCCGCTCTCCATCGCACTTCCGCCCGGTGCTCAGTGTTTGACGTGACAGCTACATAAATTATTATAACACAATTGTCAATCAAATGCAAGCCCTAGGCTAATCAGTATGTTAATAGCGCTTGGAACTTGTTCGAGTGCAGGTGATGAAAGCCAGGTAAAGGTGTCATTCTATGCTTTCAATTGCGACTTGCTTTCTGTCAGCTCAGATGTATTGAGCCAATCGGGCTGACTTATTAGTATAATGCACCGATAAACGACAGTTATGCACTGCAATCAAATAAATCTGAATATTGACAAACTATATTATTAGGTGACTTTGCCTCACTGTGCGCTGGCAATTTGGCAATTGTTCTGACCGTGCATCAATCACGCGAGACACACATTGAAATGCTGCCAAGTGGCACTTCAAGCAGTTGTTCTTCGTTTGATTTCGTTCTCGACTAAATTAATTGACAATTCGACATATTGATCAATTGAGAGTGCGAGCACGTCTCCAAACTCCAGCGCGACTGGCAAGATCAAAACTATAAAGAATTTGAAATGCGCCGTCTCGATGGCGATGGCGATGGCGACCTTGACAAACTCTTGATTTTTGGGAAAGGCAAAACTAACAAAACTAGCAACAACAAAAAAATGCTACACAATTATTTAAGACTGGAAATTACCGAATTATGCTCATAATTACACTCAAGATCGGATTAATTGAAATGCTTGGAGGCGGCGCATCTCTGAAGGCCTCACACTCGCTTAGTTATTATATAATTTTCTTGCGCTTCTCAGGCTCAACTAGACCACCCGCAGCATCGGCATCAAGTGGATGGCGCTTCAAGGAGCCCACAGGACTTGACCTGGTGGTTGTGCAATTTAAGTGCAAACAAAGCGTGCAAGTCTTTCGCATGAGAGCAAGACTCTGGCGCAATGTGTTAGTTAATCTAATTTGTTTTGGTGTTGGCCATTAGAAATATTACACATGCGACCCGTTGTGCGCACGTTGTGTGATTACTAGTCTGCGTCTGCGTCTGAGTCTGAGTGCGAATGCGAATACGAATCGAGTACCTAAAATGTAACCAGGCTGCCAACTGGCTGGGACTGGGAGACCGGTTTGCCTTTCCCAAAAAAACAAAAACAAAAACAGTAACAGCAACAAAAATAAAATTCATTTTTAAAATGTATGTAGTTTTGCGTTTTGTTTTTAATTTTTGTTTGCTTTTATTGCTATTTAAGTTGGCGCAATTTCGCAATAGCTTTTGTGCGTAATTAAATGCACAGTCTCTCTCTCTCTCTCCTTGTGTCTCTGCAACTTAATAATTTAATTTAATTTACAGGGCGCATAAATCTTGGCCAACTGTCAAAGCTGCCATGGCATTTGCCGTTAGCCGCCGTTGTCGTCGTTGTCGTTGTGGTTGCTTAAATTTCTATCATTTCGAAATGTGCACCGGCAAAAAGCCAAAAGCAACCCACCCACCCATTGCTCCGACTGCAAACTGCAACTCCAGCTTCAGTGACATACGAGTGCGATTTGACTTTTTGCATTGTGCCGACTGCGCCCACACACCACATTGCAAAGCGAGTATTTTTTTTTGTGGATTGGGGATTGGGCGACAGGCGGTGACCACTTTCGGCCACCACCCACGGCGCTGTTGGTTTTGGGGGCTTATGTTGCCTTTGGGTCAAGTCTTTGGGCCACACACTTTTCCTTTTGTGGCCCCACGATCAAATTTATGTACGAATATTTTTGTGCTTCTGGCACTTGCTTTTGGCAGCTACTGTTATCCGCTTTCGTGACACATTTCCTACGCCACTCGCATATAAACTATATTTATTAATACTATATGTACCAACCAGCTGGCCCACGCTTGGGCTACTTGAATTCCATGCTTCGTTAGCCCAGGAATTTGTTATGACATTTGCAACAATTATTAAAGACACAGAAAAACAGAGTCATTCTATGCCGTGTGTGTTGCTGTTTTTTTTTTTGTTGGTTTTTTGGGTCTGGATCTGGTCTGGGTGTGGCAATTTGCATTACTTGGCATTTCCGCGGCAATTGATAAACCCGGGCAGATAAGACTTGAGTGGAGATTGTTGATTGGCAGCTTCAAGAGTGCGCCCGATATAACTCAGTCATGCACAAATTCTTAAATAATGATTGCAACACTTTCTTCGCAACGACTCTACGCATGTGCAATATTTTGTTGTGTGCTTTTGATAGTTCGCTCAAGGACGATGGCTGCCGATCGATTCATTATTGTTCACATAAATTAATCAGTCGCTGACAAATAACCAGCAGAATTACTTAGCAAAGCTGGCAGTGTTTTGTTTGCAATTGACGCAATTAATCGATTCTTGTTTGAACAAAATACTCGACGAGCAGCAGCTAAAGTGCGTTAGTAATTTGAAATTGTTGCAAGGCTAGCTTGCAACACCTCTGAGTTTCGGCCCGCCTCCAATCGGCAGCGAACAACAATAAGTCAACCTAGTTTCGAGTTGCCTGCCTGCCTGCGAATGCTTAATAATGCATCAAACTTCAATTTATGGCTTAAATGAAATTCTAATCGACTGCGCAGCCAGTTAGTATGCAGCTCTCAAATTACAATTTGCTGGCAGTTCAGTTTAGTATTTCTTCCCCCTTCTACTTCTACTTCAGCTTCTGCAGCGACACGCACATAATAAATTGCGTATACGCAATGTTGCGCCGCCGTCCCGATCGTTGAAAAATGTTTGTGGCGCAAGCGCAACGTTCGACACGTTGTACAGCTGTCGCTTGTCGCTTGCAGCTCGTTTCAGGGGGCAATCGGCGGAGGCGGGGGCAGACTCGAAGGCAGGTGTAACGCAATTCTAACGGAAAGTTGCTCGCAATTAATTAAAATGTTAATTAAATGTCACAGATAAAAGTTCATTCGCTATGTTGTCTGTGCTCAACGGTAGCCCAGCGCCACGTCAACTGCCCACGCACAACTCATTTAATTATCGCATTCTGTAGATTCAGACAAGTCTGTGTTGGCTTTACGGGTAAGTGTATCTGAAGCCACAACTTGTCGCAGATAGCACAAAGAAATGTGCGATTGAACGAATGATTGATTGAGCTGTTCCAGCCCAGCGAATCGTACTTTAATTTACAGCTTGTTCGGCGAGAAATTACTAGGAGTCAACAGTGAATGACAATTGCCTCCACATTCACAACTATTCGCTGTCTAACACTTTCGATTCAATGATGATTGATGAGCTCAATCTTGCACTGAACATAGACAAATTGTAATGCAGAAAAACGAATATTCTACTTCATATCACAATTCTGAATTCAGAGCATTAAATTGCAATTGGAATTTATAATTTAACTGAAGTTCTTAGAACTTTTTTAAATGCCCAAGCTTGAAGTGACACACTTAACTCAATAATAATTAATTGCGTAATCGTTTATAATTTAACATAATTTTGCTGAAAGATATTACCCTAAAGCTAATAAAAGATTTGCAATTAATTAATAATTTACTTAATACGCAATAAAATTAAGAGAGAACAAAGTAAAGAGGAAAAAGTATTACTTTGAAAAATATATGAATGAATGAGGAACCATGAACCGAGCAACTAAATCTGATATAAATTAACTTCGTGACATCTTGAGGAAAACTTCTTGTTGAAATTTGATTGTTAATGAACGCGATATCTTATCGGCAATCTTACAAGACACTTAAAGTGTCAAACAATTTATTATTAATCGTAAATGCGTGACTTTGTTTTCCAATTCCATTAAGCGATTGCATATTTGCAAAACAGACTTCAGCGACTTATCGGATATGCAATATCGGGTAATTTGTAGCCCCTTGCAAATTCTGAGTAATTACATGGCCAAGTCGAAGCCAAGTCAAGCATGTTACCATTTCTGTGTGTCATAAATTCGCATTTGGATTTGTAGTTTATGGCCAGCGAAATATATTTCAACATTAATTAGTACTGCGAGTCTGAGTCGCAGTCTGACTCTGAGTCTCTCATTGACGGATGCAGCTGCTGAAAATGTATCTGTTAATGTCGAAGATACATTACACGTATCTGTGGGCAGCTCTTGGCATAGAAGAGGAAGTCAAGTTGCTGTGTGAAATTGGGCAAAAGTCTCAGTCTGAGTCTCAGTCTCAGTCTCAGTCTCAGTCTGACTCTGAGTCTGTGTCGCAGACGAGCTCAGTCTCGGCGGCCCATTAACTTATATAACTGCAGCCAGCCAACGCAATAGCAACGGCAACATTTAGTTGCAACTGCTGCGGCTGCTGCTGCTGCATTATTTATGCTGTCTAAAACAATTTTTTGTGTGCATGTGGATGTGTGAGTGTGTGTATCGCCTCAGCGAAAACCAATTGACGTACTTAGGGTAAGCGGCATCGTTGCTGCCGTGTGGGCTTCGCTTGATGCAACTTGTGAGTGCGGCCGTTTTGCGGTGTTGCCACCAACAGGTGCCAGCCACAAAAAATACTCAAGAAACAAAATGCATGAAAAACTGCGCCAATTTACTACTTTCCAGACAGACGCTTCTCTCGCTCTCTCACATTTTTATCTCCCTCTCTCTCTCGGTCTCTCTTTCACTCTCCCTCTCACTGGTTGGCGACGACAAATGGCTTCCTGAACTGTGACTTGTGTGAGAAAGTCAAACGAGCCATGTGTAATAATGTTGTCAAAGTGTTTTATGGTCACGTTATGCAACGCATCATTGGCCAAAGGGGCAGGGAGAGGAACACGACTGACATGACTGATGAAGGATCTATAACATCCATTAACATTATAGATTGGCTCACGCTAAGCTCGTGGTGCTGCCAATCGGCATTTCTATTTTGATTTTCGATTTGCGGCAAGTTCGTTGCCTAAGTCTTTTGTTTGCGTGCTTCAAAATTTGCTAATTCCCTCAGCATTTAGCAATGTTTTGATTTTGTTGTTGTTCTTGCCGCCACGAGCATTTCGTTTCTAAGCAAAAACAAAACAAAAACTTGTTAAAATTTGTAGCTGTGCTTTGTTTATGGCCCAGCCAAATGGCCAAATTGATTGTTAACATTTTTTCTAACGAATCGCAGCCACAGCGCATGCGTTGTTGCACATTGTCCAGCTCCCTCTTAGCCAGTTAAATCGTGATATTTTTTCGTTTGGTTGCTTGGGCCCACGGCCATTGGCTTTGTTCCAATTTGCAAACTGTCCCCTTTGGGAGCGGGGTCAAAGTTGGATTACTCAATTAGTAAGAATCGGTCGAGCGCATATTCGATACAAAAGAAAATGCAACTTACACGTGAGATTATAATGCCAGCAATGCTGATGCGTATTCTGGGTCCCTTCAGCAGACGATAGCGCAGATCGACGCCGTTCCAGAACGAGATGAAATACCGTTTGACCTGTAAAGAATATACCAAAATGGTTTAGTTCGTTGCATGCTTCATTTGTCAGCATCATCGGCTTTCATCTAAGCCGATCGATCGCACCCAGCTCAGGCAGCATCATAAATCTGGCCACGAATGATGTGCATGCTAAGAAGGTGTGTCGGATAAATTGAAAACTAAATCTATTCTGATTGTCTCTCAGAACATTGGCTATTCTTGGTGGGTTCACAGATGCACAGATACAGATATAGATACAGCTGCTCAATTAATATGTGTAGCTTGTCTGCAATGTATGAACACACGTCCCCTTCTATCGTGCTTGAAAATCACCGAAACAACTTTTACAAATCTCCAGACAGGGTCTGGGAGTGTACCCCAGATAGACAGTCAAACAGACAGACAGACGGATAGTCAGAGTTTTTGGCAAATCCAAATACAGTGACAGCTTTGAGTGAGACTGGAGTGGAGTACGCACCTGCAGATTGTCGCCGCCATGGAGACGATAACCATCGTAGTCGACGATCACCAAGACCTCGGGGTAGATGACATATGGGGCCTGGCGTCTGGGACGCACACGCGACTCAGAGGTTTGTGGCTCGGCCTCGGCTTCAGTGTCCAGGGCACCCTCGTCCTCATCGTTGAGATCCTCAAAGTCGGGACTGTTGCCGGTGCTGCGTCGACGACGACGCTGACGGCGCTGCAGACGTTCAAGTTTCTCGCTAGCCAGCAGATCATCGGGTTCCATGAAGGCTGTAAGAGGGAACGAGAAACAGAAGATGACAAAATGCATGGCAATTGCTTCATTATTGTCTCGGGGCAAGTCAGGTAGCTGGCCATTTAACTGTATTTAATATAATTTTTTGATCATTAAATGGCAGCCCCCAAAAAGCAAATTGCGAAATGGCAACTTTTTGTTTTCTGCCAAAATGCCGATATGCCGAAATACCGGCAATAAAATCACCGTTTTTATTGTGCAACTAAAATTTAACGGGTTGGAATTTTGGCGCCACCGCCGAACCGCAGAGGTAAATGCATCCGGCGAAGGACAGAGGCCGAGACTACTTGAAAGTTCAAGCCTCACATTGAACTCTGGTGCGAGCCGAACAGGAAATGCTAATCATATGCACGTCGATCTCTCTTTGCCGTATGAATATATACGCCTTGACAGCCAGATTTATGCTAGATTTCGTTTGTTCGTTTCTAGTTCAATGTGCCCATTACTCGTTCCTAAGATGGGCACATGCCACAGATGCAGACGCCGATTAGTGTCGGTGCAAATGAACGGAACGAGGATCAATGTCAGACATTTACCATTTACCATTTACCATGGTTAAACGAAGAATAATAGATCTCTCTTAGAATCTCTTGTGCAAGATTTACAACTTACCGAAATCACTCAGTTGGTCATCGGTGGCGGATGCTTCGCGTTTGAAGACAACGTGCTGGGCCTGCTCCTTGTTGTTGCTCAACTCATGTGGCAGGGGTTTAATGACCAGATCGTGACCAATGCTGCCCTCCTGTAAAACAGTTTAGAGACGACGATCATTAGTTAGTTGGTTCAGGAAGAGTGAGACATAAAATATGAGAGCTAATCAGTAAAGATTTAATAAACAGGCTTAACATCTTCTACTTCCCACGATGCAGGTGCGATCATAAAAAATGTTTGAGCACATTTTATGAGAATTCATTGTTTACGAGTTTGTAAATAAGCAAAGTATCTTCAGCTGTCACTATGTCGGTTATGACAAGATCGTGTTGTTTAAGAACTTTTGAACAACAACTTTAGAATGAATCGTTGAAGGGCAAATGTTCCAAGTTTTATTATTCATTAAATTTTCGTATTACAATAAATTGAAACGCAAGTAGCCAAAAGAAAGGGTTTTTCATTAACACATTTCAGTTTATCGGTTTCTTTTAACAAGTAATAATAATTATTATTCTTTTTTTTAAATAACCGTTGCCTATATAATAATAATAATAATAATAAATATATAATATATATAATAATTAAATTACTATGTCAAATATTCCCTTCAAATACTTTTCGTTGGCAGTTCCCCAACAAACTAGCCAGTTGTTAAAGTCGCAAGTTATTAAACATGTAAAATGCCAACACGAGTCAAGTGTAGCGTTGCTTTAGTACTTTAGAATTGCTCTCGTGGCAAAAGTCGCTCAGCAGGCATATTAATAATTTACTACATTTGTTTATTAGACTCATTTGTAATATATCTGTGAGTCGCATGAATGAGCTGGCAAGACTGGCGAAGCAGTCATAAAAATTAGCTGCAATTTGCATAGCTGTACAATTTATGCAAATCTCTTGATCTAGATAAGAATATTTCTTGGGCGTTCGATATTTGTTTCTACCAGCAAACACAAAGTGGATACGGTTTTTATCGCCCCTGTAATTGCCATAATTAGCTAAAAAGGAGAGAAAAATGGACAAAGACCTTGAGAAAGGTTAACTAATTGAAAGCGAAACGTTTAACTAGAGTTTAAGTGCTGGCAATTGAAGTTTAAGATTCCAATTCATCAAACTAAACACTGAGCACTGACCGAACACCAAACTGAGGTAGCTTGCACCCACTCGAAATTGCCGCCTCCCTGTGGCGAGTTGGACCAATTAAATGCTATACGCTATAATTAAAATATTAAATATAAATTACAGCACATAGTTCCAAGTAGATTTTTATTAATGTGTCCGAAACACGAACACTGCCACGAAGAAACGGAAATCCACTGACTCAGTCATAATTACCTTTGATTTATATTGATTCCTTTATGAGTTTTGCCCAGATGACGAAGCTGAGATCTATGGCGTGTTTAGAACTTAACACTTCGAGTCGCGTCGAGTGAGTGGCGAAACAAAATATCGCATTAAAGTGCTGGCAACGAGTTCAATGTCCGCCGCATAACTAGCGTCTGCCAAATGCCAAGCAACATATAATTTTAGGCCATAAACAAATTGCCAGCAAATGCGGCGAATGCAGCAACAAATTGTCATTGATGACATGCCAGGCAAACTGCAGTTTGCAGCAAGCTGCAACAGCATTTTCATCGCAACTTCGACTGCGACTTGAAACCGACTTCAATGCCGTCCGTCTATTGAAAATTGAAAATGGAAAATTGCAAAGTGCGTTTCGCTGCACAGCTGCGATGGGTATTTGAGTTATGAGCGAGTGCTTTGCACTTGCGACATTTAAATGCCTGCGCATGGCGCACGGTGCGTATGATTAATGTGGTAGATAAACTCGTTGAAGCTGGCATTCAACTTGAAAGCGCCTTGTATGGCGCTGCAGACAAACAGTTATGGAAAGGGCTTTGCAGTGATTTCTCTCGCGATTATTGAATTCAATTGGCGCCACAGCATTTGCGCGAGTCATTTGAATGTGAATTGAATTTGCAGCAGTAATGTATTTACATATTTACAAGCGTGTTCCGCCTATTTTGGCAACGAACAACTGCCTGGCCAATTGGAGCAACATTTTGCTGTTGGCCAGCCACAAAATAAAACAGCAACAGCATTTTGGGCGTGTGCCGTGGAAATTTTTGTTGTACATTTATTTATTTCACTGTGCACAGTTTTTTTCTCGTTAATTTATTTAGCTCTTATTTATTTTGTTCGAGCCGAGTTCTTTGCCCCAGTAAGACGGCCGGACAAGTTACGGGTTTGTTGTGTAATCGCGTTAAAGGCAACAAGTTGTAATTTGGAAATTGTCAGGCGACGCAAATGCATTTAATAAATTACCCAAAACACAGATTTATGGAATATGTTGAAATAGGCGTTAAATTAATTAGCTTTTTCTTCTCGAATAAGTCAATTGGAAATGTGCTAGCAACAACGCAACGAGGAAAACAGCGAATCGCTTTTTGCGGCATTTTGGATGCCAGAAATGAAGTTGTCTACTTGTCTAGTTTATGTAATCACCCACAACATGATTGTTATATCTGGTTGCCAGTTACAAAAAGTTTCCCGTTGCCTGCCGTCTGTCTGCTGTCTGCTGCCTGCTGCCTGTTGGGTAGACAGGCGCTGTTATTTATTACACGGCTTGAGTTCAAAACGCAATCCCAGATCAGACCAGACCGCACCGCAGCCTTTCACACAGACACTGCAAGTCAGTCCGATTGTCTGTCTCTCAGCTAGACAAGCCACCAAAGTGGCACCTGCACATACAACGCCCAACTTGCCACTAAAGTCTTTGCATTGAGGCCAAAACCACATCACATCAAGCAGAGCTGAGCTGAGTTAAGCTGAGCCCCGCCTCGCTGATAAAAATCAATTGTCAATGCTGTGATGGATTTGTGATGCGATGATAATGATATTTGGCTTTGTCTATTGCTCGCTTATTAAAGCGCTTTAATTGCTTTTTCATATTGCAGAAATTAATGCGCACATCATCAACATTTTCGAGATATTTTTAAACCATTGTTTGGCAGCCCCATTGCATAATTTAAGACAATCTCAAAGTTCGCTGAACTGAAACACACACACACACAGACACGCCATCAAAATTAACTTACAATCAAAATTAACACCTTATGATGTTTGTTTTCGGCTTCTCCTTTGGCTGACAAAAGCCCAAAAGTATCCACATTCAATGTGCAAATATTGAAAATTGGCAGCAACCACATAACAGCAACAGCAACAGCAACAGCAACAACAACAACTACATCAAACAACAACTAAAACTACAAACAAAAAATATAAAAAATCATTTTGTGGTTTGTAATTTGGGAAATTAGCATAATTTGTGCGAATTCACGACACGAACACTTCGCCGATGGCCAGAGGAAGCAAAGGAAGCAGCGGGGGAGCAACTCTGATTGTCATTAAAAGGTTGTTTTTCTTGGTTGTTGCTGTTGTTGTTGGTCACTTTAGCTACTGTCGCAATGCTGACGATGACGTCACAAAGAACTCGCTTGCAGCTTCTACGAATATCTTCAGAAATTAACGCTCAAAGTGAATTGATTGGCGATTTCAGCAAATGAATGCTCACTTTGTTTAATAGCTTCAGTCGAGTTTAAAGACATTGTTTGTATTATGCTTAGCTAAAGTACAAATATATATAAATTAATTTTAAATCGATGTCAAGAAACTATTTACGTTTTTTGTACTGCTGCAAATTGATAAATAAACAAATAAATAACTAAAATTCTCTGTTAACATAAACAGATAATCAATTGATTTGCATTTGAATAGACAGTTTTCAGCAAACATGCCAAAATTGCAATGAATGGAGTGAGATATGATTGTCAATGAAAAATAATAATCTGCAAATAGTATATGATTTAGTTTTAGCATTGTGCAATAAAAGCAGTAAAAATACATTTACTAAATCAACTACTTTGGTATAAAAATAAAGTTGTGCAAGCTTTCAATTTATTTCGCTAAATTCAATTTATATATTTACATTTTATAGAGTCGTTTTCTGGTGCTTTTACTTGGCGAATAAAATAGAATGGCGAATAAATTATTATCTAGGTTCTATTTAAATGCACATAATCTTTTTATGTATTGAACAATTTATTTGCTCTAGTCTGAAATTAAAGCACACTCTATGTGAGCAATCGCCATGATAATTCAGACAAATGGGTATTTGAGAATAGTTGAAGGAAGATCAGAGGGCAATAGTGTTAGACATGTGTAGATGAGCAGATATTGTAAATGCTTACAGGTGAGTCTAGGTTATCAGGTAGTCGAGTACTCTCAATTAGAGTTGTTCAGTTTGGAGCAAGGTGTGTGTCGCCTATGCTTGTTGTTCTTTGAGTTTTGTTGCTGTTCTTGTTGTTGTTGTTGTTATCATCTTGGTCAAGGTTAAATCTAATCGGCGCTTAAGATCGCTGCTGCACGTAGTCATAAACTAAGCCAAAAGCAATAGCAACATCGACAACAACGACAACAATAACGACGGCCACAGCCCGAACAGTGTTAACAGTTTGTTTACATAAAGCGACTCGTTAAGAAAAGAGAATAAAAAAGCATAAGCTCAAGTGAACCCACCTTCGGGCAGCGCAGATACTCTATCTGTATCTGCAACTGTACCGCAAGTATCTCGCTGTCAATGAATATTTATAAGGCGGCGGCAACAGGCACCGCCCATGGTCAGGTAAAGAACAAGCACAAGAGCGTGGCCCACACCAGAGCAAGCGTCAGCGGCGATAGACGTTCTAGTCGTAAGCCGAAATGCAATCAATTGCAATCAAAATTAATTTGCTCACTCGCTTGTTTGGCAAAATGTATCTGCTAGATGCTTAACGCACTCTGCGCGCATTTTGGCATAATTTGTTATACATTCGTGTATCTGAATATGAATGTGAGTGTATGTGAGTACTATGCATGTGGTCTCCTACGAGTGCTGGCCGTCGTCGCAACAAGTTCAATGCGAACGGGGCAAGTCAAAGTGCGCTTTAAAGTTGCCGCTCCAATAACTTCGCATGACAAACAGCAGCCGCAACATTTGCTGGTCGGTGGACGGTGGACAGACGCTTAATGAAGTTGCATGTCAATGTCAGCTAAAGTCAAAATCAAGTCAAGTCAAAAACTCAATTGGCTGCAGTTATCCTTGCACTTAACAGCGTCTCAAGTGAAGGTCTCCCAAGGCTGTTCGCTTTGACAATTCTTGCCCCGGAATCTTGTGCAACACTTCGTGCTGCAATCCAATTCAAATGCGTCTCGAAAGTTAATTAAAAGCGATTTACATTTTAATTCAATTAAGCTTCAATTGACTTTCCCCCTGTCTGTGAGTGTGAAAATTGTGAAAATTGAAAACTGAAAACTGAAAACGAAAAAGTGCAGCTGCTGCTAATCGGCTTATGTGATCTTTGTGGGGGATATTCACGTAACCGATACCGCGCTATTAAAATGCAATCTGCTGCACGCTGAGGCGGGTGAATGGACACACTTTAAGTTGTTATCAAGTTGCTCCACTACCACATATTTGCAGTTACTGCAGGTGGGGGAGGGGTTCGGCAATTAAAAATCATTTTTCATGAGGAAATCGTCGTGCCCCGATTTGATTAAATAATACTTCACATAGACTATGTGCCTTACTTATATTTAGAGCGTGGCACGAAGTGCGGCAAATCCTTTGTGCATGCGTAAAGATCGCCAGCAGCTGATCTTGCTACCTGTTGCAAGTGGCACGTTAGTTGGCATAGCGCGTGCTAAACACTTTGTGACTGCTGGCTATCTGCATATGGCCAAGTTGCTGTTGTTATTGCTGTTGCCAGCTGGCAATGCGCGTTGTCGTTGTGTCGAATCAATTTTGTCTCAGTTTTGTTACAGCAACTGCTGCCAAACTGGAAACTTTAAAACTCACTTGAGCAACTAAATTTGCATGGACCAAACTCAAACATTATATTAAGATATATATATGCATGCGATATGTGGTGAAATTTGCAAATTTTTGTATAGATTTCAGTTGGGAAAAAATTAATGGCTTCATGTAGGAAATGTGGCGCCTGGTTTGAATTACTTAACTCATTAGACGAAAAATGTTTTACACACACACACACTGCGAAAGCTTCAAGTGAAACATAAACAATAATTATTTGCAAGTTTCAGCAAATCTTCATGTTAAACTAAATTCACTTGAATGCAATTAAGCAAAAGTGATGACCGCTAAACAATACTCTACGAACAGCAGCTGGTCACAAACCTTGTCACAAAGTTTTTGTAGCCGCTTATCGACATTTTCAATGGGTGCAGAGTATGGCGACAATATAATCAAAGTGGGAGCCATAAAATCAAATAAGTTATAAATGTCGTCAGCTGAAATGTGATGCATTTGAATGTCAGATCGCAAGACTTGGGCAACGAACGCGGCCCAAAAGAGCAAATCACATAAATTAAACAGATTTTAACACATTAGATTGGATGGCAATCGGCATTGCCGATGCAAATCAAAACAAATCAAAGCAGTGGCCGGTCAGCTGGTTCATAACCACACGCGATACATAAATATACTTAGAAATTGTCAGACACACACAGAACGAACTCAAACTTGTAGCGAAGACACATGTTCAACTCTGTGTAAATATCAAGGCTGAAGCGGCAAAGCAGCAAGTAAACAATTTGTTATTAAGGTGACGATGAAGAAGCTCACTCGGCCAGCTTGGCTAACTGAAAAACTAGTTTCGCTGCCAAAGACTTCTACCACTTAGCAGCATTGATGCTAACGCCGTTAGTGTTGCCTGTTTGCTGTACGCGTTTCTAATAGAGTTGCCCAAAATGCTGAAGCCCGTGTCCAAAATGGCAACGTGCTGTCGCTTTGGCTACCTAATAATTGTGCTGCCTCTTGATGCTTTTGGCAGTATTTATTAACAGTTGTTGTTGCTGAGGATGATTTCTGATCAAATGGCATAAATGCTTAATGCACATTTTTTGATCTTTAATGCGGTGTGCGCTAAATGTCAAGCTGAATGCAAAGGGCAATTTACAGAAAACAGAGGCGAAGTCATCATTTGTTCGCTTAAAAGGCAACATCCCAATACGGCATAATAAACGAAGGCTAATATAGTATACTATACTTGTGCCAAACCAAATTACAAATTCCACTGTCAAAATGTAAACTAAAGATTTATGACTGAAGAGTGGAAAGTGATTTAAAATCTTCGATGGAACTTCGAGTTACTCAATCTTTTTATAAGTGTCCAATTAAACATTTAAATACATAATTTGATTCAAGTAAAATTATAAAATATCTGCAAATTAATACTAACTAACAAAACAAGTTATTTTAGTAAAATATTTCTTATGTTAGTTTGAAGATTTCTAATAAATAGTAATTGACATTGCTAGCAAGTGTATCTGTTGGAAAGTTTAATGTGTTTATCGAAAAGGAAAGTTTATCTATAAAAAGAAAACCAGTTTTTTATACATCCTTCGGCTCTAAAATGTATTGATTTTGATATGCATGTAAAATGTTGCATGTCATTAATAAAAATGGTAAAATAAATATTAAATAAAAGATCTCAACAAACAAAGTTAAAGTTTTGCGAAAGAAAAGTTTTTGTCGCTTAGCCCACTTCTTCTCATTTACTTATTGTCAACGGATAAATTGTGAATAAAGCTTAAAAACAGTTAACCCACTGACACTTTATATTAAATATTTATAGATAATTCTTCAACATCACCGGCTAAATGCATGACCAAGTGTGGATAATATGGGTAATTTGCTCAGGTCGCATGCGACTTTGTCTCAAATCAGTTGCAGGTGCATTTTTAGCATTTCATGTGCAGAGATCAAACCATTGGATCTGTAGTGCGACCTTTTGCTTAATTTGTTTAAACAAAAAGTGGCGGGCAGATAGTTGAGTTGTGTTTGGCCTGACATTTGGCGTAATTAGCATTAATCAAGCTTGGCTATACGCGCAGTTGGCTTTGGCCCAAAATGCTTTATTTATCAGCAAATGGCACAGGCCATTTGTTTGATCTTGGCCACAAGGCATTAAAGCCTGGCGAGCAGAAAAATTATGATTGCTCTGCGCTCCGCTCGTACGCTCGTATTTGTTTTTGATGGATGATATGTTTTTTTTTTTATTTGTGATGTGTGTGGCTCGTTGTGCGGGTTCCCCTTGAGCTCGTTTCTTCATTGATAAATTTCAACGCACTTTACGCCGGTGCAACGTACTTTGTATGTGCGTAATTATATTAAACAATTAGCAGGCGCCAAGCTCTTAAATTATTATTGTCATCAATTTGCATATTTGCCCCAAAGGCTTTGCCCCAAGATGTTGGCTTTAATTAGCCATGGAAAAAGTACTACGATATCTGCGCACTGCTTACTGCGGATTATTGCCATAATTATTGCCGGGGCAGTCGAGCGAATAATTTCACATATTCAAATACTCGACCCAATGTCAAATTGATGGAGTTCGCTGCTCCAGAAACATTTCGCCTCCTCTGACAGCCCTCTGCCTTTCCCTTTCAACGAGCCTCGCCTAGAGAGCGAGTACTCGTAACTTAATGATCACAGTTGCTGCCCATTTGGCGGGCTGTGTGACTTTTTATGTAATCGTGCCACAGCCACAGCCAAAGCAGCAACAACAAATAGTGCGTGCCCCGGCCGGAGCGGAGCTATAATTAAATATGCCCACAAGACAGCAGACAGCTCAACAACAGTTACAACGACTGTACAAATTGTGCCGCGAGCTTGGGCAACTCGGCTGTCAGCAGGTTTGTGTCTTAAGTCTTTTGTTTGCACGGTGGTCGCAATGCGTAGATGCTTTATTGTTGAGAACAACAAAATGTGTCAGCTCGGCGACAACTGCGAAAGTGTCGTGCCCACTGTGCGCAGAATGCGGGTGTGTTGCAAAACAGTCCAACCGTCTAACAGAGAAATATGTATTTCAATCAGTGCATTGCAGTTTGGCTAAAGTGAGACGCTCAGTTTATGGCATCAACTATGCGGTGGGCCTAATTAAATGGCCATAAACGAGCGGGGAGCCGTTAACACAACTGCAGCCGAGAATCGAGAGATTGCGCAATTGTCGCGCTGCCTTTAGACAGATCTTCTGTCGATTCTTTATTATTTTTTTTGTGATGTTTTTAATTACAAGTCGGCGTTTTGATATTTTCAAGCTGATGCTGCTTAAGGTCAAAGCTAAGCCGGAAGACGGGCGCACAGGCAAACACACAGGCGAACGGGCAACCGGCCAGGCCAATCGTCTAACCAGTCAGCCAGTTGGCCAGCCAACTAGCCAACTAGCCAAGTAGTCAAGTAGCCAAGTTAGCACTGGCCGGCCGAACAGCTGCGCAGCGAGGCAGGCTTGCGAAATTTTCGCTGCTTTGCACTTCAAAATGTCAGCGAGCAAACATTTTGTACACAGGTATTATTTATGAATTGTTCAATTTTACAACTTTTCAGCATTTCCATGCACCTCGGCGCACTTGGCCATAACAAGTCGGTCAAGACGGCCGAGCCAGACATTGTTGTTTGACCTTTTATTGACCGACTGCTTGGCCAACTTGTCTGTGTAATTATTATCAAAAATACATTTTTTCGATTTTTGTCTAACAAATTAAAAATGAGCAAACGTCAATTAATTGCCAAAAAAAAAAAACCAAATAAAATAAAATAAAAATATGTTTAAAGAAGTAACCGGCCGAAGTGGAAACCTTGTTTATTGAAGCTGGCTTGTTATTGATTGACCCTATTGCTATGCATATCTGTTCGCTTATTGATTATTAATTTTTGGCATTGTGACATTTGCTTTGATCGCCGGTGAGAAACAATCAAACGATTTCAAGTCCAACGCTTGCCATTTGAGTGCGCATTGAGTTCATCAGAATTTCCCAAGCCAGTCGTGGAACGACTTCCTTCTGCATAAACAGAAATTCGCACTTAAATCTATTACGAGCATGTATTACGGGTTCTATTTCCGCCACAGGTTAAATGTTAATGGCCAATTGTTTTATAATTAAAAGCCATGACAATCTATCAGCATTTTTGGTCGCAATAAAATTTTCAAAATACCAAAAACTTGACATTGACCTTTAGCCAATAAAATTGATTTGAGAAAACGTGTAGAACATTGCTTACTGATTGCATTATTGAAGTCTGCTTGACGTACGATAATGTAGTTGCATAATTGATATATGCCATAAACAATATTCAATTATTGACTTTTGATTTAAATTGATTTTTATAGAATTTTGTAGGAAGGAAAAAACAAGTTGAGTAAGGACGTGACGAAACTGGTTTGTAATTAACAAGAATACAAACTATTTACTACATAAACGTGTTGTTGCATCCTGTTTCAATCAATCAAACTTTTTTTCAATTACTTAAAGATGGGCTTCAATTCTTAACTCATAAGGATCGCTTGCTGTTTGCATTATTGAAGTATGATGAACGATTATGTAGTTGCATAATTGAAATATGTCAGAAGCAATATTCAATTATTGACTTTTGAATTGAATTGTATTGAATTTTGTAGGAGTAATTGTTATTAACAAGAATACAAGTTAGTGTGGTGTTTTGTCATGTTTATACCAATCAAACTTTTTTAAATAACTTAAGGATGGGTTTAAATTCTTAGTTCACAAGAAACTGATTATAAGAAATACATCTATTTAAATAGTGTTTCTAAAAATTGATTTGTTCATTAATAGCATTTCAATGCAAAAAGCGGAAATTGCATCATGTTAACAAATGTCTGGTGTGTATTTTATCATATAAATGCTAGTCTCCATTAACATTACTACATTACCATCTCACATATTTCTATCCTCACTTCACTAACCTCTATGAATGTTAACGTAAGAAATAAATATCCCTTTTTTGTTTTCGTTGATTTTATTGTCTGGTTTATGGGGCCAGCAGCAGCAAAGCTATTAAAATAATTACAGGAAAATAATGCATCTTCATATATTATTTAATTGTTTGAAATTACGGCTCATTAGGTAGGTATGTAAGTGGGGGAATTAAACCAAATCTGTATTTCCTGGCACTACAAATATTTTACCCTAAATCTGATATGTAGTGGGCTTTAATATCCTACTTGCAATTAGCCACCAGAGTTTTCACTTAACAAATTGGTCAAGGTGCTCGATTAGGTTATGACGACGAACTCATGAGTGTTTTTAGTCGTTGTACTTGTCCGTTGTTGTCGTTGTCGTTGTGGTTGTGTCTTTGCAGCTGGCCATTTGACAATGTCTAATGTGTATCGACATGCAATTCACATTACGGCTGCCGTTTCGGTGGCCAAGCAAAGCCAAGCCGCGATATAAATTAATGCTTAATCAGCAGAAATTGTCTAAATCCGCAAATTATGCGCAGCGCAAGTGGCAGGCGTTTAATTGTAACTGCCCCAAGTGCAGCCCACAACAAGTGGCGTGTACTATTCACATTTCGGTGGCCATTGAGACAGACAATGGTCAACCAGCTTTTGGACATAACAATAGTGAGCAGTCATAACAGTTAGGTGGTCAGGTTAACAGAATCAATAGAGAGCAGGCTGGGGGCGTGCTAATTGAAATTCTTGTTGCACGTTTATTGATTGCTATGCTGTCGAGCTGACCTTGTGTGGACAATGTGGAATTGGGCATTGTAAAATCGAGCACTTACCATTATCAAATCGCCCGTTTCCATGTGACGACGCATCAGAATTGCAGCCATGTTGTGCTCATCCTGAAACACCTCGCCAATCTCATGTTTCTGGTGCTGTAAATGAGAGAGAGAAAGAAAAGATTCGAGTTTAGATAAAATACACATTTGATTGATCCGGTCAATTAACAAACAATTTGGATTTGTATGGTCGCATTCCAAGCATGCCAAGGGTAGACCAACTTGGAGCTGGTCAAACTAAATGTAAAGCAATTTTTTATAGAGAAAAAAAAAGCTGCAGGTCTGTAATTCTGTTTGTTGGCCAAGACAAAAAGAGGCAAAGCGCGTGGTCAGCTGGCAGCTGCATATTAATTAAACAACGCCAATGGCAAGAGTTGGAGACAGCCGAGATTAAGAGACACACTCGAGGCGAGCTGAGAGAAAAAGAGGGAGAGAGAGCCAGAGCGAGAGAGAATCGTTGTCTGCGTGGGCTTATGCGGCAGCGGAGCTTTGATTTATGCACTCGGTCAGCAAATGTGACGCCTCAGCATGCACGTCACTCATACGCCGTGTGTGCCGTGTTCGCTTTGCCTGCGCCTGACCATGAAAACTTAAACTTAAACTAAAGCTTAAGCTTCTGACATTTGGCCAACTGGCTGTTGATCTGGTTTTTTTAAATTGTATCTCTTTTTTTATGTTGTGTAAGCTATTCTTGCAATCCTTTGACATCGACATTCGTGTGTTTTTTTGCATGCTTTTCACACTGCCAATTTTTGTTTTATTTTTATTTGGTTTAGTTTCAAGGCAACTCAGATTGCCGAATTTGAGCATAAGGCCCAGGGGATATGCATGGATTAGCATAGATTTATTTCACTTGCGAACGGACGTACGAAAACCAAATTGTGCAACTAATTAAATTAATTGCCGCTGCGCCTGCCCATTAATTCTGTAATAAATATCAAAATAAATGTAATCTGACACTTGACATCAGGCATTTGGCATTGACTGCGTATTGGAACAGACCAGGCCAAATCCGAATCCGAATCTAAACTTGAACGACACAAAACTTGTCCGCGGCGCTCTATCAAATTACAAGCATAAATCATTTTCATAACTGGCCAAAAGCACAACAAAGTCAAGAAATGAAATATAAAAAAATTGCTGTGCAAAACTAAGCCAAGTGCCAAAATCAAAGTCACCAAATGGCCACTGGCCAATAACGAGCCTGTCTGCGTCTGCGTCTGCCTGCATGCGATGAAAGCAGCCCGAGAAACCGCATTGGCCATAAATCAAACACAGATTATTCGCACACAATGGAGCAGCCGCCGAAGATGTGGTTTGCAAATTGAAATCAGTGTCCAAGACACATAGTTGAATGAGATATATGCACGCAATATTCAGCCAAGCATTTAGGAATAATGACGTGAAGAGAAATTAATTGCGTAAAGCAGAAATTACTCAAAGAACATTAAACACGGCTGGCGGATGAACTAGTATTTCATAAGGAACTAAATTAAAAGATCTAAAGTAGATCTGACAAAAAAGTACTAAGTAAATCTAATAATCATCAATATATAATATATGCGAACATCCCTCAATTAAAATACCCGTGTAAAAAATATTCTTTTAAAAATTAACTTATAATCGTTAAGATAAATTGTAACTAAAATATGAAAATAAAAAAAAAAAACAGAAAAACCAATAAACAATGCTTTAACAACTTTTATAATTCTACTGATTTAACGAATTGGAATTCAAGAATTTTAGCGAATGATTTATTCTTTAAAGATTATAAATTTTGAAGTAAAATTTAAGGGTTGATGAAAAGATAAATATTAATAAAAATATATTCATTGAAAAAGTGTGGCACGTTTAGAGCAGCTCTGAAGATGAGAGTAAGCCAGCCGATCAATTCCTTGAGTTAACATCAGAATTTTTCTGCTGGTTAAACAAATCAATGGGTTGTCGCCCAGGCATGTCGGATTGGGGGGCGTGGCCAGCGGTTGTCTTACGTTTGGCCGCCAAAACATGTTGACACGCAAACGCACCACAGCACACCGGCCAATAAATAGTAATTTTCATGTGCAACAAACATTTATGGCTTAATTTGTTGTTGTGTGCGTTGTTGTTGTTGTTGTTGTTAACGGGCTGGCTGACATGTCTTGGCTAACGACCTTGTGGAAATAAGTTCAAAGCAACAAGAGCGACCCCCACACCAAATGGCTCACGTATTTCTCTATTTCTGTATATATTTATATTTCTATTTCTAATTCAGCTGCCAACTGCCAACTGGCAACTGGCAACTGGCAACTGGCAAGAGTGAACAAGAATCAAGGCACTTGTTGTCCATGCGGCCAAGTGTGTTTTGGCCACATTGCTGAACAGCCAGTGTCCGGTGGCCACTTAACGTGCCAAAAGACTCGTTTATTCTGCTGTTGTTGTTGCAGCTTTTGTTATTCCTTTTTTCTTTTTAACAATTTTTCTTGTGTTCTCTTTTTTGTTGAGCTGAGTGCTCTTGAATTGACTTTGCATACGGCTTGACCAATTTCCTTTGTTAACTCGTTGACAATTGTGCCCGTTTTGGCTGCAAATGCAATTTTAATTAGCCAACACGCTGCATGAATTCTACAATTGTAGAATTGTCAAGTGTTCAGCTGTTGTTGTTGTTGTGGTTGTTGCTGTCGCAGAGTCGCAATTGGCGTCAATTTTGTATTTTATTAACGGCGTCGTAAATTTTTAATTACAAATGGCAACAAGACAGGGCATTTAAAATAGATCTCGATATGCCATCGAATTGGTTTTGCAATTTTTCAATTGGCGCATTATGCAAATCACACTTCTCACTTCTCACTTCACGACCACAGACAGTTTTGGGCTAACAGTCTGGCCCCAAGGGCTCCAGTTTGTTTGGCTTTGCGTATTTCGCATGTTATTTTTATAAATTGCGGCTCATTAACAATTTTTATGGGGCAACGAGTGAAATACGCTCACAGCAATTAGATGAAAGATTGTCGGGTCATCAACCAAAATGGACACTTAACTAAAGAGCAGCTTTCTAGCTGAGTGTAAGTGTGTGGGTGGCATAATGGAGAATTGTTTGGCTTCGAGAAAGTAATAGACCACTTCTCTCCGTCTCTCTCTCTCTCTCTCTCTCTATCGCTCTATCTCTGCAGCGAGTTTAGCAAATGCCCAGCGGAAAGTAAGTGAATAAAAGCCGCACTCGATTTGTAACTACTTCCTGGCAGCGCTTTGGTTACTTCGTTATGCAAATTAGCGCAAAAGAGAAAGAGACCATGGCCAAAAACAAATGACTTAGACAACGAACTTGACGAAGTGAAAATTAGCCTTTGAACTTTTGTGCGAACCTCTCGAGCCGCCCAATTCATCACAGCTTATTACCGCGCCTAGCCTCAAGCTGAGGCTTGTGCAGGTATTCAATTTGCCATTGTTTCTCAAATGAAAGCGAAGTCAGTCTTTGGATTTTAGAAGTTGTTGTACGGCTTCAAAAACCCACGCTGCAATTATCCGAAACTGCGACCGTGTTTTTTTTTTTTGGCCAATACGCACATATTTGTTTATGTGTACATAAATCCAAACACCGTTTAACCACGCTAACTGACAATTAACGCATTAGCAGGCGACAGCGACAGCGACATCGGATTTAGAGTGTGGGCGTTGCGTCGTCGTCGCTGGTTACGCATACGACGCGTTGGCCGCGCGCATAATGATTTCCATTTATCGCTGTGTGTTGGACTTGATTTGCCGTGCGCGTTTATTACGCACCAATATGCACAGTGTACACTGTACACTGTACACTGTACAACATACGAGCACACACAATGCCAGGCACAGATACGAGCACAACACAGAGTTGACTTGATTTCAATGTTCGGTTAGACGGACAGACAGACAGACAGGCTGGCTTGTTTACTTTGGTTTTGTTTTGGCTATGCTCTTCTGGCCGTCACAATGCCAAGGCTTTTTTCATTTACCTCAAAGAGCGACTCATTGTCGGGCCCATTATTTGGCTAATTACACATTTCATTTTGGCCAGCGATGATCAATGTTATGATTATGTCAGATTACTTCAATTGTTTGCGGATCAGCCGAAAGAGACGGATACAAGCGAAAGAGAATTTGACTGCAAGATTGAATCAATATCGAATAGGGCTTACAATTTTATATAATATAAATATTGAATTGAAAATTTTAATTTTTTTTTAATTAAATAATATTTGAAATGAATAACATAGTTGATATCGATTATTAAAAAGTTCACAATTTGGTATAGGGAAATTGCCAAAGAAAAGTTATATTTAATCTGTAGTTTATTTGAAATCAACCTGTTTGTGAATGCATATCGAATCGAATAACGTCTAAAGTCAAAATTTGGTATCAACAAAATATCGATACAAAGAAGTATCAAATTTAAATTGTACTTAAGTGTAATCTTGGTATCAATTGCAATTAAGCCGTTTATATAAAAATACTGGCTTCTATTTATGATCTACATGTCAGCTTTGTGCCCCATACGCCTTTATTCAATTAAATCTTAAATTTATTTAAAACTTTTGACATTTAATAATAGTTTGCTTGTGAGAGACGCCAACTTCCGCGCTTACTTCAAGCTTTCATTAAATTTGTTGGTTGCCACCGACAGATAAGCAAATTTCCCAAGGCAGAAAAACTAAAAACAAAAACAACTAAAGCAAGAGCTAGTCACAGCGGCTGACCACTCTCGTTACGAGGTACTCAATACTGTATTCGCATTCGTACTTTTATAGTGCAAAAAAGGGAATGAACAACCTCGACTCGGCTGTGAGATTGAGTTTGAGTTGAGTTTGTTGTTGCAGCGCTGATTGTGTGTACTGTAGTTGAGCACAGGCTACAAAGCAACAAGCCGCACCGCGTTAACAATAACTGCAACATGAGCATGGCCAACAACAACAACAACCACTGCTCAGCAACAAGACAACAATAACACAGGCTGTCAGGCAACAAGTCGGGAGCATTATGCAACCAGGCAAAGCAATTGCAGCGTCAGCAGAGATCGCAGAAAAAGCTAGCGAAATGCAAGCAACTACAGCCTCAACTGCTTTCTATGCGATAGTCTGGTAGGCAACAACTTGGCTCGGCACGGCTCGACTTGGCCGAGTGGGAGAGACAGTGAGACAGTGAGCTAATTTCGAATTCATTCAGCTGCCAAACGTTGGCCATAATCGCCAGCTCATTAATCAAGGCAGCCTTTCGGCGCCTCGCAACGTTTTGCTGCACTCCAACTTGGCAGTCGTTTTGCAATGGCAAGATACTCCAGTTACCAGCTACTACTAGTAGCAGCAGCATTTGCTACTTTTTCTTAATTACAACTTCTCTTCTACTACTATTTGCATCACTCCAAATCGTCTGCTTGTGAAATGCGCTCCAATTGCCTTAACGGCGTTTTAATTATGCGCGGAGCCACGAAAATGCATTTTTCGCTCTCGAAACTTAATTAACTTGCTTTCAATTCGAAGCGGCTTTTGGCCAAAGCTCCGCTCTGAGGAGAGGAAGCACCTTAATGCGATCGAATAATGCACATTCATTGCCCAAGTCTTTTGTTATTGTGTTTTGGCTTTTGTATTTTTATGGTAATTGAACTGAATCGTCTCGGCACGGCTGCAGTTGGCCGCAGGTTGCCAAGCCCAGGGAACTGGGGATTGTTCTGCTTTTAAGGCTATTTGCCAATCAACTCGCGGCATATTTACATATGCGTCAAATGGGTTCCGTAAGTTGGCGAGGCGAATCTATTAAATTCCTTTCAAACGCATCAGAATTGGTTCCTTTTTGCAATTACATTTGATATTTTACTTAGTAATTGTTTAGAGCAGATTGCTCACGAGCAATGCCGACCAATTTGTAATGGATTTTTCGATCGTAAATATTTTTCCTGTTTGCAAGAAAATTCGCTATGCCCATTTAGATGGCTTCCATGGTGGCAGGCTGAGGCCGAGCAAACCTGCACCTTTATTTATATATATATATATATATTGTATGTTGTGTAGTATTTTATTTTATTTAATTTTTTGCGCCTGACCTTTGGTGGGGCCTATCTATGAGTTGAATGCGGCTGTGGGAGTGCCGTGCGACGCCTTGTGTTTGCCTATATTTTTGTGGCAACAGCAACAGCGTCAGCAAAATAAATTGCAAAGAAAATTTTAGGGAGTTGCCCGTGCAGCAAAGACGCCTTCATTGCTTGCGCCGATATTGAATGAAAATTTCACTGCACGAATCGCAGTTTCATTTCGATCGTAAGCAAGCGATGCAATTAAAGTTCAGACTAATTTTTGGAAAGTTAACTTCTGACACTCTGATACAAATATTTGATTAATTTAGCCTGCGAAAAATACGATTTTCCCTTTCCAAGTATGTCTTAAAGCTTTTGTTTAGCAAGGTCAATCTAACAAGCGGTCAACAATTTCCCGCGTGCGGTTATATTTCTCATACTTAAGTTAATTTCCAAAAAAAGCCACAAAAGTTGCCAAAAAAATACACACACACACACAATAATAGACAGACAAAAATGAACCCATTCATGCCGCAAATTAGAATAAATGTTTCGGCTGATGGAAGGTCTCTCAGGTAAAGTGCTGCCATTAGCAAAACTGAAAATCGCATTCAACAAATACAAAATAATTCAATTGTTGTTGTTTTGATGTTGATGTTATGCTCCACAGCCGCAGGCCATTTGTTTGTGGCGCTGTGTCTGTTACTTTGCCTTTTTGTGGCATGAGTCAAAGTTTTTCTTGCAGGCGAAAAATAATTGCCAAATCACAGTCACACTCGGAATCGGAAAATGTCGTGTGTACGAGTGTGTGGGTTTTGCGGTAAAGTTGCATAAAACCCAAACGCAACAAAGCCAAAATAGCCACGTCGCATTTCATTTTAATTAAAAATAAGCCCAAAAATCTCCCAATAAAATTATACACACATAAATCTTTCCGCATTATCACACATAAATCACGAAGCGGCCAAGCAACCAGCCGAGAGAGTCCGACTGACTTCGAGACTAGAGTTTGCCTGTCGCCTGACATGACATTTCACTTTCATTTCCGAAGTTTTTGTGTGTGCCGCGCATTAAAATCATTTTTTTATGCACAACTAAGTACATAACTGACTCCCCTACCATTTTACGATTTACCCAACGCCGAAAGTCAAAATGCGATCGATTGATTGCCCAAAACTCTGGCATCAAAAAACAAACGAGGGGGAGACTCATAGCACTCGTAATAACAATAAAAAATTCACTTGCACTTGCGCTGCGACCCCGCCCAATTTGCCAAATGAATTTAAATGTATATCAATATAGTTATATGTGCATGAAGTTCATGTGAAGAGGTGTATGGAGTCAGCGTCCACGGTAGCAAGGCAAAAGAAAGTGAGCACTTATAATTGAAATAAGTCACGTTCATGTTCATGGCAAAGTCAGAGACACGAAAAGTGCTTTCTGTGTGGGTTTAATGTGAAATTAAATTGCTTTTAGCCATGTTAAGGCATGTGAAAGATAAATTGAAGTGAAAAAGACGAGTAAGAACGAACAAACTATAAAAACTATATATTTTGCATACAACATACTTCATCAAACCGTTGCAAGTCAATTTATGTTTAGCTACTTTGTTTAACAGCTTTTTATCATGCATTCGAAGAGATTCAAAAATGCACAATAAACGCTTGCGATATACTATAAATAACATCGTAAATGATTTTATCACGGCATTTATTATGTGCAGCAACGGAAAAGATGTATATATTCAAGAAAATGTTAATCTATAAAATCAGCTAGTTAATGAAGTTGCTGTTGTCTATAAATTTTAGTTATTTAAAGCTTTAGTGTTTTTTTGGGTACTTTAATAATATTAATTACGTTGCACAGTGTCGCTTGCTATTAGAAACAATCAATTGTCGCTTTAGTGTCAACAACTTATCTGGCTGTCCGATTTATATAAGCCGATTTCCGCACGTCCTTGACTTTAAAATTGGATTTTCTACACATTTTTGGCAGCTAATTACACAACAAGCAATGTAATTAAACATTAGCTCTACAGTAGTTCCCGCCACAAAGACATAGTCTAAACCAAAGTCGGAGCCGGCGGCGACGACGACAACGGGGTCTAATCTCTTTATCACACGGCCAATTAATTTTGATTAGATACAGGCAATGCATAGACAACTTCAAACAAAATGTACAACAAAAGTGAACAGAAAAGCACAAGAGAGTGGCAAACGAAGCGCAACTAAAGCGAATGTTGATAACAAACAAAGTGCGAGTAAGCGGAAGACGAAGCGCCGCACAAACGAAATATAAATAAACAAATCCAAAGAAAAAGAAACAAAACAAAACACAACGTTACAAATTATGATGTAACAATGAATGAAAGTGCAGTAAAACATTAACTTTAAAGAAACCAATCAAATGGTCGACACCGAAACGTGCCCAATACAAATAGCAGCAATTGCTTTGTATTCGATCTGATAATTTCCCCTTATAATTTCAGTTTTCAGATTGGCATTGACTTACCTCCTCATTGACTATCTCCTGCATGTCCAGGCCATGTGTAGCATTCGGTTCGCTGCCCACCGACCACATGCGCAGCTCGTGCGGCGCTCCCTTGAACAGTCCCTGCGTGGCACGCAACGTGAGATTCATGTGGCGTCCAAAGGCGCTGAACGAGACATTGTGCGCCTTGATGGCACTGATGTCGGCGCCCAGCAAATGATTGCCGCCACCGGCGGCTGCCTTTTGCTTCAGCTCACTGTAGTAGGCGTTTTTGCTCAGATCCTTTTTCACATGATGCGGCGGCTGCGAATTTGCCACCGGAGATTCGCCGATGCTGCGACGCTTGCGCTGGAGACCGGCTTGGGGCGTGTGGTGCAGCAGCTGGACGAGCTCATAGTCGGGCACTGCATCGTGTGAGTCCACATGGAAAACTGAATGCAGTTGCTCTGGTGACATTTGTTTGTGCAGCTGGAGGAGGAGATGAGAGAGTCAACATGAGATTTGTGTAAATATCGTACAGAGATCGCCGCTGGGCAGCAACAAATTGTAGCAATTGTTAAACAATTGATTGTGAGAAAGAAAAAAAGCAAAACCAAAACCGAAAATTATCAATAATTCAATGCAATAAAGGCATGCCATGATCACAAGTGTTTATACGGTTATACGCGTACTTTTATACGGTTTTTGTTTGCACGGGCACTCAAGTGGTCTAGAGATTAACGACTCAGCCGAGCCGAGCTGAGCTGAGCTGAGCTCAACTGAACCACGGTTCGTATCGCGTAGTATCTTCAGCAACTGGGTCAGGGTCAGAGCGTCGCATGCTGTTTGGATTTGGATTTCTATGAGGCCTGAAGAAACCCAAAACTAATACGGTTCAAATTGTTTGCGTGTTTCTTAAAATTGGAAAACACACTCTTATCGGCAATGCGTGTACAAGTATACTACTATACTCGCAACTCGAATCAAGAGCTCACCCAATACTTGCGTCTTTTAATTAATATTTTATTTGTTGTTAATGCGAATTTAATTTATACGCTTTTAATGTTGCTCAATTTGCTGTATGCCAACAATGGACTTAGCCAAATACAATAATCACATAAAACAATAGTATTTAGCATTTAGATATTACTGTGATTCTAACCTTTAATATAATTGTTATTTGTTAATTGCTTTTAACACAATTTTCTTTATATTTGAAATTATAAATGAGGAACAGGATAGTATTTATTATTGTTCCTAAAAAAATATTCATATTCATGCAGCAAAACGCTTTGACCTGATTCTTATTTGCAGAATTTCCGGTTGGGAGCAAAGCAATTTAAATGCGTTTTAACATCCATTCATTTCCATACGAGTTTTTCACATACTTATTTGGCAAATCTATTGCATAACCTGCAGTTCCTATTTCGATTAGTCGACATGGCATTATTTATCAACATTTTTGCGGTTGTACGATTTCCATCTTTAATTTGATTTTTTTTTCGTTCCTAATCTACGCTCGCATTTCCGTCTATCTGAATATCTTTGCCAGCGTTATTTATCGCATGCATTCCAAACAACAACAGCAACAAATCGACAATTCACAAAAAATTTGTTACAGGGTCAAATTCAGACAAACTAGAATTTCCTTTAACAAACACAGGCCACAGGCCGCTCACGGGTAAAAACAAAAGACTTAGACAACGAACTTGCTTGAAAGTATCAGGCGCGCAAGACGCGGTGAAATAAAGAGTCTGGCTGACTGGCTGGCTGGCTGGTTGGCAATTTAGGCAAATTTCTTGAATTTCGAGGCTCCATAAACGGATAGCCGCATCGGAATGACTCAAAATTGTACAGCAAATGACGACAACAAGAGCAGCAGCGACAGCAACAACAACAACAACAACCACAAGAGTAACAAGCGTGAGCCAGAAGATGACAAGGTAAACAACATGAGGTCTGCCGGAGCATGGAAAATATTTGTTGTCGCTTTTTTACTATGAGTGTGTGTGTGTGTGTGTGTATGTGTGTGTGTGTCTTGTATAACAGTTAGCGTGATAATTCTGTTTTAATTGAAATGCAAGCAACGGCCGGCGAAATGAGGCAGGCGCCGCAAATGAGTTACTATAAATGAGTCGAATGCGATGACAGGTGAACAAACGGGCAAAGAGCTGAAGAAAACAAGACACAGACAATGCCAAAGAGTTTTTACTTTCATTTGAAACGTGTTTTGACCACGCGAGGAGCAGCAGCAGCAGAAGCAGCAGACATCTCTTGGGGATCGACTCCGGCCTCAGTCGACTGCAGATTGAGCAACTTTTGCCCATTGAAAGTGAAACTGATGACGCGTTGCGCCAAGTTTCCTCTCTGAGTGTAAATTGAGTGCGATGAGTACTCGCCAAAAGAGAGTGTGAGTATATGAGTGAACATACGAAGATCGTTGCTGGCTTAGGGTTTGCTGAACAGCACTTGCAATCGAACATTTGGAAAGCTAAATGCACCTGCAGCAAATTGCAATATGCAAATCTGGAATGAGGCCACACCCAAACACCAAACACCAATCAACACTTGGGGTCTGTTCAGCATGTATTTAGAGATCGAGATATTCGCCACAGAGCCCTTGCTGCCAATTAATTGCAATTAATGGGAATCAACAGCAAATTATGCAAAAAGTGGCCATTTGATGAACAAGATCAAGCGGCTGTGATTAAACTGTAAAGTCAGGGATGCAAAATCCAGTCGGTTCATTAGCACAGCAATTGTTCAAGTGAACCAGTTGGCACGACAATGAATAATGGGAAACTACTTTTGATTGATTAATTATGTTTATTACTTGCTATAAATTAGTTATTCAATTTTCCTAAAGTTCTCTTGTATTTTAAAATTGAGTCTAAGTAAATATCTGATACGACAATTGTTCCATTTAAACAGTTGACACGTCAATGAATAATTTTAAACTACTCTTTATTGGTTATTATATTTTTATTCTTGCTATAAATTATTTATAAGTCATTTGGAGTTTATTAATATTGCATCAAACATTTCGAGAATCTAGGTAGACAACTGAAACTACGTCTGATCTCTAAAAGCCGCATTAGCCGTGTTCTGAAGACCATCAAAAAAACTAGTAACATTTAGCGCTACAGCTTGCCTGAACCAGTGAACTGAATCCCCGGCTAATCATTCATCGATGGCTCACAGCGACTGCGACTGCGACTGTGACTGTGACTGCGACAGCTGCGACTGCTGGCGATTTGTCCGGTGCGGCGCGCGCTTTAATTTCGACGGGGTGCAATGACGGATATTGTGAAATTTGTGTTTGTAATTTGTGTGGCTAGCTGGGGCTGAGGCTGAGGCTGATGTTGTTGTTGCTGTTGCTGTCAGTTGTTGTTGCTGGTTGTCCGGTTGTTGCTGCTGTTTTGTGCGCGCAATTACTGAAATTGTCTGATTACTCATACGCCCGATATAACCGGCATGGTGAGTACGTCTGCGACTCTGACTGCGACTACTTAAGTGCAGCAACAACAAGAGCAACAACATCGACAACAGCTATAAACAAACTACCAACAACATTGTGTGGCCAGCAAGCAGCAGCCATCAGCGCTCAAGCCAAAGTAAAAGGTGTAGCCGCCATATTAGCGCAAAAAGTGTGCTTCAAATTGGCAACGGGGAGGCCAATACTCTGTTTATGGCAAACACACACTTATCTCCAGCTCATGGTGTGTATTATGTGTGTTGTCTGTTCGCCGTTGTCGTTGTCGTGTGCGTTGTGCAATTTTCTAGCCCGGTCAAAGTCAACATCAAAATCAACGCCTCTCGATACGAATGCTCGGAAGAGTGTCACTCGACCTTTTGCTTACCAACCATACAAAGAAATTATGTTCACTTCAGCTGCGGGGGGCGGGGGCGCGGAGGAGGCACACTAATAACATAACAACTCCTTGTGTATTTGTATTTGTTTTTTTTGGGGGCTTTTCGTTGGGTGTGTTGACCTTGCCGCGCGCCTGACAAGCGCCGGAAATTAGCAAATGCTTCTGCTGGCGCCAAATTTCGTTCGTTTTTGCTCTTTCCCTTTCGGCGCTTGTTGTACATTTTATTTCGCATTTGTTTACAAAATTAACAAAGTGTGAAAAGTTCAGGGTGTAGACACCATCTGAATTATCTAAGGCTTTAGGTTTGTCTCCAATTGAAACGTTTTCTACCTTGCATGTAGCTTAGAATACTTGTTTTAAATAGCAATTTATTATGCTTAACTCTGCATCGTTTTGATAAATGTTTTTAATCTTCTTGATTTCTTGATTCTCATCTGCATTTGTGGAATTTATCCATTATCCATCATTCTTTTGTAATAGTTATCTCAAAGCTCTTAGTCACCCACCCTCGCACACACAACAACACACAAACACACTCGCATAGTCAGTGGGGAACGTGACCCAAGCTCGAATGGAACCCAAAGATAAAAGTCAAGCGTGACAAGCAGTCACAGCAGCGTCTGACAAAGGCAAACAACAACAACCACAGCAACAGCAACAGCAACAAGCAGCATTGGCAACTACTGTAACAACAACAACAACAACAAGCCCAACGAATCGTGCCTCACAAATTTCAAACGCTAAATGTTCTTGATTTCACAATTAAAAGGCTTAATACATTCGGCCAGCCAGAGTCGCAGTCGCTGTCGCAGTCGCAGTAATAGCAACTGATATTCCCGGCCAATATCTGAGGAAGAGAATAGAGACGCAGGCGAATTCATAATTTTGACAGCACATAAAATATAACTAGACCAGCAGCAGTATCAAACTGCAATTGGCTGAGTCATGCAGCTACCACGAATCGATTCTTGCAAATTCTGCTGCCAGTTTCATGTTGCTGTTTGTTGTTTGCTGTTTGCTGTTGACTTTGCCTTGTTGGCTTCCATCATTTTAATGCTTGGTTGCAATTTGAAGGGCCTCGTCATAGTTGCTTTTTACGCAGCAAAAACAACAAAATAGTCAACTTTAATTGCAGCTAAACTCGCAATCGGATACTGAGCCTCAGCCGTAGTTGTTGTGTTGTGCAAGCGGCAGCAGCAGCGGCAGCATCTCAGTTAATGGCCAAAAATGAATGCAAAGCAGACTGTAAAATTTGCACGTCTGATATGGAAGTGTCAAGGAAGCAATTGAGATATTAACTCAGACAGCAGGGACAAAGAAATATTTGACTACGGCGTGCAGACAAAATTGATTTATTAGGACTAGTTTTGAGATTTATGTATTTTTAGAAATAATTAATCAAATAAATCAATCACAACACATGTACTTCATTCAATACCGAAATTAGCTATTTGCGATGTGAGAATCATATTTATTTGAGACTTGTTCTGAGTTTAATTTGATTTGTTCCGTTCGACAAACATGTTTTTAATTTTTGTTTATTTTGAAAAGAGCGCAAAACTCGAATTAATTCGTGGCGAAAACTTGTTTTTAGTAATGCCGATGTTACTGTAATTTGACACCGGAATTCAGTTGGCAAACCATAAAGAATTGTAGCCTAAAATGATCTAAGCGCGTACATAAAAGAATTATTGCTGCCAAGCCCTCTTTATAATATATATTGCTTGCATTAAATCATAAATATCTCTGGAAAAGTGTGAAACAAACAACAACAACAACAACAATAGCGAGGGGTGCGGGATGCATTATAACAAGAAAAGCAATCAAAAGGCATTGCTTGAAATAATTACAAGAACTTTTTACGTTCGACCTTGGCCATAATTCGTCGGCGCAGCTTTTTCTTTGAGACAAAAGCTGAGCGTGCGTTTGTTTTTCAATGAGTGCTGAATACAAGCGAGTACACTCAACCGTATTTATGAGTACTCGTTTTATTAACAATGCCATATGTCGCTTACAAGTGTGCGTGACAGAGACAGAGATACTCATCGAAACATAGAGAGAGCGAGAGAGTGAGACTGAACTGAAGTGAAGTCAGAGACCGATTCCATCGTGTCTTTTGCTCGCTTGAAATAGTTTTGTAATTTAATTAATATACAAAAAATGTATTTAAATGCCAATTACGCACAATGCAAATGACAATGAAATTGACTTCTTGGCGGTCATTGTTGTTGTCATTGGCGTTGTCGTTGTCGTTGTTGTTGTTGCTGTTGTTGAATCAAATATAACCGTTAACTGTCATTGTCTTATCCGAGTTGCCCCCCAAAATGGGTTTTATTGCATTGAATTGATTGATGAGTTATTCGAGTTAAACCGAAAAACGTGATTAACAGACAGGGCTGAAATTACGATATGATATTGATACTGAAATCGATATTGTACTTACATCTGGCAGTGCCTGGCATATTGTGCTGGCCAATAGGAGCGTGATTGTGATTGGGCCCAGTATTGAGAACATTGTTTATTGTCTATGAGTATTTGATCTTAACAAAACTAAAACTGCAAAGAAATGAAACAAAAAACCAAATCAATAAATGTGGAAATCAACATTATTTTTAACCAATAACAGCAATAATAAAGTAAATAATAATAATAACAAAATAACTAGAAATTAAAAAGAGTCAATCATTTACTGTTTAATTAATAATAATAAAACTGAAATAAATATATAAAAATTAAAAATAGATAACATGTAAGATATGCTCTTGACAAGTACAACAACATTAAGAAGTTAATAGTGCAATATTGCAATTATTATTAACTACTTGTGTACGCAAAATCACAATTAAATTCACATTATTTATAACACTGTTTTGTATGTGTAAGTTGCATACAAAACGCATGCTTCTGCCAATCACTCCCTCCCCACTTGCCACTTGGTCACGCCTAAATGGGCTTTTTGCCCACAAGCCAAGTTTGCTGTGGCATCCTCTGGCCATTCAGAAACTGTTGCAACTGCAGAGCTTTTGTTGTTGCTGTTGCTGCTTGTACGATTAATAATTAGTATTTATTGTACAAAACCTACTTTTCTGGCCCGTCGGCTGTAATTAATTGTTGCGTAAGGCCAAGAAGTTACAGGCAGCTGCAGCAACAGCAACAATAACAACAGCAACAGCTACATCAGCAATGAAGAGCTGTTTGTTGTACATCCGTCCGGGCGTAAATGCCATCGAATGCGGCTAATTGTCAATAATGATGCAGCGATGCGTGGCAAGAGGCGGCAGCATCCACATCGACATGGCCAGACCTTTGACAAACCAACTGAAAACAAACAGAACTGCCCAGCAACAAAACCAACAACGGCATCAACAACAACAGCAGCAACAACAGACTGCGACAGCGACAGCTGCGATTGCATTTTGCAATTCCGACTCTTACAACGAATTGCATGACATTTGTCTCTCTGATTGCTGCGCCCGTCAGCCCGTCAGCCTCTCAGAGTGGGGAGAAGGGCACGTGCAACATGCAGTGGCATTTTTCGGCATATCAATTTTTAGGGTAAATGGACATGCAAATTTTGCAATATGCAATAACAAAACAACAACGAAAGTTAATTTTGTTTTTATGTTGCATATTGCAACAACCGTGGCGAATGAGATGAACACTGAAACCTCGACTGAACGACTAAATGCAATGACTTCGTCTAAGATCAACTTGAATTGCAATTAAACAAACTCTTATAAGATTTAGCATTTTTGAATCAAATTTTGTATATGCTTTTAATTCGAATATTATAGTTATTTAAATGATTTTGAACTTACTTTAGAAACTATATCCAATAAAAATGTATTAAATTCACACATAAAGTGCTATAATTATTTTATGCAAACTGATTGCTTTTCCTACATTCATTTAGTTCTCGCAAACTCAATATAATTGGCACTGCACTCGCAACAGTATTAGTAGAGCACACAAACAATAATCCGATCAAAATAATACTGCACATATGCGCACTTATGTGGGCGTATCTGCATCTGCAACTGTGCCTTGGAGAAATCTGTTTCTCTGCGACAGTCTCCCCCTCTAGCAAAGCACAAAAGTGTGCCCTGGAAGTGAAATTTTCCCCGAACACTTGATTGTAAATTATTGACAGACTTTTGCCACAATTGCACTTTGTTGGCAGTGAATAGCAATATGTCGAAGTGAAACACGTTCGGTTTTTAGGGGGCGTGAGTTTGGCGCTAAGTGTGTTGAGATTAAATGGGTTTCACTCGGCTGTAGAGGTTTTGGGTGGGCTTTAGGTGGGGTTTTCCGTGAGTCCAGCCCATAGGCGAAGCCTAGTTAGGAATGAAGACATTAGTGGGTCACTCGAGGGTTAATAGCAACGTGCAGATGTAATTAATCAACTTGGACACGAAAAACAACGCCGAAAAGGAAAAGGAAACCAATCGAAAGACTTAGGCAACAAACTTGCCTTCTGAAGCTATTAATTATAATAGTTTTGCAACATTTACTAACTATAAGTAGTATTCATAATTTAGATACATGATATACTACATTAATATATCTTATTTCTGATCAAGTTCTTAACGCTTCTTGAAATCAGCGTGAAGCGTGTAAAACTCAATTCTGTTTTGATTGTCACAAGGCACTTAAAGAGAATTATTCCACACACTTTGCATATTTGTTACAAGCATTTTCGTTTCACTTTATCATCATTTTCAAGTTGTCTAAGTCATCGTCAAGTTCACTAAGCTTCGCCTTAAGGGCAAATGGCTTGTGCGGCTTTAATTGGCCCTCAAACAAATGTAAGTTCAAAGCCAGCCAAGTCAGCACTCACATAAATTTGTGGATAACCTTGGGCAAGACTTTCACCCGAACGAAGCCAAAACAATAGACTGAAAAAAAAACATCATCAAAACGGAATTAATTCATCAAGGTGTCAAATTTTGACGAATTTTGATTCAAAGCAATCCGCGGATGAATGTCAACTTTGAGTCGAAAAGATAAGGAAATCGAAATGCAGAAAAGTGGCTACCGAATGACAAAAAAAAACGAAGAAATCAAGTGAGAAAATAACATATTAATGATCATAAATGTGAGATGAATGAACTAATTAATACCCTGACAGCGAAAAGGTTCTAATGGAGTGTCGTTTTCTGCTGTTGCTTGACATCTAGCCTACCCTATGGCTGCACTTGTGTGCAGGGTATAATGCAAATCGAATTATTAAATAGTCGCAAACGTGAGGCGTTCATTTTGTTTGTCGTTAAACACGTATTTTACATAAATATTTAGTAAATACAGTTATGCGGCAGACGAAACTGAAATCTAAAAATCAAATTCAAAACCAAATGAAACTTGTTGCTGTTGTTGTAGCTGTTGTCTTGGCCAGTGCTTTGGCCATTTTGTCAATTTGATGTTTGCCGTTTGCATAATTAAGGTCGATTAGGGTTATTTCTTGTCTACTTGTATGCAGATGACGATGATCATCAGCATAATCATCGTCATCGTGATGCTCGTGATGATCAAATGAATCTTGAGCTCAAGGTTACGGTTATAACTTATAACAGTGCCTGACAGTTGCACACTAAATCAGAGCTTTCTGAACTTGCACAACTCGCAATCAGACCACAAGATAGATATATCTTTTTTTTCGAACACACGAGTATGTATATTTCCACTTTGACTGTGGCATCGCGTGCATGACCAGCTGTAAAGTGATGTAATAGACATCAAACGGCAACAGCTTTCTCAGCTCAGAGCTCAGCTCGGCTCAACAGAGTTTGCAATATTTGCAATGTGTTTGTTGTGGGGCAATTAAGCTTTTGAGGGGCCCCAATTTAAAAGCCGTCACCAAACAGAAGCGCTAAGAAAGCCAACAGGCTGAATCGTATTTGGCCACATTTCGAGCATTGCGGCGCTTTGTAAGTGTGGAATTATGCCAAAAACTATTGAAAGAGCCGACACGCAACACTCGAAGAAGAGAGCAAACGAGCGACAGAGAGAAAGAGTGAAAGAGTGAAAGAGAGAGAAGGAAGGCAGCCAAAAAGCAAGTTGCATTGTCAGCTTCCGCATAATTATGGCGACATAAACAGACAGACAAATGGATGGACGGACGACCAGACAGACTTACACACTTGCCATATTGTTAACAGTTGAGAGCAACAGTGTGTGCGTCTGTTTTGCCTCTTTCTGTTGCATTTTGTTTATTGTCTGCTTATGGGAATTTTTGATGGCTTTTTGCTTTTAGCTCTTGGTACTCTTGCCTCTGTCTTTGGTCATTGTCTCATTTCAATTCGGCTTTCTTCACCAATTCGCTGACACAACAGCCGCAGCGGGCTTAAACTGGGGGCGTCAGCGTTTTACTTTAATTGACATTGACAGTTGACCAGAGCCATAGCCATAGCCATCGCCATAGCCACTGTCTACTCTCTTGGCCATCTTGGCCATCTTGACCATCTTGGCCATCTGCTGTCAGCTGTTGTTGTTGTCGACATTGTGCTGATATCATCGCCGGTTTTATCCACACCTGTGCCACTCGGCCAGCTACTTAGTTTGCCAAGTTGTGCACTTTGCTTTGATAATGAACTTATTTCTTTTCCATTTGATAAATGCTGAGCTGTGCGAAATGCCTTGGGCCGGCAAACAGGGCGCATGAGTAATGGACTTTTTTGCAGCCATGTTCGGTTAAGTAATGATTACGATTGAAGTTTTTAGTTTAACACATCATATAGCCGTGTTTTTTTTTTTTTAAAAGAAAGTTATGCAAGAGCCTACGTAATTGAATAATGCAAGCTTTATAAATAAAGAGAAAATAAATAAGTGGATTTTAGACTGCCAGCCAGAAGATTTCTGCTCTCAACAACCTCTTTCTAAAAAAACATTTAAAGCGTAGAAAGCTTTTAGCAGTTTCTTTTGATTCTTGAAATTATCATAAATTTCGCAAAATATTAAAACTGGCCTTCAACAAAGTCTTTTCTTATTATTCAATCGTCATTTTAATGCATACAAATTGTATACGTAGAAATGAGGGAAGGCCTTAAACCGTTATTTCTATGCAATCATCAAACATTTATCTCATTCTGGTTTTAAATATTCATAAACATTTGTGAGAAGTTATTTAATAAATTATTTATTATATTTTGAAACACACATTTTAATTCATTAGCTAAGATTTATATTTAAGCCAATAAATATCTTATATCTCATCCTTATTTTGCAAGACCTCTTTAAATTCAGTTTTATATTAGTTACGTTTCATATTTAAACCCATAAATATCTTAGAAAAGAAAGAAGACCTTCAACACCTTTTTCTCATCCCAATTTCGCAAAACCTATTTAAAAATACAAATATTTGAAATGATGGAGAAGACCTTCCTTATTTGGCAAGAGACATTTGCATCCATAAACAAGCGAGCTTGGACCTTCAACAGCTTCTTTACACACAATTAACAAACGGTTTTTCTCCCATCGCAATGCAGCTAAAGACATGTAAATGCAGCTTATCTGAGAGATGAGATTCCCCGACTCCCACACAAATCACAACATAGTCTAGTTGGAGCACATCTAACTGACATAACAGAGTTCAACTTTGAACGTTTTGCAAACTACACAAATATAAACAAAAGACAATAAATTTGTGCTGCAGGTTACCGGTTGATGTTTGTTGGTTGCAGGTTGCAGGTCGACAGCGACAATACTGATGACGGGAAGGATTACGTAAAGTGTCTGTGACCTGAACTCTTTGCATTTGCTTAACATTTCAAATCAGCTGCATTTCGTCCGTATATTAGTGTGTGTGTGTGGGTGTGTGTGAGTGTGTGTGTGTGTAAGGGCGAACGAACATTTCCATTGTTTGCGTGGCGAAACAATAGATTGAGTTGGGAACTTGTACCTTGAATGTGTGTTGCAGACACGCTGACAGCTGAACGATGCTGAAAACAGCTGCTTTTTAAATGTACAAAAAACGACCGAAAATGCAATCAAATAAAACTTTGTTTCTTATCGACTCAAACAAGTTCTGTGTATCGAAAAAAATGTATGGAAAATTTTGAATTCCATCTTATTAAATCAAAAAATAAATGCCAAGAGAACCATCAATTAAATACCATTTAAATTCACGCAAACCGCGTGAGCAGCCCATGCGTTACGTTGCGTATGCGTAATATGCCAGCGTCGAGGAGACGAAATTGAATTAATATTTGTTTTTTTAACAGCAACGTTTTTCGGCACTGCCATTAAAATAGCAAATATGTATTAGAAAATAATAAAAACAAAAAAATGGTAAATTATGAACAATAAAAAGAGGCTGGCAAATATTGTTGCGTATACGTAATGTATTTAGTTAATTAAATAAAATACGAACAAACAGGCAGCGTGGATAATTAAAAGAAATGCCAAGCACTGCACACACAGACAAAGTTTTATTTATTTATTTGATTATTTATGTGGCCAAAGAATAAGCAGAAACAATAGCAGACAAAACTCAACTGCAAGCAGTCGGAACACATTTCGGAATTAAAATTATTCGCTGCAGCTGCAATTGTTGTTGTTATTGTTGCTGTTACTGTTGCTGTTGCTCTTGTTATAATTTTTCAGCTGTTGTTACAACATGCAACGGGCAACACCAACACACACATAACTTGTAGATTGCGTGCAGCATTGCGGTCGACGTTGCCGTCGCCGTCGCAGTCGCCTGTCGGAAAAACTGTAGACCGCAAAATGAAAGTGAAATTGAAATTGAAATTGAAGAAGACGTCAAAAGCGCAGCGCAACAATAACAATAACAGCAGCGACTTTAACTATTATGCAGTCTATGATTTTTCGTAATGGCCAAAACTATTACATTTATGACATTTGCATTTAACATTTGTTTTTGTTATTCTTTCATTGCACTGTTTGTTCAGTTTTAACGCTAATTCATTTTGTTTTTGTTTATTTCTATCATTTTCAAATCAAAAATATTGCATATTTATGATTCGCAACAGGAAGTAAACTGTGCGAATTTTGCTCTGACATGGTTTCAGTTTTACTTCAAAGCTTTTATTGTTGCTAACTATTTCCCCAAATAATAATGCTGCTCTTTAGCAACTTTTAGTTTAAACCATTTAATTAGACAGTGCCAAAAAAAAGGGAACGTGTGATTTGCTTGCGAAGTTGGCAACGATTTCAAGGCTATTAAACTAAAATTGATACGCACATTAGCAATCGCAACAACAACTGGAAAACAATTTATTAAATGTTGGAAAAAAATGTGTAATTAAATAAAAAAAAAACTCACACACACACACACACAACATGAGTTGAACACACAGTGAGACAGAGAGACAAACAAACAGGTTACTCGAGTTTCTTCTTCGGTGTCAATGAAAAGGCAAAGCGAATAAAAAAAGTGAAATAAAAATATAAATGAATGGAAAAAAAAAATAAAAGATGAATTAAAAAAAAGTGGACGCTGGCGTCGAACTGATGAACGATGCCGATCACAACAGCAAACACGTCGGCCACAGCTGACAAGGTTTCGTATTCGATTAATTCGAGCTCGAATTCGAATTCGATTTGGAATCGGAGTTCGAGTACAAAGCCAACCCAGAGATCATTTGCCTCATAAACAAACATTGTCTGGATTCGAAGTCTGAAGTCTCAGGCGGCGTGTCCATAGAATTCGAATGCATAGAAAGTTGCAAATCTACTGTTACAGTCTGATTGGGGCTCAGATCATTATGCATACAACTTAAAAGCTATCTAGTAGTAGTCTCCGTGTGCACTTTGAAAGCTTTACAAGCTTCTCTCTCTCGCCCTGGGTCTCTCTTTCTCTCTCTTTGTCACTGCCTCTGCCGCTGCCTGAGCCGCTCTCCTCTGTCTGTCTTTCACTGGGCTTTGTTGCAATACAAGCTGCAATAATTGCAACAATAGCAGCGAGGAGAGCAGAGTAAAGCGTATCGGGCAATAATAACTGTAGCAATATTACAAAATCGACTACAATCGAAGCCTGAAAGCGGCCCAAAAGACCAGCAACAACAACAACAACAATAAGATAATAACGTGCTGAGCCAAAAACCCCAAGCAACAACAACGATAAAAACGTTTTTAAATGCATTTATAACTAAGTACTCATATATGTATGTATGTACTCTTTGTATTAACAAATTAAATAAAATGAAATAAAATAAAAGCAAATACGTTTAGTAAAGAGCTGACGCAACTCAGAAACAAGCCCACTTTTGGAATAGCCCTGGAAAAACTCGGAAAGCTAATCGTAGCTCGATTAGCAACTTTGAAATAAAACTTTTAACTTTTAACGAATTATTACTGAAACGTGTGAAGGTTTTAATTGAATAAACTTGTCTGCAAATTAGTTAAAGCCACAAAAACGAAAATCATTCGTTTGCCATCATCTATTCGATTATTAAATCATTTTTATGGCCAGCAGGCAGACAAACTGTCTAAGGAACCGCCAGGCACCAGTGAGAAAGCAGAAATTCACATCAAAAACGTGGATCATGTGATAATACACATTGTAAAGTGATGTTCTTTGGCAACCTTATTTAATCACTAATAAACACTTAAATAAATTACAATAGATGGTTGAACTTACCTAAATCCGTATTATTTCTAACTTCTATGCGGCCCTTGGAAAGGGCGACAAACTTAATGCGAAAATCCTTTTGGGAATTGCTCAAAATTATTACAGCACTCTCATATGCATATGGGTAATAAATAGTAACGGGCACAATCGTTTGCGATGGACTTGTTGACTTGATAATTTATATTGAATTCTAGCTATTATCATTCATCGAACACCATTTAGCATTTGCAAGTATGTACGCCGTTTTATAATACGCGCCTGCGGCCTGTGTTCTTCCTCTGGATGAGTTCTGATTCTGATCGAATTGATGCGACGATAGCAATACCGATAACGACAATGATAGCCAACGATAGCCAAACGCGCGGCGATTACTGATAACTCTACTGGGAACAGAACAGAACAGAACAGATCAAAACAGATCGAGAACAGAACTGAACACAGAACCCACAACACGAACGGAAAGAAAGACGAACAGCGATTAAACTGCAGGCGGGCAGTGCGCTAACATTAAATACGGCGTGAAATTTGCTTGGCAGGCGACTTTGCTGGTGTTGTTGTTGTTGTTGTTGGTAACGAAATTTATATTTCACTCATTCCATTTCATTGTGATTGTAATTGTATTGCTTTTATTATTTCTTAACCTTCTGTGGGCTCAGAACACGAAAAAACATAAACAATAAAAAGCACGGCGACAACGACGACGACGACGGCGACGACGACGACGGCGACAGCGACAACGCAGCAGCAGCGACAGCTACGGCAGAAGCAACGGAAAAAAATGGCAGAGTGTCAGACTGTTGGGTGCGAGCGAGATGGGAATTAAAATGGAGATTATACAGAAAGGCAGATTCACTTTTTTCTTTACTCAATTTTTTTTGCTTATTTGCTTTTGACTTTTTTTTTTTGCTTTTGTTATGCCCAGCACGATTACGAAAACGGAGAGTTGAGAGATTTGCAAATTGAGCTTAATTCAATCGAGCTAAAGCTGCTGCCTTTTCATATGTAGTTGTTGTTGTTGTTGGGGTTGCACTTTTTGCCACTGCACTGGGTAGAACTTAAAGGCAGCCTTACATAAGCAGCGCTGCTTTGCGAAACTCCTTTGACTCGTTTTGTTTGTGCTGCTCAATTTTGATGTGAACTTTATTATGTTGTATTTGAATTATTGGTGGCGAATAGTTGGCTGCTTTGCTCGCGTCTGCGTGCCGTTTTTGTGGCCGTCTACGGAAACTGGTCGGCGCACACTAAAGTTAACGTTCGCTTGGGCAGCGCCGCGCAGTCCAAAAAATATAGCTCACGATGATCGGGCCAGCGATAAAAGCTGATGGTGCAAGCGAGACGGACAATAAAAGCAACCAAAACCACCGTCACAGCGACGGTGAGCTTTGGGCCAAGTGTTGCTGTTGTTGCCGTTTGGCTTGGCTTAGACCAACAAAAGCTAGTCGCAAACTTAAAGCCAAAGCCACTGCTTTAAAGTTGCCTTGAAAGCTTCCAATGAAAGCGAAAACGACAGCATAGCACCAACAAACAGCAGCGACGGCAAAGACAAGAGCAAAAGCAAAAACAAAAAGCAAAAGCAAACAACACTTGCATTTTTCATAGCATGACATGTAGTTTGAGCTGAACACAGCTTTTTGCGTTTGAGTGAGACTTGTGAGTGAGTCGCTCATGCGCTCACTCTCTCGCTCTTGCTCTCTGCTTGTGCTCTCTCTGGTTGGTGTTGAGCTCAGCGTTGAATGACATTTCGAGTGCATTTTTGTTGCTGAAAAGCATTTGATTAATGTTGTAAAGATTTGTTTTAATTAATCTTTAGCTTGCAATCTTCACATCACCTGCATTACTCACTCACACACTCATTGACTCCATGCTAATTTTCAGCAACAAAACAGACATTGTTTAATTGCTGGAGTTTATGGAAATACAATTAATTAAATATGTGTCATTAAAGGCATTGACAGCACTGCACATTCCCAACAGGAAGCTGTTAGTTTATCAACATGTGTTTCCCTCTCTCTCACACACAATTTATCGTAGAAACAATTAAAATTCTGACATCCTAATTGAAGCTTCTTTCTTTCGATAAAGAAAAGTGGAAAGGCAAGTTCATTGGCAGCAGCGTTCGGGGATTGCAAAATTAATGATATGAGGTGATTGAGGTCCATTATAATTCTAATTTGACTCCCCCGATATTTAATAAGGTGCTCATAAATTGATGTGAACAATCAAAGCGGTCCAATTAAAAGGTAATTGTCACACATTGCAATATCTGAACTGCAACCAGAATCTCTCTCGCTGCCGAGCGTGTGACGGAGTAATAAGTTATGGCGGAGGCGTTGGAAGTACAGTGAACCCCGAAAACGTAAGACCAGCAGACAACTGGACAACTGGACAACTGGTCGTGTGGTCAACTGGTCGTGTGGTCGACTGGGTGAAACGGCAATGAACCAATCAACCCGAAGCGTGTAAATACTGATACCAGACTCTCCGACTCTCTGACTCAACGCTGACGTCGCGACGCATACGTCCTAATATCAGTTCCACATATATATTATATATGTGTGTATTTTGTTGTGCCCTGGAGATGCCGCCAGGTAACCTCAATTGCCATTTACGGACTTATATAAGCGAAATAATAGATTGAAATCTTCATCGGATCGGTGTCATTACACGTGTTGCTTCGCTGGCGCAGCATTTGAGGCGACATTTGGCTCCAGCTGCGATTGGAATCTATTAATGAGCTGTGATATTTTCTTCATCTTCTCCAGCGACTGGAGCAACAGGTTTCGTTTCACGGGTCGTCGGTTACTACGGCATTGCACGGCTCCTCCATCCAAATCCCAATTGAACTCATTAGTTTTATGTGGATTTCGTGCTAATTGCATTGCATTTGTTTACATTGTCTTAAATTTGTTGTTTTTATTGGCTACTTTTCGGCTGCTTTCTCACAGTCTCGTCGCACTCGGTGTCTTCTAAGGCGAAATGCCAGCGCATTGCCATTACCTTTAATTATTGTTTTTCATTTCATTTCGATTGGTACGCTTTTGTCTACCTGTTTGCCTTACTTGTTCTGTGTCAACTGTCAGCGATTTCAGCAAAATTATTGACAATTAATCCAGTTTTGTGACACAATTTGATCTTATTTGGCCAGCGACACACTTAAAGAGGATTGTGCACTTGTTGTCGATACAAACAAAACAAAACAAGACGCTTTGCAAAATACGCATTTAACCAGAAGTTAACTTTAAGACTTGCATTATTTACAATTTATTTTGTATTTATTTAATGCATTTATGCTAAAGAGTATTTCATCTCTGCAATATGCATTCTCTTGTTGGTTTCTCGCTGCCTTTCTTTTATAAGTGAAGACCCAACAACCTCTTCCACGACGAATCTTCTGACGCACATTAATCCATGTCATTGCTAAGGTCAATGCCAGTGGCCCGCATCAGCAATTGCCCAATAATCCACAAGAGATCAAGAGAGGAACGCATCGAACATATTTCATCCACCAAACCGTAAGCAGCATGTCGTTAATGGTAAGTTGTCGTTTTACGAGGCGTCAATCTGCAGTAACGCATAAAAAAAGCAATGTAAAATTTCAGCCAACATACAATACGGTATAAATATGTTCAATATTTATGACTATTTCGAATTTCTATATATACAAGAAAAATACGATGAGAAAAAAACAATGAAAATCAATAACGATTTGCATAATTTTCAACATTTCACGCTGCCTAATTCGGTTTTGGGATTGGGAATGGGATACGATAAAAAAAGAGTAGAAAGAAAACAAAGAAAAACAAACAAAAACCGCCAACGAAAATTTACGAAACTGTCAACGGGCACAATCTTGGGTCATTTCAAGTGATGTAATATAAATAAACGGCGACTAATCAGGTTTTAAACTTTAAGCGAAATTGTAACACAAATGGACGATAGTAAATATGAATTTGTAATAAACTAAAAATTGGAATCAAACTGAAGAAATGTGCATACATTAAAATGCAAGCCACAGCGCCAAAAGCCAAAACCAAAACCGAAATTTAAAATTTGAAATGTAAATTCAACAAAACTCCTTAGCGATAACGAGTCGAAAATTGCAGCACTTTAAAAAATATTGGAGTAAAATCGATTATATTATAAGCATTATTGCCATTATTATGTCAGAGCAACTGGCTACCAGTTCCACAAATCCCCCATGGTCCAAGACCCACAGAGACCACAGCAAACCGTTGTGGTTACAGCAAGGCGACACCAAAAACAAAGGCAACAACAACTTGCAGCGCAATCTGACCCATAAACTGGGTCTTTTTCGCTCTCCCTCTCCCCCTCTCTTACTCTGCCGGCTTCTCGGCCATTACTGTTATTGTGGCTTATTGACTTTGTGCTTCTGTTGTTGCTGTGACTTCGATTCATTCAAACAAAAAATCTATAAATATTCATGAGTTATCACACACAAGTTAGTTGGACCAGCTCCTGCCTTGCGCAAGGAAAACAGGCGCAATCAACAATACTTCGATAGTAGGTCCATTAAACGAAGAAAAAAACACTACGCTTATAAACATTTATTAAAACAATTTGTTTACAGCACTTTGATTGGTGTCAGGTTGGAGCCGATTAGACTAAAAAAATAATTAAAACCTTGTGGAAAGTAGGTCAATTCTTAGGGGAGTTAACAATATTAGAGATAATTATTTGCATTTTTATATGATCTAACCTCTTAATGCAATTATTAAAATATTCAAAAATACTTCCTTCAATTAACAAAGTGTTTTTATTTTTGATGAAAGTGATGAGGACATAATTATCACCTGCACACGTTTCACACCTGACAATTAGTGTGATGCCTTAAAGTTCATTATCGTTAGAGAGCGGCAGGTAAATTTAATTGATGAACCGGCAATATAACAATATGATTATATCAATTGGCGCTGATATACGGTAGCCATTTCCTGCAGTTGTCAACTCAGAATTCCACGGCAGGCAACGGCCTATAAATGAATTAAGCGCGCAATTACCGAAGTGTGAATCACTTAGACGGGGGGCGTACCTGTCACTTGACCAGAAAATCATTTGTTTAAAGAAAACAGAACACACAATTTGCGTTAAACTTAGCGAATAATTTGTCAGGCTAAAACGCTGATTAATTGTTCGAAGTAAAAACAAAAGACTGAAGCAACGAACTTGCATCAAGCCAGTCAACTCAGTCTACAGTCTTCTTCTAAGCAAAAAAAAAAAAACAAAATACCTTAGGCATATTATTAATCTTTATTAAAAAACGATTTAAGAAAAGTCATTAGTGATAGCAAAGAATTCAAAGGATCTGAAGTTGCTTTACTTAAATTTTGATAAAATATTTTTGCAGTTGGAGGTACAAGAAATTTGTTTAAAAAAAACATCTTTAAAATAATTTAAATAAATATATATTGTGTTATAAATCAGAAACCTCAAATTGCACTTGATGTCTTACAATTAATACCCTTCTTAGTTGAGCATGCGTTTCTGTGTATATTTAGCTGAAAAGTTATTTTTAACATTTAAATAGAGTGTGTGAACCGCTGAATGAAGTCAATAACTTGCAATGGCAGTTCCTTAGCCTTTGGCAGAGTACTTTTTGTGCTTCTCGGAATGTTTTGACGTTTCGTTCTGGTTCCTTTCAATTTGGGTTAATCAGCGATAAAGCGCTCATCGACGCCTTTTAAAACTCTGTGCGAAAATTACTTATTAACAATAAATATATTTCAATATTTAAATGAGTGGAAAAGGCAAAACAAAAGTCATTACAAATGGGCTTTTTGTCTTTCACTGTTAATTGCAGCACATTAATTTGCATTTGAAATTAATTGGCAACGTTTATGCATTGTTATTCACATTTTTTTTGCTGGCTGTCGTTGTTGTTGAGATTATTACTTCCTAGGCAATCGGTTTTGACACATCGCCTGTCAGACGTCGCCGTCGTCGCATCGCCATCTCAATAACATAAAATAACATAACATTTTGTGGGATCCCGCGCAAATCCCACATCCACACCGACATCCACTCGTTTTGGAGTTCAAGTTTTTGCAATTGACCCACAAATTCATTATGCATGCAAAGTTGGTAATTGAATTTGTATATCGCCTTTTACATTTGACGTATACGTAATTTTGTATGTATTGTCTAACTCCCTAACCTAACCGGTGACGCGTCGTCCATTCGTCCAACTGACCGTCGGACTGCTGCTGACTTTTTATTTCCGTCAACAGTTCAGTTATTAGACACAATTACAATTAATTTTCGTTTCAATTTCAATGGCTAAGCACCGCGATTGGCCCAGCATTAGGCATCGGATAATAATATGTTGAAAGGTCTTTGATTTCAATGGGATATATTATTTATTGTACGCTATTGGTATGCACACTACTCGCATGTCTTGCGAGTTGATGGGTTTTTAATGCCTACGCAAATGTCATGAGCGAACATTTGCAGGGTCGCACATAGGTTATGGGGTCTGACTGGACCATGTGAAAGATTATGCTGCCAATTAACAATAATTATATAACCTTAAAGGCTTACCCAAAGTGCTCGGCGAGTATGTGAAACAGATTTATTTTTGTATAAGAAAAATAATAAATTAATTACATTTATTTATGCATTTATATAAATTACTTAAATATAATACAAAGACCTGATTCGGTGACCCATAATTTGAATATTTATTTGGCACGTGACGCGACGACAAATGTAAAAGTCCGCAGAACGATAACAACGAACAAAGGGTGAGTCAAGTTTGTAAATTAGTTTATTGCACTGCCATTGGCTCCCATTACAAGTATTCGATTAATTGAAATGCATTTACGCATTTCTACAGACAGATAAATATATTCACAATTCACAATTAAATTAATTATTATTTACAATCAACGAAACTCCGTGATGGTAAAGAATACCTTTAGCTTGAGTCGATCTATGCAATCGAAGCTAAATGTCGCATGAATCGCATACTCTCCGGAAGGTAGGGGCAACAAATCCAGCGACTTGGTGGGAAAACGAAAGTGCTCGACGCATAATTCCGCCTGGAATGCAATACAGTTCCAAAATTAGTATTGCTTAATTTGAAAATTGATAAAGATAAAATAATAATATTAAATTGAAATAATAAAGTTGATTAAAACATTGGTTAATTAGTATGATAATATAATAATATTTAATACAAATAATTAAGTGATTGAAAGATTGTCTTAAGAAATTTATTGAAAACATTTAACATATGATCGCCCGAAATATATGAATTAAAAAATTCTGTATTGAAATATATATGGATTATTTGAATTTAAATCAATTATGCTGGATATTTCAAGTTCGTGTTCTAAATCTTTTGATTGATTAATTCAAATTGCAAAAAGACTTTTCCAAGTTACAAGCCACAGTATGTACTGCAAATAATATTTATCAGGGACACAAGCTAATTTCACCTGCAGATGGCGCAATTTGCATTGAACTTAGTTAATGAATAAAAAAATAGAGGGCATTTAAAGTGAAATTTGTATATTAATAAAGTATTGAAAAGCTAATCGAATTTGCGAGTCCGCTCTGCTTTTTCAACAATCAGCAGAAGACTTGCATTTTTAAACAAGAAAATTATTTGAATACAACAAACTGTCATATTGTTAAATCAATATTATTTGCGGATCAAGCCGCTTGATAAATTTATTTATTTAAATACTAATGAACTTCAAAATTAGTTGCGTTAAATAGGATGGTGCAAAATTCGTTATTGAAGTACTCACCGGCAACGGGCATTGCTTAACATTTGTATGATTGGCGAAACTATTAAATATAATGTTGACAAAAGGATGATTGCGCCTATCCAAATACTCGCACAGATCCGAATGTTTGATGTCATAAAGAAAGGGCTTGTATCCGCTGGCCCGCTTCAGCAGTTGTATTCGCATCTGCAAGAACAATAAAAATCATCACCATCAACTTACAACTTACATAGTTTGTTGTTAAGTAGGCGCTTGAATGTTAGGGTCTCATGGATTATTATTATTTATAGACTTCAAATATAGAATACACCTTCAAAAACCTACAATTTGTGTAAATAAAAATTTCCATTGTATAAAAGAAAGCAAACATTTTGCATTGAAATTGTTGAACATGTGTTTCTTCAGCATCGTAACGCGAATTTTGATCATAATGTTTGGGCTATTGAGACCCGCACGTTACACCCAACAAGCTGTAGACTTGGCCCGAGAAAAGGAGATGACGGCCTGGAGCAAGTATTGGGCCGTCTATGCGGTTCTGGTGTGCCTAGAACTGCTGGGAGATACATTCTTCGCCTGGATGCCGCTATACGCAGAGACCAAGCTACTGATTGTCCTGTGGCTGATTGTATCAGCGCCCCAGGCCAGCGTCTGGGTGTTTGATACGATTCTGAATCCGTTGCTGATACGGCATGCGCCAAAGATTGATCACTTTCTGGTGCACGGCAAAACCCATTTGCTGAGTGATCTGCTCACCTACGTATCGCAATTCTGTGTGCAGAGTTTAAATGCCGTCGTGCCCGTGGTGTCGCAGTTGTGGAGAAAGCCTCGTCTTCTGCGTACTGACTCTGGTTCCCATGCTGCTCTCAACATGGACAATGCAATCAGCGAGGAAGAAGTAAGTCGAAGGTTTAACGATGTTGAGCCGCTCACAACAACAGAGAAGCCCAGGATATATTCTAACCATTTGGATACGAACCCCGATGAAGACTCGTTTCCATCGACACATTCGCAGTCGATGGGTCACATTAATGGCACGCAACAGAAAAATAAATACTCGAAGCTTTCGATACCAGATCTGAACAAGAAGCTAACGACTCAGCTCGCTGCATTGAGTCGCCCCAAACGCAAACCGTACATGTACGATAGACAGTTCGATGATGTTACTCCCAAGAGCGATAACTTGGTGGACGGCGAGTCCTCGTTGCAAAGCCAAATCATTGCAGCTGAAAGATCTCTGCGACCGGTTTATAACTCAAAGGAGCGACAACGCTTCCAATAGGACTCCCCACTCGATGGAAATATTGAAAAAATTCACTGTTAGATTGAGGATAGAATAACGATTTCTAAGATAAATAAATCTTTACAAAATTTTAAACACTGAAAGTTTGTTGTATATATGTATGTATTTAGTAATTAAATTTGAAATCTTGTGTTCCACTGATCTCAATCCCTTCACTCGTTTATTAATTTGTTAAACGTTCATAAATTGGCTTTATTGAATGTTATTGTATTTGTATTTGGACAGCAAGTGTTACAATTTCTCGTTAATATAAATACAGATTATTGCATTTATTCGTTGTTATTCAGTAATTAAAATAAACACCTATAAACATAAATTCTTGCGATAATTAAAACCTTCAGAGTTGATTGCCCTAAACCTCTTTGCGAGAACTCACTGTATTTTGAGGAAAATAAAAATCTGTTTATATTTCCAGATACTTTCAGAGCCGATAAGCTCAACCAATTCAGAATGTGTTTGGAATCGATTAATAATTGTTATCATTATATGGAGAAATTCAAATTGCTACATTTGACTTTAATTGGTCCAACGAAAATCGAACTTGTGTTTTGTCAATATCGCTGTTAACGCTTTGCTGCATAAAATTGATGTGGATTTCGAGCAAAATCAAAGAGCGGAACAGACTGCTATATACCATGTGGTAGGTAAATAAACTTAATTCTATTGGAATTTTTTGCTAGATATGTTTTTGAATTTATTTCGTGTAGAACGATTTGAGAACTCACCGCAACAGGTTTCTTCGGGAACTGGAAAATCTTAAGACGTAAACTCATTTCGGCAACATCGCGCTTAACCGCATACAGTCGACAGGCCGTAAATGCGGTATAGTTGGCATCCTGGCTGACGCACTCGACATTTGTGAACTTGGCCAATCCCTTAATCTAAAGAGAGATCACATTAGTTGTCGCAATTCAAGCGAGTTAGGCTCGGCATCGGCACTTGCCTGCACAATTTGCCCGAGCATGACCAAATGCACTATGAACCAGATCAACGCCATTAATAATATCGATTTATCTTATTTATATAATCGATTCCCGTTCGCGTCTATTTTTTATTTGTTTATCCGCGTAACAAAGCAAAACGCGCGCAGTCCAATAGCCAACTGACATTGGCAATAATTCGTTTTCAAAATTTGATACAACACTTGATCGGATTCCCAATAAATTGAACAGCAATTTTCTTTATTATCATAATTACTCAGCAATTATATTGAAATTTGGAAAGCATTAAATAGACGATGGTGTTTGGTGTTTAATGAAAAGACAAATCAAGTTGTAGATTGACCTAGCGATCTACTAAATCTCTTGTTCTTCCTCTAGTTACAGATATCTTACAACTATTATAGTTCTCTATTTGTGTGTAGGTGTGTGTGTGAAATCGAGTGTTGGGATATCTAATCGCTTCCCTCATCTTCATCATCTTCTTCGTTACTTTCGTTGCTCTCCTCATCGCTGGCTTCCTCTTCGCTCTCACTCTCCTTTGCCTTCTTCTTGGCACTTTCTTCGCCCGATTTGCTCTTCTTCTTCGTTGGCTCACCGGACTTGTTCTTGGCCTCATCCGAACTGGTGGAATCATCGTCCGAAATGTATTCCTTGCTCTTGAAACTGCCGCCCGATGTATTCGCCTTTTTCGCTGGCGATGTCTCTGATTTGCGCTTAGCGGTCTTCACCGATTTGTTTCCTGAGCCCTGCTCATCATCGCTGCCACCATCGGCGCCTGGTTTATAATTGCGCATCTCGTCCTGATAGCGTTGCTTATCCTTGTTAGCGGCGTCCTCCCACTTGGTTTTGTCCTTCAGCTCACGCCACATCTCGCCACCCTTTTTGGCAATTTCCGTAACTTTAATACCTGGATTCTCGCGCTTGATTTCCTCCCGTGTATCGTTCAGCCACAGCATGAAGGCCGTTGTAGCACGCTTCGGCTTGTTGGAATCCTTCTTCTTTGTTGTCTTTTTCTGCAACATAACAAATAAAGAGTGCAATTAGTAATTGATTCAGTTACAGCATTAGATTTAGTTCACTTACCGTGCGCTCCTTCTCCTTGTGTTTTTTCTCCTTTTTCTCCTTCTTTTCGCGTTTCTTCTCCTTGTGCTTTTTCTTGGGCGAGCCGTCATCATCTCCGCCACCGCCGCCGCCGCCACTGGCATCGCTGTCATCATCCGAGTCGCTCTGCACATTGCTGTCATACTCCTCGGCCACATCGGATTCATTCTCGTTGGGTTTAAAGTCCTCATCGGTAGACTCCTCGTCCGAATCATCACCATCATCGTCGGCTTCCTCCTTCTCGCGCGCCTCCGCCTTCAGTCGAGCCAGATAAGCATCCGGCTCGTTCTCATTATCAGAATCACCAAAGTCAACATCTTTGTAGCCGCTCTTGTCCTTGCCCATGTTGCTCACATGCAGCTTCTTCTGTGTGATGAAGTCAAACAGCTTGGCGTACTCCTCCTTCTCAATCGAGGAGAAGATGTGCACCGTACCATTTTTGAGAGTCACCTCAAAGTCAAAGGAGCGCGTTGAGCCGCCGCTGCGTGCGAAATTCACCGAGGTAATCTCCTCGAAGCGGATGTGAAGCGGTGGCTTGTGAATGTAAATGAAACCACGTTCCAGGGGATATAAATAGCCAGCGGCAGCCTTAAAGGAGCAGCCGACGGCAGCTGTACCGGAATGTCCAATGAAATTGCCTGGGCCCGTAATCTTGCGGCCAATCAGCACCTTCATTACTTTGCCCATCACCTCATAGACGGGGCCCGAGAGCTCCTTCTCCAGCTTGCCCTCGTACTTGTCACGCAACTCGGCCTCGCTGAAGGGCAGCTCGATGGTGGTCTCCTCGTCGGGAGCAAACAGCAGCACCAGGTAATGATAGCGTGTCTGGCCCTGCTTGATGGGTGGATCCAGCGACAGTACAAAGAACATTTGACGACTATCCTTGTGCGGCAACATGAACAGACGCAGAACCGAGTCCATGGGGATCTTGTAGTCGAACGTCTTGCCGTGCAGCTGGAAGAATGTCGAGAAGATCTTGATGTCGTAGCGACCACGCGGCGTCAGAATGTGAATCTCGCGGAATATGGCAATCGATTCGCCAGATGCCGATATCACCGACGCCTTGTTCATCACATTCTGATGGAACTTCTCAACGGGATCCTCTTCAGCAGACTCCACAGCGGGTATGTGAAAGCGCATCTCCAGCAAACCAACCGGTGCATCATCGTTCTGATGAAACTCCAGCGTCACTTCATTCTTGCCAGTGACGCACTGCGAGACATGCGACAACGGCACCTCAAAAATGGTCTTCGTGTCCTTGTCGAAGCTCAGCACTGAACCCATGAAGCGGGCAGTTCCCCAATTCCAGCCCTTGACGCACATCTCCTTCTCCACCATTTCCTGTGAATACGCATCCTTGATGTACTTGCCCAGCTTCTCGTGCTCGCTATCCCGGAAACCCGTGAAGCGATGCAGGGCGCCGCTTTTGGTAAAGACACGCAGACCCCAAGTGCCAACGAATTTCTGCGCATTTATTAGCTCGATGTCATCAGCGGCAATTTGCTCCACTTTGCCCGTTTTGGTGTTCTTGAATATAATGTTCTGTTCGGTTAGCTTCAGGCGTCCCGAAGACTGTGGGAGAGGGGAGAAAGGGAAGCCGATGTCAGACAAAAGCAGCTGAGAAATTGCGATGCGAAAAACTTACCAAAACACCGCGAACTTCGGCGTTTATGTCGTTGTACTCCAAGGCGTCGACCATGTTTAGTGTGCCCGGCACCAGTTAACGCAACAAAAAATCAACTTATAATTACACCAGACTGCGCAATTCTCAACAATTTGCAATAAAATTTGCACGAGAAAAATGCCGACAGACCCGAAACACTGCGCGCCCAATTTTAGGTTAGACGCTAGAGATGCGTACTCGATGATAATCGATTTGACACTGATGAGTATTTAACAGTTCCCATAAACAGCTGACCGCTGTTAGTTTGCAGCACCAAAGTGGCTGGAGTTATTAATAACAGTTGTAATTCATAATTTAATTTATAAACGGCAAAGTGGTATTACTTTTAGTTAATAAGTGGCTGATTTTGATAGAATTTTTTATTTTTTAATTGCACTTCCTTCTTAATTAAGTTGGCAGCTCTGCTACCAATAGCTGTTTGCTATCGATTTATCGATAAGTTAAGTGAACACCTGAACAGACGTAAACATAAGAATATAACGTATTGTGTTTCTAATTAATTTAACCAATAAAACCACGCCGTAAAATGCAGCGCGGTAAAATATCATTCGGCAAAATACAGCTGAACGTGAATAAAACGCCAGCTGAGCCGACAAAAGCCGATGAGGATGCCGGCGGCTTTAAGAAAATGGATAAGCAACAAATGATACGACAAATTGAGGATGTAGCCGAGGACCTGGAGAGTCAGCATCTGAAAGAAGTTATGGGCATCAGTGGCTTTGGACGCAAGGCGGCCAAAGTCTTTGACATCAATGAGCAGATTGCCAAAGCGCGCACAGCAGCGCCGCCTGCTCCAGAACCACAGCCCGAGGATGATGAGGATGCGGATGTTATAGGCCCCTTGCCTCCAGCCGCAGATGCAGAAGCTAAAGCTGAGCAGCCTGCGGGAGCAGAGGGTGCGATAAAAACGAAGACTGCACCATCAGCTTCCGCTGACGACGCGGATGAGGACGAGGAGCTAAGTGATGGCGACTCGGAGGGCGAGGAGAGTTTGCCGCGTCGCATTCCCTACACACATGAGGTGCAAATGCAGCATGGCTCGCGTGCTGTGCTGGCGCTGGCCGGCGATCCATCGGGAGCACGAATTGTCAGCGGTTCCATTGACTATGACATGTGCTTCTGGGACTTTGCCGGCATGGACTCGTCCATGCGCAGCTTTCGCCAGCTGCAACCATGCGAGAATCATCCGATTCGCGCACTCCAGTATTCGGTGACGGGCGACATGATTCTGGTCATTTCTGGCAATGCTCAGGCCAAGGTGCTGGATCGCGATGGCTTCGAGAAACTCGAGTGCTGCAAGGGAGATCAGTATATCAGCGACATGAGCCGAACCAAGGGCCATGTGGCGCAACTAACCTCCGGCTGCTGGCATCCCTTCAACCGCGAACAATTCCTGACCGCCGCCTTGGACGGCACTCTGCGCATTTGGCAAGGCTTTCGCGTCAAGGAGCAGCTGCAGGTGATTAAAACTCGTGCTCTGGGCGGCCTTCGGACGAGTGCCTCGGCCTGCAATTACAATCGGGATGCGACGCTGATAGCGGCGGGCTGTGTGGACGGCTCAATACAGACGTGGGATACGCGCAAGATGTTTGTGAATACGACGCATTGTGTTCGTGATGCACATCAGAAGGGCTCCGAGATCACGTCCATTGTGTTCTCCTACATGGGTCAGCAGCTGGCGACTCGTTGCAATGACGAGACCATGAAACTGTGGGATCTGCGCAACTTTAAGAAGCCCATGCACACCTGGACAAATCTGTATTCACGCTACGACACCACCGATTGTTGTTTCAGTCCGGACGATCGCATGCTGGTGACCGGCGAGTCCCTGGCCAAGGGTCAGACCGAGGCGCATCTGTATTTCTATAGTACACAGAGCTTTGAGCAAGTGCAGCGCATTCCAGTCGCCGGCTCGCATGTCATCAAAACGCTGTGGCATCCCAAGCTGAATCAGCTCTTCGTGAGCTGCGGTAATGGCATCATCAAGTGCTACTACGATGAGCATCGCAGCATACGTGGCGCCAAGTTGTGTGTGGTCAAGACGCATCGCAAGCGACAGCCGATGGAAATGGTGGGCGTCTCTCAGATCATCACACCCCACGCGCTGCCTTTGTTCAGGCAGGAGAAAACGCGATCCTCACGCAAGAAGATGGAGAAAGCACGCATGGATCCCGTCAAGTCAAAGCGACCGGATCTGCCCATTACCAGCGGTCAAGGCGGTCGTGTGGCCAGCTCTGGCGGCACACTCTCCTCCTATGTTATACGCAATCTGGGTCTGAGCAAGCGTGTGGACGATGATCAAGATCCGCGTGAGGCGATTCTCAAGTTTGCCAAAGACGCCGCCGAGAATCCCTATTGGATTGCACCCGCCTACAAGCAAACTCAGCCCAAGGCCATATTCTCCGAGAAACTGCCCGCCGACGAAGCACCGTCCGCAGCCAAGAAGCCCAAAACGGAATCAGATACGGATGCCACCTAATTTATAATTAGTAACTACATATGTATAGCTTAAAAACAAATACAAATTTCATAAGAACTTTCCTAATGTGTTCTAATTTACAAGTTTTGTCAGAATTGGAAAAGTAGTTCCAAAAACATAAATGGAATATTCACAATAATAATCTGCAAACTTTAATGTTTTTTATGATACTCTTTCAAATAATATACTCCAATCCCTAGACTAGATATTCCAAGTTCCGTTGCGAATATTTATAAAGTTGCTTTGATTTCTTGATCTAGAAATGTACCTGACAATTTTAAACTTTCTCAAAGTCATCTTGACGTGGAAAAAATTCTGTTTTGTAAAACACCCGCCCAAGAACATAATTTTCGATTTGTATCCTTATGGCGGGATTAATTTTAAGTACTTTTCCTTAAATTCACTCGGTTTGAACTTTATTAAACATACATAGTACACGACTTTTGGGTTTTACTCGTATTGATTGGTTTTGTTGATTTGTTTGTTTAATTTTATGGATTATTCGATTGTTTGGGGTATGTATAGTATGGTATGGTATGTGCTTTGTATATAATACTTGTACATTTATGTATGTATGTAGGTAGGTATATAGTATGTATATTTATAGGTATAAGTAAGTATTTGGAGCCATTGGTTAGATTGTGGCCCATTTAACATAACGTTCGTGCCTTGTATTTAAACATAACTATTTGTAATTATGCTCAATTCTAAGTTACCCAAAGATTCATAAAGTGCTGTACATAAGAACTGTATATAGTAGTATAATTATAATAATATTAATCCGAAAATTCTTGAAACATATCCATAAAATATGATCAACAATATCTAATACAGAGTTTGTTTTTTTTTTAATGTTATCATTAACAATATTTAATATTTCTTGTGTATATAAGTACATTTATATTGAGTAAGAGTTTTGCTAGAATAGTTTACAGAATAATATCAAGTTGAACGAACCAAAGTATCTCTTAGGTACAATGCTGCATATTTAACTAGACACCATTTGCATTTATTTATTTTAAATTTGTTTTCTCTGTGTCAATCTCAGTTGTATTCGACAAATATTTCAAACAGCGATTTTATAATAGAATACATACATATATAAATATGTACATATATAGTACATATAGTTAGGCTATCAATATTATAAATTATATATTTAACAGTTGATTGCAATGAGGCGGTTTTTCATAATATCATTCGTTACCATATTTGTTTCTTCATTTCATTTTAAATATATATATTTAGCATTTTGTTTTTGTTTGAAATTTGTCGATCTTCGATTTGTAATTAATGCAACTACATTTTTATTTGTTTTTTTTTTATATTTACTGAATGTAAAATTTTGCAAGAACTAAACTAAAGTATTGAATTCTTCTATCTCAATTCTTTGAAAGAAATTCGCATACGCAATTTATGATTTCATTTATAATATCATTTTATGAAATGATATTGATGTTCCACTTTGTTATTTATATTTCTTTATATTTATAGGTACTTTATGTGTAACTTGTTTATTTGTTAAAGTGTCTTTATTTGTGTGCTTGTTGTTGGTGTTGATTTTGTTGTTGTTGTGTCGTGTTGTTGGTTCCTCTAGTTCTATGGCTTGGTTTCGATGAGACTCCATTGGAGTCCCGTCGCTTAATATGATATGATCGCGATGCAAATAATACATAAAAATGCTTGTAAATATCTTTGACCGGCCCCAAGGCCGGGTATGTTGTAGTCGTATATGCTAAGCAACTATGTGAAAATTCGTTTGAATTGCTTTCCATAAAATGAACCAAGTTAAGCCAAGTTAACTGCATCCTGTATCGCAAATGTATTGCTTTATCTATGTATATTCATGATCCAATATAAAATATATCCATGTGAGTATGTTTGTATGTATCTTTGTGTGTATAAGCACCAAAAAACAATAATAAAGCGATTGCAGGCCAATGTCGACGATATGTTTGCGGTTATACTCTCCCTCCATCTATATACTCGTATATATAATTATGTATATGTAAATGTGGTTCGATCTCTGTTGCTGCTATGAGAAAGTATCTAGGTAATGTATCTATGTATCTTTTGCTGTTCTTGTAAGTTGTAAGTTGTGGTTTGCGAGGACTCTCTCTCTCTCTCTTGTAATCTCTGGGAAGCCATCGATTTACTGAGCAAACGGATTATGCGCAGCGCCTCCGCCACCGGGTATATCCAGATTGCCGCCAGTGGTCTGATAGGTTCCATAGGGCCCGCCATTGGGATTCATTTCATTCAAGCGCGAGTTGGACAGAGCACGTGGTATCGGATTGCTGGGCACGCCATGGGGAGCCAAGTGTGAAGTTTCCTCAGCCACCTAAGAGGTCGAAAATTGAGTCAATATTTCGCAATTCAGAAACATATAAGAAGCTATAGTCGAGATCGACCGGAAGGCACCCGGTAAACATGTATAAAAAACATATTGCATATATGTGTTTATACATTCTTATGAAGCTAATGATTGTGATTTTAATTGGGCTAAAGATTGCTTTAATAACTTTGACATTCACTATTTTTTTTTTAATTACTCGACATTTAACAAATTACTGGTATTTAATAAAAATTAGCAAACAAAAACAAATCGAACTATCCCATAGTTATTCATTTTAATTTAAAGTTCGAAAAAATATTTTTAAAAAAAATATAATATTAAAAATTCGATTTTAATTAAATGTTCACAAGAATTTGTAGAACTTTTGTAGAAATTTTAAATTTGAAACTGATTTTTTGAAAAGAGAAAAAAACTAACATTATACATATATAGTATATATTATATACCTCCCAATATTATTGTTACCCTATATAAAAGAGGTGTTCTATATTGTATTATCAAACGGAAGGACAAAAATTTCTAACACCCATAAAAATATTCTTTTGACAGCAATCACATTTACGCCATGTCTACCGAGTAGAATTGAAGAATTAAGAGTAAGTGCATTATTAATCTACCTGTGCAAGTCGAGCTCATCTAAACGATAGTTTGACGGTTTCTGGGGATCGCTAGCTTACCTGATGCGGATCCTCGGTGACGGGTATGTCCGAGATGAAGCCCTGCTCTTTGCGATAGAAATTGATGAAGATGAAGAGGCCGAGCACGAAGAGGCAAGCGATACCATACCAACGGAAGGTAGCAGTAGTACCGTAGTAGGTGACAAACATGCCGCCAATGATGGCGCCACAGCCACGACCCAAGCCATGATGGATGCCCTGCAGCACTCCCTGGCCCGAGGCGCGCAGATGCTTGGGCGTGTTGTGGGCAATGTAGGAGCACGAGGCGGCCCAGACGGCGGCGTGCGTGATGCCCTGCATCAGTTCGAAGGGCAACACCATCCACGGATTGGTCAGATACGAGATGTAGAGAAAGCGCAGCACGTTGCCAATGAGGCCCAAGCACAACACTTTCACGTGCCCAATCTGGGTGATCAAACGGAAGCTAAAGAAGTAGGCAAAGATTTCGGACACATGATTGATCACGGAGGCGACACCGAACAAGGTGGGCGTGCCGCCATAGTCTTGCAAATGCCAGAACAGAAAGGTAAAGATCAAACCGATGCCGAAGCCCATGAACCAGGCGACGAACAGAAACGAGGCGGTCTTCAGATCCTTGAAGTGAGTCAGCACCGTCATCCATTCGGGCAACTCCTTGGCCGTCTGGGCAAACACCTTGGACTCGGCCCCAATATGCGGCTGTGCCTGATGGCCGCCAGCAAGGAAACTGCTGACACCCCCAGCGCAGGCACCTGAAGCGGCGCTGCCGCTACCCACAGCCAGTGATGGTAAATTAAGTTGGGCGGCCAGTTGATTCATTGACTCCTCCTCGGCCTTCTTGTTGGGATCCACAAACTGGGCCGACGCCTGCTGTTGACTCTCGTCAACGGGCTCGTACTTGAACGTAATCTTCGAGGCCGATATGATTGCACACGTCATCAGCACCGAGAAGATGGAGAAACAAATGTTATAGTTCTTTTCCTTGTTGCCGGCACCGCACGGATGATTCGAGAACGAGGTCGAGTGATCCAGGGCTATGCCCACCAAGAACATTGAGATGCCCCAGCCGAGGGAGCCGAACATGCGCTGATGTCCATATTTATCCGCATCCTCTCCCAGTAGCGTGATGACTGCCGAGTCCGCCAAGGTGATGGCTGGAGCGCTGAAGAACTCGCCGATGAGGATGACCAGCAACAGCAAGAAGAACGCCTTTTGAATGTCCTGCAACGAAAGACAATGTTGAATTCGGGTGTAACCAAAAATGTGTGTAAAATCCATAGAAGATCGAGATCTAGTTGTGGCTTAGACACTGAGCCAGTCTATGGACTTTACTACACCCAGAATTATTTTGTGGAAATGTCAAATGTATGTATCAGGCAGAAGCTGACATCTCTAATCCTATGAAGTAAATTCATGTTCAGCATCAGCTGTTACACCTAAGTTATAATACCCTTCTACCCTGTGGGTACCGGGTATAAAAAAATCCAAAATAGATCGACTGCGAATTCTTGTAGGTGAATTACAGGTTCATCTCAATTGAGAGATAATCTTAAAATAAAGTCTTCCTGAGCGCCTTAGAAAAATCCCTCATGAATTCCATATTTGTGGGCAACTTTCAAATTTAAAAATATATTCCCAATAGGAAAATCCATTACTTGTATGATATAAATATGAACAAAATTGAAAGCTAATTGCTGATTTCTTACTCACAACATGGCATCGCACTGGCAACTGGGATTGATCGGAGTGCTACTCATTTGTGCTGGTATATCAACAAAAATACTTTCAGTTCCATTTGATAATAATTAATTCGTCTTTTTGTTATTAGTATATGGATACCCAGAAAAAGAAGGTGCCAATACTGGAGACAATGGATCAATCGATCAGTCGTCTACTCGTGAGACCCATTTCTATCCAAATTGTTTTGAATCTAACCTGCGCGAAGAATATATTATTTTGACTGGTCCAGATGGCATTAAGACCGCTATTGATCATGATGGCAATATAAAGTGGCTTCGTGGTCCAGATGGAATGCCAATTACGGTAGGTGGAAAATTATTATACAAAATTACACTTCGCTAACTGGCATATCCACAGTTTCCCACTGGACTGTAAATGACCATTGCAAAATTGCAAAATTGTTATTTTAGGTTAAGTGTCAGAACAAAATTGTAACTTCACAAAAGTATATTCCAAGACATCTCACTGACTTTTAATTGTTACAGCTTTATTATTTATGTTAAGCCTAAGTTATCTGCTACGTCACTTATTAAAGTAACATCAAGTAGATAGACAAATTAACTTTGATTCTAATGAAAGTTAGTTCTATTTTAATATTAATATACTATTATCAAAATAATACAACTTATTGCTGGGAAGGAATTAAAAAATTTTGTTTAATTAAAACAATTAAAAATTGCACATATGGAGGCAGATTAAGTTAGTAATCTGTCTATAACATATTGCATATAAATATTTTAATTGCTCCCTTATTTTAGTTAGTATCTAAGATAAGTTCAGAAATATGCCACAATTATAATTTCCAGATTAAATACAAAATATAGAAGCACAATATAAATTGAATTTTTTAATGCCGCTACCCAGGGAATTGTAACGCAGTGTCCAGGCCGAAAAAGGAATATGCATATGTACATACGACCCCATAAAGTATATATCCGTCTGTCTGTAGGAATAATTTTTATACCCGCTACCCATAGGGTAGAAGGGTATTATAACTTAGTGCCAACAGGAAATGTATGTAACAGCCAGAAGGAGGCATCTCCGACCCCATAAAGTATATATATTCTTAATCAGTGTCAACAGCCGAGACGATATAGCCATGTCCGGCTGTCCGTCTGTCCGTCTGTATGAACACCTAGATCTCAGAGACTATAAGAGCTAGAGCTACCAAATTTGGGGACAGTACTCCTATAGGGCGTACGCAGATCAAGTTTATTTCAAATGTTGGATGCCACGCCTCTTTCCGCCCCCAAAAGTCTGTAAAAGCCGTAATAATAGACCTAGAGCATTGAATTTTGGGATGCATATTAATAATTATATTTTCTATGATTCCTGTGAATTTGATTGAGATCGAATGAAAAACAAGGAAGTTATTAAAGAATCAATTTTATATGGAAAATTCACTTGCAGCTGCCCGCGCTTTGTTTGTTTAGTTGACAGTGTGACCATAACGGTGTTGTGGATTTTTATTCGCTATTTTCAAATATATACAAAAAAACAAGTTTTAGTATATTTGGTATATTATTTGTTAAAATATCATTTAAGTTTTTTGTTTTCTCTCGGAATGGGTTGCGGGTATCATACGGTCGAGCACTCTCGACTGTAGCTTTCTTACTTGTTTTTAAAAAGTACACTGCATATTGAGAGTAAACAGCATAGATGGTTTACCAAATTATACATCATGTGAATTCTATGTTCTGAGACCAAAATACTAATTATAAACATTTTTTATTTATAGATTTCTTGCTTGCTTAATATATTTATAAATGGATATAAAGTATCTTGCAGTTAACAGCACTCGATTATAGCTTTACAGTTTTTAATTATCGAAGTGGGTATCTGTAGATTTCTTCTTTAAGCCGTAACTATCCTATACAGTTTTTTTAATGCAAAAAACGCAAGATTGAAATTAAATGAATCTACTTACTGGCGTGCGATAGACCATCGAACTGAAGATGGGCGTCACGTAGTCTCTGTGATGCTTGTCATCGTAGTTGCTTACAAAGTTGATGTGGACGGGCGAAATGCCGGCATCGATGCGTGGCAACAGCAGCGATCGCTTGCGCCTAATGTGCGACTCGTGCTCCTGATCCTCCATCGGCTCCTCGGCCAGCATGTCGAGCTCATCGGAGGCCAGTTCGTGATCCGGCTCATACATGGCAGAGGTGTCGCGCTTGGTGCGCGTGTAGGTGAGCACAAAGTCGGTGGCATTTCGACGTTCAATGCAGTTGATCGCCTCCGGGCGGATGAAGCTCAGCGGTATGGTGAAGAGCACCCAGCAAGCGAGCGAGGCCAGCAGCAGCTTCTTGCCCTGGCGACAGCGATCCGCGTAGGAGCCCCAGAAGGGCGCCGAAAGGAACTCGACAAAGGGACGCATGCCGACGAGGATGCCGCACTGACCTGGATTCATGCCCATCTGCTTGAAGTAGACGCCCATCAGCGGGAACAGCGAACCGAAGGCGGCATAGAAGAAGAAGTAGAAACTCTTGACGGGAATCAGCTCCTGCTCCGTGGCGCCAAAGAACATTTGCAAGATCTCCGAGTGGCCGCGTACTTTGTGCGTTGAATCCTTGGCCTCCGGATACCTAATAGTAATAGTAATAATATGTCAATGAAATAAGTCTTATGTTGATGTTGCCAGTGATTACTTACAAATTGGGATCCACCTCTCCGCTGGCCTCCACATCGACTCGTGGCCTGGCGCCCGGTGGGCCATAGCCCGCCTGCTGCTGCTGTCCATAGTCGATTCCTCCGCCCTGATCGTAGCCAGCAGTTGCCTGCTGCTCGTAGCCATAGCCCATGTTGGGCTGCTGTGGCTGAGCGTAGCCAGCGTTTGATGCGGGCGCTCCAAATGGATTGGCTGCTCCGGCACCTCCAGCATTGTAGGGATTCATGGTGTCACTGACTCAATGCTATTAAACGCCTCTCGTTCTCGTTCTTGCTGCTCCGCTGCCGCTGGCGTTGTCGCTTTTATCTCTCGACTGTGCTTTTATGCTTTGCTCCTTCGCTCTGCGCTGACTACAGCATCCTGTCAGTGATTATCCTTTAGCAGCTGTTTAGGTAGACAAAAGCTCAATTAGTCTGCAGCTCTTTGTGAATGCTCACTGACTGTGTAATGAGCTAAAGGGGTGTGTGTCGAGGGTGTACGTTAGTTTTCCTTGGGCATATGCCTAATAAAGGCCAGACAGCTCGGAAATGTCTGCAATTATGCCAGTCAGAGTCTATTATTCAAAGTGTAATTGGCAAATCAAAGGATATTCACTTGTGTATGCGAGTTAACTGAATACTTGACCATTATTCAATGCAGTCAAGGAGCAATTGTTAAATTAAAGGGCAATCGGAAACAACACTGTTATGACAGTCGGAATAAAGTAAAGGGTATTTTGGATAGCGTAACTTCCAGTAAGGAAGACAATTTTTAATTTAATTTATTTATTATATTTTATGTTTATTATTTTCAACGCAACTAAGGTAAATATATAAATTATATAAACTATTTGAACTATTTGAAAAATTTCTTTCAAACTAAATCTCTTCCAGATTTTCCCAAAGTGTACCTATAAATATTTTTTCAAGGACTTCACTGATCCAATAGAACATTTTTGGTTGGATTTGGTCATTATTTATTTTATTATTTTATAAATTTGCTCTAAGCAAAACGGGATTAAATTCCAAGCAGGAAATTTCTTAGTTAACCAAATTAAAAGGACATTCCTACTTGAGACAATCACTTGTTGAATCGACACTCGATATAAGAAAGTTATTTTTATAAATATTTGCAGCATATTCAGTATTTTTCCCTAAGTTAAAACTGTTCAATTGTTTGAAACGCATTATGGATTAGTTGTGGCTGTAAATCAACATAAATAAGCTTCTGTGACAGTCGCAATTTCATAATAATACCGATGCCAAATGACACAATCGAAAAGTACTCGAAAGGGAGGGGGAAAGGCTTCAGCTTGAGTGAGTTTAAATTTAGCTTTGAGCTTGCGAGCATGTGGGCTTGTGAGTGGCTTCCACGTAGCTTTTTTTATCACACATACGCACTGCTTGGCACGTTCTGAATGTAGGTAAGTGGGTTTGTCTTTGACTGTCACTGTGTGTGTATACATACACAGATACACGCAGACTTGTTGTTGTGCCTGCCACGGAAAATTCAAGTACTACATTTCTAAAATTTAATACAATCAATATGCAGAAATTCTCTGAAACTTCATGATTATCCTTTTATTGCACAACATTGCGCTGGCACATTAAACGGTTTCTTAGCCCAGTTGGCAGACTGCAGCAATGTACACTTTGAAGGCCAACATCAAGCACACACACACACACACATGCAGGGAAAATTTGACTGTAGTTTTTCATTCACAACATACATACACGAGAGTATGGATTTTAGGCTATACTTGCAAATAATTGCCAATATTTTACACACCCGAAAATGGTTAGCACATTTAGTAATTTTTTGAAGAATTATTGAAATTGTAATTTTTCTCGATTATCGTTGTGTGGCTCACTGAATGTGTTACGTGCGTAATCGATAAGCAAAGTTTTTCTACAGACAACTCGCGTCTTGCCTCTATACGCGCTTTGAACACACAGTTTCCACACAGAGCAGCAGCTCTGCCACCACCAACACCACAACACATGAAAAGAAATCCACTCAAGAACGAGGAAAAGCGAAGGAAAACGGAAAAGCTCTCTCAAGCGTAGTTCAAACGTAATATGATTTGACGCCGCCGCTGACAGGCGACGATACAAAAGTCGCGCCGGCTAAGAGAGACAAAGAGCGACTGACAGAGAAAGGGAGAGATATACCCAAGGAAAGAGATGAAGCGATAATGAAAATTAGACGATTTCAAAAACAGACAACTTGGCGCCACATTTGTTCTGCATGAATCAATTAATTTAAACTATTTTAGAGCTGAACACTCATGAACAAAGCTGTTAGGTTTTCTAGAAATTTTAAAACGTTTATCAATATATTTCAAATACAACAGCAAAACCATAAATGTTGATTTTGTACATTAATTCACTTATAATTTTTGACTAATTGACTGACTTAATTACTTAATATTTACTTTATTTAAGTTTGTTGGTATTGCATTTTGCAATTTTATTGATATATTTAATATAAATAAAAAATAATATATATTTATTTTTAACCAGATAAAATAATAATAATTTAAATAACAAATTGTACTGTATAATTTTTAAATTATATTAATAAAATGATAATAAATAAATGTTAATAAGATTTATCTCTTCATTTTATTTCGGTGAAGTACCATTAGTAATTTTCGACTTAATAACTTTAATAATTAAGCAGTATTTCGATCTAGTTATTAATTGTTTTTCCTCATTTGCATGAAAACAACTTAAATGTAAATATACATTGTATGTATGTTATGATACCTCGCAAGAGTTCAAACAACCATGAGGGACTTTTTCCTGAAATTCTTAGAAGAATGTTTGTTCAGAAAGTATCATTTGTGAATCACATAATGTAATTTAGACCTGAATGCTGAATGAGGAAGTGAGAAAGGGAGAGCAACAGCTGAGAAGTCAAAAGTATACTGAGTAGCAATAAAGATTGCCAGAGCAAATCGTTTTCTTTTATATTCTTTAGCTAATCTTGAAAAAAACCTGAAATTGACCCCTGCGGAAGCACAACAATTAAAGTCTGAGATGACGACAACACAAGCGTCCATGTTTCTGTGTATGTGTGAATGTTTGTGTAGTGTTTTTTCTTCGCAAGTGAAACTAAATACAGTTAGCAATATATATAGTATTGCTATATCATTATTGGGTCTATACACCTCAAAAGTGAGGTAATTATTTCCATTGTGTCATTCGCATTTGCATTGGCTTCAGTTTTGAAATGACGAGCTTAACTCAACATTGAAGCTTTCGCGCCCTTTCTTTGTCTCTCTCTCTCTCTCTCTTCCACTCTCTTTGCCTGCTCCTGCGCAGAAAATTCAATTAAATTTCCGCGCAAACTGAGACTCAAAGCGAGCTTTGTTCGCTCTTTTGTGCGGAATTCAGTTTTCCACTCGCTTTCACTCACTTTTGAGTTACTCTATGAATAGCTACAACTTCGATACCCTACCGCAGTAATTTATGCCTTGATGTGGAACACTAATACTTATTCCAGCCATGTTTCCAACCCGTATTAAACAAAAACTAAACTTTTAGCCCTGCACTGCTTTCATAGCAAGGGTAGTAAACAATCGGTAATCAACTATGCAATCCGTGTTTATTGATAAAACTTTTGCTTTCAAGCACGAACTTCCATCGATCTGTCAGTGACAACACTCCCGCCCTCAAATTCACAGCACAGAGAACGCAACAAGTGGAAGCAAGCAAGATGTTTATTGGTTCGTCCCATACTAAAAATCCCCTTCAGAGGCTGCTGATAAGGCATACATCAAGCAAGAGATGTCAGTTCAGGTGATTCACAACCACCTCAACCATCAAGCGACGCTGCTGGGTGCATCCCCTTTGGATTTGAGGTATATAAACTTCTGTTTGACAACAATTCATCAACAGTCCAGAGTGAACAGTCTTCAAGGCAACATCAAACAACATGCAGAGTAGCAGCATCCTCATCCTGGCCGTGGTGGCCATCAGTGCTTGTGTGGAGGCCATGCCTCAGCGCTTCCAGACATTGCCCTACTATCCACCACCAACCCAGCCCCCACGTCCCATCCGAGTGCGCCGTCAAGTCCTGGGCGGTTCCCTGGCATCGAATCCTGCAGGAGGCGCCGATGCTAAACTGGCTCTTAGCAAGGGTATCGGAACTCCAGACCACAATGTCATTGGACAAGTCTTCGCCGCAGGCAACACACAGAAGGGACCAGTTACCACTGGCGGATCGGTGGCCTACAACAAGTAAGTTCAAATAAATATAAATATATCGAATATCTTTCCTCATTGCGTTTATTCCTTTCTAGTCACGGACATGGCTTCGATCTGACCAAGACCCACACTCCCGGTGTCCAGGACAGCTTCACCCAGTCAGCCCACGCCAATCTCTTCAACAATGGCAAGCACAATCTGGATGCCAAGGTGTTTGCATCCCAGAACAAGCTCGCCAACGGCTTTGAGTTCCAGCGCAATGGAGCTGGACTGGACTACTCCCATGTTAATGGCCATGGTGCCAGTCTGACCCACTCCAACTTTCCCGGCATTGGCAAGCAATTGGGTCTAGATGCACGTGCTAATCTGTGGTCCTCCCAGGATCGCAATACTCGTCTTGATTTAACCGGAAACGCTTCCAAGTGGACCAGCGGTCCCCTCAGTGGCCAGAAGAACTTTGGTGGCGGATTGGGACTAACCCATTATTTCGGTTGAAATTCTCAACGGAATATTAGTATTTGTTAACATACATTTTACCACTATTTATTATTATGATTACTAAATAAATTTCGAAGAAAAATCAACGAACAATGTTTGTACTAGAGATTGTTGTCATGAAATTTATCAACAAAATTTATATGTTTATAATATAAAATGTAAAATATCTAGTTATCATAAAACTATATATGTATAAATATTAATAAAATTAATAAGACTCTAGAGATCATTGTTGAAATTTTTTGGAACTTATCATGCATACTATATTTAAGCAAAAAGAAAAAAATGCATTAATTAGAAGAAATTATTAAAGGAATCATTTTAAAATTATTAATTCCACTGTATTTTTTTAAAAATTATATTTTAGCCATGTCCATCAATTGATCAATTTATATTATTTTTTGGCTATCGGAGGTGATAAGAAATTCAAATGTTGGCTAATAAGACTCCCAAGCAATTTCAAAAAGCGATGCTTAAAATGATTTGAATTAAAAAAAATATATATATTTTAAGTAGCAAATAGAACAAAAGAATGTATTATTAAGCTATGCATACAACTTTTTCTCACATACTTATGTTTGTATTATTTAAATTGTGAACAAAATAAATAAATAAAATAATTAAAAATAAGTTAACAGAAAAATATTTTATGTTTTCTAAATTTTGATTTTTATTTAAATAAAATTAAACAATTTAACGTTATTAAATATACCTATAGCTTCCTATATAATTAAATTTATATTATTACTTTATCATAATTTTATTTTATTATACAAAATTAAATGAATGTCAAAGATAAATATAAATAAATAATAAATAGAGTAAAAAATGTTAATTTTCACGAGAATTAATTGAAAGAACTATTAAATGTTTTGATAAGCCTGCTCAACTACAAATATTTAAGCTACACGATTTGCGATTTTTTAGCAGAACCATCTTATCAGTTTGTTTTTTATGCACAGTTACATTTGTGTATTGACTAGGCATGAAAATCCCCTTTAGAGGCTGCTGATAAGGCAGACTAAGACAAGCATCTAGCCAGAGATGTCAGTCCGGGTGATTCACAATCACCAAAAGCAAAAAACCAACGACGTCAGGTGCTTCCCCTCCGAACATGAGGCAAATAGTATATAAGCGCCACTTGCAGCAACATACCATCAACAGTCCACAGTCAACAGTCTTCAAGGCAACATCAAACAACATGCAGAGCAGCAGCATCCTCATCCTGGCCGTGGTGGCCATCAGTGCTTGTGTGGAGGCCATGCCTCAGCGCTTCCAGACATTGCCCTACTATCCACCACCAACCCAGCCCCCACGTCCCATCCGAGTGCGCCGTCAAGTTCTGGGCGGTTCCTTGGCATCGAATCCTGCAGGAGGCGCCGATGCCAAGCTGGCTCTTAGCAAGGGTATCGGAACTCCAGACCACAATGTCATTGGACAAGTCTTCGCCGCAGGCAACACACAGAAGGGACCAGTTACCACTGGCGGATCGGTGGCCTACAACAAGTAAGTTCAAATAAATATAAATATATCGAATATCTTTCCTCATTGCTTTTATTCCTTTCTAGTCACGGACATGGCTTCGATCTGACCAAGACCCACACTCCCGGTGTCCAGGACAGCTTCACCCAGTCAGCCCACGCCAATCTCTTCAACAATGGCAAGCACAATCTGGATGCCAAGGTGTTTGCCTCCCAGAACAAGCTCGCCAATGGCTTTGAGTTCCAGCGCAATGGAGCTGGACTGGACTACTCCCATGTTAATGGCCATGGTGCCAGTCTGACCCACTCCAACTTTCCCGGCATTGGCAAGCAATTGGGTCTAGATGCACGTGCTAATCTGTGGTCCTCCCAGGATCGCAATACTCGTCTTGATTTGACCGGAAACGCTTCCAAGTGGACCAGCGGTCCCCTCAGTGGCCAGAAGAACTTTGGTGGCGGATTAGGACTGACCCATTATTTCGGTTGAAATTCTCAACAGAAACTTAGTATTTGCTAACTATACAGTTTTCTAATATTTATTTTATAATAATTATATCAATAACTTCGAAAAAAATAAATCGTCAAAATGACTCAAAAAAATTAATTTTTCATCCAAGTTACTTGAAACGAGTAAAAAAAAGACTCAGGGGCCTTATTGTAAAAGGATGCAATAATGAAATGTGACTACAGTGCTTCCTTCTTGATCAATAAACAATTTAAGCAATTTCGATACAGCTTCCTCAATAGTTCATTTTTAAACGCCCGCCATTTACCATATAATTGAAAATGCACTTGGATTGGCATTCTCCGCGTTTCAAGGCAAATGGCAAATTTTTGGTTTAGCCGTTAATTTTAAAAATTTTAACGACATTTATTTGTTAACGAAAATTTGATTAGTATTAAAATGAAAAAAAAAACTATAGTGTTAAAAAAACAAGTAAAAATTCATTTTTTAACTACAGTTGGTCTTCCCTGGGTTACTTCGGTGGGGGCAGTTTTCAGTTTTAGGAACACATACTGGGAATGAAGCGTGGGAACAGTTTGCATTACAAAATACAAGCAGGAGCAGCTGAACGAACTGAGATAACGAACTGAACACGTTTATTGCAGGAACAGGATATGTGTATGCGTGAGAGTGCGTATATCCCCGCTTTGACTGTGTGTGTGTCAGAGCATAGAATAACCCCGAATATGAAACCCTACGAAGCATTTCAGTCACACTCGAACTGTAGATACACCCTGGAAAAGGTGTCCTTCTAATAAATAGTTACGAATAGTTAAAACATATTATTGATGACATGCAATTCATAAAACATCAATTTATCATCACGAAATATAATTATTAACAATCGTATATCCCTAATATTTTTCTATTCTACACTTTTTATTTTATTTATTTGACTAAATTATTAGTATCAGAGTTAAGTTAAAATTCTTATATATGTATGCACACTACTCGCATATATTTGCAACATTACATTATATTTAAAATGACTGCATATATGTATATGTATGTACATAAGTATATATCCTTGAAAATTCAGCTGAATGGCATGTGTGTGTGGGATTCAACTGCTCCTTAAAAAATATATTAACTCAGCAGGGCAACAGTATCATGCAATTTTATTCCACACTCTCCATGCCAGCAGGACAACTTGGACAGGCGGCAAGATGTTTCAACCACTTGTTGACGTTGTAGTTATCCTTATTATGGTTGTAGTTGCTGCGACGTTTTTTATCGTCGTCTACTGGAGCCAATATGCTTGCCATATGTTCGTGGATGAACAGTATGTTGTACGTTAACCATAACGTTATGGCATCGCAAATTAGTATACAACGTCCTGTACCCAGAGCAATTAAAGTATTGAAATTATTATAATAGTTTTCCAACAAAATGCAAGTTGTGGGAATTCTGTTTCAATAAATAAAAGCATTATTATTCATCTACGCTTGATATTCTTTTTAGAATTTTTAAAATTATTACGTTAACATTAAACAATATATTTCCAACGAAAATATGAATGGCGTTTAACCAGATGCCTCTCTTAGGGGGACATCTCTCTTACATTGAGTTCAATTTTACCTCTCTTAGACGGACACTCTTTTGCATAGAATCAAACCAAATCCTCTCTTGGCTGGACGCGAATCTCCAATGAACAGACGCTGAGAGAAGAGATAAAATTCAGTTTGACGTGAGCTATTGAACGAGTCAGCAAAAGTGAAGAATGTCGCAACGGAAAACGTTAAGTTTGAAAGAAAAAATGGAAATCATAAGGGCTCGTGACATAGAGAAAATATCTGCTCGTGAGATAGCTAAAAGGTTTACAATAACTTTATGATAATATGTTTAAATAGTTTTTAATACGTTTTTTTTAATGAACAGATACAACATCGGAAAGTCACAGGCAGCAAGTATTATAAAGGATAAATTGAAAATACAATCAATGTGGGACTCGGGAGACTGGAATATTGATGTCAAACGGAAATATCTAAATGAAAAAGGCCTAAAACTTGATGCAATATGTTTTGAGTGGTTTTTAAAAACTCAAAGCGAAAACCCAATGTCAATATCTGGACCAGCAATTCAAGCCAAAGCAAAAGAAGTTGCAACAAGTCTTGGAATACCAGACTTTGCTGCCTCAAATGGTTGGCTACAAAAATGGCGAACACGACACAATATATCATTTAGAAGCATATCCGGAAGAAATATGTCTGGAAGCCAATATAATGATGATCGCCTTTCACCATTGCTAATTCCGAAATGTGAAACAATTCTCACAGAGGAAGATACAGTTGAATTTGAAAATCCAGTCGCCAACAAAATAGATTCAGACGAATCCGCGTTGAAAATAATTTTAAGATTAAAGCAATATTTAAAAGATGACTATATAGCATTTGAACACCTTAAGAACTTAGAATCTTATGTGCATAGCCGTATATCTGAAAATCAACCAATCAAGTCTGACTAAACCTGAAAAAAAAAATTTTTAAATTTAAAACTACTTTTGTATGTAATAACTTATTTACTATTATTGTATGTCTTTAATTCGTAACCAAAATTGACAAAGACGTTATTCAAGCAGAAAGAGTGTCCGGATAGTAGAGGTTGCACTGTACTAAGTTGCGAAAATGTAATTTTCTGTGATTTCTATAGTTTAATACAACCTTTTATGCCATTGGTACCGGGTACAACAAGCAAACGCAACAATAACAACACTGTCGTCACTTGCAAAAAGTTTTCGTCTGGTTTTCACAGATTATTTTGATCTGCCTTGAGTCGTTCGAATTGACGATAATTTGTGTATGTAGGGTGCTCTTAATTCGTGCTAGCTATGTTTGACGTAATGCCAACGCTAGTTTGCTCCAACTTTTTACACAAATTTTAACGTAGAGCGAAGAGTGCAGGAAACGCAAACGAAATGCCACAGCCAGCCTTCTCACTCGCTCACCGACACAAGCAGATGACGAACGCACTCGTATTTCTGATGCGCTTACATATAAGGCTCTCTTTAGATACGTTGGCTCTCTCGTTCGCTTTTGTTTGTTTATTCGCCTCTCTTAGCTGCCGCCAAGCGCAAGCAAGCTACATTTGTACGGTACAGTACAGTTTGCTTTCGTGTCGTTATACCCGCTCCCCATTGCGTTGAAGGGCATTATAACTTCGTGGTACACATATAATAATTATAGTCCAATTGATTCCTGAAAATTAAATGTAATCAGATGAAAAAGACATAGAAAAAGACAATGAAAAATCAGGTGCAGCTGAACGAAATTAGTTGTATATCACATAAGTGTATTTTATTCTTTCAAAATGGGTATCGGGTATCCCATGGTCGAGCACGAGCTTTCTTACATGTTATTTATAATTATTTTTGTGATTTGGTAATAATATTTATATTATATAATATTCTTTTAATTAAAAATCTCATCAACTATTCATTAAGTTTAAATTATCTTGTTTGCAATGAGCTTTTAGACATGTTTTAACATATTTTTCCTTTTTAGTAATATTATGTTGTGACATATGTACATACATATATATGTATGTATGATATTTGTATCTCATATGAATTTTTTATATGTACTTGTTTATAGCAACTTTGGATTGTTTCGACCATAACTTGAATTGGGAGATTGTTTAGTTCGCCCCAATCCCAGTTGATCGTACGACTCGTAGGCTTATTATATTGAGGAAGTATTCACGTCAAAAAATAATTTTAGTGTTGTTTTACAGTAGTTTGCAAACAAATGGTTAGTTTATAAACAATACATAGATCACAATAAAAAATATATGTACATACATACATTCCCATATCTGATATATCGCATAAGAATTTTGTACATGTACTTGTTATTTAAACTTCTGATAGTTCTGGTTTATATTTCAGAATACCTGAATTAGGAAAACATGTCGACTTCGCTAGTATCCCCGTCGATCTTACGGCGTTCCATCGATAACATGTTTTGAATCTTTGACTGCATGATCATTGCATTTGAGAGTGGCATGTTGCACAATTGTGCGCCCACACTGAGTCCAAAAAACGTAAACTCATTCGAGCCTAAGGATTGCAAGATTGAGCAGTTTTGTGGGAATTTCACAATTTGGGGTGCAGTTCTATTGGGTGATCGTGCAGGTGGAACTGTTTTCCTATTCAACGGCGGACTAGAAGGCATTGTGGATAGCTCTGAAGCAGAGTTGTTTGCCATAGGCACCTGGGAATTGGACTTTTCGTCGAGAGGTTGCTTAATAGTCTTCATGCGGTGCAATTTAATCCGGAGCTGCCTTTCAGGCATTAGAGAATCCATTGCGGACTCCTTTGCTGATTGCTACATAAATGAAGAGGGTAATGTTAAAACATGAATTTTATTTTACAAAAATTTGTATTTGATTTTAAGAAATTTACCCTATCCATATATGGTGCCAAGAAGTCGTGCAAAGGCGCAAACCAGGGAATCTTAGGTTTATACATAGAGTCCTCATTGATTCTCGTGAGCTCCTGAAGATACAGACTTCGCAAAGTGTTTATCTTCATTTTCACACCTAGCACACTCACAGGGTCCTCATTGCGGTGAATATCGCTGTTGATGCCAGTTTGAATCCGCTTGTAAGCCGAGTTTCTGGTAGTTTGTAATTGGGTCTGACGATTCCACAAGCAAGACTCGCGACGATAAAGCTCGACAAACTTCAAGAGGCGCTCTTCGGTAAAATAAAACGGACGCTTACATCGCCGATGACTTGGCATGGCTGGGAATAATGTTCAACTCGGAAGGGGAAATTCAAACTGTTGGACAACCGTTCACGCAACGAGTTTGCTCCGAACTGCCGATTGTTCGGCGGCCTTGACGATTGTTGTGATTGCTCTTCTCAGCATTTTCGTTGGCGGCGCCAACTGGCGTTCGGCTCTCGTCGTGTGTGCTCACTTTTTTCTCTATTGTTTTAAGCTCTCTCATTGCTCGTGCGATATTTTTTTTCTAAGCAAAGCGAAGCAATAATCGATAACTCTCAGATGATATGCGATTAATTAGAATTTAATACTCCAAGCTGTGGAGATTTACGAAATTAAGCAATACTAGGAAGGGTGTTAAATTATTCAAGTTAATAACTAACCCAAATATTCCGAAACTGTTTTCGAAAATGGATTGCATATAATTGCATCTGCAATGTTTCTGTTCTACGAAGTACCTACATACGTTTCATGCTAACTCAAGACTTCAATCTTAAAAAAGGTCTTTCTACATTTGAGATGCTGCAATGCGGCTTAAAAGGGAATCGCAAACAATGCATTCGAAATTTCGAAGAGTCCTGAGTCCTTAGGCTGCCTACCAGCTTGCCGGTCTTTCGGTCTGCCTGGCTTCCCTTGCATACGACTCGGCTGGCTGTCTGTGTTTTGTCCCTGCCTCGTTGTCGCTCATTGTGAACTTCAAACAGCGCGTGACATCGTTTTCCTTTGTACGGCAAGGCCTTGCTGCCTCCCTGCTAGTTATTTGCTCGCTACACAAATGCAACGCCATTTTCCCCTTGCCTTCAGTACAGTTCATTTTTTTCAGTGGTCTTTAAAATATTCAGGCGGGAAAATGCCTCGGTGGTAACTGCCGCCCAAAATCTCAGCCTTATTTTAACCCTAAACGGGATATGAATCAGAAAATACATGCAAACCGTTACATTCTATACAACTGCCCTTAGGTTTCCCGTCCACCTTGATTTCTCCTCATTGAATGTTATAAAAATGCATGCTGTACTAGGTACAGAACTCTCAAATCGCTTACATTTAATGTTATTCAAATAACGAATAACCAAAATGTAACATACAGAAAATACGTTAGTTCTCGGCTTATTCGATGCAGAGAAAATGTTAAGCTTTACCACATAATATCCAGGTACAATAAGGGTCTTATCACAAAAATATATGTAAACGTTTAAATGTACAAAATAAATATTTCGTAGTTGATTTGTTATCCTCTTAACTTATTTTTTGATACCTATGTACATACATTTGTATATATGTACATAGGATATTGTCGACATTTGTATATTTTTTAATATTATACTTAAAAACTGAACTGTATGACATTTACACGATTTGTATAGAATTTTATTATTATTATTATACCTAATATATGAAAACCCTGAACCACATCAAGTATAATGCATATTTAAATTTTATGGGAGACTTTGCTATTTACAATATCATCGATAGGATGATAATCAAATTATAAATGTTTCTACTGTCACTGTCAGTGCAAAATAATGTTGTGACGTCATCGTGCAAAGACAACCTTGTTTTTTGCTTACTCATTTAAGCAAGCTGCTTGCTGTAATCCAATTCGAAAGCATTGTGAGAGAAAACAGCAAGAAAAGTGTAGATACTAAAGTTGGTATGTAAGAAAACCTTTAATTTTAGCATTTGATTTAGATAACTATTTATTAACGTTGTGCCTAGTAATTCAATTCATTTATGGCATGTGGGACTGTTGACATTGATTTTTTGCTTGCAATGACAAATTCAAATTATTTTAAAATCTCAAAAATAAAATGTAAATATTAATTTGTTTTTTTTTTTTGGTATATTGAATAAGTGAAGCATTGTGCAACTAAGTAAATTTTATTTACATTAGTGCTGTTTTTTGGCGCCATTTTTAAGTGAGGCCTCAGTTCAGCTCGTTCTGTATGTATTTGTATGAGAGCCATTGCCTCTTCTCTATTTTCATGTACATATGTATGAAAGCGCAACTCCACCCATGGATAACAAATGGGAGCATTTTGAGATGAAATGCTGTGTAGATGCTTCACATTTAGCTATTTGGTCAATTTGAATTTGTTTTTATTGCGAATGCGTTTTGTGACCGCCATTTATTCGATTTTCACTTTAAAGAGACTTTCATTGACGTTATTTTTGTTTTTACACGGTTTTTAGCGCCGTCTCTGCTTTAATTCATGTTTCCGATTTATCTCAGATAATTTGCCGGCTGGCGTTTAAATTCCATCTCTCTCTCGAGCATTTTGCTAGATATGATTGCGTGTCGTGAGCGTGAGAGCTCAAAGCGAAACTATCTTAAATGCATATTATACATTCAATAAAACGCCATACATTAAATATGTTAAAGTCGAAATAGTAGCTATGATCGTAGTAATTAGATCTTTCAACATATTAAAATTGTTTGTATGTGTGTAGTTTCTTTAACGTGACACGATTGGCCACAGTGTGTACGACACACACTCATCTCAAGCAGCCCTCTGCCATCGTCGACTGCGTGCCGCACTCTCGCCTCTTCTCGGCACTACTCAGGTTTTCGTTATGCCAGCAGACGCTGAGTCCGTACAGTTGAAATCGAGCAACACAAGAAAGAGGTTGGTTCCGTAGTCTGAAAAGTATTTGTGGTGCAAAAGTGAAATAAAATATAGCATATAACATATATATTTAAAAAGTGAACTCGGAGGATAATTAATATTTTTTTTGTATTGATTCACGTATAGTGCAGTGAAATAGCACTATAATAACAATTTTCATTTATAATTTCGTGAGCACATTTTTCGTTCGGCGCTGTGAGAAGTGCGACGCTGCTGTACCACAAAGCAAGCAAGCAAGAGACCAAAGCACAGCCCAGCAAAGCATTGCCATTGCGGAATATTTGTTCGCCGTGAGCGGCGCTAAGGCAAAATGGCTGCCTAGACGATTAATGTTGTATTTAAATCTTGTGCATTTGCATTACACATTTCTTGAACAAATTATTGTTCATTGAGGCGCGCGCAGTTGGCCAAAAAGCGCGCCTTTTTTCGCCTGTTCACATATTTTACTTTGTTTCTTCTCGTATTTGTATTTGTTTTTACTCGGCATTTAGCCGCGTTTCTTCTTGCCTCGCACTCTTCGACGCTCTCTCACACACACACGCACATCACGCTCTCTCTCGCTCTCCCTCCATTTCTCTTGTCTGCCCAGCCGGCAATTTATCTGCTGCCGATGTCGCTGTCGCGCAGGCAGAGCGTTCGCTGCTTGCGTTCGGTTGCCTTGCCTTTCTGCTTACTTCACTCAGTACAGTTGAAGTCAGTAAAGAAACGTGAAAGGTTGGTAAACGCAAGCAACGCAATATTTAAAAAATAAAAAAGAAAATTAATTTTGTGCAAAGTATTTGAAAACGTGACACAAAAGTGTGTTCATTGTTCATTTAACTAGGCAGCCAAGAGCGCAAAAAGTTTTCCCATAGCAAAAAAGTAAACAACAAAGTCGAGTCATATGTGTGAATTTGATAAACAGCAACAATTCAATGGGTATAATAAAGCATTTTAACGTAAATTAATAAACGTTTGCACATTTTCGCCTGCTGCTTGATTTTTTCCATTTCTGTGGTACATTTCTCGTAGTGCGAATGTCGCTTTGCCTGTGCAAAAGAGCGCGTCGCATACACGACAACGCTTGCTTGCTTGCTTTGGTTGCTTGCTTGCTGTGCTGTACCACACACGCACACAGGCGAAAGACTCAAGCCAGTACATACAGAAAAAAAAGTGTTGCCATTTCGGTCTTTTGCACTCAATACCGGCCACACTGCTGAGGGAGCATACTAAAAAAAATGGCTGCTGTTGTAAATTTCGCATTTTATTGCAATTGTCTTGAGTTATTAGATTTATACAATTAATATTTTCATATGCGATTATATTGTTAGCTGCGCGCACTCTCTACCCGCCACTTCAACTGCAAGACGCGTGCGCGCGCTTTTTCGAAACGTCGACGGCGACGCTGCCATCGTCGGTACTGTAGTGTGCAGTATCGTCGTCTCATTTGACGCGCGGCCATTGCTGCATATGTGTGCGTGATGCGAGAGTTTACTGTGTGTATGTCAGAGAGAATGTACAGTATGTGTGAGAGTGTACTGTGTGTGTGGTGGTGGTGGCTTCTCTTTGCTATATGGCGTGTATCTTGAATCACAATGGATACTGAAATACTAATAATTGATTTTTATTTTTTTTGCTTCTTTTTTGCATCTTATAGCTTATAGCAAATAAATTTAGTATCTTCTACTACTTGAAACACACACAAGAAATATTCTAAAAATGGCCGACAAACCAAAACGCCCGCTCTCCGCTTACATGCTGTGGCTGAACAGTGCTCGTGAGTCGATCAAACGTGAGAATCCCGGTATCAAAGTCACCGAAGTTGCCAAGCGTGGTGGCGAATTATGGAGAGCAATGAAGGACAAGTCGGTAAGTAATCATTTTGTATGGAGATGTATCTGAAATTGTTAACTAATGCATACATATATTTTGTCTCTTTTCTTTGAATTGCAATAGGAGTGGGAGGCAAAAGCAGCCAAGGCCAAGGACGATTACGATCGCGCCGTCAAAGATTTTGAGGCTAACGGCGGCAGCAGTGCTGCCAATGGCGGTGCCAAGAAACGTGCAAAGCCCGCGAAAAAACCAGCGAAAAAGAGCAAACGTGATGACTCCGAGGATGATGATGACGACGAGAGCGAATAGAGATGATTGATCTTCAGACCCCAGTCAAATAATAAAAAATACAACAAACAACAAATAAAAAACATCATATATAAGTGCAGTGTGGTGGATCGACCTTTTCGCGGGGTTCTCAATCGAGTCAGTCAAATGTATTTTCTCAACACAAAAATCTACCCACCACAATCATAACACACCACACCACAAAAATCCCCTCTACATTCACACATACGCCACCCAAAAAACAAAAAGAAGCATTCTAAATAGCATAGTTGAAAAACAATAAGAAAATCCTCTAAAGAAAGCAGATCGGTTGCTCTGACAACTTATTTTGCTGGCAGCAACTGTAAAGAACATAATTAAACAAAATTGTATTTATACATAAGATTTTAAGTTTATAGTAGGCGTTTCTTTTAATGCAACAATTTTTAAGTCGGAGATTGCGCCTGGCCCTGAACAAAAAAAAAACAGGATATACAAGAGAAGGCAGCGAAGAAAACAATGTTCAATTTGTGTATCTTGCATAAAAATTTGTAAATTAAACGATAACGTAATTCCATTATAAATAAAAACTATAAAAAAAATGTTTTCGCTATTGTTCTGAGAAAAATTATACATATATGCAAATAATGTATAGTATGTCAAGAAATACACTTCCACCATCCACCCTCCTTAAAAACAACAGACAGATATGATGAGATGGCGGGTTTAACAGTCTATTCTATATAGATCGATGATAATATACACGATTAGCTCGTAATGCACAATGTTAAAAGTTGTCGTTGAAAAGAGTGTACAAAAAAAATGAAGGCGTTGAAGACATGTTCACGTTGTTCAAAAGGAAATATTAAATAAAAAAAACAAAAACGAACGAAATTTCGCTCAGGTTTTTCGTAAAAATTTAAAACTAGAGAAACGTCTTTGTTAATCCCTGAAGATGTTGCGCGATATATAATTCAGATGACGTATTGCATTTAATCTGTAGTCTTAATTAATACCTATATAATTTAAATCCAATATGAGAAATAAATAAAAAAAAATACATTTTTTAAATGCGTTAAAACTTTAAATTTGTAATTATTTTCCCAGCTTCAGACTCCACGTTATATCGAAAGATCAAAACAAGCTACAATTCGAAAAATGTTATCCAAATTTTAAGCATTGCCGCATTAAATAGTCTTAAAGAGTAAAACACTTTAAATATTTTCTTATTTATTGGTATTAAATATCATAATTAATTCAATAATAATCGATCACTAACACTAAATGATTTCCATCTGCTGCTTTAGGATGCGTTTCAAAACGTATCCAAAGAAATTCACTATATATATGTATATGCGGAGTTTGGGTAAATTATTTTATCTAGATCGTATTGGGTTTTTTGTTGTTGCATAGAAATACCGTAGTTATTTGTAGTTATTTCATGTTGTTGGGATCAAAGATCATTTCATGGGATTATCGTTAACAATGTTAAAGCTAAAAACTAACGTTCAACAAAAGCACACGAGAATTCAGATCATTTTTGCATAAAGATTGTAAAAATAGTACGACATCCGATAATATATATATAAATAATTATATATCCATACACATCATATATAAGTTGTATATAAAACAATGTTTCAGTGCTGTGCTTTGGATTGGTTCAAAATGTATGCACACACAAGGGTTAAAATTCCCCTACTTGCGACAATTTTTTAAGGAGTAGAGCAAAGATTTTACAAGTTAACAGATATAAAATGAGTTTTCAAGATTTTTGGTTCCACGGCGGACAAAACAAATCAAAGTTGTGCTTATTTAATTACAGATCTTATAACAAATATGGCAAAAAAACTAAACACACGTCTCTCTCAGAGCCATTCACAAAAAAAGAAATAATAGGGCAAACATTAAACTGTTACTGTAGGGGTATCGGTGTCTGGTGAGTTTGTGTTGTGTGTGCACAAGGAAACAAATGAAGAATGAAGCACCATCAGGTCGAAATCGTTGACCTTAAACGCTCTATATCTTTGGCTCTAGTTGCGGTTCAGCCAAAAGATGGTCTTCAATACAAAGTACGCTAGTCCGAGGCAATAGACGATCTTCTCGCGCTGCATCCGCTGCTCATTGTTGATCTCAATGTTAAGTACACGACGATTGAGTTTGGCCAGTTGACGACGCAGATAGAGGATCTCCTCGTGTGGCGTCAGCTCGCCCATGGGCGTGCCCTCACGATGAGCCAACATTGATGCATCCAGATTGTTCTGCTGCTGCAAGATCTGCGAACGCTTGCTTGCGCTGCCCGTGGTCAGCTGGGGGAAAATACAAATATAGATACGGTTATTCAAAGCGTACGTCACTTACAGCAAAATTCTGATAGACCATAATGGATTGCTAATAGCAATTTAAATATGTACAATTTCAAGAGAAAGAATCAATTTATTTACTAGCGAAAATTTGACAAATCTGTGAAAGTATTGTTTTTCAATTTAAAGCAAATATCTTTAGCTTGAGGTGGGAGGAAAGGAGCCTCTTTTCCGTCTTACAGCTAGACAATATAGTTATGGAATTGAAATCAAATCATTTGCCTATACAACCTGCGATTTAACCAGCTCTCCCTCGAAAGGTCAAACAATTTTGTAATGAATCGTAGCGCACTTAGTGAAAATTGTAAAGAGATTCTAGTAAACTGTACATTTCGATCAATGTTGTTAAATACAACAAAAATTACGAAAATACAAACATTTGCCGTTGCCCAAAATTATTGTAGGTGATCCTAAATCCAAACCATGTCTCAAGCACACTATTCGGATGACGATGATTTGGCCAAGCTGGAGTGCGTTAGCAATGCTCTCAAGTGCGAGCAATCGGGCCACGTTATGGAGGCCATTCTGTTGTACGAAGAGAGCATTTTTAAGCTGGCCCAACTGCACAGCTCGGATCCCCACAAGCAACCGTTGAGCCACAAGTACCTTAAGAAGTACGAGACGCGAGCCAAACAGTTGCGGGAGCAGGTCAAAAAGCATCTACAGTCCAGCAAACTGTTGACGCACATCACCATCGAGCGAGATGCCCGAGGACGCAGCTATCAGCGATTGTTGGGCACCTATCTTAACGACAGTGTCAAGGAGGTGCACGTGAATGAGCCAAATCTCTGCGAGCTGCATCAATTCAAGAACCTATTGAACTTCTTTGAAGTGCTGGTAAAGAACTGTCGCTATCTGAAGTATATACGACTGACGACTCGTCCGGATCCAGTGCTATCCAAGAATCAGTTGCATATACTTCAGCAGATACGCGCTGACCTGTCCACTGGCAACATTCACATGAACTACCAGATGGATGAAACACTCAACGATCGCAAGATTGTACTGAGTTCAGGCATTGTCATCAAGATCGCACGGGGATTGCATTACTTCGAGCCCGTTGAGGATGTGTATGCACTGGGCATGTGCGACTACGACTTTCGCAAGTGTTTGCCCACCGAGGTGGATATCTGGAAGTGTCGTGCCTTCGCAAAGATTCCCAAGGAGTCAAACGAGCGCATGGCGTACAAGCAACCGAACAAGGACGCGATGGATCATGGCCAGGATACGGCATACTCCAGTGACTAGCGTAGTGTAAGGCAATAATAAATTATAGAGAAGTTAAAGTGTCAATCCCTTTCGAAATTAAAACGGTCCAGATCAAGTGGAAAATCAAGTATTGCAAATATAGAGCATTGTCATAATATATGGTCTCATTTCTATTGAAAACGTTACGATCCTACCGAGGCTCAACAAAATTAAATATGTGTACAGTGAAAGAAACTTTTGAGAAGAGTAAAATTAGAACCGAACAAATTATACCTAAAAAATAATTAAAATAAGCATGCAGTTTTCTAACATGAATATTTTTTGTCTCACAGTGAATTTTTTTCGACAACACCGAGTAGAAGCCAATAAAGGCATGAGAGACATAGGGGAACAGTCAAGAGCTAGACGTAATGGTGTCAGAAGAAATTATAAATTTAGCAAAATAAAAATTTCGAACTCGCAAGGATCTTTTTACCCGCCCCAATCTGCGATGGTTCCTAGCTTATTCCGTTTGCTGTCCCAGTGGCCACAAATGCAGGATTGCCATTAAGCAACTCTTCGACAAAAATGGTTTCATGATTATTACTGGTATTTTTCCCAGTGGAAAAATCCTTTAGAAAGCAAAGTGTTTTCGTGTTGATTAGTTGTCGTCGGGCAGTTCAGTAATCTCAAAATAAATAATCGAAATATGGTCAGCACTTATGCGGGGAGTAGGCAGCTTTCGTATTTCGTCATAGCTGCATTATTAAGCACAACACTTGCGCTGATAATGAAATGGGCTTTAGAAGATTACGCGCATCGAAGTGCGAATTGAATCGTATTTGAGGGAATTCATTTCATTTCTCATGTGGCTGCGATCGTCATAAAATGTGCTAGACAATGAAATTGTGACGCAACCTGAACTCGGCATTTTGAATGAGTTCGAATCCGATTTAAAGTTGTTATCGCTTTGCTCACCTGTGAATCCGATTCCACCGAGTTGGCATCGTTGTTGCTGTTGTGGAAACCCATGCGTATGTTGCCATTGGAGCGCACATATTGTGTGGCATTTTGGTCGTCGTCCTCATCGTCCCCGTCCAGATCATGGCGATAGATACTGCCATTCGGCTGCAGCGGGGTGTTGTCCTCGGAGGCCGATGGGAAGTGATGATCCGTTAGCGTGATGACGCGTGGTGGCGTCTGGACGCGCGTGAAGCCCATCGATGGGTTTTTGGGCAAGATGGAGTTCTCCAATTGGATTTCACGCGGTGCCGAACGCGTCTCCAGATGCTGATTGTGCCCCAGCACCACGATGCGATCGGGCACGTTCATATCGATTTTGTCATGATAGTTCCACGAGTTCATCAACCCATTTTGATTCGACAGCAGATGATCCTCATCCGAATACTCCCCGGTGGCCTTGATGCGTTTGGGCACCCGCATCTTGTCGTTGATTTCGTGCGCGAACTTCGCATCGTTGTACAGATCATCGTCTAGCCCGTTGAACATCGGAGTGGGCGACTGCGGCGTGACCATTGTGATGATGCTAATGTGGAGCGATAATGCTGCGCTGCACTGTGATGAAGGCCCAGTCAAAGATGTTGGTGTGAGAGAGAGAGAGACGTGTTCATAACAGTTATAAGGCACTGGGAATTTAGCCGGAGTTGCACAACATTGTTGCTGTTTCTTGTTCGTCGCGGGATTTTTCGAATGTGTGTGTATAGGTGTGTGTGTGCGTGTGTTACTTACATTTGTACAACTGACAGAAAAGCGTCCGTAATTTCCTTTTGTATTTTTAATTTTTTTTCTCTTTATACTCGTTTGCTGCCTTCTTTTGTTGCCTTGTTCTTGTTTTTAGAATTGCATACTAGAGGTGGCAGTATCTGGCTATCGATAAATATCGATTTTACATGGCCACACTTTCATTATTAATAATTAATTAATCTATAAATTTATACGTTTCGATGAGTTGTGATAATTGTTTTATCAAAAAACTTAATCAATTTCTGCACAAGAATGTGCTAAAAATAAATATTGCCCCATGAATTGGCGGTAGGATTGCCGCCCTGCTGTTTAATTTGGCAATTTTCTAATGGCGATGCATTTAACTAGCTCAAAGTTAAAATTAGCAGGAAATTAATTGATATGAAAAATGCAATCTACATTTTAATTATGCATTGATTATTCTTAAATAAATTATATATATAATTTGAGATGGGCTGAGATAATTGTTTTGCAAAAAAGTGCGAATATTACTGCACAAGATTATGCTAAATATTGCCACCCTAGCGTCACAGTACATTGGCGGTAGAGTTCCCGCGTTGCTATTTAAATTGGTCAATTTACAAATATTAAACGGCATTACTGTTCAAATTAACTAAATCCACCAAAAAAAAACTAACTAATATTTAAATACTACGTATTTCATGAAAGGCGGCGGCGGCGATTGTCAATCATCTTTACGTAGTGCTGACAACTCAACAGCGCACAGCCATTCACCACGAAACGCAGCCATTCACACACACGCACAAACACACAAGCGCTAAAGCGTTGCCGCGCTCATTTACAACAAAATTTCTGCAGCCGTCGGACGAGTTGAGCAAGCGTCCTTTTTGTAGTTTTGTAGTTCGCGTATTTCGAGCGATGTTATTGTGACGAATTAAATAAATTGTATAGTGAATTACACAGTGTGCATAAACAATTGTGCAACAGCACAAAACAGCAAAAAAAAAACACAAAAGGAAAATAAATAATTGTAAGTGCATATCAAACGAGAGACAAGCAACAGAAGTCGCTGCTGGCGATGGCTGCGCTGTCGACGTCGACGTCGCCGGGTACAGTACGCGCCGCTTTTTTGTGTGTCTGGCAGCGACAGGGCGGGAAAGTGTAAATACAAATATTTGCGATTGTGTGCGTGTGTGTGTACATATATGTGACAAACTATAAATAAAATGTAGCACGCTTTTAAATTATAATATTATAAATACATTTTCTGTACGTACTTGCAGCACAGCCAAGCACCATGGATCGACGCCTCCGTCGCCCGCGTCGCGCCGACGAGGCACCAGTTGCCGCTCCCCCCGCAGCTGTCCCAAGCAACCAGAGCAGACGCGTCTCCTCCGTCACAAGCCGCGCACGTGTTTCGCCCGCACGCACCAAGGCGACGCTGCCGCCCGAGCCACCCTCAGAGCTCGGCCCGCGCACCAGACGTTCCAGCCGACCTCGCTCAGCAGCCGGGCAGCCGACGGTCGCTGCAGCGCCGCTCAAGGCCACGATCAAGCTGCCGACACCCATCAAGGAAATCATAGAGGTTCGTGCAATTTGTTTTCGTCTCTCTCTCCCCCTCTCCCTCGGCAGCAGATAAAGCGCGTTTCTGAGTGTGTGTAACGAGTTCTTTGTGTGTGTGTGTTAGTGAGCAGCTTATCAACCGGTTTCTCATATTGCTTTTGTCCGTCCGTCAAATAGCCTATCAAGCTCGTTATCGTTCTCTCGGCTTTAATCTGGCGTTTCTCTTATCAGATGCGCGGTTGCCGAAAGTCTTTGAGCACCGAGTGCGAAGTATAAACAAATGCCGCAGCAGGTGAATTGAGTTCAAAGCAGCGACACATTGCGCGTCACGTGCCTAGAAACACTTTGAATAAATCACTTTCACAGTCGACATTGGAAAAATTACATTTATGAGTAGAAAAAATAGGAAATTAAAATAAATAAGTATAATTCATTAAATTACATTTTAAAATAAAATAAAAAAAATCCCAGAAACAACAATCCCGTAGAATTCGATAATTCTAACATACTATAATTTTAAAAAATATGTGGAAATTATTTATATACATACATGTATCCGTTAAGCTGAACAGTAAATACGTTTCACACGCTGTCTGATCCTCTGCCCATTAATACGAATTGGGTAACAGACTTGAAAGAATAGAATAGTTATGTTTTCTGAATGCTGCTGTTGCAACACTTTAGTTTAACTACTAATTATTTCATATTGAATTTCATTATGAGCATAATCCTAAATCGGAACAAACTATTCGAGCAGAACATAAATTATATATCTTATTACATATCTATCAATTTCTGATTTATTTGGCATTTTTCTTTTATTAATTTCTAGTTGTGCGGCTTCTTGTCGATCATACTTGCTAGATTCCGTATTGGCATTGACAAGTTATTTATCCAGAAAGCATTTTTTTTAAATGCTATCTTAGATAATGTATTGAGAAAATAGTTTGATCAATTTCAAGTGTCTGTTTTTATGTAAACTTCGCCTACTGAAATTACCAGTATATGCTCATCATAAACATATTTCGAAGTTAGTTGACACTATGTATTTATGCGACCTTTTTGGATTTCAGGTATCGTCTCCGGTGCGCAATTCGAGCAGCTTCCCGCTGACCCTCACCACGAACACATCGACGCGAGCACCCAACCAGACGATGGCCACCTCCTCGGTGAACAGCGCCAACACAAGCAGAACATACAGCAGCACCACAACGACCACACAACACATCGAGATACGCTCGGAGGGCGGCGATGATGTGGACACGGAATCTATACGCAAGCGCATAACGGATCGTCTGCGTCGCTCGCTCTCCAAGACCATTGGCACACCCAGTGGCACACCCAATCCCGAGGAGACGGGCAGCCGCTACAGTCGGTCTGTGTCGCGTTCCGTCTACGACGACGACAAGAGCTCGAAGCGCAGCTACTCCACCGGCGAGGAGGACATCGAGGAGGAGGACGAGGACAACGATCAGTATCGCAGTTTCAACGCCACACGCCAGTCGGTGACACCATCGCTGGGCGGCACAGCCTCCAACGTCTGCCGTCAAGTGGACACGCCCCGCGAGTTTGGTGGCTGGCCAGGCGCATTGTTTCTGCTGCTGTTCGTGCCCGCCGTGGTCTACTATCTCACCTGGAGCTGCACGGCACGCAATGGCTGCCAGTTTAAGCACGTGAACTTAACGGCTCTGCTGGACTGGAACTATCTGTCGCGTCAGGTGTTCCAGACGCATGTCGTCGGCGCCTTCACGGCCTATCAGTTTGTGGTCTTTCTGCTGGTCGCCTTGCTGCCCGGCTGGCGGGTGCATCTCACGCGGGAAACGTACAAATTCAACGGACTCGGCGTTTGCGTCACCTTGTTGCTGGCTGGCGGCATTGCCGAGTATCTCAAGTATCCGGTGGCCAGTTTTGTGCTGCGCCATTATCTGCGCTTCTGCATCTATGGTCTGATCAGCGCCTTTGTGGCCGCCTGCTGGAGCTATTGGCGCGTCGATACCACCAAATACAATGTGCTGCGCCAGACCCTGGCCAACGATTACGGGCGCAGCGGCAACTTTGTGGTGGACTTTGCCCTGGGTCGACAGCTAAACCCCAAATGGATGGGACGTGTCGACTGGAAGCAGTACTACTATCGCCTGTCGCTGGTCAGCACTGTGCTCTATGCCGCCTGCTACATCTACCAGACGCTGCAGTGGCCCCAGTGGCCACAGGCGCAGGAGGGCGTGGCCTATGTGCTGCGCTACTACTGGAAGAATCTGAACTATGATGCGGGCACATTGCTGGCGGCCACTTTGCTGCTCATCTATGTGCTGGATGCGCTGCTCTTTGAGCACCACTTGAGCTGCTCCTTTGAGCTGCAGCACGAGGGCTACGGTTGCCTGCTGCTGCTGCGCTACGCTGCCACGCCGTATCTGCTGAGCTCCGTCAGCAAGTACTTCTATGAGCAGCGAGTGTCCATCAGCTGCTGCATTCCGTCTTATGCTGCACTGCCGCTCCTGCTCCTCGGACTGACCATCAAGCGCTATAGCAGTGCCTACAAGTACAAGTATCGTCTGAACTCGCAGAATCCGCTGTTTGCCAACGTCGAGACCGTGCACACCTATCAGGGCAATCGTCTGCTGCTGGGTGGCCTCTGGGGCCATCTGCGTCAGCCCAACTATTTGGGTGACATCCTCTGTCTGTGTGCCTTGGCTGCACCGCTGGTGCCCCGTCTGGCCTGGCCTCCTATGCTGTCGCTGCTGCTCCTGGTGCTGTTGCTGTTGCATCGTGCCACGCGAACCAATGCCCGCAATCAGAGACGCTATCACTCCTCCTGGCATCGCTATTGCAGCCAGGTGCGCTACTATATTCTGCCCAAGATCTACTAAATCTTGTCCTGTATTTGATTTTAATTTTTCGTTTTTTCCCCCATCCTCTCGTCTTGTTTGATTTTGCTTATTAGTTTGTAGCTTTGCATTCGAATTTTATTTTAATTGTATATAATCGATACATCAATTATTTGTATTTCATTTATATGTTTTTCGTTCAATTATCCCAACCCATCTCCCATTTACCCATATCTATCCCATTTCAATGATTTTAGTACAAAATTTATTAAATCACTTCAAACACAAGAAAAGATAAGGCAAAAGTACACCAACAAATTAAAATACTTTAGTTTAATAACCACATACTATAGTCATACAAATGATACACTAATGCAACTAGAAATTTTCTAAGACTTAGAAACTAGTATTTAATTACTCAATATTAATTGTCGCTATAACAAAATCTATATACATGTCATTTGTAAATATTGCAATTATTTTATACAAATAAACAAAATGCTTTGGTTTTTCAAGTTTAAGAAAACCAGGAAATATGTGTTTTATTATCTACAATGGAATGCTCAACCATTATGTACATATATAATTTTTGTGACATCTACATTTTAAATAAAATTTTAATTAATAACGGCTAAACTGCTTAACTACATGTAGCTCCTCTGTACTGCTTCCCAAGCAGTGCTTCGAGTCAAGCAGTGATCCGCGAATCACGTTGTCGCTGCCTGTCGACAGATGACGCAAGCTTAACGGCCACTGAACAATTCAAATGTGCACTTCGAAAACCTTTTTTTTGGCGGCATTGCTTTATAGTTTCAACATGATTTTAAATATGTTTATTAGGCATAATAAATAATATACAAGTTATTATTTATTATAAAGTGTTCATTAGATAATCTTGTTCAACTTTTAAATGTAGAATAAAATTTCAAACAAAAACGCCTACACTGCTTGGCTACGTTGAGCACCGCTTGACACTGCTTCCCAAGCAGTGGCACCCGACAAGCAGTGTAACGCGCAGTACCTTGTCCTCCCTGTCGACAGATGGCGGTAGCTTAACGGCTACTGAACCATTCAAATGTTCATGTCGAATTCACATTATTTGGCTGCATTATTTAAAATGTATTATTCTACATTATTAAAGTAAGCGAGTTTATTATTGACTATTTAAATTGATATTTTTAAAATATTTATCAATGTTTAAGTGTTAATTTGATCAGCAGCGAGAAAACTCCATGTCTGGGAAGGGCAGAAAGAAAACGGCCCACTATCATTTGATCTCAGCCGACGAAAGTTGGCATTTGAATGGTCATTAAAGAGCCGAAGGAACTGCCAGAAAAGTTGCTAGCTGGGACGAACCTGCAAGGGAACAATTTGCTAATGTTGACGCCGTTATTGTATAATTTTCGTTGCGGGGGCGGGTCTGTCAGCATAGTGGAGGAAAGTGGGTGGGAGCAAGCACAGTTTCATTATCAACGCCGGCGGTCATTTGTAAAGCGAACCGCAAAACGGCGGCGACGCTGGCTGCGGTTTACATTGCTTTTTTTTTTTTTTGACAGTTTCCGCGTCATTTTTCTATTGCATGTCGAGAGCAAGCACAGGAGATGGGCAAGGGGAAGGGAAAACAGGAGCAGGGAAGTCGGGTCCAGCCATCGTCATTATTTTGGCATTATGTGCGGCGGCAGTGTGGAACTTCGAGAACGTTGAGCGAGTCTCGCAAACATTCGTAAATGTCATTAACAGTTGTAACGGCTTTGGGACACGCCTACTCCATGGAAAGGTTGCCACGGGGAGGAGGTGTGTGTGGGGGGCGAGGGGTGTGGTTACTTTTTACACAAAATTACTTCTTTTGTGCGGCGTTGACATTCATCATCATCAACATTTCCAGCTCCAGCTCCAGCTCCAGTCTCGTTCTCGTGCTCGGCTGCCGTGTAAACGCCATGAAATATGCTATATAATATTTTATTTTCTGATTCAATTTCTGGCTGGCAACGCAGAGTGGCGCCCTTTAAAGCTGCCTGCCCAACAAAGTTCCGTATTTTGCTCGATTTTCCTGTTTTAATTACGCACAACAAGCGATGCAAAGAACTAAGCAACTTTTACACTGGGCGAATAGTCGGACAACATCGAAGAAAGCGAGAGTTTTATTAATTGCACAACCAAAACTTTGTTGTGTTTTTATTAATTATAGTTTTAATTTTATAAAATATTCACAGATATTTTTTATTTATTAAAAGTTCTTATTGAAATCGAAAATATTATCACATTTGTGTGTGATCATTGATTCCGTGCAGTTAAATTATTTTGAATTTATTAAAATACAATTTTAGTTATCAACGGTTTTTATTGCCATTATTAAACGATTACAAGCTATACAAAATATTTTAAATTGATATAATGTTTAAAGTGCACCTGGAGAATTTTTTTAGTTTGTTACATAATATTACAAATCCTTATTCAATTCGAATATATTATCATATGTTTTTTCGCATAATAGTTAAAATATAAAAATACAATTTTAGACCCAATCATTTTAATGTAATTAAAATTTACTGTACTTTCCAAATTATTAAACGATTCCAAACTCATGCTATACAAAATGTTTGGAATTTAAATAATTGTTGAAGCTTACCTTGAGAACTTATTTAGTTGAAGTGTCGGACTGCTTTATCCTTTCGCTCACTGCAAGTAAACGGTTTCCGTTTGCTTTGTATTCATTTGTAAGCACTACACAAAATGTTGTCGGTCTTCTTGTTGTGTTAGTTTGTTCTGTTGCCGCAAAATGACAGTTTACAAATTTGCAGCAACATTTAGAAAACTTCCACAACGAGAAATGCCAACTTTAATTTAATCTGACTACCCTTCTGCATCTCCCTCGTCTAGATCTAAGTCAAAGGAAAAACTTAATTGCAACTAAGTTTGGAATTGTGTATTTGCAATTCACAAATTGTAGTAAAGCTTAAAAATTAATTGCTGAGTCAGTATTGTGTATTAATTACATAGAATTCACAAATGAACGATTTTCTTTCAACATTTTTAAATGTTTTAAATGTAATAACTTTTCAGTTAAATAACTATTATTTTAATTATTGAGCTTTCAATGAATGCAACATTATATGGGAAAATAAAGCATAAAATAAAATGCAAAATAAATATTTAATTTTTTAAAACTCATTTGAAACAACAAATATATATACATATATAGTATATTTAAACAAAAAAAGTCTTTATATAAATTTAAAATAGAACTAAAAATGCATCTTCAGAAAGCTAAGATATGCTAATGGTTATATGATTTAATAGTTAATAAAATAATAAAAAAATAACATAAATAAATGTACTTTTAATAATTTAATTTAATTCGTGTAACAATAATGTGTAGTGACTAGTGCCATAATTAATAAGTTTAAGCTTTCAGCACTTGATGAATAACATACACATAGATAAATACAAACAAAAATATTGATTTATTTGTATGAGTATTTAATATTTATCTCAAATTACAAAGTGCTTTAATAGTTGTATTTAATTTGTGTTTAGCCCACATTAATAAGTAGTTTGCCTACATGAAAATTTATGGCCAGCTTCTTGGCACCCATATCAGTCTGGATACAGATCTCTATGTGTATATTGCACTATCTGATTTATTTAAGGAGGCGTACTCGTTTCTGGAAGTTTATCGAGTTGCTTTTAATGATCGTTTTGGAGAAATCAACACACGCGTTAAATGTGCTGTAAATTACGCCTTGATGTCAGCATCAGATAACGTTTGGCATAAATTTAGTTTTAATTGACTTAATGCTTGTACTTTTATCAAATAATTAATTACCGCTCAAAGTGTGGGCTGCAGCCGACTTGACAAACTGACCAACTGACGGCAAGAGGTGCCGTAAATGTCGCGAATTCGCTTCAACATTTTATTTCCACGCTCAAGCTGATTTACACGAGTTTAATAAGTTGGCTTCAGGATCTCACAGCTCTGTCCTTCGCCATGTGCCTCATTGTGGCACTATCCAGTCTCGGGTGCCACATTTGCTGTCACTCAAACTGGCCGGCGGACTGGCTACAAATCAAGCTGACAGCTCTTGAATGGACTCAGCTGTTTAGGCCTGTTCTTAATGCACATTTTGGATATGAATTACATGAGAGCGGCGGTAATTAGGCTGTATGTACAGCCAGTGGCATTTGGATACTGGTTAGTAATATGATCTCATAGCTAAGGGTCTCGCATCATGTCTAGGCCCTAAACATCGCAACTCAAATGGAGATGCTTGCGTGCACCGACTTTTGAAGTCAATAATTCATATACGTGGGATTTGTATATTTTGTAGTTTTGTAAGTCCAGTAGTTATTTAAGTGATAAATTAATAAAGAATAGCTAACAGGAGCGATTGAATAATTGGAGGAGAAGAAATAACTTGATGAGCGAAAGGAGCTTGGCTTGAGGGTAAAGTTTATACGGTAGTTTCAAGATCGAAATTAAAGTCAAGCTTGTAATTAATTTTTAAGTTCATACATAATTCATATTATCACTTCGAACAAATTTATCGAATAAATAATTTAATTTGTTGAGTAAACATCTACAGATATACAATATAGTTAAGAGTTGTTATAGATTTAATGTTAAGTCAATTGACAAATTCAAATTGATGTAATTATTAATTTATCAGTTTTTGAATTGAATTCGATTTGTTCTTGCAGTTAAATGAGTAATTTGCTGCAAATGTTTTTTTTATTGATATTATAATTAATTCATTTCAGAATTAAATAAATATGTATATACGAGTATATTTCTTGTCGTTCTCATAGCAAAAACGTTGGAAGCTATGTTAGCTTTTATTTGAATTGAATTTCATTGGAACAATACAATATTTTTGTAATACTTGCATTTAAATGAGTAATTTGTCAAAATATTACGTATTGATATCGTAATTTTTGTTGTTGTTAAATTAATAATAATAACTGAAGTTTACTAAATAAGTAAGTAAATTCCCGTAGTTCCTGTAAATAACGAAACATATTGCATTTCAATTCTTTATTCAATACTCGACACGAACCGCTTCCATCTCTGGCAATGTTGCAAGTCTCCCATTTTCTCCCCTGCTTGCCTTCGCCGTCTCGCCGTGGGCAGTTTGTCGTGTTTGTGCTTGGAAGCAGGCCAAGCTGGTGGTTGGTGACAGGTCTGGGGCTGGTTCTTGAACTGCTGGGAGTCCCAGCTGCTACATTCAGAGTCCGAGTCCGACTCCGAGTCTGAGGCGAGTCCCAAGTCCATGGGTGTTGCGTGGGTGCCACAATGTCTGTGGCAAGTCGTTGCAGTGCTTTGCTGGCTGCGGCGCTAATTGTCAACTTTTCTATATAAATTTTGTTGCTGCCGGTGGCAGTTGTCGGTGCATTTTGTTGCTGCAATTGTTCGTGTAATTGCTGCATGTCAACGGCAATAACAACAATATCAACAACCCAGCGTCGAGATCAATATTGTTACAAGTATCGGGCAGCAGTTGAGTTGCCTTTTTGTTCGGGTCAATAAAATTGTATTAAGTGTAATTAGGTTTGTAAGTGAGTTATTTATGTACAAGCTTTGTGGCCAGACCCCATTTGAGGTTCTTTATGCAGTAGTGCATTGAAAATGCATTTTATGAACTCCACCACAAACCAAAACTTCTGGTTGATTGATTGATTGATTGACAGCTACTCGATACTGAAAATTGAAAGTTGCTTTTGACGCAAATTGTTGACTATTTCCTACTTACTTTTCGACAGTCGCTCTATAAATCAACAGTAATCTAGAGATGTCTTTAAAAATTAAATGGTAAAATTCTAAAGCAGCTAGATAAAGGAAATAAATAAGAAATGATGTAAATTTCAACTTTAAAACTATGAGAAATAAATATAATATAAATTGGTACTTGTGTTTTAGAATAATTGAAAATATTTTCTAATACAATTTTAGAACTGGTCTTTTATTATTTTATTATTTAAGAGATTTTCTTGTGTACTAATGCTTTAGATTTAACAACAACATAATATATGTAAGATAACTTACTATAATACAAAAAAGGAGATTGTAATTTATAATCTTCGATTTTAAGATTAAACCTTATTCGAAATTTATTTAATCGAAGAAAAATTGATTTTATTAATTTTATATCTACCTAGTCTATATTCTATCTTCCTAGTGCTTGTTAATTATGATACTAGTTCCTACGTTACTTATTAAATTACATTTAATTTTATTTATTTATTTACTAATAACAACAACTTTCAAGATATTTTATCTATGTCACTATAATCTTCAAACAGGCATTTATTTTTTATTTTATTAAAATTAGTTTTTAATTTTAAAATGGCGACTGTGCTGTTAAGGGATCGCATTTAAGAAGACGGATCACATTATCTCTATAAATTCGATTTGACAATGTGACCTTTCAATTCCGGCTTAATTGCGTATGTTCCCATAACCATCAGGATAAATTGAAAGAACGAGAGAGAGTTTTCTATTTGCCATTTTTTCTGTCCATGAAATTGACATCGGATAAATTGCATGTCAGTTTTCTGATGGCTTGATTAACACCCTTCATCTGTGTGTTAGCAAGGTTGCGCCCTAAACATTCATTGCAAACGACCTGCTCAACTAAAGTGTGCTTGTAGGTGTCCCAGCGTCCCTTCTCCTTCGTCCTTCGGCATTCGACTTCCTCGCCTTGCCCCATTCCATTCATTCATAGTCGTATTCATCTGGCATGGCAGCCAACCTTTTATTCACATTCAATTGCCAGCACTCAATGAAGGGCACAAATGCTCAAACCAATGAACTTTGACGCTTTGTCTTTTGGTCATTATTCGTTTTTTTGATTTAATGAAATGATAACGCTGTCAAAGCAGCAGTCAGAGCACAGCACCACAGCGCCACCTACCGAGGGAATGGTATAAATTTTATTGTCATTACGTTTGGCTGACGCTCCTCTCATCTCACATTTGACATTTGAGGCTACGTGACCGCTCAGCCTAGAGCTGGCAGCGTGTTTTGAGAGCTTCGCCGGTAATCTCTTTTAATACTCCGCGTTGTCAAAAGTTTCAAGTTCCGTGTAGTGTTGGTAAAGCTCTTAAGGTTATTTATTGATCGATAGTTGCAATAATGTTCGTTCCCATCTCTAGTCTGCGTCATATTCTCTCTTGTTTTTGTTCGACATCGACTGGTAAAGTTTTTATACATGACAGTCACATAATTTTGTTTAGGATAACTTTAAATTCCATTGTCAGCACTGTCTCTTATTGTTGTATTTTGCAAAGAACCGTAATCTATGCACAGTGTTGGTAAAGTTCTGAAGTGCTTCTCATGATTTTGAGATTTAACTTATTGCTTTGGGTTTTTTTAAGTTTTTAGTTTCGCGATAATTATTATAATTATTATAATATGAAAAGCGTAAGCAAAAAGCTTCATTACAGTTTGTTGTTTTCTTTAAGTTTTAGTAATGATATCCAATTTAAGAAAAATATGAAAAATTGAAGCATTTACAAATTTTTCGAGTTTGTAAATTATTATAATAAGGTTTCTATCTAAAAAATATTATTTTAATATTCAAAAAAATGAAGATTTTAATTTTGTGTGAAGAATTAATATAAAAATCGAAATATTCTCAATTTTAAGAATTTTATTCTTTTTATATTCAAATCAATCCTTAATTGTTGTCTTTAAAAGTTTAGTGTTGTCAAAAAAATAAGTTGCTGCCAGTGTTGTTAAGGAAATTAAGCTCGTAGCTGGCATTATATTGGCACGCTCCCATCTCTAGCACGCCCCCATCATTGTTTCGCGTTGCTTGGCAATCAATTTTGCGCTGAGTGCAAGAGCCAAGAGTATCTCTGCCCGTTGGCGTCGCACTGATGTGTGTGCTCCCCTCCCTCCCGTTCCCCTGCTCCTGGTTCCTGGTCCTCTCTGGGCGCTTTGGTGAGCTGAGCTTCAGAGCGATGCTGCTGTGGTGTCTGTTTTATCTGTGCTTTACTCGCATCCTTCATGCCCAGCACGTTTGTTATCTTTTGTGTAGTTGATTGTTTCCGCTTTGCGTAATAAGTTGTTTCCGCTTCGCTCTGTCTCGTTCTCGCCCCCAGCATTTACAGGCAATGCTGCTATCTCTTTTCAATCAGCCTTTGTGTTTGTGCGCATTGTCTGTCTCGACTTTTTCTTCAAATTTTTCTTGATTTTTTTTTGTATTTTTTGGGAATTTGGTGCGTTGACTTTCGTTTTCAGTTTGCGTTAATTACCAATTTAAATGCAAACTTGGCCCTAGTTTCGTGATGAAGATGAATGTGCAGTGCGACAAGTCCTTTTGTCCTTTCACTTGACAAAGTTGTCAAGTTGTCCTCCCAATGGCCCCCAAGTCTTTCACTATGCTAATGTATGTGTGTGTGGGGGTGTGTCTGTGTTTGTGTGTCTCAAGGAATCAAATTGGCTTAACACTTGGCTGATGTAACCGGCCAAAGTCATTGATGGCAAATGTCTCAATGTCCTGACTGAGCATTTCACACCTGATTGCATTCGGGCATCGGATTAAGCGAAATAGGAAATTAACTAATTATAAACGTAAACTGAATAGATTAGTTGGGGTTCAATAATACATTTATTTATTTTTAAAGTAAACAGCAATAAATTTAAAAGTAACGAATTACAATTTAAACCAAAATGTTGAAATTTAAATTATTTAGTAGAGTTTAATTTTAAAGCGACGGTATAAATAAGTGAAATCGGACAATTACTTTACCACTAACCCACTGAGTTGGCCGCAAGTCCTGATTGCGTATTAAAGTGTCAGAGCCATGGCTAAGCAGTCCAGCAATAAGCCTTTTGCTGGCATTAAGTGCGCTCTGTACAGATCAGAGCTGAGGGCAGGTCAGTTGGCCGAGTCCGCTGGCTGGACAAAGAGCGGTCATTTAATAGCATTATGGCGATTGCAAATGCACTTAATTTATGCCACCTTGGAAATGGAATTTACAATGAGATGCGTCTGCTTTCAATTTCGATGCGAGGCTGCACACTGAGAAAATTTTATAAAATGTCAGCGGAACAAAATTATGGCAGACAATACTTTAAAGGTTTAGTTTTGAGATTAGTTTGAGGCACACAGAATCAGTAATTAATGAATTATTCATTTATTGATTAGTAATTTATAACATTATGTGGCATTTTTATAACGATTTCCAATTATATAGTATATTAATTAAGATATTTTATACCTTTTTTTATTTATGTTTAATTACTCTGTTGAAAAAAAATACTTCCAAAGCAGGGTCGGAATTATTTGAAAATATTATAAGACTAAAAATCAAAGCTTTTAAGTTCGATTTTTGACATACTCGTACAATACTCGTATGTTTTTAGCTCGTTGGTTGTTCTCTGAAATTTTTATTACTGAAGAAGTAGAATTTTACAAATGTTGAAGAATAAGAAATAATGTGGAAATTCACATAAACCAAAGCAAGATCCTGATACATTTTATTTACTTATTTTAAAAATGTGTAATAAAATCATTTTTGGGAATTTTTTCAATGTCGACTGTTAATTGTAAAGGAAAATAATATAAAATTGCGTGTTAATTTGTTACCATCCTGTTAGGTTTAATTTATTTTAAATTTAGTTACTGTGCTTACATAAGTATTTTTATCATACACATAGTTATTTGAAGTTATTATAATAATTGAATTCATTCAGTTCTTTAGTTATTTATTTCTTACTACCACTGTGTGCAGAAGACTTTTCTCTGAGTGCGTCCGTTTCAAGGTCTCGACAATACATCACAAGTCAATTTCCCATGTCCATAAATCAATGGGCCAGTTGGTAGTTCAATTTGCGTTGTGTGAGCAGCACGTGGAGCGGAGCGCAGGAAGCGGTAAACGGGAAACAGGATAAAACACGAAGGCGTTCATGCTACACGCGCTACTACATACAGATATATGTATGGTATATGTAAGAGTGCTCAGTAGTCTTCCTTCAATAACTATCCATTTGTCTGGCAAGTTTCCGTTTGACAATTATAAATTGTAAGCTGGCTGCTGCTGTGACATAATCGCGATGATTCCCCTTAACTGAGTTCGACGTGGACTTCGGGTTGCCGCTTTGCAGTTTGCAGTTTGCAGAGGGCCAAGTGCGATTCATATTTTGGTCCGTTGTCCGGATTGCGGACATGATGAATGATGTTCTCCACTGTTGCAGCTGCAATGCGCCACTGATTGAGTTATTGGCAGGACGGGGAGGAGAGGCGACATGCAAATATGATAACAACACCTACAACATGCCACAGACTTGTTCGCGTTGCCTGGCCACGCATGGCCAGACAGCAGCTACTGCTTCTCCTGGTGCAGTTTATTGTGTTGGCACTAAACAAGAGCTGCTTCTAGTTATCCTTGTCCAGGCGAACAGCCAGAGCCATGCATGTTGCAGCCAGAGCCTATTGTTTGCCCAGACTTGGCCATGTTCGTTAAGTGGAACTGAAGTGCAGCAGCAGGAGAGCAGCTCAGGGAACATGGCTCGTTGCTCAGTAATTACCAACAGACTCCAGTTCAACTCTGGCAAGGACATCCCAAGGATGTAAGTCTATGTCGGCGAAGTAAATAAAACTCAGCAGACAATTAAGTTTGTTTTTGCCAGGCATATTTTCTTTACCATTCAGGCCCGAGTAATTTGACGTTACGTTTATGTTCCGAGTGGGTGTTCAATTCTCCCCAGTCCGAGTCCGAGTCTGTTATAGACTGGTTGAGGTCTCGTTTTGGTTTGGCCAAGAAATTGCACTAATTGTTGTTAAAAGGTTTTTGCTGGTCGAGTTTCAGTTATATTTGCATGTCTTTGTCGATGAGTAAACTTAATTTGATGCCTTCTAAAAGTCTCTTCATTTTGCCACAGACACAAAATATTCTAAGAGCGATACCATAACGAAGACTGTAAAGTGCAAAGTTAATAAAATAATCAACAATTTCTAGGTGGAGTATGCGGAGAATGTCTGGAAATTCTAAGTTTACATAATTGTTAATGTAATTTAGCAAAAAAATATTATTTTTTTCCATCAAGTCCTCCCTTAAATCTCCCTCATATTTGTCTTAATTTCTGTCATTTATAGCTTATATTTTCTTTTCTTATTTTAAAGTCGACTATGAACAGTCGATCTTGTCAATATTCCTATTGTTAAAGTAAGATTCGGAAATATACAATTTTAATGTTTTTTTCAGTTTAACATTTTAAAGTAAATATTGCGAATATGAATATTAATCAATCATTCCATGTTTACAAAATTTAGACTAAATTCTATAAATAAATAAATTTGTTGTACATTATTTTATTTGCACGGTAGCTACATTTTATATGTATAATGACAAATAGAACTTTCCCCAAATGCATTTCATATTCCCATTAAATGAGTCTAATTAAAAATCGGTTAAAGCTTTTGCAGACTTTTTAAATGGCTGGCAAACTTAACATGAATTTAAACGGCCTCGCTCGCACCATAACTGTTAACCATTATGCACACTTCCTTAACTATAAAAACTTTTGGCCAAAAGCAAACCACTTAAATTCATTTTAATTCAGGCGAGATGTAAACCCAACTTCCGTTCTCCCTTCTTATCTTTCCCTTAAGTATGTGTGGGTATGTCTGCAGATACATATGTACATATATGTTACATTTTTGGGCAGACAAGACGCCACGCCTCCTTGCACTCCCTCGCCCCTTGTGCCCTCTTGGACTAACTCTGAATATTTGCACATGCCGTAAAATAATTTCATACATTTTTGTTTGCCGTTTGTTCGTCTCGCTCTCTCTCTCTTTCGTTCTGTCTCCTTCTCTCAACTGTCTTGTTCTTTTCCTTTTTTTTGGCGTCTAGTGCGTCTCAAAGGGTTTCGCACTTTCTGTCTGCATGTGTGTGTGGGTGTGTGTGTTCGTTGTGTTCCCGGAGCAAAGGCTGCATATGAAAATATTTGTTAAGCCTTTTGCAAAATATAGCAACAATTTATGCGAATGGTCTCTACCTGTGTCGAGTGTGCAAAAGGCGACTTTGAGGTCGCGTTGTAAATATTTAAAACTCATTTTGGAATATTTTAATTTGATTGCCTTGAAGAACCTAGCAGTTCGGTTAGTAACATAGAAGCTTTAAAAGAGGTAATAAATACTGTGCTATATTTATTTATTTTAATTTTTTTAAATGTAACTTTTTCTATGTAATAAAACAAATTTAATTTCTTTATATTAATTTCTGAAATGTAGGTCACTATTATATTGTAAATATAAATACTACATAATTGCTTCTACTCGTCATTAATATTAAATACTGTTGATTTAAATGTGATCATTGTTATAAAAAAAATCTTTTAAAGAGGTAATAAATACTGTGCTTTTTTATTTATTTTTATTTTTTTGAATGTAGCTTATAGCCTTTGTAATAAAACAAATTCAATTTCTTTACATTAATTTCTGAAATTTATGTCACTATTATATTGTAAATATAAATACTACATATTTGCTTATACTCGGCATTAATATTAAATACTGGTGATTTAAATGTGATCATTGTTATAACTAATTTTATGGTTCTGCTTCTCAATGATAATTACCATAATTACTTTAGAAATACTAAGATAAAAGTTAAATTATTATATTTATCTGTTGTTAGAAAGAAATCATTTTATTAGGAATTTAAATTTGACTACTAAAATATTTTGTTGTACTAGCTATAAAAACATTTAACGATGAGAGTAAAGCTATTATAGTTGTTAGAAACAACTAGTTAATAAACGTTTTTATTAGTAATTTATTCAATAATTTCTTTAATAATATTGAAACATTTAGTTTTAAGAGTAATTCCATTGTGATACACGATACAAAAAATTCAACAAACACAATATTCTAAATAAATTCTAAAACATTTAAAAAGTTTTGGTGTATCTACAAACAATTGCTTCAAGTTTATTCGATATATTGTATTGTATGCAGATTGAACCATCTATAATTGAAGTTGCAATTAGGCTTGGATGCTCCATCACATTGTGTGCATGTGAGACTGGCCAAAGACTCAACAATCACCGTACTAACCAAACTGTTTAATTAAAAGTGCTTTAAGTGAAGACCAAGATTAAAGCAAATAAGCCATAGTGTGGATGCTGATGGCTGCTTGTGGTCTAGTAACCGCTTCCCACACGTTGAATATGAAACATTGTAGGAATTGCCCATGGACTGCATCTTGTTGCATCCACCAATGCCTTCACACTCCCACCATATTAACATACTGGGCACTTGGCGAGTTCTCAGGCGGCTGTTCATTATGGATGCGCTGCCAAAAAGTAATCATAATGAGTCGAGAGTCGAGGGGACGCGTCCCACGCGACCTCAAGGGCGACCTCAAGACTTCGCTCAAAGGAGGCGTCTCAAAAGGTACAAATATTGAAAACTTTTAATAAGTATTCACTCTTGTTGCTGCATAAATTAAGGCGCTCGAGGGGTCCGAGCGGAGGCGGGAAGCCAGCCAGATAAAAGAGGGTGCGTAACAGGGAAACCAATGAAAGGCACTCAAGTGAAGTGGCCGTCAGGCCAAAAAGTGACTCACAGCGAGAACCGAAAATGCAAAAAGGATGCACGGAAGTGGAGAGATTGACTACAACTTGTGGCGCCTTTGTAGCAGACCAGGTTGTTGTTGCTCCTGTTGTTGCTGTTTGTTATTGCACTTTTGCGTGGCAGCATCCAAAGTGTGCCCAGTCTTTGCCTGCACTCCACTCAGCTCACTTCAATGAATACTTTATGGGTTAATAATCGTAAAACCATTCAACAGCAGCAGCAGCAGCAGCAGCTTCACCACCAAACACCACAAAGCACCACCAAGGCAAGGAAAGGGAAGGTGGAGGAGGAGGAGGAGAGGACAGAGCAGGGTTGCCACGTTCGAGCCAACTTTTGTGCGCGAAAATTCATAAACAATGTGCATAAAGCGCAAAATGTAGCGCTTCTGCGGGATGACCCCAGGGGGGGAACTCGGCTGCCCTGCCAATGTGGTATGGAGAGTTGGAAGTGAAGAGTGGAGAGAACTGGTTCTCGTTTGTGTCTGTGTGGGTGTGTATACGTGTGTGTGTGTGGGCTCGTCGATTGCTTGTCGCACACTGCACTGGCAAATTGTTCGGCAGCTGTTGTTATTGTTGTTGCGCTGTCGTCAAGAGGGTGGAGAATGGAGAGCGAAGAGTTCTGCAACAATAGCAAAAGGCAGCTGTTGTTTTGGCTACAGCTGGACAGCGGATCTGGACTGTACTTGCGAGGGGATGCGGAGCAAACGGGGGGCAGCTCAATGGGGACTTTCAGTTGAATAACGCTTAGTGTGTGTAGTTTGGCGTTGATTTTGTGTTGTGTTGTGCTGTGTTGGAGGTGTTGTCATTGTTGATGTTATTTCGCTGTTTGTTGTGCCTGCTGTGCAGATTAAGCGCAAGATGTGGGCTTTAATGACGTCGACGATTATGGACTGAAAGGCAGTGAACAAAATCGATGAGATATGTTTGCTTTTAAATGAAAACGTGGTTTTTCCATATTTATAATCTTTTATTGGATTTCTCTTAGTTTATTTTGTCTTTTAGTGACCAGGGTTCTTCAGTTCTTGGGAGTAAGCAGACATAAAAGATGTGCTCTCACTTTGAACGTTTATTTACGATTCATTCCATTAATGTTGGTTAAAATAATTGGAGAACTTTTAATTTGAAATAAATATTTTAAATAATTTATTATAATCTAAATAAAAAAAAATTGACTTTTAAGTTCTGTAGTATTTCGATTTGAGTGTGGGGTATGCTTAAATTTAACCCAAAACATATTTCAGCTTGTTCTGAAATACTTCATTTGACATAAATAAATAAATGATATAAGTCTTAAACTACTAAAAAATCAGAAATAAATAAATTAATTAAATAATTTATAGATATTTAAATTCTGTAAGAGCACATTCATTAGATCTGTTAAATTTTCGGTAACAAATTTGAAAACAAGTCAAGTAGAAAAAGTAAACATTTCTGTACAATAAACTTAAAGACACAAAATTTGATATTTTTCGGAAGGGAAAGTCAGAATTTGTATATTGTCTATTTATCTTATATTGGCTAAAGTTAAATAATCGAATTTTATTCGCCAAAAGGTTGTAGTCTTTTACTGCTGAGAGTTATTACAATTATCTCGTTTATTTCGATTAAATCACTATCAAATTTATCGATGCATCAATCATTTGTTTTTATAGCCAATTCAAAGTTTATGCAATAAAATCTAACCCAAAGGTATAAAAATTAAGCAACTGGAAATCATATCTAAAGCCAAAACTGGCAACGTCATAACCATCTACTAGTATACATAAATAAATCTGACCCAAACATTAGAGTAAAGCCCGTTTTTGAGCTGACCTGGTGGGCTTATGGCAAGCCCTCGTGTCCTCACTGGATATTGTACAACGAAGCGTAAAAAAGTCATTCGATACACTTAAAATGTGACCCAGGCAAAGGAAAGCACCAAATTTTCATAGAGAACAAAATACGAAGAAAATTGCACACAAATCTTCCATCGCTTTACGTAAATAGAATTTATCAAATTTAATTTCACGCTTCATGCGCTCATTTCTATTTAAAATTTGAGTGGCGCCTGTCGCATGGAAAAAATTAAAAAAAAAAAGTGAAAATACGAAAAAAAGGGCCAATAAATGTCAAGAAATGTGACCATAACTGACACTGAATGTGAATTTGCCCCAGGCCAAGTGTCGCTAGCAATAAGCGCAATAAATCTGAAGCGGGAGATATAACTAACTTATAGTGAAAGCTTCGATTAGAAGAGAAGAGAAGAGAAAGAAATCAAATTGATATTGCAATCAGAATCAGAATTGGGAGGCAAAGTTATGAAACGCTTCAGTTGAACTTTGAAATGGGCTGTGCAAATATTTGGGCACATGTCCCCACTGCGGGTCTATCCCATATCACTTGACTCATATTATACATACATATATAGGACCAACTCATATTTTGCATATGCCTATCCAAAGGCCCTTCCCCACTACTGTAAAAACATGTCAAGAGGCGTACAAACACACACACACACACACAGCTGGAAAAGAAAACAGAAAATTTTGCGTGTCAAGTGTTGTTGCGAAGCTGTTTTTCAGCTTGACTTGCTTTTTGACTAGGGTTACTCTCTGCCCCCCAATGGGATCCCCTCTTGACGCACCCCTCTTAACCATAATCATAATCAAAAATGTATTTAATTTGCTCGGTTCTGTTCTGTTCTTTTCTTTTCTGTTTAAACTTTTGGCGGTTCGCACATAAATTTTTGATATATGTGTCATGCATGGTGATATGGTGTGGAAAATTACTTTGTATTTTAATGAGTTGTCTGCAATTTCCATGGAAGGGAAGAATGTTCGTCCTTTTACTTTTTGGAGCAAGATAAAGTGTTGAGCAGTAGAGGAGGGTTCTTAATGGTTTTGCGGGCTTGATGTAATGCTGTGATAGCAACTCAAGTGAAACTATCAAAATGACAATAGATTAACAACTGTAACCATAAATAACTGGCTGTGAAGCTTGACAGTTGGTAATTTGATATTCAACTATAAATAAAAAAAGAAACTTCCTGACTAACCGATGTCACAACGTTACAATACCCCGTGGGGAATTGTAATAAACTCAAATTAAAGCATTTCTACTCTTAAGTTTTGCAATTGCCCAGAGGACGACAGCAACAATAGATTAACTATTAATCTTTGATTACGATTGTCGGTAGCCAAAGCCGCCTACCGGAGGATGTGTCTATTGAAAAGCCCCTCCAGGCATTCGGCATTTTATATTCGCAGTGTTTATTAGAGTGACCGAATTGGCAGCAGCAAGAATTGCCGGCGACATTCGCATTCGCATTCGCATTCACATTGGCATGGCAAGTGCAGCGAGGCGTGGCATTTTTAATAGAGTCATAACTTGGCTTCAACTAATGGGCTAGCAAAAGGCCGCCAGACTTTGCTTAGCAATAACATAAAGCCCCCGTTTCGCCACTCTGCCCCTCTGCTCTCTGCTCTCTATTCGCTATTCTCTGGCTTTTTTGCCAACACGACTTTGGTTACAATTCAATTTGCAGTGGACGCTTTTCTTTTGCCCATTTTTTAGTGGTCTGCGGCTTTAAAATGTGTTCCCTGAGCTGGCTGTATAGCTGGCACCTGGCTGTCGTGTCGTAAATGTGCAGAAATTGTTGGGTGTTATGCCTTCCAGATACTCATAGCATACGACGGGCGGTCTTTGGCTTCAGTGTGTGGCATCTGGCCAGTTTTAGGTTGTAGACAGTAGTTTCGAGAACTCGTCGCCGTCGTCGTCGTCGTCGTCGTCGTCGTTGTTTTACTGCCTTGCCACACTGCACTCATAATTGTCTTGGGCAAAATGCTCGTGTAAAATTTTAATTGCTTTTTAGTGCAAACACTTGGAAAATTTGTAGTTTAGCTTGTCTAACAAGATCCTTTCCACCTAGATAAATGTCAAACATGCGAGCTGACACTGATTTCAAATAGTCATAGCACTGGCAAACAGACATTTTTTGTTTATGTTTACTTTATTTTTATAGCTCAATGATTAGGGAGTGTTGGAAAAAGTGAAATAAACATAATGGTTGACTGTGATATACAATTTCAACTATCAATAAATGTTTTTTTCCTCAACTATAAAATATTCCATGAGATAAATAAATAAAATTAAATTCAAAGTATCACCATCAATAAATACAAAATGGGAATATTAGGGGAATTGACATTAAAATCACTTTTAATTGTGTGCTTCAATGAAATCCATAGAAAGTTGAAATGCCATTTCTGATTGTGTTTTCCATTTTTTTACAATTGAAATAAATATTACTCCCTATTTTCGACTGTCCCAAATGTCTCATTTTGGTTTATGGTACGCGTATTATGGTTATTGGCAATAAAAACATTATTGCTATCTTAATAAACTTAGTAATGCCTAATGAAGGAATTTTAAAAAACTTAGCCCTATTGATCAAATTTACCAAATTATGCAAACTATCCTGTCTTTTCTGTCATTCATTCAGTCAGGGAAAACAATATTTATTAATATATATTGTAATCTATATTTTATTGGATTTCTCGCTTTCACAATTTCAGAAATTGATCAATCGAATATAGTTTGTTCACTTTTCCACGTTGTAGCTCTTTAGTATAGTATTTGTTTTAGGAATTTTTTTAAAGTAAAGGCAATTCCAAAAAGAACTTAATATTTAAAAAAAATGTTCTCTTTAGGCAATTTAGCAGTAAAGCAGAAAAGTAAAGAATCTTCCTCCATATTATTATATGACAATGCAAAACACATTTTTTACAATTCAACGCTGGAGTTTGTTGTTGTTATTGAAAAGTTCTTTACTATTCTTACACGACCATAAGCTTAATAGCGGCTTTTGAAGCCTCGAGAACACTTCACAGAACATGTGGCTACTCAACACGAATTGTGGTCGACGCGTTGAAGCTGTGAGTAGTCGAAAGTGTTTGGTTTTGTAGTTTAATTAAAGCGTCATAACTCACAGTCAGCCGCAAAAGTAGACGCTCCATCGACCTTTAACAAAGCATAACTTCACTCACCACAACTTCACAATGACGACCCCGATGCGACCTTACCACAAACCGCAATGACAGCTCATACCCAAGTCCCGAGTCTGCTCTCCATGGCAGTCCCCTGCTGGTTGGTTGGTTGGCTGGCGACAAGTTCACCTTTTAATGAGGCAAAGAGTTGATGCCACAATAACGAGGTCATTATGTGCCATTGTGTGAGCCGGCATAGTCCACGCATTGACGCGTCAGGACGAGCGCTAAGCAACCTGTTCAGATAATGCCAAAAGCCCAAGCTCAAGCTAAGTCCAAAGTCGTGTCTTGTCCTGGCGAAAGCTTTATTGTTATTTTAATTGGAAAACTTAATGCCTGTTGTCAGTTGCGAGTTGCGAGTCGTGGCAACTTTCAGCGGGAGTGCAATTAGTGGGGCGTTAATTGATTTAGGGCCACGCTGCCACAAAGTATGCAACATATTTTTGCACAAAGTGCTGACTATCGAACATGTTATGAAGATATACAAGCATGGATCCTCCCTTTAAAAAATATGTGAAATGCTGGTCAGCAACACAAAAAAAAGACAACGAAGAAAAATTCGCATGGACCACAAGAATTTGTTCGTTGCGAGCATAACATGCACAAAAAGGACGAAATACAACAAGAAGAAAAAAAACAAACCAGAAACTCCCAAAAGTATGCAACACTCCCGTTACATGCACACTCACACACACATGCTCTCAACCCAGGTGTTGGCACAGGTGAAAACTGAAGATGGACGCACAGACGAGAAGGGCAGAGGGAGACGAGAGGACAGACAAGCCGCAAGCTTGCCCAGCTCGTTGCAAAAGTAGCATTTTATTTCCATCGAGTTGAGTTTGAGTTTGAGTTTTTGAGGATGACTTGCTCTGCTCGTGCCGCCCTATATGCGAAATTGTTTTATAGTTGCCCAGAAACGGTTCGTCAGTGCGACGAAGGAACAACAATAGCAGACTAAAGCCGGCCAAGGAATGCAGTAAAACATTTATACCCTGAATCAGGAATTTCATTCCTTTGATCTCTTCTTGCTGCAATTCTGTCAATTCACTTTAAATTTAATGCCGATAACTGACATTTAAAAATTTGTAGTTATGTAAAAACAACCATCCGAAAGGATGGTTCACTTGTTGTTTTTATATAACATACAGAATACCAAAATAAAACAACAGAGCGCAAATTTGAATATATCATGTTTTAAAATAAAAATCTTCCAATTTTTGTTATAGATATGAAGAAATTTATACTATGAATAATATATATACAATTTAAAATATTAATCAATTATCAACGCACCTCCCATACGGTGAAAGCTATCAGACTACTATTTGTAAATATATAAATTGTAAAATATTTTGAATAAATAATTCAATTTGAAAATTCGAATTAAAACGGAGTTGCAAACCTATTTATTCGTAATTCTAATAGAGATTATAAAAGTAAACCGCCCAAATCAACAATCTTCATTTCCATAAATCTAATGTGTTTACTTCTGTTATTCATAATTTAATAAATTTAAGGCATTTTTAAATCGCATCAGCAGTTCATCCATTGCAGCTAAAATATAATTTTGTTGACCACACACATATAGATATGTATATGGATCGATTACCGGAAGATTACCATCAGATTACTTTGTAGTTCTGCATAGCTGTGAATAGAGTAGTAGTCAAAGTAGTGTAGCTAGAAAGCCAAAATTTGTACATAGTGTAAAATAAAGCTTAGATAACAATTTCATTATGTTATATTATGTAGTATTAAAGTTGATAGTCTCATATTTAAATAAAACAATAAGAATAACGTTAAAAACCAATTACCTTATAGCTGAGTTACTTTATATATTTTTTTGTATCCATTTTTTAGTATTAATCTACTTATCGGAATATTTATGGAAAATTCAATCAGGAAATTTCAATCGTCTTTCTTCTCAGTCTTACTAATGCAAATAAAGTAATGTAATTAATTGATAAGAACTAAAACTAATTTATCGTATAATTATTTTGTAACTATCTAACACACGAATATACCCCATACTAAAGGAGCAGAAAGGGCGTTGAGTTTGTTTATGGCCAGCTCGTTGTACTGAAACGGATGTGCCTTTAAGTTGTATATCCGTTGGCCCAAACTCTGGTGTTAGTGTGTGAGTCCATTCTATGGGAAGCTTTTGAGCATAGAGTTTCGTGTTGAAGCGTTTAACAAAACACAGTAAATTGCAACGGGCGAGCAGTTAAAAAGCCCCCCAAAAAACCTGCACTAAACTCTTTGCGTATGTTGCAATACGAGTATGACCCTCAACTAAGACCAGGTCTGGCATTTTATTGAGGTTTGCTAGAGTTCACATTTTTTTTGTTTTTTACATTTTGTGCATGAGAACTTTTATTGGGCTAGAAATTTGCGCATCCATAGATAGCCTATGGTTTTAACATGCTGTGAAATTAGATTATTTCGAGTATTCGGTATTTTGATAGCTGAAAATGTGAATGGAAAATGCAAGAGTTGGATGATAATGCTAGTTTTGGCAGAGTAAGGAAATTTAATGTGGTTTGGCTAAGTGAAAATGAGATCAACTTGAAAATGCATAAGGTACACTAGAGACCAATTTTGAGGTTTTGGCCTTCGTTTAACCTGAAATAGACAATTATGGCCAAGCTGAAATGAGACTTTAATTTGCAGCAAAAAAAAACCACAAACTGATGTTTATGGCAAACTGGAAGTTATCTGATCCGGACAAAACACCTCGTAAAGTAAGTTATAACGAGTGCTAGGCAAACATTAAAATCGATGGATAGATATCGGACAGAGCATCTGTCTACCTTGATTGAGTCATCAAGTGGTCGTAGATTTCCAACGGCTTTTTCAAATGCTATGCAGAAACTTTAATTAAACTCGCGAGGGGAAACTTTTTAATTACGAGTGAGGCTGGGCAATGCATTTGATTTGATGATAGGCGTTGCTCTCCAAATAGCCCCGCGTTCAAGTAGTGTGCAAAACTAGACATCGCATCGCGGAGTCTTGGATGTGGATGTGGATGTGGATGTGGATGGTTTATCAGCTGCCGCACGCCCATCGAAAGTGGGCGTGTGTGGTCATTTTTCGCGCCGAGTGCAAATTGCAATCGCAACTGGCTTGGCTGTGCAAATAAGCAATTATTTGGCTTAATAAGTCAATGGGCAGCAGCAGTAGCAGCAACCGGTCTCTGGTCTGGTCTCATTGCTTTGATGCCTCGCTGTTGATTGGCGCCTGCCTAATAGAATTTCCTTCGTGCCTCTCGCACAGCCCCTTAACACAAGCAGGCGAGCAACTTTGCTAAATAGTCCGCATAAAAGTTGTGCGCAACAAAGTTGAAGGCACAAAGTAAATGAAGCTGCCGTCGCCGCCGCAGCCTCAATTTAAAATTAAGCTCATGAAAAGTAGTTAACCTCACGCGGGTTGCGGCCAAAGCCACCCTAAAAGCCAGACCCAAAGCCAAAGCCGTTAACTACAGCACAAAGTCAACGAGGACGCCAACGACGAAGTCGACGACGGCGCTGGCAATGATGAAGGAGGCGGATACGGAGACGGAGACGGGCTGGCGAGCATTGGTCCTTGTTCGCATTAAAGTAAGCATGAAATTAAAGCTAACCCCAACGGCGAGTTGCAAATAAACTGCAGCTCACCCCTCAAGCCCGCCCCCCAGTCGCGGGGTTGACTGTGAGGGGGAGGGGCAAGGAGGCAGCAGAGGTTTTTGCAATGTTGTTGCATCAAATTAGCAGCCATGTTGAATAAAAAGAAGCGCGAATTTCATTTTCAACAGTTGTGTTTCCTTTCTTCTGTGCCAAAATAAAAAAAAGGAAGAACATGATACAGGCATAAAGAAGTTACGGTTTGTACACTGCAAAACATTTTAGGTATTACAAATTTGCTGAATTAATTTTTTGTTAATTATAGAGTTTTGGAAAGTTACATATTTGGGTTACAACAATAATAATAGCTTTTCTTCAGACTTGAATACTTTGAAAGTATTTTGAAATAATAAATTAATTTACGATGTCATTTGCTGCAAATTAATCGTAATATTAATTAAACTTTTAATACTTTTAACAAATTTAAATTAAAAAAAAAATGTACTGTCCACACTTGAAGTTTTTAATACTCTACCAAAAATTTTAAAATTTATTTTTCACATATTTTTTAAGATTAAACGAACAATTACAAGATAATTGTATATAATATATTTTGATTGTAAATTAAAATTGTATGGGCAATAATATTGATATTTATATTTTTAGTCTTTCATTGCTTACGATTGGTGCTTGAGTACATAAAATAAGGACAGCTTTTTTTATTTTAATTTCATAAATTTAACTTTATTAAATACTTTAAAATGATATTCCCCCATATTTAGTAACATAAAACGAGCACTCTTCAATAATCAGATTTTCTAGCTCTTTACCTTTTCAACATGTATGTTTTTTGACCCTGTAATTACTAAAAATATGTACGATGCATGTCTTAGAGTCAAACTAAAGTGCTGCTAGGAATTTCTTCACGGCTTCAAGCTGCACTCATTTGTTTTGTCTTTAATTTTTTACAACATTTCACAACACTAGCAAAAAGAAAAGTTGTTCATTTCGTTTGAAGCTATTCATTTCCTTAACATCTTTTACGCTTGCGTCGTCTTCTCCTTCGTGTTTTTTTTGTTCTGGCAGGAGTCCAATATTACAACACCCAAAGGTGTAATTGAATCAAATGAGCAAAAATTTCAGATTACTTCAAAATGTTGAGACGCACGAGACGAACTCATTTTGCAGGAGGCGCAGGGGCAATCAGAGTGGCAGACGGAGGGCGTCGCCTCGTCACGGGGAGAGACAGGGGAAAGAGAAGGAAAGTTCGGAGGCGAACTGAAGGCGTTTAAATGCAATCGGATGCGGGGGATGATATTTTAGAGAAATGACAGAGGGGAACTAAAGATACAGGATACAGCGCAGAGCAACTTAAACATTACTCTCCTTCGAATGATGATTGTGATTGTGAGCGATGGTGAGGGGCATGTGATAGCCCCGAGCAGCCAGAATGTTGAATGGAGAATGTTTTATTGCAACTTGAAGCGGCAACTGTCAAAAGTCTGGCAACTTTAAGGGTTGCATTTATGCTAATAATTGAAATTGCAAATGAGCTACAAGTGTGAATGTATTTTGATGGGGGCAAGTGCAATCAGTGAAAGTGCTTGCTCACCACGGGCGTCTGTCAGTTCCGGTGCGGAGCGGAAACGGATATGCGGAAACCGAGATAGCAACAAAACAGGACAAGTACAACTACATAGATTGTGAAATAAAAAATACAAAAAAATAATATTTTTCACGCACATATGCACAGCAAAAGGCCAGAAACAAATATTTAGAGACAGAATTATGAAAAGTAAAGACAGATTTTTAAGAAGTCCACAGTGCTCACAAAAAAAATGGCAACAAAATGGCATTTAAGCTGCTTTCGGGATGGTTTTGCAGAGCAGAAGAGTCAGAGGAGGTAGCGTCAGTCTGGTGATTTATGTGCACTGTTGAAGGTTCAAATAAGCGTTAAGTTTTCATTTCCGTTGCCGCCGCTGCAAAAGGACGAGGACCAGCAGCAGTTGCAGAAACAGGACCAAAGTAAAATATCTGCGCAAAACTGAAACTGAAAAGAAATATTGTTTTTGTTTTTGTTTCTTGTTTTTTCCATTGCCGACTTTCCTGCGTCCGTGGACGGGCCACCAAACAAAGCGCCACATTATTACAAAACAAATTAAGAGAAATGTTAAAACAAAACACATGGAACCAAGTTGAAGTTCAAGAGGTTTCGCATTTACGAAAAATAAATTACGAATATTTTGCGAGAAACAGGTAACAGAAAAAAGCGAAGAAATGTACTTAACATTGTTGGCTTCGAGTTGAATGACCATTCGACTTGGAAAATCTTCCGCTTAGCTCGCATCAGTTTTTCAAGCAATGCAATAAATTAAAAGCAAAAATTTCTCATTAAAATATCCCCAGAGCTGCTTAGAGTAATGAACGCAGCTGTAACCCTTGAGCCCGGAACGTTAATCAATGTTGATATGCAGAAAATGATATTTCCAACAAATTCACTTCGCTCGCAAACACTTTGCGGCAAGGAAACGCGGAGCGCGTACAACGCTGCGAATGCGTAATTTATCAAACATAACAACGGCAATTAATTTGTGCACTGCCTTCAAGCTTGTTAAAAATAAACTTTTATAAATCAAACGTAACGAGCGTGTAACCCAGAGGACAGGTAAGACTATAGTCCTCCATCCCCATTTCCCTCACTTTCCACCGCTTGGCGGGTGGTTTGCTTTTCATTTGGTGGTGGCATTTTTACAGCTTTTCCTTATTCCGTGCGCTCAACAACTTTTCAAATAAAACTCAATGGCAAAATATTTACAATTGGGCGGCGCATTTTTGCTTTGTTTGGCAGCCGTGACTTTGGCTTTGTTTCACTTTTTCATCGTTTCACAGCCTCGCTTCCACGTGGCGTATGAGTTATTTATTTTTGAATTATTGGCATTTGAAATTTGTGTTGTTGGCACCGAGGGCGTAAAGTAAATGAAACTCGAGTGCTAATGCCTGTTTAAGTCTTCTTGTCTGATACTTTGTCTGTCTGGGTATTATGATTTCAATATCAATAGAGAGATTTATGCGCATTAAATAACTTGAATCGAAATGCTTGTTAAACAACTACATTTTATTCAGTAGTTTTTGATGTCATATTGTATTAGGATTAATGAGTATGTTATCATTGAGCTGACCATTGATACGACTGTATTTCGGGTCATATTATAGAGACCCATTGCTGGCAGTTTTTGTGTATCGCGTACCAGCTGGAGTTGAAAACTTTCAAACTAAAATCAGAGCGAAGTTAGACTTTTATAACATTCATTATATTATCACTTACTGCCTTTAGCAAACGGATGTCCACAGTGGGAGCAAAGGACGAGTATTGCGTCACAAGATGTCGCATTGCTTCATACTGATCCTGGAGATAATATGTTATGGAGTAGGCGATGTGCAGATCCGCCAGATAGCTGCTGACGCCGATAAAGAGCAGCAGATTGTTCCATCTGAATAAGTTGGTGCTGATCAGTTTGTATTTGATTGCAAGGAATGTGTAATAAAATCCAGCAATCAAGGAAATGTAAACAATCACGCCCATACACAGGATCTGTATGCCAAAGATACTTGTCATCCTGAGTATAAGAGTCTGCAGTTCAGACTGCATATGTGCCAAGCTATCAATTCGATCCGCCAGAGCGCAACTTCTGAGATCAGTGACTCCCTTGCGATGGTCCAATTCCAGGGACTGTATTTCCAGTATAATCGAGCGCAGTTCCTCGTTGCAGAGCACATAGTGTCCGTGCAGAGTGAGCAGCGCAAAGTAATACTGACTGATGATTATGTTGAGCAGAGCTATCAGCACGTACATTGAAAGCAGGCTCACTATCAATCCGGCCGTGAGACTCGCTCTTAATCCATACAGGGCCAGAAGCATGTGACACCCTTCAGTCATGATACCTGAGATGCACTTGCTGATGACTCCACGACGCCACATTCTCATCACATTGGGCTGCTCCAGCACAAGGCGGCGAAATTGGCCGAGCAACTCAACGATCTGATGACGTTGCCACCAGCGACTTAAGATCGTCGCAAACACGCACAAGATGCGCAATATCATCACCGTAACGAACACATACTCATGGAACTCGTTCATTTGTCCCCAGAACACATGCCAGATTCTACCTCGAATCAGCAGGGGAAACAAACAGAACCAACAAATTGTGACCAGGGCCGCACAGATCGTTGCCGCATTGGTCAATCGAGCGCGTCCCGTTTGAAAGTCAATCTCAAAGTTGACTACTCCCATGAGTCGACCATAGTAATAATTTGAGAGTAGCAACAACTTCACCGCGTCACTCATGGCGTTGTACTGATGTCGAGCACAATCCACTTCTTAATTGCCTAATGCGAAAGGTATCGAATGTCAGATGAGATCGCCCTTTGCGATACACTGTATGTTAATTAGCTGATGGTGAAAGTAAATGTCACTGCTCACCAGCCCCAATGCCAGCTTTAGTCTTTTCTAAGCATTGTAATTGTTGAAACGTTCCTCCAACATTGTACTTAAAATGTATTCATAATTTGAAAATTACCTTAAAAGTCTAATGATTTGATTTGTTGAATTTATTAATAGTTTATTTGTTTTTATATAAATGAATGAAGAGGTGAACCTTGAAAAATATTTAATTTAATTTAATTTAAAAAGAAAATACAATTTTTGATTTTCCCATTGTTACAATAATTGTAATTGTGATTTACTTGTTGTATATTATATAATTCTTTATTTGGGGAAAAAATAAGATTACCTAAGAAAAAAGTTTTGTTGAGTTAGTAAATTGATTATTATATGGAAAAAAGTTATGAGCATAAAAGAAATATTTTTGAAGATAACAATTAAAAATAAACTAGTATTTTTTATTAAATTAATTTGTTGTGAAGAAAATGGAGACAATTCTAGTGCTTATTCAAATAAATACATTTATTTGGCTGTACAATTTCCATGAATCGCTAAATGAACCACTTGTTTTATTCGAGAGAAAAAACTAAAAACCATAAATTGCAATTCAGAAAAAAACAGCACTTGTAGAATAATCCTCAATGGATTACTTATCTTGTTATAGTGCCATCCAATTAAAATATATATTTCACTTGCTCGAACAAATGACTAAACTACGGGTACTCATGATGAGAGCAAGAATAAAGAAACATATTTCATACGTCATTTTGCGTTTTAATATAAACACAATCAAACATAAACCAATTAGTGAAACAAAACGGGTATTGTTTATTCGCACTTGCATGTTTTTGGCCATGGCGTTGGCGTTTTGGCCAAGGTTTTATCCGTTTATCGCGTCAAATGCAATCCGGCAGGCATGCAGCGGTATTTTGGATTTGTTTTTATTTTACGGTCGAATGTTGTGCGCTTCCGATTTGCATTTAAGTGGATCGAACCGACAAAATCACATTCGAGTTGGCCAAACAAAAGGCATTCAATTAAAATGGCCATGGCAGAGCATTTAATACAATTTACGCAATTAATTTCGTTGCTGAATGCAAACAGCAGCAATTTGGAGCATCCAGAGAAAGCAGAAACTATCAAGCAAAATGGCAAAATTTTAAAATATTTCCACAAAATGCACAAAAATGCTGACGCACAAAAATAGACAGCTCTATAGTATGAGCATAAATAAAAACATATTCACATGCATATAGATATTTAAGTGAAACAAAAGTTCAATATTAATGGTCGACATAAATTAAAGACATACTAAAAACTGCAGTTATCTCTCGCGCTCTATCAATCTCTCTTTCTCTCTCTCCGTCTCTGTCGCTCTGTTAGCTGTCAGTGCAAATATTTTGTGTAAAAACAATTTCCGCAAATTGCCAACCGAATATGGGCCAAAAACACAAAACCAATTTGTCGTATTGTTTGTCAATGGCCATGCAGCTCGCCATGCAAGCTGAGCACTGCCAAATGAATGATGTAGAGTCATTCATCTTTCTCAGTGGGTCATTTCTAGGTCAGCGCAACGTACCGATAAAAAAATTCGAATGTTGCTCGATATTTTTGAGAATTTAAGGTGCTTCAGCTGATGGCAAAATGTGGAAAGTTAAAGCACGCTTGAGACTCACTCAAGTCTCAATATTCAGCACTCTTGGTATAAATTATTTTATAAATGATGCGTGTTCAGGAATTCAGCTCATATTTAATTATTTCGTTATTATATATTTTTAGAATACTCGTATAGAGTATTATAAAATATAAAATCAAATGCTTCATTTCAAATTGATTCATAATACCAGTATATTCCATTTAATTTGAATTTCTGCAGGCCATTTGCAATAAAAGAGAAAATTGTTTTCTTGCATCTAAGTAATACAATACTTATTGCAAAATAAATATTTTGATAAGGCAAATCTTTGTGATGTTGGCACAAATAAAACGAAAGAATCCTTTTTTGATGCCCTTTTGCATGGGTATTAATAGCATATCTGTTCAGATACTTGTAGTCAGAAGCATCTTTAATGTAAATGGCTGTTTATTTTTTCAATAAAATGTGTGCGTTTTCGATGGATATCTTAATGGTGCGCTAACAGCCTGTTGCCAGCTTCGTCTCTGCCAGTTTAGCTGGTCAACTGTGGTTCACCTTGAGGTGGCAGCAGTTTTAAGCCACGGCCGTGGGGCAAGCACGCCAATAAGCCATCAATCAATCGATGTCCAGTGGAGTGCATAAATTTGCGGAAAAGATGCTTTAATTAAAGTAAGCAAACCACATTATGCATTGCAATTGGAGAATAAATCTTTTCGCGCCTCGACACGAGACGCATTCAAAATGCTAAATTAGTAAAATGTCACTTTCGCTTTCAAGTGCTGTTGCAACACGGTGGCAGGAGAGAATTTGTGAGGGACGGGGCAACGTTGCTGTTGTCGCGTGTGATCAAAGTGAAGAGCCGACAGAGGCGGCAACCACATAAATTATCGCCGGCTAAGCAGGCAGTCGCAACAGGCCGTCGCGACGGGGTGGGAACGGAGGCAGCCTGTTGCGAAATGTTGCACATGTGGCAAGCAAAGCATTGACATACTTCAAAGTGTTTGCTCACTGCATTGTTGTGGGGACAGAGCTCAACAGTCTGCTGCAGCAGTATTTCGTGCTGTCTGGTATTTAATTTTGGCTGGCTTTTTATTCAGGTCTCCGATATGGCATGTTATAAATATTTGCAACGATTTGATAAAACTTTTCAATGCATCCACAACAACAACAGCTGCATCTGTGTATCTGCATCTCTGTATCTACATCTGCCTTTTGCCTTTGCCATCCTGTTTAGTTGTGCAAAGGCGCCAGGGCGTATAAAATTAAATTCCTTATCGCCGGCGCCCTGTGAAACTCTTTCTCTCAGTCACTTTATGCATCGCTTTGGCTACTCTGTCTGGCAATTTGCTTTTTGCGACAAGTTGCAACAACGGCAACAACTGTTGCACCGGCAGCACACACTCACAGACACAAAAACAGACACAGACACTGACCAGCCTCAACTGTGGCAAAGAGAGCCTTAAATGGCGACAGCATTGGTTTAAGTTTTTCAATTGTAATTTTATGCTATGCTGGAAAATTTCATTTGCATTTTTTGTTGTTTAAGCTCCAACAGATCCAAGAAATAATGAACCAGATAGTTTCCGGGTTTTTCTTGACACAGTTTGAGTCGCTTTCAGAACAGACTTTACATAAGGGCTTCTCAAATTTAGATACGACAAATTTTGATTTTGACAACTGTAATCAAGGCCAAGCAATTCTCATTGAATTAATCTTCAATATTTTGAAACAAAAAAAATGTACTTTTAATAATTTGTTTAAGTATACTATATACCATATATATGTATACATATATTAGATTGTCATTGAGTACATATTTGCCAAGTAAGATCCATTAGGTTGGCAACATCGCCACATTTTCAGCTGTGTACTTAAATATCAACATATTTAACACCAATTGTTGGAGGGTTTTCACTTGGAATTTTAACACGGAGTTATGCTTCTTTATGTTATTTTTAATCAGTGATTAAAGAAAGGTTGAATAGGTCAGTCGCAATCTTCTCAAAATTTTAATATTAACAATGATTTGGTATAAATTGAATTTAATGTTTAAGTTTTATTCTTATCTCTTTCATCTACATTTAAGATCTGATTACCTTGTCTATAATTTTGTAGCACAGGGATGGATATCATAGTTTAGTCTTTTTATCAAAAGCATTCACTCTGATAACCAGATTATGTAGTTCCCCAGGAGCAATAGATGGTGTAGTTATGGTAAAATCTGTGTCAAACGTTTTTGGAATATATTTTAACTATGGAAACGGAAAATTTATGTTAAGATTTCTTTATGAGAACTTACAAGCACTCAGCAGCAGCCGCCTGAGTCGATCGATAATATTCCTACTTATGTGTTTTTTGCCAAATTAAATATAAATTTTTTATTCAAAAAACAAATGCTTGGCATAATAATGCGTAGTTTAAGATAGCTGGAGTAAGAATTAAAAACAAATTGGCAACTCTTTTGACACGATCAAATTATATAAACGACGTACTGTACAAATTTCAGGCCCCTCTGCACATTTGGGGCTTGTACACATAGTCCAGAAAATAATATTAAATATATAGAGTCGAAATTAGTTTAAATAAATATGTTGCCCACAGATTTGGCTGTTCAATAGAATTCTCACCTTTTGACCTACGGACAGATTAAGTTTCAGTTCAACTTCACACTTACATTTTATTTATATATATAAACTCAGGCTTGCCATTCACTAAGTTACAATCTATTGAGCTCCAGGGTAAGGCGAAACTAATTTCGATTCAATTAATTAACTGCACACATTTGCTGAGCATACAAATCTCCAACTGGACTGCAAACCAAGTTCGCATTGCAAACCGCCAATGGTTGGCGGTTGGCCAAAAGTGCGAGTGTGAATGCGATGGGTATTCCTGAATGTTGTTGTGGCCAGCGGCGTTGCAGCAACTCAGTCTGGCCCGGTTGAGATTTAAGCGATAAGCGACTGGACCAAACTACCAATTGGAGCAGCCAATATATGGCGGAGTATCAGTCGCGCACTTGGCACACATTCGGCGTTGAATGGGGCGACTGCTTGTTGGCCACTTGGCAGACATTTTTGGCCAATTGTATCGATAAATATTGCAGTTGTAGCCGGCAGCCAGCGGCCAGTTTGCTTGGCCGGGACTAATAAAATGTTTGCATGCATAAATCTTAAGCTGTTTATGGGGTACGAAACGTTGTTGTATCTCTATCTGGCAACTGAATCTATAACTGTTTGGCCATTTGCTATATTGCTTCCTATTCAAGAGTGTGCTAATGTCTGGCAATTGAGTTTATCATACTGTTTTCAAAAGGGGAAAGTGTCAGGAAATTAGTCAACCGTATCGAAGATCCATTTTATGGGAGCAATTTATTTGCACATCGATCACAATTCTATCGATTTTTAGACTTTTGTTTGGCTAATTTTCTTAGCACTTTTAAGTGCTGCAAAAAAGTGAAACTTTGAGATAATAATTAAAAGTAAACGGCAAAAGTAGGACCAAAAATAATTCAACGCACAGCGGTAGCATATCAGAAAGTTTTGCGTAAAACCCATTTAAACTTTTCAACAACTCATGGCGAGCTCATGGATGCAGTGCAGCAGCAGCAGCAGTGGCAGCTGGTCAAGGCAAAAGCAATCTGCGGCTGACAAGCAATCGTTTATTAAAATGGCAAAGACGAACCCCCCAAATGCATGGGGAGTAACTCGCTGAGTAGCAGACATGATGAACATGACGATGACGACGATGACGATGACGATGACGCTGCCTCTTGGATCTTAGATGCTGCTGGCCAGTTGAGTGACCAGCCTAGACGTAACACGAAACTTTTCCACGGCACACTTGATGCTTGATTAAAGCTTCGAAATGTCTTCCTCTTGGCAGCTACCCACTTGAGTGGCTGACAAATGAAAAAAAAAGATAAAGAGTGGCCTGGCATTGCCATTGCCTGCGTCTCCATTTAAATGTTCATTTGTTATGCTGTCGTCGACCCAAGTGGATTATCATCGTGATCATCATCATCATCGTCATCTGCAACTGCTGCTGGCTTTTGCTTTTGCCTCTGCAACTTGACTTTGTGCACGTTGTCTTGTCGTGTATTGTATGTTGTTGCTGCACTGGCAACCGGCCAACAAGTGTCTTCAAACACTTCTGCTGCCAGCTGCAGAGGCGCCGCCGGCGTTGTATTCAAGTGTGGAGAGGCAAGCAGCCAATGGGGCAAGTTGCAAGTGGCTGCCGGTTCTGTGCATGCAAATTACTTTGGCCACAATGTTTTGATTTTATTCGCGTTTGATTATTTTCTGCAATTTCTTGCCGCTCTACTTAACCATTTCTTACGGCCAGCTTCGAGTACCTCAGCCGCGAGCAGCTGTGCGTGGGCTTAGGCCTAGAAGTGGACATCCTCATCATCATCGTCATCATTAAGGCGTGGGCTTTTCGCAAGTTATCTGAGTGCGTGCAGTGTGTTCGAAAGTTTTAGCGACATACGGAGCTGACAACTTTCTGCAACTTGAAGTTGTGATGGACCGAAAGTGTGCCAATTCGGCTTGAGTATAAATTAAATTTTAAAAGCTATAAAAGTTAATTTCATGCTGAACTCTATGCAAGTCCAAGTCTCTGACAGCAACTAGACTGTCTTTTGCACATCTGTTCAATTAATCCGATGCGTAACGACAACTTGGCAGGGCACAAGAAAAAAAGAAACCAGAATAGAAGTAAAGAGTCATGGGCAATCTGCGCCTACCATTTTTGTAATTTTCCGCACAAATTCCAACGGAGTGGCTTTTCTTTAGCCTGTTAGCCAGTTAGCCTGTTGGCCTGTTGGCGAGTTGTTGTCTTTGCCAGCTTTCCCAGGCAAAAGACGAACGCATGATCAAATGTCACAATCAATTTCAATTTGGCGCTCGAATTGCGCTTCGTTAGCGGCAGCTGGCAAAGAAATCGAGCTAACTGCCAGGTTGATTCGATGCCTGGCAAATGCCAAGAAGCATCAGAGACCGAGAAGCTCATTCAAACAGTGTTGCCAAATCGGCCTTTGCCCGTCAGATTTGGCTCTATCCAAAGTCCAAGCAGCAGGATAAATTTCAAAAGAGTGGGCAGTGGAAAGTTTTAATTTTGAACAGACTTTTTAAGATTCGTAAATATATTTGTGAAATAACTTTGCGATTGTGTTTAAAAAAAAATAGTTTTGTTTGGTAAGTCCATGTTATTTATTATTGAAAATAATAAAATTGTCAAAAAAAAAAAATAGCTTTGAGTTTAACTCTAAATGCATGTGAATATTCTATGCGAGATTATTCTTCTCTGCAAATATTCTTCAAACAAAAATGGCCGAAAAAATTAATATCTACATGTATTCTTGATCAGCATTATTTCAAGACTTAGCCATGCCCGTTTAAATTGTGCTCAGCACTGCATCGGAAGCTGTGACAAAGCCAAAGGCAAACAGTAAAAGATTAAAGCCATCGCCAAAACGAATTGACTGCCCCTTTTTCTAATCAAGCAAAACTTGCGCGACAACCGCTTGTAATTTTACTAATTTGCTACAGTGGGCGTGAACGTGTTCGTGCAGATGTGTGGAGAACTGCAACTTGGCTTACTGCAATCAGGTTGCAACTGGCAACAGGCATCAGTAGTTTGCCAACTTCGAATGATCTGCTTGATTTGGTTTGGCTTGAACTTGCATAAAATCAATCAAATCATTAAAATGTCACTCTTGCTTTCTTTTAGACATTTGCTTTTTAGAACGATCACTTAAAATACAAGTAAAAAGTGAATATTAACTGATCCGATTCCATAAACTACATACTGTTTATAATGTGCATTCGTATCAATACCCGAGTCATGTCCGTCGGGAGCTCCTCAGAGATATTCTTCTTGTCTTTCTCTTTGTGGGACAGTTTTTGTTCATTAAACCAGCAAGACAAATTTACTATTGTCTAAGAAAACTTTTATTTTGAAATTAGCATTAAATACTAAATAACTTATATAATTTGTAATGTTACAATATATTCTTCAAATAGGTATATTTACCATATATCAAAATGAAGCACGGACGAAATTAAGGATTAATCTGTGTAGTCCTTAATATATTTTGAGACCTTTAGCACTTCAAGGCAACAAAAAGGATTTATATTTTTCTTGTAATTATTTTATTCACATTACACACAGAAATTTCAAGTAAACTTAATGTATTTTATGGACTCTAAAGCCTTGCACACAACTTTATAGAGTTCATTGTGAGGATGCCTCGTTTGCATTTCAAAATAGTTGCTGACCAATACGGTATTTGTTGAGAGAAAATGCTAATATCGATAGTTATGAGAGTGCGCTGCCTTTTGGCACGCCTTTTAAGGCGCACAATCAAATGTCAATTATGTAGATTTTATGCAGTTACCATTGAAAATACTCAAAATAAAACTCTTCTGCTAGTCACTTTTGGCTATGGTCCTACGTTTTTTGTCCTGGCACTCGGAAGCAGTGCGAAACTGTTCTATAGAGTCTTTTGTGCTTTGTTTACCAACGTCTAGACGTTTATTGTGACTTTGGCGTGGGCTCCCTTTTAACGCATTGTTGGTTGGTAGTTGTTTGGTAGCAGAAGTTTGGTCCGAAAAGCGGTTGATAAAAGTGCTAAACTGGTTTTTGGCAAATGATTCGCTGCATCCGTTTTAAATGCGTTTCGCTGGGTGACTGAACAATGCTGAGCAAGTTTCTAATTATAAATGCTTTTTGTCCTAACTTTCTTTGGCTACATTAACAAACTTCCAGCTGCAAGTTATGAAGTGTGATTTTGGCGACGATTCTAATAATTATTTGTCCTGTAGTTCTATAGAATGCAAACAAAGTTTTGGCGTTTGGTGAAGTTTTTGAAAGGTAAGATATTGTTTGGCAAATTTCAGTAAATTTCAGTCCATAAAATATGGAGAGGTTAGTTTTATTTTTAATATAGAGAGATATCGTAGACATTTCTCTAAATAGTCACACTTGCCAAGTTTAGTTCCGAGTCTATTGGGAAAATAAGCTTACGTCTTCTTTGGGGAAAAGTGGCAATCAAATGAAAGATAAACTCGACTGTAATTTGAACTTTAACTTTATAACAAGCTCTGCAAAATGAATCAGTTTAGTTTCCGGAATGTGAACTAATATCAGCATTTCCTGCCCGGGGTTGTTTGCTCAGCCTAAATGAGACACCTGCGCCATAACTACTCACATTGAGGCATATCACAGGCTTCTTGAGAAAAACCACTTGCAAAGAGAGAAGAACTATGTATGTAAATAACTTGAGGGTTACTTTCTTGAGCGGGAGACGAAAAGTAATGCCATCGCGTTTATCTGGCATTTTCTGGCATTTTCAGCCAGCAGCTGCCTTTGGGAAATCCCCACATGAATAATTACAGCGCCGGCAGTTCATTTAATTTCACTTTCCAACTGAGACTGAATCCTTTGGCTAAACCCCTTGCCACGGCTTGTGGGCGGGCGGCACATGAATGAAAATATTTAATGAAGAAATTTATAACAAACTTTTACAAATGGGCTGAGGCCATGAGAGTGGCAGCAACAACAGGCTGTGTGAGCATTTTAAAAATTATGAACATTAAATGCAAATTGAGCTAATCAATTAAGCCGAAACGAAATGAGATGCGGCTATAACGCCTCTAAGTGGGCGAGGCAATCCTGCTGCTGCTCTGGAGTTCAAAGTACGCATCACATTTCTGGGCCATTTGACGTTGTGCAATTAGCCAAGAAATGAGTCACTGAAGCCGATAGTCAGCGCAGACAGAGTTGCCACCCCATTTGCTTGCTGCCTGATGCCTGCTGCCTGCTGCCATGGCCAGCAACCCCTGCAAATGACCGACATTAACGGACAGAGCAGGGAGAGAGGAGGTGTGTGTTTAGTGGCATGCAATGCCAACCCTTTTGCTGTCCTCATCCGCTATTCTAGATGCGTGTTCCTAAGGAATTTGTGAGTCTCCGACTTGAACGACTTGAACAACTTATTATAGGTCAGTGCTGTGCCAGAAATTGCGTTAGTTTCTTGGCCTCCCCCTTTGAAGTTGGTGTAGTTGACTTAATGGTTGGATATTAATTTGGCAGGCTGTGCTGTGTTGTATATTGTGTTGCCTCTAAGTGTATTCGCTACATACAAATTGCTGTCGATTAGCCATTGAGCAGTGGCCTCATAGGCCATTGTTTAACAAACAATAGCCCAGCTAAGTTGGAGCGTGTAAACAGTATGATTCAAAGGTAGTTTAAGCGAAGCTCAGCTCGTTAAAAGCGGCCCTAACTACTAGCCATTACTTCAATGGGGTAATTGTCGGACTGAGCCGACAAAATATAGATACAATTTGCCATATCGTTTGAGCAGACGAAAGAAGACTTGTTTGATTGCTTAACCATCAATCTAAATGGCAATTTGATGCCACTTTAACAGGGCATTCAGTAGCTCAAATTTGGATTTAAAGCCGTCAATAGGTACAATATTTTATTAATATATTTGATTTATTTTTACATTTTTTTTTTTATTTTGAAGTCCATACAGCAAATATGTGCCATAACAACATATGAAATGTTTGTGAAATATATTTGATATGAAATAAAAGTAAAAAAACACTCAATATATGTAATAATATATGTACACTCAATATTTAATAGAATATTATATATTTGCCAACCAAATAGTTTATTAACCTAATTTTAGTATTAGCAAATATTTTTAAATTAAAAATGTATTTCATATTTCTTTTGAGCATATCAATAGTCGCAAGAGATTATTCAAATAGTTTAATTACTTTTATTATATATTTTTTATTTAATTTGTGTAGTATCCATACAATTTTGTTCCATATAGAGTATTAAATACCAGTTTATATTTCAGGTGCTTTTGTTTTCTTTATTTTTAATTTAAAATGTGTTTCAAAAAATCGTACCCAACTCATATAAAGCCAGAGCTTCATTTGTTATTCAAATCCAAATCCTTTATAAACCCAATTTCTAAAATGGCTTATTGCATCATTTCAAGTGTAAGCAAACATTATTTGCAGTTTAATTGGCCAAATAATAGTTATGGCTCCAAATTGAAGCCAAAAAGTGCTCAATGAAATTTTAATGGGGCGCCTCAAACGAACTGAAAAATCAACAAAATCAACAAGGCGACAATAAAAATGCCGCCCGATGGCGCCCAACCGAATGGGCCTAATCAAATTAAGTACTAATCCTTGGGAAAAACCGCGAACAATTTAAAATGATTGTAAGTAAATTTCCCAAAACAATTAAATGGCACAACAGAATTTCCGACCAGTCATCAGCTGTTCCCTTCCCAGAGAGAAAGAGAGCAAGCAGGAGAAAGCCTGCGCAATGAGAGAACAATATAATGTACGAGACAGCATTGTGTCGCATGCGATAAATGCGCAAAGTCGCATGCGTTTTCATTGCAAGACGTTTGCATATGTGAGATGGACATAAAACCCATACAAGAAGCCATAATGAGGGGATAAACAACTAAGCAGTTAGCCGAGGATAATCCATTTACAGCACTGTGCAAAATTGTTGCACTCCAAGGAGTCGCGATTAGAGGGGGAAGGTGAGGGCAACAAAAGCAACAGCGCAACAACGGCAGACAACAAGGTTGCATATGAACTGGGAAATTGTTTTATTACCCCGTGTTGAGAGCGTGTTGACTGAAAACAAAGGTGCGCACAATAAATTACATTGTTACACAGAACTCGAAAGCGTCTGCAACAGGCAACGTGCAACATCATTGAAGTTTGCAAGGAGGGTCGCAGGAGGGCAGACAGGAAGTCAGCAAGAAGCGTCACGTTAATGAAAAGGATTTCACCCCCCAATCATGTACACAAACGAGTATATGGGGTTTATATAGTATACATATGTCTGCAGTAAGTTTTGCCAGCTTGCACTTGAAATGACTTTGGCCCTGGGGTTATTTAATATTTAAGAGCTCAACCAGTGAAGATTTCAGTTCGGGCCGAGCCCAAAACATTGCTAAATGTGCTTTGATGTTTTAGCCATTAGTTGAGGTTGAGACTTTGCATAAATAACTGAACGCCTTGCTTCAGTAGAGACCCAACTCACACTCTCTCCATTTGCGGTTTGTTTTTGGCTGGTGTTGATACGATATGTCTGTGCCTTTGAGTGAAGTGAAAGTGTCATAAGCCATCAACGAGCTGACAAATTACCGCAAAGAACCGCAAAGTGCAGTTGTAGTTGTAGTTGTGGAACTGGTTAAGCTGTCTGATAAATTTTGTCTCATTAATTATAGTTTGGAAACTGCTGATGATCAGAGTAGCCAGGAAATGGAAATTTAACAGCTTTTAGGCATATTTGGAAACTAGACTCTAAGTTATCAAAATTAAACATTTCTCAATTCAGAACATTCCAAAGCTCAATCAAGGCTTCATCAATGGGAACTATCGTAAGTTCAATGCAAAAGCCAGCGATGTTTGTGAACATGGAAAGTGTCCAAGCTCAATTCGTGCGGGAGACCATCAGTAATCACAAAGTTGTGATCTTCAGCAAGTCCTATTGTCCTTACTGTAGCATGGCCAAGGAGCAGTTTCGCAAGCTCGATGTTGCGATGACCGTCATCGAACTGGATCTGCGTCCAGATGGCGATGAAATCCAGGCGGTGCTGGGCGAATTAACCGGAGCAAGGACTGTGCCGCGCTGCTTTATCAATGGCAAGTTTATCGGCGGCGGCACGGATGTGAAGCGACTCTATGAGCAGGGTGTACTACAGAGATATTTCCAATAGTTGAACGCCTGATGCGGATTGAAACGAAGTTAAAATTTATGTTTGAATTGAGTTTGATTTGGAAATAAAATTCTTATAAAATCTGTGAGGTTTGCTTTTGGCAGGACGCGTGTTGTCGGTATCCCGTAAATTATTGAGCGATTTCGTAAATGTGTTGACTTTAAAAACACAACGTCGCCGTGTTTGACGAAGGCAATCGATAAGCCAAATTACGCATACGACACGTGTGCGTATTGAAATGTTTTTTACGCTACACCTGTACAAAGACAGAGCAATTTAATGTGAGTGAATGGCAAACTAAATCAACATTATGCCAGCAATTTTCGGCAATTCAAAAACAATTTGCAGTATGTCAACAAAATTACAGCAATTTGCCAGCGTAAATTCAATCAATTATTTCACTAGCAGTTTCAATGCGATTTAAAGTTGACTCATGACAGAGTCTAGACTCAAACGCTAGGGGAAAGAACCTTGGGTGCAGTTGAGTCGAGACAGCGCGACGTATGCGTGATATGATGATTTCACTGATGGCCTCGTGCAAGTTTAATGCCAGTCTGCATAACTGAGGGCCAGGCCCTGACCGTCTTACGTTGACCCTGAGCTGCTCTCGCTGCTGTTCAAATGTACTCAGCATTTTTCAGCTGTTATTGTTGTTGAAGGATAACTCTGTGATACAAAGATGTCGAGAAGCTTCATTGTTCGTTCGACTGTCACATGAGCGCGTCCTTTCAGCGAATAATGCATGAAGCTGCATGCAGCATGAAACAACGTCTGGCTAAAAAAAAAGGCTACGCTTCCTGCATGCAGGTGAACATTAACGGTAATGCCACCCTCCTATCTCTCTCCACCTCGTCGTCCCTTCCAAGTTTACACCTTGCTGCAATCGAGGGGATTTAATTGTTTTGCAGATCCTTACAATCAAAATCCCCTCGACGTCAACTTGCCTCAGGAAGGGACAACTTAAGCGCCATATTGAGCAGATAAAAGCCTTTGTTGTTGCTACTGTTGCACATTATTGTTGCACGGCTTTTATGTTGCATAATGAAGTCGCGCGGCATTTACAGTTTCACTCAATTCTGGCTTTTATTATAATGTGACGAGCAAAAAGCTTTTCAGAGCCATCGAGCGTTGACTTCAAGAGGCAGTTGCTCTTCCACAATAAATTCACGAAACACGTAGTTTTATTAAGGCCATCAGTAAGAAATGTACTTCAATTTTTACCAACCAAATATTTATATACATTTATATTTATACTTTTGTTGTCCTAACGATAATACTAAAGCATCAAGAGAACAAAAGACAAAAGAAGTTTAATTCTCTACCACTTGAACTAACAACCCACAAATTGCCATTTTTATCTATCATCTGAACTACAGCTATTGGGTAAAAAAAAGCAGAGCGTAATTGCAACACTTGAATGCTGGAATTTGTAATCAAAAATGCTTCAAAAGCCACCGACAACGTCGGCAAAAACTAATAATAAACGCTTAATAAATCGTCTATCAAAAGGCGTCTGCCAGAGTTGCCGCTGCGCTGAGCACAATGGAGGCTACTATATGATATATGGTCTAGCCAATGTCTGGTCTAACTTCACCCAACACCAACTCGAGCTCCAACCGCAACTCGAACTCCTATTAGCCGTTCTCTTGCAAAAACTTGCACCGAAATATGCCTGGGAACAAAGCTCACTAAGCGTCGTTTTATTAAAACCACAATTCAACCGAGTGAAAGAATTGGACAATAAATTTGTTAGGGCTGTTTAAAGCCGAGTTAACGCAATTGTTAATTGTGGGCGTGGCATGGCCAATGAGTGTGTCTAATTTTAACGCCAGCATAAATCATAATTTGTAATTACATTGTTTAGCAAACGCAATAGAGCCTTTAATTTGTTGCTGATGGCCATTTTGATATCCTGTAATATTTATGAGCAGAAAAAAGTTTAATATCATTGAATATTTTATATTAATATAACTATATTCTTCAAATTTTTTTTGTTAATTTCTAATTCAAAACGATAATTTTCAATGTGTTCATTTTCAATTTAAAAATAAACAATACAATTAAATGTTTTGTAACAAGTTATGAAATCTTAGAAATTGCAAGGGGAATAATTTAGTATTTATTTTCAAAAAGTGAAATCTTCTAAAGCAAGTAAAATGAATAATTTGTAAAACTCATTATGTATTTGCATACCCTTTATACATTATACATTTAGGGTATAAACACAGTCAGACGCGTAATGATATTGGCCATAAAAATGACCATGAAATGGTTAGGAGCTAGTTGAAAAGGCTTGGCTATTTGCGTGAACATAAAGCCAGACGACAAAGTTGCATCACAATTTAATTGCACTGCTAATTGTGGCGCAGTCCGATACTAGTCAGACTATAGTCCGTATGGGGATGTGAGTAGATGTATCCAGATAATGTGCCAATCAAAATGTAAAATGTATTTTTATTGAGTTAGCCAAACAGTTGTATCCCGCCAATGGCAAACCAAATTAAAACAAAGTTACCGCCGGCAGCTGAATGAATTTATGCGCAAGCAAAACGTTTTCATCCCATAACAAAGTTCCAAGCAAACACAGAAAAACCAGAAAAGAACACGAAAAACAAAAGAAGAATATAAAAAACAAGAAAAAATACAAAAACAAAAATTATGACCAAGCGTTGGATCGTAAAAAATTTGCATTGCAGTTGTAAATGCTGCGTGTTGGTAGCGAGTACAGAAATATGCACGGCTATAACGAGTTTTTACGCTTGATAAGTCAGACAAAAGTACAGAAAAGCGGAGAGGGGGCGACTACATTGATGTGAACATCGCATAGTTGTAGAACAACATTGTTCTTGTAGTATTTGAAATTAAAGCAAAGTTCCGGGTGAGTGTCCACTAAAAAGGTGATTGGAAGATTCTGTACAAATTTCATTATTCATAATATTACATAACTATTGTTTACTCAGAATTAGTCAAACAATTTAAGGAAATTTTGTTGACTCGATTTAACGAAATAAATAAATAATATTCAAGAATAATTCATAAAATAACTTAAATGAAATAACAGATTGATGATAGTTTATTTTTTGCTTCGTTTACAATAATTTATTAGTGGTTCGACATCTTGGTAGCAAGAAGAAATAAATTAATAAATATACTAAGAATAATAAAATAAAATAACAAAATAAAAAAGATTCAAGCATCTTGATACAAGCAAGTTAAACTACTCGTTCGGAATAAATTAAGAAATAATTACTATGTAACATATAACTTGCAAACAGAACTATTTGTTATAATTTTTGTATTCTTGCTGAATATATAAATAAATATGTTTATAGAGCAATACGTCACACAATACTTACGATAGGTTTTCAGCACTTCAAAGACTTTGTGGCATATGAAGTAGAGCATAAACTATTTGTATTAAATGATATGGCTCTTTGCATTTAGTTAAGCCTTTGATTAATGTTCTAACACATGGCCAGAGCTCTTGATTTATTCTATGTTCTTTCGCTGACCAATGCACGTCATGCGGAATGCTAGACACTCAGGGGACAGCAATCCCCTTGTTGAAGTCCCACCCATCGCATCGCATTTAATCCTCACGCAAGGCAACAACGATGCCTGGCCATGGCCATAGTTATGCTTATGGTGGTAAATATATACAGGGGGTGTGTGGGGGGTGTCCTGTTGCTTTCGTGTCAGGTGGAAGGAAAGGTGCAATCGCAATAATAATAATAACAACAACAACAACAACAACAACAACAATAGGAACAGGATGAGAGAAGCCCAGGTAAGTTACAATGTCACGCACACATATTTCCTGTCATTCTAGCGTTTATTTCCTCACAACGCTTTATTTTTCTTTTTATCGCATCCTTGTTAACACGTGCGTTGCCCTATTGTTGTTGTTATTGTTGTATGTTGTAGCATGTACATATGTTGGCCGACTGTATATGCAGTACATTCATGTGCCCCGGGGCATTCAAGTTTATCAAGCCAGCGATCTTTTTTTATATGACCAGAGGGGAGTTTTCGTTGCCCGTATCGAAGTTCGTCGGTTAGATGGGAAATGGAGAGTCAGAGGCATGTGTTAAACAAAAGAAAATACAACAATAATATAATTATATGTTAGCATGACATGTTACGTGCGAATGTCGTGGTGAACATTTTTTAACACATTTCTCCCGTGGCTATCGGTCAACTGACTCTCGCATGCTGGCTGCTGGTTGCAGAGGTGGAGGAAGATGAAGTATACGCCATGTGACCAGGAAACGATGAGGGGAAGTTATAATCTTGAGGGATGAACTCTAAATTTTATGACAAAACAACATGATGACAAACCTTTGAAATTTTGTTTATTAATTATTGGACTTAGCTGTTTCAGAATATTTAAAATATATGTTTATTTATTTTATAATAGCATTTCCTTTTAATATTACAATAAAAATATCTACTCACAAATGTACAATATCAAGTCAAACATATCAAATAATTAAAATATATATTTATTTTATTTTATTAACTTAAATATAATATACAAAACTAAATACAACTACAACTACAACTACAACTACAAACTATACAGGTAATAAACATTGATTTAATAAATTAAAAAACAGCCTTTTCACTATAAGCTATACAAAAATTGTGTTTGCTATTTATTATTATATACACAATACCAAAATCAAAAAAATAAACATTTAATTAGAATAATAAACGATTCACAATTAAACTGCATACTTAAGTGAGCAAAACACAGAATAAATTGACTTTTATGAAAATGAATTTATTTTGCACATAACACAAAGGAGCACTAAAGCAATAAACGATTAGTTTGAGTACTAACTCATATACGCTCATTGAAAAATCCATAAATTTCGAGTTGCATAACAAAGGCAATAATTTTCTAGCCATAATTGCTGAGTTGGCTGCAACTAGCCAGCTTCCTCGAATGTGCTCAGAGATAAGTATCATATTTCTAACCCTCGCTGCTCATAAGCAATTTAATCCCCATCGAGCAACTAATTTGATACCTTGCGATGGCTTTTTCGGCAAAACTTTTGACTTTGAGGCCATTAATCAATTAATTAAGCGTTTTATGAATATTTCAGCCGCAAAGCAGGAAATTGGCATTATAATCGCCGGGGAGCGGCCGAAAATGGTATTCCAAGTTCCTGGTTCTTTGTTTCCCGGTCCATGAGGAGTTACCTTTCGCGGGCCACTTAGCAGTGCACATGAATATTTTACGAAAACGGCGAATATCTAAAAGTTATCTTGTGGCTGGGAGTTGAGTTGTGTCTCTAGTCTAAGTGCTGGAACTGAGCAGGGTACTGGCATAATCGAGCGCATGATGACGAGCTACCGTTGACGCAGGATAATCAGCAGAAGCTGAGCACAGAAAGGGATAATGACTCCCTGCCTTTTCACTGGCCCTTCTCGTTGCCACTTCGCAGAAGTTGATGTTGAAAGCGGGGGGAGGTGAAGGCGGGCTGCGCCAACTTTCTAAGGAAGAACAAAACTTTATGACTAATTAATTAAATGCGCTATAAAAATGTTTGCTGTAGCTGCTTTGCCATGGCAAAGTTTATGCATTTTCGAACCATGAAGAAATTCTCTGCCACCCAGAAAAATAATTATTTAAACAAAGAATGAAGAAGAAAGCTCAAAAAAAAAAGAAGACGAGAAAATTAACGGAGCAGGAAATGACAAAACGTTTGAGTTATGTGCAAAACAAGTTCTCAATGTTTGCCAGCATCGCTGACAAAGTGTTGGCCAAATATGCAGGTGTGTTTGCTGAACGAGTGAGAGAGTGAAAGAGAGTCATAGAGCGAGAGAGACAGAAATACTGGGTATGGCATTTCTTTTTAGCATTTTAATTTTGCCATGGAAAAGTTTTTAATGAGTTTGCTAAATGCTGCAAAATGCGCAAGCAACTTCTTGGCAATTGATTCGGGGGCATTTATGTTCGTGTTATGTTATGTGAATGATGTGCTTTGAGAATGGTAATATATTAACCGAAGCCAAAACTTAAACATTGCCAAACTCTTTTTATGAAAATACGTGAGAGATGCATTTATTGAAAAGCGTTTCGCAAGTGAAAAGGAAATGAAAAAGTTGTTTTGGGTATTTAAGCACAACACATTTAGAATTTGTTAATTTAATGAGTTTTACTGTTTTGAACATCATTTTTTTTAGATTTTCAAATTCATAATTTAAAATAATTTAATTTTAGCTAAACTTTTTACATGCAAATAGTATGTGAGAAATTAACTCATCAAAAGACGCTTCGAAAGTGTAGGGGATGAACAACATTCAAAGAAAAACATTTATTTATTGAATTCGATTTTCTGTTGTGGCAGAATTTCATTTTAATTTCCATACATTTTTTTGATTTTGTTATTAATTTAAAAAGTTAAATAATTCAAAACTCTTTATCTGAAAAGATTTCTCGAACCAATTTAATTAAACCAATTTATTGAAATATTTAGAGATCATTATTTATTTAATTAGATTCACTGCTTTTATTTACATACAATTGTGAAATTAAAAGTATCTTTTTTTATAGACTCAAGGATTTTATTTAATTAATCTAAACCAGCATTCGGGGAAAATCAGGAAAGCAAGAAATCAGGTTACATGAAAAGTTATTTAATTTGGTTATTTTCTAGTTATCCACAATTATATTTACAATATGGTTTAAATTAAATATATTCAAAATTGTAGTATGGCATTTCAAACGAATACAACAACTCTAGTTGCGGAATAATAATGAGCATGTCCTTCGGCATTCAGCGCTGCTGTCTGTGAGAACATTGGAATGAAATGCCTGTTATTCACCGTGTTATTCAATATTTGTGAATAGTAACTGTTCAATGCTAAACATGTTTACACATACACATACAGAGCACAGGCATTAATGGTCAATTTCATTTCGATTTGATTGTGTGTGCGGTTCGCATCTGGGGCCTTCATCGTCTGGGCTGGGCTGGACTCGACTCGCAATTACGACAGCCTCCTGTGGTGCACGTTAAGCGCGCGTCTGTTCCATCAAGTGGAATGCCCCGCCCCTCTCCCCCACTTACCTACCCATCGGCAGTCGTATGAGTATTTGTGCCCCAAGGACAGACCTCATGTGGGTTTGTCAAATTAGCGCATCCTTTGTTGTGCCTGGTCCAAAGGCTGCTTGCTGCCTTAATAGCTTGCCTGAAAATTTGTTAATTTTTGAATCAAGTTTCTGCTGGTCATTTCTTGCCAGAACGCTTAAAGCACAGCAGGTTATCGGCATTTTCCCCAGCTCCAATTGAATTGAGTTTTGCAATCGTCCCATGCTGCAAGTGCTAATCACAAATTCATTAATTTCCCCAACTGCGATGCGCATGCAAATCAAACAATTATCATTCAGCATGCAAGGAAATACAATGGAATGGCGAAGTGGTCAGGGAGAGGGAGATATTATCGTTTACATATTCGTAAACTGCAAATCTGATTATTGTGTGATTAATGGCAATCTTCAGTGAGTTTTCACGCCCGGAAAACGAAAGCGGATCGTCGCCAAACAGTGCCAAGCGATTGCACTCGCCGTTTGTCATTGGCAAATCGAATGGAGTATGGATGGAGTCTATTTACCGACGCTGCCCGTAACCAATGAGCCCTGCACCGACTGTCTGACTGTCTGGCTCCCCCAATCCTCTCCTGCAGTCGCTGCTGCTGCTGCTGCTGCCGGGCAGGGTAAACAAGTCAAAGTCGTAACCGCCGACATTTTGCCATTCGACAGGATAACAGCAGGCGTATTTCAGAGTTGGCCACAACTTCGCCCCCAGCCAGGGGGCTCTAACCACAGACGCGTCTTTTGTTTGCTCTAACTCATTGCCGTAGCTATAGTTATTGTTGTTGTTGTGCGTATGTGTGTGTGACGGGAGTCTGGTTAGCTGTTTGCCATTGTGGCTGCAGATTTGCTCGCTGAGGCACTAAACTTTTATTTCTTAAATCCAAAATCGTTTGTGCCCCTCGCACAAAGTCAATATGCGGGCACATTTCCCGAGTGAGTGTGCGAGGAGTGGAGGCGCCTCATAAGGGTGTTAGTTGTTGGGGCATGGTCTGGGTTTGGGTTTGGGTTTGGGCTGCGTGTCTGTCAACGGCAAACGGCAATGTAGCCGCTGCTGCTTCCTGTTTCTGAAAATCGGTTTTTGTTGATTTGAGCACGCCAGTTGTTTAGTCGCCGAAAACATGGAACGCCGCCAGTCAGACCCAGCGACATCCATATCCAGCCCAGCATCCCAACAAGCAATGTCCACCATTTGGTAACAGGCAACTGGCAACTGGCAACTGAAGTGGAGTTTTGTTTGTTGTCCGTTTGTCAATTACAAACTTTTATTGCAATTTACTTTTGTTTCAGGCTCGCAGCAGTCATTCGCTTCCATGTGGACACACTTTGAGGTCGTTTCATTGTTGGGGTACAGCTCCTAGCCATCCAACTGTCCATCCGTCTGTCCGTCTGCCTGTCTCTGTCTCTGTCTCTGTCTGGATGTGATCCTGCGACTGACGCCTGCCGGCTTTTGCGGGATGTCCGTGTTTTACGTTCAAGTATTTAATATTGTTTTCGATGAAGTAATATCCATTTGTTGTTTGATGAATTGTAACGGTTGCCTCCGCTCTGGTCATCAAATAACGATTGCCCTATTGGAATTCCATTGATGTTTGAGCTTTGCACCATCACCATCACCATCAGCATCAGCATCGTTGGTCGATGTTTGATTGCTCTTGTCCAAAAATCTCTGTGTTGTTTTTGATGTTGATATTAACATGCAAAGCCTGACGGACAACACTTAGTGTGAAGTGGAAGTGTTGAATATTCGTTTTCGGTCCTACATCAACGCAACGTCATGTGGCAGTTGCAAAGTTCATTTAACATTTATTGACGTCCTTTGCTAACTGTTCAAGTTGACTTTGGAACCTTTGTGGAATTTTAAAACTCGTAAATAATTTAGAATGTTCTCATGGTTGCCTGATTCGGAGAGCTAACTCTTCTTAATCCTAGTTTTGATTACAACTTCAAAGAGTTTCTTTGCTGTGAAAGTGATATTTGATACACAATTATATTTATTGCTATATTTTCTATTTATTTGTTCGACAACTAATTGGTTAATTTCGAAATTAAACAATTTTTAAATGTATTTCTTTTTTCCCACAATGCAATTTAAAGCCTTACGCTTCATTACTCGCAAGTTCAAGTAGTTTTAAAATGAAGAATACTCATTAAAAACTAATAACATGTATTCGTGAGTCATGAGTGCAAAAAAATCGCCAACCAAAATCACCAACCATGCGATACATATATTTTGAACGATTATACTATATATAATAAATTTTGTAGTTTTAATAAAGAAGCTATTTCGAATTAAATAATTTAACAATTTTTCGTCTTGATGTCAAAAAGATGTATAATTTGGAAAACAATTTGTTAAAAATATTCTTGTATATTTTTAGTATCTGGTATAAATAAGATCCACTCAAAAAAATAAGTTTTGTAGATAGTTTCTTATAAGTTCATCTTTGAATGCTATAATACAACACATGATTTTTACTGTTAAACGATTTATTTAAATACTTATGTTTACAATTATTAATTGGATTAATTATGTTACACGTTTTGCACTAACATGTATTGGATTTTAGTTTTACATATCAATAAAATCCTCGGTGTATGTAAAATATATATTTGACGTAATATGCAACCTTTTCTCATATAACCACTTCATACCCAATAGATAGTCTCCAGTTGGAGCAGGAAGTCCAATTTGAGCAGGGTTTATTTGAAGTCCTTTGAATATTAATGGTCCCTAAACGTGTATTCGAGTATCATGATTAACTTGATTTGAATATTTAGTGTCCTCTACTTACCACAAAGCGACAGGAATGGTTAAAGTTTGTATAGTCTTTTATAAGTCTAAAAAGTATTTTATAATATGGATTATTGTTTTTCTTGTAAAATTGGCAAATATCCACAACGGTTTTAACTAAAAATGGCTTATAACCATTGGCTTTCTTAAATATTTGCATATTTAATGTCAAATCATAAACTGGAGCAAAGACTGTTGCATTGAAATTTAATATGGTCAGATTCCGATTAATAGCTTTTAGACGGCACTCATAGATGTGAACTCGTGATTCATTGTGACTCGCACAAAATATATTTGTAAATTTAAACTGAAGAGCTTCCTTTGAAAGTAGAATATTTTCAACTGTTTTTTTTTTTTTATTAATTCTTCATACTTACTACATTATAGAGAACGTGTCTAGGAAATAATCCAAATAATAAGCCAAGAACCAGTAAGTTAACTTCCATCGCTTTGATACTCAAATGAATACTATACTTACAAAAAGCAAGTATGTCATAAAAAAAGCTATTATTCGCTTGAAGAAATCAAATAATTTCTGATTGATGCTGATATTTGCATTTAAATTTTAAACGTAATTTTAGATGACGATATAACTTCAAACTCATTATATACCCGATTTTTGGCATGGTCAGTTGATTTTTAGTAAATTCATATTGAAATGCAATTTATTACCGAAAAGTGTTAGTGACTTCACTTTTACTAATATTTAAATGTATATTTCTCTATTCATTAAGTGGATTTCAGACTCCTAAGATTGTATTGTAGACTCTATTTGAACGCCTATATATTCAATTTTAAATAAGCAATAAATAAATTAAATTATTACATACCCTATGGCCACTAGTTTTTAATCAGAATTCGATTGTGACGAATTAACGCGAAAGCAAATTTCTCAACAGCAATGTCCTAATCTAGTTATATAACTATTTAAATCTGTCGGCCATATTCTATAAATACTAGAATTTCGGTAATATCTTTTGGTATTCATCTCCAGCATTTAAATGAAGTTTTCTATATTCTATCATCAGCCTGCAGGCCTTTGAGATTGTGTCGTCGACTCGACTTATTATTCTGGTATAAATATTTCAACTTTGACACGCTCACACAAGACGTTCTGAACATGCAATTTAAAACAATTTGTCGGCTACACTATGACCGGACACACACTCGTGTACATACGAATAAATATTCGCAGAACAAGAGAGAGAGAGAGCCCAGATGAAGAGGAAGAAAATGTGAAAATGAAAATAATAATGGAAGCGAGAAGGAATATGAATTATGAAGTATGCGAATGGCGAATGGCGAACTGCGAACTTGGGACTGAAACGGAAGTAACTTACTCGATCTGTGTAGCGGCAACTGTGAACGTGAGGGGCAAGCAAATGGCAGAAAAATGATTGTGTATGTGGCTTGTGGATGTGTGTGTTAAGTTTGGCACGCGCCACGCCTACAATAAACCGCAAATGTGTCGCTTGTCTGGGCTGAAATGTATGCAACATATTTCACAGTTCGAGCCAGAAAGGACAAAACAGACCCATGGGACGGCGAAGGCAACTGTGCAACTGTTCGACGCCTACACTTAATGCGTGGCAGTTACAGGCAGTAAGCCAACAGCAACAACAACAACAGCAACAACAACAATAATAATAAACACCACCACTACATCCCCTGCCACTTGCGTTGTCACTGTGAAATTTTGACTTATGTGCGCTCAGGGCGTAAGTTATACTTTACTATACGCCGCAAAAGTTCGCGCTCTGGGCCATGTTTATTACGATTTCATGTGCCATTAAACCAAGTCAACCAACTGAAAGAGAAGGCAAAGTATCTAGAGAGGGACAGAGAGAGAGCGCTGCATGTCTTGTATGTGAGGCATCATGTCTGGAACAGCCTGCTAATCTGTTGATAAATAAACAAAATGCACAACTTGATAGCTTCATTCAAAAAAGTCGGGAAAACGACAGAGCCACAGGGAGGAAAATGCGCAGGAAAAGTGTGTAAGCGTCGTTGATAAATGCCAAACATTTTTACCTGTGGCAATGGTGACACTTTTTCAACATTTTCTACACTGTCCCCTTCCGCTCCTGCTGCTCCAAATATTTCTCGCACTTTTCACTCTCTCTCCCCCCTCTCTCTCTCTCTCTCTCTCTCTACCTCTCTCTCTGTTGGAGCTTTCACTGCTCTGCATGCGACACACGTCGCGGCACGCAAATGTGACCAGGAGTAGCAAATGTTGTTATTGTTGTTGCTGTCATTCATCACGGCCATGAATTCCAGCGAGCACAGGATGCCAGCTATATGTAAATAAAGAATTGTCACTTTGACACGTTTGATGCGTGCCAAATGGTTGGCAATTTTTACATACACGCTCCCATTCCCTTCACTCGGGACAAACTGAAAATCTATGGCACAATTCAACGGGAACTCATGCACTTTCAATACTCAAGTATGTAGAGGATCGTAGGTAGAGGCATTTCAGAAAATAAAAATATTTTATAAATACATTTTATTAATGATAAAACGAGAAGTTTGGAAAAATATGTCTCTTGTTTAAATTTAACTATTAAAATAATTGATGGCATTCTTATTTTGATAAAATATCAAAGTTAATATTTGTCAAGTTGGCGTAAAAAAAAAAATGGCAAAAAATTAAATATTTAAAAAAATGTTTAATGTATTTAATATATTTAAGGATCACAGATAGGAGTGAAAGGAAACTCTTTACCTTACACATAAATAAATATATAAATTTAAATATCTTTGAAAAATCAGTATAACGAATAAAAAAGAAAACCAAACTCAAAGAATTAATTTTATGTTGTTGGGAATATTTTATGTGCACACAAAAATGTTGAGCTGTTGTTGTATTTCAAAGATTAATAATTTGGAATGTAGATGTATAATTAATTGATATCATCAGTCAATATCTGTTTATGCAGTTTGTCAGTCCCCCAGCACAAATGTATGTACATATGTAGTTTTTGTTTTCCCACTTGTCCGGTTTTGGGTGCAATTATTAAATCAGTGCCGCGTGTCTGACAATGCAAATTCATTTTGATAATTTTATGTAAATTATTTTGTGATTATGCTGTCAGGCGCAGCAGCTGAGAAGTGTAACAACATTTTATAATGTCAATCAGTTTATGTTATTATTATGTTTAATCTTTGCAATTTTAAGAGCATGCAAATGAATTGTTTGGCCAATTGCATGTGTGTGTGTTCAAGCTATGTGGTTGGGCTAAATTCGTTTTGCATGCGATAATATGTGGGCAACATGTATTTGTATACACGATTGCCGTATCTTGATTTGCAATTAAATTCTGCAATGTTGCGGCTTAAATTTAAATGCCGTCCTACTCACAATTCAATTGCACTTCGCCAGCTGGATGAAAATCTCGGCATGACTGTCATTATCAGGCAGCTGGCAACTGGCGACTGCCAACTCAGGATGCATCCGGCAAATATATGCATACACAAATGCGGGAGACGAAATGGGAGTCCCGAAAATATCTAACACATTGCAGCTGAAAGACAATGCGAAGGCAGACGCCAAATCAACGCAACTCGCAATGGATGCCGAAATGTTTATGCGCATAATGAACAAGCGCCATGTGCGGGGGGTTGAATGGGTTTGAAGGGATTTGCGGGTGCATATGGTATCGGAGCAATGGAAGCCTATATGCTGTGCTCCCTTCACTTGGCCCCTTAAATGTTTTGTCGCGCATGCAACGAAATCAGCTGAATGCCAGGCACAGGCCCGCGCAAAGCAAACGCAATTGAAATGGAAATTCGAGGGAATTATGGACGAGAATCATGTGTGTGTGAATGCGAAAATTTCGGCAATTGCGAATGGCGAATGGTGAATGGCATAAACACATACGAGTACACGCTAAACGCACAGATAAACAGTTGGCCAAAACGATGGTCAGCGTATGAATAATACGTATGTGCAATGTGTTGTGCCTGTTTGGCATATTTAAATGGCAATTGCTAACCTAAATTTATGGGGCTTACTAAAGTTGTTTTCCGTTTGACATGCATAATTGATTCTTTAGCGTATAGTGAGCATTAGCTTTTAGCGTTCCATTAATTTGTATTCATTTCTCAACGTTGTCACTTTCACATACAATATATTAACGTCGTATACTCGTACTAACCCAATTTGGGAGACGCATTAAGATATCATTCTGAAATTCATTTGTATGCATTTCCCTTGTGTGCATTTTCTCAATCATTTATCAAGTGAGTTTTCATAAAATGTCACGCACTGTAAAAATGTTCCCTGTTGGCAGCTTATAAAAATGATGCTGCTGTGAAGGCAACTGCTTTCGCCTCCTCGCACATAAGTCAGCACGACAACGAAAAAATATTGCAACTCTGTAAGTCCTCTTCCTGAAGGTACATACTACTATTCTACTATATGGGAGAAGTGTGTGCGTCATGAAAAATCCTAGTGCAAAAAAAAAAGAAGATGGTTAGCAATGACTAAGAGCATCAAACAAAAGGATTCTGCAGGCGATGTCGGCAACTTAAAGCTGATTTCGTCTACTAACTCATATTTGACAATATTACTTTGTAGCGTAAGACAGCAGTTGGCTCACACACACATGCATTCATCTGCCTTGTAGCCAATAAGTTGACAGCAGCCGCTGCCATTGCAGCAAAATCTTGTCGCAGGACTTGTATGTGCGAGTGTGTGTGTGTGTGAGGATGTGTGTTTATACGAGTGTGCTCTGCAGTTACAACTTAAAGCTTTTAATAAAAATGTCAACTGCATTGAAGTGAAAAAGTTCGAATGTGAGCACAATGAAATCACAGAAAATTTAATATGCTTGCACATTTTATTTTTGCGATAGCGGCAAACGCTGCGAATCGATACACTATTTATAAAGTACCATATTTATGTTATGCTCGTACATATATTTGCACTTATAAAGTCACTGCAAGCAATAAAATAATCATTTATTTTTTGCAGAGCTACGTAAAAGTTGATTTGCAACTCGATGAAATTAATTCTATTTGAACGTAACTAGGTCAAGTGAGTTTATTTCTGCTTGATTTTTGATTGGCATCATGAAAATAATAATTGCATTTCATAAAATGCAAGATATGGATGTACAAAATACAATGTTGCTTTCGAACCATATTTAAATTTTATTGAATTATCAATATTCATCTAAGTGCTGGAAGCTATAGTTTATTAATTATGGCACAAGCCAGGAGCTACTTAAAAATAATACTAATTAATTTAAATTTTGTATTGTTTTAAATTACAATTACAATTACCTACATACAATTAATACATACATTTTTGCTTATAAAATTCTTTATTAAACCCAATCATTTTTCATTTTATGATATGACCATGAATTATTTTAAAATATTAATTAATAATATTTTAAAATTACTTTAAATTGCATAGCATTTTGAAAAATTTTCTATCATTGTTGAATATGATTGTAATTGCAGTTTTCCTTTTTATAATAAATTTTATTCATAAATAAATGTATTTTTGTTCTTAAATATAATTTATTAATTATTACAAATGTGGAATATGTTTTTTTTTTAAATATAATTTCTTATTTATAAAGTTTGTGATAAACTCATGTTTATTTAGGGAGCAGAATAATTCTTAATTATTGTCCCATAAGCTTGAGTTGCCTCTTCAAAATGAAGTAAACTGTTTTTATTTGGTAATACGAATATTTTTAATTTTGAACTTTCAGATGGAGCCTTCAAAACTGCAACATATGCATAAAAGAGCGATGAGAGTTGCGTCATCGCTCTAACGCTTCACGTCAAATAAACGCCACCAGGTCCTCGTCAGTTGAAGTTGCAGTTGCATTCGCTGCATTTGTTTCACACGACTGGCGTTCACTGGGCAGCAAAAGTTGCCCAGGAGAAGACCTCGGATTGTGGGTCAGAGACAAACGTCAAAGTCATTGAGCTAGAAAAAGGTATGCAAACGTGTTCGCAAATTCTACGAGTATATGCCACATGCCATCCCTGCCACATCTTCCTGCGCCTGCAACTGCAACTTGGCTGACAATTTTATTGACAGCTTGACATTTAGATTGATTGCAGTTGACCGAACAGTTTTCAATTTTTGCCCATTCTATTGAAAAACAATGCACGATCCCTTAGCCTTTTTTGCTTGATTGTTGTTCTATTGAATAGATTCTTAATTAAAAGTTTTGCTAAAATTGTTAACTTTGTCCCAAGAATCACAAAGAATAAAAACCGAAACTCTTTGAGTGTCTGCATCTTTCTGCTTTGCCATTCACCTTCTCTGCAGCTTGTGAAACTATTTCAATTTCAGCAAACACTGAACCTTGATTTTTATTATGCAAAGTTTCACAGCAGTTGAAATGATTCTGGAAACCTTGAAGATTAAATTGTATGCCTTATTTTAACATTGTCAGTTGTATCGTATTCGAGTAAATCCACTCGACTAAGACAATTATAGTATAATGATTGCAGATCGATAATCTCATCAATAGTTTACCAATCCCTTTAAGAGTCTGCCGAACAATATCAACAATATCGACTGCAAAGCAAACAGAAGCTAAAAAACAAACAACATATAAAGTTATAGTCATGTGTGAGTGCATCGGAAGCCTTCTGACAATTGGAAATACTCTGTACACTCTCTGTCTCTGTATTGAAGGCCCAGGGAATGGCCGCAGTGTGTCCGTAAATTATGCATACAAATTAGAGAACGGCATTGTGCGACGGAGAGATGATGTGAACATAGAAATGTGGAATAATAACATTAATGAAAACACGTTGATGACATGGAAGAGATGAAATGAAGGGAAGAGGGGCGAACAGCTGCAGGATACGACAACCAGCTCAAAATTAAACAGAACAAAGCAAAAGCGAAGCAGATGGCTTCAGGATAAACACACACTTGCACACATTCAACACAACACATCGACACACACATACACACACAAATACCTACTTGATACGGAAGCACAGCAGCGTTGACAACAATCACAGTGTGCGCTAAAATAAAACAAGCAGCAAACAGCAACAGAAACAGCAAGAGCAACAGAAACAATACGTGTACACATGCATATGCTGTCGGCATTATAAATTTGCTGCCGCTTAGCAACTTTACATCAAAAAGGACAAAATCCTGGCACGAGCATTTGATATGCTTCAGTCTTGTTGTGCAGCAAACAGCTAAGTAATATTTGTCTGACGGAGTAAAAAATAAATAACTGAAAGACAACCAGCAAAAAATGTGGCTTGTTTTTAAATGCGAGACAATGCCGAATACAAGAGACACACAAATAAATACTATAGTAGACTTTGCAATATCCTATGTATCGATTTTATTATTATGCCATTATGCTGGTGCGACTATACTCCCAACCTTAATACAATAGACATAAACAAATTTCTCTCCAAAGAACTAGCAAAAAAAACTAAACACAACCTAGAACTATGCAACAGATGGTACCAACAACTAAATTCGAACCCAACACATGCAACCGTATACCTTAAAAATATAAATCAAAAATGCATCACACGCAACGAACAAATCAAAATACTTAGACTCAGACTAGGACACACAAGATTCTCTCACCAACATTACATTAACCCTGACAACATCCTACCTTGTCCCAACTGCCATACAACAGACGACCTTACCATTAAACACACACTCACCAACTGCATCTCAACTTCCCACATCAAGAACCAAATTTTCCAAAACACGGACCCTATATCGATACTCGAAAACCCAAACACAAAAAACATCTCCAAACTAATTGAATTTCTTAAAAAAAACACATACCACCTCCTCTAAAATTAATTAAACTAAATGCAAAATGTAAATACATCTAAAATAATAAAATGTAATATATGTAAATATGTAAATATGTATGTAAAACCTAATTATTAATTATTATAAATACTCTACCAAGCCGAAGGCCTTAACAGCCAGTGCTAGAATCTAAGTTAGTCAATAATTTTAATTATAACTAACTAATTTAAATAAATAAATAATTAAAGTTTCAAAGCACTAAAATCAGAGAATTTTAATCTCTAATGCTAATCAGACGACATTTAAATAAGTAAAGGGTATTTGAGAGTGGTCGGTCTGAAGTGAAACACATTGCTCAAATAAATGTACATACATTTGTCTATTCTAATGTATTTTTTGCCATTACTTAATCCAATTTTTACTTTTGTATAGCTCAAGCAAAAGCTTTGTCAACGATACTTTTGCATTATATATTTTGTTTGCCATGCAAAGCGCATAATCTGCCAAGGTAACGTATATCTTTTTCTTTTGTTCATTTCACAGTGAAGTCGGATAAATTAAAACAGAAGCAGACAAAGCGAGATTTTGGAGTTGGTTAAATAATGGTGCAGATATGCAAAGGGGGCTAGGAATTATTGTGTGCGATAATTCTATGAAGAAATGGATGAGAGCTTAAACAAGTATTTTGATATGGTATTCGAAATTTACGAGAGCGATGCCTTGAGAAATTAAAGAGGACATTTTAAAGTGCCTTGATAGTCAGAAAATAAAAGTTGAAATCAATTTCATAATTAGTTTAAATGTCAAACTATTCAAAAAGAAAACCCTTACTATAAATGTTATCGTATACTCTTTTAGCCCCAATTGAAAAGGGCTTTTTGGCCTTGTTCAGGTGAAAAGAGGAGCGAGAAGAATAAGACAAAATTGCTCTTTCATTGCCACCGCAAATCTTTCTATTTGGGTTTGACTTTGGCATGACTTTTACTTTGGTGTACATCTACCGGAAAAACCAAACCAAATGACCAACAATTTTCAGCAATTTTCATATTAGGCAAGCGCCCCTGATGAGGTTCTTTTTTGGGTTTTTATTTTTTAGGTGAGCTAGCATTTTCGCTGCAGCTTTGAAAAGTTTTTTAATTAATTAAGAAAAGTCTTACTAAAAAGTTGCGACAATTAAATAAAAGTTAAAGACGAAAATGCCTGCAACGAGGATAAGGGCAGCTGGGGAAGTACAGCTGTGATCAGGACCAAAAGCCAACCACATCTAAAACAAATTTCATGAATTATGTTGCCGGGCAAAAAAAAATTTAATAAATCCCCGCAGAGCGGGAAGACAAGGAGACAAGGAGACAAGGGAGAAAAGGCGAACGCACTTTCTTGACGCAGTCACGTGCCGCTCACGAGCGATGCGTGTTGCGGCACATCCTTACGCAGATAACCACATTCCTCCAAATACACACATAACATATATATGTATGTGCACACATTTGATATGTACTCGTATGTGTCCACACATTTGCTTTACAAATATGCGCCTAATAATGCGCAGCCTCTTCGCTCCCCCGTTCCGTTCTTCGGTTCGGCGAGCTGTTGCCATAAAGGCTTAAAATATTTGCACGTAAAATGTTCGAGGGGGGAAATCTCAACGGAAATACAGACTGGCATACACATACGGCAACACATTTGGCTGCCTTGGCATGCCGCAGCTGTTGCGTTGTGTCTGTAACGTTACGCTGTTGTACGCGGCGTATGCGTAATATGCCTTCAAAACGCCATCAGCATGTGCCTTTAATGACATCATTTTGGCGACTTTCCGCCGAGCTGCTGCAAATGGCTGCAAAGTGTCAAAAGTTGATGTTTTTATTGTTTTATTATTGCATTTAAAAAAATTTAAATGCAAATGTGAATTTCGAGTAAGAGAAACGCTATTAAAAAGTACTAGCAAATGTATTCTTTAATAAAATGGCATTAAATTTGGTAATGTTCGCCTAAAAAAGCAGCTATTAAAATTATTCATATGATAAAAGAATTTATTAGCAATGTGGTAGTTTTTTCATGTAGAATTATTGAAGGATTTAAAAAAAATTAAAGGCAAACGAAACACTTTTAAAATGAATTCTCTAATAAATGCGCATATATAACTCTTTAATAAAGCAAATTTCGAAATTGTATAAATTTAATGATATTTGTAAATACAAAATAATAAACAGCCTCAAAATAAATTGCAAGACTTTTACCACGTTCTTAACTAGTTTATTAAATTACAATCTCGACTGTTAACATTTAATCAAAATTCGTAATTAAGTTAAATCAAGTTCATTTGGCATGCCTAAGCAAACAGTCGCAAACTGAAAGATTGCCAGTGTGCTGCTCGTAAATATATTCAGTCGTACATCAGTCGGCACATCTTTATAAAGCTAGGTTCATGTTCATTTGGAGTCTTCTGCCTCTCAATCTAGTCGCAGTCGCAGTCGCAGTCGCTGTGGTAGTGGCAGCCAGCACTCATTAGTATGCAACATTGCGGCAGCTTACATTAATTGGGCGTTGCAACTGATTTGAATACGAGGCGGAGACGCAAAAAAAGAGAAACACGAATATTTGCGCAAGCTCCTAAACGAAAGTGGCATTTAGCTGGCATCGAATGCAGTCTGTCCGCATCCAAAACTATGTCGAAGTTACTTTGTCCGCTGTCCATGACGGACTTGTGGTTTAATTGCTGACTGAGCTGGCTTGGCCGGATGGCTGTTGACTTATGGAAATTGCCGTCTATATCGGTTAATACCAAAAACACGCGACTTGCATAATAACGAGCGCTGCCTTGCCAAGCATAATTCGTGGTCCTTTCAAGGACATGTGACCAGCGAGACTGTCTCTGGCTCGGTGTACTGGCAGCGTATGTGTCTATTTATTTTAATTAAGCCCAGGTAAAGGTAGCTGCCTGTTTGCACTTGGGGCGTGTTTTGTTTGCCGCCATAATTAAAATGCGACACTTTTGTTTTCCTTTTGTTTTTTTTTTTTTTAACGGCAGCGAAAGTTGCGCTCAACAACAATGAGCAGAAAACAAACTGCCTGCACTAACGAATCACTAATTAATAAATAAGGTAAGACAAAGTAAGGCAAGCATGTGAGTCCTGGGCTTTTGCTCGTTGCCTTGCCAGCATAATTATGCTGATTAATTTAGTAAAGCTCTTAGCAACACACACGCAAAACAGATTTGCCCACTGTGCTTGTGGGTGCAAGTCCAGGCCACATTTGTATTGTTAGCCAAGGAAATAATGGTTGGTAAGAACTCGTACGAGCCACTTGAGGCTCGCTCAGGTTTATTATAATGGAGTAGCCCGGGCTAATAAGGTTTGAGTTTTTGCTCTTAAAGTACGGGAATTTAAGACAAATATTCGAGGTTATTTTTTTATAAAATTTCTACCAGCTGTAGTTTTCATTTATTCAATCTGTTTTGGCTGCGCAGTCATTTCCAATTAAGCTACTCATTTGTAATTAAAGCTGCAGCGTTTAAGTAATGTGAGCATAAATTGTTGTCACAAATGATATAGTAATGTCATTAAATATTACGCATACGCCAGAGTGGTTGAAGCTGGCAGTATAGAACAACTAGTAGCTCAATTACAAAAACTTTTGACTCGCAGGCAAAAAGAAATAAAACAGAGCTTTGCACTGAAAGAGATTTACACATACTAATGAAACTTAAAGATGGCGCCGCCGGAAACAACAGACCAAACTTATCCCCCACGCACACACACACACGCACACTCACGTACACACATACTTGTATACATGTGTGTATGCATAAGTCGATGTAGTGCAAAGTAAGTTTTTCTGAACCCGAAAAAGAAAAGCAAAGGAAGGAAAAGGGATTATGCCATGTTAAGAAACATGAAAACATCTAAAGTTATTCCAGTGGCAGGGCGAGACACGAGCACGACAGAATAGGACACGACATGACACGAGAGGATAAAGCACGAAAGAACACGATGGAACACGACAAACAAAAGATTAGTGAGGGTTGCAATCGCTTTCGAGTGTCTTACATTTGTCGAAATTAAACAATGTAAACTTTTGGTTTGCTCAACAAGCCAAAGAGAAGTAAACTTTGTCCCCATGTTTGACTAACTCGAGCAACCGGCAACTTGCAACTGGAAACTGGCAACTGGCAACTGGCAACTGGCAGCGTGGGAGGACGTGCCCCAATATCTTGACAAACGCATTCGAGTATAACTGAGTATGTAACTCAATTAGTTTTTGCCCCCAAAAAAAGTTTATGTGTAATACATAGTTGGAGTAGCTTTCGCTTTGGCGCCAGTGCGATTCCGATTCACGTTCTTGGTTTTGCCATTTCTCCCAAGCATTTCAATTATGGCAATGCTCTTGGTGAGTGGTTTGGCTTGAAGAAGACGTAAGCACTTCAGGGGGCCCAGTCACATATAAATTTCAAGTAATTGCTCAGCAAGTCAAAGTCCTTTTGTGCCCCCCTTCGACAGAAGTCAACACAAAGTCGTCTTCGTCCACTACTTGTCCTGTAAGCCCTTTTAGTTGTTGTAAGTAATTGCCGTCTAATTGCTTATTGAAATTATTCCCTTTTTTCCGTTTTGACTGGTAATCGAAGCTTTCCCTTTGGATTAGTGCCTGCTGTGACTTCAAGTGCAATCACACAGAAAATATAAAAGGTCTTCTTAGTAGGGTACTTTGGCGAGGGGAAACTTTGACATGAGTATGGAAACTGATTTGTGTAATTAACTTTAAGAGAAAGTTAAGAAGAGTGAAATATTTAAGCTTAAATATTGAATAGTAAAATGTTTATGCTTTAATACGCACATCTTTTGTTTGCAGAAACAAGCATTTGCCTCATTTGTGACTTAACATAAATTTATCAATTCTTTTTCCTGCCCTGGAGCTATTGCTTGCTCTTCAATGTACTTAGCTTGACAAATGTTGCCCTTTTAATTTTATTAAAAAAGGGTAAAGGACAACAAACGACGTTGGGAGGTTCTCTTCAAGTTATTGATGAGCTGCCCGAGCAACCAATAGATTGATTTTATTGATTCGCCAGGCTTAAAGTGAGCAGAGAATTTAAAGGGGAAGCTTCATAAAATTCCGGCGAGTGGGGCAAGAAAGATTGATGGCTGCGCTGGCGACACTTAATGCTCAGTTGTTGGCGCCAAAAGAGGATGCCAAAATGCTTCGCCATTGAAGTGGAAATCACACAAAGATTTGCCCATATAAATGTCTACTAGACTTTGGTTTTTCCTTTATTATTTGTTGCCTTTGCTGCCTCGGTTGCGGCTGCTGACCACATTAACCGGAAGTGCCTGGAAGCAAACTTATGCAAACCAAGCGGCAGATAGCGGCAGGAAAGTTGGTCATAGAGAATGGCAACTAAGAGGCAAGATCCCAGGACGATGTCCAAGTTTTTATGCCAGCGGCGGGGCAAGAAACGCAAGAAAAAAATAAGAGAAAGAAAGGCGTTGAAAATGTGCAAAGCTTCCATCCTCTGGCGCCTTATTGTACAAAGTGTTGACTTTATATCCTTCATTTAGTGGACATAAAAAGGATATTATTAAAAGCTTAGAAAAGTAGCCATTTCCTTGGAAGTCAACGACGTCTCCTCTCACTTGCTTTTTTTTTTATCATTGCAAGCGCACAAAATACATAAAATATTAGATGCCTTCAAAAGGAATACAATACAAACTGATTTCACTCTATATTCGTTGCCTCCGTGCCTTCTGTGCCACGCCCATAGCGCAATCAGCCAGTTGACCAAAGTCATGTAGACAATGAGACGAACTCGGTTACAATTTTTCCATCCTTCTCCCTCGGCTTTTTTGTTGTCTTTTTTGTGTTGTTTCGACCGCTTTTGGTTGCGGCTCATTTGTCTTTTATGATGTTGGCTCTTTCTGTTATTAGAACAAAAAAATACAAAATATTGGGGGTTCTTTGTGTAAGCGCAGTGCAAAAAGTCTATTCGAAAAGCTTCGTAAAAAATCCATTATAATTATAAATGAGTTGAGCACCCATAATACATTTCATACATTTCATTCCACATTTTTTTACTACATCTATGGTATATACTTTTTGTTATTGTCAAATTCCTCCACTGGGGAGTTTATTATGGGATTTTTGTCAAATTGACTGCCACATTTTAATGAGCAGTAAAAATTTGGGGCAGTCGTGAAAAGAGTCTCGCAAAGCAGTCCAACTGAGCGACCAGGTCATTATTTGACATAGAAATCAAATTTTATATTTTCTTTGAGTGTGGCTTTTGTTTTTGGCTCTACTCACAGATGAATACAAGTAAAACAATGCGGGGCTGATATAATTATTTGAAAGGATTTTTTATACATTTATTAGGTCATATTTTTAGCTCGAATTCTTATGAAAGAAAATGAGATTGTTCTCAAATTGGGATCATGTGTTTTATTAGCCTATTTAAACATATTTCTTTTGATTAGGGTTATTTCCAAGCTTTTGTTATTTCCCCATTAAAAGACGGTCATAACATGACATTTATACAAATATTTTTATGTATTAACATTTCAATGGAATTCTAATCCAATGTTTATGGTATTAATTCATTTGTCAAACTTATCTAATCTAATCTATTCTCGTACATTTGTTGTTTGACATATTTTAACATTTTAAATAATTAAATATAAAGAATAAGTTGTATTGACGCTTTTGAAAGTAACAAAAAAAAATGAAATAACTGTCCTTTTATATATTAACATATCAACATCGTTTATATCAATTAATCTTAATGATTTAAAAAAAAACAAAATAAGAAATATATCTTAAATGTACTCTTATATTTGTTGTATGACATAGTTGGTAAATTGAAAAAAATTAAATAAAGAGTAAATTTTTTGTTAAAGTATTTAAAAAAGGAAACAATTAAATACAATTTTAAGGTTGCGATGTCAAGCTTGCTAATATAAGATTAATGAAGAATTACGATAATGATATTTGGGCTTCCGCTTCATAACTAAATGTTTTTCAAGCCTTTCAACCACTTTTTAAGTTTCTGACGGTTATATTGAGCCTCGACTGTTGTCTGTGTGTTTTACCAGTGGCGGGGCAGTAATGCGTGTATAATTGCCCAGACAATGAGCAATTGTTTTTTACATTTTCATTTTGCCTTTCACATTTTTTTGGTCCGCCTTTTGCTCCTGTTCGTGTTTTGTTTGCGCGTCTGCCAAAGTTGCTGCTTTTCGTTATTTTTGCAGAGCATTTTTCACATTGTTTGCATACATTTGGCAGTCAGTGTGAGTGTGCGAGTATTTGTTATGCAAAAAGGCCTCAAAGCGTTGTTTTCGATATGTGTGCGCTCCCCGTTCAAGCAAATTATCAAAGGACTGTCGCTGATGTCTGTAGTATACGAGCAGCATTCTTGTCCCCTCGCTTATTACTTCTGCTCGTATTTTGGGGCCCAACAAATTGAAAATGCATTTTAAAGCAGCTGTCGGCGCATAAAAGGCCGCGGGCTAGAAATTGTTTTGCATGAGGGCAGCCATCGCCATTGTGTGTTGTGTTGGGTTGTGTTGTTGCCACATACGGTGGCATGGCGAACCAAACGGAAGTGAGCAGGATATTGCACACAGACTGTCCCCCCAATTGTTTGGCCAGCCACAAAAGTTTGTTTGCCTTTTCATAATTAAGCGCGAAAATTGGGCCCGTGGCTTGCGGTTGGGTGGGCCAACCGGACCCATAATATATCCTACTATATATACACACAGCGATGCACACATTTATACGTGTATCGGCTTCGTTTATTGTCCATTGGGGCCACCCACAGATGATTGCAATTAGTTGGCTATGCATAAACCCATAAGGCCATTAAAAGAGCTCTAAGATAAACTACAGTCGTCGTCTGTATCTCAAATTAGTTGCAGTTTCCCTATATATCACGCCCACGTAGCGCTCCAATCAAGCGCCGTTTTTATGACTCAATATGAGTGGCTCTTTATGAACTCCAGACATTCGTAAGATCGTGCGATATGGACGAAGGACGAGATGGAGACGCAGCAAACTGTTGAGTAGCCTACAACAATTCTGCACTAATTTTGTAGTCATAAAAATTCAGTTGCATGCCATAAATGTTGTCGGCAGGCGACAAAGTCGTTGGCCAAGTTGCGTGTTTCATTAGTTGCGAAATATGAGTGGCTCGTCAAATTTCCCAAACATCTCCCCAGTGCCTTTCCCCCGTCTCTCTACACTCCACACTCTTCTCTAGACAGTCGGTCGTATTGTGACAAATTTGGTTTTATTTCTGTGCGGCAGACAGACACAATAAAACATACAAATGAGGCACAGTCCTCGCTGTAGTCGGAGTTGCAGTCTCTGAATTGGCACCGCTGCGAATACTTGAATAGTCTCGCAAAAATTGGGTGTGGCAAGTTTAATTATGTTTGCGTTTTGTGTTCTGATGCACATTAATTCTTTTCCGTGTTTTGCCAGCATATTGCCCAAGTGGCAGGGGCAAGTACTCGACACTGACTAAAATTGGTTGCAAGTCACGCCACGAACTATTTATCAGTTGATTTTATGAAACAAAACAATTAAATATAGTTTGTATGGCCATTTTCTTCCTTTTATTTAAATTAAATTAATAATTAAACAAATTCACATCTGATTTTTAATTTAAAACTAAACAAAAATTTTTTTTGACTTTCAATTGTATTCCAATTATTCTCTCATTGTTCTAATTTTATTTTAATTAAAACTTTTGCTGCACTAGTTTAGGTTCTTTTCAGTGAATATGAATATTTAGAGCAATAAAGTATGAATCGCGTAGCTTGTTTGATATCGATTCTATACCGAATAACGAATAACAAGATATTTAAAGTAGATTAATTTAAATAAATTTGTAAATTCATGATATTCCTAATTATTCCCATTTTTATTAATCTATATTTAGAATAATCTATTTTTTTATTTCGATATATACAATTTTACAATTTTTCTAATTTTACTCTATATTTATTAAAATTTTATTGAGTAATTAGTAAGCCTTATTATTGCCCTACTTATAATAATATATTTATCTCTTCTTTAAAAAAAAAACATTATTAAATATTTTTATTACTGTATATTTATTTATATTTTTTACAAATACTTGTAATTTGATATTTTCTTAATATTTAAAACTATTAGCTTCGTTATTCTCAGTGTATGCTACCGTTTGTTCGTGCACTTCTGGGAAAGATGCAACAAAGTAAACGTCATGCCCCATGCTGTGACAAATCCCCGAGTCTTAGACGCAGCTCCTGCAGCATCAACACCAAATTGTTTCTCGTGTTTGCTTCTGGCCTCTAGAGTTCATGTCATCGTCGTCGTCTCCTTCGCAAGCGTATCAAATGTGACAGCCTCAAATGAAGTCATAGCTATATAGACGGGAAGACCTAGATATATCGCACATACGCTTTTGAAGACTTTTCAACATACACAGAATCAAATAGTCCAAACAAATTCTAGCGTTCGCTCACTTTGCTCTTACTTGGGATTCTGTCTGTGCCTCAGCATGTCAATCTAGCCGCCTTCGCCTTCGTGTCCCCTTTGGGTGTCTTGGAGTCTGTTTAAAAGACGACAACTGCGAGTGCAGAGCGACTTTGCTTTGTCAGGGAAGATCTCTGGGTCTATCGCCCTTCAGTCATTCTCATATGCGGGCTGCTAGAGAAACAATTTGACTTGATGTTGATGTTTCTTTGTTAATTTCCATGCCGTGTCATTTTCTCCTTTTTTTTTAATTTTTTTGTTGTTTTCGTATCTTGCGTAAATGTTTAGTACGTGTGACAAATGTTGAACTTGTACAATTGTCTCTCTCGACTGCCAGCATTTAGTAAAACTTTTTCTGAGACACTTGGGTACAACGATTTGTGTTAACTTTGAAGGTATTGCATAAGGCAGAGACTGAGACTGAGACGTGACTACGGGAAAGGGGCGCAGACATTTCGAGAAACGTTTATCTTTGAGTTACACGACATTTTCTGTCTGCAATTAATTTAAAAAGGCCTTACTGGCTGCTCATGTCATGCGATATGCTGCAAAATCACAGCTGGGCAAGGGAGCGAAAACTGATGTTACCTGTGGCATATTTGGTTTACAGACTATATGGAAGACTTTACAATGTGTTATTCTATTCGGGGAAAAGAATGATTCTAATATATTTTTTTATTTGTTTTAATGTCAACCATAAACATTTGAAACATTACTCCTAATAACTTAAGATAAGTAGTACAAAACTTTAAAGTGTATACTGCAATAAATAAATAATTTCATTTGAAAATATTAGTGGATTACAAATATAAAAAATAAAAATTAAAACACTTGCAACATTTAAATTAACAATTAATAAATTAAATCGTAGAAGTTGCTTTGATAAACTTTGATTAAGTGTGTGCATGTTCTAACCTTGTGGGAAGTGAAAGTTCATCAAGATTTCCGTTTAGCTATTGTTATGCTTGAATCTTAGCAATTAGAAATTTGCGCGTTGCTCATTTCGTTTTGTAACCTGAAGCAGATTTTGGTTTTGATTATTTTATAAGCTTGTAACGCAAATTCGATGCTCAGCAGCACCACAAGGCACAGCACGCTCCTCACTTAATTACGAGGAGTGGAGGAAAGAATAATACCTGACTCGATGGGGGTCACATCTTTTTTCGATTAAAAACTTTCTATGAAAACTTCAAATGCGAGGGGCGAGAGCTGAGAGCGAGAGCGAGAACGAGAAATGGCAATTGTCAGACATCCACTTAACTTGACGGCGGGAATTCTAACGAAAATTTTACGACAGATTAACGAACGATTAACGGTGTAACGTGGTGCTGTCTCAGTACGTGCTCACGTCCCATGATTCCGCTCCCGCCCCCCCAATCTTCTCTCTGTGCCTGTGCCATTCATCCCGATTGCTTTGCCGAGTCCCCGTTGAGTTGGAGGCAAGCAGATGTCGCTTTTTGCTACGAATTTATATTTTGCAGGTGATTTGTCGCATAAAATTCAAATAATTCATAAGACGAGTGCCGAGAGCAAAATATAACGAGCAGCCCACAATACCCGCAGCGTTGCCATTACCATTTGCTACCATTTTCCAACCGCCAACAGCCAAGAGCCAAAAAGTATGCAGCAAAGTGCGGTGATGGTGATGGTGTTGGTGATGGCAACGCGGCGTATGCGTGCTGAAAACTTTTTTGTCAGCTCCGAAAGTTGCCGAGTTGCGTTTAGAATGCTCTACAATGCTCGCTGATAGACGATCTGATGCGTAGAAAGTTTGTCAGTTGCAAACGCTTTACACCCGAATTCAAATATTTTTCTCTGAGCAAAAAAGGTGGCAAAGAAAACCTATTCGATTTTCGCATAACATTTACAAAATTGTTTGTCAGTTGAGCTTAATTTCATGACATACGAGTATGTGGCCCAAAAGTGTTTTTATCTGTTTGTTGCCTTCAGTTTGTCATTGAAACATTTTTCTGGCTTTTCGCTTGGCTTTTCTGACCCGCAATTAAGATTGTTCAGTCATAGTCATACTCGTATATGTATATGCATATATCCGGAAATCTCTGTCAAGCGATATGCGAAGCTGAATTTGTTGCGGTCGCCGCTGGCAGCGTTTTGCTTGTGGCATTTCATTTGCATGCTTATCGTGGCGCCTCCGCCACGTTAAATGTTGCATGTTGCCACCATGAAAGTTTTTTCTCGCATGTTTCCCTTTTCGTTTGCTTTTTTTTTGTATATTTTGCAGCCCTACGATTTTTAGAATTTTCCTCCTTGTGTTTATCTTTTGTCACATGTGCGGGGAGTTGACTTTGCTTTTTTTTATCCACATTTCTCGTTTTGCAGTTGTTGATTTTTGATTCATGGCTCCCAGTGGTGTTGTTGTCTGTCTGTGACTGCGACTCATTGCTGCTTGTCGCATTTCAATGCGTTTGACTTTTTTGCGCGCTTTGATAAGTGCGCTTAAGTGTGTCAAGTGCTTGGGGGAAGCGGAGAGAGGGGAAGCTGAAGTGGCAGCCAGGGGAGGAATCGTTGTGCAATCAGCAGCGGGCAGGAAATGTGCGTAGCTCTGCGAGTTTTTGTTGCCTCAGGCGGAGTCGGAGCACAAAACAAATTACGCTGCTTGCTGAAGTGCTGACATGGTGAAAAATGTCGCAGAAATGCTTGTAAATGATATGATAGAGTAATGATTGCAGCTTATTTGACTCTCAAGAACAATCATCTATCCACCTCGTAGTGTAAGCAGCTTAACGCGGTGTTAGCCTGATCCTTTATAAAATGCTGGGTAATTAACCCATTAGTGCACACATACATACATATATGGACAAACAATTAACCCGCTTTCAGCTGGCTGTTGTGTTGTTGGCAAACACTGAAATCTTTGCCGAGCTGTGTGAAATTAATTGTAATTAAAAATTAAAATGATTTTAACATTTTTAATTATGCAATTTGCATTCATAATAATTAAAACAAATGTTTGGCTGAATGCCTGACAAACAACAAAGCCTGCCACACAAATGAGCCAACAATTTGGAGCGCCCTTCTCTGTCTCTCTCACTATTCGCTCTCTCTCTCTCACTCTTTCACTCAAACTCTTTTGGTATTTTCGTATGTCGCATCAACCATGAAAATGATAACAAGCCAAATGGGCGCTATTGCGAGAGACAAAGAGAGGGAGACTCGCTGGGGGCCTTGATTGTCTGCCTCTTTCAATTTGGCAAAAGATGCCACCAAATGTTGCCCAATTTGTGCGGGCTTCGCTTGGAGTTCCGGTGTCGATGGGGCAAGGGAAAGCGGGGAGCGACGTTCGCCAATTGGAGCCTGTGTCGCTGTCATCTAATGAGTTTATTCGCAATTAGCTTCGTTTAAAATGCAAATGCTGTGAATGCGAGTGACAACACGAATAGCTAAACAAACACACAAAACCCAAATGTCCATGAGAAGCTTATCAAATGAATATGTTGGCCATGTGAAGTAAGCTGGCTAACAAAGGGATATCAACCATTGTAGGAGTGTTAAGATTACACCATACGACTAAGATAAGAACTCTAGTATCGAGTCTAGAGTCGTCCGTTAATTACTAAGTGGATAATTTCCTTTAACAAATATTTATTTAAGTATAAAATTTGAATTAGAATATGTCTTTTAAACAGTGCTAAATTCTTATCTAGAAAGAATCGTTTTCAGTACTTCATTTGTAAGTAAAAGGCATCCTCCACTCCGTTGGAAATATTTATGTCGACACCTTTCAAAATGTCTACACATAAAGCGTCTTTAAACATATAAATAATATGCGTATTTCGAGTTCATTGCTGGCAATGCTCGCTTATCCTCTGGGCGACAACAATGTAATCTGCACTACATCAGCAACTATTACATCTACGACTAGCAATACGACCATTACAATTACTACTGCCATAAAATATTGCCAGCATCGAGCTCAACGTGCAACGTGCAACATGCAACATGCAACTTGCATAACAATTGCAATTTGCATTTGTTGCCATAACAAAAACTAGCAGGCAATCTCTTAAGAGTCGGCAAATAAAACTTAAACTAAATTTAAGCACATAAAAACGCCTTTAAAACTGTCATAAAAATGGCAAGTCAAGCTCCTTGAGCGACTCGTAGATACCCTACAAAGTAGACGAATTAGTTTTTGAATATGCCCATATAAAGTAAAAGTAATGAGAAAACATTTTTAAATTGCTGATCTACATTTTTTAAATTTATTAATATCATTTTATTAATTTATATTGCAGATAAACTTTGTTTATTTATTGTAATAATATAGAATTATTTTAATATGCCAAAAAAGTAAAAATTAATGATGAGGACACTTTTTTTGATTGTAAATTACTATTAATAAATATATTTTTTATGAATTTATATTGCAGATAAACTTTGTATATTTCTTAAAATATTATTTATAATTTAATTTAATTTTTGTATTCAATTTTGGATATGCTAAAATAAATTATGAGAAACATTTTTTAATTGCTGATCAACATTTTGGAAGTCAGTAGATATAATTTGATCTAGTTATATTCCAGTTAAACTACCTTACTATATTTATTTCTTTTTATGTGGTATATAAGCAACAATAATAGAAATCTGGACAATGGCAGCTCCATTGAAGTGCAGCGTCAAATCCATTGGCCATATGGAAAACTTTTCGTTGTCCTGCAAGTTCGCATGTGTGTGAAATCGATGTGTGTGTGTGTGAGTTAGTGTCTTGTGTGCCTGCGTGTGTGTCTGTATATACTTTTCTTAAATGCTGCACTTTGGTCAACAATTTCATTTGTCGTCACTGCAAGGACACTTCGATTGCATTTACAAGGCTTGCAGTTCAGTCCCATTCCCATTCCCATTCTCTATCTCATTCTCTATCTCATTCTCATTCCCATTCCCAGTGTCAATCCCAATCCCTTTTCCTTTTCCTTGCCCTTTCCCTTTCCCCAACCGTACATATGTGTGTCAATGTGTGTTCTTGTGTCGTTTTAGTGAAATTGCACAAAATTGTTTTCCGTTTCGTTTCATTTCGTTGTCGTTGTCGCCGTTGAAGTTGTAGTTGTTGCTTCTTCATTGGAAATGTGCATTTTAAATTTATTGCAGGCAAAGCACAAAATTAACTGCATACAGAATGCCTGGAGGGGAAAGAGCTCCAGTGCTGACAATTGAAATAACAATTTTGTGCCTTCCGATTTGGCCTGGAGCTGCATTGTTTGGGTTCGTAACCCATTCGATTTGCCAAGTTGCCGAAAACGTTTTGTAAACATTTCGTAACTGCAATTGCAACTGGTCGAGTACTTGGATAGACTTAATGAAATCTTAAACAATTCCGCAGCCATTTACATTTTATAGATTTTCTTCGAACCTGATTGAGTTTCTCTTTCGGCTGATGTGGCTGGTAAATTACTTTCTCCTGGCTTAAGCATTTTCTCTATTTGCGCATTTATCTTGTTCAGCTCTTGTCGCTTTGGCAATGCTGTCAGACTCTGCTGACCTAGCTCATCAATACTCCAAGCCCTCCAACCTTGGCTCAAAATTAATGCCAAGACACAAATTTAAATGGGTTTTGTGCTTAACACTTTGGCGAGAGCCGTAAACAAAACATAAACAATCGACTCGAAGGATTGATGGAAAAGGAAAACCATTTGCCGAAAGTTTAATTAACATAAGCGGTTTAAGGGAACTTGAAAAGCCGCAATTTCCATTTGTATGCGCAACCGATTAATAAATTAGTCAGAGGTGTTGGAATGAATAGATTGACAATGTCCTGACTTCCTGAGAAGTCCTTTATTAAACTCTGAACGCACTCAACTATCAACAAATCAGTCAAAGTCTGGTTTTAGCTCTGCAATTTGCAGCTTGCTGCGTGTCTGGGAGCTACAAAAAAATGATAACTGTGCTCAGTCAAGCTTTATCGCCCTCCAACCCTTCGCACGTGCACACATGAATCCTCCTCCCCTCTGCGACCTGCCACACGAGCTGAGGAGACAAACAAGCATATAAATAATTGAAATGTTCAGCCAAGCACCCAAAACCACCCTCCACTTTGGCGAAATTGCAGCACTTTTGAAGTGGTTCCACTGTGCAGAGCTCCCTCTCCCTCTCTCTTTCGCTGTCCTGCTGTCCTGCTCCCACTGGCCAGGCATTAAGCAATCAAACATTTGATTTTCATTTATCGTGTAATCAAGCGTAAAAATAGCTTCGTGACCAAAGTGACTCATCATCGTTGCCCTCAATCCTGTCCCAGTTCCTGTATCCGCCTCCGTTTCTCCTTTTCCCATCTTCCCTCCCGTGTGCATGTGTGTGAGTGTGTGTGAGTCCACTTATGGATGGTGTTGATGACATTACGACCATTTGATTGCTTCATTTTTTTGCCACGTGCATCCATCAAGTCGTCGCTTTGCCTTTCTCTCTATCTGTATAAAAAATGCTGCTGATTTCCGCATTGGAATAAACTATGCGTCCCAATCTTCATTGAACCATTAATTGCATGGCTCTAAGCTGCAGTAGTTTGGCGAAATTGATGCCTTCTGTTCTTGACTGATTAAGTGAGTAGTTTCGTTTGGCTCTTATTATGGCCAATGCCAGAAGATGGCAACCTTTTCAGCTGTTTGGAGAATTGCTATCAATATGTTAGAGAATTCTGGGAGGATAGCCATTATGAAGACAATTTTTAAAATTGTTTGTAATTCATCTAAGAAAACGAACATTTGGACTTGCTTTTAAAACTTTAACTTTTGATTAAATCAATTCAACAATATGCAGAAATGCAATAATTACTCACCGAGTAATTCAGTTCGTAGAAAATGTAAATACAGCAGTAAGCACTTTAAAATTGACTCACAGGTTAATGCAAAATATGCGATGAATTGTTCAGTTAAAAAAACAAACAAAACAAAAAACACCATAGTTAAACAAGCAATTTAAAAATTTAAAATGCTAATTGAAAACACCTATAAACATTAATTTATATATTGATAATCATCAATAGACGTGGATTTTGGAGCCATCCAGACTTTAGAGCCCGGGCCACTAAATTTAATGAAACATTGCTAGTTAAAAAGATCGGTATAATGCTTTGCTTGTTTCAAACACAAAATTAATTCAGTCGGAAATTCTGATAATTGAAACGAAAATGGGATACTTTCTTATACTATTTAATAACCACGTTTGCTTATTTGTAAGAGTCATACATTTGAATTCGCAATCTAAGAGATTATCTAAGAATTTTTTGTATTCCAAAAGATAACAACTTTCTAGGATATTTAAAGAGCTGTACTAATGGCTTCAAAAGTGTTCAAGTGTTAGGCATTTGCAGTGATTATTTCATCTCCAGACATTATTCTCAATGTAATGCTTTGCTCCCCATTCAGTTCCAGTTCAACACCCACCTCTGAGCAGCAGTGATACAATGATATCTCCCGAGAAGCCCCAGCTACAAGTATTGACACTTGATGAATGCTTCGCTGGCGACAACAATGCCGTTGATGTCTCTGACAGGTTTACACTTGAGTGACTTTCAAGTTCATCGTTTTAGTCTAAGTATTTGGCAGACGAGCTCGCCAGCTTGGATTGTGCAGTTTTATTTGGGTACAAAAAAAGCTGAGTAGTAGTAGAATAATATACAAACATCTTAACGCTTAACGCTTTGGTGTTTCATAATATTTGGCACTGTTCGACGGTTCAAAGTTTGCTCTAACTTTGCATTAAGGTCTCGTCAGACGACAATTGTCAACGCGGGCATAATTCTCCGCATAGAAAAGATCACAAATGGCAGCGTTATTGTCGTAGCTCATCTCGGCCACCTTGAACTCCGGATTGATGGCAATCTTGAGCACATAGGAGCCACGCGGCAGCTCCGTGATGTCCACCCACTGGCAGTCCAGATTGTACAGATAAACATCCGAGCAGTTGACGGAGATGCCTTTAAATTTAGATTGTAATACAATTAATTTACTAAAATAATTCATTATTCCCACCTTGATCTCCGAAGTTGGCACAGTTGTATTTCTTGGGCACGCCGGGCAAGCAGCTACTGTCCTCCAGACAGAACGATGCCTTGTGGCCCTGGGCAACCTTCTGGCCCCGCAGATCGTATATGTCGAAGGTGGCGAACACCTCCATGCTGTGATAGTGCCTGAATCAGAGAAGAGACGTTGATATAGTGGATAATTAAATGCAGCCTAAAATCGTGCTTACATGTGACACATGTGCCACTCCCACTGACTCTTCTCCTTGAAGGGGCGGAAGTCGGTGTTGCCCGCATTGATCGCAGCCGCAGTGAACTTGAGGAGACGCCTCGTCTGATAGCGCCAATGCGGATCATCGCGCTGAATTTGATACGCCTCGCTGGAGACACAATTCTCCTCCATGGCGCACTGCATCAGAACCATGGGTCGATCCTCCAGATGCGCCGTCTGCTCGATCTCATAGTAGTCCACCACCAGATCGGGCGAAAGGTAATCGCAGATCACAGCAGCCACATGCTGCCGGCTGCCGTGACAGCTCACAATGCCCTGGAGATGATCGTGATGCAGGCAGTCGGCGAGCTCCGTCTCATTGCCGTAGCACTCGCTGCCGCTGAGCATGGGCCGGGAGACATTGGCGCCCCCAAAGTAGTCGGTCTGGAAGGCCTCGCTGGCATAGCCCAAGCCCAGCTGACGGCAGACGACGTTGGCCTCCAGCATGCCCCAGCCATCGGCGCAAATGCTGCCCCAATGCTGGCCGTCGATGCGCACCTCGACGCGTCCCTCGTTGCGACTGCGACCGCCTCGAAGACGCACATACAGCCGGGATCTGGGGTGTATGGGATACTTGGGCAGCGGGCGATCGTCGGGCAGTGCATTGGGCGCAGCTCGTGCCGCATGGTGAGGCGGATAACACATGACGCCCGCTGCCTCGCTGGGCTCGCAGTCGTTGATGCCCCAGCCCTCGAAGTGGCATTGGGTCAGCTCCTGCTCGTGGCCCTCGCAGAACAGATTGTCCATCCAGTAGCGACGTCGGGCGGGTCCAAAGTAGCCGCTGTGCGTGTAGCGACGTAGTCCCAGGAAGCCCAGCTGACGGCAAACGATTTCGCCCTCGGTCGCGTCCCATTCGTCGTCACAGACTGCGCCCCATTTGTTGTTGTGGAGTACCTCGATGTTGCCTGCCAAGGATGGAATATAGAACTTAGGCAAAACATGAATTGATTTGGTTACCTTCGAACTCGGCATCGCCGCCAACCAGGCGAATGGCGCCCTCCTCCTTGTTGAGTGTTTTGATGTAGCGTTGGATGAGCTGCTGTCGCTCCTCGCGCGCATCCTGCAGCGTCTGATGTGGCACCGCAGCAGCGAGGCGCAGTGCGAGTATTAGCCATAAAACGCGTTGCGAAACCATCTTAATTGTTGGCTGTAATTTTATTGGGCTTGGCGCGAATCGCGTGTGCTGTTCGCATTTGTCCGCCTCGACGTCCGTTCGAGAACTGATTTTGAATCTCGAAAACTAAACCGAATACCTTGCGAACAAAAAGTAAATTAAATGGCAAATGAAATCATTTAACTATGAACTTCAGGTAAGCTCAGCGCCCGTATTCAGCATTCAGCGCTCTATACTGTGGCATCTACATAGATCTACGTATCTATCTATCTGCCTCACACTCATGTTCGAGCTGCGATTTCTGATGTTGCCGTTGCTGTTGCGGTTCAGAAGCTCGCTCCGAGCTTGTTGCTCAGCTGACGTCAGAGCGTTGCTGTTGTCTCTGGCTGGGCGACAAGGGTGGCGGCCGAGAGCGTCCATAGCGGCCATATGAATCGCATGATTCTCGAGACACATTTGGTCATGTTAATGCATTGACAGCCACACACAGCTGTGCCCAACTGCGGCATGGGGCGCGCAGTGCAGTTGCATCTTAATGACATTTGCAGCCAAGACTCTGATGAGTTTCCGAGAAGCGAAGCAGCTGTATTTGAGCCAAATTGTAGAACTGGAACACCCAGAGGCGGATGTGTCTCTCAATCAGTCAACAAGGCTGATTGCTTCTGCCAAAATGCGAGTATGATGTTGCACTGCAAACAAACTTGAACTATAAATATTGCTAATTGCATTTAACTGGCGCATTTAAATGAATTGAATTCATTATTAAATATTTCATTAACCACAAGAAGAATTAATTTCAATTATTTAATAATATTTACAATTATATAATATAATTTTAGTTGGAATATCTCTGATTTTCTAATTTATTTGATTCATTTTTTTCTGAATTATATTGTATAATACTACTTAATATATATATGTATATATTTAGTTTACCTCAGACATTCTATTTTATTTATTTCTTTTTTTAATTATATTATTTGTTATTTAGCTTATTATATAAAAATGTCATTAATGAAATGATGTAATGTTGTTAGTCTAAATATATTTTTTTACATTCTGAATTAATTTTTTTATTTTTTTAATTTTTTTTGTAACTTTTTATTTAATTTCCAATAAATTATTATTTAAATTAAGTATTTAAAATAACTAACCAATGTTGCCGTTGTATTTCTCACAGTGTAGGCAAACAAATGTTGCTCCATAAACAATTTGAAAAGGAAACGCAAATTGAAAACTAGTTTATTATATGGAATAATAATAAAAGTAAAAATAACAATTATAAACTATTTCTCACACAGCTGACGAACATTTAATGAGGCTTTGCTGCCCTAGTGCATGAAGTCTCCTCACCCCAAACCCCTCCTCGACTGTCATTACAAAATCAGAATTTGAAAACTAACAAACTGAAATATGGAAAACTAAGCCATAATTCATTCACTGCACACAATACTCATGTCTATGAGTTGTTTTCGTAAGTTGTTGTAGTTTATCTCCATCTGCATAGCTTGCAAAGTCATCAAGGGAAGCCCATTGTATATTTCGCATGCAGCCATTTGAAACGCCGCAAAAAGCAAACGAAACATGCAACATTGAGTGCTGAACTTGACACTGAAACAAATACGACGAACAACAGCAGCAGCAGCAGCAGCAGCAACAACAACAACAGCAACAGCAACAACGATAACAAACCAAACAACAAACGGAAAACAGAAACACGCGGTAATGACGTTTAGATTTGCATGTGTGGGTGGCTGTCAGAGTGTGTGTGTGTGTGTGTGAGTGTGTGTGTGTGTATTTGTTAGGGTGTGCTCATTAGCAAGAGTGCCAGCATAATCGAAATTGGAAATCTAACCCGATTAGGTCAGCAGCAGAGAGCAGCGAGCAGATCAAAATAAGAGACAGTTGGATACGGAGAGAACAATTATGAGTAAATTAATACTCGACTTGGAGATGCCCTCTACCCGAAGCTAATACTCTAACTGGTTGCCTGCTCAACGGCACGGAACATGATTTCCTTAATCTATTTTTGTGTTAATTGTGCGATTGTTTTCAAATGTTCAACTCATATCCAAATGATAAATGACGTACATTTAAGCTAACTGCATTTTAACATTTTAAACATTTTTTAATGCTTCAGTGTAGGGTATAAAAATAGCAACAAGTTGTATAACAACATTCAAATGCATTGAAGCGTACCTCCAAAAAAGCAGAAGTGGGATACATTTTTAAGATCAATGCGACGTATCGGACGGCTGAGCGAGCTGAATGTAAAGTAATCTGATGATTTGATTATATGCGAATTAATCAACTACCTAACATATTTAGTTTGCCTATAGGAGAAATGACAGATAAATGAACCTAGAAATTAATATTGGCCTGCTCTGTTTTATGACTTACATCATCGAAATGTGGAACTTGTATTGTGTAGTAGGAAAACGATCTACTACTATTTACATCCGCACACGAACTGGCCATAAATATAACTGGTCAAAATTAATTGGATAAACGTTTTATGATATTGAATTATGATGGTGGTGGCGGCGGTTGGGGTCATTGCACAAGAAGCATTGCTCCGAAATTCCCACACAATTCAAAGCGAACCAATTTTATGAGTGCGTACATTCCAATGGCAGCTGCCAAAGGCGTAAGGACAACGACAACACACAATCCTTGCGCTCAAGCAGCAGCGTCGGAGGCAGCAGCAACGTCATGCACAAAGGTAATAAAATGCGATATAAAATCGTGTAATAAAATCATTACTGGCCCTTGGACGCTGCCAAGGCAAGGCACTAAAATCAAACTGGTCTGGCAACGCCGGCGGCACGGCACAAAATCGTGCAGGCGGGCGGCCCAGGATCTGACCCAGTCTCGATCTCAGTCGCAATCCCTATGCTCAAGCTTAACACATAAAAATGGCAACGTGTGCCGTCGGCTAAGTGAAGCGACAAGTTAAAAGAGCAACCACAACCACAACCAAAAGCCTTAGTCTTAGTCCTTCTTTTTCAAGACGAAGGAGCTGTAAATAACGAGATGAAACCAGTGCGAAAATAATTTGTGTGGGTTCGTTATTCATTCCCTTGGCTCGAGGGCTTGGCGTAGGAAGTGCAATAATAGCAGCTAAAAAGGCAAAAACTGCTTAGAGGATATTGAAAAACGATAAATTGCTTTATTACTTAAGTGAGCCAGAAGATGATTAGGTTGGCGTTGTATCCGCAGTCGCGAGTCGCCCTGTGGCTCATTAACGTGCCGCAACTGCAGTCTCAAATAACAAGAAAACTGAAAGTAACCAAATTCCCTAAGGAGACTTTTGGTTTTTACTATATTTTGAGCGCAATTACACATTAATGACAGTAATGCTGTGGGAAAGGGGAAAACCATAGATGGGATTACTGTATTTATTTGCTAATGGATTTTTCCTTGAAATTTAAATACTGCAAACGGTGGAAATTTAATATATATACAAAAATTAGGGTTTCATTGAAATTCATTTATTTCATTTTGACACTCATGAAATTATTAGTTTCAATCGCTGTTCATATGAATTTTAACATAATTTTCTTTCCACCAATCGACAAAATAAATAGAAAATATGGAAATGTTGAATGCTATCCTAACCAGTTTTTGGTATAAAGTGTTATTTAATGCATCAAGACTGTAGGTGAATTAAGAACATGCAAACAAACAAATTAAGTGTAGACTCAAATATAATAACAAAATAATGCTGTTAATAACAACGACAATAGAATAATAATTCGCATGCCAAATACATAAAGTTTATGACCTTAAGAAGTAGATCGCATAATAGTCGTTACTAGTACACAATTTGTGCAATAATTAGATTCATTTTTTGTAGAAACAATAACGCTGCCAAGAAGCCATTGAAATTTGTCGAAACATTTGCGAACAGCAGCTTTAAGCAGCAAGTACATAATTCTCAATTGGCGGTCACACGCACAGAGACAGAGAGAGAGAGAAGGAAGGCAGGAAGGCCATAAGTTCATTTTGAGTAAAGCCCACAGTAAGGTCATTAAAAGCTGTGATATCTCTTTATAATGATATCATATATGGGCGCTCATTTGAACATTAATAAAATTGCATGCCGTTGACAGCATAAATGTCACCAAAATGCTATTAAAACTAAATTATAGCCGACATAACCATGATTCATTAGAACAAACCGAGAAGACGCTGAACAGAAATCATAAAAAATACGAAATACAAAATGCGGCAATAACTCGCAAATTTGTAGCTAGCTTAAATGTAAAAGAAAAAAAATTGTTTATTAATTCGTAATATGACACAGAAGAATGCCAACAAAAAAAATGAAATGAAGGCTGAACAAATGTGGCAAGGCGTGTTGCGCGTTGAAAATATGCCAAAAAAAGGAGAATAAAATGAAAAAAAAAAAAAAAAAAGCTCACAATCAGCGAGAGGCTCTGCTTTAATACCCTTTTTATGCGAATTTCAATGGAAAATTGGGTTGGGACGGCGTCTGGGGGGAGGGGGAACTGGAACGTGCTGGGTTTCCAAATAAAATAATGAAATTAAAATGCGCCTTTTGCTTTGGCAAAGTCAGTCACTTGGACACACGAAAGTACAAAGCAATAAAAACAATAATGAAATCAAAAGAATGAAAACAAGAGAGAGACAAACACTGAATGAAACTAAAGGGAAGGGCATTGAAATGGATCGGTTCTCGTTCGGAATTATAATGAGCTTTTATTTTTCGAATTTTATTTCTTCCATCAACTTTATTTCTGAAAATTTGTTAAAGTAGATAACTTCATTTGTCTCTCCGGCAACTTTAATGCAAATATGCATTGCGCTAACGCATTGTATGTTGCGCAATATTTCTGTGAGAAATATTTATATTTAATTGTAACATTGTTATTTTGTGCATTTTTAAAAAATATTTAATTTTTTCAAATGATTTATTGAAGCATTTATACATTTCAATACGCTTGAACTTACCGACCTGCCGTCAATTTGTGACTTGCAAATGTCAATTCCCCCAACATGCCCACCGATGAACCATGGAATTCCCATTCAAATTTATGCCAATATTGGGATATTGTATCCAAATAGCAGGTGGCATTTCCGGGCTAGTGCATCATTGGCCACACAATTTCAATGTTGCAATGCAGCAGATGTTGGCATCTATCACAATAAATACAAAATACTCGAGGAGTAAGAGGTAAATATTTTACAACATAAATTCTGTAAGAGCCGCCCAAACAAGTAGCTTAAACATTGCAAATAATGCAGCATATTCATAGACGATGACTCTCTTACTAAGGGTCTATATTTTTCATCTTGCTGTTGGTTGGAGTAGGTCAAAAACTATAGATTATTATTAAAAGTTAACTACAGGATTCCCATATTTCTGTTAAATTAGATACAAATTAGAAATGAGAAAAACCATAAAAAAGCAAAGCAAAAAAGCAAGCAATTAAATACATACAATTATTAAATACATTTCAAATGTTAGGGTATCTATTTAGTGAAGAATCCTTTGTTAAGTCACTGCCACTCGTTTTAATTTTGTTGTGCCCTTTACTGTCTATTGAATGCCTGCGGCTGGGCCACGTCAGGGATTTGCGACAAAACTTTCCGCTTATTTTGCTGTCTGCCTCCAGACGCTGATGAGGACGCCAACGACATCGACAACGTGGCCTGAACTTATGTGTGCAAATATTTATTTTAGGATTTTTATGAAGTTGGTGAAAAAGAAATCAAAAGCAAAAACCGGAAAATCGCCGTGTTACGTCTTGGTTAATAAAACTCAACTTAGTCAAAGAGGCAGCCAACTTGGCAGTCTGGCAGTCTGTTTGCCTGCGGAGTGAACAGCCCTGGAGTGCTTTTAAACATATATACTCGAAAAAGAATGTGAAATGAATATAAAACTCAATTAAATTCGTTATTTGTTTTACTCCATTATTACGATACATGCAGCTAATTGAATTTTTCATACAATAAATGAGCTGGGCTATGCGTTAAAGCTCTCTCTCTAAAAAAAAACAAACACTCAACTCTATTGTTCTGTCGCCTGAATTGATTGTGGCACACACAACACAACAACACACACACACAACATACGGCCAACATATCGGGGAAAATGTCCCTGGTGCGGACTACATAAATGAATTATGTAACATGTCTAGCCATTTAGTGCCATAATTCAGAACAATCTATGCCAACAGACACATCAAACGGGCCTAGTTTGCGGCCACATCGGGACGTTCAGAATGAGACCCTAAATTGCTCGGCAGCGAGACAAATTGCATTTGCATAGGATAATTGGAATTGCATATTGAAAAAAGTTAAAGCCTTGCAATGGAATAGCAGCAAACATAAAAAATAACAAGAGATGGAAAACTATAATTTGTTGGCGGTTTTGTGGCTTTACTGCGGCAATCAGTTGCCAAACAGTGTGGGCTAATTTCTCTACTTTTTGTAGTGTATTTGAACAAGTTATGGTATCGCAGAGAAGATGACAATTTGAGCAGCATTATTGCAACAACCCATTTCAAAATGAACAACATTACTTATGGCCAACTGTCATTTTATATGAATTTCGAATTTCGGTCCGAAGCTTTTGTACAAAATTTTAAATTATCAGTAAAAAGTTAATGTATCTAAAATGCCCGTCGCCGTCCGCTTGGTGGAAGCCTTGGCCTTAGTCACGCTGATGGCCCTCATAACGTGCGTCTCTCTTGGGGTTGTCATTGCGCAGCGAACGCTAAGTCTTACCATAACTTTTATTGAGGTGGTTTTGGCTTTTTCCAGTCTGCTGTGCTATCGAGATCCATTAAATTCTATCCTTCCCCTTAGCCGGCTGCAAACATACTTGACATGCTGCTGATCATGACCGAGAAAATGCTTGTGGGGGCTCTTGTATGCACTGTGACATTAATCAACACTGTGAGCAGTGCTCTGCATATGATAGGAATCGCCTAAATACGTTTTCATGTATCATTACAATATCCCGTTCTTTACGCACACTAATAAATAATAAATTGACCTAATATATAACATAGCGTATTTAAATATTGAACTATTAAGGCTCGACTCAATTTAGACGCAAATTTGCAATGGGCTTTAAAAACTAAAATTTCTAAAATGGTTAAGATTGATTTTTGTCGTTTGAGACTGCGAATACATGTATATATTTTTTGAACGTGTTTATTTTATTATTATTGAACAATTTTGAATGTTTAGAAATAATAATTAATTTGTCGAATTTTATTTGTCGCAGCTTAAGAAATTCATATCGGTTTAAAATTCTCAAACATGACCCACATTTATGGACGCGACTGTTTTGATGGCAATTGCTCCATACACTGATGATGCGATAATACGAGGTGTGTTCAAAAAGTAAGGTGACTTTGTATTTTCAAGAAAAACTATTAATTTATTTATCAATATTTATGTTGTCCCCTTCAAAGTAATCCCCCTCAGATACAATACACTTATGCCAACGGTTTTTCCAATCCTCAAAGCACTTCCCATAAGCACTTTTCGGTATAGCCTTGAGCTCTTGCAGCGATGCAGTCTTTATCTCTTCAATCGTTGCAAATCTCCGTCCATTGGGACGATTGGGCTTTGGTTTCGATATCATAACCATATACCCATGATTCGTCACCAGTTATGACCCTTTTGAGTAAATCTGGGTCGTCGTTGACGTCATTCAACAGCTCTTGAGCGATGCTCATGCGACGGTTCTTTTGGTTAAAATTCAGCAATTTCGGAACAAACTTCGCTGACACACGACTCATACCCAAAACGTTTGAAAAAATTTCATGGCACGAGCCAAGCGATATAACGACATCTTCAGCAACTTCTCTGATAGTGATTCGACGATTTTCCAAAACAATTTTCGTCACTGCTTGAACGTTTTCATCAGTTGTTGACGTGCTTGGGCGTCCAGAGCGAGGCTGGTCATTGGCATCTTCCCGGCCATCTTGGAAGAGTTTGTACCACTTGTACACATTTTTTTTACTCAGAACAGTTTCACCGTATGCCACTGTCAACATTTCAAGTGTTTCAGAGCACTTAATTTTATTTTTTACACAAAATTTGATGATCCATATTTTTCGATAGCAAAAAATCGCCGAGCTCGCAAAATAACTTGTAACTTTACGCCTCTCACAACCAAACAAAAGAGGATGTTCCATTGAAACTTGGTACAGATGTTAGGGAAGAGTGTACCAATATAACAAAACAAAAAAATCGATAATCGAAAATATGTTGCCCGCGAAATTTGAAAAGTCACCTTACTTTTTGAACACACCTCGTACATATCTGCGATTGCAAATAATTATTATTGGTTACTTTTTCTACTAATTTTAAAAACTGAATTAATATCAATTTTTGTTTATTATAAATTATCTTTATATACCAAAAATATAATTGTTAGTGATTAACAGCCTAATTTATAAGCTTATAATTGGAATGGTGCTAGAAATAGTAATTAATAAATAAATGATTTTTAATTTGTTTATTTTTATTTAATTTCTGAATAAATTTATATAAATCTATAAAACATATGTTTCTTTATTGAATTTTGTGATAAACCTTTTTTCCAATAATTGTTTTTTGGACAGGAATGGTAAGTTCTAACATAAATGTGCTTTTATGCTTATTTAATAATCCAATTAATTTTAATAGTAATGCAGTTTTTACTCTTAGTGTGCAACCGCTGGTTAATAGACTATTATTATTTTAAACTAAGCAGAGCCTAACTGTTTAGCAGTCCATCTGATATTGCCGGTTTAACATCAGCTTAGGCTTTTAACAGCCGACGAAAGAGAAAGCTAAAAATGAATTTATAAAGGCACCGCACTAATATTCAATCAAACAATTTTACGCCCCAATAAATACTTCTAACCTGCAGGCGGTCAAACACTAAAATGCGCTCAATTGCAGCAAATGTGCGCCTTGTCCGTCCAAAAAAAGACTTGCGAAAAACGATGCAAACACGAATGAAAATAAATATATTTTGCCACAAAATATAAACTTGGCTCGAGGACGGCCATAATTTAAGTGCACGTTTCTGTATTGCTCCATTTCTCAATCCTTTTGCTCCCTCTCCCTTTCAATTCTCCTGTTTTTTGTATATTTCTTTCTTAATGCCGCCTTTAAAGCTTTAGCACCTTTTGTGCTGTTTTTTCTATTATATAGTTATATATCAATGCTGCCAGGATCGTTGCAAAACTGGAGATATCCGCACAATGTGTAGGTGTTGTTGCTGCCGCTACCCTTGATGTTGTTGGTGTAATCTTTGTTTTGATTTAGTGGCAATTTCGAGAGCAAAAATTGAGCATTGCCTCGGGGGAAAAGTTGAAAACACGCAGAGTACAGGCGGAAATTGAGGCAACACGAGGGACTTGAGAGCCAGTTAACAAGCCGAAGAACAATAACAACTCGGTCACCTGAGGGTCAAATACACTCGTCCAACACCATCAAAAGCTGATCTGAAATTTATAAACCGGATTGCTCCAGACTCAAACAACATTTGATTCAATCTGCGCAGGTTTAAAGAAGGGTTTATAAATGTAAAGTGGTCAGCATTCGACGATACCAATCAGCAATAAAAGTGTGAACTGATTTATCTGGTGTATCTGTTTGAGTATCATTATATCTGCATTTGACTGGCATAATCAGTGTTAAGAAGTTAAGTTTTAGATAATTCATAAAACTTTTGGGTGAGTGTTGAACGAAAGTCAGAATTAGCAGTGTTGTTAACCTGAGAAGGAAAATGTCAAAAACAAAAACATGGAGTGATGCAGAATATATTTAAATAATTATTGCACCTTTACTTTTAGTTTGAAAACAATTGCAACCTTAAAGTTGACAGAGACAAATTGACGTTCTAAACACAATAATTTGAAAAAGTTCTCGAAACAAGATTTCATTCTAAATGTAAATACTTGTTTATTCATATTTAGCATATAAAATGATTCATATATTACATATAAATATATGTAAAACAAAAATGCATAAATTATTTTTTTGAAACAATAAAGTTGGTGAACTTTGTCTTCAATTGAGCTTTTGCCTTCTTGGTTAAGTTTTGTCATTTTTGTATTCTTGAAATAATGCTATGTTTTTGTACCAACACTTAACTAAATGCAGCCTTATATTAATATTTGTTAGTCTTGAATTATTCGAAAATTCTTGATTGAAGAATTTATCTTCTGACTTTCATTTTAACATCATATTGGCTGGATTTAAGAATTTTTACTTGATTTTAGCAGGATTTTATTTTTTGATAAGTCAGTCGGGACAAAGAATTTTCTATACTCGTATGTGAATGAAATATGATATGAGCAATGCCTTTATTTGAATGAAATAATTTCTCTTTTACATTTAAAGATTGGTAACCGGATCTTGCTCCGTCGATTCGCTGGTTGGGCTTGCCTCAGACGTGGCCGCTGTGCTCGGCTCTGATTGCTCCGTTGTGGTGGTCGTGGCTTCTGGAGCTGCTGGCTCCTCGTGCTGGCTGCAGGCGCAGGAATCGCGAGTGTTGGCCCTGATCCACTCGTTGAAGTTGCCGACGCGCGTGTAGACGCCGGGTGAGCCCGGCTGGGCACAACCTTCGCCCCAGGAGACAATGCCAGCTAGCTGATAGTTCTGTCCGCTGCCAATCACGTGCATGGGTCCGCCGCTGTCGCCCTGGCAAGAGTCCTTGCCGCCCTCCTCCACGTAGCCGGCACAGATCATGTTGTCTGTGATCTTGGAGCTGCCATAGTTGCTGTCGCGGCACTCCTGCTGCGACAGCACGGGCACCTCCACCTCCTGCAGCGTATCGGAGACGGGGCCGCCTTCGCTGAGAGCTCCCCAGCCGGTGACGACGGCGGTCTGGCCAGCGAAGGTTTCAGACGGGGTGGGCAGGCAGACGGGATGCATGTCGATGCCAAGACGCACTGGCTCATTGAAGCGAATGAGAGCAATGTCGCTGTCAAAGTTGCTGGTGCTGTAGTTGGGATGCACGAACACGCGACTCACGCGTCTGTCCACAATCTTCACATTCGAGTCTTGACGATTGTGCTCCAGTAATCGCACTGTGATCAGGCGATGATAGAAGCCATTCACGCAGTGAGCTGCAGTCACGGCGTATTGATCGTTGACCAGCGAGGCGCCGCAATAGAAGCTGCCAAACCACATCAGCATGGCCATCCAGGGATACTCGTGCACCTCCGTCTCCTGGCCGCCAACAATGCGATGCCTTGTGTTGATGTTGCCACAACCACAGGCGGGACACTCGCGCTTGGCCGGGGCATTGGTATCGGTGTAGTCGGGTCCCAAGATGGAGACGATCCAGTCCAGGAAACTATTCTGACGCAAGTTGCTCAACGACTCCAGAATCTTACCCGGCTCGGAGACGCCACGTAGACTGGGCGTGGCCACGCCCAGACTCAGCACCGAGAGCAGAAAAATGTATTCGTATCTCATAGTGAACTTTTGTGGCCAACTGGCGGTTGGCGACTGAGTTGTCGAGGATGCACCACAAACTGCAAGAAGCCTGAAATAGAACTCGGCCTGAACCTGAATCTCAAACTGAGAACTGGCTAGACTGGCTACTGAAGCCTGCAAACCGGACCCACCAAAGGTTGTTGACTGGCATCAACTGGAATGCTGAACTCTATACATTTTACTTTGCACTATTCTTGCCTTTTTAATCAATAAATAAACGAATCGAGCCAATTATCTTCGATGGGTCGAAGCCTTAATACACTTGCAGAGCCAACAGCCAATGCGATCAGTACTCAAATAATTTAAATTTTAAATTTAAGTTAATCTGCAAAAAACATTCAGTTTTTGTGTCTGCAAAAAAACTGAATTTTTCAGCGATTGTCTTTTCAAATGTGGAAAACGAAACGGGAAAGTTTTCGCTAGCAAAAACTGGAATTTCGCACAATCGTTTGCTATGGCTTAGAGTAAAGATCCGTTGGCGTTTGTAGAGTAGCAAGAACTCTGCCAGTGCTGGCCTGGACTTTCTTATAGCTACTTGATCTTCTTGGTCTCTTGATGGCACAGGCAGGCCTGCTTGGTGAGGTTCTTGATCCAGGTGCCGTAGCGATTCACTCGCGCATAGACGCCCGGATACCCGGCCTTGGCACAGCCCTCGCCCCACGAGACGACGCCAGCAATTTGATGCTCCCGCGTGCCATTGGGCACAATGTGCAGAGGACCGCCGCTGTCGCCCTGGCAGGAATCCTTGCCGCCTTCGTCGTAGCCACCGCACAGCATATTGTCTGTGATCTTGTTGCCGTAGCGACTCTTGCGGCATTCATCTTGCGACAGAATTGGCACCATCACCTCCTGTAAGACATGTGAGTGTTAATTTTGTGCAGCTGGGCATGCCTCTTTAACGGGTGCTCACCTGCAGGGTATCGGAGGTCGGTCCGCCTACTTTGAGTGCTCCCCAGCCGGTGACAATGGCCGTCTCGCCCTTGAAGCTGCGGCCAGGGGTTGGCATGCAGACGGGATGCAGCACCTCGTTGAACTCGACTGGTTCGTCCAGCTTGATGATGGCGATGTCGTTGTCATAGTTGCGAGCATTGTACTTGGGATGCGTGATCACCTCGGCCACCTTGCGATCGATCTTCTGCAGATGCGACATCTTGCGATCGTGCTCCAATAGACGCACCGAAATGCGTTCCTTGCGGAAGCCGTAGACACAGTGCGAGGCCGTCAGCAGGAACTGATCGTTGAGCAGCGAGCCGGCACAGTAGAAGCGTCCGCCATAGAGCAGCATGGCCACCCAGGGATACTGATGCACCTCCGTCTCCTGGCCACCCACAATGCGCTTCTGGATGTTGGCCACGCCACAGACGCAGTCGGTGCAGTTCCGGGCTGGATTCAAGGTGGGCGGTGCTGGTGTAGTTACCCTGCGAGTGGTCGTGGTGCCCATGGACGAGGGTGCTGCGGTTGTGCTGGTCGAGGAGGCTGCTGGCGCCTCAGTGGGCGTTGTGGCCGAGCTGCTAAGTGTGGCCAGCGTGGCGGTTTCGGGTCGCTGGGGCAGCAACGAGAGCACCCATTGGACGAAAGTGTTCTGAGACTGCTTCAGCAGTGGCGAGGTTGGAGTTGTGCCCACCGAGGGGGATTGTTGTGCGGCAGCTGATCCGAGCAGCAGCAGCACCAGCAGCAGGTTCATATTTTGGCAGCTCAAAGACATTGCCAGGTAGTGAGTGAGTGTTGTGTGCTTGGTATGCTTTCTCTACGCTTAGGCGACACCACACCACACACGGCTTGTGTGGCTCGTTGCAAACTGAAAAGCCAGCCACGAATTTGAAAGCCAGCGACAAACATTTAACCCAAATTCACATGACAAGCAAACCGATCGCGCGACCGACCGGGGCAGAAAAAAAGTTGTTCTCGCCTGTGGCACGTCCACTTTGCCAATCTACAACACATGAGTGTGGCAGAGTGTGAGTGTGTGAGCATGTGTGTGTGTATTTTGTATTTGTATTCTGCGCATGCGTGGGCTACGCCGGCTTGACCATGATAATGATGCTTCACCCAAACAGCAGCAACAACAGCAAATCCGAATCGATTCGATTCAACGGTTTCTGATACTCTGGCACGCGCAACAAGTATTGCTGATAACTTGTGAAACAGATAACCAAGTGTATTAAATATATAAGATAAGATAAGGTGATATTTAAAATTGATAATATTATAATTCTATATTTGATTTCACTGAATTTCCTTTAATATATAGAATACAGAAGGAACTTTCTAGTTAGTTTCTAATTATAATTAAGCTAATCAAAATAAATGTTATTTAAAATATATCTGCGTTAATTCAAAATTTTCATAATTGAAATAATTCTTTAATATTTAAAAAAATTAATTCATTGATTCCTATGAATTTCATATTATACTTGCAAAAAGTAAAAGATAATCTTATTTAAAAAAAGTTGTGAAAATGCGATGTTATACCAAAAATATTATCATTAATTAAATTGCTTAATTATGGATACAATTATTTAATATTTGTAAATCTCAATGAAATTCTTCTGAGTTAAATAATATTACTTTCAATAAAGTAAAAACTTTCCAACCAAGTTATTAAAATGCAATTAATGTTATTATGAATATATCCGTATGAATTTATTTGTTGAATTATTTAATTCTAATTTTATTTTGTTCAATATATGTATATATATATGTTAGAGTATAAACAATTCGTTCGGTTGTAGTTCATATTTTTGCTTTTACATTGTTATTTTGTTTTTGCCACTGAAGTAGCGAAAGTTTTTTTCTCGCTGGTGATTTTATTGAAATCAGTTTTGTTGTCGTTGTTATTGTTGTATAAATGCTGTATGTTTATTCGCAGTTCGATCGCTCGACGCGTCGTAATTTTACTTTCTTTTGATTTATTTTATTGGGTGACTCTTTTTTGTGTGTGGCTTCTTGGTTGTATTAGCCGACTATCTATTTGTGTGTGTTTATAGGTGTATGTATGTATGTTTTTTTTGGGCTTTATTGTGCTGCCCTTTTTTGTGCTATTTGTTGGCCGTGGAATAAGCGGCAACAAGCGATGCCACTTAACTGTTTACATTTACAACGTTTACGTGGTTTCGCTGCCAATACAGGGTGCTTTGTGTAGTGCTGTGACGAACTCACAGATAGTTTATTTTTGTTTCAGGAGGAGGAGAGTCAATCTTTATTTTAAGTATTTGTGGATCCTCCTTTGCTCCTAAAACTTTAAGTGCACTTAAGAACTTAAACCGCCCCTTTGCAATAAACCTGTCAAGACTTCTCTTCCCCCTTTCTCTCTCTCGCTGCATCTCACTCTCTGACAATTGTCAGGCAGGATTAATGATGACTGGCTTAACTATGAGTCAGACGCCGGCGTCACGTTGTGGGAGAAAACTGCTGCGCTTGCGCCGTATTGTTTGGGGCAGTTGAACAATTATTGATAGATGACCACAGTTGACAGATGCAGATGCAGATGCAAATGCTGATACAGATGTGGAAAAAGTCATTAGTATGCGCACACATAACACTTGGCATATTAATTGTGCGCGTAATGTGGCCAAGGGAGAAGGGTGGCGGGGTTGATGGGAACGTTGATGACGAACTACTAATGTCGGACTCAGCCTCGCAGAGACTGGAGCCAAAGCCATCAGGCCAGCAGCAGGCCAACCGCAGTGCGTTGTTAAAACAAAGTGCCATTTGCATAATAGCCATGCTAGACAAAAAGCCAAACAACATACGAGCACACACACACACACACAGAGTGTATAAATTTTTAAAATGAGTGTCTGTGTGCTGGGCGGGTTATTTATGTGATGAGGTAGTAGAACTGCAGACCTGCACTTGGCGGCGCAATTATGCAAGGCTGTCTCGTTGTCTGGCTTTGCAAACGTGACCACCAACAAAGTCGGACTCTGGCTGATTGGTGGCCAGAGCATCAGCGTCAGCGTCACGGGTTTTTGTTGTTAAACACGTTGGCAAATATGTTAATAGGTTTTGTAATATGCACATTAGATGCTACTACAGCCCAGTCATAAAATACGAGTACACTCTGGGGCAGCAATTAGCGTGAGTCTCTACAGAAAGATTGACTACTCAAGTGTTAAAACAAATCAGGAACTATCCTGTAATCAAGATAAATTGCTCGCGAGATGACTGTGTATTATTAAAAGAATCTAAAAAAAAGTCGAAAAGTAATAAAATATTTTTACATATATTAATTTTATTAATTATTTTGATTAATTTTTAGTGATTATTAAAAGTATATACATCTATTTAAATATGTATTATGCAAATCAAATTATTGAAAGAATCTAAAAGTTAGTATCTTAAAGTATTTGAATATTTTTACATATTCCAAAAATATATTTTTTTAAATCAATTTTCATCTCAAGTCAAGATAAATTTATAAACATGTTTAAATATTTTTACAATTATTTATATTGTCACATATCAAATAGTTTTACATATTTTAATATATGTATATATGTACTTTTAAAAGTATCGTGTATTTGATCGAAATTTTAGTTTAATTTAAACTGAGAATTTACATCCTTTTGCTTGCTTGTATTAATGGAAATTTTGAATATCATAATTATATTTTAGTTCAAGGAAGTTCTTGCAAGGAAGCGTAATAAATAAACACTAAAATTTTGGATATTCATAAATGTTGAATTGTAATTTGCAACTAAATTTGTATGAACATCCTAGAATTTTTGGGAGCTATTAAAAAAGTAGCCACAGGCGACAGACTGGAATTTAAATTACTCTCTTTGAATTTTGTCCGAAAAACCTCAAAAAACAATTAAAAACGTGTTGGTGTGACCCTTCAGCTTGGTGTTGTGTATATTTTTTTATTTCTATATTTTGGGAAAATGGGAAGCTGAAAGTTTGTGAACTGGGAGTTGAGAACATGCCGCGGTACATGCAAATGAAATTTTCACAGACAGTTTGGCGCGTGTAAAAATTTCACTTTTGATTTATGCACACGGTGTGGGAGGACAGCAGCCGCAGGATGAAGGCCAAGGCTTAGAATGAGTAGAATGAGAATGGGGAAGAATTCTACCATTAAGGCCAACAACAATTGAGTGGCAACAGAGATATTGCAGCATATTTGCATAGACAACCTTTATGGGCAACTATTACAGCGCATAGATAATGTTTTACTATGCACACTGCGAGTTAGCATAAAATTTTATAAGCCAAGTTAATTAAACCGGCAGTTGGCAGCACGCAGATCGCAATTCGCAGTTCTCACTTCGCGGTTGGTAGCTGGCTTTGGTAGTTAACAGTTAACTGGCAGAGCAGTCGGAGTGGCGCGAAAGGAGCGCAGTTCAGCTTTTGTGGTGTTTTGCAGGCAACTTTGTTCATTTGCAGTCGAAAATTTAATTAGTTATTCCATTTGCGCTTTCAGTCTTACGACTTTCTATATATATATTTATATGGATATTTCCATTTTTTCCGTGTACTCTTTTTTTCTGCTCATTCCAGCAGCATTCATACAAATTAAACCAATGTGCTTTTTGTGTGTTTCGGTGAAAGGTGTGCGGTGGCCCAAAGTATTCTGCAACTGGGAATGGGCGTGGGAGAGCGAGTGGGCGTGGTCCGTGGCAGCATTTCGTTTGAACTCGGAATTAAATGTGCATGATACTTAATACTTTCAGATAGAAAAGGCAATGAATGGAGAGAGCTGCAAAAGGAATTTCCACACCTGAATCGAAAACTGCAATACATCAAAGGGCACGCAAGGCGCTCGAAGCTTGTGTAGCCACTTCAACAAGCTGCCTAATAATGGCGGTGCCGCCTTCTGGAGAGTGGAGTGTGGCAAACTAACATGAAGGTCAAAAACACAGACTGCAACTTGGGGCAACTGGCATGCAACGAAATCAAGAATCATGACATTGCTTGTAACTTTGCCCAGGAGTCCAGAAGGCAGCCGAAAAGTTTCGAGTTGCAGCGAAAACTTGTAGCGCTTGTAAGCCGAGTTGCAGCACGCGATTTTTGTCGATTATGAGTTGTAGTAGTTGCAGCTGGTGGATATAATTTTTGGGACATGCTTAACTTGCAATAATTTGCATGCAAGCAGCTGGCTGTTTGAAGTGGCATGCAACGAAAGTGCCTCACGCAATCCATATAATAGATTAATTACAGGTGCCGGTCAAATGAAAAGATACGAATCAAGGTGTTAGACGCCATTCAGGACAATCGATAATTGCCACTCTCTTTCAAAAGACTTTATACCGTGAATGCCCTTTAAAACTTTATTCAGCAAAAACCTATCAAAAGTGTAAGTACTTTGAAAATATCAATAATAACTTAAATTTACATTAATTTGTTTAATAATTCGTTGTATTTTTTAACCGTAAATATTTTCTTAATGAATTAAAGGTTAAATTGAAGTTTTTGTTCGTAATCTTATTTCAATGATAAATATTTTCTTTTTCTTTTAATTCCAATTTAATGAAACGTATACTTATTCTGTTTGGAAAACTGCGCTCATTAAATCGCAAGTTGCAATTAAAACGATCGCATAAAAACTTAATTTAAATCACACTCTGTTGTATGGTAAATGTCTTTGTCGCTTTCGCACACAATTTAACGTGGACTGTGATAAGCTCGTGAATATTTTTCCTGTGGGGATGACAAATTTTTTGCCACGGTCGTCATCGGCTATAATTTCATTTGTGCTATTTTTGCCGCTGCCACTTCCGCCGGCAATAAAATTAACTGCGGATTTAATTAATTGCGGTTTGCACTTTTCGCCTTTTAACCGCTTTGAAGTGCAGTAACATTATATTCAACTCAACGGTTTGATTTTATTTCGGCTTTTTATACCCTTTTTCCAATGCAGACGGAAGGTAGTACATAAAAAAGTACAAAAAACTAATTGAAACAACTTTTGGATGCAAAATTGCCTTGCAAATAATTGAATTTGTCGAATACAAGGTATCTGTGTGTTCAGTCATTTATTAGCAATACATTTCCTTTATATTTTTTTCTCATCGTTGTCGACTTTTGCTGATTGCATTTTCATAGGAAATCAGTTTTAATGAAATTTTCATGGGCCATGCGCGAAAAGCGTAAAATAAATTATTTAATAAACTTTACAAGTCAACAAAAGGGCCACCAATAAAAAACGAACAAATGTGAAAGCAACGAATACTGTTTAATTAATTTTCTAATATAAATATCTCTACAATCTGATTATTTGTTTATTTATATGTTTGTACGTTGTATAAATTTAAGATGCTGCTTTTGATTAGTAATTTAGATAAGAAATTTGAAAATTCAATTTTATAAACAAGACAATAAAAAGGAATTATAAAAACAATGATTTATTATTTCCAAATTATTTGAAATATTTAAATTGAAAGTGACCACAATAATAAAGAAAATACAATTATTATGAATCTAATCTTGTTTATTATGTCAATAATAAAGCGACAACATGGTATGGTAATTTTAGAAACGAACACGATTTAATTAATTTTATAACATATATGATAGTATGAACATTAGTTTACATACAAATGTAACGTAAAATTTATATTCTGTGTTCGATTATTTATTGAGATAAGATATTTTAAAATTGAATTTTATGTAGAGCTGAATAATAAACATTTACTGTTTCCTAATTATTTAAAATAATCGATTACTATAATAAAGATACGTTGATACATTGATATTCAATAAAATAAATTGCATATGTATCAAGCCTTGTTTATTATTCAATTATGTGTCAATTATGAGGCGGCAACATTTTATGGTCATTTTTGCTATCTAACAACGGGTCAGTTTGTTGTTTTCTTAACGATTCCATTTCCATAGTCTTAATGTGTCTTTATGGGACATAAAATGCCCCATCGATGGGAGCAAGGGCACGACTAGACAAACAAATCGCAAAGAAATTCCAATCACCTGTCGACAACATAAAATTCGACTTCGATTTTTACGCTCTGTTTTCGCCTTATATTCACGACAATCAAGAGCGAATCTGAAAGAAACAAAACGACAAAAAAAAGAAGAAAAAAATTCTATTTTTTGTTGACCATAATGTATCTGTTCACCTTCACCTTTTCCTTTCCCACTCTCACACTCTTCCATTCTCTGTTACTCTCTCTTTCTATATTTATAACGCATTTCAAGAGCTGTGCTTTTTGTGTTCAAATTGTTTTGCTCTTTTTTTCCATCGTGGATTTCGATTTTTATGGTTGTCAACAAGCGCTTAAAGTGGCTAAGCGTGTAACGTGCACTCGAGTTCTCTGGTCTTCAAATCGACTGTCAACCGGCTTTAAAGTCGCTTGGCTAATTGGAACAACATTTGATTGGACTAAACAAGCTTTGAAGGGCCGTTCGGCTATTATGATATTTTTTTTTTCCTGTCGAGCATTAGCAGTGATAATTTGTTTCATGCACTTTGAATAAACAATAAAACATGCAGTCCTAAATATTTTTTATAAGTAAGCTGCGAGTTAAAACATAAATTTTGTAATAATATAATAACTTTTTAATCGTGACCCGATAGGGTTGTGATGGCCAAATAATAATAATAATAATAACTTTTTAATACACTTTAAACTATTATTGAAATATAATGAGAAATATAAATCTAAAACAATTTATAATTTATTGAAAATGTACAGTGCATTATAACATTGCATGATTTGTGAATATTCGACAAATTGTTGTACATAAATGATGTTAGCTATTTATGTTCTTCAAATGAATTTGTCTCATTATAAAGACATTTTAATGCATTTACAAATCGTCTATTATGCAAACTTAAGCAGATTCAAAACTGACCTAATTGAATGGAATTATGCATTAGAAATTGAATGCCTAATATAGGGCAATTAAATAAATCAATGCTGTTTATCAATTATGCCTTTGCAATTGTTGCTTTGACCAAAGACGAGATGCGAATTTCATTGATGTTATTTCTCCCGAGGCACGATTTCATGTGCATCTCTCATGCAAATGCAAATGTAGCATATTAAATGCCTTGCTTTCTGGATTCCAATCAGTCTAATTAAAATAATTATTTGGGATCTGTAATTTGTTACTACAAAATTCAAAATGCATTGGAGCTGCACCCACAACTAGTTGGAGACAAATGAGCAACCAATGGACATCGTCCAAAACTGTCTGCAAATAAATTCATTCCGACTAATGACATTCGGCGCATAGACTAATTCGTATGGAAAATGTAGTCAGGCGGCTGTTGCTGTTGCTGTTGGCTGTTGGCTGTTGATGTTGCGGTTGCATGCTGCGGCTGTTGCATGGTGTACATTTTCTTCATCAATGATTAATTGTTTTGACAATTTCGGTCTGGCAGACATCACTTTCAAATTCCTTGCCATCTCGTCTGACATTTGCCCAAAACGAGTGCGTTGAAAATTTCGCGCAAAATGCAAAACTACAATCCGAAAACTGTGCAACTGTGCAACATTCACGTACACATCAGTTGCGGCATTTGTTATTGTTGCAACTGAACTGAACCTCTGTCTCTCCCCCTTTTTTTGTGGAGCATGATATTTCGGTTGCACTGCTGACGAATGTAGCAAAATTGATGTATGATTTTGGCGGCAACAAAGCTGCCCCATCATGGGGCAATAGCGGCAACAAACAGCCATGGATGGAAACTGCGGGACTTATAAAACAACATGCCAACTCTGTCAGATAGCTGAAGATTTATAATATGACAGCAGACGGAGCAGAGATTCAGCAAAGCTTGGACTCGTTTCACTTTAAATATTTGCAACTTTAAGAATTACTCAAAATTTCACTTTTAATTCGCAGTTTAGATTTGTTCACCACAAACTTAAAGACAATCTCACACTACTTTACTGGCTATCTGGTTGAACTATTATATGAAAATAAAACAACAACTTCTCCATCCATCTCAGTCCCAAATCGATGCTGTCAGTGGCAGTCCAGGTGAGAAACTTTCACTAGATAAATCTCTCTGGTTGCCCTCTATCAGCTGGAGTTTGCTTTGCTGTCGCCCTGCTCGTTCATTCCACTTAAACCAATTTCCTTTTTGCCGGCAAACGAATTAAACTTAAAATAAACAACAGCAATGACAACAACACCAACAACAACTACAACAAGGAACAACACATTAAATAGCTTTAGTTTAAATGCAGGCGAGAGCTCGTTAAACTTTCGTTTGACCCTTGTCAGGACATTCCACCCACTCTCTAGATGCCACCCTGCAACAAAGGGTGGCAACGACAACGCTGTCGTGTAATCAACACAAAATTGGCACCAGTCGATGTCCAAGTGCTGTTGCCGTTGCTGTCTGTGTCAGCATCGTTTACTCTTAACTTGCCCAATGGGGATGGCCCCGTGACCACCGAACAACCGAACCACTGACCAACTGACTTAGTTAGGGGTTGTTTGGTCTTATTTATAGTACTTGTACTTGCACTCATATTTAGCACAATAAATCGTCGCTTAGTCGCTTAGTTGTTGCCTAGCCGAAGGCAGTCACGCTAATTTTTGTCGACCATTATCATCGAATCAGTTGGAGTTCCATTTACTTTATCATTTTATCACATAAATTATGCGATTAGGTGTCGCAGATGCCAAATGCATTTTACGTACCGCAAAGCGGGCGTGTTTTGCATTTAATTAATTTATATGCGCTGCTCTTCAATGCTAATTACCTGGGCCCAGTTGCCGACCAGGCCAACAGGCGTTGTCTGCCAAATATTTGCACCGCCAGCTGGTCGAGTTCTACGTGCGAAATAATTAAGCGACCATCCGAATTCATTTCATGTCCTTGGCAAAGGCAAAGGCAGTTGGGGCAAGTTAATATTCACATTTAAATAGTTATGTCTCCTTTACGTGGACACAGAGGCCAGCAGGTGGCACTTACAGCTGCTCTGTTGCATGCTGCGATGCAACCTGAAGCAGGACACACACTTTACGTGACGCAATTGCAGAGCAGCTCATTAGCAATACATTGCAAAATGGGGGAAATCTTTGGAGGGGTTATGATTTCAATTTTGTAGCACTTAACTCTCCCCCTTCTCCTCTTAAGTTGACACCGTCCGTTCGATGTGCAACCCTAGTTCGGTGTCCCATCAATGCTCTCCAGAGTCGCCTGTCAACTTGGGGGCACGAAGGACACTTTAAAGCGACTGCTAACACACATTTTGTCCTTCTAACACTTGGTCATTATTTATATTTCTTGGCTGTGTTACATTCTTTTTTTTTGCTGAACGTTGAAACACATTTTTCTGGGCTACATGGCAAATTTTCGCCAATGTTGCACAATTTTCCTTTTTTCTTTTTGTCTTTTTTTCCAGTCATGAATTTCCCATTTACATTTATTTGCAGTGCTGTGTTTCTATTTATTTGTGGAGCACGCTAAAGTCATAAGTGAATTTAATCGTAAATAGGATGCGCCAGGGTTGTTGCCCCATAGGCGTCACACAGACGGCAACCCTGGCGCCAACAGAACTCGACCGCAATGCGTTGTCCATTTTTATGTGATATGATTTTTAATTTATTTTGTACACTGACAGCTAGTATTTTTCTTTCTTGTTTTGGCTGACCAAATGGTGCCAAATAGACGCTGCGCCAAATTTGTTAACGGTTTGCCAAGTAAATGTAAATTGTAAAATGCATCCATGGCACGCCAGTGCGTATGCGTGATATTCGCCGGATGTGCAGTTAAATGTACAAAAAATGTTAAATCAAAAGATATGACTGAACAATTGCCTTGGCTGAAGCCTGAAAAAAAATATTTCTAACAGTTATTAGAGCATGAATTTTTGGCAGAGCTTTTGCGTTTTTACATAGCACAAGATTAGAATTTTGTATATTTTCGGAATCACAAAGGAACGTCACAAATATTGCAACGCAACTAGGATTTATTTTGCATTTTAAAGGTCTGATTTATGTATTCATTTTTAAAGCTTATGTCGTTTGGGCTTGTAGACTATTTGAGAATTGCAAAATGATTTGAGAAAGCCGCGAAACATGCGAAGCGCGTTTTTCATAAATCATTCAATGCAAATCCCAGTTACAAATTTTATGCATGCAAATCAATTGCTCAATTGTTTCTATTGAAGCGCAGCGAACACAATAAAATACAATGCCTTTTACCCATCCAGGGCCAGGCGGGCACAACAAACAAGTTGTTGGCCATAAATAAATATCGCATAAGCCCACCGAAGCTTTTGCTGTAAAAAAGATGGCAAAGAAAAAGCAAAAACAAAACGAATAAATAGAAAAAAAAAAGAAACAATAATCGCACATAGAATATAAATTCCTGTGTGCTGTAACACAATAAACTTAATTTGCAAATTCAATTTAAATAATACCACACACTGAGCAATGCTGAAAAAAAACATTTCACTCCACTGTGTTGTGTGTATGTATGACATCCATATATTTTACGTACTATATAAATGTACGTATCTATATATTTTGTACTATCGTAGTACTTTGTTTTTGTATCGCAAATCTAGAATCGGGCGTCTCCACCGCAACAAATTCAATTGTCTGGATTTAGTTTTGTGCCAGCTGCCTTTTTTATATGCTTGCACGAAGGATTAAATTTGTTTAACTGGCTAAAATTGATGGGATTGGATTTGTGTTCTATTGGATGTGATACACTCGAAAGCGGAATAGGTGAAAATGTAAATAACCAACGAGCAACGAGTAGTCAGAAAATGCATATTCATACAATACATTTTAAAAATAAATTAATAGAAGTAAGGAATAAAGATGCTTTGTTTCTAACGTGGAATTAATTTCATCTTGAAAGTTACATTTCCATTAGTGTCTCTTAAAAGATTATTTTGATTGTTCGTAAATAATGTTTTGTTTTGATTATTTTCCAGTCGAATTATTTTTAAAAAATTTAAATATTTGTTTCTTTAAAAGTATATTATTACTTTAATTGCAAGACTGCATTTGTTCTTTATGTATTTACATAAATTTGTAAATATTATTTTAAAGTGTAAAGATGATTTTCTTGAAATGTGTTGTCTTGTGCAACATTGCCAAAGAAATGGGGCAAGTGTAAATATAAATAATCTTACGACCTTTCCATGCAGCAACTTTTTGCAGCTGCAAAAACGAAATTGAATTTTATGCTCGAATTATTTTAATTTCCTTTGGCGAGCATCCGTGTCCAGCACAAAACTAATAAACGACAAAGGCACGTACGCACCTCTGACGATAAACTGACAGGAGGCAGGAGGTGTGTGGGAGGAGATGTGGAGTGTGTGTTGCTGTGTTGCACTCGCTGCCATCTTGCTGACACATGTGCTTGGATCTTCCAAGCACAAATTCAAGTGACAGTTGGTCGTGTAGCTTCAACGAATATTACAGTGGCAGCCAGAAAATGAGAGCCACCTGGGCAGCAAACACAAAAAGTGTCCCACCGTCACAATCGTCACAATCGTCACAATCGTCAGCCTGTGAGTCGAGAATTCGAGATGCTGTCACTTAATTGTGCTTTGTGTCAGTTTGGAATTAAGAGTATGTTTGATGATAATATATTTCATTATATTTTGTTTTTTCTGTTGCAAACCAAATGCTGCCCAAACATCTGGACGAACTTATTGCAAACTTGCTGCAATGGAAGACAGACAAACGCATCAATGTGCCCGAGATAGACATATTCAAGCTACTGCAATCGGCACGCGGTGTCCTTATCGGAGAGCCCATGCTCCTGGAGGTGGATGCACCCATCAATGTGGTCGGCGACCTGCATGGCCAGTTCTCAGATATGCTGCGATACTTCGACAATACTGGGTATCCACCCAAGACATCATATCTCTTTCTGGGCGACTATGTGGATCGTGGCAAATATTCGGTGGAAACATTGACCCTGCTGCTGGCCTACAAGGTGAAGTTTCCCTATTCCATGTTCCTGCTGCGCGGTAATCATGAATCGGCCAGCATTAATCAGGTCTATGGGTTCTACGATGAGTGCAAGCGACGCTTCACTGTACGCCTGTGGCGTTGCTTTGTGGACACCTATAACTGCATGCCTGTTGCAGCGATCATCTCCGACAGAATCTTCTGCTGCCACGGCGGATTGAGTCCGAATCTTCACGAAATGGATGACATACGCAATCTGCCGCGTCCCTGTGAGATCCAGTCGAATGGTTTAATGTGCGATCTGCTCTGGGCCGATCCTGATCCCCAGATCAACGGCTGGGCGAAGAACAATCGTGGCGTTAGCTTCACATTTGGCCCAGATATTGTGGTGCAGTTTCTGGCCCGCTTCAAGTTCGACATTGTCTGTCGAGCCCATCAGGTGGTCGAGGATGGCTACGAGTTCTTTGCCAAGCGGCAGCTGATCACCATTTTCTCGGCGGTCAACTACTGTGGAGAGTATGACAACGCTGGTGGCATGATGTGTGTGGATGAGTATCTAAATATCTCAATGGTTGTGCTCAAGCCAAAGAAAGTGAACGTGGCCGACCTTAAGCTGACTGCGATAATTGAGAAGGCACCCAAGCACATGAAGTAGACCGTGTTGCTCTTCCAAAGGAATGAAATAATGAAATGGCAGTCAAAGTAAAACAGATTTATTCAGCTGTGAATAATGTGCCAATACTCGAATTATACCCTCTAGATCATCTCTTCAAATTTTATTGCAATTGAATAATAAACGCAAAAGATCTGCAACAAAACTTTTCTGTTAGTAGAAGGTGGCGCCCAGAGGCTCGCTCGAGTTTCAGCTACAACTAAACTTGAATCGATAATCGCAGCAGCTGGTTAAGTTCTTGCCTCAGTTTGAATTCAAAATACATTTCAATTTTGTTTCACCACAAAACACACAAAAACATTTATTAAACACAATTTAATTCAGGAATTTAACGGAGGAGGAGTCATATCGCTCATGGTGTTCGACAAGCTCGACGATCTCATTCGACTGCTGGAGAATGGCGTCAAGCAGCCCAATCAAGTCATTAACATGGACAAAAAGGACATTCAGGTGGTGTGTCGAGATGCTCGCGAAATCTTCATAGTCGAGGACATGTGTCTATCGATCAGTGCTCCGCTTTGTGTGGTTGGCGATCTGCACGGTCAGTACGAGGATCTCCTGCGCATCCTCAAGATCAAGGGATTTCCGCCGCGGCAGCGGTTTCTGTTCCTTGGCGATTATGTGGATCGTGGCAAGCACTCGCTGGAAACATTGACGCTGCTGCTCTGCTACAAGATCAAGTATCCGCGTGATGTATATTTGCTCCGAGGCAACCACGAAAGCCAGAGCATCAATCAGGTCTATGGCTTCTTCGACGAGTGCAAGCGACGCTACTCCACAAAGTTGTGGAAGGCCTTCGTCGACTGCTACAGTTGCATGCCCGTGGCAGCCGTCGTCTCGAATCGCGTCTTCTGCTGCCATGGCGGCTTGAGTCCGAGTCTCAGCAGCATCGCTGACATCAACTGCCTTCAACGACCCACCGACATTCCCGTGGATGGGCTGCTCTGTGATCTCCTATGGTCGGATCCGGATCGCAGTTTCGGTTGGAACAAAAGCAGCCGCGGTGTCTCCTATGTCTTTGGCAGCGACATCGTGGAACGGTTTCTCTTTCGCAACGACTTCGATCTGATCTGTCGTGCCCATCAGGTGGTCGAGGATGGCTACGAGCTGTTTGCCAAGCGTCAGCTCGTCACCATTTTCTCGGCGCCCAACTATTGTGGCGTCTTCGACAATGCTGGGGCCACAATGTACATTGATCACAATCTGATGATCACATTTGATATCTACAAATCGAAGGCCATCCGTCGATCTTTGCATGCCAGCGACGTCAAGCTGTTATCCGACGAGTCTGCCAATAACATATAGACCTTAGAGAAATTCCAGATTCCAATAAATATAGTACTATTGTGATAATTACAATTCGGTTTTCAGTTTTTCACTTGATTTTAGAACACTGTGTGCATTGCAAAATCAGTTATTTTCATTTTAATTTACATCATTTAATTACAACTCGAATTATGTCTGTTGTTTCAAAATACAATTGCAAATCCGCTACTGTGCTCGCAAAACGGTTCAAACCGGATATTGCCATTGACGCCGACGGCGCAAAAGCGCCGAAAACCACAAGTGACTCGCAGTCAGGAACTCCACCGCCCGCCCCGCCTACCCCTGGCAGCGCAACTGGTGTTACGCCACGTGTCTCTCTGGTGGGGGAGTCCACGCTCAACCTTAACGAACTGATTGGCAAGCTGAAGGCGTTCCGGAACAGCAAATTGCAGCGCATACATCTCTACGAACCGGAGGTGATCCAACTGTGTCTCCAGGCCAGGGAGACGATGTTGCAGGAACCGATGCTGCTCGAGCTGTCGGCCCCGTTGCGAGTGGTCGGCGATATCCATGGCCAGTTCAACGATCTGCTGCGCATCATGGATCACGCCGGGTATCCGCCGAGCTCAAGCTATTTGTTCTTGGGCGACTATGTGGATCGGGGCAAGAACTCGGTGGAGACGATCACACTGCTGTTGGCACTGAAGGTGAGGTATCCACAGAATGTGTATCTGCTGCGAGGGAACCACGAGTCGCAGTCGATCAATCGCGTCTACGGCTTCTTCGATGAGTGCAAGCGGCGCTACACCATCAAACTGTGGAAGACATTCGTCGACTGCTATAACTGCATGCCAGTGGCGGCCGTGGTGGCCCAGAGGATCTTCTGTTGTCACGGCGGGCTGAGTCAGCGGCTGAAGGATCTGAACGACATCAAGCTGCTGCCGCGGCCCACCGAAGTGCCCGACGAGGGGCTGCTGTGCGATCTGCTGTGGAGTGATCCCGATCGCTATGGCTTCGGCTACTCGCCGAGTGATCGTGGCGTGAGTTTCTTGTATGGCCGCGATGTGCTGGAGAAGTTCCTGCGCAAATATGACTTCGATTTGCTGTGTCGGGCCCATCAGGTGGTTGAGGATGGCTACGAGTTCTTTGCGAAGCGGCAGCTGGTCACCGTCTTCTCGGCTCCCAATTATTGTGGCTTGTACGACAACGCTGGTGCCTCGATGGCCATCGACAAGGACTTGGTGATAACCTTCGATGTTGTGCGTCCGTCGAGTAATCGCAAAAGGCGCACGGCGAAAGCGACAGCAAATGCGAATGGAACGCCAAGCCCGAATCCTGAACTCAACAAGGGCTGAGGCGGCTGGCGAGAGCTGTCAACACGAAAAGCTGAAAACAAAGCTGTCACATATCAATTGCTCGTGTTGTATCGACTTTTACCTATTTACATAGATGCTGCTGACTTTTATATGTTTGCTACACCTTCTCATTGTCTGTTCTGGGACTTCTGCTGAAATTAATTTTGTATGCCGCACGAAAGGCGACCCACAAACGCAATGTCGACGCGACTGCCGTCGCTTAGCGAACCGTCGAACATCGATCAGATCATCCTCAACATCATCGATGTGCGCAAGATCAAGCAATTTCCACTCACCGAGACGGACATCCGAGCGCTCTGTGTGCGCTGTCGAGAGGTGCTGTTGACGCAGCCGATGCTGCTGGAGATCTCGGCACCGGTCAAGATACTCGGCGATCTGCACGGACAATTCACGGATCTGCTGCGCATGTTTGACTACGGCGGATATCCGCCCGCATCGAACTATCTCTTTCTGGGCGACTATGTGGACCGTGGCAAGCAATCCATTGAAACACTCTGCCTCCTGTTGGCCTACAAGATCAAGTTCCCGCAGAATTTCTTCGTGCTGCGCGGCAACCACGAGAGTGCGGGCATCAATCGCATCTACGGCTTCTATGATGAGTGCAAGCGACGTTATACGGTCAAGTTGTGGCGCACCTTTGTCGATTGCTACAACTGCATGCCCGTGGCTGCCATTGTCGACGAGAAGATATTCTGTTGCCATGGCGGGCTTAGTCCGGATCTCAGCAACATGGGGCAGATTCACAAGTTGACGCGCCCCTGCGAGGTGCCCGACAAAGGACTGCTCTGCGACCTGCTGTGGGCCGATCCCGATCCCAAGATCATGGGCTGGAGCGAGAATGATCGCGGTGTGAGTGTCACCTTTGGATCGGATATTGTGGGCAAGTTTGTGCATCGGTTCAAGTTCGATTTGATCTGTCGGGCCCATCAAGTGGTCGAGGATGGCTACGAGTTCTTCGCTAAGCGACAGCTTATTACCATTTTCTCGGCTCCCAATTATTGTGGCGAGTTCGATAATGCCGGGGCCATGATGTCCGTCGACGAGACCTTGATGTGCTCCTTCTTTGTGCTCAAGCCGTCGAAGAAGGCGGGTCTACGTAAAGTCCAGACCAGGGCCTAACAGACAAACTCGATGAAGCAGATGTGATGCGGATTGTGGTCTAGTGTGAGCTGCAAATTCATAAAAATTGTTTCGTTCACTTTCTCATTGTTCTCTGTAAAGTAATAAATTCTTTGAGAACCCCACTGAACAATCAAGTGACCAAGAACAAATTTTAGTGTATCTGAAAACCTTTGAAAAGTATTCAAAATTATGTATAATATTCATATTTTATAATTATTTCATACAATCCTAAAAACTAATGTGATGTTTTGGTGATGACCTCAAGTTTGAATATCAAATATAAATAATTTGTAATTCACCATCTACACGATTTTAAATTTATGCCTTTTGTGCGCTCAATAACATAAGTTAAGAAAGCTTTTAAAATATTTCTTGTAATATTTGTATTTTGTCATTGGATTTCAAATTATATGAGAATTATTTCACCAGAAGACAAACTTAATGAGCAATTATATAAACTTTCGTCAAATATTTAAATATCTGTTATTTCTTTTATTTGACTAAAATATTTAAATGAAACACTTGATTATTTATTATTATTTTAAGCGAAAACCAATAAAATTATATTGTTAATATTGTTAAGGTGTTATCAATTCTAAAATACTTTCAACTTCATTAATATCTTTTATTATTTTTTAAGTCGTCAATTTTGTATCTCAAAATTGGTGTTTAGATTGAGGCACTAAACTATTTAAAGACAATCTGCAAGCTTTATTTTCTACAAATAAAACGGAAAACATTTATTTTAAATATGTTCTACCATTGGGTATTTCAATTCCCAAGTACAAGTTAACATTAAATCATGGTAACAATTGTGTCAGCATGCTGCATGCAACAGATTGGTTCCGCCCTGTGGCCTGTCAGCTCGCAACGTCATTGCAATTCATTTGCCAACTTCTCCATCGCTTGCAACGCTCCGACACTTAAACACATTTTAATCAAATGACAGAACTGAAAATAATTTATTTGTTGCACATAATTTACAGCACACGAATCCGTTGCCTCGTGTTGTGATATTGTTGTTCTTATTGCTGTCGCAATGTTGTTGTAGTTGTCGTCTGTGTTGCGCTCTTTTTGCTGACGGGGATGAGGTCCAGTTTTTGGCTTTATTAAATTTGTTTGCTCTTCTGGCGCGGACATGAACAGAAAACAGAAACAGGCTCTGCGATTCGAGTCACCAGTTGCCAGTTTTCAGTTGCCATTTGCCAGTTTCCCATTTGGCTATTTGGCTATTTGGCAGTTGCAGTTGCAGTTGGTGGACTAATAGATTTTAAATGTGGCTGTCGCTGTCAGCAACTGTACGGCTCGACGGCGGATGGCGAATGGCTGGTGGTGGGCTGAAACGGGGCTAAATAAATTGGCCAACACGAGCTGGGTTAACGGGCGGTTTTGTTGTGACAGCCTGCATGGAGATATCAACTGTGTTTACGATTGCAGCATTACTAATAGCAGGTTAACCAAGTGCTGATCGTTTAGCAAATATAAATCTGGCGAATATTTTAATTATACATTTCTAAACAATTACTAGGGAAACTAAATATTTAATAAAATAAAATACTCAATAAAATTTTATTAGTATTATCGTAAATCTCCCTTTAACTCTATTTTATTATTTTACCTAATAAACCCCCTTTAAAATTTAATTTTACAAAATTTTTATACCCGCTACCCATAGGGTAGAAGGGTATTATGACTTAGTGCCAACAGAAAATGTGTGTAACAGGCAGAAGGAGGCATCTCCGACCCCATAAAGTATATATATTCTTGATCAGCGTCAACAGCCGAGACGATATAGCCATGTCCGTCTGTCCGTCTGTCCGTCTGTCTGTCCGTATGAACACCTGGATCCCAGAGACATAGAGACACCAAATTTGGCAAAAAGTTTCTTTCATACCCTACGCAGATGAAGTTTATTTCAAAAGTTGGATGCCACGCCCCCTTCGCCCACAATAAGCATTAATCTAGAAAAAGTCAAGTTTTTTTTAATGTAAATCGCGTATAACTCCAAAAGTTCTTGGTGTAATGATGTGTAATTTGGTAGCCCATCTGCGCTTGACACTCTTAATATACCCTGTAATTTTGGTACAAATCGGATAAGCCCCCAAAAACTGTAAAAGCCGTAATAATAGTAATAATATGCATAATAATAATTATATTCTCAATGACTCCTGTGAATTTGGTTGAGATCGAATGAAAAACATGGAAGTTATTAAAGAATCAATTTTATATGCAAAATTCAGTTGCAGCTGCTCGCGTTTTGTTTGTTTAGTTGACAGTGTGACCATGTCGGTATTTAATGGATTTAAAAAAAAAGATCTATATACAAAAATACAAATTTTAGTATATTCGGTGGTATATTTTTTGTTAAAACATCATTCAAACTTTTTGTTTTCTCTCGAAATGGGTTGCGGGTATCATACGGTCGAGCACTCTCGACTGTAGCTTTCTTACTTGTTTTAAATTACAAACACCTATATTAACTGGGTACCGTAATTCTGACTAAAGTATTTTTGTTTTACTGAATATTGACTTCATATTGCCTATAAATTTAGTTATTATTATAATATTTGAAACCGAGTAACTGTGAAAGAATAGAGTCTATTATTAAAATTTTGAGATTCCATATCTAAAAGTGGAGTTTCTTGCAGAATCTGAAAGATGTATATAGCACAATCTAATTAAATAACCTACTACATATAGCTTTATTTTGTTGGCAGGTCTTTCCGTTTGAATTTAAAGGTTGCGCATTATGCAGGTATAGCCTTGAAAACTTTGTGCTATTTCCTTAACACATGTTTACATACTTCACCTATCCACTCTATTTTCTAACCAATTCCTAGCTCATACTCGAATGTCTGCAACGTCAATTTTGCGCTCGGGTAAAGTTGAAAAGTAAAACTTGCCAACCGGCAAAATACCCCCAACCTTTTATGTGAAAAGAAATTGCGAAGCGCAGCCATTGGAAGTAAAATGCAAATAATCGAAGAAGCTTCAGCTCAACGAGCAACGAGCAACGAGTAACGAACAAAGAACAATGCTCAAATTGAATTTGAGGTAAATTCTAAATTACAGAATAATAGAGAGCATCAGATTTGTTAAATGGCCTGACAATTTTGCCTCGATTTGTCACTAACCATTACCATCGAGATTTGAGATTAGCTTCAGCTGACAGTTTATGTGGAACTTTCTCCAACTTATCGCAACTCCAATGAAAAAATCCCCCAGAACAAAGAAGAAACTTGTCGCCTTGCCATTTGATTTGCTTTTAATTGCCAGCAAACACAAGAAGCAATTGCGGTTCGGATTTATGTTGGGCCATTAACTGGACAGCCATTGGCCGTGGCCAATTACAAAATTACAACTCAGCTTACAAGCAAATGGGATAAATCAGAAGCTTAGTGTGTGCTGTGTGGCTTTTGCTTTTGCCATTTGATTACTTCAGATTGCCTGTGACTATCTGGAGTGCATGCTCTTTACTTCTCCCTTGTTTATTATATTACGTATACGCTTGCCATTTGAGTGCTGTAGATAAAGATATATATTTGCTGTACAATTTTGTACCTACCCTGTAAATATAAACATTTTAGATCAATGTATTTCTATTCTAATCATCCTTCTAAAAAATATCACTATCATACACAATTTGAGCCTACTTTTTTGTTAACATTATTCATGTTTAATTTTCATAATTTCATTATTTAGCTTGAATAAGTAAATACACGCAGATGTTAAGTTAACAAGCAACACTTCCAAGCATCGATCGAGCAGCCCTCGCATGCACGGACCGGTAATTTATGAAGCAACCCGCGCGCATAAGTTTCGTATGTCGCAATGCTTGCTCGTGCAACGTTATGCTGAGCAAGCAACCACGGATTTGTAGGAGGAGCTGCATGCCAGTACTTTTCCACTGGCAATGTTTAGGTTTAGCATTAAATGTTTATGTCATAAGTTTTCAGTTTTGTTCTTGATTACCGCCTTGCCGGTTGAATAAATGCTCCGGCACTAGCCGTCATAACATTGCCTTATTACTTAAATACTTCACTGAGCCACAAGGCCAATGATTAAAGGAGAATAGTTTCTCCCATCGTATTTCATCACCATACCAGGACGAAGGATTCCCAACGGATACCCTTTAGACGTTACTGGAGCTGATAACATTTTAACATAAATTTACAGGTCGCCAGAATTATTGCCGATTTTCACATTAGATTTCTTCGTTTATCAAATGTATACGTATTTATATTATAAGTGCTGTAGGGTCCCGAAAAGAACCAATTTCAAATAAATCCATATTTAAATAACATATTAAATTGAAATTACACATCAAATTCGCTTGCAAGCAGAAAAACGTTTGTCAACACATACAAGAATATGTCAATCGGTGTGAGTTGTCAGCGCTCTCTCTTTCTCTTATTGTTGCACTTTTTGTGGCGACGAAGAACCCTAATTAAAATCCCACCCGACAAATTCGCACCCATACACACGAAAAAAAAGTCTACGCTAATATGTGTGTGATAGACACGATCAGCGAACGCTTACGTTGACTAGCGATCTCTCGCTCGCACTCACCTGCAAGCTTTTTTTCTCCTTTACATTGTCATTCATACATATTCCTCAAAAGTAGCATCCTCTTCCGTTAGAGCAACGTCTTCTGCTTGACTCTCAGTGTTAACTAGCAACTACTTCTGTTTGACTAGCGCGCTCTCGCTCGCACTCGCGTACTGGTTTTTTCTTCTCCTCTACTTTGTCATTCACATTCGTCAAAAGTAGCATCCTCTTCTGTTAGAGCAACGTCTTCTGCTAGGCTCCTAGTGTGAACTAGCAATTCTTCTTCTTCTTTTCTTCTACTTTACTTTCATATTCCTCACAAGTAGCAATGTCTTCCGTTAGAGCAACGTCTTCTGCTAGACTCCCTGTGTTAACTAGCAACTTCTTCTGTTTAGCAGAATATCAGCTACTGCTTTTTACTTGACGTAGTTACATCTTCTTCCGTTTGATAAACGTTGCATTCTCTTCTGCTTGACGTTGTCACCTTTTCGCATTCAAGCAACGTCTTCTGCTTTACATTTAGATTTAACTAGCAACTGCTTCTGCTTTACTTTAGAAGTTTTCTTCAGTTTAACATTTTCATCTCGTTGCATTTTTCTGCTTCATTACAGCAACTGCTTCTTGTTAGTTAACAGCAACTTCTGCTTTACTTGATCCTTTTTCAATCGTACATTTTTGTCAGCTTTATCGGGAAGAATGTAAAAAGCGAATAATTTGCTTGCTGATAATATTGAAACGTTATTCTGAGGTTATCCCAATATCAGATCAGTTTATCGCAGCTGCCCGTTGCAAGCCTACTGTAGTGAAGATCAACTCGATTCAGTTAAATAACAAATATTTATATACAAATACAAATTGTTAAGCGAAATAAGACTGGCTAATGGGAATATTTTAAAATACTTTCGTTTTAATTTAGTTGATGTCGATTTAGGGGATATAATATGTGTATGTCTGTATGTATGTACATCTAGGCTTTTAACTACTATACAAGCTATGGCGAGTCGGGGATCAGCGTAAGTTGCCGATGACGAGCGACACGAGAAGCGTGAGGAGGAGGCCAATGCCACCCAAAGTGGCAGCGCCGTTCGTCAGCTTGTTCGTGTTGCAGCCATCCGTGTCGCACACCTGGCAATGATCCTCGTCATCGACCTCGCACTCCAGCTGGCTGCCACAACCGCGTTGCAGGAAGTCATCGGAGCCCAAGGTGGCGACACAAGTGTCGCCGGCAGCGTACACCGGACAAACGGCCAGACTGTTGGGGCTCTCGGCACAATTGGAATCGGCCACCGAGTTGCAGATGTGGCACTTGCGACGATCGGCGGGGAACAGCTCCACGTTGCACTTGCCACCGGCGCAGGAGGCGCACGAGCCATTGGCGACACAGGCGCTGGCCTCGCTGCTGCTCAGGCTGCTGCGGCAGCCACGGATGGTGTGGCCGTTCTCCAGCAGCGTCACACAGTCCGACATGGGGGCGTGGCAGGTGACGGTGGTGTTCACGTCACTGGGCGACTGAGCGCAGTTGGGGGATTTGCTGGAGTCGCAAGCAATGCACTCGCCATCCGCTGGCAGCCGAGTCAGGTCATTGCAGTCCTTGTTCTCGCACTCGTACAGCTCATGCGACTCACGCCACTGGTCCAGCTGGGTGTCGTTCAGGCTGCTGGCGCAGCCCATGGACTCGACAGCGCCATCCTTGTACTTGGCGAAGCAGAAGTCATGCTCATCATAGGCGATGCAGGCTGCGCTGTGGCTGGCGCTGCAGTTTTCGCCGGTGCAGACGTGGCAGGTCAGGCGATCGCTGGGGAAGAGGAACGTGTTGCAGCTGCCGTCCGCGCAGGCGGCGCAGTTGTTGCCGCTTGCGTCGTTGGTGCACACAGCCCGATCGAAGGCCTCCTTGTCGTCCAGGCAACTGCGGAGCAGCTGCTTGTTCTCCAGCACTGCCACCAGACACTGGCCCTTGCACTGGCGAGTCGCCACCTCGGTGCTCTGCGGATACGTGACGCACTCGTCCTCGTTCTCGGAATTGCAGTACAGGCAACTGGTATACTCCGAAGCCGCCCAGGCATCGTTGCATTCGTTCGACTTGCAGTTGAAGCACAGCTCGGGATGCTGGCGACAGTAGCGATCCTCATAGTCGTCCACGTCGTCGGCACAGCCACGACGTCGCACCGTCTCGCCATCCAGCTCGAAGACCGTCTTGCAGTCCTGTTCCACGTTGCGTGTACACTGTGCAGCCGGTCCCAGCGAGCTGTGGCAATGCTCGCCCTCGCAGGTGTGGCACTTGAGGGGCAGCGCCTGGAATAGTCCGTGAAGTCCATCGTCCTGGCGGTTGGCCAGATCGATGGAGTTGCACTCGCTGCCCACGCAGCTGCGGCAGTTGCGGTAGTCGTCGTTGTCGCAGAGTATGATGCTGCTGCAGCCTCGCGTGGTCACGTTGTTCTGCAGATTCGTCTGGCAGGTCTCCCACTGGCTGACCCAGGGACAGACCGAGCTGCGACTGGGATCCGACTCGCACTTGCTGTCGTCCTCTGAGCTGCAGCTGTAGCAGCGCTGACGATCAGCCGGGAATATCTGTGAAAAAAAAACATACAAAATTGAAATAATTCTTTAGTTAGAATAAGATTTAGAAATAAAATGATTAATAATTGTTATAGCTATTTAGATAAAAGCTATTTTATAAAACTGGAGCAAAGTAATTGTTCTTGGGGCTCTAATATCAGTTTGATGAACAAAAACCTTGGTGGTTTGAGCGCAACTTTTATTTTTTGAGCTTTCCGTAAATTGACAAACTCACCTCACGATTGCAGCCATCCTGAGCGCAGATTTCGCAGTTGGGATCGTTGCCCAGCAGGCAGTTGGCGAAGTCCGTTTGTGGCAGATCGAAGAGACAACCGCGAATTGTGGCACCTTCTGCAAATTAAATAATTTAATAATAGAAATTGAAACCACTAAATGAATAAATTAAAATGAATCATTTTTTTGTTTTCCACTATGATTTGGGATATTGTTCCAAATATAATATCGACTACAATATGTAATATGCATAACTATCATTTCTCCAGAGGATGAGTAAGTAACTTCAAAACGATTTTGCATCATAGTTTTATTGGTGAGAACTTACCATTGTCCAGTTGGGTGACGCAGTGCGTGTGCGGATACTGGCTGCAGGTCTCAAAGTTGTCGATAGCCAACGGGGTTGTGGCGCAAGTGGCGTTGGTGCGCGAGTTGCAGACGGCGCACTTGACGGGCGCCTGCAGCTGGGGCTTGTTGCAGTTGTTGCCCTCGCAGAGAGCGATGCGCTTCGTCTTGATCATGCTCTCCACGTCCTGGTTGCGGAACGAGCTCAGGCAGCCCAGCTGCTGGATGTCGTTGTCGTTGTTCACCCACAAGTAGCAGCTGTCGTTGGGCTTGTAGACGGCGCACTGCTTGATGGGCGGATCCTCGCAGTCGTAGTCATCGCCGCAGTGATAGCAGCTGGTGCGGTCGGCGGGCAGAGTGGCAACGTTGCAGGCATCGCCGGAGCAGGGCACACAGTTGGCATCTGTGCCAGCGAGGCACTTCAGCTGATCCTCCGGCTCCTTGTCGTCCAAGCAAGTGCGTATCACGTCGTAGCCCGAGTCGGCAGCTCCGTGCAGCGCTGTCATGCAATCGCCTTGGCACTGGCGACGCTTGTTCTGGCTGTTCTCGGGATCCCACAGGCAAGTCAGATCCTTGTAGGAGTCGCAGTAGATGCAGCTGTTGTACTGCGTGGTGGCCGTGGCATTGTTGCAGTCGTTCGACTTGCAGACGGGGCACTTGCTGGGATTCGTGACACAGTAGCTGGCCAGCTGCTCGTCCAGATCGATGGCGTCCTCGCAGCCACGTCGCACCACAACGCCCGCCTCATTGAAGACGGTCACGCAGTCCTGTTCGTTGTTGTCCGCACACCGCTGGCTGCTGATCGTTTCCTGCTGGCAGCTGGCGTCCTCGCAGGTGAGGCAGCTCAGCGGCAGATCCTGCCACTTGCCGTGGTTGTCGTCGTCGTAGCGCGACAGATCGGCCACGTTGCAGCCGTCGCCCTCGCAGTAGACGCAGCTCTTGCTGTTCGGCTCGCAGCTGAGCGAGCTGGCGCAGCTTCTGTAGACGATGCCGCTGCGCAGGTTGGTCACACAGCTGTCGCCCTCGGCGTACACGGGGCAGACAGAGAGACTGTTCGGTGCGGAGGCGCAGTTGCCGTCGCTCTCCGAGTTGCAGATGTGGCACGAGCTGCGCCCGCTGGGATACAGCTGATTGTTGCAAGCCTCGCCCACGCAGGCGGCACAGTCGCTCGCTGTGCCGTTGTAGCAGGCCAGGAACTGATCGTCCTCCAGACTCGACAGACAGCCACGCTCCGTGGAGCCATCGTCCAGCACACGTGAATAGCACTGCGTCAGACCCAGCTGGGAGCAGGATGTGGCGCTTGTCACGCTGCCGGGACTCACGGCGCAGTTGCGATCGGTGCGCGAGCTGCAGAGCACACAGCTCTGGGGATCGGGCAGCGACTCCATCGTGTTGCAATCGTTGTCCTCGCAGCTGACCAGACGCTGCTCTCGCTGCAGCTGGTAGATATCCGCGTGGCTCAGCTCGCTGAGGCAGCCATGGGCGACCACAGAGCGTGCCTCGTCGAACCTAATGTAGCAGGCATCCTCCGCACGATAGTTGGCGCAGCTGGCGGCCTGTGGATTCTGGCAGGCGTCGCCCTGGCAGCTCAGGCAGCTCTGTCGGCTGGTAACCAGATCGTCCTTGTTGCACTTGTCCTCGTTGCAGACGGCGCACAGTTTGTTGTCGGCGCTGCCGCAGGCGGCGCTGTCCGCGGCCTCCTTGTCGTCCTGGCAGTTGCGCACCAAAGCGTAGCTGGGATCGCTGGTCTCGTTGAACAGCTGGCGGAAGGCGGTCAGGCAGCCCTTGTAGCACTGTCGCGTCTTGGTCAGCGCACTCACATCTCCCACGCAGCTGGGATTCGTTGTCGAGTCGCAGACCAAACACTCCACATAGCTCTCCAGGCTGTCGGCGACGTTGCAGCTGTTGCTGTTGCAGCGCGGACAGTTCTCCGGCTGTTCGTCACAGTAGCTGCTCTCGGTGGCATCCAGATAGCCATAACAGGTGCGCGAAGTGACCGCATCGCTGGCATCGAAGATCGTCACACAGTTGTCCAGGCCCACGCACTGCTCGAGGATGCCGCCGCCATTGCTGCACTCCTCGGCGCTCGAGCACCGCAGGCACTTGATGGGCGTCGGCTGCCACACGCCCGGACTGCCGTGCGTGTGCAGACGCTCCAGGTCGACGGTGTTGCAGGCGTCGCTGCCGCTGCAGACGCGACAGGTGCCCGAGTCGCTGGGATCGGCACACTTAAGGCTGGAGCTGCAGCCGCGATGCGTCACCTCGTTGATCAGCGTGGTCACACAGCTGTCCTCGGCGTCGTAGATCGGGCAGTAGTTGCTGCTGGCGGGCGCATTGGCGCAGGCCGGCGTGGTCGCAGAGTCGCATTGGTGGCAGCGACGACGATTCGTGGGGAAGACGGTCAGACCGTTGCAGTTGCTGCCGGTGCAGATGTCGCAGCGATCCAGCGTGCCCGCCAAGCAGCCCGAGAAATCGTCGCCAGCCACGGTGGCCAGGCAGCCGCGCGTTGTCGTTCCGGCAGCATCGATGTGGGTCACGCACTGCGTGTACGGCATCTGCGAGCAGATGTCGGTGGTGAGCAGCGTGTTGGGATTCGTGGCACAGCGCGAGTCCTCGAGCGAGCTGCAGTGAAGACAGGTGTTGGGCTGGGGCATGACGATGGAGGGATTGTTGCAGTTCTGTCCGTCGCACACAAGCAGACGCTGCTGGGCCACCAGCTCCGCGATGACCTGCGTCTCAAAGTCGCTGGCACAGCCCGCGGCAATGATTTCGTTATCCTCGAAGGCCAGGTAACACTGCAGCTGCTCCCTGTAGCTGACGCACTTGCTCGGCTTCAAGTCGACGCAGTCGCTGGACTCGCACACGTAGCACTCCTGTGCCGTCTCCAGCACGTTGCCCGTGTTGCACAGCTTGGTCGAGCAGGCGGTGCAGTTGGCATGGTTGCCGGCGGCGCAGAGCTCGCGATCGGCCTGCTCCAGATCGTCGAGGCAGCCGCGCGTGGGCAGCAGGGCGGAGTCCCAGGCGGAGCTGCGTGGATACAGGCCGGTCATGCACTGGCCCTGGCACTGGCGCGTCTGCTGCGGCGTCTCCCAGGCGCAGTCCTCGTCCAGCTCGGCGTCGCAGTGATAGCAATCGATGTAGGCGTCCAGGCTGGCGGCATTGTTGCAGCCATTCGACTTGCACTGCAAGCAGTTGGCCTCGTTCGCCTCGCAGTATGCGGCGTGTGCGCCGAGCACCGTGTCGCTGCAGCCGCGTGCCACAACCTTGCCTGCCTCGCTGAAGACCGTGCTGCAGAGCTGCTTGTTGTTGCCCTCGCAGGTGGTGGGCGTGCCCACCGTGGCGCAACTTGCCTCGTCCGTGCAGACGTGGCAGCTGAGCGGCAGATCTTGCCACTTGCCCGGCTCACCCACGTAACCAGCAGCCAGGTTAACCGTGTTGCAGTCGTTGGCCTCGCAGACGCGACAGTTGCCCGCCTGACTCGCGTCGCAGGACAGCTCCGACTGGCAGCCGCGACGCGTGCGTCCCTTCTCCAGGCTGGTCACACACGCGTCGTCCGCCTGGTAGACGGCACAGTAGCCGGCGTAGCTCGACGGCTGCTTCTCGCAGTTGGCGTCGCTGCTGGAGTCGCAGCGCAGGCAGCTGCGCCAGTCGGCGGGGTAGAGTTCCTTGTTGCAGTCGTTGGAGTCGCAGGTGGTGCAGGTCTCGCTGCTGCCGCTCAGGCAGTCGTCGAAGAGCTCGTCGTCAGTGTCCATGAGGCAGCCACGTTGCAACACGCCATCTGTTGGCGAGAAGCAGTAAGTACACAGTGAGAAAACATATTTCGAACTTCAAAGTGAATTCTTAAAACACGATTTCGTTCTATAAAACATTCCTGAAACAAGACTTGCATCTTAATTTTCATACAAATAAACAAAATCTTGTTTCTAGTATTTTTATAGATCGAACAACTTGAACAAATTGCTATACATAATTTTGTAAGTTTTCTGTATAACATTAACTATAAAACTATTAGAAAAAAATATTTTCTTGCATTATGTCCAAGATTAAAATTATTCAACTAGAATTTGCAATTTAGTTAGAGCGAATGCTGTTCCCTTATTAACCTTCATCTGATCGGAGCCCAGGTTTGAACACTGCTCGATTGGACTTAAAACGATTACATTGAAAATGTCAAGAAATATTAAAATATAAGAGTAACTAAATTATTAATAGAAAATAAAGATCAATAAACCAAAGGCTCGAGAGTTTGTTTTCTATTTTTGAGCTTCTGAATTGTGAATATATTTTTGTATTTTTCTATAATATCTAAAAACGTCATGATTTTGAGAATTTATCTTCGATATTTAATTTTTTCTGAATTATTTCCGGCTTTTTCCAGTGTTTGACTTTAATAATTCAAATTCAAACTTAATAACTAATTAATTGACACTTTGTTTTTACCGTGTCATTTGAACGAAGAGAAAACCGATATCATTGTGAATCAAAAACTGCGAATGCTGAACTAATCATAAGTTAGATAATTATAATTTAACGATCACTAGCTAAGAGTTATGATGTTGACGATGGCTGGCTTGGCATTCAATGTGTTTCACTTACCGGCAGTAATGTGCGTGATGCACTGTGGATACAAGTAGTGCTGACAGACCGTGGCCTTAATTGATTCACCTACGATGCAGCCAGACTCAGCTGTTGAATTGCATACTAGACATGAAACACCTTTCTCGCTGAGCACGTCCTTTGTGTTGCAGTTGTTGTCGCTGCACAGATACAAGTCACGACGATTCGCCTGCAGGAAACTGCGCTCCAAGTCGCTGGCGCAACCCATGCTCTCGATCTTATTATCGTCCACATGAATGTAGCACTGATCATTCTCCCTGTATGCCGTGCACGTCAATGCCGTAAGCTGGGCACAGTTCTCGCCCTCGCAGTAGTTGCAGCTGAGCCGCTTCTCGGGCACTGCGGCCTTGTTGCACGCAGCGCCCGTGCATGCCACACAATTGTCCAAGGTGCCAGCAGCACAAGCCTCACGATCGTCGTACTCCAGATCATCGAGGCAACCGCGCGCCATCTCCAGGGGCGAATCCTCGACGTTGCGCGAACGCGGATAGAGGCCAGTGAAGCAGCTGCCCTGACAGGATATTTGTCGCGTAATGTCCTCGTCTTGGCGCACACAGTTCGCCTGCTCGGAGCCATCGCAGAGCAGACAGTTCACGTAGCTGTCGAGTGCCCTGGCGTTGTTGCAACCTGTCGACTTGCAGAACTTGCAACTCGCCGAGTTCTCGTCGCAGTATTGGCCGTATTCATCGTGGGCGTAGAGTTGATCGGTGCAGCCGCGCAGCACCACCGACCCATTTGTGGCAAAGACTGTGGCACAGTTCTGGTTGTCGTTGTTGGCGCACTTCTGCAGAGCGCCCAGACTGCTGCCCTGGCAGGCGAAGCCCTCGCAGGTGTAGCAGTTGACCGGAGGCGTGGCCCATTTGCCGGGATAGCCGATGACCAGATCGCTGAGATCGACCACGTTGCAGTTGTCGCTGCCAGCGCAGTTGCGGCAATATTGCTTGTCGCTGTCGTCGCAACTGAATTCCGTCTGGCAGCCACGATATGTGGCACCATTCACCAGCTTGCTGCTGCAGCCCTGCGACTGATCGTAATAGGGACAGACGCTGGCTGTGCTGGGGGACGACTCGCAGCTGGGATCGTCGATGGAGTTGCAGCGATGGCAGCGACGGCGATCCTCGGGATAGATGTTCTTGTTGCACATCTCGCCCTCGCACACCTCGCAGTTGCCCTCGCCCTTGAGGCACGCCCTCAGCGGGGTGACGGTCAAGCTGCTGACGCAGCCACGTTCCGTGAAGCCAGCTGCAAAGGCACGAATATTTCAATTAATTAACAATGCAAAGACAAATTCTAGTTATATCTTAACCTAATCAGCAGCATTTAAAATTATTTCAATAGTAATAATAAATAATTAATTAAATAATTAATTTCTTATTTCAGCTGCACTTGAAAAATCATGTAATACTATTAATATGATAAAATAATAACTAAATAATTATTCGGGATAAATCTAAAGAGAAACCTCTGCACTAGAAATTCTGTCTGTTAAACTGGTATTATTTTTTGTAAATTATATTGCTATCAAATAGCAACTAAAGTGGAATACTTAATGCACTTCTATATAGTTTTTGATGACGTGATCAAATTTGTAAAATTTTAAATTTATATTATGAAAATTAATTCATAATATTTGGTTTTTAATTCTTTTTTGACTTCAAAAATTGAAAATGATTGTTTGAATAGCAATTTCATGATAATTATTTTTGGTTTTACTACTTATATTGAATTTAATAGTTATTAACGATTTAGATAAAATTGAAACATAATAATATTAATATTCTTTGAATATTATAATATTCAACTTTACATTTTTACAATAATAAGTGGCTAAATACTTGAAGGATTTGCGGAATCTAAGATAGCTGTGTAAACTCAGCTAAAGGACAAACTTACTTGAAAGGACGCGTGTCATGCAACCAGTGTTGGGTAACACATTGCAGTTCTCGTATTGGGTGATCTTGTTGGGATCGACAGCGCAGTTTTCATCGTCATATGAAGAGCAGACCTTGCAAGTGTTGGGCTTGGGAATGTTGGCGTAGGAATTGCAGTTGTTGCCCTCGCAGAACCACAAGGACTCTAATTTGGATTCAATAAAGTTCGCGGTGAGATCCGACCGACAACCCATCGCACTAACAGAGGCCGTGTCATCGAACAGCATGTAACAGCGGTCCGTCGGGCTGTAGTTGAGACAAACAGCCAGATTGGGTTCTGCACAGTCATCGGTATCCGTGCAGACGTTACAGCTGAGTCTGTCCACTTCGATCTCAGCCACGTTGCAGGCGTCGCCATCGCAGGCCACGCAGTTCTTATCGCTGCCTGCCACACACAGCGCCTGCTCCTCAGGATCCTTGTCGTCCAGACAGCCACGCACCAGATCGTAGCCATCTGTGCCACTCACTGGCTTCATGGCCGTCATGCACTTGCCGTTGCACTGGCGCCTTCTGGCAACCAGCTGAGCATCCGCAATGCAGTCGCCATTGACACTGGACTCGCAGTAGATGCACTGCGTATAGCTGTCGACGGTGGCGGCGTTGTTGCAGTCGTTCGAGTTGCAGTTGTGGCACTTGCCGTCAATGGCGTCGCAGTAGGCACTGAAGGCAGTCTCCACAACATTGCTGCAACCACGACTCTGCACTTGGCCGGAAGCATCGAGGACTGTCATGCAGTACTCGGAGTTGCTAGCACAGGCGAGTGCTGGCACCGAGCTGGCAGCGCAGGCTGTGGTATCGTTGCAGCTGAGACAGCTGAGGGGCAACTGTTGTCCCCAGCCACCAGGCTGGCCATCGCTTCGTCGCTGCAGATTGACCGTGTTGCAGTTCTCGCCCAGACAGCGCTGGCAGCTCTGTGGATCGTCGTACTCACAGCTCAAGGTGTCGCCACAGTCGCGCACAGTGAAGCCATCCACATCGATGCTGGTCACGCACATCTGGCCAGGACGATGCACAACGCAGAGAGCCGAGGAATCGGGCGACACTTCGCAGTTCGCGTCTACTTTGGAGTGGCAGACGTGGCAGCTCAAACGATCAGCAGCAACCGGTTGCAGCTATAACGATGAATACAACGAATGAGAAAGTGCTTTAAAACACGTGAAACTGTAATAAACAGTACTCGAAAAGCGAAATAGCGTAAAAAGATAACATAAGCTAGAAATGGTGAAGCAGGGTTGTAAATCAATGGATTTACAGCGAACACTTTATGATTTAAAACATAAATAAATTTTTAGCTTTGAGAATATTTAAATTTCATTGTTAAATACAAGTCTTGTAGCAAAATTTCAACTTTAATTGTTGTTGAAAATTGAAAAAACCTTATTTCCACATTTTTTTATCCAAAAAAAAAATCCTTCGGCACTAAATTAGGCAGAGCAAAAGTTGTAATGTAAACAAAAGTAATTTTTAACCTTTTTTGTGTAAGTTAAAATTGAAAAAGAAATGAACAGAGCAATTTCATGAAGACATTCTTCAAGTTTTAAGTTTGACATTTGGATTCCTTGAATTAATTGGAATTGAGAATGTTTCTCTTCTTTATAAAAATCAAAAACAATATTACTTTAACAATTTGTCTGTTGGCCTCAGTTTTCATGATTTTAACAATTATTTTCTTTGTGTTCAAATAATTGTCTTTGTTTCTGTGCATAACTTACATTTGTGTTGCAATTGTCGCCGTTGCAGGTGGTGCATTTTGTGGCATTGCTGCCGCTCTGGCACTCGAGGTAATCCTCTGCCTCAAGCGTGGTCATGCAACCACGTTCCGTGTGTCCATCGTCACGCAGCAGGGTGTAACAATCGCTGTTCAGGGGATGCGAGCATTCGGTCTTGCTGACCAACAGATTTGGGGCAATAGCACAATTGTCAGCATTGCGGGAGCTGCAGAGGATGCAGCTCTTGGCAGCGGGCAGAGCAGAGATCACATTGCAATCCTCGCCGGTGCAGAGCCAGAGACGCTTCTCGCCCTGCAGCAGAGCAGCATCGCTGACGTTGAACTGACTGAGGCAGCCCATGTCGGAGATTTGTCCAGACTCATCCACTTGAATAAAGCATTGCTCCTTGTCGCCGTTGGCTGCCACGGCGCGGCATGTTTTCGATTGCGGACTGGCGCAGTTACCGTCAGTGCAGAAGTTGCAGCTGCCACGCACTCCGATCTCAGCCGTGTTGCATTTGCCGGTGCTGCATGCCACACAGTTATCCAAAGTGCCAGCGGAGCAGGCCTCGCGATCATCATAGTCCAAGTCATCGAGGCAAGTGCGCACCAGCTCCAAGGGGGAAGCCACATCGTTGGTGCGTGGATAGAGAGCCGTGATGCACTGCTCGTTGCAACGACGTGTCTCCGTTACCAGTTCGGTGTCGAAGACACAGTTCTCATCGGTCTCAGCGTCGCATACCCAGCAATCGATCAGCTTGGAGTTATCCTTCAGATTGTTGCAGCCATGCGAGTCGCATTCATAGCAACTGTTCTCCTGTGCGGCGCAGGACTCTGCGAGGCTGTCGCTGCATCCGCGCTGAACGACGACGCCATCCTCAAACAGTGCCACACAACTCTGGGCATCGTTGCCCTCGCATTTCTTCAGCAGGCCCGCACTCGCGGCGCAATCCTCTTTACTTGAGCAGATGTAGCAGTTAATTGGACCTGTGTGCCAACTGTGAGTCCAAGCATCTGCAAAGAGCAACCTTGCATAAATACATTGCGTCATATGTTGAATACATTTGTATATTTTTGTTTATTTATTCAAATATAGACTTTGGTTTTTCATTATTTCATAACTTTGGGATAAATACATTATCCTATAAAACTTTTCTAATAAACAATGATAAGAAAATATATCTGAAAAAAATGTGGATATAAATTTACTCAATATGGAATTTAAAAAGATTTTTTTTACTATTCCATTACTTTGAAATAAATGCATTGTTTTATATAAATATATATTATCATCATTGTGTTGATTAGATAAGATGTCCTACAAAAGTATTGATCCATTTAAGAGTTAATTATTATATTACTTTCATTTAGTAGACCAATTGAAGTTATTTTAAATTTAGGTTTGTTTCATAAAATATATTTATTTTAATTTAATTTTATTTTGCTTTGCAACAATTTAATGTTATTCATAATTTATTTATTTAGCAATCATTTAATTATTTATTGAATTTGCTATTATAAGGCTTGAAAACTATTTACTGTGATCCAATATTAAATATGGTTGTCCATCGATTATTCATCATCTATTTATTGTCATCATTTATCTATATGTATATAAAGTGTGTATTTATAAACTAAAAACCCCCTAATGTTTTTATGGTATATTTGGAAGTATGGCATTGAAAGTGTGCGAAAAATCAGCGCATAACACTGCTGTTGCTCGATTGGCAATCAAATCTCTATAAAGTGTAATCTATTTCACTTGCTATACCCTACAACCAAAAAATAACGATTACTAATGACTGCAACAAAAATATAATATTTCACAATAATTTAAATACACACTTTCGAATTATTCAAATTAATTATTCAAATATTGGTGCTAAATAAAATAATTCCATAAAAACCAAATTTAGAAAAAAATATCATATGTATATTGTTTTAAATTAATTATTCATTTGCGTTAAGCTAAGCTGAGCTCTAAGGTACAAAATGTTATAGATTTTTTTCAGATCAGCTTCGAATCGTCGAACTGGCTTAGAAAGTATCAACCATTTGGACATTAAACGCTTTTCTGGCTAGTTGCTAATCTTCGGGCTAGTTTTATCGCTGAAACAATTTGTTGCCTTGTTGTTTATGGTCGGCAATCAAATAGCGCTATCGCCAATAGCTTTACAACGTCCCATATATGTACTATATTGTTAGCATGAATGTCGTACATAATATTTAATTGGTCAAGCAAGCACATACTTCTGATTACATAACCACTCATTGTATAAAGTGTGTTTTAAGATTTCATTAGAATTAATCAGATGCTATAAATCTGTGCTCCAAATATAAACGACCACCTGCGATTTCGCAGGCTTAAAATCGTGCTAAAGTCCAAAATCCATAATCTATTAAACTAACGCCAAATAAATCCATTAACTTGTGATAATATTTAGGGTACTTATGGTTTATTAACAGAATTATGGTTTTCGATTTCAAAACAATATTTTCAAGCACTTTCAATTAATTTTATTTCAATTTCATTTATTAACTGATAAATTGGATATTTTTAAAACACTTTGAGGTTATTTTTTTGTACAAAATTTCAGAGTTCATCACATGAAAAACCATTATAAATTGATAAGCATTATCATAAAAATGCTATTATGAGTCATAAGCGTTATCTAATTAAACATCCGCTTAAATGCGATATATTTTCTGCTATATTTCGAATTCAGCTAATGTGCCAAACAAAAAAATATTTTTATTTTTATTGAAGTCGCATTTTTTAAATGTTTTTTCTTGATATATATGTTATATATATATTTCAATGCATAACTCGTTATTATGTTTTATTATTATATCCTAATTTTGTACTATCCATATTTTGTACAATAGCTTTTAGTTACACAACATTATAGAGTTCATTGCAAAAGTTTTCAATAATTTAGCTTTTAACTTATTTATTTAATCCGTGAATTGTTGCAACGAATTTAATTGGAACAATATGGCACTTTATTTCATAAGATGAGTATTGTTATCAATTATTGATTTTTATTTATTTTTCCTATTTCAACGATCACTTCACTAGCACATGGTATTATCCTTGATGAAACGTACCGCTTGGATTAATGGTATATAATACCAGAAGTAGCAGGGCTACTCCTGTTGTGGTCAGTCTCATGATCGATAGGGTTTTACCCGACACGTATAACCCACAATATTGGAATCGGGTAACTAATTTTGTGGCCAGTCTGGCAGCGACTTTTATAGACTTATCGATGGCCGTATCAGCGAAATAAAGTTATTGCCATCCAATAACCACTATGATTATATGACAGTGTTGCCGAATGTCCGATAAAGCGAATTTCTGTTAGCTGTTATTTATAACACCGACTATGCCGACTACACTCTACGCTGGGAATTAACATAAAAAGCACAAACAAAATTCAGGAAGATAAGCCAAAAAGGCGTCGTATAATCACAGAATTTAGCCAGAAACACGTTTATATTCGTGTACGAGTTGTTTCGATTTTCGTCACATAGATAAGACGACGATAACCCAATAATTTTGCGATTGCAGGTTCAAACTGAGTACACATACATATACGAGTATATGGTTTTTATGACTATTATGCAGACTAAAGGCCATGCACAAGCGCTTAGGACCAAGTTTATTGGCATACTGACTGATTCAATGAACTGCCAGGAAATGCAACAGCTATTAATCAGGAATGTCAGTGCACTTAAGTTTATTCTTTATCACATTTTTTTATAATTCATTTTGTTTATTTTTTTATCACTAGATAGCTTTGTCAAAAGGCACTGATCGATAGAGACAAGTGCTCAGAATCCTGCAAAATATCGGACAAGGGATTTTGAATTATTTAGCTGCATTTTTGGGTGTTGTCAAGCGCTTTATATCGCTGGGTTTCTCATAAGATTTCGCAATGGCCGCTAATCTACTGGAATTAATCATATTAGTGATTGCTATTATTGTATTGAATGTTGAGACGCCTGGACTGTGGATTAAGCTAAGTTAAATTTTAGTATTCCTGTAATTAAAAATATGTGATTGTTACTTATACAATTTTTTACTTATATACTAACTGTGGGAAACTCAAATTTTATATTTATGTAAAGCTATTTTTTGTTATGCTTTTAATTGAATTAAAGTATTTTCTACTTTTTGTTCTCGAAGTTAAACGAACTTATAAAATTCGTTATTATTGTGCCGTAAGTGGCTTGTAAAGCCCATTGTAAGTATTGTAATTGTGTGCTTCTTTATCAGCTTTATCGTTATTTATGAACATGAACAATCGCTTAGCAATTATTAGATTAGCATTAGTAGTATGATAGAGGGAAGGTCGTGGGAACTTGGAGCCACAGCAGTTAACCCAACGTTTTTTCCCCAATTATTTATTGTGGTTATATATAAATAAAAACTAGCTGAGAAATAGCCAGAAAAACTAAAACATTTTTGATAGAAAAACTTGTGGCACTATTGGGCTTTACTGTTGTTGTTGATGTTATTGGACTCTCCGTTGGCGAAGATGGTGCCTCGGTTGTAGTCGACGTCGTCGAAGAAGTGCTGGTACTGGAGCTTGTACTAGAACTTGTACTAGAGCTGGTACTGGAACTTGTACTAGTGCTGGTACTAGAACTTGTACTAGTGCTGGTACTAGAACTTGTACTGGAGCTGGTACTCGTACTTGAGCTAGAGCTTGAGGTGGAACTCGTGGTGTCCACTGGTGACTCTGTTGTTGTTGTCCGCTCATCCAGCAGCTGATCGTTGCAATGTGCCAGTTCCAAAGGATCGCACAGCTGACAATTTACATTCGCCAAGCAGGATAACTGCTCCGACAGGCTCAGAGAGCAGCCGCGCTCCACTCGTTGATTCGTGATGCTGGTATAGCAAAGGTTGCGTCCACTGTGAGAAATAGGACATCTTTGGGCAGTCAGTTGATCAGGTGCGGTGCGACAACGAGCATCCTTTAAGAGGGAACAAATTACAGCCAATGACTTGCCTTTGCACTCTACTCACCTCTGTGTCGAGGCACTGCAAGCAGGATAATTGGCTGGAGGATACATTGTTGCAACTGTTGGTTACACAAATCTCGCATTGAGCGCGCGCATTGTGTTTGCAGTGCTGTCGCAAGTTATCTTCTAGCATCTCCAGGCAACCTTGGGCCTGCACCATGCCCCCAAGGAAGACGCTGACGCATGCGTCCAGTTGATCCACACATTGCTCCGTGGCCTGGTAGCTGCTGCGCTGGCAATTGATGCCTCGACAGTAGAGACATGACTCCGATGCCAGCAGAAGTCCTGCTTGCAGCAAAGGCCACAGAACGAAGAGAATTGCACACTTCCTCATCGACATTGGAACTAATTCACTTGGCATTTGGTCAGGCATTGATTTGACCATCACTTTATATAAGCTCGGTTGCACTCGAGAGTGTTTTCGATTGATCTGAAGTGGAGTGAAGTGTTTAAACAAACTGTTGGTCCTGATTAGCCGGATTTTCTGATGCCTTTCGATCAAGTAGTACAAATATCTGTAACTACCATCAAAGTCAAGCGCATTGATAACCCATTAATGCACATTAGTCGTGTTACTTGTCACTTTTGTTTACTTACCTCTTTAACATTGTGTAATCTATTTGTCATTTAACTTCTTTTGCAAATGCTTTGAATGCACATTAGTACTTATAGTATTATACAAAGTATTCCTTAGTCAAAAGTAAACAAACATGTTTACGACTATTATGGAAGTTTTTCATCGAAAAAAGTTTTTTGAGGTTTTTGTTTTTAGTGATGGTAGCGTGATTATTTACAAGTAAATACAAATAACTTATATTTAATTCATGAACACAATATTTGCTTGCCCGAAGCGCCGTGCAACTGTAACACTTCTCAAATATTTAAATTGATGATTTTAATGTATTTTTTATTCAACATTGCAACTTATAGTATCTGTCTAGTATATCAAACTTGAAATTGATTAAATATGATAAAAAACTTGAGTAAACATTTGCAATGGAATTCGAATACATTCAATTAATTGATACGAAAGGAAATTTCATTTTGTTGACACCATAGAATTTAAGTAAGTTATTCAATACTTATATTTAACAATATTCATATTTCTGTAACGATACATTATATTTGCATCTTGGTATTTGTAATTAACTCAATTAAGAACCATTTGGATTTATCGATACAATATTTCTAATAATTTATTCATTTAGTAATTTAACATAATATTCAAGTTTCTATAACGAAACATTTTATTCGCATCTTGGTATTCATAATTTACTCAGTTAAAAAACATTTGGATTTATCAATACAATATTTTTATCAACATATTTTTGATCATAAGTTCAGAACATTGTCGAACGTAATAATATTGTAAAATAAAAAACTACTCATGCTGAATTTTTAAGTATATTTTTCATTATCTTGTAGTAATCATTGCTCAAAATAATTGCATAATTGCAAATAATAATTATTTTTTTTGTATAGTACAGAGTGTGTTTCTATCTCAAAAAGCGAATGAAACGATTGCCCGCACTTGAATCCGTTGAAACGTTCACATTGTTGCAGCCTCGAATGTCGCCGGGTGAACACAACACGCAGTTGGCATCATTCAGGCAACTCATTTGATCGGTCAAAGTTGTGGAACAGCCTCGAACAATGCTGCTGCTCGAACCAGAGGACTTCACATAGCAATAAGAGTTGACTGCAGTGGGAGCAGCACAAGAGGTAGGTTCCAAAGTAGCCGCATTCTCAGCACAGTTTGTGTCCTGTCGATGGTCGAATTGATACAGAATTATGAAATTTGTCTATAGGAGTTTTGTATACATACAGTACTGGCATCACACTGCACACAGGCATACTGTCTTGAGCCCACATTGTTGCAGCGATCCGAGTTGCACTTGTGGCAGGAAGCATTGGGTCGAGACTCACATCGCTGACGTAGTTGCACAGGAATCTCCAGGGAGCAGCCTTTGTAGAGCACCTTCGCTGCTCAAAGAAAATTTTATTGGATTTTGTGAATCCATCAGCTAATTAAACTCCAGCATAATCCACACCTACATTCATCGTATATCGTCACACAATAGTCCAAAGAGTCCACGCAAGTTTGCTCCTGGTTCAGCGTTGTTCGCTGACAATTGATGCCATAACAACTATAGCAGCTTGTAGCTATATTCGCTTTGGCAAATCCTGTCGAGCAGACGACCAACAGGAGCGTACCAACAACTGATGTAACCTTCATATTAGAATTTCAACTGTCCGCTGGTCTGCAAATAGGTTCACCTTTTATAGCCTGTGAAGTGCACTTGACGCCAGTTATATGCACTGCAAAATACTTGAGAGCTAGCAAAAGTGTAGCACCTACAGACCTAGCTTTACAGCTGATAACTCAGAGATAATGCTTTGAGTATATTTTAGATAGTTGCATAAAAAATAATGTGCATTTCGTTTATAACCGTGTTACTGCAAACTGTATTGTTGGAGATATATTAAAATTTCGATTATTTATTAGATTTATTTATGGAATTTCCTATGCCTACAAGTAGTAAATACTATTTAATTCATTCAAATTTTTCGATTTCAAAATAATTAATTTACTTTAACTTCTTTTATATATTAACTTCTTCATTTATAAAATAATTTGTATATTTAATTGTCTTATATTAATATATTTATTTCCATATTTATTTCTATATTTTTAAATTATTTTTGTTTTGTTAAATAAATAAAAATATTATATATATATAAATTCATGTATAAATAATTTATTAAAAATTCATTTTTTTGATTAATGATTTTTTTTTTTAAGCAATATTTAATTATATTTATTATTTTCATTCAAAATCTTATTCATTGTGACACAAATCAAAACGAAATATTGAATCATTCCCATTTATTAAATATGCTATTATCATGAATTATGATACATCGTTATAATATAACTTTTAAATGTTTAGTTAAAATTAATGTGAATCGAAGACTAAACGAGCATTTTTAATAATTGTAAATCAACTATTTTGCTGGCATTTGACAAACACATTATGGACAGCAAAATAAATCAAATATTTATCATCGACTGATGATTTTGGAGTATGTTTCAAAGCAACAGTTTTTGAGCACATTTGAGTAGTAAATGGCATTTTGCAAATGAACCTTATCATGACTCTCGTGCTTTACTTGTCAAATAATGAATTTATGGAATTTATTATAGGAGTTTTATTTTTAAATCGAAAGATGATTCCTTTTTGGTGTCTCTTGACTGTTTGAAGTTGCAAATTTGATAACGAGCTTCCTCACAATTTATCCAAGCAAAATGAAATGTTTCATATGTAAATTGATTTAGGCATGCTTTTAAACTATATAACTGAGTTACTCGTATCTGCATATAATTTAATTGATTTTTGCTTGTTTGTTTTTGAAGCAGACCAAGCAAAAACAGACGATGGCCCGCAACTATCTTCCCCTGACGATAAGCGGAAAACCCCAAAAAAATAAATTATTTGTGATTGACTTGTGCAGTGATTGCGTTTATTTTCGATTAATCATTAAAATGGTAAATTATTGTAGTACTCGCAGAGCCAACAGGGAAACTACCCCGAGCAAGGGAGCAAACAGTTGCTGGCCTTGTGATGCCCCCGATTTGTAGTCCAGGTTGTAGTTGTTGCACGCACTCTTGCCTTCTGCTATTTCCGGCAGACAAAGGCTGCAGCTGGAGTCGTTCAGGCAACTCTGTTGCTCCTTCACACTCAATGCACAGCCTCGCTGAACACTTGTTCCCTCGACCTTCACATAGCAATAGGAATTGCTTGAAGTAGGCGCCGCACACTGCGAAGGACTCACACTGGCTCCTTCCGTATTGCATTTGGAGTCCTGTGTGAAATTGAGCGTAAGTAAATTCGCACCAGTTGATTGGAATAATTTCAGCACTCACCTCTGAACCATTGCATTGAATGCACTGGAAATCAATGCGTCCCAGATTATTGCACAATTCACCATTGCACTTCTGACACTGCTTGTCCCCAGCATCGCACTTGGCCTGAGCCGCCAGAGAAAGCTCCAGCAGACAACCCCTCTCGCTGACCATGACTACAAAGCGCAATAACAGTATACATACAACTGTGTCTTTCTGATAATGAGTAATTGTACTTACATCCCTCATAGGCTGTCACACAGATATCCAGCAGATCGTTGCACTCCACAGTCGCATTTTGAAGCGTGGTTCGCTGGCAATTGATGCCTTCGCAGCTGTAGCAACGACGTGGACTACTACCGCTCACAGCTGAATCCCTCAGCTCGGCTGCCGCCAGGCAAAGGCATAGAAGCAGGATAACTCCGGTCGGGGACATCATATTTGATGGGCTGACGATTTAGAACTGAAACATGTTGCTTAACTGACCAAAAGACATGTCGATTCAATTGGCGGCACTTCAGAATATTGCTTACAATATTTTCCATAACGAGTTGGGAAAATCTGATAACACTTGCTTATAGTATAGTCGATTATATTCGAGAGGCTCCTCGAGAGCAGTCAAGGTAAGGAAGTAGTTCTGCGGGCGAAAAGAAAGATTTAGTTAAATTATAGAGACATCAAGATGCCCTCTCAACTAAACAATGTTAATTTATTTCATTGAACATAAAATTCACTGAATCGCAGTTTTTCAATTTAAAATTCAGTCATATATATTCTTTTAAATATCTTTAATATATATCTTCCTACTCGATTTATTTTTTATTTTTAATTAAATATGGCCTGTAGGGTGTTTGCCTAGTCATGCTTACAACACTTAACTTCTGTATATTCCGCAAGATATTATTTCTAAGGTTAGTGTGACAATGTTTTGTTTACCATGTTCGCAAGTTGGCCAATATCATAAGTAGCTTTTTGAAGCCTTATCTACCCCGATAGAATAGACACATATCCGTCAGTTCAAAGTTTCTGTGATTAGTTTGTTCAAATGATTCACAAATCAGGTGTATTGCTTGTAATGCCAATTGAAAGTACTTGACTACTTGGAAATAGTAAATTTGTTGTTTTGTAATTATTTTTTATGACTCTTTCCAATTTTCGCCATGTGATGTTAATCAACAGCTCTTTAATTTTTTCCAGTGAATCATTAAGTATAGCCCAATTGTTTTATATTGGCTCAGCTATCTGCCGGTTATCAGCAACGGGTGCGTAAATTTATGATGTTCGAAAGTAAAGTAGCATGTGAAGCCTTCGACAAAATTTATAACACATACGAGGCCTTAAATATGAGCATTACTCAACATATCTCGGTAAAATCAAATGCATTGACATGTGTTTCTAACAGCCGACAACAGATACACAGATATGAAATCATGTCAAAAGTGTACTACAAAATAATTAACTTAATTGCCAAGTTTGCTTCTACCGTTCAAATCAGCTGCTTATCTGTGAACAGGTTTAAATTGTGTTGAATTTGTTAAGTTTTTTAGTTACGAAAATGAGTCAGAAAATATTTCGTTTGTTAATTGCAATCAGATAGTAAATGCGACTTGATGTTCAGGTGTCTTTTAACGGAAACAACAGCAAAATTAAGTAAGAATGGGATATTTCCCTGTTAAGTTGGCATAGTATCTCCTTGTTCACAGCTTCTGTTGTTTTTTGTCTTCCCTTCATCACACTTTGCTTTTTCAACTTCTTGCCCAAGTTTTTGCCAACTTTAATGCGAAGGTCACACTCTAAAAGTTCACTTCTTTCAAATTAAAGCACAAACTGTACTTATTTGCATGCATTTCGAGCAGATTTTCTTTACAGCCCGCTGCAAACGGACGGTAAGTATGCGGAGATTACGTTATACAATCGCACACAAAAATGAAAAAAATGAAAAAGAGAAAAGCTGCGAGAGAAAAACGAAAATGAAAATAATACAACCATAACAAAGAAATATGCAAAACAGATGAATTGGGGATAAAGGAGCGCCACAGAAACAATGAGAAAAGCGCCAGCAAAAAATGGAAAAAATGGGGAAAAGTGAAAAAGAAATACAAAAACTGAAATCGTTATAAAAATTGTAACTTTATTTTACCACCGGGACAAGTTTGGGATGTGTCCTTAAAATACTGTGGGGGTGGCAGAGCTATGTTAAAGACAATGCAAAGACATAATGAAAATGAAAGTTGTAAGGGGCTTGTAGCAACAACAAAGTAAATCCACTTATAAACATATCAAAACAAAGCCGGAAGTGGACTTTTTGTACTCCGGTAAGTATCGCATCTAGAGGTGGCTTCCAAGTTCCAAGTCCTCAATGAAATGGACAAATGGACAGCAAAGGCAACAACAGCTGTGCACTGGCAACATTCATGGATCTCTAATATAAAAGTGTTTGTCAAATGACAGCTAAATAAATATAACTATTCGAGTACTCAGTGTGGCATTTGAATTGCAATTCAAATTCAGAAATACGAATTCCAAATTCAGCAACTGTGATGTCATGCAGTTGTCACTTGCAGCTCATCGATGGATTTGCATCTTTGAGATACAATTGCGAATATTTGGTTTATTATCTGGTTATTGTGCATATCTGTGGCAATCAATTTGCAAGTAGTTATATTATTTATGCAACACAAATATTGCTGCCACTCAAACAGATACAAATGTCATTTGTTATGCATAGACTGCGTCTATCTCTCAGATACAACTCTTGCGACCTGTCATTGCCTGTCTGATTCCATATCCAACTACATTTGCCTGTTTGTGATTTCGATTAGTTTTTCGTTGCAAATAATTTACTGCCGATTGCAGGGACTCCGTGGGGTCCACTTATCCAAAATGCTGTTTTCTCGCCATCGCCATCGCCTTTGAATCATTTTGGCAATATGCAATACTTGTTGTTGTGATTGCTTGATTGATTGATTGCCTGGTGGAATGCGCGTGGTGCTCCGCTGGCAATTCATGTTGCGAATACGCCTCGTTGTTCCGCATACGCATGCCGTTCATTTCCTTTGCCACGTTCTGCTCTGCCTGCGGTCACACCACACATAACGGTCAGCCTATTTCAATAACTCTATCCGTCTCTTTCTCGCTCACTCTCTCACTCTCTGTCTCTCTCACTTGCCATCTCCCTCGTCGGCTGTTGTACACGTGTTTGTAATTGCGTTTATTGTGCGTTTGAGATTTGTAATTCGCTGGTAAGCGGTTGTGTCTGCATCTGTGTGTGTGTGTGCGTCTGTGTATCTGTGTGTGTTTGAGCTCTGACGCCGCCGTGTTGATTGAAAATGGCTTAAGCAATCGACAGTTGATTGGCTGATTTGATTGTTAGTGTTGCAGTCGCCTTGGCTGCTGTGGCGTCTGTTGAATGGCGCGGATTAGTTTTGCAACTACGCCTTGAGCTGTTTACGATGGGCTTTACTCAAGCGCACTTATAGACCTGTAAATCTAGTTGAGGGATTTCACTCATGTGTATCAGACTATTAAGTTACTTATTCGCTGATGACTTTAAATTGAATAAAATTTTGATCAATTTAATGTACAACTTCAAAATTTCTTTATAATACACTTCTTTTTGACAACACAAATTTATTTGTCGTAGTTTTAAAATTAAAAAAAAAAATTGGCTGTGCGTCGGCCGGGAATCGAACCCGGATCAACTGCTTGGAAGGCAACTATGCTGACCATTACACCACCGACGCCACTTGAGGATCAACGACTCCATACTAAATCTTAATCTAATCTTTCCAACTTTCACTACTTTTGATCGCAGCCTGAATGTGAACTTTGAACTGTAAGGCTTTCATAAAAATCAAAACCCAATTAGGTATTTCCCACACTTAATTTTTGTATTAATAAAAATTGATAACGAGTATTTCTCAGTCGAGCACATACGACAGCAGCTTCTTCAGAATTTTAAAGAATAGTTTACCAATAAATAATACCACGCGCACCATTCACGTAGTTAACTTTTATTACTCCAATAAATTAGAATATAAATTTGAGGATTACATTGATGTTTATTTTAATTTTTTCAAATAATTAACAATTGAATAAATTGTACTATTTTAGTATACCATTAAAATGAACTTTCTGTAATTCCATTTATTAGGATTGCCGTATATATACTATATATATCGGTAATTTATATTTTTGGCAATCACTTATTCTCGAATATTGGTTTGATTTACATAGTTGACTATTATAAAGTTCACATGAAATAAATTAACAGGAAAACTATGAATTCATAGAATGAATATTTTATTCTTTTCTAAAAATTAACACTGAATGAATTATGAATATTTTACTACTTGAGTAAAATTAGTTTTAATTAATTCTATTTATTTGGATTTGTATTTTTGCACACTTTTATAAACTTTTGCAACCACTTAAGCATTCGAATATTAGTTTCATGAACGCCAGCTGGCAATTTAAGAAGGAATTGAAAAATTAGCCACTTTCGAATGAGTTTGCTTTGCCTCTTTGCCAAGTCACTCAGTCATACACACAAGCACACATACAATTCTTGTACATTTCTTCGACATTTGTGTGTCAGCTCAGAGTTTCTTTGCGTCTGCCGCTGAACCCTGACCCAAATGCATATTTCCCCAGCAGGCTGGGGCAAGGTGGCAAGGTGGCAAGGTGGCAGGGGGACAGGCTGCTGGCGCTACCTTGCGGCGGCGAAGTGCCTGGCTACAAACATTTTTGCGGATGGAAGCCGCCACGAGCACCACTTTGTTTCGGACGGCTTGAGCGGGGGTGCGCACTAGCTGAGGGGAGGTGCTGGGAGGGGAAAACGAGTTGAGTTTGTTGTGAGGTAAAACGTAAACATAAATAAAAGCCAAGCTGGCAAACGGCCACGAAAGAAACGTAAAATGCCGCAAAATGGCGCAAAAGAAAATCCACTTTTACAGTAAAAGTTCTCTGTGGCATCGCCGTTGTTGTTGTTGTTGTAGTTGTCGTTGTAGTTGTTGTTGTAGTTGTTGTTATAGTTGTTATTGTGGCTGTTACCCTTACCGAAATGCAGCCATTAGTTGACCTGAAAAGGCTTGGCCCAGCTCTGAAGTGGCGCTCTCTTTTAGTGGCTTCATATACACTTCAGTATTTAACATAAACAAATATAAACAAACTACATCAAGTGTATAACAATTTGCCCTCAGACTTCGTGCGTGTGTGTGTGTGTGCGTCGAGTGTGTAAATATGTGAGTGTTTACAATTCTTTACTGCCAAGATTACAGCTCAGCTCAGGCAGCTGTCAGCTTCTGTTTGGTGTGTAAATTAGCAAGTGCGAGTGTAAATTGTGTTCTTTGTTAAAGACGTCAAAGGTCAATCGGAAGTCTGGCTGTAGCAAATATTCACACACCAAATAAGAAGTTTCATTGTATGTTATTATATTTTAACCTACATTCATTTAACGTCTTTACTATAAATTATGAATAGCAGTAACACCAGCAGATGATTTATGAAATAATCTTGGATATTTTTAATTTAATTTTTATATTCATTTATCATAGCTTTACTGAATAACTTAAAATATGATCGATTATACTAATAATACGAATTCGATAGAAATATTTTAGTTTACAAAACCTTATTGAATTTTATATCGAAAGATCATTTTATTCCTATTATTTATTCCAGGATTGAGGCTTAGAATTTATTTCTATAGTACATAGGATAAAAGCAAAATTGACAAAGGACTTCTAGGTGTTAATTACAATAATAAATATTTATATTTGTTAGTTGAAATACAATTTTGTATCTTTAATATTTTAAAATTAAACATTATTTCGACTTAACAATCATTTTAACTGAATAACTAAAAAATGAATAATACGAATTTTAAATATGTAAAACATTTTTGTTTAATTTTTTTTTAGCAAACATTTTCATTAAATATCTGAAAATACGAATGCTTATATAAATTACATAAATATACATTCATAAATATATTATATACATTTTCAATTAATAAATATTTCGTTGAATAAAATGTTGGATTCTTTAAAATGAACTGATTCTTTAAATTAAACTCATGAAATACTTGTTTGACATATTGCTACAGATGCTCCAATAAAAATTAGTTCAGCTTTCACATGAATTAACAACATTTGGGCAAATGGTTGGAGGTGGTTCTTACTTTGCCTAACTAATTGCAATTATCTGAAATCATGACTTGTTCAGTGACAAGCTGGCTGATTGCCTGAGATCATCATTTACAGCAATCGCGACGCGACAACTTCTGCTTGGAGTTGAGCAACCACATCCTCAGCCTCAGACTCAGACTGGGACTGGGACTGAGACTGCGACTGCTACTGGTAATGGACAAGCTGTCACAGCACGATAACCAGATCAAGCTCAAGCTCTGGTGGCCGAGCACCCTTGGGTGGCCGGTTTTGAGTAGTTTGCGACGTAGCGCAATCAAAACTGCCATGATTAATGTCAACACAAATGACATAAACCATGGATCTGGTCATGGCCATGGCCATGGCCAGGAGGCAATTCCACCTTCCCGTCGCAACAACTGGAAAAACTCGATGCAATTATTGATGGATTATTTACTGTCAGCACTGTCCGTTATGACAATGAGATATGGCCACAGGGCAACCAGGCTCCAGTCTGCTTCGAGAGTATATATGGAGAATGCGTCTGGCATTTGTCTGCACGGAATGACAACACGGCTAGACAAGAAGATCAAGCCCAGTATCTGCAGCCCAGCTCCCAGTTTCAATTCCCCCTCGATAGCATAGTCATTGCATTTTCTTAGGCATTTGCCACTGACTTGGCAATTTACGGGCGCAATTATATTGTGTATATGAAGTAGATGTGGATGCCACACGGTGTGGCAGGAGTCATTAGTATTCAATATTCAATAACTAGCATTGATGCATTAATTGCGCGTAATCATCCGCCGTATAAATAACCAACAAACTGATGGAAGAAAGCCCCACAGTTGTTGTTGTCGTTTTTGTTTTTGTTGTCGTTGTCGTTGTCAGTCGCCTCATTTGCATAGACATCGCATATTTGTGTAATTATGCGTGGAAATTACAATGCGATCAGTTGCAGGAGCAATCGACGAAGGCAGAAGGCAAAGTTGATGGTGGAAGGGCGACAGACGGACCTCCGTGAGGTTGTCTTGCCCATCCTCATGCGTCGCATAGCTTCTTGTCATGCCGTGAGACTTTTGCCGCCAGACGCAGGCATTGGCCGTTAATTATGTTGACAGCGTTGACATCAAGGGAGACGGAGCAGGGGACCACCGGCAATGTCGTCAATCGATAAGCGTTTTATCGCCCTGAATGATAATGCCGCGAACCGTCGCCCCTTCTAATGGACAATTTGTGTTTTTGGTTTGACCGACCAATTAACAATTTAATATGCAAAGCGTCAAATCAGAATGCTGAATGCGCCGTTAGATAAGGGAAATAAGGTAATTGTCAAATAAATCATTGCGTATTCGATTTAAAATATGTATAAATATGACAAATTAATAATCGTTTTAAAAGTTGATGAAGCATAAGGCGCAGACAACCGGAATGCGTAAATAATATTTAAATGCATAATGATGAGAAATAAAATGAAAAAAAAAAAAAACAAAATACTGGTTTGTGCGTCGGCCGGGAATCGAACCCGGATCAACTGCTTGGAAGGCAACTATGCTGACCATTACACCACCGACGCCACATGATAATCTTAAACTTTGCACTCAATCTTTGCATCATCGCAAGCCAAATAAAGTCCTTAAGAGATTACCATATTAAATTATTAAGTTTGAAACGATTATATTCAAAATGAAAACTGAATTTATTGCACTTTATTTCGCAAGTGTTGCGTAACATTTGCTCAAGATGGTAATTGTTTTTGTCAGCATGTTGCACATTTTGCACTTTAACTTTGTTAAATCATCCAAGCACTTTGTTGTTTAGATAAACACAAAAATTCGCTTAAAATTTATGGTTGGCCACAGGCAAAGTAAAATGCAATTTATGTTGATTGCTTATTTGCTTTGAGAGTAATTTGTTAAATTCGTTTGCCCACCGTCTGCAGCTTGTAGGTGTCTTGGCGTAGGTGTTAAAGGTCAACTTGCAACGAGTTGTTGCAGCTGCCTCTCGTTGAGATTGCCTAATGCCAAATGCCAGCCTCCAATGCTTGGATCTTTATTATGTGCTTCTTGACAGCCCAACAACAAGCTGCCTCTCACTTCCTCTCTCTCTCCCTCTCTCTCTATTTATCTCTTTCTGCCTCTCTATTTGCTTGTGTATGTGTATGTATGTGTGTGTGTGTGTGTGTGTGTGGCACATTCGCCAGACTTTTTGACAAACTTATTAAAAAAGTTTCGCCTGTTGGAAAATATCATCATTAACAGCCTCGCTATTCTGATGTGCTCGTCATTGCCAGACATTTGCTTCAAAAGTTTTGCCAGTTTTTCTTTAATTATAAAGTAATACTCGTACTATGCGCTACTATGCAAATGGGCGTGGCAGTTTATGTGCAAATAGTTGGCGCTGTTTTCTCAATTTCCCTATGTGCTGTGCAATATCATTAATATCTGGTATTACTTGATTTGGAGACTGAGATGATATTTTTTTGTTCTTAACATATATATATTTTTATCATTGTTTATTAAACATGTTCATATTTGTCCCATCTCAATAGCATTCGCCAGAGTAGAGGATATTCTATTAGTTAAGCATTCTGCACTATAAATTCCTTATTTGCTTTTGTGTCCTTCCGCCATTGTCTTCTGTTGTTTTTATTAAAAATTTTAATTAAAAATTTTGCAGAATATTATTTGGCCAACACACATCTGCAGTCTCACACATTAACACGCAGAATTTAATAACTCGTACATTTTTGCAGCAAGCGAAAAGTCGAATAATTTATGCGCAAGGCAAATTTGACGTCGCAACTTTGGATGCCCTGTAACTATGAAATAACTATAAATTAATTTTAAATAAAAAATTAATTAAAATTTAATTGAAAGAAAAAAGGGTTTTAATTTAAAATATTTTATTATGTATAGAATTTAAATAATTGAGAGCATGTATTCAGGCACTTTTGGTGGTTATTCGAATGCACTTTAGCTAAACTTTTTTAAAGGGTTGTTTTATTGAAGGAACCCTCGGAGTCTATGGTCCAAAAATTGCATGCATTGTGGAGGTGTCCTTGGCCCCCTCTCTTTCCCTTTCTCTCTCCATTCTCCGTTTGTCTCTTAGTTTCCGCTGGCGTCCGCTGTGCGTGCGGAAATTAAAGGCATGAAGTTAAATGTCCAGGCGACAATGTCCTCATCCACTCATAATTGCCTTGCGGTGCTTTGGCTAATAGAATTAGAATGCGCTCCATGGCCAATTTTCAGCAAATTTGTTGTTCAGCTCGACGCTGCCACAGCCAAAGTTGTTCCGTTGTTGTCGTGGTCGTTGTGGCTGTCGTTGCAGCTGCACATGCATTGACAGTCTGCGGCATGGACATCGACTGAGACTGCTTCTCGTGCCGCTTAATTAATTGGCGAAGCGAGTCGAGTCAACTAAAAAAAAAATGGTAAAGAAATTGCCAACTATGCAGCAGCCATGTTAAGGCGGCGCGCTTGGGGAAGCATCTCTTGGCATAGCGTGGCATGAAATGCCATGGAATGGCTAAGGATGTCGTCGCCAGTGTGTCACCGAAAGGTTGATTGGGATCAAGGTGGGAACAAAGTTGTCTCTTGTTTGTTGTTCCAGTGTTGCCGCCGCCGTTTCTGCCGACTATCCATGAATTGTCCACTTTATGGCCTGGCAGAGTGGGTGACTGGTTTGTTTTTTTTGCCGCTTACTTCACTTCCACCTAGACGTTGCGCCTTATGCTCTTGTTGCTGAATGCGGCGAAATGCGATTAACGTGTACATTGCTGAAAGATTGGCTCAAGCCAAACGTTGTCGTAGCTAAGCAGTTGAGGTCAGTACGATGTAGTAGGAAGATATCCATTGAATAAAACCAAATTGCGAAAAGTAACACCTCTAAATATTTGCATATCTTATCAATTGAAAATTAATCAAGTTTTTAGGATACAAATTTATTTAAATATATTAAGCTAGTGTTTTTTAAACTGACATCTTAGAATTCAAATTTTAATTTGCACAATTCTTAAATTAAAAAAAAAATTGGCTGTGCGTCGGCCGGGAATCGAACCCGGATCAACTGCTTGGAAGGCAACTATGCTGACCATTACACCACCGACGCCACGTGCTGTTATCAGGCTTCGTACTAAATTTTAATCTCATCCCAAGTTTCGTCCCAGCTTTACTTAATCTTCTCTTTCTCTCGCTAACTCTTTCAGATGCAATTTAAATTATTAACTGCAAGCAGTAAGCCAACATTAATTTATTTTGTGATCTTCCAGCGAGATTTGAATCGTAATTATCTTAATGTTTTAAGCGCAATACTCTTAAAATGAATTAGCCATTAATAATTATTAGTCATTTGCCCAAATATTATACGCATGCGGTGCATGAGGCTTTGAAGACGATCTAAAATTTCTGCTATAAAAAATAAGCTGCTAAACGCCGATGAACGGTTAAGCTATCGAGTTGCGTATTACAACAAAATGCAATTAAAGCAAACACTATTTTGGTCGAACATCAGATCAAAGAGCATGGCTATTAAATGGCGCTGCGCAAAGGAAAACTAACGAAATAACGTTAAAAAAATGTGCGTATGACAACGGAAATTAAATTGCATGAAATTGGAAAATTATTATCACGCACGCTAGCACACACAGATTTGCATAGTGTTGTTAGTGCCTTGCAATTTGGTTAGCGATTTAAGCCAAATTAAGGCCCCGTTGTAAACCTCTTCTTGGCGGCTTGGCTGCATGGCTGAATCTGTTGCTCGTGCGTGTTGCGCTGTGGTCACATGCAATCAAGGCTGCAATTTTCTTAACCAGTTTCCTTTCTGTGCCTATTAGCCAGTTGACAGTTCGTGTGCGTAACGCGGCAACTCTGCCTCCCTCCCTCCAGCCACAGTCATTTTTCTAATGATGACACGACCAGGAGATGACGACGACGACGACGACGATAGAATCCATTGGTGAAGACTAGAAGCAACTTGGCTCTTTTTCTTAAATGTGCTTGATGGCAAACCAAGTTTGGTTCCTTGCATTGGCATTGGCATGCATTGGCAATCAGTTGGCAGTTTGTTTGGCTTAATCGTCTGCGTAATTGATATGCGTATGTGGAACGAGGCAGCTGAGAGACCTTTCCTTTTTAATTAAAGCCAACGTCTATGGCTGGCCATTTAACAGAGACATTATTACGCCTGATTGAAGTGTAGTTGGCAATGCTAAATGCTTGTGGAAATGGCAAATGACAGTTACAAGGATGGAAACGACGATGCTGAGATTGATATGCGTGTGGTCCACGAAGCTGGCCATAAAAAGCAATTGAAATCAGTTGAGTTTGATCAGTCAAATGCAAGCATGTTATTTGCAACTATTGCAACTATTCCAAGTAGTAGTATTTATCAGTTGGGTTTGATCAAATGACTGCCAGATATTTGCAGCAATTTTCATTGCTTCCAGGCGTAATATTCACAAGCAGTTATTAACTCTATTTTTAGCATAGAAATCTGTTGCGTTTGATCAGCAACATAATGGTAATAATATTAACTGGATTTTCGGCATAGAAAGTACACTTAAAAATTGGCATTTGAAAGGGTCAAAAATGGGATATAAATATGCAGGCGAAATTGTTGTTAAGTTGGGGCATCAAGAGGACAATGGCCAAAAAAGAGAAAGACAAATATTGAGCCGCAATCAGTCAGCTGTGAAGATGCCGCAGAGTAAACAGAAACCGGAACAACAACAAAAGTGAAGCAGCAGCAGTATAATAAATAATCAAACACACTGAAAGATACAGAGAGAGGAGGAGAGGCGGATAGCAAGCATATGATGTACCTTATGTGCTATAAATATGCAGCCTCAACCCCGCAACCCCAAAGAGGAACTGACCATTGCCACCAGCAAACAAATAAACAAACGTGCCCGTTACCGGCTAGTCCAAAGAATGGGAGAAGGAGACAGAGGAGGGGGCGTGACGCTCATTGAAATGCCAAAAACGTAAAACGCAGTGTTTCATTTTTGCTCTTTTGAGGCGTGGCAACCAAAGCAAATATTGGTTTAAAGTGCCCGAAAGGGGTTGGCACAAACCAAACCCAATTCAGACTGTCCGTCAGCCAGACAACCAGTCGACCTCCAGCCGGAGCTGGCACTTAATGCTGAGCATTTTGTTTTTGGGGTTTTATGGTCAAAGAGGGGAATTAAATTAAATAGTCCAGTTGGCTGGCAGGCGCATAAATAACTTAACTGAGTCCAAACCCCTTCTTAGCCAAGTCCCTTTGGTCGACCGCACGAGCTGTTGATCGTATCTGGCCCAATGCCACCCACAGTCGCAGCTTGTTGTTGAAGATACAAATGTATCTGGAAGCGAATGTGTTTGCTTGCAGTTGTGATGTTGGCAGCTTGTAATTTACTTAATGATGCTCAAAGTGATTACAAATGCAGCCAAGCATGCTTTACATATTGCACTCGGTCATGTCCATGTCACACTCACACTTGCCTGAACACCAACAACTCCAATAACAATAACAACAACAAAACAACTTGATATCAACTTGAGCTTCCGACAAAATGTGCGTGACTTGACCCCGACGACCTGCTTTGCCAGACCGATGCCTTGCCAGACGCATAAATCGCCAGCAAATCAATTACGTTGACCGTCTGCAAGTGCTTATCTGTTCGCCGGGGATAAATCCCGCACATATGGAGTATACATTCGAAAATAAAGTCCACTATCCAAGGTCAGTTTGCGGAGGCCAGCCAAGGAACTCGCGTGAAAAAATCTTAAATATTTTACGCACGTTCTGTGCATTAATTGATATTTGCAGTAATACGCATAAGTCAAGACATGGCAGCAACGAAATGAATAGCAAATGAGCACAGCAGGAGAGTTGCGACCCAATCCAAAGCCTGTCAAGGAGCAATCGCAGTCAACCAAAGCAAAATATTGGTAAGCAATTGACTACAAAAATCATTTTCTTGTGCAGCAGGATTATGAATTCTTTAATTTTTAAAATACTAAAAAAAGCAGAGAAATATTTTGGCGATTTTAAAAATACAAATTAATATATTATACAAATTGCATGACTTGTTTCATTTGAAGCGAATAAATAAAATGATTAAACATGAAATAATAATTATTATTTAACTTTTATTTATTGCTTAATCATGAGTTTTATTTTTAAGGAAAAAACAACAAAATTATAGTGAAATTTTATTATTCCTCATAAAAAGAAGGAATAGTACACCTCTCACTCTCATAAATATTATTTGAAATATAGTGTAGCTGTTATGTGAAAATGACTTAAAGCGTGGTAAAGTAATTTATTTTACTGCAACATTTTGTACTAACATTTTGCGTTGGGTGTCGCTGACCACTTCTTAGTTTCGGCTGTCTGTCTGCGCGTCCTGGTCCGGCCTTAGGAAATTAGTGCAAACAAAGCGTTTGCCATATGCAAACGGCATACTAATTAGTCAGCCGGTCAGTCGACTGGCCAATGAGTCTCGCACTTGTCTCCCCATGCGAAGTCATCGACCTTGGGACACCGAGGTCCAAGTCCAAGTCCAAGTCCCCGAGTCGGAGAGCAACTTCATCTCGAATGCCCAACAATATTATTGGCTTAAATATTTACTCGGCCAGCATAACATCGCTTGGCCAGCATAATTTAATTTCGAATGCAAATATTTGATGACAAGCAAAAGTGTCTCTCCACACACACACTTACAATTCCAAAAGCTCAATAATTAGATATGTATGGAGTTTACACATCGCAGACTCTCGATGTGGTCAAATGTTTAGTAATTGAAATTTAATTGAATAACATTTAATACACACATAGTTGACAACAGCTTGTTGTTGTTCTGTTCAATTTAGAAATTTATGCAACACGAAATTAATTATAAATTCATTTGGTAGCCCAGCTGTGGAAATTTGAATTTGAATAAGTCTGTAAGTCATTAAAACACTATAATAAAATATGCAAAAATATTTAAAAAGTATCAATGAGCAAAAAATTTATTTTGTGCGTCGGCCGGGAATCGAACCCGGATCAACTGCTTGGAAGGCAACTATGCTGACCATTACACCACCGACGCCACATGAGAAAGTAGCAAATTCTACCCAACATCTATTGCTAGACACTAAACCCCAAGCGACGCATTCTAAATTTAGAAATGTTTGCGGCCCCGCTTAGTAGAAGCACAGAACTAATTCCCCTTATCTAATTGGGTTAAACAACAATTGCTTTGCTCTCTTCATAGCTCACAAAGCAAATGATGGCGATAGAAATTGTGGAATTTCTATGAAATAAATGTAGTTATACATAGGTTGTTTAGAAATTTATGGTTATTTTGTAATTTTCATTTATGAAATATTTTACTCAAATACATTTGTCAGTATAATTGTCTTATTATATTAATTTGAAATTTTCTCACAACTTTCAGAAGCTCTCTTCACAGCTCACAGTGCTAATAATGCTTTTAATTCTATGGAGAAAATGTAGTTATTGGTTGTTTAGAAATTTGTGGCTATTTGATAATTTACATTTTTTTGAAATATGTGACTCTAATTCAATTGTTATATGCATTTGAAATTAGTTCACAACTTTCAGAAGCTATCTTTAGTGTATAGAATAGATCTTGTATATTTCATTGAATTAATTGTAAATTTAAGTTGTGTAAGAAGGTTTCTTGGGGTATTTGGTAAATTTCGTTTATGAAATTTTTAACTCAAATAAAGCAGTGTCAGTCGTATTATTTTATTATATTTGTATAATAGTTTCTCACAACTTTCAGAAGCTCAAAGTTTGCAGTAGCCTTGCCTGCATGTGCCTTCTATTTAGCCGCAGTACACGTATTTAATTTAAATGATTCAAATGTATCTTATTACACACACTCTGACCACAAGAAGGCCCGTAAACCACATGAGGTCCACGAACTATTTATTATACTACATGGCACAGCAGCAGCATCGGCGGCATCGGCAGCATCGGCAGTAGAAGCCCCCCTTGGTAAATGAACCGTAAAAACAGCAGTAGAATAACCTTTAGCAATCAAATCGTGTTTAGGTTTCGTTTCGCAGTCGATCTTCTCCAGTCTTTAACCTCTGTGAGTGGGTCTACTGCTCTTGGCCGGACTCATGTAGGCATTTAATTAATTTGTACGATCCGCGCACAGCATGTAGGTAATTTCCCGTATCGAAAGCGTTCTCGCTGGACTAATAAATTGCAGCAATACATCAAAATAGAAACCAAACTCAGTTTTTCATTTGTTTTGTCTCTCTGCCCCTCTCAGTCTATCGGACATTTAAACTTGCTCAGTTTTTTAGGAGGGAATTGTTGCTACCTTTTGGCCATTTCGCCGAGTCTCATAATTGATTGGCTCTGTAAAGCTTTTAGCCCGTCGTTGTTTTTCCAGCCATCCTCTCTCTTTTACTCTTTCAGTGGCCTGTGACCTTTTCGGCCTTTTCGGGTCAGCATTCGAGAAGAGAAAAAGTTGACAGTGATGCCAAATGATGTCATTGCACATTTTGCGGTTGGATTTTTAGTTGTATGTTTTTTTCTGTTTCTTTCTTGTTGTGTTCAATTCATTATTTATTTCTTGTTTTGTTTGTTTTCCCATTATTATTGAAATTCGAGGCGTTTGAAACTTGTTGCTTGAAAAAGCGTTTTGTGTAATTTATCTACGCTCATTTTTCTTTTGAATTTTGTTTGGTTTCTTCAAGTTCTTTTTTTTCGACAGTCTGATAGCATGACTTTCAAGCCTATTGAGTTGTCTACTTTGCTTAATTGAGTCTATTATTTGAACTTAATCGCTTAACAAAGCCGTCTCCGAATTATGCCTTTGGTTCTCTGTTCTTATTGGGGATAAAGTGGAATTTTCTGAGGAGCTTTGTGTGAAGTAAATGTTTTAAGATTTGATGAATGGTTGAAGATATTGACCGTAGCTTTTAATTTCAATAGTGATAAGGTAAACGAAGAATAAATACTCGTAGTAATTCTTTAACCCATATTTGTATTTTGTCAACATGAGCAAATCAAGTAGATTTATTTGGTAACAATGGTTCCTTAGTTTTCTTTTTTATTTAATATTCATTTATTCGCATATACCCAATGGCAATATAGTAGCACGATGAGAGTAAATAAAAATAAACCTAATATGATAATAAATGAAGCATTGACTCTTTGCTCCAATGTTATTGAATGGACATAAACTTTTGTAATCGATTATTAATTGCATTTATCTTATAACTCAATACTTTTTCAAGTATAAGAAGTGAGTGCTCATTTAATTTGTATTATTTATTAAATATTTACTGAACTTCTAAGCGATTTGAATACTTTGTACTAGCTGACTCATTAATTGAGTGCCATAAATAATTATCAGGTATGCTCTTTAAATCATCTGATTCTCTGCACTCTTTAATGTCGCATCGCACGCATTTATTAGCCAGCTGAGAGCTTATCAGCGGTTGGCTTCACATATTAAATTGAACACGTTTCACCATAACAGTGTGCAACAAAGTCCTTGAGATGCGATGCGTTCGGGGCCAATGGAAAAAATTACATATGCATAAAAGAAAACGAAACGAACTTAACTGAATTGAGCTGAACGGAAACTGCATAATCAAAAATCACAGCAAGCGGTAATCAACGGACCATATATTTTCAAGTCCTGCCGCCTTCTCCATCCCCATCCCCGCCTCCTTCTTCCTTGGCTTCTTGTTGCCTCAGTGTTGCCTTGGCTTGGCCCACACACCAGCGAACAAGCAGCGATCAAAACAAGTCGCAGAGCCAGGAGGCGAAAGATGCTGGCCAGGCCAAGTGAGGAGGCAGCATTGGCAAACATTTGGCCAAGGAATGCCACATGCGGCGCTGCTGGGCCCAAGTTTGCATTGGGTAAAGTCTGGCCCAGTCTGGGCTGTTGAAAGCAAGTTGTCTAAGTCTAAAGAAGCAGATAATGAAATTGCGGCATGGCATATGAATTTTTAATTGCATGCAGCATGCGAAAGCGACTTCGACTTCGACTTCGACTGCCTTAGCGACTGCGAATGTTTTGCCGGGCCAATTAATTACTCATCGATTTGTGACTCGGCAAAGTTGCAAGCTGCCTGTGTGGAGAATGTGCATCATTTGCATTTGACGGCAGGGGGCCAAAAACTTGAATTAATGAAAAATCATGTCGAAGCCAAAATGCTCAGCCGAAACTACATCATCTGCATCTTAATTGTTCACTCTGACTTGGCAACTTTTGTATTGACCGAAGAAGACCAAATTGCCTACCGGGCCCGATACTGCCAAGAACCATTAGTTCTCTTCTATATACGACGAGTATGGAGTCATCAAGTGAGGCTAGCATAAATTGATGTAATTGTTGTTGGTCTCTGCGTTCATCGTATTTTTTATTTACCTTCTTTTTTTGGCATCCAGTTCTCAGTGCCAAGCCGAAGCTCATTCATCAATAATTTCCAGGAAATCAGTGCTTGATGGTAAACTGCATGTGAGTGATTGACAAGCGTGCTCTGACCTGATTTTGGCATGCGTTTTTGTCCCTCTTTTGCAGCTCATCTGGCCCACTCTTGGTGTTGGATATCCAGCATTTTGCATACTCATGAATCATGACTGTTAACTGGTCGATCTGAGGTCCACTCACCTGCCCGTCGCACTCAACTCACTCGACTGTCTACCAGTTGTCAGAACTACATTCAACTACATATTTCTCTTTGGCTCCATTGAACGCATGGCCCATGGCTAAATTGCTGGTTAATAATTTTCAATTATCAACCAGAATATGCGGAGTACTCGTATCTGGACTACGCTCTTCCTAGGTGGCCCTCTCGCCAGAGTTGGAGCCAGAGCGGCACACTTGTTGCCTATGACAAGAGAAGAGTTTCTATTGCAACGGGAAGCAAATGTTGTTAACAAAGAAGATTGCTATCGTTTTCTTTAACAATACACATTAATAATAGTTCAACGGGAATCTCGGATTTGTTAATGTTCTACTCAGCACTTTATAGATAAATGTGCTTAATTAAGTGCTTATTTATAACGCCTATCTATTTTCTTGATTTATTGATTATATTTTTAAGCAAGAGAAATAAAAATAATTTTATATAAATACGAATGACATGAAATACTTTAGTTTGATTTCATTGCTCCATTTTTAAATAAAGTTATAAATATCATTTAATATGAATTGCATGATCTTATATTATAGAATACTTACTACAAATAATATAATATTAATAGCGTTAATACATGTTATTTTATTTGGTTATTTCAAATTGATTGCATTGGCATAAAATTATTTAATTTGACTACATTTCCTAATGTTCAAATAAGGTGAATAAATATTAATAGCGCTAGTAGAATTTATGTTATTTGTTTATTTTAAATAGATTGCAATGCCATTAAATTAATTTGAATAAATTGCTGAATGTTCAAAAAAGGTGAATAAATGCGATTTGTTGTAAATTGCACAGTATAATAATATAAAATGTATGCTACATACTATTTAATATTGATAGCGCTAATATTAATGATTTTATTTGCTTAACCTTCTATTTTGAAGAGGTTCGCCTGCAGATGGAAATGCAAATTGTATTTGCGTCAATGCTGGCAAAAAGTACTGCGATGGCTATGCATGATATATGAAGCGATATCTCGCGCTTCATAATGGAATATGCGCAAAAAGAATTACAAATTACACACGGCCATGAGTGTTGGGTATGAGAGCAAGTTGGGACGGACGAGGCTGGGGACGAAGGGCAGCCTCTGCTGATGATTAATGTAAGTCGCGTACGAGGCAAAGTCAAAGACGGCGTTGACGATGACGATGACTGCATTTCCTGGAACTGCCAGGCACAATGGACATTGGGCAATGGGCAATGGGCAATGTCATTGCCTGACTGACTGACAGTAAATAATCTATCAATAATTGAAGTCGCCTGCTCAGCGACTCGGCTCGTGCTTGTTCTCGTGCCCGTGGACCACACTTGGCGTTGGTTAAAGGATTTTTCTGCTGTTCTGCTTTTTTATGGGCTCCATCAGCAGTCTAGCTGACGACGACGGCGATGATAATAACGATGATGATAGGACACATACATTGGCGGCAGGCAGCACATCTTTGACTCCTCCCCTGTCCCTTGCCTTCTCCTAGCAGCATCGCTTTCATGCTCGACTGCTTTGCGCCCGATTCGATTATTTATGTCATTTGCTTTGACATTTATCATTCCACGATTCACGTTTTTGCCTTTGTCAAGGCCAGCTCCAGCTCCAAGCCCATCACATCCCGCTCCGTCTCCAGTCCCGCGTTGGCCAGGCTGCTCTCCGTTTTGTTGTCGTCATCCATGTCGCAGCCTATTGCATTCCATTCCATTCGATAGCATCCCATCCTATTTGGCCCTTGACTATTTATGGCCGCGCTACTTAACATAAATTTTATTGCATTTGCCGTTGTTGTTGTTGTTATTTGGTTGCTCATTTGGGGCTGCTTTGGTTTAGTCTGCCCAAACTGTTGACCATCCATCCCACCAACTGGCTGGCAACCCAACTGGACTGGACTGTCTATGAATTGATGAGCGCTCATTTATTGCGTGATTAGTTCGCGTGGTTCTCTTTTATGGCCTTTTAAAGGAGCAGCCAGCCCAATTTGTACCGGTCGCATTAGCACTCTTTGATATATTTGCCACATCATTCGGATATATTCGTGACTAGTTCTTAACTTGTACATACAAGTGCTACAAAGTCCACAACAAGCTGAGGCACATTAAAACTGAGGAACAAATGACAGAGAGCAAAACATTTATCGACAGCCACAATCAAAATATTTCCAATATGTAGTATTTAAAATATAGTTATATAAAAATTGTGAGATTTGGAAATTATTTATCATTTTTTCTAGAGAGTTTATATAATTTCAATGAACTAAGTTGTAATAATACATTGTATATGTTAGTAAATATTGCATATGCATAATATTCCAATGAGGCAATGGAAGATTCTAAACTATAATTTTAATTTATGAATGCAACTAAGAAACTGAAGCAATTGAAAAGTTTTAATGGACTCTGAAGACAATTCGGGACAAAAGAAAAACTAAGACAATATAGCTAAGAGATGGGCATATAGAGATAGTTTTCAAGAGAACTATAAAGTAAATGCCTGATTCCCGGATGAGAGTATTTTGATGGAAAAAGAATCTTCAATTTCACAGTCATTTCTGGGGGCAGTCCTCTCAAGGTGTTTTGTGCACACCTTTATGGGTCATTAACGGACATGTTTGTGGCCAGAAGAGCGACAACTTTTGCCTCCGTCGAATGCGCCAACAACACAATGCCATAGTGAGGTGTGTGATGGCGGAGAGTCGGGGGAAAGGGTAGGCTGGCAAGGAGCTGAGATGTTGGGCAGTAAAACCGAATGCCGACAAAACGAGCTCAATAAAAACTGTCGGTTTAACAATAAAACAAAATGGCAATTTACGATTTTATTTACGAGCCACAAACAGAGTAGAGCAGCGCCTTAAGCAGCGGTTCCAGAGCAGATGAGGATAATGTGGTCGAGAGGGGAACACGGTTGGAAAGGGGGGAACAGGAGTTTCGTTGTCGACTTCAAAGCAGCGCCTAGAAATTCGTCATGCCCATTGCGTGTGCAGCAAACAAATAAAGGGGGAACTCAAACTGAACTGTAACTGAAACTGAAACTGGAACTGGAACTGCATAAATTATGCGCCCACCAAGCGGAGCTGTCAACACCAACGACGCCCCCAATCCAGGCGGAATATACCTTCAGCTGATCTCATCGCATCGCCACTCATCTCATTGTGAACTGGAGCAAATTGCCTTTCCATTTGTGCGCATCTCCCGCAGTGTTAGTGCCGCACCTTGCCACACTTTCAAGAGTGTTGCACGCTCCTCACGTCTCCAGTCTCCTATTTTTGGGCTGCATTAATTGAAAGTTTATTAGTCGCATTGGTTGAGGCGTCGGCGTGGCCATAATTTAATTTACTTGTAATGTGGCAAACACTCGACAGCGTGCAACACACACTCAACGCGGCTGCCAAGCAAATTTCCCAAAAAAAAAAGGGGGCAAGCTGCCAATGGTGTCTGCACCTTTTGTTGTTACTCCTAATGGCATTCATAAATACTTCGACTCGAACCATATTGGGAAATCCAAGTTCCGCACGCGGTTTCAATTAAGCCATGGGCGTGCCAAGTCAACCGAGGGGTGTCAACTCTGAACGGGGGTGTGGCAGCTGTGCTCTGAGTGTTTTGTGGGTGGTCAGAGGCGTCGTAATTAGTGCTCCAATCAGTTTGGCTTTCGTTTCGAATTTATTGTTAGCGATACTAAGAGAAACACTTCAATTTGTAATGGTTTCAAGATTTAAAACTAAATTTTTCCATTTCCTTTGCCTATTTGATTTGAATTAAATATGTTTTTAAAGTATGTAATATAATAAAATAAGCTGTGTAAATATAATTAAAAAAATATAAAAAAATGATATTGTTTATCCAGATATTATTGGAAATACTTGAATTTGTAATCATTTATATTTTGTAAATTATATTTTTCACATTTACATTTCGTAATTGGCTTTAATCGCAATCCTTTTACAAATGCAATGAAAGACAATATAAAAATCTTAGTATATAAATGATTACTTGATGAATTAAATATACCAATTTCGTTAACACATTATTTTTGGCATTCATATAATATTAATATTTAAAAATCCTTGTTATTAAATCAACTAATAAATGCTTATAAAGCTTTTAAATTCCATTTGTTCTCTAGTGTCAAGAAATCCCTTAGTTTCGCCTTCGCCTTGGAGGTGTGAATAAAAGCGTTGATCTTTAATTATCTTTATTGAACAAGTTTAGATCATTTCCCATTCCATTATAATAAATTATATTGTTTCACCACACACTGCAAATTTGGATAATATCCTGTTCTTCGTATCCATTCCTATTGTGTATTTTCAACACCTGAGATCTACTTTGATCATAATTCCCATTTGGGTTTTTTTTTCTGCCCGTCCATCACTTTAAGTTTATCTTGCATAATCTGTCGCTTCTGTTTTGCTTTTAATTCCCCAATGGGGTTTACCATAAAAACTAGCTGGCATTTCACTTCATATCGTAAAAAGTTTTCCAAATCTGTTTTTCATTACGCGAGACTAGGAAATCTCCAAGCCAAAGCCTCGACGACAGCGACAACAACAACTACAGCGAGCAGAGTCTCCTCCAGCGCTGCCCAGCAGCAGCAGCAACTTCATATCCAATGCCAGAGCCGCGTAATGCATCATAAATTCACATTAACACTTTGCAGACATGTGCGTTATGCGGGGCCCCTTTTGGGGCATGCACACAGACTCTCACACACACTCACACACACGGCACTCCCACTGTTGTCTGCCCTCAGCCGCCCGTCCGCCCCCCAACTAGAGACTGCGTCTCCGCTCACATTTACGAGTTTGGTACTCATTTTCACTCCTAAAAGATACTTTCAGTGCGCCATTTGTGTCATGTGTACGATGAGCTTGGTACTCCTAGAACTGCATCTGTTGTCTTAGATTTCTCTGGCCTGTCTGCTGATACTCTACAGAAGACCATGTCTTTTGTTATTAAAAGTGTCATTTGCTATAGCTCATAATTATGTTACGATTATTAGATTTCATCTTTATAAGAAATGCTTAACTCAATTGGTCATCCAAACACTCATTAAATAATTAAGTGCCTCTTAACATATGTTTTTTATATTTAATTTAAAATCGACTATATAACATATTGGTTTACACTTCTAATGTTATAAACTAAGACAAAATAATAAGTTGTACACAGATTTTCAAAATGGATATATGATTTTCTATCATTTTTATATACATATGTAAATTATTTATAATACATATGTAAGGACAGCAATACATTTGATTTCCAACAAATTAAAAACTTTATGCAAGAGCTAAATTATTCAAAATTGTCGCTTTATGTACTGAAGCATTTAATTGTATCCGATCATTATTTTATCATGTCAGCATAAAATGTCACATTTCTGGCAACTTTCGTATATATTTGTTTTTTCTTTTAGAAAATATTCCTTTCATTTATAGAGCATTAATGCATCGGTTTGATGACTCATCGTAAGTGTGTGCGCTTTTTGAGTGTGCACTCAAGAATTTTGTGGCCTCTCGTTGGCCTTGTATAACGACGATGAGCGTGTGTGTTATTTGCGTATATACAAAACAATTTTTATGATTTCTTGTATCTTTTTTAATTTTTTATTGCCCATTTTGAGGAAGCATTTGTACATTTGTCAAAATTTTTAGGATTTACGATCGACATCATCATCATCAACTGTTGTTGCAGCAACAAGCGCGAGCGATGGGAGCAACGGGAGCTGCTGTGGCAGCTTCCAGACTTGCCCCCAGATACTGTTGCCACGACTGACGACCGACGACAGACTGGAAAGATTTATGTTAATTTGTTGTGATTTATTGAATGGTTTTTATTGGGCGTTTGGGCGGTTTTTATATGGCGGCGCCTTAAGTGGACTGTCAGCTGGCCCAAATTCAGCATTCGAACGCATTCACATGCACTCACAAAACATATTCAAATGCTCAAAATGTCATTGGGCTAGCGAGGCATGTTTTGGTTAATTGAAAATGCGTTGCAAGTTGGCACAGTTGGATATCCTGAGAGTCTGCGAGATTTCAAACGAACAGAACGACAGACATTCAGTTGGCCGGCAGAGCATAGGAAAGAGTCTGGCCATGATCAATGTGCGACTGTCATGCAAATTTAAATTTGTCCAAGCCAAAGGCTGAAACCGGCAACCAACCAGCAAACCAAAGGCCAGAGGAGAATGGGAACAGGGGGGGAGGCAGAGACTGGCTTGGGATCGTGCCACGCAGACGCAGTTGCGGGCTAGACAAGCGGCAAGTTAATTTATGCAACACAAGAACAACAACAGCAACAACGACAACGACACAAAGGCCTCAATAAAGGCAGCAGCGGCAGCAACAACAATTGGAAAATTGTTTATGCGTCTGCGCAGACGCCGATGTTGCAGTGTTGGAGCGTTTGCAGCGTTGCAAGGCTGTGGCGCGTTTAGTGTTAAACGCTTGATTAAAATTCTTGTAACTGCAACACTTTTGTGGCATGTGTGTTGTGGCATTGTTGCCGTTGTCGGAGGAACAACGGCTCCACGCGGGATCTTTATGGTGCGCCTGTCTTTGTTGCTTCGTTGCGTCTCACAACATGCATCATGTTGTTGCTGCAGCCTCAGCTTGTACCTTGCGGCTATGGCATTGAGGCATGTTGCTGATGTTGCTGTTGTAGCTGCATGTTGCTCTTGTTGTTTTTTAATTGAATTGATTTGCATTTTTCACGCAGGCGTTGCTCATTCGGTTCGTTGTTTGCATTGTCTTCGTCCCACTTGCCGGGGGAGACAAAATACTTTAGGGGTAGCATCAAGACTGGCGAAAGCAGGAAACGCTTTTGATTGAAGCTGAGAATTTATGTTGCTCTCCATGCAAACTTGAAGTAGAAGAATTAAGCCGGATACTCGTTGATGTGGCCAACTTTCTACAAGCTAAAATCACTGCAGAGTCAGCTACAACACTTAAGTGGATTCTATTGGCGATCATCGGACTCATAAACAGCAAATATTTCATTGCTGCTGGCAATCAAAAATAGTAATTACAAGTTTTATTAAACACGCATTAACACCCCGAAAAATTGTTATTAATTAATATGTAATTGTAATGGCCTCACGACATGACAGGCCCACATGACTTGCCCCCAAGCAAACTGAAGGGGCGAACCGGAAGCGGGGAGGGGCGGAGGGGCGGAGGTGAAGCCCACAAAACTGCCGCAGACTTAACAAATTAATAAACTGGACAACGCGTCGCTGCTGCACGATAAAACCACATAAATCAATTTCAGAAAAATGCTAAACAATCATAAATAATAATTAAATGTTTACTGTAAAATATCCACTCTCCTCCTCCCCATTCCCCGCTCCTCACGCCATTTAAAATTGCTCGTAATTATTGAAATTTTGTGGTGTGCACTGGTCAAACAAATGGCAGATAAATTACGAAAATTACGTAAAACTTAATTCAATTAAATTGTGAAAAGCGCAGCAGCAGCAACGCTTTTTGTCTCTCTCCCACTCAAATAAATACTTTCTATCTCGCTTACCCAATAGATTTTGGTCGTTGGACAATATTGCTGATGTGCGGCAGAAAGTCAGGCTGAAGGCACAGTTTTCCATTTTCCTTTATACATTGGGGATGGAAATTCAAACTGTCCCGTCCTCTACAATGTCAGCTAGTTTTTTCAAACAAAATTTTATTCGGTGAAGATATTAACCTAATTTGACATTTAGGCGGACAGTTTCACGGAACTATTCCGCAGTTTTGGATCAGTCATGACTCAAAAATCCATTGGGTCTTTGTATCTCGCTGTTTTAGTTTTGCAGTTTGTTGTGGATAGTGAAAGGGGGGCAAGAGTAAAGCAAGTAAATACCGTTTGCATGGCTCGTTAGCTCTTTGTATCGCTTCCTGTGCCATCATCTCTCTCCCTCTCTCCCCCGCCTTGCCATTTGCAACGCTTTATTGCCCAAAGGGTACCAAAGAGAACGTATCTCTCAAGGGGTGACTGTCAAGTGAACTTCCACCTTCCACCTTCCGTATTCCACATACATTCCACACTCCACTCTGCAGTTCTAATTGCACATTTGTATGCCTAATCGATCTGTCCGATTCTATTTGTTTCAGCATCTATCAGGGAATTTGTGTGCCATGCTGATATTTTCTGTGTTCCTTTGCCTTTCTCGTTTTTTCTTTATCGCTCGCTTTTTGCCCATTCTGTGTAATTCATTCTGTTGACAGTTCTTTTCACTTGGCTTGGGCCAGGTGTCCGTTTGAGCGGGTCACACAAATCAAGCGTGACATTTTCCACATTTCCTCTTTACTGCTTCTACTCTCTGAATTTGTTATGCTAAATGGGCAGTTGGTAAGAGAAACAGAAGAAAAGTGGTAATCTTTGAGGACTCAATTTGTTTCTTGTATTAAGCTGTTCTCTGTTGCAGTTTTGATTTATAATAGCACTGAGAACAAGTTTTGCGTAAATAAATGTAGAGATAATGGGGAATCATCTCTGTATAAATGTACAATTAAAAGAAAAATATGAATTCTTAAGTATCATCTTCGTGCTGCCTATCCATCAGTAGGAATGATGTTGAGTATTAGAGGAGTTCCAACTTTTATGAACACACAGAGTGGAAAAATATGAAATATGAAGAGATAGAAATTCCTTTATTTAAGATTTTTATTTGTACTTATCTTAAAAATATTTTTGAAACAAGATTTTAATATTCTTTTCTTCTTGATTATGAAAAGCTAATTTCAGCAATTTATTAGATAAAAAAAATGGACAGATTCAATAATCTTTTCTTGGTTCTCTTCTTAAAATTACTTATGGAAAACAAACTTTAAATATATCTGAAATGAAGTCAGTAATTAACTCAAAAAAAGACTTTTAAATATGGTCCGAGAATTCAAACATTTAGAATTCTCTTCTTCCACAAGTAGTCCCCCTTGCCTTGATTTTAATTCTTATTGAAGGCTAACCTCATTAGCTCAACTTTATTAAATACAGTTTACCTTATGGCCCGTCAATTAGAATGTGTTCGAAGCTAACTTTCAAATTCACGACAATCATGTCAAATATTTTGCAAACTAATCCGGCAAATAAAGTCGCGAAGGCGACTTGCATCCAAGGCGCGGAGATGGAGACGCCGAGCAAAGCCCACATCATGTTTGATTTAAGCCTATGAAAAACTGTCATAAATGGCAATCAGGCAAGCAAATACGAGAAAACCTAAGCAGCTTACATTATCACTAACTAGAAACTAGTCAGTGTAACTTGGACTATGGCGAGCAAATGGGAATTGGAGAGGAGAAGTGGGAATGGGGAACGTTGAAAGTTGAATTGAGTTTGGGCGACGATTGCGTGTCAAACGAGGCTGAAACAGGCGCTGTTCATGTTGCTTCCTAAGTCGAGCATGTTCCGAGTATTCATGAATAGTATTCGTTCGCATTCGAGCAGCCCACATGCAATTGCATTTTGTGGCACGCAATTAAAATCTTCATTAGCCGCGTTTAATTTCCACTTTTGATTAAAAATAATAAAAACTGAAAGAGAACAAGCAGAGAGACAGAGGAAAAGGAAAAATGAATACAACTTGTGACATGTGTCGTGGCCTTATCGCCATCTCCGCAGCGGGCCAAGTCGAAGCTGGCCAAAAGCAAGTGCCAAGGCAGGACACTGATCTGGACTCCGAGTTCGAGTCGAACGTAACACTCCAGGGATGGTGAGAGGAGGAAAGATGAGGGGGGAGGAGAACTGGGGAGACACTCTGCCTGATTAGCGTTGGCCGCTCGATTCGCTGCATTGGGCTCGATAAGCGGCTATCAATGCGGGCCTAAGTGACAGTTGACTTGTTTATCAATTGACAGCTTTTGCTGTGGCTAAATGGCAGGCAGACACACACACACACAGACAGACAGTCTGTGAGAGAGACAGACTACAGTCGGAGATTTACGTCGCAAAAAGTAACTGTTAATAAGCTTGTTGCTGTGGCCTGTGAAAATGTTGCTTTTAATTAAAAGTTGTTGCCGCTTTTGCAATTGCGCCTTATTCCCCCCTTCACTGCCACGCCTCCTCCCGTTGCTGCCACTGCGAGGGAACTGTCGGAATGTTTGTACATTTGTAGACCGTAGTATTTATACTTGTATTTTAAAGCCCGATGCTGTCAAGATAAAGAAGCCAACAGGCAGCCCGACCGAACGCATGTTTAACAACAGTCTGCATTTGGGAGAGGCCAAGGAAACAGCAGCAACAACAGCAACAACAACAACAACCACAGCTGGAACTTTTGCAGTTATTTTTAAGACATGTTTAAAATGCTATCCTACGCAATTTTCGATAACTTTTTATTATGCATAACCGCGTTTTATGAAAATGTAATTGTACCCTGCATAGTTGTTAGCCAAGTAGAAGGTAATTTAAATACAATCAAATTTAAATTTTCATAATGTCCATATTCACAAACAAATTGAATTGTTAATTTCTTATTTTATTTTCTTTAATTATGTATATTGATTTTGGCAGCTTCATTATACATAAGATCTTCCCATAATCTAGAATTCTTGATGTCCCCTAACTACTTACGTCCATTTCACTATAATTTGGTTGAAAAGTGCATCAAATATTATACATTTTAAATATTTTTGTATATATTTAATTGCATTTACATTTCCAACCAATTTAATTAGGGGGGATAATAGGGTAACCAATATTTTTAATAACTAACACAAAGAGCTAAAATCGTTTTCCAGCGCAATATTCATTAAACATTTTATTTTCTCATTTTTAAATATGTTCCAACTTTTAAACAAAAATGGAAATATCAGGAAATATGTAATCATATTTTAATTTTACAAAAAAACATTAAAATAATGTAGTATAATAATAAATATAACAATGTTTAATAATATACACTTATATTGTACTTTGAATATGATATAAACAAAATATATGCATTAAATATATTGAAAATTTGTATGAAAAATAATATAATAATATTTTTCTTTGCTTTACTTTGCAATACATAAATCTGTCATTAGTTGGTAATCGTTGATCGCTTGTTAGGTAATTTACTTAGGAGAGCTATTGCTGGGTTGTAAAACAAATACTATATTTAGTATTTGTTACACATTTTAACCAGTTTTACTTTCTAATCGATATCAAAATGCTTGCAAAATAATATATGATATTAATACGCAGAATTTTAATTGTCATTATAAATGCTTAACAATATTTAAAGAATACAGTACTTAATTGGTGTGGAGCATCGTGCAATGATAACTTTTGCAGTTGCGAATTGTTGCCCATCGTTTATTGGTGTTTTAGCCGTAGCTTGTAGTTGTTGGCTGAAGTTCTGGTTGAGTTGGAATATTGTTGTTGTAGTTTATGAACTTCCACACATAGGCGGCAACTCTAAATGAGACCACAAAACTTGATGCTGCAACTTTATATTTTTTTCTTGCCCCTTGGCAAGTTTATTACATTTCTGCAATTAAGCAATATTTCTTAGTCAAGTGGAAAACTCATTGCGGTGGTCACTGTGGCAACCAGGGATTAGGATTACTTTTGCCATAGCTGTAGCATTCTCATTCTCAATCCCAATCCCGTTCCCTCTCCAATTGCCATTGTGCTTAGTTGGCAGCACAACTAAGTTCTGCAAGATTTGTGGGCTGACCACAGAGCAAAAGCTCTCGACACTCGGTACTCTGAAGTTGGCAAGTTGTGCTCATTAGACAGTTGGTCTGCCACAGAGCTGACACCTTAATGAGTTGCTCTTGCGCCAAGACGCAGCATTTAGTTGCATGTAAATCTCACAGATGGTTGGTCCACTTTCGGAACAACATCCATTTCCATAAATATCAATTAAGAGCACGGAATATCACAACTGACAGCGTCGGCGACAGCAACACATGCAGCAATAAGCTGCCTCTGACTCGGTTGCAGCTCCATCTCGGAGTTGCAACTCCAACTAGAGCCTACTGGGCTTACCTGTGTGGTGTGGGGTCAACCTACGCAGCAGCTTGCATTTTTTGTAAAGTATATAATTGGACAATTTACGGGCTAGTAGTTGCCCCTCGCCCAGCTCATTAAATTGATATCAAGAAATGTGGAACGCAGCTCCACTTTGGGTGTTGAAGCGTAGCCCAAGTTGTGGGCGTGTCAATTCAATTGATGCCACGTCAAGGTTCAATGGGTTGCCACAACAGTTCACTGGATTTATGGATTCAGTTCCACTTCCTCTCTCCCTCTGTCTCTCCCGCTCTCTATTTGCCTCTGTTTCTGTGTGTTGGAATTCAATTAGTCTACACCCTCCCACATTTACTTAACTGCGACAAAACTTTTCCAACTGGGGCGCAGCAAGAAATTCCGACAGCGCTATCCAATAAGAGGCTTACTAAGAAAATTATTATTAAACTGCTTTCACTAATTTTCAGGCGAGTGTCTCATTACGACGGACAGACAGACAGACCGACTGACGGACAGCCGGTCTGGTAACAGCAAAAAAAGTAAAGTGAGAGAGAGAGAGAGAAACAACAACACTTTCGAAGCTCTAGTTGGCAACAGTAAGCGTCCACTAAGCGTCAATATTTCATGCTAAGCCTATTAGAGATTATTGTGCCAGCTTACAAAGGCCTAAATGACAAGTGGGAACTGCCACAGCGTGACTGTGGGGGAAAGGGAGGCTGAAGGGGGAAATGGAACGCTCGCATTTGCATAATATTTGATACAAAACATTTTAAATGAACTATAGATTCGATAGAATCCCAAGAGGCAGGCTGGCCAACTATTCGGTTCTCATACCCTGTGTGCAGGGCATAATGAGACAATTCTGATATCAGCCGAGTCTATTCATGTCTGCTTGTCTACACTCTAATCTTAATCACTGTTACTTAATCTTGATTACAAGAATCATTTGTTGTCATGTAGGCAGTTGAAATTCATTTTGGCAAAGATATAAAATATATTCTTATTTAATTTGTGCTTTATTATCGTTAATAATGTTACATTCATTTAAAGCTAATAATTCGCAATTAACATAATACAGAGTTTTAGCTATTTACATTTTTTGGTATTATTTACATTATTAAACAAAATTAACAAGCACAACACTTGGGGGGAAGAACATTGATTTGATCTAAATAACTCGCTTACTAACACATTTCAAATATACGAGTAATGTCTGTAATATATTGTTGAATACCAAAATCGTCTTATTGTGTAACAGGTAACATTAAAAAAGAATAATTTTGTATTTACATTTATTTATTATATTTTTTTTTTAAATCTGTATTTATTCTTAATACGATATTATTATTTATTATGGCCAATTATATTGTGAATTCATAAATTATTTAATCTAAAAATTAAAATTACTTTCTATATTATTATATCCATACTTTGACTTTGCTTATAAAATTTAATATCTTTATTGACATACTTGCATTTTTGGAATATGTGGGTGGATCAGATGCAGTATCCCAACATAAGAGCTGGTATGAATATAGTAAACACTATCTTATGTCATGGCCAAATAAGCATTATAATAATTTCAAACGTTAACGAATAAATTACTTAATTTCACAGTCCAACTTCTCACATCTTGCCAATGGAATAGAATGGGATGCTCAACCGTAGCCTTTAGATCAATTTGCTTCAACTGAGATTTTTAGTTCCGAAAATTGATTGTAACTTGTGGCAGCTAAAACTGGGCTTGTGAAAATGTGAAAATGTTGACAAACCTGCGGCGGCCATCACAATGTTTGCACATTACCGGAGCAAACATTTCATGAATACATTTGCTCAGCAGCCTGCAAAATTGCCGGCTGAAGTGAAAAGTCGGCACCTGGTTGGTGGTCTGGCTGCAGGTGAACAGAAACTGGTCAGGCGAAAGATACTTATCCTACATTAGAGACGGAACACAAACAGGATTGCAAAGTGGAGCAGACTGGCAGTTTAGCATGCGATCGACTCGCCAGCTGTTATGATCTTGCAGTACCTCTTTTGTGCTCATCACGATGAGATTGCAGCTGATCTGTTCGCTGCTCCCAGTGTGCTGTCTGCTGCTGCTCCACTGCGCTGCCGAGGAGGAGGTCAAGGGGCAGCCGGTGCTGCAAGTTCTCGTGGGGGAGAACAGCTTCTTCCAGTGGCTCGCCTCGATACTGTGGCCCATCAACGGAGGCGCCACAACGACCACGACCACGACGACGACAACTACAACGACCACAACGATGAGGACCACAACGATGGCCTCCACAGAGGCATCAACTGTTTCTCTAGAGGATCGGGAATGCGTCAGCTGCCGCTGTGGCCTGATCAACACGCTGCGCAAGATCGTCGGCGGCCAGGAGACGCGACGTCATCAGTATCCCTGGATGGCGGCCGTGCTGATCTACGATCGCTTCTACTGTGCCGGGTCGCTGATCAGTGATCTCTACGTGCTCACAGCCGCCCACTGTGTGGAGGGCGTGCCGCCAGAGCTGATCACGCTGAGACTGCTCGAGCACAACCGCAGTGACAGCGATGCTCTGGTGCTGGAGCGTCGAGTGCTCAAAGTGAAGCCCCACGAGCTGTACAATCCACGCAGTTTCAACAATGATATTGCCTTGCTCACGCTCGAGAAGCCCGTGAGCTTCGAGGGACGCATTCGGCCGATCTGCATGCCGGAGACGAGTGGCGACTTCGACGGAGAGCCGGCGATTGTGACCGGCTGGGGAGCGCGGCGAGAGGGAGGATTCGCCACGGATACGTTGCAGGTAATTTGGAGGGGCTGCATTTCGCTTTCACTTTCACTCTCACACTAACTTCAGGTTTCTTCTCCAAACAAATACAGAGATTGTGGAAACTGCAATGGAAGCTTTCCTTCTCTATCCATTTCTCGATACCCTTTTGCTGTGCATTCAGATACGCGTTGGTTCTCTCCATTGCGTTCAGTCCTCGCTTTAGGCTGAAGCTGCTGCACAGTGCCTTCCATTGAATAATAATGCTTAACGACCCCTTTTCCACCCACAGGAGGTCGATGTGATCGTGCTCAGCCAATCGGAGTGCCGCAACTCCAGTCACAGCAGCTACAAGCCCGGCCAGATCACCGACAACATGCTCTGCGCCAGCTACCTGGGCGACGTGGCCAAGGACGCCTGCAGCGGCGACAGCGGCGGACCGCTCCACGTGCTGCTCGACGAGCAGCCGGGCCAGTATCAGCTGGCCGGTCTCGTCTCGTGGGGAGAGGGCTGCGCCCGGCCTCAGGCACCCGGAGTCTACACCCGAGTGAATCGATACCTACGCTGGATTGCGGCCAACACGCCGCACGCCTGCCTCTGCATGCATCTTGCCGAGGAGGATTACTGACTGCTGCTGCAGCTCATCAGTCAAACTTTGGCTGCCAAAGGCAACGCACGAAACTTTGACGCTGTATTAGAAAATTGTTGCATAAACTACTTTGACTCAATTTGCGTGCCATTCATTTCCCAACGGGCCACTCGCAACTCGCATTCGCACTCGCACATCCATATCCATAACCGTAGCCATAACCGTATCCATAGCCAATAAAAAAGCAATTTGAAAGTGGGTTAGCTACCTCTGAAACTTGGCATTACAATTCACAATTCACATTCTCATCCTCATCTCCGTCTTCATCTCGAAATGCAACTTTTCATGGCATAATGGGGCCAGGGAAAATCCCCCTTCCTCCCCGCTCCACACACACACACACACGCTCGTATAAATAAATCCCAATTTGCCGCATTTCAACTGCCGCCGCATGCGAAATATTTTGTACAATTGAGATTGTTATGCATTTTGCATTTGCGCAAAATCATAAAAGCCAACCCGAAAAACCTCCGGCAAGGACACGCTCTCCAACCGACCACAGGAGCAACTTTTTCACTCTCTAGATAAATTGCTCGAAATATTTGTGGCAAGTGTGTTTTTAAAGTTGCAACAGCAAAGCGATAAGCATAACTTTCCGTTACTCGAAACTACCTATTTACTTTCCATGAAGATTTAATTCCCAACTGTGCAAGTTTCGCACTGCACTCCTGGCGTTTCATTGGCTCTAATGGAGAACTATGGATGGCCTGATATTTCAGTCAGATAATAACGACATGGGTCGTGGAGTGGGGAGATTCTCCCCTGCAATTCTAAAGAACCATTTCATTTTTATTACCAGCACTTTTTGTTGTTGTTAATGTGTAATATAAAAATGTGCAATAATTTAACGTAATATTATATATATAAAATAAAAATTGTAATGCAAGTTGGCCGTTTGTAGTTCTTTGAGTATAGATATTTATAAAATTTGAGAAATCGAAAATAAAATAAATATTATCATGGGATACAAAAGACCATTGATAGAAAAAAATTAAAATTAAATAATGTGTATAATGGGATACTTATATTATTTTAGTTCGACTTTTATTATCAGAAACTGTATCAGAATCACTGATCGGTGCTAACTGCAATTAGTTTATTGATTTCAATAATGAGAAATCGATACTTTAAAATCAATTAGTTGTACTAATTTCAAAGCAACAGCTTTTGCGGAGACTTCTGCTGTTAAGATTTTCGAAAAAGATAGTTGATAGTTCTTGGAATCGAATGATTTGAATTTAATACAACAAAAATAAAACAAATATTATATTGGGATAAAAAAGATTTTATAAGTAACTTCGATTTTTATTATCTGAGAACTTTTGAAAACTGTGATAAAATCATTGATTGCACTAATGAGATATAAAGACTTAAAATTCAACTTGTTTTCCGTCGATCTAACAAGACCTTTGTCGTTTTGTCAATTTTTGTTTAGGATAGTCGTGTATTTACGCATTGCTTTTCTCTGCATCGAATCACAGAATCTATAAAACTAAGTGAATTTCCTAACTGTGGTTTTATTATTTCTTGGTGTAAGTGCGAGTTGAGATCCAGTAGAGCTTTTCGGTTTCCCAGCCAACTGTAACTGTTCGCCATCAACGCAGAGACGTATTACCAACGTCTAAGAGACCCGCTTAAGTCTCACATATCGGAATATGCAAATAGTCTTTGGAGCACAATTTCCATGCATCATTAAAAGTCTTTACGACTTCATATTAAAACTACACAAGCTCCACACCGTAAAGAAAAGCATTTATACTTTGCCAATAAATTTGTCTCACTTTTTTTTGTGTTTTATTATTTATTTTGTTGGTGTGAGTCGGGTGATTTCGGGGCCAGGGCACATACGCAACCGCATATACAACCGCATACGTATGCTCATAAAGATTTCCTACTCAAAGCCATAAAGCAGTCTCGGAGTCTTGTCTTAAACTTAAAGTACGACTGGCCTGCATGGATTTCCAGCTAAACGACAAATAACTTGGCATTTAATAACTCTACGGGCATGACTTTTGCTCTCACTCCCTCTTCTTTCTCTCTCTCTCTCTCTTTCGCTGTCTTCACATTTCGCTGTTCTCCAGTGGCTTCATTATTATGCGACGAGTCGACGCCGACGTCGACGTCATTGCGAGCTGAGGGGGCATCATAATTTAAAAACTGTGCTTTGTCGCACAACAAATTTATGCGCTGAAATTAAAGCTGAGGTTAAGCATCGAAAAAAATGTTTGGAGAGTTTTATTTGAAAAGAAGCAAATTAAAGTAGAAGAAAAATATTTGAAGTATTTTTAAAATATTCAAGACTTAAATATAATAGGAAGTATAATTAAATAAAGTCTACTCTGATAGATCGGATTAAAAAAAATTGATTACGAATCAATTAATATTTCAATATGATTGTAAACCATATGGGGTTGAAAACTAAATAAAAGAAATTTGATTACGAATCGCACAATATTTCAATATTATTCAAAATCAGAAGGGATTAAAAACTAAAAAAAATGCAATGGAAATTGAAACTCGCGGTATATTTCAAAAAGATTTTAGAATTGAATAATTCAGGTATGCTCTTTACTAGACTATAGAAGATAGAGCAGACTGCAAAAAATATTAAAATAAAAAAATGTATAAATAAATTTAGTTGGAATTCTCTCTATTAGACTATATCTTATTAATCAGATTAAAAAAAAAAACGGGATATTTCAAAAGGATTCTCAATCAAAAGGGCTTAGGAATGCATTGAAGAATTAAAAACTATAACTGATATTTCTGATTAAGGAAAAGATACCTTAGGCATTCAGCGAGCAGTCAAATGTTTATTTGATATCAAATTTAATAATCATGTGTCATGTTCATAATTGGAGACACCAATGATGCCCAATGATTCCACTAAAAAAGAATCTCGCCAGTTTCTGGGAACTCAAACATGACACATCTCATTATGAGGCGACTTTCAATTGATGGAGCCTTCCCTCGTCTTGGCCTCAAACATTTGCATGAGCCTCCAGATTGAGTTCCATTTCCCTCACACTCACTCAGTCCTCAGTCCTGCTGCCATGATGTTGTGTGTTGTGTGTTGTGTGAATGTCGCTGTCAGAGCATTTTGTTTATGATTTTGTAGCTGTCATAAAGTTATTAAAAGTATGTGACATTTTTATGACATTATGACGTCTTGACTCAAAGCCGAGAGACTCCCAGAATCCCGCGTCATGTTGTCCCAAAAAAAAAAACACAAAAAAATCAAAAAGAGAAGAAATGCCACTTGCTTTTGTTTTCATTGGGGTTTTGCAGCTTTGCCATGAAATATGATATCAAATAAAAAGCAAATTAAAGACGATAAAAATCGTGTCTCGCCTCACGCTGTGCCTTATAAAAATACATTTTCTTCTCTCCCGTCTTCTCTTTTTTTTTTTTTTTTTTTTGCGAAATCGAAGCCAAAGGCGACTTGTCTTTAAAATTGGGTCTCGAATTGGCCGCGGTTTGGATCTGGTCGGTAGTTGCTGCTTGCTGTTGTTCGTCTTGTTATTTGGTGGCTCATAAAACTTGTAAACATCGCACTGATTGTGCCCCCGTCAAACAGCCACTCTCCCTCTCTCTTTCCTCCTCGTCGCATCCCTCTCTCTTTCACTGGCTGTTTTTTGTGGGCGTTAAATGTAAAGATATTTTCAGTCGGATTATATTACAGTTTCTGTCGGAGTTTCAGTTTCAGTTTCTGTTTTGATTGTCCCTCTCTTGGTCTGCGGTGTCGTAATGAGGCGAAGGCGTCTGAGATCTGATTAGGCGATAAGCGTTTTACTGCCCAGTTCCATATGTTCCCAACGTTCCCTTTATTGACATGGTTAGCGTTCAGCCGCATTATGATCCGAAAAATGAAGGCCATTACGGCCCACACGGATTTGCCTTCACATGCTGTTTCCACATTGTTATTGGTCTCATTTTGATCAATTCAACAGTTCCATTTAAAGAAGTTTAATCGCTGTTTTTTCGCTCTGATTGATTCTTTGAGAAGATTATGTATGGCGCAGATTATGAGAGTGTAATGAGTTTGTTGTAAAATAGAAACAATTTAAAAAATAAATACATAAAAAGTGTTTGAAGCAGATAATTTGTGAAGGGTTTCTTAGTATAGAACTTGACATATAAATTGTATTATTTAAAGCTGAGTTTGTTTAAATATTAAAACTGTATACAATTTAAAAATTAAAAATAAATGAATTAAAATCCAAATCCTTTAAAATGATTTAGAAATAATAATCATTTTGTGTTACCTTTGGCCCTCGCTTAACACGAGGCCTTACGTGTTGAGGAAATCGTGTTAAGAGATTTCCGGAAAAAAACATTAAAATAAGTGGTATACAAATTCAAAATTAAATTAATTTCCCTTATAATTAACAAAGTGATTCAGTTCCACAAGAATATATATATAAAAAAACTAAATCTAATTATTAAAAAAGGTTGATTAAGTTTCTCGACAACGAAGTATATTTTAATCTTGACTTAATTTATGGTAATAGTCCTACGTCATTTAAACTATAACAAATCCTATTTTAATTCATTCTTGATAAGTCTTAAGTTACAAATAAATTTAGTTTTAATAGTTTTGCGTTATCACAGTTGACAAATTTGTTTGATTTTTTTCGAGCTGTCGATCGAGCAAACTGGTAATCATAATCTACGAAGCTATTGACTAAAGAATAGGGGTTAAGTTGCTTTATATATAGTATATTTCTTAAACATTTCTAATTGGATTATTTATAAATATCACAAGCGACTCCAACTTGCCTCGAGCTGCACCTTAAATGGTTTGCTTTCCGTTCGAATTGCGCAGATTGTAGCGACGCCTCTTGCACTTCGTCGGAGACGTTGCGCTCTTTTCGTCACTTTTGTGTTGCTCCTTCAAGTTGTTTTCCTCCATGGCCGCATCGGCAGCTGCTCGAATCAGATCCTCACCAGTCTCGCATTGAGTTGGCGACTCTAATTCCGTTTCATGTTCCGCAATTGTGGACTTTCTTTGAGTCTTCTTTCGCTTCAGCTTTGGCTTGGGCGACATCACAGTCTTCTTGAGCAGCTCCTTGGCCTGTTCTTTAATTGGCTTTTCTAGATGATTGTCCAGTTCCTTCTCCTTCTCCTTGTCCTTGTCCGTCACGCTCTCCTCGTTGTCTAGCACAACGCCGCACAGTTCCTGCATCACCTGCTCGAGCTGAAAGTCCTCAGAGAGCGGAGTCTCCGGCTCAGCACAGCTTGGTCCATCCTCAGACTTCAGCTCTGCGGTTGTCGTGATCGGGGTCGTTGTGGTTGTCTCCTCCTCGCACTTCTGACTCTCCAGCTCCTCCTCGTCCTCGGAGTACACAATGCCGATGGGCAGGTTCTGTTGGAACGCATTCGCCTTGCTGGCGTCCACAACAATGTCCTTGTAGCCGCTGTTCCTGATGCCATAGCGCGGCAGATACTCCGCAAAGAACTCACCGATCAGCGCCGGCTCCGGGCTGCCATAGAATCCGGCGTATTCCGGCGCCGCTCCAGCCTCCGACTGCAGCACCGTTTCCCTGGGATTGACGTGCTTCGGCGCCAGCTCAGCCGTCAGCAGCTGCGTCGGCTGTCGACTGTTGCAGATGCGTCCCCGACGTGGCAGCAACTGCTCCGCACTCGGCTCCTGTTGCTGCAGCAGCCGCACATCGTTGTGGTAGAGCAACAGCGTCTGGAAGCGAGCACGCGCCAACTGCAGCGTCGAATACGTCTTTGTGGCACTCTCAGGAGGCGTCATCTCCCACTGGGGCGTGGCGAGCAGCAGGAGCTGCTCGGGCTGGCCAGACTGGAAGTGTTCATGTTGGAAGTGGAGCATGGGACGCGGATCCTGAGGCAGCTCCAGGCGCTCGAAGCCAATGTCGAGCAGCTGTTGGCTGAAGTGCTGGACATTGAGGCAGCGAAACATGCTCTGGGTGCCACTGAGATGGTCCTGTAAGTCCGTGTAGTCCACCTGCAGCTGTCTGCCATTCGCCGACCAGTTGAGGAACGTGACCAGCGGGCTGCCCGTCGCCAGATGCAGCTTGTGCACAAAGTTGTGCTTGAGCAGCGCCTGCTGCACCTGCTGCAACTCTGCGGCCGTGCACAGCGAGATGTCCAGCAGCTCAATGGGCGCTGGAGCTATCATTCCGGCTGCCTCGGCTGGGAGGTCATTGAAGCTGATCGTGATCCCGGCGGAGGCCAGCTGCGGGTCCAGTTCGCCATTGAGGAAGTGCCCCTCAGGCAGGCTGATGGTGATCTGCGAAATGGCCGGTTCAGCCTCATTGGTGGTGGGCTCCGTGGCTGCCGTCGGCTCCAGGAGGCTCTGCATCAGCTGCTCGTCCGTCAGCGGCATGCTGATGTCGGTGTCCAGGAAGAGGTCATCGTCTTTGACCGACGCTGAGTCGCCGTCGTTCATGTTGGCGATGTTTTGGGGCATCGATTCGAGATATTGCACAAAATCAAACTGCACATTTTCGCCCACATTGGGTTCCTGCGCGACCATCTGTTTCCCATCCATTGGCTGCCGCTTCGAGTTTCTCAAAAGACTCGCTCCTCTCGACCGCAGTAAAAAAAAATTTCTACTTATTTCAACTAAGTCAAAAGCGTTTTTTTTTTTCGACCTAAAGGAACACCCTACACATGTGTGTTTGCTTTGAGCCCCTCAATTCATATAGGATATGTCAACCTCTCGCAGTGCTGATAAACGAACAAACAAACGATGAATTGCTGCGATGAATCGATGAATTGAACTGACAATTCAAATCTTAACCGAATTTTGAAAGTATAACTTTAAGCGCATAAATTGAATTTTGTTGTGTAATTTTACCGTGTTACTCATTCGATTTGCCATTAAATTTGTGTATTTTCGTTTTGCTTTCCAAGAAATCAACTTTATCGACTTAGCAACGTCGCCCTCAACTGTCGTGGCTAGAAGCGGCACATAAAAATAAATGGCTAAACTCGCCAAGTAACAATAAGCAAGTAAACTAAAGTGCTCGACTGTCAAATACCCTGTATATTGACTAACATCATATTTAAATAATTTTATTTTAAAGTCAATATTGAAAAAATATCAGATTAATAAATGTATCGTATATATTTCTTTACATTTTGTAAAATTTTAAACATATCCAAATTCCAAAATTCTTTTAGCTAAAAATTAGTTTATTAAAATGTAAATGTACGTTTGCTTTATTTGTTTCCTTATATTTATTTAATTTCTGTACAAAATGAAACAAAATAAATTAAAAATTGCAAAGTTCTTTTTGATTTTTAAAATGCTTTATGCTTATGTCTGCTTATTTTTAAATATTAATTTAATTGCTGAATTGCTATTCCAGAAAAAAGTGGATTTAAAAATAATTATTCACAGAATTTAAATTGGTGCCTAATCATAATTGCAGATAAAGACTAATGGAAAAATTCTCAATCTATTCATAGAATATTTAACAGTATGTATTATGCACAAACTAGCTATCCTATTGTTTAAATTTTAGCTAGGGTATATCAAATAATATAAAATAATGCGTACAAAGAGCCAAACACATTTCATTCCATTTGAATGCATTTTATGTATTGTTTGCAATAAATCTATTGTTATTCATGCAGTTCCCCTTTTCCCTTTCCGCTTTCCCCCGTCGCCGGTCACGCATTCGAATGGCGGCAAATTTCAAAGGGGGGAAGTAGTTGGGGATGGGTTAAGGAACTGCCCCAAAAAGGATACAACACACACACACACAATATCAATAATAATAAAGGCAACAAAAAAGCCGCCAACATTTGACGCTCGCTCTCCTCAATATTGCTGTTGTTTATTAGTGTTGTTATTGTTGCTGGTCGGCGGCAACAGAAGCTTTAAATTGACATTTACATGAATATTTAATATACATCCTTTAATCATGAGGCGTTGGCAGTGTTTGCCCGGCAAATAACCAAGTTCCATGTTGGTTCATTGCCTGAATAAATGGATGGGCATGAACATGGGTCATGGACAATGCCATTTCCAGCATCAGACCCAGCATCAGCAGCACCACCAACAGCATGGACATGGACATGGACACGGACACGCTGCGTGGCGTCAACTCTCTTTGCCTTTTTCGTCAAACAATTATTTTACTGGGTGTTGAAAAATGTAGTCAAATAAGTGGAAAACTCTTCTGAACGTTTATGAAATACTCTTTTCGATTATATTGAAATTTGAAATTGAAATTGTAATTTAAAATTATACCAATGGTGTTATTTAATAATATTTAGGAAACATGTTTATTTCTATATTCATTCTAATATTTATTAATTTCCTTTTTTATTATATCTAGAATGCAATAAAAAATTCTTTCATATTTTAATTTATTTTTTTATCCAACTCATTTCATTGGAATTTGTTTTTATTTAGGATTGTAATTATTCTAATATTTATTTATTAATAAATTCTTTCATATCGGAATTTATTTTGGAATCGAAACTCACTTCATTGGAAGTGTTTGTTTTTTACAACAACCAATATTCATGTATGGAAATATTGCATATATAAAATGTAATTATAATACATAAATCTAGAATTAATCAAAGTTTGCTTCCCTAATTGTGGTCCAATATTTTATGAGTTTACTTTCGGCTTTGTTTGAATTCGTGATCATTTGCTGCTCTTTATGGCCAATGCTGACGGCTTCCTCTTGATGTTTTTGGACCAACTTTATGGGCAAGTTATGATGCCTCCCCCGTTTTTATTTGAATTGTAGAGCACAATGAAAGCCGCGAACAGGACGAATGTGACGAATAAATTTACAAGTCCACAAAAAGCACGACACGCACGTGATTTTCACAATGTTTCCTTTTTGCCATTTCCTTTTTTTCCCCCTTTGATTTTCATTTTCATTTTTGCTCTTTTTCACTGCATATTTTTGTTGGTCCGCAGTCGTACGACGGAAACACGAGCAAAGTTTTTATGATGTGATTGCCATGTGACGCAATTCAAACTCCCCGCAAAGTTTCAGTTTCGTTTTCAGTTTCACTTGCAACGTGGCTTCACTGTACCATCTTTTTTTCACCGCATGCAGTTAGAAATAGAGCCGGGCAACGACTTCCCATGTGGCTGGCTCTCTTATCAGCACAACTCGAAAACGAAACCGAAACCGAAACCGAAACCGAAACCGAAAACTGATGATCAACTTAATTTCGCCTGACATTTGTGGCATGACAGCTGCTGGTCGAAGTGTTGCAACTTGTTTACGAGCTCGCTCGGTTCGCTTCGGTTCCTTGATCTCTATCGCAATTCGTCTCAGTTTGTCGTTTGTCGCTTGATAAATTGCCAACACAAAAGTACTTTGTCTATCAGTCTTTAAACATTAAAAATATGTTTCATAAAAACCATTCTACCGTAAAATATAAAAACTAACAAGCAAACCTATTGAACAGAAACTATGGTAACAACTGCATACTCTGTAATGTAAGTTCAACAATGAATGTAAATAGATAAAAACTTTTAAATAAACAAAAATTATGTTGTTTATAATTTAATAAAAATAAAAATTGTAGTTCTAATAAAATTTAATTTTATTTAAATAATGAGCGTATATAAATAAATGGCTTACTTTAATGTTGTAAATAAGCTATAACAATATAGTGTAATTTAAATGTAGTTTTATTAGTAGACATAAACATAACAAAAATATAATTTTGAAATTTTTGAGAAATTCATCTTATTTGCAATGTTTGGTTTTTTATGAATGTATATTTATAAATGTCTTACTATAACAATGAAATATTTGAAACATATTAATTTAACGTAAATATAATTTATTAAAATCACACAAATCTTGCAACAATATAAATGCTAAATTGTCATTAATAAAAAAACCCAATCAACTTACCCTGAATCATCAAAAATAATTGACAACTACCATACTAACCCATTTACCTACCTATATTGAAGATTATCAGAATATATTCAGACTTCCGACAGCATTATCTGTATTCATTTGATATACTGATTACTGAACACTCAGACGATACAGAAATAAACGTTTTAAATACCCTTGAACTCACTTTAGATACCTTTGGCATGACGAACCCCATCAATCGGTTATCAGACCCTTTTGAATGGTATATAAAACTGAAAACCCCCGACAAATACCAGATAGATATTAAAATCGAAAAACGAGGGATCTTAATGCGTGTCAAGTGGCCAAACATTACGAGTATGGGTTTTTATGGTTTATGGGCTCTACTTAAAAGGCTTGTACTGTTTTTTTGTTTCGAATGCCATAAAAATAACAAAAAAAGAAAACATGACCTTTGTTCCCATTTTGTTCTCGTTTCCTTCTTCCACATTTGACAGCTGTCAAACTGTTTGACTATAAAACTTCCGTCTAAAGTCCAGTCGATTTCTCAATTGCATTTTTATGAGCCTTTTTCGAGTTGTGATTTGTTGATTTCTGATTGTAGTATGACTCACTTAAGAGTCTACAAAAATTTAACAAAGTTTTTATATGTTGTGCATGAGTCACACATGCACAACGATCGCAATTTCAAGTCGGGTTTCCATCAATCATTTGACATTTCCAAGATTCGATCTGACATTTCTGAGGCGTCTTCTGAACACACTTGCCAACCAGAAATGCGAAAACCTTCAGCTAATTAATATTAATGATTGGTTCTCGCATTGTTACACCAACTAAAAGCGGCATTTTTCTGGTAGGTTGGACAATTAGCCTCAAAAATCGAACTCGTTGATTATATGGGCCGCATGCTAGGAAATCATTTTTCAAAAGAAAAATGAACCAGTAATATATATAAGAAGTGGTGTTAATGATGCTGCGATCTTCTGAATAATTTCCCTTTGAAGTGATAAACGTTAATTTCGAAGAGTTTCTGAGAATTCAAAGTGTTAATGATGAATGCTAGCTAGAACTGTAGAACTTAAAAATAAGGTTAAATTGTTTTGAAAATGAAATTAAATAAATTTTGTTTTTAAATTTAAACATTCATCAGTTGAAACTTGAGAGCTTCAAACAATCAGCCATTATCTAAACATATGTAACATTACATTTGCATTTTTAATTTTCAAGTATACACTTTTTTTTATAAATATAGTATTATTTGTTATAGTGGAAATGTTTTAAAATTTTCATTATTTCATGATCATTAGCACTAAGAGGGCGAGGCTAAGAAGACTTGAGAAAATCCCCAAAGTCGATTAAATTTACATTTAAAATCTGTACTAATTGTATGCCCAAAACAGAACGAAGTTCCCCCTTAAAAAAGAGACCCTAAAACCCATTGAGTAATATGATATTCTTGGAGAGTGAGAAAGTATTTTGGAAAGTATTTTTCTGTAGCGCATTTGGTCTAATGAAGCGTAAAAACTCGCATTCGATGCTCGTTGTTTCAGATAATTAACACAACTCCATTTCAATGGGCAAGGATCTCATTAACCCTTGGCATTTGTCACAAGCACACAAAGGCGAATTTAAAAAGAGACAGAGAAAGAGAAAGGGAAACAAAGGGAGAAAGAGGGAGGAAAGAGTTGTCGATGTTGGGTACAAGTCAATCTACGTGATGTGGCGTCCTTTTTTGTTGCATGCCTCATCGAGTTGAGCAAAGGAATCGTTGAAACAGATGTCAAATTGTTGAAAATTTCCTTCACTCTTTATGTGTATTTTTATTTATTTTTCTATGTGTGTGTTAGTGTGTGTGTGTGCCTGTGTGGTGTAGTTATCTTGTCTTTTGTTTTCTTTTGTTTTGGTTCATTGACTGTGCGGTTTCGAATTTCTGTGAAATATTTTCGCCTCTGACTTCGACTACGACTCCGACTCCAACTCTCGATTCCAACTCCAACTTCAAGTGTAGAATGCATCTCTATTTCAAGTTTATCGATTTGCCGTCGTCCTGCTGCAGAAACAGAGCTAAACGAGCTGCAAGTTGCAAGTGCATGTGGCATGTCGCAACTTGATATGTCTGTCATGTCTGCAACGTCTAACAATTGCCAGCCAGAGACTGTGTACTCTAACATATATTCAATTTACAACTAAACCAACCCTTTGGTTGTATTTTAAAAATAGGTTTTAAATAACTCTATATTTAAAGGCTAAATATTTCAAAGACTTTTAAAGTTGGTTGCATACTAAACATCTAAGTTATTCTTTGTTCTTATGAATTTTAGAGAATTTAAGAATCGTCTTATTAAATAAACTGTTCAGTTGATTGTTATCCATGTGAATTGGAAACAGGATTTTTAAGTTGAAGTTCAAAAATTATATTCAAAGTGAGATTTCCAAAATAATATTATGGTGGAAATAAATTAATTTAATACAAATTAATATTCAATTATTATATATATAAGTCTTTATGCAATTTTCTGGCGCTATAAGTATAGTTTTATAATTCATTTAATTAACGTTTAATCTAACAATTATAACATTTATTTATATAGAGTATTATTATGAATGTTATTATTAGTATTGCTGGAAATAATTCAATATAATAATATTCAATATTTGCATGTTTAGAATTTGTCAGGAAAAGTACAACTAAATTAAATCTATTTGATTTGGTTTATTATTATCATTAATTCTAACTAAATTTCCGCGCATCAGCTTCAGATGAAATGCTTTCAGATGGATAGAATACTTTACTATTACGTTATTGGTACAATTTTACTGTCATTTCAATAAACAACAAATGGATTGCGATAGTTATTGATTTACAGCAATTGCTCAACACTTTGTCGCGCATCAACTTCAACATCAACTTCAGCTTCAGCTTTGGCATTGACTTGCAAAAAGTGCGAAAATCATTTGCGTTGAATAAAACAACTTCATCAGGGACGTCTTTTGGGCGCAGGTCTCTTCGTCCTTCGTCCCGTCGTTCCTCTGCGGTGCCAATTGGCACAGCAGAGACACCCCCCAAAAGCATTTGTGGGGCCAGCCTCCAGTTGCCGTGAAGCGTGCATAAGTGAAATGTGCACAAGATACAGATACGAATTCGTAAACAACATCAGCTACAGATACAGATACAGATACATCGAAGTCAGCAAGCGGCAACTGGCAACTGGCAACCGGGAACGACGAGCAGCACCCAAAAGGTAATTAATCATCGTCATGGGGCGTGTGCACGATTCGCTTAACGTGCGCCGCCGGCGGTGGAACTCTGCAGACCCTTCTCCTCTCCCCCTTCCCCTCCGTCACCCTCCTTCGGTTCTTCTCGGGTCTCGGTGCGGAGGCAACTTCGGGGTCGACGTCGCAGACATTTGTGGCATATTACTCAAGGCATACACTCGTATGTATTTCCATATTTCCATATGCTCGCCTTCCCCTTTGCCCGATTGCCCCTCCTCGTCGACATGTCGCTGCTTGTCTGCGGAGAGTGGGCGCTGTCGAGCGGCGGGAGGGCGTGGCAATAATCATAACGAGCCAAATTAATGCGTTTCTTTCTACATCAAGCAGAATTCCCGTTCAGCTAGTGACACATTTGCTGATTTTGCAACAGACGCCAAGACAGGGAGGCAAGTCTGTAATGAACCTAGCACTAGATACCCTGTAATTGCGCTACACTCGTAGGCAGTTGACAGCAGCTTCCTATTCAGGTGGGATTGACGACAACGTGTAAAACAATTACAATATTAAAAGGCATATTGTATTCTCTAAATATTTTAATGACCTAAGAGATACCCTGTAATTTCAATGTGCAACAGATATTCAAGAATGAGAAATATTTACAAGTGACATACTAAATAAATTCCTACATCTAAAATACCCTGTAATTGAGATAAATCTCTAGTCGTAAAATTGTGCATCACACTTTAGGTATTTGAATTTTTTAGAAGATACCCTGCACTTTCAATATTCCACAAATATAACATACATACATAAATAAATTTCGTCATAAAAAATCCCTTGTAGTTGTGATTATAATACTCCCTAAATAAATAAAAATTTTTGAAATGTTAAATTTGCGGAATTAAAGCTTATTGTTTATAGGGAAAGACATTCTGTAAAATTATTATTGGAAATTTTAATGTGACCTACTGTATTTGCTTAATTTAATAAACAATTTAATGTTTAAGATATTTTGAAATACCCTCTAGTTGCGGTATAAAATAAAATTAAACAAACAATTTGATTTTGAGATACCCTGTAGTTGTGGTACATATTATTATGGTATGCCATAATTATTCTAATCAAATAATGATTTGCTTTAATTTAAATTAGTTACAGGGTATCTGAGAGCCGATCATCTTCATTGCAGTTTAGCCTTATTGTGTGCGCCTAAATGTTTCTAATATTTTAGTGTGCTTTTAGCCAACGAGATTCAATTTTAATTGATTGTGCGGCCAATTTCAACAATTGCGCGTGCCATTTGGCATGGTCAACGGGGCGTGGCATTAGGGCGGCATGAGCATACGCAGCTAATTGGATGCTCAGCTAATTAATTGTCTGGCTGCAGGTAGCAGAAAAATGAAAGCAAAACGATGCAATTGGCAAACAGAAGTGTTTCCTTATCGTATAGCATTAACAGCGACTGTGCGCTGTTAACTTAACAGCGCTGTTGACAGCGAACGCTACCTGTAGCAGCAGCAGCGACGTCGACAGCGCAAGTTCTCACCCGCACACACAAACAACTGACACACGCCGACAATAAAAACACGTGCTTATCAGTCGCTCACACACACATACAAACATGCAGACACCCTGGGCAGACAACAACAGAGAATTTGTTTGAAATAAACAAAAAACAGCTGTTGCCAGTCTCACTTCCAATGAGAGCGTAGCAGCTGGGAAACGAGTTCCGTTTTGTTGTCTGCCGGCATCTGAAGAGCGGTGCCATAAAATGAGAGCGCACAAAGTTTATAGCAAGTGTCAAGCGAGCGAATTGTTGCATGCTACATTTGTGTAAAATTTTACAAAATTAAATAATATCCAATAAAACGGTTAATTAGAAGAAATAATTGATGTTAAGAAATTAAAAATACAAATAAAAATATATTTGTGTGAACATTTAACTTCATTACATGTATTTCTCGCATGCGATAAGTGTGCCGACTCACGCTCTCACTCTCGCCATAAACGACTCGAGCCGAAGGCGCACACGAAGCAACACAATTCGTTGAGCCGAAGCATCCATACAGCCGCCCACCATCGCACGCACACACACTGACCTGGGCACACGCATGCCGCCACATGCATGCGATGCGTGCCTGTGTATGTGTGTGTATGCTGGTTCTGTCTTCGACTCTGGGCTGTGTTGCTGCTGCTTCCTATTGGAAGGCGCCAGTTGTAAAGCGAAACTCGTCGCGAGCGGTTGCAGCCCTGAGCGTCGTTCCGTCGTCCTCGTTGTTTAACAGCGTTTTACGTAAAAATTCTTCTCAATTTTCGTGCTGCGCGTGTTCTATGCAAATGCGTAAGCGTAAAACGCGTGCCGTGGCCATAAAAATAAGGTGTTTCAAACCAAATCTGCAAATGTAATAAAACAGCAGACGAGTGCGCAGAATATAAGCCAAATAAAATAATTTTATTTTTCCATCCGAAATAAACAAGAAGCAAAGCAAAGTTCTCGCTGCCTTTTACTCGACTTTTAACGAGCCGCGCTTTTGTGACATCGACGCCGTCAGTTCTGTGCCAGACCTCGGCTTTGTCGTCTAATTGGAATTGGAATTGAAATTGCAATGATTGAATAGCAGCCTCCTTTGTGCCGTTATTCGGCAAGCAACGAAACGAAATGCAAAAGTGCAAAGTGTGACCAAAGTGCGTTCTACTATTTTCCAACAGACAAGTGAAAAGTTTTCGCCGGCTAACTGTTGTTGTTGTTGTTCTTTTTCTGCGGAAAATTCGATTAAATTGAAAACACACACACACACACGCACAGTCAACAATGTGTGTGTGTAGGTGCGTAATGTGAGCAGCAATAAAATATATAAATTACAATTAAAACAGGATTAATTGAAGCACAACACGAAAAATAATAAACAACTTTTATTCTGCTGATAAGAAATTTATATGCATTTCCCATTGATAAGGTGAGTTCCTGCCTCTGCTGAAATTATTCACAAACTTTTTTATTGGTGCAGATTAAAAAGCGCTAAGTAATTAAAATAAATTATTATGGAAGAGCTCGACAATTTCATATAAAAATGATACAAAAAATGGCTAAGCTCCTGTGTATAAATTTATAAATGTTTACCAAATAGGAAATTCGTTGGAACTTGGGAAAGTTTATTATTGGAAGTGGTGAAAATATTCAACCAAATTCTATTCTCTAAATTAAACATTAACCAACATTTTCAGCTTCTCTTTCCAAGTAAAATAAAATTACTTTACCTAAAAATTTAAAGATTCCTAAAAAAACAAAACAATCGGGCAAACTTAAATAACAATTACTTGCATAGTTCAAATGAATATTAAATATTATATTCACCTAATGTCCTTAATTTACAAATTTTAAAGTATACTTTTATATTTTCAATGTTGTACTTCTTATTTTGAATTGTTTTAAATTTATATAACATTTACCTTCTTTTTTTTAAATCTTACAATTTTATTATGAGAACTTATGGGGATTTTGGAGCTTTCATTTAGAATTGCTTTGGTAATTTTTTATGCATTTTAAGTAATTATATTTAAGCGCCAATCTCTTTGGATATAAATTTATAACGCAAGGAAATAAATTTAATTGTCAATAAATATAAATTCATTTCAATTACTTGCATTACTAAAATGCAGATTAAACATTATTTTCATTTAAGGCATTTTATGAACAATTGTTGCAATTTAGTTTCCACTTTTGAATTTTCCATTGTTTACCTCACATTTAAATAATACTTCAATAATTTTAAATTTTGGTTGTGTTATTAAAAAAAAATCTGTTATTTTTTTTGTTTTGATCACGTTTAAATGGATTTTATTTTAACGCCAATCTCTTTGGATATAGTTATAACACTACGTAATAAATTTAAATTCCTAAAAAAATTAATTTAATTTATTGGCATTTTCCAAAAAAGCAAATAAATATATTTGTTATGTGGAATAATTTAAAAATAATTTCTGTTCATTTCCAACACATTTAAATTAGTTTTATTGTATGGAGAGTTTCCTTATAGGGCCTTCCACTCCCTTTCCAACAGTATTTCTTACATCTCACACCTTTTTAATCCCCCATTCCCCCCTTGAGAGTATCGGCAATTTCAAATGGGTCACGCTTTTTGTATGCCTGATTATCGATTTGAATATGCAAGGCATGTTTGTAGCCAGGTCTAAACCATGATAATCCATTGTGTGCTATCCTAAGCGTATGCCATTAATGTCTGTCCCCCTTCCGATCCCGCTCTCCACAGTCCCGACCAGTATTCCCCTATATTATTAGCATTTTTGGACGCCGTTTACAGTTGTTTCAGTTGGACGAGTTGCGTTTGGCATTTAATTAATTTTATACTTTTTTAACTAAGTTCGAGTTGTCGATGTTGTTGTCGTGTTGCATTTCAATTGAAATTTGTTGTCGTTTCTCCGGCAATTGTTGATGTTGTTGCTCTCTAATTATGCGGCGTGAAAATGCAATGCATGTACAAACATTTATACAACTATTTGACGTGCCACGTTCTGTTGTTGCAGTGGCAGCTGGACGTGTGTCTGCTTCGAATGCAACCGAAAACTGAACTCGAATTAAAAACATTTCAAAACATTTGTGCAAGCACTCGCAATTGTTTAAACAATGTTCGGTGTTGTTGTTGTTGTTGATGCGAGTGGCATGCCCCAAAATGATATACCCAACTTACATAATGATACAAAGTGAATTATGTGCAACTGCTTTCGATTCAGTCTTTGACTCACTCGGTTGCATGCTACACAAGCTGCGCTTCATTCAATTTCTCATTGCACTTGCCACAGCCTTTCAAGTCGAATGAATGCGGCCCCATCAAAATGTAACTAAGGCAAGGTTTCTACGCTCCGCCACTTGAGGCACAGTTTTGTATCTGCATCTCTGAGATACAAAATTTCACTGGGCGGCCCACTTGACGCTAAGGTAACTGAAACTAGTTCAAGTGCGTGGCAAGTAATTAGTTTTAGCTGTGTGCGTGTGTGTGTTTGGTGCATTTGTCAAGCTGTCTCGGAATTGTGTAGAAAATTTACCACAAATATTTACAAATAGCGGAAAGATGCCGCCGTCCTGGCCTGGCAGTTTACCTTAAGAATCTCAAGTGGCCGCCTACTTGGAGGTTAATTAAAACGAAATTCCGTAAGGGAAAAATGCTGAAAGATTTCTGAAATTGCTTTTTAATATTTTCAACAGGCGAGCACTTCAAATGGAAGAACAGATTTCCACTTACAGATTATACCCCACATGCGTTTCTCTCTCTGTTTTCCTCGTCTGTCAGTCGCATCCTACCTACGCAAGGTCTCTCAACAGAAGGAGATATATTGAGGGAGAGAAAGGGAAACTGACATGACAGGCAAGTGTCAGTTAGATATTTGAAAGTTCGAGGCCAAATGGATCAACTCCATTTGAACATTTTCCCACTACTCAGTTAGTTGCACCTCTTAGGCATGCTGTGTTATGATGTTCTATATATATATGTATATGTTAGTTTTAGGTTCTGTTTGTCCAACGTGAAGCACAGCTGACAACTGCTTCGCTTCTAAGTGTAAACTGTCAACCCGACTGAATGATGCCCCAAACTGTGTGGGCTGCATTAGTAAATAAATAAACAACGACGACGAATTCGTGTTGTTCCACGCGTAAGTGAATAGCATTCATTATTTCACTGCACTTCCGCTGGTAATGAGTGAAAAGGGGAATGGGGAAGCGGCAAGGGCCACTGAGAGACCCTCAAGTGTCAGAGGTGTTGGAATTCTACAGAATTCTGCAGCTGCAACTTGTCCCCTAAGTTGGGTATCTTTGTCATTGATTGACCCGATAACAGATACACTACGAATTTAGCATAGTAAATACAAAGGGAATCGAATGTAATATTTAATAATATGTAAAGAAAAATAAATCATATACTACATTGAAGATTGATACAAACTCAGCATTTTTAATTTGATTTTACTGAATTTCCGTTCATGGGAAATATCGAAAATAATTAGGTATTTTATTGTTGAATATTTGTCTAACGTTGAGTATAAAGTTAGAAGTGCTTCCTTAAGTAAAACCTTTTCATTTTGAAGTATTTCCGATTCGATGTTTACACAGAATATGAACTACATTTTTATTATTTTTAATACAAATGCCAAATAAATAATAATAAATATTTTCGTAAATTTTTGCACTTCTAGTCATGAGTAAAATCATTTAATTAATAATAATAGCTTTTAAAATGATTAATTTGAATATATTGTTTGAAATTTATTTTACTTAATTTTATTTGTAATTATCTAGTTTCATTTTAGTGTTTTAAATATACTTGAAGTTTCGATTGTGATACGGATAATAATAGTGAGAAGTGGCAATGTTGTTAGGCAGAATTTTAGTTGTTTTACTGTATTGGCTCTTGACATCGTTGATTGTCTGTTATGTTTAATAAATGCCAACATAATAGAGCTAAGAAAATAATTGATAAAGAGCAGCTTTGGTTTTCTTTACGATATTATTTTAAAATGGTCAAGAACAGAAGAAGAATAGAGTATGAATAAAAATATGATTTCTTAGGGTCAGAAGTTAGGCAGTTTATTTTTTTTCCGGTAAAATGTTATTATTACAAAATTTAAGTATATTCTCTTTGTGTTATTTTAATATTCATAATTTGCCCACATCCCATTAAATAATAAAATGCAGAGTAAAATTATTATCTTCGAAATGCATAATTTGAGTACTTTCCCAAAACATAGTTAAAGTGATATTAATTTGATTTTGGGAATTAACAGCTCACAGCAGATAAGCGGATGTAATATTCTAGAGCTGAACTCCACCCACTTTGGGGCATTGCAAAAGTGTTTTGAGCAGTCTGTTTGCCATGTTACAAATGCCGCCACATTAGCCAGTTTGTAGTTTTTGAGCTGTTCCGACTAACTTCAGTTGTGAATCATGAAGTATTTGCATTGGCATTCGCATTTGCGCTCGTATTCGCAATTGGATTCACATTCGCATTCATGTTTGCTGTGGTTCGAGTGGTCGCTTTTGGTGGTTTCGCTGGCTTCAATGGTTTTCGCTGCTCTCGGTGGTTTCGGTGGTTTCGCCTGCATTTGAAAGTTGATTTGTTCGAACTGATTATGGGGCATTGCTGTGTGTCGGTTGTGTTTGCTGCGGTTTGGCATTGCGCAGATAATAGTTTTAAATAAGTTGAAGTCCGGCTTAATTGGCCAAAACTAATGTGCATTAGCCTAACTAGCTGCCGCAGCTGCAGCAACATTAAACCGCCCACAATTAGTCAGGGGCCGAGGAGAAGGGTCCCAGAACGAGACGTGACTTATCCAATGCACAAACTGTAAGATAAACACCTGGAGACCAGCCAGCAACAACAACACTGCTATCTCAGCGGAGATGTCGTCAGTGTCATCGGGCATTAAAACTGAACAAAGTGTGTCACAGACTCCGTCTCCTCTGGCAACTTGTCCTCCCGCCTCCCCGCCGAGTGAACCCATGGAGCTTCATCGGATTTATCTGTGTAAAGTCTTCTGCCATCTCAATCTTCTCACAGCTGCCTACACCTGTCGCCCCATCTAATTTATGCCCCGACTTCGTCCGCAGATAAAGCTCTCAATGACATATGACACATCCATATGGAAAACACACTCCATACTTCAATTTATGATCATGCACAATCATTAATAGCCCCAGCGTCGACGACAACTAACAAATTAGTGCGACTTTTGATTTGCATAATTAAGATTACGATTTAAATTTTCTTTCGAGTTTTTGTTCTGTCCTCAGTCCTCAGTCCTCAGTCTGCAGCTCATTCGTCTTCTATTGGGCAGGGCCATTTGTTTGTGCTAAGAGATCTGCTGATTATTCGATCAGTTCGGAAGAATAGTGGACGGAACTCTAGAGAATGTGTGGCTGGGCAATTAATTTTTGTACAAGCCGGATTTATTGTCATTCTTATGCATCGTGACATCAATATGCAGCTTTACACAACTTGAGATCTCTAATCTGACTCTGCTCAGACTACTTGAATTCGGAAAGATCCTGTGAGATAATTTGTTGAAATTTACATATCTTAAAGGTAGTTCTTAATAGCCCAACCATAACTATATTTATTTTACTTTCTAATCCATGAAATATATTTATGGAAATTACCACTGCACGAATCAATACCAATTTATAGATTTCAAAAATGTAATAAATAAAATGTTGGTATCAAAGCAATTAAATATTCTCAACTTTATTATGTTCAATCCAAAACTATATTTTTTTTTCTATTTTTAGATATTATTCCTAGCATTTCTATTGCTAGCAAACGGTAAATGTCAATTTCAATTTTTGTTCAAGATATTTTAAAAGGACTGAAAATATTTGTAACTTATGAAAATTCGATCGGATATTCTAAGCATATCCAATTTAATTTTTGTGGACAATTTTTGTTCTCTGTTGAATAGTTTCTCTAATATATATATAATAATTGCCTAACAGAATTCTAATGATTGAACAAGAGGAAGTTTAAAATTTAATTTTAACAGATTGACAAAATACTCGTTTTTTTGTGTCCAAAGAAATTTTCTAGACATTTGTCTGTTAGTTGTGTTGATGCCGATGTCATTGTCAACATATTGAGCAGTCGAAAATATTGCTTTCTTTATTTCGGTTCATACTAATGCCGTGTGCTTTGCCAATTTAATTTGCGGCATTAATTTTGTGGTAGCTTGATTCATGGAGTGGACCGCGGAGTGGAAGAGAGGGGTCTGCGTCGGGTGGTTGGGGGTTTAACTAGGCAGGTCTTGGCTACGTTTTAGAGAGCGCAGCTGTGCGTCGTGGCCAATTACAATGCACTTTTCAGTTGTAGATTTGCGGTGCGGCTTTTGCCTGCATTTTGTCAATTGCAATAAAATAATCAACATGCAACATGCCTCAGCCGCGGTGCGGGGTCAACGCGACGAGAGGCTTTATTTATTTTTCTTTTATTTTTCAATTTTGTTTCTCGTATCTTTTTTATTTGCTGCCGTCTGCAGATTTACGACCCGCATGGACAACACGTTTAACGTTCAAATTGCGGCAAGGAGACTTGAAGCTGCAACTGCAACTGCAACTGCATTTTGTTGCCATTAACATAATAATGCTGCGGCTGTTTGCCTGACTCCCCGTCCACCTCCGCTCCCAGACATTGCACAATTGCGAGCCAAAGTAAATAATCAACTCGCGCTAATCTGCGGCCAAACTGCATTTAGTGACTGACTGTTTGCCAGTCTGCCAGTCTGCCAGTTTGCCAGTTAGTCAGTTAGGCATTCGGTCAGTTTGCGGTTCTCAAAACGTTTATGTTGATTATTTTGTGACTGCCTCTGCCTCTGTCCCTGCCTCTGTTGCCTTGCCTTTTATCATACCCGTAATTCAATCCGGACTTCAACTTGGACTTTAACTTTTTTGCATTTGCATTTTCTTTGATTTGATTTGTTGACTGTCGGTTGTCGGTCTGTGGCGTTGGCAGCTCTTTCCAAGCGCCACAGTCACACTCACAATCACACTCACACTCAAAAGGAGTTCCAGATACGCCTCTTCTCCCTTTTGCCCCTCGACGTTTGCGACGTGAGTTGCATGCAAAAATATTTAGACAGAAGTATAATCGTAGCCATTGTTGCTGCTCAAGTTATGAAAATGCTGTTAAATTTGATGTGAGATCTATTCAAATAATGCTTTGTGTCGCCTCAAATGGCTGACATTAAGGATACGAAGCGGTAATAGGCATTGAGAGAGGGCTAGATAGATATTTCTATGGCATATTCATTACTCATCTTCGACTCTTCTTAACAACAACATCAATCAATGTCAATCATTATGCCCACTGACTGCCCAATGAGTCATTTTGTCATAAACAAAACGACGGGTCTAAAGTCGAATAGATTAAAACATTTCAAATTTTACCAGACGGATACATTTGTATCTATAGGAAAGTATCGCAAGACAGATACACAAATTGGCTTCAACTTTGTAACTATAAAGTTTAAGATATTTTGTAGTTTAACTATTCTAAATCATAGAACTATAATTATTCAATATATCATTTTCAATATTGAATTATTCACTATTTTATATTTTGAATTTATGTTTTATATTTTTAAATGTTAAAAATATTGAATAAAGACAATCAAATAAAGTGAGAACTATTTTAAACAAATTAATATTCAATGTAATAGATACAATTTAGAGTATTTATACGTCAGTATCGGCACGTTGCCATGCATGAAATAATTCATATCGTTGTGGGAGTGGAAGTATCTCAAAAATGCCTCTATTCATGATTGATTATGCCCAATAATTTATTAATTTTCAGCCACAAAAGCGAAATTGTGCATATTTAAATAATCAATAAATAATAATGCTTGTAACTATGGAACTGCTTCGCCTCAATCCACATCCACATCCAGATCCAGTTTGTTTTTTACCAGGCAGTGCATCCAACCCATGGCGCCCGCATTCGGCGCGGTTGCTGTGGCTGTGGTCCAAAAAAAAAGGCAGTCTTTTCGCTGAGTCAAGATAACACGCAGTGCAGAAAGAGAGGAGGAAATAGAGCGATAGACAGAGCGAGAGAGAGCGAGTAGGTAGAACGACGGCTGGGCTTATCTTGTCTGGGTAATCGTGCTTCGATTATGAACCCTCATAAATCGAGACCGAGACTCGGCGACTAAAGCGACATCGAACAACACACAGTAGCCAAATATGTGTCAGTGTGTGTGAGTCTTTGCTCCTGAGCCTGACTTATGTAATCCTGCCTGCTTGCAACGGGTTGCTCATTTTCATTAGCATGTGCGCATTGGACCCCTTCCCCCTGTTTGATGCCCCCGCTTCTAATAAATGTTTTTCAATTTTCATTGTGTGGTTTTTTGTTGCTTTTCTCGTTAGCTGCTGATGTTGTTATTGTTGCTGTGGCTGCTCATCATGCTCGGCTATTGTTGTTTGTGGTTTTCTTGTTATTTCTTTTGGGGGGAAAATGCCTCATCATCGATTCGAGGCCCAGACACGCCTTTGTTGGCTTATTGAGCCATAACTGCAACTTTGTTTATCATTGCTCTTGCTGTTGTTGTGGCTTTGCCTTCATCCATTTTCATTTTCGTTTTTAGTTGCATTATTGCTATGCTTATTTTACTGATTAATCATGCAGCTGACGGAGAAAGTAGCCTACATTTTCCATAAGGTTTCAATTCACTTGACCTATTGCAGCTGGCCAAGAGAAGAGCACAGCAAATAGAATTTGGCTTTCTCCCTCGTTAATTAACCAGCTTTTTTTCAGCCCCTCGATAACCATTGACAGCCCCTACTCAGTCCTCGATTTAAGCAACTCATAAACCGCGCGAGTTCATCATTTTTCACTGTCTCGTGTGAAGAGAGATGCGCCCGCTTATCCTGTCAGAAATTTTAAACACTTTTTTTATCATTTCCTACCCAGCAAACAAAAAAATGAGAATGAAAAAAATAATATAAAACAAGTCGAAAAGGTGCCCACAATAATGCCCAACCATTATAATTTTCTTTTTTTTTTTGCTCACCATTTTTTCCTTGTTTCCTTCGGCATGAGTTTCACTTTTGTCCTTGCCCCTGGATCCAGCCAAAAAAAGGTTATAAATCATTGGCTGGGCATATTTTTAATAGAGTTGTTACTTGTGTTATTTTTTTTTTCCTGTAACCTTTTGCCACGCTTGTTGCGAGTTTGCGGTTGAATTTAGAGACGGGCGATTCGGGGTTCAGTTTTGAATTAACTGCCAGCAAAGTTGGCAATTTTGAAAAGGGTTTGTAGCCAAATATACGAAATGTAAAAAATATAAAAATAAGTTAAGCGCTGTTTTTCCCGTCGAGTAATCTTTTAATTAATATCATAATTTTGCATTTCTTTATCTTTGCAGGTGAGTGCGTTTGATAAGCTAAATAAGCAGGTAAATCAGTCAATTATCCCTGTGCCGAATACCCTTTTAAATCGGCTCCATTTCGTGGAATCACCGTGAGTGAACATTTCGTTTACCTCATGACAAGCATCACATGCAGTTGCCCAACAAAAGCGACTCGTTCGGCTTGGCGACAAAACCGCAAATTGACAGTGGGAGCCAAAGATGTGAAAACTTAAAAAAAGAAAACCGCCAACAATTTCCCCAACAAAAACAAGCACAAGAAGAACATCGCCGTCATCATCATCATCAACGGGGAGCCAACATTTCCTTCCGCTTGGCATCAGGGGGATTTGTGCAACCCCCAAAAAGCGCCACAATTGACACCACAAAACCGCAAAAACATAAGAAATAAGAGTGTGGTTTTTCTGGGATGCCCAACTAACAGATATCCTGCAAGCATAAATTAGCGATTAAAACAAATATTTGTATAAACAAAGTATGATAGACCACATATAAATATTTCGAATATAGACCTACAAAGATTGATGATAGACAACACATATTTGGGAGATTAATACAAATATTTATATGGGTGAAGAATGGAAAACCACATACAAATATTTAGGAAATTAATATAGATATGCATATAGAAAAAATATGTGTGATAGACCACATCTAAATGTTTGGGGATAATATAAATATTTATAATGAAAATGTATGAGAGAACACATATATGTGAATTTTAGCGGGGTTAAAATGAATATTTGTTTAGATAAATTAATTATGGTGGACCACATTTAAATATTTTAACATTTATTTAAAATTATCGGAGAGGTTAGTGGATAGGTATAGGGCAATTTGCAGCCACACAATGTTTTTGTTCAATAATTAGTTACAAATAAATTAATTGAATTCCAAACAGTGTTTCAGCAATACAAAACGAACGAAATTAATTATTTTCATCAATTTTAGTTTTTATCTTAGGCATTTGAACTAAGTAAAATGAATTCACAATTTATCTTATTTACATCTTACATTCCACCCGCTAGTTAAGGTTTATGACTGCAGGGTATCGAAACAAAGTTGGGCTTCTCGTCAGCGCCTTTGCCATAAAAAAGGGTGGCTTTCTTTAACTACCATTGGCATATGCTTTGTGTTCATTGTGTGTTGTGTGTTGTGTTGTGTGTTGTGCTGAGCTGCGATGGAGGAGGCGAAGCTCATCCATGCTGTAAAGCCGCATGATTGATGGCTCTTCTATGCCGTTTGCTATTTCAAAGTCTCCGTGGCACCTGTTGTGGCAACTGCTTTAAGGGAAGAGATGATTTCTCGAAGAGTTTCAGCATTATTTATGGTTGATTTAAATTTTCATCGCATATTATTATTCTGACGTACATTAAAGAGTTATTCCCAGGACCTATCTTTGATGTCGCTTAACTGAACTACAAGTCCTGGCAGCACACACATGTGTAGTTTGCAAACAGTTTCACAGCTTTCAAGGTGTGCAACAAAACTCGGCAGCAAATTCAAAACATTCTGAAAGTTTTCACTTTCTTGCCGAAATTCGGCAGCCAGCAGCACAGGGTTGTGGAAACATGAAAAACAGCTAAACAGTTGCCCAAACAACGCCACAGTTTTCACTTCCGAGACTTGTACGTCAATGTCAACTTTGACAGAAGCCAAGAGTGATAGACAAAGTGAGTGGGAGCAAGAACGACAGAGCGAGAGAGAGAGAGAGAGAGAGAGCAAAGCATGGATTTACTTTTATTTTATTACTGTCATTGTTGGCGGGCTGCTTCCGTTTCAACCTTTCGCAGGGCAGCTTCAACTGGCAAGTTCTTTTTTGGGTTGGCGAGAGTGAGTGGAAGGAAGGGGAGAAAAGGGGAGGCAGCTGCTGCTGTCGTCGTTGTTATCCTTTTGCTCGACTGGCGCCTTTATCATCCATCTGTGTTCGGTTCTTGCTACGTTCGTTATCTGCTGTTTAGTCAGGCGATGTGAGTGTGTGTGTGCGAGTGTGTGGCAAGCATCTTCTGGACTGCCAACCCAATGGCAACGGCAACGGCAACGGCAACGTCGTAAATTAAAAATGGCTTAATATGTAAATCCTTGCCTGCACTTTCTTCGCCTGCCGCCTGCAGATTAGTTTTGTGGATATTTCGGCTTATGTGTGGCCCTGTCTCCATGTCGGCATCTATCTTATGCATCTATCGCCCCATTCTGTCTCCAACTCTTACTCCGACTCCATTCTGACTTTCTTTATTTGGACATGCAGCTAAATTTATGCGCCTTGACTTTGGTCTGTCCCTGCTGCCAGGACATTGGATATTTTCCTTGGCTGCCCTGCCCTGCACGGTCACTGATATGCTTTTGTTGTCGTTAGTCAGCGCCAGGACATGACAACTCCTTGTACGTCCTTGTTCGGCTCTCGCCTGTCATGTTTGCAGTGACTTTAACTGGCCCTCAGAATGTTGCCAACTTGTAAGTTTTTCTTGCAATGATTAGAGATGTGTGTGTCTGTGACTTTTGTCAGCGCAGGAGAACAGCGAAGCTTCCAACACATTCATTTAATTTCGTGCTGATTAGTCGCTTTGCTGATTGTAATTGCTCCCCGAACACCCAACATTTAATCCACTTTCAACAACGTGTCCATCATTCCCAATTTGGTTCAAGGTTTGCCCGGCTATCTGATGATGTCCACTGGACACTGGCCACGAATTAGCATTAGCATATTCTACACATCGAGTGACCACTTTGCCAAATGGACTGTCATTAAATTATTCCCTTTGCAATTTGCAATGTCATTTAATTTACAATTTTTCTGTTTTTTTGTTTTTCATTTTCATTGCATTTATGTGCATGGAAGATGTGCGTGCTATAATGCATTTTAGTAATTAATTTTAGCTGCGTTCACTTTTATTTGTTGTATTGGACACACTCTCCTGTGGTCATTATTATTTTGCTGACCCGAATGGCTAGCGCAATTAACCCGGAAATTATAAAAAGTCGACGAGCATTTAGCAGGCACTACAATAAGTTTATTGCATTAATTTCATTTTATGCGAATCAATATAAATAATTTGGCAAATTAATATTTATTGCTCGCATTTTATTAACCAGCTGCGATTCAAAGCAAGAACATTGCATTAAACATTAATTGCATTTTGTCAAATACATTGTGATTCTGTAGGGGGCCGTCAAAGTCTTCTTGATCCACCTTTGCTTGGATGAGGTTGTTGTTGTTGTTGTTGCGGGAATGAAAACACGCGGACTTCTATTCACTGCACTCGTATATTTTCAACTGCCTTCACATTTGAATTGCATCTTAAGCCTAGCTTAACCTACACGGCCTCTCTTCACCATAGTGGTGGATTGAGAGGCGTGGTGGAGAGCACGCACGCCAGGGATGCGCGCCTAGCCGGAAAATGGCTGTGTGGCCTGAACATTCTCCCCCCCTTTGCCTGAAAGGGCAAGGAGCTAGTGGGAGGGGGGAGCGTTAGTGCTTACAAAGCACACGAACCGGAGAGGGTCCACCCAAAAATGGTTCGTTGTGCCACTGGTAGCCCCCGCTGGTTGGTTATGATACCCTCCTTAATAATGTGGGCGTAGGCGTCGGCTCCAAGCACCAGCGAGATAGCCGATGGTCGGTCGAACGACCCATCGGCTAAGTCGATGTCCGCATAATGTTCGCGTACGCTCGAGTCAACCGCCCGGATTGGCGTTGAGAGCCTGAGTTCATCTTTGATTTGGAGCAGGACCTCAAACCATGGTCCTGTTCCGGAGACCGGACCCACGCTCACACAGCCTACCCTTCCTTCACCCACCGTGATAGACGGCACTTGCATGGTGGCTGCAAATGAGGCGTCAATGGCACTAAGAGGGGCTCCGGGATCAATGAGCGCCCTCGTCTGGAAGGATTTCTCCGTGCCCCTAATTTGCACAGTCGCCGTTGGGAGCAAGTTGGTGCTCCTGTTCTGGAGGAGGGCAGCTAATGCGAGCGGGTCGGAGATAACGGATGGTGGAGCAGCCGATTGCCGTAGTGGAGTTGGTTGGACGTCCTGCGCGGAGACATCGGATGATGCGGACGGGGCACGCGCCGGTGCTCGATGGCGACGTTTTGTCGCTGGACGCCTGCGCACTGGCTCGTGCATATGGAGCAGAGTATGATGTGCCTGTTGGCACACGCGACACCGGTCGCCGCTGGCGCAGGACTGCCCTGAGTGCTGATGCGCCAAGCAGTTTGCACAGTACTTGTTTACAAGTACTGCACGCAGACGCTTCTCAGCACTCAGGCGCAGGAAACGTGAACAACGTTTCAAGGGGTGGATACCCCGCCAGACTCGGCAGCGGAAGGATGCAGTTCCTCGCGAACGTCTGCTTTCCAGCGCACGTGCGTTGCTTGGTGCCATGGTGATTAGGAGGGAATGTAGATCTGGAACGAAACTAGTCGGAAATGGAAACTACCGGTTAATAACGTCCATATGACACGCCATGACATGAAACACAGATTGGAGGACTGGACAAGTAGATACTGGACGTCTAGGAACAGACGGGATTGGAAAGACCGATAGGAAGTAGTAATAACTTTACTACTGGGCGCTTGATGACACCGTGTGACGTCTGGACGTCGACCACTCGGACTCGATCGTCGTCCCCTGGATAGGCACGTAAAACACGGCCAAGGCGCCATTCGTTGACAGGCATCGTCTCTTCCTTGACAATAACCATATCGCCGATTTGGAGGTTAACGTTTGGGACTTGCCACTTGTTACGCTTATGGAGCTCTTTTAGATATTCTTCCTTCCAGCGGGTACAGAATTGCTGACTCAGAGCCTTGATCTTTTGCCAACGATTGATAATCGATGTGGCAGGTTCTAGGATAGTTGGCTCATTAATGGAAAGAAGCGGTCTGCCAATGAGGAAATGGCCAGGAGTCAATGCCAGCAGGTCGGTTGGATCTTCTGACATTGGTGAGATCGGTCTGGAATTCAGACACGATTCGACTCTGCTCAAGAGCGTAGCCAGTTCTTCGAATGTGTACCTTGTAGTAGAGGTCGCTTTGAAGAATAGAGTCTTGAAACTCTTCACTCCTGCTTCCCAGAGCCCACCCATATGTGGCGCTCCTGGTGGGTTAAAATGCCAAGTTAACGCACAGTGGATGAATTTGTGGGAGACGAGACTCCTAATTGACTCTAGAAAATCTCGGGTGAGGGTTCTGGAAGCACCCACAAAAGTTTTGCCGTTGTCGGAATACATGTGGCTAGGACACCCTCTTCTCGCTATAAAACGCGAAAACGCTGCAAGGAACTTGTCTGCCGTGAGGTCGGAAGTGGGTTCCAGATGTATGGCCTTCGTACTGAAACAAACGAAAACACACACATATCCCTTCGTAATGAGACAAGCCCGCCCGGCGTAGTTCTTTACTTCGAAAGGACCAGCGAAGTCTACACCTGTATGATGGAAGGCGTTGGAAAAGCTTGCTCTTTCAGCCGGGAGAGTGCCCATTAGTTGTGTCTGAAGTTTCTTGCGGTGCACGATGCAGACCTTGCAAGAATTTACAACTGATTTGGCTAGGGTCTTCAGCTTTGGAATCCAGTACTTCGCTCTGATCAATCGGATCATTAACTGATTGCCTCCATGTAAGGAAATGGAGTGAGTGAAGTGGATAAGAAGACGAGAGAAACGACAACTGTATGGAAGTATAATAGGATGACGCTCGTCATAAGTCAAGGATTCGGATGCATTCACCCGGCCACAAGAGCGGATAACGCCCTTCTGATCCAGAAATGGGTTCAGATTGAGTATACTGCTGGACCTTGGAATCGGTTTCTTCTCCAGCAGGTAGCCATACTCTTTCGCATATTCTTGCCGTTGGGTCTGTAGGACGAGAAGCGTTTGAACCTCCGCCAGTTCGGCCCAGCTTAGCTCGAGCGGAAGACTCGTGCCTGGCTGACGACACCGTTGTATGAAACGTCGTATATAGGCTACCACGCGAAGCGCTCTATCGAACTTGGAGAAGCGTTCGAGGAGATCACAAGCGGGTGCCTGTGCCATGTGACACTTGACGACCCGTTGTTCTGGAATGACTTCGGGGATGTCGCAGGGAGGAACTGGCCACTGGTCTTCCGAGAACTTTAACCACTCGGGACCATGCCACCACATAGAGCTGTCGATCAGCTCTTGGGAGGTTACGCCTCGACTAGCCAGGTCCGCGGGATTGTCTTCAGATCGGACATGTGACCATCTGCTAGCCGATCCTGGGGAGTGCGTAATTTTTGCAACCCGATTCGCCACAAACGTCGTCCATTTGCAGGCTGGCTTACTAAGCCATGCCAACACAATGGTGGAGTCGGTCCAGTAATACAAATCTGCGTCACTGATTGGGAGATGTGGGATGACGGCGGACGAGAGCTCGGCCAGTAAGACTGCGCCGCAAAGCTCAAGTCGAGGCAGTGACACCGTTTTGACCGGTGCCACTCGCGTCTTGGCTGTCAGTAGACTGACCCACACTTTGTCATCCACTTCGACGCGGACGTAGAGAGCAGCAGCATACGCTTGCTGCGATGCGTCGCAGAACCCGTGGAATTGGGTCTTGACGTTTGGGTGGAAGTGAACCCATCGTGGAACTCGAATCTTTTCGAGGAGTGGGTAGTCTTTCAGGAACTCTTGCCACATGTTGAGGAGGGGGTCAGGCAACTGCTCATCCCATGATAGATCTTGGAGCCACAGCTTTTGCATGAAGATCTTAGCGCGGATCACGAAAGGCGCTAGCCATCCTGCCGGGTCAAACAAACGTGCGATTTGGGACAGCACTTCACGTTTGGAAAGGCTTGATGACACCGGGATGTTAGATGGAACGAAGAAGAACTCATCAGCGGCCGCGTGCCAACGAACGCCCAGCGTCTTGGCAACGCTCGCTTCCTCAATTTCCAGGAAGTCGTCTCTCAAGAGATGAATTTTAGGAATGTCACTAAGGATGTCTTTGTTGTTGGCAGTCCATTTTCGCAATGGGAAACCTGCCGAGGAAAGAGCCTGCTGTAATTCGTGAATGGCCTTAATCGCTTCCTTCTTCGTGTGAGCCCCGGCTAGTACATCATCCACGTACATATAGCGCGCGATGATATTGCTAGCTAATGGAAATCGGGTGCTCACATCTCCAGCTAATTGCTGTAGGACTCGAAGTGCTAGAAATGGCGCGCAATTGACTCCAAATGTGACAGTGCTGAGCTCGTAGTCACAGATGTCACCTTTAGGGTCACGGAATAGAATTCTTTGGAACGGAGTGTCCTTTGGGTGAACCAGGATTTGCCGGTACATCTTGGTGATGTCGGCATTAAAGACATATTGGAAAATACGCCATTTTAAGATCTGAATGGTCAGGTCAGACTGTAGGATCGGACCAGGATGAAGGACGTCGTTGAGACTGAGTCCATTCGTGGATTTGCAGGAAGCATTAAAGACAACACGAACCTTTGTCGTCGTGCTGTCAGGTTTAATGACTGCATGGTGTGGCAAGTAGAAGTTTTTGCCCGGGGCATGGGGTGATACCAGCCTCATGTGGCCTAAGTCCAAGTATTCTTGGATAACGGAATCGTACTCGTTCTTTAGCTCTGGCGTACGACGTAAGCGGATCTCATTCTTGAGATACTGCGCTAAAGAAATTGACCTTGAATGACCCAATTCAATGCTATTGGGATTTCGGAATGGAAGTGTGACCGTGTATCTACCGTCTTCTTGTCTGATGGTAGATTGCACAAAATTCTGCTCACAAATACTGTCGGCTTCGTCCGGCACTCTTGACGGCAGATCCTCCACCTCCCAGAACTTTGTGAGCAGTTCATCCAGTGCTAGAACTTCTTTTTGTGCTAAGCGTGTAGTGAAAGACGCAATCGATTTTCTCGCACTGGCCGGAACAGGGCCGGTTAGGATCCAGCCGAAAATTGTCTCCTGCCCAATTAGCGTCCCACAAATGTGAGATTTAACGCCATTCAGCAAGATCGACGGAAGGACGTCCGCTCCGATCAGCACGTCGATCTGGGAGCTCTTTGAAAATGATGGATCTGCTAACTGAATGTTTGGCAGATCTTGCAGGACACAATCGCCAATAGAGCAGGACGGAAGGTTACCAGCTAACTTTGGTAACATATATGCGGAAGTCTCAATTTGCATCCTCGGCCGACTCATCGGCGCTATGTAGAAATGACACAATTTACGTGTCTGTGCTGAGACGGCCTGGTTCAAACCCGATACTTCCGCTTGGACATTTTTGAATGGCAACTTGATTCTGTCAAACAGACGTTTGGAAATGAACGTTGCTTCGGAACCAGAATCGATCAACGCACGGGCAGGATAGTTAATCCCCAAATGCGCTATGTTGATCATCGCCGTGCCTAACAACACACCTTGAGTGTTAGTGGCGAAGAAATTCTGTACGTTCGATGGTTGCTGAGATGGAGTGGACTGTATTGGAAACTGCGAGTTGGGACTGGCAGCAATCGAAATGGCGTCACTGCGATGAAGCAGCGTATTGTGACGCGCCTTGCAGGTGTAGCAGCTATGAGTGCTAGGACACTCGCGAAGCTGGTGCCCCCTTGCAAAGCAATTGAGGCACAACTTTTTCTGCTTGATGTAACTCGACCTTTCGGGAACTGACATCAGTAAGAAACGGGGACACAACCGTATAGGGTGATTCTCCTTGGCGCAGAGATCACAGGTCCTACCCTTCGGAGCCACTTTTGCTTCGAAAGAGTGGACTTTCTTTTGAGTGGTCGGATGACTCTTGACCGCAGATGGTCTCCCAGAGATTCCAGCTTGAGAAGCTGGCTTCACATCTTCGATGGCCTCTAAAGTACGGTACCTTTCGCTAAGGAAGAGATTCATTTCGCACCAAAGCGGAATCTCGGACTTGTTGGCGAGCGACTGCTCCCACAGTGCCAACGTCAAACGCGGCAATTTGGAAGAGCACAAGAAAATCAATAGGCAATCCCAATTGTCGGTCGAAATATTCGAGTGCTCTAGAGCTGTTAGGCAGCCTTGGATGGTGCTTTGCAACTCTTTAAGAGCAGCTCCAGACTCGGACTGGATTTCGGACAGGCTGAAAAGGATTTTCAACTGCCTATTGACTAGGAGCCTCTTGTTTTCAAATCTCTCGCTTAAAGCCGCCCAGGCAGATGCGAAACCATCATTGGTAAGAGGAGACTTTGCAACAATTGCTTTCGCATCGCCATCGGTTTTAGCGTTGAGATGAAACAATTTCTCAACAGGAGTCAGTCTTGGATTGTCGATATATATTGCCGTAAACAAATCGCGAAAGGTCGGCCACCGTAAGTAATCGCCGTGGAACACTTCGGTGTCGCACGGAGGCAACCGACACCCTCCAAATGGGGTGTTGGCCATAGCCTGCTGAGGAGCAGCAGCTGCTGGACTGGCTCGCTCAATTTGTTCGTTGAGACGAGCTGCACAGCGTTCATAGACTGAGTAGCAAGTGTCATATTTGGCTTGCATTACCTCTTTGTCCTGGAAGTTAGCTTCACCTTGACAAAGAGCCTTAGTGCATCGTTCACACTCGGACTCGACCTTTGCCCACAGCGAGCAAACTTGATCGAGTCGCACTTTAAGTGTGAAAAGCGATGAGTCAGGAGCAGACTGGATTCTAGTCTCAAATTGACACAGCTTGTCGGAAACGGCGAGGAATTCTTGCAGAGCCATCTGTATAGTTTTGATGATCTGTTGACCTACTGCTCTTGTCCGTTTAGGACTACTCAGCTGAATTAATGGTGACTTGCGGCTGGTGGTTGCGGAGGGAAGCGGCGATGCTGTTTTTTTTACAGTCGCAGGAGCGCTTCCACGAGAGAGTGAATTGGCTGGAGACCCTGCCTTGGCTTGAGAAGGGTTAACAAGGAGATGTTTTTTCTCTTTGTCGCTACCGATTGGCATGCTAGGCTCTCACAGAGCCGAAGTAAACCGAAAATACCAAAAAAAATACCACAGCACGAATTTTGTGAAGTGACACTTGGAATTGAAGCACAGAGGAAGCGTATTAGGAGTTTTTAAAAAATATACCAAAAATATACCAAAAAATATACCGCAGGGCAAATTTGAATGTGATTGGGTACTTGGAATTAAAGTACAGCGGAAGCGTATTAGGAGGTTTTTTTTAAAAATACCAAAAAAATACCAAAAAATATACCGCAGGGCAAATTTAAATGTAATTGGGTACTTGGAATTAAAGTACCGCGGAAGCGTATTTGGCTATTAACAAAAAAATACCAAAAAAATACCAACACGGAAAGGTGTTTCCGATATGTTGTTCCTGGGGATGAACAGGATTACAAGGATTGGACTGTAGCAACAAATAATAAAAAAAAATAATAAATAAAATAAAAAATAAAAAACTGGCAGAAAATACCAAAAAAAATACCAAGCGGTTAATGGTGTTCTTGTATTTAATGTTTGTCAGATTATTGTGTAGTATGAGTGAGAAACGTTAAACAAGGGAGAAAAACAATATTTTTTTTCTTTTAGTATTTTTGCTGTGGAATGAAAATATATACTAGAATTCTACTATCCAAAAAACAGGGGGTTTATTTTTTTTTATATATATTTATCTTTAGTTTTATTAAAATGTTGCTGTAGGAGAAACAATAATAATAATAATTATAACAGTGTGTTATGCCTTGTCCCAGTGTGCCGAGTAGCAGAACTGAAGAGTAAATTCTGCTGTAGGCAAGACAATAAGTGCTATGCTCAATGAGTGTGGACCAGTGTGTCTAATAGCGGAAAGTTGACGACAGTATATGTGTGTATGTAGATGATGCTGCCGAAACTGCACTGCTGGATCGACCACCACTCAACCGCAATTTGGATAATATGTATGTACATATGTACATACATATGTGCATGTACTTATTGCCGTGTATGTCTGTGTATATATGTTTGTCAGAATAACGGCACCAACGGAGCGAGTGTATATACGGGAGTAGACGGAATACAACAATTGATATATTATTAGAGTTATTGTTAGTAGCCAATGTAGGGTATGTGTGAGTGCGCATACAGCTAGGTAAGTTTTTGGAAGCAATGAAACGTTACTGTACCCAGACAATTGTATGTATGTATGTATGTAGTTCTGAACTGTAACTCAGTTACAGTATGCAGGCACTCGTATGTATGTAATTAATTTGGAGCTGTAACACTGTTACAGTGTGCGAGCAATATGTACATACATATGTACATATGTAAGTATATTTGCACTGCAAATATCAAGAATTTAGGCGGACAAGGCTTGAAACGTAACAAGTGACAAATGAACGTATGTAGGAGGCTGTGCAGAGTACTCTGCACTAAGCGATAACGGACAGAAAACACTTGGGATGCTCTTTTAATAGAAAATATTTTTTTTTTGTTTTTTGCGGACTCCACACAAGTGTTAGTAAGTATTAAGGTGGAACAGGCTGTACTTATCTGGCAAAACGTAGGGGGCGAGCGGTTAATTGGAATATAATCCGGCTCGAAGGACCAATGGTAATGTAGGGGGCCGTCAAAGTCTTCTTGATCCACCTTTGCTTGGATGAGGTTGTTGTTGTTGTTGTTGCGGGAATGAAAACACGCGGACTTCTATTCACTGCACTTGTATATTTTTATCTGACTTCACATTTGAATTGCATCTTAAGCCTAGCTTAACCTACACGGCCTCTCTTCACCATAGTTGTGGATTGAGAGGCGTGGTGGAGAGCACGCACGCCAGGGATGCGCGCCTAGCCGGAAAATGGCTGTGTGGCCTGAACACATTGTTCAATTAATTGCAAGCACAAAAAAAAACAGACGAAAATTATACTCGCATTCAACGTATTGCATAACATAATATTCAACAAGATGACTGCGTTTTTTTATTAAATATTTGCAAAACAAATTAATTAATTAGGTTTTCCGTGTATCATTTGAAATTGAAATCACTTGACTTTCCTTTGAGCATAATTATTTCAATAAATTGCCTCTCAAATAAAGCAATTAATGAGAAATTGTATTTAAAAACATAGTTTTTTTTACTGCAAATGGCGACTTGGATGCTGTGGATTTCCCGTTTGACATATATTTTTATTTTTATTAATTATGTGAATGGCTATGGACTAGAAATTTCAAAAGCAATTTTGTTATCAATCACTGTTCTTTTAAGTATTCTTATAAGCGGAAAATATTAATTTTAAGGCTGTTGAGTTGCTTTTTCTAACGCCAATATTTGAAAATGAATAGATTAAAATGATAGATAAACATGATTGTCCTGATCAAAAATACTTTATTGAATCGCTACTTCTGTTTCACTTCCGAGATAACGAATCTGCTAATACAATCTTCTACAATTTGAGCCCTACAATACATCATTGAAACCATCTTTATCTGTTTGCTAAAACAATAACAATTGGTCGAAACCAAACAAGTACAATTATATTTGGGAACCCTGCGAATTTTGGAACACTCCTCAACTACGCGTGTCTCGACTCGAGGAGCTGGAGGCTTTGCAAAAATTTAGCACCGACTGATTGGGAATACGCTTTAAGGTGATCGGTCTCTGGATGCGAAAGGTGCACAGCAGATTCTCATCGACGCACATCATGGCACCGGCATTGTCGAACTCGCCACAGTAGTTGGGAGCCGAGAAGATGGTGATGAGCTGCCGCTTGGCAAAGAACTCGTAGCCATCCTCGACCACCTGATGGGCCCGACAAATGAGACTGAAGCCGTGGCGATTGAGGAAACTGCTGACGGTGTCCGCACCGAACGTGTAGCTCACTCCGCGATCGTTGAGGCCCCAGCCAATGGTCCGGACATCGGGATCGGACCACAGCAGATCACAGAGCGCTCCCTGATCGGGAATTTCGCAGGGCCGCTGAATCGTGCGTATTTGATCCATGGTGAACAGACTGGGACTCAGTCCGCCATGGCAACAGAAGATGTTGTTCTCAACGATCGCCGCCACGGGCATGCAATTGTAGCAATCGACAAAGGATCGCCACAGTTTGATTGTGTAGCGTCGCTTGCACTCATCGTAGAAGCCGTAGATGCGGTTCAGGCTCGAGCTCTCGTGGTTGCCGCGCAGCAGAAAGATCTTGTCCGGATAGCGCACCTTGTAGGCCAGGAGCAGGGTGAGCGTCTCCACCGATTGCTTTCCCCGATCCACGTAGTCGCCCAGAAACAGATAGTTGGTCTGGGGCGGAAATCCCGTCATCTTGAAGTACTTTAACAGGTTGGTGAACTGGCCGTGAATGTCGCCCAGAATATTAATGGGTGCCTGAAGCTCAAGCAGCGGCGACTCATTGAGCATCACCTCGCGTGCCTTGCTGCAAATCGCCGTGATCTCGTGGTCGTCGAGCAGGACACTTCCATTCCAACAGGTCATGCCCTGTTCGGTCAGGCGTGCTATGATGTCATCCAGATTGGGCGTGGGATCGCACACGGATTCGCTGCTCGACTTGGAGACGGGCGAGGCGGAGACGCGACTGCGCCGAACCATGTAATTCATGCAGTAGCCAACGGCTGCATCCTTGGACATGAAATACGAAGACATTGCCGGTCCAGGCTGTGGAACACTTTGGAATTTCGATGAGTCTGGTCTGTCCGGTCTGTGTTGTTGCTTTGGATTTCTAGTATAATTTATATACGATTGAGGAATGAAACGAATCCCCAATTTAATATTAAACTGAATGTTTTTGCTAAGTGATTTACACTTGCCTGATTTCTCAAATCGAAAACACGAAAAACTTCACAGTTCTTAACACAAAAAACTATTAGTATGAATCGAACGCAAAAATAAAAATTAAAAATCAAAACTAAAAATTCCTTAATTATTATATAATTAATCAATTTATGAAATTCTTATGTTCCATTTTTTGGCATACAAATCTAAATTATATAATTTAGTAATCCGAAAAAAGGAAAATATTATAGTTCACAGTGTGATAGTCTCATTAACCATTTCGACAACTGAGAGAGGCAATCGGTTGTCATTCACAATGGAAGTGGTTGACGAATGCAAAGTCCAATGAAGTTCAACGATTACATTCTGCTTTTGTGCATATATAAGTAGCTTCTCCTTCTCATTCCGGTTTTCCATTTCGCACTGGCTGTTGAGGTGGCTTTGTTGTCTGATTGACAGTTTCGAAATCAGTTCTCATTTCCCTCCCCCTTGCCGGGCAGCCCAATAAACTTAGCGCTATGACAAATCTCCGGCTCGGAGTGAGGTTCGTACATACAAGAATATATAACTGTCTTTCAATCAACTAAATTTCTCCACTCTCCTTCTCTATCTCTGCTTTTTGAGGCATCGCATCCGTTGCTTTTATTTTTCAAATCAACATAATGGACACTTTGCCCGGCAGCGGCAAACCCAGCAGCACATCACTCCCCTCCCCCCCCCAGCATTCCCCACCCATCGTCAGGCCACACATAAAAATACAAAGGCAACTTCAGTGTTGCCTTTGACAGCTGACACAAAATGCAAAAGCAACGCATTTTGAGTGGGTGGCAAGAGAGAGGGTTGCGCATGCAACTTGCCCCATTCGCCATCCCTGCCACCCCGGATACTCTGTTTATGTTCTTGTCTAGATATTCCACTCGGAGCCATGACAACGAGCGGCGACAAATCCCAGCCTGGTTTTAACCTACCGCAGATGCAGAATTCTGCTTTTGGCCTGTCACTCATTAAACATTTTGCCAACTTGCAACTTAGTCCCGTTGTTTGCATTGTTGTCCTTGTCATGCCAAGTGTCACAACAGTCGCCTGCCTGCATTTTGTTGATTTTACGAGAGCGTGTGACAAGCAGCCAAAACGACTCCGATTCCAGTTCGGATTCGCATTCAGATTCGCATTCGCTTTTGTATTCGCATTGCTTTTTCGAACTCTGCAAATGTGCAGCCCCAAATGAAACCAATACATCAAGTCGTCTGATTAGACTTGGACAATGCTATTCACCCAACATGGACGTACTCCTAAGAGGGGTTAGAATAAGTACGATTCATTCTTGTAAAAACTACAATTCGAATACAATTGTAGACTTCGTTATTATCGAAATAGTTATTTTTAACACAACGAGTTATTCACAAACAAAAAGAAAATTAAGTCATAATTTAGAATCAGCAAAATAATAACATCATAGAATAATCTTATTTTTTTATTTATTTAATTAATTTTGTATCGGTAAAAAAATGTGTGTATTAAATTTAATTTTATGTAATTTGCTGTCATTCGATTCAAAATCTACAATTAAGTTAATTTGAATAATAAATTTATTATTAATTTAATATTCTATCTTTCATTAAAATTTGCTTTTAATTTATAAATTCATTTTCTGCTTTCGATTAAAAAGATTATTTTTAATAGTATTCCCCTGTCCTTTTTTTTAATACGAAACTAAATATTTTGTTTGTATACATATTAATTTAATTTTCTATTCCTTGTTTATATTTTGTATGCTGTTAATTAATTGTCTGTTTTTATATGAAATATTAAGAAGTCGCCTCATTTTTTAAATGCATAGTTCGTCTCATTTTTTCCTCTAATTATCTTATATTAATTTAATCGTCTGTGACTCTTTCATAGTTGTGATTAAACAGATCGTTTGTTCTATTTATAAGTTGCTAAGAATCCCCTTCGTTGGCTACGCCTCTGTTGTTTAGTCAAGTTGACAACATGTTGCCCACATATTTAGCGCGGTTGCTGCTCTGATTGAATATTTGTCCAAGAAATACATTTGAGACCCTTGTGAGACCCCAACTACAACTCTCCTTGACAGCGCCCGCAACATGAGAGATTATGGATTTGCAAAGTAGTTGCAGTAGAAGTACTTTGTGCCCTGTCTCCGTTATGTTTTGTAGGCAAATATTAAAATATTTCACACGAAAAATTAACTCGCCTTTGAGAGTGGTGTGTGTTTGTGTGTGTGTGTGTGGCTGCAGTTTTGCGCTATTTTTACATCGCTGCGCGCAGCAGCAGCAGAGCAAACACAGCTGGGCCCTGCCCTGCGTGAGTGCGAAGAGTTGGGCCGCCGACTGCGTTGCATTGCTTATCTAATGGGCTGCAGCGACTGCGACGGCGACCGCAACGGCGACTGCGGCTGCGGCTGCTGCTGCGCTTATCGGCAAACGCATTGTTTTTGTTGATGTTCCACATGCTGCTGCGCCCGCACATACGGTATTAGTCTCCTTCTCACTCGCTCACTCGCGGTCGCATTCGTTTTGTTTGTTCTTGTAGTTGTTAATTGCTCGTCGCTACTTTCTTGCACCCTTCACAATGCGCTGTTAATCACGGCAGAGTGGCAGATAGAGGATGGAGTGGGAGAGAAAGAGAGTCTGTGTGTGAGTGAAACGGCTGGAGGCGGCGCACACATCAATGCAGAGTTGTTGTTGGTTTTCGTTAATGGGTTTTTATTTGTTTATATGAGCGTCTAGAAAATATGATGCGACTTTGTATGAGGGATTGCTAGCCCCCTCAAACCACCATAATCTGTCTCTCTCTCTCTCGCTCTTATTATTGACCATTTGCGCTCCTCATGGGAATTTTAACAACTGTTTTCCATGACAAGTGCACTTTGAATTTGTGGCGAAGAAGAAGACAAGGGGGCGGGGCAAGCTAAGTTGTCGTTTTTCGACTTTTCTTTGATCCATGTGATTATAGTTAGTTCAAGTTGTGTGTGTTTAAGTGGGCGTGCTTTATGCCTTACGCTTGACCGAAGAACCTCTGAAGTATTTTTTTTATTAATTACAGTTTTCAATGTGCATTTGTTTATATTTTCGTAAGAGTTTACAAATGGGTGTGCTCACAACTGCATAATGCATGAGTTCAGTTCAAGGAGATGCAAAGTTTTTAATTCCCTAAATATTTCTTACACGAATGTTTATTGCTTTTCGAATTTCCTTCATATTGCTGACTGATATATGATACTTTTCCATCAATCAGTGTCAATCCATAGCCTTGTGTCACAATCAGAAATCAATTAAATATTTATTGACAACAATCTAGGATGTCACTGACGTATACGTATTGATTTTCTCTCGCTTCAACCCCAAAACTAAAACCCAACTGCTGAAATACCCTGGCAAATATTCATGTTTACAGAAGCTGTTAATACAAGAGAAGTTCTCAACATTTCTATAGCAAATAAATTGACATTCTAAATTGCAAATGGAATCTAAATTGATCTGCAGAGGGAAGTCGGATTGACGTAACCGATATTTGGTTGCGACTAATTAACACCATTTATGAAGGGACTGAAAAACATTGCACGACGGGGGAGGCAGCTGAGTGAAAGCCCTCATGATAGACCATAGGCTTTGACCCTGACCCAGCCCCCTGACTCGTTGTTGTTGCAGTTGTAATTATGCGTAGTGGATGCAACACAACAATGAACGACAACTGTTGACATTTACAATTGTTTTCAGTTATGAAATAAAAACCTCGCTAATTAAGCAATCAATTGCATAAAGTTCTCTGTTTGCTGTCGAAAGGTCTGTAATATTAACAGTCAATGCATAATTTTGCAGTATTATTATACTGAAACTAACAAATTAAAATGATTTAAAAGCGTTGTATATAATACAAAAAAAAATTAAAAAAGTAGTTTCACTTATTGACCCCGACGTGATTTGAACACGCAACCTTCTGATCTGGAGTCAGACGCGCTACCGTTGCGCCACGGAGTCACATGGAATGATCCGCTGCCAAGTGCGCATATAAACAGAGCGCTGGCAATTCTTATCGCTATTACTCATGACTTTCAACGAAAAGAACAACAACGTCAACTGAGCTATTAATAGACATACTACACACGCATAGATATGAATATGTGTATATACTACATAGAGAAGTGTCTGTTTATCGCGTCACAGAATTGTTTTTATATATTTGCAATAAATTAAATTTTGTTGCTTTTGCGATTAAGCGGTGATTAGTTTGAAATAATCAAAAACAACTCTCGCCCACGCTGTTTTAATTAACTTCTAGATATTCCCCCTGCAGAGAGTCTCTTTTGAAATGGCAGCCGAAATGCATTACGTATTGGAGAACAACTTTAATAGCCGATCAGGCAGACTCATTAAGGTGCTAGCAGACTGGGAGATCGTCTCCGATCTGAGTTCCCCCAGACACCTGCGCCTGTTAGGGCTGCAGACGTGTGCCGCCAAAGCTTTTAGCTGTCGCCGATGCCGACGGAATTCACACAGCGAGTCCCAAAATAAATATAAATCACCGAAAGGCAACAACAATATAACTGGGAAATTGAATGGAAATGCTGCACATACTGAAGGCGAAGAAGACACAGAGCAACGGATTTCGTTGTTCTGTTTATTTATTCATTGATTTTTAATACACTACCCAGAGCCGATATCTCGCTGCGGTTCTTGTAAATGGAAATGCCTTTTCGATAAAGACAACCAGACTCAGACGCAGACGCAATGAAATTGATTTCCCCCCCCTTTCTATATCTCCATCTCTCCAACTCTGCAACTCCATCGATCTTCCCATTTCCATTGTGACTAATTGTGTGACTCCTCCATAGACGTTGGGTGGCATTCCCTTCCGAGGAACTCCAGCTGTTTTCATTGTTTGGAAATTCATTTTCCTGCTCACAATTTACATTGTGCCAATGATTTTTGTTGTGGCCGGTTCCCTGTTTGAGTTTTATTTCTTACTTTTGTTTGTTATGTGGCTATTTTTATGTTTTAATATTTATGGTTTTTAATGTTCATATTTAGTGCGTCTGCCTGGCTGCCTACATGGGTTTAGTATTTCCGAGACGTAGACTCTTTTTACGAGTAAACTCGTATAGCAGACAGACGGCCTCAAAACATGCTTTTGGGCTTGTTTGCCTCAACGGAAATTGATCGTAAAATTTACACTTTCTAGCTTAGTGCGTTGACAAGTTCACACGCTCAGGGAAGTCGTAGGAGTTGTGCTCACAATATGCTTAGAAAAACCAAGAACAAAATCAAACTACGAAGAGAATCATAAGAATTATTGACAAGAATTTTAAAATAATTTGAATTAACTATGCATAGAAAATCCATACTCTTAAGGATGGTATTTATTTCTTTATTCAATATTTAAATTATTCTTATTTTAAATTGGAAAAATCAATTTTATTTGCCTTTTTCTATTTCTTGGTAAATAACCAAATAATAAATTCAATTTTGCATTGGTTTTTAAATATATGAATACTTTGGTAATATCTAACAATCTAGATATTTAGAATATTAATTTAAAATTCTAAATTCTATTTAGTTCTCTTCGGCAACATTTTTATTTTTTGATCGATTACAATATTGAACATTTTTCTCTTGGCTTATTGTTTCTATTTGTAAACATTAAGAGTTTACCCCGCTATCCTTTCAGTCCATTTGCATATACGGTTTCAAAACTCCTAAATGAATTTCCAAAGTTTTCCAAATGCAATTTTCAATGCGTCAAACGGTAGTAACGACTTGTGATGTATAAACATGAACTGTATAAACTACAGCCATATACACTCAACCACTTTCCGACTGTGGGCCCTGCACTTAGCCAAGTTGAGTGTAAACAATATGAATGAAGAGGCGAAGAGGCAGAGGGCCAAGACTGTAGCATAACCTCGTTGCAAGACTGCAACACTTGATCAGCTTAAATCAAACAAAATGAGGAATAACATTTGTAGAGCTGTCGTTGTTGCTGAAGTTGTATAAGTTGTCGTTACCAACGGCCAAGTCGACCCAAGTCAACTGCCCCCCGCCTTCCCACCATTCCTCCCTTTGTGCGGAGTGTTGTGTGTGTGAATAACTGTTATAAAGTATATTTTTCAAACATTATAGCACTTTACACTTTTCACACGCTAAAATAATATTTTTGCAGTCCAGAGTGCACAGTGGGGAGGGAAAGCAAGTTCTCTGCTCCATTTGGCCACGTACTGTGGGCTCTGTGGGCTCTGTGGCTAAGTGCCGAGCGCACAGTGTGCAAACAGCAACGCAAATGTCAAGTAGCCGTCAATTGGCAGGCGTAGAGGACAAAGCAGGACACGAACGGATGGGACAGGACGACATAGAGTAGCGGAGAAGTTTGTAGACCGCAATTGGGCAGACAAAAAGAGAGAACTCCTTCTCCCCCCCTCCCTTGGCCCTTGTGTATTTGCAGTTGGGTGTCTAACACTTTCACTGCAGTCGGTGCTAAAAGTGTTTGCATTTTTATCAACGCTCCTCCTCGTTCAGCGTTCGTTGCTCCGCCTCAGTCCCCAATCTGCTGCTTCTTCATCTTGCTCCTTTTCCATTGCTGCCTTTATTGTCGGCTTTGGCATGTGCAAACACTTCCCGTTGACTTTTTGCTCTCCCGCTCTCTCCCTGCCTCCCTCCCTAGGCGTTTGCTTGCATGGAAAAACCGCTTAGCATGTTTACCTTTATGTTCGGCACTTGAATTCGCCGTGTTGCATTAGTTCGCCGTCCGACGTCCCCATTACTCACGCTTAAGTGCAGACAGGTGCGCCTGGCCGCCATTTTGTACATAGTAAGTACATAAAGCAGACGAAAACGAAAAAGAAGCAGATGAAGAAGAAGCGAGCTACATACAAACTGGCTGTTCGAAAAGCCAAAAGGAAGTCCACACTCTGCTTTTGTTTGCTCTGTTTAACCCATAAACGTGCTTCAAGGGTTTTCTCTGCACCGACAGTGCATCTGTGTGTGTGTGTGTGTGTCATCGTGTGTGTGCAAACATTTGTGCTGACAAAGAGGGAAGCACAAATCAACACAGTGGCAACGCTGGTCGGCACTTTGGGGCTGTCAAGTGTTGCCATATTGTAAATCATTAAAGAGACTGTAAATTTCATACTTTCACCTTGATTCAAACATTAAATATATTGTATAATTAATTAATTTTAGTAAAATGTATATTGAGCCTTGCTCTTGTATCTCTTATATCTCTGATTGTCTATTCGCTTGGAATAAGTCAAGTTATTTCAACTCCCAGTCTATAAGACTTAAAGACTTGAGATCAAGTGCGTGAGCTTCATCGCTCAGTGCGCATATCATGATTGTTTGGAATTGTACCTACCTTCCAAATGCACACCCCAATGATGTATTACAGCATCTGGAGATTGTCTCAGTCCAGCAGTAATTAACTGAGAACGGAAGAACACAATAAAAAAGTTAGTTTGATGAGAAAATCTACGTCGATTTACTTGTGAATTACAAGCCGAAGGTTGATGCCTTTTTGAGCCATTACGCAGCTCACTTCCAAGTCTAACCATATATCCACCTTTTCAAGTGAGTGGAGTGTAGAAAGACAATTCAGTTAATTGCTCTTTTATCCAAAGCTTACCCAAAGAAATCCCAACAATTAATTGAAGCAACTTGCAACTATAAAGAACTACGCTAAGCTTTATGCAAAAATTAATTAAAAGCAAGCACACGGAAAAAAAATAATGTAGATTGGGAATGGGAATGGGAATGAGAAAGGCGAAGTGAGTGTCAGTTAATACCTATGGACTAATGCAGTCAAATAGAGCTCAAATAGGTGGAGGCGTGTTGATGTCCATTTAAGTTAATACTGATTAATGCTGACAAATTAACTACGAAATTAATCAATGTCCGAGTCGTTTACATGTAGAACAGCGACAAATAAACAAAGACATGATGAACAAAATACAAAAAGACAACAACAACGACACTTACAGCCTACATTGATAAGGCAATGCGGAATGTGGCGACATCTAGCGGCGACTGCGGTGGCGGTGGCGGTGGCGGTGGTGCGGGTGCCTTTGTTGTTTGCCACTTGTGACGATTTATCAATGCCAGGCATAAACAAGAGAGAGAGCACGAGAGCATTTCATCAAAGTGTCGAGAGATTATCAACTTGACAGTCCGCCAGAGACCCAAACAGCCTCTTCACCCACAAAGCAAACTAAACTGCAAGCTACACTGAAATAAATCCAAACAATTTAAATCATTTGAGTTGTTTGAATTAAATTTATCACATGAGTGTAAAATATCATTGTTTCGTAAATAATTAAAAAAAATACATATGCTGAATCATTTGAATTATTTCTAACAATTAAAGCTGATGAGTGTAATAACATATATTATTATTTCGTAAATAATTCAAAAAGACATATGCTGATTCATTTGAATTATTTCTAACAATTAAAGATGATCGAATGATTAAAATAGCATTATTTCATATACAATTCAAAACAAATGTCATCAGAATTATTTTACTTAAATGTCAAATAGTTAAAATGTCATTATTTCATCATAAATATACCATTTGAATTGTTTTTTCACATTTAAGAAAAATCATATGATTAAAGTATCATTATTATACTTGAATTGCTTTAAAAAATTTAAAGTTTATCTAGAGCTAATTTATTTATCTGATTAATATATTTTAATTTTGATTTTCTTGAATTGTCGTAAAGAGATGTTTTTGGCAGTGTAGATTGCGAATATTTGAGGTAACTCGAGTTGAGTGTAGTTCGAAGAGTCCGGCGACAGTTTCCAAGTTTTGTGCGTGTTTGCAGTCCATCAAACGGCATGTGATAATTCAGGTTCATCAACATTACAATCAACCTAAGCACAACAATACACACACACACACACACACTCGTAAAAGTCAATGTTGTGTAGCAACTATTTACTTATTTATATGCAGAGGAAAAGCGAGACAGAGCTCAAGTGAGATGTCGTTCATTCGGCATGCAAAAGCCCATGATGATTGCTGAGGAGCATGGATGGATGGGAGGATTGACGAATGGATGAATGGATGGATGGATGGCTGTAGTTGATGATGATTGAACAATGACACGCAAGAATAGAGAACACATAGCACAAGAAGGTGACTTCCACCTACGAATGTCTTCATTTTTGGCATGTGAAATTGCATAATTTATTGTGTGACAAATCATGAGCAGCTGCCATGTTTGAGTAGGCTCTCGGCTCCATGGAGGAGTCATCGCCTGGCTAATTATGTTGCATGCCTGGTAATCTTCACCTGGGTGACACTTGAACCTGCTCCACTCTTCCCCAGCTGTTGAAGTGTGTGATTATTTATTTATCACATCGACAGTTTGCGACAGGGCGAGGAGAGAGCTGCCTGCTAGCATATTAATGGAACAAAAGTCAAATAGTTTTGTGTCAGGTCCACACTGAACATTAATTGAGTTGCGACTTGTTGGCTTCAAGTTCAACTAACCCAAATACTAAAATATTACAACACAATGACTGACATTTTGGGCACTCCACTCAAATGATAAGCCGTTGAGAATTCACAGATTAGTCGTATATATTTTGTTTGAAGCACATTCTTAAAGCTACAGGGAATACATTCATAAGTAAAGCGAAATGCCTTAAACCTTCTCGACATTGAGCACAATGCCGCCACGAGACTGCAAAAAGAAGCTCGTCTTGTTGATTTGCAGTGGAATTTCAGTCTCCTTGGCCGGCGAGAACTTAAAGTTCTGGAGCAGCACAGCCAAACCCACCAGAGATTGCATCTCTCCGAAGCGCAGTCCGATGCAATTACGTGGCCCGGCCCCAAAGGCCAAGTAGGCTGCCGAATGACGCTGCTCGATGGCTTCGGGCGTGAAGCGATCCGGATCGAATTTATCTGGTTCTGGGTAAATATCTGGATCGTGGTGTATGGCGTCGACGGGTATCACCACAGGCAGACCAGCCTCTAGGACGTACGATGTGCCCGGCACCTGAAAGTCCTCCAGAGTCTTGCGTATGAGAATCGAGGCAATCGAATATTTGCGAAGGGTTTCTGCAGTTAACGAAAACATTTAGCTGAAGATACTTTTTAGTTAGAGTTGCTACTTGCCATAAATGATTTGCTTGATGTACTTGAGGTCGCGGAGTGCCTCGTAGTTGAGCTGCTTGTGCTTGGCGAGCACCTGTTGCACCTCCTCCCTGCCGCGCTGTTGCACCTCGGGATGAAGCGCGAGGAGATGCAAGGCAAAGCCCATGGTGCTGGAGCTGGTCTCGAAGCCGCCGAGGAAGAACACAAATGCCTGGGCAGCAATCTGATTAAAGGTCAGACCTCCAGTCGGCTCATTGCGCAGCTCCATCAGCAGATTGAGAAAGTCATTGCGCTGCACCTGATGCTGCTCGCGATACTCCAAAGTCTGGCGAACCACGCGCATGTAGAAGTCGCTTACATCATCGCTGACCATTTTAATGTGCAGCCATTTGGCGAGGCGAGGAAAGGCCTGAATGAGGCCAAAGGCCAGGCGGCCGTGTCGGCGATCCGTGAAGGTCTTGGTGCCCAGGTGATAGAACTCCACATCGGGATCGTTGAGGCTGTTGCAGTCGAGGCCAAAGGCGCAGCTGCCGATGACGTCGATGGTGAAGCGGGCCAGCAGATTCTTCACCTCCACGGGCGACTCCTCAGCTCCCTTGTTGGCCTCGACCTGCCGTTGCACCACTTGCACAAAGCGATCGGCAATCTGCACCACAGTGGGCAGCATTTGATGCATCTTCAGCGAGGTGAATGTGGACGTCAGCTTATTGCGCATCTCGCGCCAATCCCGACCGTCCAAATTGAATAGATGCGCCGAAATGGGATCATCTTGTTCATTGTAGTAGTTGCCACGATGCGCAAAGTTGTTGAACTCCTTCACCATCACCAGCTTAACTAGTTCCAAGTCCAACAGCACCGCCACTCCACGTACCGCAAAGTAGAAGCCACCGAATGGCGCCTGACCTTTGTACTTCTCGTAGAATCGGCGAAAGGGCTCCAAAGGCGTCGTCGACCTGCCCACACTGTACAGGTTGCCGTAGAGCCACACGGGTTTGTCGTGCACCACGCCCCGCCTCGCCCAGTAGCCGTACGTGTGCCTCAGCCACACCGCTAGCAGTCCCAGCACCGCTGACAACAGAGCGAGACTCAGCCACCACAGCGACATGTTTAAGCGGCTGCGATCAACTGATCGTCATGCTCGGGTCTCTGTCAAACACGCTTGGCATTCCCCCATAGCTATGGCTGGACTCTACACTGCGCGAAGAACTTGAATTTGAGTTGCCAATATTTCAGAATACAAAATAACATATAATTGTCACTATCTTTGCAATTTAGTATATCATAAAAAAAGCTAGTCTGAGTATTAAATTTGATGTTTAAATTATTATTTTGCGAATATTTAACGTTTTCAAAATTGTTAATAAATATATGTAATATAACTACATTTTTATTACATTAATTATTAAATCTTGTTTTTAATGTCACTGTCTCTTTCAATATTATCTTTAATTGTATACATATATATATTGTTGGCAACTACTGAACTAAAAGATATACGCATATATTAAAATAAATAATTAGATAAATAATTCAGAAAAATCTTAGAATAAAAAAAAGTACATTAAATTTCTTAAATTGTAAAATACTATTTTTCATTTATTCTTTGTCATTAGAATATTAAAATATTGCAGAATAAGTAGTAAAAAAATATTTGTTCACATTTTTATTCTAATTGCATATTATTTTCCACAGTGTAGGTTCTAATTGATATTACCGCTTTGCTTTGTACCTCATTTTTCACATCGCTCTTTGTTTTCTAAACTCTCACACAGAATTTCGCACTCTCGCCGTCTCTCTAACGCTCTTGATTTATTTCTCTTGCTCTCTCGACTTCCCCGACTAGTTTTCCGCATGAATTAACTTATCACTTTACAAAAGCTGTAGTGAATTATATTGTTGTTTATCTAATGCTTGCATAATCAGGCCAGAGGCTTGCACAGAGTGGGGCTCGCTAAAAATGAATCCGACTAAGCAGATATTAAAGTTGACATTCTGGATCTATGGATCGGAACCCTCTGGACCTACCTCACTGACAACCGCACGCAGAATTCGATGCACATGTCAGCATGACTGGCATATAGAGAGCACAAAGAAAAGAAATGCCGAAAGCAAACTCATATGATAACAACAAAAACTGAACTATATTTCTCAGACATGTGATAATTTTGGTAATTGTTTAACCTTAATTGGATGCTGTGGGTTTTGGATAACTACCATGTGGAGCTGTGAGTCTATTAACACATTTGGCTTTTGTGCGTCAAACTGCTTATGCGACATGCTTGGATCGTTAGTCAGGTCAGAGAACACAAACAGAAAGACAGGTCTCAGGCCCTGATCCATGAACCGCGATGAAGACATTAAGTTGCGAGTAGCTGGCACAATCTCATTGATGCGTCAACAACTGCTCGAAAGCTCATCGCATAAATAAACTGCTTGAGCACGATCTCAACTCGCTTGAGTTGGGATATCTGAAGAGGTGCTTGTCGGGCTCTATCGAGACTCGTAAATATCGGGGCACAAAAGTGTCTCACTTAGCATGTCACAACAAGCAAGCATCGCCAGTCAGGTTTGGCTTCGATTAGGCCAAAAGACCACGGCAGATAGTTGGCCGAGTAGTCAGCGATAACTATGTAGAGTTAGTTAATTGCGGCCATTCGAAAGCTAAATTATGAGCCCATTCTTGAAGCGAGCCCAAATCGAAATAAACACGTTAACTTATGGCTCTCAGTTATCTTTGGCCGCCGTCTGCATAAACTCTGCGAATTATGTGCAATTGCCGCACGATCGTTGCGAATATCGGTTTCTCATTTTATATTTTATCCTTCTGCTTCTTCTGCGTCGACTTCTTGATTTTCACAGCACATGAAAATCAGTAGATCGCATTGGGGGCCCCCACAGCTATGGGCCAAAAGAGCCAGCACTATGGGTATAAAGACGATTATTTTAGCATAGATATCGTTATTTTACAAGAAATATTAATTTTTGAAGCTGAAATATTTTATGAAGTATTGGATATGAATTTCCAAATGATTGAATTTGTTTTCCAAAATTATGTTTTTTACCCACAGTAGAGTCTTGCCTGTATTGCCAGTTAATTGAACCAGTAAATCGCTAACCTGGCTAACAGCAAAGAGCGCGAACTCTTCGCGAACTCTCCACTTGTGTGTAATTTTCAGCTGGAGGGTTTACTGCACTTTTCTGGCATTACATTTCGTTTTTCGTTTTGTCTTTTGCGGTATTCAAAAAGTTCAATTTTTGACTGCCGGGGCATTGGCATTGGCATTGGAGGCGTGTCATTCGACCGATTGAACATGACATTGCAATTGTGTGCACACTTTGATTGCAGGTGAGCGTGTCCTGGGGGATAAATGGGGCAGAGTAATAAGCACTAACTGATACAGAACGTCTGCCAATAAGTTGAGTCAATGCCAAGAGCAGTTTGACCCGAGTCTGCATAATTTACAAGCAAATTAGGCAGTCGAAATTAGCGCACTGAGCCATAAAATGGCCATAACATACGGATATGCAGATGAGGTGCGAGAACTGCTCGTGCCCACTGTAGCATATTGCGCGACGCAAATGGTAAACAGAATATGAATTTCTAAATTAGATTTTTATCATAATGCTCCACGACACTGGACAAATAAGCTCAGTTCAGTTGGGTTTCAGTTACAGCTACAGCTACAGTTACAGTTTCAGTTGATTTTCCCTTTTCCAATTCCCTTTTTCCGCTTTTCTTTTGTGCTGCACTGCTGTTCACATATCCTGTGGCAAGAACAAACATGGCAGACAATTAATAATACTTAAAAAGGCAACGTGGAGCAACAACAAGATGCAAAAAAATACATACACACACACGTACTTGGGTAGGGGTGTGTGTTTGTAGGGGGTGTGTGTGTGTGTATGTGTGCGCGCTTTCAGACTGGGGTCGAGCGTTCCCTTTTTGTGCCACATAATGGATAATAACATGCACATCAACACGGCGCGCCTAAGCACAGGACTGTAGCATGTGGCACGAGGCATGAGGCTAAAGGGTGTTTAAGGGCAGGCGGGGGGAGTGGGAGAGGGGTTGCTTAGTAATGAATAATGTGCACTCACCTGGAAGCATTAGAGTCAAGCCGAGTCGAGGGTGGAGGAGTGTGGGCGAGTTTGAAATATTGCTACATTTTCACTTTGTCGGTGCCTAACGAAATACCTAAAAATTACAAATTACCCCTATTTGTATTTATTACGCTTTCCCTCATACGTTATTCCAATTTGACTTTAGTTTTTCCCAATTTTCTACAGTTTTCTCTCGCCGCACTTTAATTGAAATTAGGTGCGATGTTTAAATGCATTTTTTGGAATTATTGGCAGAATGCCGAGAATGCAACGGAAGAGGGGCAAAGTATAGTAGGGAGTCGCAACAGCTGGTCTCTAGGTGTGTTGCAGTCAGTTGACTGATATGTGCAGATAAGGAGTGATTGATAACCAGCATATACTATTTATTTAAGTGCTGAAAAGAAGTCTCTGTAAGTTGATATCAATTAGAGCGAAATTAGTTGATATTTGGTATTTAAACTGATTTTACTCTTTTAGGGTGTAGTCAAAGTGTTATCTGGTAAGCAATCAATTATAATATTCATAAATATTTATTTAACTTGATTACCATTTTTATCTTGGGAAAATAATAATGTTTTTGTTTAAGGGTTAAGGCAAGTCCAATAAATAGATGTTTCTGATTTATTTATATGAATTTTATGCTTGGATGCTTGAAATGTCAAACAAAACAAATTATAATACATTTATTTTAAGCAGTCTTTACAAATTATAATAAAATTATATAAACCACTACATTAATATTTGTAAAATTGCATAACTAATGCTGAAATATTTTCTGTCATTTGCAGGTAAGCTGATGTGATTTTCCGTGTAAGCAGAGTAAGTTTTGAGGCTGTAAACAATTGCCTGGCACTGTGAGCCAACACATATGCAATCAGCGGAAACATATGCAAATCTTGGCATTTTCAAATATATTTTTCAAGTGAAAAGCCGCGCTTTGATGTGTTGCCGCCTGGTGGCGTAATGGCAGTCAGGCAATCCCGTGGGAGTGCCACCATATGCTAACGGCATTCTGTGGCTGCATCATTAACACAGCAGTCGAGGGGGGGGGCAGAAGGAGCTGAATTTGTTTGGTGCGCCAATTGCTGGATAAATAAACTGGCAAAACGGAAGAGTTGGCATTCCAATTTGAATGCGACCATGGCTGGCAAAACAATTACATTTCAATTTGGCCTGTTGTCAAAATCAGCCCCGAAAGCAGTCAATAAATGGTTGGGGCTTGCAGCACTGTCCTCCCACTCTCCCCTCCTGTCTGTCCCTGTTGGCCAGCAAGTGAGCAGAGAGCAGTGCAATGAATGCATGATAATTGTTAATTGAAAATTGCCGCTGAAAATGCGGAAAAACTATGGAAAAAGGGCACTGGAATGTTGCTAAATATTTATGCATTTAACAATGCCAAATAACAGCAACAAATATTTATGCAAAAATATTTGCCGCCTGCATTGGGAAATTCTCCATTGCCCCTCCCCGGCGCTGTCGGAGTTTTCACATGGGTATTTTTTGGCGTTTATGAATTTCCATAATTTATGCGCACAGAGGGTAACATGGCTAACGGGCAGGGAAATCACTGGGAGATGGCAGATGAGGCCTGGCTACCATTCCCATTCTACCATTCAATTCATAAATTTTAATTGAAAATTGCGGCACTGCAACAACACACACACAAGACAAACAACAAATGGCAGGACAGATCGAATGCGAATGCAAATGCGAACGCGAACGAAATACGCGCAATTAAATGCCAAAAACACGCGAAATATTAAATCGCCAGATGACATATGGTAATGACAATCGCAACCATTCGAATTGCGCCCCCAAATGATTCAATTCGTTTGCATCTTCCATCGACAAACCAAAAATTTCGCAATGAAAAATTCATATACTTGTCAAGTGTTGAATTTCCATCCATTTTGACGCCCGAAAACCGTCGATGATGATTTCCATTTACACACATGTTTGGCTCAATTAACGTGTCTTGTTTGCATTTTAACTGCAGTTTTCGGCAACCTCAAAAAACGTTCATTAATTGCCGCAGAATCGAGTTGATTTTATGAGTTAACCAGACCAAAGCAAACCCAACCGGACAGAACTCGTGCTCGTTGGTGGTCATTTAATTGGCGGCCGCTGTTGGGTTTATCGAATAATGCCAGACAGATGTCATTATAGATATTAGTTAGTCCAATTTGTATTATGTACATTAAAGAGAACAGTGTGGTTTCTAATGGCCAAACAAATGAAATTTAATTTCATCATTTGTGACTTTTGCTCTTCAAAAGCATCTTCTCACACTCAATCGGCTTTGATTAATCGACTGCTTCTCTTGCTCTGCAAATATTAAATACTAATTAAAGCGAGTTCCTGATGAATAGCTGAGAGCTATTCAAAACAGAGAGAAAAGTATTTGCTTTTGCAGTGAGAGAAAAAATGCAAACGAGTAATCAGCTACAGTCTAATCGTCAAAATCATCAATAAAACATCAAAGAGAGGAGAAGATGTTGTCTTTAGTTGTGGCTAATGGAAACGAGAGAAGAGGAGCGGAGATGGGAAGAAGTGCCAACTAATTTGCTGTTGCAGCTGATGCTTTGCCACCTGTTTTTGGGTCATCATCATCCAAAGCCAATGGTCTGAGGTCTGCTAATGGTCTTTAAAAGCGCATTTAAAACGCGTTTGCATCGTGCGTGTGTCTAATTGGCAATTTCTCAATGCCACTCACACTTAGACTCTACCTTCCTCTGTCTTTCCTCCGCCACTTCTCTCTTTCTCTCTGCAACTTAATCGCACCTCGTCATCGTTGCTTATACATGCAATCGATTAACTTTCATGCGTTGCTATTTCTGATAGTTAGTTGGACCTGTGTATCGAATACATTTCCATCAATTTAGCCATCCAAATGACTTGTGTTATTTTTGGGCCAACTTCGCTTGGGGCTAATTGAGGCATTGGAGCGCAGAAAGGTCCGATGCATGCTTAAATATTTATTCAACGTGAACATTTTGATTACGTTTATTAAAATTCATTAAAAGTTGCTTGCCAAAAACTTTGAGTTTATTAAATATTAAAAGCCATTTCAGGTTGAGCTCTAGATTACGGAAATTGCATTTTTAAATTTTCCTCAGTCAATTAAGAAGCTTAGGACTTGCTGTTACTGAAATTTTTTAACTCACTGGAAATCTTTTGGGTGCTTAAAGCCAAACTGTTTAAACTAGCTTATAAATAGACGGACAATAATCAATGGCAACTCAAACATTTCATTAGGTCGCTAATTAATTCCTTGAACATGTCTGATCGCTTTTTGGATTTTGTTTGCGTTCTAAAACTGATATCCAGCCTGTCATTAGCCTACGTCGCGACAACAACAAGTCAGAGCTCAACGCTTTAATTAAATTATGACAATGTTAATGTACCGTTACAAGGGCACATTATGCTCTGCTCCTGTTCCCTCTGGAACCTTCCCTCTCCCCGTCTCCCTCTCCTACCAGCTTTCTCTGTCTTTTTTTGGTTTGCCTTCCCGTCAAGTTTAACACATTGCATGACGCCGCTCATCAAGACAACAATTGTCCAAGTGCCACGCCCCTTGCCAGTCAGTCAAGTCACACACACACACACACTCACACGCACAATTTTCTACACTTTTATTCCCGTGTTGGTTGCCTTTTTTACCCCGCAAAAGAGCAAGGCAAAAAACGGGTATATCGAAAGCTAAAATTTAACTAAAGGTTTAAAGGACAAACTGAAGAAATGTTTTGACTACAGGGTATTTGCGAGCTGTGCAATTTTCTTCACATTCGAATTTTTTGCGTGCCTTCGCCGACTTCCGCTTTGGATAGCGTGTCCTTTTTGCTGGCGCTCGCTTCCTGTTTAATATATGACGTTGATGTCGCCATTTGGCGAAATGTAAATAAAGTAATTAAAGTAATAAAATTTGTTTTAATGTCGCGCACACGAAAACTGAGATGGAGATAGCGAGAGTGAGACAGATATATATGTGTGTGTGTGTGTGTATTCTCGCACTTGCGTGTCGCCATCTTGCTTTCAGCTCTCGGCGCTTCCGCCGGACTTAGCCGCCATTGTAGTCACGTCAACTGTCAGAGCCGAAGTCGTCGCTGTCGCCGCATAAAGGTGATAATTACGCTTATTTAATCATTTATTACGGCTACTTGATATGCCCTCTCACTCTACGTGTCTGTTGCCCTCTCTTTCGCTTCATCTTTTTGCAATTTTCTCGATTAATTTGTCCAGAACACGAAATCGTCGCGTTTATCACGTTGCCTGCCTATACACATTTTATTTGCATTGTTTCTCAGTGTTGACTTTGCTTTATTATTTCTCTCTTTTTTTAATGGCTTTGTTTTGTTTAGTTGTATTTTGTTGACGTTTGGCATTTGCCTTCCACCTGCGGCTTGCAACATGTTGTCGCTTTTGCGGCATTTCCTGGTTGCCATTTGACGCCATGTACATGAGAAATCAATTAGTTCTGCATTTATTTGCTGAACTTTCCAATTTTCTCATTACATGCAACTAAAAATGGGCGGTGAAAATGTAAAAATCTTTAAAAATGCATAACAGGGTTTCACAGCATTGTTGATGAAAACAACAAATGTTGGTGTTGTCTAAGTGTTGAGTCAGTTATATAGTTACAATAAATATTTTTTTTTTATTAAAATGTATTATTATTAATTTTCATTTGTAATTCTATTTATCATTAAATTTAATTTGGTTTTGGTTCTTTATTTATTTTACTAGTCAGAGGGAGTTTATAACAAATGTAAATTCAGTCATATTAACATAACATATAGAATATAAAAATTGACTAACTTTTTAGAAATTGTTAATTATTTATATATTAATTTGTAAATTACGTTTAGTAAGCTTCAAATTTTTAGGATTATTTTTTTTGTTTCAATTTTGTCCTGAATTTTTCTCTTTTTGCTGCCAGCTGTCCAATTAACTTTCAAGTTTTTTGTGAGCAAATTAAAAGAAGAGTGGTAAATTTCATGGTATCCGTATCTTGTGCCAGCGTTTTTCTGTGCGCTGAATGACGGTTATCAAATGGCAGCCATAAAACTTCAAACGGTTCGTGCTACAAGGGGAGACGAGCCCAACATGTAAATTTGTCTGCGATGTATCGACTGAGACTTAGGTCAGGTCGCAGCTGCTCTCAATTTAGGAGCAATAGTCGTGCCATGTCCACCTCACCCCAATCATTCGCAATCCCGATGGTAGCATTTTTAATTCTCTTGCAACGTGCAGAAAAATACGAGCACAACAATGGGGCAAGATGGCTGCTGCTGCTTCTGCTGCTGCTGCTACGGTGGCTGCTGTGGCACATGGCTGAAAACCACACCTAAACACATTTGGCAATTAAGCCGAGCCAAGCCGAGCCAGGACACCAGTACACCAGTACACCAGAATGCCAGGACACTAAACAGGCTGGCAGTCAGGCAACCGCACGACAGGGCTCAGACACATGAGCTCGCTCGTTTGATATATGGCAGACGTGAATGCAGCCAGCGGCCGAGTCAGAGTCGGAGTCGGAGTCGGAGCCGCAGCCTCAACAACCACAGCCAGAGCCACAGCAGCCATGGCCAGGATACAGGCAGTCACCTCGTGGACCAAGAACAGGACATGCCAGGAGCTGCTGCTATCGACAAGCAGCAACAACAGCAACAACACTCGAATGTTGTTTAGAAACTTGAAATGGGCGTCTGATAAAAATGGAACGCCGAAACGCACGCAGGGAAAAGGGAGTGAACAGGGAACAGGAAGTTGTAGCCCATAGCCGAACATGTTTAATGGCGTTATTTATGTGGGCGCACTCCTCACCGCCCTCTCCTCGCTCTGGCCTCGGCTCGGCTGCAATTTGTCGAGCAGCGAGCGAGCGGGGGGAAACACAAAAAATTATATGCCACTTGAACCTGAAAATTATTTACTTCTATGAGGCGAATACGTAGAACTGCAGAACAAAGGGCCCCAAGGCTCAGACAGAAAGAGAGAGCGAGACTGAGAGAGAGAGTGTGAAATAGACTACGGAAAGCCGACGCACGTGCTGCCAACAACCGAGAGAGAGAGAGATGGAGAGAGATAGAGAGAGATATAGAGATGGAGAAGCGACAGAGAGACAGCAAAAAAATGGCAACTATTTAATACGCGCTCGACATTTGTTGGTATTTTGTGTGTGAAGTTTTTTCATTACGTGTTGTGGAGGCAGCGAAGGGGCAGAGGCAAGAGGAGAACTGCGAACTGGGAGCTGGGAGCTGGTAATGGGAAATGGTATCGCCTGGCGTGAACTGTCCAGGACTCCCTTGCGTGCCATTTAAATGAAGCTGTTCAACGTTTCCACTTCCATCTTTTTTCGTTATATTTTGGTTTTTACTGCTCGCCTTTTTGATACGCTTTTGAGGCTGAAGAGCTCTTTTGTTTCTACTTCGTCTTTTTGTTTTCTGTTTTCTGTTTTTTTTTCGTTTTTTGTTGACTGTCTGCTGTCTGGTGCTGTTGCTGGTATTTAATTTAAGTTTTTTATGTGCTGGCTCGCTTAGTTTCTATGGCGATTTAATGGAGTTGCGACAGTTTTTTCCATTACATATGAAATATTCTAATTGAATTAATTTTTATTGCTCGATTTGCGGTTTCATTGCAAGTATAATAGTAGAGACGTGACACACCTCAAAGTGTCTTTGCAAATTACATATTATTGACCCTCATTTTTAGTGATTACCCCACGCAGTCTAGACACTGCCAGAATGTCGTTTATTGCGGCTTACAGTTGATATTAAAATTATCTAACGCCACCTGCAATGCTTTCAGTCCTCCAATTACACATTCTCCCACATCAGTGAGGATGAGGACTCAAATGAAGTAATGAAAGAATGCCGAGAATCTGCCGCCCGCTGTTTAAATGAAAAGATGCCTAATGGTTGTCTACACAGTCTCTGCAGTCTCTGTGTCATTCCGAGAAAGCGTCGATTCTGGGAAGCACTTCAAAGCCATTGGCAGCAGCATAATGCAAATTGTCTGCGCATCCCCAAGATTGAACATATTTTCAGTTTCTCGTTGACTCGCTTCATTTTCGCCAAGGCGCTTCAATATTTTTACAGAGGGGACGAACTTGGGGCCTTTCACTTGATACAACAAATTATAGGTTTGTTTTGATTATTTCTTGTAGACCCCACGAGTATTACAAAATAAATTCATTTACATAATTCATTACAAGGAGAAAGTTATTAAAGCCATCTCCTCGCTCTATCTCCTTGTTCTTTTCTCACTTCCGCTCGTTTGAATGGTTCCCATTTTATTTGTCACTCGTCGCGACGATCTGCATCCATTAAGTGCATTATCAGAGCCACATGACCCATAATTGACTCTATGCAACGCCCTCGACTGCGTTTTGCCAGATGAAACTCATTTCCTTAGTGGGCGACATTTAGTTTGGGGCCCATTGATTGACACTTGTGTGAGCCAAAGGCAATCCGATCTGTCTGTCACTCAAGGGCCAACACAAATGATGCAGCCCACAAAAGTGTCAAACTGAAGTCAGATCAACAGCATTAAGTGCTATATTAAATGCAAACCCATTGACTTCACTCCAAGACGAAGACGACGACGACGACGACTCATTTAAACTCAAAATGTCAGATTATTAAACTTTGATAAGGCTCGCAGTGGAAGAAGAAGTGCCGTGGGCCCAGCTCAACTCAGCTCAGCACAGAAGATGAGCATAAAAGATGTGGTTTCTGCCTGGCAATTCTTCTTGATGGACTGCAGCTCAGATTTCGTTATAGCTCGCAGCTCGAGAGATGTCGATTACAATGCCAATTTCAAGCCGTCTGACGCTGATGAGGATCATCCATAAAAAATGACGGCACGTACCCGAAGCAGATTTCCCGAAATGATAAAGAACGTGTGGAAGAACGAGTTCTCTCTTTCTCTTTCTCTTTCAGCCAGATCTAACACTGTTTAGTTGATTTATTTCCCGCTCAACATATCATATCGTTCTGTCGTCTCTTGTGTAGATATTGACAGCTTAACTGCCTCAGCTGAGGGATTGTTGCAGACAGGTGAAATGACGGGGTGAGAATGTTCATGTGTGACCCCAACTAGCTTCAACTAAAAAAAAATCATATCAATCACGGCAATTACATTTCGTGACGCCTCGATACTCCGAAACTGGAAACTTAATATAAATGCAAATTCCAAATTCAAATTCCGAAATTCAAATCGGAAAATCTTTAAAATCGATGCGTACCAAATTCAAAATGAAATGAAACGAATCGTTTGCCTTTCCATAGAAATGGATAAACTTTGGAAGAAGAGAAGCTGAAGCTAAAGCTAAAAAAATATGCGCACAAATCATTTGCTTGGGCATTGGATTTGAGATGGGATTGAAATTGGGATTGGGGATTGGGCTATGCATTCATGATTTTAAGATAGTTTTTTATTTATTTTTTATTTTTGGCCAGCAGGTAAATTTGGCTTCAACATAAATCGCTGCGCTGAAGCTGCCAATGAATTACAGTGAAGACTGCCTATCGAATGTTTTGCTTGGGAATTAAACTCCTCAGCAATAATATTATAGTGTTTTCCACTTCATGCTCAGCTCTTGCTGTCTGTGCTGTGTCTACTGTGGCTGGGCGACCATCAAGTTTATCTGATTATGCCGCCCTCCAGTTGGCCACGTCTGGTTTCGTTGTGGTCTCATCTTTCTGCGCTTTGCTTTCGTTGCGCTTAAGCGGCTGTGGCTTATGATTTGGCCAGGCTTTTATTTTTTTGTTTTTTCTCGTTGGTTTGTTAGCGTTCTCTTTATGATTTCATAAGCAGCCGGCCGAGCATCGTTAACGTTGTTTTTGTTTGGCCTGTCGATCAAAATGCAATCAAAACTGACTCCAACTCTGACTCCATCTATGGTCCATTCCTTTGTCCAGTTATTCGCTTCGATTGTGGCCACAATAGTATTCGGGCTCACATAGTAGATTTCTATCTGCTGACTCTCTCTCGCTCTATCTTTACGCTCACTGTCTCTCTTTTTGTCTCACTGTCTTTGGGGCTGCTCTTTATTATTTATGGTAAGTGCCTGTTTTGGGCCGCGCTTCTTTCGAAAGTTGTAATTGATTTTTACAGTTTGACTGCGGTTTTTTGGTCTGAGTTATAAACTTTCGTTATATCTTTAAACGCACCATAAATAACAATTGGAATTGTTTACGTTATTCTCGATTTTATTGTGTAGAAAAGCGCCATATGGTTGTAAAAACATTCTCTACAAATTTTCTATAGTTCTAATCGAGAAGTTTGTGGGCTACAAAAAAGGGACACAAATGCAGATTGTAATCCATTCAGTTTAACTACCTGCAGATCAATTTAAATAAAATCAAGGAAAGCCATTAAGTATCCGGCAGAAGAATAAATAATAAAAAAACGATATAATCCAATTAATCCTTAAACGTTTTTTAAAAGCATATAATTTAAACACCGCCGACGACAACGACTGCGATAAAGGAACCCAAAAACAACACACCCAAAAGCACAGACAACGACAGCGACAACGACAGCAACAACAAACAATGCCAAATTCGGGATCCGACTCCAACGCAGCTGCCTTTGGATCGTCGGCTGCTGATCTCGATCGCTGTGCTGGAGTCGATGTTAGGCTGGAAGTCGCGCTGTGGGACCCGTGGAAGGTGCGTGAACAATGGCAGCACAATCGAACATAATTAGGCTTAAGTGGCGGGGGGCGAAGAGGAGGGGCCGAGGGAGCGTGTAACCGCTGGAGGCGGCAACTGCTCATATACATAAATAAGAACGGCAACGCAAATAAATTGTAGCGAATTTTTATAATTAATTGTATTGTCGTTTGGCTCGTTTATTGTGCACTGCCTCATCGTCATCATCATCATCGAGTTCATAATGAAGCTGATGCAGTATTTCAGATATGGCGACAGTAGGCGAGCCAAATTATGGTAGCAACCACAACAACAACAACATGTTGTGTGTATTAAAAGCGCATTAGCAAATCCTCTAATCAGCGCCGGCAAATCATCGACTGCGTTTGTGTGTATGTGTGTGTGTTTGTGACTTTCCGGCTTCGTTGATCTGCAGCTTGCGTTCCGCCTACCGCCCTCAATAAGCTGCCCCTCCTCGCTTTCTTGCTCTGTTTCCGCTGCGCCTTTTGTTCGCTTTTGTTTCGCTCCCGTCGAGCTGCAATTGTCGTCGCAATTGTTTTGCGGCTTCCACGTGCACTGAGAGAAATTAATTACATTGCAGTTTCTACTGCTATAAATTAATAGAAGTGGATAAAATGTGTTGAGAAAAATATTTCAGAGAAATGCATTTTCTAATTCATTATTCATTATAAAACAAAAATTGAATTGAAATTATTTAAAAAATAAAATAAACGTATCCAATGAATTTTGGTGCTAAGTGAAGTTTATTAGAAATATTGTAAAAATCTTGTTGAAAATGAAAGTCATATTTCAAAATTATTTTAAGCAAAAGCAATTTTACATTCAATGTTAAATTCAATAAATTAAACAATAATAATTCTTGAAACTAGTCACATTAAAAACTATATTTCAAACAATTAAAAATACATTATTATTTCCACAGAAATTTAAATGATAATATTAATTTTTTTTACCTATTTTCCTTAAGAAAGCATTTCATTATTAGTATGACATAAATCTACAATTAAGAACTGACAATTGTCTGTAAAAATAGTTTCAATTCAATCATCGTATAAAAATAGTTTTAGCATAAAAACAGTTGACTGAATTGTAATTGACTGAATTGGCACTGCAAAGTGAAATATGAAGCAATAAAGTATGGTCTATAAAATATCCATAATAAAGCTAATTTTACAACAATAAATAGCTTAGCATATTTTTATCTAGCGATTCACAATATAATTCATGGATTAGCAATTAAGAGACTAAATCTATTCAAATGATCATAATAAACTTGTAAATTCAATTCACAGAACGTTTCTATTGGAATGCCATTTGGAAAAAGTTATAAATCCCAGTTGAATGGGGTTTATCTCCCCACATAATGGTTTTTCAGCTCTCTATGCACGCCCACACACAAACGATAGACAGACGCTTGAATAAACTATTCTCATTTTTTATGCATCATTTTTTCTGACTGTGTAACGCCCAGTTTTCAATTTACGAGTTGCATATCTTTTGAGTTAGAGCCAAGACGGTCGGCCAGGCTATCTATTAATAAACCATAATAATTTATTGATTTCCTTTTAAAGTCGCTATTGACCCAACTAATCTGCACTGAATTATCGTGCACAACTCCAACTGAAACTGGGTCTGTGGCTGTGGCTGGTGCTGGGCATGTGCCGCAGCCAAGACGCGGCTAGAAAGTCAAAGTCAGAGCAGCAGGAGCAAGAGCAGGAAGGGAAGTGGAAGAGGGAGACGGAGATGGAGACGGAGCAAAAGCTGAAATCCAGTCCACGTTGAATGCTTAACAAACTATTGTTTAGTCTAAAGACTCGTGGTCTTCTTGTGGCCTATGGCCGTGGCAACCTTTTGTGGATGGCTTTGCCACCTATTGACATGCCTAGAGCAGAGGCAAGGGCAGGGAATGGGGGAAGGGGCAAGGGATTGGGATTGGCTTTGGAGCTGGGGCTGCTCTCATTATACAATATATATTTAGCTTCTGCTTCGCTGCCTTAATTCGCTCACTTTTTGTGCCTTATTAAGTTGCTGTTGCGGCCGATCCGTTCTTGGTATACGCTATAGAAATCCTGTTAGATTTTGCCATGTAAGTCGAGCCAAGGCAATGTGCAGGGTAACTGCAAGTCGTGCTTGGTTCAATGGCGTTTCGCTTGCTGCCTGTCGTTTCTCGTGTTTGGCTTAGTTTCTTGCTTGAGCGCATTTCTGCCGTCAAAGGCATCCTTTGAAGTTAATCGTATGTTGTGCTAGAAAAATTACACACACTCACACACACACACACACACACATACACACACACAAACATACACATGCAACACACTCCAGCCATTTGCTTTCTTCTCTCCTGTTACACGCTTCAATCGTTAACATATAATTGTGTTTTAGCATTTAACTTTGGCTCCTTTCTGGCCCTGTCGACTGTCGACTGTCGGCTCTGTTGGCTCTTCGGCTGTTTGCCTATTTTGGCTTGAAGCGCTCCACTTTGTCTCCTTCCTCCTCACGAGCTCGTCGTCTCATTGTCTGCCTAATTTTCTGCTGCTTAAGCCGTCGACTTTGGCAGGCTGCCTGCCAAGACAGCGCCAAGCAAATGCATTTTCTTATTAATTTCTGTAATCCATTTGCCCAAAATAGGTGAAGCTCCTCGAGGGCCAAAGGCTTAGCCAAATTTGGCATGTGATGTGGCTTCAACTTGGCCAGCAAGATTAGCCAAGTCCAAAGCAGCTCTTAAAGCAACCACATATCTACAGAGAGAGAAATATCTTAAATTTCAGAATATAATATAAAATATAAATATTAAATATCAATTGAAATAATATATAAAAGTTTTTATTTGGTTTGTTATTAGCATTTTAAAAGAAGAATTTGCATTCTAAAATTAATTTGAGAATATTGCTCATCTTTTTTAAAACTAAAGAAAATATTATTTAAAGAATGGTCAATCTAAAATTGTTTTAGAATATAATTCTTGATTTAATTTTTTCTGTGTGCAATGCTGACTTTTTCCTCTGTGTACAGTTTGTAATTGGAGTTGCTTTTTATTTTCTTGTGTGCGACATCTTGAATCAAAGATGTGCATCATTCTGGCTGTCTTTAATGGCTCATGTGCTAATGCCAGGCAACACTTATCATACTCCCATATAATTTATACCTGCCTCTCGGAGCAGCTGTTGCCACAACGACACAACATTTGGTGGCTTCAGCACGCGACAGTCGACAGCCTGCAGGTAATTTATCTAATAAAATTATTATTACCATATATTACAATAAATGAGGCTTAATAAGTACACCACACAAAGATTTCTGCCTGGCAATACTTTCGCCTGCCTCGCACAAGACGCACAAGTAGCAAGTAGCTGCCACCATCGACGACGTTGCCACAAATTGCGTGCGGCACGTGACCGGGGTAAAAGCGTCGCCGACTGTGGCGAGAAAAGCCGCCGCATCGCGCCGAAAATAGCTAAACAATTTGAAAAGATGTCGCGCAAAATTTAAATTGCCAACAACGAAAACGGCGGCGCATTTGAAATGCAAAGAAGGCGGCAAAAAAGACACGCCCACTTTAACAATATGGCCAGACAGACGAAGTTGTGAAGGCATTTCCACACTGTCAATTCCCGATAAATTAAAGCTGTAAAGCGCATCTTCAATTGATCTGGGCAATGTTGAATCCCCTTAATGCCCGGCCAACTGGCCTACAAATTGCTTCATTTGTCCAACTCTTCCCCTTCCCCGCCCTCTCTCTTCAGTGGCATTCATGTTAAATTTGATGTAACAACAACTGAAATGCTGTGGAGAAGTTGGACGACAATTGAAATGGCGCTTAATTTTTTATGGGCATCGCAAACACTCAAGTCAAACAGGCAAACAGGCCGCCAGAGTATCCTTGACAGGACCCGACCATTTTTTCTTGTTGTAGTGGCTTTGTTGTATTTTTTTGAGCCACTGTAATGCGCCATGGGTGGGTGTTGTTCTTGAATTTCCCACTAACCGCTACAATTTTGCGGTTTGTAAAACTTTTCCTGCTGCTGCGTGTTGTTTTCTTGTTGCTCTCCCTCTCCTCTTTTATTTCCATTTCCATTTTCTTTTTCCTTTTTTTTTTCTTTTGCTCTGTGTTTGTTTGTTTGCTGAGGCCGCTCTTGTTTTTTGGGCCTAGTTGTGGCCTCACTTGTTTTCCATTATTTTGTTTGCATTTGAATTGAAAATTAGTATTTGGGCACTTTAACATTGGCCGCCTGCTAATTTATCATGCAACTTTTCCAACCATTTCCTGCTCCTTGCCACTTGCCACATGCCACATGCCGCTTTCCCTTTTCATTTTACTGCCGCTTAGCACTTTTTGGCTTTGCGGTCCAAGTGTTTGTTTAGGCCGCATTTGGGTTGCTGCTGTAATTTTATTTATGACATGTTTGATTGGGTTTCGCCTCGAAAGTTCTTCACGAGTGCACTGCAAATACACATAGAAGAACTTTGTGGCACGCGTGGCAGCAGTGTGGCAACATGCTTACAAATGCCCGTTTGCTGCATGCCGCCTAGACTCGCTCTTACTTTATTTATGCTGCCACATGACTCAATTGCAGCCACTTACTCAATTTGGCTACTTTGCAATGTAATAAACTGGCGCTACGACGCACACAAATAAACTCAGACCCTGTGGCAGTGACAAAGGTAGACGGTGCCCCAAAAAACGAGTGTGGCAGCTAGTGAGGCAGGCAGTCAGGAGAACGAAACTGGCGCACAGACGGCGGCAAACGGCGCCGGCGTTGCCAACTAATGAGTTCCTAATTTAAATAAATTTCTAGTCATAAATTAAAATATGTGAGACACATAAAGCAAGCAGCAAAACAAACTGCAGCATGTGGCCTGGGCGGCAACTAAAGTGGCGGAAAATGTTTAAGTTTCAGGCAACATTTTTCCTGCTACGAAATACTGAAAACTTGGCCATGCGCTTTAATTGGAGAGCGGCCGAGAGGATTTGTGGCATCTATTGAATATTTGATTGCTGTGCGAGTCCATTGTGAATGCCCAAAACGATTTACAAATTTCTTTCTCGCTGCTCAGCAGTCATTTTATTTCATATTGCTCTTTTCTTTTTGTTGATATGATTGGCCAAACAATCGTCTAACCACATTAATCAGTTTCTAGCTAAATGCTAAGGACAATCTCCAGCGCAGAAATCTGAAATCAGAGATGCTGAGATGCTGCGATGGGGCAGGCAACAAGCCTAGGTACGTGAGCAAAAAACAGTTGGCGCATACCAAAAGTCAATGAGCCATTCAACGATCGATCCGCAAAGGCGGCTAGCTGGCTCTTTGGACTTGACTATTGCCAGTTGTTGGTCTTTCGGCTTGTGGGCTTATTGGTCTTGGCCTGGCTTGGCTTGGGTTGGCTTGGCTTGGCTATCCCCAAAGATGGTCAATGTATCGCGGTTCACGTCGCGCTACGCCGCATTTTTAGCCAATTTAAAGTCTAATTTAAGCAGCGCATTTGTAACGCACGTAAGGAGCTGAAGCAGCAGCAGGATGGGCAGGGGAAAGGGGTAGACGCCCAAAAGGATTGATCGCTTGGATAATTTTGAGCACGTACGCATATAAATTTCATCAAAATTCCAATGAAATATACGCAGGCCGTTTAAATACAACAAGACAATACGCGAATATTTTCAGTATTTTTTTTGTTGTATTCTTTTTCCATTTCAAAGGACACAAAAGGCTCGCCAGGCAACAGAAAAAATAAGCGAAAAAAGCTTCATATTAAATTATGGATTTTTCTGTTGCGTTGCAAAAGGAATTTTTGTGCAGAGTTTTTCCCTTTGCCTTCTGCTTTTCCACTTGTTGTTAGTCGACTTCGTCGTCGGCTGCGGATGCCGCATAATAAACATGTTTATTAGCATTTTTGCGAGAGCAAACAATAAATTAAGCAACGCCAGACAGCTTGCAACATGTTGCACGCAACAATCAGTCCCGAAAACAAACCAAAAAAAAAATGCAGCATGCAATAAATTGTTGCACATTTTTGCAGATGCAGCGAAAATAATTAAAAATTTGATGGTGAAAAGATGAAAGCAGCATCGAAAATCAACGAATGTTTAATACGCTATTAAAAAGATATCCAAGTAACAGAAAAATTACAAATTAAAGAAACACTTCCATTACGTAAACGTTGAAAAAAATATATTTTCATTGCAATAATGTTTTACACAATTTTCTTGGCATTTCATAATAATCTTTAAAATTATTTGGAAGCATACTTGAAAGTATAAAATATACCAAATATTTTACAATTAGCATATAATAATTTATTTATTTATTTAAATTGAGAATTTTGTACGAACATAATAAAATGATTACATTTTTGAATACTTTAAGATTTTAATATTGTAAGATGCTTAAAGTGAATATAAGTGAAATGATATATTAAGTATTCATGAATATTCTCAGCTGATTTATTGCAAAATATGGTTGGATCGTTTGCGGTCAGTGGAGAAGGACTTATTAAGCGAACCCAGACAAGTCAAATGACGTTCATTAAATGCTGTAGAAGATGCAAGAACCCTTCCTGAGAGCATCGAGTGCTTTGCATTAATTTCACATGCAATTTACGCTGATTTATTTGATTTGCCAGCTCAATGTGGCATGCCCCATGTCTGATGCCTGATGTCGGGTGTCGCCCGTCCAATGTCCAACGTCCAATGTGCAATATACAATGTGCATTCGCTGATGGCCTGATGCGTGATGCCTGATGCCTTGGCAGCGCGGCATGTTTGTCACTCTCTGTGGCGACAGCTTCCAGAGGCGACCCTGTTTCTAAATTGGCCCGGTCAGCCGGACAGACAGACGACCCTCTCTGGGCAGACGTCAGAGTTGCCGTTCGATTTGATCGATTTGTGTTGATTGCCTGTCAGTCGGTTGACCGTCCATTGGCCAATACAATGGCTGCAGCAGAGGATGCAGCAGCTAGTACATCTTGTTAGGTGTCAGGCGGTGCAGTCAAGTGTTAAATATATGTACGCAAAAGCCAGGGAACCGCAGGCAGAATTTACGTTAACTAAAAGTGCATAAAATGTGCACACACAAAAACCCCTTGCACAAAGTCCTGTCGGTCTGTCCGTCAGTCCGTCAGTCAGTCAGTCATCCATTCACTCTGGCTCTTTTTATGCAGAAATGATAGCAACTATTGATGTGGGCTCCACTCAAAGTCAGCGTCTTCTCGGGCATCTTTTGTTCGACGACTTGTGCATATGTAATGTAGGATGCTGCTGCTGGCTCTTTGATTGGCTTTCTTGAAATCGACACTTCAAGCGTTGGAAATTTAATGTGTGTGCTTGTGACTGCTACAAAGGGATGAGTCGCAGTTGGTGTGTGCTGATTTAAACGCCTTTCATTCCCTCGTTGCGTATGTATTTATGCACCAAAAAATAAAGAAGATTTTTCATGGGAAATCGCTTAGGCTAAAAGCCGCAAAGATGCTGCCACAAACGTGAATGTGTGGGCCAAAAGAGTGGGAAAAAGACCTTGACGACTGTAAGATGATACGATTGGAATAATATGCGAACAATGCCAATACTTGAGATCCATAATCAATGCTCAGGCTTAAGATTAGCCCACTGAATATCTCATTCGGTGCCATTCAAATGCAGATTTCTGATTTATTACACGACATTCATCAAGGCCTTTTGCTTTGTTAATTCTTTAATAAATTTTATGAAGATTAAGCTGAAGCATTTATTGTGAGTTAATCAACTTCCATTTTAGCGGCGATTAATGTAATCAAATTTATGCTGATAAATGAGAGTCATATATTTTTTATTTATTTGACATTTAAGTATCGAAAAAAGCTTTTAACGATTTCCTTTGGAAATATTTGGACTCCTCAGTTGGCATTTGCTTACTTGATGCCCATTCGAGCATGTCCAGTCTCATCCAGTCTTTGAGGGTCAACCCACTCAATTTTTGTAATGCAATTTCATTGCGTTTCTTGCTTGCCTCGATTTATTGTGTACTTTTTGCTCTGTGCTGTGCCTTCGTTCCGTTATCATTCTAACGTAATCTTAATCACTTTGCGCAATGTTCATTCATCCACATCATCAATTTCCTTTGCGACGACTGCATTAGTGCAGCGCCCTCTGTTGGCCAAAAGCAGCAGCAGCTGCAGCTCTTGTTGTTGTTGTTGTTGTAGATGGATGCCTGTCTGCAGAGTATTTGGAACTCACAATAACTGGACTTTGCCTTGCACTTGAAGCTTGACTCGAATCGTCTCGTTTCTCAACTCATATTGGTCCGACTATCCGTCTGTCTGTTCGTCTGTCTGTCTGTCTGTCCGTCTGTCCAACTGTCTGTCTGGTCTGTGTTTCTACATTTGCTTTTGCGCCGCTTCAATGCATTTCGCCGCCTTATCAGATTTGAAATTATTTTCAAGTTGAAAGATTTGATTTGGTTTCGGCTGCGTCCCGCCCCCAAAATAGGAGTACCGTAGACAACTCCCATTTTAATCTATTTTCAACGCGCGTGCTTCCTCTTGTTAGCAGTCAGCAGTTGCTGCTCTCCCTGAACACCTAAAAAACATCATTTGCTACTTTAATAGTTCCCAATCGTTGCTGTTCTTCTGGTTGCTATTGCTTTGCCTGTTATCGTACAATCTGCCTCGACCCGACTCGACCCTTTTTGGCCAGTTAGTTAGCCAGTTGCAGTTCCTCTCTCGCCCTCTCTCTCGTAGTACATTAAAAATGTATAGAAAGCTCTTAAGGAAACCTGTCCAAATAGAGGGAAGATAGGGAGGAGGAGGGGAAGTTGCCTCAGTTCTTAGTTCTTTTATAGATTTCAATAATAGATTTTTCAGTCGGTTTCCTGCGTGCCTGCAATTTTCGTCTGCAGCCGCGTGCAAAATTGTTTTCTCTACAAACTTGGCCATGAACCCGCTGACGGCCAGCAACCAGACCAGGCCAGATGCAGTTGGCCAACGGCTTCTGTACGAGTCAGAGTCAGAGTCAGAGTCCGAGCCTGGCTCTGGACTCTGGACTTTTTCTAATGTGTTTCCTTTGTTTTGTTGGTCTTGCACTTGGCCGCAGCTGTGCGTTAAACCTCTTTTCGTTGCTGCAATTGTCTTGACTGTTGTTGTTGCGACAATTCGTTGCTGTCCATTTGAAGTGGCATGGTTGGGGTCAAAGCGCTGCACTCTCGATAAGTTGCAGCACTGCCAACTATTAAATTCTACTTGAAGTCCCTTAGAAATATGTTGTCACTGTTGAATTAAATTTATCAACTGGAAAATTGCTAATAAGTTGGCCATTCACAAGCGACTAAAGAGTAGATTAATTGTAGATTAGGTTTAGCTAGTTAACCAGCAGCAGATTGAAGACAATGCCAAGCATTTCGCGTGGGTCGAGCTAAAAATGTGCGATTTTTGCTCGAGGGACAGTGAAAATAAGTGAAGATGAAGCAGTCCAAGGCCGAGAGAGAGAGAGAAGGGCAAAGAGACAGATATAATGTGCGTGCCATCAACGTGTAATGAGAAAAAAGACAGCGCAATGAGCTGCAGGGTTTCTTGTGATTATGTCCTAGAATGGCCCTGGTCATTATCCATTATCAGCAACACCCAACTGAACACCACATGCTGTTGGCTAAATGCTTATTTAAGCTGTAAAACGTAAGAGTAAGTCATAAACTTGGCTCTGTCAGTGTCATTTTAAACCTTTAAATTGTGGCTGAATGGCTTCTTTGATGGCTCACTTGATTGTGCTCACATATGAAGCACATAAAGCTGCCCAGAATTTAGAGTAGTTTCCCCAGCTAATGTACGTAATTGAAGTCGTAAGTCGTATGCTGAGGTGTGTCCAGCTCCAGCTTTGCATCTGCTACTCCCTCTGATTTTGTTTCTCTCTCTGCGTTTTGCTTTCATCTCCGCAGCAATTTGGCTGCCTTTTAACCGCAGTTTACTTTCATTTTTGGCATGGCAAATCGATGGGGGACAGACACATCTTGGCCTCGTAATTATGGGTCAAATAACATGTGTAATTACAAACGTGCCCAATATGTTGGCGCTAATGACACAATGCCACAAATGCCTCAAAGTCTTGTGCAACTCGAAGCACTCGTGTCTCATTAACTGACGACCTCCCGCAACTGTTTGGCAGCCGGTCGAAAAGGGCCACAGAAAATCAATTAGGCGCAGTTCTCCATCGCCCTCCGCTCTTCCGCTCTTCTGCTCTTCCACTCTAACGCCTTAAGCTGCGCCCTCCAATGTTAGATCATTAATATTGGCCCGCAAAGCCACGGGCCAAGCGACAATTGGACGCAGAGTTGAAGTTGGAGTTGCCTCAAATGGAGGCCAAATGGGCGCGTCCCTTGGCTGAGTTGAGTGCATGTGAGTCGCATTACGGAGACAGCAACAACGATAGCGACAGCAACAGCGACAACGACAGCTGCAGATACAAATATATCCACAGATACAAATACGAACTTATATGTATCTGCAGCTACAAGCTTGTATGCCACATGCTCGTGTGTCAAAGTTCAGGCCCATTGTGCTGTGCTTTAAACAGGCAACATTAGTGGATAATTAACACGCCCACAATCTGCTTTGGGGCACGGCCGTTTTCGGCTGCTCGTCGCCTGTTTTTGGCCAACTTTGTCATGCAAATGAGTTGTGAACATGGGCCAGCAAATTTATGTGCCGTATGCGTCCAACTTGCAGCCTCACACACAGCTGGTGGTCCTCGCATGAAACCATCTCCCTCTCCCCAGTTTGTTTAGTTGTTCAACAGTTTCATGCTGTGCCCCGGCTCTGCATATGCAAGCAACATCACTCATACGCCTCGTGTGCTGTGGGCGCTGCAATTCGGTCACTTTGAGGCCTGCTCATTATGACCATAAAGCATGCATTAAAATTATGAAAATATGCCCACCAGAAAAAAAAAATATAAGACACAGACATAAAAGTTAATTGCCTCTCACATATTTCTCATTTCATTTGCTTTTCTTATCTTTTCAGGTATGTCCAGAAATTAATGTTGTTGCTGCTGCTGGGCGACAGGTGGCGCATAAATCGCGCGATTCGATTTGTCGCGGCGATATAGAAAAGTGAGTTTGAATAGTTTTCAAGTGATTTGCATAAATTATGATTGTAAATCCACATAAATTTTGATATGAAGAAATTGAGTTAACCGCATTGTGGGCGTTGCCGGGTGCAACATGTTGTAACATGTTGTGACATGTTGTGACATGAGCAGTCAATGGGAAATTATCAAACAGAAAATGTGAGCTGGGGCATGGCAAATCGGTTTGAGGTGAAAGCATAAAGCTATGCAAGTTTATTGAAGACAAATCTGCGATTCTTTTTGCTCAGAATCAATATTCTTCCCACTTCTTTGGCATTTCTCAACTGTCACAACTATCACATTTCTCGACAAGTCGAGTCGCGTCGAGTCGACTTGAAGCCCACATTTTGATCCTCTCACGCAGCTATCAAATGGCTGTGTCTGTGGCTGTGTCTGTGGAAAGCAATCTCGGAAAAGCCATAGACAATCTTTGGGGCGCACTTCAAGACTTCAGAGTTAATGATGCGCAGATTAATGTTGCCACAACAGCTCGAAGGCTCGAATGGTATTGCAGCGAGACTTCTTAACTGTTGCAACTGACAGCCAAATGAGAAGCGCGGAGGGGGAAAAGCGCCCGAAACCAAATCAGCCGCAAACGCGACGCCTTTTGTGCCAAGAAACTTTAACTATTTATTACAAGCGAAAATCACTTGAGGCGCACAAACGAAACACGAGCAAAGACGGTGCGACTGACTGACTGATTGACTAACTGACTGACTGATGTGGCTTGTTGATCTACGACTGGCGTAACCCAGTTACAAACGGATATTCAAATGCATTAGTGCAAAATGTCAAATATGACAGCTAGACATTGAAATGTTTGCTCGCTAAGCGAATCTCTTTGGGGTGCTGTGAAAAGCTGTCGGATGCAGGCCGTACTCCGTTTCAACATTTACCAGTTGCCATTTGGCTCACAAAAAAGTCAAATTAGCGCCTCGAGCCAACCAACTAACTAGAAACCGAGAACACACATTTTGAGAAGGGTCTAATGGCTGTCGGAAAGTTTTGCGGCTGTTAATGATGCAGTCTGGGGCAGTCTGGAATTTCGAAATGTTAATCGATTTATGATGTTTGAGAAATTAAATGTGTCTGCCAGCACGATAAGGCGCAACAGTAGCCACCAGCCAGCCACCAGGTTCAATCATTACCATTTCGAAAAACATTGAAAACCCTTTAAAATGCCACACAAGACGAGCACTCGCTGATAAGACAAAAACTCAAAACTCTCGACTCAAAATCTTGAGGGCCCATTCAAACTGTTGAAAAGTTTTCAAACTATTTGGCCCGTTCGTTCGCTGTCTGCAGTTCAACTCCATCGTTTGAAAGTAGCGTAAAATAACAATAAACAAGAAGTAATCATGTTGTTCGAAGTTGCACACATTCCACGCCCCCAATCCCTTCATCCCAGAGGAGCTGAAGCCAATCATGTGTAAGATTGTTGTTGCCAGTTGCCGCTTATAGCTCCTCTTGTTGCCAACTTCTCGTTGTTGGCTTGTAGGAGTCAAGCGAAACCAGCCAGCCTTATTGGCAGTCGTTAGCTGTTGCGGCAGTCAATGCAATGCTTTTAAATGTCAGTGTCAGCGAAAGTGGCATTAGAAAGAGAGCGAAAGAAGCACAGAGAGAGACGATACTGTCGAACAGTAGTCGAGTCTGGGCAGGGACACGGATAAAAGCGAAAAGCGTTTGAAGCCATCAACAAAACAAGCTGAAAGCTTGCACTTTGTTGTGGCCATCGATAGAAAAGCTGGAAAAAAGCTAAACAGAGTGAGAAAGAGGAACTGAAAGAGAGAGAGAGAGAACAAGCACTCACAGCTCAGCTGTGAAAATAAACGATATTGTCTTTAACAACAATTTCGTGACTTTAAAAGATGCTGTTTGAGACCCAAGGAGATAAACGTAATCACTCAAAGAAAGTTAAGGCTAATGCCAAATAACTATTTGCATATTATTGAATTATTTTGTACTAATTAATTTACAGATTTGACTAAAATTTTCACTTTCATTTATTTTCAAATTAATAATTATTTATTTCATTTCGTAACGTAGTGATTAATAATTTTGTGGGGAGAAATACGTCAATCATTATTAAAATTAAAATTGAATCCCAAAAAACTTGTTGCATATTTTTGGTTAAGAAATTTTTTTCCATTATGCATATTTAATTCAAACCAACAAATTTCTAATAATTTACATATTATTTCTAGGTGCCATTAATTTAAATCTTTAGTTTTTCCTCTGTTAACACGTGGTTGACATACATTATAAGAAATTGCCATTTAATATTGTTCACCTGGTTGCTTTAAAACATTCAACTTAAATTCGTTATTTTCAAAACATTTACCTTTTACCTTTGGCATCTGAACAATGGTTTCGTATTCTAATTTCTTTGCTTGTTCTGTCTGACATTTTCAGCGTTCTTCAAGTGTGCTTTTCCACCTGATTTTTCCATTGCTTGTCGAGGAAAAAGCTGCAACAAAGCGTAACTAAGGCAGTCGGGAAAAAGCAGCCGCATTAGTTGCGATTATCAGCCACCGACTCCATATATGAGTATGTCAAGATTTAAACATAATATTCACTCCACATACAGTCCTCATAAGTATGTACATATATATACGTTTATGTACATACTCGTATATGTAATAATATGTAGCTGTTGGTCTGTTGATGTTGCGATACGAAACTTTTGTGTGGGTGTTTTCTGATTTGTGAGCTGTTGTCGTCTGTGTCTGCATCTTACTCCCAGAGTTCATGTCTGAGACTGCGAATACGAATGTGAATGTGAATGCGAGCCTGAGTGTGTGCGTGAATTGAAGGCAATTGAATGTTAAGCAACATGTGAATGACTTTTGCGGTCTGCTGAGTTGATAGCCCGCAGGCAACACACAGCCTTTAGAATGTGTCATAAGTAGAGCTCTGAAATTGGATTAAACGAGAATTCGAGTGGCATTGAAGTATAATCAGTGTAAGCCAAATGAGGTTCATTCGCCAGGCAGCAACAAAGAAACTCTTTAACTACTCTCAGTATAATCAAATATCAAATATGTATAAATAACAAATGACAATTTAATTTTAAATTAATAAATTAGTTGATGAAATGAAGCAACCAATAATTCACTTAATGCAAAATAAATTCCAAATGTTGGCAGCGACAAAAATGTATAACTAACAAATAGCAATTTAATTTTAAATTAATAATTAGTTGATCAATTTAAGTAATTCATCAGAAATGCCAATAATTCACTTAATGCAAACAAAATTTCAAATGTTGTCTCAACGTTTTCTGCATTCTCTGCGTCTGGCCTAATGAAAAGTGAAAAGCCAGCGCCAAAGAAAAAATGCAGCTGAAAAGTCGAACAAATTTCAGTTGGCTGACAGTTGATAGCTCTACAAATGTCGCTATCAATGGCAATGGGGCAGACAGAACTCGCGGCATGCTCTCTGGGGACATCGCCTTGGCCACAATTCTATGGCCATTACATAAGTTATGCTCAGTATGGAGTAATGTGCTCCCATCCATTGCCATTCCCATTCCCATTCCCAATCCCATTGCCATTCCCAGTCCGATGCCCGTTCAATTGTGCTTCCCAATTCCATTCACATGGCCAACACTTGCATCTCGTGTACTCGTGTGTAAGCCATCATAAAACGCAACCAAAAGTGCGGCTAAACTTTGCGATTGAATTTGCATAAATTGTGCCGGGAATCGCTTCAGTTTCAGTCCAGTTGGGGTTACGATTTGGTTTTCTCCTCTCTCCCTGTGTGTGTCTCTGTTGTGGTCGGTCTTCCCTTTTGCCACACGTTGCTGCCGTTATGCAAATGGTTTTTACTTTTTTCCTTCCATGTGTGTGTATTTGAAAATGCATAAGATTTGGCCAAAGATTGCTGTCCATTAATTCAAGTTGGATTTACTTTTAGCATATTTTACATGCATGCGAATTGTGGCTGCGGCTGTGGCTGCAACTGCGGTTTGTGGCATGCAACGACTTCAACTGCGTTTGACTCTCTGCATTCGATTCGCAGTTCGATTCGTACGCAAATTTCTGTTGCAATAAATTTGCATTTACCACAAAATGTTTTGAACTATGGGTTTACCCATTTGGTTTACCTGCGTTCGATTTATTTGCGGCCGCTTTTATTCAAATCGTTTCGAGTCGCAATCTCCTCCCATGGAAATGGATACCTGCGATAGTATGTGCAATGGATACGGCCAAATGATGCGGGCGTATTGATTAGTTTTTGATTGGATTGCAGTTTGCATGATGACCCTTATTTAGCATTTAGCTGCTAATTTGACTGCCAGTCCAGAAGAGGAATAGACAAAGAGTTGGGTAAAAGCAAAAGAGTATGGTCAACAAGTGCTGCTTTAACTTAATAAATGATTGTAATGCCAAACAAAATAAAATGAAATAAATTTAATTCAAATTTGTTTATTTCAATTTATTACAAACATAAATATTATTTTCAACATGTTCTGTAAAATGAATTAAATTAAGTTATTTTTATGACTTATTTGAAATGTTGTGATCTATGACTTCAAGTAATAAAAATATAATTATTTCAACGTTCAAAGATTTGATTATTTAATTTCATTTCAATCATTAATATCATTGTTAACCTGTTTTGCAAAAAAAGAATAAGTCATATATTAATCATTTGTAAATTTGGTAATTTTAAATAGTAAAAAATAAATTAAGAGTCCAACAACAACATTGAAATCATAAACAATATTAATATTTTTTTAATTTAAATATGCAATTACTCAAAACAAAATTCTGTTTTAATAATAATGTTATTTTTGTACATTTGTATAAATCAATAGAGCAAGCGATGGGCTAACGAATAACCATTCAAAGCATTTATTATATCACCATTTAGCTGCAGAGGTTGAGTATTTTTATTTTTGCCTCTATTGCCTCTTTTGCTTTGACAACAGCCAACAGCTCGGAGGTTCAACAGTGTTCCTTGCCCCAGTTTCGGCATGCTTCATGCTTTCCGGCGGCACTCGAGAATCAACCGCTCGTCAAGTGCTCAAGTTATCAAGTCGGCTCAAAAGTCTGCCTCGCTGACAAGTTGTCAAACAGCGAAAAGTTTCTACTCTAAAATGTACATAATTCGATGTCAAAATAGCTAAATTGATGCCTGTCTCGAGTCCCAGTCCCGAGCCCAGAACACTAACAACTTCATTTTAAAGGGCCACTCGATGAATTTATCGGAAACAGTTCAAATGGCCTTGCAGTGCCTGCCACGGTTCCCATCATTAAATATTTAAGGCAATCGACAGGAGTCAAAACGGAAACCAGATTCCCAGCTATATATGTATGTGTCTATGTATACCAGAAGCAGACATGTTCGGGCATGTGTAAATTAAACAGTTTACTGCTATGACCCAAAGTCTGACAATGGGTCAGCAGCCCAGCTACCCTAAAAATCGCATTGACCACTTCGAAATGGCAGCCTAGTCTAGTCTGTAGTCCCAATTTGGCAACTGTTTGCATTGAGCATCGACTGCAGAGCCAATGGAAAATATTTAGAGTGCTCCTCGCCCGTTATCCTGCCTGGTTTATTGGTCAGTTTGTATCCTGTTGTGTTTGCGTATTTTGTGTTGTGTTTTGTTTTGTTTTGTTTAGTTTAGTTCAGTTTTGTTTATTCAAACAAGCCCAAAGCCTCGACCGGGCTGCGGTCTGCCGTTAAATCCTTAAAATACCTCAATATTTTCAGCATTGCACGAGTCGAGACCAATGACAGCATTAAGGGACACACACACAGATAGGCAGGACGTGTATATGGACACGTCAATGCTGCTCATAAATTGTGCATAAAGTTGGTCAGTTAATGGTTTTAAATTTGTTCAACTCTGCTTTGCATTATCTGTAGACTAACAACTTTTTAGAGGTTTCTGCGGTCGGTCACTTAAATGCTTTGCCAAAGCATTTCGCTTAAATTGATTTTCCCAACATTTTCGCCCAACATATTTCCGGTTTCCTGTCCCAGCACAATTCCCAAAATTGCTCTCAGCGGGGAAATTAGTTAAAGTAGACCCACGAAAATTGTCAAAATGTTAACTAAGAATTTAACTGCGTTCTTTTTTGATTGGTTATATAATGAGTTTGTTTATCTACCTGTGATTGTCTACCCTCATGAGCAGAACTCGCAACTCGCAACTTAATTAAGTTCAATCAAAGCAAATCCTAAGCCGCAGACAACGCAGACACCCACACTCAGGTGTAATTTGCACAGAAATTAGCGACACTTTAAACTGCTCAACTGGCTAAAAGAAACCTCAACATTTGCCAGACATGCTCGCCTATCGACTGTCTGTGCAGTTCCCCTTACTTCAGTTGCTGCCCCACGCAATTGCCAAATCACTCAGCCGGAACTAATGCGATTCATTTTCGTGTAAACTAGCGAAACGCAAAACTTTTTGCCCCAAGAAGTCGTTGAATGTGCCAAGAAATGCCCTGTACTAAAGTCCAACTTACTGTCGAATACAAGTAGATATTGAAGTGTTGATTAATGCAAAAGTATTGTTTATTAAGTTATAAATAATAGTTTTAGAAAGAAAAAGAGATTTATTCCCATCATATATTCAAATGATATATTCCCATCATATACTATATGCATCAAGGGTATTTTCATTCGCAAATAAATAAAGCTTCCAAATGGGGCTTTGGCGAAGGCATCGCCAATTTATCGCATATAAAGGGCCGACTATAAATTCAGTCTTCTCCATCCGATGGTGAAATTCAATACCAGAAAAAATGCAGCGCACGATTCTCAACAAGTGCCGCAGCTAAGTGCAAATTTGTCACTGCACAGATTGAAAAATGAAAAAAGCTCCACACACAAATCCAGCAAAAAATCAAATAAAAAATGCATCAGGCAGGCAGGAAGTCAAAGTCAACCAGTCAGTCAATCACTACTAACTGCAAAATGCAAACTGGAAACTGCAAATAGCAAAACTGCAACCACTGCGGGCACACAAAATTTGTTTATTCCGTTCGCATCGTATATTTCGTTTTAAAATACATTTTTCTTTTTTCACAGTTTTTTTAAATGTCAATTTTTTTTTTTTTTAGGGCTTGTACGCCAGCGGGTCGAATTACAATTTTTGGCATTGATATGTACGCAATAAATTTGTTGGCTAAATTTTCTCGTTAGCGTGCTTTACAAATATTGCCTCATATTTTCAGTTCAATATTTACAGAGCGATTACATCAAATTTTTGTTCATCTGTTTGTGCTCTCAAATTGTCAAAATGTCAAATTGCGTTTCGCTTCAAAATGCCATTTGATGTGGCACAGTTGTTTGGCGAGAATATTGAGAAATTCCAGCTGGCAAATTGTGTTGAAATCGTTATAATACCCAAAACAGATTTGGATACAAAAATTAAATAATAAATACAAATAAAATGTCGACAATTATGTGATTCAAATAAACAAATCGGTATGCATTTTTGTGTTTTAAATTTAAAGAGCAAATTGTCTGCCTGTGATAGTTTTATCTACTTACATTTGCATTAGAGCAGCCTCCATTAACCCTTCTGCTTGGCTGACCTTCAGTTGGCAAATATTGAACCAACCCAGATGACATCCTATGTCCTTGCACATTTTTTCCTTGTTGCCTTTTCTCATATTTAATCAATTAAAAATGTGTACGTGCACATTTGTCGCCAGGCGACCCCAAATGGAAATGGAAACAACACAAATGCGTTACGCGCCCCAGAGCAGCGCAACCTTGCCACAAACCGCCCATAACCGAGTGTTCAGATAGACGGTAGACAGTTGGATTGGTGGGCTCGCAAATTGCACACATGTGTACTCAGCACAGCAAACACAAAGCTCATAAACAGAAGCAGCCAACTGGAGGGGGAAACATTTTAATTTCAAAATAATAAAAGCCCGCAAACCTGCAAGAGCCCAAACTCAAACCAAAACTGCTCTGGCGCTGACAATGACATGCAATTGAAGCGACCCGTGCATCGTCCTCGGTTGCCGGTGTCGGGCTTTTGTCTAATTGTCGCCCAGTTCCAGCCTTGACTTCAGCATCGGCTTCGGCTCCGGCACGGGACCATCACAATGCAGTCCCGACTCCAAACGAATCGCCATGCGAAATGTGCGCATATGTTGTGCCCTTCTCAGTACTTTGGCGAGACCTGCCAGATGTGGCCTCAACCACGTCCTCAGCCGCAGCCCCATTCCTGACGCAGTCCCTGCTCGTGTTGGCAAACAAATTACGACTGTCATTTTCAAATCATTTGGGACCACAATCATTTCGTGCCGAGCCGAGCCCCTCAAATGGTCAGCGTAACATTTGTTGGGTCTGCGGACATGGAAGTTGTAATGAACAGCATAACTTACTACTTTATATAATAGCACATAGTGTTTATGTTAATTCGTTGAGTTTCTGTTGGAGTTTATAATATTGTAAATTAAGTGCGCATATAATTAAATGCTTCCATTAACTTTGAAATCATGTGACAAAACATATTTGGAATTTAAACGATATGTGTAAGTTTCGCCACAGAAAATGATGTAGTTAAATCTTATGTTTTATTTATATAATATTATGTGTATTCTTCATAGTGCTACAAGCCTAAGCTTACAGGGGCGGATAAATGATTGGCTTAGGTGCGAAATTCGTACTTTTCTAAATCATAATTTTGTAATTATGGAACTAGTCTATGTCTCTGACTCTACTCTAAAAAAAACAGAAATAGAATATCTAAAAATAATTAATTAACAAATATTTAAAACCTTAATCGATTCCATTTTAAATAACTCCGCATTTATGAACAATTAATAAGGCTGAATTTGGAAAGTGAAACAAAAATATTTTTTGTTGTATTATTTAAATATAATTTCAAACAATAAGTAATATGAAAATTATACTCAATATAATTGCCATTAAAGCAATGCTCTGCAATTTGAATGAACTAAACAATTATTACAATTTTCTTGCATTATGCTCTTCGGCTATCACATCCTGTATTTGAGGATTACGCTGACTAAAGACTACAAGCCATTTGGCCAATTTGTTGTTGTTACTCGTATTGGCAATACAAATGAACTGAAATTCGCCAGCGCAAAGTGGTTTTTATTTGCTTGGTTTTTCTGCCGGCAATAACAATAACGAGCAAGTGTAAATGGCAATATAAATCAAATATGCGGCAGACGCAGCAGTTCACCTACATGCCACCTACACCTACACCAAAGTGTCTGTTGCAGCAACAACAAAAGGAAGTGCGAGCCGCATTCGTGTTTGCCATTTCAATTGAAATGTGCGCACATTTGCACCGGAGGGACACATTAAAAAACAACGAAGAACGAACCAAAAAAATAAATATATTTTTGTGTATACACACAAACACACACTTCAATTTATGCTATAATTTTCTTGTTTTATGTGCTTTCTGGGGCGTGGCAAAAAAATTGGCAAGCCAGCGACACAGAGAAAGAGTGGGAGTGGGAAAAAATATATATCTATATGTAGCCGCAGTCGGAGTACACACACACACACACACACACTCGCACACCCATTTCGAATGGGATGGATGATAACAATCATTTTGAGTGTTTGCCTCATTTTCAACGCACCCATTTCGCGTGAGTGTGCGAGTGTGTGAGTGTGCATGACTTTGTTTTGTTTTTCGTGTATATTCCGACGTTAACAAAATGCATTAACATTAACGCAGCTCACTCCTAAACTTCCCTGCGTTTCTCCCTCTGCGTTTTTTCATTACACGAAATTATTTAATTTCCTGCAACGCCTGCTCGCAATTTGATGAGCGACTGTCAGAAGATGTCCGTCTCCGTGCTTGTGTCCGTGTCCGCGTCCGCGTCCAGGGCTCTTTCGCCTGTCCTCCTGATAATGTTGTCCTGCCCTTCTGCTTGTCGTCAGAGAGTTATGATACTCCCCGGCCTTTCAATTTCGCCTCTCGCTATTCCCCGGAATATTTCCGTGCGCGCACACACGGAAAATTTCTTCACTTTTTTCGCGTTTTCTCTCTGCTTGCTCTGTTTTTTTTTTTCGCATCGTCTCTTTACCATCGCTTATCGCAGCAAAGTTAATGACTATGTGGGTCATTAGCATTTCAAGCGTGTGCCGCAAAGCCCAGGCGAAAATACAAGCATAATAAAGTGGGAAACAGGGGAAGGAAGATTTCCCCCGAGCAGCGAGCATAATGCAAATTTAAGATGTGTCTTTAAGAGGAGAGGGCCAACAGACGAAGCTGAAAAGATGCCAAAGATTGTTTTCAAGTCGATTACGAAACTTCTCAAGCTGAAATTAGCATATATAGATATGAATCTATCGCTGATGATGAAATAATAAAAATAAACAAAAGATTACGAGGGCTGCTATTAAAGTGTTTCTTATGAATACATTTATTTCAAAACTGCCCCCAAACCAATTGTGTAAACAGTCAAAAAAATATATATTTAGATTTGCAATAATATTGTTTATCCTAAGTCGTTATAAACACAAAAAGTTCACTTGTCTAGCAAAGCAAATTCAATTTAAGCTGCCAGACAAAAATGCAGCAATTTTGAATGTTCATTTTCAATTGTCAAATTTGCAATCGAATATTTACTCGATACTCGAAACCCGTTCTAGCCCCGAGGCAGAGGCAAATAAAGTATCAGTTTGCATAGTCGAAGACTGTATGACATTCAAAAGTGCATTCACATTGAAATCAAATCTGTTTGTAATAATAATAATCAAAAGCAATAAAAACACTAAAGGCAAACACAGTCGCAACCTCAACTGCACTTTATGCCAAGACAAAGACGACGATGATGATGGTGATGATGTTGTTGCTCGAGATGATGATGACGATGTTGTTGATATTGCATATATAAAATACAAAATTACATTTATAAGCAATCATGTCAACGCCCAAAAGAAATATGAAAGACGTTGTGTTGAACGTTGTCGCCTGTCAACCAGACGCCACAAGTCAAGTGCCAAGTGGCATGAAGGCATGGTGCATGGTGCATGGTGCATGTGGCATGGGGCATGGGGCACAGACATGCATATAGCATGCCAAAAAGGGAAAGAACATTTTGCCAAGCGCCTGCAGAAATTTCACTTCACACCTACGACAACTCGGAGGAGGACGTGAAATAGAAACGGAAGTGAGCGTAAAACATACAGGAAATGCATTCTGGCTGCCTGATGTCGTTTAGTGGGTGTTGAAGCCACGTTTGTCTGTCTGTCAGGCTGCTGTTGCTTCTGTTTTTTGGGCGCCTTCTTCACCTTGGAGGGAGACAACTTCTCACTTGTCGCCTATCGCCGAGTGAACGCTAACCAAGGGCGACATGTGTCAGGAAAGTGAAAGTGAGAAGCGACTTATTTAACTGGTTAAATTGCAATAATTCCTGGTCGAAGTGAGCTGCATTTATTGATTTATAACCGCAATTTAATGTTGAGTAATTGCCTGCCCTACACATTTGTGCTCTGGCCATTTGCATTTGCATTTGCAGTTTCAAATTACTTTTAGCCTTTGAGCTGACTGGCCACTTTGCCAGATATTCAATCTGTCTGCGAGACGAGGCTGCTTGACGATGCCGATGCCGATGCTGACAGTTGATTGAACACTTTTGAAATGACAAAAACGCCCCACGGGTGACATTTCTCAAAACACTTTACGTGGCCCAACCTCCAAACCAATCTGGGTTCCAGTCACAAGTCCTGCCCCCTTTTGTACCTTGCTTTTGGTTAGGTGTTGCAACCTTGATTTACGGCATTCGCCTGAACTTGGCCGCAGGCTGCCCGGGGCCCCAGATTATGGACTGAGAAATGGTAGCTAGCTTTTTGCATTTGCATCGCATTCACGCTCTCGCAGAAGCCCGGCGGCCAATCATTAAAACGTCGGCATGATGAGTTCGCTGAAGCTCGAATTGGAGTTGAAGTCGCATGCTGTCTCTTTTGCGCTCGCGTGGTTTTAAATTACCATTTTAATGCTGCCGAGTGCCGCTGATTGATGTGCGCTGTACTCTCCACTCTCTGCACTCTACACTCTCCACTCTACACTCTCCACTCTACACTCTGCACCACAACCCGATTGCAGTCGACGCTCGACAGTTGGCAGCCAAAATGTAAATGGCTTTTCTGCAGCGTTTTTCCCGCTAACAAGCTTTTGGCATTTTCTCGTTGTCTCTCTAACGTTTTTTCCTCTTCTGCTTTTTCGCTTTAAAGGCATAAAAACTTTAATGTTGGCTATAAAAAAAAAGCCCTGCCTTTTAGAATACTTATTAACAGCTACTTTGAGACACTTCATTAGGTTCTGCAGCGATGCTGCTGCTGCTGCTGCTACTGTTGCTGTTGCTCTGTCGATTTGAGTTATGTGATAAGCCACTCGCCCACAAGGCTCCGGCATGTCGCACCTCCTCCAGCCTCCTCCCGCTTGCCACAACATTTCGACGCGGTCGCCGCGCTGATTGAGCGCAAGTGGCGCGCTGACTGACAGCCTGACAGTCGGACACTTAGACGGCCAGACAGCCAGACACTTTGGGCTTTTACCCCCAACTTGCCAGATACACATATATATATTTAAATATACATTTGGAGTGGCTTTTAAGCAGCTTCTGAAAGATGTGCGCGCCCGGGCCACGTCAAAAATGTCGTCGTCCATCGGTAGCTTCCCTCCACTTCACTCCCTGCTGCCTGTCATGTCTCCTGCCGTGTAGCGAATGTTAATGAGCTGTTAAAACTCAGCGTCCGTCATGAACGCATCTTCAAATTAAAACTGCAGCGGGCAGCAACAACGACAACAACAACAACAACGAAGGCTCTGTTAACTTGTTTTGACTAGTTTTCTTCTATTCTCCCCTCTGTTTTGTTTACCATTTTATTATTTTGTCACGGCTATAAATAGTTTCATTAGTCCGTTTACAATTGCCTGGTAAATAAGACTCATAAACGTCTCTCTCTCTCTCTCACTCTCTGTTGGAATCGGGGGAAATGTGTAGGCCACTAATTGGGACATTTGATAGGAGAATGGACGGTAATAACACCTAATGAGACTGAGTAAATAAGCTAATTAAATGACAATTCCCATTCGCGTGCAATCAAAATGCTCAAAAATAGATGCAACTAAGTAAACAAAATGTAATCTGATTAAGTGGAACTTAATGCAGCTGTGGATAGTTGTATGGCATAAATAATTTTATTTAAATTAATTGGATCGTTTTTAAAGACTCTCTAAAATAAATTATTTTTTGTATATTGATTGATCCGTTGAATTCCTATTGAATTCATAAATAAGTCAAATGCATATTATTAAATAAATTACAAACATATCTTTCCTATTCGAAACATTGATAACTACTAAAAATGTAAGCGTAATACGATAATAAACACTTATATAAAGACAAAAAAAAGGTGGCAATTGCAGCGTCTAAGAATAATTAAAAGAAATAATTTAATTCAAACAACTATCATAATGAAAACTATTAAAAATTGTTGGCTTATAAAAATCTAATAAGAAATAAAATAAATCCCTTGCCTAAAGTAATTAAGGGAAATAATTAAAATCCCTCTGACTTTGTCATAATCATTAACGTTAATGCTGAACAATTATGCAATTTTGAAGCTATTAACATTTAGCTCTTAACTTTGTCAACACCCTTCAACATGGGCAATGCGAAAGCCTCTTAGCAGTCGCTTCACTTGAGTAAATCACAGCAAATGAGCCGCACATGCAACTGTCTCCACTTCCTCACTTGCCCCGCCCCTCTTCCTACACACAGTATTTACCCAGAAGTTCTAAAGTTTCGCCCCCGCGTTGCGCTTGCGAGTTTCTCAAGTGTCTTATATGACAATAAGCTGGGAGTAAGTTCAACTACAGTCATGTTGGCACTCGTGTCTCTCTTTCGCTCCATATAGAACTGAAATCCAATACCGCGTTCATGTTTTATATCGCAGGGCGCTTAAGCGGCTTCCGTGTGTCAAACACTTGGGGAGCCGAGACCAAAAACTGTAACCAAATACGAGGCGCCACAAGAGCAAAGCGACGATAGAACAAGTCTCAGATTACCCAAAATGGATGGAGTTATGATTCTGAAATTAGTTGGAAATAGCCGATGGGAAATGGTCGAGACGAAAGTTAGCCAAGTCTCTTAACTGGCCGAGGGACTTGTTCCCCAAACAATTTGTCTGCTCTGCTCAGCTCTGCAAATGTTGCGGCGTTTTTCTGGCAATTACTTGTCTAAAATAATTGGCTATGCCACAAAATTGAAAAGCTAAAAATAATAAAAAAGCAAAAAGCAAATAGAAATAGAACTGGAGCTGCAAAACCAGACGTCAAACAATCAAAAACTGTCTGCAGACTTTGACTCTGGTTTTAGCCACGGCTTTGCCAAAGGTTTCACTTCAACTAGGGGGCAGCTCGTTAGGGCAGCGATTTCCGTTTCCGGTGGAGATGTAGCTGTGTGGCTGTGACTGGCATTTCCAATTGAAAGAAAAACAAAGCGTGAAAGGATTTAGCAGCAATCACAGTTTCAATATTAATAGTTGGCTAGCCTTTCCCTACATTCGCCCTTCCCCCAACCTTTCAGCGACTGCTGCTCAGCATTTTTGCTGCGTGGCTGGTTTTAGCTTTCATTTCATTTCATTTCGGTTCGCTTTCAGTGGCAGAGCCAAAGCCAAAGCCAGTCTCAGCCCTTTTGTCCACCGCAGACATTGGCATTGGCAACACAAGCCAACAAACAAAGCGCAAATCGAAAATGCTACGTCCAATGTCTCCACACCCATAAAACCGATTTTTATTTGCCGTCTATTGACGCTATTGACTGACTCTGTGACTGTGTGGCATTCAAGGCTGCCGTCGGGCGACTGCCATCGGAACGAAAGATCCAGCTGTGACCACAAGCCGCAGGACATCGACGAGCAATGAAAGTATTTTCCCCGCCCCCCGCCCCCCTGCCTTCCTTTTCCTTTCACACATAAAAATAATATTCACCAAACGCTTTCGGTTTCGCCTTTCCCCTCGACTCCTTTGTGTTTGCATTTTAACTTTCGTTTTCAATTTTCAGTGGCGTATTTTTTATTATTTGTGGCCAGCTGAAAATGATGTAGCATTTGGATTTACTCGGGCTAACGATTCTAAACCATAAAATAAGTAAAAGCGTGTAAAATGCACCTGAGCTGTAGGCAGACAATGCCCAGACAGGGATGAACAACAATTGGTAACAAAATACAAAGCAATCTCCTGCCTTGTTTACGATTGTAGCCATCATTTTGAATGCTTCTCAATACGCCTTTATTGCCCAACTTAATGCGTTATGTGTAATATTAAATGTGGCTACATTGTGGATTTATTATTTATTTTTAGCATTTAAACATGCGAATCACTTATTGCATTTGATTAATTCCAAATGCAACTCAATTCCCTCGACTGAAGAGTCATGACCTAAAAGTTGGCATGTGCAGAACAAGCGCTTGAAATTGGGCTTCAGCCTGGCAATTATAATAAGCGGCAATTATTAATTAGAATAATACTCATTAAAAACTTGTAGAGCGCATAAATTTCTGAATAATTTGCTGGCTGACAGCGGAAGCGGAGTGGGGTAGAGAGAGAGAAGGAGAAGGAAATAACAATTTTAATGAAATTGCCAAGAGACAGTCAGTCAGTTAGTCAATGGCTCAGTCATTCAGTCAGACAGTCAAGCTGTGTCAAGCCTCAGTGCTTATCGATTACATCTCGTCATGCGTCAGACGCCCCCACAGACAGCCAGATACACAGACAAGCAGTGAAGAGGAAAGAGAGAGAGAGGGAGAGAGACAGAGAAGGAGAGCTCTTGGTGAAGGCCGCCGTTGGCTTAGTGTTTTGGAGTGTGGCAAATAAATTGACATTTATCTGTGTATAACAAGATCAAGTATACGCAACGTTGCTCTCTCGAGTTGTGTGTGTGTGTTTGCATTGAGCCGAGCTGAGCTCTGATTTTGTGGCATACTCGTTGATACTCTTGCCTTAATGATGCATGTGCAGAGCTCTGAAATTAAAACGGCATGCGATTCTAATCGCAACACGGCGTATGAGTAATTTACATTGCGTACACTCAATCTGACCTCGACTCCACTCGACTCGACACACGCAAACAAATTAAAACGGAAACCGAACTGCCAACGAACTTAAGTCCCTGTCTTCAAGCGGCAACTAGATTTGGTTTTGATTTTCTCTTCATTTTTTTTGTTTCACTTGCATTGAGGTTAACGTGCGTCATGTTCTGCTTAGAAGAAACTAGCGACAGCAACTTGACATTTGATTTGCCGATTAGTGCGTGGCAAGTCGCAGTATCAAGTGTGCTTCGTGGAGCGCATTTGAATTGAAATTGCAAATTTGGTTTTTGTGGAAAGTTTAGAAAAGAAAAGTTGCAGAAGGCCACAGATTGAACTGGCGAAAAGCCGCAACGAGGGCTGCCGTAAACATCCCCGCGAAACTTGTTCTTTGCAGTCCCTTAAAGATATTGATGATTTATGCACTTTGCAGGCATCGCTGATAAAAATTTAATAGTTCACTTCCGTCTAGAGTGCGCAGCCCTGGCATTATGTGCGTGCATCAGCCAACGTGTTGCAGCGCGTTGCACATGCAACTTGTTAGTTGCCACTTGTTCCCTTGTTGCTTAGTTGAGCTGTTCCCACAGTTGACAGCGATGAAAACTTTGCTGACAGGCCAAACAGCAACGCGACTAGTAACTAAGTAAGTTGCCAGCGTACAGACTTATGGTTAGTTATTGTAACTAGTCGCAAATCGAATGAGTAACTCATCGAATACAACTTTTGTGGTCTGTCATAATAAAAATCTGCAATTAATCCAATTTAATAATCAAATCTTCCAAACTGCATTTATATCAAAATTCAATTAGCAATGCTAACCCAGTTTTCTCTCTCGTTTTTTACAGAGCTATGCCATAATTGCCAACAAGACCAGAGAACTCACACATAAAGTACAAGCCAAGAAGAAAAAGGTTAGTGCCATGCCCTTTATTCCTTTTAGAAGCCACAATCTGCATAACATAATTACGGAGCGGAAATCACACATAAAGCCAATTTGTAGCTCTGCACTTGGCATACATTTAAAGCATTTGCCATCAAATTTCCTGTCCTTAAAACTGATAGGAATTTAATGCAACACGGAAATGCGCTCAACGAACCGATGCGATGACCAGGTGAAAAGCCATTTGCAAGAACTTCTTCCATTTCCGCAAAAAATGAGAGAGCTGAAAAAGAACTGTTGGTGGGCATAATAGACACAGCAAAAAGTTAGGAATAAGGAAAATGCATTGAAATCTCTTTTTGCTTCCTTGCTGTACTATAATCTGCTTGCTGTGTACTTTGACATCAATTTTAATTAAAGTCCATTAACAAGGCAAACAACAAGTTTGGTTCTGGGTAGCAACAAGTGTAGCATAGAAGAGACTAATAATAAGTCAACATTGTTCCATTGTCTTCAGCTAATCCTGTCAATTTTAAAGGCAGACAAACTTGTTACAGTCTCTTATTTTTGTCCATTTCGCATGTTTATTTATTTACGGGACCTTTGTTGCTTTCCATATTTATTTGCTGGCCAAAAATAAAGACTTAACTGATTGTGTTGTGTTGACAACGCGGCGACTCTCGACTAAATGAATTTAAATTACATTTACGTGCTTTGGCTTCACATTGCCTGAATGCTGTGCAAATCATGAATAAATAAATTTTATGCGTAAATATAATTCAATTACCAGCAACAAAAATGGATAAAGTACGATCCCACTTTCTCTCTCTCTCTCTATATCTCTTTCTACCTTTCCTCTCATGTCTGTCTATGAGCCACTGTAAGGCTTCTTGGGAGGTTCCATACCCTAAAACACATAGACTGCCTTTTTGTTGGTTGGGGTCGTTGTCAGGCATCTGCTTTGCTTTTTTTTTTGGCCATTTCAAAGCCGAATATAAAATAAAATGCTGCCAGTTAGGGGACACTTTTTAGGCACTTCATTGATTTTCATTGATTTTGTGAGAGTTATTTTTACAAAAGGTATTTATTTGATGGCTTTGGCATCTGTTTTGTGTCGCCGTCGATGGGCGACTACTGGTAATTTATTGATTCGTTTGTCCTTGGGTATTTATGGCTTACGAACAGCTGGGGAAACTGCGCTGCCAGGGACAACACGTTGATTTTCCTTCTTCATTTATTTTTACTGCCAACTCGTACTTGTTCTTTAATATTTTATGCTTTTACGGCATGATGTAAAAGTAGTTTTTTTTTATATTGGCTATTGGCGAATAATTACAAATTTAAAAAAGAAGAACCGCTACTAAAAAATGTTTAAATAATTGCAACATATTTTCCCTATTAGTTGTCTTTATGTATATTTGTAAGCACTTTTTTTATGTATATTTTAATTGGACACTTGAACGTTGATGAAAGAATAAGAATGATGATTAAAGAAATACTTAATATATTTAAATATTTTATTTTAGTCTATCTAATAATCTTCAATCGACTTTTTCTTGGCTTATCATATACTGGCGTCTTTAATATTTTGCCATATGTGCAAACGAAGCAAATACTTGGCTTGCCGTCTCTCACCAGCAAAATTCCCGAAATTTCTTCAGGCTGCAGAGTCAGCATTGTCAAGACTCTGGATAAAAGTTCCATAAATCACTCAGTGGACTCAACAGGTTGCCATTGGCCCAGTCGGCCCCAATAGTCTGCCCATTTTTCAAGTGCCTGCATTCAATTAACAGTTGAATTTATGTATGGGGAAAAGTCGGGATACATATCCCCGCACACACACACACACACACACTCGCAGCGAGTAAGTATTTCACATTCAGTCGAAAATTGTTCGAATCAACTGCCAACTGCAATTAAAAGGCAATGAATTTTGCTCTTTCCCTCTCTCCATCTCGCTGTCTCTCTTCAGCTGCTTTATCTTGCTCTGTTTGTCTTTGGTTGCCTGCCAATGTGTGGGCGTATCGCTGTGGGGGGTGGCAGCGAAAAGGGGGCGTGACTTTGTGTCTGCCTCAAAAGTAAAACACTTAACTTAAATTGTGTTCAACAGCTGGAAATAAACGGCGAATGAGGAAGGAAAAAATTAAACGCGCATTGCTTTAATTTTCGGCATCATTTTGCCACTCCAATCTCAATCTCAATTTCAATTCTCATCCCTCTCCCGTCCCTTCGCTTCGCATTCCCCCTCATACACATATTTTTGGTGTCTCCTACTCTAAGTGATTATAATTTATCGATTCCAGGGGCAACATCTGTCTGACGACTGTCTAAAAATAGTTTGTGCATGTTTTATGTGCATTTTATACATTTTATTTAAATTTTCCGACAAAAACTCATTCCTCGCATTCCCTTCCCTTCTCCTACCCTTCTACCTCTCCCTCCCCACTCCCTCTCACGATTCTTCGTGCTGGAACATTAGCCAAAGCTGCTGTCGCCCTTTTGGCAACACATTTCACATTTTTCATTATTTCCACATTTTGTGATAAAGTGAAATTTGAAAATGTCTTTGCTTTGTTCTTATTTTCGTTGTAAGCAGCTGTCGCAGCCACGCCTCCTCCCCCCGCCTCCCACCTGTCATGCTGGCAGCTTGCTAATAAAATTATTAACGTGTAAATTCTTGCGACTTATTTAGCTGCCAATTAATAAATTTTATATTCATTTGGCCAGTCGTTTGTTTTCCTCGTGTTTTCTCCATTTTTTCCCTTTGTTCAACGCATTCCATTCCCTCCTCCCTCCTCCCTTCTCCCCCATCAACTCCTCGCGCTCATGTCTGGCATATTAATGAGCATTTGTTACATTTGCTGTCCAAAATTTACGAGTCCAGGTTAAATTCTTGGGATTTCTGTGACGCTTTAAGTTGTTCTGTGCATTTGCTCAATTAATTTATGCTCTTACAAAATCGCTGCTGGCATTTCCAAACAACCAACGAGTTAATATAAATGTCAAATAGTTTTCTGCGTTAACCCTTTGATATTCATAATTTGAAGATGCTGTTGCAACAGCCATCAAAGTGCGTATTGTGCAAGCCCAATGCAGAGATTACGAAAATGAGACCACAATTTGGTGTTTTTGTTTTTTTTTTTTTGCCAGCGATTTACTGTGGGGAATGCCTGGCAGTGGCAGAGTATATATTACTATATGCATGCCAGACACGTTTCCCAGTCAGCCAAGTCAGAATTTCAATTCCCTGAATTTCGCTGGGCTGGTCATAAATAAGTGCTACGCCCACTCAGGGATACGCCCCCACATTAAACTTTGACCCATTTCGCAGAGCTCATTTGCATAGCACCGACTCGAGTCGCAGTCGCAGTCGCAGTCGCAGCTTGTGCGATAAAACCCTTTCGAAATAAATTAAAAACGAAAATCTAGCTAAATATTTAACTAGCACACACATGGGGAAGAAAACTCAGCTCCAGACCAGACCACAAAATGCCCAGGGATGCAGTCCAGAGACGTCTTCAAAAAAAAAACCGGGAAACAACTGTAGAAAGCACTCTAATTGTTATATGTTTATCCACACAGCAAAGATGGCTAACACACAACTATGACCATGCCGCGCGACCTGCCCCAACACCAACCCTCAACCCCCGTTCCAACTAAGCAACTACGAGTCCGATCCCGAAGCCAAAGTCGAGCCATTACCAGCAATGGCTGTGGCGCCATTGTGTCCCAGTCCCTGGCAGCGGAACATTGTGTTGGCTTTGGCGAATTTTTAATGCGCACCGCCAGTGGCTCCAAAAATGTATTTCACTTCATTTTTTATGTGCTCACTCCACACACACACACATACATCCCAGGGCTGCCCAAAAAGCACAGTCCTTCTCCTACCGTCTTCAACCCTTGCCTGCCTGCATGTGAACGTATTGCCGTGGCGTCCGAATAAAAAAAGGTTTGCGTGCCAAATTATTGTGCCAGTGGCCTAAAGTTTTTTTCTCTCTTTCGTTGACTTCTATGTTGGCCTTCTCTTCCTCCATTTTGGCAGCAGCCAGAACGCAAAGTGCGTTGTACTCCACTTCCTTTATTTTTTTGTTTTTATTTCGAGCTGCCAGCAAAAATCGATACCACTCACAAGCGCACAACGTGGCGTATGAGCATTGTGACAAGGTACGAAATAAAGGTTTTAGGGGATAAACCAGAGCACAGCAAGAAGCATTTGTCAACGAAATAGGCAATTTTAAATTGCAGAATGCGTTGAATGGGGAACAACATTTAAGCAAAGTAAATTACAAAGCATTATATTTCTTGCTAGAGTAAATGTAAGTTGCCAAATTTAATTAATGTTTACACAGCGTTCATATCTGTCACTTTAAATAAAATATTTGTAGAATTGTAATTAAATAAGGCGTTCAACTTTTCACGATTTAGTATTATTAAAACTAAGACGATTGGAAACTATTTTTCAAAAAATAAATTTAAACTGCCAAATATAATTAATGGTTCGTGATTATCTGTCACTTTAAGACTATTCCTTGAGTTATATGACCAGAAACAAAACGACTATGAAAAGCCGACCGAAGCTGCCTGGGAAAATAGAAAACTGAGCGCATATGTGGCAGCGTCTTTTTAAGTTTCATTTTCCATGTGCACTTTGTTGCTGTTATATTGTTTTTTTTTTTTTTTTGTTTTACGCTGCGGTTGATCTGCAGCGGCGAAGCAAGAATAACCGAAGGAGTTTATTTGACTAGTTGTTGATTACAAGATACCCTTTGCGGTGATTCGTGAAACGAATTACAAAATATTATTTACATTTAAAATATAATTGTATTTGGCAGTTTTTAAATTATTGAATTTAGTTTCTTATTTTTCTTGAACACTTTAAGTATAGTTATGTTATTTGAATGTGCAATAAATTTGATTGTGCTTGGCAGTTTTTAAATTATTGCTGTGTGGAATTAATGCTGATTGCATTTCATTATAATATTCTGCTATTACTTTGTGCAGTCACAGACCGTCGAGACTACAGGGTATATGATATAGGGGCAACAGGGAAGAGAGCAGGACACAAAATGCGGCAGCGCCTCTTCAAATGGCTTAATAAGCAGCCACGAGCCAAAACACGAACTGCAACAGCAACAACAATTTAAGAGGGGGGCAAATGTCTAAAGCTGTCTCGGAGTTGCAGACGCCGTGGCAGACGTGGCAGTTGCAGACATGCAGCCAGCCAGCAGCCACCAGGCAGCGTGCAACGTGCAACGTGCAGCGTGTGGAGCAGACGCCATGCGGCAAAATAAAAACCCAAAACGCAATAAAATAGATACAAGAACGCGGACTAGGTATTTAAAAATATATATCGCCGGAGCAGGAGGAGTTTGCCAAGTGGCCGGGGCCCGAAATAATGCGACAATTGCATTAAGTGCACAATGGATGGATGACCGAGCAACAGAAAGAGAAAGAGAGAGAGGGAGAGGAGGGGGAGAGAGAGAGAGCGAAGAGGGGCCAGACTGCTAGATTGCCTGGCAAATGAAATATTTTATCTTTATATGCAGTTTGCAGTTTTTGTCATTTAGTTCCACATTTCTCCCAGTTTCATGCTGATGGTTTTTTTTATTCTGTATTTTTGTGGGGTTGCCGTTTAACTTGGGCGAGATGCTCAACTGGTTTTTACTGCACCAGGTTATGGTCGAATAAAGTTTGCGAGTTTATCGAACAAATGTGCACGAAGTGCTTAACTGAAAATGTTTGAGCCACAACAAGCATATTTGGAGCATCGTTTGTTTGCTTAAATTTGAATAAAAATAACAAGTTATTAAAAGCATTCAGGTCTCTTGTGGAATGCAATAATTCTAGTTGCTGGTTGTAGCTGCCACACTCGAATCAACTCGGCCAAAAAGAACACAGTTTTGCATTTAGGACTGTCACAAGTGAAGTCCCCTTCAACAATTGACCAGAAACACAGCAACAGAACTCTGCCAACAATTGCATTAATTATGCGTGCGGCAACATTTTGTGGCAATGTCTTTTGCCAAATTGCCACAGCAGAGCACAGCACTTGAAACTTTTGCAGACACTCAATTATGTGGTCCAACTAATGCGGGCACCGAAGAGGAGAAGGCAGTTGAGGAACAGCTACTGCGACGACATCTACAATTCATCTTTGACGGCAATTCCGCTCTTCACTCTTCTCTTCTCTCTGTGAGAGGCATAGAAATTTGTGCGTGCCGCACTTCAAAGCGAAAGAAGTCTCTTCACTCTCGACGACGAATCGGGCATGGAATCTGCAGCATTGTCTGCCGTTTTTGCCTTTTCTGTTTGCCTATCCAATAACCAAGAAAACAGACCAGACTGAAGACTCTAAGGGAGAGAGGGACCGTGGGGAGGGGCGGGTGAAATGCTAATCTTGATAAAAATAAACGCACTCGGGCACGTTGAGGTGGAAAAGTTGGCGCGTCTCACGTTTTTCGTCGCATTTTCAATTTGCTTGGCATTTGCCTGGCCATTGTCAGTATCACCTCATCCCCAACCGCACTCCGCAACCTCCCCCCATCTTCCCACCCTGGACCCTTGTTAAGTGAATATTAATATTGACTTTTTGCCTGTTTGCTTTCGCATAGTTGGCAAAGTTTTTCACCTTTGATTGTTTCGCTTCCTCGCATTTCGCCATCCAGCTGCAGACTGAACGTGAACCTGAATCCTGACCCCTGACCTCACCCGCTTACCATTTGTGGCCTTAAAAGTCAATGCGGTCTTCCCGCTCTCATTTCCCATACTTCTTTTCTGCTCGATGCCTGCTTTTAAATTTATGTGCAAAGTTTTGTGCGTGGCACGAGAGAAGAGAGCAGGAAATAGGGAGCTGCTTCTGCTGCTGCTGCTGCTCCCAACTGATGGCATACTCCTATTATCAGCATTTGATGCTGCGCTCGCTATTATTTTCCATTTTTATGACAGTTAACTTGAGCGTCGTCTCGCTCCCTATTGGGAACCTACAGTATATACATCGCATAGCTTGTAACTTGCTTCCTTCTGGCCCCCCTGGGAACAGGTGAGCATTTAACTTGAGTTGGCATGAGGCTGGCATAAAAATAAATTGCCAAAAAAAATAGGCAAGCACTGTCAATATAATTAAATGAAGCTTATAAAAACAGGCAAAGCAAAAAAGTCGAGTGTGACGCGACGTGATTGGATTGCTGCTCGAGAAGCAGTCATAAACTCAGAGATGTTTTGTGTGAACTTCTTAAAACTGTCACTATAATCACAGACATGCTCTTTAATGTTAAATGCACTTCTTAAATATTTCATCGATGCAAATCGCTGGCTGTCGCTGCTGCTCAATTATAGCTTAAGTCGATTAAAGCAGTCGCTCCTTGCAACATTTAAGCGTCTCATAAGCCTATTATGGGCCAACTTCGATGACGTTGGCCCCATTAAAAGTGCCACAGAGTGAAAAGTGGGCGACAAAAGGGCAGCAGCAACAACAACAACAGCAGCAGCACTCTCTCAACTTGTTGGCCTTTGACGACGCTGGCTGCTCCAGTTCGGATGGCCCCAAGTACTTCTCAACTGCCCTTGTGCCCCGCTCTCTCCTCCCCACGCTCTCTGTCGTGGCGTTGTTCCAGCGACTCCTTTGGAGAAACCGCAAGCGACGACGACGACGGCGTGCTATCAAAATATTTGCCACAATGAAATCATATTTGTGTGCCCTGCCACGCCCACCACTTAGAGGCGGTGCACCTGCAAACACTCTGAAGGCAAAGTTGATGAAGAGCAACGTTGCACGGAGGCTGAGGAGCGTACTCAAGTGAGGCTGGCGTGCGAAAGTTTATTAAAAACTTTGTTTGCCTTTTGCTTTATTTTTTTGCAAAACAAACAAACAAGCGCACACACACACACACACACACACGCACCTACACAGACAGAGTTGGAAAAGCAACAGGAACAAAAGCAACAACAACAATGGCCATGTGAAACTTAATAATTCACACGGGAGTGAATTTTTCACAATTTTCGCTTTTTGCCGCTGCCATAGAAAAACGACAGACTGCGAGAGCGAGAGAGAGAGGAAAATTGAGCAAGAGAGAGGCTGCGATTGGATGGTTAGTTGACTCTGCTTGTTTTTCACCAATTTTATTGAGGCGTAAAATATTATCCAAGAACTGGCGGCCTACAACCATGAATGTGATAGTGTGTGTGTTTGTGTGTGAGCTTTCAACTTTTGTTGACAGTATGAAACCTCAAAAGTTTGCGCAGCGCTTTTATTATTTGTTTTACAGCTAGTTAAGGGCATTGTTCAAATTGCTGCTGTGTGCAAGAATAGCAGAGGCATAAGAGAGACTCTGAGGGAGAAATGGAGAGAGAGGAGAAAGGCATTCTCATTGTTTGTGCTTACCATATGCAAATCGGTAGAGAAACAGTCAGACAGACATTCGTAAATTCCCCCCTCTCAAGGGCAACCGATTTGCTTGTAATTTGTTAATTACTTAATTGAGTGTTGGCCAAAGGGCAAATATTTAATTTAAATAGAATGCATGCAGAGGGCTATTAATGGATTCGAATGCATTATGGCTGAAAGCTATTTGTGGCTGACCCTAAAAGTAGGCAATGCAAAATGCGAAATGCCGCCGGACATAATTTAACAGTGCGGCCGAAAAGTAGGCAGCGAAAAAAGGGCAAACGGCTGATGACATTTGAGATTTGCAAGTGCAAATTAGCGGAAATTTAAATGCTGCAGAGTCTCGGGCTATTTAAGAGATTTAATATGCAAATCAGTCTGCAACTCCTGTTGCAACACCTTGACTCGTGGAGTTGAAGTTGAAGTCGTTGTCTTGTGTTTTTCTCCTTTTAATTTTTTGGTGCGTAATTCCTAAAAAAGTTTTGTGGCTGCTGCCAGTTTATTTAACACTCGCTCGCCACAAGATTTATGCGCATAAGTTGCTCGCTAATATTTCATAAAAGTCGAGTCACAGACACAGTCTCTCTCTCCGCACCCAATGCGAAGCGTAGCAAAAGTCAGAACTCGTTGGCCGATGAAAAGTGCTGACAACTTGCATAGAAAGTTGCTGACTTTCCAGACAACGAAGCGGTGAGCTTGGTAGAAAATGAAAACGCTATTGAGCCAACTGTGCTGCATTTTATGGCTTAGATGCAAAAAGTACGACGACTCCAAGGCGTGTCTGCCATTTCTCCTAATGTCCCAAAAAGTTTTGCATAATGCAGTGTAATGGTTATAGTTATGATCTGTCATAGGCTGGCCCCCAGATTAAAAGCTATTTCGCAAGTTGACAACTTGAAAATTTGCTGAATTGTAAGACTTAAACTTTTATTGAATGGGCAATGTTTAATACTGCACAGAAATAATGATTTCATCTCTCGCCTAATCTTTACACATTTATTAATTATTTGCATTTGTCTTCTACTTGCAGCCCAGTGTCCGCAATGACGTCCAATTATTGGTGATATTGCAGCACATACAATTTAAATTGAAGACAAATAACTCAATCAACGCAGGAACAACAAGCTCGCAGCCAACAACAACACAAGCCAAACGAGCAGCAAAATGGCAGCTCACAAAAGCAAAAGCAACAACAGCAACAACAGCAACAACAGCAACAACAACAACACCAGTGACAGCGACAGCAGCACAAACAACTCACACACAAAGTGGAAACACGACAGCAACAACAAACCTCCTGCATCCTGCCACACAGCGTTGTTGTCGTCGTCGTCGTCGTCGTCGTCATCGCTATTGTTGCACATTCTCCTGCTGCTGCTGCTGCTGTTGCTGCAATCGCCGAGCAGCACGAACGCCTTCTGCCCCTCGAAGTGCCAGTGTCTGGGCGGGGACGCCAACAGCCGGGCCCTGTGTGTGGACGCAGCACTCGAGGATGTGCCCATCCAGCTGAATCCGGAGACAAAGTACATCAATTTGACACTGAATCGCATACGTAATCTCGAGTTTACACTGCCCTTCTACATGAAGCTGGAGGTGCTCGATCTGTCGCAGAACATCATCGAGACGCTGGGCTCCAAGAACTTTGAGTACCAGACCGAGTTGCGAACGCTCAACTTGAGCCGCAATCTTGTGAGTGCTCTGCACAAGCACGCCTTCAAGGGACTGACGAATCTGCTGCTGCTGGATCTCAGTTACAATCGCATCGAGACGGTGCATCCGACGGCGCTGGGCGATCTGGCAGCGTTGGTGGAACTCGACTTGACCAACAACAATATTGTTAGCCTGGAGGACAACTGCTTCAAGGGCATGCAGTCGCTGGAGGTGCTGGTGTTCCGCAACAATCGCCTGCTGGACATTCCGGCCAGCAATCTGTGGCATTTACATGCGCTCAAGAGTCTGGACATGTCCGACAATCTCGTCGAGTTTGTGCGCAACGATAGCTTCGAGGGCCTGAAGGAGCTGCTGGCGCTCAGTGTGCGGGGCAATGTGATGAGCGAGCTGGATGTGGGCGCCTTTGAGGGTCTCATCTCGCTGAAACATTTGGATCTATCGGATAACAATTTGACGGTGAGTGTGCGACGTAAACAAGCGACGGCCACATGTCGTATACTTGTTAGATAAAATAATTTAGCATGAAGCAGGCGGATGCCACACGAAGGGACAACAGCTAAAATATTGTGGCAGCCTTTTAGGCAGCGACAGAACAACAGAGAGGCCCGGAAGGGAGAGAAAGAGAGAGCAGTGCATGTGTACATAAATCAGACACTCTGCTGTGTTGCTTTCGTTGTAAATCCTGTGACCAACACTCTGCAAAGCGGATTGCAGTCGCCCTTGTGCTGTACTCTGCTGTGTCCTGGCCGGCAGCTTAAGTTCGTCCTTTCTGGGCTGCCTTTTGCATACGCAAAATTAATAACCATAACTTGTGTGTGTGGGCGTGTGTGTGTAGTCTGGGCCTGGGTCCTCTGGCCATCTCCTCTAGTATTTATGCATGCAAACATGTCCGTAGCGTGCTGATTTTCTGTTGCGTGTACACTTTGCTTAGGCCCCACAGCAATTCGTCGACATTTTCCGTTAGTTAAATGCTGTCCGCCCCTTCTGTGAAGGGACTGCCTTTTTTTCGATGGCTACGTAAAGTTGAACAGCTTAGTGTCCTTGCCACTCAGCAACTTTAAAGTTGCTTCAACACTTGGGCATACTTGAGTGGGTAACACATTTGTTGCATGCAACTTTAACAGCCAGCATAGCATGTTTACTCTGCAGTGCAACTAAAATACATTCAAGCTATGTGCTCTGATATATTGTCAATATTTGCAGCGAATTTAAACTCTTTAAAATGTGTATAAAATATCCGTTTACTTGCGTAATAACTACAGGTAAACTATATGCATATATTGCCGGACAAAAGATGCAAGTTATGCTCATAACAACTGCCATTATGTCGGGCGCATAGTAACGCAACAATCTCAATATGAGCTTGCGGAGGTGGAATGCAGTTTAGAAAATACCGAAAAGGTTAAAACAAAGTCGCTATGCAGCTGGAGATAAACAGCGCCAACGGGAAGTCGCCTGCTTATATATTTTTTCATTCCCATTCACCGATAGAAGGAGGAGCTGCAACGCTGGCTGGGTTGCAACTTGCAAGCCGTCGTTGCATAGTTTGCTGCACATGGCCAGCATGTTGCAAAGGAGCACACGGCACACGGCCAGACCATATATTTCAACTGCAAAATGCCAAAAGGTATTTTAAGTAGTTTCGAACTGATTCCAAGCGCCATAAATTCCTATCTCTCTCTCGGTTGCCGTTGACTACGCGCTCCATCTCCATCTGCTTAGCCTCGACCATGGCAGGCATCTGCTTAGAGCTCAGTGTTCGGTGTTCAGCGCTCAGCAGTCCTTTATCCCTTTTTAACGACCATAAATATGTGTTGGAGTGTATGTGTTCTGCACGCAGTCCCAGACAGGTAGCCAGACTTCCAACTGGACTGTGCCGCACAATGCATTCGTCAGATTGTGGCCATGATGCAACCCAGACCGCCTGCTCTTTTATTTCAATACCTTGGCTCCGCAGCAACAACAACTGCAATCATTTGCATCTGCATCAAGCAGTCGAGACTCTGATTACATGCTGCATAAAAATGCATTCAACTCTTTACGCAGACCCTATACTGCTTCTACAACCATATCAGACATTCATTGGCCTAAGTTTGTGTTTGTGCCCTCAAAACAAAGGCCTTGTCGGCAGTAACCAATATTTTGTATGATATTGAAAGCTGTAGTCTGATGGATTTGTAAGATTGGATGGAAGATTGCAAAACCCAAAAAAATGCCGAAACATTTTTGAATAGCACTGATTTTTGGTTCCTAACTACTATATTAGGTATAGTCGAATTTTAGTATAATTTGAAAGGCATACCAGCTTAAAGCATATAGAAAAGCAACAAAAATATACATAAATTGCTGAGAATAAATAATCCAACTCAAATTTAGTTATTATTTGAAATCGGGGTTTTTTCAACTCGTGTATCAAAACATTATTTTCTTTTCAAAAATTGAAATATTAACCCCTTGTGAATACCAACTCGAAATTTCTTTTTTTCATTGAATTTATCAGACAATATTTTATTAGACAAGAACTATCTCCATTAGGTCCCTTATTTACATATAAACCACTCTTACTTCGTAAGCTGCTTAAAAGCTTGCAATATGTTAGTGAAACATTTCATTTGAATAAGCAATAAAAAACATACGAAAAACTTTACAATACTTTTAAAATAATGTGTATTTATATCATTTGTATCATTCACTTAAAGTGCATTTAAAATATAGTTATGCACTACTCCAATTTGTTCTTAATTAAAGCTATTTTTAGACAGGTATTCAAAGAACAATGGTTCCATTGTATGCGAAGAGTGTTCTCTTCTAGAATAATTCTTTGGCCTTCAAAGGCTGATGGCATATTGGTGAAGGGAGTGTTTTATTGAATGCTTCAGCAACTCTGTCGCAGAGCATGAATGGAAGCAAACATTTGATTTTCAATGCAAATTGCTTATGCGCAATTTTACATTTTCCATTATTTAACAAAAATATTCTCGACCATGAGCGTGCATTTGATTGTGTGTGAATGTGAGTGTATTTGTATTACTATATTGTTGTTTTCGATTTATTGTGCTTTTAGCCGAGAATTATGATTTTGCATTTTACGCATAAATATTATTGCACTCAACATTGCCGCCAAATAATTGCAAAAATAGCAGAGCATATGAAAAGGGAATTTCAGAATGTATAATCAATTTATTTGCTGCTGCAAATTTCAACATTTACATATACAAACACGATTACACACACCCATAAAGACAGGCTCTTACCATGCTATATATGCAGCTGCATTTGTTTTCGCATTGCACTGCTGTATATTATTATTTTGTATATTTACGCAGAGTCTGGAAAAACTTTGTTTGTCGAAAAGTTATTAGCTGTGAAATTGAATATGTAAATATATAAACATGCTGCATACTCGTATGTGAAGCGACCATCTGCCAGGAGAGTGCAGTGAAGGGCGCAGAATCAAGTCAGAGAAATATTTACAAGAACATTTAAAATCGAAATAATCAAAATCATCAAAATAATCAAAATACATTTGGCAAGTTGAATTGAGTTCATTGCAAAGTCAAATAAAATTGCCAATAAAAATTGTCGAGAAAGTGGCGCAACCGTGGAAGCCATTAAGTCAAAGGGCACAGCGAAAAAAGGGAAATTAATTTGAAAAATCAAAGTCAATATAATTTCGCTTTCTTTTGTGCCCCACTTGTACCGACTGCATGGGCCTTCGCTTTACCTCTTTTTTACCCTTTTTTTCGTTTATTCCCCATTTTCACTTTGCCCACGAGCAGAGCAATTTTCTCGCCTCGCGCTCATCGCTCCCCCGCATTTTCATGCTGCGCTGAACTGGTAAACGAACTGGCCAAAGAAGCTGCCTCCGCTCCCCGCCCGCCTCTTTGAAGTCCAGGCCTTTTAATTAGTCAACGGTTCGCGTCTCCCGTTGCCCCGTTTGAGTGCAGCACAAACACGAGGCGAGGCGAAGCGTAGAGTTAAAATGTGAGCTGAAAATTGCCATTAGGTTAAACAATTGCAGCTCTTGGCCTACATTGCGTATGCGTAATGCTTTTCATTTCGGTTCTGTTTGCCTTATGAGTTTGGCAGCCTGGCAACACGCCCCCATCTCTCTCACTCTGCAGTTCATTACGTTATCGCTGGAGCGTTTCGTGTCCGGACGCTTGGCACGTAGCTTCCGACACGCGAGCAGCGCTAAGGAATGGCCAAGGAGCGGAGGGAGACAAATAACGGAGCTACAGCTTTTTTATGAGCCAGCCGAAAAACAGGCAAAAGCTTTTGCGCTTTGGCAAGAGCGACAGGAAAACCTTTTGCCACACACACGCTTGCGTTGTGTTGTTTGGCTGTAACAAATTTGCTGCTGGATTGATTGAAAGGGAGAGTGGGGAGGGAGGGAGGCTCAGAGGAGGAGCGATTTGGTCAGACATCTGAAAATGGCGCACGGATGTACATGACGTACATGACGTTTCCGTTTCCGCTGCAGCCGCCTGCGCTTTTCAAGTGTTTCACATTTTATTGTTAAACAACAGAAGCGTCGCCAGCGTCTCCTCCCCGCTCTGTTGCCTGTTGCTGCATTTTAAATGGCAGCGCTTTTAGAAACAAATAAAAACTGTGAGTGGGGCAAAAGGGATCAACTCTGGCTGAGAGGGAGGCAGCTACTATCAAGTGCAGCCGCAGAACGCTTTTAAAGTTGAGTGGTTTGCATTAACATTTTATAAGCCCGTCTAACCCAAACTTGGCTATCACTTTGCTTAAACGATCCCAATAAAATGAAATTCTGCTATTCTCACTCTCTCTCTATCGCTCACTATATTTTTCTCTTTTACTTTTGCAGATGGTGCCCACGCAGCAGCTCTCGAAACTTTCGAATCTCACTTATTTGAACTTGGGTGGCAATCGGTTTGCCCACTTGCCCGCGGTCGCATTTTTAAACTTGTTTCATTTGCGCGAATTGCACTTGAGCCGCTTGGACTTTTTGCAGCATATCGATTCGAGGTAAGTTCCCCCCATCTTTCATCACAGCACCAACAACTAGCAAACTAAATAAAGTGAGAGTTGAAAGTTGAAATCAGCAGCCAAACTCAAACCCATCCCCTGGGCCAAGTCACAGCAAATACTTGAAGAACTCCAGCATGTGTTTGTGTCTCTTGCTGAAGACAACTGGGTCAGTGGGATGTTAGAGGAGAGAGCATACACATATATATCAACAAACTGAACATTAGCAAACAGTTTGCTTGAAGTGAGAGTATTGCGAAGTTGTTGATCTCAAAATACTACACTAGAAAGACTTTAAGAAATTTTGCAGCCTAAAAGCCTTTAAGCTAAACCAAAAACACACAGGTTCTTATTAAATGAAAAAGTGAAGAATGTATTTAACTATATTCATCTTAGTGTTATAATTTTTAGTTATACCAACAATTTAAAAAAAAACCTTATTCAATTACACTTACTTTCAATATTATTATATAGTATTGATGTCACCATATCAATTTAAAAAATATTAGATGTTTTCATTTTATTATAAAATTAACTGTCAAATATTTAGTCAGTATCAATATAATTATATAAAATTTATTCAGAATTCCTCAACTGCAAACCTATTCGAAAATAAAATAATTGGCTTAGTTTCATGAAAAGCAATTACTTTTTCTTGCTGTAGCAATAATCGAAATGTTGGAACTAAATCTAGAATGATAGATTCCTGTATTGTTAGCATACTATATTTCTAGTTATAAAAGAATTAATGCAGCTAATCATTTGCCTCAGTTGGCGGATCAGACTTAAAGCATTGAATTTCATTTGCAAGCGCTTTGTGCACATGCGAATCTCGACTGACGACGCTTTCAGCCTAAAATGTAGCCAGCTATTTATGCAAGTCACTTTCACATAGTTGACCTCCACCTCATCCACACACACATAAACACACTCGCACACACTCGCACACACACCTTCGATAGAAGAAGGGAGAGAAACACTCGCTGCCAAAGATAGACACTTGAACATGCCCGGGCTACAAATCATTATTACTCAATGCAATCAATCATGTCTAATACGCTTTGGTAATAAGATGCCACCACACACACACACACACACTCACATTCACACACACTCGACAATCGACAAGCCGAATTGCCATCCCTGCCCCCTGCTCCTTTGACAGCCATTGAAATTCCCCTCTCTGCAGCAGACATGGAAATGCTTGGCCTCAATTCGAGCATATGTTAATTCAATAATTCCAGGCAATTTTCATATCAAATCATCATTGAACGAGCCTCTCTGTCTGTGCCATAGTCTCGTCTTGGTTGTCAATCAACCACCAGTTACCCTCCCCCCCCCTGCCCCTGCCCCTTTTCAGCATGCTCCTTTAGCTCCTGAAGCTGCTGCAACAACAACTCTAACATGACTTACATGAATCATGTAAATGAATCGATCCACAGATGAAGAGAGCTGACATTAAATCAGTTTAATTTTGTAATTTCGTTTGATATTCTTGTTCCGAGTCATGCCAAGTTCCCTTCCCCCGTCCCTCTCTATTCACGACACTCTCCGCCTTCCTTTCACTCTCTCTGTGCCATTTGTAATTGGTTTTGCTTTTGTTTGGTTTTGTTTGATTTCTGTTTCATTCTTGTTGCAAACTTTTGTCTCGCCATTGTTCGCTGTCTGTCAAATTGTTGCTTAACTCGGGAATTTACATGGCACTCTCACACACACACAGACAGACACAGACAAAGCCATACACACACAGAGACACACACACACATGGACTCTTGTCTCGCCTGATTTGCAAACTAAATTTTGCGTTTGTCTCCGAATCGTTTCCACTGTCACAAAAATCTGTATGCTAATCCAGCAGAATTTGAATTTCCTGCTGATTTATGTTATGCTGTAGGCAGCTTAAAGAATTTTGAATTGGGTTCTGTTGATTGTTCGAGGGTAGAAAAGTGTGTCCAACAAATTGTTGCGTACTTTTGGGGGCTGTGAAAAACTCTATTAATTCGTTAAAAATAACTTTATACATTATATAATGAAGAATAGATTTTTGCTGTTCCCCTTTGGCCATTTTATTGTGTTCGCTTATCTCATTCATGCTCGATATTCAGCTGACATTCCATATACTGCAACTTCATGGCCATTTCCTTCCGCGAGAGATTGAAAAATTGTTTCAGCACACAGGAAATTGTATTTCGCAACTGCAGACTTGACTTGACTGCTGGCGACAGTCGCTTAAATAAGTCAGTGCACTTGGCCAAAGGGTTCCAGACAAATTGGTAAACATTCGCTCAAACAAAAGCGAAAAGTGAACGGAAATAGCGCAACATTTTAAAGATATGCTAGGCGTTGCATTAAGGCCCAGAGCGACAGACAGGGCGACCGACGAGCTCGAGGGAGACACATGTATGTAAATATTTATGCAAATGCGTTAATGGAAACTCCCCCAGACCCCAAAAAGGGAGCAGAGACAGGAAGAGGAACAGGAACAGCCAGGAAGCGGCAGGCAACGTGCGACGATGGCGACACGTTGATAGCAAAGTTTATGTCAGATACATTTCGCAAACTGTGAGATACACATGTGTTGCTCTGAGGTTGCGTTGCCTCATTATAAAAACCTTACACCTAAACAATCAACGCGGCCGCACAAAATTCATTAGGCAGTGGCACGTCCTCCCCAAAAGTAAACAACCCTCTGATTCTCATCCCCAATTCCCCATTCCCACACTTGAGCATATCAAAGGGAATATTAAGTGAGCATTTTTACACCGAGTGGAAGCTGTGCAACATCCCTGCGAGCCAGCGGAGTATGACTTAATAGCAAAAAGTCATTCGCTACATTAACAGTCGGACTCTCTCCCTCTGGCTCTGTTAAAGGGATAACCATGAAGGTGTTGTCCTTGTGGATTTCCAAATTGAAACTAATTGTTTTAGAATTTATGCACTTTGTGCGAGATGAACAGCAAACTGACTTCATACTCACTCAGTTCGCCTAATGCGATTGGGGCATGTGTGACATTTGTTTTGCGGCAGCTTTGGGGTTGTAATTTACCTCAAGAGCCCATCCCGAATCCCGAACCCTGAAACCTGAATCCCCAATCCCGAATCCCATGTCAGCGTATCTGGGAAGTTACAGTGGCAGCTTATGTTTGGCTACTTGTAACTCGGTTTGAATTATGAGAGGGACAGCTGATATATATTTCGAGTGTAATGGCCTGGAATCTAATGATTATCAGACAGAATTGGGATTTGATATGACTTTCAGAAGGATTAGAAAACACTTTTGGGGGGAATGAAGAACTGGTTAAGGACATAACATCTATTTGGACCAGGAATTCCAATCGATTTAAGTGCAAGTGTCGATAAATCATTAGATTAAATTAGGGAACAAACCAAATAGAATTAAGCTTTGCGTCCATATATGTATATTATAATATCTTATTGCAAATGTCGACAAATAATCATATAATTAACTATGCAATTTTATTGAAGCCTTAACGTAATAATATTTAATTATTACACTATGTTTAGTTTAATTTTCTATAATTAAAGTATTTAATGTCTCATAATATCATTTTATGCAAATGAAATTGATGTTATAAAAATTTCAATAAGATGTGTTTATAGTCCTTCGTCTATTCGACTTTTCTACAATGTACTTTGCCTCTTTAGTGGGCGAACACTTAATAGTAGATATTCAGCTTTATTGACATTATGTTGAAGCGTTCGAGAGCCGCTTGAAATGTGCAAATATTCAATGAGGCCACATACACTCTGACAGGTATCGTTTTTATCTAATGATAACAACAAAACGTGTAATATAAATGTGCGGATATTAATAACAAGCACTCATTATTATTCGCTGTGTGTATCCAAGTGCTTAGCGAGTACTTAAAATGCCCTTCAATGAGTGCTATTCACTCGAATGGTATCAGCTGCCATAGGCAGCTTTGCAACTCGCGTTGTTTCAAAAACAATTTATTTGTATTTCCCATTTAAAGCAAACAAGTTGCGTAAGCAAATTAGACAAACTCTTTATTTAAAGTTCATACAAAAGATGTGATTACATTTAGACTAATGGGCAAACAGCGAAGCTCGCAATCGCACATTGATTGTTCCGATTACGAGACATACGAATATAACCATTTTCTCCCCATCTGGTGCCCCAAGAATTCTTGACCAGCCAGTAATCGCCACCGCGACTATCGTTGCCATAGCCGACAACAACCATTGCATGATTCGTTGTCTTCTTGCACCTTGGAAAATTAAAAACGCCGCTGCGATAAAACTGCATGTTTGTGCCGTCGACGCACACCGAAATGGGACCATAGATTGCAACGGCAGCAGCCAGATTCGCTTCGCTCTGGTCCCTTACCTTTGCCCAGCCTTTGGCAGTGGCCCCAATGTAGCGTCTATCGAATCGACATTGCTGTTGTCTGGGCGCATAAGGATATGAGGATTCGGTATCGATGCCACCATTGTCGATAATATACTGAATTGCCTTAAATGGCCAGCCTCCTTTGCAACCCTCATTGTTGTATGGCGCACGACTCGAGCAGTCCACCAGGTTCTGGGCGGACAGCGAGACCAACTGACCCGTCTTCAGAAAGTGCACTCCCTCTAGGGAGCCCACGGCCGATAATGCCCAGCACGATCCGCAGTTTCCCTGATTCTTCACTGAAGTTACAGCTCCCTTTTTGCGCCAATCGATGGAGCTCGGCAAAGTGATGTATTCGGGTGCAGTGTATTCAAGGTCGGCGATACTTTCTACCTCCGTTGTGGCGAGCGGACTCAGCATTAAGCTTTCGAACTCCGTATGCAATAGATCTGCAAATTGATTCACGCTCATTTCGTAGCTCTCCTCGCCAGCCATGAACAGTCTGTTGTGCTGGTCAATCATCTGCTTGTGGTCCTGATAGATCAGTCTGCGCAGCAACTCCTCTTCGGCAGTCTGATAGCTCTTGCTGTACTCCTGCTTGAAGAGGTGCCATTCCTCCTCCAGCACATCAGCATGCGATATTGCTTGAACGTATCCAAAAAGTGTGACGAATAAAATTATTGCCTTCATGTTCGACTGCAGCGAGTGAAGAATTGCAACTGACCCGGACAATGGCAATTTTCTACCAATTTATAATCGCGTACTAACCTAATCAAACACTTTTATCAGCTCCATAAAACGAAGCAGTTCTTAGAAAAAAAAAAAGTAAGAAAGCTACAGTCGAGAGTGCTCGACAGTGAGATACCCGCTATCCGTTTTGTGACAATGCAAAACACTTATACGAGTATTTACAAAATACACCGAAAAATATATTTGAGTTAAAATATTACGTTAAAAATAAACCATCATGTACCTTACTTGGTCACACTGCCAACCCAACCAGTTGAGCACATGCATCTGAAATCTTGTGAATTGAATTAAACGAGTTAATTAATTGTTCCGATTCGTCGTGATCAAAATCCAAAGCAAACTTCATGAACGTAACAAATTGTTTTTAAATAAATTTATTAGCTCTAGCTATTATAGTCTCTGAAATCTAGGTATATGTACGGACAGACGGACATGTCTATACCGTCTCTGCTATTGTCACTGATCAAGAATATATACATTTTATTGGATCGGAGATACCGCCGTCTGCCGGTTACATACATTTCCTGTTGACACTACGTTGTATGTTAATACCCTTCAACCCTATGGGTAGCGGGTATAATTATAGTTGATTTCGTATAAACAAAGAGCCATGTCTATAATTGGCAAGACGGAAGATTGATAAGATATAGGACAAAAGTCGTGTCAGTTCAACTTAAAGAATTAATTCGATTGTAGTTCAAGAACAGTTAAAAAGTTGTCCGCCGAAAGAAATTACTTACATGCTGTGTCACAGGTGAACAACAAAAGAAAGGAAGAATTTGAAATATTGCAAAATTTTTTTAAATAAAATAATATTATAATATTTTTAATATGTGCTTATAATTATTTCTTTTATAAAACTATAAATATTGAACGTTTAAAAACTCAAAACTAAATTGTGATTAGCACGATTAAAATAGATTATATTTGATATTTTATCCAAATATTATAAATACAAGTATGAGCAGATGAAAATGTTCTAATTCTCGTGTCACGACAGAAATCACGCCACGTGCGCAGCTCCAAGCTGGTGAAGGGCTGCAAAATAGGGTGCAGCAGCGACAAAATGTTAATAAATGACAGCAAATAAACAAACAAAAGAAAGCTCCGTGCACCCTTCCCCCTCACTCTCTCGCTGACTCACTCAAACCCTGCTCTTGGCCCACATAACAATGGGGGCGTCAAGGCAGCTGCTGCTGCTCTTGCTCCGGCTGTTGCTGTTGCTGTGGCTGTTGCAGCTCACAAAAGTACGCAATGCATAATTTCATGTTTATATACATATTTTGCAAGTGCTAAGAAAAAAGGCAACAGCAACGAAGAAGCAGAAGAAGCGGCAGAAGCGGCAACACAACATCTGCAGCTGCAAAATGAAAGCAGGAAGAAATTACGGAAACAGGAAAACATAAACATGCTGCTGCCTGCCTAACTGCCTAAGAGGTCTCCCTTCCCTTCCCAATCCCCTCTCACACTCCGGCAACTTGGCAATTTTTCCATAAATTATAAGCTTGGAAATATTTCAAGGCAGCCTCGTGAGTAGCTATTATGCGTATGTTTATGCTTATGCTAGTTATATGAGCAGAGACAGAGGGAGGTGGGAGAAAAGAGAAGAGTTCCAGTCTAAGCCTGCCTATTTATGCATATGCATGAGTTAGTAGGAGTTGATAATTGCCATCGTCCTGCAGTGCTCTTCAATTTCAAGACAATTTTAAATTATGCAGGCCCAGTTAATAACCCGAGTTAACCCAGGCAATCCACTAAACGCCACATGAAATGCAACTAAGCTAAGGCTGGCATTTGAATTTAATAATTAAGTACAGTATGTTAGATGGTGCACTATTATTTAAAGCAGCTGCTTTTGTGTAAATATTCAGAATTCGTGCTCAAAGGTGCGTTATGCAAGGCATCAAATTCGTATCTGTTAAACGCGGAGCGAAATTAAAGGTTCAACGGGGCGTATGCGCAATTCAAAAACGTTTAAAATGCCATTAACAAATGCTCTGGGCATATCACATGATAATTTGTCGCGGCCTTAGACCAACAATTTGCGATTCGTTGCGATGCGATGCGTGAGTGTGTGTGCGTGAGTTATGGCAATTAGTTAATGATTGCTGGCAAGTGGGGCTTTTAGTTAATACGGCATTAAATTTAAAGCACATTTTAATGTCCCAGGCAATCGGACTGTCAGCGCAGCACAACTCAATAAATCAACAGCCAACCAAATCGAGGCTCAATTCAGCTGGCAATTTCCCCTCGAGGCTATCGACTGTCATATCTCTAGTTCTCACCCTGTCGCTATATTTCTATTTATTGTAGTAAAAACGTCAATCAATTGAATAGAGAGCGGATTTACTTCACAGACACAGACCGAGCGAGAAAGAGAGAGAGAAAGGTGCAGACAGACGATTGCCAGGATTCAAAAACTATGTGAAAGCGGGCAAAACATATCAAATGATTGACTGACGAGCTGCCTGACTGACTGACAAACTGTTTGACAGACTGACTGACAGATTGACTGTATCCTTTAGTCGCCGGTCGTGTAGTTGAACTCTGGCTGAACTCGGACTAAAGAGCGGCATCGCAAAACGTGACGCTGAACCCGACGAACACCAACATGGACGGCAAACATTTCAATCCGATTTCCAGCAATTCCAATTCGCACACTCACACACACGCAAAGCGAACAATTTGCATATGAGTCGGCTAAAAAATATATGAAGAAGAGAACACAAACATTTTCACACACACACACACACACACACACATGGCAACCATTTCCGTTTCCGCACGTTTGACGCTGGCAAAAGCAGGCAAAACAACAGAACAGCAGCCAAAAAACAAACGATAAAACGTCGACTTGAATCGACTATAGCGATACCCTAAATATGTGTGATTGACTAGTGTCTTTTCTATACTCATCAAAACACCCTCAACTGCCACTTGGTGCAGGGTATGCGAGCAAACAAAAAAAGAGCGCAAACACGTTACACAAAATGAAGTTTGATTCTGGTTGCAGGACAGCAAAAAGGCTGGCGCTGTTGTTGGCAGTCGAAAAGCCGTCTGCCACCCTCCGACAACCACCTTTTTGCACTGAGAAGGCATAGCATACATTTAGGCGTCGCCAAAGTTGCATTAAAGCGCGTTCAACGGCAGCTAGAGCGACCTGTGGCATCGTCTACAGGGAGCCAGAATCGGAATGAGGATAAATCCAAGCCAATGTCACGTTTTCTTCGCTCCTTTATTTTTTGCGGCCAAGTATTTGGATCTTAGCACTATTTGCATAATATTTGCACAAATAATTGAATTTGTTTCCTACCCCCGCTCTTGAGTTCGTTTTTTTTCCGTTGCCATTGGGAAGTTTTATTCTGGTTCCCACTGTGCAGATAATGGCGAAATTTTTTAAGCGCCTGCAATTGAAGTTTTTTTGGATGTTTAACTTGCCATGAAATTGAACGTTCAACATGAGAGTGCTTCATTTGTTTTGTCTAGAAAGTTTCAAATGGTTGGGGAAATGAACGAATACAAAATTTGACTGCATCTCATCGCTTAAAGACAAGAAAAATAGAATTTAAATTTAAATGTGCGCAAGAGGTTGATTTGATATTCAATAAAATATATGCTCCTTAATAATTTTGATAATACTCAGAGTATAGTAATATTTGCTGAATAAGTTCAATTCAAGTTTTCTAAAAATATGTTAAAACAAGTCAATTAAACAACTAATATTGATTTTCTATTAAATTCAACAAAATCAAATAAAATGTGCTCTTCAAAAATATTTTAAATACTCTTATTTTCTCATATTTATTCAAGTCAATTTTTCTACGAATTAAACAAGTTAAATCACATTCCATCTAAAGGCTCTTCGAAATAAAAAATTCTTTAAATTGCAAATATAGCAAACTAAACTTATTTTTTTTTTTGTAAAGGTGAAATTTGTATTTAAACTGAGTCAAAATTGACATATGTATATATCCTTTAAGCCTAAATTACTCTTTGATTTGCAAAAAATGTTTCTGACTTTTGCCAGCGAACAATAATTAGCAATACGACAAACGTTGCATGTTCGTGTTGCAAGTACAACATGCATTTCATGCTCATTTCTCACCTCCAAGTAGTTGCAATCAGTCGTAGCTAAATGACGCAAACAAATGCGTTTTAGGGGCGCCCACAAAACTGCGTCACTTATCAAATCAATGAGTGTGTGGCAAGCAGCGATATGTGGCAAGTGCTGCAAAAAAAAAAGATCAACAGCAACTGCAAGTGCAACTGCAGCGCAAACAAATGCGTTCATTTAACACGAAATGCAACTTAAGAGCTTGAATCAAATCAAATCAAATCTAATGGGGAAAGAGGGAGCTGAAGTGAGAGAACTTCTTGGGGGGGGGGGGGCTAGGAATGAAAAAAAGCATCAGTTAAAAGCGACAAATTCGCTGTGTGTCAGCAGAGCAGCCACCGAGTTGTCGCCAGTTCTTGGTTCCTGGTAAGTTGCTCATACGCCACGTTGCACTTACTTTATGCTGAGACTGTGCGACTGACTGCCGGAAGGTGGACGGGAGAGGGGAAGGGGAACGGGAAGCTGTTATAGGTAATGCAGTGCCTGCAGCTGCTACTTCTGCAACTGCTCCAGTCAGCGACTTTGCGACGTTGACTTAACTTGGCAGGGATTTACGGCCACGCTTCATGGAGCATGCAACGTGCAGCGAACAGCGAGCAGCGTGCAACATGCAGCTTGCAGCATGCGAGTGTGCAGTTTCCCTCTCCCTTACTCTGTATTTCTTTCTCTTTTTATTATTAAGTTGGAATAGATGCTGCATAAATAAATCCATGTCGCTTTAGTCGACGTCATGTGGATAAAGCAAGTTCGCCTCCTCTCTCCCTCGCATTGTCCCTTTTCTCCCTCTCTGTCTCTCTGTGAGTGTGTAAATTTGTGTGTTTATTCATGTATTTCATTGCCTGGCATTTAAGTTTAACGTTGATGCATCGCAGTCTGCATAATTAAAATGAACAAGCAACGAGAATTGAGTTGAATATTCACTGTTCAGCTAAACTCTCTTTCTCTCTTTCTCTATATATCGACCCGTCTCCATGCTGCATCTGTATGTGTGTGCCTGACAGCTTACACGCCATGTAAATGCCGCCAACTTATTTGCAAAATAATCCGAAATGTTAAATATAGTGCTAGGTTTAAGCTCGAAAATTGAAGTCGCTCAGAAACGGCGATACAAAATTTCTCTACAAATAATGATATGAGGTAGATAGTATTATTATTCTTGAAAAATATGTAAATATGTATTAAATGATATTTACATCATACGATAAACTTTGAAGTATGAAATTAATATTTTATTTTATTTTTTTTTTTATATTAAGGGAAATTCTTTTGATTTTATTTGTAACAAAGATCTAAAGCAACTCTAAACTTAAAATAGATCAGCATTGATTTTCAGCCAAATTAGATTTCTGTCTGCAAATAGTTTTTTTCATATTTACGTATCTATAATATCTATACACAATAAAAAAGCATAAATAATATCAGTTTAATGATTCATAGGAAAAGTTTATTCTCTTCCACCTACTGATTGTTCTTTATTTATTTATATTCAACCTAGTTTTAAAAGCTAACGCTATTTTATCACTAGAGTTCTGTATTTATAAATATAAATATTAAATAATTATAATTACCTTCAATATTCTTTTTTAAGTTACATTTTATTTATTAATTATTTCATAATTTAACAGAAATATATTTTACGAATTTTTTAGTTTTATAATTAATTTCATGACTCTAAAATAGATTATTTAAAATCAAGAAATAAATTGTATTTGAGAAAATATTTATACTCACACATTTTCGAATATTAAATTAACTTTTTAGCCCTATCAATAGTTACTCTAATTTTCATTTAATTTGTTCACATCTAACTCTTTTCCTTTTCTTTGCCTTCTTGCAGAGCCTTTGTGGACAACACGCACATGCAGACGCTGCACCTGAACTTCAACCCGCAGCTGAGCGACATCCCGATGCGGCTCTTCCAGGGCAATCCCAACATACTGGAGGTCTACATGCAGAGCAATAGCCTGCAGACACTGTACTCCGCCCAGTTCCCGGTGGATCAGCTGCAGAAGCTCTACCTGGGCGACAATCCGCTGCAGTGCAACTGCTCGCTGCTGTGGCTGTGGCGTCTGGTGACCGGCAACTTCGAGGGCTCCGAGCCGCCTCTGGAACACGCGGCAGGCGGAGCTGTGGCCGCGTTGGCAAATGACGCGTCTGCTGTGCGGGGCGAGGACGACAGCACGGCCAAGGCGGACGACGGGGTCGCAGCTCTGGCGGCCTACATTGCCGAGCAGCACATTGCCAACGCTCTGCAGACCACCGAGCCGAGCACCTACGAGCAGCGCCTGGAAGCGGCAGCCAGCGTGAGTGCGAGTGCGAGCAGCTCCAGCTCCGGCTACTTGCGGATGGATAAGCAGCAGATTGGCTGCGACATCTGGCGGGATGCGGTGCGAACTCGCCGCCAGCTGCTGACCATGACCGAGGGCGAAATCACGTGTCCGGCGCACATTGTGACCGTGGTATGTGCGGTCATCACGTGCCTGCTGGTGCTGATGATTGGCATCAGTGTGCTCTACTATCTGCGCTTTGTGAAGCGGCGCCGCAAGCTGTTGCACGAGCGCGGTCCCCTGCGCACCAGCAAGAGCATCATCAATGTCCACGACCGCATCCTGCAGGCCCACCATCAGCCGCTCGGCGGCGGCGCCGGCATGAGCATGACCCTCGGTGGCTCCAACGGCGGCATGGGCGGCATGGGAGGCGGTGGCATGGGCATGGCTCTGAACTATCCACATCATGCGCAGACGCTGCAGGCGCATCATCATTACCACCAGGCGATGCCGCTGCAGTCGCACGGCAACGGCATGGGGCATGAGTATCAGCAGACGACGCTGCCGCAGCTGGACAAGCTCGAGCTGGAGCGCTATCTGGCGGCGCAGTCGATTGCGAACGAGTACAGGGCGCTCAAGCCCTGGGAGCTGCCCGTCAAAGAGGCGGACGACGAGCCCGAGCATCTCTACGAGCGGTTCGATCACTACGAGTATCCGGACACGCACACCATGACCAAGCTCAAGCAGGCGGCGGCGCTTCAGGGCAGCGCTGTGACCGCAGCTGCCTCCGGCGGCGCCGGTGGCAAGCCACATGTGGTCTACGTATGACGTGGACGCGGCGCCAAGCAACAGCACAGAGAGAAGCAGAGGGATGTGGATGTCGATGTGGATGCGGATGCGGATGTGGGCATGGAACTGGTCGGCCTAGGTCTGACCAACAATAACTATCGCAGCTATGTGCAGTGCCAGAATCAGACTCTGACTCTGACTCTGACTCAGACCAAGGCCAGTGGCCAATTTTGAAAAAAAAACAGGGAAGCAGCAGCAAATAGAAGGCATGACTCGCATTAAGTGAGGTTAGGTTATGTGTGTAATTGAGGTTATGTTCGAAACTCCTTGATTTCCCAGTGTCTTTATCATTTTCCGATTCGATTTGAGTTCTGATATTCGATAACTCGCAACAAAGTTTAACAAGCGTCAAATGAAACAAGGGATATGTCTACGTGTATAGCAGCATACTACTTACATCTATATATAAATATATCTATATGTGGTAACAAGTACGATTAATTAAACGAAGCGATTAACTAAGCCTAGCACTTAGTTTAACAACTTAAGTACACTCAACACACACTCACACACATAAATAAATGCAAAGAAATACGCAAACATTTAGCAATAGTTGAGACTCTCTCTCTCTCTCTCACTTTCTATCTCTCTCTCTCTATTTCTCTGTCTCGTGTTCACTCTCATTGCAATTGCGAAGAAAAAGAAAAGCAAATCTCTTTGAAGTTTAAACGAAACCCCAACTCATAGTTAAAGGCATTTAGCAGTCTAATGATAAACAAATAGCATTTAGTCGATAAGCGCATTAAAAACTGAATTTAATATGCATAAAGTGCAATGCAAAGAGTGTAAAGAGTGCAACAATAACTTAGTTAACTACACACAAACATTAAACTATATGTGTACATGTATACATAATTTATTCTATCTTATTGCCTTTAATTTCCCATCAGGGCATTGACAGTTTGTGCTTGCAGAAATACAACAAAAGGGGGACCAAAACAAGTCCATACTATATTTAATTCAGAACTTAGATCAGGGCGAACGGTCAATGTCCCTTGTTGGTTACCTTTCGAATTAATTCCCGATTCGATTGCAGCAACTTTTGGAGTAAACAAAACAAAAAAGAAAGAAAATATCTAACACAAAAATAAGATGACAATATATAAATTGTAAATGTAAGCAAAATTTAATTTAATTGCAAATACCACAATTGATTTGTAAATACTAATATTAATAACAAATACTCTACTCAAGCACAAACCTAGCATTCGAGTACACATACTCTACGTAATTATTGTACATAATTTATTATTACATTTACATTTACATTTAAATTAAACATTTACATTTAGTCAAAGCAAAGAAGGAATATAAAAGCAATTTTTGTGAGCAATTCTAATTTGTTGTTATTTTCGGTTCTTTAGCTTGCGAATTTTGTTGCCAGTATAATTTACACTTAATTGATTGGGTCGACAGCAAAGCAAACAGAAGCCCAACTGCAACTGCAATTTCAATTTGCATTAAAATTGTTTTCATCCAAATAAAATCAACAAAACACATATGGAAATGAACTTGAAAATAAATTATAAAGCTCGAAAAATACAGAATGCAAAAAATGAAGAAAAAAAGCAAATACAAAATAAACAAAATCAAAAGCAAAGCAAATCACTAAGCAAATGCTACCCCAAATTGCATTTGTTTAATTTGAGTGTGCGAGGAGAATTGCAAATTGAAACTCAACAAAGAATTAAGCATCAAAACAAAATAATAACCATAAAATGTGTGTATAAAATAGCAGCCATGCGTAAGTTTAAATTATAAATTATGCAAAAATATTTAATTAAATGATAAAAGATAATTGATAGATACGGCAAATTGCGGCAACAACAACAAAATTAACATACACAAATACAAAAAAAAAAAAAACAAAAACAAAATAAAATGTTATTTCTTATACGAAGACTGAAGAACACGATGATGAAAAAATAAAATATAAATAAAAATAAAGCCAAATGTTTGTTTTATTTAACGCTTAAAGCAGAGCAAAAAACTGTATACATAAAGTCCTGGATTTAATATAGCTGCTGAATTTCCTATTGGCAGATATTTCGCAATGAACTTTTTTAAAGGTAAACGGAATTTAATAAGAAGAAATTCGTATACGAAATAAATCAGAGAGCTGGTGAACGACTTTTGCATTTGCCGACAAATCACAGGGCGATTGTTTATTTGTTGTCGTGTATGCGACAAATGGGTAAAAGAAACCCAAAAGGGCAAAACAAATAACGCCATGTTAACAAACAAAATGCTTGTTTTATTCGACAAAGTCCCAGATAATTTCGCAAGCAGAAATAAACTGCAGAAGAAATGTCATAAATCTAGGAGTGAAACAAGTGCCACAAAGAAAGTAACTCGATACGCCTACCATACACACACTCACATGCAGAGGAAGGACACAAACAGCACAAAATTGTAGCAGAGCCAACATAAGTAAGTAATATATGGCAACAAAGAGGGCAACTTGGTCAACATGTGTTCGGGAGTATTTCGCCCACTTGAGAACTCCAAATGAGTATCAGAAAATGTTTTCAAATATATGCCGGCAAACATTAAAATATATACTTTTAACAAATGTAAATGCATATCCTTGAGCTGAGATGACGCATTGCCCAAGGCTGACGCAGACTTGAAAGCAAATAAAGGCGAGTGGCTCTAATGGCTGAGAAAAGCCCCAGACAACTGCATAAGAAGTAGAAATACCTTTATAATAAAAATGCTATAGTCTGAAGTAATCTAGTGTTAAGCTGATGTGGCACACATTCAAATAATCCCCATCAGAGGGTAGAAGAAATATGTACGTGGCACAATTGCAGAGCATGCCTCACAACAAAAGCGCAAACAATCAAACAACAGCAACAACAAGCTGGGTAACAAAGAATCTGAACAATTTAGTAAATAAATCTGCATGCTTTCTAAATAATTAACATGCCTTAGGCCCATGGCAGGCCTCGTTGCCATCCCCTGCATTCATTCACTTTCATTTTTAAGTGGATCCCAGCCACTCATTGAGTTATTCAACTCGGCAAAAGAGAGTGCTAACGTGAATGAGCACAAAACGTTGCCTGTTGTTCGCTGTGAATGATTGCAACGCATTTGTCTGGCAGGATCTAAGGATCTGAGGACATCACAGCCGCATTCCACACTCCATATTCCGCAATTTACATTCGCACACATTCAGCTGCAGCACCTGAGCCTGTTAATAATGGTAAGTAATTAATATTTTGATAACATTCGAGCAAAGCCGCAGCCGCAACGGCAACGATTGTTTCATTAATTAAGTGAGAACGCTTTAAGGCAATGGCATTGCGCAAATTTCGTTTACTGGCCAATAAGACATAAAGTGCAGGAAATGTTGACGAAATCTTCGAATGAGAGGATGAAAGAGAGCCCATTAAATGCAGCCCAAGACTCGCACCCCATAAGTATCCCTCAGATACTCTCAGCTATACGACGTGGTCATATCGTTTGAGTTACGAGTGCACCAGCATTTTAATTGCCAGTGCTACAGCTTAGGAAATTATAGCGTAAAACCATATTTGCTATAGGTGCCTGCGCTTTAAGATACGTTTAGGGGTGCAGATACAGATACAAAAGTACTGCCAGTGCTGAACACAACTGCATGCATATAAATTTAAGTGATGTTGCCGCATAAACGATTTAATGGCCAAGTGAAATAAATGTGAGCGAATTGCCAACTGTTTGTAAGCTCTTTCAACGCATCATCCGAAAATAATCAAACTCACTCCGACTCGATGTTAAGATTTCATTTAAAGCTAGCATAAGCAATTTGCTGGTCAGCCGCTTTAACCAGCTACGTCTCCCCCGACTCTCAAAAATGGGGACAAACTAATTCACATGCATTCGTTGGGCAACCGCAAACTGTTTCCGCTTATCTTGCGTTGTGAATTATAGCTGTGGCATGCCAAATAAAGAGAGACCAATAAAAGTGGGGCCACGATAAGCAAAGTGGCCAAACGGCACAACAATGAAACAAGCGATGATTTTTGTGTAAAACAAAAGAAACTAACATAAACGCAAACTGACAAAGAAAAGCTTTCGGCTATGATTTGTGCAATGGCAAAGCAGAAGATAGCACTGCCAAGATACTTTCAACATTTGTTGCAAGTGCAGCAACGCCAGCTGATATCTGCTTAAGTTGCAGATACTCGTTTATTTAGAGCGGCAAGATGAAATATCTTAAAGCTTTTAAGGCTCAGGCTCGCATCTCTCTTGACCACGCCTGCACAACTTTTGTTTGGTCTTCCTTTTATTTTTGCCTATTGCCAGCTACTTGGCTTGGCCACTTCCCCGTCTCCTGTCTCCCGTCCCCCTGTCCTTCTATCCCTCAGGCTCTTCAGTAAGATGAATGCCTTTGCTTATCTACTTGCCCGCTGGCCACTCTATTTTCTGTTTATTTCGGATTCGGATTCGACTTCAGCTCCAGCTGCTGGTTGTGGCTCGCTTGCGTTTAGATTTGAGTTTGGGATTGGGATTGGGATTGAGTTCAGGTTTAGTTCTCGCTACAGCTACAGCTTCAGGTTCTGTTTCTATTTCTGTAGCTGTTACTGTTTCAGTTTCGGTTTCCGCCTTTCGTTGCCTGTCAAACGGTGTGTTGGCCCACAGAAAGAGATACGGAAATGGATACGCTTGCCACCCGAGTGTATCGCTCTTTGAAAGCGATATGTCTGCACTGCGGTTCTGCTTTTGGGTTTACTTTAGAGTTAACGCCAACTCCACACAACACAACACAACACAGCAGACCACACAACAAGTTCACACCATTCTCCCCTGTCCCGTGACTTCGATATCTTTCAGCTTGACAGCATCTTAACTAATATAATGCCCAATTTTCTGTGGTTTATGGCTTACAACTGTCAATGCCTCGTCCGACTATCCATCTAGCCATTGAGTGGTTCTCTGTGTGCGTGTGTGGGATTTTGGGTTCGTTGCTAGCCATTCTGGTCACTCAAAGGACGACCGTTCGCAACCTCACCACCATCACACACAAAAGGTGCTTTTGTTGAGCTTTTTAAGCATTTGATTAAGGGCGTTTTTTTTTTTTTTTGCTCTGCTCTTCGAAACATTGAAAGGTCGTTATTTAAATTGATATAAATGATATGTCGTCGTTTACAGGGCAGCTCCTTGGCTCCTCCGCTCTCGAGCTCGCTTCTTGGTTGACTGATTCTGCTTCAAATTGTTGGCGTTGACATTTTGGTTTCAGTAAAGTTCTCTAAGTGAATTTCGAATGAGTGCTAAGTGACGTTGATTTATCATATGAGATATGCACACGCAAACGTTCAACTCCTATATGCATATGGCCACATTATTTGAACCATTTGCTTTAACGAAGAAACAAACACTGCCCGAAAACCTTAGAATGCCGTCGAAATGTGAAGCGAATTCCAAGTTGTGTACACAGCTGTTGGCCCGCATTCGAGTCAAACAATTATTGAATTAAGACAAAGGCAAATAATCTGTTTGCACTAAAACATTTGTTGTTGCGGCCAAAACGAATTTCAACAACAATAATCAATCTAAATACGTATACGAATGTGTAAAAGCAACCTCCGCTGAGCATGTTGGCTTCATGTTTGCTTTTATCCCGTACGGCGTTCATCGCCTCAGTGGCCTAATGGATAAGGCATCGGCCTCCTAAGCCGAGGATTGTGGGTTCGAGTCCCATCTGGGGTAAATGCTTTGTAATTCTTTTTTTACTTTTTTAATTTTATTCATTCGAAAAACTATTTTAAAAATAGTGTTTATTTTTAGAATCCATAACATTTCGTTATTCTTAGTTTTAAACACTTTTTATAATCATATCTTTTTTGTAAAGAAATATAATAAGCATTTATCAGAAATTATTTTATATTTTTGAAATTCTAAAAATAGAAAATATGTGTAATTACATTTTCTATAAGAATTCCTTCCTGCGTATTGAACCTGCAACATTTCACACTAAAATGAGAAACGCTACCAGCGCTGACAACAGCAACAATGTTTGCGGCACGTCATAAGTTGAACAAGCCAAACGACTGATAGCGACAAGCGTTCTAAAGTGTAGCAGCACACTAGGAGCGCAAATGGTTGATTTACATGTGTTTTAAATAGCATACAAAAAGCACCACCAAAATTTAATAATTTAATTTGTGATTCAATTTAGCAACCTTTAAAGTATTATATAAAACACGTCACTTGCGGCCTAAAACGTATCTTTCTCTTATTTGCTTGTATACGATTAATTTATTTCTTATTAAAACTGGTTTACTGCTAACAACTAGAAGCTTAACCAGTTTTGTGATATAGAGAAGAAACGAAATAAAAACATAAACATATTAAACATATATTACAAATTTGTTTGATAACTTGTTTCGAGGTGAGTGAAGAATATATTTATGTGGAATTTTAATTTAAGTTTTCTGTTGACGGTTTTTTGCCTAATTTTTTTTAAGAACATTTGTATTGAAGAAAGGAGTCTATTAGTGTGATACATTACCACATTGCCAAAAATTAAGTTTACCACATTTTCAAAGCATTTTACACATTGTTGTAGAGCTAGCCCTAGCCAACAGAGCTAACAACACTGCCTTGTGGAAAAGCAGCACCATTTCGAAGACTTTATTCCATTGACAATAAGATGCAGCTCTGAATGCGTTGAAAAAGAAATAAAGACAATCTTCTTCCATTTAAACACAATGTCCTCCATTTAAGACTGTGGAGTATCATGTTGCCGCCTAAACAGCCACTTCAAAATTCATTGTCTCACAGTTTCAAGGTGTAATAAAATAATCCTTTCAGCAATCATTTCTAGTGTAATTAGTCGGTTAACAAAGTCATGTTGTTGTGGAATAAAAACATTTTATTTTTTTGACAAGAAATATAATTTTATTTTAATTTACAATTAAAGTCATTGACAACGTGAATGTTTTTATTTACTTTTCGAGAATTTTCCTCACATACTCGTTTAGTTGATATCATTATTTGGGCACCACTTTTGATTCAGTTTAAATTACAGTTCATTTCAAATTTAAAATATTTGCGGCTGCTCCAAAATCAGCACACAATTGATGATGGAATTTTTCACAGACAGAGCGAAAAAAGCGTTCGTCTACCACAAAAATCAAATTCCCAAACACTGAAGTCCATTGCGACGAGGCATAGTCTTCTTTGCCGTGATGTTCCAATAAGTTGTGCAAATTTTTTGTATGTTTTCAAACATGACACCCAAAACTTGGAGGTATAGAAAATAAATTTATGGAAATATTTGCACATCAATTTGGCTGCTTGGCAAACGGCAAGCGGTTTGCTCCACAACTCCCAACTCCTCACTTCAACTGACTGCCAATCACCTACACCAAACACAAAAACACAAAAAATGTCGGGGCAGTGTAACAAGCAAACACCTTTGGCTTCATTGAACTTGCCGCTTCGTGTTACAAATGCCAGGCAAAGTTTGCTTTCCACATACGTAAACCGAATCAATTTCTTCCCCATGACGGCTGTGGAGAGGGGAATATTTTTCAGCGATAAACTCAAGTTACACACCTTCCGTGGTGGGAGATGCATCGACTACAAAATGTTGTGTAAAATTTGCAAATGCAATAAATAAACTCGTTTCGCTTGCGTGGCATGGAGAAGCTGAGAAGTGTGGGGATGTCTGCCTCTTAAACACCCGTTCCACCCTCAATCTGAAACCATGTAACGGCTTGTTTTTAGCTTTTTTTCTCGCACTAAACCAAAAGTGCGCCACATGTGGCTCCGACTGCTTGTTTCGGCTGCCTTTTTTGGTTGCGTTGCGCCCGAGTTTTTCTTGCTTTTCCCCAAAGCATCCCTAAAAAGTATGCAAATAATTTTTGTACATCGTCGGCGCTTTGGCTCATATTTGATATTCAGTGTCAGTTGGCGGAAGGGTTACGAATATAAGTTATTGAAATTTGCATGCAAGCGTAGCCTGGGCTCCAGGGGTGGCAAACCCCATGTAAGGCAAACCAATTTACAACACTTGCGTTCCTCGATTTTCGTTTTTCGTTTCCCCACTTGTGGAATTCACCGAGGCACCGGGTTGCTTATTGTTTAGCCATATACTTCTGGTATAAATCTAGTGTTTGAGAGTTTTGCATGCGATTATAAAGAGGTCTCGGTGGGCGTAATTGTTTTGCACTAGACGCTTGATTATGTTTCGTTTATTTGGAAGAGGAGCAAGAGGATTTTATTAAAGAACAGAACTTCAAAATTCAAAATGGAAATATCCGAAAAACCCTAAAGTGTTATCTGCAACTTAGAATGAATTCTTTTCAAACATATTCTGATAGCAGGCAACGCATTTCCGAACCAACTTGACTTATCCAAGTTTAAATTGCAACTTGATGTACGCTATTCGCGATGTGTATAGGGGATTTGCAGGCACTCGAAACTCGAAATAGCAAGTAATTGCCACTTTTTTCGCTCTTGATGAGCACTATCATCCACTACTGACCCACATTGAACATTTATCACACATACTATTGCAGCCACAACCACAGCCGTGACTAAAGCGGAAACAACGATTCCCCTGCCACTCAAACGAGAAAGTGAACTTTCTGTATCAGTGGCAAATGCGGGGAAGGGGAACTTCAGCAACTACTCAGCGGGTTCTTCACCCCCAAGCTTGTGTCATACCAGAATAATAATCCCAATCGTATTTCATCGCAATGTTCAAACGTAGGCAATTCCCACACGAAAATGCCGCCAGATAACACTATCAGAGATATCTAGAGTTGAGTTTTTTTTTAGCTCGTCTGCCTGTTTAAAGTCTCTCAGACTTGGCACTCAGTAGACAACCGACTGTCAAGCTGTCACGATGAGCACATCGAGACCATTCATTCATGGCGCCTGGCTGTTGCTGTTGCTATCGCTGGTGAGTTGTTTGCCAGTCCAAACGTGTATTTTTTTTGCTAACTTCTGTTTTACTATTTGCTGGTCTTAGCTGCAATCCACATCGGTCTTCTGCTATGGCGATCACAGCCGCAGTCGCCTCACAAAGCAGGCAGAGCACAATCTGGCTGCCATTACCGGCCATGCTGTGGTTCAGGCCACAGAACTGGTGGATGGTGTTGTAGATGATCTGCTAATTCTAGACTCTCAGAACAGCAAGTTGCTCGATTATCTCAGCAGCTGCGAGCGTTTTCTTGCGGTTAGCAACAATCAGACAAAGGAAGTGCTGCAGATGTTCTACGACATCGTTGGCGTCTACTTGGATGCAGACGCAGCCAAGAAGACGTCGAAGATTGAAACCCAGCTGATTGCCTTCTGCCTGGAACGCAATGGCTTCGATCGCTGGAAGCGAACCATTCAACTTCGCACAACACAGTTGGTAAAGTCCTTCGGAAAGAAGATCAAGAGGTATGCAGAAACCCTCGATCAGGAGGAGCGCGAGGTGCTGGAGCAGCATTGGAAGATGGTCTCGGTGCGCAATGGGCAGAGAAAACTGGAAAAGTTCCGTTACTTTATAAGCTGGTTGGCCCGATAAGCTGGCTATTAGAGATGGCAACGTGACGCAGTACATTAATTATCTATATCTCATCAATTATTGTCTACAATGATAGTTCATTTAATTTATTACATCACATTAATTTCATCATAGGTAACACTATAAATTCATCAGAGACTTTTTCGTGTCACGAACTGAAACTATCAAGAGCCACATATCTACTCTTATAATTTATTAATATAATTTATTTCTCAAGATAAGCAAATTGCGGTTATATTTTTATATATTTAAAGCGACAGTAATCTGTGCGCCATGTGGAAGAATTATTTTTTTATTGGTAGTAATAAAATGCCTCGTTGGTGCCAACGATTGAGTCAATACAAAGAGAAATAAACTATTTACTTATGTGAAGATTCGCATTGGTAGATTAGATCCATACTACAGCATTAGAATGTACAGTTCACATTAGATAAAATCTTTTTCGTTTTCTGATAACTATCTGCCTTCAGTATCTCTATCTCAGGAATAAGAAGCGACTATCATAAATGAGTAAACAATTCATAAACATATATTTATCCAAATCGATTTGCAATCCCTAATAAAGGATGTTTTTGAAATGAGGATTACCAAGGAATAATCTGCAAACCATTTTGATTTTTTTTGAGTTTATTAAATATCTCAAATTCATTGATAATCACATAATACAGGGTGAGTAGTACAAGCATGTATTAGATCTGCAACTTTGGATTTACACTCTTCAGCACGTATGTATGTATATTTGCAAACACCCTAAGTGCATATGCACTCTGAAAACTCTCACCAGGGAATAAAAAAGCAGAAACTTTTGCAGTGGCAATGAAAAACTTTTTCATGCACCACAAAAACTTGCACAAAATTATAAAACCGAATATGGAAGCTACTGAATTTAGACAAAACAACAATGCAACAACAAAACATGGCATCCTCAAAAGTAAAGTGATACTTTTTATAGCACCCAAAAATGCAGACATCCCAAAAAGATGTAAGACTTCTGCCGAACATTCACTCTCCGAGTGGCAGGAAAGTGGCTGAAGCAGCCAAGTTAACAAAAAATGGCAACTGCATTTCCTGTCTGAAAGCTGACAAAGTGCTGAGTGCATTTACGACTTTCAGCTGTCGTATTGCTCGAGCATCTTCTCGACAATTTTCTTGTTGAAAATTATTTGGGACAACAGAATTAAAACACACGATATTGAGATATATCAAGTCCTTTCCGCGTATAAACATTTTGTCATATTTGTTTTACACAACTGTGTCATCATCACATTCAAGTAAACTATAAAAACGGCTTCGATATGAAACCAAATCAATAAGAGACTGAGCATAAACCTTTTCAAAACTTTGAATTAATAATTCGCCGGCCGTGGTAAAATGAATACAGTAAATAATAAAGCATCAGAAATGTGTTTAAAAATAAATAATTTTAGAAAAAAATTGTAAATATCTTGAAAAATTTTCAAATTGTTTCGATCTTCAACATTTTCAAGCTTACTTCTGGAGTTCCGTGCTCATGCGAATCATAAAGTCAACTTGTATTAAAAGACTTTAACAGTCATTTATTCGACAATGGCTTAAACGGCGATCGCTTCGTTTTGTTCTCTAAGAGTAGAAAGATAATAAAACAATACTTTCGCCAATAATATTTCTTACTTACCTATGTCTATAAAATTGCAAAATGAATAAAAGTCAATATAAACTGATATAGCAAAATTCCTATTCCTCATTTGTTGCACAAAGACCCAGCCGCCAAACACACCAGATAAGAAGAGGAACACAGCAAAGGCACCACACAATACAAATCAATATAATTATGATAAAATTTGTTTCGGAAATAGTGCGCACTCTATCGCCATCCGGATACCAAGTTTGATTAAATTCCTCTTTCATTTTATGATTTTCAACAATAAATTTAAATTGAATGCGAAATCAAGGCAACCATTCAAAAGTATTTTTCGATCTATCACTCAGTATACACACCAATAAATTACATTCCAGCAGTGGCGTACGAATCATAAATTGTAAATTTCGCACAAACCCAATATACCCATGGTATAATCAATAAATTCTTTTCCGGACCATAAGTAATAGTTTTTTAAATTTAATCAATATTGTCTCTGCATTTCATCATAGAATATTCAGAAATTACTAAAATTGCAATAATAAATCCATATTCTTTGATAACTTGCAGAAATGTTGAATTTATGTGTAGTACTGACGAATCCATTTTGTCCAGGTCGTTCCTCAGAAGTTAGGGAGAATATGTGATTAAATCTGCTTAGTTTTTCAACCCCACAAGTCACATATACACATAATTGTCATAGTTGAGGTCTCGAACAGAATCCCATTCGCCAGAAAATCCAAATCAGGAATGGAATGCAGCAAAAACACCAAAAAACACTGACTACTAGTATTATGACCCAGGTTGGAGTTGAAATCGATGGATACCTGTCCGGTGGCCAAGTTGTTTTTTCTAATTCGTTAAAGTCCACGGTGCTCATAATTTACATATTTTTTAAATTATTATTAACGTTTAACACAGGGCAAACTGCTTTTTTTTTTTTTTTTTTTTAAATAGTAATTTCATACTATGTGAAATCTCAAAAAGTATGTATTTTCAAATGAGTTCTTTCATATAAATTAAATAAAAATGTCTGATGTAAATAATTATTTTGTAACATTTACATGAATCCGTTTAGATATATGCTCTATAATTATTTCTTAATGTTAATCGATTCGCAACTAAACCTGAAATCGCAATCTGCATTATGCAATCTGCAATATTCAAGAGTCCATTGAGTCTTGAAATTAAGAAGCTCAAAGTCAAGTGCACTCTTAGCTCCTTCCTAGAGGAGAGTTCTTATGAAGTGACTTCTAATGATGCCCGGCAATCCACTCACACAAGTGCTCATTAAACACACGCACACACACACACACAACCAGGTTCACACTCACATAATTGTTCGCAAGAAAAAAATTGTATACAAATTAATGAAATGCATTAAGGGAACTAGATGCGAATTGTACGTTGTGAATTGTGACCTGGGACTTGTGACTGGGTCGCAAGAGTGCCTGCGCTCGTTAGCGTTGTCCTCACACACAGACACACACATGCATCTTACATACACATACATACACATGTGTGTGAGTGAGTACACACTCATGTGAGAAGCAAGGAACCCAACCCTCTCCCAAGCACATTTGCAAAACACTCGCCTTTCCCATCATTATCATAATTTGAATACGTTCCGAGCGAGTTTTAAAATATTCATGCGAGTTGAAAGATTTTCAAGTGTTCGCACGTGTGTGTGCATTATAACGATTGTGCGAGAGTTGTGTTTACCTTGTGTGTGCGAGAGTCGCTGATTATTACGGCTATATTTATGCGGCCGTTAGAAGACTCTCCGCGACAGCTGCTTAATGCTAGCCTCTTGAAACAATGAAAAATTCAAATAAATCCTTAATAAGACATCATTTGAATATGCAAAAATATAGACAATTTAGAATAAAAAGCGATAGAAATAAATTGAATTAGATGCATTATTTTCAAGATACTTTTAAATTTAATTATTGGATTATATTTTTTCATTTTGGAAAACCCACTTTTCTTAATTTACAAAAGCGCCTGTTTGACTAGACTTTATATATTTGAAAAAATGTTCATCATTAAGTTAATTTAAATTAAATAAGATTTAATTATACCCGTTACCCATACGGTAAAAGGCTATTATTACTTAATGCCAACAGACAATGTATTTAACAGGCAGAAGGAGCCATCTCCGGCACCATACATAATATATATTCTTGATCAGTGTCAACAGCCGAGACGATATAGCGATGGCCGTCTGTCCGTCTGTCAGTCTGTATGAACACCTAAATCTCAGAGACACCAAATTTGGTACATAACATTTTTGGCCAATCTACTTGCTACTCGATTATGTTCGCCTGGTACTTCAGCAGATCGACGTTGGTTTTGGGAAGGAATTTCGTCGTTAATATTAACGTATTTTATTCAAATTCAAATTTGAAAAACCCGCCCAGCTTCTGAAAATTTAAATTTTTGGGTAATCTACTTATGTGCGCCTGGTAGTTCAGCAGATCGAGTTAAAGCTAAGTGTAAAGCAGAAGACGTTGCTCGAAGGCAAAAAGGTGACAACGTCAAGAAAAAGAGAATGGAACATTTAATAAACGGAAGAAGATGTAACTATGCCAAGCAAAAAACAGAAATTGATATTCTGCTAAACCGATGTAGTTGCTAGTTATCACTAGAAGTTAAGCAGAAGACGTTGCTCTAACAGAAGAGGATGTTACTTTTGAGCAATAAGTATGACAAAGTAAACGAGAAAAAAATTCTGTTCGCGAGTGTGAGTGAGAACGCGCTAGTCAAACAGAAGACGTTGCTAGTAATCATTGCGGGTGAAGCAGAAGACGTTGCTCTAACAGAAGAGGATGCTACTTTTGACGAATATGAAGGTAAAGCAGAAGAAAATCTTCTACGCGAGTGCGAGTGAGAACGCGCTAGTCAAACAGAAGTAGTTGCTAGTTATCATTGGGAGTCAAGCAGAAGACGTTGCTCTAACAGAAGAGGATGCTACTTTTGACGAATATGAAAGTAAAGCAGAAAAAAGCTTACACGCGAGTGCGAGCGAGTGCGCGCTAGTTGATAGTCAAAGGAAGCATTCGCTGATCGTGTCTATTACACACACATATCATAGTAGACGTGTATGCAAAGGAATTTTTTGGGAAGCAATTTCCTAAAGGCTCGTCGACATTATTGTTGCTGTTTCTGCTGCCAAAAAGAGCACAACAACAAAAGAGTTAGAGAGCGGAGAGCCAAAGAGAGCAGACAACTCGCATGTACACCGATTTACATATTTTTGTATGTGTTGATAAGCGTTTTTCGGATCGCAAGTGAATTTGATGCGTAAACATATTTTTACTAAATATTATTATTATTAATTATTACTATTATTGATATTTATCTTAATATGCTCCTCTCATTCAAAATGATAAAAGGGTATTCTGCTTTTGTGCAAAAGCCAAATGTATGTCACAGACAGAAGACGACTTCTCCAAACATTTAATGAATATTAATTCTTGGTCTTAATTGTCGGCCTAATTGTCTGTTTGCCCGTGTAAGTTCGTGGATCTCAGAAACAACTTAATTTATACATACATATGTACATGTATATGTATTTGTGATAATTTAAATATGAACACATAAAAAGCAATCAAACTTTAATAGCATGTTAACATCAGTATAAAGTAATAGCAGCATTTTTCAACTATTAGGGGAATTAGCAACTACTATGGGCTAATTCAAAGGGTAGCCCATTGACAGCTCAGGCGTTGCATTCAAAGCTCGCACCCCCGCAATCCGGACAACTTATATGTCGGGCAAAGCGACAACGAATGCGCATTCAGCATTCACAAATACCCACACAAACAAAATATATACTGCGCGTATACATATAAAGTCGTCATACACGTGGCTGCATGTCAAAGTGCAAAGTTTTGTGGCGCAAAAAAGTGGCTCAAAGCTCACGAAAAAAGCACTCGTAGGGGATGCGAGACGAGGATGGGCGGCGGGGGAGCTGCTGCAGCAGTGGGAGGCACAGAACTCTGAACGGCTGTCAAAAGCGCCGCTTCTCGATGCTAAAAGTTACGTTAGCCTTTTGTTGTTGTTGCTGTCGCTGTTGCTGTAGTTGTTGCTGGTGGCAACCCTTTTAGCTATTGCAATTTTTACCTGACTGCCGCCAGCTCCAAAGTTGCCCACTTGTCGAGGGACGCCGAGGGGAGGCGAGGGAACGATATGAAAACTGTGAGCAAGCTAAAAAAATCAACATTCCCATTTTCGACTTTGTCGTTGTTGAGGTGATGGCGGTGGCGGTGACTTCTGCGCTTGTTGTTCCTGATCTTGGTATTGCCGCTGAGGATTAAGACCGCGGTTGCAGCTAACGAGTACACATGTGAATGCACAAGACACAATATGTGTGAATGAAGAGAAAATCGTAAGAAAAGCAAATATTAATAAGACAAACTATCGTATTTTATTACCCGCTACCTATTACAACTTTTTAAATAGATAACTAATATATACAAACCTGCTTCGTTAACACAATTAAAAATTACAGATTGTTACAAAAATTACATTTTATTCATATTTTATTTGTAATATTTTAAGACAGCGTATTTGCTTGATTTTTCCGTTGAGAATAAAGATGTTAATCCAATTATAAATGGATAACGATATTCAAACATTGTTATATTTGCACGTATAACGATTAGTGAGATAATCAAAATTTTAATCGCAAAAATTGTTTTATGTGCCATACAATAATTTTACGAAAAGGGGTCGATATTAATTTTTCGTATTAAGCATTTCAAAGCTTAAGCTTTTTATATGTTCAATGTACATACATTCTTTAAGACTTTTCCCAAACATATCCCATCCGTTATCTCATTCCCTCCGAATTGCCGTTTAGGCTGATTTTGTTTTGTTTTTTATTTGGCTTCCCCCCAACAACAAAACACAAGCCAACGCAATCATCATCATTATCTTCTCAAGGGGCGATCATCGCGTTGCCATCATCATATTCATTGGCACTCAAGCAATGCGGCCGAATTGCAGTCGTAAACTTGATTGTAATAGTATAATTTTTTACGTAATATATATAGAAGTATACACGTCCACGTTGTGGCCTATTTGACCCAGTTTAGGTCCAGAGTCCAGCTGCCTATGATTGTTGCGAATGTGCGAGTCCGAGTCCGAGTCCGAGTTTGAGTGTGAGTATGAGTATGAGAATGAGAATGAGTATTGTTTGCAGTCAAGTGAGTGTCTTTCATTTTCATGCAATTTTTATGTGCACTCTATTCGTTACCGTTATGCGAGCTTATTTATAAACAAAGTCGCCCCTCATCCAGGGGGAAGCTGACGCATAATCCGCCCCCAAAGACTTTTCGGGAAGATTGCGAGTCCTTCCCATGCCGAAAAGTTATTGTTATCCTTTTGTTTTAGTGTACATGCCATGTGTATCTACTTTTTTATGCTGCCCTGACACGCCCCCGCTCTCTTTCTCTCTGGGTCCACAGCATCGATAGCCAGCGTCCTCTGCACGCATTGATTCATAATACATAAATATAAATATTGCGTATACGCAGCATTGCCTTAACAGTCATTGCCATAAATTCTTATAAACGTGCACACACAACCCGAGAGGGGAGACGGGGCGAACGTCCGGCAAAGGCAGAGGCAAAGGCAAAGGCACACAAAGACGCCGCGTCATCAATCTTTTAGCATTTCACTTAGAAGATATACGACTATGTATTTGCGAATCGCCCTGAGAAACTTCTACCTCGCTCCAGTGTGTTGTAGTGCCAAGACCTGCCTTTCTTTTCGCCACGTTCGCCGCTCTACTTTCAATATTTGTGCATAAATATTAATATTGCATGACCATGTTTATTTGTTTACTCAGCGTTAGCCACTCCAAGCTCGTCTTCCTGTTCGTGTAATCGTTGCTTAAGTTTTGCTGCCAATGATGCAACTATTTTTGCGACTTTTACGCAATAAATAAACTAACTTAATTTAACTGAATTTTGATTTGACTTCCAGCCCAAGTCGCGCTTTAAGATTGACATCATTTACTACACAACTTTCTCTAAGTTAAGTTGTCAATTTTAACTTTATTATTGCTAGTCAAATTAATCATTTCTTCGCATAATGCAAACTCCAATTGAAAATTACTTGAACTAAAATAATTGTAACTTTTACTTTTCTCAATGCAAATAAGAATCATTTTAATTAAGTTTTTTGCAATTATTACAGGAATATGAATATTCTCTTTCAATTAAAACTAATTTATGGTTCCCACATGGCAGTGATGTAAAAAATTTTAATATAGATTGTTATTTATTTATTTTATTTAAAGTCTACTATGAACAGTCGACATTATTACAATATAAAATTGTGACTAGAATAATAAAATTATGTTAAATACAAATAGTTTTGTATGAATTTAAAAGATTTAATAATATTTATTTCAATGATGTGCTACAAATTCCATTACCGCATAACGAGTCTTATACCTCTATTCACTCTTTAGCGATTTCACTCTCCAATAAAATACACCATTCTCACCACTCAATTCTAGCTCACAATGCAAATGCCAAATATTTGCCGCCCTGGGGCAAGTGTCTCATGCAAATGTCTTAAAAGTAAAAATAATAGATGATTGTGTTTAGGGTGGATGTGGATATGGATGTGAATGATATGGAAAGTGCACCCCCGGCGTGAATATCGCTCTTGGACAAATCACAGCACATGTTGGCATTAGCTACAAATTATGAGCAGACAAGTGCAGCACAAGGAGTCAGAAGGAGGCGTACATCGATGCAGGACATTGGGACACACTCGAGAAATACGAAAGACACATTTTATTGATGTTAATTTAATGCAAAAAAATAAAACAGGCGGCGCTGCAGCGGAAATAAAAAGAAAAGACGAAGCCAGGCCAGGCGAGACCGAAATAAAAGATTTGCATATAAACAGGCGTCGATACACACACAACAGATACATATATATATATATATACTAGCTGACCCGGCCACGCGTTGCTGTGGCTTCTTATGATATTCTCTTGAAGACGTTCGTTACACTGTTCTTGAGATTCTTGTGCATGACCTTCTGCTGTCCTGATTCTTTGAGCTGGATTTCTTGATTCAATTTGTTCTGCCAACTGATGGGCTCTTTTAATACGTTTGCGTCGTGCCTCTCTGGTGCTCGCGTTGTTGAGGTTAGACAAAAATGGTCTGGTAGTTTAATGCATTGCGTATTTGGTTGCAGTTCTACAAAAAACGATCAAGTGACTGTTTTTGTTTTTTCTTTTTTTTACTAAAATATAGTAAATACCGTTAGCACAACAACAATACGTGTGTTTCCATGTCGGCTTTACTCTCGTCCGTGTCTGTGTTTGTGTGAGTGAGTGTGTCTATTTCTTCAGTATGTGTGTGTGTGGGGGGGGGGCTAATATTCCGATTGCAGCTTATCGATTAATAGCAAGCTTCAATCGAGCGTGCTGCCAACCTTTGTCAAATAATAACAGACAAATAATTAGCAATAAATTAAAATTGCGACTATAATTTGAGATTTAAACTATCCTATCTCTCAAGTTAGATCGAACTGCACATGATGTGCGAATTTTAATATAATCGGTTAAGTGGTTTATTTATCGATTAATAGCAAGCTTCAATCGAGCGTGCTGCCAACCTTTGTCAAATAATAACAGACAAATAATTAGCAATAAATTAAAATTGCGACTATAATTTGAGATTTAAACTATCCTATCTCTCAAGTTAGATCGAACTGCACATGATGTGCGAATTTTAATATAATCGGTTAAGTGGTTTAGGAGTCCATTGAGGACAAACATTGTGACACGAGATTTATATATATTAAGAAGATATATATAGAGAGAGAGTCAGACACAAACTACGAGTACAGACAACGGCATACGCCAAACATTTGCATAACAGACGGGACCCGAAACTGTCATTGCCAAGGTTTTACATCCGCTTGCCGCAATCATCGTCTGTGTCGTTGGCCGAATGGGGAATGCACGGCCGGAGGTGGGGGGAAGACAGGGCGAGGGGAGTGTGCCCCGTCCATCAATAATATTTATGGCGTCGTCTCATTCTTAAATTGTCCACGCGACATATGCAAGTGGATATTGCTCTATTTTCAAGTGGATGCCGCTTCCATGCGAGTATACCCATAACACTTGCGAGTACCCGTCCAAGAGCTGTGAGCGAATATTCGAAGTAGAAGAAGAGGAATATTCGTATATCGTTTGTAAAAAGGCCGTTTTTGTTGCCAACAATTTATTGGCATGTGTAAACAGCCGACACTTCGCTGCGAGCTGCTTCCCCCAATTCACACCCCACACCTCGCACCACAGCAAAAGCATTTCAATATAATTGCAAATATTTAAATTCAATGCAAAGTCGTCTTATCGCCGCCCCGTCGTCGATGTGTGTAATATTGAGCGCTGAAATTTATTACCCATTGCGAGAAATCCGTATTGGAATATTGCAACAACTGTAGCCAAATGATGGGCTATCCGTTAACTCGTAATGTGTGCGCGCATAGGCGCTAATTATTTGGCTCAATTGATGGCCCGAATTCGCGTTGAATAAATAGCGTTGCGATGGGTTAATTAAATTCCTCTTGACAAACGACAGCTATTGATGGCTTGAGTTTTGGAAATAATTGCAAATCAACTGAAAGCCTGAAAATGAGTGAGTTTGAGATATATTTAGTTTATAATTATTGAATTAATTTAATTTAATTTGTTTACTATAAACATTCAATGATTAATATCGATTTTTTTTAATTAGTATTACACAAATCTTGTTTAAATCGTTATTGGAAAAGAGCTAAAAATGAATTCGTTAAAAAAAATTTCGAATTTTTATAACAAAACAACTATAGAGATTTGAATAAAAATTTGTAAGTCGAAATTATATATTAAATTATGTATTGATTCACAAAGAAATAAAATTTTGATATGTTTGCTTAAATTCAAAATTGATATATAATATCATTTACAAATTTTTTAAATTATTATATTAAAAATCTTCAAATCGATTTTCACATCTTACATCTTACTTATAGAATGTAATCATGTTAATATAAATTTGTAATATTTGTGCTTAAATAGCTGAAAATAAATTTATAAATACTGATATCGCTTTAAATTTTATGCAAATTATTATTATAAAAATCTTGTATGCGTAAATTTGATTTTCAATTTCTGGGATGTTTAAAAGCGCAGCATAAACTTACTTTATATCAAAAATTTTAATCTTTGTATCGGAGTTGCCTGCTCCGCAGCTTGTTCCTTGGAAACGCTCACCAGTATGTTTATAAATATTGTACTTGCGCTGAAGCGCATAAATAATTTACACAAATCACCCACTAAGCTTGCTGCCACAGTTCAAGGCAGCCACTGCAACCATCAATTCCCCACTCCACTCCACAACAATCCCTGTCACAGAAAGCGCTCCCGTTCCGATCCAGGGCTGGCTTGCCACACACATTTTTGATAGATTTGGCTGGCTGGGTGGCATGCAGCGCATGTAAACATCGGCTTTTGTTAATCAAATTAAGTGCAAGTTAATGTGCGCACCACCCACAAATGTAGCCAGGCCACAAAGCTCATAGCTCCATCGAGCTCAAGAATTATTGCAGAACACTATTCGATTTAACTTGGTTGCTTCACTTTGTTTGCCCACTCGAAAATGATGAATAATAAATTGCTAATCATAAATATTGCGAAATCAGGCGATGAAATGAGCAGCAGCCATCGCAAAGCTTTGCTTGAAGTGAACAAAAAAAAAGAAAAAAATACCGCCAATAGCTGTGCGCTCGTTTTCCGTCGCTGTTAAGCAATACAATGCCAAAAGTACACATTGTTAAATTGAAAGGAAACAAATGTAAAATTTATACAGCTGCAGTGGCCCCCAATGCTGGCCACAGCGGGAGGCTTGGACCTGCCCCATTGAATGTGCTGCTCCCGCAGCGCATGCAAAATCAAAGATTACTTAGCGATGGGTGGAGCGCACAGAATGGAAGCAGCGGCGGGATAAGAAGCGATAGATGGAGCTGGAGCTGATGCTGGCAGGCGCCTCTAATGGTCTACAAAGTTTGCTCAATTTGCCAACAGGCAGAAACAGTTTTTCATCCATTTTTCGTTTATTTTATGGGTTTCTTTGCATTAGCGAGTGTAAAGAATTAAAACTTGCACCATTTTTTATACTTCGGCTTTGATAATTTTTAAATTCGCAGAGGCATCGTTTTTGCTTAAGCTGTTAATTATTGTTTAAACATTCGACTAAAGTTAATTCGCTCATAATCTTCTTTGCAAAGTGTGTACAGCGAATATCATATTCTCCAGAAAAAGCATTCGCATGCTGCTCGTGATCAGCATAAAGCCCAAACATTTGAAACTTAACTCCAAGCATAACTTCTGCAACACCTTAAATGTCATGTCTTCCCCTTGGACAATTCGACCTTTGTCTTGAACATCGGAAGCTGCTTGGTGTTCCACAAAAACTCCATTTAGAGTAAAAGTGTTCATTATGCCGTGCACCCAGAACATGTGTCTTGAATTCCTTATCAAATTTTTGCAGCTAAGAGTAAAAATACTTTAATTGAAATAGGAGTTATGAAAGCAGTTTTAAGCAAGGGTTGCTTGTAGTTTAAAAGGTATAGAGCATACATTTTATTTAAGCATTTCTCGAAATTTCTGGACTTGCCAACCGCAGCAGGGATTACGCAAGTTGGCCACAAAATCGTGTTTCACCTGAAACCCCCAATCGATCATATCTGGTGGGCATAATGACGCAACAATCGTTAACTGGTCGAGCCCTGGCAGCTGACATGCAACTCCGACAACAGCCTACTTGCAACTCGTACTCCGTTCCCCGCTGGCTTACTAATTAGCGCTCAGAAATCAATACAATCTGAACTGGTTGCTGCATCGCCATCGTCAACGCAATCAGATTCATTGGGTTACGTGTTGTGCCAGACAAATGCTGTTGCGATTGTTCCGGAGCAATCAACACGAATCTGAGCTAAGGCCAACTCCGACTCCGATACTGAGTCTAGTGGAGTGGAATGAAGTGACCAGCGGCAGCAGCAGCTGACAACCTTCTCATGAGGCAGCCAAAAATTGTCGGCCAAAAATCGGTTCTGCCATTGCCTGACCAAATCATGTACAAAAGTCAAGTGCAGCACTCTATTGGCAACAGTCACAGTCACAGTTCGTTAGCAGCCACAGTAAACACTAAACAGCAGCAGCAGCAGTAGCAGCAGCAAAGTTAATGGTAACCAAGAAAGCGAGAGGTAAGTTGTGGTCTCAGTTATATTTCCTGCATTTCGAATCAGCAACAAAGCACTTTTAATTAAATTTCCTGTTCGATACAAACGCAAAAACATTGCCTACTTTTATGCGACCCCACGCACATGCACAGAGACACACACACACACTCTCACAATGTCTCACAGCCAGCAATCACACACACCAACTCACAACCACAACGTTTTCAGTAAAACAATGGTTGCAACAACAGCATAAACAACAACAATTTGAGGCGTCTCAGCCCGAAGCAGCTGCTCACTCCAAACGCTCAAAGATCACGCAGAAGCGCAAGGCGGAAAAGACGCTCCCCTATAAAGTTGAAACCCGAATACACTTTCATTGCTATTTTGATTTTGAAAAATAATTTAAAAATTATTTTGCTCGTTACTAAATTGCAAACATGTAACCATATATTTATAAATTCAATTCGAACCACAATAAAATATTAGTAATTTTAGATTTGAGTGAAAGAAAGTAATTTAACACATTAAGCTGTCTTTATATTATTTATACAGAAATATTAATTACTAATCAATTTATTAAAAGGCCAAAGAAATTATGGAAGAAAGCTAAAAATTGAAATACAAATGTTGGTCGATTAAATTCGTAGTCCATTCGTTATATTCTGATATAATAACTCGTTTTTTGTCCAAAGAGGAAAATTCAAAAGAATTTAAATAATTCAAATACAATACCATATGGTAAATGTACCCTTTGAGAGGGTATTCAATGCCCGGCATGAAGATGCTGTTGCTGCTATTGCAGCTGCTGTTGCCATTGAGGACAGCAAAATGGAGCTGCGAATTGTTGACGCATGGAGCGGAAATGCAAGCTAAGTTGGTTTCATGTTGTTGCTGCTGTGGTCGTTGCTGTTGTTGTTGTTGTTGTTGGTGATGCCGCTGTTGTTTCTAGTGGCATGGCCCATGAATATTCATGGTGGTTGCCGAGGCAGTCATTCATTCATTCGTGATTTCACGCAACCGGCAAACAGAGCTGAGCACAACAGAGCAGAGCAGAGCAGAGAAACGACGACGGCAGACAAAACATGAAATCATATAAATAAACAAATGTCAGCAGCGTCGGAGGAGAACGCCAAGAAATTGGCGTGAAAATAAATCAAGAAACAAATTGGAAAATTTGTTATTTCGCCAAAGCAGACAAGATACAACAAACGGGCAGACAGACGGACTGATAACAAACCAAGTGGAAGAGTGTTCTTCTTTCTTGTACTTAGAACCGGAGTTGTGCAGAATTCAAATGAATCGACTGAAAGGGGTCACAATAAATTTAAATACTTGTAATCAATAGGGTTAAGCATGGAGTCAAATGCGAGCAGAGGCCACAAAATGTAGGGCTTTGCAGATAAAAGGTTGAGCATCGAGTTGCAACTGGTGAAACCAGACCGATTGTCCTACAAAGTGAAGGCCAATTAAAATGTCCTCTAGGCCGTTTTGCAATTTAATTAACACGCAAAAGCTGCAAATATATATATGTGTGTATATGTACTCGAACACTCGTATATAGCCCGCAGCAACAACAAAGAGCGAGCTCTTGAGCCACATAAAAGGCATCCGGGAATGGCGGTCAGAAGCTGAAAATGTAACTCTGGGCGCTATAAGAGCATAAAAATCGTTTATTTAATTGTAAAATATACATATTTAAATAATACCCATTAAAATGCAGTAGCAGATCGGTCGCTTAAGACCCGCCCCGCCCAGCACCAGCCCCGCCCATATCAGCTGCCAAAGGTAATCAACTGAGCGAGAGGCGAATAAAAAATAAAAACTGAAATAAAAAACGAAACTGCATTAAAAAACCCTTTTAATGTTGCCCATGTGCACGAGGTCCACGTCTGAATGGCAACTGTTTCTGGGTGCAGATTCGATGTTCGTAGTATTCGGGACTCGGGTGAATGTCTGCAACTCCGGGAACTGCGTCTGCGTCTCGCCAGGAGTCTGGGCAGCTCTTTTGTGTGCTGTTCTGTGCTGTGTGTGGCAAGGCAGCAGAAGGGGAGGGATGCGGGGCAATGGGCATTTACTTTGAGTGCACTGCGCTCATTTAAATGCAAATTTAAATGAAATTTTAATCCAGTTTAAGGACTCTCCGCTCTACGCAACGAAACCTTTTGATGTTGCGCCAGCTGCCCGCCTGCAGCATCATCATCATCGATGCTGCCCCAATTGCCGCCCTCCTCGCTCCCCGCTCCTCTTTCCTCGCACTCACTCAATTTGACCCAACCTGGACAATGCAACCTTATAGTAATGAATCGGTTTGTTGTAAAACTTAATGCTCCTGTTTGGTCGCATGTATGTAAGTGGCTCAATGAAGCAGACGGATTGGACACTGCAACGGTGAGCTCTACTTAAAGGAGGCTCAACAACATATATTTTTGTACATAATTTCATTTAATGTGCGCCCAATCAGTCCATGTAGAATCTGTTCTCAATGCCATTTGCCGCCATTATATCTTTCCATCGCTGTGCCATGGAACAACTATCACGGTCCTCTGGGGAGTCCATCTCGTCTGGTTCTAGTTCGAGATCCAACTCTGGTGGCGGGGTATTCGTAACCATTTTTACCGTGTGAAACTCACATCGCTTGCAATAGATCTCCTTTATGTGGCGTGGTTCGAATTGGCGATCGCAGATGATGCATCCTCGATACGACAAGCGGCAGTGCTTGCAGCGATGCTCCTGCTGGGAGAGTTCGTGCCACAGGTAGCGACGATAACAGTTGCTGCACAAATACAAACGGCAGTCGCAATCGTATAAGTTCATTGTGCTGCAAGTTGCAAGATGATGAAAACAAGAAATGGCAACTTGAAATATTAATTTAATATTTACCCTTGCAATTTGGTTTTATTGAATTCGGTTGAGCTTCTTTTGTGTGGCAAATATAATCAACTCACTCTGATTTTCATATTTCATAGACTACTTTATAAAAAAATTAATCATTATATTGGGAGCGTACAATTACGCCGCTCTTATGATGTATTTAAATTTCAGTCTATTAATAAGAAGGCTGGCACTGAGAAAAAAATATCGATCTATCTGCGTGAAACTATTTTATGTTACTAAAATCGAAGTGGATTACGGGAATGCAGCTTTAATGTTTTTTTTTTACTGTGAATTGGGATTGATACAAATTTGAATAGAGACAACAATATAAAACAATTGTTATATTTATGTATACATATTATTTTACTACACAATACATTAAAATACAACATGCGAAAAGGGGTCGATATCGTTAATGACTCATAGGTATAATATTATATAATATTCTAGAAAAAGAGAATCACTTTTTGTACAATTGCAGAGAAATATGTTATGAATCTCAAATTTGACATACGCTCAGTGTATTCTTAACCAAATTATGCGCAACTTTAATGCCTCATTTGTGACGGGAATTTGCCGTCGAGATTTACTTATTCCATATGTCCTTCAATCTTCAGCGCTTTTATCCGGCAATCTGAGCATATACACACATTTATTGCTGCTTCGTTCTTGGTTCGTTCGCACTCACACACATGCAGTAAACACACAGCAACACACACGCTCAATCACTTATACGGCATAATTTACATGACATTAAAAACGGCAATAATGATTTATTGTTGTACGAAGTTGTGCCGCAGCAGACGCGCCACAAAAACATATTTAAAACGACATATTTATGCTTAATGAACAGTAAACTGATACGAGGCTGCAATCGGAAAGGCTGCATAATATAATATTCATAAGCGCTTAATATCATATCGAAAAGGCCATATAAAATTATGAGTTGCAAATAATTTTATGACCCTGTAGCTTAATTAGTCCGTGATAACATTAAAGCCAAATGGCTTTTAGTCATCAAGTGAATAATGTGGTATGAATTTAATACTAAACGTAACCATTTTATATTGAAATCGATTAACATAACCTATCGATAACACGATTGTGCAATTCGCAGCGCAGCCTGAAAGTATGCAGCACGAAGAGTCACAAAGCACTTCGTCAAGAACGATGACGAGCTGGGATGGCAGCAACGATTCGCTGACAGCATCGACGGCATCGCTGCAACAGCAGCAACAACAACCTCTAACATCGCCGCGAAGCGAGTCGAGACCCCGAGCTGGACCAGGACTTTTGCTATTTCCTGGTACCGCTCAAAGGCATCACGAAAATCAGGCATCGAGGCACCAAACAACGAATACGACAACACGTAATGCGGATCGTAATGAGGACGAAGTGGTTACTAATCAACGGAAACCGTACAGCATTCGCAGTTTTCGTCGACCGCCGCTTTGGCAGCCTCCGCCAGCGAAGCAAACAAAGGCGACGGAGGCAGAGACGCCACAGGGGACTGCATCACAAGAGGAATGCGGCATTGAGAATAAAGCTTACATTGCAAAAGCGCAGGCATTCATAATCGAGTTTCTGCAAGGCTCGTCCATACACGGTTTCATCTACCTGGCCAAATTTGGACTCAACTTTTTGGAACGGTGAGTTTGGTGGAGCAAACACAGAACTGAAATGCTCTTCTCGCAACTAGCAAATCACGAGAACTTGCACATACTCCAAATGACAATTTTTAAAAGCCATACTTTCATTTACGTATTTTGAATATTTATGTTTTAAATATTTTTAAAATACATGAAAGCAAAACTTTTATTTCGTTTAGTGAGAATAGACATTTTAAAAACTTAATATATTTCAGAAAACAAAATATTATTTTATTTTATGTTAAATCAAACCAAAACAAACTAAGATAATTATGTATTTAACATCGTTTAGTAAACATATCATGAGAAGTTGTAAATTGCCATTTTAAAAGCAATGCTTTTATTAATTTATTTTTAATATAATTAATATTTTTATTTTATTTGATATAAAGTCAGAGCAAAACTGGCTAGGCTTAATATTCATTTAATTTCGATTAGCGAACATATCATGAACAGTTTTAATCGGTATTTATTTTTATATAATTTTTGTATTAAACCAAAACTAGCTTAATTAGTGGCATTCCAAAAGCAATTATTTTATTAATTTATTTGTAATATAATTAATATTTGTACTTTCTTTGATATAAAGTCAGAGCAACACTGGCTTAATAATATCTAATAATATATTCTCAATATATTCTCATTTTAAAAGCGTAATTCATTTTTTGATAAAATATTAAATTTTATTATTATTACATAAATCAAACAAAAACTAGATTAGATACATATATTTTTAATTTAATTTAGTAAAATTAATGTTGAAGTTGGAATTCAGAACACAGATTCGCTGTTTCATAGTGTCCAATACTTTCAACCAATTAATTTTCAAATTAATTGAAAGCAAAACCTCATTACAGCCTACCAAGAGAAATCGCAACCGAAACTTTTGCTTTCGCTTTGGTTTTGGTTTTAGTCTTGTGGGCCAAAGAGCGCAAACTATTAAATGACACAAAACTATAAGTCGTGGACTTAAAATCTTCTAAAGCACTCGCACGTGCCGGGCAAGACTTTGAGATTCCAACGCCAACTCCAACTCCAGCTCCAGCTCCAGCTCCAGCTCCAACTACGATCTCGCTGGCATATGGCAAAGCCCCAAAGGGATGTGCGTGCCTATGCAGACAGTGGGAAGTTCTCGTTCCCCCCTCGCATGCATAAAATTACACATGAGCAACAAATTTTTCTACATCTTTTGTGTGCGTGGGGAAGTATTATTTTTGCCGTTGGAATTCGTATTTGGTGAAGCAGCAGAGCAATAAATCCTAAAAACTGACATGACATGACAAACAGGATTACACGGAATGTCTGGCAAGGCTTAAATTGGTAACACACTCCATGCCAAGTGCGGGGCAGGCGGGACAAGAAGGGGGGCCTGGCCTTGTGGGAACTGTCAGCATAACAAAAATGGACCACAGCCAACCCGCAGCTGAGGGTTAATTAGTGGATAACAGAACCTGGCACGCCAGACTTAACTCCAATCCACTGCTCCATGGCTGGCTCCATTACAATTTTTGTTAGTTTTCCGGATGCAGGAGACAGGTGTTCAATGTGCCACTGACGAGGGAACGGGAAGTGGCAGATTCGAGCTGTGCCGCACGCAAAGCCAGGCTCTAATTAATACAGCACCCTCCGCTTCCATCGCAATGATTTGTGCTGCCAGCAATTTTATTTATTTATTTCCGCACTTCACTTTGATTTATTCACGTTCGCTTTCACATAAGCAGGGTAGCGCGTGTTCGACTAGTGGTTACCCGGTACTGAATACACAAGTGGTTCCTTAATTGCAAAAATATTATTTAATTTAAATATATGTACATTATTGTATATTTATGAATTCGAGCAATATTAAGAAATATAAACAGAACTTTGTTTCACATCACTTAACCAATCTAGAAAGTTAGTTTTAATTAATGTAATATTTGTTTGCCAAATGAATTGCAATACCCTGCACTAGAGTAAACAAATTATCATTTGAATAGAAAGTTTGAAAGTAAGCAGCTTTTGTTGCCAACAGAAATATTAGTGCGGAAAAATACATAAAAAAAGAGTCTGCGTCGTTGACATGAAAAAATCTCAATCCCAAAAACGTTGATATGGCAACAGCTGAACTCAAGGGGATGGATGAACACTCGTTCAGGTGCATGACTGCATAATCCGGAGCCAACGTAAGCACCAGAATTCAAATAGGGATCAGGATTCCCTACAACGAACAAAAATGCACAACGCTCAAATACATGTGAAATGCGGATGGTTTTTAAGGAGGGTTTTTGGTCGAGTGGCACCAAAGGAGAAGCATTTATTTACGCGTATTACATGCATTTATTTTAACGAACCGCAAATAGTTTGTTAAATGAAATCGAAAGCATTTTAATGAGCATTTGTGTGGAAACAATAAGCTTGTTGAAACTGAATCAACTTGTAATTTAAATTATATTCAAAAGTAGATTTGCTCTCAACGAGTAAAATTACTTATAATCTACGCGAAGTGGTGAAAACAAACCCTTTAGCATACACATTTCACTTATTACAGAACTCCCATCCATATCCATACTCGTATGTGAACGTGAATGCATCACTGAACTCCATTCACGCACAAATTTTATTCATATGAGTGCTGAGAGATGATGAAACAAACCAAATGACTGACAGACAGACAGACTGATGGACGGGCAAACAAGTTGAGCCCGACATACGCACTATATACGAGTATATGCATTGTTCTGTGACAGCCAAAGAATTTTCGTTGTCTAACATTTTCAAAATCGGTCCGGTAGTACTCTGGTAGCAAGGGGAAAACAACGGACATTCCAAGCCCCGTCATAACAATAAAGTGAATGAGTAAAATCCTTTCAAAAGACTCTGCTCAACTCGCAGATATCCTGTCAAAAGCCACACGATACACTAAAATATTTCTAATTATGGATTACAAAAATATTTCAAAATGTAGTAACTTTTCAGTTAATGATATTTGTAATTAGACACAAATATTTCAAGCTAGTTAAAAATAATTCTAATTATGCAAATTTTGCGGCGAATTGATTTTCTATCTTATTAGGTAGATACATAAAAATATTTCTATATAATAATAATAATATTTATATATCAAATATATTATGCTTGTTATCTCTAACTTGTTATAAAAATAATCTAGATGAACATTCATTTAGTTTACCCTTCTGGCTTAATTTTCACAGGGTACAATAACCGAAAATGGAGAAGTTTACAGAGCTGTGACAATTTGAAATTTGAAATAATTTGATGCAGAAGCGGAAAGTGTTGAGCATTCTTGCAGGGAAATGTTGGAAAATTAAAAGCCAAGTAGCTGTTACAGCAACGAAGTGTCCACACGTCCCACTGTATGACAGTGTGTGTGTGCGTGTGTGTGTGTGTGGGTGTGTGACAGTGCTGAAGGCTTTATGAGCCATTGCTGGCGTCAAAATGTCATCATTGTGTGGCGAAGCACTCGGAGAGGAATTCAGCGAGGATTTGCTGGCTTTTGTCAGACTTGTTATGGCTACTCTCTGTCTCTGTCTCAGTCTCAGTCTCTGTCTCTATCTCTCTCTATGTCTATGCGAGTGTGAGTGCTGTCTATTTGGGCTGTCGTCGCTCTTGCAACAAATAATAAAAATGGGGCGACTGAGAAAGGGTTTAAGCCAGCGTCGCCTGCCGTTCATTGACTCCTTTCCCAACTTGCCAGCCATAATTCTTTTGTCGCGCATATTTCGCCTGATGCTTACCAAAAATTTACACGCAATAGATTTTTATGTGCATTGCCAGAATGCACACGCAAAAAATGATTGGAAGCCATATATCATTTCGAAATTCTTTTGCTTTTGTCATGCCGCCTCTTTTTCTGTTTTCTGTTTTCTTGATTGTGTTTTTTAATATCTAATTTTTTTATAGGATGCTCTGGTTTGCATTTATATGCGTTGCCCTCTTCAGCATCATCTCGTTGAGCCAACGCACTTGGCAACGGTTTCAGACTTCGCCCATGGTCATCTCGATGGATCGCAACAAACTTGTGTGGAACACCAGCTTTCCATCGTTGACTGTCTGTCCGCATAAGCGCATCGACGAACTCAAAGTAGATGATTACATACTGTAAGAAATTTGAATAAAACTTCCTAAGATAAAATATTTTTTTTAGAATTTAATTACACATATTAATGTTGTATAATTTGATTTCATATTTGCACTTCAACAGTTGAGTATAAATTGAAAATAAAATCATAAATTAATATTTCATACTAATAGAATAATTAAATTTCGAAAAAATTAAATTTATTCTATCTGCAAAAGTATCAATAGTAAATTTTATTTATTCTAAAATAAAAATCTTCATTGCATGTCTCTTCATATACATGTTATATTCTTTACTCGCAGTGCACACATCGAAGAGTTCGAGGATGACGAGGATAAGGACAATTTCCGGGACTTTATTGAGAAACTTGCGAGTCTCACATATGACAATTTGGAAACTCTGCCGCTGAACAAGTCGTATGGCATCGATAGCAACAATTACTTGGATATACTCTATGAATTGAAATGGCCCTTCGAACCGGAAATCAGCAGCGGCGCCGCCGTCAAAATGTTCATCTACGAGACACAAACGGAGTTTGGCATTTGCCATTCGGTCAACTCCTTGGTGGCCAGATACAACTCTTTTCCGTGAGTACTCGTTGGCATTGATTTTATGGGAATGTCAAAAAAAAAACATTTAACTAACTGGCAGATATTGGCGTGCTAACGAATGGAATCTATTGGATCATGGGGATCGAGTGACAGTTCATCCGTTGGATGGCGAGATCTATGCCCAGATTATAAATCTGTCCACGGCTTACGATGTCTACTTTCATGGACCTGGCGATGTGCCCAGCATATCGAAGCAACGTTACACCTTCCCCGAGAGCGATTACACCACGGTGGAACTGATCGCCCTCGAAATCTATACGAATGAGGAGGCCAGAGCGTAACTGGAACTACTACTATTATTTTCGATATTTTAGATTTTTCAATATTTTTGTTTTGTTCTTAATATTATTATATTTCTTCTTTATCGACTGTTTATAGTTAACGCCTAATAAGGAGCTAATTAAATATTTTATGTTAGGTTCACTACGAAGCAGCGAAAGTGCCGCTTTCAGTACGAGGCCGACGATATGCAGACGGTTCCCATTTACAGCTTTGGTCTGTGCCTCTCCGAGTGCCGCATGTTCTTTGCCCTTCGGATCTGCGGTTGCGTTCCGCATTTTTATCGCAATCGCTGTAAGTTAACCTGCTCCCCCAATGGCTGCTAAAGGCAACCGCCCAATTATTTATCATTGTCCAATTTTAATCATATTGCCCAGCTCAGCCTCGTCCTCATCTGCGTCCTCATCCGCATGCCCGGGAAGCATGTGCCTCGTTCACATAGTTGCACTTAATTGTTCCCATTAAATTTAACTTTTATGTGTCGACGCTGCGCTGCGCATTTTACGGCGCAAATTTGCTCATAAAATGTTTAAATAGTTCCACTTCAAGTTTTCACGACTCCCCTACCTATTTATCCACCTATCTATCTCACTTTCACTTTGTATCTCCATCTCTTTCAGTGCGCAGTGGCCGTCGCCTGCCGGTGTGCGGTCTAGAAGGCATCGGTTGCCTGGTCAAAATTAAACGTGAGCATTTTTTTCGACTTTGAGCACATGCAAATATTTGACTTGAGAATTTCCCAAAAAACAAATTCTTATTACAAAAATATTTGTACGTTGAACGTGACCATCGTTTTATTTTCCAGTTGTAGCTGGTCAGTAAAGATGCCAAGTCTAACAATTCCCTGAGAGAATGCGACTAGATATTCAAATATTAATGAATATCAAGTAGCTTCGGCACTAATCGCACATTACAAAACCCATTTATTAATTTAAAAAATTTTAAATTTCCATCATGCTGCCTGCCGCAAAAAAGGCGAGATTATATCCTTAAAGTCGGACAAATACAAAATCAATTGCAATTGCTTGGCCAACTGTGATGACTCCAACTTTTTTGTACAATCCTATGTAAGTAGCACAATCATTACAATAATAATAACAATAACAGCAGCAAGTTTGAACATTGTTCACAACTGCACAATTAATACCCTGTAAGCAGTAGTTAAATGTTCAACATCTAAATGTAGTTTCAAATTTCGATATGAATTTACTATAAGTTCGATATTGAGATTAATTTGTACCAAATTATTTTTTGATAAGAGGTTGTATATATTTTTGTAATATTGAATTTAAATTCATTTGCAGTGCAAAACATTCTGCAGCCATTTTTATTGAAAAATTTTTGATTTTGTACTCACATTTAATACACCCGCCTTAAGCAGTTAAGTGCGGAGTATTTTTGTGGAGTTTCCGAAATGTGTGTTTGAAAATGTTAGCAACAAAAGCGACATCTATCGCTCGTTAAAGCTGCAGGACGCAGCGTCAAGTGGCCAGAAAAGCATTTGAGGCGTCTCCGAGTCTCCTAGTCTCGTAGTCTGGCAGTTCTTGGAGCCTGTAGCTTGTTGGCTTGTTAGCTTGCTTGTTGGTTTGTTGGCGTCTTGAAATGTTAAAGGCACAAACATCGAAATTGTTGACCGAGGCCGTAAAAAATAATAAGCGCAAAAAGTTGTTCGGCAACGGGCGCCTTGAAATATGCAATTACTATTTCTGCGCTGTTCTGTTTTGTTCGGGACGCTTCGGCAACTGTAAACTGTAAACTGCAAACTCGACGCAGCTCAAAGTTTTGTTTAACTTTTTTTTTTCGCGGCGAAACTTTTTACATTTAATAATAATTTCAGCTTACTTGACTTGTTACACTCTTGTTCTTGTTGTTGTTGTTGTTGTTCTCCTTCTGGTTCTTGTTGTTGCCACACACTTCACTTGCCTTCTTTTTGTTTTTGGCCATTCCGCAGAGGTCGCGCGTCTGGTTCCTGGGCGCTAATCTGCAATGGGGCATTATTGATTATCCCAAAATGCAGCTGCGTCGCGACGTGCTCTTCTCCTTTGCCGACGTCTTGGGTAAGTCAACTGTGTCCCACATCTCCCATCCCAGAATTAACATTTGTTTTGTAATTTAATGCTAATGCTTGCAGTTTATATTGGCGGTCTAGTTGGCTTCTTCCTCGGCTGCAGTGCGCTCAGCTTTACGGAGATTATCTATTTTTTTACGGCTCGACTGGTGCGTCGCATGTTCTGCAATTAAATATTACAATTCAAAACTCTCGTTGCAAATAAAAACAATGTTTATTGGCCGCACATCAGCAGCGTGTTCAATCAATAATAATAAAATATATTTGTGCAAAGTTGGCAAAAATGATTCAGGGACGGCACAAATACAATAGCAAGCATATTACAACCCCCCTTTTTTCTATGCTGCTTGGCATTTCAATGAACTGCCGTTTTGTCTCTGCGGGTCAGAGGTCTCAAGTCTCAGGTCTGACGTCTGTCGTCTGTCGACTGTCGACTGTCGACTGTTGTCTATTTTGTCTGTCGTCTGGCCATTCATTCAGCTGGCAGATTCCTCGACAAATTAGGCGCATTTTCGCATTTCTGCAAACCTTGTCGATTTTTATTAGGGGCTCGCCCGACATCGTTCTCGAGAACAACAACTAAAATTTATTATTTGTTGTCCGTTTCTCAGCAAATAATTTGTAGTGGCAAGTTATTTAGTCCATTGAGTTGTTTACTTTGTTTTAGGGTCAACACGGGCAGCTCGATTCAGTTTGCCACTAATCGAATCAGCAGGCGAAACTTCACTGATGACCCTCGCTTGACTTTTGTTTGTTACATATTTTGCACATATGACTGAGCTCGAACTACAACTGACAAGTTAACTTTTCCTCCGAATTTCTGCCATGTCATCGGTAATGAGCAATGGACTCCGAGATTTGGGTCAACAATTGGGGAGCAGCGGGCAAGACAAACACTACTTAACGATTTCACAACCCTCGCGATTCGTTGAGGACTTTAACCAACCCCCCGGGTTGAACACAATAGGAAATCTACATTTGAATGTCATGCTAAATAGCAAAGATTTTTAATATTTTTTATGCGTAAAATAAAGTGTAAAACCAAAGTAACACTCACGCTTTGAAAATGTCTTTTGCTGCTGTTCCCCTTCGACACAATCAAAACTCAAAGGAATTGTCAGCGGCAAAGCTTTTTTGCACCTTTGCTGAACTTCCTGAACGTCCGGAGCATCAATGGCAACCGCAATCCTCGTGGGGGTTGTCACCACCAACGCCCCCAAAACGCATGCATTAAACATGCGAGTACTATATGAACGTATTTATGAATGGCAATGGGAGGGATGCAGCCTCATTGGCCAATGGCGGGGGTTGTGGACATAATTCCAGACACTGCAGACTTTGAAGTTGCCCTTGTGAGGACACCAAAACACAAAAAAAAGGGTGGCATTATTCTTTTCCGCATAAATTTTGGAATTATTGAAATTTATGTTTGAATTGCGTGCAGAAGAGGCGAAGCTGAGTGTGTTTCTATTTATGAGCCGGCAATTCATCACTCTGTTGATGACCTTTATTGTTTGATAATCACATACTAATGCCGAGAGCTTACCGATAAGAATACTACATTTAAAAGGCGCATGACAATAGAACGACTTAAGATATTATTACTCAAATCTATTCTTAGAATATATTAAATTTTCGAAGAGTAATTCAAATATCCCGCCGCTTTATCAGTTACAAAGCGCCATCTAGCGCATTTATATGGTGACTACACAACTGCGAAACGTTAAGTTGGCTGCGATTACATTCAATGTCTTCTAAACGATTAATCAATGAAACATCGAATGAATTCAAATACACATTTAATTTGTCAAAGATAATAATAAAAAGTTATTTAAATGCAATACGTCCACGAATTCAACTCGATGTTAACATTTGCAACTTACGGTCACCCTTAAGTTCAAAATTCACCATTTTAGAAATTAATTTCAATAGCCTCAGAGGATAAACTATTTGCTTTTTCATTTCAACTTTGTGAGCGCCGCGCAGGGCTGCAATATATCGATGTTGGAATTAATATCGATGACTGTAACATCGATTGCTGCGACGGTGCCATCGATGTTTCTCGAGCACGAAGAAGTAGAAAGGTGGAAGTTTCCACAAACAAAAATAGCCAGCAATTTCGCACAGAATGCACAAAAGTGCGCCACCTTGGCATTGCGTTTGCACTGCTGCTGCCACGACAGCAGCAACAGCAACAGAAAGTAGTCTTCAACGCGGCAGCAGCAGCAGCGATACTGCATCGACAAAATCAGTGATAAGGTCTGCAATGTGCGCAGCATCATTATCAACACCCCCTCCACCATCAGCTTCATCATCACCGTCACTACAACTACAACTACAACTACGACTATCATCCCCCGCCTCCCACAGTATTCAATGGCTACTTCTGGTGCTGATGATTCTGCTATTCATGCACGCAGTGCCGCCGGTCAATTCGACCCACATCAGTGGCGAATTCCACACGGCGGACTTCTTTCAGTTCCTCATCAAGTTTGGCTTTCAGAAGGCCGATCCGCCAGCGCCTCGCAGCATTCCATCCTATGGCTACATCTACGGCAATGTGACATCCCAGGATGTGTATAGTGCACCCGTTACGCTGGTCGTGCTGGACAAGTCCACGTTTGTGGATTTCTACAGCAATCGCACGTATCGCAATCGGGAGCTGGCCTGCTCCCGGATGTTCGCTCGCCTGCAACGGGTCGTCTACGATCCCGACTGCAATCCCCAGGGCAAGCGGGACTTCCTGCGCCGCGTGCCCTGCGCCCAAGGAGCGCTGTGTGTCGACGAGGATGCGCCCGCCCATGTCATAGCTGATCATCAGTTCACCTACGTTATCAACCTGGAGGCGGAACCACGGTAAGTACTGTGTACTATCTATACTGTACCATATGTATCACGATATCAGTTGTTCGATAAGCTACCGTCTGGCCACTCAATATATTCCAAGTGCTATCGCACTCTCCTCAGTAACTGATTTAATTTCGAAACTTAATATGCTTGTATAAATACACAAGAAACAATTAAAATTGGAAAATCCATATTATCTGAGTAGACTCGACTATACTATATATGTATATATACTGATAATATGACTCATCGTTGTCTAGCTTCTGGTATGTGGCATTGGTGGCCTGCTATCGCAATCGGACAACATGCCAGTGGCAAGCGCATGAGAGCCTCGCCAAGATGAGCAACCGGAGCAGCAGCATCCTCACAACGCTGCAATACAACATCAATCTGGTGAATGTGCATCCCAACAACTCGGCGGCACATTTGCTGACGTTCCAGTACTCGTACGATCAGCAGAATCTGCTGGAAATGTACCTCATCTTTATGCTCGTGTACATTGTGCTGCTGCCCATGCAAATCTATGCTGTGCGCCGCCAGAAGCATCCAGTGACCAAACTGTTCACGCTGAGTCTGCTCAGTGAATTTGTTAGCCTGGCGCTCATCACAGTGCATCTGCTGCGCTACGCCACCAACGGAGTCGGCGAGCCCAACATGCAGGCAGCGGGCGATGTACTGGACATCCTGAGTCGCACCACATTCATGCTGATACTGCTGCTGCTGGCCAAAGGCTGGGCTGTGACGCGGCAGCAAATCAGTCGCACCGGCTGGATCATCTTGATGTCCATCTGGGTGCCATACTGTGCATTCCACGTATTTCTCTACATCTGGGATCGGGTAAGTTCACAAGAAATTCATTTGGTTCTCTCTCCACATTGCATTCCGTTTAAACGATTTAATATTTGTTCGACAACTTTCATTGCAGACGGAAGTGGATATCATCTCCGATATTGATGAATACCAGACCTGGCCAGGCTGGATTGTTCTAATCCTGCGGTAGGTCACCAAACTCCTTACTTCGCAAGCATTCGTCCAACTTATGAACTCTACTTTTAGCACCATGTTCATGATGTGGTTTCTGTACGAGCTGCGTAACACCATGAAATATGAGCACTCCAGCAAGAAGCTGGACTTTCTGTTGCATCTGGGCGCCTCCAGCTTAGTGTGGTTCATTTATCTGCCCATTGTGGCGATTGTCGCGTTGCAGGTGAGCCCCATGTGGCGCTACAAGCTGTTGCAAGGCATCACCAATTCGGCCGACTGCATGGCCTACTGTGTGATGACCGGACTGCTGTGGCCCAATCGAGCCGGGCAATATCTGCTGCTGGCGGGCACCAAATATGCAGGTAAGACCATCAATCAATTAATATTACGCATCTGTTTAAACGATACATCTTTGCGGGCAGGCATGGATGAGCTGGACGAGTTTAACGAGGCGCCGCATATTGTTCGGGAACGGGAGCGACGTCGCAACTCGCCACCCGATGATATATCGATTGGGACGGCCAGTGGCGGCGGAGGACGCGGCATGGTGTTGTCCACGAGCATACCGCATTCGCTGAATGGCGATTTGCTGGAGGCCGAGGATATGGCTGCCGAGTTGCTCACTGATCTGAACAAAAATAGTCATATAGTGGCATAGTTTGTTAGTTGGTTAGTTGATTGATCAACGGCAGCAACGGGTTAATTACTAAGCTTAGTAGTCAAATGTGCTAAATGAAGGAAACGCAAGAATGTTAATCATACTACACTACACATACTACCTAATATTATATTATATTATATTATACTATATTTACATAAATGCATAGTTATATTCCACATAGACGTACACACTAACATACACACATATAGTTCATATATATATATATAGTTTTTAGCCGCCTACAACGAAGTCAGTGAGAGTGCAAAGTGCAGCAAAGATTGTTGTGTGATTTATCAAATACTTATGCTTGAATTTAATAATTAGTTCTGTTCATGAGATTTGTAAGCATACCTAGATATAAATAATTACGCATAGATTGACAAAAAGGAAACGCTTCAGAATTATTTCATTGTGGTATCTTAAGATTACATTTTAACAAAACTATAGTTAAGCTTTACGAGTACTATTTAGTATATGCATGTCGGACACTATCATTCATATGTAGCTACAATAGTATTTTGATAAGAACAAAACGGATGGATGTGAACGGAGAAGTTAACTATAAGCAACATGAAAAACATAAACCACAAACCACAATCGCAAACGAAAATGTGAAAGTTAAATAACAAGAGAACCCGAAAGCGAAATAAATAAATCAATCATTTTTCAACACGTACAATGATTAGAAGGCAAATGCTTTGACATATATTTACAGGACAAATCTGTTGCGGAAGGAGCCTTCAACGCAAAGCATTAATGGAAGTGCAGCATCTCGAGACAATCATTTACAGGAGTCTATAGGAGCTCCGACGTTTCACTCATACGATCACAACTCACTCCTGCGCTGGATTTCTTAATCTACATTGGGATGGCGAATTATAATCTGTCTATCATTGTTTCAATTTATCAATTACCGCAAATGAAACCTTGCAGACATCGCCAGCTCTCTTCCAGTTTTTACGTGAACACTTTTAAAACCGAGCTTGAGTTGGAGCACCTCAAAAGTCAACATCCGTGCCTTCACAAAATGAAAGTTATTAGCGCAGATTCGAGCTATCCGAAGAAACTTTCGGCCTAAATGTACATTTCCACCTGCTTCTTCACTCCTTTGGGTATTGCCTGATTATTTTGATCTTCCTGTTCTTCCTTAATATCAGCTTCTTTCGATTGGTTTCTAGTCACTCCTTCATTATGGTCGATTTGTTGCTCCTGCACCACTTTATCTCAGTCATTATGTTTCTTAGGCAACATTTTCACCTTCACAATTACCTTATTTCCGACAACGTTTAAATTACATATGACCAGATCTTGATTGTGATTGTCAATTGTCTTGTCAAGCGCAATTTTTAATAATCATGTAATAAGAAGAGATTTACATTTACCCTACAACTTACCATGTCGAAGATTTGGAACAGTTCCTGAAATATCACCAGCAATCAAGAAGGCAACTTCGAGTAAGTCATAAATAATTAAGATAACAACAACTTGCTAAAATACAACTACAGTTGAATCAAACGCACCTCTGACAATGAAGTCTCAGTTTTTTATTTTTAAAAACTCAAATACTCACATTTAAACACATGCATTGTATTATTCGAGTATTTATAGTATGTATACAAATTATGTTTATCTTATTTTCTTTTTTGGTTTTGCTAAAATCAACACAAACTCGCAAAATATTGAATATTTAATTTAAATACTTATTGCACCCGGTTGCTAATTTGCAGTTGCAATTTACAGTGCTGCTACATATAAACATACACATAATTATAAACATATAGCATTTTAGTATGTCAGCATAAGTTTAAGATTTCTATACACATCGACGGCATTTTCATTGAAATTGGCACTACGCGCTTAATATTTTATCGATTTTGAATAAGTTCATATTGTAAATAGCGTTTGTTATTCCATCAATTCAATATTTAAAAAATATATAGTAAAGAGAAATAAAAATTAAGAAATTGCATTTCATGTCCCGGTAATTATATTTCTTTTGGCGTTGAGATGGGCATCATATGATCAATGTAAGCACTTAAGAATTAAACAACATTTTTTTGGGGAATACATAAAAAAAAACATTTTGTACTTTGTAATTGAATTGAAATTGAAATGAATTTTGACTAAAAGCTATGCGTAGATTAAAGAGCTTTTAAAATATGTTTACCACGTCTACACGACCTGAAGAGTTACGATTAACAATTCACAATAAAGATTCGTGCAAACGCAGACTGAGATGGCAAATGAAGTTACAGTTACAACGGATGGCATTAAATTGGCAATGGGGTTCGCACTCAGGCGCCTCCCATAAAACGTCTGGACATTATCTTGTAAGTTTGTTTTTGGCTAAGCTTGCGAGTATTTGTGTAAGTGGTTATTTTGTTATTCATTAATCTACAAGAGCATGTAGGAATGATCACGTTCCAGGCGCGACTTGGCCCGCATTTGTATATTTCCCATCGGATCTGATGGTGGTGGAATGCCATTAATCTCATGTGTTGGCTCCTTGTAGAAGTATTCCGTGCGTCCGCATTTGTAGCCATAAAAGACAGAGTCATGAGATCTAAAAATCAAAGCAAGGCTTAAAATGTGATGATGACTTGGTTAAGCATTCTTTAGGACTTACCGGAGTATTAGGTCGGTGAGTTGACCACTTGGCTGCTGCAGATCACGATGCATACTCTCCAGCGTTGTCATCTCGAGCGGATTCCATGGTCCATTGCGCTGCAAGGCGTCCCACTTGGCGTCGATGCACATGAAGCTATAGTTGCTGCCATCCCGTTTATCGCCCTCCACATTGACATTCAGCGTTTGATTTAACAGCGATTCCATGTGCGGAAATTTCGCCACGCAAATGTCAAACTGGTGCCAAAAGAAGAAACAATTATTATATATTGGTATAAAGACTTTAAATTGTTTTATAGAGAATATCGTCGTTTTGATATTTTGTCGATTTTAAAACTTTGACTAACTTACCATCTTTTGCACAATTGTCTGCTGGCGACTGGCGCCCTCTTCCATCAGCAGGAGCAGCGTCATGTTCTGCTGTCCACATATGTATAGCTCTGTGCGCTGCAGTCCATCTGACTGCGTGGTTAACTGAGCTGGCGGTGCATTGGAGAAGGCAGCCAGCGCATCGACTGCGTCCTCGCACTTGAGTGAGTTACGCCGCGGAAACACTTTGCTGCTGGTCAACGGTGTCTGGATCTCAATGGGAGTCGTCTCATTTAATGCCAGCACAGATAGCTTCGCCATTAGCGGCGTCAACGGAACACCACCGCCTCCAGCACGACGCTGGCCGAGCGCTACATCCACGTTGCTGGACTCGCCGGCGGGTTTAAGCGGCAGACACATGGCGCGTTTATCCAGCGGCGTCTTGGCGGCAACATTAAGATTGCGATCGGCTGCTTCTGTTGAGTCTTCAGCTTGCTGTCGCATGTGCTCGTCCAGCTTCTGTATTTCGAGATTAAACTCCTGAAACTCGGCGACTAGTGCAGCCAACTCGGCATCCTGCGACGCCTGCTCGCTGGCGGCGCCCCAAAGCTTTCGATATTGCTCCAAGAACTGCTGGAACAAGCTGCCCGATATCTGCTGACCATTGGTATTGAAAACAGGATAGGTGGGATCTCCGATGGTCCGAGAGCTGCTGCGTTCGTCATTCTCTATGTAATCGGGCGAGACTTCGCTGCTGATGTCAGCCGTGACCCCGTTGCCATTGCGATTCACATCCGTCGTCGTCTTGAAGCTGTGCGTAAAATGGCCCAACTTTTTCGAAATGGCACGCAAGGCATCCTGGAGATCTGCGGAAGATTTGCGTCGCGTCAGCTGCTTGTGCGGATTGCCAATGAAGTTCTGAAAGAACTTCTCCACATCCAACTTCAGTGAGTTGCGACGCGACGACGATGCCGTCGCCGACGACGATTTACCATTGGAATTGTGCGCATCGGCCGCCAGTTCCTCATCCGGATTGGCGCAGATGGACATGACATTCGCCACCGGCAGCACCTTATTCTCGGTCATCGGCGTATTGCAGACACTCGTGCGTCCAATGAACTCTGGATACGAATCCGTTTCATCGAAATTGATCGAAGCAATGCCCGACTCGGGCAAATCCTTGCTGTGCAGACTCTTCAGCCGCAGCGGCAGATGTGTTGGCCGCATGGACTTGGGTCTTGCCGTGGGCAATTCCATGGCTGACGTCGTATCCGACGCGTGCTCCTCTTCGGGAATGTGTGTAAAGATCAACGACTTGTCGCGCTTAAGCTTGCGCTTCGCATATTGGAATGGCACTGATCCCTGGCCCAGCTGCGATGTTGTCGTTTGCAGATTCTGGGCACGTTGCGCCTCCGCTGCCAGCTTCGCGTACTGTTGCTGCTCCACATACACTACGAGCATTTGGACACCGTGTGGTATGTGGAACTGTTGCATATTGAGCTGCTCGGCTGTGGTGCGCACATGGCGTGGATCTGTCAGCACCAGTTGTTTGGTCACCACATCGCCCAGCTGTGAGGCAACCACTCTAAACACGCAGCCAAGAATTGAATTAGTTTCATGTTGCGTTCACGCCGTTGTAGTCCACTTACTTGTTGTGATAGAGTATGGCTCCGCCAAGAATACCCTTGGTTTGCTGACAGCTCTGCAGCGTCTGTATGGCCTCCAGATAAATGTGACTGGCGGTCTAATGATGAAGAATGATTACCATACATATGGGTCTAAAAATGTCATCTCAGCTCAACACTCACCTTGGGCATTCGCAGCTTGGGTACATTCTGGAATGTGTTGCCGTTGCGTTGCAGCATTGGCAGATATGTTTCGAATATGTGATATAGTTTCTCGCTGAGATTCCGACTGGGCTGCTGGGCGGGCTGGGCGTACTGTTCGTGCAGTGACTGCAGATCGCGATGAAAGAACTTCAAGAGGGCGCTCAGCAGATTCGCTCGATGTTGCAGCAGCTGATCCGCAATGTTCCGATCTGTGCCCACAGCCTATAAGAGGATCAAGTAGTGTGAGTGAAATTACCTAGAATTCTTAAACAACAAAGTGTAAGCAAGTCCCATCTTATTAGTTTATAATATAATTCGCAGAAACGAATAAGAATGTATGACAATAACCAAATAATTAGAAGAACTTTCTTTGCTACCCTTTTTTTAAATTCTATTTAGTTTCTTGCTATTTACCGATTACTACTTGACGGTGTCACCCAAATCGAAATAAATTATTTTTATTTTAAATAATTAATTTTTCCAAAAAGTTATCATGTGTACATTTTCAAAATTTATTAGTTATTACTGTGAACATTTTACATTATAAAATGTAGTAATAACTGCATTGTTTAAGAAAAAGTAAATTGATAACAAAATTAATCCAAAAAAAGTAGAATTAATTAATAAATACGTATCTTTATTATTAGTTGTTAATATCTGTACTTATGTACTTATTGTTATATGTGTCAACATTCTGATCACTTCACTCAAAATATAATCTACTTTATTTTTTCGATTTACGTGGGTGTAAAATTTTGAACTCTTAAGAATTATACGTGTATTGTGAATGCTTTGCACTTTCGTTTATTATTAATTTATAATAATTTAATTTATGCCATACTCACCAGGGTGAAACGACCAAACTCCTTGAGCACAAACTTGCCATTCTGCAGAGAGAGAATGCGCGGCTTGAAGAAGCAATCCTTAAGGAAGAACGAGGTGCCCATCAGCTGGCCACAAAGAGCAACCTTTTGGGTGTCCGACACCCAGCTGGGATGAAAGTACAACACCGCCGAAATCGGATCATCTGCCTCGTCCTTCAGACACTCGGTGTCGTAGACAAACACAATCATCGTCTCTCTGCAATAAAACCAGGAAAGGCAACAAATCAATTGAGAGCTTACTACATGTCGCATACAGTTTGAGAGCAACTGAAGGTCGCACCTGTCGAGCATGCGACGTCGCAGCTGACGTTGCGTTTGTTGTTGTAGCTGCTGCTGCTGTTGCTGCCATCGCTTGTGGTTCGGCTTGCGCCACTCTTTAAACATATCGCCAGTGAGACACAGATCACGTAAGTTGAAGAGAAACAGAGAGAAAGCGAGCGAGAACGAGAGAATATTGGCTAATTCATGTCAAAAGCTGCATCGTGGCGGCTTATCACATCCCTCGACAGCGTTGATAATAAGTCAACAGTCAACACAACAATGGCACAGAAACTCAACTGAATTGCCAGCTGTCTGGCCGGGCTGATAAATATGATATGAGCTGGGCCGAACACTGTATCACATTGTTTGAAATTTCGCTCACGCTTCTCAGTTTGAACTGGGCAGGTTGCTGGGTTGGGGGCTGAAGTGAGACGAGGCGACTTTGCCGTTTATTACGCCGTTAGTTCGTGGCAGTTATTGCTGCCCTCCAACTATCAACAACAGTTTTAGTGTCAAATCAAGCGTTTACAATTTGAATTACAGCAGCAGTAATCGATATCGATAACAAGGTCAGTTTGCATAACAAAATGCTTTCGATTAATCTCACAGCATTATCACTGTACATGGTGCAAAATGTACTAGAAAAGCAGCCGCAATAATTAATATCGACATCAAGGTCTTTGTCGAGTGACAGAGAAGGCGTAAGCTAGGATCGAATTGCGTATATGTATAATTATGTACATATATACTAGTGTTAGTGCATTTCCAATTCGATGCCGATAAAGCCGACGCAATCATTCGATAAAAAACAAAAGCATACTTTTAGGATGGGTTTAAATGGATTTAATTTATTTATTCAATATCAAAACATTTTAATTATTTTTAGCCAGCTGCCGACATTAAGAATTTTGCACTTAGCAATATTTGATAGACAGCTGGTGGTGTCGATTTTCCAGAGCCTTCGTATTTGTACTTGGCCACGTATCCGTTGCGTCCCGCCTCGTAGATGACCACCAGATTGCCTCCTTGGTCTTTGAATTCCTGATTGAGCGTTCCCTTTACCTCCAATTCGCCGGGTGCAACCTCTTGAACCGTCTCCTCGCGCCAACTGTTGTCATCCGGATGTCGAATGCTGGGTGAGCGAATCAAATTGATTAGCTGAAGCTATTAAACAGTCTTCTGCGGTAGAAGCGTACCTCAACATATAACCATCATTACGCGGCTCCAGACGAAATCCGTTTTCATTATTAATGCGCGGAACGAACGTTGCGGGCGCTACCAGCAATAAATTGGCAACAAGAATGACCATCGACTGATGAGCTCGATGAAAATAAATGATCACAGGCAATATATAATTGAAATGCCGCTAACTCACCGATCTAAGCATTTTGGCCATTTGCATTTGCTCGCAACCCAAACGCAACTGAAATCCCCGCGACTCCAGGTTGTCATATTTAAGACACCAAGATTTTAGGAAACCAGTTTTAAATCGATGACTACCGTGAGTTAACAAAAAGTCGTAGAACTCAAGTTATTACTAATGACAGCTACGAGTACTCCCACCTCGTAGCATAACATTGTCTGGAAAAAGTGTGTATAGTGCAGTCCGATCTCAAGAGGTATTCGCTAAAATAACTAAATTCCAATTACTTATAATTATTCAAAGCTCTGACACATCATGCTGGAATTGCATTGAGACTCCATCCGGATTTATCAAATAATTACAATACCCAATACTTAATTTAAGTACATAGTCGATCATGCTTTTGCAATTGCTGCTGTGGAATTTCGAAGTAAAACGTATTAAACATTATATAAAAAACTAAAATGCTGAAATATCCGAATTAAATATATTGAAAGCAAGTCTCAAGCTTGCAAATTAGAAGAAAGTCATCTATACACATGCTATACGAAAGAAGTAAGTGCATAACAAAGTCTCAGCTCAGAATAAACTGAAATTTTTAGAAAAATTCAAATGTAATTGACAATTAGAAGCTTATAAGCAGCAAACTGTTAGCAACCTTTTGATTGCTTACAAACAATGCATTTTGCTTAAATAATTAATTATTCTCGTGCCGTACATATTAAAAACCATAAAATAATAGTATTCATCCAGCATTTGACTTCAAAACATATATAGGCAATGCTTGCGGTTGAATTTCAGGTCGAGGTAAAATTGAACTAGTTCGAAACTTGGCCACATATCCATTTCGACCTGCTTCGTAGTCGACGTACAATTTGACATTGTTGGGCAACTGAAGTTCCTAATGACCCGTAATCTTTAGTTCTCCAGGTTCAATCTCTTCCACATCCTCTTCACGCCATCCTTCATCAAAAAAGACACTATGCAACAGATACATATATGATATGGAAATTACGCACGAATTTCTTGATTCTTACTTTAGATTGTATCGCCCTTCAGATGATCTAAGCCTAAAACCATTGTTACTATCCGGGTTAACTACAGTGACGTTTGGTGCAAGAATTCGTGAAGTTGCAATTGACAAGCTGGCCACTAGAACGAGAACCGTCTAGCAAAGCATTGTATTCATAAAAACAACGAATAAATATATTGAATGAACTCACTGCGCTAAACATTTTCAACGATTGATGCCGTAAAGATTCAAGATGCAACTAATACTTGAAATGAATGCGCTCCCGTATATATAATTTCAATAACTGATTTTTCAGCTGTAATTGAAGTGGCATATTTGTTTAGCGCAACAAAACTTTAAATATAATTTCGTGCTATCTTATTTAGTCCACATATATTCTAAATATAATTAGTGGATTTTGCATGAAATATAGTATTTCGGACTAATGTCCGAGTTTATTAGAATAAACTAACTGCACAAAATGTGGAGACGTTTAAAAACTTGTTTCTTTGTTATGTGGGGTTGGTTTTAAATACTGGTTTTTATCTTAAAATATACTATACACATATATATTTCGATTTCATTCAGTAGCCAGTAATCAAAATGAACTCACTACTCAAGAATTATCCGTGCTTACAGCTTAACTACAATAACCAAACTTTAATGTTTCAAACACTTTAAAGTATACAAAGTGATAGATTATTATAAGCAAATTAATATCGTAACATATTTAACACAAGAGGTTCTTGATATTATTTATTTATGTATTATTTGGTGGTACTGAGTAGCTTTATCATAATTGAGTAATTATAGTTAATTTTTTGTGAATGTAATCTTTAACCAGCGCAAGCTTTAAGACACGAAGCTGCCAACCTAAAATCGGGGGGCTCGGTTGTAGATTGATCCGAGGAAGGGGGAGTTTCACCTTCTACAAAACCTCGGCTAGCAACGGTTTTGCCACCTGGTGTGACCCCATCACCTTTTCCATCGACGCGTTCAACACTATGCAATTAATATAGTTATTGGTTATTTTTTCACAATTGCATGTAGACAAAATAAGGCCTTACGTCCGGTTGCTCAGTGATTTCAGTTCCATTTCTCTATATAGAGCACGAACCTTGGCAAACACTAAGTTGATAAGTGTGGTGAGAGCAGGATCATCATCATCCGGTATGACTTCATCATAATTTTTCTCGGGTTCAACACTATGCAATTGCCAAATTCATTATATTCCTCAATTCCATTACAAAAAAAGATCTTACTTTCGGTTGCCTGATGATTCAAGTTCCAAACCAGTAGATAGGGAACGAGACATAGCACACATCAAGTTGATAATCAAAATAAGAGATATCTAAAGAAATATTAGCAATAAACTACTGGATAAGCCAATTAAACTCACTGCGTTCAATCTAATCATCGTGTGATGCTTTGGAGACTTCAGGAATAACTAAACGTCAGCACTCTGGCTACAGCCACTTGATTTAAAATGTGACTAACTTAAATATAGTGTATTGCATCGCGATTATTGCGAACATGTTGAACCTGTTACCCCAATTTCGAATGTGGTGGTGGATTTAATAAAGGGAAATACTGGTGGGTTCTGTTTGAAATACCGGTTTATTTCTGCAACACTTGATAGATTTCTGGTTAGCGGAATTAGTACGTACATATTTATTATTTTGGTTTGATAACAAGGGTCCTATTATTTTAAATACTTCTTGATTGATACTTATTTGATACTTCTTCTTAGTGCCATCAAATATATGCAAATTCTGCAGACACTTATTAATCGAATTACACGAACGTTTATCGAGTAATCCACCAAAGACTATCAACTCAGCCAGTACACGCCTTGAGACACGATGCCTGGAGCGGAATCATTGGCAGAATTGTCGTTCCAGGTGTAGTCAGGGGTTTCCGAGTGCTGGGAACTCTTTCGGTAGCTGGTTGTTCTGCATTTCTCTTGGGGCGATCGACACTATGCAATAAACAATTCAAAGTGTACAGTTGCAGACTCATTGCATCTTGTGAATTCATTACTTTCGATTGCTCGATGATTCCACTATAAAATCAGCACTAACAGGCAACCGCGGAGCAGCAAACGCCAAATTGATAAGCAGAAGTAGAACCAACTAGAGAAATATTAGAAGCAAACTAATAGAGATACCCCATAAACTCACTATACTAAATCTTGTCATCATGTGATGCCTTCGAGATCTCAGAAGCAACTAAATTACGGCATTCGGTTGACATTGATATAAATAGACCCCTCTAATATGTTATTAAATATTTGGCAAATGTTGAACATGTTGAACCTGTTAGTCCGATTTATAATATGGTTGCGAATTGCATATAATAAATTCCTGAAGCGTTTTGTTCGTACTACTGGATAATATTATCTTAATGAAATTTTACTTTCTTGTAACTTTCAATGCGATATATTTGATATGAAATTGTTAAATTATTTATTAAAGATCCAAAAGTTTGTAACAAATTGTCGATTATCATTCATATACAGGTCATTTTTGTTTCATTATCCACACATCATCACTATAAACTCAATTGTAATTCACTTTTCTTCGTCATACTTCATATATCCTTCAGTCAATGTAGTTTATTTGCATTATAAATCAAATATTAAAGAGTCGATCACTCTCTATTCTAGATTGTTTTCGGATTTCATTTATGAAAGTGTATGATTTTAGCCCGAACATGCTTTAAGGCACCTTACGGCAAGTGGAGTGTTAGTCGGTGGCAGATATGTCACATCTGGAGAAATATTGGTGTATGTTCCTCTAGTAACTGGCTCTTCGGGCTCTATCTCATATTCGTCGTATTCTTCATATTCGCGATCGACACTAGGCGATAGCCAATAGATTATTTACAAAACCAAAATATTTCCTTAAATATCTTACGTTCGTTCACTCGATGTTATCCATTTTATATCAGTGTGCTCGCGTTCTAGCAGACGCCTTTCATGTGCTCCAAATGCCAAGCTGAGAACCAAAAGCAGTACGAACTGGAGAGATATTAGTAACTGACTAAATATAATACTCCGATTAAACTCACTACACTTAATCTTGCCATCATGTGATGCCTTGGAGGGCTGAGGAACTACTAACTTTCGGCACTCGAATGGCTTTTTATCTATAGAACAGTTCAAAAGATTATATAAAACGCGGATTTAATGCACTGTATTGTAAATAGCACGTTTTACCTGTTCACTCAATTAAATATTAAGAGTCCCCTGGCAGCTTCATTTCTCAGTTATTATTATTATTATTAATTAAAAAATAATTTTCTTCGTAATTATCAAAGACGCACACTGATAAATAATGTCACGATATTCTTAAAAACACAAAAAAAAAAAATTATTGTTTTATGAAAATTAGAGTTTCCTATTAAATGCGTAATGCCTTTTTTGTCCACTTTCAATAGGCGGAGCAAGAAATTACTGATCATTTTGATTAGAAGGACCAATAATATCATAATGGTCAGACTTTTAAATAAAAAACAAAACGAAGAATGAATTAAAAAAGTTGTCATAAATATATGGGTTGTTATAACTGATTTAAAACTGACAATACGTATTTATTTAAGAGTGATGAAAAAAATATTTATTATTATTTAGTTTAATGTTATTATTCTCTGAAATTTTATACTTTTTTTATGTATTCCAAACATCACATATGTATTTCTTAAAGGTATTTTGCGACTTGCCTTTTGTTTGATGGCCTATTGCGAAATTAATTCCTATTGCGGTCGGTATTTAAGAAATCGACGATACATAATAAAGTTTAAATTATTCAATATTTAAATTTTAAACTTTAAAGTTAGCAAACGCATTGCATTTGCCAGCAATGTATCCAAAACACGAATTAGGCAGATGGTATATTAATAGAAACATATCAGGATATGGAATGGTATTAAATACTTATAATGTCGTTTAAATACAGATAAACTTTTTTTTATTTCATTTTGCAATTAGCAAAAACTATATTACATATTTTGAAACATAATATATTAAACTTTTCAATTAAATTCAAGGATTCATTCGAATAATGTCTCCATACATCGAATCATTCTCAATTATCGACTATTCTATCTGCCAAGAGACTTAAGGGTCTTGCCAGAAAGTCCGTTTTCCTGCTTTATAACAGGCATAGGATCAAAGCTCTTTACAGCAGCACTATATGCATATGTTGGTGGAGGTCCCAGAAAGAGATTGTAGTCAATCGCCTTGTTATACCAGCCCTTAAGAAGCAGTCTTCTTGGTCCAATCTGCACCGCTTTCCACACATTATAAACGTCATTATGTTTAATACTGTATGATAAATAGTTATCAACGAAGTCATTCGATTTTTTTAATGCTAATCTTACTTTAGTTGGAATCCGTCTATCTCCCATCGAACTACAAAATCGTTGAAATCAAACCAATTTTCGTTTATTTGTGGTGCAGGCGATGCAACTGCCAAATTGACAATTAGAACTAAAACCGCCTACAGGAAAATTTATTGAATTTAAAAATCTGTTTGCTAAATTTAATTTCGATCTAACTCACAGTTTTGAACAGTGCCATCGTATGGATTCTATCAGATCTCAGAAGCAACTAACTTTATATTTTTTTCTATGGTCCATCATATAGTCTACAAATGCATATATACACACTACTTGTCAAAACAATAAGTTCACTGAATTTATTTAAAAATATAGAAATCAAGTGAGGAATATTGATTTATTTTTTAAGTACTCCCGAATAAAAAATAAATTCTTTAAAACCAAAAAAGAGCGTTGTACTGTTAAAGCAATGCATTCGCCATTCGGTACACAAAGACTTTTAAGCAAAGCAGGTGGATGCATAATAGTTTAGGGCTGTTTTTCTTCGAATGGCGTTGTGCCGATAGATCGGGTTACTGATATTTTAATCCGATTCGGATATAGCCTACCTTATGCTGAGAAAAACATGCTCAACATGTTCAACAAGTTAACGACCCATTCCTGTTAAATCTTGTCGAAAAATTATTGCTAGTAGCCAAAAAGGATCAAGCCGTACAAAATGAGGTTGATTAAAACGGATACGAGCATTAGATTACTATTACTAAGAAACTAATGGAAAAGATATGTACATATATTGTGTAGAATTGGTGTACTTGTTTTTTAGCCTTACTTATGCTTTTGTGATTAAATCGACCACAAACTTTATACTTAAATACTTGAAAATGCTTACAAGTTAAAACAAAAAAATAAAAGTTTTGTTTCCTAAAAAAGTTTTAAGAGGCGTGAATGAAATCGTTTTAGCGTGTAATTATTATTTCGACCAGTAGTGTAAGTATCCTTAGTCAAAACCAGTAAGTTTTATTAACAATGACAATTATGAAAATTAGCAACAAAAGAGTAGTGTCAATATATGGATTAAAATTTGACATAAGTTTGCAAATAATTTAAAACGTCGAAACCGGTACCTAGTTTTGATCGCAGCAATAAACGAAGCTATTAGAAGTCTTAATTTATTGATCTCCAGCTTAAACGTATTCGTTACCCGTATCCACATCTACATTATCCATTATTAAAAATATATTCATTAAAGAAATCAGTTATAGAAATATCAAGCCATTTCAAATGAGAATTTGTTCAAATGTAGTATATAATATTTATGTGTGATATAAAGGAAATACATGTATGTTTGTATCTATATAAACTGGTAATTTGTTGAAATCGAGTAGAAGAGGAATGTTGCATACTTATGCATGGCTGCTATACAACTTATATTTTTCCTTAATCCAGATTGTTTGTCGCTTATAAGTTTATTATCAAGTAAATATTTGTTAATCTGTACAGCCATTGGAATGGTCTTCAATTGGAATGCTAAAATGGAAATGAGTCGGAATTTCTTCTATTCGGGTTGGGTATTGGGATGATTTGTGCTACCATTCATATCATCGGAAACAGTTGACGAAGTTAAAACTATAACTTTCGATAATAGTAGTTTAATAAATGTAGGGTTGAGGTCAACAATAAGAGTTGCATTAAAATACATCATATGTCACACATAAAACTAAAGTTAATATCACAGTTTCTATAAGGAACAGAATTCAAGTAAATATGTTTAATTCATTTGCATCCAATTTTTCACGGACTTTGACTTCCTAGTCCTATGTTTTTAATTTTTATCCAAGTTCGCTATTATTCGTATAATAGTTGCATTTAGTAGAATGTAAAAGCTTGGACGTCAAGTCCCCAAAAACTTACTTTATAAATACCGGGCAAGCGAATATGTTAAGCATATGCTCACATTTAAAAGACAACCTTATGATAATAATATTAAAATATTTGTATCCAAAATCTGTTGTTTTGTTCAAAAACTCATAAACACACAGGAAGAGAACATTTTAATACTATAATGATTGCATTTAATATAGATCGCACAGAGCAATAAGCAGTTATTATTAGGCTTATCCGCTTATTGTTGTTAGGCTTCTTTTTAATCAATGGCTCCACAGTTCAAAACAAACACAAGAAAATACCCTCACATCAACCCACACACACATACACATACACACACACACATGCGCTCGCACAGGAAAATCACGGCAATTCTTCAATAAGTTTCTTAACATACATATGTATATGAATGCACTTACTTTGTAGCCATTTTAGTTGCGATGTATTTGCGTTTGTCCCGAGCTATATTGCACTTTATTGATTCGAATGTTTCATTTTATTGAAAATAACTTTACACTTTCCATTTTCGGTATTTCTCGCCCTCCCCCGCAAAAGGTGACCAGAACTTCAATTGCAAGATATACCTTTAGTGTACAATTTGTTTCATTTAGTATTTTTTGTTGAGCAATTTAAATATAAAGAGTGGCCCTAGATGCGGGCATGCCAACTCTTTACTGAAATACCAACACTAGCATAAGCTGCAATTTCGGTATATTTGGAAAAGCATTTTGCGGTCACGCTGATCGTATACCAAACAAGCCAAAGTAAAATGGCCGCCGTAGTGTAAAGAATCATTTTGTTGGAGTTCGTGTTTTTCACTTAATTTGATAATTATTTGTACGTTTTTTATGAATTTTGGTGAGTTACGAGGCTGTACAAAGCTGCATCCCCCCAGTGTATAATAAAAGCTTTGCCAAATTCTGCTCATGCAACGGCAAAAAAGTGTTTTAAATCTCTGATATTGTGAGTGCTACTGTTGGCTGTTGCATTTACTACACCATCAAAAAAAAAAACTAAACCCCCGCGACTCGTGTCTCGTTGCGTCAAGCAACAAACAGGTTTTTATTGTGTACAGACGTGTGTTTTTCTCTCTTTTAATTTATGCACACATACATACACATATGCATGCACATATAAACAAACCAAACATGAAGCATAAGCTTGAAAACGAGTAATACAAGAAAATACATAAATTTTACGTTCGCGCGTGTGTGTGTGTGTGTGCGTGTGTGTTTATGTTTGTGTTTGTAACGCGCTGTAAACAGCAGCAGCAAGTAGTCGAAGGCGAAGCAGCAGAGCTAAGCAAAGTGCTAAAGTGGAGGCTCAGCAACCGAATCGAACCGAACGTAAGAAAGAGTGAAAGAGATAATAAAAATAAACTAAACAGCTACAGGTGAATTCATTTGGACTTGTTTCCCCCTGCCTCCCTCCACGAGTGCGAGTGTGAGTGTGAGTGTCTGTGAGGCTGGCCAAGAACTGTAAAAGGCAGCAGCAGAAAACGAGTTGTGAGTAGAAAATCTAATAAATTAGCAGCATAATCAATTCTACAAGCTCGCTACGAGTTGAATGCTTTAAACGCCTAGCGGTAACGAAACTCGCAATCGCAACTCACATAAAGTGTAAAGAGCTGTCGCGGCAACAACGCCCAAAAAAATACAATACAATAAAATAAAAAGCAGCTCGATTGAAAGCTTCTAACGCGTTCGTCGAGTCAAAGTGTCAAAAAAAAGCGGCAGCAGCTCAAAGTGGAACGTCGCACAGTGTGTCCCATTTAACCTCAAACGCAAGTCTCGCCATCCCCCTTCCTCTTTCCCCCAGCCAGCAAGCTCCACTCCACTGCAACTCTTTGCTTAGCTGAGTGTGTTGTGTGCGTGCAAGTGAGATGCACTGAAATGCTGTTCTCATCCACACACGGTATCTTGTAAGTGTGTGTGTGTGTGTTTACTTTGTAGTTAGATTTGATTGAAACGCGTTCGTAAACTTTGAAATGAAAACTCCCACGCTAAACATTTAATTTTTTGTGAATGAAAAACTTGTCGCTCCATATTCACGATACACGCTTATTAAAGATCCATTTTATTGCCATAATATATTCAATTTGTTGTTACACATATTCTGAATCATCAGCTACGCTTCCGCTGAAAACAAACTGACCATTTGCCCTGTCGATTAAACTGGTTTGAAAACACACACACAACAGCAATATGTGTACTAATGTGTGTGTAGGCGTGTGTAACAAATCGGAAGTAAAGCGATAGTTGGAGCGCAGTTCAGACGATTCACTCGCGGATAAGCAGTGGGAAAGAGCGAGGAAGAAGACTGCAAGTGCATTGAACCAAGCTGTATGATAAGGCAGCCAAACAAAAGCTCAATGAGGGGAAAAGTAAAAAACAATAACATGAGAGCAATAAACAACAAAGTCGCGTTGTCACTAAATGTCCCCCTACTTTAATACAATCTAGTTTTACATTCCTTATCATCAGATGAATTAAATATTATTAAATAAGTTGATTAGCATCTTAATTGGATCGTGAATTACGCTCAAATTGATTACAAAACAGCACAAAAAAGTAGCAAGAAAGCTGCTTGAGCGTCTTCGACTACAAGTCACCTGGAACACATTTTCAGAAAAGTCAAAATTCAGCTGATCTTTAACCCAATTTATCTCTAGGTATTCAATTATACGGACAGACCGCAAATAACTATTATCTCGTTATTATTAAACAAATCAACTTGTAGCTGTTTGAGAGTAAGAACTAAGCCATTCTTCTTTAAGGCTAAATTATAAAATTATACTTTAGTCCTTAGCAAATAATCATTATTTAAAAAAAATTAAAATCAAGAAATAATGATTATTTTTTTAGTTTTATTTTTGACTCTTTCAACAACAATTAACATATTCTTTTATAAATGATGTTTGTACATTATTCCGGCTATTGTATTTATGTTTGCCATACACGAAAATAGTCTTCAATTCAATTGAGCACCGGGTATAAATATATGCAGCGCTTGAAGTACAGCTATTAGAAGCAGAACCAGAAATTGAGACCAAGAGTCAGCCCAGCCAATCAGTCTGCGATTGGCGAAGCCACTTTATAAGGCATGCGCACAGGTGGCAGCACCTGTTGCCACTGCGTATTGGCCAACTGAACGCCCACTGGCCAAACAGGTTGCAGTAGTTGTGGTGCAGATAGATCAGGTTTCCAGCTTAGCAATATGTATCTACATATGTGTGGCATGTCTAATAGCCATACGCAGAAATCAATTTCATATGGAGCACGTACTAACTCCCGCCCGCCCGACTGAATTATCTATTAGCACGCTCGCATTTCCCGCTCGATCGCCGACTCGGCGCTGGCCAAATGTCGAGAGTGAGCATTAACAAACGACAAACGTGACATACATTCTGCCGTTATCTTGATTAAGTCTCGCTTATCTCAAGCAGACAGACAAACATCTTTCACAGCTTATCAGTTGAGGAAACCTGGTAAAGTGTGAAAGAAGTCAAAAATGTTCCAATTTGAGAACTGTACCGGTCACATAGATAGATATACGCTAGATAGTTAGATCGATTGATCGATCGTAATGCGAACTGGAATTTTGAGTTCATCATTAATTAGCTGCCAGACAAGCTCACATCTCAGCCAACCAGCCAGCCAGCATTTTTAACTGGTCCGGCAAAAGCCAAGCCACCAGCCACGAAAGCGGAACGCACTTCCTGGCAATGAACTAAATGGGGCTTATGAAACATGAGAGCTCAGACGAAAATATGAAATTGATAATACTACTTACTCAGCCACATCTGACGTGCTACATAATGCTGCACAACGAGGGCAGCTCAGCAAGAAGCCATCGAAATTAGTTTGTGCCGCACCAAATAAAAAACAAGTAGGAATGTCAAGTGGTCACGGCAAGCAGGCAATATATATAATATTATATATTCTTCGTCAGCATAAAAAGTCGAGTCGGTATCTCAACTTATAGATCTAATTTAGAATATAAGTAAATGCATTTAAATTTAGAGTTGAATTCGTATAAGCATTGCATAGGAGCAAGGTGGTTTAATCTAAAGAACAGTTTTGTAGTTCAACTAATCGCTAGCTACTGTTTTTGGGTAAACGAGTTGCTTTCTATTTTTCAGTGGTAGCTCTTAAGCGTCCCTCGTGCGTGTCTTAAACATATTCTTAAGGCCAATTGCGGCCCCTATAATTTCCACACTTGCCGTGCCCATTACAAAACGCTCGAGTCGTCGCATGGGTCGCGAGAGTCAGACGATCACTTGACCTGGCAGAGGTCTTTGATGGTGTTGGTGGTGCTGGAAAAACGATACCAAGCAGACACAAATTCATTGACCAAGACAACGACGACAACAAGTTGCGACCTTCACTTGGCCAATAAAGTAATTTATTGAAGATCATCATCCGTCGTCGCTTCGTGTAGGTAAAAGTTGTCCAAGCATGACCTACGACGAGGCGTGAGAAACTGTAACATAAATTTCCCTCCTTCGAGTATCATAAAAAAACCTGAATCCCACACATGGAAGTAAGGTGAATGAGCATATGTGTGTGTGTGTGTGTGTGTGAACGTGCGATCGACACCTTTTTGAGGAGAGCACGTCCTGATAGTCCAGCGGCATAGCTGATTAGATAGCAAACACAATGGACGCACGGGGAAATTGGCGGAAAATACCGCACGTGATTTCCAACAATGGCGAGAATATTCACAACTATGAATCATACTCAAAAACCCAAAGAAAAACCCGAACCACATCCACAGGACTCGTGAAACGGTGCGTGACACATGCAGGGAACCTGAGAGAGGTGGATAACAAACTATCCGCAAATAGGGCAGCAGAACGAGAGTGAAAAAGAGAGAGCGAGTGAGCTAGCGATGCAGTGCTGCTCAAACTGTGCTCAGCGTAAGCTGCTCTCAAACCCTGTTCAGTGAGTGTGGGTGTAACGTTATTGTTGTTGTCGTAGTTTGGTTTCTGTTTCTCTGTGTCTGTTTTATACTTGTCGTTAGTCGTTTTGCTCGATTGGCACTTTTGTTGTGTGTTGTGTTCGCCGGACTCGAAGTCAGTACTCGACGAGTTGGCCCAACGTGAGGATCGCTCTGCGTCTGTCTGTCTGTCGAATTCTGTTTTCGACCGCGTTTCCAAAGAAAGTGTGTGAAGAATTCGCAAAAAACAAAAGCCCAAAACAAGTTTCATTGTTACACAAGTGAAATTCGGTAATAATACAAAGATAATATGTAACATAAAAGCGAAATCTTATGCTTGAATTGAAGCACAACGCACACACAAAATATAATTATCATAATGTGGAGAAAATGCGATGTTTGGGATATTATACAGTATCATTACATGTATTACTCACTGGACTTTCTTCAAAGAAGGAAATAAATGTCGTGTCAATTTAATTTGTTAAATGTCAGCATATTCTATAGAACTATGTAAAAAACTCGCTTCCGTTTTAAATATATTTAATTCAGCAATATTTTGCTTATAAATCGTTGGGAATTGTTATTTATTTTTTTTTGATGTTTAACGCGAAATTCCGCTTTGGTTCAACATAATTGGATGCGAAATATTCTTTTTCTAAATGTTCATCTCGTGTTTGAAGTTACAAGTAAATTACCTCAGCTCTTGACCTTGCTGACAGAGTATTTAATTACCTGAAATCTTACCTGCTTTAGCCGCGCATATAACATTCAAATCTGTCCCTTGCCGTGACCTTAGCAACGAAACCATAAAGTGAATATGACGTGCTGAAAGCATTTGAGAAAAAGCCATAACTTAACTAAATAATTATGGAAATTAAAGTGTTCTATATTTAGAAGCTTAGAACACTGCGGAATTTACGAGCATTCCACATGAATAATATAATTGTTGTTTACAGTTCACAGTTTTTAGTATATAGTGTAACAACCAACAATCTTGTTCCTCATCTCATTGCAGGTTTTGCGTTTTGATTTGAGCACATCAACTAATAGCATTGAGAAAAGCAAACAACTAAACCTAGTGACAATTATTATATGCAGCAACAATTGAAGATAAATGTAATGCAGCAGCAGCAACAGCAGCAGCGGCAGCAACTGGCACGAGAGTGGCAGCAATCAGTATGACAAACGGCAGTGATTAAAACCAGTCAGGCCAGACTAGCCCAGCCTAGCCCCATTGGCACCACCAGCAGCATTTACAGCAGCCGTCGCCGTTGTAGCAGCCACTCAGTCTGAGAGTGCGAGAACAACAACAGCAGCAGCAGCAGCAGCTGCAACACCAACACCGAACACTGCTGAATCATCAGAACTGCAAACAAAAAAAAAAGAAGAAAAGAAAAGAGCCTGGCTCAACAGTTTTCGAGTGCGCTACGTCAATTGAAAAAATACTTTAATTCTGCAGCTAGAAGAACACACGTCGACTGAAACTCGTCGAGAGACCTTCAGCGATCATAGTTGACAGCACAGCGACAAGTGCAACACTGCAACAGCAACAGCAACAGCAAAAGCAACAATGCTAATTACTGACCGGAGAAGAACATATCAACAGACGATGTGGAATGCCTTGATCCCGCTTTGTCTATGCCTCGTCACAATCGAAGCTTGGATGCCCGATGTGCGACCCGATTTGCAAACGAGTAAGTTCCAAGACGCCCACAACAATTGTTATTGTTGTTTCTTACTACCGATTATGTTGGGCTGTTGTGCCACTTGTTTGTTTTGCTGTTTTCTCGTCTCTTTTTTTATCATCGCTGGACAACAAGAGTTGGTCCACAAGCGATGGGGCAAGCAAGCAATCACTTGCTTATCGCGCCCAATTTTTCGCCATGCTTGCAACAAATTAGCGTTTCCTCTGAAGCAACTAAACAAAATGGGCCAAATAATGGCCCCCACTAATTGCTCGAAATACTCACAATAATGGGTGGAAAATTTCAAGCGCAGCTGCGATTATGTGCAGTAGTTGAACTTATATAAACAAATTCAATGTCGTCCCTAGCCATTCTGCAACTATTAAAATTTAAATGCTGCTCACCATTATACATGAATTCCAGATAATTTTATTTATGTAACCTCACTTAAACCATTATCATATAAATTCAAAACTAACAATAAGAATAATTGTACAATTTAATTATTTATTAAACTTGGATTTAATTTTCAAATATTTAGTTTCTAAAGTACGTATTTAAATTTAATAGACTTCTGGTTTTCGAATAAAATTCGAATTCAGCATTGAACTATTTTAGAAATAATTATTGCTTCTAAACTAATCACTATCAAAGTTACTGAAAACTAATAGCGAAGTTTTTCTAATAACTCTTATCTGAATCAGCAACTAATAATTTGCATTCGTACATTTTATAATAAAAATATTTCATTCTCATTTGCATTGCAGAGCCAGACAAAGTGATTGCGAGTTTCTTTGGCAACACCACGGACTATTATAAGATTTTGGATCACGATGATGAGAGTGTTCTCGTGGGTGCCAAGTAAGTAGCGAGTTCCTTATTCGAAACAACAAATGATTCGATTGCCATTTACAATCAACACAATGAAATCGAATTCCTCTCTATACACCTGAGCTGCATGCATAAAACATTGTATTGTGTGAATGTGCTTTTTGGCACGGGCTAAGCTAAATGTATAAAGCAACAAAATCAATCTCAACAGCCATGTTCGATTTCGTGGAACAATTAACGCGCCATTGAAATTACGCTGTGTTGTTGATAACTTTTCGAGCAAATAATATAGAAACTGGCTGGGCAAGTGCAAATCTGGCATTTCTCATTCAATTTCCTGGAAGAATTATTTCCAGAACCCCTTCCAATTTGTTGTGTGTCTCAAACGAGGTGGTGATAACGTGTGTTAACGCTAGACGGCAGCATCTTTTATCAATACACCTTTCGTCTGTTTGATCGAAAAATATCAGCATATCTTTCAGTGACTATAACATGCATAGCTATCAAATTTAATTGGTTATATAAACATAATTAGTATGCGCATTTTAAGCGATGCCGGGTATTTTAAAGTCGCATCTCCATATATTTGCAACTTGTTTGTGTTTATATAATTTTCTTTGGCATTCACTAGAATTCCGTCAGGCGATAAGTGCAAATAATCACATTATTTGTAATGCATTTTTCCACTAGGTTTAATATTTATACTTGCTGTTTCCAGCAAGAAAAATGATTATAATATATGGAAACTTAGTGAAAATAGCCTCCGAAACCTCATGCTTGAACATATCAAATTAATTGCAAACCTCAAATGTTATAAACGCCTTAATTATACGGTTAATTCTTAAAATGTGAGATTAATAGAGTCCGATTCATTGTCGAGGTTAGAAGCTTGTCTAAAGTCTGATATGTATTGTTCATTGTGGTATAGTAGTAGTCGTAAGAAATAATACTTTGCATAGTTACGAGTAGTTGAATTTTATTATGATGGATGGAACAAAGACACGAAATATTTTATTCATGTTATTTGCTTGTTATTTAGTCAAAGTATCGCTATAAACTGGCAACGACATGAGCATAAATGATAATTAGAAATACAAAAAAACCCAATTGCATATGTAATTACTTGGGTTCTAATTACTTGCGAAAAGCAAAACAACCTTGACAAACTGTTTAGTAGCCAGTGCTGGTACTCTTCCTTTCTCGTCCCCTCTCGCTCTGGCGCTCTCTTGGGGCTAATTTATAATATCTGCTACTCTTGGGGTAAAAGGATATTTTAATTTACTTTATATTTATTTTGATTACAACTAAGTCTTAACAAATCCTGTAAATACACAAGTTATATCCCTTTGCATCTTACAAAGTGTGGGTAGAGGGTATCTCACAGTCGAGTATCTTACAGTTGACGATAGCTTTCTTACTAGTTTGTCTTGGCTTCGCTGGCAATTTGCTTCATTAGCGGTCAGCACACGCCAACAGCTTTGGCAATTAAGTGAATAATTCGATTATATCTCTTGCCTCCATCTCTCTCCTTCGCAGGGACGTCATCTACAACATCAGCATGATTGGACTGAAGGAGAACAGCCGACTGGTGTGGAACAGCTCTGGCGCAGACCGAGAGCTCTGCATGCTGAAGGGCAAACACGAGTGGGACTGCCACAACTATATGCGTGTCTATGCTCCGCTCAGCGATGGCCAGATTCTGCTCTGCGGCACCAACTCGTACAAGCCACGCTGTCGCCATTACACACCCACCGAACAGGCACCGGATGCAGCAGATGCAGCCAACGCTGGAAGCATGCGCTACGAGATCACGCGGGATGTGGAGGCACAGGGCCTATGTCCCTACAGTCCTGCCCACAACAGCACCTATGCCTTTGCCGATGGCCATTTGTATAGCGCCACTGTGGCCGATTTTTCCGGTGGCGATCCCTTGATCTACCGCGAGAATCTGCGCACCGAACAATATGATCTCAAGCAACTCAATCAACCGGACTTTGTGGGCGCCATCGAGCGCAACGGCTACGTGTTCTTCTTTTTCCGTGAACTGTCCATGGAGTACATGAACTTTGGCAAAGCGGTCTACTCGCGGGTGGGTCGTGTCTGCAAAAACGATCGCGGTGGTCCCTACAATCATGGCAAGAGCTGGACATCGTTTCTCAAGGCGCGACTGAACTGCTCGATGCCGGGCGATTTTCCCTTCTACTTTGACGAGATTCGTAAGTGAAAAGCTTGATAGGATTCTAGAATAGTGCCTTCAAATAATCCATATCTTTGCTTTGCAGAGGCTATAAGTCCAGTTGTGGAGAGCGGTGGCCAGGCGTTGGTCTATGCCGTATTTACCACCTCAGTGAATGCCATTCCCGGCTCGGCAGTGTGTGCCTATCGTGTGGATGACATCCTGGCCGCTTTTGACGGCGATTTCAAATCGCAAAAGGACTCGCAATCACATTGGCTGCCCGTGGAGCAGACACAGGTGCCCAAGCCACGTCCCGGCCAGTGTGTGGATGACTCGCGCACACTGACAAGCATTGCCGTGAACTTTATTAAGAACCATCCGTTGATGGAGAGCGCTGTACCCGCCGTGCACAGTCGCCCGCTGCTGACCAAGGTGAATCTGATGCATCGCCTCACGGCCATTGCCGTAGATGCCCAAGTGCAGGCTTTAAATGGCAAACGCTACGATGTCATCTACAGTGGCACCGACGATGGTAAGGTAACCAAGTTCATCAACGTGATGACATCGCATCCAAACAACACAGATCGCCTGCGCACCGTGGTCATCTCCGAGATGCAGGTGCTGCCCGTGGGCACTCCAGTGCGTGAGATGGTCATCTCGTCGAAGAAAAATACACTCGTGGTGGTTAGCGATGGAAGGCTGGTGACAGTGCCACTGCATCATTGCTCCCTCATTGTGGACTGCATCGGTTGCCTTAGCATGCAGGATCCCAACTGCGCCTGGGATCTACAGACGCACGAGTGCAAGAATCTCGCAGCTAGTCAGCACAAGTTTGGCACCAAAACCTATTTGCAGAGTCTCAACACAACTAAGAAAGCAGCAGCTTCGCTTTGCCCCAAAACAGCTGCAGATCCTGTCATTGTTACCATGCCCCCATCTCAGGTGGATGACTCACAAAAGCTGCACTATGCGAGTGTGGCGGAAAAGCCGTCCAGCATCGATCAGCAGGCATCAGGCGTTGGCGTTGACTTTGCGCTCAACGATTACATTGACGAGAATAAAATACCACAGGCATCTGTAGATCCAGAACAAGTTATGACCAGTCTGCATGGTAAGTAGCGCTTGTTATATGTATATAAAGTACTTTGTTTTCATTCACTCACTGACTGTACTATAAACGCACAGCCCAAACGGTAGGCAAGTGAATAAGTTGGTTACCCACGTCCGCTTAGGAGTCATATCGCGAAATATCTATTCTAACGAATTATACTCACAGCTTAAAATATTTAAAAATGAATTAAGTTTGTGAATGGAGTACCCGGACTCAATGAAGGCAACGGCTTGATGCCAGAGCTATCTTAGCTAGAAGCTAAAAACGTGGATTCAATTCCACACATCGACAATACTTTTTTAATTTAATAAAAAAATATATCTAAAAGCGACGGTAGTATTCCAGAGGTTAGACAAAAAATAAAAACGAATTTATCATAATGAATCGTAATGAATCATACCAAAATACATTTGCAACCAAAAAATAAAGTACAGTTTTAATGTATGATTTAACCGGCATTTTATCATGACTGTAATCTCCCCTTTTACTTTCCAGATCCTCAAAAGTCAATAGCAGTTGTCAATGAGCTGCAAAAGGCTACGTCACTGCCCAGCTCCACCGTAATGGTTATTGTAATTGCGTTAATGCTCGCCTTCTTCTTGGGCAGCATTGCAGGCATCAAAATTAAGAAGAAATGCAATCAAAGCCGACTAGATGCCAGCCATCACAATCACTTTGGCAAACCAACGTAAGTTTCAAATATATATTAAAAGTATCGCTTAATCTAATAAACAATATGCTTACAGTCAATTCAAGCATCAAAACAGCGGCAAGGACATTAATTTATTGATCAACTCGAATCCGTACACGACGACACAGAAAACGCCGAATCTGGATCTTGAAAAAGATCGTAGCCACGAGTGCAAGAACTCAACAGAACACTTGGAAAAGGAGCTGCCTTGCAAAACGTCTACGTTGACAAAAGTGAAACGCACCTATATATGAGGAAAGCATACACACACACTCACACACAATTCTTTTGGTGGCCAGTTTGCCACAAGATTAGTCGAATTTTCGTTGTTTATGTTGCAGTAGTTGTTAGTAAACCTCCCCAACGATTGGGCATACAGCATTCAGTTTTGACGACACGTTTGAAACGTGTCTCGGGGCCCATCCGAAACTGTTGTGTGCGCTTGTCATTTACTTTAATTTCGTCAAGATTTAGTTAAATTTATTGCTAATGCACTGCCCCGTTTACTACTTTAGCTGGAAATGGGAAATGGCAATTGTGACGTGACTCCCACCCTTCCAGCTATTGTTCAGCTGATTTGGGCAGCGCATCTTTATGTTTAGTTGTTAAAAATTAGAGCTTACAACATTTTACATATCACATGTAGAAGGCACATATTTGAGGTCACACACAAGAATTGGCAATGTTTCTATTGATCCAAGACAACAGTTTTTGTTGGTGACCGCAAATGTTGAACCCACCCACAAAATCGAATATATTTCTCGAAAATTCAAAACGATTATTAATCTGTACAAGTATTTTGTTAGACTGAATGTTTCACTAATAATCTTGCTAGTTTTCTTTTGGTGCATGCATATGCGGTAAAAGAATGCTAATTTAATCATTAATTGTGTCTATTTTGTGGCTAACAAAAGGCAATACAAATTGTATTTACATATTAAGCTCAATAAGGAATTGAATATGGGGGAAGAATGTATTTTTGTAACTTAACTTAGTGTCCCTAGGATAAGAAACATTAGGATTAATATATTAATTATGCGTTCAACACATCAAATAATATGAGGCTGATTCATAAGAACTGAGATCCCTTGACGACGGCAGCCCCTAAAAAAGCAAAATACAATCACGCACAAAAAAAAACAGAATTGCACGCGCCTTAAACAAAAATTGAATATACATATACACACATAATTATATGCCTATATTTAGGCCTTAAATGTAAATTAAAACAGTTAATCTAAGAATTATAATAAAATAGTTGCATGTATTTTAAAAACAGATTCAGCATTTTAATACGTTTATGTTTACTTTTTAAGCTGTTGTCCGTCCGTAACATGCAATTTTTTTGTATTCACAATATATCATAATATATATATTTTTATATGTACATGTATCTAATATCTAAGTTTTTAAGTACAACTTTAAAAAAAAATGCAAAAAGAAAAGTCTTCAACAAAAAAATTACAAACTTGGTAATAAACGAGAGTTTTAAATTACATACATCAAAATTTTAAGAATCAGGATTGCATCTGCTCGAAGAACTCACATAACAACACAATAATCTATATCGGAAGCGAGCAATGCAAAACCTGAAATTCTCACATTGTGATAGATTATATTGAAATTTTTATGATAAAATATATAAAATGATATGCCTTTTTGATTACAAATAACAATGATATACATACATACATGGAATAAAGATGCATGCAAACTATCTGCAAATGAATCTTCCTGTAGAGGAATTGAAAACAAGGAAAAAAATGTAAATTCTTTTTTATATATTTGTACGAATGTATTGTATTTGATATATTGTTGTAAAGGAGTTCAATGAGCTATGCTAAATTTAATAAAGTCGTCTTTTTTAATACAATTTTGAAGAAGTTTTTGTTTATGTGGGAGACATAAAGATTTTTATAATTTTATATATATATTCTGAAAGAATACGGCGAAAACGGATTTCTATTTAAGGAGGGAAATATGGTGCTTCGATAAGTTAAAGAGGGGAGAAAGACTGCGTTGGATGCTTTCTGGCACAGGTCTTTTAAAAATATATCCATCTTAAACTTTGCAATTTTTAAATTAATAACAAGTACTGCTGGCGCCATCTACTGTCAATAGATTGAAATCGTTCGCTATGGTGAAGTTCAGGTTGTGCATTTCATGACTGTGGTGAATTTACCAACTTTGAATTTGTGCACAGCTGTTTTTGCTAAATATGTGTTTGAATCAGCATCTAATAACGTCTGTGCATATGTGTATATTAACCTGTAAGTAATACGATACTGCGCATGTCACTGCTTTCAATTCACAAACAACACGTGCGAACAAAAGCTTGTGGGAAAGCAACAGAGAGCGAATGAAGAGCGAATCAAATTGCCGGCTCTCTCTCACAGTCGTTGTGGCGTCATGGTCGTGCTCTCGTTTGGAATCTTATAAGTGTTGGCACCACCCGTAAATGGTGTACGCTCAGTTGAACAGTTACAGTGGCAACAGCAACCTCCGCTGTGCTCTCAGTCCTTGCTGAGCGACGCGGAAGGACGGTTAAGGTTGAGTCATCTCAAAGCCAACGCCAGAGAATGTGCAACTTCCAAAAAAAATAGTATAGAGATAAAAAAAAATGTGTGAATTTTGTTTTGTGCATGCCCAAATCATAGAAAAACGCTACCAGCAGTAATATATAAAATTATAATACAAATATAGTATCAAAAGGCAACCTTATGTGAAAATAAATAAGAATTATATCAAAAATAAAATTGAGTTTATTAAGTGATTTCAAAATGTGCATGTGAAAATGGAAAATTCACCGTCCAGTTCAATAGAAAAGCAAATCGATCACTTTCTGGAGCATTTCAAGCGTAGTGCTTCCAAGGCCATCGATGCCGAGTGGGGAAGTGGCAGCGATATCATCAACAATGGTCAGTCAGGCAGTCCACAACGGCAGGCGCCATTGCAACGCTTGCTCCAAAAGACCAAGAGTCGCTCCAGTTGCCTAGACGTCTCGGAGTTATCGGGTAAGCCTACAAACATTGTATCTACACACACCCAAATACACTTATACACCCATGTATCGTATGTGAACACATCAAGGACCTTTTACTCCAGCATTGTTTGCTTTGCCATTAACTTGCATATTGATTTTCCATACTCCTTTGGTGTCACGGTTAAACTCATTATTCGTGGCATTCATGCAATGGTCATGATTATTGCTACGAATATTTGATAAGGAAGTGACTAAATTTTAGATAGCGATGGGTTTCAGATAAAAATAGATATTAGTTAATAACAGGTATCAACTAACTAGATTGATACGATTTACTGAGCAATATTTTTTTGTATCTTCTATAAGATATGACCATTATCAATTTGATTTCAATACGAAACTGTATACATATAGTAACAATTAGTAAGAAGGCAAACAAATTAGGTATACCAGACCCCACCCTATTTATGTTAATTTAGTGGTTTTAGTTCTTCAAGTTACTTGGATCTATGTAAGAAGATGTTGAATCAGACGTTTTGCCGGAAATTACTTACACTTGTAAAGTGGTGCGAACATTTAACTCTTTAACCATGGATTGCTTATAATTCCTTTTGATATGTGCTCTTGGGGCTATAGCTTATGTGAAATGCATATGGCACTTTTCAATTAGCTGCACTTCATTGGGCGCCCATATGAAATTCAAACTGACATCGACATAGCTGCTGTAGAGTGTTACCCCCATTGCAATTGACGTAGCACTGCGAGTGGGCTTCAATTCTATTTAGGGTAGACGACGCTTATTGCTAATCACCGGTAACGTCAATTGTCATTTGCTGCTGCCTTTTGCATTCTTTAAAGCCCGCGTCCCACACTGTGATGCATGTGGCCTTGGTCTCTTAATTATATTTAGGAAAAGCACAAGAATTTTTATTGTGTTCCATAATGTCATAAAATGCTATGAAGAAATTTTCTTCGAAATAATTGTTACCAACAGAAGGGTCCCCTCCTCCTACACTTTTTGCTAGATTTAAATTGTAACGGTTGCCTGTGCGAACCTTCAAGTTCATGAACTATTTTTATACGGATCGTTCATTTTCAATTTGCAATTGAGATAAATAATTCAATAATTCTTAATTCTTCGTAATGCTCTCATTCCTTGACAAACCCTATATAACTATTTTTATATAGAGTGATTATAAAGTCAATTTTTGTTCGCACGTTGTTATTTACGACGCCACTGTAAAACAGTTCAGCTGTGGAACCACTTTTAGATATTGAACTATTGATCGCTGCTAATAGCAGTTGTTATTAGCAGTCTTAGGGCCTGTTTATTCGACGTGATAAATTCTATTTTTAAACAAAATAACTGATCAGTAGAAGTAAGACATTCGAGAAATAACTTGTTTTTTTTTTTTTTTAAATGACGCGCCAATAATATCTTTTATCACATGAAGTGTAACCAAGTGGCAATTATAAGTGTTTCTGTATTTTGGTATATCTTCGGCGTAAAGTCGTATACTTTTAGAAATATACTTTTGGCCACACCTCGAAAAAGTTGTTAAATAAATACGCTCTAAGAAAAAGATCTGAATTCATCTAAGTCAATAATAAATTAATTTCTAGCACAACAAAAACATCGATAAGGAATCAATGCTTAAAATGATTTCAAAAACATCGATGCATCGATAGTGACATCGATGTTTATTCCCCTCTGTGATACCCGGCGGTGCGTACAGGGTAAAAAATATACATATATCTTGTGGTTTTCAAGAACGGCTATATATTAAATTATTTATATAATTATTTATAAAAGTGTCATTGAATCACAGTTCAATATAAAAACTGCACCTCAAGGAGCTGCTAAGTCCCATGTCGTGTGATCAAAGTGTGTGCTCAGCTGTGTACATAAATAAATATGCTGTGCTATTGCAATTGTTATTGTATCAAACGCGCGTTATTTAAGTTGTGATTTGCGTGTGCACTAACAAAAAAGGTCTTGTTCGGTGGCTGTTGATACAAATTATAATTTAGATTTCCGCCCCCTATTATTTATTTGCACAACAAAGCAAACTGTGTATGTGTATGTTACATGTGAGCGTGTGTGTGAGTGTGGATGCTGCATGCGGGCGTTGTAACTTCATCTTCGCATCGTCATTGCCAAACGGATGCTAATTATCAGTGCCTTAACAGCTGGTGAATGTGTTTACATAGAAGTATGTAACAGATGGGCTGCTGCAATCGATGTTACTGCTGGCACATTACCTGTAAATGCGTTTGCTGTTAAATCTCATCTGTTACATTTATTGTTGCAATAAATAACTTGTATGGTGATCCAATATTTCGCATCACAGCGCAGCGTTGACAAACGAATCGCCTTTACACAAATCTGTAGTATATAGCTATATGTATATATCTGTGTGTGTGCATAAATACATACATTATCCACTGTCAGCTCTGTGGGGTATGCAATTTACTTATGAAACACACCATACAAACATATAAACACTGACGTATGTGAGAACATTGATTGTTTGTTCTTTTTAGTTTACCGGCAATTTTCGAGCACCCAACACGATTGTCGGCCACCGAGGGCATTATTGTTGGGTAGAATAATTATGAGTAAATGTATAAAAATGTTCCAAATATGGGAGGATTGTGATAATACGATACGATATCAATGGTGTGCTTACAATGACAAATAGCGAATACAATGACTAAAGAGTAGACATAAAGTTTACCGCAATTACTCGGAAATCACGTACAAAACTCTTAAAACAGGTGACTGTTTTTTTTATTAACTTTTGTTTAATATACATATCACATTTGTATAGTAATAAGAGAAGGCATTTTTGCTAGAGTTTAATCACTTCGTTTGCATTTTGTGCTCAAAGTGAAGTATGTTAAAAGTAACATGATACAATATAAGGTTGCCCCTGAAACTATTGCACAGGGTATTGTTAAGTCGGAATAAGTCCAACATACAATTTGTGATACAAACATACACTCTAATGTGTTTACGAATTTTTCGCAAATGCAAAACAAAATAAGTAAAAGTGCTCGGGTAGGAAAAAGCCGGCTTAGCTATACTCTTTTTAAATTACCTCTGTTAATAGTTCTAAATGACATCCGTAAGTCATAATATAAATACATACAAATGTATAGAACTATGCCCGTTCTCATATTAATTTCTATAAAAATAAATTGATTTTAATTAATTGTGATAGAAAAATTAATTTGAAATGTATATAATGTAACAAACGGGATGTTTGCAAAATAAAAGTCTTGTGAGTAATATCAAGTCAATGGCCATAGTCTTGTTGGTGAGTTTCGCTTAATGATCACTTCTAAATATATTTAAAAATACATATAAATATGCCACAATTAGACCGACAGGAATAAAACTACTATATGAAAAATGCGAATGCTGCAGAGTGCACTCACTTAATTGTGATAGTACGGAACATGTGCCAACCCTCGACGACAAAAGTAAAAGTTCACTAAACTCATTACAGTTTTCTGTTGTATATTTACGTCTAATATACCTGTTATTAAATATTATGCACTTGTAAACAATTAGTTAAGCTTTGTGTATTTTAAAGACTTTCACTAGGAAACTATTAATATTTTAATAATACAATATTTAAAGATATGTACATATCTATACGCTCTAATTATTGAAGAAGTTTTGTCCACTGTTTACTAGATAAATTCATGTTGATATTACACATTATCCCATCTTTTATCTAATCTACAAAATTAATTTAAATCGGATAAACAGTACAGCAGTTATTCAAGAATGTATTTATCAAGTAACCGTTTAGTGTCGTTATTTCAGAGCTATCTCATCTGTAATTCTTACTAGTTTCTTGCATGATCTTTAAAAGTGAGTAAAATGAGAGATGAAATATGAGGAGATGCCTTACAGAATAGTTACAATACCCTATGATTATTTATGACATCAACTTTAGTTTATTTTTATTTATACTAGCGGAACTTGCGCTGTGAAACGGAACCAAATTTCAGTGTAGATACGAGTGTAAAGAATCTAATTGAAGCGTTAGAATCGTTGACAGACAAGCGAACTTAACTTTTCAGTTAACTTTCGTATCTGTGTATCTTTTTTGTGGTGATCGTGGAGCGAACAGCTGCTCCAATTGGCGGTGCAATCGCACTCAAAGTCGTAGACACGACCAGAAGAAAGCTAAAGCAACGTGCGGCCTTTTCTTTTTTCTGCATTGGTCTTAAATTAAATGGGATTCTAACGATCGGGCAATCGCCTTCTGCCAATTCTTCTCTCCACACATTAATGTTATTCTCTTACGCAAGTGAGCACTCTCTTTCTCTCACTCTCTCTCTCTCTCTCTGTGCCGCAGTCTGTGATCAGAAGCAGCTGATGATGATGACGATGCGAGTGTTGGGTCTCAGTACCAAAGACTCGTCGAGTCAACAGCATACGCTGCTTTTCAGTTACGCGATTCTATTTTCTTGTTGTCGTTGTTGGCGCGGAAAACACATAGTGGAAAAAGTGCCGCATAAGTGTTATTACTCATTCCCATCTACATCACTTATGTGCATACATATGTGTGTGTGTGTGTGTGTGTTGTTAAAGCTGACATTCATTCGGGGAACTCAATACCCTAAGGTGTTTTTCGCATACGCTTCCATATGGCTCGAAACAAAGTCGGACAAACCGTAACCACATGTGATTTATTTACAAAGACCGTAGCGTAGTGTCTGCCGTAATCACGTTCACAAACCGTATGCACACTTACATATTTATCTGTACATACATTTGCAATTAGTTATATCCATACGAGTACTCATATTCAGGTACTATGGGAAACCAGGAAAGTCTACCCGATGGTATGTCACTCAGCTCGATATCAACTTGTAATTATCTGTGATAAGAATCGCCATCGGTATTTTGTTGTTAAGCTTTCAGACCAACATAAAGGGAACAATAACATTCTGCAGGCACTATCTCGTTGAATCACATAATTTTGTTTGTTTTAGACCATACAGTGAAGTTATCAATCGAGGTCCTCTGATTGCTGGCCATTGATAAGAGATTTCGTTTTAATTGGCACAATTCAGACATACCACTATTTATTTATGCCCACAATTGCACTGTTAAGGATAATATAATCAAAATGAACATGAAGTTATCTGTTTAAATTTTGAATGCGTATAACTGTCTTTTTTTATAATCAAACAGATTATTATACTGTTAAACAATTTTAACAATTAATTAAGAACTTAATCTCTCCTCTGTTCTGTCCTGTGCTCAACAGTAAGACACCCGCTTCTCATTGACGATTCGAGCTTTCAAATTACGCCCATTATTTTTCGATTTAAGGGGGAGTGGCAAAAATCTAAAACAAACTTGAACTGCATACAACACTAACATGTGTTTATAGTCTCTGAGATCTAGGTGTTCATACAGACAGACGGACATGTCGAAGATGCCTCCTTAAGCTTGAGTTACATTCATTTTCTGTTGGCACTAAGTTATAATACTCTTCTATCCTATGTTTAGCGGGTATACAAAAAATTTACTCAGCGTATAAGATGCAGAATCCTATATCGAAGACTGTTTCTTTGTTCAAATAGTCTTTATTATTGATATCAGACTGATTGACGCATCTTAATTGACTCAACTGTTGACACCGATTTACCGCTTTTGTAGATAGTAAGGGATGACGAAGTCTTTTGATTGTTATAGAATCTAATTTAACCATCACAAACCAAATATTTAATAATTATAGTTATTCGAGACAGCAAACATCATATAGGGAAATTTAAATATTTATTTAAACATAAAAGAAAGGTTACTGTCAACAGTAAGTTTGACAATTCAGACTTCTACTTTGTAGAAATCTACAATATTTTGGAAATCAATAAATATGAATTTAGATTCTATAATATTCGTACAATACGATTGATTTATTCGCTAGAGTCCAACGACACATCTTAATTGTTTTATTGTTTGCTAACTCACTTGACTTTTCACCAAGATGCTTATAAAACTGCACAGCTACCTAAAAGTCTAGAGTCCAAGTCTAGCTACAAGTATATTTAAATAGAGTGGCAGGTCAGTCAATTAAAAGATATATTAGTAGTCTGTTCTGACAATGTGTATAACAGGCGGATGGTACACGATTAGTTTGTATTTTTGTGTGTTGTTTATTTCACGGAAATGTATCTTCATTCATGTATCTGCTGAGATTGCAGATGTTGAGCAAAACCTTGGTGTGCTCTCAGCTATAACTCTCAAGTGTGGCTGCTCGGACAGCAATTGAAGAAAGTACTACACCTGTTTACGAGCATTACCTCTTGCTCAATGAATAGCAAATACTTTTGTAGAAGAGCTGAAAAAAGAGCGCGATACAGTGGGGAAAAACGAGAGAGATGCAGAGACTTGAGCAAGTGCTGCGTCTGCTTTAAAATGGGTCAAAGCTAAAAACAAAACGCACCATCCATAACCACTTCGCAGATATGTGCATTCACACTCACTCGCACACTCACATAGTCATAGTCACGCATTCAGATATGAATACATGGGCGAGTGTGTATAATAATCATTCATGCTTTGCGAGATTGCTTATAAAAAGTGTGTGAGTGTCTGTGTGTGTGTGTGTGTGTGTGTTTGTGTATTTTCACACCACATTTGAAATGATTTTGATGATTTTTGAAAATGTTTTGCTGCATTTGAATTATGAGTTGAGCAGAGATGAATGCAGATGCTAATGAATCCGTTTGATTTGCCTTATTTCATTTCCGGCAACAGACAATGATGTGGAAACAGCGCTAGCCGAGTCCCAAGCAATTGTGATGAGTGCATCCCAGACACAGCAGAGGCAACAGCAACAGCAGTTGATCAATCACCACATGATCGACTCCCAGATCTCGGTTAGCAGTGGAGCATCCATACAGACGGCCATCTTTCAATCGCTCAGCAACTCGCCGGCGCACACAAATCGCAGCACAGGATTGCTGCAGCATACCACCTCGACGATCAGCAGCAACTCCACCACATCGGTTAATTCGCAAGGTGTTGCCTATGCCGCCGAGGCGCTGATCACGCAACGGCCCGCCGAGCAGATCAACGCGTTGCTGGAGCACATCAGTCCCGCTCAAGCGGCGGCAGCCATGAGTGGCGAGGGAGTGCTCAACATAGCCGATGTGGCTGATCTGCTGCATCCGCAGCATGCCATCATTACGGGAGGTCGCTCCCAAGAAGGCTGTCCGCTGATCATCTTTCCCGACAACAACAACTTCAACGCGATGGAAGAGGCCGACTACCAAAAGCTCATTTTGTACCTTAGCTCAGTGCCATCGTAAGTGGACAGAATTCATTATGTTTTTCGTATTTAGTGTATCACCTTAAACTTTTTCGTAGCCTCCAAGATGCTGATCTCGGCTTCCATTTGATAATCGATCGTCGCAAGGACAGATGGACATCGGTCAAGACAGCCTTGCAGCGCATATCGGTGAGACAATAATATCTTATTTTCTATATCGTTGTTGCTAATTGATATTTTCGATTTTAGATCTACTTCCCCGGCATTATACATGTAGTCTATGTGCTGCGTCCCTCGGGGCTCTTCCAGAAGGCCATTTCTGAGGTGAGCTCAAAGTTTTCTTCGAAGGATGAATATCGCTTCAGGCTGGTCGTTTGTTCAGCGCTCTCCGATCTGCATGAGTTTGTTGACGCCAGTCAACTGACTCCTGACATGGGTGGTTCACTCATATATTCGCATCACGAGTGGATTCAGCAGCGCATTGTAAGCATTATTAACTATATAAATATTTTGATTTACGAACTATGAAAATTATTATAATCTGTATTAACAATATAAGTATAGCAATACCAATCCAAATATTAACTACTCAAAATTGACGTATTTCGCAAACTCAAGAAGCTAACTAATGACTAATTGTCAATTACCGAGAAATATTAATTATCTACATAATAGCTCTGTAACAAAGAGAATAAGGTATTTAGTAAGCCAATGGCTTAAACACCAAATTTCAAAGGTGATTTTAGAAAGAAACGTTACACATAAAAACTGGAAAAGTTTTAAAAATATATATGTATATTAATTTTCGACCATTTAGAGTTTCAAAAGAATTGGCATCCAAGCTTATACATTCTACTAAATGCTATTATTAATACAAAATACAAAGCAGACATGAAAAGAAATTAAATAAAATTAACATAGGGCTAGGAAATCATAAGCCATAAATTCAATACATTTCATATTTTTAATGTACCTGAACAAATTATTTACTTAAATTCCGTAAATTTCAGAATACAGACAGATATTAGCTTGAGTTTTATGTGGGTTAGTCTGTATTGTTCTTAATTAAGTCGAAAGCAAACGGTTTTGACGAATGCAACCCTAAACTTATTAAAACATTGATACCAAAAATTATAAACACTGCTCAAACATCGTCAACCTTCCCCAATAAATGGAAAGCGGCCAAAATCCCAACCGACTTTTGAAAATCTGCTGGCAAACAAATATTTACATGATAATAAACTTATAAATAACAATCCGAATTTAGAAAAAATAGAAGTTGTATATCAGCTATTATAAACATACATATCGGAAGAGCTTCGACTACACTTGGATATTAATTATGTTACATTCTTGACAGTCTTTAATTGTTGACCATATCATTCTATGCACATTAGAAGGAATATATATAAATTACAAATAAAAATCTATTGCTTGCAGTCACTTGAGAAGTTCTCCAGCTTGACGCATCAGGTCTCTGCCGAGCTGGATGTATTCATACAGGCCATACATGACACGGAGTTTCCCAATTCTGTAGAGGCGACCAGAAAACTGCTTGAAGATCAGGGCGTCGACTATGCGCGCTTAAAGGTTACCTAAAACTCGTAAATGTGTTTAAATGAATATACTAATCGTAATTTATTTTTAGGACGAGATACTTGCAGCAGCCCGACATGGTGAAACGCTATTAAATAAAATCAAATCCAACGACGAACTTAAAGAATTCTCCGAACGCACCGGCAACGTCAGCTCCATTGAGAGGTATATACACTGCTCGTACTCTGTACACTATACGACATAAGATTGGTGTTTTTGAATTGCCCTGTTACAGTATTCTGCAGTATTTGGTTCGATCTTTTCTAACTCTCTTAACGCGTTTCTCTCTATTAACTTAACTTAACTAACTCCTGTTTTGATTAACTCTCGAAATCTATTCGCATTCCGTTTCGTTTTTTATATATAGCTCTGCACTGGTTTTAATACTTGATAATTATCTAATAACATTTATATTTACCTAACTATATTGAAAATATTTGGAAAAATATTCATCAGCATTTATAGACACATTGATTTCATTTCCTCTCATAGTTTGTTCTCGTTCATGTTTATCCTAGGTGTCAATCACATTTCTTTCATTGTGTTCTTTTTAAAGTAGTTCTGGAACTTGATCAAATACTAACAAAACTACCGATATAACCCTTGTTTAAAGTTTGTTAGTGGTTACACCTATAAACTCTAGTCACAATGAACTGAACTAATAGCGACAACAAATAAATGCGATATTTGTTGTCATCAAATACACGAATTTGAGAAATGAATTTAAGTTTTATTTTAGTTTGTTTACCTACAATTTAGTTCAGGAAAGTTCTTAGTTTAGCTGATAAATAATTTTTAGACAAAGTGATCAAATAACACTTAGAAAATATTAAAATATGATTATTTTTATTGAATTAAATTTTATTTAAAACGAACTTATTCAATTAGAGTTTTATCATATAGTTTTAAATTATATTCATTGCAATGATATCAAATAATTCGTTAGTCCAAATTAAAAAAAACTGGATAGAAGAACAAAATTTATATTAATTTTATTAAAATTTAGCAGCTAGATGTGTTTAAGTTTGTGTTTCCTAGCTATGAGAAGTTAATTTGAAGTGGCATTTTTCGAAACGATTTGGTTTACTTATTGCATGTAGTTAAAACTGACGCTTTAAAATCAAGAATTGCTTAATATTAGAGAATGCATGTATGTCTATTTGTTTACAAGTCTGTCACAGACAGTCCTAGTTTAAATCTGTTTATGGATATTGTTAACTGGATCTCTGACATCCAGATATCCATGCAATCAAGCACAAGCACATTCAACAGTCACATCCACAGTCACAGTCACAATCACAGTCACGGGCACACGCATAGATATATTTACCTACTTACTTAAGTGATGGGGAAATAGCTTTTAAGCTCATCTGGATGTCACTCATTTCACTCATTAAGCTGCTGTCTTGTTGTCTCTTGTCTTTTATCTTCCCTGTTGCGCGTTCTCGCCTTTGTCATTCGCGATGTTCTCCCAAAATATTTTCAAACACTCGATAACTCGAAATCTCGTACTCTTAAAAACAATGAATCGAATTAAATGTTGATGTGCAGATCCAGTGCAGGGCAGCCAATACAACGCCAACAAATTATTTATCACCAACAATATAAGATTAAGCAACCCCAACATTATGATGATTGTCGCGATTACCGTAGACTGCTCGTCCAGCTGGAGGAAACGGAGCGTCGCTTCGACGAATTCTGGCGGACGCATCGCAATCGCCTGGAGCAGTGTCTCCGGTTGCGCATGTTCGAGCAGGACTTTCGCGAACTGCAGGTGAGTCACATCACTCGATGATTATGCATATTCCTAGCTAAGGTTTCGATTTGTTGCAGAACATCTTCGATGGGCATCTCAAGACTGTGGCCGACATGACGGAGATCGGTGAGAGTGTCGATCGAGTGGCCACGCTCATTCAGGACACGGAACAGTTTCGTGCACTCATCAAACTGGATGTGGAGCATGCCGAAGAGGTCATACAAACGGGTCAGCAGCTGGTTGGCTCTCGCGGTGTCTATCCCTGGGAGATCGTCCAGCCCAAGTGCGATGAACTGCAGCGTGTTTGCGACATAATCGACATGCGGCTGACGAAGCGCCTGGAGATTCTGGCGAAGAACAGTGAACTTATGGAGAGAGTTGAAAAGGTGAGTCATTATTTCTCAATACTGTGAAACATTATCTAATTTGTCATTCTCCGTTTTAGGCTAATCAATGGTGTGCCAATGGGGTGGAGCTCTTGGCCTCCCAACGAATCGAGAAATGCTCAGTTTCGGCCGATCTTGCCGAGCAGAGTCTGCACGAAATTCAGGCGTTTATTGCATCTGCTTCCGATTTTAAATTATCCACACCAAGTGAATTCAAGAAAATATTTTTAGACAGCACTACTCCAGAAACCAAAGCACTCGTATCTCAGGTGAGTACTCGATCGTTATTAAATAAATGCCACTAGCACTGATAATGGTAGTGAGTTATGAAGAGTAAAATATATAAATTTTATGAATATGTGGTCGTATTTAAGACATTAAAATATACAAATATTTATTTTGTTGTTAAGATATCTATATGAAACATAAACATAACTCACAGACAACATAATTCCATTACTTAAGCCAGAGAAAATCGTTGTATTTTCTCAATAAACACTCATACAATTTCCTTTCTCTGGAGACAGAGAATTGATAATAGCACGGCTATTGACCCGTGGAGTGGTGTCTATGACTGTTTGCCAGCGTTTACCACAGTTGTCGATTGACCAGGTTGAAGAATTGGCGCTTGGAATCGTTGTGCATCGCAATGCAATTGTGATATAATTCACAGACTGGTTCTTCTTGCAGTCTCTTCAACCAGTTGCTTCTGCAGTTTATCCATGTACGAGTACAGTTAGATAACAGAGCCGGGAAGGAAAGTGGGGCATTCTTTAATTTAACTGGCAGTGTAATGTGTATTTAAATGCTTACAAATGCTTTCAAATCAACCGGTTCATAACGACAGTGGGTTTTATTCATATACTCATTAAAAAATATATGTAATTGATATCGTCCAACAAACTCAAAACCTGTACTTCAACAAATCCTTTGACTTCCTGTACTTGGCTTAACGGAGAAGCGGCTATAAGGCATTAAGTGTACTCACACGCGTTAATGAATACCACTACAAATTTAGCGATTATTCATACTTAAGTTCAACACTCATGCTGATATTTCGCTTGCAACATGTTCAAACATTGCTCGCAACTTCAGCATCATCTCGAACATCGAACGAAACATGTTTGATGCCCAGATTTGATCTGTGTATAAGATGGAACACTTTCGAAGCGTATAACTAGATTCAGATCAAATGTTTTGGATCTCTTGATAAGAAATAATTAGATTGTATTAAGAAAGCATAAGCATATAAAGAACGCATGCATAATATTAATGTATTGAAATGTTTTTAGAGTTTTTGTTGGTGTCCAGGAAATCGACTGCTAGACTCAATAGGAAGAGAAATTTGTATACAAATATTATATTCTAAAATTGAACATTTGGAGCCAATGATTTTTGGGCTTAACTTCATTCATATTTTCCAATGCCACTTAATATGTATCAGCATCAAAATTTAGACTTAACAGTCGAGAAAAGGTTTCCATAATCATTGTGATGCTTAACCTACACAAATAGAGCACGAACTTTAGGTCGACACAGTTTTCGGGTCTCCAGGCCCATGCAGCTACAAAATAATGACCCATTTTGCTAACCCCATTGCATTTCCAGTTTTTGGTTAGGTATTTATTCATTTTAAGCAATAAGTAAAAAGTTGTCGTTCTGCTGAGCATTCCCCAAAATGGGTCAGCGAGACCCGTTTAGACGTTTTCAGTTCTTTTTTTTTACTCACAGCGAGAATATTTGCGCTGAAGCATTTACATTTTTCTGGACAGATACAGTGGCTGTTTGAGCAGAAGATTACACGAGTGTGAGTCTGAATGAGTGTGTGAGTCTGTATGAGTGTACTCGTGCAATGATTCTGACACAATTCAGCCTTGTGCGCTGTGTGTGGACCGCTTTCATTCCAGTCCAGTCGGCGGTCGTTTAACCAGTTGCCGCACTGGACATCCTTGCGATTGTGTTTAATAGTTGACGATTAAAAGATGCTATCATAGTTTGATAACCATTAGCTTATGGCATGTGTCGATTGCTCAACCAGAGTTGCATCATGGCACAATTACCTAGCCTACTTTCCCTTGTTTTCAAACCAGGTTTATTCAAATTATCATTTTTGTATGCCTCATAAATCTGTCATATAGACACAGAATGTGATGTTATTCTGTTTTCTTGCAAAAAAAAAAGAAAAAGAAATCCCAGACCGGAAGGCCATTGCAGCTCCTCGTGTGTGAATACAGCAATAATTGCTACCCATCCGCCGCCTTACGCTATTGCTTGCACGAGTATTCCTTGTGTATTGCTATCAACAGCGGAAAATCCATTCAAGATGCAGAGACGAGTCAAGTCCCCGCCTTGAGTTCGTTCACAGCGTAGGCGACGTCTCCTGTTAAGGTCAACGGAAGTTCAAGTCAGTCAACTGGTCGTGCATCTTGACAAGTGCCCAGTTGAGCATGTTGCCACTGGCGTTGCCAGGGTTGCCTATGTTGCATAAAATGCTTTAAACAATTTATATGCGGAAACATTAAAAATCATTTCAATATTGTTTGTCCCATTAAATAGTTTTAATACGATATAAATCACAAGCGGATATCAGAGATTACAAGTAAAAGAAATAATAATAATTTAATTAAATCATTACTTATGTTTACAAAATAAAGGATTTGTTTGTATCTTAAGAATACGATAATTGAATACTAATGCGAATTGATGCGGCAACCCTACACCGCTGATAACATCGATTTATAGCCTCGCCAATCGAATAAATAACGTTTAACAGCATTACAAAATAGTTAAGACGTTTGGTTAGCTCATCGCCGAATCGTCGATTACATTTTACGAGTATTATGCATTTGATAAACTGCACGTGTTGCATGGAGTTTTGCGCAGAAACCCACATAACTGGTCAGCTGGCACATCGTCGATGCCCTGCCCGCCTGTCTGTTTGTCTGCCTGCCACACTCATCTGCTGCCTGTGGCAAGCTGAAGATGCGCCTGTTGACAATACGCGAGTGGGTTCATCGCGATGCCTCGGCGAAAGCAAAAGTGAAAGCGGCAATTGTGCCGGCATCGCTGTCGTCGACCATTACATAAAATGTCAAATGTCACGACATTGCCAAATGCCAAAGCGATATCCTCCAGGCGCAATTCGCTTATGCAATTCACCACCCATCGATTAAAAGGCATAACCTAAAGTTCAGGAAGCTATTTTAGCAAACATATATTCATATGCAATTTGACATCGCAATTGACCTTTTGCATAATTTTACTTACATTATTTTAGCATAGACAACAGAAGCGTTTTTCGCCGAATCTAAGCAACTTTTTGACTATCAAAAATCGTTGTGACAAGAGCAGCATGAGATTGAGTGCAATTGACAAGTCAGCCACGCGTGCGTGCCTCGGTGCAGAGTTGATGCACTTTCGTTGTGGCACAAATTCAATTGTTGCTCGCTTTGCAGCAGCGTTTGTTGTTGCTGTTGTTGTTGTTGTGTGCCACCTGCAAGCAAAACCTTACTTTTGTTTTCTTCTCATTTGCTTTTTACCACGGCTCAGCTCAACAAATCACGGTGAAAACGCGTGCGAATGCCACTAAATTCTCCTACATAATTATGCTGTTGCCTATTTTGCATCCACACTTGCGGTTGCCACCATTACGCCAGTGGCAATGTCGCACAAATGCGGGGCAAGGGGCAAATGTAATTAAAGTTGGGTTACAATTCATAGATAGTAGTTTATCGGTATTTATTTTTATTTTAGTTCACATTGAAATTGATTAAACACCATTAAACACTGAGTTTGTTTAGCTGCTCTTGTTTTGTGCATTTCGAGTGTTTTCCTAGATTCGTATTTTAACACTTTCTCTTTACGCTGCCACACTCTAAGAACTTGCCTCTTTTTCTCTAGTCAATAAAGCTGTAAAAAATGACGAAATGTAACTTATTGAAGTACCGATAAATCTGCTCTTTATGTGAAGTAGATGACAATGAAGAGCTTACAATACCGTCAATCATATCGAACGACTTTCGAAAGTGTCGAGAACTATTTATTGTACTACTTGTGTGAAAAATAATTGATGATATTCTATTTGCTTTTGTTTGCAGGTATTGCAGCGCATTGACGATGTGTCGCTGATGTGCGACAAGCGGATTGCGAGTCTCAAGAAGCTGGCATTGAAACCACCGCGTCCTGTGCAACAGGTTACTCCCGAGCCAGCCGTGCCCCTGCAACCGCCGGGCGGGGCGCCCCACCTCCTACGCCGTAAACAAATAAAGGTGAGTGTCCATTTGGCATCGTCATTGCCGGCTCCCAGATGCGTCTCGGCTTATTAACTGCTCGCTGAATATGCAATGCGTTTGCTGAGTCGCATTTGCATTTGCATTTTTTTTGAGGAGATTCCTAATTAAACAATGACACCAACGCTGACGCTGGCACCACACTGACTCTGCTCCGGCTTGGCTTACAAATTTCTTTTTGTTGAATTTAGATTTGTGTTGTACAAATTTCAAGTTCATTGTGCAAAATTCACACGTTGCTCTCTTTATCTGGCCAACTGCGACCGCGACCGCCACAGCGACTGCGACTGCGACTGATGCCAATTGTATTTGGCCGCAGGGCTAAACAAAGCCCAGGCCAAGAGACGCTTTACTTCGCCATGATAAGACAAATGCTAGGCCAGCCACAAGTTTCACTTTTTCCGACTGCGTAAATCATAGATTACGGCTGAGGCGAAGACAACGCCGACCCATAGCTGCGGGCAAGCTGCTCAGGGAGTAGAGTCAGGAGTGGGCAGCGGGGAAGCGGGGAGGAGGAAACGCGTCTGTCCCATTAAAAGTCGTATGGCGTCCAAAATGCTTGACCATCAGCAGACCAAAATTTCATAATTACCTTCTTTGAGTCGCACAATTGTGCAGCAGTCAGTCTGCTCATAATTGAGTTGAACCCTCGGTGCCATTTACCATTAGGTTTATTTAATGACCGACAAGCAAAAGACAAAAAAAAGCATTTACGCTCAACCATTAACAGACTGTTTCCATTTATACGACTTGCAACTGTTTAGGCCAAATACCCAAATAATGCTATATTTAGCCAAACTATTTCTCAAATAATTAGTCTAAGTCTGGCATGTAACTTACATGCCAATCTGTAGATAGATGTAGATGTAAAGTATTCTTAATTATGTATAGTAAAAGTCACATTTTAATATATATAGAAGTGCATTTGTTTCTTGAGAACTGTTGTAAGAATTGATCAATAAAAATAAATCAATCACCAAGTACTTAAGAGACTGTTACACACATCACATTATCAGCGCTTTCCATACAAATTGCTTGCACACAGTTAGCCATAAACTGCTTTTGTCTGGGCTTAAAGAAAACTGTTTCTCAGCCAAAGGTTGGAGTGGCGAATTAACATTTCCGTTGGTCAGTTGCAGCCGCAGTGCGAAGTGCAGCAGGAAAAACGCTTTTCAATTCCGCATTGCAAATGAGGCAATTTCCATTCTTCTGGCAAATTATGCTTTTCTGAATTACGGTTAACTCGTGCAGTTTGCCGTTTATCTCTCAATTTCATCAAATCATTTTCCGATCTTGGCACGTGCCCTGCAATCAGCCAGTGGACAATCACAATTCACGGCAAGTGATCTCAGAAATTAAAGCTAGTCACTATTCAAGTGCATTCATGAAAACTAGGTGAAATGCCACTCGAAATTTAACAAAACATATATTTAATGCAATGGCTTAAGATGATATTTGATTCACGAAATAAAATAGTAATGAATACATTTTTGCTACTCCTACTTATCAAATGTAGTGTGAAATTTCCTAGACATATTATATAAGTTGACTTCAAAACATTTTATAATGTTATTGAATTGCCTTTATTTGTGTTTTGATTACTTTTTGTCAGTTTCTGACATACATTACTTTCCCAAATATTACTTTTTACATGCAAATATAGCTTTGTTTATTTGCCACACTCATTAGCTCGATGGCCATTTGAAATACGTTCGTCTTGCTTAGATTTTTTTGCCAACTGTCTGCAGAATTAAGGCTAATACTTCGGATGTTCACAAGAAAAGATACTTTCTAATGCGATCGAGTTCATTTACTGCAATCTGTCTGCAGCTTGGCCAATTTTCAGCAGCACTTTTTGCTCATCTGATTACCATTTTGTGGAGTACTAGTAGAGTGTGTTTTTGTTTGCAGATCTTCTGCTGCTGCAGTTCTTCAGCTGTGTCTGTCTGGATGATTGATGGCTGCAGTTTGGTGTTTGCTGTTTGGTGTCGAGCTATTGTCTGTGCTTCTTTTTGTCGTCAGAGAAACAGAAATATGTTATGGCCAAGCAGTTCTTGCGGCTTGTGTGAAGACGTCTTCGTACTTTTGCACAATTCAAGCTGACATTCCTAATGTCTATCGATTGCAACAGCTCTGCTGGGTTTGAGTCGATTTCTCCGTGCACAGATGGCCATTGAGCAATCATCGAAAAAAACAATCGAAAGTCTTGACGCGTGTGTCGTTGGTAATTTCGTCAGTTTTCAGCAAATGAAAAAGGGGCGAAGAAGCAGCTCCCGCTTCCCAGTTGCCTGGATGGATGGTCCGATGATCTGTCCGACGCGTCGATTTTCTCTGCCAGCCAGCAGCGAGAGTATCTGCGGAGCTGTCTTTATGTGATTGTGATTGCATTCACAGCTTTTCCATAATTAAATAATTAATCGTCATTTTATTAGGCTTGCTAATGCTAAGCTATGCGCTCTTTCACTTTCACATTTGTACAGCGCGGCGTATGCGCGATATTAAAAATTATAATACGCGACGCCAATTGAATGTGTCGCTGTTTGCTGTCATTTTTTCGGTATTGTTATTGTTGTGTGTGCGCACAACACACAACACGTAAACAATTTCCATTGTTGCTTTCGGACGCAACCGAGGTTAAGTAAGTGCAGCAACCGGAGACCGGAGACATTACGTACTTGTGGCACGTATCTCAGGGATACCAAATATGGCTCAAGATACGTTTTCAACTGCCTTGAACTGAGCGGAGCTTTAACCTAGAGCCTTTGTGAACGCAGAGGAGAATTCAAAAGTTAAATATACAATTTATTTTATGCTAAAAGCTTAGGGAAATTAAATCATTTAAAAATAATTCCATCAATTTAAGGTAATGCCGCAGTTAAACGTTTTCCATTCAATTTGTCTCACTGAAACGCAAAGTGTTTAGTTTGTTTTTGAACAGGTAAATTAAATGGTTTTTTACTAACAATTTCGCAATATTCGTCGCATTCCATCTTGGAGTAGAAACGATTCTCGCCGCCGCCACAGCCAGAGTAAATGAACGGTTGACATCTGCCCAGCCTGGAGTCGTAATACCAATTGCGCATCCTCAATTTACATTTGCCGTACAGCGGTCGTTCACTGCAAACAACTGCAAGGACATCAGGGATTCAGTTCGGGTTTTCCTATACTCTAATGGCATCCAGTTCTTACCCATGTGACGCAATAAATCGTCCACCATCCAGGCCGAGATCATAGACAGGCACAACAGCAGCGTCAGGCAGCCACCGAATAAATACTGCATATTGATCTTCATAATTGTGTTTTCAAGTTGCTATTGAAAATTGAATGGATTTTGTGAAAAACAGGCGCTTTTTATAGGAGAATCCATTAGAAGGGCAGAAAATGTGCAAAAGTCAGACGCAGCTTTGCAAACTTCTGGTCAAGTTATCGCGAATGCTTATCTGCATTGTACCCAACAATGTTGGGATAGCTAATCGAGGGATTTAAACATTTGTATAAATAAATATTAAGAAATTTAAATATTAAATTCAAGATTATAATGAATAATGAATGATATTTAAAGACAATTCAATCGTCATAATTCATCGTCATTTAAAGAACTTTTATTGTTAAGCGAGTTAAAGATAACGTTCAAGACTTCTAGTTATTTTGATAAATGTGAGCAATGAGTGTGATTTATTCATCAGTGTTGAGTAGCCAGTGTTAATTGTGAGTGCATTTCACTTTCACTTCGAGTTGAAGTTGCTGAAGTTGTGGCAAATCAAAAAACCGAATTCAAATCCAAATCTCGGCGAGACATTGACAAGTTTCTAAAAGCGACAAGCAATAACAAAAAGTGCAACACGTTGTGCATGTCAATCAAGATGATGGCCAAAAAAAATACACAGCCGAAAGCCAAGTTAGCAGGCGAGCTAATTGGTCAGCAAAGCCAGCTACTGGACAGCCCCGCCCGCAGTCTTGCACGGATCGTGCAATCGCTCAAGAATTTCACTCGACCGAGTTGACGGCACGTTGTGTGCGGGCCAAGACACGACATGGACATCGACATCGCCATGGCAATGGCCATGGCTTTGACTGCTTCTGCCTTTAGGCCGGGTCGGGTTCGCAATGCGTGAGGCGTTCGCAAAAGTATCTGAGAGATACGCAATGTATCTGGCGTTGCCTAATTGCAAACGCGTACTTTGCAGCTTGAGAACTTTCACGCTACTTCCGGATATCAAGCTACCTGGCCTCATCTTGCTCCACTCGCAGATCTCGCAGTCTCGCTGGCCCTTTGATCATGCGCGTTGTCGCAGTGAAATTGTCATAAAAACTGCGTATGTGTTTCTATACCCGCTACCCGCAGCGAAGTAGGGTATAACCTCGAAGTGGTCAAATATATATCCGACTGTCGATGCTAAATATAAATCCGTCTGTCAATCCGTAAAACATGTAGATCTCTGAAAGTATAGAAGCAATCGCTACCAAAAATTTCTGTGAATGCCAAGTCGCTGCCCAAATTATAAAACATTTGCATACATTTTTAAATATTTGTTTATTAAGTGTAGAATCCAAACAGCTAATTTCTACCTAAACAACATTTGAAAAATACCCGCAGTTTTAATGCTAATGGTTTTATCAGCTAAGTAACATAGTGTTTTAAATTAATTGCAAGCTAAATGTTTTCTAATTTCATGACTATCGGATATTACACGTGATAATGCTTTAGTCGATCACTTTGAAAACAAGTTGCTGGATAGATTAATTATTTCTAAATTCTAAAAATGTCTATCAGGTATTCCTCAGTGTATCACACTTGCGTGTCGCTTTCCTATTTGTTTTTTTTAAGTATGTGGCGAGCTACTCAGAGATGCAAATACTCGTGCTGGCTGTGAAATCCGTTAATAGCGTAACATGTTGCGCAAAAACCGATTCGGCAATAAGTGCGCAGATGTGCTAAGAATCGCATAATGTGCTCACAAACAGTTCACAGCGGCTGGCCTTTGAACCTGTGGGTCAGTAATTCAGCCAAAAAGGCGATGAGCGCGATGGTTATGCCCAAAACCCAGACGAGCAGAATGCCCGCGAAATTCGACATGCCCAAGGTGACGGGTTCGATGTTAATGTCGTCTTGACCCTCGACTCCCGGCATCGTGCTCTCCACCTGCTGTTGCAGTTGCACATTCAGATTGTCGGCAACCACACGGTATTCCCAGTACTTGTCGAAGCCAGACGAGTGCCAGCGGTAGATAAGATCATTGAATCGCCCGAGCAGCGGCCAAAGACGCGGCACAAACGCCACTGTGTACTGATAGTAGAGATCCTCCTGCATGATCACCAGCTGATCGATGGCCTCTCCGGTCAGGTAGTCGGCAATAGCAAAGTGGCCTGAAATAAAGAAATGTATTAGTAGAAGTTGGAGTTGGAGTTGGAGAACTCACCAAATGGCAGTCGCTCCACAGTGAAGCCCATGTGTCCAGTGGACGCCATGTCCAGCAGCTGCTCGTCGTCGTAGATGTGAAAGTTGCTCAGTAGCTCCTGCACCAGTGGCTGTGGAAATAGGCGGAAAGAGTTTAGCTAAATGTTTTGTACGTGCGCCTCGAAAATATCGATGGCAATATCGATAGTGTACGATAGTCTCAGTTAAGAGTTGTAAAGCTTTAATGGGTATTTAAAAAATATAATTTCCTAATATAATGATTTGAGGTAAATTCTGAGATGTTGATGAAAGAGAAAATAATATTAATGTAAATTCTACATGCACTATAAATTAAATAACAAACTATCGCATACTATCGCGACTATCGATACTCACATCGTCAGAGCCGCGTATAGCAGAAACCCAAGCCTCCGAGTTGGCTGCCCACTGCAGTCGATGGCTGCGCATGCGCTGCATGGTGTCCGCCGCCTCGCCGAGACTGGGGATGGTCAGGATGCTGGCCAAGCCCCCGCCGTAGATGCTCGTGATGATGATGTCGTTGAGAAAGCAGGCGAAGAGCAGCACACGCACCGTTACCGATTGCACATTGCTGTTGCCCGCCTGCGAAATGAACAGCTTGAAGGTGGTGACCGCACCGAAGGCCCAGCTGCTCAACCACACATTCCTGCTGCCCGCCCCCTCCGACTTCGCCTCATCGTACAGCCGCAATTCACTGCGATGGCCCAGCACCAGACCAACTGTTTCGATGCCCAGACAGAGCAGCACAGCGGCCCACAAGCTCCACTGGAACGGTTGCAGCGGCAGATACCAGCTGGCCAGACGATGTGGCGCCGGCACCAGGCACGTGATGCCCGAGCGCACCAGATACATGGACATGTCCAGATAGGTGTAGTCATCGTACCACGAGTACATCGCGCCAATGCAAACGTCTACCTTGTGCTGCACGATCATGCCCATGGCGCCGTCTCCCGTCATGTTCGGGTAGATGGTGCCCCAGTCGTAGGCGTCAGCTAAACAATCAAATGACAGCGGTCAGTGGGCACTAGAAATGCTTAAAGGGCAACTTGGGACTACACCGTTCTAAAAACAAGAATGAAAATCATCGATTTCAGAAGGTTTCGATCTTTCAAAAATTCTTGAAACAAGAATTCATTCTTAAAAACATTCTTGAAACTAGATTTCATTCTTAACTTTTTTTTAATTTTAAAGCATTCTTTTTTCAAGATTGAAATATTATTTTAAGAATATTTTTAGTTTTTAAAACTCTCAAATTCAATCATTTATTTATTGATGTTCTTCATAAAGTTCAGCGGTGGGAATTTTGTAAGCCTCTTCTACTAATAGTCCTAATTAATCTGAAGTCTGGTGTTGTCGCTGATAGTTCATTTAGTAGAGTTGTCGCGATTTAATCGAGCAAACTTGACTGTAGTTTCCAATGATATACATATGATATAATCTACTCACATGTGTCAATCTGAACGGTGCAATTAAACTGCTCGCAGAAGCTGAGCACGACGCGCATCTCTGTGCCATCGATGTAGACCTTTGGGTGATCTGTTTGTCCCACATCCCGAGCATTGCTGCGACTGTTGATGCTCTGCAGAACGTGAAGAGGATCTATAAAATTTTTACAATTTTATTGCACTCACCTGCAATTGCTTGATGACCGTATAGGGTCTGTAGTCGAAGCCAGCGACGATCACTGCACGTCCCTGCAGATCGCTGAGCTTGTCGGGAAAGAGGCAATGGTTGAGAAGAAATTGCTGCTCGCTGGCATCATAGATATCAAGCAACTGCAACTGAGCAGGTTGCTCAGCTCGAGGTCCCACATACTTGTTTGTCTTCAGCTCAAATCTTGAGTTGTTTGCAGAATCGCGCAAAACAAACAGTATGTTGGGTTGATCTGATAAGTAGACAATAAAAGCTTAGATTAAAATGCGCTGATAGAAAAAATATGAACTAAAATCCAATTAAACGAATTAAACGGCTGTCAGAATTCCCATTTATTTCAAGAATTTACTTGCCACTTTTGTATTTTATTTTTTTTTTTTACGTGCAGAATTCATACAGCTAAGTTGCACCTTCATATATTATTGAAAATTAAGAATAGAGCCGAAATAATATAAATTTTAAAACACAAAACAATTTTTATGGAAGAAGAAAATCTCATAGTTGTCTATAATAAACTTCTATGTTGAGAAAAGTGTACTTCTATGAGAATATTCTTCTCGATTTCGTGGAATTTCACTTACCCTCGTAAAAGAAATCGCGACAGCAAATCTCGTTCAATTCGGCTGCTTCTAGAGCAAACACAAATTTGTTGTATAAACTGCGCCAAATGGAGTACATCGAAGCCTTCGCAAAGGCGTCGACAAAGCGAGGAATGTCCTTTCCAAAGACAAGGAAGCTCTGCTTGAAAAAGGAAGAGTATACAAGTGGTCCGTCAGTTGATAGCTTTTACCTCGCAGTGGGACGTCTCTATCGAAATGGTCAGCTTGAGCAGGAAATCATCATAGGGTAGCTCGTTCAGCTTCAGCTGCTCTTCTTTGACTGTTGCATCCACCACGTTATCCACAAAACTGTCCGCCAATGTGTCCAGATTGACAATCACAAAGCTGGTGTAATTCTGAGCTGAGTCGGACATTTGCCACTCGTAGTCGCCATGATCCAATATGCAAAGAGTGCTGCCACTCGAGTATCTTTCAACTAATTTTCTAGTCAGGGATTAGAGACAAGAGCGAAGTTTATTCCAGCTTACTTATGATATTCAATATAAGCGACCAGCTCCTGTCGATGAGCAACATCGTCAACTGTTGGTTCTGCCACGACTGAATACTTGACTGACAGTCCAACACTCATTGGTGATTCATGGATTCGTTTGTAAACTATTTATTCTCCTGCCACAAATTAAGCAATTGTCCAATTCGACTTTAAACTGTTTATTTAATGCCGGCCATTTCGATTATCTTGGTTAAAAACGAAAATTTTATGTTTGCCCAAAGAGAAGCCAAATGTTCAACCTGAAGTCAGCCTTCCTTATTGCCTTTCCTGTATTTCCGTCAATTACACATGCCATTAAATTGGCTGTCGTAAATTATTCGAACCACTCAAAAAACGACAGGAAACTAAAACATGGAACTTCTTTCATGTGCAGCTCAATAATAATAACTCTGCAAAAAAAGAGAATATAAAATATTCCCATTGCTATAAAAATCCTGAAAATAATGTTGTAAATATAAAATTAGTCTTGATCTGCAGTTCCTTCTGTGTTGAAGCCAACGAAATGATTGAAATTACTATTTTATCTGATGTGAAAAGAAAAGCCAAAACACTCCCATTAATATCAATTCGACTGATTGTTTAATTAGATTTCAATAACTGCAGCACCACAGCAAATTAGATTTGGTCGAGAAAGCATCGTGTTGATGTCCATTAGTTGTTGAGCCCTACGTTAAACCAATTACAAAATACCTATGAGTGCGATTACGGAGTTTAAAAGTTTGGGATGTTAACGCGAAATTGAAGCAAAGCGGAAATTAATAAAAATACAAAGGAAAGCGCAAAACAAGCGGCTAAAGATGTTAAAAGCGAAGACTTGCGAGCTAGAGCTGGTCAAGTATCGTCTAACATTTAATTACAACATAACTTGGATTCTTTCTTCTCATAACATATTACAAAATAGAAAAATAAATGTACTGTACTTTAAAAATTAAAGCATTTTGAGCGATAGTTTTCACTGTCATCTCTATGAAAGACCAACAAAATGAAAGAAATTTTAATTGATTTCAAATGAGAAACTAAATGTGATAATATTGATGCTGAGATACATCTCCAGTTCGACACGAAGAGTGTGTTTATGAGGGGGGGAAGTACAACTGTAAAGCCCTCTTTGTATCAAGGGTCACTGTCTGCACTATCCACACTTTCTACAATTTTAAACGTTACTTTATCCAGTGAGCAATCTATAAGCGAATCACAGCTTCAACTTTTTCTTTCAATTGTTGTAACAAACATTTTGTGGCGACTGACTTCCGAATGAGAGCCTCAGGTTTTATTTTATTCGTTTCACTCGAGCAAAACACCTGTTGCCGGTGTTTAACTATCCTGAAATATTCAAATTTTTACACACGCAACGCAATTTGTTGCCAGCTACACACGCTAGATGGCGGCAGTTGACGTGACAAAAATACTTCACGCAGAGCAAAAGTCAGTATCAAGAGCGTGGTTTGAAGTAGAGAGCTGACAACCAAATGTGCAATCAAACTTGATCTGCACTTGAATTCAACAAGTCTCCATCTCTTAAAGTCTCTGAGATCAATACATTCCAATAACCGCTACTTAAAAAAGAATACTTTTCATTAAGCTGAAAGAATGGAGCATGAAATAATGCAAATTGTATTCTTTCAACACTCGCATAAATTCATCCATCAATAAGTTTGTATTTAATATTTCATATACAAATTCCACAATATTTCTACCCCATTAATCAGCAATTTGTTTAGCTCTGTCGCTGCTTGTAAAGTGTATGAGTAACTTCGGCTTCAAGTTCGATTTCCATTTCGGGTCGTGTATGTATCGACCCATTATTGTGCTTATTGTATTAAACATTGTGCAAACGACCATTGTATTATGGCTTTTCTTCAATAAAGAAAAAAGGCAATACCCAAAACCAAAACTCGTACAAAAGATTGTCAAGTCGTCTCCGCGTTGACCAACTTTAGTTGGCACTAAACAGAAGCTGACACCAATTGTTGGTTCCCAGCCAAATGCAACAAAATATATGAAATTCGAAATTGGCTAATCTCTACACTTTATTGGTGGCTGCTTTCTTCGACTTCGTCCAAATTGAGAGCCGCTGCTTCTGAATGAAACAACTTGGCCATAAGTCAAGCGATTAAATTGAAGTGCTTTGCACATTGAGCAGTCATAAACAAATAAACAAAAGAACGATGGCCACGCTCATTAGCAATGTCCAATTCGGTAACAACTCCTACTCGCTGCCAATGTCATTACCCGTTACCAATATTGCCAAATTCAAGGCATCTGCTGCCTCTTCATGGTCCAAATCGAGCCGAAAGTATTCGGCATAGAAGCGGACTTATTAGCCGTAACGCTGATATGGCCTAAGATTAAATAGAAATTAAAAGCTGTAACGCCACATTAGCGTTTTTCACTTTCGTTTGAGCCCAGATGTCAACTGCTGTTTGGCCGAAAGAAATCATAAATTAAATCGCAGTTTAATGGCATTACATTTCCTTCATATACACTCGTAAGATACTTATTTGTTATGAGATTGTTTTCTCCGCTTCTGTTGTTGACGTTGTTGTTGTCGTCTCTTGTCTTGCTGTGCTGTGGCTTTGTTTTGCTTTTCGTTTGTTTCTGTTCGTTTAATTGAATGAATGAAAACGCCGAGTTTCAGTTTGCTGCACTGATTTTCAGCTGCGTTTCACTTTCGATTGAACCCACCTCCGATTTGGCCATGGTCTCTGCCTCTTTGGGCCCGCCTGTCTGCCGGTCTGCCATTGCTTGCACTCGTATTTGGAGCTTCTACTCAAGCGTAATCCTTTTGCGGGGCGACTAGCTTCCGTTTCACGTAATTGCGCAAGCTTGTGGCCGCCCAATAGCCAATTTGTGTGCGTGTGTGCGTATGTTTTAGCCAACAACTCTTGCATGCTCTGGGCCATAAATGGATAAGCACGAACATACAAATTAAGCTGTTCATTGGTTACCACTCACAAATAGCTGCCATAGCGAGTATCGTGTCTATGCCTACCATGTACTACATATGTCAGGCTTCTGCTCATCCAAAAATATTATTACACATAGATATATATTTTATTACGTAGTATGCCCATAGTTGTATTTTTTCTTCTATCCAAAGTTTTAAATTATGTGTCTCATTCTTTATGCGTTGCAAAGTAATCGTCTAAAAGAGCAAATATCAAAAGCTCTTTTTAAATATGGCGACCAGCCAATTGTCATTGGTCGTTTAATAAGTGCACATTTAAGGCGCAAGGAGCGCCACTTACAACAGCGTCTACTACAATTAGCATGTGTGAACACAACTTAATGCAAGCGATCGATCTAGCTTAATTATCTCAGCAGTAGTCAATTGTAATGAATTTGTTTAATTTCTTGTGTCTGCTAAACTTAATTGAACTATGCAATTTCATAAACCGAGCAGCCTACACTCGCTCTTAATGATTTCAAGTTTATGTTTACAAACTATTCAATGGCATCAAACGCAACTCCTATTGCCGCTGCTAGCTTGCAACCTCTGCATGCAACATGTTGTAAGCGAGCTTCGCACGTCCAACTGGGTAGCTGTTGCCAACGCGCAGCGCGTGAGCTTCAGTTGAAGCCGATCTTTCGAACAGCACGCAACAACGCCGCGCATACGAACCCGAATCGTGAACGTCGTGAAACGAAACAAATCCGAAGCAACACGAGCCGAGTCCAAGTCGCAACGCGTCGTGTCGCGCGTCGTCGCGATCAACTGAGACATCGCGATGCTTTGCATAACTGCGATCAAAAGCTGCATAAAGTGTGTTTGTGCCTGTGTTTTTTTATGATTATTATTGGCAGTGACGGGAATCAATAGCGAGGCGTGACAAAAGCTGACCTCGCAACTGGACCATAGCCCCAAAACATCATATTTGCATCAGAATAGAGAGCCATCCAGAGCCATCGGGTTTCAGAGTGGCGAATTGTGAAATGTGCATCAAGTGTTGCTGTTGCAATAATTATTGTCGTTCGTCGATTTGAAATAGACTTTCGAATATGCCCATTGGCAAAGTGCCGCAGTCGCTGGCGATGGGCCGCAAGGCGTCGGCCAGCGAAGCCCCCAGCGTGGACAGCACCATCGACTCACGGATGTCGCACAGCGAACTGCTGCCCATGGAGCTGCTCAAGGTGAACTATGTGCATCAGTGCAAGCAGGCGATGATGCGCAAGTCGAACGAGCCGCTGCCCACGCCGCACCTCAACAATCCCGCTCGCTTCATGGGCTATCGGCGGCAGCCGGCGCCGCTGCCCCTACAAATGCCACGCCCCCCCACACGCCAGCCGCTGTCGCCCAACAGCGCCCACAAGCCGCTGCCCGCGCTGCCGCCGCCCACCGTCGAGTCCTGGCTGCTGCTCGCCAAACAGTCGCCACAGCAGCAGCAGCAGCAACGACAACAGCTGGCGAGGATTAACGACTCGGACGATTGCTGCTGCTCGCAGTCCGCCTGCTCCTGCTCCGACTCCAACTCGGACGTGACCGAGGCGAGCACCGTGACGCCCGACTGCGAGAAGTCGCAGAGCTGGAATTATCGCGACGTGCGACGCGATCTCGCCAGAGCCGGCGCAGCAGCTGGCATCAAGTCACGAGCGGATCGCATAGCGCGCATCGAGCGACGCTCCAACTGCCAGCAGCTGCCGCTGGACGAAGACCAGTGCGTGGCCTGTGTCCAGCAGCAGCCGGACCAGCAGCGCAGTCCCGTCTTCACAGCCCAACGCAGCCTGCAGCCGCCGGCAAAGTCGCGCATTCCCAAGCCCACGGTTGTGGCACGCAGCGAGGCTGCACCGTACAGTGAGGCCAACGTGCAGCTGCAGCGACGGGTGCAGCAGCTGTTCCAGCAGCAGGAGCAGGCGCCCCGGTGGATGTTCCAGAAGGCGGGCAGTCGCCAGCCAGCTCCCGTCGCTGTTGCTGTTGCTGCTCCTGCTGCTGCTGCCGAGCAGCAATCGCCGCGGATGCAGCAGAAGACGAAGCTGGAGCGCGTGCACATCCGCAAGAAGCGGCAGCCGCTGCACATCGTCAATCAGCTGGCGGCCACGCCAGAGAGCAAGGGCGGCTGCAGCGCGATGGTGACGCAGGGCGAGCGCTTGAAGCGCTTCTCGCTGGAGAGCTGCTCGGACTCGGGCGTGTCGTCGTCGAACGACACCAAGGAGCAGCAGTCGAAGCAGACGAATCTGCGACGCGAGGACAAGTGCGTCGACTGCGTCCAGGTGAAGGTACAGGTGCACAAGCAGCAGCATTACGAGCGCCCACAAGCTGGCGGTGGGAAGGTGGCGGCCGATCCCAATGATCTGCAGAACTTCGCCAAGAAGAATGTGACGAAGGCGACCACCAATGAGCTGCTCACAGCCGTGCAGCCCAAGCAGTGCAACATCGAGAAGGAGCGGCACCTCAACAATCTCAATCATCAGCGCATTGAACCCAGCACGACCACGACCATCAGCATCGACGACAGCTGGGTGCAGGAGTCGTGCAAGGATCCCAGCGACGACTACATGGACACGGACTCGCTGATGCTGCCGCCAGCTCCACAGCCCCACAGCTCGTCCAATCGCAACAGCGTCAAGATCTTTGTGAGCAGCTGCGACGACTACGACGATGCTGGCGATCGTGGCAAGCACAAACTTGCCTTGGCCAGGCCTCGTCATCTGGCGCCCTCCTCAAGGGACTCCATGTCGTCGTCTGGCTGCGGCGGCTCGAGTCGCGACAACAGCTCGCTCTGCGAGTCGGAGCAGGATTGCTGTTCATGTGCCGGGCATCAGGTGTCCGCATCGAATGCCAGCTGTGCATCCTACGACTGCTGCAACGCCATCGGTGGCGTCTACTGGAACAATGCCTGCTATCAGCTGGAGGCGGATGCTGTGGCTGGAGCCAGTGCCGGCTGCTGTTGCAGTCTGTCCAGCTGCGACGAGGATGATTGCTCCTACTACGAGGGCGACTTTGTTGTTGAATTGGATCATCACATTCCAAGCCGACCGCATAACAATCAATTGCCGCGAAAGGTAGGAAAGGTTTCCCGTGCCAACATGCAGACCTAATAATTATACGCCTCTAATTAGGCGGAAGTGCGACGGCGAGTCTCCAACTCGCTACTTCCGCTCTTCACGGTGCAGCATCATCAGCTGCATTGCTCCCTTTGTTGGATTGTTGGGCCAATTATGTGCTGGCATCGTCAGTTTCATCAGTTCCTTGTTAAGAACTCATTTTACCGTTCGTTGTTTACACAATCGCACACACTTGATAAGTTGGGGTTTAACAACCCAGCGTGAACTGGAAGTCGGGGAATTCTCCTAGTATGATTGTTATGAGAGGATTTAATTATTCTAACTGATTCTCAATTAGCAACGTTCAAGCGTGAGAATGAGAATGACATGATATTACATAGTTCACAATTTCATAAATAAATTTCGATTGGCCCTTAAAAATACTCTATAATTCTCTATAGTTCGTGAAAGTGAAATCAGTCCAATTATTATAATCTTATAATTTTGTTTATTCAAACGCACAGATGGGCGGGCGAATGGAGAACTGAGTTCATTTTCATAAATCGCGTTCTTTACAATGTTGCGTTAATGTATTCAAATTTCTATAAACATGCTCCCCAAAATTCAATTCTAAAATACTGTTACCACTTTATAGTCAAAATATTCTTAACCGTATGCAACAAATAGACTGCCATAAATTGGAGTTATGTGTATTATCAAAAGATTATTTTAAGCTCATTGAATTTTCAGTTGACAGCTGAATAAAGCGCGATTCTAGAATTGGTCAATAAATAATAACGAAACTAAGTCGGATTATATCAGATGTTGTTGTTGAATGAACCTCTCAAAAATATCGACCACAAGTCGAATTTCAGATGCATTATCCAAATTATTCCCTTGGCTACTAAGAATAGTTAATTATACATATTTGGAAATGATTTGCAGCGCATATCCGGGTTGATTCGAGTTTTCCTATACTAAATTATATACACGAAAATATTCGCAACAGGAAATGAGCTCGTGGAACGCCCACTGCGAAGTATCTTATCCGACATACTCCAATGACACGAAACACCAAATGAATCAAATAATTGGGCCTCGACTCGACGCAGCTCGTCTTGGCTGAACTGCTCGTATAATTATGGATGCATATGCTTATCGTATATGTACTTCCAATATGTTGGCAATTGTTATATAACCGAAAGTCACACATTTGGGCCGCCCCAAAGAGCTCGAAGTGAATACGAGTGAATACTTGGATGAATGGTGATTCAAAGGTGAAGGTAGCTCCACGCTGGAGTATGATCGCAGTCGGAGTATGTTAGCGTGTGCCAGGAAGCTTCGTTTCATTAATAAATAAAACAGCTCAAAATGTGGCAAGCAAAGAAGAAGTAGAAAAAACCACTTTATATTTGATTTGGACCGTTGTGGTTTTCATTTCGCGGTTTCATAACAAATTATGAAGATACTTTGCATTTTTTCACGACGAAGCAATTCGTCAGATACTTGGTCGGTTTTTAGTACATTTTTTGTCCGTTTTTTTGTAGGTTTTTTTTTTATTTTTAAGTAGTAGCCCGCGGCTTCATTAACACCAGGCCATAAACATGATCCGTTGTTTTGTGGCTGGTTACAAAAAAATAATTCGTAAACATCGTCATATTTGTTCGCTACAAATATGTTAGATACGTAAGCAGCCGTGAAACTTCGATTCCCAGATCTGATTACATAGGTCTGCCGGTCAATAAATCACCTAAGGATATGTCTACGCATTTCAATTGGTTTTCACCACAATTCGGTTATAGTCATGTGAAACACATGCAAATGTAAATCCTAAGTTTGTTTTCGAATAATGTGACTTCATTGTTTTCAAAGTGTGAATTTGTATATTAGAAAAACAAAATGAAATATTATTGCACATTGTACACATTAAATTGTAAACAAATTTGTATTTTGGCACAAATTATAAACGAACAAGTTTGGAACTGTCCTAGAAATTTCATTACGATCTAGTAATAAACACAAAAGTTATTCAAGAAACAAGTTTACAAGCGTGTCACAAAAGAAAGAAGCCGCATTAGAGACAATGTACTACTTATCGCTTATTTCTGTGTTGTTTTGAATTTATGGGTGAATCTGAGGTTTCTTTGGACTGGGCGTAGGGTTTATCATAATCATTTAGTAGAACTTTTACTTATTCCTATTTAAAGTGGGTCGCATATCAATTTAAACCAGTTAATCAAATGAATGCACTTAACGCAGATTATGCATTTCTACAGGAACTAAGGCATCGTTAGACTATTCTATAGCTTTATTTCTTACTGATATTCATGTAATAAATACCTACGCAAATGTGGCCAGAAATCGTCTTTGGGTTTTTTGGTGTCTCGTGTCTCGTCATTTACCGCTAGCACCTTTCACTTTCCCTGTTGTTAATATGGTAGTATTACCAATAGATTTGGTCGCATGCATATGTTTTACTGTTGCGGCTACTTGGCTTGGCCAACAGAATTCAGACAAGAATCGAATCTGCTGTGCTGAGCTTCTGCCACTCATTTCAATCAGTTGTCATAAAATCTTTCCGATCGAGAGCTCTTCAAATACCAAAGTTTATGAGCTAGCGGTACCGCACGGTTGCTCTGAATTTCTCTGTTGGCCATGGTTATTGGCCGCGATTGAAAGCTGCCGAAAACATCTACTTGGCCAAGTCACTGACGACCTTCATCGTGTGCTTTCCCAACTTACTTCAGTGGATAATTAGTGCAGGCTGAAATTGTTGTGACAATAACTTGATGCCATAATTTGGCATCTGAGGCGATGCTTGTTGGCCATGTTAATTAATTGACTCTGTTGACAATCGCACTCTCACTTTTTTACGATCTCATTAAAATATGCTATAGCAGATTAACTGAACCGTAGGACTATATACTCTCCATGACTGATCCCAGTGAGTTGTTGCCCCAATTGTGTGAATGAAATCGAAATGAAAATGGAAAACAGAAAATAGAAAATAGAAAAGTGAAGAACTGAGCCAATTTAGACCTTGTAAGACGCTGCATTTTTAATTGTAATGAGGAAGAGCAGCCGCAGAACACAACAGAGTTAATTCTGGCCAAGCAGGCGAGGGAAGTGGCAATTAAAAGCATAAACAGACTGTGAGCAGCAGGCAGCTAACTTGGCCAACTAACTTGAGCTTGTCTTGTCTGTTTGGCGGTTTAGAAAGCGCAAAGTCTCGAGTTGTTTAGCAATTATCTCATATACACCGCATTAGCTAAAGTAATTAGATCCTCCCACTGCTTAAGAACGAACTTATCGCCACTATTGGGTAATGGGCCCGCGACCCAACAATTAAACATTCAAAATGCCCAGCTCCCAAGTATGAAACCACAAAAGCGTAGAAGCATGGAAAGTCGAACGAATTGACCGGTAAGCGGCAAGTGGCAAGCAGCAAGTGGCAAGCGAGAAGTGGCAGGTTGCAAGCGGCAAGCGGTCGGTCAAAAGTGAGCGAAAGTGGTAACAGTGGCTGCCATCAGTCAGTGGTTCAGTGGCTCACTGTTCGCTTGCCCACAAACAAAATAAGAGCCAAAAGAAACAAAACAAAAAAAGAACCGTTCGTTTACATTTAAATAAAACATTTTGTCTAGTTAGAAAAGTCGCAGCCAAAGTCGCTTGCTGAGCTGTCGAAACCTGAAGATTTGTCCAAAAACAGCGTCGCTAACTCGTCACTGAGATCTATGCCAACCGTTGTTCGTTCGTTAGTAGACTCAAGGCCTTCGTTCTTGAGTGTGTTCCCTTTAAGAAACGCAGAAGAAACCAAAAAAAAAAAAAAACAAAACAACATCTTCTATTTAATATTTTTGCCAAAACTAGCCTAAATCTGTTGTGATGTATTAATTGCCGTCATTTATATTGTATTCGTATTGGTTTTTCTTCTTTTCATCCATTGCAGACTGGAATACATGAGCTGCGACCCAGATCTATGGACGGTGTCATTGACTCGGGCTCGCTAAATGGCGACAACAGCTCGAGTCCAGACAACGGCGAACATGCGATGCAGAATCAACAGGTTAGTCACATCAGCGCACATCTAAGCTATTATCCAATGTAATTATTAATTCATTCAATTGGCAAGCCATAAGTAGGACTTTTCACCTATTTGCCAGTTTGTTATATAAATACTTCAAACTATTCCATTCGTTCATTGCAATTCAGGCATCAGCCTCATTAGGCGACACATAATTCAATTGGTTCAATAATCAGTCTACTCAGAGTTAAACAATTCGCTGAAACTCGATTAAGCACAATAGACAGCTTTTCTTTTTTTCTGCACAAATGACAAACAAAATTTGCATAACAAATTGTTTATTAACATGCATATTGGCTTACAATTTTAATCATGTGCTTCACACCTTTACTTTACACAGAGCTTCATTTATTTGTTTTGTTCAGATTGTCTGCAAAGTACAATGTTACAAATGTTTTTGCCAACATTTTTTAAATTTACCCATTTTGAATAAAAGTGTATTGCCCTAAATTTGCTCTCTGCTCATATTTCAATATCAAAAAACTAAAATTAAAATTATAAAAGAAAATTGTAAATCTCCGTAATTCATCATTTTAGCAAAATTTAAATAGAAATAAAATATGCAACACACAAAATATGTCATTAAAATTAAATATCATTTTACAATATTATTACAAAAAGAAGTACAAAAAAACGTAATTTGGCAAAATATAAAAATAAGTTAAATTTGCAACACTTACAAAATGTACCATTTTGGGAAGAAGTACCAACATTTTTTAAAATGTACCAAAAATAACAACCGAGTTGTGATTAATTTATCGATAACATTTCGATTTATTGCAGGATGCTGAGGCGCGGCGACTTAAACGGGGCCATGTGCTGTCCGAGCTACTGGAGACGGAACGAATCTACGTGAATGAAATGAGTTCGATTCTAAAGGTAAATAAATGTACTCTTTGCATGTCCACACTACAGATAAATAAGAAGTAGTTTAAATAGTAGTAGTAAATGTAAATGTAAGTCACACAACGGTATAACCCATGCCCAAAGGCATGAAGCATGAAGTTGAAGTCGCAGTTGGAGTTGGAGCTGGAGTCTGAGTCTCAGAAGCTGCTGCCCAGTGGTCAGCGAACTGAAAACAATGGAGTATTTCTTTATGGCAGCAGTTGCTGGTGGTTATTTGGTTCTTCGTCATGTCGATGCCCAAGCAGCGCGGCGCTTGAATGCGCCCGCTTGTAATTAGTGCATTAAAGCCATTAGAGAAGCAGTTAAGTTGGCAACGCATCGCGCATCGAACTAAGAAGATACCACTCATAATTTGTTACCAATTCTGAGCGTGTTTGGCCGACAGCCCCCAGCGAGGAGCTGCCAACGATCATTTAACGATCGACTCTTGAGCACGGCGGTACTGTGAATTCTAGCGCCAATATCGACTCGCGATTCGCAGTGCAAATCCATTAGGCCAAAATCGAACAGCTAACAGCATAAACTATTTGGTTAATAATATATTAACCATATTAACTTAATATGCGCTACGGTGGCTACGATCTGCGTAAAGCCTCAAAGCCGAAGACAGCGCCGACAGCGCAAAGCTCATTCCGGCTGCGACGGGTGCAGAACACGGCCTGCAATATTGTCGGACGGTTCAACTTCAAGTTTGGCGATTCCCTGATCAGAAAACTCCACTTCGACACGGACCAACCTCGTCAGTCGCCGCTTTCGTTTCAAGGCTCGCTCTTCGACTCGCAGTCCTCCTGCGGTGGCATCAGCTATCGTCCTGCGGACTTTCGCCCTCGCTTCGGCCCAGACCTGGGCGGCAATTACATTTTCGGCACCAACTTGTGCAACTTTGCTACGCACAACATACTCAACGGCAAGTCGACGATCAAGATCATCAATAAGCTGCAAGAGTGCGAGGAGCGTGAGGCGTCTGTGATCAGTGATCGGCACAACTCCTTGTCACTAGGCAGCAGACAACAGCAGCCGACGGTGAGCAACAGCCTGCAACGTCTGAAGGATCAGCGACGCACCATCTTCAAGGAGCTCATCGAACTGTCGAGCTGCGACGAATCGTTGGAGTATCGCTTGGTCAAGGACTATCTGGAGTCGAACAGCTACTCGGAGATCGAGAACGATACCGAGTTCAAGGACTATCTGCAGCGCAAGAACTACATGGATATTCTCGCCTATCTGGAGGACAATGAGCCCAAGAGCTTCATGTCCGTGTCCTCGTCAATAGCGCGTGCTCAAAGCTCGCTGGGATCGCTGAACAACGCCAAGTCGCTGTCGACGCCCAAGTCCTTGAAGGCGCCCAAGCACATCAGCGGATTGGAAAGCCAGATGTGCAGCTCCTGTCGCTCCAATTGGCCAAATAATCTTAATGTTCCAAATGGCCGACGAGAGAGTGACAAGGAAAAAAAGAAAAATGAGCAACTGGGCAACGAGTGGAGCAGCAGCTCTTATCGCGAGGTGCTCAGCTTTTGTCATCAGTTTTTCGAGGAGAACTTCAAGGATGCAGCGGGCGGCGACTCCAAGCAACTGCCCAAAATCAGTGGCTGCAAGTTCAAGCTGTCCAAATATGAGCGGGTGCTCAAGGACTTTGTCAATGCCCAGGGCTATGTCAGTGTCGAGCAGTATGTGGAGCAAAAGTTTGGCCAGTTCATCAGCAGTAAACTGAACAACTTTCACGACAGCGATGTAACTTGTTTCTAACTATAATCTTCTCGAATTCCTGGTACTATGGCTAATCTTCTTTGATTATTTGCAGGGCTACTGCGACCAAATGCAGTCCGATGAGCTAATGCACATGGTACCAGCCAGTCTGCAGGGCAAGGAGGAATTACTTTTCGGCAATCTGCACGAGCTCTACACCTTTCACAACGAGGTGTTCCTCAAGGATCTGGAGAACTGCATATCCACCACCGAGCTGGTGGCGCTTTGTTTTGTGCAAAGAGTAAGTGAAACTCCTCGGAATAATTTCATGAATTATACTCGCTACCCATAGGATTGAAGGGTATTACAAATTATTGACAACCACATATATGTAACAAGTAGAAGGAGGCATCTTCGACCTCATAAAGTATAAATACATTCTATATATATATTATCAGTTTCAACAGTCGAGACGATATAGCCATGTCCGTTTGTCTGTCTGTCTGTCCGTCCGTATGAACACCTAGATCTCAGAGACTATAAAAGCAAGAGCCAACAAATTTCTTAAACCAAATGTTATTGCTGAATGGAGATCAAGATTGTTCTAAATTTTGGTCTAGCCGCTAACCGCCCTCTCAACACGATAAAAATTTTAAATCTAGAATCACGAGTTTTGGTACAAACAGTAATTTCTATAGGGAATTCTAAAAATTTAGTTGTGTTTGGATAAGAAACAGTTATTCAAGAAACAAATATATAGCGCAAAAATCAGTTGAAGCTGCATGTGATTATTTTTCTGACAAAAACGGAACGGAATATTATAAGCACACTAAATATACTTTTTGATATAAGAATTTTGCATTTTCAAAAAACGGATAGCGGATATCTAACAGACGAGCACTCTCGACTGTTTCTCATTTACTTGATTTAATCAATATCCTTCGCTTGCAGCGTGATACCTTCTATCGACTGTACTCGTTCTATTGTCAGAACATACCGCGCTCCGAGCGACTGCGCGAGACTCTCGTGGACACGCATCTTTTTCTGCAGGAGTGCCAAAAGCGATTGGGCCACAAGCTGCCGCTAGCCGCGTATCTGCTGAAGCCGGTGCAGCGCATCACCAAGTACCAGCTGCTGCTGAAGGATCTGCTGCGATTCAGCGACAGCGGCAGCTGCACCAAGGAGCTGCAAAAGGCGCTCGACTGCATGCTGATTGTGCTGAAGTGCGTCAACGATTCCATGCATCAGGTGGCCATCACCGGATTCCCAGTGAGTACAAAGCGCAGACTCTGTCTCTTGCCTATCTAAACACATTTGGTTCTTCGCCTTGCAGACCGATCTGGCGCAGCAGGGCGAGCTGTTGCTGCAGGACTCGTTCCAGGTGTGGACGGAATCGAAGAAGGACATTCGACTGCGCATAAAGCCGCAGCAACGACACATCTTTCTCTACCAGAAATCGCTGCTCTTCTGCAAGCAAACCTCAAAGACGGGTCACAACAAGAGCACCTATCAGTTCAAGCACCACGTTAAGGTGAATTAAATTCCATTCAATTGGAATCGTTTTATTAACAGCTTCTCCTTGGCAGATGTCACAAATTGGTCTCACCGAGTCCGTGCGTGGCGACACAAAGCGGTTTGAGGTGTGGCTTCAGGGTCGCCAGGAGGTGCACACGATGCAGGCGCCCACGCTGGAAGTGAAGAACAAATGGGTGGCGGAGATCAAGCGCGTACTGCTCAACCAGCTGGAGGAGCTGAAGGGTGAGAAGATCAAACAGTATGGCCTCAATCATCGAGGTCTCAAGCAAACCACGTCCTGGGACACGCCCAACATTATACTGAGCTCGGCGAGTCGCACAATCAGCTGTGACGCCTCCTCCGAGTCCTCGAATCGCAACTCCAACTGCAGCACGGAAGAGAATGGTTCTTCAACAGTTGGAGTCGCCAACTCTGGCGGAGGCAGCGGCGTGGGGGATCGGGAGCATCAAGAGGCTTGTGGCTGGAGCTCCGACTACTCGAACAGCGAGGATGAGTTGTCCCTGAACGAGGACAACAGCACGCCGGTAATGAAAACTTCCTAACTTGTTGGTTATCGGTAGTCAGACTAATCACTGAATCTGTATTTGGGTTTCTTTTCGATTCCATTTCTTTTCACGAGCAAATATTAACCAAATTCCTTTCATTTATTTTTACCACACAACTTGTGTTGATTTTATTATTTGTGTGCATCTCACATTGACAACTCGGCAGAGCTTCCTGAATGTCCTTGCCCAGTGGGCCTCGTACAATGCCGATGGCTCGTCTTCGTCCACGTCCACGTCAAACTCCTTTGCGCGCAGCAACAAATCCAACTCCAAGTTTTATGTTTCCGTTGACTAAATGCAAATGGAAGTGCGTCTAGGTATGAGCGTCCCACAATTCTAGAATGTGCACGCTCTCTATGTACAAAGGATGTTGTGTTCCTCGCTGTGTTCCATTAACACTCCTTACAGACTCGCTAGAAGCTAATCAAAGCCAGCCCGCATGCTAATTGTGGAAACATATGTTTTAGAGTTTCTAATCAAACAAAAAAAATTCGTTGTTTGGTGCTGCAGATAGAGATATAAAGTATCTAGCTAACCACTAAAGATATAATGTATCTTATCTAACCATTTAATACAATTGTATTGTAGGCACTACGGAATCGAACTAAAAACTAACTAAACTCTATCGTTGCTATTTGTATAATACACAATTAAATCGTCACTTTATTTTTAATTTTGCATTATTCTATTATTTATTATATCTGGTTGTAACTCTAAGCTAACGTTTTGTTTTAATTATATAGTCTAACAACTAACACTTCACTTACAACTTATAATTACACTTTTGGAAAAGTCGTTCATTTTAAAGTCTTTGCTTGCTAACTAATCTGTAACGGTGCCCGACTCTCTAATAACCTTTTGTATAAATTCTGATACAGGGCAGTAAATTCATTGCCCTTGCTGATTATACGGCTATGGGACACTTGGAAGTTTCGATGCGAGAAGGCGAAGCTATCGAGCTACTGAAAGTGGGCTGTGCCGGCTGGTGGTATGTGCGTGTCTTAGGTAAATGTCATTAAAGGTGTTTGTAATTATTATTATATAATAATTTTGTTGGCACTGCAACTTCGATCGGTAATTCATTCGATCCCATTCATGTTCACAGATTCCAATTCAGAAGGTTGGACCCCAGGAGCGTATTTGGAATCGGTCAATCGAAAATCGTCTCGATCATCGAGCTGCAATCAGGAGCGAATAAACCTAAAATAAAGAAAATAATCGTCAACGCATCTCTCTAGCTAGCTATCTCCCTTGAACACCATTTAACCGAACTACGAATATTCTGCAGAGCACGCTATCAAAACTTAATCTATCGCTTAGATAGACAACAGCATTTGAGCTTCTATCGCCTACATATTTGAATCAAACTATATCCAGACTACTCTCGCCTCATCGAGACTCTTCTTCTCTCAGCCTTCATTTAGCCTCAAAACCCAAAGCCATTGGGCCTTGTAAAAGTGTATATTGTGGATACAAATAGGAAAACTCTAAAGTATTTCTTGTTAATAAATTATTATAATAATATGCTAATCTACTTAAAGCTTACATTTAAGAATTCCTACAATTATGTAGCTTCTAGTATCTAGTCCATAGTACTATTATATGTATGTTAAATGCTGACAAATGTACCTATGTACATCCATATGTACATACGAGTATGAAGTATGTACATACACTCTAGTATTCTGAGGACTGTTACAAAGATTGTTAAGGACCACGCGTCGAATACTTCTTGGATTCGTAATAATGTCAAAAAGATCAAATTGTTTTCGATTATTATAAATATTCAAATAATATATTTATGTACGATTAAATTAATGAAATCCCAAATAGTTGTTTAAACTAAGTACATAAAGTATGTATTCATATATTTAATAAATATCCCAAAATAAAATAACATAAAAACTTTGCTATTATGCATTGAAAATCTCTGATTTTGACGCATTCATTCTAACGACTGACAGAAATATAATTGAATGCCAACTAATAATACTAACAATTATCCCAAATCTATGATTTTCTTTTTTCAGAAGAAGATATATAAATCCAAGGAATATAATTTATGCATCTGAGAAATTAACATTAAATCAAATATAATAGTCACTTGAAAATAACTTCAATTAAATTAATTGATGGTGAACATCATTTAAATAGTTAAGGTGAAAACATTGGAAACCAAACAAATACACTATAATTAAATAATTGCTATAAATTTATCTGCTTGCTGCTAAGCCATGTTAAGTTTTCTTTTTGTTTGCATTAATACAAATTTTCTTCGTCTACGATTTTGCTGCAACACAACAAAAAATCAGTTCACTCGAGTGCTCTGCCACTGCAAGATACCCATTTCTCATTTTCAAATGGTTTATTAAAGTAATTTTATTAAAGTAATTGTTTCTGATTTTCACCCTTTTAAACAGCCATCCATGCAGAAAATGATTAGTTATGTCAAATTCCAACTAAAGAATGATATTCTTTTATCCCGTAGTTATCGGATATGTATGTATATAGAACTCGTGTTGAATTATTGAATCTTAAAAAGTCATGGACAATTTTAGGCATCATCCTCGAAGGTAACAATTTTTTTCTATTACAAATTAAGTTTTTTAAGATACATTTTTCCCATTCAAACTTTACACGATTGTGATATCAATCGATGAATAATTATTTGCTCAATAAATATGGAGACAAAATGAAGACAAACAAGTAAGAAACTTGCAGACGAGAGTGCTCGACCGTAAGATACCCCTGGTTTTTCAAACTTGAATTTGAATGAAATACGTTAATATTAACGACGAAATTCCTTCCCAAAACCAACGTCGATCTGCTGAAGTACCAGGCGAACATAATCGAGTACCAAGTAGATTTTCCAAACCATTTAATTTTCAGAAGCTGGACGGGTTTTTCAAACTTGAATTTGAATAAAATACTTTAATATTATCGACGAAATTCCTTCCCAAAACCCACTTGTAGCTGCTGAAGTACCAGGCGAACATAATCGAGAAGCAAGCAGATTAGCCACAAATTTAAATTTTCAGAAGCTGGGCGGGTTTTTCAAACTTGAATTTGAATAAAATACGTTAATATTAACGACGAAATACCTTCCCAAAATCAACGTCGATCTGCTGAAGTACCAGGCGAACATAATCGAGTACCAAGTAGATTTTCCAAACCATTTAATTTTCAGAAGCTGGACGGGTTTTTCAAACTTGAATTTGAATAAAATACTTTAATATTATCGACGAAATTCCTTCCCAAAACCCACTTGTAGCTGCTGAAGTACCAGGCGAACATAATCGAGAAGCAAGCAGATTAGCCACAAATTTAAATTTTCAGAAGCTGGGCGGGTTTTTCAAACTTGAATTTGAATAAAATACGTTAATATTAACGACGAAATACCTTCCCAAAATCAACGTCGATCTGCTGAAGTACCAGGCAAACATAATCGAGTAGCAAGTAGATTTGCTATAAATTTAAATTTTTCAGAAGCTGGGCAGATTTTTCAAACTTGAATTTGAATAAATACGTTAATATTGACGACGAACATAATCGAGTAACAAGTAGATTAGCCAAACAATTTAATTTTTAGAAGCTGGGCGGGATTTTCAAACTTGAATTTGAATAAAATACGTTAATATTAACAACGAAATTCCTTCCCAAAAACAAAGCCGATCTACTGAAGAACCAGGCGAACATAATCGAGTAGCAAGTAGATTTGCCAAAAATTCAAAAATTTTTGAAGCTGGGCGGGATTTTCACTATTGCACTCGAGTGCTCTGCCACTGCAAGACACCCATTACTTTTTCAAATGGATGATCAAAGTTAACAAAGCGGTTGATCTGATTTTCACACTACTAAGCAGCCATTCATGCAGAAAATGATTAGTTGTGTCAAATTGCAACTAAAGAATGATGTTCTTTTATCACGTAGTTATCGGTTATATAGAACTCGTGTTGAATTATTGAGTTTCAAAAATTCTTTGACAAATTTAGGTATCATCCTCGAAGTTAACAATTTTCGTCTAGCTTCTATTAACAACTGAAATTTTGTAAGATACATTTTTCCCATTCAAACTTCACACGATCTTGATATCGATCGATTAATAATTATTTGCTCAATAAATATGGAGACGAATTGACAACGAAAAATATATATTTATCGACGTATATAAAGTAGCGTGAATGCCACAGATGATTTAACTTTATTTTACATTATGTTTTTCGTTTTACCATCCCAAATAGTCTACTACAAAGCTAACGAATTGTTGTTTCATTCTTTGAATTCAGAATACATTCATAAATACAATAAGATACATTGTGACTGTGGCTTGAGATGCATTTACTGGAGGCAGATCGTTTTGATACAGATTTGATGGCTCTTGTTGGTTTCAATTTAATTAACGAATACGAGTACGAGTACGACCAATAAAATAAGTGTAATCGAACTAACAAAAGGAATGTGATTATTATGAACAAACAATTTGTATTACGTACGTACATACATGAAGATTTTACTTAATAATTATCATATTTAATTCAATTTAAACATTAGCAACAAAAACTTTGGGGATATTATACAGTAAATAAACAAATTTTCTTCAACTTTAAATAAAACATTTTCAATACTAAGTGTGGTTCGTTGGCGCTCCATGGTCGATGGATTGGCACAAGTCGTTACTGGTTCTTCCCGTGGATTCCTTGTGCTTTGCCTTTTCTGTTCTGTTGTGCGACGACCAGCAGCCCATCATAGTGTTTGAAGTTGAAGCACAGATTTTAGTTGGCAGTTACTCTGCTATTCATGTAGAACTGCTGGGCAGAGAGCAGCAGTGTGAGTACGTAGATACACGCCGCGATCCAGCAGTTGTAGGCATTCTGCAAGCAAACAAGAGCGAGCGTTAAGTATTGATGTCATAATATGTTAATTGGCAGCTAATTTCTATGTAATGTACACGCATACATCGATTACGATTCATACACTGTGCGATAAACGCACTTGCTTATAGGAAGATACATACATATGCATGAACACAGATACTCACACACACACACACAAACATGAAGGCCTATGGCTTCAACTTGTAGTGGTGGAAATTATTCATACATATGTATGTGCGAGTGTGTGAGTGTTTACACACATATATACTTGCACTTAGATAAGCCAAATGTAGATATATTTGCATGTAAAAACATTAAAAAAAAATATTTCGAACCTGATTGTATGCATTGTTTGCAGCTGTATAAAATGCATCCAGCGATTTGTACTCCTCCTCAAGGGGCAAATCCTCAATCAAAGCCACACTGTGGATGTAGAAGAAGAGTCCCATGAGCACCTGCAAGAGAAAAACATTTGCATCAAGTCGAACTCAAGTATTATGCCAACCGTTTTGTCTTTGGGGTGGTCTTGTGACTGTCGTTGCTGCCTTCAATGACTCCACCAAACAAATCGACATTGGGCAAATGGACTCACCAACTGAACAATACCCCAAACGGAGATGATCAGGCCGCAGAGGGAGCACTTAGGACCACAAATTTTCATTTTGCTAGCTTTGTTCTACGTTGCTGCGCGACGAGGATGCAAAATTCTTCCAATAACACTGGATTTGTCGTCAACAGACTTTTTTTCGCAGAAGCTAGCAAATGTCAGGTGAAAATCATGTGACAGTTCGTGGTGAGTTTAGTGTGGCCAAGTGTGGGCTGTTCAATATGCCAGCACTCTGGAGTCACATTAAATACTAAAAATAAGAACACTTTCAACTATTTTTATATTATTTTGTCAAATTATAGAGAATTCAGAACTATGACTAACAATATGAATTAATTAAATTATTTTGCAAAACTATTTGCATTTTTAAAAAATCAAAGTTGTTAACACATCATTCAATCGAGTCGTGTATGCATGACATGCGTAAATGAAAAACCTAATAACATTTGGCTTTAAACCATTTTTAAATTATTTTCTAAAATTCAAGAATTTACAAATTTTTCTAATCCTATGAAACTATATAAATATTTTGCAAAATTACATGCATTTTTTAATGTAAGTAAATTCTTAACACGCCATTCAGTCGTGTCGTGTATGCTTGACAACCGTACACAGTTCACACACATGCGTAAATAAATAACTATACACAATAATAAAGGAATTTCGTTGCAAATAAAGTGAGTTTTGAGTGGCAAAGGGCGCCATGCCATCGTCTGTGTACCACGAGAAACAAATGCGCCAACTGTGTGCCTTACATGCGCTGAACAACCTGTTCCAAGGCGATCAATCCTACACCAAGGCTGAGCTCGACGACATCTGCAACAATCTGAGCCCCAATGTCTGGATTAATCCTCATCGATCGGTTCTGGGACTCGGCAACTACGACATCAATGTTATCATGACTGCGCTGCAAAAACGCAGTTGCGAAGCAGTTTGGTTCGACAAACGAAAGTAAGTATTCCTTTACTAGCGAGAATCACTCACAATACTTGTTCTATTCAGAGATCCGTCGATCATCAATCTGGATGCCATTGTGGGCTTCATACTGAACATTCCCTCAGACTACAAGTTTGGCTTGCTAACGCTGCCGTTGCGACGACGCCACTGGATCGCTGTGCGTCGCATTGGGGACTATTACTACAACCTCGACTCAAAGCTGCGTCAACCCGAATCGCTAGGCAACGAGGCTGATATGCTGCAGTTTCTGAGAGAACAGCTCGCCCAGGAGGATCAGCGTGAACTGTTCCTTGTGCTAGAGCGCAGCACAACTGAGGACAGCACAACACAGCGTTGGCTAAAGGATGCGACGAGTGGTCAGAGCGTTTGACCAGGACGAGAATGAGAACACTAAGCAATCTCTCTAGTCGGTAGCAGACGTCCCAAATCGGATAGTTCTCAGTGTACATATTGTATATATTGCATTTAACGAGGCTTCACTGTGTGAAGTATTTACATTTACGCATTCGCAATCGAATGAATAGTGAATAAACAAAGGGATAGTTAAGGGCTTAAATGTAATTTCACTTCTAATGTGTGTGTGTAAACAGAATTTATTTAAATAAATACTTTGCATTGTACAAAAATATGTATTAGTTTGTGTAAAATATATGTGGAATGTTTCGAGTTCGTTCGACTTTAAAATTATTCGATTCAAATTGTTGCACTTAAACTAAGGACGACGACAAACAGTTAAGTTTAAAAATCAGATTCGTAAAAAGGACGGATATGTTATGTTTTATGTGTTAATGTGTGAGCTACACTTGTACGCCTCAAATGTCCGTTTGGATGCTGCCTGGATGCAGAGCCGGAGCTGTGGGCTGCTGCTGCTGGCGACCTGGTTGTGGTCGACGCGGACGACTGGACTCCGCAAAGTAAGGCATCGCTGGCGGTGGAGCCGAGGATGATGATGGCTGTGCCGCTACTTCAGCGGCCGCAGCCTGGCTTTGATAGTAATCATCACCGTATTCGCTGACATCGCGATTGCTGATCTCATTGAGGCGCTTGTAGCGTTCACGACGCGCCTCTACCATGTAGAGAATGCCAGCTGGCAGCAGCATGACGCCACCGACGACGGCGAAGGCAAAGGACCAGCCCATATCATTGTTCTGCCAGCCGGGCATCCAATCGCGCGAATCTCCCTTGGCCCCAAAGATTACCACGGCAATGAACCCGAAAATGGAGGCCAGCACCTCGCAGGAGCCAATGGTCAGCAGCAGCACCACATAGCGATCGTCGTCGCGCGACGTCCGCAATATACCCAATGTCAAAGGCAAGGCAATAAGGCACATCACAAAGCACAGTGTTGCAAATAGTTGAACGGCGATGTAGAAGCCTGGCAGCAGAAAGTCGTGTATAATATAGTACTCCTCTTCGAAGACCCACATGCAGCCGTTGAAGCGGGTGTCGTAGAACCGATGGATGTCCTGGAAGTTGTTAAAACACACCTCCCACAGCCCCAGGTTGGTGAAGCGTGGATTTTGGATGCGTCCATCGGTGACCAGCCAATAGGGCGTTGCGAAGGCGATAATGAAGAGCAAGAACGAGAACACTGATATGCCTAGGGCGACTTTTGTGCTGCGATTGGACACGCCCATGGCGTTGAATGTTTGAATTCTTAGTTAGATAAACGAAAAAAACAAAACATGAGACGAGTAAATTAGGATGAAACTAATACACAAACAGTGTGTCACAAAACATTAACACGCCCTGCCAGTTAGTGGTGGTAAAACACCGATGACACAATCGATGATTGGTACATTTCTCAAGATATCGAGTTCAGTATAATCGAGTTCATATTAAAATCATATTTATTACGATATTACCGGCATCCCTAACAAATTTTATTTATTTAATTAAAAACTGTGGCTAAAAACATGTTTCTGAATAGCAATTGAAAAAGTTGCAATGTTATTTTTAGTGTGACCAACGCGCTTGTTGAAATGCACTAATTTCGAACGTTGCCACACGTTTCGATTAAATCCGAAAGTGTGCGACAACCCTGCACTTGTCAATCTCTTGTTTTGTGGCACAAAACTTGTTTGCGAAAGCAAAACGAAGAAAAAATGCGTGTTTGTGGTGCATAAAATTAGTGTGAGCTGCCGCAAAAAGAAATATACTACCTAATATTGTTGTGTTTGTGCTGTTTACGTATTGGAAAACTCGCATTCGAGAAGCGTGCATCGCGAGCCGCCTTTCTACGCTGACGCTGAAGTTGAAGCAGACGCCGACGCCGCCAGCGACGCCGACAGACGGCAACAATATGGCTTCCGATATTGCGGTGGTAAACATTGGGAACTTTGAGAAGATACAGAACTTTTTAAATGACACCGCCTACAAGGAGATACTGGAGAACAGCGAGAACTTCAACACGCGCCTCTGCATCGAGCGACGCCTCCGAATGCCGTTCCTTGACCCCCAGACAGGCGTTGCGCAGACACATTGCGCGCTCTTCATGAAGCGCAAGCAGCGAATGCCCGGCTTTCGGCATGGCCAAATTTACACTTATCCGTCGGCACGCTGGCGCAAACCGAAGCGCCAATACCTGCTAAATCCGCACCAGAGTTACCGCGCCTACCAATACCGGGAGCACCATCTGTCTCATCAGCATCAGCACCAACATCAGCATCAGCACCAGCATCAGCATCATCATGTGCCTGCGCCCGGCTCCGGAACGGTCAGTGCGCGTGATCATCACCAGGCGGAAAGTGCAGGTGAGATTGGCATTTAGTTGTGCGCATTTATATGTATTTACGCAAGGCGTTGTAAAATCAATAAAACTTACAATCGCTACTGCTTTGCTGCTTTGTTCAGCCGCAGCCTCAGCCTCATCCTCGGCACTTCCACCACCGCTGCACAGTGGTCGAAGTGTAGCGAAAACAAACAAACTTCCAATTTGAAGACATTCGATTTTGAGCAAATATTTACGAAAATAAGCAAATTCATAATAATAAATTAACAGCAAGTAATGGCGATTTAAGGATGATAGTTTGTTGCCAAAAACAATGAAATATCAGCAAATCAATTGTTCGATATTGAGCAAATATTCACGAAAACAAGAATAGAATAATAATAGTTTAATAGCAAGTACTTAATGCCAATTTAAGGACGATAGTTGGTTGCCCCACTGTGACTGTGAGTGGCCAACAACAATGAAATATCAGCAAAACATGTGTGGCTTTTACGAGGCTGCATTTTCTATACCAAGTGCTTGCGAAATACATGTGCACGTGTCCGTGTCCGTATCTGTGTTTGTGCTGGAGTGTGCGTGTAGTTGTGAGCAACCACCACCACCCCTCGTAGGGCAAGACACGATACATCTCTGGCAGCTGAATTGGGGGCTGATTTATAGTGTGTACATGCATTACAGGCCAACAATATACGTATATATTTGTATTTCATTCTTTGTAGCAATTGCTGCCACGGACGGCAACTCGATGGGCGCCTCGGGCGACAATGACAGCAAAGACTCGCATGCGAATGCCGAAAAGGATTGGTTCCACGAGGACATGGACTCGTCGCATTACCATCATGTCGACGACTACGAGGACGACTTTGACTCGGACAACGATTTCGACGAGTCGTACAGCAGTCGAGGCAAACGCAAGCGCGGCTCACGCTCGCGACGCTCCAATGCCAATGTGGATGGCACCCCCAAGCGCGGACGCAAAGGTGGCGGTAAGCAAGATATGTTAATATATTTTATAAATCCTAAACAATGTTGTATTTTCTGGTACATTGCAGGCAGTCGTCGTCGCAACGCCACCGATGGCGACGCAGCGGAGAGGAGAAGACGCGGCGGGGCTGCCGGCAACAATGCGAACACATCGGCCGCAGCTGCAGCGGCGGCCGCGGCGGTTGCACATGCCGCAAGCACTGCAGCTGCCGCCGCAGCCACGGGGCTCTATGCAACGCACTCTAACTCAGCATCACCGATACCCATAATCGATGAAACCTCACAGTCAGCCATGGTCATGACGGCAACGCTGCCAGCAACGTTCGAGAAGAATCCCTTAAACGATGCAGGTGCTTCCAACGATTCAATTCCCTTGGCTACCATGGCCAGCATGGGCATGTCGACGGCATCAACACCGGCTGCTACTCCAGCCATATATACGACGGTAAATGCATCGCCAACCACGCCATTGGCCAGTCCCAAGAAGCACAAGATGCGCGCCGAGCGGGAAGTGGCCCAGCCATCGCCTTATTGCGACTTCTGTTTGGGCGATCAGCGTGAGAATAAGAAGACCAATATGCCCGAGGAGCTGGTGTCCTGCTCCGACTGCGGCCGTTCGGGTCATCCATCCTGTTTGCAGTTCACGCCCAATATGATAATATCAGTGAAGCGCTATCGCTGGCAGTGCATTGAATGTAAATACTGTTCCATTTGCGGCACCTCCGACAATGATGATCAGTTGCTGTTCTGCGACGACTGTGATCGCGGCTACCACATGTATTGTCTGTCTCCGCCACTGGTAACTCCGCCCGAGGGCTCCTGGAGTTGCAAGCTGTGTATGGAGGAGTTTCACAAGCACAAGTAAAACACAACAAATGACAAAGGAATTGACTCGGGAACTGAAAACAGAGTGGGGTAAAGATAAACATGGGGCCTCAACATGCGGATGTGCGTGTCGCGTTTGTTTGTTGCCACTCATAAGATTTAATATAATTTACAAATTAGTCTCCCTTCCAACTCAGCCGCGGCAGCTCTTGAAATTAATTATATTTTAATGTTCATCTTAAGTATTCCTTAGTACGTTTTTAATTTTATGTACCTACTTAATATAATTTTGTATTTGTAACTACGCTTATGTGGACCGCCCCAAGTATTGTAAGTATTTCCAGCCTTCCGCGCAAAAGTGATTGTCACACATGTTCATTACACGAGGTCCTTAAGCAAATCCAATCCTTATCGTATCATTTCTTTACAACATTTTGTGTAAATTTTACGATCTATTCTATGAAAATATAATTAACATAACGCCAATAAATACTGCAACACTTTTTGTATTTTAACTAACTATGCCAACTAAGACTGGGAAATGGTTTATGCATCTATAGTTAAGTGCCAAGTGGATCAGAACGTTGCGAATTGTAACAATGCCTTGTTAATTGGTGGCAACTAGTCGCCTAGCTGCTTGTCTTCGGAGAGCTTCTGCTCTTTGCGTTCAGTCTGTCAGCATGAAGCGCTGTGTGTGGTCCATCAGCTTGCTGAGTCTGTGTCTATTATTATCTGCACAGCAGAGCAAACCGCGGAGTCGTTCCAGACGCTTTCTTCTCTTTCCGCGACAATCCCCGACCCGGCATCAGGTAAAAATAGAATCGTGTAAAGTCGTTAAGTCAGATCTGATGAAGGTCCTCTTCTAGTTCATTGCTGGCATAGGTATTCCAGCTGATTTGACCTACGAGTCCCTTACCGTTGGCCATGTGCTGAAGGCCGAGTTCTTTTTGCCCTACAACGCCAGCGTGTACCGACAAAATCCGTATCTACCAGAATACTTGCCGTCCAGAGTGTCCCTAAACGATGGCACAATTCGGCAGTTGCAATCAATTGGCACGGATATCCGTTGGCAGATTTACGCTTACATCGAGCACATGTTGAATGGGTGAGTGTCTGTTAAAGTTGTTTGAAATTGCGATTAATATATTTCTATAATTGAAGCTATGGCTACAATGGACACGAATGCATGCTTCAGGCTATTTGCGAAGCGAGTTCGGTTCGATTCTCAAAGAATTTTAGCGTGGTACATGAGCTGCTGCACATAATGCTCAGGTAAGGCAGTCAGATCTATTGATCTAGATCTAGAAATTATAGAATCAATTTATTTTAACAGCCCATCTTCAACGCTGAATAAGGACACTGTGGAAGCGTACGATTTTATGCTGGCCGAGAAGACTACAACGGAGAGCGGCAGCTGCGAAATATATGATTGTAACATCAAACTCCTGGATTGGATTTCGAAAGTCATTCGATTGGACAAATACTAACAAACTTTCAAACAAATAAATAGTTTTTATTTGCTTTTAAGGTTCGTCTGCAGAAATACACTTCATAGAAAGTGGCATTGAAATTATTTACTGAGTAGTTTCAGTTTGGCGTTTCACAATCTTAATGAACACCTCAGCTTTGGTTCTGATTAAAATGCCTGCTAAGAATTTAAATTCCCTTGGATTGCTTTCGGGCAATATTTCAAAGTTTCGCAAAATGTGAACCAATAATGTTTTGATTTCCAGCATAGCAAACTTTTGGCCAATGCAATTGCGACGTCCAGCGCTGAACGGTATAAAGGCAAACGGATGTCTGTGTTCCGAGTTTTCTGGCAGGAATCGTGACGGAATCCATTCATCGGGCTGAGCAAAGTATAGGGGATTGCGGTGTATATCGAATATATGAACTATAATCTGGGTGCCTTTGGGCAGGAACAAATTGTTGACCAATTTCGTATCCTCATGACACTCTCGCATCATGCCTGGCACCGATGGGCAAAGTCTCTGCGTTTCTTTAATGGCACATTCCAAATACTTCATTTGAGCCAGGGTTCGATTATCCAAGTCATTGAGATTGTCTAAGAATATTATAAAAACATAAACCTATATTATCTTCCATGTAAAGATATTAAACAAACCTTTGTTGTGAGTCAGTTCAGCAATTTCATCGAAACATCGTTGCTGCCATTGCGGATGATTCGCCAAAAAGGCGAGAGTGAGAATCAGATTCATAGATGTAGTATCAAAGCCCTCAAACATAAATGTATCCACTTCTTCACATATGCCAGCGTGATCGATGAGTCCTTCCTTCTCGGCAAGCAACATTGTGTCCAACATGGCATATCGCTGTTTAGTGTTCAAGTACCTGGATAATCAACGATAATCAATGTAAACAATCAAAGTAAAATATACACTTATACATACCTTGATTCCATGTCGTCCATCTCCTTTAGATCGTCTTCATTAAAATTTTGTCTTCGTTTTTCGATGATTCTGCTTGAGAATGAGTGCAGTTTATTAAGAGTGGGAATATTCTTGAGACCATCTCCATAGCGGTTGTATAAAGCATCACTGGACATCAGAGGATTTATAACTCGTTTTATAAAACTGTGCTCCGCGATTGTAATATTATTTCGATATTCATCTCCATCCGAGCAATCGTCTAGTTTGACGCCTAATGCCGTTTCTGACAAGAATAATAAAAATTTACAAAATAAAGGTATTATAACCAAAAACGGTTTTTATAGTAGCAAATATTAAATTTGTAATTAAATAAAACTCACCGCAAATGCTGTTGAGAGTGAATCGCGGAATTATGTCATTTAAATTAATCTGACAAGGACCATCTGAAGCATCTAACATATTCTGAAGCATGTTTATAACTTTAACGCTTTCCTGTCTGTTCAACGATTAAAATACATTTGAATAAAGAAAAATAGTAAACAAATTAAAGTCTAAATAAATACACACTTAAAGACATCTAGGAACTGTTCCAGTATTTTGAAATGAAATGCTGGTGTCAATAACTTGCGTCGAACATGCCAATGTTGTCCTGTGGGGGAAGATAAAAACTTTATGATTAATGTAGAAAATATTTTATTATAGAAATTAATTTGGAAACAGAAAGTTTTCTAGCCGAAGTGACAAGTACAATGGATGTTATTATTATATTTACCGACAAAGAACACGATTTGTATATGTAATCGATTCATGGGTACTTAAAACAGAGAAATGCACATACCAGTACTCGTTAACAAACCCGTCCTAAGAAAGGGCTGTAAAAAGCGGTACATATCGCCTTTAGTAATCAAGTTATTATCATTCAGAATAAGCTCCGCATCGTCGGCATTAATAATGTTGTATATAGGAAACCCAAATACATATTGAATGTAGCTTCGCTTCAGTTCCGCAGCATAATCACGCGAATAATAAAACAATTGCTCTGTTCAAAAGTATAAAAAAAAATCATTCTCAATTCAGTTGACAGATTGTGCTTCAAGTAATCACCTGAGGTCATTCCGAAGGTATCAAAAGTATTTCCGAAAATAGTCGTGCCTTTTCCAATAGCAACAGTCTTCTCCAAGGGTCCACCATCGACGGTTTTGACTCTTCGACATAACGATAGGAGCACATAGTCTTTCCGCAGTCTAAAGGCATAGATGCCTAGTAGGCCAATTAGAATTAAAATGAAGATCCACATTGAAAAGCCAGTGCTGAATTAATATCACTTGGTTTGACACAAACAGCGCGGATAACACGTCAAAGTCACTCAAGCGTCAGCTGCCGACTGCCGACTAAAATATGTAGATTAAAGTTCTCAGAGGCTCACTGTGGACAAATCGCTTTATAGTATATTGTTTATAAAAATAATAAACATAAGCATCTGTCTACATACACACATACTGACGCTTAAGCAAACACAGCTCGACATTAGTTTAATGCAACTTATACAATGAATTGCGAAATTTTTAATTTGCTTTGACATTTTCCGATTTGATGTTAATCTTTTTTTAAGAATAAATTTATTGTTCTATATTAAGCAAAATTAAGAAATATTGTTTACACCAGAAAAAGTAATTCAATTGCGTTTAAACGCAACGGAACATTACAAATGCAAGCAGTTCAAAATATGAAGTTGTTGCACTGCTTGCTGTTCCTATGGAAGCCCTGAAATCACTTTGCAAAATATCTCTAAGCATACAAAACATTCTTTGTTTATTGATATTATAAATGTCTTAAGAACGAGCCGTGCACTTCAAATACTCGGTAATGGTACCTTGGATTCATCTGAGCATGTTTATTTTTAAACGTATACTATACGTTTTAGCTTAATATACAGTGGGGAGCAAAAGTGATTCCATGTTCAGCATATGCATGTTCAACCGCTCATAAATCGTAAACCAATGAACCAAATGAAACAAACTTTTTTTTCTCGATTACTTATTCAATTTGTAAGAACAAGAGCTATATACTACAATTATACATGAAAAAATTTGAGAGATAGAAAAAAAAAACAAAAACAGAAGGCATGTACTCAGTTTTGCACCTTTCGTTATTCGCACTTGTTTTTGCTCTCCCTGTTTTCTTATCACCAAAATACTTGCAGATTTACTGTTTTATATCTTTTTCATACATTATTCGTTGTCAAAATTCAGAAAGTCGCACATTTCTAATAGTTCAAAGTAAATTTTAATGAATTAAGAAATAAGTAGCCAGCTTTGTTTTGTAAAATCTATCAGCTATCAGAAGATACCGAAAATAGTATTGTTTTCATGACTAAAAGAGGCTGTTCGACAAGTATATTTGCTGAAAAGCTGAAAATTAGTCAGTCAGTGAGGGTCAAGGTGAAAAAAAGATCATATCTTTGTTCCGAAAGTGTGTTGAATGGTCGCCCCGCCTTCTAACGGACTCTGACGCTCGACTTATGATGTCCAACATGAGGAAGGATAAGCTTTTAACACCAAAAAAGGCTTCTACGGAGTTAAATAAAACCATTAATGGATGGACAGCTAGAAGAGCACTGGCTAGAATTGGATATGTCGCCTGTGTAAAAAAAAAAAAAACAGCTCTATCCGAGAAAAATGTTAAAGCTCCGTTACAATTTGCAAAGACACATAAAAACTGGACTATAGAAGACTGGAAACGTGTTATCTGGTCGGACGAATCCAAGTTTAAACGTTTCCAGTCGGATGGCAAGCAGTATTATTGGCATAGGCCCGGTGACAAGCTTCAGATACATCATGTAAAGTAAACCGTCATGCATGGAGGAGGAAATATAATAGCTTGGGGGTGCTTCACATTGTGGCACGTTGGGCCGTTGCACAAAATTGATGGGATATTGCGAAAAGAGGACTATTGAAACATTTTAAAGACCCGTCTTCACAATTTTTTCGATAAGTGTGCCTATTCTAAAGGAGAAATCACTTTCCAACAGGATGGGGATCCAAAGCACACTGCGAAAATTGTTAAAGAATGGTTGACAAAACAAAATTTTAAGGTCATGGAGTGACCAGCCCAAAGTCCCGACCACAATCCAATTGAAAACTTATGATCAATTGTGAAGCAACGGCTCGGGGAATATCAAACGGCCCCAAGCAACCTTGACGATCTCTGGAGACGCGTGGAGATTGCATGGAACCAAATTCCGAAAGAAATTATTAAGAAAATAGTTAATAGTATGCCGAAGCACATAAAAAATGTAATAGACAATAACGGTCTTTGGAAAAAAAATTAAATTGGTATTTTTTTAGATTTTTTCATGAAAGGTGCAAAACTGAGTACATGCCTTCTGTTTTTGTTTTTTATTTCTATCTCTTAAAGTTTTCCTTGTATAATTGTAGTATATAGGTCTATTTCTTACAAATTGAATAAGTAATCGAGAAAAAAAAAGTTTGTTTCATTTGGTTCATTGGTTTACGTTTTATGAGCGAATGAACATGCATATGCTGAACATGGAATCACTTTTGCTCCCCACTGTATGCAGAACGTTGCTACCCGCTACCTAACAAATCAAGTGCAGCTCAAATTTGTTTCAGAATTTCGCTACGGTTCCCGCTACAATTTTACAGCTCAGTTCTGTAATAAATATTAACAATTATAATATAAATGATTTGTGATAAAAAACTTGGAAATTATTAAAGAAACAATTTAGTTCAACCAGTTGCAGCTCCTCTGCAGGGTCTTTTATTAAAAATTCCACGTTTCGTTAAGTGTGTAGTCTTCTGTCACGATTAATACAAGCTCTGTTAACAACAGTTATAATACACGCTATCCACAGCACACACAAAGAATTAATTCTTTGGCTACTGAAAACATCCGCATTACACTTCACAGCACACTGGTGCCATCTATCGCTAAGCGGCAAATGGACAGCACATCACCAGCGCCCTCTCAAAGCTTGCGACTGTATTAAGTATACGCAACGTATGACGCCATCTATCGGTTATTGGTGTAACATATATATTAGTGTGCTTACGAAATTCAAACCATTTATCAAATATTTAAAGAGCTAACTAAATAAAATTAAATTATAAGATTGTTTACTTTTTCCGATAGTTGCCTATGAACCTTTAGAACTCTCCACACATACTTGCCCAAAAGTATGTGCGTTACATATTGAAAAGCAAACAAAGTTTTTAGATAGTTACAATTATTTTTTAACTTCATATACGTCACTTTTTGTTCAAATTATCATGGCGATACAATAATGAACGCAATTAGTTTTGGATTCAACAATCTGATATACTTCTATATTCTTTTTTGATTCGCTGATAGGTATGCTTCTAAAATACGTTTTTTAAATTTGCATTATACCAGAAATAAGCCTCTGTCCAGTTGAAGGCTTAAATACATGTTGTTAGAGAGTGTATGAAAGTAGTGTCCGCATCCGGTCAAGAGAATGGTCTGCTCAAAAGAGGAAAATATGGTCTAAAAACCCTTTCAGCACGAAAGTAATAGACAAATCGTCCTCTCAAAAGGGTGATAGGGATGTCTTCTGAAGGAGTGCTCACTGTATGTATTGCGTTGGTTGACATTGGTTGCGGATGTGTAATTTGGAGGCAATCTTTTAATTCATAATACAGAAATCAGAAAATGAATTGATATTCATTGTGACACAAAATGAAGAAGATTTCGGATTTAAGTAATCTTCAATTTGGCTGCCTGCAGAGCCATCGACTTCAGTGGATGGATATTGAAGTGACATAACCCACAGGAGGAGTCGGACGAGTATGCAAATGACAACGCACTGTCTCCTGCTACCGACGAGGTGCAAAAGAAAAAAGACACCTTGTTGCATGAGGCAAGGGGACACTTGTCCACCTGCAGCCTAAGCGTATGCAATAGGCAACAGCCAATATGCGTAGATGTGTGTGTGTGTATCTGTGTCCGTGTCCTCGATTGTCTTTTACAGTGTGTGGCTCGTTTCGATATTTTAATCTGTTTGCCGGCAGCTGGCGGTGACAGGCTTAAGACGATATTCGCGCAATTTCTTTCTTCAGCTTTTCAACGAAAAATTGCGCTGTCTGACAGCTTTTGCCATCTCTTCTTTTTCCCATTTTCCCTTTTCCACGGTGTTTTCATATTTGTTTCATGTGCCGCAATCTATTCAGTGCAACCCGAACACGATACGAGCATATAAAACATTTACTCTCAACATGTCTTTGACCTACGTAGTATATGAAAATCTACACCGAAAGAAAAATTAAGCTATCCAAAAAAATAATGATATTTGAATTAGAACACTTCTTGATTTAAGATAGAATTTTAAAATCATTTTGCATTTGTTGCACAAAAATCAAATATATTTAAAGTGATATTTGTTGAGGTGATTTTAAATATTAATTTTAAGCTTTAAACTTCATATGTAAAAAACATGCTGATTGAAATATTTTTTTACAATTCACAATCAAGAATAATCTGTAAAACCGAGATTGAGTTTGGGCACAGAAATGCAGCAGCAATTTAACCAGCCAATATCTGGTTTTGGACATCGACTCAGGTGATAAGATGCAAGAACAACCACAAACTATGTGAATTATCATGTTGAATAAATACATATTCGAATGGTTTATTAATGGGTGCATGAAACGTGCTTCCTCTGCCAACATGTGCGGCCATAAAAATGTCATAACTCAGCAAAAGAAAACAAAGAGAGAAAACGGAAACAAAAATTCAGCCAAGCGATGAATCCCGCGCGGAGAATCGCATAAAACTCGAGAACAAGCCACGTACTAAACGTTCGCTTGGGAGACTCGATTGTCTAGCTGTCTGTCCGGCGAATGAGGCCAAAATAATTTGTCATTATTTTGCATGGCAGCCAAGCCAAGTGAAAGCGCAACTTCAGAAACAAAATTGTCCAAACTTAAAAAAGTTATGATGCGTGTTGGGGGAGTGAGAAGGAAAGGGGGGCGTCGTCAGTTGTCAAAGCTAGAATGATCATCATCTATCAGTTTGTCTCGAAATATATGTAAATATTGCTTGTCAGATATTGCTGGATGATTTGCCAGTTGCAGTCAAAGCTGGTAACATGTTGGCCACACAATTACTTCAGAAGCATTTCCCAATACTCGCTCCAGCTAAAGTTTGAGTTTGACGAGGGGAGGTGGAACACACAACTGTCGTTCACTGGCGTCAATGTCGAGAAGCAACAAAAACAAAGTAACCAAGGGTCATGTTGCCCCCTCTTGACAGACTGGCTAAGCTTAGTGAATCGAATGTTGGCTTAATGACAAGTGTCGCTTAAGAGTGAGCGAGCATCGTCTACATCAACCAATAAACTGAGCCAACACTGTGCTAAAATGCTTAAGTGGAATAAAGTTGAAATTTTGATGGGAAAACCACATTGTGAATCCCGAATGCTTAACCATAAAGTTGCAAAGTGCCTTTGGTTTACACGTTACCGAGAATCAAATACAGCTCCTACAACTTTAATGATTTTTGGTAGCTAATATTCTTGTATCTATTGAATTTTTAATACACAATTCTGAAATTTTAATTTCTATTAACCTTTCTTTCTCTCTCTCTGTGTTGTATAATTATTAAATTGAAGAACAGAGTTTAGGCTTTTGTGAATGTAATTATTAAAAATTCTAGCTTTCAGCATTAAGTGCTATAATATATCCGCACAATCAGCTTTAGCTTCTAAATATAGCCTCTCGATGTTTACTCTTTCAGCATGGGAGACCTTAACTGACAACATGCAACATCAATTGACAACTGACATTAAGATCGAGGAACAAACTAACAACTTGTCAGCAGAAATTGCTCTTTTCGTCTGTGTCCTCGTCGAGCTCTATGAGTCCTTGCTGGAACTTATATGTATCAGTTCAAATGATTGAGCATCCCCGCTATAGCAAGCTAATTTGATTGAAAAGGGTTTTCCACCATTTTCCCTACAAACTTTCTCCAAGATGGAAGCAAACAAATAAAATCAGCGATGCGCGTAAGCTCTAAAAACAAAAAAACGAATAACCAAATTTACTTTATCAGCCTTTTTATATTCATTTTATATTTCGGTTTATTTTCTTATTTCTTTAATCCCAAAAGTAAAGTTCGTGCCAGCTATTTGAGCAGCCCAAGCGCAAGCGACCCAAATAAGGTCTCTACTTTGAAATTAATTAAGCAACTATCCGAGATTTGTTTGTCAGTTCATACCAAGTGCGATATTTAAGTTGCTTTGCTCTACTGCCAACAAATACTTCAAATAATCTTTCAACTGAAATTGACATCATCTGATTGGCGTCTAATCTCTAGAGTAGGCAGCAGACGACGCATGATTAAGGAATATATTCGGTTTCTAAGAAATTTGAGCTTCTTCCGATTCAGCCTCGATTGCATGTATGTTAATTAAGCCATTAATTTCTATTTGCCAAACCAAACGACCTTAAATAAATCTTGACAAGATATTGATATGTTTAGCCGAATTAAATATTTGCGATTACTGGTTAGTAAAAGACTAAAATGTTAAATGAAATGTTTAATTTGTAAAGGATTTAATTCCACAACATTGTAGTTTATTTGAATTTGAATGAGGTGCGATTGTTAAGTAAGTGTGTAAAATAAGAAACCATAATTTTTGTACATTAGCCAATAATATAAAAACCGCTTCTTAAATTATTATAGTTTATTGCATTGGAATTCAATCTTAAATCTTTATTTAAAGTTGTATTCGAAATTTGTATCTCACACATGCAACGTTTTTAAAGCCAATACAAAAATATTCAAGCTTCAGAAACTTAAAGCTTAAGAAGGATGCCGATTGCCAGCATGGCATCAATAAATTGACAACATAATCATATTTTCTGAAACATAACTATTTGAAAGAGAATGCCTGTCAGGCACTTTCGGAATGTTTTGCTACCTCGAGCAGGAATTAAATTGTCACGAGAGGGAAGAGTGAATGTCCAGCGAGTTGAATGGCTCTGTTGTGTCTTGACCTCCGGCGGAATGTGCAGACATTTATTTCTTGGAGATTTTTGCTCGTATGCAAATGCCAACGCTGAGCTGAATTTTCTATGAATTCTGGTGTTAAATGCAGCGCAGCAAATGAACTTGTGATAAGGACTTTGACTCTGGCCATATGCTTTTCAACTCGGTGCTGTTGTGGTTCTCGGCTTTAATCTTTTGAGCGGTCGTAGCATTTATGCGTTCGACTCGTAACTATGTGACAATCCAGGCGAATGTCCTTTTTACTATGCCAATATTGTGAATTCGAACAGCGAATTCCCTTTGTGTGGATGTGTGGGTGTGAATCTTCATCTGCATTGATGGTCGACGTGTGTCCTCCATTTGCCACTTCGACTTTGATGTGGGTCTATTTTTATACGCTCTCGAAAATTCAGCTGTTTTTTTCTTTTTTTTATATGGCGTGTTGTGCTCAGGCAATAAACGTAATCAATTTGAGTGTCGCACTTTGATATCTGTGCAAATTCCCTTCGAATTTGGCACGCATCAACGCATTTTGTGGTGGCCCGCCGTTCGTCTTGCCTTGCAGAGGATTTGCGGGCTTAGTCGAGGTTCACTTCATTTTCATAATTATCCCAAGCTTGTGCTTGGCCACATTTAATTGGCCCAACGAAGTCTGAGATACGTTCTTAATTACTGGCAGTCCGCCCTTCATTCTCCTGTCGCACGAGGCGTATACTTATTTCGACTTGGCATTTGTTCGTCTTACCAGACATCGAATGGCATGGTGTCGAATTTGAAGTTTCACCAACTTGGCCACCCTTTCCCTGCAATTAGGCAGCAACGGCAAAAGGCGTGTGGCGAGTAGCGAGTGGAGAGTTGCAGTGGCGTGAGGGGAATCCCCGTGGCTCACATGAAGCAACTTCAAACCGAAACCACATAAACCACCCGTGGTGTCGGCCCCCTGCCTGCGATTGCTCCCAAAAGGTAGTCGGTGATTTGGCCATCTCCTCCGCTTGGCCAAAGCTGAGATAGCTACATGGCTGGGATGCAGGGCCCGCTTCTGTGGACTTGACCACTTGACCGAAGGGTAATAAAGTTGTAAATGCTTAAAATAGACTTGAACCCGAGTGGCCAGCATAAATTGGACGGCTGGCTGGGGGCTGGCCTCAGGCTCAACAATAAACTGTGTGTGACAGCACGTGGTGGAATGAAATTCCCCTCCAACGAGTGGGCGAGGGAAGGAGCTTGGCAATCGGTGTGTAATTTCAGCTTAATATATATCGCAAGTCAGCAGGTGATGATTTTTGGTTTTGTGCGTGACTGTTCGACGGCTGCCAATGGAGAATGTGGGGCCTCAAATGGGGCGTGTGATTACTCGCATGTAAGTGTTATGGCTGCACAATTCACTTTATAGATTCGCATCTATAGAATTGACCTAATTGAAATTTGTGGTACATCGACGTGCAGCTGCAAGGATAAAATAACCAACGAAATGTTTGGTTCATGAATAATGCTTCAAGGCTTTTATTGCTAACAAGTCAAATGCAATTCGACAAAGCTTTTGTTTTTAAATGCCTATTAAATTGAATTACAAATGAGTTTGTGTTAAACGAGTTGTTGTGAATTAGAAAATGTAAAATTCTGTCACCTCTGGGCTTTAAACATAATTGCTGACTATCAACAACAGTTTGTTGTTTTCTTTCGACATTCTTCAGTTTGCTGGCGAAATGGAATTGAGTTTAATCAAGGCAGCGACAATGCATTGTTGAAGCCTAATTAATTGGTCACTTAGGCAACTTATTTGCAGCAACTATTTCAAAGGACGCGAATACTTGAAGCTGTAATCAGCAAATCAAAGCATACTTTTCCAATGTGTATAACGAGTATTTATGTATTTAAAATGCATAGCAAGCTGTCAGTCAATGCAAAGACATTTACGTTTCGTTCCGTTCCGTTCCGTTCCATTCCATTCCGTTGCCCAGGCGACAAGCAAGAAAATGCCGATGCCATCGGTAGACGAACTCAACGCACGCACACACGCAGAGGCCTGCGTACGTGCTACGTCTGTGTGTGAGTGTGTGTGTGACTGTAGTGTCTGTGTGTCGCCCCAAAAGTGCCCTCGTGCTTATTGAGTGCCAATTTTTATATCGTTAATGTGTTTATATGCATATGTGTGTGTATGTGGATTAAGCTTCTTTCTGTTTTCCTTTTGTTGTTCTTCTGCATGCCGCTCTTCGCATTTTACGATTAGCACAACCCTCACGCTCCTCCCCAAGTCCCCCGCCCCTCCCTCTCCGCCCACACCTTTGCACCTTGTGGTTTCTTGTATTTACATTTGCGTTGTGCGTCTGAAATCGTTTTATTTATTTGCCACAGTCACAACCTTACAGCCTCCCTCCCCCCTATTTCCTATCCCACTGAAATTGCTTTGCACACACACACATATGTTTTATATGCCTTTGTCATTTGCCATTATTATTATTGTGTGGTGGGAGGTGAGAGGTGGGAAGTGGGCCGAGTGTTTTATTTGTGTGCGTTTGTTATTGTTCGTTCATTATGGCTTCTCGTCGTGTTGTTGCTATTGCGGCTTTTAAGTGTCAGGGCACTCGGCGCGTTTCTTAAATGAATATTAATGCCCGTTTAAATAAGAAATGAATAACTAAACGCATTACGAGTATTTTATGTATTGTTCCCACCTTGTTAATGAACGTGAGAAACACAAAACTAAGCTAAACATTCCGTTCCTTGGATGCAAAGTTATTTATTTAAACTCCATGCAGCCCATAAGGACAAAGCAATCTCTGTCTTGTTGGCTGTCTTAACGACGACCCCAGAGCGTTTAACTCAGGTAGAGCGTTTAAATTTTATTTTCTTGGCAGCAACAAAGTGGGCGAAGTCTGATATAAAATATGTGCGCAAATAACAAGGGTCATAGCATAAATATGAAACAAAAAAATGCTTTATACTTTATTGTTTTACAGCTATCAAATTGCCTTTTGAATAACATCAATATAAATTGTAAAACGAAATGATTTAGCATTAGACGCTTACAAGGGGTATTATATGATATTTTCTAACGAATTCTGATAGAATTTTGGCACAGCTTTAACGAGCAGTGTCCTTGAATTAAATAAAGCTTGCAATGGTTTGATTTCTACAATCGATTCTATTTATTATTATTATTATTGTTATTATGGACAGCCTGAATAAGATGTGAGCAATCACTTAGATATGGTTTTGAAATGATTTAGGATTAAACGCCTACAGGAGGTATTTTATGTTATTTTCGAACGTATATTTTGGCGTCTCTTTAACAATTAGAATTAAATTAATGGAATTGGAATAGTTCGCTTTGTATAATTGTTTCGATTTAGTTCACAGTTGTTGAGAACTAGATCGCTCCATTATTATTATTATTGCTATGAACGGCCTAAAGGAAATAAGATGGCTCCTGAAACATGCAAATGAGGTGTGAGCAGTCACTTAGCCATGGTGTTGTCGTCTGTTAAATTCAAGACACTTCAGCATTGCCAATTAGGTGCATTTGATTGCATTTGCATATTTGATAAGCACTTGGTCAACTAATTAGCAGAATTTGTGGCTGGCAGTGCGAATGCTCGCATAATAACAAGTTATTATTCAATTGATGCAGTCCGAGATAGCAAAATAAAGTGAACAACTGAACATTAAAATTCAAAGTAAACAGCTAACGAATCAAAGAAATGGCCCAAAATAGAATTGAAATTCAAAACCATAAAACCAAAGTGTAAGCAAGTTGCTGCCAGAGCGGAAAACGTTTGGGAAAGTTAATAAAGCCAAGGATAAGCACTCGAGCTGCCCTGATGACAACTTGACGTGCTAGCAGCCGAAGCAGCCTCAGCCGCAGCCACAGCCACAGTAGCATAATCATCTCTCTCCCAGCCGCTGAGCTCAGTGACGCGACAAGCTGAGGACGCGAAAAGCGGGTTTATTTTTTTTAATAAGTCACAAGAAAATAAATAAGTATGAAGTCATTCCCGTTGCTGTCTGTCAACACTGTACTGATGACGATGATGATGTTGATGTTGATGTGCCAAAGGACAGTTTGGCGACAGATCAACGCCTTTTACATTTCGCAGAGGTAATTTAATTTTTGGGACTGTCACAGCAACAAAGTCAATCAAATACACGTGAACATGCAAGCCGATTTAAGCTGATTGAGTCAACATAATTTGCCAATGTCCGGAAATCGACTCGGGGCAAAAACAAACAGTTCTTAAAAGCCACACTCAATTTGCTTTGCGCCCACACACCTTGTGCCGTGCCTCCGGCCAAACCAATTAATCTCCTTCAAGCTTATCGGCCCACTCCGAGCCTGGCTGCAACATTGTCCATCGAATCCTTCGGCCCATTTTCAACGCTCCCATTTTCCGTTTTCGGATTTGAGGTCACAATCGGTTGCCGCTCAGTGTTAATGTTCCAAGTTTTTGCCTCTTAAAGTTACCCATAAAAGTCACGGCTGCAAAACCAGACAGAGACACACACAGAGTGAGAGCGAGAGCGGGAACAATGGGCATCCTGTAAAGTAGGCAACATTTTATGCTGCTGCTTTTGACACATTTGCTGGTGACAATGAAAAGAATTGTATTGTTGAACGGACACAAAGTTTACCTTTATTGCAACAATCGTTTAAAATCTTTGACATTCAATACACATTGATCATATATACTACAGATAAATTTAATACTTAAAATTATTTGCACAGTATGGTAAACATTTGGTTGTCTATTTACAAGGGAAGGGAGAAGACGATGGACAGTGAAGAATTGTGAGTAAATGGTTTTGCAATTGATTTGCATTTGTGTGTGTATTTTTGTTTGTCAAGCACGTAACTTGTTTCAATCTTAGCCATAAATCTTATTGTAATCATTTTAATTAAATTTCGTTAGCTTAAAGCCGTTGCAACGGCTGCAATACTTTAGTATGGACACAGACACAGTTTCATCGCCTTATGACTACGACTAGCACATGAAAAACACATCAAATTCTTTCATATACATATATATCTACTATATATATACACGCGGAGAGGAACTAAAGAAAGCCATCAACTTTATATTAACGTCATGATGTTCTTCGAATCACTTTCCACACCGAATCCCTCAAGTAATTCGTTCAACTTTTTTTAAGGGCCGCACTCTTTGGGGAGCCTTCAAAGTGCTGTGATGTGATGTGGTCAACTTTTGGCATTTCTCTGCGATTTCGCGGAGAGATCTCGATGTTGGTTCTTAAGTATAAAATGTTCTACATGCTATACAATATGTATAGTATATGGGAAAATCTTTGACATCTACCAAGTTGCACTTGTATCAAATATAATCAGGTTTCTGTTGCCGGGAACAGATTCAATTAAGCTTAACTAAGTTTTATGCTTTATGCTATAGTAAGTTGACTTCCTGTAAGCTCCGTTGCGATGATGGCTGCCACCTGGACGGCAACTCAGCTCAGCTCAGTTAAGTGGCGACTCCTGTATTCTGTGTGCCAGCTGCGAGTCCTTAAGTGGGCCAAACTCACTGAGGGGCGCAAATTCATAGCCAGCGGTGTCATTATGAGGCAATGCCGTCATGACACTGCCTGATCCGTTGAGGCCGCCATTCGGCAGCGTGGTAATTGTTGTCTCCTGCAGGCGACAGCTAACGGAATGGACACGTGCGAGATGGACGGTTATGAGATGGTCACAGTGGTAGTTGGCAGCACCTCAGACTCACCTGCGCATGGTGCTCTGGTAGCAGGAGTGACGCGACTGGAATCGCTTGGAGGCTGTGCTGGTCATCGAGGTGTCCCTGTGCATGCAGAAAGTGTCGCGCTTCTTGCGTCTTCCGCTGGCGCCTCGGCAGAACAGATATCTGAATGGAGTGAAGTGGGATTGATGTTTTGGGCAATTGTCTATTTGTGGGCATTCTTTCAGATGCAATCAAATTCGAGCATAAAATACATACGAATATTATTTCATCAACATTTTTACGAGCTGAAGTCGCTGATTTTTGATTGCAATCGCACTCAATGAAATTGCTTTTATTGCATGAATTCATCAATAACAATTGATTCAATTTGATACAATGTTCTTCAATTTGTTATTAAACTAGCATTTCGAACAGATTTTTGCCAATTTTCATTGGCTCATTGTGTATGGCATTGTTCCAGGCATTAAACAAAGAGCGACTTTTGTCTTGGCAATTTCCCATATGCCATAAATTGTTGGCCTGGGAAACTACAAAAAAATTCCATCAGAACTGCAATCAAAAACCAAGTGAACTTTTACGCAAGAATTGTGTGATTTGTGTCCAAAGGACATCATGAGTTTGGCAAGTCAAAAGGAAAAGTTGAAAGTGTCTGTTTGTTGTTAGTTTGTTTGTTTTAAGTGGTTTGTTTGTTTGTTTGCTTGATTTGTAGTTTGTGAGTTGGGAGTTGGAGAAATAAGTTTGCAGTTTGCTTACGCTTACGGTTACAGTAATTTGCTTGTTATCGGTTATCAATAATCCGTTAGGGATTATCGCTATCATGCTGTTATTCAGTTAGTCAGCTGCATTGACGTGAATGAACAAATACCTATTGAAATGCTTGCGAAACGCGCCGCTCACAAAGTAAAGGGCCACCGGATTGGCGCAGCTGTTGGCAAAGGACATGCAGAAGCCGACGATGCGCAGCACATGCCAGAACAAGTTGTAATCCACTTCTGCAGTTGGCCTGTAAACGGAATAGAGTGATAGAGCAGTGAGATAGAGAGAGGGAGACGCAAATTGTTTCATATGTAAACCTAATGGAGACATAAGCCAACGACAACGACAACGACAACGACAAGCTAGAAATTGATTGAGCTGCGCAAAACGGGTCACAACGCATGGTGTCGGCATTACTCATCCGCAGTGTGAGCCATCCAACATCTGACAAAAGCCCGATAGCCTGACAACGCTGGACAGCGGCTAAGCGGCAGTCATAAATCCCTTCAGCATTCTGCTCACTCATCCGCATTCGCATCCGCATCCGCATGCTCATCGTAGCTTGTCCGTCCAGCTTGTCGGTGTTGAATAAAAGCCAACACTTACCAGAAGTAGAACCAGAGAAAGAAGACGTGATAGGGCAGAAAGCAAATACCAAAGATGACAACAAATGCCAACACCGTAACGGCAACTTTCCGACGCGCTCGAACCTGCAATAACAATGTGTAACGAAAACAAATACAGTAACAACAATAACAAGTCCGGAATACGAAATATCATTTATCTGAGGCGAGACGAAAAATCGCACTGCATATCTTAAGCTGCTTTGCATCAAGCACAAATTACTGAGGCAACAGCAATTGAATATTCAACTTGGCATGAAAATAGCGTAGTTACAGCAAAAGCGATTACGTGATTCGAATTTTCTTGTATATCTAAAATATATCAATTGTTTACTGTGTAATGCTAATTGAAACCGATTTATTCCAGTCAGAAACTATTAGCATACAATGATTTAATCAACATTCACTTGGTCTTCAATCATCATTCATCACAATGATTCTCAAATTATTATTTACTAACAATCACAACAAATATCTCTAAAATATATCTCTCCAATTACGTAGAATTATTTAATCAAATTGAAACCAATTAATAAGTTCGCTTTTATGAATAAATGTTAACCATTTATCGACCACCTGTTAATATTTAATGTATGCATTTAATTTACATATGATATGCTTCGTGAAATATATAGCGAACTTTTCTCTCACCAAATTAAATTAAACATGTGCATAGGTAATTTAATTTAATTAACTGCAACTTACCTGACGGACCGCTCCCTGCATTTCGCCAGGAACACTCGCCGAGTACATCAAGTGCAGTGCGATGAGGACATAAAACACGGCAATGATAACCAAGGGAATGGCATAGTAGACGAGGAAGTGCAGCAATACCATGATTTTGGCATAGCTTCTTCCCCACTCCTCCGGATAGGGATAGCAGTAAACGATCGATTTCTCATGATTGATGCCAAGAGGCTAAAAAAAAAGAATGAAGTTAAGTCATAAAACAAAATAAAAGTAAAATGTGTCTAGCACCTTTATGTTACTGCCAATGAGCGCTGGCAGACCACAGAGAATGGCCAGCAGCCAAATGGACACGGCAATTGCCAAGGTCATGCGTGTGGCACGTCTTCCGCCACCTGTTGAAGTCAAATACACCTTCACTTTAACTTATGAAAACTTGTAAAACTAAGTTAGTAATTTACCATGTGCATGGAACTTGCGCAATGGATCAACTATGGCAAAATATCGGTCACTGGACAGAGCCGTTAGAGTAAACACCGATACGCCAATGGACACATCCTTCATAAACTCGGAGATGGTGCAAAGGAAACTGCCCCAGGGCCAATACTCGACAGTGTAGACGGTGGACACCAACGGCACTGTGGTCAGTATCACAAGCAGATCAGCCAGAGCTAACGACAGAATGTATCTGCAAAGAAAAGATAGATCGATTATTATAATTTGTGGGAGAAAGTATGGTATGAATAGAAATAATTTCTTATTTTAACACATCTGTGGGCAACTGCTTAAAGAGTATTTTTATATAAGTATTTTTATTATTAACTAATAAATGGATATATACCAGATAGTCATAGAGTAGAAGATTATTACATATTTATTAGTGGCAAACAGAACTAAAAAATATTTAAATAAGAACAAAAGATTTTACTTCATATAATTTTGCCTATATTATGAAGATTCCCTGGCAATTTTGTTACGTTAACTTTAAAACGATAATCATATTAAATATTTATTTATATAATTTTTTGATAATATTTTGTATATATTGCATTATAATCTCTAAATGGATGGAGGGAATATGAAAATTGATGCTTGTTAAGTAATTATTATTCTTAATAATTCTGAAAAAGTAAGTTCCTTAACATTTCTTCTTGTTCGTCGCTTGGACTGTCTCATCTTTATATTTATTTGGTATTAACCTGACAGATTTTCTATATTTCGACTTATTTCATATTTATTGCTCATCAGCTGACGCCATTCTTTGGCTCTGGTATTCGAAATAAGAAATTCAGCATAAAAGTCTTGACAAATTCCAAAAGCCAAGAAGCGTTAGCGATTTAGGCATTTCCGCTTGAGATAAACAGGCTGACCCTTCTGCAGTGCTGGGGTCGAGAGCACGTGTTCCTGGGACTCTTCTGATTTATGTTCATGAACTTCAGGCAAATGTGCGCGCTTGTCACCGAATCGAGGCTAATGCTAAGCGCTTTTGACAGCTCGTGAAGATAAAAATTGATTTATATACCGATTTTATTAAAAAGGTTTTGTGATAAAATGTGACAGAGTTTTTTGAATTTCGCATCCTTAAAGATAAGACTAGAAGTTGATTAAAGCGAGCGAAGATGGCGAATGCATCATTCAGTTAGATGGCTTCTTCTATTTGCTTTTATGTATGTAATTTGGTGTCTCTGAGATGAGAATGAATTGCAACTTGAGGGCAGAGTGTGATCTCATATAGTTATTTCAGTTTCATGCCACCAACGTGCCTTACAATAAATAAGCTGCAAGTAGCACTTCGTGTGTGCAACATCAAATTACAGTTTCGTGACGCGGGCAACCAAAGACCGATAAGCATCTTGCTGCCTGAGAGCCTGAATAGCAACCGGCAACTTGGAGGTTGTCTCCATTGCCAGAAATGCAATTCCAGCTGAATGCGATCAGTTGACATTCGTTTGCTTTTTGGCAAAATATAAGTTTGATGCAATCTCAAAATAAGAAGCAAGTAAACTCTAGTTTATCCAGCATGAATTAAACGAAATGCCAAATGCCAAAGTATTGACAAATTACACTGAACTGCAAATACTTAATTTTAGCTCAATTAGCTGCCCTTTTAACTACGGAATCATCGAATTGCAAAAGTCAACACACATAGCTTCCGTGTTGCAAATTCCCTTTCACAAGTGGTTGATACACAAGATGACACAGGTCAACAACTGTCCCTTGAAAAATGCCAGTCAGAGTAAATATTTTAATTGGACGCTTGCGGACTGTTGACAAGATGTCGTTGACGAGCTGCGGAATCGCTGCCTCACTGGATGTGGTCATGTTAACAGCTCTCAGCGTGCAGCGTGTGGAAGTCGCCAATGATGAAGTTGTGCCAACAGTCACAGTCCAGTAATTTAACTATGTAAAAGTCTGTGTTGTATTTATGACACACGACAGTAGAGCAGATGATCCATGTAAATTGTTGTTTATCTTGTACTTTTCTTTGTGAATTCTCGTTCTTGTAAAATGAATAATACGTGATACAAATTTACTTCAATAGGAATATTAGTTGGATAGAGTAAATATGTAAAAGCTTTTAAGTCAACACACAAAAACATATGCTAATGCTGTTGTCAAGAAGATAGAGTATTCAACAAATTCCGCAGCATAAAATGTTGTTACGCAAGATTAATAAACCAGCGTAAAATCGATGCGCAAAGTGCAGCTCATAAATATAGTCGTCGCCCTAAGTTGAGCTGGCATTAGGGAGTAAAGCTTACATCACGATATTCTTAAAGCGCACAAAAGTAGGCAACATCTTTTGGAGCATGTCGCATGCGTTGGCAATTTGTGCCAAGTCAACAGACGCCGCATGATTTTAGCCATGACTGAATCGCATTAAACGCCATGTCTAACAATAACCTGATTTATGGCATTCAATTTATGCAAAAACAAAAATTCCTAAATACGCACACACACACACACCGATATACACACACCACGAACACGTACAGCTGCTGGCAAGCATGGCTAATTAGTTGGCACAATGAGGCAACGTCTCTGTTGCTGGTTTGTGACAACATCCAATGTAACAAGAGTTGCGAAGACGAGTTCGAGCTTCTGCTGCGACAGTGAAAATTGTAACTAATTTCCAGGCAACAACATTATCGCCATCTTTTCGACTACATACCGCCCACGTCCTTAATTAGCTACGGCACATTCGTCTCTCTGAATTCCCTCCATTTTCTCCTTTTCATTTTCAGCGCTCACACTTTCTCTGTTTTTAGGTTTCTCTGCATGCATAATTTGGCATACAATTTAAGCGAAGAGGTCGCGCATAATTAAATTCACTTTAAGTTCGCCATAAATCAAAAAGCCATTTTCGAGCCAACACTTTGAAGAGTAGTTTAGTTGCCCAACTTAACAATACCCTGCCGGAAAATAAAACAGTGTAGTTAGATGAAAGCTATCTTTATTGTCGGTCCCCACTTGCGTATACTTAATAAAGACTTGTTGTCAGTTCTAGGAAAATGAAAGCTTATCGTCACAAATTCTCAAAAATAAATAAATTGAATTTCTGCCTCACTTATACGTATACTTAATATTAATCATTCATACGCCATGGCACAGCATCGCACATTTTATGGGGTGCTTAAAAACTTTTTACTAGACTCACGTGTTGGGCACATTTCGCATCTGTCGCACGCTGAGAAAGACCACAATCAGTGTCCCATTGCCGAGCACGCCCACCACAAAGATGATGGCGAACAGGATCGGCACAATGTAGGTCTCCGGTCGTCGACCATATGGCACATAGGTTGTCTCCGTCGTGGCTATGCTGATGTTATCATCAAAGAGCGTGGTCTGGCCCGTTGTCGTCATGACCAGGTCCCACAGCATGCGCGTGGCATTGGACGGCGATAGCGGCGACTCTGATACGGAAGGGGAGCCGGAACCGGAATCGAGATCCATATCCATATCCATGGCGATGCTATTAAAGTCGTTGAGTAGCAAACTTGTCATCATAGCTCTGAAGATTCTAGGCGTAGCGATGTTTCGGTTTCCTTTCGCGAATTGCAGCCGCAATAAACGGCAAATTATTTAAGCGTAAACTATTAATTCAATTTGCTCTCGCCTCGTTTCCTGTTTCATTTTATATCTATACTTTTTTGTTTCGTTTTTCGTGCACGCGAGTTTTTTATTCCCACTTGCTGGAAAATGTTTTTTTTCCTTCACTTTTGGTCTCCCCTGTTTTATTTTCTGCAAAAGTTTTTGATGCAAATTCGCAGCGATAAATTTTCGCAGCTATCGTTGTTGTTGCTACTGTTGCTGATGTTTTTGTTGGTGTTTTTGTTGCTGTTGCTTGGGCGTGCTGTAAACAAAATAAATGGAAACAAACGTACTGTAAAATGCGTTTAGTTTTGGTTTTCGTTGAAATCAAATTGAGCATATTTTAATTGAATTTTTCTGGTAATCGCTTCAGTCTCCCCCGAAAAATAACTAAAGAGAACTTCTAATTCGGTGTATTTTGATTAAATGCCCGTGACGGGATTTCATGAAATACTCTATTCACATTGCCGATTAAAAGAAACAATTATGTTTATGTGTTCTAATAGCAAGTTTTAATTTTATTTGATTATTTAATCTAAATTCGAAGCACCTGAGATCAATTCGGAGTTGTTTGAATTGCTCTCAGGTGCTTCGAATTTAGATTAAATAATGAATCATGAATCAAAATATAATAAAATTGTTGGAAATTTCATTTTCATTCAACAGCAGTTCAAATACCGTTCTTAAATATCACGCATTTAAAAGCAACCCACGCGATTGCTTTTCATTTAATTTTCACTGTGAATTTGTTAATTGTATTCTTGTTTTCGGTTGAGCTGTTTCAAACGTTATTTATGCAAATTTAGTATACAATTCGTAAATAGTAGCGAAACACATATGTTCTATGCGGTATTCATAATATTTGGAGAGCAGTCGTGTGTGGATTTTGTACTCAACGAAGCAAAACAATAAATGCATGCACTGAGGAGCTTCAATAGTTTCTCTAGCTGAGGTCGAAAGACGAACCATTCATACTTTTATGTTACTTTAATGTCAGCGAACTGGGAATGCGAAAGCCGAGCACAGATTTCAATTACCAGGAATTCCATTTGCTGCTTGTCTGGTGACCCAGAACCAAAGAGTCAATAGCCAAGAATCCTGAAGAGAACTGAAGCGGGCCTGAAGCACCATTGACATTTTTTTCCAAGGCGTGAGTTACGCATTTTATGACACAATAAGTGTGTTGGTGGCTGGATGTTATGTAACTGAATGCGTGCTAGGGTGTATGTGTGTGTGCGATTAATGGCTGGAAATGTAATGAAAACATGCGAGGACTCGGGACTCGCTGATAAGGACATATCAAGATGCTGGGGTCATAACTCTGCAACATTAAGCTGGCGTCGCATGCAGTTGCAATTAGCTGCAAAAACAGGCAAACAGTTCATTTTAATGTCTCTCTCAGTCTTTTTTTTAATTAGAAACAATATCACACAAGTACCATTCCTTAAAACACACCCATCATACATTAATTTTCCGTTTGAAGTTTTCGTCGAGTGCCAAAAAGCTGACAGCAAAATGCTGACAAAAGAGCTGCATTGGATCAGCTTGTCCCCCTGAGACAGAAAGAGAAAGCAAAGCCAGGGGCCAGCGTTGCCAGAGTTTACTAAGTGCGCATATAATGCTGCAGCCACCGACTTAAAATTGCAACGCTGTGGCAACGACAACAATGCCACAAGCATTATGAAAAGCCGCACAAGAAATGGCAGCAAATAAGTTGTGATTATGTCCCTCACCTGAGTAACAATGTACTCAGTTAATGTGGACCGGGGATTACGTTGCGTATGAGTAATAAACTATGTTGTAGCACTTTAACTCTGCTTGCTGATATTGAATTCGTCAGTGTTTCAATTTGTTAAAACTTTTTGTTTCAAATTAGATTAAAATAAAATAATTTTGAAATTAATTTGGTTAATGAAATAAGAATAGTAAAATAATTTGATATGCACTATATATGTTGGTTCTGAACATTCTAATCAAATCGATTTACTTGAAGAAATAAATATACAAAATTTCAAGCAGTCGAGTAAAATATTCTTAGAACCAACTTGATGTAAAGCAGGAATGTGGTCGGAGCATTTGCTCGAATTGCATTTGTATGTAAAAGAAATGCAATGAATTGAATTGAATTGAATGAAATGGAAAATACCTTAAATGCTGCAAGCTAGTTTGCTTTGCTTGATTAATTTGCTGGGAAAACTTTTGGCAATTCTACTGGAATGCAGATTAAAACATTGTTGGCAATACTCAAGTTGGCTGTTGAAACAGATGGATGAAGTCCTGCCCCCTTGAAGTTTCTAATAACTGCTGCACCTCGCGGTAGCTCATCAATGTGGCAGACAGTTTATGGTGCACAACTAATTAGCTTGAGTCGCAACTCACTGAAAAGCAATTCAATGCAGCTAGCTACGTGAAAAGTTTTTATGGAAATGCCTCGCTGGAAGCTGCAAGCCAGGGAGAAATTTCTACCGACACGCACAACTTCAAGTTCAAGTCTGTTTATCTTTTGCAAAGCAATTTGTGAGTAATTTCGTGCTGTTCATTTTATGCCATAAGTTTTTCGTCGGGTGGACTAATAATAAAAATTGATTTTTAATGAATTTATGAGAGCATCCTGTGTTTGCTAATTGAGGTGCTTCATAAAAAAACCATTAAGGTCCATTGTAATGGCAACAGCTTGAATTGATCTATTCGTAATTGTTGCAATTGAGGCTGCTCGACAATAAGATAGATGTACAATAACTGAAATGAAGACTTCTTTAAGAGACAACCAAAATTGAATTTTGCTACAGCATTTTTTCCATTACAAAGGACACTTGTCAAAACAAACTCAATATTCCTTGGCAAATTGTCTATGACTTCATTTGGCAGTCATTCACTGCGCCACAATACAATATTATTTTATTTTTAGATCTATGCTTATAAGAATTAAATAACAAATTTTAATGAATAGAAACGTACATCGATAATAGTCTTATTTCAGGCAAAGATATTTACATTTCATGCTGTTGCTATGACAGCTGTTGTGCTGTGGAAAATGCTACAAGATGTGGCACATATGTTTGCAACAGCGTCATATGCTGAAGGAGACACATTTTGCTTAAGAATTTAATTATGAGACTGCAAGACGTCAACGAACTTATCTAGTCTATCATCGTATCAACAAATATTAACAAATTTTAATATTAAATATTAACGAGGATTATTCCCAAAATGCATTTAAAATCAAATAACAAAATGGTAGAATTAATTTAGGAAAATAATCTGAATTTCACTTGACATAATTCCAAACAGCAACTGCAGAACAGAAGTTTAACTGGGATAATTGGAGAACCGTAAGCTCGGTTTCTGTCGCTTTTGATTTCGGTCTAGAACTAATTAAGTACAAGGATATCTGAAAAACATTTGCACTGTTTCATTTCAATCATGAGCTCAGGTTACAAACGAAAGTTTTCGCACATAATTTTCTAGCGAAGCGCGAGAGAGACCTTTGATAAAGTTGGGCGCCCAACAAAATGTCAACGTTGCCGTTGTCGCATTGTTTGTCGTTCTTGTAATTAATTTGTTAACACGATGGCCGAGCAGCCTCAAGGATGTCAACATACATACAGACATGCAAACGTAGCACACTATATACATACATTTGTTAGTGTATTAAGCATGTTTGTGTTTGCTGTACACTTAGCTAATTGAAATTTACAAAGTGCACGGCATTTAATTTGCATAAAGGATCATAAGGCTTCGGTTCATAATTGGATCATATTCCCCTTGCACAAATGATTCAATTCAATTTGTACTCGTTATACAATTTGAATGCGAACAATCCTCGTACTCTCATCTATTTTTGGGTGACACCATTAGAGCCAAATAGCTAACCTGTTTTGCTGGTATCAACAACGAGCTTACCAAAAAGAAAACAAACGAAAAAACCAAAACAAAAACAAGCAAAAAGTAAAATCAAATCAAACAAAAAAAAAAAAAGGAAAAAATCGAAGTGGAAGTCCATTGATTTATGACAAGTCGGTGGCGGGAATGGTTGATTCGCTTATCTGACGACCATCTGGATGCCACACCATTTATGGACTCCCAACGAGTGTGTTGCCCTTTTACACAAGCACACACATACGAGAGGTGTGGGAGTGTGCGAGTGAGTAGATTTGATAAATCAATGCAATTTATCAACAGTTCACTTAAAATCTGTCGCATGTTTTCGGGCACCCGATACTTTTATCTCAACGCAAACATTCCACACACGTCCCGCCGGCTTCCAGTTCCAGATTCAGTTCAGTTCCAGCTCGAGCCCGAGCGCGAATCTTATCTGTCAGGCATAGGGGCTTAGTGCGTCTCCTAATAAATACAGTTAAGTCTTTGCTCTGCCGCTAGCCAGCCACACACACACGCACACAACTGACTCGAAATATTTTGTAATAAATAACGCGACTCAGCAGCATTTTACAGTCGTTGTGCTCATTGTTTTCTTTATGTGTGTCTGAGGATTCCCTGAAATATGCGTTACTGCCGTCTACTGTCTGTTGTCTGCCGTCTTTAACGGCTACCTATACACACGATATGAGTATTCTGTCCGCCAAGTTCCCCAACTCTCGTGATGCGAAAGATTTGTGACTGGGCATTTGTTTTGCTGCTTGTAATTGAATATGCCCAGGGCGAGAGTTTCTCGGAAAGAAGCGAAAGGCGGCAGGACGGAGAAATATTACCCAATATATACTGGTAATGGAAGAATAATAATTTACAAAATACCCTAAAATGATGTGCAAGACAAACAATCACAATAGCTCAACGGCGACTTTTAAGCCTGTTAAGGCGTTGCCACTTTAATAAGCATAAACCAAAGCTTACGAGTGAAAGTCACTGTTTGGTGAAGCGTGAACTGCAAACTATCTAAAGTTCAAAGTGTAACTGGCAGAGCAGCCACAAAAGTCATTTGGCAATATTCATAATAAACTGAGACGGGCTTAAGCCACAGATAAACGTCAGAGCAAAATGTGAAAATATTTACAAACTCTTGGTATGTGTAGTCAAATTATCGTATGAGCCGCTAGCACCGCAATAAAAATATCAAATTTAAAACAGCTTTTAAGCCATTTAAATACATAGTTTTACCATGCGTACATATTTAAATCTCTCACTCTCGCTTTCCCTGAACTCTTACGGCTAATGGAATTTGCGGCTTACTCGCAGCCTCAGGGCTTTAATCTGCTTCATATTCTGTTCATGAAAATTGCTTTTGATTTAAAAAAATAAAAAAAAAATGAGCAAGAAAAACGAAAATGCAGAGCAGTGGCTGATAGCCATTATCTACATAATTTATATAATAGCTGAGGCATTATTATTATAAATTCATCCGCCCGAAAGTATGCTTTAAATTTGTGCGCACCGGAAATCGACTGTCAAAGCGAATTGCGATAACATTTTTTTGTCTCCCCCATCGGACAGCGGGCGATTCTTTCACGTACAAAAATTATTATACGAGTATACAGTAATTTTATTGAGCAATTTGAGCAACATAAAAATGTAATTTAAAACCGTCTATAGTGGATAAAGTGGCAAGGGGCGTGTCTGGATCTCCAGCACTCCAACCAGCACTCAATCAATGCTCCACTAAGCTTTAGAAACTTCCAATTGCAGCTGTGCCTGTTCCTAATGTCTTCTAATAACAGTGCTCACAATGGAATTCCAATTCAGTATCCGCCCTCATTCTCCCATGCTAAGTGCAATTAGAGATTGCATTAGTTGGGGCAAAAACTTCGTTTGCCCAACAAAGGCAATTGAAACTGCAATTGTCTGATATATGTACTATATATATAAGAGTCGGAAACTCGTGCATACAACTTTTTAGCATGCAACAGCTGCCAAATTGGCACATCGAAGTGCTGTGCTCGAAATCAGTATCGCCTTAATTGCTCCGCTTTCGGCGTAATCATTTGGCATTACGACAAGTGCTTAAAGCCATAACATTCCGGCGGAAGAATTCATTTACATGCTCAGCGATTTTACACTGAAGTGACGCAATCGTGGCGAAATCTTTTATTGGAATACTTCATCTTCTAGTTTGCATGTGCGACATGTGGGGACTTAATGAAGACGAGTACATTAAAATTCTGTTCCGTTGTCATTCCCACACACACACGCACACACACGCACACTTGAGTTTAGCTTCATTTAATTTAAGCATTTAATTTTTACCAATGAACTTTCACACACTTCTATGCATTTATTTTTACACTTAACATTGTCACTGGCTAATTGCGTACCAAAAGTGCCAATTTTTCTGCCACATTTGGCTTGAATACCCTGCCGCTAAGTACATTAGTATTGTCAGGGAATGTGTAGCAATCACAAACAATTTGTAGAAAGTGATTTAATAGCTATTAGCTCTTTGTTGACACTAACTCTGGTTGCCTTGTCAGATCGGTTGACAAATGAGAGTATTAAATCTTCGACACCCCCGAAATAGTCGTGCTTTCTTGATCTTTTTTTAGCACGACCCTTGGTCGAGTGTTTGTGCATGTAAATGAAGTCCCTGGCGGTTGATTTATGCATTTGAGTAATGGTGTTTTCACATAAAGCCAGCAGACGACAGGCAGTCTCTGCTGTTGTTGTGACCGACAATGTGGGGAACACAATAAGCAAAACAAAAGAATGGCAAATGAAATACATGGTAATTCAATTGTCTGTGGAACGAACTATCAGCATTCAAGTTGAGAGGCAGACGAAGACTGATGAATATCATATGTGCGCAGAACAGGACTTTAAATAATTTAAATATGATTTAATCGATTCTGCGATTGACAAATACTTTATGGAATCTGCAAGTGACATCCACCGAGACAATCGATTGACGGCTGGTTGTATTCTACGAGTGTGTTAAATTGTCAATATGTGTTACGTAATTTAAATACATAACAGCAAGCAATGTTGTTAGATAATAGTGCCAAGTATTTAGGTTAGACTAGAAGAAATTCAATTGCGAATAAATGCCTGGCTGGTAAATGTAGCATTCTTTTAGGCTGACAGTTTCGCTGCAATTCGTTTCTTTCTTGTGCTCATTAATTCAAATTTCTTTTGTGTGTGGTGTTTTTTATTTTGAGCATATTTTTAGCAAGAACGCGGATGATCCTAAATGCCGCCAATTTGCATAATTCCGCCCACTCGTCAAGATGCTCCATTTTTTTCTCACTATACTCGTAGTTTGTTGACATCTCTTTGATGGCCACAGCGCCAAGCAGGCACATCATCAACAGCAACAGTTTGAATTTGAACGGCTCTCGACACATAAATTAAGCTGGAGGTTCGCTTTTGATGGGTGGCATGCCCCGTCTGCCTTGACTCCCCCTAACAGCAGCAAGAACAGCGGCAACAGCCATACATATATCATTTTCATTTTGTAATTTGTCTCTCATTCCTCGCGTCGACTAGTCCATTTGTGCCCGACGGCCCACAGTTAATTGGTTGGGTGTCGACAATGGCCCTCCTCGTATTAAATTACATGACAACATACATGAAAGGTACAGATGAGGAAGGAAGTTCGACCTGAGTCCCCCTCCGGCAGACTGCCGCTCATTAAATGTGTGAAAAAACGCCTGTGGCTTGTCATTTATGAATAATGCGGCAGATCCGCTTTGGATTATGCAATTTAAAAATAACGGTCAGGTTGCTGCTTTAACTTTTGGACAAGTCAAAGCGAATTCCTTGATTTATTTATTGAAATGAAAAAAAATTCAGAATAAATTATTAACTTGACATCAAACTGTCAATAATTATAAATATGTGATTTATTATTGGAGTTTAAAAAGGGACAAATGTATAACATGAACAAAAATTCGAGTTTAGATAAATTATTTATTTATTTTATCCAACATTTATATTGCAAGGGTTCGGATGAAGAACATCGTTATTATAAGTGGTTAAGTTTTATAACCACAGAGTTGCAGTCTGCTACAATTGAAACTTGTTGTTTATTTGTGCAATGATATTTCTCTAACAAACATTTCATTATTTTAATGCAATCACATATAAATTAAAAAGGCCAGTTCATACTGCTCACAGCTAATTAAAAACAACATTATTACGTGAGAAGTAATTGTAAAGCAATATCGTAATTGCTTCCTTTCAGCTCAATCCAATTGCCAACTATGAATGCCACAAACTTGTAAACTTTATTGGCAAATTTGATATGGCTGGGGATGTGTAATGATAAATTAATATCTGCTTTGAGCAGAACAGCGAACACTCTTAATACTGTTGTAATCATTTTGTGCACGAAACCGAAGCAAAGGTCGCCGGCATTTCATTAATTCCAAGCGCGTGCGCTTATCAAAACCCTCTTGAGGAAAGTATTAAAAACGTCAGCTTCTCTTCTTTAATTAATCAGACAAAATTCTGGCACGCGTCAGAGTAGTAAGGACTTATCGTCCTTTACCCAATTACGAGTATTTCAACTTTGTAAATGCTCAAAAAAAAAAACAAGCAAAATTGTTCTTAATTGAACACTCTTCAAATTGGGGTTTTTGTGTTTTATTCTGCCGCTGGTCTCATGTTTTTTGCATCTAATAACGATAATTGCTTAATTTGCTAAAAACTAAAAACTAATGCATACTCGTGAGAAATAATGCACAGTGGAAAAAAGTCACGCTGACTACGACAATTTACAAACGTAATTATTCATAGAATATAGTTCAATTATTTGTTACACGTTGTGGTGCTTTATTAACTTAATAAAACTAAATAAACAGAATTACCGATTCATTACAGATAATCAAATATAGTACTGTAATACATAATCGTAATTTCATTGTCCATTATTTACGATAGTCGTAAAAAAATAATATATTATATGATGGTAAATTATTTACTATCTGTTTATTTTTCAGCTGCCGTTCTATATTTTTTTGTCGACAAACTTTGACACACTATTGGGATTTCTTTACGTTGATTTCAATGCAGTGCCAACTTTCTTTTCATTTTCGTTGCTGTCATATTCAAGTGCTTTAATCTTTGGCTTTCCATCAGCTTCGAAAACAATGAAATTGCTGAGCTCCTTATTCAATTTCCCTCATCTGTAACGGAGTTTGATATACGCCAATAGTACGAAAACAAAGAGCAATGCCAATGGGAATAGTAATCGGTAGACACAATTCGTGCAAGACTGACAACAATACCACAAAGAAGGAGACAAAAGCCACTTGCATAGTTCAGCATCATTAGGTCTGTGTTTTGTGGTGATTGGCTCCAGTGTTGCCTGTGTGTGAGAGTAAGAGTGTGTGTGAGTGTGTGTGCACACACATTGATCCTGGCATCGACTCCAGCGTCACTTTTAGCAGCCAGTAGGTAAACAAGACCAAAATCGAGTAAAGCAAATGCCTGACTGCAGTCTGACTGTTCGAAGTGGAAAGTGGAAAGCGGCAAGAGCGATAAGTTGTCGAGTGGTGAAGTGAAAGCAAACAAAACGCTTAGGTGATGCGTTCGTCATGGCCATGTTTGATAGCACTTATTAAGCATACGACGCGTGTGCCTCAAAGCCTTAAATACGACACAAAGCCACTGAACAAAAAATCAAAATGAAAAAAATACATAGTGAAAACAGAAAACAAGCTATCGAACAAAAACACAAAAGCAAAACAGAATCCCACTCAATTCTCTGGAAAAGAGGGCTATGAATGGATATCAAAAAAGTTTTCTCTCTCCACCAGTATTCTACTTTGACCTCGTACTTCAATGTGGGTATATTTGGCAAGTTTTAACGCACTGAAATCACGTTTAAGATTTAGTTTATATGGGCAGCCCATACAAAGTCACTTTTATTGTTTGCTCCACACGAAGAAAAAAATGACAATAGAAATTCAAGCCGAAAAAAAAAACAGTTTAAAATTGACTGTGCGTTGAAATTTAATAGAGGAATTCGTGTTATAACAAAAACAGAATTTTACTTGGTAATTGATTAATATACACACATAGAAATAATATCAAGTGTAATTTTAACAACCAGCGTTTTTTGCAAGTACTTTTGAACCAATTAAATGTCGCATTTTTCTACATTTAGTTAAGTATTTCATTTCGCAGCAGCTAATTGGTGGAGAAGGCTTCCAATAGTTCTTGCTAGCTTTGAAGTGAGAAACTATGCACAACTGATGCTCAGTCAGTTGTCAACTAATTAGCTGCAATTGTTTGCTGTTGAACTTTTCTCAGTCACTGTGCCTTGCTTACATCACAGTCACATGCAGTGTGGCACACACACGCACACATACATGGATGAAGCTCATATAGGAAGCTAACGAATGTGCATTATAAAAATTTATGACTCATAGAAATTAAATGACAGCCATTCGTAAGCATTAACAGCGAAATTAGCTCAGTAACTACTATGATGCTGGCTTGGATCGTAGATGTGTAGTGTCTGTACCGCAATGGGTCTTCAACGTGAGGGAAATTTCAGGAAATTGGTAGCATATTGCAAAGATATCAACACCAAGTGGGTGGGTTAATGAGCTTACTATAGCAGGACAACAAAGTTCGGCCATAAAAGCCAAGACAAGCCAAGGCTGCCAAACAATGTTCGCTCACATGTGGAAGATGAATATAAATTTATTCCAGTGCATAATTAATAAGCATGATAATCAGAACTTGAACTACAACTATTTTCAGGGCTACTAATTACACGCACATCTACATATATGTCTGATTGACTTAGTTTAGTGAAAATTATAATCAAGAAATTGACAAAAATAAACAAGCAAAACAAGTAGAAAGTCTTTAGTTGACATTGTTCGATTGTGAGTTACCCATTTACATGAGAAAATTCCTCATAAAATGTTAATGTTTTTATTCTATCATTATTAAATTTGAAATATTCACAAATTTACGGAAGTATTAACAGCTATATTTATATCGAACTATATTGCATCATAGCCATGAAAAATGCTCATTCTAACATTTATTGTCTTTGAGATTTATTTCTGACAAACAGACACACAGGGATACATAAACTCCTCTGAAAATACTAATCTATCGCAATCACAAACATTGTTACCAAGTTATTTATAATTTAAACTGATTACTGGTCATTTCTTTACTTCACTTAAAATACCACTTTGTCAACTTAAGAATATATAAAAATTACTGAGAAATAATTCGACTGCTTAAAATGTTCTGTGTTTGTGATGACTTAAAGCTAAGCACACTAATTTACGAATACAGGGTATACACAATTTTAATACACATAAAAACTGGCATCGTTAAGCAGTCGAGTGGCATATGCCATTTTATATGTACGTATCTATACTATATACAGCCAAGACCATGTCTGCGCTGAAGCACCAATCTCAGTGATTATAAGAGCTCAGAACATTAAATTGTATATTTTTATGCCACGCGCGGAATAAGTTTATTTAAACTTAAGAAATTTTCATTCGCCTGCTGGAATACACATAGAATAACATAAGAGACTTTCAAGTCCAGTGCAAAGGCAGCGCAATGTGATAATTTTGGGCACAAAAATGGGCCGGGATCGGATCGCAATAGATCCACTAAATGGCCGTATGATTCAGGTGGGCAATTTTTACGATTGCGCTGCTATTTTTGTTTATTTTTGCTGGACGCTGGCTGTTTAGCGCTGTCGTGTCGCTTGATTATAAACAATCTTGCCATACTACATGCATATAGATAGATACTAGATACAACTATCTGTCCGAGGCACGCCTCCGATATATATTTAAATGGGGCAATCACTGGCAGCAGTCAACCTGGACATTGTGCCGACTATGGAGCACTGAACATCGAGCAACAATTAGGTAGACATGCTCGTAAACATTACCATAAACAGTTGTTTGTCAGGCGCTTCTGCTTCTAGGTTGGAGCTTACTTTAATAGTTTTGACCAGAGCACGTTTAAGCCACGCGCATCGCATCGCGTCGCTTTGCTGCCAAATGCTAATAAATGGCACGCTCTTCTCTTGTCCTCCCACTGCAGATGCACTATGTGGCAAGTGGCAAGTGCGAAATGCCTTAGTTGCAACCCTTGGAAACGTTTGTTCTACAAATTTCTTGTGCTTTTTCTGCATTCTTAAATTGTGCTTCATGTCATTGCGCTCTGCATTCTCTGGCATTTTTCATTATCTACACAGCTGGTTGGCAATTGGGGATCGTGGCTCAATTGTGGTTTTCTTCCTACTTTAGCTCATAAATTTGGCACCGCAGCATACAATTGCAATGGGAGGTGTTTCCATACAATCCTTTCTTGCTTAAACGTCATGGGAGTCTGCGGTTTGTGATTGCTTGTATATTGAAAACAGAAAACCAAAGAAAAAATTCGTTTGATTTACTTCAAAAAAATTGCAAGAATTTTTTCATCGAACTTTTGCCAATCCCAAAAAAAAATTAGAAATATTGGTCAACGGTTTTTCTCCTACTAAAAGATAAAAATAGTCACAAATTAAATATCCTCATAAAAAATATTAACTCCATGAAGAAAAGGCATCTTCGCATGCAATCTTGACATTAAGATAATAGCCACAGTAAATACATATGTATCTATCAAACAATATATATACATATTAAATAATAACAAGTAAGAAAGCTACAGTCGAGAGTGCTCGACCGTATGATACCCGCAACCCATTTCGAGAGAAAACAAAAAACTTAAATGATATTTTAACAAAAAATATACCGAATATACTAAAACTTGTTATACCCGCTACCCAAAGGGTAAAAGGGTATTATAACTTAGTGCCAACAGAAAATGTATGTAACAGGCAGAAGGAGGCATCTCCGACCCCATAAAGTATATATATTCTTGATCAGCGTCAACAGCCGAGACGATATAGCCATGTTATATATTTGAAAATAGCGAATAAAAATCCACAACACCGTTATGGTCACACTGTCAACTAAACAAACAAAGCGCGGGCAGCTGCAAGTAAATTTTGCATATAAAATTGATTCTTTAATAACTTCCTTGTTTTTCATTCGATCTCAACCAAATTTACAGGAATTATTGAAAATATAATTATTATTATGCACACCAAAATTCAATGCTCTAGGTCTATTATTACGGCTTTCACAGACTTGTGGGGGCAAAAAGGGGCGTGGCATCCAACTTTTGAAATAAACTTGATCTGCGTAGCACCTATAGGAGTACTGTCCCCAAATTTGGTAGCTCTAGCTCTTATAGTCTCTGAGATCTAGGTGTTCATACAGACGGACAGACGGACAGACGGACATGGCTATATCGTCTCGGCTGTTGACACTGATCAAGAATATATATACTTTATGGGGTCGGAGATGCCTCCTTCTGCCTGTTACATACATTTTCTGTTGGCACTAAGTTATAATACCCTTCTACCCTATGGGTAGCGGGTATAAAAACGATCTAGTCGAGCGTACTCAACTACAAAATACCCTGTGTCCGCTAGTTTGTAATCTTAATATGTGCACACATTCACCTAAAAACAAAGCATGTCTTCCAATCGTATATACATATTTGTTTGAAACAACTTCTATACAAAATTATTTTGCAAATGTCTTTCTTCATTTGGTATATTAAGTGGATAAACCATAGATTATTTACACTTTATTACACTCAAACATTCTTTTACTTGTTTCTGATTTTCGTTTATTCTGGGATCAGGCATTTGGGGTACATGGTCAGACAATTCGGCTGATAATGCTGATAAAGAATATATATGGTGGAGATGTTTCCTTTTGAATGTTACATACATTTGCAAAAAAATATAATACCCTTTCTTGTGTATATATTATCAATGGGTACTGGGTATGAAAATGCCAAATGTGTCTAGAAACGTGCTTTGGACAACACTTTCATATTGTTGAAATAATTGCATATTTTAAAGAGTAAATATATTTCAATGCACAATTGTTTCTATTTCATACAATACGTTTTTGAAAAGCGTTTTTAATCTTTCGAGACGATCAACAATGTTGCTTATTTGCAACTGCAGTTTGCAAATATCTATTAACGATACAATAATAACGCTAAAAAGCAACGTCAATTGCAATACTGAGCACAATGGGAAATTTTAAATTTAAAAATCGAAATCAATTGTAATAATAAACTGTTTGACTTCTCATTTGGAATGCAAATGAGAGGAACCGTAAAATGTGTTTAATGTGCTCCAACATAATCCTGAATAAAGGTCAGCTGGTCATTTGGCCAACAACCTTCACCTTCCCCCTCGATAGTTAGCGCCCAAAACTCTAAGGTGCAGCGGAAGCACACGACGTGGAAAGCGAAAAATAAAACATTGCACAAAGGGAAACACTTGTCGGTTGCGATGTGTAAATGCGGTAGCATGGTAAAGTTTTTCCTGTACGAGTAATATTGCATTTGGCATGGTTTGCTAATGGATGGGGAACCCGATAACGAAACAAGGACAAAAAGTCATCGAGAGAATCCTTTATTGAAAACAAAGCGAAAAACACAAAATGCATTAAATGTGGCGACACTATATTTATGGATGAGAAATGCATTAATTTGCCAATCAATTTTCGCGTATCTGCTTCGTGTCAGCTGTCAGATGTCAGATGTCAATTCATTCAATATTCGTGGAATATGCAATATACTTTGTAAGTAATTGGCCGGAATTTACCTGGTCAATTTATGATTTCCATTTCGTGCACTTTGAGCGACATAGATAAACACATTTACATCAATTTTCAATTATTATTTACTGTGCTTACATTTGCGTTTCAGCGTTTCCTTATTATTTTGGGGATCTGGGATCTTATTAGCAGTACACGTGCCAATAATTTACAGAATGCTGTTCCCAGCGCAAAATACACTAGACATTCGGCCAATTTTGTTTAAATTTAGACTTTTTATCACTTTACAATTCGCACAGACACCATCCGAGTATAACCATAAGCAAAACCGGAAACTGACTTCAACGCTTGAATTTCGCGCTGTAGTCTGTGAGAGATTGCAGCTTCCGCCGATTTGGCAGCTGGTGAACTGGCCACGACAAGCGAACGCAGGCGACTTGTTGGCGCGCGCAAAGTCGTCGACATGTTGGCCACAGTCCACAATATTCATTCGCACACACACACAGTTGAATCAAAGTTTGGCAATGTTAACAAGGGGAGCATTGCGGCAAGAGGAGTGCTATGTTTCTGCGAAAATGCCGGCAGTTAAATGCGCATGCGCAGGTCTTTTAACATTTAGTGTCTGCAAGGCTAAGCAATACATTATTTCTAAAACTTTACATATTATTTATAATATCTCTTGTAACTCTCCACTCTGTTAAATTGTAGATTTGCAGTATAAATAATATAAATATATATTATTTATTTATTATTTATTAAAAGAGATTTTCTTAAAAAGCTGTTTTTTAAACACCTGTGGCGGCAAAAATACAAAACATGCCTGGACACTCTTCACTTAACATTTTGGTATATTTTCAAATATGTGAAAAAGGCGCCTCATTTTAAATATAGAAGCCGAGTAGAATTTATTTTTCTTTTTTTTTATATTTTCAAAGCTGGCGATGTAATATGTGCATCTGATTTAATACCTTTTGTTTAAAGATTATAAACAATTCGAATATAAAGTCAAAATGTAATTTTGCACGTTATGTTAAACTCAAAATGGCACTGCTACGGGAACGTTGAATATCGTGTTCATTAACAAAATAGCTTCAAGAATGTGACAAAATTTATCAGAGAGCTTGTCAAGTTTTTGTTAGTAAAACGGCTTTTATAATCTAAAGTAGTCTTTTGAAAAACTGATTCAATTTAAAAAAGGGCACTGATAAATCTGTTGTTAAATTACAGTGCTATAAAATAGCCAAATAATCGAACATATCGATAGGTGAGCACTTATATTGAGTGTAACTATTAATACTTTATTCCAGATATTTATTAGTATGAATTTTAACAGTTTTTGAGATAAATACTTTATCCGTGACACTCCACAATATTTCAATTTATGCAAATCCAAAGAAAAAGCATTGACATCTACGTGTCAAAAGTTTTAAAAATATCGATACATCGATAATGCTATCGATGTTTCTCCGCCTTTGCTTTATTCTTCCTCTTTTCTTTGATGTCTTGTGAATGACATCGTTTTGCTGTAATAATTGTAAGTTATTGTAAAAAGCGTGGCAAATACTGAAGATAGTTGCTGCTACCCGAAAGCGCAACAAGCTTCGCGTGCATTGGAAGTGGCGAGTGCTCGGATATACCATAAAACAGTGACGAATTTTTGCGGTCAATATTTTGCAAACGCCATGTTGGCCGCTTGCACATAACCTCAACCGCCAGCGAAGTGACTCGAATCGAATGAGAGCAGTTAATAATTTGTATACGTTTTTATATATTGCAGAGCACGGCATAAGCAGAAGTAAACAACATGTCGCGTTTCTTTGCCAACGGTTCCGACTCGGAATCCGAGTCCAGCGAGGAGGAGGTCCAAGCGCAAAACTACAATAAAGCCGCCAACTTTGTAAGTCCCACTTGCATTTATTACCCCAATCAATAGATAAATAAAATTCCCCCCTTCTGTCCAGCAATTCAGCGACGATGAGGAGGAGGTGAAACGTGTCGTGCGCTCCACAAAGGAGAAGCGATATGAGAACCTCACAGGCATCATCAAGACGATACGTAACCACAAGAAGATCAAGGATATACCGAATACGCTGAGTAGCTTCGAGGACTTAACGCGCGCCTACACGAAGGCGCTGCCCGTCATCTCCAAGGAAGAGAACGGTATCACGCCGCGCTTCTACATTCGCTGCCTTGCCGAGTTGGAGGATTTCATCAACGAGGTGTGGGAGGATCGTGAGGGACGCAAGAATCTCTCGAAGAACAACTCGAAGTCGCTGGGCACACTGCGCCAGAAGGTGCGAAAGTACATCAAGGACTTTGAGGATGATCTGTCGCGTTTCCGTGAAGCACCCGACCAGGAGAGTGACGTCGAGGAGGGCGACGGTGATGCCCACGACAGCGACGCTGAGCGCGGTGGCGCCGACAGCGATGGTGGTGTGGTTGGCACCGGCAGCGGTAAACTGCCCGAACTCCCCAAGGCGGCTAAGTCGGCGCCGTCCAAGGTGATTGCTGACGACGATGATGATTCGGACGATTCCATTGACTGGGACTCAGACACCGAATCAGAGACGGAGTCGTCCGAGGATGAGAATCAATACCAGAACATGCGTGAGCGTTTCCTCAAGCGCACCACCGAGAAGGAGGACAAGGACGATGATAAGCGCAAGGACAAGCGCAAGGAGCAGAAGCACAAGATACGCAAGCGTGCCGAGGACGACGAGGATGGCGAATGGGAGACGGTCGTCAAGGGTAATGTCGTCGAGAAGCCCAAAATGTTTGAGAAGGACGCCGAGATCGACATTCCCCTGGTGCTGGCGAAGCTCGTCGAGATTATGTCCGCTCGCGGCAAGAAGCGCACCGATCGTCGTCTGCAAATCGATCTGTTGTTCGAGCTTCGCGACATCTCCGAGCAGCACGAGCTGGGCACGCCCGTCGCCGTCAAGATTCACTTCAACATCATTTCGGCCATCTTCGACTACAACCAAAAGATTTCGGAGCCCATGAAGCTGGAGCACTGGGCCCTGCTGCTGGAGGTGATGCAGAGCATGCTAAAGCTGCTTCTAGCCAATCCCGACATCAACATGAACGAGAGCGTGGCCGAGGAGCACGAGGAATATAGTGCAGCTCCGTATTTCATCCGCGGTTGTCCGCTGGCCGCCGTCGAGCGACTGGACGACGAGTTCACCAAGTTACTGAAGGAGTGCGATCCTCACTCCAACGACTATGTGTCCCGGCTCAAGGACGAGATCAATGTGGTGAAGACTATTGAGCTGGTCGTCCAGTACTTTGAGCGCTCCGGCAGCAACAACGAGCGCTGTCGCATCTATCTGCGCAAGATCGAGCATCTCTACTACAAGTTCGATCCTGAGGTGTTGAAGCGCAAGCGTGGCGAGAAGCCAGCCGAAGGCACGGCTCCCTCCACCACCCCCTCCTCAGTTGAGGTGATGGACAAGCTGTGCAAGTTCATCTATGCCAAGGACGACACGGATCGTATTCGCACGCGCGCTATCTTGGCGCACATCTATCACCATGCAATGCACGACAACTGGTTCCAGGCACGTGACCTGGTGCTGATGTCCCATCTGCAGGACAACATCGATGCGGCGGATCCCTCCACACGTATCCTCTACAACCGCATGATGGCCAATCTGGGTCTGTGCGCTTTCCGCCAGGAGAACGTGAAGGATGCCCATCACTGTCTTGTCGATCTGATGGTCACCGGCAAGCCGAAGGAGCTTCTTGCTCAGGGCCTGCTGCCACAGCGCCAGCACGAACGTTCAGCAGAGCAGGAGAAGATTGAGAAGCAGCGCCAAATGCCATTCCACATGCACATCAATCTCGAGCTGCTCGAATGCGTCTATCTGGTGTCGGCTATGCTCCTCGAAATTCCCTACATTGCCGCCCACGAATTCGACGCCCGTCGTCGCATGATCAGCAAGACCTTCTACCAGCAACTGCGCTCCTCGGAGCGTCAATCCCTGGTGGGTCCACCCGAGTCGATGCGCGAGCACGTCGTCGCTGCCGCGAAGGCGATGCGCTGTGGCAATTGGCAAGCGTGCGCCAACTTCATCGTGAACAAGAAGATGAACACCAAGGTGTGGGATCTGTTCTATGAGTCGGAGCGAGTACGCGAGATGCTGGTCAAGTTCATCAAGGAGGAATCGCTGCGTACGTATCTGTTCACCTACTCCAACGTCTACACCTCGATCAGCATACCGTCGCTGGCTCAGATGTACGATCTGCCGCTACCCAAGGTGCATTCGATCATCAGTAAGATGATCATCAATGAGGAGCTGATGGCCAGCTTGGATGATCCCAGCGAGACGGTTGTGATGCATCGCTCAGAACCGTCGCGCCTGCAGGCGTTAGCCATGCAATTCGTGGACAAGGTGACCAATCTGGTGGATGTCAACGAGAAGGTGTTCGACATGAAGCAGGGCAACTTCTTCCAGCGCGGCAACATGGGCAATCGCGATCGTGGCTACAATCGCAACCAGAACAACCAGGGTGGCAACTGGGGCGGCCAGCGTCGTCGTCCACGTGGTGGACACCACAAGCAACAGCAGCAGCAACAACAGCAGCAACAACAGACCATCGAGGAGGAGTAGACGTGACCACAACCTCGATTTCTACCACTAACATCCCCGTCACTCTAAAAAGTAGCTCACAAACAAATCCATGGCAATGGCTAAGCAATTGAGATGGCTATGGAAGAAGAAAAGAACAACTGCTGCTGCCAACAACTGTGGCCAGACCTCCGGTTCGGTGTCGTATTTGAATCTGTATCTGAATCGGAGGTCTGCTGCACTCTTCCACAACCACTTTCAATTACTCGATCGCTGTACTGTGAATTTGTTTTAACGCTCATTTTATGCTTAAAGAAAAACTATTGATAAATGCATTTTGTATGAACTTAAATCTAAAAGTGCGCAAGTCTATGATTAAAATAAACTGTAAAGGAAAAAACAAAAAACAAGGAAAACATCAAGCCAATTACAATTATGACTTTACAGAACAATATTAAAATAATTAGACTGAATTATTCCAACTACCCATTTAAATGTCGATTTTTTGTGTAGTATAGTCAGCGTACCAGCGATAAACGAAGCAAATCACACAGGGAAAGTATCGCTTTCAATATATCGAAATGTTATCGATAGGCGGCAGTCTATCTGTGGGCAGCGCACATTTTCTATTGGATTATTGAATAACAAAGTTGGCAAATTGTTAATGAAAATTGCAAATACACACAATGAACAGCATTGGCGACGATTGCAATGAGCTAAAAAAACAATACGATGCATGTTTTAACAACTGGTTCTCCGAACGTTTCCTCAAAGGTCAAACCGATGATTCCGCCTGTGCGCCCATCTTCAAGGTCTATCAGGAGTGTGTAAAGGTAAGTGGAGACCGGACCAAAGGCCACATCATAACCGATCACATGTCGCACTCTCACCATTAACACTTGTCATTCACAGCGAGCCATGCGGGAACAGAAGATTGAATTACGCGAAATTGAAACGGATTACACCACGACAACTGATTACGACAATAATAGTGCAGGAGGAAGTGGGAGTGGAAGTGGAAGCAAGCCCAGCAAGAGTTGACCGGCTTCGTCCAGTCTACAGCCGTGAAATACTGCATCAATCACAACAGGCTAACCTCAGATTTGTCTTTACGTTGAGCAACAGCCAGTTGGGAGCGAGGATTCATTCCATCATCAAGATCAGGAGCAAGAGCATCGGCGGCACAAAAAGTGATGCGGCTCTGCAACAGTCTAACATTTATAGAAGATGCCACAAATTGTGTAATAAATTTAAAATTTATTGTTAAGTTAAAACATTGTTACAGTCAAAGTTTGTAAATAGGGAAGTAATAATGAAGGAAGTACATACATGTTTTAATAAATAGCTTTTTGATTCATAGAAACGATTATAGTTTGAATTAAAAACAATTATAAAACAAGGGTTATTTACTTATTGGTTTTATTTTTGATTTTTCAAATATTTACTAAGTTTCAATTCTTATTTAAAAGCTAGATTGTTTTTAAATTTTTATAATACAAATTAAGTTTAATAACATTTTGACAAATACGCTACAACTTTTGAATGGACATTTAAATTTAATGTTTAAGTGCCGTTTGCTATCTGTGCTTCATAGACAATTGTAAACATTTTCTTACTTTTGCGCAGCATTCTCATAGGGATTCCCAGAGAATCTCTCTTATCGCAGACGCAGCTACAGGGTCAGGTACTTCCCAGTCAGGGACTTTTTTCGGTACTAATCACATCAGTAAATAAATATATATAAAAATAAGTGATATATAAAACCGGCGGCTGACTCTATCGAGACGCCATAAACTGAGTAAAGCTTCAATCACCAACATGCAGTTTCTCTCCACGCTTCTGATGTGGCTGTTGATTGCCTATGCAGTTTGCCTGCAACTCACCACAGCTGAACCCTTCGGACCCAAGCCAGGTTTGGGCCAGCCCCAGCGACCACAAACATTGCCACCCAACAGAGCACCGACGCCCAATTTTGGAAGCTCACGCTGGTAAACGAAGAAGACAATTATTAACTATGGATATTATGTTTATAAAAGCATTAAATACAAATTATTGAAACAAAATCTGTTGTATTTTCACTTTTTAAAACATAAACATATATGTTTTGCCTTATCAAATATGTGTGTGGAGTCCGAATGCAAAGAGACTAAAAACACGAACGATCAAAAACGTTTCTAGTCTAAATGCCATCGAAATTTGGGGTTGACTTAAAAATCTATAAAACTTGTGTTATGATTAAATGCGAGCATTGCGAACGTTGCTTTACTTTGCGCCAGCTGTGAACTTGGAGAGCTTCTCCAGCAGGCCAATGTACGAGGTGTGCTCGTGAGCGGTGGCCAAATCGGACAGCTTCTCAGCGAATTCATTGCTGATGCCCTTCTCCTCCAGCACATTCATCAGCAGATCGTACAAATAGCCGTCGAGCACATCGCCAGCAACGGCATAGACTTTCTCGTTCCACTCGCCCTCAAAGATGGACAACTCATCGATGGAGAAGACATCGTTGTATTCGCCCTCCTGGGCTTCGCCTTGCAAATAGGAGCATGTGAACGACAATGTCGAGCTGCCCCGGATGATGTCCACCTCAAACTGTGGCTTGCTGCGCATCTCACCCAATTCGGGCTTGTCGGCATTGGGATTGACCTCCGGCTCCTCCTCACTGTCAACAGTGTGGTTCACATTAAAGCTGACCACCACCTTCTCCTTGTCCGTCTGCTTGGTCAACTCGACGTCGGCGCCAGTTAGTTTGACGCTGAAGCCTTCCAAGGTGCTGGGCACGGTTTTGCCCTTTTGCACCTTGCGTTCGGCAATGATCTCCTCGGTGAGGAATTCCACCAATTCGCGTTCGCCTGGTAATCAAAAAATAATATCAAATGTAATTTTACGATTTCATCAGCAGCACGTTTTTGAGGTTATGTAACCACGGAGGCCCATGCACCATTTGTTTTTGCATCAGAAAAAGATGCTGGCATTAATGAGGTACTCACCTTTGGTATGCACATTGCAGCCACAAGTGCAATTGATGCTTGGCTTGTGCACATTCAGCACGGTAACGTGGTCGCCGCCTCCGGTTCCCACCGCCGCCGGCTTTTTGGTCATGTGCCACAGGCTGCGGGTAAAATCGCGTTTGCCCAACGCACCGGTGGTGGAGCTGGCCAAGCTGGCAAAGCGCAGTGTTGCGTTCTTCAGGCTGTTCATTTTGTTATATAATGTTAAGGAAGTATTATGATAATTATATGGGAAAATGTGCTGCCGCTTCTGTGTTGCAACTTGCAATAAGTGTGACCGCGCGATGAATTTGAAAATACACCTATATTATCGATTAGAGTTTCTTGTTATCGAAACCCAGATTTCTTTTTGCCAGATGGCAACGCCACGCCAGTACAAATGTGCGCTCTGCTGGTCAGTTAAAAGGAGGAAAACAAATGAATGGAAACATCAAAGAAAAACTACTTGTGGAAGCGGAGGAAGATGACGCCGCTGCAGCCGATCAGCATCCCAGCTGCCCGCATGGTCCCACAGTGCTCTTCTACCGCCAAAGTCAAACACCCAACGATGGTTTCTTCGCCTGCTCCGCTCATCGCAATCCAAAACTTTGTAATTTCCGTATGAATCGTTCGGATTGGCGATGCAATCAATTGAAGTGCCGCCCTGACGTCCTGGAGTATCCTAAAGCAAATTATGAGCACGATCCTGATCCCACCAGCCACTTGGCAGCACTATCGCAGGACGATGTTCACGCACAATATTTCTTTGATGCAAACGCTTTGCAGTTCTTTACAGATCAGTGTAAAACACTAAAGATCAAGTAAGTGGATTCTATATTTTACTTGGGGGCAATGCATCAAAACTCTTTTGCTCCCCAGTAAGGTCATCTGCATGGGTGCACCACGACTCCACTTTCAACTGCGGCGCACCACAAATATTTCGAGTTTTCTACTTGATTTCGATGAAAGATTCGCCAGCTATCTGAGCCCTAAGGAGTTCTGTCTCTACAACATGTGCAATAATCACTTCTTCTACCATCGCCAACCATTCGAGGCCTTCCTCAAATGCGACAAGTGAGTTTCAGTTCCAGTAGTTCCCAGCGGCAGCTAATCCCCGTTTGTTGCAGCAATGAACGCGTCTTAATTGTCACCGATCCTCCATTTGGTTGTCGCACCGAGCTCATCGCCCACACTCTGCGCTCCCTCAGGCACCTGCACAATAGCATCAACTGCTTGCCAACTACCCCGCTGGCCATCTTCTGGGTATATCCCTACTACATGGCTAACTACATAAAGCAGGACATGCCGGAACTGCAAGTCTGCGACTACAAGCTAAACTACACCAACCACAATCGCTACACCGATGTGGGCGCCTCGCGACGTTGTCATGGCTCCCCGGTGCGCGTCTTCACCAATGTGCCGCTGCAATCACTGCAGCTGCGTCCCGCCGAGGGCTACAAGTACTGTGAGCAGTGTGAACGCTTCACAGCCATGGAGAATGTGCACTGTGATCGTTGCGGCAACTGCTGTGCGCAGAATGGCCAAACTTACAAGCACTGTAGCCTTTGTGATCTGTGTGTGAAGCCCAACTATGTGCACTGTCCAAGCTGCCGGCGTTGCAGCCAAGTCGAGGGTCACAACTGCCAGCTGTATCAATCGAAGCAGCTCTGTTGGCTGTGTGGTCAGCGTGGGCATGTGGAAAGTAGTTGTCCGGCCTGGTTGCAGTTGCGGCACAAGCAGCGACAACATGGTTGTCTGATTTGTGGCCAAAAGCACACTGAACGCAGCTGCAAGATGCGTGGCCGATACTTCAAAGAGTCCCAGTTCATGGGTAAAACTTCGATAGCGGTGCGAAAGCATACACAAAGAATATAGGTTTTTAAACGCTTTTTTAATACGAAAAAATCATTTGTTTGTTCTTAACACTTGCGAATTAGCGAAATGAATGCACATCATGAGCATGTCCACCATAAATTGTGGAATGGATTTCTATGCCACAAAATGAAATAAAATCATTTTGCAGCCAGTTGAAGTCAATAGCAAATTTTGACAAAAATTATGTATATAAAGTTTGTTTGTTTTTAGTTTATCAGTTTAACGACGGGTAACTTAAGCTTAGACAATAATTAATTTCAAGTGGAAAACACCAGATGCCTCAACAAACGGAATGCAGATGCAACAGTATCAATCTTGTTGTTCGCTGTTGTTTTTTGGGCCACTGTTGTGATATGAAATCTGATGACGTCGACAATTGTGGTTCGTTCGTTGAGGTGAAAGTATTTTTATTTGCTACGATGAAAATGTCTAAGAACGGTTGTATTTGCCCCAGATGTGGAGCATGAAAACGGAGGCGATGAACAGCAGCGACATTACCAGAACTGGAACTGGTCCACTAGAGGGGGAGGCAAAGGGTCACAATTAACCGAGGCAATTATTTAGTTAATTATAAACGTACACTTTAATGCCGGGTGAATCGTCTGTGTAGAAACGCCACATGCCACCAGTGCCTGCTCCGCCGGGAGCACGACTCCTGGCCGCCGTTGTTGTCGTCGTCTTGCGCTGCTTCAAGGTGCTACCGCCGCCGCCGCCAGCGCCCGAGCTACGTGGCGCCGAGAGTTTGCTGGGGGAGCGAGATCCGCTGCCAACGGATGTGGAACTTGCAGGAGCAGGCTGGAATCGTTGGCGGCATTTAATTACGATTACTAAATGGTAAACACAATTTTTTGACTTACCATTTTAATTTATGTGTTTAATTTAAACGAAAAGCAAAATGTGCACTAAGCTCGTGAGTTCTGCGTGCTGACCTGGTAAGTGTTGAATGCGTTGAAATCAATTTGACGTTTCTCTCTTCGCTTCGTGTCGGTTCGTGTTCCACGTCACCGGCCATTCGTGTTTCACACTTATTTGCGTCAAAAAATATATACCAAATCGGTTTGGTCACATCTATTATATGTGTCTACACTTGAAGGCGCATTTTTTTGAACAAATCATTAATTTCTTGTTTTCCTAACATCTAGAGATTTTTTTTTTTTGCATTTTGCTATTGCGATTTCAATATCATCATCGAACTGGTTAGATGTTCGTTAAAAATAACAATAACATTATTTAGCAATGTAAAATTAAATTATTTTTGGTATATTTCACACTGTCTAGAACAACACTTTGACAGCGTCTCTTTGATTGCGTTTTTCTTAGTTCTATAACTTTTACTGCAAAATTGGAGGAAATTAATATATAATAAAAAATTTAATTTGTATTACTAATAATTATTAACGATTACTATTTTTACTACGTTTGACTGTGTTTCATCACTTCAATATACTTTTAAAATACACGTTTTTTCCCAACCAATTCGAACTTTAATTATAAGTGTTGTAATGAAGTTTATTCGAATTATCTAAATTATTAACAAAAATTACTAATTAACATTTTTTTAATTTGAATGAGCAGCCAACTATTAATCTTATTCTTTCTCTTCAGCCATTCGCATTAATACGGCGAAATTTTTACGAATTAGTGTGGCTATGTCAAGTGTTGGAATCGATATCTTTGGTATATTTCTCGATTATTCAATAGCATCTTTGGGCTTCTCTCCAGTGGTCACACTGTATTTTGTATCAATTAAAATTTTCATATTGCGGTTTTAACAGAGTTTTTAGTTAATTACAATTGAGTGGTGTGTGTTTAGTGTAGTATAACCTGCTACATATGTAAACAATCCACAACATTTTACGAGCATAACTTGTGTTTGTAGGCGCGTCGTTGTTATGGTGCTAAAAGTGATAATTTCAACCGGATAACGACGCCAAATAATTCTAGGGGCCAAAGCGACTGAAAAAAGAAAAAAAAACAAACCAAACTGAAGCATTAATTAATCAAATGCTATGGAGAATATAGAAATAGAATACCTTGATGAGTACAAAGACTTGGTGTTGCCTGGTATGTTAATTCCTGCTCTTAAAACCGAGTCTGTCAAGCTCAAATACTAATTATTTTGCAATGGCGCAGGCATCAACACAAACAGCGGAGCTCCAACGACGACGGCGTCATTAGAGAACCAAGCGGTGTCGGCGTCGCGTTCTCAACGCAGACGCATCTCGTCGGAGACAAGTGGCTCGTCGTCCATAGATGCGGATATTTTTCAAAAACTCTTCGATGGCAAGTTCATTGGCGACGATCTGCTCAATGATTGTAAGTAAAGCTTTAAATGCCTTCAATTTAATTACTGATGTGATTTATTTCTGTAAACAGGCAGCTCAAATGTCAAAGCCAGATCCCGGCATAACCTAAGTTCATCGTCAAGCGAATCTAACGATGCACTGGACGCTTTGTTTAATTCCCACAAAATAAACGATAATAAAAGACGCGAGCGCTTGGAATCATTTGACTCTATAGATGATTTGGGTATGTGGTGCAACAACGAACACTTGATTAACATCTCACTTACACGTTTCTCTTAATCTAGGTGAGGCGCTGATGGGGTCCAATCACAAACTGTTGCTGTCCAAGACATGCAACAACGCAAGGAAACCTCCGAGTCTACACAAAGCCACAAGTGCTGTCAAATCGAAAAGTGCCGAGATTAAAACAGTTGGTCAGAATCCCAGCTGCTCCTCGACTATACTTAATTCAAAGGCTGCTGGTCTAAACAACAATGGAAATACTAGTAGCAGCAGCTCGTCCAACCAACAGCAGACGGCCAACAAAAGCAAAAAACCTGCTACCATTATAAAAGCACAGAAATCTGATTTTAAGCCATCCAGACAAGAACCGAAAAAGGATCCACTACGTAAGTTATCCTGTTGCACCATTAAAGTACACTTAATCATACCAATTATATACGTATATCGATATTTGTAGATCTGCAAGACTTGCCGTGTGACACTGACAGCGATTCATCGTATGTATATGAATCGGACTTTTATGGCTATGACGATTCCGATGAAGATGACGCTGAAGACTCCAAGCAGATTATTGACATATCAACGGACACGAGCGCAACGACATCAGTGGCGGGTAAGTTAGTGTTAAACGACTAGTTGATACTGCCAACCCTCTGATTATATTTATAATGTGCGTCAAACAAACCGTGTAGAAACTGTGACACCTGTTGTTTCCGACGACGAGAGCCATCAACAGCATCCACACGAGCGCGAGCAGCCACTAACGCCAAATGGCAAAAACGAGCGTCTTCAGGTGTATTTAAATAATCTTAGCGACGCTGAGACGCCGCCCTCGAAACACAAGCACTCGCGTTCCTCCGCCAAGAAATCTTATTCCAATGAAAAACTCCCATCCGACACACAGGTTAATGACTCCTCCACGGAAAACATCGGCCAAACGCTGGCCGAGGGTAAGTTTAACCAAATGCCGTTTAGACATATTGTATCTGGCACTTTTATCAACTATTTTCTGCTTTAATCACTTGCAGGGGAGCCACAGCTTGAAGAACCCTCGAGCAGCACGACCCCGAAACCGCGTCGCCTTTTTGACGACTTGCACAATTCGCCACCTGCCGATTATGTGGACGATAATCTTACCTATGAAACGTTGGAGCGCCTTAGTCTCAATCTGGCCGAACAAATCATTAGTATTGATGCTGAGCGCTCTATTGAATTCGTGAAACGTTCTGGGTCTAAGCCTCGTAGTAATTCCATATCTCAACCTATGCGCTCATCACTCTCCGTCAGCCATGTGCGCAAGCTTACCTATTCCAACGAAGCCTTGGATAAGACAACCGCCTGTAGAAGCAAACTGCGACGTGCTAAAAGCGAGGGAGCTTTTCCCAAAGGCAACCGTGGGAGGCAACCAAAGAAGCGGGCTGACACCACAGAGGAGAGGACTCAACATATTTCGCTGACGCCAAAGAAACTAGATGACAAACCTGTCCAAAACCCAATTGAAGACTGTAATAAAAAAACCGAGGATGTGATAGAACCAGTGTCAATGGTAGAGTCAGCTCCAGAGCCAGTGCTGATGTCAGTTCCACAGCCTGTGCAGGAACCAGAACCAGTACCGGAGTCAGAGTCTAAACCAGAGACAACTCCAGCATTGATCAAAAAGAAACCAGGCAGGCCACGAAAAAGAAAACGGTTATTTGTTAAAAAAACAGAAAATCAGTCAGTCACTGTTGAGCTTCCTATACAATCCGAGATGGAAAACAAAGTCGTTGAAACAATTGAGAATACAAATTTACCAGCAGCAACCCAAGGAATTGAAATGTCATTACAAGCGGAGACAAATAACAAACGAGAAATGGAGAATTTAAATGAAACAGATAAAATTGAAAATAATTCAGCATCTCAAATGACTGAAGAAGTCCTGAATGTTGCAATGCAAGAGGATGTGATAATTGCCACAGAATATGTTGCTTCGCAGGATAATTTAATAACAGCATTAGTTGAGCAAACAGATTTAAAATTCACCAACAACAATAGCGAAACAGATATTGCAGCCATTGCAAAAAATATTGATTCCATTGATCTTTTGAACAATTTACAGGAATCGGAAATGCAACAAGCTGATAAAATTATAGAAATGACGGCGACGAGCAGTGTTGATCAATGCGAAGATGAAATTGGAGTTGAGCAAGAAAAAACTGCAACTGACTTACCAATTACTGAGGATATCATTTCAGAAGTAACGGAAATGGCCAAAATGGAAACGAATGAAAAGTCAATGACATTTTTTGAAGGAGTTGACCAGCTAGTCAACGTGGGGGCAAACATTGAATTGACGGAAGAAAATGTGGGTGCCCTGCATGAGGACCTTGAGCTAACAGGAGTGCAAGAAACTGACGAATTAATTGACCAAATTGTGAATGCTTGCGAAGCAGAATCCTTGCATCAAATTGCCGATGAAATTCTTCTTAGCACGGAGAAAGAAGATGCAGCAGGTTTTGTTGAGCTGACTGTAGGCAAACCGCCTGAAGCAGATTTTGTTGAGTTGGATGCAGGCGAACCGCCTGAAGCAGTTTCTGAAGTAGATTTGGTTGAGCTTCCTGCAAGCGAACCGCCAGAAGCAGTTTCTAATCATCCCGCAGATTTGGGTATAGAAGCATCTTCCGCTGAGGATTTGCCAACAGAACCAACTGCTCAAGACTTAAAAACTTCTACAAATACGAAGATTACGCGAAGAAAGAGGAACACAGGCAAAGGCATTACAGAACGCAGGAGTCGCAGTAGCAGACGCAATCTAAGAGGTGACGTAAAATCACCAATTGCCAGCAGTCCAGCGTTGACTGAAAGCGAAGATCTCAATGAAGAAAGCAAAAATACCAAAGTGGATACCGAGGACAGCACAACGGAGCACAAACTACGCAGTTCTAAGCAAAATGAGTCTGATGCAAATTTAAAATCGGTCTCGAATGCAGCTGAAAAGCAAAACAATTTAACAACTGCAAAGAAATCTCGGGGGGGAAAGCGGAAACTAGAAATGTCAACAGAAACGGAAATAACTGATTCCGCAATGGATGCAAATAACGAGGACACTGAAACAGTGGATCACACTTCATCCATAGATGAAGAAAAGCCCTCGAATGATGACCAAACTAATAGTATAGAATCTCCAGAATCGAGTAGCATTAAGGAGAATTCTTCAACTGTAAAGAAAGGGCGAAGATCGAAAAGTGCCAGGTCAAGATTAAAGGAAACAGACAGTGAGATTTCCGAATCCAAATTGGTTGCAGACAGCGATATGCCAAAACCTTCAAATCTTCCCTCAACATCTCAAGAACAAGTAATCGGTGAAACACTAGCATCGCAAGACATTCAAGAAGATGTTCCAAGTAAAGTCGCAATTCGAAGAAAACGACGATCAAAGTCTGCCAAGAGTCAATCAAAGCAAACTGAGATTCAGTTGTCAAGCGAGACTAGCTCCAACGTGCCAGAGCTTAAAACCAGTGAAAATATTTCAGCAGATTCTAATTTAGTCAATAAAGAAATTTTGGAGAGCAATATTTCAACGGAAGAGAAAATCAAGCTCAGCGAAACAGATAAAATAGTCGAGGAGCAACATGACGGAAAAGATGCAGCTGCCAGTGAGTCAATGAAACAATTGAAGCCGCGGTTGCTCAAAGAAATTAGAGATGTCGTGGAATCTGAAGGTAGAACGACACGTTCCAGAGCAGGTACACCAGCAGCACAGCGGTTTAGATCAAGAGAAAAGGAAACGGCAGCCAATATGGGTAAGGAGCAGGATAAAAAAAAACAGGTTCCCAAAGCGTCAGTTAGTCGCGCAGCAGCGAAATCCAAAGAACGTGCAAAGAACTTGCCAAAGCAAACTGAGAAAAAAAACATATCTTCGCTGGTTGAATCGCAAGCAACTGAAACAGTTGAGAAAGCAAAAACTAAGGCACGCATAGGGCCCAAGAATAGGCGAGCCGCTCTCAAGGAAAGCGCGACGCATGCAGACACAGAGATGCCAATATTTGCACACCCTCACACTGGCCGTGCTACACCTACCAATCTGGACCCATCGGTTGCTAGCACGCCGAGCACAAGCTCCTCAATGAGCTCGGTGCGCAAGATGCGAGTATTAGTAAAGAGAACGAAAATGTTGTTGAACCTCGAACAAAAGGAGGAAAATGTGGCTAGCAGAGCTGCTACTCCACAGCATGTGGATGCTCTCAATGTTGAGGCAGCCTCAGGTGCTACTGTCGAGTCACATGAAGACAGAGTGGAGGCATCAACGAAGGAAGATCTATTGGCAACAGAGGAAGCTGTTGTTGCAACTGAGTCAGAGCAGAGCTTATCAAATATATCATTGGGTAAACAGGAGTTGGTTGACGTCAAATCTGTAGAGACATCGATTCCGCGGCCAACTGAAACATCATTATTAGATCAAGAGCTTGACAAGAGTAGGGATGAAATTACAGCTCCCACTGACGTCGGCACTGATGCTAAAACACTCGAGTTAAATATAGAAAATATGCAACATGTATTGATGGAAACTGCTGAATTACATCAGCATAAAACGGAGGAAGCCGAAGCAGTTCAAAATAATCAATCGAACGTAACTGAAACAACAGGTGTCAATGACCACAACGAAGATGGTGTTAGCTCCACGCAAACGGATGACTCCCAGTCCGATGGTTAATAGCTATTACTATCATATAATTTTAGCTCTCCATGAAGCAATTCCACACTTTCTCTAATAATACCATTTTTCTATTGTAGGTGGCTCAAAGTCTAAGCATTTGAAGCAAGGGAAGACATCAATGGCACCGCCAACTACGCCGCAACGGGATAGAACCATTGGTAAATCAGGTGGGTTAAATCTATAAAGGAAAACAGTCCAGCAATACTTAGTTTTCTTTCATCAACAGTTATGCGACGGGCATTTGACGCTTATGAGAGCACAACGATTCCAGAGAAGCGTCGCAAAGTAGAAAGCAAAGCAAGTGACAAGTTAAAGTCATCTCCGACAGCTGCCATGCATCAAAAAAAGGGCTTGGGATTTGGTTCGCCCAAACATGTGTCGCCTGTACTGAGCAAGAAGCCGGAAGCGTTGACATCGCCTATGAAATCCACATTGTCTTCATTGCTGGGTGGCGATGAGACACCTACATTAGACAACACTGTTATCATCACCAAAACAGTTGGCACACCGAATGAGCCCTTCAAACGTGTTGAATCGACGACATCCCCTGCATCCCCATCCAATGGCATAAACATATCCGTCTCTTTAGTGCCAGATGCTAGTGCTCAGCTCAAAAAGAAACCGTCACAGGCGGAGACTTCCAGGAAGATTCTGTTAATGGCGAAACAGCTTCCTGCAGTGAACAAGACTGATAGCAAGTCCTCGTCAGTAAATAAGTCACGCAAATCAGAGGCAGAAACGCGAAGAACTCTGCCTGGCAAGTCAGATGTGCCGCTAAAGGTAGAGAGAGCAACATTGCAGGTGCATGGTAGGAAAACATTGCCGTCAGCAGCAACAAATAAAAAGCCAGAGAAATCAGAACGAAAATCACTGGTTACAAAAATGTTGGATGAGGCAATGTTGTCCACTGAACCCTCCACTAGTAGCCAAGCAAATGCAGCATCTGCAGCAACTTTGACGACTGCAAATGTGGAAAAGAAGCGTGAATTACAAAAGGGAGTGAAAAAGGTTGTTGGCAAAGCCAAGACTAAGGATTTGGTGGAATCACAGCAGCAGTTGGAAATAACAACAGCTGGTCCAACCAAAGCAGCAGCAGCAGCTTCATCATCAGTAGGTGCACTCTTATCAGCTGCATTTGATTCAGCTAAAGAACCAAGCAAGCGTATGCCCAAAAAGCAGCCCCAGAAGCTGGACTTAAGTATGGCTCGTTCTCTGGCTGATGCGCAAGTCGATCGTGTCGGCAGCTCAGCCTCTCGAGAATCATCGGGCGAACGCGTCAAACGAGCATTTGAATCAGCTAAAGAACCAAGCAAGCGTATGCCCAAAAAGCAGCCCCAGAAGCTGGACTTAAGTGTGGCTCGTTCTCTGGCTGATGCGCAAGTCGAACGTGTCGGCAGCTCAGCCTCTCGAGAATCATCTGGCGAACGCGTCAAACGAGGTTTTCGTGGTGGCAAAGGGCACACAGTGGCGCAGGCAACGAGCCAAGAGTCGCACCGGCAGCCGAAGCAGAGTCAGAAACTGAGCCCTGGTGTTGCACAGCAAACAGTGAAGGTGCAACAACACTCACATCCAGAGCAGGAGCAGCACCAACCGGAGGTGGAAAAGGAACACCCACAACAAAAGCTGCTGTCAAAGCAGGAGCAACCAAAGAAGCAAAAACAGGAGAAGCCACAAACAACCCATGGGCGCAAACGAAAGCTTGCAAATGCATCCGTAGATATGCCAAATGTTAAACGTGCCAAGCAACAGCCGGAGAGGCCAACGACTACATCGATTGCGTTCCCCGTGCGTATCACAGCTGCCTCCTGTGTCAGACATTCAGCCGTGCTGCAGCCCAGTCCTTCTCTCCAGCCTCTTCCCATTGAAGAACCGCCAGTTGCCAAACTGCAAGCAGTGCCAAAAACTCGCCGGTTGCGTGTGCTTCTTAGTTCAACTGTGGTCAAGAAATGGCTGAAGCAACAACAACAGCAACAAGCATCAACAGCAATTCAGGAGCAACAAATTGAGACACCCCCCGAAGCAATTGCCAAACCAGCAGTTGCCCCAGTTGAGGCGGCACAGCCGACGACAGCAGAGCAGCCTCCTGTGTTGCCGCCTGTGTTGCCCCCAGTGCTGCCCCCAGTGCTGCCCCCAGTATCTCTCGCAGTGTTGACACCAGATTTGCCGTCAGCGTTGCCTATAGCGAGTCGCCAGATAAAGCCGCCTGCAAGTGTTGTTCCGCTGCCTGTGCTGGAGGTAAAGACGGAGGCGGAGGCTGAAGAAGAGCAGCAACAGGAGCAGCCACAGCAGGATGCGATTCGTCCACATCAATCGGATCGTCAGGAAGCTCCCTTGCAAGTGGTGGCGCCCATACCACGTACTGTCAGCAATCCTGTGGCGCCTGTTTGCAGTTCCTCTAGCGCACCGATGATCCCAGCGTGTAACGACAACACTGTGGTTAATAGCAGCGGCAGCACAGCAGATGTGCCCACCGCCAGCGGTTCCAGTGATGTGTCCACATTTGGTACTACGAAAATGTTTTCGTTTTTGTATCCAACGCGTTATCAACGCACCTACGGCCAAGTGGGATTGGATTTTTGCTGCCCCAATTTGAATGGGCCAATGCAGGCCATTGATCCGACACGTCTGCATTCGAAAGCTGAAGTGCCAGTGCTGGAACTGCCGCAGTACATGGTCATCTCGACAAAGATCATCTCGAAGCAGGACAAGAATATACCACAAAAGGTGCGCGCCAAGCTTGAGCAGATGGCGGCTAAGGATGGCCAGCCGTGTGTTGTGCAATCGGTTCACTTATCAGGTCCAAGTGCTCCTGCAGCCACGCCTGCTTTACCTTCTGAACCCGTACCCCTTCCTGCTCTCGCACCTGCTCTTGCTCCCGCACCCATTTCATCACCAGCAACAGCTTCAGCTCCAACTTTGGGCCACATAGAACGATTGGCCAAACCTCTCTCGCTCGCGCTGCCGCGTAGTGCCCTCTTGACCAAGAAAACGAATCCCACCGCCGCAGCCGTGGCACCAAATGTAGCCAGCTCTCAGGCTGTAGACAATGCGCCGCCAGCTGCTACCGTCAATCCCTTGGCGGGTCTCTTGCAGTTGCCACCCATTTGTCCAGCGGACAAGCAGCGCGTTGAGCTGCAGACACGCATCCAGATCTTTGATTTGACTCTGCAGAACATAGCCAAGTCCGTCACATCGATGACGGTGTCAGAGCGCCAGCGTGTCATTGAGAACTTTGTGAGGAAAACTACCTTGCAGCCAATTGATGTGGAAGTGGGCACCAAGCTGCTTGAGAACTATGTGTATCATCTAAGCGCCACTGCGGAAAACGGCTCAGTGGCAATACCAAATCGACGCGCCATTACTTCGTCAACATCGACGCCAGCTGTGACCTCACAGCCAACCAGCAACAGTTCAGCAGCGGAAGCGGTAAGTAAAACTCCTGATCCGGAAGCTTACAGTCGACCGATTTACGATCGGTCGAGAAACGTCATTGGTTACGAATACAAAAAACCAAGGCTATCCTTGGTGTCATCAACCTCATCCTCCAAGAATCTCCAACAGCAACAAACGCCACCCACAATGACGCCCTCGACAGCAGCCAGCAATAAGGTAAGCTAATAATCCCTAGAAGCACTTCAATGCAATATTATTAACCTATCCATTTGATTTTTGCAGCCGCAACTTGGAGCTAGTGCTGTAGCTTCACGTGCGGCTCAGAGAGTGTCGTCTGGCAATAGGTTGCCTTGCCAGCCCTCACCCAAAGAGAAGACTTTGTCGCGGAGTGCAAACAAATCGCAGGTGCTTCAAATAGCCCCAATTGTTGCTGTAGACAAAGCAAGGCCGTCGAATACGCAGCCTTCAACATCAACGGCCGTTGATGCCGCGAATCATAATCTGTATATTGTCAACCATGTGGTGTCCCACCCAGAGGAATGCATCCTACCCGATAGCGTCGGCATGCCGGATGCTGCAGATATCAAGGGCGAGGTTGATGATGTCGAAATGTTAGCTTAAGCACATCCAATTCAATGAAATAGAAAGTATTTTAAGTTACTTTACAATTAGTTCTTAAATAAGTAAGTAATCGCTATTTATTGGCTGAGTGCGTTGAACTTTACTACAATTATAAATATGTAAACGCCATAGAAGATGTTAAACATGTTATGTGAATAATGGGCAACGAGTTTTTTTACTTGCACCTAATTTGGCATATTTTTTTTTAATAAAAATTGTATCTCGCTACACGGCATAATTTATTTGCATTGTTTATTAATTAGATGCGTTGGGTAGACTTAAAAGATTATTTTAATATTCTGCGGTTATAAATAATAATAAATTTGGATTTTTCATGGACATTTCTAAGACGAATTTGCGCGCGCAGTTTAGCAACAAGTTGGCAGCGCTGTACACATCGCAGAAATATCTCAAGATAAATCAAACATATATTTTTGTAAATTGCACAAAAGCTACCCAATAAATAACTAAAAAGCATAATATATACATATTTTATATGTATACAAATTTTTGTAGCAATGTATTCAATCGATGCAGCGCAGCGCGCTTTAATAACCAGGGATACACCCTAATTAAACCAGGGATGTGCACATGCACACAACATTACAACAATTGATTGCGTGAAACGTATTTGTATGCAGCCATTTAATTTGACGAAAAAAAAAAATTAAGTTACTACACATTAAATAGATTGTGCGGCTACGTCATACGCTCTCACTTGCTTGCTGTTCTCAGAGAGCGTCAAATGGCGCTGCTGCGCACGGCGTCACCTTGTATGTGTGTCGAAACATGATTTCGGCGTTCTTATAAGCAGAGAACATGGGAGAACAACAACAGTTTTCGTTTGCCGGCTGTTTGCAACGCATTTCTTTTGAGTGGTCTCCGCATCGTTTCTTGTCGCACTTGTCGCTGATTTCGATTCCGATTTGTTTTGTTTTGTCGTTTGTCGTAGGCGCGCAACTCAACGACTCAACAATAAAAACAAGCGATACTCATTAAAATAACACATCAAGTGGTGAGAAGTGAGCGATTCCTTAAAGGACTGCACTTCGCTTAGGCAGTAGCTGAAGTCTGTCTGTCTCTCTCTCTGTGTGTATTGTCATGGCCGTTGAAATCACAAACTCTATTCTGTCGCTACAACCCGCCGTGGAGTTGGACCCATTGTTGCCGCCACAATCGTTCCACTGGCAACTGGAGGACTACGCGTATTTTCACAAGTGCGGCGAAATCACAACATCACCGGACGTGCAATGCTTTGGCTTCAATTGCGCCTTCTGTCCGGCGATTTGTCTGCAGTTCTCGGTCTTCATCGATCACATACGTGGCCATCACATGCAGGACATGCGACGTCGCTACGAGGTGGCCGACGCCAAAATAGAGCAGACAACGCAGACCGATTTCAATCTAATGCTAATGGACATGCACCTGGACGGCAGCAATGTGTTTGAGGGAGCCACAACAGCCCAAACAGCCCCAACAGTGGAAGCAACCACAACAAATAAATGTATAAAGAAATCCAATTGGAGCGATACAATGGGCTCCCCGATAGACCCCACGGTGGGATTGTTGGACGTGGACATGGGCATAGACTTGGCGGGCATTGTGCAGACTACTCCGCAGACAGCAGGAGGCAACAACAATGCGACGACACTCTTGCAGCTAAGCAACGCAGGAACAACAACTGCGACGGCGACTGCGACAGCGACCACAACGACGACGACGACAACGACGATGCCAGCCGAAATAGACTTCGTTTATGTTATGGAAAATCCATTGCCACCCTCGCCCCCACCATCGGCTGACATTTCGAGTGACGAGCAGAGTCCACGATTGCTGCACTCGATGGATCCATTTGAAATGTTGCATGAGCCGCATACAACACCTATGCACACACACACACACACACACACGCATACGCCAGCACACACACAGCTGGAGGCATGCTCCAGAGGCGCCCTTAGCGTTGCCGTCTCTGCAGCGCCGCCGCGCTACGAAACGCGACGCGTGGTAAGTTAATCGTTGATTCTTGACCCCACCTCACCCCCCTCCACTCCTCCTTTGCCCACGCCCACTATCCGGCATTTCGCAATTTCGCTGCCGCTGCCGCTGCCGCTGCCGCTGCTGTCGAAGCTGATGTTGTTAACGTTGTTTTCCCTTTTTGATGCGATTCCGTAGTGCAAAAAGGGGTTTCCGTTGTTCTTTTGGCCCTTTGTAAATAAGCCCAACTGTGGCCACACGACCTTCAAAATAACGGCGCATTACCAGCGTTCACAGCGGATGGCAGCAAAATACTAAAAATTGTGTCGCATTTTTTTGATACCCTACATCTCCATGCAGATCGTCGGGTATGCTAGATCATTACAAACACAACACAATTCTGTATTATAATCAAAATATTCAATTTTCAAATATTTGAATATATATTTATATTTTGTTATCTCTTTGTTTTTATTTACAAGTTGTCTTACAAAAATAAGTAAGATTTATTTACTACAAAAAATAACATAAGTAGTAGTTTTCCAGCGAGCCCTATTATTATATACAATATATTTTCAGTTTGTTGGGTTTATCTACCAAGAAGAGAGGAAATGTGTATGTAGAAAATAGTTTGCAATATACGAATATGTACAATTTTGAATTATTATGTTGTTTTTAGGATGAAATTTTAGTTCAATGGGGAAAAAACAAACAATAAAATAAAATACTTTATTTGATGTGAAGTTTTAAGAAGCTAAAATGCATTAACCTGCTTAACAAATTTCCTAATTGTGGCTCGTGTTATGCAAATTGAAAATGCTGCAGGGTATTCCTGCAGTCGGGTGCAGGTTGCAATTTTTTCTCCTCGTTATTTATGTCTACGTCCGCTGCCCGCTAATCCCGATATAAAAAATCGGGGGAGGCTACTGGCCAGATGCACAGGCCAAAGCCAAAGGTGGCCACTGGCCACTGGCCACAGCGATAGCCATGGTGGAAGAGGAAGTGGCAGGAGGTGGCAGCGACCAGGCCAGACAGTTCATCAGCTCCACGAGAAATAACGCTATTTATACTTGCTGGCAACGCGACGCAATTTTTTTTTTGGTTTTCCACTTGTTTTGGATTCGTCCAATTTTCAATTTAAAATTTGTTGCTTTATTTCTTTTTTTTTTTGTTTTGTTTTGGCGCTGTGGAAATATATTCGCCGCCAACAACAGCAAAAACATTTGTTTTTCAAAGCGAGCACATAATAATTTATGTGCTCACAACAAAACACAAAATAAAATAAAAAGAAATATGGGTTTAACAGAAGCGTGGAAAAAGTCTCAAATTTGGGACAAAAACAGTCGATTGTTTTTTCGATCTTTTTGTTTATCTCAGACATAAAGTATATAGATCTTGTTGTTTATTGAAAGGGTAATTAAACACTTTAACATAAGAAGATGACAAAATATCTACATTTATTATAAAATAAATTGTTCTACAAGTTTTTAACAATTGCGACAGTTTTAAACTGTTATGCAATTGGCCAAATTGATGCATATTGAGAGTTTGACTCAGTTAAATTAATTGTGTTTATGACACTATTAAATATGTACATGTTTAAGAGCATTCAATCATCGGCTTTAAAATTTCTGTGGAACTGTTTGTTGATGTTTGCTGGAACTGCATTTCATTCGAATGCAAATTATAAATACTTTTTGAGCTAATGATGTGGATGTTTAATATACATATACTTGAATCGAACAGGCGACCCAAAACACTGGACATGCTATTCGCATGTCTACACATTGTATATAGATACGTCTACTCCATACATATATAGTCTTTATGAAGGCTACCAAAGTTTTACGATTGTTTTACGAGTTGATTTGTGAAAATGAGAGCGGCAGTGCGAGCACAAATAAATATTTAATTTTATGCGCTTAAAATTGTTGTGCCAAAATTGAATTTTGATGTGGCCTGGAAAAACTGCAGTTTGTTGTGGGGGCAGTTTGTAGAATTTCGCCCGCCAATGCAGAAGACTCTCAAGTTCAACGAAGAATGACAATTTACTATCAGTTCGATTATTTATGGTTCCATTTTGTTCGTTCGTTGATTCGTTGAGTGGTATGAATGTAACCTTTATTCCCTTTGTTGACGTCAGAGAGACACTTTCAGTTAATACGCCTGGCCATTAGCATATTATGATTATTTACTATTTATATGCATGCTCTCGCAATCGTACCACCCATGCAGTATTATCGCCTAACCCCTCCCCCACTGAACTGAACTGAACTCAATCCAATATCGATATCAGAATAGCAGAACTCATGGAACTACAATTGCTGATACTGTCCCAGACACAACCGACGACATTTCAATACAACTACGCGTAATAGTCATTTCTGTTTCTTTTATTATACCCTCTACTCAAATTGGGGATAAACAAGGGAGTCTCTAAAGAATGTGTGTAAGCGATTGTTAATAATTAAAAAATATGCATTCGTCCCGTTGCACCTCCAACATAACTGCATTTAATTGTATGCAATTGTCAAATGTAGTTATTTTGCTCTAAATGATTTATATTTGGAGGCGACACTTTTTTTTATGCATATGATAAATGTTCAGCTAAAGGCACAACTGTAATAATATTGCGTTAGTTAACGGCTGAAAAAGCATTGCACGATGCATTTTTTAATGAACATTTTCAGTTGCCCCATTGGTTAAGCAAAAATATCGAACGATCGTTGCGACTGTCGAATATGGTATTTAAGTTGAATCTTAAGCTTTTAAGGCAGGGTATTTCGTTGTCGAGCGTTGCCATTGTTATTCGATTTTTACTTGTTATCAATATGGGCAAGTCTGGTGGTGTTGGCATTCGACTGTTCACGTTGACGTTGTTGCTATTATCTATAAACCTAAAAAGTAAACAAGCAGGCAAATTATCTAAGCATCGATTAGGCAGCACAGTGCTTCGAGAGTTGCATCAAAAGTTTATTGAAATTCTCTTTGTGTATTTCGTTGACACATCAGCTTGCAGCTCATCATTTTTCTTGGGGTTCAATTCCATGCAGCTGCCCAGATCAAATCGCAAGGCAAGTCATTCAATCTTCAATTGCCATTCGGATTCACAATTCACAACTCACAGTTCGTATCAGGTGTGGAACATCTCTCACACCCACTTGAGCTGCAGGTTGCGGGCAATAAAATAATTTCGAATTTTGTCCATGTTTCGTTTGGCTATTAAAACGGCTGGAGAGATAAGGCGCGATCGGGGCACAGTTCCGTCATGGGCCTAAGGAGGTTTTAATGTACATTTAAACACCGGCAAATTGGTATTTTTAGAGCACCCGTCATAAAGGCGGCTATCGCAATAACTTGGCTCGATTGGAAAGCATAAATCATTGGCCAACTGAAACTGAAACATTGTTGAAGTGTACAAATCGTCATATGATAACCCATATAAACAACGACTTTGAAAACGTCAACATGATCCGCAATAATCGTATGATAGTTCTGCAGCCAAAGCCATACAGTAAACTTTTACTTTTAATACATTTAAGAATCGCATTTGATGATCGAATTGATTTTGCAGAGCTCAGTTATCGTAGAAGGTTTATTGAAAAGCTATACATTCTTTATCTGCTAGCCAAGAAGCCGTTATGTACACATATAAAAGTCTTGACTCTGACTAACGGTCTGACTGAATGACTAAAATATCACAGGTGTTATTGTTTACAGTCTAGAGGGCAACAGACAAGATTTTTCAAAATTTGAACAGCAAGTGGATAAAAGTTCATTGCCACTTAATGAGATATTTTTAATTTGTACAATGTTTTTGATTTATTTTTCCAATTTGCCAAGTTTAATTTTAAAATCCGGATTATTATGTTAATACAGTAAATATATCGATTTCATTATAAAGTAATGAGGAGTCGCATTCGTGAAGTGATTTTCAGTTTATAATCGAAACTAAATTTCGCAGACATAGCGGCTGGAACTATTTCTAATTGTTATGGATATGATTACTTTTTGCCAATCTAATCGAAAGTCGTCGAATACTTACTGATTGATGGTCGATTCTATTTTGTAAATCAAAGCCTATGTTTACTTAACTGCTGTAGAATGCCTGTCACAATCATTTTATGAAATTGAATAATGCCAAATCGAAAAACAAAATAATTCTGATTGATGAGAGATTTTGAGTACCATAATGAATACTACTTTCATTTGAATCCTTTGCTTAGGCTAATCAATTGTCTATTTGACATGCCGGAAGAACTTCACACAGGATATCTAAATAGTCGATAATAATTAATTGTTTTTCCCGTGAGCGCTTTATACGTGCTCTAATCATTTTTAAGCAACAAAAACAAAAATTAAAAGCAAAATAGCTGTGCAAATAACTCACTTTTTATCAGGCGAACTTATTAAATAATTAACATGTTTGATTCAACATTTATTTAGCATGTTTAACTTGTTTTCTTCTCTTTTTTTTTTGTTTTCGTTGTATTTTTCGTATTCTCTTTGGGCATATTTGAATTTAAGGCCAACAGACTTGTTGGCCTGCTGACTTTGCTGACTGGTTTCACCCACGCCTGTGTCAGGGCCCTGATCGATCAGCTGATTTATCAGACTTGGCTTTATAATCAGTCTAATTAAATTACGGCTGCCTTGTGACTGACTGACGAAATTATTTGTTTATAGTTTTAGTTTCCATTGCGAAAAAAAGAAGTTAATAACAGCGCATTAGCGTAGAAATTGATTGCACTAAATACTTAGCGTATTATCTTTGATTTTTTTGATTTCGCTTCTTGAGTAGTTTCACTGCCAGTTGTTGTTCCTCCAATTGTTGTTGTTGTGAGTGGATCGATGGGGGGAGCTCACATTCAAAGTGTTGTGTACACGTGTCTCAAAAGCCAGGCAACGCTTAACCTGACTTTACGACCGCCTCTGGCTTTACGGGTATACCCTGCAAGTGGGCGCCTAGTGGGTATGATGAAATTCAGGAAAATATGATCGGGAAAGTATTTAAAAAATGAAATTGTTATTATAAGACTTTTAGACTTGCAAATATTCGTCGATTCTAAAATATAAATTATATTTTGTTTTTGGTTTGTTTGTCAGAAAAGCAAAATTGTCGGAAATGTTTATTTAGTTATTGCATCTCCATCTCAATTTATTGTTAGGGTATCTCTGGAGTCGAGCAGTGACTGTAATTTATTTTCGCAGTTTGCATGTCTTGCGGCCTTTTGCGCTTGTTCGGTCGACGATTATCATATGGACATACGAGTATTATAAGTTTTATGGTGCAGTTTGCCAGTTTTCATAGCATACAAATGAGCGCTACGCATGCCAGATGGAGCCAATAACTTGCATGTGCTGGAAACTGGGCCAGAAATCAACTTAAATATAGACTGGCAATATTTAATAGCTCAGCTACTGTTGAAGAAGTATGTATAACCGTCGAAGAACTCCGACAGCTGGGTCATCAACTTAAAACTTTAAATGAACGCATAAAGCATTTAATGCAATGGCCGACAGTTTGACACCATTTGGAGGGCAAGACTTAACACTGGGCTTAGGCGTGTATTAATGGCATTACCATGAATCTTTTATTTGCACTCGCACTCGGAACCAGACCCTATCTATCGATCGAGACCCAGACCCAGACCCGGACCCAGACCGAGACTGAGACCCACACCCGCACCTAGTCACGCATTCCATTTCCATTTGGTCGCTTAGCGAACGCGTTCTAATTGTCACTCCGCATGGCCATCATCAGCAGTTGCCCCTGGGATTTGATGTATGGTATATCTGGCTGTCTGTCTGTCTGTGTCATCTGATAATTACCAATTGGCTTCGCAGCTAAACAAATTTCTTATGATTAATTTGTGTGGCCACAATAGAAATTAGAGGCAAACTTCTTCCACAGTCTGGGAGGAGAATTCGCACCATCAAAGGAATTGATTGCGTTGCCCGCATATTTTGTGTCAGCATTTTTCCTAGTGCCAAATGCAATAAACAATCATTTTTAATTGAACAACAACTGAACTGTATTCGTATTGTGCTCAATACTCATACGACTCGCCTTGTTAACAATACGCCCCGAGCTCGCTGCGATGACACAGCTGCTCTCTGCTCTCTAGACTCGATGGATTTTCATATTGATATCGCCGTGAGTCGCGTTGCGTTGCGTTGCGTTGCGTTGCGTGGCATGGCGCGACTCGATGCGATGCGAGTGCCGCTTATCAGTAGAAAGTAATTCTTGCTGCCAAATTGTTAGTCAAAGTGTTACATAACACAAACCCGAACAGCACAACAGCCAAAGCAACAGCAACAGCAAATGAAAATAAACTGAACTGAACTGAACTGGATGCCTTAGCAAGATTAGACTGGGGTTGGTCTCGGCTCGTAATGTTTACCTCAAATTCGCATGTACATATATTTATTAATATTATTTTGGCAATAGCAAGAACGAAAGTGTTTGATAAACATCAAATAATGGCCCAATGTTATGTCGCTTTATCTCTTGTACTGCTTATCATTCAATTCAAAATCGTTCTTCAAAACACTCACTTAGAGAAATGATTGCGTATATTTCTTCTATTTAATCCTGAAGTCTTAATTTAAATTATTTCTTCTACACGAAAGTTTTCTCTTTTCGTTGCTGTAAAATTTTATTTCCATTTTAAATAGAACAGCTTTTATCGTCTAAAGGCATACTAAATAAGTCTTATAGTCCTTACACCGCATTTATTAAATGAAGAAAAATGTTTACTTCTTTTAATAAAATTTGATATTCGTTTCCTGTTTTGGCATATTTTTCTACTTCTCTCGACAAGTATGTAAATGCTCTCTGGTCATATTGCTATTTCAATTATCCTGTTGTCCTTTGAACCGACTTTCTTAATCATTTATCTCTAGCAAGTAACCAGCTTGAGGGTAATCCTTAATTTGCACAGCAAATTATACTTAATTACTGTCATTTAAAAATACATTATCGGGGTTTCTCTTTGCCTAGCGAGAATATTTTGCAATTTGTGCACGTTTTCACAGCACTTGAAATATCCTTGGAGGACTAATATCCAAGCTAATTAGAAGACTAAGCTGAAATCAATTACTTTCTAACTTTGTAACTCCAAAGACACGTTGGCTTTTAAAAGCTTAAGTTGCTTAGTGCGGAATATGTTTTCAACTTGATTGCATTGCTCTTTTTCTCGAATCTTGAATCATTTTTGTTGGCATATTTTCCGCTCGAGTCGCAATATTTTTCGAAATATTCCAAGCCCTGCGCTGTCCTCGACAGTTCGAACAAGCTTCAACCCCTTTCCATTAGAGACCATAAATAAATAAACAAAACAGAAAAAAAATGAGAACCTAACTCGATAAATGGGTCTGCGATCGGGTTTCAATTCCGAGCCCAGAGCCTCGCCAGACGGCATCCCAGCTGGCACTGTTGTTGTTGTGAGTGCTTTTTTATTGAATTTTTATGCAATTTTGTTAACTGGATCAATTATTTCAATTGCGTGCTCAGTAAACAGACGGCGTTCATGACGCAGAGGCCTCGTCAATAGTGAGTGGCCGAGCGGTCAAGCCCCCGAAATAGGCGCCGTGGCCGTGCCACATACAATACGAGCATACAAAAACATCCATACCACACCCAATTTCCAAACCAAACCGTATCCAATCTGTCGTGTCGTGTCGTGTATGGTGTGGTGTGGTGTGGCCCTCAAGGGGAGCACTGGACACTAGGAACTCATCGCGAACGTCATCGCCGACTGACTTCGAGAGCATTGCCATTGTTTGGCACGCTCCACAAATTGCAGAAATAAACAAAAACAGCTGCTGAGCCATTTGCCTCGACTGACCACAATGCGATACAATGCCGAGTGAGTTCCAAGTAACCGTGGCATGCAGTTGTAGCTCCAACTGCCGAGTCCCCAGTGCCAAACGCCCAAGGGGCCCCACCCTTAGCACCTACCAGCTAAACGAGTACAAGTCAAATTTACGCTTACATTCGCCGCTTTTCCACCTGGTCGACAGCGTCAAAGGAAGCGAGGGGCAGCTAAAGAGCAGCAGTTGTAAGTGGCAAGTGCGGAGACGGGAGTGGGGCGTTTAATTTATATACCAGCTGTCCAAAGGGTAGCAGGGTATTACTGCCAAGTGCCCAACCGATATATTTTTATCTGTGATCCCAAATCAAATACAAAACTAGTAGCATACAATTATAGCTGACATAGTCAAATGAATGGTATTAATGAAGCAACTGAATGTTAACTGCATTCCATATTTTTCTATATATACTATATGATATATTTTGGCTGAATCCCTACATCTATAAATTATTACATCTTATTACCCAATTTAAAAGTGCAGAATTAAATTATGGTTATTTAAAGTTTATTCAAGAACCAACTGCAAGTTAGCTGCATTTCATTTATTTCTTAATATAAAAATTAGTACGAGTATTTCGCAGTCGAGTCCACTCGCCTATAGCCCCACTACATGTTTTATTTAATTGCTGCTTAGTTGGCTACGCTGAAATTGAGGGCCTTTGGTTCGGTGTGGTTCGCTTCCTTTATGGGGTGTGGTCGCCTCTTTGGATTTCAGTTTGACGTGGAATAACATAGTTCTAGTTGTTTATTTGTTTGTTGTTTTCGTTCATTTTTGCATTTTTATGCAACGTTTAGAAGCTTTTGTTGTTCACATCGAGGTCAAGGTGCGCAATGCTTCAGCGGGTTTAATTAGCTGGCCGAAGAGTGCCGTTAGTGAAAAATTACCTGTGGTTTTTTGCGTAAGGTCAAGGCTCGGCAATCAATAAAAAAAAGTCCGAAAGAAATGTGTCGTCATTAATCAGTCGAACCCCTTTTATTGGTTCGAAATGGCGAAATAACGTGTGCACAGCTGCGTGGCGTATGACGGAATCGTAAATGTGAATCGATTCCCTGAATATAAACATTCCATATCTGAATATTAGTTTCGATCTGGAGCAGAAATATGACCCACAACAGTACCCGCATTTTTGTTCGACTCACACTCCGCGACCAATCTCAATTGACAAATGTCGTTCACTCCATTGCTTTATCTGCGGCCAATCATTAATTTTATTGATTCGCTGGAAAAAGGGCCAACAATTATTATAAATCGAGCAAAACAAGACAGTAAAAGAGCGTCAACAATTGCAGCACAATCGACAACTTCAATTAGCGATTATGGCCCCAAAATCACAGCGAGTATGAACTATTGTGCATGAATGTTTGCTCGGCATAACAAGTGGGAACCGGATAATACCGATCGCCAACGCTCGTAAACAGCTCTTGGAGAAAAATGAAATGCATATAAAAATGCACAGCGTTGCAACTATGCAAAATAAAGTTACTGATTAGGCTCAGTAAAAGTTCCTTTTCACGTTCCTTAAGTTCTTTTGCCGAACAATTATTTATACCCTGGAAGAAGGAAATTATGGTTTTGTGCAAATGCAAAATGTTTGTAAACGGACTTCTCAGACCCAGCTTGATCAGCATAAACAGTCGATTTAGACATGCCCGTCTGCCTACTTTATACGATAATCTAAAACCAGTCATATTTTGTTCATGTAAATTGCGAATAACTGGAGAAGTGTTTAGTGTAATGATGTGTAATATGGTAGATCATTAATGCACTTTACTTTAGAGTTTACTAATGGGAACAGGATATCTCGCTGTCGAGCACCTTCGACTAAAGGGTTTCCTACTTTTTTTCAGTAGGGTATCGCAAGACTTTGTTTCAATCCACCCCTTTCTTAAGGCTATTGTTCTTTTAAATTGTTCTGCGCCAGTGATAAAGGGCATTGCGAAACTCCCTTCCAGTGATCTTTGAGTAGAAAGAGAGAAAGAGAGAGAGCAGCACATTGTGTTTGCGTATGACACACGCGATATGCCCTTGAATTATTCATAGATTTCATTCATGCACAATTCAAGCAAAGCAAACCCAAGTACTATATGCCACACACACGTCCACACAAATAGTTACTACATATGTACATATGTGTATGTGCTATATATGTAAGAGTTTATGTGCTCATAAGTGCGTTTTGAATACGACATTTCTGGCCGGCTATTCGAGCTGCTAGACAACCAAAACAATAACACTACATATAGTATATCTGCGGTGTGGTGCAGTTGTAGTTGTAGCCGAGGCGATAGTTTGCCGATAAGCCCAGTCGATGACGATGACGAGGGCGACGCCGTCGCAGAATTCCAAAGGCCAATAGCCGCAGATATATGTATGTATACTTGTATATTCGATGGGGGACTGCGGGGTGCTGGGGGACTTTCCCTTTTTGTGTACACAGTACACAGAAGCGATCATGTGCGCGCTTTGTTTGTGCGCGCGTAGCTTGAATGCCCGCTCGTATCTGTGAGATACAAAATGTATTTACTTATGCCCCACTATTTGTTCTTGGGCAGGCATTGCAACGCAAGCTGCGCGACGCGGAAACCGCAAAGACAGCCGAAGAAGACGAACAACAACAGCCACAGCAACAGCAACAGCAACAACAATTGCAGCTGCAGCAACTACAACAATTGCAACTTGAGTTACAAGAGCAGCAGCAACTGGAGGAGAATGTGCTGGAACTGACGCCCCCGGCAACGCCGCCAACACCAGTGCCGCCCACCTCACCCACAAGCAGCGTCGCCAGCAGTGTTGACTTGAAGTTGGTAAGCAAACATCAGCAACAATAACAACAAGCATAAAGTCAACAACCATCAACTTATGTAATCGCAATTGGCGACCTCCTTTTTAACCCACTCCCTCTTCCACTCTGCATCTTAGCGCACGCGACGCGAACTGGAGCGTAATCGGGAATTCGTCAGCTCTTTGTTGGTGGCCTATGAGCGCAACGAGAAGCTCTGGAATCCCAAGCACAGCGACTACAAATACAATGCCAAGCGCAGCGTCTATGGCGAATTGGCTGCCCCGCTGCAGGCGGTCTTCCAGATACCGCTGACCGGCGCCGAGATCTTTGCGGTGCTCAAGGAGCTGCGTGGACGCTATCGACGCGAGCTGAGCAAACTCAACACGCTGGGGGCCAAGTACAAGTCGCGGTTGTGGTACTTTGAGAAGATGCACTTCCTCCGCGGCGTCATCGAGCACAAGCGTGCCGAAAGGGAGGCAAAGGTAGGGCAGAAGACAACCGATTGCTGTACTCCAAGTAACTATTCCCAATCCCATTACAGAGCGAGTCGACGGAGAGCGAAAAGTCCTGTGAGACGGACAACGAGTCGACCACAAAGTCAGCCCAATTTCGCGAGGTGCTCAGCTGCATCATCGATGCCTTTCGACGGCAGGAGAGTCTATGGAATCCACAGCACTTTGACTACAACAACTGCTGCAAGAAGGAGCTGTATCGTGAGATCTCCGCCGAGCTGCTCGAGGAGCTCAACTATGAGCTGAGTGGCGAGGAGTGCTACAAGGAGATCCAGAAGTTGCGCACACGCTATCGCAAGGAACTACGCATGGTGATCAAGCACAAGGGACTCTATCTGCCCAAGCTCTGGTGCTACGATGAGCTGGAGTTTTTGCACAAAATACTGCAAGAGCAAATCTTCAACAAGATCAGCAAGGTAAACGCCAGTTGATCATTGCCGTTGTCAAGCTATTAATTGTTGTACAATCTTGCAGAAAAAGGGCGTGGTGGAGACGAATCAGAAGACCAAATTCATCAACGCCAGCTGCATCAGCTTCAGCAACCAAGAGGATCAGCTGCAGTTCGTGGAAATCTATCGCAACTATCCAGCCTTGTGGGATGTGGATCATCCCGACTTTCGCTCCAATGCCTATCGCAATCAGGCCCTAACACAAATGCTGGAGGAATTAAACACAACATTTCAGTGCTCATCTACCTCGGCGCAGCTGGAGAAGACGCTGTTTGAGCTGCGCAAAGATTTCTCTGCCCAGAAAAGGAAAATACTAACCAATGATGCTGGCTCCTCCAGCATTTCACTGCTGCATGCCAAGCTCGGGGAATATCTGGAGCAGAACATTGGCCCCTTTCGCTGTGGTGTCTGCGACGAGCTGATCAAGACCTGTGATCAGTACAAAGTGCATCGTGCTGGCCACGACGGCACACAGCCATTTATCTGCACTCTGTGCGGCAAGGGATTCCAAATGCCATGCAACCTGACGGTGCACATTCGTCGCCATCGTCGGGACTTTCCCTATGCCTGCGAGCAGTGCGACAAGCGATTTGCCACATCCACCGAGGTAGCCATCCACATGCGCACACACACCGGGGAACGTCCCTACATCTGTGATCTGTGCGGCAAGTCGTTCAAGACGTGGTCGTTCTTCGACATCCATCGACGCACTCACCTCAATCAGTCAACGTTCCATTGCCCCATCTGCGACAAGGGATTCTATGAGAAGAATCGCTTCACCGATCACATGAATGCCCATCTCAACATACGCAAGCATTTGTGCACCGTTTGCGGCAAGACCTTTACCACATATGGCAATCTGAAGAAGCACACTGAACTTCATCTGGCCGTGAAGAAGTACAAGTGTGCAGCTTGCGGCAAACGTTTTGCCCAGTTCGCCAGTTTGCGTTGGCATAGGAAACGCGAGCACAACACCGAACAGAAGGAGGAGGAGGAACATGTCGCAGCGGAGGTGGAGACATAAACTGTGGATGATTTATTACTTAAAGAGAGTTAATCACTGTAACGCGTGTACTTATCACATCGTCCAAATATCAATAGAGTAATCTATATACACTTAATGAAGCTTCAGCTTAAGACTACTTCATTTCTTTGGTGTTCTTGTTGTTGACTCACAGAGCCAGCTGCTGTATTTCTTCGCCTAATCGCTAATCAAACGCTTAATTCATCGTTAAGTAATTGATGTTATAAATTAAGTAGTTTTATGGCCCACTGGCGAGTTCAATTGAAATACTCGTACTCGTATAACCGATAAGATTTACAATTCACATATTGAAAATGATAACCTATTAAGTGACCAACAACACAAAACATTTTTAATTGCGATCTCAGTTTATATTCATAAGGTAATTAAGTAGCAAATATAAAATTAATAAAAAGTTTATTATCAAATTTGTTTCAATTCAAAGATGCTGCTTCTATGATATGGGGAACCTGATGTCACGAATCATTGCTGATAATCTGCAAGCCGATTTGATTAAAAAATTGTTCCGTCACTTTTACCAAATTTTACCTTGAAACAGGTATTACTATATGCCGAAATAGCTCAGTTGGGAGAGCGTTAGACTGAAGATCTAAAGGTCCCCGGTTCAATCCCGGGTTTCGGCAATTGCTTTTTTGTTTTTTTTTTGTATTTTTATAAATATTATAAATTCTAATTAATAACCTAATAAATCAATCAATTTTTTCCCCGTTTTGTAGTCATTTTCTTAAAAATTAATAAATTACCATACATACGAGCGATAGATGGCGCCACGGCAATAATCCCTAATTCCTCTTTGGAAATGTGTAATTTTTTTCGTTGGAAGCCACATCTTTGAAAATTGTTTAGCCAATAAAAAAGTCGACAAGATTAAAGTGATAAATGATGCATTTAAACTATCGTTACATATCTTTTTGTGTGCCGTAAAATTGTGCGGAAAATGCACAGAATTCGATTTCGCTAATTTGCTGCAATAAAAGCGGAAAATTAATTGCAGCATTGAGCACAATGGCAAGCGCAATGCAATGAACTGTAACAAACTTAATAGCAAACGAAGTGAAGAGCGAAATTCAGAGAAACAAATAACAAACAAATAAGTAATGGGCGTAGATAAATAAGCAACAACAAATGCACTGGGAATGGGATTGGGATTGAGATAGCGAGAGGGATTGGGAGAGGGGCTTATCTCTCAATGCAGATATCAAACAAGCGCCGACTAATTGACAGTTCTCTCTCAATTTGTAAGTATATATGAAAATACATATATTTCTTTATTAAAATGAATTGAGTGCCATTCTTTTAGGGAATTGTATAAATATTTCATCTAAATGTGCCTTGGCCGTATCTGCATTTGCACAGACTTGAGAGACTGAAAGCTATACCAACGTTCCCAAAAGATGCCTTCGGCATTGTCCGTTTGTCTATTAAAATACTTCCCGTTGAGGTTACTAAAATAAACATACATTTTTTTATAATGCTTTTGATTAGTGCCTTTGGATTTCCTACCTTCGGGAGCAGAAGTCATACCACCAGGCACCATGGTGATATTCAGCGCAATTCATGTGAGTAAACTCGTCATGGTCCCTATCATAAGTCGAGAATTTCATTTTATCGTGAGTTCGCATTGCATCACTGGCGTCGCCATGATAATGGCCTAGCAACTTCAACTCGTAACCCTCATCCTCGCTGCCGATTAAAAAGTTTTCATATAGAGCAAATCGGTTGGTGCCATTAAAAAGTCGCAACGAGATATAAAGCTCGTGGGGTTGAAATGTGGTGAGTCTATGCAGCTTCTCCAGGCCGATAAAGAACTCGCCATTCAGTTTGCCAAAACCTTTGCGATACTCATCCCAGTTACGATAAAAGTCCACCGATCCATCCAGACGCCGTTGAATAACCGTCCAGCCAGCTCCGGCTGCAGTGAGGCCATCGCAGGGCACTAGAAATGGTCGAAAGTCGGGCAATTGGATCAAATGTATCCCAGACGTCTTGCCATGCGGTAGACAGCTGTTGGTTGCTGCCTCCCAATCGGCCAGTAAATCATCTTTTCTTTCCCTGAGTCGTGCCGATAAATGCACTATTCTTAACTTGAGATCCCTTATTGTCGCCGTGTTGGAGGCATTTTGCTTTTTATACATGCCTATTAAATGTTGCTTGCGTTTTAGCCTCGTCTCAATAATACTCGAATTTACTTGTAAACTCTTGATTAGCATATCCTTCTCATTTAGAGTGGTTACAAAAGAAACATTTTGTGCATTGCATGCATCTGACAGTTCTTGATACTTTTTCATGTGATCCTCGTCAGTTTTATTTAGAGACTGTAATTCATTTATTTCGTGATCTTTCTCGTTTATAGCCACTGCATTTTCGGCCAATTTGGTCATATAAACATCCAAGAGGTCGTTGAGATCATCTTTGGTGATGCTGATTGTTTTGCGTTGCTCTATTTGAAACTCCGCCAACTTAGGCTTTGGCGTTACTGTCTGATTAACACTCGCAACTGCATTTATTGTAGAATTTTGACATGTACTGGATTTATTTTTCGCATCTATAGTACAGTCTTTAGCTGGATCCTTTTTCTTCACACTAGTAACAGGGGTTTTGCCTTGCAGAGTCCATGGAATAACCACCAGTAGCGTAAGCATAATAAAATAGCTTTCTTTTGACATAATACTGTATATTTATTTGTTGATAATTATTGCCTAAACGAATTAAATCACTGGCAGTTGGCACGATACTAAATTGAATGCTCCAAACCAATGCAGTTTTTATAGCATCCATTAATCAGGAAGTCCACTTGAGCTTGGCTCTGGCACTGGCTTTGATAAGAAGAAAGCTGTAATAGCGGCACGTGCACTTGAGATTTTGAATCTGATTCAGTTGCTAGAAACTGTAAAGCTAAAACTATAATTAATTCATATCAAGTTCATAAAGTTGGGCTACAGTAAAAATATTTTACATAATATTTTTTTTTTACTTTAATACAGTTTTTGTTACTTTTACAAATAATTTCATAATTTAACATTCAATTACATTTATTTTTAAACTTCTGCGGCAGTTACAGCAGTGTAGTGGGAATTTCAAATTTGAATTAGAGCGCTCTAGACAAGAGTTGGCAGCGCCGTTTCTGGTACTTTTCTTGTACATATCGCCATCCCTCTCCCACATGTTGGCTAACAGCTATTTAAGTATACAGAATTTTTCTGAAAGAAAGTTGTGCGTGATTGAGCTCCCGTAAAATATTCAAAACTTCATTAAATAAATTATATAAATATTACTTAAATATTCATAAAGTTACTTAACAAATCCAGCTACATCATAATCCTCATATTCAGTTAAAGAATTGAATATATTAAAGCAAATACGCTGCTTTCCAAGTCAACCCCTTCCATTGCTGAACACGACTCAAACCAGTTTTCTTCAACCAGACTTGAATTTCCCAACTTCGTTGCCTCAAACAAAGCGCATACGTCAGCAAGTGCAGTTGTGTTCTCTAATAAGTACAAGAAAATCTATAAAATAATCAACAAATAATAACTGAAAATACAATTTACACATCAAATCACTACATCATAACGAAAACATCAAGTAAAACAATGGAATTTATGTTAAAAAAGCAACTTAAAAATTCATATGAAAGAGGTCAGAACAGTGGGCATCAAGGGTGCTCCGCTGGCCAAAGCAGCGCAGCGTCTGCAGCAAAGACTTGATAGTGTTGGTGTGCAGCGCAGTCAGCGTCGAAATTTTCTCTATATGAGAACTGCACTCGGTACGAATGCAATTTGAGTGTACAAAGAAAACGAGTCTTCGTTTGGGAAACCGTCAATGAAGGGTGTGTATATATGTGTGTATGTGTGTGTTCGTATGTATTTTTAGACTCCCTTTTTCCGTTTATCTGTTGTTTGCATTCCTCCTTAAGTTCTTTATCTCTGAGTTTTGTCTGCACATTTCACATGTACACACCACAATGTAAATGTCTGACTAATGGATTGATTTTTCTTTTTCTCATTGCCCTGCAGTCATGGTTGACCTCATTGACGAGACTCGGCTTCGTTGCGAAGCTTCACGAAATCAATGGGAGCTGCGGTAAGTGAACTTTAACCTTTTTTTTGGGTCATGCAAGCTGTTGCAAGCATTTTTATTCATTCAATATAGTATGTACAAAAGGGAGCTCCAAAACTTGGGTCGCTTTCACGCAATAAATTCAAATTAAAGATTAGAAAAAATGTGCAAATTTGTATTCATTGTTAGTTATTTTTTTAAAGTTTAACAAAAAGTTAATTTTGATATTTTCATAATAGTTGCCTTACGAATTGGTAAATTTAATAAAAATGTTAAAATGAAATTTGAACTGAACTATAACTATAACTAAAAATATCTCAATTACAAACAAATGTAAAATATTAATAAATATTTGTATAAGAAAATAATCCCTTTAAACCCGATAAGCGCTACCCATATCTCATTTCCTATTCATATGGTAACAATATGATCCAAAGTTTTGTAATAGTTTTAAAGTTGCGCAGACTGTCAGTCAATTTGTTATCAGCTGCAATCCATAATAAGTGAATCAGTTCATAGCAAATCTATTTTCGTTTCAGTTAAATAAACTTGGGCACTAATTTATCGGATTACCTCACGGCACATAAGACTGAATGGGGACTGGATGCGAAAGTGAGCTGAGACTGGCAGGATTTGGTATTTATGACTACTATTCTACTTGCTACAAAGCATCGCTAACGACCCACCAAAATAAACACCAACCACACATAACTAAGTATATCCCAGGCGGCGTACGAAAAGTGTATCATGAATCCCATTTGGTCTTTGTATATACATATATATATATATATCAATATGTCCCCATATCTAGCGAGTAAGTGTCTTTGCAGAACAACCTCATCAACCAAAAACCAAAACCAAACTACAACAAATCAACGCAGCGCTAATCTCAATTTTCTCTATAACTGCCCCCACCCATATATACATATCTATCCATATCAATATCATTATGAAGTGTTTACATTTAACTCATGTGGAATCCGAAACCTTTGCAGCACCCAATCAGCAATATCAAACTGCCTACGCATGCGAAGGTAAGAAACTGACCATCGAGTGTGATCCCGGCGACATCATCAATCTGATACGAGCCAACTATGGACGCTTCTCAATCACCATTTGCAACGATCATGGCAACGTGTTGTGGAGCGTTAATTGCATGTTTGCAAAGAGTCTCACCGTGCTGAATTCCAGGTAACTTTCAGAATAGTCACTGATTGGCATTCAGATATTGTATGCATTACTTTCTTGCCCTCCAGATGTGCTCATAAGCAGAGCTGTAGTGTTCTGGCGGCCACCAGCATGTTCGGTGATCCTTGTCCAGGCACACACAAATACTTGGAGGCGCACTATCAATGCATCTCGGCGGCAAAGACATCCACGACCACCAACCGGCCCAGTCCACCGCCATGGGTGCTGAACAATGGGCCGCCCATATTCGGTAATGGCAGCGGTCTCATACAGCCGCCACCACCGCCACCGCGTCTGCCCACGCTGCCGGGTGTAGTGGGCATTCATGGCATCAACGCCATGCAGCCCACGCATGCCACCCCCAGCAGCAGCACAGCTGCGCTGCCTGGTGGCCGGCTTAAGGGAGTCACTAGCACAACGACCAAGCATCCGGGTGGTCGGCACGATGGACTGCCGCCACCGCCACAGCTGCATCACCATCACCACCACACAGACGAAACAACACCCACCAAGCCAAGCAGCAGCGGCAGCTCGAGCAATGTCACTGCTCCCTCGAACACACGCATCCTCACTGGAGTCGGTGGCTCCGGTAGCGATGATGGCACGCTCCTGACCACCAAGAGTTCGCCCAACCGCACGCCAGGCACTGCAGCCAGTGCCACGAATGGCAGCCTCAATTTGGGAGCTGGTGGCAGTGGCAGCGTGGTGCGCACCATAAATAATATTAATCTGAATGCAGCCGGCATGGCGGGCACCGATGACGAGTCCAAGCTGTTCTGCGGCCCAACGCATGCAAGGAATCTCTTCTGGAACATCACGAGAGTGGGCGATGTCAATGTGCAGCCTTGTCCTGGCGGTGCTGCTGGCATTGCCAAATGGCGCTGTGTGCTGATGAAGCGAATGCCTGACGCGGGCTACGATGAGTATGACGATGATGTGCCTGCCGTGAGCAGCACAACGTCCTTGCCACCGAATGCCGGTGTTGATTGCCTGCAGAACAGCAGCAGTTGCGAGCCACCAGTGAGCATGGCGCACAAAGTCAATCAGAATCAACGACTGCGCAACTTCGAGCCCACCTGGCACCCAATGACACCGGATTTGACGCAATGTCGCAGCCTCTGGCTAAACAGTCTGGAGATGCGTGTCAATCAACGCGACTCCTCGCTAATTTCCATTGCCAACGATCTGTCGGAGGTGACAAGCAGCAAGACATTATATGGCGGCGATATGCTGGTCACCACAAAGATCATACAAACCATGTCGGAGAAAATGTTCCACGACAAGGAAACATTCCCCGATCAACGACAACGCGAGGCCATCATTATGGAGTTGCTGCACGGCGTAGTTAAAACCGGCTCCAACTTACTAGACGAATCACAGCTCTCCTCGTGGCTGGATCTCAATCAGGAGGATCAAATGCGCGTGGCCACCTCGCTGCTAACTGGGCTCGAGTACAATGCCTTTCTTTTGGCCGACACGATCATTCGCGAGCGCAATGTGGTGCAAAAGGTCAAGAATATATGTAAGTATATTCTTACCATCTTACGTTGATAGTTTAGCTATTAAATCATTCAGACAGCATAGTATACATTGTGAAATTTAGAGCACGTCCAGCATCATAGACTTACCCGTATTGCCTTTAATTCTAGTGCTCTCTGTACGCGTCTTGGAAACGAAAACTATCCAAGGCAACGTAGTCTTTCCGGACTCTGATCAGTGGCCACTCAGCTCAGATCGCATTGAGCTGCCGCGCACTGCTCTCATCGAGAACAGCGAAGGCGGCTTAGTGCGCATTGTGTTTGCCGCATTCGATCGCCTAGAATCCATACTGAAGCCCAGCTATGATCACTTTGACTTGAAGAGTGCACGAAGCTATGGTGAGTTCAGAGTTGAGCTAATCGCTTGTATTCTTATTGAAATGCTCCTTTACCTCTTAGTGCGCAACACAGCAATTTTGTCGAATGACAGCGATGCAGCTGGCGGCGAGATGCAGCAGCGCATTCGCATACTCAACAGCAAGGTGATCTCAGCCAGCTTAGGCAAAGGTCGTCACATTCAGCTGTCGCACCCCATAACACTGGTGCTGAAGCATTTGAAGACAGAGAATGTCAGCAATCCCACCTGCGTTTTTTGGAACTACATTGACCAGTAATTATACCTAATAATGCAATAATGCAGTAAAATTTGCTTAACTGCTTCAATATTTAAAACGGTGTTAAGCAAATTTGACTGTCATAATTAATTATAACAATGCTAACATTGAAATTATCTTACAGCGCTTGGTCTGCCAATGGCTGCAGCCTGGAGTCGACGAATCGCACGCATAGCGTCTGCAGCTGCAATCATTTGACCAACTTTGCCATCCTCATGGACGTGGTCGATGAGCATCAGCATTCGCTGTTCACGATGTTTGATGGCAACATGCGCATTTTTATCTACATAAGCGTGGCAATTTGTGTGATTTTCATCATCATTGCGCTGCTCACATTGAAGCTCTTCAACGGCGTGTTCGTTAAGGTAAGAAACGCAAACTCCACGCAGCTGCCGCATCAGCGTGCGGGCAGCAGCAGACGCCAGCAGAATAACATACGCGATCAGACACACGAATCTCTGACACTGACCACGCCCACTGGTCCCAATAATAGCCACAGCAATGCCAACAGCAACAACAACAATATGCAACAGCATACGAACTTTATACAGCACAATTCGATACGCAACTCGCATCGCAACAATTTGAATTACAATCTGCAGCAGCAGTTGCAACAGCAGCAGCAACAACAGCAGGTTGTCGCTGCTGCCGCTGCAGCTGTGGTGCTTTCGCATAGCCATAACAACAACAACAACATGAATCAGCCTCAACGCGGTATGCAAATGAACAATCTGAACTTGAATTTACATTCACATGGCGCACAAGCGACGACAGCAACAGCGACTGCTGCTGCAACAAATACGACAACAGCAGCTGCTGCTGCGGCGGCTGCATCGATTGCCGCTGCGTTGCAGCAACATGCTGCGCATGTGGGTGCTGCAGCTGCCAATGCTGCCGCGGCCAGCAACAACTTGAACATTAGCCACAATTATCTGCAGGCGCGACAACAGTCACAACATCAGCAACAACAGCAGCAACAGCAGTTGCAGCAGCAGCAGCAACATCAGCATGGCCAGCATCCGCAGCACAATCACAATCTGAATGTGAGCGATGGCGACGCAAACAACATAATTATGCAGGCCAATATGGACGATCTGCAGTATAAGTGGTGGTGGTGGTGAAAACAATAAGAAAATATTCAAGAGTAGGCTAGGATATATAGTAAACAACACAATCTGTATGTTAGCTTCTAGGGTACAGATACATAGAGACATAAATAGTGTTTTTTTAGCTAGATAGCTATTTAATTGGAGGATCGCCTAGGCGGCATCCTGCACATGTGATATAATCGATAAGTAATTCAAATTGTAAATGTTAACTTGACTAACACAATTCTAAACCTAACTCTTCCCATACCCAGTTCTAATTAGTTAATAGACTTAGCTTTTGTCGTAGAAATAAGTTTAGCGCATTTTCCATAACTGCCGCATTGGGGGCACTCACTAACTAAAAAATAACATTCTTCATCATAGTTTCCGGCATGTTGTGAGTGCCCCTAATTTTCATCATTTAATTGACTTATTATTTGTATGTGCATTTCATTGTCTAACAACAACTAACTTTAAAATGATTCATATTATTTATGCATTTTGTGTTGTCTTGTCATTTGTTTTTCGTAATTTTCTTTGTGCGTGTGTAATTAATATTAATATTAATAAAAACAAAACAAACGAATGTTTCTAATTCTTTCCTGTACATGTTTGCATTTTGTGTTTATTCATTTTGTAGTTTATATTTGTATATGTTTAGTTGCTTGTTTCGTGTCTTGTTCTACATTCATTGTCTCATATATATATATGCGCTAAATTTGTTGTATTTTAGTCTTTATTTAAAAAAATATCTTTCGACATTTTCACCACCAAACCACCAAAATTATTGTAAACTAAATTAAGCTGCAGCCAGCAACGGGATCAATTGTAAACTATTTTTAATTCCCGCTGATATTCTGCTCGCGTTTCTCAATTATCAATTTTCGTACGAATTTTTCCTGATTTTCCACTTTTCGTTCTCTTCTCTTTTCTCCAATCACGCTCTCTCTGTCTCTGTTTCTGCAGTCTGCACGCACCTCGATCTATAGCAGTATTTACATTTGCCTGCTGGCCATTGAGCTGCTCTTTCTGCTGGGCATCGAACAGACCGAAACAAGCATATTTTGTGGGTTCATTACCGTCTTTCTCCACTGTGCCATACTCTCTGGCACCGCCTGGTTCTGCTATGAAGGTAAGCTCGGGTCGACGAGGCATTCATCTGCTTTTGGTGCAGTCTTGTAACTTGTGTCTCTCCAACTTGATAAATGTAGCGTTCCACTCGTACTCGACCCTCACATCGGATGAGCTGCTACTGGAGGTGGATCAAACGCCCAAAGTGAACTGCTACTATCTATTGTCTTATGGCCTCGCACTCAGTGTGGTGGCCATTTCCCTGGTTATCAATCCCAGCACCTATACGCAAAATGATTACTGCGTCCTCATGGAAGCCAACGCTCTGTTCTATGCCACCTTCGTGGCTCCCGTTTTACTCTTCTTTGTGGTAGGTTCACAAAAGCATTCGACATTGGCATTGCCTAATCTTTGAGTCTTTCAACAGGCGGCCATTAGTTACACCTTCCTGTCGTGGATCATCATGGGGCGCAAGAGTCGCACCGCCCTCAAGACCAAGGAGCACACTCGCTTGGCCAATGTGCGGTACGTCGATTGCAGCTGAATTCCATCTTGAAAATATTCTTACTTTTGTATAATTTATTTAGCTTTGACATACGCTGTTCCTTTGTGTTCCTGCTGCTGCTGAGTGCCGTCTGGGGCTGCGCCTATTTCTATTTGCGTGGCGCCAAGCTGGATGAGGATGTGGCCGGTGTCTATGGCTACTGCTTTGTGTGCTTCAACACGCTGCTGGGCCTCTACATCTTTGTGTTCCACTGCATACAGAACGAGAAGATACGTCGAGAATACCGCAAGTATGTGCGTCAGCATGCCTGGCTGCCCAAGTGCTTGCGCTGCTCCAAAACTTCCATTTCCTCTGGCATCGTGACTGGCAATGGTGGCGCTGGTATTGGCGGCACTGCGGCCAATTCCGCTGGCACGCTGTCCAAGTCAAAGTCCAAGCTGCCGCTGGGCACAAGCGATGAGGGTCGCGACGACCAAGAGCAGCAGCAACAACATGAACTGCCAGCCACCGAGGATGCCATTATCATGGGCGCCGGCTCCGACTGTGAATTGAACGAGGCGCAGCAACGACGTACGCTCAAGAGCGGCCTCTTAACCGGCAGCTTGCAGCCAGCTCCCGTCGGCTCGGTTGTCCTTGAGAGGGGCACTCTTCGCTCGGCAGGCATAGCCAGCGTTGGTCATGCCTCGCCCACGAGTTCGGCTGGTTCCACGCACCTCATCTTCGCACACAAGCAACAACAACAGCAGTTGCAGCAGCAGCCAGGCGAAGCCTATTATCATCAGCCGGATTACTACAGCTGGAAGCAGGCACCGCAATCGCAACGAGAGTACTACAACAATGCTGGCGGCACGATGGGTGCAGGCGTCGGTGCAGGAGTCGGAGGCGCATCTCCGCAGCAAGCGCATGAGGTATTCTACTGGACACAGAAGCACAACAACCAGCATGGCAAGAAGAAACGTGGCGGAGGTAGCGCTGTGCCCGCTTCACCCAGCGGATCGTTGCACAGTCGTGCTACGGCCGCGTCCCAGGTGCTGCTCTACCCATCGTACAAGAAAACCAGTGGCATGAAGCAACCACCGCCAGGACAGCAAGCCTATCCACATTATGCCGAGGCACTGGATCCGCCCAATGCTGCCTACTATCAGCAGCAACTGCAGCAGCAGCAACAACTGCGCCAGCAACGTCAGCAGCAGCAACAACAACAGTTGTCCTCGGACGAGGAGCAGGCGGAACAGCATGCGCATCTGCTCCACTTGCAGCATCAGCAGCGACGGGCTGGCGCACAGCAGCTGCCAGCACCGCCGCCGCATATGGCGCAGTATCAGCAGGAGTTGATGGCGCAACAACAGCGCCAACAACAACAGCAGCAGCAGTTTAGAAATAAGCATTCCAACTGTGATCTTAGCCAGCAGAACATGGGCTTAGGCATGACCATGGGCATGGGCATTGGCATGGGCGATGCCTATTACAATCAAGGCGGCGATGGCGGTCCCGTTTACGAGGAGATCTTGAGTAATCGCAACTCGGATGCCCAGCACTACGAAGTGGGTGACTTCGATGTGGATGAGGTGTACAACAACAGCGTTGGCACCGGCGTGTTTAACAATATGCGCGCCGCTGTGGTTGCCGGCGGCAGTCGCTATGGTGGCAGCCTCAGTGGTGGCAGCGTCTCCTCCAGAAATAAGCAACAACAGCAGCAGCACCAACAACATCAACAGCAGCAGCAACAGAAACAACCAGCACGACGTTGTGCCGCCGATGATGACGATGACGACGATGATGATGACGAGTATGATGACGAGGTGACGGCAGCGGATCAACTGCACGACAGCGTCTGTGATGATGAGGATAATGAGAGCGATCTGGAAGATGATACGCATGGACTGCCGCCCCAAAGTGATGAGCGCATGCGTCGCCTAATGGCGCTTCAGGACGAGGACTTTAAGCGGCGGTTTCAGTAAGTGGCTATAACTCTCTCTTTCATTCCAAGTTTGGGCTTACTTATAGTTTTGCAATTTTTTTGTAGACGCCAACAACGCAAGAATGCCATGCCCATAGATTATGGTGCGTCTTCGCAATCCGCAGCAGCAGCCGCTGCAGCCCATCAGGAGCATAATAATGCGGTTTTTGGGGTTAGCGGCGGCGTTGGTGAGGGCTCCATGCGTGGCGCATACCGGCAACAACAGCAGCAGCATCAGCAGCAACTGAATGCCAAGTCACCGAGCGCACGCTTGGCGGTAAACGAGCTATTTGGCCATGGTAATGTCGGACCGCCGCTGCCACCGGCCAACCAGCAGACGCCAGCACAAAAGCGTCAGCAGCTTCAAAAATTATCACCACAGTCCACAACATCATCGTCGTCGCACACATCGCACAGCAACCCGCAACATGCTCCTCCTGCACACCACCTACAGAGCCAGCAGCAGCAACACCATCATCCCCATCCACAGCAGCCGGCACGTCACTTATCGGCCATGCTGGATGAGAACAATACGGTGCGCTGCTACCTGGAGCCGTTGGCCAAGTAAGACAACCACAAAGACAACAACTGGATGGATTGATTGCATGGCAGGCAGGCAAAGAGCCGATCGTCGTCTTAGGCAAAAATTGTAGCTTAGGTTTAGCTATACCTCTAGTATTAGTCATTAGTCGAAATATGGAGCATTGTGTGAAACAACATGCTGTCATGTCATGCTATACGTGCAGTGATTCGAGAATCCCAAAACTTTATATATGTATATGTAACTCAATTAGACCATAGGCTAAAAACCAACCAACCAAGGCAACCAATGCGGAGCAAGCTAAACACAATATGCAAATGGAATGGATATTGATATTCAAATTGATATTGTCGAAGCTCTCAATTTATACCAACCCAAGCAACTCGATATATATAAATGTATGTACTGTATGTATATGAATAATGTAATACTAATACTATGTAATGTATAACGTATGTGAAGCGCATACATGTCACCCACATGCCATTTTTAAGTAGTTTACCAATAACTATGCATAAATTATAAGATCTGAGAACTGTATGTAAATGATATATATATATATTATATTTAGAGCGAGGAGCATATTATATATTTTATGTAATTTATAAGGCGACTATTGTTTATTTAATGATGCTTTCTCTACACCGATTAAGAACTTAAGCTTGAGATTTGTTTCGAATGGCGAGTAACCAAAACCTCTATCCCAAAATAATGCATACGCAAAGTGCTGTAAATGAAGCGAAGATGTTAAAAATTCTTCAGCCAGCCTGGTCGCAAAATTGCGAAACAAATCATAGGCACATTGTTTTTTTATTTTGTATTTCCTGATTGCATTTGTATGCCATTTGTTATTGCATTTCTTTTGAACGACGTATTTTAAGAGAACCAGCAAAGCATTTCAAGTGTACATTTTCAAGAATATGCTTTAAGCACAGATAACGTATATAGGACATTTATTTTGTACTTTATTTTTTTGAAATAAAGAGCATTAGAAGATCGCTTTATTATATGTACGAGACAAAGAAATGTTATTGCTATATATGAATGTCTTTAGAAATACTTAGCATTAACAGTCATGCTAAAAAAAATATCTCCTCTTCAAAATGGGAGAAAGGCCCTAACAGTAACATATACCTACTTATATAGCAAAAGAAAAAAGATTTCAACCAAACCTCACTTGTTATCTAGGAACTAACTGTAAAACTCTTTAAACTAGCCAACACTAACAAAACTGAACTATCGAGAGACACCTTTATTTCCCTAAATAGCTCTAGAGGATTTCCACGCAAGTGTACAAAACCAAATAAAGACAACTAAAATTAAAGTGCAAAAACATAATAACACTAAATATTACGTATCTATCATACGAAACTAATCATTAACTAAATATGAACTGCATGCACAGCTCATCCTCCCGCAGCCCCAGCTCCACCCCCCCCTGCATTAATACAAATTATAAATAAACAATTGCCTATTTCAAATGCCAGTTAGAACACAGCAAATGAGAAACCAAACTAATTATGAGCACCAATACACCGAAAATTACTTCTAAATCACAAGCTGCTCCTAATTTTTATAAAATGAAACCAAACAACAAAAAAAGGTCAAAGAAAAGAAACGTAAATTTACTAACAGCATTACATTTAAATATTAGGAGTAAATGAATGAATTGCAAAATGGAAAAGGGCGGTGACATTACTGCAGACAGTAGAGCTAGATGAAGAGAACTAAATAAAAATCTATATTAAAAACTGAAATATTGAATGTATAGTGTTGCGCCTCCTAGTACTTTACATATATTGAACAAGAAAATATATATAGCTGATATAAGTATATATGTAAATGTATATTTATGATTATATTGCGAAAGCAAAGCAAATGCCGATATCTACAAACTTCTTTTTGTCTCTACATGTTTACTTTTGGATGAAAATGTAACAATTACATGCAAATAACAAAGATGAGATAAACTCAAGCAGTATGGAATAAAAATGTTAATGTACACAAATTTTCTAATTAAGACAAATAAAACAAATTATAAAATTGAGTGCGATTTAATACAAGTTTGGGTTTTAAAATTATCTCACCCGCGAAAAAAAAATTCAAACCTCCAAATTGCAATCGTTATCGTTATTTTGATAGCCCTGGTCTGTTTTTATGTGGCAACCCTAACATCTGTGAGTTGCCGTTGCGTGACGTCACTTGGATTTAGTCAACATTTTAGCAAAACAATGGCCGAGTTTCAATGGCCATGGGAGTATACATTTCCACCTTTTTTCACGTAAATATCGAATATCATTGAAAGTGATGTTCACCAACTAAATTGTTTTGCCTACAGCCTGCAGACACATGATGAAACACGCCAGCAACAGCTTAAGGTCTGGGCAGATCTCTTTCTCAAATACCTTAAACATACAAATCAATTTCTGCTTGGCATAAACGATCAAAACTTGCCATTGTTTTGCAACGAGTCGATCAAACGTCGCCTGTCCTCAGAACTAATATTGCTCATTCTGGAGCATCTGCAGGGCACTGGACATGCTGCGCCGCTGGACAAGAGGCGTCACGAATGGCAGGTTTATTGGTTTACTCTGGAGGAATATGGAAACATGGTCTACGACTGGATTCAAGAGACGGGACAGACAAATAGCATATGCACGATTTACGAAATAGCCTCTGGGGAAAGTACCTCTCAACTCGAATTCCATGGCGTGGACGAAGCCGTGCTTCTCAAGGCGCTGCGCTTGCTCGAAGAGAAGGGCAAATGTGAGCTGATTGAAATGGATGGAAGTCACGGCGTCAAGTTCTTCTAATTGTATGTGCGTGTGCTTGTTTTTTGAATTTGCTTAGCTTTTAATACAAAGTGACTTCTATTCCTGTGTAAATATTCTTATCATATATTTGCAGGATATGCCCAGAATTGAACAAAATCATATAAATTAAAATGTAATTGCATTTATCACATGAAAACAATTCATCGATATCTTTATTATTTCGATTGTTGCTTAGTAGGGCTGGCGAATATTTTCAAAATATCGTTTCGATGAAATTTTCTTGTTTGAAAAAACATCAAATTTATATTTATACAATACATTCAATATTTCTAATATTTTTTAAAAATTGATTTGTTTATTTTTAAATATTACTATTTTAAGAAGAATTTAATTATTGTAATTTTTATATATATTGAGATTCCAAATTTCGATGAATGGGTTTCCGTCATAGTGCTTCGGGTGGAAATCGCAACCACACATTTTATTTCCCATGATTGTCGTTCTGAAGGCACTGAAGCCATGATACAACAAGTAAGAAAGCTACAGTCGAGAGTGTAAGATTCCCGCAACCCATTTCGAGAAAAAACAAAAAACTTAAATGATATTTGAACAAAAAATATACTAACGAAATATACTGAAACAAAATTCGTTATTATTTACGACGAAAATCCTTCCAAAAACGTTAATATTAACGACGAAATCCCTTCCCAAACCAACGTCGATCTGCTGAAGTACCAAGGGAACATAATCGAGTAGCAAATAGATTTGCCAAAAATTTAAATTTTCAGAGGCTTGGCGGGTTTTTCAAAATTGAATTTGAATAAAATACGTTAATAATCTCGACGAAATTCCTTCCCGAAACCCACTAGGAGATTACCCGGATGATTGGCTTAATATAGATATTTCAAAAATATGTAGATAAAAAAAAGTTTTACTTCAAAATTAGAATATATTTTAAAATTAAGAATCTTGACATAAGATAGTCTTTAAAAAAAAATATTAATTTCAAATTAAAAACTATTTAAAATTAAATTATGAAAACAAATATAATTCTTTTTTTGTTATTGAATCATGCACTGAGACGGGACGACCGGGACGACCGATTTGCTTGCAATCCATAACATTAACGCAGTTTGCGGCTAGTTAAAGTATAGCTTTTTTTCTTAATTTTCAGACTCCCTCATAAACGAGTTTATCACAATATAATTTATGGTTAAAATATCAAAAATAAAAAAATCGTATTCATACGATAAGAAAAAATTATCCTGACATAAACATGTCATATACAAAAATATTATCGATATATTGATATTTTGATATATTTTCAACAGCCCTGGCATTCAAAAGTACGGTCACACCACCAGCATCACCTCTACACAAACTTTTTGTTTGTTTGCATGCAGCCGCCAATTTTATTTTAATTTTGAAGAGAAAACAACACAATGGTAGTTAAAGAGCACGTAGTCAAGACATTCACTAATCCGGCTGCAATTGATTTCAGAGCGTTGACGACTTGGTGCGCGACCAAACGCGTCTACTGAACATGCAGACGGTGCTGCAACATGCGGCAATCGCTTCACTCACTTGCACCGGACCACGAACTCTGGGCCCCGATCGAAAGCCTTTGCGGCTGGAGGTCAAGCACGATGTGCTGACAATTCTGCCAGTCCACGCCAAAGAGACAAGAACTGAGCAGCCGCCAGCGGCTGAGCTGGTTGACACCAGCGTATTTCCCGATGCCAACATCATAAACGCGAGCATTGTAAAGCGAGAACTTGCCGAGGAGTGCAAGCGAAGTGTGAGGCTGCAATTGCAGGCGATTAAGGAGCGACAACAGAGCGAGTTGAATGGAAAGCATGCGCAGCAGCGCCAGGCAGAGCAACAACAGTTGATGGCGCATAGTCGCGTGCAGCGGAAGGAGAATGACAACCTGCTGCAGCAACAGGCCGAGCAATTGGCCAAATCCGAGCTGGAGGCACAGCAACGGGAACAGCAGGCGCTTCTCAAGCGCAACAACCAAAAGCTGCTGCTGCTCACCATTGAAGGCGTCTCCCGTTGCCACAGTCGCTTCTGCAGCAAATACGAGACGGTGGCGCAACTGCTGCTCACATTGGACACCGAGAGTGTCCAGGCGTGTGCAGCGATCAATCAAGAGTTGCGCGAGCTTGCGCAACTGTTCGATCAGCTGGTTGGCAAGATTAAGAGTGACAGCACGGAGGCGCTGGAGCTGAATAGCATATTCACAGCGGAACAATATTGCCAGAGTTTGGACAAGCTGGAGGTGAAGCTGCATCAGCAGCTAACGGAACAGGAGCAGCAACAGCTCATCAAGGCCAAGCAACAGGCGGAGGAAAAAGAAAAGCAACGGCTGCTGCAATTGGAGCAGCAACGTCAGAAGAAACAAGAGGAGCAGCAACAGCAAGAACAGAAGCATCAGCAGGAGCTGGAGGCGCTACTCAAGGCCGCTGAGGCGACAGCAAAGCCGCAGGAAGCGGACACAACGACGACGGGAAGCGCGCCAGTGCCGGTGCCAGGAACAGCAGCGGTCGCCGCTGCAGCCACTGCGACTGTAACAAGCGGCATTTCTAGCAGCTATGTTCATGCCACACGCCTGGCCTTCTACAATGAGATCAATGCGCTGTACCAGAGCAAAGTGGACGCAGTAAAACCGCTGCAAACGGACGAGGCGTGGAAAAAGTATCGCACCAATTGCCAACGCACAATCAACGTTCCCCTGAACGCCATCACGGCCAGCAGTCCACAGCATCTTACCACCAACTTTGACAAGCTGTACAATTTCTTTGCCGGCCAGCCGGTGAGAACAATGGATGGCAGCAGCATCACCATCAATGATCATCCGTTGGCGCGCGACTATTGCATACTGCTGATGGCCAAGAAGTTTGTCAGCCAAACGGACACCGCCATTTCTAGCAATCCGCAAGCCGCCTTCCCGTTCGCCTCGGTGATCAACACATTCTGGAAACTGCTGCCTGATTTTGGCAAGATCTTTCTGGCCTACATGTACAAGGAGTCGCCGTACCTGGTGCCGTATGTGATACCCCAGCAACCGGATCAAACACCCGAACAGTACCTCAAGACAATGGGCTATCGACTGTCCGACAGCAATGAGCTGGAAAAGCCGGACATGTTCCTCAAGCGCCAAACAGGCATTTCTCGTCTCTATGCGGCGGTCATCATCACGCCCAGTCGGAAGGTGGATGGCCCTGCTCAGTGCTTTGGCCTGGAGGAGGCGTGGCGTTGGCTCACACACATTATGGTCGTGAAGCCATTGCCCGATATTTGCGCCACAATGATCATGGAGATGCTGCAGACCCTCGGCTTCGAGCTGTGGAGAGCATACGGACAGAATTTCCTAAAGCTGCTCGTTTACATACAGACCGTGTATATTCCGCAGCTGGCGGCGTATGATGAGGGTGGACCCAAGACACGACTGGAGATGCTGCTGTCGAAATTTTTACGTGAACGTCAGATCCCACAAGCGGTGGGCGTTTTGCCGCCTGGATTTTGGTAGAACTATGAATGCCAAATCTATGTTTAGTAGTTAGTAGTCAATGCATTGTAGTGTTGCAATTTTTGTGTCGAGAGATTCAAAGATTATTATTTGACTTTGAATCGGCTGTCGTCATTTGAATTAGTTTAAAATTAATAATTTCCTGTTAATATATATTGTCAAAATTATCGTAAAGCAAAAAAGAGAAAAAAACATGGTTCGAAATACTGCCAAGAAAGCGAATTTAAAAGGCATCGACTACAAAAACCGCAGCTTGCGCTATTGTCGCAATCCATTCCTGATTTTCCTGCAACACTTGCGTCACCTCGACAAGGACGAAGAGGATCGATTGTCCGCCTACGAGAGCACTGCGGTGGCCAGTTCTATTTGGAATTGTTTGTCAGCCAAGCAAAAGGAACCTTATGTGCGGATTGCTCAGAGATTTTGTAGGTTTTATGAATCGCGAGCTAGGAAAATCAAATTCGTTATGCGTGAGGCGAGGAGAATGAAAGACATCAATGACATTGTTCAACTATCGCTACACGTCCATCGATGGAATCAACATGCGTTGGATAAGATCTTTGCGAATGGAGATCCACTTGAGTGTCTATAATTAATTTCGATATAAATATTCTACCAAGCCGAGGGCCTTAGCAGCCAGTTTGTTAATAATTTTAATTATAACTAATTTAAATAAATAAATTTCGATAATAAATGTAATGAATTGAATTGTTAAGTTTTCTCATTTCTCATGAACATTAAGAGGCTCATAGCATTTTAAAGCCACAATTTTATTGATCGAAAGTTGCGAAAGGCAAAAATCATTTGATGAACGTTATATGCAATTGAATATCAAACTATAACAAAGCGTTCGCGGCTCTCGTTGATTGCGCTTGCGCCTAATCCTCATCATCATCATCTTCGTCGTCATCGTCAAGATCTAAATCATCCAATTCGCCTGCCAAATCCAAATCGGTAAACAAATCTTTGTTAATCGCGGGCGCACTGTCGACAGAGCTTGTTGCAGCAGCCGCTGCATCTTCGGCTGCTGCAGTTTTGGCTGCCTCCTCGGCCTGGTCAAGTAATCTTGTGCTGGATGCAATAGTGCCAGAGCCATCAACCTCCTTGGCAGCCAACGAGAGAGCGGCCAAATCGAGCTCTTTAAATTCAACAACATTCTCATCGTCGTCGTCTTCCCGCTTGTACATATCGAAGGCTGCGTCGCCGTCCTCCATGGGTCCATCGTCGACCAGATCGGGATTGAAGCTGAACATTTCGCGACCAGAGATGCCGAACTGTTTGCCCTTGCTGAAGTCGCTCTTCTTGCGCTCCTCTTCGGCGGCCAGCTTCGCCTTTTTCTCCTGCAGCTTGCGCTTCTTCCAGGCGAGGAAGGACTCCAGTGTGACGCGCGTCTGATTGGGGCCCAATGCGTTACGCTCCTTCTCAATCAGATCTTCCAGCGAAATCTCCGTTGGTTTATCCTCCTTCTTTTTGTCGCGCTTCAGCACATAGCCGGGAGGCAACGCATGGCGATAGATGCACTTCTCGCCGTTGGGACATTCCCAGAACCAGCCGTATTTGGACTTCTCAACAGCCTCCAGGAAGTATTTGCAAATCTATGTAAACAATTTTGTACAATAAGTTGCAATTTTAGAAAAATGTTTTTTTCATTTACAATTTCCGTGGTTGGTCGTCGCTTCTCCGCCGAGTGCTTCTTGTCCACCACCTCCTTCAGCTTGGCATCGTCCCAGTTGGTCATGGGATCATCCTCGCCATCACGCATGTCCACATACATGGAGCGCTTCTCCACTTTGTTCTCCAGCGACAGATCGTGCGAGAATTTGCACTTGTCTCCCTTGGTGCAAGTGCCCTGCTTAAAGAAGGCGCACACCACCGACTTGGGATCCGTGCCCTTCTCCACCTTCTGGGCCTGCACCGGCTTGAAGATCATGGCCAGTTCACGCTGATCCGCCAACTTCTTCTCCTTCTCCTCCTTGCGCTTGTCGCCATCTGCTCGAGGATGATGTCCGCCGGCCTGCACTTGTTTCTGTACTTGCTGGATGAACTTCTGCTGCTTGGTGCCCTTCTTGTTTTTCAGACCAAACGTTTTGTCCTGTTAAAATGTTGAAATTCTTTCATTAATTTCCTGTTGACGTTGTCTTGAGGCAAGTTTGTCGTTGTCGTGGTGCCTGTATTGAGGTTATGTTTGACCTGCAGACGTGAAACTTTTTGTTTACCTCAATGACTTTCTCCTTCTTCTTTTGCTCCGTCTTTTTGCTAGGAGCAGGCGCCTTTTTCGGTGGCATTTTGCTACAACAACAAATTTAACAAACTGAAAATAAAATCCGAGAATTCACAGCTATTTGTTATAAATTATAGCTGGATCGTAGAGGTGGAGAAACGCCGATGACACTATCGAACCTTCTCTAATTTGGTTAAGTATCGATTTGATAATGTAAACATCGATGTTTTACTGCAGCCAAATTAAAAATTTGCGTATTATAAATTGTTTATTATTATATAGATATTTATTATTGGAATAAGTTCAGATTTGTTTTAAATATTTTATTTGATATAAATTATAGCCGGATACATATGGAATTCGCCAATAAAAGCACACTGAATGAACCTATCGATATTTCAACTACACCCTGTGCTTACTCGATTCTGTTTTTTTTTTTTGCAAATCTGGCAGCGCTATGACACCGCTGGAGTATACTTGTGCAGATTCGTTTGATCAAAATACCGCTACTCGTTTAATTTTTTTAACGGAAAAAAGGTAGGATGGATATTTAAAAAGCACGTAATTAACAAACTGATTAAATTACGGGCATTTTACACGCGTTCTAAAATTTCGTGTAATATCTATGAATCTATTTCAGTAACTTTGAATGTCATCATATCCTCATTATTTAATTAAAACTTAAAATACCTCCAAAAGCATAAAGTTGCTGAACATTTTAAAATCCATCAACTCTTTCCTTGCTCACTGCCAAGCTGCGACAGAAACATAACAAATAACATGAACATATTTGAAGGAAATATAAAATATTAATTTTAAGAGTTGAGCCCTTTTTCCTTGACTTTTCAACGTTATATATTATTTTAGTCAGTCAGAGGTAAATTAAGCAAAGTTGCTGAACATTTTAAAATCCATCAACTCTTTCCTTGCTCACTGTCAAGCTGCGACAGAAACATAAATAATAACATGAACATATTTGAACATATGTTTGCACTTGCACACATGTTTGATTTGTATTTATTTATTATGGTTGTGTCTGTCCGTTTTTTATTACGAATATGTATTTTGAAATGTATGTGTGTATGCCCACTTCAGCGCACATGTTCAACTTGTACATATTTCAATTATCTTCTCAGCACATCTCTCTCTCTCTTCTCGTAGCCAATGCTGAATTTGTTTTCAAAGATCTTTTCACTCACACTCACGCTCTCACATTGATACACACAAGCACATGTGCTCGCTCTTCGTGGGTGGCCTTTAATTCGTCGCTGCGTCATGGGTGGTCTATCGCTGTGTCTGTGTGTGTGTGACGACTGAGGCTCTCTCTATCCATCTCTCACCATCTCTGTCTGCCTCTGCCTTTGCCTGAGAGTGAGTGCTGTGTGTGCGTGTGTGTGTGAGAGTGCCCCCATTGATCATTTTCTTCGTTCGTTTGATAATGCGTGACGCTTTCATATGTAGTATAGCGTTCTCGCTCGCACTAATTTATGCTTTGCGGTAGACATTTTGATCCTTCTGCGTCTTTTATTCGAGCATAAAATTAGCAATTATTTGTGTGTGTTTTTTTTTTATTGGCTTCTGGGCGCCCTCAGCATGCGAAGCGATCTGTGTGTGGTCTGAAATTACGAGTTTAGCTTTTATTCGAAAACAAAAACAAAAACAAGCATTTTTTTATTTGCCATTTGGATTTTGATTTTCTTTTTTCTAGGAAGAATTGTGTGTGCAAAATCGTTAAACATGTTTTTATGGTGCGCTTTATGGCTTTGCTTTGTTTTTACATATCAAGCAAAAGAGTTCTATAGAAATTGAGGCATGGGAACTTAAATGGTTTTTAGGCGAATCTTTGCTGTTGACCCAACGGATTACAAATTCAAATATGCCCGCCAGCAGTTATTAAAATTATGACAAGCAGTAGCAGTAAATGTTGTTGGCAACACAAGAAAACCGTTTCGCATGCAATGTTGCCAACAATTATTTGTGTTGTTGACAGCAAGACAGATAACGTAGCAGCAGCAATAATTTGCATCACAGCGCAGACGAAGACAACAACAGCAATAATATTGCTGCTGCTGTTGTTGCTGCTGCTGCTGTATAATTTACAGCGTGAAAGATCAAAAACAAGGCGCAACAGAGATGAGCAACATGTTGCCAATGCTTCGCTTCTGACAAGTTAGTCCACAGAACTGAGGAACTGAAGAACTGCAGAGCTGCTGCAACTTGGCGGCGATCTCTTGGTGGTCTCTGCTGCCAATAACCCGCTGCATGTTGTTGCGGTTGTTCAAGTCTCTTTGCCAGCCATCTTCAAGTGCAGTTGCTGCTGCTGCTGCTGCTGCTGTCAATCTTTGGCGAAGGCAAATGTTGCTACTGTTTTCTTATTGTTGCGGCTGCGCACAGCAAGTGTGTGTTTGTGCAAGAGAGAGAGAGACACATGCAGCTTATAATTGCATATAGCGCCAGTTGCAGTTCCGGTCGGTTGAGTTTTTCCCTGTTCAGCTGCATGTTGCTGCTGCTGCTGCTGCACGCGCTTTCTTTTTTGCGGCGCCGCCACAGTCTGCCCGTGTCTGTGTGTGTGTGTGTGTGTGTGTGTGATTGGTGAATGGCATGTTGCCACCCAAGTTGCCAACTGCGCCTTGGTTGGCTGCTTCGACTTAATAGCCGCTTTCATTGGCCGAAGCTTGAACATTCAATCAGCAGACCACACACAGAGCGCGACTTCGTGTTGTTGCCGACGCGACCAGCGTCGCAGTCGCCGTCGCAGTCGAGAGCGGCAGCAACATTGAAATCGTTTATGCAACAACTCAGCAAAGCACCAAACGGTAGCCATTCTTAATTACAACAACAGCAACAGCAACAACAGCAACAGTCACATCAGCGAGATGAGCGTTCAATGCTGGGCCCATTAAGATAAATCGGAAACGGATATCGCTAATGAAAAATTTCCATATTTATGTGGCGATAAAAACGCTACAACAGCAATAGCAACAACCTAAATTGTGTGTTGCTCGTTGCTCGTTGGCCACCAACAACGACAACTTGGGCGGCCAAAGTTGTGCTTTTTTTTTGTAGCTATTTCTTATGTGTTTCTAATTGTTTTTGTTGCTCGTGCTTCTCGGAATATTTATTGATATGGGTGTCGTTCCAATTGTTTGATGAAATTCAATAAGTTAACCCGAATAAGTTTATTCATAGATTGTAGTTAGTTTTAATACCCTGCACTCCATAAGAGTGGGCATGATTGATGTTCAGACTTCGAGATTTTTAAATTAAAATATTAAAAATACCAAATTAAAGAAATACGTTTTTTTGTATTGTTTTAAATATAGGAAAATAGTATTAATTTTTAATCGGGTCTCAATAATATTAGCTATCTCGTGAATCTTAAAGTTTTTTTAAGAGATTAAAATTTTTCTAAATTCCTTTTTAAATTTATAATTTATTCTCATTTAATTTAATTTTATATTTTTTTTTTCCAATCTTAATATTATATTGTAATTTCTCAAAATTTCGCAAAATAATATAAATATAAGACATGAATTACTTTTAAATGTATTTATTTTTTTGCTTTTATAATGGATCACTTTTAGATTATTCTTTAATCTTTAAGTTGTTATTTATTAAGCTGCAATTATGCAATATTTAAAAACTAATTATTTCACAAATTTCAGATAAGCCTAAAAGTGAAAGGCAGGCGTATACTCTAAATAAGATCATTAAAGACATCGTAACATAAGCTGCTTTAACAGGTATGTTAATGAATTGAAGTGCAATTGTACAACTACAGGGTATCGCGCCGTTATAATTCAAGATCTCTGCGCTCTATACTTAAGTAGATTAATTGCTTGCGATGTACCAAGGCAATATTTGGAATGCGAATGGGGCATTGGGCATGTTAATGGGCAATGAAGCCCATTTTGGGGATCGAACAGCAATACGATACAATTGTTTAGGGGCATGAAATTGGCCGGACGCCCAAAATCGAACAGAATGAAATTAAATGAAATGAAATCAATAAAGCTGAAAACTAATTGAAATCAAACAGAAAATAATGATTCCTAGACGGTCGGCCATAGAAAATTAGCTATTGCTCGTCCAAAAATATTTTCAAAAATTATTTTCTTTATGGCGACCGCGACGCGACTCGATTATGGAGAGCACAGGCCACCAACGACGACGACGCCGACGACGACGCCGACGACGACGACGACGCTGCGATGGGGCCGCCATCAGCGACGCCATAATAAATGATTGATCGAACTAACTCTGTGTGTGTGAGAGAGAGAATCTGTGTGTGTATGTGTGTGTGTGTGTGTGGGGATTGCTTTGCGGCGTTGGCGGTGCCGTTTGATTGATGCGCTTTTGGTGCTGCGTCTGTGACGGCGGCTCGGATTTATATTTTTTTTCACGCACTTGGCTGATGTTGTCAGTGTTGTTGTTGTTGTTTTTGGCATCTTTATGCTTCAACACAACTGTCAAAAGATTTGCCCACAGCAATGGCAACGGCAACGGCAACAACATCAGCATCGCTGTTCTGTGCTGTTTGCAACATGCTGTGATTTTTATCGCCGTCACACACGTCGTGTGTGGTCTCAGCCCAATCCATGTCCAGTTCCAACATTGCCTGCCACTTCAAGTTGCCTGCCACAGCCAAAGAGTCGAGTCGACTCGCGTCGCGTCGAGTCGAGAGTTGTCGTTGTCTCTGCTCTTGCCCTGCCTGGGATTTGGGTTCGGAATTGGAATTGGAAATTGAAATTGGTATCGCGAGGATTGGGATTGTGCATCGATTGCTCGTGTTTCACGGCAATCGCCGAAGATGCCAATGCTCAATGGCCATAATTAATTGGTCTGTTAACTTTATGTGAGCATTAAGGCAGCGCATATGTTATGCTCAGAACAGATATCCTGTTGGCGGCGTTGTCATATGGAATTTCACAGTCCCATTGACCTTGCCATAAATCTGCCAGGGGCTCAACAAACTCCAAAATCCAAACGGTCATCTCGTTAATGGGCAACGTCAACAGCTATAAAGCAACAACAACGGCCACAAACAGACCAAGAAGATGCCAACGAGGTCACAACAGTCGACACGGCCATTAAAAGTGAGTCCAATGCTTTTCCCTGAAACCATTGCACATGGAGTACGAGCACATGCAAAGGTCACAACACACACACCACACACACATCTCGAATAAACACACAACACGTGCTATTTATAGGGAAAACGGGCAGTCAACTACTTTGTTACTTGCAACTGGCCCTTGATGATATATGAGCCGGTGGTCGCTCAGTTTACACGGCTCGTTGCCATTTGCATGTCAACAGCAATAATAGTGGAAAAGTTACCATGACGGGTTCTGTGGGTAAATAAAAACCATATGGGGGCCCAGCACCAACTGCAATTGGTTTTTTTTTATGCTGGAAAATCGAGCATTGGAAATATGGCTGATCATTAAAACGATGTTGAACACATTTAAGAGTTTGTCAATGTATCTTTGGGTCAATAGCAATTCAATGCGATCGTCAATTGATTTTCTCAAAATCGTAAAAATATTTTATATTTTCCATATACTTATGTCCAGGGGTGAGACAGAAATCGCTTATCAAACACGTGAGAAATTTAATCTGGCAAGGTGTCAGCTCTAAACAACCATGTTGGAAAATGTTTATAAAACCGCTTAAAACCCTGTATATATTTTTGTAACGATTGGTTTTGATAAAAATGTTCTAGTTCATATATTCGAAATTATTTTAAAATGTTTACGTAATCATTTTTGAAGATTTTTGAAATTTGCTACTTGCACTGGCTTTTAAGAAATGTAAGAAAATAATACAGTTAAAGTACAATTTAATACCAATGTAATCTCTTAATAAATAAATAAAAAATATTCTAATCGTATAATGACAAAATTGAACCCAGAAGATACATTTTCACATCAAGACAATAATTCTAGAACAATTGTAGATTCGACACTCTTGTTTTCAGTTGTTGTAAGTTTGAGAAACATTTGCATCTTAAATTTTATGTTAATTCAAAAATGTTTTGTGAATGAAATCTTGTTTCAATAATTTTGTTGAGATTGAAATATTCCCAGTTTTATTTATGATTTGCGAATATATCAACAATGATTAGCAATTTGTCTAATTATCAAAGCATTTAATCCTTCGCCAAGCTTATTGAAAAGATCGATTGTCCTGTGATTAGTTGTGCCTCCCTGTTCAATATGGAAATTATTTGCATACTCTATTGGACAATTTGCATTTTCCAGCATCTCATTTACCCTTTGATGCTGCGTGTTGGCAGCGCTGTTAAATTTCGCTTTTCTTCATGCTCAATTCGCATTATTGATGATTGCTCAATCACATGGCTCAACAGTCGCTGGTGGGTTGGTTCCGTGGCCCCAGACGACGCCTTGGTTTGCTTTTGGTTGCTCGGTTTGGCTGCCAAATTGCCGAGTTGCCCAGTTGCCCAGTTGCCAGACGACCACCATGATCATTATTTCAAATTTAACGCAGCGAGCTGCGACGCCGCACGGTGGCAGTTTGCCCGCCTGACAGTTGTGGCAAAGGAGGAGCAGAGCTGCCAGGGTGGTGGGGGGTGGAGGGGAACAGGAGGAGGGAGGCAGACAGCGCCGCACGCGGTCCGCGGCTTAAGATCAAAGCAAGCGCCAAAATGAAAATTATTACAAAGTGATGTAGCATGACTAAATACAATTTTATGTAGGCATTTTTTTCATCTGGTTGTTGCTGTTGTTGCTGTTGTTGTTAGTTGTATTTCTACACTCCATCAGCAGCGAGCATGCGAGGGGCAGAGGGCAGCAGGAACTGAAGTTGATGCTGGGGACGCATCAACTGGACTGGCGTACAGGAGCCATAAAATGGAATTACACGCATTTACACAACCGCAGCACGATCATCTCGCTCCCTCTCTGCATGTGTGTGTGTGTGTGTCGGTGATAATGTCTAAATTTGGCCCAAATGGAGTTACCTGTAAAAATCATTTTGGTCACGATCGAAGGTGGCCCTTGCTAAGTGCCCCTGCCCATTATGACTTGAGTGTCATACATGAGTCATCTTCCATCTTCCATCTCGATTCCCATTCCCATTCCCTCTTCCTCCTCGGTCTTGGTCTTAGTCTCAGTCTCAGTCTCAGTCTTCCAGGCGAGACAGCCGTTGATAATTGTCAAGCTGCTTGGTGACGACAATTCTCTTATGCGGGTGGCAATCCGTAACCGATTCGATAACAGTCTTAGGCTGTCGTAATGTCTCGTTTCCTGTTGTCCTCCGATTGGATTAACTACATACGAGCGAAGCTGAAGATCTTCAGTCGTGGGAATGTATTAATAACGAGAAACACAAAAGAACATGTAACCGCAAATATAAATCTAGAGGTTTTAGTGCCCAAGAAGTTCAGATCTAAAATATGTTTATTCTCGCTTCTAATAGTCGTGAGCATAAAAGCGTGAAGTTTAACGACTGGAAGTGATATTTTTATTACAATTATTGGAGTGAATCACTGCATATATGCATATATTAAAGTCAACTACGTCTTTCGAAGGAATCTCTTTTCTATAGCAGCTGTTCGAATTAACTTAAACAGCTTTTCTCTAACTTACTATTACTAATTCTAGATTGAACTTCTTTTTATTGTAATTATTGAGACATTTGGTATGCCAACAAGTTTTTCACATCTCTTAGTCAATTATAATAATATCGTGTAACGAATAACTTTGAGAAATTAAATTTCTTACTTATTTATTTTTTGTGGTGTATCAGTTAAGTGGGCTGTAAAGTTTTTTAATATAATTATATATTTTGTTATCAGTACAAAATATTTAATTACTAGTAATACAGAGAAAATACCATTGAAAAATTGAAGTATTATTAACATAATTAGCTTTTTCCTAATTTTATTTATTATTGACTAATTTCGTTTTTTTTTTATCATATTAATTAAGAAAATACTCCGTGCATCTAAAAATTGGTTTCTGTGCTAAATTCGATATATTTGTAATATTTTTATTTATTTAGTTTTAAATCGACTATAAACAGTGGACATTACAAATTTACTTAGGAAGTGGAAAACTTTAAAATAGATAAGAGAAATTTGAATAATTTCAAAATTAAAAAAAAAAAATGAAAATTAAAAATATTGAGTAATGGATTATTCACACTTATATTTATTTATCAGTATGTACATAATTTAATAGTTTAAATTTTATATATTGTTGACATTGTATAAAAAATTAAAAAAATATTGAAACATTAAAGCATTAATACTAATCTTTCGAAAATAACTAAACGATAGGTAAATGAATTTTGTAGCGTCTCAAAAATTAAAATTCAAGCTGTCAGTAAGGTATTGTAAAGATTGTTTAATAATTCGATTAGCAAAACAACTAAGTGCATACTATATATGCTTAGTATGTACAATTGTATGTAGATGTTTTGTGGTAATACTCTCACTTCTGTTTTATATACTCTTTTGCTAAATAAGACGCTCTTGCTGCATACTGGATTTCGCTTAATCCGCTTACTGTTGCAAGCCCTGTGGTTGAACCGTTGCCAACGTTGGTACTTGGACTCGTACTCAATGCAGGGCTACTGATTTACACACAGTGGAACACACGCACACATTAGCGAAAGGAGTTGCAAGACGGGAGCCAAGTTCAAGTTGAAGTCCGATTGCGATTGCGAGCTCCGTCTGCGTCTGGGGCACAACGACAGGCAGCAAGATGATTGCACGTATAGTGGAACAAATTCATTGCATTCGCGTCGATCTCCGGCAGCACCTTGTGGGCAATCAGCCAGCGCGCTGCACAGACTGGCTAAATGCGACTGCTTAGATGATCTACAAACGGATTTGCTGCGATATATCTTATCCAGCTGCTGCTCAGCTCAATTATGCATGCCTATCGCGTTGATAGCTGCGCATATGCCCTGCCAATTAGAGGGTATTCAAGCAGTCAGTCAGTCAGTCAGTCAGTCAGGCAGGCAGAAGGCGACTCCAAAAAGGAATTAAGTTGAAATGTTGATGGGTGTGGGGTAAATCGCTCTGGGCTCTGCGGCTGCCACTGTTCTACGCTTAATGCCCCCGTCTCCCAAAGGCGACCAGTCTGTCCTCCTTCTCTCTTCTCCTCTCTCTTTCAGTTGGCAGCTTTGCCTTTTGAGTCTTACTCGTTCGTTGCGATGAAATCAATAAATGTAAGCAACAACCGCACAGTTTTTGGGGCCAACACACACACACACACACACACACACACACACACACACACACACACACACACACACACACACACACACACACACACACTCACAGATGGCATGTATCTATGTGTGCGATCTACAGCGATCCGGATGTTTGCATGTATGTCACTTGGCCCTGGCTGCTGGCTGCCCAGCTTCTATCTATTCGTACGTAATATGTAGGTAGGTTAATTTTCAATTCACGGTGGTCGCTCATCGTGGACCCCAAGCCACAGCCACAGCCACAGCCTCGACCACAGCTTCAACCACAGCCAGGTCCAGGCCCAATCTCAGTCCCGGTTTCGGCTTCGACTTCTGTCTTTTTTTTTTTATTTTTTGCCTGTTGGTGGCCCCAAAAAGTTTCCGCTTTCAAATTGCCTGATCACTGCTGCTTCCATCTCTTTCCCCCTCACTCTCTAGCTCTTCCTCTTTTGCCCCTGTCGCTTTGTCAATGTCTCTCTGCCTTTTTGCTTGGCCTGGTCTTTGCGCACAAAGTTTAAGTGGCCGTAATGTGTAAAGTGGGATTAACATTCGTCGACGGCTACCGTTGAAGCCTTGCACTTTGCCTCTTGCTGTTGCTGTTGCAGTTGGAGTTGCCGTTGCAAGTGGGAAGTGGGAAGTGGAGAGTGGGGAAGGAAACGCCACCTTGCCGCAGCGATTCTCTTAGTTTAATTAAGCGCGTAATCATATTTACAGTGGCTGCAGGCGCTGCTTGATTTATTGCATGACTTGCCACAAATTTATGAATTTCTTTTTATTTACGTTTGTATTTTTGTTTGCTTTTTACTTTTGTTTATTTATTGCCCGAATCGCTGTATCCAAAATACGTTGAGTATTTGCCCAAGTAATTTGGCCACAAATAACGGAAGCTGCGGTAGCCATTATGAGAGGCAAAGCTGCCTTGGCAAGTGTATAATTAAAATAAAATAAATAAATTAATATATACAAGTGATGTTATTTAATTACAATGCAATGTCTTTGAAATTTTGTATGATTTATAAAATAAATAAATTAATAAGTATAACTGATTTAATTTAATTACCATACAATATATTTAAAATTATTATAATATTTATTTAAAAAATTTATAAAATTAATACATGAATATGTACAACCGATATAATTTTGTTACAATGCAATGCCTTTGAAATTTTGATAATCTATAAAATAAATAAATGAATAAGTACAACTGATTTAATTTATTTACCATACAATATATTTAAAATTATTATAATATTTACAAAATAAATACATGAATATGTACAACCGATATAACTTAGTTACAATACAATGCCTTTGAAATTTTTGATACTTTATAGAATAAATAAATGAATATGTCCTACCGATCAAATCAAATTACAACGCAATATATTTAAAATTATTATACTATTAATAAAAAAAAATTACAATTTATATAAAATAAATAATAAATTGATGTGAACAACCGATCTAATTAAATAACAATGCAATACATTTTTAAAGTTGTCGATAATTCATTTACTTCATTCACGTAGTTTACAATTAAATACCCTCAGACATTGTGTTTTATTTTTGTTGTACTATTTTTTAATTTTAAATTAATATTTTATACTTATTTAATTCAATTTTATATTTTTGTTTTTCTGATTATAATTATAACTGTTTTTTGTCGTCTTCAAAATAAATTGATGAATTTCCAGCCTAATTCGTTCATTTGAGTTTGTTACTAGCTGAGTAAATATAAGAGATTATCTTTATTTATTACACTAATTAGTAATTACGCGTCTGAGCGTAGTTCCTTAACAATTATCAAGGCTTTGCTTCATTCGAGTATTTGATTAATTTCCAAACTAGTTTGTTTATTCGACTTCTTGCTAACGTCAATTTGTTAATAAAGTTGCTTAGGACTGTTGGGTTACAGATCTCACAAGAAGACAACAATAAACGGAAAAAAACACATTCGACAAGTTAAATGATATTATCTAGCCATGGGGGAACATTCGAAAAACATACAGCTGAGACTGAGGCTGTGACTGTGGCATTATCTGCATAATCGCCAAGCATCTACGGCGACCACGATATGGAGTTGGTTGGCAATCAAGAAGACTGTTCGTTTCTCTCTTGATAATGAACAGAAATAACCATTAAAGCCAACAAATTAATTCGTAGAAAAAGGTGTGAGAAAATTGAGTTGTCTTCCGTTGCCGACAGACACAACATCGGGCCAAAATAATCAATTTGTTTCGCAGAATTGTTTCGGAAAACACAAATCGCTTTTACGAAATTACGGAAACTGTTGTAAGGAGAGAGCGAATGAGGCAAAGTCAAAGGCAAGAAGATGCTGCATAGGATAGACCAGTTTAACGATGTCTTCTGTCAGCGTCTTTGTGACAACAACAAAACAGGTAGCTGGATTCTATATGCCGCTCCCGAGAAATCTGACGAGACTTTGACTTTGATCTCAGGCGCTGCTCCGGTTCGCATAAATTGACTTTTGCACTTGTGAAGCCAGCAAATTTTGAGTCGACATGCGATCCACACACATCACACAACACACAACACACAACACATCGGATCACAAAGGGGGCTGCCCAAAATGAGATTAACGTAGGTAAGGGTCGGAAATTTTAATTATGCCCTTCTCGTTGTTGTTGCTGTTGTTGGTGTAGAAAGTGTGAGCTGTAGAACAATAAGCCAAGACAGGCCGAGAAGACAACAACAGTAGCCTCTTCTTTTGATGTCTTTCTCCTTGGCCTGGCCATAATACAACTCAATTTGATGTGAGTCCTTTGCGTTAATGCCGCCAACATGTGCAACACCTGAGAGCCACAAACTCCGGCTCAGGTTCGACATCGGACTCGGCTTTTATCATCTACGGACAGTTGTGTAATTCTGGAACGGCCTTCTTGGTTTGCCTTGGGATGTTACACACAGCTGGAATTCAATTTGGTGCACAACAATAAAATGTCTTATTTAGGTTCGGTTATTAATGATGAGTTATGAGTTCAGACCTCCTTCGGCGTCCTGCTCATCATCATCATCATCATCATCATCGGCATTGGCATCTCGGCATCATTATCATTATCATTGTGAGCATCAGAAGGCAGCAACATTGTGGCCACTCGATGTGTTCCTGGAACATAAAACGAATTGTCTTTAATGCATCCGTATGACGTATTTTATGCCATTCATCCATTCCAAATTGGCCAACTGCGTTAGGAGTGTACGAAACTTGTGAGTTATCTGTTACAGTAACAACAAATAAATAATCTGATGTCTTGATTTCGAAATAAAACACAAATTTCCATAAAAAGAAAGCTTTCCAGATTGAATATCTTGAACAGTTACAATACAATGCAAAATACAATTCTTGAATAAATATTAAAAATCCATTATTATCGACTTAAGCATAAAGTTTGGTCACTTTATCTTTCATAGTATTTTGGAATATCTTTAAGTGATACAATACTTTCATTAAAAGGACCTATTTGAAGCCAATAATAAAGCCGAGCTGGATTCTATATTAGGGGATTTTACAATCACATTCATTCAAGAACTAAAAAATATACTTTCTGCCAACAGTATTACGAATAATATTATCAAAATCGAAACCACTTAAATGTGTTCTACAAAATGAATAACGATTTTCCAAAGATCACAACGTGTGACTTGAGAGCAACCAGAAAATGTTTGCAATTCTGAAAATTTAATTAAAATACTTCGAAAAAAAGTGAAAAAATCGTTAAACATTTGTCACTTCCTCGATTCGAAGGAAAACTTGGGAGTAGGGAGTTCGTTGGAACTGGTCTCCCACGCAATGTATGCATAGCTATGGCCAAAGACAGTTTGTTGTTACCTTGTGACAAACGCAGATCATTACACACGAGTGCGACCAACTGCCAAGACAACAAATACTCGCAGTCAAGCCGTCGAAGAGTCAAACAAACAAATAGATTCTCAAGATAGGCGACGAGGGAGGGGCTGGCAACGTTGCCGGTTCCATGACAATGGAGTTTCGAGTTTTTTTTTTCTACTATTTTTTTCTACTATTTTTTTTGAATAGATGCGCAGCCACAATATATTAAGAAAACTGTCAAAGCTGAATAGAACTTAAGAGGTTTAGCGCACTCTTAACGTTTCTTTTCTTTTGCTTCTCTATCCAGTCAGTCTTTTCTTCTCCAGTCACTTTTCTTTGCTGGTGTTTCTCTTTTCTTTTCGTCTTTGTGTGATGCGAATAGAAAATGAGCACCTACCGCAGTCTCTACAAATATGGCTGGCTGGCTGGCTGGCTGGCATGGCAAAGCCCGCATCGACAGATCGATAAAGTTATTAACTGGCATCTTTGATAAATGGACGCACGCAATGGCCCGATGGAGGTACTTCCGGTGTGTGCCTTGGGGCTGGGTTTAAGCTCATAAATAAGGCACCCGAGGCACTGGCAAAATTTGATAGGGTTTCCAATGGGGACGATCCATCGCACGCTGCCCACGCACCGTTGACCCGATCCCCGGAACGGGGCTTAACGTCGTGTGCGGCCTCGGAGAGCACCAATTAAAATGTAACGGCGGGCGGCGAGCTAACAACTCAATACAATGTAAACAAATGATATACGGTCACAGAGAATCAGTCAGGTCCAGGTTGAGGTTCAGATCCCACATCCCAGACCAGGTCTCAATTGAAATGTTTTCGTTTTGTGCCTACCTCTTGGACCAACGCGACAGCGACAGGCCTCACAGCTGGACACGGTCAGGCCCCGATCTCAGTCCACAGACTCGAAACTGGCTTTGGGTTAAACGTACATGCAACGCAGTCGTAGTCAAAGTCATAGTCTCAGTCTCAGTCTCAGTCGCAGTCGCAGTCGCAGCAAATCAATTTCAAAGAGATTCTCATTTGATTTGAGTTTGTCGAAAATGTAATAAAACTGGCCCAGGCCTGTGGTTTGGGCCCAGTTCGTTGCCGATGTGTGCCTTCGTGTGGTCCCGGCCACGAGATGCTATCGCCGCTAGATACGTCGGGCCAAACAAGTTGAGTTGTCAACGCAACTCCACAGGCAAGTGAAGTGTCGAATGAGTTATGGCCTCGAGGCATTTGCCTAATTGATCGTATTATTGAGCCACCTCGATTACTTGCACTTGGCTGTGCGATCTCTGATTGCGCTTAATCGCATACACAAATATCCATAAAAACGTTAGTCAATTTATGTTGTATAATGCTATTAAATGTTTATGTTGCTGACGAACTAAATTACGCCATTTGTTTCAATATTTAATGTGGCACATCGAGCTTCATTATTGGTCATTTGCAATGAATGTGAGCTTTTGGTTGCTGTTATATATTTAGTTTTTATTTAATTATGTAATACATTACTTTATTTTTTTTTTTAATTTTTTTTTAAATACATTCATTTGATTTTTGTGTTTTCATTATATTATAAGTATTATTCAGGGAATATTAGCTTGCCTATTTGATCTATATTTTTGTATTCTTATTTATGGAATTTATAATATTTATTTGTATATTTTTTGTATTTGAACTACAAATCAGCGAACAAAGTTTCTTCATGATTTATTAAAATGATTTTCATTATTTTGTTCATTGTATTTTCAGTATTATTTATAAGGAACATAGTTTTTGCCTAGTTCATTCATTTGATTTGAATTGCTTTACCTTATTGTACTTAGTTTATTTATTTCATTTTTATTTGTATATTTTAATATATGGCATTTGATAATTTTTTGTTCATTGTATTTTAAATACAATTCAGAAAACAATGTTCTGGACTAGTTCATTCATTTGATTTATTTATTTTGTAAGTATTTTAAGTATAGTTCAGAGAACAAAAATTTTGTTGGATCGTACATTTGATTTATCTTTTTTTTTTATTCTATTGTATAATATTTGAAGTACATTTCATCGAACAACTTTGTAGCTTACTTCAATTAACTGATTTATATTTCAACAGATTTTATTTGAAGTGTATTTTAAATACATTTTCTAGTTTTGAATTTTCGTATATGTAATTTCATTTTTCTCATTGAATTTTAAGTATTATTGATTTGTCCGAATTCAATGCAAAAATAAATTGATTTTGTTGAGCACCGCAGACAACTCGTACTTATGCCGCTGTCCTTAAATTTGTGCAACATTGTATGCACAGCTCCATCATCCATCCACAAGACCAGAATACCAATCTGTGCCCATTGTAGTTGTTATTGTTGTTGCTGTTGTTGGTAACTGCTAAGGTAAAGTGAGCTTACTTTACACACACACACAACACGCACACCCGGCCAACAGTCGATCTTCGATCAAGCAATTGCTACTCTTATTACTTCACTTCATGCCGATAAAAAAAAGCAGAGAAGAACGTTATGGGGCAGCAGTGAAAGGTAAGGCAACAGGGGGAAGGGGGCGGGAGGGAACGACAGGCCACACCGAATACCTTCAAGCCGTAAATAAGCAACTCAATGAGTTGCACAGCCATAAGCCGAACGCCAGCGCACGTGCCTCATAAACCACGAGCCGAGTCGAGAGCAGAGCAGACCAGAGCGGCGAGGCGAGACGGAGACGGAGACCGAATACGAGACCACCCAGGCGTCGATTTGTGCAGTCATTCCACGAATTCCAAGCCAAGCCAAGCGAAGCTCTCTGAAACGGCCCCAGAAGACTGAGACCGAGACTCAGATTGAGACTGAGTAAGAGCCAGGCTCTGGTTGTGGCTTTAACTGTGATTGCGGCTTTGGCCTGAGGCCCGCTGGCGAATTCTACAAAAGTGAGCAGCAGGTAGACATGGGGGGAGGAGCGGAGGGGCAGGCCATTTCACATTTCACCAGCTTATGAGTAAGGCAAAAGGTTTTAGTATGCTGAGGATGTCGTTGCAATCGTTAGCTGGCTGCGTCATGGCCTGGAGCCCGCCTGGCTTATTGTCAAAGTCCAAATTATGCATGCGTCTCTAAAGATATGTTAATGTCTGTTGGTTATAGCTGACACAGCGCCCACGCAGCCGCATTGTCATGATCATCGTCGTGGCTGGAACTTCGACGACGACGACGACGTCGTCACAAAACGAAATTAATTTGACAACCAACGCAAAACGCATGCGCCTTCAACATTATTTCTGCCTCATCGCAGTTCCCACTCCTTGCCACGCATCTGCATCTGGATCTCGCTCTGCAACGTCCACAGTGGAGACCCGACCCAGTGACGTTACGTTCCAAGCTTATCGCCTTACATTTTTTCTTATTTTTTATATCTATCTTAAGCTTGTTGTTGTCTTTTTTGGGCTCTGCACGTTATTGTTATCGTCCTCGCAGTCACATTAACACATGAGACTTGGAAATGGGTTATGCTTATTGCGATGGGCTTAACTGATGGCCGCTTTAGGCTTTCGATTGGAGAAGCGCCCGTTAAGACGTTAAAGCACTGTTAAATTACCCATCTGATGGCCTTAAACCAGAAGCAGTTTCACCGAGGATCAGCTATACATATATTGATTGACTTTGCATATATACATATGTATTTATATTCTAATGTTTTAGAGTAGCTACGAAGTGCTGAAATATAGCGATTATAAAAAATATTAGGCAAATTTATTTCCCGACTTTAAATTCTATTTCCAGTAGTAATATACTACTACTGATATTAAATTTATTAAGAAATTGCAATATTTATTTAGTATTTAATTGAACTGGAATCCCCAAGTCGTTAATATATGGCATAAAATGATGCTGAAATTATTCAAACTCCATAATAGGCCAAGAAACGTTGGAAAATACCGGGAATGAATTTGCTGATTTTACTTAATTATTTATATTTAATTATTTATACAAATAACACAATACGCTAGTTTATTTTCCGCTATGGCAGCCTAGTCCTTCAGCACTACAAGTATGTTTGTGTTGTTTAGTCTGCGACTTAAAATGTACCTTGATATTTATGCGTATTATTTATAAGAATAAACATCAGTATAAAAGCATGTTTGATATGTATAATAGTAATTTAAAATTATAAAAATATTTTACTATATTTATAATTTTAAATTATAGTATATGCGAAATAAAATCATAATAAGATATTAACCAGTTGTTTATCTTTCAAACTTCAAATATTTTCTTAGTCTGCTTCTTTTTTTTTAATTGACTTTGTAACGATTTACTAATCTAATTATTTACACAAAAAAATTTTATTGATTAATTTAATTATTTATATGTTAATCCAATCTTCAATCTATATATAAGCTGGAGGGAGGAGCGAGCAATACACATAAGTAGTTTTGCTTTAGTTTGCTTAAATTATTGCTATTATATTTAACAATCACATTTGCATTTTCTGACAGTTAAATAAAATTCTGCAGCTGGTAATTTGAAATTTGTATTTATCTGTTGCAAAATCATAATCAATGAAAATGTAATTAGTAATAGACTATCTCTGGGTAACCAACAATTTGAGAGAATTCGCAATTACAGTTTGGGTCTTACGAATTGTGGTTTCTTGGCCACCACTCGCGATCTGTGTCCGCTCTAGAAACCTGACCAAGCGTATCGGCTAATGCCCGCCCACAACGTTGTGAGCTGCGATTTGGGACTCGTGGTCGCCTGGCCAGGGCCACCCACATGATACTGCAGTCAAAAGCCTCAATTAGCGAGCGAGCGAGCGAGCGAGCGGAGCGGAGGCCACCCACAAAGCACTTTCCATTTGAGCAAACATAAGTCTAGTGGCTTGGCTTTGGCTTGGTATGTTCGGTTGTCGCCACGCGTAGGTTGCCAAATGATAACCAAAAAGCCATCGATCCGTCGAGCCGTCGGATTGGCTCAACCTTAACAACAGCAGCAGCAAAAGCGGCAGCCAAAACAGCAACAACAACAACAACAACAACGTCGACAATAAAAGCAACAAGCAGAACAGAGCGCATGACAGGACCACACAAGATGAAGACGAAGTCAAAGTCGAAGTCGAAGTCGACGCTGGAAAGCCACACACAGGCAAAAGAGACAACCACTGAGCGGCGACTGGACGCTTGATTACATGAACAAACGAAGCGAAGCAGCCGTCGAATGCGACAGAGACGACGACGACGACGACGACGACTGCGACTGCGACTGCGACTGCGACTTCGTCTTCGGCGACTGGAATCGGGGCGATTGTTGGACGCAGTCGCTCCGCGTAACCGCAAAAGCCGACGCCAAGATAACGAGTAAAAAAGAAAATAAAAAGAAGTGGTGGGGGGAGGGGAGAGAGGGCAGAGAATAAGGAACGAGAGCCAACCACAAACAAATTAACACACACGCCATCCTCAGGTAAGGCGAAGCCAAGGAGCCGCCGGCCAAGGGGATTCCAGGGCATCTCTGTGGCGGCGACTTGGGCGAGCCGCAGCCACACGTATTACCGGTGGCAAATAGTAATTATTACATTAAATGCACCGCAATAATACCTCCACTCCAGTCGTTGCAGGAGCCAGCCATAAAAATTGCAACGATGCCACGTTCCCCTCCTCCCCTCCTCTCCTCTATTGCCCACTGCATCTAAGCGAATGCAGTTAAACTTTAAGTGGTGTAGCGAGTGGTTCGCTCTCTTTCCCTCTCCCCACCACTCCACCTCCCCACCAACAACGTCTACGTCTGCGCAATGTTAATGGCGTTATAGGCCAATGACAAATGCAATTGCCTAGCAATGCGGATAGCAATGCGGGGACAGCTTGTCCCCCTCCCAACTCCTTCCTTCACCCGAGCCCCGGCTGCGATGCACTATAAATTAAGACATTATACGATTAAAAACAAACAGGCTGTCGTTAAAGCGGCAATGGGCGAGAGGGAGACACCAAGAGTGCAACTGTGTGTGTGTGTGTGTGTGAGAGACTGGGGATTGGCAGAGAGAGAGAGAGGAGTGAGTGTAAATTTTGGCTAGCTGTGGCTGGGCTGGCCAGAGCAGACGAAATCATTCACAGCTGCCGAAATAACCTCAATTTGCCTAGCATGTTGTGTCGATAGGAATCTATCTGTGCCCCCGCATTGCATAGCAGGCAACTGCCTGCAACTTCGTTCTTGCATAATTCCACCATCTATCTTGATCTCCCCTTTCTTACGCTCTTGTGCGACAACCCCAAGCAACAACCGAGCAGCCAGCATGCATTGTGATCCTTTCTATACCCGCTAGCTATGGAGTTGAAGGGTATTATAACTTAGTGCCAACAGAAAATGTGTGTGACAGGGAGAAGGAGATATCTCCGACACCATAAAATATATATAATATATTCTTGATCAGTGTCAACTGCAAAGATTTATTTTCAACGTAATAGTATATTCCACACCAAATATAATTATCGGCATATCTTTTAAATTCTCGTATAAGAGATTTGCATTCTTACGAAATGGATAGCGGGTATCTGACAGTCGAGCACTCTCGACTGTATCTTTCTTACTTGTTCCTCTGCCAGATTGTGAGATTTGAAGAACAACAGCTGCTCCCATCCCCCAACGAAAACTAGAGCAGTTGCCCTGCATGTGAATGATATCGGAAAGCAAGGCGACGTTGAAAAAGTTGCCGCGCTCTAGGCAGCAGCCAGGCAGCCAGGCAACTCACTTCGAAAACAGCAAAGGCGAAAGCAACAACAACAACAACCCGATGCTGGCGCAACTGAAACGGCAAATGAAGCTCTCTCAGCCGCTACGTTGGTGGTCCAATGGCAGCTGCGCCGCTGCCGGCACACAGGCGCAGCATTTGAATGCCCATGTACGTACATATGTACATCTGTATGTATGTGTGTAGGTATGTGTATGTGAATGTTGCTCTCTCGTTGCCTGGCATGTATGTATGTGTTTGTTGGGTTTGGGGAGCATTGGAGCTGCGATACGCTGCAGGCGAATTGAGCAAAACAAAGTGCAAGTCATTGAGAGCAAAAACACGAGAGTCATGCGGTGGCGAAGCCAGTGATGCACACGACAACACGAAACGATCACAACAAATGCATGCTTAAACAAATACTAATCTAACCTAATTTAATATGAGCAGTAAATTTTTAAAACAAATAAAATGAAAATATTCCAAAAATTGTAGGAGTTATTTTGTAATTGTTACAATTATTAATTTATTAACTTGTTGAAACTAATCCATGCTTGTAATTATTTAATATTCGTGCAATGAATGTCACGAGTTGCGGCCATCTCTAATTTCCGATGTGTTGAGCAAAAAATGGCGCAATCTGTGGAGAGCACAGCGAACGTAAATGGATAAAGCTAAAATATGCGACCCGCGAGACGGCGGCAAAAATGCCGCCCATGTCGCCAAAATGCGCCACACGCAATCCACAAACAGAAACGTGCAGCAACAACAACAACAACAACTTGGCGACTTGGCGACTTGTCTCCCCTTTGACTCACAGCCGCAACTTCAAGTGAGAGAGAATAACAGAGCGAAGAGAGCACGTACACACACACACACACGCACACACACACGCACGCAAGAGTTTCGAGTGCAGGCGCACTAAGGCAAAAGCGCAGCCATTCACATTGATGTAACGTTAGCCAGGTGAGAGGGAGCGATATTGCGAAGCGCGTCGTGAGGGGGAAAGAGTAGGCAGCTACGTGTGCGCTCTGATGCTCGTCATCAAAAGTTGTTGTTTATTATTGCTGTTGCTGTTGTTGTTGTCAGTTTGATTATAATAGCGGCTTGCGGTGGGTCCCAGCAATGACGCTGCATTTGAATGCGACTTTGAGTTCGACTGCGATTGGAACGCTAATTTTGTGATCATTCATTCTTTTGTTTTTTTCTTTCCTTTATTCTCTTGATTATGGAATGTTCGTAAATAATTCTATTAGTATTACGAAATGTGCATTTTCATTCATAAAATGGAGAAAAAAATAAATTAATCAACTTCGTAAGTTCCCATAATTTGCTCGCAAAAACAACAACTTGGGTGGTCCACACACACACACATACAGTAAAGCAGACATATTTATGTATCTGTTTATAAGGATGCAGGGAAAAAAACATCCTGCTCATAACTTAGTTTTAAAAACATGCAAAAACAGACATCAAAAGCAGACTACGACAACAACAACAACAGCCCCATGGAGCTAACAAATTTGCCAACAACTCACACACACACACACATGCAGATAAAGCCTGCCACGCACGCGCTCCATATGAACAAACACACACATACAATAACAATAAAAGCTCCACTGGCGTCGACGTCGGCTCGCTGCTTGCAGAGTTGAAGGCCGGCGTCGAGCAGAAGCATAAGCAAAAGCAGAAGCAGAAGCAGAGCGAAGAGCGGAGAGCAGAGTGGGAAGAAGCGGCAGCCTCGGAACCAGAGACCACCCACAATGCCGGCAACCGCTTTTAATGAAGCGACAGCAGCAGCAACAACAACATTGCATTTGGGTGGTCGCTGCAATAAAAATAACAGCAACAACAATAATAACAAGAATATTGCCAGAGGGCACACGCCTTGCACGTCGTGTGTGGCAGCCAAAGCTAAACCAACAACAACAGCGACAACAAATAAAAATATTACCCTGCAAAGCTTGGGGCCAACATATTTAATTTCAGTATGATTAATTAATTTGGTATAATACAATTCTGAATTTTCTATGTGAAATGTATTTGTAATATTTTATTTAATATAATATTATAGGGTATTTTTTTAGTCCATATCCCATAAATGTACAGGGTATGAGAATATCCCATAGATGTCAAACTGTTAACGGCGAGAACGACGTAGCCCTAGTTGCGAGCAGCGTTCGCGCTCAAACCAAAATGGCCGCAGCAGAGCAGCAGACAAAGTGTCAGAGCGAGAGTATATGAGCATGAGAATAAGAGAGTCGTGGCGTCACACACACACACAGCTACAGATACAGATACAGCGCGGCACGCTAATGAAGTTGTAGGCCTGCTGAAGTTGCGACTGCGAGATGTACATCTCTCAATCGCTCGCTCGCTCTCCCACTCTTTCTCTCCGTGTTTCACGCTCTCGCGGGCGCGCTGTGCATGTAACATGCTCATTTTGAGCTTAACAGTGCCATTGCGAGTTAACAGTATCTTAAAGTAAAAACAATGTGCAGCAAGAAGACGCAAACGTTAACGTTTCTGTATCTCTCAGACTGCGTGCGATCCTCGAACGAAACGGTTGTGCTCATTGCGTGAGCGGCACTAAACGAAAAACGCGTTGAATGCAAATTAAATTTTGTATAAGCCGAGCTAAGTTCAAATTGTGTTCTTGTATAAACATACACAGTAACAACAACGGTGTTGAATTATATACATTCTGCATGTATATATAAATCAATCAATATCCAAAAGCATGCTAACAAGTCCCCCAACAAATTGATGAATTAAATATCAAAAGCCAAAACGAATCGTCTACGTGCGCAAAGTGTGTGTGTAAAAAAAATACAAAAAAGCAAAACGCGCAGCGAGCATTAAAAGAGAGCGCAAAAGAAAAAACGTGATGCAGCATTGTGGTGAAAATATCTGAGACGTTCGCGTCGCGTCGCGTCCGAAATGGAAACGGAAAACATGTGAATTATGTGTGAAAATTGCTGAAATTTTTGTGGAAAATGTGCACAAATGCTGGCCCGAAGTGAAGCTATCTCAACACACGAGTCTAGAGCGAGCGTTCAAGCCACAGCGAAGCCCGCAATCACAACAAAAACAAAAGAGATAACGAGAGAGCGTTTAACTTGAAATGTGTTGTGCAAATGTTGTGCGTTGCTTGCACTACTCCAAAGATGCAGCTCAAAATTGAATACAAAATTTGAGAAAAAAGCGATTTGTTGTTTTTTTTTTGAACATCAATAACAAAAATAAACAATACACGCGCCCTCACACACACACACACACACACTGATACAGACACAGACATACCGAAAGAGCGCAGAGCGAACTGAGTGAACTTCAGGCAGATTGGTAGCACTTTTCTGGCGCTGTTAGTTAACAGCATTGCTTCATACTGACACTTAACAGCTGAGAGACACAGCGAGCGAAAGAGAGAGCGCGTGTGTGACACCCACACACACACACACTACATCCTTGCACACACCAATACCAACTCGCAAACATGGATAGGGAGAGCCTGCCGCGCGTTCCGGACACACACGGCGACGTTGTCGATGAGAAATTATTCTCGGATCTTTACATACGCACCAGCTGGGTGGACGCTCAAGTGGCGCTCGATCAAATTGATAAGGTAAGTGACAAAAACGAAAATGAGAGACAGAGAGAGAGAGAGAGACGAAGAAGATTCAGCAAAGACACCTTCAGGCCTAGCTTTGTTTAATGAAGTCATTAAGCCGTTCGGACAGTTTTTAATACAATTTATTGCTCATATCTCTCGCCGTTTTTTATTTCTCTTCTTGTTGTTTTGTTTTATTTTGTCGCGCGTTTCGTTTCGTTTCGTTTTCATTTCGTTTTCAGTTTCGGTTTTGGGCTGTGCTCAATTTATTTTAATAGAGCTGTTTGACATTCGATTTCGGCTGAATTGTTTTTGTAGTAGAATTAATAAGATTCACAAGATTCCAGTGAATTGAGTTGTAAGCCGCAAATAGCTCAGATAAGAGCATCTGATAACATCTCTTTGTGACTTTGCATAAATGCAGATAAAGTTCTCTTAATATCTCACATTAAAGCAGTGCTTAAAGTTTAAATCTTTTGCTCGCATCCCGCATTGTCAATGTTAATTAACATCAAGCTGTTACGTAGCATAGGCGCACTTTGTATGCTGGGCATATTTCAAAGACCAAAATAGATCATCACATGCATAATGTATGTGTGTGTGCTGTTTGGGTTTTCACTGACTTTTCAAGTGACAGCAACAACAACAACAAGAACTACAGTAAATGCACGTCAACTGTTGCACAAATCAATGTCTAAGCTATTTTCACTTGGCACACACAGCAGGGCACAGGCCCCAAAGACCTCCGACTTCGACTTCGACTTCGGCTCCAACTCCGATTCCGACTTCAACTTCAAGTCTGCTAAATTCGATCGCAGTTTCCAGAGCCACAGACAAAAACAACTTCATTATTTTGTGCTACTGTGCTGCATGCAGCATCGTCGGCATCGTCGCCGCCGCTGACCGACCGCAAAACAACAACAACACTTTGCGGCAGCAGCAGCAGAAATAACAACTGCACAAGGCAACAACAAAAACGAAAACAAAAACAACGACGACGACGACGACGACGATGAGTGCCAAAAACAGTGAAGCTCTGAGTGGGGCTGAGGCTGCTGCTGCGGCTGCAGCAGCAGGAGCCTCTCAATGTAAATGTGTGTGGAGAAGACGACGACGCAACAAAAACATTTTTGAGTTGCTCTTTGACGCAACCGAGCTTTGCGGCTTTGCCACAAGGAATGTGCGCTAACAGAAAACTGATATTAACAAAAACGTATCGAAACAGTTACTTGACAGCGTATTTATAATTTGGCAGATGAGAAATACTTTTAATGGAATTGTTATTTTTATATTTATTTTTTTCGTCTTAATTCCAATTTATTCAGATTTTAATGTATTGAATTAGCATACTGCTACTGGTATGACAGCTTAAGCTAATTATATATTAATAATTGTACATACAGGTTCATACAAATGTATGTACTATATTAATATAATATTTATAGAGCATACAACTGTCGTAGAACATTTCGTTCAGTTCATGACTTTTTATCATTCGTTTTCATGTGCGCTGTCGTTGTTTTGTATACTGTTTAGTTTTTTTTTCTCCATCGTCGTCGTTTGCCAAAAGCATTCTGTTTGCCTTGTTGTTGTTGCTGTTGTTGTTGTTGAGGAATTGTAGAGGCCGCCACCGCACACAGCGCGTCACGTCAGCTAGAAGAAACACAATCACACAAACACACACACACACACACACACACAATAAGCCATGTGTGTGTGTGTATATTTGTACATTTTGTGAGCGCGGGTGGCCCACGACGGAACAGGCAAAAAAAAAAAAAAAAGAAATGAAGAAGAAAAAACAACGAAACATTTCACTGACGCACGCGCTTTTGCCTGCGCTCAGTAGCCGTCAAACTGTGGGCAACTGTTGTTGTTGTGGTTGTTGTTGTTGTTGTGTTTGCAGCCTGAACTTTTCTCGTTGCTTCTCCTTCTCCTTTCGCGGCGCTTTTTACAACTTGATGTCTTCATTATGCTTGCAGGCAGCTTGCCGTCTCTTTCTCGCTGTAGCACAGCGCATGTATGTGTGTGTGTGTGCATCTCAATTATTTCTGTTGTAACGTTACAAAGTTTGCTTGCATTGAACTTCTCGAAAGTTGTGGCAAGCGATCGATCGATTGCTGGCTGGCTGCCCCAACAACAGCAACAGCAACAGGCAACAAGCAACAGACAACAAGCAACAGGCAACAGCATCAGCGCTGTTGGCGGCTGTAACTGCGACTGCGACGACGACTGCGACGTCGACTGCGATTGCAGCTGAGGTGTGGTCGACTGACTTCGTTGTTGTTGCTGTTGCTGCTGCTGCTGCTGCTGCTGTCGTGCATTGTTTTTGTTGCTTTGCTCTTTTTGTGGTTTTCGCTGTTGTTGCTTGTGCTTTTGGCCTGTTGTTGCTCGTGACGGCGCCGTCGTCATCGCCGTCGACGACGATGGGCGATTTATTTTAATGACTCAATTTAACGAAATATATTAAGACATTAATATTGTCTAACGAAGCCAGCAACAAAAGCGACAGCGCGAAAAGGCGAAAGAACTGACAACGACGAAATGCATTTGTTACCTTTTTGGCTCGTTTCGGGCCAGGCGAATGCAAATGGCTCGAACGTTATGTTTATTATTTTTTGTTTGCCATAAAGAGCAACAACAGCAACAACAATTTATTGGCGACTACTGGGAGGTCTGAGGGTGACGTTTCCATGAATGAGCTGAATGCCAAATTGAGCTTGAATTGATCAAAACGGTTCTGTGGTTGTTGTTGTTGTTGTGGCTGCTATCGCCAAATATGAATTTCACTGTGGCAATTCTTTAGTCATTAGCGCATACCCTGCAACGACTGCACGCAAAGGGTTTGTCTAACTGACAGTACATTAAATAATTGATAATAAATCATAGAAACATTCAAAGTAGAGTAAGACAATTTTCAAACACACACAAATCGACAAATGAATTTAAAGGGTATCTGCGAGTCGAGCTGAGCCTGCTTTTGGCTCATATCACATTTGCTTGTGCCGCAACATTTATTTATGGCAATGCCGCACTATGGATGCAGACCATGTACGAATGAATGCGAGGATCATTGTATTTGTATTTGTATCTATCAGATACATTTGTGTACGCACATACAAATTCATGAATGAAATCGTCGGGGCCAAGACGCAGGTTCCCCTCTCGCTCGCCCCTTTCAAACTGACGCGCTGTGCCAATTGTAAGGCACACAAAACCACTCAACACAGGAAGTTGAGAAACATTGGCGGCATTTTGAAGAAGTTTTCGTTGTTGTTGCTGTTGTTGTTGTTGTTGTTGTTGTTCATGTGGCGGTGGCCAACAAATTTGTTTAGTCATGCCGCCGCCCCGATCTTTTCACAACAGCACATGAAAAACAAATATTTGTGGTGCGGCTCTCCCTCTCTATTGGTTCCCCTCTCCCCTCCTCACTCGAAATTGACATGGCCAAAATCGAAAACCAGTAGCATAAACCCTCGAATCATAAATAAGCAGCTGCATCGTAATCACTACGGTAAACACAAAACGCCGGACGGAGATGGATATGGAGATGGAGACGGCGCAAAAATCTTTTGCATGGCAAACAAATAAAGATGTTTACACTATGAAGATACGCGATATACAATCATGAACTCCCACTTGGCTGAACTTCAAACGAACCAAAGATACTTTGCAAAAACAGGTCTGGAAAAGCGAAAATGTTTATCTGCTAAAGATGCAACAAACAGAAGTCTTCAATTATGTTCTCTAAGTAAATGAAAGTTTAAAAATGAAATTTAAATTATATCTTTTCTTTAGCTAAATACGGAACTTAATCTTTTTGTTGTTAACTATTGAATATTGATAAATATATGCTTAGAAAATGTAACTCAAAATTAGATTTTGAATTAAAAATAGTATGTTAAAGAAACTGTGTAAAACGTATCTATAATTGTTCCTTGACTGTATATATTGAAGTGTTTTCAGATTATTGTGTAAGGACTAACAATTTAAATAGTATGTCAACTTACAGATCTTCTTCTCGGTATTTTGTAGAAAGAAAGACGTTGATAGCTTACACTTTACTTAGTTCAGTTGCCTTTCTGGGCACTGTTCTCCCTTCTTCAGGGACACTTGTACCAAAGTCAAGGCGAATGGCATCCTCCTGGTTTCTGTCTTTCCGAGAAGCAGCCCTTCACCGCCCCTATTCTTTGGCCGCAACACGCCCAGCATGTTCAATTGCAGTTACAGCCTTGTTAAGGTCGAGCACTTCCTCTCGTTGCCCACCCCCGAAATGCAGATGTCTCTCTCTCCGGCATTCTCGCACTCAACCCTCTGTTAACCGTAAGCCGGAAATGCTTGTAGGCGTGAGATATCTTCATCGACACGTCCAGGGGTCCACGACCACGAGAACGACGGCATGTCTCTACCCTTCTTGGAAGCACAGTCTTCGGCTCGACTTCAGTTCCTTGGAGCTGAATCAATTTATGCAGGTACATAACTGCGGTTCTACCTCCTGGAATGAGTCTCTGAGACGTGTGTTTGCTTAAGGATTAGTTTGCACACAAGTGTCTTCTCCTCCACCTCCTGCTCCTGCTCCTGCTCCTTCTCCGTCCCTGCAGTCTTTCTCCACTTGAGACTCGCCCTCTCGGCTCGCTTTGATCTTTCGCGCGTTTCTCATTCTCCAACGAAATGATTATTGTTGTGATTTTGATTTTTCTCTCTAAATTTATTAGTGCTTCCCTTGGCAACGTTTCGTATAACAAATATTGGTCTAAAGTGTGACCATGATTTATGTCGGTTACACCTGTTCCACGAGAGATCCGATCTTATCGCTCTTATCTTATTATAATATTTGTTTTTCAGTCTGCTTTCAGCTGTTGTTCGCCTATCTAGCTATCTAGCGTAAAGAAGATGTTTAGATTAGTTGATCGAGAACTTGAAATTTCCGACTTGTAAAATTAGAAATATTACATTCGCTTTTAGCTCCAACTTGAACCCGTTCAACTGGGAATCATAAATTAGACCCTAGATCTTTGATCTCTTTGATCCTTTGGCTCTATAATCTTCGTAGCAGTTGAGCGATCGCTTTGCTGAGAGCATGTTTCTTTCCCCCCTCAATTAAAACTAAAAATACTCAGTGCCGAAAAATTGGTCTCAAGTTGTTGCCCCAAATAGCGCCCACACGTTGCCCCAACAATTGACAGCTCAATTTTGAGACCTCACACCAAACGCCGTGTGAGCAAGAGAGAGAGAGGGAGCGAAATATAGTGCGAGAGAGACGCAAACAACTTTATTGGTGAGGGGAGAGAGAACTGGAAGTCGAAATGTGTTTTTCAGCCAGCTTCATTAGGCTCGGCTACGAGTTGAGTTGTCTCGAGATTGAGACCCGGGTCCCGAGACCCGAGACCCGAGCCCTACCTCTGTTTCTGGCCGCACATAAAACTGTTATTGTCTTCATCAGCGTGCCCCAGCAACGGGGCACAGCGACAACAACAAGAAAACCAACAGCAACAGCAACAGCAACGAACGAACGTAAGACGTACAAAAAAAAAATCAAAAGAATTATGAAGACATTAACTTGACCACACAGCAAGCGGACGGCCCGGCCGGCCGACCAAGAGAAGCAGATAAAAGCAGCAGCAGCAGCAGACGTCGCAGTAACGAACGAGCGAGAAAGCAACAGTTCAGTGTGCTCGACTATGAGATACCGGCTACCCTTAGAAAAATCATAAATTACAGTTTAAAAACTGAATGAATACAAAATTTTCAATACTTAATGTATTTTAATTATTGAGTACGAATGAGAATTGCATTTGATCAAGACTTTCATATTGTTTATAGTTATAAATCTCTATAATAAATAGAAATTTATTCTTGAACAAAATTAAAGTTAAATTAATACATAATTTAAATTGACGTATATAAAGTTTGAAAAGAAAGGAATTTAATGGAAAATAATTATTACAGTTTTCGGAAAAGTTGGAGCCTCGATCAAAATATCCAAGTTATAAAAAGTCTGTTGACTTTCCAAGCTATGTTTTATGGTGCTAACTATAATCAGACTAGTTTATTCCGAATGCTTAGATTTCATACTAATTTTAATAAGTGACTTAAAATAGTTAATAAGAATTTTAAAAGGCTGACTTAGATGCAATTAATGAGATATAATAGTCGTTGGAGTGATTGACTGCAGTACTGTAAACATAGTTGGGTTTATAGGTTCACTGTGTGAAAAGTGCTCTTTCTATGTGGTCGAGAATTGCACCTTTCATACAGCTTCGATTGCCGTTGAGTTGTAATACCCTGCTAGCCTACGCTTGGCGGGTATAAAAAGGTTCCAGAGGCAACGAAGAAGACGGCGACGCCGCAGTGACATTGGGCAGAAAACAAGACAGCAACAACACCGAGACAGACAATACAGAAACAGAAACGGAGGCTTGAGACTGCGCTGCTGCTGCTGCTGCGACTGAGGCTGCTGTGATAGAGACTTCAGGCAGAGAGCGAGACAGAGGAGCCCAAAGAGCAATGCGAGTACCGGAAAGAAACATTCAAGCAATAATCACGGAATTCACTGAAAAAGCAGTTAACGGACAGGCTGGACAAGCAACGGACACACACACACACGCACATAACTCGCAGCATAGTGTAGAGTAGTGTAGAGTAGTGTAGTGTAGAGTAGTGTAGGGCTCAGGCCCAACATTGACTGCAAGACGAAGTTGCAGGCTTCGCACTCGCACTCACTGCTGTCGCCCTGCGTGTAGCCCTTGCCGTGTCTCGCCCTCTCGCTCTCGCTCTCGTTCGTTTCGATTTCGATGCGTGTTTACCTGTGTCTGAATGAGACTGAGAATGAGCGACGTGGCCGCCTTGGCTACCTGACCGACAACAGCCTGAGTGTGCGAGTGTGTGTGTGTGTGTGTGTGTGTCTCGGCATCTGTGTGTTTCGTATGAAAATAATAAAGAAATTAAATTGCTTAAAAGCAAAGCAGCAAGCAGCGATGTTGCGGGGCAGGTGAAGTTAAATTTAAAGTTATTGCTGCAATTTTATGACAGCCGCCAGTTGAAGTTTATTTTACTTTTTTCTCTGCAGTTTTCGGTTGTAAGTTGCAACGCCTACGCCACACAGAAAAACAAGTGAGTGCTCGACAGCGAGATACCCGCTACCCGTTTTGGGAGACTGCAAATCACGTATACGTTTATTCAAATATACCAAAAGTATATTTAGTGTGGAATATACTATTACGTTGAAAATTAAACATATTATTTGATTTTAAACCATTCAAATTGAAGCTTGAATAATTTCTATGTTTTTAAACAATTGTATATAATTGTGCGCACCAAAACGTATTTCTATAATACCCTTCAACCCTAAGGCTAGCGGGTATAAACACTGTGGAAATTAGTTGAGCAGCGAAAGAGCAGCATAGCAACAACATCTCTTCGCTTGTTGTGCTCCTCTCTTTTTCGCCTGTCACCTGTGATTGCAATGCTGTCGCTGCTGTCGCTGGTTAACGGTAACGAAAGCTGCCGTCGTCTGGCGATCTCAACAGTTGCCGAACAGTTCCAGCTGCTCCAATGACCTTCAAACCCTTTTTTCTCTTCTCTTTTTGTTTGCCCGATTCCGTTGAATGGAGAACGACGCGCAATGCCAAAAATACTAAAATTTAAAAGAAACAACAACAGCAACAAATAATACATGCATGAACGCTTGCTGGTCACGTTTAAGAGGCGCCATAAAGTGCCGGCAAATGGCGATTTGCATGCGTCGTCATCGGCCCATTTACTTTATTTTAATTGCTTGCCTAGCCGCAAAAATTGGCGCGTTTAAACAGTGTGCGTAACTAAATGTGAGCACTGTGTGTGGTCCATCGCACACACACTCACACACTCACACACACACACACTCAAACACTTGCGTAATGCGGGTCGAGAGAGAAATTATGCTTGCGTGCACAGTGGGGCAAGAGTTGTCATTGCACTGCATTTGCATAAATGCTTGAAAATGGAAGATGTGATGAGTATCTTACATTATTATTTGCCGCGAGTCTCGAACATAACTTGAAACCACATAGGCCTTGGCATTTTTTGTGTATTTGTTCAGATTACACTGAATTTTCGTTATTGTTCTTTAAAAAAAAGACCATTTTTAAAATAAACGGTCATCCACATGCCTACATGCCAGCAACATGCTCTCAATTGTGTATTCAAGAACGCCTTTGCGCGGGATATAACTTTAATGGGATCTACACATTTTATGTCAAAGCGTTACGTGGAGAGACTGGAAAACCAACCGTAAGTTTTATTGTATCTCCAAAATCGAGTTGCGTTCGTTTTTATGAATCGCTGCAAAAAAGCAGCCATAATGCATCTTTAATTAGATAAGCATCGATAATCCAACACTGCTACTGCTGACCTCTCTCTATAGCAAACAACCCGATGTAGCCCGCAGTCACCTGGAGCATGCTTGCCTCATAAACTATGACCAGAAGGTTAGTTTTAAACGCCTCACGGGCATTATTTGCACCATTGGGCCGGCGTCGCAAAGTGTGGAAATGATGGTGAAACTGATGGAGGCTGGCATGAATATTGCACGATTGAATTTCTCTCACGGCACTCACGCTCAACACTGCCAAACGATTGTTAATTTGCGAGAAGCTTCTGAAGTTTACTCCAAGCAATTGGGGTACAAAAACCATACGGCAATTGCCTTAGATACCAAGGGTCCCGAAATACGAACAGGTCTTATAGCGGGCACTGGAACCGGAAGTATTGAGTTGAAGAAAGGTGCCACATTTCGATTGAGCACAGATCAGAAGCTGCAAGAGCAGGGTAGCGAAGAAAAGGTTTTCGTAGATTATGCAAATATAACTAAAGTTCTGAAACCCAATAATCGCGTATTTTTGGATGACGGACTGATCTCGTTATTGGTAAAGGAAATCAGTGGCGATGAGTTAGTTTGCGAGGTGGAAAATGGCGGAAAATTAGGGTCGCGCAAAGGTATCAATTTGCCCGGCATTAATGTAGATCTGCCGTCCGTTTCGAAAAAGGATAAAGAAGATATACAGTTTGCCGTAGACCAGAAATTAGACATGATATTTGCATCCTTTATTAGGAATGGAAAGGCCATCGAAGAGATTCGTGCTTTGCTCGGCGAGGAAGGTAAAAATATTATGATCATTGCCAAGATCGAGAATCATCAGGGAATGAAGAATATTGCCGAAGTAATTGCAGCTTCCGATGGCATTATGGTAGCTCGTGGAGATCTGGGTATTGAAATTCCTCCAGAAAAGGTTTTTCTTGCCCAAAAAGCGATTTTCGCTCAATGCAATTTGGCCGGAAAGCCTGGTATCTGTGCCACCCAAATGCTAGAGTCCATGATTAAGAAGCCTCGTGCCACGCGTGCTGAACTTTCAGATGTGGCGAACGCTGTACTCGATGGAGCCGATTGTGTCATGCTATCGGGAGAAACTGCCATGGGCGACTACCCTTTAGAATGTGTTGAAGTCATGACCCGAGTCTGCCAAGAGGCCGAGGCTGCAGTCTGGACCCATAATCTGTTTACGAATCTGATTGAAGCTAATGATAAAGTGCTCGATTTGGGGAATGCCATGATCATATCTTCCGTCAGTGCAGCGATCAATAGCAACGCTCGAGCGATTATAGTGCTCACCTCGACGGGACACACGTCGTTTATGTTGAGCCGATATCGCCCGCCGTGTCCAATTATAAGCCTCATTACTGGCAAAGATGCGATTGCACGAAAGTCGAATCTTTATCGTGGTATTTTCACGATTAGCTACGATAGCAGTGGCGATATAACTCTAGAGGAGCGCCTTAAGCGTGGTATTAGTATAGCCAAGGAGTCTGGCATTATCAAGGATAAGGATGCCGTTGTCATTGTGACAAGCTTGAATTCTAAAACTCTGCTTTCTAACTCTATGCGAATGATCCATGTATAAAAATGCAATATAAATATGCGGTTTATACAAAAATCGCAGTTTTATATAAGTTATCAATGGTATATTTTAACATTTGAATACATTCCCAAAATTATTGCGTAAATCATCTATATTTGTTTATTTAATTTATGTCGGTTCCCAACTCTTTTTTGTATGGAACGAATTTTGATTTAAGCTTTCCAATGGATTCATTCTTTATGTGTCGTAAAATATGTTTATTTTTGGAATACCTAAATCTTTCCGCTCAACGAATGGAACAAGAAACGGATTATATTGCCCAAGAAGCATATCTATTGATATCTCATTCGCTTCAAAATGAGTAATATGATAATTATGAATCAACTGGGTGGTCCGTCACGTTGTTTTTTTGTCCAACCGATACATATATTGAGTTTCGTTTTATGCCAAAAAAAAAAACGCTTTGCATTCGTTTTTTATTGCGGCATAACTATAACTGGCCTCTCCTATTCAAATTATGGATCGCGCCCTAACCGAATAATGAATATCATTTTTGCTTTTTTCTTTTCTTTCGTTTTTTTTTCTTTAGTTTTTTGAAATGGGCATGGAAATGTTTTCATATATTTTTTTTGTTGAGACTTCTACTTATAATGTAGCGTGTAATTAAGTAGTCAAAGCCCGTGGGGGGCGTCTGGGGTCTCGGGCTAAATTATTCATATGTATGTGCCGACTGACGTGGGGCTTTTTTGATTGATTAGTGGGGCCCAGGCTTTCTTTGTGCTCATCAAATTGAAATTATTTCAAAATGAAGTTCGAAACTAATGGAGCATCGCATCTCATTGCGGGACTCCATTTTATTTTCGACTGCTACACAATGCACCTGTCACACTGTTGTGGGCAGCAGTATTGCCGTCTCGTTCGCGCGCACGCGCATATTCGTCACGGCACGGCGGCACGGCATGCAGTGCATGTCAAACTGTGTCGTGGGATTAGCCATGCGCAGAGGATTAGGACAAAACTGCGCATTTCTAATGAAGTTGTTCCCCAGAGTTTGGCAGACGCTGTTCTTACAAAGAAAATGCAGAGCATACAACGATTTTCTGCTTTACTCTCAATGCAAGAACAACAACAGCAACAACAACAACTACATGAAAGTAAAACAAGCAGAAACCATAAATCAATTTGTGACATTTCCTCACGACGCCGACGTCGACGTCGATGTTGGCAGCGGGAGCGACAGCAGCTGCGGGTGTATAGGAGACACAGAAACAACAACAACAACTGCATGAAGAAAAAGAAGATGAAGAGGAAGAGGAGGAACAACAACAGGAGGCAAGATTGATGATATGTCACATGGGGCAGGCAACATTTGGCGCAGCTTGTTGCAGATTGAAAGCAAAGAAGAATTGAGGAAGAGCGAGAGCGAGAGCGAGAGGGAAGAGGCGAGCTGACAAGCGTTAACAGCGAACGTCGCTGAGATGGCTCAATCAAGCACAGTTTGAGCTGCACTGCGCTGTGGGCTGCCGAATCTAGATTAAGTTTATTTTTAGTTGTTGTTGCTGCTGCGGCTGCTGCGACTTGCGGCATTACAACTTTGTTGCGCCCCGCGCACATAATGTTTCCAAGAATTTTGTGCATCTTGTTTTGTTTAGGTTTTTCTGCCCAGGGAAAAACATTCTTCTAGGCTACACAAATTATGGAAAAATTCCACGAACATTGCAATCGCCAGTCGGCGTCGCAGTCGCAGTCGCCACATGCAGTGCGTTGCAGCTTGAAAGAGACGCCGCCGCAAACGCAGTCGACGCCGTTGCAGTTGTTGTTGTTGTTGTTGTTGTTGTGTTTGCCGGTGTCGCCGGTCGCCGTCAATGACTTAATTAATAGCGACAAAGTCGGAGCCGCTTTTGAGTTTGAATTTTGCGGAAATGACACAAAGTCGCGACGTCGACTGCATACAAGATACAGCAACAGCAACAGCACCAGCAACAACAACAACAACATCAGCAGGAAGTGTGACACTCGCGTTGTCTCGCTCTTTCTAGCAGCGAACGCACCTAGAAATGCCACGCATAACTTCAAAAGGCAAACAGACGGAGACAGACAGACAGACGGACATTAAGCGCAGCTAACCTTTTGGCATGCCTTATTTATGGCTGACTCCCGCGCAGTCGCAGCCTGTCGCTATCTCCGTCTCTGTCTTGTCTTTATCTGTTGCGGCTTGTGTGTTCGCTCGCTGTTAACGGTAGTCATAAACTGCCTGCCCAGCAACAACAACAAAGCCCACGTCTTCCTTGCAGTCAATGCCACTTAAGTCATTTTTCAGCTCTTGCGCTTTTAACACAAAACCAACAACGCTCGCGACTGCGTGAGCACGAAACCAAAAACCTAAAGCTTGAAGTGCACCTAATGGCCCAGCCATTTCACTGTGCGCGGAAAATCTGTGAAAAGCGATAAAAGCAAAAGGAGACTTGAGGAAAAGCAACAACAACAACCAACAACTAAAATAGAGCCCAAGCGAAAGATTGAGACGTTTCGAGCTTGGAATGTGCGGCTGCGACTGCGGCAGCGACTGCGACTGCGACTGAGGCTTAGGTTGGGCTTGGGCGAGGCGAAGGCTGCACAGTGGGCCGCAGTCGAGAATCAGTTAGTCAAAAAACATGTCATTCAAAAATAATGATTAAACCAAAATGACTTTAATGGCAATTTAAAAGAATAATTCTAAGTTCTAGAAACCAAAGAAATTATTTAATTTCCAAATATTCTAAACTATACTCTTAATTATTACCAATGGTAATCAATTGAATAAAAAAGTTTACAATACCCAGAAAGACAAAACACAAAAAAAAAATAATGAAATGAAAAACAAAAATTAACAAGGCATTTATAAAAAAGAAATAAATGAGTTTTTGGTAAATAACTTTAGAATACTTTGAAATACAAAGCAGATTATTTGATTGACAAATTTTAGAATAAACTGGTAAAATGTGTGATTATTGAAGTATCAGAATTTAATTTGAAATAATCCGTTATGAATGTTGACAGATCTATTTTAGTGCCCGTTATTCCACATAGCGTTCCACTGTGCAATGACTGTTCGGTTAAAGGTTCGATTGAGACGTTAGCGGTCGCCTCATTATTTGGGGCTCAATTTCCGTGCAGGCATCGCGAGAAAGCGACGGGAATGGCAATGGGCTGGCGAGGGGATGGTGAGGGGGAGGGGAAAGCAAGCCAGAGGGGGCTACAAAGCCAGCGCTGCTTGGTGGGTCTTGAGTTCCAATTGCCAAACAGACGATTATAGGTTGAGGTTGAGTTTGAGGCTGAGGCTGCGACTGCGGCGCGTCGACGTCGACGGCGGCGTCTTGTGTTGTTTTGCTTTTGTATGGAATGGGTTGGGTTGAGTTTGGGTTTTGGGTTGGGATGCCGTGGAATGATCATGACAACGATGATGATGATGATGATGATGGTGATGGCTTCATCGCAGATGCTGCACGAGAGTGGGGAAACATATAAATTATATGGCTGCGGTTTGGGCCACACGCTGTTTCGTTATAATTTTAATGCCTTATTTATGGCATGAGCCGGAGAAGAGGCCACAACAAGAGCAATAAAACCAAATGCGTTACCACAAAAAAACTAACTCTCTATATGCTTCTCTCTCTCTGTGTCTTCCGATCTTTCAGGGCAAGGCGCGTGGCAACCGCACGGCAATCTATCTGCGTTCAGTATTCCAATCCCACCTCGAAACGCTCGGCAGCTCGGTGCAGAAGCATGCGGGCAAGGTGCTCTTCGTGGCCATCCTGGTGCTCAGCACCTTCTGCGTGGGCCTCAAGAGCGCCCAGATCCACTCGAAGGTGCACCAGCTGTGGATACAGGAGGGCGGCCGCCTCGAGTCCGAGCTGGCCTACACACAAAAGACAATTGGCGAGGACGAGTCGTCCACGCACCAGCTGCTCATCCAGACGGCGCACGATCCCAATGCGTCCGTGCTGCATCCGCAGGCGCTTCAATCGCATCTCGAGGTGCTGATCAAGGCGACGGGGGTCAAGGTGCACATGTACGACACGGAATGGGGCCTCAAGGACATGTGCAACTCGCCGACGGCGCCCAGCTTCGAGGGACACTACTACATCGAGCAGATACTGAAGCATCTCATCCCTTGCTCCATCATCACGCCGCTCGACTGCTTCTGGGAGGGCAGCCAGCTGCTGGGGCCCGAGACTCCAGTCGCCATACCGTAAGTCCTCAAAAGAGATCTCTCTCCAAGCACACACAATTTAATCTGTTTCCTTTGCTCTTTAGCGGCCTCACGAGACGCCTGCAGTGGAGCACGCTGAATCCGTCGGAGGTGATGCAGTACATGAAGCAGAAGATGTCCGACCAGAAGATCAACTTCGACTTCGACACCGTGGAGCAGTACGTGAAGCGGGCGGCAATCACCAGCGGCTACATGGAGAAGCCCTGCCTCAATCCCCAGCACCCGCTCTGCCCCGACACGGCGCCCAACAAGAACAGCACCCAGCCGCCGGACGTCGGCGCCATTCTCTCCGGCGGCTGCTACGGCTATGCGGCCAAGTACATGCACTGGCCGGAGCAGCTGATCGTGGGCGGGTCGCAGCGCAATCGCAGCGGCCACCTCAAGAAGGCCAAGGCGCTGCAGACGGTGGTGCAGCTGATGACCGAGAAGGAGATGTACGACCAGTGGCTGGACAACTACAAGGTGCACCACATCGACTGGTCGCAGCAGAAGGCCGCCGAGGTGCTCAACGCCTGGCAGCGCAACTTCTCCCGCGAAGTGGAGCTGCTGCTCCGCAAGCAGTCGCGCATCGCCGCCAACTACGACATCTACGTGTTCAGCTCGGCCAGCTTGGACGACATTCTGGCCAAGTTCTCGCATCCCAGTGCGGTGAGCATCGTCATTGGGGTCGCCGCCACCGTGCTGTACGCCTTCTGCACGCTGCTCCGCTGGCGCGATCCTGTGCGCGGCCAGAGCAGCGTCGGCGTCGCCGGCGTGCTCCTCATGTGCTTCAGCACAGCGGCGGGCTTGGGCTTGTGCGCCCTGCTGGGCATTGTCTTCAATGCGGCGAGCACGCAGGTGGTGCCGTTCCTGGCGCTGGGCCTGGGCGTGGATCACATCTTCATGCTGACGGCGGCGTATGCGGAGAGCAATCGCAAGGAGCAGACCAAGCTCATACTGAAGAAGGTCGGTCCGAGCATTCTCTTCAGCGCCTGCAGCACGGCGGGATCCTTTGCGGCAGCCGTGTTCATTCCGGTGCCCGCCCTGAAGGTGTTTTGCCTGCAGGCCGCGATCGTCATGTGCTTCAATCTGGCGGCGGCTTTGCTGGTCTTCCCGGCGATGATCTCGCTGGACTTGCGGCGTCGAACCGCGGGCCGGGCCGACATCATCTGCTGCTGCTTTCCCGTGTGGAAGGAGCAGCCCAAGCAGCTGGCCATGAACAACAACAACCTGCGCAGCTCGCGGCACCTCAAAAACTGCAACAACCTCCAGCAACAGCAGCAGCAGCAGCAGCAACAGCAGCAACAGCAGCAGCAGCAGCAGCCTGCCCAGAATCCGCTGCTGGAGTCGAGAGGAGCAGCCACAACGGAGGAGAACAGCTACTTTCTGCCGTGCTTCTCGCTGTCGAGCTTCGCCTTCAAGTATTACACGCCGTTCCTCATGCGCAGCTGGGTCAAGTTTCTGGCCGTGATGGGCTTCCTGTGCGCGCTGATTTTCAGCCTGTACGAGGCGAGGGCGCTGCAGGATGGGCTCGACATCATCGATCTGGTGCCGAAGCACAGCAACGAGCACAAGTTCCTCGACGCGCAGACGCGCCTCTTCGGCTTCTACAGCATGTACGCGGTCACCCAGGGCAACTTCGAGTATCCGACGCAGCAGAAGCTGCTCTGCGAGTACCACGAGGCCTTCGTCCGTGTGCCGCACGTGATCAAGAACGATAATGGCGGCTTGCCCGATTTCTGGCTGCTGCTCTTCCGCGACTGGTTGCTCAATCTGCAGCGCATCTTCGACGACGCGGTGGCCAACAAGAACCTCACCACGGAGGGCTGGCATCCGAATGCCAGCAGCGACGCCATCCTCGCCTACAAGCTGATCGTGCAGACGGGCCATGTGGACAATCCGGTGGACAAGAATCTGGTGGTCAGCAATCGGCTGGTGGCCAGCGATGGCATCATCAATCCCAAGGCCTTCTACAACTATCTCTCTGCCTGGGCCACCAACGATGTCTTTGCCTACGGCGCCTCTCAGGTGAGTCTCCCGAATCCCCAATCCTTTCCGATCAAATTTGAATTCGATGGTTGCTTTCTGCAGGGCAAACTGTATCCGGAACCACGTCAGTATTATCATGCGCCCAACGAGTACGACCTGAAGATCCCCAAGAGCCTGCCGCTGGTCTATGCCCAGATGCCCTTCTACCTGCACGGCCTGACGGACACCTCGGAGATCAAGACGCTGATCGGCCACATTCGCGATCTGAGCGTCAAGTTCGAGGGCTACGGACTGCCCAACTATCCCTCAGGTAGGTCCAATCACAATCTGGGTTACTTTTTCAATGCTCGAATAATTTGGTTACATTTGAAATCAAAGAAAACGACTTCATATCAATGGTTGTCTATGATCTCTTTTATTTAACTACTTATCTTTACTTATTGAATCTTATTTTACAAACCAACTTTATATCGTTTCGAAAGTTGTCGATAGGAATATTTCATGCATTGTCTTTATTTATTAAATCATTATTCCAATAGTATTTGAACAGTTTTCTAGAATTTAAAACGAAGTTTTCAACTTGTAAATTGAGCAACTAATTTAAAATGTTTTTTTTTTTTTCTGAAAAAAGGCTTGCAATTTATTATTGTTAAAATGTAATTGATTGACAGCCAACAATTTTTAGATTTCTTTAAATCTTTAAATGAAAATTTAAAAACTGGAATTCAACAAATTAAACCATTTAAATTGTTGTTTGTTCTTGTTTTTATTACGAAAAAAAAAAACGTTGAACTTGCAATCTATTTCTTAAGTTTGAATTGAATGCTTTCAAATTTTCAATAATTATTTAATTGATTCAAAATAAGCCTATTTTATTGATTTTTTATTAAGAAATTAAAATATAAATGCTGGAAATATCCCGCAAATTATTTATATATTTAATTGATTCAACATTAGTAATTAGTGATCAGTAATACCCAAAATTGTATTGATTTTTTGTAATTTCCAAATTAAAATCTATAAAATGGAATTTAAATATTTTATTGATTCGATATTTGTGCACAAGTAATTCCAATATTTTACTGATCTTTATTAACCGATTTCATTTGATCGCTTGCAGGCATTCCGTTCATCTTCTGGGAGCAGTACATGACGCTGCGCTCCTCGCTGGCGCTGATCCTCGCCTGCGCCTTCCTGGCCGCTCTGGTGCTGGTCTCGCTGCTGCTGCTCTCGGTGTGGGCCGCCGTGCTGGTGATCATCACGGTGCTGGCGTCGCTGGCGCAGATCTTCGGGGCCATGACGCTGCTGGGCATCAAGCTGTCGGCCATTCCCGCCGTCATACTCATACTGGGCGTGGGCATGATGCTCTGCTTCAACGTCCACATCTCGCTGGTAAGTCATCTCGATCACTCGCCACTCTTCTAGAGCCGCCTTTAACACTCGCATTTGATTGCAGGGCTTCATGACTTCGGTGGGCAATCGACAGCGACGCATTCATCTGGCCATGCAGCTGTCGCTGGGGCCACTCGTCCATGGCATGCTGACCTCTGGGATGGCGGTGTTCATGCTCTCCACGTCGCCGTTTGAGTTCGTCATCCGCCACTTTTGCTGGCTGCTGCTCGTCGTGCTGTGCGTCGGCGCCTGCAACAGCCTCGTCGTGTTTCCCATCATACTGAGCATGCTGGGCCCCGAGGCGGAACTGGTGCCGCTCGAGCACCCGGATCGCATCTCGACACCGTCGCCCGTGCCCATGCGCAGCAAGCGCTCCAACAAGTCCTTCATTGTAAACGGTTCGCGCGGCTCGTCGCGCAACTCGGGCTCCAACAACTGCCACAAGGCGCACCACTATCACAAGGACATGAACATCAACGACCCGTCGCTGACGACGATCACCGAGGAGCCGCAGTCCTGGAAGTCGAGCACCTCCTCGATCCAAATGGCCAACGACTGGAGTGCGCCGCCCACGCCGACGCATCACCACAATCACAACTACAATCACAATCTGAACAATCATTACATGAACAACATCAACTATCAGCATCGCGAACGCGAACGTGATCGCGAACGAGAGCGTGAGCGTGAACGTGAACGTGATCGTGATCGTGATCAGGCGTATCCACCGCATCCGTCCAGCTGCAGCTATGCGGGGCCGCCGCCGTCGTACCACAAGGTGTCACAGCCGCAGCTGGGCGGCAGCTACGGGCCGCCGGAGCTGCAGAGCATCGTGGTGCAGCCGGAGGTGACGGTGGAGACGACGCACTCGGATCGCAATACCACCAAGGTGACGGCCACCGCCAACATCAAGGTGGAGCTCGTGACGCCCGGACACGCGGTGCGCAGCTACAACTTCACCAGCTAGCTGCTGCATTAGTTCCTGTAGCCATTAACGACTATCGCACTAACCAACCAACCAACCAACCAACTATCTGTATCTGTATCTGTATCTGTATCTGTATCTTAATCTGTTTACTGTAATCTATAATCTATAATGTATATGTGTATGCATGTTAGTTAATTTCCCATATACGATATAGCGATGTATGTATGTGTGTCTAGTATATAGTATATAGAGCAGCTGCTACGCTCCCTCCGCATGCCTAGCAGCCCCCCTTGTATGTATGTATTTAGCACCTAAGACATTCTTATACATAGAGTTATTTATTGTAACACACGAACACACGAGCACACAAACACAGCTATGTACTTATATACACGTATAATCAACGCGAGATTCAAATGTCAAAACCAACCCACACACTAGTAATTTATAGCATTTAATTTAGTTTAAATATGTACATAAAACACAAGGACTTGAACCAAAATAGTATCGCTTAAAACAAAAAAACAAAACAAAAACACAAAAAACAATCAATGTAAGCTTAAAAATAAAACGAACGAGAGAAATTAACTAAAAAACAAAAACAAAAGAATCCCTCCCGTAGGCACTGCAACCAAAATTATTTATGTTAGGCCAAGAACAAGGACAAAATGCAAGAACTGTTCGAATACTCGTAACTTACGAGTCGTAAGTTCGGGTTTCCATAAAACACACATGACAAAGTTCTTGACAAGCGACAGCATTTAAATAAAACGACACAATTCATAAGGCGAACTCGTTGGCTATTCATTTTCAACGGCTGTCAGCTTCACAGTATTTAGGGGAGATCGTTCAGGTAGTTCAAATGAACCAAAGCGAACCATTTTGCAGCTGAGGAACTGAACCTGACGATTTTGGATTTTTATTGTTTGAATTCTTCGCTTAACTAACTTGCCCCTAACTTCGTCTGCGCCATGGGAAACAAAAACATAATCATTGACCAAAAATATTAACCCCGGCTTCAAAGCATTTAAACTGCTTTTTAGCAAGCGACTACTGAATCCGCTTAAAGTTATTGTGAAGGAATGAATATTACAATGAAGAATTAGAGTTTGAAAGTTCCTCATTTCAAAAAACACCAATAGACTTCAATGGCTCATTAACAGTCGGGCTTTCCTTAGTCTTGACCACAAGGTCCTGTTCTAAAAATTAGTAATAAAACCCGTCGGGACATAGGGCTGCGAGTTTTGGGGAATGCCAGCAATATCCATATTAATGTTAAGAGCTCAGTCTAAGATCTTGAGAATCTTCACCCGGGCACCGTAGTACGTTCGAAATGAAAACATACAGAGACTAACTATTCAAGCAGGAAGAGAAGTGATGACACAAGGAACAAATTTACGGACCTGCCCACCCAGAAGTTCATAAGAACTTTTAGTTAATTGATTTGATAAATTATTGTTAGTCTCAGCTAGAGAGAAGATTCGAATTCACCCGAGTCGTTGAGACCACTCGTATTTTAAATTTGCATTTAACGTATTTTGAATTTATGGTTCTTTAAATTTGAATAAAACGTATCTGTGAGTTTCTGAACCAGAGTTCTATTCTCCTAGCACCTCAGCCCTTAGAAAAGGCGGTCCAACGCAACCAATTTGAATTCCAACATCAGCAACATTATTGCTAACGTAGAACAGTGAACAGTCAGGTCAATAGAAGTCCAACAAAGTCGTTAGAAAAATATTCAAATTCAAAAACGATCGGGCAAAATAGAACCACACGTCTGAATAGTGAGCGGGGAGGAGGAGGGACATGTGTAGAAAGTGTCAGATCATCACTTCAGGTCTATGGATGTGTTACTCATGGTGAGTCATTCCCCTATAGGAAGTGGCAATTGTATCCTATGGCCGATAACAGTCCTCTATAGAGATTTTGTGACACGTTTTCCGCAATACTGTCTTTTTTCCTATGGAACCACATGGAATGGTTTTACTCATTTTAGATCGTTTTAATTTTTAAAATTCTGTTGTTTTCTTTTTATGTTTTACTATAATCGGTTATAAATATTGGTAATCTGAATCTCGCTTGCCATCGGAAAAGTACATTTTTTGGCAATCAAGATTGGTTTGGACTTGTACTAGTTCATTTTGAAATTTCGAAATATCCAAATTGAGGCTGTGATTTTTAAGTAATCGTTTTGCGACACATTTTCAAATTGCTTCGATGTGAACAAACTGTAATTATGGTGACTAGTTTGGATGAGGACTTCAAGTACTTTCTGACCAACGTAGGTGGCAATCACATGGCCAAGTTGTCGCTAACTAAACCCTGGATACCCTTCCTGCAGGTGAGTTGCCTCAGCGTGCTGCGATTGCCGTACGACAAGCGCTGCATGATGATCCAAAGGGTGCCGAACTGTCGCGCTATTCTCGGCTACTTCAACTACTTCGAGATGATGTACTGCTTGTTCCATGTGCACAATAAGTTCGTGGAGATCTGTGTGATGCTGATATTCGTGACCATTGCCGTCAACTATCTGCTGCTCATGTCCATCATCGTGGACTCCTAGTGAGTTGGTTGTCCAGACAACTGCAGCGATCTCCTCTCATCAGATTTGCTGCCCTTTTAGTTTCATGCCCGTGCTGAAGATTCTGGCGGTGAAGATGCGGATGAGCGAATCTGTGGCTGGGGCAACGCTGTTCGCCTTCGGCACCTCGTGCCCGGACTTTGTGGCCAATCTGCTGCCCATTCGCGAGGACTCGGCGATGTTTGCCGGCACCATTGCCGACTCCGTCGTGGCCGTGCTGCTCTGCGCCGGACTCATCTGCTACATGAAGCCCTTCAGGATGGACTGGTTTGTGGTGGTGCGCGATCTCCTGTTCCTCTGGCTGGCTGTCGAGCTGCTGCGCTACCTGATGTTCTACAACAACCGCATGAGCACAACCGACAGCATAGGTTGGATGCAGCAGTCGATAACCATATCAAACAATACTTAATTGTAGATCTTTACAGTCCTGCTGTCGCTTTACCTGCTCTACCTGGTCATCATTGTGGCTGACGTCCACCTGCTGCGGCTGACCACGAAAAGTGAGTTTGCACCGAGTCGAATGTGGCTTGTGAACCGATTTCAGTTTCTTGCAGAGCTGCAGCGCGAAATCCTTGCTCTGCAGCAACTCTCGTATTCTCCCGATCGCTACGCCAAGCTGCAAAGGAAGATCAGCGCTCTGAGGAATCTGCGGGACCACGACACCGTCAATATCCGACGCAGTTCGGTGCGGAGTCAGCCCAAGTCGGAGCTGGTGGATTTCCAGGCAACACGCACGATACTGCACAACGCGAGCAATCCCAAGAACTGTCTGCTCTGGTCCGACTTGCTGGCGTCCCTGAATCCCATCGATGCCACCGACTGGAAGTTGGCCGGTCGCTGCGAGCGCCTCTACATCTTGATCAAGTGTCCGATGCGACTGCTGGTCACAGTGCTGGTGCCCGTGGTGGACTACGAGCACTACAAGCACGGCTGGAGCAAGTTGCTCAACTGCACGCAGATCGTGACGAACACCTTCTTCGTTATAACCGCCGTGCATTGTACGTGCTCCTCCACAACTCCTCGTGAATTATTTTCATCCTTCTCTCCTTGCAGCAAAGCTCGACCATTTGTACTCGTCGTGGTACGCGGACTTCAACGTCGCCTACTCCAAGTGGTCCTTGTGCCTCACCGTTCCTCTGGCCATCGTCACTTTCTGCCACGCTCGCACCGACGTGCCGCCCCCTTATCACTCTGTAAGCTTCCACGGTGGCAAGTAAATATAATTGATCAGACTTGTGTTTGCAGCTGTTCATTGCGCTGAGTGCGAGCAGTTCGCTGGTCCTCATCGTGATTTGCACCAGCGAGATTGAGGTGCTCATGGCCATCGTGGGCATCGTGTGCCACCTGAGCGACCACTTCATGAACATCACGTTCGGATCGATGGGCAATGCGGTCATCAACCTGATGGCATCCTACGCCATGACCTCCCAGGGCTACGAGAAGTTGGCCTTTACGGGCGTCTTCGCCAGTCCTTTTTTCAGTAATCACCATTTTGGTAACATTATTCGATTCCAATTTCATTATTATCTTTGTAGACTCTGTTGTGACCATGGGCGTCGCCTTCTTCTACAATCAGAAGGCTCATGAGGCGGGTTCTTCGTCGTGGCTGAATGGCGAGCACGGCGACAACTGCTACATATTCATTTTTATTACCATCGTTTCCACATTGTGGTGGTTGTTGATCTTGAATTTTACCCCTCGACGTTCGGTTGCCGTATTTTGCTGGGTTCTCTTTTTGCTTTTCTTAGTTTATGCCATCGCCGTCGAGTGGGACTTAATACACGAGTTGGCGAAAGATGAATTCTTTCAACCCAGATAATAATTATAGATGTTTTAAGTTAATAATTTACTGAACAGTAAACCTGCGATTGGAGCCCCCGAGCGTTTGACTCAATTTAATTGCACACATTCTTAGCTTAGTGGTTACATGTACGTGTATAGTTTAAAATCATTTGTTAAACCCCTAACCAAAGAATATTCTTTGCTACTGGCAGTTATTTTTTTTAAATTAAATAGTTTAGCTGCGATCTAAACCAACTTTAGTCCGAATAAATAGCTGGTTTCGATAGGTTTGTGTCTTTGCTAAACAGATAAGTATCCAAGCTAAATACTCTCGTTCGATAAGTTAGGAGTTCGGTAGTAGGTAATTTCGTTCAATGTGAAATCTGGCAATGCTAAAAACACGTGATTGTCGAATTTTTAACGATTGCGGTGCAATTCAGAAAACTTATCTGCAAACTTATCGCTGTCGTAATTAAGATATATGCAGTGGCAACATCAAGGGGTGTTAAAATACTGAGTAAAATACTCGAGTTTATTTTTATATTCGCTACTGTTGTTTTCCATTTAGATTTGCGAACAGTGTAACATTTATCAGAAATCAAATCAAGACAATCGAAGAAACTTGTTATAATTCTCATTTAAAAAAAAATCGTAAACATAACGCTGTTCAAAAATGAGCGCCTCTACACGCTTTTGAATTTATACCATATGTAGTGTGACCTATCTAGCAATGTTTCAGCGATATTTATCGACGATAAAAGGTGTGTTTTTAAACGCACGTTGCGGTCACGCTGAACACAAACATCAACAAGAAAATACAAAAAAAATTTTAAGTGCGCCGCGTGTGTAAAAAAATATTTACAACTGCAGCAGAGTTGCAGCTTTACATTCGGCAATAAAAACAGTGCATTCTACATTTAACATCCTCTGGTAATTGACTTTGGGCCAACTGCAGTTGCTACGTAATAAAAACGAATTTTACCGCAAGAAGAACGAGAGAGCGCTGTCGAGAGAGAGTACTACTAGTTGTGCATGAGTGTGAGAGAGAGAGTGAGAATGGTCGGTCGGTGAAAAATAATCGTGGCAAAAGCGCCAGCGACATTTTATACACGTATCAGAAACAAACTCAACGTGTTTTGAGAACGTTCGTTGCTTTGTACGCGTCCGGGACCCCGAATAAAATAAAATACATACATATAAAATATTTGCGCGAAATTAAAACGCATACAAAAAATCGCATATTTAAAACGCAATTGAAAGCGAAAAGTTATAACGTTAACGTCAAGCGTTGTTTGTGTAAGTAAGAAATTGGTTGCGTTTGTTTGACTCCGTTACTCATTGTGTGTGTGTGTGTGTGTGTGATGGTATGCATGTGTGAGTGGGTCATCAAATTGGCAACTACGAAAATTATATGCAAAAAAACAAGTGTAATTTTGTGAAAGTTTCAAATGAATAATATAAGTAAAGCCACTTAAGAGTCAATAAAACGCGTAATAAACAACGTGCTTAAAACGACGCCACATTTTGTCTCTCTCTGTGTGCGTGTGTGTGTGTTTCATTCTCATATTGAAATGTTTTATTTGCCAAAAAAAAAATTGTTTTGTTCTGTAACTAGTAAATGTTTGTCTGATGTTTATTACATGTGCTCGCCGCCCTGCGAATCCAATCTACAAATATATCAACTCCAAAATGCTGCAAATCACTCGCATTTCACCAATAAATAAGCAGGTAAGAAAAAGCTTCAAGTTTCAATTACGTTTTGAATGTTTGAATGACGTACTTCGTTTTTTCCTTTTCCTCTGCTGTCGCTCAGCTGACACCACTCACACACACACACACGCACTCTCATGCACACACACACACAGACATACTCCCACTTGTGCATTCTGTCTCTCTCTGTCGCTCTCTTGTCGTTTGCCGGCTCAAATGTCACGCCACCTTATCAATGACCAAAACGCAGTTGGCCACTTCACAAAGATTTCTTTCAGTTTGATAAACAATTCATGCGGCTGACCCAGTTTCTATTTTAAACCAAAATGTTTTTACTTTTGTGCATTATGCAATTGTTGCCACTAGCAACCAAGAAACACACCATTTATGCTTATTTATTTGTGTATTGATTTCGAATTGCATTTTCAAAATCTCCCACCAACTTAGCTCAGCTCTGAACCCGAGAGTGAGAGTGAGAGGTGGTAACGACCTTCACTAACTGCTGCCAGCTTCACATTGAGAGGAATAGAGAGAACGTCATCAGTGAGTGCAAATGACGTGTTTCTCCTCAGCTCGAATTAAAACGGATTCTGATTAGATAAAGAGTAATAGCATTGCTGATAATACACTTTAAAACTCCCACTCGCCCACCCACACTCACACACTGTCTGATTGCCTTGAAGTACATCCTCTTTGCCGTTCTCGCTCTCTTTGTGGCTGTCTGGCCACACTTCCCCTACCAGCCGTTGGCTGCACGTGTACTTTCTTGTAAATACACGCACGCACACATGTAAATATTTTGCGCACACTCTCTCGCGCGCTCTCTCTCGGTCAAGCTGACTCAGTTCAGTTCCCTCTCAGGCTGCCAACCCCCCTCGTGTTCGTTCAGTTTATTATACCAACAGAAAATCATGCGAGTTTCTGCTGTTCGAAGGGATTTTGGAGGGGGCGTAATTCTGATTCGGGGTCATTCATGCGTCTGTGTGTGTGTGTGTGTGTGTGTGTGAGTGTGCTGTGATGTGATGTGTCATATGTTTCTGTGCTTGTTGTGACTGCGACGGCGCTCACTGACCAGCTGAGCCCAAAGCCCCTTCGAAATGTTTGTTGCATTTCAAATGACGATGTTTTTTTTCTGGGGTGCGGCTTCTTTTATGGCCAGCAAGCAGTTGTTTATCATTATTGGTAGTAGGCACGTCTAGTGCCAGGAAAATAAGTAAATTAATTAAATTGTGCAGCTGATGAGAATTGTAAGAGAATATTAAAAATAACAGAATTTGTTTTAGTCGTGCTTGTTACATATGCATCTATTAATGAATATTTTAATAATTAACAGAAAGTTATTAAATAATAGGAATTCGATTATTTCATTTAAATAATAAAGGGTAAAATATGCATTGTTTTTTTTTTTTGCCGGTTGCAAATTTCATTCATGGCCATATCCCTCAAAGCAAAAGCTGAGCGAAGTAAACAACATGCTCTTTGACCTTTGGGTGGGTTAAGAGAGCGTGCACCTCGAGTTCGCCTTGTGTCATCTCCATTTCCATTTCGCCATCGCCTTTGCCCTGCACTCCGCTCTCTCTCTCACTCTCTCTCTCGCCGTCTCTCTTGTACAGTTGACGACGTCGCGCGTTGCAATATTCGCCTCGGTTTCTCTTCTCTTCGCCGCAGTTGTGCGCAACATTTCCCCTTAAACTCGTATGATTTTCAGCTGGTATAACCAAATGCCACAACGAACCAGCAGAAGAAGAAGAAGCAGAAAGAAAAACGTGTTGCCTGCCGCACCACAACCCAATCAACCCTCAGCCGCATTTTCCCTGCACCCAGTTCCCAGTCACTTTTCGTCTGGCGCTTTTCTTTTCTTTCTGCTGCTTCGTCTGTTGTTGTTGTCGTCGTTGTTGCTTCGCTTGCTGGTGCTTCAGAAATTTGCTGTTGCTTCGAAGCCCATCGAAAATAGTCACGCGATTTCTATGTGCATCTAGCTGCACACATAGAACACTCACTAACACACATGTATTTGTCTATACATAAATAGATAAGTTCGTGTTTGTGTGAGTCTCGTTAAAGTTTTTCCTTAGCTTGTGACTTATTATACCCGCTGCGCATAGGGTGGAAGGGTATTATAACTTAGTGCCAACAGAAAATGTGGGTAACAAGGAGACTCTCCGACCCCATTCGATATAGCCCTCAATATTAACACCTGAATTACAGAGACTATAAAAGCTTGAGAAACCAAATGCTTTTCATACAATAGTTATTGTTGCACGCAGGATTGTTTTAGATATTGACCACGCCCCTTTCCGCTTCTCAAATCGATTTACGACGGTAATTTTAAAACTAGCATTTTGGTTTCTAAATGAGTTCTGAAAATTTTGTTGTAATCGGAAAAAAATGAAAAAAATAAGGGAGAAAAAAGTTTACAGGCGAAAAATAAGATACAGTGCAAGGTATATGGTTTATTTTCAACGTAACAGAATATTCCACACCAAATATGCTTTGGGTATATTGTAATATATGTTTTTAAAATATCAAATAAGTGGTTGAGGGTATCTCACAGTCGAGCACTCTCGACTGTAGCTTTCTTACTTGTTTATGTCTGCATTTTCTAAAGGCCGCCCACAACCTTTTATTGGCATACTCCTCTGATACACCCAGCCAATTCGCATTGCCGACTAAGTTTCCAATTAATGCAACAGTCGCTTTTCACGACATGTTGAAAAGGGTTTTTCACAGTCTTTATTTTGTAACGGCCAAACACATGAGCGTCGTTCAGTTTGTCTCATAGATGGCGCTTTGCTGTCCAGTTAGAATGCGTTCGTCGTTCTGATTAGATTACGTAAATACTTGTGAATGTGAGTTTACAACCTGTAAAAGCATAAAGTGTGTATGAGTAAGTTCTATAATTTGGCACTAAGCATGTTTTCTCTCTTACACACACTTAGAGAGACATAGGCAAACATTGTTTGCTTTAGTCACGCAGTTGAAGTGTCTGCTGAACAGATTTTCTAACCGGTTTTGCCATCCAACTTATCCGCATTGTGTCGTAGTTGTGTTTTGAGCATTAAAGCGGTCTTTTGCGACGTACACTCCATGATCATGATCATTGCCAATACTAACGGGCACATTGTGGAAAATTTTCTCTTCACTTGGCACGTGCTCCGCCAGAGGGGAGGGGGGGGAGGATGGTCACACTAAAGATAAACTACACGCATGCTTGTCTAGGTCATTTATGCGATCGAAGCGGCGACGTCAGCAGCGCTTGTCATTTGGCGCTTGCCTCTTGACGTCGCTTTACTTTCGCACACACACGCACACATACATCGTCATACAGTCGGTCATCGGCAACGCGAAATGAGCGAGTGCAAATGAGCGAACAACTGTGTTCTTATGCAGCTCAGTACGAGTATCCATCTGTGTGTCGGTGTGTGTGTGTGTGTGTGCGTATCTCACACTCGATCTCTCCCGCTCTCTCTCTCTCTCTCTCTCTTTCGGTACTTGCCAATAATCAAATTTATTTAAATTCACCCACACAATCTTCGGTTTGTTTGTTTCGTTCGCATGTTTGTTACTCTTTCTCTGTTCGTTCAATGAAATATTTAGCCGTCGCTGCCGTCCGTCTGTCCGCCTCGTTTGTTGTTGTTGCTGTTGTTTTACTTGTTTTTCAATCTTACCGCGTATTTTTCTCATTTTATGTGCGCGTTGCCCAACCGGCTGCAAATACAGAGAACAACAACAACACCAACAACAAAACTCACTACAGAAAATTATTTTTATTTTGGACTTTGACACAGTCATACGATGATTTTGTTACCCCATTTACGAGAGAGACAGACAGAGAGAGAGAGAGAGAGAGTCAGCGACAGGCACAAAGAACAAGCGCGATTGTTTTGTCTCAGGTCATATGGAAATGAAGTAGATTCGCAAATAATTTAATTGCCCACACATATGTACATATGCATTAAAGAGTGTCCACTAACAGTATGCATATATACATATGTATATATGAATATTTATGGATATACTCTGATGCTTCATTCCCGATGTTGCTGCCCACAATGTCAAGGTGACTCGCCGCCCGTCATCGGTAAATGCTCGTGCATTGATATATGTATGCAAATGTTGCTACTCGTATGACAAGCCCCGTTACACGGCCATTTCAGTTTTATCGCCTTGCGCGATTGTTTATGGATATCTCTGCCCGGAATGGCAAAGTTCAAGTAACAATTGCACACTTAGTGTTATTAGGTTTGTTGCCTCAACAAGTCGTTGACTCGTGTCGAATGGTTTTAAATAAATACGTAAAGAATTCCGATTTTAACTACCCAACTAGTTAAAATCGTATGATAGTTCTAACATCCACAAATAGATCAAAGATCTGAATTGCCGATTTCCTATAGACATCTTAAATGTTAATTGAATTATTTCGAAATGATTTACAACATTACAAAATATTATATTTTACATAATTAAAACTAATATTTATTTATAAAATTTTCTTTTTCTCCGCTTTCACATCTTTTTCGCATTCATATCCCACTCAAATCTGCTGCAAATAAAGTCAAGTAGTTTGAATGTAATTGGCTTATCATAAGCTGCTTATCTTATCGAGAAATGATTTCCTGTGATTCCTTTCACCTATCTTCAGTGCTCAGAGTTAGAGTTCTTGGATTACTTTCAGCATTGAATGCCATCACATTGAAATAAATATGTATGTTTGTGTGTGCGCTCAACTTGTCAATAGTGCGCACAATAATAATGAAAGCAAATATTTATCGATCTACGATTTCAAGCTCAATTACGCGAGACTTTGCACCGCACTTGGACTTTGTTTGAGCCGCACAATTTAGTTGCGTGACAATCGACAAAGAACTCTTGAAAGTTTGTCGGCAGGCAGGCAGGCGATACTTGCTTTTGGCTGATGTCAGTGAAATTGAAACGCCAAACATGCACAAATGCGCTTTCAAGTTCGAGGTTGTCAATCCAGTATCTCTCAGATTCAGATACATTTCCAGTTAGTCAGGCATGACGTTGCATCGAGCGCAGCGCACGTTTGCCTCAATGATTTCCACACGCCGCCGTTCTCGATGTTGTTGTGCAATGTATGCAAAAAAAAAACAAAAAAAAAGCAAAATGAAAACACAGCACAAAACCGAGACAATGAAATAAAATAAACAATAAACACGGTTATAACGATGGCATATGCACCATGTCTATAATTAAGACAAGCCTCGCAATTGCCTTAATCAAAGCAATTAAAAGCGTTTCACCTAAAGCATCGTTCAGCCTGCTTAGCCAAACGAGTTGCGTTTCAATGGGATGAGAATATAAACTGAACTTTGAAATGTTGGCTACAAATATGTATTTGAACTTTTATCTACTTGTAGCATGTTTATAGTCGAGTAATTGGAATCTGATGAAAACATGTAATAAGCGCTTAATTTGGGCTTGTCATGCGATTCGTCACGTCATGTTGCGTATACGACGCGTGCACCGATCATCCAAGGCAATGTTTTCTATCCATCACACATTCTAATTTCGGTTGATTTAATCAGATTTTATGCGGTCGTTGTTTAGGCACAACACTTTTTCACTTGCTCGACATTTCATTTCGAGCATCAACTACATTTCGTGCTGTTCGTTGTTCGTGGTTGTCAATCAGGCAGGGGGAGGGAAGAGCAGGGAAAGGTGTTGGGTGCAAAGTACAGCGAGCAAATATTGCCGCCACACATTTCCTGATTGTCTTAATCCAGACCAGACACACTCGAAGCATATGTTTACACTTGTTCTGTCCGCTCAGCCAGCTGCCAGTTCAGTTCGGTCTCTCGGTGTCGTCTGCCGTCTGTCGACGTCGACGGCGACTGTCAGCGTCAGCGTCACCGTCACTGGGAACCTTTGGTTCCTTGTGGTCCCATTCCACTTTAGCTGCAGTTTAACTTTGATCAGGGTCACGATCGTCGCACATGCGGCAACCACTTGACGCTCAAAGTTCAGGCAACACAATTACACAAGTTAAACTCAACTGCGACGCTGTCGCTTTGCTGCTGTTGCTGCCTCTGCTGTTGCTGCCTCTGCTGCTCAGTTGCAGCCTTTAACGTGCACAATTTTAATACATTAACCTGTAATTTGGATATTGCAAGTGAGCATGACAAATTGCGCCATTTGACTGTGGCAACCAACTTTCGCTCAACTCTTACTTTTCCTCCATTTTTGCAATCGATGCTGGCAGTTCACTTTGTAAATGGAGTGATTAAAACTCAACAGATTGCAAATGAATGATCAGCTGAAATAAGAAAGGTGAACATTCAAAAGTGTGAATTTAAATTCATTTCCATATTTTCATTTTAGATGCCAGGAACGTAGTAAAATATTATTTATTTTAACGAATATTCTTACTTCCTTTAACGTGTCGTTGACGTTATTTCGCTTTTTAAACAAAGCATTTTGTAAACATTTTTTATTATTATTGTTTTGGTTATTTGTTTTGAGGGACGGTGCAATGGCCGCAGCGTATAAATAAAAGTGCATATAACAATTGACACCTAAAACGAAAACAAAAAAAATTATGCAGTATAGAATTATTAGCATTAAATAGTTACAGTGATATTGAAGCGAAAACAAAGTAATGTTTTACGATTATAACCAAAATCAAAGGTGAAACATTATGGGACGTGAACAGAACCAGAAAGAAACACGTGTTCTGTAATAAATTCGAATGGCTTTTCGCAGCTATTGATCGGCCGCGACCTAGGGCAATAGTGTTCCCTAGAGAGACAGCAAAAAGGGGCAAATATCACACACACATGCCCAACATATTCTCTTGTGTCTTTGTGTCTTTGCCGTTGGCATTTCTCGCACATTATGCAATGCGAATGTAGCATAGCTGTCTAAATTTAAGTCTATGCATATATTTATACTTGTGGTATACTTGAATGGGGCAAGCTATCGTGTGGTTCGTTCTGTTTTTCCCATTCGTATTATCATTAGTTGGCTAAACACCAAAAGAACAAGGTAAAAGCAAAGAACTTGCTGAACTTGTTTTTATTTTATTGCTTTGGTTTCGGTTTTTTTATTGCATTTAAATTTTGATGAAAGCAAAACAAAATTTACATATTTGTTTAGAATTATAATACGTTTATTTTTAGCAAAATGTTTGGAAATATTTCAAGGCAGCTGGAAAAGTTTCACTAATTTTATATGTTTTTAATTGTTGTTGAATGAGTAAATGTCTTTTTTTTTTTGTTGTATTTTGTATTTTACGATCGCATTCATTGTCCATTTTTACTCACTCGAAATACGCGAATTGAACCTTTGCTTTGCACTTGTATCTTCCATTCTACTCTATTTATCGCACACTCTTAACACATTGTTGTCTCCGCATTGTCACGATTGTCACGACATAAATACATATCTATCTCTCTCCCTCTCTCACATTTTTGTAGGTAAATAAAAGGAGAACAGAAGAGAAGTGTAAGGAGAATGACATCATCGTTTAAGTGTCGCATCCATTTGTTGTCTGTCTTCCCTCGATTTCAGCTAACAACGTAGACGTCGCATTACGCATACGCAGCATTGTCCGACGGTGCAAGCCCAAGTCGACGAAGAAGAAGAAGGACATTGGAGAAACTGTCAGCTATCATTTCTCTCTCATTCCCGCATCGCTCTCTGTCTCTCTCGCTTACCTTCATCGTCCAATTGTCACACTAAAAACGCGGCAAGATGTTCATCGAAGATGATGCGCAGTAAGTAATCCATACATACATACATATATCTATCTATATACATTCCTCCTCAATCAAGTACGTATCTGTTCCCACTCCCCCAAACATCTCCATTCGTCAAGCCATGTGCTAATTATGCGTTTCAACTTGTATTCGTGTGTGTTTTGTTGGTGCTGGAAGATCTGGTTTTGGTATTAAATACAGTACTGCAATAATAAAATAATTTTTGCTTGGGCATTTCATAAATATCCATGAGAAATGTGCTTAGAAGAAGGTATCAATCTCAGAAGGCTGACTTTTGTCTGCTTGTAAGATTATACAATACACTAAGTGATATTGTTAATCGCATGCAGAACTTTAGTCTGCAGGTAAAACAAAAGAATGATTTTCTATGCCATAAACAAATCAACACACACATCTATAATTTCCATAAAATTGCACCCCTGGAGCGCGGTACAAGGTTGTTGGGGTTAATGCTTGATCGCTTTTGAATTGAATTGGAAATTTCATTGATTGTCCGGATTGCAACCAAATTCATTCAGGGCAAAGACTCAGTTACACCCACTTTGAATAAATATCTATAAGTTCTGGTTGATAAGGTAGACAATTCCTAAAGATATTATAAATTACGAACTATCAGTTGACGGGGTAAAGTCGCATATCATTCATAAAAATATGAACGCGCCGAAGAGCAATCGAAAGGTATTAAAACGATTATAATAATTATGCTATAGAATTTCAGAAACATATTACAGCGATTAGCATTCAGCTTGCATATCAAATGTGCCTTGTTTATTTACAAGCACTATCGCTTGATGTGATATTGATGTTCATGACTAATCAGACAGCGTGAAATGACCAAAAATCAAATCTGCAATCAGTGCCAGACCAACGAACCAGCTCTCAACTCTCTACTACGTCGTGGGCAGAAAGTGAATGAGCGAGACAGACAGACAGAGAGAGAGAGAGAGAGGGAGAGGGAGGGAGAGAACTAAGCTGGAGCGGAATGCATGCCAAGTTCAGGGACGTGACGTCGCTGTGGTTTGCTTATCACAGCAAGCACAACGCGTCTTATCACAAGTATTTATAGTACTTGTGCATTTACTATATATGAATTGCCACAACGACTGCGACAGCATGGAAACTTGTGCTGATTTCACTATAATGTCGTTTGCGATTAAGTGCATTCTGAACTGAGTCAAACAGATGCATATGTTATATTTATTTCAATCTATAAAAACGCACGACAAACACCTGCCGCTGTTCAAATTTCCCAATTGATAAGCGTTTTAAAACTTTAATTATTCTCTATCTCATTAACGCTTTCGGTTGATAACGTCTCAGACTCGCCTGTGGCCAGTGCAAAGTTCGATAATTGACTTTCCATGCAAGCAATCATTAGCATGTGACACACACACACACACACACAATCACACTCTCTGAGATACAATCTCACACACACCTTTCAGATAGACTATCTGCTATCAATAGCTGCAGGTGGGCTTTATTTAGGCTCGAATGATATTCGCACGGAGATGACCTTGAGTGTGCTTGCTTAAGGCGAGTGTTATGTAGTTATCGTAGAGTTGTTATACATCTAAATGCGATCTATTCAAATTTAGGAGTGCTCGACAGTAAAAATGATTTGACCTAGCATTTTGTAAATTAAAATTTGTAGCAGGAATTTTTGCAATTCCTACAAATAAATCTTTGAACGGCGCCAAGTCATGCTTCTAAAATCACTGGGAAACACTTGAAATTAAGCTATCGGCATCATAAATCAAATTGGCGCTTTAAGCTCTCTGAAGCGAGTCGGACAAATGATTATGGTCTTGGCAGTTTATGACACACTTGTGACACACAAGTGCCTTTGCTGATAATGGCAAAATGAGTAAACGCTCTTCGAGCAAAGGTCAGTGCGGAAGTGCGGCGACGAAAAGCAGTTGTCGAAATGTGTAAATCCATTTATATTTATATTTATATGGAAAGCAGACCGTGTTGTACCTGCAACTGACTTGTTTCAATTAGTAACGGAATCACAAAACGCAATCGGACTGTGCGATGTTTCTTGACTCTGTGTTGGGTGGCAATCTACACGACATAGTCACTGCCGAACTGCTGATAAGAGGCTGAAATGTGTTGTCAGTGTTATCGCCACGTCGAGTAGCCGCTACACATACAACTACAGCTAGAGCTAAGCCAGCGACAACCCTTTTCTAGTTATTGCACATCAGAGATTTGCCAACTGAAATCAGTTGGCTGTCGGTTTGCAACGACAACAGAACCAGAACCAGCGAATATCACGTAGTCCCCCCAACCTCAGTTAAAGTAATTGCAACTAATTTAAATCACACTTTGGCAAATAATTAATTGTGTTTACCATTTATTTGCAGAATGGACAGCTTCTGGGTGCAGAGTGCACTGGGCGCCATCAGGGCAATCGCTTTTGTCTATGATATTATCACGCTGCCGGTCTATTTGGTATTACAGGCGCCATGGAAGCGTCGACAGGAATCACGGCGAGTCAAGGTGAGTTCGACAACTCGTGTTTAAACTCAATATTCAGTGATCAATGAAATTCGTCATAACAAGCAGTTGAGTTTGTGCAATTGCCTGACAAATCACAGAGCATCAGCTCAAGTCTATCGCGTTGACCTTCTGACGCAATGCCTTTAGCATCATAGTGCGATCTCCTTCCCACTGTTGCTTAGCTAGCTTTTGTCTCGATGTGTCTAATCTTTATCTTTAGTACCCCCAAAAGTACGTTATAATCAGTTTTATTCTCAAGAGGGAACTACCTGTTCGTGAAGTGTACTCGAGTGTTGCTATCAACAACTATGTCTATCAGAACAAGTCAATCTCAGCAACAGAACCAGACCTTATAGGTACTGTATTATTATTATCAGTTGGCCTTTAATCAATTTGTATAATCACGGCTTAAATTATATATTATATATAGAACTTGCATAAAGTCTGAATATGTGATTGCAATTTGAAATACAAATAGGTACATAACTATTGGACTGTATTTAAAATAGATTTCAAAGTTCAGTGAGTATAAGCACATGGATTTGCCTATAACTCGGCCGATATTTCAAGGTCACGCAACGCTTCAGCTTAAAGAGAAAGAAAATCACTGCTGTAGAAAATAACAAAATGAATTGATTATTATTTTTTAATTCAGTCTTTTGTGAAAAGTGAATCATTGCAGTGTGAGTTTCGAGTTTTCGTTAAAATCATTGAGAAACTTTTGACACACTCAATTTATTTGCCCACAAGTGAATATCCCCCCTAAACCTTTATCGCCTATCGACTTGCCATGATAAGGTTCCAAAATAACGAAATAACCGCCTATAAACTAGAAAAGAAAACAGCGACATGCGTCGCTCTGCTATAAAGGTTTATGGCAAATCAAATGCAGTCGTAAATAACAAAACGATATCGTTATGTGTCGCCTATATATATCTCTTTTCTGTCACACATATATAATTGGTATTCTCTTTTCGCCTTCCTCCCACTACCCACAGGCCACGCCCATAAACAAGAAATTGTTGGTCGATGAGTCCCGCAAGTACGCGCCGGATGACATTGAGGTTTTAATTTGCATATGTGTTCTTTTTTTTATTAATTGGTTTCAATTTGTTTGTACTACATATTTTGGTGTCTGTTATGGATTTCCCTCGCCACCACCCTCGCCTTTTGTCCTCTTCCATCCCCACCTACTCACATACACATTGAAACACGCACTCCACAACGATAATTCACCTGGTGCTCCAGTTCGGATAAATGGTCAGCAGTCACAGGTTCTAAGCAATTTCTGGTGTAAACTTCACCCCCACTCCTTTGGTATTTCGCGCGGTTTTTTTCGTCCCTTTTGTGGGCCATCCCATCCTCTCCCCATTCCAAGTACCATTTCTTTACTCTTGTGATTCCAATGCTAACGCTGTGTCTCTGATTGCAGGCAAAGATCATTAAGAACGATGACACTGAACTCACGTATCGCACCACGGAGCCGCCACGGGATGTGCACGTGAAGATGCTGCAGGAGAACATCGATACGTTGGAGAAGGTCTTCAACTATGTGGCCAAAACGCATTCGACCAAACGCTGCCTGGGCACGCGTCAGATACTGAGCGAGGAGGATGAGACGCAGCCCAATGGTCGTGTCTTCAAGAAGTACAACATGGGCGACTACAAGTGGAAGAACTTCATCGAGGCGGAGCGCATGGCGGCCAGCTTTGGACGCGGCCTTCGCGAGCTCGGCCAGGCGCCACGCCAGAACATTGTCATCTTTGCCGAGACTCGCGCTGAATGGATGATTGCTGCCCATGGTTGCTTCAAGCAGTCCATGCCCATTGTCACTGTCTATGCCACACTCGGCGACGAAGGCGTTGCCCACTGTAAGTACAATGGAAACATTAAAATGGGAGAACATTTCGCTAATTGAATTCATACTTTGCGTACCAGGCATCAGCGAAACGGAAGTCACCACTGTCATCACCTCACACGATCTGTTGCCCAAGTTTAAGACGCTGCTGGCTCACTGTCCCAATGTCAACACCATCATCTACATGGAGGATCAGCTGCACAAGACCGAGACCACTGGCTTCAAGGAAGGCGTCAAAGTATTGCCCTTCGCCCAGGTTGTCAAAATCGGCAACGAGAGCAAATTCGGTGAGTCAAATCAATGGAAGAATTTGGAAAACATTAATCTAATCTTTGTGAACATTGCAGAGAATGTGCCACCAAATGGTGAAGACATTGCCATCATCATGTACACTTCCGGCTCGACGGGCACACCAAAGGGCGTTCTGTTGTCGCACAAGAATTGCATTGCCACCATGAAGGGTTTCTGCGACATGGTTACCATTTATCCCGAAGATGTTTTGATCGGCTTCCTTCCACTTGCGCATGTCTTCGAGCTGGTGGCAGAGAGTGTGTGCTTGATGACGGGCGTATCCATTGGCTATTCGACTCCCTTGACCCTGATTGATACAAGCAGCAAGATAAAGCGTGGCTGCAAGGGCGACGCATCCGTGCTGAGGCCCACTTGCATGACGTCGGTACCTCTGATCCTCGACCGCATCTCCAAGGGCATCAACGACAAAGTCAACTCTGGTTCAGCATTCAGAAAGGCACTCTTCAAATTCCTTTACCAGTACAAAGTCAAGTGGATACAACGCGGCTATCAGACACCATTGATTGACAAGTACGTCAAATGCAATTTATCCATATTACAGATTATTCAATATGGCTTTCTTTCGTTTCCACAGACTGGTCTTCAAGAAGGTGGCCAAGTTAATGGGCGGCAAGGTGCGCATCATTATGTCCGGCGGAGCGCCGCTTTCGTCCGACACTCACGAGCAGATCAAGACTTGCCTGTGCGTGGATTTGATCCAGGGCTACGGTCTGACGGAGACCACCTCGGGCGCCACTGTAATGGACTGTAAGTGTCCTCTAAATATCTCCAGCCACGAGAAATGTATTTAATATCAATATCAATTCGTTCCTTGCAGGCCGCGATATGACCTATGGACGCACTGGCGGACCGTTGACTGTGTGCGACATTCGGCTGGTGAATTGGGAGGAGGGCAACTATCGTGTTACCAACAAGCCCTATCCACAGGGTGAAGTGCTTATCGGCGGCGAATGCGTCTCGAAGGGCTACTACAAGCTGCCTGGTAAGACTGGCGAGGATTTCTTTGAGGAAGACGGACGCCGTTGGTTCAAAACTGGCGACATTGGAGAAGTGCAAACCGATGGTGTACTTAAGATTATTGGTGCGTCTCGATACAACAGGGATTTGAGGATCTCCATTAACTATATTCCCTATTTTTGCAGATCGTAAGAAGGATTTGGTGAAGCTGCAGGCTGGTGAATACGTTTCCCTGGGCAAAGTCGAATCGGAGCTAAAGACCTGTGGCATTATTGAGAACATTTGCGTTTATGGCGATCCAACAAAGCAATTCACTGTCGCGCTGGTCGTGCCGAATCAAAAGGGTCTCGAGGAATTGGCCGAACGTCATGGAATAACAAACAAAACTTTCGAAGAGCTGTGCTCATCCCCCATCATGGAAAAGGCCATTCTCAAGGAAATTAGCGATCATTCGAGAAAATGTGAGTTGATTTGCATACAAAATGAAGATTTATGAATTGATTTGAATTTGGAAACTCGTTTGTCTAGGCAAATTACAAAAGCATGAGGTGCCCGCGGCCATTACGCTTTGCAAGGAAGTGTGGTCGCCAGATATGGGCCTGGTTACGGCTGCATTCAAGCTCAAGCGCAAGGATATCCAGGACAAATATCAGCATGACATTAATCGCATGTACGCTTCATGAAAACCAATATATTAAGCGGCAAACACAGTAGTTGAAGAAAATGCAGCGGGAGCAGCAACAGCAGCAGCGAAGCTAATTATATACTAAACATATGTAGCAATTGTTTTTAGTATAGCTCAGACACAAAAGATGCGTTTTTTGAAACCAAACTAGCTTAAGTACTAAAAGATCTAAAAACCAAATAGATACACCACAATACACACACACATACACTCACACGTATGAACACAAACAGGTCATTTGTGTTTGTTTTGTTTTGCAATTGTAATAAAATGAAATGTGTTAAGTTTTTAGATAAGTGCAAATGTGGTTTGGTTAAAGTGTTTTCTAACATGCTGTTGATTTTAACGATAATGCTAATGATGATGATTACGATTGTGCTTATTGACTACGAATAGTTGACAAATGATAATGATGCAGAAGATACAAAAAAAAAGGATAACAATCGATGTACAGTTTTCGGTTTTTAGTACATTTTTGAGGCATGTGAAGAATGCATAATACAATACTTATTTTTATAAAACACGATAAACTAAGCTAACTAAGTGGTTGCCTAACAATTATGTAAATACTATACATACATATACATACACACAAATGCGTATATATCAATATACATACATTACATATATAGCATATACTTCTCTAAATTAAGTTTAATATAAATGGCAAATATTGAAATACTGAATTGTAGCGAACCAACAAAACATGTTCTGAATTAAAATGATAAATACATAAATCATGATGGAAAAATCTTTACTTCTCACAGGACACAGAAACAAAAAAAAGAAAAGAAAATAATAAATAAAGAATTATAAGAACCCTCCAAGCATCTAAAATTAAAATTAAATCAATTCGCATGAAAAGCTTATTTAATATAATATTCTAAATTATTGTAAAATATATTTTAGAGCAATTTAGTTAACTTTACAAATCAATTAAAAGTCAAAATTCAAAAATGCTGCAAGTAAAAGACTTAGTACTAAAGGAATAATATACACTATATACAAACAAAATAAGCAAAAGTAACTAAGAAATAGGCCAAAATAAGAAGCCTAACAAAACATTAAGATTCGATCATTTTTATAGATGTGCAAATAATTTTGATTAAATTTTAGTCATATTTTTAGTTAACGATATCTTCTAGCAATTTACTATGAAACGTTGCGTTTCGAAATATACACACAACACTGACAAATTACAACAAAATGTATTTGACAAATTTTAGTAAACGTGGATACATTTATAATATATTGTAATTCATTTTGTGTACTACACACTACAATATGTATATATATGTATACATATGTATATGCATAAATTACAAAGTTATGCGTAATTATTGTAGAACGAGAATGAGTTGCGAGCAATCGGTTATAAAAATCATTGAATTATTGTACATTTTGGGTGTATAAATAATACTGGAGATAAATTAATAAATATCTAAATTTTTGAATATTTTCCCCATTTTCTTGTGGTTTTATTCGATTGAAATAAATGAGTTTTCTTACATGAAGACTTCTTGGACGCAACGTTTTCACATGTCAGGATGGCCGAGTGGTCTAAGGCGCTGCGTTCAGGTCGCAGTCTACTCTGTAGGCGTGGGTTCGAATCCCACTTCTGACAAACTTTTTTCTAAATATTTTTTAATTTTGTATATATTTTGCAAATCGCAAATTCAGAAATATGAATTTAAATACAAAAAATTACGAACAAAATTTGTGACAGTTTATAAATACACACATCATTAGGTAAATTGAAAACTGGTTGTCAGGTTAGCGCCGTCTGCGTACAATTTAATTTAATTAAATTGAACAATAATGAAACGTTTCATGTAAAATCAGTGATGTGTAGTCCCGCCTTTGTTTGAAATAAGTTTGAAAATTCGATTCGGAATTGAAATGTACAGCTGTTCAAAGTAATTAAATGAATTCGTTGATCAAGTGTCTTTTATACCTTTGATTAAGTCTGTTTTTGTATTATATTGTTTTCATCCCCATATGTTCTATATGAATACCTGACTTTACGGATCGGACTGTGTGGATTGTAGCATTATCGTGCAGGAAGTGCATAAGGTAAAAATGGAAATGTGGTGAAATCCGCGCGAAATTAAAAACTGAAACTAAACAGGTGCCAAAATATCCCCCACCATAACTCCCCAAAAGTGTGAGCTAAGCTAATACTGTCCCTCTGAAGTAATTTTCTGCATTTTTGTGGCATTAAAAATTGTTAATGTTTTGCCCAACGGTCACTTAAGCAGCCGCCGGGTGGCCATTTATTACAGGGCATGACTGTGGCAGCCACGGCACGTTGCATACTCCTCAGCGCGCACAGACTCACCTGAAGTGGGAAGCTGGGTTGGTTGGGCTGCTGCCAACGATGCCTGCTAACGTGCACTCATGCAACAAATAAATCATAAAAATGTGTGACTCGACGTTACTGGCACTAAGCAAAAAGTTTGAGACCGTGGTCAACCTTTTGGGATCTTATTATGGTCGCAGTGTATTTGACGCAGTCCATGGACGCCATGGTAATGTGAAAGACAGCTCGCAAGGATAAATCGTGGTAGTAGCCAATAAGAGTTTACTTTAGTAGTAAATGGGTACATATCGTAACGCCCAGTTAACGCTACGAAATTTCTTCTCATTTCTTGATCGGATTAAATTTCTTATTTGACGTTTATAGGATCGAAGAGATAGGATGGGAGAATCTTATATTGTTAGCGGATTTGTCGGCAGCTTCGTTGCTTGGATCTAAAATAACATACATTTTGGATTTGTCGAAAATTAAATGCATTTACCTTTGGATCAATTGAGAAATTAGTTCAGCCATAAAATTGACACAATTTCATAATAATAATGTTCAACATTACATTATGTCTGTACAGAAAGCAAAAGTCTGAATGCGCAACACTGTGCAAAACACAAAAGTATTTTGTAGATCCTATTCTTTTACACTGTTCACTCTTGACATATAACAAAAATCGCATGGGATATTTTAGCAGCTTCTGTTTTATAACAGCAGTAGAACAAGGGAGGAAACACTTAGCCATCCATGTGAGATGGATTAACATAATATAGAAATAGAGACCTTAAAATCTTCAAATTCTATTCGCCTTTTTGGATGCCTATTTATTAATTAAATCTATAAATAAAAACTACTCACCGTTGTTGCAGTGCATACGTTGGTCTGCAATGCTTCATAATATTAAGCTCTTGTTGATAATGCTGCATTTTTACGAGAAACGTGTCCTTTTTACGTAACCGTCATGTGCAGGACTTTGCGGCTTGCATAGTTGAGTGCTCAATTAGAATTTCTATAATAAAAAATATAATAAAAGAGGTATTTTTCAGACTGGTGCTAGACTGGCTGAGACAACCTTAATGCGAATACGGCTGACTGCAAATGCCACTAATAAAATTAATAGACTATGAAAGTCGACACTCACATTCGCACACGCAAACTCAATGGCTCGAGCAGACTTATTCGAGTACATGTACATAAATAGATCAATATGTTTAATATGAAATTCCGAGAACTCCATGCTTAAGCGTTACGCTCAATAGATTCCCAATGGCAATGGATGGAGGGGGATAAAGCAAATTCAATTCAATGACATTTAATGCGAGTTGGGCAACAAATCAGAATGGGAATGCCGAAAAGGAAATGATATCCTGATTTGTACAAGTAATAATGGAAGTCGTGTCGTGCAATTTATTACGAAATCATAAAGCATATTAGATATTTTCGATATATATTGCTTGAAATCCAACTCTTCTCTAGACAACTGTAAACACTTTGTCCACGGCATAAGAGTGTATGAACTCCACTTCGGCCAGCGTGCAAAAAACAATGTACAACATGTAGATTATAATGTTGTAGATGCCGACAGAGCGACGTCCGTAGAAATTGAACAGCAGTGACCATATCAAAGAGCTCGTTAGCGAAATGATAAGGAAGACATAGGCCAGCAGATAGTAGCTGGTAGCCACGCCCCCATAGGTGCCCATAATGTGACGATAGCTTGGCAGGATTCCCATGGCCATAATAAAACCTATTCATTCGTTCGGCTTTCAATCGGATGCAAACGAATCGAAGGAGTACTCACTGAAAAAGGGACCGGCGTAGCTGGCGGCGATGGCCATGGCGCCATAGCCATGTTGGGCCAGAATTACATTGATGACAATCGTGCAGATCGAAGAGCCCCAACAGCTGATGGTGGCAGCAATGAATTCCGTGGACAAGCCCAAAATTAGCCCGATCACCTGCAGTATCTCATTCATTTCAATGGTGCAGATGTACAGCAGCAGTATGGACCCAATGTAGCTGAGGATGACGAAGCCCTGTTGGAGAAGTGAATGATTAGCATCGCATTCGAGATGATCGAATTGATGGTATACAAAGTGATAGGCCGGCGGAATATCCGTGCGCGAATGCAAGAAGACAGCTATGGCGATCGGGATAGTTATGCAAACTTCATAGACCATAAACGGCGCGGCCCGAGAAAACACTGAAAAAGAAATGAATGTAAAATATTTGGATGAGGATGCCTCCTCAGACACTCACCTATCCCGGTGACATACATGGGTGTGACCACAATTTGGATGCAGTTCAGCAGCTTTGACCAGCCATGGCGCTTGCGTTCCAAGTCCACTATGGGTATCAGCAACAGGAACAAGAGCTGCAGGGGGGCCAGAATCAAGAGGCCAACGCGAACGGCAAGTCCACAGTTGTGCCACTGTTCCTCTTCGATCGGTTGAATGGTCTCCACGAAGCCGTCGAAGAGATTCGCGTTCTTGGAATTTGTCGTTCTATAGTCCACATTCCTTGTGACATTGTCGTTAATTGTCATGCGTTCTTTCTTCTCCTGATTGGAGATTCGTATTGTGGAGCGACGAAGGGTTGTTCTACGTTGCGAATATTGGCCCCTCCTCTCGAGGATGACAATGGCTCGATCGGCACGTTTCTCAATATATCCCTCGATAATTTCGATAAGCAAATAGATAATATATATACAGATGATTACTGCAAGAGAAGCGTCATTTGTTGGACGTTAGAATATTCGTTGCTAAATATGAAATGCATCTAACGCGAGATCAAGCAGAAAACTATATGCCCGGGTAGCTCAGTCGGTAGAGCATTGGACTTTTAATCCAAGGGTCCAGGGTTCAAGTCCCTGCTCGGGCGAACAACTTTTTTTGGGCATATATTATATTTTTTTAATTTAAAAACCCTTTTAAAACTTGCCAAAAAAATATAGTATATATTTGGTTATATTTAAATTGAGCGAGCTGATATCAAACGCAAACCTTTCACTATTTACTGTAATCTATTTTTGTCTGACCTTTTTACCGCACTATACATTTTTGTATATTAATAATTTGTTGAAATTAATGAAATTATCGGTAGCATAAATATAGTTACCCATGCACTCGTGGATCGTTAAGCTTGAATCTGTGTTGAACATATACTCCACAGAAACGGCACCGAGCATGAAGAAGAGAAGAGTGCGAACGGTCTCGTACTTGGGCAATTGGGTGGGCCACAGATAGCACACGAGTCCGCCGGAGATGAGCGTGATGAGAATGGCGTTTGCCAGCATATACGTGAATATCTGGTCCAAATGGCTGTTTTGCAGTTGACCCAAAAAGTCAGATGTGCTGTTGCCAAAGGCCAACAAGGTCACGCCAGCCAAATGCTCGCTCATGTGCATTTTCTTCGCCGTCGCCTTCAGAGCTGGACTGTAACTGCAAGTCCGCGATCTCAGTCGAAACCAAATTCCAATTTCAATGATCTGTACAACTTACAACTGATCGGCAAGAATCGCAACGGACAGCACCAAGTAAAAGAAGAGAATGGCCAGTCCGAAGCAGGACAGCATCTCCTGAACTCGCGAGGGTTCTGCGCTGCACTGCAGAAATTTGATGTAGTTCGTAAGACCCAAATACTTGTGGCAATCTTTCGTTGTAAGCACAAAGGTGCATCGCCTATCATAGGGTAATTTCATCACATTGGAACAGCTCAGCTAAACGAAATGCACATGCATAATTGTTAAATGAATGTCATAGTTCGGCTGATGTTGTTTACCTGTTCGTTGTGCTGCTCGAAAGCTATTTCCAGATCGTTTTTGAGACTCATTTTGAATAACTTATTTTGAATATGTAAATAATAATAATCGTGAGCGGTTCGTCACCTTTCAATTGATTGAGTTATTGTGCAGTTTGCTTCAAAGATCTGATATTTTACAGAGACTGATTGAAGAATTTTCAAAAGCCTTGATCTTGATCAAAAACAATCGATAGAATCGACACATTATTGTCAGCCTGCCTGGTTGTCTCTAAGAGTTCAAAATAAACTGAGGGTTGAACATTTTAAAATTTAAAATTGACCCAAACTACTTTGGAATATTTTCGATGCTTCTTTCGCTATAATTGTTACAATTGAACAACAATAAATTAATTATGTAAAACGCGACTAATGCCAAGAGACAATCAGATCAACATTAAGTCATCGCACAAATTCTGTCTGCAATCGAATTAAAATGTCAAAAGACATTTAGTAATGCAGCCGCCATTCGCATTCAATTCGAACATTCTGATTTATTCACGGACCATTGCACACGCTGAGAGTCAGAGATACGCAATGTGCTTTCAATTTCAGCGGCAGGAGCAGCAAGAAAGGGGCAAGAATCGACGAGTGAGAGAGGAGAAAGAGCAGACAGTTTTGGTGGCGAAGTCGAAAGCGAAAACTTTCACTTTGAAGGTCACGAAGATGCCGCAGTCAGGCACACACGAGTGATGGACAGCCAGGAGAGACGCAAGGACAGTGGCAGGACAGCGAAAGGACAGCGACAGAGAGAGAGAGAGAGAGAGAGAGAGAAGGGCTGTCAATCTCAGCGATGGCTCGTTCGCCGCCATTCGCAGCTCGCTGAAGCGCAAAGCGGAAATCAGACGCCATATCAGGCGGATATGCTTGACAAGACCGGACGGAAATGAAACGTAAGTGAACATTGCAACAACAAGAACAACAACAGCTAAAACAAGCCACCGAACACAGAATTAAATGTTTGCATCACGCTACGTACGACATTGACAACGATGTTGACATTGAAGCTGCCGCATTAAGATATATGCATGCAGATAGGTAAATATTACGTATACGCCACAATGCGGCTAGTTGAATCTGTATCTGTGTCTGTCTTTCTGTCTGTGCAAATGGAACCAGGACGAGAGCATGACAATGCTGGGCCAATAAAACGCATCACAGCCATTTTACTGGCATGCTCCACATAGACAGATAGATAGTTCCACGCCCAAGTCGCCTGGCAGAATATGAAATCGATTTCGAATTTGCAGTAAAAATGCAAATACGACCCTCAACTTGCAACAACAATGCGACTAAAGTTGCTATTTGACTACGTTTTGCCTGTCAATACCATCAAAATACACATTGTTACGGAGATGAGTGCAATAGTTACAACCACTTACAGATACAGATACAATTACAGAGTCGGATACGCATTACGTAACTGCATCCTGCTGAGTTTAAGCTTACGTCTTCCTCAATCCACATACTTATTGTAAGCGACTGTTTGAATGATTCATTTGCAATCAGTCTACCATAAAAAGCTGAAATACTAATGACTTTATCAATTTTGTATTTCGATTCATTTTGCATCTTATTTACGCCACAACTGGTCGGAGAGTATTCGTTCTCTGAATTCTGAATATCTTCCCTGAAGTTGAACTTAGAATATGCTGAATTGTTGCTGATTATCTTGAATAAATAATAAACAATTTTTTAGTTGCATGATTCAGTTTATCAATTAAATTATGGTATGATAAAGTTTGGAACAATGCCCAGTCATAGAACGAACGCTGTATTTCATGTCGAACAAATGTATACGAGAGTATTTTTGATAGATAACTCGAATTCAATTCCGCTCGTCGACAATTACAGGAGAAAAACTTAATGCCTAGCGTCGATATTCGATTGTTGATACATATAGTATATTCGGTTGTTGGCTTGTCTGCAGATTGAAGCACTTGTTTTATTATTTTCATCCTGCGAAAGTCAACTGCACCGCTTAATGCGATTTCTTTACACCATGTTGCACATTTCGCGAGTGCTGCCGAGTTCAAATGACTGTGAAAATGCACACTATTTGGGGGGAACGGGGGCGCGGGAATTCCAAAAAATATGAAACACGCGTGAAGTTTCAATAGCAACAACTATTGAAGGGTTATCGAAATGCCACTCGAAAGTTTTCACTTTGCATGAAACATTTTCGGAACTTAGTCCAGAGCCAGAGCTTTATTTTAACAACAATGTTTACGCACAAACATTGAATATTCTACAAAATACAAATATTTTGCTAAAACTACTAAGTATTTAAAATATACGTAACTATTATTAAATAGTTGACCATTGAACAATGAAAATTGTGATAGTTCAAAAACAAATGGATAAAATACTTCACGTATTATTTAATAATATCATACATGATTTAAGAATCAGACCAAAATAATATACAGGAATGCTTTCTTATTATTAAAGATAATTAAAATACACTCTTCAGTTTTAATTTGAAAACTGGGCAAACAACATTTAAATCATATTTCACCAACTGTTTATTCAAGGCAAATTGTGATTGTTTTGGTTGTGGAGTTTTAACCAGGCATCAACTCAGTTTAACGATTAAAATAAAAAAGTTGACTAAAATTATTCAAAATGTAATGAACTCTGAATGTAATAGTAATGCAGTCGAAATCTGAAGGCATTTTATTCACAAGGCTACCCCAAATCAAAATGATAATAAAATAAAATAAAGAAATTAGTTTTTTAAAATGTAAAAATTACTTTTGAAAAAAGTAAAATATTATCCAAAGAAAAAGGAGAATGCTTTATTCAAGGGTGTCCCAATAAAAGCTTTTGGCAACTGCTGCCCACAGCACGTTCTAAAACATCGCACAGGGGCAGCTTTTGCGGATAAAGATACATTTGTGGATAAAGATAGCTAACGGTTAAATTGGACCACTTGCAATGCGCCGACGCCAGCCAAGAGAGAGATTTCAACTGACTTTCTCGCTGTGTCTCTTTTGCCCATTCTCTGTAAGCTTTGTTGAAGCTTTTGGAGGCAAACGCTCTGTTAAATCAAAACATTTGGGACTACGTTCGTTTTGTAATGTTTTGAAGTTGGCGAACGTCCTTTGCCTCATGATGTTGCTTGCTACTCTGGCTGTCCCTCCTCTCTCCCCTCTAGTCATGCTATTATTTGTTGCCATTCGCAGATTTCCATAGACGAACACGCGCTCAATTTGATTGAATTGTTATTGTTATTTGACTGTAGTTGTGCTCGCTGTGCTCGCCTTTCGCATTTTTCTCCTTCTCGCTGCTGCTGCTCATATTCCGAGTTTTTGCGGCCACTATGTTGGCCATTTAGCCAAGTGCACATTTAGGCCAAATATGTTATGTAGTGGCTTAGGCTGTCTGTGTGTCTCTCTCAGTGTGTGTGTGTTTGGGGCTATGTCAGTTCCATTGACTTGAATAAATAACGAGCCCTACGTGATTTGATTTTCGAGTCGTGGACTTGTTTGTCTTCTGCACGTGGCTGCCCAAAAGATTTCCAAGTGTGCCCGTACTGCCATTATGAGTGCCAGTCTGAGTGTGAGTGTGAATGTGAATGCGCCACTAAATGGCCACGCTGTGTTGTGTGTGGTTGCTGTGCTGTGGCCTGTGTTTAAGGCCTGACTAGTTGCAGTTACTGTTCGAAATTGTAGCCCGCTTTTGGGCTGGCCCTGACCTACAATACTGGCCTATGGCAGAGGACAGTAACGTGTCAATGGTATTGTCAAAGATCAACGTCAAAGCTGTATCCTAATTGAATGTGTATTTGCATTTCATGCACAACTCGCGCGGCCTTCACACACATGCAGTTCCCATCTCCATATCCATCTCTCTGTGTGTCTGTCAGTGTCTTTTGCGTCTGCATTCATTGTTGCAGCTCGTCAAACATTGCCGACAGGGCTTCTCATTATCATTAACTGGCAACGGGCAACAAACAGGCAACTGGTGACAGGACTGACGACTGACGACACTCTCCTTGGACCACTTGAGAGTTGTTGTTGCCGCTTCTGCTGCTTTTTTGCTGCTCTTTGGCATGCAGTGAACTGTGCGAAGTGCCGCCGCCCTGCGCCGCCTCGTGCCCCAACCATGGGGCATGGTGCGAAACTTTAAGTGTGGCAATTGCTGGCAAGTGTCAGGCCGAGCTTTGCAATTGACATAATTAGTTGACTTGTGTGGCAGCTGTGAGTGTGTGAGTGTGTGAGTGTGTGTGTGTGTGCGTAACTGAGCGTGTGATTCGCTGAAGCACTTCCAAGTGCTTTGTTCTGCTCATGTCTCACGGCAAATTGGCAATGCGAAGCAATCAAATGGAAGCAACAATTAGAGCTACGCTCAACTTTAAAGTGCAGCACACAAACTCTATTGTTTGGGAATTCTCATTAAAACTTAACGTTTATATATTAAATTATCCATACGAATAAATATGTTACAACAACTTGCTCCCAATTCTAATTTCTACAAGTGTGTGCGATTTATTCCCAGTCCGACTGTTCAGCAGGTTATTAATAATGGACAACTGGATTTTATGTGAAACTATTCAAATGTGCGAAACGATGGCTTGCAAGGTGGCCAAGGGTCGTGGAACACCGCAGCAGCAACCGCAACCGCAACCGCATCGGCCACAACCAACAACTGCAGCCACAAACAACAAAGTTTGGCTTTATCAGTGGGTCGACTCGCCGTCTGAAGCTGCCTGCTGGGGGGATTCCCCTTCCCCTGTAGCACTTTTGTATATGCATATGCATTCCTATACACGCACACTCACACACACACACACATAGAGACGCTTTTACAGAGTAATTTGCATATAGATTAAAGGAGCGCAATGCCATAGAAGACAAACAGCCGCTGTGCCGTCGTCAGTCGGTCATAGAGTCTTACGATAACCTCTCAGCCGCCCCCTTCCCCTTCGTGTTTTGGGGGCGTGGCGACCGGTTGGCGAACGCTTTCTTGCAGTTTGCCGGCTTTGCATTTGCTGCTTCCGCTCTGTGTTTTTCTGTTCCACTTTTGGTTCTATTTCAACTCGCCCCTGCTAATAACACTGTGTGTCGAGGGCGTGTGTTGTTTGTACTTTTGAATATGTTGTTGCATAATTTGCGGCGCTCGATGTGCAGTTATGCATTGTTTCAGGCGGCTTAATTGCACTTTGCCAGCCACGCTGCGCCCCATAATTAAGTGCAACCAGTTCAACTTGTTCTTTAATCGATCCGTCACATGCAACCAACTCATTTGACTTTAACCAATTATAATGAGCAAGCACAATCTGCGATTGCAATGGCAATAGGCTGATCACAGCAGACACGAGCTGAATGCTTGTCGAAGCGAGAGCACTGAGAACACGTTTAGTAACTGAGACAAATACTCTACAGAGGGAGTATTCATTGAGAACAGTTCATACTTGCTGTGAGGACACAATTAATATTTCAAAAGCTAGTCGAGGCAGCACTTGGGCGATCGGCTGAGCCTAAACGACACGAGCCGAATATTTCGTTATCTCTATAACAATAAGTAAATTTTGTCAATAATACTTAAAAATCAACATAAACATCAGTTTTCCAGCGACCCCTACTATTATATACAACATGGATGGAGAATATGTAGTCTGCTCTTATTGTTAAACGATTGTCTATTGTCGATTTAAATCCTTATGTATGGATCATTGCATACAATTTGCAGAGCAAGCAATAATTGAGAACAGCTTGTGATAGCACTGAGAACACAATTATTAACTGCAGTGCAATTGGGAACAGTTTCACATTTGCGGTGCATGAAGGTTTATAACTTAACTAAAAGAATATCTGACTTAGTTTATGATAAGCCACAATGGCAGGGAACACAATAAGTAACTGCAATGCATGCCGATCGGCAGATCCTAGCAGACAAGAGAAAAATACTTGCCGAGCGAAATACAAATTGCAGAGGGCGTAATTTTTGAGAACAGTCGCTCAGTAAGAAGCAGTGCTTAAGGAATCGTCTAATCTGTACGCCAGAAAATTGCAGCAAGAGTAATGAATGGGAATAGTTGCACATTTGCACTTATTGAAGGTTACCCAATTACCTGCAATGCAAACAGTCATTTAATAAGAACTCATTCAGTAACTGTCATGCTCTGCTCAACGGATATGAAGCAGAGCGTCAGCATTGAGAACAGTTGCATCCTTGCGCTTAGTCAAGGCCGCCATTTGCTTAGCTTCTTATTGGGGAGCTCGAAATGAAATGAAATGTTAAGCAGCATCAAATGATGTTATTAATATAATTACTTATAGTGAATAATGTGCTTTGCTTGATGTTGCACACTCCAAGTGCCTCTTGCGCTCGCACTCTGCCAAGCAGCAAGACACATCAGTATGCAGCACAACAGCAACACTCACACAAACACAGAAACACACACTTGCAAGTATGTAGCAAAAAATGTGGTTCATGTCTTGCCTTGGCGTTTGCAGTCGCTGCCTTTGCCGCTGCCTTTTTCGCATTCGTGTCTCGGACATGAATTACGTTTACCGACAATTAATTCCAAGTGAAAATGTGCTAAAACTTTTAATTGGGCAGCCAAGTGGCTGGCGGTGTCTGCGGAGAGAGCGAGCGAGCGGAGAATTTCGTAGTGGCAGCCATAAAAATGTCGACAACATGCCAGGAAAATTTCGAAGCCATTGCGCAGCAGGTGCAACGAGCAGTTTAGGCTTCTTCTCTGCCAAAGTTTTGAGCTTGTGTGCAACCGATTAGCAAAGGCTCCAGCAGTGCCCCATTGAAGCGCGTTGCGTATACGACGCGTGTCACGTTCCGCAACACGTTTCGCATTTAATGAAAGTAAAACAGTGCGAGCAGAGTATTTTTTAAGGCCAACCAAATAACGCGATTCTGGCAGCTGGCGTGCATGTTTTTGCTTGGCAGAGTGCAATGCAAATTGGCCATGTGATTGGCCCGTTGGGCACTTCCGCATTCTGTTTGCTTTGCGCCGCTTTGCTAAATGCTCCGCTACTTTAAAATGTTTGCTTATCAAATAACGCACTCACTGTGAAATCGCAATTGCTGTTGCACGCAGCAGTTGCAGTTGCAGCTGCAGCTGCCGCCACGCCCACAGCGATGCCCACTTCAAACCCATCAAAGTCAAACAAAACAAAGGTTATTCGAATTATGCAAGCGTGTAAAATGCTGCAAAACCGCCAAACAGAGCACAGAGAACACAAAACTCCGCACTTCAAATTCTCGCCTCGACGCACAGTTTATACGCAGTATTTCTGCTCGTATTATGGTTCGCTCAAAGGGAAAGCCAGAACTGCAGCAACTTGCAATTATTCAAACTTTCCATGACCACAAAACCAATTATGATAAACTACAAGCTTGGGGAGCAAAAGGATTAAAGTCGAATTGCATTGCATTCGCAAGTGTGACAATGGAAAAACTCGAGCAAATCTCTTTTTAGCCTGGACAAGCTAAATTTAAAACTTTCTGCCTGACCCCAAATAAATGTATATTAAAATGTCTATGCTTTTTACAGCCACTTTTATTATCCACAAACTGAGATAAAGTGCAATTTTCTGTAATTTAAGTTCAATAGAATGCCCACACGTTGCATGCAACAACAGCAACAGCAACAGCACGGCAACGGCGACAAGAATTGTTCAGGCTGCGGCAACTGGAGCTGGCATCATAAATTACCGAGCTGCCATTAGCTAACACAAAACGAAATTTTTCAATTAAACTAAAGGCCATTGCTGATAGTGGCAATGTCATTAGCAGGCCAGGACTCCCGAAGGACCTCCTGGGGCCAACACGGACACGGTACGACAGGTAGCTGGTGTCACATAAATTAAAATCGAAGCCAGGCAATTTTATGTGCATTTAATGCGAGTCTAGCATCGGCAGTGGAGCAACGTTTAAATGACGGCCGTGTTTTGCCGGGACTTTTCAGTCCTTATTGTTTATGGGCGCTGCATCTAATTGACATTTTGGAAACGTCGACAATTGGACGGGCCAGTCATAAAGTTAATAAGCAATTTGCATAACAAATTTTCTAAAACGTTGACAACATGTCACCATCAGCGGCAGGCGCACGGGGCGCATGCTTAATGCTGCCAACATCGCATTGCGTATACGCCTTGTGGTTTTGAACATAGAGTGGTCATGCATTTAATTGTTTTGTTGGGATGCCAGGGGGGTGCCTAGCAGCCCCATCCAGCCGCCATTCCATGCGCTATCTGTGCCGCGTCCTTTTTGCATTTTTCAGCCAAACGCTCGTAATTTATTCTCGAGTTGTTAATTAGCATGGTAACAACATGCAACATGCGTGCATGCCACCAATTGCACTGCATTAAAAGCCAGATACATTTTCGGCAAACATAGTGTTAGCGGTAGGCCAAATGCGGGGGGAAGTGGGGCGACAAGGGAATTTCTCAGTGCAGTGCTCCATAGTGCAACAGACTTGCACTGCACAAAATATTGACACAATAGGAAATAATCGTACACAGGGAATATATTTTAAGCTGCAGCTGATTCTCTCTGCATGTACCTAAATTTGAATTATCTATAAGTCATTTACATTAGTACTATTTTAGGTCATAATATTCCACAATGCAACTATATTGAATGAAAATAGTTATTTCCATTCTAAATCAGATACTCATACTCCTATACAAATTAAATTACACAGCTTAAATTCTTACACCCAACCAGCACAACAAAATAGAAGAAATTTGTGACACATACGCAAATATCAAGGCAGAAAGGGAAATAACATAAAAGAACATTACCGACAAAAAATACACACAGAAGTTAATAATTAAATATTCAATTTCAGCTTTTGCAGCTTTCAGCTGAATATCAGGTGACCCAAAACATTTCGGCCTCACTATGGCTAGCGGCACAAAGTCAACTCGCCACAACATCATTATGTTTAATACACATATAAAAGTTCGTACATATAAATATGGAATTCCAGCACCTGTAGCCCAAAGTTGACCACCAAAGGGGGTTTGTTTCGCACAGCAGTCCAGCCGTGAGCTATGTCAATAATTTGCTGCACTTCAAGATTAAGAGTTTGTTAGGATAATATACTTTACTTTACTTTACTTTAATCAAATTGTTAAATTGTCAATTCAAAATGTACATATGATGCAATTCGATAAACCAAAAGGAATGAATATAATTATTTGAATGTTGTAGGAATTATACGAGAAGCGAAAAATATAAGAAACAAGTAAGGAAGCTACAGTTGAGAGTGCTCGACCGTATGATACCCGCAACCCATTCCGAGAGAAAACAAAAAACTTAAATGATATTTTAACAAAAAATATACCAAATATACTAAAGTTTGTTTTTTTGTATATATTTGAAAATAGCGAATAAAAATCCACAACACCGTTATGGTCACACTGTCAACTAAACAAACAAAGCGCGGGCAGCTGCAAGTGAATTTTCCATATAAAATTGATTCTTTAATAACTTCCTTATTTTTCATTCGTTCTCAATCAAATTCACAGGAATTATAGAAAATATAATTATTAATATGCATACCAAAATTCAATGCTATGCTAGGTCTATTATTACGGCTTTTACAGACTTGTGGGGGCGGAAAGGGGCGTGGCATCCAACATTTGAAATAAACTTGATCTGCGTACGATCTATAGGAGTACTGTACTGGTAGCTCTAGCTCTTATAGTCTCTGAGATCTAGGTGTTCATACAGACGGACAGACGGACATGGCTATATCGTCTCGGCTGTTGACACTGATCAAGAATATATATACTTTATGGGGTCGGAGATGCCTCCTTCTGGCTGTTACATACATTTCCTGTTGACACTAAGTTATAATACCCTTCTACCCTATGGGTAGCGGGTATAAAAATGTAATTCGTTAAATTTTTAACTTCACTAAAGATTTTTAAATTTGGCGCCTAACACTTTACAGAATGTTAACAGACCATGTAAACTCAAAGTGTGATGTTAACATTTTGGTATTTTATTTATTATTTGTGCAATAGGTACACACTGATTAACAGCTGTTTTCCAAATACAGCGCTATGTTTAGATACATTTTGGTAAGCACTAAACAAATAACTAAATAGGTTAATTAAATTATTTGTTGTGGAATTTTGTGCGTATTTATCTGAGAATATTAGTATTAGTCAATTCTTTCGAAATATTCAACCCACATTCAGAAAGTGCATAATGTTTAAGTGGAACTTTATAACAGAATTAATGTTTCCAATGTTAACGATTATTATTTAAAATCCGTACGTTTTCAGAAAGATTAAAATTGTTACTACTAACAGACCAGGAAGTGAAGTATCTAAATATATTACCCAATAACAGAACAGCTCTCGGACACCATTAAGGATCGTTCCGTAAGCATACAATGGAAATCCAAAAGAAATATTAATTCTTTATCTTTTTGTACTTGGAGGACTAGAATGATGGGCAAGTGGCCACCCAATCAAAACTAACAATTAACCCTCAATATGGCACTCTAGATTAAGCTATTACTGGCTGCAAGTTGGACTTCAGGCGTCTTCTTGGCATATCTAAGTAACTGACTTGGTTGCCGGTCTATTCCAAAGTCAAAGATCCATCAGTATGGCAGCCTAATTCTTCAAAACCTTCAAACCACACTAATACTATATGCAAAAGCCAATTACTGACCATGGTTAATAAGCTGTTAAGTTTGCTTAGTTAATAAGTCACTAGTAGCGTGCAATGACGAATAAATGCCAAGTGGAAAAGAAAACTATTTCGGGAGTGCGAAGAAAGCATAAACTTATGCAAATTTGTATATTTCGGCAATGTCAGCGCTATGGCGCAAATTAACCCAAGCCACTGACGACAGCAGCAGCAGCAGCAACAGCGGCAAAGCGAGCGGAACTCAAGTCACGCTCGGAGTTTTTATTTTGATTCTTCGGCGGCCCATTTACAGCAAAACAAACCAAAAAGCCAAAAACGAAAAACCATGAATATGCACTTAGTCATTTTGGGCCTTTTCTCTTACGTCGTCTGCGTTTTAGTTGTACCTTTCTCAAGCGTGACTCGTGAGTCATGCATGTGGCATGGGCCATAATATCTGGCAGCATGCTTCGCGGCAGAGAGACTTCGATTGGGATTGAGATTGGGACACCGTGGATATGAACACTTAAGTGCTCACATGGTTCGCATGATCCAATGGGCAAGAGTAAACAAATCAGCTGCTAACGTGTGACTAAGTAAACATTATGAGCTTATAATGATCTGGCATGCGATCAATCACGGCAAACTGGTTTCCTATGCGTGGCAAGACGGCAAGACGCAATCTATTGCTGGGTTACGAGAACACAGAGAATTCCTTCAAATTGCTGGCAAATTGCACTGCAACGTTGCATTTCCTGTTAGCTGTTGGAGACTGCGCTTAGTGTTCTCGTATTTAGCTTAACACAAGCAATTGTGCGTTTTCTGCTTGGATTTAAGTAAGTGCAACGCCAGCAATTCTGTTTGCTGAGAAACAAGATCTTGTATCTGGTTGCTTGTATCTGCCACATGAAGAATCGCACTGCGGCTGCGGTTCGCCAGCTATGCTGAGAATGGGAATACAAATGGGTCTGAGAGTGTATGAGGGTTAAGACCTCTTTATTTTTAGTGTTTCATAAATTTTGCGGTTTCATTGTAGCATCTTTTTTCTGTGCTTTGCCTTTGCTGTTGCTTTGCTGCTTGGCAAAAATTTGCTGATTCTTCGGAGCGGTTCTGTGACTGACCTCTAAGCTGAAGACAGTTACGCGCAATGTTTTGATCATGTTGCTTTATAAGATGTATGTATTCTTATGTAATGCTTTCTTTTGATATTCCCCATTGGAATCGGATCTTATTAGGAATTGCGACGCAGCATTCGTGCTGAATTCTAAGCATCTATTTCGAAACTCACCTTGATCTTTGAGCACACTTCCAGCTCAGCTCCCGATGCCCCTTGGAGGCGAGAAAACCAGTTGAGCAGCTTGGCCTGGCCCCAAGAGAATTAAAGTGCGCCAGTGCCCCGCCGCCAGTCACTAAAACTGACTAATCTCTGGCAGCTGCTCCACTTCATTCGCTGCTCGCAACTCTCTGTCTGCCTGCCGGCGTGCAGTCGTCGTCGCAGTTGGAGTTGGAGTCAGGTCTCCAGCTGTCAGACTTGAGCATGAGCATAAGCGCAGAGAGATCGGCCCCTGATTTATGGCGTGTGTGTGTGAGTGTCTGTGTATTTGCTGTTACTCTGCGGATGACATCATCATCATTGGCAAAAATACTAAAAGTGGAAAAAAAAAGATTCATTAAAAGTAAAATAAATTGCATATTTGCGCGGAACATTTGCGGATTTCACTTTCAGTCTCCCCCCGATCGTCACATACTTCGACAAGGAATACAAAAGGCAGACGGAAATGCTTCGCAGTGAGGCGCAAAAGGGTCTCATTCATCAGTAGTATTTGGAGGGCGGATGGATACGAATACGAATGGGAACTATTAATATTTTGCTATATGGTTGTGCGACCCTTTGGGCCACTTTCAGCTAATTGGCGTAACGCTGTTGCCCTTCTATTAAATGTCAATTATTTGCGCCCCTGATGACACTTATCCCGGCCGGGGCGGGTTCGCGTGTCAACAGGATACAAAATGTAAATATGCAAATGTCAAGCAAGGATTACTGTTGGAAACGTCTCGGGGGAATTAAAAGTACAATACCCGTGGATGGAGAGTGGTCGAAGTTTATGCTGATTGTTTCCACCAACAGACACAACTAACTTAAAGCTTTTTAATTAATGAGACACTTGGCCGGCACAACGACAGTCTTTAGTTTGAAGTTGTCACGTCAAAATATTGTCACTGTGTCCCACATGTATGTATCGGCTCTTTAGGGCCAGAGAGGCACTCGTAATTAATCTTATTACGGGCAGCATCGCATAGCGTTGCCCACATCCCCGCCCAGTTGGCAGTCGCCAGTTGCCACTCGCATTTATGGAGTCGCCAGTCGCACATTCACATCTTGTAATCCTTTTAATAAACCCGCGCAACTCGCGCGACACTAGCGTCAATTAATCACCACGATCAAGACACGAAAAGACGCGACGAGGAAGAGGAGCAGGGCCAGGGCTAAATGCCGGCTCGCCAGAGCAACAACGCACATTCATGCTCATCTATGGGTCGGCACAACACAATTCTGCAATTAAAGATCGGCGACAAGGCACCACACAAAAGAAGATACATTCAAGCACTCAAACCATATGTGTATGTGAGTGTATTCATGTGTGTGTGTGAATGTATCTGCAACTGCAACTAAACACTTTTCTTGTTGTTGTTGCTGCCATTGAATCGGTGTCAAGCTCCATCGCACAGTGGGTCTTAATTACTTTAAAAATTAATAAATTACTCAAATAATTACTAAACATTAGGACAACTATTTTACTGTCGAAGCGAAAACATTTTTTTTTGTGAATTATGTAAGTTACTCAAATTGTCGAGTGGGAAATTTAATACTTTTTGTAAAACCAGTCAGATTAATTATCATTTTGATTGTAACTTAATTTAATCTTGTTCATTTTAAAATGGATTTCTCCAAACAAAATTACTCAATACAAACTTCATAAACAGAGGACACCAAAGACTTTAAAAATAACTCAGATTGTTAATTAAATTCCTAATAAAAGGTGTGCTAAGAATTTTTGTTGATTATTGTGCGATTCATTTAAATTTTAGATTTATGATTATAATTTCAATCAACTTAGAATGAAATATTTTGAATGCTTTTTATATAAACGTAATTTAAGCCTATTTCTGAATTTAACTTTGTATCTTCTCTTATTTTATAGTTTTGCAATAAATTAAATTCAGCTGCAGTTGAATGCTGAACCACAGTGCCACAATGATGATTTTGCTACTGCCTATGCAGCACGATTGAAACAAACATAGCTGGGTGCTTTGTGTGTATGGGGCCAGGGACACAATCCATCACTGCACACATCCAAAGTATCTTCGCAGTTAGTTGCCGCAGCAGCTGCTGCAGCATGCATACTATAGATGAGATGCAGGGGTGTACGGTCAAGAGGGAGCAGAGGGAGGGAGGGTGAGAGAGAAAGAGAGATCGGTTGTCTCGTGTTTGTCGTTGCAATGACATTCTGAGTAGCCTCTGGCAAACAGACAACAGACTTAGAAAGAGCTCAGCATCGGCAGCGACAAGACAGAGATGCAAATGCAGCGACAAACGCAGATACAGATACAGATACACACTGAGAGAGTACGTATCAGATTCACTTAACCCGATCGGCGACAGGCAGCGCCGGCATGGGGGTCATAAGTGCAGAGTAAATAAAATATTTTTGAGTTAGGCAACAGCATCAAGATGAATGCAGATGAAGCCGAGTCCCCAGACTCAGCAACAAATGAAGTGATTGAATGCATTCTACAGACGACTGTGAATTGCGCTCTATAGACAGAGAAGAGAGTGAGAGACGGCAGAGGGCAGGGAAATGGGAAGGCAACAATAGCACGCGTTGGGGTCTTCTTACGATCATTTATTTGTGTGGTTGCTTTGAGTCTCATCTCGTCTCTTCATCTTTCTCTCAAGTTGGATAACAATATTCAAAACGGGGCCGCAGCGTCTCCATCGTCAGATTGATTTCTTTTTCGTTTCCTTTTCGCATCCATCAATTGCGGCAAACAGTCCAGACCCAGACCCAGACCCAGGCACCACTTTTGGTGTTCAAATTCCTACATCAAAACATACAAAAATACTCACATACTATAGACTATATATACGGGTTGGTGTGTCTCTGTGTGTATACAGGAACACATGTTTTATCACTTGGAATGCCTTGGCCCTGTCGAGTGGATACTGTTGTTGTGGCTGCTTATGCTCCAGTTGCTTTGATTGACATCTCTCAATAATCCGAGGCCATTGTCGCTGACAATTAAATGTTGCAACACCCAGAAGTGAAGATCACCCGGGTGTTCAATAAACAACTTTCTACAATTCAAAGAAACTCTGCTAAATGAGCGACGTAAATCATCGCAAAGAGTTTATTGCAGTATTCATTTATTTGCTAGATTTCCTGTAGAGATCTTTCAGCAAATTAAAATCATTAAGAATATAATACTTTTTGTGCGGTTAGGTCCATAGAGCAAATGTATATGTTTAGTTGATTTAGAATAATTTTATAATGTGAAATAATATATTTTAGAATCTAATTTAATAGTCTTTCCAACTACCTTTAAGCCCAATTATTTTAAAATTTTTGATGCAGTATTGTAGAGATTTAAATCTAAAGATTTCGAGATTTTTGTTTATCTTGTAGAGATAAAAAGATAAGATTCGTTAGTTTCTATCAGTAAAAGATAAAAAGGTGGCATAGTATAGATCTGCAAAAAAATGATAATTCATCTGCATCTGTTGCTAAGTGCAATAGACTGCAATGGTTAAAACACGCAGCCTGGCGACTGATGGCAAACAGACTTCACTTGTTGCGCTTTGACGCTGAGAATGTGCCACAATGTTGGTAATGAATTGCTTTTGATTTGGTCATAAAAATCGCGGCTTCATCTTAGAATTCAGAACGGGAAAATGTGGCACATGAAAAACGCGCAATACAAATGCATAAATCAAGTGGAAATTCGTCACAACGACAATTCAGGCACAGACACGCAACATTTGTTGCAAATGATGTGCGACACTTGGCTGCTGCAGTGGCATGTGAATGTTGCAAGCTGTGCAAGTTGTTGTGTGTTGTCGTCCAGATGGGCGTGCCGGGCAACAGTCGAGTGCTCGTTTATGCTTTTGCCAACTTGCAGCTTGTATTCAATTATGAATCTTGCGGCAGCTGCTAATTTGCTTTTCTTGGGCGTCTGCCTCCTGTTTTGGTTTCCTCGGCAATCTGCAATCGTCCGAATACCACTACGAATGCAAATACGAATACTCAAGTGGCATTCTTTGGCTGCCAGTGGCATTGTGGCTGCCTCATTCTTCTCGAGTGGCTTCCGTTTTCTGTGTGCTCGACTCGCACACTAAATCTTTGGGTTGGGCGTGGAGTGGGCGATCTTGTCGTGACTCATGTGAACCCTGGCCGAACGAATCACAACGAATCACAGCTGAACTGAACTGAAGCATGCGAAATGAACTTTTTTATTGAAAGACATTTAAAACCAATTTCTACTGCATCGACTCTCTCTATCTTTCTTCAGTCGCATTCTATTAAGTGCCCCTAATGGCAGTCGATTGACATCGATCCATGCCACAAGTGTTCTGGGCGCAGGCGCAGCCAGAGCTTGCCCCATGCATCCCCACTTGAAATCACTGCGGCTTATGGAAGCTTTCAATTGCATGCTACCAAGTCGTGGCTACTTGAGGCGCCTTCTCCTTTCCCTCCTCCACTCTCCCCCACAACAACAGCAGCTCCATCTCCAGCTACTCGCTTATTTATGAACTGCATTCAGAGTTCTTTTTTTATGCTGGCGAGGGAAAATCTGTGCAATGCTTTGTGCCACAGTTCCATTTACAAACTTTTCTCTTCCCCGAATTTGTTTTAATGCACTAATTATGTACAATGCTGACTGCCAAGCTGCACTGCATTATTGGGTATACACGACGCAGTTTCCCAGAAACAGCTAAATAAAATCTTCAAAGAAACTCTGAAAATATTCTGTCAATTTTACTGCATTTGTTAATTGCAGAGTACAACTGTAGTTGATCATTAATCTTACAGTTAAGCTCAACATTTGGGCAACATAATTATGTTTCAGTTGCCCTCTTTCAATTGATTCAATTATGCTGAACAAATCATAATTTCTGTGTGATCAAATCTCACAATTATTTCAATTGAAAATGGAAACTTATTGGTATATTCCGGCGAACATTGGGGCCGATCTTCAATTTATAGTAACTGGGAATGTCAACAAACATTAAATTCTATTATCAGCATAAAGTGGAAACAGCGTTTGCTGATTGATCACTCTGGGGAATATGAGTTAAAGTCCATTGAGCTACCAAAATCGCGTATTATAATTGAAATATTACTCACAAGGGAGAAATTCAGCTATTTCTAGTCCTAATATCTTATCGAAATTGTGCAAACAAAATATAATTTTGTAAATAGTTGGCAACCTAAACTATTTCATATTCGCTTTCTTATAACGGAAGTGCAGTTAAATGTTTTTGACATCAATTTTGAACAATTTTGATTTAGACTATAGATATGGAAGTTTCTATATCTGAGCCGGGCAATCAAAGTCGGAATTTGGAACCCCAATGTAACTAATGCTAAACTGTCTGCTTTTACTTCTGCTCAAAAGCACAAAACATAAAGCGTAAATGGATGTATTCATGACGATATCGAATTCCGTCATCTCTTAAGAGTCCATTTCAATTGGGGATAACTCTTGGGTGGGGCTGAAGATAGGACGGGGAGTGACATCGATTGTTTTGTCTGCGAGACTTTTACATTTGTGGTCGGGTCTATTGTCGAGACTCTGTCGTTGTCGCCGTACTCGCATCTGACAGCAAAAGACAACACGACGACGCTACGTTCAATTTGCGGTGCTTCTTCGGGTCACCCCGCCTCCCCTCCCCTCTGACAAGTTATCTATTGAACACATTGGGCCCCCTGTTTTTGGTCTAGCTTTTTCACTGTGTCACGCATTAATTGTCATTGTCTGTCGTGCGTTTCGTTTGGTCGGCTCGTATCTGTCGTCAGTTACTTCAATTTCGGCTAGCTTCCGTTTTGTTAGCTGCTATTTGTACCTCGCATTTACAGCAAACAAAGGGTGGCTCTGCTTGTTACAAACGCATCATTCAAAGGGCAATGACAGCAACGTGATTTGGCAGCGAGATTACAGCATTAATTTATGCACTCAAAAAGGGTTGACTTTCTTCACACAAAAAGAGCGCAAGCTTTGTTGGTATTGATTTTGGGATTAAGGACACTCCTTTAATAAGTAATCCAAACCTCACCAAAATGGTTCAAGAGTATAAATAGAGAAGAGTGTAAATATAAAACAAACTAAAGTAAGTAGAATTCCTCAATTTCTAAAATACAAAGCTCTTCAAAAAGGTAAATTCTTATAAATTTTTAATTTATGGAAATCTCGAATCAGTATTGTCTAAAAGTGAGCTGAATAGCTTATCAAAATTATGTTAATCAACATAATTTTTGTAAAATTAAATATGAAACATACTTTTCGTAGTCGTGATCCAATTTTTTAATATCTATCTGCAAAACAAATCAGGCTTCTGTACAACAAGAGTAATGAGTATATCGTGGTCGCGTTTCGTGCAGTTGTAATCATGTTTTTTGTGTGCCAATTATGTTTTGTTAGACTGTTTACTTTTGATCGCATTGTAGGGCGTTTTATTATCTATGGGTGCGCTACTTATTGGCTACACTTTGGCCACTCCAAATGCCGGAGGAGTGTGCCGTGGGTGGGGAGGGCAGTGGGCGGTAGACAGCACAATGAACGCACACAAATGTAGAGAAATACGCATTCAAGTATTGTGTCTCGCTTCGATGGCTTCTCTCGCTCACTCGCTCTTGAGTCACCTGTGCGAAACAATTCGTGACAATTCCCATTTCTTTGGTGGCATTCATCTCAAATTTACAGTTTTTTTCGGCTGGGGGAAGAATTAATAAACATCTATCTGCACCGCTAGATTCTCAACGCTGTCGATTATCACTTTTCGACATGCTCTTGACTTTATGGCCAGCCAGCATCGCATCGGAGATCTGTCGCTGACAACACAGGGAACACTCACAACTCACAAACTGGCAACTGGCAACTGGCAACTCGCAACATGTGGAAGCGATGGTAATTACTGCCATCACGCACATCTCACATAAAAACGCCTGATCTGAACCGGGGGCGGTTCCAAGTTCTCCACATTTTAGTGGCAATTTGAGAAAGAGACAAACGCGTGTAAAAAGTTGTCGCGATGGCCATTTTCTAGGAGCACGACACATTCTTGAAAGGCAAAGAATAGATCAACAATATATTACCCATAACATTCCAGTATTAACTATAGATCGCATGGATATAACACGCTAATCGTATTTACCACACTTTTACTTTCGTTACTTTCATTTTGCTTTAAGTCTTTTCAAATTTGATTGCCACTTTTTTACAACTATGGCCATCAATCAAGAGAAGTAAATTTGTAAATAAATTTCCGTCAACTGCAGCTTTGGGTACGAAACAAATCAAAACTACTTGAAATATGAAATTTACTACATAGGCATATATTTATAAAACCATTTTCATTTCCATTTCGGTGTTTATTGTGTGTCGTATGAGGAAATTTATGGACATGGCACATGCCACATGCCACAACAGACAGCACAAACATCATAGCCTCCCTCAACAGCAACAGCATCAGCAACTGCAACTGGAACCTTTTGAAACATTATCGAAATTGAATCACTCGAGCAATTTGTAATGCTACCCCTCCGAAGTAGCGATGCTAACGCAATCTGGTAGACAGGCTGACAGGGAAAGCAAACTAAGTAGAGCGCAAATGGAGTGCATATGACTAGGAATGTTATCAGTGGGAACAGTAGGGTGAATCTGGTCTACAGTTGTTGGATAAACATGACCAGAAAATGTAAACATACGCTGTTTATAATGAAATCTCGCTGGCCCCCTTGTCAAAGTCCTATTTCACTTTCTATTTGCATTGCATCAATTTTAGAGTAGAGTTGGAGACGTAGTAAAAAAATAAAAGGGAATCCCCCGCGATGAAAAGAAAATAAAAGTAAATGAAATTAAGAACAATGTTTTTTTCTTTTTGGGCATCCTGCGGCGCAGCCTGTTGAGTAATGTGACTGCCGCACGCGTCTTGCATGCGGAAGGAAACTGGAATTAACCCCAGGAGCACACGGCAGCTGCCGCACAGGACTCCAGGACGTCCAGGACAACGTCAGGACATCGAGAGCGAAAGGGCTGATGTTCAAGTTGTACTTATCGTGGGACCATCTGGATTAGTTCCTGGTTCGCTGATTTCATTACTTAGCTTCACGAACCGAACTCGGCTGTTGCTCGTCGATTGCCAGTTGCCAGGCCACGCCCTGCTCCCGTTGTTGTGACAACCCTCGATGACTCGCTGTCTGGCACGGAAGACGCGCTCCTTGTGGCCGTTTATTTATCCCATTGCCCACGGAATGGAGCGTGGTCTTGTTAAGTCGCCGCTTATCTGCAGTTAAGCCCTCTAGTAAACCAAAATAAACAAATACAACCCTCGGGATTCGAGAGACAAGCTACGAACTGTCTTCTTGATATTTATGACCATCCTTCGGCAAAAGAACCAAACCAATTTAACGCAATATATTGTTTTAATAACTTTGCAGTCAACGCAAAGATAATAAGCTGACTTTTGGGGATCTTTGATTTTTTATACGTTTGTTTGCTAAATAAATAAACAGCCAATCTCTGGGAAACATTGCATTTGAAATGAATTTCTAACAGTCTGCTTCAACTTTAAATACTGTTGAGGTCTGCATATATCAAATTTCCATTTATCAAAGGAAATCAGGCAGAAAGTGGAGTTCTTCGATCCCAGCTGGGGGTAGAAAAACCAAAACACCGACGTACAGTTGTCGAAGACGTTTATTGACAACCATTACCTATTTATTTATATATAGTGAATAATAACAACTGCAGCTATTTCAAAATATAAAGTTAAGTTATTAAAAACCCTAACGATTTCCGCAATGAAGCAAAAAAATGTGCATGACTATAAATACGCCACTAATAATAAATATTTAAACTACACAGGTGCCGCAATACAATTAGAAACTGTTTTTTAAGTTCGTTCTTAACGAACGTTCAAAAGCGAAAGTTGCCAAAGTGCGCAAAGTTTTGCTTTGTTTTCGGGGGGTTTTGTTTCTGGGGCCGACAACACCACATTAAACTGTATTAATTATAATCATAAACTATAATTTTCACCCAACTGGCAGCAAGCAAAAAGAATCACTGACCGGAAAGACTGAACTGGGCAAAAAAAGAAAGCGTGTGATACATGAATATGTACACACACATATGTTATGTAGTAAATACTCGTATGTCTAATCCAATCCAGACTTGAAACCAACTTCGTCGACTGAGAAACTACTTCACCGACTGTCGCCAAAAACTGAAACAGAAAATGTGTTTGGTATTTTCAGCGATAGTCACATGTCACACAGGCCGCATACTTGGCTTGGATCGCACCCAAAAGCCAAGTTAAAAGTCCCATGTTCTAGATCTGGTTACAGTTCAGCGCGTTTGGTGTGCAAAAATGAAAAGAGAATACATATACTTTGTTGCGTGGGCGTCTGAAAGTTGACTGCCAAATCAGCCTAAAGTTAGCAGAGCGATAATTCGAATACAAACAAACAATTCTAGGGGCCACAAAAAAATAGAAATATGCGTTTAATTCGCGTGTTTTATAATTTGATTTAATTTCCATATCACTTTACAACAACGCTGATGGCGTTGCGATATTAGAGGTTTCGCTTTAATTATGGATCGCCTAGTGTTCGAACCCGTTTGAACAGCAATTATGAGGAACGTAAGTGTATTCTATATGACAATTGTTCCCACACTTTGCAAACTATAGTATTACAGTTACAGTCGGCCCGCCTAACTCTTTGACTCTCGGGATGTGCAATTTGACTCGAAATACGCCCACCTAAAGACACACGGCATGTTCTCACACATACACTTACAGTTGTGTTTAAATACTTATTTACTTGATGTATGCATATTTAATCTCCGGCTGAAAGTTCACGTTTCCATCTTATTCTTTTGCACTCTACACGCAACTGCGTTGCACATTTCTTGCCACGAAACTGGATTTCCTTTCGACATGGTATTTCTATACAATCGTGCATATGTGTGGGTGTGAGTATGCCTATGTGTGAGTGTGTGTTTAAATGCGAATGCATTTCGCCTTGGGTCGCGTGTCCGTGTCCGTGTCCAAGTCCATGTCGTCGCCGACTGTGTCACATTTCTCTTTTATTGCATTATGACATTTATTTATGATCGCTCTCCCCCACTCACACAAAGGGAGTGCTGCAGAGCCACAAGCAAGAGGAAGAGACACGCCAGGGCTGCGCTGACGCTCTTCAATGTCACATGCCCCCAATGGTCACCAACACTCACGCACACAGGCACATCTGTGTGTGTTATCGGCTCTCGCTCCACTTACAAACAATATTTATGTTCATGTTTCCTTCTTATACATACGTTGCTGCATTTCTTTAGCAATTGTCACGTATTCACGCAAGTAAATACATAAAATACATGTGTATGTGTGTGTATGGCAAATGTCAAATGCAAAACACAAGCCTGAGTTGAGATCCCGCACATGAAACTGGGCTTCGCCTGAATCACACCTTTGTTGCCGTTACTTTTGAAATTGATAAATGAAAAGTCGCAAACGCAGACCTGCATGACATTTGTTTGTATGTATGTATGTATGCAACATGCATGCGTCAGCCTAATGTTGTAGTTGTTTTTCTGGGTGGGATATTGTGCATAAATCACTGCTAAGACAAAAACACACACACACACAGACACACATAACCGAACATACACGCACACGTAGAATTGTTGTCTTTGCTCTGCCATTCACTGTATTTCGCATAATTGTTTTTTTCTCTCTGGTAAAGAACAGTTAAAGCATAACTAAACCTTGCGTAATGCAATTAAGTTTCAGAGAGAAAGCCCTTGACATAGTCAACTTGAGATCAGCCCAAGTCCAAGTCGAAGAAAGACAGTGTGTGAGAGGGAGGGAGATGAATAGTGCCTGCCTCATGGCAGACTGCGATCAGTCATCATAATTGCTCTAGAGGCGCAGAACAATTTAAATTCATTCAAAAAGCTCGCAAACTTAATTACTGTAAAATGAAAAACAACAACAGTGGAACAAAAGCGAAATACATTACATCTTAAATGATATTCAGTGTCAATGTTGTGTACGAGGAGAGACGGGGGCGGGACGGAGACGGGATTGAAGGCGGCTCTTATGACCAGATCGTATGCAAATACAGTCAAGATTATCAAGATCGCAATTATAGCCGAACGTCGCGGCGTTGCACGTAGCATCGGAAGAGCAATAGATAAATGGTCGGAGACATGGGGTAAAGTTCTTTCAAACACAAAATATGTCACGAGCGCACATATAGATAATATCTTATGGCATATTTAATTGATGCTATTCATAAGAGAAACGTGAATCAAAGTGTAGATCGAGCACTAAAGTTAAGGTATGTTAACCCTAAAAGTGTTCAAGATAAAGTGTGATTTTCTTAACACTATTTTCTTATTACCTTCAACTTGAATTATAAGAACTACAAAAATCTTCATTGAAGTTTAAAATATAATTATATTATGACCTCATCTACAAGTAATAACTAATAAAAATTCCAAAATGAAATGCAACTTGAAAATGGCTCTTCTTTAATTGAATTTACTAAATTACGCTTTCCGATTATTTGAAATAAGAAACTCAACTCATTATTTTAAGTACAACAAAACATATTAACCCAGAAAAATCTGTCAAAATCTCTGAAACTCGAGAATATGTTTGCTTTTTATTCGTAAAGTCATCTCTCAAGCAGTCTGAACATGAAACTCGACTACATGTTGTGTACTTCATGCAACTGCAACACAGCATTTGACGTCGTGGATGGCGATTTAACGGCTTTGGTACGTGGTGTCTGGTGTCCATTGGAGTTGGCGTTAATCTTGGCCGGGCCGGGTCGGCTTCGAAATGCGCTGGCGGCTGTGAAACTTGTCCCGGTCAAGAGAGGAGGCCCTTAAGTGTAAATTGGCCATGTCCAGCGCTAATGGATCGACGCACGCCAGCCACAGCGCGAAAGGAAAATGGGAAAACTGCTTATGGGCACAGAGCATTTGAGGTACCATATAAATGGCAATGAATTGGCCAGCGATCGTGCAGGAAAAACACCATGGAAAACTTGTTCGACACGAAAAACACGCGCCAAAACAATTCCCCCAATGCAATGGGAAAGTTGACGAGGCCCCTACTAAACAGTTAAGCAGCCTGAGATCGAGAGAGTAAATACGTATGTGTACCTACGAAGGAACAGAGAACTGGCCGAATCCTTTTGGATTGTGTCAGGTATGTCGGTAACTTCCGCCAAGACCACAAAGTTAGCCAAGTTATTTTTATTGAAGCGCTCACATCAAATTATAATCGAGCACAAAAGGCTCAGGCTTAAGAAAGTCAGGCAAAAAGTAGCACTGCAAAAACTGCAAGCTTGAAAATATTTGTATGTATAAACAAGGTGCAAGGCAAACAAAAAATAAAAAAGGAGAAACTGCCAGGCAACAGCGAAATATAAATACCCTGCAAGCAGTAAACTGGAAAAGAGTATCAAATAATTTAGAATGTGACAAAGTGCATATGCCCCGGGAGAGGGCATCAGCATCAACAGAGAGTCAGTTGGAGTCAGTTAGTCAACAGTTGGCCGGGCTGCTTACATTGTTGTTGGTGCTTTCGAGCTGGCTAACAACTGCAAACAGTTGGTAAACTTGAAAACTGGTAACTGAGAGGGCAACAGACTCGGCGAGAGTGGGAGAGCGAGTGAGAGGGAGAACAGACCGGTTTGGCAGACTTGAAAAATGCACAAAACGGAAAAGAGACAAGCAAAAGCATAAACATAAACGCTGGCAATCAAATGAGGCTTGGCAGTCGCAAAAGAGGTCAAAGTTGATCACGGCAGTCAAAAACAGACACTCACCACAAACAGATACAAATGTATCTTAGAGTGCATACTTACAAATATCTATGAAAATTGAGTATTTGAAGTTTGCAGTCAAGCTTAAATAACGTCGCCAAGTCACAGTCTAGACTAATTTATCTTTAACCTTATATCTTTAGCGTAACAAAGATGTAGCTCACACTGCAAAGACATCTTTGAAATGCACAAAAATTATAATTTCCTTAACAAGATGGGCAACAAAGTCTCTCACAGCCAACAACAATATCAGGGGAATATGTAATTACAGTCATAAGAGAACCATTAAAATGAGATTCGTGTTTCTACACCCCAACATAATTATACTTTCGTTATTTATGATCATTTCTCCAACACCTTTTCAAATTATACACTCGGACAGCGTGGCCAATTAAAGCTAATGCTCTAAACTGACAGCGATACTACTTGGAACACATATCTCTCATGATATTCTGCCGTAAATATTTCATTGTCGCTCCTTTTCAACAGCTTTGAGATATGTTTGATTAATAATGAAGTTATTGTTTATCAAAAGGATACGGTTTCACAATTAATTATGTTTTCCATTCAATATTACTCTTATTTTAAAAGTATCTTTTTTTATGAAAAATAAATAAAAGTTAAGATGCGCTCCTAGTGGTTGTATTTTCTGGTGCGATTTAAATTTTAAAATTCGTGATTGTCAAAACTTCAACTCTAAAATCAATTGGTAAAACATTTTGAGCTAAATCTAAAAGAGAAACTTGAAATCTTTTTTCTTGGGACTGTGGCAAAGCGGCACTTACAAATGCGCCCTGTCGTTGTTCGATTTGAGACGTCATTGAGCTGTCAGAGCCGAGAGACTGAGGCAGTCTTCAAGCTAAAACTCACACATGATTATTTCAAATTCAATTAAAACTCGCCCCTTTTTGTGGGATCGCTGTGATTGACAGCAAACTTGCCTCATGCTACACCACCAGCAATATATTGACATACAACAGGCTGAAGGAGTTTCCGCGCATTCTAGGAATTCTACTGGGGTCTATGAACAACTCTCGGCATGGCGGCATATTGTTTGGAATATGTACTTGTAAATATTACTCTCTCTCTCCCTCTTTCTCTGGACAACAACGCAATTCAAATCAAATCAAATAAAATCAGATTCGTTGGGTTGTTCGAGTTGTGTTCCAGTTTCGGTCTATTTAGGGGTCATGCCCGCTCCGCATGTCTATAAAAATCATATTAATTATCAAAAATGTGCCGGGCATTTATCAAAAAACCAAAGCGCATTCATTTACCAAAGTGTCAGAGAAATATTTCACACAAATGGGCAAGCCCAATGCTAATACAAAGATTTTAATTAAGAGCGCCCATATTATTTATGGCCCTGTGGGAATCAACAATCTGGTAGCGGGGAGAACCGAAGGAACGCCCATGCAGCTTTTGGGAATGCAAGACTAAGACCTTAATACAATGTGTGTATATTTCCCGATCAAAACTTAATAATAAACTTTGCATACTTATCTTCCTACCCCCAGTTTCCCTGCCTGATGTCTTCCCCTTGCATTGGACGAACAGAAGTTCATCTGCATCTGCACACGCACGAGTTTTACAATTGCCCATAAATCTTCGGTCTGCGTCTGCGCCTTCCACTGCCTGTGGCAGTGGCAGTTGCCCATTAAGCGACACCAGGAATCAAAACATTAAAACTAGCGGTAGCCGCTGCAGCAGAAGATGCGAACACAAACGGTAACAGACGTGGAGAGGGGAATGGAGATGGAGAACTGCAGGAAGACGGAGAGAGGACGGCGTCTGATGATGGCACTTGCTTTCGCTTTTAATGGCAAATGGCAGGGGATGCTGACATGGTGGCATCGCATCTAAATGAGTGTGAGTAGTAGTTGTAGCATGCAACACGTCTGCATGTCTGCCTTCTACTTATGCATCTTTGAGCTTGTTTACTTTCCTGTCATAAAATTTAAATGCGCACTTTGGCGCTAATTTAGACGACGCCGACGAGCGTCGTCTGCTGATGTTGAATGTTCAATGTTGCTGCTGATTCCGATTCCGATTCAGACTCAGACTCAGATTCTAGTTGTGGATGTACCTAATTGGAGGTCCGCCAGCCAAACGATGCACGTTGTCACCTCACCCTTGCGCAGACCCGCCTCTCTCATTCCAAGTGTGTTGTCGGGCTGTCCCACTCTGAAAGTCATTGCCATTTGAGCGTCGACAAGAAGTGAAAATCTCTACCCCTGAGAACTCGTGAGATGGACAAAAGTAGAAGAAATATTTGAAACAAAAAACCAAAACATTGTGTAGTAAGGATAGTTGGACGATAGTTTCAAAATTGCAACCTTCAAAAGCAAATTCTTTTTTATGTTTCTCTGAGAACTTGGGTATCGGTAATTGTTTCATTAAAGATAAAATTGGTTAACAAAGAACTTTATAAAAAGGAAGTTAATCTTTACTTGAATACAAGGAAGTTATTCCGCAATTATCTGTACTTGATTGTCTAAAGAAAAATAAATGATAAATATCGTAAATAAAGTCTAATTAATATAAATGGTTATATTTTTCATGTAACAAAAATAAATTTAATTATGTCTTTGATCTTGTTGAGTTTGAAGAACTTTATGGGTAGTATTTTTTTCTAAATTAAAACTCCTTTAGAGGACACCTTAACAATTAATGAAAATGTTCTGAGCACTTACTTTGAGTTTTATTAAAAATTAATATTCAATTTCAAAATGTTCTGAAGACCATCAATGAATTTTAATTTAAATATAAACTCAACGACTATGAATTTCAATTAAAATTAATATTCATTTTTAAATTCGATATTCTGCGTTTAGAATATGATTGTCACAGCTTTCAATAGAAGTTTCGGTTGCCTATTTCGATGCCTGTGGAACAACCCTTTCCATAGTGCACAACTAATTGCAATTGCACGACGGCAGCAGCTGCTCTTGAGATGTGTGAATGTGTGTGTGAGTGTGGCAACGAATAAATTCGAATATTCAGAGTCATTGAAGTGGCGGCAGAAATACATTTCGAGTGCAACGAGGGGTGACACCGTGGCAAGGGATGGGCAGGGCAGGGTGTGGAATGTGCAGCAAATAAATCAGCAAATGGTAACAAAACAGAATGCAAAAGCAGAAAAAATAAATAAACTGAAAAGAGTCCGTTGGCAGCTGCAGCCAAAAAGTTGCAAATCGGCAACTTGTTGTTATTGTTGTTGCGCATAATTAGCAACAACGCCAGCAACAATAACAACGACAACAACAGCAACAACGTCCAACAAGGAGTGCAAGTCTGCGACATGCCCAGCCTAAGGAGGTCGCGCATGCGCCACACGCTGCGACAAGCAAGACAGAGAACGAGATATATTGAAAGAAAGAGACAGCGAGACAACTGCTTGCTTTGCACGTGACTCGGAACTGGATCGAAGTGTTGTATAACGGTCGAATCAGGTCGACTGGTTAATTGCAGTGTCTCAATTTTCAGGGATTGCAATTGGGAAATTTTCGGGCCTCGTGACTCATCGATGAGCTCAGGAAGTGGCCACAGGAGCATGGCATATGTTGCATGTCGGCCACGCTTGACCCTCCAGCTTAGTGGCCAGAGGTGGGGAACGGTCTGACCTCCACCTCGACTCGCCTGTTGCGTCGTGTTGGGCTTGTTTGTCGCATTGCATTTGAATTTACCCTTTAGGGTTTTTTCTACTATTACCAGTTTTATGATTTTCATCATTGTTTTGTTGGCTTCGAGCCTGCGCTTATTGTTTGGTAATGACTTGACCGTCGAAGGGTCTGCGCTTGGGCTTCGCGTTCGGTTCGTGTTCGGGTTGAACGAACTGACAAAGACAAACTCGTAGTTGCAGAGTTAAAGCGGATGTTGATGGAACACTCATGCTGCAACTGAATTGCCATGGATGCACAAACTACGAACAGTTGGCAGTCGCTTATCAATCCAGTTGTTGAGATAAAATTACTACAGATAAGATATGATTCGGAGTTTATTTATGAGCATACATCATGTTTATGTACGAGTATGTTTCACTCTCTCGTTCTCTTGCCAATCTTTGTTTAAACAACCAGGTAAATGTAGACTATTCTATTTATAGAAATGTCGTCGTCAGGCAGGAGATAACATCAGTCAGATAGGCAATCACATAGGGGCAAACAAGCAGCCGATTGCTATAGTCCTGAGCTACTTAGGTTTTCAATTTTACATTTGAGAAACGGAAATAAAAGGGCTTCTGCCGTGATCTATAAGAAATCCCACTGGGAAAATAGAATCTAAGGAATACTTTTTTATTCATCATACATCAATTAAAATATTAAGGCACAACTATAATCAAAATAAATACATTTTATTCAAGAAAAAGTCTACAAATGAGCCGCAATTCTCACAGCATTAAAACATGTTTAAACGAGTTCAAATGCGAATCTCTTTGTGTAAATTTTGAACTTAATTTCGTTTTTCTGCGTTCCACATTAAAATAGTTAAACAATGGTATTGCCAAATGTGACACGATGCAGCGTGTGAAAAGACGCTACCAAATTGTCTCAGGCTGGGCGCTTCAGACAGAGAGAGAGAGAGAGCAAGAGAGAGAGATGAGGAGATCAGATTTGAAACCAGGCTATAGTGCGGGTCATCTTGGGCTGATTCGAAAATTAACATTTCATGCAAATGTTGGCAAGAGTTGTGTTGACTTTCAGTATCTTCGCATTCATACTTAAGATAACCAACGAATTTATTTCTTAATTATTAAATGGAAGTCACGTCATCGCTTCGAGCGAAAAAGCAAAGCACAATGAAACCATTGAATGAGTCGAACCGCTTACAGCACAACGTTCTGCTCGATGTTGTTGGGCAATTTTCTCAACAAATTAATCAGCAAAATGTTGTCGCATTGTTAATGTATCGAATAACCGAATTGTCGAGTAATTTGAGTCGTAATTGCGCTGCCAATCGAGTACTCTGCCTAATTTGGAGCACCAAATTGAAGTTCAGATTCGAGTAAATTATGTGGAAATTGTAGAACCGCCAAAGAATTAGCGGAGCTAAGCAAAGGTCTTTGTGTTCCATGTGAGTTTATTTCACGAGTCGAAGCCGGTGCAGGTGCAACTAAAGTCCGGGCAGCAACGCTTGATAAACATGCCAAAGCGGATGACACCTGTGCCGGCATCGGGGCTGATGACGCTGGTTCATATCATGATAATGACGGGCCTCGAGTCCAACACGTTGCGAAGGCAACCCGAAAATTTGTAGGTGCATGAGAGTTGAACAAAATTGCAGGCAAAATGCAGTCGAGTGTGTAAAGTGAAGTTGAGGTCGCGTTAGGATGTTTGCTGTGTTGTGTTGTGGCGGGGTGTGGCCATTGGCCACGACAACGACGAAGCGACGGGAGCTGATTCCTCATGTCCAGGGCACGTTGGTTCCGCTTCGCTTGGCTGCCTTGGTTGGGCCTGGGAAACTGCTCAAAATGACGTCGCGTAATTGACCTTTTTTCGGTCACATTTGCCGCAGCCAACAACGTATGAAAATGGAATTTCAATAAGGGAAACACGCCCACAGCAGCAGACAACAACAAGCGCAATTGTAGAATTTCAATTGTTTATGTTTTGTTTATGATTATTTAACAGCCAACTCGCTGACGAATGTCACCACTTGATTTGCATAACAAAAACATTGCCCAACTAATGCAATCAAAAGTAAACAATTTTAGTGGCAGCCCTCTGGCATTAGCATCAAGTCTCTTTCATGAATAGACAGACAAACACATGAATGTGTATGTATAGTAAGTGAGCGTGTTTTTCGTTTGTTTATCCATTGGCAGCTCCAGGCAAGCGCAACTAATTGTGAGCAACAAACCATTTGCCATATGGAAGCACCTTATCGCCCTGGAGCTGCGGATGCAACCATAAACAATTTGGTGGGAACTTTGCTTGGTCAACACTTTCAAGATTCGTATACCCAGTGTGCATTGTTAGCAAGGGTATAATGGTAGTGGACACAAGCATGCAACAGGCAAGAGACTTCAAGTTGATGATCCATTTCATCCCTATTCTTAAGGTCTGAAACTTGCTGAGGATAATTTTACCATGCATGAATGTTCATATCAACTCCAGAAGAACCATCTATTGAAAATAAATGTTTAATATCAATAACTAATATGAGACACGACTACCAACATTTTATCTGTTAATAACAACCATCATTTCTCATTAACTCAACTCTCAACTTTCATATCAACAACAGAGCAACAATCTATTAATAATAAAAGTGAAATACGAATAGCTAATATAAAATTTGAATATCAAAATTCAATTTGTTAATAACAACAATCATTTCTCATCAATCTACAGTCATAAAACAAAATCTTGTATACATTTTTAATTCATATTCCGATGGAGAAGCTTTCAGGGTGTCCTAAAGTCGAATACACTCAGCTGCTTCTTTGCTGTTTTAATTTATGTGAAATTTGCAAGCGCAAGAGTTCGAAAATGTTTTCGTTTACTCCACTCTAATGGCGTTTTTATGCTTTGTTTAGAATTCTAAGCAGGCGCGAGGCGATCGTTGCTCTACATTCATCTAAGTCTAATAGTAGTTCTGCATATTAATATCTATATTGCACAACAGTCAAAAGAGATCACTTGCATTTAACTACATTCTAAATACTCGGTCGCTTTATTTTAAATATAAAACACATTTCGTTTAATTTGAATAATGTCTCCATAACAACGTGCCCAACCTATGTTTAAAACCATAACCATTACCATCTTCGTTCGCCCTTGTTGCTTGTTTAAACAAGTTGAACTGAAATTTGTAGGTTTGTGCTCTCTTCGTGTGAACGATTTTCGACTCGTTGTTTATTTGAATTTCGCGCTTCATTTGCTTTTCGGCTTCAGTGACGAGTTTCCGGTTCAATAAAAAAAGCGCTATAATAAACAACACAAAACAAAGCCAAAGAAATGCGCATTAAAACATGCGTGGGGTTTTAGCTCTAAGTTTTGTGGTTTCATTGCCATTTAATTTTCTTAAATGCCGTTTTTGTTTTTTTAATCAATGTAATTTAAATGCGCGCTGAGCTCGCTCCAAAAATGAACTAAATAGTAGCGTAAGCTTCCCATTGGAATGTGCGTGCGCACGCGCCACTTCCAGTCCCCCCTTCCCGCCAACGTGTTCCATTGTGCTCGCAGCTAGCTGCAAAAGCGGAAGTGCACTGTCAGCTGGCTGTGGCACGGCGCGCTTTGAAGCTGCCGTCCGTTTCAAGCAGTGGCACGTCCAGCACCAAAATTAACTGACAACTAAACGGAAAACTTGAAAAGATTTTTACGACACACACACACACATTTCCATAGGCAATTGCACTTAAAGAGTCATCGGCAGCGAGTCAAAGCAAAGCTGCAGCGCCACAGCCCCCGCCCCAGGTTGAAGCCAAACTCGCATTCCAATCCAGAGTCTAATTGCAAACTACAAAGCGAAGGCGACAGCGACATGTGACCTCATTCTTAGCTTAAGCGCTGCGTAAAATGCAATTTACGCAGAAACACAAAATACGCAAAACCGAAAACAACAGCAACAACAAAGAAGACGAAGAAGAGACGAAAAAAAGGCAGCAACGCCAAACAAGAAACAAATGCAAAACGCTGCAGAAACTAAAATGAAAGCTATTTGCACTCACCAATGCAGCTGCAGCCCATATTTCAGTTGTATAAAGCCGAAGAGAGACGTCGGGCATTATTATTCACTGTTTAATTTTCATTTTAACCGAATTCACTTCTAAATCAACATTTTTCACTCCACTGCAATGGCGTGCCCAAAGCTCACTGAATTTCCAGCCTTGCGATGATTATCGATTACTAAACAAAGATTGCTGATCATATGCACATGTTATCGATAACTAAACAAATATCTTTATGCAGTTCAATATTTGAAATAATCGATATCAACTGCTTTTTGAATGCTCGGTTTCACCGAGAAAATCGACACTGCTTTTATTCTCATCTAGCATCCTTAGCCTCTATCTAAATTAAATTAAAGAGTGTTTATCGTATATATTCTTCTAATAATGGCTCTAATCGTTGCTCGCACACTGCAAAAAGTGTCTGTAGCTAGATTATCAAACACGCATATTAAACGCCAATTGTCGAATAAAACTGAGAAAAGGTCCGCGTTGAAAGAGTTGCAGAAAGTAACCACAATAGTTGCGGATACCAGCGACTTTGCAGAACTTAAGAAGTACAAAGCAAAAGAAGCCACAACCAATCCATCCATTGTGTTGGCAGCCTCGACAAAGGAAAGCAATCTGCAATTCATTCGCAAGGCAGTCGAGTATGGCAAGTGCCAAAAGGGAAGCTTAGAAAAACAGGCCTCGGAAACTGTCGATTATCTGACAGTATTATTTGGCAGTGAAATCCTCAAAATAGTTCCAGGCAGAGTGTCGACTGAAGTCGATGCTCGTCTCTCGTTCAATACCAGAGCCAGCGTGGAGAAGGCCCTGAAACTGATTGATTTGTACAAGCAATTGAAGGTGGACAAAAAGCGTATTCTCATTAAGCTAGCCTCCACTTGGGAGGGCATTCAAGCAGCCAAATGCCTGGAGAAGGAACACGGCGTGCACTGCAATCTAACGCTGCTGTTCTCGATGGCCCAGGCCATAGCTTGTGCCGAGGCAGGAGTTACATTGATCTCGCCATTCGTGGGTCGCATCCTGGACTGGTATGTGGCCAACACAGAGTGCAAGAAGTTCGAGGCACATTATGATCCGGGCGTTGTCTCGACCACCAACATCTACAATTACTACAAGAAGTTCGACTACAGAACTCAGGTGATGGGCGCATCCTTCCGGAATATTGGTCAGATCAAGGCGTTGGCGGGCTGTGACCTGCTGACCATCAGTCCCGCTCTGCTCGAGGAATTAAATTGCGATGAGAGTGAAGTGAAGCCAGCATTGTCAGTCGCAAGTGCCAAGAAAGAAGATATAAAGAAGGTGTGTGTGGATGAGAGTAAGTTCAGATTCATGCTCAATGATGATGCTATGGCTTCGGATAAACTAGCTGACGGCATTCGTAAGTTCACAGCTGATACTGTAAAACTGGAGAACCTAATGAAAGAATTTTTATGCTATTAAAAACAATCTAAAAATGGGTCCCCGCCCCTCCCTCTCTACGCACTTGAGCGACAAGCGGCAAACGACAAACAGCAAAAAAAGAGCTTAAAAAGGGCCGCGCTGTAAAAAAGCAATTTGTAATTTCATTCTGACCAAGAGCGGGGCACTGATGCAGTACTAAGCGGATCGAAAACAGCGCACGCATTGCAATTGGATTGCTTGCCTCGAGCGAGTCTCAAATAACAATAGACCAATAGACCAATTGCTCTTTGGCGTCCACCGCCTTTGCGGCCTGACATCAAATTCCCCAATGATCGGCCAATTTGTCAAATGCTCCATGCTCGCGTTGCGCCCATTAGAGCTGCAGCAACAATGCCAAGATTGTTTACTTCTAGCTGCTTCCAAGTATCAAGATACTTTAGTATCTTTTGCTGGGTGCCTGGGAAGCGTTATACTCGAGATTATCAGCTGTATTTTGGTGCGAGATTTCGCGCTGTGTGGCCCCGGCCCGGACGGCTTAAGTGCCTCATAAAGCGAAGGGTCTGCGGTAATTGAAATGCTCTTCTAACCCATTACGATCTGGTCGATTATGACAACAGCCACAGATACTCCTTGGCCGGCTGGCCGGCTGGCTTGGCCGACCTCTGGTCTAGTTTTGTCGGGCAGCCTTAGAAGCGTTCACTTTTGGCCAGCAAGCTGTGTATGTGGCTTTTGTGTCAATGCCTTTTTTTGTTGTCGTATTGTTTATTAGCAATGTTGGCAACTAGCGAGTGGCCAATACGGGTTGGCTTTTACCCGTGCACACAGCGTTACACAGCGCCAGTCTGTGTCCAGAAACGATGGCAGCCTTGGCTTGTTGGTTTGCAGCCAATGCTGCTCCAATTCGCCGACTTCTCTATTTTTTTCGTTAGCTTGTTTTCGTTATTTTTATTTCTTATTATTTTTTGTTTGTATTTGTATTTTTTCTTAGCTGTCTCAAATGTCTTTATTTTGTTTACTTTCATTTGTCGTCGCTGTTTGTTTCTTTTATTTCAATTAAGCAATTTTTACAGCGAAACCTTCGAGTTGTCGTCGCTTTTGAGACCAAATCGTTTTTTTCTTCTTGCTTTTTGCCGTTGCGATTTGAATTTTTGCAGCGTCGTCAAAGCCCCGGAACACATTTGAGCGCCACAGATTTATGAGTTTTTGCCTAGACGACTTAACATAAGGTTACGGCATGCCACATATCATAATATGGATCTAGTTACAGACACAAGACTTAAATACTTCACATTTGGTGTACAGTTGTCACAGCTTGTCATTGCACCGAAACGTGCCCAAAACAACATTTTGCTGCGGAGTGGTTCAACCTATAACTAGCTATCTAAATCTACATACACATATATATCTTATCTGTGGCTTCATCAATTTATTTTAATTTGCATACATAAGTTTTAGAAGTTTTCCATAGCCAAATGACTTATATAAATGTTTCTTTCAACATGTTTCCCAAACATCTTTAAGGAGCGGTTCAACATACTGGTTCAATGGTTAGTTTGCCATATTATGTATTTAATAATTCCTTTGCAGATTTTCAATATATAAGTTTTTCAATTTATTAAACCACATTCCCCCATGGAGTAGAGCTGAAAAGAGCCAAGAAAAGAGCGCTGTTGCCCTTTCGAATGCTCCGCGGCCTCAAAGTGGTTCAGCCAGCTGGTACAGCTGTTAAACAATTACTTTTCTTCGCCTTTCTCCGTTTTTTTTCTTTTGTTGCACTTTCTCGACTCCCACCTCAGACGGTTAACATCAATTAAGTTTCAGCGGAGCTTTCAATGCTGTAGCCCTCCAATTTACAAATGTGAGGTTCGATACCAACAAATTAGCGGGCGCCCAGGTAAAGACTCTGTCCACAAAGATGGTTGGGTTAAGGGTTCCATAACCTTGTAATTTACCGCTATTGAACCACAGCACGTCCCGGCACAGCGGCATTTATCAAAAGCTGTCAAAGAGTGATGGCCACATGCACATTCATCCATCCATTCGAGCATTCATCCATAACCACACTCATGAGCATGCATTATGCAGCCAGACAAACAAGGAGAATAAACACAAACTATGCGACATCTGAGATAAACGTTCTACAACGGAATTCCGATATCTCATTTGCAGCGGCGATAACCCTCCCCATATGCATTATAAATATTTATTATCGCCGGCCTCGTATGTGCACTATGTGTTACCTATAGACGACCCAGATATCCGGTGGTCTTATCAGTTATCACAATATGCACCCAACTCGATTGCGTTTAAAACTTCAGCAATTATTTCATTCTAGCTGAGGTCTTCTGTACTGTACGAAACCGGGAATCTCCGTTCCAATGAATGCGAATCCTCTGTGCACTCCTTCGGTAGGAAATTCCTTGTTTTTCGGCATGCATTGTTCATAAAATATTGTTTATGGCGAGGGTTGCTTGAGCCCTGTATGGCTGTGAGTTGTGGGGGACTCTAATTTGTATTAGGGTCATATTTCACTTGTAGGGTTTCCAGCGAAGTTTCATTTTAATTTTATTGTTTGTCGCTGGGCCATTGAAACGCAAGGAAACCAAACCGAATGCATTGTATTGTATTATATTATGTTTTTTTGGCCATGCTACGATTTCAACTGCAAGTCCATTACACTCTACATTATTTCAACCCTGCGGTTATTTTTGGATCTCGAGCACGGAGAGGGTCCAAAAAGCATTTCGTGGGTTTCGTTTGCACAGACTTTACTATATTTCTCCTATTAATAATCGACAATTGTTGACGCACTTTAATGCCCAAAATACTAACGCCAGCTGGCGTATGGATTTCTATTTCTATCTTAATGATTTATTTGCACTCCCATCAGATATTGTGTCACATGCCATATGCCAAATAAATATATATTCCTTAGCTATTCAGGTTGATTTCAAACAGTAGTGGCTTTATGCTCTGTAGTCGACAACAATCGGACAATCGGTGGGCAAAACGGTGGGAAAAGGGTGCGGAGCTAACAGCAAAAGCAATTCTGCGAATTCCAAATTCTTTGTAAGACGATGCAAAAAAGGTGAAAAAATTCACACTCGACGAATGCAAATGAGCCAGGCACAAACCAAACCACAGCAGACTCGAGCCAGAGTCGGAGAGGCGGGCAACAGCCAAGTCGCAAGTGGCCAAGAGTCGCAGCTGAAAACTGAATCACTTGGAAACATTGCAATTTAAGCAGAAAATATGGTCTTAAACTAGTTTTGCCACGTTTTCGCCTTCGAGCAGTGCCGCAAGTGGCCAACAAAAGCGAAACAACAAAGCGACAACAGCGAATATGATTGAAAAACATTTGCGTTATTTTTGCATTATTATTAATTGATCGACATCAACCGGAGACAGTCAGTGTCACCGCACTGCTTTGCCCAAAAGCAGTGCAAGCAGTGCCGCGCGACACAGCAAGCAGTTGAGAATTCAGCCATATTTGCAATTGAATGAATTTCTGATTTGTATAGTTGATTTGCATATTTTATTGTTCGTGTTTGTTCTTTGATTTTTATGTGCGTCACTCTGTCAAGAAACTTGTTTCTTTCTTCTGCTGGCAGGTGAAGTGCTCGATCACTGCACATCATCCACATACACATATATAGCCTGTGTCTCTCTCCCCTGGCCGTTGTACGTGCCGAGCTTCACTAAACAGTTGACTGAGACTGAGAGACGGTCACGTCTCGCGTTGAACAGCAAACAGCATTTCTTCTGTTCGGCAGTTGACGAAAATTTTCCCTTTATGAGCGATCTGTATTATCGATTCTTTATTCAGCATTCGTATTCTATGCGCTGGCCGCTGGCCAGGCCCACAGCTACCTGCTGGCATTCGGTATGTTGGCCAACTAATAAGCGACTTGGCACCGCAAACACGTAGCTCGCTTCATAGAGTTATTAGTGTCGTCTTAAAAGGCCAAATGAGTGGAGAGTGGGGCGCGAGAGGAGCGAATGCATTATGCCTATCAAATGTGGAAGCATTTTCTTTTGTGTGTGATCATTTCATACAATAAATAAACAACAAAATTACCATAATCAGCCGAGCCCCGAGCTTATGATTGATAAACCTATTCAAAATATTCAAGTGTGGATTACTAGCATTAACAAATATACATATAAACATAGAAAAATAGAAAGATTCTTGTTATTACTTTTATAAAAAAATACATTTTCTAACCTTAACACAATTTGAGAGAGCAAGTTTTGTTGCCAGCAATCAGCAGAAAATCTTGTCTGATTTAGCTTTGGGACACAATGGCAGCGCATTGTTAAGAGCGATGGACAGACAATGTTTCAGCCAACGGCTCGCAAATGGTAATTGAAATTGTGATGAATAGTCAGCGAGTGTTAATGAGTACTTTGCCCGAACCCAGCTCAGCTCAGCTCAACGGCATTCCTCAGCGTTCAGTTCAGTTTGCTATTATTAATCAAGAGGCCGAGAAGAGAAGAGAAGAGAAGAGAGTGTGTTGCTGTGTGGGTAGCGAGGCCAATGCAAAATTGCAGCGTTCAGCTTAGGCAAGAGTAGAGGCGGTGGATGGGTAAGAACAGCAGCAAAGATAGTTCGACTGGCCGGCAGCGACAGCCGGCTGCCGGCAGCATCCTCGTCATCAACAGGTAGTAAAACGCCAAGACGTGCCCATCAATATTGAAGACAATAGCATCATCGTGCGTGACATGTTCGGCTTCAAGCTGATCACGCTCTCGCTCTCCCTGTGGAGCAGGCAGCTGGCGAATGAGCGCACAAAACGAAACGAATGAATATGAGTGCACTCACTCGCGCACTCACTCACTCACTCGCAACTCCAACGCGAACTTCACTCAAGAACACAGCGAGCGTTCAGATACAGATAGCGAGTATCCAACAGATACACACCTCGACCGAAAAGCAGTTTGAAATACTGGTTTTCTGCATGCGGCCAAGTTCGTTACAAAGATTTGCTTTCATTTTTCCGTTAACGGCCACAGCGAGCGGGCCTCTGAGTATTTGCTTTGTGTGTGTATCCGAGAGATACGTTTACACTGTTGCAGCTGCTGTCGCTGTGTGCGACGGTCTCAGGTACAAAATACAAGGCACAAAGAGACTCGCATTCGAGCCGAGTTCTCTCAGCCTGGCTTCGCCCTGTCTTTCCTCTTCGCTGCTTTGCTTTGTGCGCTTCTTTCGCCTCCGACTGTTATGTTAATCCATTGGCTAAACATCCCAGTCACAGTCACAGTCCCAGTCCCAGTAAAATCCCTATCCCGTGCCGGAGCTCACCTGAGTGCGGCAGCTGCAGCTGCGCTGCCTCGAACAGGTAGCAGACGGTTATTTGATTATTCAACAGCCATTTTTTGTGTAGCTTCCTCTTGAACGAGCCCTTCGATCGTTTTTTTTACCTGGCTTCTGACGAAGCCAAACCTTGTCATTTTCGGCTGAATTTTTGCAGTTTTTTCCCCTGTTTTTATTATCGACATTTGGTTCGAGATAGAAACGCATCTGTCAGCTCTTTCCGCAATCCGTAGCAGACCTACAAGATACTTTTATGCATTTTCAAGTTCCTCGTTTTTTTTTGGGGCAATTGTTTTTATTTATTGTTGGAATCTTGAATTACTCCCGCAGCACAATTTTATTGATACGCTCGAGAGTCAATTGAAAATCAATTCTGGTAAAATTTATGACCATCTGGTGGCCACAAAAGTCGAGTGATCGGAAGGTTCTTCGTTGCTCATAGGCTGCAGAGTATCTGTATCAGCTGGACTGAAACTTAAGCCAGCTCGCAGCTGAGCACCTGCACTTCAATTGAAAACTGCTCCAGTTTGGTTCGCTTCGTTTCATTTGCTCGTGCCCCAATCGATTGCTTCACAATTCACATTCAACTTGAACATTCAGACAATTCGAAAAGCTGGCGACGCGGCGGCCTACTTTCCACACGACCCGCTGATAAGATAATGGGCCTCTTCCTCCAACGCCGCCGCGACGCCAACGGTAGCTGGCCGCCCTCTCGTTTGGCCAGTCAATGACTTCCATTGAGCACCCCCCTCCGCCTCCCCCTCCGCCTCGTGCTGCTGCTGCTCCAAAAAGAAGCCCAAAGCCTCAGTATTTGAACAGAGAATTGTGTTCGGTGCTTTGTTTGTTTTGTAGCCGCAAGAAATGTGAATTATGCTCCATATTTGTTCCAATATTTCCGACAATCTCATCATTTATTCGAAAGGTCTCACTGACCTTTGCAAATAGATTAACGATCCCCAATATGCTAGCGTTAAACCCATTATTATCTTCCGCCACAGCTGTTGATTAATTCTAAAATAATAAGAGGAATTTAATTTAATGTTTTTCCATGTTGTTTATTTTTACACAATTGTTGTGTCTCTGTATGTGTGTGTGGTGTGTGTTTCTGTAAATTTATTTATATAAATAAATTTGTAGAAGTTATTTAGCAGTGTTGGCATATAAAAAATTCGCTTAGTTTAGGACTCTCGACGAAAAACGACTTATAAAAATACATATCGCATTTCACATTAATATTATTCATCATTTTCTTTCACATAAAACTTTGTTTTCTCATTCTTTCGATTTGTTGCATATATGGAACACACACAGATATAAATTTGTACATACATTATGTATATATGTATGTGATATTTCATAATTACAGCGCCTAGCTAAACCCTTCGATTCGATAGTTTTTTTGATTGATATCCAGAATATATAGTTACAGTATATATTTATAAGATACATTTACAGCGATCACTTAAACAATTAACTCCCGCTTTTGAGTTCGTGATTTTTTTTCTTGTTTTTCTTGAATATAAATTAATTATAATTTATGGATTATATCGACTTGTCTTAGTGTAATTTGAAGTGTTACTCGGAAGTTTGATGGAGCTGCAATAGCTGCCAGTTTGTTTCTTGTCTATGCCCTAAACGTAATGCCTTTTGTAGTAATTGTACATTAAATTAACATATTATTAACTAATTTACATAATAATTGTAAACGTCCATCGTGGAAATATGCGAAAAACAAATGCCATCTGTTTCATTTAACATAATATTATTCGTAGGAATTTTCGTTGAACTTGTTTTTTGTTTTTGTTTTCTTTTGATTGATTTTGATTTCATAATTTGTTGTTTTTGTGTGGTTTTCGTTACTAAACATTTTTAACTTACATGTGTATGTATTTATGTATTTGAATTACATATTTGCATTATTTTGTGTGTTCTATTCTATATTTCTTGTCGCAAAAATATAGACAACAATACGATCCAGCTTTGTTCGCAGTTGCTTCGCTAAATTTAAGTTTAGTTGTAGTTGTAGTTTTATGTTAGATTTAAGATTTCTTTACGTAAGATCAAGATCACTTTTTGCGATTACTAACAAAAGAGGTGTTCCCTTGCAATGCTCCTCCTCGATTCGATGCCATTATATACCAAACATTCCATTCAGTTATATAAAAAAGCCTACTACTATTTTTTGTTTTTGTTTTCTATATATATTTGCAATGTCTTCTTCAAGAGCGCACGACATGTCGTCGACTGGCCGATCGATCGATTGGAGTCTCCATCCGGCTAAGCCGGCAGCGTCTTCCGCCGGCGCCCTACACAAACCTAATCGTAAAAGTCTTTTCAAATCCGCCCACTCCGAGGTCGGATGTCGGACGTGTGTGTGTGTGTGTGTGGTATTTAGATGCGCCAGCCCTGCTCGTCATCCACATTGGAGTCGGTGTCGGAGGGCTCCTCGCCGTACATGTCGGCCAGCTTGCGGAAGCGTGGCCCGAAGTTGGATAGATAATCGAAATTGAGATCGCCGTCATCGGTGCAGGACGCCAGGCTGGACAAGCTGCCGTCCGAGTTGCCGTCGCCCTCGTACGCATAGTGCCGCACATCGTCGACAGTGAAGGCGCCCGTGTCGCGATCACAGTTCTCCTTCTTGCCGCCGAGGAAGTCGCCGATGTCGGGTATATCGTTGGGATCTCGCATGCCCGACTGCAGCGTGTGCGGATCCTTGTAGAGCTTCTCCTCGTAGAAGGGCTGCGTGCGCAGCACATTCAGATCGTAGTCGGTGTCCCGCTCGCCGCCGCCCTCGTCCTCGTAGTTGATGATCGTCTCGCGTATGTCGTCGATGTCCTTCTCGTGCCAGCCATTCTTCTGCTTCTTCTGGACCACCACGGCCAGCAGTATGATCAGCAGCAGCGCAATGCACGTGATGATCGCAATGATGAAGTTGCGATCGATGCCGAAGCTCACCGCCACAGCCACGGCTCGCTGGCACCCGCTGTCGATGTTCTTCGAGAGCGCCGGCATGCCCAGATTGTAGGTGTGCTCGTTGACGGTCAGATTGCGGACGCAGCCGAAGAAGCCCTGCTGGTTGGGCACATGCGTCCAGTTGAGCTGCCGCCCCAGCTGCGCCAGATCCACGGGCGCACCGCCGAGCACCAGAGGTGCGTTCACATTGAGGAACTCGTTGGGACCCTGCGGAGCACCCAGATTCATGCAGGTCGACAGCCGACAGTTGTCCACGTTGATCTCCACACTGGCGTTCTGCAGTATGATGTCCAGCTGATAGGAGCGGCCCGGCTTCAGCTGGCTGTGGCGATGCTTGATGCGCACCATGCCCGAGCCGTAGTCGACGCTCAGCACCGGATAGCCCTCGTCCAGTTCGAGGGCCAGGAAGTCGCTCAGCGGCAGCAGCGGATTGTAGTGCAGCGGCCCCAGATACATGATCAGTCCCTGCTCGTGCTGCGGCGTGATCTCCATGCTGATGCGCGTGTTGTCGCAGGCGGCGATCGGCTCGTAGAAGGCGTGCCCGTTGCCATAGAAGCCCACCGAGACCAGTTCGCAGTGCGGCCCGGTGAAGCCGTCGTCGCAGTCGCAGGTGTTGTCCTCGCCGAAGCGCGGCGTGCCATTGTTGAGGCAGTGCGGCGTGGCGGGCGGCGCCTCGCAGCCGCATTGGGCCTGCACGAAGGCGTAGACGCCCACAAAGGAGCTGGTGTTGGAGTAGATGACGTAGGGCACCGAGCTCTTGGTCAGCTGGTTGTAGCACGAGCTCTCGCACTTGAGGCGCTCGATCAGGCACTCGTCGATGTTGACCATCAGCATCTGCAGATCGAGTTCGTTCTCCAGCCGCTGCTGGTTCTGGGCCACGATGCCGTTGAGCTTCTCGGGCGCATAGTAGGGCGAACCGTGGGCAGAGTAGCGCACGTCCAGGTGCCGATTCTCGGCGTTCTCCACCACGGTGAAGACATCCACGTTCGCGACGGAGGTGTTGAAGAGGCGCGCCAGCGAATGCTGCAGCCGATCCTTGAGCGAGAAGTTGTCGTCCGCCTGGATGTCGCGACTGACGCTGATGAACTCCTCCTTGGTGATGTTGACGAAGCGAATGCTGCCACTCTTGTCCACCGCCTCCTCGGGCAGCTCCCTGATCAGCACCGTCACATCAGCGTCCACATCGTGCTTCCGGATCATCGGCGAGCTCTCGGTCACCGAAAAGTTCAGCAGATACTCGCCCTCGGGCGTGCCCTCGAGCATGGTGATCATGCCGGTGCTGGGATTGAGACGGAAGTGCTCGTGGGCAATGCCATTCTTCCACTCGAACGTCTTGTCGTCCAAATCCCAGTCGTCGGGGTCGTCCACATAGACGCGTCCGATGTCCGTGTCCTTCGCCTCGCCCTTGTAGTTGTACATGAAGATGCGCGACGAGCCCTCGGTCATGGCGTTGTCGTTGAGATCGCCGATGATCAGGTGCAGCATGCTCACCGAACTCTGCCTGGGCTCGCCGGAATCACTGATCCGAATGGGAATGAAGTACTCCTTCTGCTCCTCGCGATCGAACTGCACGTTGGCAAACAGATAGTCGTTGGCGATGCTGAACTTGCTCTTGATGTCCGCGGAGGCTTCGCTGTCAATGCCAAAGGTGAAGGGCGGTCCGTTATGCGGTTCGTCGTAGTCGTTGGCCAGCAGTTGGACCACCTTGTCGGGATTGCGGTTCTCCTGCCAGATGACGGGCATCTGATTGATCAGGAACGGCGCATTGTCGTTGATGTCCTCCAGCGTAATGATCACGGGCTGCACCGACTTGAGCGTGGTACCGATGCCGTCCTGATCGTTGGCCGCGATCAGCACCTGCCAGTTCTTGTGCCCGTTGGGCGGATCACGATCGAGCGGTTGAATGAGACGCAAGCAGCCGGAATTGTCGATGGTCAGCAGCTTCTTGTGCTCCTCCTTGACGATCGAGTACACAATGTGCTGATCGGCAGTGCGATCCTTGATGTCCGGATCGTAGGCCTCGATGTTCAGAATGCAATCGTTGGACTGCACGGGGCCCTCCTTGATGGTCTTGGTGTACTCCTCCTTGAAGACGGGCGGATTGTCGTTGACGTCCTCGATCTTCACGATCACTGTGGTGAAGTCCTCGTAGATCCCGTCGAAGGCGCGCACCTTCAGCTCGTACTCCGTGATGGTCTCGTAGTCGAGTCGCTGGTTCACCGTAATCTTGCCGGTCTTGAGGCCAATCTTGAAGGCGTCGCCCACATTGCCGCTCTCAATGCTGTACACGATCTGCGAGGCGTTGTCCTCGTCCTCGGCCTTCACCTCAATCACCTCGAAGTTGGTGTTGGCGTCCTCCAGCAGCTTGTCGGCCACATAGCGCGTCTGCTGGAAGTGCGGCGGATGATCGTTCTTGTCGCCGATGGCGATGCGGAACACCTGATAGCCCACATTGTGCTCGCCGGTGTTGAACAGACTCGACGGCGAATTGTCCGTTGCCCTGACCTTCACGTTGTAGAAATCGCGCTCCTCGCGATCAAATAGAACCAGGGCCGTGATGATGCCAGTGTACGGATCGATGGCAAACAGTTTCTCGTTGTCGTCCAGCTGGAACGTGACATTGTTGTTGGCCTCGGTGCCATCCATATCGAAGGCGCGCACCTGCATCACCTGTGTGCCGGGCGGCTCGTTCTCCAGTATCGTGCCCGACTTGACCTCCGTGAAGAACGGAATATTATCGTTGACATCCTCGACAATGATCTTGATGTTGTGCTCGGCAGCCAGCTCGAAGGTGTTGCGCACACTCATCGTCAGCGAGTAGGCCGTGATGGACTCGTAGTCCAGACTCTTGCCCAGTCGGATGGTCACCTCGTTGCCAATCTGATTGAAGACAAATGTGTTCTTGCCATTCGTCTGCTCGGTGCGACCCGTGATCAGTTCGAAGATCACCTCCGGCTTATCGGGCATGTTTGAGACGGCGCGCAGTGTCACAATCGGCACGGAGAAGTTCTTAAAGTCCTCCTTCAGATAGATGGGCACATCGATGGGGTCCTCAAACGAGGGCGGCTTTATCGATGACTCGACCACACGGATTCGCACCTCAGTGTGCGCCTCTTGCAGCGGATCGTTGCCCAAGTTATAGGCTCGCACATTGATCGTATATGTTTGTCCCGGTTTCTTATCAATCGCAGTCTTCAGATAGATGATGCCCGACTCCTTGTCGATTTTGAAGTATTGGAAGTCGCGCTCCCTGAGTATCTCGTACTCGACAATGCTGTTGTTGCGATCGTCGAAATCGCTGGCGCTGATCGACATGACCACCGCGTCGACCTGCAAGTAGAGGACAAACGATTTCGGTTGGATGGCATTCAAATATGAGGAGGGGAAGGCTTGGCTCTAATTTAACTTTCCTCCCTGTTGATTGATAGCCCAATTACAATTATGCACATTTTCCTAGACTTGTCAGCTGCAAACACTGTCAAAGACTGAAGACCCCAAGGGTTTTGTGCTTGCTATTCTAGGGGTCGTTTTGCTTAGTTGAAGGCATTAAAATAATCAATAGTCGCTGCTAATGCGGGTAAATATAGAGCATTAGCACTCTCTCAAGGCCCCTCGCTGACATTTGTTTGCAATCTTTGCTGTCTCAACATAGTATTTCTCTAGCTGGCTGAGTCGAGTGACTTTGGGAGAAGGAGAAGGAGGAGAAGACTTGTTTGGCAGCTTTCGTGTGAAGGGGTTTCAAGGTTTCGCGCGATTGACTCATCGAGCCAGGCGAACAATGAACTCAACCTGTGACTTGACTCGGCGTGACTCTAGCCCGAAGAGCCGAAGAGAGTAACCATCACTAACGAGTAACCAGCTTTTCCAGTTCAACGCCTACAACGCCCACGCGCCTCAAGCCACGATCCACAGCTAACGACAGGGCTAGTCAAATGCTAAAACTGCTGAATTCATTATCTTAAATAAACACTCTGCTGGAATGCATTTGTTTTCTATAAATACTCGTGATCAAGTGAAGTTGTTTATCTGGCGACTCGCTCGCATATCTAAATAAAAACATTTTGGATTCAATAGCTTTGCGCTATTTATCGATATATATTGAATTTCATAATAATGTTTGTTTATATATTCTCAAATTTTATTTAAATGTGAGCAACAGATTCAAAAAATTAAGATTCGTTTATTTTTATTTACGCATATTTTGGTGTTTTAATTAATCTGTACTAAAACAATAATTTATTTAAGTTTTTCAATATCTGTGCTGTTTTAGGCAAAATACAAATATAGTTTCAGGTTACATGTAAAATGTGGCAAAATGGAATCAAATCCGACCTAAATTTCTTGCAAGTTCTATCGGGAAAATTGGACTATAAAAAGTGTTGTATATAAGTGCAATTCTTTCTAATATACATATATTTTTAAAGCCCAGTTAAGAACATTTTCATTTATATGTGACTTTAATAGGATAAAACTGGAATTGATAAATACAAAAAAATAAAAAGATATAGAGTCAAGCACCAACCTTTTTATATATTCCTTTTTTTTTAATGGATTTACATCCTATATATCTTTTCATCACATAAATAAATCTTTTATTTGCTAATCGAGTCAAATTCTTAATTCTTTATTTCCTTAGTATATAACTGTATTTCGATGGAAGCAGAAATTAATGACTAAATGCAAAAGGTAAAGACCGTAAAGAGACTGACTAATTTTCCAAATAAGTAAAACTGATAAAAATGACACTACAAAGAGCTTTGAGGGGCAAGAGTTCGTTGTGATCATGGGTTTGGTCATGCAGGTTGTCAGGGGTTAAAGCAGATATGCCAGCGACTACTTGAGGGTCAAACGGCAGTAATCCGAGGTCCGCACGCTTGACCCACGCGTAGCCCTGAGCATGGATGCTCATATAGTTGGGTCACGTGGGTAACTAACAACTGAGGAAGGTACTTACGTTGGTGTTCTCGGACATGGATTCGTCGTAGCGCGCTTTGTTGAAGACGGGTGCATTGTCGTTGATGTCCTCGATGGTCACGTTGAAGGTGCAGACATCGTCCAGGGGCGGCAAGCCGTTATCCGTTGCCTGGACCGTGACGAACACGAATTTCTCGTGAATCGGTTCGTCGCGATCGAAGGTGTGGGCCGTCTGGATGACGCCCGTGGTGGGATGAATGACGAACTTGGCGCGATCCGCCGCCGACTGGACGAGACTGTAGCGTATCTCCTGATCGGGATCCGGGTCGACGGCATTCACCCGGAACACATATGTGTTCTCCGGCTGTTCCTCCTTCACGGACGGTGCGTATTTGCTGCAGTTGACGAACGCGGGTTTGCGATTATCGCCCGTAAAGCTGCCGAACATCAAGTGGCTGGAACTCGAGCTCAGCCGCGAACTGGAGCTGGAGCCGGCTTGGAGGGCTTGGGCGAAGAGGGCGGGAGGCGGATGGCAGACGAAGGCGATAACGATAACTATCGCCAGTGCCATCAGTCTGGTGAGGGGGCGTGGCTGTGGGCAGGTGAAACACTCGCTGTAGCTTTGTCGCTGACTGCGGCATTTTCGCTTGTGCTGCTGATGTGGCTGCTGTTGTTGTTGCTGTTGCTGCGTCGAGTTCGTGTCGTTGTGGTTGTTGCTATTTCTGTAGTAGTTGTTGTTGTTGTCCCTGTTGGTGTGGTTGTTGTTGTTGTCCGCGTGTAACGACATTTTATTGCATTTTATTCTGTGCGCACTGGAGGAGGGGACTTTTGTTTGGGGAGATGAGAGAGCGCGCAAAACTCATGTATTTGAAATCATCACGGCATATGAAGACACTTTTTCCCCTTTTCTAGTGAATCACCCAGTATTTCAACTAGTATTTTAGTATTTTTCGTGTCTGTGTATATGTGTATGTGTGTAGCATGCGATCACAGGTTCTCACTCTGTTGCTCTTCTCCTCCTCTTCTGCACCGCACTACAACAAAAACAATTCAATTTACGCTTTTCTATTGAACTCGAATTCTCGCTCTCGGTCTCACACGCACTCACTATTGTCGTTGTTTGTTTGTGTTCGTGTGCTTCGCAGTTTGTTTAGACTGCATTTTCATGGCAACCGGACACAACAAATCGCTCACCAACACACTGATAAATCGAAGCGAGCAATTAATATTTGTAGTATTACTAATATTATTATTTATACAATTGCATTCGATTTTCGGAGAATTCACTCAGCGCAGCTTTGCTTTGGTATTCACGTTATTGCCCACTCTGCTTTGTTCGCTGCTTCGGCTTTTTATTTCACTCGCAAACAGGTAAATCCAGGTAAAAAGTGGTTTCACACACACACGCAAGCGCGCGCACACACACGCACACAACGATGTTGTTGGCTGAGAGAGCGCGCGTTGTTAAGTCTGCTGCTTGCACTTGTATTTGTATTTGTTACCAACCCGTCGTAGGCTTATACACACACACAGTAATAGAAAAGGCACTTTTGTTGCTTTTACTGACGTTTGCAAGAAGTCCACTTTGGGATTATTCGCAGAATTGTTCACTTGCTTTGTATATGTTATTTTCGGAATCGAAGTCGTAATCCGGTGTTTGTTTTAATTCACAAACAACTTGACGATCGTGTTTGAGCCAAACCGTTAAAAGCGATGGCGATGGGAGACCGAATCACACGAATACCGCGAGAGCGTCCGTACAGTCCAACAGCGAGAGACAGAATGAGCGGCAAGCCGACAAATGAGCGTCAACTCACGAGCGCGGCGACAAAGCGACAAAGCAAATATCGATGTATCGATTCAATTGCTATCGCTTTCTGTTCCCATGTCTTAACATTTTCCTAACAATGTTAACAACGGTTGAGATGTTATTATTTAAAAAAGCAAACGGTTAGCATTAATTCAATTGCAATTTCGTTAGCTTCGATCAATTTGGTGATATATTGACTTAAATGCGTTCAAATTAAATATTTTTTTATTCATATGCGCAATTTCGAATAATTACTTAAATAAATACGTAAACAGCTATTTTTTTTATTACTTTCCCAAAAAAATTCAACTTTTGTATATCGTAAGTTGATCGAACGATGCACGTTTTTTTCATATATTTTAAATTCGACTATTAGTGTTGATGTTAACATTGTACAGGAAAATCGTAAGCAGTTGACATATTGAAAAAAAAAACAAAACAAAAAACGAAAAAAAACCAAACAGGATTTTTAATAATGAAAAATAAGTAATAGTTTTTCTGTTTTATGGGTTTCCGAAGTATGTTATTTTTAACGGATGTCAGTAGAAGGAGGACACTAGGCTGTTTGAATTGACGCGCCGGTGTTCACGATAAAAATACCAAAATTTTAAATAAAGACTAAACAGGTAATATTTTTCAGGGCTTCTATAGATTAGGTATTAGATTGCGGTCACACTCTTAAATATGTGAAATATAAAAGTTTTAAAAGGCGTTCTATTTAGTAGGCCTTATTCTTCTAAAACTGTTACTAATTAAATTGTACGAATTTCGTAATCTTTTTTAATTCAAAAAGATGATTTAATTTGGCTACAAATAAACATTGATGATTGCTATAAAACATCGATGCCTTAACGGAATACAAAAACATCGATGCATCGATTGCTTAATCGATGTTTCTTCATCTCTACAGTCGTCACCATTAAAAATTGGTTGGAAAAAGAACAAAAGAGCGAATTTCCTTTTTTATTTTAAATTATAAAGCAAAAATCATAGTAAAATACATAATTGTCGCAAACAAGGCATAGCGGCAACCCACACATCAACATACTCGCATAAACAGATATTGGAACAACAACAACAACAACGAGAGCTAAAACTAAAAACACTGCCCTGAATTCGTGAATCACCCAACGAAAGGAAAATAATGGAACAAACACAGATTACAGATGCGGAGAAGGTGCGCATTGTGTCCGATTTTATACTGCACGCTCCACCCGGCGAATTCAACGAGGTGTTCAACGATGTCCGCGAGCTGCTCAAGAACGATGCGCTCCTCAAGGATGGCGCCAGCCACGCCTTCTCGCAGTACAACAAAGACCAGTTGACTCCAGTGCGCGTCGAGGGCAGCGAACACAACGCCATCATCTCCGAGCACAACGATTTGGGTGTGTATATAAATTAACTATAACAAGAGGAGGGGGGAATAAATTTGCTTGATAGTCGATTACCAAATATGGGCAAAAGCTGAAAACAGAAATCAACATCCCCCTAAACCAAACAAATTTCTATAGATGATTTCATATCTGACTCACCAATAAAATGCAGTGGCAAACAAAGATTCAGCTTATCTACTTGGCAGACCTTTTATCTAGGCCACGAAAATGTCCCCCTTGATATCATAGTTTCGATTTCCATTAGCCATTACTGATAACGAGTGTTGTTTGTTTGCCTTTGCAGGTAACGGGCGCTTCTATGATCCTCGCACGAAACAAGCCTTCAAATACGACCACCTGCGGAAAGAGGCGTCCGACTACCAGGATCTGGATGCCGACGCTAATGCGGAGTCGTGGCGCGCCGCCTTGGACTTGGAAACCCTTGCATACACTGCCAATCACTACAGGCACGGGGTAAGTAGCCATCATTCACTGTTCCATTTGATTATGTATCTAATGTTTACCTTTCTGGTATTAGGTGAGCTCCGTGTTTGGCAAATCTCAGGGCAACCAGGTGACACTGACCATTTGCATCGAGGACCATCAGTTCCAGCCGAAGAACTACTGGAATGGCAGATGGCGTTCGCAGTGGCACGTTAGCTTCCAGGCGGGCAGCGGCGCCGCCGAGCTGAAGGGCGTCTTAAAAGTGCAGGTTCACTACTATGAGGACGGCAATGTGCAGCTGGTGTCGTCCAAGGATTGCCGCGAGAGCGTCGTCGTGTCGAATGAGCAGCAGTTGGCCAAGGAGGTCATTCGCCTTATTGAGGAAGCCGAGAACGAGTATCAGCTGGCCATCTCGGAGAACTATCAGACCATGTCGGATACCACGTTCAAGGCGATGCGGCGACAACTGCCCATCACCAGGACCAAGATTGACTGGAGCAAAATCGTATCGTATAGCATTGGCAAAGAACTGAAGACGCAATAAGAACAGGAGCAGCAAGCGGAAGCAGAAGCGGCGACGGCGGCAGCGGAAGTCGATGGCACGCCAGCATCATCCCAACTATTGCCCAACATGTCCATGGCATCATCGGCATCGGCGCAGTCGCAGTCGCATATTAAGAGACCCAACAGTCTTCCACTTGCAATGGCAAAGCGCGAGAAGTGAAACGAAATGAAGCGAAAAGTCGCGGCAAGAATCATACACTATATACGATCGTTAAATGTTGGCGCTTATGTAATAACTGTCTTTTTTTAATTTGCTTAACTCTTTATACAAATCATACATATACACATGCAAACATATACCTATATACATATATATATATATACAAAAGAAAACATGCAATTCTTATCTATCGACAATGATCCTAATCTAGCGAGATTGAGTTAGATCGCCGATCCCCGAAGTTTTAGTAACCAACTCCAATTACAGTCACAATTGCCACCAACAGTCGCCTTTATCGTTTAACTCTTAAAGCATTAAGCGCGTGTGTTTTTTTATATTAATTATTAGTACGCATGCATGCACTTTCTATAATGTATTATAATGTATTTAGATGAGATCGATCGAGATCTCTCTTTAAGTGTCGGCACCTTGCAAAACAGAAACAGCAACAGTATAACAATAACGATAAATACAATTTATAAAGTTTTTATTAACACTTAAACAATTCAACAGTTAATAAAAAAAAACCAACAGCATTAAATAAATCATCTATGCAATTGAAAGCAAATTTACAAAATCATAATACATTGAATAGGCGGCCTAAATTCTTAATAAGCGCGCTTCATAAGCAAACAATAATGATAATTAATAATAAACAAGTAAATGATGAAAAGAAGAAACAGTTTTCTTTTAAAAGAAAATTTTGTATACTAAAATTACTATTACAAACCGTTAGTGAAAATTCTTAATTAGTGCAATTAAATGAGAATAAAGTAATGAAACTACTGCGAATTTTTCATCGCATTCGGCTTCCTTCCGCTGTCTGAATATACGGCTCCGGATCATCCGCTTTATGCAGTGGCTGTGGCTGACCCCGTTGAGCAAATGGCTCCTGCTGAGACTGACTACTTTGCTGCTGCTCGAGGAATTTACTTTCTTGGGCCATGAAGTGCTGGTGCTCCTCTTGCGTTTGTCCAATCAAGCCGCTTTCCCCTACTTTTTTTAGGAGAAAACGTTTGTTCGGATGCAGTTTGGTTTCCAGCTCCAAACGATCAATGAACCAGCCTTTCTCCACATAGTTCGTGGCCCAAAAGAAGATGGTGCCCTTATCTTTGGGTCCCCGAACAGTCACCTCGAGTTGTGCCTTATTGCCATCGACCGTGTTGTTGACATTGGATATATCGATGCCATTGTCCTTAATGGGCTCGCCCAGCAAGCTGACAGCGCCTACAAGTGGTTCATGTCGATTAATGGGAGCCCCGATTCGACCTTTATCCTGCTTACCTTTGTGGTGCCGCAGGGTTTGAAGGGCAAGTTTGTAGTATTCTGCGGAGCGTACGCGATCCTCGAGTCGCCAGCGCATATACATGACCGCTGAGATTGAGACGACGGCGCCATAAACGCAAATTGTGCCCAACGTTCGATTGGAGGGAATTCGGAATTTTAGGGACGCCATTCTTCTACAATAACATGGACTCAATCTTGTATAATAAACGGGCAAAATAAAACAACGATATATTGTTATCGAAATTTCGCCGGTACAGGGACGATAACGATAATTTTGATGCAATGTGACCGTGTGCCGGGTGAATTGCTTGATTATTATACAACGAGAGTGGGTGTGGATTATGTTTGTCTTGTAAATAAAATGTGTTTTTGAATTTTGAATTTCAATTGACACTGAATTTATACACAACACTTCAAATATGAACAATCTAAATGTGGCCGTCGGCTTGCTGAGGCAGCGACTAACAACAATAACACAAGCGACACGGAACTATGCAGTGAAGCCAGCAGCTGCTGCAGCAGGTGAGTCGCAAGTGGATATTCTTGAATGAAAAGCAATGCTCATGGAGTAAATGACTTCCTGTGCAGGTGGCAAGAAAAAGAAGCTTGGTAAGCTTGGGCCCATCATGGAGAAGAAGGTGATTCCAGTCGAGACCGATGCCAATAAGCTGGTGAACTACGTGTGCGGCAGCAACTACATGAAAACCGGCGAGGATGTCAAGGTGAGTCTCAATGGGAAGTTGGAAAACGATTTAATATTCAACTTCCATTCAGATCAAGCCAGACGACGAGTACCCTGAATGGCTGTGGACACTCAACACGGAGCGCATAGTACCGCTGGACGAACTGGACCCGAACACCAAGCAATATTGGCGCCGTCTGCGAAAGATGGCATTGCGGCGCAACAATCAGTTGTCCATGCTGAAAAAGTTTTAGGCGAGGCATTTTGGGTTGGAGCTGGGTCTGGTCACACTCGCCTTTGCCTCTGCCCTTCAACCGTTGTTTGAATATGAATCGTGTAGTTGGTATTTTGTAAGTCGTACATGGAATCGTTTTATTTGCCTTGCTGTTGTTCGATGCAAAGAATAAACACATTGATAATTTTATTGCTACGTTGTTTGTAGCATATGTACATACAATTTTATCTGACAATGTCTTGCACTTAACGATTATCTTGTTGATGTTTTTGACTGCTTGGACGCAAAATTATATAAAATGCGAATTTGCAGCGGAGAAATAATGTATTATTGTGGAAAGCTTGCGAAGACTAAGGTGAAATGTGGTTGCAACTAGCGCTATTTATTGGTTTGGTGCTCATCTCGAATGCAGCGGATACACAGATTGGAAGTAAGTAGTTAATATCAGGGATTGAATATAAAAGTAAAAAAAATAAATTTGAAAGGCATTGTGTAATATTATTTTATTTTAAAGAGAATTGAAAATATAAATGCAGTTTAGTTTAGTTTAAATTCACAATTTATTAAATAAAGCTATTGACTCTTCAATTTATAATCTTACTATGCAGAACACGTCGTCTGTTATCAGGGAACTTGGTCAGTCTATCGACCAAACAAAGGACGCTTTGGCGTGGAGGACATAGATCCATTTCTCTGCACACACTTGGTGTACGCCTTCATGGGCATCAAGGAGAGCGGCGAGCTGCGCATCATCGATCCCTATCTGGATCTTGAGGATAACGGTGGCCAGGGCAACATTAAAAAGTTTAATGCTCTCAAATTAAAGAATCCCACATTGAAAACGCTGGTGGCCGTTGGCGGCTGGAACGAGGGCTCCAAACGCTTCTCGATTGTGGCCAGCGATCCTGAGAAAAGAGCACTCTTCATTGAGCAGATTACTCAGTTTCTGCAACGACATGGATTTGATGGACTGGACTTGGATTGGGAGTATCCGGGGCAACGACACAGCCTGGCGAATAACAATGATCGTGCCAACTACATAACGTTTCTCAAAGAACTTAAGGAGGCATTTGATCCATTTGGCTATCTACTCAGCGCTGCTGTAGGATCAGCGGAGTTTTCTGCAGCGCAATCATACGACATACCTGCCATTGTACCCTACTTGGACTTAATCAATGTTATGGCCTACGATCTGCACGGTCCGTGGGACGAAACAGTCGGAATCAATGCTCCTCTATACGCTGGAGCAAACGACAAGACGCCTCGAGAGCTGCAGTTGAATGTGGATGCCGTGGTCAAGTATTGGCTAGCTGCTGGCGCACCGCCAGAAAAGCTGGTGCTTGGCTTGCCCTTTTATGGACGCACCTTCACTTTGGCTGATGCAGAGAATCACAAGCCGGGCTCTGCCCACATTGGACGCGGCATCGCAGGACGCTACTCGCGTGAGACTGGCGTCCTGGGCTACAACGAGCTGTGTGGACTGATGAAGCAGGAGGAGTGGACGCAGGAATGGGAGGGTGTGCAACAGGTGCCGTTTGCCTACAGGGATCGTAAGTGGGTGGGCTATGAGAACGAGCAGAGCTTGATGCTGAAGGCACAGTACGCCATGGTCAATCAACTGGCGGGAATTATGGTCTGGTCCCTGGAATCGGACGACTTCCGGGGCAGCTGTGGTGGCAGCAGTTATCCGCTGCTGCGGGAAATCAATCGTGTGCTCTTCGGCAGGGAAACTCCCACAGGGCTAAAAGCTGAGCCGCAGGCAACGGCAGCTGATGGAGCCGAAGAAGACTTTCGCTGCGCAGGAGATGTGGGCTATGTGCGGAACGCTCACAACTGCTCCCGATTCTATTTCTGTAATGAGGGGACAACGTTCAAGTTTGACTGTCCCATAGGTCTGGAATTCGACTACAATTCCAACAGCTGCAATTATGCTGAATTAGTAAAATGCTGATGGTTATTATAACAGCACTACCGAATAATCAACGGCGTTTATTATGAGAAAGGCTATTCAACAATCTTTAGGTTCAGTGGGAAGTTCTTAAAGTTGTAGGTCTTCTGACCTGGACGCCAGGTCACGAAATTCTGTTTGCACTCCACCTGGCTAGCGGGCTTGCATTCCCCCAGCTTCTGATTGAAGTAATATCCCTTCCCGCATTCGTAGTCGATGCGTTTGCCATCGCGACACTCATGATACAAGTTGCACTCCCACAGGTCACGGAATAGTCCGTCACGTGGACAGAGACCCGACTCTGTGGATTGTTCCTCCGTTGCCAAACTGTCGGGATCGCCAATAATTGAAACAACAACTCGCAACAGTGCAAAGCGTTCGCCACATTCCCCTTGCACGTCATCGGAATCGAGGGTCATCACCAGGGCACCTCCCAGATGCTGCTTCTCGACCACGTGACTCTTCGCGCTGATGCTACGGCCATCCTCATAGCTGATCCACTGATCATCCTTGTAGGCATACGGCACCTGTGCCACAGTATCGAAATTCTTTTGCCACTTGCCAGCCTGGATGCAGAATTCTCCATAGGTCATGAAGCCCGGTCGCAACGATTTTTCCGTCTGTTGGCCAGGTCCTTTGCTCGCCGAGCCCACCGTCGTGTTCGCAGAGTCCAATGTGTAGGACTGACCAAATAGTGGAATAACCAGCAGCAGCTTCGAGGGCATCTTGCTGTGCTTCACCCAATAGGCGACACAGCTCTCCACGCTTCTCTGCTTATCGCCCGAGAGTGGAGCGTTGTACCTCAGTTGCCGGCTATAGGGATCCTGATGGTCGTGCACAAGCAGGCTGACAAAATCGGCATTTTTGATAATGCTGGGAATATCGTAAGCTGCCAGAGTCTTCTCATCCAGCCGAGCGGAGACGCCGACAAGCAGCATAAACTTGTGTTCTTTTAAACTATAGCGAAAGATGATGAGTTTTGTTGAACTCTCAATTTTAAATGTCCTCGTTACTCACACTATCTTTAGCTCGTGCAAGAAGGTCACAAAGTTCTCCCGATCGGAGGGGTGACTGTGACGATGAGCTGGAAACTGCCAGTTAATCTGGACACCCTGAAGAGTATTCTTGTAGAGCAGACTGATGAGTGAGGTGAAGAATTGATCTCGTTTTTGGGTGTCTGATATCATTTCGGCTATCAAGTTCGATTGATCCCGCCAGTTACCAACCGAAATTATGGCTTTCATTTGAATATTCTTCAGGTTTCTGAACTTAGCCATGAGATCTGTTCAATTCAAGTTATTATAAATATATAGATGGCCAAGGCAAGGCATTACTAGCTTCTTACTAAACTCGATGTCCTCGTCTGGATGATCAAACTTCAATCGGCCAGAGCCAGCGGGATCTAAGCCCAAGGTTGAGCCATACACCAGATGGGTGCAATATCTCGAATTGGCTTCCCAAGATTGAAAAATACTGCCAGGGTTGGGCTTATTGGATTGGCCATCCCAGTAACAGAAGATATTATCTGTGAAGCAGCTCGGAATCTACCAAACTTCATTTAATAATTGAAATGTTTTTCACTTACACTCCGACTTGGCAGCTTGGGCACAAAGCAGCCAGGCCGTAAACAGCAAAATAATGGACAACAGCTTCATATTATTCGCTGCTTGAAATTCAACTTTTAATTTAAAAATGTGTTCTTTAAAACTGTTAGCATGTGTAAAATCCTTGTGTAAATTTGGTAAGATTGCGATACTCGTGTTTTAGTAGAATTTAGTGTTCAGTTAACTTGATGTTTGTTCTTCGAAAATATATGTCATGAGCTGCTTTAAATTTAGATCAAGAATTCTTTAAGTCGGCGCTTGCTTAAATATTTATTCAACATTTAAGAACCCTTTCCAGTTTCAGACAATAGCAGTCAATCCACGTTATTATACAGTACGAATGTGATATATATTATGTACTCGTATGTAGTCTCTGTTTTGTTTGGTAAATGTGCGTTTTATGTGTGTTTTACTTTTGAGCAATCAAATTTTAATGGCTTATTAAATGCGGCAATAAAGTACGACGCAAACGGCAGACGAACAAACAAACAAACGATACCAATTTTATGTGAAAGCCAAGTAAAACCACCTACATACTATATGTGCATTTGTATTTCGGTAGCTTGATTCGTCCGGTTGAGTCGATGTCATAATGTGTTGCCAAAGGAACCCAAGGAACCTGGCCAAAAGCAAGTGTTGTAGCTGTCGCATCCGGCACGTTAATGTGTAAACATTGAAGCGAATTTTACGATTATTGCTGATTTATAAGAAGAACAAAATTTATCGGGTTCACGCGAGTATATATTTTATTTATATGTACATATGAAAAATATGTGAATATCAATTTTTACATATGAATTCTGTTGTCATAGAATCGATACGTTATTACATACCAGAATCGGAAATGGGAAATGTCTTTGATATTTGACATTGATGTCCATTAATGAAGAATCTGTCCCGCCGCGATGGAAAGAAAGAAGTGAAAGCTTGACTTTCTAAGTAGAATGATTTTACCCAGGATCCCATATGGCATTTCAAAAATAAACTGAATAAAATAATTTAATTACCAAAATCAGCTTTAGATTTATTGCAAAAAATAACTGAAGGTAACAATAAATTACCTAATTTAAGTTATATTCTGAAAAAATGTGATGAAGAATTAATAAAAATGTGGAATACATATAATGAAAAATGATTTGTTTGAGCTTTTTTAAAAAATATTCAATAAATATTCCTTAAAAGTATAAAATACAACTATTCTGATTTTGAAAAAAAAGTTTGTTAGGATTACAAAAAAATTTTGTTTGTGTTTATTTAAATGATAAAGTGGCATTAAAAGTTTTTGGCTACATGTTTTTTATCGAGTTTTGGCTACAAAAAAATGATTTGAAATGATAAAAAGGAATAATGAGCTAAGGCCATTTCCGGTTAACAGTGTTGGTCAGCTTAAACAAGACGCCATTTTGTTTTTAAAATATTGCATTTATTTTGGAATAGCTCGAAGCTGTGGTGGTGTAGCTGCAATTTCTCACATCAATACTGTGTTTAATTCTTTAGGTTAATTAATTATGTATTTAATTCAAGTTGCATATTCATATTTTTGTTGAGTTTCTACATGCAAGTATTTGTGTAGGTACGAGTAATCATTTTGTTTTTAGGACTTTACACGGTTCGTTTCGTTTCGTTTTGTTTTTTCCAACATCAATATTAATATCAATATTTCGTATTATTTCATTGTAAATTGTAAATATGCCTTTTGATTAAACTGTTGAACATTAATGCATATACTATTTATGTTTTGTATGTATTTTTTTTGTGTTTTGTATTCGTATTGCGATTATATTTAGCTATGAATGCATTGAGTGCACATTTAGAGTCATATTTCCTTTAATTGTATATCGAGTATTTTAAATCTGTTTGTTTGCTTTTTGCAGTTGCATTGCGTTAATCAATGCCACGTAAATTGCCAAACACTTGGATTAAATTCATTTCGTATTGTGCAAATTAGATAACTTTATTTCCAATTCATTTAATAATTATACGCGAAATCAATAGTCTCTATTTATTTATTATCAAGAATTAACATTAAGCATTATAATTACGAATTATTTCAAATTTCAATAAATTTGTAGAAAAATGTTTTCGGGAAATTATAGAGAAAACTATGTTGATTTCCTCAAGCTCATTATGTTCTCAGATGGGACAGCGAGAAGATTTGGAATTGGTCTGGATTTAATTTGTTTTCGATGTTTTGCAACTTTGTTTGAGGCGTTGAAACTGAAACCGAATAATTGATCCAATAACACTAACATTTCAATTAACAACATTTGGATTCAATATGAAACAAGCAGAAGGCGGTGGGATCGCAGTGATCAATTAAATCCAGGATTCAATACTATTCTTCTTATCGCAAAGCAAGTTTAGGTTCTGTCGGGAAGAATCTTCGCGAATGGTTCTTATGGTCTTTGGTTTGGCTTTTCTTCTCGTCTCTTTCCTTGTACTGATCTCATCGTTTTTTTTATTCGTTCATTTTCTGCATTAAAGTACTCCAAAAATTATTATCAGTTTATGTGGCTTGTGTTTAGATTTGTTTTTGTTTTTTTGGGTTCTCGTTTTACTTTAACACATTTTTAGTATATAGATTTAAGTACATATATGCATGTAGTGTATATAAGTATATTCTTTGTATGTATATGTATGTATATATGGTACTTGCAATTGTGTGTGTATATATATGTTTAAAGTAATTTATTTAAAGTAATTGCGTTTACATTGTAATTCTATTGAAGTTCTTCATTAATTTGACTCTAATTTAGTTTATTATTTCATTTTTTTGTTTTTAGTTGTCATTTGTTTATCATTTATCAGTAAGTTTTAAAGTTTCATTTTCAAATATCTTTTGGTTTTCGAAATAAAACATCGCATTAAAAATACTTGCTTCATTTATTTATATTTCGCTTAAAACAAATCGTGTGTAGACAGTAGGCTCTCTGGTATCGGTATTACCTCTGGAGCTCCTTCAAAGACGTGTACCGTTAGTTCCCAAGAGGGTGATCGCTTGATAGATGCGCATATTGTTATCGGAACTTGTAAAGCACTCGTGTGTGTGTGTTGTTGGCTCCCCCAATCGAATCGATATTCCGTCCAATCGATCGACATGGAATTCCATAAATTGTGGTGTGTGGTAATCTTAACTTACGAGTATTTGTGTGTCTTTAGAAGAAGGAGGCGGGGCAATTGTAGTCGGTCAGGTGTGACCATCAGTGCTGCGCAGCGTATAGAAGTCGTAGGGTTAGACGCCTTGGGCGAGACTCTCCTTGGGCAGCGCTATGATCGACTGATCCATGCCCTGGTGCGGAATGATAAAGGGTGACGTCAGCATCTGCAGAGGCCTAGGCAAACGGAAACGTAAACGTGCAATCAAGTCAATCAATCAAACACCAAACAATTCTAATTACTCGGCAAAACTGGTGGCGGTCACAACGGGCTGGCGGACTGCGTGCAGCGACTGCGAGTTCTTGGCCCGCGCCAGCAAGCTCATGACGGTGCGCTTAGTGGGATTCATGCCGGAGCGTGGCACGCCGAGGAGCGGCCGCTTGCGTCCAAGGCCGCCACCTGTAAGAGTAATTGGAGTTGAGCAACTGCTGGCCAATTGGCCCGTCCACATCTCCTCCAGCCTCACCTATGTTGATGGCCTTCACGTTGCGCAACGCGGGATGCAGCAGTGCTCCTGGCGGATCCAGCAGCGTCAGTGTCGATGTGTTCGCATCCCCCTCGCTGCCCCCCAGCTGTAGAGCCGACGCACTGCCCTGTGTCCCGGGCAGGTGGCCAGACATGCCGCCACCCACTCCCACGCCCACTCCTTGCGCCGGCTTCAAAAGTCCACCTATGCCGGCAGCTGTCAACTGATGTTGCAGTGCCACCGCCATGGCTGTGGTGTGAACTGAAACGGAAGCGACAGTTCATATGGCAGATGTTTCCTTATACATATATACAGTGGAAGACGCTAATAACTTCGATAGCTACAGACGAGTATGCTCGACTGCGAGATGCTCTTTTATAAGTAGCGAACAAGGAATTGAGTATACGACAGGGTTACTAAAACAAGGCTTTAAATTATTTTAAACTATTAAATGTTCAATTTAAATTTAATGATTATAATATAATGGCTAATTATGATTACCAAAGATAAGAGTGATAGTATACGACTTTTAAATTAAATAATTAATTATTATTTCCAAATTATAAAATAATTATTCAATTTAAATTTTGTGTACTATCATTCTAATTTTTAGTTTACACAAGTGTTTACATTAATACATTTTAACAAACATATATAAATTCATATGGTTATGAATCTGATGATAGTCAAACCAATTTGAATTTTCAAATTATTTCGAAGTAATTATTAAATTAATTAAAATAAATTTAAAAATATTAGCAAACAACTTCTTCTTTTAATTTTAAAATAAAAATTATAATTGTTACTCTGTTATTCTATGGTGAAAAATAATTAGGTTCGTCTGTGGCTACGTGTCATTACTTTTTGAGATGTAGAGACTTTTACAGACGGATTTATTATGTGTATTGTATAGAAAGCAATACTTTCTTTGTACGCTCTCATAATTTAAAAAGTTGTCTACATATTTTCCAAAATGGGCAATGCAATAAATTCATGCAGATTAAAAGAGGAATTTCCACTGCGACATTGTGTCCGGTCTCATTTTGAATTTCATTTTTCAAACGCAGTCGCAGTTGCAGTCGCATTGTCATTATCATTCTCATTCTCTTGCTCGCATTTGTGCTAATTGCATTAATGTTGCTGCAGGGAGATGCGAATACTCACGAGCAGCTGCTGTTGCAGTTGTTGTCTGTCCGGCGAGATGGTCACCACAGGCGGCAGCCGCAGCGGCGGCACTTGCTCCGCCATGTGTTTGGAGTAGCTGATGGAAGTGCGCTGGCTGATGGTGATGATGCTGTTGTTGTTGTTGTTGTTGGTGTTGCTGCTGCTGCTGCTGTGGATGGTGGTGGTGATGTGGATGTTGCTGGAGCTGGGTGTCACCGCCGCTGCTGCTGCAGGATTGACCGCAGTCGAGCTTGTCCGGGGAAAGGCAATCCATGCCACTGGTTTCGTTGTCCGACTTCTCGTCGTTGGAGGTGTCCATGTCGGCGAGGCCGCCGCCTAGGCCGCGATTCGTGTTTGTCGGACTCTGCGAGTCGTCGAGATGGCTCAGCGTGGGTGTCGATGTCAGTGCCTGCATTTCCCACATCTGCTCCTGTCGTATATCGTCATGGTAGTCCTGCAGAGACACAGACAAAGTATAAACCGGTGTATCATGAGATCTACTGCGTGTTCTGCTTCGTCGGGCAATTAAATTTAATTCAGGCGCGTAATAAATGCGAATTTTATTGGATGTCAATTAAAAGTTTGCGAGGCCATTCGCCATTCCCCATTCCCCGTTCGCCTGTCACCTCCACCAAATCCTTTACTCGCGCTCTGACTTTGTCACTTAGCCCCGTCTCATTCTCGCCCTCCCACTTCCAATCTCCCACCCACTCTCAGTCCTTCTCCCACTCAGGGTGCGTGCGCGTTGAAGCAGAGTGAAGGTGTGCTAGTGTGTGTGTGTGTGTGATGCTTTTAATGCAATTATGGCAGAGCAGCAGAATCCATGCATACACATCGCATTTTGGCTTTCTATCCGTGGGAGAGCGAACACTCTTTCATTAGACACATTAACCGAGTTACGCTTTCAGTTCAAACAGTTGGACGACGAGCGTCGAGTATTCCCCACGGCGTATTAGTAATTTGTCTGATATTTAACTACTAATTTCATTCGATTCCATTCATCTGGAAGGCAAAGATGTGACTCCAACTGCTGCTTGCTTTCGAAATCACACAAGCGCACAGTTTTTATGACATTCGTCCACATAAATTGCACTGGCAGCTGCCATAAACAATCTTCCAGCTTACAAGGATTGGCCAGCTTCTTGCACACACATGTTGGCAGACACTCGCACTCGCACTCTCTGCATATTTATCTAAATTGAAACGGTTTATGTTTCAACTCACACACCGTGTAGAAAATTGAAATAATTTCTATGCAAATTTTTGTGTAATCAGATCAGCAAAGTCTGGGGCGGCCTCGAAAGTGAATTTATGTTCTTGACAGTTGCGTGTCGCAGGTTTTGGGCTTCTGGGGGCTCGACGATGCGACGTTACCCACATCATATGCTTGAGCCATCGCAGGCAACAACCACTTGAAAACCACATGTTCCCTAAATACTTTCAAAGTTACGACAGTTTCTCGCGGTGTGCCGAACATTTTGGCCATAAACTAGAGCGGAGTTTTCATTTTACATTTTCGTTACAGTTGGTAAACTGTGCTTCGCAGTCTGTTATCGTCGGAATAAGTTGTAATTCAATTACTTATTTAGTTGTTCAATTGCATTAGGTTTTCAAATGCTTCAACTACGCGCTGTTAATGTGCCAGGCAGTTGGCAACGCATCGTTAGGCTGTTTGGCAACATTCTAATGAGTTGGCAAGGTGAGTTAAGATCTTGGCGCTGCCAACTTAATGATGCGGTAAGGCGGGTGAAGATGCAGACTGAACGGAGTTGCCAGGCGCTTAGTAAGGTGGCAACGCTGCGCATTTTAAATTCAGTTGAATTTAAACGCAAGAAAATAAGACTTGATAAAGTGAACGCAAGCTTTACCAATTATTCGAGCTGAGCACAATGGAGGATAAAACAAGTGTTATTTATGCTTATCAACGACTTATGGAGCTGGTAAGGGAGGTGAAGATCAAGACTGCACGGAGATGCCAGGCTGTTAAATACATGTGCTGCGCATATTAAATTCAGTTGAGTTTAAACGCAAGAAAAGAAGACTTGATAAAGTGAACGCGTGCTGTAGCAATTATTCGAGCTGAGCACAATGGAGGATAAGACAAGTGTTATTTGTGCCGTTGTGTGGAGCAATAATAAATAAATAAATATTATCGTGCACGTTGAATGTTGAATGTGAGTGATGGAAGCACATGGCTTGCCAACGCGCATCGAGCACAGAAATAAACGGTCGACGTATTTCCTGCACCACTGGACACGGGTCAGCGCGACGAAAGGGGAAAGTACTCAAGATGCACATGCAATGTGAGCAGCAATGGCGACGACCATGCAGGTGACGCTGGCCATTGCGATGGCATGCCAGGAGCCATACAACGGCAGCCCACTGCCTGTGAAGTTCTTGGAGTGGGTGGGTGGCAAATGTAATTACAGCACAATGCAATTTCGACAGCGACGCGTGGAGGCATGTCATGCTGGCAACTGATGGGGGATGCCACAACGGAGGCAGCCGCAGTAGCTGCCACAAGAACACGGAAGCCGAAGTCGATAACGAGTGCAGCCTTGGAGCTGCAACAGCATCAAGGAAACTGCTTCAAGTGTCTCTGCTTTGTTGCTGGGCCCAGCTGTCGTCGTACCATTAAGTTTTGTGCTCCGGCAACTTTAAGATGTTTTGTGTGTGCTCAGTGAAAGTGCTGCCAACTTTAACGTTTTGGGGAAAAGGGGTTGGGGACCCAAAAACCAACAAAAGCCAATTGGGGTTGACTGCGGCAGGGAGAGCGACGGGGGGCGAACACTCACCGGAACCAGAAACCGACGCACTTCCGCCAGGGCGTAGGCAATGCGCGCGTGTGCTTCGGCGGGCGCGGCAAAGGTCGAAATCTCGACGTGCAGGTCCTCGAAGAGATGGGCGTAACGGCTGTCGCCACTGGCTCGCAGCTCCTCCTCCTTCCGGCGGTCGCGCATCGAGCCACGTCCCAGCACGGCCATTTTGCACATTGTGTCCTCCTGGAGACGCTTCATTGAGTTGCCCTTCGGACCGAGCAGCTTGCCCACAAAATTGAACTGTGCCAAGTGGCAGCAAAGAAAAACACAAACAAACAAGTACAATAACTTGAGCATTATGATTAGCCCTGATTACCACATCTTTCACTCACTTTGGGGTGATCCCGCACCGGCACCGCCACCTTCACGGACACCTTAACGGGCTTGTCTCGCGTTATATCCAGCATTTTGAGTTTCTCTGCAAGTACAAAAAACGAATCTTCACTTTAATCACAAACTGTTCGAGGCATTAACAGCAAATAAAATGGGTAGTTAATCAATGAAATATTGGAGACATTTGCCAAAGCTATAAACTTGAATTTAAATACCAAAATTATTCCGAGCAGGTAGCAATTTAGAGACAAGTTAATACAATTTGGCAGAGCAATTAACACTCTATTAAAATTTAACAAATGAGTGTAAGTTTATGGGTTATATTAACAAATAAAATGTCCCATAGAATAGAAAACTAAAATTAAAGCACTACTATTGTGTATAAATTAATGAATGATGGCTAACTGCTAAATTCAATATTTTTAAATACATTTTTAGTAATTGGCAACAGTTGTTCAAATTGCTATTCATTTCATTAAAATAGTTAAGTATTATATACTATTTAGATGTTTTTACCAACATAAACATATTCGTTGCCGCGTCGCACACGGTTTCGAAGACCTGTCCCAAATTTAATTGCAATTGCCACACTGTGATTATGAGCAGCCTTGAGTCCATATTGTTTCAATGATGCGGAAATTTACAGTGAACTCGTGTGGAAAGTGGCCAGCGAATTATTGATAATAACACAAATTGCACAGAATAACCAGCTGTCACAGTTCCACGAAGTATTAATGCAACTTATTTAGCATTGAGTGGCAGACAGTTATATACTATTAACTGATTAAAATGCCTCTTCACTTGCAAATACATATTTAATATGTTGTGGAAGGATGTAAGTGTTATTTGGCCCTGACATTTTGACAGCGAACGTACTTGTAAATTCGGCCAGATCATCTATCCAACTATGATAGACAGAGTGAGAGTTGGAGTTTGCAAACGAGATACGAGATACGAGAATGTCTCGCCTTGACACTTGAGCAACTTTCTTATCGCTTAATTTGACCACAAAATGCGGTAAATATGAGTAAATCTTTGTGTGACACGAGGCATAAATGTGACTTTGACAGCGTGTGCTTAACGGCTGATTATCTGACATCCTTAATCAAAGTGCCTGCAGGGACTTGTCGAAGGAGGCGAACCCTTAAAAACTTAGGTGTATGTGGATAATTCCTTTTGGATTCACAGTTTTGATGTTTGTAACTAATTAAGCAAAATGCTTCTGCACACAACAAACTCGTCTGTGTGTGTGGAATGGGTCCGGGATGGACGGGGAAGGACAGCAAAGGACAAGGCAGGAGCGGGAAGGGACAAATCTGTTGACAAGCCCAAACATGAAAACATTTTTGTTTGCTCTTCAGCTCAAGTCTCGGCAAGGGAAGGCAAGCCAAGACAAGGACTCGACACACTCACACACACACCTGCACACACACACACATGACACACCGACACTCATTAGCAGGCGAAATGGCTTTCTTAACACCTTTGTCGTTGCTGCTGCTGCAGCCGCTGCCTCCCTCCCCTTCTGCTCTCCTCTCCAAGTGCGGGCCTCGCTGACTGACTGGCTGGAGCTTTGGCTGAATCTGAATGTGTCGCCATGTCAGTGGCAGTAACATACCTAAGTAGTTTGCAGTTGTCAGCAGAGTGAGTGCACTTTGCCGGCACACACACCCACACCCACACACACACCCCACTCACACACACACACGGCTATTTTGGTACTGACAAATGCATAAACAGGCAAACGGTAAGTGCAAGAGCAGTTGAATATGCACCTCTCTCCTCTGCCCGTTCGTCTGCAGGTGTGTGTGTCTTCTATTTGTGTTAATTGTTGCCATTGCCACATCAAAACACGCTCCATCATTTCCCCAGTGAGCGTGGCGCCTTTCATCCGCCCAAAGACTTTCTTAGACTGTACCGAATTCGGGCAACAGATCCCAGAACCCATCACACTCACACAGCCCCGCATGTATTTTGCATAATTTAATACAAAAGCATTTAGGCAACGGTGCGTATGTGTCATGCAAATTAAGCTTAAAATAATACGTATACGTACGCAGGCATTTTAAGCATTGTTTATATTTGGGCATAAATTGCGTTTTGGCCTTGCTGATTAATTTCACCCTGCACTCAATTCTCTAAAAGGGCTTTTCTGTTCATAATTAACTTAATTAATTCGATTAATTATACGCGTTTCGTTTTCTATTTAAAGTACAAACTCAGATGAAATTCACTTTTTTTTGCCTAATAGAAGCGAAGTAAATGAAATTTACAATTTTCCATTTTCAAAGCAAATTAACCCAATTCATTTCATCTAATTGTATCAAATGTTCAGCAATTCTTGTGCTTTTGTATCATTGTTTATTTATTTACATTGTTACTGAGCCTGAGCCCTGAGCTTATCAATTATTTCACTTGTCACTTTGTAAAATTATAAATTATTTGTTTTAGATAAATACCGAAAGGCCGAACAATTACATGCAGCATAGTCCATTACTCTTGTCTAAAATTAATTAATTATAAACATAATTGTACTATATTTGCTGCATGTTTTTATGGCCTGTTTGCTTTAGTGTCCTATACGAACAGTGCTCAAAATTAGCAAGGGAATAAACTGTGTTCGAGTGGTGAAAAAATCGTTATTAATAATTAAATTTATTATATTGCATCTATCAGCTCGTAATTTACTTTGCAGATCAAGTGGCATTGTGTTCGCATATAGTGGCGGAAATTTATCTAATTAATCAGTTTTAAACTGCGGCCATACGAAATGGTCGCTGCAACAATGAAATACAGGATTGACAGGAATTCCACAGCGACAGCGAGAGCGACAGCCACTGGCCGTTGGGAATGTGTTCAACTAATTATGTAATTAATTTCCGCTTTATGCATTGCATATGCATTAAAAACAGTTTAATTGGCATTTTACCGTGCGACCATTTATTGATTTGCAACTCGACCGCATCGAATATCAAACAAACAATAATAATTGTAATCATTTTTCGCTCATTTTCCAGCGGCTGGCAATAATTCTATCAGTTTGCATCCCCAGAGCGAGGGGCGTTCGAAGGGAAACGGGATTGCGAGTTGGCAGGTTGGCGGGTTACTAAAAGTTTCAGGTGAATGCAAATTTTTGGCACCCTAATCTCTTGTAATTTATGGGCAAAAGGCCATTAAGCTAATTAGGTATGCATTTCACGGGGCCCCCATTATGGAAAACTGCTGTTCCAACTATTTTCTTGCCCACGCCATCCATTTTATCAGATTGCATTAAGTGCTTATTTATACGGGCTGCAAAAACTGTTAAGCTGTTGTTGTTGTTGTTGTTGTTGCTGTTCTCTTTGGCATTTGTCTCCGCCTGCGATGCCAACAACTAAAAAAGGCCTCTGGTCTCTGAACTGAGCTGGGTTGGACTTTGGCACGCTTGGATAAAGTTCAAAGGCTCAGATAAGCACTCGATGTGAAATCAAACTTAATTTCTGCTTCCGACAATAACAACAAACGAAATATTCATGAAATATAAACGTGGTCGCCACCCGTACAAGTGCCAGACGCCTGAGAAGATGGAGCCGGAGGAGGAGCACTTCCTGAGAACTGGAGCCCCAGGACAGATGCTAAACATTTGCTCAGTCATTGCAATTGTTTCCGTTTGCGAACATTGTTGTGCACTACTATTCGCATTTTACTGCCATATTTTTCCATTTCTTTTGTGTGTTTGCTTTCGTTTGGCTTTTCCAGGTCATTTGTTTGTCCGGAAAACTGTTCCCTGGCGCAGGCCTCTCTCCAGACGGAGACAGAGATGGAGAGAGCGAGAGAGGCCGCCTGTTGCCGCCTGCAACGCAGCCCATGCCCGTGGGGCAGACACTTGTGTTAACATGAGGGTTTGTCCTCCATCGCCCCCCTCGTGACCCTCGACACATTCTGTTGTTCCCTCGGCTGCTCGTCACCCTTCACCCTTCACCTTTCACCCGGTCATCATTCAGAACCCTCTTCAGTGCAATGACGCCGTCTCGAGCATGATTTATGTGCCTTTAATAAAAGCCACACCTGCCTTTAAGTCCCATTTGGTCAAGAGCCAATCCAAATACGAGTCCAAATCCAAATTCCATTTCCTAAGTAAATAAGTGCAGTGCCATAACCTTCCGGTTGAGTCCAGGCATAGATCCCTTCATGCTAATCAGACGGGGCCACTATTAATCTACTGATGTTAAGAAGTCTTTTGGCTTATAGATTAAAGATTTATTGCAGTTGGCGCAGCAAAGCAAAAGTCACGTTCTTCGAAAGGTTTCCATTCCGTGTTTTTTTTTAGTTTAAAAGCTTTTTGCGAAGTGACAATCGAGTTGGTTTCCCAGCAAAAGCAGAACTGAACTGAACTGAACTGAACTGATAAATGCGAGAGTATCAATCATTTTCAAAACTTTGCCCAAGCGTTCCATCAATATACGTTTGGAGTAGTGTGTAATCGAATCCAGGATATATATATGACGTCGTTAAGAAGGGTACAATATGCTGTTCACGATTCCACTTAGAATAGGATATTTTATTTTGATGTGCAAACCTTGTCGCGTGCTGTTAAGAGCGTGTTAAAGCTTTGTCGGTATTAATTCGGTTTTTCCATCTGTCCTTCCTTTCATGCCTGCTTATCTCAAAGATGCTCGTATAAAAGAATAAAACCAAGCGTTAACAAAATAAAAAAAAAGGAGGAAACCCAAGTCAAACCAGAACCAGAATGCCTCTGGGTCAAAGTCAAAGCATCAATGCCATGGCAATGGCCAATGGCTCATTTAATCGTTTTGCGAAAGTCTTTTACGGAGCAGCAGCCATGATGCGTACCATCTCTATCTTCCAGAGACCGGAGAGGTTTTGGTTACGGTTAAACATTTCCATGCGAAAATACCCAAGGGATGGATTACCGAAATGCGGCTCGTTAGTCAAAAAATGTGCTGCCCAAGAGCTTACATGCCACAGAGACGATGAGGACATCAAACATTCAAACAACAGTTGCCCTCTCGTTGCGAATGTATCCTTTGCTCCTGCTCCTTTCTTCGAATGCCGAAACATTGTTATTTTAAACTTTTCCAGTCTCGTGTACCAGCAAAGAGACAAACACCCAAAAAAAAAAAAAATAGGAAGCAAAAACAGAAACAGACACCCTTTGGGGTGTCTTTTGAGTTCTATATGTTTTTGTTATGTTATGTTCGGGTTTGTTCTGTTCTGGCGGATTTATGTAGATGCTTAGGTACTTTTTGTATCTGCGCTAGGCGAATCGCAATTGCTGGGGCTTAGTATTTTAGTGGTTCAAAGCGAAGCGAAGCGACAGGGCTTTAAAGGCAGATCCCTAATGAGCTCAAATGAAAGGAAAAGACGACAAATAGTTTTGTTTTTCAACGGTTATCACCGCATGACGTAATCCTCTTGTGTGCTTATGATTAAATTTCTGCGAGTGTGTGAGTGCGAGTGTGAGTGTGTGTTTGGTTGCCGATATCGGTAACAGCCAGCACGACGACGGCGACAGTTTTTACGACGGCAGGATGCCCGTCGCTTTATGTCCTTCCTTAACTTTTGCGCAAACAAGCCCAAGTCGAAAAGGTAGCTGGAAAAGAAGGCGAAAAACCTCGCTGCGAAAAATTCACATCTCACCAGCTTCGCTTGACGTTTGCTTAGCTCAGCAGCATCAGCAAGAGCAGAAGCTGGAGCTGGAGCACGGCCAAGCGTGTGGTTATCGCTGGAGACGGTGAATGAGAAAGCGGAATGGGAATGGGAATGGGAAACTCAAGCGGAATTTCTGCTGGCATGGGGCCCTCTAAATACCCCCAAGTCGAGTCCGCACACAAAATACACAAGCCCAGCCGCAAGTTTATTTTACTCTGTTTGAATTTCTTTGCAGCTCCGATGTTGGCGGTGAATATTTTGATTGTTCTTCGTGGCGGTGGGAAGGCCATAAGTTGCCTTTTGGATACAATTGAAATACCAGTAACAGAATTCCATTTAAATACTTTCGGTACACACTCGACTATAGTCTAAGAATTCTATGTTGTTCACTTGCAATTAGGTCTTAAATCATTTTTGGAATGCTTTAAATCTGTCAGTTTTGACAAACAATTTGTTGAATTAATAAAGCACAATTTATTTCACTTTATTTCAATTTTATACCCGTCATCACATGCGGCGATTTATTAAAATTCTTGTATACTATACTGTATTCGAAATTGAATCAAAGCTTGTATGTCATCTTTGTTGAACTTAGGGAATGGGCGCACTCAACACAAATTGCATGAGACTCGACTTAAAAAAAGTTTTATTTTGATTGCATACCTGAACTTTTAAGAGCACGTTCCTCCTGTGAGCTTAAGCTGGATTTGGGTTCCATTTTATGCTTAAATTTCAGCAACTGCAAGCAAAGAAGGTGAATAATCAATGTAAGTACATAATAATAGTTTACTTTGCAATTTCTAAGTTTTTTTTTTCCCAAAGAATCAAGGCGCCCTCAACGTGGCGAGAGTTTGTATAAATAGCTTACCGCAAAGTTTATTTTATTTTTTCATTTTGTAGACAACATTTTATGATAATACTTGAACAAGCAGCAGAGTAAACCGTCATCATGGCAAATACCTATGTTATATGCATTTTTTAAAGGAATTCTCTCTGCTAAGAGTACTTAAAGTTGTGTCGAGTTGAAAACTGCTTTGCTTTGGTCCGCTTGCGAGAGAAATCTTTAAAACAAATAAATTTCAATGAGCCGTTTAATAAAACAATTCAAGTCAAGTGGCTTGTTCAATGCTTTGTAAACAATGTTGTCAGCGTTGGCCGTTATTGTGTTACACAGACACTCTGGCTCCCCCGTGGCTCCCAAAATATTTGTCCCCATTTTGCGAGCGTGAAGTATCAGTTTTCATCGTTAGCAAATACTGACGGAGCGATTTCAATGCGACATTTGTCCATATGCAGATGTTGTTAAATGTTCAGCCAACATATTACAAGATTTGTAAGTCGTTAAGCAAATATTAGAATTCTAATTGTGATTTTCTTGAATTGATTATTAGTTCTCGCTTTGTTTGCTTGAATCTGACAAATTAATTTCTTTTTTATTGCTGTAAATTATTCTATTTGAATCTAATAAATCCAGATATTTTGTATTTGTGGTATTTGCTTAAGCTAAGCTAAGCAATCCTTTGCTTGCTTTGACCCCAATTGGATTAGCAGCTGATCCTGGGGCCTAGTGCAATGCTAGATAATTATCGTCACGCCCCATTAATTTCTAGAGTACGGCAATATAAGCATGAAATTATAGGTAATATCATTTTCGATGCCATCAACCTGTGCGTCATGCCACCTAATTGCCTTTTATGATGACGCGAAACATTTGTTTCGTCACTCTTCTCCCCAGTCCCATATTTGAGCTATTAAAGTTAGGGCCAACTACCTGAAAAATCGACGAAAGGATAAAAGACTGGGACACAGAGACAGAGACGGCGAGTTCTTAAAATTAATGATGGCGCGGTCCTGACAATCTCTCGCAATGTTGTTTGTCATTGTTGGGTTTTTGCTTTTGTTCTCTGTGCTTTTCCCGCTTTCCCACTTTCCCACTCTCCCACTTTCCCGCTTTCCGTCTGCCAAAACACTGGATGGCTCTGAGTTTGACGGATTTGTGCGCATTTTCAGATTAATGCTGCGATTATTGTTTACTGTTGGCACTGTGTACTATGGTGCGTATACGATATTTATTTGTTTACTCTCAACTTTACAATGTTTGATGACGGCAATTTGGCCGTGTGTTTTTTGCTCTGCGGCTGATTGTCAATCAAACATGAAACGTTTGTCTTTTGATGCCAATATTGATTGAGTTAAATTGCAAAAGTAAAAGAAGTCGTTGTCAAGTCGTTGATTGAGCAAATATCAGCATGTAAATTAACTTTTTGACTAAAGGGAGCGAATGAATTTTGTCCGGATTTTGCAATGCCAAGCACGTATATATTTAATTGCTATTCATGTTGCAGTTGCTGCCCACTGTGCAAGCTGCAAAGACGACAGTCGCAGGAACGCTCTTTTATATGCAAAATTTAACCCAGAATATAGTCCTGTGTTCGTTCGCCGGTTCGGTGGGTTAGTGGGTCGGTTGGTCGCTCGACTCTTGGATAGTCGGTGAGTTGAGTCCGGCCCCCGTCTTCGTGCGTCGTCCCTGGCACACTCGGTCGTCACTTTGTATAGCTTCGCACGCACGATTTAAGGATAACGAGGATGGAATGCAGGAAGCGAGGCAAATATTTACACAGTTGGATGATTTAGATAAAGAAGACATGAACATGAACCATAAAACGAAGAAACCGAAGCAACGAAGAAGGCTTTTGGGGAGGTGAATGGGAATGGGAATTCGATGGCAACGGAAGGGGAAAATAAGCCCGAGACATTATAAAAGTGGGTTGGCATTATAAAGGATAAAGAAATTTGAATACAATGAAGAGGATTTAGGAAAGCCGTGATTGCCGAGCGGCACTTCTCGGTTACGCTGTAGCTGACGCTGTGTTTGTGGCTGTGGTTGACGCTGTGACTGCGGCTGGCCAGCAACAGGAAAACAACAACAAACAACACAATAATAACAGCAATAACAATAACAAACATTTACAAGAAATTGTCGTTATCCAAATTAATGCAACTATCGTGTTATCAATTAAAAGTGCCACCTTCCACAATGACGACGATAATGATAATAACTAAGATAACCTGTCAATTAGGGTCGGTGAATAGAAAAGTGCAGGTGATTTTCAAAGCATTTTCCCAGGTGAGTTAATCGCCAGAACAGCGTATAAATTCCGCATAAAAATTCACATTTTAGCTTTTGCTTTAAAGTCCTGCAGAGCAGCAAAGCAAAGAAAACGAAAACGAAAAATAAAATAAATATAGAGAACCTGTCCTGAAAAACTCGTATGCAAAACAGCGAACATGGATAATTTATTCAAGCGAACATTGCAGCGAGGGGGCGCGAGGAGCCGCAAGGGGGCGTGTCGTGGATTCGGCAAAAACACAAATGGAAATGCAAATGCAGATGTAGATGCAGATGCTATGCACATGTATGTACATCCACTCGTATGTGTGGAGCCAGCATGTTGCAGCACACCTGGGTCAGACAGGTGGAGAGTCCTGCTTCTAGTTCTGGATGTAGTTCGGGTTCTAGTCCTGCTGAGAGGTGAAAATGGGCCCACTCGAATTTCGTGTGCCGTGTGAAATGCACTGGAAGCTGAGGGCTCAAAGAGATGCCGCACGTGCCGCTGGCGATGCGCATACACACAAAAATACACAGACAGAGGGACGGACAGACGGACAGACAGACAGACAGGTGCTGCATACAGATGGGAGCATCCCGAGGATGGGAGTGGGAATAACATATGAGAATTTCGTCAGCTTCACACAGCATTTAAATTATTTGTGTTTGTGTCGACATTTGGAATTCCATAAATTTCAGTCAGTCAATGCATAGGAAATAGCATCAGGGTTTTGCTGCACAAATGCCCAGCGCAGCGTCAAAGTGTCCTGCTCCTCCTGCCACACAACTGTTTGTATATTTGCTTACTTGCTCATCTGTTTGTGCATATGAGTGCAAAATTGAAATGTATATCATAGTATTGGGTATGCGCAATTCCCACTCCCACTCCGATTTGCATCCATTCCACCCCATTCCCACCACAATTAGTTGTTCCCTCACCTCCTCTTGCTTGTCCTGCTCTCGCTGCTGCTTCTGCTGCGTTGTTTTTGTTTTTATTTCCTCGAGATGCAACTGAAATTCCTGACCGGAAATTGTTTCACAAACGCTAACCAATTAATTTGGAAAAACAAGTAAAATTGCCACAAACTAAAATACACAACTATGAGATACTCTCTAACCTTTATTTATTTGGTGCATATAAATCAAAGTTATGGGAAGCAGAATATAGATAAATGAAAATATATACAATAAAACGCTCAGACAGCTCTGTGATAAAAATAACAATTGACTTTTTTTTTATAAATTGTAGAAAGTTATACTGAATGCCCTTCAACGCATTTATGCTGCTCGTTATTGTTTATTTTCAATAAATACAGGGTGTTTAATGGGAAATGCCAAGAATACAAAAGAGAAAACACAATACGAAGCGAAAAATGCAAAATAAATTGAAAGCATGCGATTTTTTTTTGAACGCATCGAAGAAACTTTGGAATAGTTCGTTAATAAATATTTCGAGCACTTTTTATGCCAAATGCAAGAATAGTTGAGCAGGATTTGCAAATAAACTGATGATGCATTTTTATTAAATTGTTGAATAAACACACATTTAAACGTATTTGAAATCAAACTTCTAAAACATGCTTAGGTTACTGTTCTCTTAATGTTTTTATTTGGTAGTAGGTGTAACCACTTTAAGGCTGGAGAATGTCGCAAAGTTTTGCGGTTTTGCTGCCTCAAATGAAGCACAAAAATAGTTGAGTGGCCTCTCAACCTTTTTGGGGCATCGAAATCCGACCTCTGCTCATAATCATACACACACACTTACACGTGTTTGTTAGTGTGTTGATAATAAAGTAATGCACATACATACATATATAAATAGCCACACACAAAGTAAAAGTTTTGCCTTTATTGTCCGCAATGTGGTTGCACCGTGTTGGCCACAAAAAAGCAATGCCAAAGAGGCTCTTTTAGCCGAATACATTATGACCAATATATGGGTCTAAATGAGAGCGAATATATTCATGATTTTGAAATTTAGTTTTCGCAATTTTTAAGACTTTCTCCCAAGTTTGGCATGTGGCGAAAAGGCGCTATTAAATCACATTAAATTCTCCTCAAAATGTTAAGTAGTTTTGGGGGGCCAATTCAGGGCAAATTTGAGGACATCAATAAGCATAAGCGTTTTGCCCATAATTTATCTAAATTAGTTTTATTTTTGTCAAGCCTCAGCTGAGATCAGTGAACAAATGGCTCGCCACTTTCACACCCACGCCCACCGCCCACCGCCCACATCCTTACTCCTCTGTAACTCCCGGTTTGACTCCCTCTTCATCTTCATTTTCTGTTTCCCTCCCCGTCTGCGTTTCTTTCCTTTCTTTTCCTCATTTCAGCTGTCGGCAATGAGATTGAGATAAATCAGAAGCAATTACAAACATCCATTCTCGTTTACAGCGCCCACGGGGAGTCTGTCCAAATAGCTGGATATGTGAGCACCTATATATAGCTTACATACATATATTATACGCCATGTATAGTATGTGTATTATATGCATATGTGATGTCAGTTATAAATAAACAAGTGCTGAAGTAAACTGGGCATTGAATTGGCCGTCGGATTTCTGCATTTGCGGTTAAGTAAATAATTAAGGCGATTTCCCAGCAGTAATTAAGTTGTTACACTTCCAGTCATTCAGTGTATTTCATTTAATCAGTAATTCAAATTGATTACCCGCTGTCCCAGCAAAAACGTGTGTATGCTGTAATAATTTACTTCTTGATATTTAATGCGTATAAATGAAAGCATACAACAAACAATTCTAGGCTAATGAGACAGCACTTGTACACTCCTCTGTAAATACCCTACCATTAAAGGAAAAGCCAATACGGAAGACCGGACAACCCGAAGGGAAGCAGCTGCCAGAATCTCAGTCATGCAAGTTTTGTTTTGAGAAACGGTCGCTGGGGACTCGAGGTTGCCCCTTTTTGGAATCCCAAAGGATGCAAATACTTGCCTACTTAATAATACGCATAAATAACTAAAAAAGGCAAATTAATCTGGAAAGGCAAGGCAAATAACTGGAATAGCTACAGTGCTACAGAACAGCAATAAAAAAGGTAATGCACAATCCTAGTCGAAAGCTTAAAGCCTGGCCATTAAAGCCAACAAACTTTTGCACATAATAAAAGATAAAATATACATACTTGTATATATATTAAGTGAGATAGCTAAGCCTATTAATCGAACTTTCTTTGTTATCACGATGAAATGCGATTCAATTGCTTTTAAAGCCAATATATATTCGCATTTGCTAGTTAACTTATTCAAATGAATGCTGGCAAAGTTTTGCCTGAACTTACCAGATTAAATATTATTTATGCGTTTGATTTGAAATGTGCAAAAGTTGGCGTAGTTAAAGTAATCCGCATGAAATGCTGCTTTAATTGTGAAACATTTATCTCAATTTTCGCGACTCACTTTAATTTTCACTTTGCGTTGCGTTGCGTCGTGTCGCGTCGCGTTGACAAATGCCTGGAAGTGCTTATTTAATGCTTTATTCATTCGCTGCAAACATTTGCACATCCACCAAATTCATCAGGGCTGATTAAAGATGCATGGCCCCCCAGGACGGGGAGTGGGAACGAGTTTGGGGGTGAGTCGATTGTTGGAGTGGGTTCGCTATAGCTTTAGCTTTTGCTTTTGCTTTTGGTTGTGGGCGTGGGCGTGCCCGAGGTGCGAAGACTTTGCTCGCTTTTAATTTAAGTCTCTCCGTCTGTCTGGCAACAACAGCAACAACGCAAACAGCACTGCAGATATATCCCGCGGCCCTCAGATAATGTCATCCGATTGGGGCACCGCACAGAGCAAAGCGCGCGACGACATCAACTACAACAACGGCAACAACAACAACTGGGACTGCGCTGCCTCCAGAGGAGCGTCCCAACTGTTTGGCTAAGTACTCCGCAGACGGCGCCACACGGCACCCACAAAACAACAGGACAACCGTCAGCGACAACTTTCACTGCCTGGCAGTTAAGCTCGAGAAAGTAGTCTGGTCCAGGACTTGGGCTCTGACCGAGTGAGAGAGCGACAGAGCGACAGAGAGAGCGACGGAAAGAGAGCGCGCGGGCGGAAAGTGCGGCGGCAATGTGTTCCCAGCACTTGACACAAGATAAACAATTTGTCTCTGCGACGCGTCGAAATGGGCAGCTTGGCGCCAAACACCTGAATAGAACTCAACCGAACCGAACTGAACCGAACCCAGTTGTGTGTGTGTTTGTGTGTGGTGAGATGCAGTTGGAGCTACTACAATGGCGCCACAGCGTTCCCAGTAACCGAGCACATCTCACTGACTTTCACGACTTTTACCGTGTGGTGAACCGTTCCGTCAAGAGACCAGCGCGCAACTGATATGTCCGCCATCGAACTCTGGTGTTGCATGCCCCAAAACAAAAAGCCATCTGTGGATGTGGATGCTGATAGCGATGTTGCTGTTGCACTCGACGAGTCTGCGCATTGGAAACGCTTTCTTCCTTCGCAGGAATCTCTTGTGATTATACTGGGAACAGTTGCGCACAGTTTCCGTTATGCTTCAAAATCCACACTCGCCAAGTCACCAAAGATATCACTAATAATGCTAATCATAATAATCCAGCCGAGGAAACGTAACCCTATTCATTTAACCCTCGATTTGTCAGAGTTGTCACCTCGTAAGGAATTAACGCACAATAATTAGCACTATAATCTGAGACGAAACTTGTGCAAATGCTGTTAATGCTGTAAAATGGTGAAACTTTTCGTGCTTGAGAATTTAATGATGATTATCGTTAATTCCCTCGCAAATGTCTGAAATTGGAGATGAAAACGATGGGGAACTGTAATCAACCGATTGCTTGGGGTCGTCAAAGGCATTCCCCTATCGCTCTAGTTCCTCTAAAGCAACTTGATTACAGTTGTTTACTAGCACTTAAAGCATGCTATATCGATATGCAAATCAAAACCTTTATTTTACAGTTTATATGGCTAACACACCGTATCGAGTGTATTGTTGCAATTTTGAAAAAAAAAGAAAAATGAAAGCACTTTGCTGTAGTTTAATTTCGGCCACATTGCATCGATCTGGAGTGAGCCATTGGCAGAATAAATTTGCATTCAAGTTATCGGAGGTATTTCAGCAAAATAAAAAGGTAGAACAACAGCAGCTTTTGTGGGCTGGTTGTGGCCAACACGACCCCATAGTATGTGTCGTTATCCTTTTTGGCGAACGGTGGTCGGTCGTCTCTACTCGATTCAACTCGTTTCGACTCAACTCAACTCAACTCCATGCCATGGCCATGGTTTACATACTCTCGAGCACATCGTTCACAACATCCAGCACCGAGCACAATACGCTGGGGGCCCTATTTGGATACCGTTCAATGCGCCTGGGACTCTCCTATGTATGACAAACAAACATAAACATTGTGTGCTGAAATGGAGACCGTAAAGTATCGTTTTCTCGGCGATGATGTTGATGCTGCCGTGCAGCTGTCCCACTGTCCCACTGCCTTTGCCATGTTTGCGTGGTGTACTCTAATTAAAATTTTGGCCAGCGGCTGCTGTGCTGCTTCTCTCCACCCCCCCTCAGTCCCCTCAGTTGTTCGAGGTTAAAGCCAAAAAAATAAAAAAAGAATAGTAAATAACGATATGAAACTAAACTAAATGCCAACAGCTTAATTTGGTCAAGTAAGAAAATGTAATAAACTCGCGCCCAAGGCATATTGTTATGCCCCGAAAGTGTTGCTACATTTGCTCGCTAAAAGCGGGGCCCAAAGTCCGCATTTACCGCCCACATATACACATATTTTTTAATACTCGCGTACATGAAAAATATATTTTTAAAATGTTAAACGACGCTGCTTGTTCTTTCGTGAATATTGCATCCATATAAAAGCTACATTAAATGTGGTTGCCATCCTGCAGCCTTGTTCGTGCTGCAATTGCATTAAAACATAAATGAAGTATTCACACTCGAGCTCTAGTTGAGCATGCACCACATCGAGCGACATAATTCCATTGCCATTAGCCTGCGGTCGCCACACAAAAACTATATCTAATTCGATGGCATAAATTGTGACAAAAAACACATAATTATCACATAAATTGTGATATGTTGTCACTAGTTTTGAAGTTGCAATCAATATTCCTTTAAAAAATTATAATATACGTTAAAAAATATCAATTGATACACCTAATCATCCGAAGTATTTTTTAAAATAGAAACGATTTTTAAATTTTAATTCATTTATTAAAAATTTTAATATTTTATTCATATAAGCGGCTTTTATTTTTAAATCTATAACGTTAATATACTTTATGGTTTTTCAATTCCAGATTTCAACTTAATATAATAACAGTAGTTTTTCCAATATAGTCTTCTCATACCCAATAAAATAAAATAAATATAATATTTAAAAAAATGTATAAAGTAAACTCCGAGTGTTTAGTTAACATATAATATATTTAAATAAGCAGTGTGTCCCTAATACTTGATATTCGTTTGTAGTTTGATCCCGTTTCTGGCGATAATTAAAGTATCAGCTGCGTGGACTTTGAAGTTTGAAGTACACTGTTGACACTGTTGCAAATTGAAAGTTAGGAAGTCCCAACGCATGCTTGAATGTTACGTAAATCAAATATTACCGTAATACTAGATGTTGGCCATGTCATGATGGTGTCAGGGCTAAAAACATATATAAGAGAGAGAGAGAGGGGAGAGTGTGTCATTAATTGTGCTTTACAAACTGTTTAATTAGCTTTAACTGTCAGTGTCGCATCATGTCAGACATGCCGTTGAATGGCATGTTGAAATGTCGAGCTGGGCAAAAAAGGATGCAGGATGGCGGGCATCCAGGTTGCTATGTTGCCATAGCCCTAGCTGAATTGCCAGGGACAAGAGCAAAGTTTTAATTGATTTCCTGCTGCAAGAGGACATTGCATTCGGGGGAGACGGAGCATCATAATTCATCACACGAGAACTCCATGTGGACATGCCCCTCAGAGCGAGAGAGAAGATGACAGATAGACAGGGAGAGGGAGAGGGAATAACAAATTTATGCCAGCTGTAAAGTCAGCGAGCAGCGCTTGAGTTTTAGTTGCAGTTTCCAGCTCCCAGCCGAGAGACTCCGAGTATAAAGTAGCAGAGTAGCAGAGTAGTAGAGTAGCAGATAGAAGCAGAGTGGCAGATAGCAGAGTAGTAGTAATATCGTATAGTGTGCAGTAGCCGCAGTAGTCGTAAAGTTTTGTTTAGTGCAGTGCATTTCTTGCGGCTCGCTTCGCACAGCCCTCAAAATAAAGGCTACAAAGTGTTTTGTGTTTGCCAGTGTGGCAAGCTTGCGACAACACACATAAAGTTGTCAGGCACTCGAGCGTTGCCAAAGCCTGACAACCTCATCCCCACACATAGGCGCAACATAGAAGAGGACGACGCCAGGATGGAGATAGAAGCCAAATGTGCCATTTATAATTTAAGCGGGATTAAAGTTTCCTTACAATGGAGAACTTGCTGCCTGAACATGCCGCGCGTCAAAAACTTTTTATGGCCGTTGGGCAGAGGCAGCGGCAGCGGCAGAGGCAGAGAGGAGAGAAGACGTTGCAGCAGACGAGGGGCGGAACAACTAAAAACTGTAACTGAAAACGACCCGAGAGTTGCCTGCAAATTTGACATCAAGCGCCCCAGACATACCAAAGCGGATTAGGCAGGCAGCTCGCCCTAAGGCGCAGTCAAAGTGCTCCACACTTTTTTGACTGCCTGCCACACTTCTCTGGCCCGGAGATTTCTCTGCTCTCTACTCTCTACACTCAGTGCTCTGTCTCCTCCCCTTGCTCTTGGCGACTGCAAAGCAATTGCAGTTTGGCCTCCATTTTGTTTAGGGTCCAAAAGGGCTGTCGAGCTGGAGCATGAAAAGCACGCAGAAAAGCACGTGGAAAACACAGCATCAGCAACAGCAACAGCAAACAGCAGCCTGCAATTTTGCAAATTGTCTTGAAATGGCGAAAATGCTTTTCCAACAACACCCCGTCGACCCACCGCAAGCAGTGGCAAAAAACTCTCGGAAATGCCACCGGCAGTTGTTGGATTAATTATGAAAAATACCAGCGACCCCACAGTGCCTAACATGGGTGTGGTTCAAGTGCATTGTTGTGAATTGTTCACGAATTGTTTTTCCCTCCCCCTCTCACTCCCCTCTCGCTCTCTCTTTCTCTCGCTCTCTCTTTCTGGCTGTCTCTTGTGCGTGTGTGGGTCAGCAACTTAATTGTCTGTTAAGTGTCACAGTGCACATGCAAAGTGGTCAGGTGGTTGGTTATTCAGTCCTGAGGGGCGAGGGCGGTGCACTTAATCCGCCTCCATGTCGCAACTGGGCTTTGTCATGTTTCGGATGTGTGTCGCCAGTTATGTTTTGACACTTGAACGCACTTGCCACACTTCCTGCATCAGCGGCAGCAACAGCTAGCAGAAGCATTTGCAGCTGCAGCTGCAGCTGCAGCAAATGCAACACTACAGCGGCAGCTGTTGCACACACTCTGCTTACCTCAAGGACGATCAACTAAATTGACTTTTGCTCAGATTATGTAAAAAGCACTGAACACAAAAATATAGTTACGATACTTTACGTAAAATAGAAAACAAATCCAAAATATTCTACAAAGTATTTAACAAATTAATCAGAGTTTTAATAAATATTAAAAAGAAACAGTTACAAACCCTTCTATGGGGTGCGGATATAGGATATCGAAAATGACCTTCAAATATTTATGTAATATAATGTTTCTGTTCTTCCCAAAACCAATGTCGATCTGCTGTAGTACCAGGAGAACATATTCGAGTAAGAAGTTAAACATATTCGAGTAAATACGTTAATTAATTCCTTCCCAAAACCCACTTGGAGCTGCTGAAGTACCAGGCGAACATAATCGATTAGCAAGTAGATTAGCCAAAAATTTAAATTTTCAGAAGTTGGGCGGGTTTTTCAAATTTGAATTTGAATAAAATACGTTAATATTAACTGCAGTAGATCGAAGTCGGTTTTGGGAAACAATTTCGTCGTTAATATTAACATCCGAGACGATATAGCCATGTCCGTCTGTCCGTCTGTCTGTCTGTATGAACACCTCTTTCTTTTGGTAAAAATTTGATTAGTAGAACAAAAGTAATTTGTTAAATTATTTATCAAAATAGTTGTGCCCAATGCATATGGACTTTTTAGGTGTGCGAATGACCTAGAGATTTCCAATTTGGTGACAGTATTCGTGTAGGTCTCACACAGATTAAATTTCTTTTAGATTTTTGCCACCCCCCTTTCCGACCTAGAGCATTTTGGTATGCATAATAATAATTATAATCTCAATGATTCCTGTGAATTAGGTTGAAATCGAATAGAAAACAAGGAAGCTATTAAAGAATCAATTTTATAGGCAAAATTCACATTCAGCCATTCACACTTTGTTTGTTTAGTTGAGAGTGTGACCATGTCGGATGGATGGATTTTTTTCAAATAAATACAAAAAAACAAATTTCATTATATTTCTTTGGTATATTTTTTGTTCAAATATCATTTAAGTTTTTTGTTTTCTCTCGAAATGGGTTTCGGGTATCTTACGGTCGAGCACTCTCGACTGTAGCTTTCTTACTTGTTAATATTTAATATATATTTTATATTATTTGATTTAAATGTTTATTATATTATTTAATTTATGGAATTTTAACCGATTAATAATCAATTTCATTTTTAGTTTATAATTCAATTATTTTAATCTTTTTTGACAAATGTTTTTAGTTCGATCAACTGTCTAATAATCCTAAAAGGTGTTAACAAAAAAAAGATTATTAATCAATTAATAAACATTTTTCTGTTTCTTTAAGATACTTAACGAGTATTGCACAGTCGCGTATACTGACTCCAATTTCTTCATAGCTTTTGTACATATCCCTTATGTTAAGAGTTAATCTATAAAATAGAACAAATTAAGTGCTGGATATGCTCGAATAGAAGTAGAATGCTTGAGCTGCCATAATACCCGGTTTCAATGTGTCAAAAGCCGAAAATTGGTTTACTGATTTCTTGACTGAGCAGAGGCAGCATGTGGATTTTTACTGGTTTTGATTTTCAATTACCTCCACTTGATTCATATGCATTGAAGGGCTGCCACTGGCCAAGCTGTCAGCTGAAACGATACACATACTCATTCGCTCACACAGCCGCACTCACACTCACATTCACACACACAGATTTCGAATATATTCATATGTACGAACGTAGTTCATTGAGATGTACGTGGTCGGCATGGAGCTATTACGGCCATGGGCAAATATTACGGCCTGCGTTGGACATGAATGATGTGAGCTTTGTGAGAGCATTGTAAAACACTTAACCGAGAGTCGGACTTGGACTCAGACTCGCAGATGGAGATGGCGATGGCGATGGCGATGGCGATGGAGTCAGAGCCACCATATAGCAGTGCTGATTCCTCAGCCTTCATGCCGACAGCCGACACGCCTGGTCTGGCATTCGCCATCATGCTCACACACTCATCCACATCGACATTCACATCGACACAGCCAAAAGATTGTGCGCAATTCATTGTGGGTTTGATGAAGTGGCGCATGATGGGCTTGGGTTGGGGTTGTGGGGCTGGCGGTCGTCAGTCCTCGGTGACCAGCTGTGTGCACAGCACATATAACACACTCCATTGAGTCTCGGCCAACACACTCTTTTCGAAATTACCGAAGCCTTGATTAACTCACCAGTGTCAGAAGAGCAGCGAAGCACGGACGAAGCCAGAGGCGGGACGTGGAGGGCGGGCACAGAATCTGCGGGACGTTTATGGAGCAAGTTAAATTGAAATGCATTCTCTGATAGCCGACATCGATGTGGACACGGGCATCGTGTGTGATTGTTCAATGGACCAAGATGAAGCGTCGCTTTTTTTTTTTCTTTATTAATTAAATTCCAAACAAAGGTGATATCCTTTTGTCAGCCCGCTGCGTCTAAGGACATCAACATTTTCCGATAATAAAACCGGGCACTTCGAATGCGGCGAAATTCTCATTAGCTAATGGCCTGGAATTGGCCCTCCTGCGGAACAGTAATGCGGCTTTAAATACTTTAACCCTTTATCTGAAAGGAATGGCCACAGGACCGCAAAAGCCATTCCATTCCAGCCTGCCTTGCCTGCCAGCCTGCACTGTAAAGGATTTCAGCATTTATTGTGATTGTTTCGCTTTATGATTGTTTTGTTCCTTCGCTTTTTCCCTGTCCAAGGCACTTCAGCTGCTCCACTTGACTCGACAGCCATCGCAACCAACTTGGCCAACTGGAGTAACCTCCCCAACTGCTGAGAACTCGCACAACTTGGCCAACTCAATGCTCTCATCCGTCATTAGATGGTTTCTGTAATTGCCAAGTGCTTTCAACCATCGCCATAAAAATAGGTAAGGTATCTGCAACTCGGTGTCTCGCATTATGTTCTGACCTTGTTTTTCTGCATTCATTTGCTTTGATAGTGTTTACATGCATTTTTTCTCCAGCTTTTCGGGTTGCCGCACACAAAAAAACAACAACAGCAAAAACAAAAAAACAGAGCAGGCTTTACTCTCATATATTTTTTGTGCTTTTATTCGACGTGAATGGAAAATATGGCGTAAATGCAAACAAACAAAGAGTAAATTGTGAAGAAAAACCAACACTGAACCTATTTGCTGCGATTGCCCTTTTAATGCCAAGGATTGCTTAAATTTATTAACAATTAAAACACTTTATTCACGACGAAAGCTTTCAGCTCCATAGTGTTGTATTTTTGTTACCAGCACTCTTGACTCACAGTATTCTTTCAAATTTATTTTAAATCTGCTTTATTAACTTGGGTAAATACTATTTTTATTTGTAGCTGTACCATTTCGTTAGGTTTTTGGCAGTAACAGTGAATATTATAATTCTACTTGAAATTCGTATACAAATTTATTTTGTCGACATCATACACTAAATGTTCTTGTAATTTAAAATATCCTTGATTCATATTTTTATTACCTTTCTACAAAATACAAATTTCTATTTAGTTGTAAATCGAATGAATTTTAATTAGAAAAATCTATATAAATATATATGAAGTATTTCGTTTTTAATTCATTTGCAAGCCAACGACAATGACCTGAGGCTAGCGCTGCAAGCCCGTAGTCGGAATGTCCTGGTTCAAATCCCAGAAGGGGCCGCGAAAGTTGTAATTTGGAAATTGACATTAAATATGTTTCAATTTAAGTACTTTGCAGAAAGGATACAAATGTTAGCTAAATTTTGTCTTTGGAATCCTTTCAGTGAAGGCAGTGTTTCAGGGTTTAGGGAGTCTGATTACTGCCAGGGAAATACATAATGTATTAATAACATAAAAACTAAATACATTTTTATGTAAGCAGCAATATCAAATAAAACAAAATAAATCAATTTGCAAACGGGGCAAGCTGGCTGGTAATTATATAAACAATTTGCATATTTGTAGAGTATTTTTTCAGCTTTATTTATTTATTTTTATTGATTTTGGTGCTACAGGCTAAAGCTAACAATTTGCAGTTATTCTAAATTCAATGGTGTAACATTTTTAGTTATTTTCCTTATTTAGTTTTGTCTTAGCACAACAAATAGTTTTCAACGAATTTGATTATGATTATATTTATATTTAGTTATGCATTCAATCAACATTAATTGTTAAACATAGTTTGCACACTATTGTACATTTCTATTTAATAAAAATTAAAATTGATTTAGTTTGCTCGTTTAAATTAGCCATATTTGCATGCCTTTGAAATTTAAAGTCTATTTACTTTATAAATGAATGTTTAAACAATACATTGCTTCGAAACTCTCAACAACTGTTCTCATTTAATTACGACTAATTGATGAAATCATCGTATAGGCTATCAAATTGAAATAACTACAGCAATTAATTGCTGCCTTTACTTCAGCAGGTCGTATATAATGAAACTCAATCGCATAATTCTGCAGTTGAAGTGCATAATTACATATGTATACAAATATTGTACATACATCTCCGTAGGTATGTTTTTCAGTACGCAATTAACGCTCATACGTCACGTGGTGCAACATTTCGACAGTCTGTCCGAAATTGAAAATACGTATAATTACGTGCATGTACTACACACAATAATGCTTGCCAAGCACATTTACATATGTAAGAGAGTTGAAAGGTCGAAACAATATCTCAAATCGCACACACACACTCATATGAAGAGCTTCATTCATTAGCATCGCATAACATGGATCTTAGTTATGCATTGTCTGTATTTAGCCTGAGGTTGACCAATATGACTGTACTTCCACTCGATGGTGGTATCGATTGCACTTCTCATTGAGCTGCTTGGCCTGTCAGTAGCTGATTGGGCGAGGGGCCATTAGCCGTTTATCAAATGTGGCATGCTTGCTAAATTGCTATTTGAAAATTTCAATTTCATTTAGAGTTGCATGTCACATAAACAGCAGAAGAAACATCTGCCCAAAATTCTAATGCGAATCTGAATGATGTTTCTGTATCTGAATCTGATGCTGATTCCGATTGCGATTTGAAATTCAGATGTCGCCACCGGACGCAATTCACGCATGCCACACGTTTGCATTCAAAGCCAAAATGTGGATGTCAATTAAAATTGTGGCAAACTCAAGTGGCACTCGCACACGCGAATCAGAGAGCGACAGAGAAAGAGGGAGAAAAATGCTGCCGCTGTGCCACAGGCTGTGCCACAAACCACGAGTTCGAGTATGAATACGAGTGTGAGTATGAGTTTGAGTATGCAATGCATTCACATGCTGCAGTGACTGTGGCAGCAGCAAGTGGCATTCACATTCGCATGAATGTGCATATGTAATTGCGGTTATCTGGCTGAGAGTCACAGTCACAGTCAGCATCAGCATCAGCATCACACTAGGGGCCAAAGAGCAAGAGCAAGGTGCAGCTATAATGACGGCTTGCTTTGCTGTTGCTGTTGCTGTTGCTGTTCAATAATTCAAGGATTTTCACACTTGTGGTCGGTTATTCCCATGGACATTCAATCGATGAGTGGGCGTCACAGTTGAAGCAAAATGTAAATTTTAATTCTACTGCCTGCCAATTTAAACGGAAGTAATCAAGGCATCCTAGCATTTATTTGTATTCCGACTATTCCATAGTTGCCCTTTTCCGATCAGAGTATTTGCCGATTCGGCATATAACATAAATAATAGCAAAATATGCAGGTCAGCAAATAGTCTTAATTGATGCACTCTTCAATCATGTTTTTCAATTGTTTCAAATTGTATTCAATTGTGAAACTTTTATGTTTTTGTATCTCTCATGGTGAGCAGCTTGTTGCTTTGTTACCATAACTCAAATTTTATCTATGCCCATTTATGCAAATAAACTGCCCACATGTGTGTGTGTGTGTAAGTATCTGTGTGTTACTGGCCGATGCTGATGCGCATCCTTTATGGCAGCTCGTTGTGCACTCTAGTCTCTGGCATTTAAGTTTAATCATGCTCAATGTTCAGAGTTGCGTGTGGAAAATTTAATCAGCTTTCGCTTTGAGTGCAGTCTGAATGCACATGAAACTGACCCATGGCCAATGGAAATTGATTAGCTGTTGTTCTCTTCAAAGAGAACATCTGCAGAATAAAATCCTATTCGGAATGCGCAGAGATTATTGTGCCAATGCTTATGTTTAGTTATTCGATACTCAGTTTGCTAATGAAAAACTGAACTGAACTGAACTGAACTGGAATGAACTTTCAGGCAACTTAAATTACATTTCATCAGTCTAAGCGTTAAATAGTTGCCCATTGGGAAAAATGTTAAATTTGAAAACAACAATTAACCACCTCGAGAGCTTGTCAATTGACACTGGAAAAACTTTGCACTTTTCACTGAGAGACACTCACTTAACTATTATTGTTAAATGGACACAGTCCAAGTCCAAGTCCAAGTTCGAGTCCACTTCGAGTCCAGTTCAGGTCGTGCTGTTAAGTGTAACTGCTGATCGCTCAATTGAAGTGACTTTGTAATGCAATTGAACTCATTTGGCAAAATGGGAAGTACACGAAGCGCAAATAAAAGAAAAGCTGTCCCCTTGTCCCCCCTGCTTAACTGTGTGAATGCTGAAAAAAAGGAAAACACACAAAGGCAAACGTCAAGTGCTCAGTGCTCGCGCATTTAACGAAAATTCAGCTCGGGGAAAAGGAAAAGTTGATTTTTCATAGCCGACGTGCTCGAGTATCTGGTCTTCGCCCGCTCCCTCTCTGAGCCACATTTGGAGCTAGCGAGTAACAGTCACAGATGGCAAATGGCAATGAGGTGCCAACTGGCTAAAACCAATCGAATCTGCTCCGCCTCCTCGGCCGGAAAGGGAAAGGTTCTTTGTTCGTTGAGTTGCGTGATATTTCTATGGCTGACTGCTTAATCGTGTGGTGGCAGCGGGAACAGCATCCAGGATGTCTGCGCCAACGTTGATAATGATGATGATGATGATCATCATCATCATCATCATCATCAGGGTGTCAAAAGTTAATGCCAATGCGGCGATTTCCATTTGACCTCGTTACGCGACTTCCACATCGAAGCGAAGCTGCGCCGGAATCAATGACAAAGAGCATTGCAAATTTCATTGTTTGATTTGCCGCATTTTTCCTTTTTTTCGTCTATGCCTCTCCTTTGTTTGAGTTTAAAAATGTTGTTCGCACTTTTTATGTCACCTCCGACAATTGACATCAATGCAAGGATTTGTGTATCTATGTGAGAGTGCGTATGGAATGGGAACACATCATGGAGCGGATGGCTCAAGCAACGCAGCTGTAATAAAAGTTATTACTCTCGATATAGCAATCGCTTGCTTGGGAGTTACAAATCTTGTCAAAAAAGGATAAAATACGAAGCAACTTGCGTCATTATTTTCAATTAAATGTAAGAAAAATCTTTAGAGTGATTGCAATTTAGATGTGTATGGAATTTAAAATAAAGACTTCTGTAAACTGCTTATGCGGTCATATTGGTCTGCAGTGAGCTCTATTTCCGTTGAATCCGATGGCGCCAAGGCCCCAAAGATACATCCTCCTGCTCGTTAGGGATGACGAATTAAAAAACGCTGATTTCTAATCCTGCCTTCGAGCAGACAAATGACAGTCGAGCAGTCGAACAGTTGACTGCTTGTCCCACTGTTTTGGCATATCAGCAAACAGGCGGAGTGGAAATGGAAGTCATCAAAGCCATGCCAGGATACTCATATCATATCCTATACTATATGTATGTAGTCTAGCACAACTGAGACAGATCGAGTGACATGTGTATGACTGGTGTATGTTTTGCGTTTCGAGTCATCGCACAACGCGCGCCGCGCACTGAGAAGAAGAAAACTCATACGCCCCGTTGCACAGCGCATTTCTCGATTTTTGTTGGAAGCAAACGAAATTGGGCAACAAAGCTGCCATTTACATTCGAGTACTCGTAAATATTTGAATGTTAAATTTGTAATTTAAATGAGAGCACACAACAACAGGGGGCAGCAGCAAGACACGCTGCTGGTGATAGCTTAGGTTTGTGCATGGCAAAAAGGAGACTTAAATGCTTATTGTGATTACAAGATGGCACAATTACGTAGGCAGGGAAGAGGAGCGAGGAGAGGTAGTCGAAAAATTAAAAAGGACACTGTTTAGGCGATTTGATTGCTTTATAATTCATGTCGACATCTGCTGGCACACTTGGGCCATAATTTCAAATTGCGTTCATAAATTGATGCTCAAATTGGCGTCACTTTTGTGCTTTTTCGTTGCTTCTTTTGGGGGTCCTGCTGCTTCCAGCATATTACCTGCCTGACGCTCCATTCGAGCTATTCGCAGTTGCGTCTCTGACTTGCCATCAAACTGAAATTTATCTCGTTAGCCCGCTTGGCGGGACTCCGACTGCCACACCGTAGTCGACTCCCAGTCCCAGTCGCAGTCGCAGACCCAGACGAGTCGAGTCGGTCCCAGACAGCTGTCACTGCAGCCTGGAGGCAGGAAGCGATGAGTTGTAGTGACACTCGGCGACAATTTCCAGCAAACTCAAATTACGAGCCGGAGACGCCACTCGATGGCAATCGATATGATTATGGATGGGCATAAGTATGTATATATGGATGTTTGCTAGCAGTATAGTATGTAGATGATGTCATCGACAGATGCTTCGCCTTTAATGAAATCAATTAAATTATTTATTTCCCTCGTGTCTCATTTGCATATTTATTAAACGTTCGCACGCCATGCGAAAACCAACTTTAAACCAAAAGTTCTCGCCAACTTTTACGGCAACATCGAATTTACCTTATGGCCATAATATTCGCACTGCTTATCGACCTTCTATTAACATAACTAATCGCCACAACGTGACGAATTTTAATCGATATATATGGAAATTAGGAAGTGCAGCAAATTCATTTTATTTTAATTTCAATTTATGCATATTTCTTGGTTATTTTATTCCCATTATTTACTGAATTGAATTTAATTCTATTATTAATATTGAGCAAATAATACAGCTTTTATTTTTCGTTTTTGAATATACTTTTTCTACACCTATTTAAATTACTTTCAACATGCATTTCTATTTTTAACTATTAAGAGAGAAATTCAGATCTTCAATATTAAAAAAAAATATTTAGATCGAAATTCATTTTCAGTGTCGAAACTCTACATACTTCAAATGTTTTTTTTTAACGTTTTTAAATTTATTTAATTAGGTATCTTTTTCACTTTTTTAACTTACTTTTTGACTATAATTTTAAAATTTTATTAAAAAATATTGATCTCTACAGTTTGAGTGATTTCTAATTAGAAGAAAGGGTAAATTAATTAATTATCATTGATTTCGACTTCGATTTTCTCTAGATAAGCTTTTCTTTTTACATTAAATGGTTTTTTTTAAATATATTTTGTTCTGCATCTATCTGAATTTTCTTCAACATGATTTCCTATTTTTAACATTTATGATCTATAATTTTTATAGTAGAGGGAAGCTAGATCTGTTCAATTTGAGGTCTTCTGGAATTCAATTCTTTATGACCACAAAGCCAAATACCCAGCGAAGCATTATGAACTCGTGTTTGCGCTTTGTGAGCCGTTTTCTCTTTGGGTTTTTTTTTATTGTGTGGCAAACGCCATAAATTTTTCATGTTCTCTCCGAAATAAAAAAAATCCTCGGTTGTGTGGATGCCTTTCACAAAAGGAATTTCATATGAAATTCCAGTAAACGAATTTGTGACTTTTTTAATGAAGCTAAACAACAATTATTACAACAAATTCTCAAACTGACTAAGACAAGGGGGACTGCGGGGACTACGAACAGAAGTTGCAGCTGTAGCAGCAACAAGAGAAGGTGTAGGGAAGACAATGAGGGGAGGGCGAGGGGGAGGCGGAGGACGAGACCCTGCGGCGCCGTTGAATGGGAACATAATGCTTTATTTCAGAGTTTTTTTTTCTCTCTCGCTGTTACCTTTACATTTGCCCTGGGCCTCTGTGGGCGCCCGTCATCTGAAATTTTAGGTGACAAGTTGGCGTGCGACAAGGACTAAGGACGAAGGACGCCGGACGATGGAAGATGGGGCAACGGGGCTCATGAGGGTTTGCAATAGAGTCTCTCTTTCTGTCGCCCTCTCCCAGTCGCTGTCTCTTTGCGCTTGTGTGAGTAATATATATTGCTGAAAATTAAATTTTAATTATTCATGTATGTGCTGGTAAATTTTAATTAAATGTTTTTATTTGCCCCCCCTACCCCCTTTCGCAAAGAGAGACAGTCAACATGACGCATGCGAATCTGTTTAGCTTATTGCTTTGCAATATTGCGCGACTTTCTGTCCTGGCTAAGGATTAAGCTGCTTTTCGCATCCTAATTACACATACGAGTATGCAAATATTTATTTACATCGCAGCAAATATTTATATCCCGCCGCATCGAAATTGGGGCAAAATTGAAATCTGTGTTGTAATTTCAGCTGGAGTAATGGCAAATATTCATTTCCAAATTCTGGATTTATTATGATTATTATTACTTCACAATTTCTAAGAAACAAATGCTGCAACGGAAGCCTGTGTTTGGGGATTACCTTTCAGCATTTCAAATAAATTGTTTTTACTGCCGAGTGTAAGTATTGCTTTCAGAATCACTTGTTTTCTGGCATTGACTTGAAGTGTCTGTTGATTCATTTGCATGTTCTCGCCTCCCCCTCTCTCCAGCTCTGCATTTCAATGGTAATATATGCTATTGTCTGACTTCAGCTGCCACAAAACGAATTAATCTCTACCAGAGGCTTACCTGCTTCTACTCTTTATACTCTCAAATTGCAGCCATCGTCAATGATAATTAAAGTGGATACTTTATAGACTGTCATTTTGTTGTAGCATTTAAATTTAAATTTACAAGTTGCACTTGTTGTCGTCTGCCATTAATATTGGTTTCCATTAACGTCTCTACGTTTGGAAACGGCTGCAAAAGATAATTACTCGAATGTCTCTTTATCGGACTCGCCCCAGGTTATTGTCCAGTCGCAGCTCCAGCTGCAGCTCCATTTGCAGTGTTGGCGTCATTCACGTTTAGATTGCATCGTTTCCACTGCCCACAAAATGGGCAACCGCCAATTGCACAATGGGCCTGCATGTTCTTCTGCATGTTGTGCGCATTGTTGTTCCTGGTGTTGTTCGTTTTTTGTGTTTTTGTGCGCTTTTATCCTGGGGATAGCAAATGATTCCTAAATTTGCCAGCAGTCTCGCTTTTGTTTAGCTACGTTTCGCGCTTCGTGTGCAATTTCAATTTTCCGCCAGCGCTTTTTGCCATTCGCATTCGCATTCTCATTCCCGTTTCCATTGCCATTTCCTTGGGCCGCCTTTTGTGGGGACACACAAAAAGAGATTGAGAGAGAGAGAGAGAGAGAGAGAGAGAGAGGTGGAGGGGGAACATAGCTGCGGGTGCTTACAGAGAATGCTCGTAATCGGATTCGACTAGTTAAATTCATTCACTTTTTCATCGCACTCGTAAACTGCGCACAAAATGGCCAATGAGCCCGTACGGGACACAGATGAGAGATGAGAGAAATTGCACAAGATACGAATAGAGTGAAAAATGGATGTGGATGGAAGGGGGTATCCAAAACTCGTCTAGCTACCCATTAAATCTCAATTATGTTGGCAGAAAAAGGGCCAAACGCTGATGTCATTATAATGAATTGGACGCTGACTTCGTCTTTGAACCTTTTTTTTTTTGTTTGGTTCTTTTGGTTTTTTGTATGCGCAAATCATTTAAACTTATGTATGTCGAAGCAAACTTCCGGTTGGCTGGTCGCCCACAATTGTTAGCCAGCTATGCTAACAACCAGTCAGCTGCTGGTAGCCAAGAACATCACATGGCATTAGCCTTACCTTACTCCTGAAAGCGAAGCGTACCAAACCGAACCGAACACAGCAGAGCAGAGCAGAGCAGAAGCCAAGACAAGGGAGCCCCAAGTTTCTTTTCTAAAATAACAGAGCCGACAAAGGCCGCTGGCGCTAGAAACCAGCCATACCCATTAATGAGCAGCATGTGGGATATGCACGACTGGAGAGCAATTAACTTGCGACTGCAAATTGCAGCTAAATAATTTAAAATACCTATTAAAGTCAGACCTAATACCTGATCTACCTCAATACAATTTGTCTTAGTCGTGTATACCCTTTAGGAGTAAGGGTATGAGTGGGCGCTTACAACTTGCAAATAGAAAGAAAAGTTTCCTTTTGTGTAACTTTTGCGTTTGTTGTGTTTTAATAGGAGCAAACTTGGTCTCTGCCAATTTATTTGTTCCTTTGTTTTGCCAAATTCGTGGTGTGTGTATTTTACTACACTATGTTGTCTGTGTGTGTGTGTGTGTGTGTGTGTGTCTTTCGCAGCCAAACACTTCCATTTAGCACGTGGGCGGAAGGTGGGAAGTGGCAAGTGGGAGGCGGGGAGGTGGAAGGGCATTTTGATAACTGAATAATCAAATGGCTGTGCCATAAATTTAAGAATGTTTTATTGCGCCTAATTTGGCGCATGGTGCGAACAAAAGGGTTTCGCCCATTTGATTGCTGAACCGCATTATTCGTGTTTAACCAGTTAATGCATTCACGCAAGTTTCACGCTCGACTCCCTCGAATATGAGTGTGAATCGAATGATTCTGCGAACCAACAAAATCTGCTGTTTAAATGCAGGGAACGTGCTTTTTTGCGTAACTTGTTTTTATCGCCGTGCAAAAACACATCCATAAATAAAAACTTTGCTGCACTTTTGCTGTGAAGTACTCAGAGTTATGCTGCTGCTTCTGCCACTTTTGCTGTTGCTGTTGCTGTTGCTGTCGCTGCACAGAAAAGGATAAAAACTTCTACGTTTGTTGGAGGACCTTGAAACCCTTTTGCTTGTAAAATGCATAAGTGCATGGCAATTGAAGATTATATACTATGTTGTTGGCCAACAACGCTATATCTTCGCAACTGATTTTCTTCCTTTCTCTGTGCTCTATATTACTTTGCCTTCCTTTCGTTTCCATTCATTTGATTTGGCCTGTTCTCCCAGAAAATGTTGAACCAGGTCAGAACTGCAGAGCTGCAATGGCCAAGCGATAACAGCAGCTGGGCACAGCATGAAAAGCAATCTGCTCCATTCATTCACAAACTGACAAGGCTTAACATGCTCCACTCACAACACAACTCGCAGCGTAATTTGTTCACTTATTAAATTATTTCGTAGCTGGTCAATAAAATACAGAATTTTAGTCACTCGCAGCGTTGTGTTGAAATGTCGTTGAAAAGGTGTCGCCCGCTTGCAAGAAAACATTTCCAATATTGTTTTCTCGAAAATTAATAAGAAAATTCCAAATGGATCAGGCGAACGCAATTCAATTCAATAAATATATATCTTCGTCTGGCTGTCCCGAAAAGTCCTCGGAGAGAGATAAATAGTGGAGTGAAGAGAGTGTGAGGAGCTTGGAGGTGGAATGGACAACATGCTGTCCATGCCACAGCGTTCTCTTCTTGTGTATCAAGAAAAATGTTGCATGCCACTTGGATATTTAATGGCGTTCAGAGCAAATACAAAATACGACTACGACAGCGACTACGAGAACGAATTCGAATACAAGTGCGAGTGGGAGTACGAGTACTCAAACAAATACAAACACAAGTGCGCATAGAAGCCATAAGTATACGTGAGAAATCAAAAATGTTGCGATAAGCACAAGGAGTCGCTGTGTGTGTGTGTGTCCTTTGGCTTTTGCTTTCGCTAAGCGATTGCGAGTGCGAGTGCGAAAGGACTAGAACAGGATTATCGAGCACGTACCAAAAATCGAATCGAATCGTATCGAAACGAGACGAATCGTTTCGAATAGAAGCGCACATCGAACCGAGTCGCTTCGAACTTCAAATTTAGATTGAAGTGCCTCGCGACGCAGCAGCAGCAGCAGCAGCAGCAGTAAAAAAGAAAGAGGAAAAAATGACGCAAGCTGCGAAAGCTTCACCTTGTTAGCGGCTTGTTTGCTTTTCAATTTCGAGCTGAAGCCGAAAACGGCAATAAATCCTGTCCCAAGTGGGCGCACCGAGTACTCTTCCGCATCCTTCACAGGCGCGTCAAGTGCAAGCAAAGCCGGGGGGCAACTTCCCCTCTCTCCCCCTCCTTGAGCACTTGCCCCCTAACTTCTTCTCTGCTTTCTTTCTCTCCCCCCCCCATGACACTTGCATGAATTAAAATGTGACGCTTGGCATCCTCTGTGAATACGTTGCTGTCTGAAGTGTGCACCTCACTTCCATAACCATTCGCACTCGCAGCTCCTGCCCCAGAAATTGGCTGCCTGCGCTGCATGTGAGCATTGTGCATGCCACGCTTTGCATTTGAACACCTCAAGTCAAACACAGCTGCATCATCTCCTGCATTATTTAAATCTTTAACAGTCCTTTCGCATCTGCAGCGTCTAAAATCAATGGCTTGGCTTCTGGCTTAAGCCACGCAAATCTTGCAGAGATTGAACACAGAGCATATCTTAGTAATGTCGCCATTGATATGGCTTTGAGAGCGATCGCCTGTCGATATGGTTAACAAATCTATAGTTAACTATCCAGTGGTTTGCTTGTAAAACAAAACTATATAATATTCAAATTAATATTAGATAAAATTATTCATATTCCTTATCGATTGGATTGTATATAAAAATTAAAAAGTGCATTCTTTAGTCTTATTATAAATCTGCATATAAATGATCCAATAGATATTTGCTTAAATTGCTGAAATGAAACATTCAAATGAATATTAGATTAAACGTTAACAATTGGATTATCTTTACATTGAAGAGGGTCTTCTTTATGCGGATTTATAAATTATCCAATTGTTATTCGTTACTAATATTTCTCTATCTCCTTGATAGTTGAAAACCAAATTGGATTCGCAGCTGGGGCAGCGATTGGATTGATTCCCGGAGTACTCGAATAATAAACTACTGTGCAGCCAAAGAGAATACTCGTAATTTAAAGTGAACATATCAAAGGCATTTCTCCAGCTCATCGAAGTATTCATTTCGATGCGTTGAGTGCGTTACGTGGGATCGTGGCAATAAAACAGTTTGAGCAACAGCCAAAGCAACGTGAAGTCCATCAATTGTGGCGATTTGCTGGCATCGACATCTGGCTTAGCTTCATCTTCATCTTCCGCCCCATCTACAACGCTATAGCTATCGCTATCTTCATCTGTGTTTGGGTTGTGCGTCCATTGAAATAAACAATTTATCTGCATGGCAAACAGTTGCCACTACTTAAGCCCGTTGCGATGGTCTCGAGTAATAAATATTGCAGGCGTCATTTGTATGCTGCGCCACGTGTTTGCGACGCTCAGCTGCCGTTGGGTTAGTCGGATGAGACCTGGTTGAAGTTCAGGTCCATGTCCGTGTCCAGGACCAACATCAGACACAAAATAATGTGATGCAAATTTCGTGTAATCATATGCAAAGTTGCCAGGCGCACACAGACCACCTAAAGAGAGCGGGGGTTGCAGCAGAACCTCCCAGCAGCCGAGGGGGTTGGGGATGGAGAAACGTCAACGACAACGAAAGTTTATGTTCTCGACAGCTGGTGTGATGGGTGACAGAAGGCGTTTCAAGGGTTTACGAGGTCAGTGAGATGTCAAGAGGTCGCTGCTGCGAGTTACTTGCATGCACTGTAAAAAAATAAAACTATACTTGGGCCAAGACTGCAATTAATTACAAAATTATATTTGAAATATAAATTTACGCATTTCATACCAACTGCTTGCAATTCCATGTGCGGATTTAACTGAAATTTCTCTCAGTGCAGCCACTTGTTAGTGCATTTCACACAAGCATAACGAACTTACGTGCCCGCATAAATATTCATTAATTTGGTGCCGGAGTCTTTCCATGTGGCAAGTAAAATATTGCTTATGAGAGCAGTACAATGACGCGAAAAGCACAATGGAAATATTTAAAGAATTTAATTGACGCTCGATGGCGATGGCGCTGGCAATGGCGATGGGGCTAATGGCTAATAGGCTAATGAGCCAAAGTGAGCAACACTCTCCAGAAGTCCCTTTTGCAATTTGAGGAAATTACTGCGCCCCAACACGAAATTTGCACAGCATCTCATTAAAATCTACTTTCTCAACTTGTTACCACCCCAACCCCCCCAAAAAAAAAGTGGACACTAACTGGGTCAGGGCCAACATCATCAGCAGCAGAAGCAGCTTCTACATCTGCATCTGCTTCTCCATCAGCTTCAGACGAGCCGAGCTGAAGATGTCATCCTAAGAAGACAAAAGGGGCGAGGGGAGGCGTGACAGATACATACATATATGCGACACTTCGCCCCGTACAATATCAAAACTTAACCAGTTGCAATCCTGCAAAATTGGCGTTTTCAATTAGGCCGCAAAGTGCAGGCGTTAAACTTTGATTAAACGAATGGCGTCAACACAATTAGGTCGGCCCTGCAGTTAATTGACACACAGCTGAACAAACACAACCAATGCAGCACCTGCAGTGGCAATAACAAGGGCCACAACAACACTAACCACACCCGCAGTAGAACAACAACTACAATAGTAATACACAGTGGTACCACACACACCCGAGGTACGAGGCACGTTGGCGCCATTGGAAAGCCACAACACAAATCTTTAATGCCGATTCGACCGCATATGCGATTGTGGAAGTTGCCACAGTGCGCCTCTTACCACGAAATCGCACTAAAATAGCAGCAACAGTTCATACTTATATTATATATATATAATTCGACAGTATATTATTTTATTAATTAGGGAGCAAACTTTGTAGCAAGAAATTAAATTAATCAAAAGCAAATATAATACATAAGAATCATCAAAGTTATAATAGTGTAATTTTAGCAATTTTAACAATTTAGATTTTGGTGCAATTAAGTTATGAACTTACAAACTTATCGTCTATTAAAATAATGCTTACGAAATCGCACTAAAATATGGTGTTTATAAATAAAGCGATTCTTGTATATTTTTCTCCATATGAAATTTGGATCTGGGTCCCAATTCAAGTTGACTCCCTTAAAATTCTCGTAACGTTCTTCGTGAAAACAGGTCTGTATACATTATAACAATAATTCAGGGGTGACATAGAAATCGCTAGCGGAATTGATTCCGCTGAGAGCAATTCCGCTGGAAAATTTCCGCGGTGACACAGAGCTTCGACAAAATTTAAGGTTTTTAGCAGTTTCCTAAACCCTTTCTAACTTGGCTGTTCAGGGCTGACACCTTGCCAGATTTAATTTGCTAATTTTCTATTCATTTCGTTGCAGAACGATAAGTTTTCAATTTCGTTTTCTTTAATGTTTTCAATTTCATTCAAATATTAAATTATTTGGTTTCTTAGAGGTAATAAACAAAAGAAAAACATTTAAATTGTTGGCGCAAAAAAACACTCTACGTAACTCGACAACTCTAGTAGTTGCCTGGTAGCTCTTACCTGATTAATCTCTAATTGTCTGGTAACTCTTTGTTTCTGGCAACACAATTAAATAGAATCAACAAAAAGTTTTTGAATTTTAATGAAAAATGCCTTTAGAGAGATTGTTTCTTATCGAATAGCTCCGGCGGCGGAAAATAAAAAGAGAAACCATAGAGCGTAGGATTCTTAGATGTGAATCTGATCCATTTTTCCAATCAGGCGACTATTTGGTTCTTCCTCTTTTCTCAACTTACAATGCCACCTGGCAAAAGGACAAGTGCACACAAATGCTTTCACGAATTGCACCATAAATAAATTATTTTTGCAGTATAACTTGTTTTACTACAAAAAAAATATTTTTTTAATGTTTAATTTAAATGAAACAAAAGTTGTTTCACATATATACAAATAAAATCCTTGTTCGGTACTTTTACTTAAAAAAAATTGGCATTGCTGACCCTGAGTTCGACAATCAGATTGAAAATAGGTGGCAGCATCAAGTTCTAGCGGAATGCCAGCTATTTCAGAGCGGAATCATTCCGTCCAAAATTTGACAGCTGAATTGTCTGTGTCACCGCGGAATGGAATTCAAGGGTTTTTAGAGCGGAAGCGATTTCTGTGTCACCCCTGATAAATACGTTTTATATTCTATCTTGATATGATTTTTAAAACATAATAAATATTTATTCTGGTTAGTTGCGGTAGTTAATAATTAGCTTCGTGGTCGTTAAAACCGAATTCATCCTCAATATCTTCCACATCAGAATAGCACAGATCAAAGTCGCTCAGCAGAGCTTCCACATCGGCACGTAATAATTGCTTGACCATCAGGAGAGTCTCCTGCTTCGATTGCTTTCTGCTCTTCGTATTCTTCTTAAAACGCCTCCGATAGCGTGTACGATAATTTCTGCTCGGCGGTGTGAGACCGTATGGCAAAGTGGACTCATCGTCTAAATACTCCAACTCAATATCATTGTCTAAGCGACTGCAGACCAAGATTTCATGTATGTTGGCCGTCTTGTAGAGATTCACATTGTCGGTGGTCTTATAGCTTTCTATAATTGTCGGCGATTTCATCAATTTGCCGTGAAGAATCTCGCCGCTTGCGCTGATTACGGCTTTACGATGTTCCGTATCCAAGTATATCGACAATGTCTTGCTAACATCGCCCACCTCTATCTCGTCACGCACGTTCTTTGCAATGTCCTGTGTATGTATGTATATGTAATTTTTGTATTCCAAATGCAGATTAATCATTGGGTGTTTACCTCGGGGAAACGTATTAAAAACTGCTCCTCCAATTCTACTTCCTCCTCGGGCTTTTCTTCATAGTTTTGGAAATTGTACATAAACATATTTTTTGCTCAATTTTCGACCTCCGCACGTGACTTGTTAATATCGTTGACAAAGTGAAAACTTTTGACAGCTCTGACAGCTTAATTACAAAAGTGTTGATTAACGTCTCATTTTCAGTTCTTGGCAAGTGTCACGTCAATAAATTACTGACATTTATTTTACCGTTAATTTTTTAAAAATATTAAAGTACGCAATTTTCAATACAGCGATTTGTGTATAACGTTTATTCATTTAAATTAATAAATATAAAAACTTTACACTTTTAAACATAGTCTTTACCCCCTAGACTGTAAACCTTCAAAACCAATATAAATTTAATAAATTTATAGAGAGAATTTTCCTGTTTCGGGCCACTGTGAAGAGAGAACTTGCTAAGGGGTCCACAATTGTACGCTGGCCGCAAAACTGTATTGAAATTTGCGGTCAATGCAAAACAAATCTCAACTCCATTGAATCGCTGGATATGGAGGGGACGGACAATGTTGCAGAGGCAGAGAACTGGAAAGAGAGAGAGTGAGAGAGAAGTGAAAGGCAATTGCGATTTGTGTTTTCAATTGATTTGCTTGAAATTGCATTTGGCATTGCAATGGCAATGGCAAATAGGCCGCAATCGAGAAGGAAGCCTTTGTAGAGCACCAGTCTCCGCATCTCCGCATCTCCGCATCCTTGTGGTCGACTGTTAATCAAAGAATTGTCGGCACAAACACGGAACGCAAAACGCTGGGGCAGTGGACGAAAGGCCTTTGGTCAAATGCAGAAAGACAGGCATGCCTAATTTATGGGCAACATGGCATTAAGTTAATTATTTATGTTTGCCCAGACCCAAGCTGGAGAGCTGGAGAGCGACAAGCGAACACAGAACAAGAATCTTAAAGTCGTTGGCTAGCTTAGAAAAAAAAACAGCACAGTGGCGACAGGAGCCGGCTGGCCAAAAAGGACAACAAGGACAACGACACTTCACTCCACTCCCAAGTGTTGTTCTTTAATTTCAAAGTGATAAAAAATTAACACGACAGCAAGAGAACTTTGGTCCGCCTCGAGGGGCGTCCAAAATACTGGCACACACTTGCTTCACCCGCTGCTCTGGCCCGTCTCCTCCATCACTTCAAGTGTAGCTGGCGAGATGAGAAATTGCCTCTTATTGGTGTCTGCCACTGCCATTAGTGCGTCCGTCTTGGACGCAGTGCCAAATGTCCCGCAGCCCACATCCGCACACTTGAGGTGAAAACGCCGAGATGGAGATGGAGATGGAGACCAGATAGATGGCGAGAGAAATGGACAGAGAAACAAAGAGAGAGAGAAGGAGAGAAAACTGTGAGACGTGGGCCGTGGATTGTGTGGAGGGCGTGCTTTAGCTGTCAGCTCTGGAAATGATTTATATTTGTTATTAAATTTGCAGTAGCATTTGAATACGGAATATAGAATGCGGAATACGGAATACGGAATCCAGAATATCAAATACGGTATACGGTATACGGCAGTTGTGAAGCCCTGGCATTTGATTGCTATTATTTGCCGACAGAACGAGGCCAATGGCGCCAGCCAGGGGATTTGCCAGCAGTCGTAAAGTAGCCTGCCGCAGCCCATATTGAAAAGTTGCCACTCAGCGGCAAGTGGACAGGACGCGGGAAGCGGGAGACGGGAAACGGGATAGACAATCCCCACTGCACGCTGCCCACAATTGACAAATGAAAACTTTTCACAAATTTTCGCTAATGCTAATGCCGCTGCTGATGCTTTAATGCCTACTTTTTTTTCTTTGCTGTCCTGTTTAAAGGAATCTCAGCGAAATGCGGTAGAAGGTATTTGATTACAGGGACACAAGATGGCATTTTGCCTGCGGCTAAATATCAATCAGGCTAACAAGCTCTACTCACAACAGCCAGCTGTTCCTTGACTCAATGGAGCTGTCATCTATCACTGGGCTCCCCGTAGTGTCAAGATGATGGGCAGCATCCTCCCCCCATCTGTATTCAGTTTTGGGTTTGTGGATTGACCAGCTGACCAATTGGAAATATGGCGGATGGCCGGAAGGACGTGTGTTCCAATTTGAGAACAAAATCAATTTCAATTATGCATAATAATAGAAATTATTGAAGATTTATATGGAAATGGCGTCGTTGCACAAATTGCTCAGCTCTTTTCTTTTCCTTTCTGTATTTTTTTTCGACTGGCTCGCCACGTTTCAGTCTTCAGTCCGCCGCATTTGCATACAAACGACGGACCTAAATATTTTCTTTTTTTCTCTACGAGTCTACAAAGGAAAACATGTGAATGTGAGTGTGTGTGTGTATGTGTATGGGTGTATACTGTAAGCAAACATTTGATGCCTTTATTGCTTGGAGCATTTCACACGAGCGCTGCTCGGTTTATTGATCCCACGGCACAGTAGCACTGAATAGACGAAAATTGAATGTGATTGTGAATGTAAGCGTTAGTCGGATTCGGATTGTGAGTGTGAGTGCGCTGGCTGAATGCAGTGAATACACCAAGGAATTTGTAGCCAGACTTGCTCGCAAGACAGCTTCAATTGAGTGCATTCGTGCTTGTGATGCCTCAGCTTAAAGTCGTTGATAAAATCGAACCCTAACTGAATTGCGCTCTGAGGCCAATATCGTAATTAGCTTCCGACATTTTAGCTTCAATGCCAGCACATTTCCTTCGACTCGTTCTCCAAGTAATAAATATTTAACTGAACAAATTTCCGTTGTAGCCGGTAGTTTAATATTGATGGAAAATTGAAAAACAAGTTGGCAATTTCGCCGAGAGTAGTACACAACATTATTTACATTATTAATTGATAGCTTTACGCTTAACAATTCTACCGAAACATGATAGCTGCATTTTCGATGTTTAAGTTGTTTTGAATATTCTACCACTGTGCCAGTCCAATCGCGTTAACACGGCAATGGCTCTTGCCGGCCATAAAGCAAAATGGCATCCAGATTAACGAGGCGAGCTAAGTGTGAAGCGAGCAGTTCAAAATACAAATCATAATCGTGTAACACAAATCAAACCCAGATGATTTCCTAGATCCTATTTTATGAGTCGTTGTCTCTGATCTAAGCAGCAAGAAGGACCAACAACAAAGGCAAAGCTTAGACAGAAGCTCAGCTCTGTAATCCCAAAAGTCAAATGTATGCGTTACACACGAGGCACATGTGGCACGCGGCATGCGGCATGCGGCACGCCATGCATACGCACTGTTAAACGCCGGCCATTATTTGATTTGGCTTCCTTCCTGCGGCGCAAAGAGACACTGGGGAAACATTACGAACAAAGCGCAACGAAATTGCCGAAGCCTAAAGAGAAAACGCGCGTTTAAACGGCATTTGAGCACAGGTATTATACACATACATAAGTTGAATATATACATATCTGCATAAGTTGTTTAACTCAATTAAGATAAACAAGAAGAAAGCATATTTCAAGCATAACTCATCGTAATAACAGCTGGCTGGCAACAGAGTATTTAATCAAATTCAGATATAATACTTACTCCATAACTATGTGAGAGTCATTTTCCAGTAATCTGAACGCGTCGATAGTGATAATCGCTTTTCATGATGTTTTCCCTACACATGTTTACATAGACAGCTGTCAATTTAGCCGCTGGCTGCTTCTTCTGCCATTGTTCCGGCTGCTGCTTCGAGGGGAAGCCCCTGAAAAGCGAGTGCGCAAAACTTTCTCGATTGCCTTAACACGAAGCACGTGCCGCGCTCTGTTCACAAAGTTTGTAATATTCGTTTTGTGTCCTCGCTCATTTTTTTGCGTCCATATATAAACTTATATCCTTATATTGGTAGCTTCAGGCTAGCTGACTGTGGCAAAAAAATGCCATCAATATGATGGCATTGTCTCAAGTTGAAGCAATTTCCGATAAATAGCGATACATCAGCCCAGGGGCGCACTAAATTTATAAATCAAAAACAGACCGCAAAACAACACAAACATACCTAACAAAGTCGTAAATTGCTGACACAAAAACTGATTTAATCAGCAAAATTAGCTGTGCAATCTGTTCTGATGTTAACTAAAACTGAAGAGGGCTCTGTTAAAGTAACATATTTCCGCTTCTTGTGTTAACAGTGCTCTGTTAGATTAACAGACTACCTTCGCAGCTGTTAAGTCCGCTACTGTTGTAACGCTGAGTCTAGAGTTTCCTCTGTTTGTTGTGCATTTCTGATCAATTTCCGATTTGGGTTGCACAGCATTCGAATAGAAAAAGAAGCACACGCTCTATAGATAGGTCAAATGTTGCACAAACAAGTCAAGAAACAAGGCCAAATGCACATTCGCTGCAAATTGTGCAACGATGCTGTACTAACCGTAATTACCCCCGCCAAACGAAACCGACAGCCAACAACTGAGTGCCAAGTAGCGAGCACCGAGATCCACTTCAGCATTACCACCATTGTTGCCAAAGTGACGTTTGACAGATTTTTGCATAGCTTCACGGGCTGCAACTGTACGGCTTTGGCTTTTGGTACGAGGAGCCGGGAAAGAGGAGCGAGGAGGAAGAGCGGGCAACCAAGAACCAAGCTCAGTCGAGTCGACGAGTCATTCACCGCTCATTGCCATGTGCCGACAGGCGCACGCTTCTCGAGTGGTGCGCGATGCGATGCGAGGACAGCAGAGGAGCAGGGCAGTTTCAGAGGGGAGGCAGGAAACGAGGCTTGGCATTTACACAGTCGGATGATTTAGATAAACAAGACATGAGCTGTCACGCAAGGCAAAAGACCATGTGGGAATATACGCCTCATGTGAGTATACCCTCTAAATGAAATTAATACAAATTGAATACTTGTTCGTTGTGATGGCATTCTGAAGCGTTGAATGCTGTGCATACCCTCTGGTTAACCACTTCAAGTGCGGGGTAGACCACAAAGAAAACGGCAGAAAAGCCAGAGCTGAAGCCAAGAAGTACGAGTAGTTATTACTACGCAGGATAAAGCAAAGAGATTAGGACAAATCTGTGATTCTGATTGTGCCAGCGATTGCAGTAGCTTTTCCTTTTCCTTTTACCTTCTGCCTCTTCTCTTTGGCTCTTTGCTCTTTGCTTTATGGCTTTCACGCGTTTGTGCCGCAAAAATCTGAAATGCCTTAATTGCAGTCCATTCTGTGTTTCATTTAATTAGCCGTCGAATTGCCGAATTTAAGCCGACCTTATACATTTCGAGAGACACGTTTCGCCAAATCCATGACATGATATTTACTCTTTCAAATTTCAATAGTTAATTATGCGATAAATTGTTTACTATTGAATCCAGCCAAATGCGCACAAAGTCGACTATTTAAAGAGCATTGAGAATTAATAATAAATGAAACTACAAATACGCATAAAATCATGAATATAATATTTGTAGAGGGTCTAACAATATGGAAATGTATTTTTAATTGCGATTGCATGTTGAAGAGCGTTATGCGAATAATAAAATCAATTCAGTAAACATGAAAATTATGCGAATATTTAACTAGCTTACCATAGCTCTTATCTATAGAATCATAAAATATATTGAACATTTTCGATTAAATTCGTAGTCATGTTAGACGGTGTCGTAAAACTTAAATAACTCTCTGGGTCAACGCATAATAATATTATATATGCAAAAGTTGTAGAAATTTGCATTGCGCAAATAAAATCAACACATCCAATTTAAATAATCCATAATAAAATCAAAAGAGAACAACAAAACTTTATTCAAGTCAACTCGCAAAGTGAAAAACTTTGTGAAATTGCTAGAAAACATTTTGATTAATTGTTTATAAGCAATTGTTATCACTTTCAGCAAAGAAACTATAACAATAACTTCGGTCATTTCATTCAGATGCATCTTCTGGGGATTCAACTGAAAACCAATTTAAAACACATTGCTAGAATGGGAGTCAAGAGGCAGCTCGCACATGAAACGAAAATCAGTAAGTCAGAAATTAAAAGCCTGCCTCTACTTCTGACCACTCAACTACAGCATTTATGGGTCAATTAAGTCGGGATGGGAAGCATCTTGAGGAGAACATTTGGCCAAGTGTTTTCAGGGCTGCAGGCTCTTCGATAATTACGTACTTTCCCCACAGAGGCATGTGCAACCTGTTGGCGAGCAGCGGTGGCAAGAACATCTTCATTCCGCTAGCAGCGCCACACTGAACTGTTACCAGTTGGAGCACATTTTCTTGTGCCACATTCGCATCGTGTGGATGCTGTGCTCGTTGCAGCAGCGAATGACGAGTCTGCGCCTCGTTGTGCTCGCACACTGGGAACAGCTTGTGGGTGGGAACAGTTCGCGGCATCGCTGTCTAACAACATGTGTCTGTCTGACTGTTTTCGTGGTCAGGTCGAGTCTGGTCTGGTTAGGGCAAGGGCCAAGTGTGCATTCCAGATAATTCGGCTGATAATTAACAGAGTTGGCGATCAATCTTCTCTCCCGGGGACAGTGGCAGTTAGGACAGTCACTGAGCAGTCACAATGAAGCCGATTTTAAATGCCCAGCCACAAGTCAGCTCATAATAATGAAATATTATTAAACGCATGGGAAATTGCGTTACCCCTTTACTCTAATGCTTCCGATTCAGCAGGAACGGGAGCTGGAGCTGGAGCTGGAGCTGGAACTGTATGCGGCTCGAGTGTCCGTTCGGCTGTGCGTCCGTGCGCAATTGTGGGATTAGCCTAATGAGGTGTGCAGGGCACCCACTGACCGTCTGATTGATGGTCATGATTATTCAGCCTGACAGGCTTACCAGTTGTCCAACTTCGTGTCGTCGTCATTCCCCCCGCCGGCCCCTTGGCCCCCTTCGGTCACCGGCCACAACTGCAAACACTGCGATGAATTTTATCTGTGCTATTCGAACCGAAATACATTTTGGTCGAAACCAAATGGCCCGTCGCCCCAGGCTCTCTCTCGCTCTCGCTCTCTCTCTCTCTCTCTCTCTCTCTCTCACTGCATGTGTAAAATTACCTTATTTGAAATGCAATTTGCTGCATTAGGCGGTAAGCAAGGAGGAGGCGGGGGGCGTGGTTGCAACGACAAATTTGCATATTTTCAACGAATATTTGAGCATTGCCTCCAGGGGCTTCGTCGCATTCTTACAACCCTTTTTGGGACTTTGGCTTTGGCATTGGCTCACCTGCGAAATATTACACGTGGGCGGCTACTGGGAGCTGGGCGACCGTTTTGGGGTCTGTGGCTGGTTGTGGGTTTGGCGTGCCAACCTGTTATTGCCGTCGTTTTATAGCCGTGATGGAGGGCAAACAGCAAACGCTTGCTCCAAGGTTCCATTAGCCAAATGTTACGAGTAGATACGAGTATTCGTGCTCATACTCGTCTTTGGCACGGTGAATATTGCGCCCTAAGTGGTTGCCATTAAATTCAATGTTGTGATCAAAGTTACCTTCCAAGGAGTACAAGTTTCTTCACTTAACAAATAAGCCAAAATAGAGAAATGAGCATCAATTTGGCCCTGCCCAAAATTGGAAATCACCACTCAACAGTTTATCCATTATTCGCGTCGTAAATTTTGCAACACAAACCAAAATTATGGTCAATATTCCCAGGGGCAAATAATTATATTTGTAGTTTTTACTGTGGCAAAGTACTTTAAATTTAAGTGCAATCGATTTATTTCGAGATTAATGAAACTTCAAGCGCAGAATTTACACTGACAGACAGCACATTAATAAATCTTTCTGCTTTATATACTATATAAAACGGAATTCAATTCACTGAGTCCTCCCTATCTAATAGAGAGGATAAACTTTAATTTATTGACAAATATAGTATGTTTATTCATTCTGAAATATTTTAAAATTTATAAAATAATTAAAAGTGATTCGCTGTCGCTCTAATAAATGGAAATTTATTAGTTTGTCCATCAATTGTATTAGGTTAATTTAATATATTATTTCTAAGAGTAAAAAATAAATAAATATTTATTATTTGAAACAAATTTCCACAGATCACATATTTTGTCATCAAGTAGAAATTCAAATTAATTTAGAGTTATTCTTTTGGTAATCGTAATTTGATTAAAAAATATCCTTAAATTAATTTTACTCTACCCTGCTTGGCTCGCAGCTTCGTCAGCATTTTTATATAATTGTTTGTATTTTGTTAACTGCCCAGCCATTTGGTGTGATAAGCTGTCCGAATGGGCTAAGAAAATGCACTCATAAATCCATAAATGCAGGAAAAATATTTTAATCATCGTAGAAACAACCAAATAATATCATTTCAATATTGGTTGCACTAAATCTGTCAAAAATAAAGGAATGCCAAAGGATCAAGAAAAGCAGAAGAAGTTGCTGCTTATTAAGCTAAACACTTTGATCGAATGCAAGAAGACAAAAAAGTAAAACAGAAGAATATGTTAGATTTGAGGCGTAAGAGTGCCAAAGTAAAGCAGAAGCAGTTTGCTAGTTAAAGCTTAGAGTAAAGCAGAAGACGTTGCTACAAAGCAAGAAAGCGACAAAGTCAAGCAGAAGAGAATGCTACTTTTGCCGAAGAAGATGTAACAAGCAGAAGTTGATGTTAGTTTAGCAGAAGCCGTTGCTAGTTACTCCTATGAGTAAAGCAGAAGACGTTGCTCGAATGCAAGCACACGAAAATGTATAGCAGAAGACGTTGCTACTTTTGAGAGGTACGAATGGGAAAGTAAAGCAGAAGAAAGAGCTGGAAAAGCGAGAGCGAGAGCGAGCGAGTGCACGCTAGTCGAATTTCACAGCAAGCGTTCGCTGATCGTGTCTCGCACACACACAGACATATGAAAGTCGATCTTTGACTGTGTGCATGCGTAGGTGAAGTTTTGTATACTGTTGTTGTTGCTGCTGCCAAAAAGAGCACATCAACAAGTGAGTGAGAGTGCGAAGAGTTAGAGAGAGAGTGAGAGAGAGAGAGTGAGAGAGAGAGAGCGCTGACAACTCACATATACACTGATTGACTTATTTCTGAGTGTGTTGGTGAACGTTATTATGCTTGTTTGTGAATTTCAATCGTAAATTCAATTTAAAATGTTAAACTTGCAGATGGAATTATGAGAATCGCTTTCTAGCCGGCGCCATCGTAGTTTACTTTGAATTATTGTGAAGGAATGGAGCACCTCTAGGCAAGAATAACAACTTTCAACTAGTTATGCATTTTAGCAAAGTTCATAATTGTGTTACTTAATAATGAGGTCCTTCAAATCTTTGATACCAAATTGCTCTCAAAATTAGGTGACGGAACAGAGTGTTGTGCCATGTACAATCGGGGAATGGGCAACATTATTGAGGAAGAGACATCATGAAATATGAAGGAACATTTCCGAAGTCGAGAAGTTTTAATTGCTTTTCCGCATGCAACTTCTGGGCACTTGCAACAACAGCAGCACCTAAGTAGAATTTGAACTAGCATCCATCCGCCACGTGTTTTGGGGCACAACCCAGCACACACACGCACACACACACACACGCACACTCTTATGAATGTTGTGCAGCAGCCATATTTAAGAAGACATGCTCCCAACTGCACAACAACTTTGATGAATATGTAGTCGAGGTTGTGTGCATAAGCAAGCCATAAAGGAGACACAGCAGCTGGAATGTCATAAAGTTGACAATGCTTAAGGCTTACAGGCGTCCCCGGGCCACACATCCTACTGCCACTGCCACTGCCACTGCTGAATGCTATGCAGCATAACAAAACCAGCATAAATTATTTATACCTTAATCAAACCCGACCTCTGTCTAGTTGGCACTGCTCTGGCTTCGGGTTCTGCTGTTGGGTGGGAGAAAACTTCATTGTTAACTTGACAACTTTACTTGGAAATTGGATGTTAATTACTACAACTCGTGTGTGCATTTGCCCCACATCCGCTTGCCGTCTCCATCCTCCCCCTTCGCTCTCTTATCAAACTCGTAAATTGTGTGTGTGTGTGTGTGTGTGTGTGGGGGGTGTGTAATAATATAATATACGATAATATAAATATTTCATTTAACCAACTGGTTGAAATACGCTTTGCTATTTTGTTTCTTGTTTCGGTATTCTGCAAGTTTAATGTGATAATTTTTCATTCAAAGCCAAAGCTTTTTCTATCCTTGCCCTGAGGGGGAAACTAGAAACTGGCTACTGGCAACTAGTAACTGGGTAACTGCCATTGGCTCGATAACAACGCCATAAAGAATTGAATCCAGTTCTGTTCCTGACACTTATGGAGCTGCCCAGCAGGATGTATAGAATTCCGTGAACACGTCGTAATCATTTACACTAGTTGTCATCGTTGAGCGCTGAAAGCTGAGTTGCCTGTCCTTCGTTTCCTTTACTTTATTTTACTTTAGTTTCACCAAGTCACCAACACCAAACCCATATCCTTATCTCTTACCTCAACCCTAGCAATAACCCCAAGCTCATTCGCTCGCCGGCAACATCAGCTCTAGTTCTTCTTACTTGTAGTTGTCGTTGTCGTTGCTGTTAGTCGTTGTTGTCGTTGTTTTTATCTTGTTCTGCCCTGGTATTGTTGTTGTTCTCATTCGTATCTTGGCCACATTGTTGACTTGCCATAAAAACACCGAGCAAAAAACAGATGCAATGCACGTGGAAGCATCAAGCGTTGCAATTTCGCAAATTGTCTTGAAATGCAAGAATGCATTTCATTCGGTTTGCCCAACACAGACCCCCAACCCATTCCATTCACACTGCCATCTTACTCCCCCTATTTTTAGCAGCTGCCTCGTCCTCGTACCCATGCCTCATTTGCCCCAAAACCACTTTGCCACCCAGTTGCCAGTTGCCAGCACGCACCACAGCTGCTGTTGCACCGCAGGCGGCTGCTACCCAAAATTATGAAAGTGGGCTGAGCGAGTTTGTGAAATTTACAGAGACACAAATCATAAAGCAACGAGGGCAGTTCAAGTACACTAATCAAAATAGGTATAAGATAAAGTACATTTTAAAACATTTTAATATTGGCATCGTTTTAAAGTGATTATTTAAATAAGAAGATGTAAGTATTGTGAGATGTCTAACATATTATATTAAAGAAGTATTGAAAAAATAATAAAGCATCTATTTAAATGAATTAATATATATTTCAATCAAATATTTTGTAAATACAAAAAATAAGAAAAAACACGATAGTAAATAATTAACAATATATTTTCAATTTTAATTGTATACTTGATATTGAATTGAAAAGAATAATTGAAATTTAATTTAATAAAGCCTTTTTTCTGTGGAAAGTAGCATGATATGAAATAGACATAATACTGAATAATGAATTTCAATTAAATAAATTAACTTTATAGCATATACTGATAATATATACAACGTAATTCACTGCTTGAACACTCAAGCCATTGGGCAGCCCTCGTTGCAGTCTAAGTATGTTATGCATGAACAAAATTAGTCACTTTGTGTGTAGGTCAGCAATTAAAGCCGAAGCGTTAGTAGAAAATGTGCGATGTCTGAGAAAATTGTGAAAATTCCACAAGTACGAAGCGTCTCTGCTCTGGCATTGCTCCATATGTGAAGCTCCACAATTGTAAGTCATAAAAGTATGCTCATGTAGCATAGAGTGTGTATCTGAAGCGAAATTGGCAACTTTAAGGACACACCAGAGCACTCGCAGCTCTTTAGATACTGCTGAAGTGGAAGAGAACTTCTAGTTACAGAAAAGCAATTTAGCTAAATGCGCTTATTGGCATAAAATATAATAAATAACCACACCACGAGTACATACACCAAATATTCTCTCAACTACTCTTGCACAGTACTTAGAATATGAAGAGCCGGGAAACAAAAGGGGGCAAAGGCTGCTTGCTTAATCTCGGAACTCTTAATTGAAATCAGTATTCTCCTTCTATTACAAGTAGTTAGCATTGGGAACAGCTGCTGGCTCACACAACTTACTTACAATTTTCTGCTACTCTCCAAGACCAAATTAAAGAACGCAAAGATCAATAATTTCCCCAATTTGGGAAAAGATTCTTTTCCTTAAATAATGTATGCAACAGTATCAGGTTCTGTTGATGCTCTTACGCATCAAAGAGACAATGCGGATTTAATAAACAGGAATGCAAACTCATTATAATTATAGATTTTACCATTAGCTCAGGGACACTTGCAACCTTAAGCATGACATTTAAGTGTGCTTCTCCGTTGACCTATTTCGATGTGGGTTAAATTACAAATGTTTATTAGAGTGATGCAGCAGATTCTAGTTTGCCAGACAACTAGCAAATACAAGTATTTAATTTATTATTCAATTTAGTTGAAAGCCCTGTGCAACTTGGTCTTCCTCGGATTGAATACCTCTTTTGTCGAGTGACCACTGAATAATAGGGGCTTTGAGACGAATCCTTTGGGATGGAGTTCTCTAGTATGCCAGATGTTCTGCTCTTGAACTGCATTGTCATCGATGGGATGCTGTTTGGTCTCGGCCAGCTTGCCACGCTTCCAGGCTATAAACTCCGAGATGGGCTTCAAAACAAGAAAATAAAACATTTCCGCTAACGAGATTACGCTGAATCCCATAAACAGACCCATAACACCCCCAATATTTGCTGGAAAGACAAACGAAACTATTCGTTTATCATCACACAAACAACACAATCGTTTACTTACACAGGAACTCGGTTAAGCCTATATAAACGTTCTTCATGCTGCCGTAATAGACTGACTCCCTGTAGTACAAGTTCACGACTGCAATGTTGTCCAGCAAATACGATTTGTTCATGGAGGCAACAAGTGAGTTTGCAATGCGAAAATCCCGTTTGGCAAGGGGGAAATATAAAGCATCCGCCAGGTAGGACAGATCAAAGCAACCAGGCAAGCATTCCTTGCGACACTTGAAAGTTTGGGCGGCATTCTCCAGACGCGTTGCCCGCCGTATACAGATCGTATCGCCCACAGCACAAATGCTGGCGTTCCGATAGATGTGCGGATACTTGTGGGGAATGCAGGCACAGGCGTCGTAAAGGAACTTGGCAAAGCATTCGTTCTCGCAGTTGCGGCGCGAGTAATGGTTGTGATACAGCAGCTTCTTCTCGTCCATAAAAATGCACTGGCGACTGTTGATGGCTATGGAGCGAATGCTGGGCATGGCCTCTGACCTGCTGACCTCCAGGCGAAAGTTCATCTCGTAGCCAATGCCAACGACAAGTCCTTCGTCCTTCATATCGGGCGTTGTTATGGGGTTGTGAAACAGCAGCTTAAAGTGTGCGGATTAATTTAAATTGCAAATACTTTACGAACGATTGTCCAACAATTTACTGACTGACCTTAAAACCGGGTCCATTTGTAGAGGAACAGAAATATTCATTCAATTGGGCATCAAGCACAACACTAAAGCCCATTGTTATGCCAGCGCCTAGGGAAAAATTAAAGGATTATCTCTTAAGATCTATATGATATATATGTATATGATGTTGTGATTACTGCTTCAATTAATAAGTAATGTAGAGATTGGAAATTTGGTAAAATAAATTAAATAGGCTTACCCACAGCAGGACGCGGATAAAACCGATTGGGCAAATCCTTGGGATAGCCAAGCTCTGGATCCCAGGGCACAGACTCATAGCCAAACGGAGAGCTTATATTTCTACTGCTAATTAAAAATAATGTCATATCGGTTTGATTGGCTTTAATGACACTGTAGTTATTTTTTTTTTAGCACTTACAACCGCTTATAAAGTCGCTCTGGTGGCAGAAAATTGAAGACACAGCAGAGTCCTTCGTCCGTGACTATTTGACGAAACAGCTGCAAGCATTCATATTCAATGGCACTGAATCTGCAATAGCGTAGCATCTGACCACAGGTCTGTGAATGATTCGTCACGAACTCCGAGACTTTCAAGCTATTGTTGACCAAGGATGCGTAGAAGGCAAGGGACTCCGCATCGGCCGTTTCTTCCGTGTCCTCGGACTCGTCGCTGCAGAGAACTTTCAGCAGATCACTCTCTCGTGAACCACTAAATAAAGTATTGCAAATTAAGTTTACAATAATATAGTAGACCAGTACTTACTCCATGTAATGCGCCACTTTGCTGCGCTGCACCTGGTTCATGTTGCATATGGTGATGGCTGGAAAAGGCACTTTCAGGATTGAAGTGGCATGCGGACTAATACCTATGATTACTGGAGTGCTGTTCCACTTATCGTAAATGTTAGATATCAATTGGAAAGTCAGCACAAAAGCCACCACAAAGGCAATGAAAAAGAAGGACCTTTAAATTCTTAATTAATGACGTAAAAAAGGTTTGATTAGATCAAATTACCTTTCCCAGATGCTTAGGGTGGCGTCGCCCACAAATTTAAGTCCATGGAGCCCAGTTTCCTTAAGGAAAACACTCAAACTTTTCTGAAAACTCTTCAGCAAGAACAAATGAGTCTTTTGTTTGTTCTGTTTGCTTTCCATGGCGACAACTAACGAATTTTTCATTGTGAAAGTCCTGCTTATATACGTGTATTAAGCTAAAAGCAATTATGTTTCACACTAACTAATTAGCCGCAACTAATTAAAGAGAGTTATCTGGAAAACAATTAGAGCATTCGATTGATTGAAATGCTTTTAGCATTTTACCCGATTAATTTGTGGTTTCATTTGCTGTGACTTATATACATATGTGATACTGTGCCCCTAGGTTAAGTCCATTATCCTGACATAATACTAGTTGAATTAACGTTTGAATTGTCAGCTGGTTAATTCAAAGGATTAGTTGTTCTACATTTTAGAGGTAATTATGGCAATTTGTTCTGCACATTAATAACGAATTACTTTGCAGATTTGTTTATTATACAGATAAATTCTTGTTGAGTATGCATAATTTATAAATGGTATTATTTCCAAATTCAAATAAATAGCATTGTAATAATGATTTTAAAACGAAGTTCAAATACGTCTTCTGATGACTTAATGCGTATTATCTAATATTATCCTTATCTATCTGTCAGACTATGTGCATTTATTTCTCTAATCAAAAGTTTTCACATAAATACAACTACAAAACATGTATGTACAAATGTGGGTTAGTTTTGTGATAAGAAAAAGTTATGTATGGATTGTTAAATACTTTATTTGCTTAAGCGCTTATCATTAAACTGATTGGTTGTAGCTTCATCTGCTCTGAACAAACATGTGTGAGTGTTGTTCCCAATATTTCGAGACATTCTTGTTGAGCCAGCAGAAGCTTCATATAATTAGACTAGCAGCTTCCCCCGCGTTTAAGGAAACAAAAACATAATCATTTTAATCATTGTTTTAAATTTGAAGCCCTCCGTTTTAAAGCATTCAACCGCTTCTTAGCAAGCGCCTACTAAAATCGCCTTAAAATTATTGTAAAGCTATGAAGATTATATGTGCTTCCGTTTTTGCACTAGTTTGATGATAGCTGATAATAATCCTATAGCCGACCCAGTCCCCCTAAAGAGGTTTTGAGGCACGTTTTCTGCAAAGCGGACTTTTTTCGTATGCACGCAAATTGAGTCGATTTCATATTTTGAATTTTTTTTATTTTTATTTTCAACGCGTATACGTCTGGAATACAAGTGTGTTTTAGAAATCACTTCTAGTTTATCATTTGAACGAAACCAACACACCAGTATTTTCCAAGATTTAATTTTTAAACAAATTAAAAAATTTTAATATATAAAAGTTGTGAAGTGAAATTCGCAAGCAATAGTTATTGAATCCCAATAACATCAATTGTGTTTTTTTGTCACCCATCAGTCATTTTTTTATTTAACTGTGATTAAAGATAGTTAGAGTAATTATTTCGCATAATGGCTTCTTAGTTGACGTCCAGATGATCATCTCAACTTTGTGTGTAAACTGCAACAGCGTATATTGCTATGTCAGTGTCCACAAACTACTTTGCATATCTGATTATGGTTGTAGTTTTTTCTGATTTGAACAAACATCTGTTTTCGTAATGTTACGACAAATCTTGTTGTGGCGGCAGAAACTTTTATACAATTAAATATCTGATATTTATGAGCACTTCACACCTCATTATTATCAATGTTGTTGTATTCTATCGTATCAACATTGTGCCTCAGTGCAAGTTTATTGTGTATTGTTGATAAAAGCAAAAGCTTTCGGGGGAAAGCTCAAAGCTGCTTGCTACACGTGACGTTCAACTGGTTTCTGAGAGAGGGTCGGCCGGGTATCAGCTGCTTCAGTTCCATTCGAGTCGGTTCGCCATGAAGGTGCGACGCAATCCGCTGCCCCGACGGATAGTCGATGCACTGTGCTACCTCGTCATCGGCGTATTCTTGCCAATTGTTTTCATATTCGAGATTGTTGTCGTGCTGCCAGCGATCCATGAGCCGGGTGGATTTCTACACACCTTTACTTTCCTCATGGCGATGTTTCTGTTATTCAACATCAAGTCCAACATGATTGCGTGCATGGTGATTGACACAAGCGTCGAGAGTGAGTAATATAGTCCAAAGTAATATCGTCGGCTTGTCGATCAATCAACTGACTCGCTTTCAGGCAACCGCAGCGACGCGCCGCCCGAGGGCGCCGTGGAGCGTCTCGGCTGGCGGCATTGCAGCACCTGCGACCGTTTAGCACCTCCGAGATCGTGGCACTGCAAAGTGTGTGGCGTCTGCATATTGAAGCGCGATCATCATTGCCTCTTCACTGCCTGCTGCATTGGCCAGCACAACCATCGGTTCTTCATGTGCTTCACCTTCTACCTGTTTGTGGGATCCGTCTACGCGCTCAGCTACAACTCGTACTACATGTGGGTGCTCAATGGAGCCACCTATTGCAGTTGGTTGACAGCCATCAAGCTGGTTTGTCCCATGTTCATGCTGGTGCTAGGCAACTTCTGGACGAATCTGCAGCTGCTCTTCTATAGCCTGAACATTCTTGCACTGCTCTACTCGATTGTGATACTGATCTACCATGTGCCCATCGTGATGCGCGGCGAGGTCTGTGCGGAGAGCGGCAAGCAGCACGACTATAATAAAGGACTCTTCGCCAATTTGCAGAGTGTTTTTGGCAAGCGATTGCACCTGGTTTGGCTCTCTCCGCTGGTCAAGAGCGAACTGCCGAATGACGGCTTCAGCTGGAACACGGAAAATAAAAAGAACAGCTAGCTGTGGAAATTAGACAGTTTCAATATTTTCTTATAGACTGAAAATACAAACTAAGACTACAACACTAATTTATGCAAATTTATTACTACGTCTTCATCTGAGCCTATTTCGAAATTTTGATGTTAAAAGTGGACCACGTTATAAATATATTATTCGCAAGAATGCAGTTGCGACGTAATCCTTTGTCTCCAAGGCTAAGCGAAATCTTTTGCTACCTTTTAATAGGTTTACTTCTGCCTATAGTGTGTATATACGATATCATTATTGTGCTGCCAGCGATCCATGAGTCGGGCAGTTTCGCTTATTTCTTCGTCCTCCTGATGATCATCTTTCTGTTGTTCAACGTGGAAGGCAACCTCTTGGCCTGCATGCTGGTGGACACTAGTGTAGATCGTAAGTAGCTGTAGATCGAGAAGCATCTATCACACTCGCTTCCATTTCAGATCAGCGCGTTCGGCCACCGCCAGACGACTCGGCAGAGCGGCTCATGTGGCGACATTGCGACGTCTGCGATCGTTGGGCTCCACCCAGATCTTGGCATTGTAAGGCGTGCGGCATCTGCATATTGAAACGCGATCATCACTGTTCGTTTTCGGGCTGTTGCATAGGCCACCACAATCACAGATATTTTTTCTGCTTTCTGTTGGGCATGGCGATCAGTGCATTATGCGCTATGGCTTACAGCACGATCTATATAGGAATGCATTTTCAAACCTACTGGAAAGTGCTCAAGGATTCCAATTTTCCAATGCTTCTCTTTACTGATCCTTGGATCTACTTGCAACTGTCTATCCATGCGATGCACGTTATAGCTTGCATCTTCCCGATCTGGGCATTATGCTTTCACTGCCCCATAGTGATGCGTGGTGCAGTCTGTGCAGAGAAGAAGGATACCTTGTCTCCATATGATTATGGAATGATGCGTAATTTACAAACTATTTTTGGCAAGCGTATGCATCTGATTTGGCTCTCGCCGTTGATCCAAAGTGAATTACCCGATGATGGCTACACTTGGGTGTCAAACTCTTTGAAGAAGAGTTAACTGTAGCTCTACATTCAAATCAATTCACTTTTCAATTCTATACACATTTCTAAAAAATTCTATAAAAGTTTAAATAGAAATGAGGCTTCGTTCAAATCCATTTCCCCGACAACTTGGCGCAATCTTTTTGTTTCTAACTGTGGCGGTGCTCGTGCCCCTTGGCTGCATCTACAACATTTGCATTGTTTTGCCGGCCATTCATGAACCAGGCGGATTTCCACACACATTCACGTGTCTCTTGGCCATATTTATGTTGCTCAACATAGAGGGCAATTTCCTGGCCAGCATGATGACTGATACCAGCGTTGACTGTGAGTATTCCAACAAATGTTCAGTCTGCACTCTTACGTTTATACGCCATTCAATTAGTTGAGAATTGTTTGCCACCTCCAAATGGCACCAAGGAGCGTTTGGAGTGGGCGCATTGCCAGATATGCGATAAGTTAGCGCCTCCCAGATCCTGGCATTGCAAACTCTGCGGACAGTGTATATTGAAGCGCAGTCATCACTGCGGATTTACAGGGTATTGTGTGGGCCATCAGAATGAAAGATACTTTACGTGCTTCGTGCTATACACAGTTGTTGGATCTGTCTATTCAATGATCTATAATGCGATTTACATGTTGCGATTTAGAATCTATTCGAAGTTGTTCCTTCACGTGCTTGCAGCTCACATCTGGATTTGGAGCGAATTGACATTTTGGGCATATCTGCAATTGTTTATTTTCGGTCTCAACATTACCTTACTGGGTTTGTCCATTGCTGTATTAATTATGAAAGCGCCATCGTTGTGGCGGGGTCAGGTCTGCTTTGCGAAGCAACAGCAGTCCGCATATAATAATGGAGTTATTAACAACTTGAAAAGCGTTTTTGGCCTACGCATGCATGTCGCTTGGCTATTTCCGACCGTCAACAGTCCATTGCCAGAGGATGGTTATAACTGGAAAATTATTGCAAAAAAACCTTCGGAAAATTAACAAAATAATAAATAATCATCTAGTAAAAAAAAACATCTGAAAATTTACCAAGTAATAAATAAACAACAAATAAATAGATATACTATATTATTTTTGTTCAATTATTGTCAGGCAAAAAATCTTATTCTTAGCATGATATAATAATAATAGTTTTCTAAAGTCATATAAACATTCTCAAACTGTCAAAATTGAAAAAATTCTTACAGAAATTTACAAAAATACTGTATGCATGAAGTTTCGACGCAATCCTTTACCTCGACAGCTCGGGGAAGGTTTGTGCTTCCTTGCAATAGGTTTGCTCCTGCCTGTCATTTTCGTATACGAGATTCTATATTTGCTGCCGGCGCTCCACGAGAAAGGTAGTTTTGCTTATATCCTCAACCTGCTTATAGGCATTTTTTTGGTACTTAATATTGAGGGCAACCTGGTTGCATGCATGATCATTGATACCAGTTTAGATCGTGAGTTTGTATTCAAGTTAAAATAGAAAATAAATATTGTATATTCTCTTCTTTAGCTGATCGCGCCAAGGAAGCAACTAATGACAATGGATTCTTTAGAGATTGGAAGTATTGTAATCACTGTAATCAATTGGCACCTCCCAGATCCTGGCACTGCAAACTGTGTGGTGTCTGCATTTTGAGACGTGATCATCACTTCATGTTCTCCGGATATTGTATAGGCCATCAAAATCATAGATACTTCATGTGTTTCTTGTTCCATTTGATGGCGGCTTCTGTCTATTCCAGCGTCTACTATTCAATCTATTTTTGGAGAATAACTGGCTTTAAATTCATATTTCTCAGCTTGATAGGCAGTTTGTTGGACTCTTGTCTAACAATTTTGTATGTCATCAACTTGATTTTAATGGCCCTTGCATATGCTGCACTTCGGCATTATGTGCCCATGATGATGGCAGGCGAGGTATCTGGTGAGCATGAGAAGAACCTGAAAAATAAATATAATTATGGACTCAATCACAATCTGAAAACTGTACTTGGCCAACGAATGTATTTAGCTTGGTTGTTTCCTACGATTGAAAGCAAGCTGCCTGAAGATGGTTACACCTGGAACGAACCGACGAACACTCAAATACAACGAGTTCAATTGGAGCACTAGTTATAAAATATATTTTACCAAAATATCAACACGAAAAGTTTCAATAAACATATATTTATTGGTGGTATTAAAAATAAATCATATTTGAAATTGAGAAAGACCATAAATGAGAACTGTTACCCTTGCACTTCGTCTTTTGGGTTCATCCGAATGGAATCTCCTCATACGTAATGTTGTAAAATTGAAGCCAATGCCACCTCGCATTATCTCAGTCCGAACACCCGATTCGAATCGGCTCTCGTCAAATACCAATATAAGATTAATTCTAAACTTCTGCAGGACCTGGTCCTTGCCATTCGGTTAATTATACAATCGAAGAATTAATAAATTTACTTACTTTTTGTGGTCTGTCGACATAGTCCATATAGTGGACCGCACTCTTCCAATGTATCTCGACTTCATAGATGGGTACTGCAGCAGGATGTTGATAACCAAACTGAATGGAGAACCCATCAATTTCAGAAACAATTTCAAATACATAAATGGTGCAAATTGACAGTAGTGTCAGGGAAGACATTATCATTGCAATCAAACTATAAATGACTGCAAACTAAAGTTTCTTTATCTCAAAATAGTTATTCTTATCAATTTAGGTATCATTACTTAGATCAAATTTTGCGACAATCAAACCTTGCATGTTAATTGATATGATAAGTGAAGAGTGAATTAGGTTAATTAAATTAAACGACTGCATAGTATTATGTAATATTAAGAAATATGTTACACTCAATGCGTACATTGTGTATACTAAACCATTTAAATATTTATCCACCTTAAACGAACGTTATTACCAACGATTCAAAATTCAAATTTTGAAATGTGCAAGTAAATCGATTGGTTTAGCTTGCGCTATCAACCGACTTATTTTTGTTATCGATATTCAACAGCTGTTTCGCAGAGTGACCATTAATTCATATTTTAAAGGTATATTTCGAAACTAGAGCTACGGCCACGCTATTTGCAGCTCTTATTTAATAATAACACACGTTCCGCGAGTTGCTTCACTAACTTTAATTACAAATTGTCAATTAAAATGTTTCGCAAACAGTTTGGAAGCTTGTCGCGGATATCGACGCATTTTCAGCGGAATGCCATAGCATCCAGTGCGTCCAGTCGCACCGCTGAAATGTCCACGAATGTGTCGCCGGCTTTGGATGCTTCTGCTCCTCCGACCTTAGACGAGTTTCGCACAGCTGTCGCTAATCCTGGCGAGCACTCGGCGACGCAGGAGGCCAAGTTCTATACGATACCTGTGGAACAGAAGAAGCAGATCTTTACGGGCGGTGGCCTGCCAAAGCAGTACGAGCAACAGATTAAGACCTTCACCGAAACGTGTCTCATGGTGCGATCTCCTGGCTTGGAGCTGCTACAGTACATCAAGAACTCTGATCTCAGCAAGCCAGCTGTGCGCTACGTGCTCTATGGTGATAATGGTGTAGGCAAGACGTTAACGATGGCCCATGTCCTGCACTATGGCGCCCTAAACGACTTTGTGCTGGTTCATGTGCCTTGGGCGCCCAATTGGATGAAACGACCCAAGGAGGCGGCTAATGCATCCGGCCAAGAGGGCTTCATTGATCTGCCTTTCGATGCGGCCGCGTGGCTAGTGCACTTCAAGAATCAAAACGCGCAATTGCTGCAAAAGTTGCAATTGAAGACGAGCAAGGAATACGTGTGGAGTAAGCGAGAGAGCACGCCCGCTGGGGCTTCTTTGATCGAACTGGTAGAGCATGGCATTGCACGTATTAAGTACGCTTCGGAGACTACTGCCGCGCTGATCTCGGAGCTGAAGCAACTGGCTAACAATAAGCAATGCAAGATAATGGTTGCCATCGATGGCTTCAATGCCTTCTTCCACCCCATCACTCGCATCTTCTCCGATAACAAGCAGCGTGTGTCGCCGGATCGCATAACGCTCACACAACCCTTCCTGGACATCACCAGCTACGACTGGACGAACGGTGTTTGCATTCTGTCCGTCGATAAGATCGCCATGACCGAGGGCTTCATGGATTCCTATATGCCACGCTATCTGCTGGGTAAGGAGGGCTTCGAACACTTGGATCCATTTGTGCCCATTCATGTTGAGAACTATACCGAGAAGGAATTCATGAGCTACATCAACTACTACTTGGATCGCCACTGGATCTCGAAGACGCCGCCAGGCTTTGAGAAGCAACTGAAGTTTATGAGCAATATGAATCCTTACACACTGATGCAGCTCGTGAGAGGATTGTAGATGGGTTAAATGGCTAAATCATCCTTGATACTTGTTGTTAGTTTATATACTGTAATTAAATAAAGTAAACGAAATGATAAAATTAATCACTGAATATGCGCTGTTATGAAACTGGATAGAAAGTTGTGGAATTTCTACCTATTTTATTGTCATATTCCTTAACTATCAGAACAGATATCAGAAAATGGGTACAGCGAGTACTTCGAACCGTGATGAACTCTTGATACTTCGAATCGAATCCAATACAATCATTTTTCTTATATATATATTTCAGTATGCTTGTGTGTCTGTCCATTTAAGATTTGAGCTGAGATCGATTTGAGTGCGGGCTGTATAAGAAATAAAAAATGATTTTCATCAAAGTTTATTCAACACATATTCAATTCAAATTGGGAATTTATTTAACGATAATCAGCAATATATAATAATGCACTGTAAAATATAATGTGTATGTGTTATGCGTAGGTGTTTTTTGTGTGTTCGTGAATCAAATGAATAGAAATTTTATGTTTAATCGCTTCAGAAGCTCGCTGTACACACAGTACCAAAAAATCTCACATTCTGTTGTGAGTGTCTACAACATACAAAGATATTTAGGGTTTGTTGTTTCCATTTGTTTTGGTTAAGGAAATGCATAAACAAAAATCGATTCTGCATACTTTCAGGTATGCAGAGCGAATCTTAGGCAATATTTTTTGGTGTGCGGAAGTATTGAAAGTATAAGTATAAATAGGTTTGTTTATCTTGCGTCTCGTTCACAAATAATAACTAAGCTGCAATTTAACATTGTCATCATATTTTGTATGTATATTTGCATAATTCTATTACAATTTTAGTTGCTTTCAACAACAATAACAATAATGTGTGGGTTTTGCATTCTTTCTTATCATGTTCATTAAATGTATTTTTATATGTGTTTTCGTTTTTATATTATTTTTCTGTAGATCTCTTCTCTTGATTTCCGTTTTATGTTGTATGATGTGATAATGCTAAGCTATTTTATGTTGTATTATCGTAGTCATATGATCGCGCTTTCGCCGATATATGTGTAGATTCATGTTTGCATTATTTATTCCTTTTCTTTTCTTTTCAATTTTCTTTCCTTTTTTTTTTTGGTTTATATTTATGTAAATATGTATTGTATGCTTGATTATATGTATGTAGGTATATGTTTGTATGTGCCTCGGTGTGGATGTGATACATCATATTCAACTACACTCAAATACAAATACAAATCAGTTTCGAATCATGGAATTAAACAAAAAATCAAAGTGACAACACAAACTTCTCGACTGTGCAACGTAACAAATAAAAAGCCTCCTAATCGTTGTAAGATTCCATTAACGAAAATAAGTATTTAAAATAATAATTGGAGAGACAGAGAGAGTGAAACGATTCGTACGTATGCATTAAATATGTGTTATATGTGTGTATAAATATGAAATGAAATGAAATGCGTCAGTAGTGAGTGATTATTTAAAAAAAAAAAACAAAACAAAATTAAAAATTCAAGACACCTTGGGGTCCGTCCGAATGACCAATTCACAAAATGCTCGCAGAGCCCAACACACAGCTCAAAAGAATGAATTCAGGGAAACAGTAATCAATGGTAAAATGGCATCTAACGAGTGTCCTCTTCAATCGAAAGTCCAATCATAGTTTTGGTGTTCATGTTCATGTGTGTGTATGTGTGTGTGTGTGTGTCTAGTGTGAGTGTTTGTGTCTGTGTGTATGTGGTGTCTGTTCTTTTGGAGCATTCGTCTACTTAGGCTAGTTTCTTAAACGTACATTCTTTACTCATTTTTCATTTTTATCATTTGTTTTTCATTCTTGTTGTTTTTGTTTTCGTTTCGTTCTGTTTTGGTTTTTCAACTGTTGGTTTTTCACTTTCCAAATCGTGTTACAAGTCAATATGTGTGTGTGAAAACTGTGTGTGTATTTATAATTATTACATCTACCTTTGGAGCAGTGTGTTTATGTTGTGTGTTGTGTGTGTGATTCGGCTTGGCCTAAAATCGACGACCAAAGCCCAATCCGATGGCGTCGCATGCAGATGCATCAACAATGCAACAATGCAACATTTGCTAGGCGGGGCATGCATTTGGATGAGTTGACGATGACAAAATGGTGAACAAACAGCGAGCGGCAGGCGGCGCATTGCTTCTGTATTATTTCTTAACAAATTGATAAGGGGCGGCGGGACGATAATGCCGTATTGGTGGCACAGCGCCACCAATGCCTCCGCCCGTGGCAGCCACAATGCTATTAGTCATGATGCCTCCGCCGGTATTCCCCATGCCGGCATTGCGTCCATTAAAGCTGGCCGCACTCACCACCATGCCGGGCGGCGATGCCCGGACGATTGCCTGTGGCGGCAACGTGGTATGCATGGCGTTGCCCCGCTGGGCAGCTGCAAAAGAAAGCGTACAGATAACGAACTTCGGCAGGGATTTCAGGGACTCACCTGGCACATAGGGCTTTGGCTGGTGGTAGGTGTTGTTATGTGTGTTGTGTGAACGATAATAGACAGTCTCGTCGTTGTGATGATAGTGCGATTGCTGCTGAAACTTTTGTCTGCAACATGGGAGACAAGCGTGAGTGGGAGATGCTCCAATTGGACAACCCGTTTGGGTCACTCACCTGTAGTTGCCGCCAGAGCGATTGTTGCCATTGCCACCAGCTGCAGCCGATTGTTGTTGCTGCTGCTGCTGCTGTTGTTGCTGCTGCTGCTGTTGCTGCTGCTGCTGTTGCAACTGGCGCAGTGTCAGCTTCTTGGCAGACTCGGGGTCCTCCATGAGCTCCCTGTACTGCTCCTGGCGTATGTCGTCGTGCTTGTCGGGTATTAGATAGCGCCTGATCTCGGCCAGAGCGTAGGCAACACGGGCATAGGCCTCAGCGGGTGGTGCTATGGTGGACACCTCAACGTGGAGCGGAAGATTCAGGTGGGCATATTTGGCGTCCGCTGAGTTGCGCAGCTCCTCCTCGCGGGCGCGATCCTTCATGGAGAAGCGGCCTAGAATCACGATCTTACACTGCGTCTCCTCCTGCAGCCGGCGCAGCGAGTTGCCCTTGGGGCCCAGCAGTTTGCCAACATAGTTGAACTTCTTATCCTTGATAGGCACGTGCACCTTCTGCGACAATTTGATCGTCCTCTGCTGATACACGTCGGCGTATTGATCTCTCGTGGGAATGCGCCCATTTAACTGCACTCGCTCCAAGGCTGCAAGATCGATCCAATGTGTACATATGAATAAATATTATGAACTTACATACGGGGTGCAGCAGTGTGTACACACACATGGCGAATCGATTTCATACCTTCGTCAATTAGTTTTACGGCCAATGGAAATTGGTTCTCCATGCGCGATCGCTCGCTCATCAGTTCCTGCATGTATTTCTGGGCCGACTCATTGAGGCGCGCCGGCTGAGCCTTCTCGTTCTCAGCAGCAGCCGCATTGTGTTCGTTCTCGTGCTCTCCATTGCTGGTACCTGCATTTACTGCCGCTGTCGCTGCCGCCGCTGCTGCTGCCGATGACCCTGGGCCCACACGCATTCCGTTTTCCGCCATTTGTGGTGCTTTCCGTGACGGCGCCCGTAGTTAATTGATGTGGCGAATGTTACCAAAAGGAGTCGGCACAGTACGTGGCGCGTTTTATCTAAGTGGCCTCGTCGCCGAGCAGTCGATTCAATTTGAATTTATCAAATATGTTTGCAACCTCTTTGTGGCCCTAATTTTTTCTCTCTTTTTCCATCAAAGTGTGTACATATCTAGCGAAAGAGGCAAAAACGCGCTTTCTTCCATCGCAATGCGTGCCCAGCCCTGACAAGCCCAAGCACGCAATAATGCAACTATCGCTTGGCCAATTTGCATATCTATCGGTCAGACTGACTACGTCGATAGTCGTTGGTATTTTCAGTATATTGCGCGACCATTAATAGTGTATCTTGGAACTTCACTTGCGGTCACCCTGACCTCCCCATACATAAAAGAAAATTTTTTTCGCTCAAATAAAAAAACAACAAATTTAATTTGTACTTTGAATTAATACGTGTTGACCAAAGTTTTGCAAAGCATTCGTTCGCTGTTTCGCATATTTCCACTTAAAAGCCCCATAAAATGCCGCGAGACTACGACAGAGACTACAATGAAGACACCGCCGCCGACTACAAGCGGAAGCGACGTGATGATGAAGCAGCCGGCGCCGGCAGCGCTGCCGATGCTCCAGAAGTGGATGGCGGCCATGGACATGCAACGAGTCACACGCCGTTGCACGACACACCGCAGCTGAACGAGAAGACCAATGCGTACCTGCAGGAATGCCTGATGGAGAAGAAGACGCTCGAGAAGAAGAACATCATAACGAAGCGTTTGCTGGACGACGGTAAGCAAGAAACCCCTTATTGATATGTTCCATCCCTGATTGTTTCTTTGGCATTGCAGAAGTCGAGAAGATACTGGTGAGCGGACGCATTCCAAAGCCCGAGATATACGCAAATGTGTACAGTGAAAAACCAATAAGAGTGGCCCAGAAAGTCCTGTTCCCAATCAAAGAGTATCCGAAATTCAATTTTGTGGGCAAGATACTGGGTCCCAAGGGCAACACATTGCGCCAGCTGCAGGAGGAAACACTGTGCAAAATGGTCGTCATGGGTCGTAACTCGATGCGGGATCACGGCAAGGAGGAGGAACTGCGCAGCTCAGGCAATCCAAAGTATGCACATCTCAGCAGAGATCTACACGTAGAGATATCGACGGTGGCACCGCCAGCCGAGGCATATCACCGCCTGGGCTACGCTCTCTGCGAGATACGCAAATTTATGATACCTGATGCCAATGACGACATTCGCCTGGAGCAACTGCGCGAAATGGACGGCAAGGAGCGAATGTACAAGAAATCTCATCACTACTCCAAGTCATATGGCGAGCATGGCGCCTACAGCACTCGGTAAATACCACGCATATATTTAAGAGAAATGCATTCATTCTCATAGCCATCAATACTAAATTTTTACCCGCTACCCATCTGTTAAAAGGGTATTATATAGAAATGTCCGTCTGTCTGTCTGGCCGTCTGTATGAACGCCTAGATCTCACAGACTATAAGAACTATAAACACCAAATTTGGTATCAGTAATCGTGTTTAACCTACGCAGATCAATTTTGTTTTTGATTTTTGGCACACCTCTTTCCGCCCCCTCAATCGGAAAAAAAACAAACGATAAACGAGAAAACTAGAATCACAAAAAACATAGAAGGTACTCAAGAAACAATTGGAATGGGCAAAAATCTAATGCAATTGAACATTAGTGGTATATTAAGGTTTATTTTCAAATATACATTTGGCTATATTTTTTGAACACTCGTATAAGAGTTGCATCCTCACAAAACTGATGGCGGGTATCTCGCAGCCGAACACTCTGGACTGTGGTTTTCCAACTTGTTAAATAACTTTTAAATATTGGTTGATCTATTATAGCACACCTCCGCCAGCGACATCTAAGCCGAAGGTTTATTCGATTCTCGAGAAAGCGCGATACGTAATGGACGATCCCAACTATGGCATTGTCAAGGCTCACAGGTATGTAAAGAATACCAAAGCATAGCTGGAATATCCTCATGTATTTGCCTGCACTGCAATTGTTTAGGTCGCGGGATCACGAATTATACGACCACCACGGGGAGTACGATCGATATGCGACTCCGCCGCCGACGCAATCGTCGAAACACTCAAGTCATCACGCCCAGTACGACAGCAGCTCGTATGAGAGGGATTACCGCCGTGAGTATCATCCGCACTCGTCTTCCTCATCCTACCCAGCGGCCTATCCAGGTAAGACCCATAAGATTTAGTTAATTCACATCTTTCCCGCAGCAGGACTGTTTTCAAACGACTAATAAATAATCCGCGCGCAACTGTTGAAACCAAAAACCATTTCACTGCGACAAACAGAAAATGAAAGTTAAAAAAAAGAAAAAAAAATAAGATGAAGATGAAGAGAGTAAAAGAAAAGAAAAGATGATGATAATTAAATACCACAATATATATGAAAGTTAAAACGCGAATCGAAATTCAAATTAAATCGGAAGAAGCCTGTCCTCTATATATATTTAACAAGATTTTAAATGCACTATGCCTAATGAGCTGGCGATCAACTTAATTATTGCGACCGAAAATCACAATCTCGATATCAATCTCAAACTCAAACTCAAACTACTACTAACAAACATTCGTACAAAAACATTTCAAACACACATTTAATGCAAAACTATCCAATATTCATCCATCAAATAAAAACCAATTTTACCTACTTGTAAACCAACTGTGATAATACATCAAATTGTAAATTTAATTGACATTTCTGTATGCAAACAAAACCAAAGCAAAAAATAAGCACCAAATCAATTCGAATTCAAATTCAAATTCAAATTAATTAATTATTTACTGGGGGTAGTGCATTCAAAACCGGTTAAAAAATTTTTTTTTTGTATGTATCTTAAGTCAAATATCCAAACAAAAGAAATTTACCAAAATCAAACAAAAAAAAAAACAATGCAGCACAAAGACAAACAGACACTGAAAACGATCTAAACAACAATAAAAATTCTTTTCAAAATAGCAAAACCAAGCAACGGTCGTTCTTCATCGTCATATAGACCAACAACATCGGGCTCGGGATCACATTCATCGGCTCACTATGAAACTGGATCACGTTCTCGTGAAAGCGTGCGTTATCGCTCGGCTCCATATCCAAAAATGCGCTAATTTTCATACTATATATATATTTCACAAAACAAAACAACAACAAAAAAGAAAAGAAAAAACAACCAACCAATCAACAAAGTTAAGAAGTTAGTCTTTCCAGCACCAACAGCGACAAAAAATTCCATTTCAAATCAATGCGAAAACAAAAATAAGAAATACACCCAAAAAAAAAACAAAATATTTAATGTCTAATAATCCAACCAATAATACATCAAATCTATGCATACACTTACTTATAAATATCTACTATAATCGAAATCCAAAACAAAATGATAATGCAAAACCTATTTTATAGTATCATGTTTAAAAATATTTAATTTGTGTTCAAACCCAAAAAAAAAACAAAACAAAACGCAATTCAAACCCACAACAACAAATAATAATAATGCAACAAACATAGGAAACAAAAAAAATGAAATAAAATAAAGAAAGAAAGGAGGAAAGTTTAAAGTATTTGTTCAAACATCGTAAAATACAATTCGCATAATTAGTTAATAATCAGTTACAATCAGCAAATTTTAGACGAAAGACAACAAATCATTATACACACAACACACAAACAAACCCTATAATTATTCTAAAGAAATGTTAGCGTAAGTTTTGGAATTATTTTTCAAATAAGTCTATGAGCAGAACAAATAAACAAACAATAAAGCAAAAATAACAGAAACGCCCAACGACAAAGTAAGTATGAAACGGCTTCAATAAACAAAACAAAACAAAAACAAGAAATTCAAAAGAAAAACTTAATTTTCTCCGGGCTTCGTTGTAAATTCTGAGCGTTCAACGTTGTACACAAAACAAATGCGTATTTTCATGTAACGTCGGTAATTGATCAATATCAATGATAATCCTTAATTGTTTGATATACTTAATTATTATTTATAAATTATAACCTTCAATGTGCGCATTCGAAATAGAATGAATAAAATTTGATATATTTTAACTCTACTTCTCTCACTGTTCGACGAACACTATCCCAAATAAATACCAATTATAATTCAACCAAACCACATGGCGTTTTCTTACACATCAACGTTTATTATCACATAATTGAAATAAATATTTAAAAATTCATGGCACCATCCAGGAACATAAGACTGTCCACGGCCGATATCGCCAGCTCGACGTCTCTCTTCTGCACGGTCTTCTTCTTGGACTGCGCCGTATACGAGAAGGACTCGCGTGCCAACGATTCTATGAACAACTCCACTGCCCGTGTCACGGCAAAGACAGCTTCATTCGATGCTATCTGCAGGTCCGGATCCAGTTTCATTATGTTCCGAATGCGAGCCATCGGCAACTGGGTCAGCTTGGCTTCGTGCTCATGCTCAGCAGACGCCTTGCCACCGTTGCTATCTAAAAGTCGAACTATTAATATAATAGCACATATTTGATAATGGTGTAATTATTAACTTGTTTTGCTGCTGGCCGGATTTGCGAGTTCGGAATTTGTTGTTGCGCCATCTTCGTCAGTTGCTTTCTCATCGTCATCGTTACCGTTGTTGTCGTGCTCCATCGTCTCTTCACTCCTCTCCAACTCCTGCGCCAAATCGGTTTCCTCCGTCAGCTCATTTGGAAATAAATCTTCACTTGCCATTTTGTTTACAATATTTATTTTTTGTTTATTTCTGCTCTATAGTCACAAAACGCTGTCAACTTTGCCGGCGCCAAAAGTATCGATACATCGACAATCGATGACATAGTACAAAACTATCGTTTGCGAAGCCATTTTCGATAGCATGATAAATTTGTTGTGAAGAAGAAGAGAGAGTACGCTGCAAACTATTATACAGAATTTTCACGTGAATTTTTATTACAATCTTTTTGGTCGTTATGGATTCAAGTAGTGAATTTAATGAAAAACCAGCTCCCCACGAGCACCAGCCACGTCTGAACGAAGTGGCCCAAAAGTTTTTGGCCGATTTAGACGAGGAGCGTCAACGTTTATCCGCCGAGTTTCCATTATGCGCACTCTTGATTGACGAAGGTAAATTGTGAAGAAAATAAAATTTAGTTTTGGAATTAGCAATTACTGCTTTCAGCTGTGGATCGTGTTTACTGCACTGGGCGTATTCCCGGACGCGAGTTTTACGCTGATGTCTACAAGCAGAAGCCCATGAAGATCACGCAGAAAGTCTTTGTACCTGTTAAACAATATCCAAAGGTAAATAAATATATAACTATATATTGTGACCAAGAATTTGTTAAGTAAGCGTTTGGCTTGTTTTGTAGTTCAATTTCACTGGCAAAATCTTGGGACCAAAAGGCAATTCGTTGCGTCGCCTGCAGGACGAAACACAGTGCAAGATTGCCATCAAGGGACGCAGCTCGATTCGTGACCGCAGCAAGGAGGAGCAGCTGCGCAACTCGGGAGATCCACGATATGCCCATCTCCAGAAGGATCTCTTCCTCGAAGTCAGTACAGTGGCTACCCCGGCCGAGTGTTATGCCCGCATAGCGTACGCTCTTGCCGAGATCCGTAAGTATCTAATTCCAGACAAGAACGACGAGGTCTCCCACGAACAGTTGCGTGAACTGATGGAAATGGATCCCGAATCGGCCAAGAACATCCACGGACCGAACCTGGAGGCTTACAGGTAAGCATTAGCAGATTGTTTGTAATTGTTTATTAATTTTATTTATGATTGCAGATCGGTGTTTGATAAGAAATTTGGAGGCAGCAGCGGTGCACCGAAATACTTGAACCTTATCAAGAGAACAGCGGAAAATCCGCCCGAGTAAGTTACTTGTAAAGTATAATTTTAAATAATTTTTTAAAGCCACGGATAACGATCTACCCCCTGCAGCGTATGCAATATTTGAGTTTTTGCGTATGTGGTTAATATTTCTTCGATTGTTAATTTGTTGTTGTTATTTCTAGAGCGGAAGAGGCAGAGGAGGTGGCCTACGAATACGATCATAGAATGGCCAAGCGTGGGGCTCCATCTGGATACGAATACACCAAACGTAAGTTAAATAATGGATCAATAACTATGATTTCTTTTTACACCTCCCTCTAGAATTTGTTTCTTTGTTGTGGGCTCTTGGGGCAAAACACATATAAAACTGATCAAATATTAAATATGCATTTCAACCCAAATGAATGACTACAATTAATTTTAAAATAACAAGTTTTCTATTTATAACTTCATATATACTTCTTCGATTTTAATCTCGTATAATATAATACAAAAAATGCATAAATTTTATAGCACGCCCATCAATAATACCAACAAACGCAGCTGCATATAAACGGCCTCAGCCCTATCAAACTGACATGAAACGTATGCGCGAACCACCCATCAAGTCTTATAAACCCAATACGTACACCATACTCAAAAAGTATAAATAAACGAAAGTGATCGAGACAAAAAATGAAATTACATATATATACAATAAATATAATAATAATACAACAAAATGATGTAATAGTTCAAACGAAAAAAAAAAACAAAAACGCAAAAAAACATTAAGAATAATCGTATTAATAAATAATTTATATGAAGCAATCGTTTCAATTTGTTTTGGCCTTGGGCGAAAACAGTTTTGAACAGAATTATCAATGCCCAATGCTAAATAAATATGAATAATAATACATTAATAATATGGAAAATACATACTTATAAAAGTTTTTAATTGACTTCCAATTAAATATGATATGTTCACGTCCCGCTCATTATCGCAGACACTGTAAGTATCTCTCATATTTCTGTCCTTCAAGCGTCGTGAGCAAATCCAAAAGCGAACCCATTACTTTATTACTTTCAAATTATTTACATATAAATAAGTAAAATACAAAAAATACGAAAAAAAACAAATATCAAATAAAATATTTAAAGCAGCTATAAATATATTCGATTATAATAGATACTTAAATAAAAGTCCCTCACATGATTTTGTCACTAGTAATAGAAAATATAAACCGAAATATAAATTATATAACTGAGCCCCGTTTACCCAATTTGTTTATAAACCAAATGAATTTTCGATCACTTTAAATATATTGAAATATCAATGAACAGTTAAAGTTAATAACAACAAAAAATATGCGCATATTACAAATAAGTTAATAAACATTTATAAAACTATTAAATTTGAGTGAATAAATAACATGCTCAGCACAATAACAATTATTCTATATTCAATGTAATTGTTTTTGACCCCACTAATTACTTTTCCAGCTAGCTGAGATCACTTGTTGAGAGCAGCAAGTTACCAAGGATAATCAGACCTAAGATCTCAGGCAGTTAGTCCAATTAATGATAGATATGTATGTATTTAAAATCATCGAGGAGAAGAAAAAAAGGTACGTACCCAATTGTATTTAATTTAAGCAAACTGAATTTTTAATAAATTCCAATTGTAAAAAATATTGAAATCGTTGACTTTGATTTTAGAGATAAGTTTTTAAAAATGTTGAAAACTAATGTGGATAATTTTTAAATATTAACAACACAATTACACTCACTCACTTTAGAGGTGTAAATTTACATTGGGTACACTTGTTATGAAAAATTGTTTAACAAATAACGTTTGTTCTGCTAGTCAGACTTTTACCAAAATTGCAGGGTATATTTAAAGTAAAAAACAGAGAAGGCTCGCCAAATTACATCATTACACAATATAAGAACTACTCAAATTATACGTGATTTAAATTGTACATGGCTATGTCGTCCGGCTGTTAACACTGATCAAAAATATATATACTTTATGTCAGAATCCCATTCTACCCTATATATATACCGCGGATAAAGATATGTTAACAAAATCTCTCTGGAGATCATTCGAGACAAAATTCACAAGCAACAAATTTTTTTCTTTAACAAATTCTCTCGGGAGATAATTTGAATCAAAATATTCACAAGAAGTTGATTTATAAAATTTATTTGTAATAAACTAATACTAGTTTCTTATTTTACAATAATTTGTTCATTTGGCTGTGTTAGCTGAATTTTAAAACTAATTTAATCGTTAAATGGAGGGGGCCATTGCTTATTTCCTTGATATCGCGCTAAGCCCGATAATATACATTGCCTCCTGTAAAACTGGCAATCCAGAGCTGTTTGAGTTTTTCTTCATGTTGAGTTTGTGTGTTCTGGCACTGTGTCTGCCTCTGCAATCGCTCTACGATTCTGCGATAGACTTCTGCTGCCGTCTGCAGCTGATTACAACGACTTTCTTCACAGAAACTTTTGCTGGTTGGCCAATGCTGTAGATAATCCGGAGCAGTTTCCAAATCTTCAGTTTGGGGAATCATCTGCAGTAGAGTTGTGTTGAATGATCTGAATTCGTGTTGTCTGAAATGTTAAATTACCTCGCTTAATGCAGCTGCACAGATTTGGATCGATGACTAGAAGTGTGTCCTGGCTGCAGTTCCGTTGTCGACTGCCGCCAGCAGGAAATAAAACATGTTTCTGAGCCGCGCTTGGCTTGCGTCGCTGTCGCTGTCTCAGTCGGTCGGTTCCACCACCCTGGCAGAGTTGTGGTTCTCTGGTTCTGTGGCCTATTGTGCTTGGCTCCGTTGCCATATGGCTGGCATGTCCTGCGCACATTGCGGAATTCCTACCCACAAGCTGCAGCTGGCTGAAGGACCTTCGGCACGTGTGTGACAGAATAAGCCGAGCTGCTTCTGTCTCGCTCGCAACGCGGCGGGTGTTTTTCGTCTTCAGCCGCCCCTATTCATTTCGGTTGTCAGCGCAGAAGACAGTGCCCTATGGATTTCTATAGCCCCTATATAAGGGTGGGTTTGCAGTGCCGACTGCAACACATTCAAAAACAACAATATAAGACCGAAATGTTCGTTCTGCATTGATTGCAACACAAGCAGTTTACTCATTAGCTCGTCAGTATTCCGATTCTTCTGTAACTCTTCTAAATGGATTATTGAATTAAACAGCAGATCTTGTTTATAGAAGCTCATTTTTATTATATTAATTTGGGAATTTCAAAGTTGCTTTTCATTTTTAAGATACTAGAAAACTGTTTAACAAAATACCATATATATGAATATAACTTATACATTAACATAAGCTTGTTTGAGATACTTCTTTTCTGATCTTGGTCTCCCCTTAAGCTGATAATACTAGACCAAAGATTCCAACTTTCTGTTTTGGGTTCTATCTGTGATTTTCAAGACCTTGAAGGCATCTTTTCGGAACGGATCATTTCTATAGTTGTAGTAATTATCCTCATTCATTCTAGTTTAATTTATTTTAATTTTCTTTATTTTTTAATATATTGATAATTATGTTTATATTCTTTGAATTTAAGGCAAATATTTATATATTTTAAGGCCGATTTGTAGCGTTATATATTTGGTTAGATTTGCGGAAATGTAGCTTTGTTTGAGAGCGGTTCAGAAACTTGATCTATAGATAAAAAGACTGTAACTCAGATAATAAATTTGGTAATCGGAAAAGTAGCTTTAACATGAACATAAACATATAGATATCCGGACTCGTATATATACATTCAAACCATCTAAAATTAAACATATATATCGATGTAGTTTATATATGATTCTTAACTCTAGACTACAGTAATAAAGCAACACCTAACATTTAACTAGATAAGCCATCTGTCATCTGGAGTCCCACTCGAGGGGAACCAAGGAATACTTAACTCGAAATCAGGCCAACAACTTAAGCTCCAAGCTCGCCTTTGAGTGTGCGCAGTTCCAAGTAATTACAATACATAGATCATAGTTAGTCTAATCCTACTGCAAGGTAGTTCAAGTGCCGGTGGTGCAGTTGGTTAAATGTGTGCCACATGCGACAGATTCAGTAGCGAGGTGTTGCAGGATGCACAAGCGCTGTGGCAACCACAATTATGCAGCCCATAACCGCTGGCCAACTTATGGAGGGAGCACCGCTTGTGGCCTGGTATTGAATGGTAACATTACGTCGCACATTTTGCGGAACCACTCGACAGGAATAGTTGTAATGGGTGGCGTTCTCCATCGGGATGGTCAGAGTGAACTGATCGTCGACGCTGGTGTCTTTGCCCATCGACTTGTTGCCAGTGGAGAGCACCGACTCATCCTGATACCACATAATCACTTGATGAATGCCTGGAAGCCAAAACGAACGCACGAAATGTCGTAATCAGTGTCAGGGTCTGATTTGGAGGCGTGCAAATTGGCAACACCCATTGATTTGTGTATTTACCATCATAGTTTTGAACCGGGCAATCGAGTTTCACACGTTCCGCGCTGCGATTCACATAGACAACGACCTGCCCCTCCTTAAAGAACGGCTGCAAGGGAGCTGCTGTTGTCTTCTCCAAGTTTCCGGGCTGTTGCGGGGTCTCGTCGTCATCGTACGCATAATCACTGCTGGTTTCACCGGCATGAGCTTAAACGAAAAGAGAGAGGAGGTCAGTATCTATTGGCTGGAGCTGAACGAACTGGGCGAGGCAAGGTCAACAGGAGAGGCGCCCACCTGGACTGGATAGCGTAATTAAGGCCCAATTATGCATTGGGAAAAACCACTCTACACATTTCACCGAATCTACAGATTTTCGTGCCGAGCGATAATCGAGCTTATCCCTAAATCGGACCTGGGCCTAAGCTTTGACTGCGACTTCCACTTCCCTGACCCGCCCTCCCAAAGCCCTCCACATGCGACGACAACATAAAACCATTAAGAAAAGGGCGCAGCTCCAAGTGGCAGCTCTAGCGTGTCAACGCCCATTTGTATTACTGGTGTTCGAGTATACTCGAATACACTCACTGGCTCGCTCACTCGTGTATTCCCGTGTCTTCACATGCCATGTCACAGCTCTTCGAGGTCATCATTCGTTTATGGAATAACAGCTTCAACACACGGGAATTGCCAGTCACAAGTTTTCGGGATTTTCAACTGGGATATGGACACGGGATACACTCCCCCATCGACGACAGGGACACGGACACCGAGATGGACATGGACATGGACATGGACACTGTGTGTATTTTCTATTGATTTACGCCAAGGTTCTTCAGCTACACGAGTATTCACAATTCACACTGAATACACCCGTATGTATTCGTATTGCTTGCGTCATTTGCACTTTTAGTCCATCATCGCCTTTGGTCCCCCCAAATTGGCAAACGTTTATAACACACAGCGTGCCATTTTGTGGTTATTAGTTTAGTTTATTAACACACACACACACACACACTTATTGAATTGGGTCAGTGGTTCAGCGATTGGCAACAGTCAAGTCAACAGATAGATGAAACTGTTCCTTAGCTTTACCTTCTGCGTTTATGGGTTTCCTTATTAAAGTTACTTGCCAAATTGCAAGATTTAATTGGATAACCTTTAAATGGAATTGCGCTTTCATGTTATAGAATCCTTCGCAATTTGTTCAATCAATTTCGACAAAAGTTTCCTCTTAACATTTATATTTTCTAACTTGATGAATGTAGAATACCTAACACTAAATTGAGGACATTAACGAGATTTTTGCTAACTTCCTCATTAATTATAGGAAGCTCTACCTACTTTAAAGTTTTTGACCGTTTCTTTGAAACAAAATGGTAAACAATTTTATTTCTGTTTTTTCTAGTGTTATTTACAGTATAAATGCACGCCAATAATTTGTGCTAAACTTCAATTTACTTTCATATTTTTTTCAGAATTTCTAACTATTTTTCGTTATTTTCCCACAAATCCCACAAAGTTGCTATCACAATAAATTTAATCTCGGGGCCTTCCCGTATAGAAAAAGAGAAGTACATAATTAAATCGATTTTTTTAAGCGCAAATAAATGAAAAATTAAAAAAGGGCTTCTAAAGGGTAGAGGTTCAAGCTCAATTCCACACCTTTTTAGTGTTATAACATGTAGACATATGTATGTATATTAATAAATAGTAGATGCATTAATTATTGTGTTTATGCAATATGGTTGTAATTTGTGATAACTTTGAATATTAATTTATTGCATTGTCAAAGTCAATTGAATTGGAAGTACGCAAAATTGGCCAAAGTCATAGAAATTATCACTTGAATGATTAAGACAATGAGTAAAAGTTCTTGGTAAATAACAATTAGCGCGTAAAGCTGATTGTTCTTCTTGTTGGATAACCCTCGCCTCAGATGCGTGCCCATTTGGACAGCTCCGGTTGGAGCTCCCTATAGCTTAATTATTCAAAGCCACTTTAATCATGTTGATATTTTTAACAATGTGCTCATTGCCCCATTCCATGAATGAGTCTGTCGTTGGCACTAATTTGTCTATACACACTCACACTCGCACTCACACTAACATTCACAGTCACACATAAATAGATACACATAACAATGTACAACAGTGGCAGCTACAAGTGGGTTCCAAATGTAATAAAAAGAAAGAACAAAAATGTCATCATTTGGCTGCCAAGACGCGTTCTCCATCATCGATGTTGTTGGGCTCGTGTTTGCGGCTGGTTTGTAAGGAAACTCTCTTGACTTGTGGCTCTAGGTACGTGACCATGATGTAGATAAGTCTTTTTTGGATCTCGAGCCATAAGCTATGGCGAATATGTAACTATATATGCATACATAAGTATTACTTTAATGCTTATTCATAGCGATTCTAATAAACTATGCGAAATTTGTGAGTCCGAGCCACGCTGAAGGCTGTGTCTATTCATGTCAAACGAAATTATAATTTATTGTTATTATTAAAGGCGCGTTTATAGCCGATGATTAGTCACCATGACAAAAGGAAGTTGTAGAGAGACATGCTACTAATTTAATGTTGCACCCAAAAGTATGCTGCACTTTTGAGAGATCGGTTGACCTGATTTTGGTTTACAACTTATTTACTTTAACACATCTTTAATGCCTAATCAAAAACGCTTTAAGCGTAAGTAAGAAAACATTGTCGGAATCCAACCATAAAACTGAACTATCAAAGCCGTCTAATCAAGCATCTTTATCTCAAATGTAAATAAGAGAGATGCATAAAGTGCAGTGTAGTTGTTTTTTCGGTACTGACAGTTGCAGGGTTAAAGCAGAGTGCAACACACTTGTCGGCAAGGGGCGGGCAGGGTTAATCCATCGATTTCTTGAGCGCTGCACAGTCAGCAGTTTGTATGGGATGCATGTGGCACAAATGGCATATACTCGTACACAGCATATATAAAACGTAGCCACTTGGTTTAAGGACTCTTTTTTTTTTATCGCTGAGCTGTAATCTTGAGATTACACAATGCGAATGCATTGTTAGATAAAATAAAAACTCGCAACGAGTATATACTCTACACATAACTTAGAAATTTTATTAGGTTCACTTTTGACAGAGATTTGCATTGAACAGAACAGAACAGAACCGAACAGAACACTCGTAGTTCAATTGGAAGATCTGTCAACATGACGTATGATTGATAAGCTTAAAATGCCTGGCATGTTAATTGTTAATCAGAAACCAGACAACTAAAGACAAACCAAATGGATGTGATCCCAATTCTCAATATGCGAATAGTTGTTTTATGTTTTTGTTGCGTCCAGATGTGGCCAAAGATTAGCTATAGTCGCAAAAAATCTGAATGCCATAGCCGAAAACAGATGCTGCTATAAATACAAATGCGTACGAGTGTTTGTGCGTGAGCGAGTGAATGGACTTGCAATATGCTTGAATAATTCTAAAATTAATGCCACCGAGATTCGCAAACATTAAACAGATTTGAAAGTATATGAAATTATGAGTTATGTATTAATCAGTTCGACTGGATGCGATGCGATGGGATGAGTCTCTTCTTACCTGGCAGATGCAGAGATGCGACGATGACTGACAGCAGCAGCAGATGCTTCATTGTCGGCATTTTGTTTGTTGGGCCAGCGATAATAGATGGCAAAAGTGTAATTATGATAATGTCGTGTCCAAATCGAAATTCTTTTCACTTTTCCGCTCTCTTGTTATGTTTTGGTCGTAATGTTTTTGGTTTTATTTTATTTTGTGCGAAAAGAAGAACCGAGAACTGAGAAGCGAGAAACCCGTTCACACTCAGCGACACTGAGACACTAAAAACTGTGCGTGGGTAGTTCGCGACTGTTGCTGTTGCTGTTGCAGTTGCTGTTGCCGATGTTGTTGCCGTTGCGGTTGCTGTTGCCGATGTTGATGCCTTTGGCGTGGAGAGCAGCAAGCGGAGCAGACCACGAACCGTGTATTACTGACTGCTCGCGAATGCCAAATGAACTCGAGGAGCAGCATAACAACACAACACAACACAACACTCACACACACTCACACACACTCAGTCACGAAAAAAGGAAATAAACGAAAACTATGCGAATGGATGATGACGATGAGTCACAGCGCGCTCGCAGACTTGCTGCCCAATTGGAAATTTGGCGCATGTTGAGCTTCAACCATGTGTTCAGGATATTGGAGATGCCCCGACATTTCTCACTCACTCATCCATTCGCAAAGTCTCTTTCGCGGCGTCGCGCTCTAAATGTTCTCACTCATTCGACAGTGGCATTTTAGCTTCCCCATTTGTTATTCACCGCATGCCCATGCGCAAATGATTCCATCGACAAGCGAAAAACACAAAACAAAAATAAAACCACATACAAAAAGGGAGCCACAAAATGAAGTTGAAGTTGCTTTGCAAGCAAAAAGAGCAACAACGACAGTAATCAGCATGTCCCCAGCCAGTCCGTGGCCTAAATGTCGTAAAACTTTTAACTTATGAAGGGTATTCACATATACTCACGGACTCGTTTGCATAAACACTCGCCTAGGTCAATGCGACAATACAATCGTACTGTACCATTTGTGCGCTACATTCAAGAGAAATCATAACACTATATTTATAGAATTTGGAGGAAACTTGAGAACACATCTTGCAGCATTAAGTAGAAACACTGAAGTTGCAGAAATCTTTTGTAAACTGATGCTTCAACAATGTCGTGTAACCGAAAACAAACAAATATTTGTATAGTTTGTGATGTGGTTTAGAGTTTGAAGATGTATAGCTTGATAAGCGGTAAGAGTACAGAATATGCATTAATTAATGAATTTATTTATAATATGAAAGTTATTCTAACCAAGATTTTTATTTTTTTTTATTTTTTTAACTTGGATATTATGTGAAATAATAAATCTAAAATCCATGCAGAATATTCATTTCATTTATTTTTATTTTATTAACTTGTAGATCATAGGAAATATTTAATCTAAAAACAATGCAGATTATGCATTACCGAGGCATCTCTTTTTTATTTTTTATTAACTTTTAGATAATATGAAATATTTAACCTAGAAACAGAATATTGTGGGCGTATTGGAAACTAATCTCCCAAAGGTTGCTTTGCAAATTCCTACAAAGCAAATAATTATTATACTGTCCCATATTTATTGTCATGCTGGTAAACAAATTGAAATGGCTTTATTATTATAAAGTTTATTACAGCTCGAAGCTGTCAGTGTCAGCATCAGCAGCGTATTTCCAGTTCGTTAATCGCATGATAATTGTTCTGCTCACATTATATAATATGTGGATATTTGTTGTTCAGTGGGAGAATTATAACGCTTTGGCACATTTGCCAGCACTTGAAATTCCAAGCAATTAAATTAGTTGACGTTGCCATGGCGGTGTCGATGGCTCCTGTTTTCTCCATTCATCACGAGCTGCTCATTTGCGGAAGCCGCAGCCAAACAACCCCCGACCAACAGCACCCACAACATAAAGAGATGCGCGTCCGTCGCGTTGCCAACTCTGCCGAATATTGCCGACTGCCGCTCTCTTAACTGCTGCTCTCTTTTGCGGCTTGCGGCTGCGGGGGGCGCGGGGGGAATGTGGCACAAATGGAGTCTGCGCGACGACTAAGATGCGAGGCAAATACCGTCGAACTAGATGCAGATACAAATGCAGATACAGATGCAGATGCAGATGCAGATACAGATCTGTTGGGTTCTTAATGCTGACAGCGCACAGCTTTTAACTCACACACACACACGAACGGACGCACACCCGTATACACACACACACACACACAAGCACTCACACTTTCATACACAAATTGTCGTTGTTGTTTGTTTGATTAATTTGTTTCCAAAGTTGTAAAGAAAATTCTGGGAAATTCGGTGAATGCCGCCTCCCAACAATGTGAATGTGACTCTGAATGTGAATGTGATGTGTGGTTGTTGCTTGTTGTCTACGTGTAAATATAAATATTTGATTAATATCCTCGGATTGCTGGAGATGCAGGCGCGAACATGCAACATGTGCACCGTGCACTGTCTGCACGTCTGCCACAAATCTCAGACCATCTTCGCCGCTGGCCAGACTTGGACCCCAAATCTGCATTTGCGGATGTTTACAAACTTGGCACCCAAGCAGCCATTCAACCAGTTGCCCCCCTAAACAGAAGACAACACAAACAACTATGAGTGTGTGTGTGTGTGTGTGAGTAGATTCATAATGCATAATGCAAGCTGAGGAAGGAGCGATACTCGCAATCGTACAATACACACTTTGTTTTATGGTCGTAGATTAATTTTAATTGTTTGTTTGTCTCGCTTCAGCGTTGAACATATCAGCAAATGTTGCATGTTGCACATTACATGTGTCCACATGAGCACAAACAATTCGCTGTTGCCGCCACTGTCGTCGTCATATCTTGCCGCTGCAAGTGCATTTGTATCCGTAGGATGCGTCCCCTAAGCAACCGCAGAGCCAGCCACAGACGCCACGCCACTCCAGTTTGTACTGGGGAGCAAGTAAATCACAGTGCTTGCCAAAGACAATCAACGGGCTTCCCATACAAATCGCTGGGAACGTCGCGATTTCATTAAGCAAATGCAACTGCAACTGCAACTGCAACTCGATCGTCATCAACTGCAAAATGTGTCTCGGGATGCTGCGCAGAGACGTTCTGAGAAAGTGGCAGCTAAAGCAGGGGGAGGGGCAGGAAGAGGAGCATGTGGAGTTAACGAGCATGAAGAGGAGCATTAAATATCTGCACACAAAATGGGAGGCGCTGCCCAATACAAAGAATTTAGCACAAGAATGTTGAAACGAGATAAACATGATTTAATTACATTTCATCTGCCATTTCGAGTTGAATGCCAAATTAATTGCTAACCGATTGCCTCAAATTTAACCTACATATGCTTTGGATGGATATGAATGTTTTTTGAGTGCATGTTATGTGAGTTTATGGGTGTGTTCGAGTATTGTAATAAAAATACTGTTGCATTCTCAACTTAACTGCGGCTAATTAATTATGCATTATGTGAGGAGAATACTTATTTCTTTTAATGCAATTCAGATGCCAAGTACATACGCAAATAAAATAAATATTTACATTTATACAATTCCAATTCTCAGTTCATTTGTGTATATATTAAAATGCATATTAAATTTTATTCTAGTAATTTCATGGCTATTTTGCATAGCTTGCACTTTTAATATATTCAAATCTGTATTATTTAATACAGCATTTCCTGTTTGGATTTATTTTATTTATCTATTTTAATTATACTGCACTAGTCATTAACATATTTTATTATACTAACTAAATTAAATTATGTATTTTAATATTTAGCAATTAAAAATCTTTTCTATATTATTATATTTATATCACTTTAATCTTTAATTTAGCTTTTAAACACTATCAGTATTTATTTTCCTTTGGCTTTTAAACATATTATTTTTGTTTTTTTCTTAATTCATATTTATTTTCAAAAGTGTTCAGCTCTTTTCCTGTGTGTGCATTTATTTAAAATTTTGTTTAGCAAACAAATTCTTCTTAACAATAATTCATATTTTTCAAGTGTCCTATAAATAACAATGGTGAATATGTTCTACGATTGCGAGTATGCTCAGCATATTTGAAATTCTTGGCGGAAGCAATGCCAACAACCAACAACCCACAACTCTCGCCTAGATGGTATTTCAATCAAATGCGCGCTCTCTTAGTCTATGCTTCAGGTTATCGCTCTCTTTGCCGCCGTCCGCTGCTTGCTCTTCGGCTGCGCTGTCTATCGTTCGTTCTCGCTCTAGTGGCGCGCCGGGCCCGAAGCCCAGAGGCCGATGTCATTTGATTTCGTGCTCTTGTGACGAACAGTCCGAGTCCCAGTGCAACGGCAAAGCCGAAACCGAAACCGAACCGAAGCGAAGCGAGCCGAAGACTTGGTAAAGCAATTTCATAAATTCGCGCCCTAGAGACATATTCAAAACAGCTACAACCGCGACACGTTAGTGCAATCAAGTTTGGTGCGGAGATCGGAATTGTCGTTATCGGTGAACGAAAATACATTGTGGAACATTTCTCCCAGATTTCGACAGAGTGCAGTGTCAGTGAAAAGGGTTCAAAGCGTGAATGAGCTAGAAATTGAAGCTTAAATCACAATCGTAATAAATACAAATAAACAACAAATTATAAATCTCTGAGGAAAGTGCTGAATTCGAGTGTTTGTAGGCCGGTAATTGGGACGCTGAACTCCAATTAATTACTCGGCAATAATTTTCTGAAAAATCACAAGAATAATAAACAAGCGATCGAACAACCAACAAAAGAAGCTAACCACAGCGAAGACGTGTGACATAGTTTTTTTGTGTAAAAAAAATACAGTTTGGACGACGATTTGAGAATATTTCGAACCCATTATCACACAACTTTCGAGTGCCAACCAGTTAAGAACGCTACGAAATGGTGTCGAGTCGAGCCCTAAATAAACTCCTGATGTCCGGAGCATTGCTGATCGCTGGCTGTTGCCTGGGTAAGTCTGATCGATCATTGGAACTAAACGAATTAGTGCAGCGGAAATCTGTTGCAATTGGGGGATCGAATTGGATTATGTAAGTGAAGGGAGCATAATCTAATCTCAGTGATTAGTTGGGACCCTTTGAACCGACATAATCGTCAAACATCAGATTCTGATTCAAATGCATCGCCGTTTGAATTGACTTATTTTCGAGCACCAGAATCTAAATAAAAATGATTGTGCGCTTCTCTGTCGCCGTTGTGGAATGTGTAGCACGATTTTTGACCTACATATGTCCACTATAAAGTATTCACATCGCATGCCCCGAACACATTGAACTTTGGGCATTAGCACAGTGCACTCGGTATTGACAAAAAAATCTCTTGATTCACACCCCATTCCAGAGGATTAGACAGAGTGCTTAAAATAGCCCCATGACAATCCTGAAGTGTTATCAATATTTGAATGTATCATCGCAGCATCTATAGAGACTGAACTGAGTCATCTGCCAATGCTAGTTACACTGAAGTAAATGATTCACATTTGGGCAAATGGTAACTGCATAATTCATTTTGTGTGGTTTCCAAATACTCTGGAGACTGATTGATTCATCGGCGAGCATAAATTAAAATTCTGACCTAATCACACTAAGTGAAATTTGTCACTAAGCGTTTTACGCATTCACGCAGTCTTTTGATGGATTCGTCGTGAATGCGCAACGACATTCGAGCGTGTTGGCATCAATTAACAATAATCGAGTTCCGCGTCTAAAGGTTAATCTCTCCTTGAGCTATTGCTCAATCAACTCATATATTCATCGAGTACCCGCTGACATTAATGCTACCTGTTTGAGTTTGACTCTGGCGCGCTTTTCAAAACAGTAAAAATCCATAATTTATTGGCGAAAGCTGTCACATTAATGCAATTATTTATCACGATCAATAGACCGAGTGCAGCTTGCACAAATAGTATAAAACGAATGAAACGAATGGAAGCGAATCGAACACTCCTTCATTCGAGTTTTGCTGGCACTCATTCAATAGGAAGTGAGTATGCCAATTTTGAATGAATGGAAAATGCCGCAACGACAATCCGAGGGGGGCCAAGGCAGGGTGAGCGATTCATTCGCATATTGGTTACGCTGTTAATTATTCCATAGGTGCCTAATAGGCAACAACATGGCCAACAACAACAACAACAACAACGACAATGGATGTACAACAACAATGTCTGCACAAAGGAAGTGAGACGGAAAACACAAACAACATCGACCAGGTTGCTTCGGCATCGAGTGCGAATCTCGAACCACACCACAGCTCCTTGGTCTCGGTTGAGGAAGCGTGAGAATGTGTGTTTTCGGTTCGCAAATACGAGCGCTAGGGGGCGCCAGCGAGCGCATCCCTCTTTAACCCTTTTTGGCCATAAACAATGCGATTGCAATCGATCGAACGGCATTAAGAGTGCGAACGCATCTTTCCTTGCTCAAATTCGAAATGGCCATCAATTTTTCACATTTGGTATTATAATATAATACTAAGTTCGTCTGTTTCCTTTCTCCCTGTTGCCCTGACATGGGTAAATAAGCCAAATGATCTGACCTTATCGCTCTGCTCTTGTTTGTCTACCTTTTCTGCTGCTTCTTCTCTGGCGAGGGGCATTAAATTTCACAACCGCGAATCCGAGAACTGGGAAGCGAAACGCACAATGCGATGCTCTTTTCTTAGGGGCTGGGTCTCAGTCTTTTGCATAATTCTCTGGTATTTGCATACATATTTATTTTGGAATCTCTGACTCATCGCAGATACATAGATCTCTACTCCTCGCTGTTGTTGTTGTTGTTGTTGCTGTTTTTACTGGAATTCTTTCGAGTGCAGGCAAAGATACGACAGATACAAGTTTTGCTGCAGTTGCTTTATGTAAGCCGCCCGATTCATACCCATTCTCTCTCTCTCTCTCTCTGTCTCTGTATCTGTCTGGATGCATGCATGCATCAGATGGGGGCATTGTGGTGTGGGGGGCAAAGGGGCATGCCGCTAAGCGGCAAAGCGAGTTAAACAAACTCGTAACCAATTCTCAACAATTAAAGAATCAATTTACTTAACTGAGCTGGCGAATTGGCGTCGCTGCTGTAAATGTTGCCGTTGCTTCCCTCCTGCTGACTCCGTTGTTGCTTCTGCGGTGCGGGTGCCGCTCCGGAGGAGGGGAGATTGAGGCAGTGGCTCGATTGCGGTCTCGGAGTGTGCGCACTCAAGTGGGGCAGCAGCAACAGCAGTCAAAGGCGGGTATTATTATTTGAGCATCTGTTGTAATGGTGACTCCCATGTGCAGCCCAAAAAGAAACGAGTGCGAGTAAAAAGTATTCATACTGTACATAAGACACATTCGAGTACTCACTCCTCTCACTGTCTCAACTCGGCTCGGCTCTCGGCATTCATTGTATATAAATTGTGCCACATTAAAACATAAAAATTAATCGTTTTGATCACAATGATAATGAAGAGCTCCTCAAGCTGTCGCTGTTGCAGTTGATGATGATGATGATGATGATGATTCAGCTGCCACAGAAGCCACCACAGTACAATGACTGGAAATCAATCTATAAACAAAATGGTATTATAAAAGAGTTTAACTGCGCCCATTGACAACTATTTGCCTCGATGTGACTCCCATTGTCGAAGGCAATCAAATCGAAATTTGACACTCTTTTCTTTTCTTTATGCATTTAATTTAATCAAGCAACATTTACAAGCATTTTATCAATGAAATCTCCACAAACGCGCATAGGCAAATAAAACTAAATTGGGAATGTGAGTATTGTAGTTAACTTTAATTAAGTGATTTGTAAAACAAAATAAATAATGAAATCAAGACTATTTTATTTCATTTAGGAAATTGCCAGAAATGCAGTAAATATTGAAATAATAATTTTTGAAAATTGAAAAATGAAATCAAAATTACCTCCGATAAAATTTGGCAAAACATTTAATCAAAACATTTATTTTAATCTAAAATTGCTTTAATCAAAATGTTTCTTCAAAGTTCAAAAATATTTATGATAATAAATTGTTTATTTGTACATTACAAAAAGGCAAAGTATGAATAGAATCAACTTGAAAACCATAATGGAACTTATTTGATTAAAGTATTTTGGAGTGTTTTTCATAAATCGCTGTTGAGAATTTTAAATTACTTTAGTTTATTTCTATTTTTTTAATTGATTTGGGCGGCACACAAAATTTCCTTGGCCTTAACTGAATGGCAATTCGATATCGGTCTCCATTAATGGGTCTTCGGCGTATACAATTATGTATAACTATTACGCACACACACAAACAGTCGCACTTGAAAGGGAATGGCCGTAGCATAGTAATAAATAACATAGGAGAATAGAGTGAACGGACAAGAAAGAGAGGAGAAATGAAATAAAACATAAAGAAGTACGAGAGTTGGCTGCCTTTTGCGCCAAATAGTTGGCGGTGCTGGATAAGGAGTGCCGCATATTAATTACATGCCACACAGCCACTTCAATGGAACACGAGCCCTGAGCCAAGCCCTGCCCCAATCCCAATCCCAATCCCAGTCGCAGAGTCGCGAAGAGCGTTTTAGTATGCATTCGACGTAGACGCTTGGCTCGGACTGTGCTCAAGATTCGGTCATGTGCTGTCTACTTGCGCCTATTTGTTGACCTATTGGATTTTGGTGGATACTATATATATATTTGTGTGTATATATCCAACTTGTAGCTAGTCGTGGCTTTTGGCTATGTGCCCGCATCGCGCCACTTGCCGCGACTCGAAACTCGCGACTCATAAGTGCCGACACGTGCACTTTGGGCAAACGGGAAACGTTGTCCATGTCTCCCAGTGCCATTCCCTCATCCCCAGCTCTCGCTGGCTCCCTCAACATATATGTTAAGGCGATGCCTGGCGCTGATCATAAAGCTGACGGGGCACGCACTGAGGCAGCAATTGGAGTGCGGCCCAAGTAAGTGAAATCAATGTTCTGTCTGAACTTCTATATTTGGTTAGGGTAAGTGCATATGCATGTCGATATGTTATTTATGTGTCGTCGTATCGTACTTTCATTTCAATTTCAATCCGACTACGAATACGAACACGAATACGAACTCGAATTTGTTTTTGAATTCGAATTGCGCTGGCCACTTGATCGCATTTGTGGCCCGCTTTATTTCAATTGAATATCGATTAACGAGCCAACGTCTCTCTTCCCCAAATTCATTTGTAACCACGACTATAAATTATATATTTAAGTACTGTGATTTGCATTTTGTAGCGAACAGCTTTCCGTAATAGCCATGGCAAAATGGTTAAGGCAACATCTGCCATTCGATTGCCAATCCGATTGATTCAATCCCCTTGGCAGGGCACAGGACACGCGGCCTTTCAACTCTAATTGAATGCGAATAATTTACTGTGAGACTGCGAAGTCTTTCTCTGCATCTGTGTGGGTTTTTGTCAATGGGTTTCTGATCGGGAGGCTGCTGCTGCTGCCGCTGCCGCTGCACATCTGCCTGGATCGATGGATGGCAGTGCGTAGGTAGACCTGGTTTATGGCCATGTCAGGCGGGCTGTTGTTGTTGTTGTTGTCCCTCGGGCCGTAACCTGATCGCTTTCAGAGAACCAGAATGCCATTATCATTATCCGCTTCGTTTCATGTCTCTATCTGCCACCACGCCACACAAACAGCATAATTTTCGGCTCGTATAACGCACAGTCAGTCCGTCAGTCCGTCAGTCATTCAGCCTGCAAGTTGGCCAGACAGGGCGAACCTGGACCTCAAGCGAACTGAACCTAACGTGTGTACATAGCTGCAGTCAGGGTCAGTCACGTAGGGGCTAACTGGAAAACCTGAAAACACAGACAAACAACGAGACAGACAGACAGACAGGAGATCAAAGATCAGAGCCAGATCGGAGCGCTTTTAGGCTGCACTCGCGGCTTATCAGGTAGTAAAAATGCTGCACTTGGATGATTCCAATGACTGGCAGCATTGTCGGGTCGGTGGCAGGGTCCCAGCGGACCCAGTGGTCATCGTCATCGTCTGCGGCATCGTCATCCACAGATGCAGACACAGTTGCTGTAGGGTCAGCTTCGGGGGTTATTAGCTGAAATTTTCAGAATCATTGTGCTTATGATAAATTGATGTTGGCCTAATTCTGAGTACCAATTAAAACAGGAAAGCAACAACAATAACAACTAGCAGATGAGCAACAATTGTGTTATCTTAAGCATTGAAAACATGACAAAGAAGCGTCGAAATCTTTCTCATGAGAATCCATCTATTTGGGAACATACATATCTGGAGCATTACACTACAAATCCAATAGGAAAAAGTTATAATCTTTAACTGATTTAACGTACATATATGTTTCATTGGAATTAGTTGGTCTTAGAGTAGCAGGATTTTATTAGCATTCGATTGCACTGAGGTATGTGGAAGATATCGTTTACAATAATTCTGTTTAAACAGTGTTTTTTCCGGATACTTAATATCGTGAGAAACACATGCATTTTGTTTATTTGCCTTCTCAGTTTTTCACTTGTTATTATTTAAATGTTTACCTTCAAATATTCAGCTTTTGGACAAAGTGTAAACATATTTTTCGGCTCTTCTCGCTTCATTGAAGTAATGCAAAATAAAATGCAAGAAGACCCCTCATCTGCTTCACTTATCCATATATCTTCTGTTGTCGTCCACATCCTGGTTCATTGGCTTTTTTCCGAGAAGCACAATTGCTTTTTCTTGTTGCTGCTTCAGATTTATGTGCCAAGTTTTACGACAAAGCGAAGTCGATGGGGTTAATGCGTTCGTTACTGTAGTGGTTGTGGCATCCGTATCCGGATGAGTTGAGCATTTGTCCACAAGGAATGCATCTCTCCATTTCATTTGCATTCTTTGGAAACACCCTTCGGCTAATGTTCTTCTTGGTCTGCAGACCAAAAGCGAGTGCTGAGAGATGCCAAGTTCAGTCACCCACATTTTGACACTTGTCTATAGCTGTGGCTATATCCGTTTTTGCCTGGCATTAGCTGATGAAATTTAAGTTGACTCGCTGCTGATACCCTGTTGGAGAGGGCAGTAAGGAGTTTGAAAATTTTAAAAATTAAAATGTATTACGAATGATTGTAAGCTTAAGTAATGAATTGTATGTGCAAAAAGACATTTTACTCATTCTTAAGAATAACTTGTTAATAAATTTAAAAATACAGCAATTTAATTTCCCAAAAAAATGTCCACAAATGCATACAATAATATACAAAAATATCGCTTGGTTTAAAATTGTTTTATAAATACCCGGCGAAACTTGAATTCTCCGCAAAGTGCAGCCTAGTTTCGTTAAGTTTGTGAGCATGGCTCACTGAACGAAACCAACGTCAAGTTGCTCACAGTGGGACTGGGTTAAGTTTAATTGAATTGCAATTGAGATGACCAGCAATTATTTTAGAGTGTGAGGGTATCTGGGGAGTCGCGCATGCTCATGGGCAGTTGGTGAGCTGTTTGTTATTGTGCGAGTGTCCGAAGTTAGAATTTCAGCACGCAACGCTGCACAGCAAACGCGACACTAACAAAACTGGCCATAATGAAGAGTGTGTCAGTGTGCAGGCGTACGTGTGAGTGTGTGAGTGTGTGTGTGTGGTAAAGAATAACACAATAAAACGAATAACAATAACAACAACAAGAGCAGCAGCAGCGGCAGCAACAGCAATAACAATAAACACATGCAGTAGCTGCAGCGACGCGACGCGACGCCAGAAATGGCAGCAGTGAAAAACACACAAATGTAAATTTAAACTTTTTTCACAATCGTCCGATCGTCTCTGTCCGTCTCTGTCGGTCTCCCTCTCGCACTCCTGCAGACACTTTGTCTGCAATGCGGCGCGAGGGTGTGATATGCGTGTGTGTGTGTGTGTGCATGTGCGTGTGTGCGTGTGCAGTGCAGTGCAGTTGTCAGTTGATGAAAATGGACATTGTTGTGAAATGTTTTTTCGATTTTGTGTCCACTGTCGACACCACTAAAACAAAGTAGCGCAGAGTGACGGCGACGCCAACGTCGCTGCCGGCAGCGTGGCTACTGCGGGCCATGGCACCAAATGTTGGCCGCATTCAACGCCTCTCCCGTGCCCTCCCCACACACACACACACACACACATATGTATGTATGCACATGTGGGTGCGGCGATCGGCCGACCGACACGGACTTGGGGTTGGGGTCTGTTTTCTGTTTTCTCTTTCCATTCGCTTATTTTAATTTCTCGTTTCTCATTTCTCATTTGCCCCGTGCACCCAATTTTCATGTGACCCCATTTCCCTGAAATGTTTCCATGCGACTTTGACAAAATGTATTCACGCAAGTATGTGTGTGTGTGTGTGTGTGTGTGTGTGTGTAGGAGAAATGAAGGAAACGAAATGAATATTTGGAATTATGAGGCAGGGAAAAACATGCGAATCGCCTTAACCCAGCCATGCAGCTGGTGTGTTCTGCCGTCCCTCTCTACCGCCGCCCCCCTTAATTGCATCCGTATCCGTTCGTTGTATCTGTATCTGTATCTGGAGTAGGAGGATATGAATATGAGCTGCAAACAGCTTTGAGTAAACATGAATGGAACTCTCTGATGAGCTGCCCTAATGCATTGCCAAAACAAAAACAATAACAAGATACTTTTATATCGTACGTCACGTCGTCGCTTCGGTTTTCGATTTCAATTTAATGCATAGCGCAGAGCGCGATTAGCCAGCAGGAAATGTGGGTCATCAATATGCCACGCCCACCCACCAAAACAAACGCACCCACATTCACACCAGGCGCTAAACATAATAGGCTTTTTATTTGGGTGTTCTTTTTATGGGCGCCTTGTTTTACCATAGCAATCAATGTTTTATGCACTGCGCAGATCAAAAGGTCTCGTAAAACGCCAGATAATGATGATCGGATCATAAAAAGATTTAAAATTCAAGGTTGCCTGTTTCAGATCATTTAATTTCTTGTTTACCACATATTTATCTGTATTTTATTAAAATACTTCAATTTGTCTTGTAGTTTTCGCCTTTCCGTCACCGTCGGAGGATGATGGCATGCAGGCCGATGATTATGACTACGATGATCAATCGAATGTTCCCAGTCCACAGACGAAACCCTCCGAGGAAATACTTCCAAAGCCGACCAAAACCTTGAATGTCACCGGCATTCTGGGCGAGGATGTTGTGCTCAAGTGTGACACAGAGATCGGAAAAGGTTTGTTAAGAATCAATCATTTTCTACAAATATTGAAAGTATTCTAATTTTCTAAATGTTTGCATTTAATAGATACCGTCATCAACTGGCACAGAGGAGATAAGATTATTTCGACTGGTCGAACTCTCCTTCAGCCCAACTTCAGTCTTAATTCCACCAACTTCGAGCTGACCATTCTAAACTCAAGTCCCCAAAATGCCGGCGATTATTTCTGCATACGTTATCCCGGTGGATCCGCCGTATACACGAAGGTTGTGCTGAACGAACACTCGTTGGACATCATTACGCCAGAGAGCTCCAAGTCTTCTCAGGGCAGCATACATGGCGTTACTTGGACGCTAATGTGGTCTCTGCCTGCGGTGCTTGTGGCAGCTGTGCAGCATTATAAACATTAGACTTACTGCTAGATTAGTATTACACAGCGATTTATAAAATGTCCCCTGGATGTGCTTAGATATATATATATATTACACTGAAATTGCATTTCTCTCTCCCGATTCTATCTCCAAATGCTAATTAAGCTGTTTAAGTCTTGTTGATCGTCAATTTCCCCTTTTGTAAAGACAAACGATTTTATTTATTAAAAAAAAACCAAAGTATAAAGAGAAGTTTTTTATTTTCCTCGAATTTTCAATTGTATTTCGCCAATTAGACTTGACGGAATTGAAATCACCCAAAAGTACTGCATACTTTTGGGATCTTTTAAAAATACCGACAATTCTCACCCTAAAAATTAGGCAACTATATTTTGTGGGAAATTGTTTAGAGTGCTTAATTGGGAACAGCTGGGAATACTTTATACGATCAATGGAAAACGCAACTAAAATGTATAATGAATTTTGCTTTATTTATTTATCGGTATGTATATATTCGTAAAGTCGCATTAATTAAAAGGTAAATGAAAAAATTACAATATTTGTTTAAGACACTGGCTTTAAATAACATATGTATGTATGTGGTATGTTAACAGGTCGGCTCTCGAAATTAGGTTTTGCAATTGCAAAATTCATATGGAACATTTTAGACACAATCTTTGCGTTGATTACTGCAATTGGCACATTCATCTTTTGCTATCAGTATCAATAGCGATTTCATTTTAATATTTATATTATGATTCTTAAATAAAATATAAGTATACAAAATATATTCTTATATTGATGCTTTTTGATTGTATGTAAGTATATATATTCCGTACTCCTTCTGCAGCTGTGTGTATATATATGTTATTATGTATATATTTATATGGCCAATGGCTAATTTCAGGTATTGTAGCAAAACAAATTTCAATCGAAGCCAAACAAATAAGCGACTCTTTCCTCTCATCGATACTCGTTATGCTTAGATAATATGTGTGTGTCTGTGTGTGTGTGTGTAAGTTTATGTTTGTATGTATGTAAATAAGTACTTGGTAACACGCCGTTTGTTCAATATCTCATATCTCACTTAATCAATAAGTATCCTGCGGACTCCTTCTCACCAATTCCCATCAACCACCATCGTCGTGATCGTAAAAAATAGTCGTACATATGTATGTGTTTAGGTACATATGTCTAAGCTTTGGTCTAGTTATCGTAATATATTTCCAGTGATTCTCGTAATTCGATTATATTTTGTTTTTTTAATTATTAAATAAAAAGTGTTTGCGTATCTTAATCCACACATCCTTTAGATGCTCCTCATTTACCTCGTATTTATTTACACTCCTATTTGCATATCTGTTTGTGTATCTGATTCTGAATCGTTGCTGTTGCTGATCAGGTAAAGAGGAAGTGCTCGAACATACAAACAAATAAATATTATATGCTAGGTTTTGGGCGGTTTTCAACCAATCGTCGCAGTTATCATTCATCTTTAACTCCATCTTTAACTTTATCTAAACTAGGCTACATTTAATTCGTCGCTTTCAAATCTCTCGCTCTAACTATTGATCGCTGATTCCGGATGCTTCTTGGCACAAATGTTTCAATTGGATTTGCTTATGCGTGATTGATTTTAGTTTGACATTACATTTACATTAACATTAACATTTAGCATCAACATCAACATCAACATCAACATTAACATTGACCCCTTTCAGGCGCATTAGCATTTTGCGTTCGCATTTGCATGTGTGTATAATTAGAATACTTGGGTATTTTGCATTGGCATTCTTATAGATAAGCTGCTATTGCCTAGGTGGCCATTGAACCAGGTGCACAGTGCAAGCAACGAGACTTGCGCCCCCTGCTTCTGGCTGTGCTCCTGCTCCTTGCCCACTCCGTTGCCTGCTCCTCGTTGCCCGCACTCTTAGAGCCGTAACAGAGCTATGCTGACTGCGCTGAGGATCAGGCCCGGGCCCCAGCTGACAATACTCGCCGTGCTGTTCTTCTCGCTGTCTGTTCCAGGAATCTTAAATCCAGCACGCACCAGATCCTCTGGCGGCGAGTCGATGTCCGAATCTGCCAAGGAATCCGAAATGAGCCGCACTGAGAGTTTATCATGAAATTGAGGCTTACCCTCTGGGTCCTTGATGACGATGTCGTGACTGGGCGCGAAACTCGACCAGCCGTCGATGTTCTTCGCCTTGACGCGCACATGCCACAGTCCTGGCGTCAGCTCGATCTCGTGGGTGATCTTCCAGATGCCGCTCTCCTTGCTGTTGTGGTGATGCTGTGTCTTGATCATCGTCACCGTGGTCCAGCGAATGGACTGCTCGACAAAACAACAACAAAATTCAATCCCATCTCCGCCTCTTGCCTCTTCCCATTTAGCTCACCTTGGACAGCTTGTAGTCCAGCACGGCCTCGGAGAGGGGCTTCAGGCTGCGGACCAGCCAGTGCATGGTCGCCTTGTTGCCCTCGACGGTGCTGCTCTCGAACTGCGGCGTCTCGGGCGCATAGCTCAGGTGGACGTTCACCTCGTTGGAGCCAATGGAGTTCTCCACGTGGCACTGATACTCACCCAGATCGCTCTCATCGATGTCCTTGACGACCAGCGTGGTGCGATTGTGCTGCTTGTGCAGCGAGTTCTTGATCGAATACTTGTCGGACAGCGAGAGCGTCTTGCCGTCCTTGATGAAGAAGCTGATGGCAATGGGATTGGCCCGATAGTCGCAGTAGATCTCGGCGCTGCCGCCCTGCTCGGCGTTCACATGATGTCGGTGCGTGGAGACCTTGGGACTGTACTGAACGTCAACGCTGACCATGCCGTGTGGTGGATCGACGCTGCCATCGTCACCAAGGCACTGGTAAACGCCGGCATTCTCCTCGTCCACATTGTCCAGCACAACGACACCATTGGCCGCATCCTCGCCAGAAGTGGCCAGTCGCTGACCCTAAAGATGGGGGGCAAATGCAGTGAGTGTGGCAAACAGTGGATGATGGTGGGTTAACAAGACATACGTTGAAGGACCACTTGATGTCCGTCTTGGTGGGCAGAAATGTTTGGCAGACAAGCTTGTGGTGGTCGCCCTGCTTGAACGTCTGCGAGCGATCCGTAACATCGCGATCGTCGCAAAGGATCGACAGCCGGGCGCCCACCGTCAGCGCTGTGTGCTGCCTCACATTCTGCGGCAAGATCGAGCAGTAGTAATCGTCGCCATCCTCGGGAGTCACGCTCGTCAGGCGCAGCGAATTGTTTCGCAGCACCTCGATGCGGTTGCTGATCGCATTCAGGCCGTTCGACAGCATCGTCGTGTTCTTGTACCACAGCGCCACGTTCGAGACTAGCAGACGACACAGACAGATTAACAACAGGGCAGCAAATGGGAAGATTCGACAACTCACTGGCAAAGTTGCGAGCATCGCAATTGAGGATCACATCGTCGCCGGGCTTGGCTTTCAGCACAATCTCCGACTGCTCGAAGTACGGGGGCGCAATGAACGCCTCCTCGGCCACCAACGGAGGTCCCGCCGTGCCAGAGTCTTCCTCCTCGTTGTAATCGTAGTCATCATCCTGATAGTCTTCAATCGGTGACGCACGACACAAGTCTAAAGCAACACAAACATGGAATGAGAGAAAGATTAGAGATGAGTCATTGCGAAGGGAACATCATGTTTGCTGTACTTGTTTACATGGTCGATGGAGCGGAGCTCTTAACTGGAGCTGATAAAAATCACACCCCATCACCATTTAATGGGGAGTGTTAACAAGTTTGTCACATGATCTGCAGTCACAAGTAATTGCCTCAACAGCCACAAACGGAAGTAAAAGGGCCAAGACAATCGAACCCTTTTTGAGGAAATTACAAACACATCCATGACTAACTCTACAGAGAATAGACTCGAATTCACTCGCTCCCTGACTGATGACGCAGTTAGTGCACGAAGGGAGAATTTTGTGAGGTCAGCGAAGATAAAAAAGATATTTACACTGCTCGAATGAATAATATTTGGAGGAACACTCAGCAGAATATTCTGGATACGTTTTCAGATACAAACAAACAAATGGAAGAAGTTGCTGAGGGATATGCAGCGGAAATATATAGGCTAATAGTCACTGGAATATTCAGAAGATATGACTCCTAGGAGTATAAATAAATCTGCATTAAAGATAAGACAAAGTTCAAAAGAACTATATGAGATATGAAATTTCTCTGAGTATTATTTGGAATAGTAAGAAAATGCAGATATAGGAGAATATTCTAAAAAAATTAATGGAGTCGAGCAAAAACAGTTTTTGCAACATTTGCATTTAAAGAGCATCTGAGAGTAAATAATGGAATAATCAATAAACATATCTCGTTGTTGACATTCCTTAATAGGAAAACTTGTGAATGGCCATAAATGACATCATCATTATGATCCTCGTATTTTTTCCAAGAAGAATGCAAATTCGAGTACCCGTAAGAATTAACGTTTGATGTTAATCTGAATTTATCTCGGCAATCAAATGTTTCACAAATGGAATGCAATTAGATCTTATCTCAATGGAGTAGATGCTAATCTGAAACGATGTCGACAACTCTTCAGAACTTACAACGATAAGTTATCAGCACTTTGGCAATTTCCAGATAATTTTCTGAAAAAAATAGCTTGAAACAGCTTCTCAACTACAGATCGTAGAGTCATTGTAAAAAGAGAGCTGCAATTATTATTTGTAATTATAGGCAACCGAAATTGGATGCAGCCATAAAAGAAACGAGTTTGTGTCAGTTTAGGGTGATGGAATCTTAATTAGCATCGATAAAGGCGTTGGCCCATGTCGACCAAAGCAACAGCAATGAAAGGCGACAAACGACAAGCGACAAACAATAAACAATAAACAACAACAACAAAGACAACAACAAACGACAACCGTATCAAGGTAATGTTGTCTCTTCGTATTACATGCACGTAATAAAAAAGAGGCGCTCGTTATATGTAAATCTAATGACTAATTTATCACCATTACCCATTACCCATAACAAAACACAAATGAAAAATCGAATATTCGAAAATCCAATAACAATTTGCATGCCATATACGAGAGGAGAACTAACGGCAATTCCAATCTCACGACTCAATGCCCACGTTAAAGTGTGACTCAGCTGCGCAGCGCTAACGTCATCGGAATCAGACAACCTTATGCTGTGACTATGGCCAAGTTACCCACAAGCTGTAGAGTATTTTAGTTCAGACTAAGCAAAGAGTTACGCAAGTCTCATCATAAACAACAAGACTGCCACGACGCGTTATCAAACGTCGATAAAAGCGTTTACCTTAAAGACTCTGCAATCAAACAGCAAAGACACTTGCAGAGCCAGAAACAGAAACAGAGTCGGCTATCTTATCCAATCCCCAGCTATATCCGCACTCAGACAGACTAAAGACAGAAGCGCCTTTTATGGCACACAACTTGAACAAGACCAAAAACTGAGACTGAGACTGAAACTGAAAATGAAACTGCTTTTTGTGGTTTGGCTTCATTTGGCGCTGCTCAGTTGGTGGCCATTGAAGAGCATCCAAGAGCATCGATGGAGACCGAGACCGAGACCTTCACCGACATCATTGAAACACCAAATGTGCAATCTTGGTCAGCCGCACTCGCTGTATTCGGTATTCGGTGAGTCAAGGCCAAAAGGCGCCCCATTCGCAGCTCCAGTCTCAGCCCCAGCTTCCAGCATGGACTGCGCGTAAGTGGGTCAGCTCAAGAGGCGCCCCAGGGCCTTCCATCCACATGCGTCAGCTGCCCCTCGGCTACACTCCATTTTCGCATTGTCCTTGAATCGATGTCTGGGGGGTTGCGACACAACAACGAAGCAGCTCAGCGCCAGCCACTCAACAACAGCAGTCTGCCATATGGACGATGATGCTACAACACTTTTTGCATGCCAGCCTCAGCCCCAGTTCAGCTTCAGTTTTGGTTAGAGCTTGAGCTCACACTGCAATTGCCATTGTGTGTAACAATGGCGTCAGGACGACGCGGCGCCATTGCCAGAATCCTTGCACACCCACTCTCCTCCGCCTCACATCCTTCGCCTCCTCCTCCCAGAGCTGTCTGCCTGCGTCAGCTGTAATGGCTTTGGCTCTTGATGGCACGCATTGGGACTAGACCGGCGACATCCTGCGACTGGGAATGGCGTCAGCACGGAGAGAATTCGCATTTGTCAGCTTATTGCTCTTGAATTCCTCTACAAAATAACTGTGCCAAGGGATGCCTTGCAATTCGTTATGCCATCCTTCAAACGTACTCGTATTTATCAAGCGTCAACTTGACTCAATGGCTCCAATAAGAGTCGCTTGCAAGTGCATAAATTCAATTGGAACCCCAAGTAGTTCAAGTAATTTCGGGTATCTTTGATTACTTTTATTCATGCTCGTCGAGTACTCGCTGTATCTTTTATATTTGTGCGTCATTATTTGAAGTGCCATTTGTTATTTTAATGATTGTTTTAAAGTGCCCAAACAAGTGCCAAATTTGTAGAAAACTTTATTTCAATTCAACTCAATAATGTTTCGCTTTGAAATATTACTTTGCAAATCAAAGTTATAACTATAGTTTCCTTAGAATTTTAAAGTGCAAAATATTAAATGAAATATCTTGAAATTATAGCCAACATGTATTTGATATATTCGGCAATTTTATTTATAGATTGCGATTGATAAATCGCGCATTTCCGCATGCTTGCATGGAGAACGCGATTTGGAATGCAAAAATGTTTTAATTATAGATCAGGTATACATTAAGAACTGTGCAAAAAAAGCAATTAATAATAATTATAGACCTTAGCTGATGTACGCCCATGGTGGCAAATACACTCACAAATTAATGTTTTTATTTAAAGCTGTCTTTATTTGTGGCCAAATCAAACGTGTTTAAATAGGAATCTTGATTTTGGGTTTCAAAAAGTATCTATTGTTTACTTTGACAAAAACTGATGTGATATTAAATGAAATTATATTCAGTTTAGAAGTTGGTTGCCTTGTCAAATCCATCTTATTTGAAATAATGTTATCTCTGAAGACGTGTGGCAAATCAAAGTTATCTGCAGACATACTATGAATGCACTGCACATCAATGTTATGGGCAAAAACTGATATGATATTAAATGAAACGATATTTAGTTTTAGAATTAATCCTTCAAATCCATCTTATTTGAAATATCTCTGAAGACGTGTGGCAAATCAAAGTTATTTGCAGATATACTATGAATGCACAGCACATCTATGTTACGGTCTTGGACATTGATTGCTGGGAATTGACATATCAGTAAGGTCAGCTGGGGAAGCGTCGCTTTGGGCAGATAAGGAGACGGAGCGCATTGATTGTTCCATTCAATTCAAGATTCAGTTCAAGATGATTGCTAATGGCACGTACTATATGAATAAGTGCGTGCTCATGTTATTGTTAATATTGTTGTTGATACGTTGTTGTTGCTACTCGACTATCGTCACGGATGATGCGTCCACCTCTCTCTATCAGACTGCATTGCAATCGATGTGTTAAATCGTGTCCTACATACATCGTATATACATACATATGTATATGAATGTTTTTGGGGGATATATTACTCGGAACCCAGACAGACCGAAAGCGAGAGAGAGATACCGAGTTATTGGGTCAACTCGTAAACAAATAAAATGCCATGTCTGCTGTCTCAATGGAATATACTCGCATTCGTTTCGTTTAAATAAATAAATATTGAAGGCTCGCTATAGCCAATTTTGGTTGTGAATCTGTCCCGACAGTAACAACAACAACAACAACAGAAATCCGCAACCGAAAAATGGAATTCGCTATCGGACGGGGATGAAACTTGGAGCATTAAAGCTTTCATGTCGGGGGTCATAAAAGTGCCACAGACAGCGTCTAGCGTCTAATGTTAATGGACAGCGACCGACGGCTGGCCAAATGGTCAGACAGACGGCATAAATTTTGGTCGACTACGCGTATGCACATAATTCGATTCCATGAATTTGCATAACGTCACAAATAAAATCGAATAAAAACACAAACGAAACATACAACACACATTTATATTTTTAAATCGACAATTGAATTGAAATCAATTGCTGCGGTTCGCTTGACTTTGCACACACACACACACACTCACACACATTTACGCACACACACACACACAAATACAATACACATTCAATAAAAGACCCGTGACAGAGAACTTTTGCGCACGGATCAACGAGGGCGTGCCTCTGATCCACGCAGTTTGATGGATCAAATTATCCCTCCGTTTGATTTATTATGCGATTTTTCGGACAATTCAAACATATAAATGTGCAGGGCATGGCAAGTGAATGCGTAATTTGAGATCTTTTCAAATACGTACATTTCTTACAATTCGAAACATTCTTGAACTTATGCAAAATATCATTTTAGGGGAGCAGCTAATGCCTTCGGAAAACAATTTCAGGAATTCTTATGCATTCGATAAGATATTTTTTCAAAGAATAGCACCATCAAAAGCTTGCCCTGACATATGAGCTGAAACCAAACCCAAAACTGTGGCATGGGTTCGGTTCTTGCTTGTCGGCAATTCAAGTTCTTCAGGGAACTTTAACAATTTTTAGCAAAATATAAACATTTTTTTTAAATGTTTGAAGTAGTGGAATATTTCTGTAATTTCCAAAGGAAATAAGGAACTCTCCTGGGAATCAACTTTGCCAATATTTTATCAGCAGTTGGCGGAAATTTACCCGTTTATTAAGTGACAAAAGCGTCTTTAGCTTACTTGACTTTTCTCTCGATCAAATATTAAAAGTGAAAACAGACGATTGCAGAGTTGATTGGCTTTTCAATATGTCGGAATTGGGAATTAACAAACATAATTCGTACAGCTGCTTATTGTATCAACATCCGTCAAATTCGTTCACATTTTTGATGCAACGAAAACATTTCAAAATATTTACAAGCAAGAAAAAAACGCTATGAAAATATGCTTTGAACTTGTTCTATTTTGATGTATTTATTTACTTCTTTCTTTGCCGACATTTTGGCAGAGTTTTGGCCGACTATAATGTATCTGTATACATTTTCTAATGGTTTCTGGTCAGATTTCGACATTCGCCATGCTGTCATGCCTTATCGCATGCCTAAAATTGGAAAAGCGTACAATTAATTAAAAAAAAAAAAACATCAACTCATTTTCATTCATGGGTAAACTGTATAAAAAAGGCAGAAAATTGGAAACTAGATGAAAACACAGATCATAGGTCGAGGGAGGCCGAGAGAAGGGAGACGAAGGCTGGCTGCGTGTCTGGCATGAGCAAATATCCAACATCAGACTGCCATTCTTTGCACAACAACATTAAATATTTACTCTTCCCATTGGATGCGACTCGGATTGGATTGGAGAGCAAGGGAGCATGGAGCAAGGGAGCATGGAGCACATGGCCCCGCAGCCTCAATGGCAAAAGCGGTTCTAGTCGAAGTCGGCGACTCACAATGCGAGTAGAATGTTGTTTACCGCTATCTGCGTTGCGTTTGCGCCATAATTCCAAACGCGTATGAACTTTTCAGAATAGATAAGCGTGCGCCCGACGATAAGATATGCTGGTCCCGGACCCAACCCGGCCCGGCCAGGTCCAAGAGGTTTAGCTTCTGCTTTGGCGGTGGCAATAAACGTAGCCCACGTGGTGCCCAGATACGAGTACGCGCAAGTATGTGACGGTAACCTAAACACACAACACATCAGAACCCATCAGAGCAGACTGATACGTGGGCTTGGGGGCATTGCTCATGCCTATTAATATGGCACAAATGCCACATTGGTAATTCATAATTTTGACACTTACGTAAAGCAAACTGCGATTGTCAACGCCCCCGTCCGTCCGTCCCGTCTCCATTGAATTATGGATTGTTTTGATTACTACTACTAGTAGCTGGCAAGCATTGAGTGGCGGTTAAATGAACTTTAATTCAGCGCTGCTCATTGAATAATCAATTACACAGCCATTGAATAGCCGTTAAGTAAATTGTTCAAATTGTTGGTGCGAATTTCTTAACAAATGTTATCCAATTTCACCAATTTGTTGCTACCAACGGACCTCGTTCCATATTTATTGTTACTCATCATGAGCGAAAATATGAATTATTCCATTGATGATGATAATACAGTTTTTGTTTGTTTTTCCAGTTTGTTCTATTAATTGATAAATTTAATCAGAGTGGCCACATTGCGTATACGCAATAAATTGATTCAACTTTTGCCCATTCGATGGGCGTTAGCCCCAAGAGAGTTACACTAATCGAAATTGGAGCTTAAAGTGCCAATTAAAATTATCACATTCCTATCATCGGCCAGCTGGAAACCCTTTCGGGGCTAGAGACTTCAACTTACCGCTATTAAATTGTCCAATTAGCAGACAAATGAGTAACATCCACGTCGCAGCTCTCATTGTTGGCGTTCTTCTCTCTGCTCAGTTTGATATCCGTCGTTGTTGTTGTTGTTGTTGATAGCACGCACTGTGTTTTTGTTTTTACGTATCGGAGGTAGATCGTTAACTGTAATTAATATGTTTTGTTGCAAGCCGATTTAATTAATTTGCCACTAAATTGCTACAACCAATTGCACAACCCAATTGGGCGCCGCAAAGCTAACGAAATTTCATTATGTTTGTGTTCAGTTTTATAATTGTGCAATTAATATTTGGAGAGGTTGTTCGTATGCGAATCGCGTCACGTGCGGCGGAAACACGAAAATTGGCCAAAAAGTCAAATCAAAGAAAAGCGCACGCATAATTCATTTATTGAATTCGAAATCAGTTTGATGTCGAGAGACAAAACAAGAAATAAAACTTCGCAGCTGTGCGATAGAAATCACAGCTTCCAGCCCCGCAGTGGACACATTTTTCGCTGATTGGCAGCTAAATGGTAAACATGGCTAATAGTTATTGGTAGTAGTAGTGTTGTTGTCGGTGGTGGTATTTGTGCGGGTTATGCAAGCCACAAGCCAAAGCCACTCAAGCGTCCGTCGTATCTCAATGATATTATGATCTCAGTGCGAAAATTGCAATTTGTTGTTATTTCGCTCTGGTCGCTAAATTACCCCGTTAGCCACTCTTCGGCCAGCTTCCCTCCCACCCCGAGTCTGTCATCAGTTTGCCTGACTCAATGCCACAGCGCTTGGCCGGCTGCAAAGTGGGTCGTGTCGGGTCGAAGTGGTTGGTACAAGCCACGAGAGGAGTGGGAGGGGGAGGGAGTAGCTGCCAGAGGAGGCAGGGTGCGCCAAGTTGAAAAGCATGCAAATATGTATGCATATAAATAAATTAATGTGCAAATGCGAAAACTGAAAAACGAAAAACAGCAACTAGAAAAAGACAAACAGCAGCCGTACCGAACACCAAATACTCTACAAACGACTGCAATGCAAATACCCTCGACTGCAGCGAAAGCGTATGCAAAAGATACAATCGTGCTGCCGCGTGTTTGCGCTTAGCACATAGACCTATGTACATTACGTATACGCAGCGAGGTATCTTGGTGTTTGTTCTTTGAGTGTTGCTCGCGGAATACTGAATTTGCAATCGCATTTGCTGAATATTCATTTGTGTATTGACACACATAGAGGCATTCGCAGTGTCCCAATGAATACATTCATTTCACACTCTCCACAAAAATGCGCGCAAATAAAGCGTTAACTTGTCTCACAGTCGTCAGTTAATGGCTAATGCTCCTCGTACCTTGTACAATCTGAGTTACGTACATAGTACAAATAGCCTAAACGGGTCTCTGACATGTGCATGCCATAATGAAAGCTCACTTTTATCACAATACAAGTATATACGAGTATTTTCAAATGCATTTATCAATGGCTACAAACGTTACTTGGTTCTTGGGCTTTACCTTTTTGACATTGCTCCTAACGAGGGCAGCTTCAAGCATTAATCTATTAAAGTTCTTTTCCAGAATTATTGCTTATCTCTTTGCACAGCTCTTTTAATTTTGTACCCATATTTCAGAAAGTATTTGCCATTTTATTTATTCTCAAATGGGGAATTCCCTCAGCAACAAAGCAACGTCAATCAAATGATTTCATTAACAGCTGCGTACACAAATTTGTCAAGAGAAACATTTTTGCATGGCCAAAAGGATTGACAATGAGAAGTACGTTGAGTTGAAATAAAATAGGGTATTGATTATTCGCAATGTCGAGTTGTCGATTGATTTAAACAGAACTGCTGCAAGTTGTTTCACGGCTATTTTAAGCTGACGTCATATCGAAAGTAACACAACAATGCTTCGAGCGACCCTCTTGCGACGACAGTCGTTCGTCTTCAACAATCTCTGCTGCTTTACTTGCTTACTTGCCCGTCTCCTGCACTGTCTTCGTCTTCGTCTCCCCTTCTTCGTCTTCCCTTCTTCGTCTTCCCTTCTCTGTCGCCGTCGTCGCCGTTTCGGTCTTGCTCTTGTCTCGTCTTGTTTTTTTGGTCTTTTTGGCGTTTGTTTATTTACATTGTGCTCGAAGTTTACACACACAAGCACAATCAGAATGCAGCCAAGGGCTATGTGTGTGTGTGTGTGTGTGTGTGTGTGTGGGGCAGCTGCAGCTGCGCTCAGTTTGCTATTACAGCGATCTTTGCTATTGGGAATTGAATTTGGAATGTTTTGCTGGCCAGAATACGCCTCGCAATTGAATTGAAAACTTTTTACTGTAAATAATACAATTCGCTTTTGTATGTTTCTTTTACCCCACAAAAAAAAAAACAACTTGGCCTGCGTTGTGTCCATCTGTGACGGCTCCTGCTGCTGACGAAGTCGAAGTCGAAGTCTTTGCAGTGTCGTTCCCGTTGCCTTTTGCCAGTCAACTTTCCGCTCAATCATTTCGCTTTCGTTTGCCGAACAGTTTGGGAAGAGAGCCGGCGACAGCGACAACGACAGACAGATGAGAGAACCGTCTGTGTGTTAGGGGTATTCGAGTATTTTACATATTGCACATATATTTATAGAATGCATTTGCATAATTGTTGTTGTGAAACTGTTGTTGCAGTTGCTTCTAATTGCGAATGAGGCGATTGCCAAAATGCATTTTCGAGTTGGCTATTCGCATATTGGCCTGGCTAGTGGCGAGATTTCGTTAAAATGAATCACACGAGGCTCCAAGCAAGAGTGGAATGTGCCTCTGTGTGTGTGTGTGTGTGCTAGTGTGTGTGAATGAACTGGAGGCAGGCTTTGGGGCAGCTGCACCCGCCGTTGTTGTTAACTCCGCTGCTGCCATGCTGCCAGGGCCAGGTAAAGAATGGATGAATATGAAGTGCCTGTGCCTGTGCCATTTACACGGGGCAACACTAAGAGGCACAAACAGGTTTTGCGTCGCTGCGAGATGCGAACGATGTGCGAGAGATGGAGGAGATCTGGAGACTCGCAACTCTCAACTCGCAACTCGCAACTGGCAACAACAAATATTCGGCCGAAGCGTTACAAAAGGCAACCACAACTGGCAGCGACGACATATTGTACGAGCAGTTTTGATTTACGACCAGGTAAAGTTAAAGCCAAAGGCAACCGAACCGAACCGTCGCGTCGCGTCGTCGTCTCTCACTAGAAGTTGATGCTACTCTTCCCCAACAACAACAACATCATCGTCGTCGTCGTCGTCGTCGTCCCGTCCCAGCTGTGAACGCTGTAACCCTGCTGTAACACTTGCACTTGCAACGCTTTCGCTTCAATTCAATTTGGTCGTGACCAATTTGTTGTGGAGCCCTTAAAAAAAACATTCATTTGTTTTAGATACAAATGTGTGTATTTTTTGCTGCCGTTCAAAAGCTACGTTCGCCCAGCGATAGATAAATTTAATTGTATATGAGTGTGTTAGTGTGAGTGTGTGTGTGCGCACAAAACAAATTGAAGTTTTCAAGTGCTTAATGGCAGTATTGATAGGAGTAGTTTTTGTAGTATTTATTTTGAATTTGTGTTTGGTGCGCTGCGCGCTCGTTTCGTACCCGTCGCGATGCTTTTCAAATGAGAACTGAAAGTAAGTGTAGCGCGTGCTTGGATGCCAAATGGGAGCCAAAAGCGCGCCGCAACGAATGGAATTGGAACACGCGTTGCTCTCTCACCATATTGCTGGTGCTGCTGCTGCCGTCGTTTCGTTCGCTGTTGCTGTTGCTGTTGCAGGTAAACAATTTGTGTCGCTCACTTCTTTCCGCGTTGCTCTTGTGGCGCCAAATTTATCTGAGCGAGAGAGACAATCATACGGAGTATGAGTCGCAAAGATGCTCGCAATGTCACTGTCAATTGCTCTGTTGGTTTTGCTCAAGCCGAAGCCCTATACCGAATAAATACCCTTCGTCCACAAAGCGGGGAGTTTGCGTTTAAAGTGCTCTCATCTCATTTGTTATATCAATTCAGAAAACTTAACAGTGTACTTAAAACATAATTATTATCCAATTTTAATTATATCTATAGAGATAAAAATAATGTTCAAGTACATACGCATCTATGAGATTAATTTATGCATAAGAATCTTAAGAATTCTGCAGCGCAAGCACTGAAGAATATGCTAATGATTATTCTCGCCGTTGATAACGCTTGTGAGGTCGTCTTGATAACATTTTTAACAGGAATTTGATTCTACTGACTGGTCAACATAAGTTCACCCGACTTTATTTCTAGAACTACAGTGATGTAATCAAATTTTGATAAATTTGAGGAAGTCATGTTTGTTATCTGTTATGATGCAGACAAGCTGACTAACTTGATTAAATAGTAAACAGTATTCATAACTTATTATTTGCTTTTATCAAAACAACAATCATTCAAAAAGGTGAGATCATTTTAAAAATGAATGTGTTACAAACAAAGACAGAACAATACTGCTAGTTTTTGTATATACAAATAGTTATAGTTATATTTGAAGATTAGTAAAACTTAAAGCTGTTTAAAAATTGAGTTTTTAAAGTTGGCGGACTTTTAATAAAGTGTAACACACATAGTTATATTCAGATTTGGAAACATTCCAGATATATTATCAGGACTTTAAAATGAAAATAATAACATTTTGAGAATAGCAAACTTCGAACTGTTTAAAAATGGCGTTTTCTTAAGCTTTTCTGGTAAAGTGTGAAGCTGCTAATTCTTTTAGATATATTCAGATTTGGAAACATTTCAGATATTAGCAATATAAATAGAAAAATGTTGCAAATTTACGAATTGAAATAATAACATTTGGATACTTAAAGCTGTTTAAAAATGGCGCTTTTTTCAAGCTTTTGAAAGTTTGCGCACTTCTAATAAAGTGTAACCAGGCTAATATTTATGGCTTCGGTATATTTTAGTATGTTTTGATAAGTACACTGTGGTTACGCTGTGTCGAATTGATTGCGCTCATGTTTGTTTACAATTGTGTTTGATGGACGTGCCGCTATCGGAATTCACCGCAGTCGACTTGGAGCGCGAACTCTACGCCTATGGCTTGAACAAGGAGGGCTCCAAGCAGGAGCGCTACGAGCGTCTGTTGACAGCGCGTCACAAATTGAATCAGCCACATTTGAGACCGAGGCGACCGGCAATCGCCAAATTTGGAGCCCGTGTGCAGCTCGATGACTTCGCTGAGATTCGGGTTTACAGACAGGCGGAGTGTGATATATTGGCCAGTAAGGTGAAGTGGCGCATAGAGCAGGTGCGCAGGACAGAGGATAATGAGGGACTGGAGTACTATCATCCCGAGATCCTGGAACGCATCGATCGCACCAAAACATATATGATAAATATAGAAGAATTCCTGGTGCGACAAGAACCGTATGTGCATAAGGTAAGCTCTTTAATATTCATTTATTCAAGATGATAAATCAACTCAGATTTTGCGCAGATATTTGGAATATTCGTATCCCGAACCACCGGAGAGGGTCTCACTCTGTGCTATGCCAGGAGCATGGTAAAATTGCGCAGCTGGGATGAAAACGCAGAGAAATTCGAGTGGCCAGTAAGTCAATTCGATATTCACCAAAAGAACCTAATTTTATTCCCCAACTTTGCAGCTAACTTCAAGCGAAAATCTGAACAGCGACGACGCCGAAACTGGAGTGCTTCAGACAACTGTAAGAGAGATGAATAAAAAGATTCGACATTAAATGTACATTCTACAATTCCTTTTGCAGATCGTCACGCCCGAGATCGTAGCCAAGGCATTGACTTACATATTGCGAGAGCTGAAGAAGAAAACCATAACTAACTACGTGGGCATCGTGTGTGACGATGACAGGCTGGACATGAACGCTGTGACGGATTTGGTGGAGGCCAGCAACCTGGTGATGCCGCCAATCATCGTTGACCTTCGCGATCTGCAGAAGACGTTCAGGAACATGTTCTCGCCGACAAGTGTGCGCTGTGCGAATCTCCTGGCCAATGAGCTGTACGCCGAGAGCACCTTCGATGAGCAGATGAACAATATTTGCAATTGCAACATAACCAAAAACATGAATGCTGTGGCATCTCTGGTTAAGTACATTACGCGCCTCTCTGAGATTCTAGTCGAAATGTGGAAGCACGAGGAGCACGAGAAGAAGTGCATCTCGTTGGTACGCCTGAACAATAAGATGCTCAAGATTTATGCCCGCCATGTAAGGAGGGAGCTGCCTCCCATCACCTTCGAGGATTGCGCAGCGGGCGCAGGTCTCCTGCAGTTGATGGTCTTCGATGCCTTGTGGTGCATTACCCCCGAGCTGGAGCCCGAGGAGATCTATGCGAATCCAACGGTCTCATCGCACGTTACATGAACCTACACGTATTTATTTCTTATAATTTATTTTGAATTTTTTGATAAACTATATTTATTTTTGGAACATTGAAAATCAGTACAAATGATTAGTTATTTTATGTGTAATGCATTGCGAGGCAAATTTGTAAAAATATCGCGACATAAGCCAGGGCACTGAAAGCTTGGCAAGCTGAGTTGTTGTGCACCATGCTGGCCGTGAATATCTGAGATCTTTGGGTTATCTCGTTGTCAAAGATCTCCTCGGTGGCATCGTACTGCAGCTCCGACTCCGTTGAATAGTTGGGCAGCTCAACTGAAATTAGAAATGAAATAATTAATAATTTAGCGCTTTGGGATTACAAATTGCTTGAGCTTACCCTCGCCACCAGTTGCGAAGCGCACTGTTTTGCTGTTGTCGCTCCAGCCAAAGCTGTTCCTCGCCAGCACGGACACCTCAAAGAGACTCGCCGGCTGCAGGCCATGCAGAGTGTACGATGTGATGTAAATGGGACCTTTAATTATCAAATTAAATTTAGAACAAATTACATTTAAATTTGTTGGTTGTTTTAAAAATATTATAATAACAAATAAGTTATAATATTTAATCTAATTTGAAGTAATTTCCAATGCATCTACGTCACATAACGAATATATTCAAGGCTACCACAGAAAACACTTCTGAGGAATTTAATTTTTGATATACAAAAAATAAATGCAGAATTTGAGTGAAAGCGATTTCTGTTTCGCTCCTGATACTGCATAAATAAATAGAATTAAATCTTTGTCAAAAATTCTTCTTTTTTGTAAACATTGCAAATATTTTAGAGTCTCAATTTGTTTATATATCTTTATTCAGTTTTATGGCTTGTTTATTTGTGCATTTTAGGAATGGCTGCTGTTTATTTGGCTCTAACTCACCAATGGTCACTTGAGCGGGAATCGTCAACTCCGTCCAGTTGGTTCTGAGTGGCTTCGTTATATTTGCTGAGATGAGATTTAAATATATGTAATGATATTTCTACTCGGCCTGTAATCAGCACAAACCTGATGGAATCTGTCGGAATTTGAGCTTAAACTCCATGATTGGCAGCATGCTCTCCGTTTGCCACACGAGCACGTGCGAAGTGGAGCTCTGTGTGCCCGGGTTGATCTTGAAGACGCAGGGCATGGGACGTCCAGTCAGCTCGATGCTGGCGCTCTTGAAGCCAATCGAGTTGCTGGCGCGGCACTCGTATTGCCCCATGTCGGATTCACGCACCTTTTTCACCGTCAGCACGTGCTTGATGTGACTCACGTAGTTGTCGTGCGAGTTGCTGAGAAGGACTTCCGACTGCTGGCTGCCGATCTGCGAGCCGATTTGAATGGGCACGCCGTGATGGAACCACTTCAACGTGGCCGGCGGTGCGGACTCCACAATGCACTCCAGCTGAGCTCGATCGCCCACCTTGGTGTAGACCACAGACTGCTGCAGCGAGACCTCTGGAACAACTACAACAATATGGGAATTGTAGTAAGAGTATTCGTTGTGGGTAAGCGAAACCTACAGAGCACATGGAGATAGACGCCCGCTACGGCTGGAGGACCAACACCATTGACGGCCAGACACTCGATGAGGCCGGCCATGTCTCTGGACTTGATCTCAAAGATGTGACTCTGCCGGTTGGCCGCATTGCTGTATTGGTCCAATGTGTTGCCGTTGAGTCGCCAACTGACCGCAGGCTGGGGCACGCCCTGGGCCAGACAGACCACCTCAAAGGTAGAGCCAATGGCCAGCTCCAAGACGCCGCTGGGCTCGGTGACCACAGTGGGAGCGTAGAGCACCTCGATGGCATGCGTCTGCACGGCGTGATTGCTGTCCGACATGATCTCGCAGTAGTATTCGCCCGTGTCCTCGGCCTTCACGTTGGCCACCTGCAAACTGCCGTTCGACCAGAGCACAATGCGATCTGGAGGCGGCACCTCGGGATGTCGTGAATCCACAAGCGGAACATTGTCGCGATGCCAGCGCACAAATCGAAATGGAGCTATAGATCAAGTAAGTACATTTTTAGATATTTATTTTGACCGTATATCATTCTATGCATGCAATAGATACTTTTGTATCTTGCAGTTACATTCTAAATAATTGAATTACGAAGAAGAACATTTTAACAAATAATTTCACTCTGTTTTTTTTATCTTTTTTTTCATTTTTAATTATTTTTTATTTATAATTAATTTGCATATTGCATTTAAATATATTACTGTCAAATTCATTTTCATATATTTATTTTATATTTCTAGTATCAATATTTTGGTTAGTTTAGAGTATTGCTTTGTAGTCCATTTAATTTGGAAATACATTTTTTTTTTCAGTTGCTCATAATTATTTATGATTTTCACCAATTATTATTTAATTATTTTTATTTTTTTAAATTATCATTTTACTATTCATATTTCTAGTAAATATATTTGGGTCAGCTTACAGAATTGTTTTTTTGATAATTTAATTCGAAAATTAATTATTTTTCTCAAATGCCTTTTAATAATGAAATAATTTTTTTGAATTATTTTGCCAATTGTATTTTACTACTTTTCTTTTACTATTCATATATCTTGTAAATATAGTTTGGTCAATTTAATTGTCTTTGTTTTTAATACAATTTAATTAAAAAATAAATTATTTTTCTCAATTGCCTTTAAATAATTAAATGATTTTCTTTAAATATTCTCTAATTGATCTGTCACTTTTATTTTATTATCCATATTTCTATTAAATATGCAATTTTGATGCAATTCAATTCAAAAATTAATATTGTTTCCCAACGTCCTGTAGCTGATTTTAAATAAATGAATTTTCTTCAACTATTTTAGCTCAATTAATTAAGTTCAAACATTGCTGTATCTTTTAACAAAACTTGCAACCAATCTGGAAACTAGATTCCAGATTGTGGCAGTCAACAACCCTTTTTAATAGGCAAATTCTACGACACTTCTGAGGGCTCTTCTACAAAACAGTTTGCAGTAAGACGTTAAATTAATAAAATCCGTTTAGGTTTCTATTGTCAACATTTGAAAGCGAATGAAGAAAATCCATTGTGACGAACGAACGAATTTCCTTGGCTCAGCTGGACGAGCTATTGTTAAGTCATTTCAGCGGTTTTATGTTCGTAATCAATCGAATTAAATGTCATTGTTGGGGTCCAATTGCCCTACACAAAAGGAGCCACTTTCAAGGCCCATTAATGCTGCGCATCTAATTCAACTATTTATATCTTTAAGATACTCTCGAACGTATCTTGGGCATTAATTAGTTACGGCTATTTATTTAGTGGCGGTTTAGCTTACTGTCCAATTGGCACGGCAGGGTAACGGTGGCATTTTCATAGGTTTTTATTGTTGTGGGGATGCTCTTGAATTTCTGATTGTTCTCGAGATCATTGTTGAAATTGAGCTCGGCATTGATCCGAGGTGCCAGCAGCAGCAAGAGCAGCGGCAGCGATATTAACAGATCAATTGAGCACACTCTGACACACATATTGTTAGCACTTGAATTTAAATTAAATTAGAGAGCGAGTGACTGCGATTTAACAACGTTTCTAATGCACCAGCGAATGAATCTATTACGAGTGTTTTCACGGGACGCGTGTCACCAAATTACAAAACTATTGCCGCGAGTTTGCAGTCGCGAGCCCAACTGATCGCTTGAGCTGCCGATGTGGATCTGTTGCCGTTGCATGCGACGGCATCCGAGTCGAGGCGGCTTCCCCTAGCGAAGCCGATTCGCCGAGCCGACCAGTGACAGAGACTGAGACGGAGACTGAGACTGAGATGAAGATGGGGGCACTGACAGTGGCAGCGACAGAGGCGACGATGGACGATGGAGACAGCTTAAAATGAAAAGAAAAAAGCCACTTGCTCATTCTTGAACGCCTGTTGATTAACAGCCTTTAATGTTCGGCAACGCAACGACACATTGTGCTTGAGATACATATGTATCTATAAGTATCTGCAGATGCAGCAGAGCGTCCCCACAGCCAGCAAACAACAAACAACGCCCACGCCAAGCATGTCCATTTGCATGGGATACGCATCGTTAGTTTTCAGCATTCTGTGATTCGGATTCGGATTCTGGTTCAGATGCTGCCGTTACTTCTGATCTATTACATTCTCCGCTTCAGAGAACGTGCTTCTGTTGCATATTTCGAGATAAAATGTCATTGTGCCACAATGGGCAAACACTCTCATATGCACATGCATGCTGCCCCCCCCTGATGGCCTGTCTGTCTCCTCCTCCTCCTCCTCCTGCTGATCGGATCAGCCACATTCACATGGTCACGACGAGGTGTCGAGCAGGAGTTGTGTCCATTCGGGCCAAACATTCTCTCCCCCATGTGCCGGCGATGCCATTGTGAATTCTGAATGCAAAGATCCGAACAAAGCGAAATTCATTTACCGGAAGTGCATCTCCATATACTCCATATACTGTATATTACTCGTAGTGCTATAAATTATTGCATAATGGTCCAGTTGTTAATGTGCTTCGGCTTGGACACGATGCAGTTTGTCAGTTTCCCTCATGTGTAATATGTTTTTAATGCCATTTCTTTAATTTACATAATATTATCGTTAAAAGTTTTTAGAAGACTTCGCTAGGAAGTTGAAGATTGTTTTTTATTTTTGTGGATTAATAATGAATAGTCTTAAATTTTGTATAGCTACTTTCTTTGCAACGAAATTAAATTTCAAAAACTCCATCTCAATTATTATCGAATGAAATATAACTTGTTCAGAGAAGCTGAAATTTAAATAGATTTTGATTTGATGACAACTAAAATACATAAATTTGAAATCATTTCATCAACAACATTAAAAACTCATAAATCATTTCCTCAACATTTGTATGACAATTTGTAAATAAGGGAAACTCAATTTCCCTGATAGATTGTCAAGTAAAATGTTCTCCACAAGCCTCTATCGAATTGATCGCTTTAAATCCGTTGCGGACCATGTCGTAATTTATATATATATAACTTCTCAATTCGATGGTGACCTTTAGCGGCTCAATGCGTGTAGTTTCATACGAACTCACGCCAAAAGATCTTTGTAACACGATCACATTCAATTAAAAGACAATTTCATCGAATTAATTAAATTACGGATAGATACGGACTCGGAGGGGGCCACCAAAACAGCTGCGCAAACAAACTGCAAACCAATTAAACGAAGCATCGCCATCAGAGTGAAGAACAGTCTTAACCCGACTGCGAGTCCAAGTCCGATTCCGAGTCCCAATCCGAGTTCCCATCGTGGTACAGTTGAGTAATTAGAGTAGGGGACAGTCTTTCAGCTTTTATGGAGCTGAAATGTTGGGCAATGGATTTGAGTAAATTGGATATGAGTATAGCATTTATTTATGGACCTGGCTACATTTAAATTGATCTCTTTTAAATTTAATACAGCGTTCAATGCTTACAACCGACGCATTACAATTAATGTATTTATTATTAATATTATTATGCTTATAAGGGGCATCACCAACGATATATAGCAGAACGTTATAATGATGTATGCATTTACGAGTATATAACGCATGTATGCATGTCTTAAGTAATTGTTTATTTATTAAACAAATGAAGAGTGTGAAAAGAGAGAGAGAGAGGTAGTGAGGGAGAGGGAGCGATAGGCTGATAAATGGATAGATTTTACAGTAACTAATACATTCTTGAACTTAACGCTAAACAAAATTACAAACGGAATTTGTGATCCTTAGACTAATGCATATCAACAATTAAGAATATAAGTATATATGAGTTTTGTTGTGTTGTGTGTGTGTTAAGTAAAATTCAGCTAATCGTTGATCATAAATTATAAAATACAAAAATATATGAATCACAAACAGACACAGATACACTGGACACTGACAGAGACAGACAAACGAAATGATAGCGGAATTGTGCAGCGCTCTGAATGAATGAAAATGAATAGGAATTTTGGTTGATTTGGATTTGGATCTTCATCTATCAGTACAAAGCGGCGATCGATATATTCGTAAACATAATACAATTCGTAAACTATGCCTATAGGTGATTCATCATTCATCGTACTGCTAAAATGGAGCGTTAAGTTAACAAACATTTCCACCTCCTCCTCAATAGTCACGCCGATCGAACGATTACGTTTAATTCGCAAATTCGCAACTGGCAACTCGCAACTCGTAACTCGTAACTCGCAAACACCACTAGCCTAAGGGTAAAGATATAGATAATGAACGTCATTTAGTTTCGACGTTGCAGCTAGATGAGACCGCGCTTCTTTTTGTAGTCTTCCAGGTTCAGTGAACGCTTGGACACCGTCTCGCTTGGCTTGTTCGCTGGCTTCGGCAACGCATTGGCGCTGTTCACTGCAATTAGAAGAGGAGGAGGAGGAGCTTGGTGTCACTACTAAATGGCTAGCCATATTTGGGGCATGCAACTAACCTGGCAGCGGCACATCCAGATCGATGTCAAAGTCGTGCAGCGAGTACAGACTGTAGTCCTTGCTGTCCGTTGGCTTCGCACTAGACGTGCTCGTCTCGTTCTTCTTTTTGCCCGGTGGCGGCGGCGGCAAGGGAGCTGGCAACACATCGTCGTCGTCCTTCTTGCCGCCCTTGAAGCCCATGCGAGGCTGTGTGATGCGTCTCGTGAACGGATCCGAAATCTTAAGTCCTTTGTTGGCACGCGCCTCCTCCATGATGGCCTTCTCTGCGTCCTGCACGTTGCGTTTGCGATTGCGATCGTTGATGTACGATATCAAGTTGAGACTGTGCGAACGCCGCTTGTCCAGCTCGGAGGCACGACTCTCCAGCTGGTCGATCTGTTGGCCCAGATCGTTGGCAATGTCGTAGTCGCCACGCAACATGGCCGCATCGCGTTCCTTCATGAGGCAGGTCTTCTTCATGGCATAGTTGGTGGGACGATTGCGGAACCGATTCTTCTCCTCCACAATCTTGTCCACATCCTCGTCCTTAAACTCATAGTTGAGTGCCTTCTTGATGTCATTCTGTTTGATCTCAATCAGATCTATGGTCGGCATCGGCACATGCGCCTGCTGACAGACCTCGTACCATTTGTTAAACTCGGTTTCTGTGAACTCCTGATTCGAGATGAATTCCAGCCGGAAGACACGCTCCTGGGTGCCGTGCTTCAGCCGCAGGCCGCGATTGGTGCGCGTCGTGCCCAGTGAGTAAATCTTGCCAGTCTCCACGACGCCCACAATCTCGGCCACACGGTACACGGGCTTCTGGCCGTTGTTGCCAATGCTGATGCGCACAAAGCAATTGACTACGGTGCTCTCGAAGATGGGCAGATTCACGAATCGCTCCATCTTGAAGCGTGACAGTCGCAACTTGTTGAGATCCTCGCGATTGCTGATGAACACGGGGCTCTTTGTGGCCTTCTCGTCGTCCTCTGACTCGCTGGACGCCTTGCTGCTGTTGGAACGCGAACGTTTTCCCACTGGCTTCTCATCGTCATCCCAGTCGCTGCTGCCCGAGTCGTCCGAGTAGATCTCAGATGCTTTCAGCTTGACGGCCGATTTGCAGCCCGAAACGCTCTCCAGTTCTTCCTTGTCGTCATCCCGGTCGCGTTCCGCCTGTCGTTTGGCTTCCTCCTCCTCTGTAATGCAAACAATATTTAAACGTTTCTCCATTGACTAGTATTCAGTGCTTACCTCTCTTTGCTTTGCCTTCTCGCTTGGCCTTGAGCATGGCCATCGCATTGCTGCGCTTGTCATCCGTTTTGTTGGCCTCCACGTTCTTCTTACGCTCCTTGGAGCGCTCCTTGTGATCAAAGTAATCAGATACGCCGCTGGCACCTTGTTCGTCGCCGCTCTTCTCGCCGCTGCTCGTGGCTAGAACTGCGCCAATGGCCGATGTCGAGGGTCCCTCGCGCATGGAGGGCAGTGGAGAGGGACTCTTGGCTGTGGCACGCGCCTCAAGGGCACTGATCTTGCTGGTGTCCAGTTCGGTGGGGATGGAAGCCGGCATTGGTGGCGGCATCTCCTTGACTTTTTTGCTGCGCTTCTCCTTCTTCGATTTCTTCTTGGGTCCTTTTGTCTTGGAACGTTCGTTTCGCTCGCCACGCCGGGCCAGCTTCAACTTTCTCTCAATCTCCCATCTGGTGCGCATAAGATCGCGCTGTTCGATACGCTTGAAGATCTCCGTTTCTCGCTCCTTCTCCGACAAGCTGTTGAGTCGCTTGCGATCCTCCTCATCGCCCATCAGATCATCGTCGTAGCCATCGTCAAACTCCGAGTCGGAGCTGGACGACGACGAGCTGGATGAGTCCGATCCCGAGCCAGACGATGAGGTAGACTTGGACTTGGATTTGCCATTGTCAGAGTCGCTGTCCGACACTTCGCCCTCCTCCTGTTCACTCAGCGGCTCGGGCTTCTTTTGTTCTGGCTCAGCACGTTTCTCGGCAGGCGCTGCGACTTCATCTTGACTGTCGTCGTCCCAGTTCTCCTCCGATGAACTGGAATCTCTGCTTGCCTTCTTGGGACGCTTCTTCTTAGCGCCTTGTGCACCCGATTTGTTGTTGGCCCAATCGGAGTCGGAGTCTGATTTGGAGTTTCCTGCTGCTTTTGTGGCATTGCTTGGCTTCTTCCTCTTTCTGGCCAGCGACAATAAATCCTAAGTGTGCAAAAAAGGACAGATTCGAAATAATTATAGATTTTTACATTGCGTCAATCATCCCTTTGGTTTTCTTGGCTTTTGCTTTTTGCTTTGGCGGCTTCCAATGAAAAGGGCGTCAGGGAAATTTATAAATGCGCAATACTTACGGATTCCAGATTGTTATCTGCATCGCTGTCACTATCACTAGAATTTGAGTCGATCAAGGACTGCGTTCGACGTTTTCCCATCGCAATTGAGTAAAAATTGTGCCAAACAACAAAGTTAACCTGCAAACAGTGTGAAAATAAATAACTAACATACACATAAAGCGATACAAGCTTAACATAAATCTGCACTGTTATTAACAGTGCGCAATCAATTTTTTCCCGGGAAAATAATTTGGGTGAGCAAATATAAAAATTATATTTTTTTTGGCTCTCTAATAAATGGAATAATATATTTTACAGCTGGAAATTATTAAAATCAATATAATTACTTTAAATGTGTAATAAATTTGAACTTAACATCTGTTAGTTAGCATGTTTTACAGATGCTAACAGTACAGAGCTGCATTGTTTTTGAATCGATTTATTTATAAATCGATAAATGCGTTTTGATTTTGAATGAACTATTAAAAAATAATTTTAAATATTTAAACATGTATAATTTGCAGAAATAAGTTAATACAATAGAAATAACTACTATTGACTTTAAAATATATCATAAATATACTAACGGTCATACTGCGACTATTGGGAATGGCTGGGAAAAAATTCGAGACTTAGCTGTCAATAGCTGCTTGATATGGAACTCTAACGTTTATTTAAAAATTCTTGAGTAGAATGTTCTCCTCATTTTAAGAATACAAAGATTAATTTCTTAATATTTAAATATACAAGTAATTATCAAATTCATGTTTACTCATGCTAAGACGCTTTGACTGATTGAATTAATTAAGAGCACCATCTTTCTGCTCTGATAGTTGCTGCATTCACTTTCGTTCAAGTTCAACTGTAGTTTTAAGTTTTGCATGAGACCATTTCATTTTTACTATTGCAGCATGCGCTGTCAAGCGCAACAGCGAATCACACTTAATGTTAAACTGTGCAAAGAAAGAAAAATCAAGTAAATTGTAAGTGCAACTTGAGTACACTGACGACTTTATGCTCTTCCCTTTCATCACGAATTCTTCTTAACAGATTTTGTGACAAAATGGAAATACCACTTACAAGGCAGGGCACAAGAAGACAAAATTTAGAATATGCTCCAGTGCAATGCAAACAGCGCAACAGCAGCAGCAGAAGCAGCACTATCAGCTTGGTGGAAGGGGGATGGGCGGGAAAAGTAAAAGATTTGAAATGCAAATTTGGTTGCAGCAAAGGGAGGACAACTGTTCGGCATGTTCTATGCAGAAGTGAGAGGCAACTTTTTGGCTGTGATAACTTTTTAATCTGTGGATGATTTTGTTAGAATATATATTCCGGGAAGTTATCTGATTCAGAGTGAAAAAGTCAAACGCAGTTTACCACCGACTGGAAACCATTTAATTGTTTGGCATACAAATATTAAACAAAATTAAACGCACCTGCACTGCACGAATAAGTTCAATCAATATTAATTAAAATGCAGGCATATTGCCTGAGGACATTCTCGTCCTGACGTTGTGCATGGGTGCTTCTGTTGTGTCTGGCGGTTTGAAAGGGTGTTTTGGGGCGAGAGGGGAGGGTGGAGAGGGGTGGCTGCCTGAGCCCAGTTTCATAATTCGACTTAAATGCTACGAGGCAATTTGCAGTAGCAACAACAACAACAATTGCACAAAGTGCACATTCCTGCCGACATAGCGGCAACTACTGCGGCTGCTGCTGCTGCTATTGCTGCATTATTACAAATACAAAACCAACAACAATAACGATAACAATATGCGTTAGAAGAACAACCATCCACTCACACACACACTGGCCTCACCCACCACCCCACGCTGGCCCAACCACCACCCATGCCACCCAACGCACGTGAGAGAGCGCAGAGAGAGAGAGAGCGGAGAGAGCAAACGTAATGCGCTCAAAGCTCTAAGCGTAACTTCGACTTCACGTTCGTTGTTGTTGTTGTCGCATGCGCAACAATAACGGGGTGGACAGAGCTCAACTTTACTGCGACTAATTTGCTTCGTTTGCCATTTTTGGGTGGTTGCCATTCAAAGCTCGGCGCGCTGTTGCGTCGCATTTATTGTTTGCGTTTCGGTTTCTTTGCTGTTCGTGTTCGTGTTGTTGTTGTTGTTGTTGTTGTAACTGACCAAATGGGGGAGAGTGAATGTAGGTGTGCGAACGACACTACACAAGAGACCGACTGATTGAGTGAGTGAGTGAGCGAGAGACAAGCAGTGCAGAGAGAGCGAAGCTTTGCTTGTTGTTGATGTAATAAACAGCAATTCTACTTTCCAAAAGTTCAATTGAGAAATTCTTCGGTGAGCACGCGTCTTTTTTTTGCCAGTTTCACGAAAGACGTTCGCGAGTGCGGTAACGCTGAATTCACGTAGGCGTGTGTGCCAACGGTAAACACAAACAAATCTCCCGTTATATCTGTCGCGAGGGTGGAAAAATAACATTGCATCAGCATAAAAACGCAAAAAAAGGTGTACAAGTTTTTCACACAAAAATAGACTTGGATTATATGTTATATTTTATACACATAGATTTGATGAGAGTGATTTAAATATTTAAATAATAATGAGGTCGTGTCTGTGAGTGTGATCAGAGAATTTAAGCGGATAAAGCCAGCAGACAAAACCCATTTCAACTCCACTAACAGTAACATGCCGTGTTGCGCCTTTACCCAAGGGTGAACGTGGAACGTGCAACGTCGACGTGCATGTGCATGAGCTTGCCACCCTCCTCTGCCCCCGCCCACGCTTCGCGCCTTGTGCAAACTTCAACTTGCAACCGGGCTGTGTGAAAATCACACAGGAAAAACAAGCGCAGAGTTTTAGTTTAGTTTTTATTCGCACAGCAAAGCCGCGGGTGTGTCGGCCACGGACTCGGGGCACGGACACGGAGTCGGAGTCTGACAGTAGCAACAGCAGTTGCCACGGGACCATTTCGTTGTTGTTTTCGCCGTGTTAATTTGTCGTGCATTTGCAGCAACTGCGGAAAAACTACTGCGAAAAGTTAGTTCTCGATGCGAAAAGAGTTTTTACCCCTTTTTGCCAGCCAAAAAATACTATGAGGTGAGTGCAATGTTCCAATAACAGTTCTACGCTTTTGATCATATTTTGTTGGTGCTACTTTTTCGACGCAATTGAAAAATAAATTATTGAAAAATTGGTATTGACTGTACGGTAAATTGAATGAAATACACATGAACATTAAAATATTCAATTGCGAAAACGCTTTATGGGGGACAACTCCAATACTGTTCAATATGTTGCTTGAAAAGTCATCGATTTTTTATTGATATCACTTTCAATTATTTTAGACAAATATTTGCGCAACTTCTGTGTTTCGCTCAGTGTATGGAGTAACAGTTTAAAAAATGAGCAACTGCAGCATAGAATAGTGAAGGGCTTAAGGGTAAACAAAAGCAAAAACTGAGAGAGTCACTTCATATTAAGGGTCGTGTCCCGTTGCCCGTTCCTGCGGCAAAATTCCAATTCGAATCTCCAAATTTGAAATGAAATCAGAGTCCAATGCACACAAACACACACACGCACACACACATACATATGCAAAGTGGACAGTCACTAACTAAACAAAAGAAGGCAATTCTGAAGAGCTTAAAATGCGTTTTGTCAACATTAGCAGAGGTCCGTGTCCTATACAAGTGAAGTGTGAGAGTGACTGCGAGTGTGTGTGTGTGTGTGTGTGTGTGTGATTTACCAGGGACGGGTAGATAAGTGTCATGTGTGTGGATAAAGGGGAATGATTAATGCTGCAGAAATTGCTTTCGAATTGCCGCCAACACAATACAACGGCAACGGCAACGGCAACAATGGTGGATGGCGTTGTGGACCTTGTGGATGCTAATGTGTGGTCTCTATGCTGTGCATGTGGGCACAAAGCGATGCCGCATCGCCTGTTGCCGCCAACCCTCAAGGACGGCAGGCGGGCGGGCGGGCGTAAGAGGCGAACAACCCTCGTCTTGAGGCAGCAGCAACTGCAACTGCAGCAAAGATGAATAATTCAAATACAGCCGCATCTGGTATGCGTGTGCATACAAAAGGCAGCTCCTAGCCTTAGCTGAGTAACGGTAACGGTAACGGTAACTGCTGCCAGTCCCTGACAGGTTTCTGGCTCGGCAGGCTTAAGTGCATTATCCTTGAGTGAGTTGCACTGCAGCTTGGCCTAACCCTCAAAATAATTGCTTGCAACTTGCGCCTTGCACCTTGCGCCACGTCTTGCTTTCTTCTCTCTACTTTTTTTGTGTGTTCGCTGCGACCTTCTCTATGTTTTCTCGGCTAGTCCTTGAATCGTCCACCCACAGTCGCTCCTTCGCTCCGCCCTTCAACCACACGCTGTAATCAATCGTTATGTGCTGCCACCAGACCTTGTTGCATGTCTCGTGAAGTGACAAGGAATTTAATATTTCCCACTTCCATTTGACAGCAAAACATTTCGCATACAATTCGCATTCAATGACTCCACGGGCCGTCGGCCTCAGCTTCGATAGTAAATACTTCAAATGTGGCTAAATCCGAGCAAACGAACTTCTTGACTCGCATTTGACAGGTCGCAGCACACAATTAACTTTATGGAATGTTTCTTAGGCATTTCCACTCCATTCCATCGCTGATGACATTTGACACTAATTTGGCTTCAAAGGCAATTTCATAAAATTCTTGCGTCAAGTATGTTTTTACTACTTAAATTATTTGAGTCATCTTAACGTTTCATTCCACAAACACACACAATTTTCATATCTCCGAAATTACTTGTAAATTTGTTTGTTTTCCCAACTCATTATTATATTAGCTTTACAAGTAGTTTATTTATGACAAACATATATAGTAAACATTGATTTTCCATTAAGTGAGCATTTTCTTGTAAACATTACGCATATGTATGTTTTATCTTATTTAAAAATTGCGAAAGTTCACTAAATTGTCAAAGTCCTTCCACAACAAAAATTAGTCAATTTTATCAAAGTGAATAATTATGGGAATATTTACGACACAATGCGGGAAGTATAAATTATAATTATATGATTTGAAAAGTCTTTTAAAAAAATAAATAAAGTTAAATATCTTAATATATTTTATTTTAATGTGAAGAAAAGCTATTAAAAATACTTCAATAATTATGATTAATTGATAATACTATAAATACAGTCACATTAGCGTTGGCCAATACTTAGGTAAACATTCTGAAGTAAAAGTACCTTAAAAATCAATCTTTCTTGATTGTAGTTCGCAGTAAATTACATATAATCTATAAAAAGAAGAGCTGAAAGTTCTTTGTGGGGCTTGTGTTACGACAATATCCAATGACGGCTTAATTATAAAAATTGTCCAGCTCTTGATATGAAGATTTTATGGGAGGAGCCTGTTCCGGGTCCTGAGCTTTCTAACCTGATTAGCAGCTTTGTCTTGTGCCTGGCGCTTCCTGACGTGGTGGGTGACCAGAGATGAGGGTGGAACGGAGGTGTGGCAAGGTGAGGGTTCGGTTTCGACTTTGCCCTGCCATTTCCACGCCGGGCACGTTTTTCTTTTTCCAGCGAAATTAGATTGCGTGCAGAATGTGGGCGAGCTGCGCGGCAGGTGCAAACTGCGGCGTCGTCGTCGTCGTCGTCAGCAGCAGCGCAGCGCGGACGTGTGACGTATGAGTTTGTTGAGGCGGTGTTGGAGCGAGGAAAGGGAGAGGGAAAGAACGAAGGCGGGCAGCGAACAGAGTGGGCTGATAAGTCAGACCTGCTGCTGCGCTGCTTCTCTGGCAGCGTGCGGCATTGCGTGTGCAGCTATTGACAGGTTGCACACCCCCGCGCTGCCGATGTGGCGTTGTGGCGATGTGGCGTTAGCTGCGACGCGACGCGAAAACTTATGCACAGCAACTAATCTCTTTAGTGCAATTAATTATGTGTCGGCGCCATTTTGTTAACCAGAGCAGCCCATATAACGACTGAGCGAGCGTTTCCAAGGCATTCCTTTCATTCACTCGCCGCCTTCCTTGCCACATCTGCCGCATGGCCGAGCTGCTTTTCGCTGTTCCGCAAAACTTTATCCTTTCGTCCTGTCTGATAAGCCAGCCACAAAAACCCGCTTCACGCAACTTTTGCATGCCCATAGATTACTCATCGTTCTGCCCCCCGTTGTCCTGTTGGTTGCTGGTTGGAGCTGCGCAAAACCAACTTTGTTCCCACTTTTCAAACTCTTTAATCAAGCAACAAAAAAACAAAAAAAAAAATGAGGAAAAGAGGCAAAACTAGTATACTACTCGCACAATATTGAGAATCGAGAATACACTCCATAGATAACAAAATAGTAACTATGTTTTTGCTGCCCACATTTCGTGGAATACAAATAGCACTTTAATGAACAGCCTCAACTCAACTTTCATGTCAACAAAAGAGAGAGTACTTCGACGCATACAACATTAAACAGCCAGCTCTGCGACTTTGCCACTTCAAAGTGTTTGATTCTACTTGAATTTGCTCGCAATTAGCATACATGCTTATGTACTTACAAAGTTAACAACAACAGCAACGGCAACAAAAAAACGAGAGAGAGAGAAGTTTTTGAATGCTGACACAGAGTTCGAGGATTAAGTCTTTTGAATCTGGGGAAACAACTGCTGAATGTGCAACCGCAAACAGAACCAGATAAGCGCCAACTTTTCACTAATGAAAGGCAAGAAAAAGACCATGGCATTAAGAGGATTTGCATTCAGGCATTCACATTCAAGTCAAACAGCGCAAATTTGTTAATGAAAGGCAGCTACACTGCGAGTTTAATGTTTGGAACACTCTTCAACTATTCAATAGAACGTCAAATGCAAATATTTAAATGACTTTTTGCTTAAAAGGAATATAATTGCATATTACGTATCCGACACGTCGGTTGATGAAATATTAGATAATTGAGATATTGAAGTGTGGGCTGCGCTGCATATCTAATTAATTATGATTAGAAATTAACCAATAATAATACAATATTGTATCCGCATCCTAAAGCGCAACGCGTTATTCAATTATTACGCATACGAACCGTTGTCGCGTTGTCGCTGTCGCTCTCTGCTCCAGTTCGCTGGCAGATAATTCACGTCTTCACTGTGTGTGCACATTTGAATGTGGGATGCGTAATTGCAAAGCTTGTTTCAGGCCAATTAAGCGCAAATTAAATTATAAAACTTGGCATTCTTGATACGCCCACGCAGTCGCTGCTTCCATTTCAATTTCAATTTCAATTTCAATGCCAGTCAGCTGGTCGCATTGTCACTTGGTCGCCGTCAGTCGTCGAATCTGTTGAGCGGGGCGGGGCAGCAAACAAATCAGAACCAAGTCCAAGACAACCACTGCCTGTATGGACTGTGATGATGTTCATGTGGATGTTCGCTCTTCTTTGCCCAGTCTGCGAATCGCTCTCTAAGTGAATGAAAATGAAAAAGTGCTGGTGGCACACAAGTTACGTGATCCGAATGCCAGAGAACTCGACTCGACTCGACTCGACTCAACTCAACTGACAACGTATGACACGAGCAGCTCCAGGCAGCTCCAAAGACGAGTGAGAATGACAAGTGGTGAATGGGTCGAGTGGGCGAATTGGGTGTTACCGTGGGCGGTGGGTGATGAGGGGAGGCGGACGCGACCGCGACGGTGACGGTGACTGGTCAACGCCTCGAACCATGCTGAGCGCACACTAACAACAACAACAGCAACCGCAACAACAAATAAATCGCAGAGCAAATTAAATAATTTGTATTGCGGCTATTGTTGGTTCTACTTTCCCTTTGCCCTTCCCTCTAGTTGCCTCACCGTATTTGACTTGGAACTATATAAATAGATGGGCATTGTCTGGCAGTCGCATATTTTTTGTTCGTTGTCAAGCAAAGACCTCAAATTAATTAAATTGTCTGTCCCACTGAGTGAGCGGGCGAGGGAGGAGGGGCGAACTTAGGTAATTTCATCAGGTCAAGTGGCAAAAATATGTATGTACATAGTACGGTGCAAATTAAATTCAAAACGATTGTAAAAATGTCATAAATATTAAAGTAGATTTCCCTTGCCGCCAACTGAGATTTCGACTACGAATGCGACTTCTCCAGAGCCCTCAAATTGTTTTGCCCTTAATGAGCTGGCCAGATGTGCCAAGCTTTGCTTTGCTTTCCCTCTGTTGTCGTCTTTATTTTTTATTTTCTTGCTGGGTGTTGGATGTTGGGTGTGAGGAGGGGGGTTCAAAGGTCACGCAGCCAACAAGCGGAAAAATGTCTAATTAAACTTTTAATTAAAACCATAAAAAGCATTTCAATGCCAGCCAATGAAGCTCTGTAAATTGCATAACCTTTTGCCCATTTGCGGCCTTTTGATGTAACAGATCAATAATAATGTCGAATGCGATATGGAAGATATTAATTTTGTAGTTGACATCACAAATTGCTGGTACTCAATGGTTTAAAACATATATCAATGGATTTGTGTAATGCGTTAAGCGCACTAGCATTTGCTATACGAATAAATAGCGTATTTAATTCCATGCCCATAAATTACGGGTTCCCGATAGCTGCAATTGAACCACGAGGACCTGCAGCACCTGCAGTTGTGTGCCACTTAGAATAAACCCACAGCAATAACTAGCTGCACACACACACACACAGACATGGTTTATTTGTTGTTTATACCTGTACACTTTGAAGATTGCATGCAGAAACGATGTCAATATAAAAGCGGACCCGAAAAGGAGAGAAACCGAGCAGAGAATGTGTAACCATAAACCAGCTGGTAACCACAAAAACAATTTGGTGGCCAGCACAAGGAGAGACCAGGTCTCCGTCTCTTTCTCTGTCTCTGTCTCTTTCTCTGCTGCCATTATGCTGGGGTTCACGTGCGAGTTTGCATGTTAATGGTCGCATGGAGGGCGTCAGGGAAACAATTGTGTGTCATGCACTTTCAACCCCAGCGTCGTCGTCGTTGTCGTCGTCATGTCTGGACGCTGCTCTGTCGCTGGTCATGAGCAATTGTCTGGCGACGGGGCAACTAGAGCCAATGGACTAAATTGAGCAACAACAACAAAAGCACAAAGAAGCAACAGTCTGTTTGAGTCGCTGTTGCCATCGCTGTCGCTGTCGTTGTGTTGGCCCAGTTGGCAGCTCTGCCAGTTGCTGGCTTAAACTGATACATTCGTTTCGTTTGCTGTTCGCTGAGTGACAGTTGCGCCCCCTCAATGCCAACCCCTGCCGCGTGTGCACGTGCTCTTGGCAGCCCCCCTCTCTCTTCTACTGTTCATTATTTTAGCCGGTGGCAAGTGTTTTGCCAACCCTTCGGTCTCTGCAGTGCGTTTTAATTTTGTTTGATGTATTACCCGGCTCACCAACCTCCCCCCTCCATCTTCCACCCCCCACCTCCATCGACTCCCCTCCATTTTTTGTTGGTTACCCCCAAATGGAGGCAACTCCACTTCAACCACTTGGCAGGCAATTGCAATTGGGTTCAATGTGAAATCTATTCGCATGCCATTGTTCGTTTGCAAATCTCCTGACGCTGCGGGCCAAAAATCTATTAGATCTTTTAGGTACGACCTCGAATACGAATTTCTATGCAGATTTATGCGATTTCCATTTGATTTTCCAGAACGCACCCAGAGCAAACAGCAATTTCCGCAACCGAAAAAAAGCTTTAAATTCAATAAACCAGTTCATCATTCTCGCACTCGCACTCTCCCTCTCCCCCTCTCGCTCTGCGGGATGGGCTTTTAGTCCTGGACGGCAGACACAGGATCACGCATCATGTGCTTCAACTGTCCGCGGTGTCGCGCACCAACTTCCCCTCGCAACCTCAAAAAACAAAGCCATAAAAGCTGAAAGATGGCCAGCCATATTGTCGCTGGCTGAAAGCCCAAATTGGGTATTCTTTGGAGTGTAGATTGGTTAAAACAACCAAAAGCAGATTGCGAACTCGGGCTAAAAGCAAGCAAAGAGCCACAAGAGGGACAAAACTAAGCTGCTCTGGAAAAACTACCAAAAATATGGATCCATGTTGTAGGAAAAAGTGTCTTTAATGCAGCTTTAAATTGTGTAATACTCATGGATGTATCTTAAAGATAAACGGATAACTGAATACAAATTTATTAGTTCTCCATGTCTAATTCATAATTGCATATGCAAAGTCGCAAAAGTAATTATTTAACCAGTCCTAAAATGCTCAGTATTATGTGGACAAATTGGACTTTATGGCCATAAGCATTGACTATTTATTGATCTATTTGTTTAAGTGACTCGGAAAAATGTGGAAAATTAATGGCTGTAACGGTTTTAGGGTTTGGTTTCTGCCTGCTTCAAGTGCTATACTCTGCACTACACAATCGGAAGTTGATGGAAAAAATGGCTATACGCTCTCGGTAAGGAAATAAAAATTCCATCAACATCAAATGCAATTCCATTAGCACGGAATGATTTGATGCGCTCTATCGTCGTTATCTCTGTAGTGTGAAGCAGTTCGCTTTGGACATTGACAGGACAATGAACAGGAAGGAAGGAGTAGCGATTGGAAAGCCATAAAGACGCATTCGGCTGTGTTAGTCTCCCTGTCAGTGTCTGTGTCTGTGTGCGAGTGTTTGCGGGTGTATTGCTCTGTGGCCTCTGTTGGCATTAGCTTTAGCTTCAGCTTCAGCTTTAGCTTTAGCCAACAGACGCATTTTATGGCCAAATTGAGAGACAGCCACTCCGGCCTCAGACAGGAAGCAGTCCGAGAAGCTGCTACGAAAGTATCGCAATCATGGAGCTCTTATATGTTAGCTAGTTGCTCCAGTCCCTACATTCTTCTACTCTGCCTTTTCTTCGTTTGTTTTCATTTGATTTTGCCCCGTTGCTTTTGCTTTCGTTGATGTGTTTGCTGAGCTCTTCATAATAATCCAATATATCCCAGTCAGCTTTATGTGTTCATTCCAAGTCCAAATTATGTTTCCATTTCTATTTCCACTCCCAGTCCCACTTCCATTAACTGCTCTTCGGCTAAGCTGCCGCATGGAATTATTAGCACAATTAGCAATTACCTGCGCCAGCTTCACCAGTTCACTGGGACAACGAGTTCATCATAATTTATGGCACATGCTGTAAGTGCAGCTGCAACCATGCGACATAGCGCTGAGAGGGCGGTTTGAGAAATTGATTCGTAATTATAGAAACAACTGAATATTTAATGAAAGTATTAAATCGATGGAATTGTGTGAAAACAAAAAACAAATTGCTTGTATAATTTTATAGCATGAGTAGTGAAGCTTTGCGCTTTGATATATTTATTGTTTTCGAATAAATAGTTATTACAGATATTTAGAATATGCATTTCACGAAAAGGATTATTTTTGCACGATACAAAGTTGGCTAAATGTGGATAGTAATAAAAGTGAGTTTATGAGCACAGTTATTATATTTTTGTTTGTTAGAAATTCCATTAATTTATTTTGTTGTAATAGACATTTTATTCACCTTTTAAAGACTTTGTAACTGGGTTGGCAATTCTCGAGCTACTCTCGAATAGCGTTCTCAACGTTGTATCCACTTTGACCAGCGGTGCAGCCAAATTAAATGATAGCAGCAACATTCCCCAGGACCCCTCTCTCTCTCTGTCTTTCTCTCTGTCTCTGTCTGTGCTGTGTTCCTCACAGCGACCACACTAATGGGAATGGACTACCGCTGTTGCTGTGCCGAAAATTCTATTAGCCTTATCCAAGCAGCGTGTGGCACGCACTCCTGGGGCACACTCGCAATCGCAATTGCAATCGCATTGGCGGTGTCCGTTGCGTGGCGTGAGTGCTGCAATTTTAATTTGATGCAGCAACCGTGATGCTGCGCTTATCCTGCAACAGAAGCCAAAGCACTCGGTGGCACCTTTGAAATGGGAACTCGTAACACAATCTTTAACTAAACATTAACTTGGCCACTCGCTGCAGTAATTCAATCTAATTGCCTCGTTAATTTGTTGCATGCCACTTGCCACTCAGTCCTTAGAAAAATGTTTGAAAAGTTTACAGCTGTCGCTTTAAGTGCCGCCATATGGCATTGCCTAGAGGTAGAAAGAGATCGAGTGAGCGGGAGCGTGAGCGTGAGAGAGAGAGACGGCAAATGGAATGCTGTGTAACGCACACCTTGAACAAAAGCTGGCTGGGAAATGGGCGACAGTTGCCCCCGAGCGAGGCATTAATTCCAACAGCTGCCACAGCTGCGCGACCAGAGATGCAGATGGCGCCGCACTTGGATGGGGGGCAGCCAAACGCACACATACATACAAGCAACACATGCATATGTATATTTTCATATACATACATACACATGCAGAGCACACCAGGAATTCCGACGGTGCGCCATGCTTAGAAGTACGAGGCAGTGGGAATTCCAAGCGGCACATACTGCGGTAGCTGCCACAGCCCCAACTCCAGCCTGAGCTCCAGCTGCCGGTGTCGATCCCCGGATGGAGCAGCAGCGGCAACAACTAGAAAATGGAATAGGAAATTGAGTGTGTGTAATGCGTGCTTATGGCGCCCATTTTAAATGCATTTCTCACAGACATCCCGAAGTTGGAGACCTGCAACAGCAACAAGTGATGTGGCGTGCCCCATATGGCTGCAGGTGTGTGTGTGTGTGTGTGTGTGCTCCTCAACGAGTTTGTTCTTTTATTAAAATCGTGCTGCCTGTCAGAATAAACTCGATTTCCAAGCTCCACCTGCCGTGCAGCGCCCTCTAGGAGTCATTTGCATATTGTCGCTCAACTGGAACTTGGCAAATTTCTTTCATTTTTCATATCTCTGCCAGTTGCGGCAGTTGCATCCACATCCCCACACAATGCTGCAATATTAAAGAAGTTTCATTTCGTTACCACTTGGCATATGAGTACGCCAGACTTACCTAAGAGACGAGTACTCACACTCACACTCATACTCGTAGTTGCATTTGTAGTCACATGTCTCTGTTGCCTGCTGCCGTTGCAAATAAATTTGTCAAATTGCATTCGCAATTCGCTCTCCTCTTTCGCTCTCTCTCTCTCTCTCTCTCACTCCGCTTATGTAACTCGGAGGAGTTGCGTTGTTTGTGGAGGCGACATTGCGAGTCTGCAGCAGCCGCAAACAAGCGACAACAGAGCAATATGTTTTTGGTCTACACTGCACGTCCACGTTCGTTTGCTCTCTTCTTGCCCTCCCCCCTCTCTCTCTCTCCACTCTCCCCTCCACTCCCTCCGGCAACGCTGCTCTTCGCTCCAGTTCACCACTGACAGCTTTTACACATTTCATTTTATTGTCACGTACGCGTTCATTTCGCAGTTTCGTAGTTTCTTTTTATGGTAGGTCGCCACTGCTGCGCTGCCTCTGCCGCTGCTGCTGCTGGTTTTTCCTCCAAAATTATTTCTATTGACATCCGCCATGTAAGGCCATGGGCCCAGCCGACGGATTTTACCTCAACAACACTGCGAGTAATTTATCATTTTTGTCGCCCGTTGCTTCTTCACTCCATTCTGTGTGTTTTTTGTGAGCTTTATTTTCAAACAGGGTGTTGCAAATCAGATAGATGGAGCAACCGAGGCATGCGATTCGTTTAATGTTTATTTAAATGCAGAATTCTGAACAAACTTATGGTCAATAAAAATGCACGATTCTATAATTATGCTGTGAATTTTTAAATTTATTATTTTTAAATTAAATTATTTAACGTGTCATATTATGCACAAATAAAAAAATAAGATTTTACAGCGTACATTTTTTATTGAGACGTTAAATAACAAAAAAAAATACATATGTATGTATATTTTGTTTTTGGAAATTGAATTTGCTGAAGTTTTAACTACATACTGAGTGTCGTCAATAAACAAATATATGCAGAGAACAATATATTTCAATTTTATTTATGTTTTTAAATACTTTAAGCAATTTATTCAGTTTCTCCATTCAGATAATATTCATCGATTTTTTTTATATTTCATTGGCACTTTAGAGTGACTTTTTGGATTGATATATAGCCCAGAGCACACTAAAAGTTTAAATTGAAAATATTAAAAGGAAATGTTAATAAACTCAGTTTTAAACTCTATTATCTAAAGTACTTCAGACGCTGTATTGCACATACAAAATGTACGATCTCAAAGCATAAAGCTCGTCTTAATCTGTTGTGCTCAATTTCTGATGACAATTTGATTTGCCAATGCTTTGACATCTGCATAGCTCAGCAATTTGTAGCTTCGAAGCAATTAAATCCAGACTGTCGTGTCTGAACTGGGGATAGAAATCAAGCTAACCGATAAAACTGAAAGCAAAAAAAGAGAGAGAGAAGCGAAGTAGTTTAAGTATTGTACGTTGTTGCAGCTGGAGTTGAAGTTGGAGAGCAGCTGCACTTAGTTAATTGACCATTAGAGTTCGCGTGCAGTGTTAGCTTTAACTTTGCTAATCAGCTCTGAGTAAATTTCCAGCAAATGAATTAAAATTCTTGGCAAATGAATTAAAGCGCTCGAGTTGAGCTCAAGACATAAAAACTTGCCAAGCAGTCAGCCAGCCAGCTAGCCATCTATTCCTTTTGGAAGGCAAAGACGCAGCTGGAGCTGGAACAGAAGCCGTTGGAGGAATGGGATACATTCGTGCCGCGCTAATTCAGTTTGCCGTATCATCTCTCAGTTTGTGAGCGGGGCACAAAAAGTTTCCTGCTGCATCCTTTTTTTGGCAGTCAAGTCCTGGATAGTCGTGGATTACACGCAGATGCAGTTGCAGACGGCAGCAGACGACAGAACGAGACGAAGAACGGCAGGCAGATGGCAGGAAATATGAAAACTAACAGACTTATTGCATTACTTACGCTAAATAACCCACTTACAAAATGGTGCACATGAAAAACCGACAGAATGACAGAGCTGAATAGAAAAAGACGCCGCTGAAAGTTGAAGAAAGACAGCAGGTACACGGTAAAGGTAAACGCAAGCGTAATGATAATGATAGTGATAATGGTAATGATGATGCGGCCAACTTATTAAATCCTCCTCCAACGCCAGCTCACAAATAGAGTTACAACCCGCTGACAGTCGCTGCGAGGCGGGCGGCAGAAACTTGACAATTGCACAAGGCAGCAACTTGACAGGCCCACTGACAGCTCTCCAGTTAACGGCGAGTCAGAGACGGAGAGTCAGAGAGAAATGCGAACAAAAGGGCGAGAGCAAAGTTTTGGCATCGCCAGCTGAATACCTGAAAAATCAGAGATACGTGCAACACACACAGCACACAATCACACATGTGAACGGGAAAGCGTTCAGCATACGCACGTGAAAGCGGATCGATGTGGAAATGTGGCTTTGCCCTTTGCCATACCCTGTATTCAATTACGCGTCGTCGCAATGAGTTTTTGCTTAACGAGTTTATTACGCGGGAGTCGTTGAATCGGGAGAAATTCGATCAGGGCATTATGAAAGTGTGAATGCTTAAATTATTGCTATCACCTAATGAGATAAACGCTTTAAATTTCAATCGCTACCCTTGCCGCAAATTGAAACTTTCCCTCAAATTCCGCAAGTTATTTGTGCCCCATTCCTAAGTTGCTACAAATATTGACTAGTTGAGAACTTAATCGAATTAAATGTTTTACCTGGTTAAAGGGTGTCGTGTAGTCAGGCATGCCCCCAATTTGTTGGCTCTTTGCAGCATTTTTCTTTGCGTAGCATTGCCGGGTCATAAAACTTGCATTGAGAGAATGGTTTTACATTCTTCGGTTGTTGTATTTGTATTTTGTACGCTCCTGTGGCTTCAGCCTCAGCATCAGCTCCTGCTGTCCTTTGTTTTTACTCGAAAGATCCTGAATTTTACATAAAGTATGACTTTACCGTGCCGTAATAATCTGCATGCTGCACGAAGGAGATTCACATGAACATATATGTATATGTATAGTTATGTATACAGTGCGTATACTTGTTTCTTTAATTTCAACTGGCACGAATGTCGTGCGAATGTATGAAAGCTGCTTTTGCATACGCATTTATGCATAGACAAAGAGCGAGAACGAACGAACGAGAGAGAGAGAGAAGGAGAGAAGGAGAGTGCGTGAGGCCCGGCGGGAGCTAAAAATGAAAATGAATGAAAATCTAATATGGCAGAAAACCCAATTAAATTCAGCACAAAGCAAGAACAAGGCATCTGGAAATAATTCTGTTTACGCTGAGCGCAAGACAAGTTAAATCTCCTTGTGGACGCCTCACAGCAGCTGTGTGCACTTTGCCTCTACAGCTGGAGCTCCAACTAAAGCTGGAGCTCGAGCTGGAGCTGCAGTCTTCGTTTGCCAGCGACAGGACTGCTTGCGCCTGGGGGTAGGCAATGAAAAGCGCAGCAGTTCACATTTGATTGGATTTGCAGTGTTGGCTGAACTGCAAGCCCAAACAATTTGAAACTCAACACAACCCAACTAAGCCAGCAAACTGCCAACTATTTTTAATTATTTTTCTATTTGTTTATTATTTATTCGCAGATGTGCATCTAAACAATTAAGCCACGAGCCAACAACCAAAGAGCGAGCGGTAAGTCTGAACATTGGATTGTTTTGTAGTTTGCTTGGCATTCCAGTCACGACATCCTCGATGGGCTGCCCAAAAAAGGAAGCCCAACAGCTCAGCGCATTTTTATGGCAATCGTCACAGTTACAAGCGAAGTACGTGAGACTATTTCCGCAGTTACTGTACGACTCTGTAGAACGTTGTATTACACATAGTATAACTACATATAGCATAGTATATTCCATTCCATTTCATTTGATTCCCACTCCAACTCAAAGTTATATAACCCTTGCGCCACGTGTGAACTGCATTTTTACAATTTCTGTTTCAACTGTAAATACAATCTGCAAGCGAATGGAGAAGGCAACGGGAATCATTTACTCAAATCAAACACAAATGTAATCCTATTTGTTGACGTTTGTTCTTAAATCTCTGGCAATCTGTTTAGCCAGACTCTTAAGCAACATAAAATCGATTTAACTCAAACTTACGATATGGTATTTCTAATGAGTCTTTGTGTTTGCTGTGGTTTATCACACTTGCAAGTTTTTGCCAATGTGGTTACAGATGTGCCACAACAAAGAAGAGGCTTTAAGCCAGCCTCAGACTCAGTCTCGAAAAAATGCTGTAATCCCAAGAGCTTGGCTAAGAAATATCCTGCACTCATATATTTATTCAGGTTACAAAAATAATACAATACAACCAGTATGAGCAATAATAATATTGAAACAAACACGCATTATTTTAATATATTGATGAGTGTGAAATTTAAAATGATTATTTATTTAAAAAATTTTTCTTTGCACTTGTTTTCTCATTATGTTTTTGTTTATATTGATTTATTATTTTATTTTTTTATTCAATTTCTCCACATCAATATACCTCCGATTCGATTACAGGGTATTGCGAAACATTTAAGTATACATATGTCAAACAAAAGTTCTACTTTTGTGGTGTTGGCAAAGGATTAAGAAAGCAAACGAAGCCGCAGTCAAAGAACCGAGTACTCGTACTTATTCATACACATGCCCACACTAATGCTTAAGTATGTGGCACAGTGGAGCAGAGCAGTGAGTGTATGAGTGTGTGAGTGTGTGAGTGGCTTGACTCCGCCTTTTAATACGCACACTCGTAATTGATGTCAGCGTTTCTCGGCCAGAAACAAATCAATGCGAGCGTGGCACAACTGTGTGCTGTGGTGCATATCAGATATAGCACTTGCCACTTGCCACTTGCCACTGCTACTTGCACCACCATTTGCCACACTTGCCACACTTGCTACACTTGCTACACTTGGTTTACTTTCCATTTTCTGGCATACATAATTCACTTGTTGACCGACTTTCGATCGATGTTTTGACCAGGCAAAAAAGCAATGTGGAAGCGCTGAGTGCGCTTAGCTTTAAAGTCAACTTTAAAATAGTGTTAGATCAACAATGTAAAAGGAGTCTACAACCATTTTTTTTTTATGGCAATCTGAGATCCCTGCACTGCGTTGCACTCTTTATGTCTGCCCCCGAGAACTTCGACGGCGTATCTCCGGTTCGGCCATAAAGTGTCGAGCCAAGAACTAATCGGTGGCAGCCATAAAAGTAAAACTGCCGCAGTTTTGGACCACAAAAGCAGAGAACCTAAGCGTGAACGGAAAAGTTATTGGCCAGTAAAAACAGAAGGTGAACGTTAAATGGAGAAGCTGCAGCCTGATACAGGTTGAGTGCCACATGTGGCAGCCTCTAGTCGGCAGTCTGTGGCTGCAGTTGTGTGACATCTTAAGTGCATTGGCCGCATCCCGAGGGGGAATCCCATGGTCATAGCTGTTGCATTTATAGCCGCATTTTAGCAACGAGCCAGACAAGCTCAAAACTAAAAGAGGAACACAACAACAAAAACAACAGCAGGAAAAAGAAATCCTGCTGTACATTGTCGCAGTGAAAAGTTTTTTGCTTTTTACGGGCATTTTTATTAATTTGGGTACGCTCATGTGGGTCGACGACCCACAAACACCACAGCACCGCACACAGCACCACCGTCGACTAAGAGCTCACAATGTGGTTTTTACGCGCCAAAGAACAAACACGGGAGCGCGGAAATCTTGAACAGATTTATGAAAAACTATATCCGCAAAGCTTTTATGCCATGCATAGCACGGCAGTCCGCAGTCCGCAGTCAGCAGTCAGCAAAGGCTGTACATTAATTTTAAGGATATTCTCATATGTACGTGCCATGCCCCAACTCTGTCAAGCATGTCGAAAGTTATGCCACACACACGCACACACAGCTAAATTATGCACCCTCGTAAATGTGCTTAATAAACCCGGTAATGCATTATTTATTTTCATTGTTTTTAGCTTTTGTTGCTGCTGCTGCAAAATGAAAATGTATTTAAATGCAACTATTTATAACTCTCTCTTAGAATTCATTTTAATAAATCGCAATATGTTATTCGACATTCGTTTTGAGCTCGCTCGCAGTCCTTCAACTGTTTATGATTGATTTTCAGCTGATTGCCGGCTATCGCAGTATAGTTATATATTTTTCCACTCGTTATCTGGAAAAACGGCAATAAAAATTCCCCCCTTTTTTGGCTCTTAATATATTGTATTGATGTGTTGCTATCAAAATATAGTTTTCTTTTTGAAATATGGCTAAGTAGCTTAAGGGCTTTCTGTGTCAGCGTCGCATTTTCATCTCGCAACGCAGTCGCTGCTTACGAGGGCAGTTTCTAGAGTACTTACGGGCGATTAAGTTTTCATGGAATAATTCAAGTATTTCAAGAGTTTCTTAAGGAGTGCACAACGAACTACAGCTCCAATTTGTATCCTTTTTGACGCCCCAAATGAACTATTAGTTTATTTATACAAGTTGCCACTCCACCTTCAAGGCAACCCTCGCCTGTCTGTGTATATATACTTCATACTCCATATAGAATGGCAAAACGTTTTGCCAGCTTATAAACTGCCAACGCACGTTCGCTGTGTTGTGTTTCCGCAAAAAAGTTTTCGGCAATAATATATGAAAAATGCTTTCAAAAAGAATTCACGAAATTGTAGTTGTATGTCCCCATCTCTATAACATATTCTGTCTCCCGCATTTCTTTTTATGTCGTCACAAGAGAGCACAAGTTTGCTAATAGAAGCGTACAGAACGCGTCTACAATACCAGAGGGAATTTCATTTCCAACATGATAAATTGCCGGGTATTAAGCATTCAACTCCGTTTTGGCAGCATTAAAGTTGCAGCTGCAAATTCATAACTCTAAAATTGATCGAATTACTTGAATTCGGGTTAAATTTGAATGTATTTTCACGCATTTACCGCACGCAATTCAATTTCGGCTCTAAATGGTCAAGGGTATATTAATTACTTGACGCTAATAGCCGCAAACATAACCACAGTCGGCGTTCACAAAACGTGAACGAGAACGAAATCCCAAATAGCCAATTCTCTGACCGTGTCCCAAATTGGGGTAGGTGTTCAGAATGTGGCCAGTCATTATGCTGGACGATGGGAGGCGTTGCGACTGATGGCCGGGGCGGGGTTTGTACACCACAAAAAAGAAAAGGACTGAAAATAAAGAAAGAACGCAGCCAAGCAACGGATGAAGCTTCCTTCCGTGCCATGAATGGAACTTATTATCTGCGTCAGTTGTACACAAACACGTACGTCCCTCCGACCGGCCTCCATAGCCCCTCAGCCTCTTGCCAGAGTCATGACTGGGCGCAATAAAATCTTATTAAGGCGCTTTACAATAAGCGCTCAAAGGGGAATCTGGCTGCTTGGCCCCAGATCCAGAGCACGGCCAGAACTGTGGCCATAAGGCAAGACGACCGAAATATTTCGATTTTACAAATGTGGCGCCAAACATTCCGAGCGAGCTGAGCGGGCTGAGCGGCCTGAGCGGAGAATGGGCCCAAATGTTTATGTGCAGCATTCGCATTCGCCGGGCAACAGTAATAAAATATAAGAGCGAAAATATTGCGCATACGCCGCATCGTGCCGAGTACATTCTGTTGCGGTGCTGTTGGGTCCCCTGCCCCTGCCTGACCCAGCAGTCATTAATAATATATCTGCTTCCGGTCCCCGGTCCTCCATCCCCGCTCCAGTCGACCTCGACTACCAAGTGCGATAAACCGTTTAGCAATATCCGGACAAAACACAAGAGAGAACGCGCCAACTAAACAACATACACGTAATACAAATAATTGCAGTTTTACTTTTAGTTGTCGTATTGTTTTCTTAGTTTTCTCTTTGTGTAGTATATGGGGGGGAATTGTCAGAGTATTTGTTGACCCAACTATCGGACGTTTTATGGCCATTCGACGTTGTCGCGGAAATGAATATGAAACTCATGTATTTGGAAACCTTTCGAACGCAATGTCGATTGGCCAATACTTGCATAAAATTAAATTGAAAATCGATGCAATAAGAGAATAGTTTATGGTAGCAATATTCAGAAATGCATATTCAATTAAAATACAAATGGAATTTAGTGAATTTAATTGAAATACTTTTTATTCCGCAGAGAATTTAATAACATGCTAACTAATCAAAGTCATTGATAACTGGCAAAGTTCTCAATCTGAAACTCATCTTCAAGATCAGTCCTTTTCATTTAGTCGAGTAAAATAACTGCCAGTTAATGGTGTCATGTGCCAAACCCAAATCAAAGTTCACATTCGAAAGTTCGAGCTTCTGGCAATGTGTTTATTTAAATTCCTTGTGGAAATTGATTTAATTCTGGCGTCGGCAACTCAACAGATTATCAGCTCTCGTTTGCTGATAAGTCCTGACATTAAATTCAGCAACATTTGTGCTAAGGACATAATCCTATTACCAAATTGCACACTGTCAAAGGAGCCGAGAAGTACATTTGACTTGTATCTGCAGGCAAATCGAAGACAGCACATGATGATGGCATCGACTCAAGTCGAGTCGAGCAACTGTTGAATGGAGGGTACATATGCAATGCAATATTTGAATATATGTTAGTTGCCATGGAGTTTAAAAGTGAAACAACAATGGAAACAATAACACATGAATTTTGTAGAAATATTGTGCTCGCTCTGCGCATATGAGTATTTTATTTTATTTGATGCGAATTCGCATTCTTGCTTTATATTCATGCTTATTTATGTATGGGTACTTTGAACAATGCCAAAACTTTGCCGACAGCTAAACACGCACACCATCGCACACACCAACACACACCAACACACACACACTCTCTGATACCTTGTTCGTGTTTTCGCACATCTGGGCTAAAAGTTTTGCCAATAAATGAAAATAGGAAGCGCACGACGGATAACAACAAGATGTTGAAATAAGTTGTCAACCTAACGCCAGCCCTGCCCCTTCTCGCCTGGCCACGCCACGCCTCCTTCACCCTCTCCTCCACCTCCCCGCTGTAGAGGGCTGCCAGTTTCCGTCTTGAAAATGGCGGCTGTCGACCGTCGACCGTCTTGTCGCTTGTCGACGATAAGCGCACAACATTGATAAACATGCCCATTCTGCATCAGAAGGCAAGGGCAACTCGCTGCTAGTTTCTCGCAAGGGGATGAATGACGATGATGATGACGATGATGACGATGATGATGATGACGATGCTGCTGATAGCGTGGCGATGGCGATGGCGATGGCGATGGCGATGATGCGGTTGTCGGGCAACGCATCAGATCGTTGACAAAGCTTACACGCAGACACTTGCAATAACAGATGCAACTACGGCATCTACTACAATTGTATCGCGTCGAGTGTAGTTCTTCTTGGCACGTTTGCACTCCCTTTGTTATACCCTGTGACAGTCAGCGCAAGGGTTGTTTATGCACTTAGGGCTGATTGGAATAAATCCAGGAAAATTAATGCACATTTATAGTTTATAAATATTTGTCAACTAAATTCAAGCTTAATGTATACAAAAGTAATGAATTTAATTTATTATTTTTTGTGGCTGTTGCAATTTTGTATTTATTTTATAAATTTAACTATTATTTGTTAATTATTATTAAATTAAGTAATGCCAAAAATGATATCAAACTTTTTTATTTCTCTTTGCATTTATTAATACTTTATTCAACAATTTAAAGTGCTGATTATTTCTTTACATTTCTTTTATCTTATCGATAATAAGTCAAATTTGTAATGAAATATTTAGGTGGCCTAATAGGCAATCTAAAGATTGGTATCTTTCTAATAGGTTGATTGCAAGTAGTTAGAGAGAGATAAGGGTTTTTTGAACTTATGTAAACTAACTTGACGATCTTACCGACTGCAGGGTAACTGGAAGTCTATCACACCCAATGCTGCATTCGCACATTGTTGAAATCGAATTGAGAAACGGTTTGCACGTCTTTGTCTGAGTTATAGAGGGAGGCAGGGAGGTCGAGCACTTGCTTCACTTCGTGGCATTTGACTAACGACAAAGCCGTAAATTGCATTGCAAAAATGTTGCCATAGCGTTGGCAGACTTTTCATGGGGCCAACTACGAGTATGATGAATACTACCGATTTTCACTTGATTGTGAATGTATATATGGCATGCATATATGCAGAAATGTGTGTATTTGTGCAGATGCTCATTGTCAAGCTCAACAATAGTCGGTGTAGGCGCAGTCTATAGAGATGAATGAACCTTTCATCTGCACACACACACACACATCATAACATATAGTAGCTGCGATATACGCCTATGTACGCTGGCAATCGATTGATAACACGGACGTGGGCATATGTATCAGAGTATGCCGTATAACATATATATGCCTATATTTATGTACAATTTGTTGGAGTTCATGTTCTGTCGCTTCTCTCGGCTGCTGTCAGACCGATAAAACTCTCGGTGTGCGAGTGTGTGTGTTAAAGTTGTGTGTTTTATGTTTTCACGTTTGCGGCATCAGGATGATGCCAGTTCATGCTGATAAAGTTTTATTAGCCGTTTGTGCCAAGAGCAAGACAATAGGCGGAAGAAGTTTGACAGTCATTTGATAACATTTCATAAGCATCGAGTTACAGCCAGACTCGTTGCAGCTCTGGCTCCGTGGCTCTGTGGTCTGCCAGTACAATGATTGTCACTTTGCCATATTTACTTGCACTCACACACACACACACACACTCTCAGGGCCAAATAGACACATTGTAGCAATCCAAAACGTATCTGGAATATCGAGTATACGCCAGGTGTGTTCGGGTTATGAACACCAGTCAAGCACAAAATATCCACAACAAATGCCACACACGCATATCGTATGTATATGCTTACTTAGTAGAACAACTACGCTTAATGAGAATGAGCCACAACCTCAGACGCCCCTTCACAACGATAGAGCGGGAAGGGGGCGGTGAGGGAGAGCAAACGAGCTGGCCTGTGGTATTTGCCTATATGCGAGCCAGTATTGGCAGAGGCCATGCAACTAATTACTCGTATCTCGACTAACAAATCAAATTAGTTTGTTCAACTCCAATAAAACTTAAATTGCATCAATGCGTCTAGAAGCTGGCTTCAATTTCGAATTAGGACCAGTCCAGAATGTTGGTAACATAAAGTAGGCAGAACAACAATAAGAAAACAAGATTTTAAATAAAAATTGAATTTAAGTTGCATTTTTCTATGAAAATTCTATTTTATTTTATTTATTGTCGATGAATATTTAAATGAAATTGAATTTGACAATTAAATAACAAATGCAAGTAAATCTCTGACTTCATTGGCTAGTTGCAAGAGAACGACTTTTATAGATTTGTGAACTTTTGTGCAATCGTTTCGGCAAATGATGGACAACAGTCGAGCATTACATTTAAAGATGACAAACAGAGAACTGAGAGACAGAGAGAGAAAAGTCTACTGTGTGCATTGAGTTTGAGTACTCAAGTGAATGGGTATTGTTATTCAATCTATGTGCACATGCTCAACGTAACATGGACACAATCACACTTGCCACACACTCACAATCACAATCACAATCACACACACTTGTGGTGGGCCATGTCAATGGATAAAGAGGCGGCAACAATGACAGCAATGCCATCATCATCTTCATCCTGTTGTCGGGACGGCGTTGATAAAGCGACAGTTGCTCAACAAGAGGCGACAAACAATGGATGGAATGAACGAGATGATAAACAAGAATACACAAACGTACATTTTAAGACACGAATTAAAATTAAATCGCTCCAGAACTCCATTAATTATGAGCAAGTTGAGTTGTTATTTGCCAACCACAACAAACATGTCGTTGTCATCGCTCGAAACTTTTATCAACTGCCAAACATTTCATTAGATTCAATTTGTGTGTGTTGCTGCTGCTAAGCTGAGTAGCTGTTTGAGGGCTCTCCAGCTAAAGTTGTTCAACTTATTTCAATTTGTTGTCAGGGCAATGCAGTTTATAAGCTCATGAGTTGCTCGTGTGTCGCAGTTGTTTACTGGTTTATTTGACGCTTCATTTATTTTGCATTGGCATTTAAAGTCGACTCAAAAGTCGATGCGAAAGTTGCCCCGAATGCTGAGTGCTGAGCATCCGAATGTGACCTTCGGCTTATGGCTAAAATGGCCGAAAAAGCGAAGCACAAATGTAGGCAGAGCTCACATGGATTTGGCTAAAGGCCCGCCCGGCCAACAAAATCACCAAAAACGTAAACAAACACTTGGCCTTAGGCTCAAGCTGAAAAGGCCAGGCAAAGGCAGGGAAGCGGCAACCGAGGCGCTGGCTCGTAAAAGCTTTTGCTGGCGACGCAGGCGCAAATTGAGGCAGGTTCTCGTGTTGCACTCGCCAGAGAGTCGGCTGCAGGCAGAGAACAGAGAATAGAGAGCAGAGAGCGGAAAGCTTTGTGCGTGACGTCAGCTCCCCCCCCAGCCAGAGGAGCAACAACAGCGTCGCCAAATGCCAAGGACTCAGGCATTTCGACTCGGCAAATACGGCAATGCTGCTGCTGCTGCCGTTGATGATGATGCGGCTGCTGGTGGCGTGCTCAGTGCCGTTCGAGACATTCGCCAAGTGAGACGTGAGTGGCCAGTGGAAATATTCAATTTACAGTGCGTGCTCACCAACACACACACACACAGACACACAAGAGACGTGTGTATACGCGAGCGTGGGTGTTGTGTTTGGGTGTGTGTGAAAGTGGATGCTTTTGAGCGTCAATAAAACAAACAAGTTTGGCAGCCAACGAAGCAGCTAGCAAGCACAATATCAACACCAACGACCACAACAAGGACAACAACAAGGACAACAACGCCAACGACAACAAATACAACAAAACTAACAATTAGCGCTGCAATTGCGAAACCAACAGAAAACGCTTGTGGTCCTGCCTCCTCCTCGCTTCCTCCCCTCCTCGCCTCCCAGCCTGTTAGCCACATCAGCAATATCGCGTTCAATTTGAAGGTAAATTGTGGAACAGCGCTTCAATACTATATGCGATATATTTGTGCGCTTGCTTCTTATGGCGTTCGGTTCTCATGCGTTATTTACGCACTCGCTTTTAGGCAAATGCCACAGACAATGAAAACAGGCAGCACACAAAATCCACGCACACACACACGTAAACGGAAACATAGCCAACAACCGCACGACGCGTTGTCGACGAGGACGAGGACGACGACAAAAAGGCGACCAAACACGAAAACATGGCCAAATTCGCCGAAATTCGGTCAATATTTGTGTCTGACTTTGCGCCTGTGTGTGTGTGTGTGTTAAAAGTCTACCGACTACAAACAAAAAAAAAAAAGAAAAGGCGAAAGCGAAATTTTGAACAGTCTTGTGCTTTGACAGCGAGCGCTGTTTGGAACCAAATCTGTGTCAGCAGAAATTGCGACGCATCGCGGCTCATTGAGCCTGGCCGAAAGCACTAAGGGGGTAAAATGAGCGACTAAAGAAGAAATATGACGGACGCAGCATAAAGCAAATTATTATTTATGCAAGTTATTTTTTGCATAAATTACACAAAGTGCGAAATGCAGAAAACCATTATAGAAATACTACTCGCATAAAAGCGGACTGTGTGTAGAAATAATTTAATAATGTGGGCTTAAAACTTTGTTAGAATTTAAATTTGATTGAACTAAGACTTGTATGAGTTCGTTTGTTTACAACTAGTTTTAATTGCTTTTGGTAATTCTGTATTAAATATAAATATTTTTCCAAACCATATTCACTCCTGCCATAAATATAACAACAAGACTTAAAGAAGACAAATAGTAAATCAGCCAAAAAAATAAATAAACCAATTTAAACAATCACTGCTCAACCAAAACTAACAAAGCGAAATTCCATTCCATTTTTAATTGCATTCTGCATGTTATTAAATAAAATACATATTTTTATCAAATTCCATAAAATTGAAGTTGTAAAATAATTAATTTTCTGTCTATCCAATTAAAAAAGAACTCGAGTTTGAAAGGTTTTTGTATTTCCTAAAGAAATTTTATTAAACAATTAAATTAGTAATTCGTTAGGGTTGAAGTTGTTTTGTGAAATAAAATGTAATTGTAATTAGTATTAAATTAACAAAAGTTAGCATGTGAGTTTCCAACCGGAGCAAAACAATCAATTAATTGTCAATGATTTGTCAAACAAATTGCGATTGAGATAGTTTCATTCATTCGTTTAATTTTAGATCGAGAAAAGGCTGAATATAATCACAGCGCCTCAATTAAGTCTAATTATTATTGAAATTTTTGTGTTTTATACGGACACGCGTGAAATGTTGGCTGTGTAAATTCCACAAATTGTTTGGATTGCTGATGTCAATCGGGCCACGTGTTGTTTTCACCTGTCTAAATGACAGTTGTCAGGCATGTCACAAGGTGATTCCCGTGAACGTAATCGCTTTGTCTGCAGCGAGCGAGAGCGCAGTGTTTTTTTATATGGTTATATCCTTTAAGTAGACAGGACATGACTATCATTCGATCAAGAATTTATATGCGATCTGTCTGTGCTTGTGTGTGGAAAGGATTTTAAAGGTGCTGCGAAGCGTTTTATGGCCATGTTATTAAATCCTCGACAAGGATATGCGAATGTTTTATGTTCGTCAAGGAGGTCGCACATGTGTGTGTGTGTGGGTATGTGAGTGTGTGTGTGTGTGTGTGTGCTGCCACAGGCATGGAAATAGCGAAATATTGCGTGCATTTTATTACAATTATTGTTACGCATACGCCATGTGGAGCAACAGCAGCCGAGCGTTGCCCGTTGCGCGTAATAAATCGCTTGACAATAATTCACCCGACCAAAGGAATGAAAACGCCATCAAGGTGCAGAGAGTGAAGGAGGGAAGGGCAGGGAGACAGGAAGCAGGACGAACGCAAGGCAAGGCTATTAAGAAGAGGGACTTAAAGTATTTCCCAAGTGGCAAGCTGTGCGCACTGCGCCCTTTTGGGATTGTCAGGCAACCAGGCAACCAGCCACGCCCCTTCATATAGTGAAGAGATAGCCACACATCCGCTGCCTGCCTTGCCGAACCGGGTTTCGCTTCCTGTTCCTGCCGCACAAAAAAACAAAACGCAGACTTAGTTTGTAGGCTGCACAGTGTGATGCTGATGCCACGCACCTTCCTGTGGCGTGTGCTTGCTGATTTGACATGCTCTTAATGCCAAACAAAAACATAAGCTCAAGGACATGAGTGCACTGCTTGTCGCCGTGCTCAAAGTGCGCCTCAATGTCATTATGTGTAAATTTTTAATGTTGCCAGCCCAAAGAGCAGTTGCAGCAGCAACAACATCCCCTCGAAAGTAGGTTATCAAACTGTGTGAGTACAGGGTTAGGGCTCTGGGGGCTGTTGCACTGAATTCTCGCACATCTGCCGCAAGACACAAGAAACTTTTACTTATCGCACACACACAGTGCCACCCAGAGACATTTTAATGGCAAAATCATTTACTGACCCAAGATTACACAGCATTAGCAGCAGAGCTCATCCTGCCACCTTCGAGGGTGAGCCAAGTTGGCTGAAATATTTTGCATGTTTTTCGCTACGGCCCGCTGTCAATTGGGTCAAGCATTTTCATTTCGCGCCTGGCAAAAATATTTAGTCCGCCCACATTATACACTTCTTGCTCACACCTCTAAGCGAGCGGCAGAACCAGAAACGGAACCGGAAACCGCTTGCCAAACTTGCTCTAACAACAAGTTGAGCAGGGGGCGAGGGAGGGAAAGCAGAACAAGCTGAAGCCGCATCTATTTAGTTTAATGAAAAACACAAACTTTTCGTTGTTCTTGCCACTTGCCGCTTGCCGCTTGCCGCTTGCTGCTACCACAAATTAATTGCAAACTAAATGAGTTTCTCCACTCAAACTTTACCTTCTGTGTCGGCTGTGCCTCAATCTTGTTGAACAGATTGCAGTCAATATACGGACTCACTAATTGTGCAGTCGGCAAAATGGGTAAAAGATCTGCCTCTAATCGTGCCACTTTTCATACGCTGCGTATGCGCAATATTTCGCATCAACTTTCAACTGCTGGGAAACACAAATAATTAGATGATAACTTCGTTTTTTGCTTCGCTCTCGGATCGAGTTGAACTGAATATTCAGTCGTAGTCGTTTATGTTGTACAAGTTTCAGTTCCACACGATTATGACCCCAACTTTATTATGTCGAACAAAAAGGCCAACAACTATGCTAAATGCTACAGCTACTACTGAAGGGAAACTCAAGGACTTGAGCCTGCAGAATAATTTGCATTTCAATGGGGCAACATTACTTTAGCCATGATGTTGATGATGTTTGTCCGCTTCGGACTGGCAACCAATCAAAGTGTTTTAACTTTCATGCTATGCGATAAGGATAATCGAGCAGAAGTAACCAGTCAACAGGAAATTAATTCCACCAGCTGAAAAGTGAGTCATCGAGCGACACAACGTGAATCAATGCACATCCAACTGGCACTAGAATTGTTTTGTCCACATTTGTGTTGGACGTTTGAGCGCGGTTTGCGAAATGTGTTTACTTAACTTATTAATTTGCAATTAATTTCCATGTCAGCGTCAATTGCATGAACAGTACAACGACAAAACGACAGCAAAGAGAAGCGATGTCAGCCAGCGGCAAGAGTAGGGAAAGGGGCAGAAAGGGGGAGGCAGGACGAGGGGGCGTGCCACTTAATGCTGCCTCGTTGGCTTTTCAGCTGCCACATTTCATCAACAAATTTTGAAAATTTGTTTTCTGTGCCATTTGGATGCAAAGTTTGCTGAGCTTGACTGCACCGCAAAATCCGACAGACAGCACGACGCTGCAGCTGCAGATACTCCCATACATAGATACAGATACAGATACATGTGTTTGTGTGTGTGTGTGTGTGCGTTATTGTCTGCGCTGAGATTGTTGACAGTTGCTCGCAGCAAATTCATAAATTTGCAGATTTTTCAAACAAAGCATCTTTATGCAAAGTTGATGCAGAGTTTATGTGCAACAAAATTGCGTCTGTCTATCAACGTTTTGCGGAAATATGATTATGCAACTTGCATTAGGCATAAATTATGCACCTTGTTGAAGTTGAATGGGAAGACAAAGACAGAAAGAGTGAGTAAGTTGTGTACACGCTTTGTTCAGGTACAGGACTCCAGGGTCTTGTGTCTAATTGAATTATCCTCCCCCCAAATGGGTCAAGTATTAAAGTTGAACTTGTAGTTGGTTGCAGCTGCCAAAGGCAAAGCTGTTGTTCAGCAGCTTGGCTACTTTTGCAAAGCAGCTCAAAGCAGCCGGGACGAAATTCTTGAGCTGCATGCGAGTTTATATGCAATTGCAGTCGAGTGCACATCCTTGGCAGTGCTGTCTTTGACAGTGGCAGAAGAATGGGCTGCCTTTGTGGCCAGCGCCAGCGCCAGCTCGGAGTCTTTGCACCCACTGTGGTGGAACATAATCAAAGCACCCAACGACCTGCCATGGAGACGTAGCTAATTATGGCTTATGGTTGCCGCTCTGACATCAATTCGAGCACACTTTTCTCTGCTCTGGCGTGGCGTCCTTTTGAATCGCGCATATTTAAGGCAAATTGCCCTGACCTGCATTCAGTGCCTTTCAGTTTGCCCTCCATCAACTCTCCCCCCCTCCCCCTCTCGGGGCTGCTTCATTTATTCAGGGAGTCACGGCATGTTGATAATTGCGCTCGGTTTCTGCTGATGGTTCGCCACAAAGAGCGGAATATGTCTGCACTGGAGTTGACAAGCGATTTCACTCACCGTACGCCCCCGATTGCTCCGATTGGCAAAACTAGTTAATGTGCTCAAACTCAAACTTTTGACGCATTGAAAAGTCCTTTAACTTTGGTGCAACTTTTTAAGCCTCGACACGGAGTGAATACACAAATATGTTGTTGTGAGTTACAAGTTGTCGCTGATTGTGTTGCCAGTGACAGCAGCAAAACAGGACGACAGGCACACAGGATCTGTTGGTGGGAAACATGTCGAGCATAGTACGTCCAACCGGACGTATTACCAACTAAAAGATACTTCTGCGCTTCCGTCTAATCTCATGCTGTCGCGCTATGCGTCGCAGATAGTTTCCGTATCGCAGCAACTCGCAGCGACTCTTCACCACCTCATTGTGCATCCTCAGCGTCTCCACACGCTCGTTTAATCGCCGCTCGCGCTTCTGCAGATGCTCCTCCATGTCGCTGGCAACGTGGTCCCGCGTCCTATGCCAGTTCTCGTTGTGCTTGGCATGGTAATTGGCAATCACCTGCCTCACTCTATCCGCCTGCTCCTTGAGCCGATCCACGCGACCCTTCAGTATAAGCCTGCGACGCTCGTCGACCACTTGGCTGTTGAGTTTGGCAGCTCGCTCGCTGAATTGGCGTCGATAGTTGAGCACGCAGCGCGGATAGTCTTCTTGCAGCGCATCCTGGCAGTGGATGTACAAGGATTCGCTGGGCTTTGTGACGGCCGCCGTCTCCTCGTTGCCATAATGCCGATATCTGTGCGAGAACGGCGAGACTGGAGTCGAGTAGACGTCAGAACATGTGAAATGCGGACTAAAGTGCATTTTGTTATTGAATCTTGTGTAAACTTTTGACAATGAAATTTTGAAATGCCAAAACCCGATTGGTTAGATCGAAAATTAGTACAGAAATTAGAGAATATTAAAGTTTTGAGAAGCGCATGTTTTCCATTAGCAAAGTTCGTTGCACGCCAGCTGCAGCTGCTCACAGAGAGAGAGACTCGCATTCTTGCAACCAGTTGCGGGATTAGTTCATGCACAAAGCATGTACACGGATTTAACACAAAGCACAAAAGTTGTGTGTTATTATTATGATTAAAGTTGCCGTTTGTGCGCCACAAACTGGAGGATGCTCTCGGCTTTTGAGTGGGTCGCCACCATAAAACACATTACTATTAGTCCCATTTGAGGCCAGTGTGGGAAGGGGGGTTGGGGGATTCCCCAGCTTAAGTCCCCTGCGCTCCAAAACTGTGCGGCTGTGGTCAAGTTGTTCCCATGTATCCACAGCACACACATATGCTTTGTGGTCCGCAGTCAAGGTGCAGCCAGGTTGGCTTTACATAAGACTCCTTGTTCTGCCCGCTGGGCAAGCTATTGCATCACGAGTAGCCCGCTGCTTAAGCCTGGTATTTATGGCATTATTTGTCTGACCGATGTTCATTCACAACACACAACAACAACAGATGGAAAAAAAAGACAGAAAATAGAAGAAAAACCCAAACAACATCTTTGATGGTGCTTTATTATTATTTTTTTTGTTTGTGTTTTGCCTCAATCGGATTAAAACCTCAACTCAGAACTGGCATTCACAAATATGAACTCGACCACAAAACGTATTCACATGTGAGCAACGATTGGCTGCAGGCAAAGCCACAACATTTATTTATTTGGCCCGAAATTAAACTTTTGCAATAGCTGAGCACGTAATAACCGAATCACTTTAAACATTAGAACTCAAAATGTTGTCGTTAAAGTTCTATGATGCACTGGTTCATAAATTTAGCACTATTGTTGTTGCTGATTGCATAATTGCGCGAAACGCCAATTAACGAACGCAAATGACTTATGAAACATCATTTTTCATGGGCCCGTGGACTAATAGTAAACTCAACACTTCTTCCACGTATTGAGTTGGGCAAAGTTTTCCGGCACTACATCCAGCAATTTTCCATTTCCATTTCCATTATGGGCTTACGAGTTTCGGGTTTACTGCTGACCGGCAACCGGGCGTCAAACCGATGCCAGACACGCAAGACTCGATTCCACTCGACTCGACTCGACTCGACAAAATGGCCTCCAATTGAAGTCATGGCTACCCAGACTGTGTGTGTGTGTGTGTGTGTGTGTGTGTGAGCAGCAGAAATCAGTTTACAGCTTTTACGGCCAGCTGTAAAATTGAAGTCGTGAAACGGAAATAGAGTTCCGCAAAAATAAGTTAAAAGTGTTTGCATGCATATATGCAGTAGACTACAAAATCCATGTACAAATAATTAATAATCAATAAGTGATCGAATATGAAAACAAAATGGAGTGCAATTGATTTCTGCAACTACATTAAATGAAATAATTAAGCGCGCGATATGTCAACATTATTAAAAACATTATCTGCGATATCTGTGTGCAAGTAATTCTGCGAGAGTGGCAGCTTAGTAAACGGCTTTTCTTTTTGCCTCATTTATTTGCAGATGCATTTGAAACTGGCGACGGCAAGCGGGAATCGTTGAGCGCAAAAGGTTGAGCAATTAAAGGATTAAGTGGAAGGACGTGAAGGAGCAATCAACTGGGGGCAGGATAACCGAATCGACGCCAACATCCTGCGGCTTATCGGGCGTGTCTATGTGTACGTATTCCCTCGGTCTCTCTTTGAACGTAACGTGTACCGTAACGTAGTCAGAATCAGAATGTTAGAGCGGGCTGCGCATGGTGCAAATTGTGGCAGTTGAAATACTCGGTGGTCAGTCGGGAGCAGCACTTGCATTCTCAATATACACTCGTACTCGTACTCGTACTCGTACTCGTACACACAAGCGAAAGCGAATACTTGTACTCGTAGTTATATCTGGGCAGCAACTGCACACCCATAGAGCAGCATAGTGAGCGATAGACAGACACGGCACGGTCTTCAGTTGGGCGAGGTATGCAAATAAACGGTCTTGCTGCCGGACCAACCATGGCCGCATCAGAGCCACCAGAGCCGCCGCCACGCAATCCGGATCGCATAAATGCCTCTCTGCACAAGCTCGGCGAATCCGTAAGTACACCAAGTACAAAAAAAACTCTACCCCCTACAACCCAGCACCCCGCTACCACTCAAAACAACCCGCATGCCCCAGCCCCGCAGCAGCAAAACCACAAAAAAAAAAGCAATCCAAAAACGAAAAACGCCAAAAAAAACAAAAAAGTACCTCCCTCATTCACTTGATGTTTAACCTAATTGGGCCTCATTCATTTGCTTGTTAGCGCCACTGGAGGTCGGGGTTGGGGGTTGGGCTTGGGGTGGCGGTGGAGAAGAGGGGGGGCAGGGAAGGGTTCTCTCTCCACAACATACAATTTGCATGCCACTGCTCGTAATTCGTCATTCGTCATTCGCCGGAGCTGTTCCACTTTCACATGCTTATACTTATATTGCTCACTAGTTTCGGCACTTTTCCATTCCATTTCCACTCTCCGCACTCATTTTCATTGACTAATTGACTCGATGCTGGCCTTCTCTCTCTCTCGCGCTGTCTCTTTCTCTCTGTCTCTGTGTATGTCTCTTTTTCTCTGTTTTGGCATCTCTGCTATCCTAGTTATGCATATTCTACACGTAGAGCTGCTGCTGAATCTGATTGAAGTGCATCCATCCACTAAACGCTTGCCTAACTTTGCAGAAAATTGTCAAGTCGCTGGACTCGAGTGGCACGGCTTTCAAAGAGAAGTCCGTCAACAACAACAAGCCCGTCAAGCCGCTGCTCTCCCTCGACAGCAGCGCCAACAGAGAGCTGCCCTCCGCCCTCTGCTCCTCAAATACCACAACAGCAGCAGCAGCAGCAGCGGCGACGACGACGACGACGTCAACGCCCGCCAAGCCGCCCACATTGCTGGCCAACAAGCGGGATCTGACGCCCTCCGCCTCCGCCTCCGACAGCAGCTCGCCGGCCAGCTCGAATGGGAGCTCGAACCAGACGCTGACGCTGACGCCACCCATGACCATCGACAACCAGAATCGAATGGCCGCCAAGGGCGACACATTGGGACAGTCTCAAGCACCGCAGTCGCAATTAGTGAATGGCAGCGGAGCCATTTCCATCTCCACAGCAGCCATGATCCATGCGAATAATTCCAATTTGATTGCGCAGGTCTCCTCGCCGAGCAGCAGCCAACTCAGTGCTGGTAAGTGAGACAATCTTCCCCGTCCTCCCCGTCTATCGTCCTTTTCAGCTTCAGCTTTGGCTGTGCAGCATTTTGGGGCACACACATGAGTGGACGCAATTAGCTCGACTGCAACTGTTGTTTGTGTGGGGTCTTCTTTCTCCTTGACGACACTTGTTTTATTTTCCATTCAAAGCGACAGCGAGGCGGATTGTCTGCCATTTAAATGTCATTTCATTATTTACCACACCTGAACAGAACCGAACCGAACCGAACAGAACAGAAACCAAACCAAGTACGATATTTAAACATTTGCATAATTTATTAACGTTCGAAAGCCGCGCTTCCGCTTTGGTCACATTATTTCACTACCTTCGATACGGGTCACACCTGTCCAAATGTCCTTCTTTGTGGTCACATGCTGTCTCCCGGTAATGGTTTAATGCCAGCCTTAAGCTGCTCATTAAATAATTTCGCATTTCAAGTCTGTAATTGACTGAAGGCTTATGCACAGCATTGTAAAACGTTGTGATTTAAATTACTTTAAAAGCAGTTTTTAAAACCACAGGATGCGTTTTTTCGCAGCAATGTTATTCTATAATTATTTAATTCAACAAAGAATGTATAGCAGGTAAATTCAGCATGCAGCGCACTACAAAGTTTTTATCTGCAAAAGATAATATAAGTAGCTGCGAAGAAGTCTTCGATAAACATAATTCTTTATAATAACATAGAGAAAATAAGAATTTAACCTTTTCAACTTTCTCTTCTGTAGTTGCTTACTGTCATGCTCTTATTTTAAATTCATTATCAATTTAAATGGATAACTTTATCTGACAAAATTCATTTTCGATTATCGGAGTTTAATGTTAAATATGATATTCTGTTCACCATACGTAATAAGAATTTACAATTTATATTCATGTGAGCATTTCTGAAAACTATGCTTGTTCAGAATGTAATATGTTCCATCTTAGCAATTTTTCCTCCTCTCAACTAAGCAAAAATTCTTTAAGTCCTGCACATAAAGCACTTTAAACCATATTCGCATTGGAAACAATTCCTTGTCGACGAGACTTACTCACGAGAAGATGGTTGAGACACCCGGTTAACCGGAATCCACTCTGTTAAGCTGCTACGGGTAAAATTAAACTCGTGTAGCGTCCTGCAGCAATGGGCCATAAATGTCAGGGACATGTAGGACAAATCCGGACAACGACCACAAAATGTAGCAACCGAATCGCACGCAAACTATGAAAAACGCAAATCTGCGGCATTTCTCTATGCCTGTTCCTTGCCTCGCATTAGATGAGTGCAACTGGGGTCTCATTCTGGGGCACATCAAATATCTGTCTGTCCGTCTGTCCGTCCGTCCGTCTCTCTGTGTGTCTCCAAGTGAAATGGAGGCACTGCAAAGTGCAGTTTGTGAGTCGCACATGGACGCATTTGCCGTTCAGTTGTTGTGGCAAAAGCGATGGCATTTTCCTTGCCCGTCGAGGACAAATGCGAACGAAGCGAATGCAGTAGAAGTTGATGGCATGTGCTGGCCATTTTGCCATTCCTTGCAGCATTGGCAATCGCTTTAATGGCCTACCAGCCAACGGTTATGATGGATAGAGGTGCAACAACACGGATCTGTCATCAGCAGCGGAGGCTGATTGCAGTTGTTAGTGGCATGCATGCTAATGGATATGGTTTGCGCGGACAAGGCGTCAATGCTGTCGCAGATACAATGCGAATATGTATATATATGCATATACATAGCATAAAAGCTGAATCACAAACGTTGAAAAGCCATAATATTGCAGCTCAATCAGCTTTGTGTTCGTCCTTTGTGTTGGCTTGGCAACTGTATACAATTAATACAGTGCGTGAAGTCTGCTCGACTGCTAAGCACACGGTGCTGTAAAAACATTTGAAATAAATTTGTAATTAAATTGGAAAACATCTCGTAGATAGATTAAAGTTGATGCAAGTAATCCGAGTGCAATCGACACATATTTTGCTGTCAGCTTTGACAACATGAAATTTAATGAATATGTTATTATTTGTGCATATCGAGTGAATGTTTTGATTTACGGGTGCGACGCATTCAAGTCAATAACATAATTACTATGTAGCATGTGCGAAATTGAATGGAAATGCCAGTGAAAATGTGTGTGTGTTTAAGTTGTGTGTAAACATTATGTGTGCACATGACTGGGCGAATGTCGAGATAAAAGATTGCATTTCTGGCAGCACTCGTAGTTACTATATATTCGTATTCGTATTCAAATTCGCATTCGTATTTGCATTCATTAAAATTGTGCAGCATAATTATACGCTCAGCCTATACATATATTGGCTGGTAAATCAATATTATTGTGCAACTACTCGTTATATCTAAAAAGAAAAAATATAATAATTGTTGCTGTTGTTGTTGTTGTTCTCGATGTTGTTTATTCAATTTTGCGTTGTCGCTCGACGTCCGTTGTTTTTGTCTTGTTTTACTCCTCATGGCATTTGATTTCTCCCATTGTTCCCATCTCCATCTCCTGCATGTTTCATGCTCCCCAGTGTGCGTGTGTATGGGTGTGTGTGTGTGGGTGTATAAGTGATCCAATCAAACCAGACACACACATAGACACCTACAATACACGCTCAATTCCTTTGACATTGCTATAAATTCATCTTTTCCAATTCGTCATTATCATTATCATTATCGTTGTCGTTGTCGTTGTCGTTATCGTTGTTGTCATTATGATGATGTGCCTAAATCGTTGTTGTTGTTGTTGTTGTTATTACTGTTGTTGCTGTTGTTGACACTCCACGCGACTCACATCAATCCGAGCAACCCAACAACTCCCCTCTGCCAAATGGATCAACCTCATCAACGCAAATCACGAATTCGAATGAAATCCCTCGGTTTGTTTCTGTCTCTCTGACTGTGTGTGTGCGTGTGTGTGTTGGGGAAATGTGAAAATTCGCAATATAAACACAAACAACCCAGCAACTACAATACAATACAATCAACAACAACAACATCAACAACTACATATATAAATACAGTCGACAAGAGAAATGCCAATGATGTTTGCTCGATTGTGAAATTAATGGAACCAGAGCTGGCCACGGCCACAGCGGGCGCAGCCTCATTACCAGCCATATCCAAGAAGACAATGAACATGAAGTCCACAGCAGCAGCAGCAGCGGCAGCGATGTCGATGCCAATACCGAAGCCTGCTGGCTGCATGCCAATGCCATCGCCTTCGATGTCTCCTTCGCTGTCTCCTTCGCCTTCGCCAACAGCCGCTGCCTCGGCTGCCCTGCTGATGCTGGAGGCAGCCACGACGGCCACGACTACGACAAGCATGAGCATGAGCTGCATTCCTGATGGCAATCACAATCGCAGCGGCAATGAGTCAAAGTTCACGTTTCGCCCAGGTAAGTCGATTGAGTCCCTCACGTAGTCACCACTCACCTCCTCCAGCTCCTCCTCTCTCTCTCTCTGTCATTTGCAATCTTGCGTTTAACTCACTTTTCATCCGACATTTCCGCTCTCTATTTTTAATTGGAGCAGAAGTCTCCTCGCTGTCTCTGTCTCTAACTGCACTCGCATTAACATTTAACCCGCATGTCTCCCCCGATTCCCTCTCCTAATCCCAATTCCCTGCATCCAAACTAGTTGCACTTGCTCCCTCACATTGCCTGTTTAAGTTTGACTTGAGTTCAGTTGAATTTTCTTGGGAAAACTTTTGCTTTTGCTCGTTTGTTGTAGTCGTAGTTTTCGCCTAGATATTTGGCATGCAAAGTGCGTCCAGTCAACTTGTTTGCTGGCTGGATGGCCAGCTGGAATCAGCTGGCATCCAATGGGAGGGGCTTCCATGGGTTTGTAGGGCTGCTAGCTGCTAAATGATAAATGCTAAATGGGAATTCGCGTAGTCTCCACTCGATGCGTCCACACCGCTTCTCCACAGCTTGAGCTTGAGCTTAGCGCGGCACACACACCTGACCTTGCTCCCAGCTCCCACACTGATCCCTGATCTCTTCCAGAGTCGGCGATGAAGCTGCGCGACGAGAACGAACGTCTCAACGCCGAACTGCTGCGATTGAGGCGTCTGCTCGAGCACTCAACCGACGGCGCCGTCGGCGGCATTGAGCCCAGCCACGATGCGGATGCAGTGCAGCCAGCAGCCGCAGCACAGGAGCGCATCGAACGCCTCGATACAGAGCTGCGCAGCGTGAAGAACCAGCTGCTGACCATGCGGCTGGAGCGCAAGAAACTGCGCACAGACAAATCCGATCTGCTGGGACAGGTGAAACAGCTGTGCGCCTCGCTGCAGGAGAAGGAGCAGGAGCTGCGCGACTTCATACGCAACTATCAGGATCGCGTGCGCGAGACGGAGTCCACGAACGCCAAGCTGTCCGGCGACCGGGATCGCGAGCGCTTCCAGCTGCTGAAGCAGGCGCGAGACGAGGCCGAACGCTCCTTGGCGCTGGCCCAGCAGCTCTCGTCGCGGGATCTGCAGCTGCAGCGGCTGCAGGAGCAGCTGCAGGAGGCGCGACGCCAGCTCAGCGGCTGCCTCTCCGACCAGGAGAGCCTGCACTCCTTTGCGCCGCTGACGCCGCCCTCGGCTGCCTCCGGCATGCTCAGCCAGCTGGCCGGAGGCGCAGGCCTGGCGGGCGCCATGAGCGGACTGCGCACGGCCGACGACAGTGGGCGTGGCAACTCCAACTCGCTGTCCGCCTTCAGCGGGAGCTTGAGCGGCGGCTCTGGCGCCACAGTCGGCGATCGCAACTCGTGCTCCAACGACTCTGGCCTGCGCAACAGCAGCGATCGCGAGAGCACCGGAGGCGAACTCAACTTCAGCGACGGCACCTGCGACAATGGGCCGTGCATCACCGTCGATCCCGACAGCATTTCCCTAGTCTCCAGCCAGAACATGTACCAATGTGAGTAGACACGCTATATTGGATTGTTGACCACTTGAAGTTGACCTATTTTACTCTTCCTCCTCGCAGTTGGAACGCCCAAGGAGCGCAGTCCCACATTGTCGCCGCTGAACTCCGGCGCATACTCCAGGTGAGCAAGCACTCGGAAGACATATCAATTATTTATTACAGATACAATGGTTATTTAAGAGTAATAAACTACGCCTCCGACATTTAAATTTAATAGAAATATTCAGAACCGAAGAAGATATTTATATTATTTATTTACAAAATTAACAAAGTTTAATTACAAATAATATACAGACTCAAAGGTCATTTAAGAACATTAAGCTAGGCCTTCGACTACTGAAATTTAAATTCAATATAAATATTTAGAACCGAATCGAACGTTTTTAAAGATACACAAAAGGATTAGCGAATTTCTTTTTAATTAGCAGACACTGTGCACAAAAGAATTATTTAGTTGTGTTATCAATTTGAGTTAAATTTTATTACATTATTTCCATTGCATCGCATGACTATTAATTGCGGCCATCGATCATGAAGAAGTTAATCGAATTTCGTAGTTAAATATCAGTTGGAAAATAATTAGTTCAATAAAGTAAACAAAGATTCGCCAAACAATTATTTAGCATAATGATTAGAATACGAGCTTAAATTTGTATCTATAGTATTTTGTTTTGCCTAAAATAAATATCAAGCTCTATTTGGGAAAAATAAAACCGTAAGCGACATTGAGAAAAATTTTAAGTTTATTTATATTTTAAATCAATATCAATTGGCACCAATTGTCTAAATTATTAAACTGAATTGTGTCTCGAAATTATCGACAAAAATCGTCAACGTTATTGTAAATTGTATATATTAAGGCAACTATATTGACAAACTCATTTAGGCCAAATTGCAGCCAATTGATATCTTTCAACATTGAAATAAACTATAGAAAAAACCTTTTTGTCGCTCTAGAAATATTTCTTAACAATTCTTACCATTTCAAATTCCATATCAATATGCATTAAATATTCACCGTTCGCCTTTTCTGCCACCGCCACAACAGATCCGTGGAGCAGCTGTCGCCGGATGCAGAGGGACCGGGCGGCGCTGGCGCCATCACACGCAAGTTCGGCAACAAGAGCGGACCGCTGGGCGCCCGCAACGGACGCGGCGGCACCTGGGGCAGCATCTCGCGGGTCTTCGCGCGCTCGCGGAACAAGAGCAAGGCGATGTCCGCCGACGGCGTCACCGAGTACAGCGACTACTCGTGGAACCCGCTGTCCGAGGAGGGCTACGCCGAGAAGCTGCGCCTGCTGCGCGAGGCCTCCCAGCTGCCCATCGAGCGCTGGCGGGCGACCCAAGTGCTGGCCTGGCTGGAGGTGGCCCTGGGCATGCCTCAGTACAGCGCTCGCTGCGCGGAGAACGTGAAGAGCGGCAAGGTGCTGCTGGAGCTGAACGACGTGGAGCTGGAGGCCGGCTTGGGGCTGGTGCATCCCATGCACCGCAAGAAGCTGCGGCTGGCCATCGAGGAGCAGCGACGGCCCGAGCTGGTGCGCTATCCGCTCATCACCCAGCTGGGCCACACCTGGGTGGCGTCCGAGTGGCTGCCGGACATCGGGCTGCCGCAGTATGCGGAGCCCTTCCTGCAGTCGCTGGTCGACGCTCGCATGCTGGACACGCTCTCCAAGAAGGAGCTGGAGAAGTTCCTGGGCGTGACGCGCAAGTTCCACCAGGCCAGCATTGTGCATGGTAATTAGATGTCTGATAATTTGATTGAACTGGCATTAATCCTTGACTACTTGCAGGCATCCATGTGCTGCGCATCGTCAAGTACGACCGTCAGACACTGGCCATGCGGCGCGTGCAGTCGGAAACGGTTGACACGGATCCCATTGTGTGGACTAATCAGCGATTCATACGCTGGGTGCGCTCCATTGACCTGGGCGAGTATGCGGACAATCTCAAGGGTGAGTTCCAGCTGTTGACCTCGTCTCGCCACACATTCGGGTGTACGATTTCAAAGGGCAGTGCCATCAACTGAACTATCGTATCTCTGTCTCTAATCGCTTGCAGACAGCGGCGTCCATGGCGGTCTGGTGGTGTTGGAGCCATCCTTCTCGGGCGATACCATGGCCACGGCTTTGGGCATTCCGCCGTCAAAGAACATAATACGTCGTCATCTGAACACGGAATTCGATGCCCTCATCCTGCCCGCAAGGTGAGTGCTTAATCCCCAGCCCCACTTTCCGCCATCCTGCCGAGCACATCATGTGTGTGTCCTGGTCTCCTACTCTATGCATTATCCCTCGTATTGATATCGTCTAAGTATGTGTAGCGTAATACAGCCTTTTGATTAGAATCTCCTTTGTTTCGTTCACATTTGATTGGGTTGTTGTATTTTGCATACTCTCACTCGCCCTCACTCGCTCACTCATTCACTCGCTCTCACTCGCTCTCACTCACTCATCCAGTCATTGTTAGACGTATACGTAATTTGATTCCATTTTATTTGTTTTCGCCATTATGCTTTAATGCTTTTATGGTTCCGTTGGGTTAGTTTCAACCATCCTGCACGCTCCTCATAATCATCTCCATCATCATCACTCACCATGCACTACTATCCGCTCCACATTCACATTCATGCTTACAACTGAATAGGATGAGTATGAAGAGGGGAAAGATGTGAATTGCTTTCGCATTTCCATGACAACGTTTTCAAGTTCTGAGAGTTCAATTAAATTACTATGAGCAGCCAAGCACACTTAATTCATCCCGATGCGACAAAGTTTCCCGATTAGAAAATTAACAAAATTATGTTAGATCAACTTTAAATGTGGACAAATCACATTATGAAAACATTTCATTCGCATTCTTATTGGGCAATGGCACTGAGAATAGGGCAAACAATATAAATATCTGTATTCATGGAGTCATGAGTTGTCGGCCTCTGCCCAAAGTTGGCTAGAATTGTTTGCGGTTCGATGAATACTCAAAATATGATTACTATTCATTGGGCAATCGCTTTACAATAGGAAATAAACATACACACACACACACCCACTCACTCGTACTCACAAAATGTATGTCGTCTGTTGCTCACATTCATTCATTATTCACTTCATTCGAACCATGCAATACATTTGTGTAAAATGCTTTTATTGATTTCAACTTCTGATTTGCATAACTTCTAACTAAATATACATGCGATAAGTGTATCATCGACTGCCAGATAGTGAATATTGTGGACTGGCTGCCGAAAAACGAGTACTCACACTCATTCAGTCCATTTTCATCGTAAATCGTATTTCTGTATATGTAATTGTCTATCATCTATCTGCCTTCTCTTGTACACACAATTTGAACTACTCTGTGTACTATTTAGCGAATATACTCTACTACTATATATCGTATCATCATCTAGCATATAGCATATAGCATCAGTATCACATACGTATCAGTATCGAAGTACATATGCGTCCATAATGATTAATATTAAATACTAAATGTGTGCCGTGATTTCTGTGTGCGTGTTTTAGAGCATGTCTGAAATGCCGTCAAATGCCGCACTAATTGGCTTCTGCCTCATTTTTCTCTCTCTTTCTCTCCCCCCAAATTTCTCTTTTCTCTTCCAACATCTCGATATCAAAATATATTTTCTATTTTGCCCAAAAAAAAAACATATAATAAAAATGCAGATACATTATTTACTGTCAAATGGAAGAATTTCAAATGGAAAACTCCCGGCAATTGGCCAAATTACAGGGCCATTAAATCTTTCACACAAACCACAATACGAAAATAATTTAACGACACAATGAAAAAGAAATCATCTAGAAATTATATCATAAAATCACATAAAATGATGAATATAATATGTGTGGCAAGAAATATGTATTTGTAATCAAAACTCGATGGGATTCAATATTCAATTGTGTCTAGCTAAGCTGATTGATAATTCTAGAAAGAGAACAATAATTGGAGCACAGCGCTAATCAAATCAAATCATAATTACTCTTAAATGTAATCGTAAACCTAATCGTAATACTCGTGTAGCATAGTAATGAAATTCGATATAAAATACAAATCGAAATGAATCGAATCAAAATAAATCACAATCTACTCGTAATCGAATACCAAAAAAACCAAACCCAAAACTTCCCCCAAATCCGTTTGAAGAGTGAAATAAAGAGAACTTAGTACATAAAGAAATAAATACTTAGCACATATCGGGATTCTAAAGAGCTTTGCATTATCGATATGTCCATATTATATACAGATCTTAGAGCAAATCAGCCGTTGACGTCGATCTATACACAAAACTAGAACACAGAGAGAAACCAATATAACGAGAACAACTGAAACTTTTTGCATTTAAGCCAAAACACCAAAAAAAAAGCCGCCAAGAACAAAAAGCGCGACACAATAGCAAACAGTGCTAATTGCATTCCTAGCTTAAGTATATCAATTAACAATTTAATATTTAGTAGACTCGAAATACAGATACGAGACGCAGCAAAATAGCAACAATTCCGATTCAGATACAGATACAGATACAATTATTTAGGTATAGTGGGCCAGCATCTTTTTCGGGTAGAAATTCATAGAAAATGGAGCAACAGTGATTCATTTGCAGCATACAACATAAAGATATAAATGTGCGTATGTGTTTAATTATATTTAGAAGCGAGCAATGTTATGCAAATTACAGGTACAGAGAGATTCGCATTGCATTCTTTAGATGCTTATTAGATACATAGTATTTAATGTGTAGCAAAAACATTCTTGAAGCCACTTCAGATAATTGTGAAAATACAAAACGCTTGGCTTTGTAACTAATGTGGACAGCCGTCCACTGTGATACAGATACAGATACAGATACATTTTCAGCTACAGATACATACATGCAAACACAGATACATGCATACATACGAACAAATGCGAATTGGGTTTATTTGCGCACTCGACGGCAGTTTAGCAACTGTAAAGTAATTCATAAGATTTACCACATACACATACATTACATTACATTACATATACATGCATATGTAAAATACATGCACACACACTCACACACACACATTTAGAGCCAGCCATAAATTAGCTTGTTTTGTTCTAGATGTTGCATACTTTTGAGCGCCTCGAAAATGCCTCCGCGCTGGCAGATGCGTTGTTTTCGCTTTTCCTTTGCTCTTTTGTTCTCGTTGTTTACTTCCCCCTGCCACTCCCCTTTCCCCTCCTCCAGAACCCACACCATTTGTCTCGCCTCTTGATTAAGTCGTTTGTTCAGAATGCAAAGCAATGTCAATTGTAAGTAACATTCGAGTGATTTTGAGTAAAAAGTAGTTCCCACACTTTTCACTTTTGCCTAAGTATATCTATGTCTATATACATATATCTATATCTACATATGTTTGCGTAGTCTGACTACTCAATTTGTTGGGGTCGCATTTCATCTACCCACATACATAACATAACATAACATAGCATACATACATACATATATAAAAAAACATATTCGTACAATAATTAAGAATTTTATTAAACTAGTCTTAATTAATTTTGTTGTTTACGCTACAAGTAGTCAATTATGCAAATGCAATAAAAAACAAAGCGAAAGCAAAGAATACAATCGATACACACTGATTTCCTTAATATTATTAACCGTTTTTTGTCTTTGTCCCTTTTCTTTTCTTTTCTACTTTCTACTTTTCATATTTTCACATCTTTCTTTCCATTTTGTATTGTATACGAACTCAACGGCTTGTTGTTGCTATCCTTGTCTTGATTGTTTACAATAATGCATAATACAACACAACAACAACAACAACCACAACAACAACTACATCAACAACTACAACGACACTGTGCGTGTGTCTGTGTGTGTGTATGCGTGCGCTTGCCTGCCCGCCTGTTTCTCTCTCACTGTCTCTCTCGCTCTCGCTCGCTGTCTCTGTCTGCCTGCCTGCCCCGTTCTGTGTGTTCTCCTTGCTCATTTGTGCCAAATGCAACAACTAAATTGTGAACAATGCACATACATGAATACCCACACACACACACACACTCTGCGACACACACACACACCTTGACACCTAAACGAAAACAATCCGGTTGTATTGCAATGTTTGTTGTGTAGAGCAACTTTGGGTCAAGGCATACGTTCCGGTTGCGGCATAGTGCCACTTACAGGACCCGGCGGACTGCAGCACTATGCCACAACAGATCGACGCTCGAGCGGCAGCTTACGGGTAAGTCTCAACACATCTACATATATCTATGTATATCTAGCTATCTAGCTATACTCTCGTACTCTACTTGTCTCGCACACATCTCACAAGTGAAACACTAATCTCTCATCTCAATCTCAATAAACTCCTCAATTGGTTGCCTACGCGAATAAAAAGAAAAAGAAAAGAAAAACTCAAATGTTTTCCTTAAAAAAATATCTATCCGAAATATCTAAACTCGTACTCGTTTCTGCCTCTGTACTTATCTTAGCCTGATTTGACGTGAAGCTTTTGTTGTCTCTCTGTGTCTATGCCTCTATGATTATGATTATGATTATGATTACTCGTAATACTTATCGCTTTCAGTACTTGTGTAGAATGTCAACGATCATAATATTTCGTATTCGTATTCGTATGCGTGTTGGTATTAGTTTTCTCTCTCTTATGTTTCTCACCAATCAACAACAATGACATGGACAACATCTCAAACAAGTACTTTGAGCACACAGTACAACGATGTTTCAACACTTAGCGTATTTAGTATTAATATTCCAATAAGTATCTTCTGAATACGATACGATACCACGATCGAATACAAGTCTAAGGATAAGTACATATATAAATATAACTTGAATAGCTAAGAATCTTTTATCTTTTAACTACTATTTTGCTTACTCCTTATACTTTGGCATGTTTATCGAAGATATATACTTTCTGTGGACCCAAGACTTCTTCACTTTGCAAAATATACCATACCACGCATTAAACATTCATAGATACATGCATACGATGTATTCCGAAAGATACTCCAGTAAAATATGTAACAGCAAATGGGGAACTCAATATAAATAAATTGGTAATGGTGTAATTAGAAATTAAGCTATCGTTTTGCAACACTTTTTTCGAAACCATAACCTACAAAGCAGAAGAAAGAGGAGGAAGAGATGCATTTTTAGTTTACAATGAATTATACTCAATTAGCTAGTCCAATTATTTAGGGTCTTTTAACGCTATAGCGTATTTAAGTAGCATAAGCAAATGTCAGAAACAGCAAATGCAACAGCAACTTGAACATGGGTTTAATGTCCATTCAGTGTTGCAAATCGTGAAATGTATTATTTAAGCACGCTAAAACACTATGGTTTAAGCAGATATATACAATTATTTACCTATATATAATCAAAATTATACTACATACTTACACGTAAGTAATTAATAAAGAGCATTTTGTAAAATGCACCAACTATGGAGTACTAATTAAACTACATGTAAACTGTTCAAACGAGGATCTTTTATTTGATCTCGGGTATAAGACAACTATGAGTCGACCAACGAGACCAGAAGTTTCACGACAAATCCAGAGATAAGTGTTTCTTAAACTGATCAGAGTTCTGGACAATTGACACTAATTCGATTGAATGGGTGAAAAACCGCACGAAAGTTGAATCCAAAACTAATTACTACTTTTTTTCATTTTGTCTTCCTACCTTCTGTTTTTATGTTTTACAGATTTCGGCATGGAAAGGATCTCAGGTAATGGCCGTTAATTAATTTATTTTGCAAGATCAGCTTCTAATTGGGTTTATCCGTCTCTTGCAGAGTTCTCTCTCAAAAGCCTTTCGGTTTAACACAAAACCAAATCGGGCCGGCGATCGCAGCTCCTTCGGAAACTCCACCTCCCCAACGCCATCGTACAGCAGCAGCGAGGGCGGCGGAGGAATATACGCTACCATAGGTCCTCACCAGATGCAGTCACTTCACTATCCGCCCCACCACTTCCTCCCACCCCCCACAACAGCACCGCCACCACCACCCATCTCCGGCAGCGCCAACTACGGCCCCCCTCCAGCCGGTCATCGCGTGAGCGCTCCGCCCGTGGGCAGCATCCTGGACCCCAACGGGCCAGACGGCCATCTGCTCTACGAGCAGAACAGTCGGCGCGTGAAGAGCATCAGCGACATCGGTGTGGCAAGCAGCGGCAGCATGGGCGCTTGTAGTCTGGGTGGCATATCGGCATCCTCGGATTCGCCGGCATGAGCAGCTGAGAGAGCAGAGAGTCGTAGTTCTAGATAGGTGAGCAATAGCATCTTCATTCCCTTCGTGTGAGCTTGAATTCCGAAACAAAAAGCAGTGATAAGTTAAGAGTATATGGTATAACTAACTAATAGCAATTGTATATTTAAACTGGATTCAATTAACGTACATACATTCAACTCAAGACCCACCTGAACGACGTGACGCGAGAAATACTTGTGCATTCAACGGATACATATGTCAAGATACAATACAAAAACACACAAATACCAAATAACAAACACGAAAGAACACAACTAAGCATATTTGATGAAATCAGATTGAAACTATAAAACAGTGAAAAGCAAAGTAAAGTAATATTAATTATGATATTCATGAATATTTATGTATGTACTTAGCTCTAAGTTCGACTCGAATGCATGCAATTGAATAGGAGAAAAGGCAATTAATTAATTAAATTAATTTGGCATGAGGCGCCTGCAGAGCTGCAACTGAAAATGCAAATGAGAACAATTGAACTTTATTAGCCTAATAAGAACGTATTTAATTGTAAATTTAGTTTTCAATTGATTTAATTATACATACAATTATACTCGCTGATACTGCAACCTGCAAATGCACGCGACCGAAAAACAAATTGTTGTGTGTGCGCAATAAATTTTAATTTCCGCACATTGCATTGAATTGGATTTGAAATAATAATAAACCGCTTTGTAACTGCAATTTAGATAAATTGAAATTATTTTGTAAGCTCCCGCTCTCCATTTCCCGCTCCCGCTCACAACCGAACCTTTCTCAACCAAAACCTGTTCCAACTTCCAACAACAAACGTAGCTAAACCAATGAACCCTGACAAATATTCAAATTTAATAAACTGCAGTGCTTTGCACAGTGCGAATGGCTATATAAAAATAAGTTTAATTTATATGGACATACCTAAGTAAATATTAAATATTAACGAAATAATAATGCAAAAGTACTCCAATCAATTGAGATTACCGAACATGAATCGCAGCAACCAAAAATCGCAATAGTCATAATGATAATCCCCTAGCCCCTGCCGATAAATTATATTCTGCATTATTGTCCTTCCTACCATTGCAATTCCTAAAGCATATATTGTATCAATAATATGAGATGTTTATTTTTAAGCAGACCAATTTAACTCTAGCATTACAAACAGGTAAAACTATCGAATAAAACAATGATCAAAATTAAAGTGTCCATGACTGGTTTTTGATTTCACTTGGATGTTCTATTGGCACAAGGGTAACTGTATTTATCAAAACACTGCACATAATGTTCATGTGGATTTATTTAAACATTACACAAGTAAAACTTCAACAAATTGCATTTTCTCCAATCCAAAGCACTTCACCTTCACCTTGATAATATTTGTACGTGCATCGCGAGTCTGCTCCTGTTGGGTGCAGCTAACAGGAGCAGCCTGCTGGTTTTGCTAGCGTCGATCTTCGTTGTTCTCATTCTTTGGACGACGAGTGGTGTTAGGACGACCTCTGGGCTGCGGTCCCGGCTGGGGAAGTGGTTCGGCGGCTGCCATGGTGCCAATTCCGCCCACAAGGGCCAGAACACCGAGCAGCAGGAACAAGTTAAACCACTTCATATTAAAGTCGATAGTCGAAGCTGTGCTGGCGTCACTTAGTCGTAAACTGATGACTGATGCCAGGTTCAGTATTCAGTGTCGTTTTTATGGTCCACAGCTCAGAGGTTTATGTCAATGGCGATGAGAAAACCTATCAACATCGTTTAGTTTATGTTCGAAGATCGAGCAGCAAGATTTGCGAAATTGAGTTGTAAATTTCGCGATAAAAATGGGCGGACATACATTTAGGTAATTGACTTCAACAACATTGAACAATTGTTTGCGGAATTATTCGCACTGCAAGCGAATGACAATTGTTCCGCACACATCGTGGGATCTTTAGCCCAGACAACTTGACACTTAAAACTGACACAATTTACGGCATTTCGATTTGAGATATTTTGATATTTATACCCGATACTCATAGGGTAGAAGTGTTTTATAACTTAGGGCCAATAGAATATGTATGTAACACGCAGAACGAGCCATCTCCGGCCCATAAAATATATATTATTGATCAGTGTCAACAGCCATGTCCGTCTGTCTGTCTGTGTGAAATTCATTCCAAAACCCACTTGGAGCTACTGAAGTACCAGGCGAACATAATCGAGTAGCAAGTAGATTAGCCAAAAATTTAAATTTTCAGACGCTGGGCGGGATATTCAAACTTGAATTTGAATAAAATACGTTAATATTAACGACGAAATTCCTTCCCAAAACCCACTTGTAGCTGCTGAAGTACCAGGCGAACATAATCGTGTAGCAAGTAGATTAGCCAAAAATTTAAATTTTCAGAAGCTGGGCGGAATTTGAATTTGAATAAAATACGTTAATATTAACGACGAAATTCCTTCCCAAAACCGACTTGGAGCTGCTGAAGTACCAGGCGAACATAATCGTGTAGCAAGTAGATTAGCCAAAAATTTAAAATTTCAGAAGCTTCTGAAAAAATTCAAATTCAAGTTTGAATATCCCGCCAACTTCTGAAATTTTAAATTTTTGGCAAATCTACTTGCTTCTCGATTATGTTCGCCTGGTACTTCAGCAGATCGACGTTGGTTTTGGGAAGCAATTTCGTCGTTCATATTAACGTATTTTATTCAAATTCAAGTTTGAATATCCCGCCCAGCTTCTGAAATTTTAAATTTTTTGGCAAATCTACTTGCTACTCGATTATGTTCGCCTAGTACTTCAGCAGCTCCAAGTCGGTTTTGGAAAGGAATTTCGTCGTTAATATTAACGTATTTTATTCAAATTCAAGTTTGAATATCCCGCCCAGCTTCTGAAATTTTAAATTTTTGGCAAATCTACTTGCTACTCGATTATGTTCGCCTGGTACTTCAGCAAATCGGAGTTGGTTTTGGGAAGGAATTTCATCGTTAATATTAACGTATTTAATTCAAATTAAAATTTGAAAAACCCGCCTAGCTTCTTAAAATTAAAATTTTTGGGTAATCTACTTGCTACTCGATTATGTTCGCCTGGTACTTCAGCAGATTGACTTTGATTTTGGAAAGGAACTTCGTCGTCGTTTATATTAACGTATTTTAATTAAGATAAATGAATTTGTTTGTTTTTTAATATAATATAAGTAATAATAATGTAATATTTCATTTAAATTTTTAGGCAAGGTATTTTATAAATTTCGTTGAATTATATGCATATCAATAAATAATATTAGAACAGTACGCTTGAGTTTGTCGTAGATCGTCACAAACTTTTTATTGTCAATTTTTATACCCGCTTCCCATAGGGTAGATGGGTATTATAACTTAGTGCCAACAGAAAATGTATGTAACAGGCAGAAGGAACCATCTCTGACCCCATAAAGTATATATGTATATTATTGATCGTTAACAGCCGATACGATGAAGCCATGTCCGTCTGTCAGTCTGTCCGCCTGTCTGTCTCTATGACTATAAGCCATAGAGACACCAAATTTGGTGCATAGGCTTCTGCATTCATTACGCATTATATTGAACAATTGTTTGCGGAATTATTCGCATTGCAACCGAAAGACAATTGTTCCACTCTCAACGTGGAATCTTCAGCCGAGACAACTTGACACTTAAAACTGATACAATTTACGGCATTTACATTTGAGGTATTTCGATATTTTTATATTTGAATGTACAAAATTTGCGAATTAAATACATTGATCACTTGTGGTTAAAAATGAATCGATATCACATATACAATAAATAAAAAGAAAAGTAAACGTGATAAAATGCAAATGACAGCGTTTCGAAGTACTAATCGCATTCGAATGCATTTGGTTGACGCCGATAATTTGTTGGTCAAATACGATAATGTACACAATAAATACAAGTACAATAGTTGACTAACAGAAACATTAAAAAAATACTCGTAATTTGTAATTACAAATGTGCTGTCCTACTGCGAGTATTTCTCAATTACTTTAAATAACTAATAATAACCGACGGTTCTCTACAAAGTTTATCACTAATGACGCATTTATCAAAAATGCGGTTAATGAAATTGAAAATACATATAAATTATTGTAATGGAAACACCTATAAAGTGTCCATGCTGAAACTGCTTTGCAGAGTAAGTTTCCCCTCAAAACATTGTATCAGCATGTTGTTCTCTTGCTCCTGTCTCAGCTCCTCGCCAATCTGGTCCCACATCATTTCAAAATCAGAGTCCCACGGGGAGCTGCTGGTGTCATCTTCGTGGAATGTGTCATCAAAGCAGAAAGAATATTCGTGTTCGTAATCACACATTTTGAATTTGTAACTGAAAGAAACGAAAAGAAACGTTTATTCAGCATTAATCGATAGGCAAATTTGAATTCGTTTTGAGTGATCGACGCCTATCGAAGTGGACAGCCCCGCAACGATTGCTGTTATCAGTTCAAAATAGTCACAGCTGTTGAACGAAGATGTCGCGCAAGAATGTTTTAAATTTAATCAACACAATCGTTGGCAGCTCGTAAGTTACAATTATGTTCATGCAGCCAGTTTTTTAATGTAACGATATTCCGTAACCATTGCAGATGCAAATGTCCCGCCCACTCGCATAATTATGGATCGACAACAGCAGCCGCAAAGCAAACGGGATTGAAAGAATATGCATTTGAGGTAAGTCTGCGTCGGGCAAAGTCCAGCTATTAATCAAGATAAACTATAATCATTTTGAATGCCGCAGATGTCAGCATCAACAGTGCGCTTCGGACCAGGTGTTAGTGTAGAGCTAGGAGCTGATCTGTCCAACTGGGGGGCGAAGAATGTTTGCCTGGTGACGGACAAGAATGTGGCGAAGCTTCCGTCTGTCCGCGTTGCTCTCGATTCATTAGCTCGCCATGGAATCAACTATCAGGTGTACGACGAGACGCGTGTGGAGCCAACAGATGAAAGCTTCTGGCAAGCTTCCCAGTTTGCTCGTCGCAATGACTTCGATGCCTTCGTCGCCATTGGCGGCGGCTCCTCTATGGACACTGCCAAAGTAGCGAATCTTTTCAGCAGTGATCCATCAGCTGAATTGTTGGATTACGTTAACGCTCCCATTGGCAAGGCGAAGGAGGTAAGACATTATGAGATCAACAGCTAGAATTGATAATTCTTTGCCGTCTTATAGATCTCCGTTAAGCTGAAGCCGCTCATCGCAGTTCCCACCACGTCCGGCACTGGATCGGAAACGACTGGAGTTGCCATTTTCGACTACCAGCGACTCCATGCCAAGACGGGCATCTCCAGCAAGCACCTGAAGCCTACTCTAGGCAAGCAGCTGCACCACAATTGTCTACTTCTCTAAACTCTTTACTTCTATCCACAGCCATCGTTGATCCTTTGCATACGCTATCGCAGCCGGAACGTGTGATGGCTTTTGCTGGCTTCGATGTCTTCTGCCATGCGCTGGAGAGCTTCACTGCCGTCGACTACCGCGAGCGTGGTCCAGCTCCCTCAAATCCCAGTCTACGCCCAACCTACCAGGGCAGAAATCCCATTTCCGATGTCTGGGCGCGCTTTGCCCTCGACGCCATACGCAGCAATTTCATAGACGCCATTTATCAGCCCGACAATCTGGCTGCGCGCTCCAGCATGCATCTGGCGTCCACAATGGCGGGCGTTGGCTTTGGCAATGCAGGCGTCCATCTTTGCCATGGTCTCTCCTATCCCATCTCGGGGCATGTGCGCGACTACAAGCCCAAGGGCTACTCTGACAACCATGCTCTGATTCCACATGGTCTCTCGGTTGTGATCAGTGCTCCGGCTGTCTTTGAGTTTACGGCTCCCGCATGCCCAGAACGTCACCTCGAAGCTGCTCAGCTGCTGGGTGCTGACACAGCCGGAGTGAAAGTCGCAGACGCCGGGCGCCTATTGGCGGACACCATGCGCAGTTATATGCAGCGTGCGGGCATCGAAAATGGCCTCCAAGAGCTGGGCTTCAACAGTGGCGATATTCCCGCACTGGTCGAAGGAACGCTACCCCAAGAACGCATTACCAAGATGGCACCTCGTGAACAATCACGAGAAGATTTGGCCAAACTCTTTGAGAGTTCAATGCAGGTTTATTGAAGGCAGATATTCGCTTACCTTTTTCTTCTCTTTTTTAAGTTCTTTTTCCACCAAGGAGCAAATGCAAACTAACGGATCTTATTAGTGAAGTTGGCTGCATTGAGAGATGTCAGGGCTAAGTTAATTCCCAGCTGGAACCAGTTCCATAACACTGAACTAAAGTGCACTTGTGCAATTAGTGTTGATAGACGAACATATTTGAAAATGTAAATAAATGAACGCTCAATAAAATACTTTGTCTGATTTTAAACCTCTGGAGAAATATGCAGTTAAAAGTGATCCAAATTTGCGTTAGATTTCAAAGTTGAAAATTTATTTGTAGTATAAAAGATGGAAAAATTAAGTATTATATCAATGTACCCAATCTACCGAAGGCGAATTCATAAATAAGTATATTTTATTGTATTTAACACACATGAAAATATGTATTTTTTGTTTGTATATATGTATGTATGTTTATATAGTATCTATCATATAAAGATTATGTTCGATTTGGTTAAAATAATTTATTGATTTCGGAATATGTGTGTTCAAAGTCCAACATTTACTTGATTTGATTGAAGGGATAATAAAAAAAGACTTAACGTAGTTTATTAATATGCTTTGCGTCATCATCATATCATTGTTTGCCCAGATTTGAAATCAAAAAGTGATCTTTAAAGGGTCTGACAGGTTCAGATCGACAGTTATAGATACAGTTAAAGTTACACACATCCACACTTTGCCCAACCGTTTCAATATGACTGATTGCCAGTTATATATATATCTTTCATAAAAATTAGTATATCTCGATATTATTAATTTCGGCAAAATGGCACTAATATCCTCAAATCGTTCTGTTTTCAAAATGAAAAGTTGTAAAAATACAAATCTATTGATTTACGTCTTGAAAAATAATAAATGTCAATACGTTCTGACGAAGTTGTTAAGAATACGGCGACTCAATCAGTTTAAATGTCCGTTGCTCCCGAAACGGTTGCTAAATTGTTCGCTCGCGATCTCTGCCTCTGCGTAGTGCCATCGGTGCAGTCGCTGCAACCGACTTAAGTACAACAATAACTATGTGCTATATATATGGTTTTTTCCTCTTCTTTTCATATATGTATTGGGTGGGGAAGGGGGAGGGGTTCGGGGCATCCTCAGTATTTTCATTCAGTTTTTGCTAATACTTTTTCGCGCGTTTCTCCAAGAGATGTCTCTTGACCTTGCTCTAGCTCTGCTTTTTGCCAACGGGTTATGCTTTGTTTTTCATTTCATTCGTTTCTTATTGTTGTATCTTTTGTATTTCTTGATCTGTTGTTTTTGTTTTTGCAATATAGTGTTTTAACTATGAATTAACTTATAAATTAAAAAAACAGCGCAACACACTCCCGCACTCGACGAAGTCCTCCTCGGAGCTGCTCTTACTGTGCGGTACGGTACGGACTTAGACCTGATTGATTGGCGCATATCGGTGCACCTTTGGTTGTTTTGGCTCCTTGCTAGCCGCCGGCTTAACAATGTCCTCGGTGAGTTTCTGGTACACAAAGGAGTTCTTCGAGGCCAGGATGGCCATGCGGTAGCGTTCGCCCCGCTTGTGCAGAACCATCGCAACGATCTTGACCAATCCCAACAGAATGACGACCAGGCAGCAGACGATAATCACCGTGGGCACAATGTAGTTGTAGCGCATACTGTAGATGTGACCGCGCTGAATGAAGATCTCCTCCTCCTCGTCGCTGTTCAACTCATCGCTATCAGATCCCAGTTTATCTGCAAGATAAAAGTAGAAGAATTAGAGATACTCTCAGAGGAAACTTTTAGCGGACTTGAATACGAACCTAGCAAGAACTTGTCCTTGGTCTCCTTGGACAAGTCGATTTCCTCGACCTTCAGTCCGTCATAGATCTTGGGCTTCAGCACGGAGTCCATGTACTTCTGGAAGGCGATGTCACTCTTCTTCTTGTCGCTCTTCTTGACATCATCATCCTCATCACTGTCGCTATCATCCTCATACTGGCTGTCTTCCTCGTACTCGCTGTCATTGTCCTTATCCTCATCCTTGTCCTCGCCACCATTGTTCAGGTCCTCCTCGACACTCTCCAACAGCTCGGAGTCCTTATCCTTGTTGTTTTCAGTGCTCAGGGATCCCTTCATGATCTTCTGCATGTTGCTCAGCTTGTTCTTGTCCAGCACACTCTTGTCCAGCACACTCAGAAGCTTCGCCTCATCGTCGTTCAGCTTCCTTTCGCTCTCTCCGATGCGTTTCTCGAGATCAAACTCCTCGTCGCTGATGGTGCCATTGTGCTTGCACACCTCCTGGGCCAACTGAGTCCAGCCCATCTGGTACTGAATGTTGATCAGCGAGACATCGTCCATGTTGGACAGCACCGGTGCCTTCTTCGACATCACCTTCTGCAGCGACACGTAGCTGATAAAGTTCTGGAAGTCATCGTTGCAGTACAGCGGGTTTTGGGTCAGGTCCAGGGAACGCAGGTTCTTGAAGCTCTTGATGTCATTGGCGGAAACGTATTTAATCAGATTGCCAGAGGCATTCATGCCACGCAACGTCTCAAACACCTTAAGGCCCTTGACCGCCTCCGTCTCCCTGAACATGGACAACGAGGTCAGCTCGCAATCGTTGACATCCAGATAACGCAGATGAGTCAGCGGGATGAAGAGTGTGATGGGAAGAGTCGTGATGGGATTGCCGGCCAGATTAAGCTTGGTCATTTCGTTGTTCTCCTTGAAGACAAGTTCATCCAGCTTCACGATCAGATTGTTGCTCAAGTCCAAGTCAATCAGTTTGGTCAGACTGGCGAATGTATCGTGCGGCAGATTGTTAATGTTGTTCCAGGCCAGCTTGAGCGAAGTCAGATGTGGCATGGTCGAGAATGTCTTGTGTCCCAGGGCGCCGACAGCGCAGTTGGACAGATCCAAGTAGTAGACGGTGAAGAAACCATTGTAGCTAAGGAAGCCATCGGTTGGCAGCTGGCTCAGGCGGGGATTATCATTTAGGCGGATGACATCGAGCTCAGAGTTCTTGAAGAACAGCATGCTGGACACTTGGTCCAGTTCGTTCATGGACAGATCGATGTGGCGCAGACTCTTCAGCGTGAGGAAGGAATCGGGCTGGATCTTGGTGATGCCATTGCCCTTGAGGTTCAGATTGGTCAAGCCGGGCATCTTGTCGAACATGCTGTGATGCACATGAACAATGGAATTGAAGCTCAAATCCACCTGTTGCAGATCCTTGATGCCAAAGTGCAGATCACCAGTGAAGGTGTTGTACTTCAGATGCAGAATCGACAAACTGGTGCCATTGAAGATGTTAGCCGGCAGCTCCTTCAGAGAGTTGTACGACAGATCCAGTTCCTCGATGGTCTGAACAGTTTCGAAGAGCTTCTCCGGGATCTTTTGCAAGTTGTTCTGAGACAAGTTGATGTACACAATACTGGTGAGCTTGGAGAATGCGGTGGGATTCAGCTCCATCAGATTGTTGCGCGACAAGTCCAGTTCCTCAATGGTGGGCGACTAGAAGTGAAACAAAGTTAGAACCAAAGAAATCTCAGTTGTTTGAGTCCAGTGCATACCTTGAGCAGATAATGGAGGCTGGAAACAGCGCTCAGATCGTTGCCGGAGATGGTGAGCATGCGCAGCTTCTTGTTGTGGGCAAAGGTATCGGGGTTGAAGACGGCGAGTCCAACATCGGTCATGTTCACAGCGTACAGCTCATCCAGGCCGAGGAAGGCATCCGGATGCATGTATTGAACCGTGCAGTTGGCAATCTTAATGGAGGCCACGGACTTCAGTCCCAGCTGCTTGAAGAAATTGGGACCCAGAGGAATGGGATATTTGGGACCGACATTTGTCACCACCAAATCGGTAATATCCGAGCCGAACCTCTGAGTGCCCAAGTCCAGTCTGGAGCAAGTTGCCACCAGGTAGCTGTTGATGTTGCGTGAGCAGGTGCAGTATCTGGGGCAAGGCACATTCTCGCTGAACACGACCTCCTCATCCAGCAGCTTCTCCGACTCGTCCTCATCATCGGAGCTACAAATGCAAAGTTGAATTTGACATATGAAATAATACAGCTAAACTGATTGGTAACTAATAAAACATCTTCAATTCTATAAAATTATATTAGTAATTAGGTTTATAACACAAAACTAAGTGCTATCAGTTGTTAGTTATTAAAGAAAAATTAGAGGGGCAATTAGAAAGGAACTACAGAGTGGAATATTTAACTGAGAAAAAAAGAAAATATTTGCAACTGAATCTTTCAGATCGTTTTTCTCAGTCCGAATTTGCAGAAATAGACACGCTTTCAACAAGTCGATGCATGATTCATTTCCAGTGCAAATGATAAATGCAAAAAGTTATCTATTTTTTGAGTTATCAGATATACTAGACTCTGCCCGCCAACAATGGAAAACAGACCTCAGGGCCAGTGCTTATCAACAGCCTCAAAGCTGAGAGATTTGTTTGCAATACTTTGAATAGAACGGGAAAGCAGAAGGACAGGTCAGAGATGACTCTAAATAACTTACTCGTCTTCGTCGTCGTCATCATCGTCGTCGTCGTCGTCAGTGTACTCCTCGTAATTTGAGTCGCTATCAATGTCATTCTCCTTAGTGTCACCATCGATATCCTTGCTGATCTTGGCCTGCAATGAAGTACAAGTTAACTGAGTTTCGAAGCCATCAAAAGTACCTTTGGCTACCCACCTTTGGCTTGGCAGTTGTGGTCTCCTCAATGGGATGCAGCTTGGGTGTCGTGGGCTTGGCCACCTTGGCCTTTTTGGTGCGTGCTGTGCTCGTCTCCTTGACAGCGTTGTCCGAATCGTCTTCATCGGAGCTGTCGTAGTTGTCCACATCGTAGTCATAGTCATCGTCATACTCATAGTTCTCCTCAGTGCTGTTCTTGCTGCTTGTGGCATTCTCGGCGCTAACGCGATCGGGCAGCATCTTGTTGAAGCGAGGATCCTCAGCCAGGGCCAGATTGTGCTTGGCTGCCTCGATCAGATCTTCCAGTGTCTCATCGCTGACCGGATGCTTGGCCTTTGGCTTTGTCGCGGCCGTTGGCTTTGTCACCGATTGGCTTGCCTTGACGGGTTCAGTGGCAATCAACTCATTGGAGTCCAGTTCGTTGCTGGCGACGTCATCGTTCAGTAGTTTGGCTGCAGAAGCTGGCTGCAGAGCGCCGGAGTGGCTCAGATGGAGCCCCACCAGTGAGATGACCAGCAGCAACACCAGTCTTAGCTGGCGACCCATTCTTATCGATCGTATACTAAAACGAAAGGAAAATCAAAATTAACACACAGATAAGCACAATTGTTGTAGGCAGTATTATTCTGTTTTTCGAGCTGAATTCCGGAAAATAGATGAGAAAACTGTGCGACTTTCCGGTGGAATAGAATACTTATGAAACTATTCATGCCCATACCAAGAATACAACTTCGGGCGTTTCAAAAGTTTATCTTATCACGAACGCACTGCAGATAAGGAAAAATAGCGTAAAACGAATAACGAAAAAAACGTTTACGTTTATTTAATCAGCTATAACGAACACGACTCTTTCATACCCAGTTGCAACTCCAGAGGGCGATAATGTTAACCGGATCTGCTTTTTGAAATGTCAATTTAACTTCAGACACCTGCCTAATGGACAACTGTAGTCAGTCTACTGATGTGCAGCGCGGACAACCCTACAAATATATAGTTATCGATATAGATATATGTACACTTCTCTCACTCTCTGATTCTCGCTCTCTCTGTTGATGTGCCTAATTAGCGCCTCTTGAAGCGATGCGAAAGAGTTGACATCATTGGATTCAAATGGGCTTGCTAATCTCATTGGCACATTCAGTCCTCATCCCATGGGGATTTTCGCTCAGTGATCCGTTTTTACGTCTCTTTCCATGTATTTGCTATCAACCAACCATTACAATTTGTTTTTTGTTGATAAAAAACACACAGACAAACAAACAACTTATGATTCTTCGGATATTTCGAATGTGTTACTCAGAAGTTGCCAAACAATTGCTTTCGTTTCTTTAGTAATGTTGTCAAAACACAAGCTACAACAGGTAAACGAGGCACTTGAGGTACTTCCCGCCTGCTCTGAGTAATTTATCGAAGCACTGCTAATACGAGTCAAGTACTCAAAGTACTCAAAACGAAAGCAAGTTCAAGTACTTAAATATAACGAATGCAATGAAATGAGAAAAACCACAAATTGCACCAGTTTCGAAGCTGGAATTTCCAAGCAGTGCATCGACTTTATCGAGCACCTGTAACGTTTATGATGGGAGAGCGAAGCATACAGAAGGCCATGACTTTATTAATAACATTTTAAATTTTATTAAAATGTGATTAGCACACTATTCCTTATTTTTTTAACACTATAATACTACATAATATTCAAATAATATTTACTATTTGAGTAAGCATTAATATTCCCAATTAATTACACTAATCACAAATAAATAAAATTTTTTTGTTAAATATAAAAATGTATTCAATAACACCATAATACCACATAAAAACAAATAATATTTACTATTTGTGTAAGCAACTACATTTCCAATTAATTACACTATAAACATGAAACTCTAAATGATTGCCATATCAATATTTATTTTTATTATTTATTTCAAATATTTCAGATAATTATTCAAACGTAAAATGTAAATATAACAACGCATTTAATAACACTATAATACAACATGCTATACAAATAATATTTACTATTTGAGTAAGCATTAATATTCCCAATTAATTACACTATAAAAATGAAACTCTAAAGCCGCATAATAACAAATAAATGATTACCATATCATTACTATTTTTGTTATTTTGTTAAAATAATTCTCAGAATTATTCAAAGGTAAAAGCTGAAATTAATATTGCCACTTATTCTTACATCTAATGTTTGTTATCGTTTACTCGTATCTACGTCAATAACCAGTTTAGTTAGCTTACTAAGAGTAAACAATTACTATTCCTAAATGCCTCGTATATTAATATGTCACAGAAAACCAGTTCCGAAGAGAGTTGCAAAGGGAACAAAATCGATTGTGTTGTTTGGCAAACAGTCGCAAGGTAAGACATTAAGTATTTGTATTTCCTGTTTTTACCATTAATATAAATTAACTGATACTAAGTTAAGCACTCGACGGAGATTTCAATGGCTGTCGACATATAGTAAGTTATTCAGATCCTCACATTTCCAATGCTATTGAGGAACCGAGTTCAGTGCAATTCAGCAAATGTTTTGCTTAAACGAAGCTCCTTTGACAAAAGGGCGCCCGGCACGTAGACCATAGCCATAAGAAAATGAATAAATAAGCATTCATAAATATTATTCGCAAATGACGTCGAATGCCAGACCCATTTGAGACCGTGTTATGTGCTCTCTTTGCCTGCAATACGAATCGAGTGCGAATCCAACAATTCCCCATGGAGAGTCGACTGGATGATATAGGTTTTTGCGAAATAAAACAAATAATTGAATATAGTAAACAATGCGCTTTTCAGTTAAATACATATACATATATATATGTGTATATATTATATGTGTTTTGAATTCGATTTGTTGTTCAGTGGGGCAAACGTGTGAGCGGCTAGAATTGTGCGCAAAATGGAAATGCGCAGTTAGATTGATTGCGGCGCCATCAGTGAAAATGTGGCATTTATCTATAATGTATGTCCATATCGGGTGATAATGCACATGCATGCATACGAATACTCGCTCGCACACACTCGCAGCGAGTACTCGTTCTCGTACTCGCACTCGTACTCGTTTAATTAGAGGTAGATACACCAAGTCGCAGATGCAGATACTTATCGTGTATCCATGAAATCGCTTTGCATTTGCTCTGCCCAGTTTGTCTGCCACAAATTGCGTGGGTGTCAACTCGAATGTCTGCAACGCCCGAATGGCTTTGAGTCGCAAGAGCGAGAGGTGGATATTTGTGCACTCACAGATACAGATACTTGGCGGTGGCAGAGGGAAAAGTGCGCTTTGGACCGGCATCAAACGTGTTTAGGTTTTTAGGTCTTAGCCACGCTTATTGCCAGCATTTCGTCGAGTCACGAAGCTCGCTTTGAACTCCATTCGGAGTTGGCTTAAGCTTGGCACTTCGACAACTGGCAACGGGCAACGGCGTCGTCGCATTGTCGCCAAGTTTCAATGGAGGAGAGGAGCAGCCTCTGCCGCGGCTGCTGCTCGATCAGAGACGCCGTCGCCGTCGCCATCGACATCGACATCGACATCGACACGATACCATAATTAATTCCATTTGCTATTGCTATTGCCATTGCTATTGGCTGTAGCGATTGCTGTTGTTATTTGTTGCCATTGCAGTGCCATGAGGTGGATGTAGCCGTGTTCAAGTTTAGAAAATAAAACCGGTACCGCCACTGGCCATACTTGTACGTGTATGCAAATCAGTTGCGAGTCGGAAATCATGAGTCAACCAATTCATCATATGCGCGCTGAGTGTCTCTTCGTTTTTTATGCTTTATTTTAGCCATTCCCCAATCCCCATTTATTATTGGCACACGCTGCATCTGCAATATCTGTCAACCCAACCGACTACAGCCGACTTAAAGTCAGCTGCTTTCTGTTACGGTCAATGTCTGAAGGCCCCCCCGACTTGATTAACTGTCTCAATGTGCTGTTTTTGTTTACTCCCCAGCTCTCAGCTGTGTGTACGGTTAGATGATATGAATAAATAGAACCGAGTGGATTTTTGTGTTTCGTTTCGTTTCGTTTCGTTTCGCATTCAATTAGCTTGCGCTCACAAACATTCCGATCGCTGTTGACGGAGACAAACACTTTCCAGGGACGTCAAGGCAAGTTAAACAGATCGGCAGATCGACAACTCGACGAGTTCATAACAATAACTTTCATTTGAGAGCGTATCGAGATCACCTCGCCATGTAATCACACTTTGTATTTGTACTTCCGCAATTCTTGGCATTATGTAAATTCATTTTAATCACAATTAATTGATCGTTTTAGTGCGTCTTATGTAAATATATGTATGTGTAAGCATATTCATAAGATGTTTGAAGTGTAGTTTGTATTTTTGGTTTTGTGTCTCAAAACCAGTCGCGAGTATTCAATATTCTTCAGTCTGGTGTCGTAAGCAGCTGGAACCGGTTCAAGAAGGACTCGTAACCGGTTTGCAATCGGTTTTGAAATGCAGCGATGAGCCAAATAACAATATCTTGCATTTAATGTGTCTTGCCCATAAAATTATTAATATTTCATTTGATGGCTGCAATAATTTATGCAGCCATAAAGTAGTTGTTGTGTTCTGTAATGATTTACAGCCCAAACATTCGAAAACTCCCCACGAATTACAGTTAAAAATCGTGTTGTATCGGGTGTCGAAAAACGAAAGACAAAACTACGATTTGTTCGTGGTGTGGCGATGAGTTTGAATTCAGTTATTTATTTGATCAAAATTGATACTCGGTCTGGTGTGGTCTGGTTTGGTCTGCTCTGGGCGTCAGCTTGGGTTTGTCAACAGACCGCATTGACCGATCGACATTTCCCATGTGGCATTCGCTGGCAGGGTACCCGCATTCGGGTATACCATGCCCCCGTCCCCGCCTCTGCTCACGAGTCTCATGTTACAGACAACAACGCGACGGAGACAATAACAAAATGTCATCTGGCGGCTGGGGCTGCATGTGGAGCACAGAGCAGAGCAGAGCAGAGCAGCTGGTGACTGCCCCATGAAAGTTATCAGCAATCATTTTGGGCGCAGTCGGTTGACAACTCAAACTCGATATCGATCTCGATCTCGATCTCGATCTCGAATATTGGAAATTGGGTGCGCCATGTTGGCCAAACAATGTTGTGATCGATTCTGTAAACAGTTATCTAAAGACTGCGCTCTCTACGCGTCTATGCGTCACAAGGTCGTATTTGCTGAACTCAGGATAGTCCACAATAGTTTCAGGTAGTTTCGCCTTGACTCGGGCTTAAGATTTCACATCTGAACTCGTCAAGTTCAAGCGAAAAACCCTCAGAAGAGACAGCACATGTGTGCGTGGGTGCCTCGCTGTTGTCTCGATTGAGCTGTCTCGTTAAAAATAGCCAGGTCGACGTAAGTATTCGATTTAAGGCAGGAAGTGAAATGAGAAACGAGTCACCTTTCAGCATGTTGTCGACTGGAATTCAAAGCAAATGCAAAAGCAGGTAGGCAGATCAATTGGCCACCCGTGTTCCTTAGGGCCAATCTGCTCTGTCTTGCGATGATTGAAAAACTGCAACGGAAGTGTTTCCGCACACGTATCTCAGGGATGCAATCGAGCGAATGTTCAACGAGAGCAACGGGAGATCGAGATCGAAAGAGGGAGGGAGGGAAACAGCAGCCGCTTCTACGCGTTTAGATATCTGTCGAGTTGAGTTCAGGTTTTCACCGCACCTTGATCACGACTTAATCTCGTTTATTGACAGTTCATTAGCAGCCCCAGACAGCGTGATATATTTTATAATCGGATACTCGGATCCAACACTCTCATTGCCACCAAAATGTAAGTCAAGTTGCAAAGCACATTCAAAGCACATCTGCCACTCATGACATTGTGTATCTGTAAGATAGTTAGTTCGACTACAAGTCATAATTTCTGCAACGTTGACTCGAGAGCTGCGCGAGGCAGGAGCGTAAAACGGCAACAGACTTTTTTCGTACAATGGAAAAATTGCTCAAGGCATGCACATAAAAAATGCCGACATTTGACCACACACAACAGAGAGCGAGAGAGAGGGAGAATCTCACACACACACACAAGGCAGACACAACGAAAAAAGGGGGAAACTGCTGTGAGACAACAACAACACAAGAAAGCGGCTTGAAGAGATGGCCAGACTGGTTTTTGGCTGGAAATTGCGACTTCGAAGCGTCAACAGTGACCGCCGCAGTAGCCACAGCCGAAGCCGAAGTCAACTCTCGACCAGCTGCCCAAGTTGCCAAAGCGACAACGGCAACGACAACAACGAGCTCGAAGCTGAAGCCAAGCCCCAGACAGATGATATTCTTGAGTTTTGAAATTCTTGGTAAAACAATTTCAATTTACTTTGCAGCGATGAAAAAACTACCTAAAAAAGGCATATCAGTCATTGTCCAAGCCTGGCTTATTTACTTTTTGCAACACAAAACTATGGACACATTGTGCTAATAATCACGATAATCATGATGATGGTTAGCAGTCATGTGCTGAATTTAAAAAAGTGCCATAAAAAAGTTCGCTTCGAAATCGGTTTTCTGTGAAACAGCATTTAACCATAGTGCAAAGATCTGAATGTGCTAATGAACAAAATGATTTAATAACATTGTGGCACATGCTTGATTTCACGCTGTTAATCAAAATAACAAACCTATTTCACAGCTAAAGCCTAAAGAACTTTTGTTTTAAATTCGCCTGTTCCAAAGAATGCATTAAAATCGTGCATTCAATAAGTGCAATGAACTATTCAAATATTCTTACGTCAGACTCGTGTGCGGATGTAATGCCATTAAATGTATTTCTGAAATATTTCAGCAATTGCGAAATAAATAAATACGCATTGGAATTTGTATCGTTTGCCTAGCTGATGACATATGTTAAGTACGACTTTATGGGCTTTGTGTGGATCTGGATTCGCCGAGCCCCTTTGTTTTATTTTGATAAATCAAATCCGTTGTGAATGCGCTTTGTCCAGTAGTATTATTTACACAACACACCGTCGCATTTGTTTATAAGACTGAGTCTGGCAGCTGTCAACAAAATGGGGGGGCTTTTCTTATCGTTGAATGATCCCTGGCTGCGAGTCCGTGCCATGGTGAGGTGCTCGACATAGATGGTTGATGGCTGATGGTTGACGACACATCACTTGTGATTAATCGAGCTTACAACTTTGATTGCCCAGCATTTGTGCTGATAAAGCACTCTGTTATCGCAGCTGCACAAGGAGCCAACGGGTTTCGCATTTCCCCTTCGCCTTCCACTCTGCACACTCGATGCCCGCTCAATATTTTATTATTTTTGGTGGTTATTACAATATCGTTAAGTGATTTCGTCAATTTGGGCAAAACATTTCGCAAGCTTAATGCACAATTTATGTTCGCTTCCTTTGGACTGCCTTTCGATATCACGATGGCCATATAAAGCAAGTGCAATTGATTGGTCTTTGTTTTAATTATAGCAATATGCATATTCATATATATGGCTATAAGTGTATTGCCAGGAAACAGGGCATAAATTAAGCGGCTAAAACCGGCTTCGCTTGGGTTCATTAGCGTGTACTTGAAGAAGAGTTTTGCCCCTCTCCTGCAGCTGACACATGGCCAGGAGCTATGAGCTATTTATGCATATTCAACAGTTGTCATTGTTTGTTAGAATTTTCCTCATCAATGTGCGATTTTCCAGCTGAGCTTTGCACCTGAGGTTCAGTTTCAAGTTTGCACAGCCAACGACATTGTTGCCGGGTTGCCTTTGTTTCCACGTCGCCGTCGTCGTCGTCTTCGTCGGCGGGCTTATTACTGCCAGCGGTATATCATTCAATACTTGAGTGGCCTGTCAGCACGTAGGTTTCCCCTAAGACTGCAGATTGCATCGCATTTTGGCGGAGTTCATGAAACTGTCAACGTGCTAATGCTCACACGTTGCACTCGCTGTTTACGAGTATTGACGGCCCCAACAGACATGTATATTGCATATATTATATATAATACTTATAATATTATGCCAATGGCGGGGCATTAAGCTGCGCTGTCAAATTGCTGTTATTATCAGTGAGTCGCAAGTCTTTGTTTTAATTTACATTTTCAGTGGGGCGTGGATATGCATGGACCCTGCCCTTCGATTGTCGCTTTGGATTCGGATTCGAAATCGGACTCGGATTCGTTTTCGTTGCCATATTAGCATTGGCATGCTGTGAAGTTGAATGCCGCGACTGCTCAAGCGACTGCAACTCGACGATCTCTGCATTAATTAAGTGCAGAAATGGAATCTCAAATGTCATTTTGTAGCTGCAAGCGCAGGCGTGCCACAGTCTGAGACAGAGTCGCAGTCGGAGTCGGCGTCAGAACCAGGCCCAAAGACAGTCGGCTGTTGTTGGCCACGTCCACATTCCTGGCACCAAGCAACGCCAGCCGCACGTAGCAGTTGCCGGTACCCAAATTGGACACATCGACAGACGGCTAGCGGTGCACGTAACATAACGTAACTCACTCCTCCCACTCTGAGTCATTTGGTGGCCCAAAGCCAACGTCGAAGCTGATGCTGTGTCTGTTGCTGTTGCTGTGTCTGTTGCTTGAGGCAACTCTGCGCGTCTGACGCAAATCAAATTCACTTCAATTCATTAGCCTTCCACACACGCACACTCACACACACACACACACACATCAAATCAGAGCCAAGCCGATTGACTGCCGCCTCTGTTATGGTCATAAGAGCATTTCAGCCAAGAGCATGTCATTGGCTTAATACGTTATTTATGATTGCATGTGGGGCTACGAACTAAATCGAAATCTATTAGTTCGGGCATTTGTCATGATCGTCGCTGAGAAAGCATTAACATAGATACTCCGAGACTTAAGCCACTCTTCGGCAGACCTCCCAACTCTTGACCATTTTCACAGTCATTTTTATACAATTAGAACTGAAAGCAAAAACTGTTACACTTTGAGTTCAATGATGTTTTGAATAGGTTATCACAACAGTCAACAGCGAAGTATTCACTGTTAGAAGCCCTCAAACCTACTCAACTGTCGTGCATTGTATTCAGCTCACCGATCAAGTAGTTTCCGGAATTTATGGCTTAGGTTAAGCAAAAGCTAGAAATAACTCTGCGCTATTGGCCAGTGAAAGTTGAAGAGTCGCTGCAATTGGAATTCAATTGTGCTGCACTCACTCGCTTATGGGTATGGTAACGAATACCTTGCGGCACTCAGACTCAGAGCTACGTCATGCTTGGGGCATGCAATATGAATTCTAGTTTGTCACTTGCCTTGATCAGATTGAAGCCAACGAGCTGGAGAATGGTGTTTCAATTTAGCGCCAAGTCCAAGTGTGGACCATCTGACGGCTTTGGCGGCTCCAAGAACTCGTCTGTTGCGGAAAGTGATTAATGATCTCGGTCCGCCCGTGTCCGTCTGTCTGTCTGTTGGTCGTTCGCACAGTCAGGCTTGATTGAATAAACCCAGGGTTAAGGTAAATGTCACAGCAACATACGTTTGCATACGACGCGTATCTCATCTCATCGACCGTATTGCGGCTATGAAATTTCACGGCTCATTAAACAGACGTAAATCGACAAAAAACGTATGCGACATAGACCAAAAATACATAAACAATACACGAGTATATGGAGGAAAGTGCATTCGAATCGCTCCCAAACTCTACGCTCTGATATCTACTCCTGTTGAGAGGCTTACAGAACGAGTGCGAGTCGAGTTCGAGTAAATTTTGAGTATGACATCATTTGAAGAAACACTCCGAAATCGCTCAGAATATGTACGTACTTATGTTATTTAAAGAATCGCTATTTTGGCATGACAGTCATGCGCCGATTCGCTAACTAGGCAATAGCGACAATAAACAAATGAGTGAGTTGCAAGCGAGTCTGCTCAACATTGTAGACACCCTGTACGAGCTTAAAAAACAGCTGAATTATGCATTCTACAAATTTTATTCCACTTTTATACTTAAGACCATTCCCATTCATGAATAAAAGCAACTGGGTTATTTATATTCTCATTAAGTGGCTAATAGGCGTGATCTGTTTCCGTAAGAAGCTCTCTCTCTCCCAAGTACATTAACTTAATCACAGCTGGGATGCTACTGCGGTGCCTGGCTGTGCAGGGTATACGTATTGGCATTACGCATACGCCGCATGTGCCGACACTTAAAGTTGCTGTTGCTGTTGCTGTTGCTGTGAATGCGAATGTGAATACGAATACGAAAACAACTAGCAACTAACCGAGTTTGCCTACACACAAAGTGCGCCAGTTGCTGTTGTAGTTTGTGGTTATTGTAATTGGCGAGTTTGTTGTTATTGCTGGCAGCTCGTTGAACAACATTTAGTTTTGCCAAATGTTTGTCTGGCACTTTGACGAATTCGTTAAGCTGCTCATAAAGTTTAAGCACAGTGTTCATAATTTGCCCTCCTCCCAACAAAAAGCACAACTGCGGAGTTCAACAAGCTTCACTTTGTCTCGACTTGGACTTCGTCTTCGCCTGCTGCCCCGACCGCCATTATGTTTGTTGTTAACAACTCTCCGAGCTGTTGACACAAGTACAGCATAGGCATCTAGTCAATTACCGCTGTAATCGTGTGGACCAGAGGTCTCGTGGCGAGTTGGAGTCTCGAGCAGACCCGAGCGCTATGACCTCATTAACTCGGCACACGAAGCGATACTTGGAATCGGCATCGGAATCGGAGTCGTTGTCGTTGTCGCTGTCGAAGTCCGAAACGGAGTCGAAGTCGCAGTCTCAGTGGGTTTACTTTACTATTTTATGTTTGCGCCGTCTTTTATCTGTGGGCCGGCTTATGGCAACATGTCCAGATTAGATAATGTCAGCCATAGGCCTGGCGACAGTGCCATGATGGAAAGGTCTCCATCCAATCGCCATGCCTTGATGAACTTTTCAAGTGATCATAAGCTCATTAAAACCATTGATGCCAGAGTTGCAACCATTTCTCGCTTTCTACGAGGACTTTCTGTCCGGGTTAATTGACTTGTATGCGAATCCATTTGCATACAGTGAATTCCGCTGGCATTTTAGTGAGTTTTCATGGCATTGCAACACACCTATTTTCTGTCTGCCTAACGTAATCATGTCGCACCTCGAAACTGTCCATACAACTCACACACACACTCACGCACAGGTCCATAAATTCATATCTCTTGATGGGGCATTACTTTACGAGCATGTACGATTATGTATTGGGGGTTTTGTTATATTTCACTCAGCCATGAAATTGATCAAAAATTCTAGCCGCGAGTATGAAATTCCAATAAATACAAACACAGCATTAAAAAACTGTTTAAAACTTGTTTTGAATTATTTATGTACATATATTTTGAATTTGTTTTCGTTGCTTCGATAATGATGGCGATGTCGCTGCTGCTTCTGCTGCCAGGAAGAGCTATTAAAGTAAGCATTAATGTATGCGATTACAGCCAAGATGCGAAATGTGAAATATTTCAACAAAATTCACGAAAGTCAGATGAATGCATTAATTATTTTGCTGGCCAGCTGCAGTTTTGTCGCTTCCCTCGAAATGTCAGCGAAATGCTAAAGTCTATATTGAATCGGGTTCAGGTTTGTCGGGTGTTGCGAAGGTCCGAATGTTCGAATGTACGAATGTACGAGTCTTGACAATGCCTCTCTGCCTCAAGTTGAGTTTCATGCCCAATATACTCGTCTGTAAGTGACTGAGTATATATGAAGGTGACTTCTTTTCGAATGCATTACCGGTTTGGCTTCCCCTCTCGCTGTGCTCGCCCGCAGAGTGTCGTCAATGCGCTGCTCATCGGTTACGAACCCCTCGCCCAAAGAGCAGCACTCAAAGAGAGAGAAAGAAAAGAGCGCACACTTACAGCAGAGAGCCACACACACACACACGTTCGGACTTGTACAAATACCAGCGCAATTGCAGGTGTAATCTTATCTACCTTTGCATACCCTTGCAGGGGGTAAAACAGCTTTGACATGAAGCAGACAAAAGCTGTCTATAAAGACTCGGCTTCGGATTATCGTGCTGAGTCAACACTACTCCATTAATGTGCGAGTCTGTTTTCCTCGTTCATAGTCTGAATTCAAGGATTTGCCATCTGAATCATAAAGAAATTAATTTCCTACAATATTTATATTTTTGATGATCTGTTCTAAGCAAAGAACCACAAATTGTAAGAGTATGATTTCGTCGTGCAGCTCAAGAGAGTTTTCTTTTCAGCTGCCGTTCGGTACTTTTGTAATTGTAAGAAATAAAGCGCGTTTTTCTTTCACGCGGACCGTAACTGTTTGTTTGTCTATGTCCCCTCACTCTGCATATACTATATATGAACATATATTCAGAGTGTCTTGCAGATCGGAGACAGAGCCGAAATGCAAGCGTTGCAGTTTCTGCAGTTCGTTGCAGCAACTGTATGCACCTTGATGGCCTCAAGCTGTGTGAGTGTGTGAGAGTGTGTAAGTGTGGAGAGTAAGATGTCTGTGAAGTTTATGCTTGGACTGGTCTGTATGCTGATAAAGCTGTGAAATTGCAGGAGAGAACTGGGCCAGCCAGCCATTGGCGCAGTACTGAAACGGCAAAAAGTTTAGATAATGCCGACATACGTTGGAAATTTTATATGTCACCCAACATACGAGTTGGAGTACGAGTGTGTATACACACACACACACACACACACCGATACTCGCACACATACATTGCAGCTGTTGGCTTAGATATGGCACAGCTAAAGGTAACTGCTGGCAGGTAATGAAGCCACAGGTAGGTAGACGACAAGCGACTGAACGCATACACATGCGCACACTCACACATTCATGGGTATATGCGACACTGGCTTGGAAAGCACGTGCGGTAGAGTGAACACACTCTAGCTGCATGATCTCTGACCGCGCTGCCTGTTGCTGTCGCACTCGCTCGTTTTGCGTTTACTTGTAAATGACGAAATCTCATCCCTCAATTTCCATTCAAATTCAATGTCTGGCTTGAACCAGAAACTGCACTTGCCTTGCCATCAAATTCTGCATCTTCATTGGAACAATTAAATAAAAAACACTTACCGTGCGTTTTTTGTAAGCAGAGTAGAAAGCGTTGCTCTCGAATGAAGCGAAGTAATCCAAATTTCGATATGATCGCTAAAATAAACACGAAACGAAAACAAACACAAACTTAAGCTGAAGGTTTTATCTTCCACTGCACATGCGCATGTGCATAAATTTATATATTTTATACGCAATATTTGCTAGATATTTTTAATGAAATTTATATTTTGTCACGTTTTTAAAAACTTAGGTATGCAGATAGCTTGTAGTCTATCTGATAAATAAGTCAAATGAAGCCGTTACCGATATCTCGTATGCGGCAATATTCCCGCTTCTCTCGGAACGAAATCGTTATAACACCTGTTGAAGTTCAAACTCGACTGATCGTCAAATGTTGTTGAATAGTGTGACTGCGACTGTGTAGCAAAAGATACTTCTCGAAAAAGATACTAAAATATACCATAGACACAATGACAGGCATGGTTTCACTTCACGGAATCAATTGGTATTTTTCAAATCTGAGAGTTACAAAAATGAAGTTCTTTAGTTATTTGCAAAAATAATAATTAAAAAATCCGATTTAATTCTTATTTGGACGACTACCTTTAAAATATATACAAAAATACACCTTATCATAAATTAAGCACCCTGTATCTTAGGACTTGTTCTAAAGAACCAGTGACTCCAATTAACCTTTCTTTATTTTTATTACTATCAATTTTATCTTATTGCCCACAAACTATGTAAACTCTTTAATAATATTAATATAAAATAAATACAATTTTTTTAAGACGAAAATAAATGTTCCTAAACTGTACAGTTTTATGTATTCAATTCACAAGGGCTGCCAACACACATTGCTGTTGCGAATTATGAATGAATGAAATTATGAATAACCCAAAAGCCAGCCAATAACATTAAACTTTTGTTACCTAATAAGGTTAACAATGCTTTTGACTTGTATTTATGTAATTCAACAAAACAAAGTGTGCGAAATTAAATACAGCTGTTCGCAATGTGACCGTATGCAACTTCATAAGCCTTTGATTGCCCAAACCTTCTTCGAAAGAGAAAAATATTTAACAACAAAAACGTAAAACGAATATTTATGGAATGAGCTTTTATAGTCAAAACACTTGGGACTGCAAAAAAATAAAATTTTTGTGTAATTCAAAGCCAGACATTGAGCGCGCTGGCACTGAACGAGGGTTTCATCATCAAACCAGGGATGCAACTCGGACGCGACTAGATTATGACATTTTAGCCTGTCAAAAGTTTTTGTCGTCCGCTCGCTCCGATCTGAGCCTGCTATTGTAATTAATAAAAATTTTTGTATATCTCGAAAATGTTTTCTGCCAACACACACTCTGTGGTAAGTGTAGGCCAACTACGATTCCAACTATCAACGAACGATTATCAATTGAGTTCCACTTGCCACTTGCCACCCCCACTGACTTTTGGTTTTCATTCAATGTCAGCCCTACCTTTATCTGGGTAATTTTAGTCGAAAACCGCACTATTACACAGTGAAGCGCACAAAACTGCAGGGTAATGCCAGTGTACCACGCTTCTTTGCCGACAAACCGAAGTCCGCCAGCATCAGCAACATCACAGCCACTGGCAATGGCAATGGACTGGGGAAGAAACATGACCTCGTGCTGGACTTCAAGAATCTGATCGTCAAGTCTGGCGCCAGCTTGCAAACGATCGTTGAGCGGGCCGCACGTTTGAATGGAATCTTCGACAAACAGCTGGTCTCCGAGACGATGGCCAAGGTGACGTCCCTGCTCTCGGGAATGAACGACATCCACGTCACACTCGAAGAACCAGCATCTCAAATTGGGCGTAACAAAATGCAAAATTATAAGTTTGAATTGGCTCTCAATGCACCGCAAGCCAACAGTAGGTAAGTATCAGTTACATATAGATACTATGGTATTATGATTATGATTACTGTTGCAATTGCAGCATTGTCTATCCAACTGTGATGAGGGGCCTGCTAGCACCACTGTATTCTAGCTATCAGATGTGAGTGCAGCAAAATCGTGCTGGAATTTTAATGCTTATCACCTGTGTTTTATGTAGTAAACAATTGCGCGGCTTCAAGACAGATCGCTCTATTGAGGCGGAACAGAAACGCAATCCGACGATGTCAACGAGACTTAAATCAGCGTTTCAAGGGACGCCACAAAAGCCAGAGGGAGAATTCCAAATTCAGGCCGATAAACTAAAGAAACTCATTGCTAAATCTGGTGAAAGTGGAAGCGTTCAAAATGCGGTACGGAATCCGTGATTATTGCAGGATTATAAGGTCCATTTCTCACCATATCGCACTTTTTTTGCAGGAGAATATCAAAATTGCATTCGCCGAGGGCTATTTGGCAGCATCGAATGCCGAGGACTCACAAAAGTCAGGCAAAACAATGAAATATCTTAAGGTAATTTGAAGTTCAAGTTAATGATATCTTTCCTTGCTCCTAAAGTTTCTTGAAGAATAGAACAGAATGTTTGTGGTTAATATATTTAATATTCCTCATCTTATTTATTTCTACGTTGTTCTATACGTGGCTTAAATGAGTACGATTTAAGTGTTCCCAGAGTCGCCTGTTCCACTCCTTAGTGCTTTGAATAATGTTCAGTAATTGTCACAAAGCTTTTCCAGACTTTAATAGTTATCGTCGTCTTCATTGGAATTTTCTTGAGCTTCTTCACCTCATCGAATGGATCGGTGTTTCGGTAAGTTTTCATGCTTCCTGCCGCGTTTAACATTACTTACACCATTTCATTTAGCAGTATACAACTGGGCAATCAGGTCGAGGTGGATCCGGAAGAAATACACGTTACATTCGATGATGTTAAGGGTTGCGATGAAGCCAAACAGGAACTGAAGGAGGTCGTCGAGTTCCTCAAGAATCCCGACAAGTTTTCCAATTTGGGTGGCAAACTGCCCAAAGGTGTGCTTCTTGTTGGTCCGCCCGGCACGGGAAAAACTTTGCTTGCCCGTGCTGTTGCTGGGGAGGCAAACGTTCCATTCTTCCATGCCGCCGGACCCGAGTTCGACGAAGTCCTGGTTGGCCAGGGCGCCCGACGTGTCCGCGATTTGTTCAGTAAGTGCACACAGTTTATAAATCAATATGCTATCCGATCTAACCAAATTATTTGCTTGGGTTCACAGAGGCAGCTAAGGCGCGCGCTCCCTGTGTGATATTCATTGATGAAATTGACTCGGTTGGTGCGAAGCGTACAAATTCTGTGCTGCATCCGTACGCGAATCAAACCATAAATCAATTGCTTTCCGAAATGGATGGATTCCATCAGAACGCTGGCGTAATTGTGCTGGGAGCGACGAATCGTCGTGACGATTTGGATCAGGCTTTGCTGCGACCAGGACGCTTCGATGTAGAGGTAATGGTCTCCACGCCTGATTTTACCGGGCGCAAGGAAATTCTTTCACTGTACTTGGAAAAGATTCTGCACGATGACGTGGACTTAGACATGTTGGCCCGTGGCACCTCGGGATTTACAGGCGCCGACTTGGAGAACATGATAAACCAGGCAGCACTAAGGTAGCAGCAAAATTAGAATAACTCGAGAACACAATCTTAGCTTATTTTGCATTTGCAGAGCTGCCATTGACGGAGCTGAGACTGTGAACATGAAGCATCTGGAAACTGCTCGCGACAAAGTACTTATGGGTCCAGAGCGCAAGGCGCGCCTGCCCGACGAGGAAGCGAACACGATTACAGCATACCACGAGGGTGGCCATGCGATTGTCGCCTTCTACACAAAGGAATCGCATCCTCTGCATAAGGTGACAATTATGCCACGAGGTCCCTCTCTAGGACACACCGCGTACATACCTGAGAAGGAACGCTACCATGTCACAAAGACACAGCTGCTCGCCATGATGGACACCATGATGGGTGGCCGTGCGGCGGAGGAGATAATCTTTGGCACCGAGAAGATCACGTCTGGAGCCAGCAGTGACTTGAAGCAGGCCACTGCTATTGCCACACACATGGTCAAGGATTGGGGCATGTCAGAGAAGGTCGGTCTGCGAACCATTGAGTCTCCTAAGGGTCTGGGAGGTGGTGAAGTACTCGGGCCCAACACGGTGGAGGCTGTCGACAATGAGATCAAGCGCATCCTGAGCGACAGCTATGAGCGAGCGAAGGCGATCCTAAAGAAGCATACAAAGGAACACAAAGCACTGGCCGAGGCACTGTTAAAATACGAAACTCTGGACGCTGACGATATCAAGGCAATACTGAATGACAACCAGTAGTAGTATTTTCGACGAGTGGATTTAGTTGGGTCATATACTGCATACATACATTAATATATATACGTATATTTTAGTTACAATATTATAAACGTGAAACACCCTGCGAAAAACAAATACTATTCATAGCAAACAAGGTCGGGACGCAGACGGACAGTTAAGAATAAAAATGTTATACATATTTTTGTTATGTTTTCAATAACAGCATCAAAGTTATTTTGGAATAAAATCTATAAATTTATTTTAGAACGTGTAAGCATCAGATAGTGACTTGTTTTTATTCAGCCGTGGCACGATCAATCACGAGTTTCTAACAACATTCGGCGCTTGCATTGATTAGCTCTACAAATAAATTAGCTTTAAATTAGTCCGCATTAAATGTAATTTTTTAGAGTAACCATGTGTGGCTATAATATTTTAGTTATTATTATTTATATCACTAATTTTTCATAACAAAAGCTTATTAAAACACTAATTCCTGTGGCGAAATTGCTGAAAAAATCGAAGAGATAAACCAAAACACAAATTAGCACCTGTTTATTTTTCATTTAACAGCTTGGTATATTTCCAACAAAAAATACCTATTGATAAGCTAAATTTTTTACTATTTAAACTAAACAAAAATAGTTTATATAAATAATTTTAGTAAATGGATGACATTTTTTAATTAATTTAAATTATAACAAAATTTGAAAATATTTTTATTAAATTGAAGGTATATAAGTGGTATTTTTTGAGGTTGATATGGTATAGATTTTTTGGGCTTTTGGGTATTTTTATCGTTATCGGCGCGGTCACACTCCCCAGCACACTGATAGTTAATTGATTGTACAAAGTTACAGGTCAGCTTTTCGGCAAGGAAAATTTACAAAATAACCAGTTGCAATGAGTGAATATGAGTTTTCCGAGACCGCATATACTAAGATCATATTCCATGCGGCCAAATATCCACATCAGGCCGTGAACGGCCTACTGCTGGCCGAGAAGAAGCCGAAGGGTTCCGTTGTGCAAATCATTGATGCTGTTCCACTTTTTCACCAATGCCTTCATGTCACACCGATGGCTGAAATAGCCCTCATGCAGGTCTGTATCAAGCCGGAAGACAGCAATTGGGTTAGTTTAATGAAATGTATACAATTTCAGATCGACTCGTATGCCGACAATGAGGGACTAGTGATTGCCGGCTACTATGCAGCACCCGAGAACTTTTACGACAACCAAATTGAAAAGGCGCCAGCTGCCAAGATTGCGGACAAAATACAGGAGAACTTCAAGAACGCATGCTTCGCGATAGTCGACAACAAGCTGGTGACATTAGAGCACAATCGGTCTGCGCTGCTGGTGTACAGCTATGCGAATGATTCGAGTCGGTGGTCAAAGGCCAAACACTGGCTGACACAATCGTCACAGACCCTGGAAGGAGTGTCGCTGCTGTTGAAGCGTGGTGCGATGCGGGATGTTATTGATTTCGACAATCATCTGGATAATCCCGAGAACGACTGGACCAATCAGTTTCTGAATCAATCGCTGAAGGATCTGCAGAAGTTATACTAACAAATATATATGTAACCAATGTGCCACCTTGAGTTAAGTCCTTGGTGTTCCCTGTTCCCCCACTAACAAAGTATGTTATAAAGTATAGCGAAATTTGGTGTTTTTCAATGAAGGAGCAGAGCCGGAAATTCAACCTTGCAATTTAATTTATTGTATGTAATTACATTTGGATTTCAGTAATCTTTAGAATAATGCATATAAGTTAAATAACATTCAACTAATTAATAAATAATCAATTCATTCGTATTCGTCATCGGTTTTGGAGTGCAAGTACGAGTCTGTAGGTCTGTAGTGCTTGTCTGGTTGTCCGTTAAGTTGAGAAGTTTCCGTTTCTGTCAATGAAAAGTGCGGGTCATTTAAACCTAAAAAATGTTTACAATTACCATTAATAAATACAAATGAATAATATGCATAGAATTTTGCTTTTGCTTATGTTTTGTTTGCTTTTTGGGTTTCAATCCTATAAATTTAAATATGTTACAACAATATTGTAATACCGCGATTGCTGATTATACATAAGTACATAATACGTATGTGGATATATCATCGGAGATCGGAGAAAGTATCGCAAAAACGTTTTGTTTAATATTAAATGTATTTTGTATAATTCTCAATATATATATATATATAGTATATATAGATGTATGTATATATATTATTATGCATACATTCAATTTGTCAATAATATTTCGAGTTTGAACGCCGAACGAACCTTTATTACATACACAATATTATACGCGGGGCAAAGGAACGGGAACTGGTTTAATTATGTATATAGTATGTTTTTTTGTTTGCATGTTGATAACGTTTGCTGCTTATTTGATCTTAAGTTTTGCTCTGTATATATATATGTATATATATATATAGAGGTGTATATATATATTTTGTATAATATCAATTATATTTATTGTTGCCAATAGATAAATTTATTGTGTCGTATCCGCATTTTATATGTTACTGTTGTATATACGTCTTGAACGATATCTGTTTGCTGGTATCCAGTGTACTATATAGTATATGTCTCTGTAGTAGATATTTCATTAACGAGTCGAGGATGTGGAGGACAGTGTGTGGTACATGGAGTTCTACGAGGGGCAAGGGGCGCGTTACTTTTGATTATATCCTAGCTATACAAGTGCACTCGAATACACAACTTCATTCCGATCAATACAATATCTATTCGCACCATGTATATAAGAAGTAGTTGTTGTTGTTGTTCTTGTTCTTGTAGTTGTTTCTGTTGTGTTCTGTGTGTTTTCAATTCATCCATCAGCGCATGCTATGTTAGTTGATCTATAAGAATGCAATAGATGTAGTTAGATTAATGCAAGTATCGCAACCCAATGAAAAAGCAGAGTGAGCAGTTTAGTTGAGAAGGCAAAGAAAATGATTCGATCGATTGGATTGTTGGATGCGTGTGAAACTGTCGCTCATATCGGGAGTAGACTGTAGTGTGTATGTGGTGGCGTGTGCGTGTGAGAGTGTGTGTGAGAATCAACTACCGAGTACTAATTTAATTCTATCTAGAGTTTGCCCACACCAGCACTGATATTTACCATTCCCGAGGACAGAGAGTTGATGGCATCTTCCACCGTCGGCTTGTGTCGATCGATTTTAGATGAGTTTATGGGCGAGAAGTTGTCTACGATAGTAAGCGTGAATGAATATACAACATACACAGATACAGATACAGATACAAATACGAAACAGATAATGATAAAGATACCACAACAGATACGTAAACATAAAAGGCGATTGCAAAATAAATATATATATGCGAAATTGAAAGTGCCAATTACCGAGATCACCACTCGAACTGGAGTCCGTAAAACTGGGTGTGCCCTCTGTCCAAGTGGGTGTCGAGCCCTCACCTGATGCCGGTGGCGTCCAGGCCAGGCCACCGCGTGACCCATAGTGACTGCTCGACGACGTGTCCACCGCCAGAAACGTGTCCAAGTGCACCTCAGAAACGCTGCAACGATGCAAATCATTTAGAGATCAATATCGAGATGGGAGATGGGGGACTAATGTCCTTGGGAATGTACCTAACGATGTCCTCCTTGTAGGAGCCTCGATAGGCGGGACCAATGTTCATTTTGCGATCCAAATACTGTGGTTGCTGCTGATAGTAATGACTGGACTGACTCGACTGCTGATGCTGCTGCTGCTGGTGCTGCTGATGGTGGTGGTGATGATGATGATGCGACCTACGACCCATCGACGATGTACTGTTCTTGTTCGAACTGTCCTCGGAGATGTCGTCAAAGGCAGGGGGAGGTGTTGAACTGCATGATGGAGTTGTGCCTAGCAATACATGAGAACACAAACACAATTACAATGAGTCAAAGGTCGAAGCTTCAGGGGATTAAACGCTCAAAGGGATCAAAGGCAAGGTCAAGAGCAAAGGCAAGCGAGATGTTAGCATTTTGCAGTCTAGACACAACTGTTGCGTCTCAGGTCGAGCGAATCCCGTTGCGTGGCGCCATTCGATTGCGTGTCCGTGCTCTCGGGAATTGTGGAAGGCGCCGCCTTGGGCGCACGTCGCTTGCCACGTCGGGGCCGCTGTGGCGCCACCAGCTCGGGCAGCTGCTGCTCAATCGCCACTTCGTCCTCTGGCGGCAGCTGCAAGACGGGCAAGGCTCGCCTGCGGGTATAAGGACTCTCCAGCTCGCGTTTCACCTCGAGGAAGGCGCTGACCGACTGCAGCAGGTTGTCCTCTTGGTTGTCGCAGCCGGAATCGTCGCCCAGCGCCAGGTCCGCACAGTGCAGATAGCGATTGCGCTTCTGCTGCTGTCGCTGGCGCTTCTCCAGCAGCTCCTGCTGGCCGCGTCGGGGCGATTGCTTGGAACTGAGGCTGGCGCTGACTGTGGTGCGAGCGGTGCGATAGCTCTCGGCTCGAATGGGCGGAAAGCTGCGCACTATGCTGCCCACCGAGGAGCGTTCGCTGTGCGCCATGAAGCTGTTCTGGCGCTGAAAGATGTCCACATGGCTGAGCAGACGCGGCTGCTGCCGGCGATAGCTGCTCTCCGAGCGAGCCGTCGAGTACGCCGACTGCACGGACTCGCGACGTCGCACCGAGCTGTTGCGCTGCACTGCAGCGGGAGCGGGAGCGGCAGCAGGAGACGTCACATGTGCTGGACTGTCGCTAATGAAGAGATCGTGCAGTTCCAGCCAGTCCTGGACGTTGCTGGGCGAGCGTCGCTCCCCGAAATGCGGCACTGCATCGTAGGGCAACTGGAGCGTGTGGCACGTAGTTGTGTAGTGGTTGGATTCGAGTATGTCTGTGGTTGGAGTTGGAGTTGTAGTTGTTGTGTATGCTATACCTGGCGTGGTCGAGTGCGCCCGACTGCTGTCCTGCGTGTCCTTGCGCCGGGGCGATCCTCGGGGCGGCACCGGCGGCGGCACACGCGCCTTCAGGTTGCTGCTCGCTGCTGTGGCAGCTGCCGATCCGGAGGTGGACGCTCGTTGCCGCACTGGCGGTGGCACATTGCTCTGGCTCGATCCCCGATCCCGATCCCGTTCCCTGTCTCTGTCTCGATCGCGATCCCGATCCCGTTCCCGTTCAGAGCTGCCGCCGGATGGCGTGGGCTCTGTGGTTGGCGGCTTCGTCTGCTGATGGATTTTGCCGCTGCTGTGGGAATGCAAAGCTGAAGCATGGCAGGGAATTTTGGGGATTAGTATGCTGGGATCACTCTGGACATGTTCAACTTACGTCGGATGACCTCGTTCTCGCTGTCGATGGAGCGTTGAATGGCCTTGGAGAGACTTTTTCTCTTCGACGGCGAATGCTTCAGCGCTGCAACGGGAAGATCAGGGATTAATGCGCCATAACTCAAAAGGAAATAAAGTAAAGTGGCCAAAAAGATAAAGCAAATAGCAATCGAAGCCATTACGCCAAGCGAAGGATCTTAACGGGTTGAGTGTGGGAGGATTACAGAGAGATAGAGAGTGAACACTAACGTGAGATCGAGAGGCATGCTTTGCATCCAAGTGGAACAGAAAAACATTGATTAAAATTTACGATATATGTAATTAAAATAAGTAAAATCAAGGCTGTAAGTACTGAGTTTTGTAGGAAATTAATAAAATCAACAAGAAATGAGCATATTATTAGAGGTGATTGTTATTTGTTTGTTGCTTTACCTATATAACTGGTTACCAAGGTACGAAATTTTCTGTGATTTCCTTTGATCTCTGGGAGATCCACTATGCGTACAAGTGAGTAATGCATTAACGTAATAATCAATAAAGAAGAGAAGCAGAGAACGGCATATTTTTTTTTGTTTTTGGTTTTGTTCGTTTTTCGATTTTCATAAAAATACAAATTCAATAATTACTGATTACGTTCGAGTTAAAGAGTTTAAACAGTTTTGACTAGCCGACTACCGATAGATGGCGCTGGCGGGGCAAGTTCGAACACACTATAATGCATTTTTGCTGCTGCTGCTGATTTGAACTGCATGAAACCATAATTAGCGGCAATTACCAATACTCATACGATTAATGTTTAATTAATGTCTCGATGCATGTCGTATGTGTGTGTGTGTGTGTGACAATGTTGCAAAATAATCGACTGGAAAGTCGGTCAGCATGTTTTCAATAGACGCGACTGGCAATTTGCCCAACAAAATCGCACACAAAAATGCCTTATAGTACGTCTACTTAGCCCCAACTGCGACCGGGACGACAGCCAGCTGACTTACGCGATGGAATCTTGCGGAACACGGTCTTGGCCATAAAGTTCTGAAATCTTTGAGCATAGAACGAGGGTCGACACACCGAAACGGTCTCCTAAACACACAGATACAGATACAGATGATACAGATACAGATACAGTTTAGCAGATGCACAGATGCAGATTGGCAGATGCCACTTACCCCATCGTGTATGATGCTTTTGAATGTGTGCTCCAGCTTCTTCTTGAGCCTGTAGGACTGCAGAATGTCGATGATGCCAATGTAGAGCAGCAGACGCTCTCCCTTCTCGCTGCGAGCCGGAATGCCTCCAGGTCTGGACGCGGTGGGGAAATCGTTATTTGAGTGAACTTTGCGTGTTGCCACTTGGTACTCACGGCACGTCCTCCTCGTCGTCGATGGGCTCGCTCTCCGCCTGAATGCTCTCCATGGCCGTGGAGTGTGCCACGAGTCGCTGTCGATTCACCGATCTGTATGCCACACTATGCCACATTAGCATTCTCATCAATTGGGTGCGTCCAACTCAACCGCATTGCTACTCACTTGTTTCTGCTAATGCCTGTGGCAGTGTCCCGATCTCTGCCCTCTGACTCGACGGCTTCCAGCGGTTCATCCACGTCGGAGTCCTCGGCAAGTGGTGCTTTCATTGGCTTCCTGTGCTCGCTCTGCTTCTCCTTGAGAGCCACATCCAAGTTGTGCACGCCCAGCAGCAGCGAGTAGTCCATGATCTTGAAGGATTCGAGCACTGTGCAATCCCGCTGAATGGTCTTGATGAGGGCCGAATAGGTTTCCGCTTCGAGGAATATGCCGTTGGGATGCTGTTCCATGAAGTCGAGATCCTTGTACGTTGGCGATTTCTTGGCACGCTCAGCTTTCGAGGCCTTGCGCTTGAACGTCGATCCCTTGAGATCGTACTTCAGATGCATTCGCACCGCCGATGGCAGCAGATTGTTCATGACCACCAATCGGATGTTTTTGGCATTGCTCGTCTGCAGGCAGTAGAGACCGAAGAACTTCGGCAATAACGTGCGCGGATTTTGATTCAGATTCATATAGTAACTGCAACCGAAGAGTACGAGTGTGTTAGCGAGGTTCTACTGTAATGTATTCTACTGTTTGATGCTTACCCAGGCAGTAGTTTTTGTAAAAATTCACCCTCTTTGTGTTGCACCGTTTTGATAATGAACTCATCGTCGTCCGTCAAATAGAATATAGAGCCGGAAGCACCAGGATTCGATAATTCGCGCAGCGGCGAAGTGCACATAGACATCTGTTCAGATAGATATAGAAATGAGTAACTTATGTAACATAATGTTTACAATCGATTTACCATAAAGTCATCGGGCTGTATGCCAAACAAATCACGAAAATAACGAAATGCGATGGGTGCATAGATCTTATATCTGAATTCACTATAATGGTGGGCAGGTGTAAGGCTAGAACCCTCTGGCGGAAACGTAATGCTCTCGATTTCCCAGAAGTCCATCATAAGTAGATCACGTTTGGGCTTCGATGCCAAGCTGCCAACCTGTGAATTAATCACACATAATATTATAATTATTTCTGATTTAGAGTGATTGTGTTTACGGTATGCTGAATGCCCAGTTGTATGGAGCCCATAATCTGCGATGTTTGTATCTTCTTGTAGGTAATCTCGCCACCTTCGCCGACTCGTCGATGTCCAAGCTTGCGCTCCTTGTCCGCCTTGTTGACCTGTCGCTCCCGCAACGGCCGATTGCCCAGCTGAGAATAAAGCACAGCGGAATGCTCGATATATTCTATATATATATATTGGGTGTATAAATAAAGGTAATGGCTGTACTTACGTCGGGTGACGAGTTACCCACATGGTCGGTGGAGGAGGCTACAAGGTTTCACAAGGTGTATTATTAGTTAAGTATTGTGGCAAGTGCGAGTGGATTCATACGAGTATGAATACGAGTAAGTAGTATATAGTATATTCGAATTTTGGTTGCTCATGTATAATTTAGAGTTAGTGCGGCACATGAATAGCCAATGACCCAACTGGGAACCACTTCAGCATGAGCTTGAGCTTGAACTTGGGTTAGGTACCCGCACTCACACTCACACTCACACTCATTCATGCACTCATTCACGCACATGCAGACATTCACACATGCTCACACACAGAGCCATAAATAGTTGACAGGTTGTTGGCCGTTTGAAAGTTTCTGTTGTTATCATTCGCTTAACGAGTCTCTCGAAAGTATAAATAACAAGTGCGAACGAGTTGGCTCAATCGCTCAATCAGCCAGTCAGTCAGCCAGTCAGTCAGTCAGCAGGCAGGCAATGCCTCAAATGGGGGTTGCCTTCCGCCTTCTGCCTGCTGCCTGCTGCCTGCCGATTTTTGCCTGCTGCTTTCGTTCGACCCGTGAGACACATGCGCCACGGCCACTTCCATTTGCCATTCATTGATTTTTTTTTGCTTCTGTTTAGAAAAGTTTACAATGGAAATGCCAATGCTTGACCAACTGCAAGGTTCTTCTTCGTTTTTTTCGCAACTACTTTTTATCCGCTTACATGTTTATCAGTTTATCTGTTTATCAGTTTATCAGTTAGCAAGTAACATTACCATTCGGTTCCGCCAGTTTCGCCTGCGATGTTGAGGAGCTGTCCATGTCAATGGTGTCGTCTCCGGACGCCATGCTGACGCATTTGCTGCTTCAGCTGCTCCTGCTGCAACTATTGCTGCTGCTGCTCCGCAAAAATAGTTGCCCACGTTTCCACCCACAAGCTCAAGCTACTCGCCAACTGATACTAGGACATGCTGCTCGGTCTGCGTTTGCTTTTTGATAACGATTACGGACTATTTCGTTGATTGCTCTGGTTAATGCTGCTAATAGTTTTATTGCTGCTGCTGCTGTGATTGAGATTATTTCAATTATCCAATCAATGGGCCAAGGGAGCAGAAACCTTGGCTCTTGTCTCTCGTCTCTCGTCTGGCCTATGGCGTCAACTTTTTGCTGTCTACATAAGTTCACAACGATGTTGATTTCTCTCCTCTGCTAATGCTGCTGCTGCTGCTGCTGCTGCTGATGTCTCTGCTGCTGCCACTACTGTCATTTTCACTGCATACTCATAGGCGCGCTGGAAGGCGCACTGGAAGTGCTCCACTGTGCATGCGCACCAGGGCTGCACACTTCAAAATCAAAATACGTCAAATCAGAGTTGCATTTCAAGGCGCCACATGGTTGACTTGATAAATTCAAATTAAACGAAATTTCACATTAGACAGGATATTCTTCATATTGTAAATTGTAATGACAAAACAATTATAAATATTATATCAGAAATATTTAATTTTTTGGCAAAACGCATAATTTATAATATAATATTTTTAGCTGAACTTGTAATTTATTCAATCCAAATAACCTTCTTCACCAACAAAATAAAACAAAATTTCAGAGTCTCATTAATGTAATCAAGACTTCAGGCAATAATATTTAATATTTTGGAAGAACAGATAATTTTTTATGGTGAATCAAAAATTTAGAGTCTCATATATGTAAAATATTTAAATGAAATCGAGATTTTATTAAGGAATTCAAATCACATTATCCATATAATTAAAAATTGTAAATTCTCAACGTTTCTGTTTAAATAAAAGAAAGGTATAAAAATATCCCATTTTTCCTTTCTTAGCACAGTCGTTTTGATCTAAAATTGTACAGATGGTATTGAAATAAAATAATCATCATTATTACGAAAAATTTACATATACGTCAAAGCCGTTGCCCACAAACTCCTTATAGACACGACTTTATTAAAGTGCTTTCTACCTTTCTTAGCACAGTCTAAAAGAAACTGAGTAAGCAAATGTATCCAGAAATAAGATTGTTGTCATATCTTAATCCAAAGTAATTCCACATAAATCTAGTTTCTGAATTGAAGAGCATTAACACTTGATCGAACTTTGTGTCAAGGCGTATACTTAATGTGGGAGGAAAGTAAAAGTGGAGCAGGCATTTGTTTAATGCACTTTTAATGTTTTCGTTTTTTATTAGCGTTTCTGTACTCAATTATACCTATACATCATATATAACTATTTATATATATATATATATTTATTTATGTGGTAAATATATATGAATACAATAATTTGTTTAGTTTCTTGTTGTTCTTGTTGTTTGTTTGTTCTCAGCGTCGTTAAATGTTTGTTGTGAGTGTGTGTGTGTGTGTGTGTGAAGAGTCTTGTTTATCTGTTAATTAGTATTGTATGTCTGTGTGGGTATGTGTGTGTGTGAGTGTGTGTCTGTGTGTGTGTGGGTGTTTTTATCGTTTTCTCTTACATTTACATGCATTTACAAAATAAGCGCTTTTTTAAAAATACCGCAAAAAATTACGTTTATCGTTAAAAATTCTATTTAAAAATGAGAAATAAAGAATTGTAAACATTCTATACGAACATAAAAACAAATACGTACATAGCCTACAAAAACACTACCAAACTAACTGCTTAAAGCTAAAGATGCGATCGACATAACTACGGCGACTGTTGTCCATTTGCGTTGTATATTTGTGGCTTTATCTGCAATCGGGAATAACGCAATTAGTTTGGGCTGATCCGTGGATTGAAGCGATTTCCAACTGCCAGCTGCCAGCTTACCTCTACTTACCATAGAAAATAGTCTCCCTGCGTTTGGTATAGTTTGTGCCAAGCAGGAAAAACGCACATGTTATCGGTGTGGGCGATTCGAGTTGATCTCTAGGAATGCGCGTTCGCACTGTCATGCTGTACAGGCCGCTCGGATTCTGATCCAGTTGGGTGAGCACCGAGTCCAGTATGTGTGTATCAAAGCTGCATTGGAAGCGGATGGTCGCCAATTAGCCACAAATCGAATTAATGCCAGCGAGTCTCACTTACATGACAGATAGAACTGGTTGGGGGAAAACATTCTGCACGGCGCACATGATGTCCACATCGGTCTGTTCGCCACCCATGCGTGCCTCCAGCATGAAATCCGACTCAGGAACTGTTTGCGGATCAAATGCGAGCGTGGCAGGGCCAAAGGGGCAAAAAATCCGTGAGAATTAATCAAGTGTCAAACTAAACAAAATATAAAAACAAAACTTTTGGAAATAACATAAAAAACGAGCGACAACACCAACAAAAACCAACAAAAAAAAATAAATAAATAACGAACAAAAAACTAAACACAAATAAAAACAAAAACAACAGGCGTCTGTTGGCTGGTCGCTTATAACCGCAGCGACTGCCACATGACACGCATGCAAATATGAGTCGCACGTGCCACAAGCACACACACACACACACATCCACACACACACACACACACACACACACATCCACAGACACACACACATCACACATCAGTCATCCGCACACCCCACACATATGGCAACACACCCGCCCAACACCTATGCAAACAACTTCACGCCATAAACAGGTGAGCAAGCCCAGGTCCTGTAAAGCCGACCCTTTAACTGCCCTACACAAGGCAGGCTGAGATGGAAACTTGTATGAATTAAAGCTAAGGAGTAATCAAAGCTGTTGATACTGAATTTACAAAGAGTATTTTAAGTCTACCTATTCAAGTGCATTTAATCGTATTTCTTAACACCAAGGTATTTCCTGATCTTAGCACTGCATTTTAATAATATATTTTTATTGAATGTAGAAAATAATTGTATATCAATTAATTTAATCAGACAGCTAAGGCAAGCTATATATTTTCTGATTGACAGTATGTTATTTATTTGTTTAATCTAGAAAATAATTGTATATCAATTTACTAAATCAGACATCTAAGCCAAGCTACCAAAGTATCAATTAGTTAATATCAAATACTAAATCTGTCAATGGTATTAACATTTGAAGATTTTGATCGGATAATAATAATAATCATGTACCTTTAACAAAATATTATTTGAATTATTTGTATATAAAAATTCGTAAATTAAATCAAATAATTTAAAAATCATAAATTTAAGTTTAGCTTAGAAATATTCAATAACTCAAGTAATGGTGAAAAGATCATCTACGAATCATCTTGCAAATAATAACAGCAATACCCCGACGAGGGTAGTGCGCGTTCGTATGGCATAAAAAACAATAGGTATAGCATGTAAATTGTAGAGCCCTCCCACACACGTACCGATTATTTGTAAGCGGGCACTTCGCTTATCCGTGGACTCAAAGGTTTGCACGGCACAAGTGTATTCCCCCGTCATGTTCCAGTCGGGATTCTTTATCGATATAACACCGGGACTGCCCTCCATGGTGAATATTTTGGTGTCTATCTTTGCTTTCATGAAGCCCTACAAAGTTAATGACAAACAACAACAACGCCAAGAGGAAGAAGAGAAGAAAGCGAATTTTATGTTAATTAATTTTTTGTTTTTTTTTTGCTGTTTCTGTTTGCCGTCTACTCTTGACTTTTGTCTAAATGGGGTGACGATGGATATAACGACGACGACGACGACGATGAGGATGACGATGACTCACCATGGCGAAACCCTTTACGGAGGGAATCCACTGATAGATGGAGTGATTGTTGAAGAGCCACTTGAGGACGAAGCCCTTCTCCCGCGGCGCCATCTCGTACTCGCAGTCCAGCACCAGAGGATCGGGCTCATTATCACGTTCGAGTGTGTAGGTGTGCGGCACCCGCAGATTGGTAATGCGCACCGTCTGCGTCACTATCGGGAGGAGAGTTCGGGATTAACAGAGTAACACAGTGAGTAACCCGATCAAAGGTCTGGACTTACCCGTGAGTAGAGTGAGGCCGGCCAGCAGCGTTGCGCACAAGATGCTCCAGCTCCAGCTCGCCATGTGCGCGTCCTGGTCGTCGACCTGGTGTTGGTCGTCGCACTGTTTGTTGTCGTTCTTGTCGTTTTGCTGCCGTGCTTAGCGTCCTGCTCCTCGTTGTCCTGGACGTGTGGCTGCTTAGCTTTCGTTGTTGCGATTCCCAGTTGTTGTCAGCGTATCGTGGGTTGCTCTTTTATTGGTCACTGTTGGCTCTGGTCCTGGCCCTGGATAAGGTTAAGGCTTCGGCTGTCCTCCGCCCCCGGCAACTGCGCATCGCTTCAACAGCCTTTGAGGCGTTTAGTCACACGCATTATCACTCGGCTCATTACCATAAACATAACATCACAAACAACAGGCCAGCGATGGACCTGAGTCCTGGGTACCGAAAGCAGGCGCGTCGACCACCAGCAGCAGGACGAGGACGAGGACGAGGAGGAGGAGGAGGAGGGTTGCCGAGCGGAACTGAGGGGTGGTTGAAAGTTTTTGCTGCTCTGGCTCTGTTGGGGGCACAACTTTTCTATGCTCTACGATGAGCTCAGCATTGCCATTGCCGTTGCCGTTGCGATTGCGATTGCCATTTGTGATTTGTGATTTGCGACTGCGATTCCGAATCCGAGTCCGTTTGTGAAAAGCGAACAACACACAACAGAAGCGCAATCTATAATTGATTCACACACACATCGGGCACATCTTGATATGGTTTTCTTGTTGTGCGCACATCTATCCCGAATATCTGCGTGTATCGAATTTGCAGTCAACTGCAATTGCATTTAATAGCGAGCAATTGAAACTTTGCACATCTACAACTTTATGTTGGTGAAAAATCGACTTTTTGCTGTGTGTGTGTCAGTGTGTGCACGAGTGTGTGTGTGTGTGGGGAATTATGCCAAATGGAGTTTGCAGCTCCGAATCGTACCGCTGACGCTGCTGGATACCAATAGTGTTGGTATCTTCTATTTAACTGTTGTCCTTTTTCCAGCCTAGCTTTCAATGTTTTAACACTGGAATACAACGCTACGAAGACTGGAGAGTCGCTCGCTCTCAACTCGACTCGCAACTCGACTCGCCACTCGCCGAAGCTTTCTCGTGGCAAGCGTGTCGCGAGCTTTTCCTTGTGGCGCATACACAACATGTCGTCCTTTTTCGTCCTGCCAATCAGCTGTTTGGCCTGGCCTCTGCGCATGCGCCAACTCTGACAGTTGCCACTTTTGACGTTCGCCTTTTGACAGTTCGCCAACTGTCAGTCCGGGCTGCGACGTCTGAGCAACATTGTAACGGTGCCTTCCATTGGGGTTGCAATGTCGACTTGTTGCAAGTGTCTGGGCCGAGCTAATTGCTGGCCAACTTAATGCCCAATTACTGCTCGGCTCAACTGTTGAGCAGACTTAAGCTTGCTGACTTTAAATTGTTGCCTCCTTTTCCTTTTTTCCCAAGGAGTAAGACAAGTTGAATTTAATAGAGCCTAGCTTTGAGTTCCATTGATTCCAATGGTAAGTTTATGAGAAACTGTGCTCAACAAATAATAATAATTAATTATACTCGCAGTTTAATTCCCTAACAAATTGCTTATAAATTGTAAATATTTTTGATATGATTTTAAGATATGACAAATGAGAGACTGTGTTCATTAAATTATACTAATTAGGAAAGCTGACAGCTAAGGGATGTGGGAATCTAATTTATTTAGGTATCATCTTTAATTCCATATAGAAATTGCTAATAAATTGTATGTATTTTAAAAGATATTTGAACACTCAAATGATTAGTTACGTCAACTGAACAACTGTGCCTATTAAATTATACTAATTAGTATAGCTGACAGCTATCAAGAATGTGGGATTCTAATTTATTTAGGTATCGTCTTTAATTCCATATAGAAATTGCCAATAAATTGTATACATTTTTAAAGATATTTGAACACTCAAATGATTAGTTACGTCAACTGAACAACTGTTCTGATTAAATTATGATAATTAATATAGCTGACAGCTTAAGAATGTGGGAACCTAATTTATTTGGGTATAATTTTTAATTTCATAATTGCTTCTAATTTAAAAATATTGGAACACCTAAATGATTAGCTAAGATAATGCTGATTAAATTAGACTTATTTGTAAAGCTGTCAACTAAAGAATCTGGGAATCTAAGTTATTAATCGACAATAAATTTTCAAAACATAATCTAAGTTATTAATCGACAATAAATTTTTAAAACATAATTGAGCTCTCATCTCTGCAATTACGGACTAATCTGTGGACAGAAAAACAAATAATCTATTGGCGTGATAAATAAAAAAAAGTGTAACTTGTTAATATATTATTTTTTGTATCCTTCCCAACTTATTTGTGTGTGTAGTAAAGTGCATTTCGTTTTCTAATTATACGGTTTATTAAATTTTCAATAACATCAGCAAATCTCTTAAGGACTAGACTATAGTTAATAGTGTTTGATGTGCTGCGCGCCTTGCCGTACTCAATACAGTTATAATTACAGACACTCAGAGACAGACGTTCGATATACATGCTCATACATGGCGTATATGGCACATATATGCTATATAACTCTATGGAATTCGCTTTAAAAGTATGCTATAAATATGTAATTGTTTTATATATGTTCTTGTTCTTCTTGTTGGATGTTACACTCAGGTTTATATGTATTTAGTTTAAATAAATGTATATATATACGCATATATACGCATTTGACGTGGAGAGCGTTTTACTTGGTCGCATTAAAATGTTCGTCTTGGCATTAAAGTGTCTCGAGATGCATCCCAGGGATAATCACTACATTGGGGGCGTCGGGTGAGATGCACTTCGCGTACAACTAGAGTTTACAACGTAAAGAAGTTTGAGTTAAAATTGTGTGCTTAGATCACGGGAATATACACAAGCCGATGACTAACACTAGGACTAAGACTAAGAACTAAATCAATAAGTGTAGTTCAGCCGAATCCTGATCCTGATCCTGATCCTTATCCTAATCCTAGTCACTGGCCGCGCCGTCGCTGTGCCCGTGACCGATCAGCGTTTCGATGCGAAAGTCCTTGGCAGTCGACTGTCGGGCGCAACGCAGAGCCGCAGGATCGCCGTCCGAGTGTAGCAGAGTCGTCCTGGTCAGCGGCCGGTGAGTGTGCGCCTGCACTGGAGTCTTGGGACTGGACGTAATGGCTAGCGAGCTGTTGGACGCCTCGGCGGGATCGAAGAGCTGCACGTAGGGCGAGGTGCGCTCCGGCAGCTCATCGCGTGCCTCGGGATCGCGTGCGCTGGTCTCTGGGGCGGCATCCAAGCGATTGGGATTCGTGCACACCGAGTCCACGGAATCCGATATGTGCGAGTCCTGCTCGTGCTCATTGGCGCTCTCCACATCGATCTTGTCGCACGACGCGTCGTCCGCATCGCCCTCCGCATCCACCTCATCGGTGTACACATTGAGATCCGCGTAGTTGCCTCGCTCCGGATAGTCGGCTGCTCCCAGGCCGGTGGCAGCGGCGGACACGTCAAACACATACGGATTTTTGTACTTGCTGGCTCTGCTCGCATCGCTGCCCACGCTGCTGGCGCCTCCGCCAGCGCCGCTGCTGCTGTGAGGCAGTGCGTCCGGCACCTCTGCTCGCCGGTTGATGAACGCGAGACGGTCGAACTTGTCGCTGTTGTTCTGGTAGAACGACGCCTCGGCGTTGGCGAAGAAGTTGAATTTCTTGTCCACGCGCAGCGCCGAGTCGAACACGTCGTTGGGCGTGTGCATCACGTCGAAGTCGCGGTTCCCGTTGAAGTTGGGCACGTTGAAGTGCACCGGCACCAGCGGCACCGGCTTCCGTATCCAGAACGGCGACAGCGTGCCGAAGACGGCGGGAAACGAGAACCGTTGCATTGCCGGCGCCCGTTTGTAGCGCTTCCGGCGACGCAGGAAGCTGCCGTTGTCGAACATGTCCTCGGCCAGGGGATCCAGGGTCCAGAAGTTGCCCTTGCCCGGATTGCCCGGCTCGCGCGGAACTTTGATGAAGCAGTCGTTCAGACTGAGGTTGTGGCGAATGGAGTTCTGCCAAGCGGGAAACTTGTCCTTGTAGTACGGGAAACTGCAAGCGACAGAACAACTTCTCATTAGTTACTCTAACATTAAACGGATTACTTTTATAGTTGGCTGCAATTAACTTTATTTGAAGTATTGCAATTAATCATTTGATCTCTCAAAATCCTATTTCATTTATTTAAACTTCTCATTAGTACTCTAACATTAAACACTTTACTTTTATAGTTGGCTGCAATTAACTTTATTTGAAGTATTGCAATTAATCATTTGATCTCTCAAAATCCTATTTCATTTAATTGAATAGTTACTAACCGAAGCTGATCTTTCATTTATTTAAAAAATACATCGAAAATAAAATACATTTAAAATGACAAAATCAAATTGATTCATAATGAAACTTATAATCGACGCCTAATTTTTTCAAATTGCTTAAGCAAATTTTAGTATTGTTTAATATGTAAAAATTCAAATTGCTTAAGCAAATTTTATTATTGTTTAATATATAAAAACTGCTAATTTCTCTATGGTAATTTTATTAAAAATAAAAAGATTAAAAGTTTGAGCATTTATTAACTGTGATGCCGATGAGTATCTTTGAAGATAATTCAAAAAATCTATTCACATAAATTGACGAGCCAAACTGCAACGATTAATAAGTAAAAACGATACTGCCTTCACTTTAATTTATTTATTAGCAATACACAGTAACAATTTAAATGTATTTAGCTTTAGCTACTGTTTTAAATTTTATTAATTATTTTTCAGAAGATTCTAAAAAAATAAGCTTAAAAAGCTTAAGCATAAAATCTATTCAGATATGTGTATAAGTGCAAATTGTTCAAATAACAATGTTATATTATTCTAAGATATCTTTTATTCAGACTTCAATTGGAATGTATGTACTTAGATATGTGTATAAATGCAAATTGTTCATATAGCAATGTTATATTGTTCTAAGATATATTTTATTCAGACTTCAATTGGGGTATTCAATTATTATTGTTGCTTCACAACTTGTGATAATCGCTGTTCAAATGTGACTGAATTTTAATTTAATTTTTCATAATTATACAAATGTAGAGTATTTCTTTGTGATTATTAGATTATAACTTGAAATATCACATATTGTATCATTATTTTATTAGAGTACCGATCCTCAACTTTAGCTTGACTTACCGGGACATAATAAAATCACATATTCCACTGAGTGTTAGTTTCTTGTGCGGCGACTGCAGAATGGCCATGGTGATGAGAGCTATGTAGGAATACGGCGGCTTCACCAGCGGACCGCCGGCTGCTCCATTGCCGTTGTTGTTGTTGTTGCTGCTGCTGTTGTCGCCGCTGCTGCCGCCGGCAGCCGACGGCTCGAAGTCGCTGTCATCACAGATCATGGACATTTCGTCCGCGACCGCAGCGGCGGCGGCGGCCCGCGAGGATGCGACGCCGGCGCCACGTTGGCTCTTGGGCAGCGGCGGGGACTGAGAGTCGCAGTCGGGCAGGGCGTGAATGGGATCCGATGTGGTGTGCATATCTGTCACGATAACTTGCTGAGATCTGGATCTGTCTTAGGAGTTGTAGTTGTATTTAACTTAGAGAGAGGACGCAACACTTGTTTGACTTTGGCTCAGGAACTGATTCACTTTACTCGTAATTAATTTCATTGATTTCACAAATTCAGCACATTGCATTATTTCCGATTAGTTTTGATTTGTTTTCAATTTGCGCAATTTCGTTGTGCGATTTCCGCTTCCGGTTTCGCTGGCATTCAGCATTCGGCGAGATTGCGACTGAGCGATTGAGTTTGTCGCGGCATCCGTCGGTCTGTCTGTTTTAGGCGGAATCCTTTTGCCAAATGTTAACTGAATCGCAACGAAAACGAAAATCTTCTCGCCCGAAATGTTTTTCTACATAACTCAAACATTTATTTATCGAAACCGCTGCCGCTGTCGCTTCCATGAGCTTTTGTCGCCGCTGCTATGTTTTCGTATCTCGAATAACTGTGATTCTACTGCCGACGTCGCGACGTCGTCGTCGTCGTTGTCGTTACTCTGGCACAGCAGCAGCAGCGCAGCCAGCGCCAGCGTCGACGTCGCCGTCAGCGTCAGCATCGGCGCACGTCGGGCAGCATCCCCGCTGCCGAGGCGAGCGTGCGACTGCGACGGCAATATGCCGTCGCGCTGCTCTCGGCAGGGGATGACTGAGATTGTAAACCAATCTACGGCCAACTGCACCCCCCAATAAAACGACAGAGGCAGGGGCACACACACACACACGCACACACACACACACACAGAGACTACGTAATAACATAAAATGGTGGAGTGCTGCTTGCTGTAAATGTGATATTTGTGTTTTCCCCTGCACGCCTCGCCGCCCCTCTGTTGTGCGCTGCGAACGGGACTCAAATTGGCAACGACGACGACGACGACGACGACGTCGACGGCAGAAGCCAAAACTCATGGCGTCGCCTGCGTCGCAGTCCCCTCGCCGTCAGGCCTGACGAGCAACATTTTCACAAATTTAGATACCTTTTGCTGGCTGCGTTGACGTCGTGGCTCTTAATAATGTTTCATTATGTCAGCCACACACACACACACACACACACACGCACACAAAGTGAGTGAGTGAGTGAGCGAGAGAGCGAGAACCAGGTGTGTGTGTGTGTGCTGCAATACGCTCTCGTTCAAATGTTAGCATTTTTATGTGCGAATGTTTTTCTAACCGTATGTCGGGCTCGTTGCTCGTTCTCATTTCAGCCCAGCCTCCTTCTCCTTCTCCTCCCTCCTTCCGTCCCGCTTGCCACCCTCTGGAACATTGCTCGACGCCAATGCGCCATTTTCGCAACATCCTTAACACAATTGGAAGCGTATTCTGTGTGCCTGTGTGTGTGTGTGTGTGCATTATTTCTCTTTTTCATTTTCGCTGTTTTTGTTCTTTAGTTGTTAGACATTATTGTTGCTGTTGTTATTGTTGCTGCTGCTGCTGCTGCTGCTGCTGCTGTTGTTCGCGTCTTCCCTTTTCAAATTAAACATTCAGTAGTCAGTTTTATTTGTTGTACTTTGTTCAAATTAGTTTTCAGTTTTGCGGAAGTTGCCAGCACACACACACACACACACACACACACACATTCACATGGACATGCGCTCACTCACACACACACACACAAGCTAAACAATAATGGCTGGCTGCTTCCACCTCCAGTTTCAGCGCCAGGACAATATTGATATCGTTTCATTCTCCTTGCTTGATTTTCATTATTCTATTTTCTTCTGCTTTTCCCCCATTCCCCCTCTTACCCCACTCTCTTTCGGGCATCTCAATCTCCGCCCCATTCGCCAGCCAAAAACTCACTTGGCCACACTTACAAATCACTGATTTTTAGCCAACTTTATGGGCGTGGTAACGCCTTTGTACAAATCCACATCTATACACGTGTGTGTGTGTATGTGTGTGTGGGTGTGTGTGTGTGTAGAAGTCTTTATGGGGTTTAGGGTTCTGGTTGCCGTTGTGCAATTTAGTTGTGGTAAATTTATTGCGGATTTCCTTTGTCTTTTTACGAGCTCAGTTGGACATCGAAGCGAACTGAGCTCTGCACAGTTTCTGTTGCCAAACAAAGAACAAGAACCAAAAGTAATAAACTACAGATTTTCAAACGTTATTGATCTGCACTTATTTACTCTGTTTCATTGGCAAACATTTTCCTTTTTTTCCAACTCCATATTTTATGATAGACGCAACTGCTTAATTAATAACTGCAGATACATATATTTATTCTGATGATAATTTAATTCAGGTTCTTCAGTTATCTTAAACATTGTATATATAATTGTCTGAATAACAGCGAAAAATATATTGCAAATTAATTTTTTATTTTGTGAGACATCTTACAAAACTATATTTCAAATTGATTAAGTAAAAACTGTACAAAACTGTACAAATTTGTATTCAAATTGAAACAACAGAAAATAAAAATTGAAATAAGGAAGGAAAAATCGTAAATTGATATAAAGCAGACAAATATTTATCCCTTCCCTTTTGAAGGAAAACAAAAAAATTACCATCTGTATATACTCGATATACTTCTTACATTCATAAATATGCTATTCGTCTGTTTAAATACATCGATCATGAAAATTATATAAATTATAAAATTTAGTTTGTGCATACGAAATTATAATTCCTTCTTGGATTCAGACTTTAAAATCTACAGATATACTTCTTATTCACGCTACATTGCAAATTTAAAAAAAGGATTCTATGTGAATATTACAATATTCGTAGAGATAAACTTTTAGTTCTTAGAATACAATTTTTAAATGCCTTGAAATAAAAATCAAATATAATTTTCGTTCATCAAACAAAATTCCTATTTTTTAAATTATCACTTTTTTAAACCTACTTGCATTAAAAATGTCCATCTTAAATAAAGAATTTTTAATCTCGGCATCCAAATATTACTGAAATTATATTCTACGTATTTTAACATAAAACCAGGGGCTCCACGTGCTCGTTCAACTTCTCGCTTTACTCAATATAAAGTCGTAATTAATATTAAAACAAAACCTATATAAATATAAATAATGGTAAACTATCTAAATTCAGGAATTTCGTTTTCGATTTATGGTTATGCGCTCTCGGTTCAATTTAGAAACTTTTGCAATGCTGTGTTACGAATGTTTTTGAATTAAGAACTATTCATCATCATTTGTTTAGCAGGCAACAATTTAATTATTAGAATTAACAATCTAAATTTTCAAATTTTATTTATTTATGAAGCAGAGAATATCAATAAAACTTGTTCTTTATTTTTGAATATTGAATATATATAAAATAATAAAATAATATTGAATTAAAGTAGAAGTGAACATATTAAGAAGATTCTCAAACTTAAGAAGATAACACAAACTACGTAACATGTTAAATACTTTTTAGGCTGCGCATTATCGTTAAATATTTAGTCAAACAATTAAGGTCTGATTGGTGGAATTGGTAATTTGTTGTCGTTTCCGTGAGTGCACTTACCGCCATAAGTATAATTACAGTTGCCATGGCTGCGTTCGCTTAGAGTTTAGAGTTTTTTTTAAAGGCACTCACAGCTTATGGCTAAGGATAACGACCCATATCCCATATCCCTGTAGAAGCCGCTGTGACAGCCCCTGTCAGTCTACGGTTAATCATCGCTTAAGCACAGCATGGAACAGGGACTGGGACTGTGACTGGGACTAGGATTGAGTATGACATAGAGTGTTTTGATGTGCTGTGCTGTGGTGTGAGGAGCTCAAGTTGAGCGTAAGGATGCGATGCATTTAAGCTTTTGAGGGGAACAATTAACTTATGCGCAAACAATAACGCCAAAGAATGCACGCTGTCAGAAACCAGCTACCACGGCCACCATCGACATCCTGCTCAGTGGAGGAAGGAAGCAGCGGGACAGCGGGGAGGACAAGGCGTAGCGGCATGATCCAGCAATAATCCTTCTTTTGTCAGCAAATTTATTGCACACAAACAAACAGGCCGCCCAAAGGACAACGAAGGAGATGGATGTGGCTGGGCGAACGACTTTCACAATATACATTTTTATTGCGAAATCTGCAAAAGGCAAATAAAAGATTTGACACTCGAATTGCTTTGACTGGAAGCCACTATAAAATTGGTTGTTGTCAAGGCGAGGACCGAAGACAATGTCTTTTGGACTGCACTAATTTGCGCCCAGGTCCTTTTTCCTGCCAGCACCTGCCCGACTGGCAGCTAAATCGCAAAGGCAAACATGCACTTCAATGGCTGCAAGGATACGCGGCATTGTTGTTGTCGGTCAGGTTTAATGGCAGCGCTTCTTATGTCATTATTACATCTTTGAAGTATCTGCAGAGTGAACAGAACTGAACGGAGCAGAAAAAAACAGCAACAGCAACACACACTTGAATACTTGAGTGACGCTCAATTTGATCGGCATCAGTCGCATCAGGAATCAACCCTCGAATGGGAAAAATCACAGCAGGCAGAAGCAATTGCATCCACAACTCCGCCACATCAGCCACAGCTCAGCGGAGCTCAGTTCGGCTCAATTTCTGGGCTACAAATCGCTTCAACCTGCCTGCACAGGCGAACGGGCAAAACAAGTGGCAAAGCATAACAAAGGAGTCCAAGCTGGAATATTTTACGCTCGATTTATCCGCTTTGCGAGCACCAGAGGAGGGGTGAGGAGAAGCTGCAGCAACAGCAGCAGCAGCAGCAGCAAGTGGCAGCCCGTTTCGAGACTCATTTCATTCATTTGTTCATTTGATGACGATGACGCTGACGATGAGGATGACGATGATTCTGGTGCCGCTTAAGCCTCTTGTTTGGCGGCAATAAAAATCGAGCCCAACCCACCCCTCGGCGCAGGGACTCGAACTGCGCACAGGATATCAATTTCTCAATTCATAAATAAAACCCAAAGCCCTTTGAATGTGTCAGCACAAGTGTGGAAATTACAACCATTCCCATGGATGGGCGCAACATTCAATTCGCTCGGAGTGGGCGCGTGGTACTTTTGATTGCTCTGTGTTATTGTTGTTTATTTGCCAGTGTGCGTATGCGTGTGTGTGTGTGTGTGAGTGCAGCCTAAACCGCACGTTCCGCCAAATAAGCCAAAGGATTTGCGCCTCCTGCGGCCGCTGGAAGCGGGGAAGGGCTTGAGTTTTTTGGATTGCTTTGCATGCTCGCAGGCACACTTGGATCGCATTAAGTTGATTTATTATGCAGTGAAGAATTCAATTAAGTAGGATGATTGTCACTTGTCCGTATGCCACGATAAAATCATACGACTCGTTGGCCCATCGCTCCTGCCGTAGACTTTTTATGACTTTGTCGCTCTCCCGCTCTCTCTCTCTCTCTCTCTGGCTCTTGCTGGTAACCGTTTAATTTGTGGGGCGTGATTATTTCGACAGTTGTTAATAGTGGGCAATGATCCTGTGGCTTTGGCTGCCAGCCACAGATAATCATTTATTTGTTTTGACTGACGACGCGATTGGGAACAAGAGTCAAACAAGAAGGCATTCAACTTAGTTGGTGTTAAAGCCATATATGAAATATATATGAAGGTTGGATTCAGTCAGAAAAGAAAGTACGATTAGAGTAGACTAGATACTATTATTATATGTAGAATGGAAAATATCTCTGAACTGAAGCTAATAGTAATATTATTATTATACTTAAAATACATGTTGTATCATTTATTTCATTTCATTAATATAAATTAGTGTTTTGATCATGATCTAATTAGAAATGGTATGTAATAGGTTGAAGGAGTAACCTCTCACCAAATAAAGTATGTATGTATATGTACATACATATATTCTTGATCAGCATAATTAAAATATGTTCCTAAGTCAAGGGTGTCTTAGACTATAAGAGTATTACATTAAATAAGTAATTCGTTGTGCAGGTAAAATTTTTTTTAATTTTGGATGTCATACATCCACTTTTAGAGATACTTATATTTCGAGCACATAATTTGTATTTGATTTTTATTTGTTAAGATATAAAACATTTAAAATAAATATTTTTTTTTTAAAGTGTCAGTTTGAGTTCTAGTTTTTGTTTATTTATAATCGAACTTTTAAATGAAGAATATTTTCCTTCATTTTTGGTTTTGAAATATTTAAAAGCGTAAGTTTTGGCACGAGCTCACTTCAAAACAGCGACGTTTAATAAAGAACAGAGTATCTCAGAGTCTGACACTTTCGACTAAAGCTTATTTATAAGAAATTTCTAAAACGTATTTCAAATTGTACCTTTATAAAAATCTGCTTAAATCTGTTAACAAAGTTTTTTATCTATACATTGTCCAAGTCACTATTTGAATACCAATATTTTACTTTACAATTGCTTTATGGCTTGAATAATGAAGGAATTCACTTGAACTTCACTTGACTATGAAAACTGAAAAAAATTATATAAAATTTCGACGCTATACAATTTTTATCCTATAGTATTGTGCTTATTGAAGGGTAATTTTCGTTTCAAAATAAGAAATGTTTATAATTTTTTTTTGATAAGAAGAAATCAAACAAAAATAGTAAGTTAAACAATTTTTTACTTACAATCAAATTAAAACAAAATATAGCTGCAATAAATTACATAAATGTGTATTGATTAAACAAATACTAAACGTTTCTTAAATATTAGCATTTACAGTAGTTGAATAATATATGTATGCCAAACTTCTCATAAAATACACAAAATTGTTATTGTGTTCATTCCGTTAAAAACTTTAGGATACAACGATCAAAGTGTGCTATTTATAATGTAATTGGATAAAATTGAGTAGGTGTCAATGTATGTGTGGGTGTTAATGCGAACAAAGTGACAAGCACATGCTGCTAAAAATAGAAACGACAAAATGGAATCAAACGCAAAAATATAATAATATTGCCAAAGGCGATGACAACGAAAGCAAAACTGACTGCAAAAAATGCTGATGTTTTTGAAAACAAATTTCATGTAATAAATTTGGATACTTCTGCAACAGCAACTGTATTATCAGAAATTTATTTTCAAACAAAATGGAGAATCCTGCTCCTTCCCAACTCTTAGACGCTAGCAAAAAAATGTTTAAAAAATGTGCGAATGTGTAAAACATAATAACCAGGGATTGTGTGTAAACGAGTGGCATGTAAAGTTGCAGCGAGACACCTAATAACTTCTGGTGTGGCACGTGGCGAACGTGCGTCGTTTAACGGGTGTTGGGCAATTCACACTTCCTGCCAGGACACCGAACGGGTCAGGCAGGATACATATGTATGTACGCAGTTTGCCGCCGGAATTTCATTAAATAATCGTTAGTGTAAATCAATTTGTTTAGATCAAAGAGGCGCTGAATGGGCGGCATGGCGACAAATGAAAAGAAAATACTGGCGACGCTGCAAGGACTATGGTGATAATGGTGATGATATTACCAATTTGATGGCAAATATTTGCCTGGCATTGATGACGAAATTACAAAACATTAGCACGTGGCTGCGAACCGCGACACTTGAAGTGTGAACACGTGCCACAGCGACTATCAGTGTCCAAAATCAACAATATTGAACGCAATATAAATAGGCAAAGATGTAATAGACATGGCTCTGAAGAGGGTTAACTTTGGGCACTCACAAGTGTCCAAGTGATTGAATCAAACTTCTCAGTGTGATGTGATGGGCAGCACATGGCTGTGCAGATTTGTATTTGTTTTTATACTTGCTCCGCTTTCGATTTGGCATTCGAAATCCATAAAAAGCTTCATTGGCGTAATCGCATTAGGTCTTTAGCCTCATCCGGTAAATAAAATGTTTTCGTCATCATGGTTTTACGCAAGGATCGCTGAAGCAAAGCATTCATTCAATTGTCTGCTGTCCTGTCCTGCATGTGAAAAGTACAAGCGTTTGAAATTTAATTTAACGCATTTACATGCGGCTTAAGATTTCAGCTTCGGCTTCGGCTTCGGCATCGGCATCGGCATCGACGGCGGCTTCAGGGCATGGTAAACAAATCAAATATATTTAGGAGTAGAAACTCAAACAAAGGGATGCGACGACATCCAAATGAAATTTGCTTTTCGGCAGCGGCAACGGCAAACGCACTTGATGACGATGCTGCTGCCCAGGCTCAGTTCAGTCAAGTTCAGCCCACTTCCAGGTTCATCATCTGCGACCCTGCGCACATGCTATCTCTGGGCTTTTGTGTGCTCACCGAGAGGCAGAGGCTGAGGGTGGGCGTGTGTCGCCCCTTGTCCTTGGTGGTTGTTGGCAGCGAGTTAAAAACTCAATATTTGAATAACTTACTACCGTGCGAGCTGAACTTTTTGAGGCGCACTCGAGTGGAGGGCAACGGCGGGTCGCTACAGCTCGGATCCTGTGTGGAAAAGGACAATTATTTGTTTACGCGTTGTCATTTAAATTGAGTTCTAATGTTGACAGCACACAACGAAATCCCCCCGACCACGCCGAAATGACCAAACTAAAAACTGCCGCTGTTTGTGTGCAGTTGCGATTACAAACAGTTGCAGATACGAGTACCGATGATGCAGATACAGCTACAGATACAAATACGAATACAAGTGCGCACTCAACAGGGGGGGCAGGGGGAGAACAGGGCCAGGGAGAGGGGGCAGTGCCAATGCCATTTATGTGGGCACCATTATTTGCTCTATCACGTTCGCATTTCAAAAGTTATGAGCCCATTAGATCCGTAGTAAACACAAATATCCATAATCCATACCACGGGGCATGCCATTCCTCCGTCCTGCGAGTCCTGCGAGTCCTGGCTGAGGCGTATAAGGACTCGTACACATGTACGCGTAATTGTTTGTTGATGTCCTTGCCTGTCGTGAGAATATTCAGTGGCTTCTTTTACGTTTCTATTTCATTTCCCCCCTCGTTTCCTTTATCTCTTCCTCGGTCTTTTGCTTTTGTTTTTGTTTGCGCACATACTGCCTGTTGCCTGCTTAAATACTTTTCAAGTTGCTCGACCAACAGCAGCTCAAAGTGTTTGGGTTTTACCTAGTCAAAATAATGGAAAGTCTTGGGCAGAAAGTTGTACGCAATATGAAAAGTTGTTCCTGTTTACTAACAAAATTTATTGTCAATCTAGACAGATTTTATTGGATTCATGGTACGAAAACTTATTGAATGGGAAATCTTCTGTGAATTTTAGTGTGATGTAAGTAAGTACAATAGGTAATATGCAAATACGTAGGTTGTTGTTTCTATAACGAACCCAAATTTTGTAAAAAATTCTGTTTAGGTTTACTCGACTTTAAACTCTCATATAGTATCTTATTATAGTACTCACCTCATAGTACATTTTATAAATAAGTAAAATGTCAATATTTGCGACCCATCTTTTTACATATGTTAAATAAGAAAGTGACATTATCTGATATGTGCAATTGAATTAGAGTTTTTTGTTCGTTTTTATTTTACAAAATATGTATAAAAAATGATCTTGCATGTGCAATTAAATGAATGAACAATTATCGATATTTTAATGTTATTCAACCCATTTACAAAAACTTTAATTTGAATTTTATTCAAATATTTCCTCGAACCGTAATTAAAGGGTATTTGGTTGTTAACCAATTGAAACTTATAACAAATGCCAGCTGTATTTGACAAACAAAATATAATCAGTTTAATTAATGATAGTATCTCTAATATTCGTTTTTGTAGAGTAATTGAAGGAATTAATTTGTCTTCTAAATTGGCAGCTAAGTTAAATCATAATCTCGGCTTGTTTATCGCCTCTCGGGGTGACTATGAAAGAGTATTTGAGGCGACAGCAATATTGAAATATATGTATGTTGCCGAGTATAACGGCTTTTGGCCGTTCTGAAGTGTTTTTGCGCAAAAACTGTAATTTTTATTCATTTCCAGGACGCACTCAGAAGTGGCTGCTAAACGATTATTAGCAATTTGATATAACTGCATGTAAGTACAACACAAGAACAAGTCAACAACGGATTCACACACACACACACACACACACACACACATATTTGCAAGCATACATACAACATACACGTGTAGCTACTTACATAAGAGCATAGCGCGATGCTGTTGTCTCAATGTGTGTGTGTGTGTGTGTGTGTGTGTGACAGCAAACAATACAAAAATCACTTCAGTTAACTAAATCGTCGCAACAACCATGCGCCGACTGCGACGCAGCGCACACACACACACACACACAAATACATAGGATGCTGACAGGCGAGAGCAAAGCACACACACTCTCTTTCTTTCTTTCTCTTCCTCACACAATCGCATGCTGACAGCGGCCATTGCAAAAGGCGTGCCAGCAGCAAGCGACTGGCCAATCAGCGTACAGCTCTGCCATGTGACAGCGACAGCAACATAGCAGCAGGCAGCGCAGCGACGTCGGCAGCGCAGCGTAGCTTGTGCGTTGAGCAGGAGAAGGGGGGTGCAAGAAATCAGGAATGCGAGAGATGAAACTGCGGCCGCCATTTGCCGCTGCGGATGCGTGCAGCGCTGAAAGTTAAGCTCATTGCCATATTTTTGCTTTTCGCTTTGGTCCCGTTGCTGCTGCTGGTTTTGCTGTTGTTGTTGCTGCTGCTGCTTTTGCTGTTCTCTTTTGAATTTACTTTACTAACAAAACATGACTGTTGGGAGGCAAAAAGGAAATTGTTTTATCAAATGGGTTTCCTTACGCTTTTTTATTATGAAATTAATTTTCAACATCGTTTCCCCACACTGCCATAAACAAGTAATTCCCGCTCTTTGAACGTCCCCACTGTTTACTCTACATTTCTGCCTCGCTTCGAGTAATATTCATATTTCAGCTCCTTTGGAGTATTTAATGGAAATGTTTGCGTAGCTTTGTTGCCCAGTTTCCCCTTCTTTCCTTCGCCCCTTTTGCTGAGCATTAAAATGCAAATCTTGATTATGCATTTAAGTTGTGCAGACAAATTAAATTCATTTGCATAACGATGTCTGCCTCAATACTCGAAATTATAACGATCCCATCAACTATTAGCGAAATGTCCTTACCACTAGTTGCAGCAAATACGTATTTAGCATGCGTCTCTTCTTTTGTGCATGTTGCACTTTGTGTGTTTATTACATGAAAACAGAGAAATGGCTAAAATCGATGGGCATTTGGCCAGAGCACTTGATGGGCTTCCATTTGTGCGGAGTGCCGAGTTTTCCATTGTACAAGACAAATTCGCAGGCGGGCAGACAAATTAATATTGTAATATGGCCAATAAAGATGCCCGCAACTGGACAAAGTCTTTGCCTTTATGTGGTCCGAATGTTATGACTGCTTTACCCACCAATGTGTGCGTAAGCGTGTGTGCGTGTGTGTGTGTGCGTGTGTGCGTTGCGTCATAACTGGCAAGTTACCGCAACAAACAGCGAAAGTTACTCAATGCAATTGAAGCCAACGTGAAATGGTCTCGCCAAATCGATACCACTGTCCAGCAAAGAACGAATTTCAACGCCAAATATATATGTATGTAGTCACTGTGCAAAGGCCACCTTGTTGTGCAGTGTAATCGATACGAAATCAGACTCAAAATAGAATGACCACTAAGTCAGTTAGCAAGAATGCCACACGGCTAATTGTAAAATCAGTTTAGGCGCGATTTTCAATGGGCTCACTGCGAAAAGCTCACAACTAGAAACTCAAAAACAACAAAATAAATAAATAAATAGAAAATAAAAACTCGACATTTAATGCTTATCGCTTGAAGCCTTTCAAAACAATTATATTTATTCATTAAATATGGTTCAGTTCCAAGGGAATCCCGGTGCCGGCGGCGGTGGTGGTCAGTATTCCAAAACCAGATATGCGAAAACAATCTAATTAAAGACAGGATTATATAAGCTCTGAAAACGCGACATGGTGACATTAAACATAATTTTAAACACTCATTTTGTGAACATTCAACTAATTAAATAAAATCAGCAAATGGGAAAAACTAATGTGTAATAACTGCAAAGCTATTGTGTTAAGTTGGATTATACAATATGTGGGATCTGCAAATTTGGATAAATAAATGGATTGTTGATCAAGACGTTTTAGTTCTTAATACATAAGTTTTGCAGAAGTGCTGCAAATGTTAATGTTAAAAAGGATATACAACCGTGGAAAAAATAAAAAAAAAAAAACAATTCTCTGTTTCTCTCTGTTTATTTTCAATTCAGAATGTAATATTGAGTTCAACTTATTTTTTTTTTTTTCAAACATAAATATCTCAGTTTTTAATAATTAACAATAAAAAGATACATTTTGTATGCAGTGAATAAGAATTTTTAATATTAATTTAATAACAGAAACGAAACGTCAGATTCAATCCCTGGCCATTTTGGATTTTGGAATTTTAAAAAAAATAATTACGAAATGATGATTAGTGTTTGGTTTTCGAATTAAATATTAAAATCTTCTGAAAGCTGTATTTTAACCTGAATATTTAAAATGACTTCTTCCGCTTAAGTTGAATTTAATGAAGATATAATATGTTTGCTGACCTACTTTTTGAAGGGGTGAAAAGGTTTACAGAGTTTGAACGAGATAATTTTTGAAAAATCAGTTTTACTCTACATTTATAAAACAATTATTCTTAACCCAGCCGATCGTAAAATAATTTGAAAATTTGAATATTCATTGAGTATTCAAATTTAAACAGAAAAAAAAACCTGAATCAAATGATGTATTTCAAAGAAAAGCTTAGCTTAATATGAATAAAGAAATCTAAAACCTCGGAATTCGTGCGTCATCTTTTAATGTGTTATTTTTGCAATTATTCAGTTTTTTGGTTGGCTATGATATATTTTAATATGGATAGTGTTTAACAATATTACGTGACATTGCGCATACGAATAATACTCTGCTATAAAAATATTATAAAGAATAAAATACGTTATATATAATAATATTCTTTTTCGAAATGGTTTCATTACCCCTGCAGAGCACATTCACATGGTGACTTTGGATAAAACGGGCAAGAAATCCTTTGGCATTTGCATTGTGCGGGGAGAGGTGAAGGATTCGCCGAATACGAAAACCACGGGGATATTCATAAAGGGTATTGTGCCCGATAGTCCTGCGCATCTCTGTGCCAAATTAAAGGTAAGTCGATGATTTGCAATTGGTCAAAATCTTTGTATAAAAGCAGCGTATTCGCAGGTCGGTGACAGGATTCTGTCGCTGAATGGCAAGGATGTGCGGCATTCCACGGAACAGGCGGTCATTGATCTCATCAAGGAGGCGGACTTTAAGATCGATCTGGAGATACAAACGTTCGACAAGAGCGAAGAGTCCAACAAGAACGATCCACGCAACAATGGCTACATGCAGGCAAAGAACAAGTTCAATCAAGGTGAGCTTAGGATTTGAAACCGACATCTGATGAGACAGGATCTCCTCCTTTGTAGAGCAAACACCCAACAACAATATGGGCAACATGGGAACGGGCAGGCAACCGACCGTTCGCAACGATCCCAAGCGCAATGCGACTTTCTCGGCGTCGCAGCGCGTCAAGCACGTGCCGATGAACCACGACGAGGACGACGAGGACACCCGCGACATGACCGGTCGCATACGCACCGAGGCGGGATACGAGGTAAGCAACAAGTGACCAACTCCAACTGCACTCGATTGTTGATTGCGGTTTTATTCTCTGCGCAGATTGATCGCGCCTCTGCCGGCAACTGCAAGCTGAACAAGCAGGAGAAGGAGCGCGACAAGGAGCAGGAGGATGAGTTTGGCTACACGATGGCGAAGATAAACAAGCGCTATAACATGATGAAGGATCTGCGACGCATCGAGGTGCAACGCCAGGCCAATATACCGCTGGGCATCGCGCTGGCCGGCCACAAGGATCGACAAAAAATGGCCTGCTTCGTGGCGGGCGTTAATCCCAACGGCATCCTGGCCAGCGTGGATGTGAAGCCAGGCGACGAGATTGTCGAGGTCAACGGCAATGTCCTAAAAAATCGCTGCCACTTGAACGCCTCGGCTGTGTTCAAGAACGTCGAGGGCGAGAAGCTCGTCCTGATCACATCGCGACGCAAGCCCAACGACGAGGGCATGTGCGTGAAGCCCATCAAGAAGTTCCCAACATCCAGCGATGAGGCAAGGCTACCAAACCGCATCCTTATCCGCTACAAACTCTTTAACTCTTGCTTTGCTTGCAGACCAAGTTCTTGTTCGACCAGTTCCCCAAGGCACGCACGGTGCAGGTGCGCAAGGAGGGCTTCCTGGGCATCATGGTCATCTACGGCAAGCACGCCGAGGTGGGCAACGGCATCTTTGTCTCTGATCTGCGCGAGGGTTCCAATGCAGAGGCGGTAAGTAGCAAGTGGCAAAACGTACAATCTAATACTTCAGTTGCCAAATGCTAATCTTCCAGGCGGGCATCAAAGTGGGCGACATGCTGCTGGCAATCAACCAGGATGTGACACTCGAGTCCAACTACGATGAAGTAAGAAGCACTTGCAAATATTAAAAGAACTTGCAAATAATAAATCACACATTTTCACAGGCGACTGGACTGATTAAAAGAGCCGAGGGCAATGTGATCATGATTCTGCTGACGCTCAAGAGCGAGGAGGCCATAAAGGCCGAGAAGGAAGTGGAGGAAAAGAAGAAAGAGGGTAAGTGCCAAACTATTATATTATATGCATGTAGTGACAGACGTTCATTGGAATGCACAGGCAGAAGGAGGCATCATCGACCCCATAAGAAGACGATATGGCCATTTCCGTCTGAACACCAAGATCTTAGAGAATCTAAGAGATAGAGCTACCAAAATTTCTTTTTTTTTAAATTGATATTTGCTGCGCGCAGATTAAGTTGGTTTTAAATTTTTAACCATGCCCCCTCAAATTGATTAGTGAAATCATTCTTATATTTCATACGTTGAGTCAAACTGTAGTGATAAATTGTTTGGTTAGCCTAAAGACTGTACGTTAGGGTAAATAGGTCAACAATTAAGAAAAATTACAAAAATATTAATCGTTTAATAGCTGTATCAACAACTTACAACGTGTTCCGTTCATTGTAGAGATCAAAAAGGAGGAGGAAAAGCCACAGGAACCTGCGACAGCCGAAATCAAACCCAACAAGAAGGTGCTCATCGAGGTGAAGGTGGAGAAGAAACCACTGGGCGTCATTGTGACTGGTGGCAAGAACAACCACGTCAGGGTATGTTGAAATCCTCCCCAACTATTAACACGTGTTGCGGACCTCTCTAAATCTGCTCAATTCGATCTCTCGATCAGACTGGTTGTGTCATCACACACATTTATCCGGAGGGTGCCCTGGCGACCGACAATCGTCTGAAGATCTTTGACCACATCTGCGACATCAACGGCACCGCCGTGCACTGCGAGAGTCTGACCACGCTCAAGGTGCACCAGCTGTTCCATGTGACCTACGAGAAGTCCGTCAACTTCACCGTCTATCGCGCCGATCCGCCTGAGCTGGAGAAATTCAATGTGGACTTTATGAAGAAAAGCGGCAAGGAGCTGGGCCTCTCGCTGACGCCCAACGATTACGGCTGCACCATCTCCGACATTGTAAGTGGCCAATAAAAGACTGCGAACATAATAATTAGTAACGTTCCCATTCGTTGCACGCAGATACAAGGACAATATCCAGAGATCGATAGCAAGCTGCAACGCGGCGACATCATAACCAAATTCAACGGCGACTCGCTGGAGGGTTGCACATTCCCGGTGTGCTATGCACTGTTCAAGGGCGCCAATGGCAAAATATCGATGGAGGTGACACGACCGAAGCCAACACTACGCACCGAGGCACCTAAATAAGGCAAACAAGGCAGCAAGCAAGAAAACAAATTGAAATTTCATCCACCGTGTGTTGTTGTGGTTGTTTTTAGTGCCATCCGTGAATGAATGAAATAAAAGCAAATGTTAAAGACGTCAGTTCTAATTTAATAACATCTGGTGTGTTCCGTTATATTGGGTTTATTTCATGACAGGCTACCAAACTGAAGCTTATGCTATAGAGCTTGCATTCGATGCGATACGGGGCCACAGATCAGCGCATTCCTTGGCAACCGGCCCGGTGATGGCCGAGCCCTTCATTTCGCCTTTGTTGTTTACAATGACCCCCGCATTGTCCTCAAAGTATATAAACACCCCGTCCCTCCTCCTGAATGGTTTACGCTGCCGGATGACCACGGCAGGCATAACCTGAAAGCGATTAAAAAAACACGCGCGTTAACAACAACAATTCATTCACAAACATTTTGCAAGCAAGCAATCAGTCAGTAGAAAAGTACACACACAATTACAGGTGGTTGCAATTGTTTTATTGCGCTTTACACTCTGCACTCGTTTCGCACTCTTCTCCTGTTTGATTGGCCAGCAGACAAACCGTTACTTACCTTCTTTCTCAATTCAGGCTTGCCCTTCTTGACGGTGGCAACAAACATGTCACCGACGCCAGCAGCAGGCAAACGGTTCAAGCGACCGCGAATGCCGTGCACAGCAATAACGTACAGGTTCTTGGCACCTATAAAATTCATAATAGAATTATCGAATTTACAAATCCATTGCATTTGCATTCCGTTTATTACCTGTGTTGTCAGCGCAGTTCATAACAGCGCCTACGGGCAAACCCAGCGAGATGCGGAATTTGCCTCCCGCGGTACCACCACGTCCTAAATGACAGAAAACACAAATAATTAATTAAACGGCCATTGTCACTTGTACACTCCATCGTTGCATTATTGTTTTGCATTGATTCACAGTATTTAACGCGATTTATTTGGATTTAATTTATTGGAAAATACCTCTCTTCGACATTTTGCTGCTTGTTCGGAACCGAAAGGAAGTAAAAAGAAAGAGCTGGTTCGGCTATCGAGACGCAGCCAACTTAGCGTGAATCGGTATTGGAACCAGTAGCGTTGCCACACTTAGGCAAAATGAGCGAACTTATGCGACAGGATTGCCATATAAACAGTTCCGAACTAGTTATCGATTAAGAAAAATATTCGATAGCTTACGTTTTCACACAAGTAAAATGAGCTTTGTCTATACACCAACCAATTCATAATATTATAAAATAAATTAATTAATTTATTAATTCATTCATTTTATTTTATTATATTATATTCATTTTATCAACAAAAGGAAAATTTTTAAAATATTATATGTGGTATATTGGTATATTGCCTAAACAGCGCGTGTTTTATTAAAAGGTGTATAGTATTGTTTTTAGACTTCCGTTAAAAATATCGTTGTTCGGAAATATGCCAAACTTAAAAACATGTAACGGCGTATCACCATATGAGTGACCATAGATAACAACAATAATAATATCGTACAGTTTAAGCTAAAAATATAACGTTTTTAATGGGAGCATGCGGTCACACTGTGAATTGCTACAGCGCTAAAATTCCAATGAGGCTGTCGCTGACGGCTTCTTGAATCCGTAAAACAATAAACACATAAAAATGGAAGAGCAGGGCATGTTGAGTTATGTTAAAAAAGTGATACACTCACTGATCGTTTCGACTCCTCTACAAATGACAGTGGAGCAATTGAAACGCGACTACGTTAACGAAGAAGGAACACCTCTACCCTTTAATAATCTAGGCTTCAAAGACGTTGAAAGCTTTTTGCGTTCTATTCCTGATACTGTTTTAGTAAGTTGCAATATATTATCCTAACTAACGATTTTAATGGAATTGTTTAATCTGTAGGTGGAAGGATACGGGCCCATGGCCCAAGTGTTGGCCAAGAAGAACGAGAAGACGGCCCACATTCAAAGTCTGGTACAATGCCAAAAGAAACCAACCGGCGCAAAGGCGCGCAAGCTAATTAGGTCAAGATTTCCTACCCAAAGGTCTGATATAGTATTTGTAAATGAGAAGTCGAATGCAATCAGGCAATTTAACAATAATGGCTATCGTGGTCGAGGAGGCTACCGCCTAGCGGGCAGCAACAACTACAGGAACCAAAACTCAAGGCAGGTGCATCAACAACCTGCAGAAGTTCATCGAACTACCTCTCTGACGAGTTCGTTCGGTAAGTTGACCATTGCCAACGTCGACACATCCTCAGACGAGCTGAACAAGCTCGAACTTTACGTACCGGATGAGGAGCAACTAGATAAGAAGGAGGATGTCAAACCCAACCTGGATGATAACGTCGATAAGAAGCCAATTTTAACTTATCACACTGAATATTTATCTTCTGACGAAGGCAGTGATGAAGATGCCGCTCCAGCGTATGCTGTGGTAAGCATAATCATAGTATCGTTAACTTATATACCCACATATTTTATACATTTCAGGATGATGAAGTTTTGAATTACAAGTATTCCAAGGACGTAAACCACAACCGAGTGATCGATGTAAAGCCGGAAATCAAAACTGAATTAATAGAACCTAAAAAGGAACCCGTATACGCATCCTCCGACGATGGTAGCGATGGGGATGCTATTCCTGCATATGCTGTGGTAACTAAATTCCCAAATAATTTTGTTGCCTAATTTCTTAGTATTACAAATTTCCAGGACGAACGTGTTTTAAGCGTGGAATATCCGAAGGATGCTGTTCATTTTGATTATAAACTGCCCGTTCGTGACATCAATAAGAAATTAAAGCTAGATGATCGCATTAAAGTTCAGCTTGTAACGGTAACTCACATACTATCTAATTTTGTTTGTAATATAATATTGAATCTCGATTTACTCACAGGTGGCAAGTCCGCACAGCTTCTACTTTTGGATACACGACGAGGAGTACGATAAGTACAAGGGAATGTCCCACAACATGCAGTAAGTTTTTCTTTAAAGTTAGTTATTTGTCTATTAATGATATTTTAATTATATTGCAGGCGATATTACTACAGCATAGATGAAAAAAGATACACTATTCCATTGTATCTCATAATGCCTGGTCACTTGGCCGCCATTCACTCCAGGGGGACTATTTGGCAGCGTGTTCGTGTGCTAACTTTAAAAACGGGCAGCCGAAAGAATATTGAGGCAAGTATAATATTATCGCAATGGAATTGATATTGACACTTCTTTCGCAGGTGGAACATATCGATACTGGCGAGAGAATGTGGATTTGCCAGAGTGATCTTAGGTATTTATGTAAGGATTTTGCCACACTGCCAGCCCAATGTCTTTACGGAAGACTGGCACGCATTATGCCCAGACAGGGAGCATACTTTTCAGTAGATGCCAGCAATTATTTTTACGATCTCGTATCTTATCGCACTTTATGTGCGAAAGTTGAGAAAATTAACAATGCGGTAAAATATTTAATAGAAGAATTTAGTGCACAATTGTTAAATAACATAAAATATTTTAGGATAACGCCGTTCACATGATACTGGTGGATCCAGATGCTAAGCCTCAAGTCGTGAATATAAATATGATGCTCATCGATTCTGGATGGGTGCGCCGCAGCTACAATCCGTAGATACCATTATCATATTTTTAAATTTAAGATAATCGCAGTAGCTACTGTTTGAATTAAGCTGAAGTCCAAAGTTTTTGTTATAATTTTGTTAGTTAACATTATTTAGTGAATTATAAGATACAAACCTTTAAGCTTAATATTGCAAATTGAGAAGAGAGAGCAATCAGTTTAAATGAAAAAAAAAAATGATTTTGTGTTATGTTAAGGCAAACGCTGTCCTTCTGCATTTCTTTTATTAGTTTACGTATAATAAAATACTAAGTTACATAAATCGTTAAACAAGTTGCTGTCTTTCACTTGATTTATTTTGAAAATAAGACAAACAAAGACACACAAACTACCGTATGTAATTGCAAAAAGATCTCGCTCGCAACTAAATAGTATTGTTGGAAACAGAATGTTGAATTAAAAATATAATTTGCAATAAATATTCGTACATTATTCAAACTGAATCGTTATAACAATTCCCTATAAAAGACAACATTATCTATAAATGTGTGTTTTCATTTTCTTGTTGTATATGTATGTATGTTGTTTGTTTGTATGTATGTTGTGTATATATAGTTAATGTATGTTGCTTCTTGTTGTTTCTGCTGCAGTTGGTAACCGTTGAGACGACGGCAACCTGAGGTTCTTTTTTATTTATTTGTTTCTACTACTTTGTGTGTGTGAGTCTGTGTATGTGTGTGTATAGGTGTGTATGTGAAAAACTAATAGTTCAACTACTAATGCATTTCGTTAAATTTGTTTCATTTTCATTTTGTTTTTTGTTTAATAATATTGTTTTTGTTCATCTCGCTTGTTTGTCGTTTTGCTGCGTGTTGTTGTTTTTTGTTATTCATTTTGCAATGCGTATTTAAATATGCTATATAATCGCAATAATACATAATTGTTGGTTGCACTCGAGTACATAATAGCTACGCGCATTAATTTCATTAGTTTTTTCTTTTCTTTTTTGTTTGTTTTGTTTTTGGAATGCATAACGTAACGTTGTTGGTTTTGTTATTATATCATAAGTTTATGCACGTCTTTAAATGTTTAACTACAGGTGTCTGTGTGGTTGTGGTTGTGGGTGTGAGTGTCGCTTGTATTTGTATGGGTATTTGTGGGTGTGTTAGTTAGTAGTAGTAGGTCCATAGGACTAACACCTAGGTAGCAATTCAAAAGTCTATTCACTTCGTTATCGTTACAATATCGTGGGCATAAAACTTACATGTAGATTTACTACTTATATATGTATGTATGCATGTATGTGTGTTTGTTTGTTAGTCTGTCTTCTGTCTGTGTTGCAACTGTGTGTGTGTGTGTGTGTGTGTGTGTGTGTGTGTGTGTGAGTGAGTTTTTCCTATGGCTGTGTGATATCTGTGTGACTGCTTTAACTGGCTGCTGAATTTGTATCGTATAAGTTATTTATGTACTCATCTTTTTTTTTGGTTTTTAATTTTTTTTTTTTCGATTCTTATATTAAAGTTCATCACAGTTAGCGGAGCTGAAATTATGAATAATTATTGAGGACATTGTTGTGTAATACGTTTTCTATCTCATCGTTTTTTTTTTGTTTTTTGTTTTGTTTTGTTTGTTGTTGTCATTTTCTACTAAATCGCAATTGCATATATACTTGTATGTAGACTACCATAAATTGATTCATCTTTTAGGGTTTTCTTCATTTTACTAATTATTATATACGCAAGTGTGTGTGTGTGTGTTTGTATCTGTGTCTGCGTTGATCTTGTGTGTGTGAGTGTTTGTATAACTATTTGTTGTTGTTTTTGGGTTGCAAACCGCTACTCAGATGGTTGCTCGATGCGTGATCCCGGCTGTTCCAGGGCTCTTGATGATGCCTCAGTGTCATGGAGTATTGCCCTCGAATAGAGCGCGAAACTCGCCGCTTCTGGGCCTGGGGAGGCCCTCGCGTATCGTTTGCACCGGCTCAGCAATGCTCGACTCTGACCCATGCAGTAAATTCTCCTTGAGATCCATGTCACTACGAAACGAAATTAAATTGTAAGCATTACCTCATTACCATTACCTTATAGAAATACATTTTAATTTGATGAATATCTCAAAGGACAATATTAATACTTATTTCAAAAACCACTTTAATTTGGTCAGCTATAAAAAGCAAAGTAATGTGATTCTAAGCGAGCTGTGAGTAGAGAACATTAGCGATATTTATCTTGTGATATTTATTGAAATACATACAAACAAAATAACAATTATATTGTAAGCGCGATTTAACATAACAAATAATAATATGCACAAAGTTTCATTAAGATAACATTTACAACTGCGAAAATAATTCATACAATAACTTTCCTGACTAAAAATAAATATATAGTATACTTTATGGGGCGTGCCAAGTGCCACCTCTAAGCAATATTATAATACTAGCTTATATTGAGACAGATTTAATGACAACTTACTCATCTTTGCAGTCATCGGCTTCGGCGGCCAATGCATTGACCACCGCCGTAATTGTGTTTGATTCTGGATTGCTTAGTTGCTCATCCTTTTGTTGCATTATATTTGGATTTTTGCCGATCTTATTGAGTCGCTCGGCAGCCACAGTTTCCATGGTCTTGCGCATCAGCGGATACTGGTCCAGAACGCAATTGAAATGATCCACGCTCAATGAGAATAGATTGCAATAGGTTTCGGCTCGCACGCTGGCCACACGACGCGCATTGGTCAGCAAACAGATCTCACCGAAGTAAGATCCATCCGATAGTGAGGTGGCAACCTGAACAATCAAAGCAACCAAATCAATATCAAATAATAATTTGGTGAGCTGCGAACTTACCTCGCCGTTGGCCATGACAATGTCCACAACGCCCTCCTGTATGAAGTACATCTTTGTACCGATCGTGCCCTCCTTTATGATAATATCACCTGCAATCGTAAGTTAGTTTTAATACAGTTTAAGTTATGTTTGAGTAAAGATTGTTACCTGGTTGGAAAACTTCGTATTTCAGTTTGGTAACTACGTCGGAAACGAAATTCGAATCGGCATTAGCAAAAAAAGGCACTGACGCCACGAGGGACCTGTTCAAAAAACGAAGCATAGATTAGTTGGTGAACGAAAAGGTGAACGGTTAAAATTAATTGTTTGTGCGATTAGTTTGGTTGTGTGATTATTGGTTAAACACTCAGCCTGATGATGTATGTCTACAGATGCAGTAGCTAATGTTGATTGCAGTTAATGCTGCTACATTTAGATCGCCCACCTGCAATTGTAGTTGATGACATCCTCGCGCAATTTCTCGCTCAACTCGCCAAGTATCAACTCTTCATCGAAGAATTTACCCTGGTACCGATGTTCGAAATATTCCGTAATGCGTTGCCGCATATCACGCGGCAACTTGCGATAGGCCATATACTCCTCCACCTGTTTGACCTTCTCGCGATACTGCCGCCTGCTGGAGTCCAAGCTCTGTATTAGATTGGTCGCATGACCAAGGAACAATGCATAACATGTGGCGCCCGATATCATCGAGAGCATCGTCAGCCACATGTCCGTTAGTGACTGTGGTGGAAATCTGGAAAAAAGAGAACGACAATTGAGAAGAAAGTCATCGGGAGATCTCGATACTAAAGTAGACAGCAGACAAAACTCTGTTGACATACATTTTATGTCAACTACTTCTGCTATAACATTACTGTACATATCCTCTGAGATTTAAATGTTTAAAGAAGCGGACAGACAGTCAGTCAAATCTAAATTGCCCACTATTAATAACAATGAAGAACATTTACTTAAAATGTATGGTTCAAAATCATCCATTTTTGTATATCCAATTTTAAATAGTAGCTTGATGATACAATTCTTTTAGATCACTAGATATTTACCTGCCATAACCTATGCAAAGCATATGCGACATGGCCTTGAACAATGCCCATGAATACTGCTCCAGCCAATATGATTCCTGGAAAGCAACAACATGAAAATGAGTAACTATTTAGCTTAAGGATTAGAAGTTTAGAAACTCACCTGTAATTCGTTGATGGATACCCAGGAATTTGATGGAAAACCCTGTAACATTGGCACTAAGAACTGCAGACAACCGCTCCAGTGTCCGATCAAGAGCATCATGCAAATCAGATTGAAGATCCTCATGAACACCGAGGCCATATTGAGGAACTGCAACCAGAGTTATCAATAAAGAGTGCACATCAACGCAAGCCCAGCACCGCACTGTCTCTACATGTGTGTGAGTGAGTGTGTGTGTATGTGTGGGTGTCGCTGTGTGTGTGTGTGTGGGCGTGTGTGTGTGTTGTACGTATTTGTGTGTGTATGTTGAGTAGGTGTATAACAATTGTGTGTTTCACATTTAAAATACGACAAACCAAAATATATATATGTAGTATATATTGAGAAACCAAAATCGAATTCCGTTAAATTTGAATTTTTTGTTTTTTCGTTTTGGTTTTCCGGCTGCCGTTGAACGCGTCATACAAAAATACGTACAAATAATTTGCGCCAAATTTTTTCCAGAAAAGAAGCAACCAAAAAAATGTAACCAAACCACAGCCAAAAAATCAAAATAAAATTAAAACAAAAATAGGAATGATAATCATTTGCGATGTACTAAGCAACAACAGCTGGCAGTTTATACTTCTACAGTGATGCCAATAAGTATGTGACGCCTTAATGAGTTGGTTAGTTGATTTTTTAGGGTATCAGTATAAGCTAGCAGTTTGTTGCCTCGACACACACTTAAGGCTGGCTCTAAAAATGCAGAGAGAAAATCGCTATCAATCAATACAGAATTCGATAGTATGCGAAATACCATAAAAATAATAATACAAAACAATAAGTATATATTATAGTAATTTGTATGTGAGTCTAGTGTTAGGCAATACAACAGTGTGGTACAACCTGAGAGCAATCAATCAAACCAGTTTCTACATTGTTTTTTGGTTTTGTTGTAGTTGTTTTGTTTTGTTTGGTTTTGTTGTTTATTGTGCAAATCAGCTGCTATTATGGTACAAGTGCTCATCTTAACTTTTGCTCAATTCCAAAATAAGTAATACTGTAGATACTTAGCATGGTATGGAAGTAAGTATGATAAATATACATATTTAATTATGCTCACTAAGCCGTTCAAACGTTCAAATTATTCAAGTATTCCAAAGTATTATACAACGAAAAGCATTTCTGTTTTTTTTTTGTTTTTTTTTTCAATTCTCAGTTGTTAGTTCTACGTTTTCTGTACAGAATATTAAGGAACAAACCAACAAAACGTAACGAAATTAAACGAAATATAGAACCCATAACGAAGAGAGTTAAAGAGAGAGAGAGAGTAAAAATGCATTCAAGTATTCAGTAGTTTGTTTTTTTGGTTGTTGTTGTTGTGTATTGTGAGTGTTCAGGTGAACTATAAGATATGGGAAGTTGCCTGGACTTTGAAGACAGCTCAACGACAGGTGCGTGGAGGATTCTTGGCCTTTTACTTTACACAGACTTACGAAACGAAGATCGGCACGCGAATCTCAGCTGAAATCATTGTACAACGGAAAAACCAAAAGAGAAGAGAACAGAACAGAAGAGAGAACCAAAGAAAAACCCATAACCATGTAACCATAATCAAATGAACGTAACTCAACGAGGAAATGAACACGAAAAAAGAAAGATAAATTGGCAACAGTAGCAGAGTTATATATTAGTTAGCTTTACAGTTGTACAAATTAGTTGATAGTAGAATACAGTTGAGAAGAGGAGCGTAGAGCAGAGTAGGCTATAGAAGAGAATAGCGTAGCGTAGAGTAGGAACAATAAAGCGCGCAGCACAAAATGGCGCCAAAAACAAAAGCAAAAGCATTGATTACGATATCAATCAAACGGTGTATTCTAGTTGTTGTTGTTGTTGTTGTTCGTGTTCTGCATGTTGTTGTCTGTTTGTTGTTTCTGTTGTTGTTGTGACAGTAGCTAGCATACAGATAGCAAGTATTATTGATATTGTACTGTGAAGCAGCTGCAGCAATTGTAAGCGATTTTTGCATTTGCCCAAATAAGTATGCTACACAGAACGTTCAATTGTGTTGTACAGTGTTGAACACTTTTCAATTAGCAACATTTGCAGCTTGCTGCTACATTTGTATTGTTGTTGTTGTTCTGGTTTTTTGTTGTTGTTGTGTACTGTGAGTGGGTGCAGCAGTTTGGTCAAAAAGCTTACGCAAAAGCAACGTTCAAACAATTCGCAGTCGCAGCAGCAACCTTTGGCATTTTGTACAAGAGGAAGCGAGAGACTGAGGTCGAGTACGAGTTGCATTGTTGTAGATGGGTTGTTGCTGCGATATAGTAGTGGTATATATGTATATATGTAGTTGTCGGTATGCATATATACAATTCATCAATTGACTACAAATACGTTAGATGGGGCGCTATTTTACGAGTTCTATTTTACTGGCAGACCATAACATATTATTGTTACATTGGTTTTGTTTGTAATCATATTGCCAAGTGGTAAAGCAAAAAGCATTGAACAAACTATGTATATGGTATAAAAACTGATTTCTTTTTGTTTTATTGGCGTTTTCGTTATTATATTTTACATGTACAAGTGATGTTGTTTGTCATTCGCATTCGCATTCGGTTTCGGATTCGGATTCGCGTTGATTTGACTTAGAAATCTTTACCTAGGATCAGAGTTGCGTCTCGATGCAATTCACAGACAGATGTCAATTGGGTTTCTTTTTTTTGTATTTACAAATTATTTATAATAAAATAGAGAGAGAGAGCAAAAGAACTAATGCTAGTTACTACAACTAATCGTTGGCTAAGAAGAAAATCGAATCTAGACATGCTCATGCATGATGTCTATGTCTAAAAGCTTCGCCTTTCATCGGGGATCGGACATAGATCGGACATCCTTCTATAACCCACACCCAGTGAAGTGCATGAAAACCAGCTTCGATTTCACCGAAGTGCAGATACATATATGATTTTATATTTTTGTTTATTTTTTTTGCAATTATATTTTTTTGGTTTTTTTGTTGATGCGTCAAATCAAGAACATATGTATGTAGTATGTCAATCAATCAATCAATCAATCAATATGTATATAAAAAGGCAGTCTTAGAAAATTTACAGAATGTACGAACGAACATTAAAATCAAGCAAACATGATCAACGAACAATCGAACAATCGAACGAACGAACGAACGAACGAACGAAATATGCACTAAAACTCAATTTTGGTTTAATCATATCTCAAATGTGAGTTATGTTCCAACCAATAATACATAATTATAATGTCAATCAATCAAGGCTTTTTGTTTTTGTTTATCAAAAATTAAATTGGTTTGTTTTTTTTTTTCAAATATAGTGTTGAATTTTTTTTGTTTTGTTTATAGTTCTTAATAATTTTAAAGATGTTTTGGTTTGTTTTTGGTTGTTACCTTGAGAATTAGGTTGCTTTTTGTCAAGCCATCTTTGTCTTTTCTGTGCATTCTCCCTCTGCGATCAGCACTTTTTTTCTGTAGATTCTGCAGAATCTAAAAACCATATATATACACAGGTATTTTAGGCCCTCATCATTTCTAAGTTGTTTGTTTGTTAATTGTAAAATATTTTGCTGTTTTTTGTTTTTTGATTTTTGTTGTTTTGTTTTGTTTTGTCTTTGTCTGATTTCGATAAGCAAATTGTTGTTGATTTCATTATTTTACTTTTTGTTTGTATGCGAGGCGAAAATGTCATCATTAAAGATATTTGGTTTTGTTTTCAAAAATAAATACATGTGTATGTATGTAATCATAAAACAATAAACAGAGTCCAAGTTGAAGTTTCTGTTGTACGTTGTTTACTTAATTGTTTGTTTTTTTTATTTTTATAGTAATTTAATTTTTTGGGGTGACGTTGCGCAAGAAAGTGTTTGTTGTTATTGTAGTAGTTTTGTAGTGGAGAAAAAGCATTTGTTAACACTTGAAAATGTTTGAAATGTTTCTCAGTTGTGGTACTTCGACTTAGGAAAAAAAGACTCCAAAGATTTTCTGTACATAGTGCAATGAAGATTTGGCTTTTTTGGAGTGCATCAAAAGACAGCAAGAAAATCAAGATCGACATAATTAATAAAAGAAGACATGAAATTCCAAAACGTAAAGAGATATATATAACATATGTATATATATTTTAGAACCAACTGGAAAAGAAATCAAAGAATCGACCGAACTGAAGAGATGTGAAAGAAAGCAACTGAAGAAGATCACTTACTCCCCTCGCCCTGCCGCGATAGAGCGAAGGTTCAAGCGTAGCGGGCGCGACATGGTGAATAATGTTTTCGAGCATTGAGTATAGGATCGAGTATTGGAACGAATCGCGAGCGAGCGAGCGAACTGAGTGGCTGTGTGTGAGGTGTCTGTTGTTGTAATTATTGTGTTGATCTTGTTGTGGCCAGCTGGAGGAGTTGGACGTGGTCGTGGACATGGACGTGGACGTGGACTTGGGGCTTGGAGGCGCAACGCAATGCAACGCAACACAAGTTGAAAAAAACATATATATGTATATTTATTTTGGATTTTGTTGTTTTTGGCGGAAAGTACAAATTACTTGATGGAAAATTTACAAATCTGGTTGATTGGGCTTATTGTACAGCACGGCAGGAAGAATTGGTCGCATATATATCGGTACATAGAGTACACACATAATTATAGGTAATACAGAATCATGAAACAAACATAAATCATAACGCAAAGTAAAGGCACTTAAGGTGAAATCAAAGACACACATAGTACGAGTATACTAGGATCTGTATAACAACTGAAATTTTTATAGTTTGAACATTTTGCGCGCCATAAAACTAGATCATAAATGTCGAGTATTTTTCTGTTTCTGTTTTCGTTTTCGAATCTTTCAATGTGAATGAGAGAAGAGTGAGCACTTTGGACTATATAGACAACTCTCTGACCACTGTCAACTGACTGTCTGTACTAAGCCTAAACCCAGACCTAGGCTCTTTCGACTCCTTCGAACTTTCGAAATTGTTGTGTGGAATGTATTGCAGCAATGATTATACGTCGATCTTAAGGTCACAACATATTGTGGTAAAATCAAAACTGATTTGATTAAAAACAACATAATCGATAAAACTGAACTGAACAATGGACGAAATTGAAATTCAATATCAAATATCAAATATTAAGTATACGTATATAAACATTATCAAATATGACCAAAAAGAGACTCGAAAAGAAATTGACATACATAAGTAACATATATATAGTACATATTAAGTATATGTACATACATATATCGATACCTAGTTATAATATGCAAAGAAAAAGGTAAAGTGTTGCCAAAAATGAACCGTGTACTTACATAGACCTCCTCCCATTGCGATACGTAGCGCACGAGGCGAGACAGACGCAGCAGGCGAACTAAAGAAAGTAATTTAGCTAGACGCAGGATGCGCAAAGCGCGTCCGGCATGCAAGATTTGAAAAGAATCAGAGAAATCCTGCAATTTCATAATCTTAATCAAAATGTTGCGTACTGTTTCTTAAATACAAAAAACTTACTTGATTGAAAATTAAAAATATATAATCTAATGGTATCGACGAAATCAAATCGAGAAAAAACCAGGTTCTTAAATAGTGTTTAGCTATAAGCTTTGGATCCAATATTACTTGTTCAGCGTTGTCTTGTTGCATAATTCCTGTAATTGTACAAGCAAACACACATGAAGCCACACACACACAACAAATTGGTGTGATTAGAAAATTAGCACAAAACACTTGAATTTAATTATTTGCGAATTGCAAATTGTTATTAAATATATTATATCGTAGGGCGTATATAGAAGATGTTGACTGTACATTACCTGTTCTAAAATTGACTACAATATCTATTAAAAAAATAGTATCACTTAGGCAGTTGAAGGCAATCCATCGTGTGCTCAGATCATCGTTGAAGAATGATATTGCGACTGGCAGGATAATAAGATTTGCTACTAATAATAAAAGCATGCAAAGGTCCCAGTAAAACCTGTTCGAAAGAACCATTTTAAGTATATATAAAATATATATAATAATGTAGTTTTACCTGAATGAACTGCACGGGTGTATGACCCAATGTCCGGAAGTTTTCTGACGTATGCGCTCTTTGACCAAAGCCTTGCGGCTGCCAAATAATTTCATGGCCAGACGATTGTCTGTCGGCTGGAACCATGATTGCAATTGACTTTTTAGGAAATTCGCCGAGACTTTTTCCGAGACTATCGGTATGTTGGGCATTGGCTCCTCTTTCGGAGTGCCGTACAACGACACATCATCAAAGTGTACCTGCGCCATCCGGATCGAAAATGGAAAGGAAAAATCCCAAAACGCTGTTAGTATTCAATGCTGATTCAAAGCTGCGACAGCTGCCTCAATTATTAAATTACATCTACAGCATGTAATGTGTGCCCTATATATGTATATGCGAGTCGAGTAAGTGACTGATAATTGCACTTGTTCTGATTAATCTGAATAGTGTGAATGTGTCTTTATGTGAGGATGATGTCTCAGCAGCGTCAAGTGCTGTTAAGCCTAGAAGTGTTGTGAAGTCCCTGCTCTACAAGTACTAATAAAACCTTTGCTCTTGCCATTTCGGTTCCTTGGTCGCATATTAGCAGTGCCTCATCATCGAAAGCGGTGACCAGCGAGTCGGTGCAGGTGTTTTCAAATGAAATTCGCAAGTCGTTCTCATTCACATTCAATACGGAGCAATACGAGCAGCGTACTGATTCTTCGCTATCGCCGTTCAGCAAGCTGCAATAATAAATAAAGGTTGGAACACAACTATACTCTGGAAGCGATAAATATACATATTATATATATAAATTCGTACATAGTACTATATACTATATGAAGCAGCCGCAGTGAAAGTATGTTTATGTTTTTTGTTCGTTTTTTTTTTTTGCGCTGTTGTTTAATTGATGCACACGCACTTGATCCGAGCTATGTTTAGAGTAGATCCAGATCTCACCTTGCATTCGGTGATTGTCAAGGTCTCGTAGCCTTGTAGTAGTCGACACTATAAACGTCTCTGGCTCTGACTCTGACTCTGTCTCTTTTGCTCAGTGTCTCAGTTTCTGGTCGCGCTTTTGCGGAAATGTTGCCCTATTGGCACACGAAATCGCGTGGTGTATATAAGTTGTTGGGATGCCTATTGTTTGGTTAAAGTCGACACTGCGTGTGTGTTGTTGTTGCGTTCTTTCTTTATGTAGTATTATTATTTATTTATACACACTTATTTTATTTTGTTAATCTGCTCGCGGCTTACACTGCACTGCACTGTTCTATTCACTCCTCCGCTTCTCGCTTCTGCTCACACTCAATTGAGTGTAGTTTTTAAATGGGAAAGCTTCGTTTTAATTAAGCCTGATGAAGCTGATTTAATTTAATCTTCACTCGCATTAGACTAATGAATTTATTAAAATTTTTGTATTCATTTTTTTTTTTGAGTGGTGTGTTGTTGTGCTATAATTAATTTCTTTGTAATAGGAAGTGGAAAATAGGGGAAATGCACTATAGAACTGGCTGCGCGGGCAAAAACCACAAGCGAGGAGCACACTGCATTTTTGCAATATTATCACGATCGATGCCAGGTCTGGTCCGATATATATACCGTGTGTATATTCACATATTACTGCTGAACTTGACAAATTGCAGTATCAATATCGGTTTCGGTTTTGATTGCGCTTTTAATTGTGGTTTGCATTTAGTTTTTTGCACAGCTTGTAATTGAAAACGTGTTCAAGCAGCTGTTTTGCAGCAATTTGTCGCGACTTGACGACCCAAGTAGCCGGGTGATATGTGTTTGTTATTTGTTATCGTTGCCTTCCATTTGCCACACACGAGAGTGCGAAAAATTACTTTTGAGTTGTGGCCCCTCCACTCCAATACTATAGACCGTATTTTATCTTCTCCAAGTTATTACAAGCGCGCTAACCGAGCGCAACTAGCGGAGGCTATCGCAACGCGCGGCCAGCAAACGCCGGCAAACACTCCGAATACCAAGCGGGAGTCCGAAACCGAAACCGAAAACGAATCCGAAACACGAATGTCGCAGTCTTCGTGTCGTGTCGTGTCGTTCGGAGTGCGTCGTGCGTTCATATGTGCTTGTGTGCGCGTCCTCCAGCTTGGTGTTTGTTTTGTTTGCTTGTTGTTGTTGATTGCTTTACAGTTATGTTATGTTCGCTTGTTTGTTACCTCGACTTTCAATTTGAGGCAATCGATAATAAACCCGGGGCGAGATCGCGATCGCGTTGACAATCGCGATTGACATCGAGAGATCGCGAGATGCCGAAAAGGAAATTTGGCGCGTAATTAAATAATTGATCACAACCGACACTCAGCTCAAGCTACACTTATGCTCATTGTTGTTGTTGATTTCTTTTTACATTGCCAGCTGCTGTATTTTATTTTTTTTGTGATTTTATTTTTATTATTTGTACGCGTGTGTGTGTGTGGTTTTTTTTCGTAAGTTAATTTAGATTTTGCTTCAGAGTTGTCTGGAAGCTGTTGCTGAGGCGACTTGATAACCTGTTCTGAGGCACTCGCGCTGCCTGTTGCACAATAAATAAATAAAAACAAAAATGTTGTAGTTGTGTGTGTTGCGTTGCTTTTTAATTGATTTTGCGATATAACGCGAAGCATCAAGCATCGGCCGCAAATTATACCCGGACTATAATTTGTTTGCTTGCTATTCTTCAACACAACAACAACCAAAATTGACGCCAATAAAAGCACGAAAAGCTATCAACACCAAATTACCTCTAGATTTTATGTAAATGAATTGGCCTAACGGGTCTACCGGGTAGCGAGAGGCCAACGGCAACGGCAACGGCTTCGCGAACAGCACAATGTCGAAAGAAGGCACAGCGATAGATAGACAGAGATAGCGATAGAGAGAGAGCAAACAATCTAGTGCAATAAATTATAGATTCTTTATAAACGAATTGCGCGCAACTTAGTCACTGGGAAGCGAAAACTATTATGCTAATAGTGCCGGGAGTTTTCCGCATCCAAAACAATCAACACAATTTTGAATTCTGAATTTCCAATTCTCAACATCAATATCAATGTCAATATCAATTTCACGGTCACTGCTCAACTATCGATAGGTTGCACACGCGACAATCGATTGCACGCCGACGTGATCCTGCCAACCGTTTTTATTTATAAAGCGCGCGCCGTCGCCACAAGCTGAACTCGAAGTTGACTGGTCGCGGGCTTTTCGGTAATTACGCGGCCATTCCCAGAGGCCACAGCGTAACTCCCAGACTCCGAAACAGAGTCAGACTCAGACGCAGACGCTTTATGCAAATGCTGCACGATAAGCACGAAAAAAACCGGTAGACGTGAACTTAACGACGACAGCGCTTTGCATGCGTAATTCGCAAGCGAACGAACAACGGGGCAAAAACCATAACATCAACGGCCAGGCAAACTGGTAGCCGGTTAATGGCAGTGATAAGAATTGTCAAGTAGGAGGGTAAACTCACCGATCGCTGAGCTTGCTCTTGTGCCGTCGTATGTGGCGTCGATTGAAGCTGTTGGTGCACGATGTGGACGTGGGCCGTGCCGGCTGATGGTGTACACCAAAGTTATGCAGTTGCAACGATTTCAATGTTGCCGGCGCCGTCGATGCCTGTCCGGCGCCGGAGGCGTGCACGTGAGCGTGTCCCTGACCGTGGTGGCCGAGCACACCGGCGCTGGCTACTGTGATCGTGGACTCGCCAACCGCCTCATTGGCCGCCTCGGAGCCCTGCTGCGAACCGTTGCTGGACGAGTGATGCGTGTAGTCCGTGGGGGCGCTCAACTGGCGATTAAACTCGGCCTTGCGGCGCGTGATGTCCGTCAGGCAGTATTTGTTCAGATGCCCGTTGCTGGACACCGAGCTCTTGGGCGACGAGGCCAGATGTTGCGTATACGCCGTGTGTCCCTGTCCCTGTCCCTGCCCCTGATGACTGTGGGCATGTAGCTTGTGGCATGAATTGCTGCTCACGCTTAGCTTGTTGCCGGCGTTGTGCAGCAAATTGTTGCAGTTCTTGCCGCTGATCTTGGCCGCCAGCGAATGCGGCACCGGCGGACTTTTGCCCGTCGTTGGTATGGTGTTGCCGCGATACTCCTTGTCGTCACTCTCGCTGCGCACGGACGCCCGATACGCCGGAAATGTCTTCGTCTTGCTCTTCAGCGAACCGTTGAGCAGCAGCTGCTGCTGTCGCGCCGCAACCGCCGATAGCGCCGGCAACTGTTGTTGCCGTGACGCCGCTGCCGCGGCCGCTGCTGCTGCCGCCGATGAGGAGGAGGAAGTGGAGCAACCGGGCGCTGAGATGGATGCCGGCACTGGATTCGATGTGGACACCACTTGCGGCTGCAGTGAATGCTTCTTCTCAACGAGATACAGATTCAGATACTTGTCGCCCGGATGCAACGAATTGTCCGACACCGCGTTCGACTTCGAAATGATTTGACCCTTCTTCTTGGCGGTGCGTGTCTTGAGCGACAGATTGCGCAGCTTCTTGGACTGCTCCTTGATCTTGTTGGTGCGTAGAAACGATGGACTGTTCGCAATGCACTTGAAGATGTACGTCTGATTCACCAGTTGCTGCTTGTCGCTGCCCGTATCGTAGTCGCTGTTCAGATTGAGATTGAGATTGGTAAAATGCGGCTCCGACAGCTGCTGTTCGCTGTAATGGCTCTTCAGCAGTCCGCTCGCAGTTGTCGACGATGTCAGGCCAACACCGCTGGCCGCCGCTGCTGCTCCGCCTCCCGCTGCTGTTGCCGCTCCGATATCAGACGATGCTGGGGCTGCACTCAAGCTGCGCGTGTACTCGTGACAGGCATCGTACAAAGCCGATTGGCCGCCAGTGCTGCTCACACTCTGAGTGCCACAGCTGACGGGGCTGTGGCTGTAGCTGTGACTGTGACTGTGACTGTGGCTGTGATGCGATGGGCCCGAGTCGATGATGCGCAGACCGCTGCGACTGTCGCAGGAGTTTTGCTTGGAGATGCCGCTGGATAGCCGACTGCCGCTGCGTTGCCGCTGCGCGCGTGGCTCATCAAATCCCAGCTGGCCCAAGCCAGCGGCGCCTCTCAGCAGCGAGACGCTGTCGCAGTCGCCACTGCCACCGTAAACACCAACAGCGTCGTCAGCGTCCGCGTCGGCGTCGTCGTCGTCGTCGCGATCACGAACGGTCGGCTCGCTGCGCCGACTGCGTGCTGCAGCGCCAAGAGCGACTCCAACGCTGCCGCTGCTGCAGCTATGCTGATCAGCCGCCGGACTGGGACTGGGACTATTCCGCACTGACGATGAATGCGACTGCGAGTGCGAGTGGATGGGGATCGAGCCGGCTCCAGCTGTCGCGGAGTTGCTGCCCGCCTGTGCGTAGCTGAGGCTGACCAGAGACTGCCGCACCAGATGCTGATGTGAATGCGAGTGACGCTGCTGCTGCTGCTGCTGGTGATGTTGTTGCTGCTGCTGCTGCTGCTGATCGTCGGGGTACAAGTTGTCTCGGCTAGCGCTACAAGAGGCACAGAGACAAGAATGAGAACCGGGTAAATGATACAGAATGAATGGCGATAGTCGCCGGCAAACACACAAATTTATCTATTTGAAATTGGCAGAGTAAAAAAATGAAAAAGAAACAAATGTGCAGCGGGGGAATCAAGGAAAGGGCAGTGGGGTTGGAGAATGGGGCATAAAGTGGACAGAGGCTACGCTAAAGTGAGCAGGAAACGGTGTGGAAAGCACACGCCGAGACAAACAAATAAACAAAAGAACTTTGTTGTTAATTATAAATATTGATTGTGCAATTGTGTGAGTTTCTGAGCTTCCAACGAACCGAAGGAACTGAATGCTGGAGCCAGGGGCACTGGGAGGGGATGCGGTGTGGTGTGGTGTGGTGTGACATGGAGGCTTGAGCCGAACTGAACGGCTCAATGTGAGTTCATCATAAGTGCTGGGTACAAATGATACAATTTATACACAAGTATTTATAGCAATATATACAATGGGCCAGGCCAGACCAGCCGACATGCTCATCTGCTTTTGATCGCGCGAAAAATTGAACTAAATTAATGTATAGAAGCACGCATGGCACTCAGATAGAGATACAAACAGCTAGAGATAGACATATATACAGATCTATTGAGATATATACAGATACAGAAACAGCTACGGCGATACACGCTCATAAACCAAGTATCAAGTACGTACAAAACGTTGCAAGCAAATCCCGCCGCACATTGTGCAAATATCAAAGATATATAGTCCTATATGTGGTACTCTAGCAAACATAACCCTAGACCTCTTCCCCCTCCGCCCGATTCGAACGGAAGTGCTCTAAATCAAATTTTCCTAAAAGCAAACTGATAAGATAAGAGCCGCCCGCAATACAGCAGTCTGCGTCGCACACTCATTTGCTAGACATGCCCCCGTGAATCGCCCTTGCCCCCCGCCTCGACTTCGTAAATTATACCACGTTTGTACAATATTGCTGAGTAACAATGCAGAGCAGATCTTGTAATTTAGATAGAGGTAATAGAATAATAAGTTGCCTTCACAGAAGCTTATGCAAACGTGTAAATTCATTTGGTTCTTGAATGTTGATAAAACTAACAAAGGAAGATCAACAAATTATAATTGGGTTAGAAATCCAATTCATCATTGATGTTACTCACTTCAGAATAAATCTGTGAAAATAAATTATAGTTGAAAGTCATTAAACAAATCCTCTTAATTTAATTATTTTTCTCGCTGATACATAAATGTTTTAAAGCAACTAAATTCTGATGTACTTTGGCAACATAATAATGATCAATTTATAGCATATATTTCCTCTGTCACTTTATAAAATGTTTCTCCGATTTTACTTTTAGAAACTTCCATCGATATTAAAATGTTGATACTATATTAAAGATCCTCGCAGCCTGTGCTATTTGAAAGTTTGTTTGGTTTTAAAAACTACTTAAGCTTTAACAATAAATAAATACATTAATATTAAAGAGTTAAATCACAGCTGTGACTCGTGTAACTATGTTTATGTAAATCAGTTGTTCTACTCTTAAAAATACATATTATTCGATTTGTTTACTAAAAATATTGTCAGAGGTCATAGCCTTAAATCCATTATTTCTAATCTCGAATAATTAAATCCCATATTTAAACTCGCTATTTTCTAATCTGGCAAAAGTTTCCTTTCCAAATACTCTCGACTATGGACTGTAAATCCTTGTTTATTGTTATGCAAATCGAGCCTGGCAAAACTGTATAAGGTCGAATGGTAGCTGAAGGTAGAAGCTTATAGAAATTTGCATATTTTATCGTTATGCACCGTTACATTTTCAAGGGCAAAATGTGGGCCATGCAAATGGGGCGAAGCCCACTGTGCGCACTGGACGTGAGGTGGCTATTGTTGAAAAGAATGTTGATGAAAATGTATGTACGCATGTCGAGGTGTACATACTTAGATACAGCCATACGCCAGGGCAGACTGCTATGATGCATAGTTCGAACAAAAGAAAGAACAATTCAAACGCTGCTCTAATAAGTAAGTATGTGTCATGTCAGTGTGCGTGATACGAGTCTATATCAATCTATATATGTATATTCGTATGTGGACAAATTGTGGCAGTTATTCAAGAGGAGAGAGAACACAATGCTGGTTGGTTTGGTTGGTTTGCTGGGTTTGCTGGCAGTGGTGCTATCGATGGGTTCTGTCTGCTTCAGTCGCAATCTCAACTCGTTTGGCACGCAAACGAGACGGACACATCTCTATTTATTTTGTTAGATTTGTTCTGTACTTTTTGTTAGCCAAAGTGTCAGCAAATGCAAATATTTTATTAGCAGCGAGTGTGTGTGTGTGTGTGTGCGTGTGTGTGCGCAATTTGAGTGCAAAAATCGAACCGTTGAGCAAACTAAAATCAATTTCACTCAATTAAGTGCTCACGCCATGCAGCAGGGCATCGCATTCGCAACGAGAACACACACCAAATGCAATTATCTGAATTTGAATTTCAATTCGAATCGAAATCTAAAGCTATATTTGAATATGAGTTCGAGTTCGAGTTTGAGTTTGTGTTTGATAGAGAGCTGGCAAATATTTGCGCACGTAATGTGCATTAGCAGAATGACTGTGCATTTGGATTTGGGCGCACGAAAGCCCTTCAAACGGCAGCTAGAGATACAGATACAGATACAGATACAAATACAGATACATTTGCAGTTGCAGATACTTTTACAGATATACCCGCTTTAATCCGCTTTCAAGTTCAACTTGAAATGAAAGCGACAGCATCGCACTACTTAGGCCCCAGCATCAACTTCAGGTTTAGTTTTGGGGCTTGGGTTTTTTATTTCATTTCGATCTTTTGTTGTCAATTTTATTATGTATTTTTCATTTGGGCTTCGCAGTACTCGAATTACGTATGTCAAGTGTTGCGGACACAAAATGTCGTTAGGCTTTTGAAGGCCCGAAGCCGCATCCGGATCAAGAGCATTGCCAAGTGGCTGGGCAGCGTCCATCGTCCATCGTCCAGAGGTCCAAGCAAGTGCCCACCTTAGGGCAGATAATATGATTGGGTGTGGAGCCTGCTCCAATGTCAACTTTGGCGCATTGGAGACACTTCTCGAGTGGCGGGGACCCTTCACATTGAGCACGTGCTTGCATCCTCGGGGCAATCGGATTTGTCTTTTGATGGCGATGCCGCTGCCGCTGCCGATGTTGATGCTGATGCTGTTGGTGATTGTGCTTTGTGGTGTTGGAGGGGTGTTCAGTCAGGTCTCGGACTCGGTCGGACTCTTGCGTCACAGTGAGGCCCCCCTTTTAAATACAATACGACTCAATTATTAATTCAAAAGCCAATTGAAGGCATTAAGCGTAAATTCGAGAAGCGTAATTGCGCCCGGTCGCTGCTGCGGTTGCATTCCATTTCGTTTATCGAAATTATATCAATTTTACAGTAGCAACTGCAACCCACGAGGCGACGGGAATATATATGCCATATAATGGAGATACATACGAGTATTCGCACAGGCGAGGGAAGAAGCATAAGTTTGATATGCTTAGTTCAGAATGGACACGTAATTACTTAAAGCAATTATTTATTCATTGTTGTAATTGGAAACTAATATTAATATATTTGTATTTATAAAAGGCAATTAAATAGCTGTCCATTTTTAAGTATTACAGTTATCAGACCATATTATAATCCCTACTTGTATATTATTAGATATGTCAATAAAACTATATTAATAGAGATCGCAAACTTCTTCAGTAATTTGCCTTTTTCACTCAATCAGTTATCAAATCAATAGAGCTCTCTGTGTCATAAATAATTATTTATGGAACAGTTACATTTCTTTTTGCAAACAAAAACTTGTTTATTAAGAAAGTTTGATTTCAAAAAGTTCTGCCCACCCTCGCAGAGCTGTCGAGTAGCCCAGTTTCGGGCACGAGTTTGTGCGAAGAAACCACAAAGCAATTGCCCTGCTCTAATTTTAGCAAAAATATTCATAAGTCTATTATTAATTATGTAGGTCTTGAACTTTGCCACATTTGGCAGCGTCGAAGCTTGTGCAACATTCCGCATAAGTATATTTTTAAACAATTGCGCAAATTGATTTGTTAATTGCAATACAGTGAAAGGAAAGCAGTTCGAAATTTAAATGCATATATCACAAATGCAAATGGATATTAAATGAAATCGAACTGGAAATGGCAATGGCAATGCGATTGCAAATGGAACAAACAAATTAAGTAAATGAAAATCAGAGCTAAACATGCCACTCAATTTTCATGTTTTAGTTGTACAAATGTTTACAGTGCGCAAATCACATTTACTGTCATCGTCTCTGATTGCACGTCGATTCGATTCGAACGCAATTTTGATATTGTATAATTGATAATTCAATTAGCTACGTTCTGGAGAAGCTGTGTACATTTATAATTGAGACACCTTACTCAATACTCCGTACTCAGATAGTTAGTTAGTCAGTTGGTTATTTAACTAAAACCGGTTTCGTGGCGCACACAAAGGATCAATCAGTCGACAAGCTAAATTTAAATGAGGCATTGTCAAGTTCTACTGCGATAATTAATTGGAATTTTTCGGTTATTCTGCCGAAGGTCAGCAACTACAATAGGTATAATGGAGACATCTATAAAAAGAACCATCAGTTATTTCTGACACAACTGGATATTAATTGGGGGAACTTTCGCATCACACACATCAAATGTTGTGTGTGCGAATGTATGTTTGCAAAATTGAGCTGAAAATACAATAAAATCAACCGACATGCCAATTCAAAAGTAATGTCATTGATCTTAAAATTAAATTACTGTGAAATATGGAAATCTAAAATATGACCAGACGCCACAAAAACATATGGCGAACAGGGCGGTTGACGACTGGCGGGGTTGCGGGTGGCAAAGCAAGCTTTAAACACGAGCAATTAGTTGATTAAAGCAATGAATTATTATTGTATTTAAATATTTTGGATACGAGTATATTACGAGGTTCATTGGCATTCGCATTGGCAAAAAGGGACAAAATATTAATGCAAATAATAATGAATATACATTGAGAAGAGATAGAGGGGAAGAGAGGGTTAGCAGAGTGCGTCATACAACTATTAAAAATGTAGATAATTAAGAAATTCATTTTAACGAGAAATATTTTGCATTTTGTTTACTATTTAGTAATTGAAAGTAGCTTGCAAATAGGGGGAAAAACAGGAAGACAGCAAGTTAATAGTAGCATTAAATGTGTGGTGGGACGTTCGGTAGCAAGTACATAATAGTAGTAAGTAGTAGTAGTAGAGTAGTAGTAGTAAGTAGTAGAATTAGTAGTAGTACTTTTAATTTTAGTAGTTTTTTTTTTTGATTAGTAATAGTTGAAAGGTAGAGGCAGAGAGTGGCTATTTGAAATTTGTCAGTACCTTAACTGATGATGTCAGTTGTACGCAAAATTAGCTTCCACAGCGAAATACTTATTTGAAACTCAATCGTTTATGATCAAATGTTTCACGCTGATACTTTTGGTTTTCGATTTCGATTACGATTTCACTTTGTTTCTTTGATTTTGATTTTGTTTTTGTTTTTGGTTGCAAAACTTGTTTTGCTTGCGCTTCTGTTTTGGATTTTTTTATAGTTACTTTTTGATTGTTTTCTGTTTGTTTCTTTTTTTTATGTTTTGTTCATTTCAACTTTTGTACTTTTAAGCAAGTTTTCTGTAAAAACAACAACAACAATGACAAACATAAATTCAAATGTACAATTCTTTACCTAGAAATTCAAAATGAAACGGAACTAAACGAAACGAAATGAGATTGGTAATGAAACGAAATGGAATTAAACTAAAAGTAAAACTAAGTTGATAAGCCGGAGTCCAGCTTCCATCATTCCTGACGAGGTGCCAATTTCCTTTCTAATACAATGTGGAATCTGGCTGGCCAACACAGACACACGTAGTACTCTATGTACATGTGTATGCTAAGAAGTGTGATTGTATTTCGGTGTATGTGTGTGTGTGTGTTTTTGTGTGTGGGTGATGCTGTCAAGAGCATATAAAATGCTGTAACTAGTTCAATTGGAAACATCGAGATTTCCACACACAAAAACGACCAACAAAATGGGTTTATCTATTGCTCTTTCCTTGTGTCTGTCTGTATGCTATGTACTTGTTTGTATATTTGTGTGTGTGTGTGTGTGTGTGTGTGTGAGTGGAGGCTATGTGCAGGCAACAGCAACAACGATAACAACACACACACAAACGCGCGATACAGATGCAAATGCAAGTAGCATGTATGTACATAGAAAGCCGAAATTCGGTCAGTGGTTTAATCATTGAAGTAAAAGCGAAAGCTTCCGCTGCTGCATTGATGTTGTCGTTGGACATGTACATGGATAAAACCCACACGAACACTAACACAGAACAGACACACACATACGCAGACGAACACATGTAGGACAAGTAATTGAATGGCGCCTGTGTGTATGCAACGCTTTCTGCACACTACGAACAAGTGCACTCAACGTACTTTGACACTATTTTGTCGAACGCTTGCTCATTGTTGGCGCTTGCCGATGTTCGAGTTGGCCATTGTTGTTGCTGTTGCTATTGTTGCTATTGTTGGCCGCTTGGCTTTTAATCTAGTTTCGTAATTGCATTGACTAAGTGACGGATGACTGCCCCCAGTCGAGTCCAGCCTCGCCTGCCTATCAGCCACGTTCCGTCTCCTGTTCTGCCGCTGCTCTTTGGCCCCATGCACTGTGCTGCTGGCATTTGTATTGGATTCGATGGACGGAAATCAATTGCATTGTGCTCTCAAGCCAAAGGAAATAAGCATAATGGAGCAAATAAGAACTTGTACACATTCAAACGTAAGTGTCTGCTGCCCACTCACACACACACACACACGCACACACACACGTACAGAATTAGCAACAACACATGAACAACAACAGTAACATCAACATCAACATCAACAACAACATCAACAATCAATACCAACAGTTGAACTAAACAAGAAACAAACAAACAAACGAACGGACAAACAAACTCAGCAGTCAAACGATAAGAATGGGAAAATGTTGAATCAAAAACGAAAACGAAAACGTAGACGAAAACGAAAACGGAAACGGAAACACAAACGGAAATACATTCATATAAATATTTTAAAATGTGCACATACACATGTAAGCGTGTAGATGTGTGTGAGTGTGTGTGTGTGTTCTGGGCCAAAAGGTGTTTGCAGGATGTTTCAAGTCCACTAAATTATTTACGGTCACACTTTTTAAATATTTAATGAAATGTTGGGATTTCTTATTCCATATTATCTCCATCCACATTGAAACATCCACACAAACACGCTCACACACACACACGTACGCACACGCACACGCACTGCATGTATATGCGATACGTAATGTAACGTAACGGAACGTAAGGTAATGTAACGTAACCGTCATACGTTAAATGAACAACAATTTGTAATACGGTATATTATTATGGTTTCAAGACAATTCAAAATAATTGCATACCGTTGGTCGTTGGTAAATGTTCCAAATGCTCCAGGACCGCTGACTCGGCGCTGTGTGTGTTTAACGTGCATTTTCTTTTAGCTACACACCCCCCACACTCTTCTTCTTCTTCGTCTTCTGCTTCTTTGCCCCTCTTAGTAGCTCCGCCACATGGAAACGGCGAAATTGGTTACCGTTTATCGTTTATCGTCGCTCCTCCGAAACGAAAAATACAACTTTCGCCTTCCTTCGTGCTTCTCCCTCGCACACACTCGCATGCAGGCACACTCCCACACACACACACACTCACAGCGAGAAACTCACTCTCAGCTGCTGCTGCTGCTGCTGCTGCTGGCGTTGAATTTGTATTATGCTTAAATTGAAGTTGTTGTTGTTATTGGCATAGAGCAAACGTCGTAACGCCTGGCGCAATTCGGGGACTTATCATCATATGCTCTGCCGCTGCATATGGTAATCGACAGCGTGCGATTGTGTGTGTGAGTGTGTATGTTTGTTTGTTTGCTTGTTTTACCCGTGTGTGGGTGTATATCTGTCACTTTCTATCTTGCTTGCACTAACTCCCCCTTCTCACTCTCTCTCGCACTTTTTCACTGCTCAGTCGGTGCTTCGGTAGGTGCAAGTTCCGTTTCGATTTTTGGCATTAACTAATACATAAACAAGTACACGACGATGACGACGACGACGACATATACGGACACATAAACAAAATAATTGCTTTTCGTTGTTGTTGCTTAGCTAGACTCCTCTATCGCTGTATAGCTATCTCACTCACATCGCCCGCATGCTGAGCATTATTTGAGTGCGGGGAAATTTTCTGCTCCTTCACTTTTTGTTCCGTTTTTTTTTGTATTCTTGTTGTTAAGCGGCGCTTGTTTTTATTGTTTTACAGTTATACTGTTTTATCGTTCACTTATTTAGCACTGCTTTTTTCCACAGAGAGAGTGAGTGTGTGTGTGTGTGTGCGTTTTGTTGGTGGGTTATAGTTATAGAGAGGTGTTGAGTAACGTAGGTTGCTTGACTGACGGTCTAAAAGGTAGTCTCTAAAATAGTTAACAGCACTAGTTGTATTGCTTATGAGTTGGTTGGGTTTGGTTTGGATTTTGGTTTTTGGTTTTGAGGTTATGTTGAACGCATATGTTGACTACAGACTAAAAATATTTTAATACCATATGTTGCTATTATTTTCAGTAGGCGCTTGTTATAGTGTTGTTTTATACTATATAATGTAGTTCTCTTTTCTTTTTGGTTTAATGTTATCGTATTCGTGTTCGTTTGTACTTTGGATTATATACGTTGTTTTATCATCTATGGGGCTGTGAGTAGCGTTATTATTATATTCCTCTATTTTTTTTGTTGGGCTTTTAGGTGGAGTTCTTTAGTTGTTTGTTGGTGGCGATGACAGGCGGGGCGAACTGAACTGAACTGAAGGATGGTGGGCAGGGCAGCAGGCAGGGAGTACACAGAGAGTTTGGTAATATTTTTGTTTATTTCAGTTATGTCACGATCGTTATTTATATGTTTAGAATATCACAAAGAATGGCTGCAATCGAGTCACTTTCGTTTGCGTTTCGTTTGCATCACTTAAATATAGTTATGAACTTATTATGTATTATCCAGGCGAACGCAACAAAATATGCTATGATTCCGTTTCTAGTTTCTCCACTCCTTCACCTTGTTCTGGTCGCTCTCGTAGTAAATTTAATGCTTGGTCTCGTGGTCGTGAAAGTTTAATGAACGCAACGAATTTTGCGGTCTTGTGGAAAGTTGTGAGTCAAGTTAAGGCGTTATGGTGTTACCATTACTTATACATTTATACGTGTATATGTAGTAGCTGTAGCTTTAGCTGTTGTGGTCCTGGGGACGGGCCTTAGTTGAAGCCGGGAGCTGGGATGCCGGGGCGTGGCCGTAAGCCGTGTCCTGTGTGCCGTGTAACGTAAGAAACCCAACGCAGGTAAATTTGCTTATATATGTATCTGCTGTATATGTGTATATCTCTCTAACTGTAGTCTAGAAAGTAGCACAAGCAACACGCGAGCCAAATGAAGGCGTGAGCTTTTCTTGCCGGCACCAGAGGCAGAGGCAGCTGAAGCGACAGAGACGACTGCGTTGTCCTTCTCCTTGTTGTTCTGCACGTTTTTACTTTAGCTTTAATTAGTGCATTAATTTCTTCTTCTTGCCGTGTTTTTTCGCGTTGTCTTTTCGTTATGTTCTAATTTAGGCCTAGGTTGAGTTTGGAGTTGAAGTTGAAGTTCGTTGCGGCTTTATAAAAATAAATCCATATATATTTAGTTATATTCTAAGCAATTTGTATATAGACATACATATACAGATATATATGTATATATGTGTATAGAGAGAGGCAACTACTTGGTAGTTTTATTAGTCGTTAAGTGCGTGGTTGATTATATATGTATATTCAATTTGTTTCGCTACATGAAGAAGACGCTTGTCCTACAAACTACGAGGTTTCCTTTAGCTCTAGCTCTAGTTATATCAGTTAATGCATCCAGTGTTGAACAATTCGCGTAACGGCAACTACATTATATAAATAGCATCGATATATATAGGTGTATATTTAGGTATGAATGTTTTCGTTTTTTTTTTCGGATTTCTGGTATATAACGTCTCTATAGAATGTATTCTATTATTTGTATATAGTTTTTTGTTTTTGGTTTATAGCACTTTTCTCTTTGTATATAATATAGGTATTTTAAATAATTATAGCGAAGGTGTTTGTTCTTGTTGTATATTTTTAAAAGTAATTCGTTCTTGCTAAATTTTGTTAATTATATCTTTAGTTGATGTTAATGCTTCTTCTATCTTCACTCACTTTGCGCGTGTGTCTGTGTGCGTGTGTGTCTGTGTGCGTGTCTATTTTAATTTGCTCAATTTCTTTGTTGCAGGTACATTGGTTGTGGTTTTTCTGTTGTTTTGACTTTTTGGTTTTTCTATTTTTTTGGGGAGTTTTGTTTAGCTCGCTTTTAGGCGTTTCCGGGGCGTTGATTAAATAATGCTGAACTTGACGTTGGTTTTGCTTTTTGAATAGTTTGCTTTTCGTTTCTGTTGTTATTTCAGTTATTTCGTTATTATAAATTTATTTTATAATTTTTTGAAGTCCTTCTATTTGATTATGTAATTATGCTTGGTCTCTTATTGAATATTGAACTGCGTTACATGCCATTTTTTCCGTCCTTCCTTCCTTTCAGCTGCTGCGGCTGTTTGTGGTAGTTTCGTTTCGTCAATTGTGCGAAAGGACATACGTAAGTAGTTCGTCATCAATATTTAGCACACTCACACAAACACACACGCGCACACACACACTATGCCACGTATGTGCATACATAATTTATTTGCGCCACACTGACACACTCACTCACACACAGAGAGAAACGCAGCGATTGCCCCACTGTGCCTGCAAGGGTATGTGTTTGAACGTTCGTGCGAGTGTGTGTGTGTGTTAATCTAGTGAATGGAACATCAAACGTTTGACAAGTTTTTAACAAATTCTTTACGCAACACAATTGACCTGAACGGACGACACACTCACACACGCTCACACACAGAGGGGCCGCAAAAAGACGTTAAGGAAAACGGAACAGAAGAAAGTGCACGTTAAATCAATGCTTCTTTTGACCTCTATTACATTTTCGTTCGCCTTCGCTTGCGCCTTCGCTTCGTCTCCTGCTGCCACCTGGAACTTTTCTTCTTTTCTTTTCTTTTCTTTTTTTTTTTGCTCCCTTTCAATGTTCTGTGTTACGGCACAAGTTGGCAGCGTGTTTCGTTTTCTCTTACGTTATTTGTTCACGTTTCTTGGAAAATATTTAATGCGATAATCGGATTGTTCGCGATGTGTTTTAATATTATCACAAATGAATTATGAATTTAGGCGTAATGTAGTTAGTATTTTTTGCTCACAGCAGCGCTCACTTATTTATTATACTATGTACTTTCTATGGAAATCTCTTTACATAACGACTCCTGGTACTGTGTGACTGACTGTGACTCGCTGCTCTGCTGTGCTGTGTTGTGCTGAGCTGAGCGGAGAACACGAGACACGAACGAACTCAGCGCGACAAGTGAATCTTCGCATGGCACTCTGCCACTGACGTGCGCCGTGAGCCTGTAAAATTTCGCTGAAAATCGATAAGGATACCAGCACAGCAGCGCAACGCAAAGTCACCAAAACTAAAAGCACAACACAATGAAAACGAGAGCGAACGCAGCCAGTGAAAGTGCACATGTACTGAGTGTGCCAGCACAGTGGCGGCCAGTAAAGTGGACACACTCCTGAACAGTGGTGGCAAACGTTCATATTTTTATTATTGTTCCTATTTATTTAAAGGCGACATTGAAGAAATTGTTATACCAAATTGGGAATAGAAGAGTAAAAATATAAAATGATGTTAAATAAGTAAATTATTAATATAAAATTTGATAAGTAGTTTACAAAATAATTTAATTAAAATCTCTGTGGCTATTTAAGTAATATTAATCTAACCCTAGCGTTAGGATAATTTGGTGCTATTACGGCTATTTTTTTTTTTAATAGAATACAAACTATTGTTTCTGCAGTATTTTGCCTTTCCTTGCCACACACATGTAACACACTTTTTGCCACCAGTGTGCACTCACTGAGCTGAGCACACTATAACTATAGCCTGCGAGTGCGCATTTGTTTGGCAAGCTTTCGCTTTTGCTCAAAGTCCTTGCGCTCTCTCTCCGAGTAGTTGCTGTCATCAACGTAATCGTCTTCGTTGTTGTCGTTGCCGACGTTATCGTCATTCTGTGACGTTTGCTCATGCAAAAACAACAAACAGCCGAAGCGAGCCGAGCCGAGCGAGAGACGAGCGCAACGACAACAACAACGACAACGAAGTGGCAGCGGTTTGGTTGCCTCCTTTCGCTTTTGTGTTTTCGCTGTGAATGAAAGTTCGAGCGCATCAGCTGGTAGGGCTTTAACATATTCTCAATTGCGCTCAACAAACGACGACCTGCCCGACCTCCGGTCCTACCCCCCACCATCCAACCAACCAACACAATCGAACTGATGGCGGCAACGGCGGCCAAGTAAACAAATACATGTGCGCAGGGCGGCGCGCACATGTTCAACTTCAGCTATGGCAACTGTGGCTGTAGTAAGGTCAGAGCGGCGCGTGTCCTTACTGTGCGTGCTGGCAGTAAGCACACAAGGCGTCTTTTTTGGCTTTATGTATTTAATGAATAAAGGCAACAAACAGTGTTAAAGCTAAAATTAGAACACAGGTAAACGGTGACTTTGTGACGCTCCCCGATCCTCTCACATTGAAGTTGCCAAAGAAAAAGGTTTTGGGCAACTTGAGTGATGGCAAGGCCTGACACTGGCCGGCAAACCAACGCCGTATATTTCCATCGCTGTCACGCGACACAATGCAGATCTCTGCAGCACGCAACTTATCCTCCCCATGCACCTCCAGCTCTTTAATTACTATCTGGGCAGTCCGCTGGTTGTAGGCATAGTCCGCCTGATGCAGCAGCTCGTTGCTGCCGCTTCGCACGTACACATTAAAGTCTGCCACGTCTGCTATGCCAGAGACGAACCAGCTGAGTGTCAGATTGCCTGCCTTGGTACTGCAAAAATAAGGGCATAAATTACGTATACGTTGATCGAAAACTGTTGGTTACTCACGTTTTCACCTCGCGGAAGCGCACATCCGTCAGCTGCTCGTAGTCGATGCCCCTATAAAGTTCCCTTTCATCCTCTCGGCAGTTTAGATGCTCATCTTCCACCTGCTGCAGTCGCATCTCCTTCGACTGCCTGGGAGACTGGCAAATAACGTTGCGCAAATCCTCACCAGGCGTCGCCTGCTGCAGCATGTAATGCTTCAAGGGTCTCAAATTGCAGCCGCAATGCAGAGGATTTTCAGAGAGCAGCACTTCACTGCCATTCCTCATGCTGCTAACCAACGATGCCGGAATGTCCTCCAGACTGTTGTTTCTGATGTCAACATATTTCAATGACTGCGTCTTCTCAAGACTGGCAAAGGGCATATGATAGATTTGATTATGCGACACAATCAAGCTGCTCAAGTTCTTGGGTAGATCGAATATATGCTCCTCGGACATCAGATTTGACAGCTCGTTGTAGGACATGTCCAACAGCTGCAGCGACGTAAAGTTGGAAACAACTCCACGTCGCAATTCATTGATTTGATTGTGCGAGACATTTAAATGGACCAGCTTCTTGGTACCGAACGTAATGTCATACGTTAGCACTGGCATTTGATTGTAGCTCAGGTCCAGATACCTCAAATTGTAGGGTATATACTGGTGTGATGGAAATGTTTTCTTTGTCACAAAACTAATGCGATTGTGACTCAAGTTTAAAGTCTCCAGACTAAGCAAGTCATCCAGCACACCATTTGTCTTGTTGTCCAACTTGGTAAGGAAATTGTGGGACAAGTCCAACGAGCGGAGCGAAGGCAATCCAATGAATATGTCATTTGGCAACTGTTGAATGCCATTCGATGATAAATTGAGTGTGAGTAGCTGTAGAAGTCCCTCGAAAGCTCGTTTACTATAAACGAATTAGATAATTAGACGATAAACAAGTAGAAGTGAATAATGCTTACCTTATGTCATTTACTTGATTGTTGTAAAGATTGAGCTCAAACAAAACTGGCAGCTTGCCAAATGCACCCTTCTCCAGCACGCTGATATTATTGTTCTAGAAATAGATACATGGTTTCTTAAGATATTAGTTTATATCAAAACAATAAAATATGGCCAGTTTCCTTGGCGTTTCTATAATTGTTAATTTGGCAAATTCAAAATCATCTCTATCACAGCTAGTTTGATGTTAAATCCAATAACTAATAATAATAATGTTCATAAATATTTTCTAGCCAAATTTTGTGATGAAATGAATATTGTCAGCACAAATAACTTTATATATACATATATATAAGTACTTACTTCCAGGTAGAGGTATTGCAGCGTGGACATGACAGCGACTGCTTCCATTGGCGGCTGAGTAATGCCGTTGTTCTGCAGGAGTAGACGCTGCACCACAAGCAATCCCGTAAAGCTCTGTCCATTCAAGCTATCTCCAATCTGATTATAGCTCAAATCCAAGTAAATTAGTGAATTCATAACAGGCCAAGTACCCGCCGGAATGGAGCTAATGTTATTATGACTCATGTGCAGCTCATTCAACGAAATCGGCAATTGGAATAATTTCTCCAGTTGATTGTTATTCAGATACAGTTGCCGCATGCTAGTCAGCTTGGCCAGCGAGCCACGCACTACGGAGACTAGCTTATTGTAACTGAGATCCATCTCCAGAAGAGTTGGTAATGTGCCAAATGTAGAAGATTTAATCTCTTCCATGCTGTTGTGAGCCAGGTTGATTGAACGCAGTGAAAATAACGTCTGAAAGACGCCGTTGAATATGGAGGAGATATTGTTATGGGAAACATCAATTGTGTGCAACTCATACAGCTTGGGGAAGCAGTTCTTGGGTATCTGAGTGATGCTATTATGGGATGCATTCAGCACACGCAGACCAGACATATTTTGCAAGGGAACCTGTTAAATATAAATCGTTAAATTCAGTAACAAAGCTGGTATAATTTGTGACCTACATGGGCAAGATTAGTCAGTCTATTGAAGCTTAGTTGAAATTCGGTTGCAAAGGTCGTTTCATCGAAACTGCGGCGCGAAAAGTTGGTAAGCCGATTGTGCGATAGATCTAGGACCGTAATATTAACGCAGTTCTCAAAGGCTGCCGTTTCAATTAACTCCAGCGCATTGTGCGACACATTGATGACTGCTTGATAAATGTCTTTGAAGGAGTTCTTCTCAATTTTAGTAATGTTGTTCTCAGCCAAGTCCAGCAGCTGTAAGAATAAGAAAAATTAATCATACAATTGAAATTGTAAATCATATTTTTCACCCACCTCAACGTAATTCATTTGCGTGAACATCTGATACTCAATCTTCTGCAGCTTATTGCGGGCCAAGTCAATTGTACCAATGCGTGCCACAGATCCAAAGGTGCCGCGTCCGACTTCTTTAATGACATTATCGCTAAGGAAGAGGCGTCGCAGAAAACGCATGCCACGGAAACTATTCGCATCCAATTTGGCTATGTTGTTGTGCGACAGATGCAGTACTTTGAGTACTGAATTTCTGGCAAAAGTGCCACGACTCAGTTCGTTGAGGGCATTGTGCGAGGCATTGCACCAGCCCAGCTTGGTCAGATCAGAGATGTGTTGAGCCTCCAATTTCTTGATTTTATTGTGACTAATATCCAGCACTTCTAATTCGCGCAGATTCTTGAATTGATTGCGTTTAAGGTTCTCCAGTTGATTGCCATGCAAGTCCAAGGTCTTCAGTTTGCGCAGAGGCTGCAAAGTCTCCACGGGCAAATCACTTAAGCGTCCATTTGTGAGACGTATAGTATCCAGCTTGTTACTAATCTCCTGTCCAAAAAAGAGATCTTTCGGTAGTTGTTCGAAGGCATGTCCATCAATTTCTATGTAGCTAGTCTTGCCCAGGATCTGTGAAATAATCGATTGCTGAAAATTTGCTCAATTTTAGTTGCCCAACAATTACTTACGCCAAAGCCCAGCGGACCAACTTGACTGAGATTTGTGTGAATCAATTGCAGACGCTCCAATGTGTTGTTCATGCCATAAAACACATAATCGTCGATGGTGGCCAGCGGAGTCTCCTCAATAATTAACACTCGCGCCTTGATATGTGCAAAGAGCGGGCCAAAAAGACGCACTAAAACAAACGCCATAAATTATCAGCAGACTTCCGAAAGTTGTAAATGAAATCGGCTTACCAAAGTGTCCCTTGTAGATGGTTAACTCCTCAATGGGCATCTCCAGAGATGCTAAATTTTGCAGGGCCACTGAGAGAGTGGCCAAATTGGTGTTTTCACAGCGCACAAAGAGTCCATCGTCACTGCCCTTGGTGCACAAGCAGGGGTACAAGATTTGAGGTCTGAGCGGCAATGAAATTAATTAAATTGTATAATTTATATGCAATTGTTAGAAGCTTACTTCTTGGGACACTTGTATTCGGGTTCGCCATAAACGTATTCAGTGCAGACCAAAGCAAATAACTGCAGCAATAAGATAACGAGTATGCGCAGGCGTAGCTGAATCATGGTCTCGGCTTGTTAACTTGTTATTCCTTTGTTTGTGTGTGAAATTGTTGTTGTGGTGTCGTCAGCGATTGGTTTTAGCCATGGCAAAGAGCGAGTTTGTTGCTTAAGTCTCTTGATTTAACAAAAGAAATATAGCGTTCGATTTAATTGAACCACATTAACGCGTTTGCTGGAAAAACAAAACCAGAATTAACCAATTAGATCAATGCTAGAGTTAACACAATTAAGTATTAACTTTTTCTTTTGTTCACTTTTACTTTTTAAGCTGCGCTCGCGCAACAGGTTCCGCTTGTCTTTATCTCTGCTTCGCAACTGACTTCGTTCGCTTCAGCTGACTTTGGTTTTACGCAGTTGTTTATTAAGTTGATTAATTAATTCGCACCAATTTTTGGTCATAATCGAACACAAGTATACGTTGAGTACGTATTTTACAAATTGCAAATATTTATCTTAATAATGAAAACAAAAAACTGCAACGCGCTATGATTTTTAAACCCAGTTGGCAGCGCTTAAGTTGTCGAACCGATAGTGCGTATATCGATAGACGTCACATGCATCCGTGTACAGACGGCGACAGCACTGCAAAAGCAAAATCAACGCGCTAAATAAAAATTTATTGTTCGGTTATTAAACAATTTCTGGTTTATTGTAAACATCGAACGTAAGTAAGAGTGCCATATGCAGCACATATTAAAACTATGCAGTTCTCAAACAATCCAAAATTAGGATTTTGTAAATTGAAGAAAGTGGACATTGTTCACGTTTTGTTCTTTGACGACGGGGAGAAATACTGACTTCGCCCGATTCAGCCGCCGTCGCACGAATAGCCAATCACTGAGCGCTCTACTCACACATACACTACTTTGCTCTAAAAATCCGTGTACATACACGTCTGTTTGCGCCTGTATTTGTGACTAGGGAGAACGCGAGTTATTTGCTGCCGCCCGTTTTATTGGCGGCAAAAAGTGCGTAATTCTAGTTGGAATCTGTCGACTAATCACAACATTTGTATCCATTTATTTACCACCACAGATTTCGTTAGCATAAAATGAGTTACGCTGCAGATGTTCTCAATGCTGCTCATCTCGAGCTGCACGGCGGCGGCGATGCAGAGTTGCGACGTCCGTTCGATCCGACCGCCCACGACCTGGATGCATCTTTCCGCCTGACACGTTTCGCCGACCTCAAGGGACGTGGCTGCAAAGTGCCACAGGAGGTGCTCTCCAAGCTGGTGTCGGCCCTGCAGCAGGATTACTCCGCTCAGGATCAGGAGGCACAGTTCCTTAACGTCGCCATTCCCCGCATTGGCATCGGCCTCGATTGCGCAGTCATCCCGCTGCGTCATGGCGGTCTGTGCCTCGTCCAGACCACCGACTTCTTCTATCCCATTGTCGACGATCCCTACATGATGGGCAAGATTGCGTGCGCCAATGTCCTGAGCGACTTGTATGCCATGGGCGTGACCGACTGTGACAATATGCTGATGCTGCTTGCCGTGAGCACCAAGATGACGGAGAAGGAGCGGGATGTGGTTATTCCACTGATAATGCGCGGCTTCAAGGACTCGGCCCTGGAGGCGGGCACCACGGTCACCGGCGGCCAGAGCGTTGTCAATCCCTGGTGCACCATTGGCGGCGTCGCCTCCACCATTTGCCAACCAAACGAATACATTGTGCCCGACAACGCGGTGGTCGGTGACGTTCTTGTGCTGACCAAGCCGCTTGGCACCCAGGTGGCCGTCAATGCGCATCAGTGGATCGATCAGCCGGAACGCTGGAATCGCATCAAGCTGGTCGTCTCCGAGGAGGACGTACGCAAAGCCTACCATCGTGCCATGAACTCCATGTCGCGCCTGAATCGAGTCGCCGCCCGTCTCATGCACAAGTACAATGCCCACGGTGCCACCGACATAACGGGCTTCGGTCTCCTGGGCCATGCCCAGACTTTGGCGGCTCACCAGAAGAAGGACGTGTCGTTTGTCATCCACAATCTGCCGGTGATCGCCAAGATGGCAGCCGTGGCCAAAGCCTGCGGCAACATGTTCCAGCTGCTCCAAGGACATTCCGCCGAGACTTCGGGTGGATTGTTGATCTGCTTGCCGCGCGAGCAGGCAGCTGCCTATTGCAAGGACATTGAGAAGCAGGAGGGCTACCAGGCCTGGATCATCGGCATTGTGGAGAAGGGCAACAAAACGGCACGTATCATCGACAAGCCACGCGTCATCGAAGTGCCCGCCAAGGACTAGATTCCTGATGTACTTTTATTAAGCACAGCCAATTTTTACAGCTTGCGAAAGCGAAAGCTCTCAAGTTACAACGCAATTTATGAGTGAATTAAGTTACCGTTTTTTTGTGAAAGGAAATGCTAAACTACGTATACATTTATTAATATATCAACTCTGATCTATTACGAAATCCATGGACACCGCTAATAATAATATGAATGAATAAATAAAATACACTTGACTTTTGTGTCGGGAGCAAAATGCAAATATAAAGCACAGTTCACTTTGCTTCATTTACAATTTAGCCGCCAAGCCAAAAGCTCTTTTCGGTGTTTGTGTAGTACAGACTACAACGCAAAAAAGAGCTTTCATTGAGCAGCAGATCGTCGACTGCGCCATTTGGATGCTTGCTGAGCGAATTCTAGAACAGCAACTGAGCAACAGGTCCGGTTAAATTTGTCACTTGACGTTGAGGAGAGTGAGTGGCGTCACAAACTCAAATATTTGAGTTAGAAATCTGCATGAGTGAACTATTCGAGTTGGTGCTTACTTAACTAAAAAAGTAATTGAATTATTATTAATTATATGCAATAAAACAAACGTATTTAGAAGTTCATATCACCATTAAAAACTTGTTGAGCTTAAAGTGTAAAAATCTAATTTCCTATTTCACTTTATGATGCTCATGAAAGCTGTGACGTATGCGCAGCAGAAAAATTGAGAGAGTGAGAGAGAGAGCGAGCGACCTGTAGGTCAGTCCATTGTGGAGATCCGAGTCGATCTCTGCTCTGCTCGTAGCAAGTGCAAAATTGAAGCCTCAGTACTGCACAAACCAGCGACGCGCGTACGCGTATTGAAAGCAAAGCTAAAGCTGTTCCGTTACCGTTACGTTTTGTAGTAGTCGCCACACGAATACATACACTAACAACTACACACACTTACACAAACGAATTTCTAAGACTAACGCGCCCGCGCATTGTAGCAATTTTTCTTTTGGCTGAACACTGAACTCGCCTGTCGACTACAACAACAACAACAATAACAGCAACAAGACCGAGGCAAAAGTCTGCAACCATTCATTTTGGGTTTTGGAAAAGTGCACAGTGAGTGTTTGTGTGTGTGTCCGTGTTTGTGAGTGAGTATCTGTGTGGAATCTTGCTATCTATTGAACTGTCAGACAAGCTTAGAAAACAAACTGATGACGGCGACAAACGCACATAGTAGAAACAAGTTTCAGTCTTTCCCTACGTATACGTTACGTTACGTTACGTACACACATATACATATGTATGTATGTATTTGTATCTATTGTACAATTGTGTGTATATGTGTGTGTGCGCACTCTACTCTCGTGTTTGGCAGCAAAGAGAAATTCAATTTGTGTTCAATAGAAATACGCATTGATTTTTGTATCCGCATCCTCTGCAGCACTTCGCTGCCATGTATTTTTGTATGCATTACTTTTGGTTGGCTAGATGTGGATGGGGATGTGATGAATCATGTACAACGGTTCCGAGGAACGCACTCGTTTTATTTTATTTTTTTAATTTCGAATCAAGAGCAACAACAAGCACAGTATTGAAAGCCAAAAAGAACAGTGGCAGTGAACTATTTATAGCATTATTTGTTTTCATACATATACAAAATACAAACCGTTGTTGGCAAAAGCATCGACAAATGAACGAAAAGGCGACGAAAACATTATTTGCCTGCCAGCCATTCTTCTCCCCCTCTCTTTCTATCGCTCTCCCATCTCGCTCGTAAATTCAAATTCAAATCAAAAAGCGAACAACAATAATTATAACGACCATTTTTTTTACATTAGCGTATTTTGAGACATTTTAAATGTTCAATTTAAATCAGCCAAGTTCAAACGGTGTCTGTTTTGCTTGTTTACACGGTGTGTGTGTGTGTATTGGTGACTCGATTGAACTGTGCTCCGACTGCGTAGGTGGCAGAGGAGGCGGCAACAACAACAACTTAGCAGCAGCAGCAGCAGCGTCGTCATCAGCGCCACACAAATTGGCAACCCGACTAGAACACACACACACATATGCAAGATTAATGTGTTTGTGTGTGTGTGAGTTGTACGCCTTTTTTCGCCTACGTTTTCAATTTGATTTTCGGTTATTTCAGCAATAGAGACAGCAACAACACCTTCGCTTTTGCTCTTTTCGGTTATTTCAAACTTGTTGTTCGTTTGCTATTTTGTTTATTTTATGTTTGCCTACGTATTGACACATACACACGCACACACCGATACACTTGCACTTGTGTATCTGTGTGTTATAGATCTCTGCCGCTAGCATTTTGCGAGCCTTCGCTCATTCGCTTCCCCCTCCCCCCGCCACCCACTCCAATGCCAGACACAAACAGCAGCAGCAGCAACAACAACAACATGTTCCCACTTTTGTTGTCTCTCGTTCCGATTATATGAGATCATTTTGAATAGTATGCAAAAACAAAAACCAAAAACACGCATCACACAAATGTGTTCGTAAAACGCTCCAACTTGTGCTCTCAGAGTGATCTTGTTGTTGTTGTTGTGTTTTGTTGCTATTTTTTTCTAAGAAAATAAATTCACCTCAAAGCGCCACTGAAAAACGTGCTGTGTGTGATCACAGATCAGGCGTCAATTAGACGCTGCCTTTTATTTATATTATGATGTTTTATGTGCGTCTATCTAGTATACACACCCAGACATACATATGCATGGGCTGCTTACGTGAGCTTCTTTATTAGCTATACTATTGACCATATGGCGATCCGAGCGAGTTGCAGATTATTGCGATCATGTCTCAAGGAGCTTCGTTTCAATTGTGATGTGACGCGTCACCTTTAGTCAATGTGATTTATTTCCATTTAATGTTGCGACAAGTTTGAGTCAAAATTTTGGTTTATGACTCTCTGTAGAATGATGTCATTATTCGGCTATCCTTGTGTGTTTGCTTTACGAATTTTTGCATCTGTTATTCTCTCTCATTCCTCCTCCATCCGCCTTATACAAAGTCATTCATTGAAAATCTCACTCAAGGTTATCGGCTAAATCACAAAAACGACTCAGACCCAGACAGAATTTAAGGCAAACGAACGAACATTCAGGTTTCTTTCGATTGCGTTTTTTGGCAGACAAAAAAGGAACACGCTAAAGGACACGTTAAAAGTGAAAACCTGTTTGACATTGAAATTGCAAGTCTTTTTTTTTACACTTCTGTCCGTTCTGAAAATCAATGTCATTATCATTTTTTTTGTACACCTCGTGTTTAAAATTGAGAGATTTGTTGTGAGCGATACAATGTACATTTGTTATTGAACAAAAGCTGACGTAGTCGAGATAATAATACAATATGCTTGTTTAAACAATTTGCATGTGCCCCCAAGCGAGTTGTAATTAAACAAATTAAATGTCAGGCGCGAATTGGTAATTAACAATACAAACTGTTGCCACATGAAATTTTCGTGTTTCGTACCGATATTGGGAAATACTAAGTGTATAATTAAAAATAATAGTATTATAGACACTTTTTAGTATGCAAATAAAAAAAGCCAGTTTTGGAGGAAATGTTCCAAATACAGCAAGTATCTGCGTATCTTAAAGTCAGCCAGAATTCTTCGTGTCTTAGTTCCATTGACAGATAATCACTATAAGTGATGCCCACTTCAGATAAGTTGAGCTCCATTAATGCGCCAAAAATATCACCATGGAATTGGGAGCGTTGTTCTAGAAAACAACTCACCATTTTTGTACATATTGAAAAGTCTCTCGCAGTCTCGTGGGTGTAATGTATACAAAAATGCTTAAAATTCTTATGAACAACGACGACGACGACGTCGAATCAACCTGTCAGTGTGAAGTTTACGCTTGCTGCTACACCCACAGCAGCCACCTCGCTTTATGTACATATAAGAATCGGAATACAAATAAGAATACGAATCCGCATCCATTCACTTACTCACTCGTATATAAATTTGAATATTTTCCATTTTTTCGATTGATGTCATTGCAGCAGAAAACATTAATTGGAAATGCAGTACTCGAGCAGCTCGGAAAATTACTCATCCTCGATGAGAGACTCTCCATCGAAATGGAATGGACGTGTAAGTAAAAGTATTAATCATATTAGTAACTTTACACTGATGACCTTTTGGTTTTGGTATTTAAACAGAACGACAAGAACTATGCATACAAGAAGTCATCGTATCAATACTCAAGCTCTGGCGACAATAATACCTCCTATCAGAGCAAGACACCCGATCAGAACATCGATCAGCTGGATGCTCTGCTGGAGGACTTGAAGCAGGAGCGTCAGATTACCACCAGAGAGCGTGATACTCTGCCAGTGGGCACCAGCTATAGAACACTGTAAGTTGTCTCGAAATGAACTACCAAAATATCTTATAATTATTACAATTCGATAGTGAACGCACCGATCCTTCTGGCACCGTCACCAAAACAACGCGTGTGATCAAGACAACGAAGCATTCAGGCGGCGGCCAGCAGCCCTTCAACGATGATGTGGAGACATTCAATCCCAGTGACTACAGCACGCTGCAGTCGACGGCCAAATACTCCAGCTTTCAGGACACCTTAAAGCGTGACGAGAAACCCTACACGCTGGGTACGTCGACTAGTAATTGCATTCATTTAATCTCTAACTAAAAGAACTTACTTGATTTTAGCTCATTCACCAAACGGCGATGGCAACTACTCGAGCAGAACCAAGATCTATGAGAGCAATCGCACGCTGAACCACAACATCGAGCTGGTGCCAAGTGTGAGCACCACACAGACCCTGACCAGTAATGTGAACATTGACAAGGAGCTGCAGGATATTGCCCTGAGTGATGGCATTCTCCCTGTGCCCGGCACCAAGGTGACCACCACTGTGCGCACCTACACCTATGAGATACCGCCAAATGGTCCCGGCAGCACCACCAGCACCATCAATCGCAACAACAACACGCTGAGCTACAAGCACCACGAGACGCACAACTCGAACACCAGTCAGAACTACACACAGTTGTCGCCGTCGCATATTCCCCAAACGGTTGTCTACAACACCGAGAGCTACTCGACCCTGAACAAGCCCAACGATCGTCCACTGGTCTCCAATCAATCGTACGAGATTCGCGAGCACAAGGAGACCACCACACGTGGATTGAGCCCACAGCCACGTCAACTGCCGCTGGGACCAGCTGGAAGCCCCCCAAACGGCGGCCCACCCAACAGCAGCCGCACCGTCGTCTACAACATACACAAGACCGACAATGTGAACAACATTATATCCGAGCCACGTTATCCACACAGCCCGGCTCACAGTCCCAACTACGGATCACCGCATAGTCCGGCACAGCCGCAGCTGCCACCGGGCGGCACCAATCGCTACTATTACAAGGAGACCGAGACTTCGAATACAGTCAATACCATCCATGGCCCACCCAACGGTGGCGCTCCCTACCCAGTGGAACCCTCACATCCGGCTCCGCTGAAGCTGCTGCCCAACAACAACTATCCACAACCGCAGAATGGCAATGGCTATCCACCAAATAACAACACCAGCTACACTTATAAATACTCTTCCACAACGAATACCACAAATAACCGTCGTGGTCCTGGTGGCCCTGACTATGGCACACCTTCGCCCTTCCCCGTCGACGGCGTGGAGTATCCCATTGGCAATGGCAATCCACCTCAGCGTGTGGACGATCTAATGCAGTCCTTTGCCACCGTAAGTTCATATCGCAATTCCTCTTCTGTTATTGTTTTGCTAATAAGCTTTGTATTTCATGCTAGTCGGATCATGTTGACCGCGTGGACATTGAGACACCAGTGCGCAAGCGCGAGATTGAGACTGCAGTGGCGTCGCCACAGCAGCAGCATGTGCCCTCCGTCAACAAGGCCGGCAAGGAGGTCTACTATCCACCTGGCCACGACACCATCAACATCAGGCGCGAGGAGATGCACGCTGGATCTGCGGGAGGCGTAAGTCGACACCAATTTTGTACAATGCATTCTTCTAACGACTCTTCTCTTTACGACTCTCTTTAGGGTCGCTGGGCCAAGGGCTCGGGCATGTACGAGTACGAGTCAGGATCAAGGTCAAAGACGAAAACCAAGTCGGGAGCAGTTATGGTGCCAGCGTGCTTGCCCCTTTGCTGTGCCATGCCCTGCTCCATAATGTAGAGGAGCAGCAGCAAAGATGTTCGCGTTGCAACGAGTCGAATACACTTGTATATAGGATTCTAATATTGCCGTTAATAGATCTAACGCTAATTCCTGCCCTGCCCTGCCCCACCCCCTAAGTACAGCTTGTCGTTGATATTTCTATTTATCTAATCAATTTTTTGGTTCTCGCTTCTCTAAATGGATGCTCTAATTGTTGTAATTTGTTGACCAAATTGATATGTGCAAATGATATATATTGTTGTACTCTATATATTATATCGTTTCGTATCGTATGTATATATAATTATTTCTAAACTAGGCATTGCCTAAATTTGTTGGATTTGGTAGTAGTTTTATCCTAACACCTAGTTTTGCTCCAAATTGAAATGATTTGCTCACGCGCTCTCCCTTCCTGTCCCTTTTTGAACCCACTGAAAAGAAAAGCATTTATATTACAACGTGACCAGTGAAAGCCTAAGCAAAGCAAGCCCCACAGCAGGCCAATATATTTTTAAGTTTTTTTTATTTTGAAAGCCAATTGTTTTAACTGTATTTTGCATACCAAACTAATAAATGAGCCACGGAATTAAATTCCCCACTCGCCATAATTTTGATACAAGTATGTGTGTTTCCCGTCTACTCCGCTCTGCTCCCTCGAATATTATCTGTTACTAATCAGCGGCCCTAAAAAAGCCACGTAAACGTAAATGTAACCCAGACTTATCGTAAAAGGTAACAATAGTCGTTACAAAGCCATAAATAATCTCTAATACACAAACGTAACCATAATAAAAACGAAATCTAACAAACGAAATGATAAATTAAACTTTTAATTGGTCGTATGGGCTTAATATTCATTGCAATATTGATGACAATGAATGAATGAATAAATGAATACCCGCATTCAAACACGCACACTTTGAGAGTTTGGTACATATAGTAAAAGATTTATTCTGGTATAGTAAAATGTAATTTTTATAAGTTTTACATTTGGTATTGTATATTAAAGTATGGTAGGTAATAAACACCCTTGCAGAGGGTGATCAAAATATGTATTCTTTTTTACTTGGCACTTGAGTTGTAGATTGGATCGGAACACTAAATAAATAAGAGAGCTGCTGTAGATAAAAACAGTTCAAAAAGTTGTATTTTCTGATATTTGGTTAAAAAATGTGCACCTAAAGATATAAAGATAGCCAAGTAGTATCTGTACTCATGTCAACATCTTCTGCAAGGGTATATGCTAGATTCGGAGTACCGAATATTCAATGTATTTTCTCTGCGTCTTTTCTTCTTGTAATTATCTTTTTTGCTCGAATAACAATTTGTATATCACAAAAGTAATATCTACATTTCACCTTGTAGGAATTGGTGTAGAATTTTTTGTCTAGTTATTTAAAGAGATTGTTAATAAAAATGATTAGGGCAAAAACGAAAAATCAACAAAGTCCACATATTCATCGAGAATACATAGAATATTCAATGGAGCTAATAGTACTACCAAAAGTACATAGTATTTCTATATTATTGACTTGGACATGCTACATACACAATATGTGTGTCTATTATTCTTTGATAATTAGGCTACTTTGAAAAAGTAATGTTGTCATTTTGTACATATTATAAGTAATATTCAAAACGTTGCACTGAATTGAGATTCTTATTGCAATCTTGTCCTTGACAGCAGTTTTCTAAAAATTGGAAACTACTGTAGCTTCCCATTATCTGCTATTTTTTTGGGGCTAACTCTTTCGCTCCGAGTTCTTTAGCTCAGCTAAATACCAAGTAAAGGTTGGAAACTCTTTGATGCTATAGATTTCGTATTTAATTGAGTTGATGCCATCCATTTCGATCTTACCGATGCCATTTTGGAGATTCTCGTATCTAAATAAGGAAAACAAAATTTGCATTATTTATTCATTTGAATTTAAAAGTAGTTTATTACCGCTTTGGATTTGCTTTCTCCTTCAGATGTTTCAACATTGTATAGCGGGCTATATTAATTGGATAGCGTGATATGAATAAGTTGGCGTGCTTCAATCTGCAAGGTGAAAACATTTATGGTTATTAGTGTTTTAAAGCTGCAAAGAAATAATAACTTACCTGTTGGACATATCGTCGTCCTCGCCTCCCCAGCCAAAGAACGAATTGGAAAAGCCATTAACAGCTTGGAAATGCTGTCGTGTCATGGCAGAAACTCCGCCAAATATTGAGCGATAAGGCAACCTGCGAACGCAAAAGCAAGAACAAAAAAAAACAGCAATGCAAATTGGAATTGTTAACTAGCGATAAGGCGACTCACTTGAAGTTCAACGAGTCAATTGCAACGGACATGTGCCGCGGCTGACGTGGACAGTTGTACAGATTGCGGTCATCCAGGGGTATAAGGTCGACATCGTGGAATATAAAACAGTCCCACTGATAAAGCTTTAAGGCCTCCAAGTATCCGATATTCATCATGGCAGCACGATTAAAGGGTTTGCCATTGGTTTGCTCTATAATAAATATGCGATAGGCAATCCGTTGTTTCATTAGGAACGGATGTATGTTGCGCAGGAAGACCGATAGATGGGCATATCGATCGCGGAAGGGCACAATGATGGCAACATGATACTGTGCAATACAATCTGTTGGCTGATAAGCGCCACCTGGGCGCAGCAAAGGCCCCAGCTCTGCTTCAATAATATCAAGGGATTCGAGTGTTGTGTTGGGTGTAATGGGTCCCCCTGTAAAGTGCAAGTGAATTTATATATGTGGATTATATAAAGGTATGGGTAGCTTACCATCGCGGGGGTCGGGATCGGTGCAGTTTTGTGTCAAAGACATTTCTGGTTTCTGGGTGCTGTTTGCATAATCATTTGGATGCGGATGCGCATGATTTAAGTCTTGTGGAATGGAAGTAGCATTTGCAATCACAATCACAGTTGTTGTTGTTGAAGTTGAGGTTGAGTTGCGATTGATGTGCAACTCGCGCTCCTTCGAGAGGGCCAAAGGAGCAGCGGGCAATTTGTGCCCCGTTTGTATGATGTTTGTATTGCCCTCTCTATCGCTCCCGCTGTCATTTTTGTTGTGGCTGTGTATGTGTGCATACTTGTGCACGCGCCGAATGCTGTAAACAGTTAATCGAGTCATGTGAAAGAGCGCTAATCAGTAGATCAATTGATCACTGCTCACCTCAGCTTGCTGAGCGATGTATTGCTTGCCCCGTCCGAGTCGGAAGTCCAGAGGAAGTTAAGCACCAGCAGAAGACATATTGCGCCAGCCAAGAAGCGTATGAGATTCGGCTTTGTGTACATGAACATGGTCCATCGATTGCATCATTCCTTGTTAGCCTTGTTTGCTATTGCAAATAGCATTCTAAAATGCTATTTGCTTCGTTTTCCACTAAACAATCGCAATTATTGTTGTTCGATTCCACGTCCGCCCACCTTGCAAGCAAAACTGGAAACAGCTGATTTCAATAAAACATAAAAATGTGCACAGGGTGACTCGTGCGCGCTGCTCCTTGCGCGGCATATTTGAATCTGACTAAAACATTTCGGACACAGTCGTTGCTTATTTATTGGATAAGACGTAGGCATATATAAAAAGCGTCTGAAGCAATCATACACAATAAATAGGTCATACATCATATATGTATGCATGTTTGTATGTAGTGCCGTGCATTATCGCAACTGTTGCGGGTTTTGAAAAATAAATTTGCCTATCAATATATAGGTATATTTTGTATGTTTGTACGGCTACTACGAATTATAAAAACAATTTTAAACACAAGACTGAAGATTTATACAAATTGCAAGTGGGCTATCCTGGCAGTCGCACTGGTTCATTGTCCTTTACATTAATTGTCTTAGGTACATCATTAAATGTATATTCTATGCGTAAGATCTTGTCATCTCCTAAACTCGGATCAAAAAAGCCTGGTAAATCGCTCTGCAAATCAAAGATAATCAGTTACTATATTTCAGCATTTAACTATAATTACAACTCACCTTTGACGACTCGTACAACTGAAGTATGCCGTCTCTGACTAGACACTGTATCGGTATTGTCACATCGTGCGATGCCTCTGGTCGAAATTGCGTACTACCCTCACTCAAGCAACCATAGATGGCTCGGTTGATGATCAGTCCTTTGCGGGTCTGCTCCTCGTTTGTGATGCGATTATATGTGCTCTGCATCAAATGAATAGCTGCCATTGCCTCCAGCTTCTTAGCGACGAGTCGCTGCTCATTTAGTCGCTTTGAACGCTCCACTTCGATGTTCTTCCGATCCGCATCCATGGGATCCATGATGGCCTTTTTCACAAAGAACCACGCAATTATTGGCGTCACTGAAGCGTAGAACACAGCAGCTGGCACAATCTCGTCGCTCAGATGTATTGGAAACACGTACGATTGATTTGAACGAATTATTCTGAAATTACAAATACATTTTAGTTTTGTTTAAAAAACGGATGGCGAAAACAAGCACTCACTTCAGCTTCAGGATGACGCCGGAGGGCACACCAATGGAGACAGTTGCGATCAACGAACTGTATTTGGAGACCTTTTTTTCCACGCCATACTCGCCCATGAAGCCAAATGTTCCCACTCTGCAAAGACAAATAATAATTGTAAATTTACGTATTACAACACGACTTGTGTTATTACTTGGCGGAAAGCTTTAGCTTCATCTCGTTCTCCAGCATTTTCCGCGTATAGGACATGCCGAAGTAGATATGTGGAGTGCCCAGGACAAAGGACGTGCTGATCGTATGCTGATCAGTGGAGTGATCGATCTGCGTGGTCATCGACGATTGTGGTCCGGCATTCAACGTCAGGCTGCCAATGGTGTGCTTGTCCAGCTGCACAGCAAGCGTGGAGAAGACGGCGGGTATAACGCCATTCTCCTGGAAATTCATGTTCGTCCCACCGTTCACCGTGACTTTTGAGGTAAGCGTGCGTCCACCTGTTGCAAATGCCCAACTGCACAACTCAATAAACCGCATGGAGCGAGCATCTAGAGCGCCAATCACTTACCCTTCAGCCCCAAGATGAAGCCATTGCCGGCACCAAGACAGATCTCCAGCCAGCCCTTGTTGAGCAGTCGCCGACCGGCAACCATGAAGCCGCCATTGCCGGTACCATTGCTTGAATAAAGATTGCCGCTCATCACAATCATGTCCTTGCGGGTGATGGGCGCCTCAATGGACTGGGCAATGCTCATGGAGCCGATCTCGACGCGTGGCATTTCCGAGTCATCGTAGGGTGTGAATATTTCGGTGGCATTCACATTGATGGTGATGTTGCCGCGTGGATTTGTGCGCTGTTGCAGGCGACGTTCGGCTGCCGCCTGTGCCAAGCGCTCATACTCCTCCCTTATCTCTGCCGGCGTCTTGGTTCGATGCACTATTTCCCATCCCTCGGTTTTCAGACCCTTCTCGCCCACCGAATCGTAGATGGCCCGCTGATGGGGATCGGACAGCACCTCATAGGCGCGTTTCGTGCGATTGAACATCATCTCGGCCTTATGCTTGCTCTCCGGATCCTGATGCTTATCCGGATGATAAATGCGGCTTTGCTTCCGGTAGGCGCTGTTAATTTGCTCGGTCGTTGCCTACAAAGGAGGGATAAAGTAATTTACTGAATAAATACACCCCAAATGCACTTACATCGCGTGGCAAATTGAGAAATGTGTAATAGTTTTCATCGAGTTCGGCGTCGGATTCATTGTCGGATGCCATAATGAATGCCGACCGACTTTTTAGACTTGGGCAATCGAAAGATATCGCTCAGAGAGTCTTGTGTGCAGGCTGAAGGATAACAGCAGCAGCAGCATCGATCGAACCGAAATTGTATGATTTAATTTTGGTGAAAATTTGGAAACTATTATTTTTATACTACAACTTTACGCAATAATAACAACACGTGTGATGGAACACGAAACGATGGGAAAAACGAGCACAGGGTGTCTCGCTTGAAACTTGTTGAGAAGGCAAGCAAAATAATGTCACATCTCATAGCACGCACGCACGCATATATTACAGTTTGAATTACTGAAACACACAAATTTTTACTCAATCCCGCGCAACTTTGTACAAAAATTATAGAAATCACAGAATACACTTGACCCGCAGCTGCAGAACTTTGGCAACTCTGTCCGTGTTATTTCATTTGCAACGTTGCGTGTTTCAGTTCCATTCCAACAACGACGACTGCGCCATCGAGAATATCGATAAATCGAGTTGACATCAACTATCAATCTATCAATTCTGTCTCTTCCAGCCCTCGCAAGGGAAACGTGCTCGTTGTTCGTTCTGACGAAATTTTCGCTTTGAAAAGCGGTGCAGTGCAGCTGTTTTTAATTGATTAGTGAAATTACCAGAAAGTAAAAATCAAATATGCTGCGCGTTCCCAAGTTCTTACCGCGTCTCGCACGCCAGGCCAGCTACGCCGTGCCATCGAATGTGCCCGCAGCTTCTAGCATATTCCGCGTAAGTACCAGAAATTACCTCTTTACATAATACACCGCCGCGCGGCATGTTTCCATGTTCTGGCCGATGTTTCGGGAATAATCTCAAACAATTGCTTCTGTTTTGTTAATTACAGAGTCTGCCCGCCGCCTGCAATGGATTGTCAGGACTTCGCTACAAGTAAGTGTACTTTGACTTCCCAGCTTTCGGCATTTACATAAATGTTTCAATCTCTAAAATGTTTGAAGATCAAACAATAGACACTGCTTATGCAATATAGCATGTTTTCTTCCACAAACTATACAATATGAATTACACTAGAAGCAATGAATTTGCATCAGTCTGTCTCTAATATCAATAGAAAGTTCATTCAATGTCTTCACCGGCCGCTAACTAGGGTGTGCGTATGGGTGTGTGTTTTGCATGTGTGGGTGTGTGCATGCAAGTACATGCATGTGCATGTAAATAGGAAAAGTTCTAGCTCTGATTCAATTACTACAATCAATTGCAGTCTTGTAGCCTGCCTGACTTAAATCGATCGTTGGTATTATATAATGCGAGTTGATTTTCTCTTTTTTTATGTAATTCTCAAAAGAGCAAAAATATTTAATTTTGCTTTAACTTTTTAAATACAGAAATTAAATTAGAATGAAGTCTTCTGATTTACTTTACATTGTTTTGAAGACAATTTGGTCATTTTATCTAGATGAATGAAAAGACGTTTTATTATTTAATGCCAGCCGAAAATTTGTTTTTAATTTCTGCATTTTAGGAAGTCAGTTAAAAGTCACTTTATTTTGAAAAATACCTTTCAAAATGTAAAATTATTTTTGTTTAACAATGTAAAGCTCGAAAGTGAAAAAATGCTATCAACATATAACAAGTTAATTAGAAAGTGGCCAAATGTATTGAAAAATATAGATCTTTCTAATTAGTTGTCTACTGCTGTTGCTTTTGACTCATTGCTTATCTTCTGCCTGTTGCCGGCACCGCTTGCTTATCAACTGTGCGCGCCTATCTCGTAACTTTATATTTAATACGATTTCTCTATATTGTTTCTGCCACTCGTAGATCTGGCGAGGTTAAAGGTGCTGTTATCGGTATCGATTTGGGTACCACCAACTCCTGTCTGGCCGTCATGGAGGGCAAACAGGCTAAGGTGATTGAGAATGCGGAGGGTGCACGCACAACACCCTCTCATGTGGCATTCACCAAGGATGGCGAACGTTTGGTTGGCATGCCAGCAAAGCGTCAGGCTGTCACCAATTCGGCCAACACTTTCTATGCCACAAAGCGTTTGATTGGTCGCCGCTTCGATGATCCCGAGGTGAAGAAGGACATCACAAACTTGTCGTACAAAGTGGTCAAGGCGTCCAACGGTGATGCCTGGGTCTCGTCCACAGATGGCAAAGTCTACTCCCCATCGCAAATCGGTGCCTTTGTGCTCATCAAAATGAAGGAGACGGCTGAGGCCTACTTGAACACTCCCGTCAAGAATGCTGTGGTTACCGTGCCCGCTTACTTTAACGACTCGCAGCGTCAGGCTACCAAGGATGCTGGACAAATTGCTGGCCTGAATGTGCTGCGTGTGATCAACGAGCCAACAGCAGCTGCTCTCGCCTACGGCATGGACAAGACTGAGGATAAAATGTAAGTGAACTCAATATCTTTTGAACGGCACAATTTAAATTATCAATTTAATTTTCATTTGGATTGCAGCATTGCTGTCTACGATTTGGGTGGCGGCACTTTTGATATTTCCATTCTGGAGATCCAAAAGGGCGTCTTCGAGGTGAAGTCCACCAATGGCGACACTCTGTTGGGTGGTGAGGATTTCGACAATGCTATTGTCAACTTCTTGGTGGCTGAATTCAAGAAGGATAGCGGCATTGATATCCGCAAGGATAACATTGCCATGCAGCGTCTCAAGGAGGCCGCTGAGAAGGCCAAGTGCGAGCTCTCTTCCTCTCAACAGACCGACATCAATCTGCCCTACCTGACCATGGATGCGGCTGGCCCTCAGCACATGAATCTGAAGATGACACGCTCCAAACTGGAAAGCCTCGTTGGTGATCTCATCAAGCGCACAATTCAGCCCTGCCAGAAGGCTCTGTCTGATGCCGAGGTGTCCAAGTCCGAGATCGGAGAAGTTCTGTTGGTCGGTGGCATGACTCGCATGCCCAAGGTGCAGTCCACAGTGCAAGATCTGTTCGGTCGCCAGCCATCCCGTTCGGTTAATCCCGATGAGGCTGTGGCTGTGGGCGCTGCCGTGCAGGGTGGTGTGCTGGCCGGTGATGTCACTGATGTGCTCTTGCTTGATGTCACTCCTTTGTCTCTGGGCATTGAGACCTTGGGTGGTGTGTTCACCCGTTTGATTTCCCGCAACACCACAATTCCCACCAAGAAGTCGCAGGTCTTCTCAACGGCCAGCGATGGCCAGACCCAGGTGGAGATTAAGGTGCACCAGGGAGAGCGTGAGATGGCCAACGATAACAAAATGCTGGGCTCCTTCACACTGGTCGGAATTCCACCAGCGCCCCGCGGTGTGCCCCAAATCGAAGTGGTCTTCGACATTGATGCCAACGGTATTGTCCATGTGTCGGCCAAGGACAAGGGCACCGGCAAGGAGCAACAGATTGTGATTCAGTCCAGCGGTGGTCTGAGCAAGGATGAAATCGAGAACATGATCAAGAAGGCCGAGGAATACGCCAGTGCTGACAAGAAGAAGCGCGAACTGATTGAGATTGTTAACCAGGGCGAGAGCATTGTGCACGACACTGAGACCAAAATGGAGGAATTCAAGAGCCAGCTGCCCGCCGAGGAGGTAAACAGTTAACTAATGTTATAAGCTGAACTATTTAATAATGGAAATCTTAATTATTGTAGTGTGAGAAACTGAAGACCGAAATTGCTGAGCTGCGTACTCTGCTGGCCAATAAGGAGACTGCCGATCCAGAGGAGGTCAGGAAAGCCACCTCTGCGCTGCAGCAAGCCTCATTGAAGCTGTTCGAGATGGCCTACAAAAAGGTAAGTCAACCATAAACTCTTGTTTCAAATGAATTTCTTCCAATATATAATTAATTTTTGTTGTAGATGTCCGCTGAACGTGAGAGCTCTGGCGCTGGCTCTACCAGCAGCAGCAGCAGCAGTTCTGGTGAAGCTTCTGGCGAGACCAAGAAGGAGGAGAAGAACTAAATTAGGCAACCATAGACGTAGTTGTTGTTTCCCTTAATTCATAATGATCACATTTGGATTTCGATTAAGTTTTACGTTAAACATAAAGCACACATCATATTCCTGATTCTTCAAAATCATAAATAATGTCCCCCCCCCCAAACTAATCACACATAAGCAACGCAAAAAAAAGCATTTACCCAAATTGTGTAGTAATATGCGAGGACGAAAAGCAGAAAGGACCTTTAAGATGCCAGAAATCAAACGATCCAGTTGCCAGTTGCATTAAGTTTTTATTGTTTATAATGCAACTGCTGCCCTGGATCGCGTCCTATGTAAATCAATTTATTTTTTCGGTAAAGTTCTGTTGTGCTTGCTGTAAGATTTTCCCCTATTTTTACCTTACATATTATTTTAAACTAGTTTTAGTTGTACAATAACGAGCACAGCAGCAGCTCATCCCGAACCTAACCACACAGGACGATGGGGATCGGTCGGCAGATTGAAAGTCATAATTTAAGCAAAATTTTACTTTGGTTTCCAGTGGATAACCATTAGATTGACTGGGTAAAACGCAATTTCAAGGTCGATAAAAATATTATGTAAACTTAAAATATACGTGAACAAACATATTATTTACAAACTGAACAACCAATTGTTTTTCATGTGTTGACTGCGATTGTCAATTTATCTAATCGGTTTTATACCCGGAAATCAGACGGGTTGTTGTGCGTTGATTGAATTGTAAATTAAAAAATTGTAATATATTTGAGTTTTTAACGTGTTTATTCTTTTTGTGATGTATTAACAGTTCGTTTAACTTTGGTCTTATCTATCGTGGCTATCAATGCTCTTAACGATCTACTCTTAAATGTCTATGGAATGTCACTATCATACAATATAATACTAGTTTATCATTGATCGAAGTTCCGAATAAGCCTAGGGGATTGACTAGACGAAGAGTATTTACGCAGCGCCCGTTTGCAATTTGTACAACGTGTAGTAGAGACCTCGGTTTTGGAGCAGCTCCTTGTGGGTGCCGCTCTCGCAGACGACGCCGTTCTCGAACACATAGATCACGTCCGAGTCGATGATTGTGGACAATCTGTGGGCTATGCTAATGGTGGTGCGTCCCTCGGCTGCGGCATCCAATGCCTCTTGAACGATCTGTTCGATAAGACATCAACTAATTAAAAGTTGCTCAATGGCAGTTTGGAGATTTGGACTTACCTTTTCACTTTCGGCGTCCAAAGCTGAGGTGGCCTCGTCCAACAAAAGGATTTTGGGATTACGGATAAGGGCGCGTGCAATCGCAATACGTTGCTTCTGTCCGCCGGACAGCTGGGTGCCCTTCTCTCCCATGCGAGTCTCGTAGCCCTGAGGGAATTGAATAAATCACTTTAGTTAGCTGGACAAAAGGAAATATTACTAAATGATCACATACCAATGGCAAGGCTGCGATGAACTGATGAATGTTGGACTTCTTTGTTGCCGCAATAATCTCCTGATCCGTCACGATTCGAGAGTTATCGCCATATGCGATGTTCTCGCGAATGGTGCGATCGAACAGAATCGGCTCCTGGGAGACGATGCCCAACTGCATGCGCAGATTGGACATGGCCAACTGGCGGATATCGTGTTCATCGATCTGCACGGAACCAGCGTCGACATCGTAGAAGCGCTGCAGCAGCTGGATGCAAGTGGATTTGCCACAGCCCGATGGACCCACCAGAGCAATCTTTTGCCCGGTTTGCACCGCAAGCACAAGACCCTTGAGCACCTGGATCTCCTGGCGTGTGGGATAGCTGAACTCGGCCTTATCGAAGAGCACATTGCCATTGGAGTGCCAGGGCTTGAGCGAGACACCAGGACTGTCGGCAATGAGTGGCTGTCGCTTGAGGAACTTCAGAATGGACTGGGCAGCAGAGACACCCTTCTGCATGTTGGGTGCAAAGGCCAATGCGCTGGCCACCGATGCAGTGCCCATGATCAGAGCCTGCGAAACTCTGCAGAGAGAAGACAGACAGTTGTAGTCAAGAATGGAGATGAAGTTATAGCCAGTGCTGAAACTCACTTAAAGACGTCGCCAAAGAGCAGACCACGGTTAATGACACACCAGCCACCATAGTACATGCAAGCTGCGTAGGCGAAGAACATCATGGACCTGGCCAGACCATAGACCATGCCACGATAGTGCGTGTTCCTCTTGGATTTCTGCAAAGGCAAAAGCGAAACGTGAGCCAGGGGAGATTGAGAGACTGTGGCTGACTTACCTCAACAGCGGGTGTCAACATCTCGATGTAGTTCCTGTGGAACATGTCCTCGCGACCCAAGGAGACGACAGTGCGTATATTGGACACCACTTCGACGGCGAGTTTGGTGGTGTTCTCCATGATCTTGGCATTGCCCATGTTCTCCTGGGCCATCACCGTGCGTTGCAGATAGAACGAGATGAGAATGAAGGGCATAAAGGCAATGGCCACCAGACCCAAGCTCCACTCGTAGTACATGGCTATGGCGATGCCCAAGACGATGGTGGCAATTGCCTGGATAATGCTGCCAATGCGCTGACCAGTGGCCTGTAAAAGACGATGAAATGTTTACTTAACGATTGTCAAATTGCAGGCAACAAAAAAGTCTGATAGCAAATAATCGGGGTGAACACTTATCGGGCAAGTGGAAATTATTTGAAACTGTTGTTAATAGATTGTAAACTATGGAATTGTGAATCAACCAATTAGCGCTGGACAGACTTTGATTGGCAGTACTTACGCCCTGTACGGCGGCGGCATCCCCAGATAAGCGGGCACAAAGACTGCCCGTGCCGTTGGCGCGGTCGTCGAACCAAGAGACTTCCTGCTTCAGCATGCCCTCGAACAGCAATCCTCTCAAGCGCTCCGTGAGACGTTCGCCCGCAATGCCAAAGCAATAGATCTGCATGAACGTGGAGATGCCGACCACAATGCCGGCGATCAGGAAGTACAAGCTATACTGGTTGGTATTCTCGCGCACATAGTCATCGTCGTCCACCTGCAGCACCTGGATGATGCTGCCGAAGAGCATGGCAAAGACGGGCATGGCACAGCCCATGATGATGGAGCTGATGCAGCCGATGGTGATTTGCGGCCATTCGGGTTTGTTCATGCGCATCACACCCATCATGGGCGAAGGTTCCTTCTCCTTCTTCTTCTTCTTGTTGGTCATCTCCGCTTCGATCTCCTCCTCCTCGTGCAAGATCTTGATCTCCTGATCGTCCTCGTCCTTGATGTCCAGGTTCTTGTAGATGTCGCCGGTGGGACTGAGAACAGTGCCGTCGTCGTCACCCATCTGTGTGGTCACCAGATTGAAGTAGTGATTCCTCAGCATCATCAGCTCCTGATGGGTGCCGGATTCGACAATTTGGCCGTTGTTGATCACCACAATCTTGTCGGCGCGTCGCACCGTCGACAGACGATGGGCCACAATGATGGTGGTGCGTCCCTTGCTGACCTTCTCCAGCGCCGCCTGCACCTTGGCCTCGCTGGCCGTGTCCAGCGCCGAGGTGGCCTCGTCGAGCAGCAGAATTTCCGGATCACGAATCAGCGCACGTGCAATCGCAATACGTTGCTTCTGCCCGCCGGACAACTGAGCACCGCGTTCGCCCACCAATGTGTCGTAGCCCTTGGGCAGTTTCTTGATGAAGATGGCAGCGTTGGCCGCAGCAGCCGCTGCCTCGATATCCTCCCTGGTGGCCTCCTCGCGGCCATAGCGAATGTTCTCGTAGATGGACTGGCCGAAGAGCACGGGCTCCTGGCCGACAACGCCGATGCGCGAGCGCAGCCAATTGATGTTGATGTCCTTGATGTTGTGGCCATTGAAGTAGAGATCGCCGCCCTGGGGATCGTAGTAACGCTGCAGCAACTGGATGCACGTGGACTTGCCACAGCCCGAGGGTCCCACCAGGGCAACGGTCTCGCCGCGATGAATCGTCAGGTTGAGTTTCTGCAGAATGGGAATCTCCTTGCGCGTGGGATACTGGAATTCCACGTCGCGGAATTCAATTTTGGTCAGCGGTTCATTGAGACTCTTGCCACGTGGCTCGAGGGGATTGATGGTTGGCTCCTGCTCGATGATGTGGAAGACCTTGGCGCACGCACCCTTGGCAATGCCAAAGGCTTCGATGTAGGGCGAGGCCATGCCAATGTTCATGGAGCCCATCATGATGGAGAAGAAGACGGTGATCATGGTGCCGGGATCATAGTTCGCATAGTACGGATCGTTGTGGCCCTTGATGACCAGGCCGACGCCGTACCAAAAGGCCAGCGCATACGAGGCGTAGATGAAGAACCAGAGCAGGCCAAAACCAATGCCCGAGAACATGTTGCGCTTAATGTTCAGCAGCTTGGCCGCAATCACTTTGGTCTTGTAGGCGAAGACCTCCTTGGCCTCGCCCTCGAATGCCTTGACTGTGCGCACGCCGGACAGCGCCTCCTCGGCGACGACGGCGGCGCTGGCGTAGATGTTCACCTCCTGCTTGGCCAGCTTGGAGGTGGCAATGGCCACGAAGCCCATGGCAATGAAGGTAACTGGGAGACTGGTCAAACACACCAACGACAGCTGCCAGCCCTTGACGAAGGCCAGGATGATGGAGCCAAAGAAGGCGACAATGAAGTGCACAAACATCACAACCTTCTCACCCAGGCCATCCTCCATCTTTGACAGATCTCTGCAGAGCAATAAGGTGAAATTAATACTTGGAATTCGGTAACTTTTATGGTTGCACTTACTCATTCATGCGACTGGCGACCTCGCCACTCTGATGGAAGTCATACCAGCTCATGTCCTGGTGCAGCACGGACTTGAAGAACTTGGAGCGAATGGACATGATCTGCGAGTGGGCAGCATAATTGAAGCACGTGACGGAGATGTAACTGCAGACGAGCATCACAATGCCGATGTATGTGTTCTTCAGCGAGAAATCCTGCACGGCATCGAGCAAGGCGTCGGAATTGAAATCGTTTCTGATATACTTGGCGCCCTCGACTAGGCCACTCAGATCAATCATATCCTAAAAGCAAGTAGCATCATTAGTATAATGTATTTATGTAATATGATTGAACTCACATTTGTGAGATCACCAAAAATCAAACTGTTCGCCGGCGTCGTTAGACCCGTGGCGACAGCACCGAGAAACCCAATAAAGTAGAGAATACGATCCTTAGTTGTGGCATATCGGAACATCCGGAAGAAACTAACTGGCTTGATGTCGTCTTTGGGTTTGCCATCGTCTTCTTCGGTCTCGTCATCATGCTTCGATTTCTTCTTGGACTTATTCGGTTCACTGCAAAACAACAAAAAAACAATGAGCACGCGCCTTTCATGAATATCAATCAAAATAATTGAACCCTATATATGGGCAATAGACTAGTCATCGGTGCGTTTATCGCTAAACCGGGACCCATTCAAGGCCTCATGGGATTGTGTACTATCGCCAAAGAAACTACACTACGCCTACCTATGTTAGATTATGCTAATCAGTAATTCATATCAACGTCGTCATAGGAACGAATTTTTTTAATGGACGTGTTACCGTATCAATAGATCACGCTTAGTCAATTTATATAAATTCGAGCGTTATATGCGCCACAAGATATGCGTTTGTTTCTTTGTTATAATTTTCATTGGTGCAGTAAATTTTACGACTTCGAAATTCCGACTTTTTGAAGCCCGTGATGATAATGTTGCCGTTTGATAAGTAGGGAAATCGCACGGTCATGGTTACATTAACTTCTAATAGACTTTTCCATAATTATCTGCCTGTCTGTCTATTAGCTAATATATACTTATTAACTTATCATTTATAATGATAACAAGATTACACAGGAATTATTTATATATTTCGCTTTAAGTATTATTCATTGAAGTATTGGCGATTATAAAGTACAATCGCACTATTCTTCAACCTTTTTAAAGGACTTTGTGCAACAAGTGCTAAAGTATAAATATAAACACTTTTTTATTAGAAGGGTACGCTACTTTTCCGTTAATGATTTCATATTGCATCATTACTGTTTAGTTTAAAGTTTTATGGAAGTGAACCTGACTGATATCTGCACAATGGACGATAGAGTTAATTATATCACAATTACGATTGTAAAATTGTAGGGTAGGAATATTGAGTACATGCTTTATTTTAATTTATACGTTAATGTAAAACAATATTATCAAAATTATCAAGGCAATAGTTTCATCAACTCTGACTTCCAAATAAATATTTGTATTGTTAGTAATATGAATAAAAATGAGAAATTTATTTTTTAAAATGAATAAAAATTAGTAATTTATTTTTACTCATTTTACTTCTCTGAAAAATTACATTTCGATTTTATTGATCACATGAAGTTTTATCTTTGAAGATGACTCCATTTTAACTGGTTGAAAATAATGTGATTTCTTTTTTAAGTCAATTGACCTTTTGACAATAATGTGAATTCCTGGAATTTCGAATTTGCAATGGAGAATAACCCGAAATTTGATAATTATTATCAATTTCAAGATTTCATGAACATTTTTTTAATTGGTTTCCTTGCTACAGTCCACCATATAAAATAGATATTGATTTTCGATTTTCACTGCACAAAAATATAAAATATAGTTAAAGTATTTATTTTTTTAATTAGAATTAAAAAACATTTTTTCTGTTAATTAATCAAATCACAAGTAATATAATCACTAATCACATGGGATGAAGAACGTTAAATCCGATAACTCTTATCATATTTCACAATTTTTAAAAATGTCCAATTTGCAACAATTTCCTTAGAAAAGCTTAAAAATACATTTTTCTTATTACAGTTAGAGGTAACTAATTATTTTTAATAAATTTGATTCTTTGAATATTTATCCAAACACAAACTGATATCCGAATTTCAACTCACAAGCTCTTGCGTTCTTTGTCGTTTGCTGCGAAGGATTCACCCAAAACGATATTTGTTTTGTATTGTGACAATCGATTGTCGTCATCCTTGACGACATTACCGTTGGACGCGGCCATTGCGCAATTTATCGATCTGTTTTTGTTGTCCTTTGGTATTGTGCATATACGTGAATCGCGCGAGTGATGAGCTTGTGAACTGAATCTGACCACAGCAGAAAGAGACTTATGAAATTCATCAAAACATATGGGCTTATATTCAAACAGGCAACAGGCTAGGCAACAAATTATATTAGTTGATATCGGTTCATGCTGATAATGTTTATCAGCTTTTAGTGCTAATAATATGCTAAGAGTAGACAAAAAGAGAGTGGACCACGTGTTAAATAAATGAAGAGTGTATTGGCTTATCAAAAAAAATATATGTGCACCTACGAATTAATTGAAATTCAATTGAATTTAGCTTTAAAAGCTGTTTAGTGTATTAAATTTTGATTGACGACCATTTCAAAATAATCCAAAACAATGTGGCTTAAACAAATAGCTATCGAAACTACTGTACTATATTTGGGCTTTACCAGTTTTGGTTGATGACTTTACCCGGCTCGATTATGGATTTCATCATTACTTTTCAAAAACAATAATAGAGAGCGAATAACGTATCACTCACACTGCTTACTCTCTGTTAACATTTAACACAATCATTTTGTTATCAGTCAGAAAAGCGTGACCCAAGTAACACAATAACCAATAGGATTATGGCAGAACAAAGTTAGTATAATTGATGTCGTATTGGGTATTGTATCACAATACGAAATAGTAATTAACATTGTGTATTTATTCAATCTAGTACACATAAATAATTTGCTGACAATCATTACCTTTTAAGTACAGAAGTAAGCATTCATTTTGATCGAGTACATATTATACGCATTATTAAAGGCTGAGGGCAAGGTATTTAAATGTGGTTTTATCCGGATAGTTTAAAGATATGTGGCTAGATATATGTGTAGATTCAATTCGGAGACATATGAATTGCTTAGGCTATGACGTAGAAAATAAAGTTGATGTTATGCCAAATTTCCTGATACCAAGAAAGAGTCTGAGCTCTCTTCCAAATTCCTTCAAATATGATTCAGTGAGAATGATTTGACAACAGCTAATCACGATGCATTAACACACTGAATATACTAAAAAACAGTTCGTGTGCCAACAATACGTACGTGTTCTTTCCCCGCGTTGTTGCCAATTTGTCTGTGGAATGTCAAGATCGAGATAGGGATTGTCAAAGGTCTCACTTTAAATTAATCTTATTTGTTTCGCCACTTAGCAAAGCGAAAAGGTGCTTGCAGTCCGTGAGAAACGCATTGAATTTTATCTCCATTTCTATAAAATACTTATTTACATATTTATATATTCGTATCGACAATTACATAATCATTCAATTAAAATTACTTTATCTTAACATTCCATTTATCATTTAAATTGATCACAGGTTTTGAAAGTCATTAAAAGCCCGCCCAACTACCGACTGACTAGTCGTTAACATTTATCGATCAAATTAACGTAAATGCGATTGTGCGTAGTATTGCTTATCGTTTGGCGACTGTTAACTCACAGAAAAAATGAGAACAACAAATGCACATAATATTATTTGCTGCCACTACACGCTCATGAAATATAAAAATGCTTATAAACATTATTAAATTAATTATTTTTTGTTGAGAATTCGTTTAAGTATCGATTCCAATTCTTACAGCTGCTGTTAGGTTAATGGAATTCGAATTGTTTTCATGATTTCAGTTGTAGAGTACGTAATTAGAAAACAAGCAACTATACTCAAAATCGAATTTAATTGTATCAACATTTTGCTAATGTGTATTCTGATTGAATATTCCAGGAGTTGTCACAACATCGCTATTTGCGTTAAAAACAATCGATGTTTAAACTATCGATTTATGCCTTAATTTTAATAACATATAAGCATCGATGTTAAAGACATTGATGCATCGATAATGCCATCGATAATGCCATCGATAATGCCATCTATTGTCCCACCACTACTAGTTCAGTTCACATCGCTCCCATCCATAAATAGTGAGAAGTTCACAAAAGTTGGTGATAGAAAGAAATAGAAACGCAATTCAACAAGTCATCAACATGTCGAGCGGTGATGAGAAAACTTTTACGCGTGCGGAAGTCGCCAAACACAACACCAACAAGGACACATGGCTGCTCATCCACAACAACGTCTACGATGTCACCGCATTTCTGAACGAGGTAAGTCAAGCCAAAAACAAAAACAACAGCAGCACCAACAAAAACAACAACAGTTAGCCAGCTCTCTAGAGAGGTACACGTCGAAATCAGGGCGCTGGCATTAAGTCATTCTCATTCCCATTCCGGCGGACTAAGTGTGGTGAAAAGTTGTCTTATCACGACGAATTGAGTTTTTCTAACTCGTTTCGATCGTCGTGCTAGATGTTCACCTTTGAAATCTGTTAATAATACGATCGCAATGCGTGCAAATAAACGATTCGATAGCCACAAGACGAGAGTCTAGATTGATTGTGTACTTTGACCCACGGTCATTAGTTGACCTGCTATTTTTGTTGTATGCATATTTCCATTGTGTGAACAAAAACCAATCCTATTTTTGTGTTAATATTTAATTTTTATATTTTGACGCAGTTCATCATTATCAATGGGAGTAGGGCAAAAGTTAAACAAAATTAGGTGTAAGCTAATTAACATATGATTTATATTCAAAGAATACGTATTGTGAGTCTTGTGTAACTTGTAGAACAGCAGTGCACAATAAAACGAGAATTTAAATATGTATATAGAATCAGAGGTTTCAAGTGTTTTGTATTGCTCGCAATAATTATTCTATGAGTACTGCGACAGAGAGAGAGAGAGAGAGAGAGAGCTGGAGATATTCAAGATTATGCTCAGAATTTAAACACTAACAATTTGTCAGCATTTTACTACATAGAAACTATAAACAGTGAACAGTTAAACTCAAATCTGATCGCGCTATTTCAAGATATGAGTTGCATTATTTATGTTATTATCTGATAAAAACAGGTTCGATATGTATTTATATATGTGTGCATGATGTGTATAAACAAATATGGTTGTCACTATGATTCTTTTGGCTGGCTTGCTTTCAAATTGTTTCTGTGATAAGACTTGCCGGCGACTTTATGAAGGCGCAATCTAATCGTTACGCTGCATTTTTTCAACTTGAAAACTAAATTAGTATGACGAAAGTCTCACGTTCGCCTTGCAATCCAAATTTTATGGCGTTTATCAACACTGCGCCTTTAAAATTAGCCCCCACCAAGAATCGAGAAGAGCAACAGCCAGCCATGATAAATATATGGGATGGACAGAACAGTGATTGCCTTTGAATGTTTTAAACATTAGATTTATTTGATTCTCGATTTATTTCACGGTCAAGAGACAAGAATGATTTTGTTGATTTGCATATGATGGCATCTACATGTATTAAATATTCGATTCTCTTGCAGCATCCCGGCGGTGAGGAAGTGCTCATCGAACAGGCCGGCAAAGATGCCACCGAGAACTTTGAGGATGTGGGACACAGCAACGATGCCCGCGAAATGATGAAGAAGTACAAAATCGGTGAGCTGGTGGCCAGCGAGCGGACCAACGTTGCACAGAAATCGGAACCCACCTGGAGCTCAGAGACGCAAGCCGAGGAGAGTTCGGTGAAATCGTGGCTGTTGCCGCTGGTGCTCTGCCTGTTTGCCACGCTCTTCTACAAGTACTTCTTCGGCAGCGCCAAGCAGCAGTAGAAGCCACAGGATGTTAATGCGCCCAGCTGCAGCTAGTTGCTCCACCACGATGACGACTCGCTTTTTCTGACTGCCACACACACACACGCACACACAACAACCAAAACAACAACACTACACAAACATACACACACACAACACAGTCGCATTCCAATGCCCATGCCTTTAAAAAGAAAGAATCAACCTGAGAATTACTGTGTGTTGCATGCCGCTTGCAGGAGGTCATTTGTGAAGACAGCATCGTTGCGGTGGCGGCTGCCAGTTTTGCAGCTAGGTGAGATTTTGAGTAGAAAGAATTTGTGCTAAGTTTTAAAGATATAAATGAGAAGGAACGATCGATAGAAAGAACACCTAATGAATTAATGTGAATGTTTGGCATCTTTGTTTTTTTTAATTATTGTACTAATCGCTTTAGTGAGTGGGCTTGAGTTTTCTTATAGATAATTTTTTGTAACTTTCCAAAATGCAACACACAAAAATATACACATATATTTAAATATACAAATAAATATAAACGTATTCAAATTCATTAGTTGTCAAACTAACATCTTCATTGATTTCAAATTACTCAAACATTTAAACATACTACATACATTTTTTGTTATACGGTATGTCAAAATTGCTCCAAGTGGCAGCGCTGGCGGGCAGCTCCATGCTGGGCATCTCCTCCCTGAACTTATGCCAGGAGCGAAGCAAGGTGCCGCAAATGAAGCGTGAGCTGCCCACACGCAGCATGAACATTGAAGCATTGCGACGCACAGACTACGACATCCTCATCATTGGCGGTGGCGCAGTCGGTGCTGGTTGTGCTCTGGATGCGGCAACGCGGGGTTTGAAAACAGCTTTGGTGGAAGCAGACGATTTCGGTAGTGGCACCTCGTCCAAGTCCACCAAACTGTTACATGGCGGACTCAGGGACCTGGATCAGGCCATCTCCAAACTGGACCTGGCCGCTTTTCGACGTGTGCGGACCTCGCTGGAGGAGCGCAGTAACATTGCCAACATGGCGCCACACTTGAATCAACCGGTGCCCATCATGCTGCCAGTGCATCATTGGTGGCAGCTGCCCTCGTATTGGGCCAAACTGCATCTCTATCACTTGATGGCACCCGGCAACAACAGAGGGTTCCAATACATCAGCACGCCCGAAGCAATCGATATATTTCCCATGCTGCCGCGTGACATCCACGGAGCCTTTGTCTTCTACGAGGGTCAGCACGACGATGCGCGTCTGTGTCTCGCTGTCGTCTTGACTGCCTCCCGCTATGGCGCCGATGTCTGCAATCACATGAAGGTCACAGAGCTGCTGCGAAACAAGCATCAGCAAATTGTGGGTGCCAAGGCAGTTGATCAGTTGACTGGCAAATCCTACAAGATAAGCGCCAAGATGATCATCAATGCCACGGGTCCACTGAGCGACAGTATCTGCCGTCTGGAGGATGTCGATGCAGTCCCACAATGTTCACCCACCTGGGCATCTCACATTGTCTTGCCTCCGTTTTATTGTCCCGAGCAAGTGGGACTCTTCGATCCTTGCACGCGAACCGGATCCGCAATATATTTTCTTCCCTGGCTGGGACACACGCTGATGGGCACCTCGGATGAGCTGCACGAATCTTCTGCAGGACCGCAGCCCACGGAAATAGAGGTGCAATACCTACTGGAAGGCATCAAGAGCTATGTCAATCCCAATTTCGATGTGCGTCGCTGTGATGTCTTGGCCGTTTGGGGTGGCTACAAACCACTGGCCGCAGAGACGGATGAATTGAGGGATTCGTTGCTGAAGAATCACCTCATTACGGTGGGCAAGGGCAATATGTTGTCCATCGTGGGCGGCACTTGGTCCTCGTTTCGTATAATTGCAGAGGAGGCCATCGACGTAGCCATCAACACTGGCGGACTGCGTCCATTGCGAGAGAAATCGATTACGGCGTCTTCTTGCAAATTGGATGGCGCCGATGGTTGGACGCCCAACATGTTTATACGCCTGGTACAAGATTTCGGATTGGAGCGCGATGTGGCCAAGCATTTGACCGATACATATGGCTCAAACGCCTGCAAAGTGGCTGTCTGCGCAAATCCCAGTGGCTCCTGGCCCATTAGCGGCAAGCGGCTTCATTCCGAGTTCCCCTACATTGAGGCTGAGGTGCGTCAGGGAGTTAAGGATTACGCTTGCACTTTGGTGGACATGGTGGCGCGTCGTCTGCGTGTCGCCTTCCTCAATGTGCACGTTGCCGAGGAGATCTTGCCCAAGGTGGCCAACGTTATGGCCAATGAGCTACGGTGGTCGAAGAAGAAGAAGGCGCAAGAAATCGAGGAAGCGAAACTGTTTCTCAGCACACAGATGGGTCAGTCACACGCGAACACGGCGTCGCATGTGAATATTCCCATTAAAATGTCCGTGGAGCAGGTGCAAAAATATGCAGCGCATTTCAAGAGCCTGGATACCAACGACTCGGGCTTTGTGTCCATCAACAAGTGCTGTGCAGCCATGAAAACATTTGGCGTCAAAGAGGTGCCAGTGGATCTGATGCACAACGTGCTGCGGGACATTGATTGCCATTCGCAGGGCAAAGTGAATCTCTACGAGTACCTGCTGCTCATGTCAGCCATTGTCCATGGCGACACGGCCTATTTGCGCTACGCCAAGTTGCGGCTGGAACAACAGCTCACCGCGATTAGCGATCGGAAGCGACAAGTGATTTCAGTTGAGAGATCAGGTGGTGGACTGTAACTAATGTGTGATACTCATTTAAATTGTTAATGTCACTAAATTAACCGTAACGATCACTCAAATTGTCTCCGTCTATTAAAGTCTGTTAGCCCATGTTGCCAGATCGACGAAACAAGTATTCAGCTACTGTCGTTATTGCCATATTACTCAAACTTGACGAAACTTTTCCCCTTTTTTGGAAATTTGACTTTGAATTTTATAGTTTATTTTTTATTTTGAATGGAAACCCCCTGTAACAGAATTGTTGCGCTGATTTGCGATTATTAACATTTGATATTCTCTTAACAATCGATAAAGGATTTCATATATGTATATGTTGTTCTGTATTTGTAACACGTTTTCATATATATATTTGTTTCAACAATTACAATAATATACGGATAGTGTGTTTGTCAAACCAGCTAAAGGGTGTATTATCATACACATTAAACAATTGTTGTGTTTTTATATTTATGTATTTGCGTAATATACGTGCAATGTTGAACAATCATAAGCAATTATGTGTATGCACTCGAAAAGAAACAAAATTTATGCATATAAACTAAAATAAATAATATTGTATTGTAAGGTAAATAGAGAAATATAAATATTTGTTGCGGTATGCTTATATACATATATGTATGTATGTTGAATACATATGTATGCATAGGAAATACACTATTTAACTGGGATCATGGGTCTCGGTATACTATATCAAACTATGTACCACTCGGTGGCATGAATTGATGTTGGCTAATCTAAATGTTAGCTCCTTAACATTTGACCTGAGCTGTGAAGTTTATTGTATAATATTATTGTATGCATGTCGCCGTGAAAATCATTTCTAAACAAATGAATAACAAACGTGAATTACAGCAGTAGTAGACTTAGTTATCAAAGAAAAGTAGTATGTGCATATGAAAAATAATAAAACACTGAGATTGATACGGTGATCGTTGTTTGTGCATTGGGCATGATAAATCTGCGGGTTAGTGTTGTTGTTGTGCTTAAGCGACTGCATCGGTCTCGCACTCCTCCTCGACGGTAATGTACATGCCCTCCTCCTCGTAGGCGGAATCGTGCTTGGCCAAGATTCTCAACAGTGGACGCAGACGCAGCCACCACTGTTTCTTCGGTATGCGTTGGCTGTAGAGAAGAGTTTAATTATTTTTATAGTACTTGTAATTTTTATGGAGCACTTACTCAAAGTTTGTCTCGCCAATGAGATCAACCAGAGGTGTGAAGCGATACTGACGCGATACAATGCCGAGCAGAGTTGCAGTATCGTTGGACTTGCAGTTGACGACGCCATTGGCATCGATGTTGGCCTTGATCTGGGTTGCCAGCCAATCGACGCACTTGGCAGCCATTTTGGTGCCCATGTTGCGATCAAAGGGTGTCGGTGAGCCACCCTGCTGCATATGGCCCAAGATGTTCATGCGGCAGGTGAACAGACCCTTGCCCTCCTCCGAATACAGACGGTAGATGAAGTCCGTGGAGTAGTTCTCGCTGGCCTTCTCGTTGCGCAGAATGAGACCACGCGAGACACCCTCTGCCATTTTGGATGCCATGTGATAGACATCCTGCTGCAAGTCCTTGATCGAGAACTTCTCCTCGAAAATGTAGGCCGCATCGGCGCCACCAGCCAAGCCAGCCAGCGTGGCCAGGTAGCCGCAATAGCCGCCCATGGTCTCAATGACGAAGACACGACGCTTGGTACCCTGAGCCGACTGACGAATACGATCGCAGATTTCGGTAATCTCATTGAGACCGGTGTCGCAGCCCAGCGAGAACTCTGTGCCGGGCACATTGTTGGAAATGGTGGAGGGCACCACCACAATGGGGATGCAGAACTCTGAGTAATTTTCGCGCTGATCGGCAATTTGGCCAGCGGCATGATAACTCTCGAAGCCGCCAATGATCAGCAGACCCTGGATCTTGAACTCCTTGAGGCGGGCAGCAATCTCCTTGAATTTACCCTCGGGCAGGGTGCGCTTGGTGCCCAGATAAGCGCCACCTTGGCCAACCCAGCCAGAGACATCAGACCTGCAATAGTAAATGGGGAAGTTAGCAAGGGAAATACTCTTTAGAGCGGCAGCATACAGACCAGCCCAGTTCGCGCACATTGCCAGCAATGAGACCCTCGACACCATCGTTGACACCGTAGACAACATCGCCGCGATAAATCGCATTGCGGACAAAACTGCGCACAGCTGCGTTCATGCCACAGGCGGGAGCACCAATGTGCATCACGGCTAGCCTGTAGCCCTCAATGCCCTTGCCCTGGGCATCGAAGCACTCCTTGGGCGGCTTCAAGCGCGTCAACATCTTGTAGGTCTCCAGATTGCGCTCAAACGAGCGACCACGCAGCTTGACAGCGTCGGCCCAACGCTTCTCCTTCATGGCCTTGGCCACAGCCTGGGTGCGTTCAACGCACTCCATAAGTGGCACGCGCACCGTCTGATTGCCGTCCAGCGAGATGACCACAGGCACCGAGTCGGACGTGGCTTCCATCAGAGCCAGCGTAGCTTCAGCACCCATGCGACAGGCCTGTTATCAGAAAGAATAACTCAATTAATTTATGGATAATAATGGCATCAAGTTGGGCGACTCACCAAAACACGATCGAAGGCGCTTGGGTTGCCACCGCGCTGCACATGACCCAGGACAGTGATGCGAGCGTCGTGCTTGAGACGCTCATCGATGACCTTTCTTACATCCTCGGCGGTAATTGGATGACCCTCGCGATCCATGGCACCCTCGGCAACAATGACAATGTTCAGACGTTGGCCAGCCGAGCGCTCCTAATGGATTAATTGTGGAACAACAGCAAATATTTGTTAAGCATAGCTCTTAAAAATGTTTCAAAAAATAATATTTAATGATATTAGTGTAAACGGAATGGCAATAAAAGCAATGGAGTGGACAAAACATACACAAAGAAGAGAACACATAGATGAAGGTATATATTATATAATATGTATATGAAGCGTATGTTTAGGTCTGGCATAAGAGATGCAAGTGAAAGTATGAGAGAATGTGAGGTGGAAATCAACAAAACAATAAACAATTTACTTGTCAGGCCATGATAAGAATGTAGTGTTGAGTTCAAGGCAATTGAATTGCCCTGAAACTGTTAGCCTTAACTACACTTTAACCCAATAAAAGCCAATTTAATTGCCAATTAGTGTGTTTGCCAGAACGTGTTTGACAAAAAGCCGCTGCAGTTGCTCGTTATTGAACATCTGTCAAAACGCACGATTAGTTTGAGAAATGTTAGATTTTGAATTTAACTCCATATAACCAAAAAATTGAGAAGAAACGATAAAACCGCAGAGAGATTGAAAAATAGGGAGAAACATTTTACTTAAAACCTTGACCATTCGCTGACCTGATGGAGTTTTTTGCAGAGATGGTCCTGCCAGTCAACAGGAACGGGCTCTTCGGGAATAAACATAAAATCTGCTTCTGTAGCAATAGCTGTTGAAATGGCTAAGTAGCTAAAAACAAAAATAATAAAACACAGAGAAACAATGTGGCATATGAGATGAATATTGTTATTTGATTTATATTATTCACATTGTGATTAGGATCATGGATCTTGCTGAAAGGAAAGGAATCACACACATCGTAAGACCATTGATGACCATTTAAAAAATAATAAATTAAACAAACTGAATAGTAGACAAAAGAGGAGAATCACTTGTCGAGCAATACTGAAAGCAATAAAAGCACAGTACAATATCAAATTTGTAATACTAAATGCTGTTTGATTCGTGCCTAATTGCGTGTGGGATGGAATGCGAAGTGTATAATGGATATGTTCGTTTTTTCAATTTAAATACATATTTGTAATTTGCTAGAGCTGTAACTCTAGAGAAATGCACAACCAAAAGCAATGAGATAGAGAAATAGAGAAAGAATTAAAAGTTCACATCTTGCCTGAGCTAATTGAGTGCAAAGCCTATCTGGCCAATCGGTTTTCGGTGGCATTTCGGGTATAAATATGAAATCAGCCTCGCTTGCCAAGCCGCCGACCAGTGCTAAATAACTGTAAAAATATGTAGTCGTTATACATCGGTTATACATAGGAAAAAACACATATATGGGCAGATAACGCGCAGATCACAGAGATTCTGGGTGTAGAAACAATTGGAGGGTGGCGATCAAAACAAATAATTAGCACGAGATGCACAAAAGGAAGTCTGAACAGAAGTAGATAATGCCGAAATACAATCGACGCAAGTGAAAATGATTTTCTTATTTCAATACGAGTAGCACAACGGCTTTCTCTTCCAAATCTGTAAAATCAGCATCGAGTATTTTCTGAGAGTGAAACGGAAAAATGAAAAACATCAAGTGCATCATCGATTCGTATAAACAAAGAGATCGAGAGATCGAGATCGAGTTTGAGACATACAAACATTTGATGTATGTACGAGTGTGAGACATGGATCGAGCTGATTGCTTGCCTGTTCCAGTTTGAGAGTCAATCGATCGGGCCAATCTTGTGGCGGCGGGTACTCTGGGAGAAAGACATAATCTGCCTCGGAAATAATGCCAGCTACAACAGGTAAATAACTGCAGGTATTGGAAGGTATTTAACATTACCATTGCAATTGCACAATTGCACAAAAAACGCAGTTACATCACAATCTATCATCATCATCGTCATCGTCATCGTTCGAAGCAAAATCAAATCAATCCGATAACAATCGACTTACCCACAGTGACGACCCATGACCTCCATGATGAAGGTGCGCTGATGCGAGTACGCCGTGCTGGCGATGGCATCGATGGCTTCAATGATACGATGCAGCGCCGTATCGGTACCAATGGTCATGTCCGTGCCACAGAAATCGTTATCAATGGAGCCCACCTAGAATATAAATTACAAAATTATTGCATACAAATTATATTGGTTGAACAGCGGAGTCGACTTACCAAACCGACGATGTGGAGCACATTGTACTTTTCCTTCTGCTCGGTAGTAATGGTGTTGTTCTTCTGCAGCTCATCCAGCAGGCTGGACCACTCCTGACGGAACAGATTGGCGCCAGTCAGCGAGCCGTCACCACCAATCACAACCAGGTTGGTGATACCACGTTGGACCAAGTTGTTGGCGGCCTTCAGACGGCCGGCACGCTCACGGAAGTCCTGGCAACGGGCGGAGCCAATGATGGTGCCACCACGATGGATAATCGATGAGACCGAAGCCCATGAAGCCTCCTGGATGCAATCACCGCCATCGACCATGCCTTGATAGCCTTCCCGGATGAAGTAGACCTAGTTACAAAGATCATTCCATTTAATTGTTTAAGTATTTTTCCAGGCGATTCAATTAATTCACTATAAACACAAGCCATGATTACTTATGCTTAATATCAAGGCATTGACATCTGATCCGCACCCAATTACCACATTATCAACACTTATCAGGCCTAATTAGTGATAACGCTCAGCCGCGATTATAAATAAGTGAATGAGAAACAATATTGTAGTTGTCAAGTAACTAGTTCTGACTCGTGAAATAAAAACAAATCAATTGTTGGTCATGTTTGCTTGTCTTTTATGTATCTTATTCTATATTTAGACACTCCTTACAAACGTGACATCATTGAGGATTAAACTGAGTCATCCACATTGAAATGCAATATGCATTCAAGTTTTATGTAAGCACAGACAGGCAACAATTAAAACCCGATATGATCGCATAGTAACCAGTTAGGTTGTCTTGAAGGTAATGAACCTTATATGTATAGAAGAATGAATTGATCTATCGTTGAACTATAAAAAAGCCAAAGATCGAAGTCAGGTGTCGCTGAGAGCTGATTGAAATTGATTGAACAAATTAATGTTTAACAATTGCAAATTAAACTAGTGAAAGTAATCAAATTTAAGTGGTATTGAAAGCGAATCTGCATAACTATAGTATCCCAAGTATTTCGCCATTTCAGCTTGCCCTTGCATGATCCAAACAACATATTGCCTTAGCCTTTGGCGAAGGACACAGACTCATAAAACTCATAATTGATAGCGAGAAAATAAAAGTGACATTGAGAAAAAGCAGCCTCGCCACAAATTCAATTTCATTGCGAATATAAAAATCATGAAATTTGTGTGCAATTTATTTCAATTATTTAAATTTGGATACAAGACAAAATTGCTAAATTCCGGATGACGAAGCTTTAATACCCTGGCCAAATGGCTGCTATAATAGATATTCGATTCTTTTTTTAATTGTTTGGAATTCGCAGAAAGTATTTTGGAGTCAAATTTATTTGTTTCTATGGCAACTAGCATATTATATTGTAAATTGTATGAAGAACCGCAACAAGGAATATTTATATTTTATACAAAATTATTAATGGTTATCTGGAAATATATCGTGACTAAATAATAATACGTTTTGCTTGGGTCATAAATATAAAAGTAGTTCGAAACACACGAGCTTCCAATAGTATGAAACACTTTCATTTAGTTTCGGTAATCAATCAAAAAAAAACAGTAAGTAAATAATTGACTTTTCAAACAATAACCGCATTTTCTCAGATATTTCTGCGTGATCGTCTGTAAGTCGCCCGAAATAAACTCAATGTCAAATGTGCTCGCACACAGATACAAATTGAGTGTGTAGGTGTGCGTGCATGAGTTTGTGTGTGTGAGAGTGTGAGGCGCTTTTATTTTAAATATTTCTTGCAGGCTAACATGGCCGTTATCTAACGGCACTTGACACCAAAAGAGCAAGCTAATTTGTTTAATTATTTGTTTCAATTGTGCTCAATGTGATCAACTTAATAGGTTTATGTATATAGTACACTGTATAGGATGCATACAGGGTTCAATGCCTCAACTCTTGACCGATAAGCGTGAATATCTTGTGGACTCATTATGTCAATAATATCGAATACATATCGAATACGCGCACACATACAGGGTACAGGGAGCGAAGTGAAAGCACTTGGCAGAGGTCACAACTCACCTTGCATCCCAGGTAGATGGCCATGCGGACGCAGGCTCTCACAGCCGCATTCATGCCCTGCGAGTCGCCTCCGCTGGTGAAGACGGCCAGGCCCTTGTCACGCTGCGAGCCGCGTGCCAGGAAACGTTGATTAATATCGCTATTCATTCTGAAGCCTTCAGCAAAAGTCGTATGGATGTATGGATAATTTCCTTTTATGAACAGTTAGTTGAACACACGGAGACGCGCTTGGAGCTCAGAGCGAGAGAGAGACGACGCTTAACGGTTGCCAATGATTCACATAGGCATCAACACTGCACAGCACTGGAGGAGCTTCGAGGAAGCCAAGTCACAAGATGTCCAAAATAAATTACGAGAAAATTATGCTGCCGCGGCTGTGGCTGTGGTTTGCCTGCGAGACGATTTTCAGTAACTGGCTGCGAGAGCGCGTCGGTCGAGCGCAGAAGTTTTGGTTTTGACGTTTCAAGGTGACCTCTAAACGCAGCAAACGCTTTTCGCTAAGCGCAGCTACCGACGACGCGACGGCACTGATGCAATGAACTGGTTGTGTGGTGTTTGTTGTCTTGTACTGCCACCTTACAACGCCTTGGCTTTGCCTGTTTTACACGCACTGCGTTTTTTGATAATGTGTTTAATTAATATGGTTTTGGTTTAAAAGCGAACAGACGACGGAATTCTGCTATCAATAAATTGCTATTGTGGGCGAAAATGGGCGAGATTACCCTATTGGACTCTTTTGTTTACCCCACACAACTGAGTGTGAGTGTCAGAATGACAGCTGTGCAACAGCTGATTGCGCCCAACGGATAAAAGCTCTCTCTTTGTTGCGCTCTCGCTCTCTTGCTCGCGAGCTTTTTGTCGGCTGCCGTCGACGTGCGTTTGTAACCGTTGGCAGTTTAAACCTGAATTTGCCACTCACATATGGTCTGCGAAATGGACGCACGTAGTCGATGATGTCTTGGAAGCAGCGGATGCATTTTTGCAACTCTTTTCTCTCCTTTTCTCGCTTTTCACATACTCGCTCATCTACTACTATTCCTGATTTCTTACTGCAGCAATTTTTAGACAACTGAAAATAAATGCTACTCAACCAGAATACTCGTTTAGAAACTCCCACAATTACTTACGTTACGCTGATGTATGTAATAATTGATCAAATCATTTTTTAAATTTCGGGAAGCATCACCGCTCCTATTAAAGTTATCTTCGCCAGCAGACACATTAATGTTTTGGGATGAACATCGGTATTGAACATTTTTCGCAGTTTCCGATGGCTTTTGATGTCTTCACATAGGTATTCATTTGGTTGTCTCCGAAATATACTTAAGGTAACAATTATTAAAACTTACCTTATTTTGTATTTAGCATCTATTTTGTCGGACTTGCGAACATAGTCTTGTACAGCATAGAGTATCGAAAGAAATTCCATAGGATTCTCGCACAAATAACGGTAGTACAAATCAATATCATTGTCCCGTAATGACATTAAAAACTGTAGTTTTTGAAATGGATCCTTGCACCTCGATAAATGCTCCTGAATCATAGTCAACTCCCAAGACGTGCTGACATGACTGGAATCAAGCTTAAGTCGGATTCCATTTTGAGTCCACAGCGTGTTTTTATGCTAATTCACAAATTCTTATTAGTTATTCAAATATTTCCAGACATTTCATAAGTGCTTACATCTTCGAAATGCGCTGATTTTAATTTGTTATCATTACAGTAAGTTTTCCAATTGCTTATACTCGATACACACCGATTTATTCCACTATATTGATGCCTTGGCACAAGTCCCTCTAATTGTAAAATACTACGAAAAATAACTGAGATTACGGGTTTCTTAACTGATGTTTGTTTCTACAAACCTGTTTATTAATTTGGTAAATACTCTAAATTTGTTGGGATACATACCAATTTAGTAAACTTAAGAATTTTGCATTTTATATATTGATTAACAAAGCAATGCCTGATACAAAAAACCACTTTTCAAATCAATATTTTGAAACCGTAGCTCACTCCGTTCTTACCTATTCTAGAAAATTAGTTGTTTTTTTTTTTTGGGAGAAAGGTAAAAGTTACGATATTAAATAATATACTTCAACTTTAGATTTACTTTGATTCTAACAATATTTTTTTTCGCGATTTTGTTAAATATTAAATATATTATTACCTCCCATTGTAAAACGTGGTGCCTTGCAAATAGGTCTATTGGATGGTTTTCAAATATATCATATAGCATCTCTCTGGGGATATTCTAAGGGCTCTTTTTATCCAAGTTCCCGAATAAGTTTTAGCATCCTCGACCTTGTCCGTTTTTTTCCTCCTTAAATCGTTAATTTGTTTTCTCAAATATTTTATAGTTTGGGAAGGATCTAATGGTCTAGGCATTCCTTTTTGTTTATTTTCCATTAAAAGTTTGCTTAATTGTTGGAGTAAAACATAAACTATAAAGTTAACTTATACATATGTATGAGTGTTGGATAATTGCATACCAATGGGACGCTATTAGGTGCCTGCAATTCTGCACGATATTATCGACTGCATATAATATGGACAACACTTCACAAGTGTTATTGCGTAAAAAACGATAATACAAGTTTAAATCCTTTTCCCGCAATGCCATTAGGTGGTCATATTTTTTAACAGGGTCATCGAGATTTTCAAACTCTTGATTAAAATATTTTAGGTAATTTTCTGATGACTTTCGATTATCTATGGATAGCTTTTCATTGTTGATACGCTGATAAAATAAAAGCTGAGTTCCTGAAAATGTGTTTATTATTTACCAATAACTTACTTGAGTTTCAACTTCGTTTATGTCTGGCATTTCCATGTTACGCCTTATTGCATGCTGATAAAATAAAAGCTGAGTTCCTGCAAATGTGTTTAGTATTTATCAATAACTTACTTGAGTTTCAACTTTGGCTGCTGTAAACCCTCCAAAGTATTTACAATGTTTGGTATAATAACGAGTAGGACAAGAAAACTCAGACTTGGGGAGCATGTTGGATAGACCCATAAAGCTATGTTATTGCAAGTATTATTTTTGTTGCAAGTAAGTAATAAGCAAGAAGACAAACCTGGTTGCAAATTTGGTGAATAGGCAAATTGAGTTTAAAAACATTTTTAAAAAAGAACAGTTGAATTTTGAAATTTTGAGGCAGACACTGTAGAATTATTTTCGTAAAGAGTAATTTGTAAATGCTCGACATACTTTGATACAACAAATTACAAACGTATTTGCGATCGCACATAAGACTTAATTGGAAATCGTATCTAAGATGGGTAGTTTTAAATAAAACGCAACATTTCTCTTGTTTTTTATTTTTATTTTGTTTTTTTTTTTGGTAATTAAGAAACTGTAATTTCAATAAACTTAAATGTTCACATCAATCTTTGCCTCCATTTTGCATACAATTAATGTGTGCTCTTTGTTTATAACTCATTTAGATCTTTTATAGTATGCATGTATTATGTATTGCAGTTTCATTGGTTATTCGACTTTTTCATTTATTATTTGTATTATTATTATTTATGTATTTTGTAAGCGTAAATTCAATTGCGAAAATATACATTTACTTTTCTTATACTCACACATGTATACGAATATACTCATATGTATATACATATATATTTGCATATTATTTTCATTTGCTGGACAATAATTGTATATATATATTTATATAAATATGTGCATATTAATTTTAGCGATTTTATGTAGCTCTTGGTGACGCTTTCTTGAATTAAAATTGAATATACTTAGATTTCAATGCAAGTATTTTTTTTATATTTTGATTAGTTTTTATCATTTCCTGTTGTTCTGTTACTGTCTGTCTGTTGATAATCAACCATAAAGCAATATAAGTTGAATTTGAATAGTTCATTATAGCATTTGATAAAGCACAATCATTAAATGAAAATGTAATATTAATAAAAATTATATTTCGCATCCACTTGCTTCACATACCGACCGCTTTGAATAAAATTTGACATTGAAACACATCGATTGATTATAAGAAAAATGAAGACACTGAGACATTTATAATAACAATTGCACATTGATACTGTTATTGCTGTTGCTTCTGCATAATTGCATATAGTTAGTATATAGTATAAGTATGTAATAGATAGTTATCGCATCGATCAAAATCTCATTCCTGATCCAGCTGGCATAATTACCGACAGACAAATATACCAAATAATAATAGAACGAAAAGTTCGAAGGAAAAACATTAAAATAGGCACAATAGAACTTATGCCTTCGAGTAGATTCCATATATAATTTATTATCTGGCTGTTTGTCATTGTCTTTAGCTCAATGAAACATTTGACATGAATATCTAAATGATAAATGAATTCATATTCATATATATTTCGACTTTTTCTTGCTTACGCAAATTCAACATATTACTTTTGGTTTTATCATTTCTTGGCTTTTAAACAATTCTTTTATCTAAACAATGCCAAACCGCGAGTCCGAAAATTATAAAAAATTCGAATTAAAATTGGGTAAAAATAAAAGTTGGGGCTTCTGTTGTTTTTTTTTGTTTTATTTGTTGTATTTTAGAAAAGAAAGAATTACAAATAATACATAATTTGTTTCTTTTGGTTCGCTTGGGTTCCGCCTCTTGGACAGATTGTTCTTCTTTGACGACGAAAAATATATAGAGGCATTATTTGTAATTACAATTTGTATAAACCAATTAGCCTTGTTGATTTCTTTTTTTCTTAAGGAAAGCGACGCAGCGCATTAAACAAAAATAAAAGACATTATGTTTTGTTGTTTGTTGTTGACTGTGTCTTGTGTTCTGTTGTATGTTAATATAAAACAAAATGTAATTATTTATTAAAACATAATTATAATAAATAATATTACTTTTAGGCATAGTGTATAGGGTATGCAATTGGCCTAAACAGCGGATATGTAAATAACTAAACAAAACAAAATTCACATCTTAGCCATTACACAATGCACTTGTTACTATTCTTAGCCATCTTTTTGCTGTTTCCTTATGTCGCTGATAGTTTACGTTGATTGATTGTTTGTTTGCTTTTCGATCAAATCGTATATAATGAATATTTTGCGAGCGCATTTATTAGTAACAAAGACAACTTGAACGGCATGTGAAGCAAATTAAGACGTTTTCTGTTTTCATTTGTAGACTTTAATTGGCTTTTTCTGTAAGTTGTTCTTTATACATTATTTGCTCGAATACACATATTGATTTCATTAGAAAATGTTTGTTTTGTTTCTCTGCCTTTCTGCTATTGCAATATGCACATACGCATATTATTATATACTTTCTAATCAGATTCATTCCTCAACTTTGTATAATCGTGACAATAGTCCTTTCTCCTCTTCCAATTCCTTTCAAACAACTATCATCACTCATTTACAAACTTAATCAGTATTCTCGGCTGTTATTTGTTTTATTATTCATTTGTGTCGCTGCTGATGTTGGATGCTGGTTTTGATGTTGTTTTTATTATTACATTACTGCTGCTCTGCTGCCTTGTATTACCTTCGACTTCAAAGAATTGTTTTTATATTTCTTGCTTTTGTTTTGTTTTTGTTTGTTTGTTTTGTTTGTATTACTGAATAATATTTGCATAGTCAAAAAGGAAACATTTTAGTTGTTTGGTTAGTTGTCACCGCCCTCCTGTGGCTCATCACCATCACCCTGGGTATCTGAGGTCCAAAGAGTCAGGTTATCCCTCAACAGTTGCATGATGAGTGTTGAGTCTTTGTATGAGTCCTCATTGAGTGTGTCCAGCTCGGCTATCGCGTCATCGAACGCCTGTGTTCAATACAACAGTAATTCAGTTAGCAATTCTATTATGTACAATAATGATTTAACAATGCAAAATGCCGGCAAGGTAAATGCAAGTTCAAGTAGTTCATCGAGTGCATAACGAAAGCATTTCAATTCAATTATAGGAACATTTACAACTGATTATGTATTAGATATTGAGTACCTAGGTTTGTTTCATTCAGTAAATATTGGAAAGCAGAAAATACAAATAAAAAATAAAGAAAAAATAATACATTTTTATCTGCAAACTCAAACTAATATATTTGTTTTTTTTTGTTTTGTTTAATATGACCTGTCGGTTAATGCACTTTCTCTTACAATCATTAAACTTCACCAGCAAGGTACGGACCGCATTGTGGAGTGTTAACGGGCACACAAAGACTTAAGCCAGGTCGATACGTTTTGGCCAACAAATAAGCCGAGCCGTAACATGCGAATTAAAAAGAGCTTATACTTTATGCATATGCATGTGTATATAGTATATAGTGAATATGTTGTTCATACTGTGAGTAAACAACAACAACACGTACATGTTTCTGTTGAGTGTATTGTGTTTGTTTAAAAGCAAAGTTGAGGATGTTAGTCAACATAACAACAACAACAACAACGATTGTTAAATTAATATCAACAAACATAAATGTGTAAGAAGACAGTGAAAAAAAAACTGAACCTGTTTAGCTAAATGACAAGCCCTCGCTGGTGAATTGATAATTTCGTAATAGAAGACGGAAAAGTTGAGTGCAAGACCTAATCTGATAGGATGTGTTGGCTGCATTTTAGTTTTTGCAATATCGAATGCCTCTTGATAAGCTTTTTTCGAGTCCTCAACGACGTCTTAAATTATGTACGTTAATAATGGTACCAAAGTAAATGAAACAAAAAGAAAAACAAACATAGTTCACAATTAGTTCGTAGAATATATAGAAGCTCGATGCTTAAATACGATTATTGAAAAATGTTTATGTAATGAATGAATTGAAATGATTTCCATTTTTTTGCACTTTGCACGTTGCATATTATCGTTTTGCTTGCCAGACATTTTGCCAAATGAGTTGGGTATTAACCTGTTTAGCCAATTGGCAAGCCTTGTCTGGAGAATTCAAAATCTCATAATAGAAGACTGAGAAGTTAAGTGCAAGACCCAAGCGGATGGGATGTGTTGGCTGCATTTTACCCTTGCTAATGTCAAATGCATCCTGGTAAGCGGTTTGGGAATCGTCAACAACGGCTGCGTTTTTAGGTTTTTTTTTTTTGTAAAAAAGTTTAAATAGTTTACAATTTGTTCATGTTCTTAGAATAGGAATATTATTTAAATTGGCGTCGTTGTAATGACGATACTTACTGTTGCGTGCGTCTCCTGTGGCGACCTCAGCTAAATACCTGTAATAATCTCCCTTCATCTTCAGATAGAAAACCTTGCTTTCTGGATTGCTGGCTTTTGGAATAAGATATTTGTCCAGAAGTCCCTGCAAATGACAAAAAGCAAAAAGGAGAGAATATAAATATAAGTACATTTATAATTGAGTTGCACAGCTATAACAACATTGTATGAACTGGAAGCTTATTGTACCTGACAACGTAAACATATAAATAAACATTCCTAATTGCTGCGCGTACAATAAGCTGCTATTAATCCCATTTGATGCCATACTTTACATTACTCAAGTCGATACAGCTATAAAAATAAAGCGAGCAGCAAACGGTCGGTCGGTTTGTATGTATGCCAATTATACAGTTGACTACAACACTTCAAAGTCTTATCGATTTTCTGTCCCCAAAGAAAACGAAAGCTAACGACACCCCCCACCAACCAGAAGGGAGGGAGGGAGCTTTGTGGGCATAAATCCCCCCTACACACACAACATACACAAAGACATATACACACAGTGTACAATGTACTTTGATTTATTTTTAAACTTTGTGGCTCTGAAGTGTATCTAAAACGTATTTCACTTTATAGGTCAACACTCTACCCAGTCTGTCCAGCTTTGAAATATATATATTGCTGTGGCCTCTTTGGCAACAGCGAAAAAAACTGTAATTAAATTGACATTAATCAATCCGAGTTGGCCCTTTGCTGGCTGTTGCTATCTCGATTTGGTAAGATATATATATCTTGGTACACGAGCACACTTTCACGTATGTGTGTGTGTGTTTGTGGGGTGTGTCTTGCTGTAGGACGTGCAACACCGCAAGCACACAGCACACAGCAGCAGCAACATGTCTGGAAAATTTCTATTTAAAAATAGATTTATTGATTCTAATAGAATCGGCTGCACACATCGCATCAAGAGAAAAGAACCAGTGGCCATCGAAGCTTTTTGAAATGATGAGGCGATTGTAACTCCAAACTAGCGCCCCCAACAAGCTGGTGTGGTAAGGTAATTGGTTTAAACACAGCTGTATATGATACATTTATATTTGTACATAAACAGGATGCTCCACCACAACCCCGCCACACTCTCAAAGCGAAACAGGACTTGCGCAGTAGCGAGCAGCTGCCACAGTTGGGTTGTCAGTCAGTCAGTCAGTCAGGGAACTCATCATAATTTGCTAGCGCTAACCATTTTCATGTTCATGGTCATGGGCATGCGACATGAGACAGCAGATACCGTAGATAGATATACAGATAGGTAATAGAATAGGTAAAAGCAGATATACACATCACATATTGTACATATAAAACACAATAGATGTCGATATAAATGTGTTGGGTACGTACCAGAACTTCATAGCAAATTTCTCTAAGCTCCTTCTCCACACGCTCTCTGTACTCGCGGGCGAGCTGTTGTTTTCTGGCGGATGCTTCGGTTTTCTGCTCGATGGAGGAAATGACGCGCCACGATGACCTGTTGTTGGTTGGTTGATTTGGTTGTTAATTAATTTTATTTAGGTGTGGTTGGGTTGTTAACATCAATTTGTTATCTACATGAGAATATTGGATGTTTTTTTTTTTTAGCAACTTACCTGCGTGCGCCAACCACATTTTTGTAGGCAACGGAGAGCAGATTTCTTTCTTCATTTGACAGCTCGACGCCCGTCTCTGTGACTGATTTCATGGCCTGGGCCATGTCATCGTAGCTATATATATTGGTTGAATTATTGAAATGAATGCATAGAAATAGATTTAAGGTGTGCGCAGCAATTCACACTTACCGCTCTGATTGCTCGGCCAATTTTGCCTTCTGGACCAATTCTTCCTTATCGACTGTCGACATGTTGCTGTTTGTTGCTTTAGTTACTTGACCAAACTAAGAATAATTTGTAAATGTGTCTGTGTTCGTGTTTGTGTTAGTTGCACACGCACGATTCTCTGTTGCAGTTACAGATAGACAGCAGAAAAATTAATTAAAGTAAGAGGAATCCACAGCTCAAAGCGTCGCGCACAGTATGTGACTGGTTATCTGCAAACGAACACACAAATAAAACAAATAAATTAAATAATCGAATAATTGATTGTCACTCGCAGGGGGGCATATATAGTATAATGAAATTTCCCACGCTAACTATCTAATTTATTAGCCGCAAGTTCAAACACATTCGCGATGCGGCGGCGATTATTAATAGTTCGTTCGTTCCTATATGCATAGTATATTCTCCTATTCCAGAAACATCTTTCGCTGAGAGAATGCAAAACACTCTCAATTATTCGCAGATTAATTCATTGGATTCTCTCGCCAAGTTCTAGTTTGTAGCACGTTTCACTAATAGAGGCACACACTCACATATACACAGCTGTGGAAAAGCGGAAACCCGAAAATGTATTTGCCGCTTGAGTGTTGCGCTTTCAACCAGGCCCGAAACTCGACTAAAAGAGAACTTGGCTGTGGCTGTGGCAATGGCTATGGCTGAAAGGCTGACTCGACTCGACGATGAGTTGCTGAGGCAACGACGCGTCGTGGTGCGGCATAGCAAAGGAAGTCAGAGACAGTGTGGATGGATAGCAGCTGCGCGTTGCAAGCTACTGCTGCTGATACTTATTTCAGATATGCTGCTGCTGCTGCTGCTGCGGCAGAGCCCAAACCCCATATACAAGCAGACAACCAACAAAAAAAAAAAAAAAACAGAATATATCTTAACAAGTTGTGCTCATCATCAACATGTGTTGTACATGCGTACATACATTTGAAGGATCTAAATTTGTATATATTAAAGCTCGAGGCGAATCATTGTGTGGCAATTAGCATCCATTGAATGTGACTCATCATCATCATCATCGTCATCATCAACGGGATGTCATATGAGTGTGATGCACTTGATTTCAGCGCAAGTACGAATCGTATTTATATTTATACTTGAATTAAATAAAGTGGAAAAACAAACGTAACTTCAACTCTCGCAATTCCAAGATTTAATCAAAGGCATATTTATAAACAGTGCGCGAGAGTTTGAATGTCAATAAACAATTGCGTTGAACGACAAACGACAAGTAAAAGCCAACAGCTGTGAATCACACAACTAAATATTTCATCCGCAATCGTATTGTCCATTCACATATAGACACATACATACATATATTATGATACAAAGGGTAACCTGTTGCCTTTTACCTAACGGATGAATGCTCAATGAATGCCCCCGACTGTCTGTCTGTCTGTCCTTTACCGAACTTAGCACATAGCTGCTGCTGCTGCCACCTGTATCTGCCACTGAATACACGATGTGGCGACATTACGTAAATATTGATTGATTATTATTTATAAATAAAGCGACCAGTGAGGCTGATTGATACATTTTCCATTATCCTTGGGGGGGACACATAATACAAACGACAAAATTATTAACCCCGGAGGAGCTTTCACTGTCATTACTCAAGAGGACATTTTGCTTGTTGCCGCGATAGCTTTTAGTCTAATGTGCTTTTGACAGCTACATAATACACAGGTGAACGTGACTGCTGTGAGTGGGAGTGTGTGTGTATGTGTGTGTGTGTGTGTGTTCTATGCGCGCCTTGTTTGCATTTTTGTATTGTAGCTTTTAGATTGTTTGCCAATTCCATTACACGTGCCGTGGCATTAGAGGAGACATCAGATCTGATCTTTTCGTGGGTCCCCCACCAAACTTCAAGATGCACATTGATTCGAAATGAATGTGCACCGGAATGTTCATTTGTAAAAACAAAAAAATACAGACAGACATAGCAAGCGAATGGAATGAAAAAATACAACCAACGGCAACAACAACACCAATAAACGCATACATACAGAGAGAAAAGTTAAAAATAAACTATGAATAAAAATTTAAAACGAAATAAAGAGAGAAATCTGTGGGATTGTATGTATGCCAGAGTGTGTGTGTGTGTGTGTGTGCTTGATCTATGAGCAACGAACCAAGTATGTACGCACATTCATACGTGTGTATGTACATAGATGAATTTACAATGCATTGTGTACAGATGTCAATAGATAAATGCTCAATGACCCCAATGCAGCACCTAGAGATATCGCGGTAAGTGCTGTAAACAATAACCCAGCAAAAACAATCAGAATAAATCAAATTGATTACCGCTCTATCGCTATTACAACATTTGTATCTCTGGCTGCATCACATGTATTAACGATCTCAACAATCGACCGTCAAAGTCTTGGAAACATTGACCCTTTGGCTGCAGCCAAGTGCGTGTAAAACATATGTACAACACACACACAAACAGATGCATACATATATTTATATATATCAAATAATGGCGATTTTTTTGGCGTTGCTCGTTTTTAGGTCAATTGACGTGTTTACCGTACAGTTATTGACAATACGAAAAAAGCAAGCAAATAATAGAAAGAACTTAACAGACCGCAACGGGAAAGTATTGTATGTGTTTTTTTAGACCATTTCCAAAAAACATTCATTTATATGTATGTAAAGCAAAGCCAAAGAGTTTTACATGTGTATGGGGAGAGGACACACGATTAAATAGCCCAAATTCAGACAGTCGAGGAGCCACTCCCTCCATTTGAAGCGAAATCTATGCGTCATGGACTGCGTCATTTTTTATTTGGACATGCCTCACACACAATGAGGAAGTATCGCTACTGCAAGATATAAAACTATTTTGGATGTAAAACTGTTCATACACGAACACATATACATATGCATATGTATCTATGTGTTTAGACAAGTGTGTTGCAGCAATGAAGAAACGCTAATTGTTGGCGAAATGTCATTGCCGTCGGTCAGTGGTACACAGATGGAAGATAACGGCAAGTAAAATTCGAAACCGTTTGTAGAATTCTGCGATGACGGCAACTTTGACTACTGGTCTCTGTGTGTGAGTGTGCGAGTGTGTGTTGGTGAATACACCACACCGGGCGGCAAACAGCTAACTCACCACACCGGCCCCATGAGGTCGTCGCGACAGCGACAGCGGCTACATGCGCAGTACGGACGAAATGAAAAAATATGACTGTAGAGAAATGCAGATAAGAACAAAATTCCAATACACAGACGAGTTCATAAATGTACCAAAAGGACATGTTGTACAAATGCATAAATGTACAATTTGATTAGCAACAAATCAAATTACATACGCTATGTACAATTAGAAACAAGTGTGTGAGGGGGTGGATGGCAGGGAGAGGGGGAGCGCTCAACAAAATGTATAAAAATAATCCCAACAGACGGTGGAGAGAGGGGAAAAGCGAAAGAGAGAGAAATATGGAGAGCCCGCGACGCAAGAGAACGAAGTCACAGCAGAGCAGAGGCAACAGCGATAGCGAAGTGAGAGCAGTGCGGCATAAAAGAACACGTAACCGCGTGTGTCGTTTGTATGTGTGTGTGTTCCGATATACATACATTGGTATATATTGTTACATATATTCCAATGGATGAATGTATGCACACACACACACATGTATATATGTGTGGTGAATTGTGACACAGCAAATCCAATAAAACCAAGTACGTGATGTATCCGCGTACTTGATTTCTGCCAGAATATCTACATATAAGCATTAGATACAAATTGTCTCCTTTTTCAGATATCCAAAGGAAGAAATGAGTAGTAGCTAAATGAACGTACAAGTGCGTAATACACACAGATACAAATGTACTTCACATTCATACATTATTAGTTCGTAGCGACCAGAACACACTTAAAGCACCACAATTCGCCTTCGCATTAGCCAAGTCAAGTCAGTTGTTGCCACGGCCGCCAGCAATCAACCGAACGACGAACGATGAACGAACGAAAGCACTGAAAATACGAAGCTGCTAACGAATCTCACACACACTCACACACATATACAAAATTTACCAATACGTATGTATGTATTTTTTTTTGCACAAATTCACAGTTCTCAACATTTTTCGTCTTTTGCGTAGTATTTTTATCGATCGCTCCATGGAAGCATGTAGAAAAATGTTCATGCATGCGGCGGCTCGGCTCTTTCGCACATGTTTTTCCAGTGAAATGGAAAATGGAAAATTTCCAAATTTGTTGCATTGCATAAATTAATTATGCACACGTGCATTTGTCGTTTTGAGTCACTTAAGGTTTTATAATTGTATATGTATGTGTGCACATATATTTCGCCCCATATTACTAATGCAAATTGGTTACCTTACATTCGATTCACTCGAAAAGACAACGACGACTACCAACGAACGGCGAACGACTAAAAGTGACGGCAAATGTGTTGCACACAGTAAGCAAGAGCTGTATCTGTGTATACGCCTCTTCGTACATATATATGCATGTGTAGGTAGATCCACACACACACACACACATGCCACTACATCAGATGAGAGAGAAAGAGACATCGAACGAAGAGTAGGAGTAAATACCAGTCGGCAGCGTTGCCAACCTGGCCTCTGAATAGTGTTGCCAGGTGTGACGCAAGTGAAATGGGTTCGTTAAGTTTTAAATGTGCACACACTGCACAGACAACAGACCTGTTGTTGATATATGTTCAAGTTATGTTATGCGTTATATGATGGGACAATCGCGTATTAGCATAAGTGAATTACAAGGAAAGAGTTCATTAGGCTATTACAATAGCGTAATTACTTCTGCTGGCTTGGCTAATTGCTGTTTACCCATGATTTAAGCAGGTATGAATTTGTTGGCCATTACAAGCTGCACTTAGCATATGACGCATGCCACTGAAATGCTGGGGAGGAGCTTGGCTTGCGTTCGTCGCTGTCGCCGCTGCCAATTGTGCGCAATTGTCGTTTAATTGAGTAATTTGAATGAGACGGACGAGCATTGGCTGTGTGTTTGAATTGTACGTAAGTTCGTACTACGGACGTCAGTTAAATTTTTGGATTCGAATGTTACAAATTGTATTTGTAGATGACAGCAGTACGTGTCGCTTCGAATGTGGCAGCATTTTACCAACGCTTCAGATTCTGCATTATGAATTGATTACAATAATCCTATAACCCCAATTAATTGGTCGTCTCTGTGGCAATTGGACTTACATTAAGCCCTTGAATTGCAACTCACGGACTGACAAATCGTACCTGTTGAAACCTTCAAGCACTCGTTATCTGAACACTGATTAAATTTATTTTTTAACTTCAGCCGCCTGTGACGGTGCCTTATCAGTAATTGTGTGCTCTTGATAAGCACCAGAAAAATTATAGCTTTAATTCTAATGTTGATTCCATTGAATTTACGCAGAGCAACCCAGGCAACCAGCCAACCAAAGCATATCCGAGACGACCCAGAGAAAATTTTGCTCTCAGCGTTTTTTTGAATTCTAACTGATTACAAATTTCTTGTTGTTGGCAATGCCATCGCTGGGTTTCACTCGTCGATTCACAAAATTACGTCATCAGCGTCCTACTTGAAACAAGTAATTTGTTCTGGAGCGTTTGTACATTTAACTACAGCTGCTACCGGGTTACACAACTCGCTTATCACACGTAGCCCATTATAAATGTTGCAATATATGCATGCTTGCAAATTAATTCACTTAGCGTTGCAGATCGATACATGTGAAAAAATGCGGTCTCAGTTTCGCCGACAACATGGCGCTTTAGCAAGTAACAAAAATTGAGTAATCGGATTGCAACGGAGGAGTTCAGAAATACATTTATTACTCACTGCGCCGTACTAATTAAAATGTTAATGACAACACACGTCCTGGTCGAGACACTGTGATAATTTAATTATCTTTTGTAACCTTAGATATGTAAAATTACTACGTAAACACACACCTTTGTCGGCTATTGCTGTAGTGAATGGTAGAGCTGGAACTAGAGATGGAGAAACATCGATGGCCCTATGGACGCATAGATGTTTTTAAAAATATCGATGTTTTGGCAGGTTTGCATGTTTTCAGGATTGTGCTCCCGCGTGTTTATTTCAATTGCGTTGGCAGACCGCTTATCGATAAGTTCAATTCGATTAATCACTCTGTACTTAAATATAACAAATTACATTCTTTAAAAAAAATGTAACTAATTTAATGATATGAATTTAATTTTTGTTTGGAAGACAAATGTATTCGAAAAGTGGAATTATAATTTTTAATTGGTATATATTTTTCGATAGGAATTAATTCATTTTGAAATATATCCAACGGTCACACAGCAATCTTCGTTGCGGTCGCACGTGTTTGCTAGTGTGTTTAAACTTCTGATTGATTCAATTTAGAAATATACAAAAACTGTCACAATGCCGCGGTCCAAACGTGATAAGAAAGGTACGCAAAGAAATACAGATCCATTCTTAATAAGGCTTGCATGTAATTTGAGTTGCTGTCGCTTGCAGTTTCCCTAACGAAGACAGACCGCAAAGGTTTGGCATGGAAACAACGGATCATCGATGATATTCGATTCTGTGTGGAGAAGTATCCCAACATTTTCGTGTTCCAGGTACAAAATATGCGAAACAATCTGCTAAAAGATCTGCGACAGGAGTGGAAGCGCAATTCACGTTTCATTTTCGGTAAAAACCGCATTATGCAAATCGGATTGGGCCGCAACAAAGCTGAGGAAGTGGAATCTGGTATTCACAAGGTATAATTTACACAAGCTGCGATGTTATCGATGGTATTAAATTAAATGTATTTTTTCAACAGCTGTCGAAACGCCTCAGTGGTCAAGTGGGTCTCCTGTTCACGGAAAAGTCCAAGGAGGAAGTCCTGGAGTGGGCCGAAAACTATTGGGCCGTGGAATATGCGCGAAGCGGCTTCACAGCCACTGAAACTGTCACTTTGCCAGCCGGGCCACTTGTGGAGTTCGCCCACTCAATGGAGCCGCATTTGCGTTCCTTGGGACTGCCCACCAAGCTGGAGAAGGGAGTTGTCACCATCTACAGTGATTACACTGTGTGCGAGGAGGGCAAAGTGCTGACGCCGGAGCAGGCTCGTATTCTGAAATTGGTCGGCAAACCAATGGCAAAGTTTCGCCTGACAATGAAGTGCTCGTGGACTAAAGCCGATGGCTTCCAACTGTACGTTGAGGACGATGTGGAGGAGGACACAGCGGAGACCGCCATGGAACAGGACGAAGACAACGAAGATGATGATGAGAACGAGGACGAGGAGGAGTGAATGTTGTGTAGCGATTATTGCAAATAGAAGTTAAGTTTACGAGTATGTATATAATTATATATATAGATCTTACAACAATTCTATGCTTTCCATTCTTCATACTTGTTGTCTAAGCCGACGACAGATTTCCACTTCCGCTGCTGCCGCCCTTCTTGGTGGGTCTGTATGCGATGACATAGCGCTGGGCCACGGGCAGCGGTTCCGCGTAGCCATTCAAATATGACGAGTCCTCGAAGAGCACGTCGTAGTCTTCGGTGGCTGTTTGTGGCAGGCGGTTGACGATGGCTTTGTAGAAACAGGTGGTTTGTGGATACAAAGCCATCACTAGAATCACAATGCGTTTAGTCAAGTTTGCTCTTAACTCTAGCCTTTTTTGTGCTTACCAACTGTATCTTTGGGAAAGAGCGCATGACCATCGGTCTCTGGATTGGCGCGCATCAATGGTAGCGGAATAACTTTGCGTTTGCTCAGCACATGGCGATCCTTTTGCTCCTCATCGATGTCAATGACATCGTATTTGTTCTGGCGATGCAGAAACTGCACCACCTCGGCCAATATCCAGTTCTCCTCCTCATCAATGCCCTTGGCCAAGGCGGCAACATTGTCGCCCACCTTGGCCACATAGCTGCTCTCTGCTGGAATTGCTCCGCAGAGCGCAGGAGCTCGTTCGCCTGGCTTGCCCACGAACAGTGGCAGGGTTTGCGCCGAGAGCTGCACCATCTTCATGAGCGCGCCACGACGAATAGCTTCTTTGTTGCCAGCATTACGAGCCTGCAAAAATTGGGTTTAGTGGCCATTTTTCCAATATCTGGCTTAATCTAATTTACCTGAATGCGTCTTTCGTTGCGTATATTGCGAATCTCGTGAATTTTGGCCAGCGCTGCTCGAATTGTTGCTTCCTCCTGTGTGGCCTCCAGTATCTTGGACTGCAGCAGCGTCTTCAATTTGGGAGTTGCGATCTGACTTTGCTGGGCGCGCACAATATTTGCCATAGAGTTTTCTGCCCGTCGCCGTTCGCTGTCCACTTTGTGAATATGCTGCTGTATATCTTTCAGGCGTTCCTGCACCATATATTTCAATTAATTTACATACGCATCTTCCCGGCCAGTGTTTCTCACCTGAATTTGCTGTGCAGCACTTTCTGCAGTTAGTGGCATTGCGCTTCAATTGTTTATGCTAATATTTGTTTATTTGTTAGGCGAAGACGCTGCACTAATGTGACCGCGGTTGTATATGAAAAAATACCATACAAAATATGTAGGGAATGGTCACGCTGTACACTTTTAGCAAATTTCCTGCCGAAATTTAATATTAGCATAACACATTTATTTAAAGTAATAAATAATATTATTCATTATCTGCATCAATTGAAAAAACTCACTTTTTAGGGTGGCCATACAAATACTAAAAAAGAGTATCACTACAGAGCTGCATTTAAAACGATTATCGTGCGTCTATCGGCGATCGGAATTTGTAGTGAAAGCTGGGGAAAGTGTTTTTCGTTTAAATTGAATGTGTTCATTGTTTATACTACCGTCAGCGCAGAATGTTTTCGGCAACGTGTGAAGCGCCTGTCAACATGGCCCTCATCAAATACTGGGGCAAGCGAAACGAGCAACTTATACTGCCAATCAACGACTCCATCAGCATGACGCTGGACACCAACGAAATGTCCGCAAAGACAACGGCGGCAGCCTCGGAAAGTTTTAAGCAAAATCGTATGTGGCTGAATGGTGAAGTGGTGCCGTTTGAGGAGAACGCCCGTCTCATGCGCTGTCTAGAAGGGGTGCAGCGTCTGGCGCTGGCTAACGGGGGCCTCAAGTTTCCGCTCTCCTGGAAGCTGCACATTGCATCCTACAACAACTTTCCCACGGCCGCAGGTCTCGCATCGAGTGCCGCCGGCTACGCCTGCTTGGTCTACACCCTAGCACGCCTCTACGAGATACCCATAAACGAGCAGCTCACCACGATTGCGCGGCAAGGCAGCGGCTCAGCATGCCGCAGTTTGCACGGCGGATTCGTGCAATGGCATCGCGGGAGTGCCGACGATGGCAGCGATTCCATTGCGGAGCAACTGGCGCCGGCCGAGCATTGGCCCCAAATGCACATGCTCATACTGGTGGTGAACGATGCGCGCAAGAAAACCGGCTCCACAAAAGGCATGCAGCTGGCCGTGGAAACCTCAACATTGATTCAGCATCGGGCCAAAGAGATTGTGCCGCAGCGCATCAAGGAACTGAAGCAGGCGATTCAGGCACGCGACTTTAAGGTATTCGCCGAGCTGACCATGCGGGACTCGAATCAATTCCACGCCATTGCGCTGGACACTTATCCGCCCTGCGTTTACATGAGCGATGTGTCTCATGCCATTGTGAACTTCGTGCATGACTACAACGAATCCGTTGGCGCCCTGCAAGCTGCCTATACTTTCGATGCCGGGCCCAACGGTTGCCTCTATGTGCTGGAAGAGAATGTACCGCGTCTGCTGGCCGCCATTCAGCTGGCGTTTCCCAACGATACCCAGCAAAGTGTCGAGTACTTGAGAGGCATTCCTGTGCCGCCGCTTGAGACCGACAAGGTGGCCACCAATGGGGCATCTGCGGGATATGTAAATCCCAGGAATCTGCTCAAGTACATAATCCATACCAAAGTCGGAGAGGGTCCGAGACAACTCAGTGATGAGAAGAGCCTCTTAATTGACGGTTTGCCACTGCCAAAATAAGTATTTCAGCGGTCACAAAGTACGAAGGTTTTAGCAAGTTATTTTTGTATTAGGTCAGACTTAAACGGGTTGGGTTCGGTTGGGGAGCCTTCGAATCTTTATTTATTTTATATATGTAACATTGACATTTTTCACCTTTGCACCTGCATTGTATTTATTTTTTGTTGTTGACCCTTTTGCAATAAACATTTTTTTACTTTGTTATTATAATTTGCGTGGTTTGAACTAGGAATTCATTTTTCAATTTGTTTTGACGATTTGCATGGTTAGTTTTTATTTGTAATGTTCGTTGTGTTTTCTCTTTTGTTGAGCTGCCGGTTTTATTTTTAGTTTTTACTGCGGCCAAATCATTGTCGCCTCACTGTGCGTCACGATTAGCGATGGGAATGCTGAAGAGCGATCTACCGTGCCTTACAATTGCAGTCGTGAGTGTTTCCATCGTGATCGTGCCTGACATTAAAGGACAAATAATAGATTTGTATTTTGTGGTAATATGGTGACAATAATCTTCGCAAGAAGACACCTCTATACTCGAAACATATGGATATTCCGAATTTGTATCAATAGCATTTAAGCGATATGATCATATCTGTGTCAATTAGGAATTTTACAGTCCCTGGCTTGGAACTAAATAAATAATAATTAAAACATGTGTTCGAATTTTCAATCCCTCTATCTAAATTGCTTTAAGTGAAAGATAAACTTTGTCCCAGTGAAATGATTTGTAGTAAATATATATTTTCTTACAGTCAACACGTAAAGTAATACTTGAGCTTAGAACTAGACATATAAGTACATATATGCATGATGTATGTACATCTACAACTAAATAAAAAAGCACTTTTCAAAAGCAATTAAAAAGAGTTTTAGCGAAAAATAAGGCATTGCACATTAGTATAATCGAAGCTTAAGCAGTAAACGACATTTTGTATTGGCTTTTGTTTTTTGATTTGTTAAAACTTTAAAGGCACTCTAAGCCATATAAATTGATTGTGTTGTTCAGCTGGTGGACTCACTGCAGTCTGTCAGCTGGTCTATGGCGTCAATTACAACATGATTGTTCGGCAGAGCATCCAAATCGAAAGTGGTTGATGATGCATTCAGCAAGAGTTCTAATGAGATTTCCTGCTCCAATACTACTGCTGATAGCAACACTTCACCATTCTCCTCATCCACGGCCGTTTCAATTGCATCTTCAATTTCTTGCTCCTGTTCCTGTTCGAGTTGTTCCTCTGTCTCTGCTTCTGTATCATTGTCGTCCGGCAGTAAGCTTGACATATACTGTTGCACGGTCTCCTCACTTATAGCCCTATGTTATTTGCCCGCAAGCAGAGCCGAGTTGGGAATCGCTTGAACAGTGCAGCCGGCTTCCATGTGCTCGATAACCTGTTGCTTCAGCTGGGCCACATGATCCTTGAGACTCTTCACAATGCCCGCCAAATCCGTGTTCTCGCCCTTCAGCATTTTGACGCGATCCTCCAGCTTGGAGATCCGCTCCAGCTTGCGCTTGCGGCACTTTGAGGCAGCCACACGATTCCGTTGACGCTTGCGCTCCAGCTTGATCTTTTCCTGGTCGGCCATGTCAATGGGACTGACAGTTGGCGAACCCGCTGACTGCTGTGGCTCATCCTTAATGACAGGAAAGCGATCTGTAGAGCAGCATGTTTAGATACATTTCAAACGGATTTTACTTAAAAAGTGAACTTACCCACGGTGTTGTAGATAATGGTGCCTCCACTGATGCCATTATTAACAGCTGCTGATGAGTTGTTGACCGGCGCCGTGTTCGGGTTAACCAGAAAAGCTTGGGTATTCTTGCTGGTGTGCAGATTCTGCAAGGCGTCCTCGAAGCCCTTGCCAAATGCCTCCTGCTCCGAGGTGATTTGACCCACTTTGGATGGGAAAACGGTTCCGGGCTGCGGTGTCTGCATCAGAGTGCTGGACAACAAGATCTTCTCCAGGTCGGGTGTATTCAATGTCTTGCCCTGCAAGTCTGGCGAATCGATGTTCAAGTGGTCGATGACCCGCTTATTTGTCACTTTATTAAGGTCCAAGAACGCTGGTCGCTTGTTCACGTTGTTGCTTGTTGTGCTGTTATTGGGCGTTTGAAATTCCATTGAGTCTTCGGCGACGATTGCTTCTGGTTCCGTTTTAGGTACTATCGCTGCAGCGTTAGCACTGTTACTGCTGGAATTGCCTGATAAAGCAGCAGCGGTTGCGGCGGAAACGATTGTTTTCATTTTTCCTTTGAATATGACGTCAGACTGGCAGAGAGAAGAGAGCAGCGTAAGCAAATCGGTTGCTGTTGTCGTGATAACTTGTTTTTAGACTATGACTCATGGGTTTCTTGCCTCTCACTCCCACTCTCACCCGCCCGCACACACACACACACACACACGCATACAATGACAGTCACATGCAAAGTCTTGTGTATATTTTCGTATGCAATGTGTGTATAGATAAGTTAATATTTATTTATGGCATTTCACTTACCTAGGCCAAACACAAATAGAGTGCTTTTAGCTTTGCTGAAATTTTCACGATAACAATACTAGTTCTTTTTGGTTTAATAAGGTGAATTTTGTAATTTTTTTAATCGTCCAGTCAAATTGCGTTGTATTTGCTTTGATTTTACTATTCACAGTGAAGCACGTTTGAGGTTGCCAGATCTTTTTAAGCAATATAACAGCTGTTTTTCTGGGTATCGATAAGCAATAAGCAGCTTTAAGTTGATGTATCGATAGTGTCGCTGCTTCTTCCTCTTCTTTTCCGCTGAACTGTCAGAAACGTAGGTCGCAAATGAACAAAAATTATAATTATAAATCTGCAAAAATGTTGTTTATACCCAACAATCGGCATTTGTTGCATTCGTTATGCCAAAAAGAAAATCATAAATTAAATATTATAATAAATATTTTCTGTTTTCATATTGTGCTGCCGACTATATTCCTTGTCTGTAACAGTTGATAATTCGCCATGGCCAAGTCCAAGAATCACACAAATCACAACCAGAACAAGAAGGCCCATCGCAATGGCATCAAGCGCCCAATGCGTAAGCGCCACGAGAGCACCCTGGGTGTAAGTAGAAATTTAACCAGCCAGCCACTAATTTGAAAAGAAATCTAATATTTGAAATTTCTCTTAGATGGATGTCAAGTTCCTGATCAACCAGCGTTATGCCCGCAAGGGAAATCTTTCCCGCGAGGAGTCGGTGAAGCGCTACAAGGAGCGTGTCGCCTCCCAGCAAGGCAAGACCAAGCCCGTTAAATTGTAAATTCCAGGTCGCATTCGTTCTTTGTTTTGAGTGAATACGCGTCTTAGAATAAATGAAAAACATTTTAACAAAAGCACAAAGTTTGTTTATGATGCAGTGAAAGTTATACGGGATCTGTTAAATCCAATCCTCAGACGGATCTTGTGGTGGTGATACTGGATATAAAATTGGATCGTCAATGGGTCTATACTTTATTGTAAAAAAAGACGACGGCAAAATAACTAAGCCAAATTTTGATTGCCGGTTGCAATCTGTTAGAAACTTTGCGTTCGACAAGTAGCTGAGTATATCTATGCCTGGCATAAGTGCATTTAAGACTACCGCTACTGATTGGATAGTTGTTAATTCTCTAACTTTCGGTTCATTGAACATATTTAATTATGAATTATGTATTTTTCCTAGCTTTGAAAGCTGTTCCATTAATTTTCGTTGAGTGTGACCGCAACAACATTTTTAAAAAATACATTCCAACGACAAAATATACCAAAAAGTATGTTTTATGCCGTTTGCGGGCTCACTTCGCTGTGTTGTATTATTTAAAATTTTAATTATTCGCTAGTCCGGCAACCTTTGGTTGCGCATCAGCATTTTGCCAAGCAAACAATTTGTTGGCTACCCAATTGTATGGGAAATTCGTAAATGCTTGTCCCATTGTTTGTTGGGTAGCAAATCGCAGCGAACGTAGAACTGCCGTTCGGTCACCAAACACATATATGTAATTTAATTTAATAATAGTACAATTCATTTTAGAGTGTGAAGACATTGTGTCATAAATGCATGAGTTATATTATTCGCCAATTATGTAAACGGCGAACACGGTGCTAGTTAAAATAAGTGAAATTCTACAGTGAAAGAATCATTTTTCGCGCAGTGTGCTGTGGATGCTTGGTACTTATTATATGTACGTGAATATGTACATGCCTATGTATGTACTTGTATATTTCAATTCGTGTTCGTGACAGTTTTTTTACTAAGATTAACGTTGTTTTTACATCCAAACCTATGCATATATCTAAAACAATAACAATAAATAAAGCAATTAAAGTGGTATTGTTAAGACAAACAGTGTAAAAGGCAACGTGAGAATAAAAATAATCAGCTATATCGACGTTTCATTGTCACACACACACCTACACAAACTAGCGTAAAGCGACACACGTGCGTGTCTACCCACACACATACACCCACACACACATTTACACACAGAGCAGCGCTCAGCTGTGCTCAGCTGTCATTTGTTGTCAATGTGTTTGATCCTGCCAGAGTGTTTTGTTTTGCGCGGCAAGCTTGTATATCGGTGTGCCGTCCCCACGGCAACAACAACAATAACAACAATTGATTGAGTCTACCGGTAAGTGTTATTCATATTTTAATAATTGGGGCGGCGATTCTTTGTTAAATATCTTTTGTTTTCGCAGTAAATCGGGCAAACTATTGCAATATGTGTATTTGAAGTTTAACTACTAGTATTTGCTTTTGTGCTTAGAACATGGTAATATGTACTTTAAATTGCACAGACACGTTTGTCTTTCATCCATAATTTAAGTAGATTTGTGCGTCGTCATGATTTGGTAGTGGTCGAAGTAGGGGTGATAATTTCTTAAACAACATTGTCATTTTGTGTGAGAAAACAATTTGCTTGTCTGTAGATTTCCTAACAAAACTCCAAACAACATGTCCATAAACTAACAGTTGAACTTCAGTTCCGCCAAGTCTTTGAAGTGAATCAGAGTGAGCACTTATGTATAAATTTAAATTTAGATATTATTTATAACAAATTTGGAGCCATAGTTAGTAAATAATAAATACGTAAATTTTATAAATAATGTATTATGTTTAGTTGGCCGTCTGCAACACTTTATTGTTTGAGTACATCGTTAAATGGTTTTTAATAATCCTATTGCAAAGGCGGAAATCAATACATTGATTGGTTCCGCTGCCTGTGAGGCCCTATATATAATGTCTTTGTAATCCGTCATAATTGAATTGAATAATGTCATAATGCCAGTGTGCTCGACAGTAAAGCACACTTTATCTCCATTGTTACTGTGTCATTTGTATTTACCAACTGTTGGTGTTGGCACGGCGCTTATCGTCAAAAACGGTTGATAAGAAAGTAACTTGAGTCGGTCTGTTCTTAATATTTTTTATTTATTTTCTGTTGCTATTGGAATCTGACGGCGCTTCGTGTTGCCAATGCAATGCAAGCGATTGCAGTATTTTATGATTAATGCCCTCGTCTATATCGAACTTCCCATAAAATGATCTTAGTTGTAGCGAGTATTTAAGGTTTTAGGCTAACTATAAAATATATAAATTCCACTAACGTTATCATAAGCTCCAAAGCCAACTGCAAACAGTTGAGAAACGGAGGTTAATGATCATCAAAGACTGTGATTAAGATGTTGTTATTTACTTGCAAGTGCTAATTTGCATTGTTATCTTAATAAATCAATTCTAACAACAATCAAACTAGACGGGGTACCTGTTCTACTTATGTGATCATATAACACTGTACTCGATGTGAAAGATCTACAAAGAAGACACATCTGAAAGTCACTTTCTTGGTTTTGCTTCATACAGGATTTTTATAAACAAAGCAGCATTCGCAATCAAGTTAGACTTGCCAAAATAAAAACCAGTTTCGATAATTATGATTATTTTGTTTGTTAACTATTTACAGGGTATTTTTTAGTTGGGTGTTGGCAATGAGTATATTTTTATCATTTTGCTACGATCAATACTCCACAAATTAATGTTAATTTATCTGATCAAAAATGAAGGAAATTGAAACGAATAAATCATCTACGGAAGATAACCATTTGTCCGAAATGCTTCTCAGTTGCGTTCGAAAGCCTGAAAGTGCCAGAGATTAAGTTGATGTCCGATTGTCAGAAAGAGTGTCAGAAACGTTTTGAAAGTAATATATCTATCACGAGCTAAAATGGCTGAAACTATACCAGTCTATTCCATATCATACTTTGTGGAATCCCATCTATCAAGCGAAGCATATGCACAAGTGAGTTTTATTCCATCTCCGTCGGCTATCCAAAGACTCGAATGACTCAGCGTTGTTGATACTCGCTACAGAGAGGAAAAGTACTCTGTATTTTCATAATTTGATTGCTTACAAACAAGAGTCTATTATAATGCCAAATTTTAATAATAGATCACGGCTACTTAACGCTTGCTTCGTATACGTACATACATTTGTGTATCCCAGCTATTCTTGGAATTGTTGATTGAGCCATGGCAGGTAATCAACAAATCTGTTTTTTTTTTTGCAAATTGTTTGGCAAGTTCTATATAAATATATACGTGTACACATATTGTTGCATTGCTGTTGATACAAGTGCATTTTGATTGCTTATAAGCGCACATGTGTGCAATGAAAACACTGTTATAATTGCATACTGTCTGATTTTCCATGACAGCCCGAAAGTATGCAACACTTTTTGTGGGGAACAACAAATCCACAATTACGATTCAACTGATGGGGTTGTTGGGCAAAGCATTGATTAATTGTGTTCTTTTAATGTATGTAATTGTTTTAAAACTGTATATGTATTTAGTGAATGTAAACATAAACAGACTGTTGTTCAGATTGTGTGTTTTGGGATGCCAGACAGGCACCCGGCTTGCTCTTATCAGTCAACGAGATCACTCTCAACTTAAATACGACGGTAAAACAAAGCGGGTGCAAAGAGAGCAAGTTAGTTGAGAGAGTAAGAGAGAGAGAGAAGAATAGATAGAGAGCGGTAATGAGTAATTCGAAGGCCTCTCGCGTCGTGTCCCGCGACTGACAACGCGCATTACGATAACCAAATAGAAATGTATTAAGTAGCCGTTGTCATTATTCATTTTTGGCGCTAGTCATGAGTGTGCATGTGTGCGTGTATGTGTGTGTGTTTGGTCTGCATGTAGTTTGTACCTAAACGCCGTTAATGTTGCGCTAAATTATTGTGTTTTATCTGAAAAACAAAATGACAGACTGCACAATGACCGACTAGCAGTTACTCTGTATGCAGTCTAAGAATTTGCCGATATTTGTCATCAATTAATTCTCTCTAACTTTATTTCTGATGACAACTTCCCACCTGACCAATTCGATGCTACCCTCTTTGCGAGTGTTCAGCTGTACAGGGTATTAGTAGTGAGTGCTAGGCACATGGTTTGAGCTGCATAATGTGCCGTCAGCGCCTGTCCGGAGCGTTCCCTGCGGTTAGTTTTCCAGCAGAGCGCGTCGCGTGAGCTCGACAGATTCGGAATCAAACTTGAATATTTTATTCCGTTGATCTGATGGCAACAAGTTAATGCCATTATTTAAGGGTTATCAGTGCTGTTATATATTTGATTCAAGTTTTGCCAAGCACATGCACAAATAAATGCCGTCAGTCGAATTTAAATGTTTCTAAACGAAATCTCTGTATTGTGTTCCCGACTATTTGTTCTGTGTTAAATGTCGGTTTAAGTGTGTGCTATATACTAAATGCACAAAATGGGTCGCACCCCCAAGTTGGATCAAGTGGGGCGCTCCTACTCGGAGATGTCGCCACTAAATCCGCCCTTGTCGGCGCACTCCACGGCCACAACGAGCTCCGGCCATGAGCGCAACGATTCCGGGGGATATGGCAGCATATTTCCATTCGGCTTCTTTCGCAGCTCCTTTGGCCGCAGCGGCACTTCGATTCAGGTGGGTATTACTACTATGGGTTCATGGGTGTCTACTATGACTGAAAGCGTTCACCATATGTTTTGATGTCAACTGTTGGTTTATCTGATAAGCAATGCGGGCGGGGCTCAATATAGATATTTTTGGGTATGCCGCCAGACAGGCAAGCCAAACATATGTTTATGCACATCTGTATGTAGTTTATATACTATGTACTCTGATTAGCATACTACAGACTGTAAATCGATAGCAGCAGACCTCTGAGTAATGTTTTCTGATATCTATATTAGTAAGTGCATCTGTTTATTTACTGTAGGTAATTAAAGATCGGCTGCGCTTTGCGCAATTATTCTCTAATTTATAAATATGTATTGGTTTATTATAAATATGAATTAATTTTTAAGGGGTAAGTTAATCACCGATTGGCAACTCTGTTTCTTGTTGCTTTCGAATGGAGCCTAAAAGAAGGCAATATAATTTGTGTCGACAGTTGATTGCATATGTATGTGAGAGTCAGACACTCAATTTATATTCGGGGATTTTCGCAGGTATTTAACAAAAATTATGGTTACTTGAATTAAGGTTTAATATATCTACGTAATAATTATTTAGTGTATACTTATAGACTTTGTGCTAACCTTTATAATCAAAATATAAGCTTGTGACATACATACATATGTATACATTAATATAAATAAATTATTCCAGTCGGATAGGAAGTAAATAATTTTCTTTGTATTCTTCATTGTTAAATCGATATCGCAATTACTTGTTGTTCTTATTCTTGTTGCAATCAAGAGAAGAGAGAATCCACAGAAAATATTAATTTGCAGTGCATTGTGAGCTGTGCACACACAATACAGAGTATACAATATATTATATTGTATATACTATATACAGTGGATAGATAGATATATCTTCCATCATCTAAATATACTTAGTTACGTAGCAGAGCTTCAGCGCATTGAGCGTCTCCACAGCAAGCTGTAAATTACTATTGACACTCACTGTCGGCAATAATAAACTTTATTATGGACTGTCATAATTGAAGGCGGCATTCTAAGCAATCGCCCTCCACGGGCCGCTTCACACACCAAACTCAAAGTCAAAGACAAGACTTTGATTCAGTTTTATTTGACTCGCAGCCTGGAACGCGTCTTCGTGGCAAAACTTTGGTTGCTTTGGTTGCCACGCGTCTAATCGAAATTTGGGCAAAAGTGTGAAAATAATTACCAACAAAAGCGAATAATAATAAACAAGAAAAAGAGGAAAGAAAACTGATTTCAATTAGCAAATAGGAAGTGCCGGTTTCTAGCAATCCTCTGCTTAATATCCGTTCGTTATCAGAGACTCGGCTGCTTATCGGGGATCTCTCTGAGATGCTTTGTTTGATCAATTAATTAAAAGTCAAAGACAAACTGCGTAGCGCTGTTCATATATGGATGTTGCATGCAGGGCGGACAACACAGTTCACTTGGAACGCCTCTGGAAAGCGGACGACCAAAAAGATTGCAATATTTTCTCAATAATCGCAGCGGAAAAATACCTTCAAAACGGAACTTAACGGCGCGAGTTTGACCAAAATGTTTAAGGCCCGCTTGAAAACGCATCCGGGTGAATCTGAGGTGTGTGTGTCACGATAATTACAGTTCATCGCAATCAATACCATTATTAAATTGTTATTTATACAATTTAAATAGTTATTTGAACAATATGTAGTTTGTCTTTATTATGTGTGCTTACACTTAGTTTATAGTCGTAATCTGTGTTTACAGTGATAAGTTTACAATAATGAATGTGGACGTCAACCAAGTGCAAACAATTTAATTTAGCTGTAAAGTAGGACAGATATTATCTACAATACGAAACTAACTCTCTCAACTATGTTCTTTTAATTGTTTATATTATTTTGTTTATTGCCTGCAACAATGACAACGAAACAATTCGTCAGTGCAACATAATTGATTTGTGGTTTGCATCTTCTTATATGCATACTCACATGTCAATTTATATTTGTTGTTCGTTTGTAAGGGGCAACTGGGAACGCAGAGATTTTCAACCTCTTATGAATGTCATTTCACTTGCGTTGAATCAGCAATGAACATGCCTGTAATCAAGACAATTAGACATGTGCAAGAAATTGTTGAATAAAAGATACAACTACACGGAACTTGTGAAGGGAGACAGACACAGACACAAACACAAACACACACGTACAGACATTATTACTAATCAGTTATCCCAGTTGGCAGCCACAGCTCTCTCCATAGCCGGAGGGGCCTCATTAAACTCGTACTCAAGATAAAGTCGAGGTGTCAGAAGGTAACAAACACACACAAAGAAAACGCCACCATGCAGTCGGGTGATAAAGCGTCCAAGCTGAAGAGCAAACCAGCAACAAAGACGACGTCTGACCCACAGACACACACAACAACAACAACAACAACAACATCGACTGCTGCCAGTTCAACAGACTCCAGCTCCAAGTCGTGCAAGCAGCGAACAATCAGCGCTCTGGTCCGCGGTCTTCATGACTCGGGCACACACGATCTGCAGTCGCTGCATCGCCCGCTGCTGGAGTGCGAGGAGCGGCTGGTGATGCTTGGGGATCACAACTCCAAGTCCACGCCATGCACCAGCACGCTGCCACGTCGCGGTGCCACCGAGCTGGCTCCACACGCCTCGCTGCCGCGTCTAGTGATCAACATCGAGGCATCGGAGCCAACGCCGCTGGATGCAACAAGTTGCAACACCGCAGCCACCACAACCACAGCTTCTGCCGGCAGTGCATTGGCGTTGTCGCCATCGCCGACCCCAACGCGCTCCCTCACACCCGACAGCTACGGCCAGGAGCCGAACGGAGACGCGTGCAGCGCCAACGGCAGTGGCAGTGGAAGCTATCATCCAGAGCTGAGCACCACGCCGAACACGACGCGACGCTTCAGTCACTTTAACTTGGCGTTACGTCGCTTCTCCCACATCCACGTACATGTATTACATGCATTTCTCTTCGATTCTTCTGCGTTTGTTTTTTATGTTGATGTTTTTATTGCCTTGACTTTCGATGCTGCCTGTGAATGGCTGTGCTTCTAACCCTCTAGTCCTGGCTGCCCAAGCGAAACCATAACCTGTCCCCAACTGCATAAGTATCTAAAAATAAATGCAAGACGCTATTTTTATGCCCTGCTCCTCCTCGTTCATCACTAAGCAAGCTATACTTACCACTCTTCTGCTTCTTAAGCTCTGTCTGTTCTGTGTGATCCAACAAAAGTTCAATGTGCTTTCCTGCTACCTGTGTACGTTCTATTTTTATTGTGCGATTCCCTTTTTGTTTTTGCCAAGTTCAACAATTAATAATACTTCATCGATTAGCGCTAGTTGTTTGTTAAGCTATGTACTAAGTTTGCTTAAGCTGAGCGGTTATTTTAAGGAAATGAATGAATGCACTTCAAATTGAGTGTGTCACGCAATGTAGATAAAGTTAACTAGGGTCTACTCTGAGTAGTCAGTCTGTAAGTGCTTAATATAGCTTCATTTTGGGGCACTCAAAGTTCGAATTGGCAATCGTTTATAGTATGTCGAAAAGCTATCGATTGCTGTCCATCAGTGTCGATAGCCAAAGCGGTGTAAACGCGAACAGACAATAATGTATTGGCCGTATATTGGACAAGGCTATAAACAATAATAATTATAATAATTACGAGTACTTCTAATATTTCAATCGTTTCGTACACAAAACATTTGTATGCAGCTGATTAAATTTTCTCGGCTCTTAATCAATTTGAGTAAATATTGATTCTTCTGCCGTTGATGTTTGCGTACCCAAAACTTTGGTAATAAGTTTAAAGCTCTTAACCCGCTTCTCGTATTGTTCAAGGGACGCTGTCTTGCAATTAACCCAAATACGATCTTCTGGCGAATTAACGGTGAAAGAAAAGTTCCCCTCATTCTGATGCAATTCCTGTCTTGGACCATAAATTGAGTTTAGTTTATTGTCTTCGTTTAGCTAATTTACCACTTGGCGCGTTTTTAATTAAACTAATGTGCGCGCAGGGAGGGCGAGAATTGCAAATCAATTAACAATTAACAAATGCGCTGCAACATACACCACCAGTTAAGGTTATTAACTGCAGTTGGCCTTTACAATGTCAGGCCAGGCCCAGAGAAACTTTTCGTAATGTGTTTGCGATTACGTGCGCAATGGGTTCGGCACCACTGTGCGTTGGCTAGAATGCCAGCCAAGACGCATTGGTCAACTGTTGAACTGGTCATTGGTCAGTGGTCAGTTAGTTTTAGTGCGTGTTGTTGGCCAGAGCGTGCGAACGGAACGAAACAAAACGAAACGGAAAATGCATTCGACGGGGCTGAGGAAAAACGTTTGCTTCGCTTTTTGTGAGGCCTAAATATAGCTACTGGCCAAATTGGCAAACACGTTTTAAGTGGCTGCGGAACAACGCAAAATTACAGCATTTCATAGTGCGCGCGCCCGCCCGCGGATGTATCTACGTATCTCGCAGATACTGCGCGATCTACTGCTGCGTATCTTTGTATCTAGTTACATGAGTCGTCGATCGCTCTGCAATTTGTAATCAGTGCCAGTTTTCGAGTTTTAAGTTTTGCGTGCCCGCTTAAATTCGCCCCGCTCCGACCAGGGAGAGAGAGAGAGACACACACTGCGTGTGAGAGAGAGGGAGTGTGCGGGGAGTATTTGGCTGGTTGATAAGCAACACCGTCATGCGATACCCAACACAGCCAGCCAACCAGCCAAGTCAAACAGCCGTCTAACCAGCACATCCAATAGCTTGCACATGGCTGCTGCTCAGCTCCATTGGCTCCGCGCATTCAAAGGCGATCCGTCGTGGCGCACAGAAGCGTTCTTGCAGATACTCGCAGTTCTCGCGCAGCAATATAACAATAAACTAATAAGAATCATATTCGGATTCGGAATGCATTTTACGACGACTGCTTGAAGGCACGCGCTCTCTCGCCGTTTGTTTATATTACGTGTATCTAGTTAATAATTTTTATTAATGGTGCCACAGTGTCTCGTAAATCATGACTTTTTATCGCTCTTGAGTAAATAAAACATTTCAAGAATTAATTTACAATTATTTAACATCTGCAAGTGCAATACAACGACGCCGACAAAATGAAACTCTCAAAGAGCTTAGACGAATTAATTTTGAGCGCGTCGCGTTTAAATTTAAACAACCTGCGATCGCCGGCCAAGAAAAAGACAAAAAACGTTAGTATTAGCAATCAAAATACATAAATATGTTCATAAATATTCATAGTGATTCCACTGAGTGTAGTTAGGGAAAACTACAAGAATTGTCAGTTGTTTTGATGTTATGCCTTAATGCGTTTTAGCACCAACAAGTCGAGATGTATCTCGAACCCTAATCACACCTTTTGCCTACGCTCTAGACTGCTCGTATTGACCAACAATTATTTATAAACACGCCTTTTCACGACTCACATCGATTTGAATTTGCTACACTTAAAAAGAGGCTCGTTACGAGTGTCAGTCTGCACTCACTTTGCCCAGATGAATACTCTTTCGTCTGCCGCCGTTTGGTTCCTGTTGATTCATCAGCATTTGCTTAGAACTGTAACACTTGACAGCTTCATTCCGCTTGATTTTGGACCATATTTAAATTGGTATGTGCCAGTTAAGCTACTGCAAAACGTGAGTGCTGGCTTATTTCGTACTGGCAAATACAGTAATCTCTCTTTGGCGTTATCACATTCATAGGTACATACAAGTCACCCATCGGGGCATCTACATATGTAGATATGCATGTATTTAAACTTGCCCAAAATCAACCCATCTACAATTCCATATTAGATAAACGAATACCTTTTTCCTTATTTTTTTTTTTCGTTTTCTGATTCTTTCTTGAGATTTATTAGGCGCCACTATCAATTCTGAGGTATTTCTGAGGTTGGCATTAAATGTTGACAGCTCGCTGTCTCTGCTTGACGAAGAAATATGGACATGGAACATACCATTTGACAGCCATAAGTTATCCCAATGAACCGATATTTTATCAAATATATTTGGCTTGTGTCAACACGAGAAACTTCTTATCAATTTCGATGTTCCTCTGCTTAACTGACATTGCAAATCGACTTGACTTCAGTTTTGCAGTTGTATAATCGTAGCTGAACCAATTTGTACAAATCAATCGGAAACGCATCAATTACAGTTCTAACTCTAATTACAATCTTAAGAAGTTCACTCCACTGTAAGCGTATGTTTCTAAATTAATTCACTTTTACTTTTAATTATTACTATTAAGGGTCACTTCGCTCTTGCTGACGTCGTTATCATTAACCTTGAAGCGAGAAAACTAAGTGCACTTTATCTGTATCTTTAGCCTTAATTTATGCTCTCTCGAGTGTCTTGATAAAGTGATGAGTAACACACAAACAATCGTTTTAACACATCATAATATTGCTGAAGATTAACATGATGTAGAAAACTGTTACATATGTAAGCAGCGTTCAATAAATGTTATTAACAGATGGCAGCTGAAATGTTAAATACGCGTACTTGGAATGTGCAATTATCACATCTGTTAATTATTTAAAAATTAGTTGACTTTGTTAACAGCACTACTTAACAACTATTGATTTCTGCTTCGGTTTTTAAGATCTTACGTAGAAAAAAATATGGTAGTAGTTCAGTAAGAACATAATGTCACATAAGTAGATTTTACACAACAGCAATATTAACTCAACTAGCAATAACATTACTTATAAAATTAAATTGTTAACAAATTTGGGAAGAAAATACACTGACACATGTTCACATTAGTTTAACATTAAGAGTTGCATATTTGTTGCTTTACCGATTATTCAAATTGAAAACTTTAACAAAAAAAGAAACTTTAATTCACAGCTCGAAATATTTAACACAATATTATTAACAGCACCATCTACGGCTGTTTACCAGCAATATTAATTGTGTATTTCCCATAAATTGTGTTGAAAATTCCTCTAATTAAATACGGTGTTTTTATCGTAATTAAATTGGTCCCTTTCTTCGAGTGTATTTGTATTGTGTTTGATTTTTTAATATCGGAACATGAAAGTTTTTAAGCATGTGACTTGCAAATTGATATAACGAATGCTGACTTGGATATTTAATTAAAAAAAAATACAAATGTGTTTGCAAGCGTTTCGTAACCCAATTAAAAGATATTCCCCACCAACCACTACCCCATTTAGTCGAAGAGAACTAATCTTTGGCATTGCATGTTGTATTCAATTATTCGATTCATTCACAAAACTGTTTGCTTGACGTGCTTGTCTTCTTTTGTTTTTATCGCAATGCAGAACATAAATCGATACGGAGAATCCATGGGTTCACTCGGACATCGCGCCCTGCTGCAGTACATCGATAATAATGATATTTCCGGTCTGCGCGCTATACTCGACAGTCGTCATCTAACCATCGATGATCGCGATGAGGTGAGTGCAGAGAATTATTTATATATTTATTATTTCTTAGTTCATTTTTAAATATTTTAAATCAGGGACCACAAGTAATAGTTATGAAAAGTTAAATGTTAAGACCAAAACCATTTTGAAGAAAAAAAAACAATTCAAATACGGCAAACTCAAAAGTGCGACTAACTTTTATTTTCAAATTTTATAATAAAAAATGTAGTATTACTTTTATTTCCCATTTTAAAAATAAAAATTAAAAAAAAAAGGGGAAAAAGGCTTTATTTTAAAATTTATTATCGTTTTGGTCCCTGTATTAAATAGCAATTTCAATAATCAGACTTACAAATTTATTTGGTTCGTTTTTGGGTTATCTATAATTGACATTTAACAAATATTTAAATTCTGCTTTTAAATAAACGAATATTGCATATTATATTATTCTTTTCCATTTATAAATTAATTTTTTCTGATTTATTTTAACAGAATGCCACCACGGTGCTCATGGTGGTCGCAGGACGCGGCTTAACTGCTTTTGTGCGTGAGTTTTTGTCCCGAGGTGCCGATGTGCAGGCGGAGGACTTGGACAACTGGACAGCTTTGTTGTGTGCCGCTCGCAATGGCCACTTTGATGTGGTGCAACTGCTGCTGGATCATGGCGCTGAAATCGAACATCGCGATATGGTAAGAAATGTGAAATTCTTCCCTTTTGCTCTTGGATTAATTCATCTATATTTTTATTAGGGCGGCTGGACTTCGCTGATGTGGGCTGCGTATCGCGGACACACGGATTTGGTGCGTCTGCTGCTGGACAAGGGTGCGGATGGCAATGCGCATGGCAATTACCATTTGGGAGCGCTGCTTTGGGCCGCAGGACGCGGCTTCAAGGACATTGTGGAGCTGCTGATACAACGCGGCGCCAAGGTCAATGTGGGCGACAAGTACGGCACCACAGCGCTGGTCTGGGCGTGTAGGCGTGGCAATGTTGAGATTGTGGACACGCTGCTGAAGGCTGGCTCCAATGTGGACACCGCTGGCATGTACTCGTGGACCCCGTTGCTGGTGGCTGCCTCTGGCGGACACACGGATTGCGTTAGCTCGATTCTCGAGAAGAAGCCCAATGTGAATGCGCTGGACAAGGATGGCATGACGGCCCTGTGCATAGCCAGTCGTGAGGGTTTTCAGGACATTGCTGCCGCACTGATTGCCGCCGGCGCCTACATTAATATCCAGGATCGAGGCGGCGATACACCGATGATACATGCGGTCAAGGGCGGGCATCGCACTGTGGTCGAGGCGCTGCTCAAGAAGCACGCCGATGTCGATATACAGGGCAAGGATCGCAAGACGGCGATCTACACGGCTGTGGAGAAGGGACACACGCAGATAGTGAAGATGCTGCTGTCCACGAACCCCGACCTGGAGTCATCCACCAAGGACGGCGATACGCCGCTGCTGCGTGCCGTGCGCAATCGCAATCTGGAGATTGTGCACATGCTGCTCGACCGCAAGGCCAAGGTGACGGCCAGCGATAAGCGTGGCGACACCTGCCTCCACATTGCAATGCGTGCCCGCTCCAAGGCCATTGTGGAGGCGCTGCTGCGCAACCCCAAGCACAGCCAGCTGCTGTATCGGGCCAACAAGGCGGGCGAGACGCCCTACAACATCGATTCCCTGCACCAGAAGACAATACTCGGCCAAGTGTTTGGCGCACGGCGACTCAACACCAACGAGGACTCCGAGGGCATGCTCGGCTACGAGCTGTACTCCTCGGCGCTGGCGGATGTGCTTAGCGAGCCGACGTTGACCACGCCCATCACGGTGGGTCTGTACGCCAAGTGGGGCAGCGGCAAGAGTTTTCTGCTCAACAAACTGCGCGAGGAGATGAACAACTTTGCCCGTCAATGGGCCGAACCGCCCACCAAGATCGGCGGCCTGCTCTTCCTTGTCTGCCTGCACATCTCGCTGCTCATTGGCACAATCGTGGGCCTGAGCAGCTGGTCGGTTATGTGGGGTTCCTTGGCTGCCATCATTTTCCTGCTGCTTGCGTATCTCTTGTTGGCAGCAGTCAAATACTGCAACTACCAAATGGAAATGTTTTGGGCCTACTCGGTGCTGCACGGCTTGGAGAAGCGCATTATGCGTCTGCGTCTCATACTGCAAGTGACATTCTGCCATCCGCCTGGACCCCAAGCCGACTCCCAGCCCAAGCCGGTGCGCTTTCACTTCGCCGAGGCGAGCAGCGCTTCACCCACGGGAGACGGCGCCGTGGCGCACATGCTGGCCGCGCTTCTAGATGCCATAGGTGAGTAGTAGCCTTGGTATAATATTGGTGTGAAAGTATACAAACAGAAAGGAATGAGCTTACAATTAATTACAATAAATTACTTCAGCAATGCGGCGCAATTGAATCAACTATTTTCTCGACTGATTTAAATTAAATGAAACTATATTTAGAATTGATTTTGAAAGCAGCAACTAAACATAGGAGTTATGAGGTTGAAAACCAAATTAAATATTGTTGAACTAGATTATATAAAATACATTGTCAATTAAATGTAGATATTGTTTAGAGAAATTGTAGAAATACTTTTTTTTTAAATTTTTATTACTAACACATGGCAAAATATCAGTTATTAATTAATAAACATTTTAACAAACTTTGTTAATGGTAAGAAAAAAGTATGTCTGCAAGAAGTCCTGATCATGTAAATTATTATCTCCTAATTAATACAAACTACAAAAAAAATACTTTTGGCAGTAATAAGTTGCATATAGTAATTGGGAATAGCATAATAGAACTAAATAGTTGCCTAATTAGTATTCTTAAGAATTGTAGTAAGAAAGTTCCATAATTAGTTACTTAACTAAACTATTCGGGAAACAAGAAAGAACCAAACATGATAGAATCTTATCCAGAACAAGCACATACATCATGTTATTGTTTCCCAATCATGCCCGACTCTTCCGATCTTCAGAGCCAATGCTTATCTGATTTATATTCGTATTCCAGAATCGCACTATGGCTGGCTCTCAACTCGCTTGTACCGTGCCTTTCGCCCCAAGTGTCTCAAGTTGGACGTGGGCTGGCGTTGGCGTCGCATGTGCTGTCTGCCCATCGTGCTGCTCTTCGAACTCGGCCTGATCACGCTCGTCGCGGGCATCGCGCTCATTGTGGCCTACTTTACGCACGCGAGTGAAGCGGAGCGGGAGCAGATACTTGTGGCTGTCTACGTGATAGCCGCGGTGCTGGTGACGCTCGTCTGCACCCATCTGCATGTGCTGGCCAAGATCTGCGGCTCGTTGTTCATCTCGCACAAGCGGCAGCTGAAGCGCGCCGTGCGCTCCAATGAGAATGCGCCGCTCACGCTGCTGGGCGCCGAGGTGGCTGTGCTGACGGACATGGTCAAGTGCTTGGATGCGTTTACCAATCAACAGAGTCGCCTGGTGGGCGTGGTCGATGCCTTGGATTCTTGTGATACGGAACGCATACTCACGCTGCTGAATGCTGTCCAGACGCTGCTCTCGTCTCCCAATCGTCCCTTTGTGCTGCTCATCTCCGTGGATCCGCATGTGATTGCCAAGGCGGCCGAGGCGAACAGTCGCCGCCTCTTCACCGAGGGCGGCATTGGAGGTCACGATTTTCTGCGCAATCTGGTGCATCTGCCGGTGTACTTGCAGAACTCGGGACTGCGAAAGGTGCAGCGTGCCCAGATGACAGCGCTGCTCTTTAAGCGCAGCGGCACAGACTATCAGACGGAGGATGGACCTACGCTGGGTCACTCGGTGTCGGCACGACGCCTCTCCAATGCCTCGGAGATTATGTCCAGCCAGGAGAAGCTCCGTGCTCCGCACAACGCGCAACGTGGCGGCGGCGGTGGCAAGAAACTGCGTCTGTCCGAGTCGGTGGCCAGCTCGATTGGCTCCAATCTGCATCGACTGGGCCAGAATCCGCAAGGCGTGCTCGACCTGTCGCGCATTGTGCTCACGGATGATTACTTTAGCGATGTAAATCCTCGCAGCATGCGGCGTCTGATGAACGTCATCTACATCACGGTGCGATTGCTGAAAGCATTCCAGATCGACTTTAGCTGGTATCGCCTCAGCTCTTGGATCAATCTCACCGAGCAGTGGCCGCTGCGTGCCAGCATGATTGTGCTGCATCACGACCAGTACATGGACAGCAATGCCGACGACAACATCTCGCTGCAAAGCGTCTACGAGAAGTAAATACAATCTAACAAAAGTAATTGCTTTTTGTACTCAACTATCTTTGCTAATCTTTCGCAGAGTGCGTCCGAAATTGGCGTGTCTGCGTGAAGCAGCTCCATTGCTGGAGTTGGATCGCGACGAACGGAAGCTGGATGCCTTTTTGCAGCTGCATAAATCGGATTTGCTGGTCGCAGACTTGCGCATCTTCTTGCCATTCACCATCAATCTGGATCCCTACCTGCGCAAGGTACTCAAAGGTGAGTGCAAAAGTGCAGCTCATGCTAGTTTATTACTCATGCCGCATGCCTTTCACAGAGGATCAACAAGTCATCGAAGACGAAGGCTCGCTTGTGCTGCAGACGCGTCCCAGCGTCTCGCACAGCATGCGTCCACATCCCGCGCCCACCACCTATGTGCCTTCGCCCCAAGTGTATCCGCCTTACCAAATGCTGCAGAACGAGTTTATGGCCAACGATCTGCGCTCACGTAATCTGAGCATAGAGCCAACGACACCGTTGATACCGTCGCCCAGCGATTCATTTGGCGTGAGTAAATCTCATTTGCTTGCATTGTGCATAAATTATGATTGCTGATTCATTTCCACAGGATGATATACTGCAAACGAAGCTCACGGATCTCACCGTTGAGGGTGTCATCAGTCTGCTGGAACGCATTGAAGATCTGAAGCCAACGCTGCAGAAATTGGCGCCTGTGTTGCGCGACAATGCCATCAATGGACGTGTGTTGAAGCACTGCGATCTGCCAGATCTAAAAGCGGTATGTTGGCTAATTGAAGATAGTTGCATGAACTTGACTTTGAGTGATTTGTTATGCAGGTGCTGGGACTGAGCTTCGGGCATTGGGAACTGTTTCGTCTGCTGATCACCACACTGAGGGATTGCGAGCGTCTGCCGCGCAAGATTCGTCCACAGCCCGCGATTGCTGATGCGCCAGCCAACGTGACCGTCATCAGGGACATACCTGAGACGTTGCCGCCTCCAGCGCTGTCGCGCAGGAACTCCGTCAGTCATATGGAGAAACAGGTTGGTTAAAAACCTAGCTTAGCTAATAGTTAATAGATAGACAGCATAAATCAATCATGCTCCGATTTATTTCTGAAATCATGCTTACACTTTAGTCGAAGATCCATGACTATGAGTATCTGCAGGTAAAAAGAAAGAAGGGTTTAATTTATATTTAATTTATATTACCTTGCTGACTACTTATTGTTAAATTGAATATGCATTTGCCTCGCTTAGGTTACGCTTGAGGAGCAGATGATCTGCGGCGCATTACAGACCCTCAACGAGGAGGCCTTCGAGGATGTGGCGAGCAGTGAACGACCAAGTCCGTCCGGTTTGCCCACAGGTGAGATGTTAGCTGCAGCCGCACAGCTGCAATTAGCCCCCATTTGCGAGACCTCAGAGTTTGGTTCGCCCTCCGACGAGCAGCGGGTTAACAGTCTGCTGCAATACAACAACAACAATAACAGCAATAATAACAACAACAACAGCACTGGCAGCAACAATGCGCCACAATCGAAATACTTGAATAGCGAGTACACTCGCAGTGCCAGCTCGCATTCCCTGCAAAGCCTTAACGCAGCAGCCTCTGGCGCCTCAGGTGGCCTTCAGATGCGTGGTAACAGCACCGCCGATTTGATAAATGTTGTTAGCGGTGGCAGTGGTGGTTATGGTGTTCATAATAGTGGTGGTGTTGGTTCTTCTGGTTATCAAAGCTATTATAATTCACATAGTTTAGCGCGCGGATCGCGTCCAACTTCAATCACCGATGAAATGCTGATTGAACCAATGATGCCGTATACGACGGTGCCAACGGTGGTTGTGGTGTCCAACAGTGATGTCAATTACGACGATACCAAACTATAAACGCCCATCTATAGCACTTACTAACATATCTGTATTAAAAAAGAAAACCAAAAAAAAAAAAAACGAGCTTCCTATTATTCACGAACATTTCCAACGAACATGTATAAAGAAAAGCAAAACAAAATTGAATAATATGCATGTACATTAACTTTTAAAAACTAAGCTAAATCATAATCAAATGATTGATACTATTAGTTATTAGATACTCGGTGTAATCGGTGTAACTGCAGGTCTGGTTAATCATAGTTCTAACTATAAGCTTAGCTCATTAAGTTAACAATTTATACTAAACAATTAGCTGGATAACAACCTATATCTGTGCCATTAAAGCAGTTGTAACTTAAACAAAAGAAAACAATTATTAAAAACGTTTTAACGCTTTTAAAAAAATCATTTTAAAAATGCTTCAATAGAAACTTCTGTAGTTCATGTCGCTTTTATACATTTTTGTATCTTTTATTTTTGATATAATTTCTGGTGCTTCATCCAAGTATTATAAAACCGAAGCGCTTAAGCGTTCGCTAACATTTGTATTTTTTGTTTGTTTTAAGTATCATGTATAACAAGGACTGCACGATTATTTAAAATTAGTTTTAAGTTGACATCAGCAATTTGCAATAACGACTAACACTCTAATACAATGCTGCTTCCAGAAAACGGAGTTATTAACCAACTTTTATGTGGAAAGATTAAATAAATAATCATACGAACAACACTTTACCAAATGCATTTTATTGTAGTTTGTTTTTTAACATTTTGTTAAGAAATACCTGACTATTGGACATGGGTAAATTGACACTTAATTGCTTTCATCTTTGCCCACTTATTTTAATTTAACCCACATTTGCATGCAACTAAATGGCTTTTAGTATTTTCTTAGATTAGCTTGTAAATAATTTATAAATAAACTAATGAGAGGTGTTTGGGTATGTGTAAATAAGTTTATTTTTGTAAATAAGAAAGCTTTATTTTCATCGTCTACAAAAGGCTCATGAGACCGCGTCAGTGCAACATCCAACTGTTAACTTTGTCTTATTTGTGTGCTTCCCCCGTTTGCGCGCCTTTCAATATGCTTCATGAAATTTCTAACGTTATTCTCCAATCGTCAATGTTGTTTTATAGAACTCGATATGTCAAGTGCTGGCGCCATGTTGACTCCCAATTTGCTGACTTCCGGTTCGCCGATGCAGCAACGCCGGGACTCGATACTAAAGCAGCAAGGCAGCGTCAAATCGGAGAAGCGTGTATCGATCAAACAAACGCCCAGCGGCACCAACCTCGCCGGTCTTAATAACAACAACAATAACAACAATAATGCCAAGTTAGCGTCCAATGTGGAATACGTCTCGGAGCGTCAAATGGAACTGGCATCTGGCCAAGGCAGCAGTAAAGGCCGGCTGACCACTAAACCACCGGCAGGTAATTAAATCCACAATAATTATGTGTTTCTTTTAATAACTTTTTTGTATTGTACATATATTTTTAATGTTTTTGTTGATTTTTTTTTAGGTCCCAGACCAGCCTCTCTGATCATAACCAAAAACGATTCAACCTCGCAATTTCAGCTGCTGCGCTCCTCATCTATCGAATACGAAGACATCGAGGCCCAGCAGCATTCTATACGTGCTATTAGAACCACGCTGCTCGAACAGCAGGAGGATGAGTCCGCACCATTGGTGTTTACGGTGCGGAAATGATAGGACTGCAGAGACTGCAATCAGATGCAGCAGCAACAACAAATTCAATATGTGCTTTTTACTTAGTGCCAGTTAAATTAAGTTACTGATAGGTTCTAGTTCGAGTAATGCGTCTCACTGTTAAACAAACGTAAACGTAAACGTTGTCATAAACGAATGTTGATAGAGAATTGTTCACAAATGTACACTTACTACTATTATGAATTTAATGTGCATACTACATAAAAGTATGCATACGACAATTAAGACAATTATATTTAATAAAAAGCTTTACAAACAAGCCAAAAAACTATATCCTCACAAAATAAACTACCAAGATTTCAAAGAAAGTTCAATTGTATTTACTTCATTTGAATTGTTAGCGATTTTCCGTTATTTTTAACTGATGCAACGTAACGTAGGCGCTTACGCTGTGCTAATGATTGGAACTAGAATTGTTCCGATAACTTGCAGTTATCGATAGCGAAGCGCACTCTCCAATGAACTAAAAGCCGTTACTGGGTTTCTGTATTTTGGTATATCACATCGGCGTTAAAACGTATATTTTAAATGTGTTGCTTGTGGTCACACCCCAACTCAGGTGGTAAATAAAGCAAAAAGTGTGAATTCAGCCAAAACAATAATATTTATTTAATGATACAAAATGCTTTCATTAAAATTTAATGGCTGCATAAATTAATTCGGCAGCTGTAATTCAAACAGCACAAAATAATGAGTGAATGCAAATAATTTCGCGTTATTCTCAGTTAAAATGACCGTAAGTAAATAGGCATTGCCCTTGTGACCTCTCAACAATCTCACGTTTTACAACGCCCTACATTATGCTTGTGTATGTAATATGTGCGTGCACGCATAGTCAACACATACACACAAGCCAACCACAATCACTTGAGTGGACAGCTGATTTTTGTTTACCAGCAACTGAGGGTGCGACATTCTCTAGCCGGAACAGCTGATGTGCGCACGAAAACTTGAAAGGTCACCTTGAGCTCAATAAAAAAAGAATTGAGGAATTTATTTGCTGGTAAAGTTTTATTCAGCAACACATCAGAATTTTCGGTGAACAAATAAATAAAATTAAATAGTGGCACATTAATTTAGTTGAATATCAAAATAATCAAGCATAAATCGATCTTAGTTTAAATATTTAGAAAATTGTTGTCTAAATTCCTTGCGAGTGCTAACAAAAGAATATTATCTAAGTGCTGATAAAAGAAGCATACTAATTTGAGGGTCAATATGGACTGATAACGCTAAAATAAAATATTTAAATATGTTCGTTAATAATTAGAAATATTTGAACAATATGTATGTACATACATAAGTATGTATTCAAGTATGTAGGTCAATGGACACCGTAAACTTGAGTCTATTTTAAGAGATTCGCGAAAATGTTTACTTAGAATGCGAGTTTAAACAAAACGATAAATAAAAACAAACGAGAAGCACGTTTGCAAACTCTAGAAAAGCAAATGAACCGGTAAAAATAATAGCAAGGACTTTCAGACAGTGGAAAAAAGCTAAAATGGTTGCGAAATTCGCTTTACCACTGGGTTGGGGCCATAAAGTTGCAATCAGTATTATCTAACGACCTTTAATACTTCAGCACGTAAGCTTTGCATGCAATCAATGCACCAAAGTCATGGGCACCGTTAGAAAGCTTCTTCACTCACACACATACACACACAAGCGCACACACGCATGCACTTAGTAATTTATTAAGCTCACTTAGTGTTCGCACTTGCGCGAATTTAATTTTGTTTTTAAATTAGTATAACGTTTTTAATGCTTCATTAACGATCAACAGCTGCGAGGCTTTAGTAGCGGAGGTTAATTAGCGGCAAAGAAACGCTCCGATTGCATCTCGAGCTTTGCACAAGCAGTCTCAGTTACTAACAATGATAGCAGAGGGTTTCAAATGGCTGTTTAACATCCTAATGGGTAATCAGTTCTTTCGCTGGCTCATCGACAACTATGTACGCGTAACAACAACAACAACAAAGCAAGCGCTTGACAATGGCGGGATGCAACAACAGTCGGCCAAGCCGGCGAATGCTAAGCTTAAAGGGGAAGCAGAAACAAAAGAAGAAGAAGAAGAAGCACGAGTCGAGGCAACAGCTGTGAGCAGAATAACGGTGCCAGTCGAGATTAGTGCTAATGAGCAGCTTAGTGCCTCAGCAAGTATGGGGAACGCAAGCAGCAACAGCAGCAGCCGCATCAGCAACCGCCGTCGCAGTAGCAGCAGCAGCAACAACAGCATCAGCAGCAACAACACAACATCTACCACAACAACAACAACAACTAACCAGAGCACCCGCATCAAATCATTACAAAAACGCCACAGTGATGAGGTATGATCACAATCTCAGATTGTCTACAAAATTATGTCGTAAATAAGTACATGCTTTACACATGATCAATATATATATAGTATATATATAATGATGTGTGCGTGTATTTATGTGATTGTGTTGGGGGGAAGCATAGCACAGACTTGATCAAAAGGTGCAACCAGCGGCCAGTGACTGCTTCAGTCTGTGCCGTGTGCTCCTCGTGTTCTAATTAACTCAAAATCGAAAATCTGCTTCCACTGTGGTGTTGTAACTGATTGCTTGTGAGTCCAAGTCCGAGTCCGCGTCTCTGTCAATCGCTAATCTGTCAATGTAATCGCTGAACCCATCTCGACTAAAAATAGACTGGCGCCGGCGCAACGGAAATTCCTTGGCATTATATAACGAAGGACCTTTTTCATGTAGCTCTTTGTAGTACTGGAATTGTCGATAGAATTATTTATTAATTAATTCATTAATTGTTCTCGCGGCTTGTGACAGCAAAGTTTTATTTTATTGTTTGCATTCGCTTTATTTACTTTTTATTGGGGTGACATTGAGAACGAATTGAATTGAATCGATTCAAATTGATTGCCTCAAGGCATATCTGTGCGCTCATCTATGTAAACATACGTCTATTAAGTACATATAGTTCTTAGGTACATACATCATCTAAGTACATTAAACTCTTGTTCATACATTTCTAATTTTATGTGCTTACATCCCCACGTTCAGTTTCACAGCATTTGCGTTGCTTTTGCAGGTTTCGAAAATGAGCAAGGATACGGAATCGCACAGCATTCCCATAGCGGAGGGCACGAATGCTGAGCATGTGTTGTACCGCCTGAAGCGCGGCTCCAAGCTATGCGTCCATCCGGACGTCTCGTTGCTGGGTCGCAAGATCCTGCTGTTCACCAATTATCCTGCCGAGGGCAAGAAGTTCGTGCGCACCGAATACCGTGTGCTTGGCTGGCAACTCAAGAATGGCCAGCAGATTTCCAGCGTGGAGCATCCCGAAGTGCGTGTGGTGGACACGGATCTCTACAGCGAACTGAAGCTCAACATGTCCGGCACATATCGCTTCTACTTCACCTATGCCGATCGGTAAGTTGTCCTTCAGCAAATGCCAGTCTCTGAATTGAAATCCTTTTTCGATTTGCAGCGAAGGAACAGCTGCGAATGCCGCAGCCGATGGCGCACTCTATGTGCAGGTGGAGCCCACGCTGCATGTTGGTCCGCCGGGTGCGCAGAAGATCATCCCACTGAATTCGGTGCGCTGTCAGACAGTGATGACCAAGTTATTGGGACCGCTCAACACTTGGGAGGCGAAGCTGCGCGTGGCGAAGGAATCCGGCTACAATGTCATACACTTTACGCCCATCCAGGAGTTGGGCGGCTCCCGTTCCGGGTACTCGCTGCGTGATCAGCTGCGTGTCAATTCGCATTTTGCGGCCAAGAAGGGCGACAAGGTCACGTTCGATGATGTGGAGAAGGTCATCAAGAAGTGTCGCCAGGAATGGGGCGTAAGTAGTTGAAGGATTTCCTAATTGCCATACTAATTGCTGTTACTTTTTTCTTGCCAGGTGGCTTCCATTTGCGACATTGTGCTGAACCACACGGCAAATGAGTCAGAGTGGCTGCTGAATCATCCGGATGCCACGTATTCCTGTGCCACATGCCCCTATTTGCGTCCTGCTTTCCTGCTGGACGCTGCATTTGCGCAGTGTGGCGCCGACATTGCCGCCGGCAGCTTGGAGCATGTGGGCGTGCCTCAGGTCATCGAGCAGGAGTGCCATCTGGAAGCTTTAAAGTACCAATTGCATACTACTTACCTGGCCAAGGTCAATATCCATGAACTGTATCAGTGCGATGTCATGAAGTATGTGAATGATTTCATGACGCAAGTGCGCACTCGGGAGCCGCCCAAGAACGTGGCCAAGGAGTCACGCTTCTCGGAGATCAAGCTGATACAGGATCCGGAATATCGCCGCTTGGCCAGCACCATTGATTTCGAGTTGGCGTTGGAGGTCTTTAATGCTTTCCATGGCGACTGTTTCGATGAGGAGTCGCGTTTCCGCAAATGCGCCGAGACACTGCGTCATCATCTGGACGCCCTAAACGATAACGTTCGCGCCGAGATCCAGGGCTACCTCAACTATGCCATCGACAACTGCTTGGCCGGCATACGCTACGAGCGTGTCCAGGGCGACGGACCGCGCGTGAAAGAAATCTCGATCAAGCATGCCGTATTCATGACTTATTTCACCCACACGGGCAACGAGGGCAAGTCGCTGTCGGAGATTGAACAGGACATGTACGGCAAGGCGGGCGACTTCTTCATGGCTCACAATGGCTGGGTCATGGGCTCCAGCGATCCGCTGTTGGATTTTGCCGAGGAGCAACCTGGACGCGGCAATGTGTATCTGAAGCGTGAGCTCATCTCCTGGGGCGACAGTGTGAAGCTGCGTTTTGGCAAGCGGCCCGAGGATAGCCCATATCTGTGGCAGCACATGACCGAGTATGTGGAGACGACGGCGCGCATATTCGATGGCGTTCGCCTCGACAACTGCCACTCGACGCCGCTGCACGTGGCCGAGTATCTGCTGGATGCCGCGCGCAAGATCAATCCCGAACTGTATGTGGTTGCCGAGCTGTTCACCAACTCGGATGGCACCGATAATGTCTTTGTCAATCGCTTGGGCATTACGTCGCTAATCCGAGAGGCGCTTTCAGCTTGGGACTCACACGAGCAGGGGCGTCTGGTGTATCGTTATGGTGGTGTGCCCGTTGGCGGCTTCTATGCGAATCCGAATCGCGATGTCGCAAACAGTGTGGCGCATGCTCTCTTCATGGATCTGACACACGACAATCCTTCGGCTGTGGAGAAGCGTTCGGTCTACGATCTGTTGCCCTCCTCCGCTTTGGTGGCCATGGCTTGCTGTGCCACGGGCAGCAATCGCGGCTACGATGAGCTGGTGCCGCATCACGTGAGCTGCAATGACTTTCATGTGTATTCAAGTTATATCTAATGTTTGTCAACTGCTTTGCAGATTCATGTGGTCGACGAGGAGCGACCGTATCAGGAGTGGAACAAGGGCGTGGACTTTAATACGGGCATCGTTGCGGCCAAGCGGGCTTTGAATTTGCTGCACGGCCAGCTCGCGGAGGAAGGCTTCAGCCAGGTTTACGTCGACCAAATGGATCCCAATGTGGTCGCAGTTACTCGTCACTCGCCCACCACACATCAAACGGTTATTCTGGTGGCGCACACTGCCTTTGGCTACCCCAATCCTAATGCCGGACCCACCAATGTGCGTCCGTTGCGCTTCGAGGGTGTGCTGGACGAGATCATACTCGAGGCGAATCTGACCATGCAGAGCGACAAACCCTTCGATCGTCCGGCGCCCTTCAAAAAGGACGAGCATGTGATCAACGGTCTCTCGCAGTTCCAGCTGTCGCTGCAGGAGCACATTCCGCTCAGCAAGTCGCAAGTGTTTGAAACCAGCTCCTATGTGGACGGCAACAATACGCAGCTCAATTTCTCCAATCTGCGTCCTGGCACAGTGGTCGCCATTCGCGTGTCCTTGCACGCCAGTGTGCGCAACAGTTTCGATCGCCTGCAGCAGGTGACGAATGCGCTGCGCGTCGAGTCGGGCTCGCAGTGCGAGGATCTGCAGGCTATTGTCTCCAAGCTGGACTTGACGGCGTTGAGTCGCGCGCTCTTCAGCTGCGACCAGGAGGAGCGTGACATGGGCTTGGGCGGCTCTGCATATGATATTCCCAACTTTGGTCCGATTGTCTATTGCGGTCTGCAAGGATTCGTGTCGCTGCTGACGGAGATTTCGCCACGAGATGATCTCGGTCATCCATTGTGCAACAATTTGCGGGATGGCAACTGGATGATGGGTGAGTAGCAGCTGAGTTTGCACTACTATTCATTACAATCTCTATATATGCTTTTAGACTACATTGCCGATCGTCTCAACCACTTTGAGGATCTGAAGCCGCTCTCGGTCTGGCTGAAGGCCACCTTCGAGCCGCTGAAGAATGTGCCACGCTACCTCGTACCTTGTTACTTCGATGCCATTGTGAGCGGCGTTTACAATGTGCTCGTTAACCAGGTCAACCAACTGATGCCCAGGTGAGCGAGCAGCAGCCACAAACTATGTGATCAACAGCAACTTTAGATATTTGTTGTTTCAGCTTCATACGTGATGGTCATCACTTTACCCAAGCTCTGGCGCTATCCACGCTGCAGTTTCTGGCCGTCTGCAGATCCGCCAATCTGCCCGGCTTCAGTCCAGCGCTCAATCCACCCAAGCCGCCAAAGCAGTGCGTTACCTTGTCTGCCGGATTGCCACACTTCTCGACAGGTAAGTCAGCCGCATCTGCAAAGCATTACGAGTGTTATCCACTTTGTATTCTACAGGTTATATGCGCTGCTGGGGCCGCGACACGTTCATTGCTCTGCGCGGCACAATGCTGCTCACTGGCCGATACCTCGAGGCACGTTTCATCATTCTGGGCTTTGCGGCTGCCATGCGCCATGGCCTGATACCCAACCTGTTGGACAATGGCTCGAAGCCGCGTCTCAATTGCCGCGATGCCGTCTGGTGGTGGCTTCACAGCATTAAGCAGTATGTCGAGGATGCACCCAAGGGTGGCGACATCCTCAAGGACAAGGTGTCGCGCATCTTCCCCTACGACGACTCGGAGCCACATGCGCCTGGCGCCTTCGATCAGTTGCTCTACGATGTCATGCAGGAGGCTTTGCAGGTGCACTTCCAAGGATTGCAGTATCGCGAACGCAATGCTGGCCAGGAGATTGATGCGCACATGGTTGATCAGGGATTTAACAATCATATTGGCGTGCATCCGGATACTGGTTTTGTGTTTGGCGGCAACAGCGCCAACTGTGGCACCTGGATGGACAAAATGGGCTCCTCCGAGAAGGCGGGCAATCGTGGACGTCCCAGCACACCGCGCGATGGTTCCGCCGTGGAGTTGATTGGCCTGCAGTATGCGGTATTACGTTTCATCCAAGGATTGAGCGAACGTCAAGTGATTCCCTATAGTGGGGTGGAACGCAAGGGTCCGTCAGGCGAGCAGACAAAGTGGAGCTACAAGGAGTGGGCAGATCGCATACAGAAGAGCTTCGATCAGCATTTCTTCGTGAAGGACTCGGACACCACGTCGGTGGCCAATAAGAAGGGCATCTACAAGGACAGCTGTGGCGCCACACAGGACTGGACAGACTTCCAGTTGCGGTGCAACTTCCCCATCACATTGACAGTGGCGCCGGATCTATGCGATCCGCAGAACGCCTGGCGTGCTCTCGAGCAGGCCAGGAAGCATCTGCTGGGTCCGTTGGGCATGAAGACATTGGATCCCGACGACTGGAACTACAGAGCCAATTATGATAACTCTAATGATTCAACAGATTGCACTGTCGCGCATGGTGCCAACTATCATCAGGGACCCGAGTGGGTGTGGCCCATTGGCTTCTATTTGCGTGCACGCCTGATCTTTGCCAGAAAGTGCGGCTTCCTCGATGTGGTCATCGCCGAGACGTGGGCCATACTGCGTGCCCATCTGCGCGAGCTGCAGACGTCCCATTGGCGTGGTCTGCCCGAGCTGACCAACGATAACGGCAGCTATTGTAATGACTCTTGCCGCACCCAGGCCTGGAGCATAGGCACAGTGCTGGAGGTGCTTAACGATCTGCATGCTCTGGGCGCCGATAAGTAGATGAAGCATCCGCCGTAACTATTCAACGAATCTCTCGGTTGCAGAGATATATATGTTTATTAAATTAACTAAATTATGCAAAAGTAGAAGAAAAAAAATATTGGCAGATGCTACAAAGAATTTGGTTTAATGATTCAATTAATGGGCGTAACCATAAAGTTATTTGTTCAATTTGTTACCAAAGTTATTGATCATCCCATGCTTTATTAAAGTTCTTTAATCTCTATCTAGTAGTTTGCTTTTGCTCTTACGAAAAATAGCTATTCCTGGCTATCCGCATGCAGGACGACTTTGGTGGACAGATTGGTCCACTATTTTTCATAGTTACATCTAGTCGGGAGACTATGACTTCTGGTTCTTTGTAAATTTGTTTCACTTTCATATCTAATGGATCGGTATTGGGAGAATCTGGCAATTGCATGCTGATGGTTGCTGCCTCTGGCTCATTTACTTCTTCAACCTTCTCCGCTGCAATTTCGCAGATTTCTAATTTGTTTGCCTCCACCTTTAAAATATTTATTTTTTCTATAGTATTATATCTTAGCTTTTTTGTTGACTTACACTTGGGCGTCTCTTCAATACTTGGAACGCTGCAGAGCAAGTAAATTCGTAGACGCCCTGCAGGACCATCTTTTGAAAGACATCTAAAACGATGGACATCTTGATGACCAAATGGGATTCTGATCTCAAATTGGGCTATTGGTAAACATTCACATTCGACCAGGTGACAGCTATAAAGATGAACAAATTTCAACAAAAGATCCAAAATGCTAAAAGCACAGCATATTTAGTAAAATATTTTATTTTTGGAAGCTTCGGCAAAGTATAGACACAATATTTCAAAACATATGTGAACACAAAATTAAATAGACAAATACAAATGCATAAATAGGAAATTGTTAATTTACAGCTCATCTCATTATTTAAATCATACTTGTTTTAGGAAGAAACATTGAGACCATACTCCAATATATTAGTTTATTTTGATACAGTTAAAAATCATAAAGGCACTTCTCGCTTAGATCTGCGTTGATAATCAATTACAAATTTAATTCAACCGAAAATAAGATGAATTTCAGAGGAGCTCTAACTATTTTTTGTTAGTTAAAATAGGATAAATATTAATATAATTATAATAATCATAATGTGACTACAGGGTGCCTTTCAGTCAAACATTTTTGACTTCAGAATTCTCAATGGTCTTTTATTTACATAGCTAATAGTTGTTAACTTTTAGTATGCTACACTCATACTAATAAAATATCATCTGTATAACTAAGTTAAAGTATATGTACATAAAGCTTATTTGCCCTGTGAACTGGAACTGTATGTGTAAATATCAAGTGTGGTTACACAATATTCTGTGTGACGTTCGATTAACTCTTATCAAGTTTTGTGTTTGCTTCCGAGGACGGCGTTGTTGTCATCGTACTCGTATCTTCATCTTCATCCTTAATGGATTTTAGTTCACGTCCCATATTTTCAAATTGCAAGCCAAGTCCATTTTTTACTTCATTGAGCTTGGGCTCGGGAAGACAGTTCTCGATACCATCCAAATCGCGTTTAATGCGAGTTATTGGCGGGGCAGTCGTAATCTGTTGCTCCTTCAGTTGCAGCAACTCTCGCCTTATGGCTTCAACATTGACAACATCGCTCGATTTGTTGGCCGGCGAGTCGGCAGATAAAGTATTGTTGGCCTTCATCCGCGTGGCATTGGCCAGTAGCACAAGAGGCAGAGGCAATCGTTGTGCTAGCGATGGTGCCACGCCGGCAGTTCCATTCTTGAGCAGCTCTCCCGTTTTGTAGGAAAGCGGCTCAAAGACGCCGGCATGCGCTTCTTGCTCCTCTCGTGCGTGCGCATTCTCCGTTAGCATTTCCATCAATGAAATCGGTTTACGTTCCTTGTTAGCTTGTTGCGGCTGTGGTTGTGGCTGCGGTTGAGGTCCAAGTTGTTGTTGTGGTTGATCCACTTTTTTAAGTTCCTCCTCTTGACGATTGGTTTCCTTTACTTTGTTTAGAGCCTCTGCGAGTTCATTGACAACTATGGGCTTTGGATTGTCTGGGTTTTGATTGGCCAACTCATCGTTTAACTTGTCCATGCTGCGTTCGAGTAATTTCATGGTATTCTCATTCTGTGGGTTTTGCTTCGCCAACTCCACATTCAACTCGTCCACGGTGCGTTCCAATTCTTGCATTTTTTCCTTGAGCTCCTTTTGTGTTTCTCGCAGTTCGTCTGCATTTCTTTTATTGTCCTTTTGCTCCTCTGCTGTAATTTCCTCTTCCTTCTTGATGGCAGCGCCATCAATCGTTTGCTGTGCGGCCACGGGCAATAACGGCGGTGTCTTTGGCTTCTCCGGCTCAGGCATTGCAACAACTAAATCCTTTACTTTTGGAACTGGCAATTCTTTTATCTCTGCAGCCTTGGCTTCTTTTGGCGGCTCTGGTTTTGCCTCGACTTTGGGCACGTTTTCTGCTTTGACCAAAGGTGCTTCGTCTTTTGTATCTTTCGAATGGGATTCGTCTACAGGCAACGGCGGCATCGGTGGGTTATCTGACGAAGCACTTACAATAATTGGCTTCTCGGCAATCTTTACGCTCTCAGCGTTAAGTACACTTTTGCCATCCTCTAGTTTTTCTAATACTTCTTTAACAGCAGCTTCGTTGGGATCTTTTACTAAATGTTTTAGTATTTCCGAGTTTTGTAATTGTATTTCTAAAGCTGGCGGTGGTTTATCGTTGGTTATAAGTGGTGTAACCATTTGAACACCATCAAATTGCGGACCCGAGCTCTGTGCATCGATGGCATTTAGATTGGCATAGGTGCCGAGTATCATGAGGCAAAAGCCGCTCACAAATACAAATTGAGCCAAGGTGCGTTCCGTTGATTCCTTTTTAATGATCTTCCTAAAACTGGAGGCTGGAAACATTATGCAAATGGCTACGCCAATTGTGGATCCGACTAAGCCAATGATCAGCTCAACCGAAGGAATCACCAGAGCAACGCAGAGTGAGAAGAGCACAATAAAGAGCGTAATAAATCGAAAGCGACGCTCTGGTATATAACTGCTATTCTCCGTGTGTCCTTGCTGCAAGAGAAAAGACTGATTAGATGAAATTTCACAATTAATTGTTCCACAAACCTTTCGGTACAGCAAGGAGTAAATGCTGGCGCGGCAGGGAAATATAACCAGCGGGAAACTGAATGCAATTGAGAGTACAAACCCAATTTTAATGATATCGCTGCCAAACGAAGGCGATAAGTTAATCAAAATGTTGCCTGTAAAACAAATCTGATGTTAATGGAAAATATGGGTATGAGATAAGAGTTATGTTACCGGAAAAGCTGTGCTGACAGTAAGCCACATAGCCGAAGAAACCAACGGATATATATACCAAAGTACATATCCAGGTGGCATTGCGAACAATGCCATTCAGCTTGTCCAGACTCTGATTGTTGATACTGTCAAAGACCTCGAAAAGTTGCCTGCAATTTTGAGATAAAACTTACATAGTTGTACTGCATATTTAAATCTTTAATCAACTCACATTTGACACGACAAGGCCATGCTGAATATGGGCAAACACTGTAGAACTCCAGCAGGTTCCCAGTAGAGCACTTTCTCGGTCCAATCGTTGGCGACAATATGCGACTCCGACTCGAGTACAATCTTGAGCATAAGGCACACGTAGAAACCAATGGACGCGGTGCACACAGCCGATAAGCTGTCCACATTGCGCAGCATGCCCAAGGGAACAATGCAACAGACAGTTACCACTAGCATAACCACTGTCCGTAAGTGATTGTGTTCGGCGATATCCAATGAGAATAGCTTGGAGACAATTTGTGGGCCCAAATCGCCGACAACAACGAAATATGTTATACATGTACCGATAAGGTAACCAATTATACAGAGTTCTGCCAACAGTTTGCCGGATGTGCCGAATGCGTGGAGACCCAGAAGCTCGAAACTCTTGCGACGTGTCAGCAGCGAAGTTTTGATCAGATAGTGACAACAAACGCGTGTTATCCAATTGCTGAGCACTAACAGCACAATTGACAGTATGATGCCGCACTTCTGGAAGCAGAACGGCATGGCCAAGATGCCCACGCCAATGATGCTGTTGGCCAGCGTCATGACATGCCCCGAATGAGCGAACATGATGCAACTTAACTTTCACCTGATGAGCTAAGCGAAATTAATCAATGCTGTAGGGCTGTTTTTCTTCCGACACTGTCTGAAGCGAATGACAAAAAGAAGCGAAGAATAAAACAAAGAGATAGTTTAGCAGACACTTTTGTAATCAGAATGGTAATTACTTACCTCTTATCACTCAGAATGGATGGCGCCGCACTTGTGAAAGCAAAAGCAAAAACAAAAACAAAAACAAATAATTGGAACTGAAGGCAGTTGGCGTTGTGAGTTTGTTTGGCTTACATTGAGCAACCGAATACTTTTCATTAAATACTATTTTAGGTGGCAATTGCATTTGTTTGCTCTTCACATTTTACGCAAGTCGAGTTCAACAGTCTTTTAAAACATATTTTTGGTAACGTCAGCATTGTTTAGATTCCGCTCAGTAGTGTTTGTTGTTTCGTTTACTTCTGAGCAGTTACAATTGGTTGGGGGCTAGAGGTGGAGAAACATCGATTGCAAAATCGATAGCTTTCAAAAGGCAAACATCGATTTATTTTGCTAAATTACCTTAACTTTTCTAAATTAACTTATTATTGTATAAATACTATTGTTTTAGGTGAAATTCGCCTTGTGAGTTCTTAAAACACAAACAACGATTATATATACAAATGAAAATAGAGAAATCTGGAGAATTGTCAACTAGTTCCACTTTTCAGGGCGCGTTAAATTAAATAGCGTGTTAATCTCGTGTTTTGAAAAAAATATGTATGTCATAGAATAATTTATGGCCCATTCTCCTCCCTCTGATCTGATTTCTATTAAAAATTATGCGATATTATTTACAAATATTGATGCCCGCGAAAATCGAACTTGTTGCACTGCTGAACTTGTTCACAGTACAGCTGCTATCATAATGATGACAGCGTGATAAAGTCTGCGACAACTGACGAGATCGAACAAATTGGTTAAAAAAGTTGGGAATATATTTTAAAACCTTGTAAAATCTGAATTACAAATATACCAACGTTTATCTTTATTTATGAGATTGATTTTCGTATTCTGAGGTAAAGCATCCAGTTACGTCGCTTGTTATGAACAATGTGACCAGGCGTCAAATTAAAATTCGACAAGGTGGCAACGCAACTTTTTGTGAACTGTGGCAACGCTACGCTGCTTGTTTCTTTCCGTTCCGTAGACTGCAAACGTCAAGATGGCCGATGTAATTTTTGTATAAAAATCTAAAAAAATATTAGGCATCTATGTGCAGAATTACCAAAGTGCAGCATATTTACAATATGCAACAATCTGCGCATGAGTGCAAATGTTCTTTTAGAGTTTTATGTGCAATAACTAGCTAAAAAGTGTTCGCAGTTTGTGCTAATCCAGACCGTATATTTTTTTTGTGCCAACAGCAAGTCGATGAAACTCTTAAGAAGAAGCGTATCTTCAAGAAGTTCACCTACCGTGGTGTGGACTTGGATCAGCTGTTGGATATGCCCAAGTAAGTATCTCGATGTATGACATCAAACGGCGTCCCAAACTAACCTCATTGCGTGCTCTCCTATTGCCCTCTCTCGTGCCGTACAGCAACCAGCTGGTTGAGCTGATGCACAGCCGTGCCCGCAGGCGTTTCTCGCGTGGCCTGAAGCGCAAGCCGATGGCTCTGATCAAGAAGCTGCGTAAGGCCAAGAAGGAGGCCCCACCAAATGAGAAGCCCGAGATCGTGAAGACTCATCTGAGGAACATGATCATCGTCCCCGAGATGACCGGCTCCATCATTGGCGTTTACAATGGCAAGGACTTCGGCCAGGTAAGTTCATCTACGGGTCCAAATGTATTGCACAGTTTTGTACTAACGTTGTCGTGTTTTGCTCTGAACAGGTTGAAGTTAAGCCTGAAATGATTGGCCACTACTTGGGCGAATTCGCGTTGACCTACAAACCCGTCAAGCACGGTAGGCCCGGTATTGGTGCCACCCACAGCTCACGTTTTATTCCCCTCAAGTAAGCGGCGGCAATGTCTGCAGCAGAGTCGTCTCCCGCTCTCTGTGTGGGTTATGGCTTGTTTTTGGATTTTTACGCATAATAAATGGAAACGTAATTTTTTAAGAACGTAATGATGTCTTTGAATTGAAAACAACCACAAAGTGTTTTTAACGAATTTACGTTTAATATTTATTGGAACTTGCAAATAGTATATGTGTAGCATATTGTTGGATGAGGTCTGGCACAAGCTATCTGCGCTTTCGCGAGCTGTTGTTAGTGACGACGACCCGGTCGTAAGCCGTATCCTTCATATTCGATTCACGTGCTCCTCCATTGTAAACCATTTGCCGCGCTGAGCTATGGGGATGATGTGGATGCGGATGTTGTTGTTGGTTGTGTGTGGTCATCGTATCGTTAACATCGGCGGATCCGTACGCGCTGTCTTTGACTTGAGAATCATTGTGGGAGCGATTAAAATAATTCGAGTGGACGGCAGATGGCACAGCAGGTGCTATTGGATTAGATAGCACTGGGAGTTGAGCAAGCGATTGGAAGGCATTAGTCAAGCCCATAAAAGTCACCGTTTTACTTTGATTAGTTCTGTTGACAAGATTGTTATTACCGCTGGTGAAGAAGGCACTGCCATTGGGTGCATGACTGCTCTGCAACGGTTGCAGACTCTGCTGCTGGCTATGATTATTGGTGTTAAAAGCGGTAAAGGAGTTGGCATTGTCAATGGCCGGCATGCTGTTGTACATGGCCGCCTGCAGAGAGTCGGACTTGGAGCGCTGGAGAATACTCTTGGTGGCGCCCCGCGTGCCAACGCCGATGGAGTTCTTAGCGGGAGTGGAGGAGCGGGCGTCGTGCGGCACATCGAGTGTGGTTAGTAGGTTGTTGCTCTGTGATTGATTTAAATAGCTCTCCACTTGCAGCAGTGGCTGAGCCTTACCTAAGCGGTTCAGCTCCATTTCCATTGAGTTATAAATGGTCAGATTGCTGGCCAGCATGTCCTGCCTCGAGCCCAGCGTTAGCAGGCTGTCTGCATTGTTGAGCGTCGACGACGAGGCCAAGTTAACAGACTTGGATGTGTGCATGGCCATGCCCATTTCACTTGGACCCTGCTGCAGTGCACCAGTGCGAGGATCAAAGTGCTTTTGTGTGGCATCTTTGAGGGTGCTCTTGATCTCCTTGGATTTGTCTGGCTGCTGTGGCTGGCGTATGGAAGAGATGTGGCCGGGCATTGGTTCACGTGAGATTGACGACGTTGGCGATGCCGAGTTTGTCTCCTCGTTCTCCTCCTGTGAAGCAGAAGGCGCCATAAATAACAAATTAATAAATACAAGTGTTCGATACCTACCTCATCCTCCTCTGTTATGATGGACGATTCAATCCAGTCTTTTATGCGATTCTTCTTCAGCTGACGATCGACGTTTGTTTCGATTCCACAGTCGGCCAGAGTGTATAGCAGGCGATTCTTTTCGTCGGGGCTGCTGTGGAAGGAATACATTGAAGGGCACAGTTCGTCTGTCTCATATTCAGCCATCTCTTTCTCTGCCGTTTTGGCCAGCCAGCGATCGTCCATGAACTTGGTCAAGTCCCCCAAGCTCTTTGGCCTATTGCCGCTTCTCGGCTCCAGAAAACGTTTGAACATTCGCTGGGCACGCGAAGTCAATAGCTGCAATTGAGATAAATTTATTATTATTAAATAATTTATTTGAATTTTTTATTCGAATTAGAATTATTCATATTAATATTAATTTTTTTGATTTGAATTTTTTTGTAAATAATTAATTCATATTTGCAATCACATATTTTAAAATGTATAACTATAAGATAATTTAAAGTCTTCTATTTTGGAATCCTTATTTAATAATACTTTTTTTTCAATGTCCATTGAAATAAACAAATAATAAAATTAATATCTAAACTAAATAAATATTTATATATTATATTTATTCATTTTCAGTATATATACTTTCTTCAGTATTTTGATTTTTAATAAATATGTTATTAATATCTGCAATCTTCAGTCTAGTATTTAATATTCTTAATTTAATAATACGAATTTTCCAATGCCGACTTTAAATTGAAATGAAATAAATATTTTTATTTAAATTAAATATTTCACTAATTTGAAAATTACCTTAAATAGTTTTGGTGTGCGTCGCAGCGGCATCATCATTATGCTGCCCTGCCAGACCATATAGCGCATATAGCGAGGATCCTCAGAGCATGCCTTCTGCCAGGGCAGACAGCCTGTCAGGCAGACGAATATGACGATGCCGAACTGCCAAACATCGTGGCTGGGATCAGCTCTAAAAGTAAAAAAGATACAAATGTATCTTGCAGTTTTAAGTACTATATTAACTTTAGATACTTACTTGTAGGTGCCTTCGGGCTTGACTTCTAATACTTCAGGAGGACTGTAGGGCAACCATTCATTGCGCCGCTCCACTAAGGTACCAGTTTGAAAGGATTCGCCGAAATCGCAGAGTTTGATGCGTTGAAAGTCCGAACGATATATGAGCACATTATCTAGTTTGATATCGCGATGCACAATGTCTCTATAAATTAAATAAAAATAAGGTATAATAATGATTTGTTATGATTAAATGATTATCCCTAAACTTACTTTGAATGCATGTAATCTATGGCGGAGGCCAACTGTTTAGCCACACGCTTGCTGTACACTTCCCCCACGCCCGTCTCAGTTACGTTGGATGTAAGATCACCTATTTGAATGATGCGTATTAATGTTATTCGATTTTATTAGTGGGATTAAGAACCTACCCAGTGGAGCATATTCCTGGGTGAACACATAAAAACCCGCCGTCTCAAAGGCCACATCGTATGTGGTTACAATATGCCGATGAACGCCAAGATGCAGTCCATAGTGGAATTCGCGATAGAAATCGCGTAATGTCACATATGGCTTAGGAACCGCCTTCAGTACCATTTCAGTTTGAGATCCGCGATGCTCAACAAGCAAAATCTTTCCGAACCATCCTTCGCCAACAATTTGAATGATATCAAACTCATCCACCAGTTGTATCTAACGTAAAGAGAGAAAGATCAGAGAACAATTCAATTATATGGCATGCATTATTTCCGCAGCTGATTGATGGTCGCTGCCACAAAATGTTGTGAACAGTTTAATAATTACCCAATATATATGTTCACCCCGGTCAGACATATTTAATGTCTTACTCTATTTTTGATATAATGCCCAGTCGCTGTTTGCTGCCCAATAAAATGAGTTTTTTTTTTAGGGTAGCGTTAACTATTAGCTCAGCGAAGAGAATGTTGGCTTAGTGCCAAACGGAATGATTTCAGATTAAACATCTGACCGAAATCTATATACCCTAGAAGTGTTTTTTAATAAATTAGGGGTATACACCTGTTTATTTGAAAATAGATTTGAATTCAAAACGCAATTTAGTCTGAAGATTATTTTAGTAATCTCTTTTAGTTTAAATTTATTTTACTGTTTCCCGAGAGTTTGCTTATTTCTTGAATGAAAATACTAAAATATGATAACCGTAACGAAAGTGAAAGAAGAAATATTGCTAATTAATATGGAAAACTTTGAAATACTCTTTTCAAAAGGGTATCATAAATATGTGATACATTTTGCAACGTGCCAGAGCGTGTGTCTGCATTTGATCGGGATGAGTAAAGTCTGCAAATCCATGTCCGAATGCAAAACCTTTTGATCTTCGAGATAAAAGATGAAGATCAGACTACCATACGTCTATGTCTATGCAGCGTTCTCTTCAAGTGCCTTAAGTCCTCTTCGTGTTAAAAATAATATTTGTTTCTGTACAATCAGAAGCACAACAAAAAGCTCTCCAGGTTTTGTTGAATTCACAATAATAAAGTTAATATTTTAATGATAAATTTAAATTATTAGAAATTCTTTGCTGTCTTAGATTCTCTTCCGGACGAAATTTGTTTTCGTCCGAAATGAGCCTTTTATAGACAACACTTTTATGGGCAATTATAATTGCTTCGTTCTAATTTCCAGACTGTGCTTGTAAATATTTTCAGTCATTAAAAAATCTGTGAAAAACATTTCATTCTGGGTATTGGTCTATTGTTAAGTGAATATGTGAAATTCGCCAAATTCACATTTATTATGACGAATTTGCAGCCGTATCTGTGCGGGAGGTCGATCAGTCAGTCCCATTCCGAGAGACATATGCCATATTTTGATGATTGTGAGATGAGTTTTATTGACTTACAATGCGAATGCGTTTGTTATGTTCAATATACAAGACACAGTGTAAACATTTACTCACCTTCTCCAATTCGAATTCTCGAATTTTGTGTATATGCCCTCGTGGTTTCTTCGACATTTTTGCGTATTACATGTGTTGAATTGTTTGTGAATTTTATATTATTTTTATTAGAATGCTTCTCAGGAGTGTGTGTTTCAATTCAGTTCAAATCACATCAGATATTGCTTAAAAACCACTGCAGAAGAATAGAAAAGCGAATTGCGATTAAGAGTGTATTTTTGTTTTCCGTATTAACAAGAACGGCAACAACGCCGTGCCGTTGTAAATATTTATAGCGGCTGCTTGCTGCACAAAGGCAATCATTATATATTTACATGCGAATATGCACTCGCATGCTCAGATCTGTATCTGCATGCATATGTACATATCTTTTGTGGGCCTGCTTTACATGTGTCTGTATCTTTCATCGTGTGGCAGGTTAAAAAAATTATAAGATAAATATCTTCGCTTTGGTGTTGGTGTTGTTGCCTTGGCAGAAATGTGTTTTCATTGTTGGCTCACTTCCTGGAAAATGGGCGGCAAATGCGCTAAATAAATTATTGCAATTTTATATAGTCCTTTTTTTTGTTGGTTGCCATTCTTGTTGTTGCTTGGTGAAACGCATTTGCAGAGTTTTTATCGGCATCCCAAAAATACAATTGCTATTAAGTGCCAATCGGCTTAAGTTCAATGTTGTGCAAATATATTTAGTTTAGCTCTGCTTGTGTTGTTGTCAAACAAATATTTAATTGAACCGTCTAGCTGTCTGCACACACACACGCACACCGACACACAGATACACTCACAAACACATGTAAATTTGGCAAAAATGCGAATAGTATTTTGTTTAGTTCAGACAGTGTTTTGCCTAGGTTTTTGCTTTTGTGAAATTCGCCTCAAATCTTTTCAATTTCTTTTTTTTTTTGTTGGTTGTTGTTGCCTTTTATTTTGTGTTTTGTGTTTTTCTTGCCTACACTTTTGCATATTATCAACAGCGAAATTAAAAATAATGCTTGTTGCCTCTTATATAAAAACATAAACCAATAGAATCAAAAATCTATTTCACTGGCATTTCAATGTTGAACAATTAATTGCTTGAAGTCTGTTATTTCTTACAGTTACTGTCACAATTCTTTCAAACAGCTGCAGTTACATATGTATCCACGATCACATTGATTTTGATTTGTTTCTCTTTCTCAACACTTTTCTATTGAGGTGCGTTGCACTGTTCACAATGCGTTTATTTCTTAGTTCTGCATAATCCGTGGCCGCATTCGATGAAAACCCGTTGCCAACTGCTCTCGGCTCTCGCCGATTTGTCGCTGGCCAGCAAAATGTATTGAAAATGTTTAAAAAAAGACATTTTGTTTACGCTGTTTTCATTTCAACTCGTCGTGTGCGAGAATTTCGAAATATTTTAAAGTTTTTCGAAACATATTTGAGAGATTGCGAGAAAATCCGTGAGAGAGAGAGAGTGTTTTTCTATGGGTTTGGAGAGGGATGGCATAAATAGTGCTCTTGCCGCAATGTATGTATTCGATGATCTTGCAAAACTTTGATATAATCGTCTATTAAAGTGTTACACATAGAGAATATACATACATATTTAACATGTGTTTGTGTTTCGTCAATGTTTAGATGCGAAATTATTTTATTAATTGAGTGGCGAGACATGCGCTCAGAATGAATACATATACATGCTCTTTGATAGTTCTTAGTTGCAATTTATGAATTGTTTTATATTTACGCGATTGTATTAATAAATGATATAGTTAGACGTCAAGTTATTCATTCAAACTGTTTCGTTTGAAGCGCAGACGATTAACAGAGCGCTGTTAAAAAGCTCAGCAGCAGAATGTTAAATCCCGCAAAGCTCGCGCTGCTGTATGTCTGTGTGTATGCATTCACAAGCACTTGTACATACATATGTATGTGTGCATGTGCGTTCATACACTTGCGTACATACGCACAAAGGCAACTCTAATTGGTCACTTCCGTTTGGACGACGTTTCCTTGGCGCATGCGACGTTCAACTTCAGCACTGGCTGCGTTTGACACACATATACAGAGTTTAGAGTTGTTCATGCTGTGTGTGTGTGTGTGTGCGAGTGTGTGTGTGTGCAGGCTGGGAGGGTGCAGGTGCAGCCAACCACTTGTCGCGGGCTATAAAAGCCAGCGACAAAGTCGAACGGCTTGCATACGTTTGAATGTTACCGTTAGCGCAACAACTGAATAGTTCTTTGGTGCTGCCCGATATTTAGAAGTTATAGTCGATGTGGCACGGACAGTGAGAGTATGTGTTCTAGTATTTGCAGGTGCCAATTAAAGTGATAAGTGATAAGAACTGCCCTGCCATTGTCTAAAACATTCTGAAATCAGCCTTGTTTGCATAATTTATTTTGACTTTGAGAACTATTCACAATGGATTGGCAATAGTGATTGATTCGAGCTTTGAGAAGAACAGGTATGTATGCATCAAGTGACAGTAACATTAATTCAATCAGTTTTATTTTATTGGTTACCAAAATCAATCAATCTTTGAATTTATATGACGCTTATTTGTGAATTTAAGAAAATTCAATCAGAAAACTCTTCTTAAAAAAAAGCTCACAGAATTTGTGTTTAAATTTATTTTTCATATAATATGTTTAAAATAATCTGAATTCTAATGTCTGTGCTCTAGCAATTATGAAAAACAAATATATATTAATATTATATTTAGGTAACTTTTAAATTTGATAACTTATGTTATCTGAAGAATTGTACTTTAATATCTTAAATTATCCTGCTATAGTTTATAAGTTCGATCGATGATTTAATTATTTACGAAACTGATATAACTTTAACGCCTAAGCGAACATCGAAAATGGTCATGGCTTTATTTTTATTTACGGTGTAGTTAGAAGGTATAACACTGTTTTTAATCAATTGATTAAATATTTGATTATGTTGAATTCTTTGTAAAAGCCGACGCTCAGAACAGATTGAGAAAAAAGTTTAAATTGCACAATAAACAAATTGCTTAACAGATTAATTAATAATACATTTTTAAATTTTTTCGTCAAAATATTTTTTCTTTTAATCACACATTTTAATGTTGTAAAAAGAAGTTCAAAATTAAAGCCTTTTCAAAGCGAATCTATTTATAAACTAATCTAAAACTAAAATCTACTCTTTCCCGTCAAGTACTGAGCTTCATTGTTCAAATTATTTAATTGAATCTTCAGTCTGGATTGGGTTTAATTGAGTAGAGCTCTCAGCTTGAATTAAGTCAATGCGCGCATTTAAGTGGCACAATTAATTATGCGAATCGTTTGTGACGAATTAAAAAAAAATGTATACACATATGTATATTATTATTATGCATGTATTTGTTCAGTTTAACACTGTTGAGAACAATGAAAGGAAAGTTAACATATGTATGCACATATGCTTTGGTATTTGTGCTATAATTGTCAAGTGTTTGTGTGTGCGGCCGCCACACGTCGTATGCGTAATATGCGAACAAGCACTCGAAGGGCTAGAGCACATGTCGTGGCCAAACAGATTTCAAGTGCTATGGACATTTCACTTTCACACAAAATCTCACCTACACCCACTACACGGCTCAATTGAGCATCAAGTGTCGGCTTAAACACTCAAGCAGCACATCCAAATTGTCGTCTGCCACAAACATGCAGAATTAAATACGAGCCAAAGGTTGAGTTAGAGAGGAGAGAGAGAGTTTTTGAGATTTATGCTGCAGTAATTGCAATTAATTTTTGATGTAATCGTATCTGTTTCTTCTGTGTGGTTGTGTGGTTTTGTTAGTGGATTGGCGTGCGACGGAGTTGGCAACTAAAACGACGACGTTTTGGCCGAGGACACGGACATCGTCGCAACGGCGATGTCACCGACCGGACAAATAGCAAAGACGTCCACGCCACACGACAACGATAACAATAGCATCAACGATCAGCGTGAAACATGGAGCGGCAAGGTGGATTTTTTATTATCGGTTATTGGATTCGCCGTCGATTTAGCAAACGTCTGGAGATTTCCCTATTTGTGCTACAAAAATGGCGGTGGTAAGTTGAACATCAATCAAAAAACAAAAATTATTCGCATTTTCTTGCCTTATCTTAAGTGTCTATAGGTCTGTGCCCCACTCTCGAGCCTTGGGTCGGGAGGGGCCAATTAGGGACACAGCCGCATGAACAATGGCACAAAAAATCATTTATAAGGCTTTACACATCATTGAGCGCCACCAGGAACTCCTCACTCGAGTTTCGCCGCACAACAAGTGACTTGGCCTTGTTAACACTTTGACAAGTGCTGCGAAAATGCGTGCGAAGTGCCTGCCATTAACTGGGCAGTGAATGGAGAGTGCGGGGGAGGGGGGCGAGGTCGTGGAGTGGATGAATGCTCTGGGGCAAGGGGCGGGCAACGTAAGTGCGTACTTCCTATACGAAATTACCCAGAGTCCAGACGTGCGACTGCGAGACTACAGAAGTTCGTACATATGCTTAGGACTTGTGATCTTCGTTTCGTTTCGCAACGCCATCATTCAAAACAATTTCAAAGTTAAGTGCTTTTGTATGACAACTAAATCTGGCAGTCATAATCGCATTTGCCCTTTGCCCTCTCTGCCCCTCGTCTTACTTCTTTGCTGCTGCTCTGCTCGCCTTTTACCACACCATTTCCTTGCCACAATCTGACAGCGCGAAGTGACTAAGCATCGCCAGAAGGGTGTGTGCAGGACACGCTCTTCTAGGCTTTTATTGTTACTCGCTTGATGTATGTACATATGTATGAACGGGACTCTGTATGCGTATGTATGTGTGTGTCGTGTGCACATCAAAATAAAGACATATTTCTACTTCTTACAGCGTATGCTACGCATTGTGGCAAATTCATGTGCGGCACACGTTTTTGACGTCGCCACTTAGGCGTTGAAATGAGTTTTCATTCGTGTGTGTGTGTGTGTGTGCCAGCTGGTTGCCTTTTCCTTTATAGTTTTATGACTATTTCATACTTACATACCCATATAGCATATACTTGTGTATGAATTGTTGCTGCTCGCCTTGCCACAGCGCTTTTTTTGCTCAGCTCTTAAAAAATAAATTGTTATTTCATACGCTCCATTGCACTCAATCAGTGACAGCTTAGTATTCATTTTATTATATTTTATGATATTATTTTCATCTTTTTCTTCTCCTCGCCCCATTGCTCCCCATCTCCTGCTCCTGCTCTTCATCGTTACGTTGCCAGGCTTAAGCCAACTGCTTGGCGAGCGACAACGTTGTGGCAATATTACCTACAGGTTGCGATTATTAGCTTTTAATGCCCTCAGCTTAGTGGGCATTTAATTTTTCGCTCGTCCTGCCTGAACAAGCAACTGGTGAAATACCTCAACATTAGCTGCTTCCCCAAGCAATTGCAGAAGTCGTAAGCACCTTGACATAGTTGTTTAAATAAATGTAGCTTATGAAATGCGTAGGAAACTAGTTCAAGAAATTTTAAGTCAAGCAGAGATTGCGACTAAGCTTAGAGATTTGGGTAGAAATTCAAATACAACCCAACTTAGCAAATTTTAATTTTTAGAAATATTTATTTTTTATTTTTCCTTTTGTGTTTACCTCCATACCAATGCCAATTCAGTTATTTCAAATATATTTTACATTAATTGATTCCGATATCATATTTAAATGATCAACATCGATTATAGTTCAGTTCTACCCTTCAATATTTATGGAATAATATTAATAACATTTTAATGTTCATCCCCAGTAATCAGCGCAAATGGTTTACACTGATTTTTGTTTTGCTATCTGCAAGATCCAGATGGCATATTATATATAATATTTATTCATCTAAAAACTAAATTTAAACTCAACGGAATTTTTTTAGGGTTTACTTTTCTTTAATATTAAATTTTTGCACATATATAATTTGTTTGTATATATATTTTAACTTTTTAAAGCTGATGCCCGTTTTGATTAAATTCTGATGTTCATACACAGTAAACAGCTAAAAAAATTTAGTCTTTATATAGAAGTTTTTTTTTTCTATTTAAAAAATTCTGAACAAGACTTGGCGAATTTAATGTGCAAAATTTGTGTAAATAAAATGTAAAAATGAAATTCGCCTAAGAAGTTACTGTATCGAACAAAATAGTTTAGCTCTAATTTTCATATATACGAGGTGTGTTCAAAAAGTAAGGCGACTTTTCAAATTTCGCGGGCAACATATTTTCGATTATCGATTTTTTTGTTTTGTTATATTGGTACACTCTTCCCTAACATCTGTACCAAGTTTCAATGGAACATCCTCTTTTGTTTGGTTGTGAGAGGCGTAAAGTTTCAAGTTATTTTGCGAGCTCGGCGATTTTTTGCTATCGAAAAATATGGATCAAAGGATTTGCATCAAATTTTGTGTAAAAAATAAAATTAAGTGCTCTGAAACACTTGAAATGTTGACAGTGGCATACGGTGAAACTGTTCTGAGTAAAAAAAATGTTTACAAGTGGTACAAACTCTTCCAAGATGGCCGGGAAGATGCCAATGACCAGCCTCGCTCTGGACGCCCAAGCACGTCAACAACTGATGAAAACGTTCAAGCGGTGACGAAAATTGTTTTGGAAAATCGTCGAATCACTATCAGAGAAGTTGCTGAAGATGTCGGTATATCGCTTGGCTCGTGCCATGAAATTTTTTCAAACGTTTTGGGTATGAGTCGTGTGTCAGCGAAGTTTGTTCCGAAATTGCTGAATTTTGACCAAAAGAACCGTCGCATGAGCATCGCTCAAGAGCTGTTGAATGACGTCAACGACGACCCAGATTTACTCAAAAGGGTCATAACTGGTGACGAATCATGGGTATATGGTTATGATATCGAAACCAAAGCCCAATCGTCCCAATGGACGGAGATTTGCAACGATTGAAGAGATAAAGACTGCATCGCTGCAAGAGCTCAAGGCTATACCGAAAAGTGCTTATGGGAAGTGCTTTGAGGATTGGAAAAACCGTTGGCATAAGTGTATTGTATCTGAGGGGGATTACTTTGAAGGGGACAACATAAATATTGATAAATAAATTAATAGTTTTTCTTGAAAATACAAAGTCACCTTACTTTTTGAACACACCTCGTATTTCAATTGTAGTTCCTTACATTCATAAATACATTCGAATTTCTCTATTTATTATTTGCACATATTGATTTACGTAGAATGTGGAAAATAAAGGAAATTAAAGGGGTGAAAAGAATCTATTAATCGACGATTCAATCTCTTCTTCATCTAATTGAGATGTCGGCGGCAGGACATCATTTATAAAGTAGTTTAAAAATAAAATAACGAGCTGTAGCTGCCAAGTTAAAGTGACTACGTTACATAATTTTGTTATGCTCTCACAACGCACACTTTTTCACACTTAAAAAAAATGGAAATGAAATACCGGAAATGCTACGTAAAGCAGCGGAAATTACAGTTTCAACAACAGAGCTGCATTTGATTTTAAGATCCTTATCAGGGCATGGTATTATTTTACGTTTTGTTTTACATTTTCTACATAATTGACAACGCTATGTTCAAGCGCCTTTTTTAGCTATGAGGGATGTGTGAGTGTGGGTGAGAGTGTATATGAGTATAATGGCTGGTTGTGTCAGTGTTGTCGTCGTAGCCGCCGTCGACTTTGTCGCCCACTTTGCCTGCTAATAGACATAATCAAATCATAAAACGCCCCGCTGTCACTCAACAAAGTATCGATGGCACTTTAGCAATTGCCAGGGCAAAGCTCACCAGGGCTGAGGCACAAAGAGAAGGGGCGGGGTGGTGCGGGGAGCGGTGGCAAGGCTAACCGACCACGCCAAGGGACGGCAACTGCACGAGACAGTCGAGGAGGTCCATGCTTGTCTCTATATCCCAATGCCAGCCCAGCGACGATGCTGTTAATGTTTTTAAAATGTCCTTAGAGTGGCACTTGTGAAACAATTTGATTTTGTGTGTATCTCTGTGTGTGTGTGTGTGTCTCTATAAGTGTGTGTGCCAGCCATAGAGCTACAAAAACAGACTCTGACACGGGTCAATCACACACACACACACACACCTCTGCTGCATATTGTTATTCATAATCGGGTGTTGTAAAATAAGTATTAGAAAAGTTGATTGCGCTTTAATCATAACTGCCCAGTAGAAGTTAGCCTAATTCAAGCAAATTGCTTGCACTTTGAGGACGATGTTAATGTTGATTACATTGACGCAACAGCTCGCAGACATCCTTGAAACATGGGTTAACAAAAACGATGCATAAATATAGTCATGTCTACTGGTTAAAATTAACTTTAAAAAGTAGGCCTGTTCTAATAAATTGTAATTAATATTGAGACAGGCAAATAGATATGCAGACTTAATCTTCATTATTTTAGTTTCCAATAATTCAATTTCAATATTTTTTACCCGATCACTAGGAAGTTCTTTGAAATGATTTGAACTGAAGTTTACAAGTTGTTTACGAGAGGGCAAGATCTAAATCAAACTTGATCTGCGTGCAACAATTACAAGAATACTTCTAACATACAGAAAGATACAGATACAGACGGACATGACGGACATGACGAGATCGTGTCAGCTGTTGACACTGGAGTTCGTCTGTTACACACATTTTCTGTTGGTTAAGTTAAGTTATAATCCTCTTCTACCATATACATAGGTAGTGGGTAATAGAATAGGTAAACAGACTAATAAATATGTAGATTAATTGTACTTATTATTATATATATATTATTAAATTAAATAAATCTAAAAGAAAAGAAAAATGTAAAGTCGAAGTTCAGTATATTTTCTAATAAAATGCAATTAATAATGAGACATTTACTTTTAGGGCAATATTTTTCAAACTTACGAGTTCCAAATATAATAATATTTCACCTGACATTCCAGGCGCTTTTCTCGTGCCCTACTGCATTATGTTGGTGGTGGGCGGCATTCCCCTATTCTACATGGAGCTGGCCCTGGGTCAGCACAATCGTAAGGGAGCCATCACCTGCTGGGGTCGCTTGGTGCCGCTCTTCAAGGGTAAGTACAGGAGCAGCTATAGCCGAAGAGGGATTTTAAAGAGATTTATTGTTGCAGGTATAGGCTATGCTGTAGTGCTGATAGCCTTCTATGTGGACTTTTATTACAATGTGATCATTGCGTGGTCGCTGCGTTTCTTCTTTGCCTCCTTCACCAACGTGTTGCCGTGGACGTCGTGCAACAATCCCTGGAATACGCCCAACTGCAAGCCGGTAAATATACGTTACAATTGATCTAACATTTGATGCCATTAATAATTGCCGCTTAGTTTGAGGGCCAAAACACGCGTCCGGTGGTCGGCAATCTGAGTGATTTCTATGCGTTCAGCAACCAGAGTCTGTTTCTGGCCAACGAGACGTACACGAATGTTACATTCGCCAGCATTGCGCCCGTTGTGCCCGTCGAGAGATTTCAGTCAGCTGCCTCCGAATACTTCAAGTGAGTGGCGCACACATATTCGTATATACTCAATCACACTCGAATCCATCATATTCACAGTCGCTACATACTTGAGCTGAACCAGAGCGAGGGACTGCACGATCTGGGTCACATACGCTGGGACATGGCGCTGTGCCTGCTCATGGTGTATCTGATATGCTACTTCTCGCTGTGGAAGGGCATCAGCACCTCCGGCAAAGTGGTTTGGTTCACCGCCCTCTTCCCCTACGCCGTGCTGCTAATATTACTCATACGCGGCATTACCTTGCCGGGCTCTGCCATGGGCATTCAGTATTACTTGAGCCCCAATTTCGATGCCATCTACAAGGCTGAAGTGTGGGTCGATGCGGCCACGCAGGTGTTCTTCTCCTTGGGTCCAGGATTCGGTGTGCTGCTGGCCTACGCGTCCTACAATAAATATCACAACAATGTCTACAAGTAGTTGCAATCTTTGTTATGTATTTTGAACAGGGTTTTAATGCAGTTCTTTTGCAGAGACGCGCTGCTCACCAGTTTCATCAACTCCGCAACGAGTTTTGTGGCTGGCTTTGTGATATTCTCTGTGCTGGGCTACATGGCGCATACGTCGGGCGTGAGGATTGAGGATGTGGCCACCGAGGGACCGGGACTGGTGTTTGTTGTCTACCCAGCGGCCATTGCCACCATGCCGGGCAGCATCTTCTGGGCGCTAATCTTCTTCATGATGCTGCTCACCCTGGGACTGGACAGCTCGGTAAGCAATTAATTGGATAGCTTATTGATTATAAATAATGCTTTGTCTCATCTGCAGTTTGGTGGCTCGGAGGCCATTATCACCGCCTTGAGCGACGAGTTCCCCAAGATACGCAAGAATCGCGAACTCTTTGTGGCAGGCCTGTTCTCCTTGTACTTTGTGGTCGGCCTCGCCAGCTGCACCCAAGGCGGCTTCTACTTCTTCCATCTGCTGGATCGCTATGCCGCCGGCTACTCCATCCTGGTAGCGGTCTTCTTCGAGGCCATCGCCGTGTCCTGGATCTATGGAACGAAGCGTTTCAGCGACGATATACGCGACATGATTGGCTTTCCACCGGGCAGATACTGGCAGGTCTGCTGGCGCTTTGTGGCGCCCATCTTTCTGCTCTTCATCACGGTCTACGGCCTGCTCGGCTATGAGCCGCTCACCTATGCGGACTACGTGTATCCCGACTGGGCGAATGCCTTGGGCTGGAGCATAGCCGGCTCCTCGGTCATCATGATACCGGCAGTGGCCATCTACAAGTTGATTGTGACACCCGGCAGCTTCAGGCAGCGTTTGCACACACTCACCACTCCGTGGCGGGATCAGCAGCTAGCGGTGAATGGGGTGACCACGGAGGTGACTGTGACGCTGGTGCGTCTTGCGGATGGTGAGGCTAGCGAGGCGGCCGATGTTTGAGTTCGACCGATCGCACGTTTTCAGATCTATTACGTATAGGTTTGGAAGTTTACCAACAACTTCAAAGCAACTTCAACTTGAGTGAGGGTTTAACACATTGAGTTATCAGTTATCAGTTTTAGCTTAGCACTTAGACACTCGGATCTAGCTAACTAATGCAAATTTCGCATACAACGTACTTACACTTAGGTTTCGATGCCAAAAATAAATGAAAATCAAATGTTGTAGCTGAAAACCATAAGTCTACAGTTAAGACTAGCCAGTAGTTTCGTAATGCCAAATAAATTCAAAATATACACACACCCACACACACCCACACACACATACATACATATACTCGTATAATTACAGATATTATATATACGTTTATACATACCGCATGAGTGTGTTGAATTAAAACGCTGTGTAGATAATACAGAATATTTAAGCAACAATTTGTAATTGGTACGAAGCCAACATTGAGCACATGCAAAATGGAATTTAAGGTAACTATTGGGATCCTTACTTCGAGGTCTGGATGAGTTTGTATATGTACATACATACATACATAGCTTTATTATATAGTGTCAGCGTAGCAGAAGCTTTAACCAGAAATGTGTTATGTATATACGGCGAGTATTCCAATGCAAATTGAGCTAATGTTATCATTATCCCTGCCATAGAAGTAGTTACGACTCTGGCAAATTCTTTTTCACACAGCCATAAAAGGAGTTTGCCAAGTTGCCAATTCATTTATCATTCAATTGTTGCTTCTAATCATTCAAATATATATTAAGTTTAAGTGTTATCGTTAAGTAAGCATAGCAAAGTTGACAGCCATCGGCTTTGCTTCAATAGTGTTATTTAAATCACAAATATTATTAATCATTATTATGGGTTAGAAAGTGATTTTCAATGCATTTTCACGCAGCCATGTGAAAATGCAATGTGATGAGCAAAAGTCATATTTAAATTATTTATACTCAACTGTTTTTTTTTATGTTTAAATAAATCACTTCAATATTTTTAGTTGGTATTACTAAAATAATGGTTTTTATTGAGGGGGAATATGGGACTACAAAAATTGTGCTTAAAAAAAATAGAATAAGAAAAATAATAAAATAAATTCAAAACTTAAAATATTTCTAAAAGGTTAGTTAAATATTTTTCTAGTTTTTTAACTGATCTCACCTTGCTATACTTCTTATAATGATAACAAATTCAAAATAAGTTTCTTAAATATTCTTCATGTTGTTCCATTGTCGTACTTTTAATAATATGTTCGACGGTATCAAACACAATAGAAGTTAAATATTTTGGGGCATTATTTTTTTTTTATTAATTATATTGGTTATTGATTTTCGCAATTGTCGAAACGAATACATTCATTAATATAATAGTTCTGGGATATTATAAAACTGCAAAATAAGCGTAACTATAAACTTAGAAAAATGGATGGTGTGACATTTATGTAACATAGGATTAAGTATATGCTATGTTATATGAGTGTACATTCTTAAAGCTTATCGTATGTAGATGCACGTGAATCTGATGTATCTGATTCCTTGTTTAATTGTTACATATTGTATGCTAACAATACACAGCTAAAGATACTTTGATAGGTATAATGCCGAGCACTTGATCGCCGATCATTTTTAGCGGTATTCGAGCAATGATTCGAACAGCTGTCCTGTCTTATGATATACACACACATTACAATAAATTCTATATACTTAGTTATTTGGTATGCACAGTTAAACTTTGGTATTGTGTAGGGCTTGGGCTTCAATCCCCTGCAGACATCATTGAAGAATAATTTTTTTTGTATCTTTCGAGAGATATTACAATGACATTGGGAAATAGGAGAGAATTTTAGAGAATAGTTTTAGTCATAATCTGCAAGGGAGCTCTGTTTTTATTTATTTAAAATTATTTAGCAAGTATTGATTGAATATCAGCACAATTATTATAACTGCCTTGGTATTATGTAATATTTGTGGTGCATTTACGTATTTTGGTCTGTTAAGGTGCCTTGAATGATAGGTTAAATACAAAAACCTACAGTATTCTTTTTGTTTCTTAATTTAACTGACGAATCTTTAAATCTTTCAAAAGTATTTGAATATAATTATACACAGATTTTAACCTGTATACTCGAAGCTATTCTTGAATACATCGCAAATTCGTTTCAAATAGTTTCATGGGCTCTATTGGATTATTATATATTTATCATTTACATAGTATGTAGATATATAGCTTTCTTTGTTTTGTGGCTGTCTGGTATACTGTAGTATATTCTGTTTTACTATTTTGTAAATATGTAGTTGGATTTCATTTTTGTTATAATATTTAATTCATTCATTTCGTATTTTTACATTGTTGCTATGTTGTGCATCTTTAGAAATGATTTTGCCAGGTTGATTCGCTGGTTTTGTATTGTTGTAAATTTGCAGTCTACATAAATATTTAATATTGCCTGTACTTATGTGTATGTGTATATTTGTCTGAAATTAAGCAAGCGAGGGCAGTCACAGAAGTTCACGATCAACTTTAATAAAACTAAAATGCAACCATTACAATTGTTTAATGGATCGTTTGCTTCTGAGACTATCTCGTTGGTGTTTTATGTACGTATTTTTCGAATTACCTTTGCAATATTATTAACGTTTTCTACGCGGACTAGTTATTAAATGATAAGGATACGAAGTACCTAGAAATTGGAAAGTAACAATTGCAAAGGTATTTTAACTCTGGCAGGCCAAAGCGAATTTGTTAGTGTATGTATTTGGTTGTAGTGTATACGATTAGCTACTTTTTAATCCAATAATTTTCTGTCACATTTAGCTTTGTCCTTGTTCATATACATATACATACACATATGTGTGCGTGCATGTATGTATCTATGAAATATGTATGTACAATCTATACGTGGGCTTGATAATTGATATGATTGCGTTGATGAGTTGCGTTGACTGTTTGCTGCTGGCAAGGAAGTACCTGTAATTACAAGTGCTAGTCCGATTACTAGTACTAGTGGCTATTACTAGTACTAATCAGTGTGATTACATCTAACAATATTAAGCATTAATGGCTGTCTTAGTACATTTGTGCTGCGTTGAGTATTCGTATGAGTACAATAAATCAACCATTTATTCCAATGAGTATGCCTTATGAATACAATCAACAAATTGTTGTGGTTGTGTGTGTGTGTGTGAGTGAAAGACACGTTTGAATTGACGCATGACATGTTTGTGTTTTTTGTATATTTACAATGGAATCACTTAAATTATAGGCTGACTTTAATTGGTTTGAGGTTTTCGGGTGTAAATTCTACTAAAATATGAATGTAGATGCGAATGCGAATGCAAATACGAATATTGATTCGAATTTCGGTGGCTCTTTTCAATGCGTGTGTGCAATGATAAAATTTTGTTTAAAATGTAACTTGATTAGGCTAAAATGAGAATGTTTAATTCAGTTTGAACTTTGTTTTTGTTTCAATGCGCTTCGAATGACATGCATAAAATCAAATGAATAAATAATTAATTTTGTTTGGTTGAATTGAATTGAATTGAAAAAGCGCAAAGTTTGTAGAATAAATATCTAGTAATAATAACAATAGCATTTTTCATTTGCATTTTCATTAAAATTGAAAATTAAATTTTCACTATAATGCACATGGTTTCCATTCATTTATAATGTTTTAGTTGACCAAATTAACTGGAGTTTTCACTCAATTCGATTAATCAGTTGAATCAGTTGATGTTGCAGCTTTCGTTAATATTTTAGTAATTGCGTAAAGCCCAAGTTTGACAATAAGTATAAATATTACTATAATTGCTAATTGCTAATTGTTAATTGTTCGTTATACATAAGATATATATATAAGTACTCGTACTCAATTGTTTTCAATTATTTCGACAACGTTTTAACTAAGTATTTCTTGAATATAGGAAAGAAGCCTAGAGCACGCTTAAATTTATTGTGTTGCACCAAGAGATTTCACTTTAAGTATATATATCATTTGTTCTACGTTTTGCTTTTGCATTTGTTTCTGTTCATGTTTATATTTGTAATAATTTCATATATCAAATTTAACTCAAATTCAACTAATTGTTACTGCAATTACTTACGCATAATAAGTATAGTATCTATATCTGGCTTACTTGCAAACTTGTATCTTAAGTATAGAAATCATTTGTATTTTTGAAATACAAAATGTTAAGTTTAATTTTAAGCCTATACAATTTTTGATTTTCAAATTTTCGATAGCATATTATAGATAGCTTAGGTCTGCTGTATCGAGCTCAAAAATGCCGGATCCACTGAAGCAACTTTAGCGGTGAGAAAGGCATGCATACAGAATAGCAAACTCTGCAGAACCTGGCACTCTAATTCCTATAAGTCATCGCATTCAACATGAAAGGGGTAAAATGTGAGGATATGGTTTAGTAATCGAAATACATTTGGGGCAAAAGTAATTAAGGAATTTGCCAACTTTTGACACTTGCCTTTGTCTCAATTGCCCGCGTCTCGTTGTCCTGGAAATGTAGCTTCAACTTCGATTTGCCATCGTCACTGGAGCCGCGCAGCTGAGAGAACTTATACTGCCAGACCACAGTTGAGTCTGCCCCCTCTGTCAGTGAGAATCCCGCCTGCCAGTCAAGTGTCAAGCCACCGCTTTTGCCATGATGCGAAACGGCAAAGGTCTTCCGCTATATATAGAGGGATATAGATATAGATGTATAATTAGGGATACATATAGTATATGTATGTAAATATATGGTGGATATTGGGCAACTGTATTTATTTATAGCGTGCACACTTCGCTGATTGAAGCTAGCTTCTGAAGCATTGCGTATACGCCCCGAGCAGACAAAAGAAATGTTGTTGTCTTTCAATATCAGTACGAGTACTTGTAGCTGTCTGTAATGGCCAAAAAATAACAGCTAATACAAAGGTTCAATAGTCTCTCCGGCTCGTCTTTGAGTGTTCGAAACTGCACACGAAATTCGTATCGATTCTGTGTCCAGGCCAGGCCAAAATTGCTTTCATTCTGTTGCGTCGTTTATGTCGGTCATTGGCTTTCCTCTGACTTTTTTGCAGCTCACCAAAACTACGAAAATGCTTGTGTGTGTGTGTGTGGGTGTGTGTGTGTGTGTGTGGCAGCGACACTTGCAACATTAAATAAATTACCACAACGCTTGTGTCCTTTTCATTGGCTTCAACAGCATAATAAAACTTTGTCTTTGAACTTTAAGCAAGTTTTCCCGACATACCTAAATATTTCATACTTATTTCTAATTGGAAAAATGTAGTTCGATGCAATTTTTGTTTATAATCTCCGTAATTGGAAAGCTTGTTGAACATTTATAAGTTTGTGTGTCAGGTTCCTCGTTGCCGTGCATCGATTTAACTCGAGTTCAGCAGCCATGACCTTTGGTTCAAGGCAGTTTCAGGGCTTCGTTTTAAAAATTAACGAGTAATTGGGAATCACGTTAATCGGAGTTTACACAGCGACCACCGTCTGGTCGGCTAATTACAAATAAACATGCAAAATTATAAACAGGTACAGCAAGTATGGAGGTCATGTGCAGGCCTGTTGTTGTTCGTGTGCTTATGTGTTTATGTGTCTTTGTACTTACGCCCAATTTAATAACACTGGTCACAATGGCGGCGTTCCAACTGTTCTCGATGCGCAGCAGCTCTTGGCGGGTTTCCACGCTCAAATAACGCGGCTCGTGTCCAGAACTTTGCAACAAAAAACAATGCTGTCGGCTATCCACGGTCTCCGACTCCTTCACAATGCGAAACATTGTTTGATAAACTTTATAAACCACCAAAGCCTTGCTAATACCAGCCACATTCAGCTGCAAATAAAGAGACGAAGAAGAACATTACGCTTTATTGAACCCCGAGCCACAAGTAGCAACTCAACCGTAAAACTGACAACTGACACTCTCTGCTTATGTTAAATCTGTTAATATTATTTTAAAGCATTCACTAAGTGCTCATCCCAGTCAGTCTGCAATTGCGCCACTGCTGACAGCGATGAGTGAGTGGCAAGTGGAGCCCAACTATGCGGAATCATTCCGTAAGCCGTGGGCCACCGTTTCATTTTCATGCAGGTTGCATTTGCCCCCGTGCAAAGGCTGCTCATTAGAGCAAAAGTACAATTTTTCGTGCACATGTTGTCTGTGTGTGTGTGTGGGTGTGTGTGTGCGTTGGTTGTGTGGTTGTTGGGTGCTGCAAAGGGTTGTATCTTGACACATAAAATTAGCACAGCATGGAGCGCCGTTTGCTTTGAGCAAGTTTAGGCAAATGAACACTGCCAGCGACATGACAAAGCTGACTGAAATGTTTCCATATCCAATTAGATGCATAATAAAGCTGGCAATTGAAGACAGAATCAGCTTTAAGTGCGGATAAAAGAGTGAAATGTGAATAAAAAGTAGTTTCAAGTAATTGTTTTAGCTATGCAGCTTTAAGCAAACCATATAAAATATAAATGAGTACAAATTTATATTGTTTTCGTGCACAACAAACTCTTAATGTAATCCTTTTTTTTTGCCAACACATGAACGCACATAAATACTTAACAAGCAGCCTGATAAGCTCCTGCCCTGAATATTTAACTTGCAGAGAAGTTGGCAACAAACTTCAGTATTCACTGATTTCAAATGTGTAATATTTATTTAGCTACTTACGGGCGGCGTTTCGAATAGCATTACTTCGGTGCCTTTGAGCAGCAGAAATCGAGGCTTATAGCTCTGCCATGATATATTGTTATTGATAACTCCCTCATTGACCCAGCCCATGTACTCGATGCGTTCGCCAACCGCAAAGTTGCGATTGTAAAGTTTCATCTAGCAAAAAAGAAGAGAAAATAAATGGAAATTTAGTTATTATTTCGACTTATTAATTTTAAACTCACCTGCAGATGTGTAAGGCCCACAACGTTATCAGTAATCAGTTTTAGCCACTGGCTAAGTATCGCCAGCTCATCACAGTGTATGACCCCGGTGGTGACACCATTCAAGCCACGCACCTCGAATGCATTCGGACGCAGCTTGTCCGTGCCGTAGATGTAACGTGTGACGTAGGCCATCATTAGGGGCACTGAAGAGTTGTGGAAATAGCTGAGCGAAAAGGACTTTCGAGTGGGCTGTGCTGCTTACCTGCCACCACGTCGGTCCAGCGCTTCTCGGGCTCCGAGCAGATTGACATTGGCCGACTGCAGCTGCGACTTATGGTGCCGCTATTTACGGATGACTTGTATCCTTCGTCGGCCTTCAGCTCGGCACAGGTCACATCGTTGTCCGAGTCGGGAGTATCTTTTGTTACTGCGCAACCAGATTGATTTCAATTAAATTCATTACAAGTTGCACATGTACTCACATTGCTTTTGCAGGAAGGGCGTTGCGGCGCGGTAGTGTTTAACTGTGAGCACCACAATGTCGCCGGCGTTGCGCAGAATGTTGACCGCATCGTCGTGCGGACAGGCTGTTATGTATTCGCCGTTCACCTTTATGATGGCATCGCCCACAAACAGTTGGCCGGTGATGTCCGCCGCCTGATCCTTGTAGATGCGCGATATTAATATGGGCAATTTATGTTCGGCGCCACCCTTTATGCTGAGGCCAAGGCCACCCTGTTTTTGTCTCGTTATTTGCACCATACGCTCCTGATGTTGTTGTTACCCCAAAGTTGTTCAACATATTTTCAGCGAGAGTGGATTATTTTCTTAGTGGCGGCTCCTTAATGAACAACAACAAGTGAATTAACATACCTTGGATTCCATCGGGGGTCCATTGTGCTGCGAGCTTGTTGGCGTAACAATTTCCAACTTTTGCAAGGTCAACAATTCCATTGTTAAGTTAAGTCTAAGTGGTTCGGGTCTGCTCTTGCCATCGCTGACATGTACCATGCCCGAGCGCACCTGTTGCATATGGGTTTTATATTATTTAAAGAGATGCTGATTAATCACAACCAAAAACAAATCTCACTCGCTAACCTTCAAGTTTTGATCGAGTTTTTCCTCAATCGGCGTCGCCATGGTGTCTGAGAGCTTCATATTTTCTGCAAGTGGTTAGAGAAAGTGTTCCTTATAGTGAAGTGTAATGCGATAGTACTCAAGAGTCAGCAATAAAAACTTATCTAATTCACCCTGCTCAAACCACAATCCCAAATATCCTTAGCCTCTAACATATAATCTACAATTCCATTTGCGCCGTATACTTAATTTTCGCACAATGGCCAATTGAGTTCCTAGTAATCTGGAGGAGGTCTGGGTAAGCCTCTTGCTGGATAAGCCTACCATTTAAGCAGACGTTGAGGGCGTGCTCTCGACCGGAGAAGCCTTTCTTGGTGGCAAGGTCGAACTTGCGAGTACTTAGGAAAGCAAACGCATTTACTATACAATAAAGTCATTAGCTCACAAATGAGTTTATTGCTGAGGAAATAAGTTTATTTATAGAGTAAACTATGCCACATTATAATGCTATTATAAATAAATCATTTAATTGGCAGGGAATGGCAATGGCATTGCCACCTTGAAAGTTACCGCCGTTTCTTATTACCTTGAGGCAAGTTGGAGCTCGTGGCAGTTCGCAGTGCAAGGATGTGGCAAATATTGTTGCCATAGCAACCTCAAATACTACCAGGACAACTAAAGCATTTGGATTTACCGCATCGACCTATTGACTTTTCAAACCGACGCGTGGATTTTGCATTTATAAATTGCCATTTTAATTGGCTGTGATTATTTATGGTTTTACACAATTAAGTCGCAACTGGAGAAAATTTCGCATACATAAATTTAATTACCACGTGGCTATTGATTCTACATTTGTATAGAAATATAAAATAAAAATATTAATAATTATTAAGAATTAACTGATCTATTTTAAGACAAACTTCATTTTAATTGGTTGTGATTATATATGGTTTTACGCAATTAAGTCGCAACTGGAGAAAATTTCGCATACATAAATTTAATTACCACATGGTTATTGATTTGAGATATTATAGAAATATTCAATACAAAATATTAGCAATTATTAAGAATTAACTGATCTATTTAAAGACAAACTTAATTTTAATTTGCATTTTAAAAATATAAATAATTATTAAGAATTAAATGATCTATTTTAAGACATACTTATGTAGGCTTTTTAAAATATTTTGATTTCTTAGTTGTGGGCGGCCATTAAGGCAGTGCACATGGTCCAATTGAAAATGTGTATTATAATTATATTTAGAATAATATCGACAGACAAACGTTGGCTCACACATACATACATATGTTTTCAATTAAAACGAAAATAAATATGCAACCGGAAAATGTTATAATACAAATGACTGAAAACACATTTGAAGTGCGCTGTCGATGCCCAAAGTGCGGCTGCAGCTGGCGAAGTAATGAATAATACAAGAACAACACAAGTGCCGACACACTTACATAAATACATATGATACATGTGTGAGTGTGTGTGTGTGTGCGAGGTGTTGATGTAGGGATGAGTTTGAGTGCCGTATGGGCACAGCACTTTCACTGCCATCCCCTCCCCACGCATTGCATTGGGCATGAAAGCAGATCCCCTCAATTTGTTTGAGTGCCTCGGCATGGCATTATTTCTGGGGAAAAACAGGTGTTATTGCCAAGCGTATGAGAAATAATGATTTTTCGCTTTAGTTTTCAACAATAATAATAACAATCGTATCCGGGAAACCAAAAGTGTAAGCCATAATTGCTATCAGCGATATGCGATTTGCGATATGCCTGGCAACCGACCAGGCCTAAACCCAAAGACAAACAAAACCCCAATCGAACGACTGTTGTTTTTGGCTAAAGTAAAAAGTGCAAAATGTGGTCGTATCTCTGTCAAAGAGTTTGACAGATCTGTCTCCTCGCAACGGGCATAGAAAACTGATGGACGAGGGACCGTGCGGCAATGTGAGATGGATGCCGGAGATGGCTACCCGAAACGCATAAATATTTCATTATTCGCTCATTCGCTGGCCCGTAAAAGTTGGCAAGCGGCAAGTGGCATGTACCGAACACCAAGTACCATCGAGATGATACAATTTATGCACTTACCACAGACACACACACGTGCGTGCACCCCCGAGCTGTTGACCTGGGCTACCTTTGATTATGGCTATATTACGTGGATGTGGATGTGGACGTGAACTCTGTCGTTGTTCTTCTGCTTGTTTTCACTGTTGTTGTTGTTGTTCTTCTGTTCGGCGTGCGTGTCTCGAAACTCGTTACGTTAGCCAGCAGGCAATACGGATTGGGGGTGGTTATGGTATGCTATGCTATAGAATGGTATTGGAGCTGGTGGCTCTCTGGCTCAAACCAAACAAGCCAACATGTTCGCTGAAAGCTGAGCTGAGCTGAGCTCTCTCCCTCGGAGCGTTGCGTTGCGTCGCGTCGCGTCGTTGACAATCAGCTGTGCTGCTTGCTGGCTCACAAAAAGAGCAGCACAGCAAAAGGAAAACTTTTTGGGGGCTGCTGCTCAACTGAAGTATTACACATATATATCGCATATATACAATATACTATATATGCTTCGATTTAATTGTCGCACTGCAAATGCAAATTGTTTATAATTGCTGCAAGTGTGTTTATTTTTTATCGTTTGCCTCGCATGTCGCACAGAATTTCACATTGATTGCAAATGCATTTGCGAGTTTGTTGTTTTTGTTATTTTTTTGTATTCCGCCCAACAATCGCAGTGGGAATTGGGTCACATTTTTGCATGTTATTGTTGAAATTGCGAATTCATTAAATGGCTGTTTGATTTGGCCAACGGCATAACTAACGTTTGATCAGCAAAAACTCGAATAAGTATGCTAACATTTTTTGGTTTTGTCACTGTTTTCCTTTATTTTCTCCTTGCTCTCGCTCTCTTTCTCTTTGCTTCACTTCACATCCACTTGGTGGATTGGTGTCGCTCGTCCGCTTCCGCCACTAGCACAACGTTTTGAAAGGCTGTTCGCGAACGCACTGAAATTCAATTCGTTCTGAAGTCAAATGCGTGCCAAGAGAGCAATTTGGACACAATCTCTCACCCACACAGGCACACGGCTTCACATTTGTATACGCAAGCACAAACACATGTTTGGCCGTGCACATGATAGCTTTGCAGCCTTGCAGAGCACATGCTTAAGTGTTGCTGGCGTTGCCACATTGCCCGCAGTTTTAACCTGCTGAGCTTTTTGTGCTTTTATAATATTTCTGTTTCAGCACGAATCGATAACTTAAAGTTGACATTTTTTGCTTTAATTATATGCACTAATATTTTATTTATTTATTTAATTAACAAAAGTAGCTAATTTGTGTGCATGTTCATAAGTTTATTCGATTAAATTCCCTTGAGCTTGCATGTCAAAATAATGGTTCAATTCATCTGGGACTAAATAAGCTTTAGTAAACATGGAATTATATAACTTTTTAGATAAATCATCACAATCCCCAACCTCAAGGGATTTCCGGCGAAAGCTTCAATAATATGGTACTTATTTCGTAAATCATTCAATTTGCCTGAAAGCTTACGCTGAACTTTTGTATTAACGCAAAGCTCGAAGCAGTTTCCAATTGCCGCACACAGATGGCGCTCAGCAAATCATTGAATAATTAAAGAGTCAGACAAATGGAAGCGTAAGGGGTTGATCTATGGGATTTATCAATGTGCGAAGCTGTTAGTGTATGTGATTATAGCATTAGATTGGCTTTGATCAAATGAAAGTACTATCTCTTAATGTTATATGGCATGTGCAAAGTTAAATGAATTTTCGTTAAATGTTAATTAGAAGGTGGACTTACCTGCGTTAGCTCATTAAAACTTTGCGATTTCGACTCATTGCCCTCCACTTCTTGAGTCTCCTGTGACTCCTGAGCCTCTCCATTGCTTGTATTGTTTTCTTTTTGGGCCTGGGCCAGGCAAATATTGTTGGGCACTTTGGGCTCGGTGATAAGCTAAGAATAAATAGCATTCGCAAACAATGGCAGGCAAAGTTAATTAATGAGTTAGCAGAGCATCGCATCGCAACGCCGAAGTTTCAAAGATTTGGCATTACACTCACATTTACATACAGTCTCAGGGATAAAATTACTTAAGTGAAAAAGCACACATGATGGCCAAATAATTTCCAAGTGCTGCAGGAGACGGGGAAGTTGGAAATGAGGGGAGGGGAGCGTAAGAACTTTTTAATAAACATTTTATTGATGGCAATTGACAATTATGCAAATCGGTCAGAGGAATATCAAAATGCGAGTAATACGCGAGAGGTGACAACAAACTTGGCATTCGCTGGGATTAGGAATACTTTTGCTACTCGTATCTATCCAGAAGTATCTGTGAATATTTGTGCCCCACGGCGGAGGCAGGCAACGTGCTGATGAAGTGACAACAAAAACAAGCAGACAAAGTTGCAAACATACTAAAATGGCCAGGGGCTGCAATGTGCTGAGAAGTTCAGAGCGCCGACAACGCCGGCAACGACAACAAAAAGGTGACACCCAACTTAATAAACTCTCTCTCAGCCAGGAAGGAGTGGGTGGAGAAGGTGAAGCTGGAGCAGCCTCGGCAGGTGCATGGATCATTTCTAGCTTGTGCTCTTTGTGTTTGTGCCTTTGTCTTGACACTCTGCTACTCTGGCGGCGAAAGCAATCGGTTGGGTTTTAGGTTGGGGTTTAGGTTTTAGGTTTAAGGCGTCGACGACATAGGTAACAGGGATGGTGACGATGACGGTGACGGTGACGAAGGCGACGGCGGCGACGACGACGGCGTCGGCATTATTGACAAAAGTTTTGCGTGTGTTTTTGGGATTCGGGTGGGGATTGCGGGATTGCGAGATTGCCAGGGATTGTGGATAGAGGCGCAGCACATTTTTGTTAGCTGATTGAAATTAGTTGAAGCATAAAAAAGTTTGTTTGCTAACAATTTTATACAAAAATATTTCGTTGCAAAGTAAAATTATGACTGCTTTGCATATTTTTCGGTTACCAATGTAAAACTTTAGCCTTTCAACTTATTGGCAAATGTTGGAATTTATGGGCCTGCGCCGGGTCCTGAGCCAATGTTGGTTTTATTTTGCAACAGCAATGAGCTGCGGTTTAACCAGCCCAACGTCTCCACATTTTCCTCTTTGTTTTTGCCACTCACACTCGCTCTCTCTCCCTCGCTCCCTCAGTCTCTAGCAAGTGCTATCTCAATCTCCTTTTCTATCGCTATCTCAGCTCATGCTGTGCGCCTTTTCCGGACTGCTTGAGGTCCTCTAATGGCATTAGCAGCCTGTCTGTTGACTTTGTTGAAACTGTTATTGACTTTGCCAAATGCGACGCCCTTAAAGCCAAAATGATGCACACTCTCCGTTCTCCATTCTCCGTTTTTCAGTCTTCACCCTGTGCTCTATGCTCTCTGCCACTAGTCTGCGTGTCAATCTTTTCAAAGGTAACGCTCGACACCATCTAAACAAAATTACGTATACGCCGCATATACACAAACAAGCTGATAGCAAAGGCGTCGCGCCGTTGCGCAAATTGTAAGTGAATAATTATGTTATATTCTGTGGCTTAATGAACTTAAGAGAGCTCTTTGGTTGCCGAGACGTGGCAGCTTGTTGTTGCCTGTTCCTTGCTAACCTTGGCCCGTCAGCTTTCATTCGCCTGCCCAGCGGGAATTGTCAGCACGAAATCCATATTCTTTTTTCACACATTGCAAAATTAATTCAATTGCTAACGACGCCGAGCGCTATATATGTATGTATGTGTATAAATTAGTTTAACTATTTGCGAGATTAAATTAAATTGCATGTTTAAAGCACTATAATCTCGAACTTGTTTATCGGGATAAGTTCCTGCTGTGTGTTAGCTGCAACAAATGGGAGCTGCGCCCTGTGGCGCTTTGTCTTGACTTAAATTTCAAAGCACGAGTTTGTGCCACAAATAAATATGGTAAATATAAACGAATTTACGAATATGCTTGAAGTAACAAGCTAAGAATGTAATTACGCTTGATTCAGTTTTCTTAACGCTTCAATAACACACACACTCGTAATCGAAGTACGCAATTCAATTGGCTGGTGATTGGTCTTTGGTTTTTGTGTTTTGTGTTTGCCACTAAATAATTTCTGTTGGAATTACATAAATGATTCCATGTTTTGAGGCCACTACAAGTGGCACCGCAAAAGCCAAATGAATGCACATATTTTGATTGTCCGACCGCAATGCAGCCCCCAGCACGTCCTGTGTTATCAAAATATTTGGCCAGAGCGAACTCTGCCAGTATGCAAATGCAACATTCATTGGGTAATGCCAATGCCTAAAAATGTATAATGAGTGGGCACGGGCTTGTTGCTTGCTCTGTGGAGTGTGAAGTCATGCGGGGGCGGGGGAGTTGCTGACCAGACGACATAAATCACGTAGGAACTCACACGGGCGCTCTATGATTCATATGCATGTTTTTGCGTATAAAAAAGCCACAGTGTAGATATTTAAAATACCCTGTACACACAATAATGCCGTTCATAATGTCCCAAAATATTAACTGTCAGCAAATTTATATATACTACAAATTTTAACATTTAAATTTTCGAATTTCTTAAATTTAAAATTAATAATTTAATCCTATCTGAAATGTTTAACTTAAATCTTTAGCTGTAATAAATTCAGAAAAATGTATATTCGTTTATTCATTAATCTTAATTTAATTATGCAATTTTTTAAAATGAATGAATCATTTATTTTGGTAATTTAATTTATGGTATTTTGTCAAATTTAATAAGTAAATTCTCCAAAATATAAATTCAAATAAATCTTCCTATTTTTTTATTTTTTCGGTTATTTAATTTATGATCTTGCTATGTATTATACAAAATTTCGGCTTAAATATTATTAAATTTCTTTGGTTAAAGTTTAAATTTTATTTTTCATTCTCATCAATTATAGAAGAAGTTTATAATAATAAAATATAAAAACATATACAGTATATATGGGGTATTTCCGTGTCTATATAGTACGTTCAATCACAATAATTTTATTGAATTGCACATGTTATTGTGATAATTTCGTGCGGCGTCTTTGCTAATTTCATATAATTTGCAAATTGAAGCAAATACCTGCATGCCAATGATTGGCACAACAACTGCACTCCCATCCAATCGCACAGTTGAAAACGAATCCTGTTCACAAAAGTGTTTTGGTTTAAGCGCAACGTGAATTAATGTTTTGATGGACTGCAGAATACTCTGGGAGGACAACAAATCAAGGAGAAAACAGGCAAGTGAACAAGAACAGAGAGGCCGAGTGCAAAGACAGAATGCAAGGGGCTCGAGCGGAAGGCTGAGTTGCAGCTTGAGGCTGAAATGAATGCGTGTGGCAGCAGCAATAGCACCCGCAACTGCGGCAACAATAACAACATAAGCAGCAACAGCAACAGCAGCAACAGCAACAGCAACAGCAACAGCAGCAGCAGCAGCCACAGCACCACACATGCCATGCAGGCGACATTCATTTTTTTGCGAATCTACCGCACGGAAAATGCATTCAATTTGGCGTGGAGCACGATTCGGGCGAATGCATAGCAATCAAAATGCGGTTAGTTGCGTGCGGCATTGGCGACAACAGCAACAGCGACAGCAACAACTACAGCAAACGCAGCTGCATGCAACAACCGCGGTAACAATACTGACAACGCAATGACAACAACAGCAGAAAACAGCAAAAGCAGCAGAGGCTGCAAAAAAAAAATGACAATTGTCAACAATTTTAATTTTCATATACATGCCATGGCAAAAACAACAATAGCAGCAACAAAAACAAGCACAACTTTTGCGTTATGACAATGGCCACAGTTCTCCACATGCTCAACACTTCGCACACACATGAACACACACTCACGCACACACTCGCATTCTCGACATGCACATATGAAAGTAGCAACATACAAATGGATTTCTGTATGGGCCTCGGTAATGGAAGTTTATGAGCTCCTGTTGGCCCGCATTGAACAATACGGCCATAACTGTGGCTTCTGATAGCACTGTGTCTATATGTCTCTCAACCAGTCCGTCTGTCTGTCTTTCTGTCTGTCCGTCCGTGGTTCGTGTCCGGCCCAGCTGACCGCATGCTGCACCAATGCTGAAGCGTATCTATTTGCAACTGATTGTTCTTTTTGCATTTCAACTGCATTAACAACCGGATAAGGACAATACCAGCGCATTGACTGTAAGTTGCGGTCAATCTAAGCCATAATCGATTGGTAGATTTTTTCGTTATGAAGTTACTTTATCTTTGAAGGAAAAACTTGTGAAATAGATTAGATTATGAAATACATATTATAAATTTAATTTCGATTTCGCTTATATTTTTAATTTGTATAAATATGAAAAAGTGTATCCAAAGTAATGCAGAAAATTTATTTACGCTTATATTTTCAATTTGTATAAAGTATGGGAAAGTATATCGAAAATAATGCAGAATATTCATGGAGTACTAGAAACTAATTTGACTTTCAACTCCATTCGTTGCATAATGAAAGTTTTTAAGTTTAAATGTTTATTTGAAGTACTAATTTCATCTAATAATATGCTCACATAAATTAAAGAAATGATGAACAAATGATTGGAACATCAAAGTTCATTGACTATCAAAAGCTTCAAAAAATCAATTTATTTTTAATAATCATTGTTGAATAATAATTTATCGACGTTTTGTCATTTGTGAACTATTAGTGAAATTTGTAATTATACAATTATAATTAACATTTTAATGTATTCATTTTGCAATATTCCAAATTCCAATGAGCATAAATAATGCATGCATTCTGATGGGCGTTTAATTGATTCACGAAATAAGTACAATTGGCAAATGTTTATAAATATGTTCAAAATGATTAAAATTTGTACGGCTTGGTCACACTGACTGGCATTTTAATCACATCCGCATCCGCAGAGCATCGCTATAATTGGATTTCGTGGGTTTCGTTTTACGCTTTTCGTTTCTACTTTCGTTATTGTTTTATTTCGTTGTTGGTTCTCGTTCTCGTTATCGTTCTCGTTTTGTTGGTTCTTTGCGATTGCGACTGCGATTGCGACTGTGACTGCGACTGCGACTGCGACTGCGGTTTGTTAATTATGAATAATGAAAATTTGATGAGTACTCGTACATTTTTGCTGCAGCTCTTGTCGCTCTTGTTGCTGTTGCTTTGGCTGTTTGCAGTCCGATGTTTTTGGTTGTGTTGTTAGTTATTTGGCGGGATCCGTTATTGTCCATTTTATTGCTGTTTGGCCGACCGCATATTTAGTTAATATTTAAAATGCATGCATATTGGAGTGACCATCGTATTTGCCTGCTGTGGCTATGCGAATTATCAATAAACACATATCTGTATTTTTTGTTTTTTTTTTTGCTTTTTTAATTTGCAGCAGCTGCACTTTAAAAATCAAATCAAATAACGGCCACACAGCGCACTCTGATTTATTGCGTTTGCATTTTGCGAGAGTGAGCGTTAAATTGCATTATGCGACGTTCGCTCGCTAAGCGTATTAATTAATTAAAAATGAGCATAAATAAGTACATAAATCAATTATCAGTTTCAATAAGACGTTGCACTCGAGCCAAAGCAAAAGATGCGGGCGCTAGCCTTGGCACCGGGCAATTACTTTGCTGAAAAGCCCTGCAAGCTACAGGCTACAAGAGGACGATAAAAACGGCAACATGGCGTTCAAAGTGCACAAAATGGCGGTAATTCACGCTTTGTTGCAGCGCGGCCATAACGAATGAATGAATGAATGAGCGGCCGCAAAAAGGAGGCAAACCAGCATGGATGGCGCCAATAGAAGTGCGGACGGCAAGTGGCAAGCAAAACAGCAACACCAACAGCTATGGCCAGAATGAATAGCGAACACGGAAAAAATGGACCAACTTTAGTTATTAAAGACGAGTTTACACGATGACGACAGACCCTGTAAAATTGCGATTAATTATGGTACAAGTAATGTGGGCACAAATTTTAGACAAACAAAGTTTTGTGAACAACTAAATACTGCAGAATACATAGTGATTTTTATATTAAAATTCATTTTGTTGAGCAAAGCAATTAAAAAAAAATAGTTTATTTAATGGCTTGGAAATTACTAATCTAATTATATTATTCGCTGTATAATTTGCAATGAATACGAAATTCATTTTTATTCATTTTATAATTTTAAGATGTGCAAATCCAAGAAAATTCAAATTTTCTATAATACGATAATTTCCCAAAAAGCGTCAATATATTTAATCGGGAATATTCTATGCTTGCGTATACATAACATTGCGTATACCCATTTTGATTAATTAAGGAATAGGTACACTATGAGTGGGAAAAAACTATGCACAACTGTGCAGCGAAGAAAAGATATTGTTAGTTTTTTGCCGAGCTTTGTGCAGCTTCATTTTTTCCATGGCCGCGCTAAACTTCTCCATCGCTTTGCGCTTTTCTTGCGCTGGTTGCCAAGCGTGAATTGTTCATAAGGTTGATGCGAGAGTGTCAAAGAGTGCTGAGAGTTCAGCAAGATGTTGCCCCGAGAGTTGAGGGAATGCCATTAATGATATCCTTTCGTGTGGGCAATGCAATTACTTTACGCCAACTGGCGCACAATTATTTATGCATTTTTATTGATGCAGCCAACTGGGCGAAGACGTCTTAAATGCTCATCAATTTGTAAGGAGCAAGAACACTCGTGTAAATCAAATAAGAACTTGCTAATCAAATCAAAAGTGAATGCCACAAGTTGCAGGTAAGTTGCGAGTACTCGAAGAAGAACTGACAACTACATTGAGCTGGGAACTTTTTCAAGAGTTAGTCAAGCATATTTGACAAATTCACTTAACTTGCAGCAACCATAAATAATACGCACACACACTCACACATATATGTACATATTCATGTGTGTCTGTATGTGTGCTGGCTTGTGGCATATTTTTGTGAGTGATTTTGTTGTGCTTGACTTTGTGCAAATGAAAAACCAACATACGAACTTGCCCAACTTTTGCTGAGTGCATGTTGCATTTTGAATGAGTCAAGTGAAAGTTGATGAATAACCGCACACATGTGTGCGTGTGTGAGTTCGAGTGTGAGTGCAAGTGAATAAGTGTGTTTGGTATACATAGATAGCATAAGTCTGGTTACATTTGATGAAGCGCTCAAGCGCATATTTCAATTACACGGCAGCTGTGCGGAGAGCAAATGGCAAATGGCAACTGGCAACTGGCAACTGGCGCATTTTGCGCTTAATTTCATTTCCGTTTAAGTGCCGTTACAAATGGCCGGTCATCTTTGGCCAAAAGGCACAACAATGGAGCAGTTGGTGTCGTTTCAGTATTGAGTTGAGCAGTAAATTTCATTTTAAAAGCATTTCATTTACATTTTGTCCATTTCTGTTGCCCATTGAAATTTCCAGCTAACAACTTTTGGCCAACATCATCCCTCTCACGCTCTTTGTTGCTCTGGCAGCCATTTTATTGTTTTGCCATTATTTCAGGTGTACGCCGGGTGTGTGTGTGTGTGTGTGTGTGTGTGCGTGTGTCAGCCAACGATTTTTATGACCCGAACGTAGCGTGTTCGACTCCTGATCCGCTTTCTGCTGCTCACTAATCCGTCTGTGTTTTTAGTGCCGAAAATTTTAACGACGCGTCTTTGGAATTTGCTTAAGGAATCTATAAGCGAGTTTCCTCAGCCGGCTCTTAATATGTGTGTGTGTTTGTGTGTGTGTGTATGTGTCTTGTTGTTGTTTCTCCTGCGATTTTTTACTTTGTCTGGTCTTGACTTGAGTTCCTTCCTATGTTGCAGTCGTTGTTTGTTTTTATGCGCGACCGTTGGTTGAACGCTTCGCTGCTCTGATTTGCCCTCGTTCCCTCCCCCTGTTAAACGTACTTTTCGTACCCCTCCTTGTGCATGTCCTTTGCCCTTTGCCCAGTGTCTTTGGCTTTCAGACCCTGGCCCCCGTTTCCAATTCCCGATTACTTGGACAGCGAACGAGTCAGTGGCCAAAGCAGAGAGTGTGAGTGAATGTGAGTGCGATTGTGAGTATGAGTGTGAGTGAGTGTGAGTGTATTTGAGCCACGGCAAGGCGCACTCGTGCGCTCTTCGGGCTACAAAGCAACAAATCGAGTTTGCGAATAAATGAAATTACTTTTCGGTCTAATGACCATCATCTGCTGATTTTATTAGATTTGTTTCCTTTGCTCTGTTTGTTTGCTGCTTCTGTTGCTGCTGCCGCTGCTGCTGCTGCTGCTGCTGCATCTGCTGAGACTTGAGACAGTGAATGAAACTGCGACTTTGACTGCGATTGCGATTGCGTCTGTCTGCGGCTGCAATGAGGGAATGTGAATGGTAACAGAAACCCAACCTGGCTAACTGGCAGCTAACTTTAAATGACTTTTGTGCCCAATCGCTGTAAGCAAATGGCTGATAAGGTAACAGTATCCATCCACCCGCCTCTCACCTCTTGTGGGTTAACTCACGGTTCAAGGGTCAAGCGTAGCAGTTGTTGACTGCGTTTAACATAATTTGTACTGAAATGTTGTTGCGAATGACACCAGCTGAATGTTGCGCATATTCTGGCAGGACAATTTGGTCAGGGTAGTTTTCTATCCCGCAAAATTGTGCTAGTCTCTGACACTAGAAAGCAAGTAGAAAAAAATATATATTTAATGACACAAGTACTAATCTACAAACAACTAATAGTTTTATTAATCTTAAATCAACGAAACTGAATTATCGTTCTTAAGCCAATTTTAGGCATTATTAGAATTCCTTCATAAAAATGTTATATTATTATATTTTAACAAGTAGAATAGTTTATTTATTTATTTAGTACCTTTATTTATTTTTGAGTTTACAAACATTTTGCCTAAATCTTGCTGAAAGTAACGGGTCATAGTTTAGAGGTACGTACAAATTAAATTTACATAAGAGGTATCAGTGATATCACGAATAGTTAGACGAGAAGATAAAGAGTATAAAGAATTTCATTGATACAATATTATCAATATTTGCGAAGTATTTTAAAAGTGTATTTGAAAAAATAAAATTAAGAAATTTACAACTTCAAGATACATTACAAAAATTATATATTATTAAAATTTGAAAGTCGTATGAGTTCAATTAAAATAAAATAAGGTAAACATTTAAATTTAAAAATATTGGTATAAGGGTTTCTAAGACAATAATATATAAGAGTATATCACAAATCAAAAACAATAAAATACAATACGGATCAACCAAACTAAAAGAAATTCTTTAGTATCAAAAAGGCAAAAAAGATTACAAAATGTTACAATATAATTTAATTTATTATTTTCGTCGGGATAGATGAAATTCCCATTAACATATGAATAATATAATAATAATATAATTAATAATATAATTATTTAATTTTGTTGACAATAATTTGTTTTCACATTTTCATAATGTCTGGGATCGTGATCGAGACTGAATTGCACTTATTGTTTTCAATAGTAACATATTTCGTGCTCATCTCTGCTGTTAAAATGCACTCCCTTTTCTGATTAATCCAAATGTTAAGCACAAACTTCAGCTCGTGTAATTGGCATTTTACCTTTTCAGCTGAGGCTCTATCCAATTGCTCTTGGCCCTTGAGTAATGGGGCTGTTGTTGTAGCCAAATTGTGGCCCAACTAGCCATTTGTAGGGGGAAAGCCAACGGAACACATTAAAGCCCAAATCCATTGCAATTTCCATTTCGCCAGCCTGCTTTCATATATTGTATATTTTGGCTTCGAATTTGTTTGCTAATGTGCCAGAACGTCTCCTGCTGGCTTTTTGACAGCCTCGCAGCCCTGCCAAGCTCACCTGTTGTTCGCTGTGTGCGTGAGTGTGCCTGTATTTGTGTGCCTTCCGCATTTGCCTCTGACATTTCATTTTTTATGAAACATCTTATTTTTCTAATTTGCAACAGCAGGTGTCGCCATTTTGTGCCATTTTGTTTATAACACGGTCGCCCGCTCGCATTGCCAATATGAGAGGAGAGAGCAGCTGAAGCAGCAGCGAGCAGAAGAAGATGGAGACGAAGATGGTGATAAAGAGAAAGAGAAAGAGAAAGAAAGGCAGCACTCTCCCCTCTTGCTCGCACCGCCAACAACCCCCTCAATTTCAATGCTCTGGCAATTTTCATGCTGTTTAATAACGCGCTGTTTTTGTTGTTGTCCTTTGTTGTTGTTTCTGTTCTTGTTTGCTTGGGTGTAAATTCAGTTTACTGTAAAATTTAATAGAAAGGAAATTTTTCGCACAACTGGCGCATATGAGTTTATGTGTGTGTGTGTATGTGTGTGTGTGGGAGGGTGTCTCTGTGTGCGTGCAAATTGGCGTCCTTTGTTTATAGTGTTTCACATGTTTGCATATAAAGTGAAAATTCTTGTTAAGCGCGCTGTAAAAATGCGTTTAATAAGCTGAACGCACAATCAGATGTCGCCTCCCCTCCCCTCCACAGTCTCTTCTTCCGACCACCTGGTTGGCAATTCAGCCACATTTTCCTGGGGTTTTCCTCGCCGCCCCCTTTGGCCACCCACATACATCTAGCAGATTTGAGTTTTGGCGTCTTTATTAATTCATAAAACGGCGACGACAGGTGTCGCCGACGATTTGCTATATGTTTGCTTTGCTTTTGTTATTACTTTTATGGCCCAGAGTGGCCCCAGTTCAACTCTTATGCAACAGCAACAGCAACAGCAACACCATCAGCAAAAACAATAACGACAGCTTGTTGAATAAGCAGAATAAAGATTGAAATACAGCGTAAACAAAAGTGGCCAAGTCAAAGCCAAGAAACAGAAACAAAAGCCAACAGCAAACATATTCACATTCACTCTCGTATTCATACTCACATTCACACTCGCACTCACACTTGTACCTATAATTCGTTATCTCTGGGGCGTATCAAAATCACGCTTGATTAACTTTTTCAAGTCATTTAACAAATAAGCAATAAAATCCGTACATTTCTCTCCAAGTCCAACTCCAGGTCCAATCCGTGTCTTGGCCCTGCGAGCAGCCGTTTATGCGCCTTGAGCCAATTGCCGTTACCATTTTAGCCAATTGCAAGACAAGACACTGTGTGTGTTTTTATTTTTTTAATTTGCCCCTCATATTCGCAGCCATCAATGTTCTTATGCACAACGAAATGGCCAATAAAACCTTAAACCCCACAAAGCTCCCAAAGGAGTATCTACAAACATATATAAAAGTTATTAAATGCCAATCTCTACTACTTATATGAAACATCTTCAAACGACATCTTAGCACAGTTATTAACTAGAATGCACAATATTAAAAAAGCTGCATAAAACAGCTTAAATGAAACTTGAACAAAATACTCGAGATGCAAGACAATTGAAGTATGAATAATTCAAAAGGCAATAAGCACTCACATGAATATACTCTGTAAATAAACACAAATAAATACTGTTGTATATATATTTGACATTTGAGAGTTTAAGGGATTAAACTAGAGTAATGAACAAGAATTATTATTATTTTTAAAATACATTTCCTTATTATTAAAGAATAGATTGCAATCGAACTTATAGAATTCTAAATCAGAGTTCTGAGAAACTCAATTGCAAAATATATTATTTAAATACATTTACTTATGCCGTTAGATATTGTCTCTCAGCATCAACTTTTTGCTTATATATTTAACCCATTTTTTTTTCGGTATGATGCAATATTGATATGTCGCGTTTAAAGCAATATCTCTTTAGTATATTACAGGGTATTCTTAGCTCTGCCTTGGAGACACCACTTAATTTCGTTCAGCTTGATAAGCTCCATAAAGCATCTGGAGAAAATGTCATGAAAATTGTTTTTCTTGGCAAGCAATATTGTAATTTAAATCTTTTGTTTTGCACTTACGAGCATAATCTTGATTAGTTTAGCGGTCAATGGCTGGCAAATGGAGTTGTAAAGGACAAAGGACATGTGGGAATTTGCCATAAATTTGTGGAATAGTAAATTGCAAATACGGCAGCATAGACGCATCGCATCTGAGGACATATGTGTCTGTGGTGTGACTAAAGCACTAAATTAAGCACACACTAAACCAGAAGCGAGCAAACAGCAACAGCAACAGCCACAGCAACTGAAATAGAAAACAGATGCAGACGAAGCGAAGCGAGGTCCTTTATGTGCTGTGTGTTGTTGTGTTGTGTTGGCTGCGGCTAATGGCCAAATGGAATTTTCGTAAATTAGCATTAATTAATCAATGTAGCAAATGAATTTGTAAGCCAGATTTGTCCAGGCCAAAGGTGAGCATCAGGCAAGCCATTAAATAAATAAAATCAGCTTCTTGTTTAGCTTTGCATTTTGGCTTTCCACTCAAGGAGCTCGGCAGCTCGGTAGCTCGGTAGGAGAAGGGTCCTTTCAATGTGTAATCAAGCAGTTTGTGATTTGACATTTGAAAGCGAGATTAAATTTGATTGTGCGCAAATGCTCCAAGTAAAACACACACTCGAGCACACGCACACACGCACACGTAAGTATTCGAATTTTGGTGGGAAGGACAACGTCTTTAGCGCTGTGCTCCGATTGCTCCGTTGGCTTTGTAAAGCAAGCTTTGCCGGCAGCTGGCAACTGGCAGCTGCTTGCAGTCAAATACGAGCATTCTGCAGCCAAATCTGCATTCGCAAATACACAACTAACACACACATACACACCCACAAACACACGCTACCCGGTTGGCTAAATTAAATATTGAGCCAGGGCATGTGCTCGGGCCTCCTCCGACTGTGATTAGCCCTAATGTAATATGCCTGGCTGCGTAGCACAAATGCTTGTCTAAACTAGATGCACAGCTAACATAACAGACACATAAGATGGCGCGAGTTTCACAGGTGTAATCAATTCAGCACGATAAATGCCATTGATCGAACAGCTTTAAGGTAATTTCATTGTCAAAAACCCAAACAATTTATGGTAAATAATAACGCCAAAGCGCAAGCACATCAAAGACCAAAGACTGACTGACTGATTGACTGATTCACTGACTGACTACTTGGCTGGTGACTGACGGGCTTGGCTTGGTAATTTGATGAGTTGCAAGCCAGGCTAAGCCAGCAGTCGATAAGCCGTCTATGTAATGCCACACACCTGGCACACCTGTCTTCATTGCTCCGTCTGCCTGTCTGTCTTGGCGTGTGTGTGTGTGGAATCAGGCGCAGCTTAAGACACTCAATCAAATGTGCAAAATCAATTGCTGCCACACGCTAATCAGACAACATTTATACGTCTGCCGAGCTGTAAATGAAAAAGTTATCAAGGCGAGCTGAGACAGACTGACAACTACCCTGTATATAAATGATATTATTATTTGACTTGTATTAATATGATATAATTTTGCATTTCATAATTAATTCGTATTCTGTAATTTACTCTAAATTCAATTTCATTTATTCTCATTGTTTTATTTATAAATTATACAATATTAAATGCATTTCTATTGCATTTAATTTGTTGTTTATAAAATTTAATATATTCTTATTGTAAGATTTGTATTGAATTCAATTTATTATTTATGTAATTAATCCTATTCTAATATATCAATTTCATATATTCTTATTGTTATATTGTATATCTATTCCCATTATGTTAAATTTATTATGTTTTTAATTTAGTGCATTCTTTATTCTAGTATTCTTTTTGTATATATAATTTTACAATTTAATATTTTGTTCTGGTGAGTTAAATTTATTATTTATTGCATTTCATTTATACTTATCATATTTATAATTTTGCAATTTACAATTTCGTTCGATTGAGTATAACTTTTTATTTATTCAATTTTATCTAGTCTTATTGTAATATTTATAAAAATGCGTTTTTCAAATTAATTTCCATTGAGTTCAATTTATTATTCATTTAATTTCATCTGTTCATCTTGTAAAATTTATAATTTTCAAAATTATTTTAATTTTTTCTTGCTGTATTTGTAATTAAAATTTATTTCTATTGTGAGGATAATTGTAATATATGTCAGTGCACTTTCAATAAATTATAAATAAAATACAAATTACAAATGAATGAATAAAACTATTATAATTTCCATAATTTCTCACTACTACATTTTTTCCTCTTCTTGTTGGGAACTAATCGAGCTTGCATGCTAACCTGGAGCAGAGTGCAAATAGAAATGGAGCCGTTAAGACGTGTTCTGGCTGAGCTCACACATACGCACGCCCACTCACACATGCAGAAGACGACGCATATATGCTTTGCATAGCATACTTTTGCGCGTCGTTGACGCGTCTAAGAAAAGCTCAACGTTTATGGTCGTAAATTTGATTTGCGCTTCAATCAACAGCCGCACATCTCGCACTCTTCGTCTGCTGCGTAATTGGAAATGACAGACCAGACATGGGACAGGAGAGGAGATGCAGGTTGACGAGCTTTCGATAACAAAACAAAGTGTTGAATTTGTCTGAATCTGAACATGATTAATCCGAAAAATACAACATCCAAAACATGAAATACATCGTCAAGAATTTAAGATTGGGCACAGGCCATTTGATACATAAACTGAATTACAGTGCGAGTCGGGCGACCAGTCATGCAGTCCTGCAGCAGATAGGGCAGCGGATTCACAGAGGTCGTCATTCCGGTGCCACGTATGTCCAGATGGGCCCAATCGAGGCACGGCACCAGCGAGTGCAGGACTGCGGCTGCGAGGCAGGACGACGCCGGTCCTCGTCCACAATTGCTCATATCGTAGGTGGAGTTTCTGGAGATGATCTCCTTGAAGTAACGGAAGAGCGGCATGCGCCAGATGCGGTCGCCAGTTATGCTGCCAGCCTTGCGGAACTGCTTGGCCAGGTAACTGGAATTACTCCACAATCCCGTCGAGCTGCCGCCCAGGCCATAGGAAACGCCACGCGCCACCGATCCAATGGTCAGGATCATTTTGGGCTTGAAGTTGGCCTGCGCATAGAGCAGCGGATCCGCCATCATGACCACGGCCGCCTTGTCCACGTTCTTGATGCCCATGGTGACGCCGTTGAGCAGGGTCACCACATCACCGCATTTCACAGCCATGCCCGAGGGCATGTGCTCGCAGAGCGGAATCACGGCCGTGATGTTCATGGGCAGCGAGAGGGCGGCAGCAGCGCGGAGGACGCCCACGCAGACGGCGGCGCCGGACATGGCACCACGATAGATGTCCATGCCCGACTTCGGCTTGAGGCACAGTCCGCCGCTGTGGAAGGTCAAGCCCTGGCCCAGCATCAGGACGCCTTTCTCCTCGGGTGCGGTGCCGCAGTACGTGCACTCCAGCAGGAGAGGCGGCTCACAGGAGCCCTTGGCAATCATGAGGAAGGAGTTGAGGCTCATGTCCTCGATCCAGTCCATGGAGCGCACCTCGACGGACACGCCGCAGGGACAGAGTGCGTCCACAGCGGCCTGGGCGAATATAGAAGGCGTCATCTGATTCGCCGGCGTGTCGGAGAGACGTCGTGCCAGATTCTGCGACTCGGCCTTGAACAGGCCACGCACCCAGGCATCGTGATCGCCCTTGCCATACATGTGCAGCTTGGGGGTGGCCAGACGGTTCTTCTTGCGCTTGTTGGCGTTGTAGCGCCACACAGCCAACGCTGCGCCCTCGGCAGCCTGTTCGGGGAAGTCCATGCCGTCGACATGCACCTCTACCATGCGCTGCAGCTGCAGCGCTCGCGCCCCAGTGCCGGCCGCAATGCGCGTGTTCTCCATGCCCTCGTCCAGTTCCTCGAGCTCATTGTAGCCAGCACCGGCCACGCCCATGCCGACCACGGCCACCGTGGAGTATTCGCCCTCCAGGCCATTGAAGAGCAATCCTTTGCCGGGACGCCCGTCCATGCCGCGCTCTCTGATCAGACTCATTATCTTGCCGCCGACAGCGTCGTCGAGCAGCACAGCATTCTCGGAAGATCGGATCGGCTTGTCACCATCTTTCTGGTACACTCCGACGACAACGCCCTTGGGATTGTCGCACTTGGAGGAAAACGCACGAACGCGGTGGCCAACCGCGTGCAGTCTGCGTCTGTAGGACAGGAGACCGCGAGCCATTTTCACCACACGGAAATCGCGATACGATGACATTATTCAAATATTAAACTTTCGGCTGAGGAGGGAGCAAAAATTTATGTTTGTCTGTTACATATACAAATGTTCTATATAAATCCAATCTTGAAATTTGAACGTTTTACACTTGGAATTTTGTTTACGTTTTCAATTTTCAGAAACAAAAAAGATGATTTTTAGGGGAAAAAAATTAGTTCTGTGCTCAGTCCGACAAGTTGTCTTGAAGTGAACTGAAATAGATGTAGATGAAAACACAAACGATTCACAATTTGTGACAGCGAGTCAACGCCTTCCTTGATCTGACATGCACAAAGAGAAAACAAAAGAAACTTCTGATTTCACAGTAAAAACTTTATCATCAACTCAAATGCATAATGACACTTAATATGCGGAAAGCACTTTCGGAAGAAGGAATGGGCGAAAAAATCAAATTTAATATCATATGAATTTTAATTTGTAGCCGGCTTGCGACGTGCCCGGCAAAATGCACAAGCTCAACAATAATAATAGGTGCACATAATTAATTTTCCAAGCCAGTGAACTGAGCATAATTGGGCTTAATTTTTTGGTGCGAAAAAATGCGCTTTAAGCGCAAATGAGAAGCTCAGACACGGAGACGGATACGGATACGAATACGGAGACAAGGACATGGTTCCGAGTTGAACTAGAATGGGACAAAGCAGCTTTCATGATTATGCACGAGAATGACTGATAATGGACAACAATGTGGCTGATAGAGTTGGAGCCATAGAAACTTGCTGAATATGGAAATCTACGATTTGCGTAGTATTAGCTTCAATGCAATCAAGCTAATCTCGGGGGAAGCTTCAATGCATTTTTAAGAAGCAATATAATAGAACGTTTGTCCAAGTTTTGGATCTAAAGAATTCGCAATGCAAGGGTTCTGGTCCATAGAGTAGAAGGCTATTATTATGTTACATATTGCTAAACAGGCATCTCCGACCCATTTTGCTATTATCGTGATCACTATCAGCAGTGAAACCGATTAAGCCATGTCCGAATGTCCTTCATTATTTTAAAGCTTATATTTGTAATAACAATATTCCAAATAATTTCTGTAAATATGATTGTAATCGAATTAAAGAAGTAAGAAAACTACAATCGAGAGTGCTCGAACATAATCGAATTGCAAGTAGAATTGTCAAAAATTTAAATTTTCGGAAGCTGGGCGGGTTTTTCAAATTTTAATTTGAATAAAATACGTTAATTGTAAAGACGAAATTCCTTTCCAAAACCCACGTCTAACTGCTGAAGTACCAGGCGAACATAATCGAGTAGCAAGAAGATTTGCCAAAAATTTAAATTTTCAGAAGCTGGGCGGGTTTTTCAAATTTGAATAAAATACGTTAATTGTAAAGACGAAATTCCTACCCAAAATCCGCTTGGAGCTGCTGAAGTACCAGGCGAACATAATCGAGTAGCAAGTAGATTACCGAAAAATTTTAATTTTCAGAAGCTGGGCGGGTTTTTCAAATTTGAATTTAAATAATATACGTTAATAATAACGACGAAATTCCTTCTCGAGCTTGTAGTTTGCTCAATCTGAACAAACTAAAATAAGATTAAAATTCTTTCTATCGAGAAATAACGATTTTATTTGAATAAATTTTTGAGTATTATAGAAAAGTCTTTTATGTAAATAAATTGGATTTGGAGATACCTCAAATAAATTCTTAAGTTTTTTAGAAAAATGAATTAATAAACTCTCTTATATACATAAATTGGATTTGGAGTGTCATCAAAAGAATTCTTGACTATTTTTTGAAAACACTTTTTTCGTATGAATACAAAAAAAAAATTCATTCCATTCAGATTGCCTATTCAAAATTTTATCAGAAAGTGGCAAATGTCGTATTCCCTTTCAGTTGATGTCAGTCAGCCATAACGAATAAATTGTTAAAGATTTCCAATTAAAAGTTAGCAACTTTTGCACATGTACAAAGTTACAGAAATACTCGTAAATCTGTAGTTTTAATTATACTTATCTTGTTGTCCATGCACAAATACTTAAAATTTGTATTTGTCAAACAGCAGTAAGAATGGAATTCAATTTAAGTTCAACAAAGTGTGGACTTTTGTGTCTGAATATGAATTTGAATACTCATCTGCTCGCATGTGAATGCGAGTACTTGCGAGTGTGTGTAAAACTGCCAACTGCCACAATTCACAAGCATAAAAGTGTGCAAATGGAAATACGAATTTGTAACTGCAGTTCGAGGTATTTGTCTTTCATGCGACAGAGGCAGAAACAGAAACAGAAACAGAGACAGAGACAGAACACAGAGGAAGAGGAGATGGAAGGGAAGTGTAGGAATCGGGTGTGCACATTAACCCAATAATCTTGGTGCAGCAGCTGAAATGCCCTGAAACCAAATTTGAAATTTTGTTATTTCTCACCTTTGCGCTTGACCTGCTCGCTTGATAACACAGACATGGCCAAGACAGACAGTCAGACAGACAGCAGCTACAGAAGCAACAGCAAATATCCAACAGAATTTCTCAGCAAATGAATCTCCTGCAGCTGCCCACACACATACAATGCAAAGCAAACAGAGAAGCAGAGGAATAAGGACAGAAGACGCACTGAGAATGGGCAGAAAACTTGTGGTTTAGCTTATGGCCTTGTATGTGTGTGTGTGTGTGAGCGTGTGTGTGTGGCAATCATAAATGTCGCCTTGTTGGATGATAAAATATTTGCACAAGTTGAATAGTTCAAAGTATTTCATTTTAAATTAACATTTGTCTTGGCGCACTCAGTTGGAATTATGCAATGTGGCCGCCGATAAGCTCATTGCAAACGCTCTCTCACTGTCTCTGTCTCTGTCTCTATCTCTGCCGCAGGGCGGACGCAATCTTTGCTTTTTGACTCAAGCATTCCAATTAATATGCATTTCAGCTGCGGATCAACAACAACTGCTAACTAACTAAGTTCAGCTTTAAGCCAAAGGTAAGAACATGCATATTCGCATAAACCTAAAGCTTGGTCATAATTTAGCCAGATCTCTGTCGCACTCGCCCCACTCAACTTTTAGCCATGCACTTTGTCTGGCTTGAGTTAACACACTCGCATACACAGAGAACATCACATGCACACCGCACCGTCCTCAGACCTTCTGGCCACTTCTGAGTGAGAATGTGTGTGTGTGTGAGATTCTCACGCATGAACACATTTTCGGGTCGCATTTGATGCTGCAGCTGTGTGCAAAAGGACTTCGCAGTCCTATTAAGCGGCTTACAAGTAAAATGCTGCCAGATTTTAATTGTCTGCACGGAAGCAGTCGAAAAGAGCACGACCAAAAATACAAGAAACAAGAACAACGTCAGCAACAACAACAATTATAGCAAGGCACGTCGCACACACACGGGCCACGTTGCGTATGCGCAATGTGACATAGACTGTATGCCTGAAGGCTTATTTCGTGAGTATAAAAAAGTGTGAGAGAGTGTGCCTCTTAAGTAAATTTCAGTGTACTACATGGGGCAGGCAAACACTTACGGTCTGTTGCGCATCAGTTGCTTGTCATGGTTTAGCAGCCAACCAACTAACCAACCAACAATCCTGCGGCAGTCAAATTAATTGTACCTGAACACCAAAAACCTGAAGACGCCATAAAAGTCTTTTGCATTTGCTAAATTCATGTCGTAATCCGAAACTTTTTGCAATTTCCATTTCATAATAAAACGCTTTCACAAACTTCTGTCAATCCAATAAAAATATGAGTTAATCGAGTACAGAAGAATTGTAGTTGGAATCTGCATATTTTATAAAGACAATATCATTTCATAATGTAGCCTATTGTAATTATTATAAAAGTAACTTTTGCTTCTCACCATTTATTCTTTGTTTTAATTGCAAAACTTCGATTCGACTGTACTGTAGAAGACATTGCGTTGAAAAAACCAGTACACTGCACCCTTAAGGCATAGAGTATTTAATAATCGAGAATGTTCAACGATATCTCCACTTTGCGTCGCCGTGTGCCACAAAATAGGCAGAGAAACGGCGTGTGATAAACTTTAAATTGTTTTTTAATGGTATTTGCCGTATAATCGAAATAAAAAAACGAAAATGAACAAAAAGAAAATAACACAAAAAAGATTAACTGCTGTTGGGCTCTTAAAATTTGCAATTTGGATATTCAACGTGCGCTGCTCCTTCGGAAAACGCCGAAACACCGAAATGCTGAAACGCTGGACACAATAAAATAATGAGCACCAAATTACACAAAGCGTGGAAAAATGGCCGTGGGCACCATTAACCAGGCCCAGAGTGGATAGCGAGCGCTCAAATGAATTCTAAAAGCTTTTGCGCCAAAGTGTTGACAACCATTTTGGTAATATGCTCAAGCAGACAGCCAGGCAAGTTGGCAAGCTGGCAGAATGGACGGCACCCTGCCGGGGCCAAAAGGATGCTAAAACAATTACAGCGACTACCAGGGACGAGGCAATAAGAACAACAACAGCAACGGCAACGAAGACAACGACAATGACAGGCGCAGATTCCAGCAAAATTTATTTGCTGTGCGATAATTTTAAAGAACAAAGACGAACATTTTCGTAGCAATTCAGCTGCTTCAGCTGCTGGCAGGCTGGCAAAAGGCGAAGTATGAAAATTGGGAATGGGTAACTGCCTTATTTTATTTGTGCCCTATTTCGACCTTTGTGAAAGCCAAATATTGCTCGCAGCTTGGGCTTTAATTAGCTCTGGATATGCAAGAGGGATAAGACGCGTATGCTGGGTTAAAAGCTATATTAATACAACTGAATTACTTCATCTCTTTAACGTGCACTTTCTATTGCAATAAAAGAATATTCCGTCTTAAAATAAACTAGGCTAAGTTAAACCACAAATCCTGTTTCGTCTTTTCACTGCCTTCTCTTTAGTAGGAAATTATTTGAGGCATTCTCTACAGTGCGTGTAATTTTTGTTGCTGCTGTTTTCATTTAATTTTCATTTCTTTTTTACAGACTGATTTAATTTCTCTCGTTTTTCCCAACTTTTCTAATTCTTTTGTGATTGTTATTTGCGCCTGAACTTTTTTTTATCTCTCGTTGCCACACCGCTTCATGGTTGTCGTTTGTTGTGTGAGTGCGGCACAGTCAGAACTTTGGGGTAGTTATCCACTTCATGGAGGCGCGTTGCAGATAACAAATTGTGGATAATTTGAAATGTAATGGAAAATTATGTTGATAATTTGAGTTTGAATCATTGCCCAATGAAAAAGAGATAAAGACCGTTTTTTTTTATTTTATAGATACGTTTTTTTTATTAAAATTTAATTTGTAATTTATAACTAAACGCTTAGTAACTAAAATGTTGTCGATTTAACTTAAGCACACATAGAACAGTACGCATTAATAAAATTAATATTTTCAGTTTTATTTTGCATGTCTTGGCAAGATAGTTGAAATCAAAAATCGTATTATGATGTGAAGAAACGATTGAGTTGCACGTGAAATTGACAAAATTGCGAATTATGCGAGTTTTGCTATCATATGTTGTGTATAAACTATGGACCGATTTGATGTAGATTGTATATTTATATATGTATATTATTTGTATAATTCAGCGCTGAATATTTTGCTGCTGGATTTTTAATACGAGTATATTGCTTATTGACGTTGCTTAGTTGAAAAGATCATCTAGTTTAGTTAGTTCAATTAAGCAAATCTGATTTAATTTTCACAAATATGAATGCTTATCAATATGTTCGTTTGAATGTGTGCGTATTTAATGCGGCAGTGGCTTTAAATGCATTTAATTTTATTTAGTTTGTCATTCATCTCTCATACCATTTATGTAGAATATGATGATGATAATTTAATCATTTAATCTGGCAAATTCATAAATTTATCAAAACTTAACATCACATTACTTCTCCAATTACATGTAGGTTTATCGACTTTTATTAGATGCAATTCGAGTTTATGTATGTTAAATGCTATCTGCTATATGTATATTAAAGTTAATTTTATTTTAATTATGATTTGATTGATTTAATTATGAATTACGCGAATGAAGTGATAGCTCATTTTACTGATTTACTTTTACGTTTATGTGTAATACTTGTTTGTTTGTTTTGTTCATCCATTAGTTGTATTTTCGATAGAATTATTAACATGTTGAAACGTTGCGTTTACTTTAAGTTGCATTAAGTATGCTTAAATATGTATTTATTTATATTGTATTAAATGTAAAGTGTTTATATTAACGATATGAAGTGATCTTTTATTGTTTTTTCGTTTTGTAGCTAACTATTGATGATTCTCTCTTTTGTTTTGCTTGCTAGTTATTGTTATTGCGCAGACGAATGTCTTGATTTGATAAATTTTTTTTTCAATTGTATTTGTGAGTGAGTGAATAAATGCACTGTACTGGAAGTGGTTTGCTATACATATGTACGTAGATATCCATATAAATGCAGTTACCGAGTTTACGAGTTCTGTTAAGTATATTGCTTAAATTTATTAAATTTATATTCAGTTTAGCGCCAATCGATTGCTGATTAAATCCAACTCAACTCAACTCAAGTCCAAGTCGTATGCTGTCTGTATTGAATTTGAATTTGATTTAAATTGGAAACTCATCGGGTTCAATGAATTAGTAGAAACGCTTGATGGACGTGCTAGGTGGTGGCATGTTGACTGTTAAACTATGGTCGTGGTATCAAACATTGTTCTTGCGGAAGATATCATTTGGATGTTGGTTGCTGCTAAAGTTCTGGCGCGTGGAGCATTGCTGTGGGGGCGAAAGACAAGCGAAGGTAATGTTGATGAGTATTATATGCATATTAAATTGAAGTACACCACACACCACCGAATGATTGCATTTTAATTGCTTATATATGGCGCTGAATACCTGTCACAGCACCACCACATGAGCAATTAGCATTGAGGTCGTAAATACATATACATATGCACGAGCCAAGGCAATGGCAATGGCATCGCTCAATCAGACCATATTAAGCCCGCCGAACCTTTGGCCGACAGGACATCAGTTGTGGGTGGCATGTGGCAGGTGGTGTTTAGATAATGATAGCTTAACTACTTTACACTGTTTGTGATTTGACGTTGTGTGGTGGCAAGTTATTAAAATAATTGCCCGCCAAATCATTTATTATGGCATGTGTCTGCCTCGATTGCCGACTGTGGACTGCGGACAACGGACATGCGGCGCTCATTAGTGCGGCCTACGCTTATAATTTCAATCAGGAAAATAACTTACCGCTTGCTTCTTTTCCCAGGACTTCATTGCTGTTTTGTATTTCTCGAATTCATGACACCAATCCGAGTAGATTTTCTGATAGTCATTGCTTTTGTTCGGTGGCGTGCATCTGCGGGGGTTGTGCGACAGAAAAAGAGCCGCGGAATAATTATAAGTCAATTACAGGCCATTTAATGGGACTCACCTATGAGCATCGACAGTGATGTTGTAGCTGCACAACAGCGAGCCACCCAAGTGGCAATCGTAGCGTCCCCCGTCGGCTTCGTTCACCGACACCACAACCAGGCCGCGCTCCGTGGTCTCAATGTATTTGGTGGGGCTGTACTTGATCTCATAGCTGCAAGTAGAGAGAGCGCTAGGTTGAAGCAAACGCACAATGTATATTCGAGAATTTGACGAACCGTCCTCTGTCCTTGGAGTGATGATACCAGGTGACCTGTTCGTTCTTCAGCACTTCGGGTATCTTCACAAAGCAGCCCAGATGCACACTCTGGCCGTAGGTGACAACGATTTTCTTTTTCAGCACACTCGAATCGCAGATGTCACTTGTCTCGTTGGCCACATCCTGTGCCACAAAAGAAACAGAAATAAACAAGCAAAAATGTGCATTTGTTTACAGAGAAATCATTGGGTTCAGAGTCAATGCGACTCACCTGCAGCAAATCCAATTCGTATGGACGGCACGTGTTGGCCTCCTTGTCCCAGCCGCAGTACGGATCACGGACACAACGGAAGCAATTGTCGTAACGGCGATTGCACATTGCCAAATCGATTTGCTTGATGCGATGATCGGTGCCCACATAGAGAGATTTACGTGTCTGGCTGATTTCCATCACCTGGATGGCCTCGTTGGGAGCCACTTCAAAGATGTCCAACAGTTTCGACAGCGACTCGCCATTGCGATAATACTGCACGATTTTATAGATGCGACCCAGATTGGTGCCCACATAGTATACGGTGTACTCCTGGTTCAATATGTCGATTTTGATTCTGCACAAAACAAAAGGGCGAAATCCACACAGTTTAAAGTGAGTTGAATGCCACACAATGGCTGAGATTAAAATACATGGCGATGCGTTCGAAATTAAATGCTTATTTAATATGATAAACGGCCTGAATATTAACGAAATTAAATAGCCCCATCTCTGACCAAGCATTGTCCTTTGCCCATTGCCCATTGCCCAGCTGTGCGCATTCTTTTCATTCGCATTTATGTTGTATTCTTTTATTATTGTTTTCCATATTAATAGCGGGCTTGTAACACCTGAGCATGTGTGTTGTTGCTGCTGCCTGCAACAACTTGCAACTGTTGTAAATGTCGGCATTAAAATTCGTCACATGATTTCGCCATTTGCCCGGCAGTTGTCTGTTGCCGGGCAATTAATCCACATAGAAAACCCAATGTGAATAATATTATAAAGCAGTTACATTTTTTTGTGCATTTCTGCATATTATTTATCTATTTTTAATATTCGACTGCAATTAAATTTGAAACGCCAATAAATTTGCAAGTAATCACGGTATAAAAAACATACGGCTGTCTGTGTTTTTTAAAGGAGCCATAAATGTGATTATCAAATAACATTTCATCAGAATGTTGTAATTGTAATTTTAATTACAGAACTCATTTGCATTAATGCGCTAATGACTGAAAATGAGACAGTTTTTCAGTTTTTCAGCTGCAAGTTCTTGTTTTTCTTCAGTTCAACACATTTTAATTGCAAATCAGTCTCATTCACATCTGAATTATTTTTATTAATAGTTGTTGGCTGCCCTTGACATATTTTTATTTAATATTAAAGTGGTAAGCAGTAAGATTGTTACCAATCGATATAAGTGTGAGCTTAGAATTGTTTCCTATTTGTGATTTTTATTTGTGTTTAATCTTTTTTGGCCACTATGAGGAGCATTTAAAATGTCTGTTGATCTTGTTTTTATTTTGGCAGCACAAAACACGCATGACTTGACTTAATTAAAGCACTCAAATAATGAAATGAATTTGCTCGAACATGAAATTGCACTTTCCGAGACCAACCGCAAGCAGCAGCAGAAACAAAGCGTAGTATACGCAAATAAATTAAAAATTGAATAAAAACCATCCTGTATAGGTACATATAGTATACAGAACATGTGTACGTATAGTATGTGTGTATTTGAATTCGAGTACGGAGAGCCGATGTGGCGTTGAGCAGAGAACAAGCATGCCAAGGAATGCTGCTGCAATGGGGAACGAGAGATAACAAGTGGAAATAAAACTTACTTGTCAACAACGAGCTTTGTGAACACCAAATCCCTTTTATAATAGACCGGATTGTTGTGCTCGTGATTTACGGCTTTGTCCATAAGTGGATGCGAGCGTATGAAATTCAGGACGGTATCTGGCAGATTTGAGGTATCGTTGACACATGTGCCGGGTCGCGGATCTGGCACACGAGAATTCAGCACCGGCAGCCAGGCGGAGTTTGATGAGGATTGCTCCTTAAATTTACCTGCAAAGAAGAACAAAAAAAAAAGAAAACTCAACAATATAGCATTATGGATGATACACTTTTAACTGAGCAGCCAGCCAGTCAGGCAGTCAGCCAGGTGGCAAGTGTTGCAATTGAAGTTTTAAATCTGCGACCCCAAAGTGTCAGCTGTATGTGCTGCTTGGGCGTAAGCGTTAAGAGTCTCAACTGACTCAACTGACGGAGTGGGCGTGGCTCGGTGTGTGGCAATAATCCATTCAAATGGATTTTCTAATACGATTTATGTTGCTCCACGGCAAGAGCGAGCGGGCACTGAAATTACAAAACACTCAACGTCGTGAGTGCTGCACTGTGCTCAGCTCCCCTCCCTGCTCACTTCCGTGTGTGTGTTTGCTGCGACTATTGGATCTGTGCTACACCTATTGGATTTATCGCAACTGGAACTGTAACTGCAACGGTAGCTCTAGCTAGAGCTAGAGTTGTCCCCGCTGTCCGGAGCTGAGCTCTGGGTCGCCGTCGCCGTGTGGCACGAAAATCACATGAGGGCCAGCTGAAACCAATGTGCTGCAGTTTTGCAAATAAAATTTACCGATAAGTTGCATTTGCCATTTGCCAATCCTATTGCTATTGCTATTGCTATTCCTATTTCGATTTCTATTTCTATTTCTATTTCTATTTCTATTCTTGTTTCTATTACTATTTCCACTCAAAGCACTTGAGGGATTGAGTGCAATTTAGTTGCACGAAAACAAAAGAGAAAATTGCACGTCAGTTGAGTTGACAGTTGGTAACATTGTGGCTCCGATAACGTTCATCACATGTGCGGGCATTCATTTTGCATACAACACTTAACATCTACATAAGCACATGCCTGCATACATAAGTAATAAACGAGGGTTGCCAGCAAAGTTGCGGCTGCACCAAAGTGATTTTGAATTACGAGATGAGAGCTTCTTCTTTTGGCAGTTACTATTAATAAGGAATCAATTAGCTAACTTCTGATTCTAAAAGATTTCATTTTCACATCTATAATTATGAAATTTAAACAATTTCATCAGATTTGCATTGCATTTGCATACACCAAGTAAACATCAAAATTTACGTATACAACATTTGTATTTTAACACCCACGCATGTATTTGAATAGTTTTTCTATTTCGATTCTACCAGATTTCTTCTTCTAGTATTCGATTGAACAATTCCATCAGATGTATGGTTACATCTATAATTTGTGGATGCCACATTCGTGTTGTACCACCCACGCATATCCATTTGAATGGGTAGCTGAAACTGCACTCACCATTGAAAGCGGCCTGGACCTCGTTAATGTGAAAGCTGCAAACGGCTGATCCAATCAGGCCATTGGTGCTGGTCGTGAATGTTGCATAGAAGCGTGTCTTGTCCGTGGGCAGCTGATAAACCGATTGTATCTCATTGAAGTAGAACGGAAATTCGCCCGAAATGCTGCAGTTGAGCCGTGCCTTCAGATATGTGGCCCAATTGTGCGCCAACAGATTCTTGCCACCGACATCCTTCTTGCAAACGCGTGCAATGCGCGAATAGACCGCCTTGCCACAGTTAATGTACTCCACGGCCGTTTCCCGGAAAAAGAAGTAAACGTACTCTCCGATATCAAAGGAGCCAACGAAATTCGGTTCTGTAAAGACACATAGCCATAGAGTGTGAGCGATTCTGAGACTCAGATTGATGACCTGCTCTGTGAGTAACGATCTACATAATTGAATAGCCTAAGCCGATTAGCTGTCGGCTACTCATGAATCGCATCAACTCACAATACAGATACACGTACACAACAGTGCGTATACGTAATGCAAACAAAAAGCGAAGGAGATTCAAGCGCGAAATCATTTGTAACGCGCCACAGCATACAGAATCCTTTTTCAATTTTTATCTAGGGCCACAGCCATGATGGGTTTATATTTTTGCTTTTTTGTTACTTACTGTCCAACCACTTGGAATCATATTTGAGCGTGCGTTTGAATTTGTATTCCAAGCGCTTTGCTGACGTATTATACAAATCCGTGCGAAAGATCACAGTATCCGCCTTCGTGAACTCAGCATTGGTGCCCGAGTACTGTGTGGAAAGATACAAAACACAAATGGAGAGAATCAGTGAGCTGAGTGAATAAGTCTGTTGCTATTGCTTTGTTTACGCCTTGTTGTAGACGATTTCGAATTGACGCGTAAGCAGTTAAATTCGTGTATTTTTGAATTATTTTTATTGCTACTCTATATTTTAAAATCTATTAATATAAATTTGCTTGTTTGCATTCACTATTTGTACTATCAACGTACAGGCCAAACTGTAATTTTATACGACGATGTAATGTTTACACAACGTAGCTTCCAATTCGTTATCGTGCACTAAGAATCTATTTTGTAAAATACCTATTCTAACTATATTTTATCATAGTTCATAAATATAATTTAATGGCTTAAGTTTGAGAAAGTTGTGTTAAGAGTCTTAAACTCTTATTCGGAAGGGGTTGTAAAAGTTTTAACTAGAGCGTCTAATCACGGTCGCTGAAATCGCGGGTTCGATTCCTGCTATTTGTTATATACTCGTACATAAATGCAAGTAAATTTCGATTTTATTTTTGTTTTTTAAATGTTTGTAGTTTTAAGAATAACTTATTTGAATGAAAATAAAGAAGCTGGGTAATTTAAATATATTTTAATTAAATGATTTTATAGCTTGTGTTTCACTTGCCATGTTTATTTTTAACCATGTCAGAAGTAAGACAAATAATTTACTTACCAGACCCGGCAATCCGCCTGGGTTGCCCTCCTCTACGTATATGGCCGTTGAGTTGTCCAATGGATCATAGGGGCACTTGGCGATACCTAGACCGACTCCAATCACGTATTCTGAGCGTGGCAAATGCGTCAAATTGGACTATCATATAGAAATAAATAATTGTTTAAAGTGGTTTTAACAAATTGTTGTTCCAAGTTGATCGAAACTCTCCAATTAGTTTTCATTTCCATATTGGATTTGCTGTTATTTTTCAATAGAACCCCTTGTAAGTTTTTGCTAATTGTCGCTCCAGCAAACAAAGAACCAAAAAAGTCTTGGCAATCTCTATGCTCAAATATTGTTTTTAGTTTATAGTTTTTTGCTTGTTTACGAGTATTTTGAGTCGAGCACCTAAATGCATCTCTGATTGGCCGACACTGTTGTTCGCCTCTGTCAAAGTGTACTCATTGTGTTTTGTATTTCTAAAGGCATCGCAATGAAGAGAGGTGTGAAGGAGGGTGCAAAAGTTCGATTGAATGTGATTTGAATGCATCTCGAGCAGCTTCTGCACCTGAGCAGTAATGACTATTTTCACAACATTATGCGCCGCATGCAGACAACACATAATGGGTGCAAAAACTTATATGTGTGCCAAGAAAAAGTAAAAGATGACAACCTCCATTCAGCTTATATACATATGTATGTGAAAGGAGCAGATGCGTGGCTTTGTATGCGAAACGAGGCTGTTCCAGGATTGCGATCTTAAGTCAACACACAAAGTCGGCATCGGCCTTGTTTGATATTTGCTAAAAATCTTTTCAAAAGTTGCGTAGTTACGTTGTCATGGCGACAACAAAATTTGTCCTTGCCTGCAGGAATTTGAGTACTCACATAGATGACATAATCCTTGGGATTGTGGGCATTGGTGCCACAAACATAGAGTCTATCGCCTTGCTGCATCGATTGGATGACACGCACGTGGTTCTTGCAATCAAACACCTGTAACGACAAGCATAAAAAGAAATTGTATTGCATTGTACATCGAAATTAAAGCAGCTGCAAAGTGTGCCACACAAAATTGCAACATTAAGTATACGCACACACAGACACAGACACAGTCGCATAATAATAAATCCAAATATGCGGAGTGTGCGCCAGAAATGCAACAATTTGTAATAGCACGCGTCGTTGCAGCCACTGTCGCTAAATCAATTGGCAACAATGCAACAACGCTGGAAAATCCCTGCCACAGACGCACAGCAGCATTATGATGACTTAAGCAACACACAAGCGCACACGCGCATGCAAGATATACAGACAGTTCAATTGACATCTAGTCGCAAGGCAGAATCAGCTGCAGACATGACAGACCCATGTGCGCGATATGTGGCATGCTACATGAAAGTGGAGCGCACGAAAAAAGTTCGCTGCAAATTGAAAAGCCACAAATAAATTGAAAAAGATTTCAAATGAAAGGATTTGCTGTCACATTATAAACGAGTTACAATAACAGCCAAGGCAACAGAAGCGCCAACGTTGCTGCAACGTTGCAACGTTGCACTTGCCATCTTTCCACTTGCAGCTACTGAATTCGGTTCGAATTTCAATTCGCGTGCGCCTCGCTCAATGGGAAAAATGGATTCCGAGCTGTGTAATCAGTAGGTGCTGCCTTGATGCCACCTCACCATATGATATAGAAATCAATCAAATCGTCGAGCATGCCACAATTGTATTTGCGATTTATGTGCGCTTCTAACTGCCGTCATCAGCTCATTGATTGTTTACATTACATAAGCGCACAGCAAGGTTAACGCGGTTGCTTTCACTCACCTGACTTTTGCCCTTCGACACACAGCTGACCACATCGTCCCGAGTTGGCTCCAAATTGATGACATCTCGCTGCAAAAAGACAAATGCATAAATTAATTGAATGTATTAATACAGTACATAATAAAGGTGAAAACTAAAATTCAATGGAATAAATTCGTATTTATTAATGGCATTCCAGCACTTGAAATATTAATATTAATACATTTGCTGGTAGCAGGCTCAACAGAAAGCCGCTTGGAGCTGGCTTCGTTTTTTGGCTACGTTTTTGTGCTGGCACGCATAAACTACAACTAGAAGCTGTTAGTGGGGGGAATAGACTTGGCGGCAGCCCAGCCTGTAGCATGCTTTCAAGCAAATTGATTTATAAATCACGTAATGTAACGAGCACATACGAAATATTTTCAAGCGAAATACGCGCACGCACCACTCGCATCCCCCACCATGGTTAAAACCACCCAACACACACAGAGGCCAGGCCAGAGAGTCCACATAAAACCAAAATCATGTATTATTTAGTAAAATTTGCATTTGCCGCATAAAGCAGTCACTGCGGCACTGACTGTGGCAGCAATAGCAACAGCAACAGTGCGCACCTTGGCAGCCAAGCTGCCTGGCAGCCTGTGTCCTGTATTCGTCCTGTAGGCAACGCCAAATGATGCCCACGGCGAACGCAGTTACTCGCACTGTGTGTGAAATAACACATAAAATATATTGACGTATGCCGCAAGAGCTAGCTGACTGCCCTGCCCTCATGCCCGCATCGTGGTTGCCTGCATGCCTGGATAAATGGGCGACTGCTCCATGGCTCCACGGATGATGGGTGGTCGGGTAGTCGGGTATTTGGGTAGTTGGGCAGGTGGCTGTGAATGTCTCGAAACGACAGCAAAACGTGGCGTCTTTTCAGTTTTATGATACGTTTGCGGCCAGGTTTCAGCTGTTGCAGGTGCAGGCATACAGCACACACACAGCACACACCACACAACGTTTCACTCATAAAACACGCTTTTGTATGACATAAATTCATAAACAGCCTCCACACACACACACATACACAGGCACATTCTGTACTTACACTTCCTTGGCAAGTGTATATAGCTTTATACAGAATGTTTCGTGTTATCGACTCTCACGAATTTCGATAATTCGCAAGTTCGACGTTTATGTGGAATTATTCACACACACACACACACATATTCGCAGTCAAATATGTATTCACACCTTAATAGCCCTAGGGTTACATATAGCAGACGTTCTTATTGACACTGCGCAAAATATGAATGTGTTATTAAGATGACTATCTTCTGATTTCCTTCTGCGCAAACTATTAAAATGAAATCAGACAACCTGACTTTGAAATTTATGTTTTCCCTATTGTGTTTTCTATGTTTGACGTATTTGCCTATTCTTGTTTTTGAGCAATTTTAATAATAGAGAAAGCAAATACAATTAATAATATTTCTCAAACACATAAATACTTAAATGTTGTTGAGACTAACAATAGGTTAACAAATCGTATAACCTTATAATACCAATGTCATTCAGCTCTGCTGGTTGTTCAAATGATATGTTGCCAAATAATTAATTATTTAATATAAGTAGCAGTAATAGAAAATGAAAATATATAATTAATAATATCGTTTAAAAATAATAATATTTAAACCATTACTTATATATGCATTGCTATACTGATAATTTACTTAATAATTATTTATTAAAATTCGCTTCTCTATGATATATGTATGAGTTTCATCAGCAGCAGTAATAGGAAATGGAAACAATTCTTTACAGCAGCCGTAAAAATAAGGTTACGAATAGATTTCGCCTGTTGCAAAATTTCATTTTATTGCTGTTGTCAAACTGGGTCGACCTTTCAATTTATTGCTAATCATAAACCTAAATTCAAGCGAATTTCGCTTCCGATTTAAAATAGCCAAAGATTTGCAGCAGAGCAGGCTTAAAACTACCGCTGTTGTTAAACCGAACTACAGCTCATATTTTATTAATATAAATAATAAATGGCACAGGATAAGAGTAATCCTTGTAAATGGTCGGTTGAAAAGCATTCAAACATTCAGTTGGGTCCCACTACAGCTTTGAATAGTTGATTGTTTTTCTCTCAGTGTACATAAATTATACGGTACTCAGCCATTACCACGGAACGTGGAATCTGGGCTCTCTCTCGGCTCGTGCATGGCCAAAACGGAATGCCCATAATGCAGCCCCCAGAGCGCATATTAAATATGTTTTTTTGCCTGGCCCTTTTTTTGTTCTTCGCTTGTAGTAGGTGGACAGGGACGAGTTTCAGCTCTGGCTGAATTGGGCTGTGCTGGGTTGGGTAACTAAAACAGATATTTTTCACTCGTTTACTTCAGGGAATCGAAGATTTGTGGCTCGCATTTGATGCACGCCTAAAAGGTGGCTAAGCTTTCTTCTACCCATTGTGGTTGATGTTGTTGTGTGTTGACAACGTCCGACAACAACAACAACAGCAGCAGCAGCAGCAGCAATGGCAAAAAGGACAAGCTTAAGCCAGTGGCGGCTATTTGGCAACTACACACACTAGCACACTCCCAACCACACACACATACACACACACACACACACACACACAGAGATAGAGACGGACAAATTTCGTGTGGAAGGCGCGTAATGAATTTTTAAAAATATGCCGCAGCGTGGCAAAGCTTGTTTGCCTAAAAGCGTGCTACACGTTTTATGTTCTGCTTCTGGTTGTTAGATTTGTGGCCTGGGGAATTGTGCACAACACAACAACAACAACAATACAAACGACAACCACTCGACCACTCAACAAGCTGCGTTTGAAACGCTGCGAAACAAACGAAACTCGTGGGAGCTTAGCCTAAAAGCAAATGCTAGGATTATACTTGTATCCTTATTGTTATTGCCGTACACAGTAGTTGCTATTGTTGTCAGTTTGTTACAGTTTAATGCATGCATACTTACATCGCAATACGACGACGATATATTCTGCAGATTCAAACGGAATACACGATCCCTGCAAATGACAAATAGATTGATTTTAGTTGGCATTTAGATAATAATACTTTTATAGATTAGTACTTACATGGCGCCCACATAAAGCGAGTCACGCTCCTCGTTCATATGGAAGGTGCGGTAATAAAGCTTGCCGCATGTGAATTCGCGCACATGATCTGTAAGTAAGAGGAACCGCATTTAATACAGAGTAAACAGACGTAGTTAGCATAGTTTTGTTATTTTTGCTCCCTACTTCTTCCATATTCAATATTTAGACAACAAATTTCCTTAAGTGAACGCCGCACACATTGTATCACCCAAAATTCAAGTCGGAAGCGAGTCCCCGAGTTCCATTCCCATTCCCATTCCCAGTCTCAGACCAATGTCCGGCACAAATGAGCGGCTGTCAACAAAGTTTATGCACAGACGTTGACAAAACGCAAACAGAGTTCGCAGCGACAAGGAGACAACAGCAGGAGGAGGAAGCACAGCCACAGCCACAGGCTGGCCACACACAAAGACAAACATTGCAAGGGGACGAGCGAGACAGAGAGATACAGAAAGAGAGACAGAGAAAGCATGCGAGTGAGATATCCCATTTCAATCAAATGACATTTTGACATTTCTCTTGGTCGGACACTATCGCCGGCGTCGGCAAATGTAGCCAAAGTGCAAGCTTTAAATGTTGTTTATTTACTTTTAACTTTGGCCAACACACACACACACACACACACACAGTTAGAGCCAAATAGACAGCGAGAGGAGGGGGCAAAAAGTGCACTGACTAATGTAAAGAGCTGTGCTGAAACTGGACAAAGAAACTTTAGATCGTATTTCAATTTAGCAACTTTCAGAACATGCTTTGCCACCCTCCCTTAAAGCCTGTGACGCGCATCGCAGCTGAAAAACGCACAAAACTATGCTCTTCAAATGTAGTTAGCGTTTTCATTTGAATGGGCGACAATTGCTGACATATCCAATCAATTTACTGCTGGAATATGGGAATATACAAATAATAAAGCCTTGTTAATTACATATTTAAGCGTGTAGTGTGCGTGTGTGTGCGTATACTTATTATGTTAATTTCATTGACGTCGCGCTGTCTACGCGTTGTTTGCGCTTCGCCTGGGAGTGTGAGGCTGCTTGGCGCAGAACGCTGAACATGCATTTACTTAATTAAACTAATTAATATTTGCTTAGAGTGCCTGACCACACACACACACACACACACACACTGCTAGTCAGGGGATTGTCATTTAATTTGATTGTCAGGCAGTAAACTCTATGTGTCGATATCGATATGTCGACCAATTAATTTTCTGACATCTCTCGCATTTATGCGATTATTGAAGAGTCTGCAAACTGATATTCAAGTTGTCCATATATAGCAACTATAACTGTATTGTCAAGTGAAAGCACATTTAATTGAAGCCGTAATGCTGTCAAGCTTAACAATGCACATGTGTGACAAAAATACTTTATAATCTGCTGCTCTCCTTTACGTAATGAATTCAGTGTTCAGTTGACCCAAAACAAGATATGTCGCATCAAAATAAAAACAAACTCAAACTCAAATCCATTCTTAACAAAAAGTATTTCCACATTCGCATGCGAGCAGATATATCAAAAAATATGTGTGTGTATCTCTCTATATAGTACATTTGTATGACTAACTCGCATACAACAATGGAAAATGCAAATGCCCCTTTCCTTGTCTGCCATTGTCTACGTTTCATCGCCTCTTTACCAGTCACTCCCCTTCACCCCCCCTCTCTCTCTCTCTCTCACTCTCTGCCACAAGTGCAGCTATTTTTGATTTCCGATTTAAAGAACATTTTGGACAAAAGCAAACACCGAAGCCAAGGCCCGGCCAAAAGTAGCAGCGTCAATAAAGGAAAAGCACAAACGAGAAAAAAAAGGAACTGAATCTGCGTCTTTTGTTTGCCAACGGGAAACAACTACAACAATGTACATCTACATATGCATATGCGTGTGAGTGTGTGTGTGTGTGTTTTTGCATATATTGCGCACAATTCGGGTAAATGTCCTTGCCAAACCGGAAGTCGACTTGTATACGCTTGAATTGTTATTGTACCCTTGCCTTGCACTCTCCTTCCTCTATATGCGATATGTACTCGCATTTGTTTGCCGCTTGCTGTCGAACTTTTTCCGCATTTTGTAGTTTTTCTTTCTTCACTTTATTTTTTCGTTATTTTTTTGTAGTTTCATGTTTTTCTTTTAGTTAGTCGTTGTTGGCCGCTTTTCCGTTTGCGCCGAGTTTGGTGACTTTAAGTCGAGAGCTCGAGAGCTTTAAAACATATTCTCGATTTGTCTAAAGGCTAATGAATAAGCTTGAATTTGCACTTAAGACAAGTCGTTAGCTTAAGGTGTCAAATGGCAGTTGGCAAGTTGTGCTTTTACAGCTGCTACAAGTGCCTAATGAAGTGCATAAGTTGTTAGTAAGTGCAGCAGGACTAAACTTTTCTCCCTAGCAAATTGAGTTTCTAACTTGAAAATGCCGATGGATAACGAACAGTAGCTTAAGCTAAATTCTGTTAAACCTAGTTAGAAAGACAGAAAAAGTAGTTACTCCTACTAATTGTAGTGTTTCTTGTCATCGTTGGCACAATTTGCGGCGCCTAGAAGGATAAGTAATTTGCCAAAAACATGGCTATAAAAGCAGTTGGCATAAATACGACAAAATATGTACAGACATTTAAGCATTAATTGGGTCTGTATCAATATGGCAAGAATACTCGCATTCTTCGTAGTCAAATTTATGTGCACGAAAACTGTAAATGTTTATGGGGCTTATTAAGGGGAACATCTTCGACATGCCAAACGATCTGTGGCATATTTACGATGCCAATTCGCGCAGCAACAACAACAATTGCTAGTTCCATTGTCAGTCTACAATTGTCTCGCGCAGCATTAATACGCGTACACGCGCTTCCATGGCCTTTCAGAAGTCTATAAAAATATTATATGTAGAGATGGCCATAAATGTGTAGGGATGATAGGCAAAGGCAAGTCTGCAATGTTTATTTACATGCACAACGGCGGGCGACAGCATAAATTGTTATGAGTGCTGCGGAAACCAGAGACTGCCGCCTCCTCCTCCTTCGCATCCAGGTCCTGCGACTGGTCCTGGGAGCGATAATAAATTACAAATTGAACGGAAGCTAATCGTAGGCATATGTATTCTTGTTGCGCCGGAAGGGCGACAAAGTTTTGCAGCAATTGATAACTGTCGGCAGTGAGTATTTAGTTGCATTCGAGAGCGCTGCAAGCTGAAGCTGAAGCTGTTGCATAAACGACAACATTCGGCTCTATCGAATATGGGAAATGCCATCAAATTTTCGAGCACACATTAAGCCAAAAAGCAGTCGTAAATGTGCTTTACCAACCTTTGAAACTTGCCATCGACATCAACATCGACGTCTGCTTTATTTGCTTTTAATCCAAGTCCAATCAAAATCAAATTGCATTTACGAGCTGCCTTTGAAAGCGCGCAATTTTATGGGATCCAAACATTTTTACTCTTCGCTCGCTCGCTTTCTTTTTTTTCTTGGCAATTCCTACTTTAGATTTTCGGGGGACTTTTCTTTTCTTCTTTCATTTCCTTTTTTATTTTTATTATGGACATACAGTGCTTATGGCAGAGAGCGACGGAGAGAGAGGGAAACTCTGTATGCGTAAGTACAAGTACGAGTATTTATGACTCCATATATGTCAATAATTTTTATGCGCTTCATAAATATGCGTGCGTCTTTACGACCGCCAGTCCGCCTGCCCGACAGTCAAATCAATTTCGTTAGCTCCCCTCCGAAATGACAAAAATACCATTTTGAAAAGCGTTATTATCGAATCAAATACAAAAGAAATAACGAGAGTCAAATGCAGTAAACATATTGCAAGCCGACTGGCATGTCAGAGACCATGCCTTGGGGGCAACCTTTGGTGGCAGGCAGCAGGACACATGAAATCCTTTGAAATGTCACAATTACCCCATAGATGCCACAAGCAGCAACTAAATAAAGGTAAGCTGTCACATGTGATGACGGTTGGCTGAAGCGCCATGCAAAACAGTTCAAAAGATTAGCCTTTGAGCTGTGCTCGTGTTTCAGGAATTTGCCCGAAAAATGAGACAGAGTTGCAGTTCTGTGAATGGTCTTTTAAATTTCAAATAATTTATAGTTTGGCTGGCATAAATTAGACGACTTCCAACTTTGTTATAGTATTCACTGGCAACTGGAAATGCTTAGAAGTATCTGTTTGTCATTTGCAACTAGCGACGACATTTGCAAATATTTTCCGACTCGAATCTCAGTTGACTACGCATGTATGCAAATTTCCCATTATTTTCCTGGCTAATTATGAGCAATGGCTTCCTCTTCCTGCCGCAACTCTTGCTATGTCAGCATAAAGCACTCGAAAACTGTCTAGACGTCTGATGTCTAGGCGTGTTGTTATCCACACTTGTGCGCTGATTCGTGGCCTGCGGCCCCAGTGGAGCAAGTTGCAACTTGGCTGTTGCCAGTTGCAAGTTGGCAGACTGCAGACTGTCGACCGCTTTCAAGTGGTTGCCATTTCATTTGCTGAGAAATTGCATGTAAAAATAATTAAAACGCAGCAGCGACGACGACTTGCCACATCTGTTCTCTCCGCGCCTGTGACGTCACAGGGGCAACGCTGATCTTTAAGCCACGCTATTGACTGGGCGGGGCGAGGCGGGGCAGTTCGTGAGTTTCTGGCATCAATATTGCAACTGCAGCGCATTAAAGTTGCTGCAGTCGTTTTGCCTGCAGAGTGCGAAACATTTTCAACTCTATTTAGTTCATTTTATAGCTGTCGCCGACGCGGGGCGCCGGGCGCAGGGCGGGACACACAGCAGTTGAGTTCATTTTGTTGCCAAATAGCAAATGCAAAAACAGTCGTCATAAAAAGCAGCAGCAGCAGCAGCATCACCAACAACAAAAAGCAGCTGAAAGCGGTAGCTAGCATTTATGCGCTTTGCTGGAGCAGGATGAGAAGGACATTGAGTGGAGCTTGCGCCCAAAAGCGGGCAACAAAAACGCAACAAATGCGGCAACCGTTTCATTTTTGGTGTTTTACTTGCACGGAACGAACGGCAACTTCATTTGATGAGCCCGCAGCATGGCGAGCTCGAGGCCAGCGGCCAGGCGGAACAGGCGGGGCATCACGTGGCAGTGCCACACATGTGTGTGCAGCTTTTTGTGGCGTGCCAGACAGTGTGTCCATTTCGAGCGCCATAAACGAGCACTAACAATTTGAAGTTTTTTGTTGCAGGCAACAACTCTTGGGTTACCTACAGTTAGTTAGTTGAACAGCACAGCACAGCACAGCACAGAACGTAGCATGCTACATTTTGCGGTGCCAAAATGAGCACTTAAGTATGCGGATGATATGCTAACTGCAACTTTTGCATAATTAAAAGCATTAAGAGTTTACTCCTGAGACTCTGGCTAACTCAAACTCGCCTTGAATGCGTCCCCAACACACAACACACAACACACAAATGGGCTGCCTGCACTTGATTAACAATTCAAACATTGCAATTGCAGGGAAATTTCTGCACATTTGTTAAATTAATTTGCCCATAATGTAATGCAATTGAAGTGTCCTAAACTAATACTAATGCCAACTAACGCACGCTCTTGACTCTTTTCAATCCGTATGCAAATGCAATGTCGGCTACTGTCAAAATTACAAATGCAAATTAATATTAAGTGACTTGTTTGTCTCTTGACTGTTGTGCAATTACTTGCACACATTTCATCTGGCATTTCGTTTTAATAATTGAATTTCACTAACGACCAACAACATGACAAACTTGGCAAGGAATTAAGTTGGCTTTTCCCTAACTTCTAATGTGCAATTAATGTCATTCAGTTTGCATTTTCAATTTAACATTACATAATTAATTGCACTAGTTAGTTGTAACTGTTGTAGTATCTGCCGTTCCAATTAAATCATCTCCATTATGAGCATTTAATAGATTCTCGTTTGACTTTCTGCTCTACTGATAAATTAACCCATGCTCCCTCCCTGTTCTCCTCCCCTTTGCCCCTCGTCCCACTTCCTTCGTCTTTAATCAGCCGCAACCGGAATCTGACTGAACGCTTGCGCTGTTCGCTGAGTTTATCAATCAAATGTTATACAACTTTGGCAAGCATTTTATTCTGAAAACTTTTCAGCTTAATGATTTGTAAATATGAAAAGCGAATGCGAGATAAAAACGACACAAGTCGACAGCTCAAATACACTGCAAAGTTGGGAAAATTCTACAACAAATTATGTAACATACATAAATTATAAGGAATGATATTCTGGGTCTGAAATAAATAATATTACATCATCTTAATTTGTGTTATGTACAAGTTAAGTGGTAGTTTGAAGAACTACAAACGACGACTCTTTTGTGCCCTGTGACACAGTTTTAATGACCATTTCAACTACAACTAGCGATGCAAGATGACAATGGACTCTGCTCGACAACTGCGTTGGGTGGCAACACACAATGCAGCGCCAAGAGGCAAGTGGCAAGTAGCAAGAGTACTTGGTAAGTACTATAGTTGCAACTACTTATTTCGCTCATAAATTGTAGCGTCAAAGTTGTTGGAAAGAAACGTGATTTTGCTGTCGCTTATAAGTTGGAGTTGAAAAAAGGACTTTAAAACATACTTTTAATGATGGCTTTTGTCCTCCGCTGTCCACCCACAACGCACGACCCACGACTTCGTGGTGCTAACATTATTAATTTTTGCGTCAGGTGTTCGGATTGAAACTCAATTTTGTTAGCGCTCTGTTGCAAAGTTTTCGTTAACACACTTTGGGCCGGCCTGAATACAGCAAAGAGGCTGATCAAAGCAGAACTGGGACAGAGCTGCCAACAAGGACACACGCACCACACACACACACACAAACACATTCAGTGTTCCCCACGACGACTGGCCCACTAGAGACAGAGTGAGAGAGAGAGAGTGGGTGAGCAGCTTTTCTGCCGTGCGTTCTCAGCTTTTGAGCTAACAGCTTTTGACATTGCATTAACGCCAGTTGGCGACGCGTCGCTGCTTTAGCAGCTTGTCAACCTCAATGGAGAGGGGCAGCGGCAGCGGCAGCGCCCGTACACTTTGCTACTCAATTTGTGGCAAGGAACTTTCATTATGTGCGCTGCGTAACATGTGACTCTCATAAAACTCGACCCCGCCACACACACAAAAGCTTGAGTAGCACTTCACTGAAAACGTGTCACAGAGTTTTAATTGCGCCAACTCCAACACACAACATTGCTGTTGTGTTCTGTGTGAGTTTTGTGCGTGGTCAGTGTTTGGATAACAACGCCTACACAGTTCAGCTTATCGCTTGCGTTTTATGGGTCAAGCGACAGTTTGAGATGCCCCACGCTCGCAGTGCATTCACAACTGTAGCAAGCAGTGCAATTGCACTTGAAGCGGCTTCATTGATCTCATTCATTCATTCTTAGTTCTTTTCTAAACAAATATCTTATTTTGCGAACTATAGACATCAACTATTCATTATTATTATTGTCAGTCGGTTTCCCTTCACATTCGTCGCTTCATTCTAATCGAAACACAATAACTAACAAGTTTATCGACTTCTTGTGGCCGCTACCTGACAGTCACCTTTTGCCCGTTTTCGTCTACCTAATGAAGTCATTCTGGCAATAATGAGCGACTTTACACTCTTCACAGCAGGGCCACGCCCCTGTCGAAAAAACAAAAGGCAAAGCAACAACTGACAGGCAGGCAGACAGAGAGACAGAAAGGCCTGTCGGTGTTCTGTGTGCTCTCTTTCAGAGACAATTTAAAAATAGAGATACGAAAGCATCTGCCAGTCCGCTGAGTCAACAAATGAACTGACAAAAATCGGAGGAAACGGGGCGAACTCCGTTGATGCAGCGGCGCGTAACGATGGAGGGAGAATGGAAATGGGAGCGTGAATCGTGCTGCACTTTGGGGCATTTGGGACTTCACAGCTGGACGAGAGCGAGCGCATAAATTGTGATCAAATTCGAATGCAATTAATTTCACTAAATCAATAAAAATAACAATTTTTCATTGCATGCGACAAAACACAAACTAAGAAACTTTATTCGGCCATGAAATTTATAGTTGACATTTTATTTTGTAGTTTTAAGCTCTCTTTATTTTTGTTCTTGTTGTTTTTGTTGTTGTTGAATGTTTGTGGCTTTCGCTTAATTTATGGCTTGAACCACACACACACACACAACCACACCCACATGCATTGAAATATAAACGAGTCTCTAAAGCAGCTGCTGCATTTTTTAAGGAAGCGACAGCAACGTGCATATGGCTTACTCAATAGACTGTGTTGTGAAGCCAGAGCTGAGCAGAGCAGAGCAGCCAGGCAGGACACTCTACTCTGGACACCTATGCAGCATTCTGTGTTAAAAGTATGCGCAAACAACTTGAGCGTTTCCTTAATCGCCTCACGTTTCAGCTACAAGTGCTTAGCCGGCGAGTTTACTACAATATGCGTCAACAACAACAGCAGCAACAAAAGCTTCAGTTGTTGTTGCTGGTTGCTTTCGTTTTAGACGGCACGTGAACTTTTATGCTGCGGTTATAGCTGAGTCTGTCAGTCGTGTGTTGCATGCCACACACACACACACACACTGCCCCCTTTTGGACAGCATCTTTGCACGTGAACTATTAGAAAATGTTTACTGGACATGTACATGCAACATGAAGTTGCCTCTGTGGCACTGTGGCAAACAACAAGAATGCGAGGTATAAAAACAACTTCAATAGTCTATGAAAATAGTGCCAATCAAATGCTTATAGAAAATAGTTGCCAAGGATTTAAATATGTGGTCAAATTGTGGTCTTGGCTCTCTTCGTTAACATTTGCATGGGCTTTAGCGCAAATGTTTAATAATATTAGCTCATTACGTATGCGTTTAATAATCAGTTCCATTTCAATTTCGCTTTTCGCTTTGTTTCTATTCCAGGAAACGTTGTTCAATTTATTGCATGCGTATATTTTCAAATTAAATTTTGCCGACAAAATGATTAATGAATCGTTTTTTTTGCTACAACTTAGTCGGCAATTTGAGGCAACTTTGAAGAGAAAAAGAAACAGAAACCAAAACAGAGACCAACTTCCCAGCTCATTTGGATTCGGTTAATGTAAATGACTCAATAAAGCGAATCATAATTTAACCGGTTTTTCAATCAGGTGGTAAAATTGCTTTTTCTTGTTTGAGAGAAATTATGGTACAAAAATGTACATCAAAAACGAATAAAACCTATTTGAGCTATTCGAGGGCTTTGAACTTTGCAATGCGGTCTTATATAGAGGATAATCCCTCATCTATCGCCTTTAGTTAATACATGATTACTTTGGTATTTATACAATGCTGAAATATGAATATGAATAACAATGCGCTCTGCTATTAATATGCAAATTGCGCGTGGCAGTAAAAATAATATAAATTGCAACAATAAAAAAGGACAACGCATTAAATAGTAGCCAGCGCTTAAAAAATATAATATTTTTTGCTTAAATGCCTGCGGCAATAATGACAAAAACGTGTTGAATTAATATCGCGACCAATAAGATAAATAACAAAAACAATATTGCCTCAAATAAATTACACTCATTTTTTTTTATTATTTTGATTGCATGTAAATTGAAAAATAATAGCGTATCCCAAAGTACAGATTAAATTTTATTTATGCTTTTTTAAAATGCTTTCGCGCTCAGTTGCAATAAATAAACAATCGAGAATTAGCTAGATTGCTGACTAAAGAATGCAAAATAAACAATGATTCTTTAAGCTTGATTGCAGCGACCCAGTTAATTGAATTTCAGCATTTTTTTCATTGACACTAGGTAAATTAGCGGAATATTTAAGAACTTGAATTAAATATGTTTGACAGAATTGAGGAAATATTTTCTTCTAACTTTAACATTTACATTTATATAGATTCTGTTTTAGCGATGTAAAAAGAATTCATTACATCGAGCATCGAAGATTTTTGCCATGTTTCGGCTCATCGATGGATCGATGTTTGACAGAACATCTTTTGTTTAACTTCACAATATTGCTAATTTGTTCTCTGTGACTTTTGTGTTCGAATTACATTGTTTGCAATGTTAAATAAAGTATTTTGTTGATATATATATTGATTGTATTGAAAAACACTGCTTGAACTGCTTGCTTGTGATTGGGATGTAAAACCCGAATCACAGAGTGGCGCCAAGTTTGTATATTTCAGCTTTTAATCATATTCTTTCGCAAAAAAGAATAAATATCTGTTTAATCACGGATATATGGCATTCATTTACCTCGCTTGTGCTTGCCATAACTGGACTGATCGTTGCCGGCGCAGCAAGGCTGCTCGTAGTAGAAATTCCACGTGTTCTCATAGTCGCCTGCAGTTTGTTGTGCCGCGCAAGCGAGCAGAAGCAGCGGCAGTGAAAGAATCAATTCCACTTGCATTCTGAATGTTCTTTCTCCTTTTTCTTTCTTTATTTTGTTGGTGTGGGCACACTGCGTTGCCCAAACCTCAATTGGATTACTGGGTTTTTTCAGTCGGCTGTCTCTCTCCCACTCACACGCACACTGTCAACCCAACCAATGGGAAATGTTTTCGATGCTGTTTGTTGATCCAAATGGCAACCGCTGGCAATTTACTTGCCAGGCCGCATGAAAAAAGTCCTTTTAAATAACTGTTAACACATTTAAGTTGTATTATTTTTAATGGTCGCGCAATATTTTTACACTTGTTCCGCAATTTCGATGAAATTGATTTTCCAGCAGCGGCAAATGGATTTTAAATAAATTTTCATTTCAGTGTCCGTGCGTGGTAACAATTTCGTTTTGATTAATTATAAATGCAGACACACACACACATTCACAGTTGAGCCTATACATATGTACATATGTATGTGTGCACACATAACGAGTGTAGTTTGAATTTTTACAGTTTCGCGCGTTCGAGGCATTTAGCATTCGACAATTGATAAAATAAAAATTAAAGGTACACAGCATAAAAACATAAAAAACCAGGCGACAAACTGGTTTCAGCTGTGGTGCCCACGCAGCCAGTGGCAGCAGCATAACAACAAAACAACGGCAACAAAGAGCAGGTCGAAAAATTCTTTAACATTTCCGCCAAGCGATCGGACTGGTGCAAGCGAGAGGCAGCGATGTGCGAACGGCGCAACATGTAAACAAGCTGCTTTGCGGGGTTGCCAGAGCGTCGGCGCACCGACTTTTGTTCACATCTTTATTGCTTATTTAAAGCTCCAGATAACAAAGATTCACTTAACAAAGAAGGTGAAATACAATACTCCGCCGAAGGGGAATCTTTTCGCAATCATTTTCATTTAGAACATCTGTTGCGCGTATGCTTCACACTTTCTCTATTACTCTGGCAACACACATAATATTGCTTGCATTGCAATGCAAGAAATGTATACATTGACATATGTATGTAGGTATCTATGTTTGTGTGCGTACATGCGTACACACATAGGTCAAGATGCATACACACTAAATAAATAAAAACAGCACTCATTATGTGAAAATTGCTCAACGAATTGTATGGTTGTGTGGTAGGCATTTTAGTTGCTCTTTGTTTGAACGATTGTGTACATTCACCAATATCCAAAATGCTATTCCAATACAAAAATTTAATTCACATCGTACAATAAACTGAACGTAGACGCGAACGCGCAAACTTTGTCAAAAGACAACAACAAGATCACTGTCGGGTGTGACCGCAGGTGGAATTTCAAAATAATCCCTTGCACTTTTAAAAATATGTCAAATTTGTTACTTTTACAACTAGCGTGGTCACACTTCAAAACGTATATTAGTATTTTCCATTAAACGTTTATAAAAAGGCGCACATTTTTGAAAACATTTTGTTTTAACTTTTAAAAAAAAAACACTAACATATTCTTGAGCTACAATATTGTTTAATAATAATACTAGTATTTGTGAAACACTAAAAATCCATAGTAAACGAAAAACTAGCAAATCTGGTATTTTAAAGTATATTAATACATACTGATCTCGGGTTGCCAGAACAGTGGGGCCGAGCTTAATTATAATGCCATTGGGCGCTCGAAAAATTTAAATTTAAATTGAGTAAAGACAATGCCGCCAGACCATAATTCAATTAACACCTTGTTAATTTGAAATGGCATCAACAAAACACGGCATAAAATGTGAATTTATCTTGTTCGCTGAGCTCTCAAATGATTTAAGAACAATGGAAATCAATTGAAAGCAATTCTCAATATTTCATTTGGTCATAGTGGACATATTTCATCTGTGATTTATCATGCATTTCATAAGCGGTATTTTCTCGAATGTGTTGTTGGTTTGCCTTTGCTCGATTTGCGGCATTTTGGCCACAAATAAATGCCTAAAAGCAACAAAATGCGGCCGCTCGACGCATAATTCCCAGACTGGGTGGCCAACTGGAATTTAACATGGACACCTTGCTTTGAATACCACAACTGTGAGGGACGGAGCAGGGGTCAGGCACAGAACCGAAAAGCCGTGGGCTGCATGTGGCAACATGGTCGGGGCTAGTCTGGAAGTTTTTGCTGGGAAAGCAAGCGGCAACACGTTCTAACACGTTTGCAAGACAAAATTGTTTCAAAACGGAAAAGTATGCTAAAATTGCAGCACGCGCCGTCGTCTGGTTGATTCTTCTTATTTTGCATTGCAGTTTCAATTTTGGAATGCAAAGTCGTGCACGACGTTTCCTCTGTGCTCTGTCCTGTTTCTGCCTGTGTGTGCGGCTATTTTAAAGTGCTTCTTCCTCTATCTCTATCTCTCTATTCTCATTGTCTTTATTTCTGTGCTCTGTGTCTATCTCTGTCTGGCTGTCTGTGCTTAATGCTCGGTGCTCAAAATGTGATTATTTTAAATGCTGCCGCCTGCTGCCGACGACGCCGGCGACATAACAATTTTGAATGGAGCTCGAAATAAAAGTCATTTTGTTAAGCAGACAAACGCACTCAAAACGAAACGTCGTCTCACCTGCTATACGCACACACACACACACATGCAAGCACCGACGTTGTCTGGTTTGGTCTGGTCTCTCTGTTTTTACCTTTGGGCGGCAATTAAAAACAGTTTGGCAGTCACAGTCGCTGCTGCAATTGAATCTCTTTCGGCGCCACAAAGTATGCAATGGAGTCTCTGTTAAATACGTCTACACAACACACGCACAAACACACTTGCATATATTCAGAAGCCTGTACACAGAGAGAAAAAACTAGAATTGTTCAAAATAAGATTATTTTGCGTTATATAGGCATAACAAACATTATCAATTTAAGAATATCAAATTAAGACCAAGTTCTTGAATTTCAATTGTTCCCAAAATACAGAAAATAAAAAAATGTATATTCATTTTAAAGTTTATATATGTTTTTCGAATAAAGGTTACAAATTTCTATTAGTTGAAGAAGATAATTTCAACAGTCGCACTGTTTAGATGGAAAATTCTTGTTCTAAAATTATTACTTTGTCATTATATTATATTTGATAGTGTTATCTTTTTAAATTCTTGAACTTGAATTTTTTGACCTTAAATGAGATTGAAATCTTGTATCAAGAATTACTTTCAAGAGTTACTTTTAGTTTTCGACTTAAAGATTTTAATGCTAGTTTTTTGAATGTAATTTTTCTCTGTGTGTAGTTCCATATATGTGCATATTTAATTAAAAGCCAAGCCGTTTATGTTTTCATTTTTGGCGAGTGCCTCTTTTATGCTGCGCCGCATTTAATATCAGCAATTGTCAATGGAACTAGTAGCTCGACTCGCTGTCAGTTTCGTCTGTCTCGATGTTGCGCTGCCTGTCTGTCTCTCTGTCTGTTTGTGTGCTTGCCTGCTAATGAGTTTTCGCAGCGTCGCCTTGCCTCATTATGCCGCATGCATCATGTTTGTCTGTCTTGCCATGATACTGTTGAACATTTTGACACATGCTACGCACACACACACACACTCACACACAAACACATAGTCACTCATTTTGATAGCTGCTTTGATGTCGTATACCGTTTTTGCTTTCGTTACATTTTGTTTTTAATTTTTTTCTTCCTTTTTTTGGCAGCTTTTCAAGTGCAGCCGTAGTTTACATTGTTGTTGTTTGTACCCCAATTGTTGTTGCTGCTGTTGTCGTTGTCATTGTCATTTGTTTTCGCATACAGCAGCAAAACGTTTCTTTACACAATGTCAACTTTCAACAAAGGACTTTAATTAAGTCCTTAATGACAGCTTAATTTAGCGCACTTTCGGCACACTTCGTGTGCTTTGACACATGCCAAAGCCCCTCCCACTCCTCCCCTTTCCTCATTATCTCCGCTCTCTTTTGCTCTGTCCCCCTCTCTCTCTTTCTCTCCCACACTCTCCAGTTACTTCGCTGTTTGTCTCTGTTGTTAGTTTCGCCTTTCCTTTTGCATAATTTACATGACCATTTAATACCTTAAGCTCCTGAAATAGCATTTTGATGATCAACAAATAAAAACATGGCAAACTTGCTGCTTGACCAACAATGTTATTGTTGCTGTTGTCACAGTTGTTGCTGTTGGTGGTGTTGTTGGTGTTGTTGGTGTTGTTGCTGTCTGTTGTATTGTTATTATTGTCTGGTCTGTGGTCACTCAAGCTGTCAGCAGCGAGCGGCAACTTTTATGCATTATATAAAAAGTTGCACAAATAACCAAAGAATACAACAAGAATAAAAACAACAGCAACAGCAGGCAAAAAAGCGATAAAAACTATTTGTAGTGTTGTCACTGTCGTGGTTATTGTTGCTGTTGTTGTTGCTGTTGTTCCCGAGTTGGCTTACTCAAGTTACTTACAAAGATTTCAATGCACTTTACTCAGCAACTTGTGCGCGAAGAAAAGCAAAAAAAAAAAAACAAGCTGACCAGCCAACAACGACAACAATTTGACTTCTGCAAACTGTCAGAGCAAGCAAATGGCACTAAATATTAAGTTTGCCTTTGCAACTTGACCAGCAAGAAGAAGCAGCAGCAGCAGCAGCAGTAGTGGAAAACCTAAACGTAAACTGTTGGGCAGGCTCAGCACGACAACAGCGCAAAACTTCGACGGGGCCAAAACTAATGAAAGCTTTTGTATGCTGCGTGTGTGTGTGTTGTTACTTTGCAAAGTTTTTGCCTTTTGGCTCGACCACAGAATTTCTCATGAGCTATAGCTACAAACTACAGAGCGGCACTTATTTCAAGTTCAATTAATTTTAAGTGCGGCGGCCATTGTGTTGCACATGCTGCCCTCTCTGCTTCTTCGGCCACATCTTTCTGTTCTTGTTGCTGCGGCTTTTTGTTTGCTTGGCTTGTTTGTTTACTTGTGTTTTTACCTCAACTTCAGTCAGACATGCAATGTCAGCGCCTGTATTTATGCTATAAATAATGCAACATATTTTGCATAATGACAACTTTCAGCCTAATACCGCATCAAACCAAACGAAAAGACTCCGAGTTCGTTGTTGTTGTTATTGTTGTTGTTGGTGGCGTTGTGTTTACGCAACCGCAACGAAGCCTAATTGTATGTTGCACAAATTATATGCGTGCGGCAGCCACAGCAAACAAGCGTCATTGCAGCCAATCAAATTTGTCATTGACCTATGCCCATTTTGCCCAAAAACTCAACAGTTGTAGAACAGAACAGCAACACATGCTAAAACCATTATTTAAACAAAGAAACTCATGGTGCAATGTGATAATTTTAGACATTTACTAAATTATTTTAGTAAAAACTAAAGTTTTCTTAATAAACATGCAACTATTAAAGATTTATTATCTAGACTTGCCACATATATTTATTGAATTTAAATTAATTGCATATATAGTAATTAAATTTTAGCAGGTTGTCTGCATCTTTATTGGCAGATAACAGGAAATAATAATTTATTTGTTTGAGAAATGTTTATTAGGCGATGATTTTTGGGGGTTGGTACTGCAAGTGGTCAACAAACAACAACTAACCATCTTTAGGAGCTTGGCTCAATCGCAATTTCTATTTGATGAATACAATTTGTGCTCCAATAACGAAACACTCATTGATAAGTAGGGCGGAGAAATTTTTTTTAAATTTTTATTAGGTAGTCAATCCCTAAAAAAAATTAAAAATAAAAATACAATGACAATATTGATGGTTGTCAACTTAGCATTCATTTCTATTTTTAATTATTCTTGACGTCCTGTTCTGTGGAGATAATTATGAAGGTATATTTGTATTATTGAAGTTCTTTGGATAGTTTTTTATTTGAGATCTGAACATTTTAACATTTTTTGCCAACAGGTGACTGTTTAGTATCGGTTCAAAGACAACACAATGAATTCCAACAGAAATGTTTTATTTATGGATTATTGACTTGTTCGTAATGCAATCCATATACATTCCATTATAAAATTGTCCACAGCTAAATCTTTGAGTAACTAATAAAATACCAATTGCTCCGCTTTATATAAATAATAATAAATTCCAATTAAGAAAATTTCAACCATAAAAACAGTTCTCCAATATGCAACAGTATACTTTAAAAGCGCTTTAGGCGCTGATCAATAAAAAACTTGTTCAACTTTGTGCAATATTTTTTTAAAATATCAATTAAATGCCACATTTGAATGCTTGGCAATCAAATAGCTTTTTTTTTTTATATATTTCGCATGGTGCAAGGTATTTGGTTACAGTTAAAAATTCATTAAACTACTGTTTATTTCCATAAGCTTTTGTTGATTTTTCAGAATTTCATTGACATTTTATTCGCATTTGTTTGGTGTTTACTTTTTTTTTTAAAGAAAAGTATACAAAAAAATGTGCAACATGCACGTTAATTTAGTTGGATGCTTTTTATGAGCAAACGGGGATTTGATGCAACTTAAAGTTGCATTTCATGTGAAAAATGCTAAGCTTTGATTGTGTGCATGCATGTGAGTGACACGCGACAGGGATTAATGTCAGCTAACATGACATTTAGCGCTGAAGGACTAACAGACTGGCGGCCTACGAGAATGCGGCAAAGTCAAGTTACAGTCACAGTACAGCGACGTCTGTGTCAGGGCCACCGCAACAACAACATTCAGACAGCGATAACAACAAAAGCCCAAAGACAAATCTTGTCTAGCTGCCGTCTGGGTCGTCGGCTAAGAGAGAATAGAGGAATGTAAAGTACACAGAGATGAGTGCAGCACACTGGCGATAGAGATAGCAACAGCTGAATGGAAAGAGATAGTAATCAGCTAGCCGGGAAGTGGAAAAGTCTAACTCGCTCCACTCCAATCCACACTTCACGGTGTGTGTGCGGTGCATAATTAAAAAACCATTTGGGCAACGTGGTTCAACTACTTTCGGATTTATATTGTGTCACTCAATGCAAATGCAGCAGACGGTGTAAAATTCGTTGCATTTCAAATGCGTCGACACAAGAACAAAAAGAACAACAACAACAGCGTGAGGAACAAAAAGGAAAAAGCGTCGCATTCACAAACATTCAAAAGGAATCAACAGACTAGAAGAAGTGCCTGTAAAACTTTTGCTGTCTTCTGATAAATGTTAGAACTTTGGCAGACATCACTTTAAAACTGTTAGTAGCGAATGTCCGCTATCTAAGCGATATTTTCCACTTGACGGGAATATATCACCAAGTGTTAACTATCAGCTTATTATATCTTTCTTACTAAAGTTTAGTAGCAGTCTTTTCTTGTTTGCCTCAGAATTATTCCAAATGAAGTTATCAATATTTTATTTATTAATAAGCAGCTTAATTCACAGCTTCGCTAGCTTGGCATTTTCATATGAATATTTTGAATTTTGCTTAATTTGCTATTTAGTTGCCAGCAAATTGACTTGCAATGCGCCAAACTATGTAGTATTAATTCATAAATGCAGCAAAACTATTTAAAGCACGATAGAAACAAGTAAACAATTTGCTTTTAATATGCTTTGAACTAAATCTGACAAAAATCTCAGAAGATCAAGTTAAGCAGAAGAAGATGTTGATAGTTAAACAGAAGAAGTTGCTAGTTATCACTAGGAGTAAAGCGGAAGAAGTTGCTCGAATGCAAGAAAACGAAAATGTCTAGCAGAAGACGATGCTACTTTTGAGAAATACAAAAGTAAAGCAGAAGACGTTGCTCGAACGCAAAGAGACGAAAATGTCCAGCAGAAGACGATGCTACTTTTAAAAAGTATAAAAGTAACATAAAGCAGAAGCAGTTGCTAGATAGAACAAGGAGTAAAGCAGAAGAAGTTGCTAGTTGACGCAGAGAGTAAAGCAGAAGACGTTGCTCGAATGCAAGGAAACGAAAATGTCTAGCAGAAGACGATGCTACTTTTAAAAAGTATAAAAGTAACATAAAGCAGAAACAGTTGCTAGATAGAACAAGGAGTAAAGCAGAAGAAGTTGCTAGTTGACGCAGAGAGTAAAGCAGAAGACGTTGCTCGAATGCAAGGAAACGAAAATGTCTAGCAGAAGGAGATGCTACTTTTGAGAAATACAAAAGTAAAGCAGAAGCAGTTGCTAGAGAGAACAAGAAGTAAAGCAGAAGAAGTTGCTAGTTATCACTAGGAGTATAGCAGAAGAAGTTGCTCGAATGCAAGAAAACGAAAATGTCTAGCAGAAGACGATGCTACTTTTGAGAAATACAAAAGTAAAGCAGAAGACGTTGCTCGAACGCAAAGAGACGAAAATGTCTAGCAGAAGACGATGCTACTTTTAAAAAGTATAAAAGTAACATAAAGCAGAAGCAGTTGCTAGATAGAACAAGGAGTAAAGCAGAAGAAGTTGCTAGTTGACGCAGAGAGTAAAGCAGAAGACGTTGCTTGAATGCAAGGAAACGAAAATGTCTAGCAGAAGACGATGCTACTTTTAAAAAGTATAAAAGTAACATAAAGCAGAAACAGTTGCTAGATAGAACAAGGAGTAAAGCAGAAGAAGTTGCTAGTTGACGCAGAGAGTAAAGCAGAAGACGTTGCTTGAATGCAAGGGGACGAATATGTCTAACAGAAGAAGATGCTACTTTTGAGAAGTACGAATGGCACGGTAAAGCAGAATAAAAAGCTTGTGTGCGAGAGCAAGCGAGCGCGCAATAGCGATTGCCAAATGATGCGTTCGCTGATCGTGTCTCTCACACACATACGTATTAGAGTAGATATTTGTTTGTGTGCATGTGTGGAAATTTCTCGAGGTGGATTTTCCTTTAGCCTCGTCGCCGATGTTGTTGTTGTTGCTGCTGCCAAATAGAGCACAACAACAAAAGTGTGAGAGAGATCACTGACACGCACATCGATTCACAAATGTTTGGGTGTATTGGTGAACGGTTTGCTTGCAAGAGAATTTAATACGTTAATTCAATAAAAAATGAGATTCTATAAATGCACTTGAAGATTAAATCATGAAAATATGGCGTCTAATCGGGCGCTCAAGTAATTTTTTTTTTGTGCATTTTTAACTGTCTCCCTAATTAGTGCTATTTTATTATTATGAGTTCTTTCCTTTGTTTATAATTCCCATACAATTGATAGTAATGCTGACTTTCTTTTTGTTTATTATAATAATAATTTAAAGCAAAATTGTTTTTTACATAAACAATACAAATTCAATGATGTAGTTCTTTTAGCTAAATTATATTATATTCTTAGTAACATTTGCCTTTGGAATAATTTTTTTGTATGCTATTTATTTGGTTAATGTTGTTTCTTATTATTTTTATTCATGCCTCGGAAATTTAGTTTCCAATAAAATTAATGGTAATTGCTAACATTCGGTTAATTTTTGCTTATTATAATTTTTAAGACAATGTATTTATTTTTAGCTTAGCTATTGTCTATATTTGCCTTAGGTGAGATATTGCCGTAGTTCGTTCAGCTAAATTATACTGACCATATTGCGGCAACAGTTTCTTTGTTTCTTTGTAATATTTCATTTGCCTTTGGGCTGTCCAGGTGCTGTCATTGGCAGCAGCCAACCTGGTGGCATGGCAATGGTTTACGGGCTAAACTCTTTTAATTAAATTTAACATAACGAAAAATTGGCAATATAAAAGCTTAGTTCAAAAGTGGAAATCTGCAGCTGATGAAGGGTGCTGCTGCAGTGTCGAGTGGCAGCAACAGCAAAGATGACAGCAGTTGCCACAGCAGCAACAACAGCAGCAGCATCAAGACTTTGTTGCCACTGAGTGTTGCCTGTTGTGGCCCCGTTCGTCACTTAAGCACAGAAGCCACAGCCACAGCCAGAACCAGAGTTGTTGCATTTGCTGCAGCTTTGCTGTAGCTCCACAAAGGCTACGTGGAGAACAGGGATGGGGCAAGCTGAGGATGAAGCCTTCGCCTCAGCCCCAGCTTCAGCCTCATTCTCAGCCTCAACCGAAATGCCAAACCGCACGCTAACAAGCTAGCAGCATGGGCTAAAAGTGCGCTTGACGGGGGTAGCTTGGCTTGAAAATTAGTTGGCAGCATTGTGGGCGAGAGGTAATTGCAGCATCAGCAAGTGCTCGCAACAATATGGCAGCCAGGACATTGAGGCGGCTGTAACACTCTGTGACCCACACGCACAATGCAACAGCAAAACAATTAACAGATTTCAAAGCAAAATGAGGGAGACGACGGGTTAGAATGTGAGAGAGAGAGCAAGGTTTGATTTGGTCTCTGCACCGACATCTCATGCATAAATCATCTGGCAGAATTTTAATTCCGAATGTCAAACTGACATAACAAAGCTGGGCGAATAGGCAAACGCTTCGCTCGTTTGGGTCTAGGGATTTTTGCCTTCGATTTTCGCTTCTGACATGTTGGTATTCAAATTGCCGTTTGTTAGGCCCGTTTCAGAACCAGATAGCCAGACTCCGATCCAATCCGGTCTCAGTTCCAGGTGCAGTTTGCAATTGTTGCCTCGTCTATGTCTTTGGACAGGATAATAATTGAATTTCAAAGGCAACGATGACAATGACAGCAAAAAGTCAGCACACATTCAGTTGCACACTCGTAGTTGTAGTTTGTAGTTCTAGTTGCCACAGCAAAGTTGCCACAAAATGCCAGATTATGAATTTATCAATGTCGCAGGTTTATTGAAATTGATTTCCGCTCTTCTGAGGCAGTTGCATTTCCGTTTCCGTTGCACAACACGAGTTCCTGTTGTCTCTCTTGTTTGCCCCTTCGCCAAACATGTCGACTTGCATTTATGCAAATAACACAAGCACAAACGATGCGACTGATAGAAGGGAGCCACAACAAAGTCATGTATAAGTTTATTACATTTGCTCATAATTGATTGAGGAGCTTGGCGCGGAATGGAACATGGGAAGGGAGCAGTTCATTACTCCATATTCATTTGCATTAGATCAAGTTAAATTTTCTAGTTCTTTAGCTTTGTAAATTTTCCATTTTTCATTTCTATATTCAATTTGAAATTCTCGATCTGGAATTTAACTAGCAATCGAATGCCATTGGTTGCATGTCTGGAATAGCTCTCAAAATGTTGAGACTAGACACAATTTTCAATTTCATTTCGTTTTGCATAATCGTAAGGTGTTTTCATTCAATTCAATGCTGCAGTTTGGAGCCCATAAGAACTTTTCTAAATTCCTTTGAGGGGCGACTTTTCCTTTGTTTGCTGCTTGTCTCCCTTGCCAGAGTCGAGTCTAGTCGAGTCTGTCTGGCCATGAAAGCAAATGCATCATTAGCAAAAAGGACTGAAATTATGAAATGACTTAGTATTTCAGAATCGAGAATTCTTTGGAGTGTCTTTTTGGTATTGTAAACGCCGACAGCACATTATTAATTGCACAGTCTCCCATGGAATACTTGCCTTTATTACGCTTCCTGTCTTTCTGTCTGTCTGTGGGTCTCTCTCGATGTCTGACGGTCTGATTGCACAGCACAAACAATGGATTGTGCCTTTGTTGCCATTAAGTAAGTAGGCTTACTAAGTTGTAGCTGCATCAACAATTCATTGTTCAATTTTAAGCGTATTTCAATTGCGAAACTGCGCGTCCTTACACCCTTTCGCTGAGGCAGTAGCAATGTCTATGAGTGCCATAAGTTTTATTATTATACTTTGGAAACATTGCTAATTAAATAAGTTAACAACTTTTAAGATTTTCCAACTTGAATTGATTGTTCGTAGTTATTTTAATGTGAGAAATATACTCCCAATTTTTAAAATGGTCTTCAAACTAAACAATATATTTATTACAAACTCTTTGACAATGATTCGTGGATATTTAATTCAAAATTCAAATAATTCAATTAATTGTTTCCGAATTTATTCAGACTATTTAATTTTTTATTCTAAATTAAGAATATTGTTCATTTATTACAAAAAATAAAACAAATTATGGTATTTTAATCTGAAATTGAATATTTTCCATTTCCAAATTTCTTATTAATAGATTCAAATAAATCAATTTATTTTTCTAATTTGTATTGGCTGATTTTGAAATAATTAAAAAAATTGGTAATGCATTGCAAAAGTAAATTAAAAAGCATGGTATTTTAATATTAAATTCAATTTATATTCAATTCAATTATTTGTAATTTGTAGTCCATGAGTTTCAAATTCAGTTTCAGAAATTGTATCAAAATCAATCTTCCATATGTACAATATTCTTATAACCAGATTTAAATGAAACAATTTTGTTTGCCTTTTGTACAGCGTATACGTGTGTCGGGTATGCTCTAAGAAGGGTGGGAGTTCGTCAGCTGCTTTTCGTTATTTTTTTATAGCTTACTTTTGAGCGCAACCCGCTTGCTGCTGACATTTGTGTTTTGTCACGACAAAGCCACAAAAGCAGAGCGGAAGACAAAGTAAGAAATAGATCATTGGAGACTACACAAAGAGAGGGAAAAATACAGAAGAAGGAAGCAAGTCGCTCACACACATTCCACTCGTTGCGACTCAAGTGCAAATAAGCAATAAGGCGTCAAGTGTGTAAATCATTTGCCATTTTCAATTTTACTTCAACTTCAACCACAGGCAACAACTACAACAACTACAAGAACCACTCACTGCGAACAAGGTGAAGTTGACCAGAAAACCGCCCGACTCTCGAAATGGCAGCACCGAGATGGAAACTTTCGGTGGCAACCGGAAAACATCACTTGGGGCTGGACTCCATCGCCATATGGCCAATGGCTACTTGTGCTTTCAGAGCACTTGTTTTAGTTGTCTATTATGCACTTCTATGCATTCCTACATCCAAATGCTTGTGCGAGTGCGAGTGCGAGTACTCGTAATTGTGCTTAACATGAACTTTTACTACTTAAAGGCTCCCTTTGCTTGCCCCCAATTGCTGCTGCTGCTGCTGCTGCTGCACACACATCAGATGTATATACTATATATATTCTATTTCAAAAATAAGCCTTTTCGTTAGTGGCATTGAGTGCTGTTTGGTTTCGGTTGGAATTGGTTTGTGTTGGGGTTGGTTCAGTTCCGTCATGCAGCTGCCACTTGGGAGCGCATATCCACATGCCTCTGCAATTGACGTGCTAACCAACACTGTCTGTGAGTACTTGAGTGTGTGTGTGTGTGTGGAGCATCTGATCTCTGCCCCTCGCCTCATTTGGAGAATGCAACGGGCGCCTCGATTGCTACTCTAATTTTCTCTACCCTTCTGCCCGGAGTCCTTGGAACAGACGTATTGCAGTTTTGCATATGTCCATTCTTTGTTCAATTGTTGTTGCTCTTGTTGCCTGTTTGTTTGGTGTTGATTCCCCAGCGTGTTTGTCTATTGTTATTGCTCTTGCCCAGCATTTTACATCAAACTCTCGTGCCGAGCTGCCCGTCTGTCTTTTGCTCAGTCTCTCAGTCTCTCTCTCTGTCTGTCGGTCCAACTGTCTAGCTGTCGCTTTGTTTATTTGGCGCATTTGTAACCAGGACACGGATGCAACTTTTGGGCCACTCCTATGCAAAATGCATGTACTCAGAGTTGTGTCTAAACTTTGGCCACCCTGAGATTTTGGCATGCGTAAAACCGACACACAAGCTGGGAAGCTTTAAAATAACATTGAAGTTGCTTTTGAGCCAGTTGCAGGCTGGGTTTGTGTAATTACGTCACAGCCTGCGAAAATATGACAGCTAAAAAATTAATTATTTGGGCCATAATTTGACCCCCAGCGTCAGAAAAAGTTGAAATCGAAAAATCGTGCGTCCCTTTGAAGTGCGCACAACACGAGCACGGGCCGCACAGCTGGAGGCCATCCGAAAGTTGCTTTATTTCCTACCTGTAATGTGCTGCCCGAGGCAGCAGAGCAACGCGCTACAAACATTTCGCATTTAAAAATTGTGCCTATTTTTAGTAATAATTACAACAAAAACATAAATATTCTGCTATTTACGAGCATGTTGCTGACCTGATGCCATCCACAGGAAATTAGGCTTGTTAGTTCAAAGTTTTTAATAGCGATTCCCAAAAATTTCAATTTATTTTCGGCCCGATATAAATTAACAGTATTATTTTACATTGATTTTCATACTCTCAAACGCCCTTACCAGTAAGAATAAATTATTAATGGTTTGCCTTTGCGATTCTTTGGAAATATATACTCAATTTTGACAGTATTTAGTTTGACTAACAAGTGCAATGCAATTATTTAATGATTTGATTATTTAAAATGAGTTTCGCCTTTTGGCTTAGTAAATAAATTAATAGACTGCCATCTAGATTAAAATTAAACGAAAGAATTAATTTACATGCATGATAATGCCAGGTGACGCCGATGCTAGACTACGTTGTACCCAGTAAGTCAACTAGTGAATTCCCATTGTGCATATTTGAATACATCAATTAATTTACAGAAGAGTTTTGCTGTGTCACTGTTGTCACAAATTATGTCTCATATCTGTCTGTGCTTAGACGCTGGCAGCCACCTTGTTTACAGGGTATAGAAATGCTCACTAACGCAATTAAGTGGAGCGTAGTGAAAAAGGAATGATAAGTAAACATGACAAGGCTTTTAAGTTTATTGCGCCAGCCAACTCTCATTTGGCTCATGCCAGAGCAAGGACATTTAACTACGCCATAACCTTCCTCCCCCTCCCCCTCGTCCTTAGTCCTGCCAATATGGTGTCCCGCTTGTGCCGTTCCCATGCATTAAGGGTGCACCGGCGCGTCGTATGCGAGCTGTGAGCGGCAGCTTCTCTTTTTTGTGTTTTCTATGGTTTTTCGCCATGGCGGGGGGATTGGAAATTGTGCACTTACTGTCACTTTTCATATGCAAAGCACTTTGTGTCTGTCGCTAATTTAATAATATGCAGCATTTTACAAGCGCTGAGCAGAGCAGACAGTCAAAATGTTTGCGGGAATGCTGTCGACCAGTGTTACAAAGTGTCCAATTAAATGATTTTTACTCTGTCGTTAGACTAACCGTTGAATGCGAATGGTGAATGTTCTCTCATGGACCACCTGGTCTGCCACTCTTCATTCCGTCTCCGTGTCCGTCCCGCAGCCACTCGCGATTTTTCACAGTCAGTGCATTTTGCAATAAATATCCGAAATTGCAATTGGCAAACACACACGCAAACTATTTGGCAAGCATTTTGGCTACGGAAGTTGTGAAAAATCGTTGACAAGCGACAAAACACTTGACAGCGTCAGCAGCCCAAGGAAAAGCACCAACAAAAAATCGAGCCAAAAAATGTCACAGTCGGAAAAATATAGAAAAAGACAAAAACCAAAGCCAAATCACAGTGGGCTACAGCGACAGCATGTGAAAATACTTCAGTCTGAAGTGAAGAACTTCGAAATTCCCTATAGCACATAATTATTGTACATTATTAATTTAATTCCAATTTAATGTGTTTTCGAAAGTAGATTCTTGTACCTATTTGAATCCTTGATAGATGTTGAGTAATATTAAAAGAAAGGTAGATGAGATTTAATGTAATTGTTATTTAACTTTAATAAATTTAAAATTTAATATAAAAAGTTTTTCAATTAACATTTATTTTCGATAGTTGTTTTGTTAGATTTGATAAAGTAGAAGTATTCTTTAACTTTAACAAATTTATAATTTAACCTTAGAAGAGTTTAAAATTACATTTATCTGGCTTAATATTTCCTTTGTTGTCATCCCCAACTCTTCAAGGATGCAGGGTATTACAAGAGAAAACGGCAAAAGAAACACACGGAAAAAATGGCAGAACGTGTAAAAATTTGTGGTGCAAGCAAAGCCGAAAAAGGTGCAAAAAATGTGTAAATGTGCAATCAAATGAAAGAAAACCAATAATCGAAAAAAATGCCAATGCAGCGCACACAACTTAGGAATTATTGGCTCGCTGCAGGGGTGCAAAGGATGCGCGTCGGAGGGGAGCAGTGGCAGTGGGTGGCTGTAATGGAGAAGAGGCTGTGGACAAGGGAGGGGGGAAGGGGGATGGCAGCAATTGCAGTCAGGCAAGAAAATGCACTAAATAAAACATGAAATAGCTGAAAATCGAGCATGTGAGCAGAGGCACGTGGCAGGTGTGTGTATTTGTATGTGCGAGTGTGTGTGACAAGAATTTCGGCTATAAATTGTTGTCACAATGTAAGTGCGAGCAAGAGAGAGGGAACGAGAGATCGAGAGAGAGAACGAGAGAAACAATAAATCAAGTTGAGTTGCGTAAATTGCAAACAAAAAGGGGGCGCATCTTCGAATTGCGCACTCAAAAAAAGACAGAAACAGAAGAGGAAGCGGAAAGAAAAGCTGAACTCGAGGGTTAAGCCCACACTATAAGGACTACTTATTGTTGAGATGCGTTCTTAAGTTGGAGCTAAGGTTGCTGCCGTGGCATTGTCTGGGCGAGAGAGAAAGTCCAAATGTCAAAATGCAAAATATTAATCATCATTATTTCAATCAACATTTATTAACATGGACTTTGCATTAGCACATAATGTATTTTGTGCCTTTGACCTTTACCCAACTACCGGCTCTGTGGCTCTCTGTTGAAAAAGGGACCAACAAACAGACGTATCCTTTGCCGCCGTCGCACGCCACACGCACATTATATATCTATATAGAAGTGAGGCTAAACCACATTTTCAATTCGCCACAGGACAGTCAAGTCAAAAGGACCTTGCAGCTAACCAACACCCCTCTCTCAAGCACAAGCACACTCACAACCCTGTCACAGGCCATGGCCCGGCCGTTTGTCTTTGTAGCGTTGCCTGTCTGTGGTTACTGGAATTCCCCCGTCCCCCTCTTACTCTTGGAATGTGTGCATGGAGTATCCTTTGGCTTGTATGGCCGTCGTCGTCGTCGTTGCCAGCATCAGTCATTTGTCTTTTGTCATATTAATAATTCCCTTTTATTATTTTCACCATTACCGCACCAAAATATATATATAATGTGTTGCTGATGGCCATCCCCCATTATTGTCCCCAACCCTCTCAGATCCCCACAGTCCCTCATTATTCGACATTTATAATTTCTGGTTGTAAAGGTGCCGCGCATGCACCTTTTTGGCGCTGTTTTTTTCCCGATTTCCCGTTTTACCGCTGCTGTTGTGCTTTTTGCTGTGCTCTCATTAATAATAATAAGTTTAGAGGGGGCCCAGACCCTTCGCTTATCGGTGGCATTGTCTATGCTGGCGTTAGACAAAAACCCGCTTAATGCCATTTATTCCCATCCTTAAAAGTTAATCATCTCAAGCAGCGTCCTGCTCATCTCATTTTTTAATACGCACTCATAGATCATTAATATAAATTCCAGAATGACGGCAAGTAATATTAATGTCCCGCAACAAAAAAAATGCTGTCAAGTGCGCTGAGTTGAGTTGAATTGAGTTAAGTGCCGTCATTTTCCAACCACTTTTCAACCATTTTCCGATTGTTAATTGTTAGACGAATATAAATATGGCTGCAAGACTAAAGAACTCAACTATAGAAGTTTAAAGTTCTATCATAACTTTGCTATTTCTTTAAGAGTGTGAGTGTGTGTGTGTTGGGGAAAACTTTAACGAATTGTTCATTGTTCAATTAGAAAAGTTGAGGGCAATGTGAAGCGTTTTCACATGTTGTTGGCAGCTTCTTAAGTGCTTTGCAGATGCAAACATTTGAAAAACATTACGAAATCTTTGGCACAAAAGGATAACATGTGAGCGAAGAAGGAGAAAGTTGCAAATCTACTTGGAAATACTTGGAATACGTTTATTTGATTAGCTTTATATTTCGGGAGACCAAAGACAATTTGGCTAATTCAAATCAAAAGCAAAACCACAAAAACACATACACACACACTCAATGACATGACGCACAGACAATCAAGTGGCATCAGCCGCAGCACACAAGTCAAGTAAAATGATTTGCAATTATTATTGTTTAATAAGTGCATAAGCCGACACTTATCCGACCCAAAAGACACAGAGACTTCATAACAAATGCCCTTGATGCCCGTCGCTGTTGATGTCGCACAAGTTTGTGGCAAGAAGCCGTCTCAAAAGCAACAGAAGCTGATGCTGATGCTGTTCCTGAAGCCAACAACAAAAGAATTTATATGCTGGGGTAGCACAAATTATCATAAGATGGCAGCATTTTTGAGTGTCTACCCAAAAACGAGCCACACCCAGAGAAGCCAATTGTTGCTTCGAGTGGCATAAATCCGGGCGGCACTCGAAGCTCGCAGTTCGCAGTTCGCTGCTCGAATCTGAAAACTCGTCTTTAGGCAAATGATAAATTGACAAATTTATTTGGGTCAAAGCGTGCCGCATTCATCATAATTTGCTCTCGCTTCTGCTTCTGCTGGCCCCGTTGTGCCAGCTGGCCAAGAAAATTGAAAATTTTTGAAATGGGCTCAGTCTGTGTGGCACTTGGGTAGTATTTTTAATGGAGTTTACTTGGGGCTAACACTAACAACTAAGCAAGACTGACACTTTTGGCTAATGCACATATAATGAGCTTAAGCCATGCGAATGCCAAGGCTTTCACTCTCCATCTGCAACTCGCTTCACCAACTGGACCTCGCTCTGATTCTGATTCCGATTTTAGGTCTTGGCTCTGGGTCTGGGTCTGGGACTCTGGTCTCAGGTCTCTGGGTCCAAATGCGAGCCTCCAGCGTTCATTTGCATAATTAATATTGATGTACTTATGTTGTGCTGCTTCGAGTTCGTTGTTTTGTCATTGTTTATTTATTGTGCCAGTGCCAAATGAGCAACATCCACCTGATTGAAGTTTGCCAGGCAGCGAGCGTTGTTAGTATACAGAAGCAGTCAGAGAGGAAGAGACAGCGTCAGAGAATGAGAGCGAGACAGAAGTGGAACACTCTGTACAGCTTATCGTTGATGCAACAACAATGGCCAGAAATTGCAAGTCGATTTCAGTGTCTGCAAATGCAATTGTTGCAGCTATTTATGAATAATGCAAAACATTTTCAATTTGCAAACAGACCAAACGGTGTACTCCCATTTCTCAGAAGATAGACAAATATATGTACATTAATTTTATGTACTGTCGAATTTTCTTATTGCATATTTGTGAAGTGGTCCATTGAACGGTGAAGCTTAAAATAAATGCATTATGTGAGTAATTTAATTTGACTGCTGTCAATTGGAGTTAAAGATATCTATAGGAGATCGTAATTGTTCCCTTTGTATAATAGTCAAATATAATATGGAATTTAACTCATCAATTATCAACCACATTTTCCAATATCAAGCTTTGGATACGGCTAATTTCCCTGAGATAAAGTGGCACATTAATTGACAGAAGTAAATGATAAACAGGTAGAGAACAACAGTCGCTCGATTGTGAGATACCCTCTAACCACATTGAGAGAGTGGAAAACACTTTTGTGAAATGTTGAAAATATATGCAAAATAAACCAATTATTACAAAGTAAATTTTTGTTATAAAATTACACCATTATGTTGAAAATATTTTATGTATGCTCGTAATTCGATTTTATTCTCGTAAGAAAATAACAAAGGGCTTAAAAGAATTTGCTCGTATACGATTAGTCTCTATATAGTTTGTATGCTCTGTATGGGGTCAGATATGCGTCGTAAATACATTTCTTGTTGACAATAGGTAGAGGATAAATTTATTCGAAATGTTTACTTTAACATTCAACTTCATAAATGTAAACTTAATAGATCTGATTTGGGTTTACTAGTGAAATGCCATTGACATTATTATTAAAACGGAGAAAGGCTTTATTGTTTAAGTTATACTAATATCCGTTAAATGAAAATATATAAAATATAACTAGTAGTCTTTTAATATGGCTAAGAAAGAGAGGAAAATGATTCCTTACTGACCCATTTTACAGAGCTTTGTGCGCACACTTAAATGTGTATTAAATTTATTCGAAATGTTTACTTTAACATTCAACTTCATAAATGTAAACTTAATAGATCTGATTTGGGTTTACTAGTGAAATGCCATTGACATTATTATTAAAACGGAGAAAGGCTTTATTGTTTAAGTTATACTAATATCCGTTAAATGAAAATATAAAAAATAGAACTAGTAGTCTTTTAATATGGCTAAGAAAGAGAGGAAAATGATTCCTTACTGACCCATTTTACAGAGCTTTGTGCACACACTTAAATATGTATTTGTTGTGTGATGTTTATCGTGCTGCATTTGCTTTGCTACGGGTATTAGCCAATCAGGTGTGAAACACAACTTTGTTGTGCACGGGCTTTGTGATTATAATACAACAATGGACGGAACACGAACCTATTGTTGTGCAATGCCAGAGAAATGGTGGCATTTGTTTTTGTAATCACACTTGGACACACTTACCTGGTGACAGCTCCTCGGTAATCCCTTGAATGGTGCGCGTGAACAGTGTCAACATGAGGACACTGGCCAACAGCAGCCATTGGCGTTGCTGCCACACATGTGCATGTTGTTGCTGTAGCTGCTGCTGCTGGTGATGCACTTGTCGAGTTGTTTGCATTGCTGCTGCAGTTGTTGCTGCTGCCACGCAGGTGACTGCCACTGTTTGCTCTCTCTCGCACACTCTTTAATGTCGGCAAGCAGTTGAGCTTATATAACTACAGGATTGTTTCGATAGTGTTGTCCGCTCTGTGGCACCTGTAAAAGAAAAAGCAAATAGTTAAGAAAGCAATCACGCTTCTGCCATTAGCCAAATGCAAGTGCGACTAACAACACTATTAGGAGTTCTCGAGTCGTTTTGCTTGTATGCCAAATTGACTGTTAAGGTTGTCCGTTAAAAACAAATCACTTTTTTTTAGAAACATATGTTCATGCAAAACAAATGCATTTAATTGCTATTTAATTTGACTAAACACTTCAAAGAAAATCTTTTAGTAAATACAAAACATTTTGTTATTAAAGTAGTTAAACGAAAAAAACATTATTAATAGCAAAACCTATAACTTATCCTATTAAATATTTAGCAATGTTATTTCAAACGAAATTCTTGACTGTTGAGAAAGTACAACAGACAATCACAATAAACAAAACACTTTATTAACAGTAAAACATTGTTTTCCTAATGATAACCAATGTTTCACGAAGTTTATTTCATTGCTATTAAATTTTCCCAAGCAAAGAAAATCTTGAAGTAAAAATACACATTGTTGTTAATAATTAAGTAAAGTGTCAATGACAACTGCAATAAACACAAAAAACAATTCCAATAGCAACACCTTTATATTGTCGTTTCTAATATATTTCTTATTGAGCATCAAAATGTTATACAATTATTCAACATTTAATGAAATGTTTTAAAACTTGACTTTAGATAAAGTAGAAATAACAATCACTTTACCAGCTTTTTAATATTTTTCTGATCATTTTCCTTAATCCTTATCAATGTTTTCTAAAATTATTTAAACTTCAATAAAAGCATACGAAGTAGCTTAAAATGAAATACTTGACATTAGTTGTTACAGATTCAATTTATCAATAAGTAATAAGAACAAGTTGTAAAATTAGTAAATTACAAACTGAAAACATCTTCATAATGAATTATTTATTCTTCAATGGAGAAAAATCTTCAATGCTATACTGAGAGAAAGCTCATGAGGGTGAGTTGGAGACGCGTCTCGCATTTGTTGGACAATTTGCCTGGCGAAGATGAAGTCAAATCATTAATATTTTCAACGTTGACTATATTGACAGGCCGCGTCGTCGTTTTGTCTGACGTGCATAAAATCAGACCCTGTGCGTATCCGCGTTTTGCAGTTGCTGCTGCTGCTGCTCCAGCTCCAGCTCCAGCTCTCGGGCAAGCAGACACATCATTCACAGAGGGACCGCGCGCCGCAAAGTATGCAACGTCATGCGGCGCTGCGGTGCGTTTCATCATGGCGATGGGTGCGCGAACTGAGCTGGAACTGGTAATGGTAACAGTCAACGAGCAGCGGGCAGGGGGAAGCGGTGGACGGTGGACAACGGGCAACGGGCAACATCACCGTTAGCGTTGCTCGTGGGCGCGCTGGGGCTACACGTCAAACACATTCATCACAAGTGCCAGAGTGACAGATGGCAAATGCGCCTACAGCTGCTTCGCTGCTGTCTCTGTCTCTGTCTCTCTCTGCATCTCACTGGCTCTCTCTGTCTCGCAGAGTGGCCTGCTTGGCCTTATGTCATTCGCAAGGGCAAAAGGACAAATGAAAATTTTCCAATTATTGCAGACACTCACTTGGCCACGGCCGCAACGTAAATTTAACGCTTTAAACTGACGCCATTCGCCCATTTTTCATGCAGCCTGCCGAAATCTAAATTTTAAATGAACGCAAATCATTTGTCAACGCTCTCGAATACCCTATATACTCGTATAGCATCACATATTCTTCAGCTGCACTTTTAAAGCCAATCCCTTTGGCTTTTGTGTCTAAAATGTCAGAAGTGTCAGCGACATTGGACGACGAACTCAGATGGAACTTAATATTACTCTGGCTAAAAATAAACAGAGTATTTGTGAAGGGTACAACAGCATAGTTGGCCCAATAAATATACAAAACAAGAACTAACTAACTCACCTTTTATTTTCTTATTGGTTTTTTCTCTGGGTTTTTCCCAATTCCTGCAGCGAATACTGGGTTAGATTAATATTGCTTAAATATCCCCATAGTACTCTATTTTTAATTTAAATTTGAAATTATTAATTTATTCTTTTTCTATTTATTTTATATTAATTTAAAAATCGAAATTCTAAATTTCTCCAGCTTGTAAACGAATATAATAAGTTTATCAAGGCAAGCAACCATATGGGATTGTTGGCTATGGGAACAGTTTAGATGATCAGTTGCAGATGAATCGAAAGTTCTGTTTGAAAACTAACTACAGGGTATCTGCCATACGGACACCTAACAAGTTTAGCAGACTTTTCACAGTTCCCAGTGACGCGGCAGTTGATCAAAAACGCATTTTGACTGTGTCAGCGTCAGCGGGCACGATTTTAATAAACGTAATGTGGCCACATGTGCGACTGACATGATTTGGCATTATCGCAGGATAACTGAGCACCGAGCACCGAGCACCGAGTATAGTATCGCACAGACTACCATATGTAGTAGATATTTAGAAGTATGTTGCATAGTGAAAGCGAGAGGAATTGGGGCGAGGATTGGCTTTCCATTTTGCTGATGTCGTTGCGAGGGTCAGGCTTTTGGATTTTGATAAATATATTTTAGATTTTGAACATCTTTTGCTGGCAGGCAGCATATGCTGAGTAATTACATATACATACACTTCATATACTTGCTGGGAATATTGATTGAATTTGAGCTTTATTTGCTGGCTTGGCTTCCCATATGCCAACACAAAGCATAGAGCAAGCAAAAACCGCCCCATAAAAGCCACTTTCATTTTCACATTTTCACAAAGTGTTTAGCTAGAAACTTTCGCTAATATCGAATGTAAAACCACGTGAGTGTGTGTGTGTGTGTGTGTGTGTGTGTGGCAAGTTTTACGAGCGCCTGTTAACCGCGGGTATTTACACTAAGTCTAATGAAATGTTTAACAAGCACTTTGCTGTGCGCAAATCCCAATGACCCATAATATTAGCATAAAATCACTTGGCAGCCGAGCGAGGGGCGGGCTAAGGAAAAATCCAGCACTGCCCTCTTGTCCCGGCTCCTGTGTCTCATAAATAGTGTGCCAGCCAACCAGAAAGTGTGTGTGTGTGTGTGTGTGTTGCTACTTGGTTAGTCTGCTGGCGTTGCATGCCACGCCTGAGGGCCTCAAGCAAAATGCTCATTTAAATTGCGCACTTTAAAGTTTAGGACGAGCGTGAAAGGCTTAACGAAGCGATCCACAAACTCTAGACTCGTACTTTATATCTCTGTATACCGGACGAGTACATCAGCATCAACATCAACATCAGCATCAGCATCACCATCCGAATCCGCATCCACATCCGCATCAGGGTCTGCCTATGCAGGGACCGAGTGGGAACCGAGTGTTGGTGTATTTTCAATTTGAACGCATAAATTTTTATGTTGGCCATACTTTATTTACTGTACTGGGTGCGTTCTCTTTCTTTTCTGTTTCAGTAGTCTGTCTCGCTCTTGCACTACGCTGTTTGTTTCCACAAAATAAATTACATTAAAATTCTAAGCCATCAGCCGCTGTGGAAATTTATTTTTGCACATTATCCGCTTGCCGCAAATTGTATTTATTCCGCAGTCTGCGCTCTGCGTTTGCTTCCGGCCAGCAAAATAACAAAATAACAACACAACAAAACAACAGCCAAAAAAGCAACAACAGCTGCTGACGTTTTAGTGGCACTTACTCTCAACTGCTGTTGCTGTTGTTGTCGCTGTTGCTGTTGCTGCCACTGACCAAAGTTGTAAAGTATCCTTCAAGGCAATTAGTTTATTTGTACAATTTCATTTCATTTAGGCGGTCGGAATTTTAATGCATTTCATTAAGTTTCTGTGTAAATTTTACACTTTCATTTGTTACACCAAAAAGGACTAAAACGGCACAGACAATCAGAGATGGAAAGAAAGACAGCCTGCGGAAAATAACTGGCGAATCGGATGTCTAATAAACCTAAAATTACTGTTGACTATAAATTTACTTATTTTACATTTGTTATTCTGGAAAACTTGTGGAGGAAAAATTTAAGAATGCAAACAAACATAAACGTAAATAAAAACGAAAACTTAAAACATTTATTTGTTTAGCCGTATTAAGTGTTTGTGGCCTGAAAGGTAAAAGAATCGCCATGCATTATTCTAATATACTATTTATTGTTGAATACACGAAATGTAAAATCTCACTGCCGTATATGCAATATAGTCTTTATGTACTTAAAATGTTAGTACTTACAACTTTTCAATAAAAGTGTAAGTATTAAAATCTAAATATCATGGAATATAAATAAAATAAAATTCACAGATTCCAAAGATAAAATTATTTTATTTTCTTTACCTAGAAGCAGAGTCTATTTTTCAAATATTTAAAACCCACAAAGTAATCAATATATATTCGTTTATATTTTTTACTAACCTCGTTAATAGTTCTACATATTTTCAATAGAGTTTCTACCTAATGGAAGTAATTCAAATTATGATTTATTTTAAATTTTATTTTATTATTAATATATGTAATATTATTTACTTCTGTAGTAAATATATTTTAATATGTCTTAAAGAATTTCTACCTAATATAATAATATTATTATTATGTATATATTATCATTTATCATATCTCTAAATTTCTTTAATAAAAATTAAAAAAAAAACTAAATAAATTTATATGTATATGTATATTTCTTAAGAATTGCATATCAATTGCAGAACCAAAACATGGAACAATAGAACACATTGTAAACTCAGATGTTTGGCGTGAATTTTATTTGCAAAGACGCACACAAACATATGTATGCTGGAAAATATGCATAGACATGAATGTTATGTCAAAATACATAACACTGTTAATGTTGGCAACGTTTGATAAAAATACCTTCATAGAAAAGATTCAGGATTTCATATATTTTAAACTTTCCCATAGCAGCACACATGTGTAAGCACGCACACTCTCACAGATACACCTACACTCTAGCACTCAAGTGTGTGTACATACACAGAGGTAATATTTATGCAGGATTTGCACACATTTAATGCATAAATTAACTGCATTGCGATAATCTTACCTTCGCTCACTTGTAATCCTTTTTGTTTATTAACAAATGTCGCAGCATAGACGAAGCGTTGAAAATTTCATTTAATGTTTTGGCAGTGCAGAAAAAATGTAAACACAATTTGGTGTAATACACAAATAGAAGGGACACAAAGAGACGCGTAGAGCGCGCCGAGCGACTCTCTGATTTTGTTCCTGAGTCCTGAGTCAGAGGACTCTGATTAAGGCACTATCAGCACTTTTGGCCATTCAATTTCATAGTTTACACGAACAACACTAATCAGTTAACTAACTTAATTGAATTTCTTAATGTTTAATTTGGTTTTCAGCATACAAACAATATACACGAAAAATCCACAACCGCACGAATTTCGATGACAGACGGAGAAGTCGATGCGCTCTCACTGCGTGTCCTGTTCCATTCCGCAACGTTTCGTCCTTGCTGGGAGCGAGAGAGAGCCTGCGAGAGCGAGCCCAAGAGCACAGAGAATACAGCGCAGCTGTTTCGATATGATTGTTCTGGGTTCAGTTCGCGGAACGGGGGTGGGAAGCGGCATTTGGCAACTGTCAAAATGACAGCTGCTCAGCTCAAGGGTTTTATGTTATGCGAATGCCAAACTGCGCAGACGCTTCGCTCGCCAGCTGTTTCAGTGCCACAACGTTCCATTCGCCAGACTGGCAAAAGGACGATGTTTGGGCTGTCAAGGGTTGTTGAGCATCTCGCATCCTGCATCTCGCACCCCTGGCAACCGCTCCGATACCGACAATTACCTGGAGAATTGGCATTAGCCCATTTTCGTTGCGTTATAAATTGCGATTGTCACTTTGGAGCATTTTGTGTTTGTGTGCGGACTGAGGTTGGTGGTGAGGTGCTGCTCCTCGCTGCTGTGCCCGGCTGTCTGTCATACTGAGCAGCACTGGCAGTGCACATTGTGCCCAGAGGGTGTCTGGGGGTCTGCTCCTTCGATGCTATGACTTTCATTTCGTTCGATTACATGTCCGACCTCCCACCTCCCCTACTCGACACCCCTTTGGCCCACACACTGCTCTTGCTGCTTATGCAATTACATTTAACTTTGGTGTAGCTGAAGATGAGACACGAGCTGAAGCTGCTGAAGCTGCTGAAGTGGGGGGCCAAGGAGCTGCGTTGCCTGTGACATGGAATTAATTTTCGATTTTATTGTCAGTTTGTCAACTGTTTAGTTGTTGTTGCTGCTGCTGCTGCGCCTGACTTTGATTTAATTGAAAATGCATGAATATGCAATTTTTAGATGGTATAAACTCGTAACTGCCACTTTTTATAGCCGGGGACTCATTGAGTTGGAAGTGCTCAAAATTTTAGGTTTTATGGCCCATTTCGGTCCTGTCAACATACCCTAGATTTATCTGACTTGAATTAGAAACACGCACACACATTAACATATGCCAGTTTATCCAACAGAAATTCACATTAAAACACACAAGTCATATACAAATAGATATATATATTTTATTATTTTTATTTTATTAACATGAGTATGTGGGAGGATTTTATTAAGTGCTTCAAGAAAGGCCGCAAGATCAAGGGCTGCGCAAAGGTCCAGATTCAAGAGCTTTTCAAGCGAGTTCCTCCGGGTCAGCGCAAGAATTTAAATCAGTTTGCCCACAAACATGGTGAATACATAGAGTAAGTTCTATTAGTTCTCTCAGGCAATCAGGTAAACTGACTTATTTAATGAGATCTTTCCGAAGACGAGTGCGCAAATATCCAGATAAATTGCCCACAATCGATTGGAATTATTACAAGAAGAATGTGCGAGAAGAAATGGTTGATTGGGTGAAGGATTTCGAAAAAAAATATGACAAATTGGACAGCATGTATACAAATCGTCATTCCCTGATTGATTTTTCCAAATACTTTGGCGAATTGGAAAAGCAAACCGCGGAAGTGGAAGAGGAAGTTAAGAAATATAAACTGGAATCCGAGAAACGCATTCAACACCTGCAGAGCAAAATCCATGAGCTGAATTCTATGAAACCCTATACAGAAATGACCATGGAGGAGTTTTGCTTTGCCCATCCCAATGAGGCGCCCGATTTTATAAATAAGCCCACATTTTGGCCACACACTGCTGAGGAGAATTTGCCCAACGTGGAGCATGTGCATGAAGAGAAGAAAGTATCGGATAATAAACAAGATAAACCCGATCCAAAGAAGACGCCTCCAAAAGACTCTCCATCAGGCAGTGAGAAGCCAGAGAAGGGAAAAGATGTCGACTCTAAGAAGCCAAAAGAGACAGAGAAGGCAAAAGTGAAAGTAGTGGAGGCCCAACCAAAAGAAGAAAGTCAGATGGCAGAAAAGGTCACTGATTTGGCTTCTAAAGGATTTGAATTCGTCAAGGAAATGGGCGCAAAGGCACTCGTTGTCCTACAGGGTTTGTGGGAGAAATGGGAAAGTAAGCGAAAGCAGGTGGCGAAGACCGCTGAGGCCGAAAGATCGAAGAATGAAGCAGAGGATGCTGTAAAAATTGTTAACGGAGAGCCAGTTCGAAAGTTAGCTTCACCCGACATATGCAATAAGACCATTATTCGAGGCGAGGAAATGGCTGAGGCTGATGTCAAGGAGCATCACACCGACCTGAATATAGAATCTGACGATCAACAGGAGAAAGAAAATTGCAGGCGAAGGAAGAAAGAAGAGGCAAAGAGCAAAAGTTCGGTTTGCGAGGAGGAAAGCGAAACAATCTCTTGCGAGAATGAGAAGGGGGAACTAAAGTGTGAAAAGGACAAGAAGGTAGAAGAAATTTCCACAATTTGTTACCAAAAATATGAGAAGGGGAAACCGAGTCGTCTCAGTGCAGAGGAGGAGAAATGTTGCGAAGAAGCGGTAAAGCAGGATTGTGCCGAGATTTCGACAAAGCCAAGCGAAGATGAATGCGAGAAGGAGTTTAAGAAAGATGAGAACAAGTGCAAACCGGATGAGAAAGCTTCTCTTGACAAAACACAAGGGCCGATGGCATTTGCTGAACAACCAACAATTGCTCATGGGTCGCCTACTGCTAAAGACAATACCATAATAGGCATGCACCAGGAGTGTCTGACGGCGGAGAATGAAATATTTCTGGGATTAAACGCAAAGTCCGATACTGCTGAAAAGAGTAAATCTGAAGCATCCAATAAAAAAATGCCCGATGTTGCTGCAGCCTCCAAGCGGTTTGAAAAGGTTAGATTTGAAGCATCCGATAAAGAAGATAAACCTAGAGCTGAGCAGATAAAAGACGTAGTTCAACAGATGAAAGGTGATGCACTGAATAAGCTGGTTGGCAAAACTCCTTCTCCGCCAGTCGCCAAGGCTGAGAAAGATCGCCCAGATTCTCTAAATGACGTAATTGGAGCTGCGTTGGATAAAATAGTTACCAAAACTCCAGCTCCGATGGTTGTCAAGTCCGAACGAGATCGTCAAGACACCGACGAAATCAAATCAGTGGGAGATGCCAAAATGCAGAATGTGCAAGGAGATCCCGAGGAAATCGCCAGAAACATGTTCAAAATGGCCACAGGCGCTGCTCAACTGCTGTCGGATGCCAAGAAGAGTATTGAGAAGGTGCGCAGAGAGAATGCTGGCCAAATTGAAGTCTTGCAACATGCCTATGAGACAGCAGAAAAACAAGTTAATCTGGCCTTAAGTCAGGCCTATAGTGCTCTAGCATCGGCTAAAAAACTTGCACATCGCGCTCAAAGTACTCTGGAGGCTGACGAACAGAAACTTGTGGCCACCATCGAGAAGCACTCGATGTTGGCCAAGTTGTTGGCCAATCAGGCCGTGACCATGCAGAAAGAAATCGCCAAACTTCTCGCCGGCCTCAAGAGAAAACAATGAAACAATGAGTTCAGAGTTGTTCTATTTAAATGCCATTTAACATTGCAAGTTCGAACTGTTTGCATTAAATTTGCGGTTACATTTTGAAAGACCAAGCGAACTATGTGTGCTGCTCTTTAGTGGGTGGTTGCGAGGTGTTGCATGGCGACGTTGCATGGTGGTGTTGCATGGTGGGGTTTTGCTGTGCCACATATGCAAATTTTGTTTGGAAAGCTCAAGCAATAAATTTTGGCGCAAAAAGCTAAGCGAAATATCGAAACTTTTGCTGAGAGTGGCCGAAGCTTTGCGGTGAATTAGCCAAAAATTTCACTTTGGCCAAAAGCGTTACGTTGCGTTGCGATTGTGTGTGTGTGTGTGTGTGTGTGCGAGATAGGTGTGGGTGTGTCAGCTGGCCTAGTAGATTGCATAATTATGCAAATGTGTTGTTTTTGGGCATTCAAAGTGGCGCATTTGAAAGTGTTGCCTACTTGTTGACCCTCTCACTAACCGCCCCCTTCATTTCGCTGCACAATTTTCACAATCAAAACACATTTGCATAATTATACAAAGCACACTTCCTACACCTAAAAGTGCGAGTGCGAGTGCGAGTTTTTCTCCCTCCCGCATTTAATTCAAGTTTGATAGTTTGTTATAAGCTTTAAGCCGAAGAAGACCCGTTTTTGCAACACATCGAGGGCACTAGAACAATGGAATCGCTACAACAACGGCAACAACAGAAATGTAAATCGGGCTTTGTTTTATTTGTACTTTTATTTTTATTTGTATTCGGAAAAGTTTTGGGCTTTTAACAAGCCATATAAATTCAATTTGAGCCAAACTCCTTGATGAGCAAAGTAAGCTCTGAATTAGCATATCGCCTTAATCGATTTCATAGGTGACAAAAACATTTTAGAATGCCGCCTCGACAGAGGCGACAGTTAATTTACCTTTTGGGACAGTTTTCGTCTCGGCCATTTGCATATTTCGTTGACAAATTCAAAGGCTGTTTTGTGATTAGGCTAAAAAGGATTATTCATGAGCAGCTGAGTGCCCAAAATTGTGCTTAAAGCATATCGTTATCGTAATGTCAGCCAATATTCAATGGAGGGCTGAACCCAAGCTGCCATTTGGCAGCCCAATTTCGAATCGCAAAACTCTCAGTCTGAATTCAATGCCAAAAATGTTTAGATACAGACAAAGACAGCAGTCGGACAGACAGACAGACAGACAGACACATAGAGTTCTGGCTTATAGTTTTATGTTTTATGTGCAGCCTTGTTGACAATTGCCCGCTGTTTCTTGTTGCACTCTCGTCGCATTGTCGGAAATATAAAATATGGCCATTATGTTTATTGTTTTCGACCACAGAGAGAGAGAGAGAGATATAGAGAGTTGCAAGTCGCCTTTCGCTTGTCACTGGCAATTTCCAATTGAAATAGATTTTTTGGCAAATGCTTTCAGATTGTTGTGCGGCATTCTAGCCTTGGCTTTGGTTTCCTGTTTTTTTGGCAGCACTCCAGGCATAATTAAAAGCCTTCACATTTTTCTATTGTATTGTTGGTCTTAAGATGTGGTTATAGCCATAAGCACTTGGCTTGTTGTTAACATTTTTTACTGCCTCGTTTGCGGCAAGTGTGTGCGGCATTACTGGGATTATTTTTTTGGCCAGTAAGTAGTTGCGTGTGCCGTGTTTATAGTGTATTACCGTGTTGTGTTGTGCTGTGTTTGCCTTGCTCACCTGCTGTTTGCCTGATTAACGCTTTTTATGGCTGCGCAAATATTTGAGGCAGTTTTTAATAGGCTACTTCTGTGCCCAAGTTATGTGCAGAAAAGCCTAATTAGCAGCGTTTAACTAAGCCTCACGGCCCCACTGTGTGTATTTGTGTGCTTTTAATGCGACGTGATCGTGGTTATTAAAACAACAAAAGAGGTAACCTGAGGGCTAACCCATACTCGTAGTTGTAGTTGTAGTTGTAGTTGTCGTTGTCGTTGTCGTTGTCGTTGTGCTGGCTGCCAGCAGAATGTAAATTTCAGCTGAGTGGCTCCGCTCGGAGAGCGGGCTATTGCTTACACGTTGTCCACGCAGCATGGTGCCGCTGTGGAGCTCCTGCTGCCTTGATTAGTCCAGGCTGCTGCCTGCTCCGCACAACGTGTCCTTCACATTCGCTAACTAGACAGGGGCAATGGCAAGGCAAGGGCACCAGCACAGCCACTACCCACCGCAACACACTTAACGACGTAGTTAGCGTTAGTTAACGTATGTACGTGATATCGTTAAACTGGTATAACGTTACCAGACCCCCACAGCATAATAAGTGTCTTATTAGTTATGCCAGCAGCAGTAGCGGCACGAGCAGCAGCAGCAACATCACGATTCAGTTACTACGATTATTGTTGGTGCACCTACGACGAGAGTCGAGCAATGGACAACTTCGAACTACCAAGGATTCCACCCCTTCACGCATTCACGGATCACGCATCACGTGCCGACTTGGAGCAGGGCATCAGTGATGCCACTTGACAATTTCCATGTGACCAGCTGAAATTTGAATAGAACTGTTTTGTTTACACAACTCTCGCCGATGCTCTGAATGACTAATGCAACAATCCCCAGCGACAATTTGCGATTTATTGAACATTGAGCCGAGCATTGCGATATGGGAGCTTCCGCATCCAATTAGCCAGTTGTTCAAGCAGCTGGCAATTGATAAGCGTCAATGACTTTTAATTAATTCAAGGCAAATATTGTGGCACAACAATTGCAAGTTTTTTTTTTTCGCCAGAACACGGAGACCAAAATCAACAAAACAACTGAAATCTATTTGCACAGCTAAGAGCCAAAATGCTGTCCACATAAAAGGAAAAAAATGAAGGGAACGGAAAGAATGGATGAAAAGCAGTGCAGAAGAAGAAGACGAAGATGAAATTAACGCAGAGGCAACGAAATGAAAATTAAATTCCAAACAGCCGTTGGCCTCTACTCCAGGTGTTTGCGATAATGGTGAGAGGGGATGGGAGAGCGAGATGGGGGGTAATGGTCCTGCGGCCCACGGTCCAGTTCCAGGTAATCGCAAACGTGTAGTATTTACTTTTAGCTTTGCTTGTTTATTTTTTAATTTCCTTCCAATTAAGCAACAAACAAGCCGCCTTCCCAAACAACCTCGCCGCTTTCTCCCGCTCTCAATTTCTGCTCCTCTCGCTCTATCAAGTTCTCCCCCGAACTCAACGCAGCTGACGTTGGCAATAAAAACGCCAAATGAAACGAAATGAAATCTAGTCAAAGTTACGTAAATGTTAACGCAATCGCAATAGCAATCGTAACGCAAACGTAATGAAAACACGTTGGCACAATTCATTTAAAATCTACATTGGGCCAAAACAATTTGGCATTCCAAAGACACAAGGCGCAGGACACAGATGTGTATGCTTTTAGGCGCATTTGTAGTTAATTTCCATTCGCACGACTTGCGCTCCAGGCAGAAGGACGAGGACGAGGACTGTGATCCTGCGTCCCTTTATGCTCATTACTTATGCACAAGTTGTACGCATAAATAAAACATGTCAAGCGAGTGCGAGGCAAACTGACTTGCGCCTGTCGACTCCAATACCCCGATCCCTAGAAGGATCCATATCCCGGCCGAGCCAAAGGAACCGAGACTCACGCGATTTTTGTAGGCAACACGCATAGCACTTGACAAAGGTTCCGAGTGAGGGGCGAAACAATTAGTTTGACAGCCAAGCAAAAAGTAACTGTTGATAACCCTTAACTATATGCAGTAAACAAGCAATTTATAAATTATTTAGTTTGGTCAATCAATCCAACAAAAATATAAATACGCAGCGCATACATTTAAGCCCAAAATAAACAAAAAAAAGATTAAAAATAATGAATTCATTTCTTGTAGATGGATTAAAAGTCATTCCATATTAATCGTTTGTAAACATTCAATACTTTGAATTATTTTTAAAATGCATACGATGTTATACAATATAATAATAAGTTTTTATTCATAGTTGAAATTAAATAAAAATTTATTTTCATTGTAAATAAAAATGTCAACTATTATTTCAACAATTATACTTGTTGGTTTAGTTTTAAGTTTGAATATTTATAATTATTATCTTTGATAAGTGCTAAAAGTAAATTACAAATTTAAATCTTTGAAATTTGAATAATAATGAAGTGAATAAATTAAATAAATTGTTGAGTTAACTCGAAGTCGACGTCAAAATTATGTGAAAAAACAAATGCAATTTTATAACCAATTCAACATAGAGAAATTAAAATTGAAAAGAACACATGCTTTAAATATAAAATTTAAGTAGGTGTGTATCGACAATTTACTAACAAAAGCGATGAGCTTCGATCAATTTATTTTAATTTTTAATATTCTCCACTTCCCCAATAATAAATGAACTTTGTATTCAAACGAGTTTAAGCTAATCTTGATGATTTCAAAGCATTTGCGCTGATTTTTTCACTTTCAAATGAATCGAGAATCGGCATCCGTTCTGTCAGCATTGTTGTTAAAATTAGAAAATATTTGAAATAATTACCAACAAATAAAAAGCTTAAATAGAACAACGAATATAGATTTCTCCCTGTGCCGCATTTATCAGATCATATTATAAATAATTAAGCATATATTAGAAATGACAATCGTAAAAAAAGAATTTCGCTATTAATTTACTTGGAACCTGGTCTTACTTATGGACCCAAATCAACCCATCGCAGCTTTAACTCAACCTCATAACCGGTTTTATTAATCCACAAGCTCATGTTTGGGGATTTATTTCAAAATAGCTCCTTAGTGGTCGTCTAGGTGAAACAAGTGAGAAAGCTACAGTCGAGAGTGCTCGACCGTATGATACCCGCAACCCATTGCGAGAGAAAAAAAAAATTGTAATGATATTTTAACAACAAATATACCAAAAATATACTGAAACTTGTGTTTTGTTTGTATATATTTGAAAATAGCGGCTAAAAGTTCACAACACCGACATGGTCACACTGTCAACTAAACAAACAAAGCGCGAGCAGCTGCAAGTGAATTTTGCATATGAAATTGACTCTTTAATAACTTCCTCGTTTTTTATTCGATTTCAACCAAATTCACAGGAGTCATTCAGACTATCATTGTTATATAACCATTGTTATACCAAAATTCAATGCTCTAGGTCTATTATTACGGCTTTTACAGTTTTTGGGGGCGGAAAGGGGCGTGGCAAAAATCTAAAACAAACTTGATCTGCGTAAGACCTACACGAATACTGTCACCAAATTTGATATCTCTAGGTCATTCACACACTTAAAACGTCCATATGCACTGGGCACAACAATTTTGATAAATAATTTCTAATTATCCGATTTGTACCAAAATTACAGGGTATATTAAGAGTGTCAAGCGCAGATGGGTTACCAAATTGCACATCATTACACAAAGAACTTTTGGAGTTATACGCGATTTACATAAAAAAACTTGACTTTTTCTAGATTAATGCTTATTGTCGGCGAAGGGGGCGTGGCATCCAACTTTTGAAATAAACTTGATCTGCGTAGGGTATGAAGGAACCTTTTTGCCAAATTTTGTGTCTCTGACATGGCTATATCGTCTCGGCTGTTGACGCTGATCAAGAATATATATACTTTATGGGGTCGGAGATGCCTCCTTCTGCCTGTTACATACATTTTCTGTTGGCACTAAGTTATAATACCCTTCTACCCTTCTACCCTATGGGTAGCGGGTATAAAAATGCTGGGTGTCCCAATTAAATCGGAAGTGATCAAGCGAGAGCTGGAACAAGAGCAACAATTTTATTAAAAAGGCAACGCACCAGCCCTTCACCGCTATATAGGTAGTTTCATTTTTTAGTACAAAAATTTCATAAAAAATATATTGCTGATGCGTGCTTGTTTTAACTTGTTATGTTTAAATCACTTAAATAATTATATGAAGGATAACGTCGTCCAATAGATCTGCTAGATGAAATCATTAATTTTTAAAGATATTCTGCGCTATCAACATAGATTTATTATTTAATTATACAATCTTTAGTTTGCAAGCCCCGCAGATACTACAGCTTATAACATATGTATCATAGTTACAGCGGGTAATTGCTGACTTACTTTCATTTTTCACAGGTTAAAGTGTTCCCTTAACATACAAGAAGTGAAAGGACATGCTAGTATAATGGGTGGCAAAAGTCAAAACATTTTACGCTAATTTGGGGAATTGTTTAGAAAATTGTCAATTATAGTCGTAAGAGGCACGATTGCTTTCTTTTGTAAGCCTCTAAGTTGTTGCAAATACCACACCTCCAAACTACTAAACCATATAAACAAGGCCGTCAATAGCTATTTTCAGTTTTTCGGGAATTATAAATAATTTTTCCAGTTTGGAATAGGCTCACACATGTAACATTCGTCAATCCGCAAGATACATGAATGGTTTTCCTCTTGCTCACTTGCCTTTTATATATTCATACAAGTACGAAAGCTCATATCAAAGAATAATAAATTTAATTTCAGAGTTTTCCCAACTGCATAAGTACCTGTCTGGCCTTGAAATGTACTTTATATTCTATCTATCAGCGTTTTCCACTCTAAATGAAACACTAATTAAACACCCCGTGGCGTAATGCATATTACCGAATAATACAATATACATAGTCTTTTGCAAGGCGGCACAGTGTGGAATCGAATGTCGGGATACCGACATATAGTCAAGCCGCGAAATGTTGACATGGATGAGGACGATGGCATGTGCTGTGCCAAAAAAATAAAACCGTCTTGTCGCAATTATTATTAGCAATTTCTATTGCTGACATGATTTTGTTACCTGATAGTTGCTATAGAATGCTTCATAAACAATATTTAAAATATCTGAAAAATTTATTGACTACAAATTAGATTTTGACAAAAAACAATTTTCCCATGAAACTATCGAGCGCAAACTTTTTTCCTCATTTGACGACCATTCTTAGTCACCTTGCATGCCTGAGAAAAAGCATATATACAAAAATTGAGGATAAATAATGTATTATATACTCTACCTGGCGACGATAGCGATCTTTCTTGGACTCTGGAAGTCGGATCCAAGCCCGAGCTGCCCGCTTCACCAACACATTTGGATTTAGACCGCAGTGCTTACGTCTATAGACACGAACGAAATTGAGATAGCCATTGTTCGTTAAAGGACCAGGATTTTGACATTTGGGTTTACAAGATCGACGCGGTTTGCAAGCCGAGCGCCTTGGTGCGCACCTCGGTTTAGGCGCGCATCTCGGTTTAGGCGCGCATCTCGGTTTAGGAGCGCACCTCGGTTTAGGCGCGCACCTTGATTTTGGAGCGCACCTCGATTTTGGAGCGCATCTGGGTTTTCGTGGGCGACAAGACGGTTTCCTTTTTTTGGCACAGCACATGCCATCGTCCTCATCCATGTCAACATTTCGCGACTTGACTATATGTCGGTATATATTCCTCTGAGATTCCGACATTCGATTCCACACTTTGCCGCCTTGCAAAAGACTAGGCATATCATTTCCATGGCGTGCTGAATATGTATTTATGAAGGCTTCAAATGCACCGTTTGTCTTTTGTGGACTAGCCATTATTTTCTGAAAAGTGAAGTTATTGCAGTATAGATACATGTACAAAATATAGTCCCTTATAGTTGGAACAACTTCGACTGTCGAATTTCTGTAGGCAGTAAATATTTAGTAGTAGTATTTAGTAAACGTAGAGTTGGCTTCCCTTTAATTTATACCAGGACATCCCGGTAGAATACATGTATGTAGACGGTAACCGTAATTAAAAATTTATATGGACTTTCACACTCTCCAAGATAGTAGCAAAATGCATTTGCAATATTATCAATTCTTACGATGCTGATTTATACTCAGCTCCGCACCCGTTCTGTAAGTTGCGGTTATTACCATTATACGTATACGCAATTTGAATGCAAGACGACAGGGGGCTAGCTGAGCAAAATATTGGCTTAGCGTTAATTTTATGACGGCAAGCGAACTGTGGGAATGGAATGAGCTAAGCCTCTTCCATGAATCAATGGTCTTTCTAGAAATTTACAGCAGAAAATAATGTCCTCTGCCAATTATGAATACCACGAGAACAGACTTCAGAAGGTAGCCATTGAGGGCGTTATCATCACTAGCCGTCAGAACAGTTGCCATTTAGCACGCACAATGTCCAACATCAGTAACATGGGCAACGAGCAGCTGCAACAATGTTTGAGTAAATGTTTTGCTCCAACATCGGCAACTGTAGCACTACTATACTCTTAGAAGCAACTAAATTTGGATACATTCAGCCAACCCCGTGGCCCAACCCGAATGGTCCGTGCAACTTGCCACACTGTCAAATGTAACTGTCGGTTGTCTGGGTGCTACTGCGAGTTGCACGTATCTGCAGTGATTGCAACAAATAATTAGCGTCACTTGGATTTATGTGTAAGAGCCACAATTGCCACAGCATTATCCAGACACTCGGCAGTATTGCATCAATAGAGCAATGAAACTTCCAAGGAGAGAGAATATTAAAGGAGTTTTCCTTTGATTAGTCTATGAAATCATAAAATAACCAACCAAGAAATCCCTCCCAAATTTTGAGTCCCAAATATTGATTTTAGGTTATTAATAACAGTTTTCTACATACCGAGTTGATTTATCGTCCAATAAAAATATTTTACAACTAAAATTTGACAGAAATAAAATTTGTTTAAAACTTGCTATGTAGAGCTCAGATTTTATAACTATACTAAGAAACTATCTAGCTGTCGAAATGCTGGCAAATGTAAAATGTATCATGGCCTACTTGATTTTCAATTAGACGCTCAAATCGAGAATAATGGACTAAGAGATGGATAACAAGTGAGAAAGCTACAGTCGAGAGTGCTCGACCGTATGATACCCGCAACTCATTTCGAGAGAAAAAAAAAAATGTAATGGTATTTTAACAACAAATATACCAAAAATATACTGAAACTTGTGTTTTGTTTGTATATATTTGAAAATAGCGGCTAAAAATTCACAACACCGACAGGGTCACACTATCAACTAAACAAACAAAGCGCGAGCAGCTGCAAGTGAATTTTGCATATGAAATTGACTCTTTAATAACTTCCTCGTTTTTTATTCGATTTCAACCAAATTCACAGGAGTCATTCAGACTATCATTGTTATATAACCATTGTTATACCAAAATTCAATGCTCTAGGTCTATTATTACGGCTTTTACAGTTTTTGGGGGCGGAAAGGGGCGTGGCAAAAATATAAAACAAACTTGATCTGCGTAAGACCTACACGAATACTGTCACCAAATTTGATATCTCTAGGTCATTCACACACTTAAAACGTCCATATGCACTGGGCACAACAATTTTGATAAATAATTTCTAATTATCCGATTTGTACCAAAATTACAGGGTATATTAAGAGTGTCAAGCGCAGATGGGTTACCAAATTGCACATCATTACACAAAGAACTTTTGGAGTTATACGCGATTTACATAAAAAAACTTGACTTTTTCTAGATTAATGCTTATTGTCGGCGAAGGGGGCGTGGCATCCAACTTTTGAAATAAACTTGATCTGCGTAGGGTATGAAGGAACCTTTTTGCCAAATTTTGTGTCTCTGACATGGCTATATCGTCTCGGCTGTTGACGCTGATCAAGAATATATATACTTTATGGGGTCGGAGATGCCTCCTTCTGCCTGTTACATACATTTTCTGTTGGCACTAAGTTATAATACCCTTCTACCCTATGGGTAGCGGGTATAAAAATACTAGTGTAAAAGTTGCAGCATCTGTATGATACAAATATATATGTATATGGATATTTATGCTCTATAAAGATTTACACATAACATAATAATGTTTATTTCACCATCATAATCATAGTAGTTGTCAATATGTCAGTGTTGTCAATATGTATATAGATATTTATGCTCTATAAAGATTTACACATAACATAATAATGTTTATTTCACCATCATAATCATAGTAGTTGTCAATATGTCAGTGAGTACAAAACTATTACCACTTAAAATTCCATCGGTCACAAACGTAACGGCACTCAAAAACAAAAATCTGGCATCTCGTGAACGTACAATTTTGGACACAAATCTGTCGGAGCAGGACAACACGCATCTTTTAAAAAGTCACTTACAAGCCATCTGATAAAGGAACTGAATTATGGTACGAGTTGGGCGGCCACTCATCCGACCCTCGAGCAGATATGGCGGCACTCCGTGCTCACACAGCATCCCTGTGCCCCTGGAGTCGATGTGCGCAAAGTCTGTGCAGGACACCAGCGATTGGAGAACCGCGGCGCTCAGGCATGAGGTGGCGGGACCTGTGCCTCGATTGCACAGATCGTAGGTCATTTTGGGTCCAACGAGGCGCTTGAAGTACTTCCAGAGGGGCATGCGCCACATGCGATCGCCAGTCAACGAGCCAGCTTTCTCGAACTGCTTCCACAGCTTTGTCTTGTTGGTCCACAGCCCAGTGGCCGAAGCGCCCAGTCCGCACTTCACGCCATTGGCATAGGTGCCGATCTCCACGAGGGTTGAGGGCTTCTTGACACTCTGGGCATAGAGCATGGGATCGGCCATCAGCACAGTGCCAGCCAGCGAGGTATTTTTGATGCACAACGTTGTGCCGTTCATTAGAGTAACAACATCGCCTGGCTTCGCAGCCATACCCGACGGCATGTTCTCGCAAAGCGGCAGCACGGCGGTCACATTGATGGGCAGCGACAGAGCTGCTGCGGCTCGAATGGCAGCCACACAAGTTGCAGCTCCGCTGACCGAGGCTCGGTTCGCGTCTAAGCCAGACTTCTGCTTGAGGCACAGGCCACCGCTGTTGAAGGTCAGCCCTTTGCCCAGCAGCACGATGCCCTTGTCTTCGGGGTTGGCGCCCACGTAGGTGATCTCCAGGAGAATTGGTGGCTCACAGGATCCCTTGGCCACCATCAGAAACGAGTTGATGCCTTGCGCTTCGATCCAGTCCATGGTGCGCACCTCGACGCTTACGCCGCAGGGGCACAATGCATCGACGGTGGCCTGGGCAAAGATCGAGGGCGTCATATGATTGCTTGGTGTGTCCGACAGACGACGAGCCAAGTTCTGCGACTCTGCCTTGAACAGGCCACGCGTCCAGGCCTCGACATCGACATTGCCATACAGCTCCAGCTTGGGAATAACGTGACGCTTGTTCTTCGATCGGTAGCTGTTGTATCGCCAAACACCCAAGGCAGCTCCCTCGGCTGCCTGTTCGGGGTGCTCCATGCCGTCAACGTACACGTTCTTGGCGCCATGCATCTGCAGGAATCGTGCTCCAACCGCGGCCGCAATACGTGTGTTCTCCATGCCGACATCGAGGTTCTCTTCCTCGTCGAAGCCGGCTCCTTCGGGACCCACACCGACGACGGCAACGCATGAAAACTCTTTGTCCACGTTGCTGAACATTCTGCCCTTGCCCAGCTCGCCGGTCATTCCCGATTCTCGGACCAATTCAGATATTTTACCGCTGACGCGATCGTCAAACTTCTCGCCACTCGAGGTCAGTTGGGGATCTTTGTCGCCCGACTTCAGGAACAGCCCAAGGACAATGCCATTCAGATCATCGCATTTGGTTCGCACTTGCATGTGCCTAGCACCTGGTGCATAGGACACCATGCGATTTAGTCGGAGTAGGTTTAAGGCGGACTTGCCATAACGAGTTGCCTGCGATTTTGTCATTTTTATTTGTTAATTGGTTTTTGTTTGAACTGATTTAAAAACCGCTCTTTACGAAAATCTCGATTTAAATAATTGCACTTAAATTTGAACTGTTTTTCGAAAGTGGTACAAAAAAAAAATTGTGTATTTAAAAATATTAAGCGCTAAACAACTAATACACACTGATTTACTAAACCGACTGAGGATGTTTTCCCCTTGGCCTCTATGAAAATAAAGTTCAGTTCGAAAGCTAAATCTGGTGAACTCTGATGGGGTTTCCAGTTAAGTTTTTGTTTCTTTATATGTAATATTATATTCTAAAAGGAAATATATTACTTTAGATCAGCGGCCATAACAATTCGTTTTTTTTGGGAAAATGTAATAAAATAGAAATAATATTCTAAATTTATTGCAAATAATAAAAAAACATAAATATTATGATTACATTTGTATTATAATAGTTATTTTCAATTTGAATTTTTAATTGAAAAATAAATATGTTTTTTAAAATTTGAAAATTAAAATCTAATTGAAAAATCTTTTTGTTTGTACACATGTTATACAATAAATTATGCGTATATTTTATATCTATATATACATACATACATGTGATCAAATTAAATGAAATATTGAAATAATGTGACAAAAATTATTTTTATAATGAAAATTTTATTATAATTATTATTTTATTATTTATATTGAATTTAATAATTTATAAATATTTGGAAAATCAATGCCTGTCTTGTTGCCAAATTTCCTTATTTGTATACGAGGTTTGGTTTGTACGAAAAATAATAATAATAAAGCAAAAGATAATTCCTTTCGCCATTGTTTTCAAGCTGTTAACTTATCTCCTTCCCAAGACTCTTTTTGACTTACACCTTTTGTGTAATTTAACGATCGAGCAATTGACAAATTGACAACCTGCTGACAGCCCAAAAACAATTATGCCACTTATGGCTTTCGAGCCAGATTGGAGTTTCGGCTACCACTTCAACTGTGGCTCTCGACTTGCAATTTGATGTCATGCAAATGATTAAATTTGCAATTATACAAAAATCAACAACAACAGCAACAAGCTGACATAATGAGTAAGTGCAATTGAGAGAAAACCAGGAATGCGAAGCAGAGGAGCGGGAAAGAACACTCGTTGAGACTGCAAAAAAATGCAACGAAGCCGCAGACGAAACACGTAAAAGCAATAAAGCAATAAATTGCCCAATTTGAAGCACTATTGTAGCCAATAATTTGCAGAGCCACTTGGCTGCCTGGTTGGCTGGTTGTTTGGTTGCCCAGTTCGCCAGTTCGCCAGTTGGTTGGCCATGGCTGACATACACACACACACACAGCATCGCACAGATATGTGCACGAGCTTGTGCCCATATAATTTCAACAGAAATATGCACATTTGTCAATGTCGCGTGATTGATGTGGTCGAACGCATTTCCGCCAAGCAGCCGCCGTGGCCAAATAAAAACGCAAAAAAATAACGCCAGTCAACAGCATGTAATGTACACACACACACACACACACACTCACACAAACGCGTAGTGGCGGCAAATAAAAACAGAGAGAAACAATTTTTTATACCACTATATATATATATGCACATATATGTAAGTACGAAGCGAAGGTTGGGCGCATGATTGCGTGTGAGGCCCCAAAGGATGCTGGCGGCTGCGATGGCGACATTACGCGATTTTACGCATGATTTAAAATTAATGACAGCGGCAAGGAAGAGGGAGTAAGGCGACGAGAGAGTGAGAGAGAGAGAAAAAGAGAGAGTGGAGTTGGAGTTGGAGTTGTAACATAATGTGTTGCACTCACATCTCACACATCGCATCGCACAAAAGATAGAAGCAGCGTGGAGTGGAGTCGAGTCGAGTCGAGTCGAGGCAGGATGTTTAATTTCCTAAATGCATAAATCTCACTAATACGCACAACAAAATCTAAGCGCGGCTTATGGGATTGCCGCTTTTTTGTGTCTGGCGAACAACAACAACATCCGAAAATCATAAACAAACTTCAAAGGACATTTACGGCGGACAGTCGACAACTGCCCAATGCCAATGTGTGAATAAAAAAGCGAATGCTGAGCTTATTACGCACAGATACGAGGCGGCCAACAACACATAGCATACATACAGCACCTAGGCAACCACAACAATTCGGCTTCATTTGTGCTGCCACACACACACACACACACACGCATACAGAAGGCAATGCCATTCGTTACGTATACGCAATGTTGGCGCTACCTGTGCGCCGATAACGGCCTACTTGCCCACGCAATGCTTTCATTTCTATTTCCGTTTTCACTGAACGCCGCCGCACAATGCCCACTTTAAACTTACGACTCTTCGGGAAAGTTGAGGGGTGTGTTTGCCAGTTTGTGAGTGCGAGTGTATGAGTGTGATTGTGATTGTGAGTGTGTGAGTGTGTCTGCCTTTGATCACCTTTCAGGCTGTGCTGACTGTTCGCTCGTTCATTCGTTTGTTTGTTTGTTTGTTTGCCTGCTTGTTCGTTTGTTAGTCGGTTTGTTTGCCGGTTTATGCTTTAACCTACGGAAAATTGCCAATTGTTGTTGGCATGCAAATTTATGGCTTATTTGTTTTGCCTTTTGTATTGCGGTGGCTTCCAAACTCGCAGACATAGGTATATATGTATTGTATAAAGTCTCTACTCATTCGTATGTATTTTCTTGCAGTCAGCCGCTTAATGCACGTCAACCCTTTTCACAGCACTAATACAAGTAAACAGGAGCGTTCAAGACGCATTATAAACCTAATTCAAGCCAAATGATTTCAGTCGGATTGATTAAAATATAGTCTAATATAATTGGATAGATATTTAAAATAAATTATGACAAATAAAAACAAAAGATCATCATTAAAATATCCGATTTAATTTAACTGTCATATATGAATTATTATTTATTTATTTTTGGGTCATATTTGAAAAAACTCATAATTCAAATACTTAATATAAATAAACCCGTCGAATATGAAATAATTTATTTTTTGTAGTTTTGGGCGCAAGCTTGCCCTCAATCCGCTCCTTTTAATTTTTACGGCATGTTTTGCTTTTTGACCCAAATGCCGGAAGTCAGACGACGATGCAGGCAAAAAGCTTTGACCTATCAGTAGATTTCATTAACAGAAATTTAGATAAGCATTAGTGTTGATGCTATCCTTAGGCTCAATTCCAGAGTGTGTGGACTTTTGGGTCTTTGCCTCAGACACATATGAGCAAAGTTTTGCCACTTTGGCGACTTTAATGTGCAGCAAAATTACACTTCAACAGTTAAATGGATTCGTAGATGGATAGATAGACGCATTTGAAGTACGCACATTTGTTGCTTGCAGAAAAGTGCACAATCTGTACATGGAATATCTCTCATGTGGCTCGTAAATTTTCCTACTGCATAAATCACGCAATTGAATTCTAATTTTTGGTTTATACCAAGACAAGCAGACAGACAGACAGACAGACAGATGGATAGACAGACAAGCAGACAGTTATCGGGCTGCGGGAAGAGAGTTTGAGTAGCTTATTGTGTGGCTGCCTAAGTCGAAATCAATCATGATTTTTAATGCACAAATGGGAGCAATTACAGTCAGTTGAGCAGACAAAAGAATTTACACTTGATTTATAGTTGTTTTGCTTGCCAGTTGATTGTTTGTGTTTATTATGTGCTGCCACTAAGTGCGAGAGAGTGCAGACAAAATGCAATTGAAGTATTTTACCAAGTCGATCAACAAAAGCAAATCCCAGTTAAAGAGTTTTCAGGACAGCGAGCCTTTGCTAAATTGAGCATATGATAAAAATTTCAGAGGTGACAGTATAAGTCAGAGCTAATCGACTATTAGCGCTATAATCTGAGTAGACTATGAATTATACTGAGTCAAATACATTTTGCGAATCTATAAACAATCGCTTGAACTTATCTTAAAACAGTTTTCTTTCTCATGTGTAACATGGTGAAGTCCTCGGTATTTCTTATGGTCTTCTTGGCTTGACAGTGGCCTATTCTATCGATGATCTGAAGGAATTGAACACATTGATACCGCCCGAAATGGGTTCAAGCACTTGAAATCAAATACTATTTGTTGGATAACAATTTTTGCACTTCTGTGGAGTTTCTCTTCAGTGACTCAAGGATAGCGCTCTTGACGTTTGAAAGAAGCACTGTTCTGGTCTTAATCCCTTGGATATTGATAAAACAATGGGTATTTTTAAAATCCAAGTGTAGTGAGCACTGACGAAAGAGTTTCTGGATGAAGTTAAGGCAATTTTGCCAGTTAAAATTCTTTCTTCGAAGGAAAGTGAAAAATTCGGAAAAATCTTCAAAGTCTAACCAGAGTTTTAGAAAACTTGTACTGGCAGCTATGGAAAGTCGAATTTATCTTCTTTAAAGCACTCAAATCAACATTTTTATAGAACCGCTTTCGTTTTTATTCGTACAAAAATTTCCAGGACTGAAAGTGCCTATACAATAATTCGCTTACATCAACATTAGGGAACTTATTGCATTTGGCTTTGAACTTTTAAGCTGGGGTGCATGACCGTCTAACTGTTAAAGGGTTGAATGGTTGCCACTGACTGCAAGTTATAATTAAGAATTTATGAATTTCGAATTACAAAGTAGCACTTGATTCATTAAATATCGACAAGCAATACGGCGAATGAAAAAAAAAATGCTTTGGCACCCCAAAAAATTAAAATATGTAAGAACGCTTTAGTTCAGAGAGCTCAACTAAAAGATACCCTAAAACTGCAAATTTTAAACAAAACTAATATAGCCACATATTTGCATGGACAGATTGATGCATGTACATGGCCAAATTACTGTTTTGATTTTGCTGATTACAATTTCATATATTCACCCAATAAGACCGAATTAATGAAAACAGGGTATACAAACCAAAAAAGTTAAGATGCTTACCCCCCCAAACATGAAAAGTACAGCTTAAGTGCTCTTCAACCCATAAATTTGAGCGTGTTGGGGTCAGTTCGCAGTCTCCAGCAGCCTGTTTCCAGTTGTCTGTTCCGCTAGAAGAATTTCGAAAGGATTTGTTGTGGGCTTTAATTTGTGTGTACGACCTGTGGCGTCTTGCCATTAATGACAATACTTCGTAAGGGCGTTTTTTGGAAAAAAGAACCTGCTGCCTAAAAGAAGGCGATGCTGCTTTACTTATATAAAAAATTCACTATTTGAATTGGCGGATTGGAAATTTTTGGGCAATCTAGTACTAGTCTTCAAGCATCAAATGTAACTGGCAGAAGGAGACTTCTCCGTCTCTCTGTGTAAGAACGTGGATTTCAAAAATTTGAATAGCTAGAAACACCATATCTCGGTGTTTGCGGACAAAATGCAATTGAAGTATTTTATCAGGCATAATAACAATAGCAAACGCAGATTAAGTACAGTGAACCTTTGATAATTGTAAATGGAAACGATCGAGGTGATGGTTACTATAGCTATTTCCATTATCTGGTGGATCACTGTGAAATATATATAAGTGAAAGTAAAAGTCGAAGCTAATCGATTGTTAGCGCTTTAATCTGGCGTCTTACCAAATTATCAATTAACACCTCTTTGATTCGTCGTGCTGTTTTGCGCAGCAATAAAACACTTGCTCAAACTTGGCCAAAAACAGACTCTTGTTATTCGTGTTCAAGATGATGAAGTCTCGGGTAATTTTTACGGTGTGCTGTTGCAGTTTGCTTGCCTTGACATTTGCCAATCTAATCCATGATATGGACGAATTGAGCGCATTGATACCTTTCGTATCAATTAAAACACTTGCAAGCAAATACTATATCTCCAATGCGAAATTTCGCGATACTGTGAAGTTTCTTCGTAGTGATGAATTCAAAAATTCCATCACGGAGATCGGAGAGATACTCGAAGGCAGAGATATAGCCAATTATTTTGAAGATCACCTGTCCGGTCATGATGTAGTTCAAATCGTGAAGCCATTCATTGATAGATTCAATAATATTAGCATATCAACTGAAATGGCTCGTAAGGCTAAGGATCGTATCCCACGGAATTTTAAAGATTTTCTGAATAAGGTTAAGTTTTATTTCCCGCGTCTGCGGTATTATAATTATACAGTGCGAAAAATGGAGGAGAGCAAAGAATTTGTAATTTTCTACAAAGCTCTCAGATCGGATGATCTTCGCGCACTTGTATCGGTGACAAGGGTCAGTCGAGTTTAATTCCTATTTAATTCCAACTATAGTTTTAAAGAATCGTTTTCGCTTTTCTTTCAACAGAATCTTTTTGAACTGGAGGAATATTACTACAAGCTGCTTCGACATCGCATCGACTTTGATGATATCATTGGACTCGCTTTTGATGTTATAAGCTGGGGTGCAAATCCTTATTAATGGGCTACCTATGGCTGCAAAATATTATAGACAATTTATGGATTGGGAATTAATAATAATAAAAATAATTATTTTTAAATTAACTCGTGCAATTATATATATAAATAAAAAAAAACATATCCGTGTATCCGTTCATTCATCCGTCATGTTGGTGCGTATCTAAGAGTTTATAAGATCAATACAGGCTACCGAATTCCTCATTAAGGATGAGCCCTTCCGACCACAAATTACGTGAAACTTCAAACATTTCTAAATATATAAAAATATTAATATAATACGAAATATTAGAAACAAGTAATGATTTTCTATTTGTGTAAAGCTTCAGAATAAGCTTAATGAGTAATTTAAGTTTAAGTTTATTTGCAATCGAATTTTTTTTAATTTGTAACATGTTGAGAAACGTAAGTTTTGACATGAGCTCATTTAAAAATAAGCTTGTCGTCACGCATTTTCGACTAAGTTCTATATAAGTTATAAATACTTCATAATACTTTGCCCTCATTGGTAGTCATTCGATTCATTAACACGGTCATGCGCCCCAGCTTATAATTTCGAGTCCAAATCCAATGAGTTCATCAATGTTAATGTGATTTTGATTCAGTTTTCTGAAATATTTCTCCAGTTCCAAAAGATTCTGTTCAAATAAAAACGAAAACGATTTTTCAAAGTTTTAGTTGGAATGCATAATTAGGAATTAAATTTGACTGACCCTAGTCTCCGATAAAAGTGTACGAAACTCATCCGATCTGAGTGCGGTGTATAGCTTTGCAAATTCTTCGCTTTCTTTAATTTTACGCACTGTGAAATTGTAAATTCGCTTACGTGGCAAATAAGACTTCACCCTATTTAGAAAATCTTGAAAATTCCGTGGTGTACGATCTTTAGCCATACGAGCCATTTTAGTTGATATGCGAATACTTTTGAATCTATCAATGAATGAGTGGGCAAGCTGCGATGCATAATGGCCGGATAAGTTTTCTTCAAGATACTTGGAAATATCACTGCCTTTGAGTATTTCTCTCATCTCCATCATGGAATTTTTAAAGTCATCGCTGCGAAGAAATTTCACAGTACCGCGAAATTTCGGATCGAAGATATAGAACTTGATTCCAAGTGTTTTAATCGAATTGAAAGGTATCAATGCGCTCAATTCATCCATGTCATCGATTAGATCGGCATATATCAAGCCAAGCAAGCTGCAACAGCACAGCGTAAAAATTACCCGAGACTTCATCATCTTGAACGCGAATAACAAGAGTCTGATTTTGGCCAAGTTTGAGCAAGTGTTTTATAGCTGTTCAAAACAGTATTTAACTTTGTGCGTTGCGAACCAAAGAGGTGTTAATTGATAGTTTGGTAAGATGTTGACAGATTTAAGCGCTAACATTCGATTAGCTTTGACTTTTACTTTCACTTATACATATTTCACAGTGATCAACCAGACAATGGAAATAGCTATAGGAACCAACACCTCGATCATTTCCATTTACAATTGCTGTTCAATTTATTAAAGGCTCACTGTACTTAAACTGCGCTTGCTTTTGTTATTATACCTAATAAAATACTTCAATTGCATTTTATCTGCAAACACCGAGACATGCTGGCAACACACAGGCTGTGTAACCTTCACGAAGGTTTGCACAAAGTAGCTCCGGCTTTGTTATCGGTGGTTGGAAGGGAGTAAAAAGTGCATACGAAATTATGCAAAATAGTAGTAAATGTCGAAAAATGAAAAGAAAAAAACAGCAATGCATTGAGATTACGTTAAACCCTCCACGAGTGTGTTAAAGTTACCACAGCCTGGACCCATGCTCACATTTATTTATTTATGCCAAGTGTGTGATCTCTTTGTTGAAGCTTTAGCGGAGCTCTCTTTGCATAGATTCGAGGTTTGGAGTTTACAAGAGTTTGCTCTCTCACTTCCAAGCGTAGGAAGTAAATAAAATATTAATATATTTATGTATTACATTAATGAATTTATGTATTAAAGGAATCAAAAAATAATAAATAAAAAGGCAACTAGTTTTAATGCGTCTACATCCGAAAGTAAGATGTTGTGACCAAACCGACTATAGCAATATCTTGTCGAGATGTTTTCTTTTACCATACTCTTAAAAATAGTTAGAATACGTATTTTGCAAAATAAATTTATTATTGCACTAAACAAAGATGGTAAAAATGTTGTTTAAAAATTGTACCCCCTGAACATTTTAGATTTAAATATACTTTATGGCTTCGCACATAATTTATATACCCTTTTTCCATTTTTAATGGGAGCAGGGTATCGAAAACAAAAAAAGCTAAGATGCTTGCCCCGACAAACATGCAAAATACGGCTTCAGTGTTCTTCAACCCGTAAATTTGACCCTGCTGGGGTCAGTTCACAGTCTCCAGCAGCCTGTTTCCAGTTGGCTGTTCCGCAAGAAGAGTTTCGAAAAGACTTCACAATTTGTTGTTGTGGGCTTTAATTTGTGTGTACGACCTGTGGCGACGTGCCGCAAATGACAAGACCTTCAAGTCAACCCAGTTGCTGCATCGATTACACAGCGTGGGCAAAAGGAAGTTAACGGAAGAGAAGGCGACGGGTGGCAGGGAAGAGGCGAAGGAGCAACAAAGCCTCATTTGCAATAAGGTGACAGGTTGCACAATATGCACTCATTAGAGCGGTTTATGTGGCACGTCATTTGGGACGCTTGCCACATACGCCCCACCTGACAGGCAGCAGAATTTGCGAGTGAGTGTAATGAGTGTATATGAGTATCTGAGTCTACGAGAAGATTCGTTTCAAACTCGTTTTGCGAGTCTGGCTTGGATGGCATGTATTGATTTGACCTATGCCATGTCAATTAAGTTGTTGTGTCGCCTAAAAGTCGACAACATTTTTATGCTGTGCTTCGCACAATTTGTCCAGATCGACACAGTTTATATGGTTTGCAATGCGGCAAGCTGACTTGCCACAAAATACGAGCACGAGCACATATAAGCTGTTGCCAAGTTTATTTTTAAGAAACAAATTGCTGTTGCTGCTGCTGCTGCTGCTGCTGAATATGCAACAAAAGTTGCAACTGCAACACACGCCCACAACAACTGCCATCGACGACCCACATCATTTTTGCAACAGTTTTTGGCTGACGCTGACGCCCGTTAGAGTTGCAACTGGAGTCGCTGCTGCAGCTTCTTCACTTGCTGCAGCTGGCATTGATGGCGACTGCCTGCTGCTGGCGGCTGCTGTTTCTCCATTTTACTTGACATTAATTTTATGCTATACAGTGTGTGCAATAGTTGCTGTCGCCGTTGCTGCTCTAGTTGTTTTTGTTGCTCGTTGTTGTTCCAGCAGCACTAACAATTTGTGCGAATTTGTTGCTGCGTGCCAGGGAACCAGAGAATGAGAACCAGCCACCAGCCACCATTGGCATCGCCATCGCCATTGCCATCGGCAACGGCCCAAAACGCGCTAAAATTGTCGCATTTGTCTTGTTGTTTTAAGTTGCCGCTACGCTTGCTTTGCTCTGCTTGCTTGTTGGCTGCCTGACTGGCTGACTGCCTGACTGCTGCATTGCATAAACTTTGTGTAATCCTTTCAATTTGTTGCATACTTTTAGGCGGAAATTAAAATAACAAGCGCAGTCGCCCAGCTAAAGCCTGGCAAGCTGGCTACCAGGCAAGCGTAGAGCAAAGCTGGCTAGGCCAGCGATTTGTTAGAAACTTGCTCTACACGTGTTCCACAACTCACTTACACACACACACACACACAACAGCATCACGAACGCATTAGGATCAGTTGCTGTTGCTTGCCGCAGGTTCTTCAATTAGTGTACTACACAATGTTGCCTGTGGCCCGGCCTTGAGCTCTGCTTGCCACTCACTTACTCACTCGCTGCAACTATTTTGGCTTGCAGCTGAAGTCTTCTTGTAGGCAACCGTTTCACCTCCTGCTGTGCATTAATTAAGTCACAACTACGGCACACCGTGTGCGCCTCCATTTGCGATTGCCTCGTGATTCTCTTCGAGCTTGCTGTTCCGAGTGCGCTTTGTAAAATAATCAAATTGAATCAAGAGGCATCTTTAGCAACTGCCACATCCAGCTAAGCAACATACAACATACAACATACAACAGGTCCATGCCATTCATTCAAAGAGCATTTTGTTATTCCAACTCATGCGCCGGCTGCTGGTCATGTGGTTGCTGCTGTTGTTGTCATTTGGTATCAAGTAAATAATTGCTGTTTTAAATGCTTGTCAGGCATTGACCATACCTTTCGATATTGCCCTCTTTGCCGAAGGGTCCAGGCAAAAGATCAAACTGTTGGAGACAAGCACAGCAAAAGGAGAATAGAAGTTAAGAAAATATATGAATCTGGGAATGCTTCTTTATTATGATAGTGGGATATTAAGATCATAGTAAGACAAAGTAAGATGAGGAAAGTCTTCAAAAAATTACAAAATAAGATGTGAAATAACGATTTGAAAAGTTAAATTAAATCGATCAGATACAAGAATAAGTTATGAAGCGACATCTCCTATTGTTATTATTATTTATACTCAAATTCAACAAATATTAAATTTAGAGTATTCCACTTTCGTTATTACTCTCAGTGCACACATGTAAGAGAATTTTGCTCTTGCTTGTTTTGAGTATTTTGGCTTTGGCCAATTCAGCTGCCAGACCTTTTGGCTTCTGCTCCAAACATTTTTGAGTAGCCGCGCATGTTGCTTCGCTGTTCGAAGAGACGTGGCTGCGGGCTCCTCGCCTGCCTCGTTACCGCCTTAACCGTAATATCAGTTACAGACAGATCTGTAGAGCAACAGTATAGTTTAGATGCTCCCACTTCATACTCTCACTTCCCCGTTTGACCCGCTCTCTGATTTCAAAAATGTGTAAACGTTGAGAGGGATTTTGTATTTTATTTTACTCATCGTTTTGTTTTTTGGCCTTTGGCCTGTTTGCCTTTGCACGGCTCCGTTCAGCTAACTCATTCAGCTTCGAGAACTTCTTGCGCTTTATTTATTTCATTTTATTTTTGTATTTTTTTGCCAGATTGTCTGTGTTTGCGGTGTGGTGCGTTTGTTGTTGATGTGTACGTGATCTGGGTTCGCTTGTGGCTCGTATGCCCTTTGCTTAGCAATTAGTTTTAAACTGGTTGGGCCATTCCCTCCTCCACTTCGAGCAGGAGAACGAAGTAGTCCGTATCGTCGTGTGTCCGCTCATTAGAGCTGACCGTCGAGCATTGTAAAAACAGAAATGGATTTTTATGTTCTGTCGTCGCCGCCTGATGCATCCATAAAAGCATCTCCAGCTGCTGATGGACTGCGGGTGTGTGTAATCCAGCCAAACAATGCCCAGACCCCAAGCTATAGCCACAGTCATGGCCATGGCGGACAAAAAATCAACAACAACAATCAATGTTGGCTGTAATCAATTAACGATTTAACGTTCTCTGTGCGGCTGGGCAGTTGTTGCCCTCCAGCAGCCCGTCAGCATTTGGCGCCATCTCCGCCCCCACCAACAGCTCCAATTCCACCTTCAAGAGGGGCAGACTGAGAGAGGGAGAGCAAAAGAGTGTGGGTTGTGTGACTGTAAAATTGAAACGCACCACATTGACAGCGGCTGCATGAACACGTCATCGAGGCACGACGACTGCGACTAAGTCATGTGGCAGTGTGGCAATGACGATGGCGATGGCAGCGGCAAAGGCAATGGCAAAGTGCATTCCGCCTGCTGCAGTACATCAAATTATCGACAGGGTTGTCATCTGCCCCGAGTTGCATTAAATGGTTTCTATCTCTACAGATTAAAGGAAAAATAATTCGAAAAGTAAGCGATATACATACCAAAAATGTTTAATTATAATTTATAATATATTCTTGCATAATATTTATTTCCTTATTTTTTGGCTAATCTCTTCGGTAGTTTTGAAATTAGTTTGTAATAAGCTGAACTTGTTTTTCTATTTGCAACGTATATTTGCAGTATTGATACTTTCCGACACACATACTTTGGTTTTCGTCTAGTTTTGGATTTAGTTTATGGACTTTGTAGAAAAGTTAGGGCAAGTTTTTATTGAATTTTATTCAATTAAGGCCACTTGACAACCCTTAGATTCGAGCAGGGCTACGCAGAAGTTTATGTGGGGCTAATGTGATTACTCCTGTCATTATTGCGTTCCTTTCTCCGTCCTTGTCTCTGCCGCTGCCGAGTTATCTGTCTCATTCTCTCGCGCTGCCATTAAATTGACCGCTGGATGACTACACACACACACACACACACATATATACATACGTTTATACGATTGTATGTGTGCGTGTCTGTATGCATTTAACTGCACGTTTTCAAACTTTCAAGCTCTCTGCGTCGGGTCGTCTGTGTGTCTGTGAGCGTTTGATTGGTTATTGACTTTTAACAGAAAAATTGATGTAATGCAATTAGTTTTGCAGCTAAACCGTTTGATGATTGTACAACAACAACGTGGAGAGCAACAAGAACAACGAGTGCGCCAAGCGAAACCCTTTAGCCAGAATCAGCGCTGTATAATGCATGAGGGGCAATCGCATGTTGACAGACGGGGTTGAAGGGTTGCTCATTGCCGAAGCTTAACTGAGAAATTCTTATCTTCTATACATATACTCGTATAGTATATATAGAAGTGTAAAAGTGTGTGTGTTTTGAGGGAAGGATGACGCAAGCATTCGTCAATTGTTAAATGCGGAAAGCACAAACATCGAATCGAATTGCTTACAGGGCGTATGATTAATGAAAGGCAACAAATTAATGCAAATTACTGCATTCCTCAAGCATTTCAAATGGTATTATATCCTGCCAATAGATTGAATGGAACATTTTAAAATTGTATAATATTGTAGAGAAGCAGAGCTCCACTTGCAGTTGATTGCTTGAAGCTGAGTCTGGAAATTTGATAATTGTACCTAAATCATACACAGCCAGAGCCAAACGACCAATTAACCCGCGTATTCCTGATTGTGCGGATAGAACATGTGCGGAAATTTCATAGCTATGTATGTCTAGAATACTCGTGGGTGTTTTGGGTGGATGTGTTGAAACTACGAAATTATCAATTAAGCCATGGGTAGCTATCAATTACACGCGTGGCTCCAAAATGAAACCATAACGCGAAATAAATACAACAATAACAACGGCATTGAGATGCTGCCTGTACATATGCGGCCAAATGAAGTGAAACATTGCAAAAAGAGGGAAAATGGGGGCGGGGACTGAACTGGAGTGCAAAGGGCTGAGGGGTAGCTGAAATTTATTACAGTTGCACGAAACAAAGCGTAAAACTTTTGCTGCTTAATTGAAAAATATAAATTGTGGCAATGTGCGCGTGTGTGCATATGTGTGCGTGTGTGTGTGTGTGAGTATGACGGAAGTAAAGTCAAAAGCAGAACAACAACATTAATAACGCTCGCAGCGGAAATAATAAAAACCATTTTAACAATGACGCCAGCAGAAAAAAATGATATAAAATATACATAAAATGTCCCAATATTGTGGACTTACGCTCAGTAATGCCACAATTCGAACTGTAACTTCGATTGTAGCCGTGACTGTGACGGTTATATATGCTGTTAAATATGCTTAATGTACCTGGTGTCCACTCCATCAGACTGTTGCCCAATTACCAAGTACATGAAAGTGAAAACTTTGCGCATAAACCAGAAGCGTGAAACTAAAAGACAACGTCAATTGGCCAGCCCCTTGCTGCAGGTTCGCCTTCGATGCCCCTCCACTTCCACCTCCACTCTTCCTGCTCCCCAGTCGCAATTTACAAGCGGAAAAACGACAATCAATGCGGGTCAATATTTGTCAGGGGCAAACAGCGTGCAGTCAGCGCATAAAAAAGGCACAAAATCACACAGCTAAAAGGCAAAAGAAAAACAAAACGACAACATCCACATCCACATCGACATCGACAACACGGCAAACAGGAGAAAACACAAAAAACGACAAGCGGTCACACATACATACATGCATACACAGGTACCGAAGAGTGAAGAAGAGGCTATAAGAAAAAAAGTGTGTACTGCTCTCTGGTTGTAGGTAGCCAAACCTGGCACTCAGAGATACAGACACAATTATCACATTGCCTTTGATGATGAGCTTCCTGCACATCAAAAGCCAAAAATAGAACATCCCGAAAAGGCAAACCACTCGCATTTTGCAGTAACCAAAAACAGAAAAAAAGGAAAAACACAAAAACAAAAAGGGGAGAAAAAAGGATCGAAATGAGTAAAACGTAACGAACAAACAAACAAACAACATCCACTGTTGTCAGCCACACACAAATTTTGGATATGTCTCTATCGGACTCTATGCGTGTATGCGTGTGTGTGTGTGAGTGTCGGTGGGGTATGCGTTTGTTTGATAAAATCTGTGGCCCCTCTGATAGACAGTGGCAGCCGTTGAGCAGCCACAAAATCCACATACGGATCCCACACAGAGACATCCACGTATACAACATGGATGGAACGGCCAAAGCAAACACACCTTGACTTCTGGTCAGATATTCTGATTTGTTTGAGTTTCTACTTTTGCAGTTTAACAAATTAAGCGCTCAATCGGCAGGTTACCAGCACAAAAACAACATCAACATCAACAGCAACAAACAAGAAAAAGTGCAAAAAGAAATGGCTTCGTAAGTTGGCCAAATGATTAGCAGGCTTATGGCAGATACATTCGTAGCTAACATGTTCAATTTGAAATTGCTATGAGACGAACAATTGCATTTGTATTTTTAAAATTATATTTCTAGGAGTGTCAAATGCTGCATCTGGATCTACCCTGCACTGCACATAGTTAACTATCTAAGATCACGCACTTAAATTATAGTGCAAATTGCCAACAAAAAAACTTTACCTTAATGTTGGCTATTTTTATAATTTATTCTTATTATAATTTGCTAAAAACACGATTTAAAGTCAAATAAAGGAGGTAGTCAGAAAGTCCTAAAGACAGAGGGATAGAGATCTGAGCTGTCGACAGGATGATCCGGTTTCAACTCCTGTAAGCGACAGTCTTCAGTCCTTTCATATTATTATTTTTAAAATGGCATTAAATATGTTGCAATATAAATTCTAATTTTCATATTTTTCATCAATAAGATGAATAACTTAATAATTTTTAATATTTTTGTATATTTTGAAATGTTTCGTTTTTAAAGAATTTTTCCAAAGTAGAATGAATAAAAATCCGACATGCAGTTCAAAACAATTTCTTAAAAATAAAAATTTTAATATATTTATATTTATTATTATTATTTAGTTGCTGGACAAACTGACAAGTAATTTATTAATTTAAACTAACTAAGTGATTAATTTACTTCAATTTAAATGAAGCAAGAAATGTGGGAACTTAATTGAAAGATATTTTGTATTTCACAATATATTTTGGGTTTATGTGTAATTAAAAATATTTTACAATGATTCAAATTATGCCGAACTAATAGTCTAATTGATAGACCCCCAAATTTCCTGTCACGTTGCACATACCTTGTTATAAGTGCAACATTGCTATGGTATAACCAGCTTATTTGCCAACTTTCATATTTGAAGGACTATTGAAAACTCGTTGCATCGCATACTTGTCATTAGTAATGTTTGTTGTAGTTGTTTCTATTGGCTTTACGTATGCCCCAGTCCAGTCATCCCCACCTCATCCCATCGCCTCCCTCTCGTCCTCTCCTCCAGCAGCTACCTCGGAGCTAACCCTTCACCTTTGTCACCTGTGCGAGCTGCCATTTTTGTTTGCTTTCACTGTGCACGCAGTCAACCTAAACGCTAGCTATGTGTGTGTGTTTGTGTGTGTTTGTGTATGTATGTATGTACTCTGTACATAGTGAAGGACCACTTTAGGTGGCAGAGCAATCCTATACCGAAGCTGGCATTGAATTCTGGTCGCCTCGTTAGTGCTTTCGTCTATATGAAAAACAACTTTTGATGAATTTATTCGCTAAACATGTTTATTATTTGCTGGTAAATCACACAGCAATTTGCCAATTTTAAGCGTGTGTACATATACTATGCACGTATGGGTGTGTGTGTGTGTTTGTGAGTGGGTGGGTGGGAGGAAGGGAAGGGTGGAGTGTGCTTAGCGGCATTTGAGTACCAAGCGGTCTGTGTGCAGTGTTGATTAATGGCCACACACAAACTAACAAACAATTTATCCAACACTCTGTGAAAATGTTACAAGGCATTTGAACAGTCGCAAAATGTTGCCATGTTCAGCACAAGGATAAATATGAAATATAACTTGGATGCGACTTGAATTTTACTGTAACGTTTTTGAAAATTATTTAATACTGGAGTGGGATTATTATGTGATGATTGAGTATGTCGCTAAAAGGATACGATTTGCGGGGTGAAGATAATTATGCTTCGAATCAAGAAATTTAGAAATAATTCAATTTAATTTGTGGAAACTCTAAAATGAAATTCACAAAAACAAATAATTTGAAAGTGAACAATGAGAGCTGATTAATATTTTCTTGAAAATAATAATAATAATTCAATAATGTCAATTTCTCTCCGCAATATGTGATAATTAAAAATTTCCAAATATGTACTGATTTTTGACTACTCTTTCAATTAAATAAGCAAATAATATTGCTATTTTTTAAGCAAATTTTATTTCTGGTAATACTCAGTAAGCAGGGATTTGAAGTGATTTAAAATAATTACGCTTAAAATTAATAATAATAATTTGAAGCAAGTCCTTTATAATAATTGTTAAGCAGCAATTATTTCTCATATTTTTTATTAGGCTGGAATATAATGCTCTGCAACAGATTTTAAATATAATTATAAAATGTGAATGTAATGAGGAACTATTAATAATCCGTCCACATTTACAATTGAATAAATAAATGATATTGCTAATTTTTAATCGGCTATTACTGCCCATAATTCCCTCTTAAGAGGGATTCAATGCTCTACCGACTGATTTGAAACACTCATTTAACATTTGTACACAAAACTCAAATCAATTTGTTACTTGAATCGACACCGCACTCTGCACATCGTGTCCCGCACAGCTTTTGCCTTGGGCTTCGGATTGGAAGAATTTACTGCTGGCGCTGTTAATATTTTAAGCACTGTAATTAATTTAAAGCCTTGTAATTAATAAGCAACACCAACCGCCCAACAGTGTGTTGTGCTCGATGTTGTTCCCGTTGTTGTTGTGGTTTTTGTTGCTTTGCCACGCCACCCACAACAACAACCATCGGATTTTCAACAGCGGCAACAGATAAGCGCCATCATTAACACTGTGGCCAGTTTGGGTGGTTAAACGAATTCAGTTTAGGGGTAGAATGTTGGCTAAGAGGATAAATGCTAAATTATCCTAAATTGTTTTCAAGTAAGTTTCTGCAGAAATGTTTAGTATTTTAGTTGCAGCGACTAGACTGGAATTTAAATTAGTTGAAATGTTTGCAGGCAACCGATACACCAATTGCCACTTGTTTTGTTTGATGATTCCAATCAGACACATCATCAATCACAATGCGGCACGCGAGTATGCACCACAAGAGGCAAGCAGAGAGGTGCGGAGGTGTTGGCGGAGGGGCAGTTGTCAGTTGGCTGCTTAATGCCATTGTTCACGCCGTGACATTGCAATTTGATGCTTTATGTTCGCAGGCGTGCCACATTGAGGGGGCTCGGACTGTGATTGTGGATAGCAAAGCGATGAGAGGGAGTGAGAGGAGAGTTATTATATTCATAATCGCCAATTCATGCAGGAAACAGGCCATTATGCTGCTGTTAACTTATTAGTTGCCATGAAAATCGTGCCTTACGCCCCGTATTTTGCTTAATTTCTGTATCGAGTGCTGCGTCATCTTCAGATTGGCTGTCACCTTTTGAGTGGCTCGTCGGAAGTGTCCAATTTTAATAAATATAATTAACAGTCCGGCTGCCTCGAAGGCTACTCTACTTACCCCTCTCCTTGTGCTTGTTGTTTGCCTGGGGGCAAGCATAATCCTGCCTCTTCGATGGCAGCTGTCCTACAATGTTTGTACATGAAGCACACAACATGACAGGCAAGGTGTCGGTCTCGTTGTCGGTGCTACGATGTTGGTCATAATAAGCTGCTTAATTGCAAATGCAGCTGCCGCTGGCAACATTATAAACACATGCATTAGCATATGCCCATCTTTCTATATGTCGCATCTCTCCTTCACTCCTTGCCTTGGTCTTCGACAGTGTCTTTGGTTTTAATTACTCGTCAAATCATCGCATAGAGTTGAGAGCACTGAAAATGCTTTCAGGCAGGCCGACTAAAAATTTAATGTGCCATTCTGAATTTAATCCATTCAAAAACATACATATTTATGATCTCATAAAAAGCGACTGCCAAGTATGCCGCATGCCACACGCCGCTGGCCGCTTGCCGCACACTTTCTTTCAAGCACATGCAAATTTGCAACGTTTTTTGCCACATAAAATTACAAGAATTTTATGGTTAATAAAAGAGCTGGGCCCACACACGCACACATGTCCACATACACACACACATTTGCGAATTCGCAAGAAATTAACTTCTGTGCAATGCGCTGGCATGTGCCATGTCAGCCAGCTACACTGAAAGAAATCATTGTTGCAATGTATCTATTTGTTCAAATGCAGTTTTTAGATACTGTAAATTGGTGGTTTTAATTTTTAATTTTCTGTCACTATTAAGTTAAATTTATTGTATGAAATTTTAGGAATATTTCTCAATAGGTTTGCATATTTATTTATTTATTTTTAGGAATTTCGCTACAAATGTAAATACTTAATTAATTATCATTTAGACAATTATAAATCGAGAAACATTTTAGAAATAACTGAATTCTGTCAAACAGAGATTACTATTTTAATACTGGCTATGAATACATATAAATATTTTTGTTTTGCTGATGTTAGCCTGTAGGATTTATAAATCTTTTTGTTTTATTTTTTACCTTATACTAGTTTTCTATAATTTGTAATGGTTCGTAATAATACTTGTTTTCCAAATATAATAGTTTAAATATCAATTGAAATATTTTAAATGTATTGCATATGTTTCAAAAGTATTTTTCTACATATTTAGAAATGATTTCACTTTTATTTGAGTTGTTCGGATTTTTAAGATTATTCCTCATAGTATTTGCGTTTTTACCGCCTGTGCATTGTTTGTTATTTATTAATATTAATATTCATGTAATTATAAATATTTAAAAATAATTAAATTAATTATAAATTAGTTATGAATATATTTTAAATTCAAGTTAGATATTTGATTATTTTATTCTTATTTTAATAATTATATTGATATTATTTTAAATAAAAATATTAAAGCTGCGTTAATTTCGTTGGATGAGTACTCAAATGTATTATAAAGAAACTATCGGATATAATGCACTCAACTATTTCTCTTTGTGTGTGTGCTGGCAATATAAGCCACATTATTGGCTTTGGCACCTCACTGCTCGTTGCCAATTTTGTGCCTGCTGCAGTTCAAACACAATAAAAATTATGCGTGCCATAAATCCAGCTGATGAGATTCGCCCAAGCAAATGTCGTTATCGTGTCAAGCTTAAGTAGGAGCAGGGGCGGGAGAAGGAGCTTGAAGGAAGTAGGACAGCTGCATGTCGACGTTGGGGAGGGGGAGGGGTAGCGTGTGACGGGTTGTAAAGTGCGGGTGTGCGATAATAATTTTCGCCTAATAATGATGCGCGTTATGGCTTCACGCGTTTCGGTTGCCATAACTTTGCATGTCCTCCGTCGAGATGACAGTGCAGCCAAACAAATGACGCCATCCAGCGCAGTGGCTGTGGATATGGATATGGCTGTGGATGTGGGACGTGGATGTGGGTTGTGAATGTGCCGCGGAGTACGCGCAAAACTCAATCATAATCTGTTGCCCTGACAAGGATACAAAGACTGAGATCTTGTCGTAGATGGAGAAGCAACTCTTGGTTCCAGACTGTTGCCATGACAACTTCTAGGAGTTGCCACTGACACTGCCACTGCCACAGCCACAGCCAACTCGAGGTCGTTGCAATAACTTCTCGTTTGGTTGTGGGCGAGGCCAGGCGAGGCGACGCGTTCATTCTTATTGTGCAACTGATAATCAGTGGCATTGGCATCGTAAACAGCAGCCGGAAGTAGATAAGACACTTGCCGCACTGGCTTAGCATGGCTCTTAATGTACTTCCCACTCTCTCCATCCTCCGCCTCGCTCCTGGCAGAGATTAGGGCTCATGAGCATAAAAAGTATATCCTTTTTTATATGCTTGTCTATGACTGCTTTACAATGTTGCATTGTGTTGTCCTCGCCGGCAGTAGATTGCTCAGTTGGCTGGCTAAGCATGCAAAATTAGGCTTTTGATTGGGCCAAAATGCAGGCTATGAATAATTTATGGCAAGTGAGGCAAACAAACTGAGGCTCTAAGAACGCCTCTAACATGAACGGAAGCTAAAACCTATGCATAATTGCCTATAAATGTCTCTAGCTATCTCAAGAAGTTGAAAATGACCAACTCGTTGTGCGCTCTTCGCTCCGCCAGCACTTTGTGCATTTCCGGCTTCGGCAAGTGCGTCGTCCACAACATGTTGACAAGAAATTGCATAATTATGGCTTGCCGGACAAGCGGTCAGATCAACTCAACCGCAAGTGCTGTCTTTAAACGACGTTGCCCTGGCAGCCCAAGAAGGAACAAGACGGAGCAAGAAGCAAGATGCAGAAGATGCACAAGTTGCAGCAGGATATGCTTTCGGTTTTGGTCAGCGGGTAACCAGCTACTGGACAGCAGGTTCAACAAAAAGAACTTGCAGTCCCTGGTCATGGTTGGGGCTTGTGCATATGCATGTGCCGCAGGATGTTTAAACAGAGCCAACACTGCCCGGAGAGGGGCAGGAGCAAGGACAGAACAATTGAATTGCATAACATGAATAGAAATGAATTGGCAGCCAGTGGCCGTAACAGCATGAGGAGTTGCAACTGGACCGTAGTGCCAATGGCAAACATATCCTGCGGCTTACCAGCAGCCCGTCAGGCATGGCCCGAGGGAGCGGGGGGCCAAAAAAGTTAACTGCTTGCACATTTGCATACTCAAGGTTGCAGGGAATGCGAGTGGAAAGTTCATGTGGCGTAACCTTCTAATGCTAGACATTTATGCACTTTTCAATCAATTCTGCGGCCGTAAATACTTGCATACTGCTGCCGTTTGATTATTCGATTGCTTATTAATAATAAAATAATGTAATGGAAAATTAATCAATTGACGGGGCAAAGAGTAAAGCTTTTAGGCAGCCAACAGCATTTTCACACTCGATTAGCTGTGTGTTTAGTGCTGCTGCACATGCGAAACACGTGTCTGCATATGTGAATTGCCTGCCTTTATTTAGGTACTCAGATAATCGCTGCTGCTGCTGCTGTTGCTGTTGCTGTGCACGTGCCACAACAAACAGTTTTCGTGGAAAACGCTGGGAAATTACAATGGACGTTGTTAGGTAGCTATTGGATTTTCATTAAACGGCTGCTGGCATACGTATACTTGACTCCCTCTCACTCGCTTTCTCTATCTCTCTCTCTGTGTGTCTCTGCAGCGCGTACAAAAAAAGCGTTGCCTACTTTGTGGCGCCGTCGAAATGGAAAGTTAAGCACTTGAAGCGCCTTTAAGTGCAGACTCCAGCTTCAGCCCTCGATTTTCCTCTGCGACTCTCCGGCTAGCTTCAGTGGAGTTGCTTTGCTTCCAGCTTATGTGCTTTGCAACCCCTTTTCGCGCACGCACCCCCCTCCCTCCCTCCTTGGTCCTTGCAAATACGTCGACAATAAGACGCAATGGCTTTTGTTCTTTTTTTGCACAGTTGCACACAATAATGAAAATGTTGTTGTTTGTGAAATTCCAACAGCAGTTGCCAGCACACTTCAGCGAACGCACACACACAATCTACACCCCCGCACACACACACACACACACAGAGAGCCGCAGCTACATTGCATTACTTCCGCCTCAATGGTAATAATTTTAAAATCAATACAATTCAATAAAGTTTTATTACTGGCGCTGCCTGGGGAACGAGTTGCATCTTTTGCGTTTGCTTTTTGGCTGACACGAGTGGGAGGAGAGAGCGAGAGAGAGAGAGAGTGAGGGAGAGCGGAAGGGAAAGCTTTTCATGTGTGATGTGCGTGTGTGAGAAACAATTGTAGAATGCTTTGGGAATTGCCGCGAATTGCGCGAGTTCTCAAGTCGCTGCTTTTTGCGTTAACCGCTTCGCGTTGCGGGACAGTTTACCTAATGCGCGTATTAGCCATAAACTTTAGCTCAGACGTCGCCACCTCAAATTGCTGGCAATTAGAATATGCACGTTTTATAAGCAAATTGTGGCCACGCCAGTGAACTTATGGCAACGCCCATTTGTATGCAAATGCCGGGCACGGCACGGCCAGTGTCTGTCCTCCTCCGACTCTCCCTGTACCTCTCCCTCTGTTCCTGCTGCTCGTGCTGATGAATCAAAGTCATAACGTGGCCAGGGAACACTCGCTTTCGCCGTTGCCGTTGCCGTTGTCGTTGTCGTTGCCTTTGCCGTTCGCATTCGCGTTACGCATCGTTATGCACAGCGGCAGATGACTGTTATTAAAATCAGTTGTTCGTCAGCTCCAGCATCCAGCATCAACATCAGCAGAGCAGAGGAGAGCTGAGCAGCCCAGACAATGTTCGGTCCCAACTGGGGCGCCAGCTGTGCAGCCAGCGCTTGGACAACAGCGAGAGCTCAATTTGTGCTCTCATAGATGGGGACGCGCATTCATTTAATGTCTTAATTTTGCACTCATCCAAGTGAAAAATTAAAATGGATTCTGTTTCAGGCTTTTGGGCAGTTCTTGCCGCTTATTAACTGCAGCAGGTGAAATGAACTTGCCACGCGCATAATTCTAATGTTTCTGCTCTGTTTAAATATTAATAATAAAGTCGAGGGGCCCCGGCCACAAATTGTTAAATTGAAGCTAATAAAATTTAGTGTTACGCTACGCCTCGCCTCGACTCGCCTCGACTCGCCTTGCCACGCCTTGTCTTGACTCGCATCGCTGCCACCCATTTTATGGCCCACAAATTTCATGGCGATTAAATTTGATGGCAGCGCATGCATCTCACGCCTCAGCTTCAGCTTCAGCTCCAGCGCATCTCCTTCCTGGTTGGCTTGGCTCCATTGCGTAATTGAGGCCAAACACTTTCGAGGCACAGCTCTCTGGCCCGAGAGCACAAACAATAGAGCGTCCTTTATGCTTGCCAAAATGTAACACACCGAAAAAAAGCCAAAGCAGCAAAAGAAAAACTGCCAAATTAATTTACTCGATTTCCCAGTACCCTGTACAAATATTCCAACGAATTTCCAAAGTAATTTAAGAACTGTGAATAGAACAATTGTGAGGCGTACGAACAAGAATTCAAGTCAAATATTAGGTAAATTTTAAATATTAATTAATTATATTTAAAAACAAAATCAACTCATTCGCAAGAAGTTACGTGAAGTTCTAAAGTCTCAAGTAGTTTATATTTTATAGATAAAAGTTACTAGTAAAATTAATTTAATTAATTCTTCTTCATTGAAATATCGTATATCTATTTATTGAATAATAATTTTAACTGGAATGCCGTGTGTGCTATAAGATACAGGGTGTAAGCAGCGAAAAAAGTAGAAACTCTGGCAAAATTAAAGCTAAAACGCGTAAAATGCAAATGTGCGCGCGCTTTGTTAAGGGTTGGGGATTGGGGGTTGGGGGTTGAAGATTGGCATGGGGATCGGGGCAGGAGTTCGGTCTGTGCAAATTATGGTTTAACACCTCATTGAACTCTGCAGCATTGTGAGCAACGATAGAGCGAGAGCTGCGAAAATTTGAATTTGAATATGAATTTCAGAATTTCATATTCAAATGAGTTTTCAAAGACTTTTGACCACGCTTGTGGGAATAGAGTTAATTATATGTAGCGCGTATACGATGGAAGCGTGGAGAGATAAATCTAAATTATGGCTTATTGTTTCCCTTTAAATGCAAATTAGCCCACATTAAATCGCAATTTAATTGCACTTCAAAGCGCGTTGCGTATTTGGGGCTTTCACTTATTAAATTCGATATTTCAACTCGACAATTGCCTTGAGCCAAATGCTTTAGATTGTGTGAAACGAGGGTCGTGAATCGCAAATCGGAAATTGCAAATCGTAATTGTTTATGCAAGAGCCGGATGCAGTCAGTAGTGCATATGTAAAACCTAATTACAACTAATTACTATTTGCACAACTGACAACCTTTGACCCAAAGTAAACAAAAACATTCATATATCCAACGTGTGTGTGTGTGTGTGTGTGTGTGTGCGGTTGGCGGTCAACAAGCTAATTCAAACCTTGGACGCTGCCCGGCAGCCGAGCAAATAAACAAAACGCTTTGATTAGAAAATTTCATTACACCAAATCGAACGCTTGCCAATTGTACGCGCCCTCACTCAGAGCGAGAGAGAGAGAGAGAGACACACACACACACAAATGCAAATACAATCAGTGGCAATGCAAACAAATAAAATGCACAAAGGGCAGTTCCATTGGCTGCCCATGCGTCAGTTCATTAAAATGCCTCCTCCATCTCCTTCAGCCTCCTCCTCCCGCTCCACGAACTTCTTCTTTGACCCCTCCGCTTCAGCTGCCTCAGCTGCTGAGGCTCGCCTCAGACTGGACCGAAAAACGCAATTTAATAACGGCTGCAAATGAGCATTCTGCAACATGCTGCATGTTGCCAACTCTGTGTGTGTTTGTGTTTGGGTGTGCCTCGTGTTTGTGTCAAATTTTATGGCCCAAAGGCGCATTTGAAATGAAATCGACAGGCTCAGTGTGGCGCCACCATACGCACCCGAAATATCCAATGCTTCTAATGCTCTTCGCTGCACTATTTACCCCACAGACGGCCAACTCAATTTATTAACACGCACACACAACACACACAGATGCAGTGCGATGCCCGAGGGGCACATGCACAAGGATGGGGCATGCAGCTTGCTGCAAATGCTGCCTAACTAAATTATTACAAATGCATTTGTGCAACAACTTTGGCAGTTGGCAAAAACCATTGCATACGCATGGGGCCAAACATACGAGCATGTTGCATGCTACATGAAGCTGCCTGCATCTGATCGTTGCTCATTTGAACCTAACTTGGGCAATCACTATGCGAACATCGTCCAAGATATACGAGGCACCCATGATGGAGTACAATTGCATTCATTAGAAGTAGTTTATTTGCATTCGAATACTTCATATTCGTGATATATAGGTCAAATGTGAGTCCTAAAAATCCCTGACGAAACAACTTTAGCTCTATTAAAACTGACTACATTATTTGATTTTTGATTTTCTTTTAAAGTCAACTAAATTGCTAATATGAATAAATTATTAATTAAAAAATAAAGAAATTTAAAATAAGTTAATATTAAAAATAAAAACCTTTGAATTTCCTTGAACTTTGATTTGTAAAGAAATTTTAAAAACTACTCAATAAATCTCACAACTTTATGCTCTCAATGGTACTCAATAGAGAATTTCCAACTTAAAACTACTACTTTCTGTCTTTACATTAGCATTTATTTTGCGGTTTTAATGCTTTAATTTTTTTATTTTTTTTGCCTCCATGTTCCAAGTCAATTACTTGCCCACCGACCAGCACACTTTAAAAGTATTTAATTGGCGACTCCTGTAAAGTATTTATTGGCATTTGGCTGTCGAGCCTAGATGTGAGATAATAAATGTATATTAGTTAAAAATAGTTTCATGTGACTGGCAGATTTTCAATAAATATATAATTGATATTCGTTTTATATTTTATTGCCTCGTGAACGGCCGCAAATATTTCAGCACTCAATTAAAATTGCATTGCAAATAATTGCAGCACATTTAAAGCCAAACGGACACATACAGAAACATCCACTTACACACATACACGCAAACGCACACCAACATTTACAATTAATGCATTTTTGTGGTAATGGCTACAAATTAAGCGTAAATTACATGGCCAACGATATTGATATACCGCATTTTTGAACGATGAAATTGGTTGAACGGTTGCGCTTTTGCTTTTTAAATGCACACAAATTGTGTTGATTTATCTGCAGTAATTTTATTAAGAAAGCCAACTGAAAATTGCGCACTAAGTGCTATAAAATATCGGCAAATAAATTTTAATTTTAAAACAAATTTCTATAATGTCAATATTTGGCATAGACTTAACATGCAGATTAAAGGACATTGGTCATATTAAGTATACGCAAAGTGATAGTGCTGAATTATTACTATTTACAAATGAGAACTTAAAAATAGAATTTAAATTATAATTATTACGGTACAAAAGTCTTCAATATCGAAAAACGTTTCCACGAAATTCAAATAATTAAATCATAGTGAATATTGTAGTATTAAAATGAAAGAAATGGATACACGAACTAAATTCTCAACTGAATTTGCTGGTCAACAAAATCAATGTTAATACCTCTTGAGCTCGATAAAGACGACTATGTGGTGAGTTGGCTTTTGTGCTTTTTGCGTTTGTCAGTGGGACTTTTGTACTATATAGTAAATGTGAGTAGTTTTTATTCAATTGCCTTAATGAACTAGCCTCTATGTTGATCTAGTGCTGATGCTGTTAACCTTGTGCTTGTTAGCCTTTTTGTATGCCATTAGCAACTGGCCACATGCAGACACACTGAAGAAGCCTTTGGTGTTTGTTCAACTATTTTGCATTCGAAGCATTCACCACGCAAGCAGGCCAAGCTGGGAAAGGGACAGGGGATTGAGGGAAGATAACGTCCCGATTTCAGCACTTTGAAAAAGTTTAAATATAAATTAAAAACTTTTCTCATCTTGTTGTTTTTTTGTTGCAGTCTTTTTGTTGTTGTTCTTTTATTTGGTATGTATTTTATGTGTATGCAAAGTAAAAAAGTTTGCTGGACGACATTGAACAGCAGCAGCAGCAGCAGCCGGGCACAGCAGTTGTTATTAAGTGTACACAATGTTGAGGCGGCTATCATCAGCATTAGGACTTTCTAATCTTTGGCCGTAATCCTTTACCAATTTCCGATTCAGTTACTTTCACACAGCCTTGAGCCATGTGAATATCGCGACGGCGACATCGGGATGAATTAAGCGGTCAGTTCAGCTTGAATTTATGTATTGACCGCTTTCGTATTTGCAATACATTATTGCTGTCAGATGAAGTTGTCCCTTTTGTAAAATTAATTGCATCCTTTTTGGCTAAAATTACAGCCAGCCGAAGAGAGATAGAACGAGAAACGTTTGCCAGCAGCCAGAAGGACGACGACGACGACGACGACATTGTTGTAATATTTTTGTTAGTAAAATGTGGTCAAAGTTTTGGTTGCCATAAAGGCGCAAACAACAAGCAATGTGTGTGTGTGTGTGTGTGGGTGGGTGTGAGTGTGTGTGTTTGCATATAGGCTAACCGCAAACATCTGACCGTAATGCAAACGCATTTGCTGCTCGCAAGCGCTTTGAGCCTTGCGAACACATTGCGGCCCGCTCGGAACTCGACTCGACTCGCCAAGTTTCAGAGCAACCGAAAAATGCTGTTGCTGATCATTTGCTTGCTTTTGCATTAAAACAAACTGTAGCAGCAGAGGGGGGAACAAGTGGGCGGGTCTCTAGTTCAACATGAAAGGCATTGCATTTCGCTTGCTTGCGGCTTGCTTGAGGTCAGCCCCAGTCAACCTTGTGCAGCCGGCAAAAATCAGTGGAAGTGGCAGCAAAGTGCACTGGATGTGTGTGAGTGTGTGTGGGATGCGGTGCCACTAAATGTAATCTTTGACTGGGCCATATATCTCCTTTGCAGCGCACAGTGGTCGCTGCCATAGGACAAAAATACAAAAATTTATTTTGAGGTATTCTAGCGAAAACCGATTTTACTATCAGCTGATTGTCCAAAGTTTACGACGCAATATAGTCTGCATGGAATTTCTAACGGGACTTTCTAAAAATAGAATGACAAAAGCGAACTAATTTTGATGCACTTTCAATTTGTCCGCAGTGGAGTGCACACATAAAATTAAAAAATCTTTATTATATTATAAAACGCTATTAAACCAAAATCGATTGGAATGGATATTGTACATAATGGTATATACTTTATTTGTACAGATAAATATATAAATAATTTGTGCTGTGTTTCGTCTAAATCTTTGTTAAAAAGGTGCGCCTTTTTAGTTCGTATATGTTGTGCGTTACAATGTTTATGTAAAGTTTTAAGTATTTTCCCCCGGTTGCCCCCAAATGAAATGTATGTGTCGTTATTTACTAATATTTAAAGATTACAAAAATGTTTACTTCAGCTGCGGAAGCCTGCAGATGCAAATTTGCCATTACAAAATTCAACCTAACCTCATTTTCGAGTAGCTCTATCTAGGAGGGACGCACGTGTTTGTTCTGAATATTTTCTTCACTTATCGTACAGATTGGACGAAAAAGTATGGCAAATTCGATCCCAAGAGGCTAAAAATAAGATTTCATTGAAAAAAAAATTTATTCAAGATGAGTTCAGGGCTAAAATGGGTCTAATAGTAGATCAACCTAGAACTGGAGGAAGTGGTACATCCAATGATGGCAACACAGCCAGAAAATTCTTCAATAATCCTGAAATATCTGCCGACATAACTAAAATTGATAAGAATTTAATAATTAGAGTCGCAACTTTGTTGCAAGCGCTATCTTCGGGCTACAAAATAAATTCAGAAAAATTTGGAGACTATGCTCTAGAAACCGCAAAGCAGCTGATTGAAAACTATCCCTGGTTTTATCTCCCTCCATCGGTTCATAAAGTTTTACTTCATGCTCCTGATATTATAAAATATTCTTTATTATCGATTGGAGAGCTTTCTGAAGAAGCTGCTGAGGCGAGAATTAAAGATATTAAAAAATTTCGATTGCAACATACGCGCAAAATTTCACGAGTCGCCTCAAATACAGATTTATTAAACAGATTGCTTTTAAGCTCTGACCCCCTTATTAGTGGGCAAAGAAAAATTACTTATATCCAAAAATCAACGTCATAGAGACAACCATTTCTTTACTAAATGAAACAATTTAACAATTATGTATTATATATGATTTTGTAATATTGTTCGTTTTCTACTTAAATATATTAAACTATTTCTTTGTTATCATAACTTTTTTGAGGAGGTTGGCGTGGGAGTGGAGTTAAGAAATCACTCCAATATTTTTTAATTATAGTTCTATGCTTGTAAATAACTTACAGTAGAAATATTAGCCTGATCTGACCATAAGAAGTGATTTTATGACAGCTCTCTCACGAAAGCTCCACCACTGATGCAATCGTTTCTATGGAAGCTATAGGATATAGTGGTACGATCCGGTAAATTTTTTTATTATATATTTATAATATTTTTCTAGATTTTTGGTGAAAGTTTCATAGCGATAGCCCATCTAGAAGTATTTATGGCCGCGGTTCCATACAAGCCCGACCACTGTGCAGCGGCTTAGTTGCACAGACCCGAAAATGTGGTTTACAAAAGGAAATTAAGTTCAATAAAAAAGTATTTGTAATTTATTAGGGTTAAGGAGCGACCAGCCTGTTAGCCAGCTTCATGCTATATGGCTTTAAGTTAAAGGGCACAGCTAATGGATTACAGAAGTTGGCATTCATAATTTGAAAACTAGTAATTTTGACAACTTCTTAATATGCAATTTCATTACGCGCAAGTTGCAACTGTCAACAGCTGGCGAGTGGCAAATGGCAACTAGCCTTTTAGCCACTTCAGCAGCTGCAATTGTAGCAGCAGCAGAAGCAGCAGCAGCACGATTTGCTTGGCCCTTCGGGGCGTTCATTTCGTTCATTTTGGTTGACTGTAACTTCTGTGCAACCGGAGCATAATTGCATTTCGTGGACAATTAATTTCTTTTCTATTGCCCATTTCGTCGTAATTTAATTGCAAATTACTTCCTTTTGTGTTTGTGTCCGTTTCAACTCGTAATTGTAGCTTCATTTGCCTTTTGCTTATGCCCCGACGATTCGCTTGGCCCAGTTCGTGCCTAACCAGGGCCAACACGCAGCTCTTGGCCAACACTAACACCATTGCCAGCGACTGCGAATGCGACTCGGTCCCAGTGCATTTGAAATTAGCAAAAATGTAAAACCAAATTGCAAAAGTTTCTGCAAACAACAACAAAAGCAATAAATCTGCTCAAAATGTAGTCTCAGTTGTGCGTTCTTATGATTCTTTCGTTCGTGTATTCGTCTCTTGCGACGTTTCTTCACCAAAACGTTTCAGAATGCCATTGAAAACGGGATCAACAGTGCAAATGCTGGACAAAAGTTCTGTAGAATAACGTGCACAAAGTGTTTCTGAAATTACCTGTAATTTGTAATTACTTGAAATGATCTGTAATTTGTAAGTGAAATACGCTGATTCGACTCGCGGTCAATACTGCCTTTCTTTCACAATGAAGTTCTCTATTATTTGGTATTCACATAATTTTTTACTCTTGTTGCAAGCTTAAATTTTACAAGTCCGTTTTTCAACACAATGTCATTCATAGTCCGGTTTTTGATTCTTAACTAACTTCTAAGTATTTCATATTTACATTATCAAATATATTGTAGATACAATTGTGTATAATTAAAGACTCTAGCTTTCAAATTAATAGCGAGCAATCTTGAGAGTGACTCATAGAAGAACACATAATCTTTCGTAGATAAAAGTATTATTTCATATTCTTAGGTTTGTTAGCGAGTGCTGTAGAAAGGATTCGGCAATATTGTAAAAGGTTGGGAAAGGAAAAGAGAAAGCGAAAGAGAGAGAGAGAGATGGAGATGAAGGAGAGAGATTATAGCATATTCAATTCACCATTTGAAGCTTTTAGTTGCTGAATTGCGAGAGAGAAAAGTAAGAAGCTCAAAAACAATCTCCAGCCACTTGAGCATAGCATTAAATTTCATTTGACATTTTAGCATAATTGAAGCAAAATGCAGACGGCGACCAATCGTAAGAAAGTACTCGTAGTTTGCGTTTACGTTTACGTTTACGTTTGCCTTTGCTTTGCTTTCCTTTGCTTTTGCCAGCTTTGCTTAGCTCTGCGTTGGCTGCTGGTCAGGACATGCAGGCGACACGAACTTAACAAAGGCGACAACTTTGCACTGAGCAAATGAAAGCACGACCCGACGGGTCAGTGATGGTGGATCAGGAAGGGAGGAATAAGGTGGATTGGACGAACGAGTCGTTTGCTTGCTTTGCCAACAAAGTAGAAAATCCGAAAGAATAACACAAAATTTTGCGCTTTACGTTTACAAGTCGGTTGCATCTACTGCAATTTCAGTTCTCTTCTGTTGTTGTGCTTGGGACTCTGATTCTGGTCCGGCTCTCTACACTTTCGTTCATTTGGTTTGATTGGAGCAGCACCTGGTTTAGGGCGGCTTAAGAGATGCACGAGGTGAAGTGGGGGGGGGGGAGTGGAGAGCAGAATAACTGCTGCAGCAGCTTCATCAGTGGCAATTGTTTTGCCTGCGCTTTTGGCATTGAAATTCATTTGAAATTTATGCAAAGTACGTTGTGAAATGGCGTAAAAACACTGGCACACATAATCCAATCCGAAAAACGGATTTACTCGCTCTCCATCTCTGTCGCTCGCTCTCTTGTTTTTAGTAGATAATTATCTTAATTGCAATTTCTGGCAATTAAATGCTGGCAACTGCAGTTAGGCCAATTATATGATAAGTTGTATTTGGCTGGGAGAGCGTAAAGCGTAATATGTTTCAAGAACAACTTGTGTTTAGCCGCAAAATAAATTAAATGCCAATTAATTTGGCAAGTTTGAAGCATTAATAAATGCAGGCACATTCATTACACCTGCAGTTATAGCCAAAGTTTTTGACTCAAAAGGGGGGCAGGAGCTGGAGGCATCAAGGAGCTGCATCATTTCTCAAAGGCAGGCAAATGAAAGCACTTAATCTTGTTCTTGAACTTTGCAACACTAGAACTCGCACTCTGACTCCCCAGAACCCAAAACACTTTTGTAATTTTAATCAATTCATCTTAATTTCGTTTGAAGTGCACATTAACCTAATGGCCAGAGCGAAGAGGTAGTCCGACTGCCAACTGCCAACTGCCAACTGCCAACTCAACTGCCACGTCCACGTCCACGTCGTAGTCCAAGTCCTGGCCAGCAACTTGCGGCTGACTAACAAGTGCTTTTCCTACCATATTAAAATGTTATCTGCTGCTCAGCTCAGCTCGCAACAGAGGCTGATGGAAGGAAGTGTGTGAGAGAGAGAAACAAAATATAAAAAATAGTCGAGTCCTGGCCTTGCTAACAGCCACAGTATGTACTTGTTGTAGTTGTAGTTGTGGCTGTGCGTGGGCGTCGTCTTAAAGGCAAAGGTGATGTTTCATTTTCACATTTCTCATTTATCTTATTTAGCCTGGCCGAGATGCCTTGGGGCCTCTTTGGGTCGTCCGACCAGCGCATCCTTCCCAGCACTGCGAATATATATTTTAAGTAAGTGTAACTACTGGACGCTGTTTTGTATCTGTGTGTGTGTGTGTGTGTGTGTGTGCGGTTTGCAAATTGATGCGAAATACTTGTGCTTATTAATGAGGCCGCGGGAAATAAGCGCTGAAGTGTAGCAAGTTCTTTCCACAATATAAATTTGTTGGCTTGTGGCTGTTGCTCTTCAGCTGAGGCGAGAGAGTCTTGAGTGTGCAGATGCGGATGTGGAAGTGGATCTGGATGTGGATGTGGATGTGGATGCGGATGCATTTGCAAGAAATAACAAATCATCTTTTGATTAACTCATGCGTGTCAATTTGACGTAAACCAAATATTTGTTCAGCACACATACAACCTCAGTATGTGTGTGTGTGTGTATTGCTTGGAGAAGTAGGAAGGACCGATTGCATGCCAAGGAAATTGCAGTCAACAACTAACAAGGCTACGAGTATTTGCCTTACGTCTGGGTGGAAACTACGTACAAAGATACTTACCATATGCAAATGCATAAACTAAATTTTCCCTATAAGTACAAGTATATACAAAGACATATTTATCGTATATAGGTGCATGTGTCTGTGCATACTTCAGTAGGGTAGCAAAAAAACACGTATTTTTACGCTTCATTGCAGTGGAAAATGGTAGCATTGTTACAACAAGCGGCTGGCTCGACTGCATAATACCCTGCAAACACTCAATACTTGAGCACCTTTATTTCACAGCAACTGTCTTCGTACCGATTACTGCGTAACCAAGTTAAACTCCTGCACAGTATTCATGTGCAGCAGATATTTTTACTTTCTTTCCGTTTTGTTTGCAAGTCGTATACACCTTCAAACTTAGTTAAAGGGTGTAAAATATGCATCCAAAGAAATGAAAAGGTTCTGAGCAGAGTGCCAGCAGCAAGAGCAGAAGATGCAAATAAATATACTTGAGCCAACTGGCAGCGGAAGTGTCCTCGTCTGATTGAGATCCACAGACTAACAGGTAGGATGCCTCAAATTCGCTATTAGCCCAAACGATATGTAAATTGCGATGGCGTTAAACAATAATCAGGACCGAGACTTTGCTGCTTTGTTGTATTCTGGAACACAAAAAATATTAGCTTTAACTTTAAAGTAAACCATTTTGAATCAATTGCTTAAAGAACGCAATGCAGACACTTATTTATTAGTTTTGCAAGGTGTCGAGCAATTGGCATAAACTTGGCCAGCAGACTGATTGGCAACTGCGACAGCTCCAGGCAACAGGCTGTGGACCAGAGTTGTGACTTCAATTGTTTGTCACAGTGCTGAAAATCAAATTAAATAAGCACTGATTAGATTGAGATTGTAAAGATAGCAGGCAGTGAGCATAAATGCTATAAGCCAAGTCAACAGCGCTGAGGTACAGCGACGGAAATGGAAAGCGAAAGGCTAGAGGAGCGGACGGGGGGGAGGCCAAGGAAGAGACAGACACGCGACGCAGCTAACGTCAAATCTAAATGAGGTTATAATTAAAAAAGTTTTCTTATTTGCTGCTGCTGCTGCTCAACGGAGGCAGCAACAGCAGCAGCAGCAGCATCATCCAGCTGCAAATGAAGAAACAAGTAATTCGCCTAATAACGAGCTTATGTAATTAGCTCATAAACAACAACAACAATAACAGAAGTACCAACAACAAGAACAGCAAGTAAACAGCATGGCAATTGCAGCCGAATCATTACAACAACAACAACAGCAACAGCAGCCGGAAAATTGTACAAGTCGAAATGTAATGAAAAAGTTACGGCTACGAAAAAGTTCATAAAATTGAAGGTAAAAACGGCAAAGCTGACGCTGCTGTCAGTGCAATCTGGCGCAGTTCTGAGTCGAACTTATCTACTCCGGATTATGTAGCGAGGGTTGCCACACAAAATGCGAAAGCTGAGAACATTCCAATCACAATATCGCTCAACTATTAGAACTGTCCAGCAGTCAGTGCAGCTGTTTTGAAAATGCACATGACTGTAAGTTGATAGTTGGTCTCGCTTTAAGACGCAGTGCTGGTTAATTAGCTGAAAAGAAAGCCGACGCAGGACTCGCAAGGGCCGTGATGGGGCATTAAATTTCGGGTGGCACGTACTCGTACCTCTGCATGGGGCACGTTTGCGATTTTAATTACAAAATTGCGCAATTACTCGTAATTGACCGTTAGAGTCACATTAGCAGCGCCACAAACATTGCTGTCAGCGATCGAGTGTATCAAATGGATGCGTTGTCATTGTCATAGGGTCGTGTCCCATCAGCGATGGTCATGCCTGGGCAGCTTGCCACATTTTCATGTGTGGGCGTCTGTGTGGCACTCAACCGTTGCTGCACCGGAGACAGTGCGCGGCCAGCAACACTTCCGGTGACATTTCAATTACCTCCACCACCTCGAATGCAACCGCACGAAGCCGAACCAATGGCAGCTGCTGACTAACAACAAGTGCTAGAGGGAGCGGGCCATTGGTAGTAACAATTTTTTGATTAATGTGTCTGCTGCAAATTACAAAGGGCAGACAATAACCAAATGCTCCCTCCCATTTGCAATTTTCTTCTTCTCGATGCCGTGTGGGGTCCAGTTTTAAATGCCGCCCGCTGTGCGGCGAACGCGTCCAAATGAAATAAACATGGCCACTAATGCAATGTACATCCATAGTACTTATTAAGGACAACGAGTAGCGTAACCCCAAACTGAAAATGAAAATGAAACTGAGATACAAGTCGACGCTGCTCGAGTCTCTGAACTGAACTCACGCCTAATTTTATTTTATTTATATTGGCACCGAGTTTGCAATTTACTTTATTAATTTTACGGCCAGACCGCGAAAACTCTGGACTCGCTACTGAGTACCACAAGTCGAGTGCTGGGTGCTGATTCACTGCAAGTGGCAAAGCCGCAGTCAAAATCATTTTCTAATTAAATTCAAGGCAAAGTTTGGCAAGCGAATGAAAACAAAAATTTCTTTGGCTTGCCGAAAACTTTAAAATTCAATTAAAAATTATGCAATGCCAGCGCGACAGTCGACTGAGACAGACTGAGACAGCAAGCAACTCTTATATGGAATCAGCGACAGCTGCAAATAGAGTAAGATGCAAACCAGAAGAGAGAGACAGAAAGAGAGAGTGAGAGTGAGAGAGAGAGAGATACTCACACGCAAGCCATGAAAATGAAATATAAGCAGTTCAAAGTAGACACCAAGCTGATGATGGCCCAAGAAAACGAAATCGAGTCGCTCGCAGTAATGTTGTGCAAAATTTTTACTAAAAATTACTGCTAAAGAAAATTTGCACATAATTTGATTAAAAAGTTACACGCATTTGTAGCAGCAACAGCGAGAGCAACAACAACAGCAACATCAATGGAGGCTGCACCAGTATCAACGTCAACTTTGTTGCAGTTGTAACGAGTGAAAAAACAGAAAAACATAGTTGTGTATGTACTCGTATGTCCTTGTTACAAGTGTGCGACTAAGAGATGATCTCTTATTTGGTTTTAAAAAGCATTTACTTGCTCCGTGCCAAATATATTCAATTTTATTCATTGTTTACATACAGAAAAATGCTATATTACTTTGTTGTGAATATACTTCAGAATAAATAAATATTACATAAAGTACAAGGCGAATTGCCAATCCATAATTATTTGCTGAAACTTAAAAATATAAATACAAACTGAGCAATTAGTCTTGCTAACATTAAATTATTTTACTTATAATTAACAGATAGTTAAAATATATTTTATTCGATTGGGGTATCTTTATACCGTAAATTTTCGTTAGCAATTGTTTCTTGAATAGAGACTTTGTGCATTTTAATTTTCTTCTACGGCAGAGAATGAATTCTTAATACTAACAATAATTTCTCAGGTTCGTGTTACTCCGTATTGTACACCCTTTCACTTCTACAGGGTATCCTACAGAAATATGAGATGTTTCAGCTTGCGTAGCTTAAGCGTTGAAGCTGCCGCACACACTGCGTTTTATTTTGGTTGCAGCAAGCTTGTTTTCGTGTTTCACTTTTATACCCGTTATCCAAAGGTTTGAAGGGGATTATGAATTAGTGCCATAAGAAAAAGTAACTGCTAAAAATGTATAATATGTATAAATATATATTATGGACCGACTGTTGGAACGACCACTTGGATCTCAAAACAAAATTGATAACAACAATTGTTAAATTTTCTGACTCTATAAATTTAATTTAGTTTTGGTATTAAGCATTCGACGTTTCCTTTAACTAAAACGTTAATATTACAAGTTCTATTCATAAAAGTTAAATAAACTCAAAAATATGGTATTTCGCAGTCGAGCACTTTCGATTTTATTTCTTAATTTTCTTTTTGCCTGGTAAAATCTCAGTTGACTGCAGTTTGTAGTAGTTTGTCGGTCTCGACTTCAACTGCGGTTTTGCCGCTTCAAAACCGCGGCTCGGAAACTTTGAAGCGACTGCGAGATTCGCTTTTGTGCAGTGCTTGGATAGGTCGAGGTGTGACGTGGTTGCGTTAGATCGGATGAAAGGAAACATGTACTTCAAGAGTATAGAAAGCATAAAAACAATTATATTAACTCCTAATAGGTGCTTGGTAGACGTAAATGGAACTGAGCTCACTTCTTTCATGGGTTGCGAACATGTCAACTTTTTTGTGCCAAAATTAAAAAGTTGCGAAACTTTTGCCGGGCTAATCAAATATTTGCAGCAGGAGCGGCAGCTCTAAGGACGACGATGATGAGGATGGGAATGTTGATGTTGATGATGATGAGGATGGAGATGGAGATGGACGCATTCGTGCGGGGCGTAGACGAAAGGACTTAAATCCTTTTAGACACGTGTGTGCACAGTACCGTTAATATGACAGAAACACCAAGCTCAAGCGTGCGTAAGTGTGTGTCTGAGCGTGTGTGTGCGAGTGTGTGTGTGACATGCAAATCTTGTTTGCCAAGTGCCACGTCACAGCAGTCAGTCCAAAGCAAAACACACACACACTCACACACACTCAGCAACACACGAAATGAGAGCAACAATTTTAAAATACTTTTTGAAAGCGGAGACTGAAGTGCGTTTTTTAATTGAAAATTATTATACAAAGTTGTAAATCCCTCGCATTTATGTGATGTGAGCCGGGACTCGAGCGAAGCAACGAGGCTACGAGGAAATCGTTGACTTGATGCGTCGCGACGGGGAGAGGCGGGGCGGGGCTTATTAAGGGGAGCCATGGGGCCAAAAAGGTGGCCACATATAACGGGTTCATGTTGTTTAATTAAATTAAACCGCCAGCTGGCGCCATGTCTGCCCTTTGTTGTGGAATAAAGGCGTTATTAATATTATTAACATTGTTATTATGATGTGGAGAGTTTTGGCAAAAAGGGTCAAATGTGCTGCACCATTTCAGGTACTTTGCATAATGCGACATGTGAAAATTTTCATTTTAAGTGTCAATGGGCCTCGATGCCTTTTGTCTTCATTACGCCGCTGCTGCTGATGGGGGCCCATAAAATGTGTAATGCAAATACGGCTTATAATAACTGTGGGCAACCATCTATGGGGATGGACTCGACTCGACTCGACTCGTTACTAACGCACCCACACCTAAAAGACAAGACAACTCGGCTCGCAACTGTCGCGGTTCTCAGGACCACAGCAATGAGCAAGGCAATTGGGCTGACCCTGAGACTCTAGATGTATATGTATCTATTCATGTTTACTTTCTGTTCAATTTGGTTTTGGCATTACCCCAATATGCCTTGTCAATCGTTGTCTGTCTCTCTGTTTGTTTGTTTGTTTGTGTGCTTTGATTTATTTCATTTGAAAATGATGCAGTTTGTTGCCATCAGCCGACTCGTTGTCTGAGAGTCGACCACTTGGGGCAACTTAACAGCATATAATAGGGCTCGAGCAATGCGATTTCCCTGACTGAAACTGTGACTGCGACTCTGACTGTGAACCCCTCTATATATAATCATCATACTCTAAGATTCACAAGCAGTTGTATTGCTTGTATGGCTTGCAGCTATTTTTATATCATTTTTCTCTCGTACGTTATGCATCCCTCAAGTCTGTTTTCGCCCCCTGCTCCGAGTCTCGAATGAATCCCTGCAGTTGTAGTCGCAATTTCCATGTATTTGTATTTATTTATTGTGTACTTAAAGCTACTTCACAACATTTTCAATTTTCTTCGAGTTTTTCTTCTACTCGTATTTACTTATTATTTTCACAATTCTTAAAAACTTTTCCTTAGCTGTGGTTCAATTTTTAAGCCATACACACGTAACTGGCAGACGACTAACTAAATGCCGCACTTGCTACGTTTTTTTCTCTTTGACCAAAACTTTTAATTAGCTTGTTATTATAACTAGGGGAAAAATATCTTTGAAAGCATGTAATTTTTAATTAATGTCATCTAAAGTTTCCCCGAGAGACTTAAACACAATGTTTTGTCTTAGAAACGGGACTTAAAAAAAACTTTAATTTTAAAACAAAGTTATTGAAAAGAAAATCTGTTGAAAACCTGAAAAAATTCCCCAATTCTAAAGCAGACGGTTAACTTGACAATTAGTTAAAAACTATTTAATTGCTAGTACTTTAATGTTCATACAATTTTCTGTACAATTAGAAATAATGCGGTCCCCAATGGGCAAATGCTTCGGCGCAAAGACAACAATTTGCAAATTTTCACACGTTCATAAATTACGTGAATTAAATTGCAAATTTAAATTTAATTTGTTATTTATGCAATTTGATATTTTTCATACAATCGGGCAATGAAAATTGTATTTGTTTTTATTTGTGGAAATGACATGTAAATTTCATGACTATTTGCTATTCAGTTGAGCTGCGATTTGGTTAGATTTAATTTTCAGCGATTCTTTTTTGTCCACTTGTTGTCATACCCTGTAACACTGAGCAAAGAGGCTGGATTAACGCTGACACAATTGACACTTTAGCTCTCCATTAAATATATTTTTCGTAAATATGTTGTATGTAATTAGGGAGTATTCCATAGTCAGGTTCGTTTGTAATTCCTCATTATATACGTTTTTTGTTTCATAAATATGCAGAAGCTATTAAATGCAGTTATGCATATTAAAATTAACTTTTTGTTGTGCGTATAAATTGTTTATGTCGCGGTTGTCATTTGTTTCACAGTCAATGCGAATGTCACTGGCAAATGTTTGTTGATAATAATTGATGAGTTTTTCGCATATTTACTGCGCATGTGAATTAAAACTGGAACAGGCGAAAATTAGGCAAAGTATCCAAGACAAATTTCATATTTATTTTTTGAGCTGAGTGGCAGCTGAAGCAGCAACAACAACAACATGTCGAGCAACCCTCGCTGAGGCTGGCAATTGACGGTGATGTGTTTGTGTGAAAATTTGTTTGCGAATTTGTAAATAAATCCGAAGCGAGGAAGCAGACTCATTCATTGATTCGTTCATTCGTTCATTCATTCACTTATTTATTTTTAGATACGCATCAAGTTGATTTATTTAGATTAAACTTTTGCCGCTTTTTCACTCGCAGTGGTCTGTGTAGTCGACGCAAAAATGATTTACATAAGAAGGACAGAAAAGAATAAATTGATTTTAAATCATTTTCGCAGACGACTTTATCGGGGGGTTGTGATGTTGACACTGAGCAGTCGGAGCGCGGAAGGGGGAGAAGCGGGTGTTTCGTATGCAAATAAGCATGAAAATAAGAATAACAAAAGCCAAGTTAACGAGTATTCAAAAACAAGATTAAAATAGGAGTGTTCCAGCAGACACACACACACACACACACACACACACACACACTGACACATACTGCCACACACAGACAACAAGGCGTTCGCACCGCATGTTGTGATTTACCGCCCCCATCTTCCGTCCCCCCCCCCATCCGCCCGCCTTCCACCACTTTGCGATGTGACAGTTGCAGTCCGTGGAAATTTCCTAGCTTCCCTCGCTCCACTCCGCTCTCCGCTATTGAGGCATGTGTGAATGCGAGAAATTCCATGTTCTGAACCGGGGAATCCGAGCTGGCGAATTTCAAATTTTGAATTTTGATACAAGCACAAGGCCAAGGATGAGAGTGGAATGAGATGCCCGCCTGCTAACGTGTTTGCTATTTGCTTTTAGCCGTTTCATTTTGCCGTTTTGTGCAGTGCATTTGATGTGGATTTGATTTGTGCTTAGCGTTGATTGAAAACTGCGACGAAACCCCAAAAAGAGAGACGACGACAACGATGACTTCAGAATTGAGTTGTACTCGAAGAATATTTGCATATTCACTCAGCAACAACTCGGCATTCGTACTTTCACTACAAGTTCTCTCTGAACTTTACTTATAATTCACTAGTGCGGATTTTTGGTCTTTCACTCTGACACAAAATATGGAAATTGCACTTGCCTCAACTCTGACACTGCCGTTGTCGCTGCCTCTGCCGCTGCCTCTAGCGCTGCGTTGCTGCAGCGGTTTTGTGACATGCCGCATCAATCTATCAGCATTTTCGCACTATATGTTCGAGTGCCCAGAGTGAGTGTGAGTGTGAGTGCGAGAGCGAGTACTCGATCTCAGTCAGCATACTCATGCCCAGCCTCTGGGCAGCAACGTGAACAAGCCGACAACGTGACGCGGCGCTCGGTTTGTGGCCCCTCAAATTGAATAGATTGGTAGATGGACCACTCGCTTGCCAGCCAGCCAGCCAGTTGGCTGCCAGCATTTTACCCAAAATTTTGCATATATAAATATTTATGAATTTATTAAAAGCGAACCACCGCACTGTGGACTGTGCCCCAACATCGAGCTGACTGCCAGCTTGCGGCGGCTGCCTAGTTGGATGGTTGAATGCATAAGTCAGCGAGGCAGGTTTGCCAGCCATCCAGCCAGCCAGCCGGGCTCGATGCCGGCACACATGCCTCCCTATGTTGCCGCATGCCGCATGCTGTTGCACACGCACACACAACATGACACGGACGCTGCCACTGGCGTAGGCACACTGGCTCATGTTTAACGAAATGTTTGGTACATTTTTGGAAAATTTGCACTACACGGCAGCGGGCAACAAAAAAAAAATTGAGAGGAGGCGGACGAAAAAAGAAAGTTGATGAAGAAAATTGCACAAAATGGCGCGCTCGTCAGCTCGTCGACAGGGACATGGCCTGGCCACTGGCGCTGGCGCTGGCACTGACGCTGGAGCCATTCATTTGGACGAGAACAAGGCAATCGCATATTTGCGGTTGGCAAACGAGATTGTCAAGTTTTGAGTGCCCCACACCCAACACCCAACCAACCCAGCGCAGCAGTGAGCAACCAATGACTGCAGCGGGCCTGTCGCTCAAAATATGACGCACAGAGGGACACGCATAATGCATGAAGTTGTCATTATCAGGGCCAATTCAATTGAGAATTTCGTGCCTAATGTTCGCTTTGCTGGCTCGCTCTCACTCTCCCTCGCATTGTGCTCGGTTGTCCTGTAATGCTGAAAAGGAACACAGGAAACGGCATTTGGCAAAAATGGAAATTTAGCCAACCTCCCCATCGTCGTTGTAACCATGTTTGGCCTCAAGTGTTGTGTCGTTGGTGATTGCAAATTTTGTTGTGTGCCGCTGACCATTGACCCTCGTTGCCAGTGTTGCCACTTGATTATACGCTCTTGTTTTCGCTCTGCAATGGTATGTGTATCTGTCTATGGTGATGTGTGTGCGTGTGTATTCAAGTAATTTAAACTTCATGTCAAATTCAGCAGCGTCATTCAATTTCATTGATGCATAATTTTACAACCTGTCCACTTGAGGCTGCCAGGGCCATGGCCACATAATTACCTGAAGCACTGTAATTGCAAAAATTGTTCGCTCCCCCTGCTCGTCTGTCAGCCGGCTGGCAACAACAGATCCAAGACCACAATGACGCTCTGTTTTGAAGCCGCAGCCATAGATGAGAAGACGAAGGTGCATGGCTTTAGTGGCGTGGGCTTTTGAGTGCGGTTGCCTTAAACGCAATTTATGCAAATTTGGGTGTCAAACTGCGTCGAAGATAGAAGACAACAGACAGTAGACAGCAGACAGCAGACAGCAGTCGACGACAGCAGCGACACATGGCAATCAGCGAAATGTGTTGACAGGCGATGCTAACTTGCTTCCATCCACGACATTCTTCCGGGCAGTCGTGGCACATTTAACACGCTGGCCGCATTAAAACCCACGCGATTAGCATAAACGCATTAAAAATATGCCTGTGTATAAGGGTGTATTTAAGGATATGTGTGTGTGTGTGTGTGTGTGTGTGTGTGAGGGGTATATGGAATTTTGCATATAATGCTGTTTGTTTTGACGTGCTCGATGACAGTGTCAACGAAAACGCAAGCCCTGGGCACAATCCGCAGCATCCCAAAAGGCAACTTGGCCGGGCCTCGGGTTCGTCACGAGCTCAAGCTAATCTCACAATATTTCAATTGCCGAAACATGTTGCTGTTTTATAGCATTTGCATATGTGCGTGTCCTCTAATAAAGCCCTCCACCCACGCCTCAACGATTATTGCCACATAAAAGCATTAAGAAACAAAGAGAAACCCAATAAAGCGAAGTAGAAAGAGAGCGAGGAGGAAAGGAGTGGGAATTTATTAAATTTGGAAACTTTTTAGACTAGAGAGCATACTAATAAGCAATAGAAAGATATAGATATAGATATAGATATAGATATAGATATAGATATAGATATAGATATAGATATAGATATAGATATAGATATAGATATAGATATAGATATAGATATAGATATAGATATAGATATAGATATAGATATAGATATAGATATAGATATAGATATAGATATAGATATAGATATAGATATAGATATAGATATAGATATAGATATAGATATAGATATAGATATAGATATAGATATAGATATAGATATAGATATAGATATAGATATAGATATAGATATAGATATAGATATAGATATAGATATAGATATAGATATAGATATAGATATAGATATAGATATAGATATAGATATAGATATAGATATAGATATAGATATAGATATAGATATAGATATAGATATAGATATAGATATAGATATAGATATAGATATAGATATAGATATAGATATAGATATAGATATAGATATAGATATAGATATAGATATAGATATAGATATAGATATAGATATAGATATAGATATAGATATAGATATAGATATAGATATAGATATAGATATAGATATAGATATAGATATAGATATAGATATAGATATAGATATAGATATAGATATAGATATAGATATAGATATAGATATAGATATAGATATAGATATAGATATAGATATAGATATAGATATAGATATAGATATAGATATAGATATAGATATAGATATAGATATAGATATAGATATAGATATAGATATAGATATAGATATAGATATAGATATAGATATAGATATAGATATAGATATAGATATAGATATAGATATAGATATACATAGATATAGATATACAGTCATGGAAAAAATAATAGAAACGCATTTCCTCTTTCTTCAACTTCAAATTTTAATTCAAATTCAATTTTTGACTTTAGAAACGCTCACGTGTTTTGCTGAAATCCTTGGTAATTTTTAGTCAAATTCAAAATTAAATGTATTATTACAATTATTTCGTATAAAAGAAATGGTAATATACCAACTTTAGGTAAATCTTATCATTAAATTTTGACATTTAGTGTCAAAATGGGTCTTGCGGAGCATTGCACAGGTGTAAAGAGAAAAAAATACTTAAACTGGATGAATGCGCCTTCAAACTTCGCTCAAAAAGCCTAATACGTATAGAACGATTAATTACTATTGTTTTCATCCAATTTTTGAAGTCCTTTGATGAAAGGAGTGGGTCCTTTTTCGATTTTCATATATCCCCCTAGCCAAATTTTTTCGAAGTTGCTCGCTTCCGGCCCCGTTTCTCTGATTTTTCAATTATGTGGATTGCAGAAACCTTTTAACCTGAGTATTATTTTCTTCTCTCCTCGAGTGCAATGTAATACAAGACCCATTGCGACTATAATTACCAAATTCGATAATCATTTTCCAAAAAAGTTGTAATATTTAGAATAAAGTTATTTAAATTTAGCAAAACAAAGCTTTTTATTTTGTCTTAAAGAAAAAAAAAAGAAAATTTCAGCAAAACACGTGAGCATTTCTATTATTTTTTCCAGGCCGAAAATCTAAATTAAATTTCAATTAAATATCATAATTAACTGAATACAAAATTTGATCTTTTTGTTGTTAATTATTGAAGACTGATATATTTATGTTTAAGAAAAATTAAAAAGTTGAATTCAAGATTAGATTCTGCAATAAAAATGAGAAGTTGAAGAAACTGAGAAAATGAGTTTCTATTATTTTTTCCATGACTGTATATAAAGAAAATTCATTTAATGCAGTTCTGGAAATATAAAAAAAAAATATCAAAATTTTACAAGTAATAAACATTTGCAGCATATAGCGATACGCATATTTATTTAATGGATAAAGAAGTGGCTGCCATTCAATAACCGAGCGCACACACACACACACATTCATACACACACGCATACACACTCACAATCGCACATTTGGTATGCAAATTTTTATATTGATTTATATTTAATCGCTTTTAAGTGCAGCACAAAAGCAACAACAACAACAACAACACCAACTATGAGCTCCTGCTCTGAACCCACATAAATATTGCCGCCAGAAGCAGATGATGCCATCAAAATGTGAGCAGGGAAGCGGGAGAAAGGGGGAGAAAGGCTTTGGGTCTCCGACGGCTGAGTGCAATGAGAGAGTTGTCCGTTGTGCAATCATAAATAAAATGCACGCATATAGAATATTTATATGTAAACAAGGGCAGCAACAATGCCGCGTCCAAAAAGGAAAACCGCGCTTTAAGCAAATAACGTGCTTGTTGGTGGCGTATTCGCCTTGTGGGCCAAGATCTCTGCACTGCACGCAACCACACAGCTCTGGTAACAATTTAAGCGCATCGCATAATATAATGCACACACACGCACACACACACACACACACACATTTGTCGTTGTCGACGGCATCGTCATTTAACATTTTGCCTTCAAGTCTCGTTGTCTGGCGAATCACTCACTCACTTAGCGGTGGCTCTGTGTCTGTGAGCCAGATATACGCATGTGTGTGAGCGAGTGTGTGTTCGTGTGTGTGTGGGTAATACGCACTATGCCACAAATTACATTGCTGCAGCTGACGACAACGTCATATTCGTGCCACATGCACACACAAGCGAGTAGATGAGCTCAACGGAGACTTCGCGTCGCGCACTGAATTTGTATTGCATACTTTGCGGCGCTCGAGTTTTTAACCTGTCGTCGCCGCATTCCCATTTACAGCTACAGAACAGAAGAGCTGCAGAGCCGCAGCCTTGGCCTGGCAATGTGCATTTCGTGTTCAGTTTTAGTGGCGAGAGCAAGGGTTGCATGTACTACTTATATGCCATCACTCATTTGTCTGCGCGTTGCATTGTTTATCTTCTGCAGCTCTCGCTCCGTTCAGTCCATGCCACTAACTTCTACTTTTTCGCAGTGTCTGCTCATTTCTGGTGTCTCTTGTCTCTTGTCGGCTGTCTCGTGTCTGCTGTGCGCTGTCTGTGTGGCTTTGCTGTTGTTTTAACGTGTTGTCAAATGTGACAAAATTAAGTTAACTGCCAACATTATCGCGCATACAACAAAACTTTCTCGCGGTTTTCCCCAAAAAACTTTTTCGTATGCCCGAACTTGCTGAGACTGTGTGAGTGTGGGAACTAACTAAATTTGATTTGCATGAATTTTGTTAGCAGTTTGCATTGCTTTACTTTAACATCATAAAAGAGAGCGTAAATAAATTTGTTGCTCCAATTCGCATTTCATATATTTCAACTTTGTCACTGCTTAAGATAAAAGCGCAATAATTTTTGTTATGTTATGATCGCAAAGTGACAACATAAGCGCTCTCGAATTCGCCTATCAGCGAATTGCATAATTTACGCTTCAATTGAATTGAATTGAATTTGATTTTATGCATTTGGCCGTGCGGCAATTGCCTGACCAAATCAACAGTTGCAAATGTCATGCAGAAATGCACACACACACACACACAGACACATACACTGACATAAAATCAACAAGTCAGCGCCACCGATGCGGGCTACGGCGTGGTTGCCCCTTTTGGCCAAAGCGAACACGCGCCACTGCATCGATAATAACAATTCAAAATGTGCATATTGCGCAAACAGCACATAAACGCTATAAGCACTCGCAAACATATACGAGAGACGGTTTATGGACTGTCTAAGAGCATTTAATGCCAACCATTTACGGCTTTCGAAACTACATACTTCATATAATCTTTGTGTTTTCGTTAAATTTAATCTGACAGTACTTATGTTAACATTTGGAGCAAAAATCACAAAGTAGAGACAAAAAATCCAAGGTAAATTGAAGTGGTTATATTTCTTAATTATTACCACTATTTGTTAATGTAAGTTCTGCTGGTCGGAGCTAAACATTTAAGTGTTAAAAAATAATAATAAATAAAATAAATGCATATTATAAATCGTTTGTGCTTTCTAATGATTACAAACCATGCAAGTTATGTTGCAGCTTCTTGATTTTATTTTACACCAATAATTAATACAAAAAGCAGAGCGTATAAAATTATTGTTTATTATACCGAATTTTATCGGACTGTGACATATTATGACAAGCGCATAAATTTGTATTTAAAAGAACATTTTTACCGCCATCGCCGCAATGTCAAAACCTTAGAATATTTCAAATCATGTTTTAAATATTACAGAAACAAACATTGCGTATGCGCAATGTCGTTGTCGACACACTAAATAATAAAACACTTCATTTGTACTGTAGCAGTTTGAAGTAGAGCAGAGCAGCTAATTCAATTGAATATCAGATCATCGACAGGTTGGAAATTGTTGTCGTAGAGTCCCTTTGTGGCATTACTCTCAGTGCGCACTTAAGCTAGTCAAAGGGTACTTTGATCTGTTCGACACATATGGCCAACATTAAGCTGCAACAGCAGTAACCACGAGCTTAACCCTTGCCTTATTTCACCTCCCTCTCTCTGTGTCTCTCTGCCTCCATCTGCTTGCCTCGCTCTCCCTCTCTTTATTTCTGTGGTCACTAAGCAATAGCCACCCAAGTGCCTCGTCATTGAAACATTATCGCTGTTGATGCACTGATTGGTTGCTCATCACACACACACAGACACACACACACAGTTGGCGCATCCTTTGAGTTCGGTTGCTGTTCGCATTTCCAATAATTAAACAATCAACCGGTCATTGAGGCATGCGGCCCTCGTGTCACTTGATTCAATATCCCTAAACGCAGCAACATTTCGGAAGGCATCGCAATCGCAAATTACGGCACCGTTCGAGTACTCGTGTACTTGGTTGAATACACTCAAGTACTCCAAAGGGTGCACCTACCTGGCGTTTCAGGAAACTCAATAGCAGAGCTTAACAAGTTTAAAGCTGACTTTGAAATCATTCACCAAACTCAATAATTAAACACTTATAAATCAACCAACTTTAATTGATTTTGATCAAAAAGCTGGCTTTAATCGAGATCTGTTACAAGTCAACTGACAGGCGGATTTGCAGTTTTCAATGCAAACAAAAAAAATGCAGTTAATTCCTACACAAACTAGAAGGATTCAGTTTGGGGCTATGCTCCTTTTCTGTTTGCAGTTGCCAACACACGGCATTGGAGGCGGCTTCTGCCAATTTCAAAGCAATCGCCGGCAGGACTTCAATTCGTTTTTTTGCTTACATTTGTGCGTTAGTTTTTTTGTTTGTTGCATGTTGCGAATGCGGACAACCATTCCAGTGATGACTGCGGATCGTTGGTTCGCTGGTTGGTTCATTCGCTCGCTCGTCGGTTCGTTTGCTATACAAATCAATTTATGGCTGACCAACGATTAAACAATTTTTGCCCGCTTTGTGCAATTGACGTGCCGATAATTACGCCTGCCGAGCATCGAGTGCGTTCACTACAAATATCATGTACAGAAAAAATACAAAAATACAAACGGACACATAGACGGAACCCGACAAAATGGCAATCACCAAACAATATTACTGGAGCTTAGAGTTTTTGACTAGAAATTACCCTGCACTTAGTTTAAAGTTATAAAGATTTCATCGATAAATTACATGTTAATATTAATTATCAATTTTAATTCCAGCAAATATACATATATTCTTAAAAAGTTTATAATTACTATGGTGATTTATTGTGCAGTAAACATTTTTTGATAACATGTTTATTAGTACTTTGGTAATTATTTTTACAAAATACAACTTATTTTTTAAATGGCAAACATTAAGATTAATTGCCAATTTAAAATTATTTCCAGCAAATATGTTTTGATAAATGTTTGTAAATAATGTGGAAAGTCGAAGAATATGCCCCAGGGTAAGCTCCTAATAGGATATTAAAAGATGCCACACAAATTGAGCACTTTTTCGTAGTCGTCGTCTATAAGTAAGTTGGCCACTTTTCATGTAGCGGGGGAAAATGTAGAAAATCTATGCTTGAAAGTCAATTTCCTTGTTTATTTAAATTTCAAAGCGACAACATTTTCAACATTTGCCCAAAAGAAAAGCAAAAAATCGCAGCTTGCTGTGGTTCCTTGCTTTTATTTATTTTTTTTTTTAGAAGGTAGAGGAGCACAAGGTGTTTGTCGGTCGTGGCCCATAAACTGGATTAAATTTCGTTTAAAATGTAAATGGAAAACGCCGACAAAAGGTGATAGACAAGCGCTGCTGAATTATATTCGAAATGGCGTCTTATGCGCAACATCAAAAACTAAACAAACACCTCATCAAAAACATCAAAGGCAACACTTTTGTGTTGTGCAGCAGCCTAAACAGGCAGCAAAAAAAAGAAAAAAATGAAATAAATAAAAAAATAAGTCCGGAAAAGTATTTTGCTGTGGGGAGGCAAGAAAAGTGATAGGAGACGAGAGACGCGAGGAACGAAAAAAAATTGGCAAGAAAAAGCATTTTCTTGCGCAGAACGCAGAAAATAAAATCAAGAATTTCACACCTTATCAATTTTGTTAGATTATCAAAACGAAGAATGGCGCCAGGCAGCGAACACTCGACTTGAAGGGAAGCCAGAAAGCTCTTAAATTGCATCATCAACTTGTGGCGCCCCGACACTGATGCTGATGCTGATGCTGATGTTGATGCTGATGCTGATGGCATTGATGACGTCGTTCGTGCTCGTGTTCGTGTTGTCGTGGTTGTTGTCATCATCATCATCGCCACAGTGTCATTAAGGAAGTCAAAAACTTAGACCCCAAAACGCGTCTACTGTGAACCCCCAGAAAGAGGGCTGTGTGACAGCAGCGTTGACATTTATTTTGATTTCAGGTCGAGTGCAATAAGGAGGCGGGGCAAGTAGAAGCGAATTGGGACCATCTCCCAGGCCACTTTCCACTTCTCAGTTGCCAGAATGATGCCCCCGACCTATGTGGCGTTAACCTGAAGTCGAGCTCATGCTAATGTGCATTCAGCTTAGCTGCGTAAAAACCTTGCGATGAGGGTTGCTGCCCTTTTTGTGACTTAGCCAAGTTCGCTTCTTTTGTTGTTGTTGCTGTTGTTGCTGCTTTTGTCGTAGCATAAAAGCCACTAAATTGAATTTTATGTGACAGTGGCAAGTTTGATGTGTGCGTTTATTAATGGCTGCTGGGATCGGGTCTAGGAACAGCAGTGGAAGCTGGGGTAATGATAGCTGCGACCTGAGCTCGATCTCCAAATAATTGATAGCTTTTTGCTTCAGGGCCAAGTCAGTGCTGGGGTAATTGCAACTGTTGTGTTGTTGTGTTGTACTTAAATGCAATGAAATATGGCTTACAGAAGTATTTCGCGAATGCCTTTGTCAGCACAAGTTACGTTTACAAATGCCAGCAATGTCCTGGCCACGTCTGCCAAAGTCCACAGCAAATTCTCAGCATAGCTTGTAGCAGCAAACTAGACGAGCATATGTAAAAAATGCACACACACACACGGACACTGTACTGTGCATAGTTGTGGTCGCCATAAAAAAGTTGAGGAAAAAAGCTGGTAAATTGTGTGACCCTAAAAGTGTCCGGCAACACATAATGCCAAGTTTCAGTATGCTCAGTATTCAGTGTTCGGGATAGACTGGCTGCAGTCAGTTTACACACACACTACACACTCACACACACACACACTCAAATCTGACCATGTCCTTTTTATGCAACGTCTATTCGAGCTCCTCCCGCTGCCGGGCCGAATGGCCGCAAGGAATTTCACACAATTGCTGGAAAAATTGCAGAAAATTGAAAATGTGCGAGAGCGCATAAATTCTGACTGCGTCACTTGTAATGCTAAATTGTTGTTATTTATGGTCAGCTGTGAGCTGTGACTCATGCCAACCCCTTGCTGAATTTTTATTCACTTCAATATCTATAAAACGTACAATTTTCATTTGTTATAATTTGCTTGGAACTCCCGAAATTATTGGCAAATATACACAATCTATTGTTCTAGTCGCCGAGAGCAATAGATTGATTACACTTGTCGATAAGAAATGGGAAACGATCATTTGTAATTTTTAAATGGGTAGTAAGCTTTTTTTTATCACGTAAATTCCACTTGTAGCTAGTCTGTAGAGCACACCACGTCCACTGGACAACGACATCGACAGGATCATCAAGTATACGCCCAGTGATATGGTGTATTTTTTCGAGGCCAGCCACCTCAATGTCTCACTCCAATCGACGTACACGTTCGTCTGCAAACTCAGCGCATTCTCGTACTGCGTGAAGCTCTTGCCGAAGAACAGTAAATACGATATCTGAATGCAATCGGCATCATGCACAATCACATGCCGACGATCATCGTCCTTGATCACCAGCGACGGCACCACCGCGAACTCCACAACCGCCACACAGCTGAGCATTGCACCACACCGCGAGGCGCCCCAGCTGGTGCCACATTGACTCTGGTTCAGGGCATCATCCACTTTGCAAAACAATCGAATCGGCTCGTTCATCGGCAGACAGCCGACAGTCAGCATGGAATACAGCTCCTCCAGCTTGCCGCCGTAGAAACCGATCTTGACGGGATACTGATCCCGCAGTGCCGTGTAGGCCTTGGTGTGAGCACACTTGAGGCTCGGCGTCACCTCGAAGATCTGGGTGGGCGACGTCGAGGGCGCAGGTATTTTGAGATGCGAATAGAGATCCTGGAACTCCCCCGGCTGCAAGGTGCTCAATGCCACGTGCTCGCCGTGCTTCACGAGCACAGCGTGCAGCAGCTTCAGCACATTCTTCTGACAGCTCCAGAAGTGTCCGCTTAGTATCTGCTGCAAGATTGTCTCGAGGCGATCGAAGTCGGCGATCACATCGAAGATGGCATTGATGTTGGGACGCCCCTTGTCGTCGAGAAATTCCTCGGGAAAGGGCCGCAGCAGCGACTCGTAGCGATAGCTGATGGCAGCAGCCACGAAGAGGGACAGGCGTGCATCGCAGGCCAGGAGATCGGTCTCCAGATGCTTCTGGATCTGGTAGAGCTGGTTGACGGTGGGTGCGTTGCTGGCGAAGGGCAGCAGGGCGCAGCTGTTAGCTGCATCTGATAGTTTTTGACAAATCGCGACATCGCCGGCATGTGAATTGTCCAGAAAGGATAACAACTTCATGGCCAATCGACCGAATTTCCTAAATTTTTGAAGAACTTAACACCGAAATTTAGTGGGCCCGAAAATTGATTAAACGGAATTCGAATCAAGCTTACGCGGCTTCAACGTACACTTGCTTTTGTTTAAAGCTGAATTTTTATTTGACACAGATATATTTTTGAAATTTGCCTCAGTGACATTTGCAAATGACAAAAGCTTTGACTTTTCCCCAGCTGGCAGCCAGGTGCGTCTGCCAGTTGCCAACTGAGATTGACGGATTTTCTGCGACTTTTGCTACATTTTTTGGGTTTTCTCCTCCACTTGGTGGGTGAGTGTGGTTGATGCTGTTGTGCAGATTGAATTTAGACACTTGTGTGACATGTCGTGATTGTCGCACTGCCACTGCAGCGTCTGAAGAGAGAGAGGAGGGAAAGGAAACGGACAAGGAGGGTGTGTCTGTAATTGATTAATGGAGCTGATGCACGACGCGTAGCTTATGTCAGCTTGCATGTTTACAGCAACACCGCCAACGCTGTTGCAAGCAGCACAAACAGCAAAGGGGCCAGAGGGCAATCAATTGGACCCCATTGAGTTATGGCTGGACATGAAACCCACCACCAACCAGTCAATAGCTGGTCAGTACGCATAATAGACTCAGGTCCACGGCACCAAACACAAGGGTAACCAGCTCGCAGCTCGGCAACAATTTCATTTCACGCACAGACTTTCTTATGTATGTGTTTATTCTGCATTTCAACGGCCGTCGCTTTATCTACTTTAAAAAGTGCCTGGCAGCAGGATGCGTAATTTATTGATATACTCTACCTAAATTATGAGTCTCCTGGGGGGCGCGAGAGAACATTCTTTTTGTTTTTTTTTTTGGTGTTTTTTGGTTCTAGCTGCAGGTGTCGGTGTAGAAATCAGTTAACCGAGAAAGTTTTTCAACTTTTTTGCCATCGCTTCTGCCACTCGCTGGCAGCTGCCCTGTGAAATCAGAAGTTTCAGTTTATTCAAATAAACGCCAACATTAAGAGAGTTGCAACTGTTGCGCTGCCATTGCCACTGACACTGCCCCAGCAGCGTACAGTCAAGCGAAGCGAAGCGGCATAAATCAGAGAAGGAGCGAGAGCGAGAGAGCGAGAGCTTGAGCTGGGCTTCAGTTTTCCAACTTTTTTCGTAGATAAACTTTTGACGCACCAAAAGCCACCACCTTTGCATCATTTAACCCTCTTTTTGCGCCACACTCGTACGCCCGAAAGCGTTATTAATATGCGCCGTTTTCTTTTGCCAATTCCCAACGGCCCGACGGCAACATCCACTGAATAATTGCCTCGGCATATGCTCGAAAACGGAATCGAAATGCCGCCAAAAAGGTTCTTCAACTTATTACGCATTAAATGCATTTGATATTTACGTTATCAAAACTCGAACACATCGTTTAATTGCTGCTTGTTTACAGATTCGTGATTTGGCGGCGATAGCCTAGAAACTCGAGAGGAAGAAATACGATTTGAGAGACTCGACTATTTGGCCAATGTTGATGCGGCATTTTTGCAGCTCAGCGAGCTGATATCGCAGCGGCACAGAGTTCTGGAAACAAAAAACAAAATAATTTATTTTGTAATATATATAATCAATGGAAAAATACTGTTATTTAATAAGAATGAGCAAAGTGGCATTTAGATGCTTTAAAATTAAAAATAATATTGAAAAATTTAATTTTTAGCATTAATATTGTAGGCAAAGAAATATAAAAATTTGATATTTTTTTGTGACAACCAAAGGAGAAATTATTTCGGTAGGCTGCGAATTATGAAAAATTATTTGGGATAAAATATTTTAAAACCATTATAAAATAAATAAAATAAATAAATAAAATAATATAAAGCCAGAACATATTCTGATTAATTTATATATGTGATACAATACAGTTTAACAATCTAAAATAAATTTTTGTTGCATAAAAAAAACACAAAAAGGTGAAAATAAAAAATGGTTGACCTGAAGTGTTTCCAATATCAATCAATAAAAACAAATTTGTTCCAGTGATTTTTACCGTTACAAATTGAAATAAATCTGAAGTATTATGCGCGTATAATATATGTTAAATTTAAATATAATTTATTGTTTGCATTTTTTAGGCAAAGACCATATTTATATTTAATTTCAATTGTTGAACGAACTATTCTTCCCAATTAATTAATGGCTTTTAATATGCTTTCAATTAATTCTATTTATCTTATTTTCACTTCAATTTGATCAAATTTGAACTTGTAGCTTACTGAAAATTCTTTTAACGAAGACTTTCTACGTCATATTTCCGTGTTTTTAAAAATGAAATATAAGACTTCAATTGAATTTTCAATAAGGAGATTTGTAATTGAGGGGAGCTCATGACATTAGAAGTCAACTCCAGTTCGCTTTAATTGGTGTGATGGTTTGTCAAGGATGCGGAGCGAATCATGGATATTTTATTGCGGTTTAAGAGTGCTGCTCTCGAAGCAAATATAAACACTCAGGTTGTTTTCAATTATAGGCCCGCCATTTGGGCCAAATCAATTGGCATATTTTCACACATAAACATAAATTGCCTTCGATGCAAGAAAAATAGAAGGACAGCCATGGAAAAACACTGAGAGTGAGTGAGAGAGGGAGAGCGAGCAAAGCATTAAGAAAAACACGCGCGTTCTGCTTTTTGCCATCGCGCCATTTCATAAATATGTATAGCACGTAGACCAGCTCAATTGCCAATTAGAAGGAAAACGCCTTGGCACTTGGAAAGTCTGCTTTAAAATACGCCGGCAGAGAGAGAATGAAAAACTTTGCTGAAGTTCGATGGCAAACCGCCGGAAGTTGATTTGTATACGAGAACGTATGTGGTAGTAAGAGGTTTTTTGGTCCAAATGCTGGATGGAATGATTCTAGACGGTCCATAATAAAGCATCGAGCCCAATAAAATAAAAAGCTACTCAGATATTTTTCTCACGTCTGCTGGTGAAAATTATTAGGCAGCCGCGGTCTAGCTTCCATCTCCATCTCCACCTCCGTCACAGACATACGAGTACGCAGCTAAACAATTGTTTAAAACATATTGGAAAGGGCCTAGATCGAACCTTTTGAAAGTCAACTACGTGCCGGAGGTGAGTGAAAAACGTAGAGTCGACTCACCTGCAGATTGCTTAAGATTTTGGAGAACTTGGGCGTGCCAATGCTCTCGATGAGCTTCGAGAACTGTTGATCCGCCTCGATTTTATCGAAAAATGTGGCCAATATTTGATCCTGTGGCAGCACTTCCAGCACCCTGTCGACCAGTCCCTGCAGTCCCTTCACCTGGTCCCTGGTGCTGTTCGTCGCCTCCAGGTTGTCCGGGGGCAATGCCAACTCTGCAAAGTCAAAGCCAAAGTCAAATCAATAACTGGCAGAATATTTAATTAAATGCAGCAATGTCCAGTGCGCACTATGACTGACTCTTGAGCATCGACGACATTCAGTCGAGTTATGCAACAACTTGTCTGCCATGTGTGTGCGTGCAAAGCGTGAAGGCAGAGTTGTACCCTTCACTTGTCACTCATACGCACCGCTGCACGCTGAGCTGCTGATGTCCTCCACAGGCGCAGGCACAGCCGCAGACATAGGCGTAGGCGGTCCAATGGCCTGTAGCACGTTCTTTGTCAGCTTCAGCACATCCAGGCCACTGGCATTCAGGTAACGGGTGAAGGCCAGCACTTCCGGCAGCTGAATGAGCAGCTGCTTCTTCTCGGCAAAGTAGTTGCTGTGGAGGAATCCGTAGGCTCGTTGCACCTCGGCGTCATTGCGATAGAAATCGCTGACAATTGCATGGACTTGTTGTGTGGGAATTAGGGCCACAAAGGCAGACATGTCTATGGGGGACACGGCTGAAGTTGTCACTTGCTCCTGCTCCTGCTCCTCCTCCTCAGATGCAGACGCAGAGGTCTCCACTTCAGCTTTGGTTTGAATTTGCTTTTGAGTTGCAGTTGAAGCTTGACTTTTGCGTGTCAGAAAAATCAAATCGTCGGACGCATTATCCTCTTTGCTGGCCGATGAGCTGTCCTCCTCGCTGGAGTTGGACTCGCTCAGTGTGATAAGCGCCACATTGGTGTCGTCCTTGTCGCCAGGACTCAGACTCACAATGTCCTCGACCATCACAATGTCTTCAAGCTTGCTGTGTGGCGCAGCATCGGAGAGCCAACAGCTCGAGATTAGCATACTCCAGAGGAGACACAGAGATGCGACGCGTTTCGTTTTCATTTTGCAACTGGATGGAGCAGACGATCAACTGCAGCTGCGGCTGTGGCTGTGGCAGCTGTGTGTGGAGACTTGCGGAGACTTGTGGAGACCACACTTATTATGGGTGATTATTTAATTGAGTTTCATGAAAATCACAACGCGGGTCGAGCGATTGTGTGTCACAAGATGTGCAGCCAATTGCCAGACAGATTGTACAATATTTCATAAGTTTAATAGGACAATTGATTTATGCAACGCATAAATAATGCTTATTTGGCTAATCGTATATCAAAAACAATTCGATTGGGCAATAAAACAAAACCTCAGGCCTTGACCAGCGGCAGATGGAAATCAGACCAGTTGCCTTCTCTGCAAGTGCGGGTTTTATCGTATCATGAACTGCACACGGAAGTGTATGGAAATTTCACAATTTACAAGAAAAACAAACCAAGTACGAGCGTGTCTGTCTGTCTATCGGTCTGTCTGTCTGTCTGTCTGTGTAACCATTTATCCATGGTTGTGTGTGTGCGTCATTCACACTTTGACAGCTGTTACTGTATCACTCAGTTAGTCACTGGCTGTCACTCATTCCGGGCTTCAATTCTCGCTCGCATGTCAAACTGTGCATAAAATATATCAGCACACACATACGCTCGCACGCTCGCATACACATACACACACGCTTGATATATTCATTCGTTCATTCAGCAAGTTAAGTAGGAATAAAATTGTCAATTTTCATGTCATTATTTCATGTCGTCGTGGCATTCGCGTTCACTTTCGCATGTGTCAGCCTGTGACTATGAGTATGAAATGAATACGAGTGTGGGTGCGCAGTTATGATTTATTCACTTGGTTTGATTTATTACAAGCCTGTCTCTGCCTACGTCTCCCTCTCGCCCACTCGCTCTCTAATGTGAATGTAAATTGTGCGCATACAAACCAATAATTGTATCGTCGTCAACGCTGACAGCTCCATTCAAGCAATTTTTTAGGTAAATTATTTGACTTGACTTCAGATTCAGTTTCAGTTTCAATTTCAGTTACAGTTTCAGTTTGAAGTTCGAAGTTTGAGCAAAGTGTCTCGGCGGCAAATTGCATAACATATGACACTTTATAAATTTGTAGCGCCTGTCCACGCACACAGCACTTGCCACAAGTGTCGCAACTTTGCGTCACACCAAAGTTGTCCCAGGTTGGCCCACGCAGGGTGCTTCGGTCCGCCGCTGGTGCCGCGACAGTTGCGGACCAAACTTATAAATTAATTTTGCCGCACCAAATACTTTGGCAAGCTCTTGGCATACCTCAGCTGCTGCTCCACGACCCGCCATAAAGACGGCCTAAGGAATTGCAGCGCGCCAGCCCGCCGCAAGTGTTGCGGTTATGGCCAACTTACTCATAATTAACTGCAGTCCAGCAACGTGGGGAGTCCAGCAACGGGATGGAGTTTTGTGCCGCGCACCTGCGACTTCGCTTCGACACTTGTGCTTGCATACTTTGAGGGGCGAAGTTAATTTCATTCCATGGCCGTGGCAAGGATGTGTGTTCGTTGTGGGGCTTGTGCTTGTTTTAAAACGTTCGGCGCTTTTGTTTATGTTGCGGCACAAGAACTCGCATTTTACCGCAAGTGTCAACATTTATTTCCAACTTAACACTTTGGCGTAACATTGCGCTTAATCCGACGCGCCAGAACTTGACTAATTTTGTGCAAAGTTCAGCATTAACATTACCGCAAATTAGCAAAAGTTTTCGCACAACCAAAAAAAAACTAAAAATACAAAAGAAACAAAAAAATAAATCCAGTTTCAGGCGCAAAGCAAGAAGCCGCCATTTGAGTTGTTGTTGCCTGTTGTCTGCTCAGTTCTGTCTGTTGTTGTTGTTGTTGTTGTTGCTGTTGCTGTTGCCTGTGCTATCTGCCTGGTTCACTGACTGCCATAAATTAACTTGTCCTGGCAACGGCATCAGCAACGGGCCAAACTGCTTGCGCGAGCATTTTCCTAGTTGTCGACTGCGACTTGCCAGATTTTTGTTTTTAATCTGTTACTTGTTGTTGTTGTAGTTGTTGTTGTTGCTGTTGCTGTTTCCCCTTTTGTTGTAGCTGGCGTTGCTCATGTTTAGTCTTGGGTACTTTTAATTATGTGCCTGTAGACTCGCAAGTGCCAAATGAGTTTGTTTGCCAAGTAGCGTGAGATCTTAAACTTTGCCAATTGCAAAATGATTCTTCAACTTCCTGAACCGATTTTAAATAAATATTTTCATTTGCAAAACAAGCATCTAGATCACTTTAATATTCGTAAAATTATTATCATCTTTAGCGTTTCTGTTTAACACAAAAATTTGTCCACCTTTTGATGACTGAAGTGTTCATAAATTTTTATTATTATTTTCAGAGTTCATCTTACCGTCAACTTTTTGTGTTGCTATATGTCATAAGATTCCTCGACTGATTTAAAGTAAATTAAATTAATTTGAGAAACAATAATTGGTTCTCTCGAACAGCCATTCAATGTATTATAGGAACAATTTTCCTTTAACGATCTGTGTTTTCATATGCCATACAATCCGTCTACCGATTTTAAATAAATAATTTCAATTTATTGTAAACTTTCCGTATTTCTATTTGCCACAAGATTTGTCTAGCGGTTTTAAATAAATATTTCCATTTGCATAACAACTGCCATTAAATTTCAAAATATCCATTTCAGCTATTCTTCGCCATTGAGTGCCACTCTCCACTACGCTTAATGCTCGATTCTGTTTATGGACATCTATCAATATTGTTATTGTCTCATCAAGGCAGTTAGGCAAGTGTCAAGCTGACATTTGGACAGTCTCAACTGTCCACAAAATGTCAAGCATCAGCGATAAGATGAACTTTGATTGTGGCATAAAAAGTGTAACAAAAACACAAAGAAAATGTGAAAAAGCAAAGAAGAGAACATTATTGATATTGTCAGGTGTCAAGACTAAAATGTTTTGATAATTTCCATTATTTTTTTTTGCACTTTCGCACTTGCAATGGGAACTGGTATTTTTATCGCTGCTGGTTGACAATCTGTTTATCACTCTTTCTTGCCTGAGCAAACACAGAATTGGGCTGCAGGGCAGTTGCAAGTTGCTGGTGGCATGCCCCAGTGACATTTCCATTCCCCTCTCCAACCTGCACCCGCACAATGTTCAATCAATTGTGCCAATTGTGCCGAGAAGGGGCGACGCAGAGGGGCAGAGACCGGTTGATGCTGTGAAGCGCAAAGTTTGCAACGCTTTTGACACGTTTGGCAAATATTTGAGCACGTCTAAAAGCGCGTAACGTCCGCGGGGCGTTCATATTTTGATTTTGCAGCGCAGCCTCCTCTACTGCTTATTGGGTTTCTCCATCTCCCGATCTCTGGTTCGCCGCTGCTTCCTACTGGACAGAGAGTTGCGTGCCAGCGCGTGCTTTGCCCTTGTCCGTGGCTTTAATTAATTTTCGCTTCCGTTAACAATTTTTATGTGCGGATTTGGAGAGGCGGACAGAACGGCTTGGCAGGCAGCTTGCATGTGCTGATTTCGTGCTTATGCTTTCTTTAATTTGCCACAAATAAGTTTAAGTGCGACTCGTTGGTCAGTTGGTCTGCCATATTTGTGGCACAGTATTATTTGCCGGATACATGCGATTAGATTGCCTGGGGAGCGCGTGCAACAAGTTAATTACGCTAGTTCAGCTTAATATTTATTGTGATTTTATTTTGATTATTGCTCCAATAATTCGGCATTCCAAAGCTTCCGCTTGCTCTATAAACAAATTAAATATTTAGTTGTTAAATTCTCCTCTGCGTTCAGTTGAATGGGCAAAACATAAGCGTGCCCTGCATGCAAGTTTAAAGTAAGAAACGAGAGAGAGAGAGAGAGAGAGAGAGAGAGAGAGAGAGAACGAAAAGAATACTCGAATGTGGGGAAATAAAAACGAAAAATAAATAACAAAATGCTAGCAAAGATGTACAAAAATAAGCTGAAAGTCTTTTGAAGTTGCAAAGTAAAAGCAACGACAGCGCCAACGATATAAAGTTGGCGCTTTTTGGCTTTGACGCACGTAGCTGCCGATTTGAAAGTTTTGTCCTATATGCTTGTGCTTGTGTGTGAGTGTGTGTGTGTGTGCATGTGTGTGTGACGTGTGTGTGGCACAACAAGCACGCCAATGCGAAGCCGCGGCTGCCTGTCGAAAAAGCCAAAAGCAATCGACAACAACAACACCAACAACAGCAGCAGCGGCAGGAATAAATAAGAAAAGTCGTGCGACTTTTGCGAACCGCGTCCTCAGTTGCCCCTGTCTCTGCCCCTGCCCCGCCCCTATTTCAGCTGGTGCTGCAGCGCTTTTATTAAGCTTATACATTTTTTATTTAAGACTTTTCTCTTTGAACGGGCCAAAGAAACTACAACACTCGTGTGACATTTATTTGAGTTTTTCGATTCCATGCCATGGTCTGTCAGTTAATCATGGCTCAAATGTTTGTCAGGCATTTGCTATGCGAGATGCGGCTCTTGCAATAGAGCAATTTGCAACATGCAATTTGCGTGGTAAATTATAAAATCGTTAATGTCAATTCAACAAAAAACAAGTGCGACAATTCATTAAATGCCCAGCGGACTATGGAAATATTATATATTTTGTATGTGTTTGAAATGTTCGTAAAAAACTAACCAAATGCAATACGGCACCGTCGGGCTTTTGCATCGGATAAATTGAACTCCCACTTGAGCCCCTCTTGAGCTCCCTTCCGGACTCGATGTATAATTTAATAAAATGCTGCAATGCGCTTTTGGTTGCTTTTGTGGCGGCAATTTCTATACAATTGTATTTGTGTGATCACAGCCGACATTTTTTTGTGCAACTAACCCAGCATCACATCGAGCAGCCTTTGGCTGGCGGTTTGCAATTCAAAATAGTTGACACTTTATAAAAAAGTTCACTGGAAATCGAATCCCGGGTAAGCTGAGATATTGTTTTTATTTTGTTCACAATATAAACTAGTCTAAACAATATTTACACACACAGTATTATCTTGTCGATCAACGGAAAAGAGTTAAATATTTTAGTTTCAAATATTTTATTAAAAATTTAACACAAAGAGAAATCGCTTGAAAGAAGGAAATAATAAAAGCAGTCTACTAAGAATTGATCGATTTGGAGATACAATACAAATGTTTTTTTAAATTAAAGTTTTAAATATTTTACTAAAAGTTAAGCAAAAAGAGCAAAAATAAAATATTTTCAATTGAGATTCCTCGATTTCCAGATACTCTTGCTGTTAATACAATTTTAATTCAAATGAAGTCAAGCCGTTCTCTACATTCTTGTAATTTTCTTTAGTGTCCCCCGTATGTAAAAAACTATGCATTATGCTGGCAAAATAAACTACTGAATAAAAAGAAGTTTGAAAGAGAAACGTCGGATGAGTTTCCTTCAATTTGTACCACGTGTCGCATGTGTAATATTGATAACGATTGTGTGCGTCACGTTCAGCATATAAATTGCTTAGTTTGAGCATATTTCAAAAAATGTATGAAAACCATTTTGTTATCGAGGAGGTGCGAATTGCTTTTGTTTTTATGCTCTTGACAACTGTCAAAATAGTTGGCCAGCAAATGACCACTGCAAACTGGAAGCTTCCACCCCACACACAGACATATAAGTAAGGCATGACACCGAAGGAAATCAATTTCCATATGCAAAAGTTTTTAGTGCACGTGCCGACCCGACGTTGTCCCATTCTCTCTGCTCTCTCTCTCTCTCTGTTGTCCGAAATCGAATTTGGTCCATAAAATATTCAAATTGCGCTGTATAAACGTCGCATAAACATTTTTTGTGCCCAGATGCAACTCAAAGGAATACACACACACACACGTGGAGATATATTTATATATATAGTATGTTTGTTTGTAGTATTGGAATTGGTGTCCCCTTATGGTCTTTACCTTTTGCTCTTCGCCTGGCCATTCGCCTTGCACCTAGCGCATAAATTTTTATGTTAAAACGCCAAAGCCGTAGGCACTGCGAGGCGAAGCGAGCTCGATCACTTAATATGTCCCGTGGCAGAAATTCAATTTTCAGCACATCCGTAGACGGTGAAAAAACTGCAAATTGTGTTGCCAGTAATGTCCAAAAAGTGCAAATGTGCCACTGCCCCAGCTGGCGAAACAAAGCGCAACCAAAAAAGAATTGCCGTTAAGCCCTCTTTGTGCTCTCGGAAATAAAGCGTACACACACACACCACACACACACAGACAGACAGGCAATTGGACATTTCGGTCAGTTTGGTTACTTTGTTGCCGTAGCTTTTGATGTCCAGCCGAATGCGAGAAGTTGGAGTTTTGACTGTTTCGATGTCCGAGCGATTGATTGAAAATTGATTTCATTATGAGCATTTGACGCATTCCAGCTCACACCTCGGCCGTATAATTGGATATTGTGAGTGCCCTTCTCTGGGTATTATTGTATTCACTTTGCTTATGGATTTCGCTTTGAATACGAATATTCATTTAGATCTGTTTGCAAATTAGCTGCTGCATTTGTTCGCTGCTCGCTGCCTCAACAACTTTGTGGAATTTTTCAAAAGTAATGTTAACCAAGAGTCACTTCGCGAATTTTGTAGCCATTTTCCCGGATGAATTAAGCCGCTTATGGGGTAGCCCGGTTGGGCTGTTCGTTGGGTCCTTGCGTTTGTTTTTTAATGCCGTTGCCAGGACTTCAGTGTTCAGTCTTTTGGCCGAAATACTCGAATAACGATGTTGCCATTTCACTTAAGGCCGCTGCCCAAGTGCACTTCTGCTTGCCACAAATGGCTGTTGTTCAAAGCATCCTCTCCCCCTCCTCCTCGACGGCTTCTCTTCTGCCCACACCTTCGGCGGGATATTTAGCATAAAAGGTGTGCGAGTTGGGTGTCTGCGTGTCTCGAGTCCCTCTGCTGGCTCGTCTGTGTCTCTGTTGATATTTTGCATCAAATTTCGAGAAGTTTGTGTCGGGCAAAGTTGAGCACAAGGATTCCGCGAGGATATTTGAAGGTGTCAGTTTTGGGTGAAGTCGCCGCAAAGTGCGCCACATACATTTACATAATGCCAAGAACCTTTTCTCCCACCAAATGCTAATGAGAACAAATTAAATGTGGCCAGAGTGCACTAAGCCACAAGCTGCACACACACTAGATACAAATATAATATGTACACCTATCTATATCGCACACATTCTATCTCCCGACTGACGATGAGAGACTTGCTAACTGCACTGCACTGTGAGAGCACAGCAGATTTTATCCCGGCTTTTGACTTTGCTGCGAACTTTTTTCTCCATAGGGTAGAAGGCTATTACATTTTTGATACAATAGAAAATGTATGAGACGCGCAAAAGGCGACAGCTACGATCTCATTAAATAAATATAGACACACATATTGTATATGTATTCCTTCCTTCCGTAAATATTTGTTCTGATATAGCTACAGCTACAATTTTTTTGTAATACCTAAGTTTAATTATACACGCAGTTTGTTTTAGATTTTTGGACACCTTCTTCCCTTCCGAAAATGGAGAGAAGAATAATAGCCTTGGTTTTGTAAGTAAGAGTGTCAATTATAACTGTAGTCTAGATGATTGCTGAATATTTAAAAACATTAGAATAAATTCAAAAAACAATTTGATAAAGCAAAACTCGTAGGCAGCTGCACGTACTTAGTTGCTGAGGTAGCAAATGTGACCGTGTATATATGATATTTTATTGTATATTTTAAATATATTATAAAATATTAAAATTCACACTCAAGATGTCTAAGCGGATATCTCACATTCGATTGTAGATTACTATTCGCGTTTAAATGAAGCACAATTTTATTTTATTTATTTATTGTTTACTGTTCCTTGCACTGAAAGTTAAAAATTACAATTTGCGGTGCTAGTCATTAACACTTGTCATTACAATTGTTCCCACATCATATATTTTAAATTGTTTTATATATTTATATATATTTCTGTTGTTATTTATTAAATATGTTTTTTTAAGATTATATTTAATGTGATGTGCTAGTTATATATAAAGGTGATTTTCATATATGTTATGCCAGTTATATAGTTAAGGGTGAAGCAGAAGTTTGTCATATGAAAGCAAACTTATTTCCGAGCAGGCTTTTATTTATATTATACACACACTCAATACATTGTCAAAATGCAGGCCCAACAAAAGCCGAAGGCACAGTGCGTCAGCCAAAAGGATCAGCTTATCAAGCTGGAAGGTTTATCGCGGGATACGGATAACTTTTGGCTTACAGATCTGTCGCCGCCTTCATCCAAAATGAGCGGAAGGAAATATCTGAATTTTCGCAACTATAATAAGGGCTTGGCATTCAGTCATCGAGAACGCCAGTTGCTGAATATTCATGGCTTGTTGCCGGCCGCTGTGTTGACCATGGAACAGCAGGTGAAGGCGCTGCAAAACTACTATGGGACGTTGAGCTCCGAGCTGGCCAAGTACATATTTCTCACGGATCTGGAGTCGAACAACAAGACCTTGTTCTTTAGCTTCTTGATGAGCAATCCCCCTCTGTATATGAAGGTCTTCCAGAGTTCTGTCACCGGCTTTCTGGTGAAAGAGTTCAGCGGCACCGCCATCGTCTTTCGCGGCCTATTCATTAACATCAAGGATCGCGGGCACATATACAATGTGCTCCGCAATTGGCCGCAATGCAAGAGCGTCCGCTGCCTTATTGTGGGCAACGGCAAGTCGGTGCTCAGCTGGGGAGATCAGGGCGTCAATGGCACTCCAGTGATCATCTACAAAATGTATTCGAATGTGGTGCACGGCGGCATCAATCCCAAATACTGTCTGCCCATCACACTCGATGTGGGCACGGACAACGAGCAGCTGCTGCAGAACCGACATTACTGCGGCCTGCGACAGAAGCGCGTCACGGGAGCCGAGTTCGATGAGTTCTTCGAGGAGTTCACCCACGCTGTGGTGCGTCTCTATGGCTCGCGCTGCATCATCCAGACCAAAGACTTTGGTGTTTCGGATGCCATCAAGCACCTGACTCACCTTCGCAATCAACAGTGCATCATGGACCTAGACCTGCAGCCTTTGGGAGCCTGTGGCCTGGCCGGCGTCTTGGGCGCCATTCACATCACGCAGCTGGCCCTCAAGGACAACGTGCTGCTCTTCCATGGCGACACAAGCTTCTGCATCGGCATGGCCCGCATGTGTGTGGCCTACCTGAAGCGTTCGGGCCTGAATGAGGCGGCGGCCAAGTCGAACATTTGGTTCTACGACGGCAAGGGTCTGGTTGTGTACAACCGCGGTCCGAAGATCACCGAACGCATGGAGGAGTTCCAGCAGGTGCATGCTCCGGTTGAGGGAATTGTCGAGTCAATTGATGCTGTGAAGCCCAACATTTTGATTGGCTTCGGCCTGGGCGAGCGGGCATTCACCAAGGAGGTGCTGAGAGCCATGGAGCGCAGTGCCCAGCAGCCCATTATTTTCGCCATGTCGCGGCCCCTGGACATGATGGAGTGCACTCCAGAGGATGCGTTTGTCCACACCAAAGGTCGCTGCATCTTCGTCTCCGGCATCTCGCTGCCGTCCCTCAAGTATGCCAACAAGGTGTATCAGCCGGGCTATTGCACCAGCGATTATATCATCCCTGGGCTGACTCTGGGCGTGATGCTCTCCGGGATGACGAGTGTGCCGGATGAGACGTTCCTGGTGGCTGCGGAACGCTTGGCCAAAATGGTGTGGCCCAACGATCTGGCCAAGCGGGATGTGTATGCGCCTCTGCGGAAAATCAGATGCATCAACATGCAGATCGCCGACGCAGTCTTGTCCTTCGCCTACCGACGCGGACTCGCCACACTCTGGCCAGAGCCGGAGAATTCCATGCACTACATCCAGAGCAAGGTGTACAACAATGAGTACTCCAAGGTAATACCCGAAATCCATTGCATGTTTGAGCCCAAGATTGGCACCGAAGAGTCCTTGCTGTACTACAAGGAAAGCATTTAGTCCACGCGGTCTGTATTTATCGATTAAATTATTAAATAGGCTGGCAGTAATTGCATATACTGCCAACGACTATCTTTGCTTGTTGCAATGTGACTAATTGTGGGGCATGCCACATCTTGCGCCTGTTGCAGACACAGTCAAAGCAGAACCAGCAATTTGAATGCGCCTCCATCGCAGCTCAAGTCTAGTCACAGCCTGTGGCCAATTAGCTGCATGCAATTTCCCCCTGTCAACCGAATGTGTGACTCAGTGTGTGTGTGTGTGTGTGAGTGTGTGTGTGTGTGTGAGTGTGTGTGTGTGCGTTGTGTGTTATTGACCTGCGGCTGGTGTGCGAGTTGTGAAACTATTAAAAACAGCACAACCCAATTGCAGTTGGATTGTGTAATAAATTGAAACAACCACCAGAAATTGGCATAAAACAAAGCCACAAACAAAAGGCAGCCGAATTAAATTGCATGCATGTGATCGAGTGTGTGTGGGAGTGTGTGTTAGTGTGTGTATTGCTGCCATTGACAGGTACTTCACAAGGAAGCGTCGCTTTTCTGTCTGCGCTCCTTCGGCTGAGTTTTGTTTCATTTACCAGTGTGACAAATGAAATGTTGTCTTCTCTCTTCAATTCTACTCATTTGTTGCGGTTTTCTTATCGTCCATATTTATTTGGAAACAAATGCAACGTAGCGAAAAGTTCTTCGTATATATCACAATTGCCACAAATATTTTTATTTTATTTTAAAGTGGATCTGAACACTCGACAATGAACAAAATATAAAGAAAATTATTCTTTAGTTATGAAATTCAAATAAAAAATTGCAGATGTAAATAAATTGTTGAATATATATTTTAAGAAAATTAATTTTTAAATTTAAGAAACAAATCTATAATTTATAAATGATGTCAGCAACAATGAAGTGGAGAGAATATCGCCTAAACAGACCTAAGAATTCACTTAGAATTGTTTTAAATTTAAAGCTGTCGCATGTAAAGTTGAAATAAACATTTCGCAAGGTAAATCCTGAATTATACCTCTATTAATTTCATATATAAATACGAGTGCGCACCTACATGCGTGGTACCTGCAACACCATCCCTTAACCGCCCCAACTTCGAAGCCACACCAGCTGCGGATGTTGAACATTTCTTAGACTTAAGCTCCAGAAACAATGCACAACTGATGCTCCTTCCAGTCAACGTAAAGTTTCTGAAGTACACTGAGCTAGCGACCTCTGAAAAAATATGAATTTTCACGTTGGACAAATATTAGTCAATGAAGATACTTTCGCTCCCTACTCAACATTAAATTCAATATATTAAACAAATCAATGAAGATAGTGCAAGGAATAAAACAATTGTTTTCTATTAAAGAATCTTATCACATTTATTTACTGCATTTTCTTTTATTTTTACAGCTAAGTTCTTTGTTTAATTGTATGTTTTCATTATCATTTTATTATTATTATTATTTGTTTTACGAAATATTAAGATAGCTCATGATACGTTCCTCTGGGCAGCTGTATTTTATAACTTTTTGTTTGATTTAATTTTTTTTGCATGTTTTTTGCTTTTTACTCTTTTCTCTTTTGTTTTGCATTGATAATTCTTTAAATATTCAATATAGTTTATCATAGACAGAAAACTGTATACAGACATACACATATGCAAATGTATTTCAAGCGCGAATTATGTTTATTGTTTGGATACTTTGTAAAACGTTGCGATTAATGTTTAGTTTTTACAAGGATCTTTTGTTCATTCGTTATTATGCTATTTTAACTATATAAGTATGTATATATATAACTATTTATATATATATATATATATATATATTTATTGTTTTTATATTAAATTTGTAATTCATTACTTTTGTTTTTGTTTTTGCTTTTATTTGCATTCTGAATTCATTAATTACTGACATTGCAATTTGCTTCATTTACGGGTCATAATACATATATTTTCATTTGCTCAACATCATGTGATTGTCATACAAAACATTTCACATAATCTTAAAATTATTTACAATAATCCTCAAATTAAATTGTCTACAAAAAGCAAAAGAAACTTGTTTGTGTATCAAGTTAGAAGCTCAGAGCATTAGTAGCTGACAAAATACAATAATAGTATTTTTCAAGTGTTTAATTTACAATGGATATACATTAGTATTGTTATTATTAATTACTCGAGGACTAAGCTAAAAGTTTTGTGTGGATAACTTCTAGATGGAAACATTAAAATTGTTTTGTTGAGTTGTATGTTCATTTCTTGTATTTTATTTAATATTATTTCTTTTGTTTTTTGTCTGAGAAAACCTTTAGAAAAATATTATTTATTAAATTACGCATATACCTACAATACCATCGTATAATCGTTTAAGTACCTATGGGCTTTTCTTTTCTTCGTTTGCGTTGACCAATTCGCATGGCCTTCCGATCAGAGAAGCGTTTAGTTTTCCATGTGTTTGCATTTCAATATTGTTGATATAGTTAGATAAGTGTTAAGTTTTTCGTATATTGAACTATTAATGGGGAGAATACGGGGCATTTGTCTGTCTGGCAGTTATCTGATGTATCTAAGATGTATCTATCTCGCAGAACTCATTACTCACGTCCGACTGCATCCACATTTCGTTAAACATTACTAAACTGTATTTGCCACACCAACTTACTTAAGCTAGGGTTAATAATAAGTACTCTACACTTAGTTAATATATGTATGTAGATGTGTCTATGTAGATGAGCATGTTGGTCTCAATGCAGTAACTATGTGTGTGTCTTTCCGTGTATATGTATTCATATATTGCTTATAGTAAACATCAGGCTAACGCGCCAATCTATACAAGGACGGCCATATTGCCGTTAGCGTGTCCTTTTTAGCCAAAAATATTGTTCAAAATAAAAGCCTAAATATATAATAAATCCAAGAGAAGTTTCCAGCGTACTCAAAATATATTCGGTTTAGACGAAAACCAAAGCCAACACTATTTCTATATTCGTTTTGGATTCTTTTCACTTCATTTAAATGATATCCTTAGTGGCTGTAAATGCTTTTAATAACTATGTACAATACTTAACCTTAATCTAGAGGCCATCGCCTGAAGTTGGGCTGTGCGTGTTAAATCTGTTGGCAAGGTCTTTAAATTTGGATTCCATAAATACAGAGGCCAGAGCGCCTGTATTGTTGTTGCTGTTATTGAGTAAGTACTACTTATTTATATACTTTCTATATATTTTATTGTTTAGTATTACATAACTAATGCTAGAATTATTAAACAAATATTGCTAGTTAATATACAAATTCGTTTAAGATCTTTCCCATGGCCAAGCGACACAATCTTTGCATTTGATTTGCCAAAAGTTTTTCCACTATCGAAACAGAAATGAGAAGAACCCAGAATTGGAACCCAAATAGAAAGAGAAATGGAAATCCAAATGCAGTACGTAATATACACAAAATGAGGCAAAATTCGTTGAGTATTTCTATTTCGTTTGCTGTCCTTGCAGCTGCTTTTAGTCATGTTCAGTATTATGTCATGTAGGTGGTTTTTCTTTCATTCACTTGCATTTTCATTTGTTAAGTTAGTCTTAGCAATAATTTCGTGATTCCTTTTGGAGAGATATCGCAAATAGAAATAGAAATAGAAATAGAGACTCTGTTCTATGTATGTAAAACCGTATTTTCCATTTTCATTATGGCAGGATCCTTTTGTTAGTAACTTTTAAACGTTTACTTAACACTTGTTTAGCTAGTTGCGTGTGAGTTGTTTGTTTGTTTGTTTGTTATGAATTTGTTGATGTTGGTTTTTGCTTGTTGCTGTTGCTGTTGCTGTTGCTTAGATAATAAGATTACATTCGAATGCCAAACAAAGAGCACTAAACAATTTCTTTATACGAGTACGAGTACGAGTACGAGTACCTGTGTGTGTAAATGAAGCAAACATATTGAAAACATATTGAAATATTGTCTTTCAAAAGCTTAAAAATTTCAGTCTTTGTAGTTGGTTGCTCGGCTCTTGTCACTGCTTTCTGGGTGCTGCTTAATCAGTTATCACCTGCTCCTCATTGTTCTCGTTGGCTGCAAATAAAGTTGGAAGTCAAGCAGAACAAAAACAGAGCGTTACAAATAAGTCGAATAAGAGGAGAGTGTGTTTGACTATGCATCTACATTTATACTACAACTTACTTTAACTAGAGAGTCTAGAAACTAGTAGTACACGTGGCAAGCACAATAACCAAGGTGAAAATGTACAATTGGTGGCCGAAAGTGGGGCGCACACCCGCCGACAAGGCCTCAGAGCTGAACAAGTACTCTGAGAGTGGGCAGCATGATTTTATTTTAAGGGGGAGAGGCAGAAGAGGGCAAAGGCAAAGGCAGTTGGTTAATTTCATTTGATTCGGATTTAACTGGGGTCGAAAATAAAACAAAACTTAATTATATATATGTGTATGTGAATATATGTGAGTGTCGACTTACTTCTGGGTCAGACCAAGGCGTCGTTGCTAAACACATCGTTGACATGTTTGCCATTGCTGCTGGTTGCCGCCGCTTTGTCCTTCAGGCCGCATTGCTGCAAGTAAGAAAGACGAAAGTCGCAAATATAATTGGACCCAAATCTGATGCAAGGTAGCAAAGGTAGGTGGAGAAATCAGAAAAGCAAAAATAATTTCGTTAATTGCAAGCGACTCGAGAAAATAACATGGAAATTAGGCACAGCCTCAGCGATTTGCATGAAAAATTAATTAAAACAATTAACGGCATCCAATTAAAGGCAGCTGCTCTTGCTCCAGTTGTTAAATGTATATTTAATTGAAATCCGTTTCACTTACCTCCTGCTTGGCCTGCCATTGCTTCATGGCTGATTTGTATTTCTCAAACTCGTTGCACCAATGCGAATATATCTTCTGATAGTCCTGTTTCTGCGATGGCGGCGAGCATCTGAATTAAACAAATGTAAGTTATCAAAAACATGAAAAAGTCGAACGTCGAACGTCGTACGTCGAAAGTTTTCAACGAATGCGCGCCAACTTTCTAATTGCACAATGGATATTTTGACGCCCCGAGCGGTAAATTTAATTGCCAGCCGGGGCAGGGCAAGGCAGGGTTGGCTTTAGACTCACCTGTGAGCATCCACAGTAACGCCATAGCTGCACAGCAGGGTGCCATCCAAGTAGCTGTCGTATCGCCCGCCATCGCCCTCGTTCACCGCCAGCAGGACGAGGCCGCCCTCGTTGGTCTCGATGTATTTGGTGGGCGTGTAGCGAACCTCGTAGCTGCCAGAAACGAAATGAGACACAGACAGAAAAGGCAAGATAAGCAGATTTTCTATGAGCATTTTCTATTTTGAGTTGCTTTTCCATTTTGGGTGCGCGTGGAAAAGTGTCTCTCATTGGAAACGCAACAATAAAAATCAATATAAAGTGTGTGAAACTTTGGCAGCGCCAGCTGAACAGCTGAAACTTTTTCCATTACAGGCAGACTATTACTCCTGCTCTTGCTCCTCCGTCGGCACTACTGTTGTCCTGGTGCGTCCTCAAATAAGCGTAAACGCCAAAAAGCAGACTTCAACAGCATTTTAAAGTGTCAATTTACCGCAGCATTGGCAACCAAAAGTTTCGCTTACACTTCCGATTTCATTATTTGCTTTCAATTTTCATTCAGCGCTCAGCGTTCAGCATTTTTTGTGGCAGCTCTTTAAGCCAGCTGCGTCTCCAAGGAGGCTGCTTCAGACGCTCTTATGGCATAGATTGAATTACTTACCGGCCCTTCTCGGTGGAATGATGATACCAGCGAGTCTGCTTCTTGCGCAGCACATCGGGCATCTTGACGAAGCACGACAGATGCAGCGTCTGGCCATAGGAGGAAGTGACACGTTTGCGCAACACGCTCGTGTCGCAGATGCCCGATGTCTCGTTGGCCACGTCCTGCAGCAGTCCCAGCTGGTACGGCCGGCAGGCATTCACCTCCTTGTCCCAGCCGCAATAGGGATCCGCCACGCAGCGGAAGCAGCTGTCGTAGCGACGAGCACACATGGCCAGATCAATCTGCTTCACCTGATGGTCGGTGGCCAAGTAGAGAGAGCCCGTCTTCTGGCTGAGCGTCAGCTCGCGAATTGGCTCGTTGCGGGGCGAGGCCTCGAAGATGTCGACCAGATTGGAGTGCCGTTGGCCGTAGTGCATGAACTGCACAATCTTGTAGATCTGGCCATGGCTGGTGGCCACAAAGTACACGAGAAACTCCTGGTTCAGCTTGTCGATGCGAATTCTACAACGGAGAGAGAGAGAGAGGAGAAATGAAAAAGGGCTTAATAAATATGGCAAGGAGTCAGTAAAAGTCTCGTTTCTTTCTCCAAGTTTGTGCGTCGTCCTCTGGAAAACAAAACGTTTAACTAAAAGCATATCCTGCGGCGCATTGCTCATAAGTTCCGGCCAAGTTATTTTACAAGTCGTTATGTTGCACACAGCAACAGACGCAACAGCGGCAACAGAGGCAACAAAAAGAGCCACAACGACAACAGTTGGAGAATCCGGAGCAACATTTGTGCTGTCAGTGAGCGAGTGCTCCCAGATGTCAGGCATGTCCTGGCTGTGTGGCCAACGCAAGGACTGCACTGTATAAACTTGGCAAATGTCAACAAGCGAATTTCACACACAGAGTCAGAGAGACAGAGAGACAATTCAGTACGTGGCCTGTTGCCAGCAGTGGAGTCGAGCTGTTGCAGCTCGCTAATGAATACATTTACACATTTTACTTACTTGTCCACCACAAGGCGGGTGAGGATTACGTCTCGTTTGTAGAATACCGGATTGCCAAATTCATGATCGACCGCCTTGTCCATTAGCGGATGTTTGCGTATGAAATTCAACACCGAGTCCGGCAGCGTTGCGGTGTCGTTGTGGCATGTGCCCGGACGTGGTTCCGGCACTTTTGAGTTCAGCACGGGCAGCCAGGCGCTGTTCGATGTTGCCTGCTCCTTGAACTTGCCTACGCAGAGCACACAGAGTGGAAGAGACAGAGAGAGAGGGAGAGTTTGAGTCGTATTTTATGTAGTGCATAAAAGTGCAGCCCACAAAAGTATGCTACGTTAAATTTATGTGTGTCAGCGCTGTGGTAAATGATAAATTGTCGAGCTCTTGGCGCTGATTTGTGGCCACGCCAGACAGACCAAAAAATAAAAACAAAATGCAGTTCAAACTACTAATTACACAAGCGAACCAGTAAGTGAGAGAGGGTTTGAGATCTGCTTGCTGCCAAGTACTTTAAGTGCTGGCTGCATAATCATTTGTTTTTCATAATTAATTGCTCTGGCTGTGCAGCATTTTTTCTCGCACATATCGAATTGTGTGTGCGCGTGTGTGTGTGTTAGTAGCATGCAACATGCCCGCAAACATTTCATAATGAATTTTAAGTGTATGCCAGATTTTTTACTGCCATTTGCCCGCTGGCGCTGAGTCTGCGTCGCCAGTCCGTCTGTCCGTCTGTCCGCCAGTCCGTCAGACTGTGTCTTGGCAGCTCTCCATACACACAATTTTATGGTGTTAATGAACTTTTCCACAAAGTGCCAGCACATACTCTCGCACAACTTTGTGATTGGCGCTACTTGATTTTGGCAGCTGTCGCCTAAATAAATGCATGAATACCAACGGATATTCACATTTGTACTATATGCTGGTATATTTGAATGTCACTTTAATCGCTTTGCAATCTTTCGTACTGATTAATCTTGTGCACAAATTGAATTCGAGCTGTGCAACGGAAATGAATTTGCAACATCTGTAGATGTCGCGTTTCGCATGAATACGAATACGAATACAAGTTGTAGTTGTCGCTGACGTGTACAAAACTTGAGTATTTGCAACTATTTGAAAGCATGCACTTTGCATGTTAATAGAGAACAAGCATAGAAATATATATTCATACTTAAGTACATGCTTGCGCTTGTATGTGCAACTTGCCACTGCCACATAAATGGCAGGCAGAGAGAGTTTTGCGAGTAGTTTGGATTAAATTATGACATGCGTTTGCCGAGTTGCATGCCAGATTTTATGCACTGCCAGCGGAATTGTTTTTTTTTTCGTTTTCGTTGACGTTGCATTGCAAATTGCATGCGTCGTGAGTTGCGTGTTGCAGGCGGCAGCAAAGGGTCGTATTGGCGTTGTTAACACCTGTCACGCATATCTTGTTACCGTTGCCGTTACCGTTACCGTTAGTGCTACCCTTGGCCGAGCAGCACGCCATTTTGTGGCAAATGTTAAAGCATTTAAAGGCAGCCAAGCATCAAGCTAGCGAGAGCAGCCTCCCCAGTGGCAGCAGGCACATCAATTCAACTCGCGCCATTTAACGCTAAAATGCCAAAGCTGCTGTGCTCTGCACAGACCCACCCACCCACACATAGATACCAGTAAACACACACACACACTGCCACAGCACCTGTGAGTGTAATTTCTTCCGGCAGCTGCAGCTGCCTGAAACGTAACGTAATGGGAAACGTTGGAAGAAGTCAAACGTAGCTACCACATGCACGTTCGTAAAAATGGCGCCACAGAGAATTATTGCCAATGCAATAAATCTCATGCTTACGCTTGCCGAGACACTCACACACACACGCACACACACACACAGAGACACATACACCCACTAACCTTCAAAGGCCGCATTGATATCTCGTATATCGTAGCTGCAGACGGCGGAGCCAATCAGTCCATTGGTGTTCGTTGTAAATGTGGCATAGAATTTGCTATCATCGTTGGGCATCTTATAGACCGATTGGATTTCGTTGAAGTAGAAGGGAAACTCGCTCGAGATGCTGCAGTTCATGCGCGCCTTCAGATACGTCGCCCAGTTCTGGCTGATCATGTACTTGCCACCGCGATCGTTTTTGCACACGCGTGCCACACGCGAGTAGACGGCCTTGCCGCAGTTGATGTACTCCACGGCGTGTTCCCGGAAGAAGAAGTACACAAAGTCGCCAATGTCGAAGGAGCCCACAAAGTTGGGTTCTAGAAGTGAACGAAAAAAATATAAATATTGATATGAAATAAAATATTTATCGCTTTAAAAGATTAAAATGAGTATTCACTTAAGTTACAAACAAATACTATTTTGTGTAAAAGGAATGCCACACCTCTTAGAAATATTTGCATTTATTCAAGTTTTATTTTCGATGCACAAATATGTAGTTGAAGTAAGTTTATTTAAAATAAAAAAACATTACAAAAAATGGAAATTTAAAGAAACTTTGATTTTTGTTGGATAAACCACTATTTATTGTACATTTGAATTTCATGTAATTGATTTGGTAGCAACGAATTTATTTTCAATAAAAACCAGAAATATTTGTTAAGAAAATTGGTTGAATTTTTGATGCGTTCATAATTTCTATTTGTGGAATGCTGGATTTTGCAATAAATTGTTTAAATAACAAATTAGTTTGAGTGAGCCCCAAGGACTTTGTTGGTCAATGAAACTGTTGTGTCGAGCGGAAATAAACAAATAGAGCAAAATATGAATTGAATTTTGTGGAAATGAAATTTAATTGGCAACTGTTTTGTGTTTTGTTACTTAATTGATGTGGCAGCTAATTCAAATCGATTTCGAAAAATATTTGATCAAATTCAACGATACTTACTGTCCAGTAATTTGGAATCGTATTTCACGGTGCGCTTGAAGTTCGCCTCTTTGCGACCCGTCGTAAAGTTGTACAGATCCGAGCGGAATATCACGGAATCGGCTTTAGTAAACTCGGCGTTGGTTCCCGCGTACTGTGAGGCGGAATAGAAAATGGGCAAAATTGAAATGGATTTAAGCTTAGTCTGTGCTGGATCGCTGGCAATGCAGGCAAATTAGCGCCAAATATTCGGGAAATTTGATTTCGCAAGGCAAAGCAAAAGCATCACACACACACGCATACGCACACATGCACACAGGCACGCACACAATTACGCGTAAAGTGTAAGCACGTGCCTCAGACCCAATTCCTCTTTCGCTAGCTGCGCGTGTGTGCGTGTGTGTGCCTCACTCTAATTTAATTTCAGCTGCTTTATTGCGACTCTTTTAAATTTCGTGCCATTTGGCCTCCCAAAACTTTGCTCAGCTCCCTTGCCACTCCCCCTTCCCGTCAGGCGTCGCCGCCTCCTACTTTCCACTCGTTCTCGCCCTTCGCCTTTGCTTTCGCCTTTACTTTACTTTTGTAATTTTATTACAATTGACATTTTTCGTTTCTTTTTTCTTCTTCACTTTTCGCTTTTCTCCTGCTTTTTGTTTCCCTTTTATTTTTCCTTCCGTCGGCATTGCGACTTGCGAGACTTGGACTTACCAGCGCTGGCAAACCGAAGGGATTTCCGTTTTCCACATAGACGGCGGTTGAGTTGTCAGCAGGATCGTAGGGACACTTGCCAATGCCCAACCCAATGCCGGGCACGTACTGGGATCTGGGTAAATGTGTTAAGTTGGCCTGTGAGAGACACGGATGGCGAAGGAAAAGATGAGGACAGAGAGAGAGAGAGAGAAAGCGCATTAGTTGACTTTAATTTCGAGTTTCTGCGAAACGTAACTCCACAATTAGAGGCCGACAAAGTCGGCGACTTTAAAGGCTTATTTACGTATACATTATTCATATTCGAAACGGTTACTCACATTTATCACATAGTCCTTGGGGTTGTGCGCATTCGTGCCGCAGACGTAGAGGCGGTGGCCATTGAAGTTCATCGGTTGAATGACGCGAATGTGATTTCGGCACTCGACCTTCTTGATGAGTGCCCATTGTTGTTGCAGATTGTGAAAACAATAGTTTAAGTAACAAAATAATTGTGTGTGTGTGTGTTGGTGGGGCGAAGGACAGATAAAAATGTGAAGGCAAATGCATAAGTATCGGGTAACGAGATGAAGGCCAAAATATTCCATTACAAATATTTGCAATACTTGCAATTTATTTTACAATTTTGCAAGGGTTATGGATATGTGCATGAGTTCAAATCAAATATACAATATATATATATTTAGAGTGTGTGTAATAAAAGACGAACCTCTCGCTTGCCCTTGGACACACAGTTCAGGATGTCGGAGCCGGTGGGTTCCAGTATCAAGACATCGCGCTGCAAAGGAAATTGTGGAAAAAAGAGAACTTTAAATTTAATGAAGAACACTTTAAAAAAAACTTATTATATACGCTTTAATTTGGGTCGCTTGGCGAATGCGACACGCTTAACAAATATTCCAAAAGTTTATTGAAAGCGTGATAAAATTTCATGCTTATCAAGAAGGCGACGCGACAGTCAAAACAACAACAATGGGCAACGAGCAACAATTGAAGATTGTTTGTAAATGTGAATGTGTTTGTGTGTGTCGCCAGCACACAAAACACGTACAATCAAGACGCCCATCTCGTGTGGTTGTGTGGGTAAGTGAATGTGTGTGTGTGTGATGTCGATGCCTGGCTGCCGCTTTTTGTATTTATTGTTATTTGTTCTCGTTGTTGTCGTTGTCGGCTCTTGTTGTTGGTATTTCACTCACGTTGAGCATTTGTTTATTTAATTCGATTTTCGCCTGCACTTGAGTTTTGAACGCCAATGCGGAAGCACAACAACAAAAAATAAAGGAAAACTTTTGGCACTTTTAGCAGCGACTTCGCATTGTCGCACGTTCGCGATAAATGTTCTTTTTTTGCGCTTATTTTCTTTGTGCTCGGCCAGAGCAATTGCTCATGTGCATTCCACGGCAAATCAATAAGAACTTTTACAGAAATCTGAGAAATGACACACTTTGGCTCTGGCCATGTGGGCAGAACACAATATCCTGTTCTGTTGACAGTTTGCCTGCCTCACTAGACACGCGTTGCACTTTAAGGAGCCAGCCCCGAGCTGTGGCTAAGTGCTTCGATTCAGATTCAACTTGAAACGCAATTTGTGCTGGCCAAAGTCGACTGGGACGAGCACAAATAATTGCTGTTGAAAGCATTTGATGCAACTGGGGCAAAGTGGCGCTAGGATGGCTCAAAAGATGTGGCAAGCGGCAGCAAATGGTTACTTCATTCGATGCGAAATGCGAATCCAAATGCGAAATGCGAAATGCGAAATGCGAAATGTGAAATGCGAATGGCAAGTGGGAAATGCCAATGCCAATGCAATGAACTTGAAACGGAAACGGATATTGATAGTTCAAGACGAAATCATTAAAGTTCAATTGTCCGCCTACCCATGGACAACTTCGCCAACTTTCAAGCTCTCCCTTTCCTTCCCAGTCTTTCTCTCTCTCTCTCTCTTTCGTTGCCACAACGGATGTGCAGATGCAAAGAAAAATCTAAATTTGTAGACAGCGATTTGGCTGCAGTTCCGAGAATCGTAAATTTCCTAGACCACTGAAAGGCTTTTAATGACTCTTGCACAGACTAACTCAAAAGAGACTGAATCTTTGAATCATTACTAAATATTTAATGAAAAGCTCTAATCGTTGAACTAGATATTTTTTGAAAAATATGTTGAAGTATTTAATTCACTTATTACAAAATTGTGTTTATTTATTTGAGTAATTATTAGATTTCTGACTCGAAAGATAACTTTTTTATAACTTACGCATAGATCAAATCTTATCAAATCTAGTAAAAATCAAGTTACTAAATATTTATCGAAATATAATCGTTGAACTAAATAGAATTTCTTTTTAGAAAATATGCTGAAATATTTATTAATAATTTATTATTTATTAGCCTTCTGGCTTGAAGGATAAATTTTTTATAACTTATGCACAGAGCAAATCAAAGCAAGGATTTTACATTAAAAAAAGATTAAACTTTGAATAATTACTAAATATTTGTTCAAAACTTGTAACCGTTCAACTGACTAGAATTTCAATTAAATGAAAATATTTTCAACAATTTATTATTAAATACAACAAAATATTTTATTTTGTTTGTTTATTGAACAATTATTAGCTTGCAACTAATCTGAAGGAGGCGTAGTTGACATGCAATTTATAATGGTCTCCCAGATTCATGGAACATTTATAGAATAAATGGAATATTTCGAAATGCATAAATAAATGGAATTCAGAGCAAAACACTTGGCAGGATATGTGTGCGGAGATGACTCCAAGTGCACGGAGCAGACGCTCGACAAAACCACTTTGCTGTCTGGCCAGGTGAAAAGCCTGCAAGTGAGTTCAGCATATGTATTCGTAAGTGTGTGTGTGTGGGAGTGTGCAGGTGTGTCTGAGAGTGTGTCAACAACTGCCTGGCTTCTTGGCTGTCTGGCAAGCAACACTCAAGTGGCTAGGAGTGTCAGCTTCTGTGTGTATCATGTCCATTTACATGCGCTATTTATTTCGCATTTCCTTTTCACCTGCAATCAATTGACATTCCACATTCCACATTCCACTTTCACTCTTGCTTGAACTACGCTTTGCTTTCGCTTCATTTTACTTACCTCGCAGATGGATTGACTGATGTTGCGCAGATTGAGGCGAAATATGCGATCCCTGCAAGAGATAATGGCAAATAAATTACGCTGTGTTTTTTCTTTGTTGTTTTATGCGGATCTTATAAGGACATGCAAGTGACACTTGAGCTAATCCCGAGCTCGTGCCGTGACATACGATAGGTTAATGCTGTGCAGGGCGTGACACAGATAGACACATTAGAACCCGGGAAGGTGAGCAATTGAAATTGTCTTTTTGCTGTCGTCGTTCCATCTGTCTGTCCGTCTGTCTTTCTATCTGTCGGTGCGCCGTGTGGGTTGAGTATTTTTTGAAAAATGGTTGCGTTGCACATGCCGCAAAACGTCGCACACTTTTAGGCTTTGCCGCACCTGCGGCGTCGCCGCGTTTGCTGCGTTTGCAATGGCCCGGCTTGCGACTGATTGATTGATTGATGGATATATCGATGCTGATGTCGCTGTCGCAATATTGCCACAAGCACACACACACACACCGACAGATGGCGAACTTTAAGCGGTAGCCGCAATTTCAGTGGCACTTTCGGGCCACTCCAAACTTTGAACTGAAAAAGGGAAAACCGTCGACAAAACTCGGTGCTAAAGTGTGTTTTATGTAGTTTCCGGCAGAGTTTTAGGCGCTGTCGCTGGCCCTCAACAACTCTGAACCATTAATCTTCATTTCGGGACTCGAGCAAGGGCAGCTGGAGAGGAGAAGCGGACGACGACGACCGCTGCCCTCTGATGAGCTGGCAACACAGCGCTGTGGCTGCGTTGGAAAAATGGCGCTCGAGTCAAGTGGTAATTTTGGTTACTTTGTTTGGCTGCTTTTAGCAGAGACGAGTCTCCACCTCGCTGCCCCCCACACGTCCCTCGTCTGTCACCTCAAGAGACCGCAACTGTTAAAATGCGGCCATGTTCAACTTGTGGCAGACAAATGAGCAAACGACGTCCATTGTCAAATTGAGCTGGAGAACAAGTCTGACCTGGCCTGCTCTCTCAACCCAAACCCAACCCAACCCGACCCCATCCAATCCCTAGCCCCTTTGGCTACCCCTCTCGTCGAGCATTAATTCATAATTATGTATGCCGACAGTGTTGGCAACAAACTCCCGCTCGCTCCTTGGTCCAAACATGAAATATGCAGCAGCAAAAGCAGCAGCTACGCCTGCAACCGGAAGTTGCCACAGTCAGACCGGAAGCGTGTAATTATCGCGCTGTGGTGTGAGGCACACATCAAGAACTTGGTCTGCATAGTTGGCCGGCTACTTATAAATCTAACCAGGAGTCAAAGTCAAGCTCGGGATAAGAATAAGGATACTTACATAGCGCCCACGTAGAGCGCATTGTTGCGCTCGTCCATGTAGAAGGTTTTGTAGTGCAGCGGGCCACAACTGAAGTCTCTGACATGTTCTGCAAATAGACGAGAAGAGAGAGAGAGAGAGAAAAGCTTAAGTTAAATACTAAAGAGATTTTGGTAATTTTAAAGGTCATTCGGGGGGTTGACTTGACTGAGTTAATTAAAGTTCATGCATCTATTAATGAAACTGTCAGCAGCAGCGTGTGTCAGGCGTGCAAAAAACTAATTAAACTATTATAATTTAGGCACACAAAGCTAATTTATGGGGCGGCATCAGGCGCAGACTCCACACAAAAGAAGTCGTGTATTCTTGTAATATGGAGAACAATGCACACACACACACACGCACAGTAAACAAACACAATATGGCAAAGAGACTGCGGCCAGAATGTCACGTACTAGGAAACGTCACGTGCCTCGCGTCCTCCAAAAATACATGCTTGTATGAGGACGATGATGGCGACTCGAGGTTCCACAGTCAATGTCATTAACGAGCGAAAGATTGAGGCATTTAGCTAAAATTTTTACGACATTAAGTTGTCAACTAATTTGGCGCAATTAGTAAGCAATGCGCTGATGCGCTGAAAAGTAGGCAACTTTTTATTTCACAACACAAATCCTTTGATGGCAGCGCTAAGAGTCAATTTCGTGTTGTTGCCGCCACTTTCTGCTTTGTTTCACTCCTCTCCTCTCCGTCGCTCTGAGGATGTCAACATCCCAAATGAAACGACATCTAATGAGCTCCAACTGACAACAGCACGACAACAAGTTAGGCAAAGAAAAAGAAAACATGCCCATTAAAACGAGCAGAGCAGCGAGACGACATTGAGTTGCCCAGTGATTTGCATAATAATACATAATGAATAATAAGTAAGCATCCAAATAGTATTGTTGGCAGGCTCAGCTGGCTAACTGGCTAGTTGACCCTTATGCAAATTTACATTTTACATTTTACAATTTACAATTTACAATTTGTAATGTAATTGTAAGAACAGCCATGTTTAACAATCCCTCAATTCGACTTGACTTAATTGTTAGTCAAATGAACTAATTTCGCTGTAATTCCATCTATGAATCACAGGAAGCTATTCATATAACATTTACATTACATTTCTGTTTGGAAATAGTTGTTGATATCAAATTAAGGTTATGGCTCAGGGTCAAATGCTGCTAAGATTAGGTCGCGGAATCGGGTAAGATTTCTTGATCCGACATTTAACTACATTAAATATTAAATCCACCTCAGCACCAAGAGGCACCAAAATTCTCCCACTGTTCGCGATGCCCACTGGTCGCCAAAGATTGTGAAGAGCGATTACCGGCAAGCCGTGGACCCCAAGCACAACAAAGTGAGCTGAGATCTTGCAGAATATACTATATTATAATATAAGTATCACAGGGCATGAGCTACACCCATGAGGAGCGTCAACGGCTGAGCATGTGTGGACTTCTTCCGCCTGCCTATCGGACGATGAAGCAGCAGCTTTATTCCGTCTCTGAGAACTTCGCTTACCAGTCCTCCGACCTGCATCGCTACTTGTACCTGAGAGCACTGCGACAACGCCACGAACGCCTGTATTTTCGGTTCGTCGCCGAGCGAATCGATGATTGCTTGCCCATTATTTACACTCCCACGGTGGCAGAGGCGTGCGTCAAGTTCAGCTTGTTGCACTACACCTCGTTGGGACTGTATTTAACGCGATATGACAAGGGCAACATGTACCACGTGCTGAAGAATTGGCCGGACGCCGATATTCGTGCCGTCTGCGTGACGGACGGAGAGCGCATCCTTGGCCTGGGGGATCAGGGCGCCAATGGCATGGGCATCTCGCTGGGCAAGCTGGAATTGTACACGGCTCTGGGTCGAATTCCGCCGCAATTGCTGATGCCAATCGTGCTGGATGTGGGCACCAATAATAGGACTCTGCTGGCCGATCCCTTGTACATTGGCATACGCGAGAAGCGTTTGACGGGCGCCGAGTACGAAGAGCTTGTGCAGGAGTTCATGGATTCAGTTGTTGCGCTTTGGGGAGCCGGAACATTGATACATTTCGAGGACTTTTCCACGCCGAATGCGCTGAAGTTCATCAACAAGTATCAGCACTCCTATTGCTGCTTCAACGATGACATTCAGGGCACAGGTGCCACAGGACTGGCAGCATTCCTGGGCGTGGAGCGGCTGACGAAGAAGCCCCTGGAGGAGCATGTTATCTTTCTGGTGGGTGCCGGCAGCGCCTGTCTTGGCGTTGCCAAGCTTGTGATCAAGGAGCTGATGAGTCGCAATGTCAGCGAGCAGGACGCCTACAATCATATTTACTTGGTGGACTATGATGGTCTGCTGACAAAGGAGAGGAAATCGTATATTCCGGACCAGAAACCCTTTCTGAAGGACTTGCCACCGCACAGAAACCTCGAAGAACTGGTTGATAAATTCAAGCCATCCATTATGCTGGGTGCCACAGGAGTGCCTGGCATTTTCACAGAGAAAATAATTGGCTCGATGGCCGAGCATAACGAGCGACCAGCGATCTTCGCTTTGTCCAATCCCACCTCAAAGGCTGAATGCACAGCCGAGCAGGCTCTCAACTTTAGTGAGGTAATGTATTTCACCTGTAGCATTGTCTTTATATTAACAATATCTCGTTTTCAGGGTCGCGCTTTGTTCTGTTCTGGGTCGCCATATCCGCCCGTGGTGATCAATGGCAAGCGCATCGTTCCCGGCCAGGCAAATAACTCGTTTGTCTTTCCCGGCGTCGCCTTGGCCGTGATGTGTGCGAAACCTCTTCACATACCGGACGAAGCATTTCTGATTGCTGCTCACAGCCTAGCCGACTATACCCAGAAAAGGTATCCGGGCGAAGAGAAGCTCTTTCCAGCCAACGCCGAGGCTTGCGATGTGGCCTTTGACATCACCGTATCTGTGGCCCAATATTTCATTGACAACGGAATGAGTGGACTGCACCCGATACCCGAGGACATCTGCGGCTTTATTAAGACGCAGCAGCAATACTACGAGGAATACGATACTGCGCTGGCTCCCACTTGGGATTACCCAGAAATGCCCTGTGTGCCGGTTCCCGAGATCAGTAAGAACTCCAACTCTGATGCTAAGAAGCAACTCAGCTAGCTGTGAAAAATTTGATCATTATGCCAAGCAAATTTAAAGTAATGTGCTCCGCCGAAAAGGCCTCAGCAAACTGACGTGCGTATTGCATTGAAGTTATCGCATCGAAAGGGTGATCGTGTCTCTCTTTGATAGGATTGCGGTATCCTCAGCTCGGAATCGCCGTTTCCGTGGCAAACGCCACATGACTGGCCTGGCTAATAACTGCACTGGCATCGCTCTGGGAGCTGTGAGTGTGCTTGCTTGTCATCTGCCCAATCAGATGAAGTGAAGTCAATGATTTGTCGTTTGAAGTCGCCATGTCTGTGGCAGAGAATGGTAAGATATCAATGAATTTTATTTAGCAGAAAAGTACATATCGATGCCATTTCAGATCTGTCCGATTTGCATCTTAAGCCCAAGGATATTTGTAGATTGTTGACCAGCTTTTTGTACCGTTTAACTTATAAGCCTTGGAGCCTGGGAGTATCGAGATTTAGCAGCAGATAAATAATGAACTAAATGGTAACTCCAAAAGTGCGCGGATACTTAAATTGAAAACGAAACCATTATGCGGTATTAACCAATTTAAATTTATAGTTTTTTTTCCTTACAAATGTGATTTCGAAGTAATTTATTTGGGGAAAAATGTAAGGATATGAAATATCTATGCGAAAAGTTTAATTTCTTTTTTTTTGTAATTCTAACATTGGCATATAAAAAAAGAGCACAATTTTAACCTTCAAGTGCGAAATCTGTTTATTGTTTCAGCCATTTTCACACATGAAAACTTTGCCATTTATTGTGCACACTTTGAAATTCAAGAGCAATCTTTTTTTAGCAATTCAGTATTGCAATTTCGTATTTTTGGGTATTTTATCGAGTCGAGTGCTTGACGTCGGCACAAGGGCGTTATGAGGCGACCCAAATAGCGGCAGGAAAATGTTGAGCATTTTAACGTCATTATTGTCTGTCAGCGCGACATTGACATATGTATGTATGCATGGCCATGTGTGTGTGTATAAGTTTGAGTGTGTGTGTGTGTGTTGCTGTTTTGCATATAAAATAAGACGAAATGTGTGTGCTCACCAAAAATGTCAATCAATTTTTTAAACGTCCTGCGTACACACATAACATATTTGCTTTCCCAGTCTTCACGCTCTCAACTCTCCGCTTCTCCCTTCGCTATTTCTGGCTGTGCTGCTCGGTGTGCCAGGACATGCATGCATTAAAAAGCAATTGGTGTTAAAGGAGCAGTCACGTTGTCCGCCTGTCTATCAGCTTGGCATGCGGCACCTTCTCTCTCTCCTCTCCCGTTTTCTCCATTTCAGTCCCTCCGCTTTGGGCCCTACCCCAATAGCTGGCGTGAAAGGGACACATACGCACACAAACACACAATAACCGTTAAAATACACAAAGAGGGAGGCGCCGCCCGAGCACAGCACAACAGCAACAACAACAACAACAACAGCAAAAAAAAAGGGAAAATGTAAAATCATTTTCTTCAACTGACAGCTGTCAAAATATTTGCTCTCTGTCAACGTGCTTCGTTGTCTGCGTCTTCGATTTTTTATCCATCTATGCGAATGCACAACTATGTGTGTGTGTGTCGCCTGTAAATTTCATTTTAATATTCATTACTTCACACTATAATGCTGAAGGTTATCACTGACCGAAAGCCGTCAGCGTGTTCTGTTTTGCTTGTGCCATTTTCCTTTTTCTTTTTTTTTACTCACTTTCCATTTTGCATTTGACCTTTTTTCTTGCTTGATGGTCTACTCTATTAAGCTTTAACAAAATGTAGTTGATCGTAAGCAGACAATATGCAAATCTCTCGCCAGCAACAAAAAATACAAAAAATACAACGAAAAAATGAAATGGAGACCCTACAAGTGGTTACTCACCCATCGACATCGGCATCGACATCAGAGGCTGTTGGTTCCGCTTAGTTCAGTTGCCATGGCTTATAGAATTTAATTGCCTATAAAAAACTGTGTGGCTTGTGGAACGACAGGGCAGACAAGTCGTAAATTTTGAGTGTCTTTCCCCCACCCAGCTGCCATCGATAAGCGAGTGCTTGAATCTAAATATCAGGGTCAGAGGTTAAGCGCTATCCGCGTAGATTATATGCTGCGTCAGCATATAAATTTCAACGCCGATATGAAGCGTCTCTCCTTGGCCCGCTGCTAAGCAGAACAGGCTTCAATTCAAACGCGAATGATTCGAATCAAGCGAGTGCATTAGGAGGCAGGCAGGCAGGCAGGCAGGCAAGCAAAGGCGATTGCTTTTCTATGCATATGACATAAATTGAAGACTCCCTTTGGGTCTCGAAACTGGGTCGCCTAGTTTAATATGCAAATGCATTTCGCAGTTGTTGTTGTGGTGGTTGTTGTGGTTGTTGCTGTGCGTGCTAAGCCAACAAATGTGTAATTAATTGTAGAACCCTTTGCTCAAGTGTCGCCGGGCCATGCGAATGCATTGATTAATTTCAAATTGCGTATACGTAATCTCAAGACTGCTCCATAATAACCTCGGCTAAGACACAAGCTAAGCCGCGCTGTATTGAGTCGATAAGTAGCCACAATAAACACTAAAGCCTAAGCGGGCAGAGGCAGAGGCAGAGGTCGTGGCCCTTGGCTGGGACTGCTACTTCATCTTTTTGAAGATTTTCATTTATCTGCCGGCAAAACGTTGGCCAAAAAGATAACGCACACACACACAGACACAAGGCTCGAAAAGAAGTACAAAAAATAATGCCGCACTTAAATCCATTTAAGCGAATTTTTCAAGCATTAAATTTGCGTTTACGTTACGTATACTTAACTTCCAACGGCAACAGCTCCCAAACTGCCAACTGCCAACTGGCAGCTGGCAAGCTGCAAAACTGGCAACTGGCGGCAGGTAAAAATTGCCAAGAGTGCCAAGAAAAATTCACGTATATTTTTCTTTTTCGCTTTCCTTTTGGCCTCTTGTTGCGATGGCCACTGAAAACGTATTTGCATCATTTGTTTTAGCCCTCCAAGGCGCTCTCACACCTTTGTCCTTCGCTTCGGCCAATGCATTCGGTTTAGCCCAAAATCGCCTCCGATGGGCCATCTGCCTGTCGCTCCCACTGTGCGTGTGTGTTAGTGTGTGGTACTTAGGCTCACACAGACAAGAACTGGGCAAGCAGCAGACGCACTCATGCGTTTGCAATTCCCTCTCCTCCCATTCGACAATTTCTGTTTTGCTGCGTCGTTCATTGTTGTATTTTGTGGCCATGTAAATGACTTGCCGCCTCCACTCGACTCGACTCGCCACGCCACGCCACGCCTTGCCACAGTTTTCTTGTTGCTGTTTTTATTTCAATTTTTTGTCTTCTTATCTCTGCTTTGCATGCCGCACTCTGTTTAGTTCTGTGCTCTTGTGTTCTCCGCTCGGTTTTTTGGGGCTTTCCAGACGAACTGACTCAGCAGTTGATTTTTATTTGATTTTACTCGAGTTTCGGGCAGCAGCAACTTAGTTGCGCTTGCTCTCTGCGAAGTGCGTCATTTTTTATGGCGTTAATTTTACAATGATTGAAGCTTGCAACACACAGTCGGCTCCGCAGTCAATGGCTGCCAAATTGGTGGTGGCAAGCGAGCTGCAAGCGCCAAGTTAATGGCATAGAATGTCGGCAAATGTCAGCGTGCCAGAGTGAACTTTATTAAGACAAATGCCAGAGCGGCATGTGGCAAGTGGCAAGTGGCAAGTGGCAAGACAACAACAGAAAGCAATTACTCTATGAAAACGGCAAAGAAAATCAGTTGAGTTGTCGCAACGACAACACCAGGTGTTGACACATTTCCAACTCGACTCGTCTCGACTTGTGTCGACTTGTCTTGTCTTTTCCTTGCCTTTCAGAGCTGGAAGTCAGCGTCTGACTTGGAGTCAAAGTCGAGTGCGACAGTGTCTGATGAGCTCATCAGAAGTGAATGCCAAGCAAGAATACCTGCTTCATTTTTCATAATTTAAAAAGGAATTCAAGCATAAATTAAAGTAATATTTGCTGAATTCCGAAAGTTGATGCTTTGAATTCTTTGCTTCATTAATGCCAGTTACATCTTTAATTGACTATCAGAGAGTGAAGTCAACACTTGGTTTAAGGTGGAATGACTTTAAGTTTGCTTTTGGTGGCACATGCATCAGGCTTATCTGGTCCGGCAGCAGAAAGTGTCGCACAAATCTCGGACCATTTAGCAAAGTCAGTTCGGGCTACATTCGTTGCAGCAGACGGCAGGCAGCATGTGGCATGTGGCAAGTGGCAAATGTAGAAATGTGTGTTCGATATTTAACAGCTTCCAGTTGAGCGCGCCGTTTGCCATATGCAAAGTGTGGGCCAACTGCCTGTTGGCTTAGATTTAGCTTTGCCGTTGGCAAGTTTGCTCAGCGCTTTGTTCGAGTACATCAACTTTGCCGCAATATATAGAAATGTAAATGTATGTATACGCTGTCTGTCTGTCTCTCTCTCTGCTCTGTGTTGCTATCTCTGTCGCTTTGTGTGTGCAAAAGTGCAAAAACAACAAGAGTTTGGTACAAATAGCTGGCGCACTGTAAAAATCCAGTCAGGTAAACAGTCGGCCAATGTGACAGGACGAGAAAGAGAAAGAGAAAGAGAACAAGGACGCGGATGCGGACGCGAAAGAGGACGAGCTGAGGATGTAAGCACCTGGCATTTGTGTTGAGCACGTTCGTACCTTATGTGGGATTTAGTTTTAGACTTCATTTTACTGCTACGACTATGCTGCGCTTTTGGTTTCATTTTGCCTTTGCCTTCTTTCTTTATGCCATTTTATGATGGCCGCAAAACCGTGCCGTAAAAAGCAGAGAGAGACAGGGAACGAGTGAGCAAGATGTATAGTAAAATAAAGTCATAGACAAGCAGCACTTGAACCAAATACACACAGAGACAGAGACACACAGAGAAGACTGAGGCAGCCGACCAGCATTAAGATATAGTTCATACATATAATGCACAACAGGCCGAAGCAGAGGCGGAGTCGTTGTCGTAGTCGGTGTCGGAGTCGGAGGCAAAGCCAGCCATTGTGGCAGTGTCTGAGTGTCAGAGTGCCGCACAACTGGAGGCAGCTAGACAATGGTGTAATCTAAAAACACAAACGTGCAATTGTGTTGCTCTAAATGCTGGTAGAAGCTTCCTCGATGCGGAATGGCGTGGGAATATATTACAAGTTGGCTGCCGCCATTAGCAGAAGTATGTCAGTGTCCTGCGGCCTGCGGCCTGACTCATCTTCATCGTGCAGTCAATGGCAGCGCCATCTTAAAGGCTGGCTAAATATTTAATAAGGCGCCAAGAGCAACTGAGCACCAGCTCTGTCACTTGGCTCATTTGGCTTTCATCACAGTACGCCAGTACTGGCCAACTGGGAAATAAAGCAAGTCAGGCAATTAGGAGTGAGCAGGCACAACACTACTATATAGTCAACTATATACTGTGGAAGATCTTGCTTAACTCACTCAAATCAAGTGTGCAACGTGCGCAACTTTAAGGCCAAACAGAAAATAAGCCAAAACTATATAATTCAGCAGAACATTTTTATATCTTCATTTTGGTCGAGTCAGCAACTCAAGGCGTATCGATGTGTGTGTGTGTGTGTGTGTGTGTGAGAGTGCAACTGCAAGAGGAAACATTAGCAAGTCTAGACACCTACGTCATGCGTCATGGCAGCCCGAAAACGTGAGCAGGAAGAGCGCTGATGTTAAAAGAAATCCAAAAATTGAGACGTCAAGCAGACGAGAACGTGGTCTGACAGTCGGACAGACAGTCATGGCCACGAGACTCTCGAAGCCAAAGGCGTCTGCCTGCAGGTTGCAAGAACTACGCAGCATGCAACACCAGCAACAGCAGCAGTCAAATGGTAAATGGCAAATGCATTGCGCCCAATTCGTTTTCCTCTCTCCTCTGGAGAGAAGCCGCCGCCTGCTGCTTGAACCCTTGGCTTGTTTAATATGCTGAAAAATACGCGTACCGACTTCCTGAAGTCTTCCTTGCTGCTTTTTTTGGCTGACGCTGTAGTCGATGGCTTCTCTCAGTTCTCCGTTCTGGGCTGCTGCACTTTGACACATGTAAGTAAAATGTCGGCTCAGACATGCACACATGCACACACACACACACACACATGCCTGACTTGTCATTGCCATCTGCCTCTTACTCGCTCTCGCATTCGCTTGGCAATAAATTTAGCAGAGTTTAATGTGGAATGCAACTTGAGGCAATCTTAGCTGAAAATATGCTAAATTTGTACATTCGAGGCATGTTTAATTACAACGCATAATTGGAATTCAATATCAGACCGCGTGTGGACCACGTCGAGGCATATTTGAATAAAAACCCACATGGCCAGCCATAGAGGGACGATTCCTGTTGGAAGCCATTGAAAATGCATGAAAATTCAAGCATGATAAAAATTTTCCAATTACCAATTTTACATATTTCAAAACGTGAACATAAATATTTATACCGAAAATTTATGAAAACTAAACGTGTGCAGAGATACCACAGCGTGTTCTCTTTACTACTACTGCAGCAGCAAGCAAAGAGTTGGCGAGAGAGAGACAGAGAAAAAGAGAATAAGAGTGAGATAGAGTTACATAGTAGAGACCGCTTTTATGCAGTCCACACATGCACTCACACTTTTACGTCTACTCAAATAGTTCAACACATTTGCATAGCTACACTGACAAAAACAATGTTGTTTCCCAAATTCTTATTACTTTAAAAATGTAATTTAAATTTTAGGAAATAAACTGCAACAAAATTTTTGTTGTAAGCCGTCAATGAGCAGTGTTCATTTTTTCTTTTTCGTTTATTTCAAGAAATAATATCTATTAATTATTTCGAATCTGAATGTGTTATTATAATAATAATTTTCAGATTGTTATTCATGTCAGGACATTTTAATTCTAAGATAATATTGAGCAATTATTTTGAGTCTTAATGTTAGCAATTTGCTTGGCATTTTCACACTTCTCGAGGCAACATTTTTTCGCACTGCATCTCATATCGCTGGCAGATTTGGCGTTGCCCAACTCAACTGTGCACCAAAGTAAATACAATGTTACTCGATGGCTGAGCACAGCGAAAGCGACACCGACGACGTTGCATATTTTTAGGTGATTTGAATTTTTAAGAGCGTAGTAAATTTTTTTATATCCCCCGGGTTATGTGTCACCGAGTTCCTCTTGCCCCCACCCCCCGCTCGACTCTCTCAATGGGGCAAGTTGCGAGGCTCTGATTGCGCTAGCTGCTGTGTTTAGCCGTAAACTGTGCAACTCTTATGCTTGCTTAGCTGGCAAATGGTGTTGCAACGTTTTGCACTTTCACTGCCCCCCGAGTTTCCCGTTCTCGCTTGCTTGTGACATTGACATAAATCAGCTGCTTCCAATGCTGTTTGGCCTCATTTCACACCGCATACTCTTAGGCGGCGGCCTCTTACTTTCTTTCGCTCTCCCCCTCTCTGGTCTGGCTGCTAAATGAGCGTTGCACTCGTGTGTGCTGTGTGTCAGGTTCACGCCTACGCGAAATGGCATTTTAATTGTTGCAGCGACCCTCGCACTTTGCGCTGATTTCCCAAAGCTCATTCACGCCTACATACACTCTATTTTTCTCTCCGCCCTCTCTCTCTCTCTCTCTCTCGTGGATAGCTGCAGACTGTCGCAATTGCCAGCAATTTGTTTTGTGGCACTAAACAAGCTGCCCCCCCTCGCCGCACTGCGTTACAAGAGCTAATTAATCTTCGCCGCCAGCCATGTGCCAGGTGATATGAAGTGCACGCCCTGAAGGCCTCAGTCTACACACACATACATATATATACTATATATTCCCTGCACCCTTGCCCACTCCTGAGCCTCGGGGGCAGCTCGACAGCCGGGCTGCGTAGCCTGGCGTATTCAGGCAGCTTATTTCCGTCATTAATTAAATTACGCAAAAATGTTCAAAAGCACATAAATCAGGCGGCGTCATTCAGGACTCGAGGCCACTAAAAACTGTTGCCCCCGTAGCAAGCTGTTTGCTTTTTTTAGTGCCCTTTCGGGACGACTATAAATATTTATGCAGCATGGACGCGTCAAGAACTTCAAGTTGAAGTTGCGCCGGCCGCTCCCTTGATTACCGTCTGCCACAACAGCAACAACACACCCCACCGCACTCCGCACCGCCTTGCCACAGATAAACTCATTTAAATGTTAATGCAACGAAAGGGCCAAAGTTGTTACTAAGAACAGTTCGCATTGCATGCATTTTATTTCCCATTTTGCCCCCATCCACTTGCAACTACCTATCGACTTTGTCGAGTCAATGGCCAGAATTGTGTTGCATGGGGCAGCATGAGAAGCTGGTGGCTTCGGCTTTGATGGTGGTGGATCTACTTTATATCTATATCCATAACCATATCTGTAACACAACTTTTTCCTGTCTTGGCCCAACATGTTACATAGTTTAATAACTGCAACATTGTGTTTAACCCCCAGCGGGTGCAGAGGCGGAGGCGGGTGGCATGCTGCAGGGTGGGTGCGGTGTGGTGCGGTATGCATGTTAATTAAGTGGAAAAATGTTTGAGCTGGATATTTTTTCAGGGTGGCAGCTTGTTCTAAGGTTGGTACGATGTAATGAAAAATCATAAATAATTGAATCATGCTCAATACATAGTTTTATGAAACAATAATTACACCTACAGATGTCTGCAAAGTTCATCAAGATTCAGATACTTTGCTAATGAATTTAAAAGTCTTTAAAACAATTTGCTTTTTAAATTTCTTCTCAAATACTTGTAACCATTTTTGCGTGTCGTGTTGGCATTTTTATTTGTTTTCTTATTTAGTTACATTTCCGAAATTACACGAAGTAGATTAATAAACGATAAAGAGGAGATTATGAAATTTATTTACTAGAGAGTTCTAAAGTTTGTTTGGTGTGAAATAAAAAATACCTGATTTAGACAATAAATCTGAATTTAATTGCTACAAAAAAAAAAACGTTCCTTTTATTTTAATTTGAGTGAAAGATAGAATTTTTCATTTATTTATTTCAACTTAGAACTCGCAATATAAAATACATGATTTCAATAATTAATCAGAATTTACTAGTTAAAATTGTAAAAACATGAATTAATGCATCAAAAATTAAATATTCCAACATTAAAAATTCAAAAAATTATATTTTCTATAAAGGCAACCAAGCTGTTGTCACAATCTTATCAGATGTCTTGTTTTGGCACAGATAACACATATAAGCAAAGCAACGCTGTCAGTTTCGAGTATCAAGTAAGCTGTATCCTGCTCATTTTCCAGACCATTAGGTCTCTCCTTACAGCAACTCCTTACAACACCATCATTCGCAACCCCAATTACTCAAACAGAAACTACTTCAGGTTATTTGTTTATAACACATTTGCGAATTGTAATAATAACCCACATTTCTAGGCACCTCGCGAAGGCATTTCGTGAGTGAGCTGACAGCCATTAACCTGTTAATGTTGCAATTATGCGGCAGAAATTATGTGTTTTATTTTGCTTTGCTCGGCTATAGAAGACGAGGAGGAGCCAAAAGGGAGAGCATTATTAAAGTTGACTGCGAACTGAAAACAGCACTGCATAATGATACACGTAAGGCAGGCAGTCGGGTCTGTCTACAAAGTAACTCAATGTGTGTGTGTGTGTGTGGCAAACACGCTGGCAACATAAACACAAAGAGGGCACAAAGTGTAGCGGCAACGACAGCGGCAATTTTAATTACCCACATTGTAGCAGTGTTCGTTTCTTGCAAATGTAAATAGAAAGGATAACAGAGACTGTGATCAGCTGCTGCCAGCCACGTCCTTAGTCTAATTGGCTGAGATACTCGTGCATAAGGTGGCCGCTTTGCGACAATTCATGCGTGTCTAAGGACTCTCTGCATGCACTTCGTTTCCCCCCATTAAGCGACTGTAATTGCATTCTGTGGGGTCAGCCAGAGGGATTGCATGACGTCTGATTTATTTCATACAAATCGTAAAAACGTAAACACAACAGAAAAGAGAAAAATAATCATAATAAAAGACAGAATGGGGCAAAGGTGTGCCACAAAATGATATTCTTTTAGGCGCCTTATTTATAATAATATTACGACTTTTTATATACTTCTTACGACTCAGACTGAGCTCAGAGCTCAGAATTTTGTTGTCCCTGGCCACAGTGCAGCCATAAATCATGAGGCTTGTTGGCCGCTTGTCGCCTCTGCTCGCTTCTCGTTCGCTTCGTTCTCTTCGTTTACTCATTAGATTTTGGTCGCTTTCGTCGTTTTGTCGCCTTTGTAATACCCACAAAACACAGCACATAATAATATGCTTATTTCAGGATACACCTTTTGTGTCAACGCCAGAGAATTCGTCCAATCTCTAGCTCGCTCTCTCTCACTCTCTCTCTCTCTTTCTCACTTTCTCAGCTATTTTGCTGTGCTCTGTATTGTCAGCAAATTCGGTGACTGAGCAGAAACAACAACAACAATGCCGCTGGCGTTATCGTGCCAAGCAGCGTTGATTGGCAGCGGGTCGCGTGTGTTGTGTGTGTGGCATGTGGCATGTGGTGACTGAGGGGGGGATTGAGGGGAGGCGGTGGCGGTGGCGAGTGGTGCTGGCCTGTTATTTTCTTAATTTTCAACACGTTTGCTTCTTTTCGACTTGATTATCCTTTTGCTGCTGCTTGTGTGTGTGTGTGTGTGCGTGTGTGTGTGTGTAGCTTTGTCTGTATTTGTGTCCCGAAAACGGAAACTGAAGTAGCACAAGACGCGCCGGCAAACGAATTGCCACACAAAGGCGTATCTATTTCGTGACAAAAGGCAACTTTACTCGCTGCCCGTGAATGTATGTGTGCGAGTAAGTGTATGTGTGTGTGTGTGTGTGTGCTGGGCTGCGGCTTTGTTGCCTACTTTTGTGAGCCGGCCTACACGTATTTACACCTGAAAGTATGCTAACGTCTTGCAGCACGCACATTACGCTTTGCACCTTCCAGCTATGCCCTTTCCCTTTCCCCTACCCTTCGCCTTTCCCTTCTACTCCACTCCGGTTTCACTTCTCGTATGCGCATAACTTTGCACCTCGACCAGACAGCGACGGAGACGATGAAGACGGAGAGTGGCCATTAGGGATGAGCAATGTGTATTTATTCAACTGTTATTATCAGTCACAGTCACGATTGGAAATAAGTTTTGCTTCAACACATTTATTGATGTCTCGATTGAGGTTGAACTTAATTTAAAACTGTTACTGCAACTGTGACTGTGACTGTCACTGTGACTGGATCACTGGATGTGCTCAGATCTAGTGACCAATCATAAAGCAAACTCGCTTGTGCGTGCTGTCGTCTTATGACAGAAGTTATTCAACTGCCAGCTGCCGCCCTCAGCCACACCCCATTGCGACTTGTCGGCAACTTTAATGTGTGGCAAACTTAAAGCAGCAAACGGCAAACAGCAAAAACACAGCTTCCTTGGTAGCAAATGTTTAGCCAATTTAGTTTCAGCGACGCGTGGCCTAAATTGTTTTAAATTACAAGGCGGCCATTAAAGTGAGGCCGTTAATCCTGCGGGCGCACATACACAACTATGCAGTACATAACTCAGAGCGAGCGAGAGTGAGAGAGTGCGAGAGAGAGAAAGCGACATATGTACATAGTTACATATGTACACGCCGTCAGGTATTTCCGGCAGCTCATTTCCGTTTCACCTCAATTGGGTAAACGTAAACCAAAAAAAAAAAAAAAGAAATAAGAGCATAGAAACAAGAGGGGCAAAAGCAAAGCTGCAAAACCAAGCAAAAATAAATATAGAAAGCAAAGCATAAAAAATAAAATAGCAGAGAAAGTACAAAGGGTCCAAGCCGGAGCCGGAGCCGGAGACCGAACCGGAGCCCACATGCAATGCCATAACTAGACGCAGCAGGTTTCCCCCGGCTGGCGCTGCCACAAGCGAAGGGTGCATAAATTAAGGCTGAGCCAAATCGTCGCGACGCGTCTCCAAGTTGCAGTTGACCGTAGACTGTAGACCGTAGACCGGCGACAGGAGACGGCAACAGATACGAGTAGCTTTGTGTGGCAATGTTGAGGCCAAGTCGCCAGTCGTCTTGCGGCAACATTTAAAGACAGTCTGCCACTCGTGCAACACCTCGGCGTACGGAATTTAAATTTCTAAGCACATTGCACACTGGCCGGGGAAGGGGAAAGAAACACCCCTAAAATTAGCGTCGCTTCCCTTTCGGTTTTATGTGTTTACCTTTTATGATTGCTAGCCGGCTGTTGATGTTGTTGTTTTGCGGCCATCCATACTACATTCTACACTCGACTCTAGACATTAGACTTTACATTTTGGCAGACACCCCCTGACGGCATGGCATCGCAAAAGTGTGGCAAATTGCGCACTCATACCTTAGGGCACAGCAGACACTCCGTGTAACACACTGCAAAAGGAAATTTGGCCGAAATTGCGCGGTAATTGCAACCGCTAAATTTCACTTTTGTTTCCCCACACACACACACACACACACACACACGCTGAGGTGCGCCATGTGTGCCATGGCTATATGGCTATAGCTATGACTGTGGCTACGACTACGACTGCGACTGCGACTACGACTATGGCAATGGATATGGCTATGGCGCAGAAATTGAGCAGTAACAAAAAAGAGAATTATGCGGCAACAGAGCGTGTCGAGGCTTGTGGGAGGAGGGCTGCACCGCATGGCGGGCAGTTTTCATTTTTAAATTGGCGGTTTTATGTCCAATTGTGTGTATGTGAACACTCCCACACCCACACACACACACTCAGACCTTCGGTTATGCGCATTACCAAATTTTTATTGCATACTTTTGGGCGCTATTGCAATTTAATGCGCCCCCAGCAGACGCTGCTTCACATGCGGTTTGTGCCGCTCCACGCATAATTTAAGCATGGCCAAAAGCCGAGCACAAATTACGCGCCCAGACTGAGATTTATATTTTCATATTAGACCACATTTGACAGTCGAAATGTGCGCGAATTTGTTGCGCCTCCCACACACACACACACAACATTTCTTGTGTTCGTTCTCTTCATTTTAAACGAATGTCTCGCAGCAGACACGTGTCAATGTGGTTGTTTTTTCACTTGACATTTTATTGCAGTTGCCGTCTTCATTTCGTTTCATTTCATTTGTGCTGTCGTGTTTGAAACGCCCTTGAAATGTGCTTTGTTTATCATAAAGTCGGGCCTTGTCACTACTGTTTGTCATATATAAATTAAAGCATAAATGGAGTGCATAATTCCAGCATTGATTTCGTTCGCTGGCATGTCAATTTGCATATTCGTGATGGCGCTGCGTATACGTAATAAACAGTTGGCAAGCTTTCTTGCCACAAGCACATATGCCACGCAGATAGCAGAACAAGTCCATGGCCATGACTTGGAGCCACAGTCGGTTGTTGGCTTTTTTGCATTTATGCCACTTTATTTACGACGATGTGTGGACGTGTGAGAGTGTCTGGGTGTATGTCGAGATCCTTTGTTCCACGATTATTATTTATAATAAATGACTGCACACACACACACATAGCAAGCCAGTGAGAAGCGCAGTCAAAGTTGATTCTGCAGTCTACCTTCTGCCGTATTCTTCCTCCCACGCCCCACCGACCACCGACCACCAATCATTCATTATTAAATAATATTATTGAACGGCCATTGTGTGAGAGCTTCGCTTTTGTTTTTAGCACAGAGAAAGAGAGGAGGAGTGTAGCAGTTATTGGTATCTGCTTGGAAACGGGTCAATCGATTTTATTAGTCGCCTGCTGGCCCGATCCTTTGCCTTTGTAGGCGTTCCGTTGTGCTGCCAAGCCAAACACGCAGAGCGATAATCAACTTCTTCCATAGCCAGAGCATTAATTAGAAATTTGTTGTTTGTTTGTTTGTTTGCAGCACACGAGCACATACCATCAGTAGTATGATTGCTTTGTTAGGGGCTTCCATTGTCTATCAAATGATGTGTTAATTTTGTGGCCAGCAAAACTCAAAGTCTTTTGCTCATATTGCATATTTGAGCAGCGATAGATGCCATCTTGTTTGCCATTTAGCAGCTCATTCCTATGCATGACCAGACCCACATCATCTGGGTCTGGACCCCAAAAAGAAAGAGCTTTCTCTGGCTTGGCTGCACTTAATGCAATTATTCCATGGCCAAATTCCACGGCTGACAATAAACCAATTTAACTTTTGCAATATGCTCGGAATTACCAACTAAAATGACTGCAACCCTCTTCGGTCATCCCCTTTTTGGGCCACCCTCCTCGCCTTATGCTGATGGTCAAATAGTTTGGCGCATCGACAATAGCTGTGACGGAGTCACATCTCCCCTTTTATGATAGCAGCAAGTATTTATTTATGCGACTGAACTTTTGACCATGTGCCTAGAACAACTTCTGGGTGACTTTTCAACCACCCCGAGCTGCTGGTGGGGTCAATTGCTAGCGTGTTTTATGCCATTTGGCGGCACAACTTGGCCAAGTGCTTGAATTGCCGTTTGCCATGAGACGAATGCGAGTAGTGCGAATACGAATACGAGTGAGTGTAATGGCCAAATATTAACAGATAATTGAATTAAGTGTAAGTAAGTGCGAGGTGCGAGTACTTGAATGTATTTATGTATCTGATAGGCCTGCCAAATAGTTAATTTATCTCGTATCTAAAGCATTTTGCTGTCAGCTTTAAGGCTTTAAGTTCACATTGATTAACTGTGTGCGCTGCGCTGAGCGTTTAATTAAAAGCACACAATGCGTGTTGTACAACAACAACGACAACAACGACAACGTGAAGCATTGTCGTGTTGCTGTTGCTGCTGTTGTGTGTCAGAACAAGCTGATGGCCCAGTGGCCGCAGTGGCAGGCCGTGTACAGTTAATTAAATCAAGCGACATGTGTTTTAAATTAATTAAATAAATTCGCATTACATTTTATTATTTTTAATAGGTTGGCTCAAGTCTGCTGTAAGTTCATAAAGAAACGGCAAGTTCTACAAACACTACAAGCACTACAAAAAGCACAAAACTCGCACAATCAAATGCTGGCTGAAAAGGGAATATTTGGTTTAATTAATTTGCAGTCATTAACTGTAGCTGCCTTTGAATGCGAGTGCGAGTGTGAACAAGATTCCTGCTGTGCCGTTTTGTCAGTAGGTGTCAATACACACACACACACAGCCAGCAGACACACTCTTCTCCTCACTTCAACTCGGCTTTTGTTTGGGCTCTCTGAGAGCTTTCTTGTGTGTGTGGTGCACCGAAGTGAATGCCACATGTGATGCTAAGCAGCACATCGAAGCGTGTGTGCAGCACGAAGATATATTACATTTTGTGGCCGGCATCAGACAAGCATTTGTACTTGTGGCTTTCGACTGTTAGGGCCAAACGTTACACATAAGTTGAATTATGGCATTGCCACCACTTGGCGCTAAGTGCAACAGCAACAGCAACAGCAGCTGCAGCAGCGGCGACAGTTGCATCTACATCTACAGCCTCTCTAATGAAGTTGTTTTGCCCAGGCAGAAACGGATGCGAATTTGGGTCAACAGCGCTGTAAATTATGGGATTAGGCGAAAATTTGGCGACGCATTTTGTGCGCTAACAAGCGACGACTGTCAAAGTGGCAGCTGTAACACGAGAAGCCGGCCGAAATAGCTTAGATTCGATAAGAATTCGGGGGCAAATGGGCGTGTTATTTTTAGCACAAATCTCGTAAAACGAGCAACAGGCCGCCCACCATCACCATCACAATCACAATCGCTTTGCTTCCGTCTTCGACGCAATATTGATTTTATGTGCGTGGTGTGACAATTTGTCAGCTTTTGTTAAATTTACGTTGCCTACTTTAAGGCGCAGACGTAAATTACGTATACGTAGCAACGCCAGTGTGCGTGTGCGTGTGTGTCTCTGTGTGTTGGTGTGTTTGTACATCAACAAATACCTGACTCAAGATTATTTGTCGTTGCGGCTTTTGTTGTTGCTGCTGCTCCTGCTGCTGAGTTGTGGGCGAATGTACGAGTATCGTTTGTATTTGTATCGTATGTGTTTCGGCATTTTGGTTTCTTTGGCGTTGGCTTTGGCTTTGCCTTCAAATTGTTCTTCCGCACATCAACTTTATTATGCCTTAATAATTGATGCGCTGATATATATGTAGGTATGCCAGAATCTGCCGCAGCAACGCCCACAGCTTGACACAATCCTTGTGGGCGCCATTAAATTGAATTGTGTAAATTTGCTGATGGATTTATGTAATGCAGCTTAAGTTTCTGATGTCTGTCTCTGCTGTGCTGCCTACCTGCTGCTGCTGCTGGTCTGTTGCTTGTCTTGCCAGCTATTTGCTACAAAATTGTTGCTTAATTGCTGAGACTGGGCTAATTTACCCCGGCAGCCTGGTCGCTGGCAACCCACATACTTACCTGGCGTCAAACTTTTGGCGATGTTGTCGACAAAAGTTTTCGTTTTCGGGCGCTGCGTTCGTGAAGTGGGCAGCGCTAAATGCCCCAAATTCTTTAAGTTTTACAAAGAAAACATTTGTGCACAGTTTTCATTTTTTCTGCCCTTTTTCCACTTCTGTTTCTGTTCAGTTTTGGGCTCGCGTGCGTGCACGAAATGAGGGCCCAATGTTAGCCAAAAGTGTAGCAGGTTTTTGTGTATTTTTACACCCTTTTTTTCTTGCTTTTGGCCAAGCGTATTCTCTCAGTCTGTGTTTCTATTTACGCAACGGCCGCAACTTTGGAGTGGCATTTGGTTTTCCGGCTAGCCGCCAAGCGGCGAAGACGAAGCTGATGAAGGGATGGAAGGGTTGGAGGGGTCTCGCTAATATTCGCCATTAAACTTTTGCTTGTTTTTCTTTAATTAACAACGCAAACATCTGATATGCTACTTTTTGCTTTGCCTTTATTGTTGTTGCTTTTGGTTTTTTTTACTTTTCCTTTTTTGTTGCTTACTTTAGCCGTTCGTAGCATACCTTTATTAAGTTTGGTTTTGCTTTGGCGTTTCACGAATCCCTCGCAACTTTGGTGCTTAAAATTTGTACTTGCCGTTTGTTTTATGTCCGCCAAGGAAAAGGAAAAGGGTCAACGCCTCTATTCTGCTACTGTCGGCAAACGGCAACGGCAGCGGCAAAAACGGACTCTTCCTTAACCACTAGACGCGCCCACAAGTCCGACCTAAAACAATTGCGCTTTGTCTCTGATTTGATTGCATTAATTGTTGAAATGGCTGCGGTTTCCTGTGAGACTCTCCTCAGCTATGCAAACGCAAGCTATTTAACCCTATCAAAATGCCAACAAATATTTTGGTTTGCTATCAAAACTATTAAATAGATTTCCAGACATTTAACCACATTTTTATTATATGTGTAAATATTTTGCAAGTAAATTTCGTATTTATGTCGAAGCCTCAGAACGAAATAGATTTATCTATTTATTTAGGTCTGAGAATAAAAGCTTTTTTATTATTTATTTATTTTTTGATTTTTATACAAATTGCCAATAGAATAAACACACAAAATCGTTAGATGATATATTCAATGAATGGAAGACGAAATTTCTGTTATACACTCGTTAATATAAATACTATTTATGAAATCTTTAATTTCCTTTTTTCAATTATTATTTATATTCTACTTCCAGAACAATCATTTTAAATCATTCTTTAAATAAAAACATTGCTTTATTAAATATTTATACATTATTTGATTGTTTTACAAATGGGCAATAGAGTAAAAACGCTTCAAGCTAAATTTACCCAAATCCCAATTGTATTTATTCAAAGAAATAGAACAAGTGGAAATTTATGTTACTAATAATTAATGTTTTTATACACGTATTGACTTTTTGCATTTTTGTAATATTTATTGCTCAACCTTTCTTAATTCTCAATCAACACACAAAGCTAAATAAATATTGATAAGTAAGTTATAAATCGAAAACTCAAAGAATATTGTAATTAATTTGAATGGAATTTCGCTGCACATACTCGTAATTGAACATGAAGTAGATGGTTATTTGTCTCCGGGCGTCGCAGAGTCATTGTAATTGTATTTTAAGCGAAATGACGGCGATTTGGTCATCGGGAATGTGGTGCGGAGCAGAGAACGATGCGAATGTCATAATTCCTCACGAGTGTTAACATAAAAATTAAAACTTTTGTTCACAACTTTTCATTTACTGCTGCTGCTGCTGCTGCAAATGAACTAAGCGATGCAACAGCAGCAGTCGCTGTCTTTCAGCTGCTGACTGCAAACTTCTGCCTTGCACTGTAAGCGGATGAGCATACGGAAATTTCTCTCGTCTACGTGTGTGTGTGTGTCGGTGTGTGCGTATGGGGGAGTGGGCGCAGTTGGGGGCGTGCCAAGTGACGCTCGTGGATGTGAGCAAATTAAAGCGGATTACTTAATGTGAGCTGCATTTTTGATGCACTCGTGTGTGAATTTCATGTTTGATTTAGCCAAATGGTTTTAAATTATTAAAGCAACTTATGTGTGTGCCACTAATGAACGGAGTCAAGAACGGATCCCCGGCAATCCTTGCGCAAATCTGTAGAGGCATAAGCTCGCTTTAAGTCCATAAAAATACCACTTGAAAACTAATTAAACACTAATAGCAAACAACAAAAAGCTGAGCAAAGGCAGCTCAAGTGGCGGAAATGCCAGCCAACTGGCCACTAGCAGCAGCAGCCTGCAATTAAACCAAACAAAAGCAAAAAAAAACGTAGAAGACGAAAAAAAAAACAAGAACAACAATGGAATACAAGAAATGTTGAGCAAAAAGCAAAACTTTTTAATTTCGCTCGAGGAGAGCGCAGGAAGCACAGGCTGCTGGGCGCGAATGAGCGAATGAGTCTATAAGTTGAGCTCGTCGTTCAACGTCTTGCCAAGGAAATAAAACAATGAGCCAAACAAAAGCAATGCGGGTCCAGAATTCAGAATCCAGTCGGAGTATCGGGTGCCAAATGGCCGCCGCAGCGAAAGGATAACAAACGAAACGAAGGGTGCGGAAATGAAACGAAATGGCAAATCAATGGGAAACAGCGACTGCGATGGCGATGGCGACCGGCGGCTGGGGAAACAAAAGCAAATCGGCTTAAAGTGCAAATTATTCCTTAGCCGAAAAAGGGAATCTCTGTCGTGCATATGTACAAAAATGGGCTAAGCGTCTATCCCGGCCAACTTCTGGCTATTCGCCTATTCGCGGCTGTGTAAGCCCTAAGCTGTTGACTTATTTGCCAAGCTTCGATTTGCTTAGGTTTGGCTTTGGCCATGGCTTTGGCTTAGGCTTTGGTTTGGTTTCCCCAGCCTATTGTGCTGCCAGCTAAGCTGTTCAACGATTTCTTTTCATTCTTTTCTCTTTTTTTGGGTAGGCGTTCCAACACGCATTTAGTTTAGCAAGATTGCGTGAAATACGTGCGAAAGCGAGTTGATAAATCTATATACAAATTTCTTGGCTACCAAGTGCAGGAATGCACTCACTTAAAACTGAAATTACGGCATGAAATATGCAGAGAGATGGAGGCAAGTAACTTACTATAGAGTACAAAGTAAAAAAAAGGAGCTCGGGACTTACCTTTGTGGTGCCGCAAGTGATGGCCAACAGCTGCTGCGCCCGTGCAACAAGGTGGCTCGTAATATAAATTCCAAGTGTTCTCATAATCCGCCCGAGCATAATCCACATAAATTATTTGCGCGCCGAGCAGCAGCAGAAGCCAGGCGATAGCGCCAAGCAGGCTGTGCCCCAACTTGGCCGTCGAGCACATGACGGTTCGTGGTCCTGGGCGATAGCTTCGAACAACACACAATACAACACAACACTCACAGGAACAACAAAACACCAATGTGAACAACACTCGCTTTTTATTGAATGTAGCGTGCCGCGTGAGATAATAATATTCAAGAACGTGGCCAACAACGAAACGAATGCGATTTGAGCACGGCGGTTACCATTGAGCCAAGGATTAATACTGATCGAACTGAATCGTTTCTGACTGTTTCTCTCTCACATCGTCGCACGCGATTTGACGCGAAACTTCTTTTTGGTTGCGACTCCGCCTCGATGGCAACTTTGACAACTTTGACGTGACGACTGGACGACTGGACGACTGAGTCTGTGGTGGATGACGAACGAGGAGCGCACGGCACGAGCTGCGGATACGAACTGACTGTTCAGGAGACGAGGAATTGTGTTAAATAAACACACGCCACGAACGATGTGCCGTTACACGAAGTGGCTCGGCTCGACTGTTCGGCTGCTCGGCAATGCCAGACACCTGTAAAGAGAGCGGAGAAAGAGAGAAAAGTGAGAGACGTTCAGAGTTGCGCATGCGCATTGAGAGAGATTTGGCTTGAAATATCCCTGTATATTTCCCTGTTTTGTTTATGTTTACCAGCCAAGTGTATTGAACTCATTTGCAGCTTGCAACGTGCAGCGTGCAACGGGCAACGGGCAACGTGCAACGCTATGCATTCCCAGCAACAACAATAACACACACATTTTCAAGGGTAACTGCAGACTCATTCAAACTGAAGTGCACACAAAGCCAGCCAAGTTCCCCGCCCACGCCCACGCAATTGAAATGCAGCCGCTTTAAGCGCAGAGCAGACGAGTCTGTTGCCACTGCAGCTAGCAGACAGGAGACAGAAGACAGGACACTGGCAGAAGGTCGCTGGCTGACAGGAACAAGCCAAGTTGGCCTAACCAAACTCCGACTCAGTCTGAAGCCCAGTCTGAGTCTCAAAGTCAGACACAGACACAGACACCGACACCGACACAGCTGCACTTAAAGCATTTTCGTGCATTATTATTTATGCATATGCTTGTAATTGCAGTAAACGTTTGTGTGTGTGTGAGTGTGTGTGTGTGTGCCCAGACTCTTTTTTCCTGCTCCTTCTTCCTGCTTTGTGGCATCGCGTGCTGCCTTACGGAGCATTTTCAGCACAATTTCAATGCTGCAATTGTTGTAGGCTGCAAAAAGTTCTCTTAAGGCCAGACATAAGTCACTCAGACAGTCACGCAGACGGCATAGGCTTCAGGGCAGACAGTCAAGCACAAAGACAATTAAACACTATACGCTGTCGGTGTGAGTCTGTCCTGCTTGTCTGTGTGTGTGTGTGTTTGTCTTAGGAGCGGGCACACTGGCAGATTTCAAAGAATGCAGATTGAAAAATATTATTTTACTTAAATATAACAGAGACTCTAAAAAATATTGTGAGTTAATCCCATGATTTCTAATTATTTTGAAAACAATTCCTGGACTTTAATCTGAGTTAATGAATTAAATAAAATTATTTCGAAATATTGAACATTATTAAGGTTAGTTGCAACTGTGAATAGTGATTTAAATTTAATAATATATAAAGTTATTGTTAAGCTTTTGGATGAAAATAGACAATAAATAGAAAATAAATAAATTAAGTTATGTGAGAATATATTAGCTAAAGAGCAAAAATCAGTATCCTTTTCTTTAAATTACTTAGAAAACAGTATCTATACTTTAGTCTAAGCTAATAAATGAAATGTAATTATTTCGAAATTTTTAATTTCAACTTTATTTTATTTACAACTTTGAATAGTAATGTAAATATTGTAATATAGAAAATGATAATAATATTTATATTAAATACGCAATTTAATGTAATTAATACAACTACAACTTGTTTATGACTAGTGCCATACTAAATAAGCTTTAGGATCAAAAATAGATAAATCAAGTTAATTGACGAAACATCAACTAAATTGCAAAAATATCTAGCAAACAGTATTAATTTTCTTTAAAATGCTGAACAGCAGTTTTCTCAGTGTAATATGCTTCAGACAGCCGAATAAGTTTGAGCATACTTTTGCTATTTATGGCGCGCTTGGACTTGACTAAGGAATGCCGATCAGAGCCGGCGGCCAGCAGGCAAAGGCAGCGGCAAAGGCAGCTGGAGAGGCAACAAACTGTCTGGTCGGCTGACCACAAGTTCACAAAGTTTCGGCATTCGGCGCTCTGCATTTCGGCTCAAGTTTCTTGCATTGGTATTGCTGCATGTGTGTGTGTGCTGCATGTGTTTGCGTTGTTTGCAGGCCAAGACAATTTGCGGCTACTTTGTGCGACAATCAAAAGCATATGGCTTTAATATGGCTGATCAAAGGCAAGCGTAGTATTGAAGCCAGCATATTTGTGGGCTACGGCATGCCAACTCCACCAGGTTGAGTCCTGTCTTATGTCTCCACTATCCACTTGGGAGCCACAAACCCGCACCTGTCGTGTGCACTGAGGCGCACAAAAACAAGCTCAACAATTGCCTTATAAATGCCCTCAAAGTTTTGACTAAAACGAAAAGACTTTTCAAGAAAAAAACTTTGATTAATGTGCGCTTAAAGAGCCGGCAAATATATCGCGTAGTGAAGGGCGGGCATCGGGCAGCGGGCAGCGGGCACAAAACAAGGACAAAACTTTTCATAACTTTAACACAGGCAAACAAAACAGGACGATGCCAGTAGACCGCGTGCAGCCAGCGGCTGCTGACGGCTTCTTGGCGCAAAGCGCAACAAAAACTTGTGCAATCAAGGAGGCGCAACCAAGAGCAGGGCCAGGACGAGGACTAGGACCAGGACCAGGGCCAGGGCCACGACCGGAGCCAGAACTATTGCCGGCAGCAAAAAGCTGGGCGCAATGCTGTTTCAAGGCGCCGCACAACAATGTCAGCAACTGCAGCGACAAAACACAGAGACCGTCGACGGCAAGCCAACCGAAGGAATCACAGCGAAAAAGCGTTAAAAAATGAATTGTAAAACAAACGAGCAACATTCGCTGGGGGCACACCCACACACACACAACTGAATACAACACACAACACACAGCACAACACAACACACAGCCACAAAGTAGCCAGCGACCCGCAGCGAACCTGGCGGGCGTTCACTAAACTCCTCCTCGCCAACTGCTGCTCCTGTTGGGCAACGTCAAAGTCAGCAGACCGGCTCAAGCTCACCCGCATCTTCTCTCTCTGCGTATCCTTGCACTCCTTGCCCCAGCTCTGGTTAATAGAAAACGTAATTCGATGCATTTAATGTTGGCAACGCCAAACGCTGCAGGTTGCCCCCCAGGACGAGTCGAATGCCGCGTTACCCGCTTCAGCTTCAGCTTCTGCTTCAGCTTTTGCCTGCCTTTTTTTACGAGTTTGCATTTGGCTGTTCGCTGTTCATCGGTCGTCGGTCGTCGGCCGTTGGACGTCGGACGTCGCCTGGTTGTTGTGTTTGTGTTCCTTACCTAATCCTTGCAAACAAGCTAAAAACGTTGTAAAACAAACAACAACCAGCTCGGAATGAGTGGCAACTGGCACCGCAGGCGACCGGCTGACGTGGTTCTCAAATGCGCTGCACAGCAATCAAAGGGTTTAACAGGTAAACGAACAAATTTCATTGCAAATTTGCAGCTCACTTAAACTTGAAACTGTGATAATGATCCAATAAAACTGCTATACATATTAAATAGTATTTTCATTACCGGATTGATGTAAATAACACTCCATTACAAATTAATTTATTAAAAAACTAAACTGGTTAGTTTTCTAATTTAATTTTAAAATATATTTTAGCAAGCAAATATGTATAAAGAAAATTGGTAGTTTGTTTCTGTCATGCTCTTGAAATGGGAAAATCATATTAATAACAAATAAGTAAACTAATAAATTTTTCCTTTTTGAATAAAATACATTGTTAAAAAATTCCAATTGATTTAAAAACAATCATTTCTTGTGCGCATATTTATAAAATAAAAGTGTAAAAGTAATCCACTGAAAGGAAATCAGTTTCATAATTTCGCAAAGTCAACACAGCTGAAGCATGGCAGCTATTACTTGCCCATTATATTAATTATTTTATTGTAATATAATTGCAATTACAATTGGTTTATATTAACTATCACCTTAATGGTTCATTCGGTAGATAACGTTCGAAAATCTATTATAAATAAAATGTGAAATGAAATAAATATTTATCGGTACACCTTCCCAACTGGGTTATCTAACTAAACTTCTTCATATATTTCTGATCCATTCTTTGCTTCCAAATTCGTTAGTGTCGTAAAATGCCTACAACGTTGTGGGAGCAGAACAAAATTTGGTGAGTTCACAAGGCAGGCGCAACGTGCAAATGGAATTGAATTTGACTGACATCGAGTGCCATGAGAAATACAAACAATCATCGCAGGCAGGACCTGTCTGTTTCTGCTCCTGTGTCTCCACCCAACCCCTGGTAGACACCCTCATGCACGTATGCCAGCCTGCCTGGCGATGGTAACCTCAGTAACCTGCGCCGCGTGCCACAGCAATGACAACCGACGCGGCAGCGCTAATAGAAATTAAACGAAAGTGCTGTGTAGTGGAAGGGTCGCTAGGTGGCAGGGTGATGGGTGGTTGGGCGTTGGGTGGTTGCTACCCACCTACTCAATGAACCACCCTGCTGCAGGCGAGCACACCGTGTGAAGGTCGAGCGTAAACCAAGTGCAGCAGCAATTCGCATTCACTTTCATTTCATTTCGCTTTGTCGTTTTTTGACAATTTACATTGGCTTTTATTAATCATAAAAAAATGCTGAATTTGCCGAAATTGGCGAGGCGACGGCGCTGCTCGCAGTTCCTGGATCGTGCACGAAAGCGCAATTTGATTTTAATGGCGGCAAAATGTTGAATGTGCCGTCGCACAGCCAAAGCAAACAGTCAGACAGTCAGACAGTCAAACAGTCGGACAGACAAACGGCAGGACAGATGAATGGAGTAGACAAGCAAACACGCAGACAAACCGGTAGCAGTATTTTTTGTTGTCCTTCAGCTGCTGCTGCTGCTGCTGTCGTTCCATGCAATCAGACGCCATTTGTTGACGTTTTGCCTGTATTGGTGTTTGTTAATCTGCCCCGTTGTGCGTGTCTGTGTGTGTGTGTGGCAGCATTAGCAAGTGCAGGCCTCACGCACACGTCGATGTGTTTCCTTTGCATATCCCTATCCTGTCTATTGCCTTAGCCTTCACCGCTGCCACTGCTCCTGCTGCACGTATGTGCGTGCATTTATTTGTTTGTTTGCCTGTTCGCTTGTGCGTGCCTCGTGGCCAGCGTTGCTGTCGCGCGCTCATCACTGTCATTAACGTGATTGTTGCTGCCGCTGAGGCGCTGTGGCGAGTCCTGGACGTGCCACCGATGCGTCGCACTACATATTTTAAATATTTAAATGTCATTGCCCCACGCCACTCCCACACCAAGGCAGGCCTTTAATTAATGTGGCATTGTCTCTGCGTCAGCCCCTAAAAGTATGCTTCGAAAACTATCAATTATTTATTTGTTGCCATTTAATCAAGCAGCTCTCTGCACGCACAAATGTCATTTCACTGCGATGTATATAGCATATATTAATCTATATATAACTAGCTATGTGGTACATAGAAACAGCTGCCGTAAGGTAAGCTGGCTTCTTGTAGAATTTATTGCCGCTGTGCGATCATTGATAAGCGCAACAGTGCAGTGTGTGCGTGTGTGTGTGTGCATGTAAATCGACGTTAACAGACGTTCTGCTGTGCACAATCGGCAAACGATTGCGCGTCCAGAGGGGCTAGCCAATGTTTGCAGAAAGTCAACGACAAGTCACCATTCCCATTCACGCTGCCCACCCCCGCAATCCTTGCTGCTGCTGCTGCTGCTGTTGCCTGTTCGGGCGTGTGCCGCTGATAAGGGTCGCATGGTGGCGATGAGGGGAGGGGAGGGGAGTGGGGGAAGGCAGTGCAGTGTGTGCATGGGATTTACTCTAGTTTATTTGTTAATGGTTTATTTATTAATTCCTGCGGATTATCACGTCAGACAAGCCATCACAACAGCGCGATACAGCACGGCCCGAAAAGGCCAGAGGGCAAACAGCAAACAGGAAGCGAGCACCAGGAAACGCATATGAGGGTTTGGGGGAAGTGCAAGTCAGAATTTGGGTGCTGCGATAACGATTATCGTGTTGTTGGCAATTGTTGCTAATAGCTAATGGCGACTGCCGAATGCTGAATGCCAAATGGCAAATGTCTGAGAGCTAATGGCAAAATGGTAAATGCAACATGTTCTAATCTTAAGGCTTTCCATTTGCCGCTTCCGATTTTAGCTAAGTGATGTGTGCAAAGTTTTGAGCAAATTGAAAATTTGTGTTCGCTTTGAAATCATGCATTAATAATGCTAAAACACTAAATAGTTTGGCCCCACACACTCACACACACTGAGAGGACTCATGCAAAGTGCCAGGAACATGCGTAGACAATTTCCTAAATCCTCTGCAAGTCATGGCACGTGAAACGTGGGTAAAACCGCCCGGAAATTTGAAATTTTGTGCAAGTTTGAAGACTCTGAAAGAGTGTGAGAGCATTTCGCTCAAGTTTCGCTTGCCTCGACTGCGTTTGACAGCACGCATGTCCTTGCAAGTGTTCAGGCGTGTGTGAACTTCCGCATATGCACACAATCAGAACAGAATGAAGATGAACAGAACTTAACTGAACAACAGTGGCAGCTACAGACAAAAATCAACCAAATATAAGCAATTAGTGAAATAAATTTCAAATTCGACAGGGAGAGCGAAACGAGGCGGTTGTGGAGCTCTGACATTCATAGACATCAACCCGACACTTTTGTTGCCAGACTCCCTTGCCAGCCGCGTAAAACGAAAACCTTTTAAAGTATTCAATAACACTGAAATTCTAACCCTGTTCAGCCTCCTTCCTGCTTTTGCCACCGCCTCCCATCCTCTTGCCTCGTCTCGTCCATTTGCCAAGCTGATGGACTGATGGATTGATGGACATTCTTGCAAATTGAATTTCTCACGCCTTACTAGCTGGCCCTCAAAAATAGATCAATGTCGCTGGCAACTGATGAACATTTTCTAATTTTCCCTCAAATTTGATCAGAAAATGTCAAGGAGTTCATTAGTATGCTGGCACAACAAATAACCGAATACTATGCGAGTATTAAATGCCATATAGAATGTCATCGTACTCTAGGCCGTGAATTGCTGAACCCGCATCAAATTACTCATTTAACTAGCGCATGTATTCAACATCAAATGATTCAAATTTCATTTGGTTGCCTGGAAAGCAAAGTTCGAGTGTATCACTTTTATTTATTATTATTTTTATACCCTTTGCAAGCGGTATTTAATTTGTATGCGACGGAAATGTGATAGGACATTTAGAAACTGAGATGTATCATATATAATATAGACATAAGTATACACCTTACAAACGGGTTTTTAAGAATATATTTTATATTTTATAAGATGTACTGCATTTTTAAAAACTACGATAGTTCATTTTAGAGAAACTTCAATTTAAAAATAAGTTCATGTTATTTACTAAACTGTTTTGCTATATGAAATAATAGTTATTAATCAAGAAAATAAAACTTGTCACTTTGAAAATCCCAAAAATTATTTACTAGCCAAAATAAATCAAAGCTTACAATGAATAATATTTTTTGCCAAATATTGAATACACTTGAAATAAAGCAATAAATATTTAACAATAATGAAGTGTGAGTTAAACAAATCCCTCATTATTAATTGCAATGAATTGTAATTAATAACTAGATTTAATACCTTTTCCCTGTCCCTTCAACCCCCGTCGTCAACATCAAAGCGACAGCTCAAAATTGAAATAGCTTTAGCCTAGCGCAGAGCATCGCCAAATAAAGCCACTTAGCATTGAGTTGTAGCACTTGCCGTACACACCAAGAACACACACTCACACTCTCATCCACACTCACACACAGGCATGGCTATAGGAAAATTGAATGTCAAATTTCATATACATACATTTTCATATGTGGCTTGAATTTGACATTGAAATTTGCATATGCCATCAATGCTTAAATTTTTGCATTTGTTTTTGTGTTTGTTTGTCGTGTGGATGTTTGAGGGGGATTGTGCAAAAAACGCTATAGACAGCGGGTGGAAAAGGGGGTTCAGACAACTGGGCGTGGCACGTGTGTATGTTTTGGTAGCCGCCTTTGAAGTGTGCCAGCATGGCGCTTAGCTGCTGATAATCCTTTTTAAATAAATTTGTTGGCACAAATCGTTATGCCGCCCGGGGGCTGTGGCACGCACCTTTTTGCAACCAACCACGCCGCTGAATGCCGAAAGAGAAGCACACTTGCCACAGAGGGGGGATTGGGGAGAGAGGTGCGTTTGAATAGCCGCCTGTGGCTCGTTGCGTTTTTCTCTGTTTGCTGTTTGCTAAGCATGTTAATACACAGGAAATTAAACACTTATGCGGAAGTCATTGAAAAGCCCTGTACTTGTAACTCTCGTCCAACAACTCAGTCAGAAGCACACAAAAACATGTCACACACACACATACACACACAGATGCACACTTTCAAAGTGTCTGTGCCTTCAATTATGCACAGAGGAGAGACAACAACAGAAGAACAACTTAAAGGCGAGAGGTGTGAGTGTGTGGTTAAGCGACTAAATGACATCCTGTATGCGAATTCAGGAACCCTTTAACAAACAATAAGACAACCCTGATGAGATGCTCTCAAGGGCTTTCCAAATCTACGGTATTATATTCTCTACTAAATGGATGCATATTTAATTATATTCTGGTTTCTTCTACAAACAAATATATTGCATTTGCAATTAATTGAAAAATACTTAACAATTTATAAAATTGTTTTGAATATTGCTTTATATTTGTAAAGAAATGCAAAAACTTTCAGAAATCAAATATTTCTTGCAATCAAAATATATTTAATATTGTATTATATTTCAATGAAAAACTGTAAGAAATCAAGTTTTTATTGGAATGAAATTCTATTTAATATTGTATTATATTTCATAAGCCTTCAAGTGCTTTCTAAATAAATGGAATTTATATTTTAATGAAAGCGTAAGAAATCAAATATTTGTTGCAATAAAATTGCATTTATATTGTATAATAGTTCTTTGGTCTTCAAGCGCTTTTTATATATTATTCAAATATATATTATATAAAATTGAATTTAAAATTGTATTATATTTCGTATGACTCTCCAATTATATACTCATTTAAAGTATTTGAATGTTGTTGAAAATAATTCAACCAGCTAAAATGAAGACTACATTTTCTTCTAGTTCTTGCCAGGGGAGAAAAAATGTTGAAGCAACCTCTTCTGGCTTTTTTACAGGGTAGAAACAGCAATAACTAGCATACAATACCCACACATTCATGTTAGTGGAGTTGATTATTATGTGGATGTGAATTTGTTGAGGACGATGATGATAATGTTCAGGTTGATGCGACCCCAGAAACACACTCCCAAATACACACGTACATTTTAATTGTGTATGTGTGTGTGTGCCTCGCATTAGCACAGTTAAATGAGTGCAGCAGCCAGGCTGGCAGCTGGCAGGATGGCGGGCGTCCTGGCATTCTGACATTCACCCAGCCAGACGTAATCCCAAATAAAAACGCACTAACCGAAACAAAAACCCACAGTCCGTGGAGAAATTCATTTAGTTTGCACTAACACGCTGTCAACAAAGGCGCAGGGTTTGAGGGGAATACACACACACACAACAAGGGCGGCTTTTGGAGGTGGGCGTGCCCACAGCGAACTTAAGCGATTTTGCATTTCATTACGTTTTCGCTTCGCACAGACGAGTTTTCCGCAGCCACGATGAGTGGAATAGTACGTGTGTGTGTGTGAATGTGTGTGTGTGTAAGTGTGGGTGTGTGCGAGTATTTTGGCGGCAGGCGGCAGACCGACAAGGACGAAGGAGACGACAACTCCAGGGAGCTCCCGTTGCTTTCAGCTTGAAGATAAACAAAATACATAATCCAAAGGCGCACAATAATGGCAAAAGGGGTTAAAGCTTTTGTCAGACAGATGAATCTTTCGATGCTGTTGTTGTTGTTGTTGTTGTTGCTGTTTTCATTCATGTTTGTTGTTATTGTTGTGGGGCGCGCCTTGGCGTAAACGGCTTGAGGTACTTAAATACTTTGAAAGCGCATTGTAGCGCAAAATGAGGCACAATCGGCACGGATTGACCCCACGGATTGCGTGTTCTGTTATAAGATAATTGCTTAAAGCAAACCGAGAAGCAACGCCAACAACAACTAAACATTTTTGGGGCGTTTGATGATTGACACGCTGCCAAACAAACTTAATGAAAAGCATAAATATTTAAATCCCCATAAAAGTGCCGGCTAATAAAGGTACTTCGACAGGCAGCGTGGCGGGGGATGGAGATGGGGATGGGGGGAAATCAGAGTTTCTATAGCTCTGATTCAACTAAAGGCTCCCGTCTATTTTGATTGGCAGCCCGCAGTCCTTGGTTTGCTATGATAGCCAATCCCTTCTATATTTAATCAGCTAAAAATAGGCAGCTCTGATTAATATCATGAATAATTTGATACCAATCTAACACTTCGGACTTCATTTCAGCATTAAAGCGAAATCTCTTTATAATTATTCTAGCTTCCTTTTGACTTGGGGCTATAAATACAAAACGATTGTAATTTTAATCTATATAAATGTTGCTAATTTTCTTAAACTAATTTTAAGATTTCGATTTTTTCATTTCAAAAATGTATTTATAAAAGTCAAACTTTTTTTTCTTCTTCAATTAAGTCATTTCTCATTCATTCGAATGATTATTTACGTGCATCACATTTTAGTCTTTGTTTTTATTTTATTGTAAATTTATTGTATATTAAATACGTCTCTAGCAATTCAAGTTAACTGAATTATTTATTTAAAATGTAAGAAACTAAAAATTCGTCTTTTGTATATTTTAGTAATACTAGCAGAAATAAACTTAACTTCGGCTTTAAGCATTCGAGTTGACTTTAATCATAATATCACAATTGCACAAATAAACATTGAATTATATAAAAATGCTAATCGCATTTTGATTGCCGGGGGCAACTGCAATATTAACAATGAATACAAGTTACTAGTAGATGATCTGACCAATTAATGCCGCTGGAAATACTCGACGCATTCAGAAGCAAGCATAACCAAATGCGTATATCGTTTGCCGTTCCCCAGAACCAGGCTCTTCAATTGTGCACGCTCATTAAGCTCTAACTGGCAATATTACTGCGATTTACATTAGCTGCGCTTTAAAATCAGAAAATCCAGACAGATTCACAGAGAGAGAGAGAGAGGTAAAGGGTAGGATGAACGGACAGACATCGACATCGATTAAATTGCACAACAGAATGAAGCAATAAACTTTTAGAGGGCCAAGCGCCAGCCAATAGTCGAGCACACACACACATGGACACTGGGGAAAATGCCAGTCAACTTATATATATATGCGTGAGTGTGTGTGTGTGTGTGTGTGTGTGTGTGTGCGTAAAAGCGGGTTAAACGTGTGCGCTTCAAATGACCAAGCGACGTTTAGCAGCCGATAAAGTCATTCAATGTGGCAGCAACAGCAACGGCAACAGAGCAGCACGTGAATGCCGTCGGAGCTGACTCCGAAGCTATAACAAGTATGAGAGCGTGAGTGTGTGTGTGTGTGTGTGTGTGGTGCTCATTTTACGCTTTTGTGATAAAGTAATCAGTTGATGTTATTTGACAAAGGCGAAGATAAATCGATAGATTGGCTGCCTCTGCCGCTGTCTTGTCACTGACCAGCCGCAAGAATTGCGGAGGTAGAGCGAGAGAGAGAGCGACAAATTGTGAACTAGAACCGTAAATTATATTTATTCCATAGTACGAGTATCTGCCTGAATCGATGCGTCTGCAAATTGCAATTGAATTTTATGTGTGCATGCTTGTGGCAAAATATTTACGCATTTGATGTAAAACGTATACGTTATTTACCTGCATATCAAATGAAAATAACTCATACGCACACAGACACAAATGGCCCTGGCCAAATAACAAAATTCCATCAAAACAACACACGAGACGTAACCAAACATAACAAAACAAATAAACAATGCAATAGGCAGGCTAAAGCTCACAGGCACACAGACAGTCAGCAGCGAGCCTGACTCAGGCGGCGCGTCTAGACGGTCGAGTACATGGCCAATAAAGCAAATGCGAAAATAGCCGTTCATAAAAATTAACAACGGCGACGACACGGCAGCAAAAGAGTGCGAAAAAAAGCATAAGCCAAGCTGGCAGACGTTGACAGACAAAACTAAAACAGAAACACACAACTGGACACAAAACAGAAATAGAAACAGAAACAGAAACAAAAATACAAAAAAAAAAAAAAAAGAAGACAGCTCAGACTATTCAGTGTGTCTGAACTGAATGAACTGACTTTCGTATGAATGAAAATCGGAAAATTCGTAGCAAATAACGCTGAAAAAAGACAACACAAACAAAACGTGGCCGCAAAATGGAGGCTAAACAAAGTCGAAAGTCATGGAAATGAAAATGGACTCTGGTCTCTGTTCAGGTTTGGACGATTGACCACAGCAGAAGTGCATGTCGCTGTGAGTGTATGAGTGTGTGTGTGTGTGTGTGTGCGTGCAGTGAAATAAAAACGCAACAAAGCGCAATCATCATTATCGTTAAAAGAGGCGCTTACAAAACTAGACAAATTGCCACTTTAGAGGCCAGAGGCAGAAGCCAAAGGCAGCCGAGGCAGCAAAGAGAAGCAAACGGAAGTTGGCGGCCTTTGGGCAACGTCGCGTATGAGCAACGGGCGAGGCGTCTATAATGACCTCTGGGCAAAAGCGGCAACAACACACACACACACTCACACTCACACATAGACCAATAGATGTACGCTTAAAACCAAAATGGCGCACATTAGAGACCGCAGAACGCACAAGAGTATGCTAGAAAAGTGTGCGATGTGGCAACAAAAGCAACAAGCTCATAATCAACTCTCGCTCTGTGAATATATGTATGTGTGGCTGTGTGTGTGTGTCTGTGTGTGAGTGTGATGATAGTCCTCGGATGCCACAAGAGGCGAGCAAAAAGAAATATAATAAAATAACAGAGATTTCAACATGGAAAGTCAGCAAGTTCAAGGCAGGCTTGCACAGTTGGGACAGTTGGGGTCATAAAAAGCATAGGCCAGCACTTTTAGGCTTAATTATAGACACGCACAATGTACACACACACACTGACACACACACACACTCGAGGGCAGCCCAAATGAGCGATTATGTGTCCAGCGTTGCCAGCGAATTCTCTTGTTCTTTTTTTGCTTTTTTTGTGTTGTTTTCATTGTCGGGTTGCTGGTCAATTTGCTGGCATCTAAACACTTTACGAAGAGCATTCATTAATAGCCTTGATGTTGTTGCCGCTGTTGTATTGTTGGCTGCCAGCTGCTCATGCAATGGCGACAGCAATTATAGTTACAATTAAAAAACCATTAGGCGTAATTCTATTTCTTTTTTCTCTTTTTGGCTTTTGCTGTTTTGGCTTTGGGTTTGGGTGTCGTGGTAACAAAAAACAGGACTCGGCTTTTCCGGCAAACGCAATGAAAGCATTAACTCGAACACTCAAATGTCGTTCGATAAGTCCAGGCTCAACGCAACTCAACTCGGGTACAAGTTTAATTCCAGCAGTTTAACTAGTTCACATTTAACTATTGAATAATTGTCAAAACAAATAAAATACACTTTACTCTAATGCACCTTACAGTAACCACAGAACAAATATAACTTTAAGTACCTTAAGAGTAGTTGCTACAATTGAAGTCATTGTTGTTGATTCACTTAAATCAAATATGCAACAACAATAAAGTAATTGCTTCATTCATTTAATGATCAGAAAATGTCTTGCTCCGCCGGCCAATAATTGAATGTGAAATTATTATTATAAGTGGCGCTGGGAAGCAATTTAGTAGCAATCTTAGTACGGCTCGACGAGGGTGGATTAAATAGTAAATCAAGAAATTAAAACATTGGCCGCGGTTGGATTAAATTATTCATATATAACTAACCAAAACAATTCATTCAAACACAGTTCGATTAATATTAAAATGCAAAATCTTTAAAATTAGAAAAACATAATAAATTGGTTAGGTAGTTGTTAATATAATTTAGTATCAGAAATTGATAAATATTTATAAAAGAATAAGAATTTATTTCCTTGCATCTCAATATTACATTTTTAAAATAGCTTTTTGGAACCATCGTTTTTGAGACCATTGGAAAGCTATTAAATAGAATTAACTTAAAATAAAAAGAATATTTAATAAAGCCGTAAAAGTTTAATTAATGTCTGTTTGGAATCACTTGATTGAAAATGTTTACAATCGATGCACAGCAAAACTACAGATATTTCATATAAATAAGCATTCTCAAACGAATAATTATTAATAAAACAATAAGAAATTAATGCTTAGCAACTGAACACTAAATTTACTCTACAGCCCTGTTTATATTTGACCAGCAGGCATGCTTCAAATAGGTTCAATTAATATTTCAATACAATAAAAAGAAAATAAATACTGGAGTTACAACGTTGTCATTTTAGTTAATGTTTAAATTAAATAAATAGATGACCTCTGCATAGTAATAAATATTAATATAATAATCAAAAACCCATCAATATATTTAAATTAAGCTTCTTTTGTAACTAGAACGACATTTATATTAAGTCCAAGCTACTTTTTGAACTGCCCACACGTGACCATCTGAATACATTGAAACATTCAGAGCGGTAGAAAGACTATCTGATTATGTATGCAAATAACTTTGTCCTATTATCGCACAATTACAGGCACAACAATTTGGTAACATTCGAGCGAACTTTTTCTTGGATTCCGCTCGCTTTGTGCTGTGTTTGCCGCTGTGTTGCTTTCAATTGACATGCGATGGCCAAAATTGTAGCACAAAGCCGTTGATTGGCAGCTGTCGCATATGCAAAATGTGCGGCACGACGTCAAATTGCCCGCACTCCAGCCAGATCCTAAGCTCACCGGGTTGCAGGACATGGTGGCTGGTTGGCTGTTGTCTGAATGGTTGGTTGGCTGGCTAAATGGCTGGCAGGCCGGGTGTCAAAGGAGCTTAAATGCTATGAAGAGCATGCCGCACGATGCAAGTTCCACTTTTTTGTTGCCTTCATTTCTTTCGGCTGCATTGCAGGCAGTTTTTACGCGAATTTCCAGGCGTTCAATCCATTTTTTCTTTTGGTTCTCATTTTTTGAGGCACTTTCTGGAGAAAGAGTCGCGCTTTTACTGCCGCATATTTTCTTTTCATAATGACCAAAAACAGACGACGCAGTTTCTGCAGAGCCAGAAATGCTTTTGAAGTTCTTTGTCGCTGCTTTGCCGCCGCTCTCGAGGTACGGGCTGCGAGGGGCGAGGGGCGTGGTGACAGAGGGGCCAAGGGCAGCATGGCATGCGAGGCAATGCGATGCAATGAGTTGCCTCGTTTTTTGTCTGCCTTGCATTTTGACCGTTTTCTCATTCGCTCGTTTTCTGGTTATTGTTGGCGCTGCTGCGGCGTTTGGGCCACGTTGCGCGATACCCAGGTGCAGTAGCTGCAGATTCTGCAGTTTTTATTGTGGCGTTTTTTTTTTTATTTTGGGCACTTTTTTATGGGCTGGCCAAACAAAAGCAATGCAGCCAGCTTGGCTTTGTTTTAGCCCGCGCTGGCACGCTGCGCTGCTAAGTGGCTATAACAATTTGGGTTTATGCATATACAATTTATGTTTTGCATTTCTTTAAGTTCACTCCACTCGCAACGCATGGCCAAGTTTTCACAATCTCACGCTCAGCTCAGCCCAGCTCTATTCAGTTGTGTTTGAGTTTCAGCCCAACCCATTTCGAGGTCGTCCCTGCTCAGCTAATTTTATGCTCTAATAGCAATTGGCATTTATGTGCAATTAGCATGAGAATTGCCAAGAATGATGGCCACAATAAATACGCCAAGCAAGTCAGAGCGGGAGAGCGAAAGATGCGGACAGAAAGAGAATGAGACTGGTCAACTGGAGGGCGCAAGCATAATGCAAACGACTTGAGCTCATGAAATGGCCAACAAGACATAAAAACGAGCTTCGCATTCGCATTCGCAGGCTGTTGACTGTTGGCTCTTGGCTAAAATGCAAACAGGTAAAACCGAACACACACTCAGAATTGAGAATCGAGAACTGACGCAGCAAGTTGCAAGTCTGCAGTTTGCCAGTTGCCAGTTGGTGAATGCATATATAAAAACAACAAGGGACACTTGATGTTGCCCAAACGAATTTCAGGTTGTAGCACATTAAAAAGCCACCTCATACACACACACACACATGCACACACACATTGGGTGTGTGTTTGTGAATAATGATGCTGTATATACTCGTATATTCACCTTATACATATGCGCCACTGGAATGCAATTCAGAATTCACTATTCACCGAGTTTGTTGTTCGTTATGCGTTGTTTGCCAGCTAATCAACTTGACACTTGGCTCAGACACAAATACACAACACACACTCACAAAATACACACACAGTGACAATTAGTTTAAGCCTAATTATTCATGTACTTCAACTACACAACTATATATAGTATGTGAGTAGTATATGTATCGCCATATAAATTATTCATATATGCCATTTATTTATTTATTCACTTCGATACGAGTTAATTCTGGTTCTGCGAGTCGTTGCAAGCGAGTTGAGTGCGCGCCACATGCAACTGGGTACCGTTCAAAACGCGTTTGTAGCACAAACTGAAACTGTTTCTTGTTTCTGGCTGCCAATGTGAATGCTGAATGTCGCCAATTCTCGTCGCCTCGTCTCCAGCTTCGTGGCTCGCTCGTTCGTTCTCATGCTCTTCTCACTCTTCGTCGGCACTCGCGAACTTTTGGCATCGTCGGCGCCACGCTGAGAAAAACCAGTTTTTTCCGTCTGTCAAACCGTCTCCTTTCCATTCTCGCAGCTGGCAACGCTGCCGCCGTCTTTTACTGGCCATGTTACTGGGTACACTTGCCGGCTTTTGGTTAACATTTGTTTACGTTCCAGAGCGCAGGCGTTGACTTCATTCAGCTGTTAGCCCAACTCGCAGCTCTGTTAACTCCAAGCGGAATGCTGATGCATCAACTGCAGATAATTTGTTTGTCTGTTGGGCCAATCAAATTTTGTAACCAGCTGCTAACCTTGAATTTCCACTGGCAAAACGTTTATATTATATCAGTAATTTCAATTGCCAGTACATAAAAATCTTGATCTGTTGCCTTGCCTCTCCTCTGTGCAGAGTTAAAGCTCACTCGAGTACACTCTCAGTTTCACAACTAAAAGCACATAAATCTCACAAACAGCACATAAATCCTTGGCCGAAAACCATGCACTGTCAGTTGTCTGAAGCAAGCAGCCGTTGGGAAATGGAAAATTAGAAAACAAAAATCCCCACAGAGCCAGCTGCAAATGCAAGGAGTGAAGAATGAGGCGTGTGGCTAAGAAAACCAATAGAAATGATGAGAGAAGGTTAAGATCGATTTTACTAAACTATTTTTTCGTTATGTTAATTAAAATAATTTATTTGAATTGTATTTTATTAATTTATGAAAAACAATAAGATGGGGATAATTTTATTAACATAAAAAAAATAAGAAAATAAAGTGATAAATTATGTTACCAAATTGATTATAAATTTGAACTGCCTGATATAAAATAATTAATTATACTACACGTAAATTAATTAAATTTTTTTTAGTTATTTTAAGAGATACCAGCAACAAATTTATTTTATCTTGATTATTCTACATATATTAAGTTCGCTGTATATTAAAACTATAGAAAATAAATCATATTAAATGTAAATTAGTTTTGAACTATCAGATCCAATTTATACTGCAGCTACAAACTAATTTATTTACAAAACTAATCCAATTACTGAATGAATTGTAATGAGTTGCAGAATTGTTAATGCAAATAAACATAAATACAGCGGAGAATTTATTTGATGACACGATTAAGCAGAGCTCAGTGTTTTGTCAAACGTAAATGAATTCGTGATAAATCAAAAGCAACCCGTTCTAATGAGCAACAAATTGAGGAAATCGAAATCCTAATCGAAATGGGAATAGAAATGGAAAACGTGCAGCATTTGAATGCTGTGTGGTTGGTGGCATGATTGCATGAATATTGAAAAGGCACTGCAGAGAGCAATGGCTGATTAATTTGTGGGCAAGTCGAGTGATTGGCCATAAAAAGGAAATCATTAGGCATTAAGACATGTGCATAATTTATGCGCAAATTAATAATGGCACGTAGCCAATCATTTGAATGCCATTTAATTAATTCTGCCATGAGCCCACGCACACACACACACATACATTCTCGTACTGGCAAGTTTTCGGACAAGTTCAATTACATATGGCTGGGCATCAAACTGAAACTATTTAGAATGCCGGCCGGCCAAGTTAATGACAAGACATAAGCCACTGAGTGGGTAACCATGACGAAAATACTCCTCAGCTCGGCTTCCAAGAGATACATCAATGAAATCAAATAAATATCGTTTGAGCCAGGTGAGATGGCTGCCTCAGCACCCGCCAAGTTGCACGCATATAAATAACCAATGATGCGGCATTTATCTGGCTCTGAGGCTGACTCTGACTCTGACTCTGACTGCGAAGCAGCCCCACAATCAGTCTCAGCTTACTGCCAGCAGAGCAGCAGCTAAACGGGCCATTGAAACTGAAGACGTCCATTGTTGGCCCGGCTGGCTGGATGCTTTGCTGGCATCCTTGGGGCTAAAAGGGATAAACGTTTAGCATGGCCTGCACGATTTTTATGTAAGGCACGTGTTGTTGTTGCTCCAACTGATGCCAGGCCATTGAGGAGAATGGGCATTCGCATTCGCCCACAAATTTCTGTTGGCCATGTCCGTGTGACTGTTTCGCGTCATTTGCTCTGATCCCAGTGGTAATTTTGTGGGCCGAACCGTACCGCCTTCGACTGTAACGCAACACCACTGGGCGAAAGAGGACGGCAAATGGGAGATGGACAGTCGAATTTCATTTCGTTTTATTTGACGAAAACGTTTCTGCCTCTGAGACTTTGTGACTTTTGTGAGTTTTGTGACTTGTACTGTGCCAGTGTCTAAAGTTGTCAAAACAAAGCGACAGTACAGCGAACAAAACGAAACAAAAAACGGACAGGATGACGGGATGAAAACACAACTCGACAAGCTAACCAGCCATCAGCTCACCTGGCAGCAGTCCAACTCAGTTGTAACTGGGCCCAACCCACTTGAGCACAGCACAATGGATGCGAGTAACCTTGTCAAAACAGAAAACAGAATATCGCTTACCAAGTCGTTTGGCAATTTTTCTCAATTTTCACATGGAAACTAAAGCATCGAAAGGCTGCGAAATTGCATCTCCAAGTGCTGCAAGTGATGTTTGGGCATCCAATTTGAAGTGCACGTCCTGGCGACAAAGGGGCGCAAAGCGAAAGAGAGAGCGCACAAAATCCAGCTTGATTTCCGCCGCCATCCGCAGGCGAGTAACAGAAGGAGCAACAAATAAGCTGGAGGAATGCTGCTCTGGTCTGCTGTGGTGCTGCACGATTGCTCTTTGGTGATTTGGGAGCTGGCGGGGCAGCTTCGCTAGCTCCGGCTTCAACTTGGACGTGCACAGAAACAAAGCACAAATTGTTGTATGTAATTGTGCGTTACTCACACACATCAACACGCGCCACACACACACACGCACACATACAGAGCTCACCTGCTGCTGCGTGCGGCGAATTCCATTGCATACTTGCCGGCGCTCGTTGGCTGTGCAAATAAAAAGTGATATACGCGCGACACTGAATGAATATTAATCGCCTTTTTTGCCTTGGCATCTGGCCACGACCAAAAAGCCAGCATACACTGCCACCTTAATGCCATCAGCTTGGCGCCAGCTTTGGCCCAGCTGGTTGGCTGATTTGCCAGCTTAAATGATTTCCGCCGCAGCTTCGCACGCTCTCTCTCCCCCTCTCTCTTCTCGGCTCTATCCCTGTGGCTCTTAGGTGGGCGTAGAAATAAGTATGTGTGATTTGTTGAATTTGACAAAATTTATTAGTTTCAGGTCTGCCTATTGTTTATCGAGGACGAGCATTCGGCTCGTTTTCGCAGTCATTCCAAATAATACTCAACGTTTTATTGAATTTCATTTCATTTGTATGCCATTTTCTGTAAATTGCTTTTAGTGCCCTACCCTTGTTTTTTTCTAAAGGCTCTTAAACTCAACACTGTGTTTTTGGCTGTTTTTTATGTACCATCCGCCAGTCCGTTGATAATTCCTGGCACAAAAGAAAAGGTGACGCTCATAAAATGCGTCGAGTGTCGCAGTTGTCGCGACCCTTTCGACACAGCAACAACAAAAACAAAAAAACACGACTCATTGAAAACAAAACATGTATTACTTATTACTGCTTGCTGTCAAAAGGGTTAACACGCCCCCTTCTGCGCCTTTTATTCGGTGGCAAGTAGTTCGCACCTTTGTGGGGCTTCAACACAAATTTTGGGCAATTCAATTACGTTTTTTATTTCGTTCTAGCTGTGGATTTTTTAATGAATTTCTGTATTGAGTTTCAGTTGTCAGCCAGTTGTTGTTGACACCTTCGTTGCGGCCAATGTCCTCGTTGAAGTGGACAAACTTTCAGCTTGCGAGTTTGGCAGACAGGTTTGCTTCAAATTTATAGTTAATTTTCAATTCAGCTGAACAAGCTTACACGTTTCAATGAATGGATTTTGTTTTCATGCCAAAACACACGGGCACACTCAGGTATCAGCGTTGTGTCAAAGGCAAACTTTGCAGACAACAAAAGCCCAGAGCAGACAACCCCTCACAGCAGTGGCGGCCCGCTGAAGGGGCTCAGCCCCCTCTCAATAAGCTCCAAATACGCCTCTGTTCGAGTGTGCGTCTAAAAACGCAAATAAAAATTCAAAACGAAACTAATCTGCAAGTGAACCCGATGAGCTCAACACACAGCGACAGATACGAGTATACAAAAGCAATTTGTTTGCGGCGCGCACTATTGTTGCATTATTATTGTTTGCTGGTTTGCTGCTCTGGCTGCTCTGGCTGCGTCTGGCCGTGGATGCAACAAAAAACAATAACAGCGAGTCGACAGCAAGAGGTTGCGACAGTTGCAGAAGCAACACATGCAGCACATGCTTGCCGCTTTGGCGGGCCCCGTTGCCACTTTATACTAACTCGTTTTTCCCGCTTTTTTTTCTCCACTTTTCAATGCGTTGCATGCATGAATGTGGGTGTGTGAGTGTGTGTATGAGTGTGGCCTGTCCTTGCGGTGTATTTAACCTGTCTGCTCGGCGGATTACGAGCAACCACCCACAGACAAAGTGGCGGACAGACGGAGCGACATTCAAACAAACAACACAGCATGTATCTATTCATATGCCACTTTGGTATATAAGGTTGTGTTTGTGTGTGCGAGTGTGTGAGTGTGTGTGTGTTTGGGGTAATGCAATACGCATGCATGGAGTGGCAAATACCCCGCAAACGCGTGCCTGCCACAGCCGCAGCCACAGCCAGAGCTGCCATCGAGCCTGACGCATATGGCTGCAGTTCTTTAGCAGACATTTTAACGCTTATTTTAGTTTGGGCTACGCTTTTGGTTACACACACTCACACTCACACTGACACTCACGCACACAGACAACCGCAATGTTCACACTAATTTGCACAAGCGGCGTCAACACGTCGACGTCTCTTTGCGTGTTCTTTTCCAGCTCAATTGCATTTCACACTTTGCTGTTGGCGCTGGCAACATTGCTCCCCCTGCAACAGGCCTTGACTGCCAAGCGTCAATACAAGTGGCATGGAGTATCCTGCCTGCCCCTTGCCCCCGTGCTCTCTACTCCCTACTGCTGCTGTTGGCTTGTGTGGTCGGCATTGATTACTGCATTACTTTTCAATGCATTCATGTGGTTTAAATTAACTGCGAAATGAGTGCATCAAATAAAGTAGTGCATTTTTAAGAGATGTATCGATATTAAATATTATAGTATTATAGTTATTGTCATAGAATGAAGATCAATATAAAAACTAAAATCGCAATTCTTGGACATTAAACACCACTATATATCAGCTCTTGCTTTGTTGTTGTGTTGTGTTTGTTGCTGCTCTCAGCAGTTGTTAAACATTTCCCGTTGTGCATATCCTGAAAGTCGAGGAGTACAGCTTGCATAAAGTAGATCCAACAACCTAAACAACACATGTTTTACAGAATCTCTTAGAGCAATCCATAATCTAGCATACCTGCTACCACATAGAGCAATGAGATTGCCGTCACGGAACTTTTCACATCGTTCTGCAAGCGGAACCAGTAAGCCAAACTTTTATAGATCAGTGTATACGTGAAGACAGCTGCTACCGTCAGCCAGGGCAAGAATAACCAATGATTTGACTGTGAGTACAACATTTGTAAATTTAAATATTCAGTAACTAAAATTATTCTTACATTTCTAGAGCCGATGAAAAGTATGATACTGGCAAGTATCTGCAGCAGGCAGATATGGTTGATGATCAGTTGATCTGCAATATAAATAACAACTTTTTTATCATGTAAAACATTTACCAAACCATTTCAACAGTCACCCTCTTTGTGCTGACGACGAAGACCTTCAACCAAGACAATGACTGCTATTGATAGTGTACCAGAGAGCACCGCAATTGCCTTCCGCACATTTTTGCTTTCCCATTTGTGCAACATTCTGCAGACAAACCTCGATCCGAATTGTAGCAACTCACTTTGAGAACTGATTCACATGCTTCTAAATCAGTCTCCAGCGGAGGTAAGTGAATCATATTTAATTACAGATAAGCTGAATTACTTTGAATGCCTCTTATCGACATTAAATTAATTTGCGGGCTTTTCTAATAATAATTTCATGTGGCTTTCGAGTACAAATTATATTCAATATATTAAGTCTTAGTATCAAAAAGGTCTTCTAAAATCCGCAATTTACAATGTTTCCCTAGGTGATTTAAGTGTAATAAATAAAATAAAGAATAACCACTAATCGAAATGTGATTCAAGTTATAAGCATATACATTTATCAGTCATGTATCGAAGCTTGTATTTCTGAAGTCATGCAAATATGATAAATAATTAATTGATCTGTCATTAATATTTATACATAATGTCATTTGATTGGTATGTCGCATTTAGTCAACAATGTTTTATGTGTGAAAGAGTACCGAGGAGACAAATATATCCATTCAATATATCCATATAATAATATCATCCCCCTTTTTTGCCCCCTTATAGAACACTCCCAAAACGATATTACCTATTACCAGAAAAATTGGGAAAATATAAATTTCATATCACTACCCATAGATAAAAGGAATATCTGCATTAATTTTTAAAGTTCACACTATTCAAATATCACTTTAATTTCCTCGAAAAATTTTAATTTATGTTAATTTAAAATATGTTTTTACGATTGTGACGGTTTACTAAATTACCCAGAATAATAAATATTTAAATAATGTTATGGACTCGCACATAAACATTGTCATTACAATATTTCCATTAGGGTGCCAGGTAAAGTCTTTCAGAGGGTGAGAATGTAATCGTAATGTGATTGAAGTAAAATAGCTAGAAGCAATATGTGAAAAGTTTTCTCAAAATGTCGATAGACGAGTACTTAGCGCACACACACATACACACATCAACACACACACTTACGCGCACAGACTACATAAGTTAGAGAGAAACGCGTTTCGCGTAAATTAGCCAAGTGTAGACTTCATTAAGTAGCGCCAGTAAATTAAGTGCTAATGTTGAAAGTTTTGACCGCCAAAGTGCGCAATGCAATGTAGTTGTAGTTGTAGATGTAGTGGGAGCTGCGGCCATTGTTGTTGTTCGCGCCACGCTTCCGGCGGAAACAGTCAACAGCAGCAGCAGCAGCAGCAGCAACCGCAACAACAACTATGCTACAATAACATCAGCAACGAGACCAAATTGACGAAGGTTGCCCCAACGAAAATTGCACTCACTTTCTCCAGTCTCCAGAGAGCACCAGCTCTGGTTGTTTTTGCTGTTGTTGGTGTTGTTGTTGCTGTTACTGCTGCGTTTGCCACGCAGTCTGCAAATTTTTAATGCTTTAATCTTGATGCTAATAAATCTTGAAGTTGCTGGCACTTCCACATTACTTTCGAGCCAAAAAAAAGAGGGAGTGAACGAAGGGGTTAGTCCTCCTTTTGAGGGGCCACCGGGCCAAATTCAATTAGACAGCTGCACGCTTAACCGTCTTAGTTTAAGCCAATTTGAATGCATTTTACCAAGCAGCGACCGCTCACTAAAGTACTGCCTCTACTTCCACTTTCCACTGCCCACTTTCTACCTTCCACTTCCTCCACTTTCCTCCGCTTGTTGCTGTTCTTGACTGGCCCCGTCGTGGTTCCTGGTAATTACAACTGACGTTTAAAGAGTGCGAGAGCTCTGTGTGGAAATTGCCGCTGACAGTTTGGCAGTGTCGGTTTTACTAATCGAATTAAGACCTGGCCTTTTGCGTGCTGCACTACAATTGATTAGCAATGTTTTAGTTATTAATAAATATACACAACATCTTATATACTATAAACATTAAGCAGTTCTTTTGGCCTGTCAAAAGACATGCACGAAAAGCACATCGAATGCCCACGAATGAAATTTAACCGCTTTTCCATTCTAATTTGCAGGCAAAGCAGCAAACAGCATTGTCCCTTGCGCATATTGGTTGCAATATCGTTGGATTGGAAAAAATAAACAATATTTTAGAAGCAATTATATATTTGTAACACACAACATCAAATACTTTTATTGTAATTTCACAAAAACTTTAAAATTTGTGGTGTATTTTAAGCGAACTAGCTTTAGAATTAATATTTAATTTCAATTTAGAAAAATCTACAACGTACCTAATAAACTTGGATAGATATACTACAAAATAAAGGGTTATATCAATTTATTAAAAAAAAACATGATATAATTTAATTTCAAGTATTCTTTAATTTCTCTAGTCAAATTGTATTCGACAGTTTTTCTTACCCTTATAAAATACGACTTTTTATACTGTTTTAAATTATAGATTTATACTACACTTACTATAATTTAAACGTTCGCGAAAATGGACATGTATTTATTGTATTAATTAAAAATTCATATATTTATTATGTTTGAAACGAATTATTTTCAATTCGACGTGTTAAAAGAGGACCTTATTTCTAACCGTGTTTTAACGAATTCACATTAAAAGAAGTAGTACTAAAATACAGTACTAAGTCCACAATAATTTTGACAGTCACCTCGAACCTAAATCTTGATCCACTGTGCCTTGGTCGCGCTGTCAGTGGCAGTTGGCGTTGGCTGACACTGTGGGTGGATTGCGGTGGATTCGTTGTGCCCCACCACGTCCCCGCCTGCACTTTAGTGGTTTTGTGGCCACAAGTGGAGCCCCGAGTTGTGACACACAACTGTCAAAGTGGCTCGTGACAAATTTGTTATTAGCACAAAGGCAGAAGAAGGCTTCAGGCTTCTGGCTTCTGGCTTCTAGCTGACAGCTTGGCTGCTCAACAGCTCAACTGTTCAAATGCAGAATGTCCTCGCTGCCAACTGGCTTCCAAGTTGTGCCTTCAGCTTGTTTTATTAACTCAGAATTTATGGTTCGCCATTAGGCGCTGCAAATTAATCAAATTTTTTATTTGCCATTCGCTAACAAAAACGTAACAACATAAATTTGTATTTAAAAATGAGTTAGCTACGCAGCTTGCGTTGAATCTGAAGAATTCTGTTCGTTTTCTGTGCCTTTGTTGCTCAGCTCAGCTTTGAGTCAATTTCACGCCGCCTCACCTGCCAAATGAATGCCATTTTTCTTGACGGCAACGGCAACGGCGTCTCTTATTATGTAAGAATTTGTCATTTTCGAGCATGACTCGACTAGATGAAATGCAATTTAGCTACGGCAAGAGGCATTTTAATGTTCTTATTTAATGGCCGGCCTTAAAGCGAAACAGCAAACCATTGAGGCGTGCAGTCCTGCTGCCAGTTGCCAGATGCCTCATCAAGCGAAACTTTGTCCAGAGTAAACAGAGCATATGTTGGCCAGTCTGAGGAGACCCCACTAACTTGGCCAGCTAGCCGTGATGTTGTTGCTGCTGTTGTTGCCTGCTTTATGCCCAGAAAAAGTGCAAAAATATGTTGCACATAAATTTGTATTAAGTTTGCCGCTGTCACTTTTTCGTTCGCCTAAGCAATGTGGGCAGACAGCATAACGACATAATCATAAATTTAAATATGCAACCCAGCGAACCCCTTGCCCCTCCCCCTTCCTCCGCCCACAATACAGTCGTACTTATGTATGTCGGAACACACACACACACACTCACACACTTTACATTTCTTGACAAAAAAAGCACAAGAGCAGAGCAGAAAGAAAAGCGGTAAAAACCTTCGCAGTGACAGTTTCACTTTGCCTGGCATAAGGAATTTCAGCTGCCGCCACACACACATGTTGCCCTGCTTTATGCGTGTTAAATGAAGTTGTTTCGAATGGCATTGGGAGTGAGTAAGAGTATCAGTGTGGGTGGGGGGGATATGAAGTGGAACTTACTCTTGGGTCTACGCCTCCAAGGGATCTGCTAAGTGCTACACGCCAAACACACACAATATACATATTCAATGTGTGCTAACATTCCGAGTATTGGATGTTACAAGCTAATGTCCTAAATGATTTCTACGCATCTGCTTCTGCGTGGAGAACGTCGATACTATCAAGCAAACAGCAAGAATAATAATATTATTTTTTCTATAGCACTCACTGCCAACGAAAATGTATTAATAATAAATAACTTAATAAAATATATTCACTTAGTCCACCGAGATTGGAGTATGAGAAAATAAAAAGATATATGTTTTGAAGACTAATAAATCATGTGATGAGATATGATTAAACAATTTATTTACATACATATATGGGAATTAAAATCAATCAAGTTTTTACATCTTGCATTTTCCCTTGGGGTCATTTCAATAATCATATAGAATATGTAAGAATTGCTGTTGCTAGCTAAAATATGTATAATATTATATAATATAAATTAATAATATTATATAATATAACATAAAATAATAAATGCATTAGAAGAATAACTTACACTATTTCGAATAGATAATGAGCAAATGATAACTTAAAAAATATAATATAACAAAGCAAATAAGTCAATATAGTATCTCAATTAATTCATAGCAAATATTTAAAGCAAATTGTATTGCTTAAAAAATAAAATCCTTTCATACTCGGTAATTCCTATTTAAATTAGCAGATCGTAAATTATACCTTCTGCAACAATGCTACAAATATAGATTAGTCCACATTAAAATATCTATTTCAACTAATATTTTATCGATTATGTTAAAGCAAAAAAGTATACAAAATCAATAATTATGTTTAAATTGAAAACTTGTTTTTAATACAACAGCATATGTATGAATTCCAATTAACTATAAATTATAAGAGTATCAATGTGAAAGGGCCCAGAAAGTTTTAGGGAACAAGTTTTAGCAAATCTATGCAAAGTGTGCTTGCTGCCTACACCTGAGCACAAATGTTCATTTGGAATGGAATGGTTATTTCTATAAACTAGTCTTGAGCCTTGTGCTCGCTCTTCTATTTGGACCACCCTCAAAATTGGGCAAACATTTGCCAATACGTAGACGTAATCCCAAAGCAACGACAACAACACCGTAAAATGCTTTGCAAATAAGCCTACAAAGGGCAATGGCAAACAAACTATGGGCCAACTGCCTTGTAATAGATTTAAGGGCAGTCCGGGCTGCCCCAAAAAGAAGCATTAGTTTATTACAGTGTTTCAGTATGTGTGAGTGGGCGTGGTGTGTGTGTGTGTGTGGGTGGTTGTGCGACTTTAATAGTCGGGTAACAAAATAAACAGAGTGCTTATACAATGACCAAGAAATCTTTGCTGCCATTGTGTTTTCGTTTCTGCTTTTTTTTTTTTGTGATTTAGAAAAATATTTAAATGGAAAATCTTGGGATATTGCAAGGGAGAAGAAGCCGTCGGAAAGTTACTGTTACGCTTGTAAAACATACAAGGTGCTTCCGCAAAGGATGCGCAAATAATGTCTGTAAACAATTTTTATTGCTTTCTGCATGGCGAGAGCTCAAACTTGAAGTCGGATTCGGACTCGGCCTCCAAATTGGAACTGAAACTGAGTGTGAGGATGATACGCAAAGATCAAGAGTCTATGCTGATGTCCTGACACAGCCAGATTTGCTTAAAAGTAAAAGTTGTTGATAGAAATCACAAAACACAATAACATAAATTGCAAAATGTGACAAAGGGTTGCGCAGCCCTGGGAGAAGGGGAAAGAGGGCAAGTGAGCCACCCCAACTTTGAAGAGTATTGGGTCAGCCTGCCAAGAAATAAATAACAACAAACAACAAAGATGTTCCAAGTTGTGTTGTGTCGATGACATCAGCAAACAACAGCCGCAGAAATTGAAAAACTAATCCAGGGCATGTGACGCATTCGCCTTCACATTCGCCAACTGAAAGACGAAGCTTAACTTCTCCCAAGTGATTCGCATTAAAAGTTTAAACTTGCCAAATTGCCGGTGTACTCACACGCACACACCTCTTGGAGGAGTGCAAGAATCCAGTCGAAACGAGAAGTGTGCCCTGCTTGCTACCGAGCTGGCGAGAGGAAATTGCTTGCTTTTCATAACTAAAACTTGGGAAATTATGAAATTCATACAGGAAGACAATTTTCTTGCACATCTAATTCGGTTGCCCGCCTCTGTTCCCCGTTCCCCGCACTCCGTCTGTTGCCTCTGTGCAACATTGCAGCATGAAATTTGTTTGTGGTCTTAGCCATAAGTTTGCCCGTCGACAGGCAACTTGCGGCTGCTGCCGGTTAGCTGCTGACTTCTGACTGCCGGCTGCCGGCTGCCGACTGTCGGCTGCCTGCTGTTTGCCCCAGATCCCCACTTCACTCTTCCCTCCGCTTCGCCATTCAACCCTTATCCGAGAGATTTGCAGTTTTTAAGCCCGCAATCCCCTGCACTGCGTTCACTTCTAAGCAATTTCGGTTGCTTTTTTGCGGCACTTTTGACGGAAATCCTATCCGTCTGCTCCACCTTCCCGCACCCACCCAACACACAGACATAGATGGAGAGATAGGGGGAGAGGGAGAGGAAGTTGGAGCAATTCGTTAGCTTTGTTTAACTTGCAATTTGCTGGCAACTGATAGGTAGGTAGCCAAAAGCCGCAACTTGGCCAGAACTGACTGGCATCTTGACTTTCATTAGAGAGCAGTGCATATTTTGTGAATGCCTGCCAGAAGCTTCAGCTTCAGCTTGAGCTTCAGCTTCAATTTGTATATTGCAAATGGCTTGTGATGGCACAAGATGACTTGTGATGTTGGAGTTGGCAACAGGTTTAATTCATTTTTTATGGCTGCATAAAGCAAACCATTTATAAGGATATAAAAGCACAAACAACAGATATTCCAAGATGCGAGGCGAGACCAAAACCAATGAGCAGCAGGAAATCTAAAAATTACATAAGGGATCAAGGGACTTTTCGATAGCACGGCCTCTCTATCTCTACGTCCCATTCTGGCATTCTAGAGCACGAGATTGTCGCCACTGAGACAACAGCAATGCTCCTTTTGCCAGCTCCATTTGTTATTATGCTTGGCGTGCAAGGATGCCACGTCCTGGCCACGTTTGTTTAGTTTACGTCCGATTCCCCATGCAATAACTTAAAAAACACGAAGACAGCCAGACGGACGGAACGACAGAAGGACAGAAAGACGGGTCGACAGGACGACAGGCCGACAGCGACAGCTACGAGCGGCCCAGTACCAATAAATGCCAACCAAAGCACCTTGGCTCTGGGTTGCCTTGAGTCTACGGCTGCCACTGCCACTGCCACTGCCACAGTCACTGCCACTGCCACACAGCGATTGCCACACACAACAATAGGCAAACAGCCACTGGGCACGGAAGTGCCGTCATGACGAGCATAATTCTAACATGGCCAACACCCCATTCGAGCCAAAAGCAACAGGGCTAGCAGCCATGCTCGCTTTCAGTTTTCGGGCACGCACCAAGACCAGGAGCACCAGTAGGACCAAGAGCAAGACCCAGGCCAGGACACGCCAGCGCGCTCAGCACGGTAGGAGGAAATCATATTTTCTCAGCTTATTGACAGCGTAATCAGAGGCAATGTTTGACAATACTCATGGCAACAACAAAGCACAGACGCAATAATAAAATACAAATACAATTTATAGTTAGACTATTTTTACGGGTCCGCCTTGTGCCCCTCTCTCCTCCGCTGCTCTGCGTTCGCTTGAATGCCAACAACAAAACTGGTAATTCATTACTTTATCGATGCCATAAGTTCGCTTCGCAGCTGGGACCAGGTCGCTAGTTTGACTCCACCCCTAAAAATCTGTATACTCTTTGTATACTCAGCATGCTCGTGTGTGGCCCACACTCTGTTCGACTCACAAGTGTAAGTATTTTTGTGTACACAAAAGCTGACAATTTATAGCCCCAGTCGGGTGTCGTCTGGCCAAGTTAAAATCCTTTGCAATAGTGCAGAAAAAAAGTGCAAATAGAAAAGAAAAACAATATAAACAAGTTACCGCAGTTGAGCAAGGTTCTTTTAGTCTCGACTGTGGTCCCCACGGTTGCTACTTAGCTGACATTTTTTAATTATCCTTAACAGCTGCAACAAAAGTCAGGAGAAAACGGTATTGAATGAATAATTGGCTTGAAAAGATATTTTGCTTAAAATATATTTCACGCTCTTAATAAATTATACTTATTTCGGGAACGAAATCTATTATTATTTTGGGGCCAAATTGGAGTATTGTATTTTGTATTTGTTTAAAAATGAAATATATTATTAATTTAGGTCAAAGACCCCAATAGTATAATTCAAGTTTTTATTGCACTTACTTATTACAAATGTATATGTTTAATAAAAAAGTAGTAAGCTAAGCCCTTGACTAATAACAAAATAATTTAATATAAATTATGAAAATGTATCAATATTTATTTTACTTATAAAATAAATTATAATAAAAATTTCCAGTGTACGTAGTTGGTTCTGTATATTATGTGTTTACTGTCGAAATATTGTATATTAAACAAAAACAGTACAGAACACATTGTAAACACCGCATGCAGCCACAATACACTGAATGTGCTCTGGACGATGCGAGTAAGACTGTAAAAATATTGAGTTGCCACAACAAAACACCTCGACAAAGCGTTGCCCCGAGGCGGCAAGACAAAAACTACAAAGCACTCGCAACGAAAGTAAGAACAACAATAATAATACTAATAATAATAATCACACTATAGTTATTACTTTTATTATTATTATTGTGATATTGTGGCAGCAACAAAAACTTTACTCATTTCGCACGCATGACAAATTCGAGTTTGGTCCCCAAAAATAACAAAAAAAAAAAAAAAAAGTATGGCACATAAATCGAGAGCTGTTGACAGAGCAAACATGTTGGCAAATAACATAAATAAATAGGCAAAAATTGAAAATGCATAGATTGCTCGTTAGCAAAATATGTTGGGAAATATAGTGAAGTGTACACATGTAGATTTATAAAAGCAATTTTTGGCCACAAACAAAAAGCGAAAAAAAAGTTGGGTATACATTAAAACAAGGCCAACAGCTGGGACTATGTTTCCACCAGCTGTCCAGCTATCCAGCTCTCCAGCTGTATGTGAGCCTACGAAAAAGTGGAATTTTAAAATGTCGCCCACAGCAAATTGAAAATTAAACGAAAAACTTTAAAATAACTATATTAAAGGAGAGTGCAGGGTGGGTGGAGTGGAGGAAGGCACTAGCGTCAAAGAAAAAGTTGTATAAAATGTTTTTACTTCTTGCTGACCCCAATTGTAGGCCCGGCCAGAACAGGCTCTGGCCTGGCCTGGTCTGCAAGTGTTGCCAACTTAATAAAATGACGCTCAAACATGGAAAGTTGACCGGCACAACGAGGACCTGTTTCCAAGACCAGGACAAAGCCTCAGCCTGATAGCCACAATAACAACAGAACAACAACGAGCGCACCAACACAAACAACCCACAGCAAGTGCATGTAAAAAAGTTGTGCCAAAAAATACATTTCCCTTTTTTGGCAAGGCAATTTTTTACAAGCACTGTCACTAAGTTCCTTCTATACAGCTACAGATGCAAGTACATACATATTTATATACATACATATATAAAATATCTGTATATAGCCAAGTTTGACCGTTGAGCTCATATTTTACAGTTGTTGCCGCCATTGTTGCTGCTGCACGTTGTGCTCGTGTGTGTGTGTGTGGAGGGTTAGTAGTGCCACAAGTCTCTGTGGAGTGCCTAAATTGAATATCATCAAGGCTCAAATTAATGTCTTCAGCACAAACTTTGCCACTTGAAGCATATTTTGCCTGCCTCCCTTGCGTCGTCGCAGCTTCGCGTAGTTTTTCTTTAACTTTTTTTATTTTTTTCTCCTTACTTTATATTTGTGCCTTCTTTTCTGTCCGCACTTGCTTGTTGTTGCAAAGTTTTTTGGCAGTACTCGGGCTTCGCAAACTTTTCTGACCCGCAAATTGAAATACTCGCACATTTTGTTGTTGGTAACTCCGGCCGGCATTTTAGCTAATTGCACGCACGGCCGGAAAAACTTGGTCAGTGATTTGATTTTGTGATTTGCCCCCTCAACCTGCGTGTGGCACGCGTTGTACCGTAAACCACCGTGTGTTATGCATCCCCAGAGTCCATCCCAAATGCACAAATACCGCCCCCCCCCCCCAAAAAAAAAGGGAGCGACAACAACCCACATCGAAACTAATATCACTGCCAATAGCCCAACAAATGGGAATACTGCCCCTTAGATGGTTAGGGCGTTAGATACCCCGCATATATTTTAATATTCTAAATCTACATTCCAATAATACTCTGTTATGATAGTCGTAAGAAATAGAACGAAAAGCAGTGAATAGTTAATTTTAACTCGACAAATGAAGCAGACGAGAACCACCCTCATGGCCTGCTATTAAATGCAGGGTATGCAACTAAACACCCTCCACGTGTGCGTTATTAATTTCAGGCAATCTATTAAAAATTTAAAATGCATGAGCTGCAAGTACAATTGAGTTCCAAATATTGTACATATACTAGCATGAAATGTATTTTTGGCTAAAATGGAAATGCAAGAGGAAAATGCCCGGCCATCTCGCTGTCTGTCTGTCTGGATGTCTGGCTGTCTGCCAGACTGTCTAACTTGGTCGATGTGTGGCTGATCGTCTGGCAGCACGTATGGTCTAAACACAGGACAGGACTCTATCTGTCGTCTGCTTTTGAAGTTGCGCCGTGCGTGCCCCGTGGGCAAGTCAAATCGTGAGACAACCTCCCCTTTCTGTTGCATTATTTACGCGACGCTTCTTGTTTATTGATGTTTGTCTGTGTCTGTTTCTCTACTATCTCTGTGTGTCGACTGCAGGTTGTCTCTGCCATCGCCTTTGCCATGTTACCTGGGCGCTTTGTGGCTTTCACTAACGCCATGTTCCCCCTCAGCACCCCCAGCGGCAACCACCGCTGTCGACAGAGCAACTGCTTACATATTCATGAGGGTTGCGGTAGTAAAAGTAGCCAAAAAAAAAAATGAAAATAAAAGAAATGTCTTCGTCTCGTATGGGCATTGCCAAAAACGAAAAAAATATTGCGGTTCAAGTTCGTTGAGTTCGTAACTCGAAATGCTTTCGGGGCTCACATCCCAGTTTATCCCAGTGATGCACTTACTCCAGGGAATTGGACTAACGGGCTGGGTGTTATTTGGGGTGTCAGAACAACTGCAATTTGCCGTTTAAATATGCGGATTTAATTGAGTTTAATTGTATATGAAACGAAAGATTTGTATTTCCATTTTTTGCTTCGCTGCATCGCTGCTAGAGACCAATCCAGCAACCGCATTCTGTCAGCTTGTTTCGCGTCGCTTTTTTGGGAACACGAAATCCCAAACAAGCTGATTGTTTGTTATTTTTTCAGTTGTAGAGAACGCATAAAATGTGATTAAAAATTCCACGTTTTTTATAATTTAACAGGGTTTTGTTTGAAGTTGACATGAAACCTGAAAATAATGGGTTTATGTAGTACACGATTTTTGTGAAGAACCATTTGGCATTCATGGAATTTAACAATTTGAAACTGAATAAGGTGATTATTTATATAAAAGCCTTTTGTTAAAAAACTCAATATTTCCAATATTACATTGAAAAATGACAACCTTATTCGCGGTTATAACAATTTGCAAGTGTTTTATATGTTTTTGATTATTTAAGCGTTAATTAAACAGTCAACTTTAAGAAATAAATGAGAACTAGTTTATGTGAAATTTTAAAATGTATTATCTTTAACAGAAATTGTTCAATGTACAAATTTTTTTGCTTTTACTTTTTACAATTTTTTAATTTACAGATTTCTTGGTGTCTATTTAACTTAAAAAAAAAAGTGGGGGCTACAAAAAATAAATTTATAGTATTAGCTAAAAATAATTAAGAATAATTAATTTATTGTATTTTTTTTTAAATTTATAATTTACTTTTTCGTATCAGTTAAATAAAAAAATAAATGTAATTTTGATTTACCTTGCATCAGATACCAAAAATGTTTCCAAATCGTGTATTGCCTTGACTGTAGGGCATTAATGCATTTGAGTTGAAATTACCGCGTTCACTGCTCATAGAGCAGCATCTTCTACACACACACATCCATTCATATAAGTACATACACACATATTCATATTTTGGAGGGTGTAAGCCATAAAACAAAGAAGCACTATGCAAAGGTCGAAAGCTTATTAAAATTTATATATTTAAATAGCATTTACCGCAAGGCGCTTAGCTCTCACTCCATTGTTGTCTATCACTGTTAGGCCGGCGGCATCACAGATGAAAGTTTCAAGTGCCCCTCACACACACATGCACACACACACACACGCACACACCAAAACATATGCACATACACACGCAGTTAGAGGCGAGCGGTACTTGGGAATTGACAAAAGGGGTAGTTAAGTTGGCGCAAACACAGACTAGAAAAACAATTTCACGGTTATTCCTGGCAAATATGAAAAGTAAAATGTAATAGCTCCACTCCAATTTCCCTTCCCCCTGGATCCACCCCTGCAGCGCTTTGAGGCATGGCAGCAACAGCGTCGCATATCAAGCGGAAACGGAAGTCAGACACTTACATATGCGCGCGTAACTTTACGCCCACCGTCTTTATATCCAACTTGTTGTTGTCGATTTGCTTTTCACAATTTTCGTTTTTTTGTTGTTCCTATCTATCGTTGTTGTTGTTGTTGTTGGTCTGTTGTTGGTCTGTCAGCCCTGCGGCATATTTCAACAGTTGCTTTTGCTGTTGCTGTTGCTATTGTTGTCATAATATTGGCATGCATATATCATTCTGACGGTCTATAAAAATTTCTACACCAAATGCCGCCATAAGGGTTGATTCCCTCTGTCAGCGCTGTTGCACTTGTCATAAATCTGTGGGCCGGCGACCGGGAAGTGAGAAGTGGGGAGGGGGGAGTGTCAGTCGGTTTTTCGTTTTTAGAATGTAATAAGCCTCAATGGACTATCGCTTATTTTGATCCTAAGTGGTTGATAATAAATTGTTACTGAGTAATGTTGGATGTCATTTCAGCTTGAAACTAAGGGTTGTTGCTTCCAACCCCTTTTGTGCTTGCCCCCCTCGTATCAATAGAATTTGTGCAATTGAAGCAAATCAAATGTCGCCGAATAGAGAATTGAGAAATTCGCTTTCTTTTGGCGTCTGCTTATTTATTAAGCACGTCGCACGTCCACAGCCAGAGATCAGACGCACACACACACTCGACTCCACTCCACTCCCCCTCCCCGCACTAAGCCCGCTCACCTGCAACTCCCTTCGGTAACATTTTTATTAATATTTAATGTGAGTTTTGCAACTTTTGGCAGTCCCTGTCCTGCCAACCCTCATAAAACGCAACTTTTTGCACAACTGACAACTCAATTCGGCAGCTATGCCTTCCGCCTCCTCTCCATCATCTCCCCTCGCCCCCCCGTCTGGTTGCCACAACAGCACGTGCCAAATATTTTTGTCGCTCTCCATGGTCCTTGCCGTTGCATGCAAAATGACGCAGCCCGCGAATCCTGGAGTCCATTAGACGTAGTTCTTCGACTACACAGCTCCATAATGAAAAATTTCTACGCCCAAACACAGAGACATGCCGACAGGGGTTGGCAGTGATTTGCCAGTGGGCGTGGCGTGATCGTGGGCGTAGCAGAGTAGCGGAGTCGAGCAGTGCGGCTTGTGGACGGCAACTAACGCTTGACGTAACATAAATCATAAATATTTTAAAGTTTCAAATTACCAGTGGCAAAAACAATCAATGCGGCCGTTTCCCTTTACCCCCCAGGCGCAGCGCGCTCTGTCACAGATGTCAGCATTTGCAGAGCCCCAGGGTAGGGGTTGGTGCTTGGAATAAGACGCACATCACAATCAGCCCTAATCTAATTAGAGACAATGCCGCATTTGATGCTTCTTTAAAGAACCTCTAAAAGAAGAGAGTTGAAAGCAGACCGAGCACAAATTTCAATTAAATAAGTTGAAAATGAAGGAATGTTTATCAGAACACAGAAGTGAATTTTATGTATATATTCAATTATTCAATATATTATTCATATTAAAATGTTTAATATATTATTTAATATTTCATAATAAAATATATAATGTATTATTATTATTGAATTAATATTTTAAATGAAATTAAATGAAAATGACAGAATGTTTTAGAGAAGACAGAAGTGAATTTTATGTTTCTATTCAGTTTATCAATATTATAATATATATTTAATATTTCTTAATATTTCTTAATAAGATATACAATATTCAATTAAATAAGTTGAAAATGACAGAGTGTTTAAGGGAACACAGAAGTGAATCTTATGTTTCCATTCATTCAATCAATATATTATTTAATTTAAAATGTTTAATGTACTATTAAATATTTCATAATAAAATTTACAATTTTCAATGAAATGAGTTAAAAAGACAGAGTGTTTAAGAGAACACAGAAGTGAATAGAAACATAAACTATTAAATTAATCAATATATTTTTTATTTTAAAATGTTTAATGTACTAATTAATATTTCATAATAAAGTATACAATATATTAATATTATTGAATTTATGGAAAGTGTCTGACTATAACAATTAAATAACTTTTTCAATTGATGCAACTGGATGTAGAATAAACAAACACATCTAAAGTAATTAATTCTATTTTAAATTAAATCGTGTAATATATATATTGGTTCAAGCCTATTATTTTTGTTATATTATGTCTGAAAACTCGACCGTAATTTTAGCAAAGAATCAACCAATTATTGAATAGAAAAATTAAAAAGAATGTTTTCTTGAAATTCATTGTGGAAGAAAATAAAAATACAAGATGTGGGTTTATATATCTAGGCAACAAAAGTCCCAGTCTGCTGGTTATGTTATGATATGGCTGAGGACTCGACTCAAATGAGATGAGACTGCAGAGTTAATGCTAAAAATAAATGTAAAAGGTGTGCGGGGTGTGCTTAATGCTCGCAGGTACTTAAATTCGCAGAAAGAAGGATGTGAATCGCAGCTGTTGAATGGACAGACAGAATGCGTACTCACTTATTCACTGCTTGGCAGTTATGAATATTACAGAATGCCAAAATGTCTTGTAAGTTTGCACAAGTATGTAATATGCGCGTACTTTTCATTTGGCAGTTACGGTTACGGGTACCGGGTGCCCGTACCGTTAACGTTACCGTTACCGTTAGTGACAGCACAAAATGGCGTCATCTTTCCGCTTGCCTCCGCCGGCTGTCGTCTGTGGATCGCTGTCCGTCCGCTCGTTGCGTTACAGTTACGCTTACGGTTAACGTTGCAATTCGCATAAAAATAATTGTTTGCAGGCGCACATTTATTATTTGCAATGGCAAGCCCGCCAACAAAACACTTCAGCCCAAGCGAATGATATTAAAAATGCAATTTGGACCAACAAAAAAAGAAGAAACGGTGTGTTCCTTCTGCCCAGATCCATTGGCTCCTGCTGCGGCTCAAACCTGTCCCAACATCGCCAACCTCTCCCCTCCATTAGCAGTGACGCGGCGTCTCCGCTCGACTGAATCGTTACGCACCTGGCAATACGTAATATGCAATACGGAGTACGGAGTACGTATTTGCAAATTGCATTTCCAGCTGGATGGCCAGTGTCCTTTTGCATCTCAAGTTGCTGCAATTGCATTGCGTTGCAGGACATTCTTGTTGGCGCGTCGCCTCTGCGATGTCGTGATGTCCTCCGCGGACATGCGCATCAAATTAAACGCCCGCGCACAATAAACATTAATAAAAATCACACAAAGATTGCCATTCGCAAAGGTGCAGCCGGCAAACGAAAATGGAAATTGCTCATAAACAAGTCCATCAAATAAAGTGCACACAGCTGAAGCTGCCAAGGACAATAAAATGAATAAAACCAAAGGCGAAAAACTGCCATCCATGACATGCGACGCTCTTCATACTCTTCAGATTTAAGCAAAAACAAATATATTTCACATGCACAAATTGAGCGAAAAATTGCTTGTCGACTTATAGAAGATCTAATACACTCTCTAAATATGAAATTAATTTAATAACTTCAATTCGATTCGTTGTTATAAGAAGTGTTTGAGCTTATTCACGATTATACAAATGTATTAATCAAGGACCGTAAGTAATAATTATGTTTTTTTTTAAATAAGAAGAGCAGTCAAATGAGTGAGAATTAAATCATTGATAGTGTCAATAATTATTACGAATTTATTTACTGGTTACAAATCATGCCCGAAAGTGTTTCCTCCTTAGTTAGAGTATCCATAAAGCGAAGCCATTGCTGACTTTTGGCGTTAAACCGCAGCACAATATTAACAATGACGCATACAAAGCAACAAATACACTCACACGCACACACATACACACGGGGCTACGCGCACATTTATAGTGAGGGAGGGAAGGGGAGAGGAGCGGGCGACCACAGCAGACTATCAAATTTTAATACGCCAGCAGCTTGTGCCTTTATTTCATAAATGTTTAATGAAATTAAGCGGCAAGCTTTTTGGGTGAGCTGCCCCAGCAGGGTCTTTCCCCTCAGCTGTGACCCCTTCACACCGCCCTGCCCCGCCCTGTAGCCCAAGCCAGGCAGCCATTCGTCTGTCTGGCTGCCCCGAAAAGAGTATTCGGAAATAAATCATAAAGAGTAAAAATGCATAAGTAAGCCAGACAGTTGGCCAACCAGGCTGTCAGGACATGCAGGACATTGGGGACAGGACAGTAAAGGACAGGGCAAAACGGGCATTACATTGTTTGCATACCTTTTTAAACGATTTTCAAAGTTTTTTAGCTGGGTATTTTTATTTGTACAGTATATTTATGGTGCTTTATTTGCGACTACTTTTAACCACAACTAAAAGTGCGGCTGCTAAATAATGTAATAAGCGGTTTTTTATGTGCTTTTCAGTTTAATGAGTGCGACGCTCGCTCCCTCTCTCTCTCTCTCTCTCTCTCTTTCTACATATTTGAAAAGGTCAACTAAAACGAGCATACAAAATATGAAATACTTCCGGCAGGCCAAAGCAGTCATGAGTCAGGCAAGCGAGCAACCAGGCAACACCCCAAAAAGTATGCAACGCAAAAAACTATATGTGGGAGCAAGGGAGCAAGAGGAGAGGAAACGAACAACCATTCCGGATTCCAAGCGTATATGCGAAATCAAAAGTTGTTTATGACTCAATTTGTAGTTTTTGAACATGAATTATTGCAGCTGCGCGCCCGACGGCTCAAACGAGAAGAGAAAAAAATGCAACAAATTAATAAAAAAAAAATGAAGCAAAAAAACGAAATAAAAAGAGAAGGAAGCAAATGCAGAAATGTGTGTGTGTGTTTGCCAAACAGCACGATAAATGTGCAAAAATATGCTCAAAACTAATTTCACAAAAGGAAATTAAATATGGCAAAGTTTGACATGTGACAGATTTGTTATTGCTGCTTTTTGGCATTGTCTTGATTTTATTTATTTACGACTAGAGAAACGGAGCACTGGAGTAGAGAAGCATGTGAGCATAGTGCAAGTAATTGCAACATTTCGAGCTGTTGCACATGTCTCTCTGCATGCATCGAGAGGATGTCAACAAAGTGCTAGACGACTAATGGTAAATTTCAATTCGCTGCCGAAACACATCGTTTGACATTTCATTTCAATTCCACTTGCTTTCAGTTTCCTTTGCTGCGATTCTGCATACAATTTGGCCAACAACTTTTGCCACTTTCCACTTAATTTAGTCAATAAGATGCAAATGATCCCGACGCGCGGCTCTAATTAGAATCGCAGCCGGCAACAAAATACAAAAAGACAGCTTCGCAACTCAACTCAAGTTCGTTAGTTTCGCCTTGTTTTCCATATTAAAAGCTGCGGTGCTTGAAAACTAAGCTAAATCCACGGAGAATATTCGCTGTCAGTCGCAACGTTATCTCAACACTGATGACTTACAGCATTTCTGCATTTGCTGCTCCTCCTCCCCCTTCCACCCACCTCCTGCCACCAGCCACCTGCCACCTGCCACTTGGACTTGTCATCTCTCGAGAATTAAAGTGGCGCTTCAAGGGCGTAGAAAGCATGAAATCTTCGCTTGTAAATATTAACTGTAGCAAAATTTTTACAAATATATTTTTATTTGGATTTTATTAAATAGTATCATTATTAACTGTGCCTTGAAATAGTTATCTATTTTGAAAATAATGTATTTGTTTTTATAATTATTAATGTCATTATTAACAACGCCCTGAAATAACCATCTATTTTGAGAACCATGCCTTTTTTTTTAATAATTATTATTGTTTCAACATTGTTAATAAGTTTAAGAACAAAACACTTGATTAATTTTTTTTAAATAACGTTAGTGAAAAGTATTTGACATTTATTTGGAAATTAACTATATTTTAAGATAACTATATTTGAAAAAAAAAGTAATTTTATAAAGAAAACGAAAGTATTTCAAAATAGTGATGACCAGCAATAATTCGCAACAAAAGCTTAAAGGTTATTAAAGCCCTTGTAAGCAGAGTCCATCATCATGAAGCCACCGACAGTCGTAATATTAATTATAATTAGAGTTATTTAAACAAATTCATAAGCTCGCCATTAGATCCATCAATACTAATAATTATGTGAAGTACAGTTTATTTATTTATTTTTAGTATTGTCAGTCAAAATACTTCGAGTAATTTGATAAAGAAAATGTGAGAATTACATAATTGAATCAATTGAGGATCAGAATTACTTCGCTTCTAAACCTTAAATATAATTAATTATAAGTCATAATAATTATAATAACTAGAATTGTTTAAGCACAGTTAATAACACCTAACAGATAGTAATAATTCACAAGTAATTATTTATTTATTTTAAGTATCGTCAGTTTAAAGTACTTTGAGTAAGTTATTAAAGAAAATTTTAGTGTTTCAAAATTATATCAATTGAGGATCAGAAATTCTTTGCCGTCAAAGCCTTAAGATAATTAAAGTTCTTTAAAACATAGTCTATAACAGGAAGTCACTGACTGAGAGTTCACTTCACGGATTATCAGTCATAATAGTAGCTAAACTAATGAAATGAAAATCCAACTCCCCTTTGTGGATTGGCAGCGTACGTCTCTGACTAGCTTAGTGTGAGTGTGTGTGCGTGTGTGTGGGTGTGTTACTATGCCATACACAGGCATGCCGACCATGAAATGATGTGCACATATTTCATCATCAAGTGTGCAGCAGTTCGTACGTTTATCATTCGACTGCGGCTGCTTTCACGCTTTTGTCCCTCATCTATTTCTCGGTCTTGGTTACGGCCATGGCTACGAATGCGGTTGCAAGTGCGGTTACGGGTTCGCTTACGGGTTGCGGGTTACGGGTTGCGGGTTACAGGTTTCGATTTCATGCCCAGCTCTGATGACATATTCGCTGACAAATGACCAAATGTGTATAATTGGATAGAAAGTGCATTAAATGCTTCGCTCGCACAACTTTTCATTCGGCATTCAGTTGAAAAATTCAATCAAATTAGCAGAAAAGTGCACATAACCCGCAACTACATGCGGATACATTTGTAGCAAGTATTTATGCATGTGAAGCGACTAATACCACTATCGGGCGAGAGAGAGCCAGTTTCATTGCCAAAATATTTCATGGCTGACTACTTATCGCTTAATCACATCAGCGCCATCGCATCGCTCCGCATCGCATCGCATCGCATCGCAACGAAGCGACCAGAGTTTGGGCCATAAAACATTTAGCAACATGAAACTGTTACTGTTACTGCTACAACAGCTACTCTCACTTTCCCGCCAGACATCAAAGCCAATCAAAACGGCATTTCAATAATATCAGAACGCTACAATCGCATCAGCAAAAGGGGGAGGCGGAAAACTCCCCCAACCACACACACACATACACAGACACAGAGACACGGTCGACAGACATGCGAACAAATGTTGTAATGTGGCACGCGTGTTTTTCGGTTGTGGCAACATGAGCGGAGGGTGGCACATAAACGATTTGTTCGCAAATATCGCACACACACACACACATGCACATGCACACTCACACAATGCTGTTGTGGGTGTGGAAATTGTGTCAAACGAGACTTTCGCTTTTCAACAAATGTGTCCTTGTCCAAATGCTTCGAGATATTACAACATGTCCACATACATGTGCTCGCCTCTCTCCGTCTTTGGCCGTTACATAAAGATATTGACAGCTACATAAAGATAACCATTGAGAGCAATGAAATGGAGTGAGGCCAGTGAATGTGATTTCAGAGGAAGAAATTATCAAATTTAATGTGATTTTTGTGCATCATTTCAAGCCATATGCTGAATGAAATTATTTTTTATTTTCAATGGTTGCAAATACGGTTCTGTTCAAACTTGTTGTGTGTGTGTGACTCTCTATACCATTCTACTTCTGACTTGGATATAATATATGGATACTCGTTGATTTTCGGTAAATAATTATGAAATTTGTTGTTGTATTTAATTTTGAGTTGACCTAAAAGTATGTTTCAGCTCTGGCTCCACAATCCACCTATTCACCGTCTTTGGTCGCATCCGCCTTTACCCTACAGCACATGCAGTGCTCATCGTCCTTGGTCTCCTCCTTTTCTACATTCGTATCGTAGCAGTAATTGGCCGTCGAGTCCGCCAGTGGAAAGATCTTCGTTGGCATTGGATAAGTGGGCGCATTAGTATGGGACACACTCGGCGGACACGCTCCACAGCCTTCTTCGCCACCATCTGCACCTTTGGCTTCTGGCTCCTCACAACCGCCCTCTTCATCCTTGTCTTCCTCACACGGACAGGCCGCATCGATTTCGTTGCGCTGAGAGGGCGACAAGTCCAGCAGACAGTCGACATTTTCCATTTCGATTTCAATTGGTTTCGGCTCGTTGCCTATGCAAACCGCAGGACATTCGGTACCCGTGGCGGAAGCAAGTGAATAGATCGGTGGCTTCACTGTCTTCTGCGTTTCCCGCGCCTGCCTCTCGCACGCTTCGCGGCAAACTGGACAGACACCAGCTGCTCCTAATACTCTCGGCGAACCAGTTGCAGCTGTGGGCTGCAGTTGCGATGATCTGAGTGAATTTCCTATTTGCGAGGATTTCGCTGGTGTCGTTGTTTTACAATCTGTCAGTGTTTTATCTACCGATTTGAGTGATGTCGGTACTGGTGCTGGTGCAATCAGTCCACTGGCACACTCGCACTCTTGTTCGCTTGTGGCGAAACTCTCGATCTGTCCCGGCACCTCCTCCTCTTCTTCGTAGACCGTTCGGCAACACATTACCGAACAGCCCGTCTCAGTCTCCTGCGCATTGGCAGCCTTTTCTCCTGCTGCGTTGGGGCATTCCAAAATTGTCGGCTCACATGAAGCAGCTTGTTTCGGTGCCTTCGGCGCCAAATAGGCTACGCTCGTTATGGGACACTCCTCCAGTGGATCATCTGATAGCGGCAATCCGGTTGACTTATCGTCGTCTTCACCACACGGGCAGCTAGCTGGATCCTTTGCCGTCAGCTCTTGGCCATGCTTGGCCAGCAGTTCGATAAGCACACCATTTGTCCAGCCAAATCCTGTCTGAATGCTGTACTCGCCGCTAGTTCCACAGCTGCCGAATTCCTCGCAATTGTACTGCAGAAACAGGCAGGGTTGAGTTTTAAAATTAAAACAAGATAGACAGCAACAGTCAAGGTGCTCATGTAAGATACCCGCTACCCATTTTAAATGCATACAATTCAGTTTACTCTATACAATTGATTCTCGATTTAGGTGTTAACACAGACAGATAGAGAAACAGACATATATGCCTTCTTCTGCACACAAAGAAAACAAGAATGGTATTCATCGATTTGAGAATGTTTCTATCATAGAAAAAAATGTAAGAAACAAGAATTCGTTCCAACAAACACTCTTCAAACAAGAATTCATTCTTAACATTCTCTTAAAATAAATGCTGTCTTCTTTCAAGATTGAAATCTTCTTTGAAGAATTTTTTCAAGTTTCAAAATTTCATTAACTCAATATTTTATTATTATTCTTGATTTTTTTCTTTTAGCGAGCGAATGTTGTAACTCTCTTTTTCTCGCAAAAGCCTCTTTATGCCAAAGTCTTAATGTCGCGTTTGGTGTTCTGTAAGTAGAGTTGAAGCGAATTGTTTGGTGGTCGGAGATCCTGGGCTCGAACTTTATTCGATTCGGATATAATACGGTTACTTTGAAAATAATAAGTAATAATGTTAAAAATAACCAAAAAATTTGTAAAAACTAAATATAAATAACAAATAATTAAGAATTTCCACTGCAATTTTTTCATATTTTCATTCTCGAATTCGGAAATAAACCGAATTAAGAATGTTTATCATCTTCTTTTCAAAGCTAATAACATTCTTATTTCAAGAATATTCCATTTTGGAATTGTTCAAGACTTTCGTTCTAGATTTAAGATTTTACTTTATGGATGCAATTTGTATCTCATATGAGCATGAGTCAAGAATTTCTTCCTGATTCTAGCAGGTATTTTTTCTCTGTTTGTCTGTTACACACATTCTCTGTTGGCACCAAGTAATAATACCCTTCTACTTATTGATCACAGTCTGCTCACCTTTTCGAACATTAACCCGGTTTTTCTGTACGCCTCGTAGTTGGACCGCACCCAGCGATTGCGCCAGTTCTCCGACATCTCCTTGGCCTGTGGTGTGCCCAGATTGTTGAGGCCCTCGATCAGCACGTGCATCATTGGCGGCCACACGTTCGGATAGTCCCACTGTTCGCCCGTATTGCTCAGTGTGTGGGGAACGCCACCCGGAAACTCGTTCAGCTTGTTCTCCTCAATGTAACGCATCACCGACTCGGTGATCTTGTCGGCATTGTTGATGGGATAGGCTCGGGCCCACAGCGGCGACAGGTTGGTCACCACAAAGTAGTCTCGCGGCACCTTGTTCTTCAGATCGTAGTCCAGCCAGACGCCGCGCTCCTCGTTCCACAGCACTGCAGTTATGGCCTTGATGAGACTGCCAGCTATGGTGCGATAATGGTCGGCTCTCGCGGTGTTCCCCGTCCACGAGTTAAACTCGGCGAGAGTCTTGCAGTTGCGGAACAATATGCAGTTCAGGTCCACCGGCACTATCCAGGTGGTCTTGATGTTTTCCAAGGTACCCACATTGTTGCCGGCGGGCGAGACGAACCAGCGTGAACTGAAGTCCATGCCCGACTCGCAGGCAGCCTTCAGATGCGAGTAATGCTCCTCCTTCTCCGTGTTCGTGGCGAAGCCCGAGGCACTGGCCACATCCTCGCGATACGCCTCGGGTCGCGGTCCATTCGATTTGTCGCGATACTGATACAAGGTGCGACCCTTCACCTGCACCGCATGGTTCGCCAGAAAGTTGTCGATCTCCATCTCGAGTATGGGCAGCACTTGCATCGCATACTTGCGATCGTTGGTCATCTCCACATACGACTTCACCATGGGCACCAGCAGCGGCGGCTGCGAGCGGCCCCAGTAATAGATGCGTCCCCCGTTGGGCACAAACTTGTACTGCGACACAATGTACAGCAGATTGTCGATCATCCCACGGGCCGTCTGCACCATGCCGTTGTAGAGCAGGCCGCGCACAATCCAATAGGTGTCCCAGTAGTAGAACTCGTTGAAGCGTCCGCCGGGCACAATGAAGGGGTTTGGCACGTAGACCAGCGAGTACTGCAGGGGATTCGAGCGCACGCAGTCCTTCATGTGGCGACCCAGGGCCTTCCAGATTTTATTCAGTTCGGAGGCAAACTTCTTGAGTTCAGGATCTTTGATTTGGGCCAAAAACGCGGGCTCACAGCGCCAATCGGGCGGACACCAGGCCTCCAGCTCTGTGCCGGGAGGATCGAAATGATTCTCCACGAAATTCGTCAAATGCTTGATGGAGTTCTCGTTCTTTTTGCAGCTGCAAAACAACTGCCAATCGGCCAGTATGCGATCAGGCGAATACCGACTGGCCATGTCCACAAAATGCTTGGAGTCCTTGAACATCGTCGACATTTGTACTGCTCGCAGCAAGGTGCCGCAGCAATAGATGGCCCTGTGGGGCAGGTGCAACTGCAATTGGGAATGCATTGTTGGATCTGTTCAGGGACTTACCCATTGGCACCTGCCAAGTGCACTTCGCCACATTCTGCGCATTTGCGAGCAGACATTTTGTCGATAATTTAATGCCGAGTATTTTTGTGGAGCCTGTTAAAACTGAATTGCCTAACTGAAGTTCGAGAAAACAGTGTAAAAAGACAGCTAAATGAGAGTTGACTGTTCTCCTCAAACGTCTCCCATTTCGAAAAGCAACTCGAAACGAAGTCGTAGACGTAGACGTAGATGTAGACGCTGCAGAGTAGGAGAGATAAATCAAAAGGCAAGCATAACATCCATTATATTGACCATTACAACAAATTTGTCGACATTTGCCATTAAGAGTCAACAATGCTGCCGCAATAAATCAGCGTAAATAGACAGGAAGCGCCTTAAAATCTGCTACACAAATGTGCCCCGCTTCGCGTTCAGCTGCCATACATTTATTTGAAATTACCATAAATGTTTTGGGTCCCCTCCCCGCTCACCCCTCTCTCTGGCGATGGCGATGGCGATGGCGATTCCCTAAAAGCTATTGGCCTCTTGTCCATTTGTAATTTCCAGACAATTTATCAAACAAGCCAACTGAACCGAAGGCAAAAGGCAAGAAAACGCTGAATTGAAATGGCGCAGAAAATGCTCTTCAAGTGGCTTCGTGTGGACCAAACAAAAATAAAAAACAAAAAAAAAAAAACATAACGAAAGAGAAAGGAAAACTCAATTCGTTGTGAGCCGCCAAGCAATGAATGGACAATTGAAATCATCGTCGCACCACTTCATAAATTTAAAAAAATTCTGAATGCAATTCGTCCGGTTTCTTTTGCAATTTACTTTCCCTTACGAGTTGTCTGCAAAGTTTCTGAGCAACGTAAAGCAAAAATAAAGTAGTACTTTGCTATGAAATAAATATGTAATATTAAATTGTTTTCGCAATATATTTCTCGACTTTAAGTTGTTGGCGACTGTTGTGCGTTTGATAAGGCTCAAAAGGATCTGCGAGCCTGTCATTTGCCTGATGTCAATAAAACGCACTGAATAATTAATGCGCCGTCCTTAAAAGTGAGCAATGCAGTCCCGAGACCCTTTCACACGTACTCACACTGTACAAAAAATAACAGTTAAAACAGTTTAAAAAAAATCAGTTTCTCATTTTTGAGAAGATTCAAATGTTAGATTTTCAGTAGAAATTAATTTTAAATAAAATTGTTGTACACAAACTTAATACCAGGAACTAAAATAATTTTAGTTTAAAGCAAAAAAAAAAAAAAATACTTAATAATTTACATTTTTTAATAAATTTGCTCAAAAAATAATGACAAAAACATACCAAATGGAATAAATAATAAATTCAAAAACTCAATTTGTTTGGCTTTTCGTTTGGAAGCAAGGACACAAATAATATTATATTAATTCATGAGTCATAAGTAACAACGAACCACTAAAAACAATACAATACAAAAAATAATACAATATTAATACAAAAATAATTGATAATAAAAATAAGAAAATAATGTCAAACTTTCCCGTTTTTTATTAGTTAATTTTACAAAATATTAATATTATTTTAAATAATTGAGTCAATTTCTTGTTCATTTATTTATTGTTAAAGTGGAGTAGTTTTTAACAATAAACAAATCTTATAATTGGCGCAAGGCTTTTGTCCTTATTTCTTGTTCTATTCGAAAAACATATAAAGCATGGAAAACATTTAAACTTTTATTTGTTAAGAATAAAAATAATTATAAATTATATAACCATGAAATATAATAAGTGTAAACAGTTACTAAAAGTTAATGATATTTTTTGGCAGTGCAAGGCATGCGGAGGATGCGATGTTGACACTTGGCGCAAGGCGATAGCCACAGGCGGGGCATTGATCAACTTAACGAGCCGAGCAGCCCGGGCAGCGACGGCAGCAGAGCCTGAGGCAGTTGCACTTGCAGTGGCAGAGGCCGAGGCCGATGCTGCGACAGCAGCTAATTGAGTATTCTTCTTTTAAGTGTCGTCGCTGCCAATAGCTGCAACAGCAGCAGCAGCAGCAGCAGCAGCAACAGCAGCAGAGGCATGCCACAGAAGCGCCGTCGACTGCCCTGTTAACACACTTCAACTTCGTTTGCTTGCAGCAGTTGCAGTGCAAAAGGAATGTGTGTGAGTGTGTGTGTCCCCTGCGGTCAGTTGGCAGAGCAACGCACACTCACACACTTGCACGCATAAATCAATAAGTTGGCATAAATTAATTAAAAGAAAAAGAGGCAACAACAACTCAAGTGATATCGCAGTGAACTGCATTACAACTGCAGCTCTCGGCTTATAGCTTTAATCACCGCTCAACCGAAGCCATCAATCAAAATTGCAGTTGCCTTAGGGCCAGACTTCTGGCTCCCAATGGGGAGCAGCGGGAGGGAGGGAGGTAGCGAGGAGGCTGGGAGTGAATCACGTAACGCACCATTCCAGAGCGCATGATAAATTGTCAACACGCTGACGTTTGTCTGCAGCGATTTAAAAACTACTTAAAATGTAAATGTTGTTTCGTCAAAGCTGTTGTCGTTGTTATTGTGGTTGTTGTTGTTGTTGTTGAGGGGTTGTTGGGAGGGTTGTCGACTTTTATGCACACGTCGCAGCGCAGACTGCGAAAATCATGTTGTTGACTTTGAAAAAAATATGTGTAAAAATGCGCTATTGTAAATAACAGCACATAAACACGCGTACTGCGTACTGCGAACTGCGAACTGCGAACTGAGACTGACTGACTGTCGGACAGATTGACGGACTGACTGAGCGACTGCCTCCATGGTTGAGATAGTGATGACAGCGCATTGTCAACAGTCAGAAGCAGCAATCGAGAGAGACACACCGTCAAAGTGCACATTGTGATTGTGTAGAGGCAACTTCGTGTCTCTTTATTTTTGTTGTTAACAAATACATTACATTTGAAGTGTTAAGTTTGCACTTGGCATTCACACTCGCTCGTTGTTTGTTTCCACACTTCGGCAGGTGAGTGTACAAGAGTGTACAACATAATGTTGCTCTCTGCTCCACACTCAATGCAAGTCCTTTTCCTGCTTGTCAGTCAAAGAGCAGGCAGTGTTATTTTTATCTTCTGCAAAAATAAAACTGTCCCGAAACTGATATCTCTGGAGACCTTTTGTTATCTTCATGTGTTCTAAATAAATAATTAACCAAGTTCAGTCGCCGTCTGACAGCTGTTGTGACAATAGACGGCCAGAAGTTGATATGAACAAAAACCAAACTTTTATCAATCTCACTTTGTTCAAGTGTTGATAACCGATAGACACATATGACATTTACTTTAACGCTAGAAATGCAACAAAATTGAAAAATTTGTAAAGCAATTTTAAAATATTTGCAACTAATGTGGTGTCTTGATTTAAATGGATAAATTACATATCTATATCAAAGAAATAATTTAAATAAACTGCTCCACATTGTAGCCACTAATCTTCCTAATATTATCAGATTTATTGGTATGTTGTACTGTCCATTAATATCTTATAACTATTAAGTTGTAATAAAAAATTAAATTTGTTGACTTAAATTATTGATTTTTCTGCGCAAGACACTTAATTAGTGTGCTTTCGAAAAATGTTTTAGTGGAGCTGACTCTAAAGATGAGAATGCATTGATAACTCAAGCGATTGTTCAGAACGTCGCTGATATACGATATGGTTGCTTCATTTGACAGACACTGTTTGTATAGGAAGCGACTCGAAGTCTGGGAAAGCATTGAAGCTAATCGAACATAAAGTTGCACCCTAATTGCGTGGAGGTTGGCCAAATGAGCTATAAATTCATCTGTCAAAATACTTGACAATTGATTAATTGAAATTGACTTTGAAAGTTGGTTGCTAAGCAGCCAACAGGCACTTGCCACAACCACTTTGTGGAGGAGGGGACTGAAGTGGAGAACTCAGCAGATCAGAGCATTAGACATTGCCAGAGGGGGGAAGTGGCCTGTCAATCAGCTAAAACCACACACACGACCAACTCCGACAATGCGTCATTTGTTGATGAGCTAAACTTTGACCAAGAAGACATGTCTGGCACTCGCAAAGTCGCCATCAAACAAAGGGATACTCAGGGCGGCAGTGGGCGTGGATAAGACGCTCAAATTAAGCAGGACTAGTTAAACAGAAAAGTTTCTCCTGGCTGGCGATAAACATCAGCATCGAGCGAATTGTATCTCAATGGTGGCAGCCAACTCATATCGAGTTGACAACTTAAATTGTTAGTTGGCCGATAAGCGGCTGGCATTCGGGGTTGCCACCCATTCACCCCTTGCCCCTTGCCCCCTAGCCCCTTGATGTTGTCTGTTGTCAGGCCGGGTTGGGGGCGTGTATAACATTTTTATTTATTTCACTATTTTTTATGTGCGATGCGATGCGATGCGAACGAGACACGCGCCACATGCCAACGACAAACAAATAAATAAAAATCCAGTTTCGGCTGCACCAAACTTCGAGTTGAGTTGAATCGAGCGTGGTGCTGTAGCAGGTCGTTCCTCGTCCTGCTGCTGGTGCTGCTCCTGGCCCTTAGCTCTGGGCCGGGGTCAGCGTGTGGAGCGTGTGTTTTACAAGTCTATTAACTTGAAGCGCTTATCTAATGCTGACAGCAAGTTTTTCACTTTGCCAAAGTTTTTCTAGCCACACACACACACACAGATACGCAACTTCCGCTACTGTTGCTGTTGCTGCTGCGTTTCCGCTGCGGGAGGGCGTCTTTTGGCATTAAGTTGCCAACTAGCAGGCGGCAAACTGGCAACAGTTCAAATGTTGTAGCAAATGTCGCACATGTCAATCATTTGTTTGCCATTTTTCTTGCCACGAAAGCTGAAAATGATACAGCAGACACAGACTGCAGATGGAGACACAGTCAATGCTATGCATAATGTATGGCAGCTCATTTCCCCTTCAATTTGGCACTCGACCATTTCCCACTTGGGGGCGACGCAGCAAATCAAGCACATATTTATGGCAGCGTTCTTTTTATACTCGCTGCTAGTTTATGCATGAGCTCTTAAAGCATTCGCAACACACACACACACGAAAATACACAGAGTGAGAGAGAGAAGGAAAGTGAAAGTGAAAGTGTTGAAGGCAACTGTAAAGTTTCGCACCGAACGATGGCCACAAATACGTAGCAAGCAATTTCTGATTTGCTGGCAACAGATAAAGCTCAAAGGATACAACTTGTTGGCCACGAAATGGTCAAGTGAACTCAACTTGCTCCATGGGCGAGAGAGAATTCTCGCTTCATTAAACACAAAGTGCTTCGCAGCCGCACTTCTTGGTCAAGTTTCTTGAAGCTGGCCAGCACTGTGCTAAATAATATTTATGAGCCGGCTAAATGTTTGCATCATCTACTTCGGCACCTGAATCTGAGCAACGCGTTTGCAACAACTTGCAACATGCAGTCTGTGTTGCACATTGCAATCCTTTGGAAGCATGGCAAGTGCAGGATACTTTTTCAATGAACATTGCGCATTATTGTTATTAGTTTCAGGTTGGGTCACATAAAAACTTCAACATCCAAAGAGTTCAGCGAGCGACAGTGCTTACACTGTTGCATAACAAGCAACAGCAACAACATCAGCAACAGGAACAGCAACGGCAACAACAACAGGCAGCAACGTCATCACTTGTAGTGCAGTGTACAAAGGATAAAGGATGGGGAGAATAGTGTAGAAGGACAATGCTTTGCTGATGCTATCTGAGAGCATTGTCGCTGCCATTTTGTTGTTACTCTCGCTGCTGTTGTTGTCGTTGTTGTTGCAACTGTTGCAGCAACATGTTGTTGATGATAATGCTGTCGTTCGACTATGTTGCCATTGTTGTGAGCCGAGCTGGGCGAGAGTTGAGCGACAGTGGGGGCATCAACAATAACGTCAGCTTAACTAAATGAAGGTCCAAGTGTCATGGATGCTTCTTAACTTTGACACGACGTCGACGACGACGAGGACGAATACGTCGAGGAGGAGTTGCTGCCTCTGCTGAACCTGCCTGACTTTGCTGTCTCGCAGGTTGAGGGTCTCGGTCTCGGTCTCTGTTTCTCTTTCTCTGTCTCCACTTCGGTCTGGGTCTGCCTCAGTGCGGATGCGGGTGCTTTGTAGTGATTGCAAGTAAGCAAGCAACTTTTATGTCAATCTCTAGTTGTAAAACTTACTTACAAACTTAACTCGAGGCAATAATCGCATGCCAACGGTTAACAACTGCCTGCAAAACTCGCAGCTGACAACTGGCCCATGCCATATAAAGGTACTAAACTATAGCACTACAAATAATACACAATTTCAATTATATTTATAGCAGTGAAAAGAAAGATATTCAGTGCTCAATCATAGTAGAGTACTTCTCTTCAACTCTCTGTCAGAGTAAAGAATATTCTTTGAAATTAAATATTTAATTAAAAGAAGAGCATAGCAGTCTACACTCTTTTGATTATCACGCTGATGGATTAAAATTAAATATATATTCATAGTAATAATTTTATAACAAGCTATAAAACTACTCAAGAGTTACTTTGATTTATAATTAATAATATTCTGAAATTACAAACTCTTCTTTTATCAGATTGCAATGCATCATAATTTACTGGATATTCAAAACACTTGTATCTTATAGATCATAGCTTAAGAATACAATTATTAGTACCAAATAAACCTTTTAATAGTAGCTAGAAATTTACTTCAGAGTTACTTTGTCATATTAAATTTGCATTAATAAATAAATAATAAATTTTGAATTTAATTTCTATGATTATAATTTTTTAATTGGTTATTTATTTTCATTTTTCCTAAACTGACTTCATTTTTACAGGCAAGTAGCAAGTAACTAATTGGCATTTGTTTTGTGTTTCAAAGGAATTGTCTGATGACTGCTTTTAAACTCATTTGGCGCCAAAAGGCATTGTGGAAAATGGGAAAAAGTGGTGCAGCAACAAATTGCAGTGAATTTTTCAGTGATTTAAAAGCAGCTTTATGGTCATGCAAGGGGCGGGACGCGTTGAGTTCATTTCCATGTGCAAAATGCTGCGCATTTTTCTGTGTCATTTACAGCAGCAACAACAGGAACAACAGGAGCAGCAACAGCAACAGCAGCGACTTATTAACGCGCAATGAGAGCATTGAAATTGACCGCAGCAACAACAACAACAGATGCAGCTGAAGTAGCAACGATGGCGATGACGCTGATGGCTACAACAACAAGAACATCGACGACGACGACAAACGGAAGCGGAAACGGCAAATAAACGCACGAGCGCTGACGTGAGTGCTCGACTGTGCTTTGCTTGCAGTTGCCCCCTTCGTCAGTCCATTGCTTGCTACTGCGCCAGGTCGCATGCCAGGTGAAGAAGCAGTGTGGCAACGGGCATTTATCTGGCGCAGCAGACGTGCCACGCCTCGCCGCCGCACGCTGCAGCCATAACATTGTGGTTGGTTGTTGCATGTTTCTGTGGCGCGCTCGCTACTTTCTTTTTTTTTTGTTGTTGTCGACATGATGCGGCGCCATCGGTTGCATGCATGGCAAGGATTTCTCTGCTTAATTTGTGGTTTTGCAAGCAAACAGCCAACGTTGCCGACATTGCTGACATTTGTTGATGCCACGGAGAGCCAACACATAAGCCGCCTGCCACCAGCCACCAGCCGCCAGCCGGCAACTGGCCAGCAGCAATTGCAATTAAGGTTGCAGTTGCACGAATATTCCGAGAAACTCTTAAATATGATTATGGCATATATGCCTCAGCACATGCAAACACACGAGGAGGATGACACGAATCGAGTCGAATCTCGCCAGCTGCAGTTGGCAGATGCAGCGTGCCACACACACACATAGGATGTTGTGGCATCTGCTCAATCGACTTAGACACAGATGCTATCGTGATACGCCGAAAATGAAGCCACAAAGTTCGATTTAATTGTCGCACATTAAGAGCACATTGCATTACATGTTGCATATCCTCAGCGGCCATCATGCAACACAATGGCGCCCACAACTGGCAGCCATTTGCAATTACACGGAAAAATGCGCCCGCAGCGGAAATGGCAGCAATGCAAAGTACGAGTTCGGTGGCACCAACAACGACAATAACAATTGCTTGTAATGCAACTGCAAATAATAACAAACTATGTGGCAGTGTCCTTTGTGATTCCCCCGCCCCTCAGCTGGCTGCTGAAATGAAATGCGCCATTTGCAATTGTAGTTTATTTAATACACACCACAATTAGTGTACATTGTGCACGCGAACAAACACGGCGAGCTGTTGCTGTTGTTGTTGCTGTTGCCGCAGTTATTTTTGTTGCTGTTGCTGTTGCTGCGATGTTGCCATGTTGCCACACTATTTGAGGCACACCGACAGCTGCAATTGCAGTTGTCGCAGTTTTCATATCATTAAATATAAACTATTTGGATTAATTGGTATTAACGAGTGAACAACACAGCAACTACAACAACACGTCAGCAATTTTATAAATCAAATTTAATCTACATTTAAGATATCAATCCATTTTGTAGTGATATTATTTTCAGAATAAGAAATAAATAACTGGAGACTATATTTATTAAACTATTCAACTAATGTAAATATATAAATTAAAGTAAAAACTTTCGTTTAAGTCGTCTTAACTATCACTTGAATATTTTTAACAAATTAGTTTATTGCTTAGCGCATTTGACACATAACTAATATTTTCAGAATAAGAAACAAATAATTGGAGACTATATTTATTAAACTATTTAACTAATCAGTTTGTAAATCTATTATTTTCAGAATTAGAATTAATATATTAATATATTCTACTCAGAATTAGAATTAAATTATTAAATAAAGTAATAGCTTCCCTTTTAGTCGTCTTAACTATCACTTGACTATATTTAACAAATTAGTTTATTGCTTAGCGCATTTGAAACATAACTAAATTTAAGACAAAATGGATTAATACATTTTGTAATGATAATATTTTCAGAATTAGAAACAAATAATTGGAGACTATATTTATTAAACTATTTAACTAATCAGTTTGTAAATCTATTATTTTCAGAATTAGAATTAATATATTAATATATTCTATTCAGAATTAGAATTAAATTATTAAATAAAGTAATAGCTTCCCTTATAGTCGTCTTAACTATCACTTTGCCAGCCAGGTTCTTTGAACGAAAATCAATTATGAACTCATTATTCCATGCAGTCGTATCAATTTTGACGAGCACCCTACAGTCGTTAATTGATTTTTAAGTGTCCAACAACACGCTGAATAACATCGAGTACGGGTTCAGCTGTTTATCCCGAGCTGGACACACGACTATACGAATACTTGTAGACACATTCACGGATGAGTAATAATTGATATCCATAGTTCAATCATTCTATAACGGACATTCAGAACGTTCGTTTAAAATTGTTTTCTAACCAACTGCAGTTGACGTTGGCATTTATTTATTTTATACCTCAATTATTCTTAATTATCATTTTAATTTAATTTTAGTGTCATTATAAATATTTCTAAACTTTCTTTCAGAAATTATTATGATTTCTCAATTTATATTCCTTGTTCCTCCCTTAAATTAATATTGATTTAATTTCTTTTTAGTACGCAACAAATATTTATTTTAAAATGTTCTTACCTAAATTGTTTTGATTTGAACATTTTTTTAAATTAATATATATTTTTTCTATTAATTTTTGGTATCAAACTAATATGATATCTATTGTAATTTTTATTTCAAACTCTATATTTTGAAGATTTTTCTGGTTTGTTAATTTTCACCTCTTGTCAACTTTTCTAAAAATTAATTGTTTTTGTATGAATTTGTCTAGCTGCCATCTTTTTCAGATCTTAAACTACAGTTCTAGTTATGTTGAAAAATACTTTAAATGGACGCTTCACTGTGAGTACAGATTGCACATAGCTTGTGTGTGGAGGCCATAAATAAAAGCGTTAAAGTAATCAATAATAAAAGCAGTTTTTATGTTGAGCGGCACTTAATTTTTTGCCTCAACTAAATGCCAATTAAAATTCGTAATTATTTTTTAATGGCATTTTGTGGTCAATATCCGGGGAATCATTTCAAAATCGCCTTTCGCCTTTCGCTGACGTCTGCCCGTCATGAGCGTCATGGCCGTCACAATTTACGAGTGCCGCACTAACAGGATGGGATCTCACCTCCCATAAGTGCAATGACGAGCAAATGTCAAATGGCCAATAGACGTGGTCGTATCAATATCAATAGCAATAGCAATACCAATGGCAATAGCAATACCAATAGCGTTGCCATGGCGTGTCAAAGTGGCGCCCAAGTGTCAGCCAAGTTAGTCACATGGCCAAATTGCAAGCAATTGCAGCACAAATGCTTTTGCTGCAAAACTACACACATCGACAAGGTACAAGAAATGGCAATAAGGAGCATTGTTGACTCTATGTGGGGGGTCGTGTTCGTCCTCGAGGCACTTGCTCAATGAAATTCCAGCAATCATCGCCTCCATCAAGCGTTCGTTTGGCTTGAGGATACATGCCACAAGTGACAATCATTTATATTTAATAAACAACAAACGCATGCAACAGAATGACACGCCAAATGGAAAGGGGGCGAGGGGCGTAACAAGCTACCCCATTGATTGCTGCTTTCATTGGGTCTAAAACGCCCCACGGCCAAAAACAGGTTGGCAGATAACCAGGAGTTAGAGCTCCAGCTCGAGCTCGAGACAATGGCTATCGGCTCAATACGCTCCAAACGGTTTATCATGCATTTTGTGTTCTTGTAAATCGAATCCTCTGAATAATGCAGCAGGTACACGCAGTTGTAGAGGAGACGAGGCTAGAGCTGGAGCTGGAGTTGGAGGGGAAGGGAAAAGCGATCAGCAGCGCCACACAAAGAAAATAAATAAGCAAGCATGAAAGCGAAGCACGAAAACTAAGAAAACAAAAACAAGAACACTGCAAAGGGCGAATGCACCACCAGAAGATACCCTGTAAAGCATATACTCGAGTGCAATTTCCCACTCAACGTTATACGACTTTGAGGTGGCCCAATAAACTATCTAACATCGGTGTACAGGGTATGCCAAAAGGACGACAATAAAAGAGTATGCAGGACACAAAACTGTTTCGCTTCAGGCGGCATTCAAATTGAATATTGAAAGCAGAAAACTGCCAAACGCTTGAATTATGCATTAATGATGTGTCTCGCTCCGTTAAGCGGTAGCCGTAGTCGCCTTGTCTCAGGTGAAGGGGTTGAAGGGCTGAAGGGCGAAAGCGTGGCAAAAGGACAACACGAGACAATGGCAATGCGTCGTCGTCCTCCGATGGACACCGCCCACTGTCCACCGTCCACCGTCGACTGTCCTCCAGTTTGTCTGCTGGCCAGTGGCTATTGGCTGCCATGGTTGCTTATTAATTTTTTATGCGTCTGCTATTTTTATGGTTGACATGAAAGCGCTTTGCCCGTAACATTTTATGCTTCCCTCTAGTCATTTTACTTTTTTGTATTTTTTTTGTTTTATTTGTAGTGCGGTTGATTTGTATAGTTGCTGTGTACTTTTCTATTTCGGGTGCAATACTTTCTCTGGCATTTGCATGATAATTCCGAGAACGCTCGAGGGGAGGGAATTGATTTGCGGTCAGCTTGCATGGTATTTATTTGGCAATTACAGTAGCATATATACTGTATATCACAGAGATAGACTATCATTGGTTGTACATACACAAAATAAATGAGGTTTACCTTACCTCTGATGAAATTAACCAATTGTTTTTCAAAGACACAACCGTTGCAAGAGCTTCGATTTGAACACAATTTTAGAAGCTGAAGTTTTACATTATTTTTAATTTTGACATATTTATTAAAATTTAAATTTACGTTTGATGAAATAATCATTTTAAGCACAATTAGATCTTTAATTAAATTCACACGCACAAGCTTTTCACACTTCTGATCATTTAAGCTTCGATAACAAAAATATTGAAAACAGAAGTGTGTACACATTGATTGCAGAATTGTGTAATGTTTTAAAACCTTGCTTTATACTGATTGCTTGCTCTAGTTTGAATTTTTTGTTTGCTCTATTTGATTAAATTTACGTTTGATCAAATAATCCAATTACACATTTTATTAGACGTACACAAGCTTTGCACACTTCTGATCACTGAACTTCCATAGACAATATCGCCAGAAGTGTGCACACACTGAGTGCAGAAATATATGCAGATGCTACACGAACGTGTGTGCATCAGTGTGCACCTGAGCGAGAATAAAGCAAACAATGGAGCCGCTGAAATCAGTTGACAAAAGACGTTAATTACCGGCATTAGCGCACATAACACAGGCCAGCTTATCGGCTCTATAAATTGAGCGCCGACCAAAAATTGTCAGTAAAAGCATGGACGGGGTGTAGCCTGCGGCTCTACCGCGTAAAACTCATTACATGCCACAGAACACCGCCCACACACACACACACGCACAGGCACATTCTGGCGACCGCAACATGATGTAATGCGTTTGCTCCCCATGCCGCCATTTTGTGTGTGATATTTGAGTCCTGGCCCGTATTTTATTCTGGACTAGTCGGCGGTTCAATGCTTTAAACAGAGAGAAAGAAACTTAATGTCAACACGCTAATCTGTCAGTCACTGTGATTGGAAGCAAGGATATGAGCGAGCCACTTAAGGAGCTGTGGTGAGCTGAAGTTGCGGCTCGTCGCGCAACAGCTGAATGCGGCAAGGGACTATTTTCGTTATAATGTTGAAGAAGATGATTATTATTATGGCTTTGGCGTGGGGCATGGTGCAACAACAATAACGCCATATCCTTTGATATGACAAAAATTTGTTGCTTTCAGTGGCGCTTGACGGGCTTGCTTGCTCCACTTGACAGCTTCTCCTTAGCCTCGCCTTAGACTCGCACGGCTCCAGCAGCCGTTGCCATCTTATGCCACCAGCAGCAGTGGCAGCAACAGCATCACGAGATGAGGACGCGCCTTATCAACTATGCAAGGCTTTGTCTAAATGATTGTATGCGTGCTTATGTGTGTGTGTGTGTGTGTGTCGGTGTCGGTGTCAGTGTCTGCGTGTTGCCGCCAGCAGAGCACGCCCCATTTTGGCTGCTGCAACCTGTTTTTGTTGGCGTCTTTTGTTGCGCTTAATGAATTTTACGTAAATTTTACGAGCGCTGATTTTCTGTCAGAGCGACACCGAGACCGCCCACACCTCCCCTGCCTGCCTCCTGCCTTCCTCCCCTCACACCCAAAGCCCAAGCTATTAATCTACACTTTAGCGTAAAGTACCATCGCAACCCCCGTGCGTTAGTTGGCAGGAAGGATAGACGAATATGCGTGATGAGTGTTGGGATCTATGTGTGTGCGTTACAGTGAGAGAGAGAGCTTATAATGACAAGTTCAACAACAACTTAGCATTGTCTTGTGAGGACGTGACACCCCGACATTTGTTTGCTCAAGTTATGCAAATATTTTTACAGTCAAGAAGTTTTTGTTTAATTGCATATTTTGACTCGAATTACGCGTGTCATAAAGCAAGGATATGAAGCTTACTACGGTTCGGCTGTCATGTCGTTGACAATTAACCTTCCACAAAGGGAAAGAGTTAGTTGGCTGCTGAGTTCGTTAGGTATGCATGAGCATTGTCATGAACGCAGACACTTCCCATCACATTGTAGTAGATAGCATTTCAAAACTGAGCTTTTGGCGCCTTAGCGCATTTTCATTCCTCATATCATAGAGTCACATTGGTGGAAAATCATATTTGAATTTCGCTTTTAACGCGCGCACACTTTAACAGAATGTTAGCTATGCCACTTGGAGTTTCGTGCAAGATAACATAAGGTGCTGCCAACTCACTTTTTAATGGTTGTCGTGGGAATATTTAAATGTATATCGATGACATTGGCGCAATTCTTGAAAATATTTAAAATTAACACAAAATTGGATTGTAAATTAAAATGAACAGTTTTAAAAACGAATCAAATGGTTGCACACATATATTCTCAATGTGGAGTTTTAAGAGAAACTTTTTAAATTAATATTAATTTAAAAAAAAAGTTGAATCGTAAAATAATATTGTTTAATATGGCCTACAAAAATAATCATTAAACAAATATTTTGTATTACTAAATATTCATTAATATTTGCAATGATGATAGAGAAGATACAGAACAGTCTGATATCTGCAAACTACTGTTTTATCGATAACGATAGCAAAAATACTGAGAAGTGGAGAAAACCACTTTGAGCGCACCATTTAAACCATCAACTTGTAACAGCTACACACTGACCCCAAAATTAAAAGCTTTATTATCTAAGATATCTTAAATAATTGAAATGAATATAGTCCAATTTGATTATTTAAACGCACATACCTTTCGATTTTCAAACATCTCTTTGCCATCGATCAACGTAAGCATCTAATTATCGATATGATAGGTGCCCGTCTAATCAAACGAACGCTTTCCAAGATGAGCAAGATGAGCAGCGCCCTAAACCCACGCGAGTCCGGTGAGCATATTGTGAGCCATGCCAAGTATTTAAAAGTGCTGCCCTCCGGCGTTGAGCGTCTCGTTGAGGAGATTGTGAGCGGCGTTGTTGGTGAGTTTGAATATCTGTAAATACAAATTCCCATAAATAATTCCCTTGTGCTGAATTGAATCTTTAAATTGTTAACTGTACCAACAACAGCTAAGCGCATTGATGTGGCCAATTTCTCGCAGCACGAGCTCCATCCGAAAGCCAATGATGCCCATGCCGCTAATTGGATCTTCATTGTGGACACTCTCAACTTTTGCTTCTGGACGCCACGTGAGTTGTGAAATACCGAAACAGCGATAACAACTAAAAAGAACATTTGAATTGTATCAAATTAGAAAACTATACAAAGTACAAGGTGAATGGCTATACCGGCTACTTTGCCTTGTGTGCTGCGATTAATCGAGCCATGAAAGATGGCTTGGACATAACGAACCCGGAGTTCTATGCGAAAATCGATATGGAAACGCTGGCAAACATCTTCCGGCCGGATGATGCGAGCACAAAGATTCCATTGCTGGAGAAGCGTCTGGAGTGTCTTCACCAGGTGGGCGAGTGTCTGCTGAGCAAGTGGCAGGGACGCTTCGAGAATGTGGTGAAGGCGTCCAAAAATTCGGCCGTGACGCTGCTGCAGATGATTGTGGACGATTTTCCCTGTTTCCGGGATCAGGCTGAATTCGCCGGCGAACGCGTTTCGATTTTGAAGCGTGCTCAAATCCTTGTCGGTGACTTTTGGTCTTGTTACCGAGGCGAAGGATTGGGCTACTTTGATGACATCGAGAAGATTACCATGTTTGCGGACTACCGCATTCCTCAGGTCTTGGTGCACTTTGGCAGCTTGGAGTACACTCCTGAACTGCTGGAGCTTCTCAAGAAAGATACTATTCTGCAGAACGGCGATGCCATGGAGGTGGAAATAAGAGGCGCCTCCATTTACATCATCGAAGAAGTCAAGGATGCTGTGCTGGCGATTCTAAAGCAGAAACATCCCGAAGTGGACACACGCAATGTGAACTCCATTTTAATTGATCAATATCTATGGGATTATAGGCGTGATCACGCCGCCGAATTGGAGTATATTCCATTCCACAAGGTGCTCAGCATCTACTACTAACTCTATGCGAAGCATGAATAAAGTTTGAATACTCATATGAACTGGGAGTAGTTTATTGTAATCTCTTTAATTCAAGCAAGTCCAAACAATGGCGTTATTTACTTCCTTATTTTGTCTATGCTTTGGTTCGACGCAAATATTTGGTGATATAGCAAAAAATACACTCAGGTCAAAAACACTGTAAAATTTACGATTCAATTAAAATTGCAGGTTGAATGAAATCAGTAAAATATAAAACAAATTCGAAGAGATAGAATTATTTTAGATAATGAATTCAAATTTAAAGAAGATAAATCGGCAGGATGGTCTATTAATTAATCTAATAATTTCACCTGCTGTGCTTTGGAATCAGTTGCTTTAACCCAATCTGCATAATGATCTAATACCACAATATGCTTGCAATTGATTGCCAACATTCTTTAGCGGTCTTTTGGCCTTCAGACTGCGAGCATGTTAGTGACATGATTTAATCGTAGACAACAAGATTGCACTGTCTGTGCCTGGCCAGACACTTCTTCAATGGCTCTGGGTTGTGTGAGCTTCGCGAGAGCGAGACGAGAGGGAAAGGGGAAGTCTAAGCTTCCCTCAGGCTTTGTTTGCCGCTGAGGTAGTCAGAGTCAATGGCGCATCTGGTCGGAATATGTGAATTGATAAGCGACAATTAGCTGGTAAAACCGAAATGCGGTCAAAAGTTTAATGTTACTTACGAGCTGGGGCTGTGGCCAAATGCAGCTGGGGGTAGAAAACCATGTCGTCGTCAGCGGCCTGTCACAGTTGACGTCGAGTCTTTGCCGCGAACGGTTGTCTGCCACTCGCATCGCATCGGATCGGATCGGTTTTGTGAAGCGCGCGCGGAACTGTTACAGATTTAAGGTTTCCCTCTACCCCCAACTGAGTGGACGAAACGTGTGAACGGATAGACAAAATGCCAAATCAAACAGTGGAACCGATAAGATAAAAAGAACTCGAGCAACGATAAGCGTGGATTAGTTGGATGCTGTTGCCGGATCGAGCACATTACCGAACAAAAAAGAAAACCCAAATAGTCTTTCTGTCGAGCGTTGAACCCTAGAGCTGCAGCTGCATCTGCATCTGCACGATGCCTGCGGAGGATACGAGTTCACAATCGGCCCTGTGCCTGGAGTGGAAGCAGCTCAACTATTATGTGCCCGCCCAGGAGCAGAGCAACTACAGCTTCTGGAACGAGTGCAAAAAGAAGCAGGAGCTGCGCATTTTACATGACGGTAAGTTACCTTCGATTTCAAAATCCAAATAATTGTGGTGTGATGTGGATGTGGTTTCCCTCCCACTGCAGTCAGCGGTCACCTGAAAACCGGCGACCTCATCGCCATCTTGGGGGGATCGGGGGCGGGCAAAACCACACTATTGGCAGCGATTTCGCAACGATTGCGCGGTAACTTAACCGGGGATGTGGTTTTAAACGGCATGGCCATGGAACGGCATCAGATGACACGCATCTCCAGCTTTCTGCCGCAGTTTGAGATCAATGTTAAAACCTTTACCGCCTACGAGCATCTCTATTTTATGGTAAGTCTTCCCTCTGCCTCTTTGACACCGCCACTCTGTCTACTCTTCCAATCAGTCGCACTTCAAGATGCACCGCAAGACCACGAAGGCGGAGAAGCGGCAACGCGTCTCTGATCTGCTGCTGGCTGTGGGTCTGAGGGATGCGGCTCACACACGCATCCAGCAGCTGTCGGGGGGCGAGCGAAAGCGTCTCAGTCTGGCCGAGGAGCTCATCACCGATCCCATCTTTCTGTTCTGCGACGAACCCACCACGGGACTCGACAGCTTCAGTGCCTACTCCGTCATCAAGACACTGCGTCATCTCTGCACCCGTCGTCGCATTACAAAGCACTCTCTGAGCAAGGTCTACGGCGAGGATTCGTTTGCAACACCCAGCGAGGGCAGCACCGGCAGCAACTCCATCGAAATGGAGCTGGTGGACGAGTCGCACGAGAGCCTGCTGCAGTCGATGAAGGAGCTGCCCACGCTCAGCATTCTGAACAACAGTCCCAATGGCACACAGAAGAAGGCGGCCATCTGCTCGATTCACCAGCCCACATCCGACATCTTTGAGCTCTTCACGCACATCATCCTCATGGACGGTGGTCGCATTATCTACCAAGGACGCACCGAGCAGGCAGCCAAGTTCTTCACCGAGTAAGTTCCATTTAATCCAGAGTAAGTCGCCAATTAATAGTTGCTCCTGCAGCATGGGATTCCTGCTGCCGCTGAACTGCAATCCCGCCGACTTCTATCTGAAGACCCTGGTGGACAGCCACGGCAAGCAGAATGCAGGTGAGATGCTGCGCATCAGGTACGAGCACGAGACGGACGGTCTCTACACCGGCAGCTGGTTGCTGGCCAGGAACTATGGCGGCGACTATATGCGGCACGTGCAGAACTTCAAGAAGATACGCTGGATATATCAGGTGTATCTGCTGATCATACGCTTCATGACTGAGGATCTGCGTAATATTAAGGACGGCCTGATTGGTTTTGGCTTCTTCATGGTCACCGCGGTGACGCTCTCTCTGATGTATTCCGGAGTGGGGGGCTTGACACAGCGCACAATCCAGGATGTGGGCGGCTCCATATTCATGCTCAGCAACGAGATGATTTTCACTTTCAGCTACGGCGTCACCTACATCTTTCCCTGCGCCCTGCCCATCATTAGACGCGAGGTGGGCGAGGGCACCTACAGTCTGTCCGCTTACTATGTGGCGCTGGTGGTGTCCTTTGTGCCGGTGGCCTTCTTCAAGGGCTACATGTTCCTGTCGGTGATCTATGCATCCATTTATTATACGCGCGGATTTCTTCTCTACATAAGCATGGGCTTCATAATGAGTCTCTCGGCGATTGCCGCCGTCGGATATGGCGTCTTTCTCTCCAGCCTTTTTGAGACCGACAAAATGGCATCGGAGTGTGCGGCGCCCTTCGATCTGATTTTCCTCATCTTTGGCGGCACCTACATGAATGTCGATTCCGTGCCCGGTCTCAAGTACTTCTCGCTCTTCTTCTACTCCAACGAGGCGCTGATGTACAATTACTGGATTGACATCGACAACATTGGTGAGTCTCCTCAAATAGAAGTTGCTCTTTTGCTTCATACTCTTGATTTCTGCAGATTGTCCTGTCAACGATGAGCACCCATGTGTCAAGACCGGCTTGGAGGTGCTGAAACAGGCCTCCTTCCGCACCGCAGAGTATACCTATTGGCTGGACTGTGTCAGTCTGGTGTTGGTTGCCTTGGTGTTCCACATAGTCTCCTTCAACCTGGTTAAGCGCTACATCAATCGCAGTGGCTACTATTGAGTGAATCTCTCGATTCTATTTCATTTACATAATATTTTATTTTATCAATCTAAGCGCATTCATAATCGGGGCAAATACAAAATTTGTTTAACCTACATTAGTATCAATTTACACTTTTAAGTAGAAAATCATTTCATTTGTTACCTTTTACTTCAGCGAAAAATATTGCAAATCATCTATATATGTATGTTGTATGTTTTGTGAGTAGTCGTCTGTCTGCATTTGATCCAAGTACCGGGAAATTCAATAAATTACGCTAAAAACAACCCATGAAATTTGGAACATTCTGTAGAAATAAATAGTACTGTTTTGCCAATAAAAATATGGACAAATAACTTTTAGCTATCAAACGATATCTGGCGCTTCGCTTTGGCGCTGGACTCGCCACTTACAACCGTGGCTGTGGCCTGCAACTTGCGCCCAGATCCGTTGCTGTTGCTGACCCCGAAGTATGGACTGATGTTGCGCTGATCCTTGCCGGTGAAGTTCTTTTGCGCGGATCTTCGCTGCTCACAGTGCACATTCTCTCGCAGCGCCAAGCCGCCCAAATTGCTCTTGGACGAGCTGTTCTGCAATGTCGGATTTGGCAGTATGGGCAGCTGCTGCTTGCTGAACAGATCCTCCGAAATGCGGTCCATTAGGCTGGACTGTGTGGCCGAGTTTGAGGTCGCTGCGCCTTGACTCATTTGGCTGAAACCGAAAGAGTCAATCGAGTTCTCGCTGCCGAACAGATTCTGCATCGATCCATCAGTCTTGCTGCGAGCTAGCGACATCTGGGACATCGACTGCGAGGAGTTTTGCGACAACAGCAGCTTGCGCTGGGCAAACTCCTCGGGTCCAATGTACCCCGATAGTCGTGCACTCGACTGCAGCTTCGTCTCGCTCTCTTGGCTGCGTGCATGCAGATAGATGTCGTCCGGCTGCTTGCCAGCTATCACGCTGAACGCGTACTTCTTGGCCAGCCTGAAGAAGTGAAAAGCTGAGTCATAACCAGGTAATAAAAGGAGGTGGATAAAACCAGTACTAACCGTAGCAAGGTTTCACTGTTGCTTGTCGTGTGTCCCAGGTAAAATTCCTGGAAGATGCGCTTCACAATGCGCGCCAAGTCCGCCGCATGTTGCCGGAAATTCTCGTGCTTGGCTGATATTTTCTTTTCCTGCAACGCTTGCGAAACGGCCCACAGCAGTTTCTGCATTCAAAGATTCAAATATGTTAATATTTACAGGCTATATATATCAGAATTTACGACGCACCTTGCGCTGATTGTCTGTCATGGTGCTCTGAGGTGTTGCACTCATTTCTGAGTGAGCACGATGCAGTTTGCTGATCGTAGGTGTCGTGCTGCAGGCCAACGTGCTGCTGCTGCCGCTTAGTCCATGGCTTAGTCGCGGCGTATTAGCAAATGGTGATGGCTGCATGGCAGCAACATTTTGTTGCGATGCTGTGGAGGAACCTGCTCCAATGCAAAAGCTTTGGCTCTTGATCTTGAGTGCGCGTGGCGTCAATCCGCTGCCAAAGGCGCTGCCGGCGCGGAACAATTTGCTGCTCTGACTGGCCAGCTCAGCAGCATCTTCGTCATCGCGGGCGTTGCGTTTGCGCTTGAGCAGCGATTCCAGCTGGTTGCTAACGCAAGTGGCACTGCTCGGAGTGCTTTGCTGGCAACCGTTGTCGGGCGAGAAAAGTGCGCGCTTCGATCTCTCCACGCGATTGGCAATCTCTGGCTTGAAGAGCGGCTTGGGCGGGAACAACAGCTGCTGCTGCTGCTGTGATGACTTGGCTGGGCTTTGGAATAGCGCACGTTTCGAGGTTTCACGCGAAGGTCCTGGCTTGATGAGATCAGTGCGAAACAGACGCTTGCGTGCAGAGGAGGACGGAGTTTTTCGAGCTGTCAAAATGCAGCAATTAGTTGGATTGTTTTAATTTCTTTCACTTTACTTACTTTTCTTTTTGCTGCCAGGGGTTTTGCGTTTTGGGGTCGCCTTCCGCTTGCGATCTTTTCTGTTGATTGCATGAAGTGGTTAAATACAAGTTAATCGCATGATAAGCGTTGACAATATTTACTTTTTATCCAGCAGTATTTGCGGCCCGATGGAGCTATTGAGTTTAATTGAATTGGTCGCCAGATTCGCCGAGGAAAATATGGCTCGTCGCTTGGCCAAATGACTGAGCCGATTACCCGGCGACTGTGTGAGCATTCTGCAAAGGAATCAATATTATTGGATGCCCAGTTGCCAGTGAAAGCGCCCCTGGTACTCACTTCATGCGCATGTTGCGCTTCTTCGCACTGGATGGCGAACGCACATAAGAAGTCGCCGTCTCGGCGCCCACATAGCGTTCCACCACCGACAGACTGAGGTATTCATTTTGCTCCGCCGCTTTATTCAGGTTGTAGCTGTGCAAGATGACGATGTATTATTTGTAGATCGATTAAAGCTGTCTCTTTGGTCTTACCTCAGTCCATGGTGACGCACACCCAACACATCGCGCCAGCTCATGTTCTGCGCTTCCAGCAGACTGTGCGTGGGCTTGAACAGCGAGGACGTGGCACAGATGCCGCTGTCTTCAATGCTGGGAGCTGGTGTGGCATCCGCATCGCTGCCGACCAGAAAGTTAATCACTTTCGCCTTCATGCTCACCACAGCATTGATGACATCGGTGTCGGGCGTGGTCACCGTGGGCGGAGGGCGCACACCCTGCAGGCAGCAACGAATGCGTCTGTAGAGTTCCCGTTCCCGTCGACAGTTCTCCAAGAAATGGGCACGAGGATCGCTGCTCGTCAACTGCAGATCTTGCGTCTGCTCGTCGCACACAAAGCTCGACTCCGTTGGTCCTGTCAGCGAGAAACGTGCGCTGGCATTGTGGCTTGTGGTTGGCGCCTCGCTGACGCATTGACTCTCCTCAAGAGCTTCGGGTAGATCTTCCAGCGTTGTGCACAGTCCCTTCTCCGTTTGCTCATCATCACCATCGTCGTCATCACTGTCGGCAAACAAATCGGGCGAGCGTTCGTTGTTAATCTTCTTGAGAATAAACGATTCCGACAGCTGTTGTTGTGGAACTTTCTCCGAGGTAGAGCAGCTCGGAGTCTCAATCAGACTTTTGATCTTGCCATTGAACGACAAACTGTCCGCTTGCGATGGTGCGGCAGCTGCCTCGGCTTCGACAGACGTGGTTGCCATGTCCACGGCATTGCAACTGTTTTCCTCCATGATGCTATTATAGAAGCGGGGAAAGACAATCATGCCCGGGGATTGCTGCTTCGCTGAGGTAGTTGGAGGATGGCTGCTCGTCTCGGGCAGCTTCAGATGCTGCAGTTGGGATCCGTAAAGACGCTTGTTCACCTGGCCATAGGGACTGTCGCCAAAGCCACGAAATTGGGACTCCTGGCTGCCCTGCAAGCTCACTTTGGTGGCATTGTCTGTGCTCAGTGGTTTCGGCTTCAGCAGATATGGAAGATTCATATTCTCCTCGTCAGATATTTGGCCCTCATTGTGTTCACTGAGCGAAGACTGCTCCACAAACAAAAGCATTTACTATTTTGCAATTCACAATTAACTAATCATTTTAACTTACCCCGCTGCCCGTTGATGGCTCTGAATCGTAGCTGTTGTTGATCTTATGCGCTGTATTTAATGTAATGGGTTCCATCCTGCAATACAAATAAATCATATGTCAAAATAAAATTTTTGGTATTTTTGGTACAGCTTCGCTTTAGTACAACGCGTTGTGGGCGTGCCTTGGAGGCGGCACAATTATTGTGTAAGCATATTGTTTGTTTATTCAGGTGACTTCAGGTAACTTTAAGCCAAATTGATCAGGATAAGAAGTGCATTTACCTTTTGAAATGTGGCACTTTTCACAATGCGATGCGACGGCTGCAAGAAAAAAAATGCGCGCGCATTTGATGCACTTTTCTCACACACTCTTTTGATGGATTCACAATTCAGTTATAGTTGTGCAACTAAAGATTTCATTGCTGTTCCGATCACTTAATACCACGCACAAATGTTTGCAAGCTAATTGTTGATAATAATATAGAGTTTTAACAAATTGCGTGCTCCGAACATCTGCCAGCGTGAATTTGGCGGCGGCAATTAGGGATGTTGTTTTGGCATCGATATGCCGATAGTTGTTAACAGATGATTTGACGTTACGACAGCGATTAATTTAATTTTTGTAAAAATACAATACTGGCGATTAATTGTATATGTATGTGAAAATTATTTAATTTGTTAAATTAAATAATATCATTAGAACTTTTTAATTAAATTTAATTGGTTTGTTTGGCAACATGTTTATACACGCGCTCGAGTCGAGAACTGACTTATCGAAGCACGCAGTATCGATACTTCATTATATGTACAGCACGCTATCGAAACATTTTCGCATAATTATTTTTATGATTTGATATTAATTTTAATATTTTTAATTTGATATCAATATGAAAGTTAAATCTATGGCATTAATATTTTTAATATTATAATTTGTAAACTCAATAATAATAGTATTTATAATATTCATTCAGCCCTGGTTGACCAGCTGGTCTCATTGGAATCCACACAGCAGCATACGCTCCACAATATCCACAACTCGCACAGCTGTTTTGCTATCGATACATTGCATTCATCGAGTCACCCAAGACAAACAAAAATAAATTATCTTTATTTGTTACAAGTGTGTGCTGGTAAACAACATCCCCTCCAAGTGTAAATTCCATTCCATTGCGACTGCCAGAGTGACAGTCTCGCTCTTTGTTAAACCATTTCATTGTGGACCAACTGCAGAGCAATGCAGCAGCACTTCTGAACAACAATAATAACGTCAGAATCAACAACAAATCATCAATTCAACAAATCATCAGCAACGTCAGACATTGTTGCGCACACAGACTGACAAAAATACATGTATATAAATACTCTGCCATGCCATACAACTGATTGTCACTGCCAATACGATGCGGGGAATTGAGGGCAAAGTGGTTGTGCTTGGCTCGCGAGGTAAGCGCTAAATGCAATTCAAACCAGTTGAATTTTAATGACTCTGAACTTCATCCTCAAGGCAGTCGTTATAGCTCTTTGCTGATCCGCATAGCCGGGTTAATTTGCCCACACTGTGATAACAGCACAGCCAAAGAGAATGAACTCTGCTCGCAGTTATGGCGCGAATCGATAAGCGCCAGCCTTGAAATCCCTGCTGGGGGGTGGGGGCGTGGCTTCTCCTTCTCTGGGTTCACCAGACCCAAGAAATATCGTTCCAGGCACAGCAGCTCTTATCGCGCGATTCTCCAAGGTTTTAACTGACTTATTATTTGTCGAATTTAATTTTCGGCATTTGTTTTCCATTCACACCAAGCGACAGTTGTTTGCAAGGTCAGCAATACGTATTATGGAACTGCACCTACATATATATTGTATATATAGACGATATATCGTTGCATTTGTTCGTCCAGCGACATTCTTCATAATAAGCGTATCGGTTCTTTTTTCCTACGAGATGAGTCAGCTGTTAGTATCGCATCGACTTATAGGGTATTTTCACAGTGACAAAACAACAAAGAATCATTTGTTTTTGTAAATGATATTCATAAACATGACCACTTGAAGTTCCAGGTTTCTTATCACCTGTTTGCGCCTCTGTCCGCGTCTCAATAGCACCTTTTGTTTATTGTTTACTGCTTTGTTTGTTTATCAGATACGCAATATGCACGTATTATATTAATTTTGCCCGATTCGAATCATCATCACTTCTAAGCCCAATAGTTTCTTATCTTTACTGCAAGGTGTGTGACCCACATTCTAGACTAAAGAATGAATTAAGAAAAGTAAATGGGATTATATCGTTTACGCTAGATATGATAAGAAAGACCGCGAATTTGTCATCAGTCTCCAGATAAGATAATGAGAATTAAGCCTTTTTTTTGGACTAGTGCAAGACAGCACATAAAAGTGCATACGATTTCTTATATTTTATATTTTTTTCTCCAGATAAGATAATAAGCATAAAGCCCTTTTTCGACTAGTCCAAGACAGCACCTAAAAGTGCATGAAATTTCTTATACTATATCTTATGTTCTCCAGATAAGATAATAAGCATGAATCCCTTTTTCGACTAGTTCAAGATAGCACTTAAAAATTCATATAATGCAAACTTTTCTTATACTATATCTTTTTTTGTTCTTTTATCTGTTTAGGCGTGGGCAAATCTCGTTTGGTCATCAAGTACATTAAGAACGCCTTGCATCGCGCCGAGGAGCCAACGATAGCCGTCTCCTTCTTCACCTGCAACATCATCTTGGACGACGTCAAAATCAAATTACAAGTGAGTGGAGTACAACAAGTGCCCGGGGACAGTTTTGGAGTATAAAACTGAAAAGAATTTCAGCACGCCCCGTTGCCAGAGTAATCCTATTTGCTTTATCAATGGATTGAGCGGCAGCTAATCTGAGCTTTTGTTGCCAACGGGATTGGGTCTTTCATTTTGTTATTCCTTTGGTCATTTTATTTGTTTTTTTGTTCGCAATTTCTGCGTCCACTGCACTTTGCGTTCGCTTGCCTTTATTTTTTAGACCGAAGCGTGCTGTTTTCATTCCTTCGTCTCTTTTTTTATAGTTTATTGATAAGCTAACAGTTGTTTTCCCCTTAAGCTAGGGTTGCCACCCCTTTCGCAATGGCTGACCATATATTCTCTGGCGCGATTTCGATTTCGCTTTTATATACCACGCACACACACGCACACATACACCCATACATAATAATGGCAAATAGTTTTCGTTGCGCTGAGATTTTTAGCTCTTTGTCTCTGGACATGTCGTTGCCCCAAATTTTTATGAAGATTTGGATTGTGTGCACCATAAAGTAGGAGCAGCAGCAGAGCAAGCGCACCCACAATATGATTGTTATTATTGTGGCAAAAGCGAAATCATAAAGACGGAAATTGCAGAATAAACGCAGAATGACTCAATTAAAGTTCCCCGCTCTTGAGTGCAACGTCTAGATGGCTGGCAGGGAGGGAGAGGAAGGAGGGCCATTGAGATGTGTACTCTACATTTGATGGGGCAATCATTCTCATGGTATTCACTTGATCTTTAATTGCAGATTTGGGATACGGCCGGGCAAGAGCGCTTCAGAGCCGTTGCTCCCATGTATTATCGCAATGCGAACGCTGCCATTTTGGTCTTTGACCTGACGCAGTACAAAACATTTACGGAAATCAAATCGTGGATACAGGAACTGCATCGCAATGTCCAGGACCCCATGATACTGACGTTGGTGGGCAACAAAATGGACATGCAGGCGCAGCGAGCCGTCTCCCGTGACGAGGCCTTCGTGTTTGCCAGCTCCATTGGGGCCACCTACTTTGAGACATCCACCGAAACCGACCAAGGCCTCGAGCAGGTATTTCTCTCGACGGCCATGGGACTGGTGCGTCTGGCCGACGAGGGCAAAAGCCATTCGCTGCGCTCCTTTGAGTCCACCGATTCGCTGGCCTACACCAATGGCAACACTGCCTTCAGCTACACAGCCGCTGCCCTGGCACGCAACCCGGATAGCGCAGCATTTCGTCTGCCATACGTGCACATTGGCATACCAGTTGATGGCCAGGATGTGAAGACGACCGGCGAGGGTCGCCTGGAGACGCCCTCGTGGAGCATTGAACACATTGCCCTGGGCGAGGTCGAGAATCCTCGCTGGTGCTGCTACTGAAGCAAATTGGCAACCACACAACCAACTGATAATTGATAATTGATAACTGACAACTTTTCTACAGCATTGTGATGTTAATTAAAACAGGTTTACTTTAGTTATGCGCCTGCACTCGAATACGAATCCGGCTAAGCAATCAAATCCAAATACAACCAGACCACCCCCTGCACATATATTTATACATATATATATATATATCACAACAAAACTGATAGGGTATCAAGCACAGCGACTCGAGGCGGCGTTGCCCCTGGCAAGGACATCCCACCCGCCCCCTCTTCGGCAGCAGAAAGGACGCCGCTCAGTCGCAGCTGTTAATTATAAGGTAGTCATAAGCATAATTGTTAAGTGTAACCAGCAAATGCCTAATGTATGTATATTATTTATAAGCATTAACAAGCAGTAGCGTCGCTTAAAGCTCACTTGACTTTACCGCTTAATTAATCATCCTCACAAACACAGATAGAAAGGCAGATAGAAAGAGAGAGAGAGAGAGCGAAAGCGATGATGGAGAGCTGCTCTTCTTGAGGTGTTATCACAAATCATGTACAAACTCGCACTTTATACAAAATATACATAATACATATTACTAAAAGTACATACAAAAGGTATACATAATGCTTTTACTCTGCCACGCCCACAGGGCATTAAAGCTAACGCCCATGCAAATGCATTAACTTGGCCATTAACACAGCAACTTGTCGTGTAATTGGAATTTAATGTGCTCGCCCTGCCAAGGGTTAGAACCAGCGCACTTGAGTAGCATTCCAGCCAAATGCTTTATCTTCAAGCTCATAAAGTAATGCGGGAAAGCAAGAGGAGCAAGGAGCAAGGAGTTCCTCCTACGCGTGAGTTTCTAATGGAGGAAACTTCGGGGACGATTAGCTAATATACAAAACTTATGGTCAGTTGATTTCTTATGTATAAATAATATGCGCAATTTAGCGTAAGACGCCGGGCAACGCGGACAAAGGACGCCAAAATCATTCAAGTGTCATCAACACATTTGCAGGAGCGCTGGACCTGAACTTGGACCTCTCGTCCTGTCTTCATGATGTGGTCGAGGAATCGTTGAAGTTATAGCAACACAGCTGCCGCCTCCATTGGGCGCATTTGGTGGCACATTGATTTGCCATTAGGCTTCCAATGAGTTGACTCGACGACACTCACTAAAGCGTGTCTGTGTGTGTGGGTGTGTGTATGTGTTAGTGCACTCAACCGGAAGTGATGTTCACACACATACACATACATAAATACTCCAACATAGATACACGTGAACACACGCTTGTCGCCACTTTGGCCATTTGCAAAGCCTGTCTTCGGACTTGTGGCAAGTTGACACACATTGCCTCACACTTATTGACTTGGCTGATAATGGTTGTTTAGACGGCTGGCTTAATGATCTAGAAATGCATCAATGTAATCAAGGTAAGGCAGGCAGTCGCCTGCAGGGATTCCGCTTCAATCTATTGTGACTCTTAGCATTTGCAGTCGGGTTAACCGCACACACAGTCTACGCAAATTGCTTACTTTATTTACATGCACACGCACACACACACACACAGAGACTTGGCATTGTTATATAGTATTATCATCCATTAGCAATTTGTGGCCTGACAGACACTTTGATTGTCTTTCCAAGCAGCTCAGATAATGGCCAACGTTTTGGGAGAGAAGGTAAATTTCACTTATCAACCAGTCAATCATCGACCAAAAATTTAGTTGCTGAAAGCCTCTTTAGTGCTCTATATTGTCTCAATTTGTGTTTGAAATTTGCTTATTTGCAGAGTACAACACCTCTGATGATTATATTTGCAATATATCATATTTTCATGTAATATATTCTGAGCACAAGTATAAGACAGAAATTTATGAGGAGTGAATTTCATTTTAAAGTATGTTGTATTTCATTATTAAATTTATTAGTCTCCTTCGTTAAGTATACGCAGTATAGCGATTTATCGATTTGTTTTTGGAAACTCCTTGCAGAGAAACTCCATGAATGCTCCCAAGACTCCACTTGCATTTGTTGCATATGCAATAGGTGCGATATTGCATATTTGCATAACAGATATGTGGCATGCAGATGAAGTGACACAAAACTTGTGACAAGAATGCGTAACAATCACCTTAAGCGACAAATTCCGACAACAAAAATATTTGTTCATCCTTATCGTGTAAGTTCTTTGTTTTTTTTTTGTGCAAAGTGATTAATATTTAAAATGCAATCAGCAGTGAGATTGAATTTCACAAATTAAAACACTTGATTCAAATGGATTGAACTACTCATTTCAAAAGCCTTTCACCCAGCTTTTATTTCGCAATTGAATATGTAATTAATACGCTTAAATGGTGGACGAAGGGATACTGTTTGTATGCCATTTAATGATCTCTAGTAATACCAATATATATATAGTCACAGTCACCCGCTGTCTGCTGTCATATTCACGGTTGCAGAGTAAGCCCAAACGTTTAAATAAAACATATTTTGCATATTTTATTGAAGCATTTCGCATTTCGACTAGCTGGATTACCAGAAATTCATACAAATCTCGAATTTGTGCAAAATGTCGCTTTTTTCCACGGCGCATCTGTATTTTATTTTCTTGCTTTTCCTTCGTCCGATTCACCTACAAAATGCGTAAATTGTTGTTGGGCATTAGATTAAAGTATTTCAGTTGACAACAACAGTTTTCGACAAAGTACTAAATACGTATGTGCGTGTGTGTGTGTGTGTGTGTGTGTGTGTGTGTGTGTGTGTGTGTGGGTCATGCATATAAATTGAATTACATGTCCGCTTTGGCATATTTACGAGTCTGTTTGTGTGTGCGCTTGGTAAGTATGTGTGTATGGTCATGTCAAATACGCTAAAGTTCTCAATGCCACATAAATTGCACACACAGACAAACAAACACAAATCAAATATGCAAACGAACAAATTGTTGCGTATGTATGAGTGACTGTGTGTGTGAGTGCGACTCTGAATGTTGTGTTGTGCCTTGTACTGCTTGTGTCAAACTGCCTCATCCACCAGCGTGCCCCTTGGATCGACCCAGAGCTGTGTTATTCATGCATATGATTTTGAATATTTAACAGGTAGCAGGGCTTGTGGAATGCAGCGGAACGCGCTCGATTCCGTTGCATACTTTATGGCGTCCGATATGTGAACATGGCTCCCTCAACCATATATTTTGCATTTTAGCCAGCTCCTATTCGATGCTGTTGCTGTTGGCAACACATACATATATAACAAAGTTATCTTTATTGATAGTTCGAGTTAATAGTCAAGTTTGTTCGACACGTTGATAATTTAAATTCATTTCTCATTTATTTGCTGCTCCTAATGCTCCGCAGTGAAACAAATTGCCATAATGGATATTAAGCAAATAAATTGAATTAGAATCCATTTAAATTGAATACAGATGAATTTGCTGCAATTGCAAGAACGTGTCTGTATCTGTAAGACTGTGTGTGTGTGTAGGCAGACGGCATTAAATCAACAATAAGACAAAATGGCTTTGCTGCAAATTGCTTGAATTCCTTGGCTCTGGGCCACTGTCAAGAAAAGTAGCAGTCGCTGAAAGCTATGCAGCGACATGGAAAAGACCACAGCAGGGAATGCAGCAGCCGGATGGTGGGCCACAGGCCGAGGGACGGGGATGCGGTGGCCGACTCGTTTGAGCAGCTGTCTCAGGCTCAAATCCCAAATGCATAGACAGCTGTTGTGTATCTGCTGCACAAGCACACACAAAGGCAGTCAACGAAGGCCGCAAAAGGACGGCAGCGGGGAGGGAGCGAGAGCGAGTGCCGGAGTTGGGGGCAGGTGGCAAAATAGGCGACGAGTGTTGGCAGCTTGAAAAAGCAATCCAAATGGAATTTAATGCCATTTTAATTGAGCTGCATTGCAATGTCTTTGCTTGTGAACGTAGCTCGGCAACATCGTTCTCCTTCTCTCTCTCTTTCCCACTTTGTCTCTCTCTCTCTCTTTCTCACACTGTTTCGCTGTCACTTTACTTCTTCTTTTTGCAGTGTGGATTCAGTTAAGTTATTTATGGAAAACACGTTGCGTTAAGAGGTTTTACACTTGGCATTGGCATTGCTTTTGGCAGAGAATTTGATTTGCATTTCGTTCAATCGGTGGCCCCAAATCGGCAATCGCTCTGCCCCAATAAATTAGAGCTGGCCAAATGCATAAATTCCAGCCAGACATTTTAAAGTATATTAAATAGAATGCATAAATAAATTATGTATGTATGTATATTCAAGAGAGCCACTTCCTGGCATGTTGGCATTTAGAACATGCAACTTCCTAGATCCGTTGTTTATAATTTCGCGAGTTCATGGAATTTCATCGCTACCTTTCTCGCTCGGCTTCATACTGCTCCGTTCCGTTCTGCTCTGTTTTGTTTACACAAATTGATGTGCAATGCCAGCAACAACACAATTTCAATTTATCATAATTTGCTCACAAATTACTTTTTTGCCGACGCCGACGCCGTCGCCGACAACGAAGTTGGCAAAGACGATGGCGCTTGCCAACTCACGTTGCCAATTTGGAACGGCATCCGACAGGTGAATCAGGTATGAGTATAGTAAAATGGAAATGGAAGCTCAACTCAGCAAATATGGCAGCCATTAAAGTGATAAACCTCAAGCCAACAGCTGCGCAAACACATAGCACCCATAGGCATTGGTTCGAATACCCTCAGATTGTGTGTGCGAGTTGCCTGCTCACATCTGAGGGTTGCTTCAATTGCTCCTAATATACACACACGAATTTAAGTGGGTATGCGCAAGGTTGTGTGTGTGTGTGCACCATATACAATTTGTCTAGACCGAGTGACTGAGGCGGCAACCCTATTCATCCTGCTCAGCGTTTGCTCCTCATCGAACTGTGGGGTAAGCTCCGATTTTTCCAGTGATTACATTTTTAAACGAAGTAGATTTTGGAAGTACGTATACTTGATTTACCATTTTGAATTCCGGTAATTTGCTAATACTGATTAAATTAATTCGACTATTTTTACAGAATTATAACAATTACTGTAAATATTTGTATATTTGAGTCACTATTATACCATACCTTTTTTGCTTATATTATTGACTATTGAGGCCTATCTGTCCTTTCATTATTTCATGCCCATTAGTTATTTACAAATATTTCTTATTTTCCAAATTTTTATTTGCATTTAATTCGTATGGAATGAACGAAAATTAAGTGCTCGGTGCAGTTCTCTGGTGTGCAAGTGAGTTGTCAGCGCTATCTATCTCTCTCACTCTCTTGTTATTGTGCACTTTGTGGCAGCAACAACAACGGCCTTAATGAAAATCCACCCCCAAAAATGCCACACATCTAATGTGTGTGATAGACATGATCAGCGAACCTTTGCATTGACCATCGACTAGCGCGCACTCGCTTGCACTCGTGTACAAACTTTTTCTTTTGCTTTTGCGTTGCCATTCGTACTTCTCGAAAGTAGCATCTTCTTCCGTTAGAGCAACGTCTTCTGCTTCACTCTTAGTGTTAACTAGCAACTGCTTCTGTTTCGCCTTAACAGCCTTACTCTTTAAAAGTAGCAACTTCTTCCGTTAGAGCAACTTCTTCTGCTTTAGTCCCAGTGATCACTAGCAACTTCTTCTGTTTAGCTCAATATCAACATTTTCTTCTTTTTGCTTTTTCGTACATTCCTCTCTTGCTTGACGTTGTCGTCTTCTTGCATTCGAGCAACTGCTCGTTGCAGTTCTCTGGTATGCGTATTAAGATAAGTATACTTGATTTACAATTTTCATTTAGATTTAATTCGCATTTTAATGAATTAATATTATTATTTTCATTATTAGTTATATAGTTATTACTTCATTCACCATTTTATTTTCGGTAATTCGTATCTATAAAACTGTAAAAATACTTAAGAAATCTATTTGCATTAATAAGTAGATTATTGCTAAAAGTTAAAAGGCGTTATTTTATTTATAAATTTTATATGAATGAAATTCAATTAGAAGAAGCCAATATAGGATTTAATTATAAATTTAAATATATATGTTTTTTTTTTAATTGAGTATTTAACCCATTGTACCTTATACCCTATCGCCATCCTGTGAACAGAGCATGAAGCCGTTATCATAACTGTTATTAAGAGCCATTGAATTCTGAAATTAGTGTATCTAAGGCCATTCGACGCATGTGTTTGAAAAGTCTTTGTGCTAGTATGGCTTAAGCAAAGCACTAACTGACTTTAATTAAACATTTGAGAATAATTCCAACAGCTTTCGCTTGCTTTTCATACATGACTTAATTGCTTCTTAGATTCTCTTAGTACTGTTAAGTGTATGCTTTGATTTCTACACGTTAAAGGTAGCTCGAAGTCGAATATGCTTCGCGAGTATTTTTCGCTTATCATCAAACCTTTCACAAATACGCAAATACAACAGCATCCTCCCACTTCCACTTACACTCATTCGCACACTCACTCACACACTCACACACCCACTCACACACCCACTCACACGCACTCGCACCCAACGAGCTGTCATAAAAATTGAGAAATGTGACTGCGATGAGTGCGCACCATTTGGAGGTTGTTCTGTTTGTTGCCGCTTTGTCGCATCCCAGATACGCATTGTTTCCTTTGTTTACCTGTGCACGCCATTTGCCTTTTTAATTGTTTAGCTGGTACCAAGCAATCATGTAGATCCCCTCCGAAAATGGCCCTCTAAAAAATGGTTTCCCATTGACTTTTGTCAACTGACAACAACAGGTTTTGTTATTGTTGTTGTTATTGGTGTGCCAACAATGATTTCACTAAAAATTGATTCCACAGATATTGCAACAATTGAATACAGCCATAGAGCTGTAACAAATATCTGCTTTTAAGGTTTAGTTTGCTCCAGTTAAGCTTCACTGATTCCAGCGCGTCACATCATTTGTCTGCTGACATCGCTCAAGTTGCTTGTTAGCCGTGAGTTGGCATCTATATGTTACCTGAACTCGAGTTTGAATATAAATTCTGCACCCAGCTTAAATCAAGTGCCTTGTGTGCACAACTTCTCAGCTGGCATCTCAATCAGTGCTGCCCCTTTTGGCCGTTTTCCAGTTACATTTTATACATTTCTAGTTGGACTTTCAACTAAAGAATACCGTGTCTTAAGCATCAAATAATTAGTTGTCGATTTTATTATACTGTGGATTTAATCAGCAGACCTTCAGCCATCTTTGATGGCATTATTACCTTGGCTTCATCTTTGTCTCAGTACTGATAGATGAAATGGCCTGCCTGATAATATAAATATCATTGTTGCTTGCACATAATTAGGCAGGCAAGTCAATGATGCTGGCTCTGCTAACGCTAAGCCTAACGAGACCCCATAGAAAACTTCCTACCAAGAGCGCTAGTAGCATTAATTTTATGTGTGCGTGTGTGCGTGTGAATGCGTATGTGTGTATTTGGATTTTAGCTTAATGCTTCAGTCTGTTGACTTTGAGCTCTGTCGCTAATTAAGCCTGTTTATCGGCGTTAGTTTGGTGTTCAACTTTTGCTGAGCCCTGCCAGTATACAGTAGACATCAGCCTGTGAGACATCAGGCAGCAGGCAGCATCAGGCAGCTGGCTGGCATTATAGGGAACGGGCAGCTTTTATCACTGCGACGGCGACGACTCATGTGTGTTTGCCTGGCGGCATTAGGTGGCTCTATATGGGCATCTAGCAGCAGTCGTAACAAACCAACTACTAGTATGCTGTCAAGCATATCCACGCCAATACCCTTCCCTAGTCCCCTATCGCATTCCCATTCCTATTTCTATTCGGCTTCGCCTTCGCTCTCCCAATCCCATTCCCATTCCCAAGCCCCCCCACGCTTGTTTGAGTGCAATAATAAACCGATTCTCCCAAATGCCACAAAGCCTTCAAGTTCTCGTCTAATTGAGTAAATTATCCAGGGAAATGAAAATGGCATAGCGCATGAGTCTGTGGGACACACTTTCGCACACACACACACACAAACACATACTCGTGTATAGTTCTAAGTGCCTCTTGTCGTCTATTTATGTGTGTGTACGTTTGCTGTCGTCTGTTTTGTGGTTGATGCGCAAAATCTCAAACAAACCAGCTGGCAAAGCAAAAATGCAATTTACTCACGCACACACAGACAGACAGAGGGACAACAGAGACGTGACGACAGACGCACAATCCTAGCAACTCAATTGTTTGTGGTTTGCGTGGCTAGTGATATTTTATTAGCAGCCAAAACTAATTACACCAAAATCTATTGCAAATGACAGCGACCACATTGCGCAATTTTCCATCGCCGCCCAAAAGTAGGCAACACTTTTCGCCTCCTTCGCTTCGCTTCATTGTCTAGTACCAAAAATTGGTCGAGTTGCTGCAACTTTAACTTTGCCAGCCGACAGCCGGCATATTTTGTGGCCTGTCTGCGTTAATGAAAAGCTTTAAATATGCATCCACATGCAGCGCACACACACACACACACACACAGAAACATGAGCATACGCTTCAACTCAAATAAACGCAAACTCACACACCGGAGAAGAGCAAACAAAGTTAGACAGCAGGCAATTTGAGCGCATCGGGGTCATCTGGCTAACGGGCGAAAAACCCAAATGATTTATCATGATGTTGCACATTCCCATCGCGCTGCCCTGTTGCCATTTAACTTTGCCAGGCACTTCTGCATGCTGACAGTTTTGTAACCTGCTCAACTTAACCTTTGACTGGCTCTGCCATTCAGGTTGAACACGTGTGTGCAGTTTTCATACCCTCTGCAAATACCATTTTCCAATAAAGTTGAACGCTTAATGCAACAGAATGGCATTATCAACTTTTGTTAAGTTGAAACGTTGTAATATTTTTGCTATATTTTGTTCATCTAATCAGCGAAACTAAGAATTGTAAGTGAATAGTGTCATAATTAATAAGCATAAATATAAATAAATTAATAAATATCATGTAGGTAAAATATTCCAGATAATCTTAATGTCGATCAGTATTTATTAGACAATATTCTCGCATGTTTAGCAACTTTTTAATTGTTTTAATTAAATTGCATGGTCAAAATAACAAACCACCAAAGTTGGATAATTTTGTTTTCCTAACTGCACACTAATTTATTTTTAATTTTATACTAATTACATGTCTACAATTAAATAAAGCTGTGAGTTGTGAAGCTGGAGTATAAAGATTTAATTTTAGTTCTAGGGTATGCTCTTGGCCAAGCTTTACACAAGTTGTTGAAAACTTTGCTAAGCCATAAGTTTAAGCTGTGATCGAGAAAATGTCAATTTTAATATATCGCCGTTTAAAAGTTGCAAGTGTCTCTTACAGCAATTGATAAAATTGGGATAAAAGTAAGTTTCGAAAGGGTCTAAGCACATACAGCATGTCCGCAAACGGTTTCCAAAGTGTGAAAAATAAATAGAAAATGTGCACACATGGCGTTAGGAAATCGTCTGGGTCGCCGTTTGACCCGGAATGGAATGGTCAAACACTTACTTCCGCTTCAATCGCATTCGTATTCCCCGATTGTCTGACTAAAGCCTAGCTCAACATTGTAAATACCTGTGTATCAATATATATATATATAAGTGAGTGTCTAACTGACTTCACAGGCCAACGGTGCGTATGATTTTCGTTTGAGATTGCTCTCTGTGTGCTGTATACTGAATATAAAGTGTAACGAGTAAATGCGAAAAGAGGAAAGCTTAAAACTGAGTGCAACCAATTGATGGCATTCGGCAATAGAAATTCGTTGCATAGTTTTCTGCAGTTGCTTGAAATTACCATGGCAATTAAGTACATATAAGGAACTCTGCTTCGGTTCGGCTCAATTTTACAAGCAGGCTGCCAGTATGCCAACATCTATTATATGTATATAGACAGAGAGTTTATGCAGTCAGGAGGCGCCCTTGTTGTATGCGGTCCAAGGCAGTGCCAAAGTGATTTGCACTTTACTGAACTCTTTGAAAAGAAGTTTAAACTCTGCATGAGTGCAATTTGGAATTTTGTGAACGGACAGAGCATAAATCGCTTTATCGATGGAATTTTAGGCAACTGTGAACAATTTTTAAATGCTAAGTGATAAATGATTATAACCTAGTCGCTATTTTGTGTAGTTGAATGTTAGTAAACACTTTAAATGCAATTATTGTTGGCAATTTTTTCTGCTTGTTCGACATGCAACAAGTTATGTCGCCCACTTCTACTTGTTGCTCCACAGAGGGGCTTTATTTGGACGCCGCCTGCTCGGCGGTTTCTTGTTTTCCGCAGAACAGATAAGCGAGTTTGCCGGGCATGAAGACGTTGCTGTTGCTGTTGCTCTTGCTGCTGGCTAATTAGACTAATTGTGGCTCGTCACTTGTGACTTGTGGCCCTCTGATAAGCCACTGACGCAGCTAAATCAGCTAAGAGCAATTACTTGTAATTGCATTGTCTAATGATTTGGCTATAAAAGCGAGTACTCTTCGCGCTTACAACAACATTCGAAGTGGTAAGCTTGCATTGAACAAGTTAGTAAGCGAATCGCCGCAAAACTCAACGATGATACAACTAAAGAACTTGGCACTTTGCTGTGGATTTCTGGTAATGTTGGCTGGCCAGCTGGCAGCTCAGAGCAACACCTCGACTACTGAGTGTCCAGGAAATAATACTGATCGCGATGGAGATCTATGCGATGACTTTCAATCAATACGCGACCTCATCGACCCGGAAGTGCTTGCCGATCTAATACAGTCGCACTATCAATGCGACTCAAAGTTCCGCAAGGCCTTGTGCTACTACAACACGTCTCGTTTCCACCTGGTCGTCGAGCAGCTGCAGCAGAGCGACGCTTACGCCACGCTGCTCGATGAGCTGCGCAATGCCGGAGTTAATACCTCGGCTATCGACACCATCGCACAGATCTTTGACTGCCTTATGCTGCCCGTGGTGCCGTCCGACAAGAAGTGCGACTGCAAGGCGGTGCGTGGTCACTCTTTCATTGGCGACGTCCTGGCTGCCATGCCGCACCAGGAAGTACGTGATTTTACCTACACCTCCAGCATGAGGAACACGAACTTTGCCGTGTTTAAAGAAACTGTCACCTCGTCCGAGTTCCAGGCAAAACTGCGCTCCAACATGGTAAGTGATCACTCATCAGATGTGACTCATTCTTAATCCCAAGTAATATTTCCCATTCATCACAGCTGCAGCGTGACGTGATCCGCGCTCTGCGTGTCCTGCGCCGCAACGGATGGGACATGCCGGAGCTGCTCCGCGGCACCTTGGCCATGCTGTCCTGGTGACCACAGAAATGATTTACATGCAAATAATGTACTCAAAATATATCAGAATGTCTATTAAAATTGTCAATTGGTTGGTTGTTGTGTTGTAAATGTTGTGCATTTTTGTTTAACAAATTGATTGCTTCGGAGACTTCTTCAATAATCGATTGAATTCATTGTACTTCCTAATATGACGCGCTGTAAGCCATTTATAGTTTTAAATAACTTGTAAAACATTTACTTTATACTGTTCAGCTTGTCCCGAAGCTTCTCTCTCGATGCACTTTGATACATTTATTTGTACACTTTTGAAATTGTTTTGTAGCTGGATGATCTGTCTTCATTATTTTATCAACAAATTCTTAAACTATTAACATTTAAAAAAATGAAAAAAAAACAAACAATTTTTAAATTGTTTTCGCTAGCGATAAGCTTTGATGAATTGATTTTAATATGTTGTTCTTGCCTCTCGCTGAAGACTCCCACTGCAGTCTCACTTTGCAGCCTTTCGATGTTTTTATGAAAATATATATATATATACATCTGAATGTATTAATAAAATAACTATTTCCCTTTTGGGGATAAAACAAACGTTCGCCACTCTCAAGAATTAATGCACATTTTAAAGTGAGTTTAAGCTTATGATTGACGATTTAAGAGATAGAATATGGAATATAATATTTGAGCTCTTTTCTGAACTGCAAACAACACAACTGCATCCGTTTAGGCAAGAGTGCTGTTAAAATTACGAAACTATGCAGAAAATATTTGAGATACCTACCAGAAAATAAAAATAATAAAACAACATTAAGGTAAACCCTCAAATAGATAAGTATTAAACTTCAGATTGATTGAAATCGCTGTGAGCTTCTAACTCAGGTTGATTGATTGCTCAGTTTCCAAACACAATTTTTAGTTATTTAATAATATTTTTAGACTGTGACTAAAGATAGTTGGAATAGTTATTTTATATATAAAAATGAGGCATCATAGTATTTGCAAACAAACTTAAATAACAAGTGTTGAAAAATTCTTCATTTGCAGTCTTAGTTTGCAATTAGTTGTGTAGAATGCATCTAAGTGCACATGTTGATTTCGTTCTTTAAAATTAATGACTTGGCTCAATAAAATGTAAATTGCGCAGTATAATAATCGATAAGGGCATATAATGCATTTATTGTCAAGATCGTTTGGCATTGTTTGCAGTTCGCTTGCCGAGCTTGCACTTTTGGCCAGTGCCAAGTTGGATTGGGCAAGTGTTTTTGGCCAATTGACAAGCAAATTAACGCTCGTTACACTTTCAATGCATGCGCGCAATTTACGATCCAGTTGGCAGTTTTTACTTGCTTGCCCTGCCTGCCAGCTGACGCAGTGCCAAGCAGCAACAACAATTATGCATCATAGCAGCAATAATGGGAGGATGCAAGTGCAGAGCAGAGCTTGATGCTGCTGCTGTTGCTGGTCGACGGTCGGAATGTTGTCGGTTGTCCTTGTCGTTGTCGTTGTTATGGGCCTCAATAACACATGCAGCAACGTGCAGTTTTCACGTCGCTGGGGGCCGTCTCATGGCAATTGATTTATGTGCGCGACGTGACTTCATTTTCGGTGGGCGCAAGGGGGCGTGTCGGCGAGAGCGTGTGGCACCTGTTGTTGTCGCCCAGCGCGCTTATTAAATTAACAAAGTAACGATCTCTTTCGCTGTCTGCGCTCTGCGATTGTGAGCCAGACAAATTCAATGCCATTATGCATTATAACTGTATAAACAAATCGTACGCCCATCTGCCAGGTTGCCAACGTGCGTACGTGCGTTGCCAAAATTACACCCACACACACACGCAGACACGTGCACAGTCCCATGCCAGAGAGGGGGCGGGGGGAAGGGACAGGCTGAGGGGCATAATACACAGTCTCTTTGCGTTGTGCTCGTGTGTCAATCAAGTTAAATGTTAATGAATTACTCGGCATCGGCAGGAGGACATGCTGACAGGACAACGCTGTCGACACTGACAAGTTGTTTTTGGTTGCCATGTTCTTAGCGCTCTTGTGGTTGGCTTCTCCTAGTTTTCGCATTATTGTTTGCTTTGCGGCCATCTGACGATGGAGTGTGTCCTCCCGTCCAGCAGGCAGGGAGAAAGCAAAAGCGAGTGTTTTGCCTGTCAGCCAACAGAAGCGAAATAAATCGTAGCATACTTATGTGCGCAAACAATTTTGCCGCTTCTTACGTTTACATTTAAGTTTCGCTTTCGCATTCGCATTCACATTCACTTTTATTTTCATTCTCATTCTCATTTTCACTTCGTTCGTTACTTTCGCTGGGCAATACGTGTCATTGAATTCGTTATGCTGTCAGCGTGTTAGTCTTGTTAGCTCGCCACGTTCATGTTGCAAGTGCGTGGAGAGGGGAGAGGGGAACGGGGCATAGATGTGTTGCGTGTGCCGTGCAACAGATTCAAAATATGCATTGGCAATTAATTAATTAATTAGCGCATCTCTTGTTTGCTGCCATTTAATCTGCAGCTTACATTCTCCGCATTTTTGCCTTCTCGCCAAATGGTTACAAATGAATTCGCAATGTTCGCTCTTTGTTTGTTATTGTATTTGCTTATTTATTTGTTTAAACGCATTCCACGGCAGAAACAAAAAACAAAACTTGATTTATTTAATTGATTTCAATTTAATATGACCAAATGACTTTAGCAGTGTATTATCTATTACAAATGCAATTGGATAATTGATTACAGTCTTCGCTGAAAAATTTTTATAATCTAATTAGTCATAAAAAATACAATTTAATTGAATAGTCAAATTAATAAACATAAAGACTGCTCACACAATACACCTAATGCGATTGTCAAATATTTGCATCACGCTTTTTTTATGGCCTCTGCTGTTCTGAACAATTGACCGCAAAATTACATTTTTTATCGGGCATTTTTCGCAATTTTCGAGCTTGATTCGTTTGAGAATTGCATTTGCTAACGACCAGCATGCTTCAATGGTAATTGAAACTACAAAGCTGCGGCCATTGTTAAATGCATCTTCTTTCATTTTCTAGATATTTCACAAAACATTTATTTTCATATTTTTATATTTCAACTAAAATTACCAGTCACGTACAAGTCCATTCTCATGAAATGTATTTGCATATTATTGGCATAAAGTGTCTTGAATAAAAGTGTCTTACTGACTACGACTTAATTGCTTTTTGTTCGGTGGTTAAGCTGAGCATGCCGAATAACATAATTTGGACACTACTCTTCTCTACTCTACGCTGTCATCGCATTTTGTGACATCATATTGTGACATCATTACGCCTAATACAATATTTGGCCAGCAAATTCCAATCTGTGTCTGCTGCCCTCTAGTACGGAAATTGCCACAGATTTTGCTGGGAAGCATTGAGATTGCCCCCAAGAAGCTAAACTAAAACAATCGACTACAATTTTTCATTTGCCATGCATCTGTAGGGGAAATGCAACAATTTGTGGGCTTGATTTGTTCTTCAATTGCATTACGGTAACGATCTGGGGCCCCTGCTGCAATGTGTTGCTGGAGCTGCGGTTGTACGGAGGACTCGGTCTAAGACCTGCCATACGGTACGGTAGTTGTGCTGTTGTGCTGTGCGATGCCAAATGCGATTTGAGGCAGTTGGAAATCCCAAATGCCTGACTGTTGTTCAATTTCCTACAACACATTGCAATAAATTGAGTTTGCCGGTCTGTAATTTGGGTTTATTTCGACTAAAATTAAAGTGGCCAACACCACAATTTCCGCAACTAGAATCGTTTAACAGCTGCTTCAGTAATGAAAATTAAAATCCAGCTACGTATAAGTTGTCAAAGAACGTTTCTCGCATCAACATGGTCAATGAATGCCATTACAGTTTAAAGGTCAGCAGCTTCAAAAGCTCACACTGACCCACAGGGTTCTGCTTTGAGCTGTGTTTCCATGTTGCCGTGTCGACTTTGGATTTGCTTGCCCCAAGCAGAACTTCAAGCTGGACATTCAACTGAGAGCATCTCCCTTATTTTGTGTCTGCGATTTGCCCTTTTGGCGTTCTGCGTTCAGTGTGGTTGCTCTGGATTCCATTTGGATAAAATGTTATGTTATGCGTTTTGTTGATAAAGCAACAGCTATTGCTCAATACTCGTAATGCCAGAGATTTATGGCCGTTGCTATCTGTTTGGTAGTTACCAGTTACCAGTTACCATTTGGCAGCTGGCAGCCAGGCACCGACCATCGGCATCCACTGTAAGTAAGTGAAACGAAGCGCAATAGCTATAAATAAATGCTGATGCCGGGCAAAGCTCAGGCAATGGATGCCATTTGAGTATCAGTTGACAAATCTCATTATGAGCAGTTATGGTTCGTGGGAGTTGAGACTATGGCCGATGCTGCTTATCTGTGAACTTCTTCAACTTTCATTGTTTTGCTTGCGGCTGCGATTGAGCGTCATGGATTTTATTCGATTGGTAATCTCTTACTCTACTTGTACTTGTCGGGTGCCAGTAATTGATAAATAAAATATAACGCTACAAGATTTCGTTACACAACTGCCCATGAATGGATTTTAAGTGCAATTTGCGGTATGCCAGCAGCACATAAATTAATTCCATCTGCAGCTCGCTCAATTCGCACAATGAAATATGCGATGGCCAAAAGTGTTGGCATTTTAATGAGCATGGCAGCTCAGCACCACAAAAGAAATAAAAACATCCTTCCTTACAACATACATACAAGTACATACATACATACATATGTGTGAGTGAAAAAATGGGCAAAGTGCCAGTGTAACTGGTAACTGCACAAAAAACAAACTGGCAAATGGAAAATGTTGTTGCAAGGTCAATGCGTCGATGCATTGCCATTGCCATGCAATTATAATGAAATTCGAGAGCGCGTGGCAAATATTGCAATTGCAATTGCAATTGTTGAGTTACAATTGAAATTGTTGCTGCCGCACGTCATGTAGCACAGCATGTGGCATACTTTTCGGCTATTTGCAGAGACCGTGCCAGCAGTTTCTCTTTTTCTGGTCAAGCTTTGTTTGCTGTTTTGTGCTGCTGCTGTTGCCGCTTATCTTTGCCCGCCTTCTGCAACTACGACTACAACAACAGTTGTGGCTATAACTATGTCAGTTGCTTTTGCTTTGCCTTGCTTTGCTGCTTAACGGCCAAAAGTGGCCATGCGGGCGCTTCTTCTTAACCAGCGCAAATATTTTAACCTACAGCAAAAACAGCAGAAAAGCAAAAGCAAAAGCAGAAACAGTAACAGAAGCAACAGCACCAGAAGCAGAAGCAGCGGACCAGCAAGTAAATAAATGCGCTCGAGATAAACTGGCGCTTTGTGTGCCATTCCACAGCGTAGAAACATCTCATTCTTTCCTCACTCTCACTCCGCTTCTCCTGCTGCTGAAATTAAAGTTTCTTCGACGCTTAAAGATATGATTTTGCATGCAAAAATGTGCTGCATACTTTTAGGCTGCTTCAATATGGCGCACCGGACATTGTTTCGTTTCGACGGCGTACGTGACTTTGGCGCTTCCAGCAACTTCGCGCTATTCTCAGTCCTCGAACCCCAGCCACAAGAACATTTCCCATTGTTGGTCATTAGTTCGATGCCTAAGCCGTTTTGGGGCATAACTAAAGCGCCTGTCGCCACACAACCCGCTGACAGGGTGTGATATTTGCATTTGAGCACATCCAAATTATTTAGATTAAGTAAAGATTTTATATTTTAATAGAATTGGTTTTATAAAATCCTTTTTTACATTTGAAATTTAAAAAATATTTATATCATAATTTTATATTATAATATCTTCAACGTCAACAGTTCATGGTCGTATTTAAATAAATACATACAATAAAGAATAATCTTACATCTTCAATTACCATATGTTACATATCTTTTTATAACTCTATTATAAAATTATAATAATAAACATATATAATTATGTTTCATTTTTATATTTTGGAAGCTGACAAAACTATTTTAATAGTACATTAAAAGAATTACAAATTATTAAGATAAACTATTTAAAGACAAGCAATTATAAGATTTTTAAAGATGACTAATCTTTACATCTTTAATTGTTTAATTTTCCATTTCTTCGTAGAACACTCTTTATTTTATTAAGTGCATTTACAATCGCTACATCTACAAATACTTATTTATTAATGCACCACTTACTACATAATTTCGATTTAACAATTTTAAGGCAAGACACGTGGTACAAAAAAGAACTTAATTCTACACGGTACAGATTAGTTTTATAATGATTTTCTTTAATGTAATTTCTTTGATAAATATATTATTTTGCATTGTTATTAATATATGTTTTATCTCGTTTTTAGATAGGAACAAATTGTGGAATGCGTTGGCCAGTCTTTAATATGTGGGGTTTATACATAATTAGAAAATTAAAGAGTACGTATACTCTAAGTTAAAGTGAAATTTTTGTTACGAGTGTTGCGAGTTTATAAAACTACTTTAAATGTAGAAAATGTAATAAACATTTAGCGAGCACCCTGTGCGGAATATATATGTAAAGCTACTTTGTCACACAGCGCACGTACGTGGCACGTATGCCGCCAGTAAAGGATTGGGATTGTCGAGGCTTTTGGTCAGTTGGTCGTGGCCATCAACTTGATTTGATGTTGTGGTCTGGTGCCGTTCTGCGGTCTTATTTTGCGGTTGGCAACCGCTGACCCGTTGTCTGGACCTTCGTCTAAGAGCCGGCCGGGAGAGTGAGAGTGAGTGAAAAGGGGCAGCTCGCGAGCGCGTTAAAAAATGTTTTAGCAGCGCATTTTTGAGGTTAACAGCGTGCACGTGCTCGCCGGATCACGGATAGGACAAAGGTGGTGACGAGCACAGTTATGGTCATGACTAAAACTGAGGCTAGGGCTATTACAATGGCGCTAGAGATTGCGATGGTGATGGCAGTGGTGTTGAGTGCTGGGGCAGCTTGGCCAAGATTTATCAAGAAGTGAAGTACGTGACGGCAAATCGTGTCAACTTGCAGCTTGCTGGCGACCAGACCACAAGAATTATGACGAATGGCGACTTGTAAATCTCAACTGGCATTTGTAGACAGATGTCGTTTGGCCGGATGGCAAGGACTCCTAATTCAAGTTTTATTATCTTGTCACAATTCATTTGCCTGCGAAGGATTGCTTTAAAGCGCCGCCACTTTCGAATCTCGCCTCGCGATGCCTGACCTACTCTGGGCCAATGTCAAGGACTAAAAGGCTTAATGGATTTCTGCGTAGCCAAGTGGCAAGCTAAGGACTTATTAATGGATCTCCTCCCGCAGTGTTAACGGCCATTTTTGGCCTTTAAAGCGACTTGTTGTAAGCCATTAAAATTTACGAGTGGCTAAAGTCCATAAAAGCCAAAGCCCGAAGCGGTCGCAGCGGAGTCTCTGCTGATAAACACCACTGAAAATCGAATTCAAAATGGTAGGCATTTAATAGACGGCCTGAACTTGCAACGCACACACACAACTCTCGCTTTCTCTGTCTCTGTTCCTTTCTGTTTCTCTCTCTCCCGCATAGCTATTCAGACCGAGGTGCTGCTACTTCGAACCGAATGGATGCAATTTGCAAACGAAAAACCAACATGTAGTCGACGATTGTTTGCCTGTCGTATCTTCGAGTGCGTTTTGCAGGCCGTTTGCCAAACTAACTTGGTCCATTTGGAATGTCTGGGTTTAACCTTCTCTCCTGGCTCCCTGTTGGTCCTTGCAACGCTCTGTTGCATTCTCACGCATTGTTGACCTCTCGTTTGCGACACACCCAGTGGGGGAGTCGAGTTGAGTCTGCTATATTGGTGAGGGGACAAAGACAAAGTTTTGCATTTTAATAGGATCTAAATGCCGTTCATTGTCGTCTGCTTGTTTATGTTTTAGCTTTTCGAGGGTACAGCCAAAGACGATTTGCAGTAATCCTCTAGGCCAAGTCGGGTCCATTAGTCGACCAGTATTGTGCTCTAATTGACTGAAAGGCGTCAGGAAATGAGCAAACTGTGCCCAATGAAAAACGACCAAATTAAGAGAGGAACAATCTTTCCTTTCACTCAACTCGAAAAACAACCCCAGCCCCAAAACACAATCCTACATATATTAACATTTGTTAAGCTGAAAAAGCAAACGGAAATATGTATTTTTGTTGTACTGTCAATGTCAACAACTATGTGTGTGCTCCGAGCACATTTTGTCCAGAATGCAGATAAACGAATATTAAAATAATTCTGAATGTTCTCATTCGAGTAGTTTTACGAATTTAATGCAAATAAATATATAAATTCCATATTCATACTACAGCTTTGGCTTTTTGTGAATAAAAAATATTATTCATTTGCTAAAAATATGTTTAGCTACAAGCTGCAAAAAGTTTAAACAATTTATTTGAACTGAATAAATAACAAAAAATGAATAAATAAAAAAGAAATTGTTATTCGCTCTAAGTTAGATTTCATTTAAAATTTAATCAGTTGTAGAATTTAAATAACCGACAGGAATATGTTGCAAGCAAATTCTTTGGACAACGTTTTGAATCGAGATCAATTTAAGCCAAGCCGTTGTACTTTGGTTTAAATATGCGAGACATGACAACGTTCGTTTCATCATGTCATTGATCCTAGAAGTACTCATGGGTCTCTTTGACAGCACCTGCAATATTTTCGAATAAATGGAAGGGCATAATTATGCCTTGAAGTTCACCGACCCTGAAATTTAATAGGAATGAGCTGGGTATATAATTATGTTTACGGCTGCATGTTTCGGCATGTGCATTGTCTATTGAGTTAAAGATTAATGATGCTGTCAACTTGCTAACCTCAGAGTCGCCTCACTCTCCCCATTCCCCTCACTTTACGCCCCCCTGCCGCTATAACGCTTAGTCACGTTCTCACTTGGCTTCTCCATTATAATACGAGTAGAGGCAAGTCATTGTGACTGAACTGTGCCTTGGCCCCTGTTGCCTGATACACGCTTAGCCAAGTATGCAATAAATTTGACATACTCGTATACCTGCATGTGCTTGTGTTCGTGTGGGTGTGTATGTGCGTGTGTGTGTGCAGCCATCACTATAATAAACATTAACGGCTTTTACTTACTCGTAGTTCGTGGCTGGCAGTCACTTTTCCACTTGACACAAAAGCAAAATGTAGGCAAGCTGCTGGATTCATTTTTATATCCCATACTTTTCAGCGCTTCTGCTGCGATTTTTCAACACGGACAGAGCAGAGTTGTTTCTGGCTGAGCCAAAGCATGTGTGTGTGGCACGTAAGGCACGCAAAACTTTAACCTCCAGCAGCAGAACAGCAGAGGAAACCGGGAGGGGGTAAGGGGCAGAGCTTATAATAAAAAAACAGGCGACAAAATGTTGTCGCTTTCGTGCTTTATAAGTTCCGTTGGCACTTTAAAAGCGTCTATTTGTTATTGCAGAAGTTGGATCCAAGTGCGAGCACATGAACTACCTCAAAAGGCTACCTTTGGCACTTACTCGCAACTCTATGGCCACATAAAAGCATTTCTCGCAAGAGGCGGCATCGCTACTGTTTGCTTGCCAACTTTTAATGTGGTTTCTTGGCCATATCTTTTGCGGTCAAAAGCCGACCGGCCTTAGCATGCCGTGCACGTTCCATTTCATTTAAAAGTTTTGGCCGGCAACGAGTAAAAATCAAATAAAATTAGCCCGAGACGCGTGTGTGTGTGAAAGCGTTGGAAAATTGTTTTCAATTTGCGGCAGGTACTCGTCGACTAGCCAAAGCCATCCAAAGCCAGCCACAAATGTGGGTGAATGTGGCGTCGAATCGAAACTATAGCCATCACTGTTAGTCTGTAAATGTTTGAGAGCCTTCTCAAAACGATTGGCACAACACTCAGTGGAAATGAGAGCAAGAAGCCTCTTGAAGAATGGACAGGCAAGTCGCAGACAGCTGGGCTCTGGATGCCACTTAGGGCTCCGCACTTAATGCAAATCAAATGCCAATATGCTGTGCAGGGTAGACGACCTTCAATTGGGCAACTTTCCAGCCAATGTAGACCTGTGTGTGCTGGAATGTATCTCAGTGTATATACAGGGTGAATGCAAAGCGTTGCGTATACTTGATATTAGGTGGCAATCTGAGCTACAGACAGAAATGGATACAATTTACAATAGAAAACTAAAAGTGTGTGAATTTAATATATACTATATGATTATGTAGAATATTATTTATTTGTTTATAATATTTATAATTTACATTTATTTTTCTTAAAACAATGTTCGTAATGTTTTTTTATTTATTTTATTTGTTGAATATATAAACTATAATTTTTATTTAGCTACTATTAAACTGTGATTTAAAATATTCATTTCTTTCTTAAAAAAAATATTCTTAACATTGATTAATTAGATAAATAATTATTTGTTCTTGATATTTATTAATTTGATGAATGAGTAATTATATTAGCTAATGAAGTGAATATAGAAAAACTTAATTAATTGGGTTGCATGCAACACTTGGATTAATAAAATTGGATTGCCCTGTAAAGTGCTTGAGCATTGTGTAAATTTGCTTATGTACATGGATGTCAGCCATTTACGCAGACAAATACACGCACACGCACACGCACACGCACACAGACACAAAGTTCATGGCAGCATTGTGGCAGCACGGCGTGTCGGCATTCAATAAATATAAAACACATTCATCACTGTCAGCTTACACTCACTGCGAATACGCGTGCTTTAATTTAACGCTCGTGGAGCGGCTTCAAATCGCGCATGAGGTTTAATGTGCCATCAGGATGTCAATCGACAAGGAATGCTATTGCCGCTGGCTCCGCTAATCAAAAATATTTCTGGCCAACTTCACGTGAATTGATGTCTTTGTTTTGCCATCGCCTAATGGAGCTGTCAAATTTCCCACTAAATACTTATCCTGCCTTCCGTGCAATTTTAAATTTAATTACAACGAAAAATTTAAGATATAATATTGAAAAACACTCAAAAGTTAAACGGCGAGACTTTCGAGCAAAACAAAAACAAAAAGGAAATAGAAATTGCGATTTATCGTTCTATATGCGGAGCGACTCTGACCACGAATCGTCGTCTAAACGTGGAATATTCTCGCAAATTTATGCACGCGTATATTTATTTCGGGGCTTAAATAGAAATTATTTGGGCAGCCACAACGCAATGGCACAACCGACAGATTTGTAAAATTTCGAATTCAAATTTCTGGTTAGCAATTACGCTGTGGCTTTGATGTGGCTTCTGCTTTGGCTTTGAACTTGACTTCGGCCATGACATGGCATAAATAAGTAAATAACCAGTAAAAAATGTGTAATATGCTGAAAATTTCACTTAAAGCGCAGCAGCATTTTAAAGACAACAACAGCAGCAGCAGCAACAGTAGTAAAAAAAAAGGGAAAGAAGGTAAAATTTCATGGCTAATTAAACAGGGCGGGCCGGAGGGGCCAGCTGGAAGGAGTTCTCTTTCACCTGCCCGGCACCAGCAGCGGCATTGGCGAAATGACAGAGCGGAGAGCAGGTGCAGGTGTATTAAGTTCAAAGGAATATCGAGAGTGACGGATGGCCAGGCCAGGCTGTCGTGCGTGTCGCTGTTCTTCAAATGTGGGCCTTATTGAACTGATTATATTGAGTGCGGCATCAATGTGACCATGGGAGAGCAGAGCAGAAGTGGAGAGTGGGGAGCGAAGCGTTATAGTGCATGGTAGTCAATGAGTTTTTAATTAACTTTTGGAATTGCTGTTGCCATGGACTGATTGCGGCAAATCGTTTCGAAGCAGCACATTAATTAGTCATGCTCGCCAAAAAGAAATGGTTAGAGAACCGGCTGATGAGGGCCGCAGAATATGGATTGAAAATTTAAAATTGTGCGAGCGCCTGGTTCGAACGCACGCACCACATGGCGTATGATTAATGCGAGCATTTTATATATTTTATTAAATAAATTGCAATTTATCATTGAAGCACAGCGATGCGAAAGCAAATCAAATAAATTACCCAGCACTGTGGCAAAAACTTTGACCATTAAATTCCTTTAAACAAACTGAGGCCAATCATGATGCCTCATTCCCATTCGCATTCCCATTTCCATTTCCATTCCTGTCGATTCACAGCGCCCCCAACAGCAACAAATGTTGGTTGGTTGGTTTGTTGTCTGTCGTATTTGTGTTTATTTGCCGGGCATTTTATTGCAATTGATTTTCGGTGTCAGCTGCACGCTCAGACCGATAGGACAGACAGACAGAGCAGATAGGGGACTGAGACTGAGAGTTGGAGTCGACAAGTGTTGTGGCTGCGGCTTAAGTTTGTCGACAAATTGAAAACTTTTTCGTTGGCCAAGAAAAACAAAAAAGCAACAACCAAAAAAATTGTAATGGAAAACCACAAAGCCGCCAGCCAAACCAGAGACTTTTGGCCGCCAGCTGCATCAAAACAAGCCAACAAAAACAATCACAATAAATGAACAACAAATGCGCTTCGGTCTTAATTTCACGCGTCTTGACCCGCCCAAAAAGGTGTTTTAAGATGCTTTTAATAAATAAATAAAGAACTTGCGGCCAAAAGTAGTTGGCCAACTTTGCATTAATCAAATTGCCAGCCATCGAGCAACAGTCGCAGTGGCAGAGGCAGTTAAGCGGCTTTCCCGCAGATACTTGTATAAAATACATCAAACTTCTCAAATATTTACGGATCTCGGTTGGTTAGGCACCGCCAGCCGAGCTAAAGCAAAGACTGTAAACGGATTGCGGCTTGTAGGGCACATGGACCTGGGCCTGATGCAGCTCCTCCTCGATGTGGACATCGCTGCTCGAGAAGGGCGAGGCGCCCGTGATGTGGCTATAGCGAGGCTGATAGCAACGCAGCATGGCGACGCGTTCTCGCCAGGTGTGCCAATAGTATTGCTTGTGAATGTGACCGCCGAACTCGAAGATCATGGGATGCTCGGCCTTCAGTTGCAGCTCTTGATGCTGTACACTGAGCATCATTTGGCAACGATCGTGTTTGCGATAGAAGTTGAAGCGAATGTATTCCAGCGGCACCATGCTGATCAGATCGAAGCATTCGATTTCGGGGTCAAGGCCGCGGTTGAGGAAATCATAGTCTTCGTCCTGCTCCTTGTGCTTGTCGAAGTTGTCGCTGCCAAAGAGCAGCTTGCTGGCGGTGAGCGCAACTTGATACTGACTCAGACCCTGACCATTGGCGTCGACCAGCGTGAAGGGACTCTCGATCATCACTGGCTCATAGATCTCGTGGTATTCGGCGAGTAAAACTTTCTGCACTCGAAACATGTTTGACAGTTTGTCGACTTGTCTTACAGCGACTTTGCGCTATAATTTAATTGAAATGTCAATCAAAGTACGCAGTTCACAGTTCACAGTTCACAGTTGGCTGCTGGCTTTCGTTTGTCTGTCGTGTGTTTTGTCGATTTGTTTGCTCTCAGTTTTGGTTTTCGATTTTAGCTTTTCCGTCTCTCGCCCAAATAAATACGGCAGCGACTGCTACGTTATCGAAACTATCCGGCAAACTCGATTAGGCAAATGCAAATCGCCTTCAGCACTCGCATTATCAAGCGCATTTTCTTCCGTCTTCTCTGCTCTGAGTGGAATTGAAAATGTCGATTGCTTCGTGCAGTCACTTCTATGCTAAGCGACATCACACTTAATCAGCATATTGATGAGAGACTCAGACCAAGTTGAAGTTGGCCATTCTCCTGATTTTAAACTGCACCAATTTGCCTAAACCGAATTCAACTGAATTTGCATGCCATTTTAATAGATTGTTAGTTAATACAATAGCTATATTGTGATGCTCAAGCCATAGCTATTTGAAAAGAATCTTCTTTGGTATCGATGAATTCATATTCATTGCTCTGTCAATTTGCTTTGAGTCGAGCAAACACTTTTAGGTATTCGCCTTCTTTTCGTGCTGGTGACCTTAGCCAGACGCAAATTTTTTTAGAAAATCCTTTAGCAGGCGTTGCTCACCATCAAATGTCAGAGAAATGCGAATAAGTCCAAAGACTTGAGTGGTATCTCTTGATAAGAAGTGAGTACAGGCCAGAGACAAGTTTGAGTGGCATTAAAGTAATTCATTTCAACAATTTTTAACTTAAAGAACTGCATTGCACTGCCTTGTTTCGCCAATCAACTGATAAATTTGCCATGTGTGAATCTTTAACTGAGTAACTACAGATGCACTGCAGTGCGAACAGCCGCAAATTATCAACAAGGATACAAGGATATAGACAGACAAGCGTGCGTTATTCCTTTTGTGCGTCGGAATTAATTAAAGTCGTTCTCGTGGCGTATTTATGATGCGTAACGCAATGACAATTACAATACTCCCTCAGCGTGCATCGGCAGCAGCAGCAGCAGCCTTGCTCTGCGGTGACACAATAATGCTTGAGGCATGAATATCATGCCACAATGTAGCATGACTATTAACTTTGGGAAATTGCTCAGGTTTCTCGGTGCGCTTCTCAATGCGGTAATTAACGCTTCAATTATATTTTACTTCTGCGGCAGTAGGAGAAGCGAGGCAGCTCGGGAGGAGGAGCAGCCGAAAGCTACTGATTTGTATTTGTATCTCTTGATTTCGAGTGCTTTGTGAAACTGTTTGCACATCTAATTAAAGTGCAAACCCACATGAAATTGCCTTCGCCTTGGAAACGGCCACAAATGCATTATTGGGCCACCGCACAGCTCTTCCCTCTCCGCTCTCCCCTCTCTCCACTACTCTGTCTTCACTTCACCTCTCTCTTCGTGCCCCGTCTGTCCGTAGACGTCAATTGTGCTTAAGCGTAAACTGAGTGCAGCAATTAGGCAAAAGTAGCTCGAACAACAACAATACACATAAGTTACACACACACATATACACTGACACGCAAAGATGATTGCGTGTTATACGTGTGTGTGTGTGTATGAGCTTTATTACCGCTTTGCGCTTTTCATTACAAACATTTTCGGTTTTATTGTTGAGTGCGATGCTACATAAAGCCAGGAATCAGCCGTTGCTTATATCCTGTGACTAGGCCAACACACACAAAACTACAAATATAATTGCATATATTGCTGTTATGTTGCTAGATAGTATCTCTTAACTGCACTGAAAACATTCTTAAATCCTTCGTCCTGCCTCTTGTTTAGTTTGAGGATCAGTATGTTGCACATTTTAGACAGCATTTTATTTCCTCTGTAATTATAAAGAAAAGACGAGTCTTAATAGTTCTGCCAAACAAAACCATATTTCATTAAATGTCTTGTTAATTTTCTTCTTATTAATTTGGGCACTTGTTATTCAAATTAAATGCAATTGTGAATTTATACATTATTTCATATAGGATTTTAATTTACTATGTATAGTAATATATTTATATCTTTACATGCATTCTTTTTTTATTTTATAATATAGTATTAACTATTAAATAGTAACATATCATTATATTTAAGCTATGTACCTTCAAAACCAGGAGTAAACATTGCTTACATATTTTCAAGCTTTTTTTTTAGATACCTTTACATCGGGCAATCCGTTGCAAGTGAATAAAAGGACATTAAAGGCACATAAGGATTTAAGTGCGGCTGCAGAATCAAGAGTGTTTTGTAAGCACTGGCGAAGTATCATAAAATCATTTAATTTATGATTGAATTGAGCGAGATTTTTATACCCGCTACCCATAGGGTAGAAGGGTATTATAACTTAGTGCCAACAGAAAATGTATGTAACAGGCAGAAGGAGGCATCTCCGACCCCATTCTTGATCAGCGTCAACAGCCGAGACGACATAGCCATGTCCGTCTGTCCGTCTGTCTGTCCGTATGAACACCTGGATCTCAGAGACTATAAGACATAGAGACACCAAATTTGGCAAAAAGGTTCCTTCATACCCTACGCAGATCAAGTTTATTTGAAAAGTTGGATGCCACGCCCCTTTCGCCGACAATAACCATTAATCTAGAAAAAGTCAAGTTTTTTTTATGTAAATCGCGTATAACTCCAAAAGTTCTTTGTGTAATAATGTGCAATTTGGTAGCCCATCTGCGCTTGACACTCTTAATATACCCTGTCATTTTGGTACAAATCAGACAAGTAGAACAAAAGTTATTCGTTAAATTATTTATCAAAAATGTTGTGCCCAGTGCATATGGACGTTTTAAGTGTGTGAATGACCTAGAGATATCAAAATTGGTGACAGTATTCGTGTAGGTCTTACGCAGATCAAGATTGTTTTAGATTTTTGCCACGCCCCTTTCCGCCCCCAAAAACTGTAAAAGCCGTAATAATAGACCTAGAGCATTGAATTTTGGTATGCATAATAACAATTACATTCTCAGTAATTCCTGTGAATTTGGTTGAAATCGAATAAAAAACGAGGAAGTTATTAAAGAGTCAATTTCATATGCAAAATTCACTTGCAGCTGCTCGCGCTTTGTTTGTTTAGTTGACAGTGTGACCATGTCGGTGTTGTGGATTTTTAACCGTTATTTTCAAATATATACAAACAAAACACAAAATTCAGTATATTTTTGGTATATTTGTTGTTAAAATACCATTACAATTTTTTTTTTCTCTTAGTCCATTATTCTCGATTTGAGCGTCTATAGAAAATCAAGTAGGCCGTGATACATTTTACATTTGCCAGCATTTCGACAGCTAGATAGTTTCTTAGTATAGTTATAAAATCTGAGCTCTACATAGCAAGTTTTAAACAAATTTTATTTCTGTCAAATTTTAGTTATAAAATATTTTTATTGGACGATAAATCAACTCGGTATGTAGAAAACTGTTATTAATAACCTAAAATCAATATTTGGGACTCAAAATTTGGGAGGGATTTCTTGGTTGGTTATTTTATGATTTCATAGACTAATCAAAGGAAAACTCCTTCAATATTCTCTCTCCTTGGAAGTCTCATTGCTCTATTGATGCAATACTGCCGAGTGTCTGGATAATGCCGTGGCAATTGTGGCTCTTACACATAAATCCAAGTGACGCTAATTATTTGTTGCAATTACTGCAGATACGTGCAACTCGCAGTAGCACCCAGACAACCGACAGTTACATTTGACAGTGTGGCAAGTTGCACGGACCATTCGGGTTGGGCCACGGGGTTGGCTGAATGTATCCAAATTTAGTTGCTTCTAAGAGTATAGTAGTGCTACAGTTGCCGATGTTGGAGCAAAACATTTACTCAAACATTGTTGCAGCTGCTCGTTGCCCATGTTACTGATGTTGGACATTGTGCGTGCTAAATGGCAACTGTTCTGACGGCTAATGATGATAACGCCCTCAATGGCTACCTTCTGAAGTCTGTTCTCGTGGTATTCATAATTGGCAGAGGACATTATTTTCTGCTGTAAATTTCTAGAAAGACCATTGATTCATGGAAGAGGCTTAGCTCATTCCATTCCCACAGTTCGCTTGCCGTCATAAAATTAACGCTAAGCCAATATTTTGCTCAGCTATCCCCCTGCCGTCTTGCATTCAAATTGCGTATACGTATAATGGTAATAACCGCAACTTACAGAACGGGTGCGGAGCTGAGTATAAATCAGCATCGTAAGAATTGATAATATTGCAAATGCATTTTGCTACTATCTTGGAGAGTGGAAAAGCCCATATAAATTTTTAATTACGGTTACCGTCTACATACATGTATTCTTCCGGGATGTCCTGGTATAAATTTAAAGGGAAGCCAACTCTACGATTACTAAATACTACTACTAAATATACTGCCTACAGAAATTCGACAGTCGAAGTTGTTCCAACTAAAAGGGACTATATTTTGTACATGTATCTATACTGCAATAACTTCTCTTCACTTCTCAGAAAATGTCTAGTCTACAAAACAATACGCCCAGCACAAACGGTGCATTTGAAACTTTCATAAATACATATTCAGCACGTCATGGAAATGATATACCTAGTCTTTTGCAAGGCGGCAAAGTGTGGAATCGAATGTCGGAATCTCAGAGGAATATATACCGACATATAGTCAAGTCGCGAAATGTTGACATGGATGAGGACGATGGCATGTGCTGTGCCAAAAAAAGGAAACCGTCTTGTCGCCCACGAAAACCCAGATGCGCTCCAAAATCGAGGTGCGCGCCTAAACCGAGGTGCGCGCCTAAGCCGAGGTGCGCTCCTAAACCGAGGTGCGCGCCTAAACCGAGGTGCGCGCCTAAACCGAGGTGCGCTCCTAAACCGAGGTGCGCGCCTAAACCGAGGTGCGCTCCTAAACCGAGGTGCGCGCCTAAACCGAGGTGCGCTCCTAAACCGAGGTGCGCGCCTAAACCGAGGTGCGCACCAAGGCGCTCGGCTTGCAAACCGCGTCGATCTTGCAAACCCAAATGTCAAAATCCTGGTCCTTTAACGAACAATGGCTATCTCAATTTCGTTCGTGTCTATAGACGTAAGCACTGCGGTCTAAATCCAAATGTGTTGGTGAAGCGGGCAGCTCGGGCTTGGATCCGACTTCCAGAGTGCAAGAAAGATCGCTATCGTCGCCAGGTAGAGTATATAATACATTATTTATCCTCAATTTTTGTATATATGCTTTTTCTCAGGCATGCAAGGTGACTAAGAATGGTCGTCATATGAGGAAAAAAGTTTGCGCTCGATAGTTTCATGGGAAAATTGTTTTTTGTCAAAATCTAATTTGTAGTCAATAAATTTTTCAGATATTTTAAATATTGTTTATGAAGCATTCTATAGCAACTATCAGGTAACAAAATCATGTCAGCAATAGAAATTGCTAATAAAAATTGCGACATGACGGTTTTATTTTTTTGGCACAGCACATGCCATCGTCCTCATCCATGTCAACATTTCGCGGCTTGACTATATGTCGGTATTCCGACATTCGATTCCACACTGTGCCGCCTTGCAAAAGACTATGTATATTGTATTATTCGGTAATATGCATTACGCCACGTGGTGTTTAATTAGTGTTTCATTTAGAGTGGAAAACGCTGATAGATAGAATATAAAGTACATTTCAAGGCCAGACAGGTACTTATGCAGTTGGGAAAACTCTGAAATTAAATTTATTATTCTTTGATATGAGCTTTCGTACTTGTATGAATATATAAAAGGCAAGTGAGCAAGAGGAAAACCATTCATGTATCTTGCGGATTGAAGAATGTTACATGTGTGAGCCTATTCCAAACTGGAAAAATTATTTATAATTCCCGAAAAACTGAAAATAGCTTTTACGGCCTTGTTTATATGGTTTAGTAGTTTGGAGGTGCGGTAGTTGCAACAACTTAGAGGCTTACAAAAGAAAGCAATCGTGCCTCTTACGACTATAATTGACAATTTTCTAAACAATTCCCCAAATTAGCGTAAAATGTTTTGACTTTTGCCACCCATTATACTAGCATGTCCTTTCACTTCTTGTATGTAACTATGATACATATGTTATAAGCTGTAGTATCTGCGGGGCTTGCAAACTAAAGATTGTATAATTAAATAATAAATCTATGTTGATAGCGCAGAAAATCTTTAAAAATTAATGATTTCATCTAGCAGATCTATTGGACGACGTTATCCTTCATATAATTATTTAAGTGATTTAAACATAACAAGTTAAAACAAGCACACATCAGCAATATATTTTTTATGAAATTTTTGTACTAAAAAATGAAACTACCTATATAGCGGTGAAGGGCTGGTGCGTTGCCTTTTTAATAAAATTGTTGCTCTTGTTCCAGCTCTCGCTTGATCACTTCCGATTTAATTGGGACACCCAGCATTTTTATACCCGCTACCCATAGGGTAGAAGGGTAGAAGGGTATTATAACTTAGTGCCAACAGAAAATGTATGTAACAGGCAGAAGGAGGCATCTCCGACCCCATAAAGTATATATATTCTTGATCAGCGTCAACAGCCGAGATGATATAGCCATGTCCGTCTGTCCGTCTGTCTGTCCGTATGAACACCTGGATCTCAGAGACTATAAGACATAGAGACACCAAATTTGGCAAAAAGGTTCCTTCATACCCTACGCAGATCAAGTTTATTTCAAAAGTTGGATGCCACGCCCCCTTCGCCCACAATAAGCATTAATCTAGAAAAAGTCAAGTTTTTTTTATGTAAATCGCGTATAACTCCAAAAGTTCTTTGTGCAATGATGTGCAATTTGGTAACCCATCTTAATATACCCTGTAATTTTGGTACAAATCGGATAATTAGAAATTATTTATCAAAATTGTTGTGCCCAGTGCATATGGACGTTTTAAGTGTGTGAATGACCTAGAGACCTGAAGAGACCTAGAGCATTGAATTTTGGTATAACAATGGTTATATAACAATGATAGTCTGAATGACTCCTGTGAATTTGGTTGAAATCGAATAAAAAACGAGGAAGTTATTAAAGAGTCAATTTCATATGCAAAATTCACTTGCAGCTGCTCGCGCTTCGTTTGTTTAGTTGACAGTGTGACCATGTCGGTGTTGTGAATTTTTAGCCGCTATTTTCAAATATATACAAACAAAACACAAAATTCAGTATATTTTTGGTATATTTGTTGTTAAAATATCATTACAATTTTTTTTTTTCTCTCGCAATGGGTTGCGGGTATCATATCCCATTTGCGAGTATCATTATCCCATTTAATTGAAAAATAATTTGTAATTGAAAATAAATTCAACATAATTGGAATGTATTTTTGCAGTATTAGATAATGGCATAATTTCACTTTGATATCCACATTTTTATGCAATGCCATTAATCCATGTAATTAACGAGAAACTCAATTCCCATGAGTCCCTCAATCAACTTTTCACTCCTACATAGCTCCCATTTACCTGTTCTCTACTTGTGCCCTTTATATAAGCCTTATGCCACTCTCGCGCTGACGCTTGCCAAATGGATTTAGCTGAAGGCGCAATGCATTTGATGTACACGGCTTAAAAGCAACGAGTTCTCCCTCCATGTGTCTGCGTATTTTTGTGTGTTTCCATCATTTAAGCTATTCGCATGCTGTTACAGTTGCACGCTCAATTGAGGCAGTCCAAATCCGCCGTATAGTAAATGCCAGCATAAAAGACGAGTCACTGCTCAGCATGCAGATGTTCTATTAAGTGGGGATTCAGCCGAAATTCAACCATCAGAGCCATAGCAACGACGTGCCACATATGAGCATGAGTCGAAGTCGAAGTCGCTTGGCGCTAAAACACAGTTGCCGGTTAGTACTTCGTTCTGTTTTGAATTCCCTGTAAGCATGGAGGGCATGTTGATGGAAGGAGACATTTTCGATTTCTTGAGACCATCTTTGATGGCGTTGCGAGTTTACAGGGTATGTGCGAACGCAAGTCATCTGCTTGCAGCATGCTGTGTTATTTTTGATTTTTGTTTTGTTTTTCATTCGTTTTGGAGAAGGAAACTATTTACACTCCTTATCTTTATCCGCATCGCACACTCGGCGAGCTCATACTCGATTTTTGCATTTGGCGCTTATCGCGCATCCGCATCGCAACCAAATAGCTACCGACACATTTGCACAATTGCTTGTTACTGACACGTCAGGCTGTCAGCCAGTCAGCCAGTAAGGAAGCAGTCAATGTTAGTAAGTCCTTGCATAGGTACAGCCAATCTGCAAGTTATCCAAGTGGCAAGAAAAATGGGATGTGAACACAAGGAACGCATTTCGAGCTGCCAGCAATGTCTGTATTTGAAAGGTGAGTATGTGTGCTAGCCAGGTGTAGGACTACAAAGTTCCCACCCGAGGCAGATTTATTTGATACACATTTGTATGTAAATGCTGGTAACTTTCTAATGCAATTCACGTGCACACTCAAATGCAGTTGTGAGAGTCCATTTTCCCTCTTTTTATGCTGCATTCATATTGCATTCATTTTGATAGCTTACTGGACATTTCATTCAAACATATGTACGCTGCACTTGTTAACCAGAGATAAAGTTCACAAAATATACGAGTCCGTTCTGCAAGTTGAGTGTAGTTTCCAGGACGATGTATATTTTACTTGGCACCATATGAAAACATATGCAATTTTCTTCATTCTCCGTCTCCGTTCTTATTATCTGTCCCTGAGGAGGCTATAGCTGCTGGTGTGTTATACATATGAGTTACGGCTATGTAAACTCAACTGTAGATTAGTTTTTAACTAAACACAATATTTAGAAAGCTTTCCCCTGCCGCTTGCCGTAATCCTCGAGCAATTAACAAGAACATTTTGCGAGAGTGAAATTGTTAAAGTCAACTTGAAGTCACATGGGCACAAGTGTCCGTAATTCGAGTCTTTATTGAGTGCTTTAAAGCAAGCCAGAGGTGCGAGTACAAAGGAAGTGACAAGTGGTAGGAGAGCCTATCGCCCAGCTGCTGATTGTTTTTCATTTTCTATACCCTTACACCGTGACTGAGTCGTACATGCATATGCATAAGGCTTGATATCAGTTATCGATCGATTCATGCCATTCAAACTGAACTCTACTCGAGGCTCTTGTGCCAGTTGCCATAGCCATGGGCCTAGGCAAGGGTGTTCGGGCTTCGCCTCGATGTTGAGAGGCATCTTTTGTTGGGCTTTTTCTTGCCGAAATAAAAGTGAAAAGGCAACAAGGAGGCAACGGCTTCTAGGTATCGAAACAAGTGAGTTGAACTGTTCAGTTCCTTCCTTTCATCCTGCCCCTCCCCTTGGTCATGGGCTTTTGTTTGAGTTTCTCTCGGAGAGACAGCTGCTGTTAATAAGGTGTTGAGCAATTTAATTTTATTGCACTTATTTTCGGCATCTACACACCCATACATACATACGGACAAATAGACACAGACATAAGTGTATGAGTCTTAGTATACTTAGGAAAGTGAAACAGCGAGACTCTAAACTGAATTCGGGTGCAAAATTGATCACCAGAGTAATTCATTTATTTATTTAAAGCAATAACACGTCGAGGGTATCTCGAAGTCGAGCACACTCCGTTGTGGATTTCGTACTTATTTTAATTGGCTCTACGCCCAACGCACGTGATCCAAAATTGTTGTTTCTGTTCATTGTTGTTGCTCCTTCAATTGTTGTTTTTGCTGTCGACATGTTCCTCTATCACATTACAATGTAATTGTGTACTGTATATGTATGTGTATCTTTGTATCTGTGTGCTTGTGTTATGTTGGCCCTTTATTGTTTTGCACATAAATTTGTTGGACTCGTTTGAATGGCGGGCGGGTGGCGGAGATGAAAGCGAGTTGCTTTGCCTCTTTTTGTGTTTGGTTTTTGCAATTTTTGGCCTGTAAGTCGTTAACATGTTTTTATTTAATGCCATTTTGATGTGGCGCAAAGAAATTGCCACTGGCATTTATTGCCGTAATTAAGTGATGAAAAATGTTTCAAATTCAGCAAGCACCAGCCCAAGTCGTTCCCCAATCCTCGACACTCGACACTCAACAGTCGACAGTCGCATTAAGCCGCAGCCACTTCCCCATTGCCATCAAAGGTCATCAGCATTGACATGGTTATAAATTCACTCACAGAGAACAATTCGTATATCTCTCCTTTAAGTGCCTTCGTCTTCAGAGCTGCCATTCTTTACCACGTTTACAAATTCCCCAAACAAATTTATGGAAAACACACAGAAATTAAGTTTCTGACTCTTGCAGCAAATAGCAACAGGCGCTTAATTAAATGTTTATTGTTTATTGTGAGCAACTTGGCTTTCAAATATACAAAAGACCGAAATAAATAAAATATTTGGGAAACAAGCACAAATTAAATTTCGTTTGCAGACTAAGCTCTGGTTTAATCTCTGATACGCGTCCACTTTGAATTGTTTTACAGGATTCAAAAGTTTGACTTCCGTTGGCAACCATATAGAATTCGCTGACATATTAAACCAACGTTTTTTCCACCTCACATCCGTATACCCTTTAGACAATAAGCCAACGGGTATGTCAAACTTTAAGTATGTTTGTTTTTATTGACTGTTCGAGGACTTTAGGGTATTTTGTAGGTCATCATTCCGATTACATTTCATTTAACCGGATTTTTTTAAGTTTCTATGTATGTTTTTAAAACTTTTTAAGCCAGCACAAAACAAAGAAAAACACAGCGAAACATTGTTGAATTTTTTTACCGTCGAAGGGAAGTTTAATAGCCTAGTGGAAAAGGCTATTATTGTCGAAATACACAAACTGTTTAAACTTATTCACTTGGCAAAAAAAACACATTTGATTCACAGAAATCGTTGTGAAACAATTTACGATTATTACAAATTTCGTTGCCGCATTTTTCCTATACATAAAGTTTTAATTTGAAATTTGTTGTGTCTCAATAATGTACTTACCTCTGATTAAACGCATATTTGACATTCATTGAACTTTGCTTGACAAACTGCTCAGAGCAATCAACATTTCTTAATTTCCTTCAGTGACAATAATTGCAATAATTTAAGAAATTCTCGAGAGATACGCAAACATACATGTATGACATGAAGGATTTTAATTAAATCTGCTCAAAAAGCCATTTTCACATTCAAGGACAATGCGCCCAGCTGCATGCTGAACTTTTGCATTGAACGCCTGTCTCTTGGCGTTTCAGGATGGTGAATGAAACTAAAAGTTTCATTAAGATTGTCACGCGCCAACACGGGGAAAATACGGAATAAATAACGGATGAATGGGATTGTGCAGTGTGTCAAACTTAAATTTCCATGGAAAGGACAATGATAATGTAGGCGAGCTTCTTTAAATTAATTTAAAAGCAAAAATTTTCGTTGGCTTGTGTAAGATGCTTAAAATTCAATACACGCGCTTCCTGACAGGAGTCCTTTATACACTTGATAACACTTCGGCAACCTTTGCCCCCGTCAAATGACGTGTGAGTACGTTTGTGAGAGATTGTGTGGGTGTCTGTGTATGAGAGCTCTTTAACAAAAACTGTCAGCCGGCTGGGAATTTTAATTTGAAAGGCAAACAACAAACATCAGATGAGGCGCCACAGCAAACATCGACAGGAAAATGCTGTAAAAACATTTAAATTAACGTCTCCTTCAGAACTGTTGACATTGTGCGTGCATGTGTGCGGTGTGCCTGGTTGCCTGGTTGCTTGGCTGCTGGTTGGAGAAGGCATTCATAAAATGTGCCCATAAATGGCAAAAGGGTCACACGACACTCAAAACACACACATACGAACACATGCAGGCGCACAGCGTGTCCATAAAGATAAAGACCATAACGGGGCCATAAACCGAAAGAGTCTTCAAGTGTGTGTTTTCTCCTTTCAATCGCTACTGTTGCTGATGGCCATACTTACCGAAAAACGAGCGGCGAGCTAACTGAAAACAATATTAGAAGCTCAGCACACAGAGACACACGGTGCGTATACGTAATTTGGTTGTCAATCTCTTCACAATGCGGCTCGCTCGATTGTTGCCAGCTGCAGTTGGCCAGACAATTGTCCGGCTGCATTGTTTGTTCTCTTTACACATTCATAATAAACCTTTATTCATAATATAAGTATATAGTTAAATAACAATTTTCCATTTCTCGTACATTTAATGCATTTCAAAATGTTTTATTTATAAGTATCTGTTATATTTAGTTTTCAACTAAATGCGTGGAACAAGATGGGCGTGTGTCAGTGATGAAATTATGGAATATTAATTTGTTACTAATAAATGTAATTAAAATTAAAATTTAGAATTGTAAAACATAACAATAAGTATAAATTTCTTTGGATGTATTAAATAATATTTCCGTTTGTTTTACTTTATAGTTGGTGGCCATCTCTACAGAGCTAAATCGTATTTTAGCTGTAAATAATTTCCATTTGTTATTTGTACAATTTTCTTTTTATTTTTGCCGTTTTGAAAGTCATTTAGTAAGTGTATCGATTGTTGTAGCTACATTTAACTAAGCTCTGAAGTGCGAGCATTTCTGTTGCTGATTTGTAGTTGAAATTGTATTAAATAGATTATTTGGTAAAGTTGGTTTTGGCAGAGATATGTTTAATTTACAATTTTAGAGCTACGAGTAATAATACGAATACTTAAGGGTTACCATTTAATTTATTAATTATCTATATATCTATACAAGTGTAGTGTATATAAACTTACGACCCTTTTCAGTAGCGGCACTTAAGACTGCAAACTTAGACATAATTAATTAATTACATGAATGCTGCTCTTATTGATTTTGTTACTCTACTCTTTAAGTTTCTGGCGGTTTCAATTAGTTGCTTTAGTTAATTATCGCTCTGTCTCTATCTATCCGTCTGTCTGTCTGTCTCATTCTAGTTAATAAAACACATGAATTACAGCAAAATGGCGACGTTTGATTGTGTGTGTGTGTGTGTTTACACTCGTCTGTGTGTGTGTGTGTGTTTGTTTATGTTTGTGTTTGCCAAGTGCAAAATATTCACAACATGGGGCTCATTATAGTTGCAAATGATTTTCGCTTGTTTTGGCTCTTGATTTGTGATTTAGCAATGCAAATCAGAAATCGACGCACGGCTTTTCGATGTTTTGCTGTAATCAGGCGTTTTAATCGCCTCGCTGAACTTATTGTTGTTGTTGTTTTAATACCATAATACAATTAAATTTCATAAAGTCTTTTGTTATTTTACGAGTTCGTCGCTCGCATAACATTAACCGAACCATTATCGCAAACAATCTTTAACTCTACCATTAACTTTATCAATCTATACAGAAACCTCCTTTGTGTACTTGGACCGATCGTTCAGATCCAGCACCAGTTTATCGGGTCGCTTTGCCCGCCCCGCTCCGCTGCCACTCGCTGTCCTGTCCGTCTGGCTAGTTGAGTTATTCGATGTGTTGGACACGTTGCCCAGCGACACAGCAACAGTTGCGGTCTGTGCCTCACAGACCGCCTCACTGCTGCTCGTGTAGAGCGCGATGTCATCTGTGGAGCGTGCCACCTTCGCGGCAGCAGCAACGGGGACATCGACATCCGCTGTGCGGTCCAGCAGCTCGCTGCTTCTCGCCTGGCTGGGTAGCGTTTGTGGCACAGTGCGAGTGCAGCTGCCGCTGCGCCTTCGGCCTGCCACTTCGGGCTTCTCGCTAAGCTTATACTTACTTCTACAATTATCACAAATTTGATACGAAATGCTGACCTCGGCCTCGAGCAGATTGCGTGGCCCCCGCTTGCAGCTGGCCGGCGGCGTATTTGTGGCAGCCGTGCGCACCGTGGGGCGTCGCTGGCGCTGCGTCTGGTCAAGATCCTCCGACTGCGAGCACATGCAGTCCAGCTTGATGTTCGCGAAGCTCAGGCTGCCCTCCTGCTGGGGCGAGCCAAGCTGCTCGCAGGTGCTCCGCGCCGGACAGCAATAATAGTGCTCCTTGGACGCGTCCAGGCAGCGGCTGCAGATGATGTGGCCGTCGGCGGTGCGACGCAGCAGCTGCTCGCGGAAGTCGTCGCCGCTGAGCTCCGTGTTGATGGCGCGCTCTTCGTAGGCCGTCGTGGGTGTGGGCGTGGCCGAGGAGGGAGGCGTCTCCAGCACCATGGTGGGAATGCTGCCACGAGCCGCAGCAGCGGAGGCAGCTCGACCGTTGGCATTGGCGTTGGCGTTGTTGTTCTGCTGCAGCTGTTGATTGTACTTCTGCATTTCGGCATTGAGCGCCAGCAGGGGCAGCGCACTCTGGCGTGCGGCACTTGCCCCATGGCCGCTGGCTGCGTGCGTGGCAGCTGCAGCCACCACCATCATGCCACCCGGTGTCTTGAGGCCGTCGAGCAGGCTCGAGATGGTCATCACAGCCACACCTTTGGGAGGCGCCATCTCTTGGATGCGCTTCAGCTGCATGCTCAGCTGACGGATCTCCTCCAGCGCCTCCTGGTCGGACAGTTTGTTTTCTGCAAAGGAAAGGTAAGCTTGATGAAGTCGTGGGATTCAGCCCACATCAAGTGCAATTGCGCTGCCTGTGACACCTACACAAAGAGCATCATTTACACGCTCCGCGACGCGTCACAGCAACTTTCAAGTTGAAAACTTGATGGCGCCGCCTGCCAATCTCAGTCCCCAGTCCTCAGTTCCAGCTGCCATTTCAGTGTAACACAACAGTCGCTATCCAGCGAACGAACCCCTTGCAACTTTTACACTAAAAAAGTTGCGTTCATGTCAAAAGTTGGCTGGCATAAGTAATTTGCACCGAGCCCCCGTTGCTTTCTGTTCTGGCTGCTGGCAGAAGCACAACGAGGACAATTTAAATGCGTATTCCTGTAGTTGCGGCCGACAGCAAAACAGGCAACATGCAAAATGAAAATGGACGCTGTTGTGGCTTTTATTTTTCGCCCTTTCCCTTTTAGTTGGAGCTGGAGCGACAACCGCATAACATATAAGGGGGCGGGCAAGGCGGCAAGGCGGCAAGGGGGCCAGCACGATGATAAATGGCTGTTCAATTCAACTGAAAGCCTGTCAGTGTGATTTAAGTGAGTCCACTCAGCGCCACTTGACGCGACTTTCAAATAAAAAACCAGCAACTTTTTGTTGTTGCTGTTTGGCAGCGCTGGATTTAGATTTATGGCTGTGAAATTAAGCGAGCGCAGCAGCGGCAGCACCACCAACGTTCCCAGCACCACCAGCACCACCCGCGCCCTAAGCAATGTCCTCCGAATTGAATTTATTATGTGCGCCCCTGTAAGTATGCTACACATTTGCAACGGCAAATAAAAAATCCCTGAAAACCAACTGACTGAATGTTTGACACCCTTTGTAGAGCGGAAAATAATATTTAAGCAAAAATTGAATTCTAATTTAATTTAATTTCAATAAGCAAACCATTTGCACTTATGCACTATTGATCACTATTAGATAAAAATATCGATAAGATAAGAGAAAAGTAAAATTGCGTTGTGAAATCCACTGGAATGAAACCCAACAGAACAGTAAATATAAATTCACAGAAAAAAAGTGAAACTCTGAACAACTTATACCTCATTCGCTAACTCTCACAGGGTATCAAAAGAATATTTAAAATTCACCACACAAATACAAATGCACATGAATATACGAGTAATCTAACAACTTCGTCTCTAGTGGTGTGTGGGGGCGGGTGTAGAGTGTATATTTGCTGCTGCGTTGTTATTGTTTAATTTAAATATGCAAATTGGAGGAAGGCCGCTTAAAAAACGCACGCAGCGCACCACAATGAATGAGCTGCCCTCAACCACACACACACAGCGACACAGACGGAAAGATTTGAAAATTTAACGCACAATTTAGGCAACCGCAAAGGCGTCTTGCCGTGGCAGACAGTCAAAGTCAGACAAAGCGCCGAAATAGAAATACGAGCAATAAAAAATTAAATAAAAAGCCGCCAATGAGAAAAGGTCGCTTGCTTGTTCGCTCATAAAGCATTAAAACATAAAGCGTCGCAGCTTTCGGTGATAAAGTCAAATTAAAATGCCGCCTACGATATCGCGAATTCGCCTGCTCTCTCTCTCTCTCTCTCTCTTTTTGATGGCAGCCTTTTTTAGCTGCTCCGATGTCCTCCTCGAATCCGCAGCCCGCATCGAGTGGGGCAGAGAAATGTTGCCTATGTCAAAGGCTGTCGGACCGTGCGACACGTGTTTTGCAGCAACTGCTAAAGTTATTAGGAAAAACTTTTGTTTCTATCAAAATTTCGACAAGTCCACATAAAGTCCGTGATTTGCTCGGCATCAAGCCGTTATCCGTTGTGGGAGCTTGTTCTCTATCAAAGAAGCTGCTTCTGGGAATAAATCCTTAACAAATTTCTGGTTGCTTCGCTGTGTCTTCGTTTGCGATAACCAAATACACATCTCTGTGGCAGCAGCTCTTCTCGGAAGTTTTCGCTTCGCTGATGTTGCCAGAGATACACAGAACACACCCACACACAGATACACACTCACACACACCCACATGTACGCACTCAGTCTCAGCTTGGCGAACATTCATAGGTTAACCGCATCAGGCATGGACGACATTGTGCGCAAGGGGGAACATAAATCAACGCTGGGGTTGACACTAGATATCCACGTAGAGTCGAGTGGAGTAGAGTATATATACGATTCGTATAGGGGCTAGACAACGATGTCAGCGATAAGCTGACGCCACTTCAAGTCGCTGGCAGTTTATTTTTTAATTTGGCAAATAAAATGCCATAAATAAAAGTCAAAATGCCGCAGTCGCAGTAAAACGGATGACTTAATCAGCATCCTTGGACGCTGGCTCTGTTCTGTTGTTGTCCTGCATAAATTGTTTCTCAGTCCACAAAACACAACACAAGGCGACATCATACATCATTTGTCAAAGTTGTGCTCGCAGCAACTGTTGCCCGCTGTCTGCGATTTAAATGTTCATGTTTGTCACTTGTCTCTCGTCTGTCGTCTATCGTCTATCGTCTGTCATAACCGTCGATATGCCGTGTCTATTAGCCATAAAATGATGCAATTAGTTACCTGCCGAGGTGGTGCCAGCTGCAGGCGCCGTTGACGTCGTCACCGAACTGGGATGGGCAAAGGTGCGCACCTGGGGGCGAAAATTGAATTTGGCTCCCGACGCCTTCGCCCCCAATCCGATGTTCTCCTGATGCGACTTTCCGCTGCGCAGCACAATGTAAACCTGCGAATAGCGAACCAAACAAAAGCATCTTAACCATTTGCGAAATCCGCAATGAAAGGTGAACGGCATACCTTGCTGCCAAAGATAAGTGCGAGGAGCAGCGTCACCGTCAGCTGTGTGTGGCAGAAGAATATTATGTAGAGCAGATCGGGATTGGCTGGCGACTGCAGGAAGAGCCTGCCAAGAACAGAAGAAGAGTTAAAACGAGGAACACACCCCGGACTGGGTTCTAGGCACTTACATGGACACGTTGAGGAAGCACGTAAGCAGGAACTCGTTGTAGATGGCCATTGATATGAAGCGGCTCTCGTTGAACTCCGATGGCGCCTTTCTCACCATTATGCAGAGTCGCACGCCCCAAGCCAAGAATAATACCTCCACTGTGCAGCGGGGGAATGGAGAGAGAGGCCAAATGTTAGCTGGTAAGTTGGATCCTTTGTGCATTTGTTTGGTTTTTAACTTTTGGTTTTGGTTCGGCTTGAATTTTAATTAAAAACTTCAGTGCTTGACGTGTGCGCTTGCCCCGGCTGCCTAATTGAATGGCAATGCCTGCGAGCATTATAATTACATTATGTGTTATTTCGTGAAATATTACATCGCGTGCCCCGCCCCCATCCCGTCCACAACGCTAAGCACACAATTAAAATACGGAATACAAAAGTTCTACACTGCACTCAAATGCAAGTCAAATAAATACCTACAAATATGAAAAAATTCGCTGAATACTTTACAGAGCACAGCAGCAGAGAAGAGCAAAAACAAACACATAGTTCGTAAATTCAAATTAATGCATTTGTGCTGCAACTAAAATGAAGTTATTTAGAGAATGCTGCTGCAAATCCTCGTTAAAGTTTTTTAATAAAGTCAACTGCTGACAATACACATGCACTGCTCACATCTGTCTCTGTATGTGTCACGCTTCGTGACAGCAACTCTTTTTCTCTTTTAACTGTTTCCTTCCCGCCCCGCCTCTCGTTCATATTATATGACAGGTTCTTGCAGCTTACAAAAATTGGGGGCATCGTTCACGATATTTCAGCAACAAAATACAGACTGGCAAACTTAAGTAATTTAATACGTACGAGTATATAGTTGAAGAGTTTCAAATTTTGCAACTGAAATAAATTGTGTTTTAGTAAATGCTTTCGGCATTTAATTCAATTAAATTAGATCAACATTTTAGTTGCTGTCAATTGCTACTCTGATTTAAAATATGCTACTAAAAATGTTTAATGATTGATATTCCAAAGCAATTAAATGTTTGCTCTGCTTAATCAATATAAATTGTGTTTTAATTACATCTTTTCGCATCTCACTCACTTAAATTGGATCAAAGTTTTCGTTACTGCTCTGATTTTAAATATATGTATGATTGATATTCCGAAGTTGATGAATGTTTATTCCCCATAGTCAGTGGAAATTTTAATTCAACAACTTTCGGCATTTAATTTAATTGTATTAAATCAGAATTTTAGTTGCTAAAATATGCAGCAACTACACAAATTAGTAGAAAATGTTTTCTCCCCTTAATCAAGACAAAATCAATTAACAAGCGTTTAATAAAAGAGAAAATTGAAATGGTCCTCGAAATCATCGAGCAAAGCGCATCAACTAAACATCCGGTGAATAGCGAAATGTTGTACGGAATTTGGATGGCTTGCAATTTGTAAATAAGCTTCAGAGAGCCTGAAGAGCTGAATGCCATTCATGGCGATGCATCACTCACTGTGCTCCGAGCTGCACAAAAAGTGGCATTTAGCTGCCCTGGCAGCATATGGTTGCACGGACAGCGCCTGTGGCCTTCCGACTGGATTTGAGTTTAAGCCAAGAGGACATATGCAGTCTGTTGTCCTTTAGTCCGTTTCCCTGCTCTGCTCTGCTCTGCTCTGCTCTGCTCTGCTCTGTTGCCTGTTGCGTGTTGCCCTAGCGACATTGCCAGTCCAATATTTTTGCGCTTTATTCCATCTGTTTTTTACATTCTTCAGTGCGTATACATAACGTGGGAACCGATATATTGGCTGCTGTTATTTTTTACTGCATCGCTTTGAGGTAGGCATGTGAGCTTGAGCCAGGGCTTGCTTTTGAGTGGCTTCAAGACCAATCAAGTGAGCTTTTTGTGCCCCGTATTTCATATCTCTATCGCTTCATCTTGCCGTACTTACTCGAGGTGAATGTGTAGTCCCACCAATCGGTTTTGCATAAAAACGCTTTGAGATCATCAGCAGTGCGCCCGACGACAACATCCGGTGGCGATACCAAAGTCCGCACCAACAGGCAGGTACCAATCGCCCCGCAGATGATGCCCAATCGCTTGAGCAGCGCCGCATCCGTGATTTTGACAGCCTTTGCGGAGCGCACCCGGAATATCACCGAAATGCTGCACAAGATATACATATTACGATGGAAATCTAATCAAAGCAGAGCGCACACTGCTGCGGGAATGGGTCATGCAACTTACCGCCAGGTCTTCAGCATGAGTGCACCGTAGGTCAGGGAGAATCCAATTTCGCGCAGCCAAATGCGAGCGGTGCATGTATACAGATTTGGATTCGGATACATCACAATGTTCTGTGAGTGGGATGACAAGAGAAAATGCAAATAATTTAGTCGACGAAATGTTGTCCGGCCACTTAGAATTGCAAATTAGACGAGCATCTTTCCTGACAGACACAAACAGTGGACGACAATCGCCCACATTCAGTCCATAACTTAAACGAATATTTTAAGCTGTGTTTTTGTTAAGCGGTATTTTTTTATATATTGTGCGAGTACTAGGTCTGTGAATGTGTGTCTCAAATATTAATAAATCAAGACAGCAGCAGCAGCACTAACAATAGCTTCGGCCCATTCACTGAGCACATATTAAAAAATCATAAAGAGGGCCAAAACTGCCGCCTTGCCACAAAATGCTACCACTTGGCCCACATCGCTCCTCGGTTCGATTCGAGTCGAGTCGAGTCGAGTTGAATGTATCTTTTGGCCTTCAGCGGAGCTCAATCATTGTGTGTTGCCAAGTGGCAAACTTGACGCTTCAGATAAGTGCCACAATATATCTTTTGCCTTGTATTGTCTGCTGAGTGAGTGTGCGTGTGTGTGTGTGTTGAGCGATGAACTCTCGTTTAAAGTTCTTTATTTGGCCAGTTTGCCATTATTTTTCATCATGAACCATAAATCAATCAAATTAAATTGCGTAGAAATCGATTTGAATTCAGTATGGTCATTTTTAGATTTTGTGTGGCAGGGGGAATCTATTTTGCTTTTCCTACTCTTGAATTTGCGGCTTTCTCTGCCTGTTAGTTATGCAAATTGTGTTATATGATTGACATCGAGTCTGATCTAAAGCGATAAACGAATCCATTTTATCCCAAATAAATATGCCTACCTATAAATGATAGACAGTTCACACACACACACAAAAAGAGAACGACTTTGGCAAATAAAAATATTGTAATTTGGAAACTATTTGCCGCCGGAAGTAGAGGCTCAATGTTCTTCCTGACGCTGTGTGTGTATAGAATTGAAATTTAATAAATCAAAGCACAATTTGGAGAATTTTCGACCATTTTCGGTAAGCCTGTTAAGCTGTAATCCTGTTTCGAAAGCCCATTCCTTTACTTACAGCTTAAGGAACGAAAGGATGAATGATTAGCTTACCGTGCAGTAGATGAAGAACGCTCCCAGTGCAATGACCCGCAGCAAAGCCGGGCTGGCGGCACGAACAACCTGCAAATGTAAAATATGTATATGAGATTTGTTGAATGGAATATTTTGCTAGACTAGATTCATCTCTTTGTCAAAAGCCGAGCGTTGGGGGCACATAAAAGTGTTGTGCACGTGGCGCGGCTTAGTTTAAATTCAAATTAAAATTGTCTCATCTGCACAATTGCGCAAAGTACAAAGAGGTCAACTGCAGGACGAGGAGAGGCTAGCCGGAGGAGAACGGGATGTCCTGATGAGCTGGTGCTGGGTCTCTGTGTAGTCGCAGTCACACTTGGCGACTCTTTAGTGCCATTTAATTAGTTTGGAACGCGGAGACGAGCTGAGATAAGAATGAAACTCAACATGCTTGTCGACCTCGTCTCTCTTGCGTCTCTCTCGTCTCGTAGACACAAATGCGACAGAATCGCATTAGAAATGAAAACAGTTTAGTTGGCTGACTGCGCTGATTCGTCCGAGAATAGAGCAGATGGCGGGGTAAATCCCCCATGGGAAATGGAATAATTCACAATGCTTACATATAGTATAAAAGTAGCATAGGAGTTCCGCTCCTCTGTTCAGGAATGCGCTCGCTCGCATGGCAACGACAAAGTTCAAAACGGTTTAAAACTATACGCCAGAGACACTTGGTCTATGGAGTAACTTAATGAGTGCGCAAGTGAGACTGTCAGTGGATTGAACCGAGTGCAGTACACATAGAGAAAGAACTGCAGTGTAATTCTTCAAATTAAAAAAGGCACGTTGGTAAAATTTTAATTTTAATCTTAAGACTTAAGACGATGTTAAGACGATGTTAAGGCAAGACATTCCATGCTCATTGAAAAATTGCTGGAATATTATTCCTTAATTCATGCTTATGCACATAGAGAAATTTGCAATAACAATTTTTACGTACTTAAAATTAGAACTTTAAACCAGCGTTTTAAAGTAAGAAATTTAATCCTGATTCAAAAAAAATACTTATGTATATATTATTCTTGAATTATAGAATTCATGTTTATTCCCTTAAAGAACAAATTACAATAAAATTTTGAAACTCAAAAATTTAACGTTGTAACATTGCAAAAAGTTAAATAATACATGATTTTCAATCTTGAGTTGCAAAATTACTAACATATGATACAATTAAATTAAACAATAAAATATTGCTTAGTTGACTTTAGTTACTTTTGCAATTCTGACTGAAGAAGCTTGTTGTGGTTGAAACAATTTTTATTTAACCAAGAACTATTGTTGAATTTCGATCATGATTTACAAGAATTTTAAAATAAGAAATGCAACCCTGATTCGAAAAATGATTATTCTTTAATTATAGAATTAGGCATTCAATGAAATTTGTTTTTTTTTTTCAGTTCAATTTATTACTTATGCATTCCTCATTTAGCAAACTTTTTGTGAATTATTCTTGAATTTCGATCTTGATTTAAGAACTTTACTTTTAATAGGTTTTGGTGTTAATTCAAGAGACTCGAAAGTTTTTCTACCTGTGTAGACCTAGCAGGAAGTTGGTTGAAATCTGTGAATGTTTGCACTTTCCTTTATGCGCGACAATATCCGTTGCCGTCGAGGACTCCGACTCCGGCTCTGACTCTGACTCTGACAGTGAGTGCGATTGTGACACAGGAGATAGAGGCACGCAGCACGTACAATATTAACTTGAAACTAACAATGCTAAGCAGCTTAGCATCCCAATGACAGCAGCTTAGGTCGGCCTTGCGCAGGATCTAAGGCATTTAAGAGCCAGCCAGCTAGCTGGCCAGACAGACAGACAGACAGACAGACAGACAGACAGTCAGCCAGTCAGCACTCTGGCCACTCTGCCTCCGACCTTCGGCTTAGAATAAGTTGTGTTGCCATTTTAAAGGGAAAGTGAGAAAGTCCAGGGGAAGCACAACTCGAGTATTTTAGTCGGTCAGAGTTGTGGGTGTGTGCTTTGTGTGTTGTGGTCACTTACCTTGACTTGTTGATAGCGGAACGTGAACCAGGCGGCTGGGGGCAGCAGGCCAATGACAATGCAGGCCAATGCCAGGATGCTGGTGCGCATGGGCCAGTTGAGGGCCGCAATGCAGGGCGAGGCATCCTCACAGGAGTCGCAGCCCTCGGCGCACGGCAGACACTCGTACTCACTGTTGCTGTTGTAAGTGGAGTTCTTACCCTGCCAAGGGAGACGGACAATAATCAACATACATATTTAATGAGCGTTTTTGGTTAAGCGTTGGCAATTATTGAAACCACCTGACTCAGCGGTTGCTCCTGCCCGCTCTCGGCGTGATAATGGTAATTTATACCACAAAAACCTACCAGCATCAGCTTCTCGTACTCCTCCTCCAGCAGGCTGCCGTTGAAGAACTTGTGCTGTGACACAACGTCCGGAAAATAAAAGCCCTTGCGGCACAGGCATTTGTAGGAGCCACGGCGAAAGCCCAGTCCCATAATGGCCTCACACTGCAAAGGGAAGAGAGTGGAAGTGAAAGTGAAAGCAATTGACTGCTGATTGCTGTGTGTATATATTTTAAGTACCCACCATGGTGGTGCGCTGCTTGCACTTGTCGGTGCCGGCAAAGATATTCAGCGGTCGCTTTGTGCCCGGCGTGTGACGCTGCGGACACTGGTCGATGTCCACGCGCCTCAAGTCAATATCGATGCCAGATGTGCCTCTGAAAACGAGAGAGAGAGAGAGCGAAGAGAGCGATGCAGGGCGTTAAAAATTTATGTTATTAATTTGTCAGTTTAACAATCAACTGGGCGGCACTTAAGCCAAATGGCGCCATTTATAAAATCAATTCAATAAAACGTGCGTAGCGCCAGCGGCTGATATTTATATATACACACACACACACACACACAATATGAGTGTGCAGAGTCCATCTTGTTCATGGACACTGGCTAACATTGTTGTTGCTGGCTAACATTGTTGTTGCTGCAGCAAAAACATACAATAAATTCCGCCTATGATTACTGTGTGAATCGCAGCAGTGGACGATGACGACGAGGACGACGATGGCGACGGAAATGGAAGGGATAAGGGATAAAGACCATGCGGAAACTAACAAGCGTGTTATGGTTCCGCTTTCACAAATGGAAATGAACGCAAAAAATGAAGCCAGCAGAAACTAGTAGAAAATTATTTTCTTGTCCTTCCGCTGTCGTTTGGTCGGTTGGACAAAAGACAGTCGGACAGACGGGCAGGCCGGCCGGCTGCCTTGTCGTTTTACAAAGACATAAAGCCATGAAAAGGGTACAGTAAGCCGCCAAGCGACCCATTGACCCACTCCGCCGTCAGATATTCTATATGCTCTGATCTGGCGCTGGCATGGGCAGCTGGCAACACCCAATTACACGCATTCCTAAGCAGCCACGTCCCGTTTGCACCCCGCCCAGACAGATGTAGAAATTTTACGCATAATCCGAGACCCGTATTTCCATGCCCTGCGCACAGTGAGTCACAATTGCATTTCTCGGTATTACATGCCAATAAAAAAGGTGTTTTTCAAGTATAATTAAATTGAGCTGGAAATTAATTCAATTGGCTGTAAAGAGTGTTCAAAAACGAACATCAATTTTTTCATAATATTTATTTAAATCATATGCTGTTGCTACTGCATACTTTTCGGACCTTTTTCTATGCATAATCTAGCCAACTTTTAATCTACATTTTCTTAAGAAAGTTTCAGCCAATTTGTCCAATGTGTGTGTGTGTTTTTTGGGCTCAGCCATAAAACTTCACGCATCTCCGACTCCCAGACTGTCTGACATCAATTGGCAGACCTTTTTCTTTAATGTGCACACACACACACACACACACACTCCCCACATTGTGTGTGCCATGCTTATCCGGTCTCGAGTTTCGTCCGCCTGTCAGTTAATATTGACATATCAGTTTGTATTTATTTGATTGTTTCTGACAACTTATTGATTGCAAAAAAAGGGATATCGACTGGGCACAGGACGTAGCAGGACTACACAATGGCCATATTACATTATAATAATGATTATGTTAATTCTGCTGCAGTTGATCCCAACGCCTCGCCTTTGTGTATGGCCGTCGTTCCCGGGATCCCTTTTCCGCCATCGCCCTCCTCTTATTTGCTTGCCTTTTATTTGCTGTGGTTTCATTTTGTCAGCGCGCTGCGCTCGCCTTTTGTTGCCCCTGTTGTTGCTGTTGTTGTTGACAGTTTTGAAGATAATTTGTAAACGGATATCGAAAAATAAGCTTATCCTCCTGACCGACATCCAGCTATCTGTCCAAATGAATTTTGCTGCTGCGTCTCATATTGATTTATTAGTTTGCCGCCCTCAGCATTGACTGACTTCGTGTGTGTCTGTCGTGCCCGTCCGTTTAATAGCCTCCGTCCGTATTCGGCGCGCACGCATTGCTGATGCGGCAATGTGCTGTGCCCGGTGGCGTATACTTGATGCTCCTTTGATTAAGTGTCGCCCAATGCCTACAAATGAGCTGCCAATTAATCGTTTGTCGTCGTGAGATTTGTCCTGACCATTTCCATTTCCACTTCCAAATCGTTGCCGTCTGTGCCTGTTGATTTTCAATTTCGCAGCCGCAGTGGAGGTCGGAGTCGCTGGAGTCGTCGAGGCAGCTTTTCTCGAGTCGACTCAGTCTTGTTAGGACTACAACTGATTAGCATAATTGGTTTTCTTTGCGCTGCTTCAACAGGAAACTCTCTCATTCTTCCGCTATCGGGCCATCTAATTAAACGATAGCTGCAGCTGCTTCAAATCCAGCTGAAACTTTGGCCGATATCATTTGCACACTTCAGGGGTGAAGGAGCAATTGCTTGGCACAGCCTTTAAAGTAAATATTTGTCAATCCAAAATGCCGGAACATGCTACGAACTGTGTGGCAAACATTGTGTGTGCAACAAATACTTTGAAGCAGTCGAAGCACGTGCGAAGCTCTGGCTTACGGAATACTCCTACGTGCAGAGCTGGAATGCACTTTGCAGCTCACACATACGCACACTTTGATACAGATATTGCAGCACGTGCGCGTCATTTAAAAATGGCGACAGCTAATACGTATTACGTATACGCAATGTGTGGTATGTGACTACAGCTGTTGTTGTTGCCGTTGCCACTTTAGTGTTGGCGCGTATTTTGGTTATGGCCACAAAAACAACACGCACGCACGCCCGGAATCAGTTTGTAAATAACACGCCTGGTTAGATTTGTTGTCGCATTACACATTCGCCGTGTATGCGCTGCTCTATTTGCCAGTGGACAGCACACGGCTACCATCGCATCTGGGTTAGTGCTAATGTACGTAATCAGCTTTATGCCTGCAATTTTCACCTCAGTGTGAGCCAGCAAAATGCGCCAACATGCCCCAAATGTAATACCAAAATTACTGTGGCCAGAATTGAGGTCACATTAATGTCAAATTTTGCAGATGAACTTCATGTTTCATGTTAATACCTCAGCCAGCATTTATTACTGCCGAATGCTGTGTGGCATTATTATGTAACTAAAGTCTGTAATTTAACATTTAAGGGATTTGTATTTGCAATGCTCTACAAAATCAAATCCCTGAAGAATTTCTGCTTGTCGTGTTCTTACCAATATTTACTAATCACAATCACTTAAATAAAATATTTTATTTGCAATATTGTTTACTCTAAGCATCGATTTGTTTCTGGCAGATTGACTCTGCAATTCACTCACGAACGGAAATAAGAATTATTTACTATAAAAGCAACTTTTGTTTCTCGTGTTTAATTAAAAAATACAAATGTTTATTTTTGCATTTCAAGGCAACAAGAATAGAGTTGTAACTGTTCTGCTTGAAAAGAAAATGGAAATAATTGTTTCTGCTGCGAGAAATGCGAAATGACTTGCTGCTGTTATATTTGTAAGCCATCTGACCTTCGTATTGTCATTTAACTATTGATGATAGATTGAAATGCTGCACTTGGCATTTCAGGCAGTCAGCGGGAGCTGTTGTTGGTGTTGACATTGTCGTTGTCAATGCCGCTGCTGCAATGTAGCAATGTGGCAATATAGCTATGCTGCAATGTTGCATGTAATTGGCTGCCGACATGGCATTGACATTGTAGCAGCCACATGGAATCTCAATCGCCATGTTGCATGCACTTTGCGCTACATGATTGGCAGCATCTATCATGCTCACGGAATCCGATCCAACCTGGGTCAAAACGTTTCGTGTATTTGTACACTCAGATGTGTGTGCGTGCGTCAAGCAGTTGCAGTTGCATGCCCGGCTGACACAAATCCAGCTTGTAAACGGAGCGCAAATACGAGATGATGACTTGTAAGCAACTTGTGAGCAGACTGACTTGCGACTGTCGTGTAATCCATAATCATGTATATTCACAATATGCAACTCGACAGACTAACAAGCCAGTGTCCTCTCGTCCTTTTCTCCTTTCTCGCCCTCTCCGTCAGCTTGATTCTGCCTCAAAGGAATGCTTATTGCAATATTTGATATTTCCGTTTCCGTTTGCCTCATTATGCTGTGTCCCGCTTTGCACAACGGCGAGCACATAAGTAGTGGGTAAAACTTGTATGTAATGCAGGAAAAGTCAAATAAATACAACGCCAGGATTATTTGAATGCTCGTTCTCATATTCCCCATTTCGTTCAGCTCGCTGTTGTAATATTGAAAAATTTGTTGCACGCAGCGAACGCTAAGCGAAACTTAAATGAAATCAAATAAAATTATTGCCACAGCAGGCAGCCCAAAGCAATTCAGGCCAGACCAGGCTCAGCCAGAAGTCGTGTCCTTTCTCTTGCCGCACAGCGGGCGGTTAATGTGATTTGTGCCTTATATATTTGCGTTTTGCCTTTTTGCACATTTTGTGGGCTGAGTTCTGCCCATCTCCCATCTCCCAGTTTCTGCATTTTTTTTTTCAACTGCTAATGCCCATTTCGCTGCTGCCATCCAAAGTGCCAAATAATTTTTAATATTATTAAGTTAATGTTTGCCGCCGGTTAGCCGGTCTGTTGCCCCATTGTTCCTTTTGTCCTGCTGTCCATGGCCAGCATTTATCATGGTATAACGCAGCGTAATACATAAATTAAATCAATTAACAACTTTTCGCACTGCCTTGTTTCGCATCAACTTGCTCTTAGAGTCAGACTTAGCCGTTCCAGGCAGTTTGCCTGCTTTCCGCCAGTTAGCTGCCTCGACGTAAACAAATTAATTTTTCGGTCTGCTCCACAACTAATGGAATACTGATAGCAGCACATTATTAACACGACCCAACAAACACTTGCCCCTCAACGTTTGCTGGCATGCAGTGGCCACAGCCAACTTTTTGACTGCAATTTGAGCATTGCCCTTTCAGAAAGTTGGTCAACGATGCTGTGAAGTTGGCCACCGCGCATTGAAAAAACAAAATCAAGATTTAAGACAGCCATAAAATACTATTTCCTGTGAATTTTAAATCATGATTTTAGAGACGATCCTTTAAATGCATTTATGTAAGAGCAGAAACTGTAGTCATTTTAAGTTTTAAAATAAACATTATTTTATGAGGATTATAAAGTTTTTATCTTGGTCATTTATCATTATTTGTTATCATTATTTTTATTAAAATAAACCTCAGTTGCTCTTCTGCTACTTTCCGCAATAAAAAAAAACAAAAAATCATTGAAATTGAATTAATTAAGTAAATAAAAAACGAATATTCAATTCAACGCATTCCACAATAACAGAAAAATATTATTTTTGAGCAAAAAAATCATTATTTCTAATTTTGTTGTTATATAATATATAACTTAACTAATAATAACAATTTGTTGATAAATTATAAATTTGCAAATCACGGGAAAATTACATTATTAGAATCGCATAATTATTACTTTCATTATTTGCAGTTGCTGTGGAAAAGCATCTTCAATAATAAAATAGAGTAGTTTTTAATCGGATTTCACTCGCTTTACTAGCCCGTTCTTTCAATTTGTTTTTCCGCTGTTAGTTGCAGTAATAAATGAGTCTTGTTTTTGGCTCTGCCTCTGGCTGCGGCGGCTGCTGCTGCTGTTGCAGTTTGATGCCTCCGCTCATGGGCAAATGAACTAAGGGAAGTTGCAACGTTTCGACATTAATTTTGTTGCATCCGTCCATTAGACGGGCAAATTAATGTTGCCAGTAATTGCTGCCAGTTGCTAGACTTCCGTTTCAACGAGCCAGCCGGATAGAAAGTGGCCTCGCTCTGGGCCATAAACATGCTCACATATATAAGTGCATTTGAGTTTCTAATGTGCGAAATTTATGGGGCGTGCAAAGTCATTGAACATCAATTGGCGTCTATCTAGTCACGTGTGTGTGTGGAAGTTTTCCGCTCTTTATAATTGATTGCTTTTATTAAATACTACCTGCCACCCACCTGTAGAAAATTCTGACTGAGATTGCGTCTTTAACAGTCGCTGGGAGGCAGCAGGTGGCGAAGTTAATGAAATTTTCAATGCTTGGCCCGTTAAGTGCCTGGAACATGTTATAATTACGCAAGCCATTAGCCAAGTCGAGCGCAAAAGCTTTGCATTAAATTTCATTTTAGCCAGAATTTTTGCAAAAGATGCTGTTAGACGGAATGCTAACTCAGCTGTTGACGCTTCTTTTGGGACTTGTATTCGTAGCCGCTTCCGAAATTATACAACAACCAATAAATAAGGAAATATCTAGGTGGCAGCAGAACTTTTACCAGTCGCAATGTTCGTGAGCTGTGCGTTTACTTTCAATCAATTCAATACTCAATTTCCAATTCAAACTTTAACAGGGGAACAGCGTAAGCATTTCACAACAAAATCGAAGAAAAAACGAGAAGAAGGACGCAAGGTTTATCCTTGCTACTGCTATAAGCCCAAACCACAAAAAGCGGGGGCCACAACTCCAAGATATGAAAAGTATCTAACTGAGACCAACGATCTATTTATCTTGAATAAATAATTTGAATATTTTGTGGAGACGCTAATGAAATATGCTCACGGACAACTTTTCATTTTCCATTTTAAATTACAATCTGTTATAAACAACGATAAAAGAGAATTGAAAAACATTATTTATTTAGAAATTATGCTGCAAACTTGCAAAAATATTTTGCTAGTACTAAATGATATAATTATTCACGTACTCTATACGTAATCAGTCTGAAAATGTCAGTGGAAATGGACTATTGATTTTAATGCCAAGCTACAAGTAAATTTATATATAATTTAAATATGATTGGTCTATATGAGAAAATGAATTCTTGATCTATGACTTAGACTTATTTGAAAACACCATTACACAAAGTATTTTTATTGAAAAACTCATCATCCTCCGTAATTATTTCGATATCGAAGCTCATTAATAACTTTTACTCAAAGACACACAAATAATGTGTTGGCTATTTAGCGTCTTATCGCTTTGTGGTAATAATAACTTTATCAAAAGCCGCAGACTAAAAACAGCTTGTTGGCTTGTAGTTTTGTAGTTGATGTTGCTGTTTGTTTTTTTGTTGCTTGTTCTATGGTTGCCAAGTAATAATTACAAATTATGCATGAAACGAAGTGGAAATGCGGACAGCAACGTCGACTGGCTAATTGTGCAGAGCAATGTACAATGTGGCAGAGCCAGAATTGAGTGCCTTTTGCTGCATGCCGCATGCCGCATGCCCCAAACCTTCTGGCTTCGGCAATTGCCGCCCACGTTCGGTCGTAAACAGTGGAATGACTTTCAGCAGCCATTATGCAACATTGAGGCACTCAGTTTGATGTTGTAACTAACTGCTTGCTACAGCCAACGACATGAAGTTGTTGCTGTCGTCGATGTTCTCGTTCTCGCTCTTGTTGTTGTTGCTTTTGTGTTATGGCCTCGTTAATGCTAAAATCTGTTTTCTTAGTTTAGGCTGGCATTTCGGTTCACAAATATTTCTAATAAATTTGCCTAACACTCACAGCTGATTTCACAAATTTAATGAAATGCCGCATCCCCTTTTTCTATCGCTTCAGTACGACTAGATTAATTAAATATGGTCAAAAGTGCACGCTTCCCAAACCCAACCCCAAAGCAGCCCCCTCAGAAGGCGAAGCCGAAGCCAAAGCCAAGTGTTTTACGCAATTTATTGATTTGGTCAACCGTCTCGGGGGAAGATCAATGAAATTTTCATTAAACTGTGTAACTTATTTCGCGTTGCACGCGCTTCCTAAGAAGTCCATTCTGAGTTTTTCGCACAGTTTGCCAACTTTTCGCCTCAACATTCAATCGGAAAAGTTTTGAAAAGGCGAACTATGTCCGACAAAATAAAGGAAATGAGACGAACGAGAAAAATTAAAAATTTCACTAAAAGGCCCCGACGGAAGGCAAAAAGTGAACTGAAAGAGGTTTTTTTTGGGGGCGGACGATGGACGTCATAAAGTTTCATAAGAATGGCCGCTGTCCATGTTAACGTATTCCGTTTGTCGGTGTGCGTGAGAAAAATTTGCTAACAGCTTTCGAGGAAGGAAAAGTTACTTCTGATGCTGCACGTGCAGCCTTGTGGCACTCATTTCGCTGCGAGAAGCAACGATATTCAATTACTGACACTGTTTACAGCACTATTGTTGTTTCGCTGGGGCATGTGGCATGGTCGTGAGACAAAAGCCAAAGCAGTGCCACACCCAAAAATGTTGCTTACATTTCATTTTTAGCCATTCGAAGACTGCGACTGCGACTGTGACTGCGACTGTCGCTGACAGCTGAATGCAGCTCCACAACTGCAAAAAGAACAACTGCAGCAACTGCGAGTGTAGCAACAAAAAATTGCAGAAACAATAAAAACTAAGTACAACAACTTAGCAGGCCTCAAGCGAAATTGTTCGGCTAGCAAACACTCTCTAAGAAAAACAAACTTTTTGTTTTTTGTCAGCTATTTATTTGCACAGCTCATTAACTTAATATGAGAAGTTGTAGAAATAAAAATTGGCATATTGAAAGTCGTTGCTGAAGTGTTGCCTAATTTCGGGATGGGAAGAAAATTATTTGTACGGAGTAGAAACCCGAAAAAAACTTAAAGCTATTCAACACTTCTAGCGCAATTTTACTATAAATATCTAAAAGCAATATAAGTTTTCAAGTCTTCAAAACGCTCAAAAGAATAAAAAAATAAGTGAAAATATTTTATGTCAATTTTAAAATGAATATTTTCTATGCCTGATCTACCAATGTCAGAAATTTAGCACGAAATCACGGGTGTACTCTGCCTTATGCCATTACCAAGATGTCTCGCCCGTGGGCAAATTCTGTTGTTCGTTAGCACAATGCGTTACCAAGTTAATGATATTAAATGTGAAATTTCAAAACAGAAACTTCCTAACTTCCATAACAACACTTGTATAATTTTGGTTTTATTTAGGTATATTTGTTTTTTGGCAAGTTAGATTGAGCATATTTTATTTCGAGCACTTTCTTTTTTCAAGTTAAGTTTAATGTGTTACTTAAGGTATTTTTTGTCAGCCATTCAGAACAAACAGTTTTATCCATCTAAGTTAAAGTAATTTTTCAATCCAATTTTAAAATTGTCTAGCAATCGTTCAAAAATTCATTGCTTCCCTGCCCTACGACAAGTGGGGCATGCCCTTTGTTGTACATTTGTAATGTGTGCAGGGTATTAAATCTACAGAATAAAGTTGCACACTGGCGCTTTACAGGCCATTGCAGTTTCTCTGGGCGCTTTTTGTGCAAATTATTTATAGAATGGCTCTGTCTGGTTGTTGCCTGTGTTGTGCTGGGTTCTTGCAACACCCACAACCATATTGGCCTTTCCCCAGTGACTTCCCGCCAATTGTTTTTGACTTTGTGTGCTTCGACTTACTTGAAGTGATAGCTGCCATTCTCGTAGCCAAAGAAAGGGACCGTGTATGTCAGCATCCATATATTTCCGCCACCGCAGTCGTAATACGGTTTCGACCATCTGCCATCCTCGTACTTAACGGCCAGCGTGTCGACTTCGATGCGCTCCTCGGTGCGGTTCGAGTACAGATGAAAAGCTGAAAGCGGAAAGGGGGAACAGAGAATATGCTTTGAATATGGCTGTTCCATTGTGTCAGCTGCAAGTGTAATTGGTCGATAAATCAATATGAATTTAAAGGCGATCAGTGACAACTTTTTGCTAGACCTTCAGTCCCATTGTCTAGCTGACTGAATGTTCTAATGACTTTTTAAGTATAGTTTTGGGCGTGCCTCTGAGTGTGAAACTCGTTGAGTTAAGTTAAAAGCGGCAAAAGTCAAAGCAGATTCGAAAGCAGCTTCCGTCAATGACTTAAGCTAGCTTTCATGTAATAATGAAATCAAAGACTGCAAGTTCCGAAAAATATAAGACAATTTAAATTCCCATATATCACACATTTTTCTTTAAATCGAGTATTAAAGTTGATCGCAAATTATAGCAGAATAACTAAGATTTAAAGTTAAATTATATATGCTAGCAATGTATTCGACAGGGTTTTGGTTTATTAAATTGAAAAGTATCTGACAATGAAAGTTTACAAAATTCAATGTTATACTATTCAACAAAAATATTTCTGCAGTAATGCATTAACCATGTTCTGCTTTTGAAATGTAATCCTATCTGTAATTGCTAACCTTCAATTAAATATATATTCTTACTGAGCTGACTATTAAATCATGTATCTGACTTTTCTATTTTCGCTGCTGTCTATGGAACATCTGTTGCAGTGAATGGATTATTCATTAAGTATTCTCATTTTGAGTGATATGACTTTCTCTTTCCCTCAATTCTCAGTATGATTTAACAATGAATCAATATTTATTAATATACAGCTTAATTAGCTTGTTTGCTGCCCATTACGTCAGATGCATCGACAATCTTAGCAATGTATTTGACGCAGTTACATAAATTATAAATATTTACAATTGAAACATTCATGTTCATATTTGAATGGTCTGCAGTTCAAAAATTAATTCCTGCCACACCTCCTGCAACACATTTGACAAAACTTTGACCCTAATAACAGTTCACAGTTTTGCGGGAATCCAACAGCTGCAAATGAATTTTCAAATTGACATCGCGACTATAAAAGCGAAGCGCAGCCTTTGTTGGTTTAACAATGGCAATAGATTCGATGTTCAGGCTGATCAAACCCGCTCCGCTCACGGAGCGAGTGCGTTCTCGGGAGGGCAACATCTATATGTATCGGGCGATGAAGCTAATCGGCTGGATTCCTCCAAAGCAGGGAGTCTGGCGTTATGTCTACCTCTTCTGGACCTGTGTGCCGTTTGCCTTTGGCGTCTTCTATCTGCCAGTGGGCTTCATCATCAGCTACGCCAAGGAGTTCAAGAACTTCACGCCCGGCGAGTTTCTAACCTCGTTGCAAGTGGCAATCAATGTGTACGGCGCCTCCGTGAAGTCGACCATCACATATATTTTCCTGTGGCGTCTGCGGAAGACGGAGAATCTGCTGGACAGACTGGATGAGCGAATCACGAGTGATGCGGATCGCCAGAAGATACACGAGATGGTGGCACGTTGCAACTACGCCTTTCTGATCTACAGCTTCATCTACTGCGGCTATGCGGGCTCCACATTTCTGTCCTATGTGCTCAGTGGTCGACCGCCATGGTCTGTCTACAATCCGTTTGTGGACTGGCACGATGGCCTCGGCAGCTTGTGGATTCAGTCGATCTTTGAGTACATCACCATGTCCTTTGCGGTGCTGCAGGATCAGCTGTCGGACACGTATCCTTTAATGTTCATGATCATTTTCCGGGCGCACTTCGATGTTCTCAAAGACCATGTGCGCAATCTGCGCATGGATCCCACTAAGTCAGAGAAGGAAAACTACCAGGACCTTGTCAATTGCATCATGGATCACAAATTGATACTCAGGTTGGGTAATATAAACCTCACATGCTTTTTTTAATTCTTTCTTTGGCAGATCGTGCAATTTAATACGCCCCATCATTTCACGCACGATATTCGTTCAGTTTCTGCTGATTGGCTCCGTGCTGGGCTTGACTCTCATCAATGTGTTCTTCTTCTCGAACTTCTGGCGCGGTCTTGCCTCATTTATGTTCGTCATCACCATCCTGATGCAGACATTTCCCTTCTGCTATACCTGCAATTTGCTGATCGACGACTGCGACGACTTGGCCAACACCATTTTCCAGTCGAACTGGGCCGATGCAGAGCCGGGCTACAAATCCACGCTGGTCCACTTCATGCACCACGTGCAGCAGCCCATCATCTTCATTGCCGGCGGCATATTTCCCATCTCGATGAACAGCAACATCAGCGTGAGTTTGCAAACTATTTTTTTCTTTTTCTTTTTTTTATTTAGCTTTATTTATCGTAGTGCTAAAGTCATTAAATTATTAATTTTGGTACTAGTCAATAATTTTATAAGAAATAAAATTAAGCTAAAGTAAATATATAAATTTAACAATATTTGCCAATTACAAATTCATTCTTTATTGTCATACTTAAGACATATTCGTACTTTAAGCCTTGAATACTCTGACTACCTTCTATTCACCCTTGCAGGTGGCCAAGTTTGCCTTCAGCATCATCACCATAGTGCGGCAAATGAATCTCGCCGAGCAGTTTCAGTAAAATGCAAAATAGTGGATCCCCCTATGTGCCCCACTTTAGTCCTTTTCATCCTGTTTTATATTAACGCAAATTTCCATCTTTATTTATTACGGCCCAAATGTGCCTGGCGCGTGCCAAGTGCCCGTCTGCAATTGCCTCTGTTTTATAGAGCCAGCGACCCAGTAAAAAATCTACCCCAGCTAATATTCACACACACACACACGCACACTCGCTCTCTCTTGGCGACATTGTTTGTGGCTGGCATTTGCATAGAATCAGTATATGTTATAGTTTATCTCAGAAGATTTAGCTGATTTAGTTGCGCCTTGCGCAATTGCGATCCCCTAAAATGGCAATGGAAATGAAAAGCCGCAAGCCGACGGAACGGAATGGAATGGAACGGAAAGGAACCCGCCGACCGCCCCTCGTCCCGGGACCCTCCCCGCAAAGTGGGCAGTATCAAAAATTTTGCAAATTGTGTTAACAGACGGAAATTACAGCAGCAGCAGCAGCAGCAGCAACAACAAGAAATAATCAGAAGGCATAAAATGAGCAGACTGTAGAGACGCCTGAAGCATCGACAAGACGCATTTGGCGTGGGGCACGAAGCCACGAGGCATGCGGCATGCGGCATGGGGCATGGGGCACAACAGATCCGTAACGAATCCGGAGCATTCGCAGGAAGTACGTACATACATATTACTGTTTACATATTTTATGTGATTTTTATTTAAATTTTATGTTAAACACGTGACGGGGTAGACACAAAAAATATCATACGCTCACACACACACACACACACACACACACACAGAGCACACACACACTAATGTACTATGTGTACTGAGGCAGCCACAATGACGGCGGCAAGAATAACAATGGACAAGTCGCTGTGTTTGAAATAAAAACAAATATTATGACATATTTTTGCGGTTTACTTACCACACTCACACATGTGCAAACACACTCGCAAAATACACACACACACACTCACACACACTCATAGATGTGTGCACATATTTATTCGCATTGTCGTTAGATTTGCTCTCGACAATTGCTGTGCGCTGACAGCGATAGTGCAGCTAATTTCAGATTGCTTTTGAATTTATTGTCAATGGACTAAAGGCTTTAATAAAAATGAAAAGTAAATTGTTGTGCGAGTAAATTTATTCAATTTACTTGGTGATTATTTTCTTGATGAAATAAATTCATTTTTATATCTTGACAGTGCGTGGATATGATAGCAGAAATTCATAATCAGCACCGAAGAAGACAACATCAGAAAGAACCCAGCCGGCAATTTATTTTAACAAGCTTAGTAAAGCTACAAAATCGAGCCAGCATCTAACCTAATAACTTAAATAATACAACGAATGGAGTAGAAAGCAAAATTAGTTAATACTATACCCTGAATATTCTTCATTACTTCTAAATTAAATATTTCATGTTTTATCTATGTTAATAAAATAAAATTATCAATTCGGTCTTAATCATTTCAACTCACAAGTCGTTATCAGCAGTTAGGCTATTAAATGAATGATTAACTGATTAAATCAGAAAGACCAATATTCATATTTGTCATGCTATTTAAACGGAATTGTACAATTGCTTTTAAAATGAATAAAATCCATTAATTGATATGCACGGAAAATGTGTTAATTGCATTTTAATTGCGTTTGCTAGTTCACGTGCTGTGATTTTTATTTAAATACTTAATACATATTTTCGCACTTCAGAGGACTGCAAGTGAAATTGATGCAGATTTTTTGGCAATTATGGCTACATGATTTGCTTCATTGTGCAAGTCATATTTTTTTAAACGCCATTAAATAAATTGTGGCCATAATTATTAAATTTATTGCAATCACAGAAATGGGGGAAAAAAATATAAAATATAAAAAGAAATTGCAATTAAATGAAATTATTTATTTTTTGGCAATTCTCATGGCATTTGGATGGCGTCGATTAAAAAAACATTTGTAATTGAATCGAGTGCACCGCAAACATATAATCAAATTAATTGCACGTGAATTGCTCGCCAATTAATTGCGGTTACAAAATTATTCATGAATTTGTTCAGCTGACGTGAGGAAAATACTGCAAATTTAATAAAGTTTCCACCATTTGAAGGCATCGTCTATGCAGAAACTTCTGTGCCGTGCCACCAGAAAGTTTCCCCAGCCGCAAAGCTCTGGCAACTAAGGCGAAGGATGCAACTAAGGCAAGTTCAACTATGCAAATGCATATAAATTGAAAGTCAGCGACGGCATGCAGATATCCCAGAAGCGATGGCGACCTCAAGGCGCATTCTAACACGCTCGGCTTAGAGATGGCCAAGGAAGTGTCACGAGCAGCACGACTCAGTCACTGAACACCAAATCCAAGCGGATAATAAATAAATAAACAAATGCATATTTATTTTACAATTTGTGTTGGATTGACGGAGACTCGCGCATCTCATGTTTGTTCATGTTGTCCATTTAGGTTTGATTAGCCTTCTGACACGAGTCCTGTCATGCAGCACGCAATCATCGCTAGCCTACAGCACTAAAGTTGCCACAAACACACACACACACACACGTCGACGACCGTAAATCATAGTTCATAGCTGCGGTTATTCCGTGAGGCATCTTTCAACTTAGTTTTATGCAATCGGCAAAGTCGAGTCGAGTCGAGTCGAGGTCGCCGTTTTCCACAGATAAATGACTCGCTGTCAAATGGCGGTCTGCCCACACACACACACACACACACACTCACACACACAACCAAACACACTTACATACACTGAATCGGTTCGTTCATTATTTGAGCTACAAGAATAATATTTCGTCAGTTTTCTCTTCTTTTTTTGCCATCAATTTCAATATCCCTCGCACAAAAATCGTTCCCAATTTTTGGATCTCCCCCTAACAAACAAACGAGGCGAGCGAACGAACAAATGAATTTTTATCTGTGGCAAATAGTCGGCCGGGAAGAGCGCTTTGTTTGCCTCCCAAAACAGGCTGCAATTTGCCGTTTGCCCCGCTGCCAAAAACGGCATTAGTATGCATGGACTCAAACACTAGTATGTGTCTAGGCAAGGGGAGTACGGTCCGATCGGGGGGTACGAGTCCGGTTGGGGGCTTCGGGTAAAGTTCTCGGAACCTTGGCGTTAGCGTGTTTGTTTTCGATTCCGTTTGTCATTTGGAATTTGTATGTTTGTGCATCACATGCAATTTGTCGTGCAACCAGAGGCTACAAAAATCCAGAGCGCCGACCTCCTCGCTCGCTGCCTGCCTCGTAATAGCGTTTATCAAATGTGGAATGTATGTGCCTCGATACGAGTATATAAACGATATAGTGTTATTAGTTGGCTGGCAGTTGGCTGGAGCAAACAAGTCATTTGCATGCCAACAACTGCACCACACGCGGCGTATACGTAACCTTTAATTTGCAAATTATGCATATCGTCAATTGCGGCAGCTGTCAAACAAATTGAAGGATTGACAGTCGGGGAGTCAGAATATGCATAATTAAATGTAATTTCGTTACGTTTGCAGATTGTCAGTCGCATTTAATGCACCGATTGCCACATTGGCTGTTAATCCAACAATAAGCCCTCAAGCATATGTCGATTAAATATGCTGCGATTGCGACTCGCTTCTGTGAGTTTAATTGACTTGAATGAATATGAATACGAAGTGCGAACCGGAAATTGAAAGTGGCTGCCTGGCCAGGCATTCACAGCTACTGCGACATATGCATAAATTAAACAATTTCCTCGCCCTCTCACCCACTTTTTGTTTGGCGCGACGGCAGGTGCATAGAAATCAGGGCTAATTAGAAGAGGCGTTGCCAAGATTGGGACCCGTTCATTTACATTTTAAGTGGCATCGTTGTCTCGCAGTGTGCGGGCATTTTGCGTCTTCTTTATTTGCTTAATTGTTGGGCTGTGATAGAAATTTGGCCAACTGGCAAAGCTTGGCAATGATAAAGCAGCCGTAAAATATGCCCCATGAAATGGCATCGCAAGGACGACGCAATTAGGCAGCAGAAGCTAACTTTTATGGCCGGATCCTTGCGCCGAAATGTCCCCCGATGCTGTTGTTGTGCTGTCTGGACAGTGACTAATGAAGTCAGAGATTAAAGCACGCAGCAAATATAAATATTCAATGTAATACCCATGCCCACACTCACACTCACACTCATACTCATTTGGACGCATGACATCGCTATCGGCTCATAAATAAGCCGAGGACAGACCTCATTCACAAGTGGAGCATAAATCAGTTGGCACTTACATTTCAGGTACTGCTCGTTGCGCGCTATCACCTTCTCGGCATTCTTGCGAGCCAGAAAAAACCATTCGGATGTGTTGCCCAGGTAATGATACTCCATAGCCAGATCCTTGGCGAATATGGCGCCCAGATTGGGCGGCGGCAGGCGGTAGGCGAATGGACAAAAGAGTCCCGGCTGCGAAGGATGTTCATTCCAATCGAAACAATTGCCCGCTGCGAATATATCATCGTCGAACTCCACCATGGACAACACCGAGGCGTGCAGCAAATTGACATCCTCCTGCACCGAATGCGCTGTCGTCTTGAAGATCCTGCAATTGGAACAAGCAACCGGGTAGAGAATCAGAAAATGCAATTGAATTTACGGGCATGCTACAAGTCGCGCGGAAATTGCATTAACAATCCATGGCGAACACCATATAATAGGGATGCCAAAAGTGGCTCAGTAGTTCAGTCGGACAGGAATCGTCGGGTGAAAGGCATACGAGACTTATTATTGTTTGCCAGGCTGCCTCTCGGTTTGTTGGGCTGTCATTTATATTTTTATAACCGCTTGGCAACGTGAACTCTTCCCACACCGCCCCCTGCTGTCCCCATTACAGCGATTGCAACAACTGCTCTCGCCTCTCGCCTTTCGGCTCTCGGCTCCCGACTAGGGCACAAACACAAGTGCACTTATAGGCGCAGCGCATTATGCTGCTTCAAGCTGTGCTCAAGTGCGTTCCTTGCTTGCTGCCTGCCTGCCGGCTATGGCTATTGTGCCGTCTCAGCTCTCCGGCTGTAGCCAACTAGGTATATATGTATATAATATATGTGAGGAAATGAGAAAATTATGTTCAAGATATTGCCTTGAGTGGCGGACCTCCGGCTTGCCCACTCCTTTTATCGGAGGCCCCCTGGTCGGTGTTAATTAAAATGTCGCTTTAACATATTAGCTACATTGAGCATCAACAAGAACCTTGATGGATTTTCTACTGAATTCGCTTCATTTAATATTTATATAGATTCCAGCGAAAGCGCGTCTAACATAGAGAGGTTGGCACAGGATTCAGATGAAAATGAAAGTGCATATAAATATGCAAGCTGTTTGAGTGTTTCACTTGAATCTCTCATCTTACATTCTGATCGCAAAGTGCGAGAGAAATTAAATTAGTTGTAGCTAAGTAGTATTTTCAGAAACTTTAAACAAATAATTATTTGACAGTGTTGAAAAGCTTATATTAAAGCATAACATTAAGCCAGAATTAAGTAACATTTGAATGTTACTCGATCTTATTTATTCTTGCTGCTGTGTGGTTGAAAAGAAATTAAAATTTAAAAAATATTAAATATGTATGTATCAATTAGTGAATGTGTTTTCAATTATCCTTATCGTAAACGACATATTTATTTCACAATCTGAACAGACAGTTTGAAGTATGAGTTGCAGAGCTTACAGATTGAGTTATTAAACTCGACGGTTAAATATGTGCTACATTATGAAACAATTTCTAAATGTATATTCCATTAGTGGCTTAAAAATTCGGGATACCTGACAAGGTGAGCCTCATTATTCATTGTTATGCTTCATATCTCAAGAGATGTTAATGCTCATCCATTTTCACCTAGAGGTGTCCCGTGCTTCACATGCACAGCGATGTCCTTGGTGTTTGTTTGTTTGTCCACACATTAAGCTGGTTGGTTGACTTCATTTTCCAATAGACCGGATAAAGTCAACGCTTAACGCCCCACACAGAGGACTTTGCTGTGCATTTGACAAGTTCGCTAACTCGGGGCGTGGCACATTAATTAGTTGATTTACTCGAGGTTCATTTGTAAATGTCAGCGGCATTTTGTCAGTCGGCAAAACGGCAGTTGAATTGAGAGTTGGCCAGACCCCATCATGGCTCAAAAGTCGTTTGCAGACAAGCCGTCGAAAAAAGAAAGTCCAAACTTGAGGCTGGCTAATGATGATGATGGTGTTGCTGACTTTGCAAGTAATCTTGCGACAGCTACACCACTCACATGTGATTTACGGCCAGACAACTCGCTTGGGCAATTACTAATATGATAAGTATATAATGGATGTCTTCGCCTTGAATATCATGGCGCCAAAATGCTGAGCACTGCGGTCTATGTGTGGTTATGCAGTAGTCTCTTTAATTAGCTTTCCTCAAATAAGTGAACATAGTTTCTCCCTCTCCGTCGCTCCCCCCGCAAGCTGTTCTCGGTTCCCCAGCCAGACCACTTGAACTCTTAGTGTGCAAATTCTCAAAATGCGGCAATTTCGAAGAACTGCAACTGTGCAACTTACGCACAGCATTTGCTGTTCGTAAGTTGCACCCACCCATCCTCTTATGTGACGCCTCGCCAAAGTGTGTTAAAGACACTTTTGCTCGCTTAAGAGTTGAAAGGGTAAAAACAAGCAGAAAGCTGCTCCAGGTGCTTCAAGCCTTCAGGTAGTCGGGCGGACAGACATTCACACGATAGCTGCTCGGCAGGAGCTGAAGTTGTTGGTGCACTCATGAGTAAGTAACTCTGTAAGTAGAGTCGAGTGCAACCGCTCTGTTGTCCCACTGTGCGTGTGTATCTTGAGAAAAGAGCAAACAAAAACAACTAAAAGAACAGCTGGCATTCTGGGATACCGCAAATTAAATACCCTTGCTAACTGAAACACGACAAGGACCTTGCCAAACATAACAACCTTGTCGGCCCCAATTTAAGCGTTTAATTTAATTCAATTGTACAACATCTAATTCAATTTAAATAAATATATAAATAATTTAAATCTAAATGGATAAAATATATGTAATAAATTGAATTAAATATGTGTAAATATTTTTGTTTGCATTAAAATATAAAATATATGCTAATCGAGTTAAATGTTAAATACTGAAATAATGTTGATTCAAAACTTGCAATTCTCAATTCAAAATTGTAAGAAAAAATCAAATGAATAAACTTATAAATAGATTTAACTTGAATGGAATGAAACACACATATTTTTTAAAGGTTGCCCACATGGATAGTATTATGCATTGCGTTTAAATTTGTATATCGAGAACGGAAAACAAAATTGACTTTAAACCACATTTGTTGTTAACTGAATTAAAGTGAATCCTTTTTTGTAGCTAATTATATTGGATAATATAACATGTTTGAGTTTGTATATTTTTGAAAATTTTAGATTAATAATTTACGCATATGTCCAATCTTAACTTATTTACTATAAGATACCTTACTATTTCTTGTATTTCATAATCTTTATTTAATTTTAATAATTTCTTCAAATTCGACTGTTCATAGTCGAATTTAAGATAAATATAATAAAAATAAATAAATGTTAAGGAGACATCAAACATAAAATTTTAACTTTATTTGTCATATTAAATTAAAAATAAGAAGAATAAAGAAAAATGTCTTTTATTATTTGTCCCATAGATGTATGTATTTGGTACTAATTTATTTTATAACAATAGCTTCTTCTAAATGGAAGATAACTCTGTGTAACCGCAGTCATAGTTGTTCTTCGCGTCGGTTTATTTCTCTTCTCCACACTTCATAAGGAAGTGTATACGATGAGAGCGTCTGCTCACAATTCAGCAGAAAGAAGTATAGAAACACTAGCACACACTGAGAGTATTAATGTGGCGGAGTGAGAATTTTTAATGACCAGATTACGTGTTCGTGTTACGGTGTATGTGTGTGTGGGAGGGAATGTGTGTGTGTGTGAGAGAGTGTGGTGATAATTACATAAAGTTGCCACAACTTTTGTTGTTTGTTGTATACACTTGAAGCCGCTGACATTTAATTAAAAATCATTGACCAAGGCCGAGAGAAGATGCTACCTAATAACAACGCTTGTCTGTCATGCCTCAAGTCTTCCTATTGCCCCACTTACCACACACACTTATGTATGTGTGTGCGTGCGTGTGTGCGTTTGTTGCGTGTTGCCTGTGAGTTGTGTGAATCTCCATGACAGTCAAAGCGGCGCCTAAGCCGCTGTGAGCCGCGGGCCAGGCAGCTTATTTCTTTTGCATATGGTGTCCGCCCTTCCCCAGTGGGATGTGAAATACATATTACAAACTTGTAAAAGTCGGGGATAAGTAGAGGCAAGTAAGAAACAAATAACAAAGTGAACAAACAGTAGGTGGAGCAGCGGCCGAAGTCGACGCCGAAGCAGCATCAGAGCTGGCTTTTAAGCCGCTTTTTATTTGACTTGCGAAGGCTGACACGCAGCTGACACACAGGATCTGACTGAACTGGTCCCCGAGTATTGGCGAGTATAATTTACAAATACCAATTTGCCTTAAAGCCGATGACAAGGCCGTCCCATCCCGACAGCGTCCCGAGTAGCGAGCAGCACTAAAGATTGATTTGTTTTTGGGGAACAACAAATAACAAATATCATTAAATTAATTCGAAAACATATACTTTGGCATTTTGTGCGTCAAAACCAATTAATTATGCACGAAAATCGAGTTAAAAGCGAAATTGGCAAATTAAATTCTCATTGCGGCACCTAAGAAAAAGGTCTAAGTGAAAAGGAAAAGAAAATGGAAAAGCAAGAACAACATCGGGGAGGTCCAATCGACGGGACTGCAGGCCATTTTCAGCATGCAAATACAAACTTCAACTTCCACAAGGCCACTAACTCGTTGGCCGTCGTGTCCTTCGGCATTATTCGAGCACCTCACTTTGTGTGTGTGACTGTTGTGTGGGTGTTCTGTCGACGTCTTAATTGAATGCGAAAATGTTCCACTTTAATTATTCAAAGCACACCGTTGCGCTTGTTGGCCCACAACGCATGCCGAACTCCCTGCAAATCATCACGGAACGGGTTGAGGGGAAGCGAAATAGCATCGGGGTGTTGAAATTGCTTGAATGTATTTCGTTGTCGACCTTTTGCCAAGGCACATCGCCTTTGTCCCAACTTGTTTGGCTTTTGTTGGCCAGCTTCAGCTTTCTTCTGGGGCAGGTCAATGTTTATTCTGTCGCTCGTTTTTTAATGGCCCATAAGCAGCAATTTTAATTAGGCCATAATTAAATGATCAAACACAAAATGCCAGCCATGTGCCGATAAAACTCTATCTGATTGAAATGTGATTCAATGCTAATTGCTTTTCCCCCATTCCAGGCGAGGCAAGTTTTAAATTTGAGATCGCTGGATGAGATGGATATGGAAATCGTGCGATGCTAATGGAAACTTCAAAAAGCCATAAAACGCACTCAAAGAGATTAACGAATTTAGTTAATTTATTTGTCTGCATTTTCTTCATCACTAAAATCGACATTTAATGCTGATTTTCACTTAATTATAAAGGTCGTTTGCAACAACAAATTGCGAATTGACAGATTAATTTCGAAAAAAAAAACAAAGAAAAGAAATGAAGAACAATAAATGTATATGACTAATTTCGCTGGAATATTAACGCGATTGGGGCATACAATTTCGCATTAAATTAAAGAATAGCCAACATACATTAAAAATATAAGCAATCCTAATTAAAGAATAAACCAAATAAATTAAAAACATTAAATTTATATGACTAATTTCGATATGAAATACTGTACATAAAGAATAAGTGAAACAAAAAGTCAAAACAAGTAAGACACTACAGTTGAGAGTGCTCGACCAACGTCGATCTGCTGAAGTACCAGGCGAACATAATCGAGTAGCAAGTGGATTAGCCAAAATTTTAAATTTCAGAAGCGGGATTTTCAAATTTGAATTTTTTGCTAATCTACTTGATACTTGAATATGTTCACCTGGTACTTCAGCAAATCGACGTTGATTTTGGGAAGGAATTTCGTCGTTAATATTCAAGTATTTTATTAAAATTCAAGTTTGAAAAACCCGCCCAGCTTCCGAAATTTTAATTTTTTGGCAAATCTATCTGCTGTAAATTTGTTATCGCTATGTCTTATAGTCTCTGAGATCTTGGTGTTCATACAGACAGACAGACGGACAGACTGACAGATGGGCAGACGGACATGGCTATATCATCTCAGCTATTGTTCAAGAATATATGTACTCTATGCGGTCGGAGATGGCTCCTTCTGCCTGTTACATACATTTTCTGTTCTTCTATCCTATGGGTAGCGGGAATAATAATAAATTGACATAATTTACTTATAATAATATCATTTGGTAATGAATGTATTTGAATCACAGTTTGATGAATGTTTCGATTATCTATTTTTGTAATTTCTATAATTAACCTGAACCAACATTTAAAGTCGGCTCAAAGCTTCTGTGGTTTTCAATGCTTTTAGGGGCAACCTGCCCATCGTGACCTTTTCCCTAATATGTCAAATATGGATACCCCTTATTAGCTGTACAATATGTGTTCAATTAGCCAGAGGGTAAGGGGAATTTAATTAATTAAAAATTGTTTGGCGTGTTCAATTGGCCCGAGGTAGTCAAAGGATGTTGAGGAGGATGCCACACGCTCGTGGCGCGAAACAAATGACTAAATGAATCGGAGGCGGGATTAAGTAGGCAACGGCAGTTGCTGTTGACATGTTTATGCAAGCCACAAACACACACACACACACACACGCCCGCTCACTCCCACTCACACGCCCATATTGTGTTGCTTTCATATTTCTTTTGTGTTTGGCTTTTTGAAAAATGTTTTTTTGATTTAGTCCGTTAATTGCTTTCAAGTTGGTAACTTCTTTGCTCGCGCCTGATGATTATTATTGCTGCGGCGGAACAACGCAAAAACTTGGCAGGCATTTTCGGGCAAAAAGTTTCTTTTGATTTTCTTTAGTCCCCCCACCAGCTCCCATCCACAACAGAGCAGACCAAGCCAGACTGAGGCAGCAAACACGCAGCCCGGTCATAATGAGCCGACTGTGGCAACTGTGGCTCTCCCTGCGGAGCAGAGGAAAGTTACGGGGAAACTTTGCTGCCACAATGCGGCGCATGACTATGATTTTTCGACTTGTCCTGGCCGCTCGCTTCATTGCGGATTAACTGCAAAAAGGCGGCAGCAGCGTTTTTATTGCGTAAAAATAGACTGGCCTCCGGTTTTGGCTTAAATGTTCCGCATACGCCAAGTGGCGACTTGGGCTCGGTCGACAAGTTTGTTAAGCTGTTTAGTTATGGCAACATGTGTTGCAACAGCAACAGCAACAGCGACAGCCACAACAACAGCACCATTGAGACAGCTTGATGCATGAGAAGATGGAACAGTTGATGAGAGGTCTGAGTGTGGAGCACGCTTGATGTTGATGCATGCAACAAAAGCCATAACATTTACACTTGCAATTGTATCCGAAAAGTCAAAGTCAGATGCGCTCACAAAAGCTAACCGCCTGGAAAAAGGCCGCGGCACAGTTGAGTGGCTAGGAGCTTAGTGGTGGAAGTCGCCACAGTAACCGCAGTGAACGCGCCACGCTGCTGCATGTTGCACGTTCCCGTCAGTTGCACTTGTGTTGCGCAAGTATTGTTGCACAGCTCAGCAGCAATTCCGTAGTGCGAAGAGCGGGCGCCGCGCAGCCATTTGAAATTCACATTAGGAATGTTTTGTGCGAAATGAAAACAATTTCCATTTTGTTGCTGCCACTGCTGCTGCTGCTGCTGCTGCTGCTACTGTTGCGACTGTTGCTGCCACTGTTGTGGCACAGTGAAAAAGAGCACCGCAACAACGCAGTCTGTTAAGCTGAGCAACCAGCCAAGGGAGCCGGATCGGAACGGATGCGGATGCGGATGCCCTTGGTTGATGTGGCATGAGGCAACAGACGGGCGCGTTATTAGCACAACCCGTGGCGCAGCGCCAAATCAAGCGGCACGAGAAGCCAAAGCAAACGCGGATGTTAGCCACGTGCCCACAGTTGAGTATCTGTACAGTACAGTAAACACTCTCTTTTGAGAACCCTCTTCCATCTGTGCAACACTCGTCTGAACAATGGGAAATATTTCAGTTTTTCTACAATCCAAAACTTTAAAGTATTTTAAATAATTTTAGTAGCACCAAAATTATACAAAATTGTATCGATTTGATTGTTCGATTCCAAGAATATTTATTTTTTTTATCCGTTTTTTATTTATGTTTCTCTCATTGCATAGTTGACCACTAAAAGTCCACATTGAAAAAATTAATGTTATTAAATTACGATTACGAAATAAAAAATATTAAATTATAAGATACTTTACATTTTAAATTACTCTATATTAAATTATAAGATACTTTACATTTTAAATTACTCAATATTTTAAATTAAACACAGCAAATACACAAAATTGTAAATTATTAATTTAAAAATTACAAATTTAAAAGTGACATTAAATTCAAAAGAATTTAAAATATATTTTGTACCATTAAAAACTACACAAAATAGTCTTCTTTTACAACGTAAATTTGGTCTGCATCTAATACTTGACGGTCCGATCAATATTGGTTAAACTCACTGTATCCATTTTTATCGCGAGCTGCATCTCTAGCTGTATCTGTATCTCAATCTGTGCATCTGTGTGCGAGTCCCCTTTGTCTCGACGCGTTGCTCGCACTGTCCGCACTTGCATATTTATTTGTTTGCTCTGGCAAACTTTGAAGGATGTTGACAATGACATGGGCACAACTGCGCTAAAAGGCGCGGGGGATGCGGAGGGAGGTGGAAGCTGATGTTGGAATCGGTTTTGACCTTGTTGTTGTCATGTCAGCGTCGCCATCTTTGCAGCTCGCGCCAAAGTCGCGTTTTATTGCCACAGGCAATTGCACGACGCGTCGTTGTTGTTGATGTTGATGTTGCCGTTGCCGTTGCCGTTGCATGCACATCGCTTATGCAGATTTCGATTTGTGTGGCAAATAAATACGCGCAACGAGAGACGCGAAACGCGAAACGAAACGCGGCAAGGCAATATGAGCTTTTTGAGGCTAGGCAAGAATATTGCAAGACAAATTGAAAACGATTGAACAACAGGCGATTTGTATGCATCATCCTCTGACGGCGAACTTTAAGTGCAAAAGAAATGAAGGAAACCGAATCGCGGGGAAATGTTCTGGGAGATGTGCCGCTGCCACCAAAAAACATAAAAGGCAGCTTCAACTTTGACGTCCCGACAAAAGAGCAACAAGAACAGCAAAAGCAACAGTGGCTGCAACAACAACAACAACAATGGCATGACAAACAACAAGCAACCGGAAACTCAATTTCAGTTAAGTCGTACAGCCAAAGGAATGGAATGGTAAGATTGTCGGAGGAGGAAGCTTTTCAGAGGAAAGGCAACACTTCAGCTCAAGCTCGACGACAACACATTTAAGTACTTAAAAGTTTTCCCAACTCTTTTCTGCGCGTTTTCAACGCTTTGTTCTGGGCTTCAAGGTGTGTGTGTTTGGATGTGTGTGTGAGTCCATGTTCTTAGCTGTTTCTTTTTGGCCAAGTTGGCTGACTGCGAACACTTCTGCGGCGCTAACGGAAACTAGAAGAAAAGTGGCCAAGGCAAGAAAACAATTGAAGCTCGTAATTTCGACTTGAATTGATATTGTTTTTCCTGCCTTTGCCTGCTTCCCTCTGTCCCACTGTCCTTTGCTCTTTTGCCACCTTCTGTTTCCTACTTTTTTTGCCAGTGCTTCTTCCCCCCACTTCTGTTTGGTTCTGCTTTGTTTTGTTTTGCTTTGCTAACTGTTCTTGTTTTTGTTTGCGTAACAAATAAACGGAAATGCTTAGACACAAAAACTGAACGCCAGCAACAATACCAGGCAACAACGATAACAATGTATCACAAAACAATAACTTCAATTAGTTTGTCGGTACGTGTATTCAACTAAACATCGGCCGCACCGTGGTGCCCAAAGGGCAAAAGTGGGTAGCTTTAATTAACACCTGAAATATATGTATTTTAAGCTACAATTAGTCTGCGATAATTTACAACATTTAATTGGACAATTATTTGAAATTCTTGGAAATTTGAAACTCATAGAAAAATTTTATTTTAAAATAATAAAATGACATTTAAATCAAAGCTTATGAATTTTATTGATTTTATTTTACCCTTCTTCAAAATATTTATAATAATGAAAATTTATTTTTAGAGTAGCATTTCACATATATTTAAATCTAGTTTACAGCATTAGAACATTTTCGGAAATCTGGAGAATTATAATTTGTAGAAAATCGTTGTTTTTTTTTTAATATCAAAATGGAATTTATTAAAGATCGATATTTTACTCTTAAACATTTGTTAAAAATATTTATTTTAGCTTAGGTATATTGTTAGAGTTATAGAATTAATCATACTTTCAAATGGTTTCAAATATTTTGTTTAAGTATTTTAATCTAAAATTATTCTGTGAGATTTGATAATTACTTTAAATTCTTGGAGAGTTGAATTTAATGGTGGTATGTCTTTTTAAATGATCAAAATGGTTGATTCGAATTGATCGTTTTACCATCATGCAATATTTTTTAAATATTTATAGTATTAAATGTATATTATTAAAGTGACACTTAACAAAAATGCAGAAATTTCTAGTTTGTGTGTTAATTGTATTTGAAATTCAAATGGCATGTTAAACCTTAGCAAATACTTGATATTATTTACATTTATTATAAGAATGTCACTTCATTCAAACTTTAACTTGTAAAATTTGTTTTTAATATAAAATCTGTGTTAATTTAAGGATATTTTGAATCACTGTGCAACGCCTCCAAACGCTGTCTGGCTCCGTAATCACGCTTGTCTACGCCGGATGCTTTGCAGCCGTTGGCTCTCTACACGTATATCTCATATCTCCGGCAACATTTGCGGGGTGCGATTTCCCTAGTTTGCCCTTAGAAGAAACTTTTGAATGCCGCGTGGGCGGGCAGGAAGTCCTTGATTATGTTTGCACATGAAATAAATTGCGTTGGCGACCTATCGAGAACTGATTAAAATAACTGATGAATATCCACGAGTATTATGAACAAGGGATTTCAAATTTACCCCCTCTCCATTTGGGGCCAAAGCGAATAAATCAGAGTGGCCCGGCTCCCAGTTTCTACAGCTGGCGCATGACAGCCTTGGGCATTAATATACGTCAATAGAACTACGCTATAATATAGTATCAGCAACAACTCCCGGGGGCAACATTTTACGCACAACACGAAGTACGCACAGCACATAACACACAACGCACAACAAATACGGGTATTCAGTCGTAATGAAAACAAACGTCTAACATATGACACTAAATGCAATAATGTTGATCCTGTTCAAAGCCAGGACACAATTTAATTTATTGACATTTGACGTTAGCGACAGCACTTTGCCATTTTATTGCTCTCAGGCCAATCGATTCTGGTTGACGCTCTTGTTGCTGTCCCTGAAGCCTCTGTCCTGGGCCATTGCTCGCGATACACTTAATTTGTCATGTTGTCTGCGTGGTTAATTGTTTATTTGTGTTTTATTGACAGGCAGCAAATGTACATTAAATTTGTCAGCTTGTCTTAGCAGGACACTCTGTGTACTTCTGCCGGGGCTATTATGTTTTTGTCACGTATAATGTAACGTCTTTCTAGAATGAGACATTCTTGAGTTTCGACTTCTTTTAAATTACGTGTAAATCTATTGTCAGGAAATTCTATTCTATTTGCTACGAGTTCTAAGTATACTCTGAACCATTAGGTAATTACACAGATGTTTCAATTTCGATTCAAGATAATCTTCTGTTAGGGTATTTAAATATCGTTACCTCTGCGAAAATTGTATTTTTTCCTGTTCTTCCGGTATTTTCTGTTGTTTGTATGGACCGGCTTTTAATAAATTACTTTTACTTTGGCCGAACAAATGACCATGATTTGAGCGTCCTCTAATCAATGCTATTGGACTCACGTTGATTCTCATCGTTAGGGAAACGCTCTTATCGCCACTGGAAAATTATGTAGCAACAATCAAGGCAAGTCGAAGAAGAAAAAAAGATGTGAATGCATGACTTTCCTTCAGCTGACATTCTTCTTCCTTCCATATATTTCCGTCTCTTTCGTTTTTTTTTAATATTGCTTCGAGTCAGAAACGAAGCTAACCAAACCCAAGGAGAAAAAAGTTCAAGCACTTTTTCACAGAGACATAAATTCAATGTCCAATGTCTGCACACATACATCTTTATCGTCACACACATTTACAATTAAAGCCAAATGCAGGTGGCTACGGCAAAAGCCCTGCCAAGTAATGGACAGTAGCAGGACATATGCGTCCTGTCTGCGTCTGTGTCTGTGTCTATGTCCGGGTAGCTGAAAGTTTCGTGTTTATTGTGGCTGAATGCCCAAAAGAGACGAACAAATGTCGCCTCAACGTTACTGCTGGTTGGCGGCACAAGAGTGCCAGCTGATATTGGACTGGAGGTAGATATGGCGGGCATTCAGGGGGACCGAGGAAAATGGCATGTCCTTGAGATTGTCAAAGAGCCAGAATACGCCTGGAATCGTTGGTGAAATGAACAAAAAACTAAACGCACACACAGCGACAGCTGCAAATTCCTAGAAAAACCAGAAGAATTGCCATTGTTGCGGTTGTCAAAGTAAATCAAAGCCCTTGGCCCATGACGTGCGTTTGCTTTCGTTTTGGCCAACTTTACTTTTTTGCCTGGCCAATGGCCATCCACTCAGCTCAGTTTTCAGCATTCAGCTCTCAGCGCTCAGCTCTCGGTTTCTGTTACAGTTCAGCTAAGTAATTGAACTTTTATCAAAATTGTAGTCCTCTTCGCAGAGCCAATGACAACGCCAATGTAACTTGAACATGAGCAGTTCCTAATAGAGCAAATAACGACGAATTATTATCTATACTATATGTATGTGCGGATGTACCACATATACTTAACTAACTTAAATATATAAACAACTAATTACTTATCTTTGTGCTTCTGCTTAATTGTCCAAAAACTAACTTTTCTTCTAATTAACTTTTTCCCGATTTGTTTGCCCCACTTTGCCAATCTGCTAAATGCTAAATGTTGTGCAAACCAGCTTCCACCCAAAAGCTTGTTGCTCATTTAATGCAGCAACGGGATACTTTAATTCGGATTGTACTTATCAACATTCTGCACAATCCGCAGCAAATATTATCACAAAAATAACTTTGTTTTTTCCTTATGGATTTTGAAAATAATATTTATCAATTTGATAACAATATACAAATATTTAAAAAGCTTTGCTTGCTAAATTCTGTATTATATAAATTATAAATCATGATTTTTAAATGGATATCATCATAAGAAAAGCACAACATAAGATAAAATAAAAAAATGACTTTAAAATTAAATGATTTTAATACCCGCTACCCATAGGGTAGAAGGGTCGAATGAAAAACAAGGAAGTTATTAAAGAATCAATTTTATATGGAAAATTCACTTGCAGCTGCCCGCGCTTTGTTTGTTTAGTTGACAGTGTGACCATAACGGTGTTGTGGATTTTTATTCGCTATTTTCAAATATATACAAAAAAACAAGTTTTAGTATATTTGGTATATTTTTTGTTAAAATATCATTTAAATTTTTTGTTTTCTTTCGGAATGGGTTACGGTCGAGCACTCTCGACTGTAGCTTTCTTACTTGTTATAGTAGAATTTGTAAATAAAACCTCAATTAAAAATCATTTATAGATATAAATAATGTAAATAAACAGAGGGTTTCTAAGGGTCATGAAATAAATCATTAAAAAATCGTATTATCGTCCAACCGATTATTAAAATGTTCAATATTTAATTCCGTCGAATTACAAAATATTTGTTCATAGAAAATATGTGAATGTTTGTCGCACAACAAAGGACAAACTTACCAAAACTCTAACCTGATATATTTGTTTTAAACTTAACCGAAATACAAATGTACATTCAATTTCAATTTATAAATTGTATATACATTTTTAAGTGTCAAAAATAATCCCAAGATAAATCTTAAATATAGATATAAATTTATTGTCGAAATACTGGCAGATTTTTATACCCGCTACCCATAGGGTAGAAGGGTATTATGACTTAGTGCCAACAGAAAATGTATGTAACAGGCAGAAGGAGGCATCTCCGACCCCATAAAGTATATATATTCTTGATCAGCGTCAACAGCCGAGATGATATAGCCATGTCCGTCTGTCCGTCTGTCCGTCTGTCCGTCTGTCTGTCCGTATGAACACCTGGATCTCAGAGACTATAAGACATAGAGACACAAAATTTGGCAAAAAGTTTCCTTCATACCCTACGCAGATCAAGTTTATTTCAAAAGTTGGATGCCACGCCCCCTTCGCCCACAATAAGCATTAATCTAGAAAAAGTCAAGTTTTTTTTTTAGTAAATCGCGTATAACTCCAAAAGTTCTTGGTGTAATGATGTGTAATTTGGTAGCCCATCTGCGCTTGACACTCTTAATATACCCTGTAATTTTGGTACAAATCGGATAAGTAGAACAAAAGTTATTCGTGAAACTATTTATCAAAATTTTTGTGCCCAGTGCATATGGACGTATTAAGTGTGTGAATGACCTAGAGATATCAAATTTGGTGACAGTATTCGTGTAGGTCTTACGCAGATCAAGTTTGTTTTAGATTTTTGCCACGCCCCTTTCCGCCCCCAGAAACTGTAAAAGCCGTAATAATAGACCTAGAGCATTGAATTTTGGTATGCATAATAACAATTTTATTCTCAATAATTCCTGTGAATTTGGTTGAGATCGAGTGAAAAACAAGGAAGTTATTAAAGAATCAATTTTATATGCAAAATTCAGTTGCAGTTGCCCGCGCTTTGTTTGTTTAGTTGACAGTGTGACCATAACAGTGTTGTGGATTTTTATTCGCTATTTTCAAATATATACAAACAAAACACAAAATTCAGTATATTTTTGGTATATTTGTTGTTAAAATACCATTAAAATTTTTTTTTTCTCTCGAAATGGGTTGCGGGTATCATACGGTCGAGCACTCTCGACTGTAGCTTTCTCACTTGTTAGAATGTGAATTTCAACGAAATTTTGTGTTTATACTAAATATGTAAATATGAAAACTTTAAATACGAAAAAAAACATACGACAAAATAATCAAAACTCTCTGCTGATATATTTGTTTATAACTCAATTGAAACGTATCTATAAATAATAATTTATAAATTGTATATATCATGAAGAGAATTTTTAATATATTGATTTTTGATCCAAATGTGTACTTATAAAATTCGTGACTAAACAAAATATGTAAATATGAAAAGTGTATAAAGGACAAACAACAAACCAAAGCTCTCTGCAGTAATATTTGCATTTGCGATTAAGGCTCAAAATATCGGCACTTGGATCATAGCATAGGCCACTTGACTCGCTCGCAATCCATGCCCAAATATATAGTATATGCCAACAATCCAGCAATTTGCCTGGCCAGTGGCCATTCCATTTGGCTGCACACTGGACCAACAGTTGCCGCTGGCCAAGTTTCGATTGGAAAAGTTTGTCATGTGAATAATAAGTCGGGCTGTCTGTGTGTTTGTGTGCGGAGGAAGTTTGACTTTTGACTCACCTGGTCAGCATATTGGCCCGATTGACGGCCACCTCAGCCTCGACACGAAATCGATCCTGGGCGTAGCGGTCGACCACGCCCTCGCCGAGATTGAGCGAGGTGCCGGCCACGCAGTTGGAGCCCATCAAGTGCTGTTGTTCGATATATTGTAGGAACTTGGAGACCAAGTCAATTTTGCTATCGCGCGCATTAATCACGTCGGCGGTTATCTGATTGGAATCAACGCTATCGCCATCGGGGTCGCTCTCCACATCGCCAATCACCAGCTGCTTGCTGTTGTCATCGATTAGCACCTCGGGCGGATAGCCATCGTCCATGGTCACCTCGGAAGTGTCCTGCACGGCGTCGCTCTCCGCTTCGGCATCCGCTTCCGACTCGGACTCGGACTCGTAGTTGAAATTAATCTGCTTCATCTCGATGCCCTCGCGCTCATGCTGGCTGGTGCTGGCCTGGGAGCGTGCCTCCGCCTCCGTCTCGATCTCTGGCCACTGACCAATGGCAAAGTCGGTGCTATTGTTATTAGTTTGCGGCTCTGTTGCATCCTCATCTACATCAACATCATCGTCATCTGCGTCCTCGTCGTCATCGTCGCTGTCGTGGGAGTCGCTGCCATCGAGGCTGTAATCATTGTCGCCTTCCTCCAGTGGACTGTCTCCGCTCTGAACTGGCGCATTAACATTAAGCACACCTGTCGATGCGGCGGCATCCGGAATGCTTCTGCTGCTGGTAGTCGTGATTGTACTTGTGCCGCTGCTGCTGTTGCTCTGAACTGGCAGCAGACGTGTTCTGCCCACGGTGCGAGTCTGCTGCAGCTGCCAGGCTGCCGGACGAGGCGCAAATGTTGCAATTTGCGTGGTTGACAGCTCATCGTCCTCATCACTGTCCTCGTAATTGGCATCATCACCATTCACGCCGCGTATAAATTGTCGAGTTGTAATGCTGTCGCTCCTCTGCTTGGCCTCGCCCTTGCCCCGCAATCTGGGCGATTCGGTGTTGGCATCTGCATCCATGGCAGTGGAGGGCTCGGTGGCCAGCAGCATTGATTCAGCCGGCACATCAGCAACCACATTCTGGTAGGCTGACACTAATGAGTTCTCCAAATCAATCTCGTCCGCCAATTTCATCACCTCGTCGAGATCCGACTCATCGTCCTCCACATCTGTGGGCCTCCCCTGCAGATGCTCGGCCTCGGCCAGACTGCGATGGTTCTTCACCGGCCTGACCACACCCAGGCTCTTGTCGACGCTTTTGCGAATCACCTCGTTGATTTTCTTCTTGTGCAATTTGCGAATTTTATGCGTGACTGGCGGACTTGTCGCGCCGCCTGTGCCCGACTGCTGTGTGGGCGCAGCATCAGCTGCAGTTGCAGCCTCAGTGACCAGCGCCAATCGAGTGCTGTTGCTGTTGCTGCTGCTGCTGCTGCTGCTGGTGTGGAGCATGTGGGCCCGCGAGCGACCGTGACGAATGTTGAAGCTGTCGCCGGCGTTTGATGTCAGCGTGGACATGTTTTCCGTTTTCGTTTTGATGCGAGCCCTGGCCGGCTGTGGTGCAAGCAGACCCACAGTCGACTTCGATGCCAGCTCGCAACGTGTCTGCCACAGCAGCTGCAGCAACACAAGCAGCAGCAACAGTCGCAGCTCCAATAGATTTCTATGGGTCCAAGCCCGCCGCATTGTCAGCGGCATTTCCCTGTTGTGATGGCTGTGATGCTGTGATGGCTGTGATGGCTCTGAGGGCGGCTGTTCACGGTTGAGGGACTATTGAGGTATCAATTTCAGCGCACAGCTTTTACACCTCTCTCTCTCTGTCTGTTTTTGTTTGCGGCTCTGTCTCTGATCTGCGTTTTGTTTGAATTTACGTTTTTCTACGAATTTCGGTTACCTTTGCCGGGGCATATGCCTGGCCTGCTGTCGTTCCGGTTCCGGTTGCTATTATGCTGTTGTTGTTGTTGTGTTGTTGTTGTTGATTTTTCAAGCTTCAAAGACCAAAGCGTAAACATGGCGCCCCCCATAACTAGGCAGCGGCCCTCTCGGGGCCTGGGGCGCCGGTATTGCGGCTGCTGAGCTCATTTCCTTCCTTTTTCCTTTTACCTTCCAGCTGCAAGCGAAGTCGTGATGTTTCCACAATATCAATCCGTCCTGGCTGCAATGTCAATTTGATGCTTCTGCAATGAGGGAGAATAGAACGAATATTCAATGATTAGCCTTTGAATAGCTTTGAATGTGCGCTTTTGTGGCAACGTCACAGGTCTAGCATGAAGGAGTCGAAGAACGAGTCGGAGATGCTGGGTTTATGCCTAAGGAGCTCTGTTTGGATTTCAAAACGTAAGCAAAATATTTGCTTTGATTTATGCGAATTTCTTCTTTGCTTTTTTCGTCGGTCTTAACTTGTTCTTATGCTTGGCGCTCTGAAAGGAGATGGGCTCAAGGACATCGCGCCGTGCTGCTTTGTGACTATGTTTCTCCTTCCCACGCTCTGTCTATCGTTTTTCTGCCTTACTCTGTAATGTTTGTGTGTGTGTGTGCGAAAATAAATGGCAATGTAAAGAAAACGTATTTTTTATGTGCAAAGGGCAGTCGCAGGACAAGCACTTCAGTGGCAGCGGCATTTTCAAAAGGCAAAAGAACAACACGGAAGCAAGATACGAGAACGACAACGACAACGACAACAATAACCAAAGCCATTCTGGCCACTCCCTGTTAAAGCGGCAATTAAAAATTTCCGCACGCAAACACAGGGAAAACAAGAGCAACGGCGTTTAAGACAAATAGCAAATTGTTGTTGCTGCCGTTGTTCCCTTGGTGCACGCCCTCAAAAACACCCACAAACCCGCACGAAAATTGCGCATACGCCGCGTGTGCGCTGCATAGTGCAAGCGAGCACTTACAAATTACGCAGCGTTTCTAAGAAAGCGAAATCGTGATTTTTAGCTCGCGTTGGGATTCGCAGCAGCGCGTCGTCGACCCACAAAAGCCATGGTTACAAATGCGAATTTGGCCCTCGGCCATTGTCAGACATTCAGACATCGAGCCGGAGACCCTGAAGCGGCAGCCAAGTGTACATAAATATATACACAACAAACGCAGAACTGTGTGTGTGTGTGTGTGTGTGTACACTTGGATCCTTTGGGGTAGAGCGACAAACAGCACTCGCATAAATATTATGACGCAAACAAATTATATGCCATTTAAATGTAATACTAATAAGAAAATCCACTTCGTGGCTGCCACTCCCACATCCCTTAGTGGACTTGCCAGATTTTCACGCTTTAGTGGGATGAACACAGCATAAAAATTATGTCTCTGTGTGCGTGTATGTGTGTGTGAGTGTGAGTGTAAGGCGGCAGTTTCTAATTTCGGGTTTTATGAACCATAAAAATTGCGCCAAGACGACACAAACAACAGCATCCGGAAATACACATGGAACACTCAACACACACACACACACACACTTGCATGTGAAAATGGGCGTGTGTGTGTGAGCCTCTGTGTGAAGAATAAATAGAGAAAAGAATTTGCAGCAACATGAGAAATTGACACCCAATTTTAGTGCTGAGAATTGTGCTCAGTTTATACAGTATAAACTCGCTAATCCAGATAAATCCAAATAACACAGTGTCCGAATTCATTGGAAGCAACAGCAAATAGAGGCGTCAACAATCTTGAAATACGACAACAAGTCGATAGACTAAACGATTTTAGAGATGTTGTGAACTGTTCAAAAGAAAAGCTGACTAGTGTATTTAAATTCCGATTAAAGGCATATTTTTTTCTATTTTCAATTTAAATCAAAATTAAGTCATATCAAGTAAATAAATAGAAATAGCAAAGAACCGAGAAAAAATGTAAAACAAAACATAATGTTTTTAGTCGATTTAATGTTAAAGAATTATCTAATATCTAATCTAAAAAAGATTAATCTTTTAGAGGGAAATTTATGTATTGAAGAAATTATTTATTTCCAGCATTTCACAACATCTAAATAATTCACTACACTGAATTTAAATTAATATGTAGATACAGAAATATTAACAGAGCCTTAACATAATATTTTAATTAGAATTAATAAATAATGAAAATCTAAATAAATCTTCAAATTAAAGTCTAAATGACAAAATAAGATTTGAATTGAATATAAAATAATTGTTAATAAAAAACTATAAAGTGTATTTATACTATAGAAATCCACATAAAATTAAAAAAAAAATGTTCATTCAAAATTTGATATAAAGAGTTGTATAAAATAAAATATTTAGACATCCTATGGAAGTAAATTTAATAAAGTTAAATTTAGAATATCCGAGTCTCCACAGAGAAAGAAGAAGTTCGAAGAAACTATTTGTTTTGAGCATTTCACAATATCTCGAACTGGCAGCGCATGAACATCGTGGCCGAGTTGCCGAGACAGTCAAAGAAAGTAATAAATATTTGATTTGCACTTGTATTCAGACTCAAACAGGCAACTCGACAAGGCGCAGCCAACTGTCACGGGTAATGGCAATGTTGGCTGGCTGGATGGATGGCTGGCTGAAAGACAAACAAATCAAACAATAAATTGAAATTCGACTTACTCGGTATACTTGGTACTCGTATATTCATGACGCAGGCGGCCAAACAAAAGTTGCAGAACAATCAAAGACAGAACGAATCAGTTGGCACTCTCGTGTGGCTTATTAGTATCAGGTGGAGATGCCTGGTAAGTATATGAACGGTATCAATTGACAGCGCAACAGATGGTAACCATTCCCCTTGGAATAGCTCCGTCTCATCCATCCAAGTCGCTGTCTAAGTGGAAATGCCGCACACGGCTAATGCATTACGAGAGGCGAAGGGGGCAGCACGTGGCTGATCCGAAGGTAACTAAAAACAGAGACAACAAAAAGAAACTGTAACCGAACCCTAAAGCCCAATGGTGGCAAGTTGTGCACTTAACCTTTAACTTTCGCTGTTGGCCATTTTTAGCACAAGCTGTGACAATTGAGAGGTTGCAACAAACTCGACATTTCCGTGCAACAAACAAACATCAGCTCAGAGTGCTGGCAGAGAGAGAGAGAGAGTGACGTGCGTCCCATATGACTATGAGCATCTTGGTCTGATTAATGCTCAGTCTATACCCGGCTTTTTAAAAGGGCAAACCCCTTTAAGCATAAGCTGCAAAACAAATTGAATCATAAAAGTTTGTCATGGAACGGATTGCTTTGCTCCTTTCTTTTGCCAAAACTGAAACTTTCCCCACAACCCAAATCTGGAGCGAAGCGAGACAACCATTTTGGCCTCTTAGCCTCGCTTGTACTTTTGCTCAGCTCGTGTGCTCGTGTTCGTTGTTGTTGTTGTTGTTGTTGTTGCTGTTGTATCCAAGGCAAGTTTTCACTTTTCCTTGTTGCTTCAAATTTATGCAAACACATTAACAAACTCAACGCATTTACGTGGTAGGCAACGTCGTTCTTGCGTTGCTGACAAAGTTGCTGCGTTAAATGAAATTCACGTAATTTTTCTGCCGTTGCCGTTGAAATGAAATGTCTCTTGCCAAGAAGCAGTCGGAAAAGTCACACTGTCTTTTTTTTTGTCACATTTGACTCTTGCAAGCGAGGGCAAGATGGAAAGTATTGCTCTTCGATAACCAAATGAGATGCTAAACTTTGCTGGCAGACCCTCGTAGATATGCTGACGCGTCTTCAGACTTATCCTCAGTCTCTCGTCCTCTCGACCTCGTCAACTCATCATCAGCAGGCGAAGAGCAGCAACGGCATCAGTAGCACCTTTGTTAGGTAACTCACATAATGCGATGACGATGGCAATGGCGATGGCGATGGCGGCAAACAAAAAATGACATTTGACTTTTAAATTGGATAATTTTTTTCGCTTTTGCTTCTGCTTTTGCCTGATGGCTGACTGCCAATCAGCAGGCAGAGATACAGCCAAATAGGAACATCCGTAAGTCACATAGACAGGCAGACAGACAGGCGAAGAGGGAGACAACCAGACAGACAGACAGACAGACAGACAGACAGACTTGAGCGAAATAAATTTAATGTTGTTTAAGCCCAATTTGTTTGGCCAACGTTTATTAATTTTGTGCCCCTCTACGCTGGGCTGTCGGCCAATCGACGAGCTAACAAGAGCAATGATTAATTCTTCAATTCATCCTTGCCAGCATTAACGTAACGTTATAATGTGAATGAAGATTTGTGTGCTCGTAAATGTTGCAACCAAAATCCGACTTATGTATATACTATATGTTCATGTGTGAGCTTGTGTTTTTGTGTAGGTGTGTAATACCTGGCATACAACAATGGGGGCGAAACTACAACAACAGCCCGAAGACTGCATGGTGTGCTTTAAGGTTGCTCTCAATTTGCATATAAATGTTGCACAAACAGTGCGACAAACACATGCTGCCTGCCGCTTGCCGCTTGCCACATGCCACTGGGTGTGGTTTATAGCCACTAATGCTAGTAACAAAAATCGCATAAAACGCACGCAAATTGCACAGATTATGTGCCACTTGGGCAATTCTCGAGTCTTATATGACGAACGGGCACGAGAACGAGAACGAGAGTGCGATTCGAGTTGATTTTCTTATGAGCATGTTTTCCACGCTTTGAAAATTTTTGCAGCACGAAAATGCAAAACGGAAAAAGGAAGCTTTGCAAGCACGTGTGCATAAACTGAATAAACAGCCAAGGACATTTACTTATAACTTTATATGCAAACATTTTGATTAAAGTTTTAAATATTAAAGCTTTAAAATTCGCCTTCGTTTATGTGTGTGACTAATTGAAGTCGTTCTCAAGTTTGATAGTTTCTTTTTTATTATTTATTTGTTAAGTGCAGAGACGGTGCAGAAAATTTGAACCTTAATCTCGTCATTTTCTTATTGTCTTGAATATACTTTAATACTTTTCAAATTAAGAGACGGTTAAAGAATTTAGAAATTTTATTGCAAATTTGAATCAGTTTTTTTTTAACATAAATTCAACCTCTCACCAATCCATAAAGTTTCCTGATTGAAATGTCAATTGCGAGTTATTTATTTGTTTGTGCGTGCCTTTTATCGACGACAACTTAAAAGCATTATTTAATTTAATAAAATGCTCCTATTAGATATTTATTTGTTTGCTTTGTTTAAGTTTGGCATTTGCTTGAAGTTGGAGCAACAACATCGTGCGCATATTTAATATACCTCGATATTCAACTGTTCTGGAATGTTTGGAGTCCAAACGCAACCCCAACCATCAATCATCATCAGCAGGTCGTCTTTTTGAGTAAGGTGGAGGAAATAGCTTTGATAAAGAGCTCGTTGTAGACACGAGAGTACAAGAGTACTTGAGAGGTTTTCGCCTAGCTGCTAGGGAGAACACTTGAGAGCGCCTCGTCTTGTTCGAAATAAAAACAATCGACTCAACGCACACAATTCACTTAAGGAGCGTGCCGGGACTCAGATAATATTTCTACATAATTGCTTTCCGTTTTCTAAAGAAAATTTTTGGGGACATATTGCATACTTGGTCTCTGTCTCTGTCTCTGTGTATGTTCCTTCTCTTGTTACCGCATTCGCATAATGGAATTTGGTGAAAATGGATTTGGATTTTTGGCAGAGCTTACGGGCACAGCGATAAGAACAAAACGATGTTCATGTGTGTGTGTGCGAGTGTGTGCGAGTGTGTGTGTGTATTGTCGTACGTGATGCCAACGAAGCTGAGCGCCAAATGGCAGATTATGTCGCCAGCCATTAAATCACTGGCTGCAGGTAAAATATGCGATGCTTAAGCAAAATCAATTCTATTTATACGTGAGCGCATAAATTGTGAGCACACAAACAAACAGTGCGCAGCAAGGAGGCCTTCGAGTCCTGAATCCTGTGCCACGGGAGAGAGTGGAACGTGCCACATGTTAAATGCGCAATGGCAATAAAATGGGGCAGTCGCCTAAATCAGAACCTACACCTAAACCTGAAACTCAAACTCAAACTCAAACCCGTGTCGCAGTCGAAGCTAAACATAAGCCTAAGCCAGAGGCAAGCTGTTTATTTCGAGTGATATTTAGTACTGGCATTACCAGGGCGCAACAACAATCTCTGCCCCAGCAGCACGTGGCACAGCCATCAGAGCAGCGAGAGCCTCTTCTCACCCTGTTCCGTGTTGCTCGGGCAACTTGGCAATCCTTCAGGGTTTCCCGCTAAAAGCCACGTGTCGATGTGCATTAGTCGTATGTGTGACAAATATAGATTCAATTAGTCAGCCCGTTGGCTCTCAGAGCTGCGCTGCTCGGCAAAACAATCAGCTGTTGGCTATTATTACACGATCCGCATGGTCAAAAGATTATTGAGTGAGGCAGCTTATGGCCTTGCCTTTGGCTAACCAAGCAACTCATTACGGAATGTGAGAAAACATTTGTCAGCATCTATGAAGGCGTTTTATTTTCAAGTCAACATTGACAAAATTACTAATGTTAAATTAAGATAAGAAAACAAACAACTTTAAAGATTTCAAATTAATGATTGCATTAATAAATAAATAATTCATTTGAAATACAATTTCGAAATTTAAGCTAAGATCGAGCTGAGCTTGATTTTGATATGCAACTATTTGGCAATGCGGAAACTCAATTATGACTGTGTTTTAAAATATTAGCATTGCTAAAAGTTGCAGCTGTGGCATGTGTCCAATTTGTGTCACATGGCCGCAATAACAAATATTTATTTAAATTTAAAAATATTTCGATAAACAGCACAGACCATAAAAACCACAACCGCCACTCATTTATTATGCACATAATTATCCCAAAATGAGCACAAATTCACGCTTCAATTTTGCGGCGCTGTCAAAGAGTTTTGCGGTTGCTGTCACATGCAACGTTCTAATGTCTCATTATGGGTTAAACGAAAGAGGCTGGAAACAGACGTAACCATAAATGGCAAAATCAAATAACACTTAAATTCTAGCGAATCCCTGACCAAGGCAAAGTGCAAACTTGCTCTTGGTAAATTGCAACTCAATTAAATAGTTTCGTTTGAATTCAGCTCACATTAGCTAAATGGTTTGGCACTAAATAAATACGAGTACCAGACAAAGTCTGGCTGTTGGACGTTCGCATAACTCATACGTCATGTGGGCCCAAGTTCAGGTTTTATTGAACTGCAGCGTTTGTTTTGTCAAATGTTTCCAAGCCGCTAAAAACAAAGCTCATACTTAATGGAGAAAGCGTGTAGCCATAAATTGGCGGCGACGGCGCAAGTTTACAGAACGGCATAAAAACAAATGCCCAAAAGCCAGTCAAATGGAATTCGGGCTTAATTTATGGCAGACCAGGCGCGCTGGCGAACTGGCGAGAGGAGGCTCAACAACAGCACTTGGCTAATATAAAACATGACGTCGCACTTTATTGACCAAGCAGATATGCGTATTCCAGTATTGCGTATTCGACAGCCAAAATCAGAAGCCAAATCCTTCAAATGCGATACCCAGTCCATCAACTGGCGGGCTGCCTTTTTGTTGAAGGCCAATGTGTACATGCAAAAATGCCCACAGGGCTTCTGCTTGTGCATGTGTGTGTGAGCTGTGTATGTGAGTGTGTGTGTGTGTGTGATGAAAATAAAATCAAATAGCGCGCGTAAGCACAAACACAGCCGAACTGAAACTATTAAGTAAATTATCGGCAAACAATGCTAAGGACTACATAACACACTAAGTACACATACACACAGACAGAGTGTGCTCATGTGTGTGTGAGTGTTGGTGTGTGTATTGGTGTGAGTGTGGTGTGATGACGCCAGCACTTTCGACAACCACATGAAATTTTAAAGCAGACGACAGCGGAAATAACAAAAGTAAAACGTTCATCAATAACACTTCCGCACAAATATTCGAGCTCCAGTGTCCTGGCGTGATTTATGGCAACGTTTTCGGGCTCCGACAGTTTTTTACATGCCACAACTAAATTGTGTCCTCTGTCTGTGTTGTGGCATGTATAAATAATCGCATTCAATTGGTTAATGGCCTTTGTGTAGCGTGTAGCTATTTAATAAATGTGGAGCATTTCGCATGAATTTGTTGTCGCAGCCTTAAAGTATGCAACGCAAATTGGATGCGCATGCAAAATGGCTGCTTTTAATTTCCTGCCCATGTCAATCAATGCTTCAGGCAGCCTGGCAGCCTGGCAGGACGACAGCGCGAGGCCGTAAGACCGTGCGAGACCTTGAACATGAAACAGCCTGTGTGAGTGTATGTGCGAGTGTGTTTGTAAGGAAGTGAGTGTAAATTGAATATTCATAAATGCATAGCAAATGTGGCAGACATGCGTTCGTGTGGCAAGTGCAACGCAATTATATTGACGTATCTGACTCATCCCCAGAGCGAGCACATTAACTGCCAGCGGATGGTTTCGGCCTGATAAAACACGGGTTGAAAGTTGGCCGCCATTAGGTTTCACTTTTATCGCCGGCCGTGTCGTAAATTAACACAGCCTGCCGCGATCGCCGGCCATGCTAAACTCCGCTGACAATAAGCACATAAAATAAACAGACCGTGGCTGTCATCGAGTACGAGGCTGACAACAGCAGCGAGCGCTGAATGGCAAGGCAAACGTTAAATAATACAAACAGCAACAGCAACAGCAACAGCAGCACAAAGGCAGCTCGTCATGCACGCAAGAAATGACTGAACAATCATTTCGGGGCAGGCAGGCAGGCAAAGGGAGAGAGGCGGGTGCTTGGCCTGTGGGCTCCATTGTCACCACAGCAGCACACGCATGAATTGTCAGTCAGGCCTTTCTGCTACAGTCGCGTCACGTTTATTGTTGTCCTTTGTGCCCTGCGCAACACTCACACGCCCAACCAGGCATTTACATTTATATAAGTGAAAGTTTAAGTTGTTGCCGTCTGTAGTTCAACCTTGACACTTGACGGCGAAGGCGAAAGCTTTAAGGCATTGCACTGTGTGTTGATAAATGACATGCTTGGCAGCCAAGAGTTTAGCAGCCGTGGCAGACAATGTTGCACTTTATTCTTCACCGGGCAGCTTAAAAGTTCTGCCTGCCTCAGAAACACAACACAACACAGCACAACCCAACTGACAACTGTCGCCATAATTCACTCGTGCAGCACCGAACAAAGCGACAGTCCGTGCAACCCGTGGAACCCGTGCATCAAACTTGGTAACGACACTTGGCCAAACAACTTTCAGACCAGAACTGCACCACAACTATACAAAACTATCCTGCTTCTTGGAGGCCAGGGCAATAAAGCCTTCTGCTATGCCTTCACTTCACCCTAAGTTTGTTGGCCATTTGTTTTCATAAGACTGTGGGAACTGTTGCTATCCTCCATGATGTTCAATCACAGTGTTGCCACAAAAGTCCAAGCCATAAACATACTCAACGCAACCCAAATCACCTGCCCCAAAAAAAAAGGATAACAACAAAAAAAATACGTACAAATCATTTCAGAGCCGACAATGGCTCTACAGAATTATTCAAAAGTAGACCGAAAAAAAAACACATTCGACAGAAAAGAATCCATCTACAATTCAAGGGTCCAACTATGTCCTGTTCGGCAGGGCGAGAAATTCCATGAATCAATGTTTTCTTGAATTTCCATTCGGCTTCAATTTAGATTTCAGCTCGCAACTATTATTGGCACAACACTCTTTAATAAAACTGTATTTAACTATGCTTATACACTGACTGTTTAACTGCAGTTTTTCATAAAAATAATATTTAGTTAAGGTAGGATAATATTTACCTTTTCGTTGAAAAAACTCTAATAGTGAACTTAAATGAAATGGGTAGAATTTTAATATTTTATGATGTGATAATATGGAATGAAATGCTTTTCTACCACATTTAATTTTGGTCATCAGTTACCAATGCAGACACGACGTGTATAATTTCGAATTGAAATTTCAGGGCTCAATCTTCTGCGGATGATTGATGAAGGTTGCCATTTGATGTACATATAATTACCTAACAATTGGCCACATCAAAGTGAAAGTCAAAGCGAAAGCGAAAGCGAAAGGAAACCAAACCAAAGCAAAGCCCAAGCAGTTGGTAGCTGTAATTGATGGATGGGCTTCTGGGCGTCCACTTTACGTGGTCTGTCCATCAACTGGGACCGTTTAATAATAGAAACGTTTGTTTAGCCGCAATCAAGCAAGTTAATTAATGATTAACACGCAGCAATCATAACTAATTTAGTGTAAAGCCAAAGAGCCACCACACAATCACACACGTGAAAAGGACTTTGAGGCATGCTGCTAATTGGGCTTGTCCAACCGATTGCGCGATGGGAGCGAGGACGATGGCGTCAAAATAACTAAATCGCTGGCCAATCAAGGCGTGACCAGCTAACCGCCTGCTGACCAACCTTCGAGATATCGTGTTGACTACACTTGACGGCGCTCTTTAAATGAAATTTCGATTTTTAATTGGACTCGGCGCCAGGGCAACTTAACGGCGGCCCTTGAATCGACGATGTACACAGTCAATTAGATTGATTACAGCGACCGACATCTGCGGCTGTCGTCTCATAAACATTAACGAGGCCAATTCAGGTAATGCCGATGGATCAAATGATTCGACGAATTGCTGCTAATTAAATGACGAACAACCTAAACTTTTCATTGCCTTATGTATATTCTTGCTGCTCCACTAATCTGCACACAAGCTTCGGCGAAAATTATAATTCCACAAATTGCACAGACGATGTTGGCAAAACTGGCGGTTCGCCTAATCCGCTTTGGCTCAGTAAATTGCATAGTAGCATAAAAGTAGTAACAACGACAAAAAACAATCAGAAGTTTTCATTCGTTAATGAAACACAAGAGAAGTCTCTGTAATTAGTGGGCATTAACTTAATTGCGAAATGTTTGCGGCCAGTTAAATTGAATTAAACATGTTCTTCGGCTAGCTGATTTACCTGAGTTTTTAATTACATTTGCCTATGCAAACAGTTTGCACGCATAAAGCGCTTACATAAAATAATAATTAAATCGAGGCTTCACACGGGCTGTGCTGTCCACGTGGCGTATACATAATGCTGCCTTGCGATTAAGTAGTTATGAAATAATTATGCAAATCTTCTGCTGACCCTGACAAGCAAAATATACAAATACAAAACAATTTCGACTGGCAGCTGCAAAGGAGGTTAACAGAGGCAGGAGGCGGCAGGTCAGGTAACTCATAAAATTACGGCAGGAGTCTGAGAGTTTGAGATCTGAGGACTGAAGTCTGAAGTGCTGCCTACTTTGGGGCGCTGCTCAAAAGTTTCGACTGCCTGTCAGTTGTTGAGCGTGTTTAGGCATATTAAAGCAGTAACTTATTGCCACCACTGAGCACGGACTTTGGCTAAGCTCGCGAACAACTTTAAACAATTTTCGAGCAGCAAAACAACTGCCAAATGGACGTTACAACTCGGCTATTTGCGACCAACTTCCCGCCAGCTGTTTGTTGTCCTGGCCACCTACAATTTTCTGGCTGTGAATTTAGGAAGCTGTGGAAATGCAAATGCGTATCCGAAGTGTAGATGAGGTCGGCCAATCGCTGGAATTGCACTTGCTTAAGCGGGCACTTAAATTATCCGCATCCCCGCAACACGCGCCATTTATATGCAGAGCTGAGGGTCGAGGGGATGGCGAATTAGGCCCAGGGCAGGCGAAGGTGCCGCATAGTTCGCGTTCACGATGTGCGTGCAACAAAACGCTCACAATTAAAACCATAATCAGAATCAGTGGCAGCAACAACGGAAACAATTAAGACGAATGAAGCGTATAATTATTTATTCTGTGCGAATGCGAATGCGAATGCGAATGCGAATGTTCGCTCCTATTCCTATTCACAATCGGACACACACGCACACTCACTCACACACTCGCACACTTATTAAACGCACAGTTAGACAAATCCGCTTAATGACATTAAATATGACCATTTCCGACTTCCTTGTTGTTTTTGTCGCTCATTTTTCTTTTGGCAGCCAGCGAAGCGGGACGTCCTTTTGGGTATGGGTGTGCGTGTGGGCGTGGCCCGGGGGCTGACGAAAGAATTTGCGAATTTGCGGAATTAATTAGGCGTTAATTGTAATTTTGAGCAAACAAAAGAGTTTAATTAATTTACCTAACAACGAAACGAAACGAAACGGAATGCAGAAGCGAGGCGAGTGAAAGTTAGCAACGCACTCAACAGCAGCCAAATACAATTTCACACTTCGTCTAGCGCCCATTGTGCCTACCAGGCACAGCCAGTTTACCGATTCGCCCTAGGGACCAGACCACGTGGCGTATGGGGCATATTTTTTGCTGCTTTCTGTTGCCGTCGCCTGCTGTGCTGTGCGATGCCAACTTTGCTTTTAATGTGCCGGCGTTCGCTGACTTTTTGACTGACTGCGTTTTGTTGGGACGCCTTTCGCTGTCTGGGCCTGTCTAATTAATTGACTTGCCACGCTCGAGCTGTACCCAGAATCCGGTCTGGATTCTGGCCCCGACTTTGCCTCTGTCTGCCACTTGAAAATTAACTCTGCGTTTTTATTTCACTTTGTGCTTCGGTTGCGGCACAAAGTGCAGCTGGAAGATTGGCCATTGTATCGAGTTCCCCTTTTAACTCGAGCTCGAACAATTACTTGGTAAATAATGAACTTTATTTTGCACACAAATATACGAGCACGAGCACGCATATACATATATACTTAATACTAAATAATAAAAAACACTTGGCAAAAATTAGGTTAATTAAATAACTTATTTGCCGCTGAAAGGTTAGGTACAAAAAGCCTTAAGGTTGCATTACATAAACATTTTAGAAATAAATGTTACTGTCGAATTTCGTAAAGTATTTGAAGTAGATAAATAGAATGACAGAAATTCATAATAATTAATAATTTGCTAAAGAGAAATGATCGTAGCTTGAAAGTTCCCCAACATTATTTTGCGACTGTTTTTAAATCACATTGTCGTCTGGGATTTCATTATGTTTTTTCACCAGCGAACACAAGCTTTCAGTGTAATTGAATTGAATCGAAACCTGAACACCGCTATTCAGCAAAAAGGCAGCATGCAACATGCAGCATCAGCGAGGCAGCGAGGCAGCAGCAAGTGATGGGGACAGCAACAACGTATTTGCACGCTACGTTAAAAATGTACGGCTCAATGAATTGGGTTGAGTTGGGGCTCAGGCTCAGATGCCAGAAGGAGGATATTATTTTATTACGAGTTATTTTCCCTTGCACAATAACCGTTCATAGCACATGTCGGCACTTTAAGCCTTTTCATTCAATCCAAAAGAACATATTTAATTGAATTGCCGCAGGGCGGCGGCGGTAGAATAATTGCATTACTCATACGTTCATATGCCCAACATGAATTGCGATGGTCGGACGAACAGACAGAGCGTTGCAAATTCCATATTTGCTTATGCAAATGGATCAATCAGTATAATAGAGCATGAAAAAGGGGTCATGGAGCTAACGAGTCGGAGGTGATTCGCAGTTATTTGCATTTGTCTGCATTTATCCGTCTGAGAAGACACTATTTATTCAACGTTTAAATATTTATCACGGTTTATTTAACTTGCCACCGAGAAAGTTTACTTACCACTGATTTGAATTAAATGTTGATCTCTTTTTTTTACACTCCAATTCAATAGCAAAGATTTATTTAATTAATAACATCACTTAAATTTATTATAATTATCAAGATCGATCATTAGGCATTGTCATCGCCATTTACACTTTTTATTTTATTTTTATTCGCCACAATCTTAAATTTCAGATAATTCACTGGCCCGCCGTTTCGATTCGATTTGAGACACTATGATTTGATTCAGTTTAAAGGCTCGCCCCTTTTGTATCGGGTCTATGGGGGCCTGAGCCTCAGGCTGATTCTGATTTAAACGCAGGATTCGAGTCCCTTCGAGTGGTGCACAACCACAACGCGACGCGTTTCGAAACGTACTGCAAATCATAAACCGTAGTCTAAGTCTGAGATTCGTTTACGGCAAAACTCGTGCCTCCGAATTCACCACGGCAATCGCGAAGAGCAGCCACGAGGCGACACGAGCATCACTCTCGGCTCGACCATGTAGGTCTGTGGAGCAACTGCGAATGCTGAACAGTCGAAAAGTGAAAGCCCGTGTAACGGGCAGGTTATTGAGGCAGGTTAGTAAGTTGACTACACCACACACTCTCTCTCTCTTTCTCTCTCTTTATCCATCTCTCTCGCAAGGACTTGGTGGCGATGTTTTTGATTACACTGGAAGTGCGATGTTATTGGTTACTGATAAGAAGTTGAAGGCTTTAAAATAAACTGTTGCGTGCATTCAACTTCAACTCATGATTTACTTTAGCCTAGAATAACTAGTTAAAAGTGAAATTCAAACAGATTTGTTTGACCAATACTCCTCTCTTGATTACCATTATTATGTAAAGGATATTTTATATTTATTCATATTATATTTTTATTTTAAATTTTAATAAAAATTCAAAAATTGTCAGGAAAGATTTGACGATTCATTTTTTAAATAAAAATATATATAAAAATATAACTTTTTAAATCTATACAAATTAAATTTTGCTTACAAAATAATGTATATATATTCGTTTGAATGTAACTCTTTATTAAGGAACTAAAAATATTGGTTTTTACACATCAAATAATTTTTATGTGTATATAAGCCTCAAAATACCTGTTTTATTCTACTTAGCTAAAATGTAAATAATTATTTGTGCATTTAGTTAATAAATAGAGTTTTTGGCATAAAGTTATTTCAATTTGATGAATTATTTTGTTGACTTTACCTTATGATTAAGTAAATAAATGAATTGTGTTATGCGCATTAAACCATTTATCTGTATTTATTTATTTAGTAGATGATAGGCTATGACTACGAAACAAAGCCAGCAGGGATATATTTCAAATGCATCATAATTGGAACAAACAAATACAATTTCCGTACTATTTACTCAGTAAATAAATTAAAAAGAAATGATTTAAATTCGAATAAATTCGCCTCAGTAGAGAGTCTAAATAAACATTGAGATGCGATGTTTTGATTCTGAGTTCTCTCTTTTCCAGGGCATGCGCAGAGCTGTCGGATATGGAAGTCTCAGCTGATAAGAATGAGCCAATGTGGTGAATAGTGAGCCGACTGATAAGAGCTGATAAGAATGGACCACAAGTGCAGCAGCCTGTTAAACAGCAACAAAAAAAAATGAAATACCGCATTCGCTTTGCAAGTGGGACGAATAATTGCAACGATGATTTAATCAGCGTGAATGCATCAAGTTGAATCAAGTTAAGTAACTAAGTACATGGCAATGGTAAAGGAGCGTAACAGGGGACAGGAGAGGGACAACCCATAAGGGGGGAAGCAACGGGCAACTAAATGAGCCTCACTGCAGTCGCAATTAATGAGCAACGTTCTACAATTAGCGAACCAGCTCAATTATGCAGTTCACCTACAGACCGGCAGATGCCGGCAGATGCGACCTCTCATATTTGCCCCGATTCTCACCGGTCTGGCTGTTGTTGTTATTGTTATTATTGTTCTTGTTGGTGTTGTAGTTGCTTCTGCAGTTGTTTGCGGTGTGGGGGCTACTTTTAATAGCAAATTTGCGGCTGCTGCAACCGTTCGCTCGTTTTTTTGGCGCAAGTTCTACAAGGCCAGCTAAGGACAGGGGCAGCCTTTTAATTATGATAATTACATTGTTGTCGAGCTCATTTGCTGTCAGCTGTCCAGCCCTCTCCTCTTCCACCGCCTGCAACACGTTGTGGCATCTGCTGCTGCGATTTTTATATGGTAGTTAGGCATGCATTGCACACTCCTCGCATTCTATGCAGCCGTCTTGCGTTCTTCTAAGGGCCAAGCACGTTTCAGACTCCGACCATTGTTTTAAGTGCTTCAGCTTGGTTAATATTTATATCTTTTAAAATTTTATATCATTCACATAAAATTTGTATACACATTTTTATCGGGTTTCGGCGCTATTAAAGCAATTTAACTTTCCTGTTTCATCTAGACAAACCCGAAAAGTAATTTCGCTTTATTTGAATTCTCTTTGCATAAAATAAAAAAGTGCACAAATTGACACACAGTCTGTGGTACAGAAACTGTGTAATTATGAACACAGAAATAAAAATTAATAACAATAAAAAATAATTAGCTCTGTTGTATTGGAAAAGGTTTGCAGTTTAGTAAAGAGTGTAAATAGTAAAAGAGCAAATAAAATATAACAATCAGGAAATTCAGATTTAAAAACAATTTGTAAAAGTATTTTATGACTGTGTCGCGAATATTGCAACATGTTTTTGCCTCACAAAACACTGCAGATCGTTATGCATACCGCGTGTATCTGAAGTGCTAATTGTAAGACCCATCCTCATATTTTCCATGGTTAGTCGAACAGTCAAAGAGTACTTTAGTTCTGCATCGAGTTATTAAATTTGGTTGTTTCAGTATCGGGCGTGAAAAATCGACAATTTATATGGCATGCTCTACGGCATCGAGTAGTAAATTTGCCGCACTTAAAATAAATATGCAAAATGGCCAACAAAGCCTAAGCGCTTCATGAATGACATGAATTGCCATGTCACTTTTGTCAATTATGAAACGAATTTTTCTGTCATTTGACACGCATCGTCAAAATGCAACCGGAAAATGTTCTCTATTATTTGCATGCAAATTTGCTGGCAACATTTCTGTTCTGGCTCTGACATTTGATATCCATTTCGTCCACATCCGAAAGGTGCACACATTCGTAATAAGCTTAAACTTGTTCAAACGATTCGACATTCACTTTGATGAAATGCGAAATTTCGTAAGTCCGAAACGAAGTGCATTCAAAATTCAAATTCAAATTCAGCAAACGCAATTAAAATTCACTTTGGCATTTGCTCTCTAGCTGCGAGCTACTTGAATTGATTGTTACTTTTTCGTCTGGTGAATAACCAGAAAAGTATTGAGTATATATCTAAAAGCTATAATGCCCTTAAAGACTAGCCATACTTATTGATCGTTTTTCATCTACAAACTAATTGAGTTACTACAATTTTTTGGTGGTTAAGAAAGGTACCTATTAAATAATTGGATGGGTAATTGACGCAACCACGCAAACCATAATTACAATTTTGTAATTATCTTGAATATATTATTGGCAGCCACGACTGTATATAAAGGAAACAAATTTAAAACCAAATCACCAGTAAAAGAACGACGGAAACGCCATGGTTATCAACAGCTTGAGCTACTTCAGGAGCCACTGGACAGTCTGGAAGATATTAGGAATGGTCTACAAAGAAGTTTCTTGGCAGAAACTCTACTTGCTCTACAGCATGATGGTATTTCTCCTGGTCACCATTGGCTATCCACTCCATCTCGGAATGTCGGTTTTCCAAAACGCCACACTTGCGGATGATCTCAAGAATCTAACGACTTTTGTCACCTGCCTCGCTTGCTCCATCAAAATTTCAATTTACGCTTACAATTTCAACACGGTTTATGAAATGCAGGAATTGCTAAAACTATTGGACTCGCGAGTCAGTGGTGATGACGAGACTTTCATATACGGTCAATTAAAAGCACAATTAAGAAACATTTTAATCATCTTCATCACTTTCTATATACCCATTGGTATTTTCGCCGAGATGTCATTCATTTATCAAGAAGGACGCGGTCTTATGTATCCTGCCTGGTTTCCACTTGATTGGCGAAACTCCACTCGGAATTATTACATTGCAAATATATATCAAATTGTTGGAGTAAGTTATCAACTGATGCAGAACTATGTCAGCGATTGTTATCCTGCAGTGATGTTGTGTATAATCTCATCGCACACTAAAATGCTTCATAAGCGCTTTGAAAAAATTGGCATTAAAGACACTGACGATGCAGAGAACCAGCGTGAACTTGAGGGTTGCATCACGGATCATAAACGGTTGATAGAGTAAGTATTATGTATTTTGGACTTATGTAATATTTTTCCTAACTATCTTAACATTTTTAGACTGTTTAGGAAAATGGAATCGTTTATGTCGTTGCCGATGCTTATTCAAATCGCTGTCACTGCCTTGAGCATCTGCGTTAGCTTCGCTGGCTTTCTTTTCTTCGTCACTGAGCCAATGAATCGAGCCTATTTCTTTTTCTATGGCATTGCCATGCCTCTTCAAATATTTCCCACCTGTTACTATGGAACGGATACCGAGCTCTGGTTCGGAGAAATTCACTATGCTGCATTTAGTTGCGGTTGGACCAATCAGAGTCGAAGCTTCAAGAAGAAATTGATGCTCTTTGTGGAATGTTCCCTAAAACAAAGCACAGCCATGGCAGGTGGAATGGTTCGGATCCATGTGGCCACCTTTTTCTCGGTTCTCAAATTCGCCTATTCTCTGTTTACCATTTTACTACGAATGCGAAAATAAATTACGAAAGGTCAAAGCAAATGAAAAAATCAATTTCATTTCCATTTTTAGAATATCTTGTTTTGTGACGCAATCAAAACAGTGTGATTAAAAATATACTAGACGTATCAACTTTAATTGATTTAATTGCTTTAGCTATTAAGTGCACGATTTAAGACCAGCAAAAATCAACTGTATAATTGTCAAATGAACACCGACAACAAATTTACAGTTTGTATGTTAGTCACCTTGCATTCGAGCATTGCCGCCATTCTAGTAGGTCATCTTAATACAAATCTGTTTTATCAAGGATTAAAATATCTTATCATCCTTGACTTTATATTTTTTGTATTATTCAAAATCGTGAACAGTTGCATACTATTTTTTATTATTATAATTTAAAAGAAAAAACATAATATGTTATATAAATAAATAAGCTTGTCTCGCAATATAATCGAATATATAATCAAAACCAAAGTTTATTGTTTGCTTCCAATTGGCTATTATTTATATGTGCTTATGTGCCCATTTTTTCAATGAGCGTATTTTTATAATGTGTGTCTATAAAAGTATTTGTCTCTACTAAATTGAGCATCGGCAGAAACTTTAGCTTCAGTTTGAAGGTATTCTTCCTCGTCACACAGATGCAGTGTCTGAGTATGTCGGGTTTTCAGAACGCCATCATGAGGATGATCTCGCTTGCTCCATCAAAATATCAAAATATTCTTAAATTGTCCGTTTCTCAGTAGTGCATTTTACATTGAACGCGAAAATAAATTACAAAAAGTTAAAGCAAATGAAAAAATCAATTTCGTTGCACTTTTTCTTATTTATATATTTATCATTTTTCAAATAATTACCTTTTAACAAAGTCTAACCAGAAATTGATATGCCCTATTTAATTCGCAAATTACCTACAATAAATTCCCAATTTGGGAACAGCAAATGTCCTCGTGACAGTATGAAAGTATTAATAAATGAACTGGCCTTCCATTTAAATGTAATTACATAATTACGTAGGCTAAATATAATTGCCAGTCTATAAAGGTAGTGGAATTAACGTAGGACTGTTCATTTTCAAACAAAGCATCAGCAAAGCGACATGGATACCTACAGCTTGAGCTACTTGAGGAGCCGCTGGACAATTTGGAAGATGTTGGGAATAGTCCACAAAGAGGTTTATTGGCAGAAACTCTACTTGCTCTATAGCTTGATGGTATTCCTCCTGGTCACCATTGGCTATCCACTCCACACTTGCTGATGATCTCAAGAATCTAACGACATTTGTCACCTGCCTCGCCTGCTCCATCAAAATTTCAATTTACGCTTACAATTTCAACACGGTTTATGAAATGCAGGAATTGCTAAAACTATTGGACTCGCGAGTTAGTGGAGAGGACGAGACTTACATATACGGTCAATTAAAGACACAGTTGAGAAACATTTTGATCATATTTATTAGTATCTAATAATTGTTTTTTTCGCCGAGATGACATTCATTTATCAAGAAGGACGCGGTCTTATGTATCCTGCCTGGTTTCCACTTGATTGGCGAAACTTCACTCGGAATTATTACATTGCAAATATATATCAAATTGTTGGAATAAGCTATCAACTGATGCAGAACTATGTCAGCGATTGTTATCCTGCAGTGATGTTGTGTATAATCTCATCTCACACTAAAATGCTTCATAAGCGTTTCGAAAAAATTGGCATAAATGACACTGAAGATGAAACGAATCAGCGTGAACTTGAGGATTGCATCACGGATTGCAGCAAGGATTGCATAAACGCTTATTAAAGTTCGTATTACATAATAATATTTTTTTTTGAAAAATGTGCCTAACCAATTTGAACATTTCCAGACTTTTTAGGAAAATGGAATCGTTTATGCAGTTGCCGATGCTCATTCAATTCGCTGTAACAGCGTTGAGCATCTGCGTTAGTTTTGGTAGCTTTCTATTCTTTGTTACGGATCCAATAAATCGAGCCTATTTCTTCTTCTATGCCATTGCCATGCCTCGTCAAATATTTCCCACCTGTTACTATTGAACAGATACCGAGCTCTGATTCGGAGAAATGCACTATGCTGCATTTAGTTGCGGTTGGACCAATCAGAGTCGAAGCTTCAAGAAGAAATTGATGCTCTTTGTGGAATGTTCCCTAAAACAAAGCACAGCCATGGCAGGTGACATGGTTCAGATCCATGTGGCCACCTTCTCAAATTCACCTATTCTCTGTTTACCATTTTGCTACGAATGTGAAAGTAGGTTACTTAAAGAACATGCAGACAGAAATAGAAAAGGGAAATATTTCTATTTATAAAGGCAATAAAAATGAATTAAAAATATTCTATTGGTAATTATTGCCTTATCGCAATCATTAAACGATAATCCCTAAGCTACCAAGTGGATATTTTTTGACTGGACAGAAATAATAAATGGACAGTTCGACTGTCGCCTGAACACCAAGCACTCAAAATGGTTGGGACTCAATGCAAAGAGAAGTATTCTTGGAACTGACTATTAAAGTCGGATGAAAATTATGACAGCATCAAAAGTTTTCGCAAAGTGAAATAAATGGGGAATCTGCTTTGTTTATTGGAATGGTAATACCCAAACAATCTATCTTTATTATAAAAGTCATGCATCTCGCACTTGAAGTTTTTGCGGAACAGAAATACTTGGACTTCTACATTTCTTTCCATAATACTGGATTCCGAGTACTTTTTTTTGTAGACTGTATATTGTTGTTTTTGTTGCAAATACATCAGCATCTCCCATAAGCATCTTATTCAAATTAAAAAGTTAATGTATAATATAAAAATTGACTAAAGTTTTAACAAAAATCCATACTCTTTCTTTATTTGCAAATTAGCTTTGATAAATGCCCATACGGGAAAGAGAAAATGTCCTCAAAATGACAGGATTAATAATTGAATAGGCATTCACTGAAAATTTAATTACATAATTACGCTGGCTAATTTCAATAATGAGTCTATAAAAGTAATGGAATTAACGTAGAACAGTTCATTCGTGAGTTAAGCATTAGCAACCCGCCATGGATCTTAATAGCTTGAGTTACTTTAAAATCCACTGGATAATATGGAAGACACTGGGACTGGACTCGAAGTATGTGATCTGCAGACCAATCTCTGTCATCTTCATTGTGGTCTTGCACCTGGCATTTAATATTGGATATCCATTCCATCTGGCCATGTCAATGTTTCGCAATGGGAACCTCACGGACGATATAAAAAACCTAACTACATTAGCTGTTTGCTTTGCTGGAACTCTTAAATCGGCTATCTATGTCTTGAACTTCTACAAAATTGGACAAATGGATAATATAGTCAAGCTATTAGATTTGCGTATCAATGGAACGGAAGAAACCGAGATGTACATGCAGTTAAGACGACAGTTGAGAAATATTCTCTATGGATTTGCCTGTATCTATTTGATAGTTGGCATTTTTGCGGAGTTATCGTTTCTATTTCAGACCGAGCGAGGACTCATGTATCCCGCCTGGATTCCATTTGATTGGCAAAATTCTACTCGCAACTATTGCCTCGCAAACGCTTATCAGGTTATTGGCATTGGATATCATCTTGTACAGAACTTTGCAAACGATTGTTATCCCGCCATGATGTTATGCCTGATCTCATGTCATGTAAAGATGCTTTACAAACGTTTTGAAAAAACTGGATTGAATGATACATCGGATGCTGAAGCTCAGAGCGAATTGGAGACCTGCATTACGGATCATAAACGCTTGCTTAAGTAACATAGCTTTATTTGTTTACCTACTGTATAATTCCAATTAATTTACTCATATTTACAGGCTATTTCAAATATTGGAATCTTTCATGTCTCTGTCAATCCTCATTCAGTTCGCTGTGACGGGTATGAACCTCTGCATTGCCAACGCTGCTGTCTGGTTTTTCGTTACTGAACCTATGGGTCGAGCTTACTTCTTATTCTATGCAATGGGTGTTCCTCTACAAATATTTCCTACTTGTTACTATGGCACAGAGGCTGAGCAATCGTTTGGGAAACTTCATTACGCAGCCTTCAGCTGCAATTGGATTAACCAGAGTCGCAGTTTCAAGCAGAAATTACGACTTTTTGTGGAATGTTCAATAAAAAAGAACACTGCCTTGGCTGGAGGTATGCTTCGTATTCATGTGGATACCTTTTTCTCAACTATTAAATTCGCTTACTCCCTTTTCACCATCCTTCTCCAAATGCAAAAGTAGCTTTTTAGTACTTAATATTATTAATGTTATAAAAAAGACATGTCAAGCAAATAATCGAAATAAAACAGTTCCCACCTTATTTAATTCGTTCCCTCAAACCAAACAAAAGTTAAATACCGAAAATTAGCAGATGGTGTTATTTATTACAGAGGCATACATTTCAAGCTACGCCAACGGCAACATTTAAAAAAGACTGGCAATTAAAAAAATACATTTATAACGTGGCAACGCCTTTCACTATCACGTATGCTTTCAATGCGTTTGTAAATATCGATAACAAGAACACTTTAAAGCCAGGGCTGGATATATAGTTTCAACTCTTTAGTAATTTAAATCAAAACCGCAATAGGTTTTTGCAGTCTATTAATATGGTGAGAATTTCATTGAGTCGTGACACGTGAATTAATAATGCAAATAATTTTAAATATTAATGGGTTAAGGCAACACTTTAGCTAATTACGTATTTAATGTTTTATGGTTATTCTATTAACCACACTATGTGAATATATATAACACCAACTATAAAATGCGGTAACAGACGCACAATAGCTGCAGGACAACGACATGGCAATCGATAGTCTGATTTTTCTACGAAGTCATTGGACCGTCTGGAAGATACTTGGCCCGGCACACCGTCAAGTGACATGGATTAAACTATACATAGTCTATAATACAATAATACATCTTTTAATTACCATTGGACATCCGCTGCATTTCGGCATAGCCCTTTTACGTACCGGAAATCTCACGGATGACATCAAAAACCTCACGTATTTTGCCACAACCTTTGCGTGCTCCTTAAAATTCATTATATACGCCTACAACTTTGAGAAATTATTGAAAATGGAGGAACTACTGAAGAAATTGGACGCACGAGTTAAACACCCAGCAGAGATGGATATCTATAATCGTTTGAAAGCCCAATTGAAAATAATTCTCTATATGTTCATAGGCATTTGTATAGTTTGTGCTGCGCTGCCCGAATTTGGCTTTTTTATGCAAAAAGAACGCGGACTCATGAATCCCGCCTGGTTTCCATTCGATTGGCGAAATTCCAATCGCAACTTTTACATTGCCAATTTCTATCAGATGCTTGGCTCAATTTATCAACTACTGCAAAACTATGTGAACGATTGTTTTCCTGTCGTTATGCTTTGTCTGATCTCAGCCCACATCAAGATGCTCTACATACGTTTGGAACAAGTTGGATTGAACGATTTAGAAGACTCTGCGGCACAGATTGAGCTTGAGAACTGCATCACGGATCACAAGCACTTGCTACAGTAGGTATTTGCATTAAATTTTTACTACTCACTTTTAATGGAAACCGTTTTTCAGACTGTTCCACATCTTGGAGTCCTTCATGTCCTTGCCAATGCTTATCCAAATTTCTGTTAGTGCCATAAATGTCTGCGTTAGTGTTGCAGGTGTGTTGTTCTTTGTAACTGCTCCGATGATCCGAGCATATTTTGTGTTCTACGCAATGGCCATGCCTTTGCAAATATTTCCCACCTGCTATTACGGCACGGAAATTGAGATTTGGTTTGGAAAACTTCCCTATGCGGCCTTTAGTTGCAATTGGATCAACCAGAGTCGCAGCTTCAAAAAGAAACTGATGCTCTTTGTGGAATGCTCATTGAAACGAACCACAGCCATGGCAGGTGGAATGCTTCGCATTCACATAGACACATTCTTTGCTACCCTTAAATTTGCCTACTCCTTGTTCACTATAATTCTACAATTGCGAAACTAATCTGCTACTTCACTCACGATATATTTTGATATATTAACTTAAATGAATGTTTTTTTAATCTGTCATTAAAAAATTCTTAAAACTTTTAACCTTTAAATAACTATACAAAAAAATATAAAGATTATGCTTCAATAGGCTTTGATTGCTTTGATTGATTGTTGCCTCCCGCTTGCATGAACATTTTTTTATTGCCATTGTGTTAAAAAAATAAATAGTATCCCTGTTAAGAATCAAACATTTTTAAAAAAATAAGTGGAGGTTGCTGTTTGAATCTGAATTAAATAAATTGAAATGTTGCTTGGCCAACAGTTCACATACTGTGTGTTATGTTATTAGTAACATTTTTAAACTTTCGTGAGTACGAGAAACAAGTTTAATATCAACTTAAACCTCCACGGGCCAGTCGAGATTTTATTCCGGGCCTTTCCAACTTAATACCCAGGCCATTGTCACTATTGAATCTGAACATAAAATCTAGCCCTTTCATAATATTTTTAAACTGTTCGAATAGGTATGTCGCGAAATGGATTCTAAGTGTACGATAACAACCTTAAACTTACTCATAAGTAAAATAATTTATTGAGAGCTGAATATCCCTCATTAGATGTGAGAATTGAACGAATTTTAGCTAATGACTACGCACAACAGCAAAGCCAATTCGCATTCTGCAGCTTAATACTTACAAAATGGCTGTTTGAGTGAGGGGATTTACCCTATAAAAAAGTTTTCGTTTCATCGCTTTCGTCAACATTTAAATTGTATTTTTTTTATTCGAAATAACTTAAGCCGATGATTATTCAATTCTGTTTATAATTAAAATGAAATTAACAAATATATAGAGTTTTGAAAATTATAAAATAAATTTAGAGTTGCATTATATATATTTTTTAAATCAGATTTTAAATTAATTTCTGCAATCAGGAAATAAACCCTAACCTCATGTTTTCTGCAGCTGAACGAAGAATTTGTATGATAATAATTTAATAATATTAAGGTATACAACTATAATTGAAAAATAAATTGCATTCCAATTTTCGTTTACGGCTTGCCAATATTTACCAATATATTAATATTATACAAATTCATTATGTTACACAGCGTTGCTGATGAATTTCAAATACATAAAATTTTAACTCTTATTGTTCAATTCTCGGAAATTCTCGTTTGCAAATCAAAGAAAAAAAGTCTTGTGTCATAAAGTTTAGTTAATCAGCTGATCGCAAAAACATTTGTTTGGTAGGCAACGACTTTTAACCATCATGTGTGTATTTCGATAAATCTTTAAATGAACGTTAACAAGTACACTTCACAGCTAGGGCTGGATGTACATATAGAGTTAACGTTTTAGTTACTAAAATCAACACAGCTATAGTTTATGCAGTTTATTAATATCGTAAGAAATTCATCGGCTCGTGTCACGTGAATTAATGATGAAAAAATTTAATTATTAATGTGTCGACGCAACACTTTAGCTAATTACGTATTTAAAGTTTTGTAGTGATACTAACAGGCATACGACGTACTTATATAAAATTGAGGCAACTATGAATTGCGGTAACAGTCGAACAAAAGCTGCAGGACAACAACATGGCAATCGATAGCCTGATTTTTCTGCGAAGTCACTGGGGCGTCTGGAAGATACTTGGCCCGGCACACCGTCAAGTGACATGGATTAAACTATACATAGTCTATAATACAATACTACATCTTTTAATTACCATTGGACATCCGCTGCATTTGGGACTCACACTTTTTCAAAACGGCAATCTTACTGATGACATCAGAAACCTCACTTACTTTGCAACCTGCTTTGCTTGCTCCTTGAAGTTCGTTATTTACGCCTACAACTTCGAGAAATTATCGGCAATGGAGGAACTACTGCAGCGATTGGATTCGCGAGTTAAATTCCCAGCAGAGATGGATATCTATAATCGTTTGAAAACCCAATTGAAAATCATTCTCTATATGTTCATAAGCATTTGTATAGTTTGTGCAGCATTGTCCGAACTGGGCTTTTTTATGCAAGAAGAACGCGGACTCATGAATCCCGCCTGGTTTCCATTCGATTGGCGAAATTCCAATCGCAACTTTTACATTGCCAATTTCTATCAGATGCTTGGCTCAATTTATCAACTACTGCAAAACTATGTGAACGATTGTTTTCCTGTCGTTATGCTTTGTCTGATCTCAGCCCACATCAAGATGCTCTACATACGTTTGGAACAAGTTGGATTGAATGATTTGGAAGACTCTGCGGCACAGATTGAACTGGAGAACTGCATCACGGATCACAAGCACTTGCTACAGTAGGTATTTACATTCAATTTTTACTACTCACTTTTAATGGAAACCGTTTTTCAGACTGTTCCACACCTTAGAGTCCTTCATGTCCTTGCCAATGCTTATCCAAATTTCTGTTAGTGCCGTGAATGTGTGCGTCAGCATAGCGGGTGTGCTGTTCTTTGTTACTGCTCCGATGATCCGAGCATATTTTGTGTTCTACGCAATGGCCATGCCTATGCAAATCTTTCCCACCTGCTATTACGGCACAAAAATAGAGATTTGGTTCGGAAAACTTTCCTATGCGGCTTTTAGCTGCAACTGGATCAACCAGAGTCGCAGCTTCAAAAAGAAACTGATGCTCTTTGTGGAATGCTCATTGAAACGAACCACAGCCATGGCAGGCGGAATGCTTCGTATTCACATAGACACCTTCTTTTCTACACTGAAGTTTGCCTACTCTCTGTTCACCATCATACTACAAATGCGAAACTGAACTCTCAAATAAAACTTACAGCTTTCCCCGCAGCTTCGCCCACTATATACTTGTATAACATTTTTTTAAATTTTGTGTTGTTGCTTTTTAACTATATAAACTGTACTTTACAGAAACAAAAAAGAAGTAGGAAACCTACTGTCGAGACTACTCGAATGTGAGTTATCCGCCTCCTATTTGATTAGAATACAAAACACCAGCATACATATGATATAACAAATAAAATATTACAAAAATTATATTTTATGTATGAATATACTTCACACTGTCAATAAAACCTACCTAGCGCGAGCAGCTGAATCTATTTTTTGCCTTATAATGTTGTTTCTATAATAACCTCCTTAATTTTTCACGAATCATTAAGTCATTATTTTGTGTACCCAAAACGTGGGTCCCAAACTGAAATTACGAAGAGTATCGTTATTTTCGAATTTAGTTGGGCTATTACTTCGTCAACAACAAACATATATACATATGTGTCACTTTGTTTGCAAAATTTGTACATTTGCTGATACTTATGTAAAATAAAACATATTTGGTACCTAATTAAAAATGAAAACTTCTCCGCACCTTAAGGGATTTCATTCCGGGCACTTCCGACTAAGAGTTTCTAATTTTTGTCTTCAAAACGGTCGTTGCCATCATTAAGTGATTCAAAACACAAACTTAAGCCGTTTCATAATATTTTTAAACTGTAATTAAAGATAGTTATAATACTTGAAATTTCTGTTGCTCAACAATTGCAGCATCGTATCGCCCACCGTTAGGGCTGTGCGTTGGTGGTACAATCAGGGAGTAAACAAAAACAAACAATGGCGCAGCGAAACACATAGAAAATGGCTGGCGATTGGCTTCCGGTGCGTCGAAAGAAATGTGACCATGAATGCTTGATTTTTTAAGACCAAAGTTAACTTCAAACTAAAAAAAGAATGCCGTTTTGAAGACATATCATTAAGTGTACATATACAAGCGTTATGTATAATATGTACTGTATAAGAAGTACTTAGGAGACTCCGTCTCCTTCTTTGCTACCCTTCAATTTGCCTACCCCCTGTTCACCCTCATACTACAAATTTCGAAAGTGAGCTCTGAACTCTGCCAGAGTATGCTTGTAATACTGCATTGATGTATCTCAACCTTTTACTGTGGCATATTTATTATAGTATTTACCAACTCACAAGCTGGAATACTTTGTGGAGAGCTGAATGCAGTTAGATATGAGAATATGGCGAATTTCAGCTATTAGACAGCGCACAATGGCACAGCGGAAGCCAATTAGCATCCTGCAGCTAAACACATACGAAATGGCTGCCGATTGGCTTCCGGTGCGTCGAATGGAATATGTCCGTGAGGAGATTGTTGAAATGCTGCAGCAGACGCAGGCAGAGCTCAAGCAACATAACAATATGAGCTTTGTATGATAATTGATTTGAAAGTGGCTTTTCTGCCGCTGGCATCGCTTTAGGGTATAGTACGTATACGCCACGTGTGCTGGAGATTGGGCTAATTGAGTCGGATATGCAAATTTATGTTATGTTGGGCATGTGATGTGAAAGAAGGCGTTGGAGGCGCGCATGACTGTTGCTATGCCATTTTTGCTTGGCGGTCGTTTATTTATTTGCACAACGATAAAACATTAAAAGGCTTTCTCAGCCTTAGCCGGCCTTAATGCGCTTAAGTCGGCACTAAGTCATGTTGAATCTGCAAAGCCAACATTGTAAAAGGCGGTCCGAAAGGCGCGTGTCTGAACGTAAAATGGCAAAAGCCCAGCAGCTGCAAAAAGGGCCAGCTACCAATCTACCAATTTATAGCCAATGGTCAGCAGCACAGCATACACACAGCTTAAGAGTGTGGGACTGTGGGTAAATCGATTTGATGATGTTGAACGGCAGCAGCCGGCACTAAGTTGATTTGAATTTATACTTGTAGCAACAAACATATACCGTCCAACGCGAGACGAGACGAGACAAGACGAGACGAGTCCAACTAAAACTATATTCCGCATTGCTGAGAGACGTATGCAAAGCACGTAGCAAAGACTCACCGTCTTGTGATCTGCCTTCTGGTTATTTTGCTCACAAAATATGAGAGCTCTTTTAATTTTTAATCAACGAAAGCCACACAAAAACTGCTGCACACAACGCACAAATTAGCAATGAAACTACTTTTGTGCTTAAGCCAACGTCGCTGGGAAGACCAAGAGCAGCAAGGCAACCAGGACGTCTCCATCTCTCCAAAGTCCAGCCATCCAGCCGAGCTGGAACATTAAGCAGACTCAGCTGTTTCCAACCACTCAGAAATTGTATTTTGCCACTTGTATCATTTATTTGAGCTTGCAACACTCTGTCGCCACTCTGTCGAGACGAGCATCATTATTGCCGGCATGATTATCATCATCATCAGCGTCTTTATCTGTCGCTCTCCAACTGTATAAGTCATGCAACTGTTACGCCAACGAAAAAGTCCAGCAAGTCACTTTATTTAGTTTGCAAAACTTACTCAGCTCAAGTAGCCCATCCCATCGACTACGTGCAACAGCTCATTTCCCCCTCTTGCCACTCCGCCTAGTCCTGCTCCTGCTCCTGTTCCTCACTGGTAATTTCTCAACCTATTTGAAGTTGTTTCCCTCGTACTGCAATTTGCTGTTAAGCAAAATGTTAATACACTTTTGCTGCAAGTGGCGGCTGTTGCTGCTGCCGTAGATGTTGTAGATGTTGCTGCTATTGCTGCTGTTGCTGTGGCAGCCACAAGTGGCCACTCACCTGATGGGACTTAAGTTGGACATGAAGTTGTCTGCGAGGAAACAACACGTGAGACTCCATAAATTACAGGCAATAAGCCTGAGGATGAATTTAAAGATTTGTTTTCGTTTAATATAAATGAAATTAGTAAGCAAACGATGTAAGCTGAGCGCTTCGGGCACAAGCAAATAGTTTACAACTTTTTGGCATTAAATTAATAGTTTCCTTATGACAGCAGAAGATGCGGCCCAACAAAACTTTTTGGCGCACATTGTCAAATTTCAAGCAAATCGAAAAATACGCAAACTATGCATTTGCCCCGAAAAGTTTTTGTCAACGGCTTAACTTGGGATGCCAAGGGCCCTCTACAATAATATACGACCTCCTCCCCACACGATGCTATTTGCCTTTGATGGCCTTCAGAATGGCCCTCGGCGTAGGCGTTGACGCCGTCGTCGACGGCGACGTCGACAGCAGCGCAGAGCAATGTACTCAAGTAAATTACTAGATTTCATAGACGGAAAATATTTAACCACAGTTGTGTTAGGAGTCGGAGAGTCAAGGAGTCGAAAGTAGGCTGGCAGCCGAAACCCATATAAGGCCAGGAATTTTACAACCGGCATAAGAAAGTCACTTAACGTAGCCGTTGGCGACGGCAATGGCACATTATGTGGCTGCGACTCAATGTGGCGAGTGAAAGTTAATTTCTAAGGAAATACAAGAGCACAAAGAGAGAGAGAGAGAGAGAGAGCGAGACAAGATGCGAGCACACATACATACATATGAGGGGTGTGTGGGGGCAGAGAGCGGCGACAGTGAAAACATTTTCCTAAACTATGCCATTAACATGTAAAACTTTCGTGGTACTTGTAACCGCCTGCTTGGTTATGCGGCTCGTCTCACTCGCAGTCAGTCACCATCTATGAGATCTTAGGATGATGGTCTTGGGGCACGTAAATACTTGCCAGAAACTTGAGCGAATTAACAACAAAAGTTCGTCCTGCTGCTGCTGCTGTTGCTGTGACGGAAAAGTTCGTCAAAAATAACAGAAAACTGCTGCTGGCAAGTGACAATAACAGGAGGCAAAGGCAACGGCAACGGCAACACCAAAGGCAAAAAGGCTTGACAGCCAATGGCAGTGCCAAATGTCAAACAATTTGTGGCGCCCCAACGCCTCTGCCATTATTTACTTGCAACGAGGTAGAATCTATTTAAAGCGCCCCTTCTCCTCCAAATGCCAACTCGGCCGAGTATTAATAGCTGAAAACTTTGGAACACTACTAGGACCAGGGCTAGGACTTGGACAAATCTAAAGAGTTCCTGGGCGTTGGCGATAAAAAGCAAAACACCATCCGCATAATGGCCGCTAAAGAGCCATCTAAATATAGTCCAACAACCAGTTACGAGTATAACTCATTATGGCTAATGAGTGTTATTTGTGCTTGGCGCATAACAAACTCAATTTTGCATGAGCCTCAACTCGACTCTGTCCCGACTTCACTCAGCCCGACTTCGCTTCAGCTTTAGTGGCAAAAGGTCGAAATTAGTTTGACTTGACGGCACAGACAACCAGCCTCGACTTCCCCAGCCCGATATTTGCACACACAGAGAGCGCACAGAGACACACTTGTGGCAAATGAATGTCAACTTTGGGCTTTGGCAGAGGATTACGATTACGGCAGAGACAGTCTCAAAGACAGAGACAGAGACGGAATAACGGTGGGCGGAGCAGCGGCAAACATAATTACGCCCACACTTAAGAGCTTTTATCTGAGCTTGTTTTTGTGAAAAACTTTGCAAACAGATTTACACAATGTTCAGTTAAACGATTGCAATAAATTTCATGTGCTTAAATGTGGTGATTACGAGCCAACTGCACTTCCCGTTGATCACATGTAAAAAATGATAATAAAAAATACAAATATAACAAAAACAAAACGAAAGCGAAAACGAAAACGAAAACGAGAGCGAAGCCAGACAAAGCCAGAAACAATAAACGTGGCCCAAGGCATATGCAAATGTCAATAACAAATACGCACATCAAAATAAATACAGGACTCTTCGTTCTCTTCCTTTGTCGACATTACAGCATTACGTATACGAGGCGTTGCCATTGTGGCTGCCACATGGGGCAATTATTGCACGTACCACGGGGCCATGAATGAGTCAAACACTGCCAGACGCCTCTCCGCCCTCTCTCTCTCTCTGCCTGCACGACTGAATCGTTGAATGAGTGAATGGCTGAGCGGTTCAATGGTTCAACGGACGAACAAGTGCGGAGGCGTAGGCAGTGGGGCGTGAGGGCGTGTCCCCGTTCACATGCACGCCTTCATTGAAATTGGCGGATTTGCGTAAGGCAAACGCTACAATTGAAATTTCAAATACATTGCCAGCCGATGACAGCCGTTTATGTTGATGACGACGAAGATTCACCCAGCCGGCGGGCGTTGCTGTGGCTTACGCGGATTGAACATATTGTCAGCCCCGCTGGCAGACGCAAGTCGACCCATGGGTCACACGCACACACACACACACGCACACACACACAGTCAGGCACACATGGGTTCCACCCATGAAATTGATAACGTGTGATTTAATGTGTTTTTAACGCGTTTTAATGTGATTTCCAGTTAAATGAGGCGTGCCCTTTCGAAGCGCCCTACGCCTAGCCATAGACCTGAACCGAACCGACCCGACCCGACCCACCCATTGATTTGTTGGCCCATCAACAGCATTGATGTGTCGAGTCGTTCATCCGGTGCAGAAGCGTCGGCGATATTCTTTATTTTCCATAATTTGTTTGCGCAAGCAGAAGCAGCTGCCTAAAAGTATGCAACATTTTCAAGCAAAAGCTGCAAAATGTCGCTGCCTAAAAGCATGCAACATTTTTTGTAGCCAAATGCGAATCTAAATTGCAATAAACGCACTTGTAGCGCAAATGAAAGAGGCAATTACAATAAATAAATGCTCACAAATCACACACAATAAATTCTGGTTACGATTTTCATTTTCATTTTCATGTTGTATTTGGTTTCCTGCTTCATCAAGTTTTCACACACCATCGGCTTAAAGAGCCTTCGTTCATCCTCTGTACAAATAGTGGGCAATCAATGGCAGCTAAGCATGCTTCACACACTGATATCTCTATTCATTTATTTTTATCAATTTGAATTTCTATATTTTGTGTGAGTGCACGATTGAATGCATGCATCGCATGCGGTAAATTCTCATATGAACCGTGAAGCATTATTGGTTTTATTGTGCATTTATTTATTTATTTATATTATCGCCATGGGCTGCCATCGAAATGGCAGCACCTTTTTTTGCAAAAGCACTGAGCTCTTCAAATAATAATGAAATTGCTCTCAACTAGTGGAATTATTAAAACAATTCAATTTATGAAAATATGTAAAACCGACAAATGGAATTGTGATTTTTTAGTTTTGCACAAATTCATTGATAAAAATGGCTTTCAATTTTTATGAAATCCAATTAAAGCACCATAAAACTGTACAATAAATCTCAGTCGCAGCCTAGTAACCTTGACACTGATGTGTCTCTGATTACACTACAACAGCTCGGAAATTACTCGTCGAACTGCGTACACCCAAAAGCCGAGATAAGTATTTGCCAAAAATTACATTAAATTACTTGAATGTCAGCGTGTAGGTAATTTAAAAGCAATTTTGTGATTATCAAATGTCACCGGCAGATGAGCTCATAAACATACCAACCTCTCTGGTCGAACACAAACACACACTCACATACCTCTTTTCAATTTTAATGTCGCTAAACGATGAACTAAAAGTTAACGAAAATAGTTCTAGCATAGTCAACTTTTGAGTTGCTTAATTAATGTTAATAATTGTTGCATCACTTTGCAAAAGGGAAAGAGAATATTAGAGGTGTCGATTTATGAATTTATTTGCAAAGGAAAAGCTGCTAATGGGCAAATATTCAATTATTAATTAGCATTGTGTTTTTATTACATTTTTCTATCACGTTTTAAGAAATTTCTGGTTGCAATTATTGAAAATTATTATGGTATTACGTAAATGCTTCACCTGTTAATAAATGCTGCAGTTTATGATTTATTCGACAGCATCTGGTAGCATAAATATTAATATATTTTTAAATTATTGAATATTTTAATTGCTTTCAACCAATTTTAAAACATCCACAGATGTTATGAATTATAGAAATCCTTAAGTGCTGAAGTTTATGATTGATTTTTTGAGTAAACAAAATATTTTTCCAATGTTTTTTAATATTTGTTTGCATCTGGTAGCATAAATGTTGATATTATTTAAAATTAGCATCTGGTAGCATAAATGTTGATATTATTTAAAATTATTAAGCCACCTTAGTGCCTTCAACTAATATCAAACTAACCACAGGTAGCTGATGAATTTATTTGGTAAGGAAAATCTACTGATGAGCAAATTAAACCCTTTTCAAACATTATTAAAGGGTCAGTGCATTTGGTAGCATAAATGTTGCTATTATTGCAAATTATTAAATCTTCTAGTTGCATTCAACTAATTGCAAAGCATCCACAGGTAGCTACAAATTGAGCTTATGTAGATTATATTAGATATTTGCAATTATGAGTAATTGGCCATGGGCAGGCTCAGCTAGGAGGATGTTCAGCCACCTGCTGCTCTTTGGCCCATCCATCGGCAGCATTGTAAATCATATGAGAACTAATTGCAAATTACATGCATGTTGGCTGGCTTTGGCCGATGAAAATGCATTACCAATGCCACATTGAGCAGCGCTGTCGGATCCACAGATGATGATGATGATGATGACAGAGAAGCCAGCAAACCAAACCACAGCTACACGTAGTCAAAGCCAAAACATGACGCTGTTGTTTTCGTCGGTTGACGATTGTGTTAAGGTCATTGGCGGAAATTATAAAAAATTGCGTGCCGCATAAAACAAACTAAAAAACAAAAATAACAACAATCGCATGAGTCGTGCAGACGAGAGATTACCATGGGTGATGACAGTGATCTTATCAGCCAAGCTGCTGCTTCTCTATCTCCCAGACGAGACACTTGGCCAACATTTCCGCTTAGCCAAATTGAGCAGTTGAACGGTTGCGGTGTGTTGTGGTCACATCAAGCAGATTGAGCGCTTATCGCAAACGCAAGCGGGGCAAGACACAAAGAAGATCTGGCCGAGAGGCACTCGGTTGTGATGCCATGTGGATTGTGGTTAACACACAAGTGACCATAATTCAGTTGCTTCAAATGGTTACACGTGTGCACGTTGTTCAAACCCTTCGAAGCACCTCGGCATGTGGCACATCCACAATCTCCATTCCCCATTCCCAAATCTTAGAACCGATTCTGTTCTCCAATCTCATTCGCCGTTCCCATTCGCATTCATCTGCGTTCGCAATTTAATGCCTGGAAATCATTCGTTTATTCATACATTTCCGGGTACGGTCGAGGGTCTCAAGTCTCAAGTCTGGAGTCTTGAGTCTAGGTGGTAGTTCGTCCTTTGGCCAAATGATATCACGTACGCCTTCAAACAATTATTGTCCTTGCCTAGTGACACACAGAGACCTAGAGGGATTGGGAGAGCAAGGAGCAGGAAATTTATTATGCAGGATGCTGTGAATTAAACTCAAATTTGATTTAAGACGACAGCCAGAACGTTTTTCTATTTTGTCGGAACAAAGCAGCTGGATCTGACTTTAATCAGTTGAACAACATCTTGATAGTCGCGCTCTGAATCGCATTTGGTTCATCTATTTTAATGGGCTCGCAATTAAAATGAATCGCCGTGCAAATGACCCAATAAATTCATGGGTGTTTCGTAATAAATAACAACAAGTTGCGCTACAATTTCGCTAGTTCAGCAAAGTTTCTAGACCAGCGAACAGTTCAATATATTTTAGAGATTGGCCAACACCAACGCCAACACCAACGAAAAACAGTCATCAACGTTTATAGTGTGGCAAACAAACCAAGCGTGAACCAATTGCAAACAGGTAAACTATAAATATTTGCAGTTTACAGCGTCACACGCGGCGTATGGGTGATGCATTTTAGCAGCACGATGATTCACTCCGTTCGATCAGTATTGTTGTGCAAAACTCGCTAGTTTTCATTCTAAAGTGGCTGTAAGAGCAAACAAGCTTCATGTTTATCGTGGCGGTGTGAAAATTCGCGCATGACTTGCCGGTGAAAGTTGTTAATTGTTTACCTAATACGCCAACTTTAACTCGCACTCGCTTGCAGCTCTTGCACCCAAATGTTGCAATATCATTCGATGCGATGCGAAACGAAACGAATTGATTACCGCATATGCGGAAAAGAAAGTTGCAGACAAAGTCAAATTCGAATCTAGTCATATTTAGCAGTCAATGGCCGCACAAAAAAATTAACTGCGGCACATTTACTGCAGGCATTATGCGGTCAGCCAAGATGGCAACAACGCTACAGTCGAGGGGTTAGTTCCAGAAGTATTGAATTGTATTGATTTCCCCAGAGTCTCTAAAGACAAACAGCTGAAACACACCTCGTTTAACAACTCAGTAACTGGTCAGCTAATCAGCATGTCAGGCAGGCAGTCATGCGTGGCTATTTCTGTTGCTATTGCTTTTGCTATTGCTATTGCTGTTGCTGTTGTTTTTTCGCGCCGTGAAACACTTGATGTCGAAGTCGTCGTCGAGTACACAGTGCGAAATGGTGGCGATAACGCAACAGCGACGCACGCGCATAGCTCAAGTGTTCGGTAAGTAAGTAAGTATCTCATGGATACTTCATTCGAAACAGCTGAGATGCGAGCGGCGCGCAGTCGTCGCTTCAAAACCCAAAAACCCACAACGAATCCGAATGAGAATCCGAATCCGAATCAGAAAATGAAACCGAAAACAAAAACGACCAAAAACCCACCAAGCGACCCAGCAAAAATGATGACGCCTCGAGAAAGAGAGGAGAGCCTCGGTTGCCGGCTTGTCAACGACTCGGCCCAGGCTTATTTGAGTATCGGTAAGAGACTCTTGAGTATTCAGTTGCGAATTTCATACAAAACGAAACGGTCGCTTCTGGGTTTTTGTGTGTGCTCTGCTCTGTGCGCCAGAATACAGATGATATTGATCGGATCTCTTGATAAACTTCATTAAGTGCCGCCGTAGAAGTTTCGCATTAAAGCGGAAATTAGTCGAGTCAATAAAGTGAAGTTTTTTGGTGAACAACTTTAACAACAACAACAACAACAACATCAATAGTAACAGCAACAAGTGCAAAGAAATAGAGAGAAGCTTACGTGTTTCCATCGAAAAATACTTTAAACGAAATAAGAGCAAACATGATCGAGAGACGCAGTCAACTGGATAAGGTACGCAAACGATGCAACTTAAATTAAATCCAACGAACACAACGGCAACAAAATAAAATTAATTAAAATGCGCAATTATAAGCGAGCAACACTTCAATGTATTTTAGATACAATTCCAGTGAGACTCAAGCGTGATATTTGTTTAAGAACTTTTGCAAATTGCAAACAATTGAATTATTTTAAATTATTGAACAACAGACTTCAACAAGTTTTAATGTTTGCTGAGAAATATATTTAATTGTCTAATCAACTCACATTCAGATACTTTTGTATCTATTGGCAACACACTGTAAGCAATTCAATTGTATGTCCAGCTATATTTAGATGCAGAACGTTCTGAGTTACAGCATTCATAAATTATATTAGAATTCCTTTGTATAATTTGTTAACGTTCTGAGCAGGCATGTTGTTAAATTGATAAGCCGGTTTCCTGACTTGTATAAATAGTGAGATCATACGATGGGAGTTCAAGAATTATGTTTCATTGTGTATTTGACTAATTTGTGTAGCTTGATCCTCATTTGTAGCTTGTGTGTGAACACGATTCTTTGTGGCTGTGAGTCATTTGGGTTATTTAAAAAACAGATGATAATATGATAATACGACAATCTGTGTAACTCTAACTTACCTGGAAATGTTTGTTGAATGTTTTGAAATTCGTATTAATGATGTTCGCTGCAGTTACGTAATTTGTGTACAATCAGAAAAACGAGCTACTGAGCGCTAATTCGATATAAATATTTAAACATGCGATTCATTCATAATTAATTGAAACTCGTTGACAGCAACAAAGTATCGGCATTAACATTCTATACAGGAGCTATTGCGTAGAACATTTGGTCGATGGAAGAACATAAATAAAATTATTTATTGCTGATTGTTGATCTGGCCAGCGTCGGACGTCAGGCGATTTTCGTCACAGCTCCTCCCGAATAATGCAAGTGCCCATTCTGAATTTCAATCAGAGACAAATCGGAGATAGTTGTCATGGGCTCAACTTTTGGCTAATGACCACATTTTCGGATGGAGAATGTGCTCCTGGTCACGTAACCACAACTGCACTCGATATGGCAGAGGCTGAGCAAACAGAGTTGGCATTTGTGTCATGCGAGTTCCAACTTCATGGAAATTAGCATTAGAGCCATTCTGCCAACCTGGTTCCCATTCCATTTGTGACCAGAGCACTTGGCAGACTGATTGTTTGTCTAGATGGAGCATTATAAATGAGCGACAGTGCAGCGTGCGCAATTAGGCTAAGTGGAAAATATGAAGAGTTGCAACAAAGTAGTAGTAGATAGACTGAAACAATTATAAGAAACAGCATTTGATTATTACTCAAAGTAAGCTCGAAATGTAGCTAGAACATCTGTAAAGTGCTCCATAATGTACCTGTGACTACGAGCTTAATCCGTGTCCAGATAGAGTTCATTACCGCAGCGCAAAGCAATTAAAGCGAGTCGCAGTCGAGAGATGATTGAAAGACAAGTTCAGACCCTCCATAAACTGGCCAAGCGACGACTTTGATGAGATCTAAAGTTAATTTTATGAGAGCCCAGAATAACTTGGCTTGCTTCACATTAGCTTTTGATTAATTGTTCAGCCACTTCTCGTTTTTAATCTGTGCTGTGAAACTAGTTCCCCAACAACTTAAGAACAAACAGCAACTTCAACTACAATTTTTCATCTTTTTCTCCATTTTTTGAAAAGTTTCTGTTCAGTTTTAACATCAATTCCATAAGTCATATGTAATAACTGTGCAGCCAGCTGAAAAATATTAAAAACTTCAACTTTGTTCTCAGTCAAAATCTTCTAAAGATATAAACATGTTTTGCGAGCAGTTAAGAGCTCTTCAACGACATTAGAGCTGTTATTTTCTGCTCTAAAGCATCTTAATTTTATTTTCTGTTTTTCGAGAATAACAATTTCATGTTTATGATAACACTGAAAACTGTTAAGGGTAGTAATCGTTGATTTACTTTAATTTCTTGTTAAAAGTATTGCTGATGTTTAACAAGCGAATGTCTAAGGAAGAAAAGTATTTATTGATTTAATTATGTTGTAATTTATCAACTACATTTCTGCCAGCTGCACAGTTCATTTATTTAATATAATTTCTTAAATTCACGACTCATTCCACACAGCTTGAATGTGCATTAAGCGATAACGGCTTTTGTCAGTTGTCGATAATATTAATTGATATTACAGATTCTATGAAAAAAACATACGTATAATTGATTTTTAATAATAATAAAAAAACTCGTCGGGTTTTCATCGCACTGGCTGCATATTGAAAATTAAATAAATTACTTCTTTTATTTATATTTTTCACCTTTGGCCAGCAACTATTTTGCGTGGAGGCGCAAGCTGCAACTTTTGTTGTTTTATCTGCGTTTAAATATGCACATTAATTAAGTTTTGCATGCGATACAAGTGGGATGAGCTACCTTAAAATTGTTGTTGTCTGCACTACATATATATTTGTATATGAGAGCTGGTCTGCGCGTGTGTAATTTAATTATTGCAAATTAATTACATTGATTATTTCAGTATTAAGTGGCTGCCAGCTATATATGCATTCTCACTCTCATGCCAGCCCAGCCAATGTGTGTGTGTGTGTGTGCTCACTATTGATTGTCATTAATTAACTGCTTGATTTACGATAGATACATCGACATCGACTCGCCCTCACCCATTAAACGCTGCTTAGCGTAATTGCAGTTTCACTTTTTATCGAGCTCACTTCACTCGGCTTCTCAATGGCTTATCGAGACTTCTAGAGTGACTAGTTAGTTAGCCCGTCAAAGTTAATTATATTGATTGCAAGTGGAGTAATTGACGTTGCTGAAATCAGCTGGTAATGAACCGACACCTGGAGAGCTTTAGTATTTGTTTTTATGCGATTCTTGGAACAATTTCTACACTCCACCCAAATACAAATCAAACAGTTAAAGGTGATTGTGCGCCTGTGTGTGTGCGAATTAACAACAACAATCAAAAGTCGCTAAGCAAATTATAAAAGTTATCCGAAAAATGTAAAAGTTAAAGCCAAAAACTCTGTTGAACAGGGCAACAGAATGCCAATAATGAGCGATAATAGAACTCGTTATGTTCTACTGCCCCCAGCACAAATACTAGTACACACACACACACAGATACACACTTACACGCGCATGCTAAAAAAAAAGATACATAAGTACAATAATCATTTATCTTCAAACAATTGCGCCGTGTTTCTTGCACGTGTTCGAGTTCAGGTTCAGGGCTTTGAGCCGAGACTTTGTCGTGGTGCGAGAGGTGAGGAGTGAAGTGGGATGTGAAGGGGCAGTTTCAACCATCAGGGCGTAACAGAGCGCGTTTTCCGCAAAAAGTTCACGTTCTGCGGCCGCTGGAAATAAAATATGCTGTCCGAAAAAAATTTAACTAAACAAAAAATAAACTCAAAAGAAAATTACACCAAAGCGACGAAGAGTGAGAGAGATAGAGTTTGGAAGAGCGCGGACAAAAAGCGGCAAAAGTAAATGAAATAAAAGCAAAACTGGTAATAAAATATAAAGCTGACCGTGAGCAATGTCAGGGGCTCATGGCGCTTAGGTGCCGCTTGCCTGTGTGTGTGTGTGTGTTTGTGTGTGTGCTGGGAATAACTCGCAAGTGTGACCAGCCGAAAGGTGCAAAACCGTTGAACGGGATTGCTGCTGCTGTTGTTGTTAAACTATTCAAATTTATGCATTGTCAGCAGACGGCAGGCAGACAGAGACGGCAACAGCAACAGCAACAGCAGCGACAGCGACAGCTATAGTAACAACAACAATGAGCTTTTGCAGCCGGTTCAGCCAAATTGAATTTTACGCTTTGTGCCGCTTTGTTATTTGGTTTCTAGTTCAAGTTTAGGGTCAATAACTGTCGATTGCATTTTAACTAACTTGGTCAGACAGCTGCTGTTACTGACTTTGTTGCTGTTTGTGCCGCCGCCGCTACTGTTGATTTACAATTTGTAAAATTGGCAAACAGTTTACGAGAATCTAAAATAAAAGCACGTTGAGCACATTTTTAACCCAAGTCGATACAAAGCTACTCTTTGGCAATTCACAAAAAAACATATGAGTCAATTCCGCGAACTTGAACAGATATAAATATTTTTGTTTTGTTTATTTCACTATGAACGAACAACATCGCAGTATCAATTTGGAAATTTTACCCAAATATTTTCACCTGTTGTTATTTAAAATCGAGTTAAATTGAAGTACGTCAGCAAAAAGACACAAATAAGTTATGGTTTCGCTGAAGTATTCAAGGATTAGCACTTGTTATTCCCTACATTAACATAAAAAATATATTTTTAGAAATAACAACACAGGCAAAGCTCGAAACAAGCTAATGCATTAGAGAAATGAGCTAAGCTGATACTTTTATGAACTGCAAACTGAGCAGCAAAGTTTTTATACTTATTCGAATATTAAGCGTTTTGTTGTGTACCCAAAGCCGCTCAAGAGGCAAACAGCTGTAAACAAAAATCCAAGTGTCTGTCCATCAATTCGTCAGACTGTCTATTTATCTTTATCAGCTTGTATGAGTGCGCTTTTGTGTTAAGTTTATCTTTGCATACAACAAAATAGAAAAAATAAAAAAAGGGCGAGCTAAGTGAATCACGAGAAAAGCAAATGATACGCAACAACAACTCACAACGGACGGCAAGTTCAATGCGATTGATAGTCATGAGTATCTTTACTGCAGGTTCAATGGATTGTCTATCTGTTTAACTGGAATAATGCAAAAACAAGGTTGAAGGTGCAACACCTCAGTCTGACTGTTTTTTAGAGCGCTTGGGGTAGATCAGTTCAAGGCCCGCAAAGGGCTGATATAACAATTTGAGCCCAGCAATTTATTGGGGAAAACAAGTTCAATGTATCATTTCTATAAATGTGCATTTTTAATTGTATGTAATGATCTCTCAATTACATTGTTTAAAAATTAATTGAGATGTTCATTACAATCTGTTAAAATCTAATCAAAGTGCATTGCAAATACACTGCCCTTAAAAAAGTCTAATCTGATATAAAATATTTCATTCGAATTAACCTTATCCATAATAAGTTGCGAATAAAGTGCTGTTATAAACGTTAATTCATAAAATTAAATTTAATGCATAAATTATGATTATTGTGATTTTAATTGCAATGTTGAATGCCTATCTGTTAAAATCAAATAATGTGCAAATTGAACTCAAACAAAGCGAATTCCAAATACACTGCCCTTAAAAATAAAAATAAGTCTGATCTGATATAAACATTTTATCAAAATTAATCTGTATTTATCGTCGTGCTCATAATTTATGATTATTGCTATTAAATATTTTGATATGTAGAATTTCGTTCCATTCACATAATAATAATCAATATTATAATCATTGTTATGTTTGCCAGCACTGAACTGGCCATTTTTGCCGGATTCTCTCATTTCGCTGGGGAAGTCTGCTCTGAGTTGCTTTCGGCCTTTATTATGCATATTGGTTTAAATTTGGATGCGTAACCTTTTTGCTCGGTTTGGTTTTGTTTTGTTTTGCCTCAGCCACAAACTGAGCCGCATCGTGGACGTTTTTGGGTCTGCTACGATTATCGCATCGCATAATTAAGTATGCAGCTACGTTCGAGTTCAAGGTAGTTCCGGTTTGGATGACGGGCTTCGCTGAATTCCTCGCTGCATAAGCGCTCGCTCGCTTACATGCATATAAATTCAGTTAATATATGTAACATTAATTGGCGACCTCATCTGCGCTAAATGATAGCCTAGAATGCGACTATCTGATGCGCGGACATGCGTGTGGAAGTGGGCATTGACTTGGAGCTCGAAACTCGGTCACTCGCAGTCGCTGTCTGGCTCTCTCTCTGGGCTTGGGCTTGGGCTTGGGTTGGCGCCGTAAGGTGAGCAACTGATCTGTAAGCGAGCGAGTTCAGTGAACTCAGTTCATTTGTGGATACATTTACAAACAGCAGCGCTGCTGGCACTGAAATCGAGACCGATGCTCTATAAATTACACACTCGTCCACCTACAGATACTCGTGTGTATATAGTATTTTATTGTGATGTATTTATCGCATTGTGCCATAAAATCAAAGTGCTGTTCTGGCCACCATAAAATCGATGCCAGTAAGTGTGTCAGCGCGTCGACGTCAATTGCGCTGAAAGTAGCCAATCCACTTTTGTGTGTGTATTTTTCGGAGTTCCGTTCTCCGGAGTTCCCCCACCTCCACTGGGGAGATCTTAAGAGTTGCTCTGAAACCAGTTTGCTTTGACGCTGTGAAAGCGACTCAAAGAAATTCTCTGCACTGACGCTTCCACAGCTCGATCTCATATACTATCTGCAAAACTGCACACTGCAAGCTGTGACACTGCATATTTGCAGCAGCGTCGACTGCCACTGCGACTGCGACGTCAGCGTCAGCGTCATGTAAGGCAAACAAGATTCAAGCGTGTGCAAGATCAGCTGTCTGTCTCTGGCCCCGTCTCTGGGTCTCCGAGCAGCTGCAGCTACAAAGTAGAACTGTGCTACGTGCTGAATAAAAGCAGCGCATGCGCTGCCCGCCGTCAGTTGCCGCGCAGACGCCTTCATGTGCACTTCACTCGACCCACTCGTTATCGGTTATCGCTATCGCTATCGCTATCGTTGTTTCTTTCTTCTCGCTCTCAGCCCAGCAGCTGTATCTGTGGCAAAATGGCAGCGCGCAGTGTCTATATCACAAACGAGGTGAGTTCCTGCTTTGCCGAATAAAAGAGAAAAAATACAGAATGGTGGCCAGAAGCACTTTTGGCGCATGAAGAGACACTCGAGAGGAACTGCTAATTAGTGCTGCCTCATTAAAAGCGGACACAAAGGCAACTATTTAACAAACTCTTGAGAAGCACTCAACAGTCCGGATAGACAGTTGGCCAGCGTTACAGACGCGATGCGAAACTTGCTCACAATCAGCGCCACGATGATTTGTTGTGGGCCATGTGAAGAATGTCGTAACTGGCTGAGAGCTCAAAAGTCTTCAGAATATGAATAATTAATAATCAGCAATAAAAAGCAACAGCAACAACAACAACAACAACAAAACAAATACAAACAACAGCTGGCTGTGAACTGTAGATTAGCCAAAATGAATTCTTAAAGTTACCAAACTCGTTTCAACACTTTTGCTTTTGCTTTTGCTTTTTGTAAACTTTTACTCGACAGCCAGGAGCCAAAAGTTAACTTTACTCTTATAATTAGAATAAATTAGTATTAATTTTGCAGCAGTGAAAGATAAACAGCGGAAGGGCCCCCGGCCTCAGTCGTAGCGCCAACGCCAACGTCTGCCGAGCAAAAGCAAATCAATAGAAATAGAAAGCAACAACAGCAACAACTTGCAGCATTTCACCAGAAAGTGCGGTGGTGTTGCGGTGGTCAGAGATGTGTTTGTCTGGCCCCCAGCCGGAAATATGAATTGCTAATTTCAATGGCCCCAAATAATTTAAGCAATTACAGGCCGAATCTGTTGAAATGTTATTAAAAGATATTGAATTGGCATACAAAAGCAATAAGCTCTTATTGATATCCCCGAGCTAAAATGAAATGTGATTTTACTCGAAAACTAATTATGGAAGGCACTGTTGTAAAGTAGCCAGAGAAGGAGCTCAGCTCCAATTAATCAACACTTAAATACGCACTTTTCAGATCACAAAACATGTTTAATCAAAATATACATATTCATAAAGATTAGATAATTTATGCTTATCTGAATTCAAATTGAAGTCTTAATACAGTTTTAGAATATAAAAGCAGTGTTTAAATTTTTCCAACATTAATTATGAATTATTCATACTTAAATGCTAAACGGTTCTGATAACAAACTTGACACAAAATCGAAATTGTCTAGCACAAAGTACAAACAAGAAATCGTAGAAAATATTTATAAGTGCGATAAAGTGATTCTATTAATTGCTTTCCGTTTATGGCCGTAATCGTAAGATGATACTTTTAGCAAGTATCAGGCAACCGATTGGTAGTAAACCCCGTCCTGGCCATGGCCACACGTACAGTATTTGTTATCGTTCTCCCCCGCCCCTCCTCTCCTCAGTATGCCACTCTAGACCGCGTATTCGCTGTGCAAGCGAAGTAATTAACGTCTATTGACATCGAGCAAACAAATCAGCCAAACAAAGCTGCGTAGGCGACCACTTCAAGATGATGAAAATTTTGCCGCCACATTTTCGTGGATGTAAATGAATTCTGTTGGATTTATGATACCGATATTAACCACCCGCACATAAGTACTTATCTGCTTCAACGTATGTGTGTGGGTGGGTGTGTGTGCAAGACTGTTGCATGTCCTGGCAGACTGGGAATGAGGGAGAGAAGAGCCAACCCACTTTGGTTGATGTGTTTGCTACGCGTTTCTGCCTCTGTTTGCACGTTTAATATTTGCCAAAGTTTTGAGCAAGAATAACAAAAGATTTTTGCGCGTTAAACAAATAAAATGTCACTTGGCGGGAAGCAGTAAACAGAAGAGCAAAGAAAAACGAGAAACAATAAAAGGAGAACAACAACAAAAACCAAACACGCGATGCAGACAACTCGTAGAAGGAGTTGCACAATGGCGAGTTGCAAAGAGTTGCGTATACGTTGCACATAACGTATACGTCAAGTAGAGCAATACTCGGAGCCAATCTTGTCAAAAGTTGAGAGCACTTTGAACCAAAGCAATGTTGCTGCAGAGTAATTTAAATTTGGAGTTCGACAAAGTGACCGAAATTTCATTTGTAAAACTCACAACAAATGGAAATTACATACAACAGAAACGACGACGGCCACAACTCGAGCCACAAATATAGAAATATATATAGTATGCATGTAGATGTGCATAAGCTGGATGGTAAATACTTCTACTTGGGGAGCAATCGCCCCCTTACAGTTGACTCGCAGTCCAAGCTCAGACAACAGGCCAAAGTTTCATTTTGAGGCCCAAATCTGGTCTGGTTGTGCGGGTATGTGGGGGACCAACCGCTTGGCTATTTTTGTTATGCAAATTGTATTTGAATACAAATGCATTTTGGGCACTTTTCGAGTGCCAACAAAAGCTTTGCATGTAAATCAAAAGTATCTATATTTGCATGCGACTTCAAATAGTTTGCACAAATGGTTTTAATTACACCAACTATTTGCAACAGTTGTAGGATAACGATGTCTACATTTGTTGTCTTACAAAGAGTCTGTTATTTATTGACAATGTATGGGCAATGTAATACAATCATCGGACAACTTTACAACTGTCCACTTAAATTGCAGTCTTTCTCTTAAGAGTGTTTAAAGTCATTATTAAATCATTTAAAAGCTAAAGTAGAATTGTGTTACCCACTTAAAATGTGCATAATAATCACAAGCGCAAAAAATGTATAGAAATAAAATATTCTCCAACCGAGCAGTGACCGCTGACCGTTGTCCACTGCCATGCCCCCATCTCTGCAATTTGTTGTTTTCTTTTTTTGGCTGTTTTTGTTTCTTTTTCTGTGTCGGTTTCGGTTTCTTCTACTTCTCTGTTGCTGCCGCTTGAGTGAATCACGGTTCTCTTGATTTATGCATTTCCTAAACGAATGTTAATAATTTCAACATTTAACTGTTCAATGTTTTTGTGAGCTGCTGCTTAGCTTTTTTAATATTTTGTTTTTATGTTTTCGTTATCGGCCGACACAAAATTGGCTAACAGAGAATCTTTTTGCTTGCCATCTTGTAGCCTTCTACTTCTGACAAGGGTCAGGGTTAGAGTTAAACATTTGCTTAATTATTTATTTAATTATCCAGCAACTTGATGGTTTATTATTAGTATTGCACCTTGTCGCCGATCCATGTCAAGGCGGCGGCAGAATCTTAAATCTCAACAAAGCCGTTTAAAGACAGCATAAACCATTGTTTAATTATGCAATTAGACTCAACTCGCTTACAATCACTGGCGGCATCCAATTCTCGAATGTTGAACTATGCAAAACTAAGTGCCACAAGCGAGTTGCAGACAGAAACCCAAACGAACGCACGCTCAGACGAGGAGCCACTCAAGTGTTGTGTATTAGCGGGACAGTTGGTGATTTATGGCAGCTGAAAGAGTCTTATGAACGCATTGACCTTTGAACTTGGCCACATGTGGCGTGGGTGGCAAGACGGCAAAAGCCGATTCTGTCTTTCAAACTAACCGTTTAAATGGATTGGAAATGCACGGAAAATGGCAATGGGAAAACTCACTGCTCGATGCGCTCGACCCACCACATGAAGCTGCAGCCACAGCAGCAATGACAACAATAATTTATACAGAAACTGGTTACGCCTGGCGAGCGCCACGCGGCAAGTTGGCCTTGTGCTAATCCACATTTCAGAACCCCAGAGCCGCCAGTCGCAGCAGCAGCAACAGCAACAGCAGCTGAAGCAGCTGAAAATTCTGCGAGCACTTGCGACAAGTCAAACTCGAATAGTCGATGGATTCAAATGGATTCATTGGCACAAAACCATTTAGCCGCTTGAGTGTGCGCCACATAACGCTGTTGGCCAATGATCGGGCCAGTCGCATTCGCGAACGTCGCTCACGCTTTGGGGATCGGCATCAACTTGACTTTGAGATTACTTTGATTGGGATTGTCAGTGTAACTCGCAATTAATTGCAAGATCAATGTGGCAGCTGCCACATAAACAAAGTGCCGAGAATGAGTTTCGACAATGATGTACGACTACTAATTGCAATTGACACTGTTAAATGGAACTGCACTTAATCAGCACTCGTTTCAATTGTTTCTCCTTTTTTGTTTTACAGATAATTATTACAGCCATGGACCGTTTTGTTTGGTTTGTGCTATTGGTGGTCATGACACATCTGGTTACGGAATTCACTCGCGTTACGGGCTATGCGAGAGGCCAACGCCAGGAACTGGTGCTCCTTAATGACGTAAGTATAAATCAATTAATAGATAATCTAATATAATAGCTGTAATTGCCTTGCAAATTGTTTCTATCGGTCTTTTAACGTGTCCAAATTAACGAGTTTATTTTCTGCTGCATACTTTTGAGCGCAGCGAGTAAATTTTTTAATACGTGTAATTATTTTTAAACGGTATTAAATGCTAGTTAAATTAGTAGTGATAATTAACTCAATTTGTGAGTTTATATTATTCACAGATTATTTTAAGCGATATTAAATACTAGTTAAAATTGTAGTAATAATTAATTTAAATTGTGAGATCATTGTTAGCCAACATTAAATGCTAGTTAAAGTAGTCGTAATAATTAATTAGAACATTTAAAGTAATGTAAAATATTAAATACTTTGTAGATAATTTAATTCCATTTGACAGACTTTTTTAAATACTATTTACAGTAGTAGTTGGTTAGAACATTTAAAGCTTTTTAGATAATTTAATTTCATTTGCATATTGCATATTATTTAATTGTCACAAAATAATCATGTGTAATTTGCATAGTTTTATTGAACAACTGCTATTAATTATTAGTCAGATATTTGGCTGTTGATTTTGTTGAAATTTACCTATTATGCAAATGCAAATGCCAAACTATGTTTATTTGTAAACGACTAATTAGTGAATTCGCTTTTTGACAACAAACATTTATCTGTAACTCATTTCAGACCATGCTGCATCCGATGCCCGTACAAAACATGCTGCTCTATCCCAGCCACGAGTACGCTCACTATGAGCAACCGGCAGCCGCACCAGTCGGTGGCAACAGCATACAACAGAATGCGGCCATGGTGCTGAGCAGTCTGGGAGTCGGGGGCGCGACAGGAGCTGGCAGCCATACTGCGGGTAACAACGCAGCTGAGCCCAGCTATCCGTTCTTCAGCCTACGGCCTCTAATTGACAGCATTTTCGAGGTAAGTGCTCGCATTTATAATCGTTGTCGGGGGCGCCCGCAGAGCTGTGTGTGCTTGACACGGCCAAGCCCTGTTGTGATCCAATTCCAATTCCAATTTAGATGACGTACCGTGCCTAATAGCAACTTTCAATTTGCCACAGATACCGATATCCACGCTGCGTGCCGTCAACAATTTGGTGGGTCGCCTCACCGGCAGCTATCGCCAGGCGCCGGAAGTAGTGCAAAAATCGGCGACCATCAATGCGGACACGCCCATCCGCCTGCCGGCGGGCAACTCGTTGACCGTTCCGGGTAACTTAAAGCTGTCAACGACGAGCAATGCGGCTCAGCGCCAGCCAATGCGAGAGGAGCTGGCGTAGTTCGAAGTTCGTAGTTCAAAGGGACAGCGCACTTGACATTTCCATTTAAATAATTCGTAATTAGTTTTGTAGTTAAGCCTTGACCTTGGGCCGCGGCAAGGACGAGGCGCACACGTTGCTCAGTGTTGTGTTTATTGACAAAAACAAAAACCTGTAAATGTGTGAGTGTTTTATGCATTTTTAGTTACTTAATGTTTTCGTTTTTAATGTTGAATTTTTGTGATATATGTAAACTTGATTGTAAGCTTAATTTAATTATATTTATATGTGATTCACATGAACAAAAAGATACAAAAATATATGTATGTATATAAAAACACTAAAAGCGGCAATGGGGCCTTAAATGATTCTGGGAAATTCCCCATTTTTTACTACCATTTATCGGATCAAGCCAAGACTTAATGGACACCGCTTAAGAGTATGCTATGCTTTTTAACTGCATAATTATTTGATGAGCGCGAATCAACCGGAAATCGTGGCATTCTTTTGAGTGCCGCTTTAAAATGTACAAAGCTTTTGCATTAAAATAATGTTGAATACTTATTGTGAATAAGCCGAAAATCTGAATGCAATAAATGTCAACAGCCACGATATTCTATATCAGCGGGCTGCCATTCAAAAATTAATCACTTTGTGCAAATTTCCGAGAAATACAAAATGATGAAAATGACAGCAACGACACTTGTAGATTAAAATTGAGTTCGTAGATTAAAGACCTTTTCAAAATCAGGAAATTAATTAACATTTTACCAGAAACGCTTTCATAATCAGGAAGCGGTAATTGTTTTCAAGTCTATATATAAATTGATGTGACACAGATTGTAAAATGTTCAATAATTAGCTCAAAGATCGAATTGATTTAAATGAGTCTCAATTTTAATTGCTGTATCGCAAACTCAAGTGTGACTCAAACTAGTTTAGGATCGCTGGAAAATTCTTGAATTAATTTAGAGTTTTGTTATTAGCGCATTAAACTATTTGCATGCTCGAATTTGAATGCGAGAGAAAACGATTATAGTACTGACTCAATGTCAAGAATGTGAATGGCACAGTTCCCTTGAACAGAGGCTAAAGAAAGCGAAGAGGGGAAAGCTTGGGTTATTCCTTCAAATATAGTATATAAAGAAAAAGGCGTTGGCGAGTTAACCATGCGGACTGTGATGGAAAACTTGAAGGAATTGCCGGCCAGTAAATTGACGCGTCCGAATTCAGCAGATTTAATTTGTTTTCTTTTATTTTTTGTGCTGGAATCGGCCCTTTTTTTGGGCATTTGATTTCGATTACGCATTTAAATTCATCAAGCACGTGCCATACGCTGCGTGGACAATCGAATCGAACAATAGGCCAAATACATTAGCTTAGTTGTCTATCCAGGCGTTGCGCGGCCGTCGATTTTGTCATTTGAATATTTAATGAGCGCTTATTAGGACAAAAGCGAAAAAAGAACGTCGAACATTGAACATTGAACATTGAGCGTTTCTCCAACTGTCTTTCCTCCTCCCGCATTCCGCTACCAATTTAAGATAGCTGAGTTAAAAATCAGCGAAAAAGAAATGGCCATTGGCATTTGACTTGTTCGCTGAGGCATCATGATGTGACAATTCAGCCGAATTCGTTTGAGTGGCCTTCAGCTTTACGCAGCACTCATTATACTGCACAGTGACGCATGCAGAGTGCTGCATGCCACAGTTGGCAGTTCAAAAAATACAGTACGACCACAATGGACACTGAACCGCAACGGCGACGAAGCGTATTAAATGACTGACACAGCTTTATGGTCAATTGCAACCACTGGCATTGCAGCAGCATTGCCAAACACTGCGACTCGCCAGCGAAATAACTGAAAGCTTTTCCTGCTGGCCTGCTTTTAGGTGATAAAACGGAGTTACAATTGCAACCGGTTTGAGAACTTCAATGTCCCGCCGCTTGGGCGTATGCGCAATGTAAGCTGTCAGTTATTATATAAGGGAATAAAATAATGACATGCGAGTTTATCATCTCTGTACTTATCGCTATTCGTTATTACTGAGCGCTCTATCTGACAATACGCATAATGGGCATTGAACAGATGAGCTCCTATATAAATAGATGTTTGCATTTAAATTGCGCCTCAAATCCAGTTCATCTGACATCCAGCTGCCGCGTTTGAACACTCAAAACAGACAATTCCCCCATTCGCATTACGAGTTTCAAGTTTAAGCTCAGACTCAGACTTGGGCTGTGCCTCAAAAAACAGAGACTCAGTGCTAAACGGCAACGCGACGCGAGTGGACGAGTTTTTCAGTCAAGCTGAGATTTATTAATCAGCCAAGCCTAAAGTGATCAAGAAAGCAAAGAGACGACGGAAACCTGATAGAAGCGTGTCTATAGGTACAAATTGTGTTAAGAACAAATCTACATAATAGCCAGATACTATATACGAGCGGGCACTTGTGAAAAGGTAGCCTGCAAATTAGTTTTGTCCGTCTCTGTGTGCATGCGAAATACCCTCACTTATGCTTGACTTCGCCTACTTCAGCTCCAAGAATTTTAATTCTCCCCCGTCCAACTGTCCGGCTGTCCGGCTGTCCAACTGTCCAGCTATGCGGCTGTCCGTCCGTCCATCCACCTGTCGTTGTATGCGACTCGCATACAAAAACAGTCAAGTCTTTTGTTTTGCAAGTTGCTCTCTGCCGACACCCGGCTTTTGCTTTTGCTTTTGCTGTTGATGTTGCTTTGGCGCACACGCCGATGTTGCAACGAAAGCTTTAGGCCACTGGCTATGTGAGGCAGCGAGGCACGGAGGCACGGAGCCAGCTGCTAGCCAAGCAAGAAATTAATTTTGTTTCACCAGATTTTTTTGTATTTTCTTGTTTTTTAGCTACGAAATGTTTGCCAAATTCGGAGCACTTTGCCTGCTGCTGCTGCTGCAAGCAACATTGGGCCCTGCACAGGTGAGTTATTACCAAGTAGCAAACAAGCAAACTAACTAGCTAACTAACTTAGCGTAAGTCTGAGCCGAGTTGCTTGTTGGTATTTTAAAACCTTCCATAACTATGCACTGATGCGAGCTGTTTGCCAACTTTCTGCATAAACAAAGCCCAACACGCTGCTAATTGGAAAGCCACGCCCACTTCTCGCCTCAACTGCCCACGAATATAATGATTATTTCATTTAGAAACTGCTCAATTTGTTAGCAAAATGCAAATTTTTCAATTATTTGGCACTAAAATCAAACACATCCATTTGCAATATTTGTCTAAAGCCACGTTGAGTTTACTGTGGCTAAAAAAACACACACAAATTTATTCCCATTTAAATAATAGAAATTGTTGTTTGTTAGCGACAATTCAACAGTTTTAGCGGCAAACTTGCAAAGAAGATTAAATTTAAAGTTCTCATGAAAGTTGTTTGTATTTTTGCATAATTTGTAGGCGCATTTTTAGCTTATAGGAAATTATAGTTGACTTTCATAAAACTTCACTAAAAATCCCCTTCGTGAACATATTGATTATTTATTAAGCATATATAATATATAATGTAGGTAGATAAGAAACAGTCTCACGTTATTATTTATCTATTCTTCACACATATGTGTCTAAATTATCAACTTTGCAGACTAATTATCTCAAAGAACAAGTTTCCTTTGTTTAAACAGAGAACATTTCCAATTGACTATTGACATTGCATTCGCTGGCAGAAACGGATTCGTTGATGTGGACGAATACTCATATTGGCATTCAAGTTCAAGGGCTGATAATCGTTTCGCATTCGCAAATTTGTCTCGCACTTGTGCAAATAAGCAATAAAAATCCACATGGCAGTCAGAAATATATATGGTCACCTCACAGGCGTTTATGGTAAGCTCTTTGTGAAAGTATCAAGAAAAATCGAAAAAAATAAGAATTTGCAATTCATTACTTCAAATAAATGATTGCCCAGAAATTCATGTTGACCATCCAGAAGCCATTCACTGGCTGGCCACTGAGCAGCCAGACAAATGTCACTTGTGTGCCAATTGTTGGCCAGCTCGGCTCAAGGGGCTAACGTGTGCAATCTTTAGCATTTTATGGATTTTGTCTTGCCAATTTAGCTGTCAGAATGATGAAGCCTTTGCACAGGCCATCGAATATATTTCACTTGTGTGCATTGAGGCGTTTATCGAGCAGGTATTTTAATTGGGCTTAAAATTAAATCGCAGACTTAGTCAGACATTTAGATAAAGTTGAGCATAACATTTATTTGTGAAGCATTGTGCTGAGTCAGAGTCTATTTGAAAAACCTCTCAACAGACCTTTGGGTCAATCCCATTATAATACACTTGGCATAACAAGCCTTTTTATATCGCATGGAGTTGTCAACACTATAAATTAATTGCCAATATTGCAACCCGTCGATGGCTCGCGGCGCAAATTGTTGTTGATTTTACTTGTGGCTCGCTGCACATTCAAATGGTAACTCTTGATTTGATCCATTTGGAAGCCACTCGATGGCAATGTGTGTTTTTGTGGAAAAAGAGTATATTGATATTTGCGTTTTTATTGTCGCTTTTGAGCCCATTAAACTATTGCACAACGTAATGCGGCGCAATCGGCTGTTAAATGGCTGTAATGAAGAATTTTAGTGTTTCCACGACGAATGTGTAATTACCAACGAACATTAAAGCGACTCGACTATCATTAATCTACGAGCTTGAGCACGACTTGCACTTCAAGCACATTGGTGCTTCAGCTTACTCCTTGGCCAAAGCCCAGTCATATATCATTTTAATAACGCTGATCACCTTGAACTCTAACCCACTGTGAATGTAATCAGATATACTATACTTACAAGCATTGCGGAAGGTTTTTATTCAAATAATTACGCATACGCCGCATTGTGCAAGCGCCTCTGTGCTGACACTGTGTGTGTGTGTGTGTGTGTGTGTGCGACCGCTGTCATGTTGTGGGTGGCAAGTGCAGCGTGCCGCAGGTGGCAAAAGGCCAACTGCACGGTTAACATGGCCCTCTGCCATGTTTGTCTACTGGGCACTTAGCGGCGCCTCTCTTTATTCTCTTTGCTGCAGTTTTTTGGCCAAGTTTTCAGACTTGCCGCCAGCTGTAACAATTTTAGGCACTTTGCCCTTACTTTTGCAGTTGGCCAAATCTTGGCACTTGGGTTTATTTCTATTTGTTTATGGCTCCGGGGCTAACGGGCGGAGTACACGAAATTTAGATTTTAATCAACGCATGCATGAAATTTGCATTTGTTGTGGCCACAGTCACAGTCACACTCCACACACTGAGTGTGCGAGCTGTGTGTGTGGTCGTGGGAATTGTACACAATTGAAATTGAAATTAAAGGTCTGCGAGAAGGGTTGCAGTTAGCGCAGGTTTTCCCAGAATTCATGCAAATTACTAAGCCCTTTTTTTGTTGGTTTCGCTTTCGCCCTTGCTTTTGCTTTTGCTTTTGGTTGTGGCCACCGAAAATCCTTGTAGCTGCCACATCAAAGCACATTTCACGGAGATGTGGACTCAGTTAAGAGCCGAAGGTTATTAAGGATCACGAACTCCCGACCACTCTCTCTCTCTCCATTCGATATATCTGTAATCTCAACGTAAATTAGTTGGCGCACAGTGTGCCATTGTTGAGCACAAAGAATTGACTCCCTGATGTTAATCATTAAGTTATAGCAATCCCGTAAAAACTCGTACTTTACCTATCTACCTAATAAACACATTTGCAAACTTGATGGCTCAATTGAACTCGACGGCACACAGAACAATTTATTTCAATGGATGCGTGCAAACATTTAACAAGTAAACAACAATGCAGTGACTGCCCTTTAAATAATGTCAAATAAATATTCGCAAATTTACAATTGCAGGTCAGAGCAGTTCTTTTGTGCTCTAAACCTTCTTTGCTGACTAACCAAAACTTTCTGTGCTTATCTGAACAATGGGGCATTTGTGAACTCTGCTGCTGCTGCTGCTCACTGCCTTAATCACCCTCTTGAGATATTTATGCTACCCGAATACGGGTCTTTTTGTTGCAAATAAGCAACGCTTAGAAAATCACATTAAAGCAGACCACATGAATTGCAAAAATTTGCTGTTTATCATTGCCATTTATTGAAAAGTTGTACCAGCATTGAAATTTATCAAAATCGCCTAAATGGAGAGCTGAATTGTACTATTATAATTCAGACTGCAGACGGCTAAAATTATTATACTAGTCTTTCGGGTAGTGATATATAATATTTTTGTACACACAACGAGTTCCCATGTGCGCGTTTAGACTTAAGGTTTTATAACAAATATTTTCTGTCCGTTTTAGATGTGCATATAGCCAATTAGGCAGAAATAAATTACAATTAGCTTTCAACTATGTGCTTAACACGCTTTAATTAAAAGTATCGTGCAATAACAAGCTTTAGAGCATGGCATAGAATGAAATAACCAAAGAACTGGAGAAACTAGTGGATTAATAAAATATACATCATTTTTTATTTTTTTCATATTTTATTGAACACCAATCTCATATACATTCTTAATAAATATTTAGAGAGAAATTTATGTGTAACAAACTCATAAGTATTCAAAGAGTTGCTTTAATTTTTGAGAGCAATTGACAAACTCTCAGAGTTTCAGCTTAAGGTAAACACAACTTTTGATGGATGTATTAAGTGCGAATGACTTACATGTTAGTTGAAAGCTACTTATATGCGATAGAGTGACTCGGCTACAAGTGCTGTAGAGGCTTCCACTCCTACCCAAGTGCAAGTAAATGATTTCTTAATCGCCCAGAAGCTTCTTACGAGCAACACTGCATGTTAAGTGCGGCGGGATGCGTCGCCAGGGAATCTGGTTAAACAGAGTTTATCAGGCGCTTAAATCGAATATGCTGTAAACCAAACCACCAAGCGGTTGTGTGTGTGTGTGAGTGTGCGTGTGTGTGTGTGTGTAACAATGCATTTGCATCTCATTACATGTTGCAGGTTGAGCAGCCGCAGCAGCAACAGAGGCAGCTACTGCCAAGATGTCGCATGCTGTCGAAGTGCGTCGTCGGGTGATGCAATGGAATTTTTCTCATTTTCCATACAAATAAGCACAAGTCATGCTCTTAATTATGACGTTTTTATAATTTAGTTAACAACTATCTGTCGCTTTGCTCTTCTGCGTCTTTCTGTTTGCCGTCGAACAGGAAGTTGCCAGCGTCGATTTCAAAGTTTAATTGGAGCTTAATTAAGTTGCGAGACAGAAACTTGTTAAACTCTGCAGTAAAGTTGAAAAACAAAAAAGACCAATTTGGTTAGTTAAAAAGAGAGACCCATAGAGTGAGAGAGAGAGAGAAGAAGATACTCACGCTATCACAGGTTGACGCCGTAAATGACCAGCTGAAAGTGCACCACAGGCAGTTGGTCGTGGTCGACTGTCGAGTGCCGCTTGAAGCGCACCCTGGCATGCTGTTGACCCACGCCACCACTTAGCAGCTGAGCCGCGCCACCATCTCCTCCGTGCACCGCCAGCGGAGTCATGTCATAGGCGTGCACCGCCGTTATCGTATAGCCATCGGGGGCATCGAGGGAATCCTGTGTGAGAAAGCGCTCAGCTTGCAGTCAACAAATAAAAGCAGCACATTCTTTTACCTCTGAGCCATATGCAACATCCGTAACCGTAACCGCATCCGCATCCGCAGCCGGATCCGTGCTGTTATCATGTGGCAGGTAAACATCTTGTGCGTACAACGTGCTCGCATACTTGTTGACCTGGCCCCAGGTGACCGTGGCGCCGTCGACACGAGCCGCCAACCTTAACAACAACAGCAACAGGCTGATAAACGTTCCCGCTCCGTGTGTCAACATGACAACATGTGGCACCTGCAACACCTGCTGCGCCTGTCCGACTTTCCCTTCACAACATGCACTGCGAAGTGTGCCAGCCCAATTAATCGTCAGTGGGAAATATTGACGTTTTGTTTGCCTTCGTTTATCGCTTATCAGTTCCAGTTGTTTTATTATTTACCACGCTCTCGCTCTCTTTCTCGATCTAGCTCGCTCGATCGCACTCTCTTGCGAGGTTTGTTGCACTTTATTTCTGCACAATTGCTTGTTGTTAAATATTGTCTGGAGATTGCAATTTAATTAACTTTTGCTGTTTGTTTTTGTTCTTCTGGCATTGTCTGTCCACTCACTCAACAAATGTCTAAACTCGCTCGCAACCTCGTTGCGACTGACGCTTATCACCTTATCACTTGCTATCATGTACATAGATTTGTAAGTATGTTAGCATGTCGGCCTACAGCATATTTGCCCTCTCATTTAACTAAATTAACTTCACTCTATGTTGCTGGACTGATATGGGCACAAGCTGTGCAAATATTTAAGGCAACTTTGTAACGGCTGTTACAATGGCCCACATACGAAACGAGAGTCGCTTAAGTAATGAAAAGTTTAGAGAGTATGTTTTATCGATAACTGTTCTTAACAGAAATAATTACTATTTGAGAGAGTTTAAATTCTCCTATATCCCCTTTCAACATGGAATATTTTTGATCGCTGCGGTAAGTGGATAACATTGTGATACCGTATCATATTTTTTCAACTCCTTATCTTATTGAAATACACTCAGTAGCATATTGCCAATAATCTAAATGAACTCTTTATCACTTTGATAACAGGTCTATTGAGAACATATTTATACATTAATATTCTCATAATCTTTTTGTTGTACGATAGTGCAAGGATACAAGGATAAAAGCCAAACACATTTCAACCATCTGAGCTTTATTAGAATACTGTTTCATTTTGACCACACAAAATCTGATAGTTAAAGTCAAATGTTAGTGCCAAAAAAAATTCGGTATAATTTAAAACCTGTTAGTACGAAAAAAAAAATGAAATCTAAATAATTATTTGATATTGCAAACTATAATTATCAGTAAAGACTTGTGAAACCAACTGATTAAATATTATAAATAAATAAGTATATACACAGTTGTAGTTAGCCAGATTAAAACCTTTCGACCTAGATTTGCCAGTATATAATGCCAACAAAATTACCTGTGGAATCAACTGAATAAATAAATATAACTACATAGATTTATTATATTAGATTGCAAACTATATTTCCGAGAATTAAAAAACAGCAAAGTCAACTAAATAAATAAAACTAAATCTAAAGAATATTGTCATGCAGATTAAATTATTTTAAACTAGATTTCCCAGTAGACAATGTCAAACAAATGTATCAACTGAATAAATAAATTAAACTATATCTATCTGCTCTTGACGTCAGCCATATTTAAAGATTTGCAATCTAAATTTAGCCAGGTATTCAAATCAATTTCAATAATACTCGCATTGGATTTTATTACAAAGTTGGGAAACCTAATTAAAATTGATTGACGCATGCTTGCAACAAGAGATGGGGCAACGAGGAGGGCCAGGTGGCTTCTAAATCTTAGTGAACGACCCAAAAATGATGTGTATAAACTTGTTGCCTACACATTTTAAGGTGTTCACTCAAAGTTTTTAGGCACACAAACTTTGACTATTTGTGAAAAATGGCCAAATGTCTTAGGGCAAAGTTTTGGCATGCCAAAACAAAGCTCACAACTTTCAATAACATCAAGTATACGCAATGTGTAGCTAACTAACTTTGGCTAACTCACCGCGCCTTTCCAATCTCGCATCTCGTTCACATCTGCGTTCTCACATCTTCCACCTGCAGCTGATTACCCTGCGCGACGGCAAGGTCGGAGTCAACTTCGCCGGCTACCACGCAGATGCCGGATTGGGCGGCTTACTGACGGGCAACTCTGCTCACGGCGGACTCAGCGCATCCGCGGGTACTCCATGGGGATCGCGTGCTGCCGCCGGTCTCGGCGGCGGTCTTGATGGTACTTCTACCTTTATTCACCATTAATTGATTTTGATGTTCGTTCACACGTTAACGCATATATCATATCCGCAGGACGCACAGCTGGCGGTCTATATGCCGCAGCCCAGGCCAACGATGAAGTGGGCGCCAGCGCCGTTCTGGGCGGCAGTGTGGGCGAACGTGGCTACATCGGTGCTGAGTCCCATCGTCCCGGCAAAACATCCGGCTCCTCTGCCCACATCGAACCACACCATCTGCCCTCTGGGCCAGTTCCCTTGGACGATCAACCTGCCGTGCTGCCCACTCGCACCACCTACGTGCAGCGCGTGAAGCCTCCAAAGAAATACTCCCTGATTGCTCCAAGTGTAAGTATTATAGCCAAGAACTAATCGTGACCGTTTATGGTATATTTTCAACACGTCAAACACAAACAAGTACGAGTAATTAGAAAAATTACAAAAACCTTGTTGAAAATACAACCATGTTTGTGTTGTATTTTCAGAATTTATTTATTTGCTGTCAAAATAGTGTTGCTTAAATGTTATTTGTGAATGTTTGATAGAAAATTCACAATTGTTTTTGTAAAACTGTGTACTGAAGGATGTACATTTAAAAAGAAGGGATTTACACTACAGACTGCATACTGTAGTTAATTGTAATTTTGAAGATTTACTAAATTTCAAAAAATGGATTTTCGAGCCAATTTGCGACATCGTTATTCCTTGTACAATTGAAATCAAAGTTAAATTTATCTCCTACATGGGCCTCAGCAATTCCAAAGCAAATGCATAACTAAATCTTTGAGAAGATTAAATAAAGATTAAAATTTGCTAATAACTTAACTTTAACGGCCTGCACAAAAATATTTAGAGAATATTTGTCCACATGATTTTGAGCTTCACTTAGAACAGGAAATTCGAGAAACATAGTACAGTTGGAATCATTCAATAATTGTAGTTTATGTTAATTCCAATCATTGGCTTGACAAAATGCAAAATTCAAGCTTAATGTTTTGTTTGGCGAGCAAACATTGTGGTTTATTCTTGTATAGTTTATCCGATTTTTATATATATATCCCTTGCTTTAATAACAAAAAGTGTTGGCAATGTTTGCACACAAAATTAGGAGGGATCTGTTTGAAATTGCGTTAATAAAATATTTACTTTTCTAAATACAACTTAAATTAACCATTAAGTCGAGGGTTAAAGCAGTGTCGATTTTGCGTGCAATTTGTGTAATGTGCATAATAATGCGTGCGATTTTGCGTACGTTCGAAGCCAACCTAACCTATCCATGTTAGTCCGACCACAGTGCGGCCGGGGAAATCAATGAAAATCATGTACAAACAGCCGCAGTGCCGACCACAGGGAGCACACAGATTGTGCAGGAGCCAATGCCCGTAATAATTGTCAAACGACAACGCCTACGTGTGAAGCGTCCACGTCAACGCCAACGCACCAACGTATACGTAACACAGTTGGCAGAGGAGCAACAGGAGCAGCGTCAGGAGCAGCGTCAGGATGTGGTGGTGTCGTCGCACTCTGATGAGCCGACGAAGGTAACAGTCAAAACACAAGCAACAAACAAGCGGACATGGAATGCACACGCAGCACACGATGAGCTGCGGTCTGATACCACAACCACACACACATCCACACCCACACACACACACACACGGACACTCCCTCCTACAACGAAATACCCGTAGGAATATGTGGCTGCTACAGTTTTTGGCTTTCGGTGCACAAGTTTCGCTTTTTGGGGTCAAAACATTTGCCCATTTTATGCTGTACATTTATTTAAAACATTTGTGGATAGCTCTGCGGCATCAACAGCATCACCAGATGCCCCATAACTTGTTGAAACAATTCCAAAGTTTCTGCATGCAATTTTATGTAATTTGATATCTCGTAATTTGTTTTGCTTTTTTTTCGGGATTTCGGTGGCAGTAGCCTAATGAAATTTTGGGCGTTTAAAAGTCGTTTTTTGATTTGTTAGTCATTACATTTTTTTTTTTCCATTAAATTCAACTAATTGTGATTGCCCTGCTCTCATTCTCGCCATGGCAGCATTCGGCGAGCAAGACGGTGGCCGCATCCAAGACCTATGCTCAGAGACCACAAATTCAAAAGCCCGTTATTGCCCCCCAGGTTCAGGGCAATGTCGTTGGCGGCGCACTCGAGGTGAGTAGACGCCACTTTTGGTCGCAGTTGTTTTATCTGTACATTTTGATTAAATTACTTTGCCATTTTCACTTTTCAACAGATTCCCATCGGCATTTTGCGTTCCCTGCAGGTGAGCCTCGGCAACTTGGCCGGCGGAGGAGGAGTCCACCCAGACCCTCAGATTAACCACCAGGGTTAGGTGCTAATACTCCTTAAAGCATAAGCTTATACTCAATATCCCTTAATAAACGAACAATACTAATACCAACTTAAAAGACAAGTCATTTGTAGGTGGTCATCAAAAATGAATTAAATATATTTTTGGTTAAATTAGTACTGAAAGGGCCAAATTAAGTTGATGGCAAATATATTCTTGAACCAAAATACATAAATTTGTGAACGCCTCGACAGACATAGATTTATGTAAATGTTTTAAATTATCATAAATGCTAAAACATGTCTCGGTCGCAGACATCTTTAATACTCGTCGTCGTGCCGTAAGCATATCAAGATGTGCCATTTCATTTTGGTTTAGAATGTTCCCTCTACTCGTGTGTATTGTTGTTATTTGTTGAAAGGGTCGCTCCGTAAAGTCAAAAACCACACAACGACCTCAGCAACAGCAGCAATAGTAAATGCATTGAATAGTTTTATCTTTGGTGTAAGCCCAAATGGCCTGTGTACTCACACTCACACTCACAAACATTCACATATACTCACAAGCAAGTACGAATTGTCGAGAAACATATTGGCACGAACTTTATGCCCGAAATTTAACTTTAAAGAGGAAATAGCAAACCGTCGCAGTTGTTTATTTAGGAGCTGCTGGTCAGAACCCCCAGACAAGATATGGCAGACAAATATACACTGGCTCACACACACACACGCACACACAAAGACGCACACACATGCAGTTGCTGTGTGAGGAAAGTATTTCACACTCTGCAACCACAGGCACTTGGGCGAGCAGCTCCTCTACGCGGGGACAAAGAACTGGCTAACGGTCCACACATGTTTGAATGTTTAACACACTCTCACAGATACACTCGCAAACACTCACACACACACATGCATGCATAGTTCATGCACGTATTGTGCAAATATGCTTAAACACCTCGGGCTTTTATGCTTTTAACCCTCGCCGCACAAAGTCGCCAGTGGATGAGAGTGTGTAAATGTGTGTGTTAGAGAGTGCCCAAGTATGTGTATTCGAGTGTGTGTGCCTTAGGGTCAGCATCAGTTTGTTTGGAGTACAATGTGGAGCCCATGCGGCGGTTTGCGGCCTCTCTTTGAATTTCTTAATTAATGTTGCGCTTGCAATTTATTACCATTTAGCGAGTTGAAACCACGTGGCGCCGCCTGCTGCAAATTATGCCTGAAAACTGAAAACTAAAAGCTGGTTTCTGCTTGCTGAAAGCTGTCATCCCACTCTAAGCATAAACATTAGAGGGAGTTTGTATACTTAACCGTAAATTCGGCGCTGCTTCCCACTACAAACAGAACATGCCGAAAATATATCAATATTTTAACTTGGATAAACATAAGCAGAGGAAATGTTTTGCCTACGCAGGAATAATGAAAATACAAAACAAGTGAAATGTACTTTATGTATGTATAAATATGTACCTACCCATACATATATTCACAGCAGAAGTAATGGCTTGACTCTGACTCTGGTTCTGACTCTGCCTCATGCTGTGGACTCTTTGACGCTGCTCGGCTCGTCGTCTGGAGCCAAAGGTTAACAATGGACGGTACAATTCACTTCAATTTGTAGGTCGCTCGCAGGCGGCTCATTAAATTTTACGCACGTGCCGCACAAATTATATTTACAGTGTACATACATACATCCACACTCGCTTCTTTATATATATCGTGTTTAGGTACATATATATTTAGACTTTTTATAATTTGGCAAATAAATAGCCAGTTGAAAATTGAAAAGGTTTTTTTTAGATTTTATTTCCTATTTTTCGTATTTTTATGCGAGTGTGTGGGCGGAAAGCGTATGCCTTTATTATTAAAGGCAAACGGCAACTCAATCGCACACACACACAGGCACATTTATGTATGAATGCATTGAGTTACTGGGCGCCCCAAAGCAGGCAATCGAAAACCTGGCGTATGCGTAATGAATGGCTACAACTTCTGCTACATCATGCAGGAGAATATCAAGTTTAAGATGTAGATTGCAGAGCATTGCAGACAAGTTGAACGAAACCCATCGATTGCTTAAAGCTTCTTGAAATGCAAATCGAATTTGAATTAAATCCAATTAGCAGCATATCTGCAGGCATTTGTAATACTCACGTCTATGCTTACATTAGTGTGTGCATACGCATAAAGTTGCGGCGACTACGTACTCTATGTAGAATGTTCTCAATTTATTTAATATGCCGGAGACAACACGGCGTATGCGTAATATTCAAGTACCTGTCGGCGGCAAAACTCACTGACTGACGCAGCACTTTATAAATATTCATTGGCCGAGTTTGTGGAAATTGAGTGCAAACAGGTGAATATAAATATTCATATTCTCTATGTACTCACTAGCACCACAGCATTTGAAGCGGAGGATGCGAAGTGCGCCTTGGAGGCTCCGAAAAACTTTTCAAACTAAAGTTCTGTTTTTCATTTAAGTTTACTTGATGCTGGTGTGGTCTGGTCTATTCTGTTTTGTGTGTTTCGCTTTAATCTTCAAATGGTTGAGCATACATCAAATATAAATACAAACATATAGTACTGTATTTTAATGCATATATGTATACTAATTTGATTATTTACGGCAAAAGCCGTAAGCCGCCGGAGTACGGTAAATTTGTGCATTATTAATAAGCCGACACCATTTAATTGAAGCAATGTGATTATTGCCTGTAGCTACCGAAGTCTGCAGACTGTGGCCATATGCAAATTCAGTTGCCACGTGCAGCCCAACATGGCTTTAATGTATCAACACGAACATAAACATTTCATGCACACACTCACACACACACACACTCACACAAACCCTACATACCACAATGCGTATTTGTATTTCCTGGTCTGCTGTTTACGTGAGTGCGACACATTTTATGCAAATCACGAAACACGGCGCCGGGAAATTTAAATGGAATTTCTTGTGACAAGTAACAGAACATCTAAGGTAACAATTAAAATAAACTCTTGGTAGAACATTCGAGCCTATTATTGAATTAACTTCACAATTCCAATCTTAATCCTAAATATGCGAATTTCAATAATCTTTAACACTAGGTTGGTATCCAACCATACAGACACATACTAAATTTTTAAAGCCGGTTTGAATTTTTCTGGAATTATTTCTAAACTTTGCAAGGTTAAATATTCTTGCAAAAGTTTCCAACAATTTATTCCTAGGAATTGCATTTTCTATCTTTCTTTTATCGATGTGAACTTTCAATTCTACGAAACTGAGTGTAGGCATGGACTTTTATGTTTTTTTGGCTGGTCATTTGCACGAAAACTCAATTAAACGAATTTGCACAAATGTTTCCTGTTCGACGAATCGAAAAGTTATCTCATATCTTCTCAGAACATAATCAGGTTGTAAATATGTATGAAGTAATATGCGGCCCATGAAAATACATGGACATGTAGTACTCGTATGCATATTAATTGTGTGTTAAGCTCTCGCCCATAAATATATAAATAAAATGACGAACATGGCAGGGATTAGTTGCTTTTGCTCGTTTACCCCCGGTGCCTGGCAACCTGGCCATTTGAGTTATCATCGGAAGCTATCATGAAGCACAGAAAGAGCTAAATATATAAAAATGAAAATCCAAACAAAATTTACAGGAATTAATTTTGTTTGGTTTGCGGCTGGAGGCCTCTTTTTTATATATATATATTGGCCAAGGATAGTGATGCGAGCAAATCAGGGCTTTGCTTTGTATTTTTCTTGGCTTTGCCAACTCAGAGTGAGATGTAAAAAAGTTGGAGAGAAAAAACCAAAAGAAAAAAAACGTGGAACACAAAAATCAACTTTAAACCGAAACAAAAACTTTCACGGCGCATTTCACAGGTTGAGCTATGCATCGCGGAGCGGTAATAAAATCATAAATCCCCGACAAAGGTTAAGGCTGACCGTGACTAAAAGGAAACGCGGAAAAAAAACCAGTTTGATAACCGACTGTGGCTAGTGCCTTTTACAAGAAAGCGGAAATGATGTTTGGATGTCTTCGGCCTTACCTTTGTTAAATTTGCCTTTGAGATTTCGACTTGGACGGGCAATGAGCGATTGCAGTTTAAATTCGCCCACGCTTATTTTATATTCGAAGTTACGCAGAAGTCTTGCGGGTCACAGGTCGGTACGCAACTTTCTACTTTTAGAGCCGGACTCTCATTTATGATACTTGTACTCGGTGGCCTTTTGCCCAGTTGCCTTGAATTTGTTCCCTTTGGGCTGCTTACTTTTTTATGGCTGCAGCAGCATAATTAATTTTATTTTACAGCTAGGCGCTCTGCAAAAATGCATAAAGTCAATTAACTGAAAAGGCAACCAAGAAGTTGGAGCTGCTTAACTAAGCATAATACTCGCATAAATCAACTCTAGACTAGACTTGAATTAGCTTCCCAGATTTGCCGTGCCCAATGTGTATTCCGTATAACAAATGCGTGTTATTTATGAAGAGAATCCTGAATTTAAGTACTAGCCGTATTTTAATACGATGCTTTATTCATAAATTAAAAATATTGTATCATTAAGAAACCATGATTTGTTGTTAGTTTAAACTAATTTCCTTATAACTTAAAAAAAGGATAACATTTAAAACGAATTCTACCAACTTAAAAAAAAAACGTGTAAATATATCAGATTTATTCGTTAGAGAGCTTATTCAAATTTAAGCCAAAGAATTACAGGTCATTACGTAGTTTTGCGTTGCACTTTCGCGTTACGTTACTCATTCTGCGCTTACGTTAAAGGGTCTCAATTTTGCGCTTACGTGAGCGCTTTCTGCGCTTGCCCTGCTGATATCGCGTTTGTTTACAATTTGATGGCGTGCAACTTGAAAGCAATTAAACAATCACTAAGTTATAAACAAAAACACTAAAATATAAACGGACGTAAGAAGGACTTCTGATTCATAAACATCAACATTATAGCGCCTCGAGCTACAGGACAAACACAAGAGCACGCGCAAAGCGGCAACCAATTCACCGGCTGACGTAGGCGGCCGAAAGAGTAAGTTTTGTTTTGCTTCCTATCGTGGGGCAGTGTTCAAAAAATCGCGGCTCCGTCATTCGAGTGGCGACCGAGCTGGCGAAAGGACACATCGAAAGGCGCGTCGCAGGATTTGAAAGTGGAATACGTGAAGTGCCCAAACAAACAATAAATTGTGTTCCTGTTGTGTGTGTGTGTGCTTGAGGAACCCAAGCCCAATTGCCAATACGAATTGCAAGTTGTCTAAAGTTGTCCTATTTAACTGAATGTTGTCGCTTTGCCTTTTGTTTCAGCCCTTAACACGCCGTTGACATGGAGGACTTTAACAGCATAAAACCGACTAGTTCGGTGGTCAAGTTGGCCGCCTGCCTGGAGAAGATCTACAACAAAATCGTAGAGTCCAAGGAAAAGCAGATTGCCGAGCACCAAATCAAGGAAATCGAATTCCTGAAAACGCAATGCAAGCACGAGCACATGCAACTCAGCCTGATGAGCTGTCAGACGCTGGTCCGCCTGGTCGACGAGGGCGTCCTCGATGCCAACAGCGTACAGAACACGCTGCTATCAATGCTGCCCAATGCAGGGTAAGTCCACGCCCCACTCACACAAACACACTAACATATGCCTTAGGGGCTTGGCACTTCCGCCCCCAAAAAGGGGTTGGCGTTGACCGTTAGTCGATGCAAATTGCAAAGGAGAGCAAGCAATATTGTTAGTACAGAGTTGCATAAATTAGCATTGTGTCTGCCAGGAGTGCATCGTAAGCAATTGTGTTCAATTGGCAGCCAATGCCAATGCCCCCTGCCACATGCCACATGAAGCATGCCGCGTGCGTTCTAATTAATTGGCATGCTCTGAACATGACGTGTGATAAATGCGAAAATGAAATACGAGCCATGCTAGATGTTAACACTTTTACACGCACATTGGCATTGACTTGGCCATTTGCATAGCTTCCGGCTTGGCGGCTGACCCAATGGCCGCAATCCAGCTGCCCAACAGCAGCAGCAGCAGCAACTAGCTAAACAGTTAAGCAGTGACACGAAACTATTTAAATGTGTACGCATTATGTATGCAGGACGCCAAAAAATCTATTAGCCATTTCCGGTAATGCCGCCGCCACTTCCCAGAGGAAACAATACATCAAGGACAGCGTCTTGGCCTTGTGGTTACCGCCCAACAACTTATATATACCTATGTATTCAAATTACGCGCCTGCCAAGCCAGGCCAGGCAAATATTTGATATGCAAACCAAAACCAAAGAGAAACGTGCGGCATTGAACTTGAAATGTTTTCACGTCTTGAAGGACGCAACTAAGCAATCAAACTGGAGAAGTAAACAGCATGTAATACAGGAATTAACCTTGATAAGAGCCAAGTGCACAAGCAGCAAAAACTAAAAAGGATTGCATATTAATTGCTGCTTGCACCACAAACCGCAATTAAAGCAGTCAGCCATTGTGAGCAACGCCAGAAGTGTAATTACCACGTCAAACGCAAAACGATTTGGCTGCAACTCCAACGAGCAATCCAACTGCTCCTCCTTCTCCGTCTTCACTCGGCTGGGAAGTGGCAACGGAAGTGGCTGCTAAACGCCAGTTAAGCGCATTCAACTATACACACAATTTTCTTGTCATTAATTACTTTCACCTTTCACCTTTGGTACATTTCATCTGATTAAAGCGTATTTTCCGTTGCAGACCCATGCACTTTGCCATCATAACCGAGAGCATACTGGGACTGCAGATGTTGTGTCTGAAGCGTAAGACAACACTGCTCAAGGACAAGGAGACGTATCAATGTCCCTATGGCCTGAAGACGCAGCTGCATCCACTGATATCCTTGATGCAGCACACGAGCGCCAACATGCACGACGTCAGCAACAAGATCATCGGCATCTGCCAGCACCACGACATGAAGTAAATGTTGTGTATAACCCGATTCACACAATTTTAATATAACTAATTTATTTTAAACAGCATTCGCAGCTACAGCATCGAGTATTTGCGGCCCGTCTTTCTCTATGTGCTCTGCAATCCGCAGACGCTGCAGGATGTGAAGCCCATTTGGACCTGCTTGCTCGGCCTGAGCCACAGCCAGCCCGAGGCACGTGCGTTGATGCAGGAGCTGCTGTCGTGGAGCAAATTCAATAATGCGAGCACTTGTCTTTGCACCAGCATTTTGGTCATCGAGGCCATCGATTACTTTCTGCAGCAGGAGGACCATGCCCAATCCATCGATCTGTGCATTTATCAGGCACTGCTTATCAAGCAATTGGCCAACTATGGCATTGATCCGCGTCCAAGTTTGCAGTGCTTGTTGCGCGTGTTGCATGCAACGCGCGAACACACGCGCCATCATTATCACGTCCTTCTAGTGCTGCTCGCCGAATGCCTGCACGTGCTGTCGCCCTTTTATTTGGCCGATCTGCTGCGCATTATTGTGTTTGTGGTGGTGCAGGAGCGCTGTGGCCATGAATACATTCTGAACATGTGTCTGGACGGCATTATTCAGTGGATGTCTCAGACTGCATTCATACCCGCAGAGGGCCTAGCCTTGGCCCATCAAATTGTCCAACGTGTGCTCGACCAGCAAAAGGCACCGGAGGATGGCAACGAGGAGTTTGCCACACGCATCTGCACCAAGGAGCTGCAGCCGGCGCACATGCGTAACTATCATCCGGACATTGCCATTGCCTTCGATCTGGCCAATCTGGTGGAATCTTTCGAAGTGTCCGAGAACAAGGATGTATTCGCTTTTGTCGATGCCCTCAACGTCAAGGCGAACACTGCCTTTTGCCAGCGTCTGCATTTGTTCCTGCGTGCTTTGTTTCTGTCGCGGGAACCACCTGTTGACTGCTGGTTCAAGATCTACGAGGTCATCTTGCAGATTATCAATGTCAACGAGAATATTGCTTACGATTTCCTCATGACATATATCTTCAAGTTGGCCCATGAACACAATCCAGAGTTGCAGCTGGAACTGCTTCGTGGTCTGTCCAGTTTTGCAGTGTCAAAGGTATACATTTAAATTCCTTCTCGCAAAACATAACTAATCCACTTTCATTGTCTAGGATAACGTACCCATGATCCTCAACACCATACGGAATTTGTCCTCTGACAATGCGACATTCTGTGTGGATTTATATCTGCGATTGTGGCGTGTGGAGACACGCACTTATCCTTTCTTGCTGAAGCAAATTGCTCAGCCGCTGCCGGACAACGATAAACGCTGGGAGCTGGAAGTGGCTCGAACTCATGCCATGCGAGAAATCTGCCAGGAAAAGTAATTTATAATATAAAAATTTAGTTAGCACAACTGAGTACACACAGTAGAGAAAGGAGTTTACGTAATTCCGACTTGTGAAGAAGAAACTCGGAAGAGAGAATGAAATCGGTATTACAAGTCTTCCTTACATACAAAAAGACATTTGGTAAAGGAACGAAATTGGAAATTCAATGGCTTTACACTGCTGTCATCAGACCTACGGTGCGCTTGCCGAACTCTCCTATCATCTTCATGACGGGTGCAGTGTTTGGCAAATGACCAAATTGATGCATACTGTGATCATATCGATTTAAGTTGACAGTCTAGCAACGTTAAAATCGCTCTGCTCGAAAGCCGTCAAAACTAAACCCATCCGAAACTGAGTTACGATATTGAAGATATCTTAGCATCAATTCATCAGCGTTGTCTGGCCACTGGAGTCCAGACAAAAAGATCCTACCCTTCCCGTCACTAGGTTCTCCCGACATTTTTATGTCGTCGTCTCAACACCCTAACCTAACCTACTTTAAAAACATTGAGATTGCTTATCATTTCTTCCTTCTTCTTTAGACCTACTTTACATGGCTCGGAGCTGCTGCCACATTTGAGCAACACCCTGAACAGCTGCACCGACGAATCTGGAGATCTGGCTACTTCTCTAGCTCTGGATGCCATTTATGCCTTGTGCGACAGTCATACCGTCAACATTGCCTCCACTTGGCAAGCATTGGGCAACAAGTTTCGTGCGGAGCAAAGGCCGCAGACTTTGAAATCCCTGTATCACTTGTTTGGGCTGGTGCCACTGCTTCAAACCCCAACGCTGGAATACGAGAAACTGGCGGATGATGCACTGGAGCAGCTCTGGCAGGCTATCAGTCGACCAAATACGGATGCCACACAGGTGCGCAATGCACTTGCGGCACTCAAGAGTTACGAACCAGGCAACACACTGTGTCTTCGTCACATTCCTCCGCAATTTCGGTTTGAGATTGTGGGAGGCGGTGCGGTGATACCTGGCACTCGCGAGGTTGTTAATCTGCAGGAGCAGGACACCATACCGGGAGAGGTGTGGGTGCAGCTATTGCAGAAGATACGACCAGAATGCGGAGATGCAGCTGCTGATTTGATATCCAATTATATAAGCAACGAAATTAGTGCCTTTCGCAGTGGTGTCTATCGTCTTCCCGAGGGCAAACCCGAACCTCGCAAGCTTGTTGGACTTTTTGCAACTAGTCCACTACGTGCCGTCAGCAATTATCTTGTGAGTCAGTCTCGATTTGGCGACTATGTGCCAGAGCCCTATGCTGTCACCTTTGCTCTACGTGCACTCTCTAAGCGATTTACTAAGCCGATACCACCGATGGATTGGAGCTGCCTGACAAGCTTCTTCCACCTGTCCTTCGATGCTCGAAAGTACTGCATTATGATTGCTAAAAATCAGGCACTTCACAGTGGAACAGCTCGACGACTCTTAGAGAATTTCTTGGCTGACTTTGAGCCCAATTGCTTTGAGGAGGATCTGTTGCTATTGTTTTCGCTGCTGCCTGAAATCGGAAATAGTGTGAGCCTGCAAATTTTAAAGAACTTTGCAGAGAAGGTGGCTGTTTACTGCTTTAAGGAGTCACAGTTAAATGACTTTGCCGAGGGTGAGTTGATGCCCAACAAACTGTTCTAAATAACTTTTTAAACACTTGCATTGCAGGCTGCTTGTTTGAGAAGTTTTTGGACAGCGTCAAGTACATTTACACTGACAAATGTGAGATACCCGAAGTCCTGGATGTATTCACACTGATTGTGGAGCGATACATGGACTCGATGAATCTGGATTCCAGATTATTTGAACGCTACACCGAAGTGGTGTCCGTGTTGCATCCCAATGCCATTGATGGCCTTACCACGCCAGCGAATTGGTGGGAAACACCAGCTGGAAAGCTAAAGAAGGCGACCATTATTCGCTGTTATTTGGTGTTATACAACGAAAAACTGCCGAACCCTCTAAAATGGTTAGCTCCCATCATAGATGCATATGAACGGCGGGCGGAGGAACGTCCCTTCTTCTATCGCCACCTCGCTGCCACGTTGTATGCCTTTGGCAGCGATGAGCATGCCTGCAACTGGATTATGGAAATATTTGTTGAGATTCAAATGCTGCTCGCAGAGGCTTCCAACAAAGAAAAATTCACTCGAGCCCTGTATCTACTTGATATATTTATATTGGCTGTGGATATTCTATCAGGCTGTGCTGTGCTGCTGGGAAGTGTTGATGTTGTGGCCACCGACGCTAAAGAGCGCTTTAATTTATTCCCAGAGAGCTTACAATATCTTTGCGATCACATTTTTTGGAAGGACCAAGAGGCAAAGGTAATCATGTACTACATCTTTCAGTTGATCAATGTATTGTATTTATCCATTGATTCCAGATATATGAGTTTTTATACAATCTATATAAACATGCATCAATACCACTAGCTTATGCTGCCATTTTCAAAGAAGCGATTATCTGCTCCCGAAATAAACCATACTTTGACAACAAGGGAGTATGGACCAAATACGTTGGCCTTCGAAAATGAGAACTAAACCGATTTGACAAAAAACAAAGAATTAACCCAGCAACATAAAGTGCACTTATTGTTATAGTTAAAACAACTTTAATCCATTTTTATAGCTTCTTGTGCGATATTTGTTGAGTTTATTAAATGAATTTTAGCGTTAAATTTTAAATTATTTGAACACGGAACCGCCAAATTAAATTTAAAATCTGACTATAAAAAAGCAGGGCAATAACATACTGTTTAAATAACGCGCCTTGGGGGTATACCAATAATCTACATGAAATGTAACCTGGTTTTGGTATATTTTTAAACATTTGCATGCGGTCACACCCAAAGCTTGGTTCGAGTGAAAACAGCTGTTTAAAGCTTTAAATAATGCACTTTTCATTGGATAAAAGGTCTGGACTCATATAAAAGTGTTATAATTATGCAATAATAAATAATTTATAATTAATATTTAAAAACAAATGGTATTTGGCTGCAAAAAAAAATCGATGTTTAGAAAACTTTCAAAATCATCGATATCATCGATAGTGCCATTCGATGTTTCTCCACCTCTAGTATCAACAATCCTAAATTATTATAAACCGCAATATGTTTCTCGCAAAATTAACATAATTAAATAGATTTGCATATGAATAATTGATTAAAATTGTCACGTGAGTGAAAACACAGAGTGCACAACACAGTGAACTACCAAAGAACGTCTGTTAACGGTGCGACTATCCAAAAAACGTAAACAATGGACGACATCAAGTTGGCAAAGGTAAGTAAATGCACATATAGTATACAAAGTAGGTAAGCAGTTTTTAATCAATGTGTGGGAATGCCAACTAGCGGATGTAATCGTGATAATCTGCTTATCTGCTCCCCCCACCTGTCCTGCACTCAGCTGTGAGTCATGCACCCAGTAGCAGTAGGAGCTTTTATGTTTTATTCAAAATCGATGCTCAGGTGGAAGCTATTCCTGTGCAATAGACAACAACAAAACTCTTGCACAGTTGACCCTTTTGCCACCCTCTAGTTGGGTAGGGCCAAGGACGAGACACATTCTGTGGTAGAAGCGACTTCTTCCGTTTAGTATCGGCTCATACACCTGTTCATAAACATCCATTAACATGACTGTAAAACATGCGCATAAATCCAGCCAATCTAGACGTAAATAAACCCAGTTTTGCCGCTCTCAATTACTCCACGTCTCCACACAGGCGCATTGCTGGAGTATCGCAACCTTATCGCAAAATCTGCAAGACCTTGCTGCTGTTTTAGTTGCTGACCTCAACGCCCTTTTTTGTAGCCCTTAAAAGTACTGACCCTTGCAATAAGATAAGAACCTTATTTACATAGTTGTTTATATACAACTGCAGAAAGTGTAAATGCCAAGTTGATAATCTGCCAATTAAAAAATGTTTTTAAATTAAAAATTACTTGCTTCAACTTAATACAAATATTATTGATAATTCGTCAATTATTTGTTTTCCCTTCACTGCATAAGGGCCTCATCACTGTGAGAGAAAATGTCCCAGCAAGAGGCGAAATTTCCCCAACAGACAAATGTCCAATTCCACTCGTAGCATGCTTTTAAGCGCGCGCCTTTCACAGTCGTCGTTGAAGTTCGTCTGAAGCGGTCGTCGGAAAGTGGCGCTTCTGTTTTCGGTCCTTGCCAAGTTGATAGCACCTACAACAACAACCTTGTGGGGCGGGAGAAAGCCACCAATAACAAAGTAGCATACATAAATAAATATGTAGGGTTATTGGAATAGTGTACGACTCGTACGAACCGAAAAGTGAAAGTATAAACGACTCCCACCGCACCCTTATTGCCCATCGAGTGACTTTGCCCTCGCATTCACGTGATTTGATTTAAAAGCCAAGCAGCTGGTCTTGGGCAACTCCTACTGTTTGGGCTGTTAATTTAAAATCAATAAACGCTTAGCGAGTTTACCGAGTGCAAACAAACAGCAGCAGTTGTATCACTGACAGTGTGACAATGGATTTCACAAGATTCATGAATAAATTCAACGAAATCGAACGCCAGCTGTCGCCCACATCGGCGCTGCGCCTGAGCTTCGACAACATATCGCCGGAGACCGAAGAACCGCCGGATGGCAAACGATTGTGGGGAATGCCAGTACCGCCCTTTGTCTCCGACAAAGTCGTCTCCTGGATCGAAGAAGAGTTCAACGAGGCGCCCGTCTACTACAACGGCAACAGTGTCCTCAAAAAGGTATCCTCCCAACCTGCCCCCAGCCCGCCAGCCAGCTAATTTCCTTTGTTCCTTTATGCAAATGTGCAGTTAAAACAGCAAAAAAAGAAAGCAATCAAGAGAAATCCAGCTAATTTTGTATCTTCATTTTGCTCGTTATTTTTCACATTCCTTTTGTTTCATTTAAAAACACCGCCGGGCAATCCTCGGACCGGAATATGCAAATTACCAGCATTACAAGACCGACAATATGTTGAGATTCTTGACATCCTGCAAGAGAGGCAGTTCTCACAAGGACTCTTTATTTTATATATATAGGTCAGAGCCATCAGTTAGCCATCGATGCTTGCAACCAACCAAGTGCCAGCCATCCTGGCCATCATCTTTATTGCGCTGCGTCATTTGCACGCAGCCATCGCCGTCATTGTTGGCTTTATGTCTTCATTCCCGGCTGCAGCTGCTACTTGAAACACAAATTGTTGCAATGTTGCACTGTTTGCAGTGCTGCCACTCGAGCCCAGTTGCTGGCTTGGCAATTAAATAAATGAGGTATCTCTGTAACGGATGGGAATTCGCTCGAATTGCGTTGCAGAATGACATTTAACAACGGGAACTAAAATGAAAGCGATTGCATACGAAAAGAATTTATGCGTTTAATCAGGCTTAATTTCCTTGTCGTGCTATTAAAAGATTCTGCTTCAATATAATTTTATATGGCAAATCAAACGGAATCCCTAAAGACTATTTGATGGGATATCAAAGCAAAAGAAAACAGAAACTGCTGGTTGCCCTAGGCGTTCACCTAATGAAGCAAGTCAATCGCTCAGCAGGACCTTTTGTGTGAAAAAAAGGACTTGTTACTTACTGGGAATGATGGCATTGCGGCATGTTCCTGTCACTCGCTTTCATTTCACTCTTTTGAGTCTATTACTTTAAATGCAATCAATCTTAAATCCGACCCGTAGTTTTGTCCTCCCATCTCCAGCTTCCCCTTTCACAGGGGAAATTCCACAGGCATCAGATAAATCTTCGCACATCAATTTGTCTTAGTCTCGTTTGAAAATGTGGCTGAAATGGTTTATGCGCTGCAATAAATAATGTCTAGGGATAAGCACATTGGAATTTAAATAATTTTGTATAGTTTAAAATGACAAGAATCGTAGAGCTTTGTGATTTTCATGATACTAAAAACTTTCATCAATTAAAACAAAAAATTCTTTGAGAAATAAATTAAAATATATTTGGAAGATACTTTTAATTGTTTCCTTTCTACTTCACTTTGCTCGGTATCTTTTTAGCTCAGCGAGAAACTTTTGTTTTCCATTCATTTTCAAGCAGTTGTAGAAAATGTGAATGGTTTATGCGCTGCAATAAATAATACTTAGGTATTATCACATTGACATATAAATAATTTTGTAAAATTAGAGAACCATACCAAAAACTTTGAATAAATTATAACAACCAATTCATAGAGTAATAAAATATAATATCTTTAGAAGACACTTTTAATTGTTTCCCACTTGGCCAAAGTAAACTTTCAACTTCACTTTACTCGGTATCTTTTTAGCTCAGCGAGAAACTTTTGTTTTCAATTCATTTTCCAGCAGTTCGTGCTATTTGCTCTGTTTTGGCTTTCCTTTTGGCGCTGTGTGTGTGTGTGTGTGTGTGTTCGTAGTGGGTGGCTTGGTGGTTAGGTGGTTGCAACTATTTTTCATGTTCGTGCAAATTTTTCGGATAGAATTTCAGCTGACGTCAGCAAACAAGTTCTGCACAGAAGCAGCAGATGGGAGCAAAACAACTCATAAAAAAGGAGCACATCAATTTATTGAAAATAACAGAAGTGAAACTAAAATGCTTTTATGAATTCAACATAAACCGACTTATATGATAGTGAAATTAAATATTTTTATGTGCCTTTTTGCATTTTACAGGTGGAAAATGTACGCATGATTGATCGGTACAACACCAAAAATCCTACAGTTGGCACTCTATATCTGACGGCCACACATTTGATATTCGTGGAGCCCGACAGCAACAAGGAGACCTGGGTAAGTATCATCTCACCGAACACCATTCTTTCCCGCACTCCCCGATGACATCATCAATTATTTTATTACCCTCCTCGATTCGAGTGCGCCTTATTGCCTTGGCCAAGTTCAAGCAAAAAGTTTTCTACAATTCTTGGGGCTCTCTTTCGGGCTGACAACATTTTGTGGCATGACTTTTAAGCAACTGTCGTTGGGGTTGTCGCCACACACACACACACTCCACAATTTTGGTGTGTACCAATTTATTCATATACACACTCGCATATGTATACGAATATAACTCAAATCGCGGGCAGGTGAGTGTGTGTTTGTGGTTGACTAACCGCAGAGGTATCCTGTGAATTGCACAGTGCAGAGACGAGGAATTTTGTTTCAAGCATGACACGAAAAACGACAAACTCGTGCTCCATCTTTGGAATTCTTTAGCGGATTTGTGTACACAATTTAGCATAAAAATGTAGACGTTTTTCTCTTCATATTACAAAGCAATTGTCTAACCAAATATTTGTCGATAAATAACATTTGAGCATTTCGTAAAAAAAGAAGTAAAGCCACAAACACCACAGGGCTTTTTGTAAGGCATAAATAATATGGTGACTTTGTTATTTGTGTAATTTATTTGCGAGAGTGAATTTCAATTGAATATGCTGCTTATTTTCTGACCATTTGTCGTAGCTTTTAACAATTTAATGCCAACTTACATCGTATAAATAATACCACACAATTTTCATTCACTGTAGTTGCATAGAGGGTTTTTCCTTAAACTTTATGAAAATAAATGGCAGGCAAGACGTCTAAAGTGCTGAACGTGTTCAAATGTGCACTTCGGACCGCGCTCGTTAAACAGCAGCGAACTCAAAGACTTTGGGCGCCGTGTTAAAACGCGACGCATTCGTCATAATGCCAAAAGTACTTATACAAGTGCATTGCTCAAGTACACATACGAGAACGTATGTGTTTTTTTGTTGTTTAACAACTGCATTGCCCGCACTTCCGCCACTTGACAAAGACAAAACCAAAGGACGTGTGTAAAGTTGCTTTTCTTATGCTGCCAACCCAAGGCTGTTGGTCTAAAAAACCGTCGAGAACATGTTAAAGTTGCGCGTGGCTTTAAGACGCTGCTCAACTCAATGAAACGCAACGCAACTAGCTAGCCACAAGTTCATTTAATTAAAATGTGTTCTTTTTTCTTTGCTTTTGTGTTTGGTGAACAAAGCAGGCCTTAAATAGACACAGCGGGCTGAATATCACGCATACGCCCCATTGCATAAATACAAATTAAAATGCTATGTCGGCCATCCCGCTGGGTGCCATGCTGTGTGTGTCCCGCTCTGCTCTGGCTGTGTGTGGGCGTTGATTATACTCAGCATAAAACATGCATTTCCATTTGGGATAAGGCCTGGTCCTGGTAAACAGCACAAACAGCCAGCAAGAGAGAAATGTTGGAAAAGCAGAAAACACAAATTCAAATTCACTGTCAATATCTAACGTAGAATGTTGACGTCTCGTTCGAATGGAGACAGACTGGGAATTGGGGACTGTCTGTCAGTGGCAAACAAATGGCTGCTAAGCGACTGCAATTCAATTGCGATTGTTGCACAATTCAACTGCAAACAACTATCAATTTAGTAAAATGTTATTGCCTCTGTTGGCATTTAATCACACATTACAAATTGAGCCGTTTTTCAATCTCATTCATTTCGTGTTAACTGCCTGCCATTCGTTAGCATTTTAATTAAAGGATTTGCACTTGCAGTTTGACATGCAGTGAGCCATTGCATTTTAATTGCTTCACCATAATTAAGTACGAGTATATCAATTATGCACTTTAGTTCGTCAGAGTGTCCTTCCGCCCTCTCTCTCTCGGTGGCAAGTGGCCACAAATGAGCATATTAACGGACTCGGTCTCTCTGAGGCTTCCATGTTGTTAATTAAAAGTTGGGACACTCGTGTGCAGTGGCAGTTGCCAATTAGGCGGGAGGTGAGCTGGCTTTAAGTATCGATTTTTCTCGTCTTCCCATGCAACATGTAGTATGTCTTAATCCAGTGCTGTGGCGACACCGGGTACTTACCACTTAATAAAACTGCTGCTGTTGTCCCAACAGTGACACGACCTCTGGGCATAGAAACCATTAACTTTGTGCACGTAACTGGCCAAAGCAAAGTTCAGTTGAGATTGCCAGATGGCCAACTAACTCAAACCCTTCCCTTGCCCGTTTCACATTACAGATTCTACACATGCACATTGCTAGCATTGAGAAGCTGCCACTGAGCACCACAGGCTCTCCGCTTTTGATTCGTTGCAAGACATTTCTGTCGGTGACATTCGTCATACCCAAGGACTCGGAATGCCATGATGTCTACACTTCGCTTTTGAAGCTCTTTCAACCGGGTAAGTTGCCCAATTTGCCTTACAACCTAATCGCATCCGCATCTCTTTGTACAGTTTCCATCAACAAGTTGTACTGCTTTAACTATCAGCCGGCCAAGGATGATTTCCCCAAGAATGCGGGCTGGGACTTCTTTAAGCTGGACGCTGAATTCAAACACATGCTGGTCCCAAATGACAACTGGACGCTGTGCTCCATGAACGAGAAGTACGAGCTGTGCGACACGTATCCACGACAGATCTATGTGCCCAAGGAAGCCACCACATTGATGCTCATCAGCAGCTCCCGTTTTCGCTCCAAGGGTCGCCTGCCCGCTTTGACCTATTTGCACAACAACAAGGTAGCCTAAAAGCCTTACCAAATGGCTGTATAAATTAAACTAATCCGCATTGAACACTCAACAGGCATCCATATGTCGCTGCAGCCAGCCGCTGTCGGGATTCAGTGCGCGTTGTCTGGAGGATGAGCAAATGCTGGAGGCCATTCGCAAGACAAACACAAACACCGACTACATGTATGTGGTGGATACCCGCCCACGCGTGAGTAGCAAACATGAGCACTTAATGCTTCAACAATATTTAAATAACACTTGAACCGCACATTGTTTATAGATCAATGCCATGGCCAATCGTGCTGCCGGCAAAGGCTACGAGAACGAGGCCTTTTATGAGAACATCAAATTCCATTTCCTTGGCATTGAGAACATTCATGTCCAGCGCGCCAGCCTCCAAAAAGTGCTGGAGGCTTGCGAACAGAAATCGCCCACTATGAGCGCATTTCTCAATGCCCTGGAGTCATCCGGCTGGCTCAAACACATTCGCTCCATATTGGACACGTCGAGGTATGCAAACAGAAAACATTTTGCAAACAGAATCCCATTTGTCTTCTCTCCTCCTCCTCCACAGCTTTATTGCCAACGCTGTTGACAAAGGCGTTTCTGTGGTTGTGCATTGCTCCGATGGCTGGGATCGCACCGCCCAAGTTTGCTCGCTGGCCCAGCTCATGCTGAATCCGTACTATCGCACAATTAAGGGCTTTCAGGCGCTCATCGAGAAGGATTGGCTGGCCTTTGGCCACAAGTTCAGCGAGCGCTGTGGCCACATTCAGACGGATGCCCGCGAGGTGTCGCCCATTTTTACGCAGTTCCTGGACTGCACCTGGCAGCTCATGTCGCAGCGCAGCGAGTCCTTTGAGTTCAACGAACGTTTCCTGCTCATCCTACACGACCATGTGCACTCCTGTCAGTTCGGCACCTTTGTGGGCAACTGTGAAAAGGATCGTCTCGATCTGAAGCTGGCTGAGCGCACATTCTCGCTGTGGGGCTACATGTCCAATCATTTGAACGAGTACATCAATCCGCTGTACAAGCCCAACGTGGATGAGTCCATCAAGGCCAATCTGGCGCCGCAGTGCATCAAGTAATACAACAACTATTACGATTTGTTCATCTGCTAATCGTTCGTCTCTGTAGATTCTGGCGTGGCATGTACAGTCGATTTGAGAGCGGTATTCATCCTCGCGAACCGTTGGGTGATTTGTTGCTGGACAGCAAGGAGCACTGTAACTCGCTGGAGGATCATGTGCAGCACTTGACGAAGCGTATTGCCAGCTTCAAGAATTACATTTCCAAGTCAGCCAAGAAGCTGCAAGACGCCACCTCAGCCAATCCCAAAGCGAGCAAGGAGCCTGCTTCCCAGGAAATCAATGACAACAAGTAACTATGCTCGATCGAAGCTGAAACTCTTAAATTAAATCGAATACTTCCAGATACAACTACGACAAGAAGCTAAGCGAATTGTCGGCTGCCGATGATGATCATCCGCTAAAGGCGACCAACATGTCGTTTGCCAATCTATCGCTTAATGCCGAGCAAACGAGCCCGCAAGCTTTGACCGAAGAGATCTCCTCCGTTGCGGTCGATTGGAAGCCCATGCGAAATGTGACCTCCTGCTCCTGTTCCACGCCCTTCGATCAATTCAGCAAAAAGGTAATAAATATAGACTACATAAGGAGTATATTTAAAGCCACATCTTATTGCATTGCAGACCCATTGCTTTCGGTGTGGAGACATCTTCTGTGAGCGCTGCATCGACAAAAACGTGCCGCTTCCCGGTCATGACAGCGGCAAGCCGGTGCCCGTGTGCCGCGGCTGCTTCCGACAAATGCAAAAGCAAAGTCCATAAGCCCAATTCTAGTATAATAATCCTAGCTGTAAATTGTTGAACATATGACATGGAGTGAATGAAGTGAAAAGAGTCAGAGAGAGAGTGAGAGTGCGGTCAGATTTGTTTATGGGTGTGTTCCTGTGGCATGAAATACATATTACATACAGCTATATATATTTATATATTATAAAATATTACATTTATTGTTGCATTTGTAGATGTAGCTGCTTAGAAGCACACACTCGACCCATCCCAACTACAAGACAACCCTTAACTGATCCTAGTTATACATAAGTCGGGCACAAAACTATGTTAATTTTGTTATTTTATATTCTTTCAAGTTCTGCAAATGTTCCAAATTCCAATTAGATTGGACTTGCAAATCCTAAATTGATTTTTAACAGAGTTTGACTCGAATACATTAGAAAGATAAAATCCCTTACTGTTCCGATCGACTTCATTCCAATTCTGATTGCTATTTCTATAATTGTAATTTCTTCGATTTTAAAACTGAATTTGGAACAGCACTCTTGCCTTTTTACTTCCATACACACACACACACACATAAAAGAGTACAACTGCATACATATTTTTAATGTTTACTTGTATAACATATTCCACTAGTAAAAGAATGCATGGATAAAGGAAAAAACTATCGTAACCTGTACTACAACTTGTCAGATAAATAATTTGTCTATGCAAAAATGTTTGATCAAAGTATAATAAAAAAAGTATTTATTCAACAAATTCCTTCAGTTATGGTTCTGGTTCGTATTAGTGTTTGCAAATAAGTTGTTCAGTTAAAGCGGCGATGCAGTCGAAAGGAGTTTCTATATCTAATAGCCAATCTCTGGCTTGATGCGCAGAATAACGGGCACGCTGGTGCATGGCAGAATCGCAACCTCAGTGACAACGGCGCTAACCAGTTCGGGTGGCGTAATATCATAGCTCAGATTGAGTGGCGTCAGTCGGCTCTTGTGCCAGTTATTCAAGGAGCACTTGGCATTCATCACCAATTGGTTGGGATCGCACAATTCGTTGTAGACAATCGCATCGGTCTGGAAGCGTTCACTAAACTTGTGCGTCTCGCAGCAGACGAGCACGGGCACATTGTGGCAGTTGGCCACCAATGCCACCTGCGCCGTGCCAGCGCGTGCCATGACGTAACCATTGGCCAGCAAGGCATGTGCACCCAGCAGCACCTTTGTGGATTCGGGCATGACATAACCCACCGCATTGATCAGCACATAGGTGCAGGGAATGCCGTGAGCATGCAGACGACGCAGCATCTCCTGTCCCTCGCAGAAGGGTCGCGAGTCGACGACAATGACACGAAAGTCCACCTTGCGTCGCTTCGCCTCTTCGCAGATGTACTGTATCAGCGAGGAGCATGCAAATGTGAGCAGCACATCGCCATCGGTGATCTTCTCTTGCATTGAGCTGCTAATCGCCTGTGCAGCCTTGCCAATTTGATTCTCCACATAGGTGTCGATAAAATGTGCCAGTACCTCTTTCAACTGCAAAACAAAAGTTTAATTGGTTGATAAACTAAGCCTCTTCATCAGCTTACCTCCGTTTCGGGTTTGTCTGCGGGCAACTGCGTTAATTGGTTCTTGAATTGCTTGTAGGCATTGGAAACGGACACCGCCAGCGGACGACACTTGTTCAGATGTTCCACATGGTATTTGACCGCCCCATCGAGACTACGTCCAAACTCTTTCTTTGCTGGCGTCTCAAAATCCTGAACCACCTGCCGCAGTGCGTGCAGGAAGGCAATGCAACGCGCATTGGATCCCACAATGGTACGTTCCGAATACTGCACTCCCAGGCGAGCAATGCTAGGATGCACGCGAGCATCGTTGATAAATAAGCTGGCGTCTTTATTGGCGCATACCAAGTGATTGAACAGCTTCACTTTGCAGTCCCGTTCAGCTTTAAGTGGCGACATTTTGGCCGGTGACTTGGCGGGTGATTCACTGTCCCTTTTCGTCTCCTTGGCGGGTGTGGCGTTCACAGTTGGCAGCTTCTTGCTGCTGACAGCCGCTCCCTTGGCCGCAGTTGACGCTGGAGACGTTTTCTTAGACTGTCCCTGTGCTTTGGCTGCACGTTGTGCCTCTTGGATGGCTCGACGCTCAGCCTTGCTGAGTGCAGGTTTCTTCTGCAAATAGGGTGAAGCTGGTTAATCAGTCTCTTTTAAAACCTTTTGCTTACCTTCTCCTCATCTGTTGCTGCTGCGACTTCGAGATTGTTCAGTTTCTGCGTCACTGTATCCGCACTGTTGGCACTGGACTTGGCAGTCTTGGCAGCCTGCTTGGCCGCCTTCTTGGCTTCCCGTTCAGCTTTGATTTGATCCCGCGTCATGTCGCTAGCACTGGAATCTGCGGGTTTGTTGTCGCTGGTGGAGGCGACTTTGACAGTCGTTGCCGTTGCCACAGCTGGTGGCGGATTGTCTTTTGTGGTTGTGGTCGTCGTGGTCGTCAGTTTGGTTGTGATCGTCGTCTGCTCCACCTCTGTTATGATTGTGGTCGCCGGTTTTGTGCCCGTTGCCTTTGGTTCAGTGTTCGCTGCCGTTGGAGTCTTTTGTTTTTTGGCCAGCTTCGCCTGCTTCTTGGCCTCGCGCTCTGCCATGACTTGCTCGCGGCTCTTGTCGGCTGCTGCATTCTGATTTTGTTTTGGATTATCGTTAGCTTTCTGCATTTCACTTTCGCTTGGCGACTGAATTTCGTTATCTTCCAATCGATTTCGCTTATTCCTCGGCCGATTGCGTTGGCGTTGTTTCTTCTGCTTCTGCTTCGACGCTGCGGTGGTCGATGAACTTGGCTATAAAGCGGAACGCATGTTATGATACTTTAAAGTGTCAATATGTCCCAAAATAATCCTATTCTAGTAAACATGCCAAATGAAAAGTTTTCTAAGCTACTTCGAAAGTGAGACTTAAATTGTACCTGCTCTCCCGCTAGAATCATTTTGATGGCTTGCAAAAGAGATGCGTGGTGAAAGGACCTATTCTTATTACCAATTAAAGTTGTTACACTCACTGTGGATTTACCTGGCGAACACAATTTGTTGCAAAACGGCTTTACGAAGTTTGCTCACGATGGCAAATTCTACCAGCTGGTTATTGAAGCTGCCATAGATGCTAGAAGCCCTGGATTTCGCTTTGAATGGCAGTTTTCACACGTTGAGCGGATGAATGGCTAATAGCATCCGATAGTATCGATAGTGCCTTCGATTGTTTTCCAGCTCTAATGGCTAACCAGCAATGCAGCAAATTTATTACGAGTTCCAATAAAAATCAATCATCGTTGTTTAACAAAAAACAATAACAACACATGTCCGTTTTCAATCATTTATTCACCGATTCAATATTCATATTTAACCACATAAAGCGATTCTGAAATGTAGATGCAAATATTAACAACTAAATCAAGGGCAGCGCCGCTGAGCTTAGCAGATTAATGTTCAGCATGCTCCTTGGCTTGGCTCTCAGCCCAGGCCTTCTTGTTTTCGGGCGAATTTGCTGTGGAAATCGAGAAAAGATAACAGTTGGCAATAATTTTGTTTGAATGGTGTAATCAATAAGTACTTACCCAGCCTGCTGATCTTGTAGAAAACGGGCACGCAGGCAACCACTGCGATGAAGTAGTAGCGCCAGATCCATTGGTTCTTGATGTAGTGCTTGACGGGGAATTGGGCGAGCTTGGCCGAAAAAGTATAGGGATACTTCATGGGGCGTCCGGGAGCCTTCTCAACAACTTTGTCGGCCATGGTTGTGATTCGGTTGCTGTGAGTTACAAAAATTCACAAATGTTGAGAAAATTATGTAATTTTCTCATACGAAATGCCGCAGTTACGTACCTGTGCAATACGAGGAGAATACCACAATAATTCAATGTGGTGCCGTAGCCCTGGAAAAACGTTAAGTTGGCTGCGACTGTTTAGGCTGCCAACTTGCGGCGAATTGTTATAGAAAATTTAAACAAATATTTCGTGACTAGTTGTCCGTAATGTATTCATCAGAATACTAATTTGTTTTTTATTTGAATACAATTCGACATTTTTATATTTGAACGAATGCTTTGATTCAATATAATGAACTTTGAAAACCCCTGCTATGTGAGACTAAATTTAGGTGATTATGTGACATTAACGTTCGGTCACACTGTTTGTCATTCACTAGAAATGTAACTTCTGCCGGTGTAAAACGCGGAGTGTGTTTTATTTATTTTGCAATCGTTTTGTATTAAATTAGGTTTGCGTTTTGTTTGCGTGTTTGCCCACAACATTAAACTGCTCGAAATGCATGTGGCCAGTGTTTACATAAATGCGTTTGTCACCTAAACTGTATGCGTAGTCGCATTCGATGTAAACGTTTGCCGCTCTCACCAAACAAAACACGTGAAGCCCACAAACAACAATATTGTAAAATTGCCATGCCTCTGAACTTGGATCTATGCGAAATCGATTTACTGCTGGGCTCTTCACCGTGTCCACCGCAAAACGATACCAATGTCAACCGCAAAACCTCCAAAAAACGCTCTCAGCTGGCCGAGCGCATTGCCGACAGCGACGAGCTGGTGCGTCAGCTGAAACAGCTGCAGGGGAATCAGCAGCAGCTGAATGATCTGCGACGCACCGCTGGCGAAGTGACGGAACTTTACCAGAATGAGAAGAAGCAGCGGGAGGAGCTGGAGCAACGTCTGAACGAGCACAGCAAACGTTGTGCCGAACTGGAGAAGCAGCTGGATGTGCAGCAATTGAATTGCGAGCAGCTGCAGGAACAGCTCGAGCTCAGGGCGTTGCCGGTGGAGGCCAGAGACATGGTCACCACTTTCATGCAACTCTGCCAGCGTGTGGCCGAAGACTCGCCAGCCAGTGGCTTGTTGCGGCGTGAACACAACTTGCTACGCAAACTAAAAGACTACTGCAAGACGGCCAAGATCTCCATTCCTCCTGCCCCGTTAAGGAGTCCGCCCAGCAAGCGTGCTAAAGCCACAGCAACTGCTACACAAACAACCCAAACAAATGCGCTGCAGGAAGCACCCAGCAAGCCGGTAATGTGCTCGATTGCTGTGCAGAGCGAGCGCTTGGTGACCACACGCAATCAGGGCACGCAACATAAGAATATGACGACAACGCGCGGCACGACGACAGCATCTTTCATCAAGAAGCACGATGTGGGCACCTGTTTCCCCGAACCGAAAGCGCCGCTGTCCGTGCAGCAGATCTTGAACGATATGCTCACGTGGAGCAACTCCATCCAAAGGCCACTGAGTCCCATTGGAGATCTGCAGCCAGAGCCGGATGTGGTGCAATCGATTAGCTTGGGCACTTGCACCGACTTGTGCAACGTGCTGCGAGAAATCGATTATCTGCCGGAGGTGCCAGCGGACTTGAAGCGTTCGAATTCACGGCCACCGTCGCGTGCCAGCGTCAAGGATGAGTTGGCCGCGCCGGCTCTCGGAGCTTATGGTCATCACATGGCCAAGGAGCTGCTCAACATCCTGCCGCACAATCAGAGCGTCTTGACTGATCTGCCGCCGCATGTCTTTAATGAAATATGGCAGGTAATGGGGCAAATGGTGCTCGTTGTCCTCCAGCGTCGCTCCACAAACGCTTCGCTGGCTACCCCAACCCCAACTCCGCCACCCACCATCAGCCAGGCTGACTTCAGCAGTTGGTTCGATGCGCTGCACGAGAGTTCCTTAAATCTGGCGTTGTCCAGTAATAAAGGTAAGTGTAACAAAGCGCATAAGTCAACAGCCGATCAACGTATCAATATGCTTTTAGATCATGCAGAGATCGATGTACCTGCGGAGGACACAGTTGGTGGCTTTGATGCTGGTACTGATCCGATGATGACGCCTCCACCCGTCGTTGAGGGCAACGAATTGACGCCGATACGGCTGCCAGTTAGACCCAAATTCAGCATGAAAGCGCGCCGAAAACCAAAGCCAAAGAAGAAACGACGTCGCGTTGTCATCAAATCGAAGTCTGGCGCCAAAACAAAACAAAGCGAAAGCGAAAGCGTTTGTGAAACTGCCGATGCAGCAGAAACTGCGGTTCATTTCCTTAGCAATTTAAATGTGTTTAAAAGCTCCAACTGTGATATTTCGGACATTCAGCTCGACCAAGAGGAACAACAATTACTTGCAATGGCTTCTGCGGCAGAGAACGCAATTGCAAAGGCCTTGGATGATAAACAACCAAATCAGAAGAAAACAAACAATACTCCTCAAAGCACATCAATTATTTCAGACAAAGATGCTAATGATCGACAGTTGTCGCCACTTGCAGATGCAGAAGATCGTCTACACAGCATGCGCGTTCCAATGAACTCATTTGTTTACATTGGGAGTCACCCGAATGAAGCCCTGCCAATGCATGATGAACAAAGTTTTTCCACGTCTTCATTGCACAACGATGAGTTTGAAATTGATAAAGAACAATCTCCTCAAGTTAAAGCCACAACTGCATCTCATAACAATGCGAATCGGTCAATAGTTGAGAGCAAGAAGGATACGAATGATGCGCGAATACTACGCAACGAAGTTGCTACAGAAACTTTACTTGGATCCTCATTCCAACCAGATCAAATTGCGGACTCGTTAGTAGAGGAAGAAGTGAACTTGGATATTGGACAGACAACGCGAGCCAATGAAGAGCAGACAGAAAATATTACTGAAAAATCAGCCCACACAGAACATGTGGAGTCTTCATTAAACAAGAATAACACTTTGAAAGATGGAGTTGAACATCTTTCAAAATGCGTATTTTCGGATTCATCCTACAAAACACAAATGACTTCACTATTTGGCACTGATGAGGACTCCGATGATGCGCAAGTAGAAGAAGGTTTGCCATCATGTTCATCTATCAATCCATCCCGAGATAAACTAGCCCACAATGTTGACTTCAATTCATTATCCCAAAGCGAGGAGGAGGGGACTGATGAGCAGCTGTATAAAGATGCTCACGAGATCTCACATCCGTCTATATCCAGTCTAGATCCTAACAGTTCATTACTAGGCTCGGACGATGAACAGCCTCAACTGTTGGTAGACACAGAAGATCTTCAAGAAAGCTGTCCAAGTCCTTCCAGCCACAAAGTTCAAATGAATCCCTTATTTTATGGAGATGGAAACTTTGTACATCCTCCAGTAGAATCTTGTCCACAAATGCATGTAAGCTTCTCCGATATGGACAGCATAGAATCCGACTGTGGATTAGTCATAGATGATTTGGATGATGATACCGACCATACTAATGAAGTTCTATGCAACCCAACCAGCGCGTTCGAGGCGATTGAACCGGCGCCAGCAGCCAAACGTAAACGAAAGGCAAGTTCCTCTAGCAGTCTGGACTTCCATCCGGTTGAAAAGCGACTTACACGATTCCAAGCCAAGCAACTGCTTCTGGAAAGTGCGACTAATGTGAATATGGATAACATCAAATCTCTCAATGCTTCAGAAGACACTGAGTTCTGTTCGCCCATGTCACCTGTCGCGGCTGCCGACTGTGAGGGAAGCGACTGCGACGCCACCGAAATACCGCTCCAATCACCTGGTGAAGAGCACAACGCAAGTGAGCCAAAAGCTCTGCTCAGCTACGTCGTCAACGAAGTCAAGGCCAATGCCAAGCAATGTAGCAAACGGCAGCAACTGCAGCAGCATAATCAATCGCAAATGGAGCAACTAAAGCTGATCGTGGTCAAATACATGATTGGTTGCGGGGAATTGGATTCATCGTGCTTTGAGTGCTTCATTAAAAATGAAACGTTCGCTTTGGATATAATAATTAACGCCTACGCAACAGATGTGGTCATGTTGGAAAATGTCAGTGCTCTAGAGCGTCTTTTGTTGGCAGTTCGACGCATCGAGTTACAGTGCAATTCTTTTGTACAACGATTGATGAATGCTTTGGAGCAGCGCTTATTCACACTAAAAGAGCGTCTGAACACACAAATGTCACGCAAATGTCTCCGACTATATTTGCATTTGATTGGCATGCAGCGAAACCTCACTGTGCCCGGCCAGAGCTTTGTGAATCCGGCACGCCTGCTGCTGGCGAAAATACTCTATCACTACAAGAACGACATGACACTGCTGGTCCTCGATGTGCTCGTCCATTTTCCCACAGTGCTGCCGTACCGCGAAGAACGTGACTACAATCATGCCGATCCCCTAATCACGGTTATCAAGCACTTGCTGATGGGCCACAAGTACGAGGTGCAGGATGCAGAGGGAGCTGACCGCGAGCTGCTCTCCAAGTTGCGCTTCCAATATCACTTTCAGCCCTTCGAGCCCACCAAGCAACAGGTGATTGATAATCTGGTGGAGAAACTGAAAGCAGGTCGACTAAATCAGCTGTGCTACGCCTTTGCGCTTTTGTGTCGGCGCGCAACACCGACGCAAGTCATCAATAGCGTGCTGGACACACAACTGCTGCCGCTGGCCAACAACTATTGTGATCTGTGCATGGAGAGCGAAGAGTATGATGCACGTATGGAGGTGCTGCTGCAGAGCATTTCGATGATTGTCAAGCAGATGCCGCTGGGCCAACAAATCAATATCAGCACCTACATTGCGCTGTTTAAGCGCATTCTTGTGGCTGTGCCACGTCCTGGCGTCCAACAGGCGGCTGTTCAGGCCATCCTGCGTACGCAAAGATTTGGCTATGGCTTTGCGCTGGATGCACTGCAGAGCTACCGGCCGAACTATCCACTCTCGCCCATGACGCGGGCCATGATGCGTAGCTATGCCGAGCGTCGTTCACAATATCAGCTGGCAAGGAAGCCGGCGAATGGTCCGAAGATTGCAAATAGGAAGCAATCAATTCGTTGATTTTTTTTATGAATTGTAACTATTTATTTGTGTATGTATATTATATATATATTATATGAATTAAACTAAATGCTAACTGCAATTGATATTTTTACAACTTTAAGCTTACAACTAAAATTAATTTGATTAAGAAAGGAATACACATTGCATGTAGAAGTGATTGCACATTAAAAATGGAAATGGAAAGCGGTTAGTCGTGTGTCTTGTGTCAATCAAGCAACAGAAGTTTAGCATAATTTCAAAATTTACAATAGAGTGCTGCTGGAGCTGCGTGTGACTGTACAAAATAGCACATTTGGGGATCCCCCGAATATGAATATGTATGCTATATGAATATATTATATATGTATGTGTTGTTATGCCTCCATGTCGAAATGCCTTTAAGCTAAGCAGTTAGTGGGACGCAAAAGAACAGCAAACAACTTGTGGCTCAATTGAGGTAAGGTACTTGTCGTGAACTTGGGCTAAACGTTCAGCTTTGATTTGTTGTAGTCTAGAAGCGCGTCATTGCAGGGCTGCCACCAGTTGCCGTTGCCATTGCCGTTGCCGTTGAGTGCCAACAGCTCTTGCTAGATCAGTTTATTAAGCTACAAAATAAAAAGTTTAGTATATGGATTCTGTGATCTCTCAATTCTTCATACCAGTGAGCGACGCTGGTGTTCCTTTTCGAGGGCAACCTGTGCCTGCTGCGGCGAGAACTTCAGCACAGCCGAGATGACCTTTACCAGAGTCTCATTGTTCGTATTGCCGGTTAAGTACTGCAGCACACGAAGGTATTGAATTGATTATTATGCAGTTAACTGGGCATTTTAATGAATTCTCACCTGAAACATTATGTTGCGCAGGTACTCGAACTCTGTGTTAGCGGGCACGCTGTCGCTATGCTGCATGGATACCTGTTGCATAAAGGGAATACGATTAGCCTGGATAATCTCACCATCTAGGACTTCCTCACTTACCAGTGTTTCATCCAATTGCCGCGATAGCTTGGCGTTCTGCAGCTTCAGACGCTCGTTGGACTGCTCGAGTATGAGGAAGTTTTCACACTTTTGCTCCAAGAATATGTTGCGATTAGTCACATCCTGCACCTCACTCATGATATCCTTGAGCTTCGCCTCCAGCAGCGCCTTCTCATCGCTGGCCACAGCCTCCTGCACATTCTTGGGCGCTAGACTGGCCAACAATTGCTGCGCCTGAATGCCAGCGCGCAGCGTCTCAAGCTCGTTGATGCGTTCGGCCATCTCCTTGTTGGTCGCCTGCAGTTCGTCGATCTCCTGCTGCAGATTCGACTGCTCGCCATTGCTCTTGTACTTCAGATCCTCCAGCTCGCGTTGCAGTTGTTCATTGAGGCTGCGCAGATGCTCGGAATCGTTGGGCAGTGATGTTGGTGTTGGTGGTGTCTGTTCCTGGCCTTCTTTTTGCTTATCCAGTTGCTCTTCGAGGCTGACGCAGCGTTCTTGTGCTTTCGCCAGCTCGGCTTGGCGCTCCTGCAGCTGCTGCTGGACATGCAACAGCTCGGTCTGGACAGTGTCGCTTTGCTCACTCACAAAGCTGGCGTGTTCGCTTTGACGTGCCAATTCCAGGGCCTGCTCCTCCAAGGCAGACTTTAGTTGTGCCACCTCCAGCTTGGCCTCACTGCTGGCCGTGTCCTTTTCGATTAGTTGAGTTGCATGATGCTCGGCCTGCTCCTGTAGCACGTAGAGCTCACACTGCAGAGACTTGAGTTTCTGCTTTAGGTCGTCGCCTTCGCTGGGTGTCGTCGTTGCCTGGGACAATTCCATCTCGAGCTGCTTGGTGTGCTTGTTTAGATATTCGTTTTCGATTTGCAATTGTTCGTAGTCGGCTAGTTGCTGCGAGGAGCTCTTCAGCGTGTCGATTTCCCGCTGCAGTGCATCGTTCGCCTCGTGCAGTCGCTGAACATCACCATTGGCGGCACTACAACGTGCCTCGAGCGTTTCCACCTGCGCTGCATGGGATGCGCTTGCCGATTGTATCTTTTGCTGCATGGACTGCTCCGTTTCCTTCAGAGAGTCCAATTGCTCGCGAAGATTGTGTACTGTGGCCTTTAAAATATCCACCTGTTCGGCGTTAGTTTCCAGCTCTGAGGAACGTTGTGTTTGTTCCTCCAACTGCTGCTCTAATTCGCGTTGTCGGTCCCGCACCTCCGACAGCTGCTGCTGGGCTTGGTCCAAGTCCAGCTGGAGAGTGTTTGCCTGCGATTCCAAGGCGTTCTTGGCCTGCTGCACGCAAATGAGCTCATCCTTCGCAATGAGACTTTCCTTCTCGAAGGAGTCGCATTTGTCCTGCAACGTGCGATGATCGTGCTCCATGATTTCTTGGGCATTTTGCAGTTTGGAATGCTCGTCGAGCACCTGTTGCATTTTGTTTTGTATCTTCGTCAATTCGTCGTGCTGCTTCTGCAAATGATTGTTCTGCTCCTCCAGCAGACAGTTCCGTTCAGCCAATTTGCTGTTCTCGCCTTCGATCTCTAAGATTCTGACCGACGACAACGCGCCCTGGGCATCGTTGTCCTGCTGCTGCTGTTGCAACGCCTCAATATGCGCTTCCAGTTGCCGCTTCTCGCGTTCGAGTTGCGTTTGCGCGGATTGCACCTCTTGCAGATGCGCCTGCATCGTGGTAATCTCCTCCAGAATAACTGTGACGCGCTGCTGCAGTTCCTGTTTCTCTTTGCGCAGCTCTTCCACCTTAGCCGACTCCCCTTTCAGCTGCTCCACGTTGGCTGATTGCTCGCTGTGCTTTGCCTGCAGCTGTTCATGTTGCTTTTTCAGCTTGTTCAGTTTATTGGAGCTGGCCTTCAGCTCCTTTTCCTTGGCCGTTGTGCCAGTTTGGGCGGCAGTTAGTTGGTTTGTCAGGGTTTCGATCTGCGACCGTAAAGCTGTTATTGCAGCCGCTTCAGTATTTGTGCTGCTGTTCAACTGATCGCTCAACGTTTGCAGCTCATGTTGCAACTTGAGAGTCTGCTCCTCAGCTACAGATTTCTCCACGTTCAGCACGGCAACCATTTCGCGTTCCTGCTCTAGACTCTTTTCAGTTTCCAGCACGCGTTGCTCTTGCTGTGTCAATCGTTCTCTGGCCTCCAGAAGGTGAGCCTGCACCTCATCTAAAGTTGATTCGCTTTGCTGGTAGCGTTGCACGATTTCGTTGAGCTGATTGTTGTGAAGACGTAAGTCCTCCAAGCTCTGATCACTGTCTGTTTTAAGCGTGCTTAGTTGCTCCTCTAGCAAAGCCAGCTGCTGCTCCTTCGTCGTATGATTCAATCTCAAGTTGTTGAGCTCCTCCTCAGTGGCAATTAGTTTGGCTTCTACCTCCTGCTTCGATGCTTGCAGCTGCTTCAATTGCTCTTTGACTTCTTCGGCTTGCGACCCACGACTGTTTGAAGATTCCAGCTCCGTCTGAAGCTGCGTTAACTTCACCTGCGTTTGCTGCACTTCGTTTTCCTTGTGCTCCAGCTGCAACTGCAGTTCTTTTTCCAGCTCAGCCACTTGTTGCTCCTTTGTTGTCTGCTCTAATCTCAAATTGTTAAGCTCCTCCTCAGTGAATTTTAATTTAGCTTCGGCTTCCTGCTTTAAATTGTCCAGCTGGTTCAGTTGCTCTGTTAGTTTCTCCGTTTGTGATTCACGAGTATTAGATGCTTCCAGTTCGGTATTGAGTTGATGAAGCTTCTTTTGCAACTGTTCAGTTTCATTTTGTTTCTCTTCCAACTGCGCCTGAAGTTGTCCTTCTAGCGAAGTCACTTGTTGCTCCTTTTTCGTGTATTCCAATCTTAACGTGATCAACTCCTCTTCAGTGGTCTTTAATCTAGCTTCTGCTTCCTGCTTGGTGTTTTGTATCTGTTCTAATTGATGTTGAACATCCTCAACTTGAGCTCCGCGACTATTAGACGATTTCAGTTCAGTTTCCAGCTGTGTGAGCTTGTCTTGTAGTTCGCGTGTTTTGTTTTCATTCTGCTCCAGCTGTGACTGAAGCTGCTTGTTCAGCTCTACCACCTGTTGCTCCTTTGAAGCATTCTCTAATCTCAAGATTTTGAGCTGTTCCTCTACCGCGATAAGTTTGGCCTCTAATTCAAGCTTGGAGTTTTCCAAACTGCCCTCCTGTTGCTTCGACTTTTCTTGCAGTTTCTGCACTTCAGTTTGCTTCAGTGACAGTTCTGATTCCAATTTCTTCAGCTGTGCTGCGTTGTGTTGCTCCTTCTCCGTTTTTTCATTCTTCAGTGTACTTAGCAATTGTTCAGTTGTTATAAGCTTAGCTTCTGTTTCTTGTTTGGCGTTTTGCAGCAACTTCAGTTGCTCCCTAATGTCCTTCAGCTCTGTGTCATTTGTATTTGCCTGCTCCAACTTGCCTGTCTGTTGATTCAAATTGTCCTGCAGCTGACGCACTTCCTTTTCCTTCTGCTCCAACTCTGACTCGATTTTCTTTAGTTGAGCTGCCATTTGTTGCGATTTTTCTGAGTGGTCCCCTTTCAAAGTGCTCAGTGTGTGATTTGCAGCAATGAGCTTGGCATCTACCTCTTGTTTGGCATTTTGTAGTTTCTTCAGCTGCTCCTTGATGTCTCCTGCTTGCGTTTCTCGTCCATTAGCCAACTCTAACTCAGTTTCTAATTGCTTCACGGTATCCTGCAGCTGGCGCACTTCAGTTTCCTTATGCTCCAGCTCGGTGTGTATGGCCTGCTTGGTCTGCGCCAGGAGCAGCACATTTTCCTCTTCCTGCTTCCGCAGAGATGCAATGGTATTGTTCGCTTCCACATTGTTGTGGTTCAGCTGCTTCAACTGCTCTTCATTTTCAGTCAACAGTTGGCGCAGTTTTGTCAGTTCCTCATCGAGTTCGTGCGGGGACGGCTGACTGCCGTTAGTTGTGCTCACCGCCTTTGTTGTTGGCTCCTCCAAATCGATCAGCTTGTCGCCTTCATTCGTCTGACTTCGTTCCAGTGCAGCAGCCACATTGTCCGGATTCTCGCCCAGTAGCTTGAGCTTGGTTTGATAGGCCTGCATCTTGCAGCTCATATCGTCCATTTCAATACGGAGGGCTTCCTCCAGATGCGCTTTTGCCTGCTGCTCCAGTGTGCATTGCTCTCGCAATTCACTTATGCGACGCAACGCCTTCTCCTGGGTTTCCACCAGCACGGACTAGAAGCAAAGCATTGTGATGGATGAACAAATGACATTGTGCTTAGCTAATCAGCTTACGCGTGCTTTGCTGCTGTCACGCTCCAGTTCCTTGTACTTCTTGGCCAGATCCGTGTAGCGACAGCGATATTTGTGATATCGATCGAGCGACTTCTTGTAGGCATCATACAGCTGATCTTTGGTAATGACATCCAGGCGAGCCGTCGACGCCGAGTCATCGAACTCGCTGCTCGTCTCATCGAAGTCCGACTGCAAGTGATACATCTGCGAAAAAAGTTAGGGATTAGTTTGGCAAGTCTTTTCACACACTTGTCACCGTTCTACCGCTGGTGCATCGTAGGAGGGCAGGCGGAAGGAGATATCACTGGCCATGGACGAGTTGGACAGCTTGCGGGTACGCGGCATGGCTCCTCCCACTCCATTTAATGACTGTGTCGAAGCGCGACCCCCGCGCGGCAACTTCTGGATGCGGTACGGCGAGTTTTGTGGCGTATCTGGGGAGAATACATAAATATGCTGCACTGATAAGGCTATAAATGTTGATAAGAATGGGTTACCTTCTTCTGTGATGCTGAAGAAATTCTCATTTGTGCCCGTATCCGTATTTTCTGAGCTGTTTGGAGCCGTTGTACTGGACGATGAGCTCACGGCGGCCTACATCAAAAAAGAAGCGAAACGATAAAATGCTTGTGTCTGTGTGTGTGATTGTATATTACTGTGTGTGTGTGTGTGTGTGAGGGAGGGGCGAGGGGGTGGGGATTGGGTGTGCGCACAGCTGAAAATCCTATATAAAATATGGGTCAAATTAGCTGACTGCTTGCGTTTTGTGCATCACCTTTCGCCCGGACACAAACAAGACACACACACATTGATACACTCATATACGCACACATAGAAATAACTATACAACAGTTGCATATGTGTGCGTATGTTTTTATTAATTTTGCATTTTTTTCATTTCTTGCCTGGGCTGCGTTTGCAAATTGTTGGAATTTGGACGGCGACGCTTTCACCTCTTCGATGAGTTTATTTTTCAAATTGGCAAACATGGTTGGGCTTTTGCTGCACTTGTTGGTTACTGCGTTGACTTCCTAATTTACGCCCAGCCGATTTTATATAAAAAACATCTAATATAAATAAATACGTGTCTGCAGGTATTGCGCTTATTGCCACTCTTGTTAATTGACCCGATGTGGCAACGTTGCCAGACAAAAAGTATGGACGCACATTTTGCTTTTAGTTTTCAGTATTTAGTTCATAATGCCAACAACAAATACTGGAAGTAAACTAATTTGGTATATTTGGGTACTCTTCATATTTAAAATTGTAAAACCGTTACATTTTGGTGTTTAAATGATATAATTATAAAAAAGCAGGTATATTTTGTTTAGTCGTAAATTCAGTTTATGTATTTTTCTAAGAAACATTTTCATTTGGAAGAACTATCCAAAAAGTAAACTTCACGAAATTAAGTCTTAAAATGCCTTAATGATTAATTCTTGAATAACTGGTCATAAAACATTAATATGTGGGGTAAGCATAAATTCGGAGAGTTTCCCCGAAAAAAATTAAATACCTGTCAAGTTCAGTCATGCTATATACTTTTTGAAAAAACAAACGACTCAAAACAAAAACATTCTGATTCTATTATTCTCGTTACTCGACTGAAGCGTTACATATTTTTAAGGACTCTTATTGTTTACTAAATTGAATGTTGGATAAGTCGAAAATGCGACTCAACAGTTCTACACTCATGCGTGGCTTGAGTGAATTCTCGGCCACAGGCATATTATTAATCTTTAGCTGCATGGGCTGCCCGGGAAACCATCAGGATCACCATGGAATTCTTATTTCAAGTTTGATTCAAGGAATGACCGTTGTTATAATAATGCACATTTTTGGATTTATATCTGGCGCACATGCAAATCCGTGTGTCTCAATTGCCTGCTGTCTGTTAGGCTATATTGGATCGCATATGATGATTTTCTATGTGGCCAGCCAGATGGCAGGCGCTGCCTTTGGGTATTTTCTATTGCATCAAGTGGTGCCCCAAACCATGATAAATTCCAGCAAACTTGGCGTTTGCGTTGCGGAGCCCATGGATGGTCTTTCCTGGGTGCAGATTGCGAGCATTGAGGGCTTTCTTGTCGGGGTGATGGTTTTTGCCTGGTGTGCTCTGTGGGATGTGCGCAGCGGACGATTCCTAGACTCGGTCACCTTGCGGATGGGCTGCTTGGTTACCGCATGTCATTTAATTGGAGTAAGTAATGGGATTAGTTTGCAGATTCAATTCGCTATAAATGGTTGTGAATATTTTTAGGCACAGATGACGGGGGCGACTCTGAATCCGGCCAAGCTGCTCATTCCAGCGCTCTACAAGGGAAACCCGCAAATGGTGCTGATGCAATTGACTGGTCAGCTGGTGGCATGTATCATTGTTCCTCAAATCTGGCACTTTGCATTCACACAACGCTATCGACCACTACGACATGAAAATAGTGAGAGGCCATCACCCGAACTATACCTAACTCCATAGCGTATAAAAAAACTTTACAAGTTATTATAATAATTATCTACATATAACTATTCTCCTAAAATAACGATGCATTTATTTAGTTGAGTTCATTCGTTAGCAATTAGTTGACCGCCTGCTGGTATAAATAGACCTTAATGGGAACAAGTTGCCAAGTGGATAAAATCGCAGCTTAGCATACGATCAAAGATCTTAACGTGCAAGATACGTTCAAATGCTCCTCGTTGTTCTTATCTCGAGCATATTATTTTGAAGGGTGCTTAGTTATCTTTTCGACTTGTACAAAATAATCTGCATATGTTAACAGCGTGTGTAACCGACTGCGAGATAACAGTTGAAGGTGCTTTGATTCCCCGATTCTGTTCCCAAACTGTAATCCAATAATATAATATATAATATAGAAAATGATACTGCAAATTATAAGGAAATATTTCAGAGTATACACCTAGACAGCATATCTAATTTTATAAAATATAAATCCGACAATATATTCATGCAGCAATACACTACTCTTGCTGATAAAATAACTTTATTCATATATTTTATATTGAATATATTATTTCTTTTAAATACAATTACATTCTAGTTGCGAGTATAATTAAAATCACAATGCAAATCATTGTGTATACATTTTTAGTCTATACAAATGTACATTCCAACATTATTTTACGCCGACTTTACCTCATTTGTACCTTTATCTGGATTGTTACCTGTTGTCTTGAAGGCGTATTTATAAAGAAAAGCAGTTAGCGCTGACGATAGCAACGGAGCCACCCAGTAAACCCAGTGGTACTCCCAGAAATTGTTCCATATAGCCGGACCAAACGTTCGGGCAGGATTCATGCTCGCACCAGTGAACGGTCCCTATGATTTTAAAATTATATTATATGAGTAGATGATGAAAACTATACGAATGAATGAACAACACATACTGCTGCGAGGGATAAACATCCAACAGCAATGCCGAAGCGCAATGATACCGAATCTCCGAAATTTGCATTGCGTGGATCCCAAACTGCACAGCACAGCATTATTAAAATACTGGTGATAACGAACTCGATGAGAACTCCCTGCCATATTCCAATGTCATTAGCTAATGTAGTGATGCAAACACCATTTGGATAGTGCACGTTGTGGGTCACTTTGTTAGGCAACGAACCTAAAAGCAGTCCGTATCCAAGTGTGGCGCCGATCAGTTGGGCGAAAAAATATGCAATAGCCATGGGCAATGAAATCCCTTGGTATATGTAGAATGCTAAGGTAACTGATGGATTTATGTGGGCCCCAGAAACACATCCGAAACACTGAATGCAAATGAAAACCACAAATCCAAAACAAAGACACAACTGTAGATTATTGTTCATCAAGGTTGGCGTCGATACACACCCCATGCATCCGAGGTACAGTAGAATCGCTGTGGCAACCAATTCGCCAAGTACAATGCATGCGTTTTTCACAAGATTTTTCAGATCCATGATTTTTGACACCTTTCTACTGCAATGATGGAAGTAATGAAAGCTTTATTATTCAATTGATGTATTTACGTACATGTCTCGTAAGTTGGTCGGACGCTTTTCTAGATGTATTAAATTCTATATTAGTATAGTATAGTCGAATATCATTTGTTTTTTTTTTGTTTATAGATATACTGACGTTTATTATTAATTTGAATCAAAGTGTGCTGTGTGAATTGAAAGTTTATATTTGCAGATTGCACAAAAAACAAAACGATTCAATTGCGAAACTGGCATATTTTGTCACCCTTCAGTAATATTTCATTGTTTGTTGTTTATTTAAAATATTTATATTTACATAAAATTCGCTTGCGATAATAATTATAGCCACACGACAACGCCCTTAAAATATATAATATTTTTAGTTATAGATAATGATATATATGTTAGATTGCGCACAGTTTATATATAAACTCTGGATCTATTTCAATTCCATCACAAAAGAACAGGAAATAATTTTCTGTTTGTGTTTCCCTGGTACAAAACTAGTTATACTCTATCCATAAATTCCTTATTGGGGCAAGTCTTCTTCGGTTTCGTCACTCGTTGGCCGGAAGACGTACTTATAGAGAAAAGAGGCGAAAGCCGCGCCCACCAATGGACCCACCCAGTAAATCCAGTGATGCTCCCAGGCGTTGTTCCACACCGCCGGAGCAAACGAACGGGCAGGATTCATGCTAGCGCCAGTAAACTGACCCTGTGAACGAAGGAAAGCGTTGTGAATTAATTGGTGTTGGAAAAGAATTTGTGTATTGAATACGCACTGCAGTCATGGATATGCAGCCAATGGCTAGTCCGAAGCGGATGCCGGTCGAGTCTCCGAATTTTGCATTACGTGGATCCCAAACTGCACAACAGATCATGATAAGCACTGAGGTGATGAGGAACTCGATGAGCACGCCTTGCCCTACGGAAATGCCGTCGGCCAATGCTGTGATGCAAACACCTTCTGGTGTTTCCGAGCTGCAGACAACGTTCTCGGGCAACGATGCCTTGACCAAGCCGTAGCCAATGAAGGCACCCAGCATTTGGGCCACAAAGTAGGCAATAGCCATGGGCAACGAGATCAACCGATAGATGTAGTTGGCCAACGTTACGGCGGGATTGAGATGCGCCCCGGACACACAGCCGAAACACTGAATGCAAATGAGCACGACAAATCCGAAATTAATGCTGCACTGGAGGTGTGAGTTTATAAAGGTCGAGGTCTTCGCACATCCCATGCAGCCAAGGAACATCAGCATTGCTGTGGCCAGCAGTTCTCCAAAGACGATGCATGTGCTCTTCAGCATGCCCTTGAATCGCGTATCCTGCGACATGGACTTGCTGCAATAGAAGATGACAGAGGATTAGACTTAACTCTCGGAGTCGCGGACTTTAGTCGTGCCTTCGGTTTAATATTTCACCAGCCATTGTTAATGCTTTACTACGAGACTGACAACATTCGAGGCGGACGCACAGCGCGCAACTGAATCGAGTGTCTCGACTGGGAGACGGATGTCGAGGAGAGAGAGAGTGCAATGGGCAAGTCGGTCGTTGCCGCTGGCTGATTAGGTTTGCCCACTCGACCCATTGGCAGGTACTTGCAAAGCTACTCAACTCTCCCACAGACTAACGACTTTGAATTGCTACTAATCTTTAACAATGCCTATTATCAATTATCAAATTATCAAATGCTAAGCCCAATTATCAGCTGACGTCTTATATGCGTATTTATTTATTATTTGTATAGCCAGTTCATTAAGTAGCCGTCGTATTAGCCAATATTGAGTAACTACTGTTTAATCAGTACACTATACTCCATACTACAATTTTGTTTTTCGATAATTTATTTTATATTTCCAATTATGCATTTCGAGCAGCACTAGATAAGATTTATTGTAGAGTATTAGATTGTCGACTTGTCGATCGCATGTCTTGTTTATTATTATTTTGTTGAATTGCTAAGTTATTCAGTAACTGAAACGATTAAGAAAATAATTTACAATGGTAGTAAAGCTACAACCGCATCAGATAACCCATTCATAGCTTGTGCAGAGGACTTCTCTAAGAAAATATTTGATGAATGATTACCGTTTCAATAATGTATTCATATTATTGCTGCCAAACATCATATTGCATAATCTGCGTGATTCTGTTTGTCGTCGAAAGGATTAAAGCGTTTTATGAAATGGATCATTTCGAAAGAGGATTAAAACATTTTTATTGTATAAATCATTTCGAAAGAGACCACTCTCCCTTTCATTCAATGACATTATTAACTGCTGTTTTTTATTTATAGGTAAGCACAAAAGTAGAAGAGGTGCATGACAACTGAATTCTACCCGATAAGACCATATCACTTTGGACACTTCAATTAAGTTGAAGACTGCAGAGAAAATACCTTAGCGTGGACTGTCAATCTTTCTTATAATTTGGAGCTACAAAATTCTACATCTTTAGTAATGATTGACAGTTTCGTTATAGGTAAAGAGCACCGTATTAAGTGCAGCTCAATGTCGGGTATTTAGTAGTGTGTCGCGAATCATTTGTATAAATCTGTAATTCTTTTTTTACGGTTGCTTATAGAATAAATCATTGCAAAAAATATTCAAACGGAAGTACGTTTAATAAAGTAAGTCTACTCTACAAATATTTACATACTCTCTAGTATCGAAGACAATTGCAATAAAATATAATTATTATTGAACAAGCTGATAGTACATCTAATTGGTTCGATTTACAACCCTCCATCAATTACAAATAATATGTCGTAGTCTTGAAGATTAGTCAATTGTGATAAAACGCAACTATTACTGACTAAACATTGTGCAAAGGTTTGTTTAATTATTAAGATGGCTGGGGGGAACAAAGAGAACTGTTTATTTGATTTAAGTAATTGGTTCAATTGATTTGGAATGTAAATAATTTCATCAGCGTCCTATTGGTGATAATTAAGATATCTAACGTGCAAATCTCATTTCAAAACAATTCATTGTTTTGATTTCTACACCATATATGTATATACATTCTTATCATATCTTATTCTCTGGGTATTCCGCCTAGATTTGACTCGTTTTTGCAAAATGTCTAAATAAAACTCGTGTAGAAGTGGATTTCTGTTTTTAATAATTGGGAAACGCGTTATCATAGCAATTACGTGGCGGTCAACATAAGTTCTTATTTTATTTTCATTTTAAATAAGCAATCTGCAATAGGCAGACTGAATTCCGCTACTGCATGATATGAAATCTTGCTTTATTGCAAGCACTTAATACTAGATTAAAACTATTTCTGTATAAAGCATACTTAATATATATTAGCGTGTTGAATTTAAACCTTATCGATAAATTCTATTTTCGCGTTTGAGTCGCGCAGCTCAATGACTTCTTCCCTCTCGCCCTTGAAGAACAATCGATAGATGATCGCAGTGAGAGCCGCGCCCACCAAAGGACCCACCCAGTAGATCCAATGATGCTTCCACGAATTATTCCACACTGCGGGGCCCAACGAGCGCGTCGGGTTCATGCTGGAGCCCGTGAAGAGACCCTGCCAACGGCAATTCAACTGATAATAACAGGCCAATTCGTATCAAATATTACTCATACGCACCGCTGCCAAATTGAGACTCGAGACAGTCAGGCCAAAGCGCAATGGCACTGAATCCTTAAGTCTGGCATTGCGAGGATCCCACACGGAACACGCCACCATTGTCAAGAAGCAGGTGAGCAGCAACTCAATGAATACGCCCTGCAGCTCGGAGATGTCACTGCTGAGCACTGTGACACAAACACCAGCCGGATTGTCCACACCAATGATGGCGTTCAAGGGCAGCACAGCCTTCAGCAATCCGTAGCCGACCAGCGCTCCCGCCACTTGGGCCACCAGATACGCAATGGACATGTACCAATTAATCGCTCCATAGATCAAGGCGGCCAACGTGATGGCGGGATTGAGATGGGCACCCGAAATGGAGCCGAAGCTCTGTATGGCAATCATAATGGCCAGGCCGAAATTCAGACTCAGCTCGAAGTGTGAGTTGAAGAATATGGGCGTGGTCACACAGCCCATGCACGCAATGAAGATGAATGTGGCTGTGCCCACAAATTCACCGAAAAAAGCGGCCACCCGATGCCTGTGACTCCGTCTCAAATACAGATACCGCCATTTCGGACTGGAACTTGTGCTGTTCAACGTTAACTTCTGCTGCGACATGTTGCCAGAAGAGCACTGAGTTGACTGTCTGTGACCGCGACCGCGACTGGGACTGGGACTGGACTAGTTTCAGCACGGCTGAAGACAACGGCAAGTCAACGGTTTTAAATTGCCGGCAATCAATCAATATGAATTATAAAACCTTAATGCTAATTATTATAGGGATATTTTTTTGGTGTTTTTTTTTCATTGGGCTAGATAGTCGTGGAAATGTTGATGCAGCTGTTTGGATCGTTTAGCCAGCTCATTCACAAATTAATAATTAATTAATCATGGCGCGTTTAGAATGAGGCTTGCCAACCGTGCGAATACGCAATATCATTTCTGATTTCTGGTGTTTCCTTCACAGTTCACACTCGAATTGCCACACGGCGTTTAATGCGTAATCTTATCTTATTAAGATGTCAACCTGCTGCGAATACGGCGCCTGGCTTGGCCAATACTTGTTCGCTATCGCAATGGCCGCTAAGTACATTTGATTAATGATAATGAGAAACGCCTCAACAATGCTGGTCTACTTTGAGGCGTTTCCAGCAAAGACTCAACGGAGAGAAGAGTTAAATGAATTTACTATTGCCGTAAAACCCATAATAATCGCCAAGGATTTGTCGGAATTAGCTCTAGTGACGGTGCAAATAATGCTTTCTTCAGAGACTGTTCGCTTCATGTTATGAGTCCCCAGATGACAGCGCATTTTAAAACTATTGGGTTAGGGTTTCAAGTTCTCGATGGAAATTCCAAGTATAACATTTATAGATAAAATAGATTAATTAAGCAAAGCCGAGAAGAATTGCATTCAAAAACACAGTAAAGCTAAAATAAAAGTAAAACAATCAACAATCAATAATTTTATAAGTACATCTGCAATAAATAACTACAAGAAAAGTACAAATAATTACAAGTACGATTACTACTATTAATGAACTGAAATAAATAGTTATACATAAACCGAGTCTTAAGAAAATTGCTTGAGATAGAAAAAAAGTCTATATACTTTATTTATCAAAATTGTATATTAGAGTACAACATAAGTAAGAAATTCATATGAAATTCGTCCATGTCGTTCTAGGCTTAGAACTAGTTTGATTTGTTTAAGTGGGGATGGGAGGGGAGGGGCTAGCCTTGTACTCTATGCAGGACACGGCACGTTATATTTGGCACTTGGGTGACATTGTCTATGAGAGCTGCACATCCTCCAGCTGACGCAGCTTCTCGTCAGACGTGACCTGCGCCTCCACAACCTCTCGCCGGAAGACCGCCTTGTAGGCGATGGCAGTGACGGCAGCTCCGCTCAGAGGCGCCAGCCAATAGATCCAGTGGCTGGTGAAGTTCTTGTTCCAGAGGGCGGGAGCGAAGGATCTGGCGGGGTTCATGCTGGCGCCGGTGAATGGACCCTGCACGAAAAGAAGATAATGTTATTTAGTTGCACTTGGGATATCAGATTTTGGACTTACAGCAGCGCAGGCCAAGCAGGCAATGGCCAGGCCAAAACGAATGGCCACCGAGTCGTGATGCTTGGCATTGCGGGGATCCCAGACACCGCAGCAAACGAGGATCAAAATGGCAGTGACGGTGAACTCAATGCCAAAGGCCTGTGTGTTGGATACTTGCGCATGGGGCACTGTGACACACAGACCAGCTCCGAGTCCTTGCACTGAGTCAGGCATCAGAGCCGCCAGCAAGCCGTAGCCAATGAATGCGCCCAACATTTGGGCCACAAAGTAGACGAAGGCCATGGGCAACGAGACCATTTCATAGATGTAGGCGGCGACGGTCACAGCGGGATTGAGATGAGCACCCGACACACAGCCGAAGCATTGAATGGCAATGAGAACGGCGAATCCAAAGTTGAGCACAATCTGCAGATGCTCGTTGGGGAACAGATCGGTTTTAACGCATCCCATGCAGCCGAGGAACACCAGAATGCCGGTGCCGAGCAGCTCGGCGAGGAAGCAGCTGATTTTATCCAATGTCGAACCCTTCATTCTGATTACCTTACAAAAACTGAAATCGAATCGAAATAGTTACAGACTAAATCATTGCCAATACCCAGAAAATTCGATTCTTTGAATCATTTGACGAATTACGCCACTCAGAGTTCACCTTTGACGCATATTCATGCAGACAGTCGTCACAAGGCGCCACAATATCAAATCAACTCCATCAATCATGCACGGGCCATCAATTAATGATGATCTTCCACACACACACAGACACACACCCACACTCGTGCACTCACACAATCACGTTGCTGCTGCTCTGATTCTAACAATGTTATTTACAATGTTAATTTCATTCACATTTCAAAACTATGTCTGTGCAGCTGCTGCAAGAAACTTGTTTTAGGGTTTGTTTTGCCTTTTCGGTATTTTTGGGGTTGCTAGACAACTTGCAACATTGAGCATTGTTTTGTCTCGAATCGATTTTTCCAAAAAATTGCCTCAGTTGCCACATGGCAAACAGCTGTAGCATGCAGCATCCTTAGAAATCCCACAAAATTTCCAACTTGAATTGCATTTACAACTGATAATTTAAAAGAGTTTGAAAATTGAAAGTATAAAATCATATAAAAATAATTAAAAACTTTTAAATTACATTCAGAAAGCAACCCAAATCATCGCATATTATTTAAACTCTATGACCACCTGTTGCCTTTACTATTGACAAGAAAAATTAAATACTCAAAATTTGTGTACTCTTATGGAATATTAGTCATAAATATAATTCAATATTTGCAATATAAATATTCACATTTGAACGTCACGGTTCACAATTATTTTTGGAGCATTTCGGATTACTTTGTGAATTTAAATCAGATCAACACAGATAAAAATAGAATCGCTTTTTTAATTAGCCTTCATTTTTGTTCAATAAATATAAATATTTATCTTTGAATGTCTATCCTGTCTGGTTTGTCCTGCTGGCAAAGCGAGAACGCTTTTCACTTTTCACTTTTGTGTACATTTGAAGGTCAAAACTTTTCAAATATTTTTTAAGAAAAGCCATATATATTTAACGATAATTTTTATGACACTTTTTTTTTTAATAGCTATGTATTTACCGTTTCACGGTTTCGTCACTCATTTTGAGAATATGGTCCTATAAATATAGCTTAAGACTTTTGTAACGGTCTTTCGTAAATGATCGTTGGACGCGACAAATTTACTAAGTGACAGCTCCACTGTCAATGTCAATCTGAGCGTTGGATTGCCATAGACAAATATTTATACGTATATCTATATTGTGCATATATCTTTTGCGTAAATCAAAAGCCCATTTTTAGCTGCCAGACAGAGAGAGAAAGAGAGAGAGAGAGAGGCTGCAGAGAGAGGCAAACAGTCACATAAACGAGACATGGCATGGAAATTAGCAAATCCTCCTCAGGTCTGTCGTTCGAGCGAGCATAAAAAAGTCACATCTCCAGAATTTATGAGAGTCTTAAAAGATCTCTACTCTCTTCCTCACAGTCAGCGTTTCGTTCGTTAGCTCTTTCCCTTTCTCTCTCTCGCTGTCTGTGTCTCTTTCTGCACAGCACGTTTTACAATCTCATTTAAATATTGTGACATGTACTTTTTGTTAAAAGGAAATAAAACAAAAAAATAAAATTAAGCAACATATGTTGCTGTTATCAGCTGAGATTTGTTTTTAACACCTCGCCTGGCTACTTGAATGGATCAGCCGGAACACTTGAGATACACTTGAAAGTGGCATAAGGAATGCAATAATTTAGAATTGGAACTCCAAAGATCTCGCAATTGCGAGTGCTATCAATTACGCTTGTCAATTGCAACAAATTGCAAATTGAAATTGCGTTTGATGCCCTACGCAATGCACACAAAGTAATCAACAAATCACTGCAACGATCTCGATATCAATCTGAGGCGTTTGTCTATCAAAATTGCTTCCATAATTGTACGCAATTCGCGTTAAATGTCTCAATCGCAATGCAATTGAAATCGAATGGCATATATTGTGAATGAAGATTGCGAGATGAGTTAACTAAGTACATATAGACATACTATATGTGAAGGCGGCTATATTTAAATGTTGTTTTTAAGTGTTCAATTTTTTATTGCATAAGTCTGGCGAGATGATAACCCTTGTGCGTTTAATCCCATTCAAATAAAAAATGAATGATGTTGTTGGCACTAGGCCACCTCCTCACAATCACCTAGGTAATGAAGCTATAGCTCACACGTGTTCAATCCGATATATACTATATACATATATATGTATATATTGTGCAACTCTTGCATCTCAGCTGTAAGTTATGCCATTTTCAGTAGCTACTATCAACATTTGTCTAACTGTTCAACATGATTGTCCATCAATATTTAATAACAATATTTGTAATTGTCTTATGAGCAACGTTTGGCAAATAGCCAGTCTAAAATGTTTGTCTCGGTGACATAAACGTGTGTGGGAAAGCGAAAGAGACCAACGGGACAGATCGACACGTTTTGGCAAAGTCAAAATACCACAAACAATAAAATCGAAAACAATTTCAATGCATTTATTTCTTGGCCTTAAAATGCCAAACACGCGCACGCACTGAAGTTATGGTAAAAGAAAAGCAAAGTCAAAATAGAGCTCTGCCCAACATGGCTAACCGATTGAAACGGAAGGGAAGGGAACGGAACTTGGTCAGGTTGTTTGTGTATTTACATATGTCGAATCTGCTATGCAAATAAATCAATTATCCATAGCTGAAAATCGTGTGCTTCGTATTATTAATGAAACCAAAACAAATTGCTAATTGATATGCCCAGAAGGATCACGCAGTTAGCGCGCGGGTTGTCATGAAGTGGCTGCATGCAAAACGATTCGGTTCGATTAGTGTTATTCGATTTAAATGATTAGATCTATTTTTATAAAATCCAGCGATTTACAATTTCTTGTTTACTCTTGACATTTTCTATTTATTTTATATTTGCGCTGCTCGTGCGGTTGTTATGTGATAATTGAAATTGAAGAGGAAGCTTCAGTTTAAAATTCAGAATGGATGCCGCCATTGATAAGCTGAGGAGCGTGCTAACTTGTTAATTGATGTTTTATGAGAGCTTTTTGCAGCTTTAGTGTAGAATTTTCTGTAGAATTGGTAGGAGGATTTGCCTCGGCGAGCTTTCAAAGCTACTGTTGAGTTGTGTTGCTATAAAGCTGTCAAAGCTTTTGACGATCTTCCGTTCAGTCTTGGGCTGCAACTAATCTTTAAGTGCTCAGCCAGATAAGCATGTTGCTAATAAAACTGCTGTAGTGTCTATAAGCAATTTATGATCGAGTCCGAACTAGATTTCCGTAGTACAATGACACTTGCTGTATAGTGTGAGTTATATATTATTGTACGGATCGAAGCAGTGAAGAGTAAGGAATGAATTTAATTATCTATTAATCAGAGATTAATATCTATATTCAATGTAGTGAGTAAAAGTAAGAAATCAATTTATTTCAAATTAAATGAAAATTATAAATAAATTATTTTGTCTTTAATATAGTGAGTACCCGTTCAAATACATAATGTCAGTAAATAGTAAGAAATCAATTTAATTATATATTTGAAATTAATTTGAGATTTAAAAATAAATTAATTGCCTTTAATATAGTGAATACTCCTACAATTACATGATATCAGTAAAGAATGAGAAATCAATTTAATTATATATTTCAAATTAATCTGAGATTCACTTCATTTTGTTTTCGAATAGTGAGTAACCCTCCAATTGTAATTATTTCAAATTGATAACTATTAGGCGTTTATCTACAAATCTCAGCTGTTGAGCATAATCGTTTTATGCCTAGACGAGTCAATAGGACTGAGTTAAGATTGAATTGAGAGCTACTTGAGGGCTAATTGGGAACAGATTAGCCTCGTGCAGAAGTAGTTTATAATTAAATGCGTAGAATATATTTATAGTTTTGATAAAACACAAATTGGAAATGATTAACGATTGAGTGCTGTCTGCAAGCGAAGAGTAGATAATTGTCCGATAATTTTGCATGACAAATCGTTGTTTAATTTGGGTCTAATTGGGGTTCGGTGTTAAGTGTTAGGTCTGACAGTTATAAGTCAGACATTGGACTGAGGCCCAGATATTGACACTGTTTATTATATTTGCTTTATTGTCAGCACACAATCTGCCATTATGGCAGAGTGCACAGGGGCAAATATGTGTTGATGCTTCCCCGTTGACGACATTGTTTATCTATCGGAGCGCATCTGTTTTTGATACGCTTGTCGCTTTTGGATGGTGCTGGAGAGGAGGTGCGGACTGCATCTTGTTTCCATGTCGCGTTGATAACCAATTTAGCTCATTATATATGCTCAGCACTGTCGATTCGCACCTAGAATCGATGTTGATAAGCTCTATTGATCTTCAGATCAATTGACTGACGTCGACATTGAACAGCTTGGCGCAGAGCGTCCTTCCCCTTCCGCAAAGCATAGGCTAAAAGGCTGCATACACTACTCGACTAGAATATAGTTTCTATACTATATATAATTACTGTACTAATCGTACAATCAGTATAGCTGCTCTGCCTTATAAGACGCTTATCAGCGGCATAGTATTATCAGTGCCAACTGTTGACGTTTTATTGCGCAACAAAAGTTAAAAGGCAACAAAGCGTCAGCGCCCAGCTACTTCAGTGTGACTGTAGATTCTTTTTATGGCAACCGCTGCTGCTAAACTTTGCCCATGTGCCGTCTGATAGTGCCCCCAAAAATATTTTGTTTGCCGAGACTTTCTGAGTGTTTCAGACAGAAACATGTCATGTGGCGGCTGGCTTGCGCCCAGGCAGCTGATGCCCATCCATTAAATTTGCTGCTAAAAGTCAGTTAACTAAATGAGCTGAGGGTTAGGTTACACCTTATCAGGCCCGTCAACTCCTTCTATCTAGAGAGGTGTGCGACAGCAATGTGGAGTTGGTTATTTACAATATTTATTCGAAGACAGAGACAATGCAAATGTGCGAATCATTATCTCGGCCCCACTTTTAGTTGATTTATTTATACTTATGTAGGCAGTGTAATTGCTTGTAAGCAACTTCATTGTCTTTCAATGTTTGCTTTGCTCCAAGTACCCCATCGACTAGTGCGACAAAAGATACCCATTGAAGTACATTAATTCAAGTATTGCCCTAGGTTCGGCAGCTAACCCAGAAAGCAGCAATAAAACGTGGTGGTGAGTAAGTGCATAGCTCCGATTTGATTTCTAATCAACCGGTGTGCAATAAACTCGGCTATAAAACGATATTGTTAAGCCGAGTATCTGCAAAGGTGTTGCCATAAATCAATAGCCAACTGTGGTGGGCTTAAGTGTGGGCAGTAAAACGAATTAAAGCAAAATTGAGAACTGGTAATGATCTCAACAAAAATGAGAATACCTCACATTGTCTATGTGTAATGCGGACAAGGCATTTAAGTGACCTTCGCTTCAAATTGTTTTAATGAAATTGACATTTTATGTAATTTCACGTTATACAGATATTGAGTGCTGTGTAAATCCCATTTGTATTGTCACGTGCGTATACTTAATTTCTTTGAATGTGCCATTTGTGACACCTGACCAACTGCGAATAGCTCAATCTGTTGGTCGCTAACGAAATATTCCACAAGAAACCAGTTTGACAATCATATGATAACAAAATTTGACATAGAGAGATCAAAAGTGGCACGAGATTCGAGCAGATCTATTACCGAGATTGATTTATCAAAATGTTTAGCACAAATTAACAGATTCCGCGTGAGCTTCAGGATGTGATTCAATTAGCCAATCTGGCTGCAACATCAAATGCCCAAACGTCATGTGTCACTGGCCGTGTTAATAAATTGCCTTATATAATTTCTTACTCTGTAGTAGGGCAAATTGGCAAGTCAAATAGCACAAGTGCTGATAATTTCAGTAAATAATCATTTTTGGGCGCAAACACTAAAAAAAAAGGCGCGAACACGTGTCAGATCAGAATAGAAAAACGCACACGCTTTAAATACCACCCATGGGACAGCTGTCTGTTTGGGTATACTTGATATAACAGTGGGTGTATTCACTTCGAGTACAGTTAAGGTATGAGCTGAGTCATCATTAATGAATTCCACTGATTTCGATTACTTTTCTAATGCCTATAATTATTACAAAGATTGTTGTATGCATTTTAGGGTTTTCGAGAAAAACTTGTAATCGTTTTACAACAACAGACTGGGAAGTAATTATAATTACAATACGTAATTTTACAATTTGTATAATAAACTAGTTATAGTAATGCTATTTTCAATTTCTTTTAGGGTATCTCTAAGTTGAGTAAACCTGCCGAAATTGCTGCCAAATTTTGTTTGGCTTGTTATTGAAATTATGCTTGAAACCGACATATTTTATCAGTTGCTGCAGAACTCAAGGCAAGTGAATATTTCTTTTTTAGATTTTCCATTTTATGTGTGTTGTTTGTTCTTATTTGGCATTCAGATAAACACGACGCAATTGCTATAGACTTGCTAAATATTTGAGTTTTTTGTTGATATAACATTTGGCGGATGCCAGACTAAGCTGATGCGATTAAGCAAAGTTAAGTATCAGATGGGATTAATGGAAGTTGGCTCTGATTGCGCTGCATTGTCAAATCGTACGATCCACTTGCTAATCGTCCACAAGGAGCACTTTACTTTATCACTTATCAGCCACGCATTTCTTTGTAGACGCTGACCTCTTGCCAAAGCGAACTGCAATTTTTGTTATTTTTAATGATAATTTTGATAAGAGGCTTCGAAACGCTAGCACTGTTTAATTAGTATACATATACATATATATACGTATTGTCTGTAATATATGTATGTTCATGGAAAAGTAGAGCAGCGCAAACACACACACACACAAATATATGAGTGCGTGAATATTTCCAAAGAGCAAGAACGACATGTTTTAAAATTAAAAATAAAAACTCGCTGGTGCGTTGGCTTCAAGGCAATTGTACGGAGAGTGCGGTTAAAAACCGTATAATGTTGTAGTCTTCTCTCCGTTTGTGTTAAATGAATGTCATTTCGAAAGCGGCAAATGCAGCGAATGAGCGTTTCAAATACACCTCAACAACTTTGAACTCGAAAATTAATTTGTGTGTTTTTGTTTCGGGGTTCGTTGGAGTTCAGCTGTGTGCGGTTGTGTATCGCCAAATAAATAAGCATGACTGTATTTTATTATTTATTGGCTTGTTATATAATGTGCATTATAATTCAATGCACTGTCTCCCACGTGTTGGGCAGACCATTTGATTGCCAAGTGGATTAAATGCTAAATAATGCACATAATTATCAGCCAATAATGCGGTAGTCTCTAAGCAACGATAACAACTGCGATGTTACTTCGTGCATCGATAGGGTTGGTCACTGTGCATATTTTTTATAAATTTTTTTTATTGTATTTTGATATTCAAGCAAGCGCCAACAGCCAGAACAACAACAACAACAACAATAGTAAGAACAATTGGAATTTAATCGGTAATAAGTACATAAGTAGCTAGTGTAGATAGTGATTGGGCCCGACAAAGGCCGAGCCCCAGAGAGATACATAAATGATAAGTTTGGATATGGAAAAATTGGAGCTACGTTCTTGGCTATCAATGGGTACCATAAATTTACATAAAAACTTGATAATTAGGCACAACACGCGCACTCTAAACACACACACACTCACAGAGACACCAGGATATAGATAAGCCGGCAATTACCTAACGGGTCACAGGATCGAGAACTGCAACTGGAGAGAACTGCACAATTTGAATTGTTCAAATAAAACTGATCAGTCTTTGCACTTGCAGGCTTTTTATATGCGATATGCATAAATCAAAATGTCTTCGGCAGCAGCAGCAGCAGCAGCAGCAACGGAAGAGAGTTGCCCATTTCTCTTTTCTTATTAATTAAAGATTTGGAACAAGTTTTCCAATTAATGAAACTCACAAACAACAATAACTCACGCACTTGCAGAGACGCTGCCAAGTTGAACTAACCTGCGCTTTTGTCGATCGTTTGATTGCTATTGAAACCCAGCGAAAGGCGCGCGCTCGATCGACTTCGGCGACGCAAAACGAGCTTTGGCCACCACGGCGTATTATTGCTGCTGCTGCTTAAAAAAGCAGCGCAGCCAGCGCCGAAAGTTTTCTGCTTATCATCCAAAGAGCGAGCCGACACGAGAGAGCAAAAGAGAGCGGCTGACAACATTGTTGTCTGCGTCAGTGCTGTGAGCTTTTTGCAGCGAGTGCGAGTATCGGCTGAAGCTCAAGCAGACGCCGAAGTTTGCCGTTAGAGATGTGCTTTTTTCAGCTGGTTATCGAAGTGGACCAAAAGCGAAACAAATGTGGAATGATTTAAAATGTGCAAAAAAGGAATTTAATATGAATATAATAGTTACTCTTTAGTTAGCAGAGTTGGTCATTTGATAATTTAATGACTATTTTATTTTTGGTCACTCATATGCAATAATTCTAACGTGTCATATCATTGTTTTTAATGACAAACCTTTTATAATTTAACTATTAAAACTACTTGCGATACGTTGACGCTGCGCTTGGCTTAATTGATGTTACAATAGCCAAATTACTGAACCATGCACAAATCTTGTTCATATACAGCTATTTAGTTGCATATGGAAAAAACCATATTTTTTTTATTACAAACTATTTAATGTCTAAAAAGCTCAGCTAGTCATGTGGTCTTCCTTCCCTTCCCCCATTCTGAAAGTAGTTAGTCCACTAATACCTGTTTCTGCTGGCTCTTGACAACTCTGTGAAGCAGTCTCTGAGCAATCTTCAATAGTTCTTGAGATTGCTGTTAATAAGAATTGTTTATCGAAACTAAGGTAAACACAATTTCAGCAGACTCGTGATTCATTCAATCTCTGCACGCGCACTCAAATTTGAACCAACGCAATTTGAACAATTTGGGCAATTTAATTATGTTTTGATCACACTGTTCACATGACGCAGACAGCGTTTGATAAGCAAATGTTTATCGCTTTTGGGCTGTAGAGGGACCCCCAATGGCCTTCATTCACTATTATGTTACACATGGACTTACCTCAATCAATGACCTACCTGTGTGGTGTATAGTTCCGTTGAGCAAAGTTTCCACTGGGAGCGTTGATTAGGGCTGCAGTAAACCTCGATATCACTTATCACACACACGGATTTGTAGTAAAAACTACAAACATTTTGACGTCACTATGTTTTTTGAAGCGGAAAACTTTATCGCGCTGTCTTTTCCATGACATTATTGACGAATTTCCTATTTGATGGCGTTTTTATGATACTCAAAGTGTTAATTTGCAATAGTTTTTGGATGTCAGAGTTTTAAGTTTTTTTGTAGCTTAATGAGCGGCGTTTGTTTTGAAGTTGAATCAAACGGAAATTAAATTTATCAGATGTCATTAAATAAGATGCTACAAATGCTAATATGCTGACTGACTGTAGCTATTTAAGCCAATCAATAAATGTAAATATAAATATAAATACTATCACAAAGCATGACAAACCAAATAGTTTGAGTTGCTAATGGGTTAAAGAGACAAAATCGTGAACCATTTGAGTTATAAATTTGGTGAATTTTTCTGGTTGTGCCCGTTCAAATGATTTATTATTGTTTGTGTTTAGACTGCAGACTTGTGACTTGTCTGGCTTGTTAATCGCCTCCAAACTGGTTTCTTGCCTTTGAGGAAAATGCAAAAATTTCAATGTGCTGCTTATTGGAAATTTGTCTGTGTTCGAATACCCTGTAAGCATCAAATGGACCCCATTAAATTTATTTTGCCAATATTAGCATCAATTGTGTACGGGGTATGTAACAGTTTAACAACTGCAATTAGTTTGCCGTAATTATTTTCGCGTTGCGCCCTCACCAGCAGTCGAAAATAACTCTAGTATTGAAATAGCCGTTCAACAAAAACAAAAAAGTCGTACGCCGCTGCACGTGACGTATACGCAACGTGGCTGTCGCAATTCGGCAATCATGGCGCAAAATGTGTGTCAAATATATTTATAATGAGCTTCAACTGAACTTAATATCTTTAGGTGTCTTTTACCGCTATATTCGCACCTTTTCTGTGAATTTTTTGTTGTCATCGGAATTTTGATGGTCGGCTGTAGCTGGTGCTGTTGCTGATGCTGATGCTGAGACTGCAGTTGTTGTTGTTGCACTTGTTGATGATCGTCTGACCGCTGCAATTGTTGAGCGTTTAGTATAGTTGCAATGCTTGGCACTGATTGAACTTGTTGTTGTTGATGTTGGTCTGACATGATTTCAATGTATTGTTATACGCACTTTTTTTTATGCACGCAACGATCAACAAAGCACGTCAACGACTACGACAACACTTATAATGCAAATTGCTTTTTTGTGCAAAAATTTGCAGACGCGACGACGAACTTTAGTTTGTTGCCGTTGCGATTCGCATTTAGACTCGTTCGCGTACTCGGTATCGGAAACGGAATCGGTTTTGAGTGTTGGTCTCGCGGTGCCGATGCTAGTCTTTGGTCTCTAATCTCAATGCTGAATGTCTGCAAAATTGTAAATAAACTTATATTTGTATCTGTTTCGGTTTCAGCTCAGTCCGTCAATCTGCTACTAAATCTGCATGCACGGAGAGTCATATGAGTTTCGCTTGTGGCTTTGCTTTTGGTTCGCGCAGCTCCACCGAACTGACTGACAGAGTAACAGTCGACACGTCGCCGACGAAGCTTAAATTCACCGCAGATGTCAAGCGGCAGCCAATAAAAAATAACATTCACACACACACTCACATAACAAAAGCGAAATAACAACAAGTGTCGTGTAAAACGGCATTTGGCGATGGGCGAATTGTTGCTGGTTTCGTTATACCCTGTAGCCGTTGAAAGAGGTATTATAAAATTGCACAAGTTAATGAAAATATTGCGACCCAATTAGTGTGTTTTTAATAATAATTGAGATGAATATTCTTTAACATTTTTATTGAAAATTTTGAATAATAATTGAGACTAACATTCTTATTAAAAATGTTTTTAATTCGTTCCTCATTTTATAAAATATATATTACAATTGCAAAAGTGAATTAAAATGATGTGCTTAAATTATCGAGTTTGAAATAATAATTGATATGTTGATTATTATGCAATTTCTTTAACACTTGTATTACATAAATATTTTAAATTCGTATATGGTTTTTTAAAACTAAAAAAATAATACAAATTTTAAATGGTGGCTGTACAAAATTTATTATAAGGCACATTTTGTTGAATTCACCTGTTTAAATATCTTAATGACGGGGTAAATATAAATCAAATAAAAATGTTGTACACATTTAATACTCTAGATTATTTTTTATTTATTTCACAATAAATAATAATAACAATTGCCTCTACTCAAAATATGTGTCCACTGCATGTAATTTTGCATATAAATTCAAAACAAAATAAATGTTTTTTTAATCCGAAGTAACATATAAAATTTAGGGTATCTCGCCGTTAAGTATTATTTTCTAATATGTTTTTTTGTGTTTCCAGTTGTAGTATTTGTTATTATTATACCTTTTGTTTGTGATTTTAACTTTCACTGTCCACGTTTTTGGTTTTTGTTTTGATTCTAAGCTTTGCGTCGCAACGGGGCAATTACCTTGAAGGGGCCGCCGGTTCTATTTTTGGATAATTTTGAACTTTGAGGCGCTAATTGAACTTTGTTTGATTTTTTGTCACTCGTAGCTAAACAGAGCAATTATTTCTTTCAGTGTTTTTCGCGCTAGTGAAACGATTTATATTGTGTTTATCTACTTTGAAGAGGAACATATACATTTAATATACTATTGGCACATAGGTCGTCGCTCGTATTGATGCCAAATCAATCGCTGTTTGCTTTTTTTAGGAGGGACTATTGAGTTGTTTCTTATCAATAAGCTGCGATAAAGATGTGCTTATATAAGTGCTGACATCGATGGGCCATAAATTAGTTGTACGATAATGTCAAAAACTGCAAATGCAATTCAATTGAAATGAATATCTATGCATACTTATTATATTCCCGGTTTTAGCAATTCCAAAAGACATATACCCTTTGTATCTTTCGCACAGTGCTGAAATGTCTTAGGAAGATAAGTTTGTCCGTCTATTTTGGTATATCTTCAATTGGTTTATCATAGTATGTGGTATTTATAGACAATAGCATAATATTTTTATCCACAAATTTGATAAACACATATAGTATATACAAGGGTATTCTAACTTCGGAATTTAAATTGAATTATCTCTAATTTCTTTTCTTTTTATTGGCAGTACATCAAGCGAAGCGACAACATTCAGATTTATTGCTTGTATTTGGCTCAACATCAAATCCGATAGCAAATAAATGACAATACCAATCAATTTAATCCAATGACATGTCATGGAATACCTTATAATTTGCATACAATACCTTGTAATAGGGTAAACTATTACCAGTAGCTGTCGGCCAATTAGAATTACATGATTATATTTATTCTTATGGCAGTTATAAAATATATTACTTCCTTATTGCTGCAATAACGATAAAAGAGGAAGATGAGCAAATCAGAATATTGATTTTCAACACACATTTTCAAATATAACTAATATCTAATCTTTACAAAATATATCATAATTAATTGGAATAGATTTGGCTAAAATCATTTGGCTAAAAATTACAGTCCGATGGTTAAATACAAAGGCCTGAAATTGGTTTGTTAAAAATGGTGCATACTCTTGGGCTGTCACAAAAAATGGTTTAAGTTTCGGCTTGCAGTCGAATGTGTTCTTTGGTTAGTGGTTAAACGTATACGCTAACTTTACATTCAGTTAACATACATACCCATACCAATATAAATAAATTGAATAGTAGCTAATTAAATATAATACATTTATGTAAATAAATAATAATACAAAATTATAAATAAAATAAATACACTCAGTGTTCAGAATTCGATGCCGAGGTTCGAAATTCGAAGTCAGCCGAGTGGTCTGCGGTTGTTGTCATCGCTAAGGGAACTGAAATCCCACACATCAGAAAGCTTTGTACATAATAAATTTAGCCTTTCCAATAAAACCTGTTTGCTATAGCAAAGTATTTGAAAATCTGAAATGCTTAACGGCTGCAGCAAATGACACTGAGAGAGTTTGTTGGCCAACAAAGCGCCGGAAGATCAAAAAACGTTAGCAGGCGGCATTGTTAATAAGATTGCGATTAAGTGGAATTAACATGTGTAGCATGTATCGCTAGAGTTGATTCAATATTGACACGAGTGACGGGGAAATCGGTTCAGTCTTGACAAAGTTATGGAGTTATTTGTAGTTGGTTTTTGTTTTTTATACCCGCTACCCATAGGGTAGAAGGGTATTATGACTTAGTGCCAACAGAAAATGTATGTAACAGGCAGAAGGAGGCATCTCCGACCCCATAAAGTATATATATTCTTGATCAGCGTCAACAGCCGAGATGATATAGCCATGTCCGTCTGTCCGTCTGTCCGTCTGTCCGTCTGTCTGTCCGTATGAACACCTGGATCTCAGAGACTATAAGACATAGAGACACCAAATTTGGCAAAAAGTTTCCTTAATACCCTACGCAGATCAAGTTTATTTCAAAAGTTGGATGCCACGCCCCCTTCGCCCACAATAAGCATTAATCTAGAAAAAGTCAAGTTTTTTTTTTAGTAAATCGCGTATAACTCCAAAAGTTCTTTGTGTAATGATGTGTAATTTGGTAACCCATTTGCGCTTGACACTCTTAATATACCCTGTAATTTTGGTACAAATCGGATAAGTAGAACAAAAGTTATTCGTGAAACTATTTATCAAAATTTTAGTGCCCAGTGCATATGGACGTATTAAGTGTGTGAATGACCTAGAGATATCAAATTTCGTGACAGTATTCGTGTAGGTCTAACGCAGATCAAGTTTGTTTTAGATTTTTGCCACGCCCCTTTCCGCCCCCAGAAACTGTAAAAGCCGTAATAATAGACCTAGAGCATTGAATTTTGGTATGCATAATAATAATTATATTCTCAATAATTCCTGTGAATTTGGTTGAGATCGAGTGAAAAACAAGGAAGTTATTAATGAATCAATTTTATATGCAAAATTCACTTGCAGCTGCCCGCGCTTTGTTTGTTTAGTTGACAGTGTGACCATAACGGTGTTGTGGATTTTTATTCGCTATTTTCAAATATATACAAACAAAACACAAAATTCAGTATATTTTTGGTATATTTGTTGTTAAAATACCATTAAAATTTTTTTTTTCTCTCGAAATGGGTTGCGGGTATCATACGGTCGAGCACTCTCGACTGTAGCTTTCTCACTTGTTTTATGTTTGAAAATTGACCGCCGTGGTGTCTGCTTAATGTATGTAATCGATTTCACACTACTTTTTAATCACTACAAAGCATTTATTGTTTGCGTACAGCGAGAAGAGTTAAACAAACCCGAGGCGGATATGTGGAGCGGGGACGAGAACTGTACAAATTGACTTGGCCACATTATTGGGCATTTGGCCGAGCCGACTGCAGTTGGCAGTGGGCTAGGGTCTAAAGTATCTCACGCAGTGCTGGTGCCGTTAACACACAAAAGGTTTTTATTGTGCGTATCCGTTGACAGCTTCAATCGTCAAAAGACAGAGGGAGTAAGGGAGACAGCGAGAGATAGTGAGAGGGAGAGAGAATAAGAGAGGCTGAGTTTGAAGCATGGATCGATTTGAGGTGCCAGCTCAGTCGTCACCGTCGCGTCGCGTTGTTTGTTATATTTGTTATTTATTTTGCGGTTATAATACTTATACTCGCCTTTTTATTGTATTTACAAAAAATATTGGCGGCCATTCAGTGCCGCAAAATACAAAACAAGGGGGAGAAAAAAATACAAAACACCAAAAACAACAAATGTGTTTTGTATCGCTTTTTTTTAACAGTTTAACTTTGGGTTTTGTACTCGCATCGGCGACCCGATGATAAATTAGCTTTGTACGTAAATTCGAAAAGAAAATCTGTATGTGAAAATGTATAACTACAAGTAGGAAGGGGGCGCGGTGCGAGACCAGAGGGGCGAGAGTAATTGTGTAAATATCTTGTCGTTGCATGACAATAAGCCATACCCCGAGACTCGTACTCTCTCGCACCCGATCCGATCCCTAACTCCAGCGAACGCCATCGCCATCGCCATCGTCAGCGTCAGCGTCATGAATGCCGCATTATTATTTTGTACTTTGTCAACTAAACAGCAACCCCGAATGGCGTTGATGCGATGTGATAATTCAATGTCGCGCATCCAGCGCACGAACACTTCGGATACAGATACAGATACAGATACAATATCGTTTATATACTCTGTCGTATGCATATGAATGAATGCGCTGCTCGTACGCACTGTTGATGACTGTTGATCTTTGTATTGATGACCGCGGTATATTTTTTTTAACATGCCAAAAGAATTGTAATTACGTCTCTGTCATCTGTATCTGTATCTTGTCCCAGTCTCCGTATCTCGCTGTATCTTTAAATATGAGTATAAGCTTGTATCTCAACAATGGCATCTGCATAACAAAGCACAAATTGCTGTAAGCTCCGCTCAGTTCCTGCCCCAGCCACCGACATCCACACAGATATGTACTACATATCTGTATCTGTCTCTGTCCGTCTGTCCGTCTGTCCGTCCGTCTCTGTCTCGCTTAATAAGCGTTGGACAGAGAGAAAAAAATAAAGCGCCTAAATAGTGTCAATGATTAATTGCTTTTGTGATTATGTGGAAATTTAATAGATTTTTTATTGCGCTCGCTTGCAGGCCACATTGATATTCTATAAAGGTACACGGAGAGCAAAGAGCTGGAGGCACGTATCCATTGACTGCAGCATCATTATTACCCTCAGTTATTTGTCAGTCTGGTATTTGTTTTACAAGCTTCTACTGCTGTTCGTATGACAGTTGAATTGTTGTTGGACAAAAAAGGGCCGCATCATTCTAACAATTTGGAAAAATTCAAATTGAAATTCACGCGTCACGCTGCCAACTGCAGTTCCTCTGCCTTTTGGGTGACTTCTTTTCTCCACATTTATTTCGTTTTTATTTTTTGCCCTAGCCAACTGGTTAGCATATGTATTTGTCGCCACTAGTCGCTGCTCGACTTAAATTAAATGTAATGCCACCACAAATCCTCTAAGCTGACCACACAAATAGAAACCCTAGCAGCTATCCCATATCCCCTCATCGCAACCCCAACCCCAACCCGAACTCGTGTCCTTGTGTCGACACATCGTCCTCGGCACTTGCACCAGCAATCTGTTGAAATCCACACAAAGTCACAAAGAAAACACACATTGAAAGGGGAAATTCAAGTGGAAATTACTCAATTACAACGGGCGCAAGAAAATGAAAACGAAAACGAAACGAAACGTAAAGTAACGCACATGATATACCAAATATAAACCCCAATGGCCAGTTGGCTTAACTGTGGGCCGAGTGACTTGCCATTCCGAGTACTCCTGCTACTTGCACTTCTTCTTGTCTTTTGAGTGTGTGTCCTTGTTAGTAATGGGCTCGTGTCACGCCCCATCGTACATCGTAATTGGAACATAATCGATATAAATAATTCAATATCACTTTATCAAGCGAAACATTGTCTTAAGTGTTTCTGCATTTCTTTATTTACAATTTCTTTAAATGGCAAATGAATACACATAATTTCAGTATAATTACATATGTCAAAATACTTCAATCATACTGTTAAATTAAGTTTTTATTTTTGTATAAATATTAAACGTTATTTATGTATTTGAATAACATATTGAATATCACTTTATCAAAGGAAACATTATTGTCTTAAGTCTTCCTATATTTGTTTGGTAGTAATTTTATTAAATGATTAATGAACAGTCATGATTTGAGTATAATTATGTCAAAGTAAAAGTATTAATTCAATATTATTCAGAAAACTTATTTTTAAGAAGTGTCTTCAACGCATTTTATATTTTTGAAGAAATAATAAAACATTTTAATGTACTGAAAAAAATATCAAATTTATTTATTAAAAATAATAAAAAGTTAATGCATCCACTTTTATATTATTGACGAAATATTAAAAAATGTTGTATATTTTAATAAAATAACAAACTTATTTATTGAAAATACTAAAATACTTTAAAAAATGAAAATAAAATGATTAACAGATTATAATATTACTTAGGCATCTCATTGATTTCTTCTGCTCTTTGTCAATTTCTTAAAAAACGATTGGAAATATTAAATTTCGTATTGTAATTGTTAGATGTCGTGACACGAGCGCAGCCCTAAAACCTTATTGATAATTCTGTAATAAGTTGGTGAAACCGTACAAAGCAATGCAATGTGCGCGATAATTGCACCCCATAAAAAGGGGGAGCCGGAGGCATTATAACAGGACAATTATGTAACCTGATAAGAGCAAGAAAAGTCGCAGACAAAGTCGTGAAATTAATAACTTCTTGGCTGCAATGCCTCCCTTTCCCACCTGCAGACTGTTGGCCAAACATATTTATTACAAATAAAGAGACAAACATAAAAGGCAAACAAATAAACAGACTAAACAGGCGAACAAATAGCAAGTGGAGGGAGAGAGAGAAGACACAGAGACCGGTACAACAAAGGCGTTTGGGGCATTTAATAGGCTTAACTAGGGAAGTCCATCGAGGAGAAGGAGAAGGAGGAGGAGGGCAGCAGATGAAAGCAGAAAGAAAGAAAGAAGTGTTGACACATTGTTGTCGTTGTTGTTGTTGTTGTTGCGGCAATTTACACGTCAACTCAAGTACAAACTGAATTGCTTTTCGGATTTAGTTTTAGGTTTTATTTGATTTTTATTTTCGGGGTGTGGTCGCCCGATACAAGTTGTTCGCGGAACTGTTGCCAACTTGATGGGATCGATTAGTTTTGTGGCACGTTCGCTAGTCACATAAATTAATTGAACTCCCTCGTGCATACTGAGATGCTTGGGCAGCGCAGCTCGCAGCTCGCAGCTTTGCAAGCTTGTGATTGGTGCGTTTGCCATCGGGCTTTGCATTTGTTTTTATGACTCGTGAACATCTCACAGCAGCTCCTCGTATTACGAGCAAGTGAACATAATATACACATAAACATGTGTGTGTGTGTGTGTGTGTGTGTGTTATCAATGCTGCTTAGAGTTCCTGACGCTGTGTTCCGTTTCCAGCATTTCAATTTCCAATTTCGATTCCGATTCCGATATTTATGCGCACGCTCTCGCACGCGCCTCGCTCCGATGCCTTTTTTTTGTGTCACACTCTCTCGCTTGCTTCCACATGCTGCTGCTGCCTGGCTTGCTCTCGCTCTCTCTCTCCCTCTCTGGCGCACGCTGGCTCCCTCTCTCTTTTCGATTATTTTATCTGCCGCACGCCAGCCAATCACATTGTCGTTTCATTGCCAGGTGAGCTATTGGCGTTGTCGTATCAAAACGAATTCCAATTGTAATTTGTAGACGCCTGACAAACCGGCACCACACCCAAACAATGATATGATGTCGAGGTGCGCTCAATAAATTTGCCACAATTACTTGCGGATTACTTTAAACGAATCGAGTTGATCGCACTCGTTAATGGCCTGAACACCTGATGCGATTCACCCAGCCCCTTGCAGACCCACACAATTGCATTTTTAACGCTCTTTTAATTGAGTTAGCTAATTAAATGACCCTTCCTGCGGTGAGTTCGACGGTCCGCAGCACAAATGTACATACAAGCAAGGAACACCCACAATGGCTTCGTGGACACTGTGGGAATTCGCACAGCTTTGGCGAGCATTAAAATGTGCGGCGTAATTGTTGGGTGGCATTTTATTGTGATTGGACAGCGCTGAAAAACTGTGCACAGTTTAATGTCTTTTGGGCCGAGCCGAATCTGACAATAGCTCAGCTCAGTTCAGTTCATTTCAGTTGAGCTCCGCTTGAGTTAAGTGTTTAACTAAGGTATCGCCTCTTTTCCCAGGCCCAGGCCCAGCCAAACACAAATTAGTCTGCGACTTGGTGTAATTGCTATGCACACACGAGTCCAAGTCGCAGTCGCAGTCAAAGTCGTCGAATAATTTCACGCAGTGCTAATTAATTGCCCAACAATCGGTGACGTCGGCGTCCGAAATGCAGCTCAAAATAGCGTGGGAAATCCAGCAACGCCCTACGCCCGCTTTGCCCCCCTTTGCCCCTCTTCACAATCCACTCGCAACTTGTCGCTTTAGTTTTCTGGTCGTTTTCAATTTTCACACCTGTGTGCTGGGGTAATTCAATTGATTTCACCTTTGAATTGGGCAGGCATCAGGCAGCAAATTCAATTAGTAATAAACAAGGCATTGATACGCGCCTCCGGCATCAAAGGTGGCCAGATGCCGAGTCTACTACAGATGTACGCTTCACATGGCCAACTCGTGTGACTATAAAATTTATTAAAGCCCGGGGGCCGCAATGAGCACAGAATCAGAGCCGAGCAGACTGCGAGATGTGACTGGGAAAATGATGAACCGAGCGAGCTGAGCTGCTTTGCTTCGCTGTGCTTCGGCTCTGCGCCCACGTGTGGCACTTATAATAAAGCAATTCAGGGAAATCATTTGCAGCGGGAGCCAGAGACAAGCGAGGCATTTGAAGTGCGCCTATTAAACGCTGCAAATCACAGTCGATGCGCAACAAGCTGTAAACTTGTTGCTAAAGATGAAATAAACCCAATGCGACTCCACGCATACACACAAACATCTATGCATGTATGTACGTACATGTGTGCATATGTATATGTATGTATGTAAGGCAGGCAGAGCCAAAACCAGAACCATGCCATCAGCAAAGACCCCGAACACCAACGCAGCGTAAAGAGATCAAAATGAAAACATTTTAGTTTGAAGGCATCGCACACTGACATCAAACACTACAGAATAAGCTCCCGATTAGATCTGAATTGAGTCCGATGGAAATTTTTGATTCAGTAATTAATTTATTCATTCTAATAGAAAAATCTGCATTAAATCATACTTAAATTTTAAATCCATGAATTATTTAATTTACTATTTGTAACTTATTTATTCTATAAAAAAATTTCCCCATAAAATCTGCATTGAATCTGTCTTAAATTTTAAATTCAGAATTTTATTTAATATAGCAATATTGTATGTATGTAAGGCAGGCAGAGCCAAAACCAGAACCATGCCATCAGCAAAGACCCCGAACACCAACGCAGCGTAAAGAGATCAAAATGAAAACATTTTAGTTTGAAGGCATCGCACACTGACATCAAACACTACAGAATAAGCTCCCGATTAGATCTGAATTGAGTCCGATGGAAATTTTTGATTCAGTAATTAATTTATTCATTCTAATAGAAAAATCTGCATTAAATCATACTTAAATTTTAAATCCATGAATTATTTAATTTACTATTTGTAACTTATTTATTCTATAAAAAAATTTCCCCATAAAATCTGCATTGAATCTGTCTTAAATTTTAAATTCAGAATTTTATTTAATATAGCAATATTTAGTTAGCTCTCCAACTTCAATTTTGAACTCAATATTAATTTTAAACTTGTACGTATAATAACTAATTATTCAAATTAAAAGTTAGTTAGTTTTTTAATATAAATCTAAATTAACGTACTTCTTGACAGTTGTTTTTTAAAAAAACTAAAACTAAACATGTGCGAAAAATGAAATTATAATTGTCGATAATTGACATTTTATCCATTATTAAAATATCATCCATTTTTAATGAAACTTCTATTTAAAAAGTAGATTGTGCGTGTTTTTAAACTCTTATTGCAATCTTTCTATAATTATTTTTATAAAATACCATTCAGATTTATTTGCTAATTTTAATGAAAGCTTTTCTTTTTTATCAATATATTAAGTGTTATTCAAATATTACATCTCACATATTTTGTAAATTTTATTGTATATTTGATTCATCAATATTTGAATCATCTATCAATTGAATAAAATAATAACTGGCCTCAACCACTGTGCTCGCAGTGCAAAAGACCAGGTCAGGTCCAATTCCAGTCGCTGTCCCAAGCACAGCCATCGTATTCGTATTCGTCTTCGCCTTCGTCCTCAACCTCATCCTCATCCTTGTGGTATTTCACCCTTTGCCTGTGTGTAAATCATTGAGGGCGTATAACGTTGCTTTTGCTCTTCATTTGTTGTATTTTATGCGTACATCTTCGCGGAAAACGCATAAAATTATTAAAAATCGTTTAAGTATTTCGGCATCTTTCATCGCTGCCACAGCGGAAGCAAAATAAAAATGCAGCCAGCCAACTATCCAGCCAAAGTCTGCCCCCAGCTCCAGTTCCCAGTTCTCGGTCTCATTCTTAGTCGTGGTCGCCGTTCCAGCTCCCCATTGGCAAAGACCCTCAAGTGTGCCCCCGTCTAAGGGCCACAACAATGTTTTCAATAATCATTTCATCGCCACACCCCACACCCAAAACAACAAGCAGAATTTGCTGCAACGCTACAAGTTGTGCGGGTGTCAAGTGATCGATGCAACTATGATGAGGTCGAGATACAAGGACGAGTCAAAGATGCAGTGAGGGGACTGCTAAATACATATTATTAACACTGTTATAAATTGATTTGCCTACACGCGCACTGCAACACTCTCTAAATATATATCTTTATGTGAGCTTAATGATTTTATAAGTGTCGTAAAATTAATGGCATTGCGTTTGCTCGCAGGCCATATGGACACGAGATCCCAAAAAACTATGGTTCATATTTGGTTTGCATAAACTGACTTGCAACTGACACCTTTCTGGACAGCAAGGGAAACGTCAAGACGTTTCAATATATTTTTAAATTTAAAAGTGCATTATTGCAAGTGCTTGAGGGTTTAGTGAATGAGAGCTTTTCGTATTTTATTTTAAAGTGGTGTAAGAACAGTCGACTGTTCTTTAGTGTTATTAATTAATATCAAAAATTAATTAATTAATTAATTAAACCTCTCTGGAATGCCTCAATGCCTCTGGAATGCCTCAAATTTGTCGTATCCACCTGTGTTATACATTCTCTTAGAAACATATAGCGTAAAAATACTTTAAAAACAGCAAGGAAAATAATTGTAATAATAATACAAAATAAATAGATAACAAAATATATATTTTTTAAATTTCTTCAGCGTATTTTTTACGATTTTAAATAATAGGGATAATCATGGATATCATGTGTGTATAAGTTTGACTTCTCAGTTAATAATATGGTATTCATAAATATGGTACTAACATTTTCATTTATTGTTTTTTGCATATTTATAAGAAAAGCCAAACGCTATTAGCATCTTAATATACATATGTTATTTTATATTTTGTTTTAAATACAAATAACCTACCAATATTTAAATAATAGGGATAATAGCTTCGATAGGAACCATAAGTTTGATCTCTTAGGTAGTGAATTCATCTGTTGATATATTACGAACACTTTAATTTATAGTTTCCATAATTACATGAACAGACCAATGTTATTAGCTTCTTAATTATACGACGAGTTTTAAATAGTTTTAATTGAAGAGATGATGTAAAAATTAAAAGCTTGACATGAAGCAGCGTGGACATACCGGACCTGTATTGTGACCAATTGCAGGTCATAGTCCGAGTCCGAGTCCGAATGCGAATGCGAATGCGAATGTGTGTGAATGCAATGTGAGTATGTGAGTATGTTTGTGGCATGTTGGGATGCCAACATATGTATGCATAAACACGCTTGTACGTTTTAATATTTAGTGTTAATATGTTGACGGATTTCTGGCCATAAACACTTTTTGTGTGGAACGGTTCACGTAGTCGTCGCCTGCCACGCCCCCCTCTCCCAGCTCTTGCATCTCGCATCGCGAGACTCGAGACTGTGACTCTGTGCCTCACCAGCTTCGCTGCCAGAGTCGTCAACATCGCTGGGCTGTCGTTCGTCTGCATTACAGCAACTTGGCTATAATTTTCTTTAATGATGAAAGTTTGGCTGACTTGGCACACACACACACACGCACTGTTACACTCTTGAGCGTGGTGTGTGTGTAAGACTGAGATTCGCCAGCGCCTCGACAGGGTCCCATGGGGTTCATTAACATAACAAACATTGTGGGGTTGTGCTGCTGAAGCTGAAGCTGGACTTGCGGCCACAGAGTAGGAGTTGAAGTTGGAGCTGGAACTGTAGACAGAGCTGCGTCATGGGGAGGTGGAGTCTACGCATTATAACAATAGTACGAAACCTATTAACAGCAACGATTTTTATTTTTACTGTTGTACGTCGACTGTGTGACGACTGCGAATATGAATATGCGAACATGTGAATGTGAATGTGAATGTGAGTGCAACCGAGAGGTTGCCAGATTCGCTGCGCATCGCTTCATTTCATATTTTGCAAACGGCACGCACATGAAATGACATAAATTATGTGGCAATCAATTATCGACCTGATGATCACGAACACGTATACTTATACATTTGTATGTATGTATTTGTATAGCGAATACAGCAACCGTTTATAATGACGATCGCCATTGCCATAATGAAGTTTAGGGCCAAATGTGCAAATGGCCAAGATTGTTGACTGAGCCAAGAGTCCGAGTCCGAGTCGGAGTCCGTGCCAAGATCTGAGCTGAACTGAGGCCAAAGGGGCGTTTAGATCCCTAGACCTATTTGCAATCGATCAGCGTTAAGGAAAAGCTATGAGCCATTTGCTTTTGGCATCTCAGCATCAACTCTCACCAGCCACAGCCACAGCCTCAGCAACAGCTTCAGTCTCAGCCAGTTTCACAGTTTGTCTCTCCATCTGTCCGTCTGTCTGTCCGCTTGTCTGGCTGCATTGCTTCATTCACTGTCATAGCTGTGGAGAGGTGTTGTTTTTGTTGCTCTTTTTTGCCTTTGCCCAGGTATTACATTGTAACTGTGACTCTGTTGTGGAAGTGTTGCTCTTTAGCTGACTGCATTTTTAAGCATAAAAACATAAAAAAAAAAACGCAAATACATCATTTGTATACTATACATAGCACAATATGATTTTCCATTTGACAAAAAGTACAGCAACAGGCGTTCACACTGCATGCAGAGCCGCAGTGGAGCAAGTGCAGTGAAAATATGAATTTAACACATATGAAATATTAAATTTATACTAAAATATTTGAAAGCATTTTGTATTACAATTTTATTTATTTTGTTTGGAGGTTGTATAATAAAGATTATTCTTAATATAAATTTAATTTCTCACTTTAAGTTTCAATGACTTGAATATGAATTCAATATTATCTAAAAATACATTTAATGCCAAACACTATTAAAATATTTTAGATTTCTTCGTCTTTGGAGGATGTGTAATATTAAAGTTTTCGCATAATATTATTATTCCTGGCATTCATTTTAATAAATAACTGCGACTTTAAAATGACTCGAATATAAATTGAATATTGTTTAATAAAAGATTCTATGAGAAACATATTACTTCGTATTTATGGTAATTATTAATTATGGATTATCTGAGTAGACATCAACTTTACAAGTGATTTTTAGAAATAAATTGCAGTCAACGAATTGAAGGTGTAGTTTTGGTAATAGACTAACTTTGATTATTTTTCTATAGTTAATATACTTCTATGTTCAGTCTATGATATGTTACAGTTATTAGCAGTCAATTTTTGTTAGAGTAAGCTTATATATTAGATATTTTTTATACACTTAATATTATCGCTACTTCAAATGCTACAAAATATTCTATACTTTTCAATTTTGTCTATCTACAGCGGAATTGTTTTCAATTAATTTCGAGCCACTCTATTTCGCTTGTTCTCAGCCCAGTGTGCAAATAATTCAGCACTTGGCTTATTCATATTTCGCCAGCTCCGTCGAAGCTACGAATATACTGTACCTTATTGTGATGGTCTATCTCTCTCCCACTTTACATATCTCACTTCAGCCAATTCTTTCTCTTCCTCTGCCACTACAGCTCTCTCTCTCTCTCTCTCTCTCTCTGTCGCTCTCTCTGTCTGTGGCTCGCTCTTTTTATCGCTCTAGGTGCTAGATGGTGTATATAAGGCATAAGGCTATCTCTATCTGTTGACTGGCCGTATCAACGAGTTCGATGTAAAAAGTTATACCTATTTCGTTGCTGTCTATTATTTATTGCCGTTGAGAAGACGACGTTTATTATAATTCGAATGTTGAACCTTTTGTTTTTTATTTGGCCCCGCCAGTGTCGGCCGCGCGGCCAGCAGCCATTTTGTTGCAACATTTTAATGCACGGTCGTAAATTTAATACGCCCCGTTGGCCATAAACATTCGTAGTTCGAGTGTCCATATCAATGAATCTAAAGAGATAGACGATCTTTGGGTTGCTCCTCTCCAGTTGTTAGCTTTTCTGCGTTTTGTTTTCGTTGTTGTTGCTTGCTATTGCTTTTTGCAATTAATTATTTGACACATTAATTAAGTGGCTGGCGACGACACAAAAAGGTCAAAGGCCGCTAATAAGCGTTAGACAAGTTAATTTGACTAAAGTTTGAATTCTCAATATACAACTATATCTATCGTCGTTCATAAAAATATCTGTTGCGTTGTGTATACCTGTATTCTTGGCAAATTCGCTGTTAGAAATGGATTTGGGGGCATTAAGGCTAATCGATGCCTTGACAAATACATATGAACGCACATATCTGTAGAGCCGCGAGATGCGAGTTAATGAATTTCGGATTTATAAAAATAAACAACATGTTGCTGGCTCTATACCCTAACTTTGGGCATTTAAGCTAATTAACTTTTAATTTATTACTTCACTAAAAATGGACTTAAATGGATATTATAACTCTGTACAGCATAATCTTTTAAGCATGAACAGTTGCTCTGTGTATTCAATAGAGAGGAATCTTTTCAATATATATCATAAATTATATTGTATCATTTAGTGATTATTTAAAAATATGACTAATTAACTAATATTTCATCTAAATTGATTAGGTTTTTTCTGAAATTTCCCCAAACCATCCCAAAAATTTGAATTTTTAAATGTTTTAAATTTGAATTAATAATTTATAAGTGTTTCAGACTTGCAGTCTTTAATTTGAGATTTCTAACTACAAAATATTTTCAATGCACATTTTTAATGGTTTTTGAGTAAGCTACAGAAGAGCATCAAATCTTCGATATTCCCTTTGGCTACTGTTGTCGCCGTATATTTATTTTTCATATCAAAACAAGGCACATTCTGATAAATACAAAATTGTTCTCGCTCGTAGATTCTGTATTTGTATCTCATTTTATATTTTTTATCTTTTCATTTCGGAAACATTGTGCGATATGTAGCGATTTATAAAAGTCACCCAAATTAAATGTGTAGCATCGAATGGACAGCAGCAACTGTTAAATTGTTTGATGTCATGCTATATGGGATTTGATTTCAGAACACACAGTGGGCTAAGCACACTCATACCATTGCAGAGATTTTGATACGACAATATCTGGAAAGTGGAGGTGGAGCTGCTGGAGAAGATGAGTTGATGCGTGGGCGCAAATAGTGTGGTAAATAAGGGCTAGCTAAAATGCAACACTTCCTGTGTGTCGCGTTGGGAAACCGAGTATCTGAGAGATACATATTAAGAATTTGTATTTGCAAAATGAAATGAACTGTGGGCGCGCCATTTGGACGCCTGAAATGTCAGCCACGCATCAGATTAATTAATCAACGTGTCGCCGTCGTCAATCTTAGTTGGCCTGGCCGAGAGTTTTAAATTTGAATTCAGTTCGAATCTGGCTGCTGGCTGCCTGGCTGACTGGCCTGCTAATTTATTTATTTATTTATTTTCGTATTGTTTGTGCATTAGTTGTTGTTGTTGTCTTTGGCAATGGACGTCAACAGCTGGACATGTTTGGGATCTAACACAGTCTCTACCTCCCCCAACTCCCTCCCTGCTGCGCTGTTCGCATTCAATTTAATATAATTTCTCTATCGAAATAGTTTGTTGACTTTCTCGGCATCTCACATGACATTCGGTTCAGCTCCTCGGTGCTTGCGTGTGGGCAAACGCGTCACTCTCAGCAATGTGCACGATGTGATTTCAGGCATTCCTCGCCAACATGTCGTATACGTAACACACCTATCGTATCGAAGCCCTACAAGCGTTCACAGGCGTCCACACAGCCCCAGTAGCCCCAGTGGGTAGTATTATTATATATTTATATTACCCACGTATTTGCCTCAATTGCCGTGCATATAAACACACAATAAATAAAGCAGCAGGCGCAAGCATACACGTATAAAAGCATAAAACAAAATCACCAACTAAAAAAGCAAAAGGAAAGCCCCCACCATCAGCACAACGAACAGCTAGATGCCCTGCAAAATAACAAATAAATCACCTATAAATTAATCATTTACACAGATTAATATTACCATACTTTTTTTAGATGCAATCCTTATATTACAAGACTGAAGATTAAAGTTTATAAAAATGTAATTTTTATTTTATACATATTTGAAATACTTTTAATAATTATTTTATTCAATTTCATTTATTTTGAATTCTACTAAATGCTAAAAAATATTAATAACAACATTAAATAAATTCGTTGAATATTATTTTGAGTTTATTTTTAGATGAGTGATATACAATTTTTTTATTGAGGCGCAATCATAAATTTAGCTTATATTAATTGCATAATATTTAAATGTTTAATTTCAATTCATAATAATTTCAATAACATTCTCTTCGCAGATATCATTAGTATAAAAACACTTCTATCATGTCGATATGCCCATTTCAAGGCTGTAGGGTGTAGCACACCAACAACAACAGTCGCCAATTCAATGTCATTATTGATGTCATTCGTATTGTATTTGTATTTTTATGGTTTTATAATCACCATCCCCGGTCTTTTGTTGGGGTGTGCAGATACTTGTCATTTAAGCATGTGAACATAATGAAATTATGGCATTATAACGATATAACATATGTATGAGTAATTAGGGAATCAGTTACAATAAAGAAATAGACTTTTAAATAATCTAAAATATATTATAATTATTGACTTGCAAAAAGTCGATGGGACCAAAGACATATTTCTTATGAATAATATGCATTTCACATTTTTTGTTTATTATGGAGGCTTTTGAAAAATACGAATGGAATAAATGAGGAAATGAGAGAAATAATAATGAATACCACCCATAATCAAAAGTTTTGAATGAAGAAAGGGCAAGAGCTGAAGGAAGAGAAAAAAATGAGTTTTGAAAAGGCGAAGCGTATTTGTAATTTATTGCAGTTTTGTTCAGATTGCGCTTCAATCAAAATTTTTATGTCAGAGATTAACGATTAAGGTCATTAGCAGTTAAGATCGAGATCAGTCATACTGTTGATGTGTCGTACCCTCAGACAGACCTCAAGCACAAACACATGCCGTATATAGGTGGATATTTCTACTGTGTGGCAGACAAAAGGCAATACAGTTCATTCTTTTATCGCTTTTGGCATTTAAATGCTGTGAAGCTGATGCCGATGCCGATGCCGCTGCTGACGTTCAGACTGAGGCAGTTTCTGGACTTGGTTTTATTGTTTCGACCGAGACAGAGAGAAAGAGAGAGAGAGAGAGAGACTGTCTCTGGGCAGGACGAGACAAACTTGATACGTTCATATTAAGGGCAAAGTTATAAAACATTAGCGCATATTAATCATTTTTGAAGTTTTATACGAAAATCCATTTATTTATTTCTTTCGTTATGCGTTTCGTTGATTCAAAAAATAATTCTGCGGTCATACACCAAGTGATATGCCATATGAATATACCCTATGCAGCACAGCAAACATCATCAGGGAAATTCAATTAAAGGCTGCCTGTAACATTCCCGGAATGGAGACACATACGGAGCTGGAGACGAAGTCGGATTCGTATTCGTATTTTGGATTGAAAGCCAGATGCGCCGTCAGCAAGTCTCTGGCGATGGGCGATGATTCTCTTCTCCGCATTCTGGGGGCCTCTTTATGCTGGGAGAGAAACTGTCAAAATATTGACAGGCGCATCCGTTATGCTTTTTGCCCAAATTGATATTCTATTTTTGGCATCGACTTTGCTCGACTTCATTAAACATATTTCCAAAAACACAACCAACTTACAACAAAATTAATAAGTAGAAATGTATTAGTTCCATGTGCTCGTCTAGCGAATACCTCATTTTTATGAATATCATTAGTACCTAACAGTATTTAGAAGTGTTGAGTTGTAAAATATTTAATCGATTATATTTTAATATCTAATACATTACACTTTTTTTAATTTGTTGAAGGATGAATTGCAACATTTGATTTAAAATTTTATCAAAGTCAAATTTAAAGTTAAAAAAATGAATTATATGAGTAAAAAGAATAAATATTCGTTTAGCTGATTCTTGCACTGAATTAACATAATATATTAATGTTTGGGGTATTCTTATTAAAGTAATATATCTTTCACTAAATAAATGAGTAGCTTGTTTCAATTTTTCTATAATATTTTAAATTTATAATATACCCAATTAATATCACTTTTTATTAGCATTCAAGCAAAATAAATATTGATGCTCGAGCATATGCTAAAAGATTTGAGGAAGTCTCCACGTTCGTTGCTCTAGATGGAGGTGTTCGCCCAGTTGTCGCTGTTTGGTCTGTAGAACTAATGATGTTCACAGTGGAATGTGTCTTACAGGTGACTAACTGGACAGTTCGTTTCAGCTGCATATTGTTTTTGTGAATGAATTTTTCGATTTGCTTCTAACTGTCTTTCCACTACCAAATTGACCGCATATTGAAAACCTTGTTACCAGTTTAGCAGTTATCCAGAGGCGGCCGAGCCGCAGTCGATAAACATAGAAAAAAAAAACGGATTCTTAATGAAACGCTTAACTGAAGCTTAAGTTGTTGATGTTGTTGTTTTGGGGCCGCAAGCCAATTTTGGGTGAGTGTGTGAAACGATTCGATCTGAAATGATCCGCTGGCCATTTTCATATCCATTTGGTTGAATATGAATGTGAATGTGAATACAAATAGACTGGGATGCCTAGCTAAATATCATCAATTATCGCGGCGATGCTTTCGTTCGAGTTGAAGTTCGAGTTCATTCATACGATGTGGATGTGGATGTTGATGCTGATGCTGATGTTGATCTGGTCAATCAATTTGGCTTTAACTATGAGTATGGCACTGGCCCTGGGCCTTTGCTGCTCTCTCAGGTTATGTTGTTAGTTCAACAACGAAATCGCTTTCTCACACGTTTGCCACAAAAAACTCTGTGATTTGTCTGTCCCAGTCCGATTGACAAATTGCATTTTCTGAATTAATGATACCTTAAATGGTGTTTTATTAATTGACCCGGTACCGACGATATGCGCCGATAGCTGCCCTTGGATGCTCTGGACTTCGACGCGTTGAAATTGTAAATGGCTCGAAAATTACATGTAATTATATTCGCATTTTTTATATCGAGCGCAGCGAGTCGAGGGTTGAGCTACATTTTGAGTGATCTACATTTGCTAACAGGTATTTAAATGTATTCTATTCTGGCTCATCACTAATTGAATTTCTCTCCCCAGTTTTCCATTAATTTAATCGACAAATAAACGAAGATAAACGATCGATTAATTAAAGTCGGATCGTGTGGAATGCCATGTCAAAATATTAAATTTAATGTTTGTAAATAGGGCTGATGATGGGAAAGTTTATGTGGTTTATGATTTACAAAAATTGCTTTAAAATTTAAATTATTTTAAAATGTTTAAAATTTAAAAAAAAAATTAAATACTTTAGCCAAATGTATTAAATGAATTCTTGATTTTTTTTTTTTAATTATTTGAATTGACAACTTTCAAAATTGCTTATCTCAACATTGAATTAGGAATACAAATTTTGTAATATGTATTTGAAAGCTTGACTTGCTGTTTCCGTTTCAAGTTTGTTATAAATTAAGGCGAACAATAAAAATAAATGTAATATATTATGTATGTTTATATATCAAACTATGTCAATAAATATAAAAAGCATAAAATTGTCATACATTTTATAACACATAGTTTGTCAAGTAATTGATCTTTTACATTCTATATTATTAACAAAATGAACAAAGAAAATATTATGTATGTATTAGTAATTAAAATAGTTATGCGTTAACTTAAGATATAATTATTTGTCATCTGAATTTTAATGACAAGGAAAGTGAACTACTGTCACCAAATTTGATATCTCTAGGTCTTATAGCTCTGAGACCTAGGTATTCATACGACAGACAGACATCGCCATATCGTCTCGGAAGTGGGCATTGATAAGTACTATATACATACATATACTTTATGGTGTCGGAGAGGCCTCCTTCTGCCTGCAATATCCATTTTCTGTTGGCACTAAGCTGTAATACCCTTCTACATTATGGACAGCGGGTATAAAAATTGTAGATTCGTTTCGATCACGTATTATTATTTTCAAAAGCAGAAATTCCCCCACTTATTCAGAAGATCAAGTTCCCAAATATCTCAAAGGTTGACTTTCCTGTGAAGTCGCACATTAAAGCCCCCAGATATGTTAAATGTAATTTCCAAATCACATACGAGTCCGTTTACACATCGTATAAGAGTCATCGACTAATGAGAGCTCCGAGAGCCCCGCAGCCCTTTGGCGACGGAAGTGTGTGGACAACAAGTATGTATCTCTATTTGTGTTTGTATCTGTATCTATATCTACATGTCGGAGTATCGTTTATTTCTTTATTTATTTTCGAATTGTTTCGGATGCGTACAAATTTCATTTTCGGCTAAAACACAAAATACAGGAAATGGACGTGTTGACAAATAAACGATGTTCGTACTCGAATACACTTACATATGTGTGTATGAATACCTGCCCATGTATTTAGCAATATGTATCTATGTGTCTACGAATTAAACACAAAAAAGCAGCGTCACAACACAACAAATTTCACCTGTGCTTTATTTTGCTGTTCGTTGAATTTGTGTTTTTGTTTTTTTCGTTTTTTAGCATTTGAAATGCGGACGGGACGTACTTTGAAAATCAAATAGCTGTGGCCCCAAATGAAAGTTAACAACGGCAAACGGCAACAACAAACGGTAATTGTTATACTTGCCAAGATACTTATAACTAGGTGTGTGTGTGTGTGTGTGTGTGTGTGTGTGTGTGTTGTGTATCTTGTGGATACATTTTGTTTCACACGCACAGCGGATCCGTCTGTTGTGGTGTGCGTGCGAAAATGCCGTTCTATTTATTGAATATTGATAAATGCGTTGCGCTCAAAGACGTTGGTAAGAGCGTCCAGAGCCCGCTTCCCGCTTTCCGCTCCCCGCTTCCTCTTGGCTGCCACGCCCCATCAGTAACGCCACCGCCACCGCCAACCTCCCCGTCCCCTTCGGGCCCGACTCATTTGCGCCACGAATTTGACGTCGTCTCATTAGTCACATTTAAAATTGTATTTAATTACTTTCTCACTTCATCATCAGTCAAGTCTGTGGGTCGCCGTCGCCTCGTTATTGGCGCTTGGGGGGTGGCAGGGTGGCAACCACTCGCTTGCCGCACTGCGGCTGCCGCAGCGCTTAGGGATGGCGCTGATGTTTGATGAGCGCCTGCGCTCCCTACACACACACACACACACACACACATAAATACTTGTCGTTCGCTGCTGCGTCGCTGCTTTCATCAATTTCAAATTAGTGAAAATCGAACAGCAACTGAAATTATTTGCGGGGGCAGCTGCCGCTGCTGCTAAATGTAACGGTAACGGTAATGCTTACGCTAACGGTAACGGCATTCATTCATTCATTCACCCATTCTATCTTATCTATGCCCATTCATTCCACCTACCGTTTTTGGGCCATTACAAGTGTAATTTATCTCGCAAATCATTAATCAAGTTTTCTGCATGCTGCAAGGTGGAAAGTGTGTAATTTTCTCAATTTTCCCACTCCCCTGCTGTATCAAACGCCATTCTGGCTCGGCCAAATGTTAACGCCCCACAAAACTACAGCTCTCTGCTTGAAAAGGGCGTATTTGAAATTAAATCGCGTATAAAAAAGCGCCGCATTTATGATTGAAAGACACACAAACAATATTTACACACAAAATGCTTTTGTATGTGTGGGTATGTACAGCATTATGTTGGTGAGCAGAAATACACAGCACTACACGACTGCGATGTTGGTGTCGTGCAAAACGAGCCAGTTAGAAACTGAACAAACAGCACTCGAGACAAGCGCCAGAAACATGCTCGCCAGTGTTGTCCACACCAACATTCGTTCAAACGTGTGCGAGTGCGAGCGGCAATTGCTTGTCTATGCCTGTGCGTGCCAGTGTGAGTGTGTGTGTGTGTCTGTGGCGAGCGAATGAGCGGCGAGCGCATTGTATACATACACGACTTTCGTATTGCATAGATTACGATTACAAATTTAATTGAATGCCACCTGAGCGCAGCTGAAACGGCAATCCGATTGGCCAGTCAGCCAGACCAGACCAGACCAGCTGGCGAGAGAGAAAACGGAATGGAAACGGCACAACACACTCTGTTCCGTTTGCCAGACGTTCCCCAGAGACACAGAGACAGAGAGAGCGAGAGCGACAGAGAGTGAGTGAGTGGCTGTTTTGGGTGCGCGCTTTGCCTTTGGCCCGCGTCGTTTTTGATGTGCTGAGAGAATCATTTTTATTCCCAATTGGAGTTCCGTGTGCGTCGGGCGAATGCGGCGGACGACAGTGCGCGATATCAAACGTGAAATAAATGAACAAATTGTTAATTAATAAGCAACAGGAGCCGATCTCGTCAACGATCAGGCACCAACAGGTAACAATAACAATAACAGCAACACCTATAACAACAACTACAACAGCAACAGCAACAACAACAATCACAACAAAATCAGCGCCGTTTGTTTCAATGTAATCTGAATGTAAATCGGTACTGTCTGCGTGTGTGTGTGTGAAAACTGGAGTTATCGATAAGTAGAACGATTGCACTGCAGCGCAACAAAACACTTTAAATAAAACAGAATTAGTGTTTATATCAATTACATTACATGCAATTCAAATGCAAAAAATTCACAGAAATTAACACACAAAAAAAATAACGTGAGATTGTGATAAAATAAACGGTGCTTAATCGCAGTTTCCTTCTGCCTTGCTGAGACGACAAATTAACACCAACAACAACAGCAAAAGCAACAGCAACAACATCATCGAGCATAGAAAGAGCAGAAGCATAAAGCAAAAGGTGTCAACTCGGTAATTCGATGATGCAAACGCAGGAGTCAAAGTAAAAGCAAAGAAAAAGAAAAAGAAAAAAAAAACAACAACAACAACAACAAAGTGTGCGTACATAGAAAGTTGATGAAAAAGTCGCGAAACAATTTGCAATCTGTGCTTTATATTTAAATTCAAATTCAATTTTCGCTCGCGAGTTGATCAGAAATTCCGAATTGATCGTAATGCAACTTCGAGTGCATCCGACTATGGATTGTAGCGGCCGTTCAACTAACAATATTGAACGCGATTCCGATTTGGGTGACGACTTGGTAAGCGCTAAAGGGGAGACTAAACTGTTAACTGATTATAAGCAGACCTCTTAAAAATAAATATGCAAATCAAAAAAATATAATCACTTGTAATGCTGATCGGTAATGTCTTATTTTAAATGTTGCTTAGTTTGTATGTTTATGGCATTTTTTATGTCGCAAATCAAACATCGTTATGCACAACAATAGACACAAAACTGGTGTCACAACCAATGGAAAATTGTTGCCAATTATTATTATTGTTATTATTATTGCTGGCGTTTTGCCGCCGGCAACTGTGACAAGCAGTTAAAACACAGCATCGAAAGCTGTGCTTGCTGTCTCGCTCTCGCACAGCTTTTCGGTCGGGACACGATGATGATGACTAAAAGCTTTGTATTGATGCAATTCTTGATCTCTGTTTGCAGATGATTCGAAACGTAATTATAATGTTAAATTGTTGATTCAAAATTAAGCAGAGGCGAGTTATATTGGTTATTGAGTTTTTGCCGTTGATGTTTTCGTTTTGTTTGCCATGAAGCCGTTAAAAGGTGACATGCTAAATGGTCATACAACGCATTTATTATATACACACACACACACACACACGCACACACACATACGCACATGGATGGCTAAGTGCATACAGACATACTCATAACACACAAATAGATTCATCTGTTGTGTGAGCTGGGGAGCCTCTTGGCCTATCTCTATCTCTATGCCTAGCTGTATAGGCCTTCTGTGGGATCTCGTTCACCTTTCATCAATTGAAAGATCTCTTTCAATTCAACTCTTTGATGGCGTTCATATGTAAATAAAATGTTCAAATATTTGCATTATTTGTTAGTACCTTAAATGAATATTAAATGGGTTTTATTGCCTCTCTACCAGGCACACACACACATCTATCTGTGTGTGTGTGTGTGCATAGGTACAGGTATGCCCGTGTATGTGTGTGTGTGTCTTCTTCAATAAAACTCTTGTTAGGCCTTTTGTTTTTCTTTCATTTTTATTTCAGTGTTGATAGACAGTGTGCCGCGTTGATCAACAATGAGCCAGACTTTATACATACTTCTCCACACTGAGAAAAAAAACAAATCCACTTCCGATTGCAGCAATACGACTGGTTAATAAAAGAAATGTATTGGGACTATTATACGAAAATCTAGAATAGCTTTTTACCTTAATTTTATAGAAATCAAAAATCGAAAATTCATATTGTCTTTATCAAAGTTTTGAAATAGTTAAAACTAATACATGAGTATTGATAGCAATGGCTACATAGAACTTCAGCTATTACAGTATAAAGAATATAGTATAAATAGAAAAAAGGAGTATACGGATATTGCTATTTACAAATGATAAATTAATTACAAAAATGTTTATACAAACGCGGTTGCTTACAGACTAAAATGTATATATTGTTTGTTTCAAGAATTTTAATATGTTGGTTCTGTTTTCCTTAATCCGTGGATAGTATTGAAAGCAATCATTTTTTTTTTTTTTATAAATAATGTTTGCAATTGATTTATTTTATCTTTGACTATTTATATTTCAAGTTGAATTAAATTAATTATTAACAGAAAAATTTACAGCATTTAAGCTGCTCTAAAGTTGTATCCAATCGATTCCATTCTGGATTAAAGAATGCTTTTGTTGAGATTAGTAAAATTGAAGTATAGGAATTTTATAAATTCAGTTTTATTTAGTCCGATTGTTTCTAACAGTGTACATACTTTATTTACATAATTTTTAATAGCTTCGCTTTTGGACATTTCCATCCATCTCCTCCGAATTGCCCCTTTTGATAGCGCTGTGCAAACATTGTACCCAGTCATCGTCATCGTCGTCGTCGTAGTCGCTGTCGTCTCTTGGTCATCCACCTACTTGTTCTTACTCACACTCCATTCACAGTCACATGTGAGTATAAGAATCTACCCGATTCTCGACTGCTTTGCATGAAATTTCGTATAAATGTCAAAGTTTTGGGCCGTGTTAATTGAATGCGCGAATCGATCCGATCGCAGCGAGGGTGTCCAAGGGGTTGGATCAATTTCAATTCGAGTTTCAAATTCAGTTTTAATTTCAATTGACGAGAATTGTGATTTGCCGTATGTGGGTGTTTTTAATGAATTCGAACGCCAGCGGCTGGTTTAAGGAATCCGCTTTAAATTTGAGAGAGTGTCGCATTTTATGCTGGTCTCATTCGCGCGTCCGATTTTTAATACGAGTATCAATGGTCATATCAAATCCTAGACGCGCATACCACATGCCACATGCCGCATACCACAGAGTGAATTACTGCAAACGAGCCTGAGATTTGCCCAAAAGTCACGATTAAACAATAATGTGGGCTGTCAAAAAGTCATAAATTCTCAAATGAAGCGAGCCTCTCTCGTAGTTGCAATTGGATTCAGTTGCGAGTTGTGAGTTACCAGTTGCCAGTTAAAATCGTGCCCCATTGCTGCCGCTTGGTGCAGCATCTTGTGGTCGGACCCGTCGTTATTTGAGGCTTCAGCGGCGGCAGCAACAGCTTTAATTACTTGGGTTAAACGCCCAGTTTTAAAACGATTGAAGTTCGGCTTGATTTTTGAATCGCTTTTAAATTAAATCAAGCATTATTGTAAACCCCATTGAACAAGACAACAATCAACAAACACACATTCAATGTTCAACATGGGACAATTGCGAGTTCAACTCCCAAATAAATGCGCTCACTTTACGGGCTCGGGGGCGGGCTGTCCGGCGGCTGTCCGGCGTCGCACGTGTTCAACATCAGCGCCATTGGCAGTTCCCACATTAAATCACTGACTGTGGGAGCTCAGATCTGTCTCTCTGTCTGTCTGCGAGAGCAACTCTCAGCGTCTCTCTCTCGCTGTGTGTGACGTTAACTGCCGTTTTGGTTTACAGATTCCTAACAGTTTAGCACTGTGGCTGCCCGTCTAGCATTATAGATTCGAGTATTGGTAGCAATGGAAAATTAGCTGGCTGATTCCAGCCCCCCTCCTCAATAGCCATAACTTGGGGGCATGTCTGTGTGTGCCTCAGTTCGGTTCTTAATGCACTCAGAAGAAGGCAAAAAGCAACGGCACCTGTTATAATTTGTTTGGCTTCTTGTACGCTGACAGCCAACGATTTGTATTAAATTCTTTGTTGCGCTCTCGGGGGCAAGTGTCTATATGTGATGTTTGTGATGTTTGTGTTGTTGTTGTTGCATAACGATAACCCACACAAGTGTGTCAGGGCGGTAAAAATATTTGATTAAGTATCAGAGAGTAGCAACGGTTGTGGCGCCCCCTTTGGGGCACTTTTGATGGCGCTGAGCTTTCAACCGCAATGACAAAAGAAATTTGTTGCTTTTAGTGTCAGCTCACAGTTGGGGGGGGGGAGATGTGGGAGGGGGGGTGGAGGCAACGGGTGCCATTTTAGGTTACATGCGATCTTGAAAGTGCTCGAATTCGAATGTGGCGTCATTCTTGTATATACGGGCAAATTTTTTAATTTAATTTAAAAAGAAATACAACAAATGCAAAGAAACAGCACACAGCGAAACGTCTAGCGAAAAATACCAAATGTCAAAGCAATAAAAAGCAATGGCGACAAATGCCAAAAGCACACAAAAAACTAATAAAAATTATGATTATTACAGTTTTGTTGAAAATGAATTTATGAATTATTTTTCAACCATAGCTAATAAAATTGTTAATTAGATTTTTCCATTTCCAGCATTGGCAGCAGCGGCAGCAGCAGCAGCAGCTGCATTTGCGAATGAGTCGCGATAAAAAGTAGTAAACAAAACACACACACATACAGAGAGATCTAATGAAAACGTAGTATATAAAAGCTTATTATCAAAACACTAATAACCCCAGCCAACGTCGCGTCGCTAAAGGGCGTGGCTTTTTTTCTGCATTGCACGACAACGACAATAACAACGACAACAACAACGACAACGACAACGACACGAAAGCTCTCTCGCTCGCGTGTGCGAACGCAGCGATATTAAATGAATGAATAAGCGAATGCGAATCCGCATGCCAAAAGAAATTAGTTGAGTTGGAGCGGGGCAAAAGCTCGTGCATCGTCGCTGTGATCCATGCATATGCAAGTATGTGTGTGTGTGTGTGTGTCTTGTATTGAGCTGTTTGCCGGTCGACGGTCGACTGTCGGCTTGTCCTCGTCGCTCGTAATAAAAACAATGCATTTTTTTAATTACAATTGCCGCCTGCCTGCTATCGAAACTAGCCGTAGACTGCAAGAAAGCCAACAGCCAAGAATCGGCCAGGCCTCAAAACTTACAACTTAACAGCAAACAGTCTTTTGGCCCTTATCCATTTGCCTTTTTTAACCGGTTTCATTTGTTCTTTTTTTTTGTTTTCGTTATTCTGCTTTTTGTAATTTTATTGTTTACGCGAAATTTTCGTCTGCCTTTTGCTCACACACACGCACACACACACACACACACACGTAACCTGGGCGTGCGTGCAGCGCCCATATAATAGTGGGTAGTTGGCTCTTGGGGAGGGACAGAGAGGAGGGCAGGGAGCTCGCTGCCTCACTCGCTCGTTCAGTCGGTTGGGTCGCGTCCAGCCAGCGGGCAACCGGCACAACGAATGCGCCATTATGTTTGTTGCCCGTTTCGGTTTCAGTTGCTGTTGCTGTTGCTTTTGCTGTTTTGTTGTTTCCATTTTTATATTTTATTCGCTTTATTTTTTCCGCTTCGTCGCGTTGCGAGCGAATGAAATACGCGACGCATACAAGCATAAACACACACACACACGTACACACACACGCACACTCGCACTTATATTACATATGCATACTTATCTGTGCTCGTGTGTGTACATGTGTGTGTGTGTCTGTAAGTATCTCACAGATACGTTTTGCATTTTAATTTTATTTTCATGCTCTCCGCCTGCAGCGGCGTTTCCGTATCGACCACGTTGCACATGTTTTGGTCCTGCCCTTAATTTGTACTTTTTATTTTATTCTGTTGTTGTTGTCGTCGTCGTTCTTCTTGCTTATTGCGGTTGTTGTTGTTGTTGTTGCTGGTGTCGTCGTCATCGTCGCTGCGCGTTGAAATAATTCGCCACGGGGAAGATGCGTAAATGAGCAATTTTTATTTATGCCCGCGCGCATTTTTATTCAGATGTGAGAGAAGCCGCCATTTCAATTTTATATGAACTTTCATATGCATTTACATATGGCAGCACATAAACAATATATTCCTATACTCAAATTTAATCGAGCATTTTAACGAGTACGCAACAGTTTTTACAAAAATTAAGCAATATAATTTACTTTTCTATGAAATAAAAGATACTACATTTCCTTTAACATAAATAAATATTTACACACTGATAAAATAGGCAAGCAAAAATATAAGTACAGTCGATCATTTGAAAACTGTTAGAAAAAATACACAAAATAACAAAAATAAAAAAATATTTGGTATTTTGCATTTTATTTTTTAAAACCTACAAAAATGTCACAATGCGATGCAACAATTTGCCCACTTTCAACTCTATTACTAGTTAATTTATTTTACTTTGAAATATATAATTCCCGGAAAATAAAATGCATTACAGCACGCATAAAAGATAATTCTCCAAAATTTTAGCAACGAGAATGCGACGTTAATAAACTTAAGACGCCAGCACGCCCAGAGCGCACTTGAATCATAAGAACATTAGGACATCTAGTTTACAGTTCAGCCTAAAAAAAAACATGCATACAAAATTACACGTCCTCAATGGAAGTGTGAGGGAGAAAGCTAGAGTGAGAGCGAGATAGATGGATAAGGCTGCTATATAATCTTAATCCTTCACACAATAAACGGTTGCCTGCCTGCCCGCCCGCCCGGATCGTCGTGATGCTGCCTGTCCTAGTACTGGGAATCGGGCGGACACAAGGTTGTTGGTAGTTGGTTTCATCCTGTTTGCATGCTGCGCCCTTCACAGCTTGGCACTCTTCATTGGGCCACTCGGCAGCGCTTTGTCACATTATGGACTTCCAGTGGCCGCAAACGGCGCGTCCTTTTGTCTTAAATTAGCACGGCATGTTGCACATGCGGCACGGGTCTGTCCAACCGTCCTGTTCTCTCTTTCTCTCTCTCTGCCTCTGTCTCTGTCTCAGATTCTGTTTGCTGAGTTGCCAGTCGAATGCCGACGGCAGCAGATCTTTTAGCCCTGAGTGCTTCCGACAATTTGTCAATGCAACAATGCCGCAAACACAACAACGATAACTACAACAAATTACGTAAATTGCATTTGTGGTCAAATGCAATGATAATAAATTGAGATACATTATTTTCCACTGAGTTTCTATCGAAAATAATGTAAACTACGAGTATAGTAATTAGTGATAAAAACTGTCAGCAGCTAATAAATTGAATACGAATGCAATTTGCAGTTAGATAGTCCCCCTGCCTCCCCCACCATCCGGGGAAGTCGGCTCTTTGTGCCCCCATCTTGTCATACAACTCGTAGTTGTTGTCATTGTGCACCTTTTGCGGTGCATCGCAAGCTATTAAAGTAAATTGCAATCAACGGGGCCTCCCCCCGTCGCGTCGACTGCAGTACAGTCATATCTGGCCAACAACATTGTAACATTGTGTGCAACACTCACTCACACATGTATCCATCCGTATCCGTATCTGGGCCCAGGGCGGAGCCATTGTGGCGACTTCTGCAGCAGGTCTAATTGCGATTTAATGTCTTTTCGGCTTTCTTATGAAATGGCTCTGGTAAAAGTTACAAACCCGATAACACGGCCGACGTGTTTATCAATCCAAATTAATGGAACTAGCGTGTAGGTGCGCAACTAAATACTATATACTATCTATATTTCCCTTGCCTATTTCATATGGGCTCAGTTTCGGTTCGGTTCGGTTTCGGTTGTTGTTTTTCTTCGTTTTTCCTCGCCATCATTAGCGACGACTGTGTTTTTCCCTGCAACTTTTCAAATTACTTAATGCTTTTTTGCGGAATACCAAAAAAACTAGTACAGCTTATCATGGGACACTTGATTTATGCGACAGCTACACATAATTGCATATGGATATTATAGACGCGGGGCCTTCAATTTGACGACCTGGAGATATGCGCAACATGCTCAAAGTGGGTTCAACATTTAGTTGATATGGCGATTTCTGAATAAATAAGTGCGAGCCAAGTCATTGCTTCTAATTATTGGTTTTGGTTCACTTTAATCGTAGCGAAACATATTAAAACACTATTGGTGCAGTAAAAATTCCAATGTAATTCGGGCATTGAATAATTTATGGTTTTTTTTTGAAGGAGATAATAAAAAGTGAGAATTTATTGTAGATACGAGTATATTAAAATTAATTTGAATGAAGAAACATTCCTCTAGATTAAAAACTATATGTCATCAAAAATAGTAGATTTCGTTTTAGACATGCCTGTTGTTTTTGTTCATTATAATTGATACTTAATCAACCAAAGAAAGTATTTCTAACTTCGAATTTTTAAATTTTACTTGTTGACTACTCACTATAAAAATGCAACTATAATTCAGGACTAAAAACTATATAACTCTCAATCCAAAATATTGCTAGGATTTTGATTTAAAATGTTGTTTATATTTATTATAATTTATTTATTTATTATAAACCAAATCGAATTTAAAAATGCAACATTTACTTTTTAAATTCGTTTTTATGAAATGGAATTAACTACAGCTTATTTTGTTTGGTCGTATGCAACAAAATGTGTGCATTCTTGTGCAACAGATTTATCGATTCGTTATCGATCGGTTAACGAGGTGCAACAAGCAATGCGATTTGTGCAACACACACAACTGGAAGTGCAACTGCAACCGGCAATCCAAGGCACAATGCAACATTAAAGCGGCACAAATTCGTTGTGCATTAATTAGACATTTTATAGGTGCAACTTCGCGTAAACGTTGCATGCCTTTTGCTGCGGCCACAGCTCAGCCTATACCACAATTATTGTTTGGGCCTGGTCAACAGCCACAGGCAACAACAGCAACAACAACTACGACAACAATTGCAACGTCAATAGGAACAGCAACCGCAACTAAAATGTTGCCAGCGAAGCGTCCATCGGCCTCTGAGTGCGCATATTTCGCATGGATTCGATAACTTACATTAATTTGATGTACACACACACACACACACATAAACGCTGCTATATTAGTGTGTTTACTTATGTGTGTGGCAACCGCGAATTGGCAAGCAAAGTAACCAACCAAGACGAGAGAAGCGGCCAAGCAGCGTCCAATGCGAGCAGCGATCAATGCGCCAATGTGTGCAGCCTTTTAAGCCACAAAGAAGATGGACGTAGTCAGAGACTGAGAGAGAGAGAGGGGGGGAGAGTGTGAGAGGGGGGAGTGGAGGCTGAGCAGAGAGCGGGGCGGATGGGAGAGACGTTACCATTTCATTATGCGCGTCCGCGTTCAAGCCATGTCGGCTATCAGTGTTGCCGCATATCACACGAGTTAACCAAATGGTGTTAGCAACATTTTTGCCATCTACACACACATATGGTATTGCACTGAGAGAAATGCATTCGGAGCATCTTCATGAAATTGATTAAGATATCTAAATTCAGGTATTAGAGCAGAACTTAAAAACCTTCTGATAAAAATGAAAGCAACAAATTAGTGATATATAAGAATTATGAAGAAGCTTATCAACGAACGAATATGAAAAAAAATCTCTGGTTCAGTTAAAGAATAAATTTTCCCATTTTGTTTTATTTATTTCGTGATGTGTGATATTAATAAATTATTTATATTCTATTTAATTGGTTGTGTATCTACACATTATAATAAAGAAATCAAAAGGAAGCTCTTAAATTAACTTACAGCAACGGAAACAATATTTTGGAATGCTTTTTTACTATTAATTAATGATATAATTGAATATATTATTTGTTCAACGAATATGAAAGTATATCAATTTGGGAATTATTTTTCACATTTTATTAAATTTATTCTCGAATTTCGAACCAAAAATATTTCATTTTGATATTTTGTTATTGAATTTATTTTATTCTGACCGCATTTGAGTAATTTATGTGACAATATTTTCATTACTTGCTTCAATTGGTTTTTCATAAAATTCGTGAGGCATTTCACTGGAAGCAGACTTTAAAATAGCTTTATTTTATTGTCTTTCAATTAACATAAATGGACAAATTGCAGCGCTTGCTGCCCTTGAATGGAACCGTTTTTGCACAGTGCACTCGTAACCGTATTCATATATTCGTTTGCATTCTGCGCCAACTTCAAAGAATTCTTGGAACTGCGCTGCGCTCTCTTCTATGGAGGGTCCCCAACCCGCCTCCTTGCCCCCTGCATTGTCAGTGTGTGCTTTGGTTTTGGTTGCATTTATGATTACAGCAACGCGACAACGACACCAAAGACCAAGACCAAGACGAAAACGACGATAAATGTTGTACACACACACATGGATGCGAGCTGTGGTCCGATGATGATGATGCTCGAGATGATGATGATGATGATGATGGTGGTTAATAGTGCTGATGGTCTAGCTTGGCCTAACCTGGGCATGGCCTGGCCAATGCTTTGGCTTACTTTGTGCAACGCAGGTTACTTTGTGTGTTGTGCGAGAGTGTGTGTGTTAGTGTGTGTGTGCTGCTGTCGGTTGGCTGCCGCTTGGTTGTGTTTAAATTGAAAATTCCCGATTTGCACACAGTCACAGATGCGCTTAATTTGCACCTCTCCAAATGCATAAAAAGCAAAGAGCGGACCAGCGGACAGCTTCAGCCGCAGCCGCAGTTGCAGTTGCAGCCACAGCGACATAGGGAGTGCCAAACAGAAGGCAGCAAGGGGGAGGCAGGGAATGGAAGTGGGATGACGATGATGATGGCAGGCGGCGGCCAAGCGTGGCGGACTTCTTTGCTGGAGTCACGGCTGGCAATAGTACGCTTGAAACGGTTGTGGCCACGGATACGCCATGGATGTGACTTGCTATCGACCTTCGCTGGCCCGGCTTTTAATGGCCAGAGCTGTTGCTTTGGTTCTGCCTCTGCCTGTCTCTGCTTGATTGCCATTACCGGCTTGCCATTGTTAATTTATTAAGTGGTTACCTTTGTTGTCGCCTCGCTGGCAACACAATTGAATTGGCTTGAAGCTCTCCTTGCGTGTGTTAATGTTGTCCCTTTGGCAATCCAAACACATTGACCGCTTGCTAAACGCTGCCCACGCAGCACTAAGAACTAGAAGATGCCGTCGTGATGACAAACTGCTGCACATTTGGCCTAAACGCAGCGGGCGCTCGCTTTGTGGCTGCGCGAATCGCGCGAGATTCATTGCCGGCAATTGTCGCCGCATGTTGTGGCATAAGCGCCGCCATCAATTGCCTCACTCCTAATCTCTCTTCGCTTCTCTCGTTTGCAGTCCCACGGCGATCGAACGGATGACGAGATGCGCGACTGCGATTCCGTGGACGGCGAGCATCATCAGCTGAGCGCCAAGGCGGCGATTGCCGCCCGCCTCAGTCACACAGTCGCCGGCGGCGCTGGCTTGAATTTCGCCAGTCCCGAGCAGCAAACAGATCTGCCCCTCAGGTGTGTGTGATAAAGTTGTCATAATCGATCTAATGAGTGTTATTGAGCCATTGTTTACTTCATCAGCCATCACCATCAGCTGCCCCCGAATCATCCGCTCAACGCTCTTGGCAGCTTCATGGGCATCAGCGGACTACACAGCATTCCAAACCTGCAGCACAGCGATGTGCTCGAGAAGCTGAAGATGCAAGTGCGTGATATGAAAGTCGGTCTCATGGTGAGTTTCAAAACCCAATTTGGTCTATAAATTACTATATTTATTTATTGAATTACAATCAAAAAATGCATCATTAAATTTTATACATTTATGACCATCAAGAGCAAATTAAACAAATCTCAGTTGATTTATTCGCTAGAGACTTCAATCGGTCCTCCTCATTTTGTATAAAATTTAACTTAATTCCAAACTTTAATCTACAGTATGAACAATGAAATAGTTTAGAAAAATACGTGTGAGTAGGGCATCTGTTAGTCGAGCTCACTCAACTCGTTGCCGTTCGCCTGTTTTTATATAATTTGTCGATTAAATCAATGAGATTTGGAATTTGAATCGAACTATTCGAATTTATTATTACCCACGTATAAATAAGTCTAAAAGCGAAGCAAACAATTGTCGCAATGAATTACTTCAACTCACAATGGACGAATCTCAATCTCAATCCGCATGCTTTGCAGGAGCAGGACTATGCAGCGGCGGCACATGCAGCAGCCTTCGGAGCCAACATGCTGCCCACAACCATCGGCTCGGCGTTCCCGCTGCCCCACAACTCGGTGGCAGCAGCTGCGGCAGCTGCATCCTTTGCACCCGTGCCGCCCGCCAGCAATGGCGCCAGCTACAACGGAGCCGCCAGTGGAGGGCCCAATGTTGGGGCCGGAGCAGCTGCCGCTGCTGCTGCGGCTGCGGCTGCCGCAGTTATGGCCGCCAATACGGCCAATAATAATGGAGGCAACAGTGGAGCAGGTGGCAACGGAGCTGGAGCAGGTGGAGGAGTTGGAGGAGGAGGCAACAGCAACAACAGCAATGCTATCGGTGGCAACAACAACAGCAACAACAGCAACAGCAACAACAATGGTCATCCGTTTTCATTTGCGTCGCCGACAGCGCCAAGCGCCAAAGAAGGTTAGTATTTGGGAGGAGGAGCGGGAATTGCCGCATTGAATATTGAACTCAACGCGCCACTTTACAGCTAATTCCGCATCAAATTCATCGACGTCCAGCGAGGCATCCAATTCATCGCAGCAGAATAATGGCTGGAGCTTTGAAGAGCAGTACAAACAAGTCAGACAGGTTAGTGTTACTCAATTTAATCTCTTTGCAAACAAACCACATCCGAGACCGAGACCGAGTCCGAAACCAAACCCAACTAAGGCGCTGCATGTTGCCAGGGGGCTGCCCGGCCATTCGGGCAAACTATCAATTAACGGCTAATAGCCAACATCTTGAACCAGTTGCCAGTCGTTCAGTTGTCCAGTTCGAGATGAGCTCCGAGCTCTAAGTGTGTGTGAAGAGGGGGATGCGCCAAGTTTTGATCTCGTTTTGACGCTTCTGCCTCAAGCTGTTTCACATGCAATAAAGACACACGACGACGACGACGAGTTCCAGCATCGCAGCAGTTCCGGTTTTGCGCTGCAATTGAGCAATTAATGCTCAAGCATCTCAGTTACTCGCTTAATCATATCTCGATAGTATTTTGGTGAGAAAAGTTCCAGTTTTTGTCGTCTGCTGAGACAACTGGGCCTAAAAAGATGCTCTGCAACATTTACGCATGAGTGCAGAGACAGCGTGAAATGCACACAAACAATTCGGTAATTAAACTACAAGACAAGGCTTCAATAGTTTTGCTTGTTGCCAAAAACAGAAATAATGAAAATAAAAGTATTAAACTGTTGCGATGCTGCGCCGTGTGAACCGCAACAGCTTTTGGTATTGCTGTTGCCTGTGGCCCATAAAACTAAACTTCGATTAACTCGGCGTACACCCTCGGAGAGGTTGTGGCAATTCATCAAACAGCCCGCATTCTCTATGCACTATAAAAACTTTGACCCTCACGATCCAAAGAGAGATATAGATACAGCAACAGATACAGATACAGATACAACAGCGGAATATATAGAGATAGATACTTACACTCTGTATCTGTATCTGTAGCTGTATCTGTACAGCTTCACGGTTAACACCTTCGCTTACACCGGACTGAAACCGGATTAACCTACGCCTACCCGCCCAGCTGTCCTCCTCTCACTCTCTTTTTTTTTAAGTCCCTCTCACTCTCTCTCTCTCTGGCTGTGTCTAGTAGGTGTTGGTTGCCTAATCCCTTTAAGTGAATTTGTATTCATGCCACAAACACTGTTGAAAGTATATCTGCTTGCCGCTCGCACAAAATGGCGGCTTTCATTAATTGTGAAAATGCGGCCGCTTCTCAAAACGATAATTACGTTAATTGAGTGAGTAGCTGCCGCGTATGAAAAGCCATTTTGAATTTATGTACATATGCATAAGCGATGCCAAAAGAAAATCGTTCTACGAGTTCGCATTGCTCTTCAACTTGTGGTTCGTGTTCTGGGAGCAAAAACGGGAACTTCGACTGCGACGGCGACGGCGACGGCGACTGCCGACGCCCCAATGCTCGTCAGACACCCATCAAATCATCCATCCATCCATCCATCTATTCACTCCGTCTGGTCGTTCGTTCCTCCAACTATCTAGCCGTAACACAGACGAAGACAAAATATTATTTTGGTATTTTTTCCTCATTTCTATATGATTTAGTTTTGTTTAATACACACATATATATTCGATGTGCGCTTGTGAGCGTATGCTCTCATTAATCAATGTCAATTATCTGTACATACTGAATAATTATGTTTAATTATAGACCCCAAAGCATTTTCCAATATTATTTTATTTTATCGTATTTCTCTACATTGTGAATGTATCTCACATACATACATACATACATACGTTCAACATCGCACTACACACATTATTTCCTCGTATTCAAATTCAAATTCAAATTTTGAATTCTCAATTGCAATTTGCTTTCCATATGCATTACGAAACTTGGCGCATGTTGGCCATTATTTAGTGTTAATAATTATAAATATTATTGCCGATTTGTGCAAAAGGCAATGAAATTGTTATATTATTGCTAGTAAACGTTCTAAAATAATTAACACGAATACAAATAAATATATTTGCCGAGCTAAGTAGTAAATACATTTCCAAATTAGTTTACAGCAACAACAATGAAGCAAACCCAAAACTTACACGCCTCTATTGTTTTTTTTTTTTATATTAAAATTCAAAGGGTATTCGCGTCTATTTGACAACTCATTTATCTATTTAATGTTCAAATTTGATCTAACAACTCAATGCAATTATTCAAGATGTCGCTTTATGAAACTGAAAGAGATGCATCATTTATACGAAATAATATTTTAGCAAAATTATTCCACGACTAAAATATTGGAGCAATCAGTTACAGCTAGAAAAAAAAAATGCATTTTAAGATAATCGAATTTTGATGATAGATTCCTCAAAATAATAATATAAAATTATTCACATCGTCCAATGATTATCTTTGAGGATTGCTCAAGTCGTGTTTGCAATTATGATTTTTGTTTGCATCAACCGGTTAGTCTTATATCATAAACTTGCAAATGTCTTATGTTTATTTCATAATGATAATGATAAATTTTGAATTAATCACTTTTTAGGAGCCGCAATCAACGACATTCCTATTATCTTTACTGATTTTTATTGATTTTTACTTGGATTTTTTGTAGTGGGCATTGAAATGTTTTTAATCAGCAGACACTGTACTTCAAGAAGATCTAAAATCAACAAAGGCAATAAAAAAAAAATAAGCGAAACTCCAAACGAAATTCAGTTAATTAAAATAAACGAAAACAACTGAAAAAGCAAAATACAAAATCTGGTCAACAGATTTTCAATAACGAGTGTGAAATTCTTAAATAAATATGTGCATAAGATACTCACACATACTAAGTGTGAGTGCGAGAGTGTGTGTGTGTGAGTGTGTAAATGGAACTGGACAAATTATAAGATACACACACACACAGTTGCAAATGCAACGGGATCTGGCAATATCATTTTTAGTAGCATATCCATTGGAAACCTTGCACTTTCAATGCCATGTGCAATGTGCTGATAGTTATAAATTATACACACGCACACACACACACACAGATACGCATTAACACACACTTTGATCTAGCTAAACGCATTTGAGAATTCCCAGAATCAAGGATTCAAATTTCAAACATATTTTAGGTACAAGCAAGTCCAAAATGCGACTAGCGACAAATAAGTGAGATTATTTTTATAACCGAACCCAAGTAGAAGAGTCCATGTGTGTGTCAGTGTGTGTGTGCCAGTGTGTGTCAGTGTGTGTGTGCCATGTGTCCTCAACAACAACAACTACAACAGCGACAGTTACTTGCATATGCAGTTATAAAAACGATTATGATTGGTCTAGAACTTCTGTTAGGGGATTTTTATAGTTTTATTGCAGGGATTTGTCGATTGGGCTGCGACTGCGGCTGTCCCTGTGGCGTTGCCGTTGCTGTTGCCGTTGCTGCTGCTGTGATGTAAGGCAGGTTTTCCACAAGGGTTGCCACGCATTTTCGCCAGCTTACCAAATGCGGACTTCATTTTTATTAGGTACAAAGCATACATTATTAATACGAAAAGACGCCGAGACTCAGCGACAGAGACTGAGGCGCAGGCAAACATCGATTACCATGTGCGTAAATGCGTGAGTGTGTGCGTGTATCTGTATCTGTGTGTGCGTGTGTGTGTATTTAAGTGTATGTGTGTGTGTGTTTGTGTGTTTGTCGTTTTGATTTGTACTGAGCGTCGATTGCTGCAGTCGGCGCTGCTCTTTCAATATTTTTAGTTGATAAACGACCTTTGATGGCGTTGCATCGTCGCGTTGATCGATCGATCGTGGCTGCATCCTGCGTGAAAAATTATCTACTTAAATCGAAAAAAAAAAAAACAACCAAAGTGAATAACCACAATCCGAAAGGGAAAACCCCGCAAAGTGCAAAATAAACAACTACAAAAATTCCGCTAGCAAAGTTGCAAGTGTTTTAATCAAGTGTCTGTTTGTGTGTTGCCAACATGCTCATCTCCGAGGATCAAATACAGGAGGTATACATACAGAAATGCCAACTTGATCCACGTCGCGGCCTCCATAAATTATAAATATTGCATTTTCATACGAGGCCGTTAAGCGCCAAGTTTAATTAAATGTTTTTTTTTTTGTTCGAAATGAAATAAAATAAATGCCAAAAAGAAGCATTAAACGCACGGCAACATTCAGTTGAAGTTCAATCAATTGCTTGGGCCCCAAGCAGATACTCTGATACAGCACATGTATAAATATTAATACATATACATATATATATTCATATATACCATAACTCTTGTGGGCGTCGTGCATCATAAAAAACAGTCTGAGCCAGTCGAAGTTGTTGCAGTTGAATTCGGAGTCGCAGTCGCAGTCGAAGTAGGAGTCAGCGTTGGGGGCAATGGCAATGGGGAATCAACGTTGCCAGCTCGTCAGCCTCCTCTTGGCTACAGCTGCCTGGCAACTTGTTGAACTCGAGCTTTGAATCGGGAGAGAGGCTTCGCAACTCCGACTCCATCATATGTCTGCAAGTTGCTGTTGTTGCTGTTGCTGTTGCGACTTCAGTCGCGTTTTAAATCATTTATGCGAGTGGGGAAGCGAGGCAGTTCATCATCATTCGCATTGACTTAGAATGTGCACCCAAAGACTGAAAATATGGCCAAAACAGCAACAGCCACAGTTAACTTGGCCTGTACCTTTCCTTCCTTGCCTCTGTCCCTGTCTCTGTCTCTGTCTCCGTCTCCGTCTATTCCTTTGCCAGTGTCTTTGCTGTGTTGCTGCCTCTTCTGTGTTGCAGTAGGCGGAAAGTATGATGAATTCCAAATTTGATGAGTTCACTCAGATGTTGTCATTAATTTTATACATACATAAGTCGCTTCTCTCTCCCTCTGCTTGTGTGTGTGTGCCGGGAAGTGCAGACATGCTTCGACTAGGCTTCTATAATCATTTTGTACTAGAGGTAAAATAATACAAAAGCAACTTTACTGGCAACCACAGCCAGCGCTAGAGGTCATAGGGCAATCGCCTGAAGAGCAAGAAATAAAACGAGAATCACTGTAGATACAAATCAGCATTAAACATGAATGCCATATGCGAAATATTTACGAGAATAAGTACAAAGTATTGAATAAATTAAAGTTCGATTACTCTATTCTACACATTGCCTGGAGTTAAATAAATATGTTTCAGCAAAACAGAGATACAAATTAAATATTGCAATTTGTAAAATCATCATTTTGTTAGGGAATTTTAATTAATAAAAACTTAATAGTGTTTTACCAAAATACAGAAATAAATAAATAATATATAATCATTCCATTTTATCAAATTTGCTTTACATTGTGTGCGAATTAAAATAAGTAAATAATTTTTAATACACCAAAATAATAAAATAAAATGCATATAAATAATTATGGTTTTATTAGGCAGCATTTGAACAGTCTGAAAAGTGTCGTATCAATATTATCTTATTTAAAAACTACTATAATTCGCTTCTTCACAAATAAATATATTTTGCAGTAAACAATGTCTAATATCTTAAAGTCCTATATTATAAAGAATTAAATTTTCTAAACAGAATATTTAATTTAATTCTAAATTGTGCTCAACTCTTTCCATCTATTTTGTATATATAATAATGCTTCATCTAATCCTCTTGTTTGTCACCTAATTACGCATTGTGCGAGGCTACTGATGCAACCCAAAACTTGCCCTTTTTCCACTGCCCTTCGAGGGTGATTCACACACGTTAAACAACCCCCAAAAGAGTCAACAGGGAATGAATGAGAGCGTGAACACGCGCCCCTAACGCCAATACAGGGATCAGGGGCAAGGGAGAGCGACACATGTCAAGGCTATTGTCTATTGCCGACCGATTGTTATCCAACCGAGAACAACAGAGTCGTGAGTGGCATGTGGCATGTGGCAACCATTTTGCGCAAATTCATTGGCCGAAAGTCAAGTACGCGGCTGATCCTCGTCCTTATATACCTAAATATATACACTTGAATGCATATAAATATTTAATATATTACTAATATTGGGTTTGTTTTCTACTTGCAGCTCTACGAAATCAACGATGATCCCAAGCGTAAAGAGTTTCTCGATGATTTGTTTTCGTTTATGCAAAAGCGCGGTAAGTTCAGCTGCATGAATGCGTGGGGATGCGGGGATGTGGGGATGTGGGGCGGGGATTCGGATGGGGATTCAGTCTGAGGTGCTTGAACAACACTTTGTTCTTAGGGCCCGGCATTTGCATATGCCGCTGACTCAGCTAACCAAACTGAAGCTGAAGCTGACGCTGATGCTGATGCTGAAGTGTGTTTGCTTTTCGGACAGACGCAAATTATGTTAATTGAATAAATTTCCCGGCACTTTGCCGTTTGATTTCTCGCTTTGCCACACTGTGCGTGAGTGCATTAAAATATGCAGAAATGTTTTGAATGACAGAGAAATCATTATGATGCCGCAGTTTTGTCGTTTTGTCACTCCAAATTACTGTCAAACTCACAGGCACACACACTCTCTCGCTTGCCTCAAGAACACTTCGAGGCGAACCGTCAAGCCCTTGCACGTCTGCCACGCTGTGGAGGAGACGCTGGGGCGGAGAGGGGGCGAGAACGGGGCCACATTGCTGCTCATATATTGGTACTTAAATGCTGAGCAATGAGCGAATGCCGCCTATTTTTAAATGGCAACTTTTTGTCATTAATTATAAGCATTAACAATTGCACGGCACGGCAAGGCACAATGTGGCATGTGGCATGTGGCATGCAACTGCAGAGCTTTTGGCACAACCACAAATACCACTTCCTGTCGCCGCACAAAAGGTCCTCGAGATGCCACAGTCAGAGCCACAGTCCAAGCCAAAGTCATATTCGCGTTACCATCTCAAGTATTTGCCAGTTGCAAAGTGCATTTAATTTGTTTATATTTGCATTTGCAACATGCATTGCGAAAATCTTGTGCAAAGAAAAAGTCACAGCTAAATTACATGCATAGTGTGTGTGAGAGTGCGAGTGTGTGTGCAATGGTGTGTGTGTGTGTGTGTGTGTAGCAGGTTGTTTAAGCCAGAGCTCGACTTGCAATGCGTTGCCAAAAGCAATTTCATTTGGATAAGCGTATTTATTTTATCTAATTTCAAAGGCTATTCACACTTGGAAGAAATAAATAAGGAAAAAGATTGTTGAGTGTGCCCAACTAGCAGTTACCCTGTAGATTATTTTTAAATGGCAGGTGTGGAGTTTAATAAAAATGAATCACCCTGTAAATTATTTTGAAATATTAGGTGTGGAGTTTAATACAAATGAATTAATAATTACTATGGGATAAAACAAATCCGATACATAAATGAATTAACATTTTAAAATGCACACTTGAAAAAATGAAAAAAATATATAAAGAACTACCAGTTGCCTTGTAATTAATTTAAAATTATTAATTTATTTATCTAGAGGTATTTAATAATTTTATAATATTTCTTTGCAAATAAAATATATTAGCAAAAGCGATTGAAAATCGTAATAAAGTATCTAGAGAAAATTGCGCCAGCTTAAATGCATTATTTACATACCAATCGTTATAAGCATTTTCGAATATTAAGTTTGCATAAATATATATATGTATATAAAGCGGATATATTTAGAAATAAATTTTCTTTCGAATTTTACAATTTTGAGAAGGTGCAAAAAGAAATATGAGAAGCCGCCTCAATGGATCTGAAAGTCAGTCCGATCGCTTGCCAATAGAGCTGTCAGTGCTGTGTGTTGAATGCTAGTGCTTTCATGATACCCTTTATTATCCGCGTACAGGGTATAGCGAGATGCTGCGATACATTGTTTAGATGGCGATGCCACGGCATTGCAGAGGGGCACATCTCAACTCAAGCCAAATACTTGACAACTTAATGGATTTTAATCTGTCACACGAACTCAACTTTCTGACATATGTGTGCGGAGCAACGCGGTCACTGCGACTGCCACTGCGACTGTCACTGGGACTGCCACTGGGAATTGTTTTGGTGTGGACCACGGCGAAAAGTGTGTCTCATAGTCGCACCCAGTGTATCTGTATCTAAACTTATATTTATATCTGGCGTGATATTGTACAATTGTACAAGTAACTACGTGTATATAACGGAAATTATGCTGAACTGAAATAAATAAAAACTAAATGCGCAGTCCCCGTTCCGTCCTCTGTCCTCTGTCCTCAGTCCTGTCTCTTTCTCACCGACTGCCGTGTGTTTGTGCAACGAAGAGCGGCGCAATTCTTAATTAAAAGACGTCAATCACTTATCAACCGGTCGCGCTATTTTCGTAGATATTTCTTCACTACCGCTGCCGCTGTGAGATACTGACAGACCCTTGCCAGATCGGTCTAAACTAGGGAGGGGGAAGACGAAACTCAACAAAATCAGTTTGTCAGTCAGCCAGTCTTCAGACTCTATCAAATTTCCTCGATTTCCATTAAAATGCCAAATGACATCTAAGCAAACAATGCATATAAATAAATAAATATTTCCAACTAGACGCATTCGTTGCGACTTCTCTCCTCACGCTCATAATGATAATAATTCTCATTGCGTGCGTGGAGCTAACTGATCGATCCGATTGAAGATCGTACGTCAGCCCCAGAGGCGACCTTTTGCGAGCTATTTAATGATCTGGCGAAGAGACTGTGCAACAAAGTTAATCATTAAATTGCCATTGATTATTGCTTTACTCTGCTCATCTTGGCTGGCTGTGGCTCGTGCAGAGATCCAATCGATTCCCTCCTCCCGCCCCGTAACACAAAATAAATTGTTCGATTTACTCGTTTTATTCCTTTTTTTTTTTTTTTGTTATTTTTTATTGTCTGATATGCATACAGGCAAGGCAGGCAATCATCGTTTTTGCCTCCAGTTTTGACCCCTCTCGTCCTCTCATTTGTTTATATGCATAAAAAACAAAAACGTATTTTCATTCAATCAACACGTCCATCAACGACTTTGATTGATTCCTTTGGGGGCTCATAAAAAACTCGAGAGGCCTCAGACTCAGAGACCGACCAGACACAAACTATAGCAGGTATATGTGTATGGAAGATCTGGCATTAAATGATATTGAACGAATTCTTATTCGTATCGAACGAGACGCTGAAGAGGCGCAGTATAAAATCGAATTACTCATGTACCGAGCAGCAGCAATTATGCAAGTTGATTTCATTTTTATATGCGCCATTGCACCCTACACAGCGACTGGGCATATCGCAAGTTAGAAGCACTTTGAGACGGACATACGAAAATAATACAAAATATATACTTTTTGTGTATTGATAAATAAATATATTTAATTTTATTTATTTTGTTAAATGCAAGGGGCTGATATTGATCAAAAATAAAATACAACTTTTAATTGCATTTGAAAGGAGAATATACATATTTATATTAATATAAAAAAATTTATCTATTTTATTAAGATGATCTTTTTAAATTGAAGAATAGTTGAATGATAAAAATGTGTTTTGATATTGATCAAAAATAGAATAAAATATTAGGGGCTCTACAAAACAAAAATAAAATATGAATATTAAGTTGGAGGAATATTATATATATTGATTTTTAATGTCGATAAATAAGTTGCTATTATAGGAGGTTTAAAAGTGGATATGGCTGCGACTATTGTGTGAACGCATCCAAACAAATAGACAGTGGCAGTGGCTCGGGAAGGGGGGCGGGGGCAGGCGTGGCACGTGAAAATTGAAAATCGAATAATACTCGAGCGATTGCAATGGGAAATAGAACTGATGCCAAAGATGATGATGATGATTAGCCGCCATAAACATATATCGACATATGTACAAACATGTGTATATGCCTTTTGGGATTTATTTCTGTTTTTATCGATGCTCAGGCCATGGCTGGGGACGGACGGGGGCGGAGGTCTGCACTTGGAGTTATTGTTGTTGCCTGTTGTAGGCAACTAGTGTTAATTGCCCCACGGCTAAACGATGTTTGAGGGGGTGATGCCCAGAGACGAGAGATGCCTCGCACTCGCAGTCGCACTCGCACTCTCGCACAATGCGATAAATCTATTTTATGGCATCTTTTAATCGTGTTTTGCTTGCTGGCGCATTTAACAAGCGCATTGCAATAAGAAAACATTTACATGCCACAAGTGGAAGTTTAATAGCGCACACGGATTGCACCTCTCAACTTTCATTTAACACATATCGGTTGCTTTCTTCTCGCATTTCGTTGCAGGCACGCCAATCAATCGGCTACCCATAATGGCCAAGTCCGTGCTGGATCTGTATGAGCTGTACAATTTGGTGATAGCTCGCGGCGGCCTTGTCGATGTGATCAACAAGAAGCTGTGGCAGGAGATCATCAAGGGACTGCATCTGCCGTCGAGCATCACCAGCGCCGCATTCACACTGCGCACCCAGTAAGTAGTATACAAGAAAGACGCGATCCGACAACTCGAAACAACGAAAACTATGCGCTAATCAAATAGATGCGAGCGAACAAACAGAACGGACAATCAAACATCGGCAAACCGATCAGCGATCAACGCGCAATCTGTTGCATGCCCCTCGCTCTCTCTCGATCTGTTTGTTCACGTTTCGTATTTACATGATAATTCAAGTTAAACGACAGGACTACAACGACGACGATGACGATGACGACGACGACGACTTGTGTGTTTTCCTTGCACTCGATGCGTGTTTGCAGCGCTTATTAATAATTTTATGCATCTTGCAGATACATGAAGTATCTCTACCCGTACGAGTGCGAAAAGAAGAACCTCAGCACCCCAGCCGAACTGCAGGCCGCCATCGACGGCAATCGTCGCGAAGGACGCCGCTCCAGCTACGGCCAATACGAGGCCATGCACAATCAGATGCCACTGGTAAGTAGTTGCCTCTCTCGTCTCCCTCTCTCTCTCCCTTCGTCTCTCAAACTCTGTGTGCCTGCCTCACTTGCAGACGCCCATTTCACGCCCATCACTGCCGGGTGGCATGCAACAAATGTCGCCACTGGCGCTGGTCACACACGCCGCAGCAGCCAACAATCAGCAGGCGGCTGCCGCGGCAGCAGCCGCGCATCGACGATTGATGGGCGGTCCGGCATTTGGCCAGATGCCCAATCTGGTGACACAGGAGATTGAGAATCGCATGATGGAGTATCTACAGCTCATACAGGCCAAGAAGGAGCAGGGCGGCGGCCCCATTCTCGGCGCCACACATCCCCACCAGCAGCAGCAGCAGCAGCAGCAACAGCAACAACAGCAGCAGCAACAGCAGTCGCTGCACCATCACCAGCAGCAACAGCAGCTGCAGCACCAGCAACAGCAGCAGCGACAGCGCTCCCAGAGCCCCGAGCTGAGCACGCGCGATGCCCTGAGCGCACAAGTGGCGCTCTGGCACATGTATCACAACAGCAGTCCCAATGGTTCGGCACACACCTCACCACAGCAGCGGTAAGTTTCCCCACTCTTATACAGCGCTTAGCGCGGCCACGAACCTAGCACTTGTAGTCAAGACACTAACCGGCAAAACTGTTTTCTTGCGCCCCTTTAGCGAAGCCCTGAACCTCTCCGACTCGCCACCGAACCTGAATCTCAGCCACATCAAGCGCGAACGCGAACGTGATCCAACCCCAGAGCCGGCGGATCACGAGGATACCACGCATCAGCCGCCGCCAGCCAAGCGCGTGGGCAGCGGCCTGATGCCGCCCGGCTTTCCCGCCAACTTCTACTTGAATCCTCACAACATGGCGGCGGTGGCTGCCATCACCCATCATCATCACCATCAGCAGCAGCAGCAGCAGCAACAGGACGCCGTGTCGGAGGGCGAGCCAGAGGATGACTTTGGCAATGCGGAGCACAATACCACAGGCAACTCGTCGTCGATACACGACGACATTGAGCCGCAGCAACTGAATGGACACCATCATCACCATCATCTGCACCATCAGCAGAATCATCTGGACAAATCGGATGATTCGGCCATTGAGAATTCACCCAGCACTTCCACAACGGCGTCCGCATCGGGCGGCCATCGTCACAGCTCGCCGGTGTCCACCAAAAAGAAGAGTGCCAGCAGTAAAGGTCAGTCCAGTGGCAAGGATGCCGAGCACGACGACGACAATTGCACAGGGAACGGTGAACGCGTCGCCAAGCTGAATCCCCTCGAGACACTCAGCCTGCTGTCGGGCATGCAGTTTCAAGTGGCACGCAATGGTAAGCAAATCCAATTAGGAGAAGCGTGCAATCCAAATCTAATTGCATTCCCTCTTCTCTAGGAACTGGTGCGAATGGTGAGCAGCAGTTGATTGTCAACCTGGAGCTAAACGGCATTAAGTACTCGGGTGTGCTGGTCGCCAATGCAGCCAGAGTGGAGCCCAGAGCCGACTCGGACTCGGACACGCCGAACGCTAGTGCTGCCACGTCCGAGGAGCCAGCGTCCGAGGAGGTCAAGCATGAGAATAGCCAGGAAGTCAACCAGAACGAGGCAGTTGACGAGGACGACGACGAGGAGACGGAGCAGCCCACTGATGACTCTGTGAACGGTGTGGGAGGCGGTGTGGGCGTGGTAGTTGGTGGCGGTGGCGTTGGTGTTGGTGTTGGTGGTGGGGCTGTAGCGGTGGGCGTGTCTGTGCTTAAAGATGCCGTGGTCAGTTCGTAAGGTGCGAGAAAAGAACGTATATAGAAAAGGAATACCAAAGTCATATTTTTCAGAAAAATAAAAAATCACAAACGAGAAGAAAACGAGCTCGACAAACACACAGACACACACGCAGCAGAGTCCTATGTAAATACAAACACACACACACACACACACACACACACATATAGAATGCATTTCTAGCGAGTAAAAAACGGCAGTTGCTAGCGAGAGTGAGGTTAAAGACGAAACCAACGAGTAGCGAGTGACGAATAACGAGTGACGAGTCGCGAGGTGTGTTTGTAAACCTGGCTAAGACTAAAGTGCATCTCCACACATACAACCACATTATACGCATACATATACTATATAAAACAAATATATATCGCTTAGTATGTTCAATTTCCACATTTTGCATAAAAGACAAGCTAACGAGCATTGTATTTATTAATAGGCCTTAGTTCATAAGCAGCTGCAACAATTTGAAAAGGAAGCGAGAGAATAATTCACATTTGATTAGTTTGTTAGGCTACCCAAGGAAATGCCACGCCCCATCGCCCTCCCACACACCCACGCACTACGCCCTGGGATTGAAAGCAGTTTTGTGTGTGATTTTTATGAAAGGCGAGAGAGTTTCCCTTGATTTCTTTTGCTCAGTTTTTAAATTGTGTTAGGCTGCAAAGCTTGTGTACATATCAATAATTGCTATGTAGTAGTAAACATATTTTATTCACACATACATATATGTGCATCAATATATATGTATTTGTAATCTTAACATCTCTTTATGTAATTTTAAGTGAACATTTACACACCAACACACACACACTCGCTGAGCACATTAAACACACACACACATACACACCGTAGAATATAGAGACATAAATACAATTATGAGCCTAAAAACATAAAGCATAAAGCACATACATAAACATAAACATAAACAAATAATTATACATATACGAGTAAATATCAATGTCATAAAACTTTACTGTTTACGTATTGGCCTCTCTTCTTCCACCTCCCACGCCTTCCACGCCCCATCCGCCCCGTCTCTCTTCCACTCCCAAAGCCAAGTTAAACGTAGCTACAAATATTGTAAGCGTAAGCGTTCAATTTATTGAATAATAAATCTATTTAATTTTAGCTCAATACGCAAAATACTCATACTCACGAGTCCGCACACACTCGTTATATTGTTTGGGCGGGCTATAAAATTGGCTGATTGCCTCTAATTAGCAGATCACCACGGGAGGATTAGACGGAATCCGAGTTGGAGAGTTGGGTGATGGCGACAGTCGCTTCTCCAGCGCCATCGTTAAGTGGCCAAACAACATAAAGTATAAGTGACAACTGCATTGCCGTTTCACTCGCCGAAGATCGTACACACTGGCAAACAGATCGTATACTTTTATTTTTATTTATTTGATAAAAGAAACATGTGTTGCCGATGTGGCAACCTAATCCATTTTCATATACAAAAATAATAGCAAACAAAGATCATGGAACAAATATTTACTACAACTTACGAACAAGTGAATTTTACACAATTACAAACAGTTTATCAACGATTAGATATCATGTAATTAACCTTTAGGGGTAAAAAATGGGTAACTCCTTCTTTTTCGTTGTCCTTAAATTTATCTAATTTTCAAACCCGCCTAAAAGTATGCTGCAACCTTTTGTACAAAATGAAGTTTGTGAATTTTTTATTGGATGGTTTACTGGTTTACTTACTTTTAACAAAAAGCTAGTTGATAAACATATCAAATAATTAAAGTAAATAACGACAGGTTTATTTACAGATTTATGATACCCTGCTCTTGGCAAGTGTATGAAGAGTGTATAAAACATTATTTGGCACTCTGTGGGGCAGCATTTGTTGCACAAGATTGCTCGCATAATGCACATTGTTTGCCTTGCCTTAAGAAAGCAAAAATATTTGCCTCGCCCTTTTGGTTCTGCGGCAGGCCTCAAAAGTCATAAACACGCAGAAGTGGCCGTAGATTATAATCCTCCCCCAGTCTCCGGTCTGTGGGCCCTTGACTTCCTGGCTCCGACCACAAAATGCACACCAAACAAAGTGATGAAAAACAAATGTTGTTGAGAAACAATGGATGCGTGAAATTGTCGACTCGCGGGGCACGCTGAGGGGTGGCAACGGCAGCTGACAGAAGAAGGAGCAGGTGAGCTGAAATCAAGTGCTAACTACATTAAGGCAAAACTTCAGGGTTTGGTGAAGGCGGCGACTCCCCGCCACATAATGAGCAGGCGCAACGCAACATTTTGTAGCGCCTTTTGTTATTTGCGGCAAATGGCAAGTGGTAAGTGGCAAGTGCGTTCAAGACCCCGGCAATAAACAGCTCAAGTTTTCGTTTTCACTGCGCAACTTTTTGCAGCACATTCATAATTTTTTTGGGGCCAGCCTTAAGGAGATCTGAACTATGCACTTTAATTGAAGCAACGCTCAGTTTTTGGTGCATCCTAAAAGTATGCTACACAAAATACAAAAGCGAACGCTGCTTTAAATAATGAAAATCAACATCAATCCCTAGAGATGAATGAATTGCGCAGACTGTAATTTCAATCTATTTAAGAAGTCACCAACAACAAGACACTGAGGGAGAAATTCGTGGCTTCGAGCTAATTTAGAACGAGCCTAAAAGTATGCTGTGAGCTTAGCAGCGAACGAATGTTTCAAAATAAATATCGATCCCAACAATTAAATTAATTGCGCTGCCTCGAAAGTCAAATTCGCTACAACAATACAATTGGAATACAAATGAAAACATAACACAAATTAGCCAAACGGAAACGGGCAGAAGGAAAACAAACGCAGGATATTCATGCTGATGCCTGGGAAAATATTGATGGTCAAATTAAAGGCCAATAATATAACAATAAAGTCGCGCGCTGGCTCGCACACACACACACACACACACACACAGATACACAGGCAGTCACCTTTAGAGGTACTGCTTAGAAGTATTTATAAATTTTATATAATGTGCTATGCTGCAGATACATACACACACACACACATACATAGACAGCAACGCTGCCTACATCAAGTACAATAGCTGTTTGCCCTTTTCGTTGCCCAGCCAGTCCATTATTGTTTACCAATACAAACCCAGCTTTAAAAAGCAATGTGCGTAAGTGTGCGTGTGTGCGTGTATTTGTGAATTTGTATGTTACCCACATAAAAGGAAGCGCCAGTTTGCTTCCCGATATAAACATGTGTACAAGGCACGAGCCCAAGTGCGCTGCACACACATTTAATGTGTTTCATCCATTCAATTGTGTGGCTTTTTAGTACACAACCAGCGCGAGAACAGCACGTAATTATGTTGCCAGCTTTTGTCCCCAGGTGTGTGTGTGTGTGTGTGTGTGTTTGCTGAGTCGCACTCGTGTGTTCGTCACATTTCCGCTCTCGTGTCACACGCAACAGTTGTCAACGATGGCAACGACAGCAGAATAGCATGTTGCCAGACTCATTTGCTTAGCAACATTTTGTTGGCAACATTCGCACTTCTTGCCATGAATTATGCATTAATCGAATTGATTTCAAATTACATTCAAGTAGCAAGACAATAAGTCGAATAGAATATCTTAATATTTTATATAACAATAAAACCAAACAAAAATTATTTCAAGTAACACAAAATTACAGTTTAGCTGATTTTACTCATATGTACATATTATATTTTTGGTATTCGAACAATATTCACATACATTTATTATTATTGAATTAAAAATACATTTTTGCTTCTCAAGAGATACTTTTGTATTTATTGATTAGGTGTAGCAAATGTTGTTCCACAACAATGCATTATTAATAACAATTAAATATAGAACCACATTCTGTGGTATTGAAAATATATAAAAATAAATCAAAATTTAATTGAAATAAAAAATTGTATTTTTGTTTTATAGTTATGCATGTTTGATGATTAGTTGTATCTGATTAATTGATCCAACTTGCGTAGTCATATGGCGACTCGTAGAGTTTTAGATCCAATGCTGTGCGCTACGGCAACTTGTTGCTGCTGCTTGGCCTGGCAACATTCCGTTGGCAACATTTAGTGCGGCGCTTGCGCCTCTCAAAAGTGTAGCACACTTATGTGGCGGCTGCATGACAGGCAGCTGGCCAAAATAACACAAACACCAGTGCACATCGTGTGTGCGTGTGAAACTCGACGCTAACTTGCACTTTTATTCAGCGCTATCACGGCTGTCGCTGCCTCTGCTGCTGCTGCTGCTGCTGCTTCGGCTGCTGCTACCTGTCGAGAGTGAAGCAACCCTTAGCGGCGGACGAAGCTTGCAAGCTTTTTGTGTCTCAACATTGGGAAGCTCGCAGGCATGCAACAAGCCAAATGTTTGCTTGTTGTTGTTTGTGTGTGTATCTTTATCTGTATCTGTATCCGTATCTATACATCTGCACGTGTGTTTGTATTTGTGTTCGTCGCTCTATTCGTGGCGGCACTCGTCAATACCAACATTTGCTCAGGCACAGCCACAGCCACAGCTACAGCTTCAGCTCCAGCTGCTCAACATAAACGCGCTCTGCTGACGCTGACGCTGCCGCTGCTGCTGACGCCGGCGCTAACGCTGCCATTGCCGATACTTCACTTATGTAGGATTTTTGCACACTTGAGAGTTTTAGTTCAGTTTTGGCAGAATTGATAGATACACGGAGTCGCCAGTGCGCGCAACAAACGACGCGTACGCCGTAGATATATAGATACAGATACAGAAAGAAACGCAGCACTTTGTTGTACACAACACAAGCACCCAAAAAAATACACAAAATTCGAGCAAGAACTTTACAAGCTATTACTACGAAATACAATTGACCAACATTCGAGTGACCAACTGGCCCATATCGAGACTATCTGAATCAGTTCAGTTCAGTATCAGTCGAATACCAGCAGCAGCAGCAGCAGCTCGCTTCTAATTGGAAAACATTTGGTTTGGTGGTTGCCGCCGCTCCTGTTCGTTGTTGTTGTCCGTGTGTGCGTGTGTTGATTTCTATTTGCTTTATCGCCAAATATTTTGTGATTTATTCAACGCGCCGCACCGCAGCATAATAAACCCTGCAATTGTTTCTGTTTCGGCTGCTCTGCTGCTCTGCGATTACATTTTCGCGGTCGTGTTCGTGTGCGCGCGCGTGTGTGTGTGTGTGTGTGTGTGTGTGCATCATTTAATTAGCAGCGAAATTGCATTTACAAAAATTCTGTGGAAATTCAACGAGCCAGCAAGCAGCAGGTAATAATTATATATATTTTAGTGCATGGCATGCCATAAATTCAAATACAATATCCACACACATACAGATACACTCAACTAGATTGCGAGGTGGTTTTGGAGGCAGGCAGTGCCGTGATTTGTTTGCATGCAGCCACAGCCAGAGCCACAGCCAGAGCCACATTGCCACAGAGCAACCAACTAACTAAGCAACTAACTAACGCTGACTAACTAATTAATTGATATTAAAGCTGCTGGCCGTCAGTCGGTTCATCGGTCCACTAGCTGATAAAGCACTCGTGCGCCCAAAGCGAACACAGACGCAAAGCCAAACGCAATTACAGTTAGCAAAGAACAAAAGCTCGTTATGCGAATACCAAATGCTGTTAAGCTGCACAGCAAAGGCAAAGGCAAAGGCAAAGGCAAGGCAACCCAAACACAAAGCACAGTTTACTTTTTTTTCTTTTCTTGCTTCCTACTTCCTTCTCATTCTATTTCAATTTCAGTTTCGTTTGCCGGCAACGACAAAAGCAAGCTGCGATCGTTAACAGAGCCGATTGCAGGTCACGTGCTTAACAGAGTTTCGAATGCACGATTGCTCTTCGCTTAACAGCGCTGTGGCGCTCGTGTCTCTCTCACGCACGATCGTTTGGCTCACGAGCTCAGCGCCAGCAGCAGCTCACCTTGTTGCTCCCACTCTCATTCGCTCGCTCTCGCTCCCGCTCGCACTGTCGCTCTTTCTTGGTCTGTGCTATTGCGTACACCGTTGCCATCTGTCTTAAGCTCTCGCCGACACTCTTTGTGTGCGCGTGTGTGTGTGTGTGTGTGTCTTGGTTGGAATTGCTTTGATTTCTTTCGCTTCAACAGTAGTGGGTCGCCGCTCTCGCTCTCCGACTGCTGTTTGCTCAGATTGTCGTTGCTGCCGCTGTTGCTGCCGCTGCTGTTGGCAGTGGCGATTGGCGTTGCCAAGTTCAGATACAGATACTGATATATACTCATACTCGCAGTCGTGCCCGTACTCGTACTCGTACTCGCACTCGCACTAGCACTCAATACTCACTTACTTGCTTCTCGTGTTGTGCGTTCGCCTCGCATTTGTATCCCGCAGATTGTTTCAGTTTTCTTTTCTTTTAGTATTTTTCGTATTGTTTTGTATATTCGTCGTATCGTCTCGTATCGCGTACCGCGCTGCGGCTTTGCAGCGCTCTCAGCGAAATCAGTTTGACGTTTTGCTTTGACAGGCAATCGTCGTCGTCGTCGTCGTCGTTGTCGTCGTTGTTGTTGTCGCGTCGCGTCGCTTCGGTCCGTGTGGATGTGGATCGAGATCTCCAAGTCGCAGTCACAACTCGCCGGTAGCCGCTGTCGCAGCGCAAGAACATTTTTTGCCCCCGTCGTACGAAACACAGCGAAGTACAAATAAAACAAAACCAAACGCAGTTGTAACCAAAATACAAGTATGAATTCGTGTGTGTGTGTGTGCGTGTATGTGTGTGTGCGTGTGCTGGTTCCATTGTGTGTGTACGCGCTTGTAAATTAGGCAACCATAATGTGAGCCAATTGTATCTCGCAGATACACAGTCTGTGTGTTATCGCTGGGCGCATTTGTGACGTCACGTCGCAATTTTTTGATTGCACTTCAGTAGCCGCTGCTGTTGCCTTTGCTGTTCTTATTGTTGTTGTCTCCACATCGGCCCCAGACTCAGCCTCAGCCTCAGCTTCAGCTTTGCCTGATGCTGTTATTATTCTTAATGCATTTAATTTAGTTATGCAGCTTTGTGCACACACACTGACAGACTCGCACACACACACACACACACACACACACTGACACACACTTTCAATATCTTGTGCGTCAACAACAACAAGCAGTTGCGCTGCGCTGCTGGCGCCGCTGCCTCCGTGCTATGAACGTGACCTCCGTGTATTAAAATAAATTCTAATTTGTGAAGAAAGAGCAACAACTACAACAACAACAACAACGAGTCGAGCGCACACACACACACACACAAAATGTTTTGTTATTGTTGTGACGATATTCCGCAAAGAAGTATTCGAGTATCTATGCACACACACAGCCATACATATATGAATCTGTGTGTGTAAAGTGTATGTGCCCATTGTTCATGTGTATTTGTTTAATTTATATCTAGAGTCTGATATAAATATTAAAATAAAAAATAAAATACCAGCCACAAACCAAAAGCAACACCAGCAACAACAACAACAACCAGCAACAACAACAACAACAACAACTTAACGACTACTTTTTGGTACGTCAACAGATAATGTATTGTACATACTTTAGTTTGTTATTTTAATTTTTTCTTTTTTTTCCCGCTGCTTTTTGTGTTGCCCATGTATCTTAATATGTTGTGACATTTACACAAAACACTTTCGAGCTACGAATTGCTGGTGAATAAGTAAGAATTTTTCAACTCACATGCACACACACGCACACGCACACATTTGTATCTATGCGGCACACACACAGATACTTGCCTTGAATTGTCGTCGAGTCTCGAAAAATAAAGCGAAGCGAAGTGACATAAAATGAAATGAAACAATAAAAAAATGAAGCACCAAAATGAAAAAGACATTAAAAAATTAAAATTAAAATTAAAAGCAAATTCGTTAGTTCGCCGCGCATATTTTCATGCGAGGGGCGTCGCGAACATTTTCGACATATACTATATATTTATACTATATATATGTAGCGCAATTACTTCGTCTCCATTTGTGTCTCTGGGTCTCGTGTCATCAACTGCTCTCTTCCTATAGACAGACAGGGCGAAGCAGCAGCCCATTAAAAGGCGCTCAGAGTATAGTGTATAGTATATAGTATAGTCGGGTGCCAGCACTTTAGACATAGCAATAGCCATCGCCATATAGCCATACAGTTATGGATCTATGGCCACAACCATACTGGTAAACAATGCAAAAATATCGCTTCGCCACTAACAACTTTGCAATTTGCGTTTCGATTGCGCTTCGATTGCGATTTCTCAGTTTCGTACACAAATTTTGACTTACGAAAATTAACCCATAGACAGATATCATTGCCTCCATATAAGTAGGCTGTGTAGTGACCCATTTTGGCGATTATCTAATAACTGAATTTTTTAGTATTGTATTTCGTTTTCGTTTTGGTTTTTTGTTTTTTTCATTTTCACTATCTATGCGATACGTTGTCTCCACAATCAGTGGCGGGGAGGCAGCCTATCTACCTCCCACCTCCCCCCCGCCCCCTTTGGGCGACCGCTTCTGAGCATTTCTTAATTAATTCTCAATTTTAACTGTTTATTAAAATTGAAATTGGTGCGACGCTGTGGCTGGTGCCGTTGCTATTGCCGCTATTGTTTGCAGCAAATCAAATCGAGCCGTGCCATTGCATACTGATTTCGATATACGCGCCGACTTCAATCCATTACATTCATTACATTACCCATCCACTTGTATCCAATATATATTGGAACGGCAACTCGAACATTTTGTAACTACAGTTATGCAAGCGAGCGCAGGCAGCAGCGTGCATGCTAAGCAGCCCCAAAACGACTCGTAGATACATCTGTATCTGTAGTTAGTACGAGTGGCCGTATATCATCGTATGCATATGATTGGGTCAGCCTAGACTTCGCTGCAGGGCATTCACAAATTCACGAATTCACAATGCGAACGTGAACGTGAATGCGAGCACGAGTACTCGAATCGTACGAGTTTCAAGATGCTCGCAATGGGCGACACTTTTGCCTTTATCTCTCAGTTTAGATCGCCATTTGAAATGCAAATTCCCAAGTGGCAAAGGAAAAGCTCTTTCAACAACAATGGCCAGCAAAACACAAGTACATGCGAGTACATCATATTCGTAAGTAGGTGAATACTTGCATCTGTACATCCATTATCATATTCAGACTTACATTCATTCCTAAGTAGGTGAATACTTGTATCTGTACATCCATTATCAAGCAGGGCTGCGATTAGTTGTTGGGTCTCATCTCATCTCAAGGGCAGTCTAAATCTATGTATAATTATGTGTGCGTGTGTGTGTGTGTGTGTTTTTGTGTGACGCACAAACTAAGAATGAGATTCACAGTGACCGGCGAAGGTCGAACACTCTAACCGCAACCCCAACACACCCAAAAACCAACCCAACTCAGCCAAGCGATCCCACGCAACAAACAATCTCAACCTCAGCTGACTGATTGCTTGCCATTTTCCTTTCCGGTAAATTTAAGCTACTAAATATAAGCATAAATTAATTAGCGGCGCATGCAAATAGACAAATTTCAATTTTTTATAATACGCTTAGCGCAAAATATGCAATTTTTTCCACCTAATTGTATACATATTTCATCTCTTCTTCAGACGGTGTAAAAATTCTTTAATTAATTTCAGTCGATTTCTTTCTCCCAAATTATTCTCTGCTCGTTCGAATCGCAATTTTATTGGTTGATTGTATTTTCATTTAATGATTATTTTTTGAAGACTCATAAATAAGAGTGCAACTCAATAGGCTTAAATAAATATTGTATTGTTCCCACGTCTATGGAATCGAATAGAAATAAAAATTAATTATGACAATTTGCAATTGAATATTGTGTTTATTATCTTGACTTCACTTCTGCGGAATCAAGTTGATAGCTGCCACATGTTGACTCCAAATCAGACATAATAAAATTTAAGCTCAGTTGAAATTGTTAAATAAATACTCGAATTGAGCTTTGCCGTAAATAAAAGATTGCTATGATAAAATGCTTTGTTTAATTGTTTTCTTTTTTGTATGCATATAAATCGTAATGGAAAATAACTTTTGATGTCTTGTTTACAGTCGTCGAATAGATTAACAATTGAGTAGTTTATTATTCGCTCATGTTATTTATTGCCTTTCATTTTCATATTTAATTCCCAGCAGAATTAATACATTTATTGATGAACAATCGAATCGAAGACAAAACTGATCCGGAACACGGTTCACGTTATTCCTATAATCAGATTTTATTAATACAAAAAGCAGCTTTATTTTTGATTAAAAAATATGCGAGGGGAGCGAAAATTAATAACGATAAAAAATCTAATTAAATTCTCATTAATAACCAGATGAGCTTTAAATCGTAATTTACGGCCTTTCTTTAATGCGATTAATAATTTACAATTTAAATTAATTAATATGCCGATGCACTTGCATTGAACCCAGACCCGAGCAGATCAAATATTTTGCCCTCAATATTAAAGCTGATGTTGTTGAGCTAATGTCAATACATTAATTAAATAGTGTGCACTTTAAATAAGTATTGGTTATGGCCGGCATACGGATGGGAAAACTGAAATTATCTATTTCAGGCACAGCATATAAATGGCACAATTAACGAAGAAGGATGCGCACGTTAAGTATACGACCAGTTGATGCCCTCTAGTGGGCAGCTTGCTAAATCAATTATTCAGACATTGATTCGTGTCTAGCTCAAATTATAAACAGGCCTCTAAATTATATAGAGACAACAAAGTATATATATGAGCTACTACAGGGTATGTCTGTGATGTTACATATATGTGCATGCCTTAATTATACCCTTTTCGAACCGCTTTAATGGGTAGCAGCTATAAAGAGTGCTACAATGTGCATGCACAGCTATAATTCAAACAACGCATATACAATGAACGTGCATGTATCGTACAGATACTTTACTAGCTTCTATCGATGGATATAGACAGATATTCGTCTATATGTACTGTATCTGTAGCTGTGGCTGTGGCTGGGTATAAACAATTGAAAAACGCAGCGCGCAGCAGCTGCAAAACATCAGTTGGCAAAAACTATTAGATACAAAATTGCTCGGGCTGCGTTTCGCTGTGCGTTTCGCTGGTTTCTTTGTCAGCGTTGCCGCTGCTCGGTTGCCAAGTTGCCACAAATATGGATATGGATATGGCCCCCTGTCGCTCTACATGGCGATGCCTGGCTGCGGCTCTCCATACATGATGTAGATACGACTCTATATATACACATCATACATAGACTTTAATTTATATACACACACGCTCTCAACCCACCTGATGATGCTATTATACAAATACCTACTACCACCTGCATACTAATAACGTGCATGGCATTCCATATGCCCACCTTGGCAGCACCATCGTGACTATCAAGACGGTCCTGCTGCAATGCTCCCCCCTCTGCCCCCTTTGCCCCCTCTGCCCACCTGCTGTGGCACTAATAGAATTTGGTGCTGCTGAAGCTGATGTGATTAGTTTTTAGTTGCATAACATGGGGCGGGCGACCAGGCGACGTGTGTCCTTGCTTGCTTGCTTGCTTGCCACTTGCCACTTGAAGGCTGCACATAAATTGTGTTTGCTCTTATAGTATTTATTTGCAACTTAAAAGAGCAAAAAGGCGAACGGCAAAATTCATTAATTTTCTTTTAATAGTTATGGTTGTGCTAAAAATACATATTTTGTTTAAACACCCAGCCAGCGAGAGATTCTGTCTATATCCATACAGATTATATATGTACGATATTGTAGTCGATCTCTCTCGCAGCATTGGAATTGCCTTTCCATTGTCTCGCTGTGCTCCCCCACCTCGTTGTTGCTGCTGCAGCTGCTGCTGCTGTTGACGCTGCCTGTCTAGTTTGTGTCTTGTTGTGACGCCTTTGTTTCTTGGCCAACAATGCGAGCAGGCATAAACACAAACACAGAACACAAAAACCTGGCGGAGCGACAGACGGAATGGTAGTGAAAGCGACGTCAACAAGTGGCTCTAAATGGTACGTGTCCTTTGCGGACAAAGCGACGCGAAGACAGACTGAGTGAGAGCGACTGTATATCCCTTTGGCAAGTCAATCAACGTCGTGCATTGCCTGCTTCCAATCAAGTGCAGGATATAAAGCAACAGCGTCTCGCATTTCCACTCGATGCTACAAAAGCGTCTCCCCTTTCACCCATCGCCATCGCAATATAGTATGTGAGGCTTATTCAAGAATTTTCTTCCTGCCACCCTCCAGACAGTCAGACAGACGGACGGATGGAGAGACTGTAAGACAGACAGACAAAACTCGAGCACGAGCCGTGCGTTGTGCGAATATTTCGAAAAAGAAAAAAAAAAACAAAAAAAAATTTGAAATAGGTCGACGTTGGAGCCCATTGCTAATCTAAAGTGTTTTTTTGCTCCCATATCAGTTGATTTGCTTCTTTCGTTTTCGTTCAAGTTTTATCTAAATATTTAAAATTGGTTTCGCACCGTTGATGAGGCATATGGTATTTCTATTTGTGTCGCCGATAATAAAGCAAACGTCAAGGCGACGTCACAGCCACAAAGCCATTAAACAAAACCATAAACATCGCACAGCCAAACGGCAAACGGCAAACTGCAAACAAACTTGGCATAAGCATTAAATATAAAATACTGCCCGACTACTCACTCGACTCACTTGACCATTCAAATCCCACTCATAGTGCCATCTCAATTCCACGAATGCCACTCGGACGTAAAAAGGGACATTTCCCTTAGCTATTACATTTGCCGGGCAAAAACTTTGCACAACAAAAACCCTTGAAAACAGTTCAATTAACTGGGCCCAAAGACAGTCGGTCGCTTGCACTTGCCTTGAATATGTTTTCCTCTTGGTGCACTACCTATGGACATGTATATATATAGTATACTATATGTATTTGTGCAGGTTACTCACGTAGCTCGACTTGCGAATGACAATGCCAATACTCCTACCTTGGCTTCAATAATCATTGCCAATATTGGGCTTTTTATGAATTTATTGCCGCTGACAACTTTGGCAATTTTTTAATTGTCTTTTATGTGCGGCTCAATGAAACCGCCTCTACTTACCATACATACTTATCAGTATCCCATAATAATCGTAATCGTAATAACTATAAAAGGTCAACAGAAGTTCGATTCGCATTCTCTGATTGCATTCAAAATACAAGTATGCGATTCGAAATATTTCAAAGAAACTTACTCAAATGAAATAGAAATGTTTCAAGAATGTGCCCGATTAGGTTACACGAATTTCTAATAAGGTATGCACTCCGTGATAAGGAAACGGCATTCAAAATAACTTCTTGATGTACCTTGTACTTCAGTTCGCCAAGTGACTCGAACTTGTTCTTCCTCTAAGTAGATAAAAAGCTGTTGTAGCTCATCAAGACCAAGTAACCAAAAAAAAAACCGAAAAAGGAAAAATACAAATTAATAATAACTTGAGACATTGAAAATCGATCGCTCAATGCTTTCTGCCGACTATTGTTAAGGGCGCAGATTGCAAAATTTCAATTCACTCAGGAACTAAGACACTTTTACCCATTAATCTAACAGCAAGGGACATAGATACATAAAGCAGAATATATACGTACTGTAAATTAAATGTTTATGAACATGATTGGGGTGCCATGTTATTTATAACCATAAATTAGTATGCAAAAATTACAAAAAATATGTTTTTAAATCAAGGGAAATTTGCGTAAACAATTTAAATTTGGTTTCTTCGCATGTTATTGCAATTTCAACAAAAATATATGTGTTCCGAGAAACCAGATTAACTGGAAGCGAGACGATGTACATCGTTTTGACTGGATATGTTTTGGAGAATTATCAGATCAGATACTCATAAACACACCATTGATCAATTGATTTAGTCAATTTGCAATGATTTATGATGATAATAGTGGTGTGTTGCTAAAGTTAATTGTTTGTTGCTTAAGCTGTTAACCTAGCAGTCTCAAACTGGTTTCTAGGGTCTAAATTCCAGCCGATTGCTAGATTAGTGATTGACCCGCTTCAATGCAGACGACAGCAATAGAGGTCAATCATTTACTTGCTGTCATAACGAAAGTGCAAAGGTTCTCATTGAGTGACTATTCATGATGTTCTGACTCTTTTTTGTATTTTTGTTTCTTTTTAGGCACTCGAGATGTAAGAGGGCAGTCGGGCAATCAGCAAATCGATAGATTGCCGCTTGACGTGCACACCCAAAAAATGTTTCAATTATGTTACCCACAACAACCGCAGAACCACAGCAGCAACAACATCAGCATCAGCGCAATAGACGCAGCATTGGCCATGCCACAAGCCGCCGCTTAAGCAATAGCAACAGCGACAGCAACAGTAGCAGGAACAGCATTGAACATCAGTCGGCAGCTCGATTGAAACTCAAGAACCAAACCAAACAGCGACCAAAACCAAACCGAAACCGACAACAAATTAGCATAGCCATAGCAACAACAGAACAGCAGCAACAACAACATCATCATCATGGGATGCTCGACAAGCGCGTTGCACAATTCATCGTCGACCTCAGCAGCGCCGGGCGTTGCAGTGGGCGTGGGGGTGGGCGGCGGTGGTCCGAATGCCCCCTTGCCCCTGGATGCCAATGAAAAGGATGGCAGTCTGCTGTTCTGCATCAAGTTGCGTCGCAGCCGCATGCGCCGCTGCAGCTGCGGCGCCGTCACGTTGCAGAATCAGAACGGCGACGGCAGCACCGGCAGCGCCACCTGCGGCGACAACATAATGTGCAACCAGGTGCTGCTAAATCCACAGCAGACCAAGAACGAGTCCGACTACGAGAAGGTGAGTGTGCCACCGGGTGCCGGGTGAATTCGCTGCCCTGATAAATTCATTCCACGCACCCAAGCACCCACCGCTGACCAACCGCAACTAACCGCTTCTCTTAATCTTCGCCCGCAGCTCAGCACTGGCAAAAAGGACTCCATTGTGACTGTGGCAGCTCTGGGCAACTTCACCCACAGCGTTGTGCGTCGGGCGACTGGCACTGGCAGTAAGTAGCTCCGAAATAACAATAGAATATGCAATTGTACAAAAACTAATATGTGTGAGGGTGGGGAACGCGGGGTCGTCGCTTTTGAATTCCAAATGCATAGAGGGCTTAAGGAGCGCAATTTCAGCAAGGCAAAATTCTATGCATTCGCTACAATGGCAAATCTTCAAAAGAGTGCGGAATTATAAAAATAGAGCTTAAAGTAACGAGAGCACAAACTAATTCTTATTAGTAATAATAGGGAGTAAAAGATAAAATTCAATTTACTAGTCGTATAAAAATTATGTATAAATAAATCGCTTATTTATCAACTATGCATTCGCTACAATGGCAAATCTTCAAAAGAGCACGGAATTATAAAAATAGAGCTTAAAGTAACGAGAGCATAAACTAATTCTTATTAGTAATAATAGGGAGTAATAGATAAAATTCAATTTACTAGTCGTATAAAAATTCATTATAAATAGTAAGCTGAACTCATCATTTATCACTCCATGCAAAAGTTCATTAGGTAATTACTAGATTTTATCCACAAATCAATAAGATATAAATTAGTTCATATAATAGTTATTCTGTAACTAGTCGAAATACATCTCAATAAAAATGGAATTTATTTCTTATCGTAGCTAAAAACGAAATTATGATTTATAAAAATACTGAAGTGTTTAATGTGACATTTACAATAAATTAGTTCATGTTTCAATTAATCATGAAGTTGATTAATCACTAAAAATGCAGATAAAACTAGAATTGATGCTTAACTGCAGCTAATTTCAAAGAAATTCTGAATCCTACAAAATCGGAAGATATTCTATTAAAATATAATGTAAATGCATTTTTAAGTATTTGACTAAACAGTTCATTTAGTGGCTACTTCTTCCACAAGTCAGCAAAACATAAATTAGTCCATCTATTACCTAGTTATTAACTGCAAATCAAAATAGAATTGATTTTAAATTGAAGTTAAACATGCATAAAACTTAAAACTCAGCTAAAATTTTAATGAAATTGTGAATTATAAGAAATCTGAAATATTTTTTTTAAGTACTTTAAATGTGTTTGTTTATATTTGATATAGCAGTTTATTAAATGACTACTTTATGTCTTTCCAAATCACTGAAATATAAATGTGTTCATGTTTGAATCAATCATGAAGTTGGCTAGCTCTAAAAATGCAAATATATTAGAATTGAGTTTTAACTGCAGTTTAAACTACATAAGCTCGACTTTAAAATAATTCTGAATCATGCAAATCTGAAGACATTATCCCATTTGATAAACAGTTTATTAGATTCTGCCACAAATCACAAATCAAATAAAAGCATTTATTTTGTTAATTAAACATGCTGGAGCATGCAAATAAAAGTAGAAGCAATTTTGAATGCCATAAGTCGAGTAAGATGAATTTCAAAGAACTACTGAATCATTAAATACGAAATCTTTATCACAACGCGAGAACATTTCGTGCGTAATTCGATCTCACAGCTGGAAAGGGCATCAACACTTCGATGTGGGGATGGTGCGAATGCGATTAAAGTTAAGGGCAGCTGCAAGGGGCGGAGGTAATACGATCTGTGACAAGTCAGCTGGCGCTAGCGCTGGGTTTCTGCTGCCCAAGTGCAGCTGTTTTGTGTCGACTCCAATTAACGGCTTGCCCGGAGCTTCGGGCCTCTGAGCTTCACATATCAATGGTGCGGGAGACGCAGACGCAGACAGTAGCAACAGCCGTCACAGCTGCAGTCCACAAAGAGAGAGAGAGAGCGAAGTGTGTGTGTGTGCGAGAGGGAGAGAGCGCGATTATCAGTGCGCTTTACTTCGGCCGAAACTTGATCGCGCTCAACGATGACTGAGAGAGAGCGGCGTTTATCGTCTGCACTCTACCGTTCTCTCGCTCTCCCGCGCACTCTCTCTCTCTCCTGTGCACTGTGCGACTGTCGTCTGGCTCCGTCGCAGCCCCCCCTCGCCCCCCTCGCAGCCAATGGATCGCACTTCAAAGCTCGCACTCGCACTCGCACTCGGGCAACAGCTGCTCGCCATTTATGGAGTCAGTTGCTTTGAATTGGTTCGTCGTGTCGGTCGTTAAACGCTTTCGTAACGGGACGCTTATACGGTGCGGTGCGTCTTGCTGCTGCCGTGCACAAATACACTACACCAACAATAATAATAATAATAATAATAATACATAATAATAATAAAATAATAAAGAAAACAGACAAACAATACGCGACACACGGACGCAAACAGTTTTCGACTGTCGACAAGTCGACGACTGGCGCGCGTTATGCAAATCCAAAACGCAGAAGGTGAAGGCGTTTAAATTCAAATTTACATTCAGATTTCGATTCCAATTCAACAGCACAGCAGCCCCACAACAATTTCAGCTAGTAGGAGATACACAAGTGCAGGGGGCGCGATTCGCGGGCGTGTCTCTCCATCGACAACAAGTCGCCAACGGCGGCTGTTCTACTCGCTGTTGCAGTGGCCTAATGCGACGCCACACACAAATTTGGCAAGAAAATCCGTGCGAGTGACTGCAACGTGTATTAGCCAGGGCCAACCAGTTGAGAACCAAAATCGAACGCAATTAAAACTTATGACACCAGCAACAACAACAGCAACAGCGACGCACTGCGATTGTGTGGCACATATGAAAAGTATCTGAAAGATCGCTGCAATTGGCAAGCGAGTGTGTGTGTGAGTGTGTGGAAAAAAACAGCTCGGCGCCGCATAGCGAGCCAAAAAAATACAACAACAAATATCAAAAAAAAAAAAAAAAAAAAAACGAATACAAAAAAATAGCAACAATTTATACACAATATCGAAAAGTGTTAAAATTCAAAATAAACTTCACAACTAAGTGTGCCAACCACAACAACAACTGTAACTCAGGCGACTAGAAGCTACAAGCTACAAGCTTCAAGCGTATAGAATTAGATTTGTCTAGCGATCCGCAGGTGTATGTATCTGTAGCCGTATCCGTATCTAGGCATGTATTGTGCGCGCGTAGTACGTATCTGTATCTGTATCTGTATCTGTATCGGGTTGGAAGTGCGTTTTCATTCTTGAATTTGGTGAAGTGTTTGCCAACTGCCAACTGCATTGGCGTTCGCCAAATGTGTGCAAAACTGCCTCATTAACATGTTTGGCGCTGTCAAACAAATGTGCAAGCCACGAGAGGCTAACGGCTAACGACCCATCGCGCTGCCCATAATGCAAACAACAACTAATGAGAACGACCCACAACAACAGATCGTCACACACGTACATATAGTATATAAAATATACTACAAGTTTGTTATTCACACGACATACTAGACTGTTGTTATTTTCAGTCATTCGTAGTCGGTTTATATTAATTTTTACTTACCGATAAAAAAGATTCACATGACAATCTGGTTTGTGCTACACGCGACTGCGACGATCTACACACACACACACACTCACACATGCACACACAGAAATAGTAATACACACACACACCTGTAGAGGGCGCCATCTGTGTGCGACGATGAGAGCGTTGCCAGAGCGTGCGAATTACGAACGATCGACAACGACATCGACGGCAATCAGCGTGCGCTTTAAACAATAACAAAAAGCAGCAAAAGCAGCGAAAAAAGAGAACAAAAAATAGCGTTCAAGGGGCACCCACGCAACGGCGCCAAAACATCAATCAAAGCAAAATACACAAAAGCAACAGCAATGCAAACCAACAAGAGAAATGAAAACAAAACATTAAACAAACTGAAACACACAAAGAACAGCTGTCAAACAAGGCGTCGAAGATTTAATACCCTTTTTTTATAGAACTATTAATTAAATTACAACATCAATCATAGGGCAATTTCCACTGAGTATGCGCAGAATGCAGTTAAGCTATTAAACCAATGAAAATCCATTAATTAAATTGCTTTCTCAACGAGTTGGCCATTTTATCAGTAAAACGAATAAAGCCATTGAAGCTCATTAGGCTTTTGAATATTCATGTAAAATTATTTAAATATCTTTGAGCTATGGAAATATAGATTGTATAATTAGAAATTATGCACACAAATAGAATTTTAGTTATAAAAAAAAGTCTGCTCAAATTTTTGAATATTTATTATGATAAGTATAGTTTATTACATACCTGTATCTCTCTCTTTTGAAACACTTCACACCTGCCGAACGAATTGAAAGACTCTGCGCGAAAAGAGTATTGTGAAGTGCATCGATGCCAAATGGCAAAATGAGGCTGTCGATTAATTATGTGCGCCTAATCCCCGCCTGCCAGCAACTGCCACAGTCAGGTGTCAAGTGCCAAGTAGCAAGTGGCAAGCACAGTTTGTGCTGCAGTTTATCAGTGTTTAACATTAATTACGCGTTTGAATGAAAAAACCCGAGCTGGGAAAACAGAATTTAAAATTCGCAAGCAAATGGGGGAAATCAAAATCGAAATCGGAAACGCAAACGAAATAGAAATTGAAATCCATTGAATGGTGATTGCAGCCTTTGAAGTAGTTGACATAAATCGATTCTTATGCCCACAAGTTGTCGCATTAAAATTCAATTTTGCGGCTTTACAGGCTCAGTCGCAGTAGTAAGAGTTGTAGCAGCAGTACTAGAAGCAGGTCGTCCTCCGCCCTGCCCGAAAGCCACGTGAAGCTATTCACAAATATTGCGAGTCGCAAAGATTAGATTAAAGAGCAGTCGGGCCGAACTGTCCGCTAATGTCAATATGGCGACACTGGACTTGGCGACATGTCCATGCCCACTATCAACTATCAACGGTGATGATCGTCGTTAGATAAGTAATGCCTCGGGGGCAAGTTTCGCATTTCGCATTTCGGGCTCGGACGTAACGTGAGCAACGTGCCCATATACCAACTAGGTAGTATTCTAACCGACCCACTCTCCCACTCTCTCTCTCTCTCTCTCAGTCACTAAAGGTATTACCTATATAGGTAGATGTAGATTGTGCACGCGTTTTGTTTTCTACTTGATTATTTATATTTATTTGTTGCTCTATCTGTGTGTAGTCTATTTAAGTGTGTGCGCCAGCGCCATTCTTTATGAAAACGCATTATGCGCCTGTGTTTCAGTTCAGTTCAGTATCCGTATCTCGATGTGTGCGGGGCCTAAACATCTGAATACTATGAGCAAACTCGCCTGATATTATCTTATCAAAAATTAATTGGTTGTCATGACAACGGCCCAAGGCGCAAAAGACACTCCCGGTAACCGGCTGACCGGCTGATGCCAATTCCACAATGCTCTGCAACAGCATTAGGACAACGCTGATATTGTTTATTAAACATTATTTACAAGCAATAGATTGTGCAGTGATATAGAAGAGTTTATAAAATTGCTTTTATTATAGGCATATATTTGAACAATTTGTGTAAACAGTTCCAACATAAGATTTATATTCGTATACGCGTTGCGTTCTGATAATTAATTTGATTTTAACACTCAATCAATCGGAAATCTTTGGCTTGTATTAACCGGAAATTGTCAGTGCACATTATTGTTGAAATAAATATTTTGCAAGTTTGTAACATCCGCTCCGGATGTTAATTCCTGTCAAAAATCACGTCTTACAAATAATTAGTGCTGTTGTAAATATTGATTTGACAAATAATTCGAATTATGTACTATTTGAGCATGTACAATAAAGAAATCTTTTTGTACAACTCACAAATTCATCGAACATCATAAATATGTAAGCGCGTTAGAAAATTTCTAACAAAATTCAATGAATTGCAACTCCCCAAAGCTGCAAGCTACACATTATTGAATTTCTTGGAACTTTAACGTAGCCTTAGGTCAAAATTCTGTGAAAATTATTTTACGATACTTTTATAATTGGCTTCCTTTCATCCAGCCAAACGGTATAAATTAAGCAGTTGGCTTGTACTTCTGAAACAATCTTTGTTTAACAAGTTTGTGTTGTTTCTTCATTTATTAACTCAAAGACTTTTGCCCATAAATTTGTGAGCATACTCTTACTTCGAGGCATTTAAAGCTCACAATTTAGTTGGACACCAAACAGGAGTAAAACTGCAGCTATAAAACTGAATGAACTTTGTGTTATTAAAGAAAACATCTGGCTGCAATTTGAAGCTTATGTTTGTAATGAGAGAAGAGCAGTTGCTGCTGTGTCCAAAGGGCCGACTGTTTGCAGTGTAGCGCACAGTGCGGTCGCTTGTGGCTTCAGAATCCGTGCGAGAATTATCATCTGGCAAACAGTTTTTCATAACGGATTAGTGCGGACGTTCTGTTCTGTTCTGTTCTGTTCTGGTCTAGTCTGTTCTGTACTCTCCAGTTGGCATTTGGCTCGTTGTTGCTACGCATTCATAATTTCACTTTGAATAAGTACAATTTGAATTTCATTAAAGTTTCGCTCGTTTCGCAGTTTGTTTGCTTGTTTGTTTGTTTGTTTGTTTGGTACAAGCAAACTGAAGTCGTTTTTCAACTGTAATTGTGAATGCGAATGTGAATGTGAATGTGAATGAAACGGTAACGGTAACCATAACCGTGCTCCTGTTTGTCGAGTAGTTAAATTTTAATATAGCCTGCAGTGTTTGCACAGTGTTGTGGCCATGTTGCATACTCGTAAATAAGCCAAGTGCTAATCGATCAAAATCAAGCGCACCTTCAACTCAATTCCACTTCGAAGCCAGCCAGGCAGCCAGGCAGCTAGACCTGCAACCCGCCAACAACTCACATCCACAATCCACACTGCCAACTTGTGTACACTCTACACACTAATGAGCCAATAACTGTTGCCAGTCTGTGAGTGTGTGTGTGTGTGCTGTGTGTGCTGTGTGTGCTGTGTGTGTCCGTGTGTAACATGAGCCTTAATGTGAGCAAGTGTTGTAAGTATTTGCAGCCAGGCGCCACTTCTGGCCACCCAATCCCCATTCCCTCCTCCTCGAGACGCTTTAAGTTTAAGACGCAAGTTTAAGTGTGTGTGTGTGTGCGCGCTCCAAATAGTTGTCGTTGGCAGTAAATGTTTGAGAATCAACTGCAGAATTAAACATGGCCACAGAGCACAAGTATCTGAAGCGAGGCGACAACAACCAAAACCAAAACCAAAACCAAAACCAAACCCTGTTGCTTGTCGACGTCAGTGGTCGGCTGCTGCTGCTGCTGCTGCTGCGGCGGCTTTTATCTAAACAATTTATCGATTTTCGTTTAGATTACAACGCGCGTACCGCTAGCCAGTGAAACCGAGGCAAGCGGACGCTAGCAACGATAAGATACACACTGGCCCAGCCATCCAGCCAGCCAGCCTGTATTTATTTGAATATACGCAAATATTTTCTCTATATAAGTTGTACATAAATATGGCAGACGCGTATGTATTCGCATATTGGGTGTATATAAATATAAGTACGAGTATGATATGAGTAGGAGTGCGAGTGCGAGTGTGAGTACGAATGCGAGTACTCGTCGTAGTACTCGCTATTCAGTTCCGCATGTTTATGTTTCAGGGCTATTTTTGTTCATAAATACGCATAGATAGAGCGACGCATGGACGGACGGACGGACGTAGTTATGCATGTGGAGCAGGTTATCATTACGCACTAATTGTCTGAAATCAATGCCACAGCAGATAAACAGCCGGTCAACAACAACCACAACAACAACAACAACATAAATGACAAATTAACATGGTGCCACGAAAATAATCAAAAGCGATAATTATGTTGAATATTTGTAGTTAATTTGCAAAGTCAGCGAAAATATCAAGACACAAACAACAACAAAAACAAAGCAGCACAACAACAAAACTCGAGCAAAACAATAAAAAGAGAGAACTACAAAAAAGGCGAACAATGATTATATCGAGCCCCAGCCAGCCAGCAAACCTGTCTGGCACTGGGACGACGACGTCGTCGTCGTCGTCGACGGCCCACATGAGTGAAGAAAGCGTCGAAAGTGATTGCAATTGTGTTGTGGGGGCAAGTGCGGGGGCGGTGGCGACGGCGGTGGCGGGCGCTAGTGCGACGGCTCTAATGATGGGCAGGGCGGCCAGACAAATGCAAACGCCAGCCATGGAGGCAGATACATCAACATCAACATCAACAACAACAACAACAACAGCGACGACAGCGACAACAACAACTATAACAAGCAGAGCTTCATTAACGCGTCCGGCCTCCGAGTCCGAGCTGCTTGTGGGTAAGCCGATTGTCTGGAAGTGTGTGTGAGGGGCGGGGCGGGGGCGTGGGCGTGATGATGATGATGGGTAGCTGGAGATGGAGATGGAGATGGAAACGTGCGTGTGCCTGTTATAAAGTGTTTTAGAAATGCCAACGCTTATAATTAAATAAAACGTGCGACTAGCGTAATGAATGCTTGGCTCGTGTCTGCCTGTGAGTGTTGTGAGTGTTTTGCTGGTGTGCGTGCGGCCATTTGCCGAAGGCGACCGAAAAGTATGCAACACTTTTCACGCAACGCACACACAAATGTAGCATGCTTTTCAGCGCAACAATTTGCTGCACAATTTCGCACAAATTAACCGAACTTTTCTCTCTCCTTGCAGGCACTGGAACATCGGGCACCAGCTCATCCGGTGGCGGTCGTCCTGGTCACCGCAAATCCTCGCTGGCTCTGGCACTCACGCCCGAGGATGAGCCAATGGATGTCTATACGGTAAGTGCGAATGCCTCTCAATTTGCGGTTGCGTTGCCAATGCTGATGCCAATGCTGATGCCGATGATGCTGATGAAGTGTGCTTTGGGCGTCATTATTTTTTGGTGTGCTTCTTCTGGCCCTGGGCCGTTGTTGGTCGGGGCAGCGCGCACATGTGTGTTACGTCTTTGATAAGAAAGATATCTTATCAGCGAGCTCATAGCTCGTTATGTGATGGCAGCTCTCGCCCAACAACAATTATTTTCCTTTTTTTTTTGTTTTTGAATTTGTTTTCTTTCTATTTTTTTACATTTGACTTGGCTGCGCTTCTTTAAATAGCCGCTCATTTACACCGATGAGTGTGCGTGTGTGTGTGTGTGTGTGTGTGTGTGAAGAGAGCGCAACACTTGGGAGCGTGTTTATTGAGTCGCGCATAAACAATGCGCGGCCAGAGAAATCAAATCAATTAACATTGAAGGTGGGAAATCAAAAAGTAAAGAAATAGATTAACCCGCCGCTTTGTCAGCCAGCCAGCGAGCTGTCGACTGCCAATTGACTCAGTCAGTCATTCATTCGCAGTCGCAGTCGCAAAACCTGTGAAAAATATTCAATTCGATTTCTAGACATATTCGTACTTATACATAACTCACGACACGGCTGACAACAACAACCACAACAACAACAGCGTCTTGTGTCCCATATTCCCCAAACTGGATTTATTTCATCAACTGATTTCAGTGGAAAATCTTGTGGACCACACAAAATAAAATGGCTTACGCAAACACGCTGGCATTGTTGTTGTTGCTGGATTAGAAGGACATTTTGATTATAGTCGATTGACAACAACGACAACGACAACAACGACAACGAAGTCAAGTGTTATTAGTACTGTTCAAAGTGAAGTAGCTCGAGTGAGTGTGTGAGTGTGAGTGAGACTGAGTGTTATTGTATAATTAGCAGAATGCGCAATTGTTTGCCAAAAATTGCGAGTGTTTTTCGCAGTAAATCGTCGTCGGCGGCTGCCCATTCAAATGAATCGGACGGAGAGTCTGATACTGATCGCTATATCGTAGCAACCACAACAACAGCGGCAACAACGTCGACGACGACAACAGCAGCAGCCAGAAGGGAATCTGATCAACTGCTCGATAATGCCAATAAAAAGCCGCAACAGCAACAACGATCGCCAGCCAAAGCGACGACAACGACGACGCTGCTCGCTGATGACGTCGATAAGAACCGGCTGATAAGCGCTGTTAGCTCAACTAATTCCAATTCTAATGGCCTGGATTTGGAGCCAAGTCACAAGCAGAGCAGAAACTCAACGGCGACGACAAATGGCAGCATCCGGCAAAAGCTGGCAGTGCACAGTGACAAGCATTTGGACACGGAAATGAAGGTACCTGGCGTTGAAATTTCATTAGCAACGCCTCCGCCACCGCCTCCGCCAGCAATGGCAATGCCATCACATGGCCGAGTGAGCAACTCCAGCAAAACGCCCGAGCAGATGGAGCTGGAGTATGAGGCGAATGTGGCAGCGGAGCGTGGGGACGTAATGACGCCGTTGCCACGCGACCCAAGGCCACAGGGAATGTCCTTCGTGGCAGGAGCAGGAGCTGTAGGTGGAAGCGGCGGTGTTGGACGCAATATGCAGCCGGAAATAGTCGAGGCCATACGCAATCTGGACGCACAGGCATTACGCCTGAACAATCTCACACTGGAAGATAGATGTCAGCTGACACAGCGGCAGGAAAACAAACCGGATGATGACTCAGATTACGTGGTCCTGCGACGTCCACAGAAGCATCACACATTCGATCGCCAGTGTCACAGTTTGTACGAGCGACGCCTCCACAAGGGACCCAAGCTTCATCTTTGGGTGGGCAACGGCAAGAAGCCGTCGCCGCAAAGTGACGATGACGAGTTGAAAACGTTTCAGGTATTGATGACAGGGCTTTCTGGTAATTAGGACAGCTTGACAGGCTCCATAAAGTATCGTCTCATTTTATTTATGATTCGAACTGCTGATAGGCCACGCAGATAGTCCGGCAAGACAGCAAAGAGGGAACTTCAAGTTCAACAACAGCTAAATATTATCGGAGTCATTCTCGATTCCCATTTCCGTGAACGTTACGTTTACGAAATGTGGGTTGATTGATCTTCCGTCATTTCGTAAATCGTCAAAGTCTTGCGATACATTTGTCATTACAATTGAACAAATTGACGAATTGCTTACGAATACTCTAAATATACCTTTATGAATATGTCATCGATACAATGGGGGAATGTCCAAGCATTGCTTGAATGGTATTAATTTCTGGAATTACAATTGGAAGTTATTTTAAAAACTTTGAATTTAATTTAAAATTCAACGGTTACAACAAAGACAAGTTTCTTAGAAATGTATGATGTTGTTGAAAATTTATAATTTGAATATTTGCGAATCTTCAGAAATATGCAATCTTCCAGAAATATAGATTGGTCACTTTATTCGACATTATAAGGGCAGGGCATATAAGAAACTGAACGGTAAAAAATTTTACACAGCAAGAAAAACTACGTTATCAAAACAAGAATAAAGTTCGTAAATTTGACAATATTTCGGTCTTACAAAAAATTTAATTTAAAAAGATTTATTTTTGAAAACATTCTTAAAACAATCATGTTGAATTTAAATTTGTTTTAAATTAAAAGATGTAAGTCTTATATCGAAAAATTGTCACTTTTAAGTATTTTGTTTTGTTTTCCACAATATGAGCGGTAAAAATATAAATAAAACTCTTTCGTATCAGAATTTTTAATATAGGCAAACGTTGTAATTTCCTTAGTAGTCCTTTTTAACCCAAAGTCTGATGTTGTCGCTGTAAAAAAATATATTTTTTTTTGTTGCATATCATTTGTATGATTAAACAATGACTTGCGAATGTGATTTTGGTTAAAGGCTGCTGGAATTTAATAATGTTTTGCGTACGATAAGCAAACATTCAATTATTCATATGTTTGGCATCTAGAAATTAATAACAAGAGCCTTCATATATATTTCAGTAGGTTGTAAATTGAGAATTTTTATTTAAAATTCAGTCTCTCTCTCTCGAAAAGCTCTTGCTTCCAGGTCATAAAGTTTAATGCTCTCGCAAAATACACGTATAGACAATGTTTATGTGCAGCTAATGGCAATTTTGATTTATGCTTTGAATAAGTACTGATGCGATGATGCTCGGTTTACGATTATCGATTTTCAAATCAACGATTAGCATTTGTAATTGGGAAAAGGCGGTTATAAATAGTTTTGAATATGGGTTTCTTTTGATGTCAGCTTGTTTTCCATTACCGAATTGACACACATCACGCTTACGCAGCCGTATATTATCCAGTCTACAGTCTACAGTCTCCAGCAGCCAGTGAGGTGTGTGTGTTTCGGGTGTGTGTTGTGCGTTGTGCGTGTGTGTGCATAAAATCCCCGATTTTCACATATCGCATTTATTCATACGAGCATAATAAATCTGTAGGCCAAGTCACCAATACGGCAAATGGCACCCCAGCAATTTTCTGTCGGGGCGCAAGCAATTTTATTTTAATTTATCATCATTTGAGCGACACACAAATACACACACACACGCATACACACACACACGCAAAGAGTGAACAGCCTCATACACTCGTAAACTGACACGACACAGACAGAAGCCGGAGTTAAGCCCTCTTATTTTGATGGCAAAGCCAGAGCGCTGTAGATTTTTATTAAATTTTACACGTTGTTTCACCTGCTCTCGCTCCTTCTCTTGCTCACCTTGCTTGTTTTGACTTGTTTTGCAGCGAAATCTCATGGACTTGAAATATCCAACCGTGCTACCACCGAATCCTCAACTTAAGGTAAGCTGACACGTGCCACCCAACATCCCAACAGCCCGACATCCCTCTATATGAACAAGACTTTGCCTTGATGGCTTTCCTGTCCAATTTGACTAATGTCGATGCGAATGTCAATTCATTCGTTGCAGGCGCTTTTAGTTTTTCACAAATCGGATAGCATCTGCGAAGTGGTCACCTTGGCCTGTCAGCGCCATCAATTGGACGTAACGCTGGTCAAATCCAAGGAGGAGGCACTGGACACTCTGCAGAAGTCGTATGCCACAGCGCAGTGCTATCACCTAATTATAATTGATGCGCGCTCCACAAAAGGTCTCGATGCCGAGCACATTGCAAGGTGAGCGACACGTACACGTGGCGTATACGTAATGTCCCCAGCATCTCAACTACAAATACGTATACATATGTACATATATAACTTTGCACTTTTGCACAAAACTTGTCTCCTTGACAGAACAATACGTCACACACATGGCCATCATTTAACGACAATAATTGCGGTCTGCAAGAAGAGGTAAGTGGACACATTAACCCGTCGTCGACACCTTGACAGTATTTAACGACTTTGCCTCCCACCTTGCGACAGTTTCTTTGAAAAGGATGACGCACTAATTGCTCTATTGGACGCTGGCGTTAATAGAGTAAGTTTCTACTTTAATTGCCCCCCGGCCACCCCAAGGTGAACAGCAAATAGAGTAAACGCTTTTCTTTTCTTTTTCCTTCTTCGCTTTTTCGCTTGCAGTGCATTGCCGAGACAACGAACTTGGCTATGTGCAGCGTGGAACTGAAGCAGATACTGCACTCAATCATAAGGCCCCACAATGTCATGTCCACTCAACAGGTAAATGCGATGCGCAATCGAGTTAATGCGATGCCCAGGTGACCAGCTGGCTGCCCCGGGCAACCATCTCGCTCCGCACGTATTAATTCAATTAAATGGCGTAACGTTGCTGGCGTTTTAATCAAATTGTAAATGTAAACCGCAAGTCTTTCTCTCTCGCTGGTAGGCACTCTACACGGCCCTGCATCGGCTGAAGGAGGTGGTGCTCATCACGGACGACTTGCTGCGCATACAGTACGCGAATCGGGCAACGGAACGGCTGCTCAACATGCGGCTGGTAAGTCCTGGGGCATGGGGCATGGGGCATGGGGCATGGGGCATGGGGCAGACAGCGCGCAGTCACTAATGAGATTTCCATTTTGCATGCATCACAACAGGACGAAATAATTAGCAAGCCATTAGCCGACATCTTCGTCTCGGACCTCTCCACCATCAGCGAGCAGGGCAAGAGCATTAAGGAGTTCGACGGCATTCTGACGGTGCGCCGCAAGAACCAGGAGGGAATTCCCATGCACGTCCGTGTCGTGCCCGTGGCCTGCATTGGCAGGTAGGTGCAACAGCCCACTGAACAGTGAACACTGAAATTGCATCTCAATTTGTCTCCCTCTCTGTTGCTGCTGCAGTGCACCCACACATCTGATTTTCAACTTTGATATACCCGGCGGTGGTATGGACTTCATTGCCACGCTGCCGCAGCCAAAGGAGGCGCCACGCGGCTCCCTGCACTCGGTGCGTCGCTGCAGCTTTGATGTGCGCTCCATTGCCTCCGACGGACTGCGACGCACCAGCCTGGCCAAGCTGACATCGCTGCCCCTCGAGGCGCCCATTACCAAAGTATGACTCCACTTAATACACCCAATTGGTTTTGACGAAAAACTGTTGACAGACCCTCCAACTACCCAACCACCCAACCACCCGCATTCCCTCATCCCTCATCCCTCATCTGACCACATCCGAATGCTTACTGTGCCCATGTGCCCAATACTAAATTATCGTCCGTGTCCGTGTCCGTGGTGTGTGTCTGTGTGTGTGTGTGTGTGTGTGTGTGTCTCAGTTTCGTTCAGCATTTAGCAAGAGCCAACAACAACGCACTACAATTACAGCACACACACTCACTCGCTCACACACACTCACGCACACTCACCGACACAGTCAACGAATAATTTAAAGTTGCATTGCATTGAGGTTGTGCTTAACTAGTTCGAAGGCTCGTTTGATCGAACGTCCAACCGATTGAACTTCGAACTTCAAACGTGTTTCGCTTAACTTGTTTGAAGGATCGTTTGATCAGACTTCCAGCTTGTTGCAACTCAATTGACATTTTGCACAATTACTTTGCTCGAAGGATCGTTCGATCGAACTTGCAACAGTGCACAACTTCAATGGCAACAAGGATCAAGACTAATCAGTAATAATTCGTATCTAATGGCACACTGTTATTTGATAATATTTGCAAATTATTTAACACTTACTAATTCCAAATTGATTAACAAAACAGTCAACAACTACAACAACAACAGTTCTAAATTGCACAAAAGACTAAAACTATTGTTTTTACATTTATTCTCTTTTTTATCTCTTATTTGTTATGTTCTCTTTTTTACTTTTATGTTATGTGTGTACTTGAACAACTTGAACCAACTCTCATGCTAAAACTCAACACACACAATAATAATGACTATGGTTAATGATAATACGTAATAATAATAATAATAATGATGGTAATAATATTGTAATTGTACATATATGAACTGGTTCCGTTCGTTCGCACGTTCGCTCGCTCGCTCGTTCGTTTGTTTTGCTCGCTGCGCGTCGCTTGTAACAAACAACAACAACAAACAAAAAAAAACAAAAATATATAAAACAAATCAAATCGAAACAAACCATAAAAATGAATAAACAAAACGATCAACAAACTCTGGTCAAAACCAACACACAATCTGCGCACTCGCACTTTAGATAATCAATTTACTATCACAAGTACAGGAGAATTGTTCAGCCGACGAGGCACGCCTCATCGACAAGGTCTTGGAGTTCCTCAAACGCGAGGGACTCTACAGTCCCCAAATGAAAGAGATTCGCACCGACGATCCCATTGCAACCGATCTAATTGGCGCTCTCTTAACGGTGAGCTACACAATCCCCAAACCCATTGCCTATCCTGATGGCACTTTGCACTTCCAGGGCCCCAGCGTCTACTCGTCCCGTCGCAGCTCCAACGACTCCATCATCCGCACTGGCAACTCCACGCGCACTGCGATTGTGCCCGCCAAGATGAAGGTAAGACTAGAAAATACTAGATAGATCAAACTAGCTTACATTTGAGCAATCAACAAAAATATTGCTTCATTTTTAAAGGCCATACATATGTTTAATTAATAATGTTTATCAAAAATAAAAGTAGAAAAAAAAATTACCACATTTTAATATGTTAAATAACTTTTTAAAAAAATGCCAGCATTTTTCCCAAATATGAAACTAAAAGAACATTTTTTTAATTTTGGTATTAAAAAAAATTATTACTACATTTTAAGAGGTAATATGTTTACTAAATAATAAATATTAAAAGTAACTTAAGAACTTTTTAGAAAAATAAATATATCAAGCAAAATTCATGTTGTGGATTAACATAGAATAAAAAGTGCAAATAATATAAAAATACATACCAAGAAATATCTTTCTAATTAGTTCAATTGATTTATATTTAATTAGCATATCAATGATACAAGTAGAAAATAATTCACAAAATGAAAAAAAAAGACAAGTAAAACTCAGATTTTTGATAAACCTATAGAAAATCGATCAAAAATTAAAAGTGTTTCTATTTACGATATTAATGAAATTCTTTTAATAATTTCTCTTTAGGCAAATCCCATTGTCATGGAACTGCTTGAAGAATCTCTTAGCTGGGACTTTGATATTTTCAAATTGGAAGAGATCACCGACTACCATCCACTGCTGTACTTGGGCATGGAAATGTTCCGGCGCTTCGATGTCTTTGCCACCCTGAACATTGATGAGAACGTGTGCAAGGCTTGGCTGGCCGTTATCGAGGCCCATTATCATAAGAGCAACACATATCACAACAGCACACATGCCGCAGATGTTATGCAGGTGCGTGCCGGACTCCCCTAGAGTGGAAGCCATATGCTTATCTTCGGTAAATTTCTATTATCACAATTGTTATCCATTTTACAGGCCACGGGCGCATTCATCACCCAGCTGGCCAACAGGGATATGGTAATGGATCGCATGGACGAGGCCACGGCCTTGATTGCGGCAGCTGCCCACGATGTCGACCATCCGGGCCGTTCTTCCGCTTTCCTCTCCAACTCGAACAGTCCGTTGGCCATTTTATATAACGATCTGACGGTGCTGGAAAACCATCATGCGGCCATCACTTTCAAGTTGACTCTGGGTGGGTTCAAGGTCTCGCAGATAAATACTTAGAGATTACCATAACAATTTGATAACCGCAGGTGATGACAAGATCAACATATTCAAGAACCTCGATAAGGAGACCTACAAGTCGGCCCGCAGCACCATTATCGACATGATCTTGGCCACCGAAATGACGCGTCACTTCGAGCACTTGGCCAAGTTCGTCAGCGTTTTTGGCAGCGAGGTTGAGCCCCGAGAGGTGAGAGAGAGAGAGAGAGAGAGAGCGGAATCTCAAATTAGATGGCGATGCTAATCTGTGGTTAATTGCAGCTGGTGCAGTCGGAGGAGGAGACCTCGATACTCATGCGGCGCATGCTCATCAAGGTGGCCGATGTGAGCAATCCTGCCAGGCCGATGCAGTACTGCATCGAGTGGGCACGCCGCATCGCCGAGGAGTACTTTATGCAGACGGACGAGGAGAAGCAGCGGCACATGCCCATCGTGATGCCCATGTTCGATCGTGCCACATGCAGCATACCAAAGAGCCAAATTGGTTTCATCGAATACATTATACAGGACATGATGCATGCCTGGGACAGTGAGTTCATCCCCTGCTCTAGCTACTTGATCGATTAACTAAAGTCTCGTTCTGTTGCAGGTTTCATTGACATGCCACAGCTGATCACGTGCATGCAGATCAACTACTCACAGTGGAAGAAGTACGATGAGCAGGGCGTCAATACGCTGGCCGACATCATGGCCAAGCAGCCGCCTGTTGGCAACAAGCCGTCCAATTCCAAATAGCATACGGCTTTCCGGAGAATATTCTCGGGTTTTCTGAAGCCGCTGCCGGCCCAGGCGCCTGCCACATCCACAATTGGCGAGAACGAAATGGAGGACATGCTCTAGTGTCGGCGCAGCCGGCCTAGAAGCTGCAACTTGCGTCGCACTCTCTCGGCATAGATCTGATCTTGTTCTTGTCTCCTTGTCGTTTGTTGCATACACATATCTCGACTAAATAACGCTTCCACTACTGCGCTGTGTGTAGATGTGTGTGTGTGTGTGTAGTGTGTGTGTGCCAAGGATACGCCATCACATCACATCACATCGCATCGCACACAATCACACGCAGGCTAACAAATACAGAAACTGTCGCAAATGTTTGAAGAGCAAAAACAAAGAAAAACAAAACAAAACAAAACAAAAATTATTGGGCTGGACTCAAAATTTAATATTTAAGTAACATCACAAAATTTGTATGTATACGTTAATGTGTGTGCGTGTGCGTCTGACTGAGTGAGCGTGTGTGTGTGTGTGTGTGTCGTTTTGGTATAAATAAATACAAAATACAAATACAAACATCTAAATGCAAATGCAAATACAAGAACTAGCAAACATAGTTAAATCCTTCTGCTGCTCGCTCCCAGTTGGGACGAGGGCGGCGAGGCGTGCGCTCAAGAGTACCTAAAATGGTATAAAGCATAATCGGCACATAGGTGCATGCATGTGTGTGCATCTGTAGTACATAGGCTGTATGTTTATGTGTGTCTATTTCCACCCCCACCCTTTCACACACGATGACAATCTCTATTAAACGGCATAAATGCCCACCACATAGTTTAAATGTCCAACTAACTATTTTAAATTAAGGCAAATATCAAGGCCATGGCTAGAAGACGGCTGTATGAGTGTGTTCATGTGTGTGTGTGTGTACGCGTGTGTGTGTGTGTGAGTGTGCGAGTGTGTGCGTAACTGTGTTACTGCATGACTCGCCATGGAGAAGAGAAGAGAAGAGAAGAGAAGAGAAACTAAAAATGATAAAATTGCAGAGCAGAAGAACTATTGCTAGTATTAGACAGCTCTACATGCATACATGTGTGTGTACAGATATCTGAAAGCTATAACTATATACATATATCTGATGATTAGCAAAGCAACAACAATTCGAATCCACAAAACGTAACGTGTGAAATTCAATGGGGCCCGTTACAATTACCTTCTATCTACATCTACACAATATGAACTATCCAATATACCTAATATATTCTACGATTAATATTGATGTACATCTATGAAGAATCAAGCTACACGCAAAAACATTTACAATTAAGTAAATCCTTTTTGAAATCTTTTTTATCTAATTGACTGAACAAATTACATATTATATATAACAAGTAAATTAATACGAATCGATAATACGTTCTTGTTAAAACAGAAAACAAAATGAAAATGATATGAATACGGAAATAAATGAAAGCAAAAGCAGCATAATAAGTATATTATGATATATACAATTTATATACAACTTTTACGAAGCATAAGCATATTCAAAGAATATATTTATATATTATTATTATATATGTATGTATGTATATATGTGCAAATGTGTGTGTGTGTGTGTGTGTGTGTGAGTGCGTGCTTGTGTGTGTGTACGCGGCACACCAACTTTATCAAAGGACATTCAACATTCACACTGTTATTTGTATCTGTTATAAACATTTTTGATACGGTTTATAGACGCAAGATCGTGAAGAGGCATCCCAAGTTTTCTGGACACACACATGCACAACACACACACGCATACACACACAGACAGAGACTGTACACAAATACAGATATACGAGCGCATATATACATACATTTATTGTTGTTAATGTGTGTGTTTAACGTACGTTTGTGTATGTATGCAAATGACATGCATACGCATCTTAATAAGTATTTACAAAAGAAAACAAAATGAAAGCGAAAAAGAAACAATTATTTTTAAATACGAGCTCTTTAAACAAATGCATCAAAATTTCTATTACTAAATACTTACAAGTAGATCGATCCAGTTTGTTTCAAAACAAAATGGAAATCTTTATACAAAACTACATACATACTTACGTATATTTGTTACTACATCTGTTTGCTCCTTGCAGGTTAAGGATTATAAATGTTAAGATTTAGTCAAATTTATTGTAAAAACAAAAAACAAAAAACGCGAATAAAAACGCAAATACATAATACAAATATGGTTATATCGTTATTTTCATTCAAAGTCGAAACGAGAAAGTGAAATTTACATTTCTCTCAATGGGTCAAGGCTAAAAAATTAGAATATCATCGATGCGATAACCACAAAAGCAAATCTCCATCCATTGTTAAGGGGAAGCAGAATATACATACTCGTATAGTATCTATTTTAGACACGACTTCCTTTTATGGCACATTTCATTCATTTACTGTGCGTCAACGGTTGAGCGCAATCTCTGCATTCAAACAACCTGTTTAACTGCTTCCCTGGCGTGGCTTCGATTCTTTTGGGCCAAATTGCCGTCCAAAAGATGTTCGCATAATTTCACCTCAGAAGCAACAGAAATACAAAATAAAAAACAAAATCAAAACAAGGTAAACAAACAAAGCGTTGACAACGTGTGGTTAGCACCACAGAAAATAACTTTCTTTTACAGGCCAGTCCCAGTAACAAAAGGCCGTCCGTGAAGAAAGTCTTACCTCACAAGATATTCATGTGCTGCATTTCGAAAATCAAAATCGAAGACGACAACAGAAAACGAGTCTGTTTACACAGCTCAAAGCCGTTCGCTGTGCCCATTATATAATACGGACATATGTACCGACATATACGGGGGTAGAGACCAATCAGAGATGTGCAGAGACTCAGGAAACTGAAAGTAGCATTTGTAATAATCACAAATTATCGCACATTTTACAATTTATTTATATTTAATTGATTTGAATTGACACTTATTACAATTTGTGGAAAACTGGTCACGACATTTCTGTATTAAAATCGGAATCTTTAACAATTTCGCAGATTCATTGCAATCACGAGTTTTACAAATATCATGAAGGTTTAATTAATATACTTTTACTAATATGATTTTTACAATAAATTGCCAAAATACGCATAGTATTTTTATTCAATTATTATAATTTAATAATATGATATGTACATAAAATGTGAATATGGAAAACACATATAGTCTGTGTGAATTTTAAGATTTTGAATTGGGCAGTCGCTATAAATATAATTCGTATCAATAAGCTAAATTATTGACTCTAACTAATAACAAGATTTAACGTTTTTGTAGGTCAAGAGACCTAAACGATAAACGTTTTCCGATCTATATTTTTAATTAATAATATTTAATATGCGAAGTAACAGTTTAGCTGTTCACGATCACTTGAGCAGCTCTTGGGCTGAGCGCAGCTTTGAGAAATTCTGCCGCTGATTTCTCGCTGAGCAGAGCTGCGTTCAATGTTGCCTCGACTGTTGAGCTGATCGGTTGAACGCGACTGAATTCAAAACGTAGCGATCGATTGGGAATTTTGAAAAAAAAAAAAACGTGTAGGAATCCAATCCAATCGCAATCACAGCCATGCCGCAGTCGAGTTTCTTTGCGCGGAGCGTGCCCTTCGAGCAGATCGACAAACTCGCCATCAGCGGCGGTTACTCCTCGATTTATGCCACCAGTGAGCCCGGAGTGCCTGTGGTGGGTCAATGGGAACATCGCTTCTGCCGCCTGGCAGACACCTTCCAGTCTGTGCTGGATCGCGTCCATGAGTTCGAGGTGCGCGAGGACGATGTGTGGATTGTGACGCTGCCCAAGTGTGGCACCACTTGGATGCAGGAGCTGTCCTGGCTGGTGCTGAATAACTGCGACTTTGACACGGCCAAGAGCGTGGATCTCACCATACGATCGCCCTTTCTGGAGTAAGCCATGGAAGTTTAGGTCGTTTAAGCCACTCCTTCATCAACTATTTTGAACTGATTGCAGATTCAATGGCGTTGTGCCGAATGTGCCACACGACACCATTGAGGCGGCCAACGCCTTGAGCTCGCCTCGTCTGATCAAATCCCATCTGCCGGCTTGGCTGCTGCCCCGTCAGGTGTGGACCAAGAAGCCGAAAATCATCTATGTGTATCGCAATCCCAAGGACGCAGCCATCTCGTACTTCCATCACTGGCGAGGCATGGTCGGCTACCAGGGCACCAAGGCGGACTTTATGCACTCCTTCATCGATGGCTACGTGAACTTCACGCCCTGCTGGCCACATGTGCTCGACTTCTGGCAGCTGCGCCACAAGGAGCACATCTACTTCACCAGCTACGAGCGCATGAAGACGCAGCTCGACGAGGTGATCAAAGATGTGGCGCAGTTCCTGCAGCGTCCCGTTAGCGTGGAGCAGAGGCAGCAGATGAAGCAGCATCTCTCCTTCGAGAGCATGCGCGACAATCCCGCCTGCAATCATGCCAAGGAATTCGAGAGCATGAAGGCGGCAGCCGGGCGGGAGGTGGAGGAGTTCAGGTGAGCAATGCTGCATTGTGGCAATGGGATCTAATCTATACCGGTAAAAAGTGCTGCTCCTCACAGGTTTGTGCGCCGCGGCGTTGTGGGCAGCCACAAAGATGAGATGACCGCCGACGTTATCCGAGAATTTGATCTTTGGTCCGACATCAATCTGAGGGAGTACAAATTGCACATGGATGACTTTGCAACTTACAGCAAGTTCTCTTAATGGTGCAAACGAGAAGCAGTTGTTGTAAGCACGTTGATTAATCATTTTAATAGATTGTAAGCTAAAGTGATATTCACATACATGTAGATAAGTGTGCCTATGTATTTGCTATAAATAAATGCATTAATAAATACATACTCATATATACACTCGACTCGTCTCATGCAAACACAGTAATCTCTGCCTACGTCAACTGCAAACAGTAGGTCAAGTAATTTCTCAAGATGCATTTCAATTGCCTTCGACACTTTGCAGTTATTCTGATTTTTTGCACAGAAAATTTGAGATTTATCATCTGACCAATAAGAATTTTGTTTTTGCAGGTTTCATGTATTATAAAAGCTACGCGTAGTTCTGTATTATGATTATTACTCTCCTAAAATTGTACACCCACACTATGGAAAGAATTTTAAAAGTTAGTGTTCATTATATTTATATAATTTGAATAATTTCGTATCAAACAGACTACAAGAAATTCAAGCCACACTCCAAACTTTCCACGAAATTCAAGAGCCTTAATTCTTTTCACTAATTTTAGTCAGATGGTCTTCGATCTCCGTCTCATCGAGTCTCCGGAATTCAGGATGTGATTTACTCACAACGCCAATTTCAATACTCTTGGGCTTAATGTCCACACCCAATACGCTGGCTAAACAGCCGATGGCCAATTGAATGACCTTGTCATCAGCTAAATTGTCTGTATAATACTTTTCCAAATAACTCTCTGCTTCGGTCTTTTTGGGACCAGCTGCGCAGGCGCGGAATCCACAATAGTATCCAGCCGGGTCTGTTTTGTAGACACTAGGCCCCAGTTCATCGTCGTGTGATATCAGCACCATGCAGCAACCCAACGGACGCATCTCAGCATTCTGTGTATATACCTGATTCAGGTCGGCAACACGACGACAAAGCACATCGACAGGCATTTCGTACCCAAATTTATATCGGAAGTTGGCGGCCTCGTAACGTGCTTTTTGCACCTGTGCTCGAGAATCCGCTAGAAGAGTCCAATAAAAGCTAAACTGTTTTCAACAAGAAAGGCAATAATAAATGTTACCAACGCGGCCGGTCATAACGCATCCAATTTCCGGGGTAATGCTAAACAAATGAGTCACCGACTCGGGCACAACATTTACGGTCGTCACTTTCTTTTGAGTGGCGACCACGGCGCAGTCACCGCTCTTAAGGGCCACTGAAGTGATATTCTCGAGGTTGATTGCGTTGAATGCATACTCTAGGAAAAATACAACTAAAATAGTTACAATCGTACTTTCCAAAATACTCACCGACTTGATAAAGACGTCCCTCGGGGGAAAAAATAGTTATATGTCTATCGAAGCCGGCTGAAGTTCCACGCGACATTTTGATTAATATTTAACTTTCACAAGGATTTTATTAACCTACGATTTTGAATTTATTTTCGCATTTTTCATTACAAAATTTAGTCCTTAATCTAAATGACAGTCCCGCCTACTTAGTATTAGTAGAATTAGACAACATATGTATTTAGCTCCCCATGGACCTCGAAGACACAATTAAGAAATCTTAACTAATTAATGTATCATAATTAATCGTTGTATTTCGGGGATACTACATTGCGGATGCTTGATACTAAAAGTACAAAAGCTATCCAAACTTAAAATTTACGTATATAGTTTTTTAGTAGTCAAATCAAAACAACACATAAGTCTACATGATATAGCATATTTTCAAGCCACCTTATATGTACTTATACTTATGTATCACAATGGACCATATGGTCTTCGGGTGCTCTCGACTGCGGTCGAGCCGTCTGTTCAACCTAAGCTATGTATCTTTTAGGTTACTTGTTTAATTTACAAATCCCATTTGATAATTTCCCATAATCGTGGTTTTACTGCTTCATTTATGTATATACTTGGTACAACATACAAATGTAATTGTGTTCATTTGTAAGTACTCAACTCGCATGTGCATATCTTATCTTTTCAGGGCATTATACATACTCGTATATAAGTTGCGACCAGTAAAACTGATATCAAAATACAAGCTCATTAAGTAATGTTGATTAATACTCTACAAAATATAAGAGTGAGACTTGAAATTGAGTATAATTTATTAGGTCTTTAATTAAAATATTATAACTTATTTTCATTATTTTGATATTGTTATTTTTTAGTATACCTTGTTTATCTATGAATATGAATTTTATTTGGCCAGTGGAAAGTGTCTTTGGAAAGTGTATTTTAATAACATTTTTAATGAATAATTATATTATGTTAATTTTATACATAAAATCTGGCATAGAATGCAAATTTGAATTACTCCACAACATTTTGCAGTGTTATCATCACAATTCGTATTTGGGGATTCTGATGCAAGTGCAGAGTATTTGGAAGTTGGCGGAATTCAATGGTCGATCGTTCACGAATCAAGCGTTTATATAACATATGCTTTATCTGTGGTTATGGTCTCAGTCGTTTACAGCTTCAGTTCTCATGCTTGTTTTGCGAAGCTTCAGTAGACTTCTAAAATGGAATTCGATCAGGTCACGCCGAAGAGTTATCCAGTCAATCTAATCAAGAAGGACTGGGCTCAGCGTAAACATTACTTTAGAAGTCCTTCCAAATCTATGCCAGATGCTATTCACGACATGGATGTATTCGACGATGATATTTGGGTTGTAACCAATCCCAAAAGTGGCACGACTTGGATGCAGGAACTCGTTTGGCTTCTGATGAATGATTGTAACTTCGAGGCGGCACTTTCCAAGGATCAGGAGTTGCGTTTCCCTTTCTTAGAGTATGTAAATTATATTTATCAACAAATTGTTAATCATTCAAACATGAAAAATTGATAGATTTGATTTTTTGATGCACGGTGATGTGGAAAGAGCCTTAAAGCCAGTACAAGAGCTGACATCTCCTCGCTTCATAAAATCTCACCTCTCGCTGGGTTTGCTGCCCGCTCAACTTTGGCAGAAGAAACCCAAAGTCATCTACGTCTTTCGAGATCCCAAAGATGCTTGGATATCAAGCTATTATCACGGTGTTACCATTGGGTTTCGATATGGTACATCTTTGAAGCAATACATGGATGAACTACTGGAGAAGGAAGCCCACAAAAGAGATCCAGTTCTCCATGCCGAAGAATTTTATCAGCTTCGGAATGAGCCCTGGGTTTTCTACACGAGCTTCAATCGAATGAAGCAAAATCTAAGGAAAGTAATCGAAGATTTATGTGTCTTTCTTAACAAAACTGTGACAGAGGAACAAATGCAACGTCTCCTTAAGCATCTGTCTTTCGAGGAAATGAAGAGTAAGTAAGCTACATTTATTTATGCTACTTTTAACACAACCACCTCACAGAAAATCCGACAACCAATCATCTCTGGGAGTATGCTCAAACACAACACCCAAACAGGGGCAAAGAAGTGTACAAGTAAGCTGCGAATGGGGGAATTAAGTGGTTTGGTTATACGACTTGTTGATTTTCCAGTTTCACACGCAGCGGAAAAGTTGGTGGGCACAAAGAAGAGCTGCAACCTGAACAGATCGAGAAAGCTGATCGTATCATTGCTGAAAGTCTAGAGGCAAATCAAATCACACTCGAACAACTTTTGTTATTGGACTAATCCCAAATACTATAATTTTAATCCCATAAAGTTTAAAAACAAATTTGAATTGTTTAATTTGAATGTACTTTCTTTTGATGATGATATTAAATATCTACGAGAAAGTAGATTTTCAAGTTTTGTCTAATTATGGATTAATTGCCTTACAAATTATTATTCACTGAAATGACTGCAAAATAATAAAAGAATTTCTGCGAATAAACATATTCCAAGTCTAACAATTTTAAAGTATTTTTTTTGTTTATATTGAATATTTACGAGAAATTAGATTTTCAAGTTTTGTCTGATTATGAATTAATTATCTTACAAATTATTATTTTAATTCTTTAAGCACTCAATTCACTCAAATGACTGCACAATAATAAAATAATCTCTGAGGATAAACAAATTTCAATTATTAAAATTATATGTTTTTTTTAAATATTCTCAATATTTACGAGAAAGTAATTACAAATTATTATTTTTAATATTTCCCATATTCTTTATGCATTCTGTTTATTCGAAAAACTGCAAAATAATAGAAAAATCTCTTCGAATAAGTTTTTTCTTTGTTTTATTTGTATATTATGTAAAAATCATATATAATATTATACAATACTAACTAATTCTCAAATCGGTATAAAAAATTCAGTTTTGTCGAGAGACTCTCAAAAAGCAAGGTCTCTATGGTATTTAGTTCGAGGTGGTTTCCACTTTCTTGGCATTATCCTCCTTGGAAGAGGGGCCAGTCTGTGTGATCTGCACCAAGCGCTCGGTTGGAGGCGGTGGCAGTTTCTTCATGGGAGCTGTGATGGTCAAGAGACCATCTGAGGACAGCGATGAGGTGACGGAGTCTGGATGGACATCACCTGAGCAAAAAAACGAATCAAAGATGTTAGCAAAGGAGTTTCCAAGAAGCGACAAGAACTAGAAACTCACTGGGGAGCTGGTAACGTCTGGAGAACTGACGGGAGACAAAGCCATGCTCGTCCTGCTTCTCCTCGTGCTTGCCCTCGACAATGACGAACCTGTCGGCCACCTTGACGGTAATTTCATTGGGTGAGAACTGCTGCACATCCAGAATAACCTCGAACTTCTCGCTGTCAATGTTCAGCGTGGAGCCAGACTCCTGCTTCTGCAGGCTGTTAGCGGATCGCTGCCATGGACGCAGGTAACCAGAGCGAAGAACTGTGGGGCGAGAGTTCCAAACGGACGACAGGAGATCGTCACGCTTCAGGCCCTGGCCAAAGTGCTGATCCAAGAGGCGCGAGGTGCGCATTGGAAAGTCCAGCTCATCCCACCAGTCACGGAACATTAGAGGTACAACGGACATCTACGATGCGAGAGAACGAAAGAAACAAAGCTAATGGCAATTAATGCACATCACATCAGTTAGTTGATTGGATCATTTCGGTCGAAATTCAAATAGCAGAATGATCAATATAATTTTGTTTGCAGCCAAGGATCTTATTCGTACCTTTTGCTGATTAATCACCGATTGATCACAACACACAAGTATACTCCTTGATTATTCGCGTCTTTCTCGATTCACGACTGAAGCGTTTTTGAGAAGCTCACTGAAAATTTGGTCAATTTTATACCAGAATCATACTGTTTACATCTTCTGTGTGCTAAAAATATGAAAATGTATTTGCCATCTAATTTTAGCCAAGCGTCATCCATTTGAGTTGGCTCCTACAAGCAATATTTAGCATTTATATATGCATGTTCTTATAGCTATGAATGTATAAATCTTGTTTTCCCATTTGATAAGATATATGTACAACAAAAATACCAACAAATATATCTATAAATTTATCATATATCCATAGAACCAATTGATTACATTAGCATCTTTTATTTGTTTAGGAAACAATTTGAAAATCGCACTAAGAGTGTACACAGTTCGTATACTTGATGACTTAATGATGTTACTTATTTGTTATTTTGGTTTGTTTTTGGGGAAGACACCAACGCGAGCAATGACGCCGATGCATGGAAAATTCTATTAATTCTAAATGTTCCGCAGACCATTGCAAAAATAGCGTGTAGTCCGACTTTTGCATGCAAATTTAATCCAAAATATCCATAAACTTACTTTAAATCTAAATGGTGTGCAGAATCATATGCCAGATACAAATCTTTTCGAATTGCGCTCGCATTATTGACCAAAAATGTTTGTAGATGTTTTTCCTCTGTACTTTATGATGGCAATAAAGTCTTGGAACTTACCAGAAAAGCAACACATACATATTTATACGAGTGTTTGTTGTTTTCATGTTTTGTTTTTCTTTTCAGAATAAGCACCTTACTTTGTCTTAAAGGTATGCGGCCTTATATTCGCTTTGAGAAAAATATTTTCAACCTGTTGAAATTTTCGATGGCACATATTAAAATACTTTGGCCAATAAATGAGTTTCCAAACTATTTTAGGCATCCGCCAGCTGAGTCACGGCGCGTCGCTTTGGCTCAGACAATCCCAGTGACGTACAGAATATGCATATTGAAAATAATAAAAAATCAAAGAAAATTAAATTGACTTTAAATTCGTGAGCAATTTGTGAGATTTAAGGTTAAGGCATGATTATAAATTATCTCGAATTTTCTACTTTTAAGAAATGTTTGCTCTTAAAGAAAACATTTGCAATTTATTTACCATTTTTAGTAATTGCTTAACTTGGTAAATTTGTACTATATTAACTTTTTGTTATAATAAATTATAAGTTATCTTACTTATTACTTAACGACAATACTGAGACTCTAGTCTAAGTTCGTTTTGGTAAATTCTATTAATGTTGCTTATAGTAACAATAAAATTAATGGACAACTTAAAAATTTTTTCTATTATTTATTAAATGTAGCATCCCCACAGCTAATTCGTTACTTACAAAACATTTTTGGAATTTAATTAAAGAGGTTCAGCTCTATATTTATTTACTCCAATAATAGGATTATTTAATATAGACAAGGCAGTCCAATTGTCGAACTAAATTTTGTTCTATTATTTATAAAATTTAGAATCCACACAGCTTATTCGTAACTTAACAAAACATTATTGAAATATTAATAAAAAAGTTAAGATCTATATTTATGTAGTCCAATATAATATATTAAAAAGACAGTCGAATTGTCGAACTAAAGTTTTGGCAAAACGTTAATGGTTGAGCAGAAACAAGTCTTCTATCAAAACACCTTCTTCAAACTGAAAAAAAAATCCAAATGTTCAAAGTTTACAAGCTCAATATGCTCCAAAAAATATATAAAGTATATATAAAGTAATCTTTCCATATGTTAAGACCTAATTTTGATTTCCCCCGTGAGCCTTGCCTTGCATAGCATCATTATAGCGTTACTCCGTGTGGTTGAAAAATATGCTTGTATTAATTACTTAAATTAAATTTATCTATATCATATAGCAACACATTTATTTCATTATTAAATGTGACACGGTACTCACGTCATTTCATTAGTTTAATTTAACCAATTTAATATGGAGAATATCGTGATTCGTTCACCTGGCCGGCAACTTATTAATTTGTAATGAATTCAATCGAAGTCAATTAAAAATTTGCCTGTTTCCGATATCACAGCTTCAGAATCTATTCGTTTACTTTCTCCTTAGGAGAGAAAAAAATGCAATAACAGAAGGTAATTTCAATCAGTGAACAATATGTAAAAATCTACTGATTATTATTAGCATTGTGTGATTATGTTTAATAAAGCTCCAGAAATCATTATAGCTTAAAGCTTAAAAATGCTTTGTGAAATTTAAACACAATACCGACTTAAAAAATGTACGATAAAAAGTTTGTGACGATCCACGACAAACTGAAGCGTAATGTTCTAATATTATTTATTGATATGCAAATAATACAACAACATTTATAAAAGACCTTACCTACAAATTTAAATTAAATAGAACATCAATATTACTTATTCTGATATTTCAGAAGTAAAATGTAAGTGCACAATTTCGTTAATACATATATTAAAAAATTAACAAATTCATTTAAAATACATTGATAATGTCGGCGATCACGCGATCATAATCGAGAAGCAAGTAGATTTGCCAAAAATTTAAATTTTTTGATATTTCAGAAGTAAAATGTAAGTGCACAATTTCGTTAATACATATGTTAAAAAATTAACAAATTCATTTATCTTAAATAAAATACATTGATAATGTCGGCGATCACGCGATCATAATCGAGAAGCAAGTTGATTTGCCAAAAATTTAAATTTTTAGAAGCTGGGTGGGTTTTTTTAACTTGAATTTGAATAAAATACGTTAATATTAACGACGAAATTCCTTCCCAAAACCAACGTCGATCTGCTGAAGTCCCAAGCAAACATAATTGAGTATCAAGTAGATTTTCCAAAAAATTAAAATTTTCAGAAGCAGGCGGGATTTTCAAATTTGAATTTGAATAAAATGCGTTAATATTAACGTATTGTCAATACGGATGCATTTACGCCGAATTGCAATTTAGGTTTTATGGCACAGGCCACAAGCCACAGGCAACAGGCAGATGGCAGTTTTTGACCCAGTAATGATAATTTGACTGATATGTTAAAAGCTTTACAATGTTTGTACATGACGTGGCTAGCAACATTTCATATGCATAAATCTAGAACAAGTCGCGTATAACTCGAAAAGTTCTATGTGTAATGATGTGTCATTTTGTAAGCCATCTGTGCTTAATATGAAAATCTTATTAAAACAATTCTGAAAAAAAAAAAAAAATTTCAGTACATTTCTTTAGTATATTTTTGTTCAAATATCATTTAAGTTTTTTGTTTTCTCTTAAAATGGGTGGCGGGTATCTTACGGTTGAGCACTCTCGACTGTAGCGTTCTTTATTTGGTTTTCGTTAATTCGATGATTTTTAATCCCAATTTTTCGCTTTTCCAATAAAAGAGATGTAACGATAAGATATATATTTGACAACTGCGATCAAACAACCAATTCGTAAAATATAAAATTAAGTATACGATTTAAGGTAAATGGAGGATGGCGACACATTCAATCTTAATAATTATACAAATAAAAAATATACATATGTGCGCATACTACAAAACAGAGTCTACAAATTTCGCTCAGCTTCAACGTTATCAATTAATTACCGTAAATAGCCCATAGTGTGATGACGCAAATCGGAGAATGGGCTTGTATATTTTGTGTGTCGGAGTCTGACCGTCAGCCGACGCCCAACAGTAGGCCAAAGCCAAAAAAAGGAATGAAAAAAAGGACTCGCCACAGGACATGCACTCGTGTCTCAGCATCGTCATCTGAAACTCTCTCATACTTTCGCTCTCTCTCTCTCTCTCTCCCTGTTTGTGTGTGGGAGTGTGCGTGTGGCATCAACATCGGTAACGACAACGGCATCGGCTGCGGCAGTGGCAGTGGCAGAACATCATGTGATACACGAAACTGGCAGTGAAAACATAACAAAAACAGCCATTACGAAACGCAACGCAATGCAAAAGGTGCCACAAATAAAAAGTTTAACGTAATATGCATTTATTTCTATTGTTTCGTGTTGCATGCAACTAGGCGCTGCCCGTGTCGTTGGCCCTGCCCGGAACTGGACTTGGATTTAAATTCGAATGCTGGCTGCTCGGGCTCGTCGTGCTGATGGCGCTGACAACGCCGCTGCACGCCAATGTGGAGGGGCATCTGACCAAGCGCTACTCGGACCAGAGCGTGCATGGTTACATGACCGAGGTAGGTAGCCAACACAGACTCTGAGGATGCCTTAGCTAATCCTTGTCGATTGCTTGCAGCGCACCTGCTGGTGGAACGAGGTCTGCAAGGAAGAGTTTCAGAATCTGTTTCGCTGCAAGTGTCCTCAGTACTCGTATTGCCGGTAAGTCTCCGGCCAGCTGATAACATGAGAAATCTCTCTTATCGAGTGTTGTGATTGAAGCTCGCCGGGACGATATTATAATGCCTACTGCTCCATGACGGACACAGGATATATTTGGACCCAACTGGCGCTGGGAACCGTCGAGCGTTGAGCGCGTGACGTCAAACATATCGCAGTAGCAGCAACAACAACCAACGATGGCAGAGGCAGCAGTAACATTAACACTGCCTGCTGATAGTATACAACCATTACCCAAGTGGCCTCCAACCTAATATTCTAAACTATCGAAATGCTCATTGGTTTTAATCACAATTCAAACAGTTAACCGAGGCTCCCCAAGCGACACTATAAACAATATCAGCGAGGATCTAGTTAATAATGCCGATTCTGGAGCCTCCCCTAAATGTAGTCGAAAAATATATAATATAAAACATGTACACGCCAAATATTTGTGTGCATATATCTCTTGGATTCTTTGTTTTCTAATAAAAATATAAATTTGCATTATACAAAATAAAATCAACTACTGTCATCAGACTTTTGGCAGCCAACATGGAATGGCCATGGAAAATCGATAAACGGCTTTTCAATCTGCAGACGTGCACTAGTGTTCGTGTCACAGTGACACCCAGCACACATCACTTTAGCCCACATGTAAATCACACCTGTTTCGACGACATTGCGCCACTGTGGCATCGAGGCGCATGCGTTCGCAATGAAAGCGAAAAGCGTAGGTGCTGTCCGTGTGTTGGCCATTGGCCCAGAGCCAGTTCAGTTATTGCCAGCTCAACATATAGACAACTCCAACAGATGTTAAGGCTGCCAACGCTTTCGCCAGCCAAGAAAATCGAGTAAAAAAAACGGAAAGAACTGAGCCAAAAGTGCAGCCCAATAAGCATTAAAACTTCGCAATAGATCTCTAAGCGTGGCCCAAGGAATGGGACGTGTTTTTGTTGTGGCGCTGCTGGCGCTGTCCATGTGCGCCCTGGACACCGTCACCGTCAACGCCAACCACCTGCCAGATGCAGCCTTAAACATCAACGAGCGCTTCTTTGACGAGGTCAGGGAGCTCATCAAGCGACGCATGGAGGTGAGCTTGCCCATCGCAGTTATTTAACCATTGCTGACCATTGTTTTGCGCAGACCAAGCAAATGCCTTTGGCGGGCGATGAATTGGCGCTGCAGAATCAGCGCAGCTACGACAATGTGCCCATACCAGCGGCCAGTGTTCCAGTGCCTGTGCTTGTCGAGAACTGGCCAACTGATCAGCACAGCTTTGGCCAGGTGACAGCCGTGTCTGTGGATCCCGAGGGCAATCCAGTGATTTTCCATCGTGCTGACCGCTATTGGGACGTAAAGTAGGTCAACAGCTGTCCAGTAACAAGTGTTTCACCCGAGAGAGAGAAAGAGTGTGTACATCGAAATTGATTGCAATCCACTTTGCATTTGACATTTGCAGCACCTTCAACGAGAGCAACATCTACTATCTCATCGAGTACGGACCCATTAAGGAGAAGACTATTTATGTACTGGATCCCAAAACGGGTGCCATCAAGTCCGGCTGGGGCTCAGATATGTTCTACATGCCCCACGGCATGACCATCGACGGCCATGGCAACTACTGGATCACCGATGTGGCCATGCATCAAGCCTTTAAGGTTGGCACAAACTTTAACTAAATGCGATCATTTATTCATGTGTTGACTTTAGTTCAGACCATTTGAGAGCAAGCCGCAGCTGGTGATTGGCAAACGCTTCCGACCCGGGGCCACTCTCAAGCATCTGTGCAAGCCCACGTCCATTGCGGTGGCCACAACAGGAGAGGTAATTTTAATTAATTTCATTTAGTTGAATAGCTAAATTAATCGCTGACATTGCAAACAGTTCTTCATTGCCGACGGCTACTGCAACAGTCGCATTCTCAAGTTCAATGCCGCTGGCAAACTGTTGCGAAGCATTCCCCAGCCACCCGGTGCGTATACGTAATGTGACTTGGAGTGCAACAGCTCAATATTGCAGCCACTTGCAGAATTCCTATCGTTGCAGGTGCCACACGCCATCACTCTGCTGGAACACTTGGATTTGCTCTGCATTGCCGATCGTGAAAACATGCGCGTCGTTTGCCCCAAGTGAGTGAGCCTTGAAATGTACAAAATACAGCATGAAAAGCAAACAATTATTTGCAGAGCTGGCCTGAAGTCATCGCATGGAGAGGGACAACCTGCGGCCACCATTCAGGAGCCTGATCTGGGACGAGTCTTTGGCGTCAGTGGCTATGGCGATATTGTGTTTGCCGTCAATGGACCCACTTCCATGTTGCCGGTGCGTGGCTTCACCATCGATCCCCGCTCCGAGACGATCATTGGGCACTGGGGCGAGTTCAAGAATCCGCATTCCATTGCGGTCAGCGTCAATGGGTCGGCACTGTATGTGACGGAGACGGGCACCAATCACCAGACGAATCGTGTCTGGAAATACGTTCTGGCTTGAGGGCTTGGCAACCAACGGACGCGCACATCCACAACTCCAAAGGCACTTCCAAATATGCGAGTGAGTCGACGACAAGCATATCCCCAAACAAATAGTGAATAGTGAACAAGAACAATGCCAACGCTGAATACATATTCGAAATATCCTCTCTCCATGGAGGGCATCTAGTGAGTATATAGTAGAGAAGCAAGTAAACCAGAAACTGCAACCGTAAAACACCAATAGCGACAGGAATATCAAATTTCTATGATTAAAATCAATAGTAGTTAAATTATTAATGTACAATATTTAAGTATGTAAATGGCTTAAACAAACAAATACCACAACAAACATAACCTCAAGATTTATGTTTTTTGCACTGTAATGAGCAATGGGAATTACAAAGCAGCTTAAAACTAATAATATAACCATCAAATTGCATACTGACATAATAACTATATTAACTAGGCACTTCGGGAGTATTACAAAATGCGCATCCACAATTTATGCATACGCATATATATATATATATATATATATATATATACATTTACTACTTAACACTATGTATCATATTGTAACCTGCACAAAACACATACATATATATATGTAACTATGTATGGTATATCTATAAACTATTACAATATACTATAATAATCCATGTACATTATGTAATAAACTGTTGTTGTTGTTGTGCATGTAGTACAGACTACACACAAAAAAAAGGCAATTCCGGAATGCAAGTTTACTTCGACGGCAAACAGATGGCATCTGTGAATGTGAATGTGAGTGCAGTTGAGACTAGACAACGTGTGTGAAAAAGGCAAACAGAAAACTGAATAACTCCCTTTCATTTAAACAAATATATAAAATCTTATAATAAATAATATGCAAAATATATAAACTTTAGCAGATGTTTAGCCAACGCCTAGCGAACGCCAGCGCTTCGTTCAATTGCAGCAGCCACTCGACCAGCTCTGGCTGTGTGTCTGCCGCAAAGCACGCCTCAGAGCTGGGGCACAGCAGCAGGAAGCTGCGCGCACGTGCACACAACTCCCGAGGCGCCACATCGAGTTCAGTCTGCAGACACGTCTCGAGCTGCAACTGCAGCAGTGGCGGCTCGTCGCACAGATTGTGTTCGTGCTGCCAAACCGACAGACGCAGTCCATTCAGCGTGCACCAGCGACGATTCCAGTTGTGTTTGGTGTCCTGCACATTGAGGTAACCCGAATGCTGTGACTTGGGCAGGCGCAGTTCCACGCGGCCAGTCAGCGCAATTTGTGGCATTAGATTCGAGGATTTTGTGTGCGAAGTCAGCGGCAATTGCCAGGTGCGAGAAGTGCGCAGCCATATTCTGTCGCTGGCCTCTGTTTCGCTGGTCGCGACCAGCTCATAGGGCATCAGGTCACTGGCCTTGAGTGTAAAAGAAGCGTGCAAGCGGAAACGTGAAACGATCTGCTCGCTTTGCGATGAACTGCTGGAGGAACAAGAGCCAAGAATGCCGCTGCCACGTTTCTATGATGAGGAGTGCAATGTCAGTGAAGAGTACAAATGAATGTGAACTGAATCTTACTAGTAACGCCTTGGGCGGCTCCAAGGATAATGTGGACACCTTGCGCAGACGCAGCATAAATATCTGACATCGCAACTCCAGCTCCTCGGCTGCTCCGTCGCTGTAGAACTCGAGTCCACAATCGCGAAAGACGGCAGCACCATTATGACACTCAATCGACTGTGTGGAGCGTATGCGACCTTCGCTTTCCACAGTGCAGATGTAGTAATAGTTGAAGAACACATCCTGATTGACATCAGCCTTGACGGGCAAGTGCAGCCCATCAATGAGGAAACACTGCGATTCTCGCCGAGCTGTCGCAGTTGTTTCGCCGCTCCCATCGACGGGCGGTTTCTGCTTTCGCAGCGTGGAGAAGAGCAGCAGACGTTCCGCTTCCACCATTTCCGAAGAGATCTCCAGCTCGGGCATCTGCCGGCAAATGCTGACAGCCTGCGCCAGCTGCTCGTTAGTGGACAGCGATTCGTTGAGCAATGAGTCCAGATTGATGGCGGTATAATAGCTTCTGCTGTCGAGCTCGCCTTCGGTTTGGTTCGTCTGGTCACGCGACATGTTCAGACTGTGCGTCAGTCGCTGTTTCTCAGCCAGCAAAAAGTCTTTGCCCTTGCGATAGGATCGACGCACGGCATCCTTGAGCAGGCGATAGCGTGTCAAGGTGCTCATGGACAACAGATTACTCTCGCTGGGCAATCTTTGCGTCAGCTCCCCTAGACTGCTGTGGCCATGCATCACATTTTGGGGCATCCCCGCCTGCTGTGGTGTCGTTGGGCAGCTGACACTGGCAATATGTTGATGCCGCGACACAGTTGGACCATTGTTAGTGTCGATGTTGAGCATGCGAGAGGGCTGAAAAACGGCGCAATTCATCTAATTATATATATAAACTATTTACGAACAAGTTGAAATTGAAATTATAGTTGGAGTTGGAGTTGAAGCAGAGAGTCTGTGTATAGCCAAATAACCGCAAAGCTTATATTTGTAGTGCTGTCTGGGAGCGTTTAACGTTTTTACAGTGTGTGATGGTTTCAAATGACAACAAATGTGTGTGAGTAAGTGAATCTCTTAAATGCTAATAGGAATCAACAAAAATCTCTACCTTAGTCGTAAAGTGTTGACTCTGCTTCTTTGGCGTACTCTGGTTATCTGACGACGGTGGCAGCGGCTCCAACTGCACCGATCCGTACTGACTCTGTGCACTGGAAATGGCGTCCTCGACGACATAACCGCCGTATACTTCATTGGGCATATCGTAGGAGACGGAATCTTCATCCACAGCAGGAGCACTGTTCGCCTTGAGGCGTGTCTGCAAATATTCAATGAGAATTTGGCCAATTGGAAAATGGATGGACACTTACATTTGGCACCTTCTCCAGTCGCATATTGTCGTCGTGGTCCAGCACAATCTCGCTGCGACAAAGATTCTCCAAGAAAATCTCACTGCGCTGCAGCGATAGCTCGGATTTGGAAAGATTTCGATTCTTTTTGGGCGGCGAGTGCTGTTCGTTGATGTTGTTCAGCGAGTGATGCATTGGTAGTGTTGGCTGCTCTGAGACTCGATTCATCGATTTTAGTGTGGACACTGTGTAGGAAGTATCGCTGGCCGGCTCATCTGGCAAAGGCATGAACTGAAAGAAGCTGCCGTTCATCAGGGATTCCTGCAAAAACTGACCCAGTGGTCGTGGTTGCACTGCAACCTTGACATCAACTGATCTTGGCGACGACTTGTTGGACTTTTGCACTTTGGCATAGAGTGCACTGATATCAGCAACTGGAGATTCCGGGAATGGTGATGGTCTAGGTGTAATTTCACCAACTGTACCAGTTGTTGATGCCAGTGATGATTTGGTTGGCGTTGGAACGGGCGTAGTTAAAGATGTAGCTGCTGATGTGTCTCCAGCTGCTGTCGATGATGCGGGCAGCTCGGCCTCCTGCAACAGGGCAGCATTTCTGACATCAAACTGCGGGCTGCCACTAATGTGCATACAGTCCTCCTCTATCTCGGAATAAATTGGTTCTCGTTCATTAAACTGAGGCTGATGACGGCTTGCCACCGAGCGCTTTGTTCTAGTAATGGGTCCATCGACACAATCAAACCCACGTTGAGGGCGTTCTCGGTGCTCCAAGGGTGCAAATCGAGAACTCTCCTAAAAAAAAATATTTATTTTTGATTTAAGTAAAAAACATTTACATTATTCTCAATATTGAGAAATTATAACAATCCTTCTACTTTGAAATTATCTAGAATTCGAGCAATGGCAAAACTGTGTTGGACGGACACTCATCATTAAGCTATTAGAAATAATGTGTAATTATAGCACCATCACATAAAATAAAGAAAATCTAATCACAGAAGCTAATCCAATTTTACAACCAATTATTAGCTTCGTTCACTTTGATATTTTGCACAACTTTTAAAAGTAGCGCCAAACTAAATAGGTTAACGATATCGATACACGTGCTACGTGTGCTGCGTGTCATCGATAACAATAACACAAAATTTCATCGTTTAGAACGCAGCGAATAACAACGCAAAGGCAATGCAAGAAAAACAGCTGATTTACACTTAATTCGCTGGCGCAGGCAGTTTTAGTAGTTGTGAAAAGAGCAGTGAAAATACATTTTGCTCGTTTTTGTGACTGAATGAGATGTCCAAATCCCTCCTTCGTTCTTTACGAAGCCGCATACAAATCACACAACGAGCCCTTAAAACCGGACCAAGGATAGTGCCAAAAATGGAGCCACGATACGACTACAATCGCAAATGGACGAAGTCTGTCCAAGTGAATGCGACATCCCCACCCACCACTTTCAAGCTGATTTCATACAATATTCTCGCACAGGATCTGCTGATGCAACACCTGCGTCTGTATATGAAAATACCTCAGGAGCTGCTGACCTGGCGTGCTCGACTGCAGAAACTGCAGCGCGAGCTCATCAAACTGGATGCGGACATTCTTTGCCTCCAGGAGATGCAGTACGATCACCTGCCGCTGCTGGTGCAGCGTCTCACCGCCAGCAGTGGCAAGCGGCTGGAGTACGTGTACAAGAAAAAGACAGGCAGCCGCACCGACGGCTGTGCCATCATCTATGACGCCTACAAGTTCAAGTTGATCCGTCAACAGGGCGTGGAGCTGTTCGATGTGAATGTGCCGCTGCTGGATCGCGAGAACGTGGCACTACTGGCCAAGTTCCGACTGAAGCAGGCGAGTGCGAGGAGTGACAATGAGCCCAAGGAGGTCATTGTGGCGACAACGCATCTCTTGTTCAATCCCAAACGCAGCGATGTCCGCTGTGCCCAGGTCACCAAGCTGATGAACGAACTGCGCAACTTTGCAGCCAACGCCGCTGATCAGAGTGGGAGCAGCTACAACACGCCCGTCATTCTCACCGGTGACTTTAACTCACTGATGGAATCGCCTCCTATGTGTTTGGTTACAGCACAAGGCGACGAAGCCTCCGCGCTAAATTTCAGGATACTGGACCCCGGTGACTACACGGCCTCAACCTATCAGAACGAATGGATCACCGTCGACTACATCATGCACTCCGAGGGGCCTCAAAACAAGCACAAGCTGCACGTGCTGAACGTCTATTTGCTGCCCAAAATAGACGCCTGCGCCAATGCCGGACGCATACCGAATTACTACCTCGGCTCCGACCACTACTGCATGGGTGCGGTCTTTGCCATTGTTTAGTGTTGTAACAATAAAAAACATAATGCACAAACTTACCCGAAATGTACGAGTTGCGTTCTCATCACTCGCCTCCAGCTTGGCCCGTATGCTGCTCAGCAGGTAGCCCATTTTGGTGAGGGTAACATCCTGATCGATGTCCTTGTGGTACGAGCGATAAGTGGCAAGTGCAGCGCTGCCTTCGCCTGCGCCCTCGCCTTGAAAGTTCAGCTTGCGCGGGCGCTGGCCACGCGGCACCTTCTTGGGTGGCGTCGGAGGCTTCACTTGACGCTCGAAATCAAAATAGGTCTGTTCCGTGCTCTGCTGTCGCATGGATGTGGAGGTGGTTGTGGTTGTGGCGGATGGCGTCGACTGTACTGGGGAATGATAACTGCCTGGCGGCGACTGAGATTGCAGATCGAGATGCAGTTGAGACGTCGATGTTTGCACCCCAACTGTGCACAATCTTGGCGTTGGCCCCTGGATCTGATTTGACTTTTTGGGCGAGACGAAGCGCAGTATTTTGTTCTTGGAGTTGTTGAGAAACTTTTTCGATTTGCTGCGCAATCCGGGACGACTCTTGTTGGCATTCCAGGGCGATAGATTGCGCCACTGTTCACCCCAAATGAATTTCTGGCTGCTCTGCTTGGCATTGGGCAAGCGGGGATATTTAATGGGCGTATGCTTCTGTTCCATATTGACGGCCAGATTATCGCTGACCCCATCCACGGTATCCAGTGAGATCTTGGGAACCACAGGCACTGGATTTGGCACTTGCCAACCAATGTTGGCCACCTGTGGCGCCGGCTCGGGAGCGTGCGTCTTGAACTGCGCCTGCTTGCCGGCATCGTAATTGAGCATATCGTTTATTTTGGGCTCCGTCCAGCCCAGCATGATCTCTTTCATGGGCTTGTCGGACACTGTGCTCTTCCTGCTGGCCATGTGAATGTTCTTGGCGTAGTGGACGCCACGCTTGGACTCCACAACACGTTCAATATCACTCAAAGAGGGGCAGGTTGCGAGCTTAGCCAGATGCTTTGGTTTCTCTATTGCGGCTATATAGTTAGATTTCAAAATAGCAATTATTGGGTATAAAGAACAGTTTTTCAATTAACAATAGCGCATGCTTTATTATCAAAACCAATGGACAAACTTTAATAGCATTTAATAGAAAGAAGTTTAAATCTACTTAAATGAAAAAAAAAATGTATCAAAGGAATATTCTAAAATCTAGATTTACATACTGAATAATTATTCTAGATTTATTTAAAAATTGCATTTATTAAACAATAGTTCAACTCAGTGAAAGCGAAATTTACTAAATTAATATTCTAGATTTTTAAACAACAGTTAAACCAAGTGAAAGATAAATTTTCTGAATTAATAATCTAAATATATTTAAAAATTTCATTTTTAAACAACATTTTAATTTACTAAATTAATATTCTATATTTTTTCCAAGATTGAAGTTATTAAACATTGATTAAACTAAATGTGTTATTCAAGTTGTATAAAATTAATATACTTCATTACTCCACTAACAAATGTTATAGTTAACTCAATTAACTAACTAGATAATTCAAAAGACTTCCACCACCTTTGCTATAAATTAGTTTAATCTAAAGAATTTAAACTACAGTTTAATGTCGATTATTGCATCTTTTGCACATTAAATGGTGCAGTTATATAAAATGTGCTATTAATTATAAAATGATTTCCACATTTATCGACATTATACTGTTTACCAACTGTTTTACGACTTTCACTTACCCAAAGGATACGATTTACGTTTGCTCTTCGTCTTGAGCGATTTGTCCATTTTGGAGCTGGGCAACTGGACGCCGTGCTTGCGCAGAAACTCATCCAAAACGCGCTCGGCATCGCGCACCGAAGGCGTTGTTGAGGTCAGCGATGACAGCGACATTTTGCCATCCAGACTGTGGCTGCTGCGACGCGGCGGCTTTGGCGGCGGCTGCTCCACATCCCGCGGCTTGAAATTAACCTGTCCACCACTCGAGAGACGTTTCTGCAGCAGACGACCGCCACCGCCGGAACTACGTCGCGATCTATGACGTGACGAGTGAAAGCTCTCGCCCCCCAAGCTGGTAGCTTCCGTGCGAAAGTCATCGTCGTCCAGCGGAGTCTCCTGCTCGCTAATGTTGGACAGCGGCGGCGCTGTGGGTTTGTACTCAATGCGTTCAGTCTTGGGCATTTTTACAGGCTTTGATGTCGCCAACGGGGCGACGGCTGGTGACGAGCTGGACAGCTTCTGTTTGTTGACGCGCACCTCCGAGATGACACAATTATCGCGCAGCTCCTGGATGATGTGGATCAGTGGCGCATCGTCGCCCACCGCCTGCAAGCTGCTGACAGCGGTCAACGGTCTGTGGCAATGGTCTGTGGCAACAACAGACTGCTGCTTGGAACGCTCCTCGGACTGCGGACGACGCAGCTGAACGTGACGCTGGTTGAAATTGTTTTGACTCGACTGTGAAATGTAGAGTTTAGTAAAGGCTTGAGGGAAGAGGAGAGGAGGGAGGACTTACCTTATTAGTGTCGGCTCGCCGGTTGCGTTTGTGTTGCCGCACGTGCCAGTCGCGTGGCGGAGCCGTTGAGCCGCAGTCGCCGCTGTCGCTGGTGAAGCAGTAGCAGAAGCCGTTCTTGCACGGCTTGCCACGACGCTCTTGCGCCTTGTTGCACAGATTCTGGTTGATTAGATGCGCATCAGCAGCGACGCCTGCCGCCGACTGTCGCTCCTCCCCTCCTCCGCCCGCTTCACGGTCTCGATCCCGACTGTGCGTCGAGACGCGTCTCGTGCGTCGCGTGCGAAACTCGTTTATGCATTCCTGCAGACTAAAAGAGCTCGTCGAACCCGATTCGGCAGAATCTTCCTCATCACCATCCTCCTCTTCCTCCTCCTCCTCTTCATCTTCGTCTAGTGTTGCGGGCAGCTTGGGATACTTTGAGTTTGACCCTGCAAAAGTCTGCTGATCCCGTTTGTTTACATTGCACGCCATCTTTGCTTTGTCTTTACTTACAGTAGCCATCGAATTAAATTATTTCTCGCAAATAATTCACTGATAAGGCAATGAATGCAACACGTTCCACAAACACGTTGCACGTTTTCTCTAATGCTCGTTTTCCACAAATCAAATGAAAAGCGACGCCGCGACGCTGCTGCATTCTAATTCACGCATTCCCTTTTGTGCCGCTTCTTCGCCGTTATCAGCGCACTGCATAGGGTTGCCAAGCACGCTTGTACAGTGGCCGCAAATATTGCTTTACAAAAATAACATATTGGCAGCCATAAGAGCAGTTCATTTGAGAGCTTTCTCCAAGTAATTTTTTTTCACATAAATTAAGTTATCAAAACAACACATGTATTGGCAAAATTTAAAAAAGACCAAATATCTTAACGCAACATAAAAACATTAAAATAAAATGAATAAAATAAATAAATATATTCTCAAAATATATATATTTTTTTAAATTCCTTCGAAACTAAGTTTAATTTTGTATATTCTATATGTAATATTTTTTTAATTTTTTAGATCGCGTAAATATATCGATATTCGATAGTTTTGAACAATCGGTCAATCGAAACAGCTGATAACTGTGCGCGGCGTGAGGTTACGTCGCTTGTGGTTACGAAAAACTGAAAACTGTTTATTAAATACAGAATAAATAAAAACTATGTCAAATAGCCATCTGTTCCTCAAGTCTGGCTTCCCGCGTGCGCCCCTGCAAAATGGGCTGGGACGCTACGTCTGCCAGCTGCAGCGCATCACACTGAAGTTCTGCAAAAACAACGGTTCTAGCCGCGGCATGCGGTAAGTAAATAATAAATAAATAAATATACAATATCTTCACAAGCACTGCCATTTAGTGATTTTATTGAGAACCATCTGGTGGACTTTGCCAAGGAGAATCCGGGCATTGTGGTGTACGTGAAGCCGCGTCGCCACCGCACGCCTGTTTTAGTGGGCGAATATTGTGAGTATTCCCAAGATTAATTTATGATAAACTATAAATAATTGTGTGACATCCTCAGTGAACGGAGATCGCGAGTGGTTGAACTGCCGCAACAACACCAAGGACGAAATATCCAAGTGGATCGATCTGCTCAAGACACAGAACGGCAGCTCCAGTTCGTTGCGCTTACGTAAAATGTGGCACACAGATGTTCCATCTATTCAAGGCCCCTGGACACCGTTCCTGCTGCGCTCCCCCGACGCCAACAGCCAGACATATCCCAGCAGAGAGATTTCCACGCCACTCGATGTGCCTCAGTCGGCGACTGAGAAGCTCATCGAACTTTTCAAACAGCAACAACTGGAGGTCGATGCTAAGTTGGAGCAGAAACGCGCCGAGTAAGATTGTTTAGCATTAAAGGGAGAAATTAAGAGTCTTAGTTGAGTTTTGTAATTATAATTTGTTGCTTTTTATTTAAGAAAGTCAACGTAAATTTGTTTTCTAAACAAATAAATACATGTTTTAAAAACCTAAACAACTATATCTTGAATCCCACAAATTGTTGTAATATCGAAATTACTTTTGTATGTGCCACATCTTATCTAATTGAACAGTTTATTGTCCTGTCCATAATAATGATATATTGTTGCACATGTTGAAGCTTTTGTCGTATCAATTTTTGATATGTTCAGGGTTCACACGAATATCAGTTAGAAAACAATAATGGAATATCATAAATAATGCTTAAGGTTATTGACCCTCATGGCTTCTGGTGACTATGAGACTTGGAATACACACATAAAACTGGTTTTTTTAGACCACACGGGTTAAACGGCTTTTGAACTTAATATAAATACAAACTCTCAAGATACTATGTCAATTTTATCAATTTGTAGCACGCAATTGAAATAATAGGAAGAAAACTCTTAGGGAGATCAGCGTAATTAGGGAATTAAGTACATGAATATATAATTATATATAGTTTATAGGTTCCTTTATGTCAAGCGAGTATATAATTGCATTCGGAGAGCGAGTTTCGGAGTATCAAAACAGACAAAAGTATCAAACATTCAATTGCATTGTGCAAAATGCATTTTGCACCGAAATGCAAAGACAATATTTAGACAGACTTTTTAGACACTTAATATAGTACGAGTACGAGTAGAAATACAAATACAAATACAATCAACGATAGACACATTGATAAAAAGCATTTTGCCTTTGTTTGACATTACATTGTGAGTGTTTTGCTTTGTGAATTCCTTTGGCGAAATGCATTTCACTTAAACCTAAACGACAAAAATATGTTAACGATTTCAATTACGCAAGTGTTAACATTGTCTTAAAAAATAAATCAATTTGGACGTGTTTTCGACTCCTACTTAACAATGTTATATATGTTGTGATATCACCAATTCAATTAAAAATAATCATTTTTGTCTAAAGAGTGTTTCGTTTGTTTTCCACCACTTGATACCTTCAATAGGTTTGGTGTTTTGGTGGCTAGCCGTGGACTTGATAGGCAAAGCATTTGTTGCTCTAAACTAGGTGTTAGTATCTCATGTTTGTTTTTTGGTTTGATAATAGCCCCTCATTCCATAGCTTGTACTTCGTGCGCAGATTGTCGCTCATATATCGCCCGTCTCCATGGCCGAGTTAATGTCCGCCACAATTTTTCCCATAACCTCGCGATATGGTGAATCTGGTTTGAAGGCCGTTTCCAGCAGCGAAGCGTCGCCAAAGAAGTCAAACACCTCGTCGATGCGGCCCAGCGACTTGTCCGTCAAATGGGGCTGCACAATGGATCTGAGTGCCACATGCGAGTCCTGAATCGACTTTTGCAGATATGCCAGATCAAAAGTAAAGTCCACCTCATAGAACGATATTATGGAGAGTTGCGTGTTCTGTAAATATAATTTTAAATAAATTTTAATCGTGTACTTAACTTAGATCTGAAGATCATGTTGTTTACTTGGAACTTGCGCTTAAAGATTTCCGCATTTTGCAATTCCTCCGCACTAAACTGGTTGTTTCGATGCAGCACTCCGATTTTAATGACAATTTTGATGATGTTTTTAATGAGTTTCTCTGCGCGCGCCTTGTTGCCCGTGTGCATCTTGCAGAGCTTGTACAAGTTATCCAGCAGCGAAGCCGTCGTGCCGTCAATAAAGGTTTTCGCTATGTTTTTCGTTGCCATGCGTGAGAGTATTTTCTTTTGAGCGCGTAACCCGATATCGTGCGACTTGAACACATTGTCCGCCATGACTGCTACAAGTTTGTAATTGAAAATTGAAAATTGAGTAATGCATTTATTTACATTGCAAATGTTTCGAATGTTAAATGAAAAGTGAAACCATAACTGAAGATCAAACCAAGGCAAAAGCAGAACGAATTACCTTCCAAATTCCAATAGTCAACGCTCCAGAGCAAAAGGCTCTGTCTCAAGCTAGCGACAGACATTTTCGTATCTGTAGCTGTAACTCTATAAATGTATCTGTATCTTTATCTGAGTTGCATCAATCCAGCAGGCAAGCAGGCGAGAGAGTTGATAAAGGTATTATAAATATTAATGTCGACTCTACCGATAAAAGAGCTGTACTACTTCAAATATATGAACAGATAGCGTAGCGTTCAGTGAGTAATGATGACGGCCGAGCTGCGGGTTCAACGCAAATGACACGATAAACGATGAATTTTTCATGGGACCATGGTAACATTCAGGGCGAAGTATGTGTTCTGTGCATACGTGCTTGGGCCATAAACGGAGTTCTAAGCGGTGTGGCCAAAAAAGGCGCCACGCTGCCCGTTAGACCAATTCAATTAAGAAAGCACACTCGCCACTCCACATTCACATGCATATTCAAATAGTCGTTGTATATATATACTGCTATTCTAGTCGTAAGTTGTACCATGACATAGCCGCCATGGAATGGCTTAAGGTCACGCGACAAACGATGATACTGCGGGGCCCAAAATGTGGCATCGACCAAGGACAAACGGAGACCGGATGCGGTGCACAAAGGGAATGCGGAAACGAGTGAAATTCCTATAGAAATCAACCGACGACCGACCGAATGACTGTTGTCCAACATTATCGTTATTTCGTACATTTCCATGTTAACATACGTAATGTGTGTGAGTGTGTGTGTGTGGGGTTATTATTATTTATATTACACATTGTTTGTGGTCTTTGGTGGGCGATAGTGGGTGATTGTTTGTGTGGGGGGCGTTCGCGAGGCTTTTGTTGTATTATTGATCGCCAACAGCACTCATACATGCCACATACATACGCATATAGACCTCGACTCGCTTTGGCGCTCAATTAACTCACCTGTGACTCTTCGTTGTAGTTGTTGTTGTTGTTGCTGCTGTCCTAGACCCTTGTCGAATATCCTTGAGAATTTGTGCTTCTCTGTGTGCGTGTGGGTGCGAGTGCAGCGAAAACAATTTGACTTTTCAGATTGCCTGGTTGTCGGTCGAACTAAATTGGAAATGTGTGCAACGGATCATCTATCAAGGACTGAAAACAACGAGGAAAACAAAAACACGAAACTGTGCAGCAGCAAATAAACGACGCAAAATGAAACTGAGTGATGACAAATCGTCGATAAATTGTAATTTTAAATTGAAGCCACTGATATCGTTAAATAGTATCGGAATGCCAGCTAGCTGCCCTTTTGCATATCGATAAGTTACAGCTGTTTCGTGTGTGACCATTTATGGTATATACTTTTTTCCATATAATATACCGCCTCTGAGCTGAAATCGATATTTGAAAAATTATTGCGCAAAAATTTAAACTGTTCCAAGCAAGCATTTTCGTGGTTGTGAAATCTGGCGCCTATCCGGCGTAATTAGAATTTATTTCACCCACACACGTATTCACAATTAGTTCTTCAAAAGCTTAAAACTACTGCACACCAACCATCCACATGACATTGCCTATTTATTCGCAGTTGCATTGGGATTATAGGGTATCATAAGGTTCTCTGAGAAGGTCTTAATGCTTTCTGGTCCGCGTACCTCCTTTTCGAGCAAGGGCAACTTTGTGACATGGAAGTCCTCATATAAATCTGCAATCTGGTCCAAGTATTTCTCCTGGATCTTGAAACGGGAAGCACACATGCTGCACGAGTTGTGTGACTTCTCCAGGAACAACAATTGATTCACAATAATGTTGTGCACATCGATGCCGCACTTGGTCAACTCCTGCACCAGACGTTCGGTCTCATATAGCGAAAAGAACTCGGCTATGCACACACACACAAATGTAGTTTGATCCTGCCAAAGCACATTCAAATGAAGATATTATAATTGGAATGGATTTGGAATGCTTACCGGGTTCTTGAACTGTTCGTTGACCTGTGTGATGACACGCAACATGTCATCCAGTTTTTGTGACAAGGTGTCAGCATTGACATCTGCCATGCCCAACATGGACACGAATTGCGTCAGTAGCGGCGCAAGTTTCATCTTCAGACGCAACAGTTTGCCCAATCCCTTCTCGACAACCTGCGGGAAGGCGATCAGTCGCAGCGTGTGTCCAGTTGGTGCCGTGTCAAAGACCACCACCGAGAAGTTCATGCCCTTCACCAGCTTCATCACCTCGGCGTAGCTCATCGCCTCATCGATGCCGGGCAGCGCATTGATCATTTCCTGCATTACCCCTTTGCTGACGCGCAGTGCCTCGTTCTCTCCATCGAAGTACTCGTCCGGCAGCTCGCCCAGACCCGCATTGGGATCTATTTCCATGGCAAACAAATTATCGAAGCCATTCACCTGTTTTTGCCATACAAAATAAGCAACTTTCCACATGTCTTTTTCTCTTTTCTCTTACCTTTGTAGGCACCTTGGTGAACTTCTGATCGAAGGCATCGGATATATTGTGTGCCGGGTCTGTAGAGATAATGAGCACGGACTCGCGCACCTTTGCCAATTGTACTGCCAGACTTGAGCTGGAAATTGTTAATTTACAATAATATTAAAATGCTCTTCTCGTTGTTGCTATCTCTTTCACACACGCACCTGCAGGTTGTTTTGCCCACGCCGCCTTTGCCACCAACAAAAATCCATTTCAGAGATTCCTGCTCCACTAGGTTTTGCAAACTGGGCTCTAGGGGCGGTAAGTTGTCGACCATGTTGCGAAATTTCTGCCGAGACACGTAATTTGTATGTGTAAAAAATTGCAGCGATTCTTTTGGTGCCGTATAGCGTTCAGTGTGACCGCAGGTTCAAGTTCAAAATGTTACCAAAAGGGCACTTTCCGGCTATTCAGCAGTTTGCTAACATAAAAAGCACGAAAACACTAATTTTCGAGAACAACATTTGCGAACATCGAACTCAATTCTAGTTTTTACATCGACTTAAAATATCAAAAACAACATATGATATATGATTCACTACTCTGTTAAGCGAGCTGTGTATATGTTAGTGGAGGAGCGCATTGCTCCTCTATTGATGTACGTTTTTTACATTGTGAAGTATTGGGCAACGCATCAAATTTGGACTTACAGTACGATTTATCTGTGGAGTATTTGTATGCATTTGAAATGAAATTTTGTAACATCTATTATTTTGATAATAATTTATAACACTTATTTATTTTTTTTAAATTTTAAAATGAATTCATAGTGGGGCCTGGAAAGGATTAATATATTATTTATAGAGGTTAAATACTTACTGAAGTGCTTTTGATGTTCACAAGAGAATCCCTTTGCTCATTTTTCGATTTCCAAACATTTTTCTTTAAATTGATTTTAGATTGTTTTTAGAGTCTTGTAAAATCAAAGAAATAACAAAATGTTTTAAATAGCACCCATAATAATTTGGTACGCAATTGGGAAATATGTATGTCATTTGAAGTAAAACAGGATAGCAACTCTTTATTCCAGTATATCTTCTCGCAGTGTATTTTGTTATAAATTTTACTTGCAGTCACACAACAGCTTTAGAATATCGCGTTATTAAGATATAAACTCTAATAATTTAATGTATTCGATAGAAATAATGACAATTATTTTGTTAAGTAATCGATGCTTAAACCAAGTTCAAAACCATCGATACATCGATAGTGCCATCGATCGATGTTTCTCCACCTCTACTTTTTGGCTGTTAAAATGTGTTTGTTTTGTAATTAACTGCAATAATTTCGAGTTTTAAACTGAAAATATTTCGAAAATAATTTATGTGCATTTTGGAAAAACACAAAAAAAAAACGAAATTCATGTGGGTGCAAGTGAAAAGTGGAAAATAAAAGGCGTGTTGTGTGCCACCAATACTAGAAAATAGAAGCAGAGCAAGAGATTAAAAGCGTGTCCTGTGTATGTACATATGTATGCATGTGTGCGTGTGCGCCTTTAAGATTTTCATTTCGCCGATGTGCCCATTATTTTGTTGATATAAATTACAGCAGAAAGAGCTTCGTGTGTGTTCAAATTGCAGCAAAATGTGTCGCATGTGAATAAATTGATAATGCCCAAATGGTTCCGACAACGATAACGGTACTTTAATGCTTTTCCGCACACACACACACACACATACAGAAACACACACACGCACACGCAAATCTTCGCCGACATCGCAGCCGCACCTACGTTCATGTAAATATGTATGTATGCGTGTATTGTGGGTGTAGGTGTATGTAGATATTAATAAAATACAACAAATCAGTGGCATCTTCAGTGATGTGCAATAGAAAACGAAATATTTAAATACCGAATTATTGTAATAAACAATCGAATTGTACAAGGCAAATAGCAATACCAACATATGTACAACGTCTGTGTATATGTGTGCACACACACATACATACATGCACATGCCCGCACATACACGTACATAGTGAGCGAGAGAGCGTGAGAGCGAGAGAGTGTGGGAAAGAGAAAGCACGGTGCCAAAAGGGAACGACAAAAGGAAGAAGCAGCAGCACACAGCATCAGCATCGGCGCGTTGCGGGCAGATTGAAAATAAACGTGTAGTAGAGAATTTTTGAAGCACACTCCAACGAACCGCCCACTGCCGTTATTCTGCCAACGCTAACGCCGCACACACACACAAACACAAACACGCACACATACAGACAAACAGAGTCGTATGTGCACAGTTGGTGTTGTTGCTGTTGCTGCTCCCGTTAGCCGCCGCCAAAGGACGATAGACGCGACGGCGACGCCGACGACGACGACGACGAGGAAGAAAACAACAACAACAAGAAGGACGAAGAAGGTGGAGAACGAGGAGGACGCGTTGTTGTTGTTGTTGTTGAAGCCAACGCAAATGGCAGACGCTCTAAGCGGGCCCTGCTTTTGAGACATGTCGTAATGGCCAGAGAGGTAAGTGGGATTTCTAAAAGCGCGGCCCACATAGTAATGCACAGCTAGTGAATTAAAATATGATATACACATGACGTATACGTAATGCGTATTCGTATTCTGCCATTCTCAACTATTCGCTGGATTTCATTGATTTCGAGTTGTTTTTAACGCTGCTCATTTGTTTGCGGCTTGACAACTAAGCCCCCGTTAAGCATTTGGCTGCTGCTGCATTAGTGTGCGTTAGTTTATGCACTTTTCTTCATTTCGTTTCGTTTCGCTTCGTTTCGTTTTACTTTGCGGCTGAGTGAATAGCTTTGACCCAAATATCTGTGGTAATTCACGTTCGTCTCGTGCACATGTAGCTTTTGTTGATATCTCCTCCTTCTCTCCTCTTTCAAATACTTTTTGCTGATGTATGTTCTGTTATGTGTGTTGGTTTTATTGTGGTTTTTCGACTTAGCATCCAAATTAACAGTGCCGTTACACTCACACATACAAGCATACATAAATGCAGCCTGCAGCAAGTTGCACTTAATGACACTCCCATATTAGTAGGCAGTATTTTGATTGTGGGCGGCTTAACAGAACTCGCACATGACCCACATGTTAAATACAGCGCTGTTAAAAGTAATCTTTATTCTTTAAAGCATTTCAGCATTTCGCTGTAACGCTTATATTTTTTGTAAATATATTTTTCGATAAGCTTCTATGTTTTTTTTTCAATTTTATTTGAATTTAAATTCGTTGTTTACTATCGGTCGGTTGACAGGTTGAATGCTCTTGAAACACGAGAGGCTCCTTGCGGAGTTAACATTTTGGTTTATGTTATTGTTGCTCGCAGCTGGCAATGCTGCGTTGAGAGCACGGGAGAGAACATCTCGACTCTGTCTCTCCCACTCTCTAATAAATTCGCAACTAACACCGAAGTATTGATGTAAATAAAATGGTAGAAATTGCAACTATATTTTGTGGACCAGGATTAGGCGTGTATTATTTAAAATCATGTTTAATTATGGGCGTATTGTGTAACTCATAGTATTGTTTTTATATTGTTATATTTGGTTGCGTTGAAAGCAAAAAAAAATTGTTATATATTGAAGAGTCCTTCAAAAATTAAATATATTACCATTATATTGTACATACTTACCAGCGCTAACAAATCATAACATTTTGTTTTATTTTTATTTTATTATTGGCATTAGAGAAAAAAATAAATAATGACAAATTAAAAAACTTTCACATTAATTTACTTTAAATTACATTGTTTCTATTATTTATTTTTGAGGCGATGATTATGATTCTTCAAAAGTCAAAATATATTAACGTAAATATTCGAACATAATTAAGAGCGAGAAACTGATCTGCCTAATAGACATGCATATGTATTTACTTAAATACCACCCTAGGATTACTATATAATTATGTGCATTAATTGTTGAATTTATAGCGTTCGCTTAAGTTTAGGTTACTAATTTTAGTAACAGACGGTTATAGAATAATATAGAAACCCATTACTGCCTTTAGCAAATGAACCTGAATTACAGGCAAATTGAATAATTTTTTATTTTTTTCAAAGCTGTCTAAGTTATTAAAACTTGCAATAATTTCAGTTTATAATGTTTTTCTAATAATTTGAACAAGAAACTAACTCCCTCCGTAATATTTAGAACCCATCGAAAGACAAAATATGTTAACTGTAATATTGTAGCATACTTTCCAGCGCCAACAATTCATGGCGATTGACAGGCAAATATCGTGTACTTTGTGCACAGATTGTGTACAGATTGAAGACTGACAAATATAAAGGATTAATTGAAAGGATTGATTTAATGCAAATGTTTACCTAAAGCGCAGCTTTGATTAAATGAATTGCTGCACACCAAATAGAAATGGAAATGAAAATGAAAGCGAGTTAAACAAGGGATGCAACTTTTGAGCATCACTCTCTCTCCCTCTCTCTCTCTCTATCATTCAGTCATACACAGTGCATATGTGTGTGTGGCTAATTGACAGAGCTTCTGGTATTTATGTAGCTTACATACATATAGAAATCGCGGCGGGAGTTGGGTGTTATGGAGTCGCTAATACTTGTGGAGCGTTCGTTAGCAGTTGGCTGTTGGCTGTTAGCTTTAGCGCGCCCTGATTATATCACATTGAAAATGTAGGCCAAAGCACAGTTGTTACTACCAAAAACCAAAAAACGCACGAAACTCAGAGTGAGCGAGAGGCAGAATTAACGAATGAGAGTTGCAATGTGCAAGTGCAGTGCGGAGTGCATAGAGCAGCAGCTCGCTCACATGTTAACATTAAATAAATTACTACAAAACGCTCATTAGCTTAGAGAGAAAGAGAGAGAGAGAGAGAGAGAGTGAGAGTGAGAGTGGTAGAGAGCTTTGCATGCTCTCGAATTATGCGCACAACTTTCGCTCTCATTTGCTTTGCGTTGCGTTGCGCTCTTCTTTTTGCATTGGCTCCCACTGCATTTGCACTGCAGACAGCTGCAACAGCAGCGAACAGTAACAACAACAAGGCTTGAAGACAGAGACAGCGATGAGCCAGCATACACGACGCTGTTGACATGCCAGCAGCATAGCATAGCAGAGCAGAGCAGAGCAGCGTAAAGCAGAGCAGAGCAGAGCAGGCAGGCAGGCAGGCTCAGAGTGTGCCAGTGTGCCAGGCAGCCAGCCACAGCCAGCAAGGATGCTACTTTCGTTTACGAGCGCTTTTCGCAGGCTACGTGATTCCGCTGGCAATTTGTTGAAATATTAAATATTAACTGGGTGTGACAACTGGCAGCGCCGCGGCAGCTGAAGCTAAACGAGAACGACAACTTTTTCTACAAATTAAATATCAATTAAAATCGGAAAGCTTCTCGTGTGAATGCAAAAAGAAAAATCCAAAAAAGAAAAAAAAAGAGTTAAAAAGTCAGCAACAAAAAATAGAAAGGGAAACTGTGCCACAAACTTAAATCGAACAAACGCACCTGCCCCAGCCCCAGCCCCAGTTGCAACAGCAGAAAAAGCAGCAGTTTCAGCCCAAGTCCCTTCCACCAACTTCCCACCAATGAAAACTCGGCGGTTTCAGGCACACGCAAGTGGCGCAAGGCGCGTAGTAGTAAAGTGAAAGTGCGAAGGTCAACTCTTGAAACTCTGGCGCCTGCCCAGCCCCTAATGCTGAATGCTGTATGCTGTATGCGGTGTGCTCTGCTGTGATGTGATGTGATGCGATGTGCAGTGCTGTGGCCTAATCCCAAAAACCTGTCAGCTTGCCAAAAGACCTCAAGCCAATAAAACTACAAGTCCTCAATTTTCCTATTGACAAAAGCAAGAAATGCTTAATGATAATGATAATAATTAATAAACGTGTTGTGTTCTTTTTGTAAAGTGTGCAGCAATTTGTTAACATTTTTGTAGCCTCACGCGACGAATTTTCCAATGGCATTTAATACTAATTGTAATGATAATTGTAATAAAAAGCGAAAACCAAAAACGAAAAAAACCTACAATAAAACGCGTTTAACTTAGGCATAAGCTTTGAGCATTTATAAGGTTTTTATAAGGCAAACGGATCATAATTTTAAAAACATACAGTGCGTGTATTTGATATAACGATTTTTATGAAGGCAACAAAGAAATCCAGTTGCGAAAAAGTTTTAAAATAATTGTAAAATGTTAAACAATAATCGTGTTAACTTCTTGTGCAGTGTTGTTATTGTTGCCGTTGTTGTGTAGTCTAAATACAAGTAGTTGAACTAAGGAATCGCATTACAGTGGCTGGCAAAGGTGAAACGAGCACTTGCAACACCGCCACCATGTGGTCCAATGCTCTGTGCACGCTGGGCGTGACAAAACCGCTCTGCAACTGCCTCAGCATCAGACAAGTGGCGGCCGCAGCAGCTGCCGCTGCGGCAGCTAACCAAGGTGCTGCTGGAGGTGCTGCCATCACCACAGGACCAACGGCCGCTAGCAACGCAGCAGCTGGGGTAACGAACGCACAAGAAACAAGCATCAATTATTTTTTAATTACTGATTGTCGCTTCATACAGTAACTGTTAACTGTTAGATACATTTGCATAAGTTCTTTGAGGGGGCAAAATACACAAAACACACACCCCTTTGATGCTGCAACATCGCATCAGCAGCTGACGGCCATATGGCAGCAGACTTGACCTATCCCAATGCGCGCTTGCTGCACACACACACACACACACACACACACGCAGAAAGCCTGTCTCTCTCTAGCTTTCGCTTTTGCTCTCGTTCTTGCTCTTCTACGCGGAGTGTGTCTGTGTGTGTGTGTAACACTGATTACACTTTCTACAACTGCAATTGCAATTCCAACTCGAATGCCAACTCCAATTTAACAAATGAAACTTTTTGCCTGCAAAAAGGCAAAATTAATTTTTCGCCATTTTTCATTACACTTTTCATTTTTTGTTATAACTCGCATACATCTGTGTGAGTGTGTGTGTGTGTGTGTGTGTGAGAGAGTTTCCTTCATTTTTTTTCTTTCTTGTTATTCAGCTCGTGTGCTGCACTCGTTACTGGGTCACTGGAGCGCCACACTCATGTCCTTGCAATACATTAAACATGGCTTTTTGCCGTTGTTGTTATTGTTGTTGTTGTTGTCGTTGTTGATTTTGCAGTGAGTGAAAGCTCTGTTAGCTAACAGTTCGCTGTTAACGAACAACAGTTGTGGTCGCTGTTAATACGAGTGCAAAACCAAAACCAAAAATTCGTTTGTTAAATGCACTTTGAATTGCTTTTCGTTTGCTTTTCGCAGCTATATCGCTGTGTGCGTATCTATGTATGTATGTGTGTGTGTGAGTGTGTGAGGGTTAGACCTATTTCTATGCGCTCGCATGCCTGAGTATCAGCTGCAGCTGCCTGGAGCTGGCAGCGGCCTTGACATTTGCGCCCTTTTAGCGGGTACAAATCTCAATTAGTAGTGCAACTTACGACGCTGCCCGGGTCTGCCACACCCACTTGTCACGCACACACACAGGTGTCACGCACCCACTCACACCCACACTCATACACTGACAACCGAAATCTTGTTCTCTAATGATAGTAAAACTCAGTCAGCTAATCGTAGTCTCGTATGATCGTTGCTCTAATACTTTATCTATTTGTATCCCTTTTGCAGGAGTCTCGCGGCAAGCGACCACTGAAAATTTGGGATAGTTGGCGGAATGTGCGTAAAGGCGTCGTAGTTGGTACATTTGAGGAGCTATTGGTGCGCGGCAAGGATAAATTGGGGGTTCCTGCTTCAGAACCTGTGCGCGTTGTTCTGGAGTGTGATGGAACCCAAATCGAGGATGGCGAATACTTTCGCACCCTGGCCAACAATACGGTACTCTTGCTGTTGAGGCAGGGCGAGCGATGGTATCCAACTGGTGTGGATGTCATAAAGGCTGGTAAGTAGCATCGCACTCACACACACACACACACACACCCGCAACGCACACTCACTTATTTTGGCCAATCCGCAGCGATATCAGCTATACCGAAAATCGTCTGTGAGACGATCCATGCACTGGAACTGCATGATGAGACACCATCGTGGAAGATTATGGATAATAAAGGGCGTGTCACGGTCGTGTTGCACTGGGATCAGCGCCAGGGCGGCGGCGGAGGAGGCGGCGGCGGCGGTGGTGGAGGAGGAGGTGGTGGCGGCGGCATGTGTATGGGCGCCGGTTTGGGCAGCAGCAATGGACTGCTGTCGTCCGACAAGTATTCGCCCTCGAAGAAGGGTCTCTCCGCGCAAAGTTCGTTGGATAACAAGTCGGTGTCTTCGCAATCCTCACAGCCTCGTTACGCCAGCCCACAAATAACGGTCATCAGCGACGAGGGACCGGCAAGCATTTACCATCCGGGTGGTGTTGTCCTGCCGCCGGGTGTTGTGATACCCGGCAGCGGTGGCAGTCGTCGTCTGTCCAAGCAGGGCGGCTCCTTCGACAGTGCTGTGGGCGCGGTGCATGTGCATACGCCCGAGTGTGCCCATCATGCGCACACGCCCAGTCGGGCGGGCAGTCCCAGCACCACGGAATGCGACTTCCACTGCTGTGCGCTGCACGAGGAGGGGCGCAAGATAGCGGTGCACAAGAGCGTGGCCACGTCGCCCATTCAGGACGGCAGCAGCAGTCCGCAGCCGCATCAGCAGCAGCAAATGCAGGCGCATCAGGCGACGCTGGGGATGTCGTCATCGGTTATGGATCCTATGCTGGGCGGCAGCGGCAGTATGCAGCGTCGCTCATCCGGCGCCAAGGGTCATGTACGCTTCCTGGACATCGCACCGGAGCGCGACAGCTCGGAGAGCGAGACGGAGAACACGGTGATGGAGGATGATAAGACGACGACGGAGAAGTTCTTGCTGCTCATCGATCAGTTGTCTGTCGATCAGAAGCGTCACCTCAGCATCAAGGACATCGGCATCATACTGGAGCGTCTTAACTCAAAGATCCTCGATGTGGAGCGCCTGGATCGTGAGTCGGAGTCCGATGACTGCTACAACTGGACGATAAAGGCGACAATACGTGGCGATGCGCTGCGCGAACTGGGCGTCATCTACAATGGCAACTATTATGCCATATCCGAGCATCCCGGCTACAAGGAGGAGCTGGAGGAGAACGGCGAGGAGGTCGAGGAGGAGGATGAGGAAGATAGAATTTAAAGCAAAACACATACAGCATACACAGCAGTTGAAATTAACATTTAAAACAGAGGAAACCAACCCGGAGACGAAGATGGTATCAATAATTAGCGCATTTTAGACAAACAACAATGAAACAATGAAATGAAAACAAAACAAAACAGAAGAGAAGCCGGGTGCAGTGGCTAGTGGCAAGTGTCGATGTCGACTGCCCCCAGATCCAGCATAATTCACGTACACATATAAAATTAATATGAATTATAAACAAAACAAAACTAAAAAAAAAAAACAAAAAAGGCAACCGCACATTGTATAATAGTGAAGTAAGCATAAAAGTGAATTACAATTTTCGCAATACAAAAAACAAAAAGCAAAGTCTAAAGAAATGACAGTGGATTACAAAATCAGAATGCAAGCAAGCAAACCAAAGAGAAAGTGAAGAGAAAGCATGTAAACGAAAGTGTTGTAGCATTTAGCGAATTTGTCATTGTCGGGAACCGATGATGTTGCAGCGATAAGCGATGAGCTATAAACGATGAACGATAAGCGAGCGATGAGCGATACCGAACCGAAAGCACATACTACCAAATACTTTGTGTTGTTATTATTATTGTCATTATCATTATCGTTGTTATTTTGTGTGCCAAACAGCCTAGTGCATGCCTTATTTAGTTGTAACCCCCAGGAAACCTATCGACTTATGTACTACAATATATATACACTATATGTATGTTAGTGGACACATTTCTGTACAAACTGAAACTCCCCAACTCCCCCCGATCGGTACTATATGTATATGTATATACAATATAGAACTAAACAAGCATTTATCAAGTGATCAGTTCTAATTACATATACCATACTTCATGATACATCTGTATGTATTCGAGGAGGCAGGCCTTTATTGGAATATGTACCTTTTGCAACACTGGCCAAAATGACTCATGTGCCACGATCGCGATCATGATCACGATCATATAGTATTTGTGTAGTTCCTCAGTTGGATTCCTTGATCAGCACATTGGTAGTATCCCATTTACTTGCAGTTGCTTTCCGTGGCTTCCATATATGTTGTTTGAACTTGTATTTTAGGTAATGTAATGTTATCCCCTCTCCCTCGAAATCAGCATTTCAAAACTGCCGTTATTCGTAGTGTTGTAAAACGTTAAAAATCGCGCACAACCAGCCAAAGACATTTTGGCATTAATCATAATACAAAATCGTAACAATGATCGTCTGGCTCGATGATAATTGACGTAATTAACTGTAGTTATACTTAAATTGTAGAAATAAACCAAACAAAAAGAATCGAAAAAAAAAACACACACAAATGTGAATCATCTACACATTTTATAGCAATGAACACATTGTGTTGTCCTCGTCTCCCCTCCATACGAAATCCCGTCGTCTCTCCCCGTATATTACTTTTTTCCAAATATCATAGATGAGAGGATTCCATTGTGTAATTAGAAATTATATATGTCTAATGCCAAATTACATATACATGCAAATGAAACACTGCCAACAAAATGCATAACAAATTTGCATTTGTTATGTTATTGTTAAAATAATTGAATTTTCGAATCGGTTGAGCCTGACCCTAATTCCCTAATACCCAGTGTCCCTTGTTTCAAGTGTTCGATGTCGATCCCAAAAGTGTCTCGAGTATATAATAAATCTAGAGCGCAACAGCAGAAGGTTCTTAACAGGAACAAAAAGCTAAGATAACAAGTATATAATAATAAAAACTAACAAAACAAAAACGATTAAATATATGTACATCCACTAAAAAAGCAAAACTCTCAAGAATGTTATTGTATAAATAATGGGAAAAAAGAATTGTACAAATGTTTCGACACTGATCGATTCTCACACTTATCGTTTAGGTCGTGTGATGTGTTGTGACTCCGTTTCAAGTGCTCGTAGATAAGCGCCCCAAATCCCATTCCAATTCCAATCGAGAACATACTCGTACAGTAGTAAGTAGCTATCGCAACAGCGATTCAGTTGCCAACAACTAACCTACTATTGAGAGCCGCCATTAGTGAGGCTTATCAGCAGCCACTTGTTGCACTTGTCGTCCGATTGTAGACCTGCGACCTTTCCTTGCGTTATCAGCACACGAACGAACATAATGAAATCATTGGAAATAATACGAGAAGAGCAACCCATTTCTATTCTATTAAATCAATTTTTAAGAAACGTTTGTCCAAGGCACAAATACCAAACATGAAAACAGAAGAGTATTAAAACGAAACGCAAACAAAGCATGTGTACTATAAAAACAAAAAATCAAATTGATAATTGAAATGATACTAAACACGAATGAGTTAAGGAAGAGAATGGAAAACCAGTAAACGAAATAATAAAAAAAAACCACAACTCACAATTAGTAAAAAAAAAACAAACACATAACAAAACCAAAAGAAGAAAAAACGAATTCATTAGCGTTGTTTTAATTTATTAGTAAGTCAAGAACAAAAAAAAAAAAGCAAACCCAAAACGTGCAACAAGAATGATATATAATATAAGACGAGGAGAGTTCAGAGGGAGTAGTATGAAAGAAGTCGAGTGCTACAGAAACGGGCACTATTATATATATGAACAAGTATAAATACCTATACATACTCAAATACATTGCATTACATTATAATAAGAGAACTCGCAGTATATAACATAAATGAAACAAAAAAAGAAAAGAAAAACTAAATAAAAACACAATTTCCATACTGATACTGATAAATGATACTGACTTCCATAATCATAATCATTGTTAACACTTAACTATAGATAATTGCGCTTTAAAACACAACACGTTTGTAGCCCTTATACTTATTTTTACTTACTTATAAATGTGTATTTATTTTGTTAATAATGATATGTTGAATCTGTATCTGTGTCCCCTTCGTTGTTTGCCTAGGTTCGATATTGATATTGTTGATTATGTTCCTTTAGCCCAAGAGAAAACGAAACTAAACTTTAACACGTACACTCTGTATAAATGCAATCAGTTAGATTTATAAGGTAAACGAAAAATGTAAGACCCTAAAAGCGAAATCAGTTGCATTAGTTAAGCTGCAATGCCAATCGATGGCTGCCGAGAGCTCGAAGATGTGAAAGGGTAGATTCTAGATGATATCTTCAATGGTGTGGAATCGGCCATGGCACACAAAAGCAAGATTATACGTTACATTGTTTTAATATTACAAATTACGAATAAATTGATCAATTAACATAATTAACAAAAAACAAAGCAAAAAAAGAAAAAAAACAAACAAATAAATTAAAAAAAAATACAAAATAATGAAAAATGTAAAGAAAACCAAATAATGAATTGTTTTTATTAATTTTGTTAAAAATGCGAATAAAACTTAATAATAAATACATAAAAAATATACATATACACATACAAAATGATGAACAAGAGTAAAAACAAACAAAAAACAATTCAATTAAACAGCAAACCAAAAATGAAGAAAGAAAATCAAGTTTAATGACGGACAAACTCAAGTTGTGAGAACAAACAACAAAATTTGTTCAAAACGTAAATGTATAACATAACACATAACACAAAGAGTAAAAGGAGCTATAATTATAATAATAATAACACACACGTAATGCATGAATAACACATTTAAAACATGCTCAAGTAAATACATAACAAACACAAATAAACGACAAAGAATAAAACATAAACATTCGTAAAAGAATTGGACTAAAGTAAACATTCACCATGGGTAAAAGTATAAAAAAAACCAAACCTAAATAACAAAAACAATAAAATTCGATTACAACAAGAAACATGAACAACAAAAGTAAAAAAAAAAACAAAAAGGTTATTTATGAAGCGATTTAAACAATAAAATGAAAAATAAATAAAAAAAATTTAAACAAACTTGAATAATTTATTATTGCGCTGGCAACACGAACGGAAGTGAACCGTACTGAAAGGGAATTCACACTGAGATCTGATTAAGTTAATTATTGCACCAACTGTTTATTCTCAAAAAACAAACCACAACAACTGAAAAAAACAGGGAAAAGTACGAGAAATATGTATTCACATATAGAACGTAAATATAAACATTTAATTATTGAGCTGCAGTTAAAGGGGCTTACTGCCCGATCGGTCGCACATATAGGAAACAGCACATTCATAGTCAATTTAACAAGGTTCGGACTGTGCGTTTGCACGTGAGTTTTTTTTATAGGCACACATACATGTATTTGAAAATATATTGTATAAGTATTATGTGCGCGTGACTTAAAGAAAAGTGCAAAACGACGAGTTTGCATGATATAAGCTCGGAGCACAGTGTGACAAAATAAATCGTTGCTCAGCCTTTCAATGGCAATTACAAAGTGACGAAAGCCCCCTACTTTATCATTTAAATGTCGCACGCAGATGTGCACATTCTCGTACTTATATTGAAATACATATACAGATACAGACAAGCTTATACGAATACGAATACGAATACGAATACATCTAGATATTTGTTTGAGCATGCACATTATTCATCAAATTCACACAATATCTAACGCGCACAAGTTATTCATCATCTCTGTTCTGGTATTGACTGGCGAGACTGCGATTACTAGGGTAGAATGAAAATGGACTGGCCGGAGGGGAAGGGGTTGGGGCTGAGAGGAATGAGGGGAATGTGGCTGGGCGTTTGTCAAGTTAATTGAATTAAGTAAGTCACTTATCAGACGCGTGACTAACAACTAATTGTGTGCTTCGATTAGCAAAGAATTGCACATTTAACCTTACAATTGGCAATTTGTTTGTTTGTTTTCTGTTGCTGTTGTTTGCTATTCTCTTTTGTGTATACATATGGTTTTAGTTTATTAATATTGATTATTGTCTTTACACTTAAATATGGTCTGTGCGTGTATCGTGTATTCGTGTACAGTGTCTGTGCTTATATATGTGCATGTATATATTGTCTTTATTCGTTGTTGACTTACATAGTTTAACAAGTGCGTCTAAATACATTAAGTTAGTTGGCTTGATTAGGATTAGGATTAGGCTAGATTACAAACAATATGGAGGGTGAGGTATAGGTGAACGCTTGCGAGCGATCGATGGCGATGGTTTTTATTTGTTGTTGTGATGGTCCATTATCATGTTGATGGCCAACACAGAGACGACAAGGCCGACGATGATTAACTGGGCGCTAGATAAGGAAATTCTCATTCATTTCGATCGCGCTCCACACTTACACTAACTGTAAGTGAATTAGATATATTCCGCTCTTGCTCCTTCCTGGTGCTGCTCTCACTGGTCCTCTGACTGAGTGACCTTTAACACGGGGTCTGTAATTTTGATGTGCTTCGCGTGAAAGTCTTCAGAAGCTTGGAGCTAATCTTGTTAAATCGTTTCTTTTTGCCCGAATAAGTGGACAGATTTGAAACGCTGTCGTTGAGCTTGTTATCGTGACTCTGGTCGTTAATGGCACTTGACGATAGCGCATGCCTCAGCGGTTTCTCAGTGCTGCCATTCGCTGAAGAGGACGAGGAGGAGGAGGAGATAATTCGAAAGACCGGCAGCCTGACCTTACTTTTCTTCTGCTCAGGCACTGCAGCGGTTGGAGGCTCAGCTTTGTAAAACGATTTCGGCTCCATTAGCTTCGAATCGGGCAGGTCTGTAACATCTGCATCATTCACCATTATCCGCGGCGTTTCCGGCAGAGCATTGACTGGTGTCTCAGGTGTTGTGGGTCTATGGAAGAAATAGAAATTCCCAATTACATACTCTCATATTGCTCGAAGTGCTCATTTGCAATACTCACTGTTGGCCTGTGTTGTAAATTTGTGTGACATTCATATCGTAAAGCGAGCTGGCCAGTCTGTTCCAGAAGTTGAAAAGGGCGGAGTGCTCTTCGTAGACAAGGCGTGTGTATATCGACAATGTTTGTGGCAAAGCCATTTTATAGTTGTACACTATTGGTATGATCTTTCGTCTGTGACTCTCTGCAGCGGGACGGGTGAAAGGTAAATTCTGTCAGTGTACAGAGATTACATACATATGCAGATTACTTACCGATTTGTAGCTTCTGCGTGAAATTCACCAAAAATGTGTTCTCGCGACTAGAGAGAAACTCCTTAGTCAGGACGACTATCAAGTGATTGCATCGATGCGTCATGAACTCCGACAGTTCAACATGCTCGAATGGCACTCCCGGCAATATATCTCGATGCTTCAAGAAGAGCTACGGATTATCACAAACAAACATATTGAATAACAAGGGCAGCGTCAACCTTATATGTCTCTAGTAGTTACCTTCATATTATAGGGGGGATACTCTAGATTTTCCATAATGTTCTTGGCATGCTCGATGTCCGCCTCTGCGTAGAGGACGCAGGCATTGTACCTTGGCAGCGGTAATCCCATTTGCAGGCACTTCTCGTCATCCAGGGTGAGGATGTTGACGGGCTGAGCCAAGCTGTTGTTGTTATTCTCCCTCAACTCGACACTCGGGGGCGGACTGCTGCGTGAGAGGGTCAATTGCTCCCGCTGCTGCTTCTTGAGATTGTAGCGCTCGGTGTCCTTAACTGCGATATGAATTGTCACGCTTGGATCACAAGGGGCAAATGTTGTGTTACCTACTCAGATTCTCCTTGATGTCGTCCTGCACATCCCAGCGATCGATGACGCCCAGAAACTGTTCCAGGTAACCCACCTCGGCCGTCGTTGGATTGTGCTGTATCCAGGTGCTGAGGACCGCGTCCATCGGTTTGTGGACATTCTCGTCGAGCAGATTGGTCAGCTTGGCGAGGTAGGCGATGCCCCGCCAGTCGCGCTCGTAGCCATCCTCAGTTCGCAAGACCTTTTTGCGATTGAGCATGCACGAGAGTTGGCGCTTCGTGTCGATGCTGAGCTCCGATAACGGTGTCCGGTTGAACCCGGACGTAGCAACGGCGCTGGTGGGATCGGGCGCCGGTGTCACCATTTTCGGATAACGATAACGATCCAGCCAACTGACGTCAGTGGGCTTATGGAAATGGGAATGTGAATGTGAGTGTTGATGGCATACAAATTGAGGGCGCATTCGCATTCGCACTTGGCTTTTGGCGCTTGGCGTTATTGCAATAATTTGTTAGCCTTTTCACTTGATATTTATCAGCGCGCTCGGTTTATCAGTTAAACAATAAAAACGTTGCGCGTGAGTCTGTCGTTAACTCTGCTTTTTTTTGTTTCTCTCTTCTTGTTCGTTTTTCGATGTGTTTGCTATGGATATTGTTTTATTTGTGTTATTTGTTGTTGCTATTGTTGTTACTGCTTCACTTTAGATCTGAGCGCAAACTGAGAATCGAATCGTCGTCGGCGCGCGTGCGGTTGCGGGTGGCTGGACCGTCAAGGGGGGGAGGGGGAGGTACAGACAGACAGACAGATGAAATGGCCGTGCGCGAAATGTGCTGCTGAACTGACCTCGAGCACCTCGCGCCGCGTCACCGAGCACAACTAATGTAGCTGTTGTTGTTGCTGTTGCTATTGGCTGTTGGCTGCTGCTGATGTTGTTTATCTGTCTGCTTTTTGATTGTCTCGGCCCGCTTTCGACCCCTTCCTTGTGCCCCTTGGCCGTGTTGTGCTCTTGTGCGCAGAAGATTTTGTTTAAATATTTTTATGTACACACGCACAAACACATTGACACACACGGGGAGCGCGGGTGGAGAAGTGACGGCGCCTAAACACAAAAATAAATTTTTATTGAGCAGTGCGCGACTTGCTTTTGTTGTTTTTTCTGGTTTGCGTCTGTTTCTGTTACTGTTTCAGTTAATGATAATGCGGCGGCTGCAGGTGCTGCGTTGTCGTTTCACTTTTGTTTATTTAGATTGTTTGTATTTTGTACGTTTCAAATGCTATTGTCTTCGTCCCGAGTTGCAATTTATTTACAGCCCGTTCGTCGTTAATTGCGAATGAATTAATTGTGCTCCGCTCGTTCGTTGTTTCCCGATGCGCAACAGGCTATGCAGTAGAGATGGGGAAACGTCGATCGCACTATCGATTACATTGATGTGATTCGATTAATTATGGTACACATCGATGTTTTTTTTTAATAAATTAATTAATTGTTCTTTTAAATGAATTCCCAAGCGAGTTTTTTTTAAGTTGTGTCGGTGTAAGATCATGTGCAAAATTTCTAAAGTATTCGTTTTATTGCGATCGAGATATACCAAATATACGATTTTCGATCTGTTTCCGAAACGTGTATAATTAAGCGCGTCTTTTTTCTTACAGCATCCATGCTTTTTTTTTAATATAATTTTACTATACGATTCACCGTCGCCCACTGATCACATTGTAGTTACAAAAAAACGTTTTTTTTTAATACGAATGGTGATAAACGATGATTGATAATCTCGAAAATGTCTTTAGCAGCCCATATAATGTTAATATTTCACGACGCTTTGTTGTGGGTGCTGTGTCGAGGAGCCATTCTGTTAGATGTGGAGTTAGCTACTTTATGTTGAGAGTGTCGTGCGTTAACAGTCGACTGTTAAATATGCCTTAGCTAACATACGTGGCAACGCCAAGATACGCGCGCGTTTGAATATTGTATCTAACCATAACCTCTATGTGCACTTAAAACGATTCTGAATAAAAAACTGTCAAATTTTGTTAATACCAGCTCTCAGAATTTGAGTATACAAATCAGAAATATTTTGTATAATTCGAAAAATTTGTTTGTATTCAGCTTAGCATTTTGTATAACAGATTGAAATTTAAAACTGAATAACACCAAAATTTAAAAAATTAAAAACCTGTTAAGCGACATATGGTGTTGGTCATAGACGAAAATTTACACTTACTATGAGGGATGACTGACATCGACTATGACTATACCTCAGGTAACGATGAGATGATTAGGCAATTTCTGCAGATGATGTGGCGACTTAAAAATCAAGTTGTTGAGGGAACAATTTTGTAAGTGTACTCCAGTTGCACCTTCCTTGCATGCACAGTGCTAAATGTAAAAGTTCTGTTTTTAGCATAACACGTTTCTGTTAGTCCTAGTAGGAATTTCATTCCATACGACTGCAATGTTAATGTTAAATGTTAACAAAATTTTTAGTTTGTTTACAGATGTTAACAGCGCAAATTCTCTAAAAAAAAGTTAAGGCCAAGAGCAGGGCCAGAAACAGCAATAAGACAACAACAAGCCAATTTGGAAAACATATTTTATGCGCATCAGTCGAAATTGCCTGTCAGAAGCTGCTATTACGTATACGATCCGTATACGTATTACGTATACGATCCGGGTGTCGAGTCCATATCGATCCAAAACAATGCTGCTCAACTTACTCGGACAGTTTTCTTACTTCTTTTAATTGCTGGTTACTCATTTAATTAAAACCAAAGCGAGCTATGTGGATCTGTTAAGGCTTAGATCGATGGTTGGAATATCTTTCTTTTGTTTTGATTCTCTCTTCTTATTATGTGTATATATAAAGTAGTTCGCAGACATTCACTCACTGATTGTAATGAATGAAATTCTACGATTCTGCAATTTTTGCACAACGTAGATACCATCATGGTGACGCCCGAAAAGGATCCATTTCGCGAAATTGCTATTCTAACTATGTTTAATCACAACTACTGACTACTACCTGTCTGACCATTAACATGGCTTAAGCGTCTAGGATTTTCTAAAACGATTCGTTAAACATGACATTCGTTTATTTGAAGTTCCCATGATTTGAGCTTGGTGATTGGTTTTCATATGTATATTTTTGGGAATGTGTTGTTATAGTACTGTTGCTGGTACCGATTCAATTTCTTAATAAATCTAAAAATAAAAGCGATTGTATTCTAAAAGAAAAGTCATTAGCTCCGGTTGAATAACTGGGTAAAATGTCTTCCAGAAATTATTCATGCCATCTCGTGATATCCAATTCAATTGGCTTGGTGTCGCATATTATTAATTTGCTATTTTAGAAATTAGGAATATTAAAAAGTGTTGTATTTGCAATATTTATGTTTGTATTTTTTAATTTGGTAGTTATCGTTGATGCCTCAGTATTTACATCAGGTGTTTTAATTGATGTCTACCTTTATATATATGTTTTACATAATCATGGTTTATAAGGTTTTAATTTTGGGTTATCTTGCAGTACGGACATGGACCATTAATGTTAATATCTCCAAAATCGGGAACCGGTTCAGCTGTAAATAAAATAGACGCGATTTAAGGGGTTTAGGGTTTCCCTCCTAATTAAACAAAATTAATTCCCTGTCAGAAATCGAAACAAAGCTCTCCACTTCTACATAAGGTAATTCCCTTAGCTTTTATTAAAAGAGTTTCAACTAATGCTTGACGATTTAAATGCTAATACAATAATTTTCACTTTCTCATTGAAGAAATAAAACAAGAAGATTACAGATTTCTTTGTTATTGCGTTTCTTGATTTGAAGCCAGCATAACTATTACTAGTTTCACTTTTAAGGGCGATTTTGGTCGAGAAACACGAAAATTACATCCGTTCTTTTTTATTAAAAATCACTTTCTTTTAAGTGACATATATACATAGATGTTGATTTAAGAGCCACATATGTATCTCCGTACAGAGTTACATGTATGTACATACATATACCACTCTTAATTCGACAAGGTATATCGCTTTGAAACGCTTTTAATTTACCAAAGTTGATCGCTGGATAAGCTACGGGGCAAGCGGGCTAGAATATGTATATATAATTCAAAGTATTAATTTGTATATTGCAAGTTGTAAGCTTTTTCTTAAGCTTTTTCCTCATTCTTGTTTCATAATAATATTATTATTATTCGAAAACACATTCTGGTCAGGCGATCTCCGATCTATTTGGATAGTTTTTTCAAACCACATATTCTTCTTCTCGCTACTCTATTATTATTAATATTATAAAAAGAGGATTACCGATATGGCAGTGCAACCTAAAAAGATTTATTGTGCCTTCTCTCTGAAGAGTTATAGCTACTCTCCACGCCCCTTCGCTCACATTATATTGAAATTTTAGATCAAGTCCCATTTTTTATGCGTATAACTTCAATTTTTTTTTAAATTATATAGAAGTTCTGCATTCTTTCAAAATGGGCAGCGGGTATTTCACAGTCGAGTGCTCCCGGCTGTAGCTTTCTTACTTGTGTTTATGTACATATATAAATGCAAATACAATAATTTTATGTAGACATCTAGAGGCTGTAGCGTCTAGCCAAAAAATATCTGGAAAAAATAAATGGGCCAGTTTTTTTGTAGAAAAATGTACATTAGGCAATTGAAACCTTGAGCTGCGTAGGTGTCGGAAATTATATTCTGATAGAAAAAGTAAAGAGAGTGTCGGTTGAACTACTGGGTGACATGTCTTCCCGTGTCCTTCATGTCATCTCTTGATAAGAGACTCAATTGGCTTGAAGTCGCTTTGGGTACGTGAATATGTGTATACGCCCATCATAAAATAAATTGATATTTAGGAAATTTTGAATATTAATTAGTATTGTTTTTGCCCTTAAGAAATAAAGATAGAAATATTTTTGTTGCCATTTTTTTATTTAGTAGTTATCAGTATTCACTTCAGCTGGTTCAACTGTTGTCTACCTATTAGGTTTTAAAATTGTTTTAAATCGCAGAACGTACATGGACCATTAATGTTATTATCTCCAGGATCGGGAACCGGTTCAGCTGTAAATAAAATAGACGCGATTTAATTGAAACAACTATTTATTAGAAGTTTTGTATAATTTACCATTAGTGATAGCCACAAGAGCGACCACGCAGAAAGTAAGGATTGATAGGAACTTCATGTTTGTTGATTGTTATACGACGAGTAGTCTTAAACTGATGATTTTAGTGATCTTTACCATCAATATATAGGAAGAATTAAAGGGGAAATCATGCCATGTATTTTCCCAATTTTGTTTGAGGCATAAGTTTGTCTTGAGCTTGTTATCATATATATTTTAAAGAACTGACATATGTTTTTTCCCCATCAATTTCAAGTTATGTTCGGTAGGGAATACCCTGTCATTAGAAGTATTCCCGTAAAAACTGGGTATTTTATTTTGTCAGGCGCTTGCACCGCAGCTTCCAGCAGCGGTAAACTTTGATATATTTATTATTATTTGTTGCTATTGCCTTCCGGTGCAGCCTCTCGATGTTTACATAATATTTATTTCATTTGGATTTCCCTGTCAGGAATCGAATCAAAGCTCTCCACTTCTACATAAGGTAATTCCCTTAGCTTTTATTCAAAGAGTTTCAACTAATGCTTGACGATTTGAATACGATAATTTTCACTTTCTCATTGAGGAAATAAAACAAGAAGATTCCAGATTTCGTTGTTATTGCGTTTCTTGATTTGAAGCCAGCATAACTATTATTAGTTTCACTTTTAAGGGCGATTTTTGGTCGAGAAACACGAAAATTACATCCGTTCTTTTTTATTAAAAACCACTTTCTTTTAAGTGACATACATTCAATAGATGTCGATTTAAGAGCCACATATGTATCTCCGTACAGAGTTTCATGTACATACCCCTCTTAATTCGACAAGGTATACCGCTTTGAAACGCTTTTAATTTACCAAAGTTGATCGATCGATAAGCTACGGGGCAAGCGGGCTAGAATATGTATTTGTAATTCAAAGAATTAATTTGTATATTGCAAGTTGTAAGCTTTTTCTTAAGCTTTTTCCTAATTCTTGTTTAATAATATTATTATTATTCGAAAACACATTCTGGTCAGGCGATCTCCGATCTATTTGGATAGTTTTTTCAAACCACATATTCTTCTTCTCGCTACTCTATTATTATTAATATTATAAAAAGAGGATGCCCGATATGGCAATGCAACTTAAAAAGATTTATTCTGCCCTCTCCCTGAAGAGTTATAGCTATTCTCCACGCCCCTTCGCTCACATTATATTGAAATTTTAGATCAAGTCCCATTTTTTATGCGCATAACTTCAATTTTTTTTAAAATTATATAGAAGTTCTGCATTCTTTCAAAATGGGCAGCGGGTATTTCACAGTCGAGTGCTCCCGGCTGTAGCTTTCTTACTTGTGTTTATTTACATATATAAATGCAAATAAAATAATTTTATGTAGACATCTAGAGGCTGTAGCGTCTAGCCAAAAAATTACTGGAAAAAATAAATGGGCCAGTTTTTTTGTAGAAAAATGTACATTAGGCAATTGAAACCTTGAGCTGCGTAGGTGTCGGAAATTATATTCTGATAGAAAAAGTAAAGAGAGTGTCGGTTGAACTACTGGGTGACATGTCTTCCCGTGTCCTTCATGTCATCTCTTGATATGAGACTGAATTGGCTTGAAGTCGCCTTGGGTACGTGAATATGTGTATACGCCCATCATAAAATAAATTGATATATTGGAAATTTTTGAATATTAATTAGTATTGTTTTTGCCCTTAAGAAATAAAGATAGAAATATTTTTGTTGCCATTTTTTTATTTAGTAGTTATCAGTATTCACTTCAGCTGGTTCAACTGTTGTCTACCTATTAGGTTTTAAAATTGTTCTAACTTGCAGTACGTACATCGACCATTAACGTTATTATCTCCAGGATCGGGAACCGGTTCAGCTGTAAATAAAATAGACGCGATTTAATTGAAACAACTATTTATTAGAAGTTTTGTATAATTTACCATTAGTGATAGCCACAAGAGCGACCACGCAGAAAGTAAGGATTGATAGGAACTTCATGTTTGTTGATTGTTATACGACGAGTAGTCTTAAACTGATGATTTTAGTGATCTTTACCATCAATATATAGGAAGAATTAAAGGGGAAATCATGCCATGTATTTTCCCAATTTTGTTTGAGGCATAAGTTTGTCTTGAGCTTGTTATCATATATATTTTAAAGAACTGACATATGTTTTTTCCCCATCAATTTCAAGTTATGTTCGGTAGGGAATACCCTGTCATTAGAAGTATTCCCGTAAAAACTGGGTATTTTATTTTGTCAGGCGCTTGCACCGCAGCTTCCAGTAGCGGCAAGTTTTGATACATTTATTATTATTTGTTGCTATAGCCTTCCGGTGCAGCCTCTCGATGTTTACATAATAATTATTTCATTTGGATTTCCCACTAAAAAAAAATTAATTCCCTGTCAGAAATCGAAACAAAGCTCTCCACTTCTACATAAGGTAATTCCCTTAGCTTTTATTCAAAGAGTTTCAACTAATGCTTGACGATTTAAATGCTAATACAATAATTTTCACTTTCTCATTGAGGAAATAAAACAAGAAGATTCCTGATTTCGTTGTTATTGCGTTTCTTGATTTGAAGCCAGCATAACTATTATTAGTTTCACTTTTAAGGGCGATTTTGGTCGAGAAACACGAAAATTACAACCACTTTCTTTTAAGTATATATACATAGATGTTGATTTAAGAGCCACATATGTATCTCCGTACAGAGTTACATGTACATACATATACCACTCTTAATTCGACAAGGTATATCGCTTTGAAACGCTTTTAATTTACCAAAGTTGATCGCTGGATAAGCTACGGGGCAAGCGGGCTAGAATATGTATATATAATTCAAAGTATTAATTTGTATATTGCAAGTTGTAAGCTTTTTCTTAAGCTTTTTCCTCATTCTTGTTTAATAATATTATTATTATTCGAAAACACATTCTGGTCAGGCGATCTCCGATCTATTTGGATAGTTTTTTCAAACCACATATTCTTCTTCTCGCTACTCTATTATTATTAATATTATAAAAAGAGGATTACCGATATGGCAGTGCAACCTAAAAAGATTTATTGTGCCTTCTCTCTGAAGAGTTATAGCTACTCTCCACGCCCCTGCGCTCACATTATATTGAAATTTTAGATCAAGTCCCACTTTTTATGCGTATAACTTTAATTTTTATACCCGCTACCCAAAGGGTAGAAGGGTATTATAACTTAGTGCCAACAGAAAATGTATGTATCAGGCAGAAAGAGGCATCTCCGACCCCATAAAGTATATATATTCTTGATCAGGATCAACAGCCGAGACGATATAGCCATGTCCGTCTGTCCGTCAGTCCGTCTGTCAGTCTGTCCATCTGTATGAACACCTAGATCTCAGAGACTATAAGAGCTAGAGCTACCAAATTTAAGGACAGTACTCCTATAGGTCCTACGCAGATCAAGTTTATTTCAAAAGTTGGATGCCACGCCCCTTTCTGCCCCAAAAGCCTGTAAAAGCCGTAATAATAGACCTAGAGCATTGAATTTTAATATGCATAATAATAATTGCATTCTCAATGATTCCTGTGAATTTGGTTGAGATCGAATGAAAAACAAGGAAGTTATTAAAGAATCAATTTTATATGCAAAATTCACTTGCAGCTGCCCGCGCTTTGTTTGTTTAGTTGACAGTGTGACCATAACGGTGTTGTGGATTTTTACCCGCTATTTTCAAATATATACAAAAAAACAAGCTTTAGTATATTAGGTATATTTTTTGTTAAAATATCATTTATGTTTTTTGTTTTCTCTCGAAATGGGTTGCGGGTATCATACGGTCGAGCACTCTCGACTGTAGCTTTCTTACTTGTTTTAACAGTATATAGAAGTTCTGCATTCTTTCAAAATGGGCAGCGGGTATTTCACAGTCGAGTGCTCCCGGCTGTAGCTTTCTTACTTGTGTTTATGTACATATATAAATGCAAATAAAATAATTTTATTTAGACATCTAGAGGCTGTAGCGTCTAGCCAAAAAATATCTGGAAAAAATAAATGGGCCAGTTTTTTTGTAGAAAAATGTACATTAGGCAATTGAAACCTTGAGCTGTGTAGGTGTCGAAAATTATATTCTTATAGAAAAAGTGAAGAGTGTCGGTTGAAGTACTGGGTGACATGTCTTCCCGTGTCCTTCATGTCATCTCTTGATATAAGACTCAATTGGCTTGAAGTCGCTTTGGGTACGTGAATATGTGTATACGCCCATCATAAAATAAATTGGTATTTGGGAAATTTTTAATATTAATTAGTATTGTATTTGCCCTTAAGCAAAAAAGATAGAAATATTTTTGTTGCAATTTTTTTATTTAGTAGTTATCAGTATTCACTTCAGCTGGTTCAACTTTTGTCTACCTTTATATAGTATACATGTATGTTTTTTACATAATCATGGTTTATAAGGTTTTAAGTTTGGTTTAACGTGACTTAATAATGCAGTCCGTACATGCACCATTAATGAGAGTGTTTCCAGGATCGGGAACCGGTTCAGCTGTAAATAACAAAGATGCAATTTAATTGGATTAACTATTTATTATAAATTTTTTTGTAATTTACCATTAGTGATAGCCACAAGAGCGACCACGCAGAATGTAAGGATTGATGGGAACTTCATGTTTGATGATTGTTATACGACGAGTAGTCTTCAACTAATGATGTTAGTGATGTTTCGCCATCCTTATATAGAAAGAATTACAGGCAAATTTCAGTAAAATTTACTTTTTCCCAATTTCTGATTTGTTTGTGACAAGCCTACAAATAGTTGAAAACATCTATGTGTATTCCATATCAATGTCAACGATAGTTTTGGTAGGGAATACCCCGCTATTAGGTTTATTCCCGAAAAAGTGTGTATTTTAGGTTACCAATTTCCTTATTTCATTTTTCATAAATGACCCAGCTTTCCCCGCAGCTTCGCCACCGATAAACTAAAATACATTCATTTTTAATTATTGCTCTTGCCTCTCCCTGAAGGCTCTCGATCTTTGCATGGTAATTATTTCATATGTATTTTAATAAACAAATAAAATGGAATTTATTTTTATCGATCGAACCAACGTTCTCTCCTTTTTTGTAAGTTAATGCGCTTAGCTTTCATTAAAATGCGCTAATAAAATGTAGCTAATACACTACAAATGTTTAGGCATGATTTTTAGGCAGGTCTTCCAGAATAAAATCTAGACAAAGCCAGAGTGTTGCTTACATTAGAAAAAAAGGTACCACTATCAAAAATCATAATCATAGCATGCAATGTGTAAATGTGATTACATTAATTGATGCAAAAACATTACTTTGTCGAGATTTGTATCGATATTGATGTTTTTCTGGCATAAAGTTAAATATTTTATTATTTTATTATAATTTTTTAAATTGTAGTATTCATATTTCCATAATTTAGTAACATTTCCAATATTTTGTCGTTTTGTACAGCTAATTCAAACGAAAATGTACATATATAAATGCAAATAAAATAATTTTATTTAGACATCTAGAGGCTGTAGCGTCTAGCCAAAAAATATCTGGAAAAAATAAATGGGAAAAATGTACATTAGGCAATTGAAACCTTAAGATGCGTAGGTGTCAAAAATTATATTCTGATAGAAAAAGTGAAGAGTGTCGGTTGAACTACTGGGTGACATGTCTTCCCGTGTCCTTCATGTCATCTCTTGATATGAGACTCAATTGGCTTGAAGTCGCTTTGGGTACGTGAATATGTGTATACGCCCATCATAAAATAAATTGATATTTGGGAAATTTTTAACATTAATTAGTATGGTATTTGCCCTTAAGAAATAAAGATAGAAATATTTTTGTTGCCATTTTTTTATTTAGTAGTTATCAGTATTCACTTCAGCTGGTTCAACTGTTGTCTACCTTTATTTATATGTTTTACACAATCATGGTCTATAAGGTTTTAATGTTGGCCCAAAACACAGATTGTACATGGACCATTTATGTTATTATTTCCAGGATCGGGAACCGGTTCAGCTGTAAATAAAATAGACGCGATTTAATTGATCCAACTATTTATTAGAAGTTTTGTATAATTTACCATTAGTGATAGCCACAAGAGCGACCACGCAGAAAGTAAGGATTGATAGGAACTTCATGTTTGTTGATTGTTATACGACGAGTAGTCTTAAACTGATGATTTTAGTGATCTGTACCATCAATATATAGGAAGAATTAAAGGGGAAATCATGCCATGTTTTTTCCCAATTTTGTTTGGGGCATAAGTTTGTCTTGAGCTTGTTATCATATATATTTTAAAGAACTGACATATGTTTTTTCCCCATCAATTTCAAGTTATGTTCGGTAGGGAATACCCTGTCATTAGAAGTATTCCCGTAAAAACTGTGTATTTTATTATGTCAGGCGCTTGCACCGCAGCTTCCAGCAGCGGCAAGCTTTGATACATTTATTATTATTTGTTGCTATTGCCTTCCGGTGCAGCCTCTCGATGTTTACATAATATTTATTTCATTTGGATTTCCAAAAAAAAAAAATTAATTCCCTGTCAGGAATCGAATCAAAGCTCTCCAATTCTACATAACTTAATTCCCTTAGCTTTTATTCAAAGAGTTTCAACTAATGCTTGACGATTTAAATGCTAATACAATAATTTTCACTTTCTCATTGAGGAAATAAAACAAGAAGATTCCAGATTTTGTTGTTATTGCGTTTCTTGATTTGAAGCCAGCATAACTATTATTAGTTTCACTTTTAAGGGCAATTTTTGGTCGAGAAGCACGAAAATTACATCCGTTCTTTTTTTATTAAAAACCACTTTCTTTTAAGTGACATACATTCAATAGATGTCGATTTAAGAGCCACATATGTATCTCCGTACAGAGTTACATGTACATACATATACCCCTCTTAATTCGACAAGGTATATCGCTTTGAAACGCTTTTAGTTTATCAAAGTTGATCGATCGTTAAGCTACGGGGCAAGCGGGCTAGAATATGTATTGTAACGTGAACCGAAAGAAAAGCACTAAGGCAAGGGGACTGTTGCATTTGCGGGGCACGCTTTAGAATCCGGCTCTAGCTCGTCGGCTTTGGGGGTGGTGGTCTTGCTTGGGCAACGTCCTTTTTTTCGCAACATATTATTACCAATAAGGCCAGAATTGAGCGTGCTGCGACGAAAGAAATTGAAGCTATAAGCTTATACCGGAAGAGAGATAACTTCATCCAAAGGAAAGAAGAAAAGGAAATCAGAGAGAAAGTGAGAGAGAGAGAGAGATGGTTAACCATTTTCCACCGCTGTTATGTGGATGCTTAGCCCTCCCATCATGATCACACCTCAGAAAAGATTCTGGTGATCCCTTTACGTCACCCTACGACAGTGGAGTCACGGCATGATTCGACAATAATAAAATATAATTAGTCCATAATTATTAGATATTTAATTCTCTTGTTGACCTTATTGAAGAGCATAACAAAATATTATAATTTTTAAACAAAACAAAAAAAAAATGATTTAAATTATACAAAAGAATTAATAAATACCGTCATAAACTTGCAATAATACATATAATTTGTCGTTTGATTTGTTGTTTTATCTATTTGAAAATTTCATTTGTTATCATAAATGTGGACTTTGCGATCAATATAAGCGTACAAAAAAATAATGTGCGAAAATGTGGAAAAATAATAAAGAAATTATAATACAATATTAAAAATAATAAACTCACATTTTCTCCAAGCGGCGGTAGATCGATTTTTCGTGAAGCTTGTTGTTGCGCAAAATTTTTGCGCTAATAAAAAAAATAAAAATATATCTAAATTAAGCACATTATCATTTCTCACCAAAAAGATCACAAATTATTGTTTCATTTCATTCATTAAATTAATCAACAACAAAACCAAATGTATGGAATTTTAACATACAGGAAAAAATATATATAAACTATAAGAATGAAATATTTTCATTTCATTATAAACAAATTTTGCGATTCATTTGATTTCTAATCATTTCATTCTAATCGTTTCATTTCATAGCACATTGTGGTTTTTATCTAGGTTGATTCGTATAACATTTTTTTCTTATTGTACATGTATATTAACAAATAGTCTATCTGAATAATGGACTCAGCTGGTCAGCCGTGCTGATGGCCAAAGAGACCCGGTGGGGGTGCTTCGTTGGCCAAGAAGCGGTGCTCTGGTGGCCAAGAAGGGGTGCTCCTGTGGCCAAGAAGAGGTGCTCCTGTGGCCAATAGGGCCCACAGGATGACGATCGAGTGGCGTTAGATACGCCTGCATGCAAAGAAGCGGGCTGGGCGCCGCTTTAGTGGCCCCCGTTTGCGCCGAAACAGGCGCTACGGCAACTAAATAAAGAGCTGCTTTAGCGACAAAGGGCACACATGAAAAGGTTTGGTAATGCGACCTGCGACAAAAATTGTTTTTGTAGTTTTTTTTCTAATAAAAATTGTTTTATTCCAAAATGGTTTTAGTTTTTACTTACCAATTGCGATAAAAATTATAAGAATTTGTGCTCCGTATAATGGATGCAAAAAGATTCTTTTTCTTCCTCCAATGTCTTGCCTGTTCGCTCGGCCGGTCTTAGAAAAATGAGCGAGACCTGAACCGGGACAAATGAAGTTGGCTGCACATGCGCATTCTGCAGCTGGTGTCCACTGCACGTGCGAAAGCTCAGCTTTTAATAGCACCTCTGTCGCAGCTGACACCCGAAAGCTCGCACTGCAAATGTCTACGTGGCAGCACTAACCAAAGAACACGGCGGCGTTACAGTATTTATAATTCAAAGTATTCATTTGTATATTGTAAGTTTTAAGCTTTTTCTTAAGCTTTTTACTCATCCTTGTTTAATAATATTATTATTATTCGAAAGCACAATCTGGCCAGGCGATCTCCGATCTATTTGGATAGTTTTTTCAAAACACATATTCTTCTTCTCGCTACTCTATTATTATTAATATTATAAAAAGACATTCTCAGCCCTCGGCTCGTTGCATTCGGACGTGCGCGCTAAGCAGATCTTCGCAAGTGATCTTCACAAGTATTTGTTGTGTTTCTTTCGTTACACGTTCTATTTATAGCCACTGCTAACGGTGGCGGTAGCTTATTGCGGTACTTTACAGCAATAAGCTAGGCTTCAGCAGTGCTTCGCTTGCCTCTCGCCCTGCGCCTTGCGCTAGCGAGAGGTTGGTACAGTTTCAGCAAACAATCTGGAGTTTGTTTACAATTACTTATTTGCCTGCAAATAAGATCAATTGTAATTATGGATGGAGACTCATCGTCGCAGTCGTTGCCTAGCAATAGGCAAACTAAACTGGAAGAGATGAGGAAAAGTGTTGGCGTAAGCCTTGGATCTTTACGCACCCAAATTTACGCTGATTACCATAGCAAATTAGCATCCTCGTCTCTGACAATAACAACCAGCAGTGATACCAGCGTTACCTGCACAATATCAATATCACAGAGCAGTTTGATATCTGCTTCCACATATACAGTGGCTTCTACAGTGGGCCCCAATGTTTCTTCGGCTATGGCCACATCGACTGCTAATTCATTGAATGACTTATTCTCAACAATGACTCGAAAGAAAAAATGTTCGTTTCAATCCCGTGAGCAGCATATAAGCAAGAAGCTTAAAGTTTCTGCAAGCCCTCCCAGAAGTATCACTAAGCCGAAGGTCGCGAAAAGTCCAAGGGAAAGACTTGATCATTCGGCATCCACCTCCAAGGCAGCGGCATTAAGTAATAACCGTTTTGCAGCTCTGGACGAAGAAGCTAGCCATGTCATGCAGATGGACTTAGCAGAAATTGGTTCCGACGACGAGCCAGAAACACCTGTAGTTGCCAATAAAAATGATCAACCACAAAAAACGCTCGCTAAGCCTCCCGCTATTTGTGTGCCTAACGTTGACAACCCCATAAATTTAGAAATGACCTTGGACTCTTGCGTAGGTGCCGACAACTATAGTATTCGTACCTCGAAGCTCGGTGTATCACGAATATATACTGTCAACTCGGATGCATTCCGAACGACGATTAAGCATTTAAACAACCTTAATTGTCAGTACTGGCATCATCAACTCAAGGAGGATAAGCCGACTAATATCAAGAATGCTCTGGATCAGCTTGGCTTCGAAGTTCTCAACATCTACTGTCCCAGAAAGACAGACTGGCGCAATATTGAGATTAACGCAGAAGATGATGAAGCAACGATCAACTACAAGACTCGGTAGAACATATTTTTCGTCAATATTAAACAAGGGCCACAAGCGCCAGGAATCTTAAAACTAAATAAACTTGGCAAGTATAGGGTCACTGTTGAGCGCGCTTCTCGTAGAAACGAAATTTTGCAATGTCTGAAATGTCATATGTTTGGTCACTCCAAAAGTTACTGCTTCCAAGAGCCAATCTGTGGCAAGTGTGCTGGCTCGCACACGACTGGTTCGGTACTATGCACTAGCGATGACTATTTGTGCATCAACTGTGGAGGTGATCATGCTTCAACAGACAAGAAATGTAAAGTCAGAGCTGAAAAAAGCAAAATGCTAAAACCAAAGCCAAGGCTTCCTGACTCCAACACTTCAAGAGCAAAACATAACCAGGAAATCACTCGGAGTTTCATCCCTGCATTGTCAGTTGCAACACTTCCTACGCTGATGTAGCTCGCCCCAAACGGGCTCAACTTGAGCCAAGCGCTCTCAAACATACACAGCGAGAACCAAACGTGCTGCCTGATAGTAAATTCCTGGCGTTAGAGAACTCAATAAAGGAGATCAACGTAAGAATGGATCAATTATTTAAGCTGGTCCACGAAACTTTGGAGGCAAATAAGGCATTTCGAGAATTGGTCACGGTTCTGATTTCTCGTATGCCAAAATGATGCAACCGACTATAAAAATCGGATTGTGGAATGCACGGGGGCTAGCCAAGAATTCTGAAGAACTCCGGCTATTCCTCAGTGCTCATAATATAGATGTCATGCTGGCTACAGAAACGCATATGAAAGAAGGACAGCGTATATTTCTGCCAGGATATTCTTCTCTCCACACCTTTCACCCCAGCGGCAATGCCAAAGGTGGCGCCTCAGTCATTGTGCGCTCGCTATTGAGCTACACTCCACTGCCTGCTATCTCAACTGTGGATAGGCAAATAGCTCGAGTGAATCTGCTAACATCGGAGGGACTAGTTGAAATTTCGGCCGTGTATCTTCCACCCAACGAACCATGGACCAGAGTGGGATTTGAAACCCTGTTCGCCGAGTTTGGAAGCAAATTTATTGCTGGAGGTGACTACAATGCCAAACATGCATGGTGGGGCCCCGCGAGTGGCAACCCGAGTGCCTACTCCAGAGGAAAACTGTTGCAAGAAGTAGTAGCGAATAGCCAATTCCAGATTGCTGCAACGGGAGAGCCCACTTTCTACTCTTGCAACCCACAAATCACACCATCAGCAATAGATTTTTTTGTTACCAATGGCTATAACAACAACAGAATCCAAGTCCGAACGCTTCACGAACTTTCTTCGGATCACACTCCTATATTGGCCGAAGTGTACGCTACTCCGTTAAGGAAGCCACAACGCGATCGTATACTCGCTCGTGGTGCTGATACGAGGATTTTCAAGGCGCACTTGGAGGAGGCATTGGATCCCAGCATTGAAATTCAAGAGGAGGACGATATTGACAACGCCATCAATATCTTCATGAACCAGCTAACACTAGCTGCAACAAGAGCTGCGCCTAGAAACCGTCAACAGGCGAACGAACAACGACAGCTTCAGCTTCCACCTGCTATCATCGAACTCCTTCGAATTAAGCGGAAAGTCAGAAGAGAGTACGCCAGAACCGGTGATGCTCGACTCCAGCAGATTCACAGTAGGTTGACCAACCGTCTTCACAAAGTGCTGGCCCGCAGGAAGCAATTGCAAATTGGCAACTTGCTCGACAGCCTAGGGACGGAGGCTTCTACTAACTACTCCTTATGGCAAATAACTAAAAGGTACAAGACGCGGCCCACAACAAAGTCCGCTTTTAGGGACCCTGCAGGAGGCTGGTGCCGCACTAGTCGTGACAAAGCAGAAGTGTTTGCGAATAATTTAGAGCAACGATTCAGGCCACATGACTTTGCGCCTGAGAGCCATCGCCGAATGATTGCGGAGTCACTTGAAACCCCGTTTCAAATGGCTTTGCCCGCAGATCCTGTCACTCTGGACGAAGTTAAGAATCTAATTTCGAAACTTAAAGTGAAGAAAGCACCTGGCGAGGACTTGCTGGACAATAGGACGATCAGACTGCTTCCAGATCAAGCTTTGCTATTCCTGGTCCTCATTTTCAACAGCATCCTGCGTTTGGGATACTTTCCGAGAGCCTGGAAGTCGGCGAGCATCATCATGATACTTAAACCAGGAAAGCAACCATCAAATGTGGATTCGTACAAGAAGACTGATATTCTTCCATCTCTAGGAAAAATAATGGAGAGGCTGATTTTAAACAGAATGCTGAGTGTTGAGGCTGTCATCCGTGCGATTCCCAAGTTCCAGTTTGGTTTTCGCAGACAGCATGGCACCCAGAGCAACTACATAGAGTTGTCAACTTTGCGCTGGAGGCCTTGGAGGAGAAGGAGTACGCAGTGGCTGCTTTCCTAGACATTCAGCAAGTTTTTGACAGAGTGTGGCATCCTGGACTTCTACACAAAGCCAAGAAATTGCTAACACCACAGCTTTTCTTGCTAATAAGAAGCTTCCTGGAAGGACGCTCTTTTCATGTGGCGACTGATGGCTACAAATCGTCGACCAAGCCTATAGAAGCGGGTGTTCCACAAGGTAGTGTGCTCTGCCGACATGCCAACACACTCATCTATCACATCACTTGCACGAAAGGATACGCTGGTTGCAACCTACGCTGACGATACTGCGGTGCTCACCAAAAACAGCTTCATAGACCTGGCAAAAATAGGTCTTCAAGAGTATCTAGATGCATTTCAGGAATGAGCTAGGAACTGGAACGTGTGCATCAATGCAGATAAATGCGCCAACATGACGTTCGCAAATCGCGTGCGGAGCTGCCCGAGTGTGACGCTTAATGGTACAGTGTTAACTCACTTGCCATCACACAAATATCTTGGAGTCGTCCTAGACAGAAGGCTTAAATTTGAATGCCATATCAAGTCGCTGCTGCATGCTTACAGAACTAAGCTAAAACGCATATCTTGGCTACTTTCAGCTAAAAACAAGCTTTCGCTGGACAACAAGGTTCGTATCTATAAGTGCATTTTAGCTCCGAGCCTTTTCTATGCAATACAGGTGTACGGTATAGCAGCTAAAACGCACCTTAACAAAATACGCGTAATTCATGCCAAGACGCTGAGGAGGATCTCAGGAGCTCCATGGTATATGAGAACGGCGGACATTGAACGCGACTTCAAAGTGCCTAAAATTGGCGACAAAATTCAGGCGATTGCTCAGAAATATACGGAGAGGCTCGGAGGTCACCCAAAGAGACTAGCTAGGCGACTAACGGAGAGTCATCGCACTACGGTCAGGAGAAGACTGAAACGCCATCATCCTCAAGACCTGCTGGCTCGGGTCTTGACTTAATAATATCAACAATACTAAACTTAATCCCTAGCATATCCTTAGGCTTAATTTAAATAATTTGTCCATAGTTTACATTTATTATGTTCTGTTTACATAATTAATTTTGTTTGTTTATTATTTCTGATTTGATTAAGTTGCCCAGTTAGGTAACAGTACATATATCCTTGTTACCATTTCGTTATTATTATAATTAATAAAAAAAAAAAAAATAAAAAGAGGATGCTCGATATGATAGTGCAACCTTAAAAGATTTATTGTGCCATCTTTCTGAAGAGTTATAGCTATTCTCCACGCCTCTTCGCTCACATTAAATTGAAATTTTAGATCAAGTATCTTTTTTTTATGCGTATTACTTCAATTTTTTAAAAATTATATAGAAGTTCTGCATTCTTTCAAAATGGGCAGCGGGTATTTCACAGTCGAGTGCTCCCGGCTGTAGCTTTCTTACTTGTGTTTATTTACATATATAAATGCAAATAAAATAATTTTATGTAGACATCTAGAGGCTGTAGCGTCTAGCCAAAAAATATCTGGAAAAAATAAATGGGCCATTGTAGAAAAATGTACATTAGGCAATTGAAACCTTGAGCTGCGTAGGTGTCGGAAATTATATTCTGATAGAAAAAGTGAAGAGTGTCGGTTGAACTAATGGGTGACATGTCTTCCCGTGTCCTTCATGTCATCTCTTGATATGAGACTCAATTGGCTTGAAGTCGCTTTGGGTACGTGAATATGTGTATACGCCCATCATAAAATAAATTGATATTTAGGAAATTTTGAATATTAATTAGTATTGTTTTTGCCCTTAAGAAATAAAGATAGAAATTTTTTTGTTGCCATTTTTTTATTTAGTAGTTATCAGTATTCACTTCAGCTGGTTCAACTGTTGTCTACCTTTATATATATGTTTTACATAATCATGATTTATAAGGTTTTAAGTTTGGTTTAACGTGACTGAATAATGCATTCCGTACATCCACCATTAATGAGAGTGTTTCCAGGATCGGGAACCGGTTCAGCTGTAAATAACAAATATGCGATTTAATGGGATCAACTATTTATTAGAAGTTTTGTATAATTTACCATTAGTGATAGCCACAAGAGCGACCACGCAGAAAGTAAGGATTGATAGGAACTTCATGTTTGTTGATTGTTATACGACGAGTAGTCTTAAACTGATGATTTTAGTGATCTGTACCATCAATATATAGAAAGAATTAAAGGGGAAATCATGCCATGTATTTTCCCAATTTTGTTTGGGGCATAAGTTTGTCTTGAGCTTGTTATTATATATATTTTAAAGAGCTGATATATGTTTTTTCCCCATCAATTTCAAGTTATGTTCGGTAGGGAATACCCTGTCATTAGAAGTATTCCCGTAAAAACTGTGTATTTTATTTTGTCAGGCGCTTGCACCGCAGCTTCCAGCAGCGGTAAACTTTGATATATTTATTATTATTTGTTGCTATTGCCTTCCGGTGCAGCCTCTCGATGTTTACATAATATTTATTTCATTTGGATTTCCAAAAAAAAAAAATTAATTCCCTGTCAGGAATCGAATCAAAGCTCTCCAATTCTACATAAGTTAATTCCCTTAGCTTTTATTCAAAGAGTTTCAACTAATGCTTGACGATTTGAATACAATAATTTTCACTTTCTCATTGAGGAAATAAAACAAGAAGATTCCAGATTTCGTTGTTATTGCGTTTCTTGATTTGAAGCCAGCATAACTATTATTAGTTTCACTTTTAAGGACGATTTTTGGTCGAGAAACACGAAAATTACATCCGTTCTTTTTTTATTAAAAACCACTTTCTTTTAAGTGACATACATTCAATAGATGTCGATTTAAGAGCCACATATGTATCTCCGTACAGTGTTACATGTACATACATATACCCCTCTTAATTCGACAAGGTATACCGCTTTGAAACGCTTTTAATTTACCAAAGTTGATCGATCGACAAGCTACGGGGCAAGCGGGCTAGAATATGTATTTGTAATTCAAAGTATTAATTTGTATATTGCAAGTTGTAAGTTTTTTCTTAAGCTTTTTTCTCATCCTTGTTTAATAATATTATTATAATTCGAAAACTCATTCTGGTCAGGCGATCTCCGATCTATTTGGATAGTTTTTTCAAACCACATATTCTTCTTCTCGCTACTCTATTATTATTAATATTATAAAAAGAGGATGCCCGATATGGCAATGCAACTTAAAAAGATTTATTGTGCCCTCTCCCTGAAGAGTTATAGCTATTCTCCACGCCTCTTCGCTCACATTATATTGAAATTTTAGATCAAGTCCCTTTTTTTTATGCGTATTACTTCAATTTTTTTTTTAAATTATATAGAAGTTCTGCATTCTTTCAAAATAGGCAGCGGGTATTTCACAGTCGAGTGCTCCCGGCTGTAGCTTTCTTACTTGTGTTCATTTACATATATAAATGCAAATAAAATAATTTTATGTAGAAATCTAGAGGCTGTAGCGTCTAGTCAAACAATATCTGGAAAAAATAAATGGGCCATTGTAGAAAAATGTACATTAGGCAATTGAAACCTTGAGCTGCGTAGGTGTCGGATATTATATTCTGATAGAAAAAGTGAAGAGTGTCGGTTGAACTAATGGGTGACATGTCTTCCCGTGTCCTTCATGTCATCTCTTGATATGAGACTCAATTGGCTTGAAGTCAATTGGCTTGAAGTCAATTGGCTTGAAGTCAATTGGCTTGAAGTACGTGAATATGTGTATACGCCCATCATAAAATAAATTGATATTTGGGAAATTTTTAATATTAATTAGTATTGTATTTGCCCTTAAGAAATAAAGATAGAAATATTTTTGTTGCCATTTTTGTATTTAGTAGTTATCAGTATTCACTTCAGCTGGTTCAACTGTTGTCTACCTTTATATAGTATACATGTATGTTTTTTACATAATCATGAGTTATAAGGTTTTAAGTTTGGTTTAACGTGAGTTAATAATGCATTTCGTACATGCCCCATTAATGAGAGTGTTTCCAGGATCGGGAACCGGTTCAGCTGTAAATAACAAATATGCGATTTAATGGGATCAACTATTTATTAGAAACTTTGTGTAATTTAATTAGTGATAGCCACAAGAGCGACTACGCAGAAAGTAAGGATTGATAGGAACTTCATGTTTCTTGATTATTATACGACGAGTTGTCTTCAACTGATGATGTTAGTGATGTTTCGCCATCATTATATAGAAAGAATTAGAGGCAAATTTCAGTACAATTGACTTTTCCACAATTTCTGATTTGTTTGTGCCAAGCCTACATATATTTGAAAATATCAATGTGTATTCCTTATCAATGTCAACGATATTTTCGGTAGGGAATACCGCGACATTAGGTTTATTCCCGTAAAAAGTGTGTATTTTATGTTACCAATTTCCTTATTTAATTTATCATAAATGGCCCAGCTTTCCCCGCATCTTCGCCACCGATAAACTAAAATACATTTATTTTTAGTTATTGCTCTCGATATTTGAATGGTAATTATTTCATTTGTATTTTAATAAACAAATAAAATGGAATTTATTTTTATCGATCGAACCAGCGTTCTCTTCTTTTTATTTAAATTTAATGCGCTTAGCTTTCATTAAATGCGTTTAAGCTAATGTATAATGGTTTAAAAAAGTTGGTTTAGCTAATGCAATACTTTATCACTGCAAATGTTTTGGTATGATTTTTAGGCAGGTCTTCCAGCATAAAATCTAGACAAAGCAAGAGTGTTGCTAACATTGCGAAACTACAAAAGTACAAAATAACTGGAAGAACTTCCAGAAAATACAAATGCTTAAATTTAACAACATTTAAGGAAAATGTACCTTTATCAAAAATCATTATCATAGCGTGCAATGTGTAAATGTGATTGAATTAATTGATGCAAAATCATTAGTTTGTCGCGATTTGTATCGATATAGATGTTTTTCTGGCAAAAAGTTGAATATTTTATATTTTGAGCTAAAACTGGCATATTTAAACATAATATCATATCAATATAACAACATAACGTATACGTAATCTTTTAGAAACAGTTGGAGAGCTGTGAATTGACACCTAATATTTGAAATTGTATTTTGTTTTTTATACTTATTATAATTTTTCTTTGAATATGTAATGCAAACAATATTTAAATTTTAGTATTCATATTTCCATCATTTAGTAACATTTACAATATTTTGTCGTTTTGTACAGCTAATTCAAACGAAAATTCAAATTTCCGAGTCAATCGAGTCATCTGATACATTTTGAAGGCTGTACTCATTATGAAATGATTTTCCGTTACCCTAAACATTATTATAATGTGCTACAGAGAGCTCAATCACATCTTGCGGAAGGGGTTGTTTTTATGTCATAATACATATGAGTAATGAATGAGTAATGCTACATGTATAATTGAATGGTTTTATCCGACAATGTTTGAAATTGTTGTGCATCTATCGTTAATCCGCATTTAATAGTTATTAAACAAGTGCAGATTTAACATTGATGCGAATATTTTCGTACTTGAAAAAGCATTTCTTGTTATATTGAAAACGCATTTATGTATTGGCTATATTGTCAACGGTCGTATTTCCGCTCCCATTTTGTTTTGGCTTATCTACATGCAATCCCATGTTAAAAACTTTCAGAACTGCTTACTTCATCGTTTAGCGTTACTTTGCTTACTTGGTCTAATATCCAACTAGCGAGCATGGTAGAGTTGGGACCGTGGTCAATCCATACGTCCAGCAGAGTTGCATGGCAGAAAACAAAATTAAAGTATTGAAAGAGCAAGGAAGGAAAATATTATTTTAATCAATTATTCAAAATCATCAGATTATGTTATTTTGATTTTCAATTTAAACTGTGTGGATAGGCTGCAAAACATTTGGTGTCTGAATTCGAATTTGTTTTTTCTGCTAAGTAGTAGTATGCCATTAGAATCTGTATTTATATACTTTTCTATGGGTTTCTTTATTTAATTATTTTTATATTTGAGAAGTTCTCACAAATTTTTTATACATACATATGAATGTAAATTGCTTTGAGATTTAAAAGGACCTTTTGCTTTGTCCAGCTTTTTTTCTTGAAGACCTGATTTAAATTCATGCCTAAGCGCATCCAGTTCATGTTTCGCGATAATGTGGAAATTGTTTTCAAAGTGTCAAGCAGAAGCTTAAACTGATTTTAATGAAAACTAATAACACAAGCTTTGTCCAAATAGTTGGTTCGAGCGCTGATTTTTGTATATATGTATGTAATTGCAAATTAATAATTATCATGTAAGCATCCCGAGGCAACGTTAGGCAATTAAAAATTCGAACTGAAAAGGCGTTGGCAACTACATTCTGGCAAAAAATGTCATTAGTGTCCGGTTGAATTATTGGGTGTTATGTTTTCCAGAAATTCATACAGCTTCATGTATTCGCATGATATGAAATTCAATTGGCTTGGTGTTAGGTAAGTGAATATGAATTATATATGAATTTGGAAATTTTCAATATTATTTAGTAATGCATTTATTTAAAAATCGAACAATAGAACCTCATTAGTAGTGATCGTAGATGTCTCATTATTTGCTTCGGCGGTCTTGTATTGCAGCCGTCCTTAAATGTGAGTCAATATGGCAGTACTTGCATTCATAAGTCATGATAATATTTCCAGGATCGGGAACCGGTTCAGCTGTAAATAACAAAGATTCGATTTTATTGAAGCAATTATTTATTAGAAATTTTGTGTAATTTACCATTACCGATAGCCACCAGAGCGACTACGCAGAAAGTAAGGATTGATAGGAACTTCATCTTTGATGATTATTATACGACGCGTAGTCTTCAACTGATGATGTTAGCGATGTTTTATCATTATTATATAGAAAGCCTTAGAGTACATGCATTTTTCCAATTAGAATCAATATATATATATACATTTATTCCCCATCAATGTCTAAGTTCTTTTCTGTTGGGTTTTTTTCCATAACATCATCCCAGTAAATTTTCAACCTAATATCACCTTAGCTCAAGCTCCTACTGTTAATAAAACTAACACTAATGCTTCAAAAACTAAATATTAATCCTGTTGAGCTTACCTCTCCTATTCGTATAGCGTATCAAAACGTAAGGCGCATTAAATCAAAACTATTTAAAGTCTATCTAGATAGTTTCTGCTTTGAACATAATATCTTAGTGTTTACTGAAACTTGGTTAAAGCCTGAAATTTCGAACTTATCTCTCTTTAGTAATAATTTACGCCTCTGTGCCTAGAATTGACCCTCTTGTAGTTCCTGAAGATTCTTATCATCCAACTTTAGAGTTGTCAATTTAACTACCGGTTTCTGAGCACATTGACATACCAACGCCAGTAAATAGACCACTGTGTTTTAAAAAGGAAAATTTTTATAAATTAAATGACCTCATCTTAAATTATGATTGGTCTCTTTTTCATGATTCCATTAATTTAGAAGCTGCTTTGACTATTTTGTATAATACGCTAACAAAATTTTGGGTCCAGTGAGTTCCTCGTAGATATCCATTGAAGTCTAATAGGCCACTTTGGAATTCTCTGGAATTAAGTGGATTAAAAAACCTAAAGTCACGATATTTAAAAAAATATCAACGCACTGGAAATTCTTCTGATTTCGCTCGATATGCTATTTCAAAATCGAATTTTGTTTCACTTAACACGCAGCCTTACAATATTTATCTGCGTAGGTGTCGGTTACAGTTTGCTCAGAATCCTACACAGTTCTATAATTTTCGTAACTCTAAACGAAAATGTTCTTCACTACCTTCCTCAGTTTCATTTCAAGATAAGACTGCATGTAGTGATCAGGTCGCTGCCGATCTGTTTGCAGACTTCTTTCAGTCTACTTACTCAATTGACAGCTACTCACCTCATATATCTTATCCTTATAACTTGCAGAAGTCTAACTTTATTCCTGAACCTGTGATTACTGAAAGCTCCGTTTTAAGCGAACTCAATCAAATAAAACCTGTATTTTCACCCGGTCCAGAAGGTATTCCAGGCTGTGTCCATAGGTATTGTGCGATGCAATGCAATGATTTACTTTTACATAAATGATTTATGTTATTATGTCCTCTGCTATATGGAAGGATTCATTCATAATCCCCTTGTATAAAAATGGTTTAAAAAATAACGTTGATAATTATAGAGGTATATCCAAACTCTTTGAGAAAATTATTACATCTCAACTTAGTCATTTTTGTAGATCTATTGTCTCTCCCTTCCAGCATGGTTTTGTGAAACAGAGATCTACGACTACCAACCTATTAGAGTTTTCTTCTCTAGTGATCAAAGGTTTTCAGAATAAGTAAGAATAAGAATAAGCAAACTGATGTTATTTATACTGACTTTAGTAAAGCTTTTGACTCTGTTAACCATTTCCTTTTAGTTAAAAAATTAAATATGATAGGATTTTCATATAATGTTTTGTTATGGGTATCTGACTATCTTAATAATAGAACTCAAGCAATATTATATTTAAATCCGCAACTTCTAACCCTGTCTTGGTAACCTCAGGTGTTCCTCAGGGTTATCATCTCTTTTCATAACGATCTTCCCAATATTATTTTACATTCTAATATTTTAATGTATGCTGATGATGTCAAGATGTGCCTAACTTATAATAATATAGCTTCTAACTCTCTATTGCAAGCTGATCTTGACCGTTTTTATTCCTGGTGTAAAAGTAATTATCTACTACTAAATTGTTCGAAATGTAAGGTTATGTCGTTTTACAGAAATTCCGCTAACATCGGTAATTATACTCTTAATATGGTACCTCTTAGTACTCTTAGAGTAAACGATATAAATAATTTAGGATTTCTTCTAGATCATAGGCTAGAGTTTGACAAACACATTTCAATTACTGTCAACAAAGCGACTGAAGTTCTTGGGTTCATCAAGCGATGGGCATAATTTTGCTCTTCTAGTCATAATTTTCTGTTATAATTTCGACTGTTCATAGTCGAATAAAAAAATAAATAACAAGTAAGAAAGCTACAGTCGAGAGTGCTCGACCGTATGATACCCGCAACCCATTTCGAGAGAAAACAAAAAACTTAAATGATATTTTAACAAAAAATATACCGAATGTACTAAAACTGGTTTTTTTGTATATATTTGAAAATAGCGGGTAAATATCCACAACACGGTTATGGTCATACTGTCAACTAAACAAACAAAGCGCGAGCAGCTGGAGGTGAATTTTGCATATAAAATTGATTCTTTAATAACTTCCTTGTTTTCCATTCGATCTCAACCAAATTCACAGGAATCATTGAGAACACCTAGATCTCAGAGACTAAAAGAGCTAGAGCTACCAAATTTGGGGACAGTACTCCTGTAGGTCCTACGCAGATCAAGTTTATTTTAGATTTTTGCCACGCCCCTTTCCGACCCAAAAACCCTGTAAAAGCCGTAATAAAAGACCTAGAGCATTGAATGGTATGCATAATAATAATTATATTATTATATCCTAACAAGGAAGTTATTAAAGAATCAATTTTATATTCAAAATTCACTTGCAGCTGCCCGCGCTTTGTTTGTTTAGTTGACAATGTGACCATGTCGGTGTAGTGGATTTTACCCGCTATTTTCAAATATATACAAAAAACAAGTTATAGTATATTCGGTATATTTTTTGTTAAAATATCATTTAAGTTTTTTGTTTTCTCTCGAAATGGGTTGCGGGTTACATACGGTCGAGCGCTCTCGACTGTAGCTTTCTTACTTGTGTTTTTTAATTACGTTACCCAATTGAAACCTTGAGCTGCGAAGGTGTCAATAGTAGTCAATAGTCAATATTGGCCGGTTGAGTTACTGGATGACATATCTTCTGGAAACTCTCCCCAGTTTCATGTCATGATATGAAATTCTATATGCTTGGTGTCGTTTTAGGTTCGTGAATGTGCATACGTCCAGCATATAATTAATTAGTATTGTATTTGCTCTTAAGAAATACACAGCAATAATTTTGTTTTAAATTTTTTATTTAGTAGGTATAGTTGATGTCTCAGTATTCACTTCAGCTGGTACAATTGTTGTCCATCTTTAAATATATGTTTTACATAATCGGGGTTTATACGATTTTTTTTGGTTTAACGTGAATGAACAATGCAGCCCTTACATTCACCATTAATGATAACATTTCCAGGATCGGGAACTGGTTCAGCTGTAACAAGGATGCGATTTAATGGGATCAACTTTTTATTAGAAACTTTGTGTAATTTACCATTAGTGATAGCCACAAGAGCGACTACGCAGAAAGTAAGGATTGATAGGAACTTCATGTTTCTTGATTATTATACGACGAGTTGTCTTCAACTGATGATGTTAGTGATGTTTCGCCATCATTATATAGAAAGAATTAGAGGCAAATTTCAGTACAATTGACTTTTCCACAATTTCTGATTTGTTTGTGCCAAGCCTACATATATTTGAAAATATCAATGTGTATTCCTTATCAATGTCAACGATATTTTCGGTAGGGAATACCGCGCCATTAGGTTTATTCCCGTAAAAAGTGTGTATTTTATGTTATCAATTTCCTTATTTAATTTATCATAAACCCCTGGCTATCCCCGCAGCTTCGCCACCGATGAACTTTGATACATTTATTTGTATTTGTTGTTGTTGCCTACTCCTGTAGCCTCTCGATGTTTGCATGATAATTATTTCATTTGCATTAATATAACTTAATAAAATGGAATTCCTTTCCAACTTTCTCCACTTTCTTTAAAGTGAATACACCTCTTTTGAAGCTGCGGGGCAACCGGCTGGCTGGTAAAACCAAAAATACACACTTTTTACGGGAATAATCCTAATGATGGGTATTCCCCACCGATTATAGCTTGAAATTGATGGGAAATACACATATATCAAATCCTGAAAATATATTTATTCCCAAATACAAAATTGGGAAAATACATAGCATGATTTCCCCTCTAATTCTTCCTATATAATGATGGTAAAACATTACTAACATCATCAGTTTGAGACTACTCGTCGTATAATAATCAAGAAACATGAAGTTCCTATCAATCCTTACTTTCTGCGTAGTCGCTCTTGTGGCTATCACTAATGGTAAATTACACAAAGTTTCTAATAAATAGTTGATCCCATTAAATCGCATCCTTGTTACAGCTGAACCAGTTCCCGATCCTGGAAATGTTATCATTAATGGTGCATGTACGACCTGCAGTATTGAAATAAAATAAACAAAAAAAGGCTTGTAAACCATGATTATGTGTAACATGGGAGGCTACAATTCAAGACCTCCGAAGCGAATAATGTGACATCAACAATCACTACTCATAGTGGACAAATCTGACAATTTCTTTTGTTTTTTTTTTAATAAATACAACATAATATTGCAAATTTTCTTGTTAGCTAATTAATTATATGTTGGGCGTATGCACATTCACTTACCTAACACCAAATCAATTTCATATCATGAGATGACATGAAATTGGGGGAGTTTTTTGGAAGACTTGTCACCCAAAAATTCAAATGAATACTAATGACTTTTTGTATCAGATGTTTTCGCTCAATTTACTTTATTTTTAAGCTGTGATTAAAAATAGCTAGAATATGTTCTCAAGAATATGAAAATATAGTGATTTCGTCGGGCATTCTCAACTTTGGGCCATTTCAATGGGAACTCAGTATATATAAATTCTGAAGATTCGAATGTTCACTCTTGACTAAGCTGTTGGCCTAAATAATAGATTTATGGAATATTCTTTTCGTAAATTAAAATGGCCAGTCTGTTCCAGAAACTGAAAAGGAGGGAGTCACGATATTTAATACATGTGTATACTATGTAGATTGTTTTTGCTATTTCCATTTCAAAATTTTCACAATTGGTATGATGTTTCGGGTCTTTCTGCAATTGGAGGATATTTGTCATTGCACATATATGAGATATGTAGATTACTCACCAAATTCTAGCTTCTGCGTTAAGTTCTCGAAGTATGTATACTCGAGACTAATAAGCAAATTGCAACGATGGACCGATAGTGAGACATCATTGAATGGCACATCCGGCAATATATCTCGATGGTTCATGAAAAGTGTGTATCACAAATTAATATTGCATAATAATAGCGGAAACATAATTTTACGCAGTAGTTACCTTATATTGTAAAGGAACTTCTTCAGATTTTTTGTAATGCACTCAGCGTGTTCGATATCTGCTTCAGCGCAGAGGTCGCACGTTCGTACTTTGGCAAAGGTTTGTTGTTGTTTCAATTCTGTTGAGCTGTGCCTTAAGAAAAATCATAAATATACGGTACAAACATGCTGGTTTTCCATTTAAAAATTCAGTTTATTTTAATTGGTTTCATTTTTGTTCAAGTTTGTTTATTTTCTTGTTTCGCATTTCAATATCTTTCAGTTAGAAATACTGATATATGACAGATGACACAATTGATTTGTATTTGTTTTTATTAAAATTTTGGTTTTTTAGTTTAACTCAACATTTTTGTTTGATGAATAAAACGCTTAATGCGTTCAAATGCTTGATTTGATTTATTAACAGTTAAGTTTGAATTCTTGCACACATTTAGGTATTAAATTATCATTTTCTTTAGTTTTGGTTTTGGCTTCCTTATTAATCAGAATATACATTTGTATTTTTGTGTATATATTTATTATATAATATATATACATATGTACATTTATAATTTAATATATGCATTTTTATACTGCAAGTTGCAAACTTTGATCGTCTTAAGCTTTTTCCTCATCCTTTTTTAACAATATTATTATTATTATTATTAAATTACTCTTATTTCTTGTTTCTATGTACAATTTGCCGCAATTCGTGTGTACTTTGTAAATAATTGCTCGAACTTGAGATTGGGCACCAGAGTCTCACTTGAAAAGGCTAAAAATAGCTCGATAGTTGTTTGGAATTGGAAAACAACAGTTTCAAGCCTGATTTTGGATTCTCTGAATTCGATCATTTTATTTACGGCTTACAAATAAATTTTCTGCATCAAATCTTTTCTTTTTCAGATTGTTTAATAATTCAGCTTAGATTTTATACACTTAGCTACGTAGGTTTTATTTGATTCGCTTATTTTTATACCCGCTACCCATAGGGTAGAAGGGTATTATGACTTAGTGCCAACAGAAAATGTATGTAACAGGCAGAAGGAGGCATCTCCGACCCCATAAAGTATATATATTCTTGATCAGCGTCAACAGCCGAGATGATATAGCCATGTCCGTCTGTCCGTCTGTCCGTCTGTCTGTCTGTATGAACACCTGGATCTCAGAGACTATAAGACATAGAGACACCAAATTTGGCAAAAAGTTTCCTTCATACCCTACGCAGATCAAGTTTATTTCAAAAGTTGGATGCCACGCCCCCTTCGCCCACAATAAGCATTAATCTAGAAAAAGTCAAGTTTTTCGCGTATAACTCCAAAAGTTCTTGGTGTAATGATGTGTAATTTGGTAGCCCATCTGCGCTTGACACTCTTAATATACCCTGTAATTTTGGTACAAATCGGATAAGTAGAACAAAAGTTATTCGTTAAATTATTTATCAAAATTTTAGTGCCCAGTGCATATGGACGTATTAAGTGTGTGAATGACCTAGAGATATCAAATTTGGTGACAGTATTCGTGTAGGTCTTACGCAGATCAAGTTTGTTTTAGATTTTTGCCACGCCCCTTTCCGCCCCCAGAAACTGTAAAAGCCGTAATAATAGACCTAGAGCATTGAATTTTGGTATGCATAATAACAATTATATTCTCAATAATTCCTGTGAATTTGGTTGAGATCGAGTGAAAAACAAGAAAGTTATTAATGAATCAATTTTATATGCAAAATTCACTTGCAGCTGCCCGCGCTTTGTTTGTTTAGTTGACAGTGTGACCATAACGGTGTTGTGGATTTTTATTCGCTATTTTCAAATATATACAAACAAAACACAAAATTCAGTATATTTTTGGTATATTTGTTGTTAAAATACCACTAAAATTTTTTTTTTCTCTCGAAATGGGTTGCGGGTATCATACGGTCGAGCACTCTCGACTGTAGCTTTCTCACTTGTTTAGTTTTTGTTTGGGGTTGTTGGTATAATTAAGTAACTATTTTAATTTCGCTCCCATATATTATAGTTATATTCATTTATTTCTTACGTAAATGCAATTACAAAGTACTTTGATTCTGTGTGTTTTAATAAATAAATAAAATGGAATTTCATCAAGAAAAAAATCTATACAAAGCAAGAATGCTGGTAACATTACGAAACTACAAGAGTACAAAAAAACTGGGAGAACTTCCAAAAAAATGCAAATAATTAATTTTAACAACATTTATGGAAAATCTCGGGTACCGATATCAAAAATCATTATCATAGAATGCAATGTGTAAATGTGATTGCATTAATTGATGCACAAACATTAATTTATCGAGCATTGATGATGTTCTGATGATATGTATCGATATAGATGTTTTTCTGATATAAAATCAAATATTTTCGACTGCCTTATAACATCCTAACGTATACGTAATTTTTCAGAAACAGTTAGAGAGCTGTAAATAAACAGCTAATATTTGAAATTTTATTTTGATTTTTTACACTTATTATAATTTTTCTTTGAATCTGTAATGCAAACAATATTTAAATTTTAGTATTTATATTTCCAACATTTACTTACATTTACAATATTTAGTCGTTTTCTACAGCTAATTCAAACGAAAATTCAAATTTCGAATCATATGATACATTATTAAGGCTGTACTCATTATGAAATGACTATCCGTTACCCTGAACAATATTATAATGTGCTTCAGAGAGCTCAATCTTGCGGAAGGGGATGTGTTTATGTCGTAATACCTGTCACGTTTGTATCTGACGTATTTTCTCCAAAACAGCTATCGGTACTGCAGATGTAGATATTATTTCCAATTGTCAAATAAAGTTACTAACATCGGATACAAAGAATAATGCAACATGTATAATTGAATGGTTTTATCCGACAATGTTTGAAATTTGTTTGCATCCATCGCAAGTCCGCATTTAATAGTTATTAAACTAGTGTGCTGTCTCTCAACTAACTCCAAGTCGTTGTTTAACATTGATGAGAATATTTTCGTACTAGAAAAAGCACCTCTGATCCTATTAACAAACCTTCGTATTTCCCATTTTCTGTCACATCTTTGTTTATTTTAATCATTTTGTGTTTGACAATTCATATTCGATTCATATTTGCAATTTCTTAAACTACTTTCTATATGATATTTTAAGGAGTAATTCAAACATCCGAATACACGCATCTAATGGAATTTTCCCATAAGCTTTTGACTTAAAAGAATTCAGATTTATAATGTCCATAAATTCTTTTGGGCCTGCCCCACAGATTGAACATAATTGGCTAGAATTCTTAAGCGTTTAATCATATGAATCACTCCCGTCTATCTCGTGTTACAGCCCATGAAACTTCACAAATTTCGGAAGCACTTTTAACGATTCGATTTAACAGTTTACAAACTTTCAGAACTCCTTATACCATCGGTCAGCGTTTCTTTGCTAACTTGGTCAAATTTCCAACTGGCGAGCATGGCAGAGTTGGGACCGTGGTCAATCCATATGTCCAGCAGAGTTGCATGGCAGAAAACAAGCTCATCTACAAAATTAAAGTATTGAAAGAGCCAGGAAGGAATCAATTTTTATAAAAATCATCAAATTATTTTGATTATCCATTTAAACTGACCGCCTATAAGTGAGAACTTTTTGAATGTGTTGTGGTCAGCACGATTAACAACACTGTGGATAGGCTGCAAACAATTTGGAGTATAAATTCTAATTTGTTTTTTCTGATAAGTAGGAGTATGCCATCAGAATCTATATTTACGAGGTGTGTTCAAAAAGTAAGGTGACTTTTCAAATTTCGCGGGCAACATATTTTCGATTATCGATTTTTTTGTTTTGTTATATTGGTACACTCTTCCCTAACATCTGTACCAAGTTTCAATGGTTGTGAGAGGCGTAAAGTTACAAGTTATTTTGCGAGCTCGGCGATTTTTTGCTATCGAAAAATATGGATCAAAGGATTTGCATCAAATTTTGTGTAAAAAATAAAATTAAGTGCTCTGAAACACTTGAAATGTTGACAGTGGCATACGGTAAAACTGTTCTGAGTAAAAAAAATGTGTACAAGTGGTACAAACTCTTCCAAGATGGCCGGGAAGATGCCAATGACCAGCCTCGCTCTGGACGCCCAAGCACGTCAACAACTGATGAAAACGTTCAAGCAGTGACGAAAATTGTTTTGGAAAATCGTCGAATCACTATCAGAGAAGTTGCTGAAGATGTCGGTATATCGCTTGGCTCGTGCCATGAAATTTTTTCAAACGTTTTGGGTATGAGTCGTGTGTCATCGAAGTTTGTTCCGAAATTGCTGAATTTTGACCAAAAGAACCGACGACCCAGATTTACTCAAAAGGGTCATAACGGGTGACGAATCATGGGTATATGGTTATGATATCGAAACCAAAGCCCAATCGTCCCAATGGACAGAGATTTGCAACGATTGAAGAGATAAAGACTGCATCGCTGCAAGAGCTCAAGGCTATACCGAAAAGTGCTTATGGGAAGTGCTTTGAGGATTGGAAAAACCGTTGGCATAAGTGTATTGTATCTGAGGGGGATTACTTTAAAGGGGACAGCATAAATATTGATACATAAATTAATAGTTTTTCTTGAAAATACAAAGTCACCTTACTTTTTGAACACACCTCGTATATACTTTTCTATGGGTTTCTTTATTTAATTATTTTTCTCTAAAATTTTTTATACATACATATGTATGTAAATTGCTTTGGGATTTAAAAGGCCCTTTAGATTTGTCCAGCTTTTTTTCTTGAAGACCTGATTAAAATTCATGCCCAAGCGGATCCAGTTCATGTTTCACGATAATGTGGAAATTGTTCTCAAAGTGTCAAGCAGTAGCTTAAACTGATTTTAATATAAACTAATTATACAAACTTTGTGATCGCTGACAGTGAATTACATTTTTGTATATATGTAATTACAAATTTAATAATTATCATGTAAACATCCCGAGGCTACGTTAGGCAATTTAAACCTCGAGCTTGAAAGATGTTGGCAGCCACATTCTGGCAAAAAATGTCATTAGTATCCGGTTGAATTATTGGATGCCATGTTTTCCAGAAATTCACACAGCTTCATGTAATCGCATGATATGAAAATCAATTGGCTTGTAGTTGGCTAGTTGTATTGTAGCCGTCCTTTATCTCTATGTCTTATAGTCTCTGAGATCTAGGTGTTCATACGGACAGACAGACGGAGAGACGGACATGGCTATATCGTCTTGGCTGTTGACGCTGATCAAGAATATATATACTTTATGGGGTTGGAGATGCCTCCTTCTGCCTGTTACATACATTTTCTGTGCGCACTAAGTTATAATACACTTCTACCCTATGGTTAGCGGGTATAAAAATTAATGTGTATTCCCCATCAATGTCAACGATATTTTTTGTAGAGAATACCCGTTGGCTATCCCCGCAGCTTCGCCACCGATGAACTTTGATACATTTATTTGTATTTGTTGTTGTTGCCTACTCCTGTAGCCTCTCGATGTTTGCATGATAATTATTTCATTTGCATTAATATAACTAAATAAAATGAAATTCCTTTCCAACTTTCTCCACTTTCTTTAAAGTTAATACACCTCTTTTGAAGCTGCGGGGCAACCGGCTGGCTGGTAAAACCAAAAATACACACTTTTTACGGGAATAATCCTAATGATGGGTATTCCCCACCGATTATAGCTTGAAATTGATGGGAAATACACATATATCAAATCCTGAAAATATATTTATTCCCAAATACAAAATTGGGAAAATACATAGCATGATTTCCCCTCTAATTCTTCCTATATAATGATGGTAAAACATTACTAACATCATCAGTTTGAGACTACTCGTCGTATAATAATCAAGAAACATGAAGTTCCTATCAATCCTTACTTTCTGCGTAGTCGCTCTTGTGGCTATCACTAATGGTAAATTACACAAAGTTTCTAATAAATAGTTGATCCCATTAAATCGCATCCTTGTTACAGCTGAACCAGTTCCCGATCCTGGAAATGTTATCATTAATGGTGCATGTACGACCTGCACTATTAAAACAAGTTAAACAAAAACAAGGCTTGTAAACCATGATTATGTGAAACATATGTCTAAAGGAAGGCTACAATTCAAGACCTCCGAAGCGAATAATGTGACATCAACAATCACTACTCATAGTGGACAAATCTGACAATTTCTGTTATTTTTTTTTTAAATAAATACAACATAATATTGAAAGTTTTCTAGTTAGCTAGTTAATTATATGTTGGGCGTATGCACATTCATTTACCTAACACCAAATCAATTTCATATCATGAGATGACATGAAATTGGGGGAGTTTCTGGAAGACTTGTCACCCAAAAATTCAAATGGATACTAATGACTTTTTGTATCAGATGTTTTCGCTCAATTTACTTTATTTTTAAGCTGTGATTAAAAATAGCTAGAATATGAAAATACAGTGATTTCGTCGGGCATTCTCAACTTTGGGCCATTTCAATGGGAACTCGTATATAAATTCTGAAGATTCGAATGTTCACTCTTGATTAAGCTGTTGACCTAAATAATAGATTTATGGCCAGTCTGTTCGAGAAACTGAAAAGGAGAGAGTCACGATATTTAATACATTTGTATACTATGTAGATTGTTTTTGCTAATTCCATTTCAAAATTTTCACAATTGGTATGATGTTTCGGGTGTGTCTTTCTGCAATTGGAGAATAATATTTGTCATTGCACATAAATGAGATATGTAGATTACTCACCAATTTCTAGCTTTTGCGTTAAGTTCCCGAAGTATGTATACTCGTGACTAGAGACTAACTCCTCGGTTACGATGACTATCAAATAATTGCAACTTTGTTTATTATAAATAAAGTTTGTTAATACCAGAAACATAATTTTACCTAGTAGTATCCTTCATATTGTAAGGGAACTTCTGTAGCCATTTGGTAATGCACTCAGCGTTTTCGATATCTGCCTCTGCGAAGAGGTCGCAGGTATCGTACTTTGACAAAGGTTTGTTGTTGTTACAATTCTGATGAATTGTCCTTTAAAAAAAAAACAGAAATCTAAAATACACACATGCTGGTTTTCCATTTAAAAATTCAGTTTATTTTGATTGGTTTCATTTTTGTTCAAGTTTGTTTATTTTCTTGTTTCGCATTTCAATATCTTTCAGTTACAAATACTGATATACTACACAGATGACACAATTGATTTGTATTTGTTTATATTAAATTTTGTTTGACTTTTTGTTAGTTTAACTCAACATTTTTGTTTGATGAATAAAACGCTTAATGCGTTCAAATGTTTGATTTGATTTCCACTTTCATTTTCTTTATCATTATCTTTATAATTTTGATTTGGATTTCGAGCAACAATTAACAGTTTGAATTCTTGCACACATTTAGTTATTAAATTATCATTTTCTTTAGTTTTGGTTTTGGCTTCCTTATTAATCAGAATATACATTTGTATGTATATATATATATATATAATTTGTTTATATATATATATATATATTATATATGCAATTTAATGTATGCATTTGTATACTGCAAGTTGTAAACTTTGATTTTCTTAAGCTTTTTCCTCATCCATGTTTAATAATATTATTATTATTAAATTACTCTTATTTCTTGTTTCTATGTACAATTTGCCGCAATTCGTGTGTACTTTGTAAATAATTGCTCAAACTTGAGATTGGGCACCAGAGTCTCACTTGAAAAGGCTAAAAATTGCTCGAGAGTTGTTTGGAATTGGAAAACAACAGTTTCAAGCCTGATTTTGGATTCTCTGAATTCGATAATTTTATTTAATGCTTACAAATAAATTTTCTGCATCAAATCTTTTCTTTTTCAGATTGTATAATAATTCAGCTTAGATTTTATACACTTAGCTACGTAGGTTTTATCTGATTCACTTACTTATTAGTTTTTGTTTAGGGTTGTTGGTATAGTTAAGTAACTATTTTAATTTCGCTTCCATATATTATAGTTATATTCATTTATTTCTTACGTTAAATGCAATTACAAAGTACCTATATTTTGTGAAATTTTATTTCAATTTTCTATCTTGAGCCTGAAGCATTTTGTAGTTTTCTTTGTTTGTGTTGGTCTGCGCGTGTGAGTGTGTGTGTGTGTGTGTGTGTATGGGCAGGTGTGCTTTTTGTTTATTTATAGGGATTATAAGGAGTCCTGTCGACGGTTTAATCCATTTGACAAAGTATTTTGCCAAAACGAGAAATTATATAAATGTAAACTGCATTACTCAGTACTGTTCTTGTGTGTGTATTAATGTGTGGGTGTTTGACGTTTTATTTGTATCGTATTTTTTATAATCTTCGTTTGATGTACTCGAATCGCATTTAACTTTATTTTCTTATTAAAATAGTGGTTTTCTCGATTTTCAAAATTTTGTTTAATTTAAAGCTTTTCATTTACTTTTGTTTTTTTTTTTTTTTGTTTCGGGTTTTTAAATTTTTATTAGTTTTCTTAGTTTTTCATCTATGAACCTTGTATTCCAAAAATGAGTGTATGTTTCATAATTGTTGCTAGCAGTTAACGTTATTGACATCGATTTAGGCTGTATGTTTTTAGTTAGAACTAATTTAATTAGCAACTCTTCAAGTTAATCTGCCAACGGTATTCGCAATGTTTTATTGAATATTATAATATTATTATAATTGGCTTAAACATGTTTGTTATAATTCTCACTTTCGATTAGGCACAATCTTACACAAAATTCGGGCTGTTTAGCTTAGTTACACCGTTGCGAAATGGCCATTGACCATTTACCAATTTCCAACTACCAATTAGAATTTGCTACATCCTGCTACTATCGTCAACCGTCCTCTATGTATGTATGTTTTGTAGATGTATAACCTGAACAGCAATAGTGTGTGTAACAACCAAAGCTGGGCATAAAACGAGTGAACAACATTTGAAGACTGCATAATGTGCCTGAATTTAGCTTTAGATGCGGCATTTGCGGCTGAAACCGATAGAAATATTGCTTCAAGCTAATTTCATGAAATGGCAACAAAGTAAGCACACTCACACACACACTCATTCTCTCTCACACACACACACAGACACCCACACATTCACCAGCTTAGCAATCATAATTCTCTCAGCTGCGAATACAAATACAAATTTCAATCGAACACCTAACAAAAATACGTATATGCACTAAAGTTCAGTTAATACAGATTGCATTCCCCGTAGATTTTCGATTCGCATACTCGTGCATGCGGAAACATGTATAATTGTAACTTAATTGTAGCTAAATTTAAATATAGATTTAAATTAATTAAATTTAATTCGACAACAAGCTCGTTTTGCACTTAAATAACTGCTAATGTTTACGTTAATGCCTAGAGTCTAGATTATTAGCTATTTGCTATACAACAATTATTTCTTCCCTCTCTCATATTCTCACTATTCTCTGTCTCTGTCGCTTGCTCTGACTTTGGCACAATAGCGAAAACAAAGTGAGAGTAAAACTATTGAATGTGTTATTATCGTAATTATTATTATGCAATTACAGTATCATTATTATCAGTTGGGAAAATTGTTTTAGTGTTCTCATTTATTTCGGTTTCGGTTTCGGTTTCGTTTTCTTTTATTCTTCGTCTCTTTTCCTAGTTACCATTTACTTACAGATACAAAAACTTTTTCTTCTGTTAACGTTTACTTATGAATACTTTCAGTTAACAACTTTCTTTCAGATATACATAACTATTGACCAACTATGTTCTTTTTTTCATGTTTTGTTTGCTTGTCCAACGCGCTACGCACCAGTCATGTGGGGGGATGGGAGATATTTGGAAAATACATTGGGAAGAATGTTAAATTCATTATGCGGAAAAAGGGAAACAATGAAGTGAAACCAATGAACAAACTGACTGAAATTGCGAAACCTTTATGCACCAATCATTATATGTATCTCCAAGCTCCAAGCCATAGGAAGAGGGGCAAGTGGGCGGGAAGAGTGTGAGTGAGAGTGAGTACTCCTGTGAGTACTGTACAAAAATATTTGAGTCGCGTGGCGTGCGTGGCGCAGGTTGACAGCGACAGCTACGTCTAGTCAGATCTATATGCAGATCTGGAAACAGATCGTAACACGTAAATTACATTTAGCATACGAGACAATAAATACATTTACAATGCATCAAACCAACTTTATAAATAACATATTGCCCACAACTGAGGCCTAAACTGGATCACTTTTGATTTGTTTGTTTGTTTTTTAATTACAACTCGACTAACAACTTGACTGCTAAACACTCGTCTTGGTGCTTATATCAAACAAATTACTATATATACTATGTACTACATATATATTTGTGTTTGTTTATTCATTTTTATTCATTTGTTGTTGTTTGTTTTGTTCTATCTGTTGCTTAAGTAGTTTACTCGTTAATCTGTCAGAGCCCCGTCTGCTCTCCCCGCTCTGGGCACTTCAGAGTGCCGGCTTCTTCATCGTCTTCGTCTACTTCATTTGAATTGTAGTTAACAAAGTGGTTTTTGTGCGCATAACTTTTATGTGGAAGTACGAGTACAGCGAGTACATCGGATGGGGAGTGGGGAGTGGGGATCTCAGCAGCTCCCCGGTCGAAAAAAAGCACGCCAGTCGATGAGCCGTAACAAGGACACTCGCATCCTCTTCCTGTGCTCCAGCCACACTCATGCATATTCATTTGCTGCTAGTGGTGGTGAGCTTGGTTCAGTAGTTGCTGCTGGCGCTGCAGGTTCAGCTCCGTGAGGTTCTTCATCATCAAAGTCCTCTCCAAGTTCTCCCGAATGCTGCGCTCGTTCTCCTGGCGTACTATTTGACAAATAAACAGATGTACACTTTATTAGCAAATAAACCAGGTTGTTTTTGCGATGGGCGTTTTTATAAAAATGTTATATGGCTGGCTCTAATGGAACAAGTTACGGTTTAAAGCACTGCACATTATTATCCTTCTGTTGCTTATCGTTTAAACTGCAGTTGAAGTAAATGCCTGTTGATGAATTCTTGAATATAACTTTCATCAATCCAGACTATTTACTTTAAGCACAGTTCAACATCATTCGCGGTGCTCGCGCACAGAGTTTAACTCCGGTTTCCGGTTTCCGGTTTTGATGATGACACGCGAACATTTCATTTCCTATACTCATATGCTCGACAAAGCCAGCCACGCCCCAAACGGAGGGCAATTGGTCAAGGCGCAGGGGGGAAGTGGGGATTGGATGGACGATTGGCAATGTTTGCCAGCCGCTTTTGTGCATTTTACAGCAGTTTTAATTAACGGCAAACAAATTGACACGCGCCGCACACACACATGTGGCACATGCCACACGGCAACGGGAGGCACACGGCAAGTGGCAAGCGGCAAGCGGCAAGCGAGTGGTACGGGTTTGGTGGGCGTCGTGGGCGTGCCAACTGCCATATTGGAGCTGTGTAAAGTGTCAAAATTTGTTTGCCAATCAATCACACGTGCATACAGTTGCATGCTGCACCGTTGCACAGTGTTGTTGCCAAGTTGTTGGCATGCCAGAAGCTTGGGTTCAGTGTCTGGTCTGAGGTCTGATTGTGTATTTGCCCGCTTCTGTTACTGTTACTGTTACTGTTACCGATATTCGTTGTGTAGTTGTTTTACTTTTTACGGCTTTTGTTTTTGCCTGCTTTTATTGTCTTTGGGTTTTTGTTTGTCTTCTTTTTTGGGGGCAGCCTGACAAAGATTTAACACGATATTGCTACAACAGCAGCGAGGTCTGCTTTGTGTGGGATGCGACGTACGTTCGTATATCGTACTCGTCCTATATCATATAACCCTGGCCTGCATCTGCATATTCTCAGTATGTTGCACAAAATGTGAGCTGTAAAAATTTAATTAAAAATACTTGCCCTAAATTGCAGCTCGCACAAACACAAGCACACACATTTGCTCTGTACATATAAACACACGCAAAAAGGCCAAGTATTCAAGTAATTTACGAACGGTTTCATTTAATTGCAAAATTAGTTACTCTTTTATTGAGCAAAAAATGATAGAATTGTCTGTCTCAACTCGTCGCATACCCTATTGGCAAACCATTTTAATTAATTTCATATTATCTGCTATTTGCAATCTGATATCTGATAAGGAAGTTTGCATTGCGTATCAAGGTACGCAAAAAAAAACTCAAAAAGTAATTGTTTTAAAATATTGCATGATATCATTAATTTATTAAATAACTATGTATGATATCTGCTTAATTTTAGCAATTTAATGTAATTCATTTGATTAGTTGTTAACGAATTTAAAAAATATTGCAAATGCATTCATTTAATTGCAAAATTAGTTAGATTTGCATTGAGCAAAAAATAAAGGAATTGTTTGGCTAAACTTGTTGCAAAAAACTTTTAATTAATTTACATTTATTCGCTTACGTCAATGGGAAGTTTGGATAGTGTATCAATAAAGAACAATAAGATAACATTAAAAAAATTGCGGTTGTGTCAGACTAGATCATGCAATCACTAAATTATAAACAACAGTATAAAAAAGCAGCTTTTATTGCAATAAAAGTTGTTAGTTTCTATTTAATTTTTGCGCTTCATTTTAATTCATTTCTATTGTATTTGATAACTAATATAATATTGCCTAAAGTTTAATTTTCTATTACGAAATTAGTTAGTCTTTTATTGTGCAAAAAATGATTTAATTGTCGTTGCAGGTTCAATTTATTATTGATACTGCATGACATCAAATTTGTAAAAACCAATACAAAAAGGCAAAGTAGATTGCAATATATGTGTTTTGCTTATATTTTATTAAAGTTTGTATTTGATGACTTAAAAAATATGATGAAATAAATATTTTTTCATATTAACACAAAATATTCAATTAATATTTGAATTACATAATTCTTTTAAATGTGTAGATAAAACAATAATACAAAATTCGAAATTTGTTTATAGATTGAACTAATTATAAAAATATGATAATATTAAAAATGTATTAATTTTGTTTAGTCATTAAATGCATTTCTGAATTGTAGTATACTGTAATTATTTTAAATATATTTATTTATTTTTAAGAAATATATCTTTTTATAAAGATATCTAATGATATTAAAAGTATCCATCTTACTGAACATATATATGTACTTTTGCTAGTCATTAAATGACTTTGAAATCTATTGTATTATATATTTAATTCTATTAATGAATTCCTTCACGATTTTCTCTAGACCCTAACCATAATATGCTTGCAGCTGGAAGAGTGCGCGGCATTAAAACAAATTAAAAATATACATGTACATTAAAGAGGCTTTAAAATTGGCGCTGATGCCTGAAATGCAACAGTAAAATGAGCAAAGACAGCAGAAGGGACAGGGAATTGAAGGGAAGAACATTGCAAAGCAGCTCACATTGTCGGCCAACTCGCTGAACTCAAACATAAGCCGGACCAGAGCACGTGGTCTGTGGTCGAAATCGTTGTCCTGCTTCTACGACGGCTTCTGCTTCTGTTGCAGGTTCGCGCTTATGCAAGAGCTTTGAGGCGTGGGCGCAACGTGTTAATGTCGTCAGCGCGAGGGGGGCGGGGAGAACAGGTGACGATGAGGCTGCCTGCCATTATTCACGTGGCAAGTGCTGTGCTGAATAGCAGCCACTGAGTGCGAGTGCGAGTGCGGGCAATTGTGAGAGTAAGAGTGAGAGTACAATGTGCTCCCCCCCCCCAGCGGCTGTCCTCTTGGCCAGGACCCTGAGTGTGTACGTGTGGACGTGAGTGTGTGTGTGTGTGTGTGTGTGTTGGGCTATTTGAGACCAATTAACATAGAACTTTCCCACTGGTAAACAAGTTAAATTGTTAACAGCCATTAAGGGCGCTCATAAATGCCGCCGTGTAACTTTCAGCCTCACTTTGTCTCTCTTTGTGTGCGAGTGTGTGCGAGAGTGTGTTAGTGTGTGTGTGTGTGTATGCCCAGGTGTATACGCTTGTGTGGGTGCAAGAGCTTGGACTGGCGCGTGTGTTTGTGTTGCTTCTTTGTGTCTTTTATGTTGTTTAATTATAAATGTGGCGTTGAAAGCAACAGCCAGTGCCCTCCGCACCCCGCACTCCCCTCCCTCCCATCAAAACCATCGTCTAACTTGTCCCAACTTCGTTGCCATGACGGATGAAGAACGACGACCATGTAACTATATAACTAATTAGTTTCCTGCCTCTGAGTGGGTGATTGGGAGCAGTTGGGCTAACTGTTGTGGTTGTGTTTTTTCCCCACTTAAATTCAAATTATTGATGCATTTCTGAGGTTTCCCCCTTTTTCCCCTTCCCCATTGCCCCTTCGGCCCCTAACTGTTGTGGTAATGTGAGTAGTTGCCCGAAAATAGAGCATTAGGGTCTCTTATATTCCCATTTATGGCCGGACTAATGAGAAATGTTTTGGTATGCACAAAGTCAAAGCTCTCGGCATTAAAGTGAAATATTGAAATGAAATCAAATGAAATAAGGCACTTTTGTGTGCTAAAAGCTTTGCATTTTCACTTTTCGAATCGTAGAATACAAAATCTGTTGAGGTTCAAAAGTCATTTACTAAGAGAGCCGCTTAAAGTTCCATTTTAAAAACAATAATGTAGGGCGAGAAAATAAATGGAAGCAATTAAAAATTATTGAAAAGTTTAAATATTATTAAATTTAAGAGCACTCTCTCAGTTGTTGAAACCTGAATTCCATCGGATGCCCTATAACTTATTTATCTTGCTGCTGTTGCTGCTCATCACTTTCAGTAATAATTTCGATTAATTATGCTGTTTGAAATTTCCGTTTTCCTTGTTCTGTTTTCGTTATATTTTGCCACCAACGCAACGATGAGTTGAACCTTTTGTGTTTACTGACTCTGATATAATTTCTGACATTTACCGGTATTAAATTGAAAACTCTGTTCGCTTGGTTTATGTTTCATTGAGCAATGCGTTATTTTAATGTTAATTGCTTGCGATTTCCAGGCGGGTGATCAACTAATATTGATTGAAATCATTTTACATTATATTGTCCGTAATTTATTGTGTTATTAATTTCGTTATGAATGCATATCGTGCATAAATTCGGGCAAAAGTTTAAAGGGTCAACCGCCTGGTCTTGTCAATTTCCAGCAGAGAAAACATTTTATTGGTAATTGAAATGAAAGTAGACACAATCAATTTGCTGGGTATCTCTTCATATTCGTGCTCATATCATACTTAGGCTTTTGTGGCTGTCAATTTGCTATTTTGACGCGATTTGTGGGCGGGGCAACGGTGGGAGCAAGGGGCTGTGTTTGTGGTTGCTGCCTGGGCATTTGCCTCGCCGAGTGGCGTTCACAGGACTCTGGCAAGGACGTGAAGCCAACTGAGCGGGCAATGTCACCAGCACAAGCCACGTTACCAGCAGCAAACAATTGTTGTTCGCCTCTCCCGTGCCGTTGCCTTTGTTGTTTTGGTTGTTGTTGTTGTTGCTTATGCTGCACTCACTCACGCGCACATGAAAAGTAACCTAGTTTCATGTCGTAAACGTAAAATTACGACTGTGTGTGTGCGTGTGTGTAAATAAGCGTGCATGTCTGTGGGCGCACACATAAAAAGGATGCTTCAGCCGTGTGGCACAGGACCCGCCCGTAATGATGCACACACACACACACGCACACACGCACGCAGGCACGCATACAAACAAACACAACTATTAAGTGAAAGTATAAAAAGTGAGCATGATAACTAAAGGTCCTTGCAGACGCAGCCCTGTTTCGGCCACTCAGACAGACAGCGACAGTCCGTGAGTCACTCAGTCAGTCAGTCAGTCAGTCAACCCACGACGGCAGAGCCCATTGTCATTGTCTGCGCTTAGCTAAACAACATGCACACACAAACAGACACACACTCGCACACACACAGTGCTGATTAGTTTGGCTTGGCTTTGGCTTTGGCCTGCTCTTCTTCTGCTGCTGCTGCTGCTGCTGTTGCTGTTGCTGTTGCTGTTGCTGTTGCAGTCACAGCCACAGTCATTAAAGTCGAGGTAAGTATCATTTTTTATGGCCAACGCATGTGTGTGTGTTTTGTTGTTGTTGCTGTTGCTGGTGTTTGCAAGTCAGTTAGTCAGGCAGTCGCTTAGTCATTTAGTCAGTTATGTAATGCTCGAGATTTGCTGAGCTTTTGCCAGCTCAATTTTCGAAAGTCAGCATCTGGCAGCTGCTCTTTGGGGAGCCTCGCACTCGTACACGTATTTGTACGGCTTTATGGTTATATGGGGCATATGGCTGTCTGCCCACATGTCCGACCGTCCGACCGTCCGTCTGATAGTCCGACAAATGGACAAAGCTCAGTTGACCTTATTTGTCGATGCGATTGCAAGTAATATCAAAATCACACGACAACAAATGGAAACCAATTGCAAACGGCTCAGTTTCTAGCAGAGATCTGCCATAATTGAAATGAATGAAACAGGTAATCAAATTTAACAACCAAAGCGCAATAAACACTATTTTTTGCAAGATATTTACATTTTTAGTAATTCATTTTAAATAATTGTGCAATTAGTTTTAGCATTCAATGAGTATTAAACACTATTCTTTGCAAGATATTCAAGTTAACCAATTTAGTTATTAATTTTTAAAATGCACAATCAATTTACCACTCACAGTTGACATTTCGTAAAATTGATTTATGTATGAACCTAAGGTAAACAAATTCAAATATTTGAACGCTGAGCGATGAGAGGATGTTGAACAAGTGTATCACATATTTACTCGGAAAGTTGCCTCATTTTTAAATCATGCCACGAGTTGAAAAGTTGAAATTTATTATTGACTTTATGTTGCAACACACAATGGGAGACCATTTAAAAATGTATAATATTTTGTGCACAACAGGAATTCTCGTCCAGCTATTTAATGTAGAAATATTTGATAATCATCATCAATATTGGTTCACATTCCATGACATGTAGTAAAATGTGAAAAATAAATCACAGTTAAGCATAGGAGAAGTCATTGCCTGCTTGGAGGCGCAGTTTCGATTCAATTGCGTAAGATTGATGGAGAGTATCTCAATTCTTTGAAAACACACTACGATGAAGAACTTTTTATAGTTCGATTATATACGAAATATTTATGTGTAAGGGAAGTAAGTAAAAACATATCGGAAAATTTACTCAATGTACAAACAAGAGAAAAATGTACCATTTTTGACGCAATTGTACCGAAGGTTAGAACTGTGAATGTTGTTAATTAGTTAATGCTTGAAATTGTATGTCGTAATTAATTGGATAAACATACATACATATTTAAATAACAATAAGTAATAACATGTTCGTCGGGATTTCATTTCAAGTACATTTACAATTTTAAAATGTGTTCGTGGTAATAAATTCGATTTCTTAATCACTGTTCATTAATTACAAAAATTAAATTAAAGAGAAAAGATTGTTAAAAAGAAAAGTACTATTGATTTGAAATATTATATAATATATTTAAGAAAAACCCATTGCAATTACTAATTACAAGCTTTTTGCCATATTCAATGAGGACAGGTCATAAAAGTGATTGTTATAAATATTTTCCCATATGTTTCTGTTAAACTCTCAGCGTCAATTTTGTCATACATTTGAATTGTATAATAAATGATATTTTAACACACACTTTAGCACAAAATTAAAGGTTAAAAATGGTTTCCATTTGCTGGTTTCAAAATTATAAAGACATAATGTATTATTTTGAATGGATTGGAATTTTGTAACACTCAGAATACACTTCACTAGAATCAACAGTTAAAGTTCACAGTTCACTTGCGAATGGTTTGCAGTGAAATGCCAATTTCGTATGAAACTGCGACAAACTGAAAAGCATAAATTGTAAATAGTTGAAAGCGTTGCCAACTTACAGGCGTGTTTTAGTGTGTTTTTTATTTCAATTGCACTGAAGTTGAGAAAGCTGTTGCCAATTGTTGTTGCAGTTGTAGCCAGCTGGACTGCATGATGCCGGAATGATGATGGCTGTGGGTGGTCGTGGTCGTGGTCGTGGTGTCCATTGCTGGCAGTGCCAATTTGGAGCTCGCTTTGTGGCACTGAAGGGGACAACTGAAGCGTTGCACAATTACACGCACGCACACACAGAAGAGGGACAGCGGAAGAGGAGCAGAGAGAGGGGCTGCACGTAAGCAAAGCGGAAACGGAAGTGCAACCCAAATTGTCAACGAAATCCCCGAAATAAGTTCAGCAACGTGATAAAGGCAATGCTCATCCTCGTCCTCGTCCTCGTCCTCGTCCGCATCTGGCATTGTTGCTGTTCATGATGGTCGCATGCCCGTGTAGTGGACCGGCGTGTCCCTGCTGAACGAGTGCGCCTTCTTGCCGGACTGGCTCTGGCCGGAGGTGAGCGTAACGATGACCACGAATACGCTGGCGCAGACCAGGCAGAGCAGCACCGTGGCCAGCACAATGCACACGATGCGCTTGCGCTTGCGATCCGCCTCCTCGTCCTCGTCGGTCTCGTCGCTCAGCGACTTCTTCTTCAGCTTGTGGGAGCCGCCGCTGAGCGACGCCTTGCGTCCGGCTGCCAGCTTGTGGTGGAACGGTCGCAGCACCTGGGCGGCGAAGGCGGCGTCGCTCAGCTCCTGCTCGTAGGTGAGCGACGCCTTGCGCTCGAACGACGGACGCTTCTCCTCGATGAACGCGGCCGCGGCAGCCGAGATTGGACGTGGACTCCGCTTGATCTCGTCCACATTGACAACAGCGGCGCCCTGGCCCTGGCCACTGGGCACCGCCGTCGACAGCGGGCGACTGTTGCGTCGGTGGGGTGAACTAAGCTCGAAGTCGTCGCCGGCCATCGCTGCTGAGCCGCCGGCGCCGCTGCCGTCGCCAATGAAGCTCTTCGACTTCTTGGTGGCGCTCAGCGTCTCGCGGTAGTTGCGTAGCCGGACGCTGGCGCTGTGCAGCGCCTTGGCCTGCTTCACGCTGGCGCTGGCATTGGTGCCCTGGAAGGCGGCCGCCGCCGCCAGCACGCCCGGCCGGTGCACGGTCAGCTCCTCCAGGTTGCTGGGCGACAGGTAGAGCGACCTGCCGTGCTGGGCGCCGCGCTTGAAGTGATAGGCGGCGCTGGCCGCGGCCGCCGCGCTGTGCAGCTGGAGCGTGTGGGCGGCAGCGCCGCTGGTCGAGGGGCGGCCGTCCAGCTCGAGGCTGTGGGTGCTCTGCTGGCGGGAGTGGGGATGCGGTTCGCGCTTCTGGTGCTTGATGCTGTTCGAGGCGGAGGCGGCGGGCGGATGGGTGGCGCTGTGGCCGGCGGCGAGGGCAGTCGCCGTCTCCTCGAACGAGCCGGAGCTCTTGCGCTGCATGCGCTGCACGGCCACAGCGGCAGCCGCCAGCTCGGCCACGCCCAGCTCCTCCATCTTGGTGTGGCTGTTGCTGCGCGAACGCGACTCCACGAACAGCTCGTTCTCCAGCGACAGATTCGATTGCGGAAAGAGCGTGCGACCGTCCAGCGGCTCCATGAGATCGTCGTTCAGCGACGGATGCCGTATCTGCGACTCCACCACCGAGTCCGGCTTGCTGCTGGGCCGGCGGCCCGGATCGTTGAAGGAGCGATGCGAGCGACAGCCGCGGCGGCTGGGCGACGGCGATCGCGAGATCTCTTTGCCCGCCGGCGGGCCGGGCATCAGAAAGTTGGCGCGCACCGAGCTGGTGCGGCGACTGGAGCTGGCCGAGCCGGCGGCGACCGCCAGCTGTATCTGCTCCAGGGCGGCGGGATCCTGTTGTGCGTGGAAGGAATGCGTTTTCTTCATCTGAAAATTGGTAGACGGATGAACGTCAATTGTGTCGGAGCGGCGAAAGAGATTCTTTTTCAGCAGCTGCGCGTGCTGCGGATGGTGTGTGGCACGTGGCAGCATATCATCGACATCGATGAACTGTATCGGTGATGTGCTGCCGCTGCCGCCCAGCGGCGAGCGTGCCAGGCCCAGTCCGCCCAGGCCCAGGCCCAGACCGCCCACATTGTCGCCCAGGCTGCTGCTGCTGACCAGATAGATATCCGGCTGATGTTGCTGCTGCTGCTGCTGCTGCTGCTGCTGTTGTTGTCGGTGCTGTTGTTGCTGTTGTTGGTGCTGTTGCTGCTGCTGGCCCAGGATGGGGCTGACCGCGTGCGAGGTGGGTGAGCTGGTGGAGCTCGAGTGCGGGTGCTGGCGGTGCGAATGCGGATGCGCGTGCGGATGTGGCAACTGGTGGTGGCGGGCAGCAGCTGCCTGTGCGGCCAGTTGCTGAAAAGTGTGCATATGCAGCTGGTGTTGCTGTTGTTGTTGTTGTTGGTGTTGTTGTTGTTGTTGTTGTTGGAGGTGGTGGTGCTGTTGGCGTGCGGAAAGTGCCGGCGACACGGATCCGCTGCCGCCGCCAGACACATGCGTATGTTGTTGGGGTAGATGTTGTTGTTGTTGTGGTGCTGGGAGTGCTAAACTCTGCGGCGGTGCAGACGAGCGCACGGGCAGCGGCGACGCCGAGCGGTGGATCAGCGGCTGCTCATGCACAATGAAGCCCTCATCGAGCTGAAACTCAAGGTCTGTCGCTATCGGTGCATAGTTGTCAATGGCCATGGACAGGGATCGGTGGATGGGCTTCAGCTTGGGTGGTTTCTTTTTGGTTGCGGGATTGTCAAAGGAGGATGTGCCCGAGGTGTGCTCCTCGTCCGCATCCCCCGCGGTCATATACGGGTCGTAGCTGTGCACAGACACCACATGCTGGTGCCGGGACTGATGTTGCTGCTGGTGCTGCTGCTGCTGGTGGTGGTGCTGGTGCTGGTGCTGGTGGTGCGACTGCGACTGCGACTGTTGCTGCTGACCACCGCTGGTGCCGCGCTCCATGCGGTAGTAATACTGCCGTGGGTATCTATGGTAGTAATGTGCAATTGTGGTGCTGGTATGTGGGTGGTGTGGCGAGCAGGAGTGGGGTAATCACACAGACACTGACCTGGTCGGGCGCGGAGGCTAACGGTAACGCTGACGCTTAAGGTCACGCCAACGCCAAGGCTAACAGATATGGTATCGGTATCGCTATCGGAATCGGTGGTTGCTTTTATTGTTGTTGCTGTTGCTGCTGACTCGTTACTTGGCGTCGGTGGTTGCTGTTGTTGCAGTTGTTGCTACTGGTGCTCTGGGTGGTGCTCTAGTGCTTAGTGCTTGCCACCCAACAGGGCTGGAGCGTGTGTGAGAGAGAGAGAGAGAGAAGACACAGAGAGAGAGAGAAAGAAAAAGTGTGCTGTGAGGGGCAAGGGAATACAAGAGGACACTGAACACTGGAGACTGGAGACTGGAGACTAGGAGCACACACACACACACACACACAGACACAAACACAGACACAGAGAGAGAGAGAGACAAAAACACACGCTAAACAGCAAGACTTGTAAATGTGCAGGACATTCAGCATTAAAGGCAACTAAGAAGATGTTAATCGTGTGTTGTTGTTGTTCTTCTTCTTTCACATTTATTGTTGTTGTGCGTTTTACGTTATCACTGTTGCTTGTGCTTGTTGCTGTTGTTGTTCTTGTTCTTGTTATTGCTGTTTTTGTGGCTGTTTTCACTTTTGTCTGAGAATGTGGTGCAATTAGATTCCTTTGATTCTGTTTGTTTTTTTATTTTTATTGTCACATTGTGTATTGATGATTGTTTCTGTTGTAGCTGTTCATGTAAAATGTATCTAGAGTTTGTTGTTGTTGTTGTTGTTGTTATTGATGTTGTTGTTGTTTGCTACACTCATTAAAATGGGCAAATACAAAAGCACAACTAGAAGTAGATAAGAGAAATACGTAAAAAAGTATTAGCAAGCTGGACGGGGGACAAGGTGCTGGTGGTTCAGGTAGTTCAGGTGGTGCAGGTGCAAGTGCAGGTGTGGGCGTGGTTGTGGACGTGGCTGGGATTTGGTGGTGTACTCATATGTATGCTGTATCCAAAAATCAAAATCGAAATTGAAATCAAAGTGAGTGGCGAATACAAAGAGCAGCAAATAAGAAAATAAAGAGAAATCCAGTAGCAGAAATTAAATTGCCAAATGTTCGCATCGTTGCTGCAAATTGAGTCGAGTCGATGACTTGCAACTGCAACTTCCAGTTGCAAATACATTATGGAATGCATATCGTACACACTAATGAACATATTCTGCTGTGCACAAACAAACTCAATAGTCTCGCTGTGGCAATATGCAAGGGATATAACTGATTTTACTTCAACACTAATATTTGATTAAAACACATATACAAATGCTCTTCTTTTGAATGATAGTAAACATGGATTTTGTTTATTGAAAAGCATTTATATTTTACCAAATAAATGCGGTTACATTTTTTCTTGCCCCTGCAACATATGCTTTTTAGCTCGTTTTTTTTAAGCATTTATTCCAAGAAAATAAAGAAATTATTAACTGATCACTCACAAGTATTAAAAATGTGGACTAGCAACACATAAAACATACCCATAAAAAGCTGTTCATTAAAATTATTTTATTAAATTGGTTTGGCTTTGAAATATGTATTTCAATTCGAATATTGGCTGCAAAGATTACAATGTTAAAGCAAGTGCTCTTTGATTACATACTGTTAAATCTAACACTGGTCTGGCCGTTAACATTTCTCGAACCAACTTTAACAACTGTTAAGTCTAACAGTGCACTGTTTATTAACAGTCGTCCTAATGATTTTAACAGCCTTTAAGTCTAACAGTGAACTGTTCATTAACTGTAGTCATACTGACTTTAACAGCTGTTAAGTGTAATAGTGGTCTGTTCCTTAACGTTTCTCGTACTCAACTTTTCAGTTTGATATTATTGTTTGATGATACAACAAACAAAAAAACCCAAATTTCCATACTTTGAAAAAATCACTTAATTCTCGAAAAATGAAAATTTTCCTCTTAGTTTCGAGTTAAATGTATTCAGTACATTTTCCATATTCAACTGCTCCTTATTCTCTTCTGCTTTTCCGTCATTTTGTTTGTTTTAATGCATATTAATCTATTTTGTTCAATGCTACTTAAAATACTCCAGCGTGAGAGAGCTGTATATTTAATGATGAATCTTAATAAATTTTTGAAACTACTATATTTACATCACTATTAAGCAAAATTAAAAATGCTTTACAACCATTTGCCTGTTCATAATATTATTAAATTGATTAAGCTGCAGATTAGTTATAGTTTCGTTTTTAGTGTAGTTGGTTTATTTATTTTTGATGTACATTTTATGGCTGTACTGCAGAGATGATGGCTCAATTCCCAGTCCAGCACTTGGTCACGTAGCGTGCGATGCGAGTTAATCGAATTTAATCTATTTGGCTGCCAACTTTGTTTGTCCAGGGCATTTGGGCACGCCCATTTAGGACGAGACGAGCGGTGAACGGTGAACGGTGGACTGAACGCCACTAACTCTTTGGCAACACAATTCATCATTTTGCAATACCTTTGAGCCGGGGAATTGTAACGTTTTGCATAATTTAAAGCGACAGGCCACAGTCGGAGTCCACATCCTGCCGCAGTCGTTGCCGCTGATGCTGTTGATGGAGTGAGGAGCTAGTCCTTTGCTACTGTCACTCACAGTGTTAATTTTTCAAAGCTCATTGATGGATGAGTGCGCCAGTTGACATTTATGTGCCTAGGCCACACACAAGAGACGGCTGCGCGGCGAATCGGCAAACTGAGGCGGGGATCGCGGGGGCGGCAGCCGGGCCAAGTGAAGCTGTTCAAAAATTAACGCTCTGCGACTTGAAACTTGTTCGTGCCCGCCCCGAAACGAGTTAAACATATTAAAATTTGCTTATGCAAAAGGTAAAGAATGAAACCCGCCTTCACACACACACACACACACACACACACACACACACACACACACACACACACACACAGAGAGAGAAGCCCTAAGCAGAGTCTGTGTGTGTGTGTGAGTGGGGCGAAATGCTCTGAAGACATTTAACATCACGTACTTTAAATATGTTTAAAAGAGCTTAAGTGAAATGAAATGTGGCGGCCGTATATAAGCATCTGAGAGCGTATTTTATACATACACATTTTCACACACTAAAGCTTACACACACACACAGTTACAGCGGCAGAGAAACAATGAAGAATACAATAGGGAATCGCATGTGTATATGACAGCGTCTGCCACTGGCAGCTGTAGGAGAAACAGAGAAAATGAGCGAGAGAGCGCGACCGAGCGAGAGAGAGAGAGAGTGAGAGAAAAGTAGAGAATGTGTGGAGAGTTGGAGGCGCAGATCCCGACGAGATATTGCCATTGCCGTGGCTACCATGAGCTTTGTCCTTTGTCTTTGCTCAGACAGTGGAACACAACCGAATGAAGCTCTATCCCGGCCCGTTTGAGAATTCTGTTTCTGTTTCTGTGTCTGCCTCAGTTTCAGATTCAGATTGAAATTCAGCCACACTTGTCAAATTTCTCAGCAATTCAAATCTGATACGAATTAGGTGTAATTCCCAGCATGTGAACGAATTACTGGGCCACGAGCCACACAAATCGGATTTGCTTGTGATATGCTTGAGCCATCATATATGTGAACAAATCGTAGGTTGGCACAGAGACGACGAGTTGGGGCGGGAGACAAACGCATATGTTAAACTATGATTTAAACGAAAGCTTCTGCATTCCACGTGAATACACTTGTTGCTGGGTATCATGGCAATGGCATCAAAGAAGTCAGAAGTTTTGATAGACATATTGTTTTACATTTTATAATACAACAATCAATTTTTGAAAGCGAATTTAATATTCGTTGTTAGCACATTTGTTCATTGGTCAAACATTTGAAAGGGAACACACAAGAGCACACAATTATGAAGTGGGATTAAGCTCGTTATGTTAATGCTGAACCTTGGGTTGAATTTGAATTGCCAAACTGAATTTAAACCAAAATCAAAAATAAAATTGTAGAATTTTCTACTAATCAATTAAGAAAATAGCTTTCTTTTTCAAAGCTTTAGTAATGATATTGTTTTTTTCTCAATGCTCAGAATTTGTCTTACTTTAAAATATTTTGTAATAAATTATAAAATATTTTTCTCAATAGGCATTTTCTTTCTTTTTTTATTTATTTTAAATGTGTTGCTTGTTCTTATCGAAAGAAACAATATTCATATATTGTTTTTTAACTCTTTTCAGCACATTGTCTATCTTTACCTTAATTTAAATGTGAAGATTGATCTCAAATATAGTAAATCGTTCGTTTTGCATTCTAAACTGAATCCAAAAATGGAATAATCGATTAATAGAAATAAATAGAAAAATTGATGTATGTATATTGTTTATTTGCTTCCAAGTCTATTTATATTTTCTAAAATGTAGCTGTAGATTATAAACGGTAGCAGTAGAATGGCATTTTAATTGCGATTTGTGGTTAAATCGGAGTTTTCTAATTTAAATTTTGGATCGAAAATGTGGGTCGGGTGGAATTAAAAATTGTGTTTGATGTGCGTGCTTCGCCATCAAAATCCACAAGAATCAGCAAGATTGCAGATGAGTATGTCATCAAATGTTGTCCCTGTCTGTGTCTGTGTGAGCCGTAACAATGTTGTCTGCTGTATGTGTGTGTGTGTGTGTGTGAGCTTTAAGTGTTTCCGCATGGCAAAGGAGAATGTGCTGACAGACTATTTGCTCTAGTTCTGCATGTGGAATGGGTACTTGAGGCATATCTCATGCCATTATACTGTGGCACAAGTGCAGCTGGGGGGACAGACGCCGTAATTGGCATAAACAATGGTTAATTAACATAAAACTAACATTTCGAACCGACAGCAAACCCAATTTAAACAGTCATACGTGCGTAATTAAGTCCGACTCCCCCTCGCACTGGCCATTTGGGACTCTCTCACTCTCTGTCTCTGTTGAGCCCTCTGGCAAAGTGTGCGTGGAGGTTTGGGAATGGTTGGCTGAAACCCAATCCGCATCGGTTTCACAATGAAAGTGGCATTAAACGCACGAATAGTCCGACCTCGATGATTGTTGACGGTTGACTGTTGGCTGTTAACTGTTAACTGCTGACGGCTTCGCTCAGCTTCCTGGCTGAGACTGCGACAGCGACTGTTTCTCTTTCGTGTGAAGTGTGAGCAATTAATTGTGTTTAACACACCGCTCCACCTCGCAGCACCACAGCATGCCACCACAGCACCACAGCACCACGGCACCATAACCGCCATTATGGTAAATGGTAAATGAAGGTTGCGGCAGCCGTCGACATTTAATATTATTAAATCCGGCGCAGTTGCGTTTGCGTCGCGTCTCACGTCGGCTCTGGCTGAAGGACTCTTAATGGAACTATTTGATTTCGCACACTCGCCCGTAATCCGATTAAATGCCAAGGAGTTGTGATAAGAAATGCACGTCAGTCACTCTTCAAAATTCCCACACGAAACGCTTGATTCAATTTTGTTGTTCTACTGATGTTTGTGCAATTAAAATGCTTGCACAACACACACACACACACACACACTCATACACAGTCAAAGCCAAAGGACTCTTGGCAATTTCTTTAGCTGCGCCTGCAGTTATGCAATATTATTTTAAAAACACATTCCCGCAGCTTCGTTCGTTGGGTTCGCCTGTCAGAGGCACAGCCTCAGCCTCAGCCTCAGCATCAGCGTCTGAGGCATTTGTGAGTTTCCATTTAATTTGAATTGTTTTGTGAATGGCAAACATTTTTGTGCGCTTCACTGCACAGCATTGCACTGCGCTGCAGCACAGCTCAGCACAGCACAGCACAGCAAAGCAGAAAGCGGCTCTGTTGCTCAGGGCCACGCCCTGTCCATAAGCTTATTAAGTGCGCTTAGCTCTTTAATAAACACTCATAGAAACTTTCGAGCACAGTCCAAAGTGCAGTTCAAAAGCTGTGGCCACATCATTTTCTGCTACATGGCAAATGATGGCGGGCGGCGGCCGGGTGGAGGCGTGGCAAGGACAAATCTAAGCGCAGCAAATACAAACTGTAAAATAGAACGACGGAGGAGCAGGCGAGAGAGAGAGAGAGAGGCAGCTATAACGCCTTCGGGTGGTAAATTCAATTAAATAACTGGGCAAAAGTTTTACAACATGAATCCAACGTCTTGAAATGTTTTGGCTACAGTTTGACAACAATTTATACTCACACACACACTTTCGCATTCTTACACGCTGTTGTTTTGTTTTGTGTTTTGAGTTTCGTTTCGTTTCGCTTCGCGCTGTCATTGTACGCAAAAAAGTTGTTCAACATTTTTGTAGCATTCGCACAAAAGCATTCGTAAAACCGAAGCGAGGGCGGGGCGAAAAAAGGAAAGTGAAGTGCACGGGAAGCGACAATGCTCAGGTCCGGGTGCATTTTTGATGGATTGTCGAGCTTGGCCGGGGCAAGTTTTCGGCAGCAGGACTTCAACTACGAGTAAATCTCAAAACTTTGGCAAGATGGCAAAATGAGCGCAAGCATTCTTAGTCAGTTTGCTAAATGAATTTACAGGACCACAAGCTGCTTAGCTGCTGGAACTGGAGCTGGAGCTGGAATGAGGTCGCCTCCTTGCCACTGCCACTGGACCTGGAGTTCAACTTAAGCCGAAGCTCATTTTATTTCACTTATCGCCTGGCCACTGTTCACTGGTTGGGTAATGAAAGGCCAGGCATAAACTTTCATTTGACCAGATACATATTGTGCAAACATCCAAGAAACAGAACAGAACAGAACAGCCCAGAAAACCACACAACTTGGGTCGACAGCTGCTTTATCAGCTGCAGGCTGCTCCTGCTTCTCGACTCTCTGCCTCTGCCTCAGTCTCTATCTCCGAGCATTTGGCTCTGCTTGTATTGACTGTATTCTTGTTTATGGCTCTGAGCGTGCTTGTGTTTATATAATTGTTTGTCTTATTGTCGTCGTCGTCGTCGTCGTCGTCGTCGTTGTCTTTCTGCTGTTTGCACATATCCGTTAACTTTTCCGTGATGTTTATGTTTATGTTGCATGCCCCGAAATCCAAATGGATTATGCCAAATTGTTGTTTAATACCGCTTTCAATTAGACTTGATAGCTATTTGAGCGTATAAATATGCAGACGCACTCAATTTTGCCACAGAGATTTGTGCTACTTGAATTAACAAGACTGCAGACGCCAAAATACCCTACAACGTAGTTATACTTCGCATTAAGCTGTTACGAATTGTCGACACTTAAAGTACTTAAATTATTTACGAAATGTGCAAATATTTATATTAAATTAAACCATTTTCATATTGAGACTAGTTAAGACTGAAGCGCTCGTTTTCTTAACAGGATCTGTAGCTGTTTACATAGCCTTTACAGAACGCTTAACATTCTGCAAACTGTTAGCGGTTTAATATGCAGAAAGAATTCGTTTTGATGCCCCCAAAAGCTTGTAGGAAAATTGCAAGTTGAATGCTAATAAATCTAGTCGAAAAGATAATGTTTGATCACTTGAATAGCAAAGTTTAGCTAGTATAGAATGCATGCTAGAAGCATTTGAATTACAATTTGCATAAATTTCAAAAAGTACTGCCACAAAAAGGGACATTTCCGAAGACGTGCGTGGCTTCAGCCCATGACACTGTGTGTTTGTGTTTGTGTATGTGGAAGTCATTATTTAGGCATTGAGAGTCGAAGTGAATAACAATGCGAAGTCTCATTAAATGACGTAGCACAACACGCCGGGCAAGGACAAAAAGGGCCTGTCATTGCCAATACGGCATATAGTACAATATATTTTAAGAGTTCGCTTCGAACACTGCGCATTATATTTGTGGCATTGAGTCGAGTTTGTGGGAAGGGGGGAGGCAGGAAAGACGCAGCTGCGAGTGGTCGCAGAGCGAGGAACTTGCCGCACACATATATTTTCGATATGCTGTCTATTTTGGTTTTCACTCGCTGCCCACATGTGTGGCAACTTTGGCGGAGTTTCGTCCTGGCCCCAAACCCAAGCCAGATTGATCAAGATTTGTGCGACGTTGTTGTCGTGTGTGTGTGTGTGTGTGTGTGTGTGTGTGTTTGTCTTAGTGTTTATGTTTATGTTTACAATGTAACCTGACAGTTTCAATTAATTGATTTATGTGTTCGGGAATTTGGCAATTTTGTCCATTGCTGCTCGACGCTCTGCCTCTGTTTCCATCTCCTCCTTTGCCTCTATTGTTTCGGCTTCTGCTGCTGATTAAATGCCAACTGCAATAAGCGCAGCGAACCAATTGCAATCAGCACGTCCATGTGCATGTGGGTGTGTGTGCCACATATTGCGATTACCTGCCACGCCCGATTGCCTGGTATTAATCAATGCACAATTTTTCATAATAAGTCAGCCGCAGCTGCGGCGAAAAAATTGAAAATGCCAGCCGCAATCAGCGGTGTGTGAGCGGGTGTGTGTACCGTGTGTCCTTGGCAGGACAATGCCACATGACTTTGGCAATTGCTATTGGGATCCATTGATTCATTTATGTCGTATAATTTGACAACATAAATAAATTAGGGCAAGCTGGCATCAGGGGCAACTAAAAGAGCGTCGCCAGAAACAGAGGCAGAAACAGAGGCAGAGGCAGAGACTTGATGTATTGAAACAGCAAAAGGTAAACCGTTAGCGGATATTGGCAAGGCAACAGGAAACGCAGCACAAAATACGAGAGAACAAAAAGAACAACGAGAGGGAAGCACATACGGAACACAAAAAGCACGCAAGACAAAGGACAAAGATATGGAAGAGGCAGCAACGAGAGACGCTGAGGCAGAGGCAGTGACAGTGGCAACAGCATGTTGTCCCAGCGGAAACGGAAATCTCAGGTGTTTGCTTTGCGTTCGGCATGAAGCAGTCGAGCGGGCAACATCATCAACATTATGATTATTATGAAGATGATGAGGTTGCGTTGGTTACACTTAAAGCTACAGTTTCGGCTAATTAATCTTGTTAGAGAGCGAGAGCGAGAGCAAAAAGTGGAGATTGTCTCAGGGCACATTCCCATTCGCCGTCGCATTCACATCAAAAAGATGAGTACTTAAAGTAAGCGCATTCTAAATGTTGACGGCCACGCAATGGATGATGTGCCTCCAACGTCGTGTTCGTGTTGGTGATGGTGATGGTGACGTTGACGTGAATGACGTGATGAATGTCCCAACATTTTGACGAATGCGTCCTGTTGGCTGCCACGACGCTGGGCACATGCCACTTGCCACTTGGCAGCTCTCCACTCGGAACATGCGAAACAATTTCAAGTGTCGTCATCGCCATTGGAGCGCTCTATCATGCACGCGCATGTTCATTTCGTTCCCTCCGCTCCGCTCCTGTCCTCTCCTGTTGCCAGACTCGCGCTCATCCGCAGCTATCTAGCCAGCGAGCGAGATACCTTTAGCCAGGATATATGGCAATGATGCGGAACGCCGACTGACATCCGCTTGCAGTTTGTCAACACGACAGCAGAGCCAACGTTTGTTGCTCCATAAAAATGAAGCAGCAAAAAGTCGCTGGCATAGATAGAATAATACGCTGCGTATACATAATATTTTTGTACATTCCTATCTGGGCACGTGCCAACCGGCATCCTCAATTCGCTATTCGCTATTCTCTATTCGGTATTCGCTATTGTCAGCTCATAGATTCAAATGCTTCACTGCCCGTTTATTCCTTATGCATTCGTAAGCTGATTATGATTGGGAATACTCGTCTGCTAGCTCGTCAAAGAGGATTATGCACGTGCTTTAAGCAAGCACAAAATCTACTGACATTATTTGAAACTATTTAATTAATTTCTATTTGATGTTGTTGCACGTCTTCAATTAAAATATACGACAATTATTAAGCTTGCACCTGCAAATGTTGTTCAGTGGCTCTAATGAAAACATCGTTGAAAACCTGAGTTCTCATAATTAGAAATTCAAATATTTGGCTATATTGCAATTAGAGCAGATATAATGCATAGCCAACAAAAATGGTTTCTGTGGCCATCATGGCTGTAAATCGACCAAATCGACCATCAAGTGAACGCCAATCAGGCGAACCATCAATATTATCTGTCATATGGTCTAAATTAGCCCTTGGGGCATGAGGCAGATACAAGTGCTGCATCTCAAATGCTGCTGTTGGTCCTCCGGTCTGCGTTAAAATTGGCAACAGTTAAACGGCAAATAAATTAGAATTGGTAATACAATTTGGACACAAACATGTTTGTTGAAGTGTCCAAGACCCAGAACGAGAGCGAGAACGAGAGCCGAGCTGGGGACGGATGAATGATGGTCAAATGTAATCTGAGCGGCAAGTTGGAAATGTAATTTGAGTGCAAATTACATTCGAGTTGAAAATTAGCACAGTTGTCAATCTGTGCGAGTGTCAGACAGTCAACGAGTGTGTGTAGATTGTGTGTGTGACAGCATATTAATGCCAAACTGAGGCACTGTCTGGCCGCATTGTAAAGAGGCCAATGCCTTGCCACAAATGGCTCGACGCTGACAACAGTTTTAAAATGCATGAATTTCTGTGACGAGCATACTTTTGGGTCTGCACCTATCCAAACTGAATACTGAATACTGAATACTGAATACTGAATACCGCAGAGAGAATGAAACGAGACACTCTCTCTATAACCTGTTTACATTCAATTTATAGGGCAGGAATGCAAAGGCAACTGTCGAGCTGTGACAGTCCAATTGTTGCTATTGTGCATTGCCCCCATTAAAATGAGCTTCGCTTCAACCACAATGTGCTATCAACAGTCTGTGAGAGGAAGCTTTACCTGTTGGCCTTGCCGTGCAATTAAAACAACGAGTAAACAGCAAACTGTGGAAAATGTATGCAATTTTAATATTGCATTTTCAATACGGTGCTTAAATAGTTGCATAATTGATAAACCCATTTGCCGGGAGTAAAATGCAAATTATTTTTATTAAATGTGAGAGAGAATAACAAAGACAAATAAAGCGCACAGAAAACATTGTGAGAGGCATCAATGCAAAGCCACAGCGACAACGAAAATCATTCCAAAAACATGGCAGCCAGAATGCTTTGCACAACATTTTGATGCGTATTTATGAAATGTTTTTGCCATCACATTTATGGTTGTCTGTGTGCGTGTGTATGTGTGTGTGTGTGTGGCCTTGCCACAGTTGGGCATACTGAGCGTATGATTAATTGGCATATTCGCCTCGTAATTTACGTGTGCTCCCCATCCGACAACCGATATGCGCTGCATGTTGAAATGCTTGCTGCTTAAATTTCCCAAATACGGGCTGACCAATTGACAGCTGTGTGTTTGTGTGTGTGTGTGTGTGTTGTGCACACACATGTTACGGTCACATGAATAAGCTGTGTAAACTGAAAGCTATCTGCCCTTTGACGAGCTCTCGACGGAGACATCGCAGCATATTTCGGCAAATACAAATATTATTGAATATGCCAGAGATCTGATATCCAAAATCGAGTTTACTGCAAAGAACTTTAACAACTTTAAGCGAGAGATAAGTAAATGTTTAATATACTATGCTAAAATGCTTTGAATAAATTCAATAGACTCTTGCCCACATATGCTTAATATACGACTCTGCTTAACATGAACAGTTTGGAACAATGTTTGTTATCGTTACGAACTTAAAAACTTCGAGTTTTGCAGCTTTAGTTACAGTTCTAGTTGCTGGTGCTTTTGTTGTTGCCTTTGTCGTTGTTGTTGTTTCTGTTGTTTTCTGGTGTTTCTGCTGTGTTGTGCACAAGGTGCTTAGCCCCAGCTCAGTGGAAAAGTCAGATAAAGTTATGTACATGTGCTTTATGGAACTTTTCATTAACTAAACAAGGTATTAGTTATGCTCTTTACGTAATTACGTATACGTACGGTTGGCCGAGTGTTTCTGATGTGCGTTGTGTGTTGTGTGTTGTGTGTGTCCAGGCAGCCAGTCAATCTTGCTGTCATGCCACCTGGTCTTCGTTTTAATCATATTTGCACTACTACGTGCTGTAAATATGTATTTTTAAAAATGCACATTGCCAAACGACATGCATATAAAATGTAAAAAATACTCGTATTACATTTGCAAAGCGGATGACGCAGGGAGGTGGAATGGAACTGGCTGCTGCGATGCGCGTATTACTTGTAATGAATAAATAAACATGGTAACACTCGACGAGTACTCGACTGCGAGTACTGCGAGTACTGCGAGTACATGCATCTATCTGCAGAGTGCGAGAGCTTGTATTCGAAATAGTTCATTCATATTCCAGCTGCCGAGCGAAGCTTGTGTCGCTGCCACGCGCAAATAGTTGACATTTTTCATTTGCATCAATATCAATTCGGTTGGCATTTTTCATTCGCAACTGCGACTGCGACTACGACTGCGAGGTGAGTGCGAGTTATGGATACAGTTATGGTTATGGTTATTGTTATCGTATCTGGTGGCACAAGCAAATTAAAGACTCGCTCTCTGTCCCCATGCCTAACCATCCAACTCTCTCTCTCTCTCTCTCTTTTTCCCTGTGTATGTGACATATTGACACTTGCCAGTTACGAGAATTTCTCATTTTTGTGCTGTGACAGCAGGATACCAGGGAGATGGAAGATGGAAGGTCGATATCGCTCACTTGACTTGTTTATTGCATTGTTGCATGCACTCAAATTGACTTTTGCTGTTAATACTTAATACTATACACTGTGCTCTCGAATATATATATACTTGTATATCATGGATAGTGCATTACTCTAATCATCTCGCCTCCACTAGACGCTGCATTGCATAACAGGCAATCTTTGAAATGGATATTCATTTCAATTCTGCTCCTTTCAGATTTGTTTGTTTATTTGGGCTTGTTGCAGGGCTTGTGCAGTTATTTGCCCTTTGCCTGGAGGCCCGACAGGATCAAGTTATACGAGCACGGCGCTTTATTGAATTAATCAATCAATTTGTAGCACAGCCAAGTGAATGAATGAATGCCAAGCCAAATCAAACAGAAACGAATTCAATTGCCTGTCCGTCTACTTCAACGGCTACTGCATCAGTTTCTTGAGCAGCTTTTGCAACTATTGAAACATGTTTTGCTCAGCTGCCACTCAATCAGCTTTTGATTTATAGCCTTGCCGTTTGAGTGCCAAAAAGAATAGATATCGCTTTGGCTCATTAAGCGACTGGCAATTTAACAATTTGTAAATAATTAATTTTCAATTATGCAACAACGAGACAGAAAAAAAGTACGTGGCAAAATCCATTAACACGCACATGACGATGATGAGGACGAACAGCAACAAGAACAGCAAATCAACCAGCAGCTGTTTGAATTGCCTCAACTATCCACAACACAGAGTAGAGTGTGTGCGTGTGTGCGTATTTGTGATGCTGTTGTTTATGTTGCCATAATTATACGCAAAAAGTGCTGCGGGCGAATAGGCTGGGCTCAACACAAACACAGAATACACGCTACAATTACTAACCCTGTGCCTGTCCCTGTCGCAATCCCTCCGCCAATCCCTCCTCTCCGCATTCCAATCCCAACCGCAGTCCCAATCGACCCCTATCTGACCTGAAGCCGCCTTCTTTTTTTTGGTTTTGTTTTTTGGTATTTTTTGTGTCGTCGTCGATCGACAGAACGCATTTTGGGTCATGAGAATACGGCTGCTGCAGCAAAGATTGTCAAAATACTGGGCACAAACACAGACACACACACAAATACACACACGCACACACACAGACACACTCACACATTGTCGTGTGAGTATTTGGATACATATAACAGTCTCTCTTTCGTAGTCGTATATCACAAAAGCTGTTCGTGTGGCACAAAGTAAAACGTAAAATTGTTTTTCTTTCGCTTTTTTTTCTTCTTTTTCCCTGTTGTCCCTGCATATCTATGTGTATATGTGTGTGTGGTGTGTGTGTGTGGTCTGTTTATTCAGTTCGTTTCGGGCCCTGTTTGGTTGGCCTGTTGTTTGTTTTGGAGGACGCAGAGCTGCCGAATGCCCAACGCACATTTGGCCAAAATGAAATTGTGAAATGCAAAATTAAAGCATAACATCGAAATCGACATTTTGGCAATGCCAATTTTAGTTCGGGCTAAAACGCGCTATTTGTAGCCGTAACATGAGTCGATGACATTTCCCCAAAAAGCAAAACTCACATTTCAGCTGTGGCCCTTCTGAAGAGTATGCAGTAGGCAGGGGGAGGAAGGACATTTGGTCTGCTTAAAGTGCTTCTGATAGCCAGGAAAAATAAAAACATCACAGTTCGATTTAGTCACGCTCGTTTGATGTGTCAAAAAATAGTCAACTAATGGATTGTCTGGCAGATACGGAAAGTGAATAAATGTTGGCATAAATACTCGCTTTAAATGCTCAACACAAACATTGAAAGACGCAAAATACTCGTACATCAAAATATACTTTGCTTAATCAATGCTATTTTATATATCAATTTTATTATTTATTTATTAATTAATGTCTGTGCCTAGTTTGGATACACACAGTTAAAAGTTGCAAACTATTCGCACTACTTTGATCAACAGTTGAGTTCAATCTTAGTTTCTGTTTGAGCCAAACTACAAAGCATAAAGCCAACTTTGAATGTAACTTTTTCATGTAGTGTGTGGGTTTTGCATCTTCGAAATTCTCTGGCAGCCAGTACACAAATAAAAATCAAAAATGCTGCTGGCTTTCAAGGCGAAAGTCAACAATTGTGCGGAATACGACAATGCCAGGAAATGCCTTCAGCATCATGTGGGCGTGGCACTTTAGCTGGGTAGAAAGTGGCAACTTTGGCCCAGAAACCAGAGAAGCGACGAAGACGGCTGCGAGGGAGCTGAGAACCTTTACGGCTGTTTACATTAAAAGCTTTTTAATTTGTATTCTAATTTCAATATTTGCCTGTGCATAACAATAAAATGAATTTGTATCCATCCAAAAAAAAAGGGATAGCTGAGGCAGAAGAGGGGATCTAGGAGTCTATGTGTGCTGCTGCAAAACGGCACATAAATATGCAAATGGCATTAGGCCATGTAGCGTGACTTTTGGCACGTTTAGCCAAACGCCAGCACGAAGTAAAATTCACAACATTTCAACGGAATAGGGTTAAAGCTCACCTGTGTGTGTGGGGGGGGGGGGGGGGCTAAATCTGCACGTATGCGTATGTGAGCTGCTAGAAACATATTAAAAACTTTGCAGCCAGCTAGCTACAGATGCACGCTGCGTATGCGTAATTTGCACTGCGGGGCGTCTGTAAGTTGACTCAGCTGGAGAGAACAGCATGTTTGCATTACAGCCCAGCACCACTATCTCAGATGGTGGGTGTTGTTGTGTGCAAAGTAGCTCTATAAAACCGCAGGCGGGCAGCGGTGACGCATCAAGCCCGTACATCGAGAGTGAATTGTCAACGGCAACGGCAGGTTGTGCTCGGAAATCTGTTTGAAAGGTCAAACAAGAGATTAGATGACCTGTCAGTGGCATCCGCATTCTTCTCGGCCATCATCATCGTCGTGTGTTATCAGCAAACGATTCGGGCAACGGCCACGGAAATGTTGAGCTTGATGTGATGACGTTGCTCTGATGACCACAAATTGATATCGGCAAACGGCAACTGGCAGCTGGCAGCTGGCAGCCACCAAAAACAACTCTATCGAGCATGCTAGCTGAGATTGTTATTGTTATGAGGCAACGAGCACTCCCCTGGCTGGCTGTAGATCAATTGACAACCCTCGGTTGACAGATGTCAGCGAGAGCTGGCAACTCTGGAGCATTGTTAGCTGCCAGCGGAAATGTGCTACCCATCGGAAGGTTGCGACTTCTGACTGCTCGAGTGACTGACTGACTGACTGACTGACTGACTGACTGACACTGACAATGACTCTTTATTTAGCCACATACTCGCTCTCGAAAGTGCCGACTGAAAACAATTGATAGTGGGGGGCGTCCTGCTTGATTTATGCATATTAAAATTGTCTTATTGCTCCCCTTTTTTTTCTGTTTTTTTTTTGTTGCTTGCGCACACAACTTTTCTAGCAGAGCAAAAGTTGTGCACAAGTTTTTGCTTTGTAGCTTTTGACTCGTACGTGGAGCCAAGAGAACGTCCGATTACAGCAGATGGGCGTGGCAGGAGTAAACATGAGCTACTTTTCTTCTGCAGAGCGCAACTTTCTTTTTGAAGGCTCGAGAGCGTGCTTGTACTTGTATTTGCCCAGCTCTTATTGAGTTAAACAGTTGTGAAGAATTGCCCTGCCCGACACAATCTAAAGTGGAAATGTGAGCAGCAAGCAAGTTCTTGCGACTCTGTGACTTTCAGACTTTCAGACTTTTCGACTCAAAGTCATTGTGTTGACTTAAATTGCTTGGCGTTTCAAAATACGGCACGCACAAATAGACAATGCGAATCCAAAGCCGCTTTGTCAACGTCGAAACAAAACAACCAACTACAAGTACAAGTACAAATTTATTTACTTTGTTTAGTTTGAAGTTGGCACTTGGAAAGTTAATTAAAAACAACTTGTGCGATATGTGATAATTGCTGGTGACTGCGTTGCAATCAATTAGGCGACCTGCGACCACTTTCAGTTGCATGTCCAAGTCGCAAGTCCAACGTCAACTTCAGCTGACGACTGTCACAAAAGAAGCGCGCACAAAGCGCATATTCTGTGAGACAAAGGCGTAATTGGACACTCACACACACACACACTAGAGGCCAGCTGAGCTATAGCGATGTCCTTACAATGGTGACCAGAAGGAAGGACGACAAGCTGTGCAAAGTGTTCGAGAGCGTCGCAACGGCTCGGCGAACGGCTAAGGGCGACTTGCTCCTGGAGTTGAAAGGCGCAGGCCTGGACAGCACAGGAAAGCTCAAGGAAGAGATCGAGCAAGTTCTTGGAGAGAGTGCAGGAGTCCGAACCCTCTCGCAGGATACTGTTCTCTGCATAAGAGATCTCGACGAGCTGGCCAATAAAGAAGAAGTGGTCGCAGCGCTAAACAAGCACGTCGGCCTACCGCCCGAATTGGCCATTGTAAAAACAATTCGCCCGGCTTTCTCTGGCACACAGGCGGCCATTGTGTGTGTCCCACCAAAATGGGCGCAAATGATTGTCGAAGCAGGCAAAATCCAAGTTGGATGGACCCGTTGTAGAGTGTCCGTACAAGAGCCAAGGACGAGGTGTTATAGATGCCTGGAGCTAGGCCACACTGCTAGTCACTGCAGGAGCGCAGAGGATAGAAGCAGCTTGTGTTTAAAATGCGGGCAATCTGGCCACAAGGTAGCCACGTGCACTAACAATGCAAAGTGCTTCTTGTGTAGTGCCAAAGGAATCGAAGAGGTAAACCACCAGGCGTGCAGTCGGCTGTGCCAATCAGCGAGCACAAAGGATCAAAAATGAAAATCGTCCAGCTTAACATTAACCACTGTGCTGCAGCTCAAGATTTGCTAAGGCAATCAGTCAGAGAACACAAAGTCGACTTAGCGATTTTGAGCGAACCGTTCCGACCGGGGAGCGAAGGTGCCTGGGCAGTTGACAGAGCAGCAAAATGTGCCATCTGGCCTTGTGGAAAAGCATCACCGCAGCTGCACAGCATTTATTCAACAGTGGGCTTTGTGCGTGCAAAGTTCGCGGACGTCTGGACGTACAGTGTCTACCTGGCGCCAAGTCTGTCAACGTCCGATTTCGGCCTTTGCCTGGATGCTTTGGTGGCTGATGCGAGAGGCCGATCCCCAGTAATCATTGCCGGAGACTTCAATGCCTGGGCTGTGGACTGGGGCAGCACATTCACGAACTTGCGTGGCAGAATGGTTCTGGAGACATTCTCATCACTAGACGTTGTGTTGCTAAATAATGGCGTTGAACACACGTTCAGCAGAGCGGGAGTCGGCTCGATAGTGGATCTAACATTCGTTAGCAGCTCGTTGGCAAACTCTGCAAGGTGGTGCATTGGAGACGGCTACACGGCAAGTGATCATCGGGCAATCTTCATCACTGTCTGTCACCCGAGTTTGCGATGCTCTTCAATCCGAAACGGTTGGACGGGCTATTCTGCAAGGAAACTCGACCCGCAGCGTTTTACGGCAGCTTTCTCCAACATAGAAATTTCCGGAGGAGCTGGAGAAATGGCGCAGAAGCTGATGGCACACGTGAAGGCAGCTTGTGACTACTCTATGCCGAGAGCAAGGGCCCACAACCGCCACCATTCCCCGGTCTACTGGTGGAATGACGAAATTGCCAACGCTAGGAGGCAGTGCAACTATGCCAGGAGGAAAGTCCAACGCTCACGCGGTAGGCCCACATTCCAAGGATGGCAGTCCACTTTCCGCGAAAGTCGAAGGGCCCTGAAGGTAGCTATCAATCAGAGCAAAAGGAGATGTTTCCTTCAGTTATGTGACTCGGCGGATCACGACCCGTGGGGCAAAGCCTACCAACTTGTGGTCAAGCGCCTGGAGTCCCGCAGGCTTGCATCGCCCCCGGATGAACTCCTTGACCGGATAGTGCAGGAGCTTTTTCCACTGATGGAAGGAGTAACATCCAACTATGATGACAACGGCCTGGCAGTGGCAAATAGCCAATCCTTTGAGCCCGTAACCGTAGAGGAGGTGCTTAGCATCGCCAGGGCCATGGGTGCAACTAAAGCTCCTGGGCCAGACGGCATACCGACTAGAGCGCTCAAGCTAGCTTGCTGCCTTCAACCTGATCTGTTTGTGGCAGTGTACAACCAATGCCTACAGGAAGCGGTGTTTCCTTTCTGCTGGAAGCAACAAAAGCTACTGCTACTCCCCAAACCGGGCAAGCCCCCCGATGAAGCCTCCGCCTACCGACCGATATGTCTTATTGACACGGCTGGAAAAATCTTGGAGAAAATTCTGAACTCTCGAATTGAGCGAGCAGTGTCAGCAGGAGGAAACCTCTCTCCGCTCCAGTTCGGATTCAGGAAAGCGACATCAACAATTGATGCCATCGACAAGGTGATAGCAGTCGCTTCCAATGCAATTGCCGGGAGCAGATGGAAAGGTGGCGGAAAGGAGTACTGCCTAATGGTCACACTGGACATAAAAAACGCGTTCAACACAGCACGTTGGGATTGCATTTTGAGAGCATTATCTGCTTTTAAAGTACCAGCGCACTTGAGGAAGATGGTAGCCAACTACTTTGATGGAAGAGTCATCGAATATGAGTCGAGCCAGACAACAATGAGGCATCTGGTCACTGGAGGAGTTCCTCAGGGCTCTGTCCTTGGGCCCCTGCTGTGGAACGTGATGTACGATGGCATATTAAGGCTTGCCCTTCCAGCCAACAGCCATATTATCGGCTTTGCAGACGACGTAGCACTACTCATAGTAGGAAAGGAGCTCGAGGATGTGGTGCTAAGATGCAACACGGCGATTGCCACTGTAAACCAGTGGCTCATCACAGTAGGGCTTAAGCTGGCGCCCCAGAAGACGGAGGCCGTACTTATTAGCAGCCGAAAGAAAGTGGAGACGGTCAACATCAAAGTGGCCGGCGCAGAAATCACCTTAAAGAGAGCACTACGATACTTAGGAGTCTTTATTGATACTCGGCTGTGCTTCCGAGAGCACTTGGCGGCTGCGAGCTGCAAGGCGGCCATAACTAGCAGAGCTCTTTCGCGCATAATGCTAAATACACGTGGCCCTAGGCAAAGCCGACGTGTCCTACTGAGCAGTGTAGCAAGATCTGTTGCCCTCTACGCCGCTCCAGTATGGGCAATTGCATTGAAAACAAAAAGCTACTACAGAGATCTTGCGGCGACGCACCGGCTGGGAGCAATAAGAGTCATAAGTGGCTTCAGGACTATATCCGACGATGCGGCCCTTGTCATCGCCGGAGTCGCGCCATTCGAAGAGCTAGCTACCGAGCGGGCGTCCGTGTATCGCCAGTTGCAAACTGCAGGTCTCGCAGCCACCGACAAAAAAGTGATTCGCGAGACAGCCAGCAGGGCCCTGTTGGAACGGTGGCAACGACGCTGGAATGAGTCAACCAAAGGTCGCTGGACTCACCGCCTCATTCCCAATATAGGCGAGTGGACAAGGAGGAAGCACGGGCAGGTAAACTTCTGGATTACCCAGATTCTTAGCGGGCACGGGTGCTTCAGGAGCTATTTGCACCGTTTCGGCCACGAAGCGTCGGCGGAATGCCCTCGGTGCGGACCAGGCGTGGTGCAGGATGTGGAGCACACCATCTTTGAATGCGCTAATTACGCAGGTGAAAAGGCAAGTCTGGAAGTGGCTCTAGGTTGCACCATTAATGCGGACAACCTCGTTGCACAAATGCTTCAGTCGGAAGCGAAGTGGTCTGCAATCAGCGACTACGCGGCAGTGGTGATGTCCAAGCAGAGAATGGCAGAGAGAGCCAGAAGAGGAGTGCTGGATTGAGCGGCGCGGGAGCTTCTGTGAAGCAATACCTAACGGTGGTCCCACAGGAGAAACGCTCCGCTCAACAAATCTTTCCAAAATTTCTCCCTTTGTTCATACTGTAACTTCCTCCATTCCTATTTTTTTTCTTTTTTTGGTTGTATCTTAAATTTTCTTTTATCTTGTTTTTTTTACCGAAATAAAAAAAAAAAAAAAAAACACACGCATTTACATTTCATTCTGTGTGCACAACTAAGCAGCTATTAAGCGCGATGCATTGCAAATTGGGCGACAGTCGCCTTGAGTAGCGCACAAAAGTACGCAGCACTTTTTGGCAGCAGGCAGCAGGCGGAAGTCAGCCAAGGCAAAGGACTCAGGTTGTGGCAGCAGGATAATCGAGCAAGGCAGCCAACTGCCTGCCTGCCTGCTGATAATGATGATGATGATGAGGACGATGACGATGATGAAAAGAGCTGGTCGAAAATGCAGTCGACAAGATGGCAACAAAGAACGCACAAGAAGTGGGCCATGGGCAACAGTTTTGATTTGCATAAACAAAGGTTCAAGTGTAGCGAAAGTGGCCTCCCAAGTGGGCATGATAGGCCAACTGATTGAAGATGATGTTCACTCTCTCTCCCAGCCCCTGCCCAACCCCCTTGCTCATTCCCAGTCATAGTCGCAGTCCCAAGCCTCGAGCCTCGAGCCCCATTCCCATTTCCATCTCACTCGTTTTTTTTTTTCTCTGTTACTTTGGCTGATGGAGAGCAGCTGCAGCTGCATCAAGGACGACTATCCACCTGAGCAATGGCAAACAGCAGCTGGAAAAAAAGCCAACAGAAATGTGAAGGGGGCAAGAGGAAAAGGGGCAAGGGAAAAGGGAGCTTGGGCAATGTTGCACACTCGATTTCCTGCGCGCATGTCGCGCAAATGTTTGTCGACAACGACAACAACGAAAAACTAAGAAAAGTTGATTGTTTTCAGCTGCGAGGCGAGGCGAGGCGACGCAGGGCGGAGGAAAGTTGACGGCTGTTTGCTGCTGTTGTTGTTGTTGCTGTTCAGCATACTTTCGAGACAGATACAAGACGGGGAGGAAGAGCTGCCCCGCAAAATTTCCTTTTGCTGCATTTATTATGGCCTGTAATCGCAGCCTTTGCTTTTGTTTTCTGTGTTCTGTTTTTGTTTTGCTTTGCTAGCTGCAGATAAAAATCAGCTGACGTCACGATTATACTCAGCCACAAACATGGCCAGATATTTATAGTGCACACACACACACACACAGCAACACACCCCCAACTTACACACTTTAACAATGGGGGCCGTAAATAATAAGGAATGTGGCGAAGGAAAGGAAAGGGCATGAGAAATGGGAAGAAATACAAAAAACAAAATCGTTGCTTCGGGTTGCGTTTCGGTCAAGGAAATGGAACGAATCCTGCCTGCCGTCCCCCTCTCTGTCGCTCTGTCCATCCGTCCGCCTGCACTCTGCACAGTGTGGAGGACATTGTGCTAGTTTGTGCGCTGTCGCAGACGTCATTTTAATCACATTGCTCCATAAAGCAGTTTGACATTTTTGCCCAGTTATTGTAAAAGTCGCAGTTCACTTTTATTTTTTGCTGTTTACACACACAGCCACACATACACACATACATACATATATATTGACAGTTGACAAAAACTGGCAACATTTGCATTTGGTGGCCCACTTGACAATTCGCACTTGAAAATCTGCATGGCGCACGCGACGAGTGAAGGGGCAAAACATTTTTGCCAGATTTTATGATCTCTGCGAGAGTCTGTGTGTGTGTTTGTGTGTGTGTGTGTGTTTGTGTCTGTGAGTATGTCAATGTGTGTTGGCTAAAAGCTTTCAAGCACACACTCATTGACAGCGAGAGGGGGGGCTGCTTTGGAGGCATTTTCGAAATGTGCTCCCTTATGTTAATTAAGCTTCCACTTTTCCAGCGTCAACTATTAAAAAGAAAACGCTGAGTGTTGCACTTCAGCTCGAGAGAGAGAGAGCGAGAGAGAGCGAGAGAGAGCGAGAGCGAGACCGAGAAGAAGAGGTGAGATGAAAGCCTCATCCAGCATACAATACATCAGCATCTGCATCAGCTGACATCGCGCATACGCAGCGTTGTCGCCCTCATTTGGCGGCTTGTTGTCAACATCCACATCAACATCAACATCAACATCAGCCGCAGACTCTGCCTCGTTGTTTTGCATAATCAGTTTTGTTTAATCTGCTTTTAGCCATGTGAGATTAGCGTATTATTATAGGATTAATGCACGTTTTCAGAATGCGCCGAGGATGAAACGCTAGAGCAATCGTTGAGAGCGCTGAGAGCGTGGGCGTTGTTGCTGCTGCTGGGGACAGTTGTCTGGCAATATCAAGGCCGCATTCGGGCCTCTATTGTCAACGCGAATTTCTCTTCGCGTTCTAGGTGGGAATGTGGGAATGTGGGAAAGTGGGAAAGTGGGCGACGGAAAGCGGTGCATAGATATAGCGCATAAAAGATCAAAGGCCTTGAATAAAGCATCAAATAACGAGCTCGCCAAGCGGCAGCAATCGAGGCATGATAATGAAAACTGTTTCGCGCCGTCCCGCTCCCAATTTGGCAAGTAAACAACGACCTTTGGTCCCGCCGACACCGACATCGCAGTCGCCAGAAAGAGACAGACAGAGAGCGAGACAGAGAGAGAGAGAGAGAGACAAACAGAATTCAAACCATGTGCCACTGTCAGGCATTTGACATGCGATTAAACCTAATTTGTCCCAGATGCCACGGCTGCTGCTGGTGGGACTTGAAAGCTGCCTGCATGACCATTGCTAAGCACTTCCTCTATGCATCAGAATTAAAGAGCATTATAAATTAAGCACAAGGCAAAAGGAAGCAACTCAAAGAACCAGAGGCAAAATTCAATGAAGTCAAAATCAACTCGATCGATTTAAAAGCTCAATTTAATGCAGTTCGAGTTCTACTTTGCTCTATCAAACATTTATGTCTAACTATTTGATAGACTCCCAGTTCGTATTTGATGTTCAGGTTTCTAAATTATGTATTCAATAAATTAATTCTTTGGAGTGTCAAATCAGACGAATTAAGTGAATGTTGAAATCCTCAACCATAACATTAATTAATTTTAATTAAATGCAAAATTTTAACTTAAATTTTTATTTATATTGAATTTACTTGAAAGCCTTAAGTTTATTTTTATTCACCTGTATGATTTATTTGACAAAGTTTAAAAGAAAATTCGTATGACATTCTAACACAAATCATTCAAATGCTCAAATGATAATTACCGCAATGAATAACTTTATTTGAAATTTTCACTCAAATGAATTACCTCGATATTACGATTTTCCATTTTCAAATTTGTTAAGTTCAATTAATTAGGAACTGGCTTAATAATGTCAGATTAACGGAAATTCACAGGAAAATCTAATCAACTAGTTTCAATTGAAAACTTTAATAAATGAATATGGGTATAACTCTATCTACAAAAGTTTTTCATTTGCAAAATTTAAACTGAGATTTCCTGCGTAGTGTCTAAATGTTGATAATTTGCACAATTAACAACTTTACTTGAAGTTGCCACTCAGAGATGTATTAATTCAAAATTGTAATTTCCACCATGGAAATAAGTAAGTTCATTTAATTAGGACCTAGCTTCATATCATAATAGTTATATCAATTCAATTTCAATTTAATTTACTTGAAACCCTTAATCGAATCTATTTATTCAATTGGCATATTTTAAATGTTAGTTCCCGCAAAGTGTCTAACTTTTGATAATATGCACAACATTTACTTGAAGTTGCCACTCAGCGATGTATTAATTCGATATTGCGATTTTCCACCATGGAAATTAGTAAGTTCTTAATAGTTATATCAACTTATTTCAATTTCAATTTAATTTACTTGAAACCCTTAATCGAATCGATTTATTGAATTTATATATAATATTTTAAATGTTAGTTTCTGCGATGTGTCTAAATGTTGATAATACTCTATGCACAATTAATTACTTTACTTGAAGTTGCCACTCAGAGATGTATTAATTCAAAAATGTAATTTTCCACCATGGAAATAAGTAAGTTCATTTAATTAGGACCTAGCTAAATATCATAATAGTTATATCAACTTATTTCAATTTCAATTTAATTTACTTTTAAATGTTAGTTTCTGCGATGTGTCTAAATGTTGATAATATGCACAACATTTACTTGAAGTTGCCACTTAGAGATGTATTAATTCGATATTGCGATTTCCACCATGGAAATTAGTAAGTTCAATTAATTAGGAGCTTGCTGGGCTAAAGGAAATCAATAAAGTAATGTTAACTGGCTGCCCAGGCCAATTATGGCACACACAACATGCATTATTAATACACGTGTGTGGCGAGATGTCGATTAGACCAATTAGCTGGTATACTCCACTACAAGTACGTTGGTGTGTGTGTGAGTGGTTGTGTGGGTGTGGGTGTGTGCGAATTGACAGCTGTGGCTGCTTCAATTAATTAAAGTAAATTCAAATTTGGTTGTGTGTGTGGAGAGTGCTAATTAAAATCAGTTTTTGGCCAAACATTGTAGTTTTTGGCATAAAAAGCTAATAAACGACCTTTTGAATTGTTATGCAATAACACACTCACACACAGTCACACACACACGCACACACACTGACACTGACACTAACATATGCTATTGTGAATTGACACAGTTATTAAAAACGGCATTTAGAAAATGGCATTCGAGGCATGCGGGCGGCAAACTTCGATATCGACATACTTAGGCACACTCTTTGACAGTAGGCGGCGGCTGACAGCCGTGCAAAAGTGGCTGTGGCAGTGGCAGCGATGGCAGCTTGCCCCATGTCGAACATGCCAGCAGCACTCGAACGGAAAAGGAAACATTCGCAGAGATTTCCTTGAACACAGCACGAAGGCATGAAGAAGGAGGTGGCAAAAGTCGACTACGACGACAGCGGCAAACGTTAAGGAATTCAATTAGGCAGATGAGAGGGCGGTTGAGCGATGAGCAGATAAAAGTGTTGCCAAGCCGAGCCAAGTCAAAGCCACAGCAATAGCAACAGCAACAGCAAAAGCCAAAGACATATCTGACACTTCGTATACTTGAATGAGGGCGCAAGGCACACATTGGCATGAAGTGACTTAGCATTGCCTAAGCTGACTTGCAATTGCCCCTCTCTGTCTCTCTCTCAGTCTCTCGCTGTCTCTGTCTCTAGTTGCTACTCGAAGCATGCTGATGTTGCTGATCCGTTGGCGATGGGGTTGCCAAGTTCGCTCTTGCCGTCGAGTATGATGGCTTAATGGCAAAATCTCAATACATCTTTTGCACTTTGCACCCACACGCACTGGAAGCCACTTTGATTGGCATTACCAGAAAAGTTGAATGCGGTCGAAAAGCAACCGCAACTGAGACTGAGACAGAGACAGAGACAGAGACAGAGAAGGAGAATGCGAAAACGAATGAGACAGGGATAGTGACATAGTGCGATGGCAATGTCGAAGTTAGACAAACTTGTGAAAGCATTCATCATTCATGGTCGGAATTGCAAGCAATTTTCTTTGGCTTTATGTTTGTGCAGCACAATTTTCTCAAATCTGCATCTCCATATATATATATATTAGTTTTGTAGTCTATGTATATTTGATTTGTGCCCTGCTAACTGCTGCAGATTATTCAGTGGCTCTTGTTCATCATCCATCCTGGTTGTCGTCGTTGTCGTTGTCGTTGTCGTTGTCTGGCGCCATTGCGACGCTGAAGTCAACTGAACCGTTTTAATTGCTGCATAAATATTTGTTTAAAATTAGCTCATTGTGCGCTGTTCACAGCTATTCGTGGCGCCTCGCCACGTGTGTCTGTTGCACCACCAACTGCCTCGCTTTGTGGGTGTCGTTGTCAGTCAGTCAATTATAATTTATTTATCTATAATTAGTAAGCAGTCGCTGGGTTCGCTCGACTCTCTACAAACTCATTGACAGCACTAGAAAGATTGTCTCTCCTTCTTTCGTTCTCACTCTCACTCTCCCGCTTTCTGCTTTCAGTTTATTGCTTCACAACTACCTCAAGCTGCTGCCAATGCTTTTGTGGCAGTTTCGATTCGACTCGATTCGATTCGATTCGATGCTAGAGTTTACTTTTTTATGGCCACACTCGAGCACAATCTCATCGCCATCGCTATTGCAATCGCAATGCCATTGAAGCATTCAGTTACTGCATTCAATGCTGGCTTTCAATGCATCTTCAATGCTCACAGATATCCTCCAACTTTCCCTTCGTCCTTTCTCTGCACCACATTAAAAAAGCTGTGTATCTACCTTCAAGTCTGCTTCGGGATTACTTAGCACTGGCAAAAATTAATTTGAGCGCTGTTTGCATTTACACACATACACACATACACTAACATTGCTGCAAGTGTGTGTGTACTTGTTTGGGTAACAATGTGTGTGCATGAGATGGCTCGAAAGCCATGCGACCAACCCACCAGCCTTGTTAGCAACTACATGGCTAACAACAACTACTATTCTATGCACGCTTGTGGTCGTAATGCCGCAACTAGTTTCCAAATTTCCACAATTTTTCCGGCTAGAAGTTTTCTTTGCAGCCCCTTTTGTAGAGCGCTATTTATGAGTTGGCAGTTTCATAGTCGCACATTTTTTGCATCCCAATTTGCGAGCGATATAAAGTTTTCAAATATTCTCAGTTTTATGCTGCATTCTACATATTTAGTTGTAATGCTCTTTTTATAACAATTTTGCACATTATTGAATCAATTTTTAATAGCCATTTTCCGCTTATTTGTTGTGTTTAATAATCTAGTCATTTTGACAGCGCGAAATCAAAAAAAGATTATCGTGTTTTTTCATTCCTATTATCCGATTATTTATTGTGTTTATAATAACGATTTATTTCGTGTTTTGTCAGTGAAAACCTTTGCAATTTTCTTCAGAATAATTGTATTCATTGTTGTGTGGTATTTATCTGTATCTTACAAAGTAGCTCACAAAATATTTGTGTATCTAGATTGTGGCAATCAATCATGAAAATGGATGAGCAATTGATTTATTTATATTTCTATGTATTGTTTTATATAAACGTTTATCTCGCCCTCAGTTATATCTTCAATTTCGTTTAGCAAGTTGTTGGCATAAAGAATTAGCAGCAATTGCGAGAAATTTGGGTCAAGACTGTTGGCTAAAAATACGCGCTAAATAATTAGGCAATTTGGCTTAGAGGTTGGCGTGGAATTTATTGTTGTCTTGCTCACGAGTATTTGGCCAGATGTTTTAGTTAAATGAATGAAGCTTGTTGAATTTACTCCACCTAATCATCGCTAATGGGGCCACGATTTAAGTTGGCATGCCGCGCGATGCTGCAATGTTGCAGTTGCAGCAATGAGTTTACAGTTTCAGCATCAGTTTCAGTAACTGTTTCAGTTGTTGTAGTTGTCGCTTAGCAGCTGTTTGCATTGCTCTTGCTCAGCGTGCGGATAAGTCGAAATTTACACAGGCGTCGAGTCGCGTCGAGTCGAGTCGATTGTGTTGGGTTGAGTGCTTGGTTATGCTGAAATTTGCACTTTACTCGCACACACTGAACACTGAACAGTGAACATTGAAATGGGAAATGGAAATTGTGGAGGAGGAGTCGACTCCCCATTGGGGGGCCAGACACGAGCAGCATAAGTAAACAAGTTTAGTTAGTGTAATCAACGCGGATGCCGCTGCAAAAAGAAGTGTTGCATGCATATCCGCTTACATGACACGAGACGAGGCGGAGCGAAGAGGGTTTGCGAGTATATATGTTTTTATTAGCCTGCTTTTGTTACTTTGTTATTGTTGGGCTGCATTTAGCGGCAGGTGAAACTACACGGGCTGCACAGGTATATCGTGTGTGTGCTCAACTTGATGCCTCGGCCCGCAGTGTCCATAAAACCGTATTACCTCTGATTTACGCTAACACACATGAGCACAGGACGAGAGGGGCGAGAGGGGGTTGAGGGGAGCAAGGAGCAAGGATGTGTGGCCGCTTTGGCGCCTTTGTGCCACGCTCATTGAATGCTTTCATATTAATTTTTTATTGAATGATGCTGTTGGCTGCCACTGCTTTAATACTTTTCGCTCTTTTGCGCTGTCAGGTCCATGGCAACTTTATTCAATTTCTATACAGCTCACCTGTCTGCCTGCCTGTGTGTGTGTATGTGTGTGTGTGTGTGTGTGTGTGAGAGCTGCCGTGTAAAATGGCTAACAAATTGCATGTACTTACGACGGCCACAACAGCAGCAGCAGCAGCAGCAACAAATGAGCAACATCAAGTGAAACATTTTGGTAGTTGTTTAAAGCGTCGGGGCGAGACAACCGCAGACAGACGGACGGACAGACAGACAGACGACACGGGCGTGTATCTGTGTGTGTATTTATAGCTGATGCGGCAAACAAGGCGGCAACAAGCGTATAAAAAGCAACACGACAAAGGATAAAAAGAAGCAATGCGAACGCACGCCGCAGCGGAATAAACAAAGCCACAAAACGAGATGGACTTAAGCGTGCCACAGTCAGGATCTAGATCAGGATGTGCCACTGCAGCACACCTGAGGCACCGAGGTCTCTTCTCCCTGTCAAAATTATCGAGCACACACCTGGGCACATACTCGAGGCACACGCAACCCCCCCTCGACCCCTCCTCTCGGCTCGGCTCGGCTGTGTAAATATTTTGCATAAAATATCAATTTTTATATGTAAACACCGGATATGAGCATTCTGCATAAGCACGTCCGTGGGGCAACCAGTCAGGCAGCGACTTTAAACTTAATGAAATTGGAAACGTTATGCCGACTGGCTCCAACTACAACTGCCACGCCCCTTGGCAGGGAGAACGCAAACTTTATAAATTGTTTAATAAGTTTTTTTGTTTTTTGTTTTTTGTTTTTTGTCTTGTACCCAGCGACAGACGGACGACATTCATCTTTTGTTTTGCTGTTTTCTCGTCGCTCCGCCGAACCACAAATACATTGCATAACTTAAGACGCGCTCGCGCTGTGATTAATGTGGTTGCTGTGGCGGTGGTTGGAGCGGTGGTTGATGCTCGGCTCGGCTTTTGGGCCTTGCAGCGATTTGCCTGTCCGTGAGCGACGGCTACAAATTTATATAAATCTGGCGGGCGCCGTTGGTCGCCGGACTTATCTATGGCCCAAGCAGGGCGTGGCTGGCGTGGCTCCATGTAAATTAGGCCGAAAGCAGCCGTCGACAGGCTGGGCAAATGGGGTCACACACAACGCAGGAAAATAATTGAAGGCATTTGAGATGACATTAAGCCGAAAAAAGGTTCAAGGAGACGGCGAACGAAACTTGGCTCGATTTTATAAACATTAGTCGTGGTCACCAGCTGCGGCCCAAGCTCATCCTTTTTTGCATGGCCATGATTTACTTGTTGATTTGGCCCTGTCTGGACACTCGATTGAATTACGCGCTCACAAAGCGATACCGTAATGAACTTTGACAGCAGCTGGGGAAATTAATGGGCCCAGAGCTCGGGCCACTTTGAGTCCTTCTAACTGGTTTCGCAGGACACGCTTAATTGCCAACTAATAGGTTTTTCATGTTGCGGCAAATTGTCGCCAGCATTTTCGGCTATTGAAATTCAAGTGGAAAGAAGAAAGCGTCGCCGTTACGCCTATCGGTAACAAGTGCAGCCTGCAACTGCCACAAACACGCGTCACTGCATCTGCCGCCTGTGGCATTGGCCGCAACATGGTAATGACTGCCTATCTGTGTCACGGCTCCGGCCCGCAGGCGACTGCGTGGGCGAAGAGGGTGACTGGAGGGAGTGTGTGGCATGCATTTATAAATGTTAATTAAAATAAAAGTGCTGCAAGTTGGTCAAATAACAAACGCTTCAAGCTCTGTTTATTCTGCGGCATTTATTTGTTTTAATGCAAAAAAGTCGACCACTTTTATTGTGTAAACTACAGAATTCCAATCAAAACATAACACCACACACACACACACACGCACTTAGTTAACCACACACACACACACAAATACAAACAGATGCTTCCGTAAGCATATCACGTTTCCCTGTTAACGCCAGCAATAAATATTTCAGGCGCAATTTCCTGGGCGTTCACACATCCACTTAGCCCGCTTAGCAAACCCTTGGCTTGCCACTTGCCACTTGCCGCTTGCCACTTGCCACTTGGCCTTGCTTGGCCCGCGTCGTATGATTTAAAGCAGAGCAGCCCAAAGATTGCAATTGGAAATCGTTGTCGCCTGCCCAAATTGTGGGCGTCATCCTCCATATTGTCTATTATCGATGCAGCTGCAAGAGATGTGCTCAATGCCAGCTGGTCATCATTAATCAGATTCCCGCTGTCCGCTCTTAAGCTGCTCCCATGCATGGCCAAATTTAGTTTGCTCGCATCCACTGTCAACTCAAAGGCGGGCAACGGCCACGCCCATCGCCCACTGCTGCTGACAGCGCTTTTGCACGGCATTAACCTCGAGAGCGAGCAGCCGTGGAATTCAGGCTCTGGCTCAATGCAACGCAAATCGTTTTTCTTTGAGGCCTTCTCAAAATTTGCCATATTGCATTCTGCGTTCGAACATCATATTGATCTGGTCGAAAAGCAGCTTAACTACTAGGAGGATAGGTATAGAACACATTTCCTCTGATCACACTGAACTAAGGCAGTAAACGTTATGTAAATGCTGCTTCAAAAAGATACAGATCCCATTAACAATACAGTGTTGCTTGGTAAAAATTTACAACAATTTTGGACAACAATGTCAAACTGCTCTTGGTCAGAGCTTCCATTTGTTAGTTAAAAACAAATGAATTTGCATTCTTCGGTTTATGGTATGAACTTTGGTAATTATGTGTATCCTGCTGTGGCTCAAATTGCTTTCATGATGCTCAGTAGTAATTCGTTTAGTTTCCATCATAAACATTTCAATTTGAAAAGTTTCGAGCTCGGATGTCCTTTTAATTTGCGACTCTAAACTGAACCTTTTGTGAACTTGACTTTTGTCTGAAATTTCACTTGTATCCCTTGACTTATTACCCTCATAATTCATGTGGCATCGATTTGTTTTGCTTGCAGGTCTCCGGAGGTTATCAGAGAATTAATTAATGTGCAATCTAGTGATAAATTCGATGCTTAACCAATAAATAATCTGCTGGCTTACGTTGTCATTGAAAACGAATCGAGCGAATCCCTTCCCTCTAAATACTGAATCACATCCAAATTGTTTTAGTACTTGTAATTGCGCTTGACAAGTCCATAAAATGGTATTTTTAGTGGCACTAAAGGAATTAATATTTGGCACACTCTCTCTCTCTCTGTAGTTTGCAGGTCATTAAGCCCATTTGTGGAGCCAGAATAGCAGCTGTCTAATTACGAGCCACGTTTGGATTAGGTTAAGTCAAATTATGCACTAATTTGTTGGAATTGCATACGTTTTTGTGTGGTGCTGTTGTTGCTGGCTCGTTTATCCTGCTTTTGGATAAATATAGAGACAAGTACACAGCCTGGCCAGAAAGAAATAATGCTAGAGGTAGAAGTAGAGGTAGAGATTGAGGCAGAGGCGGAGGTGGAGGCGGAAACAGAGGCGAGTTGCCGCAGCCGCTAGCGAGAAATTGAAATTCATGAGGTATTCCATAAAATAGGCAAACGTGCTCATGCATGTGCTCCTCTGGAGCAGCACACTGGAATTTGTGAGCTGAAAGTATGCAACAAGACAACTACAACATCAACAACAAAAACAGCAACAACCAGAAGAGGCAAAATAACAAGCTTAGCTATGTGCAATGCCGTCTGGGCTTCAGCCATTAGCCTCCAGCTTCAGCTCCAGCTCTATAGATCTGTTGGCTTATGTTGAGGATGAGGATGAGGCTCATCCGCTGAACTCAGTCTCAGCCAGGTGAGTCTTCTCGTTCGGTTATGGCATGCGGCCGGAATGTGCTTCCCAGTTTGTGGAATTTTACGTGTTGCGGAATGTTCAGTAACCAACTGTCGAGATTTATCCAAGCCAACTGGCAGCGACTGTGTCAAACGAACTCTGACTCCAACTTGACTCTGTCTATGTATGGCACTGTGTGGGCGACTGAGTTCTGAGCTGGAATTTTATTATTAAATTGCGAAAATTTGCACATGCATTGTATGCCGTTTACCCCGGTTTTTTGGCCCTAAACCAAACTGAACCCAACTGAACTGGACGACAGGCCGTCATCAGCTAGCACAATGGATTATATAACAAATTACAAACAGCTTTTGCTGGCATCATTTGTTTTTGCCAGCGGCAGTTGATTTACGACTATTTCCCTGCTCACTGCTCTCTTTTCTCATTCTCATGCTCTGCTGCAATTGCTGGTGTTGCTGCTACAAAAGAAGCAACTAGCTACAAAAATAAATAGCTGCTGATTAATATTGGTGACCACGCCCCATTACACACCTGGAGCGCAAATATTGAACATTTACAGTCAGCATAAAAACACACAGCAACAGCAAATGGTGCGTTGTTTTCTCGTTTGCTGTTGGCCAAAAGATAAAAGTGTGCGCAAGTTGAAAATAGTAGCGTCCCAAACAATTCTCTGTCTCTTCGTGTGTGTGTGTGTGTGTGTGTGTGTGTGTGTGTGTGTGTGTGTGTGAGTGGGGGTATTAAAATGATGAACAAAATGAAAAACCGCGCAGCAAGAGCAACAGGAAGAGCAGCACAGATTTTTTTGCGGTTCGTTGAGCACATAATAATTCCATCAGCAGCAGCAACAACAAAACTGACAACAGCAACAACAACAACAACAACAAAAAAAGGTGCTAGCAAAACGTTTAGCACTGCCGCAGAGATAACAGCGACGTGAGCAGCGACGTTGGCAGCGACGCCAACGGCACTTTGGCGTATCTACAGCTGCACTCTGTGCATGTGCATGTGCATGTGCATGTGTGTGTGTGTGTGTGTGTGTGTGTGTGTGCTTGCTGGTCAGCGCAACAAGGATGGAGTGCTTCTGTAAACTGGACGACAGGGCGTATGAGTAATGGCTGCGAGGCAAGTGGCGAGTGGAGCATCTGAGATGGATGGGGGAGGGCGTTGGCACGCCTCGTTGATTTTCGAGACCATTATGTTGCAATTCTTGCATATTCTCTGCGCGGTTCACATGTTGCCACTTCAAATTTAAATAAAATATTTAATTTCCATTCACGAGTCACCTGCGTCCCATAAAAGTATGCTATGAATGTAGATGCGGTTCTGCTTGTTGTCGGTCACATGTTTACAAGTTCATAACACACACACGCACATTGTATTTATTTCCAGAGCTCAAAGAACCACGAACTTTGTGGGCGTAGAGGGGCTGCCCAAACTTTTCTAATTAAAATTGTATGGCCTGTAGAGTTAATAGGCGTGGCAGGGCGTCGCGTCGCTTGACGACGAAGGGCGACTTTTTGACTGAGGCGCAACGAGCGAGCGAATTTTAATAGAAATTATATTAATTAATTTTTAAATAATTTCTATGCATAAATTAACATTCATCTCACTAAGCAAACAATAAAACGTGCCGCAAGCCACCAACAAAGCAACCCAGAAAACCGCTTGCGGCTTACAACACTAGCAAAACACGCTACTTTGTTGCATAGTGTATTAGTGGCGGGCTAATTAAATGCTTTTCAATTTGTGCTCAACTACACGGAATGAGGCATCCCTTTCATTGGGCTAGGACACCTACTTAGCCGCCAATTGGCTGCATCAAGTCCAATTGCCGCAGACTTTAATTGACGGCAACGCCTCAGCGATTGACTGCCGAAGGGATGCTCAGACAGAAGTGAATTTAGCATAATTGCAGCGACTTGGCAGACAGCCAAATGGCGTTGTTTTTCCGCTGCTCAAGCTCAATATACTTGCAGCTCATTTAATTGCCGGCAGCTGTTGATTTATACTTTCGCAGTTAAGCTGAAACTGTAAGATTCTGAATTCTTTTTATTTGCCTGCAAATGCAAATGCAAATTTGCCCAATGGCTTCCATTGCTGACCCAATTGAATATTCGATGGCTAAACTTTAAGTTGCCTTCAACGTTTACTTGCAGTTCTCAAATCTTCCAATTGGCTGCCCAAAGTTTTTTACATCTTGTATGCAAATGAGCTCACATGTGAAAACACACACAAAAATTTGAATTCTTATAAAATATGGCTGTCTGAGAATTTGTGCTGCCTTTGATTTTATTGCACATAAATTTAAATAATTGTTCAAGTCAAGCTTCAACAATAAAGTCAAGGCATTATTGTATTTTCAACGAATTAATTTATTTCAACCCCAATTCCTTTTTTTTGTAATAAAATTAATTGGAATTCAATTCATTAGACAATTTAAACATTTGCAAAAACGTAATTGTCAATATAATTTTCATGCTATTTTACAGATACAATTAATTTGTTTTTCTTTCATTTCGTCCGCTGCGTTCCGCACAAATTCTGTTCTGTTGCTCGAATGTTGAATTATTAAACATACATAAATGTTTTGCGTAAACAGTACCACTTTTTTTTTGTACTTTGTAATATCTAATTGCTTTTCCGGCCACGCCCATCAGTCCCACCATTATGGCGAGTAATCTATGCATAATTAAATATCATGGCATTGCGATTTCCCCGCCTGCCCCTCGCTCAGTAATGCACAATTTCGGTTCATTATTTAGCAGTTGCATATTAAACAACTATTCGAAATGTGTGAAATGCGCGAAATGCGCGAAATTTGCGATATTTGTGTATTGAATTGTATTTAGCCCGACTATCCCATATACCCAAAGGGGGTGTTATGAGATGCTAAATGAATGTGGAACAACAGACTTGATTTGGCAAACTTGATGCCATGGGGAGCTTAAAAGGATGAGACATCAACTCTGGTACTTCATTTTCCATTTTAATTAAATTAACATTTGTGCAATGCTTCCATCTGTAATTAGCGAATTTAAAGCGAAAGCGTTTTTGCCTTTTGGGTTTTTAAGTAGTATAAATGCTGGCAAATCAATTTGCCGCTTAGCTTATTACCATTGTTTGCAGGTATGTGCACACACAATGTTATTTGTGTATTTGCCCGAAAACCACATAATCACATAAGCCCACCAAGAAGCACATAGGTTATATGTACAATAAATAAAAGCACACACATATAGTATGTACATCCATATGTTGTTAATGTAGATATTTGTTATTTGCATAATTGCCGCAAAGAGTACATTCGTGTGTACACAGATATTTGTATAATTGAAAGTAAATAAGATATGCTTTCCATTGTATTTTCGAACTGTTTGGCTTTTGACTCAATTTGCAGAAACATTTGCCCCCCTGGGCGGCAATTGTAATTGGCCAAGACAGGATGCAAAAGAAAACCAAAAAAAAAATAAATAAAAATACTTGTAAAAACAAAACACAAAGAACTCTGTCGAATTGTATGCAGATTTTTTACTTACTTCTAGCTTGAGGATAGAGATATGTATTAAATGTGGATTGAATTTAGGTCTGATAACGAATTAAGTACAAATTGCATTGTGTACGAAATGAAAGTCATTGTTAAATTGTTTAGAAATTGTGTCTAAAATGGCATTGGCCCAAAAAGAAGCTTTTTACTTGCAAAACACAAATCTGAGATGAAAATGAGAAAAATTCGCAAATGAAAAGAAATGTTGAAAAATGACTTTGAATAGGAATTTTCTTACTGTGTGTGTGTGTGTGTGTGTGTGTACATATATCTATGTGTGCGTGCGTCTATGTGCGCGTGTGTGAGTGTGTGCATGTGTGTGTGTGTGTGAGTGTGACTGTTTGAATGACAATGAGAATGAAATGCTATTTATATTGTTCAATATTTAAGTGAAAAAAAAGTGACGCATGAGTTTTTGTTTTTTCAGTGTTACTTGTGCAAAGTCTGGTATATAATATATAGTATATATATATTGAAAAGTATTTGTTGTTCTTGTTGTACATTACAATTTTTGGCTCCATGCTTGATTTGTGCGTCTTCGTTGATTTCATTAGGATGTTGCTGCGGTGTCCTTGCGCCTTCTGCCTTTTGCCTTTTCGTCTCGCTCCAAGTGATTCTTAATCGTATCGTGGTGTATCGAGTATCGGGGAGTATACTATATATATGTACTATATATGTATGTATTCAATGTATTGAGCTGTCCTTTTCAATTGTCTCCGCTCGCTGCTTTAATTACTTTCATTTTTCTGTTTTCAATTTTCAATTTTCAATTACAATTAAAATTACAATTGCGATTGTGAATTCGATTGTGATTTCGATTTGCGATGGCGATTACGATTTTGATATGCTGCCCAATTGAAGTTGGAATTGTTTGTTTGTTTCTTAACTGTTGTTTGTTTGTTTGTTTGCTTGTGTACTTTTAATTAAATTTTAGCCGCAGCTTGTTTATTTAACGGCGATTTTCGGCACTTCATTTCACTAGTTTTTTCCCTTTTGTTTATTTGTGTTGCTGTTTCTGTTGCTGTTTCTCTGAATCAGTTTAGACGAAACCGTTTAATTGTTTTTCTCATTAACTGCATGTTATTGTTGCCCCGCTCTTTCTCTTTCTCTCTCTCTAGCTTGACGCTTGATTTGTTGCGTTTTGCGATTGCGATTTCGATTTGGATTTGGATTTTGTGGCTTTTGATATTGTTGTAGTTGATTTTTAAATTGTAATTAAGTTACAAAATTTGTTGTTTGGTGTTTTCTCTCAATTGGATTGATTTGTTGATATTATGTACTAATAAAATGCATGTAAGTCAGTCCGTCGTTTCACAAATTGTTTGCCGTTGAGCTGTAACTACAATGAGAACAACAAATGGCCGTGAGAAGCACTTCCCATTCACACACTAAGCTGCCTGAAATTTGAATCAGAAACAAATTCGAATTTCGATGGCTGCCATCTGCAGAAAGTTGCAACTAAATGCTGGCGCCATTTATTGCACGTTTCCGGCTGCAATGCGGAGGCGAAGTGCAGTCTTCGACTGGCCACGCCTCCACACAGCAATTTCTCTGTCCATTAAACACGCCTCAATTGACTAGCACACACACACACACACACACACAGACACACTCGCAGACAGACACAGACACACACACACACATACTGATGAACGCACTGCACTTGATGCTCGGCCATTTATTTTTGGATTTTGTTGTTGTTGTTGCGACTAGTTGGGGAAATGTTGCAATGTTGCGCTTCGATTTCGTTGCGATACGTGGCGATACGTGGAATGCTCCAAGTCCAAGGCGTGCACAGCGCTCGGCGCTCAGAGGAAAAGACAACTTGATCACAGCATGGAAAATGTTCAACTGACCGAACGAAGCGCCAGCCAGCCACGCTTAGCCAACGCTGTAGCCCCAAAAAGCCAACCAGCGAGGCAGAGCCGTTGGCTTTATCAGTTCGTGGCGCTCGTGTCGCCGAAATCGACGACAAGGCGCCTTCGTCGCACTTCGTTGGCGTTCGGGTCTTTTGCACTCGTGTCCTCGTCGTTCGCTCGCTTTCTCACTCGAGTGGGCAACAGGGAAGCAACATGTTGGACGGCCAGCATCCATCCTTGGGAGTTGGCTGCTCAAGGCTGCTCACTCAATGCCGAGCGTCACGTGTTGCTTGCTGGCCGAGTGAAAGCTCTCGCCAGCTTTTCCACTCAGACTCAACTGTGGCGTGGCACTTGCATTTGTTTTGGTTGCGCTGCGGCTCAACGGCTACGCTAATGTGACGTGGAGTGCGCGCACAGGGCGTACACGTCGTATACGCAACGGCAACGGCCGTTGAGCTTCTGCTTCTGCCTCGTCCTCGTTGGCGTCCTCATCATTGTGACGCGCTCGCAGAACGGAAATTATGTATGTTGATGATTCCCAGCATGGATATGGATATGGATATGGATATGTTCGATATACTCGTCGCTTCGCCATCTTACATATGCAATTTTCTTTCAGAAACTCATCATCGGCATTTGGTAATTGAAGACAGCGTTTGTGCCCCACCTTGTCCGCCTGTCTGTCTGTCTGTCCGTCTGTCTGTCCGCCTGCTGTATGTATTTATTGCAAGAACATTCCAAAGAGACTACTGATAGCGGATAGTACAACTTTTCGGATATTCTCGCAGGTGCATTCACACATGAGCGCCCCGCTGCATAGTTCGGAAATTAGAGTAATGCATAAGAGTGCGGGGGGATAAGGGCGGGGCGGGGCGGGTAAATGGGGGCAGGCAGACAAGCAGTCTTGAGCCGTCGTAATGCAATTATAAACTGCTGGCAGGCAAAACTCTTTGGTAATAAGCACTCACAATTTGCAAAATGAAGTAAGTCACACAAGAAGTTACTGTTTCTAGTTTTTCATGCCACCTGAACCCGCGTCTCTCTCGCTCCTCGTGTTGCACAGTCAAGTTGGCAGCACAATGGACCTACGGCAATGCACTACGACTATTTATGAATTTGATGCTCATAATTCGTTCACTTTGTGCACTTTATTAATAAAGTTTCCCAGTTTCCCAGTTTTCCACTTTTGCTGGCCGTCCGAGTTGTCAGAATTGTCTGCCACACGACGCTACGAGTATCCTGCTTTTTATGTTTAGCTGCCACAACAACAACCAGTAACAAGTATGTTCGGTTGTAAGTATGTAAAAGTGTATGTGTGTTTCATATGCCGATTGGTCTTTAAAAGCGTTGCTAAACTTTTGTATACTTTTAAGCTGCGGTTCATGAAATAAAACTTTACATTTCGGATGAAATAAAAAACTTTCCTCCTTGGGATTGTTTAATAAATATTCAAAGTTGGCCGCAAACTTCTAAGATCTCGACTTTAACATGCGAATGCGAGTGCGAGTGCTTGGCCCAAGAATTGATGATTTCGCATTAAAACGAATGTAAACTGTAACAAAATTATTTCGACAGTTGCCGAAACTTTTCGCCAGGCCATCGGCTAAACCCTTCGGTGTTCTCTACTAAGTTTAATCTCGATTCCCGATAGGTATGCAAATATTTCAAGACGGTCTTTGCATGGAATTTGTGTATTTGCTAAACGTTTATCGAACGAGTTGTGCACTATTTGAAATCAACAGCATTTCTATCTACAGCAATTACTTGACATGTTCAAATTGAAGTATGTTCTTAATTCAGATTGTTCTGGCCCTGTCCTTGTCCCTGTCCGTTCTGGCCACCCTGCTGATTTGGCGGTGGGGGACCTGGCTGTCTCTGGGAACCGTTCTGCTGCCCGGCGACCTGCTTGAAGCCGAGGCTTAAAACCTGGCGGGGAATCATGCCGGACTGCTTTCGGGGCATCTGAGGCATCTGAGGCATCTGGGGCATCTGTGGCATATTAGCAGCCTACGCGCCACAAACGAACAAAAAATATGCTTTCAGAATTGAATTCTCTTGATTTGTCGCTTTGCACTCACCAGAACCATGGCCAGAGCCATGAAGAGCACTGAAAAGAACACAAACTGCTTCATGGTAAGACTTGTAACTGAACTGATGCAGTGAATTACCATCGAATTTATATAGTCGCCTCCACAAAGAGATGCTTATCAACTGGCTGGACATGCAACATATGATCTGTGCGGTGTCGACAAATTGGCCGCAAACAAAAGCTTCAATTACGTAATTAGGTTTTGTTGCCAAACTTTAATATGCACGTTGCATGTTGTAATTAGAATCATTTACAGTAAATTATTGCTAATCGAGGTGAGCGAAAACAAATAAATTAATTATTGCCAATGACAAATGCAAATAATTGTGGAAATTATTACGAAATTGAATAAATTATAGCCGCTGCTCACTCGATTATCGCTTATCAATTATCACATCAAGTGCCCCCAATTTGGCGAATAACAAACAGCATTTAATTCGCAAACATACTATAACTGAGCAATACCAATAAACTAATAACATCGAATAATATTTGCAGAATGAAAACAAATGTGCAAAAAAATTGAATGTTGTCAGCGTTCCTTTTTTTTTGTAAATATATTTAGCATAATTTATGTGCGACCTGCTCGTAAATTTCTAGCTTCTAGTCTCCTGCCGCAGGCAGTGAAAGTAAAAAACTCGCCAGACATCACACAAACACAAACACACACACATGCGTGTGTACACACGTACACAAAACACTCAATTTATGAGTCATAAATTGTGTGAACACAAATATTAGTTCGGAATTGTGCAGCATTTTGGCCTGGAAATTGACTTTTTAAAGCAGAGAACTCTGCGACATTTACGGTCACTAGATTTAAACTAACCGCCAGGTTCCTCCTCTTCCACCTGCTGCCAGTGGCACAGACCACGCCCCCTGCACGCCCCTTCAGGAGGGGCATTGGCAATGGCAATTGCGGTACACACGAAAATGTCACCTCCGCCAGCAGGCAAAGCAATTTCGCTTAGTGGCAGCGGCGAAATGTCTTCGGTTTGAGATTAAATTTTTCAGCCAGCAGTTCGCCGAACAAACAATTTCTAGTTGAGAATGGCAACAAAAGGTTACGCGACACCGGCACGCCCCCCTCTGCCCTCCCTTAACGTGAAGACAGGGTATCCAGGACTCAACCGGAGGCCCAACCTCAATCCCATCCCAACTCATTGTGTGTGTCTTCATATTCACATGTAAACACAATGCTCTACAAAAAACACACGTATGCGAGTACAAAGTCTTGCATAAACAAATAAGTGTGTGTGTGGCTGTGTGTGTGTGCTTCCTTCTAAGGCAATAAATATTCCTTTCGCTGCGAAATATGAATATTGAATATGCCTACAGTCAACCGCATTCATAATAAACCGCAAGAAAACCCGACCGACCAAAGAATGGCGACTGGCAACTGGCGACTGGCGAGTGAAAACCGGTGAGCGGAAAACTACAAAAAGAAACTACTTCTACTTTATTTAAAATTCCTGGAGGGAAGAGCGCGACACTGAGAAAAAATTGATGCATGGATTGGGCATTAATGTAGTTGATATGTCTTAAACATATCAAGATGACATGATGAAACATTTGAAAATTATGGGAAACATTTATAAATATCGCATTAAAAACAGATTAAACTAATACTGCATTTTTAGGAAACTTTAAATTGATTCTACTATAGTGTATTGATTTAAAATTCATTCAAAAATATAATCCTTATTTTAAATTCAATAATTAATAACAAGTTATTTAATACATTTGACACAACGAAGTAAGCATTTATTAAGAATCCAATTATCAAAATTTGGTTCACTGCAAATATTAATAGCGGTTATTTCCTTTAAAAGTTTTTTTAAAAATTAAACAATAATTTTAAAAACTTTATTCTTACAAATATTTGTTTTATGTATGAGATGACAGAGGAAAAAAACATTAATTGAGCTAGTTCTAGTGGAACTATTTAATGAACGAATATATTAATTTCATTTTGGAATTAATTTAAAAATGAACATTAATTTTAAATGCACTGATAATTGAATGAACAATCGTAGAAAGATTCAAATTAACTAATTTAAAAAAATTAAACAATTTTTATAAATGCACCATTTTTAAGAAATGTTTCATAATATGCATCAGAGTAATATTAAGTATACGCAGTTGAATCATAACTCAGCATTTGTCTGTTCAGTTTTAATTTAAATAAAATCTTATTATTTTCATTGTTAATGGTAATTACAATTTTCGATCAAGGATTAATTACCGTCAATGCTTCCTCAACGGAAACCTCTATTAGCCGGACACTGACAGATACTTAGTCGCTTTCATTTGCTACAGTTTCAATTATGTGCTGTCACTTCCTGATTTCACTGTACGTATTTGTTAAATACATAAATCTCAATAAAAATACTGGAGATTAATTCTATTGAACTGGAATTGAATTTGTTTAGAGCTAAAAGGATTTGCAGCTTTGTCTTAATCTCAGTGTAACTATGTGCATGTTGGTGTCTGCCCTGCAGCCAGCATATACTATATTATAGTATAGTATAGTGTGCTTAGCTACGTACAATATGTACATATTGCTGTACATGGAGGACGAGATGATGTGGGATGAGATGGGATGAGAGCACTAATGAAGTTTCGGCTCGTCCTTTTACAGCTGGCTGCCCCATTGTTTGACTTTGCCGCATTCTCGTTCTCGCCGCTCTCAGCCTACAAGTCGAGCTCATAATGTTTACACAGCCGTCGAGTCCTCACTCTCTGTGTGTGTGTGTGTTTGTGTGTGTGTATGGGTGTGGGCTGGTGTCCTGTGATGAGCTGTGCGGGCTCACCATTTGCCTGCCCTGGTGGCAGTCTATTTATTTATGTTTATAATAGGATTTTTATCAAAACTTTTTTGCCGATTCCATTCTGTAATGAGTATTTAAAAAGACACAGAAACCGCCAACTGACAGCAGACCCGCAACTGCTTTGACACGCCCATTGGCAACAGGATAGCCGCCCCCTCTTCTTTGCTCCCCTCTGTCCGACGGAGGGAAACCCGCAGAACGTGCGGCCATCAACTTTCTGTCGCTGCTCATTCACACCGACAACTTTTTATACTAATTTGCAGCAATGTTCATTCACTCATTATACTTAATAATGTCGATGTTGTTGGTGTTGCTGTTGGTGTTGATCCCTCCTCCCTCCTCCCCCTCTGTGCGTCTCTCGCGAGAACCAAAACTAAATGATTGCCAAATATTTGTGCAAGTTTTTTAAGCACATTCATCTCATTATGGTTTTCACGCTGACTGACGAGCGAGCTCTCGACTCGACTGCTTTGTCAGTGGCAGCCAAAAACCGTTTTGTGCTCACATTTCGGCTTCGGCTTTGGATTTGGCTTTGACTTTGGCTTTGCCGTTGACTTTGCTTCTCCCCGGGCTGTGGCTGTGAATGTGGCTGTTGCTGTTGCTGCTGGACTCATTAGTCGTAGCTTTGGCTGAATTTAAATAAATCTGCACCTGGGTGGCTCCCATCAGCTCGGTTTGGCAGCCAGTCTATTTTAGATTTATGTTTCTGTTATTTGTTTCGCCATTCTGAGAGCTGAATTTCCCTTGCAAATTCTCTGCTTAAATACGCCTAATTTAATTTGCTTTTTCCTGCCACTGCAGGCACTTGGCCAAAACGCTTCGTGGCTCGTCGCTGTGTAATTAAAACAGTGGTCGAGAATTAAACCAATGTCAGCCATTCGGCTGTTGTAAGCCTCAAAGTCAAGGACCTCTACAGGGGAGAGAGCGAGAGAAATGAGCAAAGAATGAAGAGAAGAAATATTAGACTAACATATGTAATTATCGTATAAACTTGCAAAGTATTTTTACTAATAAAAACTAAGAGCACAAAATGAAACAGTAGTAAAAGTCAGAGATCGTAATGTGATGCAAGGCAAAAGAGGTTTTACTTTTTATTTCATAAAACTTTTGCTAGCAGCCTTTAATTAAAATATATAAACTATTTCATGACAAATTCAAAATGATGCAAACGTTTGTGTATTTTTTTTTTAATTTTGCGATTAACCGTTTAGCAAATGGAAATTTAATGCTATTATGCTATTAGATGAAGTGGATTCGTCGAGCAATTGCATCTTCGTGTCAGTCGAGCTGATTAAATCAAGAATGCAGGTAGAGCAGACTCTTCGCAAAATGATTATTTGATTGCATGATGAGCATGATGAGACCACAACGACCAATGCAAATAAGACCAAAGCACAAACAAATCCAAATCCAGAGCAGAAGTCGAGCCGAAGCAGCTCTCGGATTGCTGAAGGAAGGACAAGTAATGACAAGTTTTCAAAGCGTCATTAATCATTGAAAGTTCAGAAGGACTTAATCCATGACAGCCTTAGGACTAAGCCAACAGGCGAGGCAAGCAGCTGGGGCAGCAAAAACCAGTCGAGCTGTCGATATTTGTTTTTCGGGTTGCTCAAATTAAGAAACCAACAAAGTTGCGTCTTACGCTTGCCACTTTCGTTGTTGTCCTCCCGATAGAGAAGAAAAAACTTGCAGCTTTCTAAGTAGACATTTATATTTATTTTATGGCTGAGTATTGGTGCGTGTTCACCTCACACTCCCTCAGAGGGTGTGTGTGTGTGTGTGTGTGTGGTTGTTTGGAACAAAATTATGTTTCTCATATTTGTTTGGAATGCTTTGGGCGTGTTTTTTCTGCTTTTTGCCGTTGCCGTTGTCGTCGGTGGTTGCACTAACCACAGCCATGGGACAGGACACACATACGTGCTCCTGCCCATAGATAGGACGGGACATTCCCTTTGTCTTTTGTCTCCGGTTACCAGCTACAGCGACAGCTTCAGTTGCTCGCCACTGGAGCTTACGCTTCGACTTCGTCCAAGTCATGCAGATTGCGCACAGCGCTTGTTTGTTTTGCTTTGCTGGCTTTTTTGAGCTGCTCGCTCACTCGAAATACTGTAAATATTTTTAATTCTTTGCCAGCGCCAGCGCCTGAGGCAATGGCAATGGCAGTGCGTTTGCCAACACACAACACACAACATCCAACATCACAACATGAACATCAGCAGAGGCTCTCGCAATGAGAGGCGCCGCTTGCCGGCATTTCAGCTTTTAAGCTAAAGCTATGAAAATAATTTGGTCCTGAAATACTTGCGGCTTTGCTGGGCAATCGGAATGCTTTTTGTGGTCCACACAGCAGCAGCAGCAACAACAATAATAATAATAAGTATGTATATGCTTGATGAAAACAACGTTGACGATACTCGACTCGCAGCAGCAGCGTCGTGTTGATTAAGCCAAAAACGAGGAAAACGCACACGGGCACAGGGCGCATTGTGCTCGTTGTCTTCTTGTCGACTTGTCTGCTTTTTGGACAGACAAAGTGGTGGAGCAGCAGCAAGTGGATAATAACTAGCGGAACTATGTGCATTTGTTTTATGCAGCGAGTAATGAAACAACAACAAAAGCAGTTGGGCCAGCGATGCCAGCCAACCAAAATGACAACGCACTCAGCCGCGGGCCACGCAAAATATGGCGGACGGAAATTGTGTGCACAGTGAAAAGTTTTTCCCTTTTTCCTTTTTCCAGCTTCCCTTCTTCGCCATGCAAGTCTTGAGCGGCACTCCCTTGAACGTTCGGGGCGTAAAGTCAAGAGCGTCAACGACGGACGTCGACGTCATCAGCTCAGCATTTTTGCAGCTGGGTTCTTTGCATTTTTGAGTGCCCGCACTAACACACACACCACAGACACACACACTCACACACACAATTAGACGCGTTGCTGGGGCAGGGGCAAGCAAGTCTTTGTGCTGCAAGTCGCTTTGTCATTGCCGCAGATTCAACTTAAGAAATGCATAACTGCATTTTACATCTACCACAGTGCACACAATGCACCAGCAACAGCAGCAGCTGCGTCGTCTACGTTTGCCACTTGCCCAAAAGAGCGCTCTGTATGTGTGTGTGTGTGTTGGGGTGTGTTTGTTTTTGGGGTGGTGCACCCCTAAGGCCAGCACACAAATTAGTTTTAACCAGGCATTGTCACGCTGTGGTGCTCCCCATTGTGGCGCCCGTGGTTGCCGATTAAGTGAGGTTTCCACTTCGGCTTCAGTTGCAGCTCCTCGACTTGACTCGACGCGACTCGTTGTTGTTGGAAACGCCCACGTTGACGTTGTGGCACGTTTGAAAGTGAGTTTATCGCTGGGTTGCAGCTGCAACGCTGTTAACGCCAACTTCTAATCAGCGTCAACTTCTAATTAATTTCACCACGTGCTCTCTGCTAATGAACATCTCAGGCAGCATGCAAAATTGATGACTCATAATTGATGTTTGCTGTTCTTTCCGGTAATGCAGCTAAAAACGAACAATATCGAACTTCACACAACAAATCTATGCCAAATGCGCACACACACACACACACACACACACACAAATGTAACAGTAACAGCAAAAGCGTGTGTGTGTGTGTGTGGGTGAGTGCTTGAAATGCAACATGTGATACGCTGTCCTAGTTCCGCGGCTATTACTGTGCTGTTATGCAACACAATGGCACACATAAACTTGTCGTCTGTGTGTATGTGTGTGTGTGTGTGGGTGTGTGAGTGTAGGGCAGCGCAGGCAACGCTCGCTGAGATTTCAGATTGCACTCGGAGCCAAAGCTCAAAGCTGAGCGAAAGCTCGATGCACTCAAACTCCAAGCAGCAACTCAAGCTTAACGAAATGCTCACAGAACAAAAGCTGGTTGCATGTGGAGCACAAGCTGAACTTGAACAGAACGCTCAGCTAAAACATCGAAAGCTTTTGGAACTACGAAACATACAAAGCTTTTGCAATAACTTGCCATACACTCGATGCAGGTTTTGTGTTGATTTATAAGCTTTTCATAACATAACAGCAGTATAACATAATTTTGAAAAACTGTCAACACAACAAAACTTACACACAACAATATCCTAGAAGAAACACATCAATCTCAAATATTTACTCATTAATTTTTGATTATTTGCAGTTCTGCTAGGATATCGCATACATTTTTGGTTTTGCGATTGTACTTACATTTCGTTAGGTATTCTGCATTTTAAAAAATAACGAAACAAAATACAAAACACACAGTATTAGATACATCATAGTTATCTCATCGGACTCTCGGTTGAATTCCCATTTCTTATATGATGCATATTTACAATGACGAGTCTCGAAAGAAGGATAATAATGTGTTGATTGGCGCTTAACAATATCATATTTCTTAACTCTAAAACTTGTTCCATTAGAGTTGCAATTTCTTAAAACTAGAGGCATGGATATCTCAAGGGATATTAGATATGTCCAAAGTCAAGTTGGTAATTCTAGCCACTTACCCATGTCATCTATAATGGGCGCCATTCGCAGGGTCACCCCGATTAGCATGAGGCACATGAGCAACAGGAGGCAGGCAGTTGCAATGATTGTCCAGCGAGCACGCTGCGATAGATCATGTGGATCGATCACCTGTCAACATCGATTAAAAAAATTAATCGATCGGCACTTTCAAAACTCTTGTAATTAATGTACCTTAACAACTTCGGTGTCTAAGTCCTGTACAAGTATTTTGGGTTTTTTATGTCGATGACGTTTTTTGTGGCGGTGTCTGGTGGGAGCAAATATAAAACAGAGCAAGAAACATTATTATTGCAAGGGAGATTATTATCAATCAGGGACTGTAATCACTATGGGTTTTAAAAAAAAATTAAAAAGTAATTACTATTTCAAGAGTTTTTCAAATTCGCTAAGAAATAATGATTATTAGATTATTGATCAATAATCTTTATTTTTTGTTTGTAAACATAAATACAAATAATGAAGTAATGATTGTTATTTGAGTTTTATTATTTTCTAAAACAAAAAAAAATTTGTAAATCTAAAACACGTTAATAATCTCGACGAAATTTCTTCCCACAACCAATGTCGATCTGCTGAAGTACCATGCGAACATAATCGAGTAGCAAGTAGATTAGCCAAAAATTTAAATTTTCAGAAGCAGGGCGGGATTTCCAAATTTGAAATTTGAAGGAATTTCGTCAAGATTATTAACGAATTTTATTCAAATTCAAGTTTGAAAAACCCGCTCAACATCTTAAAATTAAAATTTTTGACTAATCTCCTTGCTACTCGATTATGTTCGCCTGGTACTTCAGCAGCTCCCGGTGGGTTTTGGGAAGGAATTTCGTCGTTAATATTAACGTATTTTATTCAAATTCAAATTCGAAAAACCCGCCAATCTTCTGAAAATTTAAATTTTTGGCTAATCTACTTGCTCTTCAATTATGTTCGCCTGGTACTCGGAGAGATATCAAATTTGGTGACAGTATTCGTATAAGTCTTTCGTAGATCAAGTTTATTTCCGCCCCCAAAAACTGGAAAATCCGCAATAATGGACCTAGAGCATAGAATTTGGTATGCATAATAATAATTATAGTCTCAATGATTCCAGTGAATTTGGTTGTCATCGAATGAAAAAGAAGGTAGTTGTTTAAGAATCAATTTGATAGGTAATATTCACATACAGCTGCTCACGCTTTGTTTGTTTACTTGACAATGTGACCATGTCGGTATGTTATGGATGTTTTATTTAAATATATACAAAAAAAGATTTCAGTAAATTTCTTTGGTATATTTTTTTTTAAATATAATTTTAGTTTTTTGTTTCTTTTTTGTCTTGAAATGGGTTGCGGGTATCTAACAGTCGAGCACTCTCGACTGTTGCTTTCTTACTGGTTTTTTCTTTCAATATACCAAAAACAAAAAATTATTATTTGCTCTGCATGGCTTCAGTGCCTAGTTTACGGTGCACGTTGTAAACCTACAAAATGCCCTGACATAATTAAATAACCTTGAGCGAGCATGGGGCTGTAGCTGCATAATCCCTTTTCAAGCTCTTTTATGGCGAAAAGAAAACAATAAAGATGTAACATGTTGTGTGAATGACTCTGCAAAGTGAAGCGAGTGTGAGTGGAATCTCGAAACGTTTCCTGTTAACTAAAGGCCAAACTCGGCAAACAAAAAGTGGATTTATTCCAGAAGAACGGTTGTATCAATATCAAGCTTAATCAATTACTCTTCAGCCGAAGGCCAACACACACCGCACACACATGGAAGTCTCGCACACATCTGCTCAGCCATATGCCGCATCTGAAGCTGGAAGCGCAACAACAGCAGCTTAAACATATTTGGTCTATTTCCGTTTGGGTTTTGCAAAACTTCCGCATTACAAAGCTGCCACAATTTCCCCGCTCGCTGCACGCCAACGACGACAACGATACAAAAACAACATCAGCATTTGCCGCCTGCCGTTGCCGTTGCCGTTGCCGTTGCCGTTGCTCGTTTCGCAACGGAAGTGCCTCCTGGTGGAAAAAAGCAACAGCACTTTCAGGCAGTCAGGCACTCAGGTAGTCAGGCAGCCTGGCAACCAGTTGGCAGGGAGTTGGGGGGAGGGGGAATGGGATGCACGGCACAGTTGAGGGCTTGGGGTTTACGGCTCGGCCAGGTGGTGACAGTGAATGTGCCACTCTGCCACTTCTCCTCGAGGCTGCCACACAAAGCTTGTCAATCAATTTTTGTCTGCTTTTTTGGAGGGACTCTGGAGAACGCATTAGGCGATGTTTGACAATCGCTTTGCAGCTCGACATTTATTAGTGCAGCCCAAGGACATCGACGAACTGGACGCCATCGCTATTGTTGCCCATCCTTCTCAGTGGCCAGCTGACCGATTGGCCAACTGCCCCAACGTCCAGTCGCCGGCTGACCTTAGTGTGCAATCATTTATAAATTCTCTCTAATCATTTCTTAACTTGGCCAAATAGCCCGAAAGTACAGTGGTGTCAGGGCAGGAATATTTAATGCCAAATAATTTATCACGTTTAAGGACATTTTTACGACAGCGCCCGATAACAGTTTTCTAACAGTCTATTTATAATCGAATTGTCTATCAACATAATTTATTAACGTGTGGTTAATGTTAATAGCAAGGTCAATAATAGTTTTAATTACTGATAATCATATGATAGAAATATGAAAATATTCTTCGTCAATTGGGAAAAATATTATAATGTAGTGGTTATAATATAATTGTGACAAAAATATAATAATAAATAAATCAAAATGATACAGTAGTGTTGAATTTGTTTAACTCAAGTAAATTGTATTTTTGATAATTATAGAAGCAGATTTTAATGGTTTGAACTTTTTTGTCAACTGAAATATTTAATGTTAAGCGAAAGTTAATTGCAATGTCTATAATATTGACAGGGAAACATTATTATAAATAATAGAAATATAATTGTAACAAGAAAGTGGTCTTAAATAAGTAAAAATAATATTATCTATAAATAAAGAACCCGATTTGATGAATCGAATTATTTATTATATTAATTTAATTTTTTTTATATTATCATATAAATAAAATGCTAAACAATTTGGTTCTCAAAATTCTATGGCAATTAAGAAAATATACGAAGTTTGTGTACAAAATAAAATTATTATAAATAATAGTAGAAAGTTTAAAGAAAGAAAAATAAATTAGATGAAATGAATTTTTGGTAACATAACATCTGAAGCGTAAGTTTGTAGCAAAATGAATAGCAACATTCTGTTCAGCTAATGTTTAAAACTGAACTAATGTTAAAACGTGAGGTTATTCTTCGATAATTAGGAAAAGTATTATACTTAATAGGTACAAATATATTTGTGACATAAATATTATGAAGACTTGTATTTTTGTTAATTAGAAAAACACGTTCGATGAACATAAAGTTGAAGACTCTTCGAATTGACCTTGTGGCCACGTAATGAGCTTTCTTTTAGCCGCAGCTGATTGATAGACAGCCAAGCCACTGTGTTCGTGGGGCAGCTTGATGGACACGTCGAGATAACGGTTAGCGACTTACCGATGCTTTCTGCGATGTCGCTGATGACCGCCGCCAGGCACCATGTGTTCAAGGTCGTCGATTTTATCAGCGTCAGTGTCCATGTCCATGTCGAGCTGCAGGTCGCAGGGCGAGTCCTCGGCATAGGGGCATTGTCTGTTGGGGTTGGGGTAATAAATGACATTAGTTGACAGGCGCGACGCCTTTGTGGCATTAGTGGGACTGATGTGGGTCACACCGCCCGACAAACTTACATGGGCTGGGCATCGGGGGGCAGGCCAAGCACATGCACACAGTGCTGCAGTCCGTTGGGCGTGGGATAAACCAATGCGGGATCTGAGCAGCGATGATGCCGTTCTGCCGGAAAATTCAAATTACAGCATTTGGCTGAGCCTGGAGTTCACTTCTTCACTTACTGTACTTCCGCTTGCGCCGTCGGTACTCATCGTCGCTGCCGGTGCTGGGCGCCGCCAAAGATCCGGGCATGGGCAGCGTGGGCTTAAAGCTCTGAATTTGTTTCTCCTTGCCGCGCGGAGTCGTCGACTTGCCCGACTTGGCGCTGCAGCAGCCCGTGGGCGCCAGGCTGGAGCCCGTCGAGGTGGAGGTCATGCGATGCAGCTTCTCCGCGAGCTGCTGTGCGGCCACCGGCTGGTCCTCCTCCTCCTCCATGGGAATTGCGATGGCCTCTGGCATGACCGCCAGCAATCCAGTGCTCCTCGACTTCACACGCTCCGGCTCCCGAGTAGCCGCAGCCGTTGGGGTGTTTGCATAGCTGGGCAGCGCGTGCAGCGACTGCGAATCACTCTGGGCCAGCACCGTGCTCACCGTCACATTGGCGCTGTCCTCGGAGGTGTTCTGCCGCGAAAAGTAGCGTGCATAGGCGGCAGCTCCGTCGAAGTCGCTGCCTGCCCCCGAATAGCTCTCGGTGCAAGATATTTGCTTGGGCAGCAGTCGCTTGCGTTGCGGCACCAAAGCCTCCGGCTGCAGTTGTGGCTGTGCTAGCTGCTGAGGATGAGTCTGTGGCAGACACAGCGAGTCGATTTCCAGCGCAACATGCGGCTGCTGTTGCTGTTGCTGTTGCTGAGACGGCAGCCTGGCCAGACTGGAGGGAACATTCATGTGGAGGCGCTGCAACAAGATGTGGAGAGCAAGTTAGTGGTGCACAGTCTGCATTGTCCAAAGAATTCCTGCTAATTAGAGTCAGTTTAGTTGAGCAAAGTTTCCCTTTGTAAGCCGAAACATCGCTCTCGAAACTCAAACAACTGACTCGCCTACAGGCCACCGCTAAAATAAGTGAAAAAGCCAAGGGGAAAAGTACAACAATTCAGTTCAGAGAGCACTAACCTCAACATACTGGTGGGAATAAAATATGATAGTACTGCGGGTATGAAATAGTGCGAGATTATTTTGATTTAGCACCAGTTGCATCCGCTTGTTGAGGCACAGATTTATTAGAATGTATATTGATTTAAAAATAATACTGCTCATAGACAAATAAATCATTATCCTTTTAACTCTTCGTGTCTTCGAAATGCACACATTGAATTGGTCAAAAGGAACTTTTCCTATTTGGTACTTTTCGGAAAAAGCTTTGAAAATTTGTGGCTTTCAGCTGAGCTGAATAATTTGTATATTTCAATTGGATTAATAGAAGACTACTGCCAATTTTTAAAATAAGTCACTTCCCAAAAGCCAAAATTTGCCAGTCGAAGTTAATCTTATTTGTAGCATACTTTTTAGAGCAATTCCACTTTAACATTTTTCTTTTTCTTTTGTTTCTAGAGCTTGCTGAAATGGACATTTGAATTATACAACTTGAATTATGACAACTTGAATTATATATTTGCGAGTCAGCTACAATAACGATTTAGACTAAAGAAAGCAAGTCTCTACACAACTTGTCTCTCTGTCTCCTAGCGATATGACTATAAAAAACTTACTAAAGCACTAAGACTAATTACTGCTGTATATTAAAACCTCTAATATTGATAATGATTTGAGAGTGCCCCTAATTTGGGTCTTATTACAAAAACAGACTACGCTATACATGGAACATTGATACAATCACAAGAATCCGAAAAATTAAACAATCACCCAGTCAACTTTGCTAATATATATATTAGTTAATATTTGTGTCAATTCAATGACAATACTATACTTTGCATTTAATCTAAGTTTTTTTGTAGCTGATTCTTAAAGACTGGTTCAAATTCTACATCATAACAATACAATTAAATGGATACTATCAAATTATGAAATTAAATAATTAAAGGCTGTTCCACATATTAACGCTCGTTATCCAACTTGTTGTTGGCCACAGAAAATTCATGTAGTTCAATTTATGTCAACAGCTGTGCAGAACTCACCGCCTGCTGTGGCATGGGCAGCGCCATGGTGCGTGCCACACTGCGTGGAAAGATGGGGCTGCACTGTGCGCTAATAGACTTGGCCTCCAGGATGCGCAGTCGCTTGGCCAGACGCACCCGCTCCCGCGTATCGGCGTCGCCCTGGGCAACAGCGATGATCTCGGCGCCGCCGAAGCTGACCGTGCAGCGGGAGCTGGAGTAGGAGAGGCTCTCGAGGCTGCCACGCAACGAGGCCGTGAGACTGTCCTCCGCCATCGTGGAGCTGTGCTGTCCCCGTGTCCCGCCCACCACAGTGGCAGTGGCAGTTGCTGTAGCTGTGGCTGTGGCAGTGGCCAGCGAGGTATTGTCGTAGCAGGAGACAGCCGGAGTCTGGCGGCCCGGCTCGGCGTTGGTCGTTGTGCTCCTGGAATGTCGCGCCTCCGAGTGCCGTTGCGCCTCCACATCCTCGTCGGAGCTGCTGTCCAGTCGAGCCGGCAGCTGGGCCGGCGTGTGCGTCTGCGCCTGCACCAGCAGGCTGTGACTGTGCCTGGCCAGCGTCGTGCCCTGCCTGCCCGAAGAGTTGCTCAGCGTGCTGGCCACGCTGTCCTCCACCGCCGGCTCCACGCTCGCCGCTGCCTGGCGATACGCGGGCAGCGAACCGGAGGCCACCTCGATCTCATCGCAGTGAGCGAGCGTCGAACGTGCTGAATGTTGGCCACGTTGCGTGGGCGGCAACGTCTCCTCCTCCTCCGCTTCGGACTCGTCCTTGCTGGCACGACGTGGCCCGAAGAGCTTGCGGGGCAACAAAATGCGACCAATCGACTTGCGCTTCTTGCGCTTGGCCCGCTTGTGCTCCTCGTAGTCCCGCCTCAGCGCCTGCATCTTGTGCTCCACGAGACTGCTGAAGACCGCCTCGTAGGTGAGCGCACGCTGCAGATCCAGCAGGATGTCGTTGGTGGACACAGCCTTGTCCAGCTTGGTCAGCAGCTGCAGCGAGTCGCGACGCGACTCGAGTCCGTCTCCGCCGCTGCCGCTGCCGCTGCCTCCGCCGCTGCCCTCGCCACTGTTGCTATCATCCGCATCCGCCATGTTGGTCGCAAGTGCCCGTTGGGTTAGTGTGCTCAAAGTGTAGTTCGATGTTGCTGTTGTTATTGTTGTTGCTGTTGCTGTTGTTGCTGTTGTTTACGACTATTTGCATTATCCTCGTCGCTGGCTGGGGTCGTGGTCGTGGTCGTGGTCGTGGATTGGGCACATTGATCGATTCCTCGTCCTCGTCCTGCTCCTGGCGCTTGTCATGTAGATGCCACGCCTCTCGCTGTCAGCCACACTGACACTGTGCTGATACGTGGCATATTTCTCCTCCTCCAGCTGCTCCGCCGTTTGTAGCAGCTTCGCTGTCTCGTTTTCGGTTTCGGTTTCGCTTTTCGATTTCAAATTCAGTTAACGCTTTTTTCCCTCTCAATTGGCATTCAGCGAATCTCTATTGTGTCGTGAACGACTTGAAGTGGCTCCAAGTGGTGCTTATGGGCAAATGGCGCACACCTGCAACAAAAGACAAAACATTAGACTAGCAAATTCGCAAAGCTCTGATAGCGGTTCAATAGCCCGCCAACAGACAAGGCCGCACATCTCTCTCCCTCTCTATCTCTCTTTCTCTCTCACTCTCTCCTGCTGCTTTTGGCAGCGAGGACATCGTCAACAGTTTGCCAATAGTTTTGCACATTTTTCTGATTCAAATTCAGTGATACACCTTCCCTCTGCCGCATTATTCATGAGCACAGCTTCCTACTTGTTGCACACACACAACACACAATACAAACACACTCACACTCACACACACACACACTCGGTGGTACACACAAGTACAGGTGAAGCGCGAAAGGATGTCGTCAGTGGTGCCAACCCAACACATTGACTGCAGATATCAATTTCGTTGTCGCAATTCTATGGATTGTGCAATTTGTATTCAAGTGGAACTTTTTGGTCTATTAGCAAATTTTACGTTACGTTTACGGGTGAACGAGTATCGCAATACAGATTTCCAATTCGTAAAATAAATAAATAAATACATATATAGAAACATTTGCAGCAAATCAAATTAAAACACTAAATGCGAGTTAATTATTAATTATAATAAATCATTTTAAAGAATTGATTGACTTGTAATAAATTGTGACTATTTGTTATTGATGTTTCAAAATTCTATTTTCAATTGATTTTCCTTTCATTTACAAATTTGTTCAAGAGATTTTTGATTATATTAATTATTTACACTTTTTTCGCTTTACTAATTTGTTGTTTCTGTTTCTTGTTAATACTATGTGAGATATAATAAATGAATAAAGTTAACATTTATTTATAGAATTTGTTCGCCAGCTATAAATGTTGACTGCTTGTTTGATGAGGTTTCCAAATTTAATATTTAAAATTACGTTTTCTAAAATTGATTATCCTCTTTATTAAAAATTTATTTCAAAGACTATGCTTTTTTATTTTATTTGTTTGCCCTATCACTGTTTCAAGTCAACAATAACATAGATGAGTGAAAATTAATAATTAAATGAACCCATTTTTTATAGAATTGATTAGCTTGCAATAAATATTGACAAGTTGTTATTGATGCCTTAAAATTAATTTTCCTTTTATTTACAAATTAAGTAGCTTTTTTTCCTAAACGAGACATAATTAATGCCATTTTTATAGAATTGATTATCTTGCCATAAATGTTGACTAGCTGTTAAGCCATTAACATGTAATCTGTTATCAAATCTCTATTTTCTAAAATTGATTAATATTCATTTTATTATTGTGTCTCTCCTTGAAAGATGTTTAATGAATAAATTAAATCTTTTTTATAGAATCGATTAGCTTGCAATGAATGCTGACTATTAAAATGCAAATTTGTTGTAATCAATGAAATTAAAGGCATGTAAATTTACTTGCTGAAGCACTTCGAAAGTGGACTTTGGCTGCAGAGATGCAGAGGCAACTTTACATCGCCAGGGAGCCAGAACAGCTGCCTGGGTGAACTGAGGCACCGTGGAACCATGGCACTGGGACACTGTGCTCTGGGCCATTGGGCGTGTGCCAGCTCGACTTCAACTGCGACAGCAACTGCGACAGCGACAGGTTTCCCCACGGCCGTTTATTGCGCTTTTTGTCGCCGTTGCCGCTGCTGCTGCTGCTGCTTCTTCTGCTGCCGTTCCAGCAAATAAAAATATACAATGGAAATGGATATTGTTTTCATTTCCGCAGTCGCATTTGCAATCGCAATCGCTGTCGCAGTCGCAGTCTCAGTCATAGTCGCTCTTCTGTTCATGGCGACATTTGAAATATGCACACAAACACAGCGAAACAATTTGCGTGTGTGTGTGTGTGATATTTACACACAGACAGAACGCTTGCATGTTCGTAGGCCTGCCATGGACAGAGATGCAAATGGCGCACAATAAGGGTCATAACAATGGCGCCATCAACTGCAATGCCAAAGAACAGCATCAACAACAGCGACAGCAATAGCAACAGCAACAACAGAAGCGGCAACGGCAACGGCGTGTAATAACAAAAAATGATTAAATGTGGAAACACGCTAAAGGCGGTAACAACCCTGGAAAAAGTTTGTAGCTTTTCTCTGTCGGTTTTTTATTTCGGGTAAGCAGTCGCGTGCATTTAAACGCCTTGTGGCGGGCGCTAATTAAACGATACGGCCGCACATTGGCCGGGTAATAGAAAAAGTTGTAGCCGTAGTATGCATAAATTTCCCCTAGGCAAAAGTTAACCGCATCGCCATTAGCATTACCATATTACCATACAACCAAAGAACCAAAGAACCATAGAGCGAAGCCGAGTGGAGTGCAGAGTACTCAGCGTACTCATCGCATAACCACCTGACGATGGGCCACGCTGCTGCCAGCTGCCTAAGCATCTTATCTGCCCGCCGCCGTCTCTCAGCAGCAGCAGCAGCAGCAGCCCAGGACACAATATCAAACAAGCCACGCGTGCAAACAAGCTGGGCATAAAGGCATAGTGAAAGTGAGAGTGAGAGCGAGAGCGAGAACGCGACCGAGAGCGAGAGCGAGAGAAGGCACGCATAAATCCAAACAAAACCACATGCCTTAACTCGGCAATGCCAACAGTAGCAGCGGCAGTAACAGCGACAGCAACAGCAGCTGGCGTCGCAGCCAGGCCAAAAATAAATCATTCGAGGACATATAAAAAGAAGGCAAGCAAAAATTATAACTGTTGCTGCCGCTGTTGGCCGCAAATGTAAATAACAGGCTAACAGCTGCAGCCTCCGCCTCGCGACGCGTCGCAGCAGCAGAGCTCGCTCAACAGTTGACCAAATGTAAGCGAGCGAGAGAGCATCCTGTTGACGCGCTTGCTCTCTCGCAAACATTCACCTGCCGCTCACTTGCTGTTACGGCTCTGCTAAACCACTGTTAACGGCCGCCATGCGACTGTTGCTTCTACTTAGCTGACCATGTGAATGTGTGTGGGTGTGTGTGTGTGTGTGTGTGTGACCGTGTTTGCTGTTTTTGTCAACAGGAACTTTTTTGAAGCACGCCAAGCACTTATCAATTTTTTCCATTAAATTTATATGATTGTATTTGGGATCCCGTAACTTGCTGTTTCAGATGTCAATGGCGGGCATTAACAATACTTAATTAGCGCCCTACACAGCCTAAAAAACACGGCACATGCGTTCGCTAGAACGCTTTGAACTAGATTTTTCATTTTGAATCACGGCCAGAGCTTGTCCATGATGTTTGTTAAGATTTCGAAGGTGCAATTACCCGCGCAAATCAGAATTGGAATTGCAAATGCAAATAGGCCGGGGGCGGCGACTGAGGGGCATGGCTTAGGGGCAGCACCCTCCGCAGCTGCTTGAATTTAATCAACTTTCCGCTGGCCGAAGCTCTCAGTTGGGTATTCAATTATTGACGCCTCCTTTTGCCGCGGCGGCCTTCGCACAATTCAGTGGGCGTGGAATCAAATGCAGCGTATACACAAAAGCCGAATGCCAAATAAAACATGCACATGGCTTAAAACACATGACACCGACATCAGAGAAGCTGAACGGGGGAAAAAATTCAAATAATTCGAAAATGCTGCCTAATGACTTCTAGATACTCTTCAAGTGCTTAAAACTCACTCACGGAGCCAACAAAAATCCATTCTTGAAAGCATTCCCATAGCCCAACTTGTTTCCGTAAATCCTTCGCTTAAATATTTATTATTTCCACACTGCTTTCGCTGCATACCCAATCTACAGTTGCCTTTCCATGCGGGGTAAGGAAAATAAAAATAAACAAGTCAGAACGGTTTAGTCGAGGGTGCTCGACTACAAGATACCCGGCCAAACCAAAAGTTCTTCACAAACCAAGTTTTGAAAGTATTATCTTTGAAACTGTTTTAAACTGTTTAATATAAAAATTGAAACCAAGATTACATTTTTAAGAGATTCTTCATGCAAATTTTATATTCTAAACAAACTAAAACTTAAACTGCAACTTCACATAAAAATAAAATCATTATTTCTTTCAAATATTTTAATAAACCAATGCAGATACAATTGAAGGTTCAGGGCGATTCGTTAGTTTTGTTAAAAAAGTAAATTGTTATCATAGTCTTTTAACATTTTAAATGGCCTGACATCCCAAATGGAAAATAAACTTTTTCTGTGTATGAAATAGCAACCATCATAGCAAATTTAGAGCGTCCAATTCTGATTTCCACGGAGCTAAGTCAGTATATATTTTTAATAGGGTCGGAAGCGAAGAAACTATGAATTTCACATAGCGTAAACCCAATATACCCTTTATTCCGATTTTTAATGGAAATAGGGTATGAAAAAAGAACAAAAAACGAAACTGTTTTTGCACTGGCACGACCTTTGAAATTAGAGTTCTGAGATGCGCACGTAAAGTTTGTGTGTGTCTTTGTCTATGTGTGTGTGTGTGTCTGTTGTATATATGTGTATGTGTGTGTGTGTGCCGTGTACAACAGCAAATTCAAAATGAGTCCTTGGCCGCAACGAGCTGCAACAGCAGCAGCAGCAGCATCAGAAATGTCCGGGCCCTCCACCAGTCCCCAGTTTCAGTCTCAGGCCCCAACAGCGTGTCAGATAATTAGTGAAAACTGTCTGTGAAGAAGAGTCCGTCGCTCGGTCGAAGTCCGAGGCTCCACGCTCACGTCCATGTCCACGGCAATGTCACCGCCGTAACAGGCGCAAGCCGAACCAATGGGGCCACCTCGTCTCTTCTCCACTTTCCCGCTGACAGCCTTCGTCCAGATGAGCCATATGAAATGCAGCCTGACAGTTTTCTGACACAAACACAGATACTCGCACACACACACACACACATGCATGTGAAATATGAGTGTGTATGCAAATGCATGTGTTGTTGCTGTTGCCGTTGTTGTAACAGTTACAGCTCAGCTGACAGCCAGTAGACACCATTTCTGCCTTTGCTGTTGCTTCTGCTGCTGCTGCTGTTCAAGTTCAAATGTTTGTCTCGCAAGAATGCAACGTATCTTTTTGAGGTTTGTTTTAGCCTTTGCTTAAAAGCAAAAACTTTTACAGTATCAATGCCAACTGACCTAAATTCTGGTCAATTGCGAGATGGAATCCGATTTGTCTTCTGCTCGTAACAATTAGAAACCACAGCAATGTTAGCCACCCATTTAGACAACAAAGTTTGTTGAAAATAAATAGAAATGTTCCATTTCGCATTAACACGTCCCAAAATTGCCCAAGCTTGTGTCTTACATATCTAAAATGTAGATTCTAAATACACGAAATTGGCCTGCTGTAAATGCAATATGGTCGAAATTTCTCCATGAGCTCACAACAATAAAAGAATAAAAGATTTTGGGGCGATTAACATATTTAAGCAAGCGAAAAACCAATTTGGCACAAATTATTCTTTAAACTAGATAGTTGCACTTTGAGTTTACAAAAATTCAAAAGTAATTCAAATGACATTCAAATGCACATGTCGCAGGTTTAAAAATAATAAATAAAATTCGTTTTTCCTAATCGAGCACAACATTTTGATCAAATAATAATAGTAGTGAATAAAATATATTCAATTGTTAACGTTTAAGAATGGATGACAAAATATATAAAAAAAAACAATCCAAAGATAAATATGTTATGCAGTTTGAATAAATTAATACTGAAAGCAATTAAACATTTATTCATCGGAAAATTATGCCTCTACACACACACACACCATCGGAAACAAATGTATTATTCTCTGTGGACCACGTCAAAGGAGCACAACTCATTTGACAGTGATGGATAAACAATTAAGCATTTAAATAAAAAATGATTTGTCATATTTGATGAAAGAAAATTTCAATAAACGCCAGCAAATCGAATAGATTAAAGTTCCATTCGAATGAGAAATGCGAGTGACGCGTTCTGTTTATTAGTTTAGTTGTGCATATTTATAGACCTTTTGCAGTCACATCGCCCAGTCAACCAATCAGCCAATCATCATTAGCTTCAAGCGACATGCTCGCCACACTCCCCGAAATCGTCTACAGCGATCCGTAGGCTAATCCATGACCGGGTAAATCAACTATCGAATGCTACCCGTTGAAATAAACATGCGATTCGAGGCGAGGCAAATGTTTACAAGTCATTGTTTTGATTCGGAATTTGGATTTTGAATTTTTGGTATTCGGTATTTGGTGTTTGCTGTGCTGCGTTTGGCATTTTTATGAATGGGCCAGATCTCCATTGCCATTGTCGGCCAGCAACAATAAAAACCATTTAATTTTTCCGGTTAATTTGCCGTTTCATTTGCCTGCTCCGTCCTCGGTCCCTCCGTTTGTGTGTGTCTGTCTTTGTTGGCTTGCCTTTACCCTCGATGCGCAGTACATAAATATTGCGTATACGCAGTGTTGTCCTTGCAACAGACTCCGCGCGTTAGTTCCATTAATTTTCACAGTAAATCATGAACGCCTTCGTTATACGATATTGTATAGTATACGAGCGAGTATTCGTGCGAATGGAGTGGCTATTTATTTTGTTCTTTAAAGTTCCCTTTTGTTGTGCTGCTGTTGGTGTTGGCATTGCAATCATGTTGCTGCCGTTGCCGTTGCTGGTGTTGTTGTTGTTGTTTGGTAATGGCAAAACATTTGTTCATGTTCACAACGTTCACAACGTTCGAATGACAATCGATTTGTGCCACCCCGAACGTAAATACAAATCAAATATGCATTACAATTGGCCTGTTGGCCAACACAGCAGGCCTTGACCGCCCCTTCGGCCTGCCTTCGCCTCCGACGGGGCCTTTGCCTTTACTTCTTACCACTGCCCACTGCCCACTGCCCACATCACAAAACCCCCAAACCAGTGCCAGAAAAGTTCTGTTGCTGTTTTTCTGTGTGCATTTGCAGGCAACACTTGTAATTTTAATGGCGCGTTCGCTTCCAGATCACTTGCAAGGCACAGAGCAGCTGCCGTTGCCGCTGCCTTGTTAAAGTTTACTAACTGAAAACACATACACACACAGAGACGCACACACACACACTTACACAGTCAAGTGTGACGCACCTGGATCTGGAAGCTTCGAGCCACATGCTACTCGAAAGAAGGAAGTGTTGCCAAGACGGCAGTACTTAGTTAAAAACCGGGAAGAGGAAACTCCCACGCCTCTACAAAATGTTAATGTGTTTTTATGCCACCCGCAGAGGAAGTCATCGCCATGCAGATAAACGCGTAGATATTTAATTGTATAACCATTGTTATTAGGTTCAATAAATAATAATTGCAAAAACCATTTGCTACATAGTTGCAAATATTATAAATTAAAATTCCCTTGGTGACCATCAAATGCAGCATGAATTGTAAACGTAAAATTAATGCATTTTTTAGGCTAAATTGACAATTGTGAAGGCCAACAAAAAAATAGTCGCCGATGAGTAATAACCAATTTGCATACAATAACTGGGGCTAACAATCAGCTAAAGGAAATTGCATTTAATATAATTTTTATGCTCAATAAATTTAAACGATTGCCAATTGGTCGTTATTGATGTCAGCAAAACTCAAATAATTTGCATAAATAAACAAGAATCCCTTTAAATAGAAACATGGAAAACATGGAAAACTTTGATGTTGGCGCGTTTGCAATTGTTTGGCAAATTTACAAAATTCGATCATCAGGTCTTCTATTCGACAAGATTAGCTAGTTAACATATGCAAATGAGAACTAATCCATGCAGCGATTATAGCCAAGTGCGTATCAGGTCAGGCACTTAGCAGCTATTGATGAGACGAGAAGAGCACGAGTATTTAATGCCCCTGAGAACCCAAGCGATTTTAGTGCAATTTAATTGCAAGCATTTAGTCAAATGGGTGGCCGGGGTGGCGTCGTATGCGTTAAGCTATTAATTAGAGAAGCTCAGAGACGACACGCACACAGACATGCACAAGAGTGGGCACACACACAGAGCACACAGACATCCATATGTGCTGGCACAAAGTGAATGGCAAATTTATAGCTTTTTATCGCTGCAACAAGTTTATCTCGTGTTCCTGCTAACTGGCGCTCATTACGACCGACAGCGTCTGGCTGGTTGTTGTTGTTGTTATCATCCTTGTTGTTGCTGTTGCTGTTGCTGTTGTTGTTATCGCTACTGTGGCTGGCATTTTAGCCATGTTAGCGATGCTGACTGTGCGATTTGTGTGTAAACAACGTGGCGTATGAGTAATCAAAATAGCTAGCAACGATTTTACACGTTGCATTAAAACTTAATGTGCTCATAAACATAGAAAGACGCACATATATTTCTTTGGTTGTGTGGCAAGCATAGACGCTGACACTAATTGAGCGAGTGAGGCTGTGCTCGATAATGGCCATCGATGCGGGCGATGCAAGCCAAAGACATGCTCGTAAATCTTAATTACAATTGTCAGCATTGTGAAATTGAACTGTGAACTGGGCGCAGAGCGGGAATTCCCCAGTTTGAAAATGCAATTTCGGCATTTCATTTTGTTGCCAAAGTGGCCGTTTATAGCAATAGCAATACCACAGCTAACGACAGCAACAACTACGCACAGCTGCAACAGCAACACATTGCTGATTGCATATGCCACGAATATGCGCTCATGCATATCTCATGATGTGTGAAGCCTCCAGAAATAATACATACGAGCATACTACAGCTGAGTCTATGTATGTGAGTTTGCCGCGTGGTTCACAGGCCAAAGCCAAAGCCAAAGCCAAAGCGAAAGCCAAAGAAAAGCCAAAGACGCCGCGCCGCTGTGGGAAAACGGCTTATCCTTGAGATATAAACTGACATTTAAGCAACTCAGGCAGGCGTATGCTTAGCACACAGACACACTCGCTGCACGCTAAAGTAAACACAGCTGCCAGGCTTTGCCCTTGTGCCGCAACGCAACACCATGCCACGCCCCCCACGCCCCACTAACCCTCACACCAAGCAACGCTTGCATTCAATGCAATTGACTTGCAGCAAGAGAGCGAGAGAAGAGGAGCAAAGAAAAAAAAAACAGAAAAACAGAAAACGGTGTTGCATCCTTTCATCAGGCTGCCCCATAACTGCAACTATTTAGATTGCAGCGCAAAACCTATTTGCATTTCATTTTCGTGAATAACGCGCCACAGATTAGCAGCAAAGCAGCTGAAATAAAAGTTGGCAGCAATTAAATGAAATTGCATTTGTGTAAACATCAAAATGTTATGACCACTTTCGTAGGTGTTGTGCGTTTTTATTGAAATTAAATTGTTCGTGTTGAATTTCACTGCAGTAAATTGCTTGCCAACGCTGCGTATACGTGTTTCTCTCTGTTGCATGCCCATGCGTGTGTGTTGGTGTCTTGGTTGTTGGTGTCGGTGTGCTATCCTCTGGCACGTCCATGTCGCACGTTAGTCAATGTCATGTTGCCTGCCAACACACACACACACTCACACACACACACTCGCAACAACGCATGCAAACATTTTGCGGCTTTTGTATGTTTCTCCTGTGTACTATGGGGTAAATGGCCACTTTTGCTGGCATTTGCACGTTGTTTAAAAGTGTTTTAATCCAGGCAAATTTATTGTCAGCGCAATAACATTAAACTGTTACGGCATACCCTCGAAATGTTAACACTTATTATTTTTATGTTAGCATAACAGCTGTAAAGTCATCTACTGTCATCTAAGTTTGCAAATTTATGCAGTGACTTTTGGTATCAATATTATACTTTGAAGACACAATTGTTAAAAAAACAGCCATGAATATTGATTTCGCAGGCTTTTACGGTATGTTAAATGTAAATAATTTTTTAAATTGTTGGTTTCAGCACTTTTATTTTGTCATTTTATTAATGCCTCTTAATCTGCGTTTTGGAGAACAAATTTCAACTTTAGAAAGGATTTTATAAAAAAGTTTAGAATTGCTTTGAAACTTTGTCAATTCTCAATTCATATCAATTAGTCTTGGCGGCTAGCTAGAAAGTCCTACGACAATTATTTCTTCAATAACTTCCATGTTTTTTATCCAATCATAACAAAGTTCAAGTCTGCTCAGAATGTTCGATGTGAAAATTCTCTTTTAGTTTATTCGCCAGAAAAAGCGGTTTACCCCATTGTGCTGTGTAACAGTATGTGTGTGTGTGTGTGTGTGTTTGGAAGTGTGTGCGACAGATATGAAGTATTTGTTCGTTGCGCTGTTGGCATTTGCTTTTTTGACATTTTTTGCTTGTGTTTTTTTTGGTCTCTCTTTTATTTCTCTGCTGTCTCCATGCAAACGGGGTACTTACAACTTTGTCATGAAGTTTGTGGTTCACGCTGAGCAATTTATGTGATTTTCTAATTACTCTCCTGGGCCCAGGGGGCGGTAACAAATTATCGCAACACTATTGCTCAAAGGTCATCAAAATATGGGATAAAAGTATATTTAAGGACCTAGCTTAATGATGCGAAATGCCCGCACATTTAACTAGACTCTAGTTTATTGCTTGCCAAATTTTAATTATTATTATGTAAACAGTTTGAACTAAGTTTGAACTGAAGAGCGTTTGATATGGGACAAAAGGTCGTCTGGCAAGACCAAGACGATGCCAATCGCAGGCACAGCATCGCAGGAAATTGAATACGTCTGTTTGAAAGGAGATTAAATTTTATGCTATTTTAATGTGCTGCCCTGATGTTATCAATCGGCTGACACATTTGCACCTTGCTCAAGAAGTTTGCCAACTTATAAGCCTTCTCAAAATATGTATGTATATTATAAAAAAAAATGTATCCTCAAAATGCTATTTTAGTAGCTTGCAAATAGTTTTTACTCTTCCACTTGACTCAGCCCTATTTAATTCGAAAGTTTGTTAGTATTCGCATTTAATGTTTTTCGAATTTAATGCCTAACTTTATGTGTTTGCAGCTAGCAGAAGTTTTTTAATAACGCCAAAAAAAAATCGAAAGAAAGAAAGAGAAACGCATCTTCACAAACTCGGCTGAGATAAGTTGCAGGCAATCCAACTATTAAAATTATATTGCATAATAAAAAGGCTTTTAAGTTCTCCAGCATCAACTGGAGCCCAAGCTCTGAGGGTCTGCTCCATATACGCACATACATTTATGTATGTACGTACGTATGTACGTGATACTACTATTATGTGATACATCTTCGCACCTCGGCAATAAAACGGTGCTCGTAATATTTATGATGCCATATATATTTGCAGGCTTTGGCTGGCCAAGTGATGACATTTAATTAATATTAGTTAGCATTGGAATAATTCACCTGTTCCAAGATTTATTTGCTCGCATTCATTCGCCTCTTAATCAATAGCGTTGTTGTTGCTGTATTGTATTGTTGCGTCTCTTTTTTGGTTCGATCGATTATTGTTGATTCAGTTTAATTGAAATTTGCAATCGAATATCTGTAGTTTGGCCAGTGTGAATTGAATTTGTGTTAAGCGCATTAAAACTGCACTCGTTTTGAGGGGCTTAAACCACAATGCAAATGGCTTTTTGCATATGCAAATATTATTTTAAATAGTGGTCGCACTTTTAATTAGTTGATTTACATACTTAGTCAATTGGCTGTTATCTAATTCAGAACAGCAATGGAGCTTCTACAGCAGCAGCCACAGCCACAGCCGCCCTAAGGAAATTCAACAAAATGCTTAAGTACCTTCTTCAGTTTGCTTCCACGTTGTGCCAAATTGTCATGCTAATTGCATTTTGTGGCCCAACCCCGAAGGCGTTTCAGAGTAATTTTCACAAAATACGAGCAATTGAAGGAAAACTCGAGAAGCGCAATCGAGTGAAGGACGCAGAAATGCGGATGCAGCATCCTCTCGACTTTTGTAGATTACCAAGAGATCTGCCGAGATGCTGCCGCCCATTTAATTAGAGCCAATTCGCAAGTTAACTGATTCACAAATTCACAAGTTTACAAATGCAAAATTGCATTTATGTAATTTATGCCGAACGCCGTGTCGCTTTAGGCAATTAAACAGAGTCGCAGATTCGCAATTTATGACTGCGGCTATGACTTGCATTCGCATTGAATATCATTTATTAACAAGCTCATCAATTACGCACAATAAATAAAACCAATGCCAAACCAAATTCGCTTCACTGCCAGGCAAAATATGAAATAAAAAGCAGAGCCAACTGAAATGGGGCACTGGTTAAATGGTGGACGTGGAGCATCCGCAACATGACCGAAAAACGGGAAATTGCCATTTAATACTGAGCCCCGCAGGCAACCCACTTTTCATGTCTGTGTACGTGAGTATCTGAATGTGTGTGTGTGTGTGTGTGTGTGTGTGTTTCTGATAATTTGAAAAACCAAGTCAAAGTCAGCAACAAAATTTCTTGCTGATGTACGAGAATGTCATGACTTGCAGCCTGTCGCAAGCTGCTTGAGCGCTGTTAAATGTGTCTATGCCATAAATATACCGCGACGTATATCGATGATTAAGGAGTTGTCATATGCTACCCACAACAATGGCAACAAAACAACAATAGCGGCCCTTTGTATAATATCCCCAGCTTGGCTTGTGCATTTGTATCTGTATCCCACATATCCCATCCGTGGCCTTGTGTGGCAAGCTGCTACACTGAGCAAAAATGCGAAATTGAAATTGCATCTCACAGCTTAGCGATATTCACTGTATATTCACTAAAAACAATAAACAGCGCAGCTTATTTTAATTATGCGAAAAGGAAACGGAAGACGAAAAGAATATAAATATTTGGCGTGGACATTCTATAATTAGGTTTTTCTGCTTGGCCAGACCGATTGCGTTGGTGCAACTCGGGCTGATTTTGATATATTTCTGATATTATTTTTGTCTCTGTCTCCGTCTCCGTCTGTGAATCTGTCGTATTGGCAGTCACCAAATTCGCATGCCAATGCCACGCAGATTTGTATTATTTATGCTACTAACACAATATGCTGCCACACGAGCATATACATTAATATATATGCATGTATATGGACTGGTACCTGCCCTTATGTACAGCAACATACATTTACTATATACATAAGAGGCACATGCCATATTCCCACAATATCGCTGGCATGGAGAGGGGAGGTGAGGCGTGGAGTGTTCCAGCCAAAATACACATTGGGCCCGCGCACACAATAAACAATTTTCGGTTCTTTCGGTTTTGGTTTCTGTTGCTGTTGCTGTTGCTGTTGCTGTTGCTGTTGCCGTTGCTGTTTCAGTTTCAGTTTCGTTATGCGGATACGGCTTTAGGAGCGCCTATGCTCAGATTTATGCCGAACTTTAAAATAAATTTCCATTTGTGAAAAGTTGGGCGCCAGTCAGCAAGAAAAAAGGGATTGTCAGATTCATTTGGAAGTTTATAAGGCAGAAAATGAGACGTCACACATGTGTCACATACAATTATCTATACTCATACAACCATCTCTCTGTATATCTGTGTGTGTGTGTGTGTGTGTGGGTGTGCACAAGCCACTTTTTCCCAGCTCATAAAAGACGCAAACCATTGAGCCATTTTGAGCATCAAGAAGTTTTAAGTTTTTGTTACTCATACGACATGTTGGCTTCTATTGAAGCACACAATACTTAAGCTGTGGCTAATACAATCTCGCTTTAGATACGTGCATGTCTCTCTTGCCTCTGGCGGAGATTTAACAAACACATACACACTCTCTCACACACACACACGCACACTCGTGACATACTCATAAATCTGCTCACGAATATACTTATTTTGAAATTTGGGTATCATCCATGGAGCCAAAATCAGTTAAGACAACTCGTTAACACATGAAACGCATTTCATATATGTACATATATAAATCGAATGTCGTAGAACTTTTGAAGTTGCGACAACTTTGCCTAAACTTTTAGTTGCGACAAATTATTTTCGTTATCAGTCTAACTCATCAATGAACTTCTGCAAGTTTACTTAAGTTCAATGGAATAATCAGAAATGGAGAGCAAATAATTATGAATTAAAAGTTAAAGCTGTAAGTCATAAAAAAGAACTTTTAGAAACCGAAATTGAAACCAATTAATTATAAAAACTGTCACGATCCAAATTGCAAAAGTTCAATTGAGTTTTATGAAATAATCGGACAGCAAATATATTTGAAATATTAGATTAAAGCCACTTAGAGCTTGACCAGAATAAATTGGTATTGTCGAATTCTTTTCGTTATCTGCAAAGCTCTAACTCATCAAAAAATTTCTGCAAGTTTACTTTAGTTGAACGAAATAGTAAGGAATTGACAGCAAATAATTATGAATTAAAAGATAAAAACTGTAACTCATAAATCAAGATACTCAATTTTATCATTTAAATAATCTGAATTGAATGCAATTAATTATTAAAACCCCTACCAACGAAATTGCAAAGGTTCAATTGAGTTTTATGAAATTATCGGAAATTAAGAAGAACATATATAAATTTAAAGATTGAAGCCACTTAGAGCTTGACAAAAATAAATTGGTACTGCCAAAACTTCAACTCCTCAACAAACTTCCACATGCTTATTTTTTTTTTAATAAAATAATCAAAGATAAAGAGCAAATATTTATGAATTAAAATATAATAACTATTACTCTGAAATCAAATTCCAGTTGTCCAATATTGTCATTCAAATAACCTGAAGTTCACACCAATTAATTATAAAAGCTCTTACCTACAAATTTGCAATGGTTCAATTTAGTTTTATGATATTATCAAATTGTGTTCAGATATATTTGAAATAATAGATTAAAGCCACTTACTGCTTGGCCATAATAAATTGGTATTGATTTGATAGCTTCGACTTCCGCCCGTACATACAAACCACTCTCAGTATGTATTTTTTAGGTCCCTTGGGAATTCTCAGGGGCAAGAAAGTTGAATTGCGTGTATGCGAGAGCTTGTTGTTCGAACCTATAAACACCTCGATTCGAAAACATTGTGCATTGTTCAAAGGCCGCCAGATTGTTGTTATTTTTGTGTGATTCCCAAAACATGTGTGTGTATACAGTTCGTATACGCAATGTGTGCGAATTGTTTATTTATTTGCTCAGGCATACCTTAGTCGGAGCTCCCAAAAACAAACAAAAAACACAAGAAAATTCTGCGTTGTGTGAAGCATTTTGCTGACAATTAATTGTACATTAATTTTAATTAGGTCAATATTTCTTTTTCGTTTTTTTTTTTGTAGCAAGCGAACCGGCCAAGCCAAATTGGTTGGCCAGCATGGCCAAGAGCGAAAAGTGCTACCAGCTAATTACAAAAGGGTCCAAAATTGTGCGTCGACCTCCGATATGTGTGTGTGTGTGTATGTGTGTGTGTATGTGTGTGTGTATGTGTGTGTGTGCTTAGCTCAGCACAAAATCTAACTCTAACACATCGTGTGTGTGGCGCCCAGCAATGCGGCAAATATTTCAATTAGCAAACTGATACAATAAGGTTTGTCGGCAGCCAACACACACACACACACACACACATCGTACATACTATAGTATGGAGTATCCTATATATACATATCTTTGGCAAAACTAATAGACGCAAGAAATACTTGCAACTGGCCAAATTGCGGTTGCCAAGAACATTGAGATGTGACAGAAATCGAGTTAGCCGCAGCAGACCGAGAAGACCGAATGCTATTGGCAGCACTTCAACGCACACACACACACACACACACATACCTACATCAATAAGTATAAAAATGTGTGTGTGTGTGTGTAAAAGTGAACTGCCAATACTCAGACACTGAGCAACAACGGCAATTTACACTCATAATTTATCTGTACAGCTTGGAGAAGCTACACAAATTTTGACATACTTCAAGGCGCCACTCACACACACAGACATACAGGCACTCACACACACACAGATGTAGAAATTGAAATTCTGGCAGCGGCAACAGCTTCAACTTGTTGACGACGACGGAAGCAGCCGCAAGTAGTGGGCGTCAGATGCTGGAAGGACGCTAACAGCAGAGCGAAAAAAACAGAAAAAAATCACAAGACGCTGCTGGATTCAACAATTTGTTGAATGTACATACACACACACACACACACACATACACACAGCTGTACGAGTGTATGTATTTATATGTATTTTACATGCATATACAAATAAATGAGTCTCTCTGTGTAATTTTGTATGTGTGTGTGTGAGTGTTTCGTTTTTACATAAAGCGAAAAAAGTTCGAAACACACACACACACACACACAGTTGCACGTCGAGTGCTGGGCAAACGGTTTGCGGCGTGCCCTTTGTAAATGTGTGTGTGTGTGTGTGTGTGCGTGTGTTTGGGCTCAGTACAAGAATCCAAGAGAGAACGAAACGACAGCCGGAACGACAAGCTCCAAAGTGGAGCGCGAGACACACACACAGACACACACAGACACACACACACTCCCACAGAGCAGCATCCAGTGATGAAACGTTAAAGAGCAAATAAATGGCTCGGAACAAACAAAAACCGAAAAAGATGAAACAAAACACACACAGACAGCAAAGTTAAGAGTCGCAACAAAAAAATGCGTAAAAAGCAGCCGAACTTCGCTTATAAGCAAGCGCCAGTGTATGTGTGAGCCCGTCTGTCGTTGTGTGCGTGTTCCATCGTGTAGAAAGCTAAACACACCGTTACCGTTACACTCTCTAAGTAGCGCCGTCATTTATTGTGATTATAGAATTTATTTTTAAACAACATTTTGTATATGTTGTTTTTATTTTTTTATGTGGTACTTTGGAACACTAAATTACCGCACTGTTTGTTGAAACTATCGTTGAAATATTGTGCTTTACTTGCACTTTTGTTTATACACATTTATTTTTATATATTTTGTTTTGTTGTATATGTATATTTTTGTTTCCTCTCTCTTCTCTTCTCTAGGATTTTACTTGTTGTTTTTCTTTGGTAGGCTGTTGAATTTTTTATGAAGTCGCAACGCACACACTCGCAACTAACTCACATTCGCAATAGCAAAAGCAATAGCAATCGCACTCGCACTCACACTCACTCAGTCAGTGGCCCGTGGGGCGACCACGCGCAGTTTTCGACTGTCCTCTGTCGGTATGCGTACGTGTGTATGTGTGTGTGTCGGTGTATCGGTGTATCGGTGTGTGAGTGAACGCGTTGCCGACGATGCAAACAGATCCAAATCTCGCCCAACACTGTTGGGGATGGCGTCTGGGCGCTACAGCTGCCTACAGACCAGCTTTCTGTTAAGCCGCTAACAGCGCGATGTTAGGCCCAACAGCAACGAACGCGGGCAATAGGTCAGTATTAACAGCGAACTGTTAACACGACGAAGGGACACACGAGATGCCTGTTGTCGTGTGACGTCGGCGTCTGCGTTAGCGTTGGCGTTGGCATCGCTGTCAGCAGCATCAGCAGAAGCGTCGACGTCTACAGCAGGGACAAAATTGTTTTTTGTTTTTGCTGTTTGGCTAGCCTTAGTCTGTTATTTATACGATGCTGTTGCATGTTTTAGCCCAAGCATCTGTTTTCTATCAAAAACTTTGTTGTGAACGTTTTACGACTAGCTGCTGTGTCTTAGTGTGTGTGTGTGTGTGTGTGTGTGTGCACAGGTGTAAATGCGTGTGTATGTATGAGCACGTTGGATTTGGAAGCGTTTTATGGCAGTGCTTCCGTTAGCCAAGCGGAAAAATGTTCACTACCAAGCAGCAAACACACAGAGCCATATGCAAAATGGCTTTTGTCTGTTTGTCGGTGGCTACGCTGCTCTGTTGTTGCTATTGTAATCATCTCGTAGCCATGATTGTCGGCACTCGTGCATGCGCTTACGCTAATGTGGCCATTTTTTATGCGTTTATTTAAAGGAGACAGCAAAAAACTATATGGAAATTGTCGGCACAACTTTTTACTCCAATATATTTGCAGCACGTGGACAGAAAAAAACCAAGTGTGTGTGTGAGTGAGAGGCTGGTGTGCTGCCAAGCACAGTTAGTAAGTAATGTGAGGGCAAAAAAACCAACAAAATGAGCCAAGTCAGCAACAGACGCAGCAAACCCAAAATGAAACGTTCCAGAAGTGAAGCCTGGGAGCTTCACATTCTTCTGATGTTACTGTTACTCTTGTTGTTGTTGTTGTTGTTGTTGTTGTTGTCGTAATTGTAACGCGCCGCGGCGTGCGTAAAACGTACAACATCACAGACACACACACACAGACGCACAAACACAATTATACTCACAGACTCCACTTTGCTAATGGAGCTGTGTGCTTACATTGATGTTGTTGCCACTGCCACAAAGGGAATACACATGTTCATGTAGCAAATACATCGTATACTTATAAATATATGTACGTATATATTCACATGCCCATATATGTATGTATGTAGGTATTTGCTGTTGCTGCTAAACACGCGCCATTTCATTAGCCTACTTCGAGGCGCGTTACAGGCAAACTCTCACACGTTCAGCTCAATCCGAAAAACTCGTTTTATTTGAGCTTTATTCGATCGCACTTTTTTAGGTAAACGTTCATAGTATATTCTTAACTGATTGACTAGTATTAGGACTGGGGCGGGGGGATGTCGGGCGACGGTAACGGAGCGTACCCCTGCGAGCCTGCGAACGTGTCGAGCACTCGGCGTAAACTGTTTGAATCCCACGCACAATGCGACAAACGAACCAGCAGCACCAAACAACACGAAGAGAGCCTCGAATGTTAGCTAACAGCGCGTTAACAGTGAGCCTAAGTTGGCCAATAGGTCAGTTACACTGCAGATGCAATGCTTTGCCGCAGCGCACAAAACTCAATGTTAAAGATTAATTTTCATTAACAGACACTGTGAAAAATATTTGTTCAATACATAAATAAGTCCACGAAACTGTTTCCCAATCTCTTTATATTTTAGAGAAAGCTTAAATGAATTGACTCAACTGCTACCGTTAAGTTATATTACCAAGCTCTTTAAATATTCAATTGGAAAAAAAACAAATTTCGAGTGTCGAATTTGCTATGACAGAATCCAACTTAATTATGTTACATAAATACATTATATTGTAATGCAAAAATATGTTTGGAATGACAACAAGTATACGTACATAAAACATATGCCATTATTGGCCGTAATTTCATTTTCATGGGAATTAAAAATTCAACGCAAGTAAATGTGTGTGTAAGAATATATACACATGAATATGTGTTTGAATGCATGTGTACAAATGTACACTTATACATTTGCACTTTACAATAATACTCCGATGGCAACATTATAAATTAAAAATATTTTGGATGCAAGCAAGGAATAAAGGCAAATGGAAGAATACAGCATGTTGTACGCTCGTTTAATCCAATGACATTCGACATATTCCACTGCTTTAAAATCAAATTATCATTGATTACAAGTCAAGTTGACATTCCACATATGCATGCGGGAAATATGCCGACAACTTACTTGTTTATCTGACAGTAAATATATTATTATTCAGTAAGAATCGAGTTGAACATGCATGAAATTTATGGTTACTGTTTCGATCGATATTAAATGTCGTCAATAAATATTCAATTTTATTTTAACATGAGTGTATGTCCATATGTCTTTTGGGCATTTAAAAAAAAAGATCACCTCATCGGAAAAAAATAAATTTAATTTAATTTGAACATTTTTTGGGATTTTTAATGCAAAAAGTAATTCTTGTTTTTATAGCCGCTGCCCATAGGGTAACAGAAACTGTATTAAAATACTTTCTCAAGATTTACTGTCCCATGCGATAGTAATGATTTTTTGCAAAAATCTTCAAAACGAATAATCCAACACAACAAAAATAACAAATCAAACCCCACATCGACTATTTATAGGTGCATGTCCTCTAAGCATATAGATTTGTTTCTTTGAACAATTTAAACAAATATCTCGTATTCTAATATTATTATTTTTACCAAAATTACAGTGAATATTAAGAGTATAGAGCATAGATTGTTTACCAAATGTCACATGATAAGTATAAGAACTTTTGAACCTGTACACATACAAATATTACTTGTAATTTATTTTCGTATATTGTGGACGTGACATATGTTTCGTAGTTTACCAAAATTGTTTATTATTTTTATCAACTTTTAAAGTTTGAAAATTTTTTGGTGTTAGGAAAAATTAAAAAATAAATACTTGATAGAAAAAAGGCAGAAATGTTTTTTTCCAGTTAAAGAGATTAATTCTTGAGCCAAACAATTATTTTTCTAATTTTTAAAATAAGATTTTAATTGAATAAAAACTACTTTTAAAAAATTGGGTTAATATTTTTTAGATAACACATGTCTTTAAATCGAAAAATTTGTTAAATTAGTGGGCTATCTTTAAAAATTCTACTCAATCTAAATTCTGTATATTTTCTGATTAATTTATTACAAAATTCAAGAATAAACCATCAGTAATTAAAAAGTTATAATTTTGCTACGCGTTTATGAGTCGTCCAGAACGACGGACATAACTGAATCAACGAACATAACTGAATCGACAGCAATTGCACAAAAGTCAAATACTCTTCTTGGACAATGGTCACAAGCTATAAAACTAAGAATTTTTTCTATTATAGGGCTAAGGAAGTTTAGGAAGTTATACTAATTGAGCTTTCAAATAGATTTGCAAATCGAGAAATAAAAGTGAAATTGTAGTTTGTTAAATACAACTTGTATTTGATTTTGTGGAGGTTTTAGGGAACGCGATACATTTATACAGCATTTATGGTGTAATACAACTATTCGTAATTCTAAGGCACTTAACGACGATCGGTCTTGCCAGTGCCGCGCTTGCCGGAGTACAAATGCTTCGGCATCTTGGTACCAATGAAGCGATCCGCCTCGCCCTTGAGACCCCATCCTTGGGTGACCTTCTTGGCAATGTCGCGTTTGGCCATAATCTGCGCCTTCTTTCTGATAGCAAGGTCCTTGATGCCGAGGGTGTCGCGAGCCGGAGCACGCTTCAGTGGCTTGCCGGTCTTCTTGACAATCGCTGAGGCTTCCTTGTCGAGCAGAGGTGTTTTCGGTGTTGTCTTGCTGCCAACGGCAACAGTGCCTCTGCGAAGATCGACCACTGACTTGGTGAAGTTGGCATTCTCGTTGCCAGACATATCGACGCCCAGACCCTCCATGGTCTCCACCAGTTTGTTGACGGAACGATCACGCACCTTGGGTTGCTTGTTACGTGGAATGATGGGCTTATTCTTTCTGGACGAAAGACGCTTCTCGTCACGCAATTCGAAGCGCTTGCCGCGAATCTGTTTGGCCATTTCACGGATCTTCTTCAGTGTCTCATCCATGGTCATATCGGGCACATTGTAGACACCACCAGCCTCACGCAGACCCTCTTCGCGCTCCAGCTCTTCCAGTTTCTCGAAGATGTCGGCATCGATATAGTCGGCAATGTTGCGACCCTCCCAGAACTCTGGTATCACATCATAACGCTCATCCTCAGGTATTTCTTCGTAGTTCTTCTTCAGATCCAGAATGTAATCATCGCCCATCTCCTCCTCGATCTCCTTCTCCAACTTGCGCTTGCGCTCAGCCTTGGCAGCATTCTGTTCGAGACGCTCCAGCGCCTGTGGTGGAATACAAGGTGCTCTGACCTTCTCATCGCGTGGAGCTGGCATCGCCACGTGCAAACGATTGAGAATGTTGTCCACCTTCTTTGTGCGCATCTTTTGGTCCACGCGATACGAGAGCAGTCGCTCGCAGGCTTCTGTCTTCACCTCCATGACACCAGTTTCCTGTACCGTCGACATGAACATGACGGGCACCTGCTTGTCTTCCTGCAGCTTGGTGATTATAGCCTGACGCTCTGGCGGCATATCCTCCAAGGTTAATATGTCGATTTTGTTGATCGCCAGTATTAATGGCTTGTTGGTGAACAAAGGCTTTATGCTCTCAAACAGTTGCACCTGCTCCTCCAATGAGTGACCGCACTGCTCCGAAATGTCCATGAAATATAGGACGCAGGCACGCAAATGCGCCAAAGCTGTGATTGCCTGCATTTCAATGACATTGCGCTCCTCGAGCGGATGATCCAGAATGCCGGGTGTGTCGATCACTTGCCAGCGCAGATATTTGTAGTCTGTGTGTCCCACATACAGGGATTTGGTGGTGAACGCATATGGCTGCACCTCGACATCAGCACGTGTGATTTTGTTAATGAAGGACGACTTGCCGACATTGGGGAAGCCACAGATGATGATGGTGCGCGAGTAGGGATCGATGGTGGGCAGACGGGACAAGTGCTGACGCACCTGCTCCAGATACGTCAAGTTCGAGGCTTGGCGCTTCATGATTGTGGCCATGCGACCCAAGGCGGCCTTCTTCAGCTGCTTGCAGCGGTACAGCGAGTCACCGTACTTCAGCAGACGCACATAGTCCTTGGCCACACTGCAGCAATTAAAAAACATTTGAAATACGTTTTATGGTACAGTTACTAAGCTACTTACTTGTCCACCAAATGTCTCGCTGTATTCAGTTGACCCAGCGCCAGTTTGTAATGGTCCTTGTCGTAGAGCACATTCATTAAATCCGCATAGAACGGATGCACATCGTCCAGCTTGGGAAAGTCCTGAATGATCTGCGAGAGACGATCGTGGAAGTTCTGTTGGGTGTACTTCACTTTGCGCGTGTAAAACGCACGAATTCGCGAGATTTTGTAGCCTTTGTGCACGACTGTCGGCGTCTTGCGCTGTGTCTTCGACAGCATAATGTCGATGAAGTCCTAAGAGATAACAAACATATAAAATAGAGTCATTATTATATTTGTACTGCGCATTTTGTAAACAGAACCACGAGGTTATGTCCGGCATGGAATGGGTGCTCCACGGGACATAAACAACAATAACAAGTTGTTTTGTGCTTACCTTTGCTGGCGGAACCACCATTATCTTTTTAAAGTTGTACAAACTCATTTTTGTAGCGTTTTATTTATTTTCCACGCGAATTAAAGGAAAATAAATGGGAATCAGCAGCAATAACACCACGCGGTGCCTGCAATAGATTCCAAAAAGAGTGCTGCCAGTGTGACCACAGCTTAAATATCATATTTCGTGCTACAAATATACCAAAAGCAATTAACTTGTTCAATTGAACTAGCTTATGAACTTAATATAAATTTAATAAATAACTTGTTTTAGAATATAATTAAATTGCATTGTTTGCATTCAAAACAGAAAAAACAAACATTTTATTTTTCAGTGATATAGATGTTTTGTACCCCTGGTTTAAGAATATTTGGTATATTTTCAGATTAACGACTGCGGTCACTCTGGCAAAATCATAACATAAAACAAGTTCAAGCTTTGAATGAGTTTATGCTGTTAATTGTTGTGAATATTAAATATTATTATTTTTGGAATACACTTTACTCGTACCACAGCGAGCATTTGTCCAAATTGCTTGCTCGCACTCGCTAAAGTGCGATATGCCATCTCGGTTAAGGCCAAGTACAGATGATTTGTTGTCATCAACGCTGAGTGCGCAATTCTCATGGATTATTGTTAATTTTAGGAGAATTCCCTTCCGGCTGAAAAATGCTTAGCAAAAGCAGCACAAAACCCTTCAAGTGCGAGCAATGCCACTATTCGTCCAAGCGCTCCTTCGACCTGCGACGCCACATGCAACGCCACACAAAAGTGAAGCCCATCGAAGGAACCGTATACAAGTGCAGCGAATGCTCGTTTACCACCAAATGGAAGCGCAACATGGGACGTCATATGCATACCCACAACAAGAGGTCACCAGTTGATGAGGAGGAGCCCTGCGAGGAGTTCCTTGTGGAATTGGTTGAGCCATCGGAGGCAGAGTGGATGGAGGAGGATGGTGACGAAACTGAAGATCGCAGCCAAGAGGCGACATCAACTGAAATAACGATGAAACTGTTTGTGTGTGCACAATGTCATTACACGTCCAATCGGGCATTCGACCTGAGACGCCACGAGCAGACTCATACCAGAGAAAAGATCGTAGAAGGCACCGCATTTGAATGCTTAAAGTGTCAATTTAAAACCAAGTGGAAGCGCAATATTGAGCGACACGTAAGATTAAGGCATGTGGAAGTCAGTAACGAATGTGATGCTGAGGAATTGGATGAGCAGTCATCCGAAGAGTTCGTAGTCGAATTGATGAATACAGATGACGTAGACGATCAAGTTTGTTCTGATAACTCAGATTCACTGCCAACTACTTTGAAGTCTACCTCGCCAACGCCCGAGTATGAGATCGCTGAATATCCGCAGCCAACAAGTCCGGCAGAAAGACCGGTATCAAATGGAGAGAAACGCTTTAAGTGTGCACAGTGTCACTATGAATCCAAACGAGCCTTCGATTTGCGGCGACACGAAAGGAGGCACGCGAAAGTAAAAGTTGTCGACGGCACAGCAGTGAAATGTCCCGAGTGCTCGTTCGTAACGAAATGGAAACGCAACATGAAGCGTCACATGCAACAGCACAAAACACGAGCAGTTTCGTCGCAGCAAACGACTTGGGAGGAAAAAGAAACATTGGTGGAATTAGTTGAAGAGGAGTTGGACTCGGAAATCGAAACTTATTCCCTTACAATTGAGCCCACCACAAAATCAGACTTGGTGGACCCGGATCAAATAGACAGGGAATTGGTCTCGCCTTTGTTCGAGCTGTTGGAGTCGGATGATGACGATCGAGATGCCAATGTGCTTCCCTCCCATTGGACGGCAGTTCAGGGATGACGCGTATGATGGATGCTATTTAATTTACCACTAATGTTATTTTAATGAAAATAACGGCCTCTAATTGTTATTAAAGATTTGGATTCTAAAAGTATAAATGTATTTGTAACAGTTTAAATAAATGTAATTAATTTTAAAACAAAATGAAGTATGTTAAACAACAAAAAATTATTTCAAACGCATGTGCATCGATAATTGCGTAACATGGCAAGTATATCGATTTTGATTTATTATCGATAAGTAGCTGAGTATAGATTATCATTGGTCCATCAGTATGAAGCTTATAAAAATTACAGTATTTATATTTTTTGTACATTCTGGCATTCAATTTGTTCTCATTTATCAATTCCCATTACAAAAGTTTTCGTATGGGAAAATTAACATAGATAGTTTTGCATTTTCTCATAAGTCGAGAAATTTCAGTTCAAGTAATACTGAATACAGTGTTACCAAGCCATTTTGATATCTCAAGAAAATATAGGAGATTTTCGCATTCGACTTGTGGTCACACTGGTTCAATTCATCACTAGTTTCGATGTTTTTTACGTAGACAAACCTTGCGGAATTGTTGCTTAAATTCGCTTAAAGTTAATACAAATCGGCTCGACCGCGCACAATTTCAATTTCAAAGCAACCAAAACAAATTCGCTAAGATGGCCGACGACTGGGGTAAGTGCACGTGTGTGCGTCATCAAAAATAACGTGGGCGCTGCGCATGTGGCGCTCGATGCCCGTTGCTTCCCCTGTCCCTTGCACCCTCCGTTCGACGGACAAGAAAGGAGACTTTGTGAGCGATGGCAACGTGCAGCAACCTTGATATATATGTTGTATATTTATAGCAATGTGAGTGTCATATATGTATGGATATTAACCAAACATTTGTTTCTCATGATTTGGCAGAATCCGCCGCCGACAGTGAACTCGTCATAAGTCCGAATACAATCAACAATATAAACAAGTGGGAGGGCGAGGACGACGACGAGGATGTAAAGGTGCGTATACTAAATATATACATAAAACGGCAATTTACATATGGTAAACGGCAGCAAGCGTTTAACCACTTGATTGCAACTTCGCCTGCTTGGCAATCGAAACTTGTTTCGACTGCTGCTTTTGTTGTCTAGATTTCACTTTCATAATGCTGTCCACGTGGTCACTTTGTGATTGCACTTTTGTTGATTGATTGTGATTCATTTTCTCTTCGCTCTGTTTAGGAGAGTTGGGAGGATGAGGAGGAGAAGAAGGACGAGGAGAAGCCCACTGCGAAAACAGAAGTGCCAGTCAAAACTAAACCCAACAAGGCGCTCAAAGCTAAGTTGCAAGAACAAGAGGTGAGTTTATTAGTTACATTTTCTATTTTGATAGATTTTTACAATTCAAATTCATGTTTAGCGGTTGAACGAGGAGGAGGAGAGGAAACGTCTAGAGAACTTGACACCCGAAGAGAAATTGGCAGAGAAACTACGACTTCAGAAAATCCAGGAGGAATCCGATCTGAAGAGTGCCCTGGAGACGTTCGGCGTGACGAGTATAGGCGGCGGCCTCGACGCCTTCAATCCGCAAAGTAAAGAGGAGTTCAAGGAGTTCGGTGCTTCGATCAGCTGGAAGGTTGCACAGTACCGTGAATCGCCCCACTTTCCACAATTTGTCGAGGATCTGGTGCGCAGCTTATGCGTGAACTGTAAGTGATCATTGCGGAAACTGCTAATCATTGTAATCTAATGCTTCTCTATCTCTCTAGTGAGTGCTGCTGACATTAAGAAGGTCAAGATGAGCGTGGAAAGCTTACACTCGGAAAAACTGAAAATGGAGAAGGCCACTTCCAAGAAGCCAGCTGCCAAGGGCAAGGGAAAAGTATCCTTGCGCACAGAAAACGATGTGAGTATCATTGCAAATCTGTTATCTAATGATCCATTTCATTGAATCATTCATTCTTTGTAGGATATTGATGGCTACCAAAAGTATGGCAATGATTTTACCGACGATTACGATGATTTCATGTGAATAGGATCAATAGTTACAAAGAACACATGCATATATCTGATTATTGAATATACATATATACATATAGTTGCTTGTTGAAGTGAAAGAGACATTTCTTCTTGTTAAAGAGAGCGCGCAGGAATTTGAAACCTTTTTGTTGATTAAAAAGCTGAATATAGCGCCATATTAATATAAATATATGTACATATATGTGTATACATATATATTTGTATTTGTATGACAGCACACACACCATTGCATGATTGTAAAATATATATAATAGAATAACTAAAGTCAAGTCAAGCAAGCAATCAAGAAACCTCAACGAACATTTTTCAGATTACAGAATACTAAATAATTAGGTACATGAACGGCTTCTTGTAAATTCTCTTTTGTATAATACTACTATAAAGCGATATTAAAACAAGCTCAATTGACATTATTTACTTATTCGAACAAATTTGGGTTTTATTTCATCACAAATGTAATTTTAAAACTCATCGATAGATGCGCGCATGTGACGTCATTAATCGTGTGTGTGACCTTAGTTTGAAACTCATTGAATGCAACTCTGTTGCGATCAGTGTGACCAGCTGATTGCGGTTACGCTACACGTGTGAATGTCGTTTGCCAAACATAAACAAACATGACCGATAAATTGAATAAATACCTAGCAGGTATAAAATAGTTTTAATTAAATTAATTGAGGAACAACATGAGAATTAGTTGACTTTTCAGAGACTGCGGTCGCCAGCTCCGAGGACGAAGCCGATATAGATGATAATGACACTTGTAGCGCTCATGAATTGTCCGCCAAATTCCGCTTTCATTACCCCCAAGACGAAGAGTCGCTCTCACTGAAGCGGGACTACGTATTGGGTTTGTGTGCCGACAACGGATTTACACGCATTGCAGCGGGTCTCTCCAACACCTCAGTCAAGATCTACGACCTCAATGCGTCCGGATTGCTGGCTGCTGCTCATGGCGAGCGAGTGCCGTCCGTGGAGAGCTTGGATAATGTGGTCACCATCTGTGGCGTTCGATTTCTCGACGAGAGCCCCAACAGTTTGCTGGTGGGCACCACAAATGGCCTGGTGCGTCTTCTAGACTTGCGTGCCAAAGGCGTGCAGGCTCAGTTTGAGTTCAAAAGTGATGCAGAAGTTCAAAATGGACTGCCGCCAGTGCCCAAGACGATATCTTGCTTTGATCGCAATGCAAACAGTCGCATCATTTGCTGTGGCACCGAGCAGCACATGGGCAATGCCTATATGGTCTTCTATGATGTGCGAGAACGGAAGCAACTTGGCGTTTATCAGGAGAGTCACGATGATGATGTGACTTCTGTGCTGTTTCACGCAAGCAATCCGGATTTCTTGTGCTCGGGCAGCACAGATGGCTTGATAAATGTGTTTGACATTAAGCAGAGCGATGAAGACGATGCACTGTTGAATACAATCAATACAGAGAGCAGTGTGCATCGACTGAACTGGCATCGCAATGAAAAAGGACAAGACTTGATCTCGTGCATAACACACACCAATGATTTCATGAGCTACGAGTGCCAAGAAGGCGACGAGGTGATGTCCTTTGGTCGCTCGAAAATTACAGCAGGCATTCTGCGCAAAAATGCTGCGAATTTCAATTTAATCAATGCCCACAATCAGCCGGATGGTAGTATCTTTCTGCTCGCCGGCACCAACCATAATCGAGGGTGAGTTTTTAGTATATTAACAAAAAGTCTCAACTAAATAAACTTCTTTTTCTACAGGGAGGTGCTGCGATCGGTGAGTGTGCCCGCTAGAAAAACGATGGTGCCGCTTACAAACTTTGTGGGCAATAAGCAAATTGTGCGCGACAGTCTGTACGATGCCAGGAATAATCTGCTGGTCACTGGTGGAGAAAGTGGCGTCATTACCGTCTGGACTTCTGATAGCAACAGCAATAGAACCAGCAGCAACTTGAAGAGTAAATCAAAGGCGGCTAAGACGCACAAGAAAAATCCATACTAATGACAATTTTATAAAATAAAGATTTGTTTGTATTACTTAAATTGTCATCAAATTTCATTTAGCTTGTGGGTTTTCAAATTGCGCGCTCTATTCTGCTGGCGTTGCCAGATGTCAAAGGCAGTTTCTTCATGTACCACAGAGCTGCCACACTATTCAAATTCATAAGTGCTCACTGACACTTGCTCGTTTTTACGAGACTAAAATATGCGATCTAAAACGTAAGTGTGCTTACGTTCCGCAGCGAGCGCATACACTAGGGAATAGCAGCGAGGTTTTGGGGTGGTTCCCCTACCACACAATATTTGGATATTTTCAGAATCATAAAAAATCGATGCAATAGACTTCTTTAGAATGTCGAAAATAAAAGTCTTTCCATCACAGCTAAACCACTTCCGAAACTGAGATGCATTTCCATTTTACTTAATTTGGTGTTAAGCTGCTGTAATGGAAATATATGTATGTACTCTGCACCCACAGTCAGAAATGATGCGACCATTTGCAGCCACAGCAAGCTCTGCTGGGTAAAAAATTAGCACATCCTTAACGCACACAGCGCACATCCTCAGAATGATAATTTCTGGCATTCTGTTTTGTCTGTCTGCTTGTTATCATGCGCTTGCCTTTTGGCATGTAGGCCAATTAGTGCTGCAGGAGGCATCCCGAATGCGTGCCCACAAATCGTCTAATCCACTGCCACTGGCCGACGCGGAACGGGACGAGACGGGACGGGACTAAATGTTGACAAATACAACACCTACGATACAAATAAAATTGCTACAGAAGTCCCACCTAAAACGTAGCATCGAAAGGCCTAAGCGGAACGACTTAATTTTCACAAATTTACGCCAAGCCCAAAACCCAACAGCAATTGCAATTGCAACTGCAACTGCAACTGTGGCTGCTTCGCAACCGTTGCCGCCACCGTTGCATTTGCTCCTGCGGCGCACACAAGAGATCGAGCCCAGGCTCTCACTCTGCCTGTGTCTTTGGCTCTGCTTTTGGCTCTCACTCAAACCGCTACTCACCGTGGCTAATTGCTCATGAATAAATTGTAGTGTAAAGAATTCCATCGAAAATGCAAGAAGCGAAGACCAAACACCGAGTTCATCTCCCAGTCAGAGACGCTCAACCAAAATATTATGGTGTTCCCTGCTGTTTGCGCACAGTCAGCGCGAATTTGCTGCGGTAAGTCGATGCTGTTTTTGGGTCTGTCTCTCTAGATAGATATGTACGTAGATATGTACTCGTAAGTTATGTTGCCATGTCTTGTTGCCTTTGGCGGCGATCTGCTGTCGTCGGTTTGTTGGTTTGTTGTTCTGTGATTTGACATGTTTGTTAGCAGGGCGCTTGACCCTGAAATTGTGTTCCACTTTGATGTGATTCGTCAATGCGGTGGACTACCGGCTACCGAAGACTCGTCTCGTCTTCTCGGTCGCCTCCGAGATTCCCAGCTGAGTTTGTTGGCGAATCTGTCCCGGGCCGTCGCCTTGTTTGTTCTCCTGTTTTGCTGGAGTGCCATTCGTCAGGCTCGGCATGGCAGCCCCCTGTGGGTGCGCATACCGCAATACGCCGTATTTATAGTAAACGTAGCCGATCGATTGCCATGTTTTTGCGGTTCCCCTCGGCCATATCAAGGACACATGGTGGTTGGCCAAGCCGCCGCAGCAGCACTTTAAATGCAGCTCAAATAATGCTGACTACGTTCCAAGGCTATTCAATTTATTTTGTATTTAACATTTTAAATTATGCAAATATATTTTATTGAGCTATTGATTTGTAAAGAGTCAAAATGCTTAGAGTTGTTTGATTTTTAAATTCCCTAAATATTGCATTAGCCTTGGCGAAAAAGATATGCCACTATAACTGAAGAGTCAATAAAACTGCGTTGAATCGAATAGTTATTTTGTACCCTCATTTAATTGACGTTGCTTTCAAATTCAGTATTTAAAATGAATGTTCTATAATTATTATTGCATTAAGTTCAAGTTTAGTTGGAGATAATCAATTTAAAGTTGTTTATTTTCTTACTCATTAATTTCCAATATTTTGGTTAAGCTTCAAAATCTCCATCTAAACTTCAATTGCTGTGTCTTAAAGACAAATAATTTGGGAAAGCATTTTATTGAACTCAAATCTATTTAAAGGAGGAAAAAAATAAACCAATTTGTATGTTGTTGTTTAACTTATGCTTTAAAATTAATACATCTACCTATTTATTGATTGGAATGCCTTATGTGGTGACTTTACACGTCAATAAATTTATTTAAAAATTGGAATCGAATTACTACGGACTGTCTACATTAAATATTTACACAGTCAGAAATGTATTACTATGTGTATTGTCTAAAAACATTGAGCGTACAAGCTCCAAGAGCTATCGACGGAATAAGTTAAATTAAAATAAAAATAATAAAGAATAAACTTATCATAATTGAAATTTAAAAATGATCAATTATAAATTCAGGAGTAATGCAAACGATATTAAATGCACTACGGGAAAACCCATCCGAGTGTTAGTCATTAGTTATTTTATTTTGGTTTACGGTGAGATATATGTTAAATAGTTCTATCTAAAATGAAGAAATAAATCTGCTTTTTATAGTTAATTGATTACATTTAAAATACGTAGCATTTGATAAAGTTTCCTTTACATTATATTTATTTTCAGTCATCTTAGATGAATCGATAAAAATCTATAACAAATTTGTTTTATATTTCCAATTTTTGTACAATTCATGATTTTTGTTACGCATATTATAAATTATACAATTTTGAATCGATCGTTTGATAACTCTGCCTTTTCGCAGGTACTCGACAGAAGTACTCGAATTATTTGCGGCGTTTCATTGAGACCGTCGTCGCAGTGTTGTCTCTTTTTGTGGCCCTAAAAAAAAGAAACCGCTAATCATGGCACGATGGTCGGCACACAATATCCGACAATGGCTCACCTAATTATTTGTCTCAATTGTAACGCGGCTCGTGGTTCGCTCTGCTCATTTTTTTTGTTCGCCAACGGCACTCGACAAAAAGCGAGCCAATTTTTAAATGATTTCGTTTCTCTTTTTATGAGTTTTTCACGTTTTTCCAGTGTCCGCTGTCCACAGTCCACAGTCCGCAGTCCACTGGCCGCTGCTGCTCTACAAACGTCCTAATTACGGCAGTTATTTGTTTGTAAATCCTTGTCGCAGCCTCGAGAGTCCTGGGTCGTTTTTATTGCGCGCTCGCATTTCCACTAAAAATTGTGTCATTTTTTGTTCTCGGAGCCAGGATGCAGGACGCGTTGTTTGCCTTTAGGTAGACGCGCCTTTTTATTGGTCCACCTTCGGCGAAAATTGCTACGCGACCGCAGTCCTGCAGAGCAGTCCCCTCCAGTGGATGTGACCTGCAAGAGACTGAAGGAAATGAAAATCGAAAATCATAAAAATTGAATTATGCAAACAGAAGGGAATCGAATATATTTTAAACTCCAAAGTTGTCGAAATTTGAATCTCCTCCATCGCTTGTTTATTGATTAATTCAGCTAAGTTTCGAGGTGATTCTTTTAATGTTCATTTATTGGCCGCAATTTAAAAAATACAACAAAATAAAAAAGAAAAATGTGTGGGTCGTTTTCGTCCTGGTCCCGTTTCGCATTGTTTGTGGCAAGGAGAAAGAGAGAATTTTTGAAAATTTATGGCACGTTCGTTTTGGTCCCGTTTCGCATTGTTTGTGGCAAAGAAATTGTCTCAAAAATATTATGGTATATGCAGATTTTTATGGACGGCGAAGGTTCGAGGAAAAACGGGCCGTGTCCTGTCGTGCATTCCGAGGACCGTATTAGGAAAGTAGATCAAACTTTTTTGTTTCCATTGTGCATTTTTTCGCTGCGCTAGTTTTTTTCCCCGAACATGAACAACGCCGACTGCTCTAATTTTTTAATTCTTCACGGGTTTTTATGGCCGCCGGAAAAACAGTGGAAAAGACGCAAAAGACGCTCACACAGAACTATTTTCTACAACTATACAAGGTTACTCAGTACCATTTATCGCCACAGGCTCTACTTACCTGTTAATTGTGCCCATAATTCAGTCCACATTCCGGATACGTTTTTAACAGGACTTGCATCTCAGCAGTTCCTCTCAGTTTCCTCCAGATAGCAGTACCATACATATTTTTATTAGGGCGTGCCCATCCCATCTACTCTGTATATTTTCTAGCACTGGGATTGTAAATCTCTAGGAACTGAGAATGAATTCGGTTCAAAACATAGCACGTTGGTGAAAAAATAAATGCAAGATTACTATTTGTTATTAAAATCTTTTAGTATTGCTTAGATATGGATTGATAACATTAAGGAATTTCATAATTCAATTATTCAGCCAAGCTTAAAAAGTTAATTTTGCGAAAAATTATTAAAAAATAAATCACATTAAAAAATTATATTATTATTAGATGTTTAATTTTAAAATTTTCATTGTTCTGTCATTTAAAATGAATGAACAATTCTGTTGTTTTTTTTATCAAATCAAATATTGTTTTTTATTTTTTCTAAAACTGTTGTCTTTAATTGAATTGCATACATTTACATTTGAATGTTAAGTGCATTCTTTTTCATGGTCATAGTAACAATTAAGCTTTTTTTATGTTAAAATAAAAACCATTGTTCTATATTGCTGTAAGTAATTTATTTAGGGACTCAATTTATGAAAACTAAATAGCCAAAAAATATGTGGTGTATTCCAACACTATAAGGTAGCTCGAACTTTAAAGCTAACAAAAAAGTCAACCTGAACTATATGGCTTTAATGCTCCTAATTAAGATACAGCTGCCTATTTCTGTTTACTTTTTCTAAGAAATTTCAAATTTTCAAGTAAAGCAGAAATTTCCAACGAATGGTAAGTTTTTTGAGCAACGCTGAGTTATTCGATCTGCATATTCTTTTTTAAATATTTCAAAGTACAACAATTTGTGATGTAAGTAATGCAAGATATTTAAGTGTATTACAATTTTTATATGAACTTAAAAAAAAATAAAAAATAATTCATTCATAAACTTATATATATTTTTTTTAATGTAGATATTCTTGTATTTACCATATTTTAATTTTAAGAATTTGTTGTAGATCTATCCAGCGACACCTCGAATCACAATCAAGGTCTGGTAATTATATTTAAAATATGACTTTACATATTAAAAAACGAAAGAAAATTGTTTATTATGATTTCTCCAAACAAAATTGTAAATAAAATCATTTTCTTTTAATCTGATTTTTTTGTTAACTCATGATTTTCATTACTTAATATTATCGTTTATCGGATTATGAGTGCTAATTTGGTTTCCAGATAATCGCAATATGCTATTGTATTTGCCAATGCTTTTATTCGGATTGCATGGATGGAAATAGGCATTTCCATTCTATATTGTTTATATATGTAAGAGTGTGTGTGTGTGTGTGTGTGTGTGTACTTCCCATAATCAGCATAATCAGCGAGATCGGCGCTTTGTGAGTGCAAAATGCCAATAAAAGAGCAAAGGAGGAGCAACAACAAGCATAAAGAGGCTTCCAAGTATTGAGGTTTAGGCCCAGCCGATGATGCCGAAAGTGTTCAGCGCGAATGACGGATGACAATGGTCGGTGATCGGGTAGGGTCAGCAGTGGTCAGGTACACGGCCAGGACACAGGGATAGGATGCGAGTATCTACACTTTCGCTCGGCCCGGCCTGGCGCGAACTGAAGTGAAAGGTTGAAAGGTTGAAGGTGCTGGCTGTCAGCCATAAAGGGTATTTACTGTCGCTGCCGCAGTGTCGCGTTTATTTGCCTTTGGCCCAAAAGGTTGCTCATTCTGCCGGACAACGGACAGTGGACAGCGGACAGTGTTCCGCGGGTTGAGACAAAAGCGCATGAATGCACAATAGGCAAGGTTGTGGGTAGGGTTCGATGCAGTGGGCAAGGCTTGGGCTTGGACAGCGACATCGACGAGTCGAGTTGAGTAGAGTCCTGGACAGAGCTGAGAGCTGAGCGTAGGTAGCACACTCGACGAGTTAATGCAAATTGCCGCGCAATATAACCCAATAATTTTAACTAACTCACAAAATGCAGAGCAAACACAAACTCGCACAACTGCGAGAGTTACTTAGTAATGCATAACAATGAGAGACTCTGAAGCGAAGGGACTCTGCATTCCAAGGGTATTCGGCATTGACTGGAAAACGAATCCTGTGCGTTAATCCGTTTGCCATCAGCGACATTATTAGTCAATTTTCGTGTTTAAAATTGTGCATTTCCATTTTCACTTTCGTTCCGACGAGTTAGATTTTATTGCAGCATCTTGAACAATCAGCTCAGCTCGTTGGATGTTCAGATGCTTAGATGTGGACACATGCTGTGCCGTCATTGCTCTAGTTGCTCTCTGGCGATTTAGGCGGAATTTGACTCGCTGACCGGGTTACCTTCGACTTCGACTCCTACTCCGACTTCGACTTCAATTTAACTTTCAACTCTGCTCGACTCCTTTATCGACTCCTTCCATCCACCATCACGTCGGAGTTTCCGCAGGCCGCAGTTTGTTTATTTGTTTGTTTTGTGGATTAGCGGCCCAACACGGGGCTTGACTCGAACTCTGGTCCGAACGGCTTTATTCGCTGATCCCCGCGCATTTTCATTAGAAACCCATAAAACACATAATGACACATACTGTGTAATTAGCGGATTTCGAATTTGGGTTAATTTTTTGTGCACCAGCTTAATGCTAAGCCGCAGCTCAAGACATCGCGAAATCCCAAACTAAACCCTCACACCTTTATCGCCCAGGTAGCAAACTATTTGCGCATTGATAGCTTACGCAAGCCCAATTCGGAGGTACTTCAACCCAAGCAGCCCCTTTGCTCTTCCATATACACTCCATATCTCACTCCCTCGCCCTCTCGCCCGGCTGCCAACAGCTCTCTGGGTACAGTTGCGCCTTTAGGCAACATGATTATATCATCATAATAAATGTTTGCCGCAACTAAACTAAAACTTTTCAAATTAAGTTTCAACAACTGCGCCCCCAAAAGTATTTCATTGTTTATGCACGAGACTCTCTCTGTGTGTATGTGTGTGTGTGTGTGTGTATGTGTGTATAGTAGTATATTTTGGGGTGGTCTCTGTGGGCGTTGTCCAAGCTTTTGCTTTATTTGCCCAGATAAACTTCATTTACTGTTAAAGCTACGACGCTCGCTCAACCTCATTCATCCACTCGCCCTTTCCCTTTCCCTCTTGCGCTGCTACGTGGCGCAAGTGTGAGACCGTTAAACGTGCGGCATAATATTAAGACTTCATAAAAGAGCAAATAATTTGGCTGGCTGCGACGTCGACGTCGACGTCGCATATCGATCGAGCTGGCATCCACCGAGAAAAAAAGGCAAGTGGGGGAAGAGGAGGGGAGGGGGAAATGAGAGAGAGCAGTGGCGCTCGTTCTCCGTCTCGGTCTGTGCATTATGCCATATCATTCTTTTGCCTGATGAAGCCGATAAAATCCCATTATTATGGGGGCCACTCCCGTCTCGCTCGCACCCACGGCGCTGTCTGCTTGCGGGCAAGCGAAACAAAAGATTCGCTCATACGCTATGAATATATGAAATCGCAGTCGACTGCCGACGCCGACACCGACACCGACTCTCCACTCTCAGAGAGAGTCTCTTTCTCTCGCTCTCTCTGTGGTGCTCCATGATAACTTGATTATGGATAGCAGCGGCAAACTCTGCACTTGGACCACCGACAGGCTTCGCATTATCACGCTTCGCTTGCGCTTTTTCCATTCTCTCGTCCTCCTCGCAGTTCTCGCTGCTGCCTCTTTTTTTATGTCGCATTGTTCCGGCATCGTAATTGCCTTCATCGTCGCATAATTGTCAGCCAGCAGCAGCTTCAGCAGCATCAGCAGCATCAGCAGCACCACAACATTAGCAGCATCGTTCATTGCACTGCACGCAGCAGGCAGAGCGAAGCAACAGCATGTGCGAGGCGCGCACATAGCGCCGTCTCGCTCTCGCGCATCTAACGACGCGCTCATTGGGCGTTCGACTGCCTGCGGCGGCCATTGCTCGATGGCGTGGTATAAAAGAGGGCCGGGGTTGCTGAGAGCGACACACTTGAGCTGTAACCATCGCAGAGTCAACATCTCGTCTAACGTCTCATTCGATCATTAGCACGTCTCGCACTGCCATCGCAAGTCGACAATTAAGTTGAAACCGAACTGATTTTCTGAGCATCACACACAACACCCAACAAATATGCACGGATACCGCACATACAACATGGAGAGCCATCATCACGATAGCAACGCCGTCGACCAGAAGCCGCTGGTCGTCGACTTGATTTCCACACAATACGGCAAACCTCAAACGCCGCCGCCTTCCCCAAATGGTAAGTACCAAAAACAAAAACGAGTGAATTTTGCAATTTGGCTAACCAACTATTTTTCCCCTCTTTCTCAAATTTGCAGAGTGCCTGTCTAGTCCGGACAACTCACTGAACGGCAGCCGCAACTCCGAGATTCCCGCTGATCCGTCGGTTCGCCGCTACCGAACCGCCTTTACACGTGATCAGCTGGCGCGTCTCGAGAAGGAGTTCTACAAGGAGAACTACGTGTCGCGTCCCCGTCGCTGCGAACTGGCCGCCCAACTCAACCTGCCCGAGTCGACCATCAAGGTGTGGTTCCAGAACCGTCGCATGAAGGACAAGCGCCAGCGCATCGCCGTCGCCTGGCCCTACGCCGCCGTCTACTCCGACCCCGCTTTCGCCGCTTCCATTCTGCAAGCCGCCGCCAACAGCGTGGGCATGCCCTATCCTCCCTACGCCCCAGCTGCCGCCGCCGCCGCCGCCGCTGCCGCCAATCCCATGCTGGCCACCGGCATGCCCACCATGCCGGTGCCCGGCCATGCGGCCTACGGCCAGTACCGCTACGCGCCCTACCACATTCCCGCTCGCCCCGCGCCGCCCGCTCCGCACATGCATCCGCATGCCCATCAGCATCCGCACCAGGCTGCCATGCAGGCGGCCGCCGCCATGAGCGCCGCCGCTCCCATGGGCTATCCGGCCGCCATGCTGGGCGCCGCTGCCGCCGCCATGCCGCCCAGCTACGTGGGCCAGCTGCAGGTGCCCAAGACACAGACGCCTCCGCTGGACCTGCAATCGTCGTCGTCGCCGCACTCCTCCACGCTGTCCCTGAGTCCCGTCGGCTCCGATCACACCAAGGTCTTCGACCGCAGTCTCAGTCCGCTGCGCAGCGTCGGCTCGCTGCTGCCGCCCGCCCCCAGCAGCACCATGACGACGACCAGCCCGCTGCCCGCTCCCGGTCTGCTGATGCCCAGCGCCAAGCGTCCAGCCTCGTCGATGTCGCCGCCGCCCGCAACCACAGTCATCGCCGAGCCCAAGCCGAAGCTCTTCAAGCCATACAAGACTGAGGCGTAGGCGCCTTCTCACCTCCCTTTGACCCCATGGATTGTACAAATTAGCGTTAATTGTTGATGCCCCTTCTCATTCTCAGTGTGTAGAATCACATTCAGTTGCAAGTTCCACGTTTATTTATCAGTTGTACAAATTTGTAATCTAGTTAATTTTAGTTAATCGTAATTAATTTTAAATCAATCAAAATAAAATCGCAAATATCGAAAAAACAACTTTGAAGAGTTCTCAATTCTTACCTGAGTTGCAGCTTCACTTTACCTGCCCTTTGATCCTCGCTGCGCATGTGGACAATTTTATGGGCCATGTGGAGAATTCCCTGTCGCAGGGAGCAGCAGCTGCAATCACGCGTTGACCTCGAGAGAAACTATGGCGAATTGAGCGGCACGCTTAGCTCTCGAGCAGTCGAGCGGCGATGTTGTGACCTTCGGCAGGATCATCCACTGGGCCACCCACAGGGGCGATCGATCGCCGGGGGTTTGGCACAAGCCAATGTCTTATTAATGCGATTAAAGCAGATCGAAGAGTCGACTTCGAATCGATTGTCACCCGCAGTCAACTGGCAATTGGCACACAGTGTGCGGTGTCCTTGCTGGCTTGCTGTGTCCTGTTTGCTTGCCTCCCTGCCACGCGTCAGGTTGCCTGTCAATGCGTATCAGTGTCCTCGTTCGTTGTCTAATTAATTGTTGTGTCCTGCCGTTCGGCAAATTGTCATAATTGAGAAATCATATGCGCAAGGACATTGGCATAACAAACAACTCGCTCTCTCTCCCACTCCCAGTCTTTCTCTGACTTTGCAACGTGAACAAATCAAATTTGGATTTAATTGCCGGGACCAAAACATGTGTTTCAAATTGTTCAATTGCCAGACGGGGTCCAAAGGGTGTCAATAGCATCCTGATAGCCCAAGCTCAACCCTTGGAATATAGATAAATTCAGAAGTGTGCGTGCCAGCTATCAAAACATGTTTTGACACTTGGCAGGCGAAGGGCATAAAAAATGGTCTGGCTCAAGGATATGCACCCCTTTCGACAACTGCGACTCCTGGGGGGATGCAGCTACCAGCATCGTGTGTATGAATCTCAGCCAAGTGGCAACATTTTATGATTTGATAATACAGATAGCAAGGACTCGACCCTGGGGAACTGCGTCCTTTTGCCCGGGCGAGTAAATTAAAAAAGGCCTACGCAACGGATGAGGGGGAAGTCACGGTGGCCAGGGAAGGGAAAACAACTCGATTAATTCGTGTTTAAGGGGTGTGAAACCTGGTTGCAGGTTGATAATTAATCATGTGGGGATTAACTTGCTTCAATTGCAGAAATAATCAGCAGGTTTATTGAAAAATTATGCATTGTAAAAAGGCTGATGCCGGAGAATGGCCGGAGAATTGCTGACATGGGGATTAGGAACAGAGAGCGAGAGCGTAAAACAGATGTAGCCGAGAGCTGTCATCATGTGGAACCAGCTGCGTAGTCGAGGGTTGACTCCAGTTGTAAAAGAGTTAACAGATTTCGAAAATAAATGCGGTATTATTATCAATTAGGCGGCTGTATCTAATTCGTCTCCAACTGCGATTCGATTCAATTCAATTCGGTTGGGTTTTATTGGGCCAATCAATGGCATTTGGCAGTGCGATGAATGGCAGCCACTTCATGAGAACTTCTCCCACAATTCTCGCACAACAAAACAATGCATAATTCAATAGCTCAAGGCTCGTCTCAAACCCAACATTTATGGAGTTCTGCCCCTGCCCCTGCCCCCGCCTTCCAATCTACCGACCGATGTACAAACAAAATTAAGTTTTATTGGTGCGCAGTCTCCGCGATGATGCGTGAGAGATGAGATGAGATGATGAGTGGAAATTGAGCGCAGCTGAGACTCCGCTTCCCCTGCCCTCCCAGTTGTGTGCCGTGTTTATGCCAAGGATTTGGGCGTCTCTTTTCAGTCTTCTCCGATTTCTTTTAATAGTGAATTAGCACCTCGCTCTGTCGGCCTGTGTTTGACTTGGCTTTATGGCCAACAGCCTGACTATTTCTCTGTCCGCCTCTCGGTCAACTGACTCGTTTCCCACTTTCCCACTGTCGTCGTCGTCGTCGGTCGGCTGCGGCATCGACTGCGGCACAAAAGGCAGCTTTTGTGTGTGTTGAGCCCAGGCACACCGCAATTTAGACATCCACCGTCCACAATACTACTCAGCTTTGCCCCTCTTTATGATGTACGAAATTCACACTAAGTGTCAATGAATATAAAGTGATCATGGCACAGTCACAGCCATAGACGCGAACTCAATCTCGCATCCAGAGGCGTTGCAGTGGACTGGGCTGCTACTTCAGATCGGCGGAGATCAGAGCCCCCGGGTGTTATACAACTGGCTCCATTCCCATGCCTCTGTCGCTAGATCAGTTGTTTCATTCACTTCCCGCATAATTGTCCACTGCAGAAGAGCTTAAAGCCCTAGCACTAGACTGCATGTCTTATGAGGCGACTTTGATTTTTAAGGGAATTTTGTGAAATGGCAAAATAATTATAATATAATAATGGTATAAGAAAATACAAAATAATTTTATTATTAAATATTTGTCAATTTAATTTTATTGGGAAACTAGTTATATTTATAATAATGTTAAGACAGAACACAACTTTAAAAATGAACATATTTATAATATTAATGATAAAGTCGAACTCAAAATTATTTTAAAATAAATCTCACTTAAAGTTCGATTTTTTAAATAAATAAATTTATACAAAACTACAAAATAAATGGCTATACTGTCTACTGTAATGATACATGTGGTTTAATGAAAATATAATGGATACATTAAATAAAGTAAAAAGTATGTAACTATTGTTGTAACCGACCAATATATCAATTATATTGTAAATACAAAAATTAAAATAAAAAATGTATGTTAAAATTATATGAGATGTTAAATAAATTATTTTTTATAATTTCATTCATTGCTATTTTCGTTTCTCCTTTTTTTGTTGAATTTTGTACATTTATACAATATATTATACAATTGTAATTTATATCTGTGAAATATATCAGCAAAGTTTGCTTAGAAAGGTAAAAATGTGTTGATTGTGTACATTATAGAAGTTGTATCTTTTGAAAATATTCAGCAGAAGAGTTTCTTTGAGTGAGACACAAAATTATTGATTGCAAGAGAGTAAATGAATGATTAAATAATTTAACTGCTCGCCTCGATTTTTTGTTGGTTAGTGTACGCTATATATTTTATGCAGATGCCAATTGCTTTTTTGGGGGCTTTTGCAATTGCTTGCGGTTTCTCCACACATACATAGGTCTAGGTGGACCCATCGCCATGAATAAACATCTTTGTAAAATGATGATGCCGGCGCACAAATAATTTCACACATTTGACGCATACACAGCACCCAGTCAATCAGTCCGTCAGTCAGTGCGTCAGTCAATTAGTCAATCAGTGAGGCAGCGGGGAAAAAGAGGGAAACTCGTTTGTCGTTTGTCGCTTGTCTGTTGGCTGTGAAACACGCATAAACCATGTCTATAGTCATTGTTATAACTTATAATAAGTTGGCAGAGAGGGGAAAGTCAAAAAGTCGGAGTCTGCTCTCTTGGCTGGCAGTTTGCCAATTTGCACGCTGTCCATTAACGGGCCATGCGCCGCTTATCTGGCGATTCTGTTGGTCTCATCATTTTCATGGATATTAACAACTGATAATCGCAACAATCGAAGCGCGGGGCCGACAACAACAAGCCAATTATAAACGGGGGCAGAAATGATGTCAGCCTCAGCCTCAGTCAATGCTAAACAGCAGTTTGCAGTTTTCCACATTTTCCACATTTTCACATTTCCATATGCGATTCGTTGCGGTTCGCATTAAATCGAATGCAATCGAGTAACAAGGGGGCAACGCATTAAGGATGCGTGATAAGCTTCAAGTAATTGCGATTGCAGTGCGGAATCACAACAAAAACCCAAATTGCCATCAAATCTGACCAGTCGAGAATAAAGCGAAATAAAAATCAATTGCTGTTGATGTATGCTGCGGCTGTCCAACTGAACTGAGGAGGGGACGAGGGTTCAGTTGGCCAGCTATAAATCTGTAGCTGAGATAATGAAACTAGAATGATTGCTGCAATCACTGGTGTGGCAAGTAGAGCCATTGTTGTAGTTGTTGTGGCAGCAAGACCGATGTCGTCAGGGAGTGGGATTGGAAGTGGGTCTCAACTGCTGTGGGTCTGGGCTGTGGCTGCTCACTCTCATTGCGCATGTCAGCGACTGGCGATAGATACATTGCACATGGCCGGAGCATACATAATGTACAAAGGGCCAGGACAGGACAGCACAGGACGATGACTACGGACTCGGACCTGACGCTGTTACCGATCCTGCGCATTTGAACGGTGTCAATTTTATTGCGGTTTGACTTTGCTGCCCGAGAAAAAAAAATAACAGAAAGTCAGCAAGGAAATGCCAATACTGAGCGTTGAATTCGCCTTCTGTTATTTTTTTTGCTGCCATGATTTACAGCACTCGTTTTTTTCGCGTTATTTTTTTAGGGCGTTAATGGCCATCGTAAAGCCGCAGTGGGCCCGACTTCTACACGACGACTTCGACTTGACTTCGTCGTTGACTTCCCAAATCTGATGTCTTTCGCGCACTGATTCTAAAAAATGAAATCAGTTTTTATGAATTCCAGCCAGTTTCCAGTTCCATCCCATCCAGACTTCTTCTAGCGCATTGTTGGCCAGCATTTTCATCTTGCCATTTCTTTTCTTCGACTTTTTTGAATGTGCGCCTTGCAGTTGGTCCGTTGCCTTTTTTACCTAGCTTTTATGGGCAAACAAATGGCAGCGATTATATTCGGTTTCGGTTTCGGCTCTGTTTTTTAGGCCATAAAAATTAGGTGGCATAAAAAAACTGCATTGGAATTCTAGTTCTAGTTTCAGATTTTTAGATTTTTAGGTTTTTAGGTTTTGCAGTGCAGATTTTTTTTTACATTTCGCGGAATTCGGAAGCGGAACAGCTCGAGAGATCCTTGACTGACCTTGTCGTGTTTCCACACGGATCTATTCATCAGCCAAAATTGACTCGCTGCGCTGCGCGAAATATTTTTTAGAACTGACTTTCGAAGTGGAAACGTCAATTGTGATCTGAGCTCATCATAAAAAAAGATCAACATCTTCGACGGCGAATGATTTTTTTATTATTGGCCTAAAAAAGTAAAACGCGAACAATGCAAATGGCCAAAAAGTCACAAGGATCACAACAACTGAACGACTGAACGACTAAGCGACGAGCTAAGGGCATATCCTGGCGATAAAAAGATCATCATTTACAAGGTTACAAATCCCAAAAGGAAGCAGGAAACAAAAAGTCACAGAAAGTAGGTTTGATTTTCTGTTAATATTTTTTTTACCGTATTTTTTACTACAATTTTTAAGTACTTGACAATTTTTCAAGTTTTTTATTAAATATCTTGTTATTAATAATTTTTTCATTATTTCGCTTAATGAATGTTTGCAAAATTTACTTTTACTTATGCAAATGAAACATATATGTAATCAATATCAATAACTTATGTTCAACACCTACTTTCTTTGTTTTTAACATTATAATTCAATTGTACATTAAATATTAGTGAATTAATTTTATTATTGATTTTCAATATTTATGTTTCATTTTTTGCATTTTACTAAAAAATTATTGAATATTGTAATACATTACTGTAAAGTATATTTTTTTTAATGTTTTCAATAATGAAAATTCATAACTTTTCTTGCAGAGAATAGCTTGTTTTAATTTTATTTTGTGTCTGTACAGATACAATGTCAATTATAAAATTATAATAAAATCAAAAATAACAAATAAATAATATCCGAGTAGATACATAATAATGCTGCAAATATTTATAATTATGTATTGAAAATTCTCTGTTTTTTTGCATATTGAATATGAACTTGTAATTCCCAAAGTAAAACTCCATGGCATTCCTTTTATTTCTTTGACTACCAATTTAAATGATTTCTTAGCAACCTCCAGCTGTCTAAATGTGCCACATTAGAACCTTATTCATTTGACATAGCTGAACGAGTTGAATTCTTATGCAGACTGAACAATTTGTACGAGGAAAACCGCAGGATGCAAATGCATAAATCGAACATCAAATGTGATGAGCCGACGCGAATTCCGTCGAAGAATCGAATCGAAGAGCGATTAGATGCAGTTTTTTTGAACTGCACCGACGCCGTCAACGACTCCGACACATGAGCATCCATAAATATCGTTCGAGCCGCATCCACATGCAAATTACGCAGATTAATTGAGGCAGCGGTCACGCCCATTAGGCCAACCAGTGGCCGCCGCCCTTCGTGACTGTTTTGCCTGTTACAAACAACAGCAGCAGCAGCAGCAGCAGCAATGACCTTCGACCTTTTACTGCTGTTGTTGGGCTGTCTTTTTTTCACAGGCAATTTGGCAGTTAGCTGTGAGATAGCCTGTGAGCTGTGGGCAGTTTTGTAAGTAGGCTGTGTCCTTTTTAGCACGCTAAAAATCGCGACATCTTAGCCAGAATTTGTAGCCGGATTAAGCATTTTACGATGCGCACATTTTCCGCTGCCAAACAATGCCAATAAAACGCTAAGCGCTTTACGCTAATCTCCTCGTTGCCTGTTGTAAATTGTAAATATATATGTATGTATCTGGATGCAGTGGGTGTATCTGTATCTATAGCGTGTGTGTTTTATTGATTCCGATTCCCCCAATCGGCGAACGCCAGCTGCCATTTAAATTGCCATTTAAAATGTCGCCCGGAACAGCGACCCAAAAATAGTATCTCATGGATGCGGATGCTTGACAATGCAATCAATTAGCATACAATTAAAAAATGCTTAAACAAGGAAATCAACTCGAGCCGCAGACAGCTAGCGATGCAGATACAGATACAGATACAGATACAGATGCATTCTAAGTGGCTGCAGATCAAAGCGACGACGACAACATAATTGCTGTTCACTTCACAGTTTTTTCCTTGGCCAGCGCAAACACTTAATGCTCCCTATGCAATATATGTATATTGCCGCACACATAAGTATCTCATCGAATTGTATCTTTTATGTGCTCTGCGGCTTGTTCGGTGGCCCTGTGGCGCCACAAGCTCCTTAATTGAGTTTTGAGTAGACTGCAGCATCCACTTGAACGCTCCCAGACTGCCGAACGGAAGTTCGAAGCCGTCGCAGGACACAAGCGTTTCCTGCTGCCGTCAATGCCCTTGACATCACCATCGACATCGACGTCAATTGTGTCGCTCTAATCCGTAAATATTTTCAACTCTTTGGCTCTAATCGCTGCCTCTAATCACTTCCGCGAAACGCATAATTGTGCCATTTGCTTTTGATACGCTGCAGCGCTGACCTGTGCACAGCATCAGAATCAGGAGCGGCAGCAGCGGCATCGTGTAGTTCCCCGATCGCCGGTCGCATACCGCAGCCAAGTGCCAAATCCTGGCTCAGACAATGGCCACAGAATGGACGACAAGTAGCGGCGAATTATCAATCCTATCATGCTTTTATGACACGGCCTCAGCACAACTCTTCCTCGAACTTCGATTTGCATGCGTGTGATTTTGCCCTTTGCCCTCTGTTGCACCCCTTCTAGGCGACGGCGCAACCCCGCGCTGATAATCCTTCTAAATGTTTGCATTAATTTCGAGGCGTGCACGGATTAGGGCGTCTTCAAAGGGCGTTACCCGCAGCCAGAAACCACCGAGCAGCGAGAGCACCGAGCACTGCTGACCTGCACCGACAGCAGCGGCCACGCCCTTTTTACAGTGTTTAATCCTTTCGCATTTGCGCTGACTTCTGGACTAAGTCTGCGCCTAATCCGGCCGAGAAGCAGGCCGGGCCAAAACGCTTTACGGGCCGAACGGGTTGCGCCTGCTACTAACGGGATTAACTCCGATTACTCCAGATGATCCGCAGAAGTCAATCGCTCAGCCGCTCGCAGCCTAATTGCAGGCAGCTCGAAGCTGCATCCAAAACTCCCAAAATCCAGCTGAATCTAATCCTGCCAACTCTGTTTATTTGTTTGTTTTCGTTTGTTTTGAGAATTGCTGGCAATTAAGTTGGCGATTTGCTGCGCCTATTTCTCAATCCGGGCGGAGACGTTGACGGGGGCGTGCGCAGCAAATCCTGCCCTGCCATGTCCTGTACCTGTCGTCCAGTTAGCGGCCAAGTCGAGTCAAGGACGAGCTCAGCCTAGTCAGAAGTCACTTTTTTAGGCGGAACTTCATTTATTTTTGCGTAGATTATGCGAGGATTATGCATTGATAGCGCGCAATTATGATGTCCTGGAAATGGCAGGAAAGAAAAACGGCAAGCGCATTTACGATTCACGCTAAATCCTTTCAGCACCCCTTTTGTCAGCTAAAAGATAAGTGACAAAAAGTCCTTGGAAGACAGCGTTTTCGTAGCTTGCGTAAAATTTCATAACCCTACGCGATGACGAAAGAGCTAAGCGTTCGCGGAAAACGCATCCTGCATTATGCGCATTATCCTTTTTACCTCTTGCCAATCCGTTGGCTAAAAAACAGCGCTGACTTCCCCGTAATTCGCCAGGTAAACCCTACAAAAAACCGACTCTCAATGTTTCGCAATAAACATGCAACGCCTCCGTCCGTCTTTCTGTCCGTCCGCTTATATAACGGGTTTCCGCAAGAGTTGTTTACGGCCGGGCATTATGAAAGTAGCCGGAAGATGAAAGGCTAACGTCTGTGCAGTGAATAGCCATTTTTAGTTTGTATTTTTAGCGTTAATTACTCCGTCCCTTAAATTGGCAACGTCGGCAACGGCAATTATAAACTGCGCAGATGTGGCGCATCCCGAGCAGAGGGGGGCGGGGAAGGGGAAGGTGTGGGCGATGTGATAAATGTGCGTGATTTGGAATGAATGCGCATCGATTAAAACCGCAAAGCAATCAATTTGCGCCTTTAACTCGACGCTACTCCAAATTGGCTCGTACACAACCAATTAATGTCAGAGCACCAGCAACAGCAACAGCAACAACCCCGGGAGCAAAACAATTACCTCAAACCTCGAGCACAGCGAGCACAGGGAGGCAAGTGGTGAGTAGGGGGTGTGTTTATTCCACACGATAAACTTGCAATAAAGTCAAACTGAGCCGTCTAATTGCTGTTAACTCGTCAGCGCTGCTAAATTGGCTGTTTGGGCTGCCAGCTCGCCAGTTGCTACCTTTTTTTGATTAAACGCCAGACGCCAACACCTGAATGGGAAGCCAACGGCGGAGGAGGGAGGACGGAGGAGGGAGAGCAGGGACGGAGGCAACGTTGCTCCGTGTGGCATCATCGTTGTTTGCATCATATACCGCAATGAATAAGTGCCTATAATTGTGACTTTTAGAGCATATTGTCGACGGCCATTTTTATGCAGCCACCACCCCAGGAAGCTCTCACCGACTGCCGCTAAACAGCAAGCAAAACAATCATCAAAGCTGTTTATGCGCTCAACTTTTGCGCTCTCTCTCTCTCTCTCTCTCTCGCTCTCTTGCGTTGGCGCAGAGTCACACTCAGACACAAGCTGAGACAGCCAATGGGCGCCCTCTGATTGGCTGATTGAATTGGAGCCATTGCTCGCTCCATTTTAGAGGCAGACACGCCCCCTTGCTGCTGTCGTTGCTGCTGCTGCCCCGACTGCTGCGTTGTGACGTCGCCACCGCTGCTAAGAGCTAATAAAGTAAAATTAAATAAAATGCTGCCATAATTGGCGTCGTTAATGCTAAAACCATGAATACTAAAAAGTTTTCATTTACTGCAGCTCTCAGCTGCGGCTCGCATAACAGTAAATTGCATTGAGCACTTGCGAGGCTAATAGCCAAAGTCAAAGTTTCAAGGGAGAAAATAACTTTATTTATTTAATGAAATCATTGCCCCTAAATTTCCATATTGCAAAAAAAAAGAGGGATTCATTCATATATTAAAGCATTAAACTTATTTAAGCTATTTTACGTAATGAACTGGGGTAACTAAAGTGTTTAAGTAATCATCAATAATGCTCAAATATTAAATGCATTATTAAAGTCTACATGTCGTTACGTACATACAACGTAAGATCACGTTACGTTTTAGAACATTAATAGATTTAACAGCAATCAGCTTCTGTACGTCACTCGGCCGGCCCTGCCACCATTTCAAATGAGATGGCAGCGCTGAAATATGGCCAGACTGTTTGTGAATAAATTTCAATGTGACCAGAGTGCAATCAGATACAAATTATTCAAAATCGATAACAAATCGAGATTTTTAAATAATCGATATATCTGATACTTCCGCCAACTAGCTATTCCTACAAAAATTAGGTAAGTACAAAATATTAATAGACATTAAGCAAATAATATTCCATAATGTTAGCAAGTGCAGTTTAAATTTGAGAACAAAATAAATTCTTGTACATTACAAGCTAAAAAATGAAGAACACGTATAGTGTCATATTGTGCAACCTTGGAACTCGAACTGAACCGTACATGAATTTTTTACAATTTATGTTTATGTCTTAATAAGGCTAAACAATAAGATATCATGATGCTGTTTATGTGGGGCTTTACTTACGTTAGTTTTAGTACAGAATCGAGAGTGCAAATAAAATAAATTTAAATATAGTTCCAATGTAGCGCTCATTTCGAAACCAACTGGTTCATTTGAACAGGCTAGATACTTCTAGTACATTTTGCGGTAAAATTTAGGAATACTGTCAACGCGGTATTTTTTTGTAGTTTCGTAGAAGCAAAATGGTATACTTTGGAATTGAATTTGTGGTCACGCTGGATTCGATACAACACTAGCGGACAGCACACTGTTCTTTTTCTGCGGAAAAAATAAATTTTTATTGCAGAATTAAGCGGCAATACAGGGAAAATATTCGGTTTGCGATTACAATGAACCGATTGTAACGCGTTCTGACTGTTCTTGACGCCAAACAATGCAGAAGTAGAACAAACAAAACGAGCGAATCAAACGAAAGAAGTGAAATAAAGTGCGGTAAAAAAAGTGAAATCCAAGTGCTGCTAAAAAGTCAATTTTCTATAATCAAAGCGTGTATTCAAAAATATCCAACAGTGCAATTAATTTATGTGACGAATTGTAGAAAAGGAAAACCAAAAAGTCGAGAGCATGGGAACGAAAGTGCAACAAAACGACGTCGCAGCACCAGCGGCAGCGGCAGAAGCGGCCGCCACCCACAGCAACGCCAACGCCACAACAACAACGACGACAACAACAACAGAAGCAGAGACAGCAACAACACCAACGCAAAAAGCGATGGAGCTGGAGCTGGAGTCGAGTACGCTGCCCACACATGCCACAACGATGGTTGCATCCACGTCCATTGCGCCAGCGCCGACGCCAGCGCCGCAAGTGCTAATCATTCCTGCCGCCCAGGCTTCCACAATGGCCACAAATGCCGCCAAAAAGATACGGCGCGCCTTCTCCATGCCACGCAATCCGTTTCGCTGGTCTCGAAAATTCAAGACGCTCGGCGCAGCTGCTGGCGTCGGCGTCGGCAGCGACATCAACGGTGACAGCAACAGCAGCAGCGCAGCCACAGGCCGAAGAGGCAGCGCTGTGTCGCTGAGCAGCTACAAGGCGACGTCTGACAAGGACACAATTGGCCACAACAGGGCGGCAACAATCGCAGTCACCACCACCAACAACAGCAACAACAACAGCAGCAGCAGCAACAACAACAACGGCAACAACAAACGTTCGAGCGGCCAAAATGCACGTGTGATGCGCCGTTCGTCCTTCAGGAAATTCATCAATCGTATTGCGCAGCATTTGAGCGCAACGGTGAATGTTGGCGTAAGTTCATGAAATGATTTTAACACGAAATAAGATTAAGTATTTACATTTGACAACACTGTTGGAACTATATTCTCATTGCACAAACAGTGTGTACACATTTCACTTTCTTTGTTCCTCGCACAACTACAAAACAGCAGCAGCATCTCCCTCTGATAAGGAAAAAAAGAGAGAGAGCAAGTGAGTGTGTGTGTGTGTGTGTCTGTCGAGTATTTATAAAAACAACGTTTGGTGTCGGCGTTATCGTTGCCTTTGTTTTGCTCTGCACTGCCGCCGCTTGTCTTTGTCTCTCGCTTGCACTTTGGTGCCAAAGTTTGAATATTTGATTGTATGTGAAGAGAGTACTTGGCATATGTAAATGCACGAATACACATACACACACATGTGTGTCCTGCATTGCGTGACGAATGTTGTTGTTGTTGTTTCTGTAACCCACGGGGCGGCATACGATGGCCAAATCGGCATTTGCCACGTTTCCATGTTCGTCTTCGCCTCACTGTTGTTGTGCTGAGTCATACATAAATGCGTGTTGATAACAGACGACAACGTATCAGCGTTCACAAATGAGACTTATTCGGTGTTGCTTTCTTTCACACTACGCCAAACAATCACACCGACAGCGAATGGGCGAGCGAGAGAGAGAGCAAGAGAGTATGTTAACTATGCTTTGCATTGTGGAATGTTTGAGAATAAGAAATTTGCATAGCGAGTGGGTTCAAATACATGCATAATATGTGAGTGTATGTGTGTGTGCAACGTTAATACATGTAGGTCAAATATCTTACGAAATATTTGCAAGAGTTTATGTAAAACTATAAACAGAATACTTTTGCTTTACGACTTCTCAGCATATGCCGTAAATAGAATTTTGGCTTTGTTTCTATCGCCAGCAATAAATAAACAATTATGTTGTAAGTAAGATTAAGCGACAAATTGAGTCTGCTCGACTCGTGTAAGGGAATTACCTCGATTAATTGCCTTATTTACTTTAACCTGGCTTAACCTTTTTATTTTTCTGATGATTAATCACTTCCAGAGAGAGTACGTAAAGTGCGACTTGCGACTTGTACTTTATATTTTTTGTTTTTTACAGAATTACCATGCGAACAGCTCATGGAAATTAATGTTATTTTTAACAATTGCCGTCTCATTATTATTTTTATAATTTTTTTGTTTTGTGGTGGGTGCCGTGGTGAATGATGAATTCTGTTGTAGGTGGAGTGAGCTGTGCTGTGAGCTGTGCTGTGATGCGGTGCGGTGGTGCTATTGTTTTGTGTCCAACAATTGTTCAAACAATTTGTGTAAATGTTGGCAACATTTGTTGGCCTGTTCGCGCTATAATAACAATAAACAAATAGACAAAACAGCAGCGACGACAACCTCAACTGAAACAACAACTGAATAACATATAAAACTATAGCACTGCACAAGAAGATAACAGCAACAGCGACGAAAACAGCAACAAAGCAAAAGACCAACAACGACAGCGACAAAAGTTTCAGGTCGTGCGCTGTTGGAGCGAAGCGGAGAAATAAAGTGCAGCTGAGCCAGACAATGGAGCCAGTCCTGAGTCGTTAGCTCCCTCTCTCTTTCGCGCTCTTGCTCTTGCTCTCTCTCTCTCTCTCTCTGTCTGACTCTTGGTGCGACGACTCCTCGTGGCAGTTTGACAAATGTGTGCCACGCTTTGTGTCACAGACGCCTGTGGGGCAGGAGAAATGGAGACAAGGCGAGCCAAGGCAGGCAAACAGCCTACAAAGAATGCGAAACTCTGGAGGCAAGTGCAGGGCGCAAATGACAGCGACAGACAGTTTAACAGCTTAAACTCGCCCCCTGCCCCTGCCCTCATCCTCATTCGCTGCTGAACTGAATTTGATCTAATAAGCGATGCATACGAATATAAATTCGAATGTGCGACAAGTATTTTAATATTCCATATGAAATTGTAGCTGCTGTTCATGTTGTTGTTAATGTTATTGTAAAGTATGTGTGTGTAAGTGTGTTGATTAATTATAGAGGGCAAGACCTTAGCCACTCTGATGACCTTTTACGCGCCTCGCATTCCTAACGATAGCACGGACGGACGGACGGACGGAACACTGGAAATACACAAAACTCGCAAACAATTTCAAATGCACGAAATGGCAACAGCAGCAACAACAACAACGAATTGAATTGAGTTGAATCGAGACGACTTCAATGAAAACGACAGCGAAAAATGTGTTTTTGTTGTTTTGTTATTGTTATGGCCGCCTGCTGTAACTGTACAGTTACTTGATTGTTATGCTAACGTTTTTTTAAGCAACAGCTTCACTCGCCAGCTGACAGCTTAGGCCTCGTTGTCATTGGCCAACTTTTCGGCGGCTTTTGCCACCTTTCACCAGCTTCCAGCTTTGCCAGCTGTCTGCTGCTGTCCATTGTTGCTGCTGGGGCTGATATTGTTATTGCTGTTATGATTACCTCACACTCCAGCTGTGGGCCAGCAGTTGATTTATGATTCACGCTTGAAGCATCTCGCATTGATTTTATTCAAATCGCAGCAATAGCAGCAGCGCAGCAGCGTCGCCAGCAAGTGCAACGCGACCAGCCAGCAACAACAATTCAATTTGGCTTATTAAAATGCCAATTGGTGCATTGCGCGTGGGTCGCTCGTCGTCGTCGTCGTCGTCGACGTAGTTCGCTGTCTATTGTGTAGAATTGCATGCCAAATAAAAACAGAATTAAACAGAAAAACTGCCGAGCGACAAACGACGAACAACAGTTGTAGCGAGAGGCGCTTGTGGGAGCCATGCAATGTGCCAGCTAGTTGTTAGCTTGGCCAGAACCAAAATGTGACACTCAATGATGAAACGTGCGACGTGCGATTCACAGAGGCGGCAATAATAACACGTGATTTGCTGCGACTGCTAAACATTGAATGGCAATTGTGTTGGACGCAGAGGGGGGAGTGGGGGAATGTCATTTGCAAGCTATTTCCGTAAGCTTTGAACGCCCACTGTGGTGCGAACAACAATAGTAGTAGCAGAAATAGTCTGAGTAGTAGTAGAAATAGTATGAGTAGTAGTAGAAATAGTAGTGGTAGTAGAAATAGCACTAGTAGTTGAAATACTACGTAGTAGTAGTATCAGAAATAGTAGCTTTAGTGAAAATAGTAGTAGTAGTTTTAGTTGTAGCAGCAATTGCACTTGTTGATGGTAGAGATTACTACGTAACCACGAGCGCGCATGTGTGTGTGTGATTTTCTACGATATGTGAGCGTGTCTGTTTGTGTGTGTGTGTTTTAGTGTGTTTCGCATATTTGTATTTCCGCTAGGCCAAAGCTAACACGTAACTTTTGCTACTGTTCCTGTTGTTGTTGTTGTTGCTGCAGTTGTACAACAAACTGTGCGAATTATTATTGTTTGTTGTTGGTTTGCCGCCGTGCACACGTTTTGTACTCTTCCTCTCTTGCTCTCTCTCTCTCTCTTCTGTTTGCGGCTTGCGTGCTCTTTTTGCTTTTGAATTTGCTTTCAAGGTAAAATCAATTGAGATCAAACTAATTGAAAATGTTTTCAGAATGGTTTTTGTTGCTCTTCTTCCTACGTCTTCTATTCTGTTCATTTTTTTTTTGGGATATTATTTGGTGTGTGCGTGTATTTTTGTAGCAACATATTTTCATAAACAAATGCGCGGTGCGCGTGTAAAAATAGTTGCTACAATGTCCGACACAATTTGTTAAACTATGCGCTAAACTAGTTTCATCTTCGTCGGCAAGAAGCAGAGCGAATTCAAGAGGATCAGCACATCGCACGATAAGTTCATTCACTCGCAACCTTAATCAGTGTTGCGATTTTGCGGCAATTGTCATTGCCAGTGTTGCCAAGCGAGCGAACTAATAAAGCTTGTCTATTTATAAAGCTTAAAGTATAGTGTACCGTTGTATTATCAGTCTGGTCATGTATGATTAACTAATTCACAAAATTGCAAAAATTACTCAATTGAATATTCATTTGCAAAGTCTATTTTTGACTTCTTCAATTTGATTAGCGACAGCAGCAGTAATTTATAACTATAGTAACCAGCTGCGTGATTTATTTACTGATCAGATATGTAGTTAAATTAGTCAAGTAGAAAGTGAATTACGAATGGGGCTAATGGAATATTGCCTAATGAAAGACTTGGGTGAACTTTCAGCATATGTTATCATTAAAACCAACTCTAAAGGTCATACAATGCGAATATTGCCGAACCGCAACTTCGCCCTGTCTCTGCAAAATGAAATAAAAAGTAAATCGCTAAGTGGAAAGCTTCATTGTTGCTCGCTTCACAGACAAACACAACTGTGTGTGTTCCACAGACACAATTAAAATGCGATTACTTTATGGCATTCGACAACAACAACAGCAAGAGCCACTTTAAAATTGGACTAAGGAAATATTTACGTCATGATGAGTTAATTACACACATAAATTTGAACTCATAACACCCATTATGTACATATGCTAGACACTCTATATATATTTCTAGCGCTACCAGTAAAACTGTCATCAAATTGTCCACGTAACAGACACAGTAATAACTGAGCTGTTTCTGTTTGTGATAACCAAACACAAATTATATAGTATACTGGCAAAGTGCAAATTTGCCAAATCACATTCGAGTTCTGTGGGATGTGGTAATTTGGACTGTTTGTCCTTGTGGGTATCGCATTACGAGTGCAGGCCTACTCTGAATAAATGAATAAATACTAACGAACGAACACTTGCATTTGTGTGTACACAATTCACATTCACATTCAACAATGTTTAGGGGTAAATATCGCGCCACTGATAAGCGGGCAATTCACACAGTCAAGGTGCTGATTAGAGAGCGTAGACACGCAACCTTGGTGGCAGCACTCCACAGTTTAGTGGGCGGGGTTGTTGGCCACGTGCGAGTGCGTTTTACATAACAAACAAACAAACAACTAAAGAACACTGCAATCTAACACACATAACCGAAGAGTCTCTGTTCTGTTTCGAGTGGACACAATGCATTCATCAAATGTCTTAAAGTGTCAAGTGAATTTGCGCTATGGCTTGTTTTGGTCAATTCAATTGGAATGAACTGATCATACATCATGTTACGAGTACTTCGGTTCAGATCAGATAGCTCGAACTCAAACTCAAGTAATGAGCACGTTGAGTATCGATTGCTTCTGGCAATTGATTGCAACCAAACAACAATCGGACTTTAAAGCACTTCGTACCAAAAGATTGAACCGGTCGCGTTAATTTTTTGAAGGTCTTTTCATTCATTCGCTTTTTTTCGCTGGCGAATCTCTAATCGCCAAATCACAGCGATAATCAAGTGTGCGTAACACTAAAAACAATTTGCAATCAATTTTAATGACGAATTTCTCATGTCACGTGATCACTTTCCACTTAGCACCTCAGCTTGTCCCATTTATGAAATAGAATGAATGCCAGACATTTTATGAAATACAAATGAGTGTGCAAACCACACTGTGGAGCGATAAAATAAAAAATCAGAGGCAGGCAGAAATTCCTAGACTTCTAGTTGAAGTACTATATATATTTTTATATTAAGCTTGTAATCTTAACATGTATTAATAATAATACACTCACACACGATCACGTATCGGATTGATAAATTCCAATACACATATGTATAAAGTTGAAGAACCGGTAGAATACATGATAGTCACACTTCCCAGCTGAATAAGCTCTCGTGCTTGGGCCAAGCCCAGTTTCGACTCATAGACGAGGTTGTTATTTCATTCATGCTAGCTTTTAAGTTGGTTCCGAATAATAGCAACAACAACAACAGCAGCAGCAGCAGCCACAAAACTACAACGGCAATTATCTTCAATTATTTACAATTATTTAATAAAAACGTAAGCGTAACAACAACAACAACAGGCTGCGATCGTTGCAACGATGCATGCAAGTGCCACTTGCAGTTACGTAAACAACAACAACAACAACTAGTACACTCACTTGTAGAACAGATAAGTAATCGAAACAACGTTCATTCGCTTTATCGAGACATTTTTGCAGTAGCGCATAAACAATTTCGGCCAATGGAATTTTTAAGACAGACAAAAAAAAAATAAAAAATCGAGACTGCCCCCAGTTGGAAATGAAGTGAACAAACAGACAAACAAATCGGATGATTCGATACTGCTAACAAAATAAATGGTATTCAGAACTGCGAATGCACGGCCATTATGAATACACTCGCTTATATACAAGCATATCGTATATACTTTTGAGACTCGCGCAACTCGAAACTGGGCTCTTTTCTAATACAAATAAACAAAAAACAAATGCAAAACAAAGATAAATACGCTTAAATTTATAAATAATAATGATGATAAAATTGCCACAGTAAATTGAGACAAGTGGCGACAATAACGGAGTCGGTGACGGTGTTTATGTCTCGGATTCAGTCGCAGACTCAGACTCGAGACTGTGACGACAACGCCGACTTCTAAGACGTGGCGCTGCTCAATTAACAGAAAAACAAAAACAAAACTGAGCAAATTATATTTTATTTATGTTTTCTACGAGAGCTACTTGATACACGAGATGCATACGCTGCGAATATATAAACAACATAAGTCTTGGGGGAATAACCTTTTTCTATCAGTATAATATGCATCGACTCAAACATGAATTCAATTAATTGCAATTAATTAAAAAGTTATCTTTAGTTGTTGATTTTTAATCTGAAGGTCTCCCAGTCACTGTTCATTAATTTCAACTAACTAAGTATAGTATTTAGTATAAATAGAGCCCGCGAAATAACCACGCAATAAATTGAAATATTTATCTTTAATCGTAACCTTTTCCACAAGCTCGAGCTATCTAACTATTCATAGTATTCAGTAGTATGCTAAAAATAAGCTGATATTACGTGGCTCAATGAATTTTTTATTAATGAAAATTTGAAAGCTGTTGTGTTAATTATACTTAACTGAGATCATCGGCGAGTTGGGAGGCAACAACACAATTATTTGCCATCGATTGCCAGTTGAATATTCAGTTCTATTCATCTCTAGCATTGCACAAGACGTTCGCACAGCATATTTGTATGGCCACCCAATGCTCTTAAGGCTGTAGAGAGTAGAAACGTTGCCGCACCGGTTTCGTGGCCGGCGAACGCGTCGTATGCGCAACGTCAGAACATAACAGCGACGTCGCCGTCGCCGTCTCCAGCTGTGTGAGAAATGCTTTACATTTTGTCTGACGTTGGCCACTGCGATTAGGTCACTAGCTACCGCACATCGGCAGACAAATACGAGTACATATATGCATATACATACATATGTATGTGCATATGTATTTCTATATAATATCTGCTCGAGTATATACTGTAGAACAGAACTGAACATGCGTTTAAAGCAAATTCCACTCAATTTATTTATTGAGGCTCGTCGCTGGCCAGTTGTGTGTTTGAAATGCTTTTGATTCAAGAACAACAACAGCAATAACAACAATGATTTAAGAGGCAGCTGTCTCAGTTGCTTTTTGTTTTTGCCATTTGGTTTCTTAAGCTGGGTCTTAATCTCGGCTTACATCATTAGGATTTAATTGGGGCTTTGTTTAATGAACTAAGCTGATTAAAAACAAAAAAAAAAGAAAATCGAGCAACAGGCCAATGCAAAACCTCTTTCAGCTGGATGATTTATCAAATTTCAGTCTGAGCTAATGCGTCATAATAAACAGAAAAAATTGAGAAATTCCATAATGAAGAGATTATGAAATAGTTAAGATGCAAAAAGGGATGCTTGGGTGTGAACTGACCTTCTCGTGGCTGCAAAATGGAATGAATGAAGCAAATTGGCATAGAAATCAGGACATGCCTTGCCCTCCTCTCAGAGTAGAGACACCATAGAGTATGGGGGAAAAAGGAACTGCAGCTGGAGGGCGGCATTTGACTACTCAATGCCATTTGTCAAGTGCAGTCCAATGCCAGTGCAATGTCAATTGCGATAAAGCACAGAACGGATGCCGGTTGTTCTGACTCTCGGAAACAAAATAACAATAGCTGTAACTTGTTGCTGACACATTCCTATTGACTGACAGATTAAGACAGAGCGAGCGAGCAGCCGAGGAAGGTGGCTCAAATGTGACAGCACTTCACAAATATGTGTGTAGTTCAGAGTGTGCTGGGGATTGCACTCGCAATCTGGTGTCACAAGCAGCTCAAAACAGTTGACAACAAATTGCAAATGACGTTGACGTTGGCTAATCGTGCAACGTCAGTTTGTGTGGCCAGCACATTTAGGCCAATTGATTACACGTCCACGTATGAAGTCTGACACCTAACAACTTGCCGCTAACTTATAGTCCTTTCTCTTGCTATATATCTTTATGTCTATCTCTATTTGTATGTATTTATTGTCTATCTCTATCTAAATGCAACGCAGTCGCCAGAGATCAACACTGCGCATCGCACAACTTTCATTGAAATCGTGCCATTCTACACCGGATGCTGGCGTCGAAAAGAGGTACGAGTAATACCCTTAAGCTGCTTGTGAACTCCTCGAGTAATGTCATGATCAGGCCAAGACATAGAGCCAAGTCCAAGTGCAACACCCACGTCATGACTTCGTTCGTTCGTTTGTTTGTTGTCTTTTCTTTTTTTTTAGCCTCTTTGCTGCCTTTGGGCCAATTGTGTTTTGTGTCTAGTTTTATTGGCACCGCATTTCGGTTATTTATTTTTATTTCTTTGGCCCAGAGACTCGCGTGGGTTTTTGCCTTTTTTCAAAACCGGCTTTGATTTCGCTAAGCGCTTCTTTTCAAACTTTTGGTTATGTTTTCTTCTTTTTCTTTTTATATTTCTATTCCCCCGTTGACTGAATCGATAGCTCGATGACGTTATAAATTATAAGTTTCCTTTCCCCGCTCACCGTACCGCCCCGCCCCGCCCCATCTTTAAGGCTAAATGTAAAACACACCCAGACAGCACACACATTTTGTTTGCTTAAATCATTTGATTTTGGCTGCATTTGCCAATACAAACACAGGCAGACATGCACTTAGCATTGACCCCACTCTCGACACATAACCTTTGACCATTTGCCTTTAATATTTACTGGATTTTTGTGTTGCCTTCGCAGTTTGTTTAATTTGATATTCGGTTGCAATTTCATAATTCAACTAAATATGATTTCTACACGAAACGCGTTCAATCCGCTCGCCCCAGCATCGCTTGCAACATGCGCACCACTTTTGCAACTGGGGCAAGCGTTTCTCGTGTGAATTCCAAATTTACAAAGCGTGTTTATAATATCGTAAATCCAACCGACCCCGACACGTGCTCCCCCCATTCCCCCCGCTCACTCGCTCACACACAAGGACTTACATTTTGCAGATTTGTTTATTGTATTTGCACTCACATTTTCTCTTAATTAGTTGCTAATTTCAAAGATGCTTCTTTATTTCCATTCGAGTATTTTCTATAGCATTTCTACGAAATTTATGCAAATAATTCTGTTTGACAAAACTCATACAACATTCCCTGCATTTTAATGTTCCCTATAGCGATGATTGCGTGACACGAAAAGTCTGCTTGAGATATAACATTACAATTTTTTTTCAATTATAGATTAATAAAAATTAACTATAGTGAAAAATTAATTAATTCGGCAATGTAAATATAATTAATTTAGCGGTTGTTCGTTAGATAATCCCAAATGAATAATTGATTAGCTGCCGTTTCAATAAACTGAACTTCCTTTCTTGTTCTTTATCAACCTGTAGCTAACCTCTAACTGAATCGCCTGTTGTGTTTGTTCGTCCGTCTGTTTGCTCAGTTATTAGCACACTTACATTGTATCAGCGGCCCATACATAAATTAGTATTATCGCCTATATAATTCGAATGTTAAATATTTGCATAAGGCTTGAGGAGATTACGTTTAGTATTATGGCTCGTTGATAAGCAGACCTGCAGAGCACCAAAAGTAGGAGGCGTAACTTTGTGTGACCAACAAACAGTGTTGTTGCTTTCTTTTGTTCGTTAGTATCTGTATCAGTATCTATGTGTGTTTGTCTGTATTGCTTTCTGCTTGTTTTCTAAATATTTCTTCATTTATCGCAAATTGGCGCAACGCTAAACAATTTTTAATTGGCAACGAAATTGAAACCCAATCCCCAACCCAATCTCCTCACGCTTGTTTGCGGATTGTGGAGCAGTTTGTAGTGGCGGCAACCGCTGGAAACGAGTTTAGCACTCATCAATTTGTAGTCCCCAGTGAATAATCCGATGTGCTTCTCTCTTGCAGGCGAACAAACATGGCCAAGCGAACATGGGCAATGCCAATGGCATGGAGCGTGTGCCACCCATTGGCGGCTATCAATGGCCTGCCGATCAGACGCCCGGCGTTATGGGGCTGAAGAATCATGGCAACACCTGCTTCATGAATGCGGTGCTGCAGTGCCTCAGCCACACGGACATTCTGGCCGAATACTTTGTTCTCGACCAGTACAAGGTGAGTACAGAGTTTAGTTTATTTGCAAATCGCGATTAAGCATTGCTTGTGTGTTTTTTCAGGCGGATCTGAAGCGTCGCAATAAAATCAATTCACGCAAATTTGGCACCAAAGGCGAACTGACCGAACAGCTGGCCAACGTCCTCAAGGCGTTGTGGACCTGTCGCAACGAGAGCGACCACAGCACCAGCTTCAAGGCAGTTGTCGATCGATACGGCACACAGTTCCGCAGCTCTACGCAACACGATGCCCAGGAGTTTCTCTTCTGGCTGCTGGACAAGGTGCACGAGGATCTGAACACGGCAAGCAAACGACGCTACAAGAGCATTAAGGTAAGTTCTCGACCTTAATGAATATAATTCGTATTAATCTGCTATTAATTCACCGAAGAAGTCAAGAATAGCTGCTCTATTTCAAGAATTAGCGGCGGAAACAGAATAAATCAAGACAGTTCAAGTTTTTCAATATCGCAAATATTTTATGTGTGCCGCCACCAGTTAGCAGGTATCAGGTATAGTTATAACTTGGATGCTCGGGGGTTTCTATTGTGAACCGTCATTAAACGAAGACGGCTTTTTAGAAGCTATAAAAATAAAATAAATGTGCAAATTCTTAATGAGAATTCTAATCTGAGCTAAAGTACTGTTTCACTGTTTACCTTTAACTGTTGTCGAAAACGTCGATGATTGAGTTGCGTTTTTATTATTTACTCGAATTGCCAGTGTCAAATACGAACTGCCGGCTGAGATTTCATTTGAGAAGATGGTTTGCAATTCCAAGGAAAGATGAGCACATTCATTAGTAGTGTTAAGCTAAGCTGTCTGTTATGTTATCTTTTATATAATCCCTATACTAATATATTTATTTTTATTTCCCCTCACAGAACTCATATGGACGCTCCGACGAGATTATTGCCGCCGAGACGCTGGCGAATCACATACGCTGCAATAATAGCTTCGTTCAGGCCGTGTTCCAGGCGCAATTCCGCTCCTCGCTGACCTGCCCACGCTGCCAGAAGCAGTCAAACACCTTTGATCCGTTCCACTGCATTTCGGTGCAGCTGCCGCAGCTCACGCAGCTGACCATCTTTGTGACTGTGGTCTACATGAAGCAGCAGCCACGCCAGGTCAAGATGGGCCTGCGTGTGCCAGCCGGCTCGCCAATTGTCGCTCTGCGAGAACAGCTGCAGGACACGGGCATTCCTGCCTCTCGAATGGTGCTGGTGGATTTGAATGCCGAGGGATTTACACGTGTCTTCTACGACACGCAGCCCGTGGAGACGCTGAGCAGCGTTGAGAACATCTACTGCATTGAAGTGCCCGAAGTGAGCCCCACGCCAAAGGCCTCCATTGAGGCAGCACCAGCGGATGCCGCAGAGAAGCCAGCGGCTCCCGCCGCAGCAGCAGCACATTCCACAGATCTGTTATTGCTGGTGGCCAATGTGCACAGAAAGCCCGCAGGCGAGGGAGACGCAAGTGCAGTCTGCACACGCTTTGGGGCACCGTTCAGCATGAAGGCGCCACGCGATTGCAGCTACCAGGATCTGCAGAAACGAATGCTGCGCGAGATGTCAGCACTGCTGAAACCAGAAGTATTTTCCTATGCCACGCCGTTGGCAGACATGTTCAAGATACGGCTGCAAGATCCCTCAGCTGATCCCGACACGTATCTGGAGCAGGTAGAGCATCCGCTGCTCACAGAAATGATTGATATGGCGCTCTCTGTGCTCTCCTCGGAGGCGGGGCCAACGCACATCAAGTTGCTGCTGGAGTGGAGCGCTCCCGAGACGCATTTCGTCAACGTGGAGTCCGATGCAGATGCCATTGTGGAGCACGAGAGCGTGGCACGTCTGAGTGCCAGCAAACCCAAAGACACGGCTGCATTGACGCTGGAACAATGTCTGGAGCATTATACGAAAGCGGAGACGCTGAGTGCAGAGGATGCCTGGCGCTGTCCGCATTGCCAGCAGTATTTGCCTGTGGTCAAGACGCTCGGACTGTGGTCATTGCCAGACATTCTGGTGGTGCACTTTAAGCGATTCCGGCAGCATCAGTCCAAGGGTCCGCAAGCAGCCAAACTGACCACCATGGTCAAGTTTCCACTAACAGCATTTGATATGTCGCCGCATCTGGCGAAAGGAGTGCGCGAGAGCAACGGCTCCTTGGGTCATGGCATAGAGCAGCATTCAAACAAAAAGTCGCGCTCCGGCGACTCACGTTCCTCGACGCTCAATTCACGGGCAGAGCCAAAGGATACACGCTATGATCTGTACGCGGTGTGCTATCATCAGGGCGATACGTTGGAGACTGGCCACTATACGGCAGCCTGCAAGAATCCCTATGATCGCCAGTGGTACAAGTTTGACGATCAGCGTGTGAGCAAGGTGCCCGAGGATGACATCGAACAGGATATCATCAACAACGAGGCCTACATGCTCTTTTATCAGCGACGCAGCGTCGATGCGTCTGCCGAATGTTCCGGCTCCAGCTCCAATTCGGGTGATCATTGGGTGTCGCGCATTGCGCCGCCCACAACAACTACGCCAGCAAGCAGCAGTAAAGACAACAGCAGCGTTGCCGCAGTCACTGAAACTCCTGAACCTATTGCTGCAGTTGCCGAGAAGGCAACGTCCAAGCCAGTGGCTATTCCCATACCGAAAGTCACTTGTGAAATCGATGAGGAAGGTAAGAAATGTTGTTCGTATGGTCATTGCCAACTGTTTGCTAATCGTTTTACGTTTGTAGCTGCTGCTCCACAAGAAGCCAAAGTAAGTCCAGCGGAGATGCCTCCCAAGGAAGTAGTTAATATAGAGGAATTGGCCTATGCCGATGACCCCGAACCGGAGCCACCAGCAGTTGTGGAAACCAGTATTGTTGCTCACATTGAGCCTGTTGCCCCATTACCAAGAACTCCGACGCCTCCGCCGGTTGTCGCCAAGCCAGAAACTGCTACAGATGCTGATGCTGATGCCTCGCAAATATTTGCCATGGATGAGGACTGCAATGAGAAGCAGCCCCAGCTTAGTGCCAGCGAGCCAATAGTGACGACGGCAGTTGTAGAGCCAATTAAAGAGATCATTGCTCCGGTTGAGCCGAAAACTAATGGTCACGTGGCTGCCAGCTCGGGCACATCGTCTGCGTCCAGCTCGGCGTCATCGGTCAGCTCACTTTCGTCACGCTCTTCGCCGCGCTCTTCGCCGCGCTCGCTTAGCAAATCAGTGACGGCAGCTTCGACCCTGCAGAACAAGTTCAATGGCCACATGAATGCTGCCTCAGCAGCAGCTGCTCTCCTAAATGGCAATGCTACGCCGCAGTTGTCCTCCAGCTTACAACTGTCGAGGCACGCGTTGCACAACCATTGCAGTCACAATTGGCATGGCTCACGTAGCAGCGTCTCTGCCGTAGAGAGCGTAACACAGCAGCACCAACAGCAGGCAGCAGCAGCCAGCCTGAGTCTGCGGCACTCCTTTTCCACCAGCTCCAATTACAAGTTGCGCGAATGCAGCGAGACATTGTCGTCGTTGCTGCGCAACTCAGCCAACACTTGCAGCAAGGACACGCTGCTGTTCATCGATCAGCAGAACCATCACCACACATCCGGTCTAATTGAGGACGATGATGACACGTACATGGGACGCTCCCTTTGGGTAAGTCTAAGCGTATAATGACATAACTAAAGATGATTTAATAATTTTCTTTCTTTCTGGGTTCTTAGATTTCTCCTGTGACACCACACAAGCTAATTACCGTATCGCCCAAGAATTAGTGGCGATACCAGTGACGATTGACGAGTTGAATTCATGCGGGACATAATTACACCCGGATACATACAAACGCACTATAGCTATAAGCCTAAAGTTTACTTTATATATATTGAATACTTCTATATAACAAACGATCGATGCAGTTGCATATACGTAGTTTAAGGAAAACGATGTTATACAACAACGCGACACACATACACATATATACACGTATATATATATATACTTTAGTTGATCTAAGCTAGTTGCGAGATTGCATCATTAAGTTCAAAAGTTGAGAAGCTTTTTAAATTCGAATTAAGTTAATTTATTGATTGCAAAATCAGAAAATTGAAGACGTTCGACTCAACGATGAATGAGAATTCTTTTAAACAATTGACATTGCATTATTTATACAATTATTTATTTAGCGAAATATGAAAGTACAATATGATTTGAGCCAGATTTCTTTTCATGCAACAAACGCAATAATTTTAGTTCTATTATTTTTGATTTATCGAAGAAGTGCATGGCATATAAGAAGTACACTTTAGTTTGTATACGAAACCAAGTTTCAAACTACGTATATATGGATACATACTCTGTTGTGTATAAAGAAATATATCTATATATATTTCATTAATTCAATTACTATGTATAATTATGTTTATGATGAGAGAGTATTTGTAATTTAATAATTGCAATCATATTTACAAAAACACAAACACCACAAAACACACACGCAAAATGGCCCACAGCACATTTAATTGTTTGTCGTATGTGTATGTTGGAGCTATACATTTTGTATTTGTATGTGAAGAAAAGCAGTAAACCAAACCATTATATTGATAACAAATGTTTAAAGACTTTAAAACATTGTTTTTGCATAATGTACACTTTATTATATACATCATATACGTATACATATATACACATGATTAAACTATTGTATGTTAAGAGCAAGTTTATTAATTAATGAATTGTGTACTGTACATTGTATTCATGAATAAACGTGAAATTGTTGGATATAAAATGCGATTTTCAAATAAACCATTTAATTCCTGATTAACGCTCACTTAACTTTATATTTTCCAATGACTTTCCTTCAGAGTGCTTTACATTCCAGCCAGCGCACAAAAGTATGCTATAGATTAGTTGATCTTTTTTAAATTTAATTTGAGCATCCTGAAAGTATGCAACAACATTTACTGCATTGAGCGGCTCTCTCGAAAGTTTGTTGCTCTCTGTGGCTGATGCAAAATTCTGTGGCAGAGCTTTCTTTCCACTTTCTGTGCCATGGCCATGGCCAATTGAGTCGGCTCTCTTGGCCAAGTTCAGCAGCAGCGTGGCCAGCGCGAGGTTCATTGTCTGCTTGCAGCACAGCCCGAGTCTCAGTTAAGTTGCTGCACTTGCCGCGTCGAGTTCTGTTTTAGCGCACGAACAAATCAACTAGAAAACAAAATAAACCAAGTGTGTGTGTGTTGCAGAGGAACTTAATAAAGCAATACAATAAAGTTGGCCGTTAAGAGTGTAGCGTGTGTGGAGCCAACATGGATTATCGTTTACTTGTGGTATGTTTAAATTTAACTCAAACGCAAGTTCGTTGCCTAAGTCTTTTGTTTTGCACTGCTGTCACTCTGCCATTTACTGTTAGCATAAATTCTGGAGCAACAGCATTCTGCTTACATTGTATTTATTATATAGACATGCTAATGAATTAAAGTGACGGGCCAATCGGGTTCAGCTCCAAGACATGCCACACATTGTGCACACACACTCCAGTTATGTGTGTGTGTGTGTGTGTGGGATTTTTGCCTGGCGTGGAGCAACTTTCCCGTTACCTAAAACGTATTTAGAACAATTTCACAGCACACACACAAACACACGAACACGCACGCCAACCAGAACTAGCGACAAATTCTGGCCCCGTTGTCCAGCGGTTCTTTGAGTTTATTCATCTTTAAATATAGTCATTAACATTCTTTGGAGTTGCAGTAAGGCCGAGCCGAGGTTAAAGCGGTCAGTTAAAAGCTGCAATTACTAAGTAGGGAACGGCAACAGTTTTGAGGCAGTTGCAAATGCCGTTTAAAGTGAAATGAAACATCTTCAAATTAACAGAATTGTATTTCGAAATGCAGAAGAACAAACGAGTTTCACATAACGAGATGGAAATGACAACAGCAACGGCAACAGGCAACGACAACTTCAACGCCGCCTCACTCATTAGAATAAACAAAAGGGGAAACAACGAAATCAAGACTGACCCAATTTCGCTGTTTCGGTATTCAAATTGTGCTGTGAATCATGTCACGAAAACGAAAAGCGAGATGCAAAGTCTTGGCACCCGCATCCCAAATCGAAACTGCTGAGCCATGGCAGAAACTTCAGGCCGCCGAATCCAGCCGAGTCTGTGTCTAAGAAATTCCAAAGTGTGGCTGAATCGTTGGCCTAATTACCACTGCGAGCGAGGAAGAACGACAATGCGGCACGGAAAAGCCGCGTGCTCGCTACGCCCACTTGCTACTTGCCACTTGACCTGAATGCACCGTCATGGACTTCAAGCTGGAGTCTGTGAAAAATGCGACACAATTCGGAAACTTTTGATTTCATTGAATGAGTCGCGTTAAGTCCGAGCTCGAGCTTGAGTTCGAGCCAAGTCAAGTGGCTGACAGAATTTCAGGGAAAGTTTTTTTTTTTCATTTTTATTTTTATTTTTGTCATCGGTATTTGCTCTTCAAGTGTCCAACAATGAGATTAAGATGCAAAAGTATCGCTTTGCCCGCTGCCCGTTTAAGTTCCATTTCTTCTTGTTACAGTCGCTGTTGGTGTTGTTGTTGTTGTTTTGGGTTGTTTGGCTTGTTGTTTATTTTGTTTTTGATGCCTCCAACGGCGCCGCAGGTCAGACAACTTTCGCGCTTTCGCCACGCGAACTGAGAGCGCGTCTTTGTGCCCATTGGGATGCCAATACCACATTCAGAGACACAGTCACAGCCACTATCACAATGATAGCCATTCATACGGGCTGGCAATTAATTTGATTTATGGTGGCGCGTTCTTTATGCACATTAGAAATTACAAATACGAGCAGCATAATAATAAAAACCGCTCTTAATTATTGCTAAACTTGTTTTGTTTTTTTTTTTTAGAAAATACTCAGCTTCTTGCTGCTTGCCCAGCTGTCGGCGTCTCAGCAACAGCAACAACCACAGCAACTACAGCAGCAACAGTCGTCATCGCAATCGCAGCCAGAATATGGCGAGGAGCCACCAGAGGGCTACTACGCCTTTGTGGAGTCACCGAACGCGGTGCCGCCGCGTGTTCGTCCACCTCCCTACACCTTTGTCAATGCCGACTGCAAGGACGTTGCCGCTGGCAAAAAGTCAGCGGTCTCTGTGCACAACATTTGCGGAGACTTGAACAAAGGACAGATCCCCAAGAACCCGCTGGGACAAAATGTGCTAGGCGAGCCGTATCCCTTGTAAGACCAGCTAATCCTCAACTGCCGTGAGCTCCTCTCAATGCTTTTTCTTGCAGTGAACTGATTCGCAATCAGACGCTGAAGTTCCTGTCCAAGACGCTGCCGGTGCTCAAGGCGGACGACACGCTGCCCAAGGTTACCCAAATCATACGCGATGAGCCCGTGGAGCAGCTGGACAACAATAACATCGATCGTCACTATGCTTCGCGTGTCACACGCAGTCTCCCCGACGGCGTACAGTCCAATGAATACAGCTACTTTGATCCCGCCCTCGACGAGGAGGAGCAACATCAGCAGAAGCTTCACGAGCAGCGACGCGCAGCTGAGGAGCGCAAGCCACGCAAATTCTGTGACGGCGGCGGAGTGTAAGTTATGCATTTAATTAAAGTAAATTATCTGTTAGGTTGTTTAAATATTTATGCTTATTTTTAAAAATGAACTTCTTCATATCGATATTTGATAAGACACAAATTTATCGCTAAATATTTATGTTTATTACTTCTTTTATTATTCAGCTGCATATTGAAAAAAATTATTAACAAAAAATTTCTTTGTAGATTAGATATTTTTATGTTCATGATTTGTTGATTACTTGCAGTTTGTGTAGCGCGCATTTATTTGTAGAAAATAATCTCTTTAGTTGCCAAGATATTTATGTTTATGATTTGATTGATTGCAGCTTGTAAGTAGTATATTGTTAATTGAGGTTTTAGCTTAGGTATTTTGGAACTAATGATTTCTAAACTTTTTGTAAACACAATAATGTAGTTGATAAACATGAATTTTGGAGTTGAGATTTTTATGTTGATGTTTTTATTTTTTGCAGCTTCTGCACATTGTATCGCGCCATTCAAGGCGACACCAGTCCCGCCGTCTCCGCGGGTCCGACTGCGGAACGTCGCGAGGAAGTCGGTCCCATACGCTACGAGGGACCCCCGACGCCCTGCCCCGCCAAGGTGGAGTATGCGACACCCGTGTTTGCCAAGAATTATCAGGGAGCCTGGCGCTATGTGGTGCAGATACCCTACGAGGGCTACTTCACCCAGACCGTGGAGGTGACGCGTTGCATCCAGGCGCGCTGTCATTACCTCGATGGCGGCTGTTTGTCGTCGCCACGTTGGGTCAGCCTGTTGGTGGCCGAGATCTTCTATCCCAATGCCGAGGACACGGTGCCCACCAGCAGCACCACAACGCAAGCGCCTTCGGTGCAAGACTTCCAGGCCTATCAGCAATATCTGCAGAAGCGTGCGGGCGTGGCCAATGCCTCAGATGGCACCACGAGTGCAGCGAATGCTGGCAGCCCGAATGCGGCAGCCGGAGCTGATACGCATTGCGATGGCCACGATGAGCTGGGCTGCTTCCAGGTGCGACTCTACTACGATTGGTTCTTGATACCCGGCTCCTGCAAGTGCTGGCGTCCCGATTACTTTGCCAAATATGTGCGCCGAAAGTCTGTGGCCGATTTGTAGATGAATAGCAACGACCGATGGATTGGATAGATTCTCCTAGTTAGGAACTAACTTGTAGCATTTAGAGCGCGGCACATGTGGCATGAAATGCTCATTCTAGCGATCCATTTAGCGGACTGCGCAGAGTTTGCATTTCTTGCAAGCGACATGATTGCAATTACAAATACAAATACAAATATAAATACAACTACAAATGAAACACATACAATTACAATTACAATTTACACTTACACATATATGTATCTTAAAGTAAGCAATTAGCTATCCTTGACTGAATACCAAGCATTTATGCATTGAATTTCTACTAATAAATATTTCAGCTATAATTGAACCACTGTCTTGTGCGCTGTGCTAGGTTTATGCTCGGGGATCTCAGATACATATTCAGCTCTTGTATTGGTATATGTATCTGTGTGCCACTCTCTGCAACTGTGTGTGTGTGTGTGTTTGTAAGCCAAAACCAAAACCAAAACGAAAAACCTGTCCCGCCAGCTAAGTCTGCGAGTCAGTTTAACCAGTTGGAGGCATGCGTGCGCCACTCGAGTCTCTGCAGTCATCTTAACCAGTCCGTTGGGTTTGGGAGTCGTGTGTGTTTCGTATGCACCACAATATAAACACACTTTTGCACACAGCACAAAGCCTTGAGACGAACGGCCTCAAAAGGCTGCTTGTGCCACACTAGAATCGCGTTCCAGTTCACTCGCGTTGCACTCAAATAAAAAGCTTCCGCATCAATTGCCGCTACAAGTGAGTACATTTAATTGTTTAAACAATGTTTGTTTACCAACGGAATGCAAAGTTCGTTGCCTGCGTCTTTCGTTCGCCCAGCTTTGGAAATTATTTGTTTACGCTGTTCAAATATTTATGCAAATTAATATTCAAAATATGCATTGAGCACAAAAGTTGTGGGCGAAATCTCTTCCACACTCATTTATGCACACTTTCCATTTTGTTTTCTAAAAACCAAAATACAAATTGACTCATCTTAGAAGATGCTGTCCAACGGCAGCTGCACCAAGAGCGGCAGCCTCAGTTCACTGGACGCCTTGCCCAAACAGTTTGTGCTGTCCATGAAGAAGCTGTTCGACATACTCGACGACAAGCACAGCGGCTATGTGCGCTACACGGACATCGAGAAGGGCTGGCAGGACGATGGCTCCAAGGGTCTGCCACAGGGTGTGCTGGACTCACTGCGTCGCGTGACGCCTCCCAGTGGCTTGTTGTCCTTCGAACGCTTCTGCGCTGGCTTGAAGCTCTGCCTGCTGCGCAACCAACAGCAGACACAGACGCTGACGCCGTGCCACGAGAAGCTAGCGAAGCCACCGCGTCCGCCGTCGGCGCCACAGCTGCTCGGCCTGAGCCTGGACACAACTGTGGCACCCACAGCCAAGGTGCGTCCACGTTCGCAGCTAACGTTGAGCACGCCGCCCTCGTTGAGTCCCGAACTGGAGCATGACGAAGACTATGGCACTCCAGCGCCGCCGCCAAAGCCGCCGCGACAACCGGCAGCCGCGGTGCCGCCGTCGCTGGCCAAGGCAGACATACGCAACGCCCTGCAGAACTGGCAGCTGAGTCTGATGCACAGCGAGCGCACAGCGGAGAACAGTGGCAAGCAAAAGAGTTTCAAGACAGCACGCGAGCAATTCGAGCATCGTGGCTCCGCTGATGGCGGCTCTTCGTCCGCCTCGGCAACGGATTATGCCTTGGGTGGCTTAAGTCTTGCGCTGCCGCCCAAGAAATCGAGTAGCAAGCGTCGGGAGGCCCGCAGGCATACGCTGCAGCATGGCATAGACTACAACATGCTGAAGAGACTGAAGCACCTGGAGGAACAGCGGGAGCTGCTGCTCTTTGGTCTGGATGGCGTGGAGAAGGCGCGCGACTTTTACATGCAACAAGTGCTCAATGTGCAGGAGCAGATCAAGTACTTTGGGCGTCTTGGCACCAGATTCGTAAGTTTTGCACTCACATTTAAAATATGTTAAATTATGCTTCAAAGCGACAACTGGTTTATGTCTTCGTTAAGAACTGGTTGATATACCTTCTTGGTTTGGTGTTTCTACTTAACGAAGAAATACGCTGCGTTCTAGGACCAATTTTAAATACTAGAGTTGTCTGTTAATTTATGTGCTTTGCAGGATCAATTGTCGGAGCTGCAGCAGGAGCGTTTGAACTATCAGCGTGGACGTGTGCTGGAGGCAAATCGCAGCCTGGCCATATTGACAGAGACCTGGGAGCATGGTGGCTATCCACTGCACATTAATCTGGCGCTACCACGCAAGCCGCTGCAGCACTTCAACTACAAGGATTACTCCGCCAATGAGGCGGATCTGTTGGCCTGCGAAAAGCAGGCGCTAATGTCCGAGCTCTATGAGCAACAACATCACAATATGCGTGGAACCCGATCTCGGAATCTAACCGATTTCGTGCTCAGCCAGCCATCGCCCGTGAGCCAATCGTCGGCGGGTCTGGGAGATGCAGATGTTGTGTACTGAACGAGAAATAAGTATTAAGTATAAGTATTCTATTTGGATTGTACATATTTTTATTAAATGGCTCAACACTGCTAGCTTATGTGCTACTGGGGATTGGGGTAGCGTTTCAGGTATTTGTTCAACTGTTTGTAGTTCAGATTGTTGCCGGGTTGCACGATGCCCTGGTTGACTGTCTTCTTCGCTTCGAACTTGCGGTCCATATAGAATTTGTAGCAGTTCTGGAACTTGCTGATTTCCTTGTGGCAATACTGCTCCACAAACTCGTTGTCCTTCAGGCAGGCGAACAGCACGCCCATCTCCTGCAGACACGCCACATCCGAGCCCGAGTCCGCCTTGCCGCTCACCGAGTTCTTGAGGCGCAGGGGCAGAATTTCCTGGAATGGCACCTCCTTCTCATTCTGTGGTGCACGGCCGCGGGCCGCATAGAGTGCTCCTGGTACACGCATCTGCAAGAAGTTCAATCAGGTTTCACTTGCCATTCAATAATCGCGTAATATTATAAAATTTACTATATTTTATGTCTCTTCGCGGCCACCACAAAATCAGCTGTTTGCTGTTACGTCAAAAACTAAGATAACACGTTGTGCAACACTGTTGCGCAGCATATAGTTGGCGTTGCCCAACACTGTCGCTTCGTCAACTCGGAACAAACTACAATTTACATAAATAAAAAAAATACATATGGTAGAAATTAATAACAATACAAAATATGGATGCCGTTGATGACAACACGCACCAGGCGCCGCATCTAGCCGACTTCGCCGCGGACAACGAGGCGGACCGAGATCAGCTCGAGGATGCAGCAGGCATGAATAACGATGCAAAATACTCAACAACTGGTGCTGCTGTTGCTGGCGGATGGGATCGTCAGCTATTTCGGTTTCATCCGTATCACGGCTCCAACATACACTTGGACGACGACGGCACCGTCGCCTTTCGCCGCACCAGCTTCGCCGATGCACTCACGTTCTCCGAGCGACCGCTGGTAAGCACTCCATATCAACACAAAGCAATGCGTGTGTGTTTGTGCATTTGTATGTGTGTGGCCATATTAATTGATTTATTTCATTTCATTTGAGGCTCCCGGTGATATTTTTCTCGTGGAGATTGAGAAAATCGAACGCGGCTGGTCGGGACACATGCGACTTGGTCTCACGGAGCTGACACCGAACATCATCAGCATGCGCAGCGAGGGACTGCCGCACTTTGCATTGCCTGACTTGGCCAATCTGGGTAATAGCTGGATATACCCGATCTCCAAGTTCGAGATGAATCAACAACGTCAGGAGCAGGCCGGCGAGAATGTGGAGCCCCTTCTAAATGAACCGCCACAGCGTGAGTAGCGACGGACTAATTGAAAAGTACTTGGCAATATCGTTGTATATCTTAGCAGGCAATCTTTTGGGCGATGCGACGCATGTGCGCACTCCGCGTGGCTTACTACCAAAGAGACTGCTGCGACCATCGATGGACAATGGCAACTCTGACATCCTGCTCACCGATCGAGGCTCGCGCATTGGCATCATCTATGTGCCCACTGAGAATGATGCGTCCAAGGCTGAATTGCACTTTATCATTAACGGCGTGGACAAAGGGCCCGTATCGAAGGATATTCCACTGAACATGGCACCTCTGTATGTGGTTATCGATGTTTATGGCACAACCAAGCAAATACGCATCATACAGCTGGAGGGCAGTAAGTGATTATAATGCGAAACTGGATAAACCATATGAACTTATGGATGAACTATCTTTGTTACAGTTTTATCCTTACAAAGCGCTTGTCGCAATGTCATTTTGGAGCACATCGCAGCGGGCGCCATTACGAGGCTGCCGTTGCCGGAGAGCATTAAGCGTTTCTTGCTGCGACGAGATTAAGGAACAGAGACACCATAACAAGACACACACACACTTTATGTAATAGAGTGCAGTGTGCATGAGCGTGCGACGTGATAGCCTGTTTACCCATATATATTTTATACATTACATTGTGTATGTAGGCAACTGTGAAGTGCCGCCGTTCATTGACTTTTCATTCCCTCGTTGTCTCGCCTCACTTTTGCCCGCCCACCCGGCTAGCCAAACCTCAGAGTGCATCCGTGCACACTCGAAACGCCGTGAGGAATGGCGGCATTTAAGTTTGGACAGTGGAACGCGCTTTGCTGTTTTATCTCTTCCCAAGACGGATGGAGTTGCAAACGAATTTCTGTATTTCTTTCGTTCTGTAGATATAGTTTATAATACTTTTGGTTCCGTGATACCAGTTCTTTATATTTATATTTTATATATATGTAGAAAATGTTTGAACACATCACATGTATTTTACTCACTGTTGTCGTCGCATTAACGAACACTCTCCTCGCCCAAAACGAAAACATTCGCAATGCTTTGGCTCAATTGCGTACATACATTAAAATATGTACCAAGTGCTTTCTATGCATTGCATTTAGGCAACCTTCCCTGCCCTCCCCCCAAGAACATCCCCAATAATATACTATAATAAAACCCCTTCTATGCAAATGGAAAAGCTACACGAACCGCTCCGCAGGAATCTCAAAACCAAGCACCGCTCTGCCTTTTAGCCGTTTCGGTCTATCCAAGGCGATTTCCGTTTCCGTTATGTACCTTTAAGAATATTGTTGCTAAATGTAAGTTAAGATAAAATATAATATATACATATATATATATTGTAGCTTGTAATTCTATATATATTAATACGACGTAATATTGTAAGGGATAAAGTGTATGTGCATTGTATGTAATAAAGACAAAATATAATAGGACCCAATATGTGTAAATCAATACAAATCAAATCAAATAAAAATACAAAAACAATCAAATTGTGGTGTTTCGTAATTCTAGACTTTATTCAAGCACCGCTCTTTTGTGTGTGTATGGTTATATATTTTGGAATACTTTGTGTCGTCTACTTCGAGCGATTCTCAGCCAATTTGGCCTTGAACAGCGCCTTCAGTTCCTCGGCACCTTCCTCGTTGGTATCCTTGTAGTAGGGCAGCTCCGCCACCTTCTTTAGCCATGCACTCAACTTGGGAAACTTGAACTCATCGATGGGCGCCACATCATTGACAGACGTGACGGTGGCCACACAACAGAAGTCTGCGATGGTCAGCTCATTGCCGCACAGATAGGTCTGATCGTTGAGGAAGCCCTCCAAAATTTCATAGCACTTTTGAACGTACGCAATCTTGTCAATGGAACAATCCGTCGAGCCATAGTAGAGAATGGGCTCATACAGGAAACGCAGACGGGCAAACAGATGACCCGAATCCAAGTGTAGACGAGCATCGACATTGGCACGCTGCACCAGATCCTTGGGATACAGCGACTCGTGGGCTGCCCCATATTTGCCCACTAAATAGGCACAAATGGCGTGCGAATCTGTGATGCTGACATCGCCATCGACGAGTGTGGGAATCGTGTGTTGTGGATTCATTTTCACAAACTCTGGCGTCAGATGTTCACCTTTCAGTAGGTTAATTGGGCTGCAGCATCAAAAAATGGAAAATTGTCTTGTTAATTGGCTTAATGCATTTGAGAGCAGAGGAGAGAAGCAAAACCAGAAAGGAGGAGGCACATACCGCAGTTCAAGTTCAAGACCAATTGCCTTGGCCGTCAACAGAACGGCGCGTGAGGGAGGGCTCAATGTGGCATAGTAGAGAGCTGGCTTCGACATGGTTGCAACTGTGTAAATACAAAATTATGCGAAATTATTATAATGTTCATCCTGTGTCACTGGGGGGTACATCATACAACCGTATATGGTATATACCTGACTTAATTAAACAGTAATAGCTGATAACGCGCTGCGAAGTGATAAGCGACTATCAACAGCATTGCTACATATGTATGTATGTGTGCATGTGGCGGTGTACAACACCTGAACAAATCCCTGATGGGCATGTTATCTCACTGACCGGTAAACGCCTTTGCACCCAGTGTACTTACACACACATTAACATCTACTACACACACATGCATATGTATGAGCGAAAGCGACAGAGCGCAGCGCAAGCAAAATAAATTTAATTAGTAAGGGGATAGACAGACTCACAAACTAACAAACACACACACACACACACACACACTCACAGACAGTCACACACTCGCACACAGCTAAGTGTGTGATAGGAAAAATACGGCGAGATCGTGTCCCACACAGCAACAGCAACAACAATAACATCAACTTTGCCGGCAAATTGTTTTTTGTTAGCGCATATAAGTAAAGTGTAGAGCATACTCCCATATACGTATGTGGATTTTGCGCATCTAATATACAGTGGATACTTACATAGTATATATTAAAATAACTGCTCGACTCGCAAACTACAAAGTTCTATTTTACGCGTCCGCTCGCTGTGAACTCGGGAACGTAACTGAGAACGTAATGAAACGAATTTGTTTCGAGTTGCGCTCACAGAAATAAAGAGAGCGCCATCAGAGCTTAGATCTCGGATCTCTATGGCGCGCGTTGAGTGCTTAGAGAGAGAGAGAGAGTGGTTAGTGAGCGCGGGGGCAGAGAAAGGGAGATAGTGAGTGACAGTGTTGTAATTCTCTTGTTTATTCATAGACTTTTGGTACATGTGTAAACGCAATAATAATATTAGCTCAACGTTCACGTTTACGAGAGTATGTGATTAGATTATACATACATACATACATACATACATACATAACTATTAAATATGAAATAATGAATATAATACCAGTATTTTGGATTTGCAAAAACAATATATCCGCAGAGTATACACTATGGAATTCATATGTATGTAATATACAATGACCATACACAATAATTTTCAAACAAAAACTAATTTTGCACAGAAATATTTTACATTTTTGCAATTACTTAAAAGGAGTACAGCTTTATAATATGATTAGTATAGCAGAATATCGGATATACGGACTTGCATGTCATTGTTGGAGATTGTTCGTATGCATCATCACATTTTATTGTGTTCGTTTTCGTTTTGTTTTTGTTACTATTTCATTTTAGTTTTTGTTTTTGCATTGTTTTTCTTGTTTTTTAATTGTCCATCATGCTTCGCTTTAATGCTTCCTCCAGATCAGCGTCGTAACTCTCGGGTTTCGAGTAGTCAGAAGCAAACTTATCCGTTTTCTTGCCATGCGACTCCTTGTTTGTTTGGCTGGAAGTGCTGCCATTATGTTTACTCTTGTTGGCATTGCTGTCGTCGAATGCCTTGCCAAAGTCACTTGAGAAATTGTGCGCATCGAAGGCATCAAACTTAGCAAAATTATTATCCAATGTTGAGGTTGAGTTTGCGGGCTTCTTATTGCTGAAGCTATCGTCAAAGTTGTCGTTGAAGGCATCAAAGAGCTTGGCCTCCGTTGTTGTCGTTGAGCTGCTGGTCACAGCGAACGCATCGAAGGCTGCTGTTGACGCCAGCAGCTTCGCATTATTTGGTTCATTAAGCAGGCCTTTAGTTTTGTTTTCATTTTTCATGGGGTCCAGTTGGTTGTCATTGAAGTTGTCATTAAATGCGTTAAAGAAGGAATCATTGAGTTTATTATTTGCATTGTTATTCGAAGTCATTGTTGTTCTGGAGTCTGTCGATGACGCCGTTAGAGTTATTTCGCTGGCAGGTTTATCCACTGTAAAATCATCGAAGTCGGCAAATGCATCCAGTGCAAGTTGGGATTGCTTTGGATTCGATGCACTCGAATGATACGATGGCGCCGGGCTGGCATTCAAGTTGAAGGCATCGAATTGTTGCAACAATTCGCTATTGAGTGGAGTGGCCGTCTTCGATTTGCTGTTATTATTGATGGGCTTGGATGGCATCTCATCTGCAAAGCGAAAGCAATTAAAATGATACTTTATTTGAAAGATAAGACAAACTCACCCTCTGAGCTAAAATCCTCTGCAAAGTTTTTTTTGCCACTTCCCGTAGTTGCCGCATCTTCGCCGTCATCTGCAAAGGGATCTTTGATGTTAAATGGATCCTCGTAGCGATAGTCTTTGAATGGATCGTCCTTGAAGTCCGTGGGTCCTTGTATGGCCGCGGGCACAGGAGTTGGTGCCTTCTTGTCCAATCCGCTGCTGCTACCAAAGGCATCAAAGAGGCTCGCGCTTACGACTCCCACAGCAGGAACTCCTTGTGTCTGCAGCGGTGTGTTGGAACGCGACAAATGTGGGTTATTTGCGGTGGCTGTTGCTGATGATGATGTCAATGTCGCTATGGATGATGTCAGTAGCAGAGTGGATGGTGAGTGCAGTGGTTGTTGCTGTGTCGATGTCGGTGTCGGTGTCGTCGTGCTGGTGCTAGCTGCAATACTTGGGCTCTGCCTGAGATTTTTGCCCACCGGATCCTCAAACAGCGAGAAGCTATCGAGCAGCGTTGAGCTTATCGATGGGATGGGAGTGGTTGTGTTTGTGTTTTGGTTTTTAATTGGAATGTTTTGTAGCTGTGTAGAATTGTATAAATGAGCAAAAAAATGTGTGTGGAAGGAATAAAAATAAACATAAATCAAATTAATCAAATGAACCGAAGGAATAAATTATAAATAATACCAAATTGTTAGGCATTTTATCCAAACACCGTTATCGCAAAAAAAAATGAATATAATTAAAAATCTAAAGGGAAAAGCAATTAAGATTAAATATTTAATGTAGCTTTGTACATACGAATAAAAAGAGAGGGGGCGAGCGGGCGGCTGTGGAAAGAGCCCTGCATAAAACAAATATGATATAACCGGATGCGACAAAAATGTTTCTTTATTTTCGTTATGGTTATATTTTGTTTATCATAACTCACTTGTTATATGAATTATTATTGTTATTATTATTATTAATATTAATGATGTCGAACATAGATATTTCTTGTATAATTAATGCAAAAACTTTTGTTCATCAAATATGTGTTTTGTTACATTAGTAGGGTCTATATGTAAGTATGTATGTATGTAATAAACACTAAAATCAATGTACGGGAAGCTTTTTGTTTCGGTATCTGAACAGATTTCGTGGTATGTATTATTGTAAGTAAGTATATACGAGTTCGCGAATGTCCTTTACTCCTTCCTTCAATATTCATATTCACTTTCTTCAAAAAATTCCATAACATCCAAATAAATAAACGAATTCGAGATACATATGTACGTTCGTGTATTGTAATAGGGAACTAGAATATTAATCGATCGTCGACTAAACGCTTATCGATCGTCAATGAACAATTATCGAGTATCTACGTAAACAAACGTTATTTAATCAATTTCGAATGGTTGCTCCTACTCTAGTCGATGGCATCGTGTCTCTATATAATGTATTAACAGTTGGATTCATTGACCGGCGCTTGGGTATAGCTCTATGTCAAAAGCAATACAAGTGTGTGTGTACTTGAGTGTAACTTCCACATCTGGAAAATGATTCAATAAACAGTAAAGCATTCATGGAAGTTACAAAGTCACTGAAATTCAAACTATTTTGAGATAGTTGCATCTTAGTATGACAGTAAGTATATATGGTCATATTTGCATTGTATGTAGATGTATTAGCTTTTGTGTATAATTGATATAAACATTAGTATCATATGCAGAAACAACAACAATTTGCATTTAAATTCCTTATTTGAGTTTATATTTCATTCTATCATTCATGGGACTAGCTTCACATCTCCTTGGAAAGCAATCCAAACTAAACGGTTCGGCGTGCACATAAATAGATTTTAAATGCATAATATAATATGATTTGGTCGACGCTTGTGCTCGAAATGATAGATCAATTAATTGAATAATGCTCATAAATATACATAATAAGTCAAAATATTGCACATTTCCAAATCATGGATTCCTTTCGGTTGCTTTTTTTGTTGAGTTTTTGTGTTTGTTTTTTTCTTGATTTTGGTTTTTAATCTTGGACTACATTAAACACGACATAACGTTTTGTCTGGGAAATTCTTGACAATTCAATTGATTTAAATTTAGTACATTTATCTAATTAGGCATGAAACTGCGAGTATGCTAACGGCCTGTGTGCATTACGATGCCGAATCATCTATGATATATGTGTTTATATTGTATATATGTATGCAATTGAATTTGTACGCTTAAAATTTGTTCCTCTTGCTGCTAGGCTCAACTTTCGACTGTGTGTATGTGTGTTGTGTGTGTGGGTGTGTATGTGTTAGTACCATTTCAATATTATATTAAATAAGTCATATTATGTATACACACATACATATATATCAGATCAGCGTAGATATAAGTATGTGCATATATATGCATTTTTAGAAATATATGATAATTATTAAGATGTTCACTGAAAATAGAGAATTGCAAGAGATGAAAGCAAATAGTTAGTCTCGTACGGGCAGCAGTTAAGGCAAGTGGGAACAAATACCGTTTGCATCATTTGGCCAAAATCAATCAAGCCAAATCAAGAGAGTAAATCAAAAGTTCTACTTCCAAAAAAGTATGTGCATGAAACTTGTTTGTTTATTTTTGTTTAGTATGTTATGTGACTAGTGATTAACACAACCAACTACATAACTCAAAGGAGGTTAGTGAAAGTAATTAATAACGATACTATATAATATCAAAGTAAAATTATGTAATCGTTAAGTATTGCAATGCCAAGTTAATGCAAAATAATACAAACTGTACAATCAGTGATAGTTTTAACAAAAATGTATCAAGAAAAGTATTGTCATAGCGGTGTGGTCGGTGCACATGCTTTACCACCGATCCCAACGTACATTAAACTTGCTACCAACCTTATTGTCGAAGTCATCAAAATCAGCAAATCCTCCGCCGCCAGCAGCGCTGGAGCCGAATCCGCTCGATGGCTATTAATAATACAACACATTAGCATTGTTAAATTGAATGAAATATAATTGCATTGTCTCTTACCTGTGATGCACGTGGTGGAGCTGGTCTGGGGGGCGGCACCTTGGATTTCTTTGGAGGCAATGCTGGACTAGGTGACTCTGGTCTGGGCGGTGGACCGGACCGGTTTGTATTGGGACTGAGCACCTGACCTTGACCCGTTGGCGCATGCAAAGCCGCAAACGGATCACTTCCAAAATCATCCTTTCCAGGCTGCAAAACACATTTAAATATGTTTAATGATATCGTTTGTGATTGAATTGATGGCAGCTACCTCGGGCGTAATAGCGCTTGGCTTGTTGGCAGCAAATGCATCAGCTCCAAATGGATCGCGTGTCGTTTGCCCAAAGCCGCTTGCACCACTTTGGCCAAATGCATCGAAACCACTGTCAAAGCCGGAACTCATGTTGAAGCTATCATCAAATCCGCCTTTAATGGCAGGTGTCGGCCTGCTGGCCTGTCCACTGAAAGGATCATTATCGAAGCCATTGCTTGCTTTATTGGCAGCACCACTGTTGTTCTCGTCAAATGGATCATCCTTAGGAATTTCAACTTGTTTCTCCAGTGTTTTGCGGGCATCATCAAAGTCCGGCTCGATCTTCAGTTGATATTCCGAGACCAGCTCAGCATTTTGATTTTCCATGGCAGCACGACAAATGAGCAGTGCATCAGTCATTTGACGTTGCGTTTCCATCAGCTGTGTGACCATCGATCGCACCTATAACAACAGGCGGAAAAACGTGAGAATAATACTAATAAATTGTGTATATATTTTAATGCATACCGAACTGATCTGCAGCTGTGTATTCTGCAGATGCTTGGTCAGCTGTGACAACTCATTATTGTTATTATCGTATTCCTTTTGCAGTGCAGACTCTTCATCCTTGAGCTTTTGCAGTTCCGAGCGTTTTGCATTCAGTTCACCCTCCTGTTCGTTGATCGTCTCCTCTTGCTTGTGACACTGATCTCGTATCTTGTTGACCTTTAACAAAAATATGGAAAGACAGTTTAATGACAATGTACGAGAATAAAGCCATTTTGCACAACTAACAATAAACAAACGAACACATAACATATACGAAACATACAAAACATACTAACACAAAGGTACAAAATATGAAGAAAAGATAAAAATAAACAAACCTGAGCATTGGTGTAGGTTATATCATGACTTACATTGGCCAACACGGCCAGATTTTGGGTAACCTTATAGTATTGTGATAAGTATTTATAGGGCATTCACCATTTTAGTATGAGTAATTTTTGTTTTTGGAAGGTATACCGATTTGTGTTAACAATGGAGAAACATAATAAAGAAAGGGAAATCATATTCAAATTAAACCAATCAGTCAAAATATCATATCAAAATAATAGTTGAACGCAAAACGCAAGCAATTAAATAAGTGATTAACCGATCATATATACGAGTAATAGTTAAACCCAACGAAAAAAAAATAAATGCACGCAAAGCAAGCATGAATCAATGCATTCAAAGATAACTACTTGAGCCTGCAGATCATCCAAACGTTTCTGTGCCTCGCCACGTTGATTCTCCAATTGCTTTAAGGTTGCCGTCAATGTATCCAATTCACTCTATAAAATTGGAAATTAATTATATTATTTCAAGAAATCAGTTCTATTTTTCGTTTATAATATGCGACTTACCTGGAGGCTGCGCACTTCTCCATTCTTGACACGGACATCGGCCTCTTTTTGCGCAATTTCCGTTTCCAGAGCACGTCGTTCGCGAGCCAGCTCTTCGATTTCCTTGGATATCATCTCCAGTTCGGGATTCGAATAAGTCGGCTTTGGCTCCTGTTGCTGCACATCGACACCAGAGACTATCGCACGCATCGAGGGCGGTACCATGTTGGCTGTGAGAACTTGAGGTGGATCCACACCTCGTTGCTTACGCTCTACGAGCCACATGGCCAATGCGAACTGTTCCACAGTCAGCTTTCCCGATTGATTGGTGTCGCAAAGTGCCCTTTGAATGAAAAATATATATATAATATTGGGCTAAAAACCTATCTCAGGAGAACGACTTACCAGATATCTGCCAGACTGCGCTGTGGTATACCCGATTTAATGAATATGTCTTTCACCTCGAGACCAGACACCAGGCCATCCTTGTCCAAATCGGACTGCCGGAATATTTCCTCGAATCGCAGCAGCTCGCTCGCACTGACCACCCAATCGGCGTTTGCTGTCACCGACGGTGGCGCTCCGATTGGTATCAGCGGATCGGTTTGTATCAGCGGTTGGGAGCTGACCGCACCCACCGGTGGTATGCGCGTCATTGGCGGCACCGCGACAGGCAATGGTGGAATTGCTGCCGGTGGCGCAATATCTTTGGGAAAGTTGGCAACAAAGCCACCATCGCCGAAACCCTCACCACTGGGTGCCCTTGGCATGGCAGCACCATGTCCAGCGGCTGCCATATTTGGTGGCGGTGGCATGGCCGGCTTGGGCGCCTTGCGCAGCTCAGGCGGCAACACATTGGGCACTGTGCGCTTCTGGAGTGTCTGATAAACTAGATGCATGGCCACAATAAACTCGTGCTTGTCCAAGTTGCCATCCTTGTCCTGATCGGCCAGATCCCAAATAGTGCCCAAGATATTCATGGGCAGCTTGGAGTCCATAAGTACGCCCTTCACTTTGTTGCCTGGCAGCATGCCGTTCTGTGGATTCAGCGATTCAAACAGTTGCTCATACTTGAGCCGATCGATCACGCTAATTGTCCAATCGCCACCAGAGCCTCCGGTTGCAGCACCTGGACCCATTCCTGCACCAGGCACCGTTTGCATGCGAGGTGGTATTGCTTTAGGAATGTCACCCTGTCCACATATGCAAATGCAAGAAAAGCAAGACACAAATGGCGTATGTAGGTTTATCGCTGTTGTGTAATCGTTATTGCCGTTCTACCTTACCACTTTGGGCGGATTCACTGTGTCCATGTAGATGTTGTTCATGTTAGCCACCTGGCCCGCCTGCGACAGTGAGACTAACTTCAGGGCGACAAAGAAACCTGGCTTGTCGAGAAATCCCTTGCCATTGGGATCGGACAGATCCCAAATCCGGCTAAGCACCACATCGCTTAGGCCAGACTTCTTCAAGAACTTAGCCGCGGTCATGGCTTCTATGGCACCCGTACCCTTTGGGTCAATCTACAGCAAATTTGGCACAAGCGCGTAAAAATCAATAGGGGGGTTGAAATTTCGACCGCCTCTGAATGGATCTCTGGGAGCTGGGACACGTTACCTGTTTGTAGTACGCCTCATAGATGAGATTGTGCTTGCCGCACACCCGAACAAAATCCAGATTCATGTTGCCTGCGTTCCGTATAAATTCAAATGCAAAAAGAGCCTCAGCCAATGACTCGTCGTAAGCGTAAGCTCTGTTCTGTTATCACTATCACAAAATCGATTTTTTTACTCTCTTATTGGTGGCTGGCTAAAGGGTGAGGCGAGGGCGGAACTCGATTGTGGAGCGTTTTTAGTTGTATTATCGTCGGTTCTACGATTTGCCCACCCACCAAAGAAAATGCACAAGCGCCGCGAGTTGCACACGTACGTACAACTTTGTTTGTTATAGTTTTGCAGAGCAGCGCATTACGGCTGGATTTTAATTACACTCACGAAATTTTAATTAGCTTTTGCCTTTTTCAGCATCGGCCTCTAACTAGTGTTGAGCAACGTGCCAATTTCTCTCCGCTGTTAGTTTAACAGCACTAATGCCAGGGCTGCGTGTTAACAGTTTAGGGATCACTGGATTGGCGAGTGTTAAACATCCCGCCATTTCCACTTTTAAATGCACTCCAATAAAAATGCAATTTAATTCATATTATTGTTTATGCGCCATGTACGTGTTACGTGTTTTCTTTATGAATAGCTCCCATTAAATTACAGATTTTTTAAAATGCATTAAATGAAAAATACATTTTAATGAAAAGTATTGTAATGAATTCGAATATAATACATGCATGCTTAATATGCTAATTAATCTTAGCTTTCAGCTACGTGCATAAAAGTGTGTAGAATTTAAAGCAAACGTATTCGACAGTTCGAGGCGCCGCATTGACAATACAGAACCTTGCCAGGCACAACGCCCACCTCATAGTTGTAGTTCCATGTCAGCTCAGTGCCAGAGCGTATGTGGTTGGCCGAGAAGAAAGCCACCCATGGAAAGCGAAGATCATGAGTGTCCACAAATACGTTTTGCACGAACAAGTTGGGCGCACAAGAGTGCTGCAGAGAAGAATAATTATAGTCAATAATAATGGTGGGTTGCTACGCGATTCGCACTCACATTAAAGTAGCGTCCCAAATTGCCGGTTGTCTTCGCATCCATTATGTAGGGCGCCTCGTCTTTGCCAAAGAGTCGGCGCACAGAATTTTCACGCACTGTTTCATCCAGATCCGCATTTGGATTGAAATTAATTACAGCCCGCTCTTGCGAGTCCAATTCATTAGCTTGATTAGATTGACTGCGTGACGCACGCAATTTATCCTTTTTACGTGGCTGATAATACTTATTGGGCTTGAATTCATCATCATCTTCGGGATCGGGTGCATATGTATCCTCCTCCTCCTCAGTTGCAGAGTGGTCGACTTCAGACTCGTAGCCCTCTTTTAATTGCTCGGCCACCTCAATGTAGTCCAAGTCGGCAAAGTATTCATCGCCTGCATCCAAGCCGCCCTCGTTGGCCATAGTTTCGGTTAGCATGTGGCCCGCATAGATGCATATAAAGGCACCTCTGGGTATATCATTAACGCAGCGCAATCCCCAGCCTCGATTCGATGTCTTAAACACTTGCAACTTCATTTCCAGCGAATGCTGCACCACACGATTCAAGCAGTTCTTGCGGCACTTGCAGCGGGAGTTGCATTCATAGATGCCTGTGGGCACATGCTCATGCAAACGCTTGTACTGATAGCCAATCTCCTCGATGGGTTTGTTGGGATTACAGTACCTAACGCCGGCTACCGTCAGTTGCCAGCATGAGCACTTTGATTTATCCTGCAAACACAGAGCTTAATTAATAGGAGTTTGTTTGACGGGAAGTGCAGTTACTTACCGAACAATCATCCTCACAGTCACAGCCCACTAGGAACTCCTCATCAAGATTCAAGTGGACTCCTTCCGTGGGTATGCGCTGTTTGGCATAGGTACATGGCGGAGGCAGGGTGTTGTCATAGTAGTTGACTAAAGGTATAGCCATTTTCTCTTGGCCCTTCGAGATGTCCGCTTCCTTCACAATCGTCGGATCAATTGAATATTCCGCCAGGCAGCGCAAATCGGGCGTGAAATCAAAGTTTTCGACGTTTAGCACATTTCGTGTAGCTCGCAAATAGATGTGCACCTCGGCCAGATTACGCAAACTTTTCCCACATGGACCGCGATAGACAACGTTACGTTTAGTCTTCTGTTTAAATATCAAACGCTCCCAGCCGGACAACAGAGGCTTGGCCAACGGACTGTAACTATCTAGACGATGTGCAATAGTGAATAAACAAGAAGACGAGCATTCGTGAGGCGAGTAGATTTTGGGTGGCAGGTTGCGTTTCGCTGTGAAGTAGACAACATGACCCTTGGGTCGATTCTCGTCATCCACATAGATGGTGGAGTTGTTCAAATGACGCACTGCGCTTTTGGCCAATGCCGCAGCATTGGCCGATGCCAACGCAGATGTCGGCGAAGGATTGACATTTTGTGGTGCAGAACTGCTCTTTCGTGCTATGGCCCGCATTTGCTGGTTCACCTGCCGAGTGCTCGTCTCCATCTCCTTAGTGTAGCGTATGAAGGGTTCAGTCCGCTAAAAATGAGTTGGTATTTAAATAGTTTAAGTTTTATGTGATATCAGAGCTCGCAAATAACTGTTGACCGATTCATGCGGTCTCTAAATAAGTGTTTTGTTCGTACAAAAATTTGGTTCGCCGACGAGCAGTGTTTTCGGCTTTCTTTTGCTCGGCTCGTTCACAGAACGATTACTCTTGAACGACGACTCTTTTTTCGGTTGAGAACAGAGCGTAAGGAAAAAAACGGTCAACAGTTATTTGCAAGCTATGTGTGATATATATTAATGTGTAGCGTACGCGGGGTAAACGATGTTGTTGCATAGCATTGGCACTATTGAGGGCATTTTGCGTTTCCTTGAAGACGGGGCCCAAACGCAAGGATCCACGATAGATCCACTCCGTATGGTTCTTGTCATCGTCGAACTGCATCTGCACCAGACTGCAATCGACATCAATGACGCGTGCATACAGCCAAGTGCCATTTGATTCGGTGTTCATGTTTTGACCCCTCATGCACTGCACCATTGGTCGATCCACTGAATACTTTTCTACATATTTTTGAATGAAATCTCTCGACCCAGGATGCACATCCTCCCAAACACGCTCTGATGCCATGCACACCAGGCGCACATCATTGTGCTGCACATACTGCGTATAACCATCATCGTAGAAGATCAAGTATCTAAATCGATTTGCCTGTTTCAATGGCTCAGCAATAATTCCTGGATAGAAAGCGCTGGGTACAATATCTTTTTCCTTGCCGCGCGTCAACGTGTTGCCATTAAAATAGGCAATCACACGAGTGCCTGAATATTATAATATAATTTAGCAGGCGACCTTTGTAATTTATTACAATAATCTTACCGATGGTTAATCGCACGGGAGGCGGTTCAAAATAGGCCAAATGCTTGGCTGTTACAGTTTTAACCATTTGATATGGCGTATTGAGATATTTTATTTTGTAGCTCTTCACCAAGTTGCCGCCAACTGTTGTGCTCTCAGAGAATTCAATTACTTTGACCGACACCCAGCTGGCGATGGCCTTGTTCTTGACAGCATAGTAGGTTTCGTTGATTTGAATGGGTTGCCGCTCTATCTCACCAGCTGGTGGCACTTGCTGCAAAAATATAGACTCCATTTAATAATGGTATAAGATACTTACCCTTAAACGGAACTTACCACATAATCACTCAGATTTTGGTAAAGATCAAGTGGCGGCATATGCTTGTGCACCACTTGGCAGTGATTGTATAGAGCAAAGTGCATTTTATCAGCCATGTTTTGCAGTTTACTCAGCTCTTCGTTGGCCAACTCAAGTTCACGTCCCATACGATCTGCCTTTGATTGCAGTATGGTTTTGGACCAAGTCATTTGGTCTTCCAAGTCCACCTTGGAAACAATTGTATTGATGGCATCCTCCAGCTCATTTTCAATCAAACTTAAATCATTTGCCGAAAACTCCGCTTTGTCTGCAAGAGAAATCGAGTCATATAAGAAGGTACAAAATTCTTCAATTGCTGGACTTACCTGGCTCTTCTTCGTTTTCCTCCTCGTCACTGCTGTCCAGTGCCACGAAGTCGGCATGATCTTGCTTAAACTCTCGCAGCAGCAACGGTTGCTTGGCCAACAAGTGACCGGCATAATCCTACAAAAATAAAGCAGTGTATTAACATTAATTACAATACAAATCTGTAGATCCGCTTACCTCATAAACATCCATTGCCGTGTCGTAGCAAGTCATGCAGATGTACTGCCTCTTGTGTGCTTTTCTGGGCACTTTGTAGTAGTTGAGAGCTGCCAAGCTGGCCAATACGTATTGCTTGTGCATCTTCTGGCAATTGCAGTTGACGCAGTCCTTCTTATAGTATACTTCGTTATCCTCTGCAAAGTCGCTCGTATCCTTTGTGCCGACGCCTTTCATTTCCATAGAATCTTCTATATCGTCTGCCTTTATTTCATCTTTTTCTTTTTTCTCAGTTTTTTGTGGGGTTATTAGATCATCTTGGACACATTCATCATCTGTATTGTTTTTAAATGACTGTTCGGTGGACTCATCGTCCATGATAGCTGCTTTGATTTCATCAGTATCCTTCGCAATATTGTCGGCAATGTCATCGTTTTCAACTGTTTCCAGCTGCTGCTCCACTTTGCTCTCTAGTGAATGGGTTTTTTCGGATTGGTTTTCTTCTTTCGTTTTAATTTCGCTCATTTCTGTGATTGAATCTCTACTAGTTGGCTCACCAGCAGCTTCTTTAACAGGACTGCTGATGACTTCAATGCTGCTGTCACTGTCAACGGCGTGTTCCTTTTGCTTGGTGACAGGTTTGTCTGGGTCTACTTTGCTTGAAGGAGGCGCAGATCCGGGACTTTCAATCACCTCAATGCTGCTGTCCAAATCAACTTCAATTGGCTTCGCCTCATCAACAGTTTCCATGGAACTGTCTTTCTCTTCTTTAGATGTGTCTTCGTTGGAATCTTTATTATCCCTTTTAGCGTAAATATCGTCGGTAGCGGGGCTGCTGATAACCTCAATGCTGCTGTCCAAATCCGTTTCAGTTGGTTTTGTGCGCTCCAGTGTTTCTTCCTCCTTAGAACTTGCCATTGAAGTTACTTGGCTAGAGCTGCACTTATCTGCATCTGTAATGTTGTTTATGAGTTCATCCGGCTCATCAGTGTGTCTTTTTGATGAATCAATGCTAGATGCAGTTGCAGCCTTTGCCGGCTCATGCTCATCGAGATTAGGCTCCGTGGTTGTGTTTTCTGCCTGTGCTGAGAAGCCGGTTGCAGCCTCGTCATGTTCTTTTGTTGATATTTCTGTTGTTGTCTCAGTAGACGTTGTTTCGATCTTCTCCGATGCATCCATTGCTGTTGCCTCCGAAGCCAAGCTGTATTCTGCAATAATTATCGTTTATTTAATGTGCAACACAACATTCCACAATTTAAACAATTTTGCAAACAAGAATCAGAGCAATTGTCTGCAGATGTGTTGGAAAACTATTTTCACTCATTTGATGTGGTGTTTTCCAACACTAAAAGTGCGTGCTGAAACAGGGTGTGTTGAATGCCGTTAAAAATAATTTAGTAACGTAATTTCGGTTTTTTTTATGCAATTTATTGGACTGATATTTTGTAGAATTGTGTTTTTTTTTCAAGACATTTTAAACCTTAACGTCGGCCTTGTAACCGTTCTCATCGGCGGTATAGGTGACCTGGACAACTTGGCCATCGGGGGCGGTATATTTGTAGGAGCCAGAGACGCTGTTTGTGTGCTCATCAACCTGTCCCTTCTGTTGCAGCTCGATGCCGTTGGAAGTCTGAACATTGTAGTTGAAGCCATCGGGATTGACCTGCACCTTCTCCTCAGTGGCAACAGCTGAACGATCATCGCTAGCATAGGCGACAGCCAAAAGGCAAGCAAGGACAATCTGTGGAAAATGTAAATGTTAATCCACTTTATTTATTTTCTACAATTTGTGCTTACCAAGAATTTCATGTTGAGGTAGTTGGTTGTTATCAGAGAACGAAACAGAACTAGTGACATCTGCAAGTGCGCTATGCTTTTATAGGCATTATCTAAAAATCTGGTGACATTTCCAAACTGGCCCAACGAGTAACGGAAATTTCTCCAAACTTGATCTGGAACAATTTTATTTTATTTAAGCAAAAGAGTATGTTGCAATCATTAGAGTGCTGTTCATGTTCGTAAATGTTTCTCATTTATTAATTTGCTAATTAGCTTATCAGATAATCAACTTGTTGCCGTCTTCATCAGTGTAGTTTTAAATATCAGACGACATTCGATGTACAAGGTTTTGTGAGCCGTACTACAACTTGATTTTGAATTTGAATATAGTTTATAAATATGTATAACATAAATAGTGATATAAATAAATCTTATGACATATTGCGTATGCAATAATATATACATTCATATATTTTATGCAATAATAGTAAATAATGCCCGTAGTATAACATGTTCTTTACATATAATTAACTAATTTGGTCAATTTGCATGGAATACAAATAATGAAACAGGTTTATTTATAATCCAATGTCTGGATCAACTGCACCAACATATCCCGTTCTTAGAAAAAAAAAACACAAATCAATTGTTTATATATGTTAAAATTAACGTAATTAGTGTCAATGTGCAGACATCTAAATAAATTTTTGATGAACAAGTTAATTGAGAAATTATATATTTTTAATAAGTACAATTATTTGCAATATTCGGCCTTCAACATATTTTATAGTCGGTATAAAGTTTCTAGAATAAAATAAATAAGAATTGTTGTCTTACTTAGATTAATTAATTTTATTGGAAAGTTTTTAAGTACATATGTTATCTATTTTCGGAGACTTATTTAGTCACAATTGAAGGCTCGCAGTTGACAGCACTGAACAACCTTCTACTTTTGGTATATTTGGTAGTTCAGCTTGCGGTCACATTGTTTATCACACGTGCAGTCGGCAAGTTCTCAACTTTACTTTTTTGCTAGTGTTTATTTATTTCAATATAATCATGACCGGCGAAAGCGGGTCCGATTCTGGCAGTGACTATGAAGTGGAGTCGTATATAAAGCCCAAGAGAGTGCGGAAAACAGTCAACGACGATTCTGCCGATCTATTGGGAAACTTCGATGACGAGAAACGCAAAGAGATCTTTGAAGGCACCTATGTGGACAAGGATGCGACAAAGAACCCCAGCGATTCTGAGAGCAGTGATGAAGAGGAAGGAGGCAAGCAGGATGAAAGCACAGAGGGAGATGCCAAAGAAGAAGACGAGCTCGCTGCAGATGGCAGCGAAGGGTCTGCGGCCGAGGACGAAGAATCCAACGCTGATGGCCATATAACCAGTAGCCAGTTGAACAGTCTTCTGCGTGGTGCCTCAAAACTAAACAGACATGTGCTATACGTCACAAATCTCAACTTTGAGACAACTAAAGATGATTTGGAGTCGCATTTTGCAGTTGCTGGAGCTGTGAAATCCATTAGGATACCCAAAAAACGTCGTGGCGGATTTGCCTTCGTGGAGATGGAGGATCTGAAGAGTTTCCAGCAAGGATTTCGGCTCCACAACACTGAGCTACAGGGGAGGAAGATCAAGGTGCAGATATCAGAGGCTGGCAAAAAGAAGTCGGCCAACAAGAAAAACATCATCAAGCAAAAGAATCGCAAGCTCGCAGAGATGCGTAACGAACAGAAGACCTTCACAAAGAGTGGGAAATTCTACGACAAGGATCTGAAGAAGGAAAAGGCCAAAGATTTGCTGGCACGCAAGCGCTGGCGTAAAAATCCTGCGCCCAGGAAATAAATAAAGTACGTATCGGTCTACATAGATGTGCTTACTCAATAGCCTCTTAGCTTGTAAATAAATGTAACTTGTATATATTCAATAACAACAATTTGTTTTGTATTATCACTATTGCCATCGAACAATATAAAAGTTGCGTTTGCCTACACGCAATAGGGAAACTCCATTTCGCAGGACGTGGATGCCGGTGGTAATAACTTCAGCAATGTTCTGCACTCGCTTCTGATTGACATAGAAGCCTCCAGCATTGATAATACGCACAGCATCGGCTGAAATTCGGTATTGGGATTAGACTTATCTTAATGCAAATGAGTATCTAAAAGGGTAACTCACTTTCTGTGGGAAAGCACTTGGCCTTCATTGCCAGCTGAAGAATAGACATGCCAGGCTCGGCCAGTATGTCAACCATTGTGGCGCCTTGAAAGGTTTGCTTAATTTCCGTCAAGTTCAATTCCGCCAAGCCATCGACGTTTCCTTTGTACAGAGCGTTAGTAACTCGTTCCGCTTGCTTTAAGCCATGCTCTAAAGATTGCATATATTAGAATATGATTTATATGGGATTGCAATAATTCTCTACCTCCATGTACAAGCAGGGTGACATCTTCCGCTAGGAGAGTCTGAGCCTTTCGTTTCTCTGGCTCCTTGGCGTGCTCTCGCATCAGTTGCTCCACCTCGGGTAGAGGAATAAATGTGAACAATTTAAGTAATTTCTCCACTTCGGAATCTGGCATGCGCATGAAGAATTGATACAATGCAAACGGAGAAGTCTTATTTTCATCCAACCATACGGCGTTTCCTGCTGATTTTCCAAACTTGTCGCCCTCCTCATTAGTGACGATTGGAAGTGTCATTCCAAAGACTTCTTGCTTGGGTTCAACGCGACTTATCAACTCGTGACCAGTCATCAGATTGCCCATCTGATCGGAGCCGCCCATCTGAAAGCAGCAGTTGTGTTTGCGCAACAAATGCAGCCAGTCGTAGGCCTGAAAGATCTGATATGTAAACTCCGTAAAGCTCATGCCATCTTCTGACTCCAGGCGTGATTGAACCGATGAACGCGACAGCATCGATCCCATGCGAAAATGTCTCCCCATATTGGCAACAAAGTCAATAAGGCTGAGATTTGCATACCAATCAGCATTATTAACGATTCTAAAAGAAGATATTGATCAAAATATTAATATCTTCAATGTTAAAGTTTGTGGTGAGGATGCTTGGGATTTTGTTAGCATTATTAGCGGAGAAGCCACTTAATTTATTTCTTCTGATACCAACAGGGAATCCGGTTGGGAATCCAAATAATTTATAATTTCGGCTGCAGTTTGGTGACCTGGTTTTAGACTTTTAATACTCACGTGAGTGGCTCAAGTTTGGAGCTGTATTTCTTTGTATCCCAGAGGCAGTCCTCATGGTTTTTGAACACCTTTCGCAGCTGTTGTTCAATGGCCTGCAGGTTCGTCTCTATCACCGACTCCCCCAGCTGATTGCGCTCCGTTTTACGGCCACTTGGATCCCCAATCAGGCCCGTGGCTCCGCCTACCAACGCAATCGGTTTGTGTCCAGCGCGCTGGCAATGCAATAAACCCATAATCACAAGCAAGTTTCCAACATGTAAACTGTCCGCCGTCGGATCAAACCCGGCATAGATGCTCTGCGGTGATGTCTTAAATAGGTGCTTTATCTTTGGTCTGCATTGCAAGAGTTTTTCATAAATGAATAAGTTAAATTATTATCAACATTAGCTTACGCTGCAGAGTCTGGGAAAATGCTTTGGAAGAAGCCACGTTCTGACAGTTCCAATAGATTTTTGTGTGCAAAAGTGCGTTTGGAGTAACTGCCGCTGCTGTGCAGCGTGCGCAATAGTTGAATCCTTAAGGCGAACATTATGCAAAACAAATCATAGATTGAGTTTTGTATCCGCAGTCGAATAAGCAGCTCTGATTTGAGGTTAAACCGAATGTTTTGGTATTTTCGACAACAGCTGACGGCCATCAGCTGATTGCTTACATGGCTGAAATTTGAGGTTGTCCTTGCGTCTAACTACGTCGAGTTTTTTTATTTTTCAGTTTAAAATTCATATTTAATTCAATCATGTTTAAATGTATGTTTTTAACAATTGTTTGTTAATAAGCAGTTTTTGTTGTTGTATAATGGTTAGCATCGCTGGAAAACTGCTATTTTAGTTATCTTGTAGTATTCACATAATTAGACAGATTGTAAATAAAGAACTAACAAAAAAATAATTGCATTTAGAGTGACCATATCACAAAATTGTATAAAACGCTCGCTCATTAAGCGTGCAGTGCAACCTTGTTTTTATGCTGCCTTTGTTATCGTTTTTGTTAATCAAAACAAAGAAAAGTTGGATGTGTTTTGTTTGAAATTAATTTTAGCCGTTAATGGCCGCCCGTTAAAAATAAACTTTTAAATATGCTGCTAAAAATTCGCCACGCATTGCTTGATGTTACCGATCAATCTGCAAAACTCTCGGTCAAGCAATCGGCAGTTATTATCAACAACGAGATCATTATAAGCTCAGGCAGCATTTTGCAGCCTTTTGTGCGTCCAGTTGGCGATGGGGACAAAATCACTCAAGACCTGCAACAGTGCAAGCTCGTCGATATTCAGGATGACGCCTGCGAGGAGGGTAAACTGTTGCGTAAATTAAGTTACCTGGTGACCTTTGATCGACAGCGTCGTCCGCTGACGGATCGAAGTGCACAACAATCTGGCCAAGTGGTCCACATACTGACTCGCTATACGGCGCAGCCGTTGTACGTCTTTTGTGCAGCGGAAGTATCTCGGAACCTCCACAAGATATTGATGAACGCTGACTTGGATAGCCAGAATGTATTGCGCTCCAGTTTCTTGGTGTTGACCATGCGAGCATTAAAGGAACGTGATTCCTTTAAGCGGTTCTTGCAGCACATCGCCAGCTATTTGCGGTACCTTCAGCCAATTCATACACTTGACGATGTTCTGGTCATGTGCTCCCCTTTTGGATTGGAAAACTTCTACAAAACCATTAGCATTGGCAAGGTGTCCAATGTGATGGGCAGCTCTCTATTTGGCTTATCAAACGCCTTGCCCTTGGGTTGTGAGGGCTCTGCGGTATTTAATAATAAACTGTAAGTGCCAGAGATAGAATTACATATATAGTTTGCAATGCCATTAAAGATTACCATTTTATTTCAGACGATTAGTTGGTGTTATCGTATGTACATCATTCCAACGGGAACAGGAAAACGTTAACCTGACTTTGGCTGCTAATTTTGGTTATCTTTTGCGCGATTTCATGGAGCAACTGGGCACACCGATTACCATGTTTAGTGTAATGCGAGAACCATCGAATTTCGCTTGTAAGTCGCATTTAAATTGTACCCTCATAAAGATAAAGACAGTATTCTTTTCTACTAAAGGGGAGCGCACAATTGCAGTCATTGAGTCATCTGGTCAACAGGGGACTGGTACCTTCATTAAAGTCTACAACAAACGCTTTATTTTAACTTGTGCACATGTTGTTGGACAGGTAAACAATCTAGATATCCCTTGATAACTTAAAAGTTTTAAGTAAATTGCTTGCAGCCCAGCGCCAAAGTGCTTTGTCGAGCTGTTGATCGAGAATTCCATTCGGATGTTATTTGGAGTAATCCGGATAAGAATCGTCCCTATGACTTGGCTCTGCTTACCGCACCCGACGATGTGCCCGAGCGATACTGTGTACGCTTGGCTCGGAATCGCGCTACTTTGGGACAAACCGTTTACAACGCTGGCTTTCCATACTATGTTAATTTCAACTTTAAGTACGACTTTAATCCATCCATATTTCAAGGTCGCATTATTAAGTGCGATAACGGTGCCATAATGTCTGATGGCAGCGTGCAGGCAGGTCAAAGTGGAGGCCCAATGTTCGACCAAAACGGTAGCATTCTTGGAGTTTGTGTGTCCAATATTAAGCATGAGGATGTCGTGTATCCAAATATAAACACTGCTATTCCGACTTTTGATATCCGTCAAACTCTACAGGAATTTGCCAAGACCAGCGGTAAGTGTAAAAACTTTTAAATTTCTACAATTTACAACCTTATTTACTATCTTTCAGATGTAAAAGTACTGAGCAATCTTGTTGCGAGCCAGGATGTCCGACGAGTTTGGTCGTTAGAAATGCCTCCCATTCAAAGTAAACTTTAAAACAAATCATTCCGATAACGTGATATATATATTTATACATATGCTAATATATATCGGTACACAAATATGTGATTTCGACAATAAATCTAAGAAATTTATTTAAATTAAATAATTATACAAAAAAATGATTAATTTTTGTCCAGACAGTCATTAACATGACTTTGTAGGACAGTTAATGCGTTGAACGATTTTGAGCAGATGGGACAACGCAACACAGTATCCGCAGTTTTTGCAGCTGCGCCTGTTGGATCCAAAACCTGTAAACATAAATTAAAAATTGTAATCACAATGCATATGAAAGCCACACAGGCTATCACATACCCTTACCGGTCTCTGCTCATCTCGTAAGCTGCTCGTGCTTGTCGTTGTTGGAGGCGTAAAGCTGGATTTCCGATTTTTGTGCGATTCAGCTAGAGCTTCTATTAGTTCTTGGTTACGTCTTTGTAGTGCACGCAAATCCAGTAAATATTGCTCTTTCTCTCCAGCATTCTTTTCACGATCCGCACGTTCCATTTCAAAATCTCGTCTATAACTATCAATTTGTGTTTTCAAATATGCAATTTCCTCATCTTTTTGCACATCCTTAGCTTTCAAAAGATTGACATCAGCACGCGTTGCATTAAGAAGTTCTTCTGAACTTGTCAGGTTGACCTTTAAGCAGTTTATCTCATCAATATATGTTTTTTTCTATAATGAAAGCAAATTATTTTGACGAATTTAACAATGTTTCATATTGTGAACAAACCATGTCATTGATTTCTAGATTTTCGGCCAATAATTGGGACATCTGTCGTTTCAAATCCTTAACTTGAAGCTCGTGTTCGTCGCGTTTAATATATTCAGTTTCAGTTTTATCAGCATCAGGGACGTACTCGAAGGACGGCTGGAAATATAGGCAGAGATTAGGCTAATACTGCAGATAGCTGGCAATACAATACAAATGAATGAATGATTAAAGTTAAATTCTTATCAGTAAAGTTTGATAAGAAACGAGAAGCAATTCACTTACGACTTGATATTTTTGCAGTTTATTAATTTCAACACGCATATTGTTTATTAGCGAAGATTTTTCTGACACACTTTGTCTAAGTTCATCGTGCTCCTTTTGCCTTATATCTTCCACAATACGAATTTGTTCCAAATTGGTGTCTACATCCTTTTTTAGCTGTCGGTTTTCCTCTGTCAATTTGTCTATCTGTGCTTGACATTCATGTAACTTCTGTTTATATTCCTCTTCCCTTCCAGCTGCTTCCTTCCGCCACTGCTGGGTAATTTTATAATATTCCTGCATCGTATGATTAACTTTATCCAAAGTTTCTGCACGTAAAGATATTTATAAAATTGTAAAATACTGCATACAAAGTTTAAGTCTTACTAATCAACTGATCAATTGTATGAAAAGCATTATTCAAGACTGTACTACACAAAAGTACAATAGTTGCTCTTTAAACAACATTATGGGGGCATTTAAATCAGAATTGACAACTCGTTATTCGATTGTCTAAAATCACAACAGATTTAACTTTCAAATAGCACAAAAAGGAATAATACTGGACATACGTTTTAAGGCCACATATTCTGTCATCATTGTTTGTAATTTTACAACATCCTCGGCGCACGCTTGCATGGTGCAAAGGCTCGGAAATTGTGAATATACGCTGTTCTGTGATAAATAGATAAACTAAATGTTTAAATTATGTAACATACGCCGAAACTAATATACTTACTTTAAGCACGTCAGGATTAACATCACCCATCAAGAAACTGGCTGCCAATGAATGTTGTTCCGAGGGTAAAGTTGTGGGTAGACTGCTTTCGATTGATTTCGTTAGGTCCGCGGTTTCATTTTTCTGATTCAAACTGACGGGTGCAGCAGAAGCAGAATTCTCTGATGATGCCATCACGATATCTTCGTTTCCATCATACTGCAGTGCATCGTGTAGCAGAGAATTCCCATGAGAGTATAGCGATGGCAGAGGTGAACTGCCTAATATAACGAACGAATCCTCTTCCGCCATAATGGCTGCGCTAGCGTTTCGGTACTGAAGATATGCAAACGTTTTCAATTCTTAACACGACATTCACAAGTAAGCTTTAACAGGGAATTCCCCGTTGTTTCAAAAATATACAATGATGTTGTGATTAATCGATAACCGTTCAACTATGAACCGCACACATGTGTTGCTGAACAACTGCATGTGTTTCAAAATGGAAATGATAGATTCTGTACATATATTTGTATATTCACGTTTGTATATGTATTTTATCTTTTTGATTTATTTTGTGATTCATAGCAATATGTTCTCCAGGCTTCCCCGCCTGCTGCGTCATACGAAATTTAACCGGAATTACGTGCTCTATGAATGTACAAACCTTATCAGTAGTTTTATCTGCACTTTTGATTATTGTTCCGCGTTTATGTTTTGCTCTGTAGTTTTCTTTGAGATTTATAAGTTACATTTATTTTTGTGCATTTTATGACCTATTTAGAAAGTGTGACCGTTTATATAAACAGCTGTTAACAAGTGTGCCCAGATTAAGTGCAGAAACATCGTTGTTAGCGATGTTGTGAAAAGATGAATAACATAGACGAATCTTTTGATTTTTATATATTCCCATTAAATATTATGCGTAATTCAATTAATTACTGTTTTAAGAAATACACATTTAAGAAACATCGATGGAACCATGCATCGATGATTTTTATAAACGATATTCAGATCTGTCGATCGATTGAAAATTTTAGTCGATCGAGAGTTGTGCGAATATCGTTTTCCAGCACTGTTTCTAATGACAACCCGTTAATTTTTGAATTTGACGTTCTGTGTAATAGTCAGCGACTTTATTCATCTTTGCTAAAACTGATTCGTTTTTGTAATTTCCAAAATTATTTTCATAATATTGAAAATTGTTATATTGACAAATTGTTATATAAATGAATGATTACGAGCCGGATTTGCCTTTGGGATATTTCCATTGTCCTCGTTAAAGTGCATGTGTACTTTTTATAATGTGGGTTAATGAGGCGCTCGCGTGATAATTTGAGCACAATGATTTGCCGGGAACTGGATTTTATTAACTTGTATTCGAATATCGCTGAAAATGCTTTGTAATCCCCACTTTCATTGCATAAATATGAGTACCAGCTTTAGTGCACATTTACAGATTACATATACAGTACAGGTGATAGCTTTATAAAACGTCCAACATTTGTTTTGCGAAATAATCTCTTTTGTTATATATATTAAGAAGAGCATTTTATGGTTCGTCGCTTACGTTGTATTTGCCCGACATATCCGTAAATATATGTTCATATGTATATGATTTAAAGTTTGTTATTTTTGCTGTTAGGAGCCGATACTTTGTGAATACAATTTTCTGCAAATTTGTAAGAAATGTGCGTCATCAACCTATTTAAAATTCTATAACTATTTTTGTATGTATTCGCAAAGCATCCAGATTTCGTTGAAGACGGAATTATGAAGAAAACCCCCAAAACAAGCTTTTGGTAAAAACAAAAAATAAATGATCAGTTGACAACAGCTGTTCGAAGGCGGAGAGTATGGCTTTCACTGTGTGCAAATAAAATACATAATCATACTCATATCAAACTGGTTTGATTTTATATGACAAATTGAATAATACAAAAAAACGAAAAGAAAATAAACAAAAAATTCAGATTTGCAAATACAAATATAAAGTTTTATTTTGTAAGAATCTCTATTTCAGCTTATAACTAATGCACACGAATAAATAAAATTAAAGAAAACTTAAACGTTGTTATATAAATTGTACAAATACGAAATTCAATTAAAGCTCAAGTGCATCGAAACCATTTACACAGTTAAACAAAGATTCCTCATGCACGACCATTATCAATATCACATTCAAATCTTTCAGCCACCCGACACACTCAATCCTTATACTTACATCTACTACTACAATCTAATAAAAATCAATTCAGGAGGCGTTACGTCCCCTCAACCTGTGACTGCCATTTTACGCCTGCCCCTTGCTGTAATAATAGCCAGAGCTGATGAGGGGCTGCGTTTGTGTCTGGCGGAACTGACGTCGCACTTGCTGAGGATGAGGTGGTTGCAGCTCTCTCTGCAGAGCAATGGCCGCAAAGTGTTGCTGCTTGAGTGCGCTAATGGTTGCAATCTTGCGATGTCTGTTGGGGCGTGGGTTGCCGATGTTGCCACTGTGTGCCAGCCGATAGGTTTCCAGATCATCGTCACGCGGCAGCGGACGGTTTTTGTCCTCCTCAACGGGTGTGCCATCGGGGCGCAGACGAATCACAAGTGGACCGCTGAGATACGTTTGTGGCGGCTCCGCTGTTAGGGCAGCGGCGACGGGCAGTTGACTCGACTGTTGGACTGCTGGACTTTGCTCGCCACCGCCATAGCCATAGGCCATGTCCATGTCCATCGCGTATTTGTGCTTGTGCTCGCTGTTGCCGCTACTGCTGCCATCGAAGAGGGGATTCTGCTGTTGCTGATTTGGCTGAGGCGGCTGCTGATGGGTGAGTATGATGAGCGATGAGGCCGGAGGTGTGGGCACGGGCTGGGGCTTGCGTGTCGTTATCAACGTTGCACTGGGATGATCCCGCATAATCGATGACCAGACTGCGGAAAGAGACAATTAACACATTGAAATCACGTACTCTTATCGTTATCGCCATATGCCAGATGGGTTAACAAGTGAAAACACGTAGTATGTGTGCCAAAGCGCGGAATTTCAAGCCAAAATCAAAAGTAGTCGCAGGTAATAAATGCATTGCAGTTGCAGTTTCAGCTGCTGTTATCGCTCGCGGAAGTTTGGCAGTGAATTCCCACGCTCTGCCACTAGGCTGGGATGGATGAAAATTGGGTCTGATGTCATAAATATGCAATACTCACTCAGCTCATTGGCGTCGCGCTGATACGGATCAAGTGCCTCCAGTTGCGCATCGGAGAATGTTTGCAATTTCTCAGAGCCATAACCAAGCAGATTGTGTTTGCATTGGTTTACGGGCAGGCCGCCGCCCACCGTCGACTTGCAGTGCACGCTAACCAGTTGTGCGAACGTCGAGTATAGGTAAGACATCTGGGGGAAGAGAGCCGAAATTAGAGATAACTCGAGAGACAGACTTAGGCAATAGCAGCAGCAACAATAACAATAACAAGAAACAACAACGGGAATAACAACGGCAGCGGCAACAGTGCGTGTGAGTGATGCGCTCAAATGAAATGCATTTCAAAAGCGACTCGCGTTGAGCAATGACTGCCTGCCTCACATACATATATATATTTAAATGTCTGAGTGTGTGTGGGATGTGTGGATGTGTGGGGCAAGGGTTGGGTCCGCAGCTGTGCTCCAGTTTACGGTTCAGCAGACAAAGCAGCGCATGCCCAGCGATACCAACGATTTGTTTGCTATTCTCTGCGCGCATCGAAGCGTTAAATGGACTTTTAATTGCAGAATATTCTACGTGGGGATGACACATGCCCAAGATCGGAATTTCGCGGCTGATGACGTAAAGCCCGGCCTAGGCTACTCAGCTCACATCTCTTTTATCACCTACATATTTGCCATGCTAATGAACAGACACTCGACTGATAATTAATTTAGAAACAAATAACAAAATCCGACATTTCTCATTTATTAGCGAACATCTAAACTTTATTTGGAATGATTAGAAAGTGAGGCCAAAGAATGCTATATATGTATGTCTAGATATATATAATTTGTGTCATACTCGCATTGTAGTCAATTCTATGGGTGTCTTGCACCTTGAGCTGGTTCCAGTCAAACCGAAAGATTCATTTGCATTGGATTTGAATTGGACTGCGACTTGGGTTCGAGTTTGGGTTTGCTTCTTGGCTCCGTTGGCTCTCGAAGTTTTACAATTTAACGCTGTTTGCATAATGATATACCCGATGTATGCACAAAACGCTGGCTCAAATTACAAATTACCGTTAAACCCACAACAGCAACAGCAACAGCGACAGCAACAGCAACAGCAAGAGCAGCAGCGGCAACAGCAACAGCAACAATGGCAACAACCTGTAGCGAATATGTGTGTTTATTGACCACAAAACGTGTGCAAACTGTAAAATGCAATTTGAGACAAATATGCTTTTTTCTACATTTGTGCATACACAAAGATTTGTTGTTGCTGTTGTTGTTTGTTAGGTTTCGTGTGCAGTAAAAAATTACTCAATTTACCAAGTAAATTAAAGTACACAAATAAATAAACGATACGTGTAGGCTTTGTGCTTTTTTCGAATACAATCACGAATACAAATACGTCAGCAAACCCCATATAATCCCTTATCTGATTTATTCAACATTTTTACAGGCTTTTTACCTTTATTTTATTTTTTTTTTGCTGCTCCAGCCCCTGACACAATTAAAAATTAAAGACGATCTCCAAATGAATGTGAGCAACCGCAAAAAATAAATAATAAATTAAAAAAAAAGTATAAAAATAAAATTGAAGGCGGGTGTTGTCAAAGTCACACAAATTAACATATATATTTAAAACTTACACATATATGTATGTAGTAAATACGAGTACAACTTGTGCACAGAGATCTTGGCTTTATAATGACCGGCGCATACCTGAGATCGCATTGCCGATCGTCGTCGTCTGTCAGCTAATGATTTATAAACAGCTTGCGAAATGATTAACAAACCCGCGCATCATTTCCAATTAATTATGAAAAATTTTAATTGAATTTATAAATGGATATGTATAAGTATTTATACATATGCATATGAGAAAGCTGAGAAATGTAAAAAACAAGTCAACGTCATAGGTTTATAGTTCCTAATGACTGAAAAACGTACTTGACCCTAAGTATAACCTCTAGGAGTTTTTATTATGCATGCATAATATTTCTAATAATAAAATCAAGTATACGAACTTGAAATTATTATGTATGAGTTCCCTGAGCATTTACATGATTCCATCGTAGTGATGTGCTCTCATGATAACCACTTTTAAAATAAACCAAGCCTTCTAATGAAAACCGTCTAATAGGAGAGTTTATCTGTCTAGATAGTGAATTCCACATTCTTCATGAAAATTCCCCATTTTTTTGGGGAATACATGGATTTAATTAACAGTGATTCTAATTCGCACTTAAAACAAAAACAGAACGCCATAAATATTCGCAATTAGGTGTATCCCCGGAACTAAAATGCTAACCAAATGTTTGTCAGTTTGCCAGTTTTTTATTATTATTATTATTATGTTGTGTTGTGTTGTGTTGTGTCTGGTTCAATAACCTGTTGATATACGCAGCTTACATTATGAAACAGAAGACAAAAACGAAAAAAAAGCTGATAGCCAAACAAGTAAAAGGGTAAAAATTTCAACAAAACTAATAAACAACCGGTGGAGAAACGTTAACATTAGCTTCCAGCCAGAGCCCCAGAGACAGACAACAACATGATTGCCATTACCATTGGAAATGTTGATCCCGTTCACGTTCATTAAAATGATGACGATGCTGCATTTTCGCTTATGTGAATAAGTATGTCTGTGCGTCTATATATACCCTATATATAAATACATATTTTTACGTAAAAAAGTAATGCGAACATAATTTATTTATTGAAGTTCGGGTCGAACCGGCTAAACGCGTTTGCACCTAAACATTAAGGGCAAAAACTACAACAAAACTGAACAAAAAAACGGCGACAACAAAAACATTGCTTGTTTTTGCAATCGAAAATCGAAGGCGCTAGAGATGAGATGAGATGAAGCGAACAGAAAACGGTAAACAAAATTTAATTAAAAAACAAGTAAGTCGGCTGAAGTTAGGAGTGTGAGACTAAGAGACACCCTATAGTCAAAGAATATTAATTCTTTTTAATACTCATCAAACTTCTTGAAAATCTAAATTATTGATTAATATATTTTTATTTAAAGTATCTAAATAACGAGAATTATAAGTATCTAATTAGTAAAAGTATTATAAATGTTTTTATCTTGTGAACGAAGTTTACAAATTGATCGTTTGACTTATACGCATATCATCTTCTTAGATACGCATATCATCTATTCACAACTATTGTCAATAACTATTTATTGTACGCGGTATAAAACTTAAATTCCAATTAGCAATTTCTAATGAATTTTATGCTCTGTCTTCTTTTGTTTACTTAGTTTCGCGATCTGCGTTTTAGAATTTCGCAATTAATTAGCTTTTGGAAATTATTTTCTCGTTTGTCTATTGATATGCGGGTACCGGATATTCTCGTACTACGTAAGTACGAGAATTGTATATAGTACACCTATGTGTATACAATTGAACATGTCGAATTCATTTTGTCGGATTGTAGTCGCATTACAAAAGCGAGATTTGGGTTCCATTGTCTGACATTTTGTGTGGAGGGGCTTAGAATAAAAATAAAAGTAAATCGAAATAGAAATTGAAATCAAAAAGAGGCAGAAACGACAACAAAGCTGCTTGAAATTATTTAAGGCGCAGTTCGCGTGCGAGTGGCTAAAACAGATGCGCTGCCAAAAATGCTTTATAGGATGTAGTTAGCACAGCCGCATGACTTGGCGAAACGGGGGGCTCACTATAACTAATTGCATTAAGCTGTCATTAATAACTCGCATGCTTACGATATTTACATCGTATTTATAATAGCCGCAGAGTTCATTAACTGTTTATGAGCGTGTAAGATGCCCCCATCCCCGCACATCACGCTGCCGTCACCGCCTCAACATATTCCAGATAGACAACCGGAGTGCGATCCACGTCCGATCTCAATCCCGATCAAAGACTTCACGCAGGCGCCGTCGTTGTCACGGTTTGTTGCGCAAAAAAGTGAAAAGCTTTTCGAATTTTTGTTTTGTGTTGTTTTTTGTACAATCTTCCCTCTCACCTCCCCCTTTTTTTGTAGCAATTGCAAATGTAAATGAAAATAGTTTTAAACTTTTTTTATGTTTTTTTTTTGCATTTTGTTTATCATAAACGAAATTTAATGTTTTGTCTTGTTGTCGTCGCTTCGCTTCGTTGATTTAGTGTAAGCTCATTTGGATTTATTGTTCGCTTTTGGTAAGTACTTTTCATTTGGCCAGCAATGTTTGTTGTCATGTTTGCCATAAATAAAAAACACCATGCGAATTCAAATTAATCAACTTGTTTCCAAACACAACAACAGAGAAAGGCGATGGGAAACACTTACCTCCTATTCAAATTTCCAAGCTTCAAGCTTGTAATTCTTATAGTAGGGAAGTTAGAATGAGGAGTTTTTTCATGTGAAACCTGGACGAGCTGTAATTACTGAAAGCCCCATAGTCACGGTGTCCAAGTCCCCTATAAAATTTATAATTAATCTCACTCTAAGCAGACTCTAAGTAACTTTATTGTTAGCCAGGTGAATTTATAGATGTATGTATATAATTTATACTCGTTTTGTGTGTTTGTGTGTTAGGTAATTCTTAAAAGCTTTGCTTTTGGTTTCTACGGAGCTGCACACAAGCAAACACATTCATACATTTAGACTTGAAACAAGCACAAAGTGACTCGATGCCTTTCTAAATTTCCGTTTCTTGGAGTCTTCCACAAAAGTCTCGAGTGTGTTGAAACCGGCAATACATTAAGTGTGTTTAAACTTACTGCTATACTCGGATATGTATACTCGTGTATGCTATATATGTTAGGAGTGAATATATATATTTGCAACATGCAAACGCTTGAACATGCGCGAAGGTAAACAAAAATCTAAGCGTTTCACCGAATGACAAACTGGAGATATGGACCGGCTGAGCCGGTTAATGATGATCGTCATTGTCGTCGACGTCGTCGTCGTCGTCATTGTGTCGAACGTCTGCAGGAATGGAACCACATGAACAATGATTAGCAGCAGAAGCCAAACAATTGATAACGCGATAACATTTGATGCGGACAATGTCAAGTTCAGCTATGCGGCATATGATATTCATATTTATGTCAAGGATGACTAACGCCGATATTCTTCAGCTCATGAAATGATAACCGCGACATATTTGATATTCAATTTGTATATTTCTGAATACAAAAACTGAACTGAACTGTAGAAGAGCTTCGTCTGTCGCTTCTGCTTCAGCTGTTTTCAATGTTTATTTAATTTAATTTTATTTCAATACATTATTGTTTTTTTGTTTGATTTTTTTTTTTTTTTGTCTTTAAGTAGTATTGTATTTATTGTGATTCAGCTAACTATTTATATTTGTTGTTTGTGGGGCCACTGCGACTGCGGTACAGTTATGCAAATGAGCCTCAAATACCGCTCACTGATGCTCATTTTAATGTCTGCTGCCCATGCATATTCAGTATTCAGTATTCAGTATTGAGTATTCAAATTATTCAATATGTTCGATATGTTGGCTGTTGGCTGTTGGCTAGTGTGGAAACGAACGACATAACATTAAAATAGCTGCTAAAAGCAGCAAAGCGCCGTTAATATTTGTACACAACAATGTGTGTGCTTGTTAAGCACAGCTATTTATGATGTTCATTGAAAAGTTATCATAACATCGAATATGAAATCACATCAAAATATTGATAATTATGCTCGTAAATGTGCGAAAAACTGTGCTAGATTTGCCGGATTGTCAATGCCAAGGACACGCGCACCACACCACTCCATTGTCATTGTTATAACATATAACTGGAGCGAACATGGCGTATGCGTAATTTTGCGATTATCATTATGATTCCATTTGGTGATTTGGTTATGATCAACATTTTGGATGCAAATTAGAAGGTTTCATTCAATTCATTTGGCTATTTTGGAGGCATCTCGAGTGAACTGAACTGAAGTGGACTTACCTTTTCGTTACGCGACAAAAACTCCCAAATCGGTATTGCCGAGGCTGAGCTCATTTGGATGGTAACAGCGCTGAGCAGGCAGCAGGCGAAGATCACTCTTGCAACTTGCGTCATGTTAGGGCAAAGGTTGGGGCTCGATAGGGTTTCGCTTAGATCCGGTCTCCTGGGCCAATTGCAGACCGTTATTGTTATTGTCGTTGAGGTTGGCGCGTTTGTATAATGCGCGTTGTCAGACTTTCTTTTTTTTTGGGTTTTTTATTTTATTTGGCTCAATTAGAGGCGCTTTTGTGGGCCATTTGCTGTTGTTGTTAATACCAAGAGCGCAACTTTCTTTTGTCCAATGGCTTTGCTTTGGCTTATTGCTCTTTGCTGTTGCACTTAATTTAATTAAAGTGTACAACGGGCTTGACTAATTTCGTTTTATTTGTTTTGCTGTTTCAGTTTGTTTATTTGTTTGTTGATGTCTCGGCTTAAAACGCAAAAAGCTCGTTTCACATTTCACACCCACTGTTGAAATTCCTCTCGCACACACACACATACACAAACTGACAACTTGCCGGCTTCGCTTGCGACTGCGACTCGTCTTCAAATGAAGCCACAGACAGCGGCGCACACGTATTTAAGCTTTGAGCTCGGCTGAAATGGTGATGCGCACGTGACACGAATATGCACGATTGGCTTGTGGTCTATCGGTGGAACCTAAACAAATCTATGCAATATTACTCCGGAAAATATCGACACGCTTACAGCACTGACCACAGATGAGAGCGAAGCTTGCGAGAGGGCAAATGGCAATGCGAACAGGTGCTCTCTCATTGCGGCTCTCTCGCTAACTCGATCGCTCTCTGATTTAGTCACACGCACACACAGCAAACTTGTTCTACACGCTTGCAGTCAAAATAGAAATTGAAAAATACAAATAAATTAATTCAAATAAAAATTGCAAAATTTCAAAGTCAAGTTTACTGTCGTCGTCGTCGTCGACGAGTCTGCCTCATGCCTTGCCGAAAGCAGTTGAGCTTCAGAACGTAATTTATAATCAATTGCATGCATACACACATTACATACATACACTACATATGTTAGTGCATATTTATGTGTGCGTTTATTGAGGCAATTATTGCAAATTTGCAATTCAGCTGCTTCTGCTGTTTGATGGGAAAACAAAATACGATATACTATGCATGTTTTATTTAACAACCAAATGATAATTAATATGTGTCTTGCCTTTGGCAGCGGCGCCAAGCTGAGATCCCCTTTTGTTTGAGCTTCAATTTTCGTAAAATTTATTTGATTGAAAAGTAAAGAATGACAATAAAAAACAATTTCAAATGGTTGCAAATTTGTGTGTCGCCAAAAGGTTTTTGGGGTATTAAGATTACAGAAACCTGTTTGGGCTGATTGTAAGAGTACATGATTGCTAATTATTCAAGGATGGGATTCCCTAATTACATATGCAATATCTCATTGAATGCGTAAATTAAGACGTTTTATGCCTAATTGATAAACTCGTTGCGTTCTAATTCGATGTTGTACATTCCACCCGATCAATCTAATTGCATCGCAATGAACTTTATGGAGGCCTGTAGGTAGAAATATAATATATATTCACTGCAATCCATTAGGTTGTTGACACATGCACTACTGATACTGAGAGCAAGACAAATATAAACCGATTTAACTGAAAGCTACAGGAAACCGTTAAGGGTAACGTTAATGTGCTGCCATCTGTCAGACAACTGACTGTTTCTTCCCGGATTTCGAAATGAGAACGCCAAGCGTTAAACAAGTGGAAACACAATCCAGGAACAGCTTAAAAATACTTACAAAAATGTCCGAAATAATTTGTGGCTTTATTGTAACCATTGCGCACAGAAATACATCAACATTAGCTTAATAAGGGAAGTATACACCAAGGTTTCTTTGTTCTACAATCGATTGTACTGTAAGAAATTGCGATCATAGCGAGCGGCGTTGCCATATAAGTCCCTGTCATCCTTATAGAGCATAAAGTCTTGACCCTGGTCATCAGCAGATCCATAGATTGGAATGTAGCTGCCATGGCTGAGATCCTGCTTCAGACGCTGGTCTGGATCACGTCCCAGGTGAATAACTTTCGAGTATAGGTCATTGTCCGATTGCAGCGCACGATCAAAGTCCTTCCAATGCACAAACTTGACCTGCTCAGTGGGTATGGCATTCCGATCCAAGAGCTCCAGCAGTGTATCCGAATTAACTGGCTGCACAACGTTCAGTTCACGTTCCTGGTTGGCAACGTTTCCACCATTGGATGGCAGACGTCGCTTACTAAGCTGCGGCTGCTCCATATTCACGTCCATATTCCAGAGCCATGCCAAAAGTGGGTTAACAGACGACTAAAAAAAACAAGATTTTAAAAATAGCCAGTTGATGAATCATTAGTTTTTTAACTGACTTGAGCGTCGCTGCGTCCAATACGAGGAATGGTCTTTGTATTCTTCAAGACGAAACTTTCGGTGCGCTTGCCGAGACGCGGCACGTTTTTGGTGATCTTCAGAAAGAAACCAGGACTCTCATCGGCATTGCCAGTGTCGATGAGGCCAGCTAGAAGCAGCACTGCAAGCACCAGGATAGTGGTCGATCTCATGCTGCTAGTTGCTGATCAACTGTGCTAGACCTATGGCCAATCATAGGTTTTTATATAGAAGTATAGCCCTCATTGCAGGGGATGAATTGCTTGGCCAAATGCGGGCAACAGCTGCACGAAGAATTTCCATTATCGATCTGCTAGTTGACAAAACAATTGACCCAAATGCATAATTATCCATAGAACTCGATAGAATTCGTTTTTTTAATGTGTATTTAAATAGGGAAATAAATAAAGTGTAAGATTAAGGAAAGTTGATGACATCTCTCTTCATATCAGTGAACTTTGCGCCCATTGCGCCACCTCTGTAGGCAGTGCCTGATAGCGTTGAACCGCCTGTTGGATCTGTCCGTATGTGAGCGCCAATTTGTGCATTTCGAACTCTTTTTGAACCTTGCCCAGTCCACTGTTTGATAACGGCATGATAAGCTCCACAATTCGCAAGTGCTCGAAAGCTTTCAGCACAATGGCACGTTCAACTCCCTGCATTGTGCTGGAGACTTTGGCGAACTTATTGAACCGTCCAAAGATTATCTCGAAGTTGAATGGATCCCGATCGTAGATAGTCGAATGATGTTTGATGGCAATGATTAGACACAGTTCCAACACAGAGAGACCGCAGAGTAGATCCACTTTGTCATCGCATTCATATTGACTGGCTAATGCCGTCACCTGCTCAGCTGTTATATGTGGCGCCTCGAGTTTCATCTGTGCAACCAGACGGAATAGAAACGTCTTTAAAAATGCCTGGCTGACATCGAAATCGTATAGCATTTGCAGCGTTTTTTGTACAGCTGGCGACTTCATAAGTTTCGAAATGTCCTTGTTCCAGTTGTCTACAAATCTCCTATCAAATGTATAATCTACGCCATCGAAATGATTACGTTGAAAGGTGAATGCCTCCGATTTGAGCAATTCTAGGCTGTCAATTCGATCAGCGTTGATTCTTAGCTCCTTGGCGCTTGGTATGCTGACCAGCTCCTGGAAAAGTGCGCAGTATTCCTCAAACTGATGGGCACTAGGAAATAGAAAGACTTGCCTGAAAATCAAAAAGGGAAGATTAACTTGGTTGAATCTGAATATCTATGAGTCCGAACTGCTTGTAAATTATTCTAGCAAATGACTTTCAAAAAATGACAGATTTGAAGGATCTATCTGAAGCATATAAAAATTCCTTTTGTCGACAATTAGATCTGTGCTTTCTTTGTGAACCAACCTATCTAGATCGCAGCCTGTTATATCTCCAGAAGACCTTATTCAACATACTCTGGATTTAAGGATCGCATTTAGCAGATCTGTATATATCGAAGGGCATCACCTTTTAAGCAGATGTCTAATAAACATCCCTTGTTTTGCAAATTACTTTCCAATCTTCAGGCTTCACTTTTCCCAATAATTCCCAATAATAATTTTATCGAGCCTAACGCAGTGTGTTAAAAAGTATTTTCGTCCGTTCGGATGGAGGTTCCGGCTGTGTACGTCGGTAAGGAGCCGAGGCTTTATCCAAACCGTTGTTGAAATTATTTATATTTGGAAGGAGACTTTCATAAGAAGGGAAGTAAGTAACATGAAAATTGAATGCTAAAGCAACAGTTTTTGAAAAGATTAACTCGTCATTTACAACATTTGTGTATCTCTATTATTTCCCCCTACCAGCACGGAATTAGGAAACATAGTTTCACTTTTACTAATCTTCTAACGATTTTTTCGTTCGTTTACAAATGCTTCCTTGAGTTAAATGGAATTCCTTTCGATTCATTGGATTGTAATGCTGGTAACGTAAAAAAAAACCAAATTACCTGTGGGAAAATCGGGATTTAACGCGTTTCTCCAGCAGCTCAATGACATCAAGGCGGCAAGTGACGCCCAGTACACAGATCGGGGCTTGTGCCGACTGCGATACGTCAAAGAGATTATAGAGTAAGGTTTGATTGTGATGTGTGCAAAATAGATCAAACTCTTCTAATACGAAAACAACGCTTTTGGACTTCTTGTCACCAGCCTTGAGGCATTGCAGTAAAAATGCCAGATTCTCGGCAAAAGAACCAAATACTTTGCCGTCAGCAGCGTTCTCCAAACGCATTTGAACTGTTATCGATTTCAGTGCGATGCGATCATCTGTATGAAGATTTCCATCAAGATGCACAATAAGCGTGTTTTCCACAAACTCTTTGTTTTCCAGTAAATCGGTGAGCACAGCATTAATTAGCTGAAAATACAGTAAACATGTAATTGTTTGAATCGTATATACAAGTTGTAAGTTCGTACTTACCGTAGTTTTACCCGCTCCTCGCGGGCCTATCAATAGCAAGGAATTCGATTCTCCCATTTCTCCAGTGCGTTGTAGTAGTTGTCGCACATTGGAACGTTCAGCTTCGTAGCCACGTAGGGAAGTGTAGTCGCGCTGCAGACGCTCCTTTAGGAAACGACGTGCTTTAATTACCTCCTGTCCAGCCTCAGGCATAGCTTTGAACAATTATTATTTTCACTAGGGTTCTGCTTCTGTTTATAGCTTGTTTTGATTAAAAATTGCCGCCAAAATATCAGCTGTGCTAGAGATGTATTACTTTCGATAGTCTTGATATTTTCAAGAAATCCGATTGCAACCGCGTTCCGTTCAGGGCTGGCAACTGTTGAGCCGCTCAGCTGCTCCTCACGCTTATTACTCCTCACTTAACGTACTCGAAACTTAACGAAGGCGTAGAGATTTTTAACGACCGTTTCAAATTCTGTTGCGCAAACAGCTAAATATTTTTTATGTGACTCCTCTTTTTATTTATTTGTTTCTGTTCAGATTAAATTTACTGTTTATTGCAGGGGATTGAGGGAAATAAGAATATTACAATAAGACCGTAATGGAGTTTTAATAACTTTGTTTAGAATAGTGATGCCGCATAATGGCCGAAATATTTGAATTAAAGGATAGAGAAGAGTTTGAGATTAAAATCTAGCCGCCCATTTGTAATTATAAGTTGCAATGAGGCGTACAAAGCAGAAATGGCATTTGCGCAATATTATTCGATAGCTTCAACAAAATAGTCGGGTTTGAGTTCAATAGCGGAGTAATGATTTTATGGCGATTTTCACTGCTGGTTGCCTTAACAAGCCCTATAGTCGTGAGTTATTCTATATCAGATAAATTTACATCATATATTTACTAATCGAAATATGTTTATTTGCAGATATATGCTGATTTTGAATTTAACAATGTAAAGTGCATTATACGGAATCCAGAATTTTTGAAATTTGATTATTGCTTCCTAAGGTCAATTAATCGTACTTACAAGTATTTTTCCATGAAAACTTTGTTTTTTAACTTGCCTGTTGATAACACTTGGGTAAGCACGTTTACAACAGGATGAATGCAGTTACCAACTTTATTTTTTACAGGTAACTTTAAAGGTCTACAAGAGAGACAACAGGCATATCTTTGATCGCTATAATGTCACCGTGGACGGATGCAGATTTATGAGAGAACGTAATAATCCGATAGTCAACGTATTATTTGGCATATTTGAGAAATTTTCTAACCTTAACCACACATGTCCATTCAACGTGAGTAATCAAAGTCAATTTAGGCGCTTTTTATACTAATTTAAATATATAAAATCATGCACAGCATGACATCCTTTTAGAAAAACTTCCAGTACAACATGTCAACTCGTTAATTAAGTACATTGTTCCTGATGGCCGATATATACTGAATACCACCTGGAGTATCAAGAAAATTCCATTTGCTGAGGTCATTGTGTACTTTACAAAATTTTGGGCTACCAAAAATTGAAATAAAAACCTGGACTATCATAATTATATTATATTTTATATCCATTTATGACTAAGGACATCCTAAAAATTTCTTGATCACGGAACTTTTGAGATGTAATTCAAATAAGAGACTAAATTTTCAGTAGAATACAAATCAAATTACATTACATCGAAAACATTGTAAAAAATAATAATAAAATAACAATAAATGAAATAATAATTTTACTTATTCAGCAATGGCAAGGGAAGTTATCACCACAGATCAGCTGAAATACTACCGGTTAATATCCAAAACCGATGATCGATCCAAAGAACGATGGCAAAAATGCTTCAGCTGGTATCCGGGCCGGCAGAACATCGAATTTAGTCGGGTCGCTCAGATCTATTGCGACAGTCGTCATACGTATGGAGATGAAGCGTTTATGAAATATGCGCAGCAAAAAAGGCTGAACAATAAACACACTATTACCATTAGCCATCAAAATTCATTTGATGTCGAGCAAAAGGAATTAAGCGAACAGTCTTCTCATTCGAACAACAATGCGAAGGTGCCGCCTACAACCAATGGAGAATATGGACGCTTCAAACCCACCCGAATGCATTATTGCTAATCATAAAATATCAGATTTTCTTCACATTGTTTTAATACATCATTAACACTTCTGCACAATTCGAGACTTTATTGCATTCTTCACTTCCGCCATTGCAATTCGCTCGTCTGCTTTGGCCACCCAACAACAGATGGCGGCACTTGCCATTTTAGTGTCTGCACCTGCAGCTACACCTACAATTACACCTAGAGCTGTCATCTGGGTCGATGAGGTCATGCTCGTCAGCAATTTGGCAATGGCGATCACTCGAGTGGTTCGTCTAATACCTGACACGCAGCTCAGCTGCTAAAGAAATAACAATGGTCAATGGTATTAGCAAGTTCTGGATGAGATTCAGCTGCTGGACAGGTGTTGTCCTCTTACCATATAATGAATGGACTTGACTTCTGTCTGTCTGTGTGGAGCTTGGCCTGCAGCTCTAGTTGCCAGTTGCCAGTTGCCAGTTGCCAGTTGCCAGTTGCCAGTTTTCACTCATCCCATGCAATTAAGAGATCATCATAGTCTCCTCTTCTCTCGGCCATCGGTTGCTGACAATGCAACTTTGAGCCGCCACTTCATTTTATGGCTCAGAATCGCGCTGCGATTTGATTTGCATGACCATGCGCATAATTAACAAGGTGAAAATGTCAGCTAGGCACCGGTTCTAGTGGCGCTGATTAAAACTCACCTTACCCAACGCCGAGTGCTTACTGTAACGACACAGCTGGAGCTCTTTGCTTCACCCCAGTCATGTCTAGTTGAAAAGTTCGCACAGGTAATTAACTGCGACCGAGTTGCTTGCACTTTTTATTTATTTTTTGTATTAAACATTGCGAATGACTCGACGCTTGTGAAATGGAAACAGTTTTTTACCAGTTGAGGAAGTGGCCAAGACAGTCGCATATTCACTTTTTCAATTTGGATCAATTTAGCGGCTATTAAAGTTAACAACTTTATTTGACGCAGCACTGAAGATATAAAAAGGCAGTCTATTAACTGCAATTGCCAAAAGAAACAACTAGATTGGCAATTAAATTGTATTTATTTATTTCTAATAAACATTTTATATTTGCCAATTCATTTTTATTTATTTATGTCTTATGTTGATTTTATATTTTGCTTTTGGCAATTAATTTTATTTATTTATTTCTAATGTACATTTTATATTTCAAATTTGGCAATAAATTTTTATTTATTTCTTATGTACATATCATTCTTTATATTTGGCAAATAATTTGTATGTATGTATGTCATTTTATATTTTGCATTTGGCAATTAATTTAATTTATTTATTTCTAATGTACATTTTATATTTCATATTTGGCAATTAATTGATTTCTTGCATATGGTAATTAATTTGTATGTATGTATGTCTTATGTCATTTTATATTTTGCATTTGGCAATTCATATAATTTATTTATTTCTAATGTACTTTTTATATTTTAAATTTGGCAAACAATTTTTATTTATTTATTTCTAATGTACATTTTATATCTCATATTTGGCAATTAATTTTACTTATTACTTTCATACTTTATATTTGGCAAATAATTTGTATGTATTTATGTCATTTTATATTTTTCATTTGGCAATTAATTTTTTTTATTTATTTCTAATGTACATTTTAAATTTCATATTTGACAATTAATTTTACTTATTTATTTCTAATGTACATTTCATACTTTATATTTGGCAAATAATTTGTATGTATTTATGTCATTTTATATCTTGCATTTGGCAATTAATTTTATTTATTTATTTCTAATGTACATTTTATTTGGCAATTAATTGATTTCTTGCATATGGTAATTAATTTGTATGTATGTATGTCTTATGTCATTTTGTATTTTGCATTTGGCAATTAATGTTATTTATTTATTTCTAATGTAAATTTTATATTTCATATTTGGCAATTAATTGAATTGATATTTTGCATATGGTAATTAATTTGTATGTATTTATGTCTTATGTAGATTTTATATTTTGCATTTGGCAATTCATTTTTATTTATTTATTTCTAATGCACATTTTATATTCTGTATAGCAATCGAAGAAGCGATGCAACCGAGTGCAATTTGATATTCAATATCGTATTCTTTTTATAGACTCGCTTCTTTTCTTATGCATGTGTAGGCCAAAGCAGCTGCTGCAAAATGATACGAGTGTGAGTGTGAGGATTACTTGGCTGGCTCTTGGGTGCCATAGGTCAGCGCAATTACCATAAAGTTCGCTATGCAAATTATTGGCCAAAACTTTGAAGCGATGGCACTCGGCAGAAGTCGGCTGGCATGTGTGGAAATTACAGAAGCAACGCGCTTTCGTTTACAACATTTTTGCACAGTCTGCGGTTGCGGCAAATGGATTAAATTTTCATAGAATATTACTTGAACTCGTATTTGGGGCAATTCAGGCGCGACCAAGGGCGGAGGAGGGGGCGAAGGGTGAGTGCGAATCATTTACGGATCATTAGCCACGTGGCTGCATTCACAGCCAGGCTGGACTCTGGCGTTAGGGCTTTCTGGCGTGGGCTTTGCCAGCTGCAGAGCACACGGAGTACACGAGGGCACAGCTGGAGGTGGAGCCAAGCGAAGCAGAGCGAGAAGGGGAGCTGGAAACGGGAATCCAGGAGCGGAGGGGAGCTCAGCGAACGCGTGTGAAAAATCAACGCGGCGTCCCACAAAATCGCAATGCGCACAATTAAACGGTAGCAATAATTGCTATCGAGTGAAATATAATAATGGCTATAGGCTACACACACACACACATACATATATGTAGAGTTGTTGGCTAAATCTTGATTTGGCTTGAGAGCTTTCGATGTGCCTGTTTTCTGCGTTTTTATTGTTTGCACAATTTTCCCATCGATGCGAACTTTTTCTGTTGACTCACGGCCGAGTTGCCGAGAATTGAAAGAAGGCTAAGAATACAAGTAACCGAGTACTACAAGCAATATGGGCAGCAGCAACATAAATAAAATAATAATAATAAATACGAGAATGGGCACTGAAAATAGAGTTCGTCGAGCAGCGGGTGTGGGTGTCACTTGAACTCGCACTGTTAAAACAAAGGCCAACAACAAATCAGCAGCAGGCCAAAATAAACACACGCACTTACACCTGTAACAGAGTGAGTGTGTGGGTGTGTGTGTGTGTGTGTAGTGCACTTGACGCCTAGGTCGAGGGTTTTTGGGCTGACCCCTTTTCGCAAAAGGTAAACAACATTTGCGGATTTCACGCCAGGATCAGACAGAGCATTGCTGATCCTATTAGCTGGCAACAAAGGTAAATGCCAAATGGTATTGGCAATGGCTTTGGCTTTGGCTTCTCCGTTTGCCTTTGCCTTTGACTGACTGGCGCCATGTCTGCATGCAATTACATGAAGTCGGCTTAGGGCCAGCAGCAGCAGCAGCAAGAAAAAACAAAGCAAAAGGGACTTAATCCAGTTTTGCTTAACTTGCCTCACCAGGTAGTCGCAGCAAGTGCCAGCAACAGTTGTTCGGCTGGTTTCGACTGTTTTGGCTGAACAAAAAAGCAGATAGAACAAAACTTAAACATTATAATAAAGCAAAAATAAACGCGGCAGCTCATAAATGTGATTCGCTGCCAAATGTGACTTGAAAATTAAAACGCCATTGGCATTTTGGCACGCATAGACGGAGAGGGAGACGCAGAGGGAGACGAGCAAAGTTGTAGACGCTCATCAGGCACTACCAAAAAAATAACAACAAATTCGTTGAACGTTTCAAGTTGTGCCGACTGCCAACAGGCAACAGGCAGAAAGCCCAAAGCCAATTTGCCAATTTCTTGGGCTTAGTTTGATTTGCCGCCAATAGCGCCCACGGCTGAGCAGCATACTTAGTAGTTAGGGCCTGCATTTAGTAGGGTCAGATAGGGCCAAGCCTAGACACACTCACACACTCGCACACTCACTTGCTTAGCCAAATTACACTTGCGCTCATAATTCAATCAGCGGATTATCAATCACCGCAGCTACTTGTCTTGGCCAATGCGTCAGCAGCACTTTGATGCTGGCCAAGTCAATCAGCCATCAGTCGAGCTTCGTTCTTCGTTTTGCTGTGGAACACGTTTGAAAGTCATTAACTTAAATGATTCACTTTCTGGCCCATAAATTTCGCCACTAACTGGAGCTGAAGCTGGAGCTGGAGCTGGACGAGATGTTGATGCTGCAAACTTCGCGCTGCCTGCTTGCCATTGTCGTAATAAATTTCGTATGGCAAACGTTAAAAAATTGCTAAATAATCGCCTTAAATGAGTCTATAAAAGCAAACACCAACAGCAGACAACAACATCGTATTGGCCAACAAAATGAAGTAGCTCAAGAAACGAACCAACGAAAAAAAAAATGTTTAAAAATTATTGTTGAAGTGAATTTTCATTACCAACGGAAGTCGTAAATCAATTTTTTTTCTTCTCTTTTTTTTTTTTGGGTATCTGCTTCCACCCCCCTTTAGGTAAAAAGCAAAGACCAAACAAAAGGCTACATGCAACATTTTGTGTGTGGTTGGGCCTAGAAATCTTATGAGATGTGGTAGCTAGTGATGGCTGCTGGCTGCTGGCTGTCGACTGTCTGGAAGCGCATCCGCCCGACGTCGCTGACCACTCTCCACTCTCCACACTACTCCACTCGCATCCCAATTCCAATTTCAGCTAAGACGACAGCTATAATGATAGGGGCCACTTTTGCCGCCACGCAAACACGCCATGGAACGAGTCTGTTAGATTTTTGTTTGGCTCTGCGACTATTTCTATTCGTAAACTGGTCTGAGTATTAGACAGATTCGTAGTCGTAGTCGTATTCGTTTTCGTATTCGTTTCCGTTTCAGAGACGCCAACATGGCGACACATTTGGCTTGCGTGCCTTAGAACTTGGCCAATGCTCTTGTCTGTGGCTTTTTGCCTATGACATAAGTGTCTGATTTGGAGTCGACACAACACACAAAAGCGGCTCATTATAATGCCAATGGGATTATCTATGGCCAGACACGCAGAGAGACATTCATAATGCCCTGAACTGTGAAATCCTTTTAGGCGGAAATTATGAAACACAGCAGGAGCAGGACACAGACACAATGAGCGCACAAGTGTTGCGGCAGATTGAGCAACAAAAGGGCCATAATTGTCAGTGCCACACAATGCGACACATTGCCGCTGCAACAGAAGGCGAGTCGGAGTCCGAAAGTTGTAGGTGTGGCTGATGCAACAATGCCGCAATAGGATCGCGGCTAGAGGCTAGTGGCAACCTCTTGTTCTATGGCCTGTAATGAGCTGCCGCTGCTGCAGCAAAAACAAACCATAAACTGGAATCGAATAAAAAAAAAAGGTGCCACAATTGATTTCATGCGGCTGCCACGGCGGCAAAGTTGCTTTGAGCCCACCTACAACGTATGTTGTTGACACTTGTTGCGGCCGTGGCAAGATTTATGCCCCAACAATATTTGGGAAATTAAATCATTGGCGCAGACAGTTTTATAGTCCGGGCGTGACGACATTGTGGCTGGGGCAACCAGAGGAGCGGAGAGAGGGTAGCTGCTGGATCTAAACGGGAATGGCCAGCAATGGGCTATGAATATACAACTCTGAGTGTGGCCTCCGTGTGGCAGCCAAACAATGCCTGTTGAGCAATTGGAAAAAATGTCAATTATGCGCAATTTGCTTAAGCAATTGACAATTTGTTGTTGCTATTGTTGCACGCATACTTGCGCAAATAAATTGACAAATAGGATTTGCGTTTTGTCTATTTCCATTTCCATTTTCATTTCCATTTTTTTTTTTTTGCTGTCCATTTTCGTTTTGAATTAATAAATTGCCGCCAATTTGCCGCCAGCCTTGCCAAGCGTGGAAACTTTGCTGGCAATTGGCAAGCAGCCCATGGACCAAACCCCCAGCTCTAAACTATCCCCAAAGTACACGAAACTCATAGATTTATTTTTGCAATAATATACATATATATTTATCACTTTGTGGCTACTCGAATTCAATTTCAGTCGCTTGAGAACCCAAAACACTCATACTTCAATTGAAACAAAAGAAAAACGGAACGAAAATGCAATTATTTTTAATTGCGATTTGGTTTTTCTGCTTTTTTTGCAACTCTTTGAATTGTGATATTTGTTACATAAAGTTTTGCGGATCACTCGGCTTTGATTGCGGCTTACAACAAAAAATAATAATACACGTTGAACTGATGTGATATGATCTAAGTTTGCATTGAATAGAACATATTGAGAATCTGAAAGTTCTGACGTTTCTGTACATTTTAAGTCATAATTTTGTTATAATTTATTTACTTATTTATTTATTTTATTTTGAAATCGAAATAAACAATCCATATTGACAAAATTACTAATATTGGTGGATTAGTAATTAATAGTCTTAAGTCTTATAGTTCAACGTTTACATCTTTTTATTTCTTTTTATAAATTATTAGCTTAAAATGTTCATAATTAAAACAAAATAATGTTGGGGGGGTAATTGCATATTTAAGCGGATGCTTATGCAATCTACTTTTGAAATAATGTTTAAGAAAGTTATAAAATTAATACAAAATATAAAATTATTTAAAAGTTGAGAATAATTATTGGACAAAAGCAAACAAAATATGATCGCAATAAAATTATTTAAAAGTTGATAACTAAAACAATTACAGGAGTACTTTATGACCATCTTTGCATATAACTTTTATATTTACCCACATAAAATATTAACAAATCAAATAATTCGTTTTTCAAATATGTTTTTTATATATGTTTTTTGGAATAGTAATTAAGGATGGGGGCAACTTTCATAGATTTATTTGATTTTTGTGGTTTTGATATTTCCTAAACAATTAAGAATTTATCCTAAATAAAATTTGTATAAAAAATACTTTGTCAAGATACCTAAATGAGAGGAGTTAAAACATTAATCTAAGTTATACATACATGCAGACTAATTTTGAATATGGACTACACTCAGTTATAATTTAATTGCTTCGAAGCTAAGTCAAACTAAAAAAATTGTTGTATATAGCCACTCACAACTGGGCAAGCACCATAGAATAGATTAAAGAGACAGACAAGAGTTGGGCAATGTTTTTTTTGTTGCTTTTATCAAAAATCGTGGCTTATACTCGAGCATGGACAATTATAAATGACCTCGACTGGACTTAAAAAAAAATCAATTTCAAATACTCCCAGTGAATAACCGAACAATCTGATTTTTTTTGTATATATTTTTATCTGTGGCACGCAATCGAAACGGAAGTTCAGTTCAATTTTATTGGTGAAATTATTTACGGGAACTTGAAAAGAGCATCGGGCATGCAGATCTGCTGTGTTGTTCAAATAAATGGTCCATTGGAGCGAGCAAAGCGAGAACAACGATCTTTCCGATCTTTCAAAAAAAAAAAAAAAATAAAACATCCAATCATTGGTCGCTCCATTGCCCCTTGCCCTTCAATCCGTTCTCCTACTCCTCTGCCAGATTTGTGGCCAGTCATAGCGCCAAAGAGTCCGCCAACGAGCTCGACAATTGAATTAGAAACCTGAGCAGGACTCATGAATGAACAAACGGGTGTACTCACACACTCACACCATGAGCTGTGCAGTTGAAGTTGAACCCATTTTCTCACCTGTTAAAGTTGTAAAGACGCAACCAAAATCGTTTATCGTTGTCGAGATCCGCTCCTCGAGAGCTGCGACTCCGACTCCGACTTCGACTCTGACTCCCTCTTCGACTTGTGCTCGGTCTCGGCCGCCTTCGATTGACTTCGATTGCATTGGCATTGCCGCCGCGTCATACGATTTAATTGCTTCGATTGTGTCAGCAGTTTTACGTTTTCTTCTTGTCTTCATCAGCAGCAGCAGCCTCCTGGCAAACATTTTGTTGCGGAAGGGGGCGTTTTGTGCCCAATCCCAATGCCAGCCGAGAGTCAGAGAGTCCGAGCGTCCAAGAGTCAATGTTGCTCATAGGCGCTCAGTAATTTGATGATCATAATCAATGGCTGACTGACATTTGCCGCTGCTGCTTCCAGCATCGACATCAGCATCAGCTCCAGCTCCAGCTTCAGCTTTTCCTTTTTATTATTTTTGCTCGGCTGGCTCTTTGATTTGAGCGCGTTGTTGTTATTTTATTATTGTTATTGTTGTGGTGGCACAAAGGCTTTGTTCGAATTCGGCATCTTGAAATTCGTGTGTCTGTCTGTCTAACAAAAGGCCAACTCGAAACTTGTTGAAAGCCGTTTTATCCTTTTGATGAGGCGCTCACACCGAATCCGGCTGTGGCCATGACTTGGTGCAAAGTCAAGTGTGGCGGGCTAAAAAGGAATGCCGCAGGATAACATTGGCCAAGGCGTGGGAGTCTGCCCAGCCTAATGAAGTCATTAGAATATCTAGTCGGGATAGACCAGAGCGAGCAAGATGGTACGAAGTGAAATGAATTTGTTTTTGTTTCAGTTTAATGCTTATATCGCATGCGTAGGTTTTCTATAACGATTAAAACCCTCATATGTCAACTTGGCCCATTCATCTTCATCGCAGACACTGAGACTGAGACTGAGTTGGAGTTTGAGTTTGGGACTGAGACTCTGAAACGTCGCCAGACACTTGTCTCCCGCGTTCGCAGACACGAAATGCTGATGAGCTGAAATCTCATCAAGAAGTGTCTGCAGCAGAAACAAAAACAAAAACAACAGCAACACGCTTAAATGTATGTTTATTATATGTTTACAAGCTTCACTCTCTCTCTCTTCCTCTCCATCGCCATCTGTTGCTGTTGCTGTTTAGATTTTGGGACTTACAGCACCTACTTCAGCATGGAGAGACACTAGCTGGCTGGCGGGCTTGATGACTTAATTTTCATCTCAGTCTGCTGACTCCTCTCCAGGCCCATAGCTTCTCTACCAGCAGCTGTACACCGGTACAGGTGCCTCGCTTGGAGCTGTCTCTGTCTCTGTAGCTGGAGCCAGTGCCAGTCGAGCACTTGAGCGTCAGCGCAGTGACACACGCAAGTGTTTGGCTTGTCTCTGAGCATGTTGGCTCCATCTCCATCTCCAACTCCTCCAACTTCAACTCCGACTCCGACTCCAACTCCAGCTCCGACCTCTGTCTCTTGTACCCTCGTCACATGCTGATTTTGTGCGTTGCGTTGTGCGATGATGCAGCGCTTTTTGTGGTAGCCCAAGACAACACTTGTTGGCACTAGGTAAGATGTACTCCAAACTATTTGCTCTAATCATTATGGTAGCGCCTTTTCCAACTGGAACTGCAACTGCATCTGCGGATGATAAATCTATATTTTATTAGCATTTCCAAAATGAGTTGCACGTGTTGCATGCGCTGCACGTGTTGCCTTAAATGAGTTGTTTCGACTGCTGTTGTGACTTGGCCTAATCCAATTAAAAGTACATTTTTCATAGTGGCTCTGGCCAGAAAACAAAAAAGTCAGTCGCCATTGCCAATTGGCGCGCCACAGCCACAAATAATAATAAAATAAAATCGGAAAAAAACTACCGACAAATTCGAGTGAAATCATTAATAAAAATAAAGTTTTTTTTTGTGCTTTTGGGTTGGGTTGAGATTTATAGAACCGTAAGGAAAGACCTCGAGCGACTCGTGCTTCTTCAGTGTTGGGCGTTCGCTCTCGTCTCGTTGTGTCTCTGCGCTGTCCATTTCCTTTCCACGTCCAAATGGGTGTCGTATATAAATCGCGTGCTGCACTGGAGGTCTTCAAAAACGCTTACGAGTTGATGCCCAGCGGCCAAGGCAGCAGCAGCAGCAGCAGCCACATCCTCATCCACATCATCAAGCGCTACAGCGAACAGCAGCAGCTTTGGCAGCCGCCTGTCTGCTTCGTCTTGGCCAGATCTCATTCATTTGGGGCTGCGGCACTGGGTGTTAACCGGCCAAGAACAAGACGGAGACCACGACCAAGTCCATAACTGAAGCCTTGCCTGCGGTCATGTTGAACGAACAAATACGCCAGAGTCGAGTGTTGCCCCATGCTGCAGCATAGGCTAATGATGGGAGGGACAGAGAGAGAGAGAGAGACTGAGGTGCAGAAAGAGAGGCAGCGACTTGAAGCTAAGGGCTGCAAGAAGCTTCGTGCTTATGCTAATTTCGTGGCAACTTCTGTCCTGTTTTTGTTTCTGCTGTTGATGCCGCGCGATGCTGTAAAACAATAAAGGCGATGCAGCCAAAAGTCGAATAGCGAATGCGACTTAATGGCAACAAGATTGATTTCCTGAAATCCACAACTTCGCACAATATTTCCGACTGATATGCGCCGAATCCACAGAACCCAAAGCTGTGGCTCAAACCCAAGCCAGCGAAACCTTGAAACGCAGTCACGCAATGAGCGTGGTCCATGAGGAACCAGTTCGGACTCTGAACCTTCCGCTCAAATCGTGCCCGATCGTGATAATGATGTTGATGTTGATGTTCGCTGCCTGCCTTGCCTGCCTGGCGTCCCTCGCTACTCTGCGCAGTCGGGCATAACAGCTTTGTTAACAGCTTTGCACTTGTGGGAGGCAAAGGAAATTTTCGGAATATAATGCTGATGGCTGCAGAATAATAAACAGGGCAATACAAGAAGCAATGCGAACAATTTCATGCCAATTTAAAACATATATATTTATTTGTTTATTTAAGTCTATCGCTACAAGTATAATAATAATATTATTAAATGCTGTAGTTATTGCATTATTTATATCTTACAATAAAAAGGCAAGAAATGTACCAACAATTACAATCCGATACATATAATATATTATTTATAGTATTAATTATTATGAATGCTATTTCTATTAAAATAATAATTATTATAATTATTATTATAATTATTATTTATAATTATTAATTTTATTTCTTAAAAAGTAAAGTAGAGTAAACTGCGTATGTTTTAAATTGTTAATTAGTATAGCGTTTGTAAAGTTTAGTTTATCCGTAAAACTTCGAAAATAAATTATTATATTTTAAATGTTGCTAAGTGCATTTTTCTACATTGAGAAAAAGTTTATATAACGAAAAAACATTCAGCTTGTTTTAAAAATAAGATCACTTCAAAACTAAATTACTCACAAGAATATACACATATATATTAAATAATCACACACGTAGACATAATAATCTATTTGTGAATAAAATTTTGTTTTTGTTTGGTCTATAAATAAGAATATTTATTCTTAATACATTTATTTTTATGGTAATTAAAGAATTATACTTTTTTCTCTTATTATCAAATGCTGTTTAAATTGAGATACGTTCAGTTACGTCAAGATTTTCATGTTCTCAACACACTTTTTAGATGAAAATTATTTGATCTGTCCACAAAATGTTGATTTTATTTACATTGAAACAATTAATATCCCTTTAAGTGAAGTATGATTTTACTCTTTTTGGTAAGAGTATTTAAGAAACTAATATGTCCACTATGAAGATGCTTTTCTTGATATGTTTTTTTGTATTTTTTGGGGTGGCGGCTATCATAGCCGGTCGCTGTGTAATCCCCGCCAGCGAAATGCAAAAACAAATTGTTTGTGGGTCAGTCAGCAAAAAAAAAAACATATTCGCAATGGAAGAGAGAGAGAGAGAGAGAGAGAGAGATAGAGAGGAAGAGGGGCTGGCAGCGAGGTTTTGGCTGCCCTAACAAGCGAGCGGCGCAGGACGATCGCGGTCGAGGGCGTTGCAATGTGTTGCGCTGCTCCAAAGATGTGTCTGAGGCAAAGCGAAATTCAAGGAAAACGAGCAGGAGAAGCAGCGACACTAGCCGGAGGCCAGCGTGGCCTCGTCTGGACTCCAGCTCCAGCTCGAACTCCAACTACGAATGCGACTTCAACTGTGACTGCGACTGCGACTGCGACTAGGCAGCACGGAAGCCTAATGGCCGCTGCCAATGTGATTTGTGATTTGTGTTCTTGTGTTTCGGCTGTTTGCTGCCTATTTCCATGGAAAATGTTTTGTGTGGTGGGGCGGCGCATTCTATGCAAGGAAGGGGCTGCAATGGCAATGACAAAGCACTGCAAATGGAGCAGATGCCAGGCGACGCGAGGCCAGGCCAGGCCAGTGAAGTCAGTCTGGTGGCAGCATGCTAATTTATGAAGTAGCAACTTGCAGCGACATGGATGCGGTAATTATAGCTTGGCAACTTGTTGCCAAACCCGCATGGAACAGCGCTCCAAAGTGCATGAATGAAAAGAAAGCCAGCCCCAGACTGAGTCGCAGTCGCAGTCGCAGTCGCAGTCTCGGTTCCAGTCCCAGTTTCAGCAAGGTGGCCATGTTGCACAGAAGCTGTTCTGTGGCTGCTGTTGTTGCTGCTGCAACATCAGGTGATCGCGCCCACTCGGTTAGTGCAGAGCCGAAATGAAAAAGGTTCTTGCCCCGTGGCGTTTTGTATTTCGGCCGGACCGAGCAGCAAGCAACATTTTCACAGCGGCAACATGCGGCAGCAACATAGTTTACACACCTACCGATGGCCGCTTGTGGCCCGCCAGCAACATGCACTTAACTGGTAGCCGTAGTGCACTTTGTAATCCAAAACATGGCCATGTCTGTGGAGCAGTCGTCGCTGTTTTGATAGATGCTGCCACTGGCTGCGGGCGCATTGCTGCGCCTGGGCGTTGCCCGTTGCTGCAACGTGCAACAACAGCAGCAACAGCAGCACCGTTAGATGACTTGTGAGCTTAGGCCTCATTTGCATGCAAACAAACTGGGCCAGAACACTGCCGTGATGCGACTTCGCATCAGCATTAACCCACTTGCCAGCTCAGCACAATTTTGCTCGCTGTCACTGGCGCTAGCAATGACCTTGTTGAACAATCCTTGGAAGTCCATCAATTAGAGCAGGCAATTGACAATCGCAAGCGGCGTCAGCTCATTAACAAATCCGCCCGCGCAGCGTGCGTCCTGCGCTGTGTCCAGGTAACCAGGATTATAATTAGCCCTTTTGCTCAATGCAAATTGAGTGCATGGCGAATTCGGCAGGCGGATTAGAGCGATCGAAACTGGAGCGGAATCGGAATCGGAATCGGCGAACGACGAAGTGTGAAGAAGCGGACAGGTTACACGCAGCGAGTGAGCGATGCGCAGGCTTCCTCTAAAGGGTGTCGGCGCACAAAATTCTGGAAATAAAAACGAACGGACCAAACACAAATTAAAAGCGCAGCCGCCTCTCATCATCATCAACCCACACACACACACACACAAATACACACTATATAGGTAGACATTAAAGATGCCGACGACGTCGACAGTGGCGCCGCTGCGAAAGACAATATAAATCATATCACTCATACGGCGGCATTAAGGGTCCCCAATAACACAAAGGAGACACGAGAGTGTGCGTCTGAGGAGGGGAGAGAGAGAGATGATCCTCATCCTGGCAGACCAGCCTGCTTAGCAATTAATTTTCTACACATATATATATATATATATAAGTATATATGGTATCGTATTCGATGTGGACAGAGACACGTTTGAAAACTAATTCCCAAATCAAACAAGCTCTGGCTTCTCGTATCAAAACTCATTCAAATTCGTTTGTATTTGTATTTGTAATAGAATTGGGAATTGATTCCATGATTCCGTGGTTGTTGCTGCTGCTGTTGCTACTAAACTATGGCCCCGTCAACTCCGGCTATGAGAACGTCCACCTGAACGGGCTGTGTCCCATCAACGAGCACTGCCATGTGAGGATTGGCAACGCTCAGCTCGAGCATCATTCCATGCTCACTTTGACCGCGCACCGTTTGCAACTTCGTTGGTGGCTCGTTTTGCTGGAGAGTGTCTGTTTCTGGCTGCCGGCCAGATTGCTCATTGTTTAATGTTGAAGTTACTTCGTTTGCTTGGCGATGGCGTCGACGCCATTTCAAATTACCAGTTATCCAAAAATTTCAAAATAAACCGAATGGATGCCATAACATCTTGTCACACACACTGCGCATAAATCACACTTTTCAAATTGTTGCAGTCTCTTTTCCACACACACACACACGCATATCAACTATTGTACTCGACTCTTTTAGACGACACCCGATAATTTGTTCGCAAAGGTGACGCGTTGGGGGAAAATCTAATTAAATTGTTCAAATGTTTTCCGTAATCATTTTTTGTTTTTTGGTGTTCGTTTATTTTGTGCTGCAGTGCGTGCCTCCCTAACGCCCTGTCCTCCACAGGCGCCATAAATGGCGGCAAAAACGCTGACAAATGTTTCCGTCAAAACACAAATTTCACCTCGTTGCTGTTGACTTTGTTGTTACCTAAGGTGTTTTGATAATGGAGTATATGCGACATTGCACAGTGGTGCGAAAGAGCCATGCAAGTTGTGGCAACTCAGAATCAAAAACGAGTCAACATTGAAATAGCTACACTTTCACTATAAACCATTTTTACATTTATTTATTTGACTCTAGACTCTAAACGTCGTTATAATTATTCATTGGTTTTTGCTAGCACAAAATTTGTGAATATAGTGTACATATATTCTTTAACTTTTAATTGTCAACTTGATTACACAGTGGCATAACCATGAAAGTTATGATAATTCAAAAACTTTCATACAAATTAAAAACGATTTAATAAATATTAAATTGGAAATTATTTTTAGAATTTTTTTTTTTGAACAAATATTTATTTAATCCTGAAAGCTAGGAAATTTTCAAAATCGCTTGATTATTTATTTAGTTATTAATTATCTTAGTGATCCAAGCTATTAAATATGGTACTAGTCACTAATAATTTAAGTAATACTTTTTTGTGTATTTAGACATTATAATTACTTTCTTTATTATTATATTTATATCACTAGTCTATCTATACATACATTTTTGCTTATATTATTAACTATTTGACCCTATTAGTAGTTATATTCTAATCACCATTAGTTGTTTTCCTTTCAAAAATTCCTGGCTTTATTTTAAATTCCATGTATTATTATTAGCGATATTTTGTAACACAATATTTGTGATATTGTTGATTATTTATTTATTCAAAATTAACAATTCTTAAGACTGGAATCTGAACAACTGTTCCAATATGCTCAACCATAAATAAAAGCTTGTTAGCCGTGCTAATTGTTATGACAAACGCTACGATTTGTTTGCGATTTTTATGTAAATAGAACTTTCAACCTAACAGCAAATAAATATAATTATTATTGATGTTAAAAAACTGGATTTCCTGTTGGTTGTCGGCATTTGATTTTTTTCGATTGGTTTCAGTTAGATTCGTTCCAATGTTCATGTACAATATATGAATCAGTTTTGTTGTCGTTAGACTAAAACTTCACTCAATGCTAAATTAAACTCTAGATCGCTGGCAAGGAATATAGTAAAAAATTGTACAAAAAAAAGACGCCGAGTACAATATAATTTAAAACGAATTAAAAGCGCAGCCGTTCGAAACCCCCGTCCCAGGGGTAGCGGGGGAAGCAGGGGTAGAAGTCAAGCTGACAGTGACGCGCCCAATCGAAAATAGCAACAAGTTAATTTGAGCCAAACTCCCCCGTCGAAAAAACAAGTGTAGTTGTTGCTGTTGTTGTTGCCGTTTGCTGGTTATCATTTTTTTCTTTTTTTGAAAAGTCATTAGAAAAAATGTGAGGCAACCAATTTGAATATTTGATGGCACCCACAAATGTTATACGTTGTACGTTGTACGTTGGTTAATTTAAGGTGATAATTGCTTTTTAATGTGACACAACTAAATTTCGTGGCTGAGTTTTGCTGTGTGTGCCGGAAGTTTTCCTATTCTCTCCTATGCGCATGTGCAGCCAAGAGGCGCACAGGCACAAGCACTTGTTACGTGGATGGGCAAACAACAACAACAACAACTATTGTACGCGTACAACAACGAAAAAGTGTCAACAATTATTTTCAAATTTCAAAACATTTCATTTCGGCGGTTGATGGCTTTTTGGGTGACGCTGCTTAAAAGGTTTCCCAGGTGTGAAATTGTTTTACACCGTCGACTCGACGACGCCACGTTGCGGAGGTTGAGGTTCATGATTATTTGGCTGACATCCTGTATGGATCGCTAGTTCGTCGCCTAAGTCTTTCGTTTTGCGGCCCCTCGCAATACAATGAAGACATCAACGGATTTGTCCAACACGTTTTGCAAATCGCAGTAGCTCAATTGAAATTCCGTTTACTGGTTTTCCGTATACATTTTTTTTAGCTGTTTTTTTTTTGGCTAATTGGCGCCGCAGGAATTCGCAAATGGTGTGCCGAAGTCACGCGTTGAGCTCCGAGTTGCCCGGAATGATCAAGTGTTGGCTGTGTCCCAACAACAACAACAACAACGACAATAATAAAAGCCAATACTTTTCAATGAATACATCAACAATGAGAATAAGTCGTTGCTATCGTCGTCGTCGTCGTCGTCATCGTCGTAGTAGACGTCGCCGTTGGGGCTGAAAATTTATTGGCAGTGACGGCGATGGCGGCCAATTAACACAGGATGCTTGAAGCGCCAACGCCACCAGCGTCGCTCTGCTTGAAAGACGCCGCCAGCCACAGCGGCCACTAACCATGCCAAGCCAAAGCTGAGGACTGTGGCTGCGAGGAGCTCCCAATGTGCAATGAAGTCGTAAAGTCTGATTTATTTCGAATTGAATGTCAATACAGAGCAAAGAGCAGCAAGAGAGAGGGAGCGGAGTCGGCACCATGTGGGCCTCGCTAATGCTCCAACCACGGGCGGTCTCCACAGTCTCTGCAGTCTCTGGCTGACCCAATTTGGCGCCTACTGCGGCGCTTTCATCAGACTCCTCGTAGATCATAAACAAATTCATAAAAGTCGTCGTCTCTATGACTGAAGCTGCATTCATAAAATTTATGGCGTTGAAAGGCGCATCAAATGGGCATTTTGGGGCCGCTCAACTTGTTGGTCTTCCTGCCTCTCGTTCTCACTGTTGTTGTCGTTGTCGCTTCTTAGGTCAGCGTGCAGTTTGTGGCACTAGAGCAGCGATGTTGCCCCGCCGCCTGCAGGCTCATTAAAATGTAATTTGAGCGCGTTGTTTCGCATTTCATTTGGGCAAGTGAACTAAGTTAACCAACTGAGCCACGTTAGCCGAGTGAACCGAACGTCAGTTTCCATTTCATTGAGCTGAGCAACAACCCCCAGGAAATTGTCCATACGAGTCGACAGACTTGACCCATTACCATCTCGCTCTAGCTGCTGTTATTTTGGCTCTCGATTTGATTGATTTATAGTTGCTTGCCATCTCGCTCGCAGCCTTCGACCCTTGGCTGCTTCGTCCCTTCGTGTGGCAGTCTCATCGTGCCGTCCCTTCTCTCGTCATTTGTGGCACATTATTATTTAAATGATAAATTGTATTGCCCGGGAACTTTGGCTTTTTGGGGCCGCTCATTGCTTTCCATTTGCTTTTATTGCCCGCCTTTGTAGGTGTTTCCGTGTTGCTTTTTTCTTTCAGCTCTTCGCTGCCAGCCCTCGTCTTTGGCTTCCCCGTTGGGTTTTTACCATTCTCAAGAACGTGAAGAACCCTTGACGTTTTGCGCTTTCTTCTTTGCCTTCACGTGGGCGTTTTGCTGTGCATTTCAAATTTTCCGTTGATTTTTGTGTGCACAGTGTACGTTTCTTTCATTTAGTTCTTTTTTTTTTGGGTCGCCAAGAGCTATTGCCTAGGCCTACTATATATGTATATACATATGTACATACTCAGAGTCCGTAGTGCCTAGCTTACAAAATTAATCGTCTCATTTGTCCTACTGCAAAGCCGTCGCGGTGCTTGGCTTTAATTTGGGAATTAATGTTATTTGGTAATAAAATCGATTAGGCTTCCGTATTTGAATGCTACGTTTGCTCAATTCTGATTTGATTCTTTAGTCACTTGGGCGTCACTCGGAGTAAGACATCAATGGCAACAGTATTCCACATGGATATAGCCACTTAGTGGAAGTAGAAGACAAGATTATACTTTTCACTCTAATGAAATTACACTACGATAATGAGCCATTACAATAGAATACCGTCAATTAACTAAAGTATTTCAGCATCATTTCAACAGCCATTTAAGTATTTATTATTATTATTTTTGTAATAGTGTTCACGTTTTGAACATTCTCAAAATCAAAGCATTCAACATTTAGTAAAGATTCAAATTCAATTTTGTATTTTAATTTAAATGTATTCACTCAAATGAATATATAACTATATTTAAGTTATTTATTGCAAATATTTTATATAATGCATGTTTTTCTTGGAATTCACAGTCAAATTAATTTATTCAATTCTGTCTTATACATTTTAATATTTAGTTCAGTAGAGACATTACAATTAATATTAATATAATATAAAGTTTATACGTACACGTATTACTGCTTTAATGAGACGCTTTTTGGAATTCACAGTCAACATATTTGATTTAATTGCCCGCTTTAAGTTGGAATTCAAATGTATATATTAAAGTCTTCAAATATTGAATAAGCTGGGCAAACATATGTCAAGCTGTCTATTTAATTTAATGGACAATTGGTAAAATTGACTTGCAAACGCGTTTATTTGACATATTTCCCTTGCACGTGCCCCACGTCCAGCGACGATTTAATTTTGATTTATGTGCAATTATTGACGGCAGACTGTTTGCAAATACATTCACATCACATTCACACTTACACAGGCACACACACACACACACACACACACAAAACAGTGGGAAAGCAAGCAGTAGCAGTAGCTTGAGCCAATCATAATTTGCATTTAATAAATATTTCATTAACTAATTGCAACAATTACGTGCATTTTACTTGGTGCCCTCAAATTAGTGCAGCGAAGCCGTTTGCAAGGGATTACAATTTTAATCGGATCAGTGCGGTGCCCAATAGTTTAAACAGTTATTGATCGATGCACGTTTCTTGTCTAACAATGAGAGACGTCGCTCGACTTGGCGCGGCCCGTTAATTGCGCCAGCGGCTTATGGCTTATGAATATGCAGCAGCTACACGGCTACACGGACAAAGAGCGCAAAAAAAGCCCCGCCAAGCCAAAGCGGAAATCCTCCTCGGGCGTACAGGTGACAACTGCTGATGGGGGCTCGAGGAGAGACGGACGGACGAACGGACGGATGGACGGTCGGGCGGTCGGTCAGTCGTTGGGCCACTTGTAAACAGCTTGTGCTCCGCTGCCTAAAGGTTCTTGTGTTGTCTTGTGTTGCTTTCAAAAAGTGACGGCCCGCTGTGGCTGTGTCTTGTGAATGAAAATTTTGCAGCGCTACAAGGCGACAGCGACGTGTCGCCATTTTGAATTTGTTGCTCACCAGTGGGCGGCGTCTAACATGCAAGTATGCGAGAGAGCCGGAGAGCGCAAGCGCTCTCTTTGTAGTGAGTGTGTGTGTGTGTGTGTGCATGCAGAGGGGCGTGATAGCGCTGCCTTGTGTTGGTATTGTGGCAGTGCGAGAGTGTGTGTGTGCATGTCTTTGTACCTGTGCAGTTGAGCGACGTCAAGTTGCTGGCCAGTTTGACTGGTTTTGTTGTTGTCGTTGTTGTTGCTGCTGCCTGTCAAGTTGCTCAGTTTGGGCAAGTAGATGGCGCTAGTTGTCTTGAAGTGGCTTTAATATTAAAGCGATGCCCAAAGACCATCTTTGGCTAGAATATTGATTGTGTTTGCATAGCACAATAAATGTTACATTTAAATTACTTACTCTTGGAATATTCGCTTTGAACTGTCCAAACAGCGGCTCATAATAAAGACAGTAAATATTCATTAATGAATTACATTTCGATGGCTGGAAATACAACTGTTGATTGCGTGCCACATATTGGCGGAGCGTACAACAAATTACAGGTTCAGCAATCAATTTAATAATTGAGACCTTTGCCTGTTTTAATCAACATTATTTAAAATGTCAAAATATTTGCACTTTCAATGGCAGCGCGCGTCGTCGGCGCTGTCCACAAAAAACACAAAAAACAAAAAAACTGAAAACAACAACGAATAAAGAAAAACCCAAAGAATCCAGATGGAAAAAAAAAAAAAAACAAATTTGCATACAAATAAATGTTGATAATGTTGTAAATCCCCCAAAGAGGGCGCACGGAGCTGCGCTGCTGCTGGCCACGCCTCAAGTGGGTGGCTTTGGGGGGTGCAAGAGAGCGCCACAAAACTAGACGACGGCTCCCAACTACAATATCGACACACAAACAAGACAAAAAGCAGCATAACGCATTCGTTCGCTATGGGCGCCCCCGTCTGCGTCGTCGTCGTCTCCATTGATAAAATTTATGGTATTGGTGCGGTTTCAACACCAACCGCTGCCGCGACAGCTCACACGGACGAGCACACACACACAGGCTGGCGGCAGCGACGCCGCGTCAAACCGGTTCCATGACGTGCCATTGGTGGTGGGCAGCGAACGCGTCTGAGCTGCAGCCGCCGTCTCGCTCGCTCCCACGCTGCTGGCATGGGGCGACGAGCAGCCGTTGCGGTCGCACGCGACAGCGACAGCGCCGCAAAGCGACAGCTCCGCTGACTGAATCGACTGGCACGACTGCGGACCGGGCAGCGCGCAATCGCAGCGCTGAGCTCGTACCTAGTCGTATACGCACTTTGTTCGTGGTTGGTCGTTGTTGCTGTCGCTCGTCGCAGCGCCGTTCGCCCGGTTCGTTCGTACGTTCGAGTCTCGATTCCGATTTCGATACCGATTCTCTGATTCTCTTGGATTCTGATTTCGCGCTCGTCGCTCGCTCGCTCGCTCCGCTTGCCGTCGTTGCCGTTGCGGTTGTCGTGTTGCCGTCGCGCAAATTGCACAGATTGTTGTTTTGTGGATTGTTTAGTGTCTTCTTGTCTTGGAGTGTGTGCATTTTGTGAATGCCAATTAAATGCACAGCACAACAAAAAGCATTCAATATACAAATTGTTACAAGTGGTGTCATCAACACAATCATCATAATCATCGCCAGCGTCAGCATCAGCGTCAGCGTCATTATTAAAGGGTGACCCAAATTGCGAGTGCAACAGTTTCTTGTGCAACACAAAAGTTCGAAAAGTGACCGCCTCAAATGCAGCTAAAGGATTTACGCGTCCATCTCTTCAAGTTCAAATAACCAAAAACTGCAACTCGAAAAATATTAAAGAGCAGCTATCAAACAGTTAATACTCCATAAACTTGTTTAATGTGCATATAAAACTCAAGTACACTCTCACACATATACACAACAACAGCAACAACAACTACAACTACAACACACGCAACTAACCAGATACACACACAAAAAATACTGAGGACAGCTTAAGTTGTTGTCATTCACATTCATTTCCTGCGCGCGCGTTCCCAAGAAAAGCCGTCAAAATTCTTGATAAAGTGGCCTCAATAGGCGCCAACACGCTCAATTTCACGGACCTAGGGAGCCCCTACGAGGGGCCTCCCAGCACCCCCCAATCGGGCATGGATGCGCCGGACGCTCCACATACGCCCAAATACATGGACGGTGGCAGCACCGCCGCCGTCAGCGCCAGCATCACGCCCGGCGTCAACATACCCGGCAAATCGGCCTTTGTGGAGCTGCAGCAACATGCCGCCGCCGGGTAAGTCTCCCAAAAACCAAGAGACCAACAATTATCCGATCGCAACAGCAACTGCAACAGTTGCAAATTCTGTTTACGTTGCACTGAAAATTGCATTCAATGTTTGTCTATCAGCCCAACAGAATCGAAATGTCAAAAGTGCTGCAGTGAAGGACACATACTCGCAAAACTGACAAATTGACAGACTGCCTAACTATCTGACTGACTGACTGACTGAATGACTGACTGGCTGTCTGTCTAACTTACTGACTGCCTGGCCCTGAGCAGAGTTTAGCCATAGCTGGGATGCAGTTTTCGGTTAGCTTTGTTATCAGCCCCCGCCATCAGCTCTTAACATTGCAACACACCCAAAATTGTCTTTCAGGGCGTTCCTAGATCATTATTCGCCATCAATTTGGTTCAGTTTGCGCTTAATGTTATTGGTTTTCACTCTTATCCGAATGAAATATGCAAAATGACAAACGCCCTTTATTGAGTAGGAAGTAGTGAGAGTTGCTTAAAAAGAATTTTGGTTAATAAAATTGGTTGAAGTACGTGTTGAAAAGTAGAAAATAAATTAAACAGAAAGAAAGATACTTTTTTGAGACATCAATATTTTATTTTAATTATTATAAAACACATGAAACTTTGTCAATAACTAATTTGCATTTATTTTATCTTGAGTACAAATTGAGTTAATTTCTATATTTAGTTTTCAATAATGAGTTGTTGTTCTGCACTTCATGAAAAAAGGGGAAAAAAAGTTAAAAAAGTTTTGGAATGTTTAGATTTTAAAAATAAAAAAAAATATATTTTTGTTGTCACCAAGCAACACTTTGTGAGTGTAGCATTAGACAGCACTTTGTTGGATTTCAGTATCTGAGTTATTATTTAATTCCCTTAATATGACTTACTATATTCCTTCATAAAATATAGTTGGATTTAATTCCATTAATTATTATTAGTATAAGTATACCTGTCTTATTTCATAATTTCAAGTTAAGTGTCTTATATATCTGTGGGTATCTTGAATAAAATGAAAGGGTCTAAAAAACGGGAACTTAGCTCCTGGCTATTTGAGAAATATTACAAGAACACAACATATTTTTCACATGTCATTATTTTTATCAGATCAGCAGAGTACAGCTACTGATATATAGTATGCATATGTCTTCCGATGAATATCTACCTTATTCCACTGTGTTTTTGTTATTTCATAAAGTCAATTTATGAATATAGTTATTGCATACTCCTCGTTGCAGTAATGCGTGTAGTTGGGGCATTTCCCGGGCTTTGCTGCTTGGGTTTATGCTGGCGGACAGGCAGCTTTGGCTCCCTTCGTTGCCAACCCTCCGGGAACGAACGGAAGCCAAAAATAAATTCAATTAAGCGCAGTTTAGTACTCCCTCACCATTTGGAGGCTTAATAAATACTTTAGACGGGCTCCCTCCGACTTTTGTGGTACACAACATAAAACTCTGCTTGCTGTCCGCATTTGCTGTAAATAATATTAATGTGAAAATTGTTGTTGCAACGCACGATTCGATTTTTCATTATACATATTTCATTGCATTCTCTGCTTTTGCGGTTTGCCTTTTTGTCATTTTGCTGGCGGTGCGTGTGGAACTTCAACATGGTTAGCTAGCTGCTTCAGTGGTTGCCATATTGCGGAGTCGCGTTGCGGTTTCATTTGGCCATTGCTGCCACAGTCGCTGTCGCTGTTTGCCACTATTTGCTGCCGTCAGTTGTCAGTTGCGTTTCGTGTGTTGTTTCCGTTTCCGTGTTTCCGCAGTGTATTGAATATTTCATGGCTTATTATTGGGCAATCGGTTAGAAACTATATGTACTATATATAAAGCTGTTCGAGCCGCTCCGAAGTCGCAGGGTTGGCACCCATGGGAAAGTGTTCAACTGTTGCAAGCGCTGGCCTATGGCTAAAAAAGTGTTAACAAAATATTTACTAGCAGCTTATAGACTCTCCACTGAAATAACTAACCACTCTTTGTGCTCCGTTAGGGAATATTATTGATTTTCATTTTGATATTAACCGCATAAAGTCATTTTTACTTATTCTAAATGAAGTCATGGCAAAACTTTGTTTTTCCCACCAACCTTTTTTGTCCGTTTGTTGTGAGAAAAAAAGTTTCGTTTCGACGCTTTGTGCATTAAACATGAAATTCTGTTAAAGCGAACCAGCTTTATTCTAGTTTCCGTATCACGTTGAAACTCAATACTCTTGCCATACGGCTCTGGGAAAAGTGTACGGAAAACACGCAAACTTTTACTGCTTATGCCAGTTGTTGTTTGCAGTTGTTCGATTTAGTTTTCATTTATTTGTTGTTCTTTGACCTGGCGTGCCAAAGCACCGACAATGAATACCATATGAGACATACTCGTATTAGGAGCTTTGTCACTGTTTTTCACCGCAATGTTTTCATTTACAAACTGATATTGAATTTGTGATTTCTTATTTCAGATACGGCGGCATTCGCAGCACCTATCAGCATTTTGCTCCACAAGGCGGTCAGGATTCGGGCTTCCCGAGTCCACGCAGCGCCTTAGGCTATCCATTCCCGCCCATGCATCAGAATTCCTACTCTGGCTATCATTTAGGCAGCTATGCGCCGCCCTGTGCGAGTCCCCCCAAGGATGGTGAGTTACCCCCTCAAAAAAAAAAAAAAAAAAAACTTGTCAATTCGTATATATTTCATTTTATGTGTTTCCCCCATTGTGAGGATCGCTCACTTAATCTTCAGTGTTTGCTGTCTGCGCACATCATTTAAAGTTCACTCTGTTCGTTGGCTTCTCTTCAATCTGAAGATCTCTCGAGATCGCTTTTGCCATAGCCTTTGGCCTCAGCTCAAGCTCTTTGGATTCGCACATTTTGGCGACACTTGAGCGTCAAGTGGGCAACGCTCTCAAGTGTTTTTGTTGTCGCTTCTTTTGTTTACACCCCTTGACTTTGACATTCGCGAATAAAAACTCTATTTTATAATGTTTAGGAAGAACAGATTTTTAATTTGAATTGATTTACTCTTGAAGTAGACTGACATTTTGCTTAATTTAGAAATATTGATTAGAATTTGAAAGTATAGGTTACTTTTGTTAATATAAATTAACTTCACAAATTGAAAAGTTTAAAATTATTTATTAAATTAAAATTAAGGGTGTGTATCTAAAATTACTTACTGCACTCGAATCAATAAATTTAGGTGCTTCTATTTGAGAAATTTAACTATGCATAAATGGAATTGTTTATTAACTAAATAAGAATACCAAATTTAAACTTCATCATATTTAATTGAAAATTCCATATTGAGGTTGTGGGAATCCCAAGCGATTTTATACGTCTTATTCACATAATTATTTTTTTACAACTTATAATTTTTTCTTATATCAGTTCTGGTGGCATTTATTTTTATTGATTATTAAGCTAGAGTAATATATGCAGCAATATAGAGTTTATAGAGTTGTTGTAATTTCAGATAGATTTGGTGTCGCAATTTTATTGAATTTTAAATGAATATACTATATATTTTAGTTATTCATAGTGGTTGGCATAATTGCGCGCTTGACTGTGACATTTTGTTAACTATCGCATTTTGTTCAACAATTTTGTTGCTGTTGCGTTGTGTTATTTGTATTTTTATTTATTTTATGTTGCTGGTGCTGTCGCTGTTGGTTTTTTATGCGTTTCGGTTGAGCAGTTTTGTCTGTAAGTGAAAAGCAATTCATTTTGCCAGCTATTGTTGCCGCCGCCAACACACGAAGATGCGATGTCTGTGTACATACTATATATACATATAGATCTATGCATATATTATATGTTAACTGGCAGAGACACAGTTTGACATTTTGTCACTCATACGACGCATTGACCGTCGTATCGACTGGGCAATTAACCTTGAAACACAATCGAGTATTGTGCAGTTTCAAGAGAGTCAAAGTGCCAAACAGCTGATCGTTGGCCAGCTAAGTAATTGTCCGAAAAATTTGCGCGCCAACAACTGAATAAATGTTTAATGCATGTGGCTAATAATAAATGGCCCACTGCCATTCACACTCACACACACACACTAGCTCTCTTACTCTCTTTGGCTCTCTCGCTTTGTTTGTAATTATAATTGCCGTAATTACGCTTTCGTTTGGCGTAATTAATTACACCATTCTTTGGTGTAGTTGGCCGACTGAATGCGTACGCTGCTCGCTCGCAGTCGAGCCAGAAGACATGTGCACACCAGCGGTCCAATAGCTGCGGCTCTCTCTCACACATACGCAAACACTCGCACACACGCACACGCACACTAGGGACTTGGTGTCAGGCTGACTAATGGCCCATGTGGCACGCCGGCTGTGTTGTTGTGTTGGGTGGTCACCAGCATGCTGCCATCCCGCTCGCACGCTGCCATTTTGTCATTAAGCCACAGCACGTGCTGCGGCGCCAATATTTTTGACACACACACACTCAGGTAACGGTAACGATGACGGGTGACTACTGTGCCATATATGGGACTTAATAATAGTTGCTGGATTCGCGTTATTTTTGAACAATTAGCGACGTCGTCGTCGTCGTCGTCATCGTCGTCAGTTGCAGTTGCCCCTTTTGACATGTCCTCCCCCCGCTCTTGCCACAACATTCGATGCTCGTTGAACTTGTGCACAACAAACAGTTGATCGAGTGCTTTGAACTTTTGCTTTTGTTTATAGTCCGCGGCGACAATGTAATTGTTCATTTAACTTAATTACCGCACATTTTACAAGTTACTTAACGTTCGATTTGGTGGTCAAAATGCTTTATGGCTTAACCCGACTCTCTCTTCTATATGTTACTACCCTATACTATGTAGTTGGTTTGGTCTCCATATTCGTCACGTATCTGTTATGCATTCCACGGCGAGGCGCACTCCTCATAAATATGCATCAGTCACAAGTTATTCGCGTTCCTTCACCAGCATTGCCATAATTTTTATGCTTAATTATAAATTCATCATCGCAAACTTTGTGCCTTTTACAGGCTGCACACTCAGCTGCACACTCAGCTCAGCGACAAAGCAAAACTTTGCTCTGGCGCTCTAAAAACTGCATTCTTTTGTTTCGTGTTTTTTCATTTAAGTTTCTTTTTGTGTCTCTCCCTCTCTCTCTCTCTTGCTTTAGACTTTTCAATCTCAGACAAATGCGAGGACTCCGGCCTACGCGTCAATGGCAAGGGCAAGAAAATGCGCAAGCCACGCACCATTTACAGTTCACTGCAGCTCCAGCAATTGAATCGCCGATTCCAACGCACTCAGTATCTGGCTCTGCCCGAACGCGCCGAGCTGGCCGCGAGTCTGGGCCTAACGCAAACGCAGGTGAGTTATTAAAGTAAACCATACTAAAACAAATTCGCGAATAAACAAATAATTATGACCATATTCACGACTTATCCATATAGCAAGTGTGATAGCGTTTTATGGCATGCCAAAATATTTAGCAATAATAATACGACAGGCAAGATCTTAAACATGACTTAGAGTAAACTTAATTATCTTTAAAAGTGTGGTAAGATAGATATTAGAGTGATAAATCATTTAGAAGTGTACAATAATTAAATTGACATCAAAACATCACATTATGTTCCAAAAATTCAATTTTATTTGACTGCGATTTTTTCTTCACTTTTACAATTATGAAGTGAGAACATCAGAACATCTTGCATCGAAATCAAAGATGGGTGGATATTTAAATTAATGCTTTATTGGACATATAATATTATTTGATAAGGACACAAAAAAAATCTTTTATTATTATGCCATTGATATGTTCAATTCATTTATATAGATTGGCAATATCAGATCATGCTACTCATTACTTTTAAATGTACTTCTTTATATATTATGATTATCATATATCAGCTTGTAAATATTTGCAACTTTTTCCAAGGATTTTTTGAAGAGTGCTTCAAGCTTTGGCCTGACCTGCAAAAAGCTGTCATTTGTCGGTCGGCTGACGAGCTCGCAAGCTTTCATTTAATATGCAGATGTATTCCACTGCACATTGGGTCGAGTCCCGACTGACTCAATGCTCAATTCTCTGGCGATATAGTCCTTGCCCCTTTGGCAAACATAAGCAGCAGTAAATGCATTTCAAATTGAATTGTTGACATGCCTCTAATGTTGACTGACAAACGAGCCAAGCCAACGGCAACGGCAACGGCAACAACAGCGACATGCCTCCCACGCCTGTGACCCTCGCTCATGCAACACAATAGATACGACTACAAGCACATGGTTAGATACAAGTACACAGAGTGTACCCATAGTGGATGTGGTTGTGTTGTTGTCGTTTGTTGTTCACTCATTTTGCACGTGTGTCAATGTCAACTTTTGTATGACGACGCACAACTACAGCCACAAGATACATTCGGTATACAGCAGATACATCTACAAGTACGAGTATCTTTTTAAATGCACGCGCTACTGCCCACGGAAAAGAGAGAAAGATACGAGGCAGAAAAAAAAAACTACAAAAATAATTGTAATGAAAAGCAAAAACAACAACGCCTGCCATTGTGGCTGCCAGGCTGACGGGCTGCTCGGCGGCTCGGCAGCTTGGCTGCTTGGAGACACCCACCCAGTTTCAGTTTCAGTTCCAGTTCCAGCCACAGTCCCATAGTCGTAGTCCCAGTCCCAGTGCCAGTGCCAGTCCGCGTCCGCGTCCGAGTCGGAGACCCAACGTCAAACTGTCTGAATGGCGAGCACATTGTTTTTGTACAATAGTTTTCCACATGAAAAGCAAACGGCAAAAACAATAAAAATAAATAAACAGCAACAAAAAGCGAACTGCAAAAAAAACTGTTGCAAAAAAAGTAAAAAGCGAAAAAAATGTGGAAAAAGTAGATGTGAATGAGTCTCGTTTTTGAGAAATTTATTGATAGTGGGCGTGGGCTTCCTAATTGAATTAGTGTGCCACAAAAGTTCACGCACACACACGCACACAGATAGTCAGCCAGCGAGCAAGAGAGCGAGTGAGTGAGAGAGACAGAGGGAGAAGAACTGAGGCAACGTTGTAAGGCAGCAACTCAAACGAAACTTGTAAAACAAGTTGAAGACCCTGCTGATGTACGACTCTAAGAGTGTGTGTGTGCGTGTGTGTGTGTGTGTGGCGTGGGTGTTGCTCAGCCGCAAGTTGTTTATCAAGATAGTTATTTGAATACGGCTGCTTTCTGCCATGCCATGCAATGCCATGCCACAGACAAGACGTCTCGACGCTGCGTCTGATGGGCGGGCGTGCCACACGGCGGCTGTGTAATAAATTTGTGGCCAGGCCAAAAGCAGTTTACTTAGTCACCCCATAAACGCTGATTTACATGGTGGACTCGGGCCCTTGGCTCCAACTAGCAGAGCTCATGAAATGCACTAGCAACAACAACAACAACAGCTAAAACTGGCAGCTGTCAATCGATGTCAGCATTGACAGCATTGCAGTTTGAAGTTGGCCAAAAACAAAAAGAAAAACAAAAACAACAAGAGAACTAACTAAACAAACAGCCACGCCCATTTGCAGTGCAGGTTGGCCAACTGAAAGCTGAAGTTGGCCAAGTTGACCAAGCGACACAATCAATTTGGTTTATCTGCTGACCCCTGCGGCATTTGCCACTAAAAAGGGGTTAAACAAAATTAATTTATGACTGCGCCAAGGGTGTTGCCCAGCTAACTGTGCAGCCGTTGATCAAGTAGCCGCAGCCACAGCCACAGTTGCATGTAACTTGCGCCTAGTTGCTGCCACACTCTCGACATTGTCTCAGCTTGCCCCCAGGATAAACTTTCGCTTTCGGGCTTCGTGTTAATTAAAACCGCCCTCTCAGTTTAGTTCGGCAGGCGCAGCGGAAGTTTTTTTATTGATTTGCAGAAGCTAGAGCGCCAGCTCCAAGCTATCGTTATTGTTATAGACTGACCCCAGTTCGTGGCACGCCAATGTTTGACCCGTGCAAACAATCCATTGTGCTTTGGCCACAAGATTTATGCGTTACACAAACAACAACTGCATTGGCCTGGCCACGCTTAATGGCCTTCAGCGGGACGCAGCCAGTTGGCCAAGTCAGAGCTTTTAGTTTTTTTTTTCGCTCACCGCTCGACGCTCGACTCTCGACTTGACTTCGACTCGACTCGTTCTGTTCGTTTTGTTTTTTGGGGCGTGTTGTACAATTTATTGGTCTTAAAGTTTTGCATGTTGAATAGTCAAGTCGAGTGCGACTGTGAGTGTGAGTGCCAGTATGAATATGGCTATGAGTACACTCGCAAATCTCAGGCAAACTCTCAGCTGACACTGACAGCTCGTCGTCCGGCCTAGCCCCAATCTAACGACACGTTCTCGCACCTGCTAATGAAATATGCAATAGCAATAGCAAAAGCAATAGCAATCGCTATAGATAGACTATATACACCTCTATATAAAACCATACGATAATATACTTTACTCAGAAAAAAATAACTGTGGCACATTTACTAGTTGTTGTTGTAGTTTTTTTTGTTGCCTTTGCCGCTTTATAGCCGCTGGTTTTTAGTGCTGCCTGCAAAATATAATTATGGTAATTTTATTATTATTATTTTTTGCCTCTTCTGCTACACAAAAAAAAAACACTGTAAAATAACAAAACTCGTTTCAGTTGTCGGTCGTCAGCTGCTTGTACATACACCTTCCTTCCCCCCCTTCCTGCCTGCCGGCTTCAGCTGCATTTCAGTTGCATCTTTCACTGAGTTTGAAGTACGCGTACTTGTTGTTTGATTTTGAAAGTGCATCCGGCGGCTGCTGGGCGCCAAACTAAGCTGCAGATCGAAATATATATATGTACATATATTTATGTCTGTATTTAATTATGTTCGCGATCGATTTGCTTTCGCTTTGATTCGGTTTCAATTAGAGCTAAATGGTTGCTACTGTTTCGGTTTCGGTTGCGGTTTTTGTTTACACCGTCGCCGTCTAATTGAATAATTACATAGAACGTTGGAAGCCGATCGTCAATGTTTCAATAACACCACGAAAAAAGCCGCAAAAAAAAAGAATAAAAATCTCATGACCAAAACTCAAACTTGAAGCTGACAGCGCGAGACCAGCGCAAACACTCAAAACTCAAAGGAAAAAAAATATAAAAAGCCCAAAAAAAAGCTGCGAAAAACGAGTAAAAATTAAAATCTGCTGCTGGCCGTGCGAACCGCTCAATAAGCTGATCTTTTTAATATACGCTCGTGTATATATGTTTTGAAAAGCGCAAAGAGAACCTTTTAAACTGCGTGTTTATGAGTTCATATCGGCACATTTTGATCTGGTTGTTGGACTCCCTCTCTGGTGCAGCAACAGCAACAACAACAGCCACAAGAAAGGCAAACACTATAAGCAGCAGAGCAGCAAGCAGCCAGAAAGGCCACAAAAGGGCGCAACAACTGATGAACAAAATTGTAGGAGGCCACGCTGGATCGAAAACAAAGGATTTGGCAGCAACATCAAGTCTTTATGCTTAGCAGATGAACTGCCAAAACGGCGCTTGTAGAAGCTCTCAGCCCCAGACTCAAAGCAAAATGTTCGTCGAACAATGCTGCACAGCGCCAAGCAACTGCGGAGATTCTAAGAAGCTGAAATCAATCAAAGGCACAACAGGAAGTTCAGCACAAGAATTGTGGATTGATTGTGCGTTATTTCTAATGTTGTATTAATGTGATTTTACTGTACTGTTTTTTGAATAACTTTATAATTATGAGATGTATGCATAAGTCGATTGATTGGCATTATTATAAATAGACAACTTCATGACTATGCTCTTCTCCACTTCTACTTTTGATGCAGATTAAAATAATAATTTCAACTCATCTGCTTGTGCATTTATCCATTCACAAGTATAAACATTTATATCAACTGCTCGCTCTTATCACTGCCTATTTGCTACTAACATTTTGCGGCTGGCTTGCAAGCTGCCCTGGCTTGTCTGCAAAAATCAACAACGCCTGCTTTATGTGTGTGTCCCAGTGCGAGAGTGTGCGTGTGTGTGTGTGTTGATGTTGCACGCAGTCGGAGTCGCAGACGCAGACGCATCGCCCACGGTGCACACCTTCGCAGCAGCCTTTTGTTGCTGCGGTCGCTGGCAGCGATAAGTCTGCTCCACCCCTAGCCCCAAAAAAAAAACAACGAGCGCTGCTCCGCAATCCGGCAAAGGTCATGGACTCTGCAATAGCAACAACAGCAAAACGCAAAAGCGGAATTTCAACGGAATTCCATGTGGCGGCCTTTGCAAAAGAAACGCAACTTGAACATTTTTGATGAATACGAAATAGTTGAGTTGTAATAAAATTAAATTAATTTCCACATCAACAGCAATGCGTTTAATGCGCGCAAATAGTTTTATTGTATTAAGAGTGCGCAAAAAAAAATGTGTGGCAAATGGAAAAAAAAGAGAAAAAACTAGCACAACTTGATTTAAATAATACAAGTGTCTAGTTAGTATCAGCGGCTAACTTGGACCGACAGCGACACACAGCGAGCAAAAAAAAAAATGAAAATGAAAAACTGGCTGACCGCATTTAAATGCTCAGGCAGCGAACGTGACGGCTACAGCAGCCACCACAACAGCAGCAACATCAACAGCAGCAACAACATGGACAACAACAATGACAACACATCGTATATCAGTGATTGCCTGATTTACGCGCGCAATGTCAATTAAATTATGGCACATAATACAATGTAACTCAGCTGTGGCTGAGGCTGTAGTGCCAGCAACAACCACAATCATAATACACACGTCTTAATCACACGCACATTGCAACATTGAGTGACCCACCAGCAGCAGCAGCAGCAGCGGCAGCGGCAGCAACAGCAGCAGCAACAGTTGCTGCTAATGTTGTTGTTGTCGTCGTCGTCGTCGTCGTCGCCTCCCTATGTCGAAATTTTGCACCGTGCGCTCGCGTAACAGGAACTTTGAATTAAGTTTGATCAGCGCTGATGTTGTTGTCATGATGCTGGTACTAGTACTTACAACAACAGCAACAACAACTGCCAGCAGCGACAACGAACAAGTTGCCATTAACAATGATGCATTGCTCAAACAGAACCGGAGCCAGAGGCAGAGCCAAAGTGCCAGACAGCGGCGGGTGGGGAGTGTGTGCGGGGAGGGGGAGCGGCAGCAATTTCTCACTCTCTTCAACACTCTCAGCACTCATTTAAGTTTCGTCTATGAGTCGCCTCGTCCTCATCGAGTGACAAGTGACCGCATTTGCATTTTGAGCGCATCTAATGCCCAGTTCAGCGCACATCTCGTCAAAAGTATCTCAAACTCGTACACATGTGTATCTCCATCTCATGGATGTGTTTTACGTGCTCTGCGCGCAATCTTGATTGCAGTTGACATAATTTTGCACGTGCAGCAACGATATACGTATTATGTGTACAACTAATAGCGATCGTGTAACTGATACAGCGTAGTTTCACCCCACTAGCCCAGAAATCTTCCTAAGGATAGCGATTTTACTTATCATAAAGAAAGCGCAAGTTCAAATTTCAAATTTAAATAAAAAAAGGGATTTCTGATTGCATTGATCTATTTTTATGTGCCATAAAAAGAGCAGAATTTTTAACTACACTATATTTATTCTTTAATTACAAATTTCAAAAGAGGAAATTCTAGTCGAGAGCATTACATGTATTTTTATTTTATTTTGGAAGCTTTGCTTTAATTACATATTTTATATTTATGTATTCTTATATTAATTATAATTAAAACTTCATGCCACATTGTTGACAATTTGCAGACGAGTTGCTAAGCATTTGATGAACGTCAATATTTCCACTCACTTTTCGCTTAGCGATTCTTTTCCTCTTTATTTGCATGTCTTGTTTATAACTGGTTATCGAGTCTCTCTCTTTCCTCTGTCTCTGATGCTATCTTCCTTGGCAGAAACATCAACTCATCAAGCCGTATCTACAAGCATCCATCTTAATAGAAATAGAAAGCAAGTTGGGCCACTTTGGCAGCGTTATTATCGAAACGATAGCAAATGTTAGTTGGCCTTTGGGACAAGCCATCCACATCCTGTGTATCGCATCCACTTCCTATTAGCATTGCAGGCCATGTCGGGTAAAAAGATTACACGGCGGTTTGTCGCCGGCAACGACGACGGCGACGAAAGCGAGTTTTGCGTTTCATTCACAATATTTAGCGCTTTCAAAAACCGCTCAAAACTGGTCAGTGGCTCAGCTGGACAGTAGCTTCGTCAACGTTATGCTTGTCCCAGCATTTGATCAAAATCGTACGCAACTCGCAGGAAATTACAAAACATAAAGCGCACAAAAAAAAACAGAGAGAGAGATATGAACAGAAGTGGAAGAAGAAAAAAACAGTTACAGGTATTGACCGGGCCAACAGCAAATAAGTGAGAGTATTCAAATAAATAAAGTTGGCAGACGACAGCTTGTCTAGCTGGGATCTGATCTCGACCTGGGCATGGCCCAACTATTGACTAATATTACGTGGCTGACGTTTGGGGTTGGCGGGTTAATTACGCGCTCATTTGTTGACACACACACAGGCACAACAGCGTTGAATGTAAACAACTTTGACTGAAACTCAAGGATGCGTGCCAGTCTTGAGACTCGACGCCTGCCTCTGGGTTGAGCTCAAGATTTCAGTTACGCGATAATAACAATAATTATTATTTTATTATGAAAAAAATCAACTTTATGACGACGACAAGAGGCATTGACGGCCTGCCGACGCAACGCTGGCAAAAACCCAAAAGCAGAACTGAAACGCTGTCGGAGTCGAAGTTATTCCAGGGCAAAACCAACTTGGCAACACCCGCTGAAAATGTATATCGCAGGCAGCGTAAAGACAGAGAGCAAAAGTCGAGCCACGTTCTGCCTTTTATGATGTATTTTTAATCGATGCGTTGAGATTTGCGCGCCTTTAGCTGCCCTCAGGCTGTGGGTGGGTGCGACGACGACGATGACGACGAGGATGGCAAGGAGCACGCTGGACTGACGATGAAGATGAGCTCGAGCCTCCAGACTGCGACTGCGACTCCGACTGAGAGTGAGTCAGCGAGATCTCATGTTATAATTGGCTCTCAAATTTGCAAATGTGTATCGAGCGAAGCGAATACGAAGCGGCAACCCTTAGACAGGATTTAACCCCTTGCACTTGTCGCTCGCCTTTCCCATCCTGTGGCCTTGCGAATGCGATGCCAATTAAGTTGCTGTAGTTTGACACCAATTAAACCAATTTTTGGGTTCGATGGGAGATGGGAGAGAGGTGTCGCCAATTTGGCTGCTTTTACTTGGCGTCAGCAACAACGACAACGACAACGACAACGACAACGACAACGAGAACGACGACGTCAACGACAACTATAACTACAGCAGCAACTACAACAATAGACAACAGACAACTTTTAACGCTTGGTTAATTTTATACATTTTTCCAGTCTTTTGTTGTTTTGTTTTTGTATTTTTCCGTGCTGTTTTTCCATTATCATGATCGCTGTTTTGTGATATCCGCTTGCCTCTGTGTGAAAATGCATAGTAGAAAAAAACGAGACCCAAGCAACAACAATAACAACAAGCACAAAGTTTAAAATAAAGCGACAAATAATAGTTAGCTGGCCATGATTTCATTTGGCTTCGTACACGAAAAAAAAGTAATATTTAAATTACGACAAAGCGAAACAAAAAAGCAGTGTAAAAAAAAGCCAAAAGAATGCGCTTATATAAATTGTGCAATTACCCGCCACACTTTTTTCTACCTTTTTTATCTGCCCATTGAGATCTTATAAAATGAAATGAGATCGTCACCATCGTATAATTATGATCTGCTGACCACAAATATGATTTTTACTTTTCTGTCTCGCCCATAAATAAATGTTTGGCTCAACGTATTTTCCTGTTTTGTTTCACTTAATTTGTTTACCCGTTTTCCCATTTCTCCCTCTTTGACATTCCATTGCACTTCTTTCTGGGCTAACTTCTGCCCTCCTCCCCAAACCTCAAACCTCAGCGCAGTCCCGTTCCAATTTACTGGAGCCGTGTGCGACGGCCTGGAAAATGTTTCAAGTGCATTTTTAAGAGCGCTCTTTAATTTTGTGGCAACGCTTCGGGCCGCTCTAAGAATTTTGTGCGAGCAGCAATATAAATAGCGGTAATTAAAGTTGTGGTTAAATAATCGACTAAACGCACAAATGCAAGTACACTGGGGAGGCGCATCTTGCCAACTAATAATACAACTAATGTGAAGGGATTGTAAACACAGCAAATGAGATGATGGCACCTCGCCCTGAACCCTTGAATAATTTATGAGCAGAGCGGCAAAATATTTGCAGAGAAGCAACTAATGAGAATAAACACATTTAAATGAGAAAAGTTCTCTCCAAGTTCACATAGAGTAAATGCATAGTAGAGGTAGAATTTTCTGATATTGCATAATTTAAGAGTCTAGATGAAAAATAGTTGAAAAAATAACAAATGTTTCGCTCTAAAATCGCTTTGAATAAGCTGTAAATGTAATGTAGTAATTTCTAACAATTCAAGACAAATTTGTCTTTGAGACTTGTCTCTATTGATTAACTTTTCTTAATTCAATTTCACTATCACTTCATCTATTGGAGTACGGGGTATCTTTTAGTCATAGACTGATTATAAGTAATTTTCCATCTCTTAATGTCATTCCTACATAAGTAGTATTTTTATTTTCCATTAGCTTATTGTTACACTTCGGGTTTCCCCAATATAATTCTCATCACTTTCGATTGAATTTGTAACTATGAATAAGTCCATCAATAGATAGCGAACACGTGATGAAACGAATGCATTTGTAATCGATTCGCTTATTTCTTTCAACAGAATCCCATTAATATTAAACAGCCAACGTCAGTTTTAAGTATTTTCCAAAGCAGCTACAGCAGCTGTGCTGGTGTCTAAAGAGCTGGCCAAAATGTTAGTTAGATTTGTCAGTTAGTTGCGTTCCAAGCACGGAAACTGTCGTGCTCCCCGGGGAACTCATCAAACTGGCTTTTGAGTAGCCGAAAAATGACATAACCATATCTAAGATGGAAACGTAGAAACTTTAGCTATTTACTGTCACCTGCTGCAGGCAGCGAAGCCGAAACTAAATTAAATATGACTAATATTTTGCAGTGACTGTAGCCACATAAGAGTGACAGAGGGAGAGCGAGAGGAAGGGGGAGCGGGAGTCACAAAAAAAAAAACAAAAAACAATACAAGTAAGCACAGAAAGTACAACAACGTTGACTAAGTAAAACTTAAATGCGCGTCGCGGTCTCGAGTTTTGTTCGAAAAAAAATCATACACATACATATATCTCTCTATATATGTATGTATGTGTACTTTTTGTTATTGTTGCGCGCGTTCCGCCCCGTCACGCCCTCCTACAGCAACAGCAGCAGCGACGTCAACTTGGAACTTGGAACTGCACCGGCGGCTGCTTGCCCCTCCCCGCCTCCTCCTTGGGAGCAGCATGTTGTTGCTGTCGCTGACGCTGCTGCTGCTGCTGCTGTTCTATCTGCTTAGAATCTCACCTTGACAATTGTTGATCAAATGCTGCCGCCAATTTATTGTTGAAAATTTTTTCGTCAGCTGCTGCTGCTGCTGCTGTATTTTTCATCATAATTTTTGCTGTTGTTGTTGCTGCTGCTGTTGCTGTTGGTTGATGGATTACAAAAGCACAACTGCAAAACTGACTCAGTTTTAGTTACTGGCGCACAACAGCAACAACAGCAACAGAAACGGCAACGGCAACAAATTAGAATTACAAAATTTCAAGGCCTTGCAGGTGAATCAAAGCGAATGAGAATTCGAATTCGCAATCACAATCGTAACGTATTCGTATTCGCATTCGCATTCGTAAATGTATTCGCATTGCATGCCACTTGCTGTTGTTGTACAATTTTCAATAGTTCACAGCACAGCTCGGACAGTGACTGGAACGAACATGGGAACAGTTTCCGGATTTGACAGCATTGATGATGCTGCTGTCGTTGTTGCTGTCGCAGGTTGCTGGTTGCACAATGCGTGATGTAGTGATAGAAAAGCGAAAAGCTTTAAGAATGGCAGACAGACAGCCCCACCTGCTGTCTGGTCCAGCGATTGTCGCTGACTGTTTAATTGTTTCTGCGTACGGGGCCACAAATGGCAAAAGGCACATTTCTCTGAGCCAATAAAGCACTAATTGAGTTAGTATAATGCTCGATTTGTCGCTCGATCTGTCTAGATTTGGCAATTGGCATGCGGCTAACTTGTCGCCAGTTCGCGCGAACATCGTGTTTTATGAGATTCAGATTGCGGCTATTGCTATAGTATTGACCGTTAGCTGAAACCGCTAACAACTTTATCAGCTTAAACATATTGTACTTACTAATGATCTGTATTCGAGTGGTATTAATATAAATGAGCTGCAATTGGCGATATAACGAATCGCGTTGACGTCTGAAAGTTGTGTCCGTTGTGTGTGTATCTTTCTCCTGTCACATTTTATGGCTCACTTCTGGTACGTGACTGAAAGCAAAACGGTTGCACCAGCAACATCAACAGCAACAGAAGCTGCCACAACAGCTGGTGAAATGCTCATGCGTGGCAGCGATTAAGCAATCACCGTACCAGCAGCCAAAGTGCCTATATAGAAATTAGATCAATATCTTTATTTATTTATAAATTGTTTTACGTGGCTGCCTCCAAGGAGCGCGCTCATTTCTCATTACCCGCAACGCCAGCAACATCGCCAGCAACTTGTTAATTGTGGCCTGTGTTAGAGACGTTATATAAACAGGCCCCAGACTCGTAAAACACTGCAGGTTGGAGACCGTCTGGCGATGCTGCTGCCGATGCATTCCCCCGGCCTTGCCTAATTGCATATTTATTGTTTATTAAGCAGCGCTTCCCGCGGGGCAAGCACAGCTCATAACTGCAACATCAGCAGCCGCAACTGGATGCGTCTCATTCACTTTTACGCATTGCCTATATATGCATAAATTAATGAAGCGCGCGCCATTCATTGCAACTGTTGCGAGATGATAGTTGATAGCTGATAGTTGCTCGCTGCTCATTGATAAAGATCAATGGCATAGCTGACAACGTCACATATTCAGATGCCCCAGGGGACTCCACTCGACAGATTCATAGTCGTAGACGCAGTTGAGCCAAAAATGGGCAACTTGCCGCATATTTTGCATGGCAACGCTACTGTCGACTCACTGAGCTTCACTGCGCTTTAAGCTGAGGTGCAGGCATGTTGTTGAGCTGCAGCCACGTGCGTGCCATAAAACAAAGTCAAAAGCACGGCCAGGTCAAATGGCCGCTAACCGGACAACCTATGTATGTCTGGCCCCTGGCCACGTGTTTCAACTTTGAACGTGGCTGCTGCTTCGCCTGATAATGATGATGCTGGTCACGGGCACGGGCTGGCAACAGCAACAGCCACAGCATCAGCAACAGCAGCCGGCGCATCGATTTGCTTTCAATTTGTTGGCGCGACTGGCAAGCGGTGTTAACTTGCGTTCATTTAGTCCAAGTTGTAGTTGTAGTTGTAGCTGTTGTAGCTGCTGCTCATGCTGGATACAAGGCGTTGTTGCGTTCGCCTGGCCTTGAAGCCTTTGAGCGTTTTTTGTTGAAACTGTTGCTGCTGCTGCTGCTGTTGCTTTCTACTCTTGCCTTATGCTCGATTCTGTTTTTCTTGTTTTTCGGCGCTTTTGGCATGCACATTGGGAAGGCGTTGCCCAAAACAGCCCGCAACGATTTTATTTGGAAATCACTTTTGTTGCACCTACCAAAAATGAAAAAAAAACAGAGCTAAAGATTCAGCCAGGGCCAGGGTTGAAGCTGGAAGCCGCCTGCTTAGCTGCGTGTATTGGTTTAGTACGTTTGCAGAGCCAACTCTGCTAACAAGCGACTCACAAAACGAAAGACTTAGGCAACGAACTTGAAAACCTTTCGCCTTGACTGAAGAACGTTTGCATGTGGCCATATAATGAGCTTAAGCTGAATTCGAAGCTGTACAGCATGTTGTAAGCTGTCTACTGTGTGGCACAGCGTGCGTGACACTTGACTCTAGGGCATGGCACAGCCCAACAGACAGACAGACGGATAGACAGAGAGACGACGGGACAGACGCACGCTTTTCTGAAGAAAACTTTTTTTTTTTTTTTCGTTTTTGCCACGACATGGCATTGTGTTCATTATTATTATTATTTTGTTTTTTCGTTTTCGTTTTTGAAATTTTTGTAGTACGTTTTAAAGTCATTGCCTGCCCTGAGGCTCAACACTCGCTCGCAGTTGCTGCTGTTGCTGCTGTTGTTGCTGTCGCTGCATTCAAAATTATAAACAAATTTTTGCCGTTGCCAGCACGTAAAACAATCGCATGCAATGTACAAATTTTCCAACAATGAAAAGGCAACAACAGCAACAGCAACAGCAAGAGCAACGGCAAGAGAAATAATAACAATAATAATAATGAAAATGCTACGGCCGGCAAGTTGCGTAATCCGTCAACCATGGCAGTCAAAAGAGCAACGCAGCAAAACAATCTCAGCGTCAGTTGTAGTTGTTCCAAGACTTCAGTCATTGCTTGCTCTTTGTGGTGGGTGGGGCTGTATTGCTGTTGCTGTTGCCGTTGCGGTTTCTCTTGCAGCACACACACGCAACTATTGTGTTTGCTGGCTGCATGCAAAGCAACAACTGCAACAACACAACACAACGAGCAACATTAAGTAGCGGTTGCTGGAATCACAGCACAGCACAGCACAGCACAGCGGAGAGTACAACACAATCGCAAATTTGCAATCTGTTTAAGAAAACATTAAATAATAATAATAAATGCGTTTTATATTTTGTTGTAGCTGTGTTTTTGTTTGGCTTTTACTTTTCGGCTGACCGAAGCGATAAGCATCTTTAGCCGCCGAACATGAACAGTCGAAAAGCTGCCGCGTTTTATGAATGATCGCCATCGAGTGACCGCTCGATGTTACCTCAAAATACCTCCCTCGCCCGCCCCTCCCCCTCCCACGGCCAGCGCGTCTGACTGACTGACTGACTGACTGGCCAAAAAGCACTTGTTGCGCCAGCTTCAGGTTCAGCATCAACTTGTTGCTGTTGCTGTTGCTGCCCGTCGCCGGCTGTTGACGAACAACTTTAGCGACAAGATCATAAATCAAAATTTTATTTTATTTCGCGCAGCAGCTCAGTTGTCGCTCTCTTTCGCTCACATGTGCGCTCTCTCTCGCTCCTGCGCGCATTTAAATTTTTATGATTTTAGTTTTTTTAATGTTGTTTTTTTTCTTTGGTCGCTTGCGCAAAAATTAAAAATCGCCGCGAAGCTTGCGCTGCGCTGGCGATTGCAGCGCGATTAAAATAGATTGCCACTTGCCGCCGTCGGACGTCGGTCGTCGGTCCACGGGCAATGGGCTATCTGACGACGACGATGACGATGACGTCGCTACCTAACCACGTAGCAATCATACCCACTGACTAACTGCCTAGCTGGCTAACTGTCTTAGTGACTGCCAGGCTAGCTGACTAGCTGACTACCTGTCTTGAGCTGTGGCGACTGGCGACCCGGCGCGTGCTTGTTGGAAGGAAAGTTTATGGCCATTAGCTGTCATAAAACTGAAAACTGAAATACAAATACAGCATCAAATTGCACGAAGCGGCGACAACAGCCGTCACAAGAAATATTCAGATCAACTATTACAATTTCAAATGGTTTCAAAATGAAAGTGAATACGCTGCGTATGCGTAACGCGGCGTGAGGAAATTATCAATGGAAGATGTTTGGTTGTAGTTGCCCGCTGCAAAATTGGCTGCTTCTCAAAGCCTCCTATTTGAATGTGCCATTAATCAGGTTAAGCAAAATGTTTACAAAATGTAACAGCAGGCGGTCGTCGGTCGGCGGTTGGTTGGGGGAAAATGTTTTGCTCGTAATTCACAAGTGCCGCTAAAATGGCAAAGGAAGCCGGCAAAATGGTTTAATGTTGCCCGCTTTGGCTTGCAAATTGAAATTCGCGCACCAAAAATGTGCTAAAATATGTTAAAATCTTGTTGCATGGAATTTATGAATGAAAAGCAAAGCCAGAGAGTCGAAGACGGAGTTGGAGTCGCAGCAAGAGCTAACTTATTGTTGGCAACATAACAAGCAGCAAGCTGAGAACAATGCGGGGAAAACAGCTCTACACCAAGTCAGCCAGATTGTTGTTGCTAATGTTGCCGCTGCTGCCGCTGCTGCTGCTGGTAGCCATAAATTTGTGAACAACTACAAATGCAATAACAACTAAGAGCAACGCTCGCTGGAAAGAAAGACAGCAGAAATAAGAAAGAAACAACCTAAACACATAATCACATTTTACAGACATCGTTTGCAGGACGCTCAAATGGCCAAAATGGAAAATGCATTGCAACAATTTGCTTTTGTTTTTCTTATTTTGTTTTGTTTGTTGTATGTTTTGGGGCGTTGTTGTTGTCATTAAGCTGGCGCATCCGTATGCCGTCTTGTCTATTTACTTAGCCGACTGCATAGCTGCTAATAAAGTGGTAACTTCTTCTCTCGTTCGGGCCGCATTATTTATGGCCACCTCCACCATGCAGAGTCCAGCTCCATCTCCAGCTTCAGGCGCAGGTCGCCAGCCAGGTTCAGGTTCAGGGTCTGTCAATGGGCGTGAACCGTTCATAATTTATCTTAGAAAAGAAAAAGTGACGTAGAGTTTGCCAACACACACAAATCCAAATTAAATAATCATCAACGATTGGCGCTTGAATAGACATGGACAGACGCTGTGTTTACTTGGTTAATAAAATCATTTTCGTTATCTTTTCCCACGTTTTAAATACTCAACTGTCAAATGAATTAAATGCCCAGCCAAGGCGAGCGCATTTGAATTACGACTGCGACTGCGACGAGCACAAACGCACTTTGGCGACGCTTGAGAAACCAGTTTCAATTGCGCTAAACAACGCACACAGGTGGCTGTGGCTGTGGCTGTGGATGTGGCAGTGTCCAGCATCCAGTTTCCGACTCCAGAGCGAGACTCACAGTCGAAGCTATCACCTGTGGCTATTAGAAAGCCTGGACAACAGTCGCTTTGCCACTTGCCACTTGCCACTTGCGAGTTGTCGAGGCGCATCTGTTGGCTGTTGGCTGTAGGCCGTAGGCTGCTGGCTGCCTCATCAATTGTGGCTGCTTGCCTCGCATAAATTATATGTCAAGTGGCATATTGCGGAAGTGATCAAGCCAGAAGTGTTGCCATATGACTGGAGACTATAGCTAGCAGCTCTAAAGTGGGTTAAAAGGATAATGCCAAAGACAAAACGGCAGCCACAGTCTGGCTCTGGCTCTCGCTCCGGCTCTGGCCAAAAAGACAGATCTCTCGGCTGCTGGCACAAGTGACACAGTGACATGCTAATTTCTCGTTTACTTTTTTTTCTTCATGCTCTTTTTCTTTACGGTTTTTTGTTTTTATTCACCGTTTGCCATATTTGTCCATATGAAAGTGGTACAAATTGATGCGAGTGCCACAAAACCAATGGAGCTGCAGATGTAGACGAAGCCGGAGTGACATAAGGCTGATTGACATTTGACAGACTGTCTGACTAACTGTCTCTCCGTCTGCCTCTCCGTCCGTCCGTCTGTCTGTCTGTATTTCTGACAGTCTGTTTGCACTTTTACTCTCGTGCGTGGTTTTTACTTTTTCGCTATTTATGCTTTGCATAAATATTTATAGCAAATTCGAGTGGGGGAACAACTTTATCTGTAGTTTATTTCTTTTAAAAGTGTTCTACACGAAATATGCAAAACATCTCAATACACACGTATTTCTTTTTTGTTTTGTCAGGGGGAACTCGAATTTTAACAAATTGCATTTCGTTTTGATCTTATGTAATTTATCGTATTTTAATTTCGAAAAAAAAAACCTGTCAAAGCATATTTTAAATGCAAATCCGACAATTGAAAGGCTGCTGACCATTAGCTTCGACAAGTGAATTTGACACACAATTTAATTGAAAAAATTATAAAGTGTTCGACAAGGGGGTTTAAAAGTAAATGCTATAATTTATTACACTTCATTAAGTGCAATATAAATACAAGAATGATAATTTGATAGCATGATGGCAATTTATCTCGAAATAATATTGCTAAACTATTTTATGTGCTTTTCATTTATTACAAAGCTACAAAGCAGCTGCATAACGAAAAGAATATATAATATATTTTATTATGTTCAGCTTAGTGCGCTACTCATGTCAGATTTGTAAGTAAATAGCTTTTGTTGGCAGCTCGACAATATTTTATCATTGAGCGCATATTTTGCGCATGGTTTCTCTTGCGTAACTGCCGACAAACTGTGGCGGCATCTAAAGAAACAAAAAAACAAAAAACAAGCAAAACAAAAACAATAAGTGCGATTTAAAGCAAACAAAAAAATACTCCGATTTAAATGGCTTCTTGCATAGATCAAGGCGAACATTAACTAAAGTATCTAAACGATTCTTAAATGCTGTTGCAATAATCAAAAGTAGCTCAATTCAAGCGCTGCGCCCCTGCTCCCATTTCAATGTCGTGTGCCGCTTGATCGAGCATTCAATCGAATTGAAAATGAAAATATATTTTTTGGCTACCGTCCGTCGTCAATGTCAACGATCTGACGACACGCCGGCAATCCGTCCGTCCGTCTGTCCGCTCATCCGGCAGTTGGGCGCTCCGATGATCCGCCGGCAATCGGACGATCTGAGCGATTAGCGCACGTGTCTGTCCGCCTGTCCGCCTGTCCTGTACATAGTCAATACCGGTAGTTATCGCTTAATTGAATCAACTTCCAGCGCTCAGTGTGCGGAATGCACATAAAAATCAAACGCAGGCGCAGACGCCGAGCCAAGCTCAGACACTGTCAAATTGTTTATGTCGCCCATAAAACGAAGCCAGTGAAATTTGTTGGCAAAAAAAAAGAGCAACATAAAAAAGGCAAAAAAGTACGAGCTGGGGGGGAAAAAGAGCGCATGCTACAAAAATCCAACCAACCGCGAAGAACGACCTTGAACAAGTCGGTTATAGGTAGATATATGGATATATGTATATACTCGCACACACATCGCGACGTACGTCATGTGTCTATGTGAAAGATTGCAAGCTGTAGATACAGTTAAAAGCGCGCATAAATAGCATTAGATACGCGTTGCTGTTGTTGTATCTATATTTATACATACACTTCAACGGCAGCAGCCCGAGATTGAGCTACAGAGCTACAGAGTATCTGCGGCTGCCGTTGGCTTTCAAAAGTGAAGTGCGCACAGCTCAGCGCACAATTAGTTCTACATAACAACACACTAACGGCGAAACAAAAAACAGATGGAAAAAATACAAAAAAACAATCACAAACCAGGCAGATACTCGATTCGACTTGTTGCGATTTGAAAATGAAAATTGAAAGTAACTGAGAGATACATTTTTGGCTCATTTGCTGTCGCTTCAAGTGTTTAGCTTGCAAATTCGACGCGATGACGAAATCCGAAATTGTGCTGCACTTAGACACAGACACAGACAGCGAGTATAAAGACATTTTCACAAGTGTCACACGCTGCCAAAATGTGTTTCTGTTTCTGTTTCCAAGCCAAGTGTTGGATGCATTTATCTGCCAGCTGCTTTTCATGAGCGTTCACTTTTAATTTCTTGTGAAAAGCGGTTTGAAAAGCCGTCGTCGTCATACACTATGTACTACTCGTATGTGGTACAACTAGCGTTAGTCAATAACAAAGTACGCGACTATTCGACCATCGATTCTCATTGAATGTTAATCGCTTTTGATAACGCTGCGGTTGCCGCGGTCTCAATGTCTCAATATCGACAGCGGCTGCCAAAGGAGCCTGGCGATTACTTAATTAAAACCAGGTTGCTTGCTGCTCTTTTTATAGCCAGACAGCTTAATTTCTCTTTACGGTAATTCACAACAAAACCTGAGACTCATGCTGAGTTGTAAACAGCAACTAATTGCGCCATAATAAATACACACACACGCACACACACACTCTCTCGCTTGAATGCAAATTGTAAAACAGTTTTTTTTCAACTCGCATCCTTTTATTGCGCTTGCAGGTGAAAATCTGGTTCCAGAATCGCCGTTCCAAGTACAAAAAGATGATGAAGGCAGCTCAGGGCCCGGGCACCAACAGCGGCATGCCTCTGGGCGGCGGTGGCCCCAATCCTGGTCAGCATAGTCCTAATCAAATGCACAGCGGTAAGTTCAGCTCGCATTTCTAATTTGACTAAAAACTCCAATTAATTGTATGCAATAAATTTGAAAATACTTTTGTTTCGTGTGGTTTGCAGGCGGTAATAACGGCGGTGGCTCAAATAGCGGTTCACCCTCACATTATCTACCTCCCGGACATAGTCCAACGCCATCAAGTACGCCTGTGTCTGAGTTATCACCCGGTAAGTGAATAATTTTAATCAAATCGTCACTTTGATACCTTCCTCAATCGAATGATTTGCAACTTTTATTTATGCCTTTCTTTCGCTTCTCTCTCTCTCTCTCTCTGTCTGTGCTGCAGAATTTCCACCCACGGGTCTTAGTCCGCCAACGCAAGCGCCATGGGATCAGAAACCGCATTGGATTGATCATAAGCCACCACCGCAAATGACGCCACAGCCACCTCATCCAGCGGCGCCACATCCGCAATCGCATCACCACAATCCACCACCTCAAATGGGCGGCTATGTGCCGCAGTATTGGTATCAGCCCGAGACGAATCCCTCATTACTAACGTAAGTATCCAGAGCCAGTGCATCAGAGTGTGCATCCGCATGTCGTGGTGCCAATGTCGCCGCCAACTGTCTGAGCCGACCCAACTGACGCCTCGCTTTATCTCTTGGCTTCTTCTCTCTTGCAGCGTGTGGCCGGCGGTTTAACAGCACCCTAATACGCTGCCCCCGCCGTCCGCTGTATGGGCACAGTCCATGCAATCCCAATCCTACGAGGCAAGGCCCTGTGCCGAACTGAATCTGCACGAGAATCATCAACATCATCATCATCTCCACCACCACCATCATCCTCACAATGGTGCGGTTTATGTGGGCGATGGTGATGGGGCCGCGCCGGGGCAGTGAATGCTAAAGACAAAAACACACACACACACACACACAATACACAGACAGAATATATCTTAGCCAATAATTGAGCGTTGATTGATGGCTGATCAATTGATGGCATGATTGATGATCGTATAAAAACATTGTAAAATACTAAATAATATGATGCAGTTATTAAGGCCGTAAAACATTTTGTATATTTAACAAACAACATGTAATTACAATTTAAAATGTGAATGAGTCGTTTTAAAGTTAGTGCTAATAATAAATACGTATAATAATAATAATATTAAACTATATCAACTTAACAGAAATACACACACACAACACACAGACATACACACATACACAAAAATATAATTAATACATTTATACATTCCTCAATATTTTATTTTATGCGAATGCGAGTATCAAACGTGTCCTTTACTTTGTTTATTATTTGTGTAAAGTTTAGAAAATTGCATTATACAATAAACACAAAATAAATACAAATAAAAATAATTACAATGACAAGAACAAATAACCAGGACAAACAATGAAATCAGCTGTTGATCTTAAGCCTTTTAAACGAGTATATATATTTTTTTGTTTAGATTATTTAACGCTACTTTTCTGTATAGTAGATGAAAAAGTAATAAATGAAATCAGTTAAAATCAGATCTCAATGGAACAACATTTTGCATATAATTTTTATGATGTCGCTACTGCACTCGGAACAAACAAACCACAACAACAACAACAAACACAACAACGACAAATAGAAAACTGGATTTTCATCATTTTATGTGCAATATAATTTAATATATTCTGCTAAAAATTAATTCAAATGAAAATATTAAATGCATTTTAATAAATTAATAACAAAAGCTACCATCAATGTCATTTGAAATACGAGAAAAAAATACAGTTCAATGAGAGGAAAAGAAAAGCAGGAAAATGAAAATAAATCAAACGAAAAATTGTGTGAAAAAGGCGTTTAAAATTTGTAATGTAAATTTGTGTAAAAATCAACAATTATTTCCATAAGCTAAACTAATTTTAAAAGACAAGAAAATAAAAAAAATGTTAAAATACAAAAGATTACAAATAATTCAATTGCATAAAATGTAAAGTAAATATAAATATAAATTTAAATAAAGAAAACAAAAATAATAAAAGTTTATATATAATGCAGCTAAATATGCAAAATATATTGATGTAGTGCTTGCTATAGTTGTAATTATACTAAATTAAGCGGTAATTAGTGCGTGTGGTTAAATGTAGTTTAATTTATGAACGAGCAGAGATAACGAAACAAGAAAACACATTCAATTCCGAATTATTCATTTACAAATCTATTTAGTTTTCATGCGCGTGTAATTTAATTTGCATTGTAAACTATTAAATGACAACATCAAACCACAAAACAAACAAACATCAAATTAAAATCGAATATACGTGCAAATGTATATGCAACAAATTTGTGCTAGCATTTAATTAATTAAATAGTTTTAATATAGAAAATGGCAACTACTTTCTAAATAAATCAACAACAAAAACTAAAAGCAAAACCAACACAAATAGAAAGAAAGGACAAACCAATCTCAAATACTTACATATATAGTAATACATATTTGATAAATCGAGAGAGAGAGAGAGAGAGAGAGAGAAAGAGAAGAGAGGAGAAAGAGATATCCAGGCGAGTAACCCCATTTAAGTTGTAGTAATTGTCGTAATTTTAAAATCAAAATCAAATCAAATGAAATCAAACGAAACAATAAACAAAACATTGAAAACAAAAGCAAAAATCAATGGAACAAAATAAAAAATGAAATACAAATATTCTTATGTCTGCACACAAAAGGATCTCGAGTGGTCTCCCATCCAATCGTTCACAGCCCGGCTCATTTATCCAGAACCACTTGACTGCGGCGGCCATTGGCTGCGTTTTAAAAACGGAGTCAAATTGAAGGAATGGGGATGAGGATTAAGATGCGGATTTGGGCAGGACACGCGTCACACATTAATGCATTTCGTACTTCGCAATTCGCAATTCGCACATTAACATTACACTTTACACTTGAAAAAGTTAAGTGGCATTTGTGCGATGTGCTGTGTCGTGTTGTGCTCTGCTGCTCTGTGCAGCGGAAGGAAGCATAAAATCTGTTCCATTAATCATAAAGAATGCAACAGGATATGCTTGAGGCTTTCAGGCTTTTACAGGCGGCGCTGAATGGTTCCATTATGTGCTCAAAGGCGCAATTTTTACAGTACATCAATTTATGCTCACAGACACTGAGAGACAACCGCTACCGGATTGGGGAGGGGCGACACATTAACAGCTTTCAAGGGGCTGGGAATAAGGCTGCATCCTGGCTCAGTCGTCCTGCCTCAACTGAGATATTAAGTATATTTGCAGCTAATTAATTAGCGGACAGGGTAAGTAGCTCAGCTTGAGGTCACATCTGTTTTTAGATAGATTACTTCGAGTGTTCCGAAAACTCCAAAAATAAAAACGTCAATCAAATGCTGCGTGGCTTTGGGGTTTTTGGAGTCCTTTAAGCCGTCCACTGAGCGCCTGTCACAACACTCAAATTCTCAATTCTCAATTCAGAGACAACAGCACAACACAACACTTCAGTCAAGTTCAAGTCCATGTCCGCAATACAGCAAAAAAAAAACGAAAAAAAAAAAGAAGAACCGACAGGCTTCAACTGTCGCCTACTTCAGTCTTGTCTTTTTTGCTCATTAAATCAACACCTTGGCCTTTGTGGAGTACAATGGCAAAGGCTGGACAGATTTGTTGGGCAAAATCAAAGAATTTGGCTCAGCCTGACCAAACAAGGCCGCAAAACTGTGCCCAGAAACCCAGTCCCAGGGACAGGCAGTAAATGTCGTAAGGGGATTTTTGCATTTGCAACCTTTTTGCGATTTCAATTTAAAATTTAAACAAATATGCAGCCTGACAGAGACGCACGGCGAATCCACAAGGAATGCCATGGAATGTGAATACCTGTGAGTACGAGTACTTGTGGCTTGCCACTCGGATTCAATTGAAGCTTTGCTTTTTTAATTAATACAATTTCGACAATCACCAAGAAACAATGGCACATTTATCTATCCACCTAGAGCTGAGCCGTTGTCAATGAAATGATGAGGATACAAAGACAGCTTAAGCTAAAGATACGGATACAGATAGTTGGAGTTGAAGTTGAAGTTTGAGTTCGAGTTCGAGTTGACTGCTCAAATTACTTGCTGTACTTAGCGTGTTTACATAAATTAGCCTCAAGTGACGTTCACAGCGTTGCAGTTGCAGTTTGCTGCCACAGGACGTTGCAAAAGTTTGTACACAAGAATTTCCTCGTAAAAATGACGCATACCAAACTTAGACACAACGGGGACGACGAATCGTTGTGGATGTCGCACTCGCTGACGTTCCGTTCCAAAACTCAACAAGACACCAAGACTGAGCCAGAGACCGAGACCGAGACCAGACCCAAGTCCATGTCCAGGTCCATACCAAATTGGTAGTGGTGTGCTAGGCCGGGCCAGGCCAAATACTCGTACAATAAATAACGCAGCGAAATAAAAGAAAAACTAAAATACAACAAAAAATAAAAATAAAAAACAAGCGAGCTGCAGTTGAAGTTATTTGTGAAATTCATCCGTCAAAGTCGCTGTTGCTGCTGCTGCTGCTGTTGCTGTTGCTGTTGCTGCCACGTCCCTGGCCAAGTTCGACTCGACTGCGAGTCGAGTCAGACTTTGGGTCTTTGGGGCTGTTGCTTGGCGTAAAACTTAAAAAGCGTTCCTTTAATGGCTGTGCCATTGTTTTACCGGCTACTGGTCATGCCGCTGCAACTGGAAGCCGCTGTTGCTGTTGCTGTTGCTGTTGTTGCTGCTGCTGCTCCTCGGCTGCTACTGCATTCCTGGGCACCGTCCGCATGGAATGATGAACGATGTGTCGCTGATGACCTGATCAAAGTGGAGCATCTGCACGCATATCGATTGCACTGCCTGGCGATGGCAATGACGAGCGGAGGCGAGCTGGTAGAGGGAGCAACAGGGGCAGACGCTGCATGTTTAAGGACATGACATTTTTTGTCGTACCGTTTGCTAAAATAACTTTGTTAAGATTTTTGCAAGTTTGCAACTCGCTTTGGGGCTTTTTCGGGGCCGACAAAGGGCAGGCCGAGGCCAAAGCCAAAGCCGAGCCGAGCCGAGCCAAAGGCAGCCAAAGGATCCTCAACAATCACATCTCTGTGAAAAGGGACAAATTTGACGTGGCAGGGGGCAGGCCTTTTGTTTTGTTTAGCTTGCTATATGCCCAACGTGCTGCATCTCAATGAGACCCGATAAATCTTCAACTTGCCACCGAACCAGCCACTGACCAGCCTGACCAGTCACCAGTCAGCAGCAGTCACCAGTCAGCAGTTAAACCGACAGCAACAACGACATCGACAACGACAGTCGTCAGTCGCCAGTCGCCGTTGCTGGCTTTTGTTTTTGTTTTCGGCCACTGCCAGTAGTCAGTGACCGATTTTATGACAAATGTATTTTATAAACTGTCAAAATAGGTGTTGAAAATGAATTAATTTGCTCCCGACTGGCTGACCGACTGTTGGCCTGGCCAACAGGCAAAAACAAATGCATTTGGCGGCAAACTTCAGACCCGTAAGCGTGACATTTGTAACAGCGTCAGCTGTAACACTGAGATCAATCAGGGCAGAGGCAGAGGCGGGCGGAGTCTGAAACAGGGCTCGGTTCGCACAGTTCAGCTGCGCTTGCGCCTGCCCCGAAATTCGAAACTGCCAATTAAATTCGAGTCGACTTCCTACGCAATCGGCTCAGTTCCATGCCTCATAGACATTCACAAGTCTGCACCTCATCCCCGGCACCCCTTCTCATATCAAATCAGCTAATTTAATCAACATCGTTGCATTCATCGTACGCATGCAGGGGGCGTGGCAGTCCGCGCAGGCACGTGACAAACGACCGTTTGAAGTCGGTCTCTAAAAAACTCTCAAATTGCAGCTGGCAAAAAGTTGACGCGCGTTGGAGAAGAGAGCAGAGCAGAAGTCTGCAGAACTTTAGAATCTTTTGTTACACGTTACTTCCTTATGATCAACGATAAAACAAATCCAGAGGGAAATGAATAAATTATTTAAAATTAACTTTCATCTGATTGAGAGAGACAGCAGAAGTTTACAATATTTCAATAATGATCAGCAATAAAACAAATATAAAACTAAAAATGAAAATGGAAATTGGAATTAAAAAAATTGTGATACATCATTTATAATTAATTGTATTCCAATCTAAAAGATCTGATTAACTGAACTACCCCCATTCCTGTATCGAATATTGTTTAATAAATATGAATTTATATCGATAATCCTTAATTTCAAATATATAACTATAAGATATTTCGAGTTTTTTATTTGCCAATTTTAATTTATAAAAGGCAAAGGGAAAGGAAAAGGGAAATTACAATTAAAAAAATATTTCATAAATACTTAATAATTAATCGTATTCCTTTATCTACAGTCCGTTAATTTATGGCAAAAATTTGTAACAATAATTAACAACTTAATAACTCGTTAGACAAGCTCCCTCGAGAGCTGCGTTAACTGTCGCAATAAATGAAACATTTTCCAGGCACTTCCTGCTCCAGAGTTCAAGTTGATCGCATAGTCAAAAGTGGTGTCGAGATCTATTTCGCAAAAGGCTTTGGCAATAACTCACATTTTTATTGATCGGCTGAAAGCTGAGTAACATAAGACTATGCATCCCCGATGCAATACAATGCACTGGCATTCTTCAATCGATAGATCGATCGATCGGCTGGTTAATGTTTTATTTATCATATATTGGCAACTGCCACAGAAACTGAAATCCATTATCCGAGTGGCATTAGAGCTTTCAAAAGCGAAATGCAGCATATGATTATATATTGTAACGTTTTCATAAATACATAAATAAATTGTAAGAGAACTGCAAAAAGCGAATGATTCAAGTGCATCCCGAAAGAGAGAGAGACACAGAGAGAGAGAGAGAGAGAGAGAGAGAGGGAAGCTGGAGCTATGTCTGGGGCTGATCGGATTGCTGCTTTTCCAAGCGATGCTCGGGCGTGAAACTTGGACGTGGTGAAACGCGTTTTATGTGAAATGTGTGCCTCATGTTTAATGCGAAAGTTGAGAGAGCTGGAGCTGGAGTTGGAGCTGGATCGGATCAGGTAGGCTCAGCTCAAATGTGTTTTACGCGACACCTAACACAGGTTGTTTGTGGCTGCTGGCCTTATGCAATGGCCCATGGTCACAACGACTGCAGCAGCAACAGCAATCTGCAACACTCTGGGGACAGCGCAGCATACGCAATAAACACATTAACGTGTTATTTAGTTGTCAACACGATCGAGCAACTGCAACCTGCTCTTTGATATGAACCGCAACAGAAGCATCTGCAATCAGAGGCAGATGCTGAGGCAACCTGTCTCTCGCCCATAAATTTCTATATGCTTAATGCTAAATTAACTAAATCTAAAGAGTCAGCGACCAGCATAGCCATCGAGACTGAGCTCGACATTGAGGCGTGTGGGTGCCTTAGACAAAGGAACGGCAACAGCCTCCGCCTCAGCCTCCTCCTCCGCCTCAGTCGCAGCCTCAGCATGAGGGTTGACAGGCAAAACAATGCCCGATGCTGAAGCTAAAGTCGAAGCTGCTACACAATGTGGCGCGGTCAAGTGAAGCAAGTTCCCGTTGTCGTTTTGGTGCCGTTCCCAGGCCAAAGCTCAGTCCGAAAAAAAACGAAGAAAAAATGCCGCGTCATGCGGATGGACGGATGCTTGGCTGGTTGAATGGATAGATGGATGGATGGATGGGATGGGATGGGATGCGATGGATGAGCGTGGAGACTGCCAGTTTAAAACAGTGCCCAGCATTTGAGAGATATGTCATAAATTGATTGAGCCAAGTGCTGGTGCTTCTACACCCGCAATACACACATGCTCACACTCACACTCGCACTCACAGTGCCTGTGAATTGTCGTCGAGAACTCATACACAAAACTGATTTATGATTATTTCGCAGACAATTAAGACAAATAAACGCAACAAGCCAAATTCAATTAAATCCATTAAAAACTTAGGCGCTGGCAAATTCTGACCAAGCATTGGGGTTGTCTCCCGGCATCATCAGCTTCGCCTTCGGCTTCTGCTTCAGCTTCAGCTTGAGCTTCTGCTTGAGCTTGGGACACCGAGTCCGGCTCCCACACAGTTTGTAAAAAGATACGCCGACTGGCATTGGAGACAACTGCTTAGGAACAGCGACTACTGCTTTCAGTTCGTGTATCTCTATCTTCAACTGTTTCTGAAACTGTATCTGTATCTGTAGCTGCGTTCCATGCGAGGCGATTGAAATGCTGCTGCTGCTCACTGTGCGCAACAAGAACAACAAACACAAGCAGCCACAGATAGAACAACAACAACAGCAGCAGCAGCAGCAGCAGCAATAAAATAAAACTTGACCTCTAGAGGTCAATTAAATTGACTCGATTTGCGGACGGCCCTCAAGCGGCGCTGAAACAATTCGATTAGAGGGCCAACAACAACAACAACAACGGCAACATCAACGTCAACGTCAACGTCAACTTACGAGTAGCTGACGACATTCACATTCATTCGGGAAAGTGTTTGGGCTAATCAAGATGTGGCTCATGCAAACAACTTGAACTTAAGGTCGCGCACAATGGCCCAACGTTGACAAATCAGCGTGCAACACGGCCTTCCAGCGTGCCCCTTGCCACACATCACACGCGGAGCACAACCCTAAAATCAGACAATAACTTATGTATTAGCATGTTGCCCATTGTTATTGGAGGAGATTCCACAGATAATGCAAATGGATTTTTAGTCAATTACTATCCATTGCATAAGTACTCGATATTTATAACAGCTGTCGTCACTCTTAAATATATTGACTTGACCTGCAAATTAGGAATGAATTATATTAATTTGGAATTTGTATTAATTCAAATCATTTAAATTAAATGCTGAGTAACATCTTAAAATATTTATAAAACTTAAAAATTAAACAAACAATATTATTCAATTCAATTTCCAATTCCTCATTTCCTTTTCTTTTCTTTTATATTTAAAAATTTAACTCAGATTCTGAACACAATAATTGTATGAAAGAATGGCTTAAAATGCTTCTTTATTAAGGAATATTTAAAAATACATATATAAAGAAAATCAACTGAAATAGTTTTTATTCTAATTCCATGTTTATAACATGCTTTATTTTTAAATTTAAAATGTGACTCTATTTAAAATTACTGTACGAACATTGAAAATCAAAAACATTAAGTAGACAAAATTATTTTCTATTCAATGTCCAAGTTCTTTGATTTTAGTAAAATCTTCAACTACTTTGGCATTAATTTATATATTAAGAATAATTAATTTATATTTAAAAAAAATAGATTTCTACTCTTGTGTTTTAATAGAATTCAATATCTCCAAATGTGACTCTGCACCTTATTATTATTATTATTATTATTATTTTATGAAAGAGTTGCTTAAACGTCTGTTGAAGCATTTGTTGCCAAGCATTGACAATAAACTTTTCCCCTTCTTTTTGGCGAACTATTCCCTTTAGTGCTAACCGCATAGACTATCGATGACAATATCCGCAGAATGCTGGTGCCACACACAAACACACACAATTACCGCAAAAGTTTGTGCAAATGGTAATGAGCATTGCACAAAACACACTCACACACAGACACACACACAGTCTTGCATATGAATGAGAGTTAACATTAATGGCGAACCGGAAACAACGTTTGCCATGTTTGTGGCCAAAAAACTTTTGTGCAATACGCAAAATAAAATGCAAAAAAAAAAAAAAACAATGAAGAAAAGAGAAGAAAGTTATGACAATAACAGATATAACGCATTAAGCTACGTGATATCATTAAAATGGCAACAATAACAACTAACAGTGAGGTGCCTGAATGTGTGTGCGAATGTTGTGTGTGTGTGTGTGTATCGTAATCATAATCGCATTCGGTCGGTCGCTCGTCCACCGGCTGTCAATCATATTGAAGTGAGCAGCGCTGCCCCGATGTGGATGCCACATGCTGTGCGAAACACTAAATACAACACGATAATGCAGAATGCTGAATGCAGCATGCAGCATGCTGCATGCATCATGTGGCGTGTATTTTGTTCGTGCATTTGCACATTTTGCAATGCGACAAAACCCGAATTTCATGCATTAAACATTGTGGCAACGGATTTGGATTAGAATGCAGTTGCCACGCCCACAGCACTCGAAACGTTTTTGTTGCCATTGTTCGGGCCATATGCGCAGTTTTTGTTTGTATGCGGATTATCATTGTAGCACCTCCAGGTTCTTTAATAGATCAATTTTCAATCAATATGCTGAGTGGCCTGGCAGACACCGTGTGAGTTTTCCAAGGGGCATGGCAACAGGAACGGGACACAGCGGGGCAGCCAGTTTTGCAGGCGTGCAACAGCCTAATGCACTGAGCTCACAACTCGACCTCCTATTGCGTTGCAGTCTTTCATAGCGACAGATCGAAAGGGAGAGAGAGGGCGATAGGGTGTGCAGTCTCCGCTCTAATTGCAGCTACGTAGCGGGAGCGTAGCTCAAGAAATCGATTAAGAAACCCACTGGGCGATCGTACAAAACCAGCAGCTCTCAGCTCAGAGCTCCGGTGCGGCCCATTGACCATTGACGATGTTGTCGTCGTTGTCGAAGTTGCCGCTGCTGTTGTTGCTTTGATCGCATCTGGGGATTTCGCTGCGATTTGTTGCTGCTGTGTCTTTATTTTTTTTATTATTATTACTACTATCTATTGATGGTGATCGGTGACCGGCAGGCAACCTGTTGCTCTGCTCTGCTCTCCTCTGCGCTGTTGTTGCCGTTGATCGTATTTTGTAATTTAATGCTCGGCTTCTGGTTAATTGCCACTTTCATTGTTCAACGGACATTTGACGGACGTTTGCCAGCCCGATTCCGATTCCTATTTGTAGTCGTCGTCGTAGTCGTCGAATTCATTGATTCGAAGTGCTGTTTGTGTTCGACTCGTTGATAGATAGATAGCTATATTTAAAGTTGTGTGCGTATTTATGCCATGCACGTAGCTCAAGATTAACCCTTGGCTGGCCCCCATTTGTGCTTTTGTTTTCGCTTTGCTTTTGCTTTACTATTGATTAATTTCAGTTTGAACTTTGCCGGCCGATCAGCCGCTGTGCTCCGCGGCTTTTGACTACTATTTTTCACACTGACGTCTAGACCTCTAGACCTACTGACTCTATTCGTTACGCATGTCCGCAAATGGCAACACACCGACATATAAGCTTCTTCATGCTGATTGAAACATTTGAGCATTTGCCTGAGAAATGATCAAACTGGATTGTGACAGCAGTTTTAATCGAATTTAGTACGCACCCAACTTCCTGGAATCATTAATTCTGATTTTGGTTTCGGCACAGAAACTAGAATTGAATAAATTGTTGAATAGTATAGTGAAAGCGAAAGACTTATAAATCTTGATTTGAGAATTAGCCATTGTCGAAATGTTTTATTTCTGCATTCTAAAAACATACATGTAAATTGTATCAATCAATTTATTTAGTCACTGTTCATCAAATTCATTTGTTAAATTTCTATTACAAATCTTAATATAAGAACTTTTAAGGTTTCAATTTCATTTCCTATATTTTAAAAACTGTTTTAACATTTGTTTGTATCAATTAATTAAATGATTTATTTGGTATTCATTAGCAAAGTTGTAAGTCCTTTTATTATTATAATTGCTTTTTTCGTTCCAAGAATTTGTTTTATCTTCTTATGTTTTTAGTTTCAATTTAATTTTAATACCATCACTTTCAACTTAATTTGTTGTAACTTTCAATTACTGAATCAGATTTATTCTACTCATGTTATTTATTTCTGCCTTTCTAAGAGTTTCATATTATTATTAATTTCTTTATTTAGTATTCGTCAAATTAAAATTGATACCTTCGGATCCAATCTTATGTGGATGTTCAATGTAGCTGTCAACAGTATACATTAAATTACTGGATCAGATAGTGTGTCAACTGATGATCATGTCAAACGGCAGATGTACATTGCTGCCATTATACGAGAATGAATAACCCGTTATGAAGAGGAATAGCTGTAGACGGATGTCGCCAACACCCACAGATCTGTAGATGCGATGTTCAGAGGGGAAAGTCGCAACAAGGAAAAGGGGTTAAAGGTTAGGAGCGTTGGTGGCTGGCAACCAGTCGTAGCTACCCCGTCTGTGCAGAGCAATGCCACTCGAATGGGCGCAGCAACAGTGTGGCAACAAAGGGCAAGTCGCAGTTGCAGTTGTCGCCTTGCCACCGGTTCGTGTGCGGACTCGTACTCGGATTCGGAATCGGGTTCTGTGCACGGCTCTGTCCTTTTGTTTCAAGCATTTCCGGGGCCAGCAGCAGCCGAAAACTGAGTGCGATTCGCGCATGTGGCAAATCGCAATTCAAATTGGATTCTCAAGACGTCAAGCGGCAGAACGGCAGGAATTGTGCACCACGGCGTAGGGCGGAACTTGCCACTCGCTCGCACATATTATGCTGCGCTATACTGCGAGCAAGTTGCCACATTGCCGCACAGCCGCTGCGAATGCCACCACGAGTACTCGTACTCGTAGTCGGCACTCGTACTCGGCACTCGTACTTCAACGTCCGCTCAAATGCTGAATTCCGTTCACCTTTCGCTGGGCTGCTCTTGGGCTGCACATTGTGTAATCCAAAACGCGCCGGAAATCAGCTCAACAAAAAAAGAAAAATGAATGAAAACATAAAAAATATAACGCAGAGAAGAAAGAAAGCAGCAACAACAAAAAATCGTATTTGGTTTACGCCCATGCGAGCGCTTTCAAAAATACAATTGCATAAAAAACGGCAATGACGACGACAACGGCGACAACCTCGACTGGATTCAGATTGAGATTCGAATTCAGATTCAGATTCAGATTTAAAGGTGTAGCCCAATGTACAACGTCGAGACGGCTGCGAAATTTAAGACGGATCCTTTGTCGCTCACCCCAATTCCTGCTCCGAAGATCTCAAGACTGTCCCAACTTATTATTGTATGAATTTCAATTTTTCAAGTGCCTGGCCAATGCTGCTGTTGCTGCTGCTGTTTATTTATATATGGCATTTGAAGTGCGAGTAGTCGTACTTAGCCAACCAGAGCCACCAGAGATATGTCAATTAAATATTGTGAACAGTCAATTACGAGAGCGCACTGTACAATTATTTGCGAGTCTCGACTCGAACTGTGAACAAACAAAGCCCACAAGCCAACTAAGTAATTTTAAAAATCAACTTTTAGCACCTTCTGCACAGCCTCCTCAATTTGACAGTCACCCAGCATGGTTTATATATTTTTTTTGTGCTTTGTTTTTGACTTTGACTCTGAGTCTGACTCTGGCGCATTTCACTTTCAAGGTCGCCAGACATTTTAACGTGGTCTATAATCTTTCTTTTTTGTAGTATAAGCATGTACCTACACACACATTTAAACACACACACACATATGTGTGCTGTTGGACCTTCGTGTGTCCCGTTCGCCCATTTGGCAAACATTAAATTATCATGTTGCTGCTTTGGCTTTTCGACATTCATTTCGGGCCAATTTGCAATTATGTTGTGCTTGTGCTTGTGGTTGTTGTTGTCGTTGTCGTTGTGTGCGAGTATATATTATGATTATTATTATTATTATTTTCAACAGACACCACAACAACAACAACAACAATACTCTGAAATTCAGTATATAATCGTGCCCTGAGATGCCAATACCAATACCAATACCGCAGCCAAAGCATCGCAAACGTTGCCCCAACAAAGTGATTGACTTCTGATTGACTTGCTGAAATGTGCCGAACAGGTTGTGATCGTTGTCCAGACGGAGACCTCAACGCAACGCAATGCATCGCATCGCAATCCTCTGACCGGGTTTCGGGTTGCCACATGCAACATCTTGTAATTGAAGTAAGCCATTAAGACCGTCTGACCAGCAAAACATTACAGTACAAATAATGGCCATTTAAATTTCTAAAACGGCATTGTGTTGAAAAAGAATTGCTGAGCTTCTTTCACAATCAATTAACATTTCGCATCACAATAAATTAGATAATACTTTGTAAATGTAATAAAGACATAATCGTCATAATTTATTCATTAAGAATGCTATTAGTGCTTGAATAAAATCTATTGTTAACTGAGTAGCATTCTCATACTTTTATTTAAATAGTCATTTTATACGATTCTTAGCAAGAATTATTACTGCATTCTTTTCGTTATTTTATTAAAATAATTTTATCATAATAATAATTTACATTATATATTTTATTTAAGTTTCGTGGTTAATCATAATGACTAAATTTAAGCAAAAATGTATTCAAATCTTTTGAAAATTATTTAAATTAATTCACTTTCAGTTATAGTCGACTATTCAAGAATTTATTAATATTAAATTCATCATTATTTGGGTGCAATTGTAAATTAACGATTGCAAATATAAATAAATTCAAAATTAAAATAAAAATTATAAATTTGATTCGCTTTAGGATATGAATACATTAGTATGACCTTTTAATGCTTATCATTGCTAAAAATTGGTTTTCTCAATTTATAGTAATCTAATTCTTAATTTTTCAATCTAAATGACAGTTTTAGACTTTTTTGTGATGCTTTTCTTTGAGTTATTTGTTTTTTTTTTGTGGACACTTTCGTCTTCTCGGTGAGCTTTAATTCTGCAATATTTAGAGCTCATTTTGACTACTTGGATTGGGTCCGGTTGGGGCTGACGCCTAAACGCCCCAAATTGAAATCAAGTCACGTATTTGATTAAACATGGCGACTGCCATGTTAGACGCTGAAAGCTCCACTCGTGGCTAACGAGGCGACAGCTTCGATTGTAGCGTCAGTGGCAGCCCAACTCGCACTCCCAGTGGCAGGTTCAATGCTGATGCTACTGATGGCTGCCTCCGCTCACCTTCACATCCGCTACAGCTGCTGCTGTTGCTGCTGCTGCTGCTGTTGCGACCATCAATGGCCTAATTGCACTTATTATAGTTGTAGCCGTAGCGGCAGCCGTAGCCGTAGCTTGCTGTGCCAGGCTGAACAGCCGTCCGTTTGCAGCTAAGAAGTCATTATGAAATTTCTCATCACACTTGCAACTTGCAGCTTGCAGCTTGCAGCTTGCAACGCGCGACGACGACGCCGTCGACGAGGTTGTTTTTCGTAAAATCTCAGCATTCATTGAGATTGCCGCGGCAGCTGGCTGCACTTCATAAATCATTGTGGGCCGCCACGAAATTGAATTAGAAAATTAATTGAAATTTTCATAGCAACTCATTTAAAATAGTTTGAAATTCGTATCCACTGGAAGCGACCGAGGAACGACTGCAAACTTGCCACCATGGGAAACTTGTGCCAATGGGCGGCAGGCGCATAAAACTTGGACGCCATTTTTAATGATGCTACGCCCCAGAGTTTATTTCTACTTTGTTTTCATTTACTTTTTTCTGCGTAGGCTTGCAGCATGCTGCACAAATGCCTTTTTTGCATGCCTCACACGCACACACCAACACACAGAAACACAAAAAGTGTGTGTGAGAGAGAGAGAGAGAGAGAGAGAGAGCGAGGGAAACACCCGCTGCATAGTTTGTGTTACCGCAAAAACCTAAAAGACTTTGCCAAGTTTTGCTGTCGAGTGGTTTCTTGTCAAGTTCCTTAGCTCGCCCAAGCTAAGCTCCCTGCCCAAGTGCAATAAATGTATTTTTTCCTCTTATGCCAGTTGGGTGTTTTTTCCCCCCTCCTCCTCGTCCTCCAGCGTCCCCTCCACTTGTGGTCTTTTTTTGCTGCCGCAAAAGTGAGTCGAGTAGCAAAAATAAGTTGTACTCGTATGCGGTTTTGCGAGCTCTCGCTCCTCTGATGCGTTGTGAGCATTTTGGGCTTTTGCTTTTGGCTTGGGTGGTTCACTCTCTAGCACGCAAAACAACAACAACAATGGAGTCGACAACGACAACGACGAAGAAGACGACGACGACGACGACGACGACAACGTCATGCCATATAAGCCACAAGCAACTGTGTTGCCGTTCGCGTCGGCCATAATGCGTGTTGTTGTTGTTGCTCTTATGTGCCAGCATATACATATGTATGTATGAATGTACATATGTCTGTGTGTTTATGCACGCGTACCGCACGTACACGCAACATTCAGCAACATGGCGTCGCCTCTCGCACACACACGTATAGTATGTATGTGTGCATGCTATACGGATATGCGCTGAGCAAAAAATGAAAACTAAAAGAGAAGCGCTTTCATTGGAATGCCGTTGTAAATTTGTACCTCTTCTTTTTGCCTTTGGCTTTGCGTTTGCGTTGAGTGTAAGCGTTTTGTAGGCACTCGTCGCTATTTACAATGCTCCGACTGTTTGCATATCTAATGCAACAGCCAACTCACAAATTGCGTATACGCACTGTGCACCCAATCGTTGCAAAGCTAAAAGCACTCCCAACTAAATATCAAACTACAAGTGTAAACAAATGTCATGCATGACTTGACTTACACCAAGTTGTTAATTCATTAACAAATATAATCTTGTAATGATAAATCATATTATGTACTTTAATGGCAATAATATGTATTTCAATATCCTCTTTTATTAGTTTTGTTTTTATATTTGTGCGTTGCAACGTTTATGTGACATGTTTGCTTTGTAACTTCCGACTCTCATAAATCCCAGTCCCTATCCTGCAAGTGATGTACACTACAAATTTGATATGAAGGTGTTTAATTTGAATTCTGATTATATCCGAAAATCCACTTATTTGAAAAGTACAAATCAACAGTTTTATGGTTTTGTAATAACTTTTTGTCGAGAGAACTTGATTTGGGATTTCCTTCAGATTTATACGTAATTGGAGTTGCTTCGTTTTCATTTAAATATAGTAATTTAATACAAAAATAAAAATACATGTTGTGTTATTTGTAATTTAGTTAAAATCCAATATTTGAGGAAAGAAAACCATAACATAAATAAATAAATTTTACGGCGACCAAAAAATAAATTAAATTTATTATCAATATGATTGTATGTAATGTCGTATTATACATTTATATCAATGTCATTAGTAAAATAAACTAGTATAAGAAACAAGGCAGGGCTACATTTCTAATTGGATTTAGCCTTTTCCTGGTATGCCCTATGTTAAAACTACTTATTTTAGTTTTGGTAGGTTCTAATTGCTTAATAATCTGTGTAGTCATAAAATACATACCGAAAAGTAGAGTTAACTTACGAGGTGAACATCTAAAATAAACTTGATCTGCGAACAAAAATAACAAAATAACTTGGTAGCTCTAGCTTTTATAGTCCCTGAGGTCTAGAAGTGCATAAGGCCATATCGTCTTGATTGGAGATGCCTCCTTCTACCTTTTATATACATCTATTGGTTAAACAAAAGCAAATTCAAATATAATGTGCAATGCGATAGTCTTAAAACTAAATTAAAAAAAAATAAAGTAGACGGTTTAGGTTCGTAGGCATTATTTGTAAATAAATGAAAACCAATATATAAAAAACACCAATGATAATGAAGAACATTTAATATGGCCAAAAGGATAGGTATTTGACCACTCTGGACTAAACCGTTCTTATTAAGTTAAATAGAAGTTTGCTATATTGATTATATGTATTTTATATTTTACTTATTTTATAAATATTTAATATAGAGTTGAATTTTCTAGAATTTATTTTTAATTAGTGCACTTGACTTTAAACAAGTAATATAGTAATTAGATTAATAAACCTGATGCAAGAAATAAAATTTCGATGAAAATCAGCTCTGTATTGCCGACATTTCTTTTATTGATTAACTTTGTTTTATCAGCAATTAATTTGTAAATATTTGTAGAAATTACTCCTAGTTAGGTTTGATTCACTATTCACTACTAATGTCTAAATGATTGCCAATTTTGGAGTTAATAAACTTGAAATAATAAACTACTATTAAGGAGAGATTATTTTGATGCCTCCATAAATAATGTTGGATGCGCTCCATTTTAGAGCCAGTTTTCAAGTTGATAGTTGAAGCTGCTTTGTCATTTTATTTTTGCTAAATCTTTGTGCATGCATCCAAGTTGCTTTTTATCGATGACAGCACAAAACTCCGCCTTCGCTTGCAGCGTTCGTATTGAGTGGAAATGGGGTAAAGGGGGGAGGACAACGTTGTTGAACTGCAAGTTTGCGATTTTGACTGAAAATGTAGTGTATTGATGGCGCAGTAGCACTCAGTTGGAATGTCATGTTAGATGGCAACAAACACGCCGCTCCATTGCAAAGCTGGCCAACTAATTGCATATTTGCATAGGCAGAAAGCGAGCGAAAAGAGCGAAGAGAGTGCGCCGCGGGGTGCACAGTGTGGTGTAAGTAGAACACTGGCTGAAAGCTAAGGTAAAACAACACCAGCAACACAACTGAAAGAACCAGCGACGAGCAGGCGCCTCGTTTGCCAGATTGCGACTGGATATGCGATTGGAATTGAAAATGGGAGCGAGAGAGGAGTTGGAATGGGATTGCGACTACGATTGCGAACGGGGTGTGGCTGACATGGAGGCCACGACGAAGCGGGCAAACCAATTTGCATGTGAGTGCAGCAACAAGAGCAATAGCAAAGCTGCTGCAACGAGTGCAACGCACGACAGCAACAACAGCAACAATCGTACAGTATGCCACATATTTCTGTTGTCGTTGTTGGCCCAGCTTTTACTCAGCAATGCCACAATGCCACAGCAAACACACCGAGGAAAACAAAGCAAGACGAAGCAACAAGCGACGAGCAATACCAATCGAATTTATCCAACCAGCCATATATCCATCAATCCAGCCTTACGTATGGCCATCTATCAATGCATCAAGCAAAGCATTCACCAATCCATTCATTTCCATAGAAATGTGCGAAGATTATATGTTTCGTCAAACGCGAAATTGCGCACGAATATGCCAAGCGACCGAGCTCCCCTCTTCCGACCCGCCCCCAACTCACCGCCCCCCTCCCTCCCTAACGCTTCCACACCTATCCGCAGCAGCAGCAGCTCCCATTGCCGGAGTTTGCACTGTTTTTGGCTTGGCACAGTTGAAGCGGTTTTCATACACACACACTCTCGCACTCACTGGGTACATGAGTGTATGTGAGTACATGACTGAGTGTCGTTTAGACGACGTCGTGAGTGTGTGTGTGTGTGCAACGACTGCAGCAAAAAACCCAGCAGCCAACTAAAACGGGGCGTATGAGTATTGCCAACTTGGCTGCCCTGTCCTCGCAGTTTACAGCTCTGCTCTCCCCCTTTTATGGCATGGCCATCGCCGCCACAAAAGGGTTTGCATCGCCCGGCCATGGCTGGGCGTTTTTCTGATGTCTTCCTATACTATATGTAGTCGCATGTATGTATCGCATCATATAGTGAGTGTGTGGTGTGTGTATCTCGGCCTGCTCTCAAAGTCACACAGTCAAGTTGTGAAAGCTTCTGGAGGCCCAACATTTCACATTTGCATTTCTTTACTCTGCGCTGTTTTGTCATCTTCAATGAGTTGTAAACAGTGGAGAGCTGTCGACTCTATTTTATATAAAATTATAAAATACTTTTACTTTATTTAGTTTAGAGGAAATCTATATTTCGAAATTGCCAGGGAACGTTAAAATTTCATTTTCATTTTTATTAATAAACAGAATCACTGTCTTACAATTGAGATACGGAATCTACAATTACATCGTCAAAATAATGTGCGCCATATTTGCCAAAGTTCCAGCTAATAGTTGCAATTTTTATAGTTTATATGATAATGGAATAAACAAATGATTATTTTTTTCCAATAAAATAAATTACGGCCCTAGAATTGAGATACGAAACACTGTTAGTCCTTAGTCAATATATTTTAGTTAAAGAACTAAATAATAAATATAATATAAATCGAAATTAACGATTGCTTATCGGGATACACTTCATAAGAACTTGCAATCATTTTGGCATATACACAAGTCGTAATTAGAAAGTGGGTTTTAGATTGAGCGAAACACATAAAATTTTTGTTTAAATATAATGATTAGGCCTGTTTTATATAAAATGTATTAAAATTAATCATGATGTTTGCATATCTTAAACCTTATAAAATCAATTTTGTAATATGGCTTTAATGAATACGGTTAATGAAATAATGAATAAATTGGGTAATCATTTAAAAGAATAATATACTATGCTTTAGTTCATAATTTAATTACAAATAAATTGTGTATACATTTACGAGATTTTCCAATCAGTTGACCATTAAAGCAACTTATCCTAGTAATTATTTAAGGTCTCGTGTTGAAAAGACTATTTACGCACTTTTGCTTGAACCGCAGATGATTGTAGCGTAGGGCTATTAATTATTACGTATGGTTCATTATGAATGACACATTTATGCGAACGCTAAGGGCAAAGTATCAATTACCAATTTGCAAATGACACACATCAATTGTAGCTGTGGGTTAACCACTTATCCAAGTGCTTAAATATTTGATGGCAATATTTTCTAATTGCAGACACTGTGCAAAAATTCTCATATTACATTAGGTATGCATTGTGCTGTTACATATTTATTTAAAGGTGTGTGTGTGTGGGTGGGTGTGTGAGTGAATGTGTGTTTGCATGTCCATGTGGGACGTGCTGAAATGTGTTTTGCATACCTGCGGCCATTGTTGCAAAGGCAAAGTCTCAAACGATTTTTTGTCGTCCCCCCGTGTCCCTTTGAGCTCTGATGTCTCTGCAATATACGATGATTGTTCCCCGACCTTTCTCGTCACTTTGTTTTTCACTGCACACTTGCGAGTTTTTCTCGTTGTTTTTGTGGTGCGCAGAGCGTCGGCCAGCCCACTTTGCGATTGTGCTGTTTCCTAGGGTAGCTACTGCTGCCTCTTGGCTCTTCAGCTTAGTTACGGGTTCAGTAGTTGCTGTTTTATTTTACAATAACAATTATTTCTTAACTGCACTTTAGCAGCACAAAATGTCAGGCTCTCTGGATGTTCATTATAAAATTCCAGCAGCAATTTGCAGTAGTAGAATGAAACATTTAATTCGAATATATATGCAAATGCTTCAAAACGAATAACGAATAGCGAATAGTGAATAACGAATAGAAATTTATGGGCAGCAGGCAGCAGGGCTCTGGCGGCGTTACGTGTCTGTCAGACATTTCCGCATGGCGCATGCAAAAAATCTATAAAATATGAGAAACGCGCCCAAACTAACTATTCCAACTGTGCGAATACTTTTGTGCGGCAGTGTAAGTATACGTACAATACGTTTCATGACGTACGCCATCACGAATACGAATACGAAAACGAATGCCCAAAATCAAAAAGAGTATGTATAAATGTTAAATGCTTATGGAAAAAACTTCTTATCTCGCACAAGAAAAAGGAGTGCAAAATCAAGGAGCCGCAGCAGCGCCAGAGACGAGCGGTGGAGGCAGCGTGGAGAGTGGGGAATGGAGAGTGGAGACTGGGGCCAAGCTGACAGCGTCAACGCCATCGTCATCGTCATCATGGCCGCCGTCATTCGCGACCACGTCCAATGCGCTCCGCGTTCTGATTCGTTTCGCTTTTTGCATGACTTGAGATCATAAAAAATATGAATTTTGTTGTTTTTGTTGTTGTTGGCTTTTGTGGTCGTGCCTCGAGTCTAAAGCAAAAGTGTAGAAACCATGCTAACCAAGTTTACTTCTTTTTTCCTCTACTTTTTTTTTAAATATTTGTGTGTGTGTTGGTCATAATATTTAACATGCGGACTTGGGCCTTTTTACATAACGTCCAAGTCCTCGTCGACCCTCCGGTTCCTCCTCCAGCACACAAAGCGCGCGCGCATTGCGTTCTCTTCCGATGTTATTGCTGTTGTTTTTGGCCAGCTTTTCATTAGCCAGCCCTCGGTTCTTAGCCTTTATATACTCAACGCGCCATATTGGCGGGCAACCTGGACATTCACATCGACATCCACCATCTTATCCAAGTCTTCGCTGCGCTTCATTTCGTTATTTTTGGGCTCGTTGCCTGCCAGATTAATGGGCGCGATAAGGTCACTATCGTCGTTGCTGTGCCTGGCTGGTAGGTGTAGCCTCGGCCCAGACCCAAACAGACCCGCACATGGTTGCTGGGCTAAGGCTCAACTCGAATATGGTAGCTTTTGCATTAACGATATTAAAAAACACATCATGGCACCACCATTCGTTGTTGTTGTTTACTTGTGCTTGGAATGCTGTTGGGGCAAAAAGCCAAAGGGCGCAGCACTGAAATCTGCAGCATTTTTATCAGCTCCGCAAATCTCCAGCCAATGCCGCCCATTTCGCAGAAGATCCAGCATAATACGAGTTCGAGCATGATTCAGAATATGAAAAGAAATCGCTGCAGAGATTCCAATGGCCAAATAAAGATAAAGATGTGAGTTGGCAATGGCGATGGTCGTCTCTATAAGAGAAATCACACAAAAAAGGGGCATAGTATTGAAAGCTGTTCATTACATAAAAATTATGGAATGTAACTTAATTTATTGAGACCATAAATTACACAGTCTCTACACAGAGAAAAATAAATCATCTCATTTGGTGTCGATGGTGCTCATATCAAAAATAAAATCCAAAAATATGTTCTTCAATAAAGACAAATTTTTAGAACAAATATTGATTGAACATTTTTTAAATCAGATTGAGTTTGGTATGAATGAGGAACATTCTGAATTAAAGAATATATTTTTAATTTAGAAACAATTAAAAGATGAAGAAAATATTTGTTTTCATTATTATTATTTTTTAGGATTTATTACTTTTTCCAAAGTAATAATAAACTAAAGAATTTTATTCTAACAGCGGGAATAAAATTATTTAGTTTATTATCGCTTTACTTTTACGAAATTTTTCTCTTTGTGTAAACAACAAAATCAATAATACCATCAACAAAATAATAGTACAACTGCCTTTCTGGTTATATAAAATTTAAGGAATGTACCATGATCTTGTCTTTAATTTATTGAATATTTAATAAACAAGTGGAGTCAAATGTATTTCAAATATTTTAATTTTGAAATTAATATTTAAAATGAAATTAATTTGTCAGAGAATATTCATATTTCTTACCATACAAATAATCTCATTTTTTATAAGGTGTGTTAAGCCACTGAAGTAGATACTATATGCATAAACCAGCAAGTGAATTAAGTAGTATTAATATTAATGAAGATTTAATAATTATAGAGCAGCAGCAGAAATGCATTGGAGATTGCGACTGTTGAGAGTGTGATTAGGATCACTTGCGGTTCATCATCCGCTGGCCAATGAATCGGGTCCGTTATGGAAACCGCTGTGAGAGGCCATCAAATGCATATTAATTGCAATTGAACTTTAATGGGCCCATCGAGCGGCATTATGTATCGCAATTAAATCGGCGCATTATACAAATGATCAGGAGAGAGAAATAGTCGGTGCCGTTGCCAATTGGCTGGAAAGCGGCAAAACAGATCGTTGACCAACATGAGCACGTGTTAAGTGGCATTTTAACTGCATTTAATGCGCCACAAATTAGATGCAATCAGAAGAGAAACACGACGGGATATGAAAGCTTGCACAGTCCACCAAGAGCAAGCGCGACGCAAGCAGATAAAGAAAGGGATCGCTGCTGACCCGTGCCATGACGGTGGCCTAGCTTCCTTCCGCTCTGGGAGCTGTTCGGTTATTACAACAGGAACAGGGCCTAATCAATGCAAATCAAGTTCAAATTAAATGCAAAATTAGCGCGCGCCAACAAAGTCAACAAACGGAAGTTGGCATTCATCGGTGCACAGAAGAAGAGCATCACGATCTTGGCCACACCCATCTTGGCCCAATGCTTGTAATGAAGCAAGAGCTCGATTTGTAAAGACTGAATCACTCACATCTTCATCGATCATCAACTATATCCGGTTAAAGAGCGAAGGGCTTCCTTATGTACCAACTAACAACGTTTGGAACTTTGATACCCTGCAATCCATCTACAAATGGGTAGCATACACTTTATTTCAGATGGAACTACAGTTTATAGAAAATGTTAAAATTTAATCTTAATTAAGTGATAACATATTCTTATCAAGAATAAATGTTTAATAATTTATTGAACATATATTTTCAATCATATCAATAGATAGTTTTCGATCAGTTTTAAATTCATGAGATCACTTTTTGCACAGTGTCTGGTAACCGCAAGACTTATTCTGCATTTTTGTTCTAAGTAATTAATATTTTAAACACATGCTGTTGCATTAATATCCGGCGTCCCACTCAGCGCTTGATGATGCTTTCGAAGAAGCTGCGGGCATGATGAAAGCTAGTGTAGCTGCCTTGTCAGCGGAGATTGTTAGCCACTACCGGCGAAACAGAGTTGTTAAAACTGGCGCCGTCAACATGGATTTCGACACATGCATCCTTTGCGCAGAAGCTTGTTGCAAGTATGACTTTTAGTTGCCATACCACGATATACCACGATCGATCTCTATATAGTTGGTTGTACTTTTGCTAGAAAATTGAAATATCGATTATGAAAAATAAGCTCTTAATTAGTAAGAAAATAAAGCACTAAATAAAAATAGCCTCTGTGAAAAGCGCTTCTGAGAGATGTTACTTTCGAAAACATCGAATAACATAATAAAATATTGTGTTGTGGAAAAATAGAGTATATTAATCCTAACGTTTAATCATTTAAGATTTGGGAATTAATGAATACATTTCTGTTCATGGCTTCATTGAGATATTAGAGATTTTGAACAACTTATCTAAATAGAATTTACTACATACATATATGAAAAGTAATTTATTTGAAAAATACACTATAAATAGTACACAATTATTTTATTAAGATTTGGGCAACTTGGCACGTTGCTTTGCCAATGGTAAACTTTGATAAATTTATTGCTGCCTCTGTTTACATGAAAATTCTTTCGTTGGCATTACATGTACATATAGACATATAATATATAAACAAATTTTGAACTGCAATCGTCTTTAAGAAAAATATCTGGAAAAAGCAGAGCTGAAGAACTCCCAAAAAATAATATATCAGTAGAACAAAATTTAGAGAAGAGAGGTAAAATGTGTCGAATTTATCAGATCATTAGAATATATTAAAAAATGAAACTGCAAGCAGTCATGTACATTTAGATGTATCGATTTCGATGTTTCCGAAGTTTTTATTGAAAGCGGTGTTCAGGAATGCATTAATGTTGTGTACAACACGGAAAACCAAATGGGGATTATCTTTATTAAATTAAATAATTAATTTAAAAATAAATGGTTGTAGCATCGTTGCATTTACGATTTTTGACAGAGCGTTGATATTACAATACTAAGAACTAATTTATATGTATATATATGCAGATAATATATGTTGCTATAAGCCTTAAAATTAGTAACAATAATATTCGGTAGTTTTCAAATTGAAACATAGTTTTTTTTAGAATAGTTTTTTCACAGAATTTTTGTTGGGTATACTGCATAATTTACACATCAGCAGCATGTGTTGTGTACATACAGAGGCCATCTGGAAAATTGAGTGCTAATTGAGGTGTAAGGAAAACTTTGATCAATTACGAAAACTTTTGCCATTGTCGTTGTCGTTGTCCGGCAGACAGACAGACAGCCGTAGTAGAAACACAAATTAGTTGATTGAAAGACCAAAAAAGAAAAAATACAATATCTAAACAAAACTACCTGCTGCTAATCAGGCAACAAAATTATTATTATTAAGCCCGTTCGCTGGTGCTGGCCAATTAGATTTGTTGGTAGCACAACTCATATATTATAGACATCAAATCACATCATAACACAACACAACGCAACGCAACACAACACATCGAATGCCAATTGAAACTTTGCTGTGAGTTCTATGGAAATTGAAATGCAATTAAGAAACATCATAAATTGGTCAATAGCAAGGGGGCGGGGTGCAAATGTGTCTGTGTGTGTGTGTGTGTGTGATCGCTTATTAGTTTATTACATCAACAACAAATCTTAACAAACGCTAATTAAGACACAAATAATCGAACGTGCTAACAACGGACAACGGACAATGGACAGAACCGAAGCCAATAATAAGCCATATTGTATACCCAGGCAGGCAGTGGCCGAAGAGGGCAAGAGGGCGGCAATGGGGAGGAGGGCGACGGCCATTTGCAGCCTACGGGGGCGGCGCAATGAAGTTGTCGAGGGCAAAGGACACTCGTACAACTCAACAGCTACGGCGACGAAAACGAAAACGAGCCACGAACTATGCAAATGTTTTAGGGGGCTTGGGGAGGATTTGGGGCCGATTCTTGGTTTTGGTTTTTGGGCGATAGCGTGAGCAGAGGCAAAGCCAAAGGCAGCGACAGCGGCCGTTGCTTGCCACCCACGGCCTGTGGTATGTGAACGACACGCCCAAATTGTAGAAGTTGCATGCGGCAAAGGCAGCGGCAAAGGCAAAAGCAAACGCAAACTGTTCAAATAGAACTGAAATAAAAAGGGGACGTTTCATGGTGGACGTGGACAGCTACCCCCAGGATTGAGAAACCAACCACCGCACAGCGACCACAAAACTCGCAACTGGCAACTGGCAACTGGCAACTGGCAACTTACAACCCGCAACCTGTAAAAAGCAAACAGCGGGGGTGGAGGGCAGAGCAGCTACAAGCGGTGGCATGCGGTGGCGGTGGCGGTGGCGTCGGTTGCGCGAAGCGTGAAAATGTAACCGCAATGTGGCAACCACGGCGACGGGACACAAATGGCAGACAGGAACAGGAACAGGCGTTTGCTTATGTAGCCAGGCTCACCTCAGTATGTGTGTGTGTGTGTGTGTGTGTGTGTGTATGTGTGCGAGTGTGTAGGTGTCTATGCATAATACATAACCTCGCAGACCGTATGAAAAAGCAGCGCGTAATGAAAAGGACATTTTTATAACTCACACACACAGATGCAGCCCCACACACCTACATGCACACGTATACACACACACACACATTTAAGGGGCGTCCATTGAATCTTTTGCCTTTCTTTGGCCCAAACGGAAGTGAATGGCACATTATGTTGCCGCTGCTGCTTGACATGGTCATGTTGCTGCTCCTGCTGCTGCTCTGATTGTAGTTGTTGTTGTTGTTATTGTTGTTGTTGTTGTTGTTACTAGCTGTGCTGTCGTCATCAACGTTGTTGTTGGCATCCGGGCCGGGGTCGAAAGGGCTCAACATGTATATTGAAGTGCCTGGCAATGTTGCGGCCTAAACTGTGCACCACGATAATTGGGTGGGCAGACAAGCAGCTGTGAGGAGTTGAGGAGTGGGTGAGAGCTGTGGCCATTATGTGCTTGTACGCATTAGAGCGACATAATGTCAGCTGAATAGTTGTGAAAGTTTTTAGCCACAGTTGAAGAAATAATTTCGTATCCTTTCGGTGCAACACCCTAAAGTTCTCTCTCTCTCTCTCTCTCTTTGACTTATCCAGCAATTTATCGCAGGAACATTCAATTGATATTCATTACAATTGAATTGAAAGCCAAAATCAACAGACGCACACACACGCACAAAAACGCACCATTGAATGCAATGACATCAACGTCAGCAACAACTATGAGACAACGACGACAGCAGCCACAGCAACGGCAACAGCAGAGTCATCATCAAAATCCCATTAGCAACGTATTCAAATGCGTTGGAGTGTAAAACAAGCCGCATTCAATGCTCCCCACACAGTGTCCGCTGTCAAAGAGCTCAGACTCATTCAGTTACAGCTACGGCTGGCGACATTACGCATCCGTTTGTGCGCGGACACCCTAACAATCCCAATCCCAATCCCAATCCCGATCGGGGTTCAATCCCCTGCCAAAGTCCAGCCACACGACCAACAGCAATCCACAATCCATATCAATTTGCATACACTCGACTTTAACATGAATGCCAATGCTAGCCTACTTACAGACCAATCGCAGTCCATTCAACCCTCTTAGCCCTTCCCTCTCTTTGCCATACCCGAAATAGGACACATCACTTGTATTTCAAATCAAATCATCTGTTAAAACCGAATCGTAGTCCCCATTTCCCCATTTCGTGTCAGCTAGTTGCTGCTCTATATTGTGCCGTCCTAATTGGCATTTTGTTGCTGTCCTTTTTGCAAAATTAGTACCAATGGTTGCTCAATCCCTCAATGGCCGACCATAGGCTCTCTAATTTGTCAGTGCAGACGAATCTATCCTGATAAAAGGACAAGTTATCAGCAGCATACGTGAATCTAAAACTAATTAAAGTGTCCATTTTTATGATGTAAATACCCTAGTAAATTAAATTATTAATTTGGAATGAAAGTAAAATTATTAATGAATAATTATGTTATTTTATACATTTTCAAATAATTATTTATTCATGTTTGTAACCATTAATTTGAAATTTATAACTTTAAGATACTTCAAAAATTGTATTGCCACATTTGTTTACAGTCGACTTTCAAAACAAAATAAAAAATGGAACATCAGAGAAAATAAATACTTCTAGCGCAGATACAAAATTATTTTCCTTATTATTTACAATTAATTTATATGCAAGTTTTGAAGAACAATCACGCGATATTATGTCGTAAAATTTAAATATACAATTGTAATTTCATAATTTAAATTGTGTTAAAAAGCTATATCGAGAGGAAATGCAAAAGTTTTTCACCTACTGCTAAAACAGTTGAAAGTTATTATAACCAATTACTAAGCTGTGTCCGGATAGCGCAATGAAAGCCCGAAGACTAATTTTAAAACCCTGTTCTCAATAAATATTAGAAAATAAAGATTAATGTAACAGTTTTAAATAGTGACTTCCGACCCACACATATATATTTTTGGTCAGCAAATCTATTGGAGCTATTCACTAAAAATATTCTGTAAAGGTTCCTGTATTTATTAACAAATGAAGTTTATTTTAAATTTTGTATGTTACTAAATTACGAAAATCAAATCGTAGAGACATTTTTATTAAATTCAGTTAATTAAAAATTCAAAAATAATTTAGTATCATTTTGAAACTAGCCTTAGTTAAACTTTTATGGAAAATTTTATTCCAGTTAAAATTCAACATTTGGGTGAAGAGTAATTTAACAATATTTTGTCTTTTCTTTTTCAATTTTTTGAAATATAATATTTTAAATCAATTTATTAAAATTTGTAATAACCTTCTTCTGTCTAGATCCCCAAAATTCGGGGCAAATACATTTCAACTTGATCAAGAATACTATCAAAATTAGTCAAACTAAATATTTGTATGAGGTTATAAATCTTCACTACGTTTGAAAGCATATTTTCACTTTTTTTATTATTTAATTTTTATTAACCATCTGCCAAGCGATTATGCACCATTTATCTTTTATTGTTTCCTTTATATATTTTCTACTTAAAATGCACACATAATGTGCTAATACATCTCATCACACTCTTTGCTTAAACGTTAACGCTTTGGGTTCAACTATATAATAATATATTATTATCGGCAATTGATATTTTTGATACTTACACCCGGGAATTTGATGCCAAAACAAATTTCACATCCTTCAGCACATTGTCTGAGACGAAGTACAATATTTGGATGAAAACATTTCACAATAAGCGCAATTCGAAGCAGCTTTGAATCAATGAATAAGTAAATGCGTGAATGAATGAATGACTTAACGATGCTGTTGTTGTCGATTATGGTGATGATGATGATGGTGGTGGTGGTGGGGTCGAGGCAACGACCCTGAAATGCCTTTAAAGCGAATTAGCAGACCACACGCGCTAGTCCTGCCGCCTCCTTGTTGTCCTCTCCCTTCTCAGACTATGTGCGTACGCACACTCGATTCAGGGAGCATTTGATTGCAGGGGACAATGAGGCGAGCAGCAGGAGCAAGAACATATGCTCAAGTCCTTGAGGACGTACGAGAACGAGAAAGAGATGGTTCGAAGATGCTGCGCTGCTCTGGCCAAAGCCTTGTTGTTGGTGGTTGCACGCCCCGTCGCGACGTTCCATATGCGTGCGATTCGGATTTGATTTGATTTGATTGCGGCGTCAACTTAATTAAGCGACCAACTACCAACAATGGGCAACAAATTGAAACAGCGTTGCGCGCACATTTTCAACTTGAAGACGGACAGAGCAGAGTGTTCTTGCGATTTTTGATGTCGCCAAAGTCATTGAAACGTGTAATCTGCAGCACGTGCGACGCGACGCGGCGAGACGCAGCTAACATAGACGCGCTGTGGCGCCACCAAAGGCCGCAGCTTCGAATTGAATTTTGTTGGCTAGCGGAACTTTAAAAGGAGACTGCACGCAGAGAGATAGAGAAAGCGGGAATTCATTGTTGAGGCGCGCAATTAGTTGGCGTTGGCGGCACCGGTTGCCACCTACCGGATGAGCATACAGTCCCTCTCTCTCTCTCAGACTTCCTCGCTCTCTGTCTTGCTTCCGCGCGGAGGTGGCGTGTAATTAGTGTCAGTTGCGAAGTCACATTTGGTTGCTGTTGCATTGGGCAACGCCTACTGGCCAATGTCGGCGGCGTCTGTTGAAGCGGCCCAAAAAAGATGGACGCACGAGATGCCCGAATGCCGCAAGGATACTACAAAACACTACAGCTTGCACCCTGCTCATTCATGCATCCCCTGAGATAATTATAATAATTACCTGCGTGAGTGCAGGTTTCCATAGACCAAAAATACAAAAAAATACGACACACAAAAACGGAAAAAAAAAGCAGAGACCCATTTCTATGTCATTGTCTGGCAAATGTGCTCATCCCAGGCCAGCTCAGCCGCTGCCTGCGTGCACTTTGCGTTTCGCATCGCCAGACGCAGGCCTAGCAGGCCAGTGTGTTGTGGGTGTGCGTGCCTGTGTGTGTAATTATCTGACGTTAATAATATTCAAATAGCCTCTAAATATATCCAAAACGGAACTCGGTCAGCGCCTAGAACCCAGATGCAATTGGGCGATAGGCATTCAACCGCACACACGCACACTCAGCTGATAGCCGCCAGATGATACTTGATAAGCCGAGTGTCTTATCATTGATGAACCTGATCCGAAAACCAGAACCCAAAACGATAGTTAACTGATTGTTGCAAAAAAAATAAACCCAACTGACCGAGAGGTTAATAAACCCCGACAGCATGTGACCCAAGTGGAAGGCCAGTTCGCCAGGCCAAATAACTGATGGCAGCCACAGCTATAGCCGCAGCTACAGAGAACCGAAAGAACGGAGAACCGCTAACAAAGCGCACAGGCACGAGAAATTCTTATCATACCGGCGCGGTAGAGAAACGCCGGCAGCGGCAACAGCGGCAGCAGCAGCAGCAGCAGCGGCAGCGGCTGCGTTGCGACTTTTGCCTTTGATGTGCTGCCGCCAAAGGCGAAGCAATGTGAGTGAAGCGAAGTGAAGCGTTCGCTGCGTAGTTGTTGAGGATGTCAACGTTGCCTGCAAAACTCTTTGCTGGCCGAAATAATTTTTTGATGCAACTGAAAGTTTGCATTCCACTTGTTGTGAACAGAACGCGACGCGTCGAGACGGCCACAAAGGAAATTCTCACAATTCCCCTGCAGAAGCGCAGCAAACGTTTGATTGGGATTTGAAGCTGCAGCTGACTCTGACTCTGACCATGCTGACTGTGCCTGCGATTGAGTGAATGACAATGACATGACTTGGCTTGAGTTGAGTTGAGTTGAGTTTGCCTTGAAGTCTTCAGGCTGCAGCTTCATCTGCCGCTTTGAATGAATGCTGGCTAAATAGCTTTAGACAGGCGTGAGTACATGCGCTGCAAGCAGGCAACAATAACACCAACAACAACAATAACGAGTATAACAAGAACACGAACAGCAACAACGCTCGATTGCAGCTACAGAAATTGTGACACTGTCGTCGTCGTCTGCTTCGCCTTCGCCTTACCTCGTTGTCGTTGTCGTTGTCGTTGTCATTGACGGGACAACGCGCGTTGCCAAAACTGAATTCGTGTGCGTGTTGTGCCACAACCAGAACAGTTGAAGCACAAGTTGTCCCCGCAATGTTGCCCCGCGCATGTTTGCACGTTTCCCAAGCGCGGAAATGCTGGACGCAATGGATGCTGGCTGCCTGGCTGCCTCACTGGCTATGGAGGCGGCTCGCTGACTTTGTACTTGTCGCCGCTTTTGTTGTTTGGCCCAGCATTTGAAAAATGTCACATAGTTAGAGTTCAGCTGCAGCGGCCAAAAGGCTGAGCTGCAACTGCCCCAGTCATAGTCATAGTCACAGTCTAAGTCTCAGTCTCAGTCTTAGTCTCAGTCTTAGTCTTTGCAATAGCAACTGCATCGCATGCCAGCGGCAACTTGTACCGCTAATGACTTTGTTTTTGCTCAACGTCTCAAAGTAACTTCTCTTTCTCTCACTGTCGCTCTGCCTGAAATTGCTTGCTCAGGGCGACGTTGGTAACAAATTGTTCACACGCCAAAAATCATGGTTAAGTGCCGTCGCTGCTGCTGCTGTTGCTGTTGCTGTAATTGCTGGCGGACGTCTTTTAGCTGTTGTCAGTTATCCAGTCGGCAGTGTCTTCACCCAATTAAATCGCATAATTAATTTATTACCTGCCCTTGCAAACAATTGTCGCGTTTTGTTCTCAAATTGCCAGCCAATTAAATGACGCCGATAATGCTTATTAAAAATGCAAAATAGATCAACTCACACAACGCAACGAAAGCAAAGGCAGCAACAACAAAACACAAAATGGTCGCTCAATTTCTTTTACTGTGCGTTGCATGCGTTTTAACTGCTTCGCACTGCTTGCGACTGCTTGTTTGCGTGTGCGAATGACCTGCTTGGCAGGACTCAACTGAAGCAGTGCAGAACGAGTTTAGGGTGACCAGACACTTTCGTTTTAACTGCGCAATGAAGCAAATGCGAAAGTCACATTCTCAGCACCAGTAAATATAATGAAAACTATTAAAATAAAAACAATTAATTCAATGGAAATAGGTACTCGATATATTTATATAGTGTACCAAACTATTAATATAGTACATATTAAAACAGTTACAATAATTTTGCATACATTTAACAATTCAAAATGTCATTATAATTTTTAAAATACTATGAATAAAGTTGATTTAACACCCGTTTCAGACATAAGTAAGTAAGTGGCTCTGCAGTTGATGGCAGCAATAAATGCATTTAAACATCAAACTATGCTTTTACTTTTTTTTATGGCCAAACCCTTTTAACAAAATGTAAAGTTAAGTTTTATGGACTTTGCTAAAACAATTCAATAATCAATTGCCAGTTTCAGGCAGACAAGTTTCCAGGAAACATGAGTTAGGTAAACTGACATTTTTTATGCGATTCTTGGAAATATTTGCAGAAGCTAAGCCTTATTTGACATGTTCTTATAATTAGCAATGTCCTGGTAAGCTCAATATGGACTAGACTATGCAAATTGCCATAATAGGAATAACCAATATTTGAGCAATGTTAGAAATTATGGGGCTGGGAAGCACCTTGAGGCCTATAAGAATATTACTTATAATAAACAGTCCAGCGACGGAAACAAATAGTAGGCAAAATTGCTTGAATAATTCAAGGTAAATTGAATTCGAATGGGATACAAGGGTCGCGCATGACGAGGAAATCGCTGCGAATGTCCTGTTATATGTAACCTCTGACTTATGTCAGACGTGGACGATGGCGAAGTTGAATTATTCACAAGGGCAGAAACAGCTTCGACTTGGGGACATTGAGGACACCTGTCTGGTAATTGCAATCGGTAGAAAATTATCATTGGACTGCTCTGTCTATAGACTGCCGACTGTCGACTCGATATGGATATATGCATATGCATAAAGCAAATCGAGTCAAGCCAATTTACTAAATCGTTGTCAGCAAAATTTGTTGACATTCTAATGATTCGACCAAAAAACAAAAAACAGCTGAAAAAAAATGCGAAAAGCCAAGACCACGGCCGCGTTAGCTGAATGGCCAAGAGATCTGCTGAGGAGATGGGGTGCGATGACTGCTGTGACAGTTGTACCGTAATAATTGGTGCAATTTAATGGCTTTGGGCCGTTGCAGGGGCCGGGACAACGGTGCGTATGCAAAACTAAACCATGAAATGATTGCACAAATCGACACAAACTTGAAACCGTAAACGATCCTGAAGATCAAGCAGGCAAGACCCAAACCACAGTCCACTTTACTTGCCACGGAACAAATACAAATCTCATTGGCCACTTAAGTGCAATCAGTCAGCCAGCCAGCAAAGGCAGATGGATGGAGTTAGAGTTGGAGATTTGAGCTGGCCAGAATCGTGGCACACTCCAAAGCGCAACAATTGCAGCTCATTACGATCGTCATCAGCATTATCATTATATCGCATTCGATCTCAGCTCGGCAGGCACAGACACCACGACGCACAACTGAGAGACAGAGAGGCGACCGAAAGCGCCATCAATTTGATGGCAACCAATATTTTAACACCCGCAAATGGAGAGGCCTTAGATAAAATTACAATAACAACAGGCGCAATAACGAGACTAAACGAAACGAAGCGACACTTAAATTACTTTTGGGCCTCAGAATGAGCCGCTTCTTCAATTGCCACTTTTTGCCGCTCCGTTGAATTTTCACTTTCGTCTCAATTGGCATCAATTTTTTTCGGCTCGTTTGTGTATTTTGAGTTTATTGCCACTCATTTTGTGTAGGCTCTACTTTTGCTTTCCATTGCCACCATGCCAGCAACAATGAATGACCAACAGCTTGGTGTGAGTTTAGCTTGGTAATTTCCATAACAAATTGTTTGCCTAATTGAGTCATTAGCCGGTGGTTTGGATTTAGCTACGCCTACACGCGGTGCGGTGCGGTGCAAACGAAAAGAACTGATCACCACAAGCATTGCTCCCGTTGCTCACGGATGACACACACACTCACACACAACATTATGATCGTCAGGCAAATCAACACCTCATCCCGTCATCAATTGGCCAGTTGGTTGGCTTGACTTGGCTGGGATGAGGCGGGCGCAACCAAATGATTTCTCACATCAATTTCTCACGCACTAAGTGAGCCACTTAGCGCACATCAAAAATCAATAATCGATTAAATAATTAGAAAATTGTGAAAATTACTGTAATTTTGAAATCAATTCGTTGCATGCACACACACACAGACACTCAATATCTGAGATACTGTTGCGGATGCGGATTCATCTTCCCATCAGTGTCAAACGTCCAGCATCAGCTTCAGCTCCAGCTCCAGCTCCAGCCTGTTGGCCCAGGCATAAATAATCACATTATAATCAAAAATATATATTCAACGAATGCCCCGAAACGAAGCTGAGACATTGTAAACTCGTCCTATGCTGGGCATTGGATTCAATTTAAATGGAAAACACTTTCCTAAAAGTCGCTCCAATTAATATTCGCAGCGTGCCGCGATCGCCGCGACTTGATAAAGTGCGGCTCATATATTTTGTCATAAATTTCAAACGCGCTCGACAGCTGCGCTGCTCATCAATCAGCCCGTCAGCGTCACCGTCCGTACCACATTGAGGATTGAGGACCCACAAACCAGACCAATCGATCCGATCAGTTGGCGTTGCTCTCCACATTGTGGCTGTGGCTGGAGCGTGCGGACTTTGGCAAACACTCGATTAAAATCAACTTCAATTTGTAATAAATCAAAAGTCCTATCAAAATATGTTGGGGGCAGTGCGCGAAAACAACAACAAAAAATGCCCAGCAAAGGATGCGACTTTAGCCCGATCCGATGAAGAAATTTGCACAGACGCTGCTGCCGCTGTCGCTGCATCGGAGGACTCCGCCTTGTGCTAAACTATATACTTATGATGTATGGTTATTGATTCGATGGAAATGCGCCTGACTGAGGGTCAATTGTAAGTACACAGCTCTTGGCAGACTAGACTAGACTCCGACTCCAGACCCTAAACCCGAGGTGAGCTAATAAAAAATGTACTTGCAAAGCCAGACTTTGCCTACTATATTTAGAGCGAAGTGAGTTTTTCGTTAGGTTCCTTTTCATATCTCATTTAAGTTACGGCTAATCTTTGAGCATAGGCAGAAATGTAGATGAAATTCTTCTTAGCTAAAAAAACTGTTTACTCAACTTATTCTGCGTTGTTTGTTAATATTTAAAGTAATTAATTAAAATTAACAATAAAACAAAAAAATTAAATGTAAAATACATTCACACGAAGAAAAATCAACTTATGAAAATTAGAACAAAATTCTTCAATTTGAGAATATTTCGATCTAAACATTAATTTATGAAGTAAGATTTCATTTTTGAAAACATTATTACTAGAATTAAAAAAATATTTTTTCCAAGTATTTATTAAGATAGTATAATTCTCATATTCAAGAATTTTATTTTGTTTTTTTTTTATCGGTATTCAACTACCAAATAACTTGCGAACTTATAGAGCAGATTTATAAGGTGCCTCATAAATTTAAATATATAACTTATATTTAAATATATATATTATCAAATCATGTACCAGGATTCAATAACTTGTTCAGTGGCTACCATGTAAATGAATTTCATATTCGACTCTGCTTAATATTACGAATGCGAAAAACTAGCAATGTGTTTGTTCGGAATTGACTCTATCAAATTGTTATTACAATGATGATAGTTTTGAGTGAATATAATAAGACTGCCCCGATTGACTTGAGTATTTTTTATAGTGATGGAGCTATTGCCGGGGGGCTTGACAGATAGCTGGAATTAACTACGAAGCATAAAACGGTGGAAAAACAAACCTCAGAGAGTTGGCGTGATGTTCAAGTCCATCAAACAGACACTCAATAAAAATGTCAGTAGTAGCTTTTGTTTTCCATATAAGCCACATTACAAATATAATCGTATATATATACATATACATATATTTATATAAATGTATGTGTATGTGGGCATATGGGTGGTTTTTTTCTCGCCTGAGTGTTGGCGTTGATTTGCGGACTGACTTGGGGTCGTGTTAGTTGCTGTTGTGTTTTTTGCTTTTATTATTGTTGTTGCATGAGTCATGAGCTGGCTGTGAGTTTAGCTATGGCTTTGGCTTGTCGAGATGTCGTGAGTTATTTTACATTTGCCAAAGGTGCTCTGGGCCCCACATGCATGTGTTGTAGTCGTAGCCGCAGTTGGTTATCGTTGGGTTATCTTGGCACGAAACGAAGCCAGCATGTTGTTGCTGTTGCTGTCGATGCCAATTGCGCTGTGAAATGTGCTTACAAAATGCCGCGCGTCAATATGCAAAATACATGCCACCACAGCAATAGCAACAGCAACAGCCACAGCCACAGCAACGAGCACAGCTACAAACCACAAGCAAAGCCACAGTAAAAGCCACAGAAATGGCGACGGCAACGTCAAATGGAGGAGCAATTGGAATGTGACCGCAGGGCATTGGTGGAAACAAGTCAACCAACCAAGACAATGAATTCTTAGCTGTATTTTTCGAGCAGCAGCAGCGGCCAACCGAAAGTGAAAAATGAAGAGAAAAAAAAAAATACCTCAAACTGGCCACGATTCCGTGTGATTTCCTCGAGCTGCCGCCAGCGATGCAAACGCCAACGCCAACGCCAATGCCGCATTCAAATCGCTCTTTGTCGCTCTTCTCATTGCTGTGGTCGCTGCTATTTTGGGCTAGCAAATTAACGTTTTTCCTTGAATTTTCCGACACCCGTGGATCATGATTTGCCGCTTTAGCGCAAATCACCAAATATCGGCAACACAAATCAAACTATATAATTAGCCAAGTCTGAGCTGAGCTGAGCTGAGGCGAGACTCTCTGGCATCGCAATATCGATGTCCATGTCCATAGTGATGGCGATGCTGGGTCGTGATGTGATTTACTTCGTGCTATAGCTTAAATGGAGCCTCGAGTCGCCATCGCAGTCGCCATCATGATCGTTTCTTTCTTTCTTTGCGACTTGTGCTGTTCTGGCACTGTGCACGCAGCTAACTGGCAATGGCACTGTGCATGTTCCATGTCCATGTCCATTTCCATTTCCAGACCCAAGAGCCAAGAGCCAAAAGCCAAGACTCATGCTTCGTGTCCCTGCCGGAGACTGCACGAAATTAAAGTGTCTGCTCGATGCGGAGTGGCCCAAAACCGCAGAGACGTCCATCAAGTTGGCGAAGGGCAGCAAAAGCCAATAAAATTGTCATGCATTGACAAATAACATGGCCAGGCTTAGAAATAGACAGCCAAAGAACCCCAGAGTCCGAGTGTCGGTGCCAGCAACAACATCAGCAACAGCAACAGCAACAACTGAAACCAAGTCAAGGGAAAATGGCGTTTAAAGCACCAACAGGCAAAAAGACTGCATTAAAACGTTTCTTTCCACTTCTTCTTCTTCTTCGCTTGCTTCACTGCCTCCGTCTCTGTCTGTCTGTGCCTGGGCTGCAATGCGGCTCCCACGCCTTCAAAATACAATATGTTAACAAACACGCTGCCAAGTGGCTGACAGCTTGGCCGGCGGGAGTGGGAAAGGGCAATGAGGAGAGAACGCGGGATTGGCATCGGCATCGGCATCGGCAAACGCGGCAACTGACGCTGGAAGATTTCTTGTGAAAAAAAATAAATAAAACGAACGAAGAAAAACAAAATTGAAACGAAACGCAGAATGAACCGAACTGAACGTAAAGCTGCAATGCAGCCACAGCCATGCTGCCAAGTCCAAGACAGCCAAAAGCCAAAGATGACTACAGCGATGGCGATGGCGAAGTCAGAAGACGAAGACGACGACTTCAAGGGCCCCCAGCCAACCAAGAAAACGCAAATGGTGGCGACGTTGGAGGAGGCGCAGGCGGAGGCAGCTGAGACGGCGACCAGCAAAACGTGCGCAGATTTCCAGCAGACGATAAAGCACAGAGCACAAAGCAGGCAGCAGCCACAGAGCAACAACATCCAAAACTAAGATGAAAAATAAGCATCCGAAAGAGGACTGGGCCTGGTCCATGGCTTTGGCAGCCATTTTGGCCTCAACTCGTTGCAGCTGCACAAAAAATATAAAAAATAAAAGAAGGTAACTTCAAAAAGTCTCTTGGCATGAGGAGCAGCAGCAGCAGCAGCAGCAGCAACAGCAACAGCCGCAGCCACAGCAGCCCCAACAGCAACAACAAATGGCTTGCATGCAAAGCGACAGCAGCTAAAGCCAATTTGAAATTTTCAAGAACACACAGGCATATGGCAGCGTGTGTGTGTGTGTGTGTGTGTGTGTGTGTAAAGTATCTGTCAGATACATTCGCTGCATCTGCATGTACGAATACGAAACTCAAGCCTTCTTTGCCATTGACTGCTGGCATCTATCAATGTTGTCTTAAAGCTTTTTGCTGTTGTTATTGCTGCAATTGTTGTTCTTCTCGTAGTTGTTGTAGTTGTTGTAGTTGTTGCTGCCGTTGCTGTTGCTGTTGCTGCAACGCTAGTTACAATTTTTTAGTGCTGTCTTTTGACTTTTGCCTTTTCTGACATTGAAAGACACCTTTCCACTTTACGACTGAACTTTGGCTGGGAAATTGACTCACTCGACTCCATGTTGAGCCTATTAAAAAACCATATAAAACTTTATATTCATATACTAAGTATATAAGCAATAAGCACTATGAACAATGGACATTAAAAAATGACTGCTACTTAACTAAAATATGAAAAAAAAAAATCTCGAAAGCATATTGTAGTTATAAATTTAAAATTCAAAACTGCAAACATAAATCAAAAAATAATAAAATATTGGGATAATATAATATATTATTAATATAATCAAATTGCTGCGGGAATTGGGGATTACCCAGAAATCAATCCAATGAGGTTATATGAAATTTTAGTCAATTGGTTATTTATGTTAGCTCTTCACACCATTAGTTAGTTTTTTTATTATTATTATGAGTATATTTGTAAATTGTAATTTAATTCATTAATATTATGTGATATTGTTACAATATTATTATTTCAATATACATCTCCATTCAGTCGTTTATGTTACAAATTCTTCTCTCGCTCTTCCTCGGCAAAACTATCAATTTAGATTTTAGTACTAATTGATATAGCTGGAATCAAGTCAAGAGCCGGTTGGTCAAGAGCGAGGAGATGGGGGAGATCTGCAAGTGAAATGCGAGCCAAATGGAAGGCGCTTGCTAATGATAATGTCCTCGCGGCGCGGCGTTTACAGTTGCAGCTGCTTTGATGATGTGCCTCAGATGTTGAGGCAACGGCGGCAAACTGCTGCAAGCACACGCCCTCAAAAAGCTGGGCCCATTACAGCACAGATATTAGGTGGCCTACAACTATTACTTAATAGACATCAAGCACGTACATATATCGCAGTATCCTGCGTCGCCATGTCTCGAAGGCAAATCGCCACGGTTGGGGCACTCCTGTGGCCAAATGCGAAATGCGTGTAATTAGACACACAGCGTTTCAAATTGCAAACTGCCAACTGGCAACTGCAAGCTGCAAGTCGCCGCTTGTCGGCTGCAAGTTGCAAGTTGCAGTTGGCCAAAGATTGCATTAGGCTCTGCTGTGTTTCGTGTAATTTCCGCTGGATTTTTAGTGCACCTTAGTTAGCCTTAGCTCTAACCGTCTAATGATCAGTCTTTGGTCACTCGACTAGGCCACATGTGTGTCTGTGTGTGTGTGTGTCTGAGTGTGTTTGAAAACTAGTTGCCGCCACTGACCGATACATCAATTAAATTTGCATTTTAATTTGACGTTTCGTTTTGTTTTCGTACAAACGTGGCGCACTTTGTGTTTTTTGATTTATATGGGAGCGGAGAGTCTGAAACACATCGATAACAACCACAGCAGCAACTACAACAAAAAAAGCTGTTGATCTTGTTAAGGTTAGCTGGTGATCTGTGGAGCTTGTTTTGCTTGCGCTTATTGAGTCAATGGAGCAGCCCCAATGCCATGCGCCAGCATATCCGTTCACCCGAATCCCCATCACCAGCGACAGTAAGTTGGCCTGCAATTTGAGCTATGGCAGTGCAGCAAAGTGTTGCATGTTTAAGGTGAGTTAGCCCCAGTATCCGCCCGGCAACTCACCCTCCTCCTGCTGCCCCGCCTCGCGCCACATAAACATTTGGCAAACAACCACAAAACAAAAAAAATATAAAGCGAAACGTGCGCGCAAAGACGTTTACATAACGGTTGCCAGTTGGCAGTTAGTACGTAGCACCGACTGCTGCAGTTAGTTCGGCAGTCCGTCAGTCCGCTAGTCAACCACAGACAGGTCTAACACCCACCCAGCTCAGCAGATAGGCAGACCAACCACCCACACAATGGCTACCCCAAAAAAACTTTGCCAGCTCCATCTCTGTCAAAATGCAAGGCGCGAATTGTAAATTTGCAAATGCCGGAAACGCAAATTTTCCAAACTTGTTACCCACCGCAGTCGTTGCCAGCAAACAAGAACAACAACAACTTTTTTGGCCAAATATCTAGCCGCAAAAGTTAAATTCGAAATTGGCCCAGAGCATACTCGTAGCTGGATTGCGTTGGCGTTGTTGCTGTTGCTGTTGCCTGACGGAAAAGAACTTTGCATTACAATTGGCTGCAATTTCTGGGTCTGTGCCTTTTGTGATGGGTTCCTGGCACGCAATGGCCAGTCTATTGCTATTCCATCATCGACTTGGCCTGGCGAGGCCTGTCGAAAGTGGTTTGTCTGCCAAAAAAAAAGAAGCGCACCAAATAGCCGACGGATGCATAAATTTTGTATGACGCGCAATAATTAAAATGCAAGCAAATGTTATATCTAAGTTGAGCATTTCATTTTGTTATTCTTGTTATTCCTTTCTTTGATTTCACGTTGAAGCTGACCTATCATTAGCGCTTGCAAATGATGCACTACATCCGCCAGGAGTTCAACAATAATTCTTAACCCCTTGCGCACAGCAAACCAATCATTAGGCATACGCATGACGGGCCAATGCCAACCAGACCCCAGATCGGACCTGCCAGACTCTCCAGCCAAAGTCTGTGCAGACGCATATATCACATGTCCATGTCTCCATGTCCGGCATTGGGTGGGGGAGAGCGGGACAACGCGTTTCCCCCAGAAGAAATTCCAACACGTATCAATCTGAAAATGGTGAAAAATGCGCATGTCCATCCAGCTGGCCAATGAAGGCAACTGCGATCTGGCTGTGAATGTGAGCCTGACTCCTTCTCAGTTTCTGTCCTCCTCGATCGCTGGATTTGCTTTATTTATTGGCGATTTGGCCTGTCAGTCCAAGAGCCCCGATTGACCTCAGTCCTCGTCCTTTTGCATACACGAATTTATATTTATTGTGCCATATTGTATCTGTATCCACATCGACATCAGTATCAACTGCAGCATCTATCTGATTTGGTTGGTATCTTTGTTGCTCCTTTTCAGCCATAAATCAGAAGATGTAGCGCTTGGGGCTGAGCACATATGCGTGTGCATATTCATGAGTTTGATTGAAGTTATAAATCAGCCGAATGAAAAACAAAAGTGGACTCACGAATCAATATATTTAATCGCATCTATCATTTTATGGGCTGTACAAAAAATCAATTGCACAAAGATACCAAGAAAAGTCAAGGATTCGAATGATTGAATTCGAGTTTAGTTTGGAAACTATGAATTTATTTATTATATTATTTATTTTGAACAATCTTAGCTCTGTTTCCAGCCAGTGAGAAATGCTTAAACACCTGCCAAAAGCCAACGGAGCACTTTCTATGGCCACCAGTTGAGCTCGACGTCGACTTGCATCACATCCGCAACGGTTGTGCCACAAAAAACTTAATTAATATGACACATATCGTGAGCTGTTTTGGCCACCGATCGTTGTTTTTATTTTTTTATATTTTTTTTATTTTCAGATAAAGAAATGCGCTAATGAACCAAATGCGAAATGCTTATGAATGTATTATGTTTGCGGCTTTGGGTTTCTCGACGCTTTTCGCAAAGAGCGCCGAAAAGTCGCCAAAGCATAATTAATCATGCAACATTCTTAGGGCTATAGCTGCGTCTACAGCTACAGCTTCGTCTTCGTCTTGGTCTTGATCTTGGACGTGTGATTGGAGTTCCGCTTTTTGTTCCTAGCAGCATTTTGGGGCCTTTTGTTGTTACCTTTTCGCCGGGTTAACTGAACGAAAACGCAGTTAGCTGTGCGCAAAAAAAAAACAATACAAAAAAAAAAAACAAAAGCAGAATAGTTATAGCTACGAGTGATATTAACATATCATTATTATAGCCATTAGCACTTTTAATTGATGAGTTTTTGCTGCCGTCTTCGTCTTCTTCGTCGTCTGTGTCTTCGTCTCATCGCGTCCACTCTCCTGGCCATTGCAGTGGCTCCAGCTATAACTTCAGCTTTAACTTCAACTCCCAGCTTGCCAATCATTTGTCAATGGCAAAAGATACAGCAAAATAAAAAACAACGACAAAAGAAACCGACGGAGTCAACCGTTGAAGATGGCCGCGGGTGAATCGCGAATGAGTAAACACTCATACTTGGGGTATCATGAAGGGGTCAGAAATAAAAAACAAGAAATAAAAAATAAAACACATCACTCAATTGAATGCATATGAATTCGTATCCGATATGATCCACTTCGCAAATAGCTTAATCATTTCATTGCCTTTCTGACAGCCAACCATCACTTTATTAGACCAACAAACTCACTGCGACTTTATGTGTTTATTATTTTGCATTTTTACCATGAATTGCTTTGGGCAATGAAAATGTGGTATCAAATGTGAAAAGTATTCACGCAACACCTGCCCAATAATTCATGTTTTTCTGTTAAAACTAACAAGCTGAAAACTTGTCTCTGAGCTTTGACGTTACAATGCAGTTAATTCTTTAGAATCAAGCCAATTACTTAAATTGGTGCAATAAACGAATGAATTGAGAAATTATCCCAGTATATTCTCAATTATGCGGATTATAACATTAATCCTAAGCCTATGAGGTGTATGTTTGGTTTATATTTTTATTTTTTTCTATTACTAGTTTGAATTGTTTAAATCTGTAACTTATTTTAATATTTAGCCATAATTTTCTTCTGTTTATTTATTCAACATTGAGAAAAAAAATTTAAATCAAAATCAAACTCTGGAACAATTTTAGATGGGCTATTTTTTAAATCACTTTTTTTTGTATGTATAGTATATTGTCGAATAAAATTCGAAAATGCAAAAATTAAATCCAATTAGTTAATTCTTGAAACTAGAATCAAAATCTTAAATTAAAATTGTAAAACAAAAAGTGTTTGTATTTACATTTTTTTTTAATTATTCCTAAGCAATTTCGACATTTATTTTTGTAATATTACTTGATATTTTTTCAAAGTATCCGTTTGAATTATTACCAAAATTTTAATTTATTCTTTTTTTTTAATTTTTCTCTCAGTGAAGATTTATAATTTATGACACTAGTCAGTTTTTCTGTATGTACATATACATATATTTAAAAAAGTATTTTCTCCGTCTGTGTTGAAATGTTCAACTAGGCAAATCCAAAAGGAAACGGAACTGCTGGATTTGTGACAGTCACCGGTTTAGCCTCCAGACATTTTGGATGCTTCGCTGCCGCCTCAAACATCATACGAGCTTTGTTTAATTAATTGTTGTATTTCTAACTGGACTCCCTAAAGCTGGGGTCAACCGACAGTAACAACAACAATGGAACAACAACAAAGACAAAAAGTTTCTTTGCACGTTTCATTGATGAATTTTGACAGGTTTTTTTTTTTTTAATTTTGGGTTAATGGTTTTGCCTCTCTGTGAATTTGTATATACATATATACTCGAGATGATCTTTACGTTCTTCGGCTTTGTCTTAAGCGAATTCATTAGTGAAAATTGAATTTTGGTGTCTTTTTTACACCTTTTCTGTAGACGAAATCATTTGTCTCGCAACAAAATCATATCCATGCGGTTTCACTTTAAAGAGCTAGAATCGATAATAGTTTTCATTGCATGTTCCATTATGATAACATTTTTAGGCATTCGATGTCTTGGATATTGCATGACGCATTTAACATTCCTTTTGCAACCGAATTCCTTTGAAAAAAAGGAGATCTAGAAACATGCAATTAAACACGCACACTCACATCTAATACCGTTATTGGCCTAGGTGTGTTTGAGGTGCACACATCCGAAAGAAAGAAAAAAGACTGCCCAGAGCGCATGTCCCTTTTCAAAGGGACTTGGGCTTTATAGGGAACACACGCCCTCCAATCAAAGGACCGCGAACAGAGGTCCATTGCAAATCCAGGCCTGGCGCATGTTAGACACAAGTCTGAAGTCCCCGCCAGCAGAGGAGCAGAGCAAGGGGCACGCCTCCAGACGCCAATTATGCTTGAGCAAGCCAAGGATGCGCCGCGAGCGCAGGATATGTACGAACTGCGGCGAGTTGTAGTTGCCGCCGGCGATTAGCAGACAGGAAAGGAGAGAGACAGAGGGACAGGCAGAGAGGGAGACAAAAAACGAAAGTTTTGCTAACTTTTGATTTTGTTGTTGATATCGAATAAATATCAAATACAAGCCGCATTCATGTGGAGAGCTGGGGTTGAGGATGGGGTTGGAGCCGCGACAACAGCCCGGCGGCCTTAACGGAAATGGAAATGATGTGGCAAGCAATAGCAGCAAGCGAGAGAGAGACGGAGAGAGGTAGAGAGGAGGCAGCTGGTGGAGCAATTAGGCAGCGCCCCATGGACGTGGGGCATTAAATTGTGAGCTGAAAGTGGCAGATACATCAAAAGTGAACGCAATCCATCATCTTGCGAATCACGGCGTGATGAGTGCCGCCAACAGTTGAGCTGCAACTTCAGGTCCAACTCGAAGCTGGAGTCCCGGCCCAGCCAAGATCTTTCACTTGTCGGCATCCTTTCGTTTTGGGGTCTTTATGATGATGACTGCAAAGTTACCTTTTGGCGCGTTCGCCGCACGAGCTAAACTCGGCCAAAACGTTTGGCTAATTTGTGTCTAAGCCTCAGCTCCAAATACCGTTAGACAGGCGCAGCTTCAGCTTCAGCTTCAATCTATCTTTGTGAGTGTTTGTGTGAGTGTGTGTGTGTGTCTGGTCAAGGTCACAATTAATTGCTGGCGTTGTCGTGCCGATGTCGATGGCGATGGCGACTTCCTCTATGACTGGCCGCAGTTTCTAATGCCGCGTGATCTACTTTCGGCCGACCGACTCAGTGGCAATTAAAACAATTACCTTTACCTGTCTCCATCTCCATCACTAGCTGTATCTGTATTTGTATCTGTATCTGTATCTGTATCTTTGGCTATAGTTGCGTCCGTGCCCCTCTGGCCTACGTAGAGGGATTTTCACTGGAACTGCTCGAGCCGCAGCCACATCACGCCCATTAGCGACAATCAATCTCGGCCACGCTGCAAGAACCACAGCAACAACAGCCGCAGCCACAGCCACAGCAACGACAACAGCAACAAAAGTCAGTGATAAAGTTTTGTGCGCTTGTTTTGGTTTTATATTTTGCCGCTTTTTGCCGTTTGGCTTTTTTATTTACGAATGCGACTGCCAGATAACCCATAATTATGAAATTATTATTGAGCGCCAAGTTAGACGCAAAGCTTGGCAATAAAAACGCCAAGCAGAAAACACAACAACACAAAGTAAGAAAACACAGAAAAAAAAACGAAAATTGTATACGAATAGTAGCAGTATCTTCATGCTTAGCTTCAGTCTGCGATTGCCGTCGGAAAAGTAAAATCATATTCCATTTTAGTTGACTTCGACTTGCGCACAGGAAGTCGGTTGAGTCAGAGATCGGTGCTAGCGGCGCAGGAAGTTTATGCAACAGTATTGAATAAAATATATAATATTAAAAAAAATGTTGCTGCTCTCTTTAATTAATACATAAAGCATGTACACAAAAAAAATACTACTTAGTGCACATTGAAAAATGTATTTCAGATATGCAAAAGTTCAGTCTTGTGGCAAGTTGTAAGCCTGGCTTGCTGGCCATTTACCTTTGCGCTGCCAAGAACCGTGAAAACGGCGAATTTATGCAAAATGCCCGCTAGGCAAAACAAACAAACTGTCCAAAAAGCCAAAAACTAAACCCAAAACAAACGTGGGGCGTTCTAGGAATATCATAAAGGAAACCCAAGATTCACAGGATGCAGCTTGTTAAATTTCTTTTCTTTTTTTTTTTTTGCATATTTATGAAATGCTACAAGGGTCCTGCGCCGGTTCTTGCGCTGACAGCACTTGTTTCCCCGTGTTATAAGTTATTATACTTACAATGGCCTGAATACAGTCAACTCATTAGCTGAACACAACAGCAACAGGTTGAGTCCTTATAAGCACATCCATTTATTCCCTATTACATTGACAAACTGACACCATACAAAACAGTCAAAAAAATAAAATAAAATAAGAACGAAAAATTATAATAAAATCTAGCTTAAAAGCTGCGTTGCATCCTGCCAGTGATGGGACGCAACCAGCAAGGACAACCTGTAATTTTCAAATCTGGCGAAACAAATGCAAAACTGAAATGTATCTTATGGCACAGAAATGGCGCGCACGATGATGTTAAGGCCGACTGCGGCTGCGACTGCTGCCTCTGAAGATACTTTGAATGCGACCAGGAGCAGCAGGAGCAGTAGAGAGAGAAAGAGATGTTCATCGGAACGCATGTTCTTTGAAAATTGCCCATAATTATGCGAACGAACTTCAAACTGATTGTTTCTACCGGCAGCGGCGGCCATGGCTGTCCAAAAACCGCGTCTGTTGCATGCAACATACCCGAGTGGTCCACAGCAACAGCAACAGCAAACAGAAAACAGCCACAGCCCGGCATTGGGGCTTAAGATCGACATTGGTCTGGTCGGGACGCTACGGAATCACCCGTTTGCTGCAGTGAAAGAGAATGACTGTAATTACGCATCACTTTTTCTTAATTTTCATGCTGTGCTGTGCTTGCTGTGCATCTTCCTCGTCTGTGGCTGGTGTGGCTCTTGCTCAAGCTCTTGGCTTTTGCTGGGATGGGGTGCTGGGCCCACCATTTTGACTGTCTTGGGAAGCTATGGAGGATTTGGAAACTGAACTTGACCCACAAGACAAGTATGTTTGTTGCTTGGCACGGCGGCGGCGGCTTGTGAGAAATAAATGCGTCTCTGAGAGTTTTAGAAAATTGCTTGTTGCGTGCATGTTTCCGAAAAGCGGCTTGAAAACATTTTGCGTGTCTTCTGTTAGTTGTTTTCGTTTTATTTTTGGTTTTCGTTTTTTTTTTCTTACTTCCTTCAATGAGAAATCTAATTTAAAAGATACAAAATTTTAAATTATGGGGTTTTCTTTATTGCCAAAAATATTTTGGGTTTTTTTCGTATCTTATTTTTGTATGATTGGGGCTACGTGCTGTGAAAGGGTTCGAGGTCCGGCGCGCATGCATTTCAGATGCCATAAAGCGATACGCAGTCTTTGGACGGAAGTGTTGATGTCAACATTTTTGGGTCACAACTAAAAATTGTAGGTGAAATTATAAACATTGCACGTAATTTATAGCATAACAATATTGTACTTATTGAATAATTACTTTTGCAATTGAAATATGTCTCAATTTTCAAAGCCATGGCGACCTCTATTCAGCTTTTTAAATTGTAACGACATTTTGTATATTCGAACATTTAAGTGTTGCACAACTCAAAACAAAGTGTTGGATTGCACCACAAAATATTAGCCGATATTTTTTTTTACTCATTGCGAACAGAATTGTTATATTTTTTTACAATATTTTGTTTACATGAATTAACTCTATTTTTTTCCGCATTGCATTCTAGCTTGAGGTCGACCTGAACAAAATAAATAAAGAGAAATCAAATCGTACCGCTGTTAATAACGATTAATGTTAACTCTCTATGCTAAATCATATGGTTTTGTTTTTGTTTAGACGACGGAATAGTGTTGCGTTCAATTTGTTATTGTTTATTAATGAATTCGAATTGTCGCAACAATGGAAACCGACGCAAATATTGCGGACTTGACAGCCGTCTCCTTCGCGGACTTTGAGTCAAAAAACAGAGATGAGAATGCCAGTTTTGAAAACTATGGACAATGTCAGTCAAAGCACGATATGGCCATGACACTTGACTTATCGCTGGGCCAGAAGTCGGAGAACCTCTTTGCCACTGACCAAACGCCCACACCAACACGCCTTATTAAAAACTGCGATGAAGTTGGCCTCTTTGAGGATCTGCAGCATGTCAATCCCTTCGACATTGGATTTCAACGTGCCGCCGAGCAAAATGCAGTCAGTGGCCATGCGGTACCCGTGACGCCGACGCGCTCAGAGGCGCCACTTACCGATGGCGACTCGCTTCACACACCCCAAGTGTATCCGCTGGACTCGGCCACAGTCTCGGCTGCAACGCCAGCGGCAGTCAGCAACAGCAATAGTCCAATGGATGTGCCTGTGCCCACTGTGGAGGACCTGCTGAAGACTCCCACTCCCAACGCCACAGCACAAGTGCCCAGCACAACAGTCGCACCTCCGCCAGACAATGGTCCGCCCCCGCTTCAGTTAATACAGCCCCAAGTAATCACTTTCGTGCTTCCTGCACAGACGTTCGCATTGACCACAGGAGCTCCTGCTCCTGCCAGCAGCAGTAAGCCTTTAAAGAGTGCCACGGCCACGCAAAGAGTCCGTCCCCTAATACTACCCAAGCCCAGTGCAACTGCGCAGTCTAAAGCTCCATCAAGCGTAACCGCTCCCAGCACAACACCAGTTCATGAGCCGAGCAGCGCCAGCTTGACACCCACATCACAGCTGCCGATCAAGGAGCGACTCAAAGCAATTCTCAACAATAGTTATAACAAAAAGCAACGCAGCTTTACTGCACCCACTCCCAAAGCCATGTCCAATGTCAACCGAAACGAGGACGGCAAGGACAGACGCCGTGCGGCTGCGACCCGATACCGCCACAAGATGCGCAGGGAGCATAAGGAACTCTTGGATCATAATGCCCGGCTGCTACAAGAAAATAGAGAACTGCGGGATCGGATCGTAGCACTAGAGCGGGAACTGCAGCAGCAGAACAACAATAATATTGCTAGTGGTACGATACACAAATTAATGCCAAATGCATTCTTTAATTACCTTCTCTATCCTAAAGTTGTGGGCAATCAAATTCAAATGCCGCCTTCCAGCATACACCTTGTGATCAATGTGCCCAAGATGATAGTGCCTTCTTCTGAACCAAATCACAGGCTGGATAAAAAGTGACTATCTCTAGGATACATTTATATTTTTAGGAATTAACAATGCTAATTATACAAAAGCTTTAGAATTTATTTGTACATTTTATTTCTTTCAATATTTGGAATATAATCATAATTTATTGCAAGTATATATGAGAATGAAGGAATGCTAATTTAAATGAAAAGCACGCTTATTTTTTTAATGCTATTCGTTACTTCATGTGAAATTCGAATTGTATATTGCTCAATACGATCATGACATTTTATATTAAAAAATATATATCATGTTTATATTATTATATAAGTAAAATAAATAACTACGGTTGACATATAAATTTATAAAATAGATTTAAAATAAATAACTAAGTATAATATTATCTTTGCTCAATTGGACTCTATTGTATATTTAATTTTAAAAATTGTAAATAAATAAATTAGTAATGCACATCATGGTATAGGCAGAAATTGTTAAACAGTCTAGTATCACCAAAAATGTGCGAAATTAATCGGAACAAATTTTTTTCTTTTGGTTTGTATTATTATAATTGCTGGTTTTTTACAAAATTATAAAACCTTTTTGAAAATATCCCATATATACTAATTACTTACATTTGGAGTCAGTGGTTTAAAATATCTGAGAATTCCCGCTGTATTTCCTGAATTGAACGCTCAATTTCAGATAGTTGTGGCTCATCAGGGGCAGGTGATCTTGGTGACCTCCTAGGTTGATCCAAATGCTCCATAGTCATCTGCAAAAAAAATTATTAATGAAGTTAACTCTGTTCAAAATTGATGGTTAGGTTTCTGCGTACCTCGCGAAGATTTCGCTGTAGCTTATCGCGTTCCTGACACATTTTCTGTATGTTGTCATAGTATTTCTGGGCCAGAGGCGCTCCAGCTGTATCTGAGTAGTATCTCTGCGCCAGCAGCTCCAGCTCCTGATTCCGTATCTCGTCCTCTGCAAATTGCATCTCTTGGTTGTGACGACGTCGCTCGCGCTCTATTCTGTGCATCAGCAAATCGATGTCCTTTTCCATTTCTAATACTTTGCGACGCTGTTCAGCCTCCTGCAGCTGAGTCATCACTTCACTCTTCCGCTGCCGCACTTCCAGTTGATAGGTAAGCAACATTTTGCGGTGACAGGAGATCCGCTCCTCTTCCCTCTGAATGGTTTCCTGATAGAGTTTTTCCATTTCTTTGACACGCCGCGTATGTTCCTCTTGCTTGAGACCATTCTGTAACCGATCCATCATTTGCAATTCCTCCAATTCCAAATGACGTATGCGAGCATCAATCTCCTGATGCTGTTTCTGTAGTTCCATTGTTTGTTCCTCCTTTTCTGCAATCCAGTTGCTGGGATATTTCAAAAACTTGGGATATACACCTTTGGGAATGGGTGAAAAGGGTGGCAAAAAGCGTTGAGGATGCACCCGAGATGGACACTTCATCATTATCTTGCGAGCTCGGCCAACTAACTTGGCCACATCGATTGGATTCTGTTCGTGAAAGAACCGTAGCACTGCATCTTTGTCCGGCAGACGCAAGATCAACTCGCGTTGTAGTAAACTATAAGCTACAATAACAAAGATTATGAAGTACTGAGGTTCCGTAATGATATTATCCCAAAGGGCCAGCCATTGCTGCTCCTCCAACACCTCGGCAAAGGCATTCGTTAGAAGCGACCAAGCATAATCCTTGGGTTGGACTTCCAGAGCCTGATAGAACTTGGAAAGCTGCTCGTCATTGCACTGCAAAACATTTTCGCACATGGCCATATAGTTTTCCGGTGGCAACGGATAGAACTCGAAGCAAAGTTGCAAATGATTGAGCAACAGCGTTGCCATTAACTCAAACACAACCAATCCGTTCTTTAACAAATGCTTGACAAAGGGAAACACAAGATGTGGCATAAACTCAGCGTATCCAAAGACCTTGCACCAGTGCGCCAAACAGCTCCACACCCTGATTACTCCACGACGTTGGGCATCGCTTTTGATCCTTAATCCCCGTGCATTCTGTTTCACAATTGGTGGTTCACCAAGCTTGAGCAGCGACTGAAACTGGATGCCGTTGCAGGGGAGCTGCAGCAACGAACTCCATATTATGAACCTATACTTTTCCGGATAATAGCCATACTCGCGGAGCATTGCCTCCAAGCGATCCCGCTTCAGAAGCTGACGAAGCTCCTGATTCACTGGACCGCTAACATGACCAGGCAGCTTGGGCTGTTTAAGAACAGCCCGCAGCTGGGCAATAGAATGCGTCTTTGCCTGGAGTGCATTGTAGAGGCGACACGTGGACCACACATTGACTTCTCCACATTTCGAAAGAGCGCTGAGCAGCTTACCATCTCGACTTACATTCAGACTAATACAATTTGCTTGTTGTACTATCAGCTTGTGATCCGTGTGCTCCAGATCTAACATAACAGCCTGGCCACGTGCTGTTATGCCAAACAGTATGCGCTCCTTGGGCTGTGGCAGCAACTTAATTTGTTTAAGCACAAAATCTCGCAGCCGAAATAGCTTATCCAAGTCAAAGGAGGCTGAACTGAGCAGCAGCAAGTATCCATCGATGGTGGTGAAACATAATTTATTGCCATTTGGTGTGAAGCTATAGCTGAGGAGCGTCCCATCGGCAAAGTTCTCCTCTTCACAATCGAAGGCCAAGTCGTCCACGGAATTGATGTCGTCGTCGTCATCTCCGCGTAAAACAAATTCAGGTATCGCTTTGTTATTCCGCAGAAAACGCAAATTGCGATCGCGTGCCTTGATAGGCTGTGTAATTTGCAGGGCTTCCTGAGAGTGTGCCGACCAGATACTGAGCGTATCATTGGTAAAACAGGTGAAGAACTGATCGGAATTGGGTATATAACCAGCCAACTTAAGGGTATGCCGTGACTGATCAAATTCCAGACGATGCGACACCTTTAAATTCCTCAAGTTGAGCAGCGCAGCATCGGAGCCAAAGCGCACTAGCATATTTGAGATCGTGGAACTCTTTAGTCGATTTCCCCAGCTAATTTCATTAACTGCTGTTTGTCCTACTTCGTTGTGTCTGCTAATTATGGACTTCTCCACATTAATGACAAAAACATGTCCCTGATCGTTGCCCACAATGTACTCGCTGTGGTGCAATGGTGAGGGATGCACTACAGTCGCTTGGGGCACACGAATTGTCAAACGCCAATAGCGTTTGATAACAAAATCAAACAAAAAGATGTTGCCACTGTTGTGAGAATGAAATAATTAACTTCTTGATATACAACAAGGTATTACTTTTATCACTAACCGCCTGTCAATGACCAGAAGTTTGTTGCTCATCTCATTGAAGCAACAAGTTGCGATGCGCACACGCTGTTGTTTATTCTCATTTTTAATTGTGTGATGCACAGTCAATATATTTCTAAAAGGAATGACAAAAAAGGTTTATTTTTATGGTTCATGGTAAAGTGTATAACACTCACCCCGTTTCATTATGCTGTAGTTTGAAAGGATATTTGTGCATTGGAATATCTGCATTGGCGGTTGTACTGGGTAAGCTGAAGTGCTGAAGAGTCTCATAAAAATCTTCATCGAAATCTTCTGCTTCACCTTCACTGTCTCTCTCTGTGGAGAGTTCCATTTCCGAAATAAAATCCCATTCTTCGGCCTCATCCCCCTCGTCTTCGACCTCTTCATTGTAATTTTCACTGGCTGAAATATCTTCTAAAGGCGGATCAGTGTTGGTTGAAATTTTGTCCATCTTCTTTTAATTTTCAAAAAAACAAATGACAGTGTTTGGCTTCAGGGTGGCCACAGTGAGATTTTAGATTATGGTATTTGACGTCAGAAAATATACCAACATTAACACTTCGAAAATTACGGTCCAACAAATACTGTTAATTAGGTTGGCGCAATTTTTAAGAAAAAGCTAATTTCTATTCGCGATTTTTTTATAAAACTAGAGAACGCTGAAAACAATAATTTTTATGCTAATTGCATTTTCATTAAAAAATTAACATCCAAAGGGGTAAAAGCAACATATTTGCAAAGAAATGGAGGCGAAATGATTGGTAAGTAGTTTGAAAACTCTGAAAATGTTCAGTATTTTAACAATTAATGGTCACATTGATTAGTTCCCAGCCGAATAGAATTGGTTGAACCGATAGCTATCGACAACGATGTTTTAAAAGATATGCTGCTCGCATCCTAATAAACAAATAAATTCACAACAGATATTAGAAATTATAATAATATGAAATATATTACCAAAAATCGTAAAAAAGCCTTTGAATCGGTTAATAAACTATTATGTATATTATTATTTGCATTAAATAATTGTTATTTGAATATATTTATTGATGTGAGATTGACTGTTTTTTGAGACGGAGCGAACTGCATTTAAATTGCTTCATCCAAAAACCATCGTCGGTGCCTAAAACATAACTTCCTCAGTGGGGAATTGAGGATACCTTTACAGATCCCACTTAGAACATGCCTCCATATGGCGCATCGAAGCTTTCTCCACGCATAGCATAGCCAAACATGGTCGAATAGTTGATAACGTTAGCTATCAGCGTCAGTACACAAGCTGCCCAGGTAATCTGTAAGACAATATTTACAGAAACATTAAGTTAATCTTTCGCATAATGAAATTGCAATATAATCCTCTAAACTTACGACAGCGGAATGCGCCAGGACGATGGGCAGAGCAAAAGCACTCAGCACCATGCCTGCTGTAAGGAAGAGAGCAAACTCGGTCTTCGGGTTGGTTTCGGTGCCAGGGGTAGAGCGTTTAGCTATGAGGACTGGCAACACTGATAACAAATAGAAGATCAGCACGAAGAACGGATAGAATATCTTGGGTGTGGGAACGGCGCAGGCCAATATCAGAAATGTCATTCCCAGGCATGTAAGAAGTGCACTTATGACCAACCTGCATAAAAAAGGATATATCAATTATTTGACGGAAAAGTATTCACATATAGCGGGTGTCAACTCACGCTGAAGGTTTTTGGTGGTTTGTTGTTGTTGGTTGCAACCAGAATTAGGCAAGTGGTAATTGCAGCAAATGGTTGGCAAAAAGAATACCAAATGGATTAATATGAATATGTGAGAGACTTTATTGCGCATCACTTACCTTTCATTGCTGCCATTTTATTTGTTTATAATTTTTCTTTGTCGTTTGGCTAAAAAAATGATTCACGAATAACGATTGAGTATCGATAACAAAAGTTTACATATACATAGCAGTATATTTAGGTTGTCTGTGAGAAATCGATAAGTCGCGTTGTACGTCAGTCTGTTAACTTGATTGCATTTTAGTACGACCGCAAAAGGGTTAAATTTATTTTATAATAGACTGATAACGCAACATATTTTACAAAACTTTAATTATTCATTTATTAGTGAAGAAACAAAAACATTACATTTAAAAACATAAGTTACGGTATATTTTCGTCATAAAATGATTATATTGAAATTTAATAAGCGGTCACACTGTCAAAGTCTACCTCAGCAGAAGTAATGTTCATAGTTCAATTCAAAATACAATAGGCTCTCACTTAACATACGAATTATGTTCCCCAAACTTTACATACAGTTAAATAAATATATATGTACATATGTATTTAAAAAAAAAAAATGTTCTTGTATTATTTTAATTGTATTTTTATTTATTTTGGCTTTTATAGTTTCATAATCTAACCATGATTTTTTTAATCTGTGTTGAGCCACATAAAATAACTGACGTACTCGTATGTATTTATAATAAAAAATCAAACATCGATTTTGGGTTAATATTTCGAAGGATCGATGAAAGCCCGTTGCTTTCAGAGCTTAAATATTATTAATTAAAATTTATTTCTAAGTCAAAACAATTTAAATTTTTATAATTTGGTTATGATTTGCGTTTATCTTTTCTCTTCATTAATAAAATAATACAAAATATTAATTATATTTGTCTCTATGCAATACTAGGAAGTTCTTCGGCTTTCCAATCACTAGCAAACGCTTCTGCATACCAAATATGTATCAACTTCTTCTACTTGATACTTTGGCATTCCCATTTTTCAAAAGAAGCATCGTTTTCTGCTTACTGTGTAGTAACTGATTCTGTTTAACTCACAGCAACTACTTAAGCCTGCCAAATACCAACTTCTTCTACTTTCTTCAATAGTAGCATCGCTTTCTGTTTAACATTTCATTACAAAAACAAATTTCTTTTAGTTTAGGTATGAAAAAAACTCAATGTTGTTGTTGTTGGCTTGCCTCGGAATTGAATGTAGAGGACAGCGACACAAAGAAGAAACGACACTTTGTTAATGTAAAGCACACCGAAGTAACGGCTCTCACACCTCCCTATACTGTGGGCAATTACAAAAACAAATGTGCTGTGCTTCATGCACCTTCGCATTGTAGCATCGTCTTCTGTTATACTCCTAGCGGCAACTAGCAACTTCTTCTGCTTTACTCACTTTGTAGCAACTGCTTCTGTTTAACTCACAGCAACTACTTCTGCTTTAATTTCTTCAATAGTATCATCGCTTTCTGTTTAACATTTTCATCTCCATGCATTAGAGCAACGTCTTCTGCTTCACACTTAGCGTCAACTAGCAAGTTCTTCTGCTTTACTTATTGCCAACTTTATCTGCTTAACTGATAGCAACTTCATATGCCTACCAAATAGAAACTTCTGCTGCTCTATTTGTTCCGCTTAGGTGCATTCTCTTCTGCTTAACATTATCGTCCTTTTGCACGTAAGCAACGATTTCTGTTTTACTTTTAGGAAACACGACTGCTTCATTTTAAAAACAGTAACTTCTGCTGCTTAACTTGGAAGTCATACATTTTTATCAGCATTATTGCAAAGAATATCAAAAGCGAATTATTTACTGACCATTAATTTTTCGTGTTTTTCTATTTTTGTGCTTAAAATAGTTTTACTGCATTTTTTATGAGTGCATTATTTGCAACCCAATTTTCTCAACCCACTCAAATAGCTTTTTGCAGCAGCCCATGGCAAACTTAATTTTTGCAGCAGAAACGAAATAATGGCTTTAATGGCAGTTAAATAACATACAATAAATGCTATACATTTATTTAATGTTAAAAATATTAAGAATAAGAAAATAAACTGGATTTTAAATTTGGTAATACCAAAAGTGTCATCCAAAAAAGGTTTGACTATTTATCATGGAAAATTAATTATTACTGATATTTGTTCAGATCCGATCGATCGTTAACATAATGTTCAGCATTGCGAACAGCAACTGCTAAAGGCATGCAACAGTGGAAAGGTTCCTGTGAATTAGGAAGCTTTCTGGTGTTTCGGTTGAAAATTCATTGATAAAAATAAAATGTCCTATCCCAAAATGAAAATGGTACAGCGCGTGCCCGCCAAAAGCTATTGGAGCTGGGGCACGAAGTGATATGTGGCATACGTAAGTGGGAGTGTGTGTGTCGGTGTGTGCAAGTGACTACGTAGCAGCCACCTGCTAGCTGCCAAGAAGTCGAGTCTGGCATCGGCCTTTTCATGAATGCATGAATGTTGATTCAAAGAATCCCTGCGCACTGACACACACACACACACACACACACGCACACACACTCGCATGCGGACGTGTCGAGCTTTTGATTGAGAGCAGTGCGCAGGCGTTGAACCGTTTAGTTGATGCGCTTTGTTGTTGGCTTGGCCCCAAAAGCTGCCCGCAACATTTAACAGTGCGGGGGCGGACATAACATTTGCGTCACAGGTCCCATTGCTGGCTTTGCTGTTGCTATTGCTGGTGCTGGTGCTGCCGCCAGGCTCATTCAGTATAACGATATACGTCGACGACCAAGCAACGCATAGCAAACGTTGGACACAAACGAATCGCGCAACGTGAAACGAACGCTCAACGGGGGCAGCCTAATAAGTTCATTACGTTTTGGGGGCTGCAACTTGAAAGAAAACTGCAACATTTGACATTTGTGATAGACGTTGCAAGTGCAGTGCCAACCGTTCGACGCACTCCAATTGACTTTTCCTGCCCCATCTGCAATCTGCTAACGGAAATTGCAAAAAATATTGCACGCCTACGCGAAATATTCGAGGTACTAAAACCACCAGCTGCCCGATTTCGTGTACGAAGCGTTAGTGTTAGTTTCACTGTGTGTATGTGTGAAAATCAATAAAACGCTGTGCTGTCTCTGCCTCCGTTCGAGAGGAGCATGTACTGGCCATTTTGAACCGGCCATATGGCAACTGTGCTCTGCTAATCAAATACCAAGTACCAAAAAACCAATTACCCATCTACCATACGTATACCATATATAGTGCTTGTGAGGTGAATTGTGCCAAGGTGCCGAGGTGCCAAGTGCAATATTGAGCGCTGAATTGACGTCAAACTTGGCTTAGCTACCGATTAAGTCAACCAAATTATAGTGAAACAGAATACAAAAAAAAAAAACAAATTAAACAGAAGTCAGCAATATGGCGAAGCGAATGGAAATAACCTGCGCACTGATTGCAGTCCTCATGTGCAGCATATTGGGTCACTGCGAAATGTCCGTTTACCCAGGTAAATATGCCTAAAAATAGCACAACCAAGCAACTAACGAACGCCTTCCTCCCCACCCCCTCACTCCCCCTAACCCCTGCCAACAACTACCAACTACCGCTTCACAAACACACAGTCATAAAACTGAATGTCACTGTACGTAGGTATGTGTGTGTGTGTGTGTGTGTAATTTGAACTTTTGCGTCGTGAATGGCGCAGGAAAAGCGAAGCAGCCGCTTGCCAACTTCGTTTTGTGTATACTACTGTATACTAGATGTGCATGACTCTGTGTGTGTGTGTGTGTGTGTGTGCAAGTGTATGCATGTGACTCTGTAGAGGAGTACATATCGAGTATCAAATATTCACGAATCAAACCAAAACACCCACGCGCTCTCACACTCCTCAGCTGCTGTGTGCTGCAGAGCCTGTGTGTGTGTGGGTGTCTCTTGGTGGGTGCGTCTCCCACTAGCGACGCTTGATGGTTTCTTTGCTTCGAGTCTTCAGCTCCTTGCTGCAGTTGGGGCTTAGAGTACTTTTTATAGCCTACTTTTCAGCAGCAGCAGCAGCGGCAGCAGCAAACGAAATGAAATAAAGCTTTTTCCAGCGCGTCACAGCCATGTCCAAGTGTGCGTGTGCCTGTGTGTTTGTGTGTGTGTGTGAACGCGTGTAGTAATTGGTCTATTTTTAAACATTGGCAATTAAATTGACTTTTGTTTGTCTATTCCGGCGGCGTTTTATTTTTTTTTTGGGCGAGTTATAAGCACGACCTCAACCCGTTTATTTGCTCCTTCCGTTTTCCTTGTCCTTTTGTTTTCTATTTTTGGTTGCTTTTATTTTTGAACAGCAACTTGCACGCAACGTTGCCTGGAACGGACTTCATTAGCATTAGCATTAGCATTAACATAATGAGAGTCCGGCACATGCCACAGCAAGCACAGCAACCACACCTAGCGCAGACCAATTAATCAATTGCATTTCGCTTTGCAGGACTTCGTCGTCGTCCCATTACGCCGGCGGCACTGGAGACCCAGCAGTATGAGCAGCTGATGGAGGAGCATGCTCGCCGTCGACTGCAGCAGCAGTTCGAGCAGCAGCTGGAGCTGATCAAGCTGAAGATGATGCGACAGCGCAAGCTGCTGGAGGAGGAGCGCTATCGCCAGCGGCAGCAGGAAGTGCAAATGGCCGAGTCCGAGGATGAATACGAGAACAGCAACATCAACAACAACAACAACAACTTCAACAATCAGCAGTACGATCAATACGACAACGTTGAAGGCGATGCTGCCTACGGCAGTCCCATGGAAGCCATGCCCGTCGAGCGACCTCAGCCGCCCATCCGAATGCCTATCCCCAATCTGAACAGCCTGGAATTGAGCTTCAATCGCAACAACATGCTGCGGGAACGCATTCCCTTCGCCGTGGGTCCCAATGATGCACGTTTCTTTGACAACGCCAATGATCCATCCGGCGAGCTGGACTCGCGAGCCTTGGAGGATTACGAGGAATATGCGCCGGCACCTGAAGCTGGTGCGGAGGTGGTAACATCCAAGAGCAAGGCGGCCGCGTCAGTGCCAGCCCCCAAACCTATGGAGCCACCAAAGCTGCTCGATGCGGCAACTGCGAATTTCCATCGCATCAAGCCGCAAACTGCAGCCGCTGCAGCTGTGGCAGGCGTCAATCTGCCGCAGTCGAAGGAGTCCAGCAATGAGATCAGCGTGCTCATCGACAAGCTGCAGAAGCAAAGCAAATCTCCGCACTTGGCGCTTCCCCTGGGCAACAGCGACGCCACCGATCAGATGGTGATGCGTCAACACCTGGGCATGAACAGCGAGATGGGCGTCTACATTGTGGCGCTGATTGCGGGAGTCAGTGCGGCGGTCACAGTGGGTCTGCTGGCACTGGGCGTTACCTGGTAAGTTGGCAATCGAATAAACGACAAATATAAATCAACCTTACTTCTAAATAATTTATCCAACTTACGCTCCCTGTTTGCATTTCTCTTTCATTTTGCAGGTTCCACAATCGCAGCAAAGCCGCTGCTGATGTGGACTATCCTGCTTATGGCGTCACAGGACCCAACAAGGATGTGTCGCCCTCGTGTGATCGCAAGCTGGCGCAGAGCGCCCAAATGTATCACTACCAGCATCAGAAGCAACAAATCATCGCCATGGAGAATTGCCAGGCCACCGACGGCAGCTGCGGCCTCTCCGACGTGGAGAGCGACGACGACAACGAGGAGGGCGACTACACCGTCTACGAGTGTCCCGGCCTGGCGCCCACTGGCGAAATGGAGGTGAAGAATCCGCTCTTCCTGGACGAGACGCCGGCCACGCCAGCCACAGGCTTGACTGCAGCAGCCACCAATGGCACCGCAGCCACAAGCACCTCCACCACCACGACTAGCACCTCCAGCAACAGCACAACTAATGCTGTGGCCCCCTCCAACAACAACATCACGCAGGCCACGCCACAGCAGCCGGCCACACAGAAGAAGGGCACGGTGAAGCCGAACATGAATCTGTTGAATGCCGCGGCCACAGCAGCTGCAGCTGCCAAAGCCAATCCAGCCGAGGAGAAACAGAAGCGCAAGGGCAAGAAGTAAATTGTGGGCGGCTGTGGAGAAAGTTGAACTCTTTTCTCAGGCTCTATCGCGGTTTGTCTCCATCTCTCTTTGCATTGGCATTGGTAAAGTTTGACTGATCCATTTTGTCAGCCAACAGACAGAAAGACACAGGACACAAGGTACACTCGAATGTACATAACACACACTTCCACACAGACAGACACATATACACTTGTACTACATATATACAGAAACAGATACGCGCGCGCATGTATAGCATATGATGTATGTATGTATTCCTAATGAAAGTCCGTGGAATTTAATTCCACGGCTGCAGGCTCTCGAAGTGCAACAAACGAGTAAACTTGCTTTGAAGGCACAACTCTCTTATCTCTTCCCTTTAATTGTAAGCCCTATCATATTATGATGTATCTCTATCGTAATCGTATCGTATCATAATCGTATTGCTATGATCTAAGCACACATAAGACAGCCCCAAGTTCCTCCACCAGACACCTTCTCTCACCTCCCAACTCCCACTTCCTCAACAGTCTTGTCGCTGTTTTCCGCCTCTGTGAATCGCAAGACATTGCGCAAGCATCCAGTGTGGCAAGTGCTTGCTAGTCTGTTGCATGTCTGTCAAAAGCAGAAACGACAATTGCACAATTGCCATCTGAATAGGTAATATTCCCCCTAACTCTCCCCCTCCACCTCCTCTCCTATCCGTGGCCCCACTTTATAGTCCGTAATACTTGAATACGCTACTGATTCTATTTACATACAATCCAACATGTGTACTTATTTATTGTATTGTAATTTAACATTTTATTGTATTGTACTTACATATATCAAAACAATTTTTGGTGTCTGCAACACGAATCAATTTATAAACAAACAAAATATTTTAAAGTCTGCATATATTGGCAACAACAACAACAAGAACAACAAACTAAGGCATAACATAGCATACTACTCTATATATATACTATACATATTATATAATGTATGTATGATGTACATGTATTATAAACGTAACGTACATGAAGTATTTGTGTAATTATTGTAACATATACACACAAGCCTAAATTAATTTAATTACGAGTCCACTCGTATGTGAACTTTAATCGGTATTTCCCTTTAATTTCTAATTTATTGTACTACGCTTTGTGATCTTAAATTATCTGTGTCAATTTAGAAATACAATTCTGGTAACCAACATATACACATACCCACATATGTATGGATACATACTTTATAAAGTCACGCATACATAATGTAATGAATGTATGCTTTATACTGCATGTATGTCTGTATGTAGTATGTACTTATCATATTGGATCAAAATCTATAGAAAGCGACGGCGAAAAACGCTAGAGGAAAAAGAATTATTTACAAGTAAAACTTAACAATAATTTCCTGCACATTCATGTAAAGTAAATGAAAAATGACTGATAACACACACAAAACAAAACAAAAAACAAAAACACGCGTCTATTGTACAAAAACGAAAGTAACGAAGGATAATGAAATTTATTTATTAATTAGTCGAATATTAATGAAACGAAATAGTAGAAGTTCCAAAGTCCCCCAACAAAATGAAAAAGTACTTTAGCGAAGCATTCGATTGTATTTATATTGCTGTAAATAAACATAACATAAACATATATGACAAAATACTTACTAAATCTGAGACAACGTAAACAATTGCGGCCGTAACAATTACAAAACACTGAGAACACAACAAAGAAAAAACTCACGAGTTTAAAAAAATGAAACGCAACTTATATACATAAACGCATCTACAATAATAAGTGTAATAACTACTTGAAAAGAAAAGATAATGAAACGAATGTAAATTCGACAACTGCTAAGCACGTTGGACAACACAATGATCTATTTTATATTGTTTTCAACAATAACCATTGGAAATGTACTTTGCTACAATAAAAAATAAGAAATGCAAACGAAATGTTTGCCAAATTGGCGTTGAGCGGAATGTTGAGTTTGAAATATATATTTTATGGAGTTTTCCGAAAGATCGACAAAATCCGAAAACAAATGTGTATCTTGAAAGAAATCCAAAAAAAATACATACTTATATTGTGAATAAAGAACATAATTTAATTTATTTATGTATTGTATAATAACCATAACACAAATTATACAATATGCATACAAAATAAATTAAACTAACCCAAAAGAAAATATGATGTTTTACTTGGATGAGGCTCAATTATATTTTAAATATTAAACCACATTTGAAATGTCTGTTAAATGTAAAGCGCGAAACCCATTTGAATCCTCAATATTTTTCAGCACATTTATCGCACTAATTCTTTGGAGATGTTGCCAAATTCTTTTTATCTCGATTAGTCGACAAACCCATTCATGACCGAAATCATTTTAAAGACTCTTTAGAGCCAAAGAAGGGTTAAGATCAATAATTCTAATGATTTGCTTATTTGCCATATAATAACTTGCATTTTATGGTTAGTGTCTTGGTTTCTTTGGTCTATTTTTTTACAATTAAACAACGTACACCAAATCAATCTTTTGTGCACAATCTTTACGATTAAGTTTCACGTATTTTCTTTTAGGTAATTTCATTAAAGTCAATACGTTATCATTACAATTTAGCTTAAAACTACAAAAATCGAACAAAAATGGTTATTTGTGAGATTATTTTAATCTTAAAATAAAACTCACTTCCCAATTATCACTTTTGTATTTTTGAATTTAAATTTTGATTGACACAAAATAAATTGACTACAGTAGAACTGACTTTTTTAACATCACTTAAAATTATTTATTATTATAGTAGAAATTATGAAACTTAAACATAATCATTAAAGTTTAATTCTTTAAAGATTAAACCTTATAATATGTATTCCTCAAATTATAAAATTTAAGAAACTAAAATCAATTGAAAAATAGGGGTTTGTGTTTCTCTTTGAATTTTGTAATGGTTAATTGCCATTTTTGGTATTTTCTGTATTTTTTAGCTTTGCATATCGTTATAAGTTTTTCTATATCGTTTTTTTCGGAATAATTCTATTTTCATCGCAAATCTGATTAATGGGAGTGGGACTCTCAAATTATACGAAAAATGCTCTAAAGAGAATCTAGATTTATTGAAAAATAAAAAAGAAATACAATTTTCAAATGACGCGCCAACTTTACCATCTCTAACATGGTGACAATTATCTGGTTCCCTGTATTTTAGTATATCTTATCGGCGAATAAATATTAAATATATTATTTATAAGAAAGTTCTTCATTTAAAATGTAAAATGTCTAAATTCATATTAATGATTAAATGCTTGGTATATTATTCTATTATTTGGCTGCAAAAACATCGATGATTTCCGTGAAAAATCGATGCTTATAAGAATTAAAAAAATATCGATGCATCGATAGTTTGGTGGATGTTTCGCCACCTCTAGTCAGTCAGTCAGTACTTGCGACAACAATACTTGCAATGTGCGTATGCCGCGCGCGTTTTTATTTCATATTAATAAATTAACAAAAAAACAATTTTAAGACTTGCGGGCATTAAAAAAAGCGTGCGTGAAAAATCGGTGTCGACATAGCCGAGTTGCTGTTGCGACCGTTGTCTGTGTGTGTTTTTTTGTCCCGAGTGAAACCAAATAAATAGCTAATACCCTAAGTATTAGATACAGCTATAGTGCCAGTTGAAAATGCGCTGGTTGATTAATACAGAAGCTGCTGCTGCCGTTGTTGTTGTTGTTATTATTGTTTAGGTAAGTTTTTGGGGCGTGAACGGGCGCACTATAAATAAATGTCTCGTTGCAATACTATTCTGGGCTGGCACTGGCCAGACAAATTGTCACAATTCTTTCAAGTGCAATTCATTCTTCTTTTTACAAGTGCGACTGCGATTGCGAGCGAGTATACATATACTTTTGGGTGTACTTGTCGATTACGAAACTAGGTGGGCGCTAAATGTTAGGGGACGCTGTCAGTGTCTGTGTCTGTGTGTGGGGTTGTGTTCTTCTGGTCTCCATCTCACTTTGCATGCGATATGCGATGTGCTAAACATTAACGACGTTGCCGACGGCATACACAAAATTGCGTGTGACACCCATCAATAGGGGGCAGAGGGTAGGGTGTGCACTCTTATTCATTGCTATCGATTTGTTAGGGGTGTGTTACGGTTGTGTTGTTGTGGTTGTTGTTCCCTTTATTCGCGTTATATTGCCGGCAAGTGAGTAAAAGTGATTCATTGCAGAAACAAATCAATAAAAAAGCATTTAGCAGTGCTTCCCTTAGTGATAGACGCAGTAGCTAGATCATGTGATAACCGAATGTTATCAGACACCCGCAAGACATTCTGTTATACATATGTATCTATTACACACACACACACACAATCGCACTCACACTCACACACTGGAAACTGTACGCCCCTCGGCAAGAAATTTGAGTTTCACTTTGCTGCATTATTTTCCAGCTGTTGTTTCGGTTACTTGCTAAACAGGATGCGCTCATTCAGCGAGCCAGGCAGGCAGGAGAAGCGGTCTTGCAGGCAGGCAGCGTACTCAGGGGTAGACCAGATGTTTTTTCGGTTTCGGATGTTGGTTTCAAGGCTCCATGCGTATTGTTGTTGTTCAGCACTTTTGCTCTTCAGGCATTCGCTGAGTGTTTAATGAATACAGTGCCGGCACTCGAAAACCATTCGCATATTGGTTGCTATTCTAGGTACGCTGGTGACCCACATTACAGCGCACGGATCAGAGAAACAGAACAAATAAAAACTGAAACAGAAATCCATGAAGCAGCGCGTCAGCAGAAAGAAAACCCAGAGCCAAGCTTATTATTGTTTTTTTCTATTTGCTTGGCCTTCCTAGCTCAGATTGTTGTTCTGTTCATTTAGCTAGCGGCTTTGTTTTTTTGTGTAGTTTCTCTAGTTACCCCAGCGACTGTGATTACAAGTGCCTATTACCCACACACGCAAAATCAAACACATATGCGCATGGTGATAGTGACGCCTGTATGTGAATGCACTTGACTTGCATTTGCATTGTCTGTAATTGCATGCGATTAAATATTGATAGACTAAAGACCCGAATAGCCGCTATCAATTAAATTCTCAATGAAAGCAGAACGTATTCGTTATTCGCATTCGCTCTGGCACCTCAATGACTGCTCCACAATGTGTCCGCCATGCAAGTACAGTAGAGATCGCGCCGATGTGCAACAAGTCTAGTCTAGATATTGAAGAATTTTCATTGCTTCACGCGAATACAATTCCAAGGAATTTTGCCAAATAAAAACCGTTGTCAGCTGCTCGCATATTAAATGGAATGTCCGGATAATATATTATATGTATTAAAATGCGATTAAGCGAATCAGTTCACTGTAGCAGGCGATCACTGTGCATGCATATGTATGCACTTTTCACAATCGCATTGCCATCGGGGCGAAGGTTAATTTATGTACAGACATATACACTTATAACGGGCTCGGAGACGAGGCATTTCCATAATAAAAACAAATCTTGGTGCGGTTATTGAACTTGACGCCAGCGACGATGGCGACGCTGTCACCAGTGGCGACACCAACTGACCTTGCCCGTCGTCTACAATCGCTTACATAGCGCCAACTCTGTGTCAAAATAAATAAAAAGAAACAAAATTTCCATTTTGTGTAATTCTGAGCAACAACCACAAGCAAATGTGTAATGAAAGAAAGCTGTTGAGAGATCGCTGCGAGGGTCAGTCGGCCATTCAGCTAGGGCCAGACTAAGTAGTAGCTCTTGATGATGGCGAATTCCAATGCGATGCGAGGAATGTGTATGTGGAAATAAACGCCAACACACATTTCATTCTTTATGTTTTGCTGGGGAAGAAGATGCGCACTTCACACTAAAGGCCTACATGCTAGACTGGAAACATCCATGTGTAGGAAGCAGGCCATGAGGCTATCAGGCAGTCAGGCGGTCAGGCTGATAAACAAGCGGTAGTCCAATTTTGATTTCCGCGAACTTTCCTTGTGCAGCTGTTTTTGTTTGTTTTTAATAAAATTTATGTAAAAACAATAAACATATTTATTGGCGCTGATACAAATACATGTGCATTGTTTGTCTCTCTGTTTTGCTGTGCTGTGCTGTGCTGTGGTGTGCTGAGGGCGGTGGGCGATCGACACGTGGTGGGTGGTGGCCATAAACAAAAGCGGGAAGCGGCAGCGGTGACGCCTCCGCAATTCCATGTCCCTGACCACAATACGAATTAAACTACTTGTTTTAAAATACAAACACGCATATCTGCAGATATGTTCAGGTGAACCAGATAGACAGGCCGATCAAAGCTAAACAAACGCATTATACGTTCTACATAAAGGCGGAGAAGGCATAAACAATAAATACTTATTTACATGTAGCCCAGTTTATAGGGCTTAAACGTGGGAACCGTGTAAATGGAAATAAAGCAGCAACAACATTTTATTTGGCAATAAATCAGACAAACAAACAATACACTGACACTTGCACATATTCCCATGATGTCAGTTAATTTGCTTTAATTGCATTTGATATTTTCATAAATTGTTCTACGTCTCGAACCGCAGCCAAAACAATGCAATACTCGTATACAAATCTATTGCCAGCGATATCACACATGCGAATATATCTACTCTATATATTAGATATCTACTGGCAGATGTACCTATTGAAACATGTGAGCATCTATATGTATAAGTCCGATTGTCTGTCTGATATGTATATTTGCTTGCACAATAGTTCAAATAGTCAATAAAAATCCATTTGCTCAAAACTTGGGGCAGTCTGGAAAATAATTCATTCGCTTTTGTCTTGCCAGAAACTCAATTTCTTTTATCTGCCGAGATGTTTCTGCTTCTCCATACATATACAACTGTATAATAAACAGTTATATATAAGCTGTAATTGAACTTCGTAATTATCAAGCAAACAAAGGAATAAGATATTACTAGAACATGCATTAGATGATGTTTACAAGCATTTATCATCAACGTATTCGTTTCCATATGCCAGATTACTACAGTGGGCATGTCTTGAAAAATAATTCAATTTTGAGTACAAATTACGAACTGAGAATCACATTATCAATTCGCAAACAAACAAACAGTATCTATAGAGTTGTCTGGTTAAATTTTAAAAATTACTAGTAAAGGCATTTCTTATCAAATACGCGTCTAAAAATATTTGGCATTTTTGGATATATCGCCGGGGAATGCCATATCGCTCGGGGTTTACCTTCGATTGATGATAACAAGATACATATGTAAAAGGAAATTCCCTAACATTTTGTATATTTAGCTTGTACACTCAATTTTAAATAGTGGAATTCCTGGAAGCAAACAAGCGATATTGTGCCTCGCATGAATTCGGCTGATAACAGCTTGCTTTGGTATTTGATTCATTACTTATGTATATTAAATATATATAGTTTCCTTGTTCTTTGTCGCAGAATTTTGAAATACTATATGTTAACCCATTGTCAAGTCGAATTATTCGATTTGTTCGTTGAACTGGTCACAGCAGTAATCGAAGACTTGGCGTTGGCGATGGCGATGGCAATGTGAACGTCATTGCATTTGATCAGCATTCGCTTTGGAATGATTATGACTTAATTGAAATTAATTAGACGGGGTCGCGTCAGACAGTCTTTGAGAAATGTATGGCATGCATACTATGTATCGAATCGAGTATATAGATAGATATTTCTAGGGGAATATATGTATATATGGTATAGTATACTGCACATGTGTATGCTTATGAACGCTTGCTCAACTAGATCTGCGGACTATAAATGTACAAGGCTAAAATGCTATTATAAATAAGAGACGTTGAATTTGTTGAATATGTTTGCAATAATCAATAAGATTTCCCTGTCTATCAGCCTGTTTATCATCTCTCCCCATCATTCTCTCTCTCAGGGCAACTGGGCATAGCATTGATTCTATGGGTTCATTGACCGTTTTGGTGACTTGTTTTTCCTAAAAACTTTCCGCTGACTTTACTCGTAGTCGCATGCATGTCATTAGCATTAGTGCTGGTGTTGTTGCTGTGGCTGTTGCATTGGCACCCCCAAAAGCCAATCGACAGCTCGGAACACAAAACGGCTACTCACTGTTACCATAAAAGACCAGATCCAGGTCTCACTTCTGGCTTGGTCCCCCGCGTGACTCACATTGTGGCCACCGTATTGGAAATTGAGCAGCGAAGCGTGCCACAGACGCCGCAGTGGCTGAAGCTTTGATGCTTGCCATGCTACTCGTATTGTGTGTTGTTCTGCATTGTGGCTTTTGTTGCAGCCGCGTGCACCATAAAAACACACACAAAATGGTTATTCAGTAAACTGAAAGACTGCCTAGAGTGCGGAGTACGCGGAACCGAAAAGTTTTTATCACAAAAGCGAGCATAGTCAAGAGTTGTTCACACAAGTACACATTGAATTAAATGCAAACTACAGCAAACAATAATATTTACTTCTTTATTGCACATTGCAGTTTATTGAACAATTGCTTATTGAACGCCACAAACGATTGCCATGATGCGCTATTCGGAAATATCGCGAGACCTCTCCACGGACAATCTGCGCTACTCTGAGGTAAGTTTAATGCCGCTGTCAATTTAAACCTTCACTTAATCCTGAATTCCTTTTGGCAGCTGAGCAGAAAACCATCAACGGACTATGTGGGATACGCTGGGCAAGGATACGTCACAGCTTCACCCACAGCTCAGTCACATTACCAACACAACGGAATGTCAGCCCTTCAGCAGCAGCAGCAGCAACAGCAACAACAACAGCAGCAATCACCGCAGCAGTCACGTCAATCGAAGCAACGTAGTCCGAATGGCAATGCACATACTTTGGCCTGTTTGCGTCAGGATAAGGGCCAGAAGGAGCTGCAGGCAGAGCAGACGATGGCTCAACAGCCGGCCAGCAAGACGCTGAATATTAAGAGCGGCAGGCGCAAGAACTCCATTGGTTGTCTGACCAGCTTCTCCTCGTCGCCAGATTCGCCTGGTTGTTACTACAGCATAGCGTAAGTCGAAAACTTTCGCTGCCTTTGTGCTTAACAAGATTAAAATGTTATCGCATTTCCAGTACAACTGCAGCGCCAGCGAACAAGTCGCAGAGTTTGCCGGCACATGGGTCCATTAAGCAGCTGGATGCAGTCATAATGAGTGCATTGCGTGTGCCCGCCGATTTGTTGGCCAATCAGATAACGCTGCTGGACTTTCCGGTCTTTGCGCTCATTCAACCGGATGAGCTCAGCAGCTGTGCCTGGACCAAGAAGGACAAGCATGTGGTTACGCCCAATATTGTGGCGTTTACCAAACGCTTCAATCACACTAGCTTTTGGACAGTACACGAAATACTAAATGGAGAGCAGCCCAAGCAGCGTGCAGAGATAATGACACACTTCATCAAGGTATATTATGGCATTTAGATCCCTCTTTCACTGACCACAAGTGCATTCAATTTAAATTAGTTTGCAAATGGGATTTCAAAAACACATCGTTCATGAACCCTCGCAATACGCAATAATGGAATTTTTCTGGTGTAGTTAACTCCTTGGCATGAAGTTAAATCGATGGGAAATGTCCTTTTGGACAGACAAATCACAGGTTGAATATTAGTCCCTACTGAAAACTTACAAATTCGATTCTCGAAGAGGGAATCCTCCACCTCTAGACTTAAAAAACTGTTGTCAAATTGTTGTCTTCCCCCAATAGCGATAGTTATCGCAATAGCGACATAAAATAACATAAAAGTTGGCCATTGACTCTTTCAAGAGTTTCATGTCGCCCGGACTAGATGGGATATTTACAGCAATGCCACAATATAGCAAACCAGTGATCATTCCAATGCTTCACGAGATATATATGCATCAGCATATCATTTCTCTACAACATGATAGACATTAATGATAATTTTCCTGCAGTTCTCACTGGTCACTGTATAGCTGCTGTACGCGCTTTAAATCTGGGCATAATCCCTAGAGCGTTTCAAAGACTTCTAGATGTGTTAGCTATATATCACTCTTATGTCGAGGGAACTTCCAAGTCTATGCTAGGCACCTCTGTGGCTCAGCCGGCCCAACCCAACCTATCCTATAGCATTCAGATTGTTTTGAAAGAGTTTAACTGAATATTTGATATTTATTTTAGGTTGCCAAGAAACTGCACGAGCTGAACAATCTGCACTCGCTGTTTGCCATCATTTCGGCAATGCAAAGCGCCAGCATTTATCGCCTCAAGAAGACCTGGGCCTGCTTGTCCAAAAAGGATCGACAGTCCTTCGAGCGACTCAGCGATATATTCAGCGATCAGAACAATTGGGCTAATTTGCGCTCGTATTTGGAGAGTTTGCGCCTGCCTTGCATACCGTACCTGGGTCTGTTTCTCACAGATTTGATCTACATCGATCTGGCGCATCCCCACAAGGGTGGCTTGGAGCCGGAGCAGCGACGCAACAAGATGAACAACATACTGCGCGTCATCTCGAACTATCAGCAATCGGATTACCAGCAGATACAGCCGCATGAGTCCACGCAAAAGTATTTGACCTCCATTCGCTACATTGAGGAGCTGCAAAACATATTCGAGGAGGAACAGTACAAGTAATTAAATGACAATAAACAATTTCTCTCCTACCTTCATAAAGACAGAACAAACATCACTAAAGAATCCCCGCACCCTCAAGTACATCCCCCTCCACCTCCTCCATAAAGGCATGTCTTAGGACTAACTAGACGAAGTGCCCACGTTACACCCAAATATTAACCTAAGCGCTTACGCAGATGACTTAATAATAATCACAAGCTGCAATTCCCTCAAATAGTAAAGACAAAACATATTTAGAAACACCAATCCGCTCAAATGCTTATAAAATGCTTAAATACTTACTATTATATAAATAAATAAAAACATTGTATATGATAATTAATATTTCAAAATCTTTACAGACGCTCGCTGAGTTTGGAGCCCGCTTCGCCGTCTGGACCCAGCTCCTCATCGTGCAGCTCGAAGGAATCGTTCAATGTGGAATCCGTGACGCCAGCGCTTGGATGCTTGAACCTGTCGCCAGCCAAAACCATTGGCTCCATGCGCATGGCCAGTGGCACCAAGTTTGTGCCCGGCCATCGCAAGTGTCGCAGCCTGGGCACAAAGTAAGTCTTGAAACTCGCTGGCTCGCTGTCAAAACAATGCGCGCATTTCTAATTGCGAACAACACTTTTTGTGTCTCGTCCCAAAATCTTTCGATTTCGTTTTAACCACCACTCGACACAATCTCTCACTGCGCAAATTGGACTGAACATTGGGGTCCTAATCAACCGTTAACATCACACGTTGACTACTTCTATTAATATTATTGTTGTATCGTTATTCATGCTGCGTTTTCTTTTTGTTTTTTTTTAAACACTTTTGCTTTCGTTCTGCTTTGGTTCTGTTTCTCTGCATCTGTAAATCTATCTGTATCTCTGTCTCTGTGTATCTGTAACTTGTAATTCGTGACTGCTACTGCGATATGCGCAGATTTCGCAGCAGCAGCCTGCCACGCAACTTTGCACAAAGGTGCCAGTGCTGCATTGTGATGATTGCGCCGGGCATTGGCACAATCTCCAACAAGCGCTGCAGATGCCGTCGGTGAGTGTCTCTCCAAACAAACCAAACGTAGCCGTAGCTAGGATATTATGCATTCTCAAATTGTTAACTTATCAGTTTGTGTTATCAGTTCATCAGTTAACTCATTTGACCACGTTTAAATGCTTCCGAGACCCAATAAAAACATTCAGAACATTCACATTCAACACTTGCTCACATTTTTGGCTGCTGCTTTGTATCACTTTTGGGTGTAAAATAATTGTATGAGATTTGCTGAATGATCTTCGTTTCGTTTGGCACATCATCCCACACACACACACACACAACACATCTACACATATGTATACACCTAATACGCACACTCATATACGCCTTTTGAGTTGCCTTACGATTTGATTTGTTTACCCCATTTCGATCGCTTGCCTGCATGACGCCCGATACCGTTTATCTATATACTATTGTTTGTACATATGTGCCTTAACCTTTGAACCTCGCTAAACTCTACTCCGTCTTTGCATTCGCAGCATCTTTGGCAAAATTGCGCCGAACAATTACGACGGACATCCGCATCATTTGCACCTGGAGCACGATCCGAGTCAACAGCCTCGTCACCATCTGCTCGACGATTCCGTGCTGGAGCACAGCGACGCTCTCTCAAACGCAGACCTCACCTCACTGGAGAGCGCCGAAGGCATTATGTGCGATTTTGCGGGCAGTGATTGCGATCTGATGTCACCGGAGGCAGCGGCCGCCATGCAGGGCTGCGTGCGTCGCAAGACCGTCCAGAAGGAGGGTCGCAAGCCGGCGGTAGCGTCGTGGCAGCGTTACTGGCTACAGATCTGGGCCAATTCGCTCGTTTACTTTCCGCCCAAGTCGTTCAAGGGCAGCGAGCGGGGCGACTTTAAGCGCGAGCCGTGCAAGGTGTGTCCCCTGGAGGGCTGGTATGCCCATGTCAGCGACAACACCAAGCACAAGAACACCTTCGAGCTATACCACCGAACACTGGGCACCGTGTACAAGTTTCGCACGGACAGCCCACAGATGACGCATCTCTGGACAAATGCCATTTGCAAGTTGGCAACGACGCGTGTGCCAAAGCCACTGCCGGCCAATCTGATGTCCTTCGAGTGAGTCACAAACTGACATGGACATGGACATGGACTTGGCCACGTTATTACGTTACGCCGCCGACCCCAACTACCACTTCCTCGAATCTAATGTACTCATCAATTAGTTTTAATTAGCTGTCCACATACTCTTATGTCACGAAGCAACCACAGAAACATTCCCGCAGCTCTCTGCTTGTTAACGCAACTACACGTAGAAGAACGGCAGAGAAACACCACAAGATTAACGAACAAATTGTAATTTGCAAATGAAACGATTTCAAATGGTATTTCAAAAGACTGACAGACCTAGCAGACAAGTAGAAGACGATGACGAAGACGATCATGATAAAAGATAAAGAGATAAACACAAACATTGTAAAGACGATGATGGATAGAACACACACACACACACTCAATTAGCAACAGGATGAACTAAACTGATATTGGGATGGTCACGGCTATTAAATCTCTATTAATCTTCTACAGCTGTGACTGCAAGTCCAAACTATTATGTGTGCTTGTTGCATGGCGATTTCCTTCTGTTGTGTTGTAAAAACGTCAACGTAATTGTAATTGTAAATGTAATCTTCAAAATGTGTATCTTAATGTCCAGCAATGTTATTTGTATTTGTATCTTGTAATGTAATTAGGGATTAAACGAATCAATTACTACGACATTTAATTTTCTATGTTCATATGCGCGAATTGTGCCATATTAATTTTAAATTTATTAAATTAGTTTTACAACGATTTACTGATAAACTGCAACTGCAAACGCAACTCGCAACCACACTTTATGCAACTTTTTGTATCGCCTTCTCGTAGAATTATTGTGAAACTCATTCGAGTGCTTATTTCCAAAACTTTGTAACAAAGAATCAAAACTATCGCATACTCGAACAGGAAACCATAGGCTTTAAAGTTTAAACTAAACGATTAAAAGAAATACTATCAAATTTATATGTTGTTGCACGCTAGGCATAAATTTAAGTTGTAAGTAAATAGTTTTATATGTTGCATGTTAAATAGACAATACAGCTTGAATTCTACGAAACGAAAGTTATGTTAACTACTGGGAATTGAGGCAGTTGGAGAGCCCACGAATCAAACATTATACTCTAGATATATATTTATATACTTGCATACGATACGATTTATATATTTACTCTAAGCTTTCTCATCCACACATTTTCTTTGCAGAGTTTTACCTTAAACATGTAAGAAATGCAACAACAACAGCAAAAAAAAGTCCATTAAAAAAGTAACAAAAAATACAAAAAAAAGTTAAAAAAAAGTGTTGGAGTATTATTATATAATGCTTTTGCTACGTTATTTATAACAATTTTCACGCGTTGATCGTGCAAAGTGCGCGAATTTGCAATTCATTTACGCGGAGCGCGAGGCTTGCGACGTGCATTTCAATTCCAATAAGTGGCGCCGCAGCATTGCGATCTATTTAACATTAGGAGAAATGACTAAAGCGTTGTCAGTCGATTGCGAAACATGAAAGGGTCCACAAGCAGTGAAGGTTGTGACTGTGGTGACAGTGACAGGATGATGACAGTGCGGCCCAAACGGAGCAGCTGCTGTGGGCGTTTGTTGCTTGTAATGCTGCTGCCACTGTTGTTGCTGCTGTGCCTGACTGTCGGGTCTAGTGTGGGCGGCAAGACAACCACCATGTAAGTGGGAATTTTTTATGCGGAAATTGGCCAACACTTTCACTTAACGTGGTCCGCATTTGCGTGCACAGTGTGCGTCACACAGACACCATAGATCCGCAGCTGGACGGCTTCTGGGCGAATAGGACCTCTTGGAATGCACGCTGGGTGAAGTACTGGCGCGCCAAGCGGATCTATGAGCCTGTCTGGAAGAAGGTGTGGACTCCGTCGATACACACCGAGTGGATACCGCTGCCCAATGCTCCCGAGCCGGATGCCTGGAAGAAGCCGAACCAGCCGCAGCACAATGAGGATAAAGATTGAGCAAGACTGAACCCAATTGTATTATAATAATTTGTATTTATTTATTTATTTATTTGTTAATTAAACACTGTCTAAGGCTAGAGATAATTTAATTTGACGCTAACGCCAACGCAACGAACGATCTTACGAGCTAACGACTGGTGTACAACTATTTACATGGAGCAAGGAGCCGGGTGGGTGACACTTTATAATTAAGTAACGTGGCGTGGCGTTTATGCGCCCGGAAACTTGAACGATTGCGAAGTGGCGGCTACTGGCGATTTGGCCGCCTCCAGCGTCTTGGCTTTGAAATCCCCATTGGCCACTGGCTTCAGTTGTGTGGGCTTCGGCGCCGACACATTACTAACATTGCTGTCGTCGCGTTTCCACACAACTTTGTCCTTTTCGCTGGTGGCGGCCTTGTCCTTGCGATCCCAGTCCCAGCCCTCTTCGTGGTGATGATGATGGTGATCGGGTGAGGGGAACCATTCGGATATCACAACGGGCTTCCAGATTTTCTTCCAGCCAGGCACCCAGATCTCCTTCCAGCCGGGCACCCAGATTTGCTTCCATGCCTCCTTCCATTCCAGCTTATCGTTCCAGATTTGTTTCTTGCCTGGCTTCCAGTACTGTTTCCACGCTTCCTTCCACTCCAGCTTCTTCTCTGGCACCCAGATTTGTTTCTTGGCTGGCTTCCAGATCTTCTTCCAGTGCGACTTCCAGACAACCTTCTTCTTCCACAGATCGTGGCTAGTATATTCCCAGCCCTCATGATCCTTACCCAAATATTTCTCACCGGGAATACCAACCTACGAGTAGAAAAATTATTGTTAATATTGACAACTTCTTGGGCTTCCATATTTTTCGATATACCTTGACTAGTTCTGGTGTCCAATATTGCTTCCAATCGGGCACTTGAATATCCTTCCAGGCAGGCACTAATATCTCTTTCCAGTGTGGCACCTACATTAAAATGTATCGAATTAATATAAACACTATTAGTCTTCTATTAAATGTTTCACTTACCCAAACTTGCTTCCAGGCGGGCACCTGAATCTCCTTCCAGCCGGGAACCTTTACCCAATGAGGCTTGTAAATCTATCGCACAATTTAAACACAGTTAGTACAGAAGATTTTTGATTAACTTTACGGTTATACCTTCTTCCAAGATGGATTCCAAATTTGCTTCTTGGCAGGATTCCAGATCTTCTTCCAGCCCTCCTTCCACGTGACTTTCTTCTTCCAATAGCCGGGATCGTGGTGTTCATGGTGCTCATGATGCTCGTGTATGTGCTCATGAATTTCATGACCGCCAAGGCCTATGTCAAGACCTAAACCAAAGCCGTGACCGATGCGCTTCTCCGCGACGGCATTTCCGCTCGCTTGGGACTCGGCAGCTTGTTGATCTCCGACAGCTTTGGCGTGGCTGCCAGCGATGGCAACAGAGAGGGCGCCGAGAAAACCCAACTGAAGTGAAGTAAATTGAGGTAAGTTAAAGTGTTAGTCAACAGCAAAACAAAAGACTTAGGCAACGAACGCGCGCCCGTTTAGGGATCAACTCGAATTCGCAACGATTATGTTAATTAATTTAATATTCTTCATATGAAGCGTAAAAGGCAAAATCAGGTTTTAAACTGGGTCATCGCGTCGTCATCTCCCTCTGCTTGCCCCATTCTGTCTACCTGTCTGTGCACATACGTGTATTATTTTTGCAATGGGCGACGAGTCATTGACTGCTGTTGACTTCCAGACAAAAGTAAGAGTGAAATGTTACGTCAGTTGATATTTTTGTGAGGGATTGGAGTGTAAATATGGCAGATCAACATGATAATGCCTGACCTAGCTACAGGTCAAAGCCATTTGGGGGCATACACGATGTTTATTTTATTTTGCTTTGCTCTGGGCCTCTTTCTATACATGGTCAAAGGTGTCTCGGCATTATGCAAATCTCTCGCTTTGGATCCGTTTTGTTTAGGCGTTGGCGTTCCCAAAAACGCCTTTTGTTGTAAGTGTGTAAGGCTCTGTTTTAATTTGGAATATGGTATGCTTGGCGAGGTCAAAGTATTTGGCGTCAATTTGCTGTCATCTTTGGTCGGGGAATTTCATAAACTGATTTTAATCATTCAAATTCAATCCAATCAATTTGCGCTCAAATGTCAACTGGATGTCGATTATGAAATGGAAATTAGCGCCGGCAAAAAAATTATCTCATCGCTTGCACTGAGGGTGCTAATTGTGCTCAGGCACGCCTCACGACAGCGCAGTTAAAGTCGCAGTCGCAGTCGCAGTTAAAGTCGTAGTCGAAGTCTCAGTGGCAGTAAAGTCGCCTAAGTTACAGTTTCCGCGGCTGGTGGGCAGTGAAAGTGGCAGGTGAGGCCCATTCCGTCTGTGATCTTGCAGCGACTGGTTCGGCAGTCGTTGGATCATCGATCGTGAGGGAAAAGAGCTCAACTCCATTGCATTTCATGGACAAGCGCTAATGAAACCATCGCGTCGTCGTATTTGTGCGTTTTTAATTGTTGACAATGCGCCTCAAAGCGATCGAAAGGCAATGACAAAAATGAAAATAAAAATGGGAAAAAGGCTGCAAAACAGAGCCACAAAAGTCGTGCTGTTGACAATGCAAAACACCTGAAAAGTGTCCAACTGGGAAAATCGATTATGCCAATTGAATAGACAAACATATCCAAATAAAAATCATTTGTTTTTTTATAGTAGTGGGGTTTGTTTTGCCAAAAATTTGGAAAAACTTCACTTTGATTTTTAAATGCGGAGGAATCTATTTGATCATTTTCTATGCATCTATTATACATTATAGTCTATAGATTTTCTATGACAGTTTGGAATGAAAATGTATCGTTAGAAATGACAATCAAGTTAGTGTCATTTCTCAAAAAATATTATTTATATTGATATTAACATTTCTAAAGTATTTTTTTAATAACAGTTTTTAATGAAAATAGATTATAGGAAATGATAAATCTTTGAATTCATATTTTGTAGTTGAAAATAAAATAGACAGGCAACGTGCGAAATTGAATTACTTGGAAAATATTGTTGTGGATATAGTTATTATCAATTATTAAAAAAGACACCCATCTAACTCAAATTTTGTCAAATTATCATGGCTATAAAAAGCTCATGTCATGTAATACTTAATGGTTTAAGTGTGCCAAAAAATACGCACAAAGTGTAAAATTTCTTAGTTCACTTCGCACATTTCGCGCTGAAAGCCAAATATGTGATTTCTGAAGCATTTCGAATGTTTGTGAACTTCGTTTAATGTTTTTGAAATAGTCTCGTAAACAAATTAAACGCATCAAATTGCCATAAAGTCTTAAAATTGTATTCCATTAGTTCCATTTGGCTTGGCAGATCAAGCCAAAGACAATAATAATCGCACACGTATTTCACAAAGTTCACACTTGCTGACACTTGTTGCTGTTGCTGTTGTTGTTGTTGTTGTTGCTTGTAATTACCACAAAATGCCGCTGGATCCTCATGGCTCCGGCTGAACGTTGGCTGGCGGCTTTTGCGGGCCCTAGACCAAAAAGTGTAACACTAATTCACTTGTGCAGAGCAAATTGACTTTGCTTCTGGGGACCACCACTCGCTGGGTGGGCAACGCGCGCTCAACTCTTTTGGCCACTTTCGTGGATCAGACTGTCGCACCAAAGATTTGGGAGCCAGGTTAAATAGACGGCGCACAGGTGCCGCGACAGAGACAGAGGCAGAGGCAGAGCCAACGCAGCCGGCGCCAAGAAACGAAAACGAATTGGAAATGAGAGCGAGAGCATGGCGAAAAACGAAAACGAAACGAAACGAAATGAGAGCGCGACGACGCAGAAGCCGAAGACCTTGAATTCTGATAACGGTTTTGTGTGTAAACAATGACACAGCGAGCTTTCGGCTGCAAAAGCTCAACTCAGCTCAACTCGCGCTCTCAGCTCGAGCTGAGCTCAGCTTGGGCCGGTATTGTCTCTTTTGTTTTGTGGTGCGCATTCGCGTCTGTTTGGGGCGACGTGACTGACTGAGGCGACGAGGAGGAGCTGCAGGTGCTGCTGCTCCAAATGTTGTAATCACTGTCGGGCATATGGCAATAAATGTTATAAATCTTAATAAAAAACAATACCAAAACGACAACAACCACATTGGCGCAATGCAAATTAATAGCACGAAATGGGAAAACAACGATTTGTATGGAAACGCCTGGATTGCGTCTTCATCATTCGTATATCGTTGAATTTGCTGCTTTTTTTGGATTGTTGGACTCTTTCTCGGTCTGTTGGGGTTTTTGATTTTATGTGCTGCGTTTTGGGAATTCTTGTTCAATAAAGACAACAACAAAGTGAAGGCCGTCACGTTCGTGAGGCGCCTCGTGTGGCTGGCACTGGAATCAGGGACTGCGTAGAGCAGAGTAGGCGCTGCAATCAATTAGTGGTATTTAATTTGTAATTTGTAAGCCAAAGTTGGGGCTATAATTCGGTTAAGGGCAGTCGCTGGTGTTGCGTGCCAAATACGATCTAACAAACTGCCAGTCCACAACGTCCCCCACGTTGTCCACATTGTCCACATTGTCTAGCGCTTGCATTTTTGCATGTGCAACAATGTGGCAACAGTTGGCCACGTCAAAGAGTTGGGTTCAGTTTGTTGTGTCTGGCTCGATTTATTTCCTGCATCTCTGCGCGCGCATACTTCAAAAGTCTGAAAACATGCGGAATTCCATTCAAGTTGCGCTCTTTAAATGGTTCGCTTCATTTTCAAAGCCAAATTAATTGCATGTTGATTTAGTTTTTCACAATTCCCTCGGTTTCTTATGAATGAGCAGAGATTTTGCCCAAGTTCCAGCCTTCGCATGCGTGCCCCGCCATTATTCAGTTGCATGTACATATATGTATATATATATATATACGTTTGTGTGTGTGTCTTTGCTTAGTGGGCAGCTCATGGTCAAAACAAAACCAGTAAATGATGTAACAATATAAATGTGAAACATGGCAGTTTAATTGCCTGCTAATTTCGATATTCAATTATATATTTGATTTGTTACTTTTATAGAAAGTTTCCTGCTATGGCTATTATTATGTTGCAGAGATAATAAATCACGTTTATTATCACTTTCCATCTGCCTGATCTAGAGCTTCCTTTAATAACCATAAACCTAACTCAGTTAACGTTGTTAATGCGTCTAGCGTCTGGCGTCAACCAGTTGGGCCATAAGGAAGTGCCAGCAGCATCAACGGACAAGATTCGCACCAAATGGCAAACTAAACACATATTAATATTCATCAAGCCAAGATAAATAAAAACCCCTGGAGCGCACCAGGAAGTGAGCACAGACAAAAGCCGCTGCGGCTGGAACTGGAATTGGAACTCGCACTCGAACTGGATCTGACTCGGGATTGTGGTGCAAATGAAATGCGTAACGATGGTCAAGAGGCAGCGGCAGCGGCCGAAGACTTGCTAAGCCCATGGCCACGGGCTCCTGGCTTCCTTGTGGCCTGTCTGCTCATATTCAATGGCTGGCTTCCTTTTGTGGCTCAAAGTCAATGGAGAACCGACTTGGCAGACGCCAAGTGAAGTGTTATGGCAGGCCAGGCAAACGCATTACGTTGACGATCGTTGGATAGCGTTGTCGTTGTCGTTGCCAGCAGCCGTTGAACCACTTTTACTTTTCAGCTCACACCAAAATCCAAAATCCAGATCGTGTGCTGGCGATTTGTTTATCGTTTGTTGTTTTTATTTTTTGTTTGTTTTGTATGTTTTTTCTGCCATATTTGTATTGGCCACTGGTTCGCTTAATCGTGGCAGTAATCAGTCAATGTGTTAAGTGTTTAAGGGTGTGCAAGTGTGCGTGTGTGTGTGTATGCAATGTGTGTAATTGCAATTGGTTCCGGCATGAAAATTGGAGCAGCTTTATGGCATGCACTTCCTGCACCACTCCCGATTTGAATAGCCAAAAGATTGCAGAGATTTGCCAATCACCGAAAAATGTCACGCCCACGCATGGGCAAACAGCAGCAAATTTATTGGCCCGGACAAGGGGCAGTTGAGTGTGGAAACCGCGGCAAATTGTTTTACATATGTGAACGACTTTTAAGGCAATTGCAGTTGAGCCTTTTGCCTGCGTTGGAGCCTTTTACTTCCGATTGATTTGTGGCTTCCTGTTTGGCCGCATTTTATGGCTGCCGCATTTTGGGCCGCCTTCGATGAAGCTGGCCGAACCACTTTGTGTTACGCTTGCAGACAGTTGACAACTCCAAAGTCGCACGCACCAAAAGGCAATCGGGATCTCGCTGTCGCTGTTGCGTTGTACTTTTATGGCGTTGTCGATGTGCTTTGGGCATTTTAATTGCACGCCCGTCTCGCCCACTTCGCCTGCAGCTGCAACTTGCCACCGTTGCAACAGCATCGCTTTTGAACTTCCCTGAAAGTGCAAGCAGTTGCAACAGCATTCGAGCGTTCAAGGTCGAGCAAATGCAATTTCAGCTCGACACCAATTTTCAAAAGGGAACGACAACAAAAGACTTAAGACACGAACCTGCCCGTCATATGTACAATTGAATTGCGTTAGAAATTTCGAGTCACGTTGCGTCCACAACAAAGACAACTGCATGAATTATGTCTTTATGGCAGCATTATTACTATGGGCCCCAGTGACTGCTGCAACAACATTTGCATGACACTCGCATCGGCAACGCCAAACGCCGATGAGGGCTCACACCTCATTTGACAAGAAAATAAATTTAACGAGTAGTCAAATGAGACGCACGGGCGCCAATGGTAAACGGAAATGCAACAGCGCTACTTATGAGTGTAACTGTGCGTGTGTGTGTGTGTGGGTAACCTGTCAGAGCGGGCTAATAAAACTGGTTCTTTTGGCGTTCGTTGACCGTTTGGCAATATCTGTCTCCCACTTTGGTGCATTGCGCAATCGTTTATGGCCATGACGTTGTGCAGCTCGAACTGCCAGAGCAACTAGGAAATCGCAATCAGTCCGAACTCCTTCTTGCCAGTCATGCGGGTTCTTCAAAGCCCCTCACTCAAGCAACCATCAGCCATTTGGCATTTGGGTTAGTGAACAGCGTGCGGCGCAACTCATGCAAATTTGATGCGGAGTTAATTTTCAGGTATTTGCTCATTGGACTCATTGGGCGTAGCCAATCGCAAATAGGCACACTTTGCAAACACCCGCACCCACAACCACACACACACACACACTCACCCACACTCATCAGGTAGTGCTAATCACACGTATGCATCTTTAAGTTGGAAAAGCCAAGCAATCGCATTTAGTTGGTCACTCAGTCAGACAGTTGCAGTCACGCTCACAAACAGTCTGCTGGCACATGCAAAGGCAAATGCAAAGCAACAGCAACTGCAATTGCAACAAAAAAAAAACTGATTGCATAATTGCATTGTTGAATTTGATGAAGAGCCATGCGGACAATGCAGGCGCCTGCTCAAATATTTGTTTCCGCTCAATTTCAAAGTTTAACGAACCACACAATGCTAAGTGCAAAATGATTGAGCGTCGCGGGTCAAATGGCGGCAATATCAATGCCAATAACTGCATTTCAGTTTGTTGTCTAAGTCTTTTAATTATGCAATGAAGCTGGCTGATTTTACAGCTCTGAGGCGCTGACCACCTGCAGAGTCGCTGTTTTCATCGTATCAATCAGCTTTTAACTGCTCAAAATATGCAGCATACTTTTAGGGGCAACTTATTAATCAAGTCGCGCTTGCTATTCCTCTAGATGGCGCTAGCTTGCAGCTGAGCTTCCAAAACTTGACCACAGCTTGCGCCACTTAAATTTAAATTCACTTTTGCTTTGAATTATATTATTAGCATACAGAATTCCTGATATGCACTTAATTAATTAATCTAATCAAATATGGGTTCACCCGCTTGCTTTGATAACTTTGCAGTAGGTCAAGTGGTAACTTAAGGCTGCAAGTTTTGTGATCTTAAGTGCGTCTCGTTGCTGATGAATAACAAAATATTGTTGCGCCTAATATTGTCGTTGCAAACAAAATGCTGTTGGAAACTTGCTTTTGGGATTAGAACGAGAATGTTAATAAGTACTTGCGCTTAAGTACATAGTACTTGGTTAGCCAAGTTAGCCTAAAATATGTCAACAATTTGCGGTCGCTGACTTTACACAACTCGATGGCGAAATTAATTTGTCAAACGCTGAGAAATAATGAAAAAATGTGCAGCATTAAATGTAAGTCCATCGTGGCAATTTATATATCAGTTACTCAGCGCTTAACGATGCTGAGAAAACACCTCGTAAAATGTAAAATTCGCAAATAAAAAAGAAAACAATTGCGCTTGCTTGGTCTAACAATTGCACATTGTCTCCCCCATAACCAAGTGCTGCATAACAAAAATTACAACATGCAAATATTGAAGAGACTAAAGAAAAGGAAAAAAAAACGAATCAGTCAAACGTTTAAACGTCAAGCCGAATGCTGGCCACTGCAGCAGAAGGATGACAGAGGGGGAGTAGAAGGGGAGGCTGCATGACAAAGCTGGCGTCACATATTGGCCATTTAGCGTATCAGTCGCTGCGGCTGAGAGTCGGCCAACTGCTAACTGGTTAATAATAATGCAGCTCGAGGAAGTCGTAAACTGCAATTGCGTTGAAGCGCTGTAATAAATTCAGTCGCCGCAACGAATTCCATTCAGCGGCGAGCGAGAAATAGAGAGATAAAAATAATATAAAGACAGTCGCCCCATTTTAAATGCAGCAAACAAACAATTGATTGACAACAAATTCAATTTGCATATGATGAATGAAAACGGCAAACGAGTTGAATACAGCAGCTGGCCCAATTTGTGAGCCAAATTGGCATCAACTGCCAAACTGGTCTGACTTAGATTCTGCATACAGTCGATGGTCGCGTGACCAAACAAGTTTGTGGCCTAAGTCTTTTGTTTTTGTTGCCGCAAAAACGCCCACTGATTGAAACTTGGCTGTGGCTATGGCTATGGCTGAAAGCGTTGGCTATTAATAGCAACTGCAATAACAACCATAACCGTAAGTACGAGTTGACAACGCAATTGCTGCCTGCCTCTGAATTAGTGGTCCGAAGTTGCCACATTTCGCCTGTGTCACGGCTTGATTGTGCCTGTTGCATGCATGCTCATGCTACGATTACCTCACTTCATGTTTCGCTGTCGCCGTCGCCGTCGTTGTCGCAGTCGCGCCTGCTTCTTGTGGTGCAACTGGGGGACGACCTTGCCGCTGCTGGCTTAATGACAAATGTGCCACAAGAGGCTGCCGCTTGGCTGCTCCAGTTCTGTTTGCACACTCTCGCTGTGAACCAATGACCCACATGCAGACGCCGGCAACTTGGGCGCGGCACAGATCAAGGCGTCAACTTCATCTGCAGCTGATGCGTGCAACAACCTCAGCGCTCTCGGTAGTCAACACTGCTGTTGCCATTTCACGCTTGGCAACCGACAACAGCGGGGCAGCAACATCGCCACCTCACGTGCCTCTTGCTGTGCCTCGACTTCGCTTTTTGTTTTTTTTGTTTGTGTCTCAGTGTTGGTGTTGTTGCGGCTTGCTGGTTGAGGAGCTTGCGGCTTGTTGTCTTGAACCTGAGCAACGCTTTGTTGTGCCTCGAAATAAATATAAATAAATAAATATTTCAGGCGTGCTTTTTGTGTGTGTAAACAAAAGATTTATTACAATAACCATTTCTCGCTCTTTATTATAACATATTTTAATTTTGGTTTTTCTCTCTTGTTTTTGTTTTTTGTTTTTTGTTGTATACAGCAAATTTATTTTTATTACTTTTTTTCAATTTACGTTTCGAGCCGTTCGTTTGTTTTGTCTCAGCTGTTGTTGTTGTTGTTGTTGCTGGTGTTGCTGGTGTTTGTCTTGTTTGTTGCTTGTGCAATGTGTGTGGCTGCTGCAACAATTAAAACAACAACAGTCCGCTGCGTCTTGCTTCACTTGTGCGTAGAGTGTTGTTGTTGCTTTTGTTGTTGTTGTTGTCTCGCTGCTATTGTTTTGCTTTACCGTAAATGTTGTTGCTGTTGTTGTTACTATTAAAATTTGAATTCGACTTGACAGTTGTCTCTCTGCATTACATAAAATGGCTGAGAGGCTGCGCGCGCAATTCGCCACTTCATTTTGATCGGTTGCCCATCAACAAAAGCAGCAAGAAAACATATTACGCATACGCCGCGTGCTGCCAGCAGCGAGATGCGTTGGCGATGCTGTTGAGAGATTAGCTGTATTAACTGGACACTGACTCATTACCCATCTGAACAGCGGGTACTCGACTTAAGGCCTAAGCTCGGCAAACACTCGAGACAAAACGAATAAAGCAACAAGCAGCTTGATTGCGTTGCGAGGTAACGAGTCTTTGTGCAACAACAACGATTAAAACAAAGACATTTACCATTAACCATTTACCATCTGCCATTTTGTTGTGAGCAGCAGACAAAAGAAAAGCCTAATGCCCGAAAATGAATTTTACATTTTATAATGCAACCCACTACGCACAATGCAACGCGAAGAGTTTTCAATGCTTGTCGTTTTGACTTATGGAAATTGATTTGAAAAACTTGACCTCTTCTGATAATGTGTTGATCTTGATAGGGTTCGATGAGGCTGCAAGGCCTCGCACACGATTGTCATTGACTTAATTAGGTGTCAACTTGTGCTTGTTTTCCTTTATAATTGCTGATAAGTTGCTTAGGATGTCAAATTGGAATCGCAACTCCAAAATAGTCCATTTGTTATTTCAAAACAAGTCTGTGGCAATTCATTATGCCGCTCAATGCTAGCCTCGTATTGTGAAATATTCGCCAAAAGAGCCTTCAAGTATGTTTTACTTTGATGAGGGGGAGTTATTAGCCAATAGCCACGCCCACCCATCAATAAAAGGTGCGCAAAAGTTGTATGTAGCTGAAACATCATTAAGAAAACTCTCTCGCTTGAACTCGAATTCGAACTTTTGGCTAGTTACCTCATGCGGCAAATGTCCAGTTTGTGCTGCCACAAGTTGCTTCCTCGGCGGCTGTTGCCGCTGGCTGCATGCAACGGAGCCGGCGACAGTGCCACAGTTTGGCACACAGACACAGAGAGTCAATTAAAACAGCATGTTGCAACAAGCGGCGACCGAGTGACTTGGACTTGTGTTGCATGCTGCTGCACTGCGCCCTCGCCTTCTAACCCTATGCTGCAGCTGCATTCAACTTCAACTTGAACAGGAAGTGAGGCGTTATTGTTATTGTGGCTGTTGTTGCTGCTGTTGCTGTTGCTTATCTGGCCGCGATGCTTCCTTGAGATTTATTTGGCATCTGCATCGGATGCCAAGTTGCCGCTATTGCCGTTGCAGAGTTGCAAGAGTTGCGATCGCATCGCATCGCATCGGCAAGTTCATATGCTGCGCTCTTGGCTATTGGCCTACCCTGAAGATGATGCTGCCCGTCTGATTGTTGCAGCAATCGTGTAACAACAACTTGCCCCCAGCCGACATCGCTTTTTTCGACAGTTTCAGTTTTTTTTTTTGGCGAGTTGTGTATTGTGGCAAGGTTGGCGGGGCATTTGGCAGCTTATCTAACTGCAACTTCCGTGTGTCACGATGCCTGCAACTTTATGAGTTGCATCTTCAGCCTAATGGCCATCTAATACCAAACTGGGAATGGAAATGGCAATGGTAATGGGAATGTGAATGGCAATGAAGCTGTTGCGCAATCGATGCGACGGCGACGGCGGCCAATGAAAGTAAAAGGAGTGTACTTGAAACAGCACTTGATCACATCATCTTCATCTTCACCTGCGTCATCATCATCTTCATCATCATCAGCATCATCATCAACATGTCCATGGGTGGCATCCCAGACAGCCTCCGGTGCAGAAATACTGGCACTCGTTGTGATATATTCATGTTGCGGATTCGTAATTAAAAATGAATTTTAATGCGTGTTTTTAATGTTTTAAATTTTTTTTATTTCATTTTTTTCTTACTTGTTTTGTTTGAAATTTTGTACAATTGTTTATGATTATGTTTTTTATGGTCTGTGTTTAGGTACATACATATTTACAACATACATATTTAACGCACAATTTTCACTTGTTTTCGCTTCTGTTTGTTGTAGTTTTTGAGCTTCATTCTTCATTGAAGTTGAATTTCAATGGCGAATCCAAAAGGCCAATTAATAAATGGTTTCATGGAGTATGAAATGTTCATAACTTAGAGACAAACGCGCGCATGACTAATTTGTACACTTAAGATACAGATAAAGATACAGATACGAGAGAAAGAGTCGCAGGGCGAGACAGCGAGAGGTAGAAAGAGAGCGAAACGGAAGCGGAGTTTGTATACAAAATGCATTCGAGGGATGGAGGATGGAGGATGGATGATGATTTAAGTATTAACAATTCGAGAATGGTTTGGACGTGGACTTGGGGTGGTCTGGAGCCAAGGGCAGTTATCAGATAATATCAGTGCTGTCGCATAGTTTGCGATGTGTTAGCCCTCGTTTTCCGGGGGTTTGGGGGACTGGGGACTCGGAAGAGCTGTAGCGGTTATGCTGTTTAGTCCCAGCCATGTCCGTGGCCATGGCTAATTGGCACCCAGACCTTCTCCCACACTGGCTTCCAGACCTTCTTCCATTCCTGGACCTTGACCTCCTTCCAGACGGGCACCTGCACCGATTGCCACTCGTCCTTCCACGCCTGCTTCTTCTCGGTGGCCCAGACTTGCTTCTTCTCGGTACGCCAGATCTGCACCTTCTCCTCGACCCACGTTTCGCGCTTCTCCTTGATCCAGATCTGCTTCTTCGATGGCTTCCACACCTGAATCCATTCGTCCTTCCACTCCAGCTTTTTGTCCTGCTTCCACTCTTGCACCTTCTCCGTCTTCCACTCCTGCACCTTTTCGGTGCGCCATTCCTGCTTCTTCTCTGTGCGCCACTCCTGCTTCTTCTCTGTGCGCCAGATCTTCTTCCACACTGGCTTCCACACTAGCTTCTTGCGCCACAGATCGTGACTGGTGTACTCCCAACCCTCGTGATCCTTGCCCAAGAACTTCTCGCCAGGGATGCCCATTTTGACCTGTGCACGAGATGCCAATTACATCGAATTCCGACTAAAGATTGTTTTGGTTGCTTACCCATTGTGGCTCAAACATTTGCTTCCAGTCAGCGACTTGCACTTCCTTCCACACTGGCACCTGGATCTCCTTCCAGAAGGGCACTTGGATTTCCTTCCACACGGGCACCTTGATCTCCTTCCACACAGCGACCTTGGTGGGCACCCAAATGGGTTTCGTTATCTTCTTCCAATCGGGCACTTTGATGTCCTTCCAGGCGGGCACTTCGCGTTCCTCGATCTTCGGTTTCTTCACGATCTTCCAGTCGGGCACTTGCTCCTCCTTCCAGACTGGCACCTGCACCTCCTTCCATATGGGCACCGAAACCTTTTTCCACTTCGTTTCCCATGCCTCCTTTTTAATGGTTTTCCAGACCTGCACCCAATCCTCCTTCCAGGTTAGCTTCTTCTTCCACACACCCTCCGGCGGATGTGCGTAGGCTAAGCTAAGGATTAGCGCGCAGCTGGCGCTGAGTAGCTGTGAACACGCAGCAGAGAATCAATCGATTAGAAAAGCCAAGGCACTACTTTTAATTGCACTTCACATTAAATTATAACACATTTATTTGCTAGGTATTTTAGATATTTGTTTCACAGTTCTTTTGTAGCAGGATATTTGGTATTTTTGTTGCTATTTAGATGCACGACACTAACCAATAAACTGAGGGATCTCATGCTTGGAATCCCTGTACCACCAACAGCGCGTCAAAACAAAAGAGCTGAAATGTGCCTCCGATGAGGTCTTCTATGAACACTATTCGCATTTCCCTACATGCACATCTATTTATATTTTGAATGAGACGCGCCAAAAAGAAACGCAGCGACGCGACGGCGACGTCGACAGCGACAGCGACTGCGACAGCAACAACAACAATTTTGGCTAGGCTGAAAAAACAGCAGCAGCAGCAACTCTCTCAGACTCAGACTCAGAGTTACAGCCTCAGCTTTGGTCGCGGCTCAGAGCGTTCGCTTTGTCGCCCAATGTGCAAAATGCACGCAACAGGCGACGTCGCCGTCGCTGCCGCTGCTGCTGTCGACGCCGACTGCGCGGCTGGCGTCACTGAAAGCGAAAAGCGGACGAAAGAGAGTGAGAGTAAAAAACAATGCTCAGCGGCTGAAGCGTTGGCGCTTCGGCTCTTGGGTTTCTTGCTGACGGATGGTCTCGACTTGGACAGACGATGACTGCTCGGATTTTCCCAAGGTAAAGCAGTCGCTGCTCCGGCTTCGCAGCAGCGCAATCTTTAAACCATTTTGGACTCTGAAGTGCGCGCGTTGGCCACAAGTGAAACTGGCCGAGAGCTAGAATGTGTCGACAAAGACTCAAAGCATAATTATGTTGTACAAGCAGTTAATTGGCCGCGGGCCGTTGGCTATATTCAATAAGGTCAGTTGGGCACTATGGACATCGCGTGGGCGTCGCTGGCTGCTCCAATAAAGTGCTTAATCGTCTACGTGCGTGCATTTCAGATGACATGTTTAACTTGGCCGATCGGCGTCGAACTTGAGTGACAAACAATTAGCACAAATCGATGTTGGCCTGCAATTTGCCAAACACTGCAAAGGCATTTTGTGTAAACAATTAACGACCTTCGCAACGGGACGCAGCATGAAGACGTAAACTTATGACGAAGGCAACAATAATAGCAACAATAACGAACACTCAGCTCAGCTCAGCTCGGCTCGGCTATGCGCCATGCTTCAGTGGCGCTGGGGGCCAACGTCGGGGGTCTAACACCACTAAATGGCATTTAACAATGTTTTAGCGTGGTAATAAGGTGTGCGTTTTATGACGGACCCCCAAATGTCCATTATATAGTTTAATAAATGCGCAATTAACACTTTTTTGGCCAAGAAGTCGCTTGACTAACATACGTGTCGATTGGCCGATCTGCGATCACAGATAATTGTTGCATTTCTGCATTGCACCACTGTGCACAGGTTACATCACAACGCAGACAGGAGTTGCATGAAATTGCAGTTGCGGCCTTCAATGCACCCAAAAAGAAAAGAAGACAACACAAGAAACAGACAAAGGCAACGACAACACGAACAACAACAACCGACCGACCAACCGACCGACAACGACCATAACGACAACTCCAATTTACAAAATGAAACTTGAAATTAGGTAAAAAAGACACACAGGAAAATGAAACAGAAAATAATGAAGAATGTGCAGCGTCAGGCACAATAAAAGCCAAAGCTTAACTGGCTGCTCACAACCCGGCTCAAAGCAGGCTTTTGGCCAGGCTAAGGCATGTGCAGTGGGTCCACTTGACTTGGTTTTGTTTCGCTTGCAAGTCCCACAAATGAAATGCGAAATGAAAATGAAATTGAAATTCCTGCAACGTGCACGACGATTGACAACACTAACAACAACCACGACAACAACAACAACTCGTTGTGGTTCAAGTTTTGCTTTTGGTTTTTGATTGCTGATATTTGGTTTCGGTTTCTGTTTCAGTTTCGTTTTCAGAAGATGTTGTGCACTGCATGAATGAGATGCAGCTCCAGGCGCCTTAAACACCTTTCGCCGTTCGGCAGAGAGACGGAGACTGAGATGGAGACGGAGATGGAGATGGAGTTGGAGACGAAGACAGAGGCTGGCATCCCTGTCGATTGCATAATTTACTGCATCTCTTCATTGATCTCGACGTTTATTTGGGTTATGCACGGTTATGGTTTGGCATATGAAGTGGAACGAGTTTCTTAATGACAACGTGCAGACCTGCAGCATGTTGAAGGATTGCCGTTGCCTTGGACAAAGCCATTCCATCGCAGTGGCAGTCGCAATATTTGCCATTAGTAGTCAAACAAATTGTCAATTGCGTAGTGACATTTATTGAAATCACTTTGTTAAATGAGCATTGCTGCAATTCAATTGACAGCCGAAATCGCATCGAATGCGTATACTTAATCCCATAACGTATACGGCGGGTTGTTGCATGTTGCAGCTAATTGCATTCCATTCAAAATTTAATTAATTTAAATTTGAATGAAACTGTTAAATGCATGCATATACCAAATTATCTAGAGTCGAAGGAGTACACAACAAAAATTAAATTATTAAAATATTTATATACAATCTTATATCTTATATAAAAGTGGAAGTATTTAATATATATTTATTTATGTAGTTTTATTTATTATTTTTACATTATTTGCATTTAATGAAATCGATGGGAGAAGTAGTTTTTATTTTTTGTAACAAACATTTTTACAGAACTCAATTGATAACAAATTAATATTTAGTGCATAATAATAATCACGAATTTAATAATATTTAGGATTCACCCTCGCGCCGACAATCTTTTATTTTATTTGTAACAAAGATTTTTCATAGAAGTAATTTGAAAATAAATTAATATTAAGGGAATCATAAAACTCTTGTATTAAATAATATTTAACCTCGAGCCGACAATCTTGTATTGTATATAAAATAAAAGCCTATTAAGTTGCTCTTATCTATACAACTTAAGTAATATGTAAACTGCACAGATAAAACAATTTTTGAATATGAAAATTAATACGTCAATTTGAATTAATTAATCAACTTCATGTAACACTGATTATTCGCACTCACAAATCTGCATTAGTTATAATTAATTAAATTGTAAATGATTTGCATATTAAGTGATTAGTCAAAGCGCTCAGCTAAATTGTGTTAATGCGCATAAATTAAATCACTCTTAGTTTAAATTAAAAACATATTTGTGAGCCAGCGAAACGCGAACACTTGCACTTGCCCAACTAATGGGATTTGCCCTGGAATGCAACAATAAAAAGAAGAAAAAACAATAACAATAACAGCACAAGTAGCGCATGCTTAACACACTTTTTGGCCTTCAATCAGAGACCATTAACGGACACTAATCCCAATGTGTCCGCAATGCTCAGCTGTAATCCCTCACCTCTAGTTGCTCTCTTTCTGCCTTCCTGCATCGTCATTGTCAGTGGGTAAGCACATTTGACATATTGGTGCTGTAATTGCTTATTGCTTTGACTCGGCTTGGCTCGCGGCGAATTTTGTTGCTCCGATTCGTTACGTGGTCGCGCATCAGCATCCAGTGTTCACTCTTCAGTGGCCAGTCTCCTGTCTGCTCGCCCAGTTGAACAGGTGTTTCGGCTCAAGTGTTGACGGTAATGTTATTGTTACCACTCTTACAGTTGACCCACATAGAGCGTAAATGAAATTACAGCTGATTGCAGCGTACCCAAAATTGATTTCTTGCCCCGCTCGTCCAGTTGCATCATCGGCTGGCTGGCAGTGGTTGTGAGCAGCTTCATTGTTCCAGACGAAGTGCAGTCAATTAGTTGACTCGTTTTGTCAGCGCAATTGCAATTAAACGTAGCATTAATTGCTCACGCCAAAAGTTGGAGTCGAAGTCGGAGCTGGAAGAAGCTAACGCCACAGGTGGCCGCGAAGTGAAGCTTGGCCAACAACTCACATGATTTGGATGTTGTGGTCGAGTGGTGAACGAAATCGAAATCCGAATAAGATCTTCAGAAAGGTGCGTTGCAGCCAAGGTCGCCCGGACGACAACGAAGCAGTTTAACAGCATGTTATACCGATCATCGTACACTTGTACAACATTACAGGTAGAAAACTACAGGTAGAAGAAGAGACGGGCAAGATTTAAGCGACTTATGGATGTTGCAATCCAGTTTGATTGTGGGAATCTTCGTGGCAATAAATAAATGCAAACCAGAAGATGGCTTAGCCGATTGGCAAACTTTGAGGCGTTGTCCTTTGGCCACAACAACAATAACGAAATATGTGTAACTGCCACAGTGGCCAGTTGGCCACAAAACCGGCTCAGTCTGCCCCACAGGCTCGGCTGAAGCGTCGCATTGCTGCCGCGATTGCGCAACTGGCCAAAGTAAACGAAGCCAAGCCAACTAAAGTCAACTCAGAGGCATTTATTCGCACTGTCAGAGGTCTCACATTCCAATTTGCGTAGTGTCGACTGCTTCTCCTGGTCAGCTGCTGCTTCGGCTGCAGCTGCCAACGGCAATTGCCATTGCAGATTTCCTCATGTGTAAGCCGCTCAGCGATGAAGACACCTGAAACCAGGTTGCAGCTATAATATTTAATAGCCAGCCAGCGCTGACAAATATTGTTAATTGAAACTGCATTTGCGCATTTCTTATTGCCAATAGACGCCCACCAGGTCCATGTTGGTCAGGCTCCCTCAGTCCAAGCGGAAGTATCGATGCCATCTTCCTGTAACCAGACTCACAATTGCCCATTACGCAATCCGAGTGGGCCGTGACTAGCACACACACTCACACACACACATACACACGACAGGTGTAGATGCAGGTGAAGATGCAACCGTGTTACGAGTTGCGTCACACTTTCCAAGACTTTCACAAGCAGCGCGTGGCCAACTGCTAAATAGTAAGTACACCCAAAGAAAATTGAGCGTGAAACTATTTCAAAGCTACTGGCTTCTTAATTCAGAGCTGAGACAAATTGGAGTCCCAATGAAAATCAGCTTAAATCCAGATGAACGATGAGATCGTAACATTTTGTAAGACTCGAGCAATAATAATATAGAATACATTACAATAAAATAAAAATAAATATTTTTTCACTTATTGTGAACTTTCTGAGTGACTGACAATAATCAATTGAAGAATCTCATTTTATATTAATTTACTAATTTTAATAAAATGTTATGTTTGAAATCTCGACTTCCTGACAATATAAAACTATAATTTTAGTAATATATAATTTTGTATTTATTAGTCGATTCGAAAAGTTACTTAATTTATTTTATTAAAATAATGTAATAAATAATTACTTTTTTTAAATAAACATATAGATCACATGTTGTTTGTTATGTTTTGTTTGGCCTTTGGCTTTAGTAACAAAATTAACTTATATTCAGAAGGCGATTCAAAACATTTTCTTAATTAATTGTTTCTCTAATATAAAATAAAACTAAATTGCGAATTTATTGTGTTTAATTAACCGAATGAACTGTCGACTGAATGACGTTAAAAATTCATAAAAATTAGTATGTTTTTGATGATTTTTCAACTTAATTTCTATTAACTGTTTGTAGATTAAATGAATTTCTTTTGAGCAACTTAACTCTGCCACTAAATTATATAAATCTCTATCATGTTAAATAATTCTCAATTTTATTTAGCATGTGCTGAGAAATTTGTTGCACTGTACTGGGCTTGATTGATTGGCTGATTGAGTGCCTATCGTAGCACTTAGTTAGCAAGAGCATAATCAGCAGTAGCAATGGCAACGTCATCATCGGCTTCCATGCAAATGAAGCTACCGAGTATTTTATGTGCGTGCGAATCTCCTCCGTCGGCGCTTTATGAAAGCAACAACGGCACCAACAGCAGCAGGGCAGCAACATAAGCAGCAGCAGCAGCAGAGGCAGCAGCAGCAACAAACACAAAAACCATAATAACAAAAGCAACAGCAACATGAAGAGCGGCAGCGTCGACAACCTGTGCGGTTTTGCTCATTAACACGTATGTTAATTCATCGAGTTGTTGTTGTTGTTGAATTTTAATGTCATTTATTCACGAGTAGTTTGCAGTTTGAGTGTTGCCTTTGCAGTTGCTGTTGCAGTTGCTGCGGCTGTTGCAACTGCGGCATTTGCATTGCATTTTGTCATGTACTTTTTGTACAATTTTAAAGCGTTTCTCTGCCTGCTTCTGTTCCGCTTGTTGTGGCATCCACCATCCACCAGCCACTAACCACCACCTCCGAGAAGAAGGCGTGTTGCCCAGGCACAGTGGTGAGGCACTTAAAACAACTACCATCGCATGGAAGGTCTCTGCATACAGACCGCAGACCGACATTTCCCGCGCAGTTTTCCACGCCAATTAGCTTACATTCCCATAAGATCTTTTATGTAATGGCCACAAGATCTGGCGCTGACTTTCATGACCAGGCGAATTACTTTTTAAGTGGTTCGAGACGGTTTCGTAGCACAGTTGACTGCGATTTCATTCAGTTTTAGTTTAGTTGTAGTGCAAAATTGTCAATGTCTTTAAATTCGTTAAACAAAAGAGGTGCCAAATCTGTGCACTCCTGATAATTTTGTTAACAAATTACAATATAATTAATATACAAAAATGTGACGAAGTTTTAGTTGTTGTAAGTTTTAAATGAGTGAAATATTTTAAAGGAAAATAAATCACAAAATAAAATATTTAAGTTAAAAGAAAAGATAGAAGTGGAATAAATGTCTATTTACATTTGTTGAAATTTAAATTAAGAATATATTTCCTGAAATTATTTATTTATTTATTTAATAAAATTAACAACAATAAAGGAAATTTATTTAAATTAAAGTTAGCTAAATACATATTATCCTGATGGCATAAAATGTAATTATTCCCTCTAATCCAACACACTGTGTCGGGGAATCCCCTCTGCGATTGTCTTCTGTATTTTACAAGCTGTATTTTGGGCGATGGCACACAAAAAAATGTATGTTTTCTGTGCTTTGTTTGCTCAACCATTTTTTGTATTTTTTTCCTACTCTGCTCATTTGCCACACATTGACAGGCAGTGACAACAATAATGCCAACAAGGAAGTTGGAAGCGCATCTTCCACGCGCGACCAATTATGACAAACGGCAACAGCTCTCGCCCTCTGACGACTGTTAGTCATGTTGCATGTCACGAAGCACGAGGAACTGAGCACCCAGTTTTAAATTATTGCAACACCTGCAACAAGTGCCTGCGGCTCGCTTTCCCGACTTCGACAACGACAACGACAACGACTTCGACTTTGGCTTCGACATTGTCATTGTCGCTGCCAAAATAGACGACGCAACAATGTAACTGGAACACAAAGCCAAAAGCTTTGAGGGTGAGAAGAGGGGCTGGTGCAATGAATTTATGTTTATGACTTTGCTTAAACTACGCTTTTGGTTTTTATGATGCCCTGTTGCTGCAATTCTTAGCGTATTTATCGCGTATACGCCCCCGTTTCCCAGCTACGCATCGGCGCGATGATGTCTCGAGTTGACCCAGTGGACGTTGCTCCTGCTAAACACCCCGAAGGCCGATCGGAGCAATCTGAAAGCCGGGTGACATAATAGAGCTAATAATGAGCGCAATTTGGCAAAGGCCACCAATGCGGGGCATCGATTTAAGTGCTTTATATTGCTCGTATTTCGCATTGGCAAATTACGCGATGCGATGCCATCGAATGCGATGCGATGCGATGCGATGGATTGTTTGTGATTTTGATTAAATGGCACAGCACGAGTCTCACGTTTACGTGATCTGCGTTGAAGCGATGGACACGCCCCCACTCTTTTATTTGTGCCTCTTTTACCATATTCGTAGAGACAGACTGTCGCAATGGGCTCCTCAAAGATAGCAACGTCATGGTATAAATTGAATTACATTTGGGTCAACATCAATTTAATAATAATAACAACAATCAAACCACTAGCAATCTGATAAAATCATCGCTGTTGAGTTTCAAGGAATAGACAAAATTTTTGGATGTTGCTCATATATTATTTTTGTGATAATTATGAAATAGGCGCTATTAACGCCATTGCTATCGCGAACATCGCGACCTTTTGACTTTCAATTGCTGGCGCTAAGCGGTTTTACCTTAAGCTGAAGCCGAGCTGAGCTCATCTTGACGAAGGTGTCGATTAATTAGTTGTGGCCGATGCCGAAGACGCCGCTTTGAAGCCCCCCAAACGGCATTGAACTTCAAACCAAAACATTAGCCAGCTAATACCCAACATTTGGCTTGAAACAGATTTGATGGTTGGACGATGATTGAACGTGTTGATCAGTTGTAGATAATGCGGGACTTTTGACAGCCCACCCGCCGGAATACACAGAAAACACAGACAGAAATAGAGTGGTGATTGTATATCGCAGACTGCACATCGTAAACATCATTACAAATGGTACACGCAGCATTTTTCCTGGGGTCAAGATATGTGCACGATCATTGTTTACGAGCATGCCAGTCTCCTCTCCAGTTGCCAGTTGCCACCTGCGCGAGAAATCACTTCAGCATTTGTGTTACATAAGAAACAAAATAGCAAAAGTTCCACTTCCATCTCCAAGCAGCGGTCAGCTCTAGACTGAGTCTCATAACACGCAAACGAAACTCACACACACACGTACGCTCAGCGAACTTTTCATTTTCTTTTTCTAATAATTTTAATTTATTTATGCGTGTGAACCAAAGCAACTACCGCATTGGGCGACACTCATAAATCATCAAGTCTCGTTTTCATATACCCAAAAAAAAAAAAATAAAAGTGAAATTGTCATAAATAAGTAAGTAATAAAAAGTGCAGATGGATATTGGGTTTTTTATGACTCGACGTAATGCAAATAAAATATTGTTAGATAAATCAAATGCCAAATGGCTGCATTTATTGCAAGGTAATTTTAACAGCAGTAACTTTTCCATTTTTTTAAATTTAACGATCACTTGTTACTTCAGCAATTTTTCAACACTGTTAAGAAAGTCAGTAGCAGTCGTCTCGCTCATGCACATTAGAGATGGGTTGCCTACGATTAAGGCTACGTCTACGTGTAAAAGCGAGATGTCTGTAGTAGTTGCCTTACAGTTTTAAATGCATTGAAAAAGACGATCGGCGGTTATATTTTGAATTTATAGAGTTTGCAATTGCTTGCCAACGCACATTTATCAAGTCCAATGTAAATTAATTATTTGAAACAAATTGCAATTTTTAATTTACATTAATGTCTTTATTTATTTAATCATATTTACACTCACACACATTTGAACTTAAAAAACCGATTGATAGGTAAATACTAATGCTTGTTTTGTTTGACTTTTAATTGAAGTGTAATTACGTCTAGGCTGCAAATAATTTAAATAATTATTATTAAAATTAATGATTAGTGATCGTTTACATTGCATTAAACTATTCTCATACTCGTATCTCTGTGCTGCTTACAAGCTAAGTCTTCATGTTGCTGGAAAGCACGAAAACGCGTCTCAGCTGCAGTCTCCGATCCGAATGCCCAGGACTGCAGTGGAAAAGTGTTTTAGGCGTCTACTTAACTAAACTACGCGTAGATTGCATTATTTACAGGCTCAGTAAAGAACTAGGACAGGGCTCATAGATAGAGTGGGCAACTCCCTCACTTCATGTAGTAACTGCTGGGCGCACGACCCGAGGTGTAGGTGCTCATGGGTATGCCCTGCGGACCGGGTATATGATTGTTGCCCGACGAGTGCGTCACCGACTGATTCTGCGAGCCGTAGAGATGATCGACGCTGGTGTTGCCGATGCCGTTGCCGGAGGGCTCGTAGTCCACATCGTAGTAGATGCCCGACTGGTTCTGCAGATCACACAGATACAATTAGAAATGATTCAAATAATAATAATAAAATAAATACTGACAGCGATTAATGGTTAGTATTATGAGCTCAATTAATGTAAAGCTAAAATAGTGATATACATATGATCTAATTAAATTAAATTCGGACTTTAAACAATTCAAATTATTGAAAGTAATTGTAATTGCTTGTAACTTTTTTCTGGAATTTTGAGCTGAACATTTTTATTTATAAGATAATTTAATATATTAACTGAAATTATTTTACATTTTTGAAATCGATATTTTATTTATATCTGCAATCTCTAGCTTAACATTTTTTGACTATCTATGTATTTAAATTTTATTTTTTAATTTCCCAATATTAAAGGTATAATATATAAAAGGTATATTTTCAATAATGTATAAATACCCAATTTAATTTAACTTTTATAAAATGAATATAGAAGAGGGAGAGTAGGTATGCTCACCGCAATGCTGCCATTACTGCGACTCTTGGGGCGTGGCACTTGGAAGTTGCGACCCAGCAGATCGGCGCGATCCTCCTCCTCACTGGAGCTGGAGTTCTCCAGCGTGCGCATTCCATTCGCACGCGGACCAAGGCCAAGTCTTCTAAGAGCAACGGCAGAGCGTTAATAAGATGCACAAATAGTTAAAGAATCCGATCTGATTACCTGGGTAATGGCACTGGCGGCGCCAGGCTGGCGCTGGGATGCATCTGCATGGTGCTCTGCAGCGACATGCCACCAATGGTGCCCATGCCCATCGCACCGAGATTCGGATAGGCAAACATCGCCGACGACGGCCGCGTGGGTCCAATGGGTTCAGCCTGTCCGAACAGCAATCGGATCAATCAATTAAAGAAAGAACTTGTGGCATTATGAGACTCACCCCGTAATGATTTGTCTGCGCCATAACATCGGCTATCTGTGCCCAGCGCATGCGATCCTCCAGCGTCACCTGGTAGCCAGCCTGTGGCAGACCCGCCGACTTCAATGGCGCTGTGTTCATGTAGCCAAACACAGGCGAGCCCATGGCATTCTTCTGCTCCCGCTGCCAGCGACGCGACCACATGATCAGGCAGACCAGCGTCAGCACAATGATGATCACAGCTGCCACCGAGGCGCCAATAGCCACGCCCAAAACCTCGCCGTCGATCTCGCACTGTGCCCCATAATGGCTGGAGTCGCAGGCACAGCTCTGGGTGCCCTCCTCGTTGTAGCTGCAGGTGCCGCGATTGTTGCAGTACGCATCCGGACAGCTCTGGCACTCGCGTCCCGCACGCTGCGGCTGATCGGCCCAGGGATCGCGGAGTCCCGCCTCGCAGACGCAGTGGAAGGTGCCCCAGCTGTTGCTGCACGTGGCACTGGGGTGGCAATCGTTCAGTTCCGAGGACTGGCATTCATCAAGATCATGCAGCGCAGAGACTGCGCCCTCGGGGGAGCTTACGTACAACACGGAGTTGCCAATGTTGTTGTTGCGTCGATGCAGTACGCCCAGCAAATGCTTCTGCACATCGCTGCGCAGATTGGGACGCAGGGTCTCCACGCTCTCGTCCAGCTGACGATTGGGAGAAGATTAGTTGGTTTGACAGCTTAAACTGATTTGTATTTACTTACTTTAAGTGTGAGGTTCACGTAGACGCCACTGCCACCCAGATTGGGATCGCCACGGTAGATGTTGTTGACCTTGGCCTCCATGAACTCATCCGAATATGGTGTCATCGACATGGCAGAGTCCAGCTGTAAAATGTTGACAAATTATTAGTTTGCTGATGATATAGTAAAGCTAAGGAGCAAGTTACATTTTCTAGTTATGAAACTTGTACAGCTAATAGTTACAATAACAATATATTATAATCAATGTTTAATATATCGACGTATCATTAGCATTTATACGAAAATATATTGTAACTGGCAGGAATTGCAAAAAAAACTCGTTCAAAGCGCGCAATCAATTTGTTAATGTAAAATTAAGAAATTTGGGTTGTTGCTTAGACAACATAAACTTATGTTTAGCCACAAATCTTAATTGCAAAAATTCTGACATATGAACACACGAAAATTTTAAGAAAAAGCGTTTACATACTATATATATTATTTTCCATTACTTAAAATACGTAACAATAAACTGGCAACAATAATACAATGAGAGGCTTTAGTAATGATCTGATACAATACGAAATACTATACAATAAAAATAAAACTAATATTCCGGTGCAAGCTCTCAATAAACGCTTGCTGACCAAAGGCATAGGTTAGTAATCGTAAATTTACATTATCTTCGTATATTTAAATAAACATATTATTGTGCACAAATTAATATCCTTTGCCTATTAACAGACTTCATACATTTATTGCTTTTTTTTTGTTTTAATTTTGAACATTATTAATAGTTGGATATTATTAGTTTTTGTCTTACCGCGCGAACTGATTCGTAGCTCAGTTGTCCGTAAGGTTCGCTGTTGCGATCCATCAGTTTGTTATCCCAGACGATTCTGTGCTCATAGATGCGATCGACGCGCATGCCCAGGTGGAAGGAGATGACCCGACGACACGGCTCGCGATGCTTGCGACGGGAGTAGCCTAAAAGTCAACAGAGATTAGCAATGAGATTATACTCCTCTCTCTTTCAACTCCACTCTTACCTGGCCGACAATGGCAGCTGGAGACGCCGTTGTCCGTCTTGCAGCGCTCGTGCTGCGCCTGGTCGCAGGTGGAGTCGTCGCCCACAATGCAGGTGTCAATCCTCACAGGTGGTTGCGTGGGTCGCTGGCGATAGTGAGGTCTCGTGGGTCCCGCGTTCGTTGTGGCAGCAGTGGCAGGTTTACTCGCTGCCTGTCCCTTGCTGCCGCCTGACTGAGGCTGCAGCTCCACAACCTCGGTTTCGGGCACCACGTAACCACTGCTGCTCTGTGTGACCCCGTGACTGGATGCAGTGCCTCCACCACCACCATTTCCATTTCCACTTCCACTTCCAGAGGCCGCCTGTCCCGGCAGCTGGGGCAGCCGTGTGGCTGGCGTTGTAGCGCCCGCGGGCGGATCTGTGGGATCACCAAATAGATTGATGTAAGTGCGCTTGCCATCGATCGAGACGAAGCCTTCGTCACCTGATGCCGACACTATGATGTCCGCCTGTGGTCCACCCGCTGCCGCTCCCGCTCCCGCTCCATACGACCCATAAGGCTTGATGTTGATCGTCTGCTGAGAGCCGCTGCCCTTCGGCCCGGGTCCCTGGATAGCCGACAACGTCACGTCAAAGATCTCGCCATAACCAGGCGGCAAATGCTGTCGAGTTGGCTGGATGGGTTGCTGGGGCGCCGCCGGTCGCTGAGCGGGACGTGGGCGACCGCCGGGCTTGAACTCGGGATCGTCGAGCACGATGCCGGGTCGGGGATGATAGGAGGCGGGCGGACCTGATGGATTGGGCGTTGTCGGGGCTTTCTCGGTGCTCGTGGTCGAGGTGGTACTTGAGGTGGTAGTTGAGGTGGTGGTTGAGGTGGTGGTGGTAGTGGAGCTAGTACTGGTGGTGGTGCTAGTAGAGGTGGTCATGGGCAGATTGGAGGTGGGCGCAATGGCCGCCACGTCGGGCAGCTGGCTCAGGGGCAGCGTTTGAATGCTGCTCGTTGTAGTTGTGGTTGCTGTGGTCGCCTCCAGTCCGGGCGTGCGGTTGGCGGTCATGAAGATCACCTCCTCGGTGGACGGATCCAGTTCGTGACTGATGCTCTCCATGGGCATGGGCACGTAGCTGGAGGAGGGCATGTTCATGACCGTGTTGACCACGGAGCTGGTCTCAATGATGGTCGTGTAGCCCCCGTGTGCTTCCTGCGGTTTCTTCTTCTCGTGCTTGTGCTTCTTCTTGGGCGGGACAGTTGGAGCAGGTGACGGCTCGGGAGGCGGCTGCAGCTCCTCCTCCACCTCGCCACCGCCCTCCGCGTCCTGGTCAGACACCTCGATGTACTGCGCATTGGCGTCTTCGTTCGAGAACTCCGAGTCGTAGGTGGTGTCCGTGGGCTGCACAGCTTCCAGGGCATCGCCAGCTGAAAGCTGCTCCGGCTGCTGCTCGGGCTCGGGTCTGGCGTCCTCCGACGCCGTCTCAGGTGCTCGAGCGGGCTGCAATGGCGGCGCTGGCTGAGGCTGGTACTGCGGCAAGGGGCGTCGACTGCCGTTCACGCTGGTGGTGATCGGGGGACGTGGCTTGTTGCGATACCAAGGCGGTCGGTTGCTGACGAAGCCCGGACGCACGGGCACAATCTGCTCGGGAATGGGCACGCCCGTGATGAAGGGCCGCTCGGGACGGTCGAAGGGGAACGGCGGCGGGCGCATCGAGGTGCCTGGCTTTTGGGCCTCGTAGTCCACGGGCAGCGGCTGCACGTCGGAGATGCGAGGCGGGCCACGGTTGTTGATGCGACTCGCCGAGGGGCGTCGCACCACGCCCTGCGTGTTGGCGTGCACGTTGACGTTGCCGTTGAGCAGCTTCACGATGCCCGTGATGATGTCCTGGATGTCCGGGTTGCCGTTCTGGCGCGCACTATGCGGCGCCTGTGTCGCACTGGCCCCCGTCGAGGTGGCAGAACTGCTCGGACTCGGGCTGATAGGGGACCCCGACGTAGGCGGTCGCAGGTCCCCTTGCACTAAAAAAGGCTGCTCGGTGCTGGCGGACTCCGAGTGGCCAGTGTGACCAGTGTGACCAGTCTGGCTGCTGCTGCTGCTGCCGTTCGCCGTGAGGGTTTTGCCGGCTCGGATGCGCTGGGTGCGCTCTGGCTGCTGCTGCTCCTCCTGGTTGTCGTAGGTGCCCGTGGGCTTGATGTTGTAGTGGAAGTAGCGACCGGCGGACACGTCCTTGCCGCTCTCCTGCCCGTAGCTGACGTCGTTGGGTCCCGCAATGTGCTGTTCGTGCAGTATGGGCGAGGCAGAGCGTTCCACGCGAGCTCGCGTCTCGTTCTCCTCGTGGGCCAGCGATTGCTCGCGCTCGGGAATCGTGTTGGAGTCGGTCATGGTGCTTTCGATGCTGAGTCGCGGCGACGAGTTATCGCTGCTCGACTTGGGCGAGATCTGTGAGATGTCATCGTGCTGGGCAACTGCAAGCAGAAGAGAGGGGAGGAGAGGCTGGTGAAAAATCTGTGAACAGCTTCAATTTCGCTAATTATTGTTTGTGCTGGCGGTGAAAAGAATCTGATGCGTTTCGTTGCTGTCGAAACAAAAGCAAAAGACGGTTTCACTTTTCAGTTGCCACTTGCCACATGCCACATGCGGCTTTGCCCTGTGCTTTGTCTTTGTCATTGTCACACACACAAACACACTCGACTCTTTGATACCATGTGTAATGTGCACATTTGCATTTCTTAGAAATCCATCTCGGTTTCAGTCTCAGTCTTGAGTCGCAGTCTTCAGTCTCTGTCGCAGTCCCAGCTGGCAGGCATCATTTATTTTCGATGTCAAGTTTGTGTCTCGAGTCTTTTGTATTCTTTTCACTCTCGCACATCGCACATCGCAATGTGTGTAATGTGTATTTGTTTTTGGGGCCTTGCATACATTCATTGTCTGTCTAACCAGCACGCCTGGCGACATCTGAAATTACTGGTTCGCCTCATGCAGCCAAGGCTGTGCCAACTCAGTATCTGTCACAAGTTGTACAGCCTTATTACTTATTACATTTCGCCAGAGACCCGCTTGTCCCCTCCCGCCCCCTTGACAGTCCCCACTGGGCTCGTACAATTGCAGTGCAAACTCCCACTTTGGAGACCGGTGGAGCCTAAAGACAAGAATTTCACAAATTGCTACGTGAAGCGTTGAAAAGATGCCAACTTATTCGCATTGCTGGCAAACAAACTTCACGATTGCATGCCGCAGCAAAGCAACTTATAAGATACGTTTACACACTCTCAGATACATGTGGGATGTGTGCCAGTTAATCAATGTAAATCAAATGAAGAGATGTTCGGACTACCACAATGTAGATTAATAAATTAAAGTTGGAGAATGATAAAAGTTTATTTGAGCAAAATAGTTAATTCGAATTTAATAGAATTATTAGAATTAGACTGAGTGAAAATTGTTCAATTTAAAATATTATCAGAGATCAATTTAATATTGGAAATATTTAAAATATAATTACAAATGTAATTATAATGACAGTAGCACATAAGAACTAATTGAAGTGAAAAAAATAATATATATAAGTATTATATTATATATAATTTATTTTCGTATATTTATGTTTCCTCTCATGTGGTTACATTAAATTAAAGAAAACACTTGCAATTATTATTACGTCCAGTTGAAAATTCTTTAAGAGTTGAAGTTTAATATTATATATAGAAACTACAGAAACAAATGTGATTTATACTTGTTAAATATAAATATGTTCATCTCCAGTGATCAAATTAAATGGCAGACACACGCCACCACCAATTAAAATAAACGCTTTGCAATTACTATAACTTCCAATTATAACTTAAACTGATTCCACAGACAGGGCCATTGTCATTGTCTGTTGTTTTACGCTTAGGAATTTCAATCACAGTTTAGTGAAAATTGTTAAACATTTGTTAGATGTGAGTATTAAAATAAGTGCATTTCGCTTTCTACGCATTCACGCTTCACACTAATTTCTCAGCTAGATACTTGAAGTGCTTTCTTTTGAAAAGCTCGAAAATCTGGCTTGAGAACGGTTAATGAAATTGACACCTGCTGATCTTCTGCCTCAACTTTGACCCACTCGAGCTCAATTTCGTGTCGGTTTCAGTTCAAGTGTGAGTCTGTTCTCCCCCCCGCTAAGTATTCGATACAGTGATTTATCAATTTTCTTATACCTCCTGAGAGGTTTCGGTGTTTCTGATAAACTTATTTGCCTACAACGCTTGCTTCGTTACTTTCTTTCTGTGTGTCTGGCGACGCTCGTGATTTATGACTGAGATCGTTGACTTGCCGCCGGCAACTTGCCACAACTCCAACTCCAACTCCAACTCCAGACGCTTTGCAGGTGTCAAGAGCATGTGTCAGGCTGGTAGACAATGCAAATGTTTAACTGACATATTAGCGCGATGCTTGTGCTATTTGAGGGCTTTAACGCCTGAGGAGAAGTGGGCGCTGGTAAACAACCAGTTTAATACGATTTTAGGTTTATGATACTGCTCATAATTCACACGACACGAACAAACACGTTTAGTTATTGAGCTTAACCCAATTGTGATGCGGTTTTTTGTGCGCATTTCTGATTAAAATTTGGCACACACATACTTTACTTTCACCTTCGCGAGAGAGATGGTAAAAAATGAAAATGTGGAGCAAAGTGGTCGCTGATTGATAACTGAAATATCGCTTTTGTTATAAATACATTTCACTTTCTATCACAAATTCGTTGGATATAATTAGCGCTTCCTTTAACGAGACGAAAAGCCAAACAAACTTGGCCCATAAATATTGTTTGATTGAGCATCGCATTTTCACTTTCGTTTTTTGTGCAATTTCCACCTGTTTTCCAGCATATTTTTTTTTTGCGCTATTATTGATACAAAACGGAATTTGTTGCAGCCTGGCTGTGTGGCAAGGTAAAAGTGTCTACCGCAAAGTCGAAACGTCGAACGTTCGCTGGCGGCGACTCTTCAATTACCAGCAGAGACAACGCGCCACAAACTCGTACAATGCCAAAAGTGGAGTGTGGTAAGTGTAACACAATTTCAAAAATTGAATCTGTGGCATGCAACACTTTCACGGACAACGAAAGTAAAACTTTAATTTGCTGTCTCTTTAAAGCAGACAACTCCCCAACGTTTGACCAGAAGACATTCGAGTTCAATGCACCAAATCGACGACAACTCCAGCTCCAACTCCAACTCTTGACAACAGCAACAGGCAAACAACAACAACGACAACAACAACGATGACAACTTCGACGACAAGAGAGTCATTAGTTCCAGCGCTTGCCTACACTAATTTAAACGCTACTTGAGCCCACGTCGAGGACAGGACAGAAGGCGCACGACTCGCAGCCCTCGATCCACATCGATGCGGAGTCGCAATCTGAATTGCGAGACAGAGACTTCGACTGTGACTGCGACTGCGACTGAGACTGATACTCAGACTGCAGGCAACCACTCGTAACCCACACGCGGCACCAAATTGCCAATTTCAGCGCCTTCAAATTGCCGGCAGTCGTCCGACAAGCAAATCACTTTCTATTTCTAAGCCGTTGCACTCGTCAACATCGCAAATCTAAGCACAAAATAAAGCAGACGCACACAAAGTTGTTTCGCAATCACAGCACAGCACAGCACAGCACAGCACAGCATAAACATACTTATAGTTAGCGACAATAATTACATTTTCCACGCTTATGAAATGCAACCAAATTTGATTTCGATATTTAAGACACGTACGCAAGCATTACGCATTCGCCATGTATGCCTTAATTTGGCAGCTGCTTCAAGTTGCCTCAAGCCCTGGCAATAAGTGCTCCGTAATGTCGCCTAATGTCTGTCTAATGTCCGCGATTACACAACATTCCAGGTGCGAGAAAACTGTGTGATAACTCGGCACAAATTCGTTATAATTTCACTTTATTAATAAACTCCGATTACCTAATAACAAAAGCACAAAAACACTATAAAAAACACACACACAAATAATATATATTCATATATAACATTTTTGTTAAGACTCTATTTAAATTTTACATTTTATTTTAAATATAAACTATAATTAATTCAACTTTATGCTTTTAAAGTAATTTAATTTTATGAATAGAATGAAATCTATTCATATTTTACAATATAAATAACAATCACATTGCCGCGGCCTAAACTGTATTTTATTCAAATTTAAAATTATAATTTATTCAACTTCATCGTTTCAAAGTAATTTCACTTTATTAATAGAACCGATTGGCTAATAACAAAAGCACAACAATACTTAAAAAAAAATAAATATAATATAATATTTTAATACTCAATACAAAGTGCCTCGGTTTAAACTGTATTGTATTTTAAATATAAACTATAATTTATGCGACTTCATCTATTTATTGCCATTATAATAAATTCCTTAGCATGCATTGTTTTTTTATTAACAATGCAGAAGAATTGAATGATATTAGGCGATAGAAAGTACTTTAGTCATAGTTCGGCATTCAGCTTCCAAAATCGCTCTGCCATAATCGTAGCCAATCGATTTGATTTTATTGTTGAATTTTATTTGCTACTTTGCCATCAAAATTCAATTCTATTTTATACGGCTTACGACAGCTCTCTGCCAGATTTCTATTAAAGATGCGGCTGTCTATAAGGCCCTCAAGCACATCGCGAGGGAGACTCGCACACAGATGTGCATTTCAAAGTCAAAGAACTGAAGGCAACGCCTCAACCACAAAGCAGATATTACATGTTAGCGTTGGCATGTCTCTCATTCCCTTCCAAATATCGCTAGAGTCAAGCCAGGCCTTTGTAGAATTGACTGTGGAGGGCGTGTCTGGCAGCTGGCTTAAAACTGTAGCATTAAAATTTTGATTTAATGCTAATTGATTCAGGCATCGCAACGCACGGCTAACTCGGAATGGGCGTCGGGCAAATCTTGTTTTATGGCCGGCCAAAGAAAGTTTGTGTAATAAATATTTGTTATTTGCCGTGCTTGTTTGTGTTTGTTTGTCGCAGAGTCATGCAGAGGCCGAACCCAAAAGATATTCATTAACAACGCAAACACATTCAGTTGCAGCTTCGGCCACACTTGAGCAATCAAAGCGTTTTTCTCGCTTTTGTTGGTCTGCTAAAAGAACCCTAAAGTGCGGTTCATTGTCGCCCTGTCAGTTGAGCCAACAATTAACAGAGTGACGACAGTGACTGAGTTGACTAAGACTGAGATCTTGGATGTTTATTTATTTTGTGTGCAGCTCAAGTGAAATGCAAGAATTTCACAGCCAAAGCTTTGAAGAGACCATGGTCGTGAGGAGTGTCACATGGAATTGTTTTTCACCATTTGCCGCGCGTGTCCAGCAATTAGATATGTTAATTTTCCGAGCGATGATTGCAATGCCGACTGCCAACAGCAACTGCAACTGCAACAGCGATTCGAACTGCAAGCTGCAACTGCAACCATTGTGTCAGCAGAAGCGAATGACCTTAATCAAGGTCTACGTCTCGAGCTCTGGCTCTGACTCTGACTCTGGCTCTGACTGTGTGGCTCCAACAGGTAGACTGTCTTGTTGCAAGTTGCAGTTTAAGTTGGGGCCCTGGCGGCCTTTTTTGTGTTTCTCCTCTTTTGCTTGTCTAAGCCGAAAAATTTATTAGCCGTCGTCTTGGCCAGGCTTGGCTGGACTTAGCCTCGCTGCTCTGCGAATCGTGGAAAGTTACATCCATATCCACATCCACATCCACATCCACATCGGAGACTGCAAACGCCTGCAAACAGTCTAAATAATAGACACACTTAACAGCCTAATTGTCTGATATTTATAATTAAAGCCCAGCTAAAGGCAGATCGCAAACCTGCAACTTGTAGCTTGCAACTATAACAGATTCCAGCGGAAAACAAAGCAGCCACTAATAAGCAGCAAATGCCAGGCAGATACAAGCAAATGCCTTTAAGTGGCTTTGCCAAGAACACACAACACAGCAACAACAACGTGCAACAACAACGGCAACAACAATCGTGGCTTGTAAATTGAACTAGCTACAATTTAGTGTAGTAGATTGCTTATCTTGTTGCCACAAGACTCGGAGTCGATGCTAGGCAGAAATAGTTGAAATATTTGCTTTTCATATAAACACGCAAAGCGAATATTTGTGTTGCGCCAAAGGGTTGCAGGTTTGCAAGCTGTTGCAGGGTCAGTGAACTGCAAGAGCAGCAAAGCAGTTGCACTTGCAGTTGATCGAAGTAGCTACAAAGTTATTGTATAAATCGATCAGTGCTTTGCGCTCCATATAACGAATACTAATTGAACAATTAAAGCTGATTAAATGCTAGTAAAATGGAGCAAATTCATTGCGCAGAATGGGAACAGTAAGCGGCAACAACGACAGCGGCAACAACGACAGCGGCAACAACGACAGCGGCAACAACGCAGCTGCCGCGTCACATACGCCCCTTTGGCGCAAACAAATCCGCAACTGGCCGCAAATTGTAGTTGTCGATCTAGCTGCTGCTGCTGCTGTGACCAACATACAAGTCGATTCGTATTGCCAGCCAAGTTCAATGCTAAAAGAACGCAAAATTTATTGATTGAAAAGCGTAGCTGCCTCTCGCTCGCACTCGATGCGAAACTGTGTCAACGTGCCCCCAAGAAAACGGAACAAGTTGCGACCAATATGGACAGACGGGTGACTCTCGATGGCGAGTGACAAGTTCAAAACCAATCCGAGTGTGCTTTCTGTGTCTGTGTGTGTGTGTGCGTTTCGTTAGTTGTGCTCTGAGCCAAAAGTTGAAAGAGAAAAAAAAAACGTTTACGTTTTACAAATGGCCCACAGAACCGGCTTAAATATTAGCCAGAGTAGCCGTCAGTCAGTCAGTCAAACAGCTTTTTATTAGGCTATCTATATATGTATGTGCGAGTGTGTGTGCGACTGTCTGTGGATAACTGCACGTATTTAACGGCATTCTATTTCAAGTTTTACACAATTTTTATTTTTTGTGTCGACGTCGAGCTGAAGTTGAACTTGCCACTTCTGAGTCTGAGTCAACTGGGCTAATTGTGTTTGATGGCGCACGAATTTCATGCCTTTGGCAAACAGGTGTCGCCACCTACACATCGTTTTAGCTGAGTTGCCATTTTAGAAATTCCGATTCAATCAACACAAGTTCGTTGCCTAAGTCTTTTGTTTATTCTGCGCAGAATCTTTTTTTTCGTATTTTTGTGACGGGGCCAAAGAAAGCGTTTGCGTTTGCGTTTGCTGCAAAACCAATTTGGACACATCGTGGCCATATATGTAAATGAAATTGGCGTATTCAAAAAAATGAGAGATAATAAAAAATAAAAAAAAATAATTTCGATTCAACCGGTTTCGCAGCTCAATAATCCCGAAGACTGCGAAATGTTTTTCATTGATTACCATTCAATTGTATCACAGGCAGACAGACATTCTGTCTACCTGCGAGTTGCAGCTTCATCAACCGCAAAAAGGTGAACGTTACTTTCTGTCCAACTCTCTCTCTCTCCCTCTCCCTCTCTTTCTCTGTCTGTCTCTCTGATTTGCGGTTTTGCGCTGCCTTTGTGCAATTTTACGTGCGCCTCAAGAGTCCTCGTGGCATCAACGTGTTGAGGCCAGGGCCAAGAACGAACTTGACCAGCCAGCATCAACATCAAGATAAATTGTGGGTTCGGGCTGCTGTTGTTTTGGGTGTGTGTTTATGGTTATATGGCTGGCAACTTTCGTTGTGCTGAATTTCATTGTACAATTTTGGCGCTGTCTCTCGCTCTGACGGCGGCCGTGGCATGGGAAAGGGAAAGTACGAGGCTGCGCATGCAGTTATTGATACGACTTTGGCTACAGCTCTAATTGAATGAAAAGGGTGGAGAAACGTTTAACTTAATTGGATTTTGGATTGTACACGTTCTCCAACCTGAGACTGATCTGATCTCTGTTTTGCAAATGCCACTTTATTGTTATGTGGTGCGAAACGTTAGTAGCATTACATTAATTGATTCACTTTGAATTGAAGTAAGAAATATCAGAGGAAAACATAACGAAATCTAAAGAATTGGGTTTCTTTAATTCGAGTTAATTTATTAATGTAAACTTACAGCCAACTGTGAGCAGATGCCATTTATTATTACTGCACCTGTTCTGCGGCTTACGAAATTTTATATAATTAATTGCGTCAACATGCCAGACAAGCGTGCGGCCCACCAGGAATGCAGCCACAGCAGCCGCAGCAGCAAATGAAACCTGCCACTTGACCCAATAAAAAGCAACGCGATAAATTTGTGAAGCGTTGCGGCTGTTGAATCGGCAGAATCGCGGCATCTTTAGTTCCTGGCGCAGTAAGAAACTTTTATTATATCGCTGCCCTCCTCTCTTTTACCTCTCTTTCGCTCATCATCATCTTTCACTTGCGACGTCGCTGTAAGTGGGCCATGTAACAGAAATGTGCCAAAAAGCAGCGTGGAAACGAACAAAAATGTGTGGAATAAGCACAGCTAATCTGAAAATTTAAGCAGTTTTAAGCAGAGAGGCGACGCCAAAAAGAAAAGAAGGGAAAATGAAAATCAACGAAAATCAACGAAAATCAGCCGAACAAAGAAATATGTGTAAATGTGCAACAGGTTATTGTTATTGTTGTCAATGCGCCTCGTGACTTTATTGTGGCCCATCGATCGTATCAAATCGCAGCGAATGATGAATTGCACTCAGCTCGCTGCTTAACTGTTTGCTTGCTTTTCTTTATAGATTTTTGGTACACACACATGAACACATATTCAAACTCATCACGCTTTCTAATGGCGTTACCTTGATGATGTTGCTGCTGCTGCTGCCGATGCCTCGCTTCGACGAACGACACTTTTCCAATGCACACCAAACGAATTTCAATTCTTTGGCGTTAACATTTCGAAAGCCCAGACCTGATGCCCCGTTATTACCGTTGTTACCTGCTGCCAAGCCAAGAATCTCAATTGGCCGACGACGCCGCCGCCGTTTGAATTTGTTAATTAAGCTGCTGTAAAAATTATTTTCACTTCACCTAATTTTTGCGATCCATGAAGAATGCAGCTTCGTTTATTTTTTGTTTCTATATATACTTTTTTCAACATCGTCTTCTTCTATTTTTATGTAAATTTCTGGTTGTGTGCGGTGCACTCAATGGACAAGACTGTTTTATGTTAATAAGCCTTATTAACTGCATGAAAAGTTTGCTGGCTGTAAATGGCCCAGTAAACAGTAAAACAGTAAAGCAGTTGGCTTTAATTGATTCAGCGGTATCTGTTGAGAACCATTCACTGCCTACAGTGGCTGCGTTTAACGGCTCCCGTCAGCGGTTGAGTGTTGATTTATAATTGAAATGCATACACTAATGTGCATAACAATGCATTGTTATGCTACGTTCCTTCTGTCAGTTGTGCATTGCAAGCATGAGCGAAATTAATTAGCACAACAAATAAATGCTAGAATTTATGTTATGTACATGACTATTTGATTTTCAATGCACAACCGATGCAGTTAATTATTCAGAGAAGCCAAACTGTTATCGAACTTTACAAAAAATACTACATAATGCTTTTAATTAGCTTCGATTCACGCATGTCACGCAATTGGCTTGCCGCACAGTCACCTGCATATTAACGAAACTATAAGGGTAAGGCCCAGGTCGCTGAATCCGGCATGAATAATCACAATTACGCAACACAAATAAGCGAATAAAACGAATGCGAAAGACAAATACAAGAATGTTGCAGAGCTGATGTCGAAGCTGTGACGCATTTAACAGCGAGTTGAGCCACAGCCTGTCCCAGATGACACACAGATGAGAGTATTTTATCACTAGATATGATAAACCCAAACCCACAAATGGAAGTGTGTCGCACACAGCGAGTTGTACTTAAACTTTGGCTAATAAAACAACAACTTTTATGCCACAGAAACTTGCACATATAAAACAGAGCAAGAGCCACGACATACTCTAGAAAAGCAGCTACAGAGATAAGTCATAGCATGCCCTTAAAACCAAACATAGATGAGCCATGAAATACTCTAACTTATGTGTGTCATGCGTAGACACCTGTCAAATAAAGTCAAAAAATGCCAGATCCGAGTTCTTTTTTGGGTCAGCCCGTATCTGCGGGCAAAATGTGGGGGCAAAATGAAATTAGCATAACTTTGGTATGCCAGCAGCAGCGGAGATTCTCCGGACTCTGGTACAAGACTGATGTACGGGTTGTTGGGTGCCTGGGTGCTACTTATCGGGCAGGCAGCGAAACAAGCTGCTGTTGGCATACTTTGGGACAAACAAACAAACGAACACAGCAAGTGCGAGTACTCGTACTCATTCATGAGTGTGAGCATGAGTCTGTGAGCATCCAGCTATCTGCTTTATGTATCTATTCATTCTGAGTAGCGCCCAATAAATTATGTACCAAAGGCAAGCTTTCTAAAGAGAAAGAAATACAAAAAAATAAAAAACCAGATATGTCTGGCTCACAGCACGCGGCATTTTCGTGCTCAGCTTCAAAACGAACTGTTTAAACTAATATTTTAATTGAAATTCCAACAGCAATTGAAAGTTGCATAGTTGAACGCTTTTTTCACACCATGTTACCGAGTATGCACCGAGATTAATAAATAACTCCAACTTCTTTGCTGCTTGGCAGAGTATCCCAGAGACAACTAAGTAGCCAACATTCTGCATTTTGGTGCTAACTTGTTTTGGTTGTTGACTGTGAAAGCGGCTGCTGTTGTCTCTGCTGTACAGTGCCAACGATTAAAATTCGCATTATGTGTTCATGTGAAATTCTTTTGTCTCTCTCCCTTGTCGACTTACCCGCAGTGTGAACGTGGAGCAGCAGCAGCAATGAAATTGACAGCAGCGTCGCAGACAAGTGCCAAATGTGCCGCTGGTAACTTGGCATTTTACTATTGTTGCTGTCGTTGTTAGAACTTGCAGCGCAGCCACTTCTACTGGATTGTTTATTTTGTTGTGTTAATTTTTGTGGCTTTCGACGCATTTTTGCATAAATTATATACTTTTGTCTGTGGCAGTTAACAAAGCCTCACAGTATTCTTTTAACGTTGAATTGAGAATTTCGATTTATGTTGAATTGTGCTGGATACTGCCTATATGCTCCTCGGCCGATGTCCAATATCTTGTTGCTGATCTGAACTTTGGCGTGGCATCTTTGCCTTTTTAATTTGCAGAACGATTTTACATATTCTAATGAGCTGGAAAGAAAAGGAAATAGAGAAATGGGTTATAAAATGGCTTTATTTGTAATAGATTCAATGGTCAAGTTTGCTGCCTAAGTCTTTTGTTTGCCAGACACTCTCCCAACTCCCAATTCTAGAGATGACCGGCAGCTTTTGTGCTCTCAAATTCGCGTGAGAACTCACAGTGTCGCCGGTTTAACGGGGAGCACTGTCCATTTAAGTGGCAAACTCAGCGACTCCGCAAGATAAGTATATGTGGCTGCATTACGTCAGCTAAAAAGGCCAAAACAAAGACCACACAAATACTTTGATAAATCAGTGTGTGCTCCACAATTGCCCCAAGAAACACTTGTGGAGTGGCTTTCTAAGCCACCTTTACATAAGTCATGACAAAGATAAGACATATGACACCTGCCTATGGACGAGCAACAGCACTGAACGTGTGATTGAAATGCTAATTTTGATTGATGTAAAAGCATTCAAAATAGTTTTGGGCCCGGCTGCGACTGCGGCTGCTGCAGCGAAAGTTTAAGCACAATTTGAACTAAGAGAGGTGTCAAAAGGAAAAGTGAAACGCGAACAAAACCAAAAGCCACAGCCGATAAATCAACTCTAAGTATATTAGCAACATTAACAAACTGCTGGCTGCCCATCGATCAGAATGGTTGGTAACAGCAACATTGGATTACCCAATAGTTGTAGCAACAACAACAACAACAAATACAACATCAAAGCCGCCCTGCAATTGTCGATTAGCGGCTAATCAGAAGCCGAAGCAACGATCGTTAAAGCGACCAAAACAATTGCGAGTTCAACCTTAGCTGAAAGTGAAAGCACTCAGAAAGCCAAAAGAGATAAAGACCGAGAAAACACAGAGCAGAGAGCAGTGGAAAAGAGAGATGAAAAGGGAAAGATGTGGAGTAAAGGTTGCTACGTGAGTCGAACCGAAGACTCGAAACTTGAAACTCGATTACGATTACATGCACACACATACGCGAAAGATACAAGATACAAACCGAAGCCCAAAATTGAGCCGCAGACATGTGCAGTCCAAGTTGAGTCATGGAAAAACATTTTGGCTGGGCTGTTAATGTTTTTATTGCTTCGAGTTGAAGTTTAAGTCGATGCTGTTGTTATTGTTTACACTCTGAGTGCAGGAAGTTTTTCCATATGCCGAACCTTGAAAATTATTTGGCCGCCTCAAAGTGAAATAGAAAGTTTTTAATAACAAACAGAGCAAGCACAACAAAAACAAACAAGCACTTTTCATCGTCGTGGGCGTCTGTTGTTGTTTTGCTTGTTGGTTGCTTGAGCTGTTGGTGTTGTTGTCATTAAACGACTCCATTTTTGTTTCCAATGACTGATTGCTAGGCAATGTTGTTGGCTGCCCACGCACCGACAAAAGGCGCCTGTCAACATGCCCCAACAAGCTGAGCTGCTCAACATTCTGTGAGCCGTCTCTCATGGGGATTTAAGACACGACGGAAGTGTTGCATTGCTTCATTATTAGTTGAGTTGTCTGCCAAGTTAAATGACTCATATATGCTTTTTGGCTGCCATTGCGTAACCCGAAATGAAATGAAAACGAAATGAAACCAAAAGGTTGCATGCATACAGCCAATGCAAAGGGGTCTTGGTTGGTGAAATATTGGCAAAATGCGCAGTTGAAAGGCATAAACGAAAGAAAGACGGAGACATGGAATTGCATAAGCCAGCCGGCGACTGCTTTATGGTTCCTTAAATCGGAGTGCGAGTGGCCGTTGGAACTTCCCGTGGTGCGATTTGTAGCGAATAAAGACGACGAAACTCATCGCAAAACAAAAGACTTAGGCAACGAACTTGCTTGCGCTGGGTAAAAGAAAATATTTATAATCATTGTCGGTGCTCACCTCAAATATAAGCGAAATCAATCATTAATCCAAATGCTTTATGAGTTTTTGTATTAATCTTATGATGGATTTGTTTTCGTTAAGTTTTTTGAGATTTCTTCTGTCTATCACTCGTTGTTTTCAATTACATTTTGCACAGATTTCACCGAAAAAAATTAACCAAACTGCAAAAAAGAGGCGAACCATCGAATTGAAATTTCTTTGAGCATAATGGCCGGGCAAGAGACTCCAGCCACAAGCACGGAGTCGGACTGAAGCCAACTGAAGCCGTTTGACAGCCAACGGCAGACGCGGACGACGGTTGGTAAAAATGCGGTTTTGTGGCTTCAAGGAATGCAGCTAAACTTTAAATTATCGAAAACAAAAATCTACGGATAGCGATAGCTATGGAGAGGCGCAGAGAGATCGGAGTGGGAACAGCAGCTGTCGCCAGTGTTGAAAAACTTGCAGAGGCCAAGCTTAACAAAAAATTGGCACAAATGCGCAACGTCGCCAAAATGGAACAACTAACAGTACTCAGCGAAGCTGGAGTGGACTCGAAGCTGGAGTTGATGCCGAAGTTGAAGCTGGAGCAATTTAGCGGACGATCCCATTGCAAATAGCAAGCAGCGAACATGTGTAGGCTGTATGACCGGCATTACCTGGTCAACTGGCAACAGGTTGTTGGAGACAGCAAGAAATTTGGCTAGTGAATGAATCTGCTAATGCTCGCCTGCTGGCAGATTAATGGCCAAGTTTAATACAGCGTCTTGGCTCGCATCCGGCACGGATACAAAGTCGCAACTGTCTGGAGTATGGTAAACCGGATCGAGTGGCCAATTAGTGGAGTCTGTGCCCTTGTGCAGTTATGTTATTAAATTTAATCAACGTTTTGTTTGTTTCGCATCGGTTTCAGCTGCAGCGCCATTTATTTTAATTATCAGTGAAAATATGTGCACGAAAACAAATTAAAAATGCTTGCAACAAATTTCACAGCGCGAAATCCACGTAATTTGCAACAATAGCACAAAACAAATACAACAACAAAAGCAAATTCAAATATGAAGACGGAGATGGAGACGGAGACGGAGACTAAGTTTAATACAGTGGCAAAAGGTAGCGCAAAAAAAGAAAGTTTTGTTTTTTGTCTCGCTGCTGCTGCTGTTGTTGTTGTTGTTGTTGTCGCCGTTGCCGTTTGCTGTTGTTATTATTGCTGTTGCCGTATTTTTGCTTTTCTACACACAGCTGAACACACACACACACACACACATATATGAACGCGCGTACAAATATCATTCAGTTGGATTCCGTTTACATTTCGCCTTTTGCGGCTGCTTCTTTCAATTTTTTAATTTTTATGGCAACAGCAACAACGTCCACACGGCAGCTTTGAGCCCGTTTTAGTTATTCACTTTTCATAGATTAACGCACGCACACACACACACAAACGATCAAGTTGGCCGGCTCTTGTTGTTGTTGTTGCTGTTGCAACCAATTCTTTGCAGCCTTTTCTTTATTTTACCGTCAACAGGTGCGCAACGCACGAACGCCAAACGAAAACTGAAAACCGAGCGCGCTGCGTTCAAACGAGTTGCGCTTGCGCCCGTGGTGAACTTGCGCCAAGCCAAGTGCTGTGGTGAGGAGTGGTGAGTTCGCCACACCGACTCCGACTCCGCTTCGATTTCGACTTTGAATTCGACTTTAACAACAATTGAAAGTGCCAAGTTATCGAATATGTGCAATGAGCCGGTTAACATCGGCAGTTGCAACTGTTATTAGGCAAATCACAGAATAAGCAGCCCATTTAAATTGCAGACCATCGGCATTAGTCACTAATAGTTGCCCAACGGCCGCTAACAAGTCGCTCATTCAAAGCGCAGTTCTCTACGCCCATCATCTGCCTTTAACTCGAATTGCAGCCAAGTCCAATCAGCAGCGGCGAGTCAACAATTACCACGTAAATTGCAAACGCACGAGATCAAGATTAGGCATAGACAAAGACACAGGCCGCACAGCAATTGAAAATGAAAACTACAAAAGCGATGGGTACCCAGTGGGAGACCGCACCGCTGATACTCTAACTTGAACAAGTGTTGATACTCGTATTCTTATTGGCCCGGCAAACAGCTAGACAAAATCGTGAGGCTGATGCATTCCATGGCAACGAGCATGTCGAACGTTTTCCATTTCTTTGGCAGCTTCTATCGGCAAATCGCCTGTCGCTATTGCAATTGCGGCTTACCACGAGTATTCAATTGCATCGCTTCTCTTCCTCCTGCTCCGCCTCCCCTCAGCAGCAGCAGCAGCAGCGGCGACGACGGCAACGGCAACAACAGGCGGCAATCACGAAGCGTTGGCGGTATTCGTTTTTCATGTCACCTCATTTGGCAGCGAAGCGCTCCGCTCACAAACGCAAGAAAATACCCTCGACAGACCAACGAGAAGCTGTCGAAATCGAACTGCAGCCAGTCCATGACAGAAAACCATGGGCCATGACCAGTGAAATTTTTGTTTACTTATCTTCACTTATTCTCTATACTGGTATTTATTTTGTATTTCTTTTTTTTTATTATTTTTACACTTTTCATATTTCATTGTTTGGGGGCACCTGTTAATGGAAAAACCTGGCAATAATTGAGCACGTCGGCAGCTTTAATAGTTCTAAGCACTTGGGTATTAATGTCAAAACTATAAGCTCAATCTGTGACTGATTGCGGTACTTCTCTTAGCCCATTAACCAAAGGCACACTTGACCAATGCATTTTGCGGTCAGGAGCCCATAAGATTCATATAATTTAATTATTAATGGATACAAAATTGTAATGAAAACATTCGGCAATAACCGATAAACAATGTATGATAATTGGCGGCAGCTTTTGTGCATTCCAAGTAATAATAGTAAATTGCTCAATAATTTCAATTAAATTTCGGCTAACTGAACTGATTAATATTTCGGCAGCTCAGAGTAGCGCGGTGGCGTGGACCACAGCACGCTAGAGTTGCGCTTCAAATGACTGGGATCGATGTTGGGGAAGATCTGCTTCAGATCCGGCGTAGTTGGCTCCACCGAGAAGAAGCTGTCAATGACATCGGTGGGACAATGACTCTGCATACAGATTGCGGCGCCGCGTACGTGAGCTGCAAAGAAACGAGTTCAAATCAGTAAATTAAATGTTTTTTTCAAGCATTTCAATGGCAGCTTACAGCGACTCCAGCTGGGCACAGGTGGGCGCTTGTGGGACACCTTGCCCTCATCATCGGTGGAATCGTCTTCGTGCAGCATTTCAAAAGTGTACTTGGACTTCGGTGGCGGCGGCATCATTGCCTTGGCCGAGTTCAGCTGTTGCATCTTCATCTGATGCAGCATTTCACGTTCCTGTTCCTTAAGTTTGGCCTTCTTAATGCGTTCAGCCTCCTCCTGTTGGTATATTTTACGCTGCAGCTCCTCCATTTCCAGCCGCTTGCGTTCCTCCATTTTTTCTTTTTTCAGCCGCTTTTCCTCACGCTCCTTGGCCAATTTGGCCAAACGTTCAGCACGTTCGCGTTCCTTGACCTCGCGTTGCTGGGCCGCCTGCAAATGCTTCTGTTCACGCTGCTTCTTTCTCTCCTCAGCCAGCTGATGGAGTCCCTTGCGAAAATCATCGCCGCTGTTCTCCCTGGTCAACGTTTTAGTCGACGTTGAATTGGTCGACTTCAGATTTGTTGCCGTATTGGATTTCGTTAATGGTGCCGCCTTGCTGGCGCTCATTGGCGCCTTCTTGGCAACCGCCGAGTTCACGGGGAGCGCATTGGCGCTCTGTGTTGGGGTGAGGAATCGACCCAAAGCAGGTGCCGGCAACTTGCCAATAACGGGAGTTGTATTGCTACCACTTCCGGCCTATAATAAAATATAATTTATGTATTGAATATGAAGATTATAAGTAAATTTAAAACTACTTTTATCGATATTAATTGAACAGAAAATGTATCATGTACCATAGTCAGCTGCAGTGAAATTTATTTACTGAGACTAATTACGGCTCGAATGTGGACTAGATTAACTATCAGCTACTCATTTTAAGATAACTTTTAAATACTAATTTTTCAAATAGAAAATTAAAAATTATATTAAGAAAAATACATTAAACACGCCGATTCTAAAAAGCTTAGAAGAAAAAGAACAATGTCAAATGTATATAAAAAAATTTCTTCGACATGTGTACAGAATTTCAGAATCTGAGAAGCAATATTTAAAAGACCCAACATCATCAAAAATCAGCCAACATTGTTCACTTATTTACGATTTTGTAAAATTATAAGAAAAAAGATTTTGTTTGTTTCTAGTCACTAGTTTGAGATATTAATATAAGACAAACTCGCTATTATTTGTCCACCTGTAGGTTTAGTTTTAAGCATACAGATGACTAAAGAAATATAAAATGTTGTAATTCAATTATTATTACCAGATGATTTTTGTAATTGATCATAGTTTTTTTTTTAATTTGTGGGGATGAAATGAGGTAGGTTAAACTTGTAAAAAAAAGTAGCTGTAGTTTCTGAGATCAAGGTTTTCACGAAGATGTACAGGCAGACATGACTATATAGATTAAATGGCTGTGCCTAAATGATGTATAATCAACGGGCGACTTACCACTTCCTTGATACGCTTTGAGCGCAGATTCGTCTGTGCATTGGCTGCATTTTCGAACGCCTCCACGCGCATTTTGACTGGACTCTGCATCAAGGGACTGAGATGAGGATTAGATTGGGATTAGCACACAAAGGAAAATACTTTCAGTTGCCTTACTTGAAAAGCTCGTGATGTCGTGTTGCCATCTTGGTGCCCTTGATTGAAGCGGGCATCTTGGGTGCCGTATTTTTGCTGGGCTTCGGCACATCCACAAGGGACTCATCCTCAGTCAATAAACTATTCTCTTGCGCCGATTTTGGCATGCTGCCCTGACGAGCAGTCTCCATTGACTCTTCCTTATCGTCGTCTCCGCGGGCTTCTTCCACTTGGAATGTGGCATCAGAACCCATATGTGCATTTAATGTTATTGTCGCATTTCCTGTGGGCACATTGAAAGTGGTCTCCACGTTGCCCGCATTCGGCATGTTCATTGTCTTATTGATCGTACTAGCCTGGGGTGCATCTTCGATGGCATCTTCATAAATAGAGCGTTGTGATGGCGCCTGGGACTCCTGTGAAGTACGCGGCCCATTGCTGCCTTTACGTGTGCGTGAGGAGATGGGCAAATTCTTGTCGAGATCGCTGAAACGTTCGACTTTAATTGGCTTGCAGGTCTCCTTCTTTTTGCGCCCCTTCTTCGCTGGTGCTGTTGTTGTTGCTGCGGTTGTGTTGTTCACTGTTGTGTTGGACAGCACAGTAGTCTCATCCGTCAGGGTTGTTTTGGTTGCCTCCAGCGTTGCTGTCGAACCGGAACTGAGCTTCTCACGTTTGACCAAGACGCGTACAGAGCTCGTCTGGGAGTCATTCGCCTGTGTCTGAGGCACTTCGGAGGGCGGCACCTCGGTGCGTGTGACGTTCGTCTTGCTAAGCACATGGGCTTGGGAGGCACGCTGTTCGCATTCCAGCTTCACCTGAATCATCTCCTCGTTGCTCGGCCGACGCAATTTGCTGATAAGCGATGGCTCCTTCAAATTCTTTTCGGACCGCGTTTTCGCAGCACGTTGCGGTCGTCCGCTCATGCTGGTCTCAGCTACAGGTGCAGCTGCAGCTGAAGCCGGAGCTGCAACGGCAATTGGAGCTGGAGCTGGAATTGGAGGTGGGGGCATCAGCGCTCCCGTTGTATTGAGTTCATCCTCCTCTTCCTGGGCCACGGCCAGCAACTGCGAATTATTCTTGCGCAGACTGGGGCGCTGTGAAATGTCGCCCGTGGTCGAGGCATCAATTGCATCTGAACGAACAAATTGCATTTAACGATCACTTAGTAAAAAAAATTTCACCACTCACCATTGTCCTCATCTTCAGCCAGGGAAGCCAGACGCTTGGGTCGCTTTTTCGTCTGCTGTGGTGTAATCGAAGCGCTTGGTTTGGGCGCCACAATTTCTGGTGCTTCGGCGACCGATTCCCTTGGAGGGATGCCATAAAACAACTGATCCAACTCCTCAAAGTAAGTCTGCGACAACAGAAGGAAGGAGTTACTCTACATACAGGCTGCACACACATTATAAAAACTTACCTGGCGTAGCAAACTTAATTCGTCGTTCAGTTTGAGCGAATTGCGCAAAACATCCAGTAAATCTTCCATTTTCACAGGGCACAATGTACAATCACTGTAAATGCTTCACCGTTTATTTCAAATGGCGGCAATGAAATGCGCGTCACTAGCCAAACATAAGCGCAAGACAATGAAATAGTATCGATACTTGCGAGCAGAAAATGATATCGATAGACTAATGGTGGCAGCTCTACAACTGTTTGCGGAATAAGTGCTTCTTAACACTGCTGCCAGCTGTTTTCCCGCGCAAATATATTTGCAGCTGTAATTTTCGCTGCACTTTGCTACTTTTCAGATCAATAAATAGTACACGCCACGTAATTAATATATATGAATTTAATTCAATGACATTTGATAACCGGCAACGTTGTTTATACCAAACGTGCGTGTTGCAGCTGCTGTTTTGTTGAGTGTTGTACAACACTCAAATACACGCATTTAATGCGTGTTTTTGCATAATGCAGCAACTAAATTACATCATAAATAAGTTTATTGTTATGGGAATATATCTTGAAGTATTTTTGTGGATTTTACTGCAAAAGTGAAGCAACTTGTTTGTTTACGATGTGCAACTATCGAGTGTATCGAATGGTTTTCGCAGTGTTATTAGCGTGCTGATAGGCATGCTGGGCCCAACCGGTGCTGTAAAATACTCAAATACATTGTTAAAATTCGCCAGAAATTCGCAAGCCAGCGAAAATTAAGGAATAAGCAAGGTAAACAAGCGAGAACTGCGCGCGTTGCGTTAACAACAATTAAGATGTATATATGAGAAAAGTGCACGCGGCACGCAGACGACACTTGTCACCAGTAACCAATACCAGCGCGTATCCAACACGCACACACACACACTCACACACGGAGGAACACACAAACACACATTAGCAATGGGCCTCGACTTTGATGTCGTGGAGTACTGCAAAGGTGTGAAAACAAAACAGTCGCAGCCGCCGTTCGGTTGCCCGGTGCGCGACTGCGATCGCAGCTACAAGACGCTCGTGGGCCTCCAGGGGCACCTCACCAACTACGATCACGACAACCCGCAGCCGTTGACGCCAATTTTGAAGCCCAATCGAAAAAAGGCGCGCTCCTCTCGCGCTCTCCACTCCACACCCAAAGACAATGGCAGCGGCGGCGGCGGTGTCGGCGGTGGCGGTGGCGCCAACTCGGAGGGCGAGATCGGCACCGCTGCCAGTCGCAGCACCGTCAATCCGGAGTCGTTGGTGGCCTACAATGAGCAGGAGGAGACGGTCACGTTCAACATCGATGGGAAGAGCGTGCGGCTGGGCATCGATGATCCCCTGCCGATTGTGGATGACGAGGAGTTCGTGCGGCTGGTGGAACGGGGCTGCATTTTGAACGCGGACGCGCCGCCGCTGGAGGAGAAGGCGTCATGGGCCCAGGTGCAGGTGCCCGTGGCGAATGTTCGTGAAATCGATGACTACCATGTGCCTGATGCGCCGCCCCGGCCCCTGGCCTACTATCGCTTCATTGAGAAGTCGGCCGAGGAGCTGGACGGCGAGATCGAATACGATGTGGACGAGGAGGACTCCGCCTGGCTGGAGCACATGAACGAGCAGCGCACCAAGCAGAACCTCAATCCCATCAGCATCGATACCATGGAGCTGCTCATGGATCGCCTCGAAAAGGAATCTCATTTCCAGGCAGCGGCCAACGGCACGCCCACGGGCGTGGAGGTCGACGACGATGCCGTGTGCTGCATTTGCCTCGACGGCGAGTGCCAGAACACCAACGTGATACTCTTCTGCGACATGTGCAACCTGGCCGTGCATCAGGACTGCTACGGTGTGCCCTACATACCCGAGGGCCAGTGGCTGTGTCGACGCTGCCTTCAGTCGCCCAGCAAGGCGGTGAACTGTGTGCTCTGTCCGAATGCTGGGGGCGCTTTCAAGCAGACGGATCACGGGCAGTGGGCGCATGTCGTGTGCGCCTTGTGGATACCCGAGGTGCGGTTTGCCAACACCGTGTTCCTGGAGCCAATCGGTAAGTACAGTGTGATCATTATCATCATCAAATCACCGATTAACATTACCTAATCTCGACAGATTCTATTGAGACCATACCGCCTGCTCGCTGGCGTCTCACGTGCTATGTGTGCAAGGAGAAGGGCTTGGGGGCGTGCATTCAGTGCCATCGCAACAGCTGCTATGCCGCCTTCCATGTGACCTGTGCCCAGCAGGCGGGTCTCTACATGACCATGGACACGGTCAAGGACGGCCACAACGACAGCTCGGTGCATGTGCAGAAATTCGCCTACTGCCACGCCCACACGCCCGCCGACGCCAAGCTGAAGACCAATGTGCCCGACTTCGAGGACACGCGCCTCAAGATGCGCGAGGCCCGCAAGGCGCTAGCCAAGAAGCGCTCGACGGCGCCCGTGGTGCTGATACCCACAATTCCGCCGGATCGTGTGCAGGAGATTGCGAGCATGGTGCACATGCAAAAGAAGAAGGAGTTTCTCGACCGCATCATTGCCTACTGGACGCTCAAGCGGCACTATCGCAACGGCGTGCCGCTGCTGCGCCGACTGCAGAGTCAGGGCAACAATCATGGGGTGATTCAGCGCAACGGCATCGAGGGATCGCCGGACACCAAGGAGCTGTATCGCCAGCTCAAGTACTGGCAGTGTCTGCGCCAGGATCTGGAGCGGGCGCGACTGCTGTGCGAGCTGGTGCGCAAGCGTGAGAAGCTGAAGGTGGCGTTCGTCAAGATCTCGGAGGAGGTGGTGATGCTGCAGCTGAATCCGCTCGAGTCGGCGCTGGGAAAGCTGCTTGATGCGCTCGAGACGCGCGACACCATGGAGATCTTTCGCGAGCCCGTCGACACCAGCGAGGTGCCCGACTATATGGACATTGTGAAGCATCCCATGGATCTGGGCACCATGCGGGCCAGGCTCAAGGATTGCCGCTACAACTCACTGGAGCAGCTGGAGGCAGACTTTGATCTGATGATACAGAACTGCTTGGCGTACAACAACAAGGACACGGTATTCTATAGGGCTGGCATCCGAATGCGCGATCAGGCGGCGCCACTGTTTGTGCAGCTGCGCAAGGAGCTGCAGCGCGACGGGCTGCTGGAGCGCAATCAGCGCTCGCATGTGGATCATGTGGAGGGCGAGGTGGAGCAGGAGCTGCGACAGCTGCTGGCGGCGCCGCCCAGCGAAGATGTTGTGCAGAAGCTACTCATACTCGCCGACAAGTCGCAGGTGCTCAAGAACCCCAGCTATCGCACCAAGAAGATCAAGCAGATCCGTCTGGAAATCACCCGCATGCGTAAGGCGCTCCAAAAAGCACGCTTTGCAGCGGTAAGTTTTGAATTCAATTGACTTAAGTTTGCAATTGTTAATAATGTGTTTGTAGCGACATGCGGCGCATGCGCATTCCCAGAGCGACGATGATGACGAGGAGACGGGCGTGACGCCGTCCAAGAAACGCACTCGGAAACGCCTCAACAGCAGCGCCATGGACTTGGAGGAATCACAGGATATGCAGGTGCATCATAACGATGACGACGATGACGATGAGGATGACTCTGAAGACGATTCAATGGCCGAAGATAGCGTTAGCAAAAACGCCGGCCACATGGCACAAACTCCGCCCTGCAGTCCCGTCAAGAGTCTCAACAACAGCAGTTCACCCGTGGGCATCAATCGAAGGTGAGTAATGTGTTGAGCATGTCGCATTTGTATTTTATTTGTACATCTCGGTTGCAGGACGGCAATTCTGTTGACTCGCAAGTCGCAAGCGGCGCTGAAGCGACCCTCGGAGCAACTGACAACGCCTGTCAAGGAGGAGCATCACAATTCCCAGTCATCCAGCACACAGTCAACTAGCGCCAGCTCCAGTTCAACAACGACGGCAGCCACGGCGGCATCCAGCATGCTGAATGCAACGCTTGCCACTGCCACGCCCACGGCCGCCAGCAACTTTGCGTTGACGCACAACAGCACGATAGCTGCCGGAGTTGCAGCCGCTGCTGCAGCGGCCGCTAGTCTGACGCCCACATCGTTGGTTGTAAACAATAAGCTGAGCTTAAGCCTGGGCTCTAGCCTGGCGCTGGCCAAGTCACCGAAGCGACCAGCGCGCTATCGTCGTCTGCCCTCGATGTCGCCAAAGAAGTCGCCCAATCCGGCGGCAGCGTTGAGTGGCTCACTGACAAGTGCTGCTGGCGCTGGAGCTGCCGCTGCTGCAGTGGCACCAGCGGAACCGCTGCCCTTTGAGCGCATACCGGACAGCTTTCGAGTCTATCGAGCGAACAATCAGCGCGATGTCAGCGACAGTGACGATGCGCCCTCGCAATCGAGCAGTCCCTGCAGCAGCTGTTCCGACATCAGCATGTCCGGCAGCTGCTCCGACTTTGACAGCGACGAGGCGAGCGATGGCGATGCGCACAGCGATGAAGGCGACTCCGACAGCATGAAGGGCAATGTGATGAACGAAGACTCGCAGGGGGACTGCACAACGGACGCCATGGACCTGCAGCATGCCACACTGAACAACACACAGGGCAACGGCAACATGGCCATCAGCAGCAGTGACAGCAGCTCCGACAGCGAGGATGAGAACAGCGCCGATATGCTGGATGCGAATGCTCTGGGCAAACAGCGTGTGACTCGCAGCACGCCAACGCCGACGCCCTTGCAGGGACGTGGCGGTGCCATGGCAGCGGCCAGAGGACGTGGCAAGCGGCGCAGCAATCTCAGTGAATCGACCAGCTCGACAGCGACGCCTCCGCCACTAATACGCAAGGCGGGCAAGCTGAGATCAGCCACGCCGAATGCATCGCCACTTGTAAATAACATAAAATCGAGACGGAGCACGACGACGGCAAGCGGGCTGAACAATGCGAACAACAGCGGCAGCACAACAATGACAACGACACTGACGAACAACAACAGGAGTAAGTTGCATCATGAACTGGAGGAGACGGCGGTGGGTGTGTTGGGTGGAGAATTGCTAGTGCGGCATAACAGCTCACAGAAGGCATCGCTGGAGCCACTGCAGCTGGTGTGGGCGAAATGTCGTGGCTACCCTTGGTATCCGGCGCTCATCTTGGATCCCAAGACACCCAAGGGTTTCGTCTACAATGGAGTGCCATTGCCAGCGCCCCCGACGGACGTGCTGGCGCTGCGCAAGAACTGCCTCGACGACGTGGTCTTTCTGGTGCTGTTCTTCGATGTGAAGCGAACGTGGCAATGGCTGCCGGCCAATAAGCTGGACATACTGGGCATTGACAAGCAGCTGGACCAGCAGAAGCTCGTCGAGTCGCGCAAACCAGCCGAGCGGAAGGCCGTGAAGAAGGCCTACCAGGATGCGTTGCATTACCAGAGTCAGGTATCCGATCTAGAGGGTCAAGGGCCCGATCCCATCATGTGAAAGCTGTTTGCCCAACTGCATTTAAATGTTAAATGCGCCCCCGCCTTGTAATTATGTTAATCAATATTCGTTTCGCTATGAATACCGACTCGATTCGATTCGAATCGTTTTGTATTGATTCGAATCGATTCGCTCTCGAAATTGTCCAGCCATATGCAGAGTTAAGGAGCTCAGATCGGAGAGCTTGTATTGTTACTGAAAAGGCCCTCCATTAGTGTATTTCGTTTACATATTTACTTTATACTAAATGATTCTTGTTTTATGGGTATTTCAAATTCGAATTCGATTTCGAGTTTTCCAATTTCCACTTTTCGAATTTCCAATTTACACTGCAAGTGGCAATTTCTTTTTTGTTTGTTTTTGTTTTTAAACTTACTACCAAAAACCTTTGATTAGTTTCGGAATTACCTAAATGCTTCATTGTACAATTTTGTAAAGTTTAATTCTTTCCCTTCATCCTTTTGCACAATAGAAACCACAACAACAACAAATGGAATTTAAAACCTCAAGACGTTTCACTAAAAATCAAATCAATGTTTAAGTTAAATAGTTTTAAGCCAAAAACAGAATCGAGAAATTAGAGAATAGTTAAGCCTAAAAAAATGGAAAAAATGTAAAAAAGAGCAACAACATTTACAAATAGCATTAAATTGTGTGTGTGTCTATGCGTGAGAGTGCGAATGCGTCTATGTATGTGTAAGTGTGCGTATGTGTATGTCTATTAAGTGTGTTCCGTTTTTGATTTCCGTATGAACAAATTTGCAAAAAGTTTAATTATTATTACGATGTATTACGACGAGGACGATGATGGTGCAGAAGACGACGATTATTATTATTATCATTATTATTATTATTATTATTATTATAATTACGGTGTGTAATTAATGCAAATTATTAGCGAATAAGTGAAAAGCGTAGACAATTAAGTATTGTAGTAGTTGCCCATAACAAGATTGAATATTGTTTAAATTTAACGGTAAAGTAAAGTGCAGAAAATAAATGTTTTAAACAAAAAATTCCCAATGCATTTCATTCATGCACAAACCACCTACAGTTTGACATTCCCAGCGAGACGGGCGCACAGTTTGAGAGCCGCAACGCAGAGAGCGTCACAATAACTCGATATAAGCCAATTTAATTGGACAGAAAACGTGTTAAGCGAGCGAATAAAAATACAGAAAAATTAAAAGCAAAAACACAATACAAGTACAGATCAGCATGCCAGATGACAGATTGGACAACTGGCGAGACGACGGCACAAAAATACGCAAACATACGAAATAATAAAAATGTTGTTTTTCTGTTTTTAATAAATTCAACGTAAAACGACGCGTCATTTAGGCTGGCAAAATACGCGTAATCGAATTGCATTTGTCAAAAGCGACTTAAATCTTAAATCTGGTAAATGATTGGCAACAAATGCTGTCTGACACTCTGTCTCAATTTTCTCATCGCGATCTGTAGCTGGGGCCATAGACAACAACTTAATAGAACGCCCAAAATCCCAGCTCCATTTGGCCTTAATTACTAATGCAAATTAATTTGCGACTGTCTGCGATTGAAGTTTATTGATGTGGATGTTAAGTAGTTGTTGTTAATCGTAGCTGCTGTGCTGTTAGTGTTTGTGTTTGTGTTTGTGTGTTCACTTGACAGTGTCGTGTAGGTCACTGTGCGTTGGCGCTCTAATTGATGTATTTATTTAATAATTGCTTGTAGGGGGCAACATGAAACGGAACTGCGTCTTGGCCAGTCAAACAAGTGAGCAAACAATTCATTGGCCAGGCCATTCCAAGTGTGTCTCCGGCAATTGGAGCACGCTTCAAATCGTTCAAATGTCTCGCCAACTGGAACTTCCCAATTGGTAAGAAAAAAAATATAAAACGAGTTCGCTGACAATTTCAATTTGGCCAAATGACGTAAATGCGACTACCAATGGACCGTAACAAAGGTTTAAAAAAAGAATAATTTGTGCATGAAAATAAATGGCCTTGGCTCGCGCTTTTGTTTTATATTTATTTTTACAAAAATTCCAAAATGATTATCAAGAAAAGCCTGTATCATATACAATATTTAAGGCATGAGTGTGCCAGTTTTGCACCTTCCCCATTTGCCCCACCACTTATTAGCAAAATTACCCAAATTAATATTTTATTTTTGAGTCAAATCCTCTAAATAAGCCGCTTAACAAAACGTTGTTTTTATTATGTGGAAAAACATTTTTTGCTGACGCTGCCTTTTTAACCATTCACAAATATTCATTGAAGCCCCAGTTGCTGTTCGCTTTCGCTCTCGCCGTTGTTGTTTGCTTTTATTGAATTGAGTTGGGGGTTAAATGTTTAAATTAATTTGCACGCAGCTGCAGCTCACCAAGTTTCCGTACTATGACGTCGTAGAGTGTGGCTTCAACAACGAAACTGAAACCGAAATGGGAATTGGGTTTTTCTGCCCAAGACGGTACTGCTCGATGGACGCACGTGAGGCTATCAACGTTCCACAATAATAATAATAAAATGGAATAAAAACTGCGAATCAAAACTGAGAAATATATTTCGGAATTTTGAAATTTGCGGTTCAAGTACGTTTATTGGCCATTAGCTTTTACCTTGTCTCGAAATTCATCAGAAGCGATTTACATAAATTGGCAGACCTCTGACTGTGTGTTTGTGTGTGTGTGTGTGTAAAGGGAGGTGTGTGTTGTTGTTGTTGCTGTTGTTAGTTTACTACAAGGTTCAGCGACAGTAACAGGAAAAGTATCTCACACATCGACAGATGCTGCGATTTTGTTGAACTTTTGTTGCGGATTTTTTGTATCTGGCACGACAGCAGACATCTTAATAAATGTGCTGAGTGCGCTAATTAAATGTAATTAGCGCTTGTATCGTGCCAGCGCTCACAATCAGACCACAGCCACTAAAACAGCACATACGAAATTTGCGTATACGCCGCGTACGCCGCATGTCAATCGTCAGCTAAGCGAAGTTCTCAATGCACAGATAAGATAAGGAGCAACGTGCATATCTCACACGTACGAATTCGAATTTATATCCCACAACTGGCCGCTCTAATTAAACGGACGTGCCTCCGTTTTCATATTTTCATTTTTTTTCATTTTTACGCCTTAATCGTTAATAGAGCAGAGCAGCAGCGCGTGGACAACAGAAAAATTGAAATAAATTGCGCATCTGACGCACATCTCCCGAAAATTCTCCTCCAGACAAACCATGTGACGTCGCTGTCGCAGCGCTGTCAGCGTGACTGTGGTCAGTTCAAGAAAGCTACAAAATATGCTTATAAATAACAAAGAGAAGCAATCTATATGCTAGATGGCCAAAGAAGCAGACACAAGGCGCTTGGCAACAAGATTTCTAAAGCGTTTGCAATTCCCTTGAGCGGTTATGAAATGAACTCAGCAGACTGAGAAAGTGGCTCAGCTGTCTCGACGATTACGTGGAAAGGTGAAATAAATGGTATTACACTGACAACACACGCATCTCGTCATGTGATTGAGATGGAGATTGGGTAAGGAACAAGTGTGTCAGGAATGTGACGGGGGCGTGTGATGCTGCTGGCCACAGGATAACCCCAACTTCTGCCTACTGTCGTAACGGAATTCACACTTCTATTCCCAGTTTAGCATTTGACTGCGAAACTTACTGTGTCACGTAGTTGAGAAGTAAATTGACGCAGTTATCCATTATATTCAATGAATAACTGTTCAGCGTAAATGTTAAAATAATGAGAATAATATAGTAGTATTTAGTAGTAATTATATGGAAATGTTAAGTAAATGAGAATTATTTTAAGTAAATATTTATTGAGAATAATGTGTAAGTGTAATTATAATTTTAAGTAAATATTAAATGAAAAAAATGTGTGAGTGTTGTAGTATTTAAATGCTAAACAAATGAGAATAAAATACACATACTACGAGTATATCTGTATTCATTGTAGTATTTATATGTTAATGCGTTAAGCAGCTGCTGTCAGCTGGAAGCCGCCTCAATTCGATCTGCCTGAAACCACAAATATTTCCAATTGATTTTCGCATTCTTTATGCCCGGCAATATAATTTAATTTGCATATTTTTATTGCCTACCCTTATTGCAAATTTTCTCTTGGCGACGCGCCGCGACAGCTCTCCATATACAGCATAAATATATATATATATATATATATATATATATAAATGATATTATATGCATGTCTGTGAATTGCCCATATAACGGCGCCGGCTGAAATTAACTTGAATTTATTATTAAATGCCGCAAGACAGTGGAATTGTTGTTGTGCCTGAAACCGGTCGAACTCCGAGTGAACTGCCTCCCAAAATCGTGGCACCCAGACTTCCAGAGAAGATGATCCGCTGACGCTCAGCGTCATGCAGGCGCGTCCCAACGGCGACAATGCAAACTGTTCCGGCTAAAAATACCCAATGGCTTTAACCATATTTGGGTCTCAACTTGGGGGCCAGTGTTCAACCGAATTGATATTTTGACAAATGCCAAATTGCAGTTAAATAATCACCATAGTTCCAAGCCAGATGAAAGAAATCACTGCACAGCTGCTGTGCTGCCCTTCGCAGTGTTTAATTTATGGATGCAGCTATCAATTGACAGGGCTGAGACAGGGCTAAAAATATCTCAGACTTGACCTTCGAAACGCCGCTAGTGAATGGAACGGGCTGCAGCATAACGGAAGAACAAACAGGATGAACACGACAGATGCCAATGAAATGGATGGGCAGCCAATTAAACGCCTGCTTCGTCTGACAAGCTGACTGGCTAAGGAGCAGCTAAAAGCATCCAGAACGCACAGCGTGTAAGCGATAACAGGCCGGTAAAGAGTCGAAAGAGACATGTGGACCTAGGGTAAGAAGATATTTATTGGACTGGGACTGACTGAACGGGTTGGCTCAAGGACAGCGACAACTCTTGCGGTTCTTTTCCACTAAGGTAACCACTATAAAAGCCCTCGACTGGCGTCCAGCAAGGCATCAGTCTTCCTCGACAGCGAGTCGAAGTTGTAGCGAAGTTTTGGTTGCACCAAAAGTCCTACAAGTCGCACTTCAAATTTATTCCCCCCACCCGCACTGCAAGGATGCGTCTGCTGATCCTCAGCCTCTTGGCATGGACTGCCCATGGCCATGCCATCAGCTATCGGAACAATCTCCAAGCCTTCGCCCCGGCACGCGGTGAGTTCCCGGTTCAGAGTGAACTAGCCCAAGGCTATCTACGCTATTTGGACAACACGGGCGCCGAGCGTTTGGTTGGCTTCAACTACCCGGAACCACTCTACGGCATACGCAGGGAGATCTACACGCCGGAGCAGCTGCGCGCCGGCAGCACCAAACTGGAGGCACAACAGCAGCACTTGGCTCTCTTCCGGGCCTGGTGCGAACAACGCTACAATGCCCTGCGCATCGAACTGGAGCGTCTGCGTGCCGAAGGCAAACAGCCCTCGGCCAACATCCTGTCGCAATTCGAGCCGCTGGAGCAGCTCATCAAGACAAACGCCTTTGAGCCCGTGCCCGGTCTGAGTCCCGAAGTGCAGCGTGCCCGCGACGAGCATCTGCGCATCTGGAACGAGAGTCGCATCCAAGTGCTGCAAGCTGAACTTGCTCAAGGCGGTCAGCAGCAGGCTCCAGATCTACAGGCCATTCTACTGAAGACCCAGCAAGCACAGCCCCAACAGCCGGCGCAAACAAAGTTGGCCCAGGAGCAGCTGCAAATCAAGCAGGCGACCAGCAATCTGGCAATTCAGCAGCAGCCTTATGTGCCGCTGGAGTCCCCCAAGCCGGTGCAGGAGACCGCCGAGGTGTTGCGTGCCCGCGAGGAACATCTCAGGCTGTACAACGAAGCGCTCCAAGCACAGCCAGCTGCAACTCTGAAGACAACGGCCAACATTCAACCATTGCAGACGGCACAGGCTCCACAGCTGGCTCCACAGCTTCCACAGGCTCTGAAACTGGCTCCACAGCTGACTCCACTGATTCCGCAGGCACAAAAGCTGGCTCCACAACCGACTCCTCAGCTGGCTCCACAGCTTCCACAGCTGCCACAGCTTCCTAAGCTGGCTGCTTTGCCCGCGCAGACGCCATTGACGCCACAGCTGGCTCCGTTTCCCGTGGAAGAGACGCCCGAGGTGAAGCGCGCCCGTGAGGAGCATCTGAAGCAATTCAACGCAGAGATTCAGCGTCAACAGCAGCAGTCGATAGTTCCATTGCCAACAGCCAGCGCCAAGATCACATTCGAAGCCAGCAAAAAACCCGAAGCTATTGCCCCGCTGCCTGCAGCCACCATCAAGAGCTCGATTCCCTTGACGCCAGCAGCTGCTCCAATTCCCACCAAGAATATACACGATCAGAAGATAATACTGCTGACGCAGTCCAAGCTCAAGGCCGAGGACAAAGTGGCAGACTACGAGGACAAGATACGTCTCGAGGAGCGTGAACGCGATGAAGAGCTGTTCCGTGAGAAGGAACTGCGTCGCGAGGAGCAGAAGCAGGCCGAGTTGGAACGGGAACGCGAACAGCTGCGTTTGCTCGAGGAGCAACAGTTGCTGGAGGCAGAGCGTCAGCAGCTGCAGCTGCAGGAGAAGCAACGCATCGAGAGCGAACGTCTGCAGGAGACGAAGCGTCTGCAGGCCGAGCAGCAGTTCATCTTTACCGTCGACAACACGCCCAGCCAGCAGCAGCCGAGCAGCAGCTACAAGCTGATTGCCCCGACGCCAGTGAAGCCTCAGCCCCAGCCCCAGCCTCAGGCTATTGCCCAGCAGCAGCAGGTGCAGAATGGTTTCTTCTTGCGCATTCAAGCTGGTCAGCAGGGCGCTGAAGCCTATCCCGAGACCATTGCGCAGAATCCCTTCCTCATTCGCTACATTCAGCAGCCGCAGCAGGCGCAGGTGAAAGTGCTCAGCTCTGCCACCGGCTCCGCATCCACGTCCACGTCCAGCTTCAGTTCCAGCTCCAATACGATTGCCGGCGAAATCAGTGAACTGGAGAAGGCGAGGCGGGAGCACTTTATGGCCCATGAGATTGCCTTGGAGCAGCTGCGTCTGGCCAATCTGAAGGATTCCGAAGCGAGTGCGATTCCCTGCCAGCACAATTAATGATGCCACAGCTACTTATTGAGATACACAACACAGATACAAACACAGATACTCACATTCACATTCACACTCACACTCACAGACACAGACCCAACTTTAGTATTTGCACAATTCATTCGATTCGATTCCAATTCATATGCATTCATTACTTTACATAGGCTTAAATACTCGTACTCATTCACGTTCACGTTCACACTCATACTCGTACACCTGTAACGATTATTCGATTCAATGAATATAAGTTTTAAATGCATTCAGTTGAGAAACAACGCAAAAACCGATAAGTGAATTATCATTGTAGCAGACAAAGGAAGTTGCCCCTAAAATGAACAGTTATTCGTATATAACAGCATGTTCTCCCTCCCCCTCCCGCTCCCCTCTCTCTGGGGATGCAAATCAATGGACTGTCGCCAGCTTGGCGGCTTCTTCTCGTGCTTCCTCCTCCGCCAGCAAAGGGGATTTAAAATGCGCATACTGAGTTAAGTGGAGCAACCAGCAGATGAATCTGTTATTCAATTGATCCGCTATGCGCTCTAGACCACACTATGTGTACTATATGCTGATGTACACTTGCCGCATCTAAAGTGGAGGTGGCAGCTGGATGGGGGATGCATAGACGTGACATGGGGCAGGTAAATGAATAGTTCGTGTATGCAAAGTGTGTGCAAATTTTCGAGCAGCAGCACCTACAAAATTGTGGCAATTAGCATGTCCAGCCACAGAGCCCCAGAGTCATAACTGACCTAGCTCAACGACAGACGGACGGACGGCGAATGTTACGGTACAATAGAGAGAAGCACAAATCACCGTTAGTTTCGAATAGTGTCAAAGCAGCAGCACAGGCGTTTGATGAAATCTAGGCAAGCAAAGCAGGCGAAAGGCGATTACGTGGCGTATGAGTAATCAGCTGGAAGCGCGTGCTTCTCCGAGCTACTGTGACTAATTGCTGAGGAAACTCTCGTCAAAAGTGTGTGCAGAGGTGCCTCATATCTAGCTGTAACAAGATGCCACAGCAGCTGATGGTCTGTCATCTTATCAACTGGGGCATTTCCCGTACGCTGTCTCATCATCGTTTTGAAAGAGAGCAAAGTTCTGGGAGGTGATTCATTTTTATTTAAACATTTGATCGCATTTGCGAAAGACACATCACAAAACTGGCAGTAATTGCCTCGAATTGTTTTTCAGGCTAATCAACAGCTGGCAGACCGGCTAATCAAATGCCAATTTGATACGTATTGCGATTTACACTCACATCGATACAAACAGTTCACGGTGATAGACCAGAAACCAAATTGGCTGATGAAAGAGTCGACTATTCCCATAACATGTCTGGTGTCTGCGGCAAATGGGGTTACGTCTGATAAGTTGGGCTTTTCATTGCCATTGGCCAATTGTTAATTGGGTAATAATGTGCGCAGTTATATATTAATAGTCATTTCTTCAAAATATTCAATTTAAACGTAATCTTAAATTATTCGAAATATTCAAAATATATGTTGACTATGAAAGTTGGCTTTGAGCTCAAGCTGACGGTGAGCAGCATAACGTACTCTCCAGTTGGCATGGGCAACTTTAAATCGTCGGGAGTTAAATAAAGGTTTTTTCCGTAAAACTTACCCTTAAAAAAGTAAATGTTAGATAAATCGAGTTCGTATAACTTTCGCTTACACTCACCACATATGGACACCGATGATTGATGGTGGTTTTCTTCTTGAGAGCCGCCATTACAACCTTGGAAATGGGATGAGTTGTCCTCTGCATATTGGTGCAGACATCGAACGAGTGCTTGACCAGCCATGGCTTATAGCCACTCGCTTTCTTCTGCATCTCGAAGGTCATATAAAGTTTAGTTGTTGGATATTGGAAGGTTCCGTTGAAGTTGAAAATAGTTAGGTTGCGTCTGATGGCCTTGAGACGGCATTGCTCAAAGGTGACCCAGGTTTTATTGAAGGATTCGCAAACAGCATTTGTCAGCTTCATCGAGGGCATGCACTAAAAGTTGTAAGCTCTAGACCACATTTTTCCAGTTTATATATATCCTTACATTTTGATATTGCAGCTGAGCTGAGAGCAGGCTTAGTATAGTTAGTATCCGATGCATTTTCTGTACTGACCAGATCCATCGCATGGCACGTGTAATTAAAATATTGAATATTAGTAACGCATGACGAAATTAATTTCGCTAATGCTCGATATATTTTTGAATAATTGTTATTTGATTGCAATGCGAATTTGCGTTCTTTGCTAATTGAAATTTAAATGTCATCGGATGTTCAAACTTTGATAATATCCTGGTAGAAAGAGAAATACACATTTGTGACAAACTGCGGTTTCTTGTCGAGCATCCAAGTGAGCAGCAAGATATAATCTCCGCTTGGTATTGGGAGTGTCAAATTGGCTGGATCATAGTAAAAATCCTTTATAATTTGTTTGCCCTAAAACAATGTTAAACTTAAAATTTTAAATTCAAAAATGTGTTTTAAAATACTTACCACATAGGGGCACGTATGGTTAATGTTTGAAAAGTCCTTAATAATATGCCAGAACATGCTGAATACTCGATGCTTGCGTTGCCGTATGAAGGTACAAGCATCGATTGTGTAGTCAAAAATCGAGGGCCTATATCCAAATGCCTTGGTCTTTAACTCCAGCCGAATGTCGATAACATAGGCGGGGTACAGAAAAGTGATATCAACATTGAAAGTTGTGATGTTTCGGCTGATAGCACGCAGACGACACTCATGGATGAGGACCCAAGATTCGTTATACGTCTCACAAACTGCGTTTGTCATTTTGCAGAATGGTGTCATCTATAAGATTACAAAATACAAAGCTATTTAGCCGTTTACTATGGTAAGTAATTACATACGTTGCAGTTTTTTATCAACATGAGCGACCAAATAACAATACAAATTGCAAGCGGTAGCTTTGTTTTCATTGCTTCAACGACTCTTGATAAACTGACTGAACAATTTATAAAATCTGTGTACTAAATGTAGTTGATTGAAAATTGAGACATTAAAACAAAATTAGGCAATTATAGGTTGGTTATAGATCCATAAAAACAGATTGGGCTATCGATGTGCATTAATCACTGAAAGCTTGCGATTAAAACACACAATCCACCTCAGGAATATTTCACCTCATTTTCGATTCGATATCAGGGAAGCAGAAGCAAAAATAATTGATTGCTGCAAATGTGAATCCATTTAGTAATTTTTACTAATGAGCTAAAATCTTGCATCTATTATTTTGCTACGAAATATCTAATGATACATTTTTGAAAACAATTAAGCAACTAATCGCATTTTAAGTCTATTATAATATGCATTATTTGTAAATAATTTACAACCATTGCACTTGTTACTCAAATTACGATCACTCAAAGTATTTCACCAGCTTATTAAATATTTGGCTTTAGCTTATTTTTAACTTGCCCATAAAAGGAAATGTCGCTCAGGTGGTTCCCCCAAAAGCTAAATTGCAAACAACGGCGCTTTTGGCTTGTCTGCCCCACTCTCTTTACCCTTCTGTTTGCTTAACACTCTTCGTGCTCTGGGGTTTTGTTTTTCTTAGGAACTGCGTTGTCTGATAAGAAATGCTTAATTTATATACTATACAAATTTTCCGCGATTTTGTTTTCATTTTTTCTGTACTTCTTCCTATTGTTATTGCTGGTTGTGCTGATATTGTTATTGTGCGGCTATTTGCCAAGTTCTTAATGCAGAAGTCGGGTGCTAATTATAACTTTGCGGCAAGCTATTTTTAAACTAGACCAGCTATTTTTGTCCCATCAAGCCTGTCAACGCAATATCATTCCACAAAATGTTGCTTTCGTCGCAAATCGTTGTTTGTTTTGCAAGTGATCAGTCAAGAATTCGCCGGGTTGCTAACCCCCACAAGGTGTGCAGAGGAGATAAGGTTCGTTCACGCCATTATCGCAATTGAGAAAGTGGGTCTGCAAGCTTCTTGGTGCCTTGAAACAGTTTTAAGCATGCTTGAACTTGAGCATGAGACATCAACAGAAAAGCCAAACAAACAGAACTGATTAACTGATAAGATATCGGGCTAATAGTCAATATGTTTGTTGTTTCAATTTTCGACCGAATGCATTTTATTATGACATTTATGACAACAAATTGGCCAATCGCACAAATTCGTTGTAACTTTGTTATTTTTAATTATAGCCCAATTGAGTTGTAAAAATAGACTTCCCATTATTCCCGGAAGAGAATCGTTATCATATTGATTTATACTCGTAGACGCCCAATTGAAAAGTTGTTGAGGACTGCCGAATTCCGTAAATTCGTTTAACAGTTTGTTGTCTCAAACCCATAAACAAATTGTCAATGTTGTATATTCATTTTAATTCAAAATATGTAATTGCTCTTTTAGTTGTCATGCCACAAATAATATTCTCATTTGACTCTATGCAAAAACGTGGTTTCTGATAGTCACATGATTATTATCACGTTTTTGATAAGGAGAAATTATGCCATTAATTATGGTCGGGTTATCGTATGAATAATACATAAATCAGCATTACGGTAGTTGCAGACTAAATATGTTATTACGGTGACCCTAAATACTTAGTCAGAACATGGGTTCAAAGGTTGTGAATGCCTAGTAAAATATTGGTTTATACTTAGTAAATAAGCGATACACGCCATCGAGAATATTTTTATTTTATATGGCTTGTTAAACTACATAATTTATGGTAGCATTTAAAATACTTGATTTAAAATATTATTTATAAACTGGTAAAGTTTTCTTTAAATTTGGTTATATATTTATAAAATTGTATCCATTTATAAATATTACACATTTGTTTAATTTTTGTATTTATATTGTATATTGTTGTTATTGCTAACGAAAGCACGAATACGGCAAGCCAAAATTAAAATTATTATCAGAGCAAGTAGATAATACAATAATTGTTTTAATATTAATAACTGTTTTAATATTTATAATTATTGACTATTTTTTTAACTGTTCGAACTTCTAATTGAGCTGAAATTGTATAAATATGTTTAAGTTTATTTTATACTTATCCAAAGGAAGTTAGGAGTTAAAAATGATATTAATTATATATATTAATCAATGTAATAATACAAAAATTATTATAACTTTATGTATTTTAAAATATATTATAATTATTCAGATCTTCCTCAGCAGTAAGAGCTTTACGAAAGACAAACAAAAATAGGTTTCGTGTATTATTCTGATATCACTAAACTCTTCATCAATTCTATTTTCATACTCATATGCCAGAGGGAATTATAACGTTAAGATAATTTCAACAGCAAATCGTTTATTATATAAATCATTCAAATAAACTAATGCGTATGTATATCTGCATAAGTAGAAAAAGAGCTTGTGATTGTGTTTGACGTCATTAAATTGCTTTCGTCATCATTTTGGTTATGTGGTCACACAACATATTTTGCTCCTATTCAACACACTAATAAGTATGTCTGCATGCTTAAAGTAAAATGTTTACTGCTCCGAAAATATTTACGATATAGTTCATTGTGGCAGGTGCGGCTGGTTGTCTGGGTGGTTCCCCTGTTCAAGTCTTTGGGGGAAATGCATTTCTTGGAAATATGTAGGTGAAATCTTAATTTGTTTATTATTGTTTTTGGTATATTATTATTTACTGCACGGAATTTCCGATACGCCCCCACAAATACAGAAGTATTGTACTTTACGATAAGCACTTTGAATACGCATATGCTTATGACATGATTAAACAAGCACTTAGCGTTATACAATCGTTAAGAATCCATTTTTAATGACACTGTTAAGTCTTATTAATAACCTTGAAGAGACCGCATCCGCAGATGAGATGAGATTCTCGACATGATAAGTGAAAACAAGAGATTTTGACTTACGTGAGAAAGTTTTATGACATTGACGCAGTTAGGGCGCTGCTTCTCGCCTTTTTGTTGGTGGGGGTGGCTCAGCCTGCATAACGGTAATCGGTAACACGCTGCGTATGCGCAACGATTTGCGTAAGCAAACAGACAAATGACAACTGGCAACCGACAACAGACGTCGCACAATCGTGTGCGACATGTGCACAATCCGCCGATTGTACAGGAATCTTAAACATTCTTTATGGAACGCCCCGCGATCAATAAAAATTCAATCGTAACTGTAACTGTGACTGTAACTTTACTGCACAGCAGAAAAACGTGCTTAAACTTGTCGCGATCAGGTAGCGTCGCCCCACTGAGAGCCACTCACACAGACCTTGAGGTCGACAGCCCTTCCTTTTCGCTCTCTCAGTCTGTCTCTGTTTCACCTCATACATTTCGCTTATCAGCGAAAAGTCCACAGAGTTTCTTTGGGCCGTTTCGTGGCACGCGCTGCGAGAGAGTTTTTGCCATGAATTCGCACTCGTACTCGTAGAGATAACGATGCTATCAGATATCGGCTGGCTCTCCCAGTCGTCTGAGTTCTTGTGAAATTCAACGCTGTTATGTTAACTGGCGCCACACTAAAAGAGTGCCCAATTGCCCTACCCTCTACCCCTCAACCCGGTTAGCGCATAAAGAGCGAAGAGCAATCAATGGGGCCACACAACAAAGCGATCGAATTAAATATTAAAGCACGACCAGACAGCAAATTTATATGCTATTTATGTACTACACGCACCATATTTCACAACTGTAAATGTGGTGCTAATTTCTCGCCCAAAGACTTTGTTTAAACCAACAAGGGGCAAGAGCAACAATTGCTGTTGCTTTATGCGTCCTGCAGGTGCAATTGCGTTGTAGCTATGCACAATAGAAAAAGTGCTCGTGTCTATATTTGCATTGATATTTACTTTTATAATTCGTGGCTTTACTATTATTATCTGTATACAAGTTTTTACACCCGATGCGCATTTTATGGCCTGCCAGAGAGATTTGTGTGGAATGACTTTGTTTAGATAAATCTCTGATTGTGTGGGGTTGGCAATCTGTCTAGTTCTGAGATACAAGTGATTTCTCAATTGTTTATGTACGTTACGAAATGGGCATTCCATCGTGAATTTCCTTAGAATTTTCCGCAAGTCATTAATTTCGGAATTTGCCAAACATTTTTCGCCTTGAGCTAGAAAATTTCCCCAATATTAGAAAATTTGCGTTTCTATGCCAAGTGTAAAGCCCCAATAATAATCATTTGTCCCACTGAGCAAATAAATCTTATCAGTTCTTTGCATACGTTTCTCGCTATTCATGATTATACCCGTTTTTTTTTGTTGTCAAACGTTTTCTTAACAATTGCTTACTATTAAAAATGATTTAAATGTTCTTCTGTTTAGAGCGCTTTAAAGTAAATAAGTACATTTCGTGCAGTTGTTATTTGTTTTGTTTGTTTGTTGGGATCTACCCAGCTTATTGACTTGCTGTGGCCCTTATGCAATTTAATATGTTTTGAAACTGGTTTCTAGCTTTACACATTACAATTTACAATTTACGATTTCCATTCACAACAGATATTCCGACTCGCGTGATTCTGTCAACGCTTGGTCTCGTGTCTACTGCGCAGCTTTGATTGGCTCTAATCAATTGATTAAGTTGTGGAAAGATTTAGCCGTTCTGTCAACTACAACTAAAAATAATTTAGTAAACAAATCAAAATGCGTGCTATCGTAGTAGTATGATAAATGATGGAAATTTTGGCAGTTATCAATGTTATTTTTGCCCGATTTGCAGATGGAAGGTTGAAGGTAGCGCAAAATGGGGCAATATAACGATACGAGGGCTGTACAAGTAGTTTAATCGCAGTTAAATAGAATTATGCGATTTATTGAAGTGTAAATAAATGTTTTATTTGATTGGCTTAAAAAATTGTACTAATGGTAAATTAAACCCATTTGAAATTTTGGGGAAACGTCTTTATGACTTTCGCGAATTCAGTAAACCGCACTCGTCTAAGCTCTGTTATCGCTGGCTCTGGTTTTGTAGTCTCTTGGTTTTGCAACACAGTGACAGCGATTCCGTAGAAATCCCCAGAGATAGTACAGAGGCATAATCCATGTTTGGGAGCATTCAACACATTGATAACACGACGGATTTCGACTTGTTTTATTTTCGCATTTATGAGGAAACCGATAGAAACACAAACAACAATGGCACGAACGCTCGTACGCAAATAAAAAACAAAAACAAAAACAATAAAAATAATAATAATTCGCATTTACAAGTAAAAACAAGTTTGCGAGCTTAAATGGAATTATTAAAATCAAAACAAATAACAGTTAAATACGCGTTAAATCTGTGCTAAAACTAGTCCCAAGTATATTGATTCCGTTGACATAGTGTACATGGAAAAAACTCTCTACACAGGGAGCTCGAGTGGTGCACGCCTCGTAATTAGCACGCTTTCATGGCAATCACATGTACAGTCGTTGGCATCGGTTTGGCTGGGCTGGAGTGTCGTCTGTGGGTATCGAGTCGAGTACGAGTATCATGTTGAGTATCGGCGTCGAGAGTTATTGGGTCTTGAGTCGAGTCGGAATCGAGGCGTGCTCCGTGCTGAGCAATCACGAATCAAACTAGTTTGCTCGGAGAGGTAACTGGGAGGTATTTGTGGTTACGGTTATTCCACCTGACGTATGTACGATCTGAGTTTAGAATATGCTAATTTGGGGATAGCACCAAAACGGCAGCTTTTGTATTTATATGAATCATTACCTTCAACGACATCACCATTGTCGTTGGAGTTTGCACTCTGTCATGTTCGATCTTGTTCAGTCTTTGGCCGGGGTCGTCTGCCTTGACAACTGTCTCAGCCTCCGCTTGGTCGAGAGTCAAGCTCAGCTCATTTCGATTATTTCAATCTCAGATTCGCATCGCAAGTCACGCTAAACGCTTCCCGCTTCTGAGCAAACACAATTGAGTAAATGTAAACTACCGATAGATTTCTCACATCACATTTGCATAGGCCAGCGAAGAGACACCTAACGCCTTTACACCGAACAAGTGCCGGTTATTGTTTTGGAATATGGGTAAAAGGTATTCCCCTTGTATGCAAAACTAAGTCAACTCAGCTGCTCAGTCAATGAGCACATGCCTCATTACTCAATAAGTCGCATGACTCGGCCGAAATCTTGGGTCTTGGGTCGAGAGAGAGTCGCAATGAGTCTGAAATCTTGTTCTTTGGAATTAACGCTAACCACGTCGATCCGTTGACTGTTGAGGTGTAAAGTCCGGCGTACTTCGATTGAATTAATCAAGTACCAAATGCACGAGTAAGAGTATTGGTAATTCAAACAGAGAGCCTAATTAACGATTTGTCTGCTGCGAGTACTTTGGATGGCGCTTATCTAATTATTAGGTGAGCGAACTGCGCTGAGTAAATTAATACTTTTACAATTCATAATTACATACAATTAGTTAATTTTTCACATAAATATTGTAAGTAAACTATACTTTTATTAGACGTGTGTGAAACTGTTGGAAAGATAATGAATTCGCTTAACGATTAGCTTGCGAAATTGGAATCATAAATTATAACGATTTATTGCATAATTCTAAATCATGTGTAAATCAATGAGTTAAATTACATTTTTTTATTTGATTTCATTTTAAGGTTGTAAGTAAACAATATTTTTATCCCTTGTGAGCAGCTCTATCAAAGATAATGAATTACTTTATATCATCGTTACTCGGAAGTTGTGAAATAGGAATCATAAATGCACACGATTTTTTGCATAGCTCTCAATCATATAATACTTTATTTTAATGTCGACTATGAACAGTCGACATTGAAGAAATTAGTAATTTTATATTAAGATTACATTGTTATTATAAATAATAATTTAAAATAATTATCACTCATAACCATTACAAATATTTAATATTTCTTCTATGAACAGTCGATATTGGAAAAATTAGTATTACTAAATTAAGATTACAATATAATTATGAATAATAATTTAAAATAATTATCATTACTGACCATTAAAAATATTTAGTATCAATTTAAAAGAAACAAATTAAAATTGTTGTATTAATTCTTCCGCTGTTTATAAGTTAACTGACCTATAACGTTGTATCCAAGCCAATCAATCAAGGAGTCTACTGGAAATTTTTATTGAGCTGTGAAAAAGTTTTCCAAATTGCTTGGCACGATCGTCTGCTGTCTGGACGTTGATTAACATTCAAATCTCGGTGGGCGAAACGTGCCAATGCTCATACGATTATTTAATTGCCAATCTGGTAATCTGGTAGCATTTACGGGACTGTGGCTCGGTCTGCTCGGATCCAGTTATACCGAGTAGTTATGTTCAATCATTATACCAGTATTATTGATAAGAACGTGCTTCAGCTGTCGATTCATTGGGGAAACACCGATGATAATGTGACCAATAGATGGATCACATTAACGAGTTTTCGTAATATCTATGCTTAAGGGATTTGTTATGCTTGACGTTAGTTGTTATGTATTCGTCACTTCCTGAAAATTTGCTAATGAGACTATTAAGTTATGAAGCTTCGCAATTTTTATTGTAATTTATTTTCCAAGATCATGGGAAGTTCCAACATCGTCATTATTGGTACAGAGAATTCCCCAAATGTTAAAATCATGTATTTGCGTTCTTGGTCTTCCAAAGTTTTTTCCCAAAAATTATTTCTTATCAGCCATTTTGACAGATAGCTGATGAATTCGTCATTCAAGCAAAGTTCAGAAACCGCTGTAAAAAAGAGCTGAAAATTTGAAATTGATAAGACAATAAAGTTTTTTGGTTTTTTCATTTTTATTTTTTTGCAAAAATTCTTTTCATTAATTTTTTCTTAAAATTAAATTACATTTTTTGTTGTACTCTGTGTTGTATTTCTTAATACGCCGGTTTATAGGAAAAGTTAACATAACAAAACTTTAATGTTAAAATACAAATTACAATTTTGTTGTAGTGTTTTCTATATGTTTTTGTTTATGTTTAACAATTAGAATGCGAATCTGTTCGGTGTGAACAAAATAATCGTAAATTGCAATTATTTAATAATTTGTTTTACGCTTAAAGCGAACTGGATGAAAAAATAACCAGCAGCTGGTCACGCGCTTATGTATGCGTGTTTGTGTGTGTGCGTGTTTTGCCTCTGGTTGCGAAATCGCTGCCAGATTAAAGAGAGGCAGAGAGTGTAAGTCCCTGTGAGTGAGTGTGTGTGTGTGAGTGCACTTCCGCAGTAGCCGTAAGTGCGTTTCTCTTGTTGTTGTTGAGGTTGTTGTTGCTGTGACTGCTGCAAGTTCCATTGCATTCTCGGCTGCTGCTGTTGCTGCTGCTGATGCTGATGCTGCTCCAACGAAGGTCGTCGGCTGCCTCTCTCGATCTCTTCTCTCTCTCACTCTGCTTCAATCTAGCGTATGATAATTGGCCATCATCGCAGCTTAAGCTGCTCCTCCTATATACACTTATACATATGTATGTTTATGTATATTATATGATATATATGTATTTGGGATATATGTCCCAACGTCGGTTTCCGCAGAACTCTCCAAACGTTTGGGTACATTAACCTTGTCTTAACTGGTTGCTGTTATTATTGGTTGTTTCATCAATTTAAACCATGTTTTGCCCCACTGTAACGGGCTGTTCAATTCAACTTCTGATCGCCTCACAGTCTATACGACGGGCAGCTGGACAATGGGATGTTGGGGTGCATCCCAGTGGGCCTCGCAGTAGTCGACCAATTGATTCTCCGCCTTGTTCAGATGCTCCTCGATCTGATCGCCAGCCCAGGTCTTTTGCACCAGGCAGCATGACTCGATGCTCTCCTGGCCCAAAATGCGGCTCAGCTTGGTGGCATCGTCCACCTTGATCACATAGATGTCGTTCTCATAGCAGAACGCCTCCAGCAGCACCTCGTGCATGTGTGTGGCCGAATCGCCGTCCTTGGGCACGGCCATCAGGCAGAAGAGCGAGCCCTCCGGTGACTTGGAGAGCGTATTGATCGCGGCCGACAGTCCGACGATCACTCGAGATTCAGATTGGGCTCGGAGTAGAGCTGATTTGACGGTGCGACCGATTGGCGTATCGCAATCGGCCATCTCCAGGCTGTGGTTGTTGTGTGTGTAGTGGTGCATGTTGGCTGATTCCTCAACGACCATTTTGGATGAGTTGCTAATTTCGGTGCTTGACACTTGAGTTTGAGCTATTTTTACAGCCTCTGTTTGCACTTTTGGTTTGTGGCAAAGTTTTTGCTTTTCAATGTTTGTATTTGTGTGTGGCACTTTTTGTTGTTGTGGTATCACTGCTTTGTTGTTGTGGTTGTTGTTGCTGTTATTAGCGTTTGCCTGTTGATTATATTCCTCGGCAATTTGCGGTCTATTAACTTTTGATTATGAAATTCTTTTCACGTTTACGCAGCGCGCTTTAAAATCCGTTTAACCGTCTCGGTCTCTGCTTGTTTCAATTTTGATTTGCAATTTCACAATGAATGCCCAACGTTGGCGAGCGGCCGCTTTTATAGCTGCCCTCTCGCCGCCGTTGAATTTCATCAGAAGAGCGCCCAAAGCACACACGGCTCTCGCTCTCTCTCTCTCTCTCTGTCTCGCGCTCGCATCTGGTTTTGCTCTCAGCGACAAGAGCTTTTTCGGGGGGCCTGCTCACGCACACAGAAGCAACAGTTGGCTAAGGCCAGCCGGCGTAAATCCCAATCGACTGTCTCTCTCTCGCACTCTCTCCCAATCCGAGTGTGTGTGTGTGTGTGTGAGTTTTTTCCAAGTAATTTTCGCCTGACGCCTCCGCTCTCATTTCGAATGTGAAGATTCAGCAGATTTATTTTTTGTTGCGCCCAGCACATTTTTGTACCTTTATTATTATAATTTTTTTTCATCTCTTTTTTTGGGGTAGAAAAAGATTTCCGTTAATTTAAACAATTAGCAAGTCTTTATTTTTGGGATTATTTTTTGTCTGTAGACGTACTACGACATTAGGTTTCAGATGCAATGCGCTATGAAGAGGTTTATTCCCTTATCAGTCTTGCAGCTATGACCGGCATCGATTCACTTTGTGCCCACTGATTCAAGACTTTTTCAATGAAAATCATTAACGTTACCGCTTCCATCAAAATACATTTTGTCATAGGTTTTCGTACAAATTTTACTCACTAAGTATAATAAAGCTGCCAAAATAATGTCAATTTATAGCTCTTTCAAAACGATATATTTTTTAAAGATTTTCCGGCAATTTTCACAAGTTGATTTTCAAGCGAACTCAACGAATTTCGGGGTAACATGTTGAACACCACGTTGGTGGTCATGCAGTTGGCTATGGGCCAAATGGTCAACAGGTCGTGCAAGTGCAGAATGACTCAAAACATTTACTTATGTATGATTTTTATGTGGTGGGCCAATGTCTGTTCCTAAGCGATCACTCATGACAATAGCTGACGTCAAGAAGCCACCCGACGACGCTGCGTATACGTTATATGTTATGTATGTATGTCTGCCTCAACGATGTTTAATTAATGAGCGCGCGCGACAAACACTTGGGATTGAGCACAAGTTTGTTATTGTATTTCGCGTGAAATTTAGTGAATGAAATCGTCGCCCTGCTGGGGGGTAACGGATCTGGATTTGGAACGTTGCCCAAAATCAATCTATATTATTAGCCTGAGCTAAAAAGCATCTTTCCTTGAACTGTTTCAAATCATGCTAGTTGCCGGAACTGCTTTTTAGTCAACGGTGGCAATATTGGACCAATTAATTTTGTGGCGTGATGCCTGGGGGAGAAACCAAATACGCCATTTGCTGGAGTTCAACTACCGCGCAAAAAAACGAATTGGCGCGTATATTTTCAGATCGTTAATGCACTTTTTAATGAATTATTTGGTTGTGGTTGAATTTTGTGATTTGGCAAGCATATTTTTTGTTGACGAAGGGTGCACTGTTTTTTGTTTACACATGTCGAATAACATGTTTTATAAATAGCCACCTGCACAACATCACGTATGAAACATATATGAGTAAGTAGATGTGAAGTATGCAAGAGTATAAATAATTTATATAGTAAACAAGTTGAATGTACTGCTGTAATTTTGTGGATTGAGGTCAAAGTACTCTTTCTGGGAATGGATGCGGCTACTGAGACAACCCTCTGTCACACTCTTCCCTCCCTTGAATCATCTGCCAGCCGCCGAACTGAACTTTAATCAAATCCAACCCAACTGTATTGTAGCAACAACAGTGTCATTCCCGCTCATAAGGAAAGCGACAGCGCAGTTTAATGAACTTCTTGGAAAAAAGGGAAATGGAACTGCGAATTTGAATTGCATTTTCACATATATGCATGTAGAACTTGCAGAAGTTGGTAAACAACATTGAAATCATTGAACCCAGTAACTGAAATGAACTGCTACCCAGAAAACGAGTTTAGATGGCACATTTTGGTGGTGTAGGTTAATCACCTGGGGGCCAAAACTCTCGCCCAAAATCTGCAGAAAGGGTGAGCCAGAAAGAAAGCACTGACCTATCTGAAATCTAAATATAAATATTGTTAACTTGCTGCGCATAAACAATAATAAACACGGCTTGCAAAATTCTGCTTGCGTTAACTGTAATTACGTATTCGTAGTACTACGTACTATACTATACTATACTACATATGCAGTTGTATATCGATCTGATATCAGGCCATGCAATTTACGCGCCAATTTGGGCAATGAACTTGGAACTGTTGCAGCTCAGTTGTTTACCACTTTGCGTACTACAATAACAATATGAGTAAGTACTTCAAATGGGGGGTCTCTGGAATAACAATTGGCCTAAGCTCATTCTGATTCTCATTCTAGTTCAGTTTCGGTTTCCAGCTGCATGCTTTCGCTGCATGGCGTGTGGATGGGAATTGGGGTCGGGGCAGCTTTGTTTTTGTTGTCGATTACAGTCGCTGGTTTGGCACATAAACAAGTGGCCAGTGCGTGGCTGGGAAATGTTGCACTTGGCTGATCAGATGCACAGCCACAAGTGCTGAGTCATGCCGGCGAGCCAAAATCCAAAAAGCTAACTAAAAATATATGGTCAGCATGAGTCAAAATCACGATTCGCTTGTCACTCAACGGGCACCCACCGCTACTTCCACTGTCGCTGGCGATGTCGCTGTCGCTGTCGCTGCATGGCGACCAAAACAGGTTTTAGAATTCCTCGAAGCAGATACAGATACAGATACTGGTATTGGACATTGAGTATTGGCATGAAATACATTCCGATGCGAAAGTCAGTCCAAAGTTCGATTGTAATACTCGTACATGCTCGTCACTGCGTATGACTCTGATGAGCATCGCGTTTGTGCTCACGTGCACAGGTTGAAGACCAGTTAAGAGCCAAAATGCGTTAAGAGCGTGCCATGGTTGCTGCAAAGATATGCAGCTAAAGGGGAATTTTTGTTGCTGGGGATTTCCAACAGAAGTAGAATGACTTGGGAAAGGCCCCAATGCCTTTCAATTCGAGCGTAAAGCGTGAGTAAAATTGGAACTTATCTACGCACAGATTGGTGATTTTTCTGCATGAATAATGATGATATTAATTTTTTCTCATTGGTATAATTTACAGCATTCAAATGTGCTTTTTTGTTAATTGAAACATTATTAAAGTACCATCTTCGGGTTTCTCCATTGCCAAGCCTTTCGCTTTGAAATTGGGAATTTCTATAGATTAGCTCTGCGTGATACAATACTAAATTGTATACAACAAACAAATACATTTAAATGCAGATTTAATTGTAAGAGTATAAATTGCAACTGTGAGAAAAGTTTATATTTAAAAAGGTGGTTTAAAAAGCCCCTCTAACGGTTAAGATAAGTTCGATGAGACAGGTTGGCAGCACCTCAGGTATACAAAAGCTTTGGCGAAGAGAGCAAGCTTTAGATTTGTTTTTGTTTGTCGCTTGCCGGCGTTTGAAAAAGCTTTGCTTCCTCTTCTATGTAAACAAACTCAATAAGCAGCTGTGCTCATTGGAAAGCTTGACTAGTGCTGAATAACGATTAATTTCCAATCAGTTTTTTGCACACATTGAAATAGTTTCATAATAAACACAATTATAATGTAAGTGAGCAATTTAACGCGTTCTTGATATTTGAAATGAACTTTAAAAACGACACAGGGTGACACAGCGATATTATTTATCCAACCCAGTCGACTGTGCCAAGGAAACAAAGATAAAAAGCTCAATGATGTAATACGCAATCAAAGAAGTCCAAATAAAAGTTCCAAAAAAGCGAACAGCAAGAACAAAAAACAAAGCATTAACAACTTTGCCAACAAAACAACGACGAAGTTAAAGTCTGTGTCTTTGTAAAAGGTAAAACAAGAAGACGAGAACTGGGAGTAATTGCTTTTAAAACATGGGAAACGCCGCAACAACCGAGATAAATAGGCCGGCAGAAACCGGCTCTGGCATTCAGTTTGTCGCTGGCTGACGGAAGTGACGGATCACGGACCAGCAAAGCAACGGACCGCGTTGAATTAATTTGAAATAGAACGCGACTATATCGACTAAACATCGCGTGAATCAACCTTTTCCGAAAGAGGGAAAATCACATCCAGTGAGTCGATAAATCAATTCCGAAACAATGGATTACCTGCGTTATGCTTATGAGAAAATTATTGGCACCGAAAGCTCCACGGATAGCACGCAAGGCGTCTACGACACGTGAGTAGCAAATATGCGAAAGTTCTTTCCACTTAGAGTTTTCCCCACTGGATTTTCCATTAATCCCCATCTCTCTCTGTCTGTCTTTTTGACAGTCCGCGGAAAGTGGTCTGCTTTGGCAATGTGCTGCTGGATCGCGTCGTCAAGCTGGACAACCCCGAGCTGCTCGAGCGCTATAATTTAGAGCTGGGCTCCAAGGGGGAACTGGATCTTGAGACGCTGAATAAACTGGCCACAGAGGCAGCCAACGGGTAGGTGTCATTGTGCCACTGAGTTGCTAATTATAATTGTTAATCCTCTGCGAATTCATTAGCTCCAGCTGCCTCTTCAAGCCCGGCGGATCGGCCTTCAACACGGTGCGCATTCTGAAGCACTTGGGCACCGAGGCGCAGTTCTTTGGGGCCATTGGCGACGACAAGACCGGGGAGCATCTGCGCTCCATTATCGCAGAGCGACAGATCGAGGCGCGTCTGCAGACCATTGAGGATGTGCCCACGGGACAGTGTGTCTGCCTCATGCACAATGACAATCCCACTTTGTACGCCAACATTGGCGCCTCGGCAAAGTTCTCTTTGCCGCAGCTTAAGCAAGCTGCACAGCACGACAGCCAAAGTTTTCTGCGACCCATCGAACGCAAGCAGATCCTCTACATCGAAGGCTTCTTTGTGCCACACCGCTCTGAGATTGTCGCGTATATACTGCGAGATCTGGTGCGGGAGCGTCGCCATCTGGCCGTGAATCTCAGCGCTCCCTACATTGTGCGCCAGCATCCGGATGAGATGCTCAATTTGGTGAGGCGTGCGGTCTTTGTGTTTGGCAATCGACAGGAGTTCGAGGAACTGGCCTCGGCAGCTGGCTGCCAGGGAGTCGATGAGCTGGGCCAACAGCTGCTGCAGCCAGGCAACCCCAAGATCATACTCGTCACCAATGGCGCCAGTGGCGTCCAACTGATCACCAACTATGTGGAGGAGAGGGAACCTGCCGGCGAGTCACGCTTCGAGGATTATCGGGCCCAGCGTGTGGAGCAGGTGGTGGATGCCACCGGGGCTGGTGATTCGTTTGTTGCCGGCTTTCTGCATGGCTGGCTCGAGAAGCGTTCGGTGGGCGAGTGTGTGCGCCTGGCCAGCACTGTGGCTGCCAAGGTGGTCACTCAGGTGGGCTGCAATCTACCATAGTCGCCTCTACAATTATCTGAATTACCCCATGCCGCGTCGTTGCCTTAGCTTTCTATATTGGTGTGCAGGCCAGACCAACACTCCACGCTGCGGGTGTGACGAATCTCAGTGACACCCACTCTCACTTTTAGCTATAGGTTTTCATATTATATATATAATATTATGCATAAAATTACACTCACACACGTACAGTTCCTTATAAGGCCATGCACTCAGTAATGCTGACTGAAATAAAGCAATCACAATAGATTCATAAATAATAATTGCAGTTATTTCTGAAACTTCAAGATAAATATTTATTTATTACAATGCACGTATTTATAAAGTTTGGATAATTTAATTTATATTCCGCTTCCTTTTCCCATTAAAAACGGGAAAAACATATTGGTTCACCATTCTTAAAAAAGGAGATTAGCCATGTCCGTGTGCCCGTATGTTTCATGTAAGTCATAAATATATTCCTCTGTACATTGGGCAGATTAAGTCCATTTTCAATTTGGATAATGATTTTTTTTTTGTAATTTAAACGAGTTTAACAAAGTATATTTTCTTTTTAATAATTAGGGTTACCGATAAAATAAAATATAGTCGAGGGAACACGGTATATTGTAGTCGAGCTCTCTCGACTAAAGCGTTCCTACTTGTTTTCATTTTTGATGAAACGAATTTGGGATATGCATTGCACAATCTGTATAATAGAATTAGTATTATTCAATTAGAACAACCTTGAAGATAACCTTACTGCTTGTTATCAGACTGATTAAGCAAGAATTAAAAAATCTTATCTGCGGACAAGGGAAAGTCAACGATACTTTCTCTAATGAAAGTAATTAATTCAATTGGAATTAACTGAGATAAGCTGTATGGTTGAAAATAATTGCATTTAAAAAATGTGTTGATCTCCATAGATTCTCGGAGTGTAGGTCTTTTTATATTTAAAAGTCGATGTTAATTGGAGGAGAATGATTCGCCAAAAACACTAGTGAATGCTAATGAATGCCCGCTTTTGACGATGTTCAATAGTTTCATTTATCGAGGGCATTCTCTATGTTATAAGCAGCAGCCATAATCTTATTTTAAGTAGTAGGAGTGCACAGCACTTTGGGGTATTTTATTGTTGCGCAAACAATCACATCCCATTTATCTCGGAGCGAGTTACTCATCTCGGATCACTCAGAGTGGAATATGACGGCATAGTTAAATATTTAGCTCAGAACCATGGCATGCCTAGATATCATCAAAGCAACAATTTTCATTGTTGTTTATCGGGGGTTGCTCGGCATTCGATTTGGACTTTCGCCTTGGAGCTGGTGCGTCACACGTGTTTGCAAATCGTTAACAAAACTAAGCCGCATTAGCCATGCCCCTTGAGTTTGAGAGGGTAGCAAGGAAAGTCAGTTCACAGCTGATGCAAAAATGCCATGCAGACCTCACGCTAAGTAACATAAGTATGTATATACGAAATGCCAAATTAGAAGCTTAGCAAAGCAATTTCAGTTTCAGTTTGAGTTTGAGTCAAGGCAATACCCAAAGCAAGCGAATTGAGCTGCTTAATTGGCAAAAGCTGCTTACGATCCGCCCACAGGCAATGGCAACAACTACTGCTAGAGTTCGCAATCTAAGCTGCAAATGTGCTAAAGTCAATATGGGCACTATACGCCCACACAATTGAGTAGGAGTTGGAGCCTAATAACGGGCAGTTGACTCGCTTAAATCACGTAAAGGAATCTGCTGCTGCTGTTAATTACTTGGTATTAATTTTGTAGAAGTATAGGGACCACAGCCTCATGTTGGTCCTTGGCAATCTTGTGCAACTGAAAGTATACGTAATTAATGTCATCGTGTGGTTTATGGGGTTAACAGGCACTCGACAAGGGGTTGTCGTTGCTTTGATGTGTGCCACATTGTTCGAAGGTCTTTGCCAGAATGTGATAATTAAATGTCGTCAATTTGCAGGGCTTAGCTTTTAATTTATAATAAATATGTGTGCTACTGTTGTTGTTGTCGATGTTGTTGCCATGGCATACGACAAGAATGCATTTTTGCCATGCATCCCAAAAAGGTCGCCCTTTGATTTATGTGCAACACAGTTGCATGAGCAGCTGTAACTGACATTGCATATTTGCAGTATGGAAAGTGCCTGGACTTGGCCTGGAGTCTGCTCGGGGCTTTGATATTGCCCATGTTTGCACAAAATATTGCGCATACGCCACAGACGACGACGCTACCGACACACACAGACACACACTCACAGTCGACACAAGGACTCGCCACCATTTGCTGCTTGAGCTTTTGGCTTTGTCCTTTGCCTTTTTTGCGGCATAACGCGCGGTTAAGTGGCCATAATGTGTGCCTTTATGGGCTTGGTCGGTCGCTCGGTCGGTCGACTGGCTGTCCTTGTGCCCAGTCCGTTGTCCTGGCCTTGGCCAACTGCTGTGTACAGGTCTTATTTTAATTCCCCGCCGTATTTGCTGAGCTGGCATTGTTGCTGAATTATGTTATGCCGAGCGCTTGTTGATTTTTATATTGTTTTTTTTTCTCCCCGTTTGCTTTCCTGCTCGTCTGTGCTGTTGTTTGCCGTTGTCTCTGTCCATGCGGCCGTTCGTCCTTAATGCATGATAAGCGTCCTGGTCAAAATATTTGGCTGTGGCATGTTTGCTCAGTTGTTTACGGATAATCCGGTTTTATTGTTTAATAAGTCATGCCTGCTAGGCCAGCCTAGGCAAGCCTCGCCAACTGTTGGCCACGTTAGCGGCTCGTTAGCATGATGACTGGATGACCACACGGTTGCCACATTAAAACCATTTTTTGTACGAATATTTTTGAAAAGTATTCCAAAAATACAAAAATAAGTTGGTGCAATAATAATACAATTTTTTTAATATATTTTACACGTTCCATTCTTGCAGAAAAAAAATATTTATATATATAAAATAAAAAAGTAAAATAAAAAATTATTATAAACAAGGGTCGTACCCATTGTTATTACAATTGTATTGAAAAAATAGATTCACATCACACAAGGATACTGTGATGTGAAAAAATCTGTAATTTACTATGTGCAACTATCGCGATTACATTTTTCACATCTATTGATTAATATGAAAAATCGCATATGGCAAAAAGTAATTCATTCCCAAGATTCTCATTTGAATTACAGAAGCAATCGACTCGGCTAAATGGCCAATTATAAATGTATTCACATCTGAAAACACCTCTTGGCTTACTTAACAATCAACGAGAATTGTCACCAAGCAATTTGCCAAATTATAGGCTATGCCAAGTCGATTACAATGGTAACATTTGGCCAACGCCTTCGAGTCTGTGGGTCGATGGCGTCAATTGGCGAAATAAAAGACGTTTGCCGAGCACTTTGTGGCCACAGTTTCAAGTGATATCCAGACAATTGAGCCAAGCTCAAGAGCAGCTGCAGATACTGAACACTGACTGGAGATGGCAGAGGACGAGGATATTGCGTTAGTGGCCATCAATGTGCGCATTTGGAGATACTTTGCAGTGCTCTATCCGACGGCCGAGAGCAATTGGCGGAAATACGCGTTTGTGTTGCCCGTTTGTCTGATGAACGTGATGCAATTCCTCTATCTGCTGGAGATGTGGGGCGACTTGCCCGCCTTCATTTTGAATCTATTCTTTTTATCCGCGATTTTCAATGCGCTGATGCGTACCTGGTTGGCCATTTGGAAGCACGAGGAATTCGAGAAATTCCTGGCCATACTAACGCACTTGTATCGGCAAATTGAGGCATCAGGCGATGAGTATGTCCAGGGCATTCTCCGCAGGACTGTGGGCGAGGCACGTCGCCTGGCAATCTTGAATTTGTCGGCCTCCTTTCTTGATATTACCGGTGCATTAATCTTTACGTTGTTTCGTCAACAACGCGGTAAGCGAGCAGTCCCCGTAACGGAGGGAAGCGCTAATAACTTGTCTACCCCTTTGCTGTAGTGCATCCCTTCGGCATTGCGCTGCCTCCGCTGGACATGCAGCAAACGCCAGTCTATGAGATTTTCTATTTATTGCAAATACCCACGCCCGTTGTGCTGTCCATGATGTACATGCCCTTTGTCAGTCTGTTTGCGGCATTTGCGCTCTTTGGCAAGGCAATGCTGCAGATTTTGGCCTATAAATTGTCGAGCATTGCAGAGATATGGGACGAGGAGCAACGCTATCAGATGTTGACAGCCTGTATTCGTTACCACATTAGTATTATGCGGTATGGATAGCAATAATATTTTACGAAATTACCTCCTCGACTCTATGTAATACATCTTGCAGCTATGTGAGGGAATTCAATGCGTTGGTCACTTTTATTATGGCCGCCGAAGCCGTCATCTTTGGCTCGATCATCTGCCTGCTGCTCTTCTGCTTGAATATTGTGAGCACATTTCTAAAACTGTAAACAGTATCTTTAAACTATATAATTTACAGATCAGCTCTTTCACCCAGATGATCTCCATCGTCATGTACATCGCCACCATGCTCTATGTGCTGTTCACCTTCTACAATCGGGCCAACGAGTTGGTCATTGAGGTATCTTGTTGCCGTGTTTCGCTCATTCGGGCATTTCATTTCAATTAGGCATCCATTCACAGAGCTCGGTGGTCTCGCAGGCTGTTTACAATGTGCCGTGGTACGAGTGCGGGATGCGTTTTCGTAGAACTCTCTTGATCTTTTTGATGCAGACGCAAAGGCCCTTGGAGGTGAGTCTGAGTGTGATTCAGTGTTCGAGTGGTTCAAGCGGTTGGACGGGTGTGTCCTTTTAGAATTGGTATGCATTTTATTTGGCAGATTCTAATCCAGCCTTTATGTGTGCGCTCCATTTCACCATTTCATCTCTCGTTTCGTTTCGCTCCGGTTTGTTTCGTTTCGCTTTCAGATAAGAGTTGGCAACGTTTACCCCATGACTTTGGCCATGTTTCAGAGTCTGTTGAATGCATCCTATTCGTACTTTACCACGCTGCGTGGCGTGACCAACAAATGAGCTGGAAGCCAAAACTTTTTGGCCAGGCTTCGCCCGAGGAGCTGGAGTTGGAGATGTAGTCGATGCTGATGCTGGGCAACTTGCAATCTGAGTAATGCAAAAAGTTGTTGTACTTGTTTTAGCTGGCATTTGCATATGCTACTCGTTGGCGTAGTTATTTTGAAAGGATTTAATCTGGCTGTTTGTAGTCCGAGCTGTAGTGTTGGCATGTAGACAAGCCCATAGTTGTAGTTCCAGATGTAGTTGAAAGCAAATAGTTTGTTGCATTAAGGCATGCGTTTTTATTTAAATCTGTTGAACGAGTAGAAATGTTTCACATACTTTTTTCAATGGCATTTATTCTCAGTAATTAGTAATTCCAATTAACACGGGGAAAGTTTAAAAAGAAAACAAGCCCGAGCTAAATTAGTTGTTTAGTAATTTGAATAAGCCTAAACGTATGCCATACTAATTAAAAGCAAACTTAATGCGATGGTATTTGGTTTTGTCAGAAACGGCTAGTTTATTAAAACAATTATTTTTTGACTACTCTTAATAATAATTTACAGAAAGTTTATAAATTGGTCCTAAAGTTAGTTTATTTGAAATTGCGTTTAGTTGAACAAAAATATTTGCAATCTTGTAGGCAGAGCTTGATATTATTTCTATGAATCAAAGTAGCATACATTCTTTAATTATTTAAAGTTTAAATGGAAACTGTGAGTATTGATTATCTTTAATAAAAAATAGACAACATAAAGCGTTTAAATGGGCTTTAAAGATTATTTTAAAATGCGTTTAGCTGAGTAAAAATCGTTGCATACTTCCAGGCGGCATGTGAATTTATTTCGATGATGTTAGCAGCCTTGTGCATGCTATTCTTAATTAAAACCTGTAAAACTGCTCGACTAATACTAGCAGTCTGATGCAATTTAATTAACATTACTCATGTCCTTTATTATGCAAATAACATAGCTTCCGCAACGCCACCAGAAATAACAACCGAAACAGGGCGACAGCGTTTAATGCCGGCAACAATAACAACTTAATTTAAAATTCATTATAACTGACACCAACTAGTTAAACAATTGCCAGGCAGTAGCAGCAGCAGCAGCAGCATTCGCAGCAGCAAAATGCCCCACAACAAAGGACAATAACTAAAACAAGAGGCAGAACAACTACAACAACAGTAGAAACAATAAACTGGGTGCGCTTGAATATTGAAATGAGCGGCGGTCGCACTTGAAATACGCAAATAAACTTCAAAGGCAAAACGCTGTGAAGGACTGCACGCTGAGTCCTGGCTCTGTCTCCTCCGGGTCGCCTGGCGAGCGCATAAATAACAAGGACTAGCAACGGGAGCAAGCAGAGGGCGGAAGCCAGGAGGCAGCACAACCGCTGAGGGCATTTGGTTGGGGCTCGAGTGGCGTATACTTAATTTTATTATGAGGTGTCAAGTGGGCCGTCGACTTTGCAGCGTCGGACGCCTTTTGGCCTTTTGTTTGTGTAATTTATGTTGCTGCCATTTGGCGGCAGGTGAGCGCCTACCATTACACTCGCAAGGCTCCGCCATCGAAAGAGGCGTGGCTGGTTCGGCTATAGGGCGTATCACTTGCCACCTGCGGTTGCTCGCGGTTGCATTGGCAAAATGTAAACTTCCTTTAGGCATTTGCTTTTTATCCTGCACCGTCTCCATATCGTAGTTTTGGACCTTGATTTTTATGGTTAACAAAAAGCGGAATATGCAAATGCCATCGGAGGTGTGACTGCGACACAAGGACAGCCGCAGACAACACAACAGTCACGGCTGAGTCCTTGCCGTCTGGGTGCTGCATAAAATTAACAAGTTTTGCCACCCACACAAATAAAAGTTTGGCAAAAAATGTTTCATTAGAGCCATCGCCATGGCCATGACCATGTTATTTACCAACAGCTGGCATTGCCACCACTTTCATTCCTCTCCCTCCTGATGTTGGCTGGCTTTGTTGTGGCGTCGCGTCAAAGGTGGCGCTGTTTTATAATTGAATTCATATGCATCAATGGAAGCGGCGACGGCAGCCACAACGTTAAGTTTGGGGTTGGACCGGGATTGGCATTGGGTTTGGGTTTGAGCTTGAGCTTGGATGTGGCGTGGGTTAACGCATCCATCCCTTAGCTGAAAGGGGGGAATTTGCTTGCCACATTTGCTTCTCGTGTGCTCTATGGCCTCACTGCCATTTGGCGGCATTTCATTTAAATGGATTTTCAATTGCGGTTTCAACATTTTGCATAAATTGTTGTAATGAGTTTATATCGTTGCCGGTGCCGCAGAAAGTGGCTTCGTTTGGAACTGTCCTCGCTCCGCTTCAGTTGTCTCATTTGCGATTGTCAACTGGCTGTCAGCTCTGGCAGTTATATTGACAGTGTACTTTAGCTGTTAAATTTAATTGTGGCATTTTGTTCTCAGTTGAATGCCGACATTTGATGGCATTACAAATGAGAATTTTCTGTTCGGGTAATGGGAATAAAAGCGCAGGTTTCAATTCTTTAATCTGTTTCTAAATTGAACATTTTATTTCTTGGCAGAAATTTAATTTTTATTATTATTATTGTTGATTAAATGTGGTATTCATACATTACTTCTGGAGTTATACCTTTCTGGATATTTCAGAAATTGAGCTAAAGCATATGTGAAGCCTTAGTTAATTAATTTTTTGTATATACAGTTTTCGTATTTTAACATAATCATTAATGGACCGGCTCCTCATCCTGCTTAAAAAATGTTCTTCTCAAATGCTAAATCTTTAAAACTCCCATCAATATATAAAATTTTATGAACAACAGCAATTATACTTGTATTTATGAATTCTGCTCCAAATGAACTAGTACTGCATTTCTTGATAAAAAATCAAGTACTAAGCACGAAATTCTTGTGTATTTAAATTTCAATGTCAATTACGTATAAAAGATAAAGCCTATTCCCATTTAAATTTAATGGATTCAAATTGGTGATTCAAACCCTGATTCATTCATGAAATTAAAAAAATATTAGACAATTATAAAACAAGTGAGAAAGCAGCATTCGAAAATGCTTATTTAATCAAAAACAAAAAAGTTTTCAATTATTGTGAAATAAGTAAATGCAAATCAATAATCAGATTGTAATTATTTTGTGTATTGGTGCGAATAGTTTTCATTTTAAATTTTATGTGTGCTATTCATCATTCTGATTGCATTTAATCCATTTGTCGGAATGCGTGCCATTTTTCGATTTATCGGAATATTTCTCTTGTTGAAATTCCTAAAATTGAGTTACAATGTGAGTTAATGGTTTAACCTTAAAAAATATAAAAAGTTATGTGTTTTTCTTCGTAGGAAGCAGTCGTATTCAAGTTTTCAAACGCAGTCTGTGAGACCTACAATGAATCATGGTTTCTTATACATAAATGTCGGATTCGTGCTGTCAGTCGCAATATAAATACCTTTAATTTCAATGGAACTGTGCTTCATCCCGCTTATAATATTTCTCTTGATGGACAAGTCTTTAAGAAAGCCAATGGCTACAAACCATGGGTCTTGAAGACGACTGTTGATGTCTGCCAATTTGTTAGGAAGGTTTATAATCCAATTGCAATTCTTGTTTTTAATCTGTTAAAAGAATTTACAAATTTTAATCACACATGCCCTTATAATGTAAGTATGAAATTTTAAATTATATGAACATTTTTAAAACATTTATTTTTGCATAGGGCACGCAATTGGTTCAGGGTTTTTATCTTCGCCCTGAGCGGCTGAGACTTCCCATACCAAGTGGTGATTATATGCTTGCACTGACTTGGTTATTTGATGGGAGGCCACAATTTTCGACTAATCTATATTATATATTTGAAGAGAATTAAAAATTTATTACTTATGGAGTAAGATCGAGATACCTACATTTTCATTATTTTGTGCCTTTTGTATTTAAAAATAAATTGTCATTCCTTCTAATGGGTAGCGGATAAAAAATATTCTAGAATTGACTGTCGCTTGTTGTTAAACCTCGAATCTTCCGGTGGACAATTTAAAACAATTTAGAGAATATTACGGGAGTTGATGGTTTTGCTGAATATAGTCGAATTCTCCTAATGGTTTCACTTGCTTCAAAATCACTTGAATTTGATACGCTAATTATATCCAGAGAATTTTGAAATGCAGAATGTGCCCTCCAACCTAAACTAGATGCAATTAAAAAGCTGTATATTATTATTTTTCCATACAAAAATAATTATAATATATCATTCTATGAAATTTTCCACTTTTATTATCAATTTCTAATTGAACCAATTTTATTTATTGACCGATTTAAAGTAATTAAGATTGTTCAAGCGAAAAGAATTGCTTTTAAGATAAATGGCTTACATTTACTGATTTAATGCGTTTTCGAAAATCAACATGAGTAGTGCTTATAAAGTAATTCTGGTTCTGATCATACTGAAACTTTTCCACAATGTAAGCTGTTTGATCATACAATTTAGAATAGAATAACTAATAAATTTCTCCCAGGAAGGTGTTGTGTTTAAATTCTCAAATGCTATTTGTGAAAGTCTTAACAAATCATGGGTGGTTGTGAATAAATGTCGTCTGCAGGCCCTGAGCCGGGATAGGAATACATTTAACATGAATTTAACCATGCTGCATCCTGCGTATGATATTTTTGTGAATTGTCAAGTTTTCAAGAGAGCGAATGGATATAAACCCTGGCTATTTAATGTGACTGTTGATGCCTGTCGGTTTACCAAGAGACCCTATAATCCATTTATTATAATAATATACAATCTTTTTAAAGAATTTTCAAATATAAACCACACTTGTCCATATGTGGTAAGTACTCAACAATTAAATGAATTGGTGCAAAATGTAATAAAATATATTATTCTAAAAGGGCCACCAAATAATTCAGGGGTTCTTTCTTCGACCTGAGGTCTTACGACTTCCTATTCCAACTGGAGATTACCTATTAGAAATGACATGGATGCTTCACAAGAAACCACAGATGACAACGAACTTGTATTTCATTTTTATAGAAGATATTTTAAAAAAGGAAAATTAATATAATATCATTAATAGTGATACAATAATTATTAAGTAAATTATCAATTTATTGATTAATATCAAAAACTCAAAGAAACTCAAAATAAAGTTCAATTCGTTATTAAAAACATCGTGATTACAAGTGATTTCGATTCAGATTTCTTTTTTAGAAATATACAGATTTGTGTTATTAAAAGCACAATTGGCCGTTATAGATGTAACTATTTAGAAAGTTACACTCACGCCTGAATGTAGTTAAAGTGCTTACATGTTTTTTTTTCACATTTGGGTTATTTGAAATATGAAAATGTACATAGCCAGTACAAATTATTTAACATAAAATAGATTTAAAAATAACAGGATATAAGAAAGAACAAGAACATGTGAAATGAAAATGCACGCAGAGATCTGCAACAAGCTGTCATCATTTATTTAAATATTCGTTTATAATAATAAAAAAAAAAATATTAATTTGCCACCAAACATGATATTTATAAAGCTTATAAAAATTTGCGGGCAGTAGACAGAATCAAAAAACTACTATTTTGAAGTGTTTTATTGCAGCAATAATATTTTATCATAATTAATTTGTGTTATGTTTTTTGTTTACTTCATCCCGCTTATAATATTTCTCTTGATGGACAAGTCTTTAAGAAAGCCAATGGCTACAAACCATGGGTCTTGAAGACGACTGTTGATGTCTGCCAATTTGTTAGAAAGGTTTATAATCCAATTGCAATTCTTGTTTTTAATCTGTTTAAAGAAGTTAAGTTGTTTATTCGAAATTGTGCATTTAAGCATGACTTTAAATTTTCCATTCAAATTGAAAACTACAAATAATTTGAAGTTTTATTAACATATTAAAGAAAGCAATGTAGTCATAGCCACTTTAGCTACACTTTAGTTACAATTTATTTAATTAAATAAAATTGTTTACAGTATTTCAGGCATTCACATTAATCTTCTCTATAGGTACTGGGGAAAATCCGGTAAATTAGTATAGTATACTTTAACATGCATTTAAATAGACCGAATATTTAGGTAGTGTAGATTTGTAAATATTTCGACATTCAAATATTTGAAAAAATGATAAACATTAAAATGTATTTAGACTATTTTGCTATAGGTAAACGTAGAACAATAATCAAGAGATTGCAATTATTTGGGCTATTGGTGCGAAAAGTTTTTTATTCATTTTATGAATGCTATTCAGTTCTCTTTTTGTATCTAATCCATCTGTCGAAATGAGTGACATTGTTAGATCGATTGGAATATTTTTCGTGTTGATATCCCTAAAATTTAGTTGCAATGTGAGTAAATTGTTTAATCTGAAAAAATATAAAAAGTTATGTATTTTTCTTCGTAGGAAGCAGTCGTATTCAAGTTTTCAAATGCAATCTGTGAGACCTACAATGAATCATGGTTTCTTATACATAAATGTCGGATTCGTGCTGTCAGCCGCAATATAAATACCTTTAATTTCAATGGAACTGTGCTTCATCCTGCTTATAATATTTCTATAAATGGACAAGTCTTTAAGAAAGCCAATGGCTACAAACCATGGCTCTTTAAGGCGTCTGTTGATGGTTGCCAATTTATCAAGAGGGCTTATAATCCCATTGCAATTCTTGTTTTTAATCTGTTTAAAGAATTTACAAATTTTAATCACACATGCCCCTATAATGTAAGTATGCATTCGAAAATTAATTACAATTTTAAAAACTTAATTCTTTTTGCATAGGGCACACAATTGGTAAAGGGATTTTATCTTCGCCCTGAGCTGCTTAGACTTCCAATACCAAGTGGTGATTATTTGCTGGCATTGACTTGGTTATTTGATAAGAGGCCACAATTTTCGACAAATATATATTTTGTATTTGAAGAGGATTGAAAAAAAATTATTTTATTTTTCAACCTGATATGAAGTCAATATTAAACAAATAAACACATTACACTTATTCAGAATAAACAAACAATTATTTTATTTAAAAATTCACTAATTTACTTCCATGAAAAATATAAACTTTTAAAGTATTGGGAAAATTTTAATTTCTAAAATTCATTGTTCTGAATCATTAACTCACAGATTGATTGATCAACCAACGATAACTCTAGTGGGCTGAATTTTTTGGACAGTATAGCTTACAACAATTATCTGATCGTGCATCAAATTATAATAAATAAAGCGTCTACTCAAAATTTACACGTTGGTATCACTACCACAAGCGCAAATCGCGCGGTTGATTTCGAATTTCGAACATTAGACGCAGCGCAGAGCGAATTGGTTCAAATTCAATTCAATTGGGGATCGACAAATATTTTTCATATGTCCTTCATTTTTCCTTTCTTACTACATGCTATCAAAGTACAGCCCAAACAACAGCACGTGTAAGGTCCATTCCCACACAATAATCTTAAGAAAATTACTTAAGCGCCCGCTAAGACGCAATTCTTTCATGATTCGATCTGTAAATTCATTTATAGTATAACTTTTCTTATTGAATTAGTGCATTAAATTCAAATGCAAGCAGAAACCCGTTCATCAATGCATTCTAACGTTTGTGAATCGGTGTGCGTGTGAATTATCAGTGTTCTCTCTCACTCTCTTGTTGTTCTGCTTTATTTGGCAGCAGCAACAACAACAACATCGGCGACGAGTCTAAGCGAAAATCCACCTCGTGAAATTCCCACAAATGCACACAAACAAATATCTACTCTAATATGTATGTGTGTGAGTGACACGATCAGCGAACGCTTCATTTGACAATCGACTATCGCGCGCTCGCTTGCTCTCGCGTACAAACTTTTTCTTCTGCTTTATCGTGGCATTCGTACTTCTCAAAAGTAGCATCCTCTTCTGCTAGACATTTTCGTTTCCTTGCATTCGAGCAACGTCTTCTGTTTTACTCCTTGTGCTACTTAGCAATTGCTTCTGCTTTACTTTTATACTTCTTAAAAGTAGCATCCTCTTCTGCTAGACATTTTCGTTTCCTTGCATTCGTTCACCGTCTTCTGTTTTACTCTCTGCGTCAACTAGCAACTTCTTCTGTTTTACTCCTTGTTCTATCTAGCAACTGCTTCTGTTTTACTTTCTACTTCTCTAAGCAGCATCCTCTTCTGCTAGACGTTTTCGTCTCTTTGCATTCGAGCAACTTCTTCTGCTTTACCTGTTGTTCTATTTCGCAATTGCTTCTGCTTTATTTTTATACTTCTCAAAAGTAGCATCCTCTTCTGTTAGACGTTTTCGTCTCCTTGCATTAGAGCAACGTCTTCTGTTTTACTCTCTGTGTCAACTAGCAACGTCTTCTGTTTTATTCGTTGTTCTATTTAGCAATTGCTTCTGCTTTACTTTTATACTTCTTAAAAGTAGCATCCTCTTCTGTTAGACGTTTTCGTCTCCTTGCATTAGAGCAACGTCTTCTGTTTTACTCTCTGTGTCAACTAGCAACGTCTTCTGTTTTACTTTCTACTTCTCTAAGCAGCATCTTCTTCTGCTATACATTTTCGTCTCCTTGCATTCGAGCAACGTCTTCTGCTTTACTCTTAGTGATACCTAGCAACTTCTTCTGCTTAACTTTAACATCTATACTTCCCGAAAGTATCATATTCTTCTGCTTAGCGTTTTCGTCTTCTTGCATTCGAGCTGAGTCTTCTGTGTAACTATCAACATCTTCTTCTGCTTAACTTGATCTTTTGACATTTTTGTCAGATTTAGTACAAGCGTATTAAAAGCAAATAATTTACTTGTGCTTGCTTGTGCTTGCTGCATTTATAAATTAAGATTACATCATTTGGCGCATTTGCAAGCCAAATGGCTGGCAACTAAATAGCAAATAAAACAAAATTCAAAATATTCACATGAAAATGTAACGTTGGCGAAGCTGTGAATTAAGCTGCTTATTAATAATGCCTTTCAAAAAATTATTAGGCAAACCTGAAAAGACTGCTACTAAACTTTACTAAGAAATATATAATACTATATAATAATAATATTTAAGTATGGGAAACTTAAAAACTTGTACATCAACTAAATTTGTTATGTTTTCATATTCATAAATCAAGAAAATATCTTAAGTAACTCAAAAGATATTTTTGTGGATTTTATATGCACAATTAAGATTATCCAAATATGCTAATTGCAAGCAATCGCATTTAACAAATTTATGAATGATGTCAAAGTGAAAATTAATCAATAAAACAAGTTTTTAATTTATTCAGAGCTTATTTTGAAAATCTCATCTTTCAATAATACCTTTTCTTAACCTAAAAATTCAGTGAGTAGAGCTTTTGCACATTTTTTGTATACCCGCTACCCATAGGGTAGAAGGGTATTATTACTTAGTGCCAACAGAAAATGTATGTAACAGGCAGAAGGAGGCATCTCCGACCCCATAAAGTATATATATTCTTGATCAGTGTCAACAGCTGAGAAGATATAGCCATGTCCGTCTGGCCGTCTGTCTGTCTGTATGAACACCTGAATCTCAGAGACTATAAGACATAGAGACACCAAATTTGGCACAAAAGTTCCTGCATTCCCTACGCAGATCAAGATTATTTCAAAAGTTGGATGCCACGCCCCCTTCCCCCACAGTAAGCATTAATCTAGAAAAAGTCAAGTTTTTTGTATGTAAATCGCGCATAACTCCAAAAGTTCTTTGAGTAATGTTGTATACTCTGTATACTCTGTAATTTTGGTACAGATCGGATAAGTAGAACAAAAGTAATTCGTTAAATTATTTATCAAAATAGTAGTGCCCAATGCATATGGACGTTTAAAGTGTGTGAATGACCTAGAGATATCAAATTTGGTGGCAATATTCGTGTAGGTCTTACGCAGATCAAGTTTGTTTTAGATTTTTGCCATGCCCCTTTCCGCCCCCAAAAACTGAAAAAACCGTAATAATAAACCTAGAGCACTGAATTTTGATATATGCATAATAATAATTATATTCTCAATGATTCCTGTGAATTTGGTTGAGATAGTATGAAAAACAAGTAAGCAAGCTACAGTCGAGTGTGCTCGACCGTATGATACCCGCAACCCATTTCCAGAGAAAACAAAAACAAGTAAGAAAGCTACAGTCGAGAGTTCTCGACCGTATGATACCCGCAACCCATTTCGAGAGAAAACAAAAAGCTTGAATGATATTTTAACAAAAAGTATACCACCGAATATACTAAAATTTGTTTTTTTGTATATAGATATTTTTTTTAAATCCATTAAATACCGACATGGTCACTCTGTCAACTAAACAAACAAAGCGCGAGCAGCTGCAAGTGAATTTTCCATATAAAATTGATTCTTTAATAACTTCCTTGTTTTTCACTCGATCTCAACCAAATTCACAGGAATCATTGAGAATATAATTGCTATTATGCATATCAAAATTCAATGCTCTAGGTCTATTATTACGGCTTTTACAGTTTTTGGGGGCGGAAAGGGGCGTGGCAAAAATCTAAAACAAACTTGATCTGCGTAAGACCTACACGAGTACTGCCACCAAATTTGATATCTCTAGGTCATTCACACACTTAATACGTCCATATGAACTGGGCACAAAAATTTTGATAATTAATTTAACGAATAACTTTTGTTCTACTTATCCGATCTGTACCAAAATTACGGGGTATATTAAAAGTGTCAAGCGCAGATGGGTTACCAAATTACACATCATTACACAAAGAACTTTTGGAGTTATACGCGATTTACATAAAAAAAACTTGACTTCTTCTAGATTAATGCTTATTGTGGGCGAAGGGGGCGTGGCATCTAACTTTTGAAATAAACTTGATCTGCGTAGGGTACAAAGGAAACTTTTTGCCAAATTTGGTGTATCTATGTCTTATAGTCTCTGAGATCCAGGTGTTCATACGGACAGACAGACGGACAGACGGACATGGCTATATCATCTCGGCTGTTGACGCTGATCAAGAATATATATACTTTATGGGGTCGGAGATGCATCCTTCTGCCTGTTACATACATTTTCTGTTGGCACTAAGTCATAATACCCTTCTACCCTATGGGTAGCGGGTATAAACAGTCGGTTTAAAAATAGTAGGTAGAATAAAAAAAAATGTAGCTCAAAACCCCAAAATATGTACATTTTAAAATAAATAAATGAAGATTTTATTCTTTATTATACTCTTCTCAATTGCTGACTTAGTTAAACAACATTTTAAATGTACTCGTATATTAGTTTTCGATTAGTTTTCAATTAAAAAATTGTGGGTAATTATTGTGGTTATTGTTAGTTTCTAATACGGAATGTATGATACGGTATCAAAGCCGCCGTCAATTATGCAAATTTTTGATAGGGTTATTAACAATAAGTGGGCACGAAAAGAATTGTGTGTTGACTATGAGACACCCTCATCCCAATTTGATGCAATACAAAACTTTATAAAACTTCCAAGAAACCTAGGTCTCAAATTTCGGAAAACGTTCAGTTTTTATAGGGTAAGCCGTGAGTTTTTATTAAAAACCTATTAAGTGTGTCATAAAATGGGATTAAAAATTGTCCATTTATTGTAGTTTATCCGACAATTAAACAGATTACCTACTCAATGTAATTATTGTATTTAATATTTTTAGATATATGTTTAATTGACGCGGGTGAAGTATTTAGCTTAACAATATTCAAATGTTTACCATATTTGTTTTAGATTGACCAAAATCAATTACGTGTTCTTACAATGAATATCAACATCGTTGTTTTCGGTCTGTTGTTAGGGTGGACCTTGCATCTGAGCTATAATGTACGTATTGCACATTGTACTGTTAATAAGTGTATATTAATGACGTGGATATCTTTAAGGATGCGGTTAGCATAAAATTGACAAATGCTGTTTGTGAAACTCTCAACAAATCCTGGGTCATGATCTATGAATGCCGATTAAGGGCAATTAGCCGAAATAAAACTACTTTTAATTTTAATGGTAGTTATGTTCAGCCCGTTAATGATGTTGCTCAGGAAATACGATTATTCAAGAAAGCGAACGGCTACAAGCCTTGGATAGTTAAGTGTGTCGTTGTGGACTTCTGTAAATATCTTAGGAAACCTTATAATCCCTATGGTATTATCTTAAATAGGTTCTTTAAAGAATTTTCCAACATCAACCACTCCTGTCCGTATGTGGTAAGTATTTTTCTATATATATACAAAAGTTCTATAAAACTAACAATGCGTATTAAAAGGGCCCAATAATTGTCAAAGACTTTTATCCAAAGGAATATTTCTTGAGCCTGCCTTTTCCAACTGGTGATTATTTGCTGACCCTCAATTGGCTACTTGACAAAAGACCTCAGTTTTTTACAAATATATATTTTACCTTTACTGAGAATTACATTGATATGTAATAAATGTATATATTCCACTTAAAATGTATATTTCTCGTAATAAATATATATAATCGTAGTGTCGTCACGCTGTGGAAAACGAAACTTCATTTTATACTTGGAAGTGGACGAAGTTACTTAATTAAAAAATGAAAGCAACATGTTTAGCTATTGAGTCTAACAAACAGAAGAACCAACTGTTAATGTCTTGAAACCAAATCGAGTCACTATTATTAGATAAATAATTGGCTTGAAAAGCCAATGTGATCCACGTTCTAATATAGCGTTTAAACTTTAGAGTTGTCACATATGAAAAATGCAAACAAATCCTTTAGATTTGAAAGTGCGTTGTAAATTTTAAAACAAACTTGTTGAGCGTGATTTCATAACACAAACATACAAAATTACAATATATTTTTATTTTAAAATTATGCTATTATTTTGAATAAGTTCTTCAACGAGTTTTCCAAAATAAACCACTCCTGTCCGTATGTGGTAAGTATTTTTCTATATATAGTATATATAAGAACTTTTATAAAAATAATAATAGGTATTAATAATTTATAATATTAATTGTCAAAGATTTGCATCCAAAAGATTATTTGTTGATTCTGCCTCTTCCAACTGGTGGTTATCCGCCAATTGGCTACTTAACAAACGACACCAATTCTTCACAAATATATATTTCACCTTTACTGAGAATTTATTTGATATGTGATAAATGTATTACAATGTATGCCTTCACGCTCGGGAAAACAAATCATAAAACGATTGTAAAGCAATATCTCGTAAATAAGCACTCTCTTATATATCGTTTAAACTAAAGATGCCCACTTTCATTTTGAATTAAATAATACAAAAATAAAAATTATGAGCCAAGCAATATAATTTCATTACATTAAAAAACATACCATAGAATAAATAATTAAGAATTCAGGGATACATTGTCAAGCAAAACAATTTGTTTCTGTTGCTTTGATTTGCACCCTAAATTATTGTGTCTTCAATAACATCGAAGTTTATTATCCAAGTTTGGTTGGATTGATTTTACTACAGTCATAAATGATTGTATACTATATCTTGTTGTTCATCAGGACAAACGGAACTGGCTACGTCATCGTGCAGTAATAATATTAATACACATAATTCCGGTGGATTCCATTTTGTAGCATATTCATGAATCTTTTGTTGTTTGAGCTGAATCTGCATTCCGAGGCCGGCCACAAAAAGGTCTCTTTAAGTACCTTAATAACAAATTAACCACTATTTATGGATCAAAACTTATTTTTTTGTACAAAATTCAACTAATGAAATAGTCAGTTTAAAAATAGTAAGAAGTATACAACAAAATTTAATCGAATATATATGCACATTTGTCAATCAATAAATTAAAATTATATTTTTGATTAAGGAGCAATTTTCTCTGGGTGTATTCTCTTCTCAATTGCTGACCGTGTAAAACAACAATTTGAATGTACTCGTATATTAGTTTTCGATTAGATTTCAATTAGAAAGTTGTTGGTAATTATTGTGGTTATTGTTAGTTTCTAATACGGAATCGATGATACGGTATCGATGCCGCAGTCAATTAAGCAAATTTCTGATAGGGTTATTAACAATTAGTGGGCACGAAATGAAGTGTGTGTTGACTATGAGACACCCTCATCAAAATTTAACGAAATACATAAATTAGAAAACATCCAAGACCCTAGGTTTGAAATTACACATAAAGGTCGTTTTATATAGGGGAGTAAGTTTTTATTACAAACTTATTAAGTGTGTCATTATATAGGATTGCAAATTGTCAATTCAAATGGATAGCCTCTAATCCGACAATGAAATTGACCTACCTACTCAAAGTAATTATTGTATTGAAATGTTGACCTATTTGTTTAATTGAGGCGATCAAAGTTTTTAGTTTTAAACTATTTAAATATTTACCTTATTTCGTTCAGATTGACCAATAACAATTACGTGTTCTTACAATGAATATCAACATCGTTGTTTTCTGTCTGTTGTTAGGATGGACCTTGCATCAGAGCTATAATGTACGTATATCACATTATACTGTTAATAAGTGTATTTTAAAAACATCGATATCTTTAAGGATGCCTCAAGCATAAAAATGACAAATGCTGTTTGTGAAACTCTCAACAAATCCTGGGTGGTGATCTATGAATGCCGATTAAGGGCTATTAGCCGAAATAAAACGACTTTTAATTTTAATGGTAGTTATGTTCAACCCGCTAACGATGTAACCCAGGAAATACGTGTTTTCAAGAAAGCGAGTGGTTATAAGCCTTGGGTTATTAAGCGTATTGTTATTGACTTCTGTCAATTTCTTAGGAAACCTTATCATCCGTATGCTCTTGTGATAAATAAAATCTTTGAAGAGTTTTCCAATATCAATTACACCTGCCCACATGTGGTAAGTATTAATGTATATATACCAGTAAACATCCAAAACTAATAACGTGTATTAAAAGGGTCCAATAATTGTCAAAGATTTGTATCCAAAACATTATTTATTCAAGTTGCCTCTTCCAACTGGCGATTATTTGCTGACCCTCAATTGGCTACTTGACAAAAGACCTCAGTTCTTTACAAATATATATTTTACCTTTACTGAGAATTAATTTATATGGTATAAATGTATATCTTTTTCTTCAAATGTATTTATTTAGGTGGTGGTTATATTAATTATAATATATAAATAATCGTCGTGTCGGCCTTCTGTCGGAAATTAAACATCATTATTTTGGGAAGTGAAAGAGTTATTTTTAGACCCGGGGTGCAAAATTAAAAATAAAAGTTTAGAAATTGTATCGTGCACATTTTTTTATAGACAAAATTTAATACGGCAATTGAAAAGTATGTTCAAGCGACGAACATTTTTCGATGCATAATACACTAAACTAAAAAATCTGATTTTCACATACGATTCAACTATTGCATTATCAATCAAAAAATAACGGAAACCATTAAATTGATCTAGTTCAGAGTACGTGACATAATTTGCATATTTGCAGTTATTAAATCACGGCTTTAGCCACACATAGTGCACATTCATAAGATATAATCTTTAACTATCCAGGCAAACTTTTACACGCCAACTAAGGTATGTACATGTTTGTAATTATTTAAAATAATGCTTGACATGCTATTGATTTCGCTGAGAGTGGTTGAATTTACAAAGATTGGCAAATTGCCACTGCCAATGTCGATGTTATTAAACTAATAATGGAATAAATATTGCAGACCTTGAATAGTATAAAAATTAATAATTATACTTGATTCCACAAGAAATGTTTTAAAAATGACAAATATAGTGTGTATAAGTTTCAACGCATCCTGGGTAATTATAAATAATTGCCGTATACAAGCTATCAGCTCTAATGCATCTATTCTTCATCCTGCAAATAAAATAATGCTGAATATTCAAGTTCAAGCTAAAAATAAATTCATGCTTGTTTATAACTGATTGGGTTTTTCCTGGGTTTTCCCCAATCCATGCAGCGAATACTAGGTTAGATTAATCTTGCTTAAATACCCCCAGAGATTTCAGGTTTTAATTTTAATTGATTTTTTTTTTAATTTTAAACCACAAAAATATTTTTAATCATAATTTTACTCTTCTAGTCATTATTTTATATTTTAATTTCTTCAATGTCGACTGTTCATAGTCGACTTTAAATAAATAAATAAATATAGACTTACCTAACCATAAAGTTGCTATTATTGGGAATAACCTTTATTTTAGGATGCCCCTTTGTGGTAACTAATCTACGAAAATATAAAATTTTAAGTCTCTGGTAGCAGTGATCAACGCACTTAGCTTTGAATGAGCAGTGTGGTTACTTTTGTTATCATACAGGTGAAGCTCTCATTTGTTAACCAAGCAAAGGGAATTGAATTGTGCATGCATGGCTCCATAATATCTGTGGGCAACTGCCGGGCAGTCCAAACAGAACATGGGCATTGTTTTTGGGCCATTTGAAAATCTCTTATAAGCAAAGCATTCATTTTCCAATTATTTATTGATAAGTGTGTGCAGCCGGCAAGCAGACCGAAGCAAGAGCTGTTCGTTTCCTCCTTCGCCTAGTCAACGGCAATAAATCTCATGCCCTTGCTCAGGACTCATCTGTGTTCGGGGGAAACAACAGCAATGTCTGAGCCAGAAACAGAGACAGGGACAGGGACAGAGACAGAGACAGTGGTCGTTGTCTGGCTGCCTTATAACCGGCAGCAATGTCTGGCAGTAGTTGTTGCTTGCAAAATATTTGCATTTTCACTTTTGATTTATTATTGTCATTGCCATGTGTAAATTGCCAAGCATAGGTGCAAACAAGCATCAGCCACAGCTTCGGCTCCACCTTCCATACACATATAACATATATAGTATCTGTGCATCTATGCATAGGTGTGTGCGCTGCGTTGACAAGGACACATTATGTTGGCCAAATGAATGGTAATTGCGGCACTGAAACAAGTAATTGAAGTGCAGCTCAGTGAGCTACTCAAATAGATTCGTTTTCGTTGCTTGTGGTTGTCCTCAGTCCCTATGGATACAGTCGCTCTGTCTCTTAATTTAGTTGGCCACACTTCGATTTGTGCACCTTTTGTTGTCTGTTGCACTTAAAGACCAGCTTGAAGCTGTGTTTGTAACGTTCCATAAAAAGGTCATTAGAGTTGCTAATTACAAGCCCAAATTAGCCAGGCCAGAGAGAGCAGCCCCAACTGCAACCCCAAAGAGCAACTTCAACTCCAGCGCTAGTTGGCTATTCACCTCTACTCCTGCTGCTGCCAGGACCAATTACTTCCGCTTCTATGCAATTTCCGGTTGCGAAGATTGGAGCGATGCCTAAGCAGCTTTGCAGCAAAATGTCAAACAGCGACAACTTTATATGGCCGCAAGACGAGGCAATGGCAATATGCCATACAATAATGACAACAACAACAACAACAACAACAACAGCAACAGCAACAACAGCGACAATGGCAACGAGAATGAGAATGGCAAAACGACTGAAAGGCAGGCCAAAACGTAAGCAGATAATTACACGGCAGCCAGACCCGGAACTGCTGATGTCCATGGCCCGTGGAGTGCGCCAAAAGCGTCAGCCACAAAGTAGAAAATTACAAAATAAAAAGCCACAAGCGGAAAATTAACAGAGCAGCTTCAGCAAGCATTTGTCCAAGTTATTAACGTCTGTCTCGCATATGGCAAGCATGTGGTCCGATGACTCAAAATACTCTTAAAGTCGCCTTCAGTTAAAGACGAATTCGATTTGGAATTGGGGCCCAGAGGCAGCAAAGAACTTTATCAAGATGCCTATCGCTCCAAATGCAAAATTCCTGTTTACCAAAAATTCCAAACAAGCAACCGACGCTTCCAGCTGCAGAGACATTTCCAACATTTCTGACTGTCTGCGTGCTGTAAGCGAAACCCAAACAGACAACGCCGTCTTCGTCCCACACTCTGACAGTCTCTCTCTTTGGCACTTGTAAAATAGTCTGTGTAAGCCCGGCAGCTACATTTAAATGTGCCGCCAACTTTTAGCGGCGGCTCGACGCCTCAACCAACCAAAACACACCACCTGAAGCCACCTCAACCGTCACCCTCCAGTTACCACCCACCCCGTGACTGCTGCCGAGTCTGGCACTGATTTTATGCTTTATAACTTTCGATATGCGAATGGCAAACAACGTTTAGCGCTTTGCCAGCCCCGGCAAGTGTTGCTCTGCCACCCGAGGGCCCAAGCACACACAGCTCTAAATCCGGCGTGGCGTATACGCAATATTTACGATTCTCTGCGCTTTTCCGTATAGGTTTCTCTGTATTTTTTAACTGCCGCGAGGGTTGTAAGTGCTCTGCCATATCTGCGAGTGTGTTTTCTTTTTTTGACATTTTCATACATCAAATATTTATGCCATATTTTAGCTATTGCGACAATGAGTCAAATCTGATGGAATCCAATGTCTGAGCCCCTCACGTCTGTCTGTCTGCTGCCTGCCTGGCTGCCTGTGATAATAAAGTTTAAAGCTGATAAACGATTTTGCAATCAAATTATGCGCATATCCAGATGGGGGACGTTGCTACGGCCTGTTTGTAAAAGTTGTAAAATTTAGATGGGCATTGACTTATGAAAGTTGTTTCGGTTTCTGTTTGTTTGTGGCAAATTGAGTGAATGTAACCGAGACTAGTTGAACTTGCCACTGTGTTGCACTGTTGCATGCTTGTCAATGGTATTATCTCTTTTTGGCATCTTGTGGCTGCTTGTCAATATTAATTCCCTTTGGCAGTGACAAATTTATGCATTTATCTAAAGCCAAAGACAAATTGAATTTAAGGCATTGCGGCTACCTTAGAGCTCTTGGCTCTGAGCAAAGCCGTCGTCCTGGCAATCCTTTACACATGATATTGTTATTTTTGTCGTAATTAAAAACCCATGAAAGCGACGACCAAACAACTGGCCACAATCGCATGAGCAGACAGACTGTCTACACTCACACGACACAGTAGATACATATGTGTGTGGTAAAATAAACATGAGCGTATTGATGGGAGCAGCTCTGACAGCAAAAACTTTCATATCAATTTTAAGCCAAAGTAATGAAAAAGTAGCAGCGAGAAGAAGGAGCAACAATGTGAGTTCGAGCTGCAGTTGCGAGAAAAAAGAAATAAAATCAAAAGAAACGTTACGAAACGAATGCCATAGACAAAGCATATTTACACAAGCAGGACGCTCAAGTACACGCAGGACGAGGCACTGGCTGGACCTGGCTGCTATCCTGGTGATGATGATGATAACGATGACGATGACGATATCGTTGGCGTTGGCGTTGGCGTCGTCGTCGATGATGATGATATTGTTGGCAACATACAAAGCAACGCTTATGACAGGCAGCAGCCCCAAAAAGCGCCAACTCCCACTTCTAAGGATGCTGTTTACATTTGAACGGCAGCGGCAGGACTCTCAGTGTGGGCGCGTCTGTGGCAACGAAATTAAAAACCAATAAAAAGCTGCACACCAAATTAAAAATTATGTTTTCTTTTTTACATTTTATTACGTAGCTCGCTGCACAACAAAAATAACAACAGCCATAAAAAAATGCGAAAACGCATTTGAAAAACGAAAAGTTGAGAATGTGAAGCATAAAGTTTGCGCTTTAAAGCAGTTGCAAAATACGCTGGTAACTTTGTATATTTCTACATTCTACAAACTTTTACAATTAGGCACAACAATAAAAGTTGCCAGAGCGCTTAAAATGTACCGATGCGTTTCGATAATTGAATACTTTAGCCGACAACTTCAACTTTCGAGCTAAGCTGCAGACAGCAACAAAAAAAAAAACGTAGCATATAATTCAGGATCGCAGTTAATTGCTGTAAAGTATTCGACGAATACTCCTCAAATACAAATTCGTAGTTTATCATAGGTACAACTTTCGCTTGGCTGCCTTCAACCGTTTTCATTTTCTCCAATTAAACGACCATTCAGCCAAGTCATTCACTTAATTTACTACCTATGTTAGTCGACAACACCCTTCTCCCTCCACCCTCTTTACAACCGTACTCCCATAAAGCAACTCTGTAGCAATGGCTATGAATAATTTAAGCAAATCGCTGGCTGTTTTGTCTGTACGTGTCGCTGTGCCGGATTAGGCGGCATTTGCATATTTTAATTATTTAGATTGTTGTGTTGAGCTACTTACTCCGAGTCCTAGTCGAATCGCTCTCTGCCTCAATGCGCTCGAAACCGGATGCGAAGCGGAAGCGTCGGCGACGCCATTGTCGTCAGACAGTCAAAACAGGCAAAACTTAATTAAATGCCACTGTTTTTCTGCACTGCTCTTAAAGGTATTCCTTTGAGCAGCTGGCATTCGAATGAAGATTTCATTAATTATTGCTTGATTGTATTTGAAAATCAATTGAACATCGATGCCATATTTCCAATATTTCGTGCTCGGTAGGTAATGAATTTCCTGTTAAAGGGATTTCTGTTGGCATTCCAACTTGTTGTTAAAGTCAAACACATAAAGTAAACATTCATAAGCATTTGAGGCTGGCTTGGCCAATAAACACATTACAGTTGCCAGAGCCAATCATAAATTCATAATGAAATATGGTTGCGACTGGCCAAAAGATAGTCCAGAAGCCAGTCCAGCCAACTACGAACGCAACTACAACAATGTACTGTAATAAATACGCACGGGGGAGCAGCGAGGAGGCAGATAGACGTTGCAAGGTCTGGTTTTTGGCAAGCGTGGAAAAGTGTAGCAGTAAACCAGGCGCTTGAGACCGGCTGTGGCATTACTTTTATGATTATTTGTGTCGTTTATTGTGTGTGTGTGCTTCCAGCGAACTAAAAGCGACTTTAACAACTCCCACATATGGCCAGAGGACTGCGTAGAGTCTAGTCCATGGTCGGTCAGCGGGCTGCTTTAATTAGATTTGCACATTAGACGACAACGCCAAGGCTAATGACATCTCGCTTCTCGCTTCGGTATGCGATGCACGCAACGCGCTCTTCTTGGTCTCAGTTTATGGTCGTCGTTGGACTTACTAAACGCACACTATGAGGTGATAAACACCAGACTGTAACGGCATAAGATGAAGGATGAAGGGGAGGGAGCGAAGAGCTCCATCAATAAGGCTTAATTTAATTTGAGCCTCACTCATTTCGACGCTATCTTTAAGCCAGGCCAGAGCAGCGCTGGACGCTGTGCCCGTCCAGACTCAGCACGTCCACACGTGTCCTGCACATGATTATTATTATTAGCTACGATGATGTATCCTTTTAATGTGTGTGTGTGTGCCTGTGTGTATATGTGTGTGGGTGTGGGCTCGCGGCCTGGCCTCGCAAATATTAATAATTGTTGTCTTTTTTTCTATTTTCGGGCTCGTCGACGTCTGTGAAACACGCTAAAAATTAATTAAACGTTCTTGCCTGGCGGGCGTGGCGCGGGTAGCAAAAGTCGGCAGAGAGTTGTGGGGGGGAGGTGTAAATATTTTTGCTCGGCCATTTCGTGGTTATTTATGCGCTTGATGTTTTGGCCGTTTTTACAGCACACTGCTGCTCTTCGCCCCCGCCCATTGCCAATAGACCGCCCCCTTTCCTTCATAATGGCGTACGGTCGACACTTGATTCATGTCGTTGTTTTTGTTACAGCCCGTCGTTATTGTTGTTGTTGCTGTTGGTGTTGTTGTACAAACAGCACGCACTCATATTGGCAATTTATATTTGTATTAATTAATGGGCCAGTAAACAATTGCTGAAAGCAGCGCCATTAGCACGCATCAAGGGTTTGGGCAATGGACAGCATGGAATCCTGGCTTCCAGGACTGCAGACCATCACAAATAGGCTACGGATTACGATATGAACATTCCATGGTGTCCACAAAAGGGTTTTCGACTATTTTTTGGTGAATTAATAACATGTTGCTGTTGCTGGCATTCTGCAAAATTGACTTTAGTTATTTCATAATTTTGCAGCAGACATCATAAATCTGCAGTTATTTAGCAAATATTTACAATATGAATTTTGATTAACATAGCCGAGAAGTGGGAGTATGATATAATATTCTGTGAACAAGATAATAACAATAAATAAAAGATTAAATTAAATTCTCTAAACTGAATTATGCAGAAATGTATTTGCCCAATATAAAATGAGAAAATTTATTTTTCGCTTAAACACAAAATAGTTTGAAGAAATTTCTGAAATATTTCAAATGGAATGGCAAACAATAAATTATTTTTTTTACATTATGAATCATTTTAAAATAATATTCTTTATTATCTAAAAAATGCAAAATATATTTTAAAAATACAAAATTAGAAAATGTACTTTTGGGATATAGACAAAATAGTCTTGCCCCTTGTTGTGGTAAAATGGGACGTTAGAGCTTATTTTTATTTTTGAGGATAATTTGAATTACGAATGATTTTAAAATGATATGCGGCTGCAAATTGCGTTGAGTTTATTTTATTTACGCAGCATGCACTCAACTTATTTGCCTGGCGCTCGTAATAAACCGTTCGCTGTGTATTGTAGACCGTACAATGGCATGGCAAATAAACTTGAATGTAATTTCGTAATAAAAACTCAAAAGCGTATTGAAAACGCGTTTAACAATCGCCAGCGAAATGCACAGCCAAGAGGCAATGTCCTGCAGCCCGAACAATAAAAGTCCCAATGTTCGGGCTGCAGTGCACAGTGGATGTGGATGCGGATGCGGATGCGGATGTGGATGAGGCCTGTGTGTGACATTCTTTGGGACACTGAAGGACCTCTTGCCTGCGTGCTTGTCCCTTGTTTGCAAGTCGTCCTGCCCCTGTAATAACTGCAGCTGCACGTTCACAATTTGTACGTGGTGTGTGTGGTTTTGGTTTGGTTTGGTTTGGTTTGGTTTCAGTTCACTTCGGGCTTGATAAAAATGAGCGTCGGAAATGCGAATATAAATTTTGCCATATCTGATGTACAACTGCGTGTGTGTGTGTGTGTGTGTGTGTGTGTGGCAGGATAAACGTAATGGCTGCATTGCATTGCCAGGAAGCCGGGCAGACAGCAGACAGCAGACCAATCATCAGAAGTATGCAACGGACAGGGGAGGGAGACTCAGAGGACAGAGAGGAAACGGAAATGACATGCAATAAAACACAAAGGCGCACGCATGGGGCAACAACTCGATCGCCTTCTATTGGGGGCTGAGCTTGAGGTCAGCTGTTGTCCTGTTGCCTGTCCGTTGTGGATTATAACACAAAATGGCAGCTAACAACAGAAATCTATCTGGCAAATGCATCGCCAGAAACTTTTACAGAAATTACAATTGCAAAACTTGCGCACTTAGAGCTAAACAGAAACAGAGCAGCCAGCAGCCAGTAGCCAGAAGCCAGCAGCCAGCCCGCAGCTGCTGTCCAGTCGCATTACCTCGCCCTCCTCCTCGCTTACATGCCCCCCTTGGAGTGCGTTGTCCTTTGTGTGCGTTAACGCCAAGTCATTTGGCTTATCAATGCCAGACGCAGACAATTTTGGTCGCTTATCGCTTGGTCGCATCTCGCCCTTCATGCAGGTGGCTCAGTTCAGCTGAAATCGATGCCATCCTGATTTAATGCCACACATTTGGGCCTGAGTCTGGTGTATTATTAAGCGACCATTTAGCCTTCATGCCACAAACTCAAACTAGTTGCGAGCTGCGAGCTGTTTAGGCGCAAATTACACAGCCCTGTTGGCTTGCTCAGCTCATTGACATGTATGCAAACATTGTACTAATGATGGTCAACCAAGTGGCCACTAATAGCCGCTTCTAACGAACTCGCCTCCTCTGTGCTCACATTCCTCTTTGGCTCCTACTCCTGCCACACCTCGTCACCCGCTCTCGTTCTCCTTGACAACACAAGTTGTGTCTGCTTTATTGGCTAATTACGCCCTGCAGCCAGTGGGTTGCTGCTGTTGCATGCATGTGATTGCTCGTTGCAGTCTCCCAGTCCCAGTCCCAGTTTCGCTCTTCCAGTGGCAGTTGCAGCCTGCCATAATTTGCCATAAAATGTTGCAGTTTTATTTTCGATTTTAATTTCCATGCTGGTGGTTGCCGCCTGTGGTAGTTTCGTTGTTCGTTGCATGCATATGCTCGACATGCGCCTAATTTATATTCATTATCTGATGCATAATTATAGATAACTTGCATATCAACCCGCCACGTTCTACACCACGACACTCCGCTCTCAGGTCGCCACTTGCCACTTGCCACTTCTCCCAGCGTCTCTGTTCGCAATCTTGGTCTCAGATTTGTTGCTGCCTCATGTTTATCCTTGAGCTTACGCGCCATCCGAGCGGATGCTGATTCACAGTCTAAATATTTGGCTAACGCAATTGAAAGCAAGCGCTGACATCCCTCACTCCCCCTGCTCCCTTGGTTGTAGCCAACTTCTTAATCTTGTTTGAACTTATCTCAATGTTGCCCCCAATTGGTGCTGTTGCCACAAATAACTGCCAACAAGGTGCTGCAAAGGTAAAGCGGGGGAAAGGGTGCGCAAATATTTGTAGCACGAATCATGCAAAATGTAATTTAAACAATCTTGTTGTACACAATTTCAGAAGAGTGAATTTCTTTAAAGACAACATTGCTGATATCTGATAACATTTAATATTATTAAAATATTAAATATGATATTATTGTTTTGCTTAATCTAGAAGAAACGATAAAATGGTATTGCTGAGCAGAGAAAATTTATCTGAAATATCTAAGTAATATATCTAATAAAAAGTTAGGTGCTTTCATTAACTTTATTTTTATTTAGTGTTAAAAGTATAGTGTTTGCTTTGAACTCTTTATTCATAATCGTATTTGTATATTTAGTACTTAGTTTCATACAGTTGCTGGGACTTAGTCTAGAATTATTGTAAGTTTCTTTAGCCAAATCATATCGCATCGGTTTTCCTACTTATGCAGTATGCTAGATAATTATATTTATTCTGGTAAATAGTTGCAGTAAATAGTCGAAATAGTTACGCGCAATAAATATATGTATATAGCTATATCTAGATCGGTTTAGATCGTCTATATTTTAGCTTATAAGCTGGTATAAAAATACAAGTAAATGTTTTATTAGTTTGATTCTCTTAACTAGGGATGTGTGTGTATTTTGGAACAGCATTGAGACCCACTTCGTAGGGAGGGGTTCCATATCGTGGTTGGGTCTTAACTAGGTGCCTTAATCTCAAGTTGAACTTTATTGCTTTGTCGAGTGCGGGATATGAGTTCTCTATAGCTATTTGTATCTGTATCTGTAACTGTATCTGCATCTATAATTCTATCTGCATGTGAATTGCGAATTCCATCTGCATCTGTCCATATGCCATGTGCATTAATAATTGATGACCACCTGGTGGCTGCTTCGTTAGCAATCGTCGCTGCCCATGGCGCATCTCATTTATTAACGACCGCAATCGCGCATCGTTGGCGCAATCAACGCTAATTAAAATGGCCGCCGGCGAGCATCACGAGATTATGCAGTTCTTGTCCTTGTCGCCGGCCAGATCCGAGGGCTTGCGCTTGCGATCGTAGGCGAGGGCATCGTTGGGCACGTAGCTGACGCGGACGCCGCCATAGTGACGCCGCTGCGGCAGCTGGTACATCATCATGTAGTCCTCGGAGCTGGACGAGCTCGACGAGCACGTGGAGCACACATCCGACTCCTCCGATTCCTCGCGTTCCCGCTCCCTTTCTCGCTCTCTGTCGCGCTCCCTGTCGCGCTGATGCCGCGGCGACTTGTGCGGCAGCGTCATGGCTTCGCTCTCGGCCAGCGTCGTGGCCTGCAGCACCGACGGCGGCCCTTGGTAGGAGGAGGACAAGGGCTGCGCCGGCGCATAGGTGTCCGCTCGGGTTGTGGAGTGCGAGCGGTGCCCGCTGCCGCTGCGATGATGACTCGACGACTTGCGACGTCGACGCCGTCTCGAACCGTGTCCATGCGCATGTCCATGTCGATTGCCATCCCTCTCTCTGTCTCTGTCTCTGTCCCGTTCCCGCTCTCGCTCGCCGCCGCCGCTGGTGCCGGCGCCGTTGCCCGAGTAGCTGCGCGAGCGCGGCAAGGTGTCGGGAATGCCCTCGAAGCGCACGCCCTTCTTCTTGCCCGGCTCGCCGCTCATGGGCGAGGAGGAGGAGCCGCCGCTCAGTATGGACACGGGATGCGTGGGCGGCTGCGTGGCCGACTGCGTGGACAGCGGCGTGTTCAGCGAGCGATCGCCAGCCGAGTGCGTCGGAGATCCCATCAGCTCGGGCGGCAGCGCCGTCGAGGCCACACTCAGATTGGGCGTGGGCAGCTCGGGCAGCTCAGTGCCCGCGGTTGGCGGCGGCGGCGGTGGATGCATGATGTCCGCGTACTCGTGCTGCGAGGCATGGAACTGCTGGGCGGAGGCATGCAGCGGGGGAGCGGCGGGCAGCGGCTGCCCAAAGTGCGCCATGTGCTGCACACCAGCCACGCCCAGCTCCGGCATGCTGGAGGTGATGGAGTTCTCCATGTTGGACACCTGCTGCAGCTGCCGTTGCAGCTGAAAGCCATGTCCAGCTCCTAGCGGTGGCTTGGCGGGCCACGCGGCATCCAGATTGGTAGCCATCTCGTTGAAGTTGTAGACGCCGTCGCGCTGCAGCTCCATGGGCTTTGGCATCAGATGCGGCTGGAAGTCGCCGGGCGAATTCAGCGGCGACATGTTCTGCGAGCTGGAGAAGTCGGTGAAGTCGCCGCCAGCATTATGACGACTCTGCTCCAGGTCCTTGACCACACCAGCATCCGAGTCGGAGGTGGGATAGCTCTGCTTGCCGTGCGACACCAGCAGCCCACCCGATGCCTCGTTGCCTGCCACGCACGCCACGCCCGCGGCCAGCTGCTGGCTCTGCAGCTGGTACATGGCCTGGTTGAAGCTGGCCTGGTGCTGCTGCTGCTGCTGCGGCGACATGGGCGGCGAGCTGGAGGCGTGGCTGCTGGGAATGCGCGTCTGCTGGGGCCGCACTCGCTGCGTGGGCGGCGTGGGCGTGGTGTACATGCCGGTGCCGGAGCTGTCCGAGGGCGTGGGCGGCTCGCCCTTGCTGCAGGCTATCGAGCAGTAGATGGCGCCGCGGCGCGGCAGGAAGGCGCGGCCCAGCAGCGAGCAGCGGCAGGTGTTGCACGAGAAGCACTCGTCGGTGGCATGCCAGTGCTGGCCGTCGTGACTCATCTGGCCCTGGTCGACGCCAATCGCCTCGCCGCAGTAGTCGCAGTACTCGGCGAACATGGCGTCGAAGCAGAGCAGGCAGTAGGGCTTCCCCTCGCGCATGATGTAGCGCTGGCCGCCCAGCTGCTTGTCGCACTCGTGGCAGGCGAAGTGGTTCATGTGCCAGGCGCGTCCCTCGGCCTCGGTGCACTCGTCCGCCAGGATGATCTGAAGCACACGAAAGTTATGCGAAAAGTTGCAAGTTGCACGGTTGCAAGTTGTCACTTACCTCGTCGCAGGCGGAGCAGCGCGGCTTGAGCGTCTCGGCGTGATGGCGGCCACAGTACATGCGGCCATCGCGGTGGAAGTAGATGAGATCCACGAGCAGCTCGCGGCAGATGGAGCAGGTGAAGCAGCCGGGATGCCAGCTGGCATTGGGGCCGAGTCGTGTGGCAAACACAGCGATGTCGCCAGTGGAAATCAGTTCATCGCACTGCAACATAAAGAGAAGTGTTGCAGCTTGTACGTTTTTTTTTGGGGATTGGGGACAGACTTACGCCATCGCAGGGACGCGCGCTCATCAGTTGCCGGACATTGCCGCGGCCAAGTGCGTCACGTTTGCGCTGCGTGGAGAACAGACGCAGCTCCTTGCGCTCCTCATCCGTCAGTGAGTGACAGTAACGAACCTGCAACGGCGAGAACGGTTGTTTTTTATTTGCTTAGACAGCCAAATCATATGTTCAAGTTGATGATGGGTTGAAGCACGCCCCGTGGGCAGCAACGCAGCCTAAAGTGATCTTTCCCAGAAGTCAACTCAACCCGAAGATTGTTTGTCTGCAACAACAGCTACAGCTACAGCTACAGCTGGCGGTTGATGCGTGGCTCAAGTGGCCAGTGGGCAGGGCAGACAACCGCAGACAGAGACCGGTAGCAGACTCTGGTAGCTGCCCATCAACTCCCAACAGCTTCTAGTCCAGCTCCAACTCAAACTCCAACTCCATCTCCAACTACAATTCCATCTCCAGCTCCATCTCCATCTCCTGCTGCGGTCAGCGTCTCGTTTGTGTTGTATGCAAATTTTTCGGCTGCCTCTTTTTTGTTGAAGCTGCCTCTTGATTTGAGTTTTCGGCTTGGAATTTGGGCATTTGCCACAACGCAGTCTGCTCTGGCAACTGGTCGTTAACATGGCAACCCCAGTTAGTGGCAGTGGTTAAAATGCTAAAAACGGTAACTGATACACGTATTTGCAACTCGCAATTGGGAATCCGCTCAGCATAGTTTGGGTCGTAGTTTTTTTGTGGTTTCGTCCTCGTTGACCATGGGTCAGTTAGTTGCACTTGTTTCCTTGATTAATTAAAAGCCAACGACAGTAACAGCAGTGAAAACGTGTGGGAAAATCGCTGGCATTGACTTTGATATGCCGTTGCCGTAATTTGAGTTGTTGCTGGCCATTCAATCACGATAAAACGCGCACACATTTAAATAAATACCAGGAAATTGACAGGGCAGTCTCCCACCAGGGACACTCACTACTCACTGCATACTGAATACCGAATAAAAGTAGTACCCACTGAATACACTCACCTCGTTATCATGCGGCGGCAGTTGATGCAGCAATTGTCGCACACGATACTGCTCTCCGGGACTGTTGACGTATGGCACTTTGTCGTCGGGTATTTGGGAGAAATACAAGCGTACCTGCAACGAGACCGAGAAGAATGTTGAATGTTGAATGAAGAATGAAGAATGGATAATCGAGAAGAATGAGTGCTGGAATGCAGCAGGCGGCAAGCAGGAGGCAACGAGACTGCGACAGAGGTCACACACTGTGAGCGAGGCGAGATAAACTGAAGCTAAAAAGGGTTAAGCCAGACAATTCCCCCAGTCAAGTCCCCAGTTGCAGTCGCTTCATCATCATCATCATCATCATCGTGAGCGTCATCATCATCACGTTGATCAGGGGGAACGTCAACTTGGCACAGCAGGCAAGCTGCCAAAAGATTTTTGATTTTATTACGTTGATTTTCCATTTGGCCAAGTTGAAAGGTGCTCAACGTGCAGCTCGGTCAACTTCTAAGCACAATTCTTTATTGGCCACGTTTCCAGCAAGTGTTGTAAAGTTGCCTGCAACAGAATGACCGCAAACTAAAACCCATCCCAGCTCCCATCTCCCCATTGCAATTCCCATCTTATTTTCAGTATCAGCCGCCTTTCAACTGGCCAACTGTTCAGCTGGCCAACTGGCAACTGGCAACTGGCAACTGACTGACTGACACATGGCTTATGCTGCGTCAACGTAAATGGCTGTAAATAAATTTTCAATTCCGTTTGTAACGTTTGCCAAAAATACAATATGGCATTGGCAATGGCAATGGCAAAAAACTTCTGCGACTGCGAGACATTTGATAGGCGGCGTTGTCACTGCATGTTGAGCGGGGATTAACGCGGCTCCCCATGTGCAGACTGGAGACCAGAGTTAAAGCGTCTCTCTCTCTGTCTTTCTCAAGAGGGGAGAGGAAGGTAGGGCTGCCAAAAAAATGTTGGTAGCGCGCTTTTAGGCGGCCAACGGGCCGAAAGATTGTGCAAGATTTATTCGCCATTGGCGCATATTTTACGCAAATAATTTATGTGGCGTTTATGTCAGCCGAAAATAATTGAAAAAATCGCCTCGAATAGTAGCAGTTTTTTTGCAACTTCGAATTGGCCATAAAAGTCGCAGTCACATTGAAAAATTGCCGGCTAGCGCAGCTGCTTCGATTAGAGTTTCATTAGCGCAATCTAATTCACAATACTCGATAGATACAGCAGGCTTTTACTTGCAACGTGTTGCAAGAAGACGCAAGATGCGTGAGGGTTTCGATGCGCTGCCAACGCCTCACTGGCGGACTGACTGATTTATGGACCTGAATGGCATATTTATTTACAGCCAAGCCGCGTCGTTGGCTTGCTGACAACAAGTCAAGTGGAGCGCTTGCCGCTTATCGTGGGCCACAAATCAAGCATCAACAACAATCAGAGATTGAGCGAAGTTTCGCTGGATTAAAGGCGACACTCACCTGATCCGGTCGCAGGCCAGGCGGCACCCAAGTGTACTCCTCGAGGGCACAGCCGCTGTCGTCGTCGGAATGCGATTGTCGCTGCATGTCCATGTGCGGGCCGGCCAGGAATGGAGCATGTGCTGCCGAGGAGGAGCCCGCCGGATGGTGCAGCAGCGATGGTGGTGAGGGCGTCGATAGCGCCGGTGACAGCTGATGGTGGCCATGTCCATGATGCTGCTGATGTGGATGCGGATGCGAATGTGGATGCGGATGCGGCTGCTTCAGCGATGAGTTCGAGTACTTGGAGTTGGAGGAGCAGCCCGAGGCAGCGGGCGAATACTGTGTGGATGCTGCACCCGGCGCTGGCGGCAACTGTTGGTGATGCGGCGGCAAGTATTGCTGATGCCGTTGCAGCGGCAATGGCGACGTGGGCAACATGCTGCCCGCATTCTGTGCGCCATACAATGCGCTGGCCGACGAGCTGCTGGGCAGACCCAAGTTGCCCAGCGCGGGGGGCAGCGGCAGCGGCAGGGTTCCGACACCCGGCTGGTGCCCCTGGCTGGGCGAGAAGTGGCGTGGCAACGTGGGGATCTTCTGCAGATACGATATTTGCGTCAGCGGCGTTCGGCTGATGGGCCTGCGAATGGGGAAGAGAGAGAGAATGAGAATGTGGGAAGGAGAGATTAGTTGTGTTTAGTTATTGACGTATTTTGTGGCGTAGCTAATTTAAACTTAATTAAAATATTTGCGATCCGGCATGTCGGGTTAAAGGTGCCCGCAGTCTGGGAAAAATGTTGGCAGCCCCACAAAGGCACCGCAAATTATTTAAGCTGGCAAATCATATTTTTAATGTAATATAAAACCACATAAAATGTGTTTTCCCCTTTGATTTTTTTGTTTCCTTTGTAATTCGCTGGGTTGGATTTATGCGGTTTTGCACTTCCTATTCTCTTTTTTATTTGGTTTTTTTATACACAAATTGTTTTTTGTTTTTCGACAGAGTTTCATTTGAACAAGCTGTCAATTTTAGTTAATTTTTTATGCGTTTTTTTATGCGTCGTTCAAAAAAGGATTTTGTGTGTGCTTTTTTTCTGCGTTGCTGCGAAACGTCAAAATGAAAATACAAATACGCTTCACAGCATTTGCACAAACAAATCGACAGCTATAGTGTTGTTGTTGCTGCTGTTGTTTATGTTGTTGTTCGTCTGATATATTCGTGTGTTTTACTGTTGTCTGCTTTCCGGGCCCTTGGGCTGTCGCTGTTTGTCATTTTGTTGTAGTCTGACATTGTTATCCTAGCAAACGCCCCAAATACTCTGCAGCCCCATTGTGCTGTCTAGTTGACTCTCTACATGGGTGAATATCTGCAGCATTTAAAGCTTTTCGGATCGTAGTAATAAAGGTAGGTGATCTCTCGTATTTCGCATTTGACATTAAAACATTATTAAGATAGCACTAAAAAGTTACTGAACAATAAACATTTTGAGTTATGTTTGTATTTTTTGACTGATTTTTTTTATTACATCGTTTCTTTTTCGCGAAATTATTGTATGTTACAAAAATTAAATTTGAATGCACAGCGGCAAGAGTTGTGTCTATGTAAAAACTGATTTCTGATTATGCATTAAAACAGTATTAAAACAGCTGTAAAGTTTGAAATTGAGCACAGTAATAAATTATTCATTCGACTCCTGTTTGCGAAAATATCGTATGTTACAATGATCGCAAATTTTTATTGTTATTTTCCCTTACAAATCGGGACATTGGGACATTTAATTGTATATGCACAACAATTTTGAACCATCGTACTAAATGTAATGATATATATGTTCAGAAAAATATTGCATTATTTGGTCGTATAAATTATAGCATACAATAATTCCGTTATTTATTTTTATATCTATCATGTAATTTATGATGATAAAATACACAAACCGATAAATAATAAATATTTTAAATATTCACAAATAATTCCCATTTACAGATTTAAATACATATTTAAAATATTTACAATTAGATTTAGACCGATTTAAATATATATTTTATATATTTACAATTAGATTTGGACTAGATATCAATTGTAGCGCATACGTGACGCGTGCGGTGGCATCAACTGTGGCATGCACCATTTCATGCCAATGGTTGTTGCTATTGTTGTTGGAGCTATCAAAGGATAACTGTGCATTGTCTGCGCATATGTAACTGTGGCTCCACTCGATTTGGTGTGGGCGTAACCGCCTCTGCCTCCAGCACCCACTGAATATATATAGAATTCGACTGTGAATGTGTGAGTGCATTTGTGAGTAACTCACAACTGAGTCTGAGTGTGGTGTGTGTGTGTTCATGCGGGTTTTTTATCAAAACAATGTGGCCGCCCTTTTGTTGTTTTTCGGGGCATGCGAATTCTTTTTGTTGGAGTATATATTCGCCATCCCAACTCAGATTTGCCAGTTGCTGTGTTTCCGTATCCGTATCCGCTTTAGCGATTGCAATTCCATTTCTAGTCCGCTGACTCTGGAGCTGCTGATGTGTCAATATTGTGCGAGGCGGTTGCGTTTGCGTTTGCGGTTTGCCAGCAATTAATTGCGCAGATTTGGCTTTTAACAGGCTGCCAGTAAACCCGGCTAAATCGTAGTTTTCCCATTGTTTTATGGAGCGTCGACATTTGCGTTTTTAAAGTGCGTCCAGCGGAGGGGAGGATGGGGCAGCAAAGAATGCGTGGCATCGAATTGCGGGCGTGGGATTGCCAAAAGGGAAACATTGCACGTGCAGCTTCAGTTCCAGTTCCCGGTCCAGCTACAGCTTCAGCTTCAGCTGCAATCGCAGCCTCTGTCCCAATCCCAGTCACAGTTGCAGTCACAGCTGGAGACAGATGCCAACGTCGCCGGCGCGTCGACGGGGACCAAAAGTGTTGGCTGCTGTCAAATCAGCCGCATTCAAACTCAAATTACAAGCCAAACAAACGGCTGGCGGCACTCTGGCACACAGGGATTGGGAGACTGCTGACTGCAGACTACAGGCTGCCAGTTGCAAGTTGCCAGTTGCCAGTTGGGGACTGCAACTGGGGACCGTTGGAATGAAAAGCGAACCAAATGGCACTGCGAAAACTGTGCCTAAACACAAATTTGTTGCATTGGAAAATGAGAGGATAGCTGGATAGCTGCACATTGAAGTCTTTTGAATTTATTGTGCGGTCAGTCAGCTGGGGCAACAACTATAGAAACGAAGCGGGGCGGGCGGGGCGTGGCTGGGCCGCTTGACGACCTGCATTTCTTTTCATTCGCGCGGCATTTTCGCAATTTACAAATTTATTGTTGGCTGCAACGAATTGCGTAAAATTGCCTGCAATTGTGGCAAGTTTCAATTTGGTCTGCGCGTGTGTTTTCCGATTTTTCTCTCTCGTTTTTGCATTTTGCCAGCTTTATTAAGCCATTAAAGTGCGACGCGGCTCGGCTCGGCTCGGCTCGAATTGGCTTTGAAAATGGAAAGTGGCAGACTTCAAGGCTTACCAGAGATGCTTAACATGTTTGCCTGGCTTAGGCATTAGGCAAACGCACAATTCGCAACAATGTTGCTGCAACATGTTGCTGGCAACTCTGGCATACCAAGAACACCCTTGAGATACACACGTTGTACACATATATAAAAAACAACAGCACAATAAATGCGGGCATTGCCTGCGGGCAGCTGTTGCCAATGTTTGCTTTTGCATTTACCCAACATTGATGAGGGGCTAGAAGCAGAAGGTAAAGTTAAAGTTAAAGTTGAAGTTGAAGGAGACGAAGGGTTCAGTTTCAGGCTGCGACTGAGCCTCACTTTGGCAGTCGTTGAACCAAAAAATGAAAAAAAGAACAAGCCTTCAAACTGGTTTCCCACTTGGCCAATACATGCCGTTGATTTCTCTAGGCCCAATGTTGTTGGGCCCTAAAACTAGTTCAAAAGCGTTGCCATTGATAACCGCAGCTTGCAGCTGCCCCAGCACGACCGTGTCAAGTGTGGCAAGCCACTAACCGTGGCTTAAGCACTCGCCATCGCCATTATGGCCTCAGCCTCAGCGGATCGCCTCTTTGCCATACTATATTTAGCTGGGCTGCTTATCGCTCGGCTGGCATCTAAATGAATGATCATTATATACGCCACGGCGAACGCGTTGACAAATTGCAATGTCGATGCCGCAGCTCAGCTTGCTTGAGCGATGGACGTTTCAATGACTGCCTCATGGACAATCTAAGCAACAATTGTTACCGTCAGTCTGTCTGACTGTCAGTCTGTGCGGTTTCTGACTCATTTGTTAGCTAGGCCACAAATTTAGGTTAATGTCGAGCACAAGTAAGCAGAGCGAAAGTTTCCACTGTTCCACTGCTGCTGTTGCTGCTAGAAATTCTCAAATTATTTTCCATATCTCTGACCTCCACCAACAACAGCCAGCGACTCATCGACCGACCGGCCAAAAAGACCGACAGGTGGTCCCTTTAATGCCACTATGTCCTGGAATTTGACCGGTGAGACTTGTTTAGTAAGTTTTACGATGTTGCTGCGACACAACAATTATTGCCCGGGTTCCTTGCTGGGCTCCTGCTAGCAATGTTTGGTGGCTTTTATTGTTTTACAGCAGCAGCAAACAACTAAGGTCGCGTCTAAGATACCTCGCGATTAGCTAAATACCAACAATGTGCATATTCGCACAATCTGCATATAAAATAAGCAAGTTAATATGTAATAAGAAAATAACATAATTAAATATTCATAGTTTTAAATAATTAATGGTCATATGTATAGTAAAGTTAAATAAATATTGATGGGTTTTAGAAGTTAATATTCTAGGCAAATAATGTATGGATAGATAAACAAAATAATATACGAAATAATAGTAATGCCTTCTGATTATATATTAAATATTTATCGTTGATATCTTCTTTTTTAATTGCATTGCGTTGTAATAATTTTTCTTATAAACACAGTTACTCTTGTGTAGTTTCATTAAAATTTGTCACTAACATTTTTAGCTTTTTAAATTACCATGCATATTATGGTCATTCTTTTGAGGGGTATCTACTTGCAACATATATTTGAAAATAGCATCTGTATGAATTTTAGTGTCTGTGCAGATAGAACTATTCGTACACGAAGTTCAGCAACTGCAAGTGGCTGGTTGGAAAACTTTATTAAAAAAAGCCAGTCGACAGGCAAGCTCACAACTAGTGCGATTGTCATAAACGATTTTTGAATTGACAATAAAAATTGCCATAAAGTTTATGGCGAACATGCTGAACACACGTACACGTACACGTATTACTTGTGTCTAGAGTCCCCAGGTCGGTCCTCTGGCAGCACCTATATCCCAACTACAGCTTCCAGCTCCCTGCTCCCTTCTCTGGCTGCTGTGCATTGTGTCTGGCGGCGACGAGATACGTTACTCGTATTGCGGCTCTCTGGCTCAGTGCGGTTGTCTGCCTTGTCAACATGACATTTGGCGTGTTGACATTTTTATTGACTTTGGCATCTACTCGTACTGCGCTCGTTCCCTGGCAAACATTCCAACTTGTTGTTCTGTTCGTTTGTTTGTTTGTTCGTCTGTGTGTTGCAGCTAAAAGTTGATTAAGAATGTCTGCGAGCCTGTCGAGTTCCATGACGAGGCTGCTGATGGCACTGAGACAGGGATAGGTAGAAGTCAGGGTCTGCGTGTGGTCAAGAATTGCATTTATTGCGTATACGCCAAGTGGCACTAATTGCAACAGGCTGCGAAGTGAGCATGAACACCAATAGAAATCAATTAAACGGCTAACTGTTTATGAAAGGCAGCTGTTAATTTGTATGTTCAATTTAGAAAGTCGCGCATAAGCAAAATAATTGCATAATTTGTTCGGATCACAGGCAATTTTCACACCAAAGCCCATGTTGTAGCCCGCCCAAACGAGCAGACGAACTTGTTGCTCCCAGGCTATGAAGACCGGAGACCAGAGACCATAGAGCAGAGTGAGAGGCCTCTGGCAGAGAACAAATTGTTTGCTTATCTTTCGGTAACAAAGCTGACCAATTAATGTTGTTCCCTGGCAGCGTCAACAATGTTGCTGCAACATTTTCGCAGTGTTGCTTGGAGCTTTTGTTGAGCTCTGCTCTGCTCTGCTAACGGCAACGAAAATTGTTTTCTGAGCGTGCAAATTTTCACAGCTGCTGCAACAGCAACAACTATGCCAGTAATTTTCCAACTGTCTGTCCAAGTGTGTGTGTGTGTGTGTGTGTGTTGAGCGGCAAACATCGAAGCAAAATATGCCCCAACACTTCAACTTTAGCTTCGGCCTGAGCAACAACACGAACAACACGAACAGTAACAACAACAGCAACAGCAAAGACAACAACTTGAATGCGGGTCTCTTCAGCGCTCTCCAGAGTGTTAGCTGGAAACAAAAGCAGGTTTCAGAACTCAGCTCAGCCGGGAAATGCTTGGAAAACATTGAAGCGCGACTTGACTCGGTTCGACTCGGTTTTTTTTCTCGTTGTTCGTTGTTCGCTGTTCGTTCAACGTTCATCGTTCATCGTTCATCGCTTTGGCAGTGAAATTGCATCATCAATGCAAATTTGGCGCGCTAAATGCTGGTAACACAGATACACTGACATAACGGCCATTAATGTTAACCATGGTAATTGATTTGAAACTATTTACGTTTTATTTTCGTTTTTGCAACAAGCCAGTTTCCCTCGACAAGTTCTAATTAATTTGTAGCTCTTTGTAGATTCATCAAACTTGAAACGCATTTGTATCGCGTCGCCCACAGATTGATTGTCCTGCTCAATCTCTCTCTCTCTCTCTCTCTCTCTCTCTCTCTCTCACTCTATTCCTCTCTTGCTTGCTGTCTGCGTGTGGCGACCAAGTTGGAGTCCACATTCAGGCTGGCCCACGGGCAACAAGCGACTACAAACAGCATTCGATCGGTCGTTGTCTTTGGTCTATGAACTTGTTTTCTCATCTCCTCTCGTAGTTTTAATTGAAGCCGTGTCTTTGCTTTTTGTCTTCGTCGCGTCGTCGTCTTCATCTTTGTCGTTCGTTGTCTTCCTTTTCTTTCTTCGTGTTTCGTCTGGCCATTATAAATTATGCGGCTGCTTCGATTTTTATACATTAATGTTTCCTCAGTGCGTGGTGATTATGCTCAATTTTGTTTTTGACCATAATTACTTTGACGCTTGGGCCATCCGTGTATCCGTTAACATTTGCCTCTTCGCCTCGTTTTGCTTTCGTCTTCTTCTCTAAAGTTTTTTTTAGTGTTACGTTGCGTTGTTGCTGTTTGTACAACAAATTGGCATTGATTGATATTTATTCCAGCTTTGGCACTCCAAAAACCAATTGTTCAACATGTAAGCACATAATCGTACGGGAAATGTTCAAGTTTTCATGCTGTGAATACGAGTGCCCATACTCATACTCATACTCATAGTATTTGCAGACCTTGAAATGTTGCCAACAATACCACACTGAACACTATTTAAGTGTTTGACTATCGAATCGCTTTGAATCGCTTGAAGGTCAAAAAGATTGAACACTTCTCGAGGCCACATGTGGGAAAATGAAGCCAACTCTAGGTTATGGCTATTAATATCAGGCGAGTTATTAACTCTAACTTAATTTCAACATCGAAGTCAGATAAATCATTTGATTAGGCAAGCCGAGAGTGCCAAGTGCCAATGGCTTACGGAGTCTGCCACAATTATTAATGACATATCCAGACGTTAAACATGTCCACCCCACCGCCAACATCAGCAGCAGCAGCAGCAGCAGCAACTTGGCTGTGGATGATTTATGTGCAACGCTTCTTAACAAAACTGTTCACAAATTAACCGTAATATGATTTACAGAAAGCCGCTTTGCCGAAGCTGCTGCTGCGGTTGCTGCACCTTTTTCCCAGAGTGCAAGTTGCAGGCTTTGATTTATAGCCAACTGCAATCTGGAATCTAATTTCTTGGCCATTAACAAAACCGAACCTTGCCTGGCCAAACTGAGTCAAACTGAGTCAAAGCGGAGCAGCGTCGAGAGTTGGAGGAGAATCTGCTGCCTACGCAGCACGAAAGTCTTTGAAATTGAACTCCAACTGCGCAACATCACGGGATGATGTTGTTGTTGCAGTTGCTGCTGCTGCTGCTGCAACACACGACGACAACAAGCTCAAAAATTAAGCAAGAACTTTTGGCAAATGTTTACAAAGTCAACGGTAAGTTTGTCTTGAACTTGGTGGCAGTAACTGTAATGCTGTGGCAACTTGTTGACAACTTGCAGCCAACTGAACATGGCAAATAATTAGCTGCTAATTGCTTTTATGAGTGCATGAAATTCCCCATCGATGACTAATGATAAACGGATGCGGCTCCTTACTCTTTTGGCGACTCGACTCCTCGACGATGATTGGCAGTTAAAGGGGCAGTCATCGCTAACGGTAAACACACATTCGATTTGCGACTATTACGAGTGGCAACTCGATAAGGTTGCAGCACATGTTATATAGGCAATGATAAAGCGCAACGCGTTGTTGTTGCCGGCCCCAAAAACTCTTATCATGATTAGAAATTTGCCGCATTGCAGAAACCAGAAACGAGAAGTCGCCTCAACTTGGGGCAAGCAGCAGCAGCAAGTTCAATGGCTAACGAGCCAGGAATGCAAAGAGTGCTAAAGCTGCTCGAAGGGGAAATTGTCCCTCTGCCTCGCCACTTGTTGCCACTTTGCAACTGCCACTGCAACTGCCACTAAGTAAGTGGTTCGTCGAGTGGCATGCAGGCAATTTAAATGCAAAGCCTGTAAAGGCCTCGCCAAAGTGAAGCTGTCAATGAAAATTACGCGCGGTTTTCCTTTCTTTCTATCTGCAATAAATTTATTGGCTGCCTGTTGTGCGTGTGTATGCGTTAAATGTTTAATTAATTAGCGAGAAATGCATTAAGTGATTTGTTGCCTCTTAATATGCGCCATCAAGCCATTAAGCTGCTGCTGCTGTTGCTGCTGCTGCTACTCCTGCCTGGAATGCCGCCTCGGAATGCTGTTGGCCCAAACAATGGGCCATATCAACAGAGTGTAACAGATCTCTGTCATTCAACTGTCAACTTTTTGGCAACAAAAGCCACATCTGCATAATGCCAAAATACGCACTTCTCTCCCTCGCGATGTTTATCTGGATTTCTCGCCATGGCCAATTGGTTTTGACGTGGGCGCAGACAAGTTGATGCCAAACAAAATGTATCATGAGTCGGCAGAAAGGGGAATTCTACACGGATTTGGGATTTACGATTTCTGAACTTTAACTGATTTCAATTTCTTTAGAGCCACACAGCTCTCTGACACTTTGACAGCTGCTTAAGCGCTTGAAAAATGTTTCGACTCGACGGCTAAGCGAAGGCAAAGGGCTAACTCACTTATGGCCATTATCGCAGCTCCAAATCGCGGCTAACAAAATCCACAATTAATATGCGACGCAATTGTTGCGCCTCCTCTCCCCTCAAGCCGACAGTGAGTCTGCCATCTACGTAATTAGCATGGTGAACATGCGCAAAAGCGACAGACACCAAGAGTGAGAGAGAGAGAGAGACAGAAAAACGGCAACATTTCGAAAAAATTACTTTAATGGCCTGTCTTATTTTCGCATTACTTCGGCAGAGCGACAAAAAACAAAATCATATTTTATCGCTTTGCATAAATAAATCACGAGGCGGCTTCACTTGTTGTTCCCTCTGCATCTCTCTCTGTCTTTTTAGTTCTTTCTTTGTCATGTCTGGCGCCGTCTTCGTCTGGCAAGCAAATGGCAAAAGGCAACTTGCAACTGCAACAACTGAGCGAGCTGGCAACTTGGCCAATTGTCTGGCAAGCCATACAAGTTTCATGCACACTCACACACAAGATTTGTTGCGTTTTGTTATTGTAATTAAGTTGCATCTGCAATGAGTGCAACAGCATCAACAGCACCATGCCACATGCCGCACGCCGCATTGCCAAGTCACAGAAATGCCTCAGTAACGCCCCAAAGTCATTTGTCAGTCGCATTCGGCTCAAGCACACAAAATGTGCCAGTGGAACTCTTGACTCTTGTCTGAGCCGAGTTTGTTGCAGTTGTTCAACATCCACAGCCCGAGTGCCCTTAATGGCTTTGTTAATTAAAAACAAAATCAATATGAATGTGTTTGCCTGGTATGTCGAGAGGCGTTTGCAGTGACAAATAACTCTCTGGCCATTGCAAATTTATGCCGATCTAGGATTGATAAGGTCCCACACCGGGATGGAGTTGTAATCGAGCAAGTAATTTATTCATAATAAAAACTGCAATCCAATTTTTATTACTTTGTGGAGTCTGTGTTTCTCACACAAAGAAAAAAACCTGAAATCAAGAATATATAATGTCAAGATTTAACACTGAGATAAATTCTTAGATTCTTTAACAATTGTAAATTGATAATTCTTGAAATAAGTTTTAATAAGAAAATTTTTGAATTTGTCAGTTTTTCAACATTCAAATTGCTTAAAATAAATTACAATCATGTTTATAGAATTTTTGTAGGAATTAAATATTGTTTCACAAATACTTTTTGTGTTAAGATCATATTAGTCGCAAATTTACAGATTGTACAATTTTTTTAAACATATTTTTTTTCTCTCTGAGTATGAACTGTTGCTTGGACTTTTTATTTTGTCTTATATAGGATAGCGATAACGAAACACGATTTTTATAATAGCATACACGCTTCTTCTGTTTGATGTCGTAAGGCGATTGGGGTTGACATTACTCAACTTCTTCAAGAAATCACAATAAAACTGCAGATTATCTAAGCAAAATGTGGCGTCTTTTTTAGTATCGTTAATTGCTACGAGAATTCCGCAGTAAGTACTTAATACTTGTAGTGGGCTAATAATGTTTTGAGACATAAGTTTTGTCATTTAAAAAAGCAAAAAAATGGAAAAAAGGTAGCTTACATATCGTAAAAATAATGGCTTGAGGAGATTGCGCTAAGCCAACGACGAAGTAAAGCCAAAGATTTATGCAACTGTCGATGGTAGTTAAGATTGAATTGAATGCTTAGACACGAGCTGAGCACAACTTCATTGCTAAGCTAGAAGCAAGAGCAAGAGCAAGAGCAGAATGTGGATGCGACTGCAAATGTAATTTGTGGAAAACCTGACTTTAAGATCAAGTTAGACGAGCAGAGCAGAGCAGTTAGTGCAGCTGCAGTTCATGTGCGCAACTTAAATGATTGGCTGGCAATTTTTTAATAACTTCATTAACAGTTGCCGCTGCCGTGGCAACAGCAGCAATTAAAATGCCCAGTAAATCAGTGGGTGCGTTAAAAACTGGTGGCAAACGCGCTTTGCACTTGGCAGCATCGAGTTAAATGCCACTGCCAAATCTGATCAGCAACTAAGCTGAAGCTAAAGCAGACTCCCAGCTCACTCTCTGCCCCGCAGGCTAATTTGCTTGTTCGCGTGTGGCAAATAGCAGCGGCTACTGAAATTCATAGCCTGATTCTTGCTTCGCTGTTGGCTGTTGGCTGATGGCTGTTGGCAGTTGGCAGTTGGTTGTCAGGCCGCATCAAAACGGCGTCTGTTATTATTATTAATTATGCTTTGAGTGCCTTTTGTGCTAGCTACAGTTAGGGTTGCCTTTCCTGTTGGCAGCCCATTTGAAATGCATTGATTTGGCAAAAGGCCGCGAAGCCCTCTAATTTAGATACTCCTTTGCCTTTTGCAGTTCATGTTGCTCACACGATCAACTAATTGAGTTGTGTTTTTGCAGGGCTGTGCATTCGGTTTGATTAGCCTTAGGTTTGCCCCTTTGAAGCATATATTAACTTTGACACAAGTTCGTTGCCTGAGTCTTTTGTTTCGCCATGCATAGTAAATCATAGCAGAACAACGAATAGACTATAAAGTCTGCCCAGAATATGTAGTATGCAATATTTTTGCGCTCGACTGCGGCCAAAAAGGAAATGTCATGACACTGAAAACAATTGCTGAATGAAATACTTGACTTGCCTTGGTCCTCATTCAGGCTGGCCGTCCGGGCAGCGCCCATATTTCATAAGCTGCGAGCTGCACAAACACAATAACTTAGGGCAGCGATATTTGCATGGTATTATGCACAATCATGACATGAGCCGTAGCAGCAGCAACAACAACAGCAGCAGCAACTGCTGCTCATGTTTATGTAAAGCGAACCGCGCCAGACAAAGGCACTGGTAAATCACACTTTGGCAGTCGTTGTTGCTATCGCTATCGCTATTGCTATTACTATGGCCATTGTTGTTGCTGTTGTTGCCGGCAAAGGCGGCGTATGCGTAACTTGAGAATGAGACGCCATTGTCGCTGCTGCTGCTGCTGCTGCTGCTGTCGCTCAGTTTGCTGCTGTGAGTGATGCGCATGCACGGCAACAGCGCTCAATAAACAAGCGAAACCGGCCAGAAATTCAGCCAGTCAAGCAAAGCAGCAAACAGACAAGACAGGAGACAGTCGACAGTCGACAGCGGACAGCAGACAAGGGCCACGAGAGCTAACAGTCAGGCATCTCGCCGTGGTTTCAATTTCAGCCAGCCTATGGAGAACAAGTTGTTGTTGCTGTTGTGCGTTGCTGTCGCTGCTGCTGCTGTTGCTGTTGCGTGCAGTTTGCGGTTTCGATGCGAAGCAGAACACGCAATGTGTGTTCATTGACTTCTGGCTGCCAGCTTGCGCAACAAGTTGTTTGCTGTCGCTGCTGCTGCCGGGTAATCAATCATTATTTGCACAGGGCACAGCAGCAACCACTGCCAGCAACCACTTGAAAAGTTATGCATTTAAATTGTCAGCGCACGGGGCTAAAGCGAAATCGCAACTGACAAATGATCAGCAAAAGTTACTCACTCATTTGGCTCCTGCTGAGAGGATGTAAAGGTAGCTCCTCCAATTTCTGCTCCTGTGGCCGCCTCACCACTGCCGACACCCACTTCCGGTGTCAATTGAGCGGCGTCCGAAATTGCGGAGCTGTCCAGCTCATTGAAAGTGAAACTGATATCGTGCGGATCCTTAAACGGCTTCATGCTGCGCGGCAGGCTCCGCTGTCGCAGGCTCAAGTTCAGAAACTTAAGATCGCTGTCGGTCAACGGTTGCAGCAGAGCTGAGGTGCGTGCGGGCGGCGGCGGTGCAACACGCTGCTGCTTCTGCTTTGGCGGCAGCGCTGGCTTCGGCTCCTCCTCCAGCAGATCCTCCTCCGACGACTGCTCAATGATCTCCAGCACCTGAGCCGTGCCCGCCGTCTCCAGCTCCAGCGTCTGCGTCTCCAGCTGCACGCTGTAGTACTTGGCGATGTGCTCGGTGGCATCTGTGGGATTGTAGTGCTTGCCACGAATCAGATCGCCCAGATGATCCGCATCGATGCCGAAGAGAAAGGGATCGTCGAGCACCGTCACCTTAGCATTCCTTTGCGTCGGTTCATCCAACGGTGGCTGCTCCTTTTGTTCCTTGGACTCCTTCTGCTCCTTCTGCTTGCCCTCGCCCTTGACGTGAGCACGCAGCGAGCGCAGCAGCTTTTTACTGCGCCTCGGCGTCGTCGTTGCTGTTTCGCATTTGGCGGGAAACAACGGACGACTTGATGCCAGTTGCTTTTTGCTGCTGCTGCTGCTGCTGTTGCTCGTCGGCTGTTGTTGGGCGCTATCGCCCAGATCGATACCGTCGTCCGCATCTTCGTTGGCATCTAATTGCGCTGCGATAAAATCGCCAAAGCCATAGCCAATGCCAACCGTATCGTAGTCATCGGCCGTTGCCGTCAATTGGCAGTTATTGTTGTTGGTGCTGCTGCTGCTGCCGTTGGCATTGTCATTTTCATGATTAGCCTCGTTGGCGCTGCCGCTGGCCGCCAGTCGCTGGGCAGCCGCCTTGCTATAGAGCTGTCGATAATATTTCTGCTGGTCGCCATACAAGAAGCAGACGCGCCACCATTGTTTGCATGCCAGCAAATTGGCGGTACGTGGCACCACCGCTGGCTCCAAGCTGCCCGTTGTTGCAGCATTTGCTTGTGCCTCTGTTGTTGCTGCAGCTTTAGTTGCTGCTGTTGCTGACAGGCTGCTCATGTTGCCAGCTCTGCTTATTATTATTGTTCTGGACTTGTAATTATTTTGGTTCACTGGCCACAATGCTTGTTAGCATTTTATTTTGCTTCTCTTTCTTTTTTGGTTAATAAATTTTCATGCTGTGTTTTTTTGTGGTTGCTTTGCACTGCTTGGAAAATTAATGCATTTAAATTTTTATTGCTTTATTTTTTGGTTCGGCAATTTATTGTCCACATTGTCACGAGTTGTCAGGCGATACACAAATACCGCACTAATTGCCCCAGCTCCAATCGATTTATTAAAAGCTTTTTCCACTTTCACGTTTAGCTGAAAAGGAAAATTGAATGCAACATTGATCGATCGCCCCTGCGGCCCATGCATAATGGACTTTCGAATGCATTTGGCTCATTTGGTATTCAAGAGGCTTGGTTCAGAACAAAGAAGTGCCAACAGAGAAGCTAACACTTTCCAGCTGGCATCGATAGATAGCATCGCAGTCTGCTGTCAGCCAGAAACACGAGGCGAGTTCTAGTTGCAGTTGCACTCGAGGTTGTTGCTGCACACGGAAGCAATCGATCGATGTTGCTGCAACTGCAGCTAATCAAATTTGCAGACTTTGCCGCCGTTTACACATCGAAATAATGATGGCTTGACTTCACTTCTCTGTGCTTTGCTTGGCAAATAGCAAAGTGTAGAGACGAGGTGGGAAGCAGGGCGATTAGTCACGCCTCTAATAAAGATATCTGCTGCTGCTGCTGTTGTTGATGCTGCTGGATAACTCTTGGCCAAGTGCGGCCAATGCAGCCAGTCTGCCATGCAATGGCGATGCCCTTGTCGGATAATAATAACTTCATCTTCATCTTCATCATCATCATCATCAGCAGCATCAACAGCGGGTAGCATCCCATAAGTTGCATTGGCGGCCACTTTGAGTGCCTTGGCAGCAATTGCAGCTTAGCAACTGTCAGCCAGCTTTGTGTGTGTGTGCGTGAGTGTGTGTGTGTTAGCGTGTCTGTGTGTGTGTTAGCGTGTGCATTAAGCCGCTTTGCGCTTAGTGCTCTTAGTCTCTTTTTGAGCCATCAGCCAAGAAGGCGTTGTCCAGGCGACTAATGGATCCAGCCCATATTATTGGCATTAGCTGCGAGTTATGAATGCAGCAGCAACAACAAAAACAACAGCAACAACTGCAACTACAAGAACAAGAGCTCAGCGTGTGTAAGTTGTGTGTGAATCAGATATGAAGTGAGTTTGACACACAGCTGCCCATCAACTCACGACAGAACAAAACAAAGAATTCAACTGCTGCCTGTGACTTAATTTCTGTGAAATGAACTCGTCTAACCGAGTTACACACACACACACACGCACGCACACTCACTTACATATATTTAGCTGCATACGTGCCCATAATTGAATTATAAACAACAACAAGAGCGCAAATGCAATCATAACTGGACGACGCCTACATAAACAAACCAGAAACTGGCATTTGGCTTCCGGTAAAACAGAAACTGAAGATGATTTCAAGTCAAACAACTGCATTTAAAGCAACAACAGCAACAACTGCAACCACATTGAGAGCAATAACGTCAACAACAATAACAACAATGTGCTGAACAAGCAACAGAAAAACCGCAGCACGCGATGTGAATGTGGGCAGTTGAAAATTCGCAGTTAGAGAACGAATCCAGCTCCCCAAACGATGCAACATCACTTGCTGCAGCGGGTGTGATTAGCCCCCTGAACGAGTGTTGCTGCTGCTGCTGTTGCTGTTGCTGGTAAACCAGTTCAACCCCCTCCTCCCAGCTGCCAGTCAATGATTTCCCAAAGAAATGCCGCACTCTCAGATGGGGCATCTCTCTCACATTCACATTGCATTCACATGCGCCACTGCAGCTTAGAGTCTCAGCTCCGTTCAATTGCATGTGATTAAAACGCGATCACACAATAATCATATAAAAACTGGCAACTCGAAGAAACTTTTATGCTTCGCTTCACATCGAAGCACTGATACGCTGCAACATCTATTATATGCCATTAAAATAAAAATACTTAAGATATGCATATTATCTCGTTATTTATAACAGTGGCAAATCTGTGAACTAATTTAGAAATGTAATTAAATGCAAATGAAATCAATTGGATTGATTTATAAACTACAACCAGGTATGAAATGGATAAATTCAATTTGTTAAATTTCATTTAATTAAAATATAAATATATACTGTAGAGTTGCATTACATATGGATTTCAAATTGATATTTTATCTAATATTGATGAATTGAATTTTAATGCATTTGATAAGTTAGAACACTTACAAATCATTTAGTATTCAATATACATTTTAAAAGTAGTGAAAATAATTTAATTTTAGTCACAAATTCAGTGCAACAAGATGCAATCATAATTGATTTTAAAAAACATTTTCAGAAACTAAAGAAACTATCTACAAAACTATAATTTATTTAGCCATTCATGCAATGAATGTGCTATTGAAGCATCTATTCAATTGATTGGAAATGGTTAACATTAAAAGCTATTTTTATTGTTAATTTCCTAATCGAGTTTCAAAGTTTTATGAAAAGAGCTTTTCATGAAATATGATCTATTATCTTCTACGATTTATTGAATTGATTGTAAGAAAGGTGCAATAATAATTAATATCTTGGCATTTCTTTTGGCTTTTTGTGCTGGATTTCAATGATCATCGACATCAAATACCTGTGAGAGAAAATCGCAGTCAGCAACAAAAATAATAATTAAATAAAATAATATGTATATATCCGGTAAGAAAGTCGGACATAATGTGTTACCGACATAATGATGGAGCTGTTTTAACCCAGTCCGAATGGAGGCCCAACTAAATAGAGTCGACTTCGAGTGCTTTGTGATCTTCTCAGCAGACAAACAAAAAGGCAAACGACTCGAGCATTTGCCGCACAAAGACTTCCGGCAATGGCAATGTTGCTGTTGATGCCGATGCCGATGCCGATCAGGTTGATGCGAAGCTGTGTGCGTGATGGAAATGGGGTTGGGAGGGGACTGCAAGCACCGTTAGTATTTATTGATACTAGACGGGCGGACGGACATGTGTAAGCGACGCGATCGGTGTCGCGATAGTCGTCGCATAATTTATCAATAAAATACGATAGTTTATGTTAAGTGAGTTGACCCAATGGCCGGCAACAGGCAACTAATTGATTGGAATCGATGCTGCTGATATTATTGTTGCTGTTGCGGTTGCTGTTGCCAACATGGCGCATGAGCAATGCAACAATTTGCATCTGAACTAAAAACGAGACTGGATGAAGTTGTGCCCTGCTAGAGAGCGAAAACGCTCGCGACTGGTAGAAGCCAGGTCTAAATTGGCAGCAGTTGTTACGAGATTTTTTTTCCCCAGCATCAGCTTCAGCTTCAACTTTATCGCTGGCGGCGCTGCCATCAATCCCCCAGCTGCAATTGCAGCCTGTCTGCGTCTGACTAGTTTTATTGTGCCTTTTATTATTCTGTACTTTTATTATTATTATTAGTATTGTTGTTGCGGTTGCAGTTGCTGCTGCTGTGATTTGCGCACTGCAATGCAACATTTGTCAAGCTTCAAGTTTTTCAATGCTGCCGGCGGTTTTCCTCTTGCGTGGAAAAATGCGTGGCGAATGCAGACAGGCAATTAATTTTATTGTTATTTATGCATATTTCTGTAAGTGCAGCGCTTAATTTGCGGCAATGCAGGTTATAAAGTCAATTGCTTTGTCTTGGTTTACTTTCAGCCACATCCATAATGATGCCAAATTGAGGCAGACAGACAAACGATTAGCTACTTAACTGAGAAGACCGGAAATCTTCGGTGGTTGCCCGCTGAGGTCAGCTAGAGATTATTATAGTAAGCCGGAAATCTCAGCGCCTCTCTCTCTCGATCTCTTTCAGTCACTCTTTTATCTAGGACATCTAACAACCTGAAGCCTACGCCTTTTCACGACTTTGAACTAAAAACGCCCTTTTGTTGCAGTCGCCCACTCGAAACACGGTTGACAGCCAACAGAAACAGGCACAAAAAACAAAAAAACACATACAGAAGCCGAAGCAGAAAGCACAGCAACAACAACAAATGCTAACCGCAAAGTCGAATTCTTAGTATGTGAAAGCCGCACTTATGTTTGCTCAAATTGTGTTATCAGAAATCTCTCATTTTCGAGTCAGCATCAGACTCAGAGTCAGAGTCAGACAATGCCACAAGCTGCAAGTTTAGTTATCGGCTTAGGTCCAATGCGACTCTAGATTGTAGAAAGCCGCAGACATGACAACTCATTTAGCCTCGACCTCTCTCGGCATTGGAACACTGCTAGAACTGTAAATAACATAATTGTATGCGATGGAGTCGCAGTTGCAGATGGATCAAAGTCATAACTGGGGGCCCAAATGGAGTGGAATGGAATGGAGTAACAGGCACACAACCAGCTGACACATATTCGATATTACCATACGAATGCGATGAATGAATGCCGTGAGTACAAAGAGAAATATGTATTTAATAACAGGCGCTACGATGTACGATTTTCCAGTTATAACTTAACTGTACTCCCAGCTACATAGAACAGATCGTCAGCTTGCGAGTTGGATGAAGACGACAACCGCGCCCGCTAATGGATTAACTTGTTTCCATACTTTATGTGACTGCGCCGCTTGAACTATAATTTAAGTGTGCCTAACTCTGGCCTGGCCTGGCTGGGGAAATTCTAATGGCACAGTCTTTTAGTCTTGGGCAGCGGCTTAGTCTTAGTCTTAGGCCCCAAAATACTCTTAGCTGGCCAAACTAGTTTCCGTCTCCGGCGCTCTAATGAGCCATTGTCTGGCTGTTTAGCTGGCGTTTGTTGTTCTTGGCTCATATTTCATTGGGCCGATAAACATCTGACGCCTCTGCTAATGGCCGAGGCCCCCAAGTTGGTCATTAAGTTGTAGCAGCGTGCAAAACGCTTTATGTTCTGGCAAATTGATTGCCTTTTAAATGAGTTCGGCAATTTAATTGCACATGTTGCGCAAAACAAAAGTCACACCTCAATGTGCAGCGTTGGCGTTGTTGCAACCGCAATTGCATTGACAATTGTCGTTGTCATTTTCGTTGTCGTGTCGTTGCATGCACTTTAATTAAAAGCTAGGCACATCTCTTATCTGTTATCTGCAGCCGTGTAGAGTGCCAACTGCAATCAGAAAGCAGAACATGCGCCGAGTCGCGTCTGCAGATCTATTTGCATTTGGCTGGCAAATAAAATCGGCACACGCCGCCCAAAGCGTTGACGGTGAACCAGTTGTTATCTAGTTGGAAGATGATTTGCACGCTAACACGAGCTGACAGCTTGACAGCTTCAATTGCACTCGACTCATCAATGCTGATGATCATTGGGACAACGATGATGATCGAGTCTGGCTGGTCAATTGAAGCAACGGCAACTGCTTCGAACTCACTGCACTATCATTTATCATCGCTCTAGAAATTTGCGCCCATTCTCAGCATCTCAGCTCAGTTCGTGGCTCGTTGTGGGGCATCATTAGCGGTCATAAGATATAACTTCCTCATTTAAATAGTCGTAATGTTGCCTAATTAATTTACGAGCAGTTTTTTTGCTCTTTCCTTATGATTTATGGCCATACGCAGCCGTTTTTATGAAATTTGCTACCAAAATAAACCTAGCGAGCAACAACAATAACATCAGCAACAAGTTCAACACAATATTTGGCTAATTGTGTGTGTTGTTTGCGATGGCCACGCCAAAAGCCCAGCTCAATTAGCGCCCAAAAAAGGCATATGTGTATATGATGGCCATAGCAATTTTGATATGTAAATGATTAATGCGTTGTGGCATTTATAGCTGGCCAAGAATTTGTTGAGTTCTTTATAGAAATAATGCGATGGGTGAAACAAAAGACTTAGGCAGCGAACTTGATGACGATGCTGGCCGATCTGCGGCCGCGTTTGCTGTCAAACGGTTGTTGACCCACTCCACACACATTCTACACATGCTGAACACAACATACATCACACACACACACACACACACGGTGGCACACACATTCTGTGGGCACACTCACTTCTTACACCTCGCGCTTTCAATCGCAAAGCGGGCGCTTTGTTATGCTAAAACTATGGATAGCTGTAAAAGATTTTAAAGTTTGGCTCGCGATTGAAATGTGATTGTTAGGCGTCAGATAATAAATCCGTTGAGTTAATGCTTCGCTCTGGCAATTGCGTGAAACTAACAAATTAACACAGCCGCCTAGACTGCAATTGGGGTTAAGCAAACCAAGTGAGGGTGCTCAAGCGGAGAAAGTCGATCGCCAGCCGTAATTGGCTGCCTACCGACCAACCGACCAGTTGTGGCAACTTGGAGTTAAAGCCAATGATCGCAGCCATAAACAACAGTTTTGTGGTGTTTTTTTTTGCCGGCGGCTGCAGCGGCAGCAGCTGCATAATTATCGCCAAAGCGAAAACATTTGCCGCAAAGAATTTCTAAATTAAGCGCAGACCAAAAATTTTGTTAGCAAAAGTGGCAGTTGTTGTTGTTGTTGTTGAAGCTGCGTAATCAATGCTCGGCCGCATAAAATATGGCCGCAAATTGCAGGCCAGCTGCCTTGGCACTTTCCTCTATTGGCGTCGCCTCACTAAATGGACACAATTAACCTGTATCTAGCTGATGGCCCTCCCCCCTCCCTGCCGCTTTTATGGGTTCCGCTTGTCAATCAAATAGACACCAAGAGGCTGCTACTGTAACGTAGAGTTACTCTCGAGCTTGTCGTGTTGTCGTGGTGTCTGCTTTTAATTAAAAAGTTAGTTGCCACGAAGAAAATGGTAGCATCCACAGTTGCCAGTTTTAATTAAGGCGTTTCGGCTTCGCTGACTGCCGTCCACACACACACACACACACACACACGCACATACGGACGGGCGGGCGGTTCGGCGGTCTTGCCACCTGCCTCAACTTGTTGCATCGCAGAGCAGAGCAAATCTGCATTACACTTTGTATGTTTCTAGTTACAGCTTGAGCCCGCTCAATTCACACTCTCGCTGAAAATGTATTGCCATTTAACCCAATAAAAGTATTGCCAATTGGCAATGGCCAATGGCCAATGGCCAAAACCGCATTAATTGGCATGTCAGGCAATTAGAAATCACAGATAATTTACTCAGCGCCCACACGCGAATAACTGAGTTGATTTTACGATTGGACTCGAGTTTTCCGCCGCTGTTGTGTCGTTACCGGGTCTGGGGTCCATGTCAATAAGGTGTTCCGACTCTTTTACATGTTTCAGTGCAGCCCACACACAGAGCGCAAACACAGTGCACACACATGTCAATTGGCAACGGCTGCTGGGCTAACAAGGCATTGTTGACACATTGCAGCCATGTTAGCCATGTCATTGCATTCGGCAGCTGCTTAAACCACAACTACATGAGTCTGTGCGATTCGTCGATTCGATTTGAATTGGCAGTGGGAGTTTGCCTTTTCGTCGCGTAATTGGTTCAAGATCCCAGAGAAAGCCGCCGCAATAATAAAATTTAGTTTTTGTAGTTCGTTTGCAAACTCCTCTTCCACATATATGGATGGACTGCGTGCTTAGCAAATAGCTGGAGTTGTAACAGGTCGTTTTATCGCTTTATGGAGCTAAGCTATAGCTTGTCCAGTTCGTCAGCTTTTTTGGTTATGACTTCATTTGCAGGCGGTGAAAGTGCGCAAGATGATTACAAATAAAATTTCAGCGCATCAAAATAAATCAAATAAAGTGCGCTGACGTTGCGCATAATGTGCATGGCTTTATGAATGTCATTAACTTGATGCTGTTGCTTGTTTGGTAATACTAAACATCAAGTTCGTTGCCTAAGTTATTCGTTTGCCCAGTGCACACCACTCACACAGACCGAAGAAACACAAAATTTCATAATGATCGCTCGATTCTCAGCTCTTGATAAAGACGAAAAAATCGTTAAGCCAGCCGAGCCGACGCCTGTGCTTGGCATTCCAAATCAGTTTCGAATTTCATTTGCTTTTAATGTAATTTTTTTATGTGAACTTTTTGTTGCTGGTGTTGTTGTGTATCACACTGTTGACTGTTGACAATGTAGACAATGGCCGGACGACGCACCTTTAACACTTTGCCCCTGGACAACGGCTTGTCCATGCCGTGGCTAGGCGGCTTGTATAACTTTATGAATCGAGTTACTTCGAACCGAATCGGCTTCGATAACTGGATCAGCTATTTTATTTGCAAGGCTTTAACCAGATTCTGGTTTTCGCATATCCTTCTATCTGATTTTCACAACACTTCACTGCGGCACCTCCGATCACATTTGATGAGTTCCGTTTGCTTTGAAATATTTGTGTGCTTGTTTTTTTTCAATTTATAACAATTATGTTACTTCTGATGAACTTTGACTCTGAACTACCAACGCCAACGGTAAACGACAGATCTGGCGCACGACACAATGAAGCGTGATCGACCCCGAGACCCGATCCACAACAAATGATGATGAAAAAGCGCGTTGGCAACAGGTGCAAACCGTTCACGTTCGCTGTCGCTCTCAAACTGCGGCCACGGGCACGCTCAAGCAACGCCAACTGTTACGCTCATACTCAGAATGGCAGTTCTGTTAAGTTTTCTGTTGCATACTTTTCGGCTGCACTTGATTTTACTTTACAGTAAAATGTACAATTCATTTGAAATGTATGCAATTGCATTCTTTCCGGCTGCACTCTGTAAACTAACAATTAATTACCCATTTTAAAAATTGAACACAGAAGTGCTAAACTAGGCAAAGCTGCTAGTTCGGAATTTATTGAAAATAAGAAAAAGTTTTAGGACTCGACTCAGAATTTACACAATCGTCATTGCATTATCTTTGATTAAATGTTAGCTTGTGCTTTTATTTTTTTATCTTTTAAATTTATTTGCATTCTCGAAAAAATCAGCTAATTTTCTGCTATAAAAAAAAAAACAGTTTCACTGCAAAATTAACGTATAATTAGTATTTTAGACTTATCGAAGCGTAACAAGTTATTTCTATAAAAATTGACCAATGCAGAAAAGTAATATTTAAAAGTGACAAGTTCTTTCACAATGCGTATTCGATTTCTAGTGTTTTCGATTGTATTCGGAACTTTCATTTTAAAAAAAAACCTTAGTGTGAGTGAATTTAGAGCAATTGTAAAACAAGAAAACTATATGTAATGTTTTTTCTACACATTGCAGAAAGCTGTGGAGATCAAATTCACTAATGCGGTTTGTGAGTCTTTTAATAAAACGGTATTTGAAATACACAAGTGTAAAATAAAAGCTGTAAATCGTTACAGAAATACGTTTAATTTAAATTCGACAATGCATATTCCAATTTACAAAGAACGAGTAACTCTTCAATTTTTCAAAAGGGCCAACGGTTTCAAGCCTTGGCTGTATAACGTAAATATTGATGGCTGCAAATTTCTCAGCAGACCGTATAATCCCGTTTTTCTACTCGTCTACAAACAATTTAAGAACTTTTCCAATTTTTTTAATATGAGGTGCCCTCTTCAGGTGAGATATTTATGAAAACATTCGATTGTATTATTAAACTATTTTATTTTTAGGGACCCGCCATAATAGAGAATTTTTATATCAGAAATGACCTTGTTAAGAACCCTATGCCAACGGGTGACTATTTATTATTTATAGCTTGGTATTTCAACAAAAAACTCGCAGCCCATACAAATATAACTTTTCAATTCAAAGAGGATAACTTCAATTTGGATGCCGAAAAGAGTCTGAATCGTGGCTAGTGTAGATAATTAAATAAACTATTACTATGCAAAAAACAAGAACTGTTCAACATTGGTATTTATTTACGACTTTAAATTTAGTATCACAAACAACTACGGACTACTGAAAGTGTGCTACGTTGTCAGGTTTGTAATCCATAAATTTCAAATGCATTTACGTTGCATACTTTAGCTGCACTTCCATTTTACATAGAACAAGTTTTTTTTATCAAGAACTATGCAGATGCCATAATAAAGTTATTGAGTGGTGCCTAAAAGATGCAATTCATGAATTTGCATGAGTTCATGAAAATAGTTTTTTTTTAAGTGTGAACAATTATGGTTTTTCTTATATGGATTTTATCTTCTTATCCCCATACTATAATGAAAGAAAACATGGTATATGAAAAAATATTTATTCCACAAAAACTGTCTTAAGGACATTAAATTTGACACCTTATTATCTGCAAATGTTTATTATATTATTCTAATCGGGGAACATTGGAACTGCGATGTTTTCATAAAATATTCATAAAATAAATCCATTCACCCCTTTTTTCATATTCAACGGGAACAAGTTATAAAAATTGCCAGCTAACAACTGTTTGCCTAAAATATTTGCAAAATACTGATTTGGAATTATATGATAAAAGCTGACACATGCTTGAGTTTTATAATTGTCCAACTGTAATCCACATAAATTGTTATATCTCTAATCAATGTTATGTCATTAAAATTAAAAAGCTGGAGTATCATATTATAAAACTCAGTGACGCGCATCCAATCAATCAATTATCATTTTAGAATTTTGAGGATTTCAAAAAGACAGCAACTTTTGCATTGTTGATTTATTTTTCAGAATAATAATCGCATTTCCGTTTTTATGATGGGTGGATTATCCGCTTCGGATTTTACTAGAATGCAACTCAGTTGCACTTCAGAAAATGCCATCTGGTCATTATGCCACAAACGATGCATTAACACTTGATGACCGTTGAGGTCTGTGGGTTAATTAGTAGTGAAGCACTGTGATCGCGAGCGGATGTATTTGTGCTTTTTTCCAAGCATTTTGTGAGTTTCCTTATGATTTATGGAGCCTCTGTTGAAGCGGTGCGGCGTGTGAAGCTGACACCCGAGGGGCCGCCCGCCTTGGCGGTGTCTACTTTTAAGACTTACCAAAAGTATTTAAAGATTGTAATGGGAATGCAATGGCTAGCTTACCTGCAAGTGAAAAGAAAAGGAATTTATTATAAATGTGTGGATTTAAATGAATAAATTATTGGTATAAATGTATGAAGAGTATTTCCGCTATCAGAAAATCATTTGGCTAATTGCAAACATAATGGCCTCGTTTGTCGACACATTTCAGCAGACACCAGTAAAGGGAGGGACAGAAATGTGCTGACAACTTTTTGACACGCAAAGTTGCTTGGGTGGGAGCGTTTATTAGCCAAATAAAATAACCCCCAAAGTGTCATCAAATCAATGCAAACTAGCAGAAATCGAAGCGGGAATCGCAACCCAAAATAATAGACACAACAGAGACCCAATGGGAGGCGAAACTTTCTTTGGGCAACATTTGCTTCAGCCATTAAAGTGCTTTGGCCGAAAATGGGAATGGAATTGGAGTCTTGCCTCTTGGATAGCCTCTAAACGAGAATGGGCAATTCTTTTGCTCATAAAACGTCGTAATAATGGGAAAAGTTTGCGCCCAGGCACGATACTAGGGCACAGGTGTGTCCTTAGGCATGAAATAGTTTTTGTTCCCCTTTGCCTTGTCCGCTAATAGATTTTTTGTGTACGCCCCTTGAAATCAATAGGCCATCCCCAAGGAGTGTGCCAAATCCCATAAATAAGTTCGATCAAATGTGATTTAATATTGTTTTAAGAATAATTTCAGGCAAATACATATTAATTAGGAATTTTTCAATTAGCTTAACAATTGTCTACTTTCATAACAGCAATGATTAATTATTTAAAAATAATCGTTTTATTAGAGTGTGGGGTTCGGCTGTTTTTTTTTTTAATAAAAGGTTGTTAAAGTGCAAATTAGCGGAAGGGATTCTCCACTTAATAAATATGTAACTTAAAAAAAAATAACATGAGATAAATGGCAAAGTCATAATCGAATGACCGATACTGTTAATAGAAAACATGTTTTCAACTGTTCCTTTTGGGCCCTTCTTAGTAAATTGTTAGATCTGTATAAATAATCCTTTCGCCAATTTTTCTATTTATTTGGAAATAAAAATAGTTGTCTTCCATTTATTGAAATTTAAATGCAATTTTGAAAATAAATAGAACAAACGTTCAATTTTTATTGTAATTGATTCTTACAAATTTAATTAAAGTTGTGCATAATAACTATAAAGTCAAATGTCAAGTTTTTGAAGGTCAATTAAAAATTTGTAATTTTCAATAAACAATCAAAATATGTTTTTTGGTAATAATATTTATATTGCTATTGGACTGTATTAAGCTTTAAATTCCATTGAACTTTTATCATATTTTTTGAGTTTATTAAAAACAAAAAATTAAAACATTTTTGGTGTTGAATTTCATATGCTTGCAATGAATACAACTTAAATAATAATAAAAGAGCGTTGAGCATATTTAACAACTATTTATTTACTTATCTGAAATTTATTCTTTGGGTCGCCTAAACGTATGCCACAATTTGTGTGCAGCAAATTCGCACATTGAACACTGCTGTTAACCCTTAAGCACTTGGTACAATATCAATACTCTGTGTGTACAAGTCAAAGAACAAGTTTTACCACAAGTTTACAACCTGGACAATTCGATCTGCTCAACTCAAATGTACTCGGTGCTCTCGATGATCGATACGATGTTCTCGGCAATATCACACATATGAGTGTACGTCTGTATGTAAAGCGAGTCTCTGAAGTATTTCTTTGCACGCAGCTTGCCAAGTAGCTGTATTTGTATATTTTCAAATGTCAAGTATAGCAGAGATGGCTTCTCGACTTCCCCCGTTAAGAAGTTGGCATATTCCGACCTTAAACAGGTGCTTTCAATAGATAGCATAAGTTCCTCCCAGTCCTCAATGCCATTGGCAATGCAGCCTCGCACATAAATGAGACGTGTTCGATCCCGCTCATGGCTGTGACTAAATTTTTCAGCCTGGCTATCATCATAGGATTTCATTGCTTCCTGAATTTCGATTAGCTTTTGGAAACAGGCAGCACGGAACTCAACATCTGGCAGGCGAATGATAGTCTGCCTGATGGTTTCCAAGCGTAGATCCCAAGCTGGAGCGCGTGGCACTTTAATCCTAATATACAAAGCTCTCAGTTCTTCGAGATCATCATAGCGCGTGCAATGGTGACCCACATTCTGGGCATTAAATATCTCCCGCTCGTCCAGGGCTCGTTCATAGGGACACAACAGCTCTGGCGACTCAATGAAAGGCGCCAGCTTACCTTGTTGAAGGGGGAGTCTTTTAAGGGCTTGTTCGTTGGATTTGTCCACTACAAATCGATGGTGATAATCCAGTTTGTTTGTATACAATGCAGATGGCACACACTTGCCTTGCAAACAGACGTTAGTTGGAGGCCGACGAATGCAGAAGACATTCGGAAAGATCTTCAATTCCCAACGCTGTTTACTTAGTGAGATGATGCGAGGGGAGAAGACAGCCTTTGTTATGTAAACTTCGCCGGGGAAGAGCATAATTCGACTGTTGTCGAAGAGAAAGCAGCCATCGCACTCCCTCAAAGACATTCCCCGTTTATTGTCGTGGATCTTCGTCCAGTTACAGACCATCACTCTCTTACCAACATTCTCCAGGCGCAGCACCTCCTTCACTTCAATTTGATACGGTTCGCATTGGAAATCAATTTGCAAATCGCTACATGGCATATTTTCTTTGTATTTCGTGGTATATAGAACGCCATTGATCTTAATGCCCACATTAATTTCTTCTGAAAGGGCGATTGCTTGGTCAGGCATATCCTCACTTATTGTGTATCGACTAGTAGTTGAAGACACTGTGCTGCTGCTTAGCGTTCTCAAATCTATAGCTTGCACTCTACTAATATGTTCGGTTTCATCCACTCGAACTCCATTAAAGCCCACCACCTCTAGCCTCTTGATATCCGGAACGTGCGGAAGTACCCTTTTTATAGACGACTTCTTTGCCAGCAATTCCTTTTCCAGAACCTTCGAGTTGAGCCACTTGTTCTTCTCGTTGGCGGCTTGTTGGCTGAAACATCGAGGAGGCAAAAGCATCTCTTTTTTGACCGAGTTGGGCAGTCCACTGACTTCAACTTCATGTTCCGCGCTGGGCAATGTTTCCACCACATTGGGAATATACATGCAAGTGTGTTTATTTAATGCCTCCGGTAAAATAGACGGAACCTTTTTGCTCAAAGCTTCGGGTGTCATGCGAGCTGCTAAGTCCATTAATCGTTGAATTGTGCCCTTGTCGCGTTGCTCGACAGTTGCGGGCAGATTGAAAAGCATTTCGTTGGGGTTTTTCCCCGTTTTGTTCGATATTTTCTGCTGGATCTTCTGACGATCCCTGAGCACATCCTGCCAACGCTTCAGGCGATAATCCATATCCTCAGAGCTTTCGAAGTCATCAATGAACGAGGCTTGCGAACTAGAGACATTAGCCAACCCCTTTTTGGAATCAAATATTCTATTAACAATGCCATCAACTATGCCCTTGCCGTCATGAATTGTGACCTCAGGGAAGTCGCCATATTCATCGCTGAGGTCAATAGTGCTGCTTGACTTCAGGGAGAAGGTGTTGTTCTTGGTCAGGTTCTCGGACTCGACGGCTTGCAAAATAGATATCATACGCCCAACGTTGGTCATTTTTAAGTTTTTCTGTTTTATTTTTTTTGTTTTCGTTTATTTCTGTTTGTGTATTTTTGTAACACGTGTTTAGGTGTTGACAATGTATTTGTGTGTTAAGTCTAGACCTGCTCAGTGCTCTCAATAACCGAGACAATGTCCTCGACCACATTGCACAGCTGATCGTAGGTGTAGATGTAGATGGAGTCTCGAAAAGGCTTCAAGTATATCAGTTTGTTGAGCTCCTTAAATTCACTTTTCTTTAATATTTGAGCGCCCAGTGTCCAAATCTTTTCCTCCCACAGTTCAATGTTGTTGGCAATAAGACCACGCACAAAAATAAATCGCGTTCGTCGCCGCTCCGCCAACTTGGCCTGATCATCGCCACAGCTCAGAGGCAATGATCTGCCTCGCAGATTCTCCAGGAGCGGCGTCAGCTTAGAGAACAGCGAAAAGCGCAGTGATTTACACTCATTGTAACACACCAGATCAATTAGCATGCTCACACTAAAGTCCCACTCTATGGCACTTGTTGCTGGTTTGGCATACTCAAAGAAGTCCTTGATGTCCCTCAAGTCACTCTGCCTTTCACAGTGAAAGCCGACATTGCGCTGATTAAACGCTTCCCGCTCCTCGAGTTCCCGGGAGAAGGGACACAACTGGGAGACTTCAATGGGGCAGATAGTTCTCTTGAACTGCTTGTGTAGCTTAGAGACGTTCCGACATTGTCGCGAACGAACCTTCATCAAGGCCTCTAACTGCTCCAGATATTCCTGCGGGGGCTTGCATCTGCCGTGCATGTTTAGAGTGAGGGCACAAGGATAAGAATGGAATATTTTGGGATTTGTTGTGAGCAGCCATCGCTGCTTGACAATGTCTACCTTACTGGGTCGGAATAGGACATTCACCCTGTGAACCTCCCCTGATCGCAGCTGAAAGGGTTCAGTATCAAATACGAACTCGTCCCCATCGCCAATTAGCAGCGTGTTGTTGTATGCAAAGAAGTCCACGCGTTTCCAGTAAAAGTTGATGGGTTGCTGGCCAGTATTCTCAATGACTATTATGGAGCGAAGGTTGTACTCGAAGGGGTTGCAGAGAAACATCTTCTCGAGTATCGGCGAATAATCCTCATCGTTTCGACTATAGCGAGTGCCATTGATCACCACCGATAATGTCTCTGTCATTGTTCCCCTTGTTTGCGTGGAGTTCGGACTCGTTTGCCAAGTCTTGATACTGGTCGTTGAACTGGATATAGTGTGCATGGAATCACAGCCACATACCTTGGCACGCCAACAATTCTTGCCGATCGCCTCCAGCCTCTGGATGTTCGGAGCAAACTTAAATTTTTTCTCGTTGCCCCCGATTTTATGAGGAAATTCAGACCATTTGTTGACTACGGAACTCTCTCTCTCATCCCCGATCAACTCGAGGGTCACTCGTGTGGGCGTGCCCACAATTTCAATGTAGTTTTTACATTTAGATTTGAAATCCTCCGATTTAGTGTCGATGTCAGGAGTACAAGCCCGATTACGTGTTATGGTTTGCTCTTTTAGATAGTCAAGGTTGAAGAGAATGTTGTGCGGTTTCTTGCCCGAGCTCCGGATTAATCTTTGCTGCAGTGTTCGACGCTGACGCAACATGTCTTTCCAGTACTGCAGTCGCTGGTCAACGATGAGTTTTGGGGAGTTAGGAAGCGGCTCGGAATGAACTTCCGAGTCGGACTCCTCGTACTGACCATTACGCAACCGAAAGATATCGTTCACAATGTTGTAGACCAAGTGATCCCCCGTCTGCAACTCTTCATTTTTCGACTCACCCACCGACAGCAAATTAACATTGCTGATGTCGGCTTCCCGGGAATTCATAGCATCAATGGGAAACTATATTTTAGTTTAGTTTCTGTGTTTTTTTGAGGGTTGTCAAATATTAAAATGACAGAAAATGAAAAGGCAAGTTAAGTGGAATAAAATAACTATTCAGTTGTACACGATTTACAGCTTCAGCAGACAATTAATTTGAAATGAATAACTTCTATACATGAATCAATTTGGCACATCTTCAGTGCTCTCAATAACCGAGACAATGTTCTCGGCAATGTTGCAGAGATGCGAATACGTTTGCATATAGCGAGCATCGCGAAAGAATTTCGAGTGACGCAGATTCCTTAAAACATCTCCCAAAATGTGTTTATCCTCCTTATCGGTGGCGGCCGAAAGCTTTGCTATTTTGGCCTGTATATCCATGTCATCATCTTTCTCCTCCTCCTCCTCTCCCTCCTCCAGCTGATTGATAAAGTATTGCTGCAGCTCCGACTTGAAGAAGGACTCCTCGATGGTTATCATGAGATCCTCCCACTCCTCGATGCCATTGCAAATGGCGCCACGCACATAGATCAATCGCGTGCGACGCTTCTGCTGCTCCAGCTGACCCGTCGCCTCCAGGCTCGGTGAAGCACCCACAATGGGCTCCAGCACAACCATGAAGTTGGCAAACATTTTCTTGCGCAAGTCCATGCTGTCCAGGCGCAAAATCATCATCCGAATTGTGTCCAGTCGCAGATCCCACTGAGGCTCACGCGGCTTCTTCAGCTGCTTGTGCATGCCCTTGAACACCTCCAAATCATCGAATCTCTGGCAATTGTAGCCGGGATTCAGCGAGTTGAACAGCTCGCGCTCATCCAGCGTGCGCTCGTAGGCACAACAGGTCGGAGGTGGCTCCAGAAGTGGCACCAGCGAAGCCTCTTTTCGTATCAGTGTCTTCATTACCTTTTCATTGGACTTGTGGATGACATTCGACTGCATTTCCTCCAGCCTGGCCATGTACTCCTGTGGAGCCGTGCAGTGCCCATGAAAGCGCAGCTGCATCGATCCCTGATTGGAGCAGAAGATCTTGGGATCGCACTGGAGACGCCACAGCTCCATGGCCATGCGCACCTTGCGTGGCTGGTACATCACTACCAGATTGTAGCTCTGGCCATGGGTCAAGCGGAAGCTGTCCGTGTCGAACAGGAACTCGTCGTCCTTGGCCAGCAGCAGCGTTGCTCGATTGTGGAAGTAGATGCCCTGTTGCCAGTTAAATGACAACGTCTGCTTCCCTATATTGGTTAGTTGCAGCAGATGCTTGATGCGCTTCTGGAATGGATCGCACTTAAACCTGGTCATCATTTCGAAGCAATCGTTAAAGGGCAAGTCTTTGACAACGTAATCCGTGCCATTGATCCTGAGTCCTATTTCGGGTATCTCCGGCTCAAGTGTGTCCAGCTCGGATATCTCTAGTTCCAGTTTTTGTGATTCCTGTGTGATTTCCCGGCTCTCCAGCAGTTCGCAGAGTTGCTCCTCAGACGTGTCGATCGGATTGCTGCTGCTTACTTTGAGCAGACGATCTTCGTCAACGAGTGTGGTGCCCGTCTTTGGTTTGGACCTTTCGATTGTTGTGCCCGTCACCTGCAGCGCATTCAGATCGGGGAAGAACTCGAGCACATCGTTAATTTCACTGAAATGCTGCTCGATGCGTTGGTGCAACACACTCGATTCCAGCCAGCTGTGTGGCAGCTCCTCTGGACTGGCCTTGGAGCCCAGCATCTCCTTCTGTATCACACCCGGTATGCCAATAATCTCCACATCCTTGAAGTTGTCTTGCTCCGCCTTCGGCCAGGTCTCTGCAATGCCATCGATGACGTTGCAAGTCTCGGGATCCACCTTCTGTCCCAACCTGCTGACGGGCTTCGTCGACAACTTTTCGGGCTGCAAGCGATCCGCATAGTCGAGCAACCGCAGCACAGTCTCCTTATTGCGATTGTCGAACGTGGAACGTCGATTGAACAGCATTTGCTCTGGAGTCTTGCCCGTTTTGCCTTGAACCCGCTGCTGAAGCTTCTGTCGCTTGGCCAGCACCTCGTGCCAGTACTTGAGCCTCTGGTCCACATGCGGCTCGGGAGCTGGCTCGAAGGTCTCACCGAGCTTACAGGTCGACGACGTTTCGGGAAAGAAGCCGCGATGCTCGGCGAAGATGTCCTCGAGAATGTCGTCCACAATCCGGCCGCTGTAGTGTGTGATGCTGGGCCCAGCTTTGCCATCGATGGGCACGTGTATCGACGACGGATAATAGGAGAACAGATTGGTCATGGTCAGTGGCACCCATGTCACGGCCCGGGAAGCTTCGGTCATTCTGGTCGACGAGTTGGCGCAAGTCAAGGGTTGGGTGCAGGGCAACATTTGGATGCGATTTCGTTGCTATAAGTAATTGACAAACCAGCTCAAGTGAAGTGAGGTCAAGTAAAATATAATCTCATATTTATAAACGATTTTGAATGACAGCTCATGGCAAACAACCAGTACAAATCCCTATAAAATTGTCAAGGGTTACAAATTGGGTTGTCCTCAGAGATGCACGTTGCTCTCGATGGCACTCACAATATTCTCGGCCGCGTCGCAGAGCAGTGTGTAGGCTTGGATGTAGAGCGCATCCTTGAAGTACTTGCTGCCGCTGACCCGCTTCGTGATCTGTGCATCAATCTCCTCCTCCTTCGGCATCTCCACGCCCAACTCTTGCAGCCCAATGAGGACGCGATGCGCCTCCGACTTGTAGAACTGCTCGCCCAGAGTCTCGGCCAGCACCTGCCACTCCTCGAAGGCACTGCAGACGATGCCGCGCACATAGACGAAGCAGGTGCGCTGCCTCTGCAGGTTGTTGTCGATCTTGCTGAAGGCCTCGTTGGAGCCGCAGCGCATGGGCTCGATGATGTCCAGCAGCAGCTTCTGCAGGTTTTCGCGCTGTCCCGGCTCATGCTGATAGATGCACCGACGCACAGTCTCAATGCTGTAGTCCCAGGGCGGCTGACGCGGCTTCTTCACCAGCACATACAGCTCCTTGAGCGCCTCCAGGTCCGTGAAGCGCGAGCACTGGAAGCCCGAGTTCTGGGCGCTGAACAGCTCGCGTTCGTCCAGGCGACGCTGATACGGACAATCCATGTGCGGCGACTCCACTATGGGCGCCAGCTCCGCATGGAGTTTGGTCAGGCGATGGGTCACCTGCTCGTTGCGCCTGTTGATCACCAGCTGCTGATCCTTGTCGATGCGCTGGCGAAAGCAGGCTGGCGCTGAGCAGATGCCGTGCAGATGGACGTTGATGTGACGCAAGCCACAGAACGAGGAGCGCTGCAGGCTGAGCTTCCAGCTCTGCTTCCGCACGCCCACCACCATGGGCGTGTAGAGGACATCGATGCGACGGGCAAAGCCGGGCATCAGGGAGAAGGGTCGCGCATCGAACACGAAGTCGCCGTTGAAGGGCATCGATTGGTGCTGAGTCAGCTCTTTGTTGGTCAAGTTGTTCTGCTTCCATCTGCCCACGATGAACTTGTCGCCAATGTTCTCCAGATGCGCAATTGTCTTGCGGACGCGCTGGAAGGGATCGCACTCGAAGAACAGCTTCACATCGGTGCTCAGCGATCCCTGCATGTCGCCAAAGCCGAAGCTGCAGCCATTGATCCTCAGCACATTTATGGGCAGCCGCTTCTTGGTCACCACTTGCTTCGGCAGCTCCATCCTCGACCTGGTAGTGCTTTTCTTAGCTTCTGGCTCGCTGCTCTCGGAGGAGACCTGCAGGAGCTCATCCTCGCCCTCCAACTGCGTGTCCTGCAAGGGCACAGCGTGTGGCATGAAGGAGGGCGCCACCTGCAGCTGCTGCACACTTGGACAATAGCTCAACACCTTCTTGATCTCTCGCTCGTGCATCTCCAGCTGATGGGCCAGCGGACGCGAGTGCTGGAAGCCACTGGGAGGCGGATCGAGCACGCCGGCCAACTCCAGCTGTGTCACCTGGGGCAAGGCCACAAACTCGAGTGTCTGCAGCTGTGGATCTGTGGCCTGCAGTTCTCTGATCTCGCGACAAGTCTGCGGATCGATGCGTGTCTTCAGCACACTGTACACACGGTCGGGAGCGTACTCCTGGCTGCGCTTCGCCGACTCCAGCACCTGCAACAGCATTTGCTTGGACTGATTGTCGATGGTCACATGGCGATTGAAGAGCACATCCTCCGCTCGCTTGCCGGTGCAACGCTGAATGCGCTGCTCAATGATCTTCCGCTGCTTCAGCATCTTGTGCCAGGAGGCGAGTCGAGGATCCATTTCGTCGTCATCGTCATCATCTGCAGACTGCTTGGCCCTCGACTTGCCAATGCTCAGATTGATGTGGCAGCCACTGCTGCTGTACTTGCAGGTGCCCTCCTTCTCCTTCATGGAATCGAAGATTTCGTTGACCAGCTCGTCGGCCAACAACGTTGGTGCCTCATGGCGTCCGCTGGCGATAAGTGGATGAAAGTTGGTCTTCGAATTCTCCATCTTAAGAGCTCTTGTATAAAACAATAGTATCTAAAAATGGCCTGCCATTTAACGTAGCGATTGTTTATGAGTTGCAAATGCTTACGTGTTTGGCGTATCTAAATTATATACAAAATTCGAAATATATATATATATGTCGCTCTGTTCTGAACAGCTCTGTGTGTATCGGGATCCCTGTGTGGGCGCACTCAACCCAGAGCAGAGTTCAATTTATGAGCCCCAAATTGCAGGGAGCTGTGCTAATTTGCTAAGCAATTCACAAAGGCGAATTAAGGCCTACTCAGCTCGGTTTGTGTGACAAGTCATCGTAATTTTCATCAGCATTTTTGTTCCCGTTCCCGTTCCCGTTCCCTTTTCCAATCCCAATTCGAGTCCCATTCCAATGCCTCATTTACATTTCCCTATGGCGGCGTCTCAACAACGACATTGACGTGCCGCCTTCACACAATTCAAAATTGCGATAGTTGTTATTGCTGTTGTTGTTTTGTGACTGGCAACAGCAAAGTGAAAGGAGTCGAGCTGTCAACGTGGCAAACAAACGAACTTTGGTGCAGCCAAAAGCAGGCCGAAAATATAGTTGATTTATTGTGGATGCATGTGCAAATTTGGCAACAACTTCAAGTCAGGATATTCATGATTGTCGCTGGGCTCATTAATAATTGGAAATAGCCACAAATTGCAGAGAATACTTGGCTAATGTTTGTTGAAAGTTGTCAACTGGCAACTGGCAATGGGCAACGCGCAACGGAAATGCAGACACACAACAAAGCCATATCAATTACCCAGGCAACCAACTAACACACAATGAAACGAAACACAATGAAATAAAACAAAAAGAATTGAATGCAAGAACAGAAAAGAAAATAAAGTAATTTAGACCAACAGTCGGGGATCCTGGCTGAGTTGCAAAGCCAACTAACCGCAGGCAAGGAAGCACGGCCCGTTGCAGCAACTGAGTTGCAACAAAGTCAAAGAGTTGAAGAGTTGAAGAGAGATGTGAAGGGAGGGTTGTCGGTCTGATGCCATTGTTAGCAATTTCAATACTCATCATTATTATAAGACACAGCTCTGAGCTCTTTGAGCTCTCTGGAGCATGTGTTTCATTTACGTGCTCGGGCGAAATGCAATCAACATATTGTAATTTCTGAAATGCATATTGAGAACGTGCAAAAATATACGCCACACAATGCGGCATGCAATACGAAACTTTGGCTGCACTTAACGGGCCGCCGGACAAAAACAAAACAAGCCGGGGGACATCGACATCCACATCCACATCGACATCAACATCAACAACGGCATCAGCTTCCATCGGCATCTTATGCGGCTGCACTTGATGCACCAGTGCAATGGCAGTGGCAGTTGAGGCAGCTGTGTGGCAGCAACAGCGGCGGCAGCAAAAATCTGGCAGCGTTTGCATTTTGATTTCCGTTTCGCATGCACTCAAGTAACGCATTTATTATTTACCAAGCCTGGCAACGTGCAACGTGCAGCGTGCAACGTGCAACGGCAACGGGCAACAGGCGGCTGAGGCAACTCAATTCAATTTCGCAGACTCATGCTGCAGTTGTCAACGTTTGCAGACGAAGACACTTGTGAACGAGCGCTGCCTCCACTCTGCCCCTTATCCTCTCTCTAGCCAACTCTAGGCGATGCTGATCCAATGTTGCACATGTTGCATACCACTTGGTGCTGTTGACAGGCAGCCAGACGCAGCAGCAACTCTCAGACGGCAACTGTTGGCGCTCGTTGAGTGAAGACAGACGGAAGACAGAAGGACGGGCACTCAGCCAAATACATAATACATACTCTAACCCTTGGGACACTTGCTTTCAGCATTCAATTTGCAATCCATAATTCAATTTGCACATATTTCCTAGCGATGTGGCATTTTATATGTAATTGAATATTAATTTCAAATGCATATAAATAAATAAAAAGTTCATCAATTGGACATATGAATTGTAATTTTGTAGCAGCATCTATTTGTTATGAAACAATTAAATTTGAGTTTAAATTTATAATTACATATGCATATTTCCTGTCGATAAAGAATATTATAGTAATAGTAATGTTAAAGTAATATTTGTAATCAATAAAAATAAATTCATTCAGTAGTAATTTTGTAATAGCAACCTTTTGCCATTAATAAATAAGAGACTGTAAATTTGAGAGTAATAATATTATTAAATATAATTTTTGTTATAAATAAATAATATATCAACGCGCAATTTATTATGTATTATTCCAAGTATGTAAGCAAATTCATTATTTTGGTACTTTAGAACTTAATTCCAAATTACGAATAATGATAGTTTTTGAACTGTTTCGTATAGCCAAGCTACCCTTAACCTTGCTCATTTTGTAGAGTATTTTAGACTCCGGCCAGTCAAGTTTGATATCTGGTTATACCATATAAAATAGAGATTTATTTATTTTTGCCTAGCTGCCGTTGCAGTTTTTTCATGCAAATATTGCATTAGATGACGCCCATAATAATCAAATTTTTATTGAATGAATTGCGCGCTGTAAATGCGCTGCATATTCAGAATTCATTAGAGGCCAAATCCATTGAGGCAATGGACCCGGAGTTCGAGTCGGACTCGGAGTAATGTGGGCCGACAAGTCGGTAGGCCAATCGCAATGTGTGGCCATAAAAAAGTGCGTTACAAATAACTGCACATTTATTGAACGGAACCGTTAGAGAGGCTTAATGGTCGACAGATCGTGCATGGATTGAGTTGATAGTGCAGCGAGTTAATTGCCGTGCAATTTGTGCACCAACAAGCTGGCCAGCAAGTGGAATGTGCTGTCAAATGGTGGCATTTAATTAAAGCCCATTCAACGCAATTGAGCATGCATATTGCATAAAGATATGTTGCATGTTGCACGTTGTCGGTTGCAGTTGCAGTCGTATTTACCTCACTTCTGCCGACTTGATGATCGCCTTGGGCGGAGCATCCCAATAGTTGGGCGCTGGTGGCACCCACTGGCGGAGCACTTGGTAGTTGCCCTCGAGCAGCTCCATGCCCTCGATGACCTCCACATCCGAGTCGCCATCGTTGTTTGCCGCAGCAATGTTGCTGTTGTTGTTGTTGCTGCTGGTGCTGTTGTTATCAGCATGCAGATTATCAATGGACTCGCTCATTGTCTTCGATTCGATTTTTGGCGCCGCTTTCACTGCCAGCTCGATGTGGCTCCAAGGTAAACAAAGATGCGCACATCCATTTGCGCTGAGTCACCCACAAGCACACTCACACACACACATACACACACAGAAACACAGACACAAAGAACTATTTGCAAGAAGAAGCAGCAGCTGCTGCTAGCACCAAAACAATAACAACGAACTCGACTCTCGAATCTCGCCGGTGTCTTGAACTTTGCCGGGGTTTTTTTGCCTCGATTTCTTGCGCACTTTTTCGTAGAATTTCGTAGGGTTTTGCCCATGCATTTGTTTAAACTAACTATTTTGTATTTTAATGAATTTTTCGTTTTATCAGCGTGGAAATAATGTCGCAACACAGAGCCTCGTTTGGCTGACGGCGGCGCGCGGCGCTCACGTTGCACTCACGAATTGTTTCTTTCTAATCGGCGAAAATGTTCGTTGCGTTTGTTTTGGCACGGAAAATTGACAAGCACGGCGAAAACACATCGCACAAAGCAGCACACACACTCACACACACGCACACACAGTCTCACGTACACGTACAGTGAGGGGTTAATATCTGGCATTCGCTTTTGCATCCCTTGTGGAACAGAACTGAACTGAACAGAACAGAACTCGGCGACTGGCGACTGAAGTCGCCCCATTGTGCTGTGCGTCCTTGGTCCTTGCCCGATTCTCTGTTTCAGTTTCAGTTTTGTGTCTCGGTTTTCTTTCGCCTTGCTTGGCTCGCCTGGCTCGACAGCTTTTTTTCTGCTTTTTATTTTTTAGTGTGTGCAAAATAAGGGTTTGTAATTTAATGTTTTTATGTCTGATTTCGTTTTCGTGTGCAGGGCGGGGAGGTGTTGTACTCAACACACGCATATTGTTGAAATTATGTAGCCAAAGACTTCGCATTGGCCATAAACGCAGCGGGCAGGGGAGGAAGGTGAGTGTTCACCTTTTAAGCTCTTGAGTGAAGTTCGAATGTGACTCGCACAGTGACTTTTGTGGATATTAAATCGAAAATATGAGTAACGAATTAAATTGTAATTTAAAATGTATTTTACTTCAGGAAATTATAGGTAAAATATATGGCTCAAAATAAATATATCATCCATTTACTATATTTCTATTATATCGAAACCCTTTTCGCGAAATTATATTTTATAGGGACATATGAGACATTCAGATAAATTTCATACTTTCGAGTGGATGGATATTAATCCGTCGTAATATTTATTTATTTAATTTTAAGATAAATAAAAATCTTAATTGATTATACCCTAAAAAATGTGTCATTGAGTATTATATTGTGTTATATCATTCAACTTTTCACCTTCTACATAATTACTTTTCAATCAAACTTGAACCACTGTGCTCAGTAGTATACAAAGGTCTGACGGCACGATCCCCGTGAACTCACACTCCCTCACACTCACACGTACAAGGAGCACAACCTTTTATGGCCACTCACTCACACTCGCACATTGAATCAGGCATTGCAGGACGAACGCGAACCCCAAAAACACAGGCACCCGCATCTGCAGGAAGGAAGGAAGCGAACGCTCGAACGTATGCTCATATTTTGCTACAAATATGTTCAATCTGATAGCGCAAGGGAGAGAGAGTCAGAGAGAACTGAGAGAGCAGTTCACTCTCTCGGTGAGAGTTGCTCTCTTTATTGCCTGGATTTCATTTTTCACTTAATTCACTCACTCAATTTGAATGTCGAGCTCTGCTCGAGTTCTGTAGAATTCACCCCTAAGCGTCTTCACGGTAATTTGAACACGTGCCAAGCAGCTGAGCTGAGCGCATTCCTCACCCCTCAGCTAGCCGTCCTCACCTTGCTGTCGGTCTTTGGGTGGTAGCTCTGCTGGTCAATGCAACGCAACCCTCAGGGGGTGGCTCTGCAGCAGAGCAGAGCAGAGCAGACAGACAGAAGTTGCCGGCGATCGTAAATTTTTATGATTTCATATGCCTCGAGGTATTCGGCATTCGGCATTCGGCAGACAACTAGCAACAAGCTCGCTTTGAGCTTTTTCAGCAATTAGTTGCAAGCTGAATGTTGGATGTACGAGTGTCTTTGTACGAGTCTACTCAACTGTACTGTACTTGGGCCGGGCTGAGTTCACCCTCGGGCGCCGCAAAGTATGCAATGCACTCGTAAAAACAATCAACTTGGCAACACTTACGAGGCCATGGGGAATAGAGAGGAACACGGCTGCATGGTGGAAAGCGAAAGTGAAATTTGTTTGTGTGACGTCAAAGCTGGTTACGGGTTGCAGACTACGGTCTACAGCCCATGGGTTACGGTATTTAATGTGCAAACAGCTCAAACTCCGCCCTGTTAACCATTCCACGTGTTATTGTTGCTGTCGCTGTCGCAGCTAGCAACAAATTGCGTCGTTGGCCAAATCAACCCTGCAGACAGGCCAAACACATTCCTAGCCCTTCATGCCGGCCAGCTATAACAACAACAAACAAGCACAGCGACAACAAACAAACACGGCTCCAACGAGAAGGGGGCGACAAGCGACAACACTTCAATAGCCGCACACGATTTCCGTTACAGCCAAGAGCAGCAGCATCCTGTGTATCCACATTACAGTCAGTCAAAATTTTAATTAAAATGCAGCCAGCAACATGTTGCTAGCAACATTTCGTAAATGACATTTATGTTATTTAATTTTATTCATTGCAGTACGAACGTAGTTAGCAAACTCAGAAGGGGAAAGGGGGCAGGGGGCTGGGTTTGTCAACCCTCAAGAGATGCCAGAGATATATACACGCGACACACTCCTCGGCCTCGCTTATGGCATAAAAATAATTATATAAACTTGATGCCCTTGCCGTCTGGCAATTCTTTGATTGTTAACCAGCGACAACTGCTGCCCTGCATTTCCACCCTCGCTAATGTTCCCAGTCAACGCCCACACACGTCTCCCCCGCCCACCGGCCGCCATCCACAAACCGCACAGTTTTGAAAACACGCCAAGCCAGAGAGCGGTGTAAACAGCACGCCCGAAGCGGCCGCTGGCTGAAAATTCACCTCATTCAATGCAATGGTCCAACTGGGCTTGGGGTCTGACTCTGTTTGGGTCGGTTTTAACATGATTTGTTGGATTTGCCAAGATTTCCTAATTCCATTCGTTAGCCCTTACCCCGAGGGTGGACTCAGCTGACTGTCTGCCTGCCTGCCTGTCTGTCTGACTGCCGTTGGGTGTTTTGTAATTTGTTGGTTTTGCGGCAATGCAGTTTAAAGAGTTGTCAAGTGGGTGACCGAAAATTGCACAACACTTTTGCTGCTGCACCGAAATGATACTCTAAAAATGCATGCAAGACACGATTATTTTACATTGTTGTATATTTTTATGTTCCCTTAAACATTTCCATTCCTGGTTTATTAACAAAATTGACAAGAATAAAAATTGATTTTTTAATTATTAATTTTTTGCTTTATTTTATATTATAATTAATATTATACAGAGTTTTAAATTTTAGTGATTATTTACAATATTTATTATTACAAAAATTAGCAAACAAACAACTTTGTACGAGTTATTATGGAATACTCCAAGAGCTGAGTTATTTCTTCAACTCTTTTGATGTCTTCGACTTTTAATTAAATTCGCTAAACACATTTCCGGTATTTGAGAATTTGGCAACACTCAAAAGTACAAATTGTTCAAAGAAGTTCCGTTACACAGAGACGTTGCTGTTCCCGATTTCCCACCATTATCTAGAATTTAGTGATTTAATCGAGAAACAAGCGGGCAAGCAAACAAACCGACATTGCGCTGATGCGTGTAATTCTCGGCTTCAATGAAGTCACTATCTTAGACTTGGCCAAGTTAGTTGTTAGCTTGGTATCTTTTGGGTTGACATGGCAGTCGGCATTTTCATTAGCAGCTCTCTGATATTGCTTAGCACTCCATTATGGGCTGCTATTAGTTAGTTAGTTAGTTGCTTGCTTGCATGACTTTGATATGCCATTGTTGTGTCGCCAACTTGATGTGGGAAACTGCGCCCAACAGCCTTTTGATGGCCACACAGAAGCGACTGCCATAAAAAACCGCACTCAGTACTAGTTTCTTCTATTTTGTAGTCTACCTCTGTTTTCGGAGATGGTGGCGGGGGAGAGGGGCGCTTAATGGCGTACTATTTCAGGTCTAAGTCGCCGTTTTGTGGGTCGTTACACTCTCGAGGCTCGCAATTGTTTTTTGTGCCAAAAAAAAAAAACACAGGAAAAAAAACAGAAAAAGAAAAGAAACCATATGCAAATGCTCATAGTCATAGCTATAGTTAACATATAGCTGATGTTGTTTCTGTTGGCTGCTCGGCTGTTTGGCAACTTCCTTTCCAGCTTGTGGCGTTGTTGTTTATTTAAAGACTTTCTACGCATCGTTAGACAGCGCAGCCACATGTTGATGTAACGAAATCCAGGGGCAATCCGACCACATCAAAGGCGTTGCCAGTCGCTAGTTGCTGATGAAAGCCCCCCTCCTGCCTGCCATTACTTCTGCACCCATCTTGCTCAGCGACTACAGCATTTATTACGCCTTTAACTAGACATTTATTTGGACTACTCGCTTAGAATTCCAGTTAAATGTTTGCTTTGTTTGCTGCTCTGCCTGCAGAAAAGTCGAAAGTCAAAGAATTTTTGGCCACAGAAATAGCTCCGACTTGGCTATCATTGCTGGCGGCCAAGAAGCAGCAGCCGCAACTCAAACAAATGCTACACATTTAATGCCTATTTGTATTTATGTATGTACGTTTGTTTGTTTATTATTAAAATCAGCTTGTTTGCCTCCCAGCCTCCTCTCTCTCTCTCTCTCTCGCTCCCATTCTCTGTTTTGTCAGTGGGTGTGTTTTCAGATGAGCAGCTCATAAATATGCAAGTCATTAATAGAAATATGATGTACTCGCAGAACCTGCAGCTCATCAACGTCAAAAAGTCAAAGCAACAACCCCAAAGCACACAGAGGAAAAGCTGTCTGTCTGTCAGTCTGTGTTGGAGTCGGAAAAGTGGGCGATGTTTGGATTGACAGCCTAAGCGTTCCGCTGGGATTGGATATTTGGAACTGAAATTGGGGTTATAAAGCGATGTAACTGTGCCTCGTTGCAACTACGAGTCCTTGCCACTTGCCACATAAATTGAGTAAAAATTACGCTTCATTTGATTTAACACAATCGGTTTTTGTTGATTCCCTTGTCAAGGCATTCGATGTTGTGGCATCGTCCTGACTTTCAACCCGATGTGGGGGCGGTCTTTGGTCTTTCAGCGACAATTGGATTAGGGCCATTATGATGATGCCGTCCAGCCGATGGGGTGGCATGCAACGCTGGCCGTAGGTATTTTCTGTTCCATTGAGTGTTCTCATCAAACGAATGCGCAATAAAATAATCAAATTGCAGAATTCCAGTAAATATAAACAAAAGATACACTCACAAATGCACTTCGTATTATTCTTGGCCGGCAATTAAAATTGACTTAAATGTGCGTGAATGGCGTGAAAACATTTGAGCCAAATCTCTTTCAGCTGCACTTTCCATCGGGGTTTGGCCAAAATGCAATAATAAACACATTGTCTGCTCTGCTGCTGCTATTGTTGTGTTTTGTGTTGGCGTTGCCGATGCCGATGAACATTTTATTGCCTTCTCTTGCAGCTAGCTGCATTGGCAGCCAAGCAGCAGGCTAATATTTCCGCTATTGGCGGCGATTTCTTTCACTTTACCGCGGGCCACTGCAACTTGCACATGTTTTGCCTCACTTTGCTTTATTTTCGCCTCTCTTTTTTTTATTTCGTTTTTATTGACAGGCAGACTTGTTACAGGGAACCAACAACAAGTCAGCGCTCCTGAGACTGAGACTGAGCGAGCGAGTAAGCGAACGAGCAACGTTCGCCTGCTAGCGGCAACATCCGCACTATCCGCACATGTGGCATGCTGCACAGGTCTGCTGGGGCATGCCATGAAATGGGAATGGGAATGAGAATGGGTTGGTCGCTTTTGCTGCTTGCTGAGATCTCGGGATCTGGATCTGTTTTGGGACCGCTTTTCCTGTTTCGTTTGCACCGTCGGCAGCAGCATTGTTATTGTTTATTGATGCACTACTTTGCGCTATTTTCGTGTGGCCAGACCGTACACCATGCAACATGCCTCATGCAGCAGATGGCGATGCCCGGTTAGCTGGTGGGCGTTCATGAGATGAGAGCCAGAGAACGGAACCAACGGAGCCAAAGCTGTGCTAACAGTGAGTTTGCGTTCAGCTAAAAATACATAAATTGTTTGAAACTCTGCTGCAGATCTCTGTGGCAGATGTGGCTGCCACACGATGCGGCAAGAGGTGAGTGTGCGCGTGTTGTTCAGTGTTTTGTGTGAGGCGCGCGTTACGCCCAAGTGCAAACGTAATGAGCGAAGTGGGCGGATCAGGTCATGCAAATACTTGGCAAAGTGGAATTCAATTAGTTTGCAGTTGTGGCAACTGTAACTGCAACTGCAACTGCAACTGCAACTCCAAGTGAACTGCAACTTGACAACTTTCGCCCATAAAGCGCGCAGATTCACTTGCAAAGTCGTCGGCGAAATTTGACAATGGCCAATCACATAAACTCAACGGCATAATTAGGCTCCAGCAGTTGTCAGCTGGCAACTGCAACTGCAACTGCAACAGTAATTGCAACCAGCAGCAGCAGCAGCAGCGGCAGCAAGAGGCAACTCCTGTCCAACTGTCGCAGTTTTATTGAATTGTCAAGCTTGCGGAATATATGGCCAAGAGATCGACTTGCTCTTGGCTGCCTTTCCTGCCAATTTCTGTTGGCAGACAATGTTGCTGGCGCTGCTGCCGCTGCTGTTGCAGTTGCCTTTTTCTTTTCGCTCGTTTTTGTGGTCACAATTACGTATACGACCTGGTTGCTAGATCTCGCCGAGAAGAGCGCGCGCTTGGCTTTTACTTGCCATTGCTTTGCCATCGCTTTTATGTCGCATGTAATTAGTCACGATGTTGGCAGACATACTGCAGTCCAGCTGATGTCGTCGTCCTCTCGGTCTCCAACTCCGTCTTGGCATCTTGGGTGCCTTGCACTCGATTCTTGACTTGTGAGCTGGCCATCGATGCCGCCTGCTGCTGTTGCTGCTTGGCTTTTGTTGGCTTTGTTGTTTGCCGTTGAAGGTACTGCAAAAACAAACTGAAGACAGTCTCAGAGTCAGGCTGCAATCGCGGAAGTGTGAACTGGCATCGCTCCGAGCCGCTTACTGTGCAATTTATGGGCTGCTATTGCAGTTTGCAGCGGGTAAACTGCCACATAATTAGCCCAATTAGTTGGCAAACTGATCATAAATTACTCGAATTTCAGCTAAAGGCTATCTTTTCTGTAGCAGCAGCAGCAGCAGCAGCTTGCAGTGATCTATAGAGAGAAGCAAGCGAACCATCATTTAACATATTCATTAAAAGTTTATCGCCGGCAAGAATAACACACAACTAATTTATAGTCACATGCAGCGCCTCAATAATAGAGTATTAATCAAAACACAGTTAATTTTAAATTGCTTCAAATGCTGTAGCACAATGCAAAACCGGTTAACAGCCAGCTAGCACTCATTATCCAGACACCGAGACAGCGAGCGAGTGAAAAATGAAACAAAATTTCAGAGTTTCAAAAGTTTGTAAGCACTTGAAAACTCGAATTGCTGCGTAATGTTGCCAACAACAACAACAGCAATAACAATAACAACCAAATATATATACATATGTACATGAAAATAAAAATATGGCAACAAGAGTTTTGAAATAAACTCAGGTCGGATGTGCTCGGCTCTTGAGACCCTCGCGTATCGCGCACTTGAATCTGTTACGCAAATGTGCGTAATGCGCATGAATATGGATGGATACATGGAAGCCAAGTATGAGTACACTCAGTGCTCAGTAGTGAGTGCTCCGTACTGGCTAAATGTGTGCCCACATGCAAAAGGCCAACAACAACAACTGGCTAACAGTAAAGCGTTCCGCTAGTCAGGCCTTCAGCTTTTGAAGGCGCGTGGGCCTTGGCAACAAAACGCTAACGCTGGCTAGGAACTTGAGCTACTGCCTACCAAATAAATGAGAAAAAAATAATGGAGAAAAAAGGTCTCTGCTGTCTTTTTGGTCTGAAGTGTTTTGTGAAGTGGCCGTGGCCAAAGTTACAAAATGTGTTGGCCATAAACTTAAGCAATTTGTTAGAGCAATGCTTAAGCCAAGTTTCTTTAGTGTTAACTTCATGTACGCACTGAATCTCTCTCGCTCAGATCTCAGATCTTGGATCTCTGGTATTTGCTATTCCCACTACTATTAATATTGCTGTTTAAATTGAGGAATTTTATGGCGAGTTCAATTTAAAATCGCTGCTAACGATACAAAAACCCCATGACGATTGCGCAGTTGATTTTCCCCCATCTCACTGTCTCTCTCTCCATTCTTTCTCTCCGGCTGGCAGTTCAATGGTCTGACAAGAGAACAACTTTTCCAACTGGCATTAATTGAACGCTGTCGGCGACCCCAAGTAACAAAGTGCGTTCTCCCCAACACGATTCGAATTGGGTTTAACTCGCACTCAAGTGCAGAGCTTTCACAACACAAAACATGTCGTCGATTGGAGTTTGTATTGACTGTGAGAGAGGAGGGATTGAAGTGGGAACTGAGCTGCAGATTGCAGACGCCAGGCATTGCATTTTGATAGTTGCAGTTTGATTGACGCACTGACACAAAGCTGCGCAGCTTGATTGTGCGCATGCGCAGTCAATCAGGCGCCAAAGCCTGAACAATTAATCCTTTAAGCAAGTCCGAGCTCGAGTTGGAGTTGGAGCTGAGAGTACATAAACTCAATTTAGCGCACATGCTGTCACACAATTCGCAATCAGGCGGACGTAGATACTACGTACTAGATACAGATACAGATACAGCGATACAGATACGCGATTCGGCGATACCAAATGGCCGTCCTAGGCCAACTAAGCTGCGACATTGCGCGACGTGTTGGGTAATTTGGAGAATTTATGACAAGCATTATGGCAACACTGGTTTCACTAGAGCACATTACGTCTATCACAGTGTGTGTGTATGTGTGTGTGTGTGTGTGTGTGTGTTTGTATCTGTGTCTATGCAGGCTGTGGAAGTAATTCTTAGCGAGCCGCCCAAACCAGTTTCATTATTGTACACATTTTGATATTTATGCAACGCGTTTAGCTTTCTGATTACTCACGCTCAACTGGCCACAAAAAACAAGAACTCGCTGCTGCTGCCGTTGGTCGTGAATTTAATGCAACGGCAACTGCAACTCGCAACAGCAACTCGCAACTGCAACTCGCAACAGCAACTCTATAATAAGTCAGTGGAGAGCGCGCTTCAAGTGGTAGCCGGCGAATCCCAATGCGATGCGGTGACGTCGGCGCATTTTGAAGATTTGAAAAATTAGAAATGCCAATTATACAAATAGTCAGAAGTTGTTGCTAAATTGTCAAAACTGTTGCTCGTAGTTGTGGCTGCTGCTGCTGCTGCTCGTTGCAACTTGTAGGTTGATTGGCCAGTTTGACGGGCCGCCAAAGGTGCGGCTAAAACTCAGCCACAATCTCAGTTTCAGTCGCAGCCCGAGCGGCCTTAATACAGTTATGGCCAAATCCCTGTAGCTTTTAAATTGCTTTTGCTCTCTGCCAGTTGCCAGTCGCGAGTCGCGAGCTGCCAGCTGCCTTTGCTGTTTGTCTAAATGTCAAATGCAATTGCAGTTCGCTTGGATGCACATTGGCAAGCCGCCTTTACCTTTGCCTTGCTCTTGGGCGTTGCGGCCAGTTCCAGCTTTAATTGCGCAAATCTTCAGATCTGTGGCAAAATGTTAAAGTGCAACAGCAACGCAACAACAACAACAAGTTTCGTTTTTTTTGGGTGTGTTTTGTGGCGTGCTGCAGCAACTGCTGCTGCTGTGAATGAGAATTAGTTCATGCTGTGGCCGCATTTGCGTATACTTATTTACTCGGTTGCGTATACGCCACGTTGGCTGCATTCATTTCCCAGGCCTAATTCAATTAAGTTGTCGGAAAATTGGCCAACGCTACGTGTCGCCCATTTCTTTTGAGCCGCTTCGCTTGCCAATTTAAATAAATCATCATCGCTTGCCGCAAGGCCAGACCAGACCAAGACCAGGAATAAACTTCTATGCCACGATGTCGATGCATTTTGAGTACGTGCCGCGTGTCTAAGACCTGTATGAGGTTCCCTTTCCACTCTCCACTCTCTGTCCCTGGCACCTTCGTGTCTTCAGTCTGCCAATTTAATATTTGTCTTGGGCTGGCTCCATGGCCCCTTGGCGGCCTGCACTTTCCAATGTTCGTGCGGCTGCTCCAGTTTCGATCGACTTGCGACTTGCGAGTTGCGACTTGTACTCTTTTTATATTCTTCTTAAGTTTTTTATTTCGGTTTTTATGCCTAGGCCAGGGTATTACCGTGCGATAATACCGCAATTCATCATTATTATACTTGTATTGTGGCTGCCTGGCTGGCTGGCGTTGTTGTTGTTGTGCTTTGTTCTTGGGCCATGTTTGCACGTCAGACTTCTTTGCTGCGGCTCTAATGAAGGGGTTCCGCATTTTGATATATTGACATGAAATCGTTGGCGGCGGCGCACACAAACACAATGCGAGGCATTGGCAAAATAGCACAACAGAAACTACATGAAGATAAAACAAAATGTTAATAGCGAGCGTTACGAGTACTCCATAGTATTCATAGTCGTTGTCGTACATCTATTTCTTCCGGCTAATCATGACTGGAGTTCCAAGTAGCCATACATATGTATGTATGGTATGCGAGCCTCCCAGACTTGTTGCGTGCCTTGTGGGCGTGGCCGTGCGGCTCAACAGAGCCACCGCCTCAATTAGGCGTTAACTGATTGGAATTCTAACGGCCTTTCCACATGATTGCAGCAAATCTCTGTGCTCATTAGGCGCGCGGGTTAACAAACTTGCCGCTGCCAGCTTGTTGTTTATTTAAATCGAAATCTAAGCATTGACTCCACCAACAGCTACGGCCAAATAACAGCAATTGCCCAGGCTGCAGGCGACTCTACCGGAGTTGAGAAACAAATGCAAAAGAGGCTGGGCAGCTATCATTAGGCTTAGGCCATGGCCAAACGACCATGGAATGCTGGCGATAAGGAAACGCAAACGTAACCAAATTACAGCCTCAAATTTAGATCAATAAACAAACACGCGCAACGGCAGCTCCAAAAGACCACCGAAAAAAGATATACAAATAGAATTCAAATCGAAACAGAAACAATAAAAAACGCACCGAATTCAAATGATTTTTATTGCACAACCATAAACGAAACTTGGGCGTTTTATGTGTTGTCGATGAGGGAAAATTATCAGAATAAAAATATATTCATCGCCTAACATCTTTTACGAGTAAATAATTACCATTTATTTCTCAATTATTATTTAATCACCTTTTAAGTGCATTTTACATTTAATGGCATATTTAATATACCCTTTCGGAAAGGGCATTAATACCACTTGGCCAGCGACCAACCCAAAAAACGTACAGAACAATGCCAAAAGCGTTGCTGACCTCAGTGCGGCCCTAACTGTGTGTGGGTGTATCAGGCTATAAATATATGTATGTGTGTGTGTGTGAGTGTGTGTGTGTGTGTGTGTGTGTGATTGTGTGTTAAGCTTAACCCATTATGGCGCCTAACGTACGAAACGTTGCACACGAAACAGACACAGAGACTGACGACTTGAGGCTCGATTCTAGAGTCCGAACACTAGAGAGAGAGAGAAGGGGAGACACACAGAGATAGATAGAGTGAGAGACAGAGAGCTAGGGACAAGGACTGGCTGCTGCATCGGATGCTCATCAAAATGATTGCATCACGAAGAACAAATTTAAACGGCGATTACCGCCCATCCAGCCCCCGCTGCTCTGCCTTCTCGCAGTCTGTGGCTGCTGTCAGTTCGATGCTGTCCACTTTTGGGGCTGGCAATTTCTATAACTGCAGCTAAACGCATAAATACAACAACAATGGCAACTATGACGATGAGTGGGCTTCGTACCCGGAGCTGGAGACGGAGACAGAAACGATGCCTGGGCCGGATTTATGGGCTTTCACAAAATGCCGCTGTGATTAAGTTGCATGAAAATTATAGTTTCGCTAGAACTTTTATGTCGCTTTAATTGATGCGTCTCCGGATGCGGTCCAGCCAGCCAGGCAGCTAGGCGGCTAGGCAGCTGTGAGAGAGGGCCAGACCAGTCCGGCATTAGCTACAACGTCAGCCAGTTATGAAGTCTGAGGCCAGAGTTGACAGATGAGCTCGCAGCATGCAGCTTTGCAGCTTGCAACTTGCAGCTTGCAGCTTGCTACATGAGGCATGCATCGAGCGACTTGAAGCCATCTTTCGACAAGCTCGTTAAGATGGGAAAGCAGCATAATGTGAGTACATACCTTCCCTTTTTTATACATTATATCCATATGGATTTATGCTTTTATTTTGTATGTATTTATTTATTTGTGTGCTGCTTGTTGCAGCTGCACAAGCTCCGAGTTGCACTCGCATGGGGAAGTCGATCGTGCGCCACAATTGTCGCAACTTGTCCGCCTTCGCCTACAAACTGGGCAACGAGGCAAATTGGCAATTGCACATTTGAGGGACAAGTGTAAATATTGTGATTGCAAATACGCTTGCTGATTTATTGCCGTAATTATATGCACATATGTAGAATACATGTACATAAATATATCATATTCATATTCGCACTCACACTCGCATTCGTATTCGTCGAATTCTTTCGCTGTATTCATATGCAAAATCAAATCGTGTGGCAAACGTGTAATTTAATGCGATTTCGCTGTAAGAGACGCCAACTACGTTGCCGACATTGGCTGCGTGTAGGAGAAGGCGACGCGGAGGGGCAGCGAGCGAAGAACGAGTGAGCGAGGGAGGAGGCAAAGCGGGAGGGGCTAAAAATGACAAAGTTGCCTGTGCACGGCTTTTCGCGCCTTTTATTGTCGGCCAGTTGCCGCTGCAGTCTGTCCAAGTGTCAGTTTAATGCTCGACTGACTTAACACGCAAATTAATTAAATGCGACTGCGACTGCGACTGCAATGGCAACGGCAACGGCGACTGTGGCTTTGAGTCTGTGTTGCCAACAAATTGCTCTGTGGTTACTCAAACAACAACAACGCCAACAGATTGTTGCATACAAATTGTGGCAACACGCTGCAGTTGCATCTCGTAACATTCCCAACGCGATTGCGTGTGCCTTGAACCCACAGGTGACACTTGGTTGGTTGATCTTGACCCTGACATTGAAGCTGTCCCTGTGCGTTGAAATATCATCAATTGTGGAATTGAATCCGCATTCCCTTTCCTTCTCTAGCTGTTGTTAAACTTTTAAATATTTTTATAATTTATTATTGCACAATTATGTCACTTAAGTGCAGGAATTGCCGTAAAGATTATTCCTTATTTGGATTCATGTTTTTATTAAAGTTTTCTTCTTTAAAAGGAAGCGATAATCTTGACAATTGCAATCAATTAAACTGACATTTCACTATGTAGTAATGAATAACTGATCACTAGAGAAATTCTTTTTTTTATAATATTTTCATAATGGTATAAAGGAAAGATTTTCAGATATTTTTACATCCCTATTGAGAGTGGTAAACTTTATTATTTGTATTTCAGCTGCTGATATGAGATATTATTATATTTTTATATAATGCACTTGACTATCTAGTTTAGTTATATTTCACTCTTTTTTTAATTTTCAATTCAACATTCTAGTAGTTAAATCTATTTTCAATTAAAATATATGACACCGAAAAAGAAAATGTAGATGTACTGATCCATTTTTTAATAATTAATAAATTTCGCATCGAACTGATAAAATTTAATAAATTTGAATCTGAAAAGTTTGACTCAATTTTTGTTGAACAGTTTTTAAAAAACCAATAGAATATTAAAAAAAAGAATATTTCCAAAAGTAAACTTAATAACAAGCTTAAACAAATCAGCTAAAAATAGATTATAAAAGTGAAAAAAAAGATACAAATTGTTTATTTAATATAATTGATAATTGAATTATCATTGGAAATATTCATAGCAATTGTATATTACATTAGCAAAATTTAAGTATTCAAATACTAAAATGCTATACATCATATGTCTCAGAAATATATTTCAAATACATTTTTCCTTATTAACTTTCTCACAGTGTACCATTCTACTAATAGTTTTTTTTAATTTTATCTGCAGCCACTCGACATATCACTTCTGCCTGATGGTTACTGTCAAAATGTGACATCGATGAGAGCAAAAAACAATTGCGACTGTCGCTTGTCTTCATGCCGCACAGTGGCAGCAACAGCTTCTTAATTGTTATCTCTTCTTCGTGTTTTTTTTTGCAATGCTCTTCCATCAGGTGTCTTTTTTTCCTTATCGATTTCGAATGGCAAGTGGCGGCACATACAATAATAAAAGTAGACGTCGACGTCGACATCGACCCACCTGACGTTCTGTGTACTCGTAATTAACTCAGGTGAAGTCGGCTCTAACTGCGCCTCTACGAAATTAATTGATTGCAATTTATGCTCGCTCATATCTCCAACATGCAACACTGCAACACTGGAACTCGGAGTCGTAACAATTGCCCCAATTTCTGTCGGCATCGGCATCGGCATGTGGCTGACAAGGGGCGGGGTAAAGACATTGCCAGCGTCTAATTGGAGTAAATTATGTTTACACATTTGGCCGTGCAATTAGGTCAACTCACTTAAACACACGAATGAGTGTGAGTGTGAGCGTGTGTGTGAGTGTGTGTTATGATATCAACTGCATTTTGTGGCTTGATTTTACATAATTAGGAAGAAGGTTGAGCGCTGGAAGAATGGACAGCATTTATGTAAACTCGAGCGCGGTCGCGGGGTCTCGTGTGAGGTCCCTAACCGAGTTTTATCTTGCATTTAGATTTTTTCGAATACTTAATTAGTTCTCGCGCTACGATTTATGGAGGGGAATGTCGGGAGAGTGTTACGAAATGGGGAAATGTTGGAAACGACTTTAAGTAATATTTATCATAGGTTAAACTCGCATGCAACCAGATAGATAGCATAAAAATGTCAGCAGGCAGTTCAGATGTTGAGAAGACGTCATTCGACGTCATGGGTTACTCAGCAGAGTCATTAATTGCAGGAAATCGAGGAGTTATGAGTTTCTCTCTGACTCTGTCGCTATCTGTGCCTCTCAGCATTCTATAAATAAACTAACGAGCATTCAGCTGGTTTTTCTAACATGATAACACTCGACTCAACTAGACGCAAGTCGACTAAACTGTGGCATTCTCCGGACCGTGGTAATCGCAATTCAGATTGCACGTGTGTCAAATGCAAAACCCATGCGACAAGAAGACCACGCCCCTGGAAAATCAAATGACAATGCTTCGAGTACTCCAAGTACTATTCACTATTTGCTATATACTCGTATGCGAGTCACTCGTTGCCTTTATGTAATTAGAATCAACAATGCCGGGGTTTTTCCGAACGCAACCTAAAACACACTTGAGCCGGCAAAGCTGAGAGCTGCAAACGAGCTCAACTCGGAGCCAAAAGAGGCAAAGTGGCAACTGGTTTTTTGCGCACAACTCGCCGCGAATCACCCACTGTGCTCCAAGCGTTCTAGACCGGTTATCTCGACAAGCTCATCCAACAAGCAACTGAACGCTGCTCGCTGCTCGCTGCTCACTTCTTCTCACTGCTCAGAACTCAGAGCTCAGTGCTCTCAGATCTGAGTCGCCTTTGGCTCTGCTCGACACTTTTTGCAAAGATCAGTTTCGTATTAAAGCTGCGCCCGAGCTGAGCTGACTTGCAAACGCAACGCGAACGCAGAGATTGAAACAAAAACAAGCAGACACACAAAAACGAACAAAACAAACAAGTTCCCAGGGTATTCTCTGAGCAGAAAGTAATTGGCAGCCATGTCGTGCAAATACTGTAAGCAACAGCAACAACAACACACACACACAGAACTGTTGTGTGCTGATTTTTTAGAGCTCTAACCACGTCTGCTTCACAGCTTCCACAGCCTCGTTGCTGCTACTCCTGGCCAGCTGCAGCCTGTGTCTCCAAAGCGGAACTGTCACCTCCACCGGCATCTATGCCAGACTGAACAACGTCGTCTTCACCACCCGCGGCTGGGCGCCCAACGAACCCAGTGGTATCCAAACCAGATCCGGAGCGGGTCCTTCACAGGCAGCCTCGGCAGCAGCAGCAGACTTGCAGCGTCCACAGGCGGAGCAGACGCCAACGGTGCAGCAGACCTGGAATGGTCAGCGCAGCCCTGCGCGCCAAGCACCTGCCAACGTCCCCGCCCCCGCCCCTGCTCCTACTCACACTCCAGACGCAGTTGTGCTGACTGGTCAAGGCAGCGATGGTCGGATTGTTGCCCCCGCGGGTCCCACGCGTCCCCCCCCGCAGCTGAACAACCGCGAGCGCTTCAGCTCGCTGCTCTTTCAGCCCATCTCGCGCGGCAACCAGCTGAAGAACGTGATCTACTCGCCCTCCTCCATCCACGCTATGCTGGGCTTGCTCTACGCCGTGTCCAGCGGCCAAACAGCCGACGAACTGCGTCGAGCGGGGCAATTTGTCGACGACAGAGTCTCGGTGGCGAGGGATTTTCAGCGAGTGAATGCGCTGAATAAGCAGCTGGAGGGCGCTCAGTTGATTGTGGCCAACAAGCTGTTCTACAACCGCGAACTGTCCGATCTGAACCCAGACTACAGGCGCTTTGCCAATGAGTTCTACGGCTCCGACATTGAGGCGGTGAACATGAAGCGTTCGGCGAATACGGCAGCCAAGATCAATGCCTGGGCATCGGATGCCACAAGGAACAAGATACGCGAGCTCGTCAGTCCCGCCGACATTGATGAGCAGACGGAGGCGTTGCTGGTCAACGCCATCTACTTCAAGGCCCGCTGGGCCAACGAATTCTCGTCCATGGACACCACGCCCGAGAAGTTCCGGGTCAGCAGCAAGGCGATCGTCACGGTGCCCATGATGTACAACGACGACATCTTCCACTACGCCGATCTGCCCGAGCTGGACGCCAAGGCGCTGGAGCTGCCCTATGTGGGCACTCAGGCCACCATGCTGCTGATACTGCCCAACCAGGTGGAGGGTCTGTCGCAGCTGGAGCGTCAGCTGGCCAATCCCAGCCACGATCTGAATGTGATCGCGTCGCGACTGCGTCGTGAGACCGTCACCGTTCGGCTGCCCAAGTTCCGCATTGAGCTGGAGCAGGATATGGTGCGTCCTCTGCAGCAGCTGGGCGTGAATCGCATGTTCACCGGCAACTCCGAGATCGATGCGATGCTCATGCGTCCGGTGCGCGTGTCCAAGTTCTTGCAAAAGGCCTACATCGATGTGAACGAGGCGGGCTCTGAGGCAGCCGCCGCTTCCTGTGAGTACCAAGAGTCTGAGTCTTGATCGCCCAATCGATTTGTCTATAACGCAATCTCTTCACAGATGCCAAGTTTGTGCCGCTGTCGCTGCCGCTGAAATCGCGCGAATTCACTGCCGATCATCCCTTCATGTTCGCCATTCGCACGCCCGAGACGGTGCTCTTCATTGGCCATGTGGTGCTGCCAACCCAGCCGGCTGGAGCGCAGTGAAGGTCCAATCAAGCCCTGTACTCGTCGCTAGCTTTTAAGAAATACGCATTTTGATACTCTACGTACTCCTAAATATTTCATTTAAATTCATCTCTGAAAGTTCTCAAAGAATCAACAAAGAAACAAAAAAGAAACTAATCCAGACTTGTGTATATTCTTTATTCATGGCTGATAACCTTTGGGCTGCTGATTGTTCATTCAGCTTCTGCGGCTTTTCCAGATGCAGCTGCTGCTGCTGCTGTTGTTTCTCTCGGGCGCAAAACTCAATCGATGTTGCTGCTAAACCCGTTTACTTGGCCGTGATGGGCTCCCGTCTCTGTCGATTGGCATTGTTGCTGGCCCCCTTCGAATGGGAGCTACAACCGCGTATAGCCAATGCAAATTTCTCAATCGCAGAACAACAAAAAACTTCCTCATTGAACAGTCGAAAACGTATTCACGTTCAGGTTCTTGTTCTGGGAAGCCCAGCCTCATCGGGAGTAGCGTGAGTAATCTAAAAATCCCGTTGAAAATCCAACAACTTAACTAATGTACTTGTTTATTATTGGATTGCGTCATAAACGACTACTAGGAATTACAATAGCACAGTGCGGGAACAAACAGAGTGAGAGAGAGAGCGAATTGGGGAGAGCGAGAGCAAAGTTCTTGGCCAGAAGAGAGAGAACTCAGGCATATAGTATAGACTGCGATCTTGAGACAATAATCTATCGCCAGAGCTTATTTGTTTATTTCAAAGTGCCACTGATAAGAATAAACCAGTTTCTCTTTTTAATAATCAAATATAAAACAAACATTCCAATGCTCGCAATAAATACAAATCATTTAATTGGCGTGTGTTCGACGGCATTGCCCGTGCACGTATTGAAACATTTCGTATTCCAATTTCATTTATTTTCCATTAATAAATCAATTTATTTATACTTTTTAATTTATTTCAAGCTTTACTTTTAGATAAACAGTTCTCAGTTGGCGTGCAATAATTTACGAATACTAAAGTCAAAAGTGCTCGACTGTGAGATACTCACAACACTTATGTGAAAATTCAAAATCTATTTAACAATATACCGAAATGTATATTTCGAATACTAATATACTCTTATGTTGAGTATTTACCAAAATAAAATAAAGTTGCTAAGTTTTGGATCCACTCAAATCTTCAAGATCTTTTTCGTTTTTCTTTTTTTTCTGTTCTGAGCTCGGATTTTGGATGAAGCAGTATATAAAATGGGTCGGAGCTGTTTTTTTTTGCCTGCTATATTCATTTCCTGTTGGCACTAAGTTACAATTACCTTCCACCTGAGGTGTAAACAAAGTGATTGGTTTAATTGCTACTTGTGGTAGCTCCTCACATTTCAATTTAAAGACTTTATAGGCAAGTGTCGAAAAATGACTTTAAGTCTATTACATCAATTTTCGCCGCAAATCGAATATCCGTAGCTCATACTCCCATTGCCTTGAACTAATAACACACTCTTAGTATATAGACGATAGATCTGCCATGATCTGGAAGTTAATTGAATCGTATGTACCAGCAATTAGGTAATTTGCTTTCGTAGTAGACTCTGATTAAGTCGTTTCATTCAGTGGCCTCTCATCTCTGTCATTCTCTTCTCGCATATCAGCAAACGAATTTCAATTAAAAAAATGTGGAGAGCTTTTTGTTTTGGACTAAACCGGCTCAATGCCAATTGCCGAGACTGTGTTATGATGATTGTGTTGTGCTGTGTTGTGTGTGGAACGTGTGTCGCAGTTTAGTTGTGTGCGAACCACAAAAGCAACACCAGCCTCAAGTAGCATCGTAGTATAGAATAGAAAGCTTGGAATTACCCAACTTTAAGCATGACCACCGACAACTGGAGACGACTTCTAATTGTTTCCACATCGCTGCTGACTCTGCTCGCCATCAGTTGCCCGGCGAGCGGCAATCCGGCTTCACCTCTAAGCGCCTCCAGCGAGGATTTCGCACTGCGTCTGGCCACATCTCTGGGATTATCGCAGCCCCTCAGCAATGTGGCCGTCTCCCCGCTGCTGCTGCAGTCCGCTCTGACGCTGCTCTACGCCGGAGTGGCCGACGATGCAACGGCTGTGGCACGGCAACTGCGCGTGGCATTGGAGCTGCAGCAGCTGGGCACAGCGGAGCAGGCGTTGCAGCAGTTTCAACAGGCGATTGCGGAACTCAAGCAGTCTGCGGCCGTTGGTTGCAAGCTGCGACTGCTCAGCGAGTTCTATGCGGACCAGCGCTACACTTTCAACTATCGCGACGAGTTCATGCAACGTGCCGCACGCTTGGGCATCGGCATGCATCGCCTGGACTTTGGCAACGAGGCAGCCACGACGCAAGCCATCAACTACGAGTTCCTCACGCGCAGCAACTTCAGTGTGGGCGAGCTGGTCACCAGCTCCCTGTTGCAGGCCACCACTGGCTCCGACACGCCCTTCCTGCACGCCTCTGCGCTGACATTCCAGGCACCCTGGGCCCAGGGCTTCGATCCCCGGCAGACGCAGCGCATCAACTTCTTCAACCACGGGCAGCACCCCAAGCTGGTGGATGCCATGTTCGTGGAGCACAGCTTCCGCTATGCAGAGCTGCCAGCGCTCGAGGCAAGCATCATCGAGTTGCCGTATGCCACGGCCGAGCTGAGTCTGTTCATCATCTATCCCTACCATCCGGAAGGTCTGGCTAAGCTGGAGCGCCAGCTGCAGAGCTTCGATGTGCAGCAGCTGCGGCAAGTCATGAGGGAACAGAAGTTGGCCTTAACGCTGCCCAAGTTCAGCTTGTTGGCGCACACGGAGCTGCGGCAGATACTGCAACAGGTAGGTGGCAACTGTGTGTGGACTGTGCAACTGCAACTCATTCTCTGTACTTGCAGCTGGGCCTGGGCAAGCTCTTCGGCACGGAGGCGCGCCTGAACAAAGTGTTTAGCGCGATACTGGCCAGCTCTGTGCCACATTTGACGGCTGTGCCGCACACCGTGTTGTTTGAGGTGAACGAGGCAGGCGGCGAGTCGGATCGAACTTTTGGTAAGTTACACGGTGTGCGAGTTTGGAATTGTCTTTGATCAGCTGCTGCCTGTTGCAGTGGCAGCCTTCACCGATCTATTTCGCAGCCAACTCTCGCTGGTCATCAATCATCCGTTCTTCTACGCCCTCGGCAATGGCAAGACGCTGCTGCTGGCGGGGCATGTGGTCGACATCTAGTCGCAGTTCCACTTCCAGTTCAAGCTGGAGGTTATCGTCTTATCAGCGACTCAATAAACAACATGCCAAAGGTGATAAGTGACGTGTAAACAATTCTACGAAAAACTAAACTCAGCTGTGCTCTGAATCCCAATCTAGCCTCCTCAATTGCTGACTGCCAGTTACGGATTTAGTTCGCATTCAGACGCTCAACGACGCCAATCAAAAAAGTGTAAAGCGCAAATTGTCAATAAAGAAAAAAAACATACACTATACATATACATATATTCATTTAGTTGATCATGGCGCTGCGGGGACTGCAATGCGTCTTACGTAAGTCTCAATTATTGCCTACAGCTAGGCAGAGCTGTGTGATCTTTTTATGAGTTCGTACCCGAGAATGACAAAGAGACATGAACGAGAGTGACAATATTTATAGCTCAAATCGAGCTCGAGATCGGTAAAATATCAATAAACTTCGCCGAGCAGAAGACGTCTGTCGGGGTCTCAAGGTTCATTGTGTTGTGCTGTCATATGAGCAGCCAACACATAATTAAATTGGATTTTTATGCCAAAATATTGGATCTCATTCGTAATGAATGCGCATACTTGGAAGCTTATTATGTGCTGGAAGTCTTAGTGGAAATGATCATGTTTTCTCGTTTTTACAGTTTCCTTGACGATCGTCGTTTGCTGTCATGCGAGAACCACATCCAGCCTGGATGCCTCTGTGGATCGCAATCTGCTGGCAGCCCAGCTCTACAATGCCGTGGGTGCGGATCATGTCAATGAGAACATTGTGATCTCGCCGGCAGCCATACAGACCTCCATGGCGCTGGCCTTCTACGGTGCCAAGGGACAGACGGCCATCGAGCTGAAGGAGGGCATGCGCCTGGGCATTGGCGATGGCGATCAGGTTGCCCAGCGATTCGGCAGCTACCAGCAATCGCTGACACGCGACAACAATCTGCGACTGGCCAACTTCGTGTACATCAACGAGAACCTGGAGTTCAAGGGCGCCTTCCGAGATGTGGCCCAGCGGCAGTTTGACTCGAACATCGACAAGCTGGACTTCCATCCGCCCTACAACAAGCGCACCGCTGAAGCCATCAATCGCTCCGTCGCCACCAAGACAAACGACCAGATCAAGGACATTCTCAAGCCCGAGCTGCTTAACGATCGCACCGAGGGCGTCATTGTCAACGGTGTCACATACTCGGCGCCCTGGCAGAAGGCCTTCAAGCTGGACAAGACGCAGCGTCGCTCCTTCCGCACTGGCAGCGGTCAGTCCGTCCAGGTGGAGACCATGTGGACACTGCAGCACTTCAACTATGCTGAGGTGTCCAGTCTGGATGCCAAGGTCGTCGAGCTGCCCTATCAGAACTCTGAGTTCTCGATGCTGCTGCTGCTGCCCAATCGCAAGGATGGCCTCCGCTCCCTGCAACAGAGCCTGGCTGGCAAGAATCTGCTCAGCGAACTGGGCGGCATGTCGCAGCAGAAGGTCGAGGTGCAGCTGCCCAAGTTCAGCGTCACCTTCGGACTGGGCCTGGAACAGCCCTTCAAGCAGGCAAGCCAAACTATTGCACTCACTTCTGCTTTCTCTAACCAACTCTATCACATTGCAGCTGGGCATTACGACCATGTTCTCTCGCTCTGGCGACTTTGGCAACATGTACCGCATGTTCGTTAGCCACTTCATCAACAGCGTCGAGCACAAGGCGCACGTCGAGGTCTCCGAGGCAGGCCTCGAGCAGCCCCTCGAGTCGGGAGGTAAGCTCGTTTAATTGCTAAGCACATATTAAATAATACTACTGATTTAATTTGTTTCCGACAGTGCTGAAGAGTCTGTTCTCGCGCAACAAGAAGTTTGAGGCAGATCATCCATTTGTATTTGCCATTAAGCACAAAGACTCCATTGTCTTTATGGGCCACATTGCCAACTACGCCTATGTGTGAGGTGTTAACTCGTTCCTCCCCTCTGAGCCAAAGTAAGGTGCAAATCACACTTAATGTTTGTTTTTGTTAACGAATGCAAATTTGTTGAACACTCAAATAAAAATTTGACAACCTTTTGCGCAACATCAAATAGATATTAATTATAATTTACTCAATTAAGGGGAGCAGGGGAAGCAACTATAAAGTTCAAAGAATTTTGACTAGTAAATATATAATATTACAAAAAATTTCCAAACCGATACAAATGAAAATTCGTATTTATCACAAAAAGTCAACATAGAATAAATATTTATTTAAAGTGCATCCAAAAATATAATTAATGTCAGACTTATAGACGCTTAATTGACTGACAATCACTTTCCAAATTGTAACTAAGCAATAAATTAACAAAATCGTAAAAATGCAAAATTTAAAAAAAAATCAATAAAAATAATTAATTAAAGAATCGATATTTCGGCATTCTAAAATATTTCATAAATTTGGCATTCAGTTTTCAAATTGCAAATTGAGCACTTAAATAAGAAAATCATAAAAATTCAAAAGTTTGAATAATTAAAAAAAATCAATAAAAATAATTGATTAACATTTTGGCTGAAAAATCGATATTTCGGCACTCTCAAATATTTCATAAATTTGTCATTTAATTCACAGTTTTCAAATTGAGCAGTTAATTAGCAAAATCATAAAAATTCAAAATTTAAATTATTAAAAAAAATCAATAAAAATAATTGATAAGCATTTTGGCGAAGAATGAAGCGATATTTCGGCACTCTAAAATATTTCATAAATTTGCCATTTGATTTTTGGTTTTAGGGCCCAGCTTATAATTATCTAGATAGGGGATCGGGTTTTGACTCACCTTTCGAGCTCGACGGGCATTTGATTTGTGTTATCCATTTTTGTTGTTGTTGTTGGCGAATCCTTTTCTCCTTATGATGCTATCTAAGCGGTTTATCAGATGATTTTGTGTTTTGTTTTCGCTTGATTTACATTTATCTTGCACTCCGCACAAATGCACACATAAATTAACATTAACCGATTGCGAATTTTATTTATTTTTTTTTGTATTTTTCTTATTAATTTGCCTGCCACAGAATGTGGCAAATTTGCAGATTGGACTGTGCGCAGGCGCAGCCTTTTGGCATTTGCTTTACCACATTTGTTTCTTATTCGCTTTTTGCCTTATGCTTAAGTAATTTATTTACTTTTTGTCGCTGCTTTTCTAATCGCGCACATAAATCAACTCACAACTACGACCAACAGCCAACTGGCAACTGGCAACAACTTGAGCCAATGCGTTTATGGTTTTACTTTTTGATATATGTATATACACTATATATTTTTTATTTCTTCTGTAGTTTTGATATTTAATTTGGTCTATTGCCAGTCGAATTGTGGCATGGGAAACTGGTTCATTCAGGCCGAATTACGTTTGTTGCTTGTTAGCTGTTAAGCTTAATTGTATATAAAAGTAATGCGATGATTGGTAACTTTGAATTTGAATGGTATCCGAAATCGGAGGATGTAAGAGGAAGGCGCGAGGGGGGAGCAAGCAATTTTGATTAACACGATAAAATAATTTCAGCATTGGTTGGCAACATTTTGATGGACTGCAATTAAATGCGAAATTATCGCACTGCGGGGCAATCGTGAAGACATTTTAGGACCATTTAAAATAATTGATGCACATTTTCCGCTTTTCCACACACACACACGCACACACCGACACACACATGAAGTGGTCACTTATTTCGGGTTGCTCGGCAATTTAATTCCTGGCAGGCTGCCGTTTTTAAGGTAGCCTGGCGCACCACGCACAGCAACAGCACCAAAAACAAAGCAAACAGCTACCGATTCTTTTGGCCAGATAAGCGGCAAACACACGCGTGGGCGGCAGTGAGGGAGCCTACAAGGGGCTGCAGTTTTTTTATTTTTGTACTTTTTTCGCTAGTTGCGCGCAACACGCACGCACATGCACAACAAGAAACGACGGCGAATACGAAACGCGATCAACTCTTTTGCCGCCAAATTCGTCTGTCTCGCTTGACACCAATACACAGACTGAGCGAACGATCCTCGCTCGTATTCGCATGCACGAAGCGGCGACGCGACGCGATCGCTCGCCTCTCTCTCTTTCTCTCTCTCTCTCGCTGGCCCCAAATGTCGACGCCAACTCCAAAAAGAAACAAAAACAACAGCAACCAAATGCAACTCCAACAGCCGACTGTGCTCAATATGCGCTCTCTCGTTGGCTCTCGTGCTGAGCAACAAATACTGGTTTCGGCTGAGAGCAAATACTGGGCACGCTTGGCTCAGTGTTTCCAGCCGACTGCGGCTGCATGTAATTGTCATTGTAATTGTAATTCTTGCAGCGCGCCCTCACTTCGTTTGTGGTCAGTCAAGCACTGTCCAAGCCCGTCCTCCATCTCGCTCCCTCGCGTGTCCCTTTTTGTTAGATTCGTTTGTATTGCTTGACAAGTTTTTCTTTGTTTCGTGTTCGCTCTGTGACTGGAATTTAAAGTGGGTTCGCTGACGCCCTCTCCTCTCGCTCCCCTGTCCAACTGCTGCTGCTGCTGCAGCAACAGGCAGAAGTTGCAGCAGGTGCATCTGAAGGCGCAGGCGCTTTTAAAACAAATGCAACAAATGCCACAAATGCTTCAAGGGACAGACCATTATCTGATGGGTCTGATCTGAAGTAACCCGAAACTCGTTTCTACCCCAGCTGACCTCAACTTACATAGCTAATCCTAATGCTCCAGACTACTTAGTGATTCAATTAGATGCATCTCGAATGACAACATCGACTAGGTTCCGATGTCCATTGAATATATATATTGTTGGTCAGGGCGATCAACTTTTCGCCAGCTTAAGATCTTTACTCAAATATCGAGCCCAGACGGTTCAAGTAACAGTCTGAAAAATAATATATCGAGAATATGTTTCTTCTCTTCGCTCTCGATGGTTCCCCTCTTTGTTGATCATATTTAAATATTAAGTAAATATTTTTCGACTGCATTACCTTTTCGCTTTGTTTGAATATTGAGCTTACCTTTATTTACCTTATTACCTTATGTTTTCTTTAATTTTTGGGTCGCACGTAAGCCCATCGAGTCGAAAAATTTCTTTTGTTTTCATTGCTTATGTTTATTTTTAGCTTGACATAAGCAGAGACTTCAAATGTCGGCTATAATCCCGTCACACAAACCATGTAATTTGATTAAAATGAAAACAGATTTGCAAAGGGGAAACAATCAATTGAAAACCTATTATATATGGGAACACTCAGCCAACTAGTAGTCATATTTATTTCCGAGATTCCAAGATGAAGTTCCAACTGCTGTTAATAACACTTCTAGGTCTGTACTTACTGTTATGACTAATCCATATAGTAATACACTTGAGTCTCTTCTTAATAGCGCATGTAGTTCTGCCAGAAGTAAGTCCTATAAACTGCAAAATAACCTTAAAGCCAATGGTTATTTGCGTCTTTTATGGCTGTTATTTGAACATAGATCAAAAGGATGTCGAGCTACTGAACTGTGAACGTGCAGAGAGGGGATTACACCGTAAGATTCCTAGAATATTCCACTTTCGACTAAAACTAACTCTCTTAATCTTCATAGTGGTGGAATTCGTCGCGGAGGGAGAATGCAAAAGCGATTTAATGCCAAAGTGTGAGGCATTCGATTTTAAATAAGATTCGGGAATATTAATTGCGATTTATTAAAGTGCTTAGAAGTTATGATCATATAATTGAAGATTAAGAATGAATGATGTGCATTATTGTCCTTAGCCTAGAACTTGACAATGTGACCCGTGAAATAGACAGCATGCTGATCGCGAATGATGAACACAAACGGATGATCGGCCACAAAAGTCTTCGGGTCCAATGGCAGCGACATGGGAACGCCAGCAGCATCTAAAGGGCGAAAGAAGGTAATGGTGGGCATTATGCGAGAGAATTGGATGAACTTACAGCTGATGCCGGCTGCCTCGCAGCCAATCTCATTGACATCGATGAAGGTCTTGTGCTGCAACTTGGTGATCCGGGTGCCAATCGGCGACTTGTGGAAGATGTTGCTGAAGTCAGCTGCCGCCGAGAACATGGCATTGATGCCCAACTACAAAGAAGATCTTGTGCTTTAGACTCCCCCGAAACCCAGTGAATTAAGTTGGCTCACCTTATTGAGAGTGGGCTTCAGATCAGTGTCGAACTCGAACTTGAACTTGGGCAAATAGACGGCGACACTCTGCCACTGCCAGCGCTCCTCGAGCAGCTTGAAGTCGACGCCCTTGAGCTGCTGCTCCAGCTGCTGGAGGCCACTGCGCTTGTTGGGCAGAATGAACCACATGGTCATGTTGATGTTCTCGAAGAACAACTCAATCGCCTTGGCATCCAGCTCCGGATAGTCGGCATAATAGTACCAATTGTCGGCGAACATTGTGGGCACCTGAACGGCCTTGTCCTCGCTCAGCCAGAAGTCGCGATCCTTGGTGTCGTCGTCGTTGAAGGGACGGGCCCAGCGGGCCTTGAAGTAGATGGCGTTGATGAGGGCCACGTTAGTGTCGGGCTCCAGCTTGTCTACGACATGGTCGATCTTGTCCTGCGTCTTCCGCTTAACCCAGTCGTTGATGCGCTGCACCGCCTGCGACTCCTGCTCAAAGTTCATGCCCTCCACCTCGGAGTCGAAGTACTTCTCGGCCACTTCGCGGAAATGAGGCGCCACCTGGAGGTTCTCGCGTGTGTAAACCTTGTTGGCGATCTCCAGCACCGTCTTCGACTTGATGTACGAGTGCAGCAGACGATGGTAGCTCTCGGCCAGGCCGTCTTTGCTCTCCTGGGCCGAGGCATGCAACGTCTTCTGCAACTCGGCCGCCGTCTTGCCCTCTGCCCCGTAGTAGGCGAGGCCCAAGGCCAGCTGCACGGACACGGGCGAGATGATCACGTTCTCATCCTGACGATCGGTGGCCAGGGTCTGAAAGAGTTCGGTGGCAAACAAGTTGCGCTCCTTGATGGTGTTTGCCACACAGAGCAGTGGCAGTAACAGCAACAGAGCTGCAAGCCCCAAGCATCATTAGTCACAAGCGCTGCAGGGAATAGAATTGGAGGCGATGGGATAATCAACTTACGGCTCAGCCAGTGGTGGTAGTTCATTGCGCCTGCGTTGACACCTTGAGACTAAAAGTGAAAAGGCTGCAGAAGCTGTCATTTATAGCTGCGCCAGGAATCGGGCGACAGAATCACGACGCGGCAGCGCATGCGCTTTGCATTTCAAGCAGCTCCGCACAACACACAAGCGAATGAAACGGAATGGAACGAAAAAAGAAAAGAAACAGTGGAGAAGAAAGAAAGGTTGGGCTGTGTGGAAGCAGCAGGAATCTGGCGCTGCTTCTGGGCGGTTCTCGTTCTGGGTGTGCGAAATACTGGGAACACTTTCTCTCTCGCTCACCGTTTTGCCTTCTGCACTTGTCTGCCATTGCTGTCTCGCTCGCACTGCGTGCCGCTGCTGTTGGAAGGGCTCGACGTCAATTGAAGCTGCGCACAGTGTGATCGATGCTCAAAACTCCAACTGTAATTCTGCGTTTTATGCGTCGATTTTAATGAGGCTATTTTGGTATTTGTTTAGATAATGCATCCATAAACAATGCACAACATAATATCAGCGCAGCAAAACAAACAGACGGTTTCGTAAATTGTTTATGGACTGACCCCCAACTCAACACACACACACACACACACACACACACACACGCACACCGTTCCAATTAAATGCAACACGCACACATAAATTTCTGGGTAACTGAAAACGCAGCAGGGCCAAGCACTCGTTCGCTCGCTCTCTCGCTCACTCCCTCTCTTGCTCTCTCTCTCTCTTGCGCTTCGCGCATTTTGAAGGAGAAGGGGCCAGGGGCAGGGGCGGGGGAAGGGACTCAAAGTCCCGAAATTTGTTATTTATGCAGAGTTTGTGTGAAATGCTAATAAATTTTAATGGAATTTTAAAAACATGCTTTATGGCCTGGTTCGCGGCCTGCTGCGAGACGACTGCATAAATATAAATCTTGACCAGGCCAACTAACTTGGCCAACATCGTCCGCCTTTCTACAGCGACTCGCGATAGCATAAATTGACTTGGCTACCGTATGAATGATTTGTTATTAATTGTGGGCGAAGGCGTCGCCTTGTTCCTCACTTTTCGACTTTCTACGAGTCGATAAACCAGATTCCAAATTAGTCAGAGCCTTATATAACCACATGTGCGTGTGTGTGTGTGTGTGTGTGTGTGTGTGTGTCCTGGCAACGACCGAAGCTGCCAAAGCGTTGACCGTTCTGATTGAATGATTTCACTGATCGAGACAAAACATGTTAAAGATCGTGATCGCTGTGGCTGCCAGGCAAAGGCTACGGCTACGGCTAAGGCTAAGGCTTTGACTATGTCCATGGCCATGGCTCACACTGCGTTGCTGTGGCTAAGCGGCAGCCTGTTGTCTTTATAGATACACAGCACGGCAGCCAGCAAAAGTTAAGGAAAAAAACACAAAAAAACGGAATGCCGATAAAAGAGTTTTGCGACTGGACACAAGGCACAAGTTGATGCAGCAGGTCGACACGAGACAGGAGACAACAGGCAACAGGCAACACAAAACAGGCAACAGGCAACGGGCAGCGAGCAACGGTCGAGGGGAGACTTGGGGGGCTAATGCTGTGGCGTTGGCTTGAGCTGCATGCAACAGCAGCAAAATGCTGCTGATAAAAATAACTTGCCACAAAACTTCTTCTTTTGAGCCGTGCGGAAAAGCACAAGAATGATGAGCCAGCAACAGCACCACAGCAAAAGCAACAACAGCAACAGCAACACGAATTATGTGATCGTTCCAGCATCTCTCATGGATGGAAGCATCTCTCGGTGCACACAGAGAGTGTGGGTTTGCCTGCGTGCAAGTAACCCAAAACCAGTTGATGATAGAGCAAAAAAAATATAAATAAAAATAAAAAAGTGAAGAGGAAAACGAAGGCTGTAGAAAACAAAGGCCCCCAAAGTGAAAGAAACCGAGCCCAAAAACAAAACAATGGCAGCAATCGCTCTGCCTCCCCCTCTTCCCCACACTGTCGCCCTTTTTCTTGTTCTCTTAGCACAAACAATAAATTTTCACATAACTACATAAACAAAATAATTGCAATTTGCATAGCAACCACGATCAACAACAATCAACCATCAAGATCAGCTTCAGCTCAGCTTCCCCATTGCGTGAGTTCAGCTCAGCGTTTAGAATTATCATTGTCCTAGTTGGCAGAGTGCTTTGGGGGAAAACTGCTTTTCACTTAGCCACAAAGTTGGTCCAAACAATTAAAATGTTGCTGATGAAGAAAGTTGTACCAGCCAAATACACTAAAAAGACATTGTCATCATTTAAACAGTGAACTGTAACTGTTTAATGCCACTTTGCATAGACAACTTACACTAAATAGCGCCAATAGCGTGGCTAGACATTTAATCGGGGGAAAGATTGAAACTAAGTCATTTATTATCAAGAAAATTTAAATGCTTCCCACATAGGTTAATTATTAATAATAAACAGTTTACATAAACACTGTAATATTCACTTAACAGATTAAGGTAGTTTATTAAATAACAGTTTAAATGCAAAACTCAAATTAATGTTTTTCTTCTTGTTAACATTGTTAACTATATAAACTATTATATTAATCATATAAAAAAATGTAAAAACATTTCAGTTAGAAAAGAACTTGTTCAACTTTACAATATATTAATTATGAATATTAGGCTTTAAATTAATGTAACATTATAAAGCAAAGAACAGACAGATAGGCAGACTGACATGGCTTGGCACTGATCAAGAATATATATATTTTATGAGGTCGGAGATGCCTGCTGCCTGTTACATACATTTTCTGTCGGTACTAAAAAAAACAATCATAAGCTTTAAACGAATGTAACATAATAAGGGAAAAAAACACAATATAAAATAAAAAAGTCACTTATTACTGCTCTAGAGCAATATTTCAACTTTCTAAAATAGATATATATTCAATAATCAACCGTTTACATGGTCATAAAGTTGTAAACTCCTCTTGACAGTTTTAAATGGATATTAACAAGCATAAAACATTGAGTTATTCATTAACAACTTTTGTAGCTAATAAAATGAAGTCATACAAATAATTTACAATCTAAACAATATTTTATTTCTTCAATCTGTGATTTCCTGTTGAGATAAAATTGTCGCCATGCAACAGAGGCAATCTTGTTGTTATCATGGCAAATTTGACTCCTGGCTATATCTTTAACTAATATTGCTTAGTATGCTTGTGGTTAGAGACAACTGTAAATTGGCAGTCACAAACTTTCATGGCGGCTGTTAGACAAGTGCAAGTTGTGTGTGTATAATTAGCCAATTGCAGTGGCTGCAATGCTGCAATCTAATCGACAGTTTGGCCAGCACTTTGCAGTGAAAACAAGGCAGAAAACTTTCATTCAATTTCAACATCAATATCGATATCGACGACAGTCAATACGACGACGACGACAACAGCAACAACAGCAACAACGACAACAACGACAACGACAACAAATCAAGCAAATGGAGTTTTATGCAAAACCAAAAGTCGCCACGCTTCACGAGGCGGCGACAAACATGGGACCGAGAGACACTCAACTCAACTCAACCACTTGACTTGACCAGAGGAGAGGACCGAGCCCAGACCAAAGTCGCTGACAAGCGCAACAGCAACAAGAGCAACAGCAACAACAACAACTGAACGACAACGCGGATGACACAAACGACACGTCAATCTTACCCGCTGCCCACATGCGGCATGCAACATGGAACAGGATTTTCCAATTCGAGCCGTTGCCGCGACAAATTAAGCTGGAAAAATGCAAGTACAACTGCAACAACAGCAACAAGTCGAGCCACATTATGCGAATTTAGAACTCGTTGTAGTTCTCGTTAATTAGCACTAAAATAAGTGAGACCGGAGACCCTTGAAGAGTGCGTTGCATGCAACAAGTTGGCTTGCATTTGTTTTGATCTGGCTCTTGCAATGCGATCCTTTCAGTTTCTACGAAATCGGCAACATCTTTAGGAGAGTCAAATAAGGCGACAAGGCTGACGCAACATCTTGTTAATGTCCGTTAAGGCAGCTGACAGACGCCCAATCAATTGATAGCTCCATGTTGTGCATCCCAAGTGGGCTTCAAAGGTTCATAGAACCCAAAAAAAAAAACAGAAGAGCAGAACAACAACACGCAGTGGATCGATCAATTTAGCGAATTTAACTCGTCTTTTGGGCAGCCTTCAATCGATTTGATTTTGAGCGTCCATCGATTGATTTGTGTCGCAATCTGCAGTGAAAACAGTCCGTCATAAAATGTCAATTAGCCGATCGAAATCAGCGTATGCGCTATTTTACTTCAATTTATGGCCAATGGCAAATTTCCAATGGAATCAATGTCCCACAGCAATAGTCAAACAAAGACTGAAACTCAAAGCCACAATCCACAATGACAAGATCAAGATGCTGCGCCTACTTTGTGTGGTACTTTATGTAACGATCAGCCGTTCAAACATTTTCCGTTCCCGCTTTTGCATTGCAAATGAAAATGTTGCAGCTATAGCTGCTTGCTGCTTGCTGCTTGCAACAACAATGGCACACGCGATCATCTTCCTCCAGCTGGCCAACAAACGATGCCGTCTCCTCATGGCAATGAGGTAGGTGCTGCTCCCTGGAATTCCTCCTCACGGCTCTTTCCCTGCGTATGCTAATTTTCATGTCAAAACATCGATCAGCGCTTCAAGAATCCGCCAGAGCAAAAACGTGATGGCCAGACTGAGATAGAATGATGGACCCGCATCAAACTGCTCCACACGGTTTTTGTCATCTCTATTTAGGAAGGCGCCCGAAAGTAGGCGCCACTTTTTGTGCGCGACAGGCAATTTGGAAGCCGCTCAACTCGCGCCTAAATTGAACTGTCAGTTTTAGTTTCCTTCTTTTTTGGGTTGCCTCCCCCTAGCGGGTAATTTATTGACGTATTGGCACTGCTTTCGCACGGATTTGAAAACGATTTTAGAACGGTTTTAGGCCGGCGTGTGAACGCCAACAGCAGGCCAGGCAACGTTGACTGTCTCCTGCCCCCACTACTCCACACTTAATATGCAAATAGAACGAAACAAAAGCCCATGGTGCACATGTGTGTTGTTAAAGCGGATTTCCACAACTCGCGTTATTTTCCACTTTCTTTTTTTTACGAGCATCGCAGTTTGGGGCGTGTGGGGAGCGGAAATTTATTGTGTGACACGCCTCCGAAAATAGTTTTAGAGAGTGCGTTTTATGACGCCGCCTCTGGTGGAATGTGTTAATGTGCGAGATTCGGATGGCGACTTTTTGCCAGCGCGACACGCGGAAATTTAAGTTCAAGCGGCCGCCTAAAAGTATGCAACGCCAGCTGGCTTGGCACTTGGGGGCGTGGCTCTCTCTCTCACGCAAAGTTAACAATTGCAAAGTGTAAAATGTGTTAAGCCAACTGAAATGGGGGAAAAACGAAAGCTGAACCCATCTGGCCTCCTCCTCCCTCTGGTCCTGCACTTGAAGCTTAGCAACTTTTGTTGCTGCCCTGCGACTTAGTTTTGCTTTGATGGATGTAAAGCCCCATTGTGTTGTGTGAGTGTGTGCGTGTGTGTGTTGGCAAGCATGTGTGAGCGTGTGTCTGTGTTTTCTTGTTGGATTTATTTGTGGCAACACAAAGATTTTTTAATGGCATCTTTTGTAGCTATTTTTTATACCACTCAAAAAAAAAAGAAGAAAATAAGAAAAGCCATTTCATAAGAACTCATGTGTGTGTGTGTGTGGGTGTGTTGATGTGTGCCTGGGTTGAGCACTTGATATGGGTGCAGACAAGGGTGGAAGGGTGGCTGGTGGGAGGAGAACTCTTTTAAGCACAAATAAACTTGCCACATTGTTGCCCTTTCATTCTGTCGCCACCCCGCTGGCATCTCGGCAATTTGAGAACCTCCGGGAATCGCAAGTGCGAGGAGTGCGCACTCAAGCAAGGTGTTTGCCTGTTAAATTATATAACAATGCAATGAACTGTAAAATACGCAGCTAAGTGCTGCTGCTTAGTGCGCAGCTCTCGTCTCAAATGGAGACGCTGTCAAAGCCGCCACTGCAAAATGCCATAAATGGACACAACTCACACACTCAGGAGGCGAAAACTGAAGAGGGTGGCTGTCACAAAGCCATTATATGGCTTAATTATGATGCAGGTAAAAAGTGCTGAGAAACTGTTAAGAAACGGATAAGAAAAGCTAAAGTTGCGAAAATTTTTTTGGACTCCAATTTTAGCCACAAATTAAATCAGTTAATATCACTTTTGAAAATTAAAGATAATACAATTGAACTTAACAAAAACATAAATCGTATTGAAATTGGCTCTTCTATTTTCTACATATTCTACATATTCTACATATTCTTCTTCTAATTTTATATATAAAAAAATAGGATATTACTTATATTCTGTAATGCAAATTAATTTTTTATAACGCGTTGTCATTTAATTTTTAAAATAAATAATACCATATACGGCTTAATAAAATGTATCAGGGAAGATAATACAATTTGTGTGTTATTCCACTTTCATAATTCAATCTTTATATAAATTTAGTTCCAATAATATTTTAATTAACAATGTTGTATCTTTCATATTCTATATTCGTATTTCATCCTGTTTATTTGAGTTACAAAATATATATTGAACAGCTTAAGGGCTATTACTTATTGTGAATGATATCATTTGTCTTCCGTTGATGGATCGCTGAGTATGTCAGCATTTGCCACTAATGTCAAGGTCGACCACTCCTCAAAGCCAAACACGCTCCCGCAACATAGAAGAGAATTCTCCAAACACACGCCACAAAATTGTGTTAAATAATGAAAAACTAAATTTCACATTTAGATAAAAGAAAATGTGAAAATTATGCAGAGCTTGCGCCTAATTAATAAAACAAACAGCAGAGCAAACACACACTTACGCACAAAAGTACGCGTACGTGGGTTTTAAATGTAGGCTAAATATGAATTACCGAGAAAATAGTGCGCAGTTAATTAAAACATAATGAGCATTTAACATGCACCCAGCTGGAGCCTAAAAATCAATTAAAGCATAGCCGACTTTCGGGCTGCGTGTGCAAATGCGTTTGGTGGTTGCCACAAAAAATAACTTACTCTCAGATACTTTGTGGTAAATGCTTTAATGTGTGATGGGGACAGAAGCAGTCGCAATTTAAATTCAAATCGAAATGGAATGACTTTACTTAGATCTACTTATGTGGGAGATACTTATGAGGGGGACCATGCTCTGGGGACGCCCAATTGTCCCCCTCGAACTCTGTGGCAAACACCCTCCTTAATTTAAAGATTACTTTTCCGCTGCTTGCGCTGCTCTCCTGCTCCTGTTTGCGTTCAATTGTTTTTATCAGTTTACATTTAAAAACAAAACAGTAACAAAACAAAAAAAGAAAGAATACGACAAACAAATAAAAGCCATGATGCTTTTTTTTGTGCGAACGCTCGCAGAGATTTAGCTGTGATTTAGCCAGCAATCGCTGGAAAACACATAAACTTTTTGCCTCTTTGCGTTCGTTTTATTGGCATTGCTTTTAGGGGTATCCCCAAAAGTGTGGAGCGAGAAGATGCCGGGCTTTGTTTGTATTTGTTTTTGCTTCGATTTGTTTCAGCAGGGGATTGGAAAGCAGCTTAGACTGAGGCAAGTGCAAAGCCTTCAATATAATTGAAACTTTGCTCATTAAATGTTTTCAATGGAATCGCATTGAAAGCCTTGCCTATAAAAAGGGTAGATTTAAAATGTGGTTTGACGGCCGGGTCTAATAACTTGAGAGTAGAAGAAACAAATCGATTGATTAATGTTGCATCTACTTACGCATATTTTGCAACCTTTAAAGTGTGTGTTGAAAGCAATTTCCCCTGCTGTCCCATGATATTTTTGCATGCCAGCGACAGGCTACAGAAGTTGGGCTGCCATTACTCATCTTGGATATTTGTCTATGGGTTGCCAAGTAAGACGTTTGCATTACACGGCTACGTCTGCAGTCATGAAATATAATGAATGATGTCAGGATCTGGAGATTGTCAGAAACACATGCGTCTGTCTGAGGTGCACATGAGTCTGCCATGAGTCGAGCATAACTGTCAATTTGGCGTTTGGAGCAGTCAGCGCCCTTAAAAGTAGACAATGATAATGATTGTTGTGCTGCAGAAAACTTCCCTCTAACTGTCGCTGTCGCTGTCTCTGTAACTGTTACAGTTACCGTTACACGCTACGCTTCTCCGAGCATCTGACGGATGAGACAATTTGTCATTCAATGCAGACGCGACACGGCACAAGCTCAATTCAACATTGCTGCCACTTGCCGACAAAGGCAACCAACTAGTAGAAGAAGGCAAAAAAGGCGCCCTCTTGTGCCTCATGTGTGGCAAGCATCATTGATTGGGCCTGCACACTGTGCGCAGCTGCTGCAGAAAAGTAATAATAATGCCCAAGCAGCAACTACAACAACAGTAATAAAACTCAAGTGCGGAAATGCAAATAGCTGCGAGACGTCTTTGGCTTTAAAGCGGCTTTAATAACTGCCCAAATAGCTGGAGGCGAAAGGCGCAGTCCCAGGATGGTCACAAAAGCGATTATATCGCAGAGCGAGCCCTGAATAATTATAAAATTCACGAGCACAACAAAACGCACACACACACATGCATGCACACGCACGACATTCATGAAAATGTATAAAAATGTAATGGCATTTAAGTGGCCGTTGGCGTCGCTTTTTGCTTTGCTTCTCTCACTTTTTGTTTGCTGCTGCGAATAGCAAGGCGCAATTAATATTATGGCGTGGCACCAAAAGTTGATGTGCCACCTCAGACCACTTGCAACACTTGTGAGCGCGAGGGACGAGGGAGCGAGGGAGACGGGCGCGTGGGGCATGCCACAATGCCGACGGCGCGGCAGGAAGCACTTAGCGTCGCAACATGCGATATGAAAAATTGTGCTGCCTGTATTTTTGGGAGGGAGCACAGCCATTGAACTTGTAAAGCCCTGCAAACAAGGCACAAAATAAAATGGAGCATAAATAAAAAATACTAAAAATTCATAAGTGCTTGCCATAATTCATGACCTGCTGCCCTGTCCAATTACCGTGTCCACGAAATTGCCCTTGTTCGGGGCACTAAATTTGTTATCAGACGTCGCGTTTATCAGAGCTGCAACTGCCAGAAATATACTATATAGTGGCAAAGTCGGTGCATATGTCGGGAGTGAGTTGCGACATTCTAATTGAGCTAATTCCGCTGAATTGAAGTCGCGAGCGCTGCGAGTTTCAAGCTTATGCAAATAAATATGGCAAACGTACGTGACCAAGTGCGTAATATGCAAAATGTTGAGCTCCAGCAGCTCGAACAGCAGCCAAGTCATCATTACGCTGTGCGAATTTCAAATGAATGTCAGCCAAAGGACACCGAGTCCTTGTGAGACAAGGCAAACAGTCAGCCAGAGACAACGCGAATGGCAGCCATGTAAGCGACAACATTTGAATTCCTAAGCAGACAAACGAAGCGCCCACACGCACATCCTTTACTCGCAGGCACTCCTCTCTACCTCTCTACCTCTCTACCTCTCTTCCCTCCCTCTCTCTCTCTATCTGCCTTTTTGTCTGGCAAAAGTAAAAGTTTTCATTTAATTTCACAATTTATTTTAATTTGCAGCAAGTGAATGACGCTGCTGTCGTTCAATTAGTGCGAACGTAAAGGCTGCTAAAAATAATATGGCATACAATTAGGCGAAGCATTCGCAAAGTATATTTGCGTGTGTGTGTGTGTGTCCAGTGTTGACGCTTGACGACAATTCCCCAGCTGAGCATGCATCATGGCAGTGGCAGTGGCAGTGGCAATGCAAAAGTCTCGCTACGCATGGCAACACGGTGCGTATGATTGATGCGGATGTGGCACTGCGGTGTGCCGAGCAGACGACGCAAATGTAATTTGTGCGACTCTTTGGGGAACCGACTTTGACTGATGAACTTTGCATAGTTGTGGCCCACAACTTAAAGCCACTTAAAGCCAACTTATACCGAAGCAGACCGATTCGGCTGAGACAGCCGAGTCAGCGCATCGATCTTCATTTCGGTGCGCATGGAATTCAATCAAGTTTTTCCATTTGCCAGCAAATTGAAAACATATGTTCCACACACACACACACACGCACACACAGCATTTGCTGGGACAAGTTAAAACAAACGCCGCCATAAAACAAACATACTTCATGCCCAAGAAACAGAAACAGGAACAGGAACTGAAACAGGCGGCAGCAAACACGGAAAGAAAAGCTACTTAAAAATGTTGCACACGTACAGCCAATTGTGAGTTGGGCCAAAGAAAAGCAGCCCCAAGACACACACACACACAGCACACACACACGCATAGTCAACAACTTTGCCGACAACGTTGCGAAATTCCCCAGAGCCTGGGAGTCCGAGACAGCCAGGCAATGGCAACTTCATCAGTCGCTTTGTTATGGCCTTGGAGTCATCACCAAACTGCGGATGATCATCACAATGATGATGATGATGAGGAGTCTCATCAGCAGCAACATGTCTAAGGCGTTTGCCGTCCCTCCAATCATTCACACACACGCTCAGTTGCCGTCGCCCAAGTACTACTAAATTTCACGCAATCACGACTACAAACACCATGGACCACATGCAGTTGTTGTTGTTGTTGTTGTTGTTTTTGTTGTGCTTGTGTCGTCGACTGCCTAATAAAATATTTAGTTGGTGCTCATTGACAAGTTTGCAGACACTGACAAGGTCCTTGGCTCACAGCGGCTTCTGTGGTCTCTTTATGCTCGTGTCTGACATTTGTGGCAGGTGTCGCTCACTCGCTTAGCCTAATCATTTACATGCTGCCAAGATTTCCTCTTTTACGGCCGCACATCAATTCTATTAAACGCACATCAAATGCTCGCGACTCCAAAATGCAAAACCAATATTTAAAATGCCATCAAATCAAACAAAGTGCAACAATGTGTGAGTGCGGGTCAAATGATATGCCCCGCCGTTGGGGGCACAAATATTTGGGATACGTTGGGGGAATGGCCGGGGGAAGCGGGGTTTCGCATAAACAACGTTTAATATCTCATCAAGTGTTACGCTTTACGACTACTTAAAAACACATAAAAAATGCCAAACAAAATCAACGATGAAAGCCATAAATTCTTGTGAATAGAAATGAAAAGCCACTGAGCGTTGTTCGGGCCAGAAAAACGAAAGCAACTGTAAAAGCGAAACGGAAAACCCAGCGACAGCGACAGCGACAGCAGCAACAACCACATTCCACAACCCACCCAGCGAACAGATTTAATGATGCAGCATGATTTGCGCATAAAAAAAGAATGGCACAGACAGGACCAGCATCGGTATGAGCATCAGGACCAGGATCAAGCAGGACTTCGCCACTGACTGAGTTTGAGACTGACAGCAACTGGTAACGGGTAGCTGGGCGCTGTCTTGCTTTGATAAACTGCACTTTCCCACACAACCAACGACACACAGATACACACTCACGCTCACACTCACATTCACACTCACTCTGTCGTTTTAGTTGCACATAAAATGTTAAAGGCATTTATATAGAAGGCAGCATCAACTGCTTGCCAAACGAAAGTTATGAGCAAACGGGTGAATAAACCCTACGTGCACTCACAAATATTCAACAACACTGAGAGGAAAATGTTCTATCTTCTCTCTTATGTATATATAGATCTATTTATATAGAATGTTCATTCTGCTGACTGACTGACAGACTCACTTCCTATTAGGCCGCAGTCCAAACGGAATACCTGAAAGGTTAAGGTTCAATAAAAAAGAACAGAAAAAACAGAATTTTCTAAAAGCAGACAAATTTACATTTTTCAGCTTGTTTCGAATTTCGAATTAATCTTTAATTGTGCATAATCAGTCATTTATTGGTTTCCTTTGCATTGAATTAAAATTGATACTGATACTACATAGAATATTCTTGACTCTCGCATTTACTGAACTTGAATTAAATAATTAAAGCGTAAATGAATGATAAAAGTGAATATTCTTTATCTCTATAAGATTTGTTAATTAAACACAATTGAATTAGGTTAGCTATATTAAATCCTCTGTGAATATAAAATAAAAACTTGTCAAAGCAATTGGTTTTCTATTAACAATCCATGTAGCATTCACCAAATATTCGCCAGTGGGAAAGGCATGGGGCAAAAGATCGTATTTCAGGTAAAATCCATCAACGATTATGTGGCCCTAATTAATCAAAAAGTGAAAATATTGTATATAGACAACGTCGACAAAATATAAAGTTAAAAGATATACTTACAGTGTAGGGACAGGAATGGTTAAAGTTCGAAAAATCTTTAAATGACTTGAACATAAGCATTGCAAATGGATTATACGATTTTCTGAGGAATCGGCAAACATCTATATCTGCTTTCAGTATCCATGGCTTAAATCCGTTGGCTTTTTTAAATGTCTCAATTTTAGTTTTGACTTCATTCGCACTAATTAAGAGTGTTGCATTGTAAAATAATTTCGTCACATTACGACTTACAGCTTTCAGACGACACACGTTTATAATATTCCGAGTTTGATCGAGATTTTTACATACAACGTTCGAAAATTTGAATTCGACAGCCTCCTGTTTAGTAATAATATTAGATTAATTGCAAATTACAAACTTACTTCAGTTACATAGCAAATCAGTTGATAGGTTGTCCAATTACAGAATACAGCGAGAATAAAAGAAGATATCCGCATGGTGAGTATCTACGAAATGAGCTTCACGCATATCGCTTGATTTCGTTTATTCATAATTAAACCTCTGACAAAACTGTGATGCTATCAGTAAGGTTTGGATGCGGTCAATTTACCAAGTATGCGATATATCTCAAACTGGATTATTTAATACCATGACCACTAATGAAGCTATTTAAGTCTTAAAAATTGTAGCTCTTCTCCATTAAAATACAATATGAAGTACATTATGACAGACAACTTTTAAGCGTTCGTGTACATACATTTCTTAATGAGAGGAATAGTAAATGAATATTCTTTCATACCATCTTTTATTTATTTATAGAGTTGTCTTAATAATAATAAAATTGTAAGCTAGACTTTTCTTTGCTTATATATATAGGCCTTAAGAATTTTATACCATCAACTCGGTTTCTTTGTTAGGCGCAGCATGTTTTGAATGTGAATTTATTTTAAATTTCATTCTTGATTTTTTTTAAATAGTTTTTCAAATAACTTTATCTAAATAAATTAAAAATATCAAATAATCTGCATAGGACATCCACGAGTTCTGCCACCAAGTTTGGTGTCTGTAGCTCTCTGAGATCTTGGTGCTAAGTGTTAATCTATCTATATAAACGTGACAACTTGGTAAAGAACGTAACAATTTCTGAATTTTAATTTCCCAATATAGCTTGTTATAATTTATGTTCTGCAGATTTAATGGTTATTATATAATAGTTAAGTTATTTATTTTAAAGTTCTTAGTACGCATAAGATGTACATAATTTTGAAATTTGAAATCTATAATAAATCCTCTATGAACGTAAAGTAAAAACTCGTGACAACGGATAACTTCTTGTTAAAAATCCATGTAATATTCGTTAAATATTCACCAGTAGGAATTGTATGAGGCAAACTGCTCGATCTGAGGTAAAATCCATCAATGATTAGATATCCCTAGTAAAAAAGTTATAATGGATATCAAGTTTATTAAATTTAACATTTAGTTACTTACCGCCAAATAGGGACAGGAGTGATTGATGTTCGAAAACTCTTTGAACATATTAAATATTATTTTTGCAATTGGATTATACGAGCCTTTAAGAAACCGACACGCATCAATATCAGCATTAACTATCCAGGGCTTGTATCCGTTAGCCTTTTTAAGTGTTTGTAATTTAATTTGTACATCATTAATCCGATAGAAGTTTGTAGCATTATAGTTGAATGTCGATACATTTCGACTTACAGCTCTCAAACGACATTTGTTTATTTTAAAACGCGATTCATCATAACTTTTACAGACTGCATTTGTAAATTTGAACATAATTGTTTCCTGTAGAGAATCATAGAATTATAAATAATTTAATTTTCAAAACTTACTTCATTGCATTACATAGCATGACAGTTGAACAGCTATCCACACACAGAAAACTGTCAATAATATAGTAGGGATTTGCATGTTAAATAAAGAACTTTCAAAAGATATTATTTTAGAAAAAAATGGATTTCGTTTGTCTTCGTATAATACAAATTCAATCGGTGACTATACTTTAATGTATTCTATTATGTTTCGCGCCATAACTTTCATAGAAAAATATACAACAAATCTAGCATACTTTTAAGTATAAAACATTATAGTTAAAAACATTAAAGAGTAAATTTAGCGCGTAAACTGACGACCGAATGACCATCATAACAATAAATGAATACAAAATTCACTACTGAAATTTGATCATTATATATAAAATAATTAAAAACTGAAAATTAGACATTAACGTGTTAAATTGCGCTTAACGGCTATACAACACAACGAGGCGATATAGACATGTCCGCCTGTCAAGATCAAGATCTCAGAGACTATATATAATATCTCTATGAGCTTAGTGTCAGTATTGATTTGGATGAGTGAAGGGCATATAGTATCACCATGTGTATCATCATGTGTTAATGGAAAGTCTACTTGTGAAGAAGAGTGAGTGTGGTGAAGCATAAAAAGACAAAGGGAAAGCAAATTTGAACAATATTGAAGTGCATTTATTTTTGTGTAGACATTTCCAATTAAAAGCAAATCTGCAGCATCGCAATTCATTGAGTTGTAATAAAGCTTTGTATTTATCAGCAGGTACTGATTACTAATAGATTGACAAAATTGTACAACTACTGATCAGAATTGCCTGCTATATGCCCCATTACATGCAGTTGTGTTGGCTGTGTATATAAAGTAGAAACTACCGATGGTTATTTTGTTAACAATCCAGGTTGCATTCACTAAATATTAGCCAGCGAAAAGGCATGGGCAAAAGATCATTTTCAAGGTAAAATCCACCAATTGATCCTAATTAATCAAAAAGTTTAAATATTGCAGATACAAAACATCGACATGAGTTTCACTTAATCTCTTAATATATTTATTTGGGTGATTCGGGGTACCGTCGACTACACGTAATCGATTTAAGTGCAATTTGTTGTGTTCAGTTACTTAGCCAATCATTTGTACAATAAACAGCGAGTATAAGAAGATATCAGAATTATGAAATGGGCTTCAAACATATCGATAGATTTTATATATTCATAATGAATGCTCGTGACAAAATTCCGATGGTATTAGTTTTGTTGTATTGCGGTTAAATCTCAAATTCGGTTGGTTAATACCATGACCACTAAAGGAACAGTTTAAAATACGAGGTATTACGTTTTTAATCTTTTTCTAGTTGGTCTTTGAATAAAATGTTTTGATTATAACACACAAAATACACTATTTTTGTATTATTATTGATAAAAAATGATACTCATGCATGACGATGTGACATGAGTGTCCGTTCAAAATGTTCACTTTATAAATTGTGCAGACTTTTATTTAATGCTTTAGTTTACAAGTCCTCCATAAAATTGAAATATATTTTAGTTATAAACTGTGGCTTTTTATCAAAAAACCATGTCATGGAAAGCAAATAATCGCCGGATGGTATGGTATGCGGCAAAGACTTCCATCTGAGGTAAAATCCATCGACTATTTGTGGACCCTGATAATAGTAATTGTATTATATTTAGTATTAATCGTAGCTGTATGAAAATACTCTGTACCAATACAAATTTGAATAACGATTTTAAGATAATTGTATCTTTTTAGTTGAACTAATCAGTTAGTTATAAAGTATTAAATCGTTTAAATATTTACTACAGTATATCGGTACAGTGTATTAATAGCGCTTAATACTTGCCACATAAGGGCAGGAGTGGTTAAAGTTTGTAAACTCTTTAAAGAGATTGAAAACAACTTTAGCAAAGGGATTATACTCGTTCTTGATAAACCGACACACATCAAGATGGAGATTGAAGAGCCATGGCTTGTATCCATTAGCCTTTTTAAACATTTGATATTGAACTCCAATATGATTGGCAGGATGCAAAACTGTGCCATTAATGTTCAATGTATTTACTGTACGATTCACTGCTTTCAGCCGACAATAGTGTATGACGAACCAAGATTTATTGTAACTGTCGCAGACCGCATTCGTGAACTTAAATACAATTGCATCCTGTGAAAAAGATATTGATTAGTTCAAAACTTGGTTAACAAACTTACCGATTGTCTTACATTACAGGTCAGCCAGAAAGCTAACCAAATATGAAGCACTCCTAAAGTAATGAGAGTGGTACGCATTGCGACTGTTTGCGAATAATTTGTGTGTATTTGATGCAAGTCTATATATCATATTTAAGAATGTAAATTTTGAACATTAAAAGCTTTTTCTGCTTCAATAAACCCTATTTTGTAGAATTGAAGCACTTTATTTATATTAACCTGAACGTTGAACTACACTGAAAAATATCAAAAGTAAGGTGTTATTCGGGATGAATTCAATTTACTTTATTATCATAATTTGAAACCTGTATATTGCATTATTACAACAAATCCTCAGTGAATGTGAAGTAGAAACTCGTCAAGGCAAGTAGCTTCTTATTTATAGTCCATGTCAAATTCGCTAAATAATCACCAGTTGGAATTGCATGTGGTAAATGGTTCGATTTGAGGTAAAATCCATCGAGTATTATGTAACCCTAATAAAATTGTTACAATGATCAACTAAGTCATGAGTCTTTCAAAAAGTAAAATTATTTAGCATATAAAATAAATGGCTTACTTACATCAGTGTAAGGACAGGTGTGATTGATGTTGGAAAATTCTCGAAACAGATTAAATAATACTTTCGCAAATGTATTGTAGGGCCTCTTAAGAAATCGACATACATCAATCTCAACATCCACTACCCAAGGTTTATATCCGCTCGCTCTTTTGAGCATTTGCGTTTTTAGTAGGACATTATCAATACTTTTTAGGATTGTACCATTTAAATAGGCAGCCGATACGTTCCGACTTACAGCTCGCAAACGACATTGGTTAAAAAAAAACCGGGATTCATCATAACTCTTGCAAACCACATTCGTTAATTTGAATAGAATTGCTTCCTGTAGAGAATCATCAAATTATAAAAGAAATATTCTATTAATAACTTACTTTACTGTACAGAACGTGGCAGTTGATTTATCCACATATAAAAAACTATTATAATAATAATAGTGGCTCGCATAGTCAGCAATTTTGAGTGAACTTTATGATGGTATAATGTAAAGTAAAAATTGTTTTCGCTTGACTTTGTATTCTAATTTTATCTAAGACTAAATTTTCTTTTATTGAAATTTTAGATGCAATCATCAATCAACAACAACAAATAAATAACAAATATGGGGTCACCAATAAGTACAATTATTTGCACATTAATTTTAGCAATAACTGCTCAAAAATATGTTACTAATACAATCGATATATATCTGTATGTATAAAGTAATAAAAATTAAAAACTAGAAAATACGATCTAGTTCTGAATGCTAATCTTCCAGATACCCTTTACATATTAGTCGTGTAAGCTTCCATGGTAGAAACCTAGTCTGACCCTATTATTAATGATTCTTACGATTCATTCAGATTGTTGTTATTTGGGTTGAATGGAAAACAAATGTAGCTTAAATTTAACATAAAGGACTATAAAAATAATATAATTGTGTATGGTTGGGAACATCGTCTACAGAAAAATTTGTTTAAAATATATTTTGTTCTGTGAGTTGGATTTTGGCCAAAATCACAGCATATAGATTGTTAATCAAATTACAAATCATTACACTAAGAACTTCTTAAGTTATATAACATTTTTTTCCATTTTCTTGATTTTCGTATATTGTGAGCGAAGGGAGAGTGGCATCCAAAATTGAATATAAAATTGGTCAGCGTAATGAATGCAGGAATAAATGAACTTTATAAAGTCGGATACATCTCATTCTGCGTCTTACATACATTCGATATTTGCACAAAACTATGATACCCTTTTTCCCCAAAACAGTAGCATTAAATAGCCAAATTAAGTGTAAAAATTAATGCCCTATGGCAGTGAAAAGAGTCGCTTCTTAGAGGGCGCCTACGTAATTTTCTTAAAATTATTGCGAAGAAATGAGTTTTATAGGTGCTGCCGTTTAGGGGGTGTATATACATTATTTGTAACACAGATATTGGCCGAGATTTGGTTATTCGTTGTCATTCTCACATTTTGCACACTTACCTGTAGATTTTCTTTTTATTTATGGTGAAGATAAAAATTGCCTATTATAGAATTTAATATGTGTATTAAAATTTAAATTTAAATTTGAAAAAAACGAGCACGCACATTTATTGGGTATTTTTTTATTTTATCATTCTGTTGTAGTCGTAGTGCATGACTGCAACAATTTGCTTGCAACAATTAATAAGCAAAACTTACTATCAACAAAATAATCAATAGCCTTTCAAGTAGATTAAATGTTCAATGATAAGTATAAAGTGTAGGAATTACTGCAACTCCCAAAAATTGATCAACTGGAAAACACCCTGAACATTAATTGGTATTCTTCATGGAATCAAATGATTAAAAACTATCTATAAAACGTATTTTTAATACATAACTCCAAAGCAATCAGTATAGGAACCCGAGATCTTAGATGTATAATATCTAATAAATTCAATTCATTAACAACTCTTCACGCAGGTAGTCGAGGGTATATGCTGAATTTCGGCATATTGAATGAAACCTAACCTATCCTACGTATATTTAATAAACTCGTGTTGCATTGCATCAGCCAAACCACTATCAGCTGCTTGATAACATTATAATCGTCCCTATACCAATGTGTAGTAAAATACTGTTCTCTCTCTTTCATTTTCATTTCACGCGTGTGAAGAGCTCAACTGCTTGAGGGCAACCAATCGGAACAGCGAGTGTTAATTGCTTGATATCAAGTTTGTTTTTGCTATTAAAACTTTAGAAATACTCTATCATACCAATTTTAAAAATATCTGTTTGAAAAACATTAATATTTTGATTTACATTTGCAACGATTTAATGAAAGCCTTCCACATTTAGCAACTTTTGTCAAAAATCCTATTTGTGTTATTACCATACGTAAGAGTATTAAGTCATCGGCATTGTGCTTGGCGTTCATGTAAACAAACAGAATGCCCCAAACAGTTTTCTTGCTTATTAGGATCTCAGTGTCATGATGTTTGGACTAAAAAACAGTGTCACGTCACAAGACTGTCGGTTCAACTTGTATCTATCGCTACTTAATCGCTTATTGTATATGTCAGCCATATTTTGTTTATATAAATACGTGCATTAGACCCAGCAGCTAGTTAAAATTAAAAGTTGAGGAAGTCAGTAGGTTCTCCGAAGCCACACGATGAGTACTGTTGTTTTCTTGGGGTTGTTGGGACTGCTTGTTTTGCTATACAAGTGGTCGACTGCTGGTTCCAGTGAATTTAAAAAACGCGGTCTGCCATTTGAGAAACCCTGGCCAATTATCGGTAATAATTTGGACGTTCTTCTTGAAAGAGGATCGTTCAACAAAGTTATATCCGAATTCTATGCACGCACACGGCAACAGTGAGTATTCATGTTTTGTCCTTTCTATTTATTTTATCGTCTCTACATATTTTCAATCATCGCAGTAAGCTTGTCGGATTCTTCAACTTTCTGTCTCCGATGATTTTACTTAATGATCCGGAGGTTATCAAGAAAATAACCATCAAGGATTTCGAGTACTTTCCCAATCACCAGGGGATATTTCCCCCAAAGGAACGTCTTGTCAATGATATGTTAAGCGGTTTAAAAGATCAACGATGGAAGCATATGCGAAATACTTTGTCGCCTTCGTTTACTGCTGCCAAAATGCGCACCATGTTCAGCCTGATGAACGAATGCTTCGCTGAATGCATGGAACATCTGGACAAACAATCAAAGACTAGTGAGAAGACTGGTGAAGGCTTTGAAATTAACATGAAGGATTCTTGCAATCGACTATCGAATGACTTAATCGCAACCACTGCCTTCGGTCTGCAGGTGAACTCCTTCAAGTCGCCCAATAATGAATTCTTTGAGATCGGTAAATCATTAATATTTTTGAGGGGCAAGGAGCTTTACAAATTCATGTTCACAAACGTTTTCCCTAAAATCTCCGATGTAAGGATGTAAATGTTCTTAAGTAAGTTCAATCATAATGTGTTGATGTTTTTTTTCAGTTGCTCCGCTTCACAATATTTGACAAAAGGAAGACAAACTATTTCATACGCTTGGTAGTCGATGCCATGAAGTACCGCGAAGAGAACAAAATTGTCAGACCAGATATGATCCAAATGCTGATGGAAACCAAGAAAGAATCGACCCAAAACTGGACAGACGATGAAATTGTGGCTCAGTGCTTTACATTCTTCTTTGCGGCCTTTGAAAATAATGCTGGCGTTATTTGCACAACAGCTTATGAGCTGCTGCTAAACCCGGATATTCAACAGCGACTTTATGAAGAGATCCTGGAAACGCAAGAGGAACTGCAAGGGAAACCCTTGAGCTATGATGTCATAATGAAGATGAAATACATGGACATGGTGTTGTCAGAGTCCCTAAGGAAATGGGCTCTGGCACCTGTCACAGATCGTGTGTGCTCCAAGGATTACACTCTGCGCAATGACGACGGATCCGTACTGTTTCAGTTCAAGAAAGGTGATCAAATATTTGTGCCAATTGCTGGTATTCAATTGGATGATCGATACTTCCCCAACCCCCACAAGTTTGATCCTGAACGCTTTAGCGATGAAAACAAAGACAAAATTGTGCCTTACACATATATTCCCTTTGGCACGGGACCACGCATTTGCATTGGTGAGTTCTTGATTAAATATTTAAAAAATGTAAATATATTTTTTAACAAATTCTTTATGCAGGCAATCGGTATGCTTTAATGACTGCCAAAGCTATGCTCTATAATTTGGTGCTAAAGTACAAGATCGAGAGATCATCTAAGACCGTCAAAGATCTGTTGAAGGAGGCGGCTGGCTTTCAACTGATTCCCAAGAATGGTTACTGGGTTCGTCTGGTGCCTCGGAAATGAGAAAATTTAAGCTATTTGTATACGTTTATTTGTAAAAATATGTTGCATGCATTAAAAAATAAAAAAGTTTTAAAAAATATATATATATATATTTTTATTATACCAATCTACCCCTAGGCCATTGACAAATTGCCATTACTATTCGGTTGGTTAAAAAATCATATAATGGTTGACAAAATGATATGATTCTAGATTAGCACCACTGTACAACATATGTTTATATGCCTCATTCTACAATAAAGTTGCTTTCATAACTGAACTTGTATATTTTTTTATTTTTATTTGTAAGTCAAGGCAAACTGTAAATATACATAGGCTAACCAAATGTAAAATTATATATATATTTTGGGATTAGGAAAATGCTATTGAAATGCAGAGGATAGTAGGACACCTTCAATATTGCTATCAATAAAATTATATTTGTCGAATGTATTTTAACTAACTAAATGATAAGTGTAGTACTTCTCGGTATGATCGACTAGAAGATACCCAAGACTTGAATTGAGGTTTCTGATGATCATGTTGATAATAACAATAATAAATTCGAAGGATTTTGTTCGCTGACGTATTCGATCCGACATAAGTACTATTTTAATCAGGAAGATCCCGTTTTGGTAAACTGAAATTATGAATTCACTACTAAAGTTCGTTTCACGTCATGACTATAGGAATTTTTTTTTGCTACCAATAAATTCTAAGTAATAAAAATGAACATACACTCAACATGGTGGATATGTGATTCCAATTAGTAACTAATTACATATTCTCACCAAAAAACATATTTTTGTTCACCCGAGTTAAAAGAGGTTTTAATTAACATGTTCTTCAGTTGACAATCATATTAAAATGGTTTATTATACACAACTTCCTCCGTTATTGCATGATGCAATGATCTACTACATCGTATCGATTTCTACTAAGCAATCGATTCTCAAGACTATATGCAGTAGAACCTTAAGTCTTGCCTACCCAACATTATTCAGCAATATTGTGCATGAAAGGTTTTACCTTTATCTATCGACACATTTTCTGATAGTAAACAAATTTGTACGTATATTTTGACTATAAAAGCAAGCACGCTTGCCGTCCAAAATTCAGTTCGAGGAGAATCTTGCAACCGTTAACATTTAATAAAATGGTTCTACTAACATTACTGGCAGTGGTGGGACTTTTGCTTGTGCTTTACAAGTTGATAACCCTAAAACACAATGAATTCGAAAAGCGAGGACTTCCATATGAAAAACCCTTGCCAGTTGTTGGTAATAACCTGGATATTGTACTGGAAAAGGGCTCTTTTCAGAAGGTCCTAGCTGAGTTCTATGCCCGCAATCGGCAACAGTACGTACAGTGTTGAACCCTCGCGAAGCATTTATAATATTTATAAATTTATTCCACTTTTAGCAAGCTAGCTGGCTTCTTTAACTTTTTTACACCGATTATTCTTTTGATTGATCCTGAAATTATAAAGAAAATTACCGTCAAGGAGTTCGATACATTTGCCAATCACCAAACGATTTTCCCAGCAAAGGAACGCCTGGTGCACGACATGATGAGTTCACTAACGGATCAGAAATGGAAAAGTATGAGGAACACTCTTTCCCCCTCATTTACCGCATCCAAGATGCGGGCCATGTTTGGCCTGATGAACGAGTGCTTTGCTGAGTTCATGGAGCACCTGGATCTGAAGGGCAAGGAAACTGGAAAACCTGGCGGAGGCTTCGAGCTGGAGATGAAGGAGTTGTGCAATCGAATGTCCAACGATTTAATTGCCACGACAGCCTTCGGGCTGAAGGTCAACTCCTACAAATCCCCCAACAATGACTTTTATAAAATTGGTAGTTCGATCGTCTTCCTAAGAGGTTTGCCTTTCTACAAGTTCATGTTGGCAAATTCGTTGCCCTGGTTGGCTAACGTAAGCATGATTTTAGAGAAATTATTTGCAAAATATTCACTTTCATTGTACAAAATTATCTATCCCAGTTGCTGCGTCTTACGGTTCTACCCACAAAGAGCGTTGATTTTTTCACAAAGCTGGTAGTCGACGCTATGAAGTATCGCAAAGAAAACAATATCGTCAGACCGGATATGATTCAAATGCTTATGGAAACCCAGAAGGAATCAGCGAAAACGTTTACTGAGGATGAGATTGTGGCCCAGTGCTTCACATTTTTCTTTGCGGCCTTCGAAAACAATTCTGGCGTCGTTTGCACCACAGCCTATGAGTTGCTCCAGAACCCGGATGTGCAGCAGAAACTCTACGAGGAGGTTAAAGAAACCCATGATGCCCTGAATGGAGAGCAGCTCAGCTACGATGTTGTCATGAAAATGAAGTACATGGACATGGTATTATCAGAATCGCTAAGAAAGTGGTCTCTGGCTCCGATTACGGATCGCATCTGCTCCAAGGATTATACTCTTCGGGATGACGACGGTTCCACAGTGTTTCAGTTCAAGAAAGGTGATCGTATATTTGTGCCTATCGCTGGTATTCAAATGGATGATCAATACTTCCCTAATCCGCACAAATTCGATCCCGAACGCTTCAGCGAAGAAAACAAAAGCAAAATTGTACCTTATACTTATATTCCCTTTGGTGCCGGACCACGAATTTGCATTGGTGAGTTTTTACAAACCAGTTTTTTAATATGTAAAAAAGATTATTAATTTTTTTTAATTGCGATGCAGGCAATCGTTACGCCTTAATGACAGCAAAGTCGATCCTTTTTTATTTGGTGCTGAAATACAAAATCGAGCGATCTCCCCAGACATCAAGGGATCTGTTGACGGATTCGGTCGGTTTCTTGTTAGGAGCCAAGAATGGTTACTGGGTTCATCTTGTCCCCAGATAAAGTGGACACAAAAGTTGTTGGAAATATTTGTGAAAATGTCTGCGGCAGTAAAGAAAGACATATCATATATACTTGGTCAGTGAGGAGTCTGATCAAGATATTTATATGAAGCAAATACTGAAATTCAACTGCCAAGCGATTGCCTCCTTGGACACCCGAGGAGCAATAGAAGTCTGGTAATGGTTTATATTGTATAAAACAAAATATGTAATTGGTGGATAAGGTTAAATCAGAAATAAATGCATTGATAAAACAATCATACAATACTTTAATTTTATATTCATCACTTAAAGAGCTGCAAATTGTTTCATGTGTCGTATGCAGACATTAAATTTGATCTTGACATGAGGCTTTAATTTAGTTGTTTCCTCTCTGCAATCAACTCGAATTGTCTGCTGGCGACACACGACAAAAGCAGTTTGTGAATTTCTAAATTCGAAATGTGCCAGTCAAAGTCTGGTAAGCGGTGGCAATCAAGTAACCCAACGAAGCAGTCAAGTAACCGTCCATCTCTCCACGACCAAAACAAACCGACTAAATATTTAATTACACACATTTTGCTACAACGCTCGGGGCTAATTTGCTGTTTAACTGTTTACGTTTACCAACTCCAACTTTGTATTGAGTTTGTCTTTGTGCTATTGCCTATTCATAGCAAGTTCGAGTTGTATTCCATGTCGTCTATCGGTCAATATGCTAAAATATTCAAACCGTAAATATTGAGCGGTTTCTTGGCGGTTTCAAGTTTTATTTGTTTTGCTTGGCAGAAGTTTATGTCATAGTTTTAGAGTGAATACGCGTATACATAAAAAGCACAACTTAAGCCAAAGTTCTCAGAGATTACATCAGCGTGAAAATCAAAAGAAAGGCCAACTGGTATCAGACTAGACGAATGTCATATTCAAACTCTACTTCAATTAATCATATGAATAGAACACGATCTCCCACTTGCATCATGATCAATGACCTTATATGAAACTCATTCACTTCTGAGCTCTATTATTTAATTTAAAGTACTCAGCACTCAGCATTAAATGATGATCCCCAAAAGTTGACTATAATGTGGTAGCTACCCAAGTTCTCTAATCTATAGCATATTACTATCAAATTTCGGTAATCACACAAATGCCAATACCCCATTCAAAGTAAGCCACTGCCTTTAAAAAACTGACCTATCGTAATTTAATTTAAAAAACTGGTAGAGCATTTCATCAGCCATTCCTTTTATCAGTCGCTAGCACAATACTATCGAACAGTAAACTTCTTGTTGTTTGTTATCGTTAACCTCTTTTGTCTGGAGTACCACTTGAATTCAGAGTAAAAATATAATATTTCAGTACTTATATCAAGCTATTAACAATTCCTAATTGCGAAGTTATAAAATAATCTTTGATTTATACATGCTTAACATAATTAAGACTAAGAACTAATTGCAAGACGGTCAAATATTTCAGTGCAATATATTTAATAAAGAATTGAGTTTTTATTTATTTAACCCAGCACTTGGCAAAATTGCATCATGCCAATGCCCTTAAAGAGCCTTTCCCGAAACGGTTACTGAGAAACGAGACCACAGCGTGATATACATTTGTATAAAAAAATTGCTGTTCATATATTTATATTTATATACTAATAGAATAACTACGTAATTTGATCAAGCTTTCAGTTGGGATCGCAGAGCGAATTTAAATGATGCTATTCAATTTTGTTTTGTCAACAGAGAAACATATGTGAGAAGCTCTCTCGCTCTCGACATCAACTTTACTAAATCCAGCAATTGATAAATTTGCAAGACCGACACATCAACGCTCTATAGTAAAACAAATAAATTATTTTCTTTGATTAAATGTTTTAAATGTCCAGATTTATTATCAAATAAAAGTACTTCAAGAGGTGCGTGAACTAGAGTCATGTGAAAAAAACAATTGTGAGTCATTTGTTGAAAATATTGATTGTTGTGTTTATTAATAAGTTTGCATACTCGAACATAATCTATGCACATGATCAAAATTTAATTTCGCTAAGCAAGGAAATTTCAAAATTATCTGCTGTAAAATGAAATAATTGTTTAACGCCAATTGGTATCAAAACATTTGAATACCCTTCACCATAGAGAAGTTTGACAACAATCCGTGAGTAATAATTCAAAGTCTTTAAGTTTTCTACAATATACATTTCAATTAAATTGATATGGATTGATTGATATCTGCTATAAAATTCCTATGCACTGATTCAGACACAATAGCAACGAATATTATCTGCCTTTGGAAGTGCGCAAAGAGTATAAGATAGTCGCAAATTTATAATTGAAAGCTTGAAAGCTCGATTAGAACAATATTTTGAGAGCATATTGTGAGAGTGCGTTCTATTGGTTGAATAAAAAAAACAATGTTTAACCAACAAAAAATCAACAGGTTTTTTTTGTTGCCTCGATCTTGAAACTAGGCAGTGTTTCAAGTGCGCACATTATCGCGACAAACTTTTAACGAATAGATAAAAGTATATAGCACATACATATATGTTTTAATCTACAGAGAGCCGACGTATAAAAGCCGGTTGATTCACTTGGTGAAATTCAGTTTATAGCGGGCATTCTAAAGAGAATCAGTGATTGTCCGTGTATTTTTCAAGGTCTTATTCAACTGAAATTGGCGAATATGGATCTGTTTTTCGTTTTAACCTTTGTGGGTCTGCTTTTGTTGTGGGCCTATAAGTGGATAACCGCCGATCATGACGAATTTGTGAAGCGTGGATTGCCATTTGAGAAGCCTCTACCGATCGTTGGCAATAACCTGGATATTGTGTTAGGCAGAAGCTCGTTTCAAAAGCTTATGGCCGAGTTCTATGCCCGCACACGGCAACAGTGAGTAAAGTTGGACTTATCTGGAGTGCTTAACAAACTATTTTTGAACACAGCAAGCTGGTTGGCCTCTTCAACTTTCGCACTCCAATGATTCAATTGAACGACCCAGAGATTATTAAGAAAATCACCGTCAAGGACTTCGATCACTTTCCGAATCATCAAGCGTTCTTTGTCACCAAGGAGCGTCTTGTCAACGACATGTTGAGCATAATGAAGGATCAACGCTGGAAGCACATGAGAAATACTTTGACTCCAGTCTTTACAGCTGCCAAGATGCGGACCATGTTCGGCCTGATGAACGAGAGTTTTGCCGAGTGCATGGATCATCTGGACCTGCAGGGATCAGCTAAAAAGTCTGGCGAGGGCTTTGAATTGGAGATGAAAGAAGTTTTTAACCGATTGTCCAATGATTTGATTGCCACAACTGCATTTGGGTTGAAGGTCAGCTCATACAAAACGCCCAACAACGAGTTCTTCAAGATTGGCCAATCTGTGGCCTTCTTCCGCGGCAAGGCAATCTACAAATTCCTGCTGTCCAATACATTGCCACAAGTCTTCAAGGTAAACTGTTTGCAATGGGTTTCAAATGCTTAGTTTGATTAATTTTAAACTCTTTCTGATAGCTACTGGGATTCAGTATCTTCGATACAACCAAGACAGACTATTTCATGCGGCTCGTTGTCGATGCCATGAAGCAGCGGGAGGAAAACAACATTGTGCGGCCAGACATGATCCAGTTGCTGATGGAGGCCAAGAAGGACTCGACGGAGAACTGGACTGACGAAGAGCTGGTTGCCCAATGCTTCATCTTCTTCTTTGCCGCATTTGAGAACAACGCCAGCCTCATTTGTACAACATCTTACGAGTTGCTTCTCAATCCTGATGTGCAGCAGCGACTCTACGAAGAGGTCAAGGAGGTCCACGAAGAACTGAAGGGTCAACCGCTGAGCTATGATGCTGTCATGAAGATGAAATACATGGACATGGTTGTGTCGGAGTCTCTGAGAAAGTGGACACTTGCAGCGGCCACGGATCGCGTGTGCTCCAAGGACTACACCCTCAAGGATGACGACGACAAAGTCATCTTTGAGTTCAAGGAAGGCGACCGCATTAATATCCCTATTGGAGGTCTCCACTGGGATGATCGTTTCTTCCCGAATCCAGAAAAATTCGACCCCGAGCGTTTCAGCGATGAGAACAAGGACAATCTGGTGCCTTACTCGTATCTGCCTTTCGGCGCAGGACCTCGCAATTGCATCGGTAAGTCCTCATTAAGGCTGTAAGTAGTAAACAATTATTAATTCCACTTTTCGATGCAGGTAATCGTTATGCTCTAATGCAGGCCAAGGCCATGATTTACAATCTGTTGCTGAAATACAAAATCGAACGCTCCCCCAAGACAGTCAAGGACCTGATGAGCGACACTCGTGGCTTCCAGCTGACTCCCCAGAGTGGTTACTGGGTACACTTGGTGCGCAGATAATGCCCAACCGAAATAAATAAAGTTTGTGTTGATGTTTACGTTAAAATACACATATATGTATATATATTTTATTTTTGATTATGTTTCCATATACACTGACTTTAATTTTAATGATAAACTTAGAGGATAGTCGAAACGATAAACGTAAATTACAAGTACACTATAAGTCATCATATGTATGCGTTCCATGCATCGCTAAACATCGTAAACACGTATTTGTAATAGGCTTAAGCAAAACTTTCCACACAAAGTCTTATTTTTAGTGCTGTGTCGTCGAGCAATAAATTTTCTGTGAATTTTTATTACAAAACTTTCAAAAATTCTTGACACATTCCTTTATATAACTCTTTCACTTTCACGCTTGGCGAAAGCTCCAAGTTACATAAATGCGAAAAAACAAAAGAACACAACAAACAAAAAGAAACCGCAAACAATCCGAAAAGATAGATACCTTTATTCCCCATTGTAATATGCTTGTATGTGTATAGAATTGTATATGTGTGTTATATATATATTTATCTATGTAAATTGCAACTGGGCGACAGTTTTGGAAGTTCCTTCTCTGTATATGTTATTTAAAAGTTATTGCACATTTGCGATGCGAAGACTTTCGCTCTCTTTTTCGATTCGTTGGTTTCTTAATGATTTCTTGGACATTTACAAATTCTTTTGTTGGCAGTTTGCTGTCGTTTCATTATTTAATTTGTTTATCAATTCGTTTGTTGTTTTCTTCGATTTATTGTTCGTTGATTGCGTTTCATGTTTTTGCATTTGCATTTGCTTTTCGTTAAAAAGTGGCAGATTCTTGGCTTAACAACTACAATACTTAATCATTTAATATATGTATAATCAGAATGTATAGTATATAAATTTCCATATTGTATGTAAATGCATCATTGATATATGTTTTTGCTTTGTACAAAGTTCTGGCAGAATACTCCCCACCTCATATGTTGAAATACTTGTGACTTACGACATTCGACCCAAGTCGAAAACAGTTAAAAAGTGGCCGAAGGAATATGTATATAATGTACAGGACACGCTATAGTTATAGTTGTGCTTACCCCCAAATGTCATGCTCTATAATACATCATACTCGATATGTGTTTATTTACATTACTCGATCGATTCGTTCTCTCTAGACGTTGTACAATCGCTGGCCGTTGCCAGCACGCGATTTGCCGAGCCCAAAGAAGTTCCAGACACGCCTCAGGCAACCGGGTTTCTTTTCGGGCAGCAGGCTGAGACTCTGCTCCTCCAGAATGGTGTCCAGGATGTAGTAGCTGCTGAGATTCAGCGGCGGAGGCGGCAGCATGGGAGGTGGTCATGATATGGTGCAGTTCTTGCTCTCGTGCATAATTGCCGGCATCCCAGACGGAGCCCCCAATCCGCAGCCAGCTCCGGCGCCCAGCATGCTGGGATCACTGGCCTGGGCCTGTTTCTTCTTGCGCTCGTAGGCGAGGGCATCGTTGGGCACATAGGCGACCCGCACGCCTCCGTAGTGCTTGCGGGCCGGCAGCCTGTAGACGTAGTCGTCCATGTCGCTGGAGGAGCTCGAGGAGCAGGTGGAACAGATGCTGGCCACATCACAGTTGTCCAGATTGTTCAGCAGATTCAGGGCACCGCTGCCCGCCTGCGTCTGGGCGTTATGCAGCCGCAGATTCGTCTGATTGATCTGCATCTCCGAGGAGCTGCGCGACTGATTGCGACGCCGGCGACGACGTCGAGCGTTCGAGTTGTCCGTGTAGCTCTTGGACCGCGACATGGTGTCCTGCACGCTGTGGAAGCGCACTTCCTTCAGTGGGGGTCGATTGTCCAGCTGCTCCTGCAGATGCTGCTGCTGATCCTGGTCGTCGGGATCGTCGTTGCAGTTGCTGCGATTGCTGCGATGCTTGGCGGCAAACAGCTGCTCGTAGCCATCGTGGGGCAGCTCCTGCTCCCGCACCGACTCGTTGTCCAGTTCCAGTTCATTGGCCAGCTCCTGAGTACTCTGCGTCATGTCCGAATTGCTGGGCGAGTTGAGATTGATCTTGTCTATGCTCTGGTAGCTATGCGAGTCCTCCGCCTTCGACAGCAGCATGTCTGGCATCGACGACGTCAGCTGAGCGTCCCCAAAGATCGACTTGTCGCCCGCGCAGATGTTGTCCAGACTTATGCCCAGCTCGGTGAGGTCAATGGGCGGCGGATGCGCGGGGCGTGGCATGCCGGGCACCCCGCCTCCCAGCAGCAGATCTGCCACACCCGCTGCCTCCATGCGCTTCCGCTCCTGCCGCTCCAGCAAATCCCCCGCGCTGCCAGCCCCCATTTTGCCTCCATGCCCCGCCGCATACCCATGTCCATGGCTCCCATGACTGCCATGACTGCCATGATTGGCCTTGCCCCCCGCGCCACGCCCCGTCGAGTCTGCCGTGCGCCTGGGCGAGCGAGCTATCTGGCTGGAAGTGGAGGCGCGATGCGTGGGTCGCAGCTGCGGCCCTGAGCTGGTGTCCGACGGCGTTGGCGGCTCCCCCTTGCTGCAGGCTATGGAGCAGTAGATGGTGCCGCGGCGTGGCAGGAAGGGGCGGCCCAGCAGCGAGCAGCGACACGTGCAGCACGAGAAGCACTGATCCGTCGCATGCCAGTGCTGGCCGTCGTGACTCATCTGCCCCTGATCGACGCCTATGACCTCGCCGCAGTAGTCGCAGTACTCGGCGAACATGGTGTCGAAGCAGCCCAGGCAGTAGGGCTTCCCGTCCCGCATGATGTAGCGCTGGCCGCCCAGCTGATGCTCGCACTCCTGGCAGGCGAAGTGCTTCATGTGCCAGGTACGACCTTCGGCCTCCGTGCACTCATCCGAGAAGATGATCTGTGTGCGGCAAGAGCAAACAATGCAATGCAATTAACAAATATATTCAAGGCAAATTATAATAACTAAAAGGTTCATATATAAACATGTGTATATTTAACGAGCACACATTGAGAACTTCATTTTTCAGTACAGAGAATAAAAACGATGAAAATTCAAGAATAAAATATTGAATCTAAGAATATATTTATAAATAATGACTGTAATAATTGTAATTAGAAAATTACTTAAAATATCTTTGATACAAAATTAGAGTAAGGATAATAAAAATTTATAAACAATATTATTTAACGAGTATGTTTTAAAAACTTAACAGCCATGAAACAATAATTATAAATAATATTAAATCAGCCATCAATCAGCCTTATTTGTGACAATAACTCAAGCGACAAAAAACGAACTTTACAGGAGAATTATTGCGTTGAAATAAACTGTAACGGTAACGTTTATTTCGCAAATATATCTAACAAAACGTTGCAAGCGTATGGGTAAAATAATAAATTTGAGAATTTACTTTATTTACCATTAAAAATTGGAGGTTTAAATTTGAAGCTATAATTACAAAAATATTTTAACAAAATATGTCATTTTAAAATTGAAATTCAGCTTTAATTCAAGAACAATTTTGTTTAAAACTGTAAAAACTGTAAACTCCAAAATGTAGCTTTTCTATTTGTCATATGTACTTAGTTGTTTACAGTGAACAGCAGCAAATATTGGAATTCAATTAATAATTATTGTAGGCATGAAATATATATTATTAAATATGTATACGAGGTGTGTTCAAAAAGTAAGGTGACTTTTAAAATTTCGCGGGCAACATATTTTCGATTATCGACTTTTTTGTTTTGTAATATTGGTACACTCTTCCCTAACATCTGTACCAAGTTTCAATGGAACATCCTCTTTTGTTTGGTTGTGAGAGGCGTAAAGTTACAAGTTATTTTGCGAGCTCGGCGATTTTTTGCTATCGAAAAATATGGATCAAAGGATTTGCATCAAACTTTGTGTAAAAAATAAAATTAAGTTCTCTGAAACACTTGAAATGTTGACAGTGGCATACGGTGAAACTGTTCTGAGTAAAAAAAATGTGTACAAGTGGTACAAACTCTTCCAAGATGGCCGGGAAGATGCCAATGACCAGCCTCGCTCTGGACGCCCAAGCACGTCAACAACTGATGAAAACGTTCAAGCAGTGACGAAAATTGTTTTGGAGAATCGTCGAATCACTATCAGAAAAGTTGCTAAAGATGTCGGTATATCGCTTGGCTCGTGCCATGAAATTTTTTCAAACGTTTTGGGTATGAGTCGTGTGTCAGCGAAGTTTGTTCCGAAATTGCTGAATTTTGACCAAAAGAACCGTCGCATGAGCATCGCTCAAGAGCTGTTGAATGACGTCAACGACGACCCAGATTTACTCAAAAGGGTCATAACTGGTGACGAATCATGGGTATATGGTTATGATATCGAAACCAAAGCCCAATCGTCCCAATGGACGGAGATTTGCAATGATTGAAGAGATAAAGACTGCATCGCTGCAAGAGCTCAAGGCTATACCGAAAAGTGCTTATGGGAAGTGCTTTGAGGATTGGAAAAACCGTTGGCATAAGTGTATTGTATCTGAGGGGGATTACTTTGAAGGGGACAACATAAATATTGATAAATAAATTAATAGTTTTTCTTGAAATTACAAAGTCACCTTACTTTTTGAACACACCTCGTATATTTCATTATTAAAAATTGATTATTTACTGATATATATTCATCGAGCTTTTGTTTGAAAATTAAGGTTGTAAAGAAGTTTTTTAATAACGTAAAACTTTTTATCTCTGCTTTAAGATTGAAATTCTGCAAGTTTTATTTTCGTTAAATTTGTAAACTTCGAAGTCTCGCTCTTGTTTGAATAACGTAATTATTTATTTAAGCATGTGGTTTGTTTGAAGAGAACTTACCTCATCGCATGCGGAGCAACGCGGCTTCTGGGTCTCGGCGTGATGGCGGCCACAGTAGAGATTGCCGTCGCGCTGGAAGTATATCAAGTCGACGAGGAGCTCCTTGCACACACTGCACACGAAGCAGCCGGGATGCCAGCACAACTGGGCGCCGAGTCGCTGGGCGAAGACCACAATGTCACCACCGGAGAGCTGCTCCTCGCACTGCCCAGCGACAAGTGGGGGAAAAAATGGGGAAACGAGAAGAAAGGTAGAAAGGCGTATAAATAACAGAAATATGCTAAAGTTGTACAGACGTCAGGCGATAGAAATCTGCAGCGTCTGCTTTGCTTGGCCAAAATATTTAAGCGGCTATAAATGCTAAATAACGGTAATAAAACGCTTAAGCCCCCCAAGCGAGGACATGGCAACCAGCACGAGAACAGTTCCCGTCTCACCGACGACTTTGCGGTTCTGCTTTTTCACAACGGAAATAATGCAAAAATAGCTGACGGCCATGAGGAGAGAGGCAAGGCGGGAGGCGAGGCGAGTGGGCCAAGTCCACCAAGTGCTCCCCAGAGAGTGCGAAATGGGAGACTTTAAACTGGCAGGCAAAATGAAAGCAAACGGAAAACGGCCGCAAGGAAAATGAAAATGGAAAATGGAGCTGCTCGTGTTGCTTGTGTTGTCACGGAGCTGAGCTCTGGCGGAAGCGCAGCTTTTAATGACTCAACCTCAACTCGTTAAAGCCAAAGGCATTCGCATAATGAACTCATTTACGTAAAGCATGGATCCTAATAGGGTCAACCAAACCCTAAAGACGTTTCAGCTAACAGGTATGTGTATATGAACGTATATATTTGCCGGCAAATCAACTCACATTCAGTCGCTTTTGGCTGCGTTTTATGAGCGGGGCCGAAGCAATTAGCGCAATTGCCTTGATTTATGAATGCTTTTGGCCCAAAAAAGTTTAACACATGCGACTCTAACTGGCAGCATTTTGTGGCCTGAACCTCCCCAACCTCAACCGCCACTTACGACTCCTGACAAAGCCTATGCCAATTTGCGCCATTTTAGCCCGAACTTCCGCCAGCAAAGTCGTTCGTCGTCGCGTCTTCGTCTTCTTCATTTGGCGCACGCAAATTACCCGAGCAGCGCCACAAAAGCCGCAAGACGCTGCAAGGACACGACGATGGCGTTGCCTGTGTGCAGCTTCTTAACTTTCCAGGCTATTAAACCTCAGTCTGGTGCTGCTCCAATGTCCCCCGCAATCAACATTTACTTTTGCAAGCCATTAAACATTGACAGCGAGTGCCCATCCCATCCCATCCCGCCTGCTACAGGGTTGATAATTTCCATGCCCCATGCCCCATGCCGTGTACTTTAAGTAGCTCCTAAGTTGGCCCACTGCATGCGTCGTTAATTGTTGCCAACTCCAGAATTTATCGCAGAAAAACCAAGTTGCCAGGAAGCGAGGCACTTTAATTAGGCTCAGCTACAGCTTCAGTGTCTGTCGCTCAAGCGACGCTAATGATGTATTTGGAATTGTTGCTCGTCCTGTTGTGGTTTACCATCCTCGCAAGGCTTTTCTTTTTTCTTGCTGTCGGTCAGCACTTTGCTGTGGTTATCCACACTCGCAGAGGACACAACTTTTGTCAGGAAAAGCGGTTTAAGTAGTTTCTGTGGCGACGACGCGTCGTTGCAAGTGCAAAAGTTTTGCAGCATTGATTGCAACCGCTCCGACTGCGCAAAATGTGTCCACTTAAAAGGACATTTTTCACAGCTGTGCTAAATGTCATGGGCATCACAAACAATCGCTGCTCATTTATCTTATCAATCCAATTAATCCCAGTCGCCGGCGCAATCAGTTGACGACCCCGAACACGGTTCGACCTGCAGACTGCAGACAATTATGCTATTGACAAATTGACGCTGCTTGCCACGCGGAGGCGCCACCTGACGCCCTCCTTGGTGCCTGGTGCCTGGTGCCTGGCGCCTGATGCCTGGTCGTTGTTAACCCATTTCGTGTGTGCCTTAATCCAACTTTTGCCAACTTCCCTGCAGACAAGCAAGACAATTTCCTGCCCAGCCGAGTCATACTTTTCACCCATCCCCCGTGTATTACAGTGCTCACTGTACAGTGGCTCAAATTATTAATGGCACTCGTTATCGTGCCCTTTTCAGTACATAAACTTTTCGCTTAACAGGCACAGACACAGCGAACTGGAGGACGGAGGACCAAGGACGAAGGACGAAGGACGAAGGAGTGAATCCAGTCTCTACCTTTTTTGGTTCGACAACTTTTTGCTTATTTCTTATTATTTTCGTTCTTTTTTTGGGCACATCCTGGAAGGAGATACATACATATATTTTTATAAGGGCTGAGAGCTGGCTGGCTTTCTAATAATTATTTTGTATTCCATCGTTGGCAGGACGACCTTTAGTGTCACATCCTTGTCAAGCTCTGAGCTGTCACATCCGCTCTGACCATGCTTCAAATCTGTTGACTCCATTGTTGTTCGTGTGGAAAATCGGACTTGGCCAAATCAGTTCGCAGTTGGCCCTGACTTTCCGACTGTTTGACGCACGATTCATTCACGGTTGACTGAATATGAGTGCTTCGCTCTGCCAGCATCATTCAGGATCATTGAGCGTTTTCATAAATTTCCCTTAAGTATAATTTCTGCCTCACTGTTTTCAGGGCAACCTTTGCTTTGTTCGCATTTTAGCGTCCGTTTAGCAGCTCGGTTATGGTCTGTGAATTTGAAGCAGCAAACTCGATGGCTTCGCTCTGGTTTGTCAATCTCTTGGAGGCTTGAAATGCGATTTGGCTTATCAGAGATTTCATGAATAATGCATGAATTCGACAACATTCATGACTCAAATGTGCATATCCTAATTCAATTAAATGCCGAATTCGAAAGGAAAACTCTATTTCCATATCTTCGATTGGCGATTGCCGCAATTTGGGGCACGAGATTAGTTTGAGTAGCGATCATTTATCAAGCGCCAAGATAATTTCGGTATCTTGAAACCAGTCTCAGTCGACGTTATCTAATTTTTTATGGGGCTTGCCAATGTTTAATCAATGTTTAGTCGATTGGCTACTGAAATAGTGAACACCTGTTGCTCATTAGCGAACCGATTGATTTACTATGAAACTATGTTATTGCCAGCATGGGATAAAATGAGATTTTCGTTGCACCAGACAGAGAGACTAGCCAGTTAATGGCACTTTCTGCGGCAAACTTTCGGCCATTAATAATGGAATACTTTGGCCAAGTTAACCCCTGCAATCATTGATCAAACACATGAACTCAAATATTTACCTGCACTTTGACATTCAACATGAGCGCCGTACAAAACTTATTGCCAAACTTCACACGGTCTGCGTTTAATGAACTCGAGTTCTGGCCATAAAAGTCGGTGTGGCAAGCGTAATAAATGCAACTTTCGTGCCAATTTGGGCTGTCCGCAAAGCCAAAGCAAACGGAATCACTGAAAACTTGGCCGCAACTTTAATGCAGCTAACACCTCGCAGAGTTGTCTTGGCCAACATGGGGCAAAACGCCCACGCACGTATCAAGTCGAAGATGCCGCAGCATGGACGTTGCATGTACTCGTACTTGCGGCACGTTGCAGCCAGCGCTGCGTGGCAGCATGCGGCATAAACTTTTTAATAAGTTTTACGAGTGGCGAATGTGAACACAATAAAATCAAGCTGCACAACTATCTGTGGCAGGCAGACAGCGAGACGGCCAGACAGCCAGTCTCCAGGATGCAGTGTCAGTTCCAGTTCAACTTGAAGCGGGAGTTGATGTTGCAGTTGAAGTTGAAGTTGCTTGCCCAGCACGCACCAGACGAGACGCTTGCCCAGTCTGGGCCAGGACTCGAGACTGCCAGCTAATAACAATGCAAATTTCTGCGAGGACAATCGAAGGGAGATGGCAAGTTGAAAGAGTCTGCCTGCCACTGCCACTGCCACTGTGTGGCAGCTACTATTTTATGCTAGTACTAGCGATGTGCTTTAGTGCCATTTCACTGCGTTGCACAGTTTTCTCGATGTGAACATTCACTTTTCGCCCTCGCTCAGACAAAAACATCAACTTGCAACAGTCGGAGTCAGAGTCGCAGCCTTTGTGTTGCAAGCGGGCAAAGTTGCTGCAATTGTTTTTGCAACAACGTTTTTCATTTTCTTGCAGCACTTTGCCGTTTGCTAAAAGTGTACTTAATGAAATCTTTTTGTCATCTTTTATTTGAAATGCTGCCAACTTGCGACGTGCCTCCAGTGCTTGCCTCTTGCCCCGCCACCTGCTAGCTGCTTCGCTTATTGTTTCTGTCAGGCGCCATTGTCAATTCCTTTTCTGTTTTTTTGGCAGCCACCCACGTATAATACATACACATATATATAGTACATATATAAGTTATAAAGGGATTTCTGCAACCTGGCCCCGGACCTGTCAAACTTTGTGCAAAACTTTTGCCTGGCCTGGTGAAAATATGAAATCGAAACTCGCCATCTTGGGGGCGGGGCAACGTCTTTTGTTGCGCATAATAAAATGCAAATTCTGTGCTCACAATTAAGACGGAATGCTTGGAGTACTTACCCCCTTGCAGGGCCTTTCATCGGACAGCAGCCGCACCGCTCCGCGTCCCAGAGCCTCGCGCTTCCTTTGGGCCGAGAAGATGCGCAGCTCCTTGCGCTCCTCGTCGCTCAGCGAGTGGCAATAGCGCACCTGCAACAGTCAAGGGCAAGTTTTTGTGTTGTAAATTTTAATTAAAATCTCTTTTACAGCAAACTCAAAAAGGCAACAGCAACATCAACAGCGAAGGCAACTGCAACTTTTTTAATCTCGCCCAGGCGAGGCGTGGGGCGTGCTTTGATTTTTATACAAATTTATTTCATTTTCCCATTTCCTTTTGTTGTTTTCGGGCACAAGTTGGCAGCATTAACTGCATTTTTATGCTTCAACTTGCTTTGTCGCCATCGCCATTGCCATCGCTATTGAGTGCCCCTTGCCGCTTTTGGCTAATACTCACTTCGTTATCTTGCGGCGGCAGCTGGTGCAGCAATTGTTTCACGCGATACTTCTCGCCGGGACTGTTGACGTAGGGCACTTTGTCGTCCGGCAACTGGCTGAAGTACAAGCGAACCTGTTAACGAGCAGAGAACAGAGTGGATTGGATAAGGAAAAGTGGTCGAAAGTACTGCAGTTATTTGCCATAAGCTGTCACTTCAAATCGGCTAAAACTGCCGCGTCCCAGCTCATTTGTTGCCAACTTTATTGACCCATTTGACAGGGCCATTTCGTGACATCATGTTAATTCGTTGTGAGGAGACAGTCAGACAGACAGAGAGACAGCGACTGACAGCTCATAACGAACTAATCAAAGTGACAAAACGCTTTCACTAACTTGGCTAAAACAACAACGGACGCCCACAGCTGGACCACGACATCGTGGCCATCAGCGGCCAGGCGAAAAAGCCACAAAAAATTGATGTGAAACGTGCGAAAGTGGAAAATGTCGCAAAAGTCATGATGCAGACAGAATGCTGCCGCCAGCTGCCTGCAACATGCAGCGAAATTCAACTCGTTGCACTTTTTTGTTTCCCAGCGTTGACTTGGCATTATGTAAGCGCATTTTGCTTTTCATTCCGTTTCGTTACGATTCGTTTGCTGTACGTCATTTGGGGCACCACCCCGACGACGACGACCAGGTCTCGACCGCGTCTAATTGCAGCCAAATGCGGCAGCGATTTAATTACAAATCGCTTTCGCTTTCAATCGATTGCCAATCGATTTGGAGCGATAATTTTCCAAATGCCCAAAAAAGCCGCTTTGGCCATTGCCAATTAACGTTGTCGCTGCATTTCCTTAAACGTGCTGCATGTGGTCACTGTCCAGGCATTGAACTGGATTCGCCATCGTCGCCCCCCCTCCCACAAAAAGAAAGCAAGAGTCCAGCCCATGAACCACAGCAGGTGGCCAAAACCGAAGCCAAAACCAAAGCAGGCGAAACGAAAACACAAAAATCGAAACCGAAAACCACATGGAAATCGACGTCGAAATTGCGCCCCGTTGGCAAACTTTTGATTTCACCTAATTAGTTGTGACAAATTGCTATATGTGTTGCCATTGGCACGCCCTGTCAGAGGTTTGCCCCATGCCCCATCTCCCGTCCACTTCTCTCACCTGATCTGGCCGCAGACCTGGGGGCACCCAAGTGTACTCCTCGAGCGCACAGCCGCTGTCATCGTCGGACTGCGAGTTGCGCTGAAAGTCCAGCTGCTGATGGTGGCTGTGATGATAGACGCTGGCGGTTGCCGCCGCCGACTTGTAGCTGGCGGTGCGCAGCGGCGACGCCACCACCGAGTTCAGTGGCAAGTGGTTCGGGGGCTGGCAGTGGCGTCTCTGCAGCGGCGACACAAAGTGCGCTGGCGTCCCGCTGCTGCTGGCCGTCGATGGGGCATCCAAGTTATTGATGTTGCATGTGGCTGTGGCTGTGGCGACTGTCGCTTGGCTGCCACCGCTGGCCGCCGTCGTCGTCGACGTCGACTGCGATGTGGAAGCCGCGATGAGCAGCGCTTGGTCGCCACGATGTGGCGGAAAGGGCGAACCGCCGCCAGCCTCTAGTTGCAACAGCTCACTTTCCGTTTGCGTGTAGTAGCTGCTGCCGGGCTGTTGCATCTTGTGGTGTGTGGTCGAGGAGCTGCAGCAGGGATTGTTGGAGCGGGGAGCTGGAGTGGGCTTGTACTTGCAATCTGGCTGGATGCTGCAATAGAGAGATTAAGCAAGAGCCCTTTTAGTTTACACTTGTATTTCATTTCATTTAATTTGTACAATTTGTTAAATATAAATATTATATGAATTTCGTGTTAATATTTGCGTCAGTTATGTATCCAATTCGATAAATTCATATTTGGAATAGTATTTATTTTATTCAAATGCATTATTATTATTTTATATATCTTGTATTTCCTTTCAACATATCGCTATTTGTTCATTTGGTTCATTCATTCCTTTCATTATATTCCTTACATTTATAGTTAACATACATATGTATATTCAAAATATGTTGATTATTTATTTAATTCATTTCATTTGATCATTTTGTTGATTATGATGATCGTATTTATTGTATTTAAATTTCTGTATTTTGTTTATAGAACTCAGACCTCAACCTATGGTGTGGCAAGTTTGAAACATATCAAGGGGGCGTCAAACACTTTTTTCGGTATGAGAGATTATTTATTGTCTTTTTTTCAATATTTTTGCAAACACTCAACAATAATAATAAAAACCATTTGTAGTCTGTGAAATTATTTATAGTCATTTTTTTCAATGTGTTCCCAACCACTCAATAATTATAATAATAATTTACATATATATCTCCCCGCCTATTTTGTCGTGCCAAATTGCAATTGCCCCGCTTTCTGGCATGTGGCATGTTAAGTTGTAAGCGCTGAAATTGATAATAAGTAATGTTGCACCATCAGCTAATGGGAGTAGTCATGCGGATATGCATATGAGTATGATGAATGCTGACACAACTCGTACTGCACTCGCAATTAGCCAGCTGAGATACAAAACTCATTCGAATTCACCATTTTGGCCATTTCTAATGCGTTCTGACTGCAATTGCAAACGAGTTGCAGCGGTTTCAGTTGCTGTTGCTGTTGCAGTTGCAGTTGCAGCTGCTGCGCATGCGTGTTGCTGTCCAATTTATGAAGTTTCGAAATTGCCAGCGCATGTCTTGTTGCGGCCATCAGCATGGGGCCATCAGCAGCGGCAGACTAGTGTAAGTATTATATCCACACTCAAGCGTCATAAACTCAAAGCTTCGACTGGCCTGTGGAATCTTCTGCTTTCTGTGTACTTTCACTCCGCATCGACGCTGCCTGCCACACTCGGCGATTATGCAGCCAAGCAACACCAACCAAAACGGCCAGCAGCAAACAATTTAGAAATTCCATAAGCCCCCCATAAGTCAGCATATGGCACCCCGACTCGGCCATGTTTCAGTTTTAATTTGCCTTTTTATATTTTTCTTTAATTTTGTTGTTTTCGTTTTATTTTGGCCGCTGGCAACAATTTTGTTTTAGTATTTCTTGTAATTAAAGTCATTTGTGTGCGTTAACGCCAAGTGCTTTATGCATTTGCTTGGCTCAAATTAAAGATGAGCTGCAACAGCAGCAGATATTGTTGTCTGGCTGGTTTCGGTTTTCCATTCATAGAGCATTTTGGATTGCTATCAAATTGCACAACATTTGGAGCATGAATAACAATGCCGGCTGGCGGACAGTCTTGACCAGTTTCCCCAGCTGGCCTAATCAACGTGAGAAGCAGCCGAAAAGCTGCTCGACAATTTGCCAGCTCGCTAACCGATTAATCAGCATAACTTGTAAATTTATGCAAATTCAGAGACTGAATGAAATGATATAAAGGCAATAAAAGCTGCATCTCAGCCACGTTGTACACGTATTTAGCAAGGCCTACACGCATTTTGACCCTTTCGCTGGCCAACACAAAAGTGAATGGCTGCAAGTGGTAAGTGGCATGTGGCAAGCAAGCACATGCTGCAAGTGAGTGATGGACATTGCCACAACCATTAACACGCTAATGTAGTTCAACAGAGAGCAGCCTCTTGCCTCTTGCCTCTTGCCTCTTGCCTCGGTGATGGGCAGTTTGTTGTGTGTGGTGCGTAGTACGTGGGGCGCTAGTGAAAGTTACTTCGAATGCAAATTCATTTGTTTTGTTGGCTAGTGCCAAAAGTGTTCACAATGTCAGAGGAGACAGACAGACCGAGAGAGAGAGAGAGAGAGACTTGTCTGGCTTTACAATCTGCGTGCGATCAATCAAAGCGGCTGGAAACGTGCTGTTACATGCTTTCTAAATCGCTCGTCGATCCATTGCGATTGTCCACAGTCATCATTGTCTATGGCCCGTGATCTCTGTGGTCTATGGTCTGTTGTTGTGCCGGGTCCAAACAAAGTCAAGGCATAATCTGTCACAAATGAATTGTGCGACTGTTGATTGACTTTGATAGCAAACGGTGGCCAACGAACAGGCCAAGTGCCAGCCCAATTCGAATCTACAAAATCTGAAGCCAAGCCCGCTTGCCAAATACGGTTCAGATTGTTGGACATATTCGCAGCAGCTGGCTAACAGACACTCTCGGCTCGCAGCCAGGCTAAGGCGATTGACTGTCTGTCTGTCTGGTTGGTTTTCTCTTTTTCGTGCCAAAATCAAAGCCAGAAGCAGCAACAGAAACCAGTTGACTCTTGACGCTTGATTTTCTATGCGGCATGCAATTTGATTCGCCAATATGCCTGCCCCAAAATGCTGCTGCATGAAATTGACATGCATCTGGCCAAGTATGGTCACAGCTCCGACACATGCATAAATTTGGGTTAAGAAGATTTTCGGTTTATTTGGCCTGATGTTTGTCATTTCCTTGATGCTTTCAAATCAAAAATTGCTGCTGCGTATAATTAAAAGTGGCTTGGCATTAATTGCCAATGGTAATGGCAACACATTCAGTTGGTAATGGAATCGCAAGACAAGTTCCCAATATTGTGAGCAGCTTAGCTCCGTTGTTAATGCAGATTGACTCGAATTTAATGACAGCCAATCTATTTGTGTTTTTAGACTGAACTATTCGATGCAACAACTTTTTTATAAATGTCTTTTAATTGTATACACAGTTTTCCATATTACTATACTCAATACTTGAAAATTCATACTTTAATATTTACAGACTGCAAATAAAATAACAATTTACTATATTATCTAATATGAGAGTTATTCGTCTCAGAGAATTGAGATGCCAATATATTTAAATAAAGTATTATTCGGGTTCTTAGACTCAACGATTTCACAACTATTTTATAAATATATTTTAATGTTGCCATTTGATATAGAGCTTAAAGCCGCCACAATATTTATTAAAAATTGTATTTATTCACTATTATTTACTCTTTTCAGCTATTAATAGCTAAATTCTGACGCTTCAAATGTTTGTCACATTATAAGGCAAAACTAAAGCACTTAATAAAATAAAACTATCTATTAGATGCCTTTTCTTAAATTTTCCCTCATTGTGAGAAATGTTCTGACTAATTTCTTCATTTCGGACTTCTGTGGTTCAAGGTTAGCTGTATAATGTTAGACCGATTTTGGTAAATTTGAGCGTTTGTAGAGTGATGTAACTCAATTCAAAGCTCATTAGGCAACATTCCAGCAGTTGTGGCACGTTGAATTCAACGCCGTGCTGCGCTGCATAGCTAATAATAATATCTCTCAATTATCCGCAGCATCAACTATCGGAAATAGAGGCAGATTGACTTGGAGAGCAGAGCAGCGCGAATGCATTTCAATGTTGCTTTCTTTGCTGTGGATATTACCGCGATTTCATTAAATTTTAGACACGCAGTTTCCACAGAACTGGAAACTACTGTAGGAGCCAGAGCCGGAGCAGCTCCACACGTAACTGGTTCAAAATCATTTAGGCACACACACACAGAGGCTCCATAGACATAGAGATGGAGAGACTCCAACCTGTTTCCCAGAAAGAAGTGCACTACGACACGCAGACGGCAATTGAACTACGTGGAAATTAAAACGAAACATGCAATTCTTTGTAATTGAAAAGAAGGAGACACAGAGAGGGAAGCAACCGCATCAATCCGCATTAAATTACTTTCACAATTGGTCAAAAAATAAACGTCAGCTCCCAATTTATCCGATACGATGAGAATCCCAATGCTAATGCCAATCCCAATCCCAATCCCAGCATTATCTCCAGAGTGCAGCACACGATCTTCGGGCAGATTGTAGCTGCCATTTAGGAAGATTTCATGGAGCACGCCTCGTCAGTGTGGGCTGCTCCAGAATCGAACGCTGTTAAATTAAAATGTTGTGCTGTGGGCGTGTCCGCGGCAGGCTACTGCCCTGCCTCCCGCCCCTTGCCTCCCCCTCGACCTCATCGCTTTTCGTAGACACGGCTGCGTCCATTACGAAATCGCTGGCCAGAGTCGAAGCCACAATCTTAACCTTAGCCGCCGTAGCAGTCGCAGTGCCCTGACCTTGTTGCGTGTTTTTTAGTCTCTATTTTTCTCTCGGTCTCTCATTGTCTTGCCTCTAAAGTGGGCGTGGCCACGTTGACTGTCAAAAACAAAAACAGAAGAAACGGAACCAGTTGAGGTAAAAAGCGAGCGTATAATATTTAAAAATGTATTTTTATTTTGTAGTTTTATTCGACTCGGGGCATGGGGCAACTGCTGCATTTGACTGAGTTTACGTCACACGAACAATGGCCTAGCGACAACAACAGCGATAAGCGACGTACATGCAACCACGTCGCAAGTGTCTTTGTGTGTGTGTATGTGTGTGCAACACGTGTTGATGTCGCTCAAACTTTATGCATTTTTTATGAGCATGCACACATTTTGTGTGCGTTGTTTGTTGTGTTGTTTGTTGCCTGTCTGCGCGCCTTTGACTCTGTCGCTCGAGTGCGAATGCTTCATGGGCGCAACCTGTAGCTCTGTAGCTGGAACTTGCCCCGTGATGCGGCCGGAGCCCGTTGCACAAGTTTTGTGTGCAACAGCAACGCCTCTTTAAGTACCGCGAGTGATTTAGTGCAATAGTGCCGTTAGACGGGCAGCAGCCTGTTGCCGATAAGCTGCAGTTGCGCAGTTGCAACATGCAGCAAACTGCATCAGCATTAGCCACATCAGCATCGGCAGCAGCATCTCGGCATAGTCAACAACATTGGCTAAAATGCATAATTAATCTGGCTGGCGGAGAGCATCTTGAGTGTTGCATGCAGCATGTGGCATTAGTCTCTAAACTTGGCTCAAATCGAGTCGTTTCGATTCGCCGCGTTGAGTTCGGTTGAGTTTCGTTCTCTCTGCGGTTGAGCTGATTCCTGATTCGCAGTCTCGCTCTGTCATTAACAGCTTTTGGATAATTTTATGCAGACTCACTCCACTGCAACGAGAACAAGAACAAGAACGAGACCGGCACCGGCACCGGCGCTGCCCTTGCCCCATGCCCCCATGCCCCCATGCGGCATGCCCCATGCGCCACCGTATGAGGCTGCCTGTCAGCGACTTTGGACACGTTTCAGCGATTTCCATGTTGCATGTGCTTCGCTCTAATTTATGCAAAATGTTCTTGTTCTTCTGCTGTAATTCAATCTCCCCTCTTCACAGCATTTTTCCGTTCATCAAATTCGAACACCGAATTCGATCTTTGAAATTCAGTTTCAAGTTCATGTTTAACCTTCATTAGACGAAGTTGATGGCCAACGTTTTTTGTTTATTGCTGATTTGGCGTTTTTAACAATAAAAATACCGCATAAACTGGATTATAATGAATAGTTTTGTTTGGGAGACTGGTGAATGGAATTGTTTTTAATTCATTTGAGCTGTGAAATAGTTAGCCAATTAGTTGGCAATTTGGTATAAAAAACAAACGTTAGTGCGGCTTTTAGGTCTTATTAAGATAATGGCAGTAAGTTGCCTCCCATTCGCTCCCATTCTCAGCGGCAATTGGAAGCCAGCTCTCGGCACTCGGCACTCGGCTTGGAGTGTGGAATGTAATTGCCGTAGATTGGGTGGCAATGATATGCGAATCTAGACGAAGATTTCGTGGCAGGAAAAACTCCCACAGTTCTTAGACATAAATTAGATATTTTTCTTTAATTGATGAGCTGAGAGAGAGAAAAATAATTTAGGAGTGAGCTGCTGATGTGACAATGATGATAAATGTAATTGTGTTGGCTTCTCATCAAATTAAAGCACATCAAAAAGATTACGTTTTAAGCAATAACAGATGGTAAAAATATAAAAGAGCCAAGTAAGTTGATTAAATTAAGAATGAAAAAGCAAAGCAGAAAATTTGAGAGAGGGACACCAAAGCAAACAAATATAATTGACACAGTAAAGAAGAAATTTTCGTTGAAACGAAAAGAAATCGGAGAACAACAAACAACAAAAAAGTGATACAAAATAAAAACAGACAAAATGCCATTAAATTTATTGTCTGGTCTCGTATGACAAACGCTGGCAGCAAATCAACGAAGCGTATAACATCATCGCTGATGGATGTGTCTGGAACTGGGACGGAGATGGAGACGGAGACGGAGACTCAGAGCGAGACTTGGACTTTACAGGTGCCACAACAGGCAATACCTGTTGGAACGTGGGAAACTGGAAACTGGTTGCGACCCCTGACGACGCAACAATTACCAAAAAGAAGTAAGTGCATAGAAGTTAAGACAACCCTGCAACAGAGCAGAAGGAACTGAGGCCAACCCCATTCATTGTGTTGTGTGGTTGCCACTTGCAACGGCAGCCGAGGCAGCTGACCATGAAGGAAGGCAAGCAACACGGGCCAGCCAAGTGTGACCAGATGCGATGGATGCGCTTCGTGCGAAGCGATGTGTTGCACTTAACATACAACTCGCAGCGGAAGTGTGGCATATAATTAATGACGGCATATGCATCATACTCGCATGTGGCATCGATAGAACTTTGAGTGAAAGATGCTTTCGATACTTTCTCACAGTCGCGGCCAGTGCAGTGAGGCGTAAAAGGATTACCATGAACACACTTTGAAATGCCGCATGGCCCGATTGCATTTCCTTGTTAACTGTAATGTCATGTGTGGGACCCGCAGCATCAAACAAGCAGCAACATTTCAATTAACCGAAAGATGTAACCCGAGAGTCGCTTCAGTCTAATCGCCGCCTGTCCAAACAAAGTTCTCAAAGGCCGCAGACAAACTGATGCGATGTCTGTAGCTGTGTCTGCGTCTGGGCTTGTCGGTTAAAATGCGCAATTAAGTCATCATACGCATACGCGAGCTCGCGACTGTGGCAAGTGCAACGCATTAGCCAAATGCACACTTGGCCAAGAGCAGCCAGACAACCAGGAAGCCGGCCAACTTGTTGAGAACTTTTCCTATTTGACCAAGTCATACAGGTATTTGGCTAATGAAGCCTGAAGCGCAGATCTCGAGCAGTTCTGAATAGGAATTAGTGAGCAGGATCTTTCTTGTTAGCGTTTTGAGGCAAGACAAAGTGCCGTTAGTTGCACATGGCAGCTCGCCCAGTTGCTGGCCATAATTCGCAGTACACTTTTCGCAATTTATCAAGTGCAACTCTCTGGGCTCATTAACGTGCCACTTGCAACGGTTGCAACACCAAGTACCAAGTACCAAGCGTGGGCGTCTCTCGAAGACGATGTTGACCTGCTGCTGTCGTTGACTTTTGGGCATGCCACTCACGCTTGCCCCCCTCTTAACTTGGCCAGTTGGGTTACACATGTTTCTTCAGCTTAATTGTGATGCGAACGTGGACTTGAATAACAAATGCAACGATCTCGCCGATCGGCATTAGACTGCACTTTTTCACTGGCCCCCAAGAGAGGGAGAGATGCGGGGAAGACACTTGCGCGCAGCTGCTGTTAACAATTTTTACGCGAAATCTTGGCCAAACAGCAGCGCAGGCATTTGGCTCAAACGATGTCCGCAAAGTGGCAGAAACATTTCAAGAAAATCACGATTTTCAACTCGAGATCTTTTCGGCTACCGTCGCTCTACCAACAACTCAACTCAGCTCAACTCTCGACTCGAGAGAGCAGCTATGCGGGCGGAAAGGTGTGCTGTGATGTGCTGTGGTATGCGGTGGTGTGAGGCGGTGTGCTGTGGCGTGGCTTGGTTCCAGTTCGATTTCGACACTTTCACAATTCGCGTAAAAGTGCTGAAATATGGTTTAGACGACATTTGTTCCACTTTGCCGCGATATCAAAGAATTTGCATGAAATTTCTTTTTGAGCAAATTAGAAAAAATATAAAAAGAGAGTTGGCTTCTTAATAAACATTTATTTATAGATTCATAAATTCAAAGATAAATCGATTCAGATTTTAAATGCAATGACAAATCAATTTGCGACTGCAATTACTATCGGTTAATTGTCGTAATTGTGTTGCTTCGGGCCAAGACTTTTGGCCACTTTTTGGCCACAAATCTCAGGTTTGGCGATGCGGGGGCCAGTTTTGTGTGGGCGACAACAGTCAAAAAGTGAACAGCCAACAGCTTTATTTATTTGTTGAATGTGTGTTTTTGATTTGGCCAAGTGCTGCTCACAATTTGGCTTTTGTATTACAAAATGATGGCCATTAAATTAATTAATTTTCGCTTAATGGCTTACCTCAATTTTCAATTAAACGTTGATTACAAAAGTGGCCGCAAAACTGGTTTTAGGCTTATTCTTTTGTTTCCTTTCAGCCGTTTTGCCGCCGCATAAAAATAGCCGCATAATCGGCTTTTATCTCCCAGACACACGTACTAAACAAGCCACGACCTCTGACTGACTTATGGCCACTAAATTGCGTCTATACGCGCATGTGTTGGCCTGGCCAACAGTTCGACTGGCAGTTAGAAGAGGCAGAAACATAATAATAACAATAATCAAAGAACAGGAAACATAATAAGCTCACAGCAACGCCCTTCAATTTTCCTGTTTACTGGTTAACACTCTCCCCTCCCTTCGCTCCCCGCCCTTGATCACCACAGCATCTCCCACCGCCTTCACAGCCCTTCCAACCTATTCAAGCTTTACGCTAATTTCATTTGTGGTTTTTGATTTTATTTTATAAACACATTTTGACTCTGCCTTATTTTCCATTTCTTTTTTTCCCCATTTTTTTTGCCAATTATTGCCTGTGCTGCTTCAGTGGCTTTTGGCCCATTCGGTTAGCTGGCTTGTTGGCAGCGTTTTTGATTGATTTTTGTGTGTATTTTAAATTGAATTTCCCAAAGCCAACAAAATCAATCAGCCAACTTGTTGTCTGCCTGTGATAGTCGTCGTCGTTGTCGTCGCTGTCTCTATTCACTTGTAAATTTCTGTCATTCTTCAGTTTGTTCGGCTAATGTATTTTATTGGTTCTGGCCAAAAGCTGACTGGATGCTGTTATGCAATAAATTTTGCGCAAAACGCTGACGGGCATTACATCAACCTCAACACCTGGCCACCGGCCACAACAACAATAAGCGGACCAAAGCGGTACGCCCATTAAGTTATCATCATCGTGTTGTGGCCAAAATGTGATTCCGGGCATTGTAGAATTTATGCTTTAATTGTTGAAGCGTGTTGGCTTAGATTCTAGTCCTCCCATTTGTGGTGGCTTTGCCAGCTTGATGATTGTGGCACGTCTCGTTTTACGATTGGCCGTAAAAACAAGAGGCAATTATGAAATATGCGTAATTGAAATTTTACTTGTGGTGCTCGAGTGTAGCAAACAGGGGCAGAGGGAAGGCGAAGGCTGCCACAAGAGCCGCCAGTCACAGCTGATAAATGGCAGACAGTTCAGTTAAGGAATGCACAAACGTGAACGCCCCGCGTTTGCTGAGCAAAAAAATAAAAAATGCTCATACGCCCATTTAGAAAGCCGAAATAAAAATTAATTACAAAAAAGAAAACTATTTGCGTTACGCTTCCTTTGGGGCGGTCATTTGATATGTCTGCGAATCAACTCCCATCTCGATTGCCGATTCCCGATTCCCGATCCCAATCCCCTTGGCCTTTTGCCATTTCAATTAAAATGCCATATATCATGCGCAAGAGTTTCAAAGCTTTGAGCGCGCATCGAATGCAATTAAAATCAAATGCTTGGCTCCGTTTCTAAATCAAAGCAAATCGTAAAACGATAAGCCTTCCCAAGACCACCTAGCTAACAGACAGAGAGACGGAGAGCCAACCAGTCGAGACTCTCGCTTATTTATATAGTACTTATATTTTATTGTACACATTTCGCTACTATAATGCTGAAATTCCAATGCAAAGTGCCGATGGCGCTGCTGCTTCGCTTAATTACACTTTAAGTAGCCGCATTCAATATTGGCTCAAGTCAATGGAAATTCAATAGGACCAGTCCAGTGTCCAGTCTTAATGAGTCGCATGAGTTCGGTTGGAGGATGGGAAACATGTTGGCAGCGATGCCAGCTAATGAGATAAAGTGAGAAGAAATGAATGGAGGGTTCAGCAAAAATAAAATAGAAGCATTCGCAGGCAGCTCGAATTTCGTGGCACGTTTCGATTTTATCAGCTGGCAAATTTATGCAACACTTTAACTGCAGCCTGCAAGTGGCAAGTTGAAAGTGGCAAGTGGCAAGTGGCAAGTGGCCCTTTCAATCAGCTCTTTATGGCCAGGCCAAAAGTCATTAAGCGAAAATCTAATTAAGCAGCTGACAGATTTATGAATATCGCCAGTTTACCTGTTAAAATATCACAACTTTGCCAAGCATAAATTAGCCGTGCCAAGTGCAACAAAAGATTTTCAGCTACTGCGAACAAAACCATGCAAATGATGCGATAAATGAAGTTCACTTCTCTCGACTCTTTGCGTGGACTCAGCGTGGACACATCGGGGGATCTTTGCATCTTAATAATGCAAACTGAGTTGCGTCCAGTCATGTGGCAAACGCAAAGATCTCGATGCATCAGAAGGCGGCTTCTTAACGAAGGGCGTCCTTAAGAAAGTGGTTATTAAAATGACATATGGAATTTACGTGAGTTTGGTTCATAGAACGTCTGAAGTGAACAATTCGCATGCAAAATGACAACAGAAGATGCGAAATGTGAGAAGAAACACAAAAAATATATACAAGAGTTGAGGAGGGATCGAGTTGGAGCTCAAAAGTTTTGCCAACTTATTTAAGTCTGGGCCACTTTCGAACTGCTGTTGCCACTTAGTGGCATGCAATTCATTTGCCTGTTAACAAAACTTGACAACAGGATTTTCAATGAGGCACAGTCTGGAGACTGCAGAGCAGCTCTTTGTGGATGCCACGTGCTGAACTGCTTGATAAATAACGCTTGGTGTCAGTTTTGCAAATAGCCGAGCATTAATAACGCTCTTTCAGTGCCAACAATGTTGCTTTGCCCTCCTTGGAAATTTGAAACTCTTTCTGCCCTCTGGCAGATGACAGGACTGCAAATCTTAAATTAATTGTGCACTTAAGATTATTTTCAATGCGTCATCAATGTGATTTATAAATGATATTAAATTAAAAAATATTAAAAAATGGAAAACTTTTTGTTAAAGAAGAAAAATTCCAATCGGTTTGAAAAACCATTTTTAAAATTATAAAAATATTTATAAGAAATTGAATAAGCTTAAAGTCGATTATTATTTGAAGACTTTGCCTAAATCGACTTATGATTTTTTTTGATTAGATTATTTCAATGTGACATCATTGTGATTTAAGAATGATATTAAATACAAAAAATTGCAATAAGTGGAAAACTTTTTGTAAAAGAAGATAAATTCCAATAGGTTTGAATAATAAGAAATTGAAAAACTAAATAGTCTTAAAGTCAATTATTATTTGAAGACTTTGCCTAAATCGACTTATGAATTTTATGACATTATTCCGTGAACACATAAATTCGAAAGGATATTTGTAGCAATTTGAATATTAACTCATTAGTGGCAACACACATGAATAGTGAATGTAAATGTAAATGTATTTCTTAGCCAACTCACAGCACAACAACAACGAATGCCAGGCAATTTTGGTAGCCTTGGCTTTTACGAGCATTTAGAAGCCCGGCCCATTTAAAGCTATTAAACAGCCATTAAAGTGGCCCATAAAATGTTCTATATACAACCCGTAAAATGTTCCCCATGTCATCGTCGTTAATTGTGTGCTGAGATATTCCCACAGGTTTATCAGAAATTGAAATCGGAATTGGAGTTGGAATTGGAATTAAAATTGGAATGTAAAGCGCGTCAAACGCATTTCAAATTAGGCTTTTCGGCTGGAGCCACTGTTGCCACTCCAATTAAGTTCCCGTTCTCCCCTCCCCTCCGCCCGCTTGCTTCAGCAATTTGGTGGCTTATCTTTGGGTTTTGGCCTAAGAGTTATGGCCATTGAGATAGGCGCAGACAGACGCTTTTCAAAGTGGACTCGAAAGTTGAACTCACGTTTTGGCAGCTTTGCAATGTTGTTGCTCTCGTTCTAGCTGTTGCTGTTGCGGCACCTTTGAATGGCCATCAAACTTGGCCAATTGTTCTTCAATATCGCTTAATTGTATATCATCAGCAATGGCCGCATTCACGTAGCAGCCGCCTCCCGTCTCCAATTGCGACTCCGTGCTCCGTCCCAGCAGCTGCTCCGTATCCGCATTGTGCAGCCAGACGGCGCTGCGATTCCGGCAAACATTCAGACTGCGCAGCGCATTCAGGGGCAGCAGCTGCGGCGGCACTAGCGGCATGCTGTGCCGCTGCTGCTGCTGCAAGCGCTGCAGCTGCGCCGCACTGAGGCTGCCCGTGAGCATGGCCACCTCGACATCATCGTCGGTCTCCCCGTTGCAGGAGATGCCGGACGAATGAAAGTGCTCCTCCTGCTGCTTGGTCGTCGGATGCGGACGCGGACTGTGACTGAGGCTGGAGAGGTCGCTGCTGATCAGACTCGACTGCTGCGAGTGCAGCGCCATGGCCAGACTGGGAGCAGGCTGCTCGGGGCAAGTCTGGGCGGGCAGCTCGAGGGCAATGTCGTAGGGCGCCAGCGTGAGTTGCTTTGGCTTCGTTTTGGCCTTCACGGCGGACTTGACCACAGCGGCGCATCTCGGATTGGAACCGCCACTGGAGATGGGCAGGCTGCGATTCTTGGAGCAGGTGGCCTTCATTTTGCGAGGCGTCAGCTTGGTGACCGTCGACAGACGCGACTGGTGGCCACTGTGCTGCGGCTGCTTGGCGGGCACAGCGACAGGAGCAGCAGCAGCTGACGGTGAAGGAGCTGCGGCTTCCTTGCGCTCGCCAGAGGCGGAGCGGCGACGACTGCGACGAATGCTGGGCATGTTGCGGGGAAACAACTTGCCCGCATCCGGCTGCGAGCTCTTCGAGGCACTGTCGCAGCTGAGGCTGTTGTTGCTGGGGCTGCCGCTGCTGCTGGTGCTGGTGCTGCTGATGTCGGTGATGGCCAGGACGGAGGCGCACTCGCTGTGCATGATGACTTCGCGATAGTTTTTGGACGCATCGTGGTGCGTGCTGCTGTGTGGCAGGCACTTCTTCCACCAGCGGTTCTTGGCCAGCAACTTGGCCATGTTTGGTCGAAACGGGAGCTGTTGCTGCCAATTAGCACATGGCCAACACCCCTTTCTTGGGCACACGCGTCAATCACAGACACAAATCAAGTCGCCAATCAATTGACACATTAACGAGACACGGCAACGCGATTGCAAGTGCAGTTCAATGATGGTATGCGGCGTGCACAGCAATTACTGTCAACGGCAATTAACGGCCAATCCGTTTGTTCTAATTACGTGCGCGAAATCAATGAGAAATCACTTTGGCTAAGACGGCACTAAACGCACGAGAAACGCGCGCGATTTGCACAAATTTGCCGCGCGGTGCGATAGTTAAACGAACTGTTCGCTTTGAAGTTGCGTCAACAACTGAAGCCGTTGGGCGCGTGTAGAAAGTTGTCAGCCCGAACTAACTTGAGCAAAGCGATCCAGCGAGAGAGCGAGAGCGAGAGAGTGCGACTAAAGCTATTGTTGTTTTGTTGAGAGCAAAGCAAATATCAACAGCCAGACAGGTTGGTGCAGGTCAAACTCAACACAGTTGCTGATCACCGGCTCAAACTCACCACTCACCACACCAACGCTCGCTCTCTCACTCTCTCGCTCACTCGCTCACTGCGGGCAAGTGCAGTGGAGGGAACAACAGGTGCCGGCTTTGAGTGGGGGTTGAGCTGTTGAGCCGATGAGTTTTTTCGGCCTTTGAGTGCATTTCTGGTTTGCGGCCGCATTCTGTGCGCTTATTAACGAGTTATTGGTGTGAGTCGTGAACGTCAGGCAGGCGCTACAGCTACTGGTTGCCTGATTGGCTGCAGGCTGTTTGACACATTTCAACCACTTTAGTGAGCTGACCCATTTCATCAGCCCCAGCGACAGCAACAGCAACAGCAACAGCTTCAGAAGTGAAGCGGAACTGAGAACTTAATGCAGATGCTGCGCAGCTCGAGTTCAATTTCGAGTTTGAGCCTAATGCCACTAGGCGTTTTGTTGGCACATTAGCAGCGTCATAGTCGATCATTATTACACTGCTCTGTTCAGCCGGAAGGGTCGCTAGGAAACGAAAATGAAGCGAACGCCGCTTCGATGAAGGCGAAAGAAAATCAAAGAGTTTTTTATGCTGAAATTTCACTCTTGGTCATCTGTAGCAATCGTATGTAATAGTGAAACTTTCCTTCGAATCTTTTCCTACTTTCTAAATTTCATAAATTGCGTAGTGAAATTTCCATAAATTTACTAATAAATATTTTTATTGTTCAGCTTTGGTTTATGAAGCACATTCAATTTAAATATAAACTCAACTTACTTTTAAAACTGGCCGAAAAAACGTTCACATTTTACTGTCCAGCACAAATTGTTTGGCAAACTGTAATGAGAGTAAAATGCCAAAAAGCAAATAAATTAAAATGCGTTGTTCAAATTTAAATATTTGTTGAGCCGGGGGTGGGTGGCAAATTAACCGAAAATGTGCAACTAATTGTGGAATACTGAAAACTGAGACTGTGAGCAACATAAACAAAGCGAGTGCGAAAGTATTTTAATTACCAGAATTGCACTGTCAAATACAAGCGACAAGCACTCCCGACAAACCAACGAAAAGTGCGTCAAAACTTTATTTGACAGTTCCAGCTGAACAATTCATGAAGTGAAATGAAAGCGCAGAACGAAACAATTTTGATTAAAACTGCGACACACAGTTGGCAGTTGAATGTTGCCTGTTGGCTGTTGGCTGTTGGAAATGTCAGCCAAATGTAGTTGGCAGTTAGCTAGCGGGGGGGCAGGCGGTTGGTACGTGCAGAATCTCTGACAATTGCCATTTGTGCTAAGTACAGACTGGGAAGGGCAACAGGTAAAAGTCAACGTCACATACAAGATACAACAAAAATACAACAACTCGTAAAGCAACTGAGCATAAACATTCGTAGGACACAGCAACAACGACAAACGACCAACGACCAACGACAAAACGACATTGCCAACGAGTGTCCCCCGCGACGCCGCTGCAAAGGTCGTAAAAGTTGAGATTTTAACGTGCGCTCTACACGTGTATGCTGGAAGAGTGAGAGTGCGAGTGCGAATGCGAATGCGAATGCGAGTGAGCGAGGCTGTGAGTGAGAGTGAGAGTTTGGTGGCAGGAGTTAGAGCAGCGCACTTTGGCGCAGCTGACGCAAGCAAAAGCTGCGCTAGGAACGCTATCGCTACCAAGATGGCGTCATAAAGCACTAAAAAGTATTAAAACAATTTACACTTTGTAAAAGCAGCAGCAACTACAGCAACAACTGTTGTGTGGCTTGTAGCCTGCACGTGTCCAAGCCAAGGTAGACAGAGACAAACCTGTTGTCCCGCTCTCGCACACTTGACGTGTTATTAACTTTTCCATCTGCACACAACATGGCGCCTGTTCCCGCTATATATAATACCTATGTATGTGTGTGTGTGTGTGTGTGTGTGTGTGCGACTGTCATAATCATAATCGTGTTCGCATCTCAGGCAAACAACAATATCGAGCCCGGGCGTTGACAATCGCGTTAGCGTAATTCTTTTCGTTAAATTCAAATAGCATTTGGCGCTTATTTGCATAAACAACGTGAAAGTCGTAAAGTGAAAAATTGCATAAAATATAATAAGAATGGGGAATTGAAGTGTAAACAGCAGGCGGAAGAGTGAAGAGTGGAGCTGTGCCAGAAAATGCTGCAATTGTTCTTTAGAGAAAGTACGCACAGTGGACCGCATTCAATTGGAATGCCAGATATGCAAATTATATTTGAAAGTATTTGAAAGAGGGGCATTCAAATTATCAAGGAAAAGGATTTCAATGCCTAACATTCGTATTATTTATTTACTCTCACACTTGTGACCATACACAGAGAACAAAAACGTGCTAAAATCAAGAACAAATTTATGAATCATATGATAACAAAATTGCACCCAGAAAAGAAATCCTTAAATCATAAATTATATAATAATTCTAGATTGGTCATTCTTGAAATAACATTGACTTCAGCTTTTAATATTTTGAGAAACATTCCCAATTCAAGAATATATTCTAAATTTAAGAATGCAAAAAATTGAAAATTACATCCAGAAATCCGTCTTGCGAATCAAGCACGAAATTCTAGAATCAAGAAACGAAATTTTTAATATAGATTATCTGATAAACAAATCAATAATAAACTATTTTTTGGTTTCCATATCACATTTTAAAGACCGCTTTAGTTTTAAAATAAACTTTTAAATTAAATCTAGTGTCAAGAATATATTTTTAAAAATGAATTCGTGTTTCTATTCAGAATTTTATTCTTGTTTTTTTGGACTTAATTTTTCTCTCTGTAAACTAAATATTTTATTAATTGGAGAAATTCATTCCACGGTGCTTCATATTGCCAGTCATTCGTTCTCAATGAGGCTACCGTTACATCCGTTGAGCCGGAGTGTCGTTGCGTTCCTTATGAAAGGCAGTGTGCACAGTGTGCGTACAGCCAGAGCGCAGAGGCAAGCCCTAGAGCAGTCCCCAGCATACTCCATGTTGCAGGAGGCTGCTCTTAAGACAATAAGCACCCAGCGTAAATTCTGGAGTTGTGGCAAAAGCAACGGGAGCCGAAACAATCGCATCTAAAGCAACCCAACAGCTCTTGTCTCCAGTTTTCAGTTTCCTGCGTAGGCGGCGGCAATGTTGCCCTAATGATGACGTCGCTGCTTGAAAACTGTTTGCTTGCTGGGGAAATGTGGCAAAAGTCTCAAGTGCTGCCTGCTGCTCCGGCTGCTACGGCTGCTGCGAGTAGAAGCAGTTGAAGCCCCGTAATATTTATGAAAAATATTCGTTTTTTATACGAAATGTGATGACAAAACAACCAGGCGCAATCATTGCGTTGATTTGCAAAATGGCGCTGATGACAGTCGTTGAGCAAAAGTTGGAGAATCGTTTGGGGAAAAGGGAGCAAAAAGGGGGAGTCGCCACCAACTGCGTGGGTCTACTGATTTTTAATTAAAAAAGCAACAAGAAGCAGCATCAGCAGCAGCAAGTGAAAACAAATTTTTTTTTTAAATGAAGAACAGAACTCAAAGTGCGCGTCACAAGGTTTCCTTTTGTTAATCGACTTGATTGTAAATATTTTCTTGCTACCATCTCTGCCCCGTCCCCTGGCCGCAACGTGTCTGTTTGTCATGGTGCGGCGATTGTTGCGCTGCGCTTCTAACGGCACATTCACCCAGCCCCAGTGACAGTGCCACAACCAGGCAAAAGTTCCCCCCATGCACCAGTTCCATGCCGCACCTGTCCCTTCCCTCAGCATCCTCCCCTCACAAGTGTGTCGCAACATTTGCCTTTGTTATTTATGGCAGCATTGTTCGTGCTCCTCATGTTCTTGATGTTGCTGCTATTGCTGTTGTTGTTGCTGCCCGTGTTGCTGTTGCTGTTGGTGTTGGTGTTGATGTCAGTGTTGCCATCGTCCCTGCTGATGCGTTGCGCGTTTTTTCACGCACCAAACGTCAGCTCTGGGGCAAGACTGTGAGCAGCTGAGCAGGTGGGGCGGTTACAAGATTTTTTGTTATTGCGTTTTTAATTTTGACTTTGACACAGCAACAACAATAATACCACAACGACTGTCAACAGCAGATGAGCAAATATTTTGCTAACAACTTGTACTTGTGCACTTCAAAGTTGCAAAAGAAGTAATATTAATTTGTTCATTATTCAACTTCTGGTTTCAACTGAATAAACACATTTGCTATTTTTAACTATTTGTTCTAATACTCTCATTAGCTAGAACTAGCTCAAATTGTGCCATACTGATCAGAAATCTGATGATTAAATTTCGATGAATAATTGTTTTTTAATTGCGGCACAGTACATTGTATTTATACATATTATAATAATTGCAACCTTACACAAGAATAAAATATGGTTAGTCGCGCACATACAGTGAAGCAGTGCTTACTTTTTCGATGGAAATGAATCTATACATATTATATGTAGGAGCTTTTTTGTCCATTCTCCCGTCCAACACGGTTGCATTGGGGAATTATCTAAGGGCAACTGGAGTTAAATGCCGCATTGTTGATCCATCCTTTTGTAGTTTTGATGGTTGCGTCTTGAAAGCAATAAATCGAAATGTTAAAGAATTCAACATGGTGGTTAAATTACATCAGACACCAGTTGATAATATAACGGTAGGTGCGATCAAAATTGTCGTCGACAACAGTTATGATATCTGAATTTTGAACTGCAGGTCCGCGTAGAGGTTCTGCGAAGACTCACAGCCTCCTCACAGCCAATATATCAGTTTGAAGTTGATGGCTGTCAATTCCTGGTGAGCAAACGACGGAATCCAATTGCAAAAGCGATCTTCAAGTTCTTACGCGTGGAAAGCTTCTCCAATGTAAATCATTCCTGTCCCTTTGATGTAAGTTGATCAAACTATAAGCTAACTATATAACTAATAATTTGAGCGATTTATTTTCTGACTTTCAGCATGACATTATAATAAGTCATCTGCAGGTACAAAGACAAATAACCGGGACATTATTGATTGGAAAAGGTGACTATGTTGTAAAAACATATTGGACAGCATACAATGTCCTACGTTTTATTGGAAGTGCAACGGTGGAAATTTCTGAGTGACAAATAGTTGACAATTCCAATGTAAGAAACTCAGAATAATCAGTATACACTATTTAGGAGTCCCGTTTTATATCCATAGCTGTTACTAACAACCAAATAAATATCTAAATGCTTAATAACCTAAATCATTTTTTAATGACTTCAATAATTTGTGAAAATTATACTTTACTTTGGTTCAAACAGCAAAGCTTTGGGAACTCGCAAACTAAATTCATACATGTATCAAAATCTCTATACACAACATATTCGATTTTATTTTGTTGGCTAAGGCATTCTCTGACATTTCAGCGTAATATCATTATAGATCGACTACAGGTCCATAGAAATTACAATATGCCACTGGCACTTTCTAAGGACGGTTTGGTTTCAATAGCCTATTACAATGCAAATCGTTTAATGCTACTTCTTTTATTGAACGATTTTGTGAAATTAGTTTAAATATGCACATCATTCGCATATGAAATAACATAAATGTAGCGCTAATATCGAAAATGAAGACAAAAAATTTGTATATACATATTTCGATTTTAATGAAGTATGAGAAAATATATTGCGAATAGTGACTATGCGTTAAGTGTATATAGATACACATTTTGTTCTAACAATGAAAATTATAAATATTAATTGTGTTTATTCAGGAGAAGTCATTCCAGCGAATATTCGCAACGACCTGGACTTTATATATAAATCTGAAATAATAATTCCTTAGTTTGAAAAAAACTTCTAGTTGCATAAATAGGATTTATTATTTCTATTCTACAGATTGACGTGTTTGTTGTATGTGTGGTAAACTCTTAATTTTCACTGGACTTTTTTGTCATGCGTCATTATGTCATTGTCATTATTTCCGATAGCTGTATAATAAAGGTAAAGTGTCGAGAAGATTGAATGTGGAATTTAGTTTCGTGATAGCGAAAAGCATTTTGGTTTTTAATATCTACGTTCCATTCACTAAACATGAAAAATATTGATTTTGATTACTTTATGTTGTATAGAATATAATTGGAACATTTAGATTAAAATTCAGCCGTATTTTCAAACCAATGAATTCTACGTTTTCAGTTTGATATGAATTGTGTTGGCGAGTTCGGGTTTTCTCTAAAATGCGACTAATCGGAAAAAAACATGTAGGAGTTTTCCTATATGTCATCCTGATTAATATGGTTACTCGGGGAACTGTTATAAAATTAAATGAATTAAAGTGCCGATCTGTGGATCCATCGTTTGCTCTCTTCGACAAATGTGAAATGAGGGATGTGGGCCGGAGCAATAAGGAAGCCAACATGGTGGTCAAATTGCTTAAGATACCAGTTACCAATGTGACGGTGAGTGAAATTTAAATATCCTACTCATTATCAACTTATTTTCTACTGCAGATCCGACTAGAGCTGCTGCGACATGGTGAATCAGTGTATAACACTGAAATTGATGGTTGTAAATATTGGGTTAACAGGCGGCGCTACCCATTTATGAAAGCAATCTACAAGCTATTTAGTATAGAGAGCTTCACTAATTTAAACCATTCGTGTCCCTATTCTGTTAGTTCTACAACATTCATTAATAAATTCATTGAATTAAATTATTCTGTCCTTCCAGCACGACATAATTGTTGATCGTTTGAAGTTCAATGCAAATATGCTGACGCAAATCCCATTCGGTAAAGGTAATTACGCATCAGTTTTGTATTGGAGTGCCTACAATGTACTTCGGGCCACCATAAGTGTTGCATTGGAAATTGCAAATTAGTGCTGAATATTTGTACATTTTCAAAACAAAAACAAGTAAGAAAGCTACAGTCGAGAGTGCTCGACCGTATGATAGCCGCAACCCATTTCGAGAGAAAACAAAAAAGTTAAATGATATTTTAACAAAAAATATACCAAATATACTGAAACTTGTTTTTTTATATATTTGAAAATAGCGGGTATAAAAATCCATAGCATACCGACATGGTCACACTGTCAACGAAAAAAACAAAGTGCGAGCATCTGCAAGTGAATTTTGCATATAAAATTGATTCTTTAATAACTTCCGTGTTTTTCATTCGGTCTCAAATTGGCAGAAATCATTGAGAATATAATTATTTTTATGCTTACCAAAATTCAATGCTCTAGGTCTTTTATTACGGCTTTTACAGGCTTTTGGGGGCGGAAAGGGGCGTAGCATCCAACTTTTGAAATAAACTTGATCTGCGTAGGACCCATAAGAGTACTGTCCCCAAATTTGGTAGCTCTAGCTCTAATAGTCTCTGAGATCTAGGTGTTCATACAGACGGTCAGACTGACAGACGGACAGACGGACATGGCTATATCGTCTCGGCTGTTGACACTGATGAATAATATATATAGTTTATGTGGTCGGAGATGCCTCCTTCTGCCTGTTACATACATTTTCTGTTGGCACTAAGTCATAATACCCTTCTACCCTATGGGAAGCGGGTATAAAAATACAGCAATCGACAAGCGTATTAAATATTATTAAATATGAGTTAAGAAATGCACTTCTATTTTTCTGATTAGTTTTTAAATATATTTATAATCAAGATACTTTCAGATTAATTTGTATACCTCGAATTGGGTACCATAAGTCATTACTGACATTTTTAAGTAAAACACTTCCATTTCCCAGAGTACTTACATAATAAATGTATTAGCAAAATAGTTCCAGATTCGTATTTGTATAACCACTTGGGTATCAAACATCATTAGAATTTAGACTTGCACTACGAATAATAGTTTACTGAATACTAAAAGTAAATCATATTAATTTGCAACCCTTTTAAAAGTATACTTTCTCGTAATACTAAGTTTATCGATTACTAATTTGAAATTAATGGCAGCAATGTTTAACCTAGCCTATTATAATTTTAATTTATTTGTAGCCAATCAGCCATATACTGGTTATTAAAAAGCAATGTTTGCCTTGAAAAATAACACTTAAATTTTAGTTTGATTTTTATTCCGAAGCAGAGAGTTCAGTTTTCCGGAAATGAAACTGACTGCGTACATGGTAGTTGTCTTGTTGGGTATCCTTCCTAATAACTCAACCTTGGGTTCGTTCATAAAAATAACTGGCCTCCAGTGTCATGTTGTGGATCCATTGTTTATAAAATATGAAAACTGTGTCATAAAACCAGTGAGTCGGGACGTTAAGGAAGTAAACATGATAATTCGATTGCTTCAGATTCCTGTTACCAACGTGACGGTAAGTTTAATAACGCTATAGTACACGATAATTTCTGAATTCATCTTCAGATTGGATTGGAAATCTTCAGAAGAGGTTATACCTCGCAGTCTCTGTTTCACACAGTTGTCGATGGATGTAAATTTTGGATAAATAAGCGACGCAATCCGATTGCCATTGCGGTCTACAAGTTCTTTCGCATGGCTACCACCACCAATATAAACCATTCCTGTCCCTACAATGTGAGTTTTTGTAACCATTTAATGCCAATTAATGGCCTATAGTAATTGTGGGAATTCACAGCATGATCTCATTGTGGATCATCTGCAGTTTGATAAGGATTTAAATCTACCTCTGCCTATTGGAAAGGGTGAATATGGCTTAAAATTGATTTGGAAAGTCTTCAATGTCCTACGAACTACAGTTGTTGTAAATATGCAAATTACAGATTAAATTGAACATATAAGAAATACTTAAAACATCCACACAAAAAACTGTTCTTTGGCATATAAACAATATAGTTCCAGATAATTTAATGTACATCTAATTGGGTATCCGGACTGACAATACAAATAACAATTTACCGAATACACAATGAAAATCCAGTGAAATTTCAACCCTTTTAAAAATATAAAAAATACTAAGTTGATCGATTAATAATTTCATATTAATGGAAGCCACATTTGATTCAAAGCATATTAAACGTAATTTATTTATACCCAGTCATCCATTAAATTTAAATGCAATGTTGAGTACTACAATTTTAGTTTGATAAATGTATCGAAGCAGAGTGTTCAGTTTTTCGAATATGAAACTAATTGCATATATGGTGGTTGCCTTGTTGGGTATCCTTCCTAATAAGTCAACCTTGAGTTCGTTCATAAAAATAACTGGCATTCAGTGTCACGTTGTGGATCCATTGTTTTTAAAATTTGAAAACTGTGTCATTAAACCAGTGAATCGGGACGTTAAGGAACTAAACATGGTAATTCGGGTATTTCAGCTTCCCGTTAATAATGTGACAGTAAGTTTGTGTCGGCTATCATACACGATAATCTCTGAATTCGTCTGCAGATTGAAGCGGAAATCTTCAGAAGAGGTTATTCCTCTCAGTCACTGTTTCAAACGGTTGTAGATGGATGTAAGTTTTTGTCAAATAAACGACGCAATCCGGTCGCCATTGCCATCTACAAGTTCTTTCGCATGGATACCACCACCAATATGAATCATTCCTGCCCCTACAATGTAAGTATTCTGAACCTTTAATTCTAATCAAAATCGTATGGTAATTTTTGGGATTAACAGCACGATCTCATTGTGGATCATCTGCGGTTCGATAAGGATTTGAATCTACGTCTGCCTATTGGAAAGGGTGACTATAGCTTAAAATTGAATTGGAAAACATTAAATGTCCTACGAACTATTGTCATTGTAAATATGCAAATTACAGATTAAATTTAAGTACTTCTCTTTTGGCATAATGATGACATTAATTACTTAAAATGGGAATCAATGCAAAACACAGCATTCAATGGAGCGAAAAATTGTACAATATAATTAAAGCTTTTCTTATTTCAAAATAAAGTTTGTTGACTGCGAGTACTGTTGACTCATTTGTCAGCAACTTGTTGACACGAAGCTAACGCATTTTTTGTGCCCAAAAGCCAGGTGAAAGCAAAAGCCAATGCACGCAAAATGCTGCAAGTGCCAGCGGCACAATTAAATGATGTGTTGCATGCCCCAGTCTCCAGCTTGAAATGCTGGCCGACAGGTTCAATAAGCAGTTAAACTGGCAACACCCTCAATGGAGCAACGTTGACATAAAAGCAAACAAATGAAATGGACAGATGAATACGGTTAAGTCCAAAGGCAAACAGTTGGCGTTATTAGGACAAACAGGCTCCAAAGTGCAAGGACTCCACTTCCGCTCTCGGGGAAGGACTTGGCTTTTATGGGTATGAAGAATTATGAATATTGAATGCAGCCAAAGAGCTGACATGTATGTGAATGTGTCTAGGCTAATAAATGTCTGTGCCCGTGTTTTGTGTTCTTCCTGTGTAAATAATTAAATTCTTAATTATCTCAAACCACACACACACATGTGATATGAGCGGAGAGAGTCGTAAAGTCTTGTAATATTTGGCTTGAAGGCGGCACATGATTAGCCACATTAAACTTCATTTGCACTTTCCGCTTTACCTGCAGTTTGTCCCGAAAAATCTCTGCTGACATTGCGATTTAATTAATTTTAATAATTTATGCCTTGAAAATCTCACACATGGAAAAGTTGCTCCACTTGTTGTGTTGTGTTGTGTTGTGTTTAAAACAACTGAAAGTTGAAATGATGTTTTGTCTGTGGTTTGGTTGTCGGAGCGAGCGGTGTCAGCGCGTTAATGAGCAAATTAGTATTCATTATTAGGTGTCGCCTCAGGGCGATAAGCTAGAGCAGCTAGAGCCTTGTGGTTTTTCTCAGCATTTGCATAATGCTAGCTTATCGGTGACGCCACTGAGCGGAGAGCGGTGGGCGGTGGGCGTGTCAGTGGCAAGCGCAAGTTTGCAGCCAAGCAGAGTGAGTAAATTAAAATAAATGTGCTTGCAACATTGTTATTTTAATGCTCGCACTTGTAGTTGTTAAGTGTTAATGATACACTGCCAAGTTGCGTGCCACAATTGTCAAGGGGGCATCAAACCCTACCCGAAAGTATCTGAAATTCTGCAGAATTCCTTGCCCTGAATCATGGCAGGAAATCCACATTGATGGATAGTTACAGCCTGTGAAATAGGATGCCGACCCAAATTAAGCATTCGTATCACATGACACCTTGCCTGACTCATTGAAGGGCCTTGGGCCCCCGCGTCGAGCAAATTAGTTGGCGTTGAACCTTGGACAATCTTTTGTCTGGCGAACAGTTCACTTGATTGGCAGTTGGCAGACCACTTGGTCTTGGAGTTCATTATGTTATGCTCACCTCGCTGCTGCACAGTTGGCGGGTTGTTGACTCCTAATCCAATTAGAAATTTACTACTGGCACGTCGCAAGAGTCGTCGGAGAGTTTGCAAAGTCTTGGACTTGGCTCGTTAAGCAATTTACAATTTACTTTACGACCCCGGCCAGCAAAACTTGGGGGGGGGGGCAGTTTGAGACGTATTTGATGGGCCGGAGGAAGCGGTAAACAGTCCAAATTCAATTTGTTAACATTTCAATTTTCACCTTCGTTATTCAATTATGCATAAATGCAGACACACGCGACTCACACTTTATTGCCGCCCGCCTTTCTTCCTGCCACAGACGCGTTGACAGCCAACGACGCGTCGTCATTAGAAAATTACCACGCGTAATGATATGCGATGCTTGAATTTTAACTTGCAACTTCAACCCTTTTCAGAGTCGCTGAACTTGAGAAATCAGCACAAAGGCAAAACTCAAAATATGCATCGAAGCGGAAATTGTCGCGTCCTGTGCCAAAGTGCAAACAATTTTGATTGAAGGCTCGACCAAAAAAACGCACGCGAACTCAGAAAACAAGCGAAAGAAGCGATAACGTTGCCGAGAACGTCTTTCCGATATCAAGTCCCGCTTGCACGTTGTGTTGTGCCGCGTTTGCAAACCGCAACTGATTTGCCAGACCCCAAAGCATGAGGCAAGGACACGCTGTCTGGCAGTGCCAACTTGCCTGGAGACGCCAAGTCTGCCATCGAACAAGTGTGTGTTTGCCTGTGTGAGTGTGTGTGTGTGTGTGCCTGAGTGTGTCTGTGTGCGTTACTTTGTAACGCGTAGCGTGGGCTCATTGTTTTGGTTTGCCTTCCGACCGGCTTCGAACCGAATCATGTTGCATACGCACAGGCGCAGTGCGAAATACGCTCTTCAATGGCACGTCGAACGCCAGCTTAAGAGCGCAGGCATCGCATCGTTTCTCTTTCGTTATTATTTTGCTTTTCAATTGTCGTGCTAATTGTTGGCTTTGGTTTTTTTCATTATTTTTTTTATTATATCAACATGTTTGTTCTTTTGTCGTACAACTTCCAATGAATACTTGTTTAAAATAATAATTTGTATATTGATAAAACATCTGTCAAACACACCAACTTTTTTCAATTTCTAAAATACTTGAACCTTTTATAATATGTACACAGTTCTTTCTGTTAAAGTTGTTGCAACTGAATTTATTTGTATGATATATGCAACATATATACAAAAGGGGATAACAAAAAAGATACATATTACACTACCAATGGAATCGTATGGCAATATATGCATATTCAACTTATCTACTATTAATTATTATAAAACAACCCTTTTGGAGAAGTCAATAAATTCTAAAAATGAAAGTCATAATATACAATATTTTTTTTTTTATTTTTTCTAAACTCTCATTATGACTTACTTGAAATGTAAAAAAGATGTTAGAATAGACAATATTAATAACAATAGTTTACAGATATTAACTTCTGAAATCTTGGTGAACAAAAAATACACCCATAATAAATAAATAGATAAAAATTTACAAGAACAACAAAAATCAATTGAAATTTTAAAATATTTTTAATTTCGAAAGCTTATTTTTACAAGCTTTAGAAAAATAGAGAGCAATTGCGAATTTAATTTATAATGCAATGGAATGCAATCAATCAAGTTGTAAGCTCAAGGCACATCCAAGTTGGGCCAATAAAAGCTAATGAATGTAAATGCATGAGAATTAAAATCAATCAGTTTTAGTGTTAGTTAAACCCCGACAATAATGCAGCCACTTAAGCTATCAGCCAGGACAGCAGCAGCAACAACAACAGTAACGAAAGGAGCAGCAACCACAATGAGAATAAGAACTACCAGTACTAAATACGAGCCATGGCCAGCCAAGTTGAAGGACAACATTTATGCCACCCTTGAGATTTGGCATTTACGAGAGGCGTCTCCATCGTCCTTGCGGCTACCCCGAACCCAGGAAGCAACAACGATGCCGATGATGCCGATGATGCCCATGATGATGATGATGATGATGCCGATGGTGGGGACAACGCTTAGAGAGTGGGCAAGTGGGCAAGTGGCTGTGGCTATGACTGTGACTTCAGCCGGGAATGGGAATCGCCTTGTGGCCAGCGCAGTTTCGCGGTGACTTGGCAGAGAGCTTGAGCTCGGTCGTGTGCCCGACAACTTTGCTTAAAGTTATTTGCAATTCTTATAAATGTGCATACGTTACGCACCGTTGGCCAATTTGGGTGAGAGTGCGATGGACGAGGGTAAGCTGCAAACCTGTGGGGGAGTCGGACTGGAGGCAGGCCAATGAATAAAATGTGAGCATACTTAGCGACATTGGCTGATGATGTTGCCGATGACGACGACGACGACGACAAACGGCAGAAGGTGAAACATGGCATGGCACCCTTGAGGCAATTCAAGGTGCATTTATTTCCCCCCCTCACACATTTGATTTGAATGCTTCTCTCTGACTTGGCAGCCTTTTTTCTTATTTTACTTCCTCAGCTTTTGGGCAATTGTTTGTTGCTCGTGGGGTGGCTCAAGGGGGTTGTTCTCGAAAATCGAAAATCTGAATCTGAATCTGAAATTGAAATTACTTTTGGCATTGGCAACTTTTATTGTCAGCTAAAAATGTCAATAACGCACTTTTATAACTCTGAAAGCTGCATTCCCTGCTGTGGACTCCAAATACTCAAATGCTCAAATTAATGTGTGAAAAACGCACAGTAAAATGGCCGACTTCCTATGCCGCCTCCTGTCATAAAAGCTGTCTACTATTAAATAGTAATAAAAGCTTGCCATTTTCCCAGCAACATCGACTCTGTGTGACTCTGTGGAGGGCTCAGTAGTCAACACTTTGTTCGCATGTGTCAGTCGCAATTTTACGAGCGAAATACTTTTGGCAAAAGTTTTTACGTTCGGCTCGGCAACAAGCGGAAATGGCATTTTTACTGGCCATCTAAACAGTTCCAGCTACAGCGCCAAATGCCGCACAGATTGTGTCCAGCTCCAACTCCAACTCCAGCTGTGTAGGGGAAAATTGAAAACTATGGCAAGTGGCAAGTGGCGAGTGGGAAAAAAGGGAAAAGTTTCCTCTGCTCAGGGGGGGTTGAAGCCATGTGGGCAGCATTTTCTGCTGCAATGGCACAAAAATTGATTTGTTGTCGATTTCAGTTGGACACTGACCCTTCGCTGTGTTCCCCTCGCCCAGCGGTTTGTGGGACAGGCATTCAATGTTACAGCTTCGTTTTCAATCTAATTTATGAGACTGCAAGTGCAAGTAAACATGTGCGACAAACGACCTTATGAAGCCAAAGTTTTTGGGCAAAGCTGTTAAATAAAAATACTTTATCGGAATTTGAGTTGGCATTGGGATGGATCTGCAGATGGAGCTGATGCTGATGCTGCTGCCGATGCTGATGCTGTTTCTGCTGGCTGCCCAGGATGTTGGTTGCCCTGTCAGCAGCAGCAGCGCTGGCCATTTGTCTTCTTTTGAATCATTTGAGTGCTGAAAACGTGTTGAGTGTTGTGTGTTGTGTGCAGGGGCGAATCGAAGCGTTGCGAGATTGAGATTGCAGATCGTCAGTGATCGATTGGACAGCAGCCGAGTTATCTGAGCTCTCCACAACTTGCAGCTGGCAAACAAACAAGACTGTCGGACAACTCGAGCATTCGGACTACAGTTTTTTGCCTACTCATTAAAGTGCCAAGGCAAGAGATATGCTAGATTTGTGGCAAGCAATTCGCTGCTGACTTTTGTGGCATGTGAATTCCTGATACGCGTTGTCTCATTAGCCAGAAAAACGAAATTACATATGGTTAACCCCGTGGGGTATTCGCATTCATTCTCAGATCTCATGACATTGCCCTTTTAACTCATTAACCATTTACCATTGCCATTTCTCATTTACCAATTTTCCTGAGCATTTTTCTAGCTGACGTTAGCTTTGACTTTGGCTTTTCCTCGTCTGCGTCCACCTACTTAATTATTTGAAGCATTCGCGCAATTTTCACAAACATGTTCTTCTTATTCACTTAATTCACTTTTTGCTGTCAGTGTCTCGGCTCTTGGCCAGTTCAGAACAGGTTGCCAAGGTGGTACACCCAACACACACACACACATACAATAACACACACTTGCGCAGTCTAGATAGTGGCCGCACATTCCTTCTCTGGAAGCTTCACATTTATGCCAAAGTTAAGTGAACTTGAAGCCTTTAGCCAGTGTCTTCGGCTTGAGCTTCAGTTTGTGACTCTGCCACTGCCACCGTCTTCGACTGCCCTTATCTGCCCCTCTCCCCCCTTTGCCCCCTTGGTCGCATAAGTTGTGAGTTTTTTAATTGCAGTCTAAATGGACTTCAATGAATGCAGCAGCAACATTGGCGGCGACTGGCAAAACTGGCAACTTGCAACTTGCAACTGGCGACTGCAACCTGCAACTGGCGGCAGTTTATCTTTTGATTGTTGCTGCTTCTCCAACTGCTGTTGCTACTTCTGTTGCATTGGAAGCACTCGAAGTCGTCTCGAAAAGCGAAACAAAGTCACAAACGAAAGAACGATGACGCCTTTTACAGTCAAAGATTTTAATTACTGCAAAATGTTTTTTTTTTCTCTCTTTTTTACAACATTTACAAAGTGCACTCCACGCTGCACTCAAAGCGCAACACTCGAGTCGAGTCGAGTCGAATTGCAGTTGCAGTTGCAGTTGCAGCCAGTTCTGCAATATGCGCGTTTATTTAAAAGAAATTAAAAGTTCGCTGCTGCCGCTGAGCCTTCGTCATCGATGGGGCTTAATGCAACGATTGATATGGCACATTAAAATCGCCGGCAACTGGCATTCGTAAGGCCCCAAAGATTGATGATGCCGCACGGCAGTCGCCTCGCTTATCGGTGCAACGCGTTGCAACCACAGCAGCCACAGCCACAGCAGCAGCAGCAGCAGCTGCCCCAAAGAGCACGTACTTTGTCTAACTGCCAATGCAGTATCCGAGCACGCCATTGACCATTGGCAATGGCATTGCGATGGCCACATGCAGCGCACGGCCACAATTCGTAAATTTATTAAACGTCAACACGGCACTGAGCCAAATAAACTTGTCTCACGACAACTGCTTGGATCCCAGCCACAGAGTCAGAGTCGCAGTCAGAGTCCAGGATCAGGTTCAGATTCGAGCACGCAGCAAACGGTAAAAATTAATAAAGCATTTTTGCCTTGTATTGCTTTCGCCTGCTTACAACGTTCTAGACAGCCGAAGAGTGAGCCAGCGACAGAGAACCACAAGACGCTGAAGATGCAGCCAATGTATGGCTCGTCTTACCATTTCTGTTGACCACTTTTGCCCAGAGAGCGCGCAAACAACGTCAACTTGGCCAGAAAGTTGCCGTTCGCCAGTCGCCAGTCGCAGTTGCCGTTTGCCGTTGCCCACTCGCTTCCCTTCCCCCTGCGCTTCCCCGTCCCCTCCCTTGGCAATTGCAGTCATGTGGGTTTTCTAACAGTGATATTTATCTGCGAGTGCAATTACCGTTGTATGGACTCGATTAGGGTCTGCTGGCATACTCATAACTTGGCAATAAGCTGCTGCAACAGTCGCAGCCATCAACCAAGCCATTTGTAATGCATACATATTATGTATCTCCCTATCTATCTATAAGACGGGTAAATTGAAAAAAGCATAATACAATCTGCGTATACTGCCATTGCCGCATATTTCCCGTACTTGAGGAAGTATCTTGTGCCTTAAAAAGCCTCAGCAGCATTGCAGACTCAAGTCTTACTTTCCTCAAGACTATTTTTATAAGCGTGTACGAAGACGTTGTCGCACATAAGGCTAAGAATTTCTATATTATGATATTCCAGTGCCACTTTAATGCCAATACAATTTTCCGCGTATATAGCTAATATATTTTTTTTAGTTTATGTGTAGCCTACATTTTAATGTAGCAATTAAAGCTTAATTCAGTTAAAAACAAATATTTTATTTAATTTATGTGACGCCTAAATTCTTAACAATTATATAGTTAATGCTATTAATGGATGACTTTAAAGCTCAAACAATTTAATAAATTAAAGAACAAGATTTATGTACTTTATTTGTAGACTTCGTTAAAGCATTTAAAGCTTAATTCAGTTAAAAGCAAATATTTTATTTAATTGATGTGACATTAAAGCAGTAGCAATTTAATAAATTAAAGAACAATATTTATGTATTTTATTTATAGACTTCATTATAGGAGTTAAAGCTTAACGCAGTCTACTATATAGTTATAAATTAAATTCTAAATTACTTTACGGCAACAACAGTTTTATAGAGCAACATTTATGTAATTTATTTAGTGAAAGGAAATCTGTAATATTATTTTTTCGTTGTTCCGTTTTTTTTTGGCACTATCTATTCGATTGGCCCCGAGAGCGATCATGTTCGCTTGAGCTAAAAATGCAACACGTATCTGAATGTAAATCTCAGCCAATGATTAGAAATTTAATAAAGCAACTACAACAAGCGCAACATAATAAGTGGCAAGTAGCAACGAGGAGAAGAAATAAGCAAGAGGAGCAGCAGATACAAAAACGAAAACAGATTTTAACTTGTGGCCTGGGTTTTGTAATTGCCTCAGAGAGATGTTCGCTCAGGTTGCTCCCCGTCTTGTTTATGCAGCTCGTTTTGTTAGTTGTTGTAATTAAAGTACGAAAATGGACGGTTGCAACAAGATACAAGCTTGCACACACACACACACAGCCACTCACACGCATTTGCGCACGCGATTAAAAAGGAAAATTTTCTGCAGAAGCAGAAGCAGAAGAGTCGAGAGCGAAGCAGAACAGACTCCAAGGGAGTCCACTTTGATGATCATGGTGATCAACTGCAACCACAGCAGCAGCAACAAACAACAACAACAACAGCTGTAACAACAAAAGCGTCTCGTAATTAGACTAAGAAGCAATTTACAATTTCAACTTTAATCTTGTTAGTTTAATACGCTGCGGAGTCAAGCTCGTCTGGAAGTGTGAGTGCAGCTGCGATTGCGTGTTCCTCGGAGGCCAGATACTCGTAGGATGTGGGTGTGGCCGGGCCAAACACGGCCAGCGGCCACGCCCCGAACAAGCGCAGCCAGATCCCGATGAGGTCAGTCTGCGGTCGCCAACGGGCAGCAGCCAAGCGGCATGCAACACCAGCAGTTACTCATTATTTTATTTCATCTTCCCCATTATATCTTTGCTCTTTTCTGTGCGATTTGTTATACCCTGGTGCGCCACTTTACATTTACAGGGTATCAAATTGAGCTGTTGGTTTTGGCCTGTCCAGTCCAGTCAGACAGTGAATGACTGTGGCGTTGGTTGACTCTCTCTGTGACTTATGTGGCAAATTACAGCGCCTTGGCTTCCAAGAAATTGAAAATAAAAACCGAGCGCCAAATTATCTGCATTGTGTTTTATTGCTAAGCCAACAGCAACAACAACAACTACAACTCTTTCGCCTTGATGCGCAGTGTGGCACGTCATGGACGCCTAATTGAATTTCACATGACGCAGTCTCTTGGTCCTTTCGACTAATCCTTGCCAGCTCCACGCTCTCTGTAAGTGATAGCTTTGTTTTGGCTTAAATATGGCTGCCATTGAGAGCCTCGATGCGGAGTGGCAGTGGCAGTGGCAGTGGCAATGGACGTGGCAGCTCAAGCTGGAGACGTCTACATAGACGGGCAACAATTAATTTCACACAGGCACTTGAACTTTTTGGCTGCACAAATCCCAGCCACTTGCAATGCCCTCCCCTCCCACCTAACGCCTCTCTCCCTCCGCCTCACTCCCTCCGCTGAGCTCCACGCCAAACTTTTGCCACAGTGCGAGAGGCAGAAAGCAAGTCTTGCCAATGAGTGCGGCATAGTTTTGTGTGTTTTGTGGCTTGCGCCAGCTTTAGCCAAAACAATTTACAGGCTTCCCAACTTGCCTGTTTATTGTTTATGGCATCATTGTGCTCCATTGTTGCCGTCCCCCTCACCCTCTCCCTCTCCCTCTCCCTGCTGTCTCCCGTTGTTGCTCCTGTTGCCAAACTTAAATCCTTTTAGTACTTTGTTTATGAACTTGCGTATAAATTCAACAAAATTTTCCACTACAACAAAAGTTGTTGTGCTCATTTTTTTTGTTTTGGCATTGCAGATAATCCCCTTATGCCACGTGATTTCCATATGTGTGTGGCATGTGTTGCATAAGTGAGTTGAAATTGCTGTATTAAAATTTCCGGCAAATATGCCACATTTAAGTCAGCTTTACAACGATAATCGAAATCGGCTTGCATATTAAAATCGCATATTTTAACAATAATATTAATAATGCACATTTCCCAATTTCCTGATCATGCAAAATAAATCATTATGAATAACATTTATATACTATTAGCAAACCCATACGCTTCATTGTTTAATATGTTAAGGAATTTACCACAATTTCACAATGATAATTTTAATGTAATGACATATTTTATTTAGTAGCATCGTTGTTAATTGTGTCATTTAAATTGACAAAGTTTTCGGAGCGTAATTTGGCAAGGTTGAATCGAAAAAAATTCAACCTTTTCGATTAAATTTTAGCATATATTCATGTGCTCTACACCTCTTGATAATCTTGATTGTGTCGTATCTGCATCCTGATCAAGCGGCTTTATTAATAACTCAACTAATTCGTTGTGATCATGGAACAAGTTCTGCAAATCGAAAATAATTTGTCTCCGCGTGTTGGCAATAATGACACACCGACGATCAGCTTCGTCTTTCGCGTTACCAATAAAATATAATTACAAAAATTGTTGGTCTGCTTTGTTCGACAAAAGGTGTCATTTAGAAACTGGAATTATACTTCCGTACATCGTTCCAAAAATTATTAGACTCAGGCGCCAATTCCGTAAGTAAAGTGCTTAATGGTTGTAGTGGGCTCCTCAATGCCAGCAATTTCCTACTACTAAACAGCACATCTGTATTTTCAAAAGCAACAAATATAATGGCACAAAAAGGTGTAAAAACAAAATCTAGTACTCCACAATTTGATCATATTATTAAATGTTTCGTTCTGCACACTGACACAAAATTAAGTGAAATTAAAAAATTAATCTGGTAATTCACAGCATACTAAATACAGCTGAGACTAATACTATTTGTTGTGGTTGATAAAGCATTATCTATTTTTGATGGGCATGTGGATTGATAAATTATAATTAATTACAAAAAAACACAAATTTATCGCATAGATTTTCATTTCATTGTTATATTATTTTCATACTTTTTTCATATTTAAAATATCTGTAAATTGCTTAAGTTCAATAGACCATTCAAATCACATAATTTATGCACAGAAATAAAGCCACAGTTATAGCTTTAGATTCCCAGTCAAGGATCAGGTAATTCTTGTTTTTTTTGAAAGAAAATGAGTTGATGAGTATCTATTTGAACAGTAAGCGTTTGAACATCTTGCAGCTTCTCAGCGAGTTTAGCACTGTCAATTGAGGGACACAGGTGTCTCAGGATTACTCTCAACATTTCAGCTGCAACTACAATTCTAGGGCTTCCTCAAGGTATGCAAGGCACTGAGTTTTATGCGAATTGTTGGGCTTGTGGTATAGGGTTTTCATGCGATTGCTTGGGTTGTAGTAAAGGGATGTCTGAGGTTTCGCATGCTTAACATTAGCATAAACTTGGAATCCATTTGCCTTTAAAAGAGGACATCAATCCGCGGCACATCATCGATGTTTCGGTCTGAGTTGCAAAGGATGTCATCTGCTATGCGAAGAGGACTCTAAATTCAATCTAGTTGGTAATTTGATGGCTGCTACGCATACGTGTATGAAGCTGACATGTGCCCAAGTTGTTGGCCATTGTCGCTCGTTACTTTCATTAAGCACCCAGCACTTGACAATGATGTATCCGAAGAGTATGTGAAAAATTGAAGATGCCTCGCGACGAGTCACAGCAACAGCAACAGCAGCAACAACAAGATGTGATGAGACGGTCAGTTGGAACCGGCTCTGAATGAATGCCGCGTGTGAGAGACAAAAGGCTTGCAACTTAAATTGGGCTCCGAGTTAGCCGTTTTTGCTGTTGTTGTTTTAGACGCTGCTGCTGTTGTTTGTTTGCTTAAATGTTGCATTGTATGTTTGGGCTGGGATCTGGCAGCAGCCGTTGACTGCATTTAGCGTTCATTTGATGAACAATTCAGTGCCATGGCTTTTTGCCTTGCACTTGCTGGCCAAGGCGTGGGCAAACAAACGGTAGCTGCCATCCAGGCCAGTCGCAAGTCGCCATCTCCATCTCTCTGTCTCTGTCCCTGCCTCAGTCGCTGTCTCCATCTCAAATGTATCTGTCGTAGTCGCTGTGTTGCAGCCATTTAAAGTTACCACTCCCCGGCCCAAATGACTTTCGCATTCTTGCCGCAAACGTTCCATTCATACTCTTACATGCACTTCGCCCAAGCGACTATGACTTTCCCAAGCAGCTGGCACAGTATTACATAATTGCTTGGGAATTATGCAAATTCATAAATTATGCTTCAAAAGAGAAAGAATCTGCAATATGCATGTGTAAATTCGCACATTTTGTTTGAACAGAAAACAGTTTACTGTACTTAAGTATCGATTACATTTGAATTCCAAAGTATTTAACAATTTATCATTCCAATCAGACAACCATTTACAAAATCTAGCAAACATTAAGAAAATATATTTAAAATCAATTTATTACAATTGGTTGATTTTTATGTGTTAACGAAATCTATTTAATAATTGTGTAATAGTAAATTTAATATATTTATAACGACTTATTGACTTATGATAATAAGTTGCTTGATGATGCACTTTTTTATGTAGACAAAATTGAATTTAAAATTGAAATTGTAGTATATTAAATTAATTTGTATTTGTTAATGACCGAAATCTTCTCAAGTCATTCTAATCATTTGTAGACGTAATTGAAATAAGAAAACCTTTTAATCGATATTAAATATAATATATTTATTGATCAATTTTTAAAAAATGATACTTTTGTATGTGTAAACGGAATTGATGATCAATTTTAAATTGTAATTGAAAACAAAATTCTTTTTGTTTTTTTAATTTGTTTTATTGTGAAAGCAAAGTGTATTCAGCAATCGTTGTGTGGCAGTCTTCTTGATTGCCTCTTTTTGCTGCTGCCACTGGTGGCATGTTATGCGACTGCGATTTGAATTCAATCAAAATGAGGCACACAAACACACTCACCGCACTGAAGCAACTCGCTCGTGTGGAGACAAAAAGCGTTGCCGCTAAATTGGCCGCTGGCTTTTTATGTTTCCTGTGACGATTCTTTATTTATTAAACTAGCAATTTCTACTTTTATTTCACAATTTAAATACCCCGAACACACGGAAACACGGACAGAGACACACACACACACACAGAGGGTCCTCCTACGGGCAACCACAAGATAGTCATGTCAGAAATGAATACATGAACTTTGTTGACCGCCGCGCCAGAGATTTATGTGAGCATGCGCAGTATGCAGCTCTCCGTGATCTGGTCTGTTGCGTCTGCGCCCGCCAATTGACGTTAATTTATGGCATCGCCATGCACTCGGTGAGCCTAACAAGCCCAAAATGCAGCAAGCTAAAGACAAAGACACAAAACGCAACAAACTTATGAACTGCTTATGAGTATTTATTTTTATAGAAATAATCAGAAAGGCAGTCAAATTTATGGCACCACAAAACAGTCAATTGGCCTGCCCCAGAGCTGCATGCTGCACGCTGCAGTGTTGTCCCGTAAAAGGCTTGCCACACTCTTGGGCAACTCGCAATTCTTTGCAATCTGCCCCAATCGCCCCAAGGCGAGTGTCTCCAATTCGCATGGAAGGACTTTGGCTTATCAGCGGTCGCTTAATGCGCTGACATGTTTAATTTTCGGGCGTGTTCGATAAGGAATTGCTGCCGTTGCTGTCAAAGCACAGGTTCGTTATGTAAACAAGGGGTGAACGAGTGGTTATAACATAAGACTAAAGCAACTGCTCTCGACTGGAGCTGTAACTCTTCGAGCAGCCCTCGTTGCACACTAAACGGCACCTGCCGTGGTAAGGCTCAAAGTGATCGTTGAGAGAACTCGACCACCAGAATTCAACAGAGTTACCTTAATGGCTGACAAATGCTGATTGCTGCGAGCCAAGTTAATTGAAATCGAAAGGAGTTTAAAGTGTTTCGCGATACGATCGTTAAGTGCTGCCGACTTTCTGTGGCCAGCGAACGCTAACCGCTTGACTCACTTGTGCCCCACAACGTTGCACAATCAAAGCCCAGGCAGGCAAATGTCGTTTTAGTGTCAATTCGCAGAAACAAATAAACACCGTGAAATGTACATAATTTATGCCAAAGTCATTTATCGCCTGCTCTGCATACGAATAGTTGCAGGCCACAAAACTGGGAGCCGAGCTGCAGGCGATAGTTTTGCTAAGCTGTTCGACCACATTTCAGACAGTTAACATATTTTGGTAACTGCCGTGGCAAGCGGCTAACAAGCACAAAATAAAACACAAGCATGCACATTAAGTTTATGATAAGTCCAAATACTAAATATGTCAGCGCGACTTTTTTAACTTCAGTGCGATTTTCCACGCGTTTCGTGCGCGTTTCATGCGCGTTTTATTTAATTTCTGCCTTACGCATCCTGCAGATGCGGTTTGTTTTTGTTGCCGCTTATCTCAGATGCTGGCAACGAGCAACAATAACAGCACAACAACAACAACAACTGTCGATTTTTTCAATCTGGACAGTAAAATTACATGCAAATCCAATTAAGTTGTTAACTCTTCGTTCGATGCCGCGACTTTTCTGTATTTCCTTTATTTTCGTTCGCAATTTATTTTAATTTTTTGTTTCACTTTGTATTGTTGTCTTTTGGCTGTGTGTGTGTGTGTGTTGGTTGTTTAAGCTCTTTAGGGTCACTGTGGTGCACTCTTTGCGTTTTTAATGAGCAAGTGCTCTGGACCTCATGGTTTTGGGAATGGTTTCCCTCGCGGCTGCCAAAGTGTTTGGCGTTTGGGGCTATTGCTATTGACCAGCTGTGATTAAATCACAGTCCATGTCATTGTTGTTGTTGCTGTTGCTGTTGCTGTGGCCAATTACTCGTTTATTTACAATGCAGCAAAAGCCAAAAGATTTTGGCTTTAATTTAGTGTTGCTTTAACTTGTATTTCGTTTTACGGCTTTATCGCATACGTATCTGGGAACAGCTTATAATTGGCTATTTAAAGCGAGCCACAAAAGCGCCCATTTAAATCAATTGACCAAATGAAACTATAAGCCACAAAGCCAGTAATTTAATGGCCTAATAACACCGCATTTACGTGGCCACTAAATATTGCATTTATCTATGTATGCTTGCACAGCAAGCATATGAAAATGTTTTAATGCCAATTCTACCATTTAACCAAAGCTATGAAATTTTTACATTAAGTAAAAATCATTTTGGCGTAAATAACAATTTAATTTATTCTTATTATTTTAGCTCTAACAATTTTTATTGCAACCAACTAAAGTACCATTCCAAGTGATTTATTTGAAAAAACAAAAAACTTTACTACGACTTTAATAACCGTTTTAGTGCCAGCTGAAGTCTAACTAATTTATTGACTTTCATTTTCAATGACTTCTTGACGCAAATGAATTTAAAATTTATTGACTATTTGTAATTACTCCTGTTTTATCGCTTAATATTAATTAAAAAATAAGCATTTAGTATGCGAGTTAAATATTATAGATAACCTTAGAATTGTAATTTTTGCAGAGAAGTGGAAGTCTCACTGTTCCCATGTTGAAACTTATTTAATATACCTAATAGTGCGAAATTATTTTATTAAACTTTGTGGATTTCTGAGATGTGAAGCTCGTTATTTCAATCTTCCGCCAACAATTACGTTTCTTTATTGCACACGGTATATTTCACCATGACATACAGTGTAACCAGTCTGCAGTTTATAAACTATGCCTCAGCTTAGCATATTCGATTAACGATAAGAATCGATGCAAATCGATTATCGTATGCAGAATTTCAACGACCTTTGCTACCTTTGAACCATTTCTTTCCAAATCGAAATTTGTTATCCATCAAATTCGAATTTGTATTGTGAGCGTGTAGACTTCACTTTGCTAGAGTGTTATCCATGCAATCGTGTAATTGCGTCACACAAGTTATGCGGCCAATTCTTACTGAATATTTATGCTCGTCCATGACACTGCAATTGCTGGGCACGCCCTCGCCATTAACAATGTGCCAAGAGATGGAAGTGCAAATAGATACTCACCCGTGGTGGCTGAGGTGGGTAATCCAGTGTGGCAGCTGCAGGTCTATAATTGAATTCACGAAACTAATGATCCATAAGCAAGTCGTTGTCGGCAATTAGAAGACGCTCACACACACACACACACAGGGACACGCACGCACACACGCGCACAGATTTAGATAGATGGTCAGTTGGAATGCAATCGCAATTGCGTTAAATGCACATATTTATGAGGATTTAAACAGTGATTTTCACGCTTTAATTACCCAGGCAACCGGCAACTGGCGAACTGGCAAGCGACTAATAATAGTTCCCCGACTGAGGCTGCAATTGAGGTTGCAACATAGAGAAACGCGTCGTCGCGTCGACGCGGCATCCACGCATGCGCAGCAGCAACAAACCGGGAGAGCAGAGCAACTTGAAGACGGGGACGGAGATGGAGACTGGTCTGCCGTCTTCCTGGCCGCGGGCGGAGCTGCGTTTTGCTACCTTTCCAAAAAGTAGCCGCCAAACGGAACGCGAAACTGCAACCGTGTAACTGCTGCGATGGCGTTCACAAATTTCATTCGGCCTCGCGGCGTTTTTGGTTTAATTTATTGCAGTTTTGTCGGCTTGGCACGGCCAGCGTTTTTAATATGCACTGCTGTTAAGTATTTGGAGTCGCTCGGTTGTATTACCGATCTTAGAGATCGCTCGCACTCGCACTCGCACTCCCTCTCACTCTCTCTCTCTCTCCCACTCATTCGTTATTGCAATCTCTGTTTTTTTTGCTCTTTTTGTTTGCACTACATCCGTGTTTTGGTTCTGCTCGCGTTGAGCTTTGTTTTCGCACTGCCAATGTTTGTCAGCATTTGCGCGCTCAGTGTCGCAGTCGCAGTCGCTGACGCAGTTGGCGTCGCAGCTGACGTCGATGGCGCTGCTGAGAGCAACGAGTTTCCAGTCTGGAGTTTGGGAATGGCAATGGGAACGAGAATAGGAGGATGGATGGGGCATCGAGCTGCGAGCTGCGAGCCGCGAGCCGGTGCATTGGGAATGCTCAAGTTCTTTTACTCGCCGTGCAAGTTTTTTGCTGTGCTTCCATCAGGTTGCAAACCGAACTGGGGAATGCGGCATAGAACTGGGAGAAAGGGAGCATCGCGCCAGCGTTGCCACCTAGCAAAGATATTGAAAATCAACGCATAATCGTCTCACCAATAATAATTCCTAAGCTCAAACTGAGTTGACTAAAACTAGAACTAGAACTGAGACTGCGACTGGTAATGCGACTGTCAGCTTTGGCTGAAGCAGACGAGTTGTTGGCCATAGTTTATTGGCCAATCCACTTTGTGCCTATCTGATGAGCGCTGTGCAGCTTGACGCATCATATTTCATATGCAATTTGAGTGAAGCCCGAGAATAGATAGAGACACTAATGGCCCGATGAACTGAACTTAGCTCTACTAGACGCTGAGTTCCAGCCCTGCCCCAGAGCGCTAAAGTAGCATCATTAAAAACTGCAAGCCTTTATGCTGTATAATTTAATTGATTTCTAAGCACCTTTCAGTTGTCTTGGACTTGGACTTGAAGTCTTTACGCAACAGCGGTTATTAGATAAATGATAGTGTTAATCATCGGGCAGCAGACCGGGCTGACAGGAGCAGGCCATAAAAATGTAACAGCCAGTTGGTCGCAGATCATCATTGTCTATGTTTTATCGTGCATGTTAGTAATTAAGCCATAATCGTAAAATGCCGTTCTTTTCTCATTTAAATTAACATACAAAATGCCGTAGGCCGTACAACAAAGTGAAGCGGAGAGCACCCAAAGCTGTCGCTACTAACGGATCTGCTAACCAGACGCCTTTGGCCATCCGTCTACGTCCTCGTCACTTGATCTTGGCGACAACGACAACGGCAACGACATCGACATCGACCAGAACCACATCGTCTGTGGACTGATAATGATGTGGAGCACATAGGTGTAGCATCTCAGGCTGTCGCTGTCGTTGGAACTGTGAGTTTGAGAAATGCAACGCCATTGACTGTGGCCACAGTCTGCATAAATATCCCGACAACAAGTTGCCAACATTATGCGACGAGTTGTACAGATATCTTCTTCTTTTTCCCCTTTTTGTTAGCTCAGAGGCAGGTGCAACCCACGCCCAGTATTTGTCTCAAGTTCAATTGCATATTACAATGATTAGCATAAATGTTTAGCCATGCCCACAACATTGCGTTGAGAGACCACAAACTTGCTCCTCTCCGCTCTGCGACTATTCGCCAAAAGCTGGGCATCAATTTAAATTGCTTTCTAATTTTACTCACAAGCTGCTGCCAGCCTCCTGCAGTCTGAGTCTCTGCTGCACAATGTTTGGCCATTTATGGTCCGCAGCTCATTAGGTGGCCAACAGCCCGTCTGCCTAACGCTGCCGACCGAGCCGACTCGTCTACCAGTAATTTTAATGGCCTATGTATGTTAACTTCTATTGGCACTGCCGCTGGCTGAGAGGATGTGCAAGGCGATGGCCATGACGATGGCGATGCTCCTAAACAACTCTGGTGGCAGGTGCAACGGCAGCCGAACATCGCGTAATTACAAATTGCAAGTTGCTTCCAATTTGGCTTTAATGCTCTTTGGCTAATAAAAATGGCATTCTCCAGGCTTTTACCAAATTTTACTTTGCATTATTTGCGGTTCTAATCCTCTTTGAATCTTTTGTTGCTGAATAAGTTAACTGCATAGAGAATTTTAACAATCTGATAATAGCCTCTTGACTAATTCGTATATTCCATATACAAAAATGTATAAAATTAAGCAATACATTTTTAGTAATTATTAAAATACGCGACATAATATGGGATATAAATTTGTGATGTAGTCAAGAAGGGTCGGATACATTAAATACACACCATTGATTTATAAATATTAATATAGCAACAACTAATAATAACTATGTTTTACAACAGTCGACAATGCAATTGAATCAATTATGTAAACATATTTTGAAATTTTTTCGAATTTCGTTCAAGAGAATTAAATCGTCTCGAATGTAATTTATGTATTACATATAAATAATAGTGTTTAAATTTATTTATTTTAATTTGAACAATCTAAATATTTTAAGATTTTTGAAATAAACAAAATGCATTTATAAATAAAAACATAACTATAACTAATGATAATTGTGCTTTAAATTAGAACTAATTCAATATTAAACATATTCCAAATTTCATTAAAAAAAAAATTTTATTTAATATTAGAAACTCAAATCGAAATAAATTCAGTAAATAATGATTAATAATGAAATATGTAAATAATAAATTTACAAGCACAAAATCAACTTTTAAAAAGTATCATTACCATAATTAGGGATAACAGTTTTATATGCTATTAATCCAATGAAAGAGAGTTTTACTTAACAATTCATCAAATTTTTTTTAAAGGATTTAAATGCTTACTATATTTTTCAGCTTAACAAATTTGTATATTCCCTATAAATAATTGCAGATAATTATCATCTAATATAAATATTTAAATATGTGATAGTCGCATCTATTAAATACACTTGCAATAAGTTTATGAAAAGTAATAAAACCACAACTTGTGATAACAGTTTAAAATGCTATTAGGCCAATGAAATGCGATTTTACTGAACCGTTCACCGAAATTAATTTAAGGCGAATTAAATCTGTGCATTTTTTTCTCCTTACTCGAATTACACCCAACGCAAAGCCTGAGAGTTTTTATTACAGGTGTGCAGCCGAAATGGCTCAGATTCTTAAGCCTGGCAAGGCAGCGCATTCGTCACGATTTTTTCTCTCTTGTTGCTGGTGCTGAGAGGAAGACAAGCAACAGAATGTGGCATGAGAAACGAGGTGCATACGAACGAGGTTGCAAGCATTTTCATTTCTTTTATCGCACATTAAATTTACAAAAATAGTTTTAACACCTTTTAAGCTTACAAGCATGTGTTGGTCTGGTTTTCAGGCCTCGTTGGCCCGCCGTTGATTTATCCTTGCCCTGGCGTACATGATCTTTGCTGGTCGACATGCGCTGACCATGGCCAAAAGACCAATAACAGCACAGCAACGACGGCGACGACGACGGCGACGACGGCGACGACGACGACATGATTCGTACATAATCCAGCCATTATTTCTGGTCTTCCTCTGTGCCGGCCATTCGGTTCATCCTTTGGCCAGGTCTCTGGATGGGATGGGACGCGACGCGGCTGTCGACTTATCGCAAAAATTGCGTCAAGATGTTTTAATGCGACCCGTCCATGGCGCGCTTTGCAACTATAAAAATGAAAGCAACTTTGGACAGTGCTGAGAACTGGGAACATCCTTTTTAATTTAAAACATTATCGTAAATTCTCTGGCAATTATGCGCGATGTTCAAACGCTTCACCTCACCTCACCTCCTATCTGCCTGCTGGCAAACTGAGCCAAAATATCCGCATCGCATCGCATTCACATTTCGCATTGTCCGCAAAGTCAAAACACATGTCCGAGCCGAGTCGAGTCGAGTTGCAGTTGAGGTAGAAGTTGCAGTTGCAAACTAATGCTAATGAATTGCTTGTCGCCCCATTCTCCCCACTTTGGCTGCGTGCAGCAAGCAGATTAGCGTAGCGCACATTCTCTCTCAGCTTGCCACCTTAAGGCCATGCCCCAAGTTCTTTATTCCGTTTTGACTAACTAGACAGCACCATATCTTATCGCTGGGGTCTGTCGACACGTCGTTTGCCTAAAAGATATCACCATTTCAGCCTGTGCGTGCATTGTTGTTATAAGTCAAGCTCAAGTCGAGCCCTTGGCACCAATCGACAGATGCCCCATGCCAACTGAGCAGGCAGACACAGCCTCAGTAAACGGCAATAAACTTATGCGATTATCTGCAGATGAAAATTGCACAAACTCACCGGTTTCAGCTGGCAATAATGTGGTGGTATTTAATCAGATGTGTTAAGTTTCTGAGTCTTATTAGCCGACCAGTTTTGTGGTTACACAAATGAAGTACTCTTCTGCTTTCGAGTATCGGATACATAGATGTACACTTATTTCAATTCGCATGGCAACTGAAAGTTCTGTTTACCCCAGAGCCATAAAGCAATTAAGCCGCATTCGTTCTGCTTTACGCAAAGTTCACATCGAAGCAGTGCAGATGTCTGAAGGGATTCTATTCAGTCGGCACTTTCTCCATTCAATATGTAAATGCCGTACTGTCTGCATATTTTACGAACTGCAAAGTAGACAAGTTTTGTTTTAAAACTGTCAACGCGAAGGCTCGCAACGCCTACAAAGCGAATTGTTCTGGCATTCAACCCGAAAAAAAAAAGAAAAAAAAGGGAAAAGGGATAAAATAAAAGTAAGAACACAGAAGAAGATTCTGTGTTGGATACAAAAAAAATCCTACTATAATAAAATAAATTGTTTCAATGCACGGCAAGTAATCCGCTTTGGCGGCGCTCATTCCTTGCGGTTTAAGATTTATGCACTGCAAAGTCGCTTTCCCTGCCATTTTCTTCCGGTTTCCTTGGCTGCTGCAAACGCTAAAAGTGAAAGGGGTGCGCGGCACGGTCTGGCCATAAATTAGCTACGCGGAATGTCCTGCTGCTACTTGTGTTATCCTGGCAGTGGCACTTAAACACAGTTAATCCCCGCATTGCTGGCGAAACAAAGTTTGGCAATTTCAACATCTTCTTTTTGTGCATTCGTTTTTGCGTTTGCCGCTGAACAATTTTCAATTAAAGTGTTGAAATTTTAAAGTCGACGTGTCACACAACAAAAACACATGACAAATTAGCTTCCTAATGAGCTGAGACATAAATCTTGACATGCTTTTGCCACGCACTCGAGCAAACAGAGCAGAGCACTCCCCCCTCCCCCTCCTCGCTCTTCCCTTCCCCTTTACAAACTGCGTCGCACAATTCGGAGAACAATAAGCAGGAGGCAACCCCGACCCTGCTTCACGTCGAGTCGTCTCTTGTACACGTGTTAAGGCAAACATGAAAGCCAACCGAGCTGGCATTAAGGCTTCATTACAAGGACTTGCTTCTACTTCTCTTACCCCCGCTCCTGCTCCTGCTCCCGCTCCTTGTCTTGTGGGTTGCCCTGTAAGCCGCGCCATTATTAAAATGAACTGTTAATACAACGACAGCACAACGCTTGGTTTAACTACACACCACCAGCCGGGGTTGGCAACCGAATTCAATTGAATTTCAAATTAAGAAATCAAAGATTCAAAGTAAATACCCCAACCAATGGCAACTATCACAATTGACAAGTTAAAGTAGCTTTGGGCTTGTTATGGAAACTGTCGCAATTAGATAAAAATAGACAGCTAACAGCAACGACAAAAGAAATTTGAATAAAAATATATCTCAACAAATGATTGTATAGCTTATGGTGCCTCCATTATCGAAACATTATTATGATCACAATGTAATGAGCCAGCACTTTTAGTATTTCACACCTTTTACACTCTAATGGGTTACATTCATGCAACCTGTCCTAGAGCTAATCGCCTCTATGCTTTAGAAGGGTCGCCGTATCGCAATTTAAAAGTCACCCGCATCATAATAATGAATGGAGCATTACAAAAATGCTTAAGAACAAAAAGCCGCATCAAGTGAAACTTGTAAATATTTAAAAGGCCTCTCATATTTTGTTCGTCCCCATCATAAATCCCACGAGCAGCTGTTATAAATAATAAAAGCATATATATTTAAATGGCCATAAATTTGCGATGCGGATTTAGGTCATTAAACTGTACTAAAAGAATTCAAAAAGGCACAACAACAGGAAATCAGTGCCTGCTTCTAGGCGCACGTGAAGTTCTACTCGAATGGATGGGTGGAACATAATGCTCTCCCGGCTGCCATAATACTCCAAGTTGGCTGTAAAGACCCCATTCGAAGGCCCATTGCAGTGCGTATTATTAGCATAATAAAAATACAAGCAAAGCTCACACATTGCCGCATCGGGGACAGGTCGGGGGCGGGAGTGGAGAAGTGATGAGGGATAAGCCGGCAGCGGATTTTGGATTGCAGATTGCCGGACAGCATCGAGAGGCACTGCGTGGACAATATAATTTTATGGGCTCACTTTTATTGTGGCGAAGTTTCTTGAGCTTTGCTTCATCATCATTGCCATCATCGTCGTCATCATCGCCATCATCGTATCCGGGGTAGGCGTTGAAAGCCTTGGCCGCATAACATTTAAATGTTATGGGCTGTGGCTCACACGAGTTGCCATAAATGTTATAACAAATTTTGTGCTTTTTTTCTCCACTCCACCCAGTTATTGTTGCTATTGCTGTTAAAACACTCGTACTCGCATCGCATGCACATGGCGTTGACTTTCAAATGTGGCCGCAGTTTTATTAAATGCTCTAGCCGGGGCTAACCACAAATTGCAAATGCTCACCTGAGCTCACCTCGTATCTCCGGGTACCACCTGGCTGCAGCAGGTGCTGGGGGAACCTTTGTCTGTGCATGTTTTAATTAAATATTCCATTTGCCTAAACCAAAACCCAAAACCGAAAGCCGCAGTTAGCAGTGTGTGTGTGGGTGTGGGTGAGTGTAGTGCATAAATTCTGCACTGACAGTGGTCAAAATGCCACTGAGTCCTCTATGTACTGAGTACCTGCGGTGTCCTGCCCTGCACTGTGCTCAGCTGTGTCCTGCATGTTTGCATTAAGGATTATGTGTGACTGCTCACGGCAGTGCAATGCGAATCAGGGCCGCCTGCTGTATGGGCCAAGTCATTAACACATGCTGCCGTGGCTCGCGCACTGACTGTGGTTGCGTGGTGCGAGTGGTGCGTGTGGTGCAGGTGTTTTGCGGTCAGACAACTTTAAAAGTTTTAAAGTGCCTGACACTGAAATGCATCGTATTGAATTTCAATTAGCCGTTAAAATAACAATTTTTTGCCGTCGATTGTCACCATTATGTAAATGCGTTTAAATGCAACAAGACCAATAATGAACCACAAAACATTTTACAACTGAATAAATAATTTGCACATTAATTGCATGTATTTATGTTAAGCCCTTAATTGCGCATACGCCCCGCTGGTCAGCGGCCCAAAATGGTCGCAAAAATATGCATTCAACTAATTGAAGAGGCCAACGTGTAAATTATATTAATTTTCATTTATTTAGCTACAACAAAATTACTTAGAATATCAAAAAAAATTATGCATATTTGCAATTAATTAAAACGCTCTCATTTCTGATTACTAGTAATTTCCCCGACTCGTTTCGACCATAAATCATTTAAAAAGCAAAGCGAACCTGTCGAATCGGGGCGAAACCAGTAATTAATGGAATAGAAATCCTATTGCATTACAAGTCATTAAAATTCAATAGCGGCAGCCATAAATTCGAGCACATTTAATTTGAAAACTGCGTACTCGTAATTCACTTTACGCACAATTTTTAATGAAAATGTCAAAAGAATGAAAGAAAGCAAAGAGCGAAGAGCGAAGAACGAAAACGAAAAACTTTTCTACTGGCAACAATGGCATAATGCAAATACGAACTCGATGATAATGGCTACTGGTGGCAGCCAACGGAAGCGGAAGTAATGCCAAATAGGAAAACGGCAAGAGGGAGAGACTGGAGACGGGAGACGGGAGCAACGACAAAAAGAATGAACAAGGCGCCAACACATAATAATGCCATCATCAATGCCAAACAAGCAACGGAAAACGGCAACCCAATCCAAGTATCGACAATGAAGAAATTGCAGTGGGCGGAGTGAAAGTGAGAGGTGGAAGGAGGCGGGGACGACAGGGAACAACAAATGATGGAAGATGCTTTAAATTAACAAGCAAATGCAAATAAGCCAGCGACTGGCAAAAGGGAAATAAATTAGATAAAGGCAAAAGGCAACAGCGCTGAACAACGCACAGGACAACGCCGCGAGCCGCAGCACGCGCAGGATTATTACAACAGGACGCAGCACAACAATACCAATAACAACAATACGCAGCAGCGACGACGACAAAAAAAGGACAACGCAGCAGAGCCTGCGGCCACATGGAAATACATATACTCGCATTTCTTTTGTATTGAAGCCTGAAGATTTTGCTGGTTCGTTAACTATACCAAAGACATTCGGGTGCCAAGGATATTGAGAATACTAAGGAGGCTGCTGGTATGCTGAGTGGAGAGTAGGAAGGGGGCCAAATGTCAATAAGTTAAGTGGGCATGGTCACGTTAAACGGCCGCTGCCTTTTGTGACTGTGTGACTGGCATGCCAAGGAGGCGCCCCAAACGAGCTGTGGCCAGGGCATTAAACTTTGACTTATAAATATGATTAAAACATATTTTCATAGCAAGTCGACCCGAAGACGAGGCGGGGGCGGGGCTGTGGGGCTGTGGGGCGGCAACTGCGTCGGTTGATAAATGTGCAAAGTTTTGTGGGCTTAAAGCTCAGCAGGCAGTTGACTGAGATGCCGATATAAATCCAATTTAGTAGCTACCATAAACGTAGCAGCAATCCCAGCGAACACGCCCACTCTGCAGTCTGTCTCTGTGTCTACATCTTCAACTATTTGCATGATAAAAATCTTTCATCAAGTCGAGCGCCAAAACAATCTCAGTCTCCGTCTCCGTCTCCGTCTCCGTCTCCTTCTCAGTCGCATCTCCAGCTCCTCCCTCGATCTATGCATAATTCGACGATTGCAGCGTGAAGCGGCGGCTTTGGCCTTTGTGTGGTAAACACCTAAAGTAGTAAACTGGGATTTAAGCACCCACACACACACATACACACACACTACACCTACGTGTCTATAAAAATTTTACGTCGTTCGCATCGGCAAGGACAAAAACTTTTGCTTGGGTCTGCCAAAGGCAAGAGCAGCAACAACGATAGCAACAGCAACAGCAACAACGATAGCAGCCAATGTCGATTGAGAGATGGGCGACGGGGTGGTTCGAAGGAAGGTAAAACGTTATACAGGATATGCCTTTTATTGCCGTGCGAGAATGGGAAATTGTGATGCCTGAATACATACATAAATTCTTGGTTATACTCGAGTAAAACCCAATAGGGACATTACCGTACGTCCTACTACTGAATCTATAGAATATGTAAAATACTTTTCAAAAAGATTAAAATTTTTGCAATTTTAATACGTTGCCGGGCAAAGCGGAGGTGCTGCCAGGATATACACACACATGCACACGCACACACACACACACACACACATACTCACGTGGGTTGCCAGCAGAAGTTCTCTATGCAGAAAGTCGCAGGGCAAACAACAGAATTTAAAAGTTCCCTTCAAGATGGAACAGCGCTCTGTTTGTCCATGTTTGCTCTGTAATTGTTTTTCCAAAAGTTTTATAAGCAGCTGTGTGTTTATAGGAAAACTCCGGCAGTTACTGCGAAATTCCTTTGGCTACTTTGACACAACAAACTCTCAAACTAAATACTCCAAGATTTGCATATAAGTCGAACTTCTCAGCACGTCAATATACCCTTATTTGGCCTTTCAAATGAAGACAAGAAAAGAATATTAAACTAAATCGTAGTCAATACGAAGAATTTTCGACATTTTTATTTTTGCTTAAATATTTTATTGAATATCCTTATTCAATATTTCTACACGAATATTCTCCTATTTGTATGTATTTTAATTTTTAAAAGCTCGATTTTGTTGGGGTCTTTAATTGTTTCAAATAGTTGCAAAAAATTACCACTAAAATCTTAGCTAATAATTAGTTTTCAGTCATATTAAACATCTAAATATTTTCGTTCATCTTTTAGTCAATATAAAAACATTAACAATCTAATTAATTTAAGTTGTCTACAGACATGGTTTTTGTTTATACTTTATTAAATATATACAATGTATTTAAATGATAGTTATTTTTTGGCATTTCTTCGTATGTTTCAAATTACTGCAACAATTAAAACAAGTTTCCTCTTTAAATGTTATTTTATATTTAATTTAAAGTCGTACTTAATATCCTCAATATATTTCATCCAATTTAAACTCATCATTCAGTCAATACTACTTCTCAAACAATATCATTAATTGAAGTTGTCTAAAGGCATATATTTTTGTATGTTTCTACAAATCTGCAATTTATTTTTGGTATTCCTTTCGCTTTTCTTTGTAATTTCGAAGACACGCGCTATCCTAAATCATTCTTACCCTAGTAAACTCATTGGTCACGCCGGCCAAGTCGGACCCAATAATAACTCAGGGCCGGCGTTGGCGTTGTCCTGCGCTTTAAAGCCGCTTAAGTTCATGAATCCGCTTCCGGTGAAGCGTCCGCTTATTAAGCAACCCGCGTGCACCTTGCGACTTCCGTTGCCAAGCGACGCCATGGTTGCCTAGCATATGGCCAGCCTCTGAGCCTGGCCAAAAGAAGACGTTAGGACGCAGCATTCGGCATACACAAAGAAACGAGCCCCAACCAGCAGCAGTTGGCATTTAAGATAAATGCCTGCCAACAATGCACAAAGAAGAGTCACAAAAAGTTTGGTCACGTTTGTGCTATTTGGCGGCGGAGGCATATGCTCCAAGGGGTGGCGGCGTCTTATAATATGACGAGGGTTGGGGCTCGGAGCGTTGGCAACGTCTAGGTTGCATTTACCTTGGCGCAATTTTAATATGGAGCCGGAGTTTAAAATTCTAGACACATGCAGCAGCTTAAACGTTTTAGAAATCTATTTTTCAAATGCCAAGTCTGGCCAAGAGCTTGGGGAGCAAGAGGGCAGGAGGCGGGGCAGTCACATGTGTGCGTGCAAATTGGCAAACGCTGCGAGCATTTAATTGAAACGTCTGCAGAGCAGGACAGCAAGAGGAACGAAACACAAAAGGCGAACGAAAGAGAGTGAGAGCAGGAGAAAGTGTTTTTTAACTTGCAGAACAAACAATTTTTTGCTAGTTTCATTGCACACTCAAAAGAAAAACGAGACCAAATAAATGCCAAGTGGAAGGACGAGAGAATAAAGGATGTACAGCTCCAACCGGATGCCGGAAATCAACTGATGTTTGTCCAGCGCTCGCTGTGCCGCCTTCAGCTTCGTGCAGTGCTCGTAGAGAATTAAAGTGTGCCGCATCACATTGTACTCCACCGACTGCATGTGATCCAGCTGCACTTGCAACTGATCAGCGTCGTGGCTGTGCAGCTGATCATAGATCTCGCCCAGCACATCGCGCGGTATATGCGTATCCATGCGTCTGATCACAGTGCCATCCACATCGGGCAACTCCTCCACCAGCCCCTTGTAGACCAGCAGCGATTCCATTGTCTTGTTATTACGAAGCAGACGCCTCAGCAGGCGACGCAGCGCGCTCTCCTGCAACTGTGGCAGTGTCCCAGCCATGTAGTTCAGTGTACCCAGCGCCTTGTCGTAGTTGCCACGACAAATGAACCTCACAAAGTCATCGGCCACCCGCCGTTGCAGCGGTGTCAGTGCTTGGGACATTTAGAGAAGCCTCTGACTCCTCCTCACCTTCTCTAACGCGAGTTGTGTTTTTGTTTAGATTTTAGAGTATGTTTTCAATTACCTACTGTGTTCAATTTGATGAAATGTTTGTGTGTGTGTGTGTGTCTTAAAGCCATTCCGGCTGATGACTGCTCCATAAATCGAGCCACATATGTTGGCATTACAAGTGGCTTCAGTGGCGCGCCGTCTGCGCGCCCAATTCAAATGGAAATCAAAGTGGGCGTTCATGAGTTAAACACTCCAGCTCCCGGCTGCAACTTCATTTTACAACTCGCGCGTCGGGCAGGATGTGGCAATGTGACAAAGTCGCTGCCTGCCAGTTGCCGTTGCCGTTGCGAGCACTTGTGGTTTACGACCTGGCTTCAGCCTCAGCTCTTTGAATGGTCTTTCTCCTTTTGCTCCACGCTCAAGTGGGTGCGCTATAAAATGGCGGCAAGCATTTCCGCTTCTGGCTGCCACATTACTCACAAATTTATTATTCTCATCTAGATGAGTTCATTATTTTGCAGCGGCTGCCAATGCCAATGCCAATGCTGAGTGCTGAGTGCTGACTGCTGAGTGTCGAATGCGAAAACAATTTAATTTTATTGTTTTGCACATAAATTTGTTGTTTTTTTCCTTCTGTTTTTCGCTTCTGCTATTCAACAGAATTATGCATTGTTTTTCATTTTCCACTCGCAGCAAAAGATTCCACATATGAAATCTGAGATACATCTATGATAGCAGCTGCGTATTGAGGGGCGGCATAAAAAGTTGGGAGCTCCTTCGTTGCACTGCTGTTGCCCCCACAGTGGTGGCCATATAATTGAGTCACGTTTGCCCTGGGATTATATGCGCTCGGGTAACGTATTCAGATTTATGCCGCGATGTCGATTCATATGCGCATCCATATAAACAAATTGCTGTTGCGAGTGTGTGCTGTGATTTATGATAACCATGTACCGTTTGCATATTAGCAACCTAAAGCAGCCAGAGCAGCATTAAACTAGAGTTAAAGTATTGAAGGCTTCGAGCAGCAGCTTCTGCAGCATGTGGCAAGGTACATTTAAAAGAAATAAAATTTTCTAAATATTTCATTTCGCTTTCCTTAAATCAGTAGAGTAAAAACTTTAATTTATCCAATCCATAAGCTTCAGCCACTGCAGCATGTAGCCAGCTACATTTAAAAATTAATTTAACTTTTAATTCAATTTTTTTTTTGTTAAATGTATACATAATATAATCAACACAATATTAAACCATAATAAAAACCAATGGTAAACAGAAACTTTATCGTTATTACACATTGACCTTATTATTAAAGGCTTTTTAAAATGATCATAAAAATCAATAGTAAACAAAAACCCTGTCCTCTTCTCAGCATGGTCCTTAATAGAAATACTGTTACTGAATACAAAAATATTCAGTTTAATTTACAAAAATATTAACCAATTGTTATATCGAATACTCAGCTCATTAAAATTGTTAATTCTAAGTGATGGCTTCATTTAATATTAAGCCGACTTACCAAATGTCTGTTATATAATAAAAACAGACAACAAAAAATGTTCAGGATATTTATAGTTTAAATTCTAAACAATTGTTTCATCAAATATTAAATAAAATAACCAAGTCTCCATTAAATAATATATAATTTGCAATTGGTAATGCAACTATCCTTATGTGAAGTTATTCTCCCCATGAGCTAAGGAATATTGATTAGACACATTCAAAAGCAGAAGCGCTGAGAAGATATCACAGCACCTGTTAAGGCCACAAATAAACCAATTTCGTACGTTGTTATTAAAGCAATATGCAACACGCTTTGCTCTCATTTCTGATACGTGTTTATAATGCCAATAACCTGGCGCTCCCACACGTTGAACCTGCCCCATCCTCCAGCAAAATCGTCAATAAACAGAAACTAATACATGACAGACAGAGGAGAGCAGAGACGAGCAGCCAGGCGAAGAGGGAGACGAGAGCGCAGAGAGTTGAGCAGGAATCAAAATTCGTGCTGGCATGCAAGTTCAATGTACATATTCGTGGACGAAATTTAATTTATCTGTATCAGTTCCACTTGCCCTGCAATTCAGATGACAAGCAGCGGACGGACGGGCAGACAGCCGAGGAGTTGTGTCAATGCCACAGCTGGAGGAACACATGTTCAGACAAATTCATCTGCCATGTCACAATGCGCAACGGCATGCAGAAATTTTGCCTCCTTCGAGGGGGAAGCTGCTTTCACCCTGCCGAAAGACGTCGACATGGATATGGATATGGATATATGCAGGGTTGGGAATTGGGCTCTCGATGTGCTACGAAATAGTTTGCACAGGCTGCACACGCTGCACGTGACAAGACTCGACGAAAAGTGAAACTTTCTGTGCAAATATTTTCAGCAGGCAAACAAATTTTTTGGGGAAAACGATTCGAACTTAAAGCGCTTCGACCCCCAAAAACAAAAAATGATTCTCCTTCCCTGGAGTTACTGGGGCCGCAAGTGTCATTAATCAAATGGTGCCCAATAATTTCGTCGGCGTGTCAGCGTCTGCCAACCCTTCTGCTGCCCATGATATTATCCTTTATCCTTTCGGCTGCTTGTTAAGCAGCCATTTTTGAAATATGAACTTTTTGAGTCGTAGTCCTCGTTGCGCTGACGAATGCCTTTAGTCATTAATAAATTAGGGGTTAAAATGCCATAACAGCAGGCAGGCAGGCAGGCAAGCCAGCAGAGGGAGAAAAGTTGTTTATTTAATTGAAAGTGAAACGAGCGAAAACAGATTTGTTTAACTCAATTAAATGGGGGCAACGGATTTTGATTTTACGATCCCTGCAGTTGCTGTCAACAATTCAAGTTTAGTTTCATTTAATCACCAACAATTTAGTTCGAGTTTAGAGTTCCCAGTTTTCGTGATGGATATTAGAAATTTAGCCACATGGTACAAGGGGAGGTGCCACGCCCCCGGCATAATAGTCGAAGAGGAGGCCGAAACCGTCGACATTAGCCAACCCACACAGATCGCATCTGAAGAGCCCGACTTGGATTTGGCCTACGATGAACTGGAGTCCATCAAAAGGCGGCTGGTTTTATTGCGCAGCAAGCTGCTGGTGACGCCTCCAGATCCCTGTGAGAAGGAGATACCAACACCCATGGAGGACGATTCGTTTCGGACGCCCAACCAGAAGCTGTTGCTGCAACTGCGACGCAGCAACCATGTGCTCAAGTGCCAGCTGCAAAAGCTGATGCTGCGTCTGCAGACCACACGAAGTCAAATCAAGATATTGGAGGCGATGCGCTGCCAGATGAACAAATCCATGGCCAAGTTGTCCAAAGAGGTAATTTAGTTATTTTTTATTTTTAAAGTCGACTAAGTACAGTTTATACTGAAGAAATTACTTATATTTATGCATAAATAGTACAAAAGAATTTTAAAGTATCTTAAGGTTACAAAGTTGAAGGAAATTGAATTGAAGAAATTACTAACATTAATACATAAATACTACATCAATTTTAAAGTGTCTTTTAATGAAATTATATTAATGAAAATTTGTAGGACATTATATTGAAGAAATCTAAAATGAATACGTAAAAAATACAACAGTCTCAAAGTATCTTTTAAAGAATTTATATTAATGATCTTGAAAACTTGTAGAAAATTATATTGATGAAATGACAAATATCAATACATAAATAATACAGCAATTTTAAAGTATCTCTTAAAGAAATTATATTAATGATATTGAACATTTACTAATATCTGCACAAATAATACATATTTTGAAAGTATCTTAACATGAATGATTTTAAATGTGAATAATTTTAAAATAAAACATTTTCTAGGTGGACAAGTTTCAGGGATTCCAGCAGAAGACCATCGAGTTCTTTGGCATCTGCCTGGAGCGTCACGAGCAGATCAAGATGTGCAAGGTGGACAGCGAAGATTTCGCCGCCAAGGTGCAGACCATGATGAATCACACACAGGCAAGGATGCGTTACCTGGTGCCCATGCGATGCCACAATCAGCTGCACTACGATCTCTCCGTGGAGTTGATGCTGATGCGCATCTTTCTGCACTCGCTGTTCAGCAACATGCTCGACGATTGGAATCAATGCAAACGCCGTCTCACGCAGTTAGTATTTCCATCAGCCATCTTTGTAGAATCCTGTAGATACATTGTGATGCTGAATTTTAGGCGGAGCTGGCGCTGCTCAAAAATCCTTCCCGCCCTGGAGAATGCCAAGTATTGAAGTAGCGGCCGTGAATGTATTTCGTTTTTATTTTATTTGTTTGTTGGTCGTTGGTTTGCTGGTGAAGTTGGTCAAATTGCTGTCTTCTAATTGCTGCTGAAATGTAGCTCAATTAAGATTATTGGCGCTCGGCGGCTTTTATGGCACTTTTGCGGCACTTGCGCCCTGTCGTAATAATTACAAAATTTCAACTCTGCCCCGGAAATTGCCTTAAATTAATGACGTGCGTTTTTATTTCGGGAAATGCGCGTTAAAGTTACAAATATCCTAGCTCTCTGGCTCTTCCCTTGCTGCCCTCCACAAATTCTAATCCGACTTTGGACGCCATACAAATGTACGCATTCCCACCAGGATAAGACTCTACAGCTAAATACGAAATGGCATCAGATAAAAACAAAAGCAGATTTGTCTCTCCCACACACACAAGCACACGAAAATACCCTTAAAAAAAGAGGCGAGGAACGAGCGAAGTCCTTGACACAAAACATGGAGCTGACAGCCCAAAGCGAGCTAAGCGGCAGCCAGAGGCCACAGTTTTCACATCCTCCTCCGAAATGCGTAAAAACTCAATTGCTGCGCATTGGCAGACAAACAAACTATGGATTGAGATCGAGTCTCCATCCCCCCGCGTTGGTTGCCCCGTTTCCCCATTTCCCCATTTCCCCGGGTTAAATGCGCCTCAGTCCTTCTGCTAAGTGAGATAGCGCCAAAACGGCAAAAACGAATTTATTGGAGTCATGTGCTGATAAGCGTTCGCTTCAATGCCATGCCAAATTACAATGTTACATGAGAATGCCGGCTAACAGCAGCACAACGAACTGCCAATGCTCTACACCATTTACTTGACAAAGATACAACTTTTTCTTTGTCTTAATTTTCTTGATTTCATGATGCCATTAGTCCTTAAATTCCTGTGCCCGCATCGAGTAGGGTATTGAAACACACAGAGATAGACATGGCCAGATACAGGCAACAACACATCAGACATCGAAACATGGCTGTAACACAGGAAACGCATTAGATACTTTTCGGTTCGGTTCGCTGTGTCGGGGTCTGTGGCTGGGTTTGGACCTGGGTCTGGGCCTGGTCAACTGGCCAACTGCTGTGGCAGACATTCGATGTGCGATAAAAATCTGCGTAAAATGATGCGGCAATTTGATGAGCAACTAACTTCGGGCAATTAGTTTGCCTTGGAGTTGGAGTTGATGTTGGATCTGGAATTGGAATTGGAGTTGGCGGAGTTGTCGTGCGTGTTTCTGTTTAACTAAACTGTTGCACCAGTCCACGAGGGAGGACAGCGAATGGCTATTGACATCGATATCGGAATCAAAGGGGGTTGTCTAATGGTATTTAGCGTTAATGTGTTTAGCAACTGTTTGAAGTTTTGGTGATTTATGTGCATAGACGAGTTCTAATAGTGGAGCTCGCACCTGCTTGAAAGCAGAAGCCTACGACTATCTTATTTGCTACTTTACTTACTCAAGTCTTTGGCAGTGTAAACTGTAAACTGTAAACTTCAAACTGCGGAGGAATGGCTTCTTGCCTTTGGGCTGTTTCTGTTTAGCAGCAATCTCAAAGATACATTCAAGTGCTGGAGTTTGCACTATACTTGTGTGTGCCGACCGCAAAAGTACAAATAATTTCCATTTGGCCACAGCAGCAGCCTCTGCAACATTTGCATTTTTCTTCAGCAGCAGCAGCAAGCCCACAAAATATAGACAAACATGCCTGCGAGGCGGCAACTGGAACTTCAGCGAGAGAGAGAAAAACTTGGTTCAGTACGCGAGTATTTGTACAGCCGAGAGATATGTCTACTTATAGATACTTTGTCGACTGGGCAAACGAAACGATGCGGCACAAGTTGTAGATAAATATGGCATAGATTACACAACAACATAGTTCGGCCCGAACAATAAAACTTTTCTCTGCTGCCCCGACGACAACATAAGTATCTATTTTTCCCTTTGCTCGTTTTCTCAGCAAGCTTCTAAATACACACGTGTGTGTGTGTGTGTGATAAGTATTCGTATCTGTATCTGTGTGCACTCGCACAGTTATTTATGATTTTTCCTGAACTCTGCACGGCATTCAGCAGTCGGCAGTTCTTGTTCTATATTTGGCAGGTGCAATTCCCAAGGCGCCGTGGCTTAGTTGGTTAAAGCGCCTGTCTAGTAAACAGGAGATCGTGAGTTCGAATCTCGCCGGGGCCTTCGACTCCTCCACATCGTTGGATTGGAGTTGGTTGCACTTTTTTAATATAAATTCCGTATTTTTCCAATTACAAAATGGCAGTTTTAAACATTTGCACCTTCTGCTGCCATTGCCATTTGCTCGCCCTTTATTGTTTGTTTCCTGTTCCGCCATTTAAGTTTCCTGTTGTTGTGTTTGCACACCAACTGTCGCACTTGCCATTAACATGTTTCAATTGCCGCAATAATTGTTTCAATAATCGTTAAATTCAGAAATATTTCCCCGCGCCATGAACTGCTGAAAGTACTGTTGAACTGGCGTCCATCTAGAAAAAAGCTTCCATTGCAAAAGCTCGCGCTATTGTTCCGCTTTTTTTAGACAGGTAAATCGGCAATCACTGTGGCAACTGATAAGGCTCAATAACTTTATTGCCTATCTAAATAATAAATTTGTAACAGCAACATTTAAAAAGCTGCCCAGCTACTGCATACCCTATGAATATATTTTTTATTTCAATTTTAATATTTAGTTTCAAGTAGTCTATATTATCTAATAATGAATTAAATAAATTAAGTATACACAACTATAGAATAATTTTAATATTTAGTTTCAAGTAGTCTACATTATCTAATAATAAATTCAATAAATTAAGTATACAAAACTATAGAATAATTTTAATATTTAGTTTCAAGTAGTCTACATTATCTAATAATAAATTCAATAAATTAAGTATACAAAACTATAGAATAATTGTAATATTTAGTTTCAAGTAGTCTACATTATCTAATAATAAGTTCAATAAATTAAGTGTACAAAACTATAGAATAATTGTAATATTTAGTTTCAAGTAGTCTACATTATCTAATAATAAATTCAATAAATTAACTATGCAAAACTATAGAATAATTTTAATATTTAGTTTCAACTAGTCTACATTATCTAATAATAAATTCAATAAATTAAGTATACAAAACTATAGTACACATTTTCATTAAATTCTATTTATTTGCAGCTAAAGATAGATTTATATACGCATTTTTGTATATATAAAATATGTTCGCATATCATAAATAAACTGCTTATTTTATTGCCTCTTACTTCAGCCATACAATTTCAAGCATGTACTCCAGTGAGATACCATTATCTTTAGGTTTTTGAATATCTGTAGCGAAAACATTTGAGCAAATATTAATTTAAACAATGGACTTTCCAGATACATGGCTATAAGTAGTAGCAATTCCATGGGCCTGTTGTCTGAAATTGACTATTTGGCGCGATGATGAAACAACGGCGCCGTGGCTTAGTTGGTTAAAGCGCCTGTCTAGTAAACAGGAGATCGTGAGTTCGAATCTCGCCGGGGCCTTTGGATTGACAACTCGTTCAGTTCAGCAAGTAATTATTTTTTTTAATATAACTTGACTACATTTTAGACTATTTTCTAAGCACTAAGTCTATGGAGCAGGCCTTAACTAGGTAACAACACAACGCAACACAAACGATTGCAACTGGTTCGTGCGATGGCTGGGCAAAGCTTAGACGCTCAGCTTTGGAAGCTTTTAAGCAAGCTCTCAGAACTTTCACTCTCAGTTAGTCCTGGTAGACCAGATACAAGACGACAATCATGAAATACGTGGGTCGCTCAAAAACAAGTTGGGTAAAATTATCACGCTTCTCGTCCATCAGATGGCACATTCTCTGATAGATGCCCTGGTTCTGCTTCTCCACCAGCGACAACAAGCAGACAATGCGATGCCTGCAAAGTACATTATTATTGGGGTTACTTGGCTTGTTTTGTGGTTATTTTCTTAAGTGTGATTTGGCCGCACTCACCGTCTGTGGTTTAGCTTCTTGACCCGATCCCGTATCTCTGCCGCGAGACCCTCGACCAGCTGAACGGCGCGCCACGAGTCGTAGCTGCGGCTGAAGCGATCCCACAGCAGACGCTCCTCGATGCAATCTTCGATGATTTTGTGCGCACGTTCCATATTGAAATTGGTGTGAAAGAATTTCCAATCATTTTTGGGCTTCTCCTTGCGCTCCCCTGCCTCGCCCACCGGCCCCTCGCCCTCTCCGCCATTCTGCAGCGCGCGCCTCCGACTCAGCATGGACTCCGAGAGCAGGGCGTTCATCCGATTGGTGGTGCGCACCGATGCCGTGATGCTGCAAGTGAAAAGGGAAAGCCAATCAGTCGCTGCCACCGGCCACACGCTGCACATACCGCGTCTTCATCGCGGTCCAACTGGACGCCGCCAAAGTGCCAGACATCCTGCTGGCTATCACAATTCGCGCTGCTCGAGAGGAAATTCGCGGGCAGCCGGCAAAAGGAAAACAAATTCCTTGCACTGCTATCGGCACACTGACGGGACAGCGACGTCAACAACAATGACGACGACATCGGCTCGGCACTGACAAGCAGACAAGCGGACATGCTGACACGAGGCGCTTCGGCCTGTGCCTCAATCTGGGCCTGCTTCCTGGCTGATGGTTGGTGCCTCCTCCTCCCCGGGCGTCCACACATCATCAGGAAAAAGTTTATGTCGGCGACTTTGTTGGTTTTTCGTCAACGCCAACGCCAACTCGGCAACGTTTTTGGCCTTCCGCCTTGCGTGTCGCTTATCATAAACCCAAAGGCAGCGCTCCAATTGCAACGACGGCAACGTGGAGACGTGGGTGTCATCGCCAGGCCCGCCTAGATTCAAAGTCAGAGTCAGGCATAGTGTTGGCATATGAGCGCGCCCTGGTCTGGGGAAATTACTTGAGCTCTGCCGGCACGCGAAGCCTTTCGAGTTTATGACTTTTGATCGGTTACTTTGCGACACCTGCAGCATGGCACACCGGAAGGACGAAATCGCGGCCATTCTGCGGTTTACAGCCAAAGTTCAAGTAGTTTGATTGCATTTACGACACTTGACAAAACTCTGCCTATTCTACACACAATTCATTCCCATCCATTCGCCTTGGCACTGCCACGAAGCACCTGCAGAAGCGTATTCAACGTTCGAGTTCTGCGCCAAATCATTTGTGTTTACTCAGTTATAGTTTTGAATTTATTAAATTGATATGCCCGGAGAGTCACGTGTCGAGACTCAGCCAAATAGTTTCCAATACTTTCGTATCATCAAGCTGAGTTCTCTAATTGTGTTGAGGTAGTGTATGGAATGCAAGTTTGTGACTACACCGCGGGCCAATCGAATAGAAACGGTTTAGTGGTGAGATAAATTTGGTTTATTTTCGAATTGGAATGTGAATTACTTAATGGAAGTAGGCAGTTTAATTTACGAAGAAAAATGGGAATTTTTTAATTGAAGAGAATATTTTGTACAATATACATTTTGGTATATTGTTAGAAAATATTTTATGAGTGTTCCATATAAATAACACTAACTTAATAAACTACTTTACCATGCCATAAAATTATTGTTATTTTAGAATTTCTACAGTATTCTTTAGGGGAATAGTTGAAATTTTTTGTTTATGTACATAGTTAAATAACTTATGTTGGAACATTTTAAAATAATGTTTGTCTAACATTTCTGAGTTTCCACTAAAATTTTGCTGCTGCTCAAATTTCTTTCACTAAAATTTGTCGATATGAAATTCTTTCCGTCATGTAAAAGTTATTGATGTTATTAATTTTTGATAAGGAGTATCACGAGTTGTTTTTATTTGTGAAATACTAATTGTACTACATTTAATGAATTTAGTTATATTTTTGCATTAATTATAAATTGGTTGAGGTAACACTGCAGGCATATCCTGTAAATAGAGGACAAAGGAAAGATGCTTTCTCAGCAACTTTAGTGCCGAGCGGGAGCCGCTGTAAATCTTTTATTACTTGAGCAATAAAAAAGTCACAAAAATGCATAAACTACTGCCGTGCTTAACTGAACTGAACTGAGCAGAGCTGAGATAGTAGATTGTGGAATTAAGCGTGTCATATTTCGCATGGATAGCAAGATATTTACGTGTGCGCGCCCGACAATAAATGGTTAGAACTTTAACTGTAATGGTTGCCAGTGGCAGTTACCTGGTTACTAATTGCCAGGCACAAAGTTTACGACACGTGAATATGTGCCAAAATTAAGTAGCAATGCCGCAGCCACACATCCATTTGTGCCTGCCACATTCGGAGTTGGTAGCAACAAATTAAGCAATTTGTAGGTGGCGACACCCACAAGGGCAACACTTTTGTGCTGCCACTGCCACTGCCACAATGGCAAGCGGCAAGTCAACGACGGCTGTTGCTATTTCGATGTGGCAGGGGCTGGTTATTAGCACCCGGGTGCACGAACGGAGAAACAGCATGTAAACAAATGCGAAGACGACAACAAAACACAAAAGGAAACAAAGCAGAGTACAGAAAAAAAAACACACACGCCTCTATTTGCATTAACTTACGCTTGCATGCGACTCATGATGGCGCCTCAAATTATGCTACGATTGCTGGCTCAAATTGTTGGCTGTTGGCCTGGTTGTTAGCCGAGTTAGAGCGCTTGGAATATTTGGCAAAACTGCACGTACGCTCGTCCCGAATGAAACTGGCTTTGGGTTCTAAAACATAAAAGCGCAAAACTAGCGCTGAGCCCTGCCCAAAACCGTAAAGAGGAAGCAGCTCTCTAACTGAATCCGCTGACAAGGTGTACGCTCTAAAGGTGATTGTTTCACGATATAGCACGCCTCCAAAAGCACCGCCCCTCCGTCTCAGTTGGCATTCTCAGAGTCTCTCTCTCTAAGCTTCGGTTTCAGTGGCATGTCTAAGGACAACTTTGAGTTTTTTTTATTAGCAACCCCATCGCAAACAAATGTGTGTGTGTGTGTGAGTATTCTAAATTGTATTTATTTTCAGTAATTTGCTTCATATCTGAGATACACATATTGCAGCCCAAAACACACACATACATCTACTGAGAGCTGGCAGTGAGGCAATTAAAAAGTTAGGTTACAAACTGTCGACGCGGCTGCATGCAACCGATTTACTCTGACAGCTGTTCCATACTATACTATATATAGGAGATCGCGTGCCGAATTCGCGTTGAACATGTCCACTTAAGAATTGCATTTAAAAATCCACAGAAATCGGAACTGTGCGCGTGAGAACCGTTTAGCTTTGTTAGCCAAGTGGCACATTGACACATTCTTACGAATATTTGAATATCCATAAATAAATAACGATTCGAATGCGATAACATTTCTCATCAAATCAAATATTCGTAGCAAATTGACAATTTGTTTTTCTAAACAGATTCACGTACATCGAGTGCAATTCAAAGTCTACGCTATCAAAAATTCTTCTTATCGTTGTTTAACAGCTAGATTCTATTTCCGGCAATCTAGAACAAAATACAGGGTGCCTCCAGCACTTTTACAACTGTTACGATACCTCAATGATATTTTACCAAATCTTATCTGAGTTTAAACACAGCTAAAAGTTATGTAAAACTCTTTTTCTCTATTTTTATATTACAAATTTGTATAAGCTAATTCTTGATTTGCACTAATATTATCTGGGTGAATACCTCAGCATATAAACATATTGTCGATTGGTTTTGCATATTACATATAGGAAGAGCTTAATATCTGGAACGACGTTGCTCGTTGTTGAATGTGATACCCAAAACGGTGGCAAAGACGAAGGCGGCACCCTATGGAATGGAATAGGTTGAGTCAATGTTAAAGAGCTTATACCAAATATTTAATATAGATAAGTTAACTTACCTCAACGGCTATCAAAATCCAGCCAAAGACCCTAACGAACTTCAAGGCGTTGTCATAGAAATCGATCATTTTGGCTAAGCAGCCGTCGGGGTAAACTGTGTGACTTGTTGCGGTTCCATTAGTGTTGGGAGCATAACAACTTTGGGGCGTCGTCAGATTGGCCTTCGTATAGTCATTGGGGCCGTTAATGCCACAGCACTTGAACTAAAAGATGACACATAATGAATATAGTTCAATTATGATGAGAAAGTCCATGCTTACAGTTTTCTGGTAGAAGGACATGGAATCGGTGCCATTCTTCTGCTCAGCCCAGGCCACGTTCAGTTGACTCCTCGCCAACTGCTGATCGTCAATGTGATGGACGTAGACGAAGCAGAGCACACAGGACAGGATCAGTATGATCAGCATAATAATGGCATACTAAGACGGGAAATACTTGTGTTAATTCGGGCAGATATGGTTAGGATATATACTCACCATCCAGGTAAGGCATGAGCTCTCCTTGATGGCGCCACAGCAGCCAAAGAAGGAGATCAGGAACACAACCGAGCCGATGACAATGAAGAATATGAGTATGGGGCGTGTCTCGTTCGCGACATCTTTGAGTGCGATCGAATTGACCACAATCACAGCAATGCCGAGCAACTGCAATTAGAAAAAAAAAAGGTTATGAAATACTGACTAAGAGTCGACTCATAAATAAGTACACAACTGAATATAGATAGGCCTAGTACAAATATCTAGCGTGCCGCACCCAAATGCACGAAGTATCTATATATGCTCATACATCATACACGCTCGACTGCCGATAGTAACAACTGAACCACCGCACCACCGCTCCACTGAACGACAGTCAAAACAATATGTACGTATGTGTATTTGAACTTCGACGCTGACTAACTGCGATCCAAAGTTGGGGTTACTCACCGCGCATAGAGCGTTGAACAGGAATACTAGATATTTGATCGTTGCCGTTGCACAACCCATTTCACTTTGTTCTGTTTTACTAGCCGACTGACCAAGCTACGCTCTTCCACAGACTTTTCCAACTGCGTTGTTGGCCCGTTGACGACTTTTATTAGACTAAATATTAACTAAAGTCGCTTTCCCGTTCCAACCGGCACCGGCTGCATGGCTGTTAGTTGCGATAATAATTGTATGGGAAGTTTTTGTGTGACAGCGGTGTACAGAAAAATAGTAACAATAATAACGATATGAAGCGTCCAATACACTGCGAGAATTGAGCGAGTGCTAAGTTTATCTCCAGCGAGAGACACTATCGTAAATCTTATCGCCAGCCTGGTAACTGCAAGTTGTTTTTTGGCCAAATGAGTTATTCCAGTTAATAATAGTGAACAACTCATTTTCCATGTTGTACCCATTAATGCTTAGGCAAACAGAGAATGAGTAGTCAACTTGCTTGTATTTATCGAGGGTATTAGACTAGTATCTCTTATCACCCATTGAGCATAGCGAGTTGCGACCCTGAGGCAAGTTGTGAGTGAGTGTAATGTAAGGTAATTTGCTGATAACACGACCAGCTAATACCACCAACTGAACTGAACTGAAACTTATCAGCGTTAGTATCAGTTGTCAATGCTCCTTAACTAAGACTCTCTCAACTTACTTTGAGTCACTTTGTCGTTGCAGTTTGAGTATGCAAAGTGATTCGAGTGCATATCAAACATGTTGCCTAATTGGCTGCAGTTGATAATCGATGTGCACTCGACAATTGATAAACTTCAACAGCTGTTCGCATTTGGTGTTCGGCAAACCTTATCGGCTACACTATCTGAATGCCTTCCTAAGCTTCAATGGACAACATACTTACACTCACACTCGCACACACACCCAAAGCACTCACGCTCGCACTCACTCTTGGCTAATGTTTGATTTGTGATTCTTTTTTTCTTTTTTTCTTGTCACTCAGTTGCTTTTAAGCGCTGCGCATAGTCGAGACTTTAGGAGAGACAAAATTCCAAACTGGCAAAATGTGTGGCATCAAGGCGTTGAAGATCTCCTCATTTATTTTGGACTTTCTTTGTTGCGTCAGTTGCATAGGCTTATCAATAAATTAAATATTAAATACAATAATATTTTTTTGCAGGTATTTGCCGCTTTATCTATTGCCGCATGTGCTTATGCCCTGATAGTCTTCCCGGAGAGCGAGGCCATTCGGCTGCCCTGCATTTTGGCCATTGTCATCGGTGTACTGGAATTTGGCGGCACCATTTTTGGATGCATTGCGGCGCTGCGTGAGAGCATTCGTCTCAGCTGGATTGTGAGTAGTCGAAGCTGCGCAATAAGCACATAGAAAACTGATTGATTCGATTTCCCCGTTTCGCCTAAAAGTATGCTGCCATATTGATGGCCTTGATATTTGCGCAAATTACAGTGATATTCGCAGAGCCAATTGATTTCCCTCTGCTCGCAAACGAGACCATCGCCGATGCCTGGGATAATACCCTGTATAACAAGGACAGCATGTCCTACTTCGAAATCAAGGTGTGTACCTATACATATATACTTTTTGGTGAAATCAATTTGTAGTTCCGGTTTTAGTATCATTGTTGCGGCAAGTCGGGACCAATGAACTACGCAGATAGCGGTTGGAGAGTTCCACAGAGCTGTTACTTGAATCAGAACTCGAGCATTCAGCAAGATCTGTTCACCGTTGGATGCAACAAGAAACTCGCTATCGCGTATGAGAAGGGCACGCTCTATGAACGCATCACGGACTGGAGTGTTGTGGGCATTGAGGTGTGTTCTCGTGTTTATTTGATTGCTGGTGATTGACTAACTGATTGACATCTATTTCACAGCTGATCACAGTGATTGTCACTGGGCTCTTTGCAATCAACTTACAGAATGCAGAACGTAGACGACTTTACCGTTAAGACAATCGTTAATCAAATTGTAAACAGTATTGCAACTTTTTCAAATATACAATATTTGAATTTTTCATTATACCTTGATGCACATTGCAAAGGGCAAATGTCAAATGAATGTAACAGGCAGATAGAGGCCTCTCCGAGCCCTTAAAGATCAGCATAAACATCGTCTGTCTAGCTGAACACCTAGAGAGAGATTATTTGAACATCTTAGAGATTATTTGAACAACAGACACCAGTACTCATGCATATCAGCTTTGCTTAAAATTTTTAGCCACACCCCTTTCTTAGCTCCAGATTCTGAAAATTTAAATTTTTCAGAAGCTTGGCGGGTTTTTCAAATTTGGATTTGAATAAAATACGTTATTGTTAACAACGAAATTCCTTCCCAAAACACACTTGGAGCTGCTGAAGGAATTTCGTCGAGATTATTAACGTATTTTATTCAAATTCAAATTTGAAAAACCCGCCAAGCTTCTGAAAATTTTAATTTTTGGCTAATCTACTTGCTACTCGATTATGTTCGCCTGGTACTTCAACAGATCGACTTGGGCTTTGGGAAGGAATTTCGTTATTAATATTAACGTATTTTATTCAAATTCAAATTTGAAAAGCCCGCCCAACTTCTGAAAATTTAAATTGTTGGCTAATCTGCTTGCTACTCGATTATGTTCGCCTGGTACTTCAGCAGATCGACGTTGGTTTTGGGAAAGAAATTCGTCGTTATTATTAACGTATTTTATTCAAATTCAAATTTGAAAAACCCGCCCTGCTTCTGAAAATTTAAATTTACTTCATACTGAATTATGTTTTTTTCTCTCGAAATGGGCTGCGGGTATCTTACGGTCGAGCACTCTCGACTTGAGCTTTCTTACTTGTTTATTTATATTTTATTTTTTTATTTATGCAATCATCAACTAATATTGAAGTCAAAGTTTGAATTCAAGCATGAACAAATTCGCACCTACCGGAAGTTTCATAAACTAAACGCATTGTGGAATGACACTGTTGAATATACCATAGATTTATTTATCGACTGACCGCCACAAATGACAAGTTTTTTAGATTTGTTTCAGCACTTTTATAAAGTTTGCTTTTATTAACGGAAGACTAACCAGTGGAAATTGGACATGAAAAAAATATATTGAATTGTATTTAAAAAGACGACATCTAAATTTGTGTAAAATGCAAAAATAAGCGTCATTCAAAACTACGCGCCTTTCTATTCCACTTTTGAATATATACCAATATACCATTCGAATTGTTGTATTTCCTCTGCGTTAAAACAAATATTTTATATTTAAATAATCTAATGATTTCAGAATAAATATTTCTTATGTTTTAATTCATATAATTTGACTGACTGCAATAAAACATCGATAACAAATCAAATAATCGATGTATCGACTGTCGATAGTGCCGTCGATGATTCGCCACCTCTAATCAGTGTTTACAAATTGTACGAAATGAAGCAGACAAACAGTGCGAATAACTAGTTTTCTAAATAAATAGCGAAATATCGAACAAGCAAAATGCATTCATAAATAATTTTGCACAGTTGGCACTCGGTTCGCCCAACCATCGCGGAATTTAACGGCTACCTCAGTGTTTAAACGACCTATTAAACTGTTTGGCTCAGCTAAGCAGTGGGCTGGCACAACAAACGAATAAGAGATAAACATTTCGTGGTCGTCGCTTAGTTGGCATCGAAGAGAGCTTGAGGTTGGGGCTCGGAACTGTTGCCGGTCATTAACACACAGTAGCTGAAGGCAACAACAACGCTGGCCGACGAAGACAGACGGACGCAAATAAAAGACAACGACGGCATTCGATAGCCAAATAGTAGTTCGACAAAATGGGTCTTCGATTCCAGCAGCTGAAGAAGCTTTGGTTGTTATACCTGTTCTTGCTGTTTTTTGCATTCTTCATGTTTGCAATTAGCATAAACTTATATGTGTCAAGCATTCAAAGCTCTGACGCACCGCCGCGGTGAGTAAACAATGAATAGCTATCGAAATCAGTCGAGTACATTGTGTGCCATCTTAACAATAACAATAATAACAACATAAACAATTGCTGGCTGGTGCAAGAAGTGTGAGTGGAATTTGCCATAAAGATGCAACCAGCAACTTGCAACCTGTCTGTCTGTTTGCGCTGCAGTCTCATTGCATAATTTCCTTCAAGGCAAAGACTCTTGTTGGATGACCGACTCGATTCGACGGTGTTGCAAGTGGCGTTGGTGTTGGCGGCATTGTCGCTGCCGGCGCTGATGTTACACTCGAGTAACTTGACTGGACGGGTCTCTTGGTCTCTGGGTCTATGGTCTGTCTATTATCTAGCCTTGCTTTCGATTTTTATAGCTGCTTTGCATTTTGTTGGTTTATTTTGCTGTTTTGATTTCTAGTATTTCTTTACTTGGTATTCGTTTGATGCTGCTGATGCGACTCAATGATTGTTAAATACACATACTACAAATTATTGCCAGTGTCATCTATTGTTTGTGTTTATTTATGTTTTTTTTCTTTTTGCTTTTTTTGGATTAATTTGGACTGTCTTTCGTCTTTTGCGCAAAGTCATCCGAAACCGCCGCCCAAACGGCGCTCGCTCTGGCCGTACAAAAACATTGTGGCCCACTATATTGGCAAGGGAGACATCTTCGGCAACATGACTGCAGGTTATTAAAAGCACATAACAAATGACACAATGCCACCACACAATTCAATGACTGATCATTTGCAGACGATTACAACATTAACCAGTTCGAGCCTAAACAGGGCGAGGGCGCCGATGGCAAGCCTGTGATTATTCCACCGCGCGATCGCTTTCGAATGCAGCGCTTCTTTAAGCTCAACAGCTTCAACATACTGGCCAGCGATCGCATACCCCTAAACAGAACACTCAAGGACTACAGAACAACAGAGTAAAGTCATTAACGCATTTCAATTAAGCATTTTATGCGAATAATCATTTCCTTATGCCGATGTTTTGCAGATGTCGCGACAAAAGATACGATAATAAACTGCCCACAACGTCCGTCATCATTGTGTTCCATAATGAAGCTTGGTCCGTTCTGCTGCGCACCATTACAAGCGTGATTAATCGATCACCTCGCCATCTGCTCAAGGAGGTCATCTTGGTAGACGATGCCAGCGATCGCTGTAAGCACTCCTTAATTGCTCTACCCATCTCCATCTTCACTTCATTTTCCAATCCATTTACAGCGTTTTTAAAGCGACAACTCGAGGCCTACATACAGGTTCTGGCGGTTCCAACACGACTGTATCGCATGAAAGAGCGCAGCGGCTTAGTTCCTGCTCGTCTGATGGGCGCCCAGCATGCGCGGGGCGATGTACTCACCTTTCTGGATGCGCACTGTGAATGCTCTCGTGGCTGGCTGGAGCCATTGCTGGCGCGGATTCAAGAGACGCGTGAAGTGGTCATTTGCCCAGTGATTGATATCATATCAGATGACAATTTCAGCTACACAAAGACCTTCGAAAACCACTGGGGTGCCTTCAACTGGCAGTTGAGTTTCCGCTGGTTCTCATCGAATCGCAAACGTCAAGCCAGTGCCAAGCCAAAGGACAGCACTGCTCCCATAGCCACGCCCGGCATGGCTGGTGGTCTGTTTGCAATCGATCGCAAATACTTCTACGAAATGGGCGCCTACGACAGCGACATGCGCATCTGGGGCGGCGAGAATGTGGAGATGTCGTTCCGTATTTGGCAGTGCGGAGGCCGCATCGAGATTAGCCCCTGCTCGCATGTGGGACACATCTTTCGCAGCAGCACACCGTACACCTTCCCGGGCGGCATGAGCGAGGTGCTAACTGAAAATCTAGCCAGAGCTGCCACAGTCTGGATGGACGATTGGCAGTACTTTGTTATGCTCTACACAGCTGGACTGTCGCTGAGTGCGCGGGACAAGGTGAATGTCACCGAGCGTCTAGCTCTGCGCGAGAAACTGCAGTGCAAGCCATTTTCGTGGTACCTGGAGAACATTTGGCCAGAGCACTTCTTTCCGGCGCCAGATCGCTTCTTTGGCAAGATCATCTGGCTGGATGGCCAGACGGAATGCACACAAGCCTACAGCAATTACATGAAGAACCTACCTGGACGCTCTTTGTCGCGCGAATGGAAACGTGCTTTTGAGGAGATCGAGAACAAGGCCGAGGAATTTATGTCGTTGATCGACTTGGAGCGCGACAAGTGCCTACGTCCGCTGAATAATGAAGCGCCACGCACCTCACTGCATCCGCTTACAGTGGGCGATTGCACATCGCACTCGCAGAGCATGGATATGTTTGTGATTACGCCAAAGGGTCAGATAATGACCAATGAGAACGTCTGCCTCACCTATCGTCCGCCCAAGCAGGGCTCCTTAAAGCTGCTTGTGAGCCGCAATGCAACCACATCGAATGTCATGCTGATGCAGTGCGCCATTGAGACAAGTCAATTGTGGACCTACGACATGGACGTAAGTATTCAGGTTGTAAATTATTGATTCTTTACACAACAACTCTCTATTGCAGACGCAACAAATTTCACATCGTGAATCGAAACTATGCCTTACGCTCAAGTCAGCCACAAATGCGCGAACGCAGAAGACGGAGAAAGTGGTGCTTATAACGGTTTGCAGCTTCAAGGACATAACACAAAAATGGGGTCTTATACCATTGCCATGGCGCATGTAATGCTATCCACAAAATTCCCTGCCAGCGATCTTACGCAATGTGATATTTATTGAAATTGTTTAATGCCCCACTTCAGCCCCCACCCCACTCGTTTTTACATTGAACACTCTGTAAAATCCCCCCTCTTCCCACACACACACAAAGAAACACACACATACACCGAGCAACGCCCACAAGAATTGTTTGTGAAACATTATTGAATGCATCGGGAGCTTTTTCCCGTTGCATTGCGACTTGATGAAACTCTATGCAATTCTATGTCATATTTATTAAGCAAATATTTAGGCAATTTTAAGACAACAATTCAAAAGTACTAAATACTTTTAACATTTTATAAAAACTTTAATAAAAACAAAAACCAATTAACGTATGAAAGTCCCTGTGCATTTCCCCTATCTGCGTTACACATTATACATTGTCATGCTCTGCTCCGCTTATCGGCTGGTCAGGTCATTAACGTTACAATTGCTTTAAATTCGGCGCATCTGCTGCAGATTGTCGCATTCTCAACATGATCGTCTACTACACCACAATCAAGTACACCGGACTGCTGTCCAATTTCCTCTACATGGTGAGTACCAAAGTGACCCTTAAACCGTTCTATTTAATAACTTTACATTTCTTGCAGCTGCTGGCGATTGGGGTCATGTCTGCAGCGGCTTTGGGACTGCAAATTGTCGAACCGAATACGCCAGAGCACACATACTTCGTGGAGAGTCTTGTGCTGGGGGCAACGATCTGTATGATTGTCATATTCGGCTGCTACGGCATGGTCTGTGATCTACTGAGTGTCAATATTATTGTGAGTGCAACGAAAAGTATTTTGGTTTTGTGTTTATGCTAATGTCACATATGTATTTCTGCAGTTCACCTGCTTCATACTGATCGTGTTGGGCGTGGAGTATCTGCAGGTGCACAACTACCGACCGCACAGTCGATACAGCGGTGCCTTGCAGCACCTGGAGTTGTCATTGGCTTGGCAGAGCTTGGACCAGCAGCCAGAGCTGATGCAGCGCTATGAACAGCAACAGCATTGCTGCGGTTTCAACAATGCCGAGGACTACAGCAATTTACATTTGCCCCTGCCGTCGAGCTGTTATCAGCTGTCGTTGGCAACCGATGGCAGCGAAAATGTCAAGCGCATTTCTCGCGGCTGCCTGGCAACTCTGAGCAACACCAAGAGCGGCATTCAGCATCGCGATAAGCTGTTCATGTGGTGCATTGTTGGCCTTGAGGTAGGCAATTGACACCTTAACCGCAACTGCAACCACAAACAGTTGCAGCTGCTGTTTACTGATCTTCAAACGGCATTTTTCGCATTTCGTAGGTCTTTATACTGGTCCAAACAATTTCGTTGAGTCTGCTGCTCTACAAGCTGCGCCAGCGCGAGAGGCAGGCGAGGCAACAGGTGCCGCCAGGTGTGCGTCGAGAGCCACGTGCCAACCATGTGGGCTCGCGAGCCCAGCTGCTGGACAACGTTTGAAAGCAATTCATCATCATTCTGTGTGCGTTGTTTATTGTACGAGTGTGTCAAATGCATGGTATAAATTTAAGGTCTAGTAGGCGTACCGTCGGGTCTTAGTGGTCAGCTGACAGCTCAGCGTTATGGCCAAAATAATGCCCACGATCTGCAATTAAAAATGTATAAAATACAAAAAGTTTTGAGAATGCTGCTGCTGCTCACCTCATAGCTGATGAGTCCGATGTGTGCCCACTTTTCCAAGCGGTAAAATTTCAAATGATCGCGCTTCACTGCCGTCATGCAGCCGTCGGCATAGGGATACAGGGCATGGACACCATTGTCGGTGTGGAAGCAGCTCGGAGGCACTTTCAACTTTAAACTTGTGTAGTCCGCGAAGCCTTTATCGCCACAGCATTCATACTGACCAGAATTTGGAATTATAATATGGATTCGGCAATATGTTTGTATGCCACAAACTCACCCTGCGTTGTAGTTGATACATGGCACCGGGATGTGCCAGCTCCTTCATCCAAATGCCCATTACGAACACCTCTGTGGTGTCCTGCTGCTTGGTCTCGTTGTAGTTCGTCAGCTTATAGCCATGAGCACCGATCAGCAGACCGAAAAGCACCATGTGCTGTAAATGATATGGCATAAAAGCAGATGAAGCAAGTAAAAATTGACATTCTAACTGACCACAACCAGCACTTTGATGGAGCCCAAGAAGGCGCCCGAGCAGCCAATGAGTGCGGCCAAGATGAGCGTGCCCGCAATGGACAACTGCACAATCTTCTCGATATCGATGTGCTCCACCGAGCCCTCCTCTAATTTGTGGAGCAGATCATAGGCGCCGGCCAGCGTGGCCAGGATGCCGATTATCTGCGTGCGTCAAGTGATAATAAAAAAGAAAATAATATCATGGGGATTAATGATTTGCTAATTAACTACGTCATAGCACAACAAAAAAAAACAAATATAATATTCAAAATAATAACAAATGCTCGAAAATAAATAAAATTTAATTTGGTCCACAAAAAAGTCAAAGAAATGAAACAACAAAATTACTTTCGGCTTTATTTTTAAATGGCAGCCGTACATACATATAACACACACTCACACACTGACAATGGAACAGAAGTGTGCACACACACATGCGCAAGTATAAATGTTTTAAGTTCGCGAGTGCGAAAATTTAGCAGCAATAATTAAAAATAAGTAAAGTGACATGTTGTCTGGCAGAATGGAAGCAGGAGATTTGTTTGCTGCCAAATTGGCCGTATACGAAATTACATTTAACAATTAAAAGCGGCCAAAACTTATTGAGATTTTAATGAGATGTTGAAGCGTTCGAAATGAACTGCAGAATACATGCTCGTAGGTGTAACTTAATGGGCTGCATCACAACATTACTCATACGACCTGTGAGTCAACTAGTAATTAATTAAAAGCACTCGACAAAACTTATTAAATCCAAGGAAACAAACCAACAAACGAATACACGAAAACACAATTTTCTTTTGTTATTCCGTAAATTACTCATTGTGCGTAGAGAGCAAGGAGAATTTGTTGTGATTGCGATTTGACAAAAACTTACCAAAGTGAAGGTATTGAAAACTACCGCTGCCCATTGCAGACACACCTGCACTGTGGGCATTTTTGCGAGCTAACTTTGAATGTGCTTGTACTAAAATTATGACAATATTTTTATTATATTTTCTTTTGAAACATTCGCCATTCGCTCTTGCTGCTCCAACGTTTGCCGACTAAGACGCGCGCTTCTCGTGCCCCAAACTGTTAATGTTTTTTGGCTGCTGCTGCTGCCTGCGGCTGCTAAGAGAACTCAACTCGTTCAACTTGAAGAAGAAAAACTGCGAAATGTTTACAAATCCGCTGAGTGGTTGCCGCCTGCTCGGGCCGGACGGGCGGTTGGTCGTTACTCAAGAGACATCCCTCCCTGCCGCGCGACAGGCGGTCAGACGGACAGACGGACAGATGGACAGATGGGCAGACGGGCAAGCAGGCGAGGGCAGCCATCAGACGGGCCCAAACAGTTTCACATGTATTTTTATATGCGTCTTTATAGGCAGCTATATATTTATCTATCTATCTACTTATCTGCTTATTCGATATACGCGTATAGGTATGTTATAAGTTTTGGACAAAGAGAAATGCCAAATTTATAGCATCCGACACATTGACTATTCCATTTGATCGTATCACTTAAGAAAGTGTTTTAAAGTGTTCTCGTGGATTTGTTTACAACAGTTTTGCACGATTTATTTTGTAAAATGCCAACACTTAGGGATGCTACACTTAGAGAGTAGGTATACATTATTTTCTTTATTTGTATTTTGATTTTATTGATCGCTGCTCCAAATGACTAATTGGGGAACCTTTCAGAAACGCTCCCGCCGCAATTTATTGCGTACTGTGACGCCCAGGTGGGTGGCCGATATCAGGGCAAATAGCTGTGTGAATGATAGACAGAGAGAGAGTGGGAAGAATCGATTAAATGCTATTCATTTGTACTCTCGAGTCTCGACATGTTATGAATATTTTTGAATTGTCTATTCTTGGCCAGCCGTAAGCCTGCCATAAATTATGAGATATTTGTCAAGGTCATTGCGCATAACTTGCCTCCACCACAAGCAGCAGCCACTTGACGATCAGTCCGTTGATGACATTGTCTGTGGCATGCGCCTCAACTGCCTCCAAGCAACCTTCGCCAAACAGCTGACTCTGCAGACGCTCTCGATTCCTATAGCAGCTAAGCGGAAAAGCTCCTCCTTGTAGTATGTAATCATGTGGTCCGTTCTGGCCACAACACGAGTACTGCAAACGACATGTATAAATTAATAATATAGAAATGCAGATAGAACATCGCTAGTCTACCTTGTGCTCCACATAGGCTATGCGTTCGATGCTGCGTCGCTGATCCGCCCAGAGGGCCAGAAAGTCGGTCCGTGCTCTTTGCACATAATCCGTGGAGTGGGCGGCAGCAATGATATAGATTTGCAGGCCGATCAGCAGTAACATGCACGTAACAAACTGTCATTAAAGTGAACTCATTAAATCAATAAAATTCAAATAAAAATCCTTCAAACTTACACTCCAAATGAGCCCCAAAGAGACACGCCCGGCTGCAAAGCAGCCCAGGAAGGAGCTGAGCACAACAAATGAGCCCACAAATATCTGCACCACAATGGCGATGTGCTCGAAGGTGCCGGGCGAGGAGCTGTTCAGCTCGAAGACAGACAACGCTATTAGCGTCACGCCAATTAACTGCAAATAAACCGTGGCCGTTAAAACATAATCAAAGAAATATTACGCATACGCACCGAAAGCAGCACATTGAGTATGATGAGTATGGCTTTGAGGAAGGATATGCGGCAGGCCATGGCTCAAATCAATCGATAGTGCGTCCAATTGCGTTCTATTCGAGTTAGCCCGACTCTAGCTGTAATTGTGTGCTGCGCAGTTAAGGAATCAACAGAATGAAATACTTTGGTAATGAACACGCTCGCACAACTTTCAGCCCTTTTGCCATACACGATGAATTGCGACTAAACGACGCGCTTTTATTTTGAAATTATGGCGCCCCAAAAGGCCAGCCACGAGACAGTCAGCTAGCCGCATTGAATTGGTGGCTTCTCATAAGAAATCCACATTCCAGCACACGGTGCTGTTGTTGTGGCTATACCCTGTACCAATTAAACTGTGTAACAAGGGTATAATCCAGTTCGCACCTGCAACGAATTCAGCTCTAGAGACAGAGAAATATTTAATGTTTTTTTTTTATCATCATTCATGCTAGTGCTACAAGCTAATGACAATTACTCTCTACATTGTTATTCTTATGTTACTATATACTCGTGTACAATATAGACTATTAAACTACTTTCGGTATTTATTTAATTCTATTTATGAGTTAATTGAGTAAGTTATTTCATTTTATTATTATTATTATTATTATTATTATTATTATTATTATTATTATTATTATTATTATTATTATTATTATTATTATTATTATTATTATTATTATTATTATTATTATTATTATTATTATTATTATTATTATTATTATTATTATTATTATTATTATTATTATTATTATTATTATTAAATTAAATCAAATATTACGTATACGCATATATTCAATTAAAATTTAAATATTACGTATACGCATATATCCCAAAATATTACGTATACGAATGTCTTTTATTATTGAATGACAGGGTATCTTCCAGTCAACCCTTGCTGACTAGGTCAAACTTACTTGTTGTGCTATTAATGTTGTGTCTGTTGGCATTTGTGGGTGGTATGATGTCACGATGTCGTCGAAGCTTTTTCGCATTTCCGCTATGCTCGCTCCCCAAAGGAGCTTTCACTCGCCACCAATTCATTGATGATAAAGTGCGCAGCAGCATTCCCTGCCATTTAATCAGAGATATGAGCAGCAGGATATGAGGTAAACGCAGCAGTTTCTGAGAATGCTGACATGTCAATCAGAAGCGACGTTTGACATGTACTCGGCACTCATTACAGCAAAGTCGACAATAATGTTTCGATTCATTGTAGTTTTCTCTTTTGTATTGACTGTAATTCATGGCTTTGACTGGTTCTCAGTGCTGCAGAGTCCCAGCTCCTTGAAGTTTACAGGCGATGAGCGATTGGAGAGCTTCTATGTGGGCGATGTGCTCTTGGCTGCATTGGGCCACACTGTAGGTGGACCAAGTAAATGGTCGGGAATGTCTATTCGTGATCCTTTCAGCTTGGGTCAGACGTCGATTATTGTGATCCTGGTGCGTGGTGTCCAGAATATGAGAACTTCACAAGGTGCTGTCAATTATAAATTGACGGGCTCAAGTGCCGAAAGCTCGCTGGACTATTTGGTTAGCCAGCTGCCCAGAGAGTCGGTGAATGACATCGACTTTACGAACCACAAGGAGGGAATGGGCGAGTTCAATTTCACCTTTGGCACTCTCGATGCCCCTGTTGTGCAGCCCCTGCGGCACCTGCATCCCAAGCGATACTGGAGTCACAAGCACTTCCTGGATGAGCTGGGTCTCATTAAGCTGGCCACAAACAACTTGGATGTCGTTCTGAAGCCGTCGCATGTGCTGATCTTCCGCCTGACGCTAGACCGAATTGTCAAGGTAGAAAATCATGCACCGATAAAAGAAGCCAAAGCATTGCTTGCCACAACCATGGCCAATTTGCTGAAGGTGATCAAGAAGCGCAAGGAGTCGGTGCTGATGGTGCAAATCACAGTCGGAGATAACAACGAGTTGCTGTCCAAGACCCATCCAAGAGTAACGATCAGCCCGAGTCCCTTTGTGCAAATGAGCGATGATCTTGATTTCCCAATCCTGATCAATATTGTTATGTGGTTCGTTTTTACCTTTGCCCTGGTGGTTACCATCGTTTGCTATGCCATAGCCACACTCGATCCAGGCAGGGATTCACTCATCTATCGAGTAACCAATGTCAATGATGCTTCAAAGAAAATGCATTAATTTGATGTTAATTTTGCTTAGAACAATAAAGGTGCAAACTAAAGCATATTTGAATACCGCTAACATAGGAAATTGGCCAAATACCATTAGCTTACATAGGAGAGTTCATTACTCGATGAGTTCCCCAGTCTACGTGCCTTGTTTACGAATTGGCCAACCCTCGTGCCAAAAGCAAAACATTAATATGACAAAAACAAAATAAATACATGTGTAGACGAATACGAGATAGGCAGATGAGCAACAAGTTGTCTGGCAGTTTTGCCTTTGCCTTTCAGCGACGAGTACGTGACGTAGCTCTATTTATAATCTGGTGAAAACAGGGGCCTACCAAAGGGCGACAAGCATATATAGAATAGAACCGTATTTGAAACGCACACAAATATCATTTTATTGGCTTAATAAATAGTAAAGGCTACTCGTACATAAATTAACTAGCTTAGATTTCAGCATTCGAAGTAAAATGTTCATTATAGTACTATTAAATTTCATAATTTTTGGTTATGTGATGTAAATCAAATACTTTTTATCGTCATCCTCGTCGTCATCGTCCTTCCCTGACGCAGTTTTGTACTTGAGGCGGCGCCATCATTCGAAGCTGCTCATTAAAATTGCATGCGCCTCTGTTTGTTCCGGAAACTGATGCCCAGAAACACGGCAATGCCAAAGCAAATCAGCTGCAAATATTCCCACATTTATTATCGAATTTCAAATTCAATTAAACATTAACGCCAATCGATCGACTCACCTCAAATACAACCAGCACCCAGGAGGCAATTATCAGAGCCAGCTTGCCGTGGTCGTAATGGCTTTGCATCTCATCCACGCAGCCCTTGATGTACAACTGATTGGACACCTGCTGCAGATCGGCATAACAGCTGGGCGGGATCGGCTGATTGAGGTGCACATAGTCCTGGGCACTGGTCTTGCCACAGCACTCGTAGTTCTGCTGGATGCCGTCCATGTTGTTGGCCTGCCAGGCAACATCCACATGCTTCTGGGCGTTCTCCACCTTCATCGGGTGTATGAAGAGGCACGTTGTCAAGATCTGCAGTACGGCGAGCACAAGCAGCAGCACAGCAACCTAGCGAAGGCCAAACGTAATCCGATATTGTTATTCGAACAGAGCAAAACAATACGCTTCAAGGCAATGACCTACCGTTGCGGTCAGACAGACAGACTCTCGAATGGCGGCGTAGATGCCCGTGAATGCCAGCAGCACTATCAGGACACTGGCCACATAGCTGGCGATAATCGTCTCCTCGGTGCCCGTGTCCGAGTTAAAGGCTATCCATCCAATGGAGCCGAGGGCCAGCAGCTGAAATATACGAGTATAGCGGAAATGCGACTCATTTGCATGACAATTAAGCATAAACAATAAGCGATAACGAGGTCTGCTGGCGCATCGTGATGAATGCAATTTAAGTTTAAATTTATATTCGCATCAAATGAGTGTTTCGAAATGATCCAATTTATAGCATAAACCCCACCTATAATTATTTAAGTGATTTTCTTTCAGTGTATAGTCAGTCAATTGCTGGTTTACTTTTATGGCTTCTATCCGTTCTATCGGAGTTGATGGCGGGCGGGGGTTGCTGATGCGAAAACACCCCGACTGATTCGGGACCTCTTCGCGTATATAGGTCAAACTGCAAGTGAGTAGTTGTGGGTATGACATCATCGAGCAGCCAGAAAGTGGCACAGCTCGGTTCCTTCACGCTTCCTGCAAGTATGTGCGTTACTTGATTCCCAGGGCAGTCAGTCAAAACAAAACAAATGCTCAAAGTGTAAACATGTTTGCCATGGTTACCAGACGAGAGGGGTGTACGAACTGGTGGCAAGCGGTGGCAAGTGGCTTCTGGGGCAAGACCTGTCGTCGACGTGGCCATAGTGTGTGAAACTGACAAATGACAAAATATTAAAAATACAACATGGCCAGATATAAGTGGGGAGAACAGCAACGGCTACAACTACAATGAATACAACATCATTGGGGCCATGTGCATGAGAAATTTTCTGAATACTATTCTAGCGTCTTGCAGAACTCTGTATGGATATATACTATGTGCGAATCCTCTTGACTGCCACTATACTTGTTTCGAAAATTATTTTTGTAAGCCATTTGAAATTGGCTGGCGTTGTGTGACGGCACATGACATCATTGCCTACATTTCACTTATTTCCTTTTTTGAATTAAATGCAACGACAACAATGAAATTATTTAAATTGCCTTTTTTCGATTCGAATGAGAATGTGCAGTATATATGAAATTTATTAGTTACCCATATATGAGACTTACCGCCAAAATGGTATTCAGCGCGATTGAGATAATTTTAACGACAGTTGTGGCGCAACCCATTTTTCAAATTTCACTGAAAGTATCTGAAAATTGAGATATAATTAGACAAAACTGAATGAAAACATGCACAATCGGAACTCGTTGTAAATGTATTTTTATAGTGAAAACATTGTTTTAATATGATATCCAGGAAGTGTGCGCTCAGATGACTTTTAATTACTCGAAATTGAATCATATTTAGGTTCGTTTTGTTCGTAATTAGCTAACAAAGCCCTACACGCCACTAATATCATCACATCACAACAGTTTTTTAACCTTTTGACTTCCAATAAAAAAATCGCTTGTTTATTTTCTTAATACGAATATAAATGACCGTTGTTCGTTGCTCCCTCCTTATTTATTTTGAATATTTCGTTCTCAGCAGAATCCGATTTGGAGACTTTCACGTTCTGCGTTTGCTTGCAAACTGAATCCAAACAAACAAAAAAGATTGTTATTTTGTTCACTGAATGCGACTCGGGCACACACACACACACACGCACATGTACATGCTCTGAAGACACCCCGCTCACAGACGCAGGCAGAGAACAAGAACGACAACAAGAGAGCGAGAGAGCGAGAGCAAACGAGCGCAAGGAAAAGAGAGTTAATGCGCTCGCGCATATTAACGCTCCCAACAGTGACGTCACAATCACTTCACTCCCCCTCGCAATACGTCACAATGTCCAGCGTAACAAGTTCTACTTAACCCTTTGGGAAACAGTAGAGCATATTAATTTCATTTAAATGAGCTGATACGGCGTTGAGTTAAGCTTATTTATTTAATCAAAATTATTGTGATTTATATCGGCAATAAATTGATTTACTTGTTAAGTTCTCAATTTAAATTCAAGCCAATAAATATTGATCTTAAATTGTTTGTACATATTTCCAAATACAAATTAACATTTTTCTTAAATGTTATCATCAGAAATTAACAAAATGATTGATCTCATTCATCATAATTTGACAATGCTTACGCATTATAAATATCATGACTGTTCTCGTATTACAGTAAGCCAACTAATTGAATTCCATAGAATTAAAGTCTGCGCTTAAAGTTGAGCTTACACTCATGGATAATACCTTTAGAGGAGGCGGCTTCTCAAACAAAACTTCAGCAGTGATGCATTTGCTTTTACTCACTGCCCGTCTCTCTTTCACTCTCCCCTCTCGCTATCTGTCTGCCTAGGGCATTAAAGTGGTGCAATATCCAGCATTTGTGTTGTTGTAATGAGCGGTTTGGAGCTCGAGCGCATTGCCCGATGCTGTGCAGCTGGTCGACATGACCGCAGAAAGCTCATTAAGCATGTCGTCATTAGAGCTTAATTGTGTCTGAGCATCGGTTGAGCCCCAACTCCCACGTGTTCGATTAGTTCACTTAATTGATTTCGAAAGCTTTCGAATTTTGAGTCATTCGAACTGTGGAGCAATACTGCATTTTTCAACAGCAAAAAAAAACAACACATGGAATATGGTTTATATTCGAGTTTAGTTATATTTTAGGCACTGGTTTTGCTTGGCAAGGGAACACAAGGCATTGTGCTCAGCCCAAAGTGGCATAGGTACGTTGGTGACATTTAGAGATGAGGTACGAGTACAAGTACAAAAAGAATTGTTAGATCTAATAGTTGTAGCGGCGCCTGCGATTCGAATAATGTATGGCTAGTATGATGGCCAGCGTCAAAATGATCAGCTGAAAATAGACAAATGGTTAGGGAACCTCATCCAGACACACACCGGGACGCCGCCCAGCAGCACAACTCACATCGAATCCCAACAGGCCCCATTCGCCGTATTGCGTTATTGTGGCCTCATCAGAAAATGCCTTCTCCACACTGGTCAGGCAGCCTTCGTGAAAGACGTTCAATGGGTTCATGCAGTTGTTGCTCCTGCAGCAGCTCGAGGGCACAGTATCGTTCCGATGTCCAATGGTAATGTAGTCACCAGGCCCGTTGCGTCCACAACACGAGTACTAAAAGAAACAATGCAAGAGGCAAACGAGTTAACTGAAAGTTTCGCCAGTTTGGAGTGCCACCTTCCACACTTACTGTCTTCTGAATCAAGTCCATGCTGCCCGGCTTGGTCAGCTCGAATCTCCACTGATCCTCCACCAATTGGACCGCATACTTCTTGAACGTGTCGCGGGTATCGAAGACGATGAAGAGGATAATCAGCACAAGCAGACCCAACAACAGCGACACATACTATTAATTGCATTAAAGGTTAGCCTTTGACTATATCAGGTATCAGAATAAACAACTACTCACCGTCCACAACATGTGAGAGGATTCACGAATAGCGCCGCAGCAGCCGAACAGCGAAATTAGCAGAATAATGCCGCCCAGTACCATGAAGCCAATGGCATATTTCTGTGGCATCGCCCCTATACCGAGGCCGCCAAATACTATTACCACCACGCCAAGTATCTGAAATATTCAATATAATTAAATAATTGTTTATGAAACCATTATCGCAAATATTTTGGAAATTTATCTGAAATTCCACAAATAAATTATTATAAGAACAAAATGATACCCTGTGGGGATTGCAATTATCGTGTTCTCTTCCCTTAACAAATTGGAAGTTGTTTAACAACACAAAGTTTAGCATTAATAAATCTTTGAAATGTCAAAATATTGCTAATTCTCGAATTAAATAAAATGTCAAGATATTATCTGACCGTTGTGAAATTGTCCACATTGAATCATCAGCAATTGGGGGCGTACAGCAAACACTCCTCTACATAGCTGATGATTTCATACCGGTCTATATTATGCATTGCTTTTTTTTCTGAAGGTAGAAAATACGAGATCACATTGTTAGAAAAATAATTGCCGTACTCTTTTGGTGAGCAGCAATATCTGATGTCATCTGGAAGTCTAAAACATCGTTAGTAAGATTTGATCATTCCGTTTAAACGATGAGTTGCTTTTGTGAAATATGAAACATTAGAACATTGAATTTGTTAGGCGGATTGTCAACGCACCAAAGCAACAACATGAAAAACTTTTAGCTGCTTTCATCGCCAGGTGTTGACATTGCCTTTGGTGTCTTTTGTGTATGTTTTCTAATCCGGTTTCTAATTTTTTTTTTTTTGTTTAATTATTATACTAAATCTGAAGGCATGACGTCGTTGTTGTCGTCGTTGTCGTTGTCGTTAGCTCTTTGTTAGCAAAGAAGCTTTCCACGCGGCTCAAGGAATGCAAAAAGCCACAGACAATAGACACAGATACTCTCACACACTCGCACACCAAGCACACACAGACACAGACTGGAGTAAAAACAACTTGTGAAGGTATCTGTGTGTTTTTGACTAGCAATAATAGTCGTGAACTAAGCACGCATATGGACGTGTAGACTCATACAAGATGATATCATCTGCCGCTAGGTAGAGCTAAAAAGAGCAACTGCTTGCAGACGTGTGTAAAATATTTAAAAAACAAATGCAATTTCTAATCGATTCGCAGTGAATGCGAGTCTGCCATATGGTACATTTCAATATGTTTTGAAAAATATTCGAAAACTTACCGCCCATAATGCATTGAAGAGGAACAATGAGTATTTAATGGTGCCCGTTGCGCAGCCCATATTTCAAATATGTTTCGTTGAATTTGTTGTAAATAAGTGTAATTGTTGCGGCCACTTGACACGTGCAACAGCTTGCTTCGGGCTGGAAAACAATAACAAAATGCGACGAGTCGTTTTTGTTTTTCTATTTCAAAATTGAACGGCGCAACAACTGCTCGAACGGAGAGCTGAAGCTAGAGCGGACACGGTCACGAACGAACTGAAACTGACTGAAACTGAGGCCAAATCCGAAGCTGTCGGCGGCGAGCAGCGTTTGCATTTGCTTGGCGCTCAGCACAGCCAAGGCAGCGAGGCAGCGAGACAGCGAAGCACTGAATAACAACACCACCACCACCGCAACAGAGCAAACAAAAAGACAGTAAACAAACATAAAAAGCAAAGGCAAAAAAGCCAAAATCAAAAGTCAATGTGTGTATACGAAAGCCTCGCCGCCGATGTCGGAAGCCAAACAAACAAACAAATAAACAGCCGGGCGGTCTGCTCCGGAGAGCGAAGCGACTGAATGAGCGGGCTCCAAAGTGGTGTACTTGGGATCTGGGTCTAGTTCTAAATAGACTCTGGCGCTACTCAACTCGAATGTAACCAGATGTTGGCACCCCGAGAGAGAGAGTTATAGACTCAATAGATGCGATCTTTCTCTCTCTCTCTCTCTGTCTCGCTGTCGGGGAAACTAATGCGATGTGATTATCGAACACGCATTGCGTCATGATTGAGTAGCTTTGGGAATGACGCCAGCCCAGCAGATAGTTTACCATATACTCGTAATTGATGGACTCATTACAAGATTAATATAAATGTTGACAAAGTTGTCTATATTGTATTTCGATTTGGCGTTATTAGTATGTATAGTTTTCAGTTCGTTTTAGTAATGATACGAATATGTTTGGCGCTCCTTGCGAAAGCGTCGTGCCAAATAGAATGCACAGAAGCACAACAGCGCCTGAAATGATATTCGACATTAGTGATGTCAGCAATAATTGTGGTTCAACAATGACCTACTGTAATTCCAAATGAGCCCCATTTGCTGGTGTTGGCATAGTTGAAGAGTCGCAGAAACTCGTCAGCAGCTGCAGCGATGCAGCCCGTCGTATGGTAGGGAACATTGGTGTTGCGATCGGGATAGCAGCTCAATGGAAGGTTGGCCCGCTGAATGATAACGTAATCATCTGGTCCATTGCGGCCACAGCATTCATACTGCAAAGAAGAGATGGGAACATGTGTTAATACTCTATCGAGTGAAGGCACATTGACATTGATCGCTTACTGTGCGCTGTATCTTGTCCATGGCACCTGGTTTGATGACCTCCAAGTTCCATTTGGCATCCACATCTTCGACCGCAAACTGTTTTATGTAATCCTCATCAAAGTTCTTACCCAGCAGGCCCAACAGTTGCACAACGAGCAGCGCCAACAATATGAATCCATACTGCGGGCATGAGAATAGACATTTGTATGTACATTTGTTTGTGTATGCGATTAACAATCTGTTTATCAAGTTCACTCACCGTTGTGGTCATACAGACGCTCTCCTGACAGACCCCGCAGCAGCCGATAATGGATGCAACAAACACGATCCCGCCAATCACATACAGATAGGTAATGTAAACCGTAGGTGCTTGCTGCAGACTCAACGTTGCTATTCCAATTATCATCAGGCCAAAGAGCTGCAATCAAGAGGCGACATATCGCAATCAATATGCATTTTGTTTTTCAGTCTCAAAAGTCATTCGCATGACGCACAGCCATAAATTGCAAGTGGAATATTTAATTGATTTTAAATTCGAAATTCGTTGTTGAGATTTTTTTGCACCTAATGAATTATCAAACAATTAAAACTAAAAACCTGACATCTGAATTAATTACAAAGTAAACATAAATAAAATAATAAAGACGTCTAATAAAGTGTAGCTAAGATTTATGAAACACATCAGAATATATTTTCATAGATCTACACTACAGATGAATCACTATAGTTATTATAATGGAATGTTACTTGGCTACCTCTTTAAGGTGCTGACTGGCAAAATATGATATTAAATAAACTAGATAAAAATATTGTATTAGAGTATAATAATTATTACTTTTATTTTACAGCCCATATTTTGGATAAACTTTAACGATAATATTATCGTTATTGTATTAGAGTATTATAATTATTACTATTATTTTACAATGTATCTAATGAGCAATCTTTTCATTTGTCATGTGCGAATATTTCTGTGGACAACTTTATGATAAACTTTAACGATTTCCTCTTAAATATATGTATGTCATTAAGTATTTGCATGAAATGAATACATAAAACATTAATATACTGGTATCGGGCTGTTTTAAAAATATATCTCTAAGCAGTTTAGCTTAAAACCGGCTATATGTGCATATATTTTTATTCTTTCTTTCAAGCACATTCGTACACAATGTATACGACTCTCTCGATATATGTTCAAGTGAATATGTACTTTGAGTAATGTGCATAAACAAATATTTGTTCAATTTCGGGTTTTCTTCGAGTTGAGAACTTACCGCAAAGACTGTGTTGAGAATGTTGAGAAAACACTTAAAGCAGCCGGAAGTACAGCCCATATTGACGACCAATTGAGAGGCGCTGACGAAAGTTAATTGGCGTATAGTATAACACAACCGATCAGATCGGCGTCGATTCTACGAATGATCAAAGCCAAAAAGACGAGACCCAATGGAAGCGTTGTTCGTGTGGCACTTCGGGTCCAGCCAGTGCTGTGAACGCGTATTATTTGGGATTATTTGGCGAATTCAAACAATATATAAAATAACGTATTTCTCTTTCATTTTATTTTAAGATCATTAAATTCATAATTTGACTATTTGCCATGGTTCGACGTTCTTTATTCTTTTGACCACTAATTGGACTAAGCAACTACTGCTTTCACTCTAATTCTCATTAATGGGAGTCTCGTCATCCTTTGTCTTGATCAACTTGCGCGCCTTGCCCATGAAAAAGGCGACGAACAGACTGAGAATCTGAAACAATTATATCCACGATTATTCGAGATTTTATGCTAGGGTTGTCGTTGCCTACCTGCAGTATGAATATAGCTATAGAAGCGTAGTAGTTGATGTCGGCCTGAAGCAGTAGAAAACGAGGCGCCTTTGTGGCACAACCTTCCTCATTTATGTTCGTGGGCTTGGTGCAATCGGATCCATAGCAGCAGCTGGCGGGCAAAGCGCCCTCCTCCTTGGCCAGGTAATCCTGAGGTCCATCCAGGCCACAGCAACGGAACAGACTGTGTATGGGCTGCATGGTGTCATCGTGAACGGATTTCTCCTCAAACAAACGCTTGACGCGATCATCGAACTGACGCAACAAAGTCTCCTTCAACGACGTGAAGGCCACGAAGTAAGCGACCAACAAAGTCATTACCAGCACGGTGCTGATCAAGTACTACAAAATTGCATTCGGTTAGATCAATTAATAGTTCCTCTACTGCATACTTACATAAATGGAATACTTGTAGGACTCCTTGAGCGACACATAGACGCCCAGGAAGGCGGCGGCGAAGATAGATGCCCCAAGCAGGGCAACCGCATAGCCTCCATAGACGCACAAGGAGGCGCCCCAGGTAACAACGCCACAGGAAAAGAATAAGACGTTAAGTGCCTGCCAAATTAGACAGCAAACCGTTAGTAATCGATGCAGAGTATCGACGAGTCGAAGTCGAGCAGAAAAACCATCTCTTAGTCACGCGTCCTAGGCCCCAACGATTTATCATATTGGCAGAACGCAATGGCTAACATAAACAACAACCACAAGCAGCTTAAGAGCTGACCGTCGTTGTAGGCATATAAAACTGCGAAATATGCAAGCATTTGCGCATGTTAAGTATACCACATGTAGGCCAACTGAAGGCGAAAGTAAACAATCATAATTAAATACGTATTGATTGCCATCTGTTGACAGCTGCTCATTGCTCTGATAAATATCATTTAAATTCCAAATTCGCGCCTACATTCGTCAATATCGATTTTTTCGATGTCGATGTCGATGTGCGGAAACACTCGTGAGTTTTTGGCTACATTCTGTCTGGTTTGTTCGCTACCAGGTCAGCAAACGTCCTCAGGAGGCGTGACTTGGTCAATGACTTTGATTCAACTTACCGAGATTAGAATGCATGTCGTAAGTAGTGCATATTTCCAGGGTGTTATGGCGAATGTTTTCTCCATGATGCAACCTTAGAAACAAAATAAAATACAAATTTATTTATTGGCAATAGATTGGGAAATTTATTCACACTTACTGCCAATTTGTACTCGCTTCTAGTTTAATTTTAGACCAATAAGTTTGTATTTATTTTTAGCAAACAACTGCAACTAGTATTATGTGAATGGCACTGACACTGACCCACGCATTTATGCTCGGGGGAGTGGCATTGTTTATGCGGCACAAACTGAGCCAAGTACGGAAGCGGCAGCGTCACTTATGGCCCGAGTGCTGGCAGACGACTGACAGCCGCAGACCTGGATTCAATGTCGGTTTGGCAGTCGGAAAAGCTAACGCCGGCGCAGGCGCTTCGACTGCCAAATACAGGGTGTTGCCACATCGAATGCTCGCCACAAATTGAACAATTAAATATGAATTTGTGCGTTGGCAATTTACAAAATCTACTCTAATTGATTTTCACACTACATTTGTTGAGGGATAATCAAACAGACAAGATGCAATTAGCTTGGCTGCCAGTAATAATTTGGCTGTTACATATTAACTACGCATATGTAAGTGTTTAATTCACGATTGTAAATAATTTGTATAAGACTTGTTTTCAGCTTAAAGTTATCCAGTTCACGAATATCACCTGTGACACTTTCGACACGAGTACAAGTACCATCGAGTATTGCTATATCGGCCAAATAAGTCGACTGGAGAAGTATATGAGTTTACGCTATACTCTCACAAAACCAATCGTTAATGATGTCGGCGTAAGTTTGTGTGTCTCCAATTGAATTTATTTTAACCAACTGCAGTTTCATATGCAATTAATGATACGGAGCAATGGATGGAAACCTTTTCTGTACGCAATTGATATAGACATGTGTCGATTCTGGAAATCAAATTACAATGCCATTGCCAAAATGATATTTTCGATTCTGGATGGCCACACAAACATTAATCACAGTTGTCCCTATACGGTGAGAAATGGCTTACAAAATTATTGCGTATTAACGATTTAAATTTCAGAACGAAAAGTACATATTCATTGATAAGCTAATGAATACGGATGTGTCGCAGAAAATGCGAGGCATCCCTTTGGGCAAAGGACATTATGCACTTATCATTCAATGGTCTTGGAAAAAGATAAAACGAGTCCAGACCAGTACATATTTTGAAGTTGTGAAAGTCTAAACTAATCAGGAAAATTGCGAGTTTGTTATGCGAGCTATTTAATATTTGTGTTCAGTGTACTTTGTGGTTTCATAATAAAACAATTAAATATTAGTGTATTTTAATATAAATACTTAATTACTAGTGTTACATTTATTTACATCCAAACGGCATTGTTGCGCCGTCCTTGGTTCTTCAGCCCAGTTAAGAGCATCCAGCCCAAGAAAGCGCCAACAGCCTGCGGATCAGAAGGCAGTTAAGATTATTCACATGAAATATAAAATATATATGTTCAATTACCTCGCTCAGGACGAGCAGCCAGCAGACGATCTTGAAGACCACAAGCCTGTCGTCCAAGTACTCCACGAACTGCGACTTGCAGCCCACCTTGTAGATGCTGGAACTGTCGACGCACTTGTTGTCGATGCAGCAGCTCTTGGGCAGAGGATGCTGGATGACCGCATAGTCCTCGGCGTTGTTGACGCCACAACAGTGCAGCCAGGTCTCGTAGTATTTCAGGGCTCCAGTTTCATTGCGTTCCGCATCCCACAGCTGCTCAAAGCCCTGGTTAATGCTGCCCGAGAGGCCGTCCTGTGTGCCGTGCGATATCATGCTGAGGAACAGCAGCTCGGTGAGTATGAGCACCACAATGGCCACCACGTACTGCACAGAAGGGAATTAGGCTCTGGCCAAATCATAGTTGAATCAACTTACAATCAAGAGTCGCCTTGGCGACTCGTGTATGGCAGCCAAACAGCCGAAGACGGCGATGATTACTATGACGACGCCTAAGCCGATTATCAGGCCGCCAGCCACATTCTCGCCGATGCTGACAGAGTGCGTCACATAGGCGCTTAAAAGTTAAACGAATAATTCAGTTAAAGGCATTGCACAAGATTATCGCATCCACTCACAGAAAATATATGCCAAAGCCAACAAGCGCCAGAGCAAACACCTGCGAAATGCCAAAGAAAACAAAAATAATTCAGACAGGTGTGCGCATTAGATATTTTCTTTACACTATTACTTTGACTCACCGTGTACACAAAGTTGAGTAAGAGCAGCAGATGCTTCACTGTAGTATCCGACATGGCCATCTTGCGTTCTTGCCAATTGTTTTGTTTGTCCGCTGGGGCAATGCAACAATCGCAAGTGCGACAAAACTGACAAAAGTGACAAAAGGCGCAGCTGCCTCTGCGATTCGACGAGCAGACTAACTGCTTGGCGTGTGGTTTCGCTATTTAAATCAGCGAAAATGAGCTGAATGCATTAAATAAGTATTACGTATATGGCAATAGCCAGTTTTGGCCTGCGACTACGCTGTATCCGTCAGATACAAAAGTATCTGGCTAGCTGGCTGGCTGGCTGGCTGACCGCAGTCTTTCAGTGCCGTGAATCAACTGAAACGGTTTTCTGTAAGAATCTATCCTCTACACAAACAGAGAACACACACAACACAGTCTGTGTGTTTTTCATCTCATCCATCGATCTATGTATAACAAGCGGCGCATAGCTCGAGAAAATCGAGAGCGTTGAACCGCCCACATCGCTGCTCTTATTGGGAAAGGCGAAGGCGCTCCCCCATCTCAGTATCTCAGAGTCTCAGTGTCTCACTGGGTAAGTATACTATATATACAAATCGTATGGGTTTTGTTTTTATTTTTCTATTTTATCTGTTGGCATTCTCGTTTCGGCTTGTTATTGTTTCCATCCCAAAAAAAAAATCGGAATCCTACTCGTTTTCTGTATTTTTCAGATATTTCTCGCTGTATTTATTATATTTACCTTGCAGTCAACAAGAAATTAGTCAATAGCAACAGGTTTATTTTATAGTTGTTGTTATTCTCGACGTCGCTGATGTTGTTTGTTGCGTGGGAGTCGCTTTACAACGCCGCAACATTTTTATTTTTTATCGAATGCGGTGCGCTGGCATTGATATTTTTATCAATGAATGAAGATAGTAAAATAGTAAAATTCTGGGTTAACTATTTAAAATTTACAATCACATTTGCACAAACAGTCTAACTAAATATAGAAGTATGAATATAATAATACAGGATGCAGTGTCAAAGAGTCAACAATTATAACTAATTATAAAATCGCACGCGATCGCGATGATTTCTTATGCTATCCACCAAATAACAGGTAGCCACAGAGCCGACAAACTGCAAATAGCAATCAATATTAACATCTCAATTCAGTTAATTAGCTGCAAATTAATATGCGTACCTCTGTCAATATCAGCAGCCAGCTGAGTGTGTGGAAATTGGCTGTCTTTGTGCTCACATACTGCTTGAATTTGCTTTCACAGCCATCCATGAAGAGATTCTGTGGAATTGTGCAATCCTGCTGCAGGCAGCAACTCGGAGGATATTCCCTGTCCAACATGATGTAATCCTCGGCACTGCTCCGACCACAGCAATGAAGCTACAGAAATGTTGTTGCTAAAATCCACATAATTGAAGTGAAACCCATCAAAGACTCACCCACTCCTCGTAGATGTTCAGGGTGCTGTTGCTCCTCAAGGAATGTGTGTCCCACAGTTCGTCGAAGCCCTGTCGAAGGCTCTCGGGCAACGCATCTCTGCTGGCCGCAAAGCTGATGCTGAACATGATGAATTGTATGGTCAGCAGCAGCAACAGAAGAACTGCATACTGCAAGAAGGATTAAATAAACTGTGTGAAATTCGTGAATGAATTTAACTCACAGCAATCAGCATTTTCTTGCACTCCTTGGCCACGGCAACAGTGCCGAAAATGCTGGCCAGAATGATGACAATGCCCAGCACAATGCAGAGTATGGCTGCCAGTTTCTCGCCCTCGTCGACGGGATTCGGCTGCCCCACAATGGTGTCCAGCAGCCAGGTGCCGTACCAGATGAGCAGACAGCCATTAAGCTGCAATATTTGGAAATGGATTTCGAATACGAGTTTGAATGTGTTTTTTCAAAATTCTTTCGTCAATGTCACAGACACTCAACAAACGAGCGACGTAATCGCGTATTTTTGGACTGTCAGACTTACAGCGTAGATCAAATTGATGACACACAGTGTGTATCTCAGCAGTCGCGTTGTGCAGTACATTTTCGCTTAGTTTACACTATACAACATGGCACACAGACACGCACTTGTAATTAGTTTGCGTTAATCGTTTCGCACCAAAAAACGAAAAAAACAACGCAGTTCTTCGATAGTTTTTCGGTGTTGCGGCACACCTTGAGCAGCGGCGATGGTCGCACGGCAAATACTCGGAGACGACTCATAATCTGATTTTGTTTGGCCGCATCTTGTTGCGACGTCGCCGTCAGTTGAACGATTAACCCACAGTTCTTGTTGTCGCCAGACGGCAATGCAATAGCCAAAATACACAAATGCCTCAGAGAGTCGTCGTCGTATATACATAAAGTCAATATCAAAGAAAAACTCAGCACAAAGAATCAAAAATTAGCGTGTGGCGCCCACGCGGAAAACGCAGAGCACACATGTGGAGACAGATACAACTAGAGATACAGATACAGCTAAAGATTCATCTATAATATAGACGATACTCATATGCATGCCGAAGAACGGAAACTGCGGGCTGCCAAGATGAGTGGCAAACTCATACAATTTGATCAACACCGAAACAGAAACAATGATGTCAACAAACAATTTTGATCTTAGAACTAAAATTCTCTAGCTATTTAGCATTGAAATCGCCCTTTCAATGCAGCGGGTGACCAACGTTTGTATCCCCAAACTGACAACCATAATAATATATCGTACTTAAATCTCTATGATTTATTAGGAATTTATTGTAATTAATAAGTACAATTCTAGATAGTTTGCTTTATTGCTTGAAATGTTACAAATTGCATTGGCCGTATAAAAAAGCATTCACTTATATCAGGCACTGTGAACAGTTGTGACAAATCTTATCAAAAATAAATACATGCATATATAAATATTGTACATCTACGTAAGATATAGACATCGAAATCGGCTTGAACACTGCTTTTTTTGGCACCTGTCGTTGAGCTCTCTTCGCTGACTCAGAATCAAAATCGAAATTGGTTATTTTTTTGTGATTGTTATCAGTTTATCAGTTGTTGTTGCGTTTTATTTTGTGTGTCGATGAATGAACATGAGGTAGACTAGCAATTGCCGCAAATATTTGTTCTGGAAATTCGATTGCTTAGTGTATTTGTAAGTATTTGCACAGTATTGAGAATTCTTTGGCCTTTCTTTAGAGTATGTGCTTTATGAAGAGTGTGCTTCGAACTGCTGTTCGATCTATTTCGGAAAGTATTTCGAGCGTCTCCAGCGATTCACAATACTATTGGCCAGCACATAGGCGAGCAGTGCACAAATAATCTGTCGAATAAAAACGGTATTAACATAAATCAGAAATAACAATAAATTCAATTTTGTAGCCACCTCAACGCCCACCAGCACCAATGCGAATATATTGAATGCTGTCCAACGTTCGGCAATAAAGTCCAAGAACTTTTGGCGACAACCCTCCAGATTCATTTTGCCCGTCTCGCTGTTGTAGCAGCTCTTCGGCTGCAGCAGATAGTCCTGGTAGCCCACATTGCCGCAGCAGTCGAGCTAAACAAATGAAAACAAATAGAAATCAGCAAGGGAAATAAATAATCACAGCTCGATACACTTACCCAAGTCTCTATGCTCGAAATCTGGCTGACATTTCCGGGCTTGATGGGCACAGGCTGATCGTGCCAGAGCTGATCGAACGTCTGGTCCACATTGATGAGCAGCGATTCGCGGAATATCAAAAAGAATCCCACCGTCAGCAGTTGGAGGACGACCAGCAAAACCAAAACCACCACAAACTATCGACAAATAGATATGGAATTAGTCAATGCTTATCAGCAACCATAGCGTAATGCTTACCGATTTTGTCATGCGACTGCTCTCACGTACTGCGCCCAAAGTGCCGAAGAGCGAGGCCAGCAGAATGACGACGCCACAGGCAATGATGATGAAGGCGGCGGTATTGAAGTGCTCAAATTTGATTAGGACGTATAGACCCATGAAAATGACAGCGAAGCCAAGGAGCTGAAAAGGTGTAAGAACAAAACAGAATTCAAGTTACTTATTGTGACCTTCAAATGTGTCGTGAATTTAAATTGATATGCCATTAAAATGTGGATAGACAGTGCGTATGCGTAATATGCAAATACAATCGAATAATTACAACTTGCTGCCAAAATTGTGTGCTGAGCAAATACTTTTCAGTTGATTCAACAAGTTAGCCTTCGCACAATTCTATTTATTTGAGACATTAGCAGCTGACATCACTCATACGCAACGTTCGCGTATTGCGTGCTGCATTTGTCTTTTCCCTTTCACTAGTTTGTGATTTCGCTTGCACAATTAGCTGAAATTAGCTGCATGCCCCGTTTGCTGCATTTGCCAATGCAATTGCTGTTATAAAATGCACAATGATTCATTTGGCTTGCTCACAGAGCGAGAAAACTTTCGCGTATTCCCGGCAAATGTAAACAATCGCGAATTTGGCACTCGGCACACTTGCCACTTCTATATATAATACAATAGTTTTCCGAGCGGCAATCAGCACATATATGCAAAATACTTTAATAAATGCGCAATAATTACATTAACACGTTGTTTTCTTCTTTAGATACAAACATTGTTTGCGGCAACCTGTTGGCAGCTCAATTGTGAATAACAATTGTAAATTGTTTGAAACCAGTCGAGACATGTTGTCACTTTGGGCAATGTCAGACTTCCGCCGAATCGATGTCACGTTAAGTAGCCGCCCCATTGGCTTTCAGATTTTCCTAAGCATGAGGTAATTATGACTGATTTGTGCGATTTATCAAGCTTATGTTTATTTTTCTCAATTTGTCTTTCTGTTTTCGTTTTTTTCGTGTTTTTTTTTTGGGTTTGTCTAGCCCAAACGCATTTGGCATTTAGTGTAATTCATGTCCATAACTGGTTTCGATGTCGGCAAAGTTTATCTCTACTCAATTGCGCCTTTTAAGGCTCTCAAGTGTAATTGAATTAAGGTCGGCGATTAATAAATAAGCTGATCGCTCGCTCGCTCGCTCACTCTCTGAACATCTGTCTGTACATTACAACTATGCAAATTAGCATATGGCTAGTACAGACTATTTTAATTGCTAGCAGTTAACGTTGTGCATACAAACGAAGCCCACGTTTCAGTGTGGCCAAGTAGAAGTATTAGCAGTCGTTGGATATAAAGCATTAATGGAGTTATATCAAGTGGCTAACAGCCCTATTTGTATGCTAGTTTATGCTGACAAATCATTAGCAGCCCAGACATAGCCATAAATTAGTGGCTGATAAAGTGTTTACAGCGCGCTGCAGATAACAAACAACTCAACACTCGGCACTCTTAGAACTGTAAGCCTTTCGGGCTTCTGTACACAACATTGGCATCTGGCATTATGCTGAATACATGAATACGCCATTTAATTGTAATTTATTACACATGGCGCCCAATTGTTGATGTTCCTCTTCAGACTGTAAATGGGCGGCAAACCGAGCATATCCCATAGAATCAGAGTGACAATGACAATGAATCTAAGTACGCGCCATGCTTCATGGGGCACAGAGTACGCAACGTTAGACAGCTCTTAACTTACTTAACAACTCATTCGCATAATCATAAACAAACATTAGATAACCCAAATGTCACATGCGATACTTTTAGTAATTATCACTTGGGTGCTTCACGATAACAGTTGAGAGTGCCAAATGCCCCACGGCAACAACGCATGCAATGAAAATAAAAAAGAGATACAAATAATATAAACCAGATATCACATTATGCACATATTAACACAAATGGCTCGCTCTAATTTGTCCAGTAGACAAACAATTAAATGCAATTAAAGGCAAGGCCAGGCCAGCCAAGTAGCAAACACATATTTGCACATACTATTCAAATTCATCGCTGGGTGATAAGGCAAACAGACAACTGATTAGGCTTCAACGAGTTCCGATCCCCGATTCGCGCTTTGAAGGCGAATGCGAACAGCATGTGGTAAGTGGAAACTAGAATAACTACAGAGCCGAACGTTTGCCGAGATTTATGTGGGTTTACAAAACTCCGACAACGACAACGACAACGACAACTTGACAACATAAATACATGTACATTTGGTTGGTGCTTGGGAAAACTAAAAAAAAAAAAGGTTGTGCCCTACCTCAAATGCATGGGAGGCCCATAGGCACAGCTGGCATTTAATTAAAAACACGCGGCCACACCAAATGAAGTAATTTTTAAGCTAAAAACATAAAGAACAACAACAACAACAACAACAGCATGAACTGCTCATCAGTAAATCAAAGTTTACTCGCATGGAACCAATGCGGAAAATTGCGCATACGCCACGTTGTGCGTGCGTTTCTTTTCGACATTTCCTTTTGGCACTCTCAGTGTTCCAAATTCTTTTGCTCTAAGGTTATTGCCGAAAAATATTTATATTTTGAATTTTGTAATGCCAGCGCGTCTGAAAATGACATCAACAAATTTTAGTTGATGAAAATAAAACTATACAAAAAAAAACGAAAACGAAACACAAATATTGTTGGCGCAAAAGTAAAATAAACTACAAATTCTATGTATGTATATGGCTAGAAGCTATGACCGCCTTTTGCTCAGGGCCAAGTTTTGTGGCGTGGGTGACCAAGCTTTATAATATTATTTTTGCCACTGCATGTATAAGCAAATTTTTCTCCCGTTTTTTGTTTTTTTGTTTTCACTTTAAAACAAATGAAAGCAACTAACAATAAATTAAGTGAGTTCTTCGGGCATATGGTTTAATATTTGGAAAGATGGCAAACATTATAAAAATAAAATAAAAAAAAACACTGAAAATAGCTTGAACAACATTTCGAAAGAGTCCGTATCGAAATCAATATATGTATATCAACTTGATCATTCGCATAAAAGTTAACTTGAACATTTGTTTTAAATGCTATGCCTGAAATAGATGAGCTGCGCCCAGCTCGAGTCATCAGTGCGATTAGCCAATTAACATAAGAATAACGTAGAGCAGTTTTATTTTTTAATCGTAGAAACAAAAACGATATTGAGTACTAAAATGTGAAAAACCTTCAAATGTAATTGAAATGCTGCCTGCCAAAAACATTTAGCTATTCAATCAAACTGAAAGACTATCTGGATGTGTAAGCAGGAATTGTTGATATGTATCTATCAGATATTCCTATTGGATTTAATGGCCAGCCGCATTAATTACACAACAATAAATATTTATACGATGTGGAGTCAAGGTTTGTTTTATATACTTCGAACACATAAACAATTGCCGATGTTTTCCCCCCACTTGCTAAACATCAAAGCGCAGACCCTGCCGATAAAGAAGTGTGTGAATAATACTCTGAACAAGCAATTAGAAATTGAAAGCACCCAAAAAAGATAATACACGACTGTTCAGTTGACTGTAGTTATAGTATCACTGATCACTGTAGACCTTCGAGCCGTTGGACTTTAGCTGGGGTTAGCAAACTTGGAATAGTGAATGAAGTTCGCAACTAATGAAACTAGTCTTGTGTTTGTAATTATATCTTTTAATGATATTATAATTATAAGTTTTAATAGCATTTACAACACTCGGACGCTGGCAACACCAAGACAAGTTATTTACATACGAAACTTCCGCCAACAAGCCAAAACTAATCCCATTGCCTATTGTTGTCATAGCATCTCAGGTTACCGTCAATATAATTCATAATCATAATCATATTATGCATAGACTCACCACATATATTATGTCCCATATCAGTGCAAATACTTTCAATAGCTTTGTGGAACACGCCATGTTGCTGCCTTGCCAAAATGCACTCTTTATAAACTATTTTTAGGTATCTTTCCAACGCGATACTGATTCTTGCTTTTCGCGTTTGAATTATTTTCACTGCTGCTGCTGCTGCTGCTGCACTTAGTTGGCCCGAAGCACTTGGCAACGCGTTGGCACCGCACGGGGCACAAAAAAACACTTGTTAGAAATTCAAAATATTTGGTTTAACGGTCGCTCTGGAAACCAAACCGTCATGTTCGCGCACGAATGTTAACTGATTTGTTGATAGCGAAAACTTTTAGCGAAAACCAACACACAACTTTTTGAAAACGAAACGGCCGGCGGAACGCACTGAAATGGAACAGAAACCGAAACATGGGCGTCGCACAAGAGGGGCGCGTCTCGCGTCACGACTCGCGACGTTTCGATTCCATTGCGTTGCTGCTAGACCAAAAGTTCGTTGAGACTCGAATAAAAAGTCAAAGCGACAACAACTTTTGCGCCGCGCTATTTTTATAATAGTTTACATACTTTTTAGCGCACTCACTTTGATTTATTTGGAATACTACGTCTAGTGTCCGAACGAGAGAGGCAAAAAACAATGCGATTTCTCATTCTCATGCTGTAAGCTTGATGATTCATGCGAAACTTATTCGCTACATTAGGTCACCCTACTCAGCGATTAAAACAATAATTGTGTTGGCTGTAACTCATTTAAATATTCGTTAAGTGAATTACGCGCCATGTTCAATTGACAACAAATGTATTTATTAATAATTATGTTCATATTAAATTAGTTCACAGTACTAAAACTAAATTTGTCTGTTTGTAAAATGCCCACAATGCAAACATATCGTTAACAACATCGAATAAATTCATACATCGAAAGCCGTGATTTTGTAACTTTGAGTAACGCAAGTCGAAACGACAGAGAGCTTGTAACTGGTGAAGGTATTCTGAAGCATTATAACATTGAGGTACATTTTGAGTTCGACTTTCAACATTCTTTGAGTTTCGTATAAAAAATAGTATAATAATCGTCATAGAGTAAAATGTAATTGAAGCAATTCAAATCCAACAAATGCCATTTCTGAGCAAGCGGCTCCTTAATAATATGTGCGGCGATTGTCATTGCGAATACTGTTGCACAGAGCGCAGGCTATGATGCTGAGTATCAGCTGTAAAGAAACATATAATATTTAATATGCAATGTAAATCCATTGTTGTTATTAAGGATCTCACCTCACATATGACGAGCGAGAACCCGAGGATAGTGAAAATGTGCAGCAGATGTGACCAATAGTTTTCGAACTCGACACGGCAACCCGTATGAATGAGATTATCTGGATTGCTCTTGTCATGGTTCAGGAAACACGATGCTGGCGGCAGACGTTCGTTAACAATATAGTCCTGGGGACTTCCTCGACCACAGCATTGGAACTGCAAATAAATGTATTTATTGCATTATGATGTTTGTATTATTTCATTCATTTTACTCACCCAGTTCTCATACAGTGACATGGCGCCCGGACTGTCCAGTTCCTGTTCCCAGGTAGCCTCCAATGAATGGGCCAAATTCGATGCTGCCGTTTTCGAAAACTTGGTGAGGTAAAACAATACTACCAGCTGAACCACCATGATGAGGAATAAAATCGATAGGAACTGCCAATCGAATGTGTTGAATCATCAGTTAAATCTCATGTCGATTTTAGAGTTGATGTCATTCCGCAACTACTTACGGTCACAGTGCAGCAAACGTTCTCGCGCCAAGCGGCCAGAAAGCCCCAGAGAAAGATGAAAATAGCAGCTGTTCCAACAACTATATAGGACCACGCTGTAATACTACCCACTTCGTTGAGCTCATAGGACATCAGCACATACACGCCAAAGCTAATTATCACCAGTGCCAGGAGCTGTAAGCAAACAATAGTTATCCCAATAAGCAATAAAGCATCACGCTGCCAATACATACACAACTTTTCACTACTCTTAATCTTTTTGACCTTACTCAAACAACCCAAGCAGCTGAGTTTCCCTCAGGCGAGAGCAGTGAGCATAGGCGACATTCAGACTAGTCTGGCTGGCGTCAGGAAAGACGTCAGCAGGAAAATATAGGCGCCAAATGGGAACAAATATGAAGGAGATGAACTCGAAACCCAAAACAGGGAGCCCTTGCTGTCTGAATTAGTGGCTGTTCATCCTCAAAGTATGAGAATAATATTGTAATAGGAATCAAATTCATGTAAACGCTCACATTAGAGCTCAAGATTTAATATTCAGCATTTTCTCTATTATTATTTCTCATGTGAAATTATTAATTGTATTTTGGAAGTGTATTCTTTTTATTTCTGTCCGTTGTGGGTGTGTCTATGGTCGTCTGGTTATTGTTTGGCAACCTTACAAAAGCGCAAGCATACATACAAGTGTCCTCATAAGTAAACAACAAACCAATTGAACATATCAGAAAAGTAGTAATTACTTAGTATAAGCACGTCACTTATTTTGTTCCATCTGTTATTTCTAGACTTTCTATATTTATTCTAATAATTTGGACTCCAATTGAAAGGAACGGGAAAAACATTTTAATTGAATTCAATGCCCAGTATTGAATGCACTATATAGTACTTTTCATGTGAAATGCTTAATTTAATAAAAGACACATGATAAGTGCAAGATCTATTCATCATTAATAAAACCGCAAAAGCGTCGAAAGACTTACACCACATGCAAGCCATATTGAGGCCTAATTGGCATGTGGTTATTCTCACCACAAGCTTATAATAAAATTTTGTTAAATAAACTAACATTCGAGGTACGAAATATAATCACATTAATTTATTGAGCTCTACAATCAGGCCAACCCCAAAGCTTCCTGCACATGGCAACACGCCGATCGTAATAGAATAATGTTTGCAGATATTTTTTTTTTGTTTTTTTTTATTATATATTCCTATTGAGGGTGGTCAAGTTTAGTTATTTTTTCATTCAAGAAATTATATTTCAGATTTTTAATAATGAATATTTTATAGCCTTGATTACGAATAAACAATACCTTCTTCATGAAGAAACAAGTGGAAAATTGAGCGTAATTTCCTCAGCCACGCAGTCTGAATAATTGAGGCTATTGACACTATTGGCATTGTAAACAGACCTAAAGAAATTGTGGGTGACACTTGATAAGAATTTTTTAACTCACCGTACTTAGAACTTCAAAGGTATAGAGAGAAACCTTCATTTTCCTTGTGTCTGCCATGCTGAGCTTGTAAATATTCCAGAAAGATTTAAAAAAATTCTTCAAATTCCTGTATTTAGTTCCAAAGTCTCTTTACGTTGGAGGCACAAACTTGTTTTTGTTATCGTTTTCCCGCCGTTTCTCTTATGCTTTTATGGCTTAAATCTCGCACACTCTTTGTTGAGCACTAGCTGCACTCTCAGCACTTTTGATGATGATATGAGATCATGGGGTAACCTTATAATACAAGTTTGATCATAACGATTACTTATTTCAAATGTTCACAATATCGCGACATATGACGACAACCTTATATATACTGAGTGACGAACTTTACAGGCGCCCCCTTACATATATAGACAATGATTCAATTCAATAGCATATTTAAGAAGAGCATCTACATATGTATGTTGAAAATAGATATAGGTACATATGCAAATAAACTTCACGCGACGCTTGTTCAACACTAGACAATGTCCCCTACAGCTCTCGCTCACGACCTGTAGATAACTGAGGGGACTCAACTTTCTGTTTGGGAGCGATGCCAGCCAACCAGCCGGCAAACAAGCTTTGGCTAGCTTTTAAAAAGCTTTTACTCGACTTCGCAATTGTGACGTTACCTCTGCAACAACTGCAGCACAGTCGTGCGAGCTTTTAAAATTACCCACTTGTTGAGTTAACAAGCTTTATAGGCAACAAATGTAACCTTATACACACATATATGTATATGAATAATGCTCCTCACGAGCCTACATAAATAAAGCTCCGATTTCAAAATGCAGACGACCGTTACTTTCTGTTAGTCAAATTTTATTTTATTTAAGATACGAGGAAAACAAAATGTATACAGCATAATTATAATTTATTAAATTGAATAAAATCGGTTTTCTTACAATAATGTGTATTTAATGAAGTATAGTATTATAAATATGTGTCAAATTTTCAAATTCGATAAATTACATGAAAAGCTCATTAAAGGTGGATAATGGGTAATTCATATGAATTCCTATATGAACAGTATTATATTAATTACACACATACATATATAGTTCAAAATTTAAAATAAAATATGTTCGCAAAAATCGAAAGATTTCAAATAAAGACTAGAAAAATAATGTACATACATGACTCTACATTTTTAAAGTCAAATATTGTTATGAATTAATTGGGTTATCAAAAATATATGAAGTTAATTTAGGCATTGGATTGGATTGGGTCAGGATTTGAAGTGACATCTGGTGGTGGCATACGACGTACTTTAAGAAGATGATTTGTGACGAATAAAAACGAAATAGTAAGAGCAGCTGCAAGTTGTTTAACAATTAGTACGGAGCGATACGTAATAGAAAGAAAACTTACCCACACCAATGCCATTGAATAAAATATTATAAATGCTAAAAAATGAATTGTAGCAAATTAAAATAAGGCAACTGCAACAGGTGAGAATTGCTTGAAATAACAGCCACCATTCCAAATAGGTAATATTCTATTTAACGAAATACCATAAGAAATCGCACAGAATTATCACAGCAAAACTACTTACGCTATAATTAGCCAACACAAAAATTGGAGTTACGACCACGGATGGAAAATATAATGTAAATAAGCCGAACGCTTCGTAACAATCCTCGGCATATTTCTCACCTTTGAAATGAATATTAAAATTTTGTTAAAAAAAATTTATATGATTTCCAGTATCATGTATACATAAACATGCACATATACATTTAAACTCTTATAGGAAGACGACAGTGCATTGAAATCAGCTAGACTTTCCTTACATTTTGATAATCTTACTGAATCTAATACTATTATTATTATATTAAATGTTTAAATAAAACATAAAAATTACAAAAATAGGCACTAGACTCGCATACTTGATTGGCTTGTTATGAACTATAGGTCACGTTGTATAACAATAAATTATATTATAATTAAATAAATTTTAAATTATACCTTCGGGCAACTCATCAGTATCACATTCGTCGTAACATTCAAGCACAAATGTTACGACTATAAAGACTAGGAAAAAATTGTAAATTAGAGAAAAATAAAAGGCAACCACGCTCACAGTCTTCCAAAACGAGCACATCTTAAGATAGGCGCGTTTATGTCTATATTCCCAAACGTTCACTTAATAAATGTCAAAGAGAGTTTCCTCTATGACATGAGCCAAATAAACTTATAATACTTAAATTAATATGAAAACATTCAGAGCACAAATTAGGTAATCAGCCAGCACTATTTATTTAATTTGTTCATCATTTTATTAGTCTCCACTGGCTGAATGTGCATTTTTGAAGTACTAAAGTCAGTTGAAGTTCAGTCGGCCCCAGACTGGGTCAGGTTTACGAAAATAGCTGCGAAATACCAACAACTATGGTACTCATACCCCAGATGAAACCACAACGGAATTATCACATGTCAATCGCACGGTAAACAAAGTTTTTACTGTGTACATAAGTATGTATGAGACGATAGTGGCATGTTGCCATGCCAACGACTCGAGGCACAACAAGAGCTGCAATGCGCTCACAATTTGCATGCCAATAACGCAACAAGAACAATCAATGGCAATGGACGGTGACTTGAATCATTTGGACACAAGCCACCACCTATGTATGTTTGTTATGGTTATAGCAAGTACAAAAAACGACAAAATATTGTGTGTATTTGGTTTTTATTGTATATGTATGTATGTATATAAATACGTTTTAAATGCTTTATTCATCCACGTTGTCTTCAATTCGAGTTTTATTTTACATAATTAAAATGTGAAAACTTCAAGAGATTCAAATTTACAAATATAATGATGAACAGCTTTCTATGTATACATATATGTATGTTTATTTATATATCTGAATATATATATATTTACTCATTTTGACACTTGTTTATATTCCAACAGGTAAAAAAAGCATTTACATAGTCTGCTTGTACAAACTTATACAACAAAGTAAATGTAAGTGTAACATTAAGATTGCTCTTATCAAGTTGTAAGTTTGTTGTAACAGTGTCTGTCTGTCTATTGGTATTGTTGTAGGTTTTTATTAGCTTTGTACAACGACTTTGGATTCGTTTTATTATCGCGTGAGTAAACTTTAAGAGCAATTAAATACGAAAGCAATAATTAGAAAACATTAAGCGTCTTATACTAAGTTTTTTTCGTTTTTCCTTTGCATTTTTCATTTGCTTTTCATTGGATTCATTTTGAAAAATCGTGTTTTAAACAAATAACTTAAATGCTCATTTTTGCAACCAAATGGTTTACTTCAATTATTTTCGTTATGTGCGTTCTACGACAATACATATTATAAAAATTAATGCGAATGTTGTGTGATGTGTGTGTGTATGTGAAATTGTGTGCGTGTTCTTTATGGGATTTACTATCCCATGGCATTTGTTTAGTAGACACCATTGCGTCGCTTGTAGTTGCGCACATTGTTGGCCAAACAACAGGCAAAGATGAAACCAACCAGCTTAAAAAAAAAGGAATAGTTTTAATTAATAAGAATAAAGTTACACACGAAGGATGAACTCACCTCTACAGCAATCAAGCCGAGACCGAAATATTTGGCTTTTTCTGAATCGCCGGACATAACGGAAATAAACTTGCTGCGGCAACCACCATAAATGTTCGCAGGGTTCAAGCAGGATCCATCACAGCAGCTATCAGGCAGTGTTTGGAAATTAGCGATGTAATCAGGTGCACCAATACGACCACAACATTTCAGCTAAAATTCATACATATCAAAGGATTAGAACTTTGTCAAAATAGCATTAAAGCCGTTATCCCTTACCGCACGCTCCATGCCATTATAGACGCCTCCTTCACCCTTATCGCGATTCTCCCAGGCATTATCAATAACTTTGCCCATGGCATTCTCGTAGCTGTCCTTATGGGTGAACAAGAGCACAATGAGAGTCAGCTGAAGAATGAGAAGAACCAGCAGGAAAACGGCATAGGTCATAGTCATGCAGACGGATTCCCGAATGGCACCACAGCATCCCAGGAAGGAAATGAACACCACAATCGAGCCGAGAGTGATCAGTCCAATAGGCAGAATAGCCTGTGGTGGGAAGCCGACCTGTCCATTAACCTCGATGGTACCAATGGTCTTCAGAATCAGTGCGCCGTAGACAACACCCAATATGCCAACAATCTGCAAAAAAAATATTTGTAAATACAATATTGTTTATTGTACACATTACTCTACTTCAATACTTTAATATAATAAACTTTAAGTATAATCAGGGTATATACCCGTTTCAAGTTTCAACAGAAAATCATTTTTATAAATCTTAATTTTGAGTTTAAAATTAAAACCTTTTTAGAGGGGGTAACTTACAAAATTTTACTTGTACTAAATTTTGTATGTTTTCTGACTCATTTAAAACAAAAATCAATAATATATCTTAGGTAATTCAAAATATATGATTTTTGCAACGTTTTTTGAGAAAAAGAGCCACTGTGCGACTATACAAGCATTATCGTAACGTTTAGGAGTCTAAAAAAACTCATATTCAAGCATTCTTAACCCAAACATTATGTTATCATTTCGCATTTACATTTTATTTTCAAGGCCATATTTTTTTGATACCCAACCACTTTTACTTTTTAAGCATTTGCTTCCATAATATTGTATTATCAGCATGTACATACTACCACACATAAATGGAATTGTATTTCCGGTTAGTTAATCTCAGTCCAACTATAAGAAAATTGTGAATGAATCATGATCAAGGGTTCTTCGAGACCACTAGCATGACCGACATCGACCGCTTTGTCAAATATGCAATAAATGCTACGCTGACATTAAAAATTGCAATGCCTGTGTTAATATTATTTAATTAAATGACAGACATGGGCATTTAGATAGCAAAGATAAATTATAACAAGCCTTAATTAGTTCGGAGCCCTCGCGGACTGACCTCAGGGATAATAACAAGCAGTAGTCGTGGTAAATGACTATTAAGATTAAAAGCACCACAAAGCTTACGTAATGCAAGTAGCGCTTGATGCTTTAATTCCTGTTAGTTTAGTTTGAATTTAATTTCGCTTGCACGCATACAGAAATACACATTGCCTCAAAATAGTTCTATTTGTTCTAGCATCAAGGGTATGACAAGTCTGAAGATTGATTAGATAAGGCTTTAAAATCAGCAGCATGGAATCCAAAAACCCAAAAGTTCAAGGTGCAAAGCCAAGTACGTCAAATTTATGCCAATTTCGAAATTATTAATGTTATTGTTGTTACCGTTGACGCTGTCGAGAATTGCACACAAAAAAGAAAGCAACAAATGCAATCTGTTCAACAATTTTGATCCGTCTGTCGCAATGACAACAATTGCTCGCCATTTAATTGAATTTACTTGATTTAATTGTGTACACATCTGCATCTACATATCTTTGGATTCATGTGAATCCGTTTCGGTATTTTGATGTGGGCTGCTTCATTTCACTCATTAAGCACATTGTCTGAAATTCGTATATGGCACTTTTGTGGGCGGTCTAAAATTAAATATTGTATTGAATTGAAGCGAACGTCAAAAGCTAAGAATATTTAAGTTGTCCAAATCTCTCGGATAATTGACCTAAATAAGCTGAGACTACAAGTTTGCCACACAAAGGCAGCATTTTCGCCTATTCAGTCTGTTAATTGCTCCACTTTCACAAAAACAAAAGCATTTCCTAATGAAAAACATCACGTGCAAACAACTCAGATGATTAAAGCCCGTCTGCCTATTTCTTGTTTTTAGAGTACTAGTCGACAGATTATATCTACATCACATTTTCAGTAATAACTGGCACGCTCGTCTGACGTCATCGTTGTTGCGTCTGAAAGTTCGGTTAATGCAAATTGTTGAACAAAAACCGACAGAATCCATAGGCAAACAACCCTGATGTGCATCATCCGCAATAAAATAAATACGCACAATGCGAATGGAAGAGAGGCACAGACAAACCACACCCAAAAAGACATGAAACCGAAGCACGATTCAACGACTCACAAATGGGGTCTAATAGTTGGGCGAGTATCTCACAGCAGTTATCACAGCAACAACAGTACGACAACAAGTGCCGGCGATGAGATACGAGCAAAAACATGCTTGTGCAACAGGACGTATGCGTGCTACGGGTCGGCAACATGTGACATTTTGATTGAAACCGTATCGCCATTTAGAAAATAATTACACGAAACATTTATTTATAGTTCTGCGGCATGGGAACATAGCGACTCACTATTGGCAACATACTTTGTTTGATAAGTTCATCCATTGGCAATTCTTTAGCCGATTTCTGCGTTTATTATGCTCATTTATAAACAAAAAGTATAGTTCTCAAACGCTGCGAAGATGTTATTGCTACAGCTGCATATCGTATAAAACATGTTGAACAGCCAATTCAATATTTCATTCAACGCAAAAGCTGAGTATACATGAAATTGGATACGAATCTCGACCGTATGGAACCTAAAGCGATCAGTATTGATAAACAAATACGACTTAATTATATAAACAATATTGCTACGTACATTTGATCAAAGCTTGTATTCAAACAGGCAAAAATGCTGAGATCATTATCCCGATCGTGTTTGTACTTAATTATATGCATACATTTATAACAAACGTATGCCTTATGGAATAATATAGATGTAGCTCATATTGCGTGACAAAAATATAAAACAAATTATAACACTCCTGAGGGTTATTTAAATTGTATTAGTGAAATTTCCCCTGTGTGCTAATGAAATTATTTTTATTTCAACTCAATTACAAGCACACAACTGCAACTTACAATTGATTCAAGTTGTCCAAGCTAAAGTATTTTCTTGCTTCGAGTTACACAAATAACTGGAGCAAACTCAATTAACTCCAATTATTCAAATCATTGAAAGAGCATTAACTTTACAGCTTGAGAAGTAAAGGTTAAAAAACTGCTATGAATGATGAATATTGACTCAGTGAAGTTACGCATCAGAAGGCAACAATTCGGAGAAATTGTTAATAAAATGTTAATTAAAGATGGAGGGTTTTCCTATGGAGTTATTGCCGTAAATCAAGGTTGATGTTCCGTCTCAGCTAATAAAACTTGCTGAACAATATTTGAAATTTGTATTGTTAAGTTAATGATTACGTTACAGTTTTAGCTTGTATCTACCTACATACGTATATAAGATATATGTATCTGAAGCGAATTTAAGCACATACAACGAACACGAAAAATACTTGAAGCTCAAGTTCTAACTCGCAATCGACACTCAACACAGCAACGTGTTTGAGATACAAATTAAACATACTCGAACCAGTAAATGAATCTGGGTAAAACACACATGACTCCCTGACTGTTTTGTACCGAAGGGTATGAGTATGAGTATGAGTGTATCCATACAAGTATTACCGTAGTTTCCCTTTTGTATTTAACCAACCGAATTGCACAATGTTTTGCTGCTTTCTCGACCGTTGCGATGTCTCGCCGTTGTCTACTCTTTGGGTATACTTCTTTTCTTATCGAATGCGTAACATCTTATTCGAGCTTTAAAAGAATTAAAATAGCTGAGCAATTCCAACATGAATCCCATCCTAACACTTAAGCTAGCCCAACAGAAACTTGAACTTTTTGTAATTTTCTATGGATACAATTTATTGTCTACCCCTCACAATATTGTTGACAAGAGTATTTAGAGTTCGACTCTATGCCGAAAGTTGTTTTTCCTGTTTGTTTTTTGTGTTTTTTGTTTCGTACACTTCGTCTGGCCGAGTGACGCTCAAAGGCGGCTTTTTGTTGTGGCCTGCAATTTGCTGCCCCAACTGAAGAATGCTATATACAAAGCACTCACATTCACAGAGCGTCTGATTCAGATACATATACAATATGTATGTATCTAGATTTGAGTCGGAACAACACGTGTGAGTTAACTATGTAAATATCGTCTAGTAGTTATTCCACCAGTTGCTTCGGCCGGAGCAACAAGTTGACTTTTTTAGTCGACGTTTTTTATGTATTTCACATTTTATATTTGCTTTTTGACTGTTTATTTGTCGCTATTTTCTTAATGTTTTTTGTTTCGCTTGACGATTCACAAGGCGTGAATTTGCAAAAGTACAAAATATATACAAAAATGTGTATATGCATATTTCAGACGAGTATTGTTTTTATATTTTTTGCCTATATGTTGAAGGTGCGTTTTTTTTTACTGCTTGTATGCATAAATATTTGCTTTAATTAATATTTCAAATGCGATGTGGCCGCGTAGCCATTTTGTATAAGGTCTCGAGCAGGTCGGCAACAAGGTTGTCGTTGTTTGTTAGACTCGGCTTCAGCTGTGCTTGCTGTTGAGTCATCCATCTGTTGATCAAAACTAGCACGTCAATTGTCAATAATATGCATGTACTTAGACATGTAGTATACGAAGTATTGATCGAATTTCCCCTGCGAATTCATTTTATCAAAATGAGGTGCATATTTCTCGGAAACTGATTCACTCAAATGACATCACGCATCCATCTCGATTCTCTTTTGCAAATTTAATAAAACAGCAAGGGGTGCAGAAAGATAGAGAGAGAGAGTATTATGTTCTTATGGTGCGTAAACAAATCTCTAGCTGAAGTATCTATGGTAGCTACAGCAACAACTAACAAACAAACCATTGGAATAACAGCTCATAAACATCGAAATTGATTAAGCCGCCTCATGACACCATCTATTATACTCTCTTAATGTGCACAGCAGCTCAGTCCGGCTCGTCACAGATAAACACACGCACACACACACATAAATTGTATATAGAGGCATGTTGGTATGAGTGAGCGTCTCTCAGTCGTTGGTTGGTGGAAGCTGACAACACGCACACTCACATACACACTCACACACTCGATGATGTCATAGCCGCCAAAGCAGAGTCGACGGAAAACAAGTTGTCTTCTGGAGAGTAACTAAACTAATCTGATCCGACTGATGCGATTTTTGGTACCGATTACGTTGCAATAAATTCTACGAATCTTTGTTCAATTGGTTGCAAATTCTGATGAATTTCGGAATATACACACATGTATATGTGTTGAATGTTGTTTTACTTACCGACACGATCGTATTGAATACGAACAGTATGTATTTAACCATAGACGTTCCACAATCCATCTTGTTGAAGTTTCCTGCAAATGCAAATGCATAAAACGTGAATAATATAATAGCAAAGAAATCAATTTTAAGTGTCGCAATCGAACAAGTTCGAATTACGCAAAATTCGTATATTAATTGGTCATAAATCGACCGATTAGTCCAAACAGTTTCAGGCAGACACGTTATTATATAACTGTCCGACCGTTGCATATGTTTAACTTGATTTGTACGGATTACGTTAATTAATTTTATGCGACGCTTTCGTAAAACTAAAGTCTTTTGTTTGAATGTTGACCGTTGACTTTGACGCCCTCAGCTACGAAATGCCTATCTCAAAAATATTTCGACATGATTCATCTTACGACATCGTTTTGGGATCTTTGTGCATTAAATTTACTGTTTATGTTTTTTTTATTATACATTTCCTTATGAATCACGGGTGTTATTCTTAACCCTGAGAAAAGCATTACGACCTCAAGTACGGCATGAATAATAATACATAAAAAACTCGTTGGCACTCGAATTACGTTTCAATTTATTGAATTCATGATGCGGTAATTTAGTTTTTTACACCTTCAAATCTCCGCTAATTTAATTTCCGTCTGTAAAACAATTTGCATCTGGTCGAATTATTCACGCATTGACGCCGTAAAAACATTCCCAGATTTCATCTGGGTCGCCACAGCAACCGTGGACACAACAAGAAACGTTGCAACAATGCTTTATTATATATTGATAGGAAAAAGGAAAAGTTCACTGCACTCCCCAAATACAACAACAACAACAACACCACCAACATCACATTGTCATTTTGTTCTTATAGCATTTCCTTGTGTTCTCTTTCTTCATTCACACAGAAGCTGGCGTTTGAAGTGCGTCGTATATTGTACGTTTTGCATCTCTGTTTTGTTGTGCTTTTACACTTTCCGTTTTCAACCACTTTTACACATGCGCCTATTGAAGCAGCTGCCACAGCAGCTGAATTAATTTTAGCATCCTCAGGTAGTCAACAAAAACGAGAGCAAACATTTGTGTGCATACGTGTGCAACCGCATCGCATTGACTTATTCGGCTTGCTGCACTTTACCACTTATTATTTCAATTACCTTTTCTGATTTGTTCAAGGTTTTTATTTTACACGCGCGACACGTCCGACTCGTCGAAAAACTGTTTTAAAATTGAAAAGGAACGCAAAAAGTAGCAGACGTCAAACGGGTTCGCAGTGTGACCTCACTCGGCAATTATGGCAATCTCGACAGTGTGCCGCTAGACCGTTAAAATATACTGTCATTCTTAAATAAAATACACAGTGGCCTTATTGTGAATAAACAGTATTTATTTTTGTTTAGATGTATATAGACTACACTACAAAAAATTTTTTTTTTTTAAAACAATCATAAATAGTCTTAGTCGATGGGGTCCGAGTTGTGTATGTTTTAATATTTAAATTAACATTGAATATGCTTTTATTTAATACTTGTGGTACGTATATACCTAGCCTGATCCTAATTGTTCAGATACATTTTTCGATACTTATATGATGCACCTCTGCCAATTGTTTAAATTTTGAAAGGTTACACTAAAAATTTAATGAAATTGGGGAACCACGTTTATTCAATGCTAAGCATAAATTTATTCTGTGTAAGCGTTTGTAGTTTGGCCAAAATAATAAGTACATTGGCGTAACTTCCTTATAAATCCGGGAAAACATGTTAAAAAAATACAAATTTTCCATAATAAACTTCTATAACTATTATTTAATCGACCATATTACAACAAGCACTATACTATTTATGGCTAGAGTCCAAACGGTTTAACAATATATTTCAAGATATTGACAGACCTTCTAAATTAGTTAAATTAGTAAAAAATCGAATCATTTAATTGTCAGATCGAGTTATTTGTTTCTTAATTTTCCATGAAATTACTATTTTTTTTTTCTGTAAATTGTAAATTAAAATGTATATTTATGTTTAGCTACTCAAAATAGTTCAATAGAAAGACTAGGCTAAACACTGTCTACAAAAATCTGTAACATTAGCTTTAATGCAAATTAATTTTTAAGGATATAAAGCACAATAAATAAATAAATTAAGAAGGAGTTTAGGTTGCTTTTTTTAATTTTTACATATTTAAGTACATATTTGTTAAACAAAATATTTAGATGGGCCGAAAAGGGCACTGAACTCTAACAGAAACGAAAGGAAAAGTAAACCACAGGCGAAGCTGTTGCGCAAGCTGATTGTAGAACATAAACAGTAGTAGTGTTTTGTAACCTCGATGAGGTAGGTTTATTTATAGCAAGACTGCTTTAATAATTATTACGTTTTCAATACATACATATGTAAATATAAGTTATTGTATTAAAAAATACATTTGCAATCAAAAAACATGAAGAGATACATTTCAAAATAATCACTTAAAACATGGGTTTGTTTTTAGAAATAAGTTAATAATTTTGACGTCTTATATTGTTGCGAGTTTGATTCGCCAAGCAGCAGGCAAAGATGAAGGCGACCAGCTAAAATTAGAATTGTTTATTGTTTATTATACTACTGCAAATGCTAATTTATCTGTATACCATACCTCTACTGCAAGCACTCCTAGACCTGCATACTTTATAATGTTGACATTTGTATCCCACAAGGAATCAACAGCCGACTTGCAGCCGGGCTTGAGCATCACCGATGTGAAACTGCAAGATCCATTCGAAGGGTTATCACAACATGAAGCTGGATAATTAGTGCCGTAATCTGCAAATCCGTGGAGTCCACAGCATTTCAACTGTAATAAATGAAAACTTTTTAGCTAGATTTTATACGAATTATTCTTTAAATCTAACCGATTTCTGCAGAGTATCCATTAAGAGTTTATCTGAATTACGTTGGTCCCAAATCTTTTGCACCACAACATCCAGTGATTGACGTATTTGCACATGATTCACCCACACGTAGATGATAAGGGCTATTTGACATAGGAACAAGCCCAGCATGACAATCGAGTACTATAAAATAGTAAAATAAATATTGAATAAATAAATATTAAATAAATAAATAATTAAATTTACAGTTGTGAGGCCACATGAGTTCTCGCGGATAGCACCGCAGCATCCAAGGAATGAGACGAGGAAGATCACACATCCTAGAATCAGGATAACAATAGCCACACTATTCGCAGTAAAAGCTTCGTCAACGCTCGAAAAGTTCTTGATTTCTGCGACCATAAGGGATCCAAATACAATGAGTAAAATGCCGCATATCTGAAATAGAAGTCACGATTTTTTGATTGTCAGCTTGATTTATAACCAAAATTAGGTTAATGTACGAGTATTTTTATTGATTGGGTAACAATTTCATGTTGACCAAATCGGCTTTAGATAAAAAAAATAACAAATAACAATTCTATCGATGAAGAAAGCCCTTTTCAAGGGCGGCATATTGTAATACAAAAAAACAACGATAACATACGATACTATAAAAAGATATTAGCAACGTCTGTTACTCAGAGGAGAATTACTTTTACACCCAGCTGCTAAAAACAAAACATTTTTAAACGGTCCAGTCATCATGCAACACATGCATTACTCATCACGTTATCAGTCAATCATTGAGTGTTGCAAACCATTCAACTCGAGCTCTTTTTCATTAGCTGTAATTACGATGAACATTGGCTTGTAATAGAATATGTGAAAATCACGACATTCCCCAGCCGTTATGAAGAAGCTTTTTCAGTCATTATAAGATAAGATAAATTGCGAACCACTTTCCAAAAGTTAAAGATATGTATATATGTCCATATGTACATATATATGCGTATGTATGTATATAAGTAAGTTCATTTCGAGAACCTTAGCTCGATATACATCCATATACATACATACATGCTTACTCACATATTTATTTGTGAATACTCGTACACATGTTTATAACGAAGATCTCGAGTACATTTAATTTTTCCTCGAGATAAGATTCACACAAGCACACAGTATACGAGTTATATATTTGCGGCTTTTTTTGCAACAGCACGAACAGACCAGTAAATATCAGTTAAAGGAATAGAATCATAAGTAACTCGGAATTATAAATTGCCAACACTTACCACAAATAATATATTGAATATGAAGAGCACATATTTAACAAATACTCCGCCGCAATCCATATCGACAATTTATTTTTGTCCAAGGGTGCGTGGTAATTATAACTAATATAACTGAATAGTTTCAGTTGCAAGCTCCAACTGATTATTTTTCGAAATAATACAACAGTTCTGTACGATTCGTTGAGTGAGCTTTTCGTTATCGCAAATTGCATTACCCTTTTCGACATCGAATTCCACATAAGCTCCAAAACAAATATGGTATACTTTTGTGCTGTTGATTAAATAAAAAAGCTATGAGAGGTTGACTACAAAAGGGGAGTCCTCTACCTAAAAATGAAAGAATAACAAAATGTGTCCACTAACCTACTTGAAAATATACATATATTATTTTAATTGTAATTTTTCCAATACTGCAATAAGCCGAATTACGAGTACACAGCATTAAATTAACTAATTTTGTTTGAAGAACTCAAGTACATTTAAAACAATGAAAAAGAGCAACTACAATAAATTATAAAACAAATAATTAGCGAAGATTTTAATTTTTGTCAATTACCGCAACACTGCAATGAACCACTAAGCCAAACATTTTTTTTAGCAAAACTCATTTTACACATGTTCATACTTTAATAAACTGATAAAAACACGTCTACAATTAAGTAGACCCAAAAAGGTTAATTTTCAAAGATGTTAAGACTAGCAGCATTATAAAAAAAGTGCTCAAAACATTAAACGGATTTTTTCATTAAGATTCCTTATATAAAAATCCCTATGTCGAAAACATTGAGTTGTGTTTAACCCACTTAATTAAATCTGTATTAGCATATTGATTTAATAAAAGGGAAAATATGCAACATATCCGACTCAGATAGTTTTTCAATATTTTTAACTCCAAAAAAATTTATTATTTCTAAAAATACTTAATTTTTTAAAAAGGCTAAATAATAGGCTCCTCTAAAATGGAGTGGTTTTCTCAACAAACCGAAATAGACCGATGCTCATCCAACGTCGATCTGCGACTGAATTGAATTCGATGGCCTTAGATGTGCGTTGCATCTGGTGTTCGAAATTCGAAATCAGACCCAGACTCTGCGGTTGTTGTCTTCGCTTGCGGTGCCAATAATGCTGTTGGAGGTAGAATCATTCAAAAATCCAAGTTATTAGTATTATAAACTTTCAAAATAGAAGATTAAGAAAGAAAAAATCATAAAATTTGTTGTGTACAATATTTTTAATATTCAATCACTCAATAATTCTTGACATGTAGTTGTGATGTAGTTCAACAGTTTTAGTTACACCACGTCATCTATGGCGTAACTGTCCTACCAGAATTTGATTTGCGCATTGAGTGGGTCAACCCAACGGCAAGCAAGAAGACGATAAACTCATATATGCAGATGCCCAGACCCGCCCAGCGAATAAGATCGGTGTTATTGGTCCAGAAGCTAGCGAACTTCTGATTGCAACCCTCAAGATTTTCGTAGATATCGGCCGAGCAGCTCTGGTTACGGTTTGTGTAGCCGCAACAAGTGCCAGGCACAGTCTCGCCTCTTGTGGCATAGTCCAAATAGTTAATGTCACCGCAGCAATTGAAGGTGAGTTCCATTGCGCCCATTGGGTAATCATTTGCAGCGTTGTTCTCAGCCCAGATTGTGTTCACCAGATCGCGCATGTCGTTCAGGAAGCCCTGGCGGTTGACAGCCACCCAGCAGGTGAGCACCAATTGCAGCACGAACAGTAGGAACATCAGAGTAGCATACTGAAAAATGGGTTTCAAATTAGTAACGTCTTATTGAAATAAGTGAATTCAAATGAACTCACGGTGCCGGTCAAGCAGGCACTCTGGCGCCAAGTTCCACAGCAGCCGAAGAAGGAGACGATGAAGATGAGGACGCCCAGAACGGTTATGCATATGGGAATGGCATTGGTCTCCATCAGCTGCTCTATGCCAGAGAACTGATTGATGTGCGAGAGCATGATCGAGCCCAGCACAATCAGCAGAATGCCAACGATCTTAAAAAAAAGTAGAAGTAATAATGTTTGAAAAAATATAAACAAATGGAAACGATCTTAAAAAATAGAATTAATAATGTTTTAAATAAATATATGTTTTACATAAAAATATATAAACAAAAAAAAAATCTTAAGAAAAAGTTGAAGTAATATTCTAAATAAATATATTGAAATGACAACGATAGTAAAAAAAAGTAAAAGTAAAATTTTAAATAAATATAAAGTGTTGAAAATAGTTTATTAATAAGGTTAATAGTTTTGCAGTCTTCTTCCTTATCATTGTAACGCAATGGAAATTAATAAAACATCATGTCTGTGTGTCCATTTATCGCAACTCATTTATCAATCATATCAGAACTCTATTACAAGCATGTTTTTCCCAAATGACTCAGGTACATTGATGTCTCTTCAGTGTAGCGATAACAACAATGGAAAAATGTTTTTCTATATTGTATAATGACAATCAATAATCCACTAAGCTCTGGCGCATGCAACACTAATAGACCATATATACTATACATATTGGTAAATTTGTTAGTTACTGAAAGTCATCAATTCATTTAAGTCCGGGTTTAAGTACAATAGACAGTCTGATTTCATTTAAATATTTCGATTTTCATTCGATTTACTTTTATATTTTGTTTAAAATTTTAAATTTGATTTTAAATATATTTATTTTTATATTTCACAATATATTAAAATCAGGCTTCAATTTAAACACACTGAGAGTATAAGGTGAAATTTAAAGAAATGTAGATCTGAAATAATCCTTTCTTTTCATGATATTCGTTTGAAGAGTATTTCCACTTTATATCCTTTTTATTGCCACTCACCAAAAACACTATATTAATTATATATAGCAGGAAATTTAAAGTTGCAGCTAGGCAATTCATTTTGAGGCTGTTTTTTGTATCCTTTGGGTAAAACAAATCAATTCAAAATACAGTTTGCAAATATATTTTATTATTTTATCGCGCTTTGTTAACGCGTCGTTTACTGCAGTTCGATTAGACTGGGCGCCGTGTAGGGCTACCGTTCTTAAATGAACTGAGACATACTCATATCTAGATATTCGCATTTGGGTATCTTATCAGAATGGCCAGTTCCGTTGATAACACATACCAGAGCATTGTGCTAGGCCTCTGGTTTGTGAATAACAAAACAAAAAGCTTGGTGAAATGAGTGGGCGGAATCGATAGGTTCATTGATAGCGCCTGAATCATCCAGTCCAGCACTGCAAGCCAATTCCTGCTCGTATCAGTACCAAAGCAAAATAACACAATTGATAATAGGGTTCTGGGAAAGTTTGCTTAAGGTTGTACTCAAATTTATCGCAGTAGTGCCTGATACTATTAGCCAAGAACTATCCCACTACTAAAAATAAAAATAATACAATGCGATAAGATAACCAACCAACTTTGCGATAGATCATTCAATTGACAGCACACTGTATACAGTTGTTTTTGTAAGTCTTAAAGCTATGCGTTTATTGATTATTTATGGCTTTGATGAACATTTTGGCTGGTGATCTATGAAATGGAAAAGCGTCTTGTTGGCTTAACGCTGCTTTCTCATGGCGCTGGCCAAGCAGCAGGAGATGATGAAGATGCCCAACTCGAAGAGAGCAATGATCAAACTGCTCCAGCGAATGAGATCCGTGTTGGAGGACCAGAAGTCGTTGAATTTTGTAATACAGGGAGCACGTGTCGTATAGATGGCTGCTTCGCAAGTCCGGGAGCGATCGGCGTAGCCACAGCAGGAGGCGGGCACAGTTTCACCATAATCCGTATAGCTGTTCTTGCCACAGCAAGTGAACTATAGTTTATAAATAAATAATATTAGTATCAATCCAGATATATCATTAAAGTTCACACTTACCGATAGCTGCAGTGCATCCATGGGATACCCATTGGCGGAATCATTTTGCTTCCAGGCCGCTTCAACCAGATCGTTCATTTTGGCCAAGAAGTTGTCGTTCTCAACAAAGATCCAGATGGACAGCGCCAATTGGAGAGCAAACAGAATGAACATGCAAACGGCATACTAAAAAGCCAAAGAATCCAATTTAGATGCATCCTTGATCAGCACTTGTCGAATCTCTACTTACGATTGTCGTGCAGCAGGCATTCTCGCGGATGGTTCCACAGCAGCCGAAGAAGGCGACTATGAAAATGACGCAGCCAATGACAATGATGGAAATGGGAATCGTCTGAGCATTGACCGAGTCGCTGAAGGATCCAAAAGTGCCAATGCTGGACACCATTATGGAACCGACCACAATCATCAGTATGCCACCGGCCTGTAAATTGTAAATGTTTGCAATTGTATTACAGACAATCAATCCATTTGATGTGCAATTAGCTGCGGATAGTCCAGGTGCGAGTACTTACAACAAAGACCAGATTGAGGAAGTACACAAGGTACTTGAACATGGCGGATAGGCAATTCATTTTGTTAAATTCGTTAATTCGTCAACTCGATTTTCGATTTAAATTGAAGTCCGTTCGTTTCGACTGCTCGAGTCTAAGTAAAATATTTCTGCTCAGATCTAAGCTTTAATAATGAAATTTGCGCCACAACTTTGTCGAATTGCTGAACTTATCTCCTCACTTATCGCCAGATAACAACAAATCGCGGGCAATACGCCTGGGATCCATATGAATAACTTGCCAGCTATGTACTATTCTGAGCTTATCAATGGACCTTATCGGATTGCACCCAGTTAGAATGTACCGATTCGGCTGTACGACTATAGACTCGAACTTGTCATATACAAGTATATAGTATATCAGTGCCGTCATATGTTTATGGACACAGTTATTTTTTGTGCACTAATTTTAGAGGTACTCGTACCAATGCCAGATAGAATCTCTGACTCATGGACACGCAGTATCAGTATTTATCTTAGAAGAGAGCCATGTCTTTTGGGGGCATTGGCTATCTTGACGCTGAGGTTGATTCACCCGAATCATATTCGGAAACATATTTGATGATATTTTAAGTACATTTTCACTCCTAGTTTCGTAGTCAATGTGTCGACATTTATTATCGGCAATAATTATATTATCATGCTAGTGAATTGACAGGTTTTCCGATTGCTAATGGGCCCAGCCAAGTGCATGACTCAAAATCCGATTATCAAGTTCAATTTTATTTGCTGTAGCTGAAAAGTGCAAAAACCAACACAGCGGGAGTCCCCAACCCTATCTACTAGATTTATTAATACGCATACAAATTATGCCCATTGCGAAATAGAACAGTTAAGTGCTCACTAATATTTTTATTTGCCTACTCGAGTGGCAGCTAGTTAAAGCTGATGCTAATACTAAGGATTATAAAGTTATAGGAAAACAACATAAAAAAATAATCATAATGTTACGGTCTCGGACTATTATAACTATTAAAAAAGTGACCACAGATAGCGCGAAATGAAGATCTAATAAATATTACAGGCTGCTGATGAAGTGCTGTAAATGATAAATTTATTCCGAATTTTTTCTAATCAATATATTATAGACCGTCTTCAAATAGATAAGAGCACCTACACCTATGCCTTCTAGATACTAATATAATAGATCGAACGGAATTTGATAAGCCAATATCAACATTTTCTGCGCAACTGAAGATAGGGTCATCTTTAATTTAAAACATAGTTGAAAACGGCGAAATATATTAAATTTATGTTTTTATTGCATTCTGTATAAATAAAAATATTCGTTACGTATACATTTAATTTGTACAGTAAAAGGTAGCACAATCATATGGAAAACAGTGCAAATTAAAAATATATAAATTTCAACATATATTTTCATAAAAATGTGCGTATTTAAAAAGAGATTAAATGTCAATATTGTAATGGCCATCGGATTCATTGATTTTACGAATTAATTATTTGTAAAATTTGTAAATAAATTGGGCAACATGATTCGTACTTTCAGTTTCAATTAAAATTAGTAAGGCCACAATATCATCCCCTTGCTGGATGTGCGGACCAAGATCCGTGGAGTCCTTTAATAGTCCACTCGGCGTCGATAGTTTCGAATGCTGTTCGCCAAACAGCAGGCAAACACGAAGCCCACAAACTGTAAACATACAAAATTGAGACACGGCAAATCAGATGGCGATGCTTGCAACTCACCTCAATGGCGGCAATAACCAGACCGGCGTATTTGATGATGTCACTGTTTCTGTCCCAGTACTCCACAAAGGCGTGCTTGCAGCCGCGACGGAAGACCGTCTCCTGGCGACAGTTGTTGGGATCCTGGCAACATGAAGGCGGGAAGTATCCTTGGAAGGAATAATCAGCATAGCTGCTGCGACCACAGCACTTCATCTGCAATCACGAAAACGAAAAAAAACAACATGCACTACTCATGTCAATCTCAGAGCAATGACAACCTACACTAATCTGAATGCCATCCATGTAGTCGGCACGTCGGGTGCGACGATCCCAGGCCTTCTCAACCACTTCGCCCATGAAGTCCAGATATTTGTCCTTCTGCAGCCACATAAAGATCACCAGCGCCAGCTGCACAATCATCAGCACAAACAGCAAAATGGAGTACTGCACAAAATCATTAATAATTAATATTAATAAGTCTTTACACAGTCAAGAAGTGTTATTACCGTCATGGACATGCAGTAGGATTCCCGAATGGCACCGCAGCATCCAAACCATGAGATCAACAATATAACCGCGCCGAGCACGATCATTGTAACTGGCACCTGCTGGGTGCGCAAAGCATCGCTAAAGTCATCGAAGTTGTGAACATTGCTGAAAAGCAGGGCTCCAAAAACTATCAACAAGATGCCGCATATCTGTAGGGATAAAATAAATATCATTAAATTTCTGATCCGCACAAAATGTTCATTGGGTAGCCGTCGATACGTGAGAGCTTTGCACGCGCAGAAAGCTTTTGAATCATTATGAAGAGCGCACATTTCAAATCAAAAAACAGATACAACTCGTATCATTAATCAATAACTTAATTAAATTCAACTAAATTCTCTAGAATATTAATAGGAAATTGATTGCTATTTTTGCTATTAAAACACCTTATACACGAGCAACGATTAAATTCTAAACAAAAGTACCAGAAATGTTTCTATCTTTTAAATTGGCTTTTTAGGTGGTGTTATCTTTTGTCCAGTGCATGCCACCAGCAATTAGGAATAGTTCGAACAGCTTATCAACAGGCATATCTAATCAATGATATAGGCAATCCAATTAAGCAATTTAGATTAAATGATAACCATAACAAATAAATGTGCTAAGGGCAACTGTTTGCATTGATTTGGCATGAAAGACGTCAGCGATTCGCCAATTCGCATATTGCTCTCGAGAAGATGCGATGAGTAATAGATATTCTAAGATAAAACTACAACAAATGATAACACAATTTTAACCCAACATCCGTAGTAATTTGATATGCAATGAGTAACAGATATTCGACTAACTGATAATCACAATTTTAACCCACATCCGTAGTAATTAATGAGAGCATGAACTCTTGTATTGACCTATATTAATGATGAAAAATTCCACTAATTTATGCTCAAATTGAATTAAGATCAGTCGCATGGCGGACGCTATAGTAGCACAAATACGCATAAATAAACAGTATATACTCGTATATATAGTAAGCACAGTACTCGTAATCGCATACTTGTACTTATCGGCTGATGTGCTCTTACCCATGCCGAATGGGTTCAAGTGCGCTATCGAAGCGGCGGCGCCGCCCAATTTCCATGTCCACATTGTTTTCCCCCAGTTTCAACGGACGCGTGTAAAAATCCACTGTTTTATAGCCTACAAACTTTTGAACTATCTGTCAAACAGACTGTGCTACAGATAGATAGATTGTTCGCCAAGTTCACATTTAATTAAGGCAGCTATTTTCGGCGCCGACGCGTCAGAGACGCCCTCGCCCTCAGTGTCTATATATAATTGCAAAATTTTCCATTTTTCATTGCACAATATTTGGCTGCGTTTACGTGACTAGACTACAAATGGTTGCTCATTGTATATGCCTATATTTCAAATGAATTTTCCCAACCCACAATACATTTTTTCATGTCACACCGACTTAGAACTGGTTGTTGGGTACAGTTCTGAGCCGTCATGGAAGTTGAGCACAATCGCAAAACAAATGGAAATGCCATTGTTAGAAACCTGTTGCAGTAAGTGGTTAACCTCGTGCAACAAACCTTTCTAGGCGGCTGTAGAAACGCGAGAATCAAAATAAACAACACATAAATAAATACAGTACAGTATACACATTAAGTCCAGTTTTAGCCCAATTTTAATAACAAGTTCTGCATTCAGATGAGCTTCGGGTGTTGCCCCGAAACAAACATTTTGTGAATTGCCACATTCTTCGGGTAAACCGGTTTTTTCAAAATACTCGTTGCTCGATTTAGGCCTGCCTTCACTTTCTTGAGACCCTAAGATAAACAAAAAATACAGTGAAACCTCACGAAAACTAAATACTATCTTTACACAAAATTTACGTTTTAATTTAAATTGTTTTATTTCTTTCTGAAATAAGTTAGTTGAATTAAGTTAGCAGAATTCATAATTTTAACAACGTAAAGTTCATTGTTTTATCGGTTTCACTGTATTTGTGAGCAAATCTTGTAAGAAAACCTGTTATAGAGAAGCCAATGATATCATACGTATAAAAATTGAGTTTGGCTCACCCAATGAGAATGTATAAAAACACTTTTTACTCACCGAGCACAGCAAGTTGAATATAAATAGTATATATTTGACCATAGATATTCCGCAGCTCATTTTGACCGAGTTTGAGATTCGTTGGGGCGACTGAAGAACTGCATACGAAATGAAATATCAAGTATACGTCACGTATGGTATATAGTATGTATAGTCTAATACACATGGCGGATTATTTTATTTCTTGCAGCATACATGTACATAAAGTAAAATGCGCTCGCACACGTACGCACGCTATAACGCACACACATGCATTCATACACACACACAAGCATATGTCATACAGAAAAAAAAACAATAGCAAAAATTGTTCATACAAAATTCTTGAGTTCGTAGTATTGTCGTTCAGCACTCCTGTGAAAATCGTGAGAACAGCACGTTCTCGGTGTCGATTGGGATTAAGTTGGTATTACGACACTACGCGGAGTCGTCTTATAACTAAATTAACAAATATGTACGTTCAACGTTCTTCCTCTGCTCCGAGCTTAATGACTAACGATGGACAGACGTGTCTTTGTGTGAGACTGATCAGCGAACCAACTCCGGCAATAGCTTCTGCTTGGGCAGCAGCGAGGCCTTCAGTTGATTGAAACGTTGCCAGATGTACGGATAACGCGCTATGAACGCCAGCCAGGCTTCTTTGCTGGCCGTGCTGCTCTCGACCTGACGCAGATGCTGATAGTATTTGTTATTCCTTTTGAGAGCCGCCGCCACATCCTGTGCGTATTTGGCGAAACGCAACTTCAGCAACGTCTCGGACACATCCAGCAGTCTGTTGCCCTTGGGCGGATGCACCAGACATAGCTGGCACACCACAAAGTCCTGGGATTTTGGACTCTTGTTCAACGGTATAAAGGTCGCTTCGCGTCCAACCAGACATTGCTGCAGCCATGAGTAGCCATTGGCATTGACCTGCACGCCCGGCAGTTTGACTGGCAGCAAGCGATCGCGGCTGGTGAAGATCGGTATGAGTGGACGATGCTTGATCAGCAGCAGTGTGTCCTGATCGCGCTGCTGCACACCGCGTATGGTCCCGGTGTGCATAATGCGTTCGTTGATGATTCGTTCGGGTATGTGCGAGGGCTGCTTGAACTGGCGCACCAGGTAGGCGGGCTTGCGCTTCATGTAAGCCACCAGCAGCATCAGCGTCGATGTGCCGTAGATCGCAAGCTCGCTGCCCACGGTGTCTCGCTCCAAGTAATTACATAATCCGTGGTACTTCTCCAACAGCAGGCTTTTGGTGGACTCCATTTCAATATGGATATTGATATTCAATTAAGTACACTTGCGCCTAGAATGTTGCGGAGGGGGGAGTGGAACGTTGAGTATTTTATGCAATTTGTAATGACATCATTTTACTTTAAAATAAACGGCACGCAACGTCCTCCAATGGTCTCGCGTCTCTTTTGGTTATATACGATCTACACTAATACCATACGTATATACACGTATATATATACATCAGTATATTTGCGACGCTCTGACTAATTTTGTTTTGGATTTTGTTGTCATCCGTTTGGTTTTCTTAATGTTTTGCTTAGAGAATAAACGAAGTCAGTTGGACAAAAGTTTGACATTCACGCATGCCGGCGACGCCTGAGTGCGAGTGGGACGACAACTGAACGTCTGAACGATCTAACTAAGTTTTCCAACACTTTCAATTTAACGTCTTGCAACACTTGAGGATCACACACACACACACACAGCAACACGCACACGCAACACACACACAGCAACGGTTTTGAAAACTCAACACACACACCTTAGCGTGAAATAATCCGTTTGGTTTTCGTTTTTGTTTTGCGCGCGCTACGTTATGAACAGTTGTCGATGTCGTTACAGACTGAGATCAGCCAGACGCCACAACAACCGCCTGTTGCTTCATGCGGTCGCTCTGTTGGTCGGTCGGTCGTTTGGTTTGCTTGGGTCGGTCGTCTCACACCAACGACACGGTGGCGGCGGCGGCGGCGGGCAACGTGGAATGTTGACGTTTTCGGCACTCGGCTCCCACTAGGTATATGTATATACATATTTATTTTGATTGTATTCGCGTTATTGGCGCGTCGTATTTGTTTTATTCATGGCTTCCCCGGCCCCCATGACGATGACATCGTTGCTGTACCTTATAATTGCATTAGCCCTGTTTTTATGTGTCGTCATAATTGGCATGCAGAAATACGTTACTTTCCAGCACCGCTTTGTTTACTTATGTTAATTTGTTTCGTATTTGGTTGCAGCTGTACATCGTGTTATTGTGGTTTTTAACGTGATTTCTTCAGTCTCTAGAGAACGTGTTTTGGTTGTTGGGGTTTGGTTCGTGATGATAAACTTTTGTATGGGCTTTGATTACCATGTAAGCAATCCCTTGCATACAAATATCTATTACAATTTCACCCACAACAAACTACTCGGGTTTGAATTAAAGCTCGGCTTCCGCTTTTAATTGCATTAGAATTGTAATCGTCGGATGGGTTTCGTTTTCCTTGACATCAAAACAACAATAATTGCTGCAGTCACAACACCAACAACAAATACAAAAACAATAGCATGAAGACAACACCATAACTGGTTTACAAAGCTGTTGTAACTTGCGTAATCCAAGCCCACGAACGTGGCTTGAAAACATATTTTGTTGCTTTCGTCACTTTCAGCATAAGTACATTTGTTTGTATAAGACCCTTCGATCGCAGACTGCTCCCAATGCCAAATATTTTAGCAAGAATATACTTGTTTATTTAGGAATTATGAAAAAACTTTATTTTATTTAAAAAAAATAGAATATAGCTTAAGAAACTGATATTGTGATTTTAAAAAAATCTAATTTCTATATATACCATATAATTAAATATGAAATTAGTTGCTAAATTAGTTATTATTTTTAATTAGTTTATTAAATAAATATATATAATATAATTATTGAAATTAATGCGTTAATGAAAGCGAATTTTCTCTTTTTTCGAAGCTGTTAATACTTGGACGATTGCGAAATGCCTAAAACAGTGGCTAGAGGTTTTAGGAGCATATTTATAAAGTTAATTTTGATATGTACTTAAGATTATATGTCTTAAGGCGGTCGTCCGATCGGTCAAGAATGTTGCCGAGGCGTTGTATGTACAATAATCATTCAGTGTGTATATACATTTTTCAAAATTCTGCAAAAGTTTTTGACATTGGGACCATTGTGCATCTGTTTGGTGTCGCGGCGTCTCAGTCGCCAAATCCAATTAACGAGATCGCTCAGTACAATTAACCCTGGGCCATATGTAAATGAATTTCCATGATGTCCGCAACGCACGTATCACCGAATTTTTATATACTATGTATGCTTGGGTGTATATCATGAATCATTTGTTTACTATTCCATTTAGCAAAAACGGAACAACAGAAAGAATGACATTTGTATATTGAACATGCTTGACGTGCAATTATTAAATATAATCGAAATTATTAAATAAAGATTACCTTCGTGGAAGCAATTTAAAAAATGAAGCTGGGATTGTGATTTCCCCCTCTGATAATGATTGCGCTTACGTCAAATGCAAATAATTTCGCATCACTTAATACGCAAATTGGTTTCCCAAGTATGGGCACATGTACGTTTTATGTATGTAGACATATGTACTTTTATTTAAGTATGTACAATTGTTTATGCCAAGTAGTCGCACCCGCTGCGTCTTAAAGGCAAATAAATATTTCCGCAAATTTAACACAGCTGCACAAACAATTTGAAAATTCTGCTATCTGTGAGATAATATAGATTAACGATCATGGATTCGCCTCAAGTAAAGCTAACGGATATGGGATTGAGTTTGCACACACACACTTATGCATGAGTAAGCCTGTTTTGTGGGTGGAACGAGTCCGTTTGTGTGTATGCGTGCTTCACTATCTGCAACCCAATCGAACTTTCACACATGCGTAACCGGTTCCTTTATAACTGCACTTTATACCTGCTGGACGTTGATACTTTGCGCGACCAACGCTGAAACACATTCGCACTCACAACGTATGCAATCTGATTGGAGTATTCCTGGAATGCGAAGGTAGACAAAACAGCATTGCATTGGAAAATAGGGACGCCATAGTTGTGTGCTTTATTCTGTGCTGCTGCAAAGCAGCTTTAGTCAAAAACAAATCAAAATCATATCCTCAATAAAATCTTAAAATTACGTGTGAGCTTAGCATAAACGTATCATCGGAATTAATACAAGCGTCGCGAGTACTGCAGCTGCTGCCCATGTGGAGGCTGCCCGGCGCCCGATCCAGCGCCTGGTTGTCCTGGCAGCATGGCCAGTTGTTGTCGGGCCAATTGCTGATCGTAGGCGGTGGCACCACGTCCTGGCGCATAGCCTTGCGTAATGCTGCCCGTCGCCTTGGGATTCTGTCGAATAGAAAAGTTGTATTGTTGATTATAGCAAGAACGGGTGGAGTGAGCGAATGTGTTGCCGCAAATTGTTTTTACGGCCTTAGCGTCTCAAAAGGATGAACACGATTTTTCAAATCTCATAACCTGCATGACATAAACTTTGGGTGGTCGTCGTGAATCTCTACGCCATATAAATCTCTGAGCACCCTGATCCTCTTAAAGCACCTTAACTTGGTGGAATATTTCACGCATGTCTCTTGAGACAGCTACTGGACAATCACGAAACGTATAAGACCCTTCAACCCTTTTGGCAGCAGCATCCAACAGTTTTTTTCTTGTTAGAATTGGCTACTGAAAATTAGCATGTATTTGTCAGGCAGATTCCATGCCATAGAATGATGTGTTTAATTCAGCATCCAGAGAGGCTATCAGCACAATGCAGACGTTCAAAGTCCTTCGAAAAGATTGAACTGGTATGGCAATGCTTGAAAACGTAAGAAGAGACGCCAGAGCACATTCTAGCTAACTGCTTAGCGACTATTAAGCATTCGTGAAGGCGCAGGAAATCAGGATGTGCTATAACTGAGATACTTTAGACGGAGAGCCCAATAAACCTTTGCAGTTATAATGCATAATTGTGATAATAAATATGAAATATTTTAGCTCACCTGTGCTGCACTGGTGCTTATTTGCAGCACATTGGGATGCAGCGGTAGTTCACCCAAGTGTGGCTTGTAAATGACGCCCTCGGAGAGCAAATGCGGTGGCGGTGGCACATGACCCTGTGGCGGACCCTCGTGCTTCACCTCGATGTGATAGCGATCCGACAACTTCTCCATGGTCACCTGCGGTTTGGACGTTTGTACCGATAGACCACCGGCAGCGGCCTGAACCTGCACCAGGTCTGCCTGTGAAATGGGCGGTTGATCCAGATTGATGTGCAGCACCTGCATGGGCTGCGCCTTAGGCGAAGGAGACTGTGATCCAGGCGCCTTGCTGACTGTCGCACTAGGGCCCGACTGCAACTCCACATGGTAGGCCGGTCGTAGGGGCAGACTATAATTGTAAATGGATTGCAGTCGTGCATCTGCCTGATGCTGTGTAGTTGGCGGCGCCGCTGTCGTCTGGTAGAACAAGGTTCCGGTGCTCGGATATTGTGCCGTTTGCTCTGCAATCAGACGGAAAGAGAGAAAAGGAGGCAATCGGTTGGGTTGCAAAATTTGTTGTGGGTATTGTGTTAACGACTTATGGATAAAACGATTAATGGTTCTCTTACTGTTCCATGACATTTTAGCATAGTCCGCGGCACGACGGTAGTCATCGTGTTCTGCGAATCAATTGTAAACAAATAACGAAATGAAAATAAATGATGTGTCTTGTGCATGTTAGAAGATTAGTGTGCTCGCTACACAAAATGAGTGACAATGGGCTCCTCTCTCGTATTATAGTCAATACAGTAAGTTGGTTAGTCAACTGAGAAGGAACTCAAAACTCAACAAAAAATAAAAATCTGTTTTTTTTTTGCTAAAAATGGAGCATCACTTACTCTGCTGTTGTTGTTGCTGTGCATAGCTGGCGGGACTCTTGTAGTACGCCTGATGCTGCTGCTGTTGATGCTGCTGTTGGCTGGGCGGCGAGGGGCTGCGCCCACGTTTCACACCCGTTGATTGTCCAGGCTGCTGTAATGGCGACAATTAAAGAAAGCTCATCATGTTGTCTACTGGTCACTTGCCTTTTGCAGCATGGGCATTTGATGGTGCTGCAGGCGCACAGGTGGCAAGAACACCTGCGCCGTAGCTACGCTCGCTTGGGCCTGCAAAGCCTGTGCTTGCTGCAGAGCAAACAACTCATTCTCCTTGGCCTGTTTCTTGCGCGTCTCGTCATCGTTCAACACCTTCTTCAGCTGCACCACCAGCTGATGCTTCTTCTGATGCAAGTCCGCCAACTGCTCATCCAGTCTGGTGATCTGTCCACGTGTGTCCACCAGAGACAAGTTGTTCTCGCGTTCTCGTGCCTCTTGCTCGCGTCGCACTCGCATCTCCTCCACCTGTCTTTCGTGCTCTACAAACAAAGAAAACGTTCAAATTAAAATGTGTTTATTGTTAGCTTGTGCAATCGCAATTAACCTTCCTGTTTGCGCTGTCGGTCGGCTAATATGAAGCCTTTGAGCGACCCTCGCAGTTTCTCGGCTCGCTCGAGAGCTGCCGCTTGGGCAGCGGCACTGTTACTGTTTACCGCAGACGCTGGCGGCATCTTTGAGCTGTGCTTGTTTATCTTGCCAATTTTATAAGCTTTTAGTGACAGTTTTGCAATTTTGAAATACAGTCGAAGAAAAAAAAAGGACAAAATGTCGCAGCAAGTTTATATTTGCTAAATCGCGTGGTGCTGGTGAGGTCTTTAAGCACACTACTTTTGTTTCTTCGCTAAGAACGCGTTGGACACATGCACGACAATATGATAAGCAAGTAGATTCAAGTTGCTGCAATTTATATGCACTTTGTATTTATTTAAGTGTAGCTTTTAACTAAATAATAAACAATTTGTTGTTTGCAGCAAATGTGCTTTGGCAACTCTGCCCGATAGACTGGTATAGTTATCTCTTTCGCGCAAACAGCTGGTTAAAATACGGGCACTCTGTCAACAGAGCCGGTAGTTATCGATAATGACACCAATCGATAAGGAAGCTGTTGCAGTTAATTGGCAATGTAAATCAATTGCTGCGTTTTGTGTTATAAAAATTCAGTAATCCAATAAAATATTTCAAGTTCAACGAAAATACATTACTCTATGTATGAAGTGATATTCTGAAATTAAGCTTGCGGTCACTCTGTTATCGCTTATGGAAATGGTATATTTTAGTATATTTCGCAAGCAAATTATATTTTGGATATCAACAAGCAGTCACACTGCTGCGAGTCTTGTTGGTGCGCGGTTAGACGTTCGTCGGAGAAAAAACAAAAATACATAGTAAAGAACGCTTTATAATTGTGTATTGATAAATAATTCGTGAAACCGCAGTTCATGCAGGTGTTTTGTGCAAAAACGCGGGATTACTCTCAATCGTACAAATGCTGTGAAATGTGTTCAATTTTGTGATTCAACCACAATTGCATTGTTTAAACACTTGAAGTGCATTTTGCTGAATTGAAAATATTTTCGTGCCTCCCAATAAGTATTTTAAAGAGTTCGCCAGGCAATTGGATAAACACTTAACACTAACTAAAGGCGGCTAAGCAGAAGAAGAAGAGAGCAGCAACCCCGGCGGCAGCAAACCAATAAATAACAACAACCATGGCGAGTGAGTAATAAATAGCAAAAGCAAAAGCAAAAAGAAGATGTAAAATTATTCATGTTAAATTTTATGCGTGTGCCGCGCGTTCAACTCAAGCAGCACAAACGTTTTAGACGCACGTTTATTTTACGCCTAGTATAAACAAATGCAACTCATGCGTGTCATTGTGTGTGTCTGTCTGTGTGTGTATGTGTGCAATCAAATGTGGCAAGTGAAGTAAAGTAGGAGAATGTGTACATTTTATGTGCGTCTTAATATTTTACGAACTGCACTGAATGCACAACAGATACCAAGCTGCTTCCCTCTCCACTCACTCTCCTCTTCCCTTCCCTTCAGGTGCATGGAGTGTCTGCCGGCTACAAAAGTCGTGTAAAGTGGCAGGCGGGGGCTGTTGTGTTGCAGACGTTGCAGCTGCAGCTGGAGTCATGTGTGAAAAATCAATATTTACGCGCTTTTCCACATTTGTTGCCTTCTTGTTGATGTTTTGGTCTGCACTTGTTCAGCAACGAGTTGGGCCACACTGTGATCGCTTTGACATGGTCACATTTGGCTAGATCGCTTTTTAAATATTCCAATCAGAATTTTATTTCTCAACCGCCATTGATCGCGTTGACATGGTCACACTTGGCTAGATCGCCATTTGCATATTACATTCAAATCAGAATTCCATTTCTCATCCGCCATGCGGATCCATTAACTGACAACCACCTTTCAGCAACCACCCAACTCAACCAAACGCAAGCCAACCATTAATAAATGAATATGCCCCCGTGCGGCACGGCACGGCACGGCACATGAGGTGCCAGCTTTACCGGCATTACCAACATGCAACCCCCTTGGCGCAAACAACAACAACAACAGGAGCGACATCAACATCAACAAACACAAGTTGTACGTGCCAGCGCACATTTGAGACAGACGCTATCCTCCGCCCGCTTCCTCCTCCGGCAGCTGCGCCCCAAACTCACTTTAGATTTTAATTGGTCCTTTGTGTCTCGCGTCCTCCGACACTTCACCCACAACCACCCCGCACCGCATTGAGACGAGGGCGAGGACGAGGCGCTGATAAGGCATATCGCTTACAGAAACACCCTGTGTGCTGGATGCCTTTTCTTTATTGTTATTATTATTACTTTCGGGCTTTTCATTCGTTTCACGCAGCTTTACCCCAGATTAGCCTACACAATTTTTCTAGTTTTTCCCCATGCTCAATTTATTGCCCTTCTCTCTCTCTCTCTCTCTCTCTCTCTCTCTCTGGCATGTGATTTTTGGTTTTCTTGCCCTGCTCTGCAACTTAGTTTTTCTTAACTGCTAATAAGATTTTGGTCTGTTCCTAATGGCCTTGACTATGGCCAAAACGACGCGTCGCTTGGTGGGGGTGACATTTTAATTGAGTTCGGTCCCCTATTCAAATTGGCATAGAAATTAATTTCAATTAACTCAAGTTTTGAGTTACAGACACAAGGACACGTTTTTGGCAGTGTTTGTTTCACTCTGCGACGAAGGACGCACAAAGTTTGAAGCATACTTTTGGGATTGAAGTGTTGTCAGTTTGTTTTTTCGGGGACTTTGCTCTTTGTTTCAAAGTATGTACTTGCAACATTTCCGGGCCAAGCACTCACTTTGTGGAATTGCCTTGCCAAGACTCGAGGAGGTCAAGTCCTGATGAAAATTAGTTTCTTCAGCTGGCGCAAAGCACTGCAGGCTTTTGGGGGCTGTCAATGATGAGAGACGTTGACTGCGACAGCCTGTTAAGTCCTTTCGCCACCCGAAGGATCTTCCCACGCGAATCCTCGACTTTAAAATTTAAAATTATTTGTTAAAGTAAATGTTTTATTTGTTATCTGTTTATTTAATGTCTTAAGGGTTCATGTTAATTTTTAAGTCGATATTTTTATTGTTTGTTTTTATTTATTTTGTTCTCTCTAGTTTATAATCTGTTTAGCTGCCAATAGGTAGTAACAGAGATGTTTCAATAGCCCAAAAACGTTCTATTATCTTGTTAATGATGGCTGACAAAAGTTTTGAAACTTTGCGAAGTTTTGAGTTGTCAAATTACACTGATATTTGTGATGACACTTTGGTTTAATTCGAAACGAAATTGGCGAAAAAGAATTTTTAATATTGTTTGAACATTATTTTGTAATGGGAAATATAGTTTTCAAGCAAATAAGGGAAAAACAAACGTTCTTCATTGGTATGCAGTTTTAAAATTGGTCCTACAACCATCTTCATCAAATAAACTTAAAACAAATCATAGAATTTGTGTTTAATGAAATTACAAATGAAAGTTAAAGATACAAATGTACTTTAATTCTCATGCTTCCTTCCCTTGATAATTCTGTGATTGACATCGCGAAAAAACACATTGTGTGCTCCAAAGAATGAAATATAACTCAATTAAAGAAAAAACATAATGTTTTAATCAATCCATCCATTGAGTGGTGTTTTAATTGTTTGTGAATATAACGAGTTTTTACCAACAACGAAAAAACATACTTCTTAGTTAGACCAGAAACTTATCAGGCAATGTGTTACATTTCAAGTCCATATATTTATATTGACACAGAGTGTGCACCTTTAATGTCGTGCTAACTGGCCCAAATTATATGTTCTGAAGTTAGCTTCAGCTGTTTATAAGTACATATGTATATCAAGTCCACATTTTTGCTTACGCAAGCTGCCGAAGAAGCCGAAGGACATTGTTTCAACAAGGCTAAAATTGACAGCGGCAGCAGCAGAAGGACTGCAGCCGGCATGGCCCAGGTGCAGAAAAAACGCTTGCTGCCCGGCTACCTGAGGAACATCGCCAATGAGATATCTATGGGCAATTACGATGTGGCCATGAGTCTGATCAACAAAGGCCTCGCCAGCAACAATGGCATTGGCGGCGACGGCAATCAAGACGATATTATGGGATTGCTGGAGCTGAAGAACATCCTGGTGCGCCTGCGACTGAAAAGCGATTCGCCAGATCAGATATTTGGACCCACCCATAAATCGAATGCTCTGCCGCACAGCTTCAGCATCGAGATGCTGGACGTGGTCCAGAAGGTGTTGCGTTGTCGCAGCCATTACGAAGTGCTGCGCATCTCACATCATGCCACCTACTCGGAGGTGAAGCGTGCCTACAAGCGGCTGGCACTGCGTCTGCATCCGGACAAGAATCGTGCGCCTGGCGCCGCTGAAGCCTTTCGACGCATCAATGATGCCGCCGACACATTGACCGACAATCAGAAGCGCATCGATTACAACATGCTGACGGCAATTGGCGACTGCTTCGGTGCGCAAAATCGACAGTGGCACAGGGAGAGTGGGAACGACGAGGAAGAGGAGAAGGGGGAGGATGAGCAGCAAATGGAAGCGGAGATGGACGAACTTGATGATGTGGAATACAGTCAGCAGCGTCGTGACTCGTATCAGCCGGCTAATCAGCGAGTGCCGCAGTCGCAATCGCTCTACCAGACCGAGCAGCTGGTCATTGGCCTCGTTGCCTCGCTGGTGTTCATAATTATAACGCTGCATTACCTGGCCACAGCGCCGAACTTTAGTTTCACGCCCACCAGGTGAGTGCACCAGCGTGCAATATGCCACACGCCACACGCCACACGCCACATGCCACATGTGCCACAACCCAAAACAAAATCCATCTCGTCTCGCAGCACCCACAGCGTGCAGCTGACGAGCAGCATCAATCATGTGCCCTACTTTGTGACGCCCGAGTTTGCGAGCAGCCAAACGGCCAAGCAGCTGCAGCGCATGGAGGAACAGATCGAGGAGATGTATCTGACGGATCTGAAGCACAGTTGCAAGCAGGAGCGCAAGATGCGTGAGTTTGCTGTTGTTTGTGTGTGTGCCGTGTTGTTGTGTTGTGTTGTTCATCCAGTTGCTTTTGCAGGCGACAAGTTGCTGAATCGCGCCCGCAACGCGAACAATGCCAACTTGAGGGATCACGCTCTGAAGATGCCAACGCCCGCCTGCCACGCCCTCGTCAAACTGGATCAGGTCAAGTACCAGCCGCTAATCATAGAGAACGATTCGGGCTCCAAGGAGCCCTGAAGCTGGCCACAACTCAAATCCAACTAAATTTAACATTTTCGAAGGAAGTGAAAAGCATCGAAATAAATGTATCTTTATTTACAGTATTAAATCATTGCAAGATTTTTAGAGAACTGACCAAGACATGCAATAAATGTTTATTGTACAAACAAATTTTATGTAACGATATTGATGCTTTGCTTACGAGATTTCAAAGAAATGTTTAATGCTCCTAAACTAACAAACAAGTTGTTTTATTTGGGTGAAATAAATACAAATATGTTTTCAATTTAATCAAGTGAAATTTATATCTTGATATCTATGCTAGTTAAGTAAGTCAGTCAGGATATAGAGTATGTGAAATACAGTGGGGAGCAAAAGTGATTCCATGTTCAGCATATGCATGTTCAACCGCTCATAAATCGTAAACCAATGAACCAAATGAAACAAACTTTTTTTTCTCGATTACTTATTCAATTTGTAAGAACAAGACCTATATACTACAATTATACATGAAAAAATTTGAGAGATAGAAAAAAAAAACAAAAACAGAAGGCATGTACTCAGTTTTGCACCTTTCGTTATTCGCACTTGTTTTTGCTCTCCCTGTTTTCTTATCACCAAAATACTTGCAGATTTACTGTTTTATATCTTTTTCATACATTATTCGTTGTCAAAATTCAGAAAGTCGCACATTTCTAATAGTTCAAAGTAAATTTTAATGAATTAAGAAATAAGTAGCCAGCTTTGTTTTGTAAAATCTATCAGCTATCAGAAGATACCGAAAATAGTATTGTTTTCATGACTAAAAGAGGCTGTTCGACAAGTATATTTGCTGAAAAGCTGAAAATTAGTCAGTCAGTGAGGGTCAAGGTGAAAAAAAGATCATATCTTTGTTCCGAAAGTGTGTTGAATGGTCGCCCCGCCTTCTAACGGACTCTGACGCTCGACTTATGATGTCCAACATGAGGAAGGATAAGCTTTTAACACCAAAAAAGGCTTCTACGGAGTTAAATAAAACCATTAATGGATGGACAGCTAGAAGAGCACTGGCTAGAATTGGATATGTCGCCTGTGTAAAAAAAAAAAAACAGCTCTATCCGAGAAAAATGTTAAAGCTCCGTTACAATTTGCAAAGACACATAAAAACTGGACTATAGAAGACTGGAAACGTGTTATCTGGTCGGACGAATCCAAGTTTAAACGTTTCCAGTCGGATGGCAAGCAGTATTATTGGCATAGGCCCGGTGACAAGCTTCAGATACATCATGTAAAGTAAACCGTCATGCATGGAGGAGGAAATATAATAGCTTGGGGGTGCTTCACATTGTGGCACGTTGGGCCGTTGCACAAAATTGATGGGATATTGCGAAAAGAGGACTATTGAAACATTTTAAAGACCCGTCTTCACAATTTTTTCGATAAGTGTGCCTATTCTAAAGGAGAAATCACTTTCCAACAGGATGGGGATCCAAAGCACACTGCGAAAATTGTTAAAGAATGGTTGACAAAACAAAATTTTAAGGTCATGGAGTGACCAGCCCAAAGTCCCGACCACAATCCAATTGAAAACTTATGATCAATTGTGAAGCAACGGCTCGGGGAATATCAAACGGCCCCAAGCAACCTTGACGATCTCTGGAGACGCGTGGAGATTGCATGGAACCAAATTCCGAAAGAAATTATTGAGAAAATAGTTAATAGTATGCCGAAGCACATAAAAAATGTAATAGACAATAACGGTCTTTGGAAAAAAAATTAAATTGGTATTTTTTTAGATTTTTTCATGAAAGGTGCAAAACTGAGTACATGCCTTCTGTTTTTGTTTTTTATTTCTATCTCTTAAAGTTTTCCTTGTATAATTGTAGTATATAGGTCTATTTCTTACAAATTGAATAAGTAATCGAGAAAAAAAAAGTTTGTTTCATTTGGTTCATTGGTTTACGTTTTATGAGCGAATGAACATGCATATGCTGAACATGGAATCACTTTTGCTCCCCACTGTATGTATTTGTAGCTCGTTTAATTTGGCGCATATTTAGAAAAGTGTTCTGGCTATAACTGTTGAATCGGGCTCAACAATTTGCAAGGCAGCCATGGGCTTGTCATGAGCCGTGAGCCGTAATGTTGTGTGTTGATGTTCGCTTAACCCAGTTTTCGGGTTGCCAACAGCGAAAATTGCACATGAAACCAATATGCAACAACGGGGGGCAACAAACACGCCCACAACAGCAACACAAACTACCAGACGACAAAAAGAAAAATGAAAATAAAACGGAAAATAAAGGAAAATATTGCCCAAAAGCAATTGCCCCACAATGTGAGTCAGGCAAATGCCTGCAGAGCGAGAGAGTCTCGCAGAAGAGGAGAGGAAGAGGCACAGCCGGCTTTATCCCTTGGTGAAAAGCTAACGAACTTGCCACATTGCATGGCGGCATACTCTGAATACCAACGAGTACCAGTTACAGCGGGACTCGAACTCAAACCCAAACCCAATCCCAAAACGAAATCCAAATGAAATGCCAACACACGCAAAAGGCGGCAGTGTTCGTATCGGTCGCATAAAAGGAGGCACGTGGCACGAGACACGAGGAGGCAGGAGGCAGACGGAAGCGAATGTGGTAGCGGTAGCCAGACGGAAGTGGCACTGCACCTGCCACGTCTGTCACTCAAATACTTGATGTGATGTGGTTGCAACGGCAACTGCAACTGCATCGTTATTGTTCCCAGCGACTGTCCAATTCGAATTGCATTCAGCGCGAGTCTGCCACAAATGCAACAATTTCTCTATGGTCTGTGGTCTGCATTGAGGTATGCTTGCCTCGCTTGGGGGCAACCTTTCAATGTGTTGCAGCAACCACAGGACAGAGGCTGTTTCTATGCCAAATGCAGCGCCACTTCAAGGGTTTTTTCTCTGGCGTTTTTTTTATTTTCGCCCCGGCAACTTTTTATTCATTATTTATGCTCCACAAAGTCGACTCAATGCCCGCTCTATATAGTTCTCTCGTTATTGTTGATGTTGATGTTGTTGTTTGCAGTTACCAGTTGCCAGTTGCTATTTGCCACTTGCCACTTTACAACTTGGCTCCGGTTCGAGTTTTGGCCCTTGCCCTTCGTCTCGGCCCTGCCCTGGGATGTCGAGCAGAAGAGCTTATCAGGATGGGAATAAGAAGTTTTTTTTGGCCATGTGTTTGCTTTTCCAGTTTATGCCCTAAAGAGAGCCAAGGGCTAAGGACTTACGTGGCATGTAGCATGTAGCATGTGGCATGTGGCATCTGTGTGAGTTGTCACAGACTTAATACCATGAAAAACTACATCATAAACCAACTCCAAAAATCTACAAAAGCTCAAAAAGTCATTAATTAACCAACAATAAGTGAATAGGTTTTCATTTATTAAAAATATATTCTATAAAGTTTATAAATTTACTAAGCATAAATAAATAAATACAAATATAAAAAATATTTTCTAGTTGAAAATAGTTAAGTAGAAATAATACAAGGTAACTAGGAATTTTTCGAAATGTTGTCGATTCAATTTGAATGAATATTTAATGAATATTTTTTTTAGATTTCTTAAGTTATTGCTAAACGAATCTTCACACTTTGCGCAGTCTTTTTCTTAATACTAAAAGTATATATTTATTTTAAATGTATCAGTAATATAGTTGAAAATCAAATAAAATAAATTTAATGATACTAAGTAGGAATAATATAGTAGTAAATTTGACTTTTTCGAAGTGTTTTCGATTGGTTAATTTATTAAAATATAGTCAATATAATAATGCTTTTGAATTTCTTAAGTTATTAAACGAATTCGAGTAAAAGTATTCATTTGTTTAAAAAGTATCAGCAATTTAAACTTAAGAAAGCGTATTTAATGCTCGTGGCCTGTACTTTGACTTTTGCTTTATTTTGCTCAGCCTTCGCATTGTTTTTTTGCGCCCGCTTTGCCAGCTGCGGGAATTTATGCAAATTGACTGTCCGGCTGTTGCCTGGAGCAGGGAGCAGGGAATGCTCTTGGTAGAGGGACGTGGCTCTTGGTCTGGCATTGACTCCTCTGGAGTCCTGGACGCAAAATGAGCATTTAATGTGGCACGCTTAAAGCATTTGCACATAATTTTTGAGTAAATTGCGTTGACTGACAATTCGCAAATAAATGGGATTAGTTTCTCGTGAGTTGCTGGGTTTGGGGGTGGGAAGAGGAGACTCAACCGGAATCGTCAGCAATAAATTTGCATGGCAAACAATGGCCAGGATGTAGCCCCCGTCCCAACTCGTGCCTTGCGTGCCATTGCGCCGCCCTTTAATTGTGTCGTTCGACTTAACCCAGATAATGGCCAAAAATAGACGCAACGAGTATTTGCTGTTTACTATTTACTGCTCACTGTTTACTGTTTGGACGTTTAAGGAATTGTTTTTGTATTGCTTTTGTCATTCCAGCCGAAATGGACGAGCTCATCGAACAGCTGAAGACGACGAGCGTGAGTCCTGGGGATGCGACAACGACGCTGCTCTGCGAGATCTCGGCCACAAAGGATCCCAAGCTGTTTGACAAACACGAGCTGGCCGAATGCTTTCTGCGTCTCACACAGTCCGATGACACAAATGTGCGCAAGGAGGCGGCCAAGTGCATTGCCGAGATCACCAAATCGGAGGTGCAACGCAAGAAGTTCACCAAACGCGAGATCATTGCCGCCTTCCTCGAGTGCCTGCGCCATGTGCCCACCGAAGAAGGCAGCATGGAGCTGCCCATACAGATATGTCGTGCCCTCGGCAACATTTGCTACCTGAACGATGAGGCGCGTGATCTCATACTGGAGCTGGAGGGCGATGCTGTGCTGCTGCAGCTGCTGGACATTGCCACCATTGAGGATGCGGCCAATGCGCCACAGTTCATTAAAGTGCGCGGTGGTCTGCTCTCCAACTATCTGCTGGGCGGCGAGGGATTGGCCAAGCGTGCCATGGAGCTGGGCATTATGCAGAAGCTGCAACGCATGATTGATAACGGCGCCAGCAATGTGGAACAGCATGAGGATCTGCTGTTGAACACATTGCCGCTGCTCAGTATACTCACCGAGAACGTGGCCGATCTGAACTTTGAGGCACAGTTGAATAAACAATTGTCACGAATTTTGGCTGCCTCCACGAATCCCGATCTGGCCGAGATGTGCCTGGAGCTGTTGCACTACCAGGCCGAGAGTGATGAGGTCAAGCTGCTGCTGGCCAAGGACGGACTCTGCGAAACCATCTACAATCTGCTGGAGAAGTATAAGACACTGGCCAGCACCAGCGAAGCGCGTGCCCTCATGAAATTGGCCTGCGAGCTCATTGTGCTTGTCCTCACAGGCGGTAAGTTCGACCCCAGCTGTTGTGGACTGATTTCCATCTAATAATCTCGCTCTCTTTTTGCAGATGAGTCTATGCACTATTTGTACACGACGCCGTTGCTGAAGAACATGGTCGATTGGCTGGACTCCACGGACATTGATCTCTTGACCACTGGTGTGCTGGCGTTGGGCAACTTTGCGCGCACCGACAGCCACTGCATTTACTTTGTGGAGCAGCAGACGATGAACAAACTGCTGCAGGTGCTGGCCAAAAACAATGGCGTCAAGGACGATGTGCGTCTGCAGCATGCGCTGCTCAGTGCATTGCGCAATCTCGTCATACCCAAGCCGAACAAGAATGCTGTCATTCAGGCGGGTCTGGTGCAAACAATACTGCCAATGCTGGAAATACATCAGCCACCAGTTGTCTTCAAGCTGCTCGGTACACTTCGCATGACCGTAGATGGTCAGGGTAAGTGCAAGATGCAGTTAAACAGCAGTTACAAGCGCATGTCTTGACTATTATATTTTACAGAGAAACTCGCTTTGGAGCTGCTGAAGAATAAGACTCTCATTGAACAGCTGGTGCACTGGAGCAAGTCGTCAGACTATGCGGGCGTTACTGGTGAATCACTGCGTCTAATGGCCTGGCTAATTAAGCATGCGTATCTGAATAAGATTGCCTACGCTCTGCCACGCAAGGGCGACGCTCCAGCTGAGCAAATTGCGGACAAAATTCCACTGAGTCAGGACTATGATCGCAGCAGCCTCAATGAATTTCTGGCCAATGAGGGCACCGTGGAGGCCATGGTTAGCATGCTGACGGCACAGCATCTGGTCATGCAGAACGAAGCCCTGATTGCCCTGTGTATACTCTCGGTTGTGTATTTGTCCAAGTCCGGCGAACCGGAGCATGCGCAGCGTCTGCAAGATCAGTTGATTGAGTGCAATGTGGGCGCCAAGCTGGCCGAGTTAATTACCAAGTCATCGGATAGCATGACAAAAGAGATTGTCGAGAACTTGCAGAACTGCATAAATCTGTTGAAAACAGCCGAGAAGCTTGTGCCCCATCTCGAGCAGCACAACATCAATGAGCTGCTGAAATCCATACCAATTCTAACGGAATATTGCACCTTGTAAGGCATGTGTCGACATTGAGAGTCGCACTGCGCTGCACTACACTGCATTTATACCGAGTATTGATCCCTCGCTGTCCAAAAGCACCGCCAGTTGCCTATTCCGAGCACACTCACTCACAGATAGACCGATGCAATTACCATTTGGCCACAAGTCGAACATCAACTTATGGCCCATCATGTAGTCCACCTTAGAGCAACGATTCAGAATTAGACTTGATTGTAGATGCAACACGACAGAGAAACAACACACATGCACACACACAACACACCACACAAAAGCACAACAAACGTGAAACCGATGAACAGAAACGATGAAACGGAAACGGGAATGTATTTTTTAGACGCAAGCGTATTTTTACTGCATTTACGATACAACGTATAATTAATTAAATATACATGCATATAATAACATATATACATTTATATATACAAACCTTTATGTATATACTATATATATTTATATTTATAAATATATGAGTATATGCATATAAATATATATTTAATAATTTAGCATATAAAACTTTTCTGTTACATGATTTTTAAGAGCACAATAACAACAAATCGTGGTGATATCGCTAAATATATTAACTAAATGTATTTTACGTATTGTACTTATAATTTCTAATTGCAACTTTATACAAAACATTCGTTGGCACACACCAAAAATAACTTGAAAACAAACAGCAAAAACAAAACTATTTAACATTTATCACGCACAAATGCATGTAATTTGAATTAAGAATTTTAATTGTTGCACGTTTTGAAATATTATTGTACAACTCACCGAAGTTCTCAAACAAGTTGATGGTACATTTTTAACATTTAACATTTTATGTGAGCCATGAAAACAAAAAAGTAACTCAATAACAATCAGCGAAAACAGTTTAAACTCGAATGAAGTGAATAAAATATGCAAATTTTTTAAAGTGTAGTACTAGAATATATTTCAAATTTTAACAATTATTAATTATTGTACCCAAATTTGTGGACAGCAAATACGAACATCAACAACAACAGTAACATTTCTTAAATCTAACACATAAGGCAATTTAAGCACAATTTAAGAAAATATTTATATAACGCGTTGAAACACAAATATTTATAAATTCTAAACACAATAATGTACATTTAAATAGTTCAAATACAATTTGAAATGCATGAGAAATAAATGAGAGAGAAAACCAAAGCAAACAATATTTTATTTATTTAATAAATCATAATATTAAACCGCGGCATTTAAAAAAAATACCAGTCAACGATTACAACAATGCAGAATACATTTTTTTTTTTAATTTATGCTGTGTGACCATACTAATATTTCTATTATCAAATTCTACAGTTCACAGTAAGATAAGTATTTTTGTGTATTCGGAAAGCGGTCACACTGATCTAATAAAAGTCAGACGCTAACGCTACGGAAAATTCTTATAAGTTTTATTATTTTAACATGCTGAGCAAGTGTTTTTACTCAAGTGCATCTAAAGTTTCGTGTTCACATTCTTAAAAGCCGCATATTTTGTGCTGGAATAAATCAAAAACAGCAATTGTAATGCGAAAAACCCGCTCGCAAACTCAGGCGGAAAATGCCGCTTCTACCACACAGCAACAATCGACATCTTCAGCGCCAACAGCAGTGAACACATTTGATGCGAACAAATTCAAGGTAAGCCCGCCGACCGTGCAGTTTTTCTTTGAACACTCGAAAACTTTCAATAACATTAATTTTTACATTAAATAAAAAAAAACAATTGATAAGTAAAAACAATGTGACCGCAGGCATTCCTCGTTTTGTAGCGCCATCTATTGCCAAAACATTGGCAACATTCGTGGAAGGAAATTTACATTTACCAACACTGTCATCCGCCATATTTCCTCCGACACAACAAATTTAGTGCGATTAAAAAGATAAATGCGGGGAAATTATAATAGCATATAAGTTAAATATCATCAACAGATATTTGTAGTTAGCCAACATATCATTAATTGTAAAAAGCGGTCGACTTGGTTGCAATAATGCCGCTTCCTTCGAACGCCATTTTCGCCCGTGCCGTTCAAGGTAATGTACAATTTGGGACATGCAATTTTTGTGTCCACTGTGCGCGGTCGGCGTTGAGATATCTCAACATGTCTGTGTCGGTGGTTTTTCTACGTGCAAAAAAATAAATGCACAAATTGCCGGTTGCGGTGCAGTGTTGAAAGTTTAATAGGCACATTATCATTACTATTGCATTTGCATTAATGTTTTATGTACCAAAGTGTATATACACATACACACACACGAGCATACAAACTCACATGTAATGCATACAGAATTGTCATTGTCTGCATGTGTGTGTATGTACATATCTATACAAGCGAGTGTTTGCGTGTGTGTGTGTTTTGTGTGTATATACGCGGCGTCGTGCCTTTTTGAAACAGTTACTTTTATCAGCCTCCGTCTCCGCCTACGCTCAACCAAGTCGTAATTTGTGTGTTCTGTGTTGCAGGAATGTGAGCAGATGGTGCAGATGCTACGCGTCGTAGAGCTGCAAAAGATCTTATCGTTTCTGAACATTTCATTCGCTGGACGAAAAACCGATCTGCAAAGTCGCATCCTGTCGTTCCTGCGCACCAATCTGGACCTGCTCGCACCTAAGGTACAAGAAGTTTACGCCCTATCCGTGCAAGAACAAAGCGCCACGCTGCAGTACATCGACCAGACCAGAATGTACTCGCACATGCAGCTGCCCGGCGGCGTGCAGCAAAACAATGCGAGTCTCGTTGGCGCTGGTGGCGCTCAAGTGCCTCCCGGCGGCGCCGGCAATCCGGCCCAGATGTCGGTGGGCGCTGGCGGTGCGCCCGGCAATCTGATGCCATTCCTGCACACGCACAGCATCAATAGCCAAATGCCCATTCATCCGGATGTGCGCCTGAAAAAGCTGGCATTCTACGATGTGCTGGGCACTCTGATCAAGCCATCGACGCTGGTGCCGCGCAACACACAGCGTGTCCAGGAGGTGCCTTTCTACTTTACGCTCACGCCACAGCAGGCTACAGAGATCGCATCGAATCGCGACATACGCAACAGCTCCAAGATCGAGCATGCCATCCAGGTGCAGTTGCGTTTCTGTCTCGTCGAAACTTCATGCGACCAGGAGGACTGTTTTCCGCCCAGTGTTAACGTTAAAGTTAACAACAAATTGTGTCAGCTACCTGTAAGTACTAGACTGTAGTAGGATATTCTAATCTAACTTATTGTAATGCTCTTCTCGTAGAATGTCATTCCTACAAATCGCCCAAATGTGGAACCAAAGCGTCCGCCACGCCCGGTGAACGTTACCTCCAATGTGAAACTGTCGCCCACGGTGACCAACACAATAATGGTGCAATGGTGCCCGGACTACACTCGAAGCTACTGTCTAGCTGTATATTTAGTGAAGAAACTAACGTCTGCACAATTGTTGCATCGCATGAAAACAAAGGGAGTTAAGCCCGCTGATTATACTCGTGGTTTGAGTACGTTAAACATTTAAAATTGCCTTTTGTGCGGCATGAGTTATATGTGTTTTGTATAAATTGCAGTTAAGGAGAAGCTCACAGAGGATGCTGATTGCGAAATCGCAACCACAATGCTAAAGGTGTCACTGATTTGTCCGCTGGGCAAGATGAAAATGTCGCTGCCGTGTCGCGCCTCAACCTGCTCGCATCTTCAGTGCTTCGATGCCAGTCTCTACCTGCAAATGAACGAGCGCAAGCCCACCTGGAATTGTCCAGTCTGCGATAAACCAGCCATCTATGATAGTTTGGTAATCGATGGGTGAGTTCTCTTCATCATGAATGGTCTTGAATGAAATTACAAATCCATTTGTCCACTTTCAGCTATTTCCAAGAGGTATTAGGCTCATCGCTCCTGAAGAGCGATGACACTGAGATACAGCTGCATCAAGACGGCTCGTGGAGCACACCGGGGCTGCGCAGCGAGACTCAGATTTTGGACACACCATCGAAGCCAACCAAGGTTGAGGTCATATCGGACGATGTGGGTAAGTACATACCATATACACAAGTGCTCAATTAGCCCTAGAGGTAACTATTAACTGCATTCGATTTTGTAGAGTTGATCGATGACGCCAAGCCGATGAAGTCAGATTTATCGCCAGCGCCTGAGGATCAACCGACCTCTACGTCTAACAGTGAAACAGTAAGTTTTCAAGGCTATTAAACAAAAATCAAAAAACGTATTTACTAATTTTATTTCATTTTAATGCAGGTTGATCTTACCCTAAGTGATTCTGATGATGATATGCCTTTGGCCAAGCGGCGTCCTCCAGCAAAACAAGCAGCTGCCACATCCACATCGAACGGTACTGGCGCCGCTCAACGTGCCTACCCTTCGTCGCAGCAGCCCCAAAAAACTGGTACGTTGGATCCATATTTGTAAAATGAAGTAAAGCAACAAACAGACAACAGTTAAATGTTGAATATCTAGAAGTCGCTGAATAGGTTAAATAACTATATACACAGACGTAAGGCAATATCGATATTCATTCATCACACACATTCATCCACATACACGATTCTGACACTGCCGTTTCAAAAAAAAAAAAAGACCATTGACTCGAAATATTCTGTTGCTTATTTCCTCGCTTAGTTTATTCTCGCATTTTCATTACATTACTTGGATTCAATCAGGTCGAAAACATCTTATTCTGTACATATCAGGCATATGTAAGTGAAATCGCATCATCATGTCCTTTCTCATTATGGGGACAGTATTAGGTGATAACTATAACAACAAACACAACAAATTATCTTTTTGTATGCTATTTTTTATTCTCATAGCTGTTTTCAAAAAGTCAAATCAACAACCTCTACTATATAATCGCATAACTTTAAGAAGTTTGCAGTCACGGTAGGTTGTCCCGTTGGGTTATTAACGAATATGACTCCGAACTCAATATTTCTCTGTGCCTATTATTACAGTAAGAGGGATAAGTTGTGACATTCTCATATGATGGGCGATTCCAATATTCTGTATTAACTCTCTTTGTTATAAGTCAAAAGTTTTAATTATTCTTTGTTGTTTCTGCAATCAAATTATGTTCAAATTAAATTCTTGTAATTGTTCCTTTTTGTAAACTGTATTTATTTATCGTCCAACATCAAATATACACAAAGTACTCTCAATAATCATTTGTAGTTAATGCCGCTGAACAGCGAGTTCCCACAGATAGCTCGTGCTTTCTGTCCCAAGACTTGAATCGCGCGTCGTTACACTATAACAAATGGATTAACTTGTGAATTTTTCTATACTTTCTCCCAATCTTTCTCTTTACTCTCTATCTTTCCAAATATATATATTTAAATATATGTATATGCTATTCTCTTCTCTTCCTTGTGTGCTGCACCGAAAAGATTCCCCCGAGCAGCAAGCACTGCGAGCATCGCTATCACCTGAAACGCATGAGCAACAGCAGCAGCAAATGCTGCTTGGAGATCAGCCATCAGCAGCAGTTCATGCCAGTCTATTGGAGTCCCTGGCTGCTGCGGTTGCGGATCAAAAGCATTTTCAACTATTGGATCTGGCTGCGGTGGCGGCAGCTGCTGCTGCCACGGCGTCCGCCTCAGCTCAGAATCCAAATGGGGGTCCATAGAGTCTCTCTCTGTCTCTCTTTGTTTCTCTGTCTGTAAAAGAACAAAAATGTAACAATTGTAAACAAACTCATACCAAACACACACATTCACTCACACCCAATTATCCACATGACACTTACAATCCATCTTTATGTTTACTTTAACATATGTTTTTTGGTTTTATAATTTTTGGTTTGATTTTCATTTTTTCGGCCTACTTTTGCTCGCTGGCATTTATTTAGTATAACACTCATTTCACAATCTCAGAGGCTATTTAATTCACGTTCATTGCATTTTTACATACAATTTACATATTTTTTATATACAAATTCAATTAGGTAGATTTTTGCACTGTAATGTTTGTGTGTGTTGCAGGGATCACAGTTAAGTAGCGGTTGCTGTTGCTGAAGCTGCTGCAGCTGCTGTTGCTGCTGAAGTTGCACATACACAAATGGTCTGTTGTTCGCTTGCAACATTGAAACGTGTTGCTTGCTGCCCGGTTGTTACTGTTCCTACATACACACCCAAAGTCAACAGTTTAAATATTTTATATTTATAGTAGCTTCGAGGCCTCCCAACTTATATCTATTGTTTATGTTTGATTTGTACTCTTCTATGTAGACTTTTGTTTCTGTTTCTATGCTTGTCTTTATTTGTTTACACACACAGACACACAAACACATACACATAAATTAATATATATAAGAAACTCCACACACAGTTTACGCTTCTTAGCCAGATTTAATTTTATTAAGCAATACACGCAACAACTACGATAGATCAACACTTACTTAATTTATTGGGTAGTTTACGCCGCATACCCATTTTCGTATTAGTATATTATTTTAGAGAACAAAATACACACACAAAAACAAATAGACCTATGCATTACACACTAGTTTAATATTAAACATAAATCAAATGTTAATTAATAAGCGTACAATAATTCCTATTCATCAGATTGAAATACATGGGAGAAGAAAATAATCGCTTACATTTTAAGTTATTTTCAAAATTAATTTAGAAGCTAAGCTATCGTAATTTCTTGAATGCGAGACTCGTTTGCATTTAAATATTGTTTTTCATTTTTGGCACATCAAAACAAACATCATTGTTTTTCAGTTGTATCTTTTACACTGCGTTTATTTATGTCATAATTTGAAAATGAAGATACGAATAAAAAATGAATAATTTTACAACTGGAACATAAGTAAAACGAAAAATGTCTCTCAATAATAAAGCATAAATACCGTATAATACCGTTTCATCTTTGTAATTATTTATTTAGGCACGCCGGCTATAAAGAAATCCAGTTGAAAGGTGAAATTATACCCGATGTACGAATGACCAAAATAAAACAAATTATTAAACCTTTGTATATATAAGCAACGCGCTGCCGATTATAATTTGAAACGAAAATCGTGGAACCATTGCATGAGGGGTTTAATACATAAGTACAATAGTTATAAGTAATTTTAATCTGCAATTAAACTAAATATTTTGAAAAAACTGACGTCTTTTATTTGTAGTGCATCGCACTTGGAACTTGTTACATATTATTGTAATTTTTTAAGTTTATGTTTTAATTTGCTACCTCAATCTTCCATTTATGTAGAGAGTATTTTTCATTGTAATTAATTTCTTTTTTGCAGATCCAGAAGATATACCCGTGGATAAAAAAGAAGTTTCGGTTATTGAACTTTCTGACTCGCCATAATCATTTTTTAGCAAAAGGCGAAAAGCTCCAAAGAATTTAAGCATACCGTAAAGTTTATTTTTATTATTGGATCTTCAAATATGATTGACAATTTTTTATCGCATAATTTAGTAATTTCTAGAAGTAATGTATACATTTAATATAAGTTAACTACATAATTGCGAATAAAATACAAATACTGAAATTTAAATCACAATTTTGAATTTACCGCTACATTATTCCAGCAGTCAGCTGTTTGGTACGTGATGCCAGTAATTTATGTTTTTCTATGCAAGCAGTTGGCAGTTTCGGCATATTTGTATAAACTGAACAGCTGATCGGTTTATTTTGCAGCCCTAGCTGTGAATTTTCCCGCTGAGCTCAAAATTACTGTTATCTTTATATAATCCGATTTATTTTGAACGTAATAAACATTCTAGACGGAATCTAGATTTCTTTTAAAACTAAATGCTGTTTTTAAAATATACCAAAAAGTTATCGGCGGTTTTGGTATATTCCATCGCCGTTAAAACGTATATTTTTTAAATTTTGATATCGGTCACATCCCAACAGTTGTTTCATAAAACTGATTTTCTAAAAGCTGTCGTTCTGATATAAACAGACATCTGAAAGTTTAATTTACACAATAAATAAAAACTTTAATTTGCCTTAAAATGTCTCAAAAGCCAATTTTGTATTATGCGCTTTTTAGTCCTCCAGCCAGGGCATGTATTACAACTGCAAAGCTTATTGGATTAGACGTGGATCTTATGTGAGTGGCAGCCTACAAAATTACATAGATCACTTTTATATGTGTATTCATTTTAAACAGAGCTGTTGACTTTTCCAAAAAGGAGCACCTAAGCCCCGAGTTTCTAAAGGTGCCAAATACATTATTTATATGTTAAAATGTAACCCCTACTAATGACATTTTCTTGACAGCTCAACCCGCAGCATCAGATTCCCGTGTTCGTGGACTCAGACGGAGAGGTTTACGTCGATAGGTGTGTGCAAAACTTGATCGATTTAGAAACTCGTTTTCAAACAGTTTTTTCTTAATGTACGCCAGTCATGCAATTATCTGTTTCATGGTGGCCAAGTATGCTAAAGACGATCAATTGTATTCGAAAGACTTAAAGCGTCGTGCCCACATTGATCATCGCATGCACTACGAGAACGGCGTACTCTTCCAGGTGATCAAGGACATTGTGGCACGCAATATATACGGTGGCGAGGCGGAGTTCAATGCACGCTCCCTGGAACTGTGTCACAATGCATATGCCTCGTTGGAGCAGTTTCTACAGAAAGGCACCTTTGTCGTTGACAATGAACTAAGCGTTGCTGATATATCGATTTACACGACACTGATAACACTAGAGTTGCTTGTGCCAGTGGATCAGGAACGTTACCCGCAAATTACGCAGTGGCTGCAACGAATGAAGGAGCTGCTACCAGACTATGAAGAGATTAATCTTAAGGGTGCACAGGCGCTTCAGCAACGTATTCTCAACTGCATGGCCGAGCATAGGGCAAAGAATTAATTGTACAATGTTTTGTTCATATCTATATTTGCAATTTGAATTAATTTGTTTATAAGCTAATTGGATTAAATTCTTGCTACGCTAAATTCTCATGTGTCTTTTGATTTGGAAGTCAAATGTTGGTATTCTTCTTAAACAGTTGCTCGTTGTGAGTTTTCTCTATATGCGTTTGTTTTGTTTTCTTTCGATTTTTGATAAGCCGCTAATAGTTGATTATAACACAAAAATGAGTAATTTTGATTTCAAATCGGGCTCTCAACTGCCAGACATCTGTATAACTAGAATACGCCGTATATATGTATATAAATGTATATTTATGTATGTATATGTTTGTATGTAAGAATAATTTTTAAGGTTTTGTCTGATATCATAGTTTGCTATCGCAGGCAACTTGCCTACTCCTATGTCTAGCTATATACAACACAATCCTAAACCTAATCACACTTATTTTGGTATACTTTCCCAGCGTACGCAACGACTTCTTTCCTCTCACTTTTTTTTTGTTATCGATTGCATTAATCAAAGGTCGTCCAGTTGTTCATGCGCTTGCCAACGCCAGCGCCCGCGGTCAGAGCTGGCGTCGTAGTGTTGCTCGGAGTCGTTGTCGCCGTGGTTACATTTAATGAGAACTGATCAAGGCCATATTTTCGCAGAAGCTCAAAGTCATCATCCGGCTTGACGGCCGTCATGTTGTTGCGTTGAATTTGTGGTGGCAACGGAGTTACCCGATTTGTGACAGCCGCCACTGTGGCCATGTGCTTGGGCGCAAAATACGGATACAGCGGATTGTTCACACTATTATTGGCCTGCATGACCACGCTGCTATTGACGCCAGCAGGCAGTGTGCTGGACTTGGTCTTGTTGCTGTTGAAATGCTTTCCGCCAAGCGGTGGCAAGGGTCTGGCATTCTGATTCAGCGGATCAAAGTCCTCCAGATCGAAGCTAGTGTTGTTGCTATCGTCCAGCGATATCAGATCATTCATGCTATCCTCCGCTTGGGGTTGTGCGCTGCTATTGCTTCGTGGTGACTGCGTAATAACAAAAAACAAAATTTGCAATTAGTTGATCTGTGGGCGAGAGCAAAAGGATCTTATGTGGGTGTTAGGCTACTAAATGGCAGGCAGAAGAAGCGGGTTAGTGATTAATTGCAACGCTACAGCTACAGGGACAGGACCAACAAAGGTGTCCGGGTCTTATTATGAGTGATAGATAAGTGGAGCAAAATGTGTTAGTAAATGTGTTGTGGGGCCGCAACCAGGACGTTCTTAGACAACTAGACGCGCAGCTGATGTACCTCTCTTTTGGCCCGCGGCGTTGGTATCGGCGCCGGCTCGGAGCCCATCGGCGAGGACACATTCAGCTGTGAGAACCTCGAGGCTGCCGTCACAAATGAGGCGCCCGACGAGCAGGACGACGACGACGACGACGATGCTGATCCCGTTGAGGTGTTTGAGCTGCGCAACGAATCGTTCTGCTCGTCCTGCCAGCAATTCCGCTCCAGTCGATTAATGCCCGCCGTGACAGCAGCCGCAGTGGCCGCCACCACAGCATTGGCGCTACACTGGCGCCTTGGCGGTATGGGTGGCGATTGCATATCCGGCGGATTGTCAAAGCTCGAGTCTGTGGTGGCCAGTTGGCGTGCCTTGGTCGGCGTCGATGTATGCCGTGGCGGCTTCGACTCCACCACCTGCGTTAGTGCAACACTGTTCGGCGCATACGGATGATTGTAGTAGGAGACGGGCTGAGTGGCTGGCGGCGGAGGACGTGCGGGCGGTGCTCCATTCGCGGCTGCGCTGCGCGAGCGTGTGCTGTGGTGTTCGGCATTTGGCTTAAGCTGCATGGCGGTGGCGGTGGCAGTGACGGTGATTGGTGTTGGTGTTTTTTGGTGGTGCAAGTTGCGAGAAGATGAGCAAAGACAATCGAGTTGTACATACACAAGAGATACACACAAGACAGACACAAGGAGACGAGACGAGACAACACACAGAGAGAAACACATGAAAAAGGCAATGAAAAGAATGAACGATACATCAATATTTTTGTTTTGCTATTCACGTATAGAAACAACATCAATGATGTACAACAATAAATTAACGGATGTGAATATATATAGACATTAAGCTGATTGCCACAAGCAAGCGACGCTGCCACGACGACGCAAGTCGACGCGGCGTTTAGAGCTGCAGCCGACGCTCGTATGCCCGCACCATGCTACTTACGCTGCGATCAACGGCGGGCGTCTTAAAGAGCGGATGATTCTGCAGCTCCTGCGACAGATTCATCTCCGATGAGCAGATCGAGCTTGCCGAGCTAACAGCAGGAGACGCACCCACAAGATGATCACAATTAGTACGCAGTGGCGCAACCAGCGCACAACCGTTCGCATTCGCGGGTATGTGACTGCTTGAGCTCGACATGGCCAGCGCACCAGGGCCACGACGCGGCTGGCCGTGCGTCGGATGCAATTGCAGTGACGTCTGCTCCCTTGTGGCGCCTCCATTCAAGCAAATCTCGCCCTCCAGCCGTTTACTGCAAACGGGGGAACTGGGCGCCGAGCGATGAGTGACCTTGCGCCCAAATGCTGCGCCGTTGCTGCCGTCTGGCCGATCCGAGTGCTGTGGCGAGCCCAGACCAAAGTGGAACTGATGGTTGGGATTGTGGTTGCCGTTGTCGCGCCACTTCTTGTAGGCGGTCTTAACGCCACGTGAGCTCTCCTTGACCTTCAGTGGAATATCAAACAGAGATTGGATCAATTCAAGCCAAAGACATCGTGCAAAAAGAGGTCACAAATAATGGAACACAGTTTGAAACATAAGTATGAACTAAAGAACTAGAGATAAAATAGAGCTACCACTCACCGATTTGACGGCAGACTTAACAGCTGGATTAGTCTGCAAAAGTTAGGCGCATGTTTGGATAATACAGTAATACAGTAGTAGGTAGGATCGATTATCGATTCAAAGCCAGAACGAGCGAGCGAGCGAGCGAGCATAAAGCACAGAAGCACAATGTGAGTTCCAAAGTAGCATATGAAAGAGAATTCACGATTCACGCGACAGACAGACAAATATTAATGAGATATGTATGAAAAAAGCCGCCGCAATACAATGAAAATTACAACTAATTACTACTTAATTGTTAATTATCAAGGTGATGACAATGCCGATATAAATGTATAAGTAATGATGTTAGTGCAATGAGGCTTGAAAATGCTAATGATCTTTCATAATGATTTCGATTCAAGGTTGTTAATAAATGATATTCAGATTTGTGGGTCGATTAGTCGAGTGCGCAGTGTTCAAGGTTTGGATAATAATGATTTTGGTGTAAATTCCCCCTGTGATCAAATTTCATTCGTTATGTCTGCATATGTCCAAGGCTAACATTTGTTACTGCTTGGCTTGGTTAGCATTAGACATATATGTACATAAGGAGCGAGCCCAGGATTAGACGATCTCTAACAAAAACATTGAACTACATTTAAGAAAAACAACAAAAAAAAAGATTAATTTAAAAACACAAAAAAATATTTAAGAAAATATAAACTGAAAAAACTTAGTTTTTGCCGAGTGAATTAAAGTATTAAGTGCAGTGGTGGATTAAACGAGAGAAAATAGAGTAAATCAATAAAACTAACATTTTGATGTGAAAAGGTGTTTTGTGTGTGTGGAAATTCTACTCGTATTTTGGTGATGGACGGATGGCATTCAGTTTAAATATAGTTCTTGGCAAACACTCGCGAAACACTGCGCTTTCCCAAATAATACTGCGAAATAAATCGAAATTAAATTAAAGATAATATTGTTGATCAAAATCAATAAATCAAAATAACATCAACGTTGTAACAATTCTTAAAAATAAGGCACAACATTTATCGGGAAGTTGTAATGGGACAGCGCAGGAGGGAACTCTCTTTCATCCATGTATGCTCTCCAAACCAAATAGAAATATATAGATACAGATTCAGATATTGCAGGTATGTATTTACAATGTGACCCAAGAAGTGTAGCACAACTAAAACGTGGGATATGGAATATGGGGTGGAATGGGTGTGTGTCGGAATTGCTCAATGAGTGGGTTAAGGCAACAGAGACACCGACCAAAAGCTAGAAAGCATTACATCGACAGCGCTGCTTACCTTGTCCTTCATGTGCTTTAGGAAGACGTAGTTGCGTCCGCGTTTCTTCATCTTTTCAGCATAGCGCACAGTCTCCAGCTCGAATTCATCGGAGAATCCCAATCCGCTGTTAAGCATTTTGAGTCGATCATCAACGAATTGCGCAAAGATCTGCAACTCCATCATTTTGGTTAGAAAGGGGCGCAAATGTGCGGGCCGAGATTCAATGAATTTGTCGTGATTGAACGTCTTGCAGGTGTCGTGAAACTCAACAGCATCCCGATAGCCGCCAATCAGCTGCACCAGTGCACCTAAAAATATTTTCGATACACGATCTCCAATGTGATCCTGTGTATGACTCAGATACTTCTTGAGTTGCGACACAATTTCCGGCGGCAAAGAACGCACATCGTCGAAGGGACTTTCGAAAATCTTCGTATCACAGTTTAAGATCACAACTTCTCCCAGCTCATCGGCAGAAACCTGTATTTAAACGGCATATTAATTGAGAAACAATTGCAACTTGATCTCAGCCTACAGTTTCGAGTACTGGCGTTGGCACACCAATTAGATATGGCATGGGTGCACCCAAGTAATCCTTGAATTCCCAAGGCAACACCGGTATGAATATATGCTGCCAGACCATAGGGTATAGGAATGCATTGGCTGCCTGAATGCAAGAGGAGAGCCTATCTAAATGGCTGGAAGTGAATATGATTCGTCGCTCGGCAAGCATGGCAGCGAATACACAAATCATCTCCTTGGGATCCACAAAATTGTAATACAGGTTTAGGTTATGCTGCAAATAAATAAATCACAATTTATCCAGTTCATTGACAAAGTTCTAGATGATGTCATGCTTACGTTTTCTGGTATGCTAGGCAGCTGAAACTGCAACGGACGTTCAAATGTGAAATGCTGCATGAAATTAAGTAAAATTAGGTTACATACTGTCGATGCGATTAATATTGCAGAACTTACGCTCTGTCCGCTGCTATAGAAAACCGTCAAGCTGCCGCCCGAGTCGGGCACGCCTCTGTTGTAGGCCTCCGATAGGAAGGTGCGAAAACTATTTCGATCCGTGCGCCGCAGCTCGGCCAGCACAATTAACAGCTTGAGGAAGGTATCGTGCCAAGGCAGATAGGTGATCAGCACCATCGCCGTATCCGTTTTCGGATCGTGTCGACAGAAGCCAAAGCGCCATTTCGAGTCGCCGGTGGTATGCACAAATGAATACGATTGCACGGAGCCCCTGGAACCATAGATAAGCATATTTAATTTAGTTAGTTTCTCTATGGCATTGTGTAACTTATACTCAAATTGACTCTTTTCTGAGTCAATTTATTTTGAGAATATGCAATTCAAATTTCCAGCGAAAATTATTCAGAGACGTGCTCGAATGCCTATAGCACATAATCGAAAAACTTACTTACATACATATATAATTTTAGCGACTTAATAGAAATACTATACTTTCGAACAATTATGTAATTTGTTTTAAATTAGGTATTTCATCCATCTTTGCTTCACATGGAACATTTGCGGTCTGGATTGAGCAAGTATTTTACGTTGTGTTGTGTATACAACATGAAGATTATTAAAGAGCATCCGGTCAGCAACAATAACAACGATGCCACGAATCGGATCTGAATGACCTTGATAGCAACAACAATAGTAAGAGGCGCGTGCTCAAGAAATGCTTCATCGCATCTGAATAGTAAATATTATATTACTTCTGTACCAAAATTAGACAGATATTCATTGCTCTTTCTTCTGACCTGTTGTGACAATGACTAATGCCGTTGTCCACTGACGCGAAAAGTTGATTATGACTTGTCTCTTAATCCACATTATATATATAATTAGCAGGCAAACAATAAAATCTACATTTTATGTGGCATTTCATCGAGAATAAAAGCATTAAAACATATTAAAGAAATATAAACATAAATGATGTGCAAATTTATGCAATATATTGTATTTTGATTTGCTTTTGTCTAACGTCTTGTTATTGTGTCTGGCTGTGTGGAAATAGCTTATTAGCAATTTAAATAACGCACAATTTGCAGCAAATGGCGCAACAACAACAAACATATTATTTACTCCCACTTGGCTCAGTTTCAATGCGACGCGTCGCGTCTTCGCTTTGGCCTCCGTTTCGAGTTGTTTTCTTTTTTTTTAATGTTTTTTTACAGCTCTTTCGCATTTCGCGGGCATTTTCTTGAACGGCGAACGGATTACGTAAAGTCGTTAGATGCGATGCGCGCAGTTTATTTAATAAAATATGCAAAGCAGGCGAAGCGACAAAATCGCAATGCGCGTCGTTGTTGTTGTTGTTTATTGTGGGGCCAAGCCAAGGAAGAGGAAGGCAGTGACATTCCCCAAGCTTAGCATGTCGGTGCATTGACTTTGCCGATAACAGTTAATTACAACAATGCTAGTATTCTGAGCGAGAAAGAGACTTTTGTTTGATTGAAGACAAAAACAAGTAAGAAAGCTGCAGTCGAGAGTGCTCGACCATCAGATACCCGCTACCCGTTTTAGGAAACTCCAAAACTCTTATACAAGAATTTAAAAAAATATTGAAAATAAAACATAATTTACAAAGCATTTTCAGTTGCATTTGATTTTTGGCCAATAAACTAGTTTCTTGAATAATTTCAATGTTTTGAATCCGATCATAACTAAATTTTTAGAAAATATTTCTTTAAAACTACGATCTTTAATCGTTTTTTTTCGATTTGAGGGGGGGGGGGGGGGGGAAGGGGCGTGGCTGAAACTTAAAACAAACTTGATGTGCGTACGATACACACGAGTGCAGTCTCTATGTGTTCATACACACGGACAGAGGGACATGGCTATGTCGTCTCGACTGTTGACACTGATTAATAATATATATGTACTTTTGCCTGTTACATACATTTTCTGTTGGCACTTAGCTATAATACCCTTCTGCCCTATTCGTAGCGGGTATAAAAAGAAAGGCAGCTGCAGGCTATTTGTTGTTATCGTTGTTAGGTTTATCTCTTCATTGTTGATGAGCTAATTTCCTAAATCATTGCCTCTGGCTAATATTTGCAATTATTATTAATTTCACTTTGAACAAACTAGCAACATTTGCTTTCGAAAAGCACATTTATCAGCGTTTCCCCTGCGATTATGATGGCATATTGGGCAGAGTGAGAATATGAAACCAAAGACAACTTGTTGCTCCCTTTTGAGTTTGAGCTTTGAGTTTTGAGCAGCAGCTGTGCACAGATATAGATAAACTGATATAGATAAACCAGAAATGTTTTCGGCGTGACTAACACAAGGCACTCCACAAAAGACAATTCAATTGCCGTACATATACTCGACATTTACCATATGTATGTAACTGATATGGTGACCAGTGAGTGAGGAAATATTTACTATAACGAAAATACAAATAAAAGCGTAAAGTGCGAAACTGAATTGCGAATGAAATAATCCACAATGCGCCATACAAACTGGCGCACATGTAAACAAACATAAAACTACACAACAGGTTATACAATTCATGGACAAACTTGAAGTGTTGCCATGATTCATCAGCTTCGTCGACCATTCACCCAGTCAGACTGTAAATATCAAACTGAACATCAAACGGTTGTGGTTGTTGTTGTTGTTATTGTGGTTGGTTTGTCTGTGGCCTGTTTATATGACTAACGTAGAACAACCGGAAACAAATACACACCATATCACTGTGGGGAATTTGTAACAGATGATTGCACGAAACTCACCTTTCGATGTCGCAGGGAAACGCAAACGATGGAATGCCGGTGAGCACCTCCTTATCGCGAAATCCCTCTGGGAAACTCTCGATAATGACGCCAGCGGGCGTGGCAGTGCCGCCTCCATTGCGGCTGATGGTGCCGCGATCGATGCCCCGCGTGGGTTTCACCTCGCACCAGAACTCAAAGAGTTTCTTCACGTCGTTTCTGTCAAGTACATTTTTATTTAATAACTACTAGTAAGTATATCAAATGCGAGCAGCTGATGTAAATTTCACTGCTCAGCCAAGCGTTACGCCCACCACACACACACATGTATGTGGATGTATTTTTTATTCCCAGATGGAAATCTCGTCAGCAGACAAATAAATAAAATATACTCACTTGATACGTGAACCCATTTGATGTGTTTGCTGCCAGTTATTCTAGCACATGTTTCAATCAATTTGATGTGTGTTTATATGTTTTTCTTTCTCTATTTTTATATATTGTAATTTTAATGTGATTTGTATTCTCATTCAGCAGCCCGCATAAACATACATAATCTGTTCACTCGCACTTCTACCTTCTCTTCTTGCTCTCTCGCTCTTTGTCGATTCACGATTTGGATTCGCGACGTCATTGAATCATATTTTTCATTGTTTTTCTCTCGCTATTGCGTTTGCAAATTTTTGCAACTATTTAAAGGCCACTGTATATTCGAATCTGGGCATCTGCGTTGGCCCCAATTATTAATAATACACTTAGCACACACTTATTAATCTGCAATATTATCGAACAAAAACAATTCGAGCGACAAAACACCAATAACGCAACTTACGCCAACGAACCGACCGACCCAGACAGCAGTTGCACTTGTACTAGAGGTGGGGAAACATCGACGACCCCATCGATGCATCGATGTTTTTCAAATATTTCAAACATCGATTTCGATAAAAATAATATTCTTTATTTTTTTTTTAAATTGTTGGAAATCACACTTTTTGTTTCTCAAAAAGAAGTTTCTTCATTTTTTTATTTTTCTCGAGCAATATTTTTAATAAATACGTTTTACCGCCGATGGCATATACCAAAATACAGAAACACCGATAAAAATAGGATATTTTTTTGTATTCCAGAGGAAACCTTTTAAAACAAATTTCTGTTGCAATTACTTTTGTTTTTTGACATTGCAAGGTCCACTTCAAACTGTTAAGGAGAATATACCCTTAATAATCACGCTGATTGTACTCGATGTCCACTCGATAGCCGACTGACTTGGTCAGCTGTGGGATTGCGATTATCGCTGCTATCGAAATTACTGCACAAAAACCATAAATGTTAACTTTTACACCCACTTCAACTAGTTCCTGTTAACTCGAATGGTTATTTTAAATTTCTGATGCGCACTTTAAATTGGGGTACCTGACGTCAGTTAAATTCAAATTCAAACCACATTTTAAGTTTGATTTCGATTTCAGGTATAAATGTTTTTGAAATACTCTAATATCTAGATGTTCTCAAGCAATCAATTCGATGTAGAAATATGTAGGTAATGCGAAAGCTGCTGAGGCGCTACTGTTAAATAACATTACAGTAAAATGTAAAACTTTGTTGCTGTTTCAAGTTGTGTCAGACAGACGCCAGCTGTCACGTTTTAGTTGTGCTAAAATTGTTTTTGTTTACAATCCTGTTTCGCTACATTTAAATTGTTACCCACTCTGCAAAAATACATTAAAAAACTGCAAAAAATGGATGTAATCGATGCTGATATTATATAATAATCTATGCTTACAACACACTAACTAACGACTAACAATTACTGAAAGTTCCTTGTGCACAACAAACAACACAACTAACGCTTCAGTTTGTTTACTTCTTGTTGAGGCAAGTTATTGTATGAACTTGAATTATTGTATATTGTATATTGTTAAAAATGCGTGCGTCATAATTGGTAAGGTAATTACGCCACCCACTTCCACACTATAATGCACTAAAATAGCACAAAGGTTGACTTCCCATCCCCTTGACCCTGGCTATTGATTTTGTTGTTGCACGTGATGCCAAAAGACGAAACTCAATAATAATTGTGTGTGTGTGTGTAAGTATATGTATGTGTGAGTGCAAGTGTTCGTATTAGAATTTTAACGGCCATTTTGGCTGTGGGACGCGACCTGGCGGCCTAGAAGCGAAATAAGCAGAGCTCATTGCTGCGTTGTAAGCCATTGGATAAGCATCAAAATTGTTTGTTTCAACTGTGTCATAGTGTATTACAAAATTATCCAAAATTTATTATTTTTCACATTTTTCGTTATTCTCAATTTCTCTTCAAGGTAAGCGCACAAAACTCATTTCACGGATCGTTCAATTATGCAAGACAACAACCATAAAATTGTCAAACGCGTTACCTTTGTGGTTAGTCAAAGATAAACGAATTTATATACGAGTACCTGATAAGAGAGTTAGTTAAGATATCAGTCCCTCCACACTTACTATTATATACAACTGCAAAGTCCGAATTCTGAGCTCCGAGCCATGTTGTACGCCTTTGGTCAGATGCCGTCAAAAGCGGCAAACCAGATTCAGAAAATGAATTTCACCGAGTTGCGAAACTTTGCCCGAGGCTCACTTATGATTAGTCATAACGATAATACCAGATTAATGATGAGTGCAGCTGTACAACAACGATACCAACAACAACTACATCAACAACAACGACATCAACGACGCGATCTACAATTGAAACAGGAACTGCTGTGAGTGCGAAAATATTCTATAATCTGCGTAGTCATCTGAGTTGTCTTCGATGATAACGCTGATAACGAGTATGAGTTTGAGTTCGAGTGCACGCCGTGTTCTTCTGACCGTTGTGTTGCCTTTGCCCAGTTCTCAATCAAATATACTATGAGCCGACGAGAGCGATGCGATAAGATATGCCCCACAATTATACACGAGTAGTGTGTGTTCCTATATCGCAAACTAGCCGACTACACTCATATACAATTCATTCAGCAAATTCGCCATATTGCGCTCTTCGTTTATAATTTGTATTTTGCACATCTTTTTCTCCATTGCAGTCGGCCGCGGGTTCAAAGTACCATATTATCAGTACGAGGCATTCAGACAGAGGCAATGTCAGTCACCATGTTCTATTCCATGTACGCGTATCTCTCGCATATTCCTCGCCTGCATGCGCTCGGAATCGCGATGTTCGCCTATGTCGTGTATTACCTCATCCAGGTGGTAAAGGTAAGTGGCAGTCTTGTTACGTAATTTCTATATCTAAATTGCATGTCACTATAACTACACAATTAACTACAACCATAGCGACCGATAATTGCGTGTGCTGATGGGCCATTCAAGCAGTATCTGATACGCAAGATGCCCACGCTGGAGAACAAATACTGGCCGACCTTCTGGTGTGTGGAGAGTCGTGCTCAGACCGTTCTTGCGAGCCTGCTGCGCTCCAAGAGTCTGCCGCGCGTCAACTACCGCAGGTAATAGCCTACATGTATAGCCTTTTCGGATCAATTCAAATTAGGTTCGCTCTTGATAGGCATGAAAAAGCTTAACGCGAAGTGCTTTTAAGTCTCCAAAGTTGATCTTGTGTCAATTTATTTAAATTCAAATTAGCATTCTATCTGCTGTGGCGTCAACCCCTTTTACTGAAATTTAACCTGCCCTAAAGCCTCTATAATAAAGTAATAATGCAGTCTTGAATGAAATTACTTTGAAAACATAACAACAAATAAAATTTTACCTGCCCTAAAGCCTCTATAATAAAGTAATGATGCAGTCTTGAATGAAATTACTTTGAAAACATAACAAATAAAAAATAGTTCTCTTTTTAAATGAGTAATAATTAAAGTTAAAATAGGAAACGAAATGTAATATTTCGCTGATGTATTTCATACGAAACAAACCAAAATATGTGACAATCTTTTTATTTCCACATCAAGAAATCAACATCACGTGTGGCTACATAACATTAATAAATAAATAAATGACAAGCCTCATTTGCGAAGTTGATAATGTGATTGACGCAATGCCGTGTGTAAAGTTAACCTAATTTCAATAATACGTATGAGCTAATTGATTATGAATATCTCCTAATAATGAATATACATAGTTTAAAATAAAATTCTTGCTTATTTTTGCTGCAATTGTCAATTAATAAATAAATTTCCGAGTATAAGAAACAATTAAATGTGATAAATATTCTGAATTCAAGTATCAATATAATTTACAATCTAAACAAACAACAAAACCTAAATCACACAACTTTTTACAGGATTTTTAAATAATTAAAAATGAAAGATGACAAAATCTAGTTCCTAAGTTTGCATGTAATTTTAATTGAAAGTTTTCTAAATGTAAACAAATAACAAAATTACCACAATTTATAGAGAAATTCTGAGCCTCAAGGATGGCGGCGAGGTTGCTCTGGACTGGATGGAAGAAGGCTGTGATGAGCGTGCTCCTTGTGTGCTGATATTGCCAGGACTGACGGGCGAGTCTCAGGCGGAGTACATCAAGTGCCTGGTCTTTGCTGCCCAACAGGCTGGCATGCGAGTGGTTGTCTTTAACAATCGCGGTCTGGGCGGCATCGAACTGAAGACGCCACGACTTTACTGCGCTGCCAACTGTGAGGATCTCTGTGAGGTTGTGCAACATGTGCGACGCACGCTGCCTGCACACTGCAAACTGGGCGCCACCGGGATCTCCATGGGTGGCCTCATACTCGGTAAAAGCATAAACAAAGACCATGTTGTTTATTGTAGTAACCACTTGCTTTGCTTTTTTTAGGTAACTATTTGGCACGCAAGAGTGACGAGGCGCGTATCAATCTTTCGGCTGCCAAGATTATATCGGTGCCATGGGATGTGCACAAAGGCAGCGACAGCATTGAGAAGCCGGTCATCAATAACTTGCTAGGACGTCATCTTGCAGGTAGCTTGTGCCGCACGCTGCGCAATCATTTGGAGGTCTACAGAGATATCTATCAGGACTCTGACATAGATATCCAACGCATACTCCGTGTAAGTAAATTGCAATTATTTGTGAGCACATTTCCATTAATAATAAACTTGGTATTCTTTAATTAGTGCAAGACGATCAAAGAGTTCGATCAGCTGTTTACGGCCAAGCAATTTGGATATGCCCACGTTAATGATTATTATACGGATGCCACCTTGCACAATAAGCTGGATCACATTTCGGTGCCATTGCTCTGTCTGAGCGCTGCAGATGATCCTTTCCAACCACTGGATGCCATACCCATCAAGGCGGCCAATCAATGCACCCATGTGGCAATTATAATTACAGCCCGCGGCGGGCATATCGGTTTCCTTGAGGGCTGGTGGCCATCAACCAAAGATCAGTACATGTGCCGGCTATTCACGGAGTACTTCACCAAGGCGCTCATTGACGAGGACGGTGAATTTGAGAGAGCCTCCAATAAAATGCACGAGCATTTTCTAGCCAAGCGCACCGTTGAGCTGGGCTCGGATACCAATGTGCCACCACCACTTCTGTTGGCAGACAAACCGGTCGAACAGCTGGTCGAGCACAAGGTGAAGCTGATGTAGATTGGCATAGGTCAATTAAAAAGCTATTAACTAGATATATATATATAGAAAATATCCGCGCGTACGTATTCCGATTGCCACTACTAGAGTTTAGCTGGAGACTTGTGATACTAAGAATTGAAGAAGAACAATGCAAAAGGAGGGTTTTCTTGAACTTGTACTTGAAAATTAAATTATTAGATTTTGAACATTTCGACAGCCGTTAGAAACTATACCAAAATTATCGCTAGAGCAAATATTAGTCACATATCAAATTGGAACAGTGAACCAAAAGCTTTATAATTAATAATAATAAAAATGATAATATTTATATTTTAGTAGATTAACGCATAATCGCAACGAAGAGTAATAACTATGACACAGAACAATAATCTTACTCATATTCTATTTTTTTAAAATTCAATATATATATATTTAATTAATAATAATAATAAAAAAATACAACGCTTAACAAATCAAATACACGGCATAATAGTGCTCTTCTAGTTTCAAACCAAAGTGTATGCGCGTATTCGGCAATATCTCCCAATTGTAAAAAGAGCGAGCGGGTTAAAAACCATTTACAGCTAAACACGTACGTATGTACTATATAGTATATATATAAAAAGAGAGTTATGGTTTATTGGGGCGTTGAATCTGCCTAAATGGGCTTGTAGAGCAGCGTTGTGACATATTTCTTGCGATAACGATGTGTGGCACTGAGCACCATGACACCGTCTTTGATGGAGAGCGCATACAAGTGGTTCAGCATGACATGATTCGGTTCAGGCAACAATGTTGGCTCACACTGCAATAAAGAAATGGGCGATTAGCAGACGTGACTTGGGTTAAATACAACTTGCTTACCGAGAGCGGCGTATCTTTGTTGAGTATGACCTGGAGCAGATGTGGCGGCAGCACTGGCGGTCCCGATACCTTCTCCCATGGCTTCACCTGCGGCACCTCCTGCGAGTACTCGCGTTCGGCATAGTTGGGCACGTTCTCGCTATCCTTGGCCAGCGCTTGGAACACCTCAAAGTCAGAAGCACGAACCGACACCAAATTGTTCTTATCTCCCTCGTCGTTCTCGACGCTTTTCTACAACAACAACAAACAAAAGCGGGCAATAAACTTGTAATTAGAACGCTCAGCAATTACAGCAGTTTCGGGTGCTCAATGCTCGAGGCATTGCCAACCCAACTGAAATCCAAAACTGATGTGTCGCCGCCTCTCAACTTTGTTTACAGTCCAACGGCAGCGTTGATTACACAACACACACAAATAGTGGAAAAATAGTCAACTGCGTCATCAATTGTAAACATTGCTCGCGTATCGATTTTCCACTCGAGATGCAAACTCACCAATTTGGGATCGTGCTTCCACTCGCCATCCACACAGAACTTGTACTGATGATCACCCTCGGGCAGGTCAATAATGGTCACAAAGTTGCCATGACTGCGCACCATGGGGATGGGTTTCCACTTGGAAAATGTGCCCGAAATGGTCACGTTCTTGCCCCCATAATCCCAGCGCAACACTGTCGGCAACGCTGTCTTCTTTAACTCGGCATCGGGGTCGCCCAGGGCGAGCGATCCTGTTGCCTGCGCCAGTTCGTCGTCGTTGTTCTCCTCCATCAGTGTGTTGATGTCTCGCTCAGCTGTTGCTGCTGCTTGAGTTGTTGTTGACGAATCGTTATCAAGCAGTGAAGTGCGCTTAGCTCTCGTATAATAGGGGTCTTCGTCTTCTTGCGACGAACCCTCGGCTAAGACTGCCGTATGTTTTTTATCGAATGAGAAAGCTTGCCCGCCGCCTGCTCCAATGCCGCCCAAAGCTGCTGCGCCCGCGCCTCCGCCCCCGTTGCCCCCTCCTCCCGCACCACCACTTGTCACTGAGTCGCGAAAATGGGCGGGTGAACTCGGCGTTGAGAGGTCGGTTGACTTGTGACGCTCTCGATGCATATGCACAGTAGAGCTGCCCGCGTTTCCCATATTGCACTCTCTTTTGCTCGCTCGCTCTCTTTTTGTTGCTTTTCGCTGTTCGTTTGGAGGTTACTTAAAGCATTTAAAATTGCTGGTCGGAGACGATTATTGTTTTTGGCACTTTGTTTTTCTTCACCTTCGTTATTTTGTTGTTTTCAATGTTCTTTCGTTTCGTTTCCGCGTTCGTTTAAAAGACGTCGTTGTGGATAATATTTGGCATTTAAGTTTTGATACTTTTGTATTATTTAATAGTTTGTTTTCGTCGTAAAATGGCTAATTATAATTACAACTACATCTATGTGTGCACATATGTATGCCATTTATGTCCGTATATATGTATGTAACTGTGTATTCGCAGTTCCAATCGGAGTACTGATTCATTTGACGAGAACTTTGCAGCATTGCAATCAAAATTGTTATCGACCAGGGCGGCACAAACTACAGATTTATAAGTTATTCGTTATATCAGTTAAACAAATCTTATGCAAGCAGCGCTCCTAAACCGATATAATTAATAGCGAATAATTATACTTTAAGCAAACTTTCCCTTAAATGAAATTCGTAAACTCAAGCAAGTTCACTCTCGTGATCCGGTTCCTCTGAGTTAATGTTTGTGTGTCGCCTGCAACCCTGCGCAGATATGCAAGGTTTATATGTGAAAAATTAGAGGCAAGCACATAGTACGTTAATTAAGCATCACTGCATACATAATAATGGCCGAATTGGTGAAAGACTGGCTGGCGGACTATCAGCGCGCTCGCCGCCAGCCAGCCGACTCCGAGGCATTCGTGGTGGAGCATGAAACGGATCCCGAAATCGCCGAGGCCATCTTCACAATATTCAACGAACGGCAACGCAACGAGGATCTGGTCCACGATATCTGCCAACAGCTCTTGGCCTTTTATCGCGCCCCTGAAGTGCCGCTCCACAAATTCCCATTGCAGTTTATACCCGTCTTGATATACACGTACCTGCATGCGGTGGCCGCGGGCGACAAGAAGGCGTCCCGGGGCGTGGAGACATTGTTGATTTGCATTTACAATGGTGAGGTGTCCACCGACGATGGCGGCCAGAAGGTGGTCGCCTTTCGCATGCCCATTCTGGCACAGGCGTCAGTGTATCACGAGGTAAAGAACCTGCCGATGACCGATCTGAGGCGCTGGGAGGAGAACTGCAATCGTGAGGTGAAATGGGGGCCACATCTGCGCATCGAGTCGATCAATGCCCAGAACCGAATGCGCATCATGACGGCGCTGCTCTTCTGCTACAATCAGCAGGTGAGCCTCACCCAGAAGTCGTCACTGCTGCATCTGTGCCGCGTGACATCGCAGCTGGTCAATCAGGGCTTCACCACCAAATCCGGTCATGGTCATCGCATGAGCTACGGGTAAGCAAATAAAGGTGGTTACAAAAGGAAATGCATAACGCCATTTCATTGCCACGTTTCTGGTCAATTACATGACTCACCAAACCAATTGAAATCATGCTAATTGCCTATTGTATTTCAGTTGGCTGCTGGAAAATATTGCTTAATATTCAATAATTGCTTTTGCAGGTCGGATCCCGCTACAGGTGCTACGTTTCCCAAGCCTTCCTCGCCGCGAATACCGCTCTCCGCCTCCTTCCTCATCGAACTGGTGCACGCTATATACTATGCCATGTTTAATGGCTATGGCACCGTTGCCATACAGACCTTGGAGGACATTCACAATCGTGCCAGCTATGAGATGTACACGGAATTGATACTGGTTACGAATGCAGTGCGTAATTCGCTGCATGCCAACCCATCAGGGCAGCCCAACGATGGGCCCATGGGTCTCAGTGTGGCGCTGACGCCAGCCACAAATACGGTGACAACATCCGTCTCAAAGTCAATGATCACAAACGCATCATTCCGAACGAAAAAACTGCCCGACGACATACCCATTCAAGTACAGGATCTCACAATGCCACAGGCGCCGCAGCAGCTGGCTAGTGTGACGGAGGAGACGGAGCCGGGTGCCAAGGAGTCGCCATCGACCAAGGAGAGCAGCGGCACACGCACTTCGATCATCAGGCCGAGCATGGAGGGCATTAAGGCGCAGGCACACAAAGCGCTCATTGCGGGCTTCAAGAAGTCCAAGGATAAGGAGAAGGAAAAGGACAAGGACAAGGAGCCACCGAAACCACCGCAACGCAAGTTTGACAAGCACACACAGAGGAACTCGTTGCTACAGCTGCAGTCGCAAACAACAGATGATTACGAGAAGAGTCCGCTGACGGTGAGCAAGTCAAAGACATACGATGCCGTAGGGGACCCGCAACCCACCGACATGCTACCGATGCAGACGCTCTCGCTGATCAACGAGAATGGCAGCAACAGCTTCAGCATTGACAGTGATATCAACGATGGCATTGCCGTCCTGGCCGGCCAGGGCAGCGGCGTTCCAGCCAGCACCATGGCCTCGATGAACAGCAACACCACGTCCATCACCAGCAGCGATTTGTTGACAAAAAGTTTTGATTCCAGCATCGAGATGACACCGATGGTGGTCGGTCACAGCAATAGCAATGGCGGCAAACTGGCCGAGCACGGTCTGGAATAGTGCGTGCCGTGCCGTGCATCCATTCCCCGAGTTCGATAACAAACCAAGTAGCCAAAATATATTTATTATGTATATCATTACTACTACTATATATATTACTATTCGCACGTTACCTTTTGGGTATTAACTGACGAACAAAACAAGAACGGAGACGGTAGTTTGCCCAGGGCTATGTTGGGGCGTTATGAACTGTAAATGTATCGGAGAGTAATATACTTAAAGTGTTTGAATTTGTTAAAGTTTATATTGTCACTCTTAGTTGTTCGTGTGTGGCGCGTACGCATTGTATTATTGTATTGTATTCTAATTGTTGGTAAAATGTACATTACTAATTATGTAATTTTCGTTTAGGTTTAAGCGTTCAAAGTCTTACACACACACACACACACACTCACATTAACAAACATATAACAATAATTATATAGCCAAGTAACCAGCTGTGCAGCTCATAACTTTAATGAAAGTTTACTAATTCCAAAAATGCTAGGCGAATGGCATTTCCTCGAAGAATTTAAGCGTGCAATTGTCTGTTGCAATGAATGTAATCCTTGCAGATCCGGCAATAATGTATATTCCGTAACCCGGATCCTGCTACAAGACATACCATAACCCGTATATACAAAAAATACATATTGAATAACATATACAATACATACAAAATATTTATTGAACGTTGACTTGCAACCAATGTTAATATTGATTTAAACTAAACAAATATATATACCTAAATGAAAGGGAACTAACTGACAATTCGCTTTCTGAATTTGCCCTGCAGAAAAATGCGTGGCACATCGATTCCCTCCTTTAAATTTAAGGTGCGCCGATGCACATAGTTATTACTGACCACCTCGAAACCGCTGTCGATGAAGAGCTGTGCCAATTCCTGCTCTGCGAAGTAGTAACTGCGAGTGCCGTCCTGCCGCATGTAGAGATTCTCGGCGATCTTGTGGCCCGGCTTGAAGCGCAGTTGCGCCATGTCGTAGAGGCCGTAATCTCTGAACAACACCAATCCGCCCGGCTTGAGCAGCTTCCAGAGGTTCTCAATTACCGCTCTGAATTTATCTGGATGGATGGCGGAGAGCACAAAGATCATGGTGCACACATCCAAGCTGTCTGCGACAATGTGTTCGTGAACCTGTTGCGTTGTAATGTCGCATTGAAAGGCTGTTATATGCTGGGGATCGTACAGAGCATTGGAGCGCACAAAGTCGACGGCACGTGGCGAAAAGTCACAAGCATAGAAATAAAATCCGGTCTTTGTTTGCTCCCTCGTCTGTTCATCTAGCAATGGAAATACTAGATTTCCAACACCGCATCCTACTTCCAAGAGCGAACGCTTTTCAGTTGCTGTGTTCGCCTGCTCCGCCAGCAATTCCTGGAACTCTCTCGTCGTCCAGTGGCGATCTTTGAAGAAGCGCGTCTCATTGCGCTTGTAGAATAAGTCCCAGTGTCGTTGTGCATCAATCTCCAATTTGTTTGCCTTAAACTCGGGTACCATGCGCTTGTTCTGCTCCTCCAGCTGTTCTATTTCGCAAGCACTCAGCTCTTTCGTTTGATTTGTAATTATATCAGCTTCCATTTCATTTAGGTTTAAAATAATACGATTGGTTTAAAAGTTGAGACCAAAAAAACAGCGTGTCAAAACACAATTGCGATAATCGAAGCATTGTGTTTACGTCACAATTTTATATTTTAGAGCTATTTTTACGTATTTCATGCGTTGCGGGCTGAGTTGGTAAAGCTCAGTGGCGATTACCATTATCCAATAACAAACAATATCCATGTTTTGTTTAATGCAAACTTCAGGTTAAAGAGAAAATTAATTATGTGACACGCTATCTTGTCAATTTTTTTCTCTATGCTTTGCAAAATCGATTTATCGCAACTCAAAGCAACCATGTGTTCGGTGTTTATCGAAATATGTAAATCGAAATTTGTGGCTCTTATCGATATTCACCTCGATTTCAAATTCAATGGGCGGTTTGATTAGTAAAACACAAAAAATTTAATGTAATTACAGTTAAACGAATGATTTATTTATTGGGATGGCGAATTCTTTACATTATTATTAACTAAAATCTCGAATTATACATATGTATGTATTATTAAGAAGATAACAAGTAACAAAAGTGAAACTACAGCAGTAGTGTCGATTTCAACGGTCTTTGACGACCGTTGCAGAAGATCAACGACCTTATCTGCCCATTATGGTGGGCTCATCAGCCATGGCAACTTCATCATTGGGTGCTTTGGCACCCTTCTTCTTACCCGAATACCACAGGAACATTACACCGCACAGAATATTAACTACAAATGTGAACCACGCCAGGTAAACGCCGTAACCATAACTAAAAAAGTGGCTTGATCAGTTTCAAAAAATTTCAATAGTGGAAATGTACTTACGTCAATCTCGCACCATCCGGATATGCGTAGAACAAATGGTCTTTGGTGTAGTCGATGGAGGAGAACAGCACTTGCAACACCACCAGAGCTGTGGATGCAGCCACCAAGTGGATGCCGCCAGCCAGACGCTTGAACATATAGCGTGGATTCATGAACGTATAAAAGGAGAACACAGCTCCCAGGCTCATGACGAATAGCGTGATGCAGGCAAAAGATGCCTGCGTCCGTATGTAATCTGAAATGGGGTACCACACCACTACCAATAAAAAACTGCATCAACCCAGCGAGCCAGCCAAGAAATACTTACCCATTAGTTCATCATCGAAACCAGGCTCACTGCGCAGCGTGTTGGAGTTGGGGAACATGTCGATGTACTTGCAACGCGCTATTTGAAAATTTGAATAATAATAATTAAAAGAGTATTTTGAAATAAAAATTTTAATTCGGAATCATAAAATAAGATTTACTCTTCATTTAATGATGTAAATGACTAATAGCTGCTCTGTAAATCACTTACGGTAGGGTATATAGCTGTAGAAGTTGGTTTGGCCGCCCCTCTTGGGCGGCAGCGGTGGCACTAGTATCAATATGACACGCTCCTCGTTGAGCACATAGGCGGGAATGCCAATGTCCCGAATGTAGGTGCCTAGCAGGCGCACCACCAGCGGATAATCCGTCCAGTTGCTGAATATTGAGAGCTGCGCAATCTCTGGTATCACATAGTAGGACCAGGTGTTGTTATACTTCACACGCTGCAGCGCTGATCCAAATGTTTCCCGTTTAATTATGCCTTTAACGTCGAGGGGATCGATGGGTATGGGTTTGTTGGCTGTGGCATTCAATTCATGCTGACCCGCCTCGGTGGACATGACGAGTTTGTGAAAGGCTGTGCGAAATGTTTGGAACTCCTCCTCCTCACCGCGTGCCCAGTGGGCAAACATGTGACGTCGCGCGGCCTCCGTAAAATTCTCCGATGCATCTAGTTTCTCGGCAGCGAAATTTCTGATAAAATCCATTTGGGAGAGATTACGTTTTGCATCGTTGATATATGATTGCGAGGTATACGACATGGAGCTAAAGTTGCGCACCACCTGAGCATTGCTCACGGCATTCGGAACGATCGTATTGCGACAATGACGCCACAGGCCCGAGTGTGAGGACATAAAAAAGCGTCTCGATTCCGGTATGAAGATGCCTGAAATGATAAAATGAGTGTGATTAACTTTAATTGATTGGCTGGATTGTTATTGACGCACCTGCTCCGCCTGATATGATAATCCAGTGATCTGTTGAAATGGCCACAATCCAAATGATGAGCGAGAGGACCGTCAACAGGCTGCAGCCGAGGAGGACACGACGCTGAAACATGTATGCTTCCATGAGCGGTCGTCTGGCCTCATCTCGGCCAATGGTCGAGGTGGAAACGTCGCGTATCATTTTTCATCCACCTTCCACAACTTCTTACGGGCTTAATGGTTGTGTTGCCGACTGTTTGCGGTCTCCGGACGATACCAATGGGAAATCCACACGCACATGGGACAGGGCACGTTCCTGTTGAACGCATGCATGCATGAAAGCGAGACGTCACAATGTTAGTTAGTAAAATAAAACAAATGAAGCACATTAAGTATACGTATTGCTGTCGCTAAGCAAATGAAGTCACATTGCGTATACGCATTGTTGTACAACGAACACCGCAAATTTCTGCTGCTCGTGCTCGCGTGTGCTCTCTCACATCGTCATAATTATAATTCAGCAGGTGTTTTGGCGGAATTTACGCGATTTTCATTTAGATTTTCTCGGTTTTTTTGCTCCGACGGATTCTCGCTGTGAACTATTTTTAGTTCGCAGGCTCAATATTTAAAACATCATATTTTATGCACATTTCGTCTGGCACTGGCCATTAATTATGCTGCTTTTGGAGAATTTATTTATTTACATGTTTTCTTTGGCGTTGACGGTTTGGCAACGAAAACGATTTGAAAACCGTCCTTTGGTCGTTTCACATTTTTGTTTTCACTATGACAGAAATTAAGCAAATTAGTGAAGACATTCAGAAAAACCAAAAAACAACAAAATGAAAAATGAGAAGAAATAATGCGAATTCTTTGAAATAATTTCCATTCTATTTATTATTTTCTTAAATTTGAATTTTTTTTTTTTGTTTGCAGATATTTGGCGAGAATTAGGTGCGCCAGCGTAGGAGTAATCGGGGATGCGGGGGGAGCTGTCGTGTGCGTGTGAAAGTGCCATACAGCGGTAAAGGAAGGCATGTGTACATAACGTGCACATAGTCAGGTTTTTCCTTTTTTTTTATAATATGTAGATTCTTAAATTGCTTTGTTTCCCCATTAAGATAATAAAATATATGTGGGTACGAGTATATATGCATATAGAATAAAGATCTGGCATGAATGTACATAATAAAATGTGAAATGCGCAGCATTTCACAGCCAAAAGATGTCATTTAAAACATGGGGAAAACCCCCCTCACAATTTGCATTAATAATGGCCATTAGCAGAAAGTTATGATCCCATTTGTATTTGGTTTTAATGGTTCAATTAATTTGAACACCATCTCGCTTCTTTGACTGAATTTCACACTGATGTATGCATACATGACTCGATGTTGCATGCAACACTTTCTGTGGGGATCCAAGATCGCTTCCGTAATTTATTTTTAAACAAACTGCAGTGGCAGTTGCAGTTGCTTGGAGTTGCATTTACGTCATTCGGCTGAAGTGCGTCATTTGCCACATTTAAATAGGCAACGAGATCTCACTCTTTCTTTTTGTGGCAGAGTTCTGTGCACGTGTATATGTCGAGATTACACCCACGAGAGCTACAGATTCCTATACCCGGTACCCTTAAAGTACAGGGGCTTAAGATCTAAGTGCTAATGTAATAGGCAGAAGGATGGGTATACAATTTATAGTATACAAATTCAACTTAGATAGTTCGATCCATCGTCTATATGACCACTTAGATCTGATGAGCTATTAGATCTGATGAATAAGACTGCTACAATTTTTGCATTCCTCAAATGGGAAAAAAAAAAGCAAACAAAATACAAAGCTATTGTCTACCAAATACTATCTCACAGCTATATTATCGTTATCCTATACAATATAGTTGTATATCCATGCAGATATTATCAGGTATCTCGCAGTCGAATATAATTGAGAATAGCTTTTTTACTTGTTTTTTCGTGGTTTATTTTCTCGTTTATTTTATTTTGTTCGGTACCAAAATTTTACTTTACGCGTTTCGCGCGCTCGCCATTTGTTTTAAACAAATTTGTCTTAACATTTTCGTATTTTTAGACAAAATGTACAGTTAAACGACTAAATACATTCTCAGCGTAATGTATTGTATGTGCATATATATCTTCGACCTGGCGGCTTGACTGACTGCCTGACAAAACCGCCGAAATGCTAATTTTTCACATCTCATTGTCTTCTCGCTTAGGGGAGCTCCTCACATATTGACACTTTTGACATGGTAATTTTTTATTTATTTATTTATAGGATTTGTTATGTTTCAATTGAATATCTTGAACACACACACACGTAGTCTAGAGCGAAAATAAAATAAATCGTATGCAAAAAGATTGTGGTCAAGATTCATTCATTGCAATTGTCGCCATTGCGCACCTTATTGCATTTTATTTTTATTTCAGTTAACAACACTTTGTATGAATCAAGGTCCCTCAGCGTTGCATTAAATTTGAATTTGAATTACGATTTTGAATGCAACGCGTCTCGTAAATCGCCAGATTGTGTTCCTAACTGTCAGTCCCGAGAGTGTTTATAAATTATATTTATTATATAAGTGCACACGAACATAAACCGAAGAATGCGTTAGAATAATGACTGCAACATTGTTTACCATTAAAGAGCTTCCGATCTTGCACAAAAGTTATAGTTTACGGTCGATCGATTTGCTGGATTTTGATTTGTTTAGCTTATCGATGGGTAGCCGTAGCTAAGGCGCGCACGGTTTGAAAATAAATTGTTGGCTAGTTTCTCAACTAAAAACCAATGCGATAACAAATAAATAAATATACTATATACGAATACTAGAGCTAAACGAAGACGTTTAAAAATATAAAAGCAACGACAACGGCGGAGGCGGCGGGCACGTATACGGACTTTCCACAATACAAATCAAAATGCGCACACAGAAGAAGACACGACGAACGTTGGGAGAGATTTGGCGATCGCCGCAAACACGGCCGCTGACTGCTGCTGGCTAATGCAGAGCACAAGCACAGACTGACTGACTGCTACTAGCAACAAGCAACAAGCAGAAACAACGGCAGCAGCAGCGCCAGGCAGCGCCAGTGGTTGCCCTGGTCGCGACGGCGTCGATGGTGGGAGCACGATAAAACAAAAGGCATGAGCAGCCAAGGAGCAGCAACAAGCAACCCCTCAGTCCCGCCGTCCCTCGTATTCTATTGTTGCTTGGCCGGCGGCGCTGATTTGCGAGCGTAAAAAGGCCCCGCAACATAAACATAATTGCGGCGTTGGCGGCGCGCGTTCTACATACAAGAATATTAAATATACCATTTCGGGGTGGCACAGACGCAGGCTTGGTACGGCATAGAGGGGGTTTTGTCATTACGGCACATGTGTGTGTTGGTGTGTGGCATGCGTATATAAATAAATGTACACGGCGTCGCGACAGAAAGCGGTGCATGCCACCTGCAGAAGGCATTGGTAATGGGCCAAGCCCAAAGCAGCAGAACAGCATATCCCAAATCCCGACGCCTGAACTCTGTGTTTGCATTGTCGTGAATCTTTGCGTCATCGTTTTTTAATTGCGCCATAAAAACTTTGGCCGGCCAGTGGCAGTGGCAGAGCGTTGAAGCAATGTGTGTGCGTTTGTGTGCTTAAATTTAGAAATTGATGAATTTAGGCATCTCTCTTTTTAATGATACAGAGCCATGGGCAGCTATTTATATACATACTCTTTATTCGTACTCATACGCATACTATATACTATGGCAGCCTGCTGCTGCTTGCCAGCCGCATGCCAGCGCTCATCATCAGGCACGTCGTCGCCGCCTCCTCGCCCGCTTATGCCATGGGAGCGTTTTGGGCCAAAATGCTATTAAACGTTGACAACGAGTTTATGAATGCTGTTAGATCTTTTTGGCATACCATTAGCGCATCATTCAAACAAACGGGGCGCGCCACACGGATGACGTCGTGCGGGTCTGCAGCTAAACCACTTGTTAGTGCTTATTTGGCAAATGAACAGCGCTCCTCAGTGTGAATGGTGGATCTGCGTATATGCTGTCTACTGCTGTCTGTCTGTGATGCGCAATGCGCCCATATCCAGATTCAATTCGCTTAGTATATCGTTGGGAGCAGTGCCTTGCATCGTCAGACCGGCAATGATCTGTTGCGCTTCCGGGCAATTCACACATGCATTTCGTATGGCCAGAATGCTCCACTCGCGCATCACTGCAGAACGCAAAATAAAGTAAGTGTTCAGTCAATTTGAAAATGCAATTAATACTTACAAGGATTTCGAGCATCCATCACAGTGCAATCGAGCAGTGCGGGCAACAGTTGTGTGTCCACGGCGTAACCTCTGTTCGCCGCATTCTCATACAACAAATTGGCAGTACAACGCACCAGCAGCGTCTTTAGCTCAAAGGAAACCTTTGATTCATAGTCTGCATCAATGTTCGATGTGAGTGCCACTTCCTCCAGCTTGGTCATCGGTTTATCCAAGCTGCCAACGCCGTTGGGCTCTTTGCCAGCAGCAACCACGCATCGCAGCAAGCTGCTCACATTAATAAACAACGACTGATCGTCCGCATAGATTTTGGCATACTTCTCAGAGCCACTGGCACTCGCAATGATGCGCAGCAGGGTGTGCACCTCACGGGGATGCAGTTCGTGGCGCAGTTTCATGGTCTCACGCAATATGCAATCTGATTTAATTCGGAATTCCTTGGCCACGTACTGCAGCAACATATTGTGTAGCAGACCATTCGGGCTGTTCTCTCGCAGATAGTGCGTGACATAGTCTAAAAACGCGATGCGCTCCTCGACAGTCGCCAGTCGCTGGTAGCATTGCACACAGCTGCGTCCATGCTGGACAATGTAGTGCTCCAGCAAAAAGTGCAGATACTCGAAATTGTAATTCGATTCCGTCTCGTTGATTGCCTGCCACAGGCGCACACATGTTTGGAACAACACCTGGTCGCCGACCACGTGCGCACCAAGCCCCAAATAGATGTTGTACATGATCATCAGCAGAATATTATTAGAGCTGCCCAATGGCGTCGCATAGGCTTGTTCCGAAATCTGGGCGCCATGTGTTTGCCACGTCGCTTCCTGTGTGCTTTTATTGTTTACCACGCTGTTGGCCAACACCTGAAGCGTCACATTGTGCAGCGTTGGCTGTTCTGCTCTCACTGTTGGATTAAACACAACCGACTGCACAAATTGTGCAAATTCAGCGTTATTGGCCAACGTCTCCTGACTAGCACTACTTTGTGTGAGTAGTAAGCGAATGCGCTTTAGCAGCGCTGTAAGTTCCGGCTCATTTTCTACCACGTTCAGACTCGCAATTTGTTGTAGAATTTCGTTGGTTTCGTTGTGCTGCTAAAACCAATGGATTAACTCTAGAAATAAAACAAAAATAAACAATATTTACCGGCGCCGCATGCTCCATGTTTTGATTTATCGTGACTAAGTGATCGTCATCGATTTGATTTATCGAAACGTTACGTACAGTATAGTGGTACTCCCTATTTAAATGTTTATCTTTTACTAAGCTCTAAACAATTTCAAGATGCCGTCAAGGGAAAATATTCTACAGGATTTCTTGATAATTAGATAAAAACACTAACAAAATAACTCAAAAAAATACATCCTGTTTCGATTGTTATCCCTTATCTAATAGAGTGTAACCAGCTAGTTTTCTGACAATAGCATATTTTTTGGTATATTTCGTTTAAAAGTATATTTTTAAATACACCTTGCGGTCACGCTTGCTTTGGGTTTTGTCAAAAACAAAAACATTACAGATTTTATGCAAAATTCTTGATTTCCGAATTATTATGCTTGTTAATCGCGCGCTATGTCGAAGCTGGCTATCTCAGGTGACGTAAGTAAGCATGCAGCAAGCCGGCCGGCGCAAAACCACATCTAATGAAATGCGATTGGGATACCACAGTTACAGATTTCACACAAATATTGCATCGCGTAGTCAGGCATTCCGACACATCCAGCCCAGTCAGCAGAGATTTTGGCAGCCGCCAGTTCGACATTTCCATGCACACAGGCCGCGCAGCAGCAACATAAAGCCCAATGTGGCTGAACCGGCAGCAGAAGGTAGCTCGGTGCCAGTCAACAATGTTATCAGAGCGGTGGCGTTCACAGGAGCAGTAAGTAATCTTCTCTTGCTTTCGCTACGTATTTCATTGTTTGTATTGCAGTTTAGCGTGGGATGTTTTGCTGGAGCCACAATAATGGAGTACGAGAATACGCGTAGCATGATCATTTCGAAAGCAAAGCAGGCACGTTTTGGTTGGTTTCAAAATCGATCTATTGCAGACCGCGACACTTGGTGGCAGCTAAAGCAAGATGTGCGACGTTTCTGGGATTCACTCTCGCCTGGCGATAAGACATTTGCCCCAATCCTCGTGTGCAACTTGCTGGCATTCGGTCTGTGGCGTATTCCAGCAATGCGCACAACAATGCTTAATTATTTCACATCAAATCCGGCGGCGCGTAAGTTTTATTTATTCAGATTTAATCAGATGACTTGACTTTTATTCCTGTTGTAGGAATCGTTTGCTGGCCCATGTTCCTGTCGACGTTCAGTCACTACTCAGTTATGCACATATTTGCCAATATGTATGTGCTGCACAGCTTCTCCAATGCAGCCGTTCTGTCCATGGGCAAGGAGCAATTCATGGCTGTCTATTTGAGTGCCGGTGTCTTCTCCAGCTTAATGAGCATACTCTACAAGGCGGGCACAAAGCAACCAGGCATGTCCTTGGGTGCGGTACGTTCATCTCCGAGTATACTCCCTCATTTATAGGATCTAATTGGTATTCTCTACAGTCGGGAGCCATCATGACGGTGTTAGCATACGTGTGTGCGCAGTATCCGGAAACACAGCTGAGTATTTTGTTCCTGCCTACAGTTACATTCTCTGCCGGCGCAGCTATTAAAGTCATCATGGGCATTGACTTTGCCGGCTGTGTAATGGGCTGGAAGTTCTTCGATCACGCAGCGCATTTAGGCGGTGCCATGTTTGGCATGTAAGTAAATAGTTTCGGCTAATTGTAAATTGATTATATACATTTTGTTTTACGATTTATTGCAGTTTCTGGGCCCACTATGGATCGCAATTGTGGGCGAAACGCATCAGTCTTTTGAATTATTACCATGAGCTCCGCAGAACGAAACAAAAGTAAAGCAAAGTGACAATATAGTTTTTACAACAATTTCGTGAAATATGATTTTCTTGCGAGTAACCACATTGCACTAGTGAATCTATTATATATTGTTGGGCCTTGGAGGCTCGTGTTATCATGGATTAGGTTCAATAAAGCGCCACAACTATAAATTATTAAATATTTACGCTTCTTTCTGCTGTTTAGCCGGTGGCTGCTCTGCCAGATTACGCTGTATCCGATGAACAATCTCTTTGCGACGCTGCCCAAATTTCTCTCTTAGTTCCTGGACTGTTTCCCTTTCGGGAGCATAGGAAATGTGTAATGTGCCGCCAAAGAATTGTTTAGCATCAAGTTGCTTTTTAGCTCGACGTGCCTGCTCAAGACGCTCGTAATGTACGGCAAACACATCTGTGAAGGCTTCCAATTCCACTGTAAGCAATAAGAATCCCTTGCAGACTGTCCGTTAAACGATTTCCATGGTTACTTACTCTTCTTAGCCAACTCGGAGGTGACACAAGTGCAAGACAGTATTCTGCCAAAAGACTGCAACCTGCTCTTAATGTTCGAATGCAGATTTACCTTGGGAACGCCAAAAACCAACATGTGTCGGGACTCACTAGCGACGCTATAGACCTGGAGACTATTTCCATTATTTGAATACAAGTTCAAGTTATTGCACACTTACTTTAACTGCTTTTAATTCACGGCCCTGTCTGTATTGCAATCTGGTTGTACAATACTCAAAGCGCTTGTGATGTTCAATGGGTTCCATATTTATAAGTCAGCAATATTTATCCGAAACGAAATTGTTGGTCTGGGATGAAACAAATTGTTGCTGCCTTTAAAATCGCAATTGTTTTTATGTGTGCTGGAAAGTGCAAGTATCAGATCGCTTTCCAACACTAATTTGTCAATCACTTGTGGCGTGCACACAGATGTTGTGTAAATGAGATGGCGGGAAAAAGAGATCTATGCGCCAGAAATACCCGCCTTGCATAAAAGGCCCAAATGCAGACAGATTTCATTCATTGACCCTTGAAAATTCGAAGCGTGCGGAAGTGCATTTAACGTGTTATTATTTCAACAAAGTGTGTAATATTTAAAAGTGCAACAATATGGCTCAATCTCAAATTGCCGGCAAAGAAAACATTACGGACAACATGGAAAAATTCTCGCTTAAGGTAAACGACACTTTCTGTACACACAAGCACATATTATATGCATACATGCAAAGAAGCTATATACAACGCGTGTGATATACTAAACGATACCGATCTGAAAGAAAAGAAGAATATATACAAAATACTTTGCACAATATCTTGCTTGAAATGCCCGTAATTACACGTTGATGGCATTTGCATCTTACGTTGATTTATTACAACCTTCATACTGAATTTTCTTTGCAGAGCCCCAGCAAGAAAATTTTGACAGAGAGCGCCAACAACGTGCGTAAAATGTCCATAACAAACGAAGACAAGGACAAGGAAACGAGCAAGAGCATTATGGAGAAGACTGCCGCTCCTTTTGATCCCAGCTTGGAGCCGTTGCTGCGTGAGAATCCCCGTCGCTTTGTCATTTTCCCCATTCAATACCATGACATCTGGCAAATGTACAAAAAGGTGAGACACATACATACATATATATATATATATACATATGTACGTATACATGTAAACAGTATGTAAGCAATGACTGAGTGAATTGGGCGGGAAATTTCTTGATAATGCGCGGCAAAACGGGTCACGTCGCAGACGTGTCAGATAGCATTAGTAATAATTGACCGAACTGAACAAACAAACTCACATTTAGGGGTGGGATTAGATTGCAGATATGGTGAAATTGCATTGCGATTTATTTTTTTTTTAACTTTTTTCTTTTATTTCTCTTGGCAGGCCGAAGCATCGTTCTGGACCGTGGAGGAAGTCGATCTGTCCAAGGACATGACTGACTGGGCCAGGCTCACGGATAATGAGCGTCACTTCATATCGCATGTGTTGGCCTTCTTCGCCGCCTCTGACGGCATTGTTAACGAGAATCTGGTCGAACGTTTTAGCCAGGAAGTGCAAATAACGGAGGCGCGTTGCTTTTATGGCTTCCAGATTGCCATGGAGAATGTGCACTCGGAAATGTACAGTGTGCTGATCGACACATACATTAGGGATCCACATCAGCGAGACTATCTCTTCAATGCAATTGAAACGATGCCGGCTGTGAAGCGCAAGGCAGACTGGGCCCTCTCTTGGATTTCATCGAAGGCGGCCAACTTTGGCGAACGTATTATTGCTTTCGCTGCCGTGGAAGGCATCTTCTTCAGTGGGAGCTTTGCCTCCATCTTCTGGCTGAAGAAGCGCGGTCTTATGCCCGGTCTGACGTTCTCCAATGAGCTGATCTCTCGTGACGAAGGTCTGCATTGTGACTTTGCAGTGCTCATGTTCCAGCATCTGGTGCAGCGTCCAACCCGCGAGCGCATCATTGAGATTGTATCGGATGCTGTGACCATTGAGCAGGAGTTCCTCACCGATGCCTTGCCTGTCAACTTGATTGGCATGAACTGTGCTCTGATGTCCGAGTATATTGAGTTCGTTGCCGATCGCCTGTTGGTTGAGCTGGGCGTTGGCAAGATTTACAACACCAAGAACCCATTTTCGTTCATGGAGATGATCTCTTTGGATGGCAAAACCAACTTCTTCGAGAAGAAAGTGGGTGAATATCAGCGCATGGGGGTTACATCAAATCGTTTGGACAATGTGTTTACACTAGATGCGGATTTTTAAATTGAATCTATTCGCTTTCCTCACAGCTGCTGGTTCCAGGTGTTATATTTAGATAGTTGCAACTACATTTAATTATCTCCTTAACTTTCTTTTAGCATGTAAGTTCTACACTTTTGACGTAATATCCCCTAATAATCATTGTCATTCCTATCACCAAAAACGTCGTCCAATCTTTTTATCACATCAGACATACTACTTGACTTTTGTAATATTCATAAGAGCATTTTATTTGTACCTATTCAATTATCATTGTACATAACATTTTAAATAAATTTTTTATTCTTATTATTTTTGTGTAATATATGTTTATATTAAAATGTATCTATTCGTATTACTATCAGTGTTGCCCACCTCTGGCCCTCCGTGGAAGTTAAAAAGAAATCCAGCAACTAACCAATTTTTTGTTATTTACAACCGATTCAACATTTGCTTTGTTTATGTTTTTTTAATGTTCTGGAAATTGTCCAATCAAAATGATTTATCGTTGGCAACATAGCACGTGCTTAAATATTTCTAGTAATTTTAAAAGCCAGATCCGTCGTGAAAATAGCTAAACTCGCAGCACTAATTACAACATAGCTAAGTGATGTTCTGTAGCCCTGAAGCAGTTCATTCGACTGCAGTGGAAATGCTTCGATTGTTATCGTTATCGAAATAACAAACAGCTGGTTCGTACACTTGAACTATAGTAAATGCTTGTGTGTTTGTGCTGTCGATTAATGTAAGCAATCTAACAATTCATTATCAAGATTCTATCAAAGAAATAATGTGTTTAATTGCCTTCCAATGTGTCAATTTATGCAATCACTTTAGTCACATGTTATTTCGTTGCCAGAATATTCTCAAATTGAACGTCTTGAAATAGCTAATGATCGTAAATTGGCTGAGAGAGACTTGTGGGTGCATGTAATAACGGAGAATCGAAAACAGCTGCCGCGGTCGCTTCGTGGCGGCTTCAATGGATGTAACAATGCCACACGGATCACATGATATTGTGGAGGAAGAGGACCAGTGCACCTTGCTTTTAAACTCCAGCAGCAGCACTCACGGTTCCGGCTCTGAAGATGATGCACAGCCCAAGCACAGGCCGCGCGCCTCAAGAAAGCTGCACCGGCGGCAGCGTTCGCGTTACCATTTGCCCAGAAGCATGCGGCGATATAGCTGTTTTACGTTCAGCGCCTTTGTTGTATTTTTAATGGTATACAATTACCTGCCGAGCATATACATGGACGTACAAAAGCGACACAGTGAGTAGACGTGGTTCGAATAAATATATATATATATATAATATCCCACAATATTTGCAGTGTCATTGTCGGACTGGTCGGCGAACACGTCTCTGGACATCAAGGACTATATTGCGCCACAGCAGGATACCGCACTTATTATGCCGCGGGGTTTCTGCAGCAACAAGACCTTTCTCATTATTGCCGTCTGCACGAATTTAAATAACTTCGTGGAACGCCAGACAATACGTGAAACATGGGGCAATACAACAGAATTTAACTATGCAGCATTTGGCAAGTTGCACAGCCATATGAAGGGTCGCTACCAGTCCGCAAAGGCAGACCGTCTGCGTCTTTATGCCGATTACCTAAGCGGCGAGGGTGACACCCTGACTGCCACAGTGCGTGTCATATTTATTGTTGGACGCAGCACGTATGAATCACATCTGGGCAACGAAACGCTTATACGTCTGAACAACGAAGCGGAAATGTACAACGATATCATACAGGATAATTTCATTGATACGTACAACAATCTAACAATTAAGTCCGTCATGGCACTGAAGCACATTAGCAGAAGTTGTGCCAAGACTTGCGCATACTTTCTCAAATGCGATGACGATACGTTTGTGAACGTGCCAAATCTTCTGCACTATTTGCTGGGCGGCACAGTGCCGCTGTACAACGATACTTTGGACTATTATGATCGCAGATCGTTTCTCGTCATGATGCCACATAATAGTCTGAATGCTACCACGGGCATAATGCGTGGCCATCAGTTCTGCAATGTGGTGCCAGTGAGCGAGGTGAGCAGCAAATGGTACATGCCCTATTACATGTACCAGGCAGACGCATATCCACAGTATCTATCGGGTGCTGGTTATCTGATGTCCATCGATGTGGTGGATCGTCTCTATGAGGCAGCATTGAATACATCGCTTCTCTACTTGGAGGATGTATATATTACCGGACTCTGTGCCGATCGCGCGAACATCAAGCGTCAACATCATTCACTATTTAGCTTTGCACAATCACAGCACCTGTGTGCTTTTAAGGGCACCATCACACAGCACCAAGTGAAGGAGGAGAACATGGTCGAGGCGTGGCGTTATGTATCCAATTATACTATTCAATGTCCGCCGCCGGGTAATTACTTAAACCACATGCGACTGCGTAATCGTAACAATTGTTAAAAGAAAATGAGCTGTGAATCTGCCTCCCTGTGTAACAAAGGCTGCTAAAATGTATACGTAGCACATATCTGAACGATATAAGTTTTAAGCTGCAGCTATTGCAATGTCAATGCACAAGTTTCGCACACACACTTACACTTAATTATTTTAACGTTTTGTTCCTATATCGAATTCAAGTAATGTCGTCGCTTTTTAATTTATTTTAATGAGGATTGTGGAAATCGCGCACTTGATAATCTAAGTCATTAATATTTTTAACGCAAAAAGAAAACCGTTTATGTATTAAAATTGCTCAATTTACATATCGACGCAGTGGAAGATACAAATTTTAATTTTGTGTTTTTGAAATTCATATTCTGTCCAATAATTTTATGTTCTACCCGTGTTTTCCACAATTCCTTTTTTCAAAGTACTCTAAGATGACTAAAATATCATTAAATCAAGATAAATCGCTTGATCTTGCCCCATTGGGTTACATTATACACTTTATACATATATATATGTCGAAACAAAAACAACACACATCAATGCTCTTAATTATCGTTAATTGTATTACACATATCTAAGTTAAATGTAGCAATTTACCACAAAACAAGACAAATACTAGTTGCAGTTGAGATTGGAAGCTTGAAGACATATACTTCCTTTAGAGCGTTAAAAAAATTGTTATCATATCGTGGGTAGTTTTTTTAAACGTAGCCGCTAAGCGTTTTGTTTATTTTGTTTACCATTTAACTACATATATAAATATATGTGTAAATATATGATGAATATAATCTCATTGCGCCAAGTATTTATTTTTTATAATTCAAAATAAATGAAATTATTATAATATCCTAGATATTATATTTACTGTAATAATGTCAGTAATGGGATTTATATGTACTTTGGGATTGTTTTTGGAAAACAAAAACAATATAATTGAAATGAAAATGCGGTGAGCCAATAAAAAATGGCTCGTCTTATGCCTAAGCGTAGCATATTTCATACAAGTTTTATCCTGTATGAATGCTGTCATTATCTTAGCATGTTTCTATAACTATAATAACAAATTACATTCGAGTTTAGCATAAGTATCGACTTCACTTAGAAAAGGTTTTAGCATTTGTAAACATAATTGAATTTAAGAGTACGATCAAACAGCTTCGACGCTAGCGTCTGACTGTGATATCTTACTGACATCACTGTCATTATCTGGTAATTTTCCTACTAAAAGATCGTCGACGGTTGTAGACAAAATATCCATGGGCTCCGCTTGTGTATTCTGATCGCTTGTGACATCTGTTGTTTCATTAAGTGATTTGGTTTCGGATTCAATATTCTCTATATCGGCAGAATTTTTATCGTTTTCATCTGCTTCTTGCGACGACAGAATGCCATCAGTCTTTTTACTGCGCTCATTGGCAGATGTAATAGTTGCTTCACCAACTTCTTTGTTTGTCGGTTCTTGGAAATCACTGTTGGGAGTCGCTGCATTGCCAAGTGTTTTCTCTTTATCCTGTTCTGTTTCAGCTTCCAAAGGCGTTTCATTTTCATAAGCGTCAGTTGTAATGCTTTCAGTTATTTTAATCGTTTCCTCACTGCCCTTTTCCTTTTCAGTAGGTTCTTTATGTTTGGTCACTTCACTGACCTTAAAATTGTTTTCAATTGTTACTTCTGTATTATCTTCTTCAGTTTCCGTGGTTTCAGTGTCTTCTTTATCTTTGGAAGATGTAGTTTCTTTAGTTTCTAAAGAATCAATATTATTTGAATTCTTGCTAAGGTCTGCATCAACTTCATTGTTTTTATCTGCTACAATTGTGGGGTCACCTGATGTGTCCATATCTTCATTATCATCTACATTTTTGTGACATTTCTCATTGACATCTTTAATGGTAATATCGCTCCCATCCTTTGATGGCTTCGGTTTGATACTATCTCCATTTTCCGACTGTGTCTCTCTGCCATCCTGGGACTTTTGGATTTCCTTAGCAATCCTATTTTGTTCTTCGATCCATTTGCGCGCAACTTCAAACTCATCTTCTGCCCGTCTTAATTTGACAGCAACTTTCATTTTGAGTTTGGCGTCATTCATTTTGATCTCCTCCATTCGCTGGCGCTCTAAATGAAGCAATGCTGGATTTGGTTTGTTGGTTGTCTTCTTGCGAGGTTGTTTTTTTTGTAATGTTCCACCGGGTGATGACTTAATTTTCACCTCAGATGTGCCTTCAGTTATGTCTACTTCCAGCAAGCTAGCCAATATAGATGAACTAAAGGCATTCACATCAATGTCTAGGATTGGATCAATGTTGGCGGTCATTTGGTCAGCTTTGTGTAAATCAGCTTCATGGGCTGTTGATTTAACTGAAGTGATTTTCAAGCCTTTTGACGGTGTTTGGACAGATGTTGATGGTCTCTCTTCCTCGTTGTCTGAATCGATAGTAATGGTGTCAGTTTTAGGCTCCACAATCTCTATTTCATTGTCCTCATCATCACTGGCTTGTTTCTCTGCAAGAATAAAATAGTTTTACATTAATAACTATTGATTTGATACAAAATATATATTTATAAATCTAAAACAATTTGTAAATGAAACATTTTTTGATTTTAAGTTTAAAAATCTTTTTAACTTTTAGCTATTCAGAGAGAGAATCTAAATTTGGTTTATTGGAGATTAGAATGTATTGAAGCATGGCATATATTAACTTATTCTACTCAATAATCTAATATTGGATGATTAAATGTTGAGAAATCTCATTTCCTCCAGCGGAAAATTAGTTCGTAGCTTTTGCAGTGTCTTTTCATTTGGCTTCGGCTGTCGTTCTAGCTCTCGGGAGTAGCACTCATAAGCAAATTTTGCCATTTGCCAACGGAGTTTACAGGCGCTTGCTTCACGTCGGAAACGTGGCAGCCGTCTGGCTACCTCCGCCCAAAGTCGTTCGCGGGCACCAACATCATTGTAGTCGACATGTCGCGAATTCCAGAGCGTGGGATAAGCGCGCATGGCTAATACCAGTTGTTGTACAAACTGTTTATCGTCGGCCATATCCTTGAGCTTGCCAGCTGACTCGCCGGATGAGCCATCATTTGAACCTTGCTGGCCACAATCCTGCAGTGGCTCGAATTCGTCTCGTAAATCTTGTTCGTCAATCTTATAAAGAAAATATAAGCTGGCCAGATATTTGGAGTACTTCAGCTCAAGATTGGCAAATGTGCGCTTGTCTTTGATGGTTTTGAGACGGAATGATTTGTACATTTCATACATTTGTTGCCAACGTTCTACAATATACTCGTAGCGATAGTCTGCAAAAACAATAACATTAAAATTTTAGATCTATTCAATAAGTTGTTGTTATAACTCTACTCACTGGACGCAGATTTCCAAAAGTTTTGCCACAGCGACTTGCGCGTTTGCTCGTCAATGCTGTTAAACTCGGGATCCGCGGACTTGCGCCAGAGCACAGGATGACTTTTGGCAAAGTTGATGATGCGCAGGTCAATGGGACGCACATCGAGGGGACGTATTGGCAAGCGATTAATTGGTCTTGAAGTCGACTTTTGTGCTCGTGTATCGGCCATATCCTGTAAGCCTTTGTGAAAGGTATTTTCGATGGCATCCAATTGCTTGCGCTCAAAGCCATCGCCATCATCTTCTCCACAATCCACAGGCTGCCACTCGCTGCGTGGCAAATCTCTATTGGCCAAATAGTTGGTTGCCTTGTCAAAGTATCCCTTGAAGCGTCGCCCCAATTTAAGTAAACGTTCGATGCGTACGTAACGTTTACGTACGTTCTTCCAACGCAGCTTGATGTCATCACCGCGTGGAAAGTGGCTGGCAATAACGCGCCACTGCTTGCGTGTGACCTCCATTTTGCCATAATCAGGATGACGTGTGCACCAGATTGAGGGATATTCACGCAATAAGCGCGTCAGTTTCCGATCATAGGCATGCGCTTGTTCATTGCGATTCATGCTCTCCTCGGTGCCTAGTGCATCGTATTCATCGTCCAAATCATCATCGTCATCGATATCGTCAACCTCATCGTTCTGATCATCATCGTAATCATCTGGACCATCGTTCTCGTTGTCCACATCCTGATTGGGGTCCATCTCATCGTCATCATCTTTGGGATCTCCTTCCGCGCGTACGCCAAGGGGCAATAATGGAGGCAGAGGTTCTGTTGATTCGCCATCCTTGAGATTTGCATGTAAACTCTTGCGATACTCGTAGACTTGATTATGAAAACTATTACAACCGGTATTGAAGAGATCGACATCGTCCAACTGGCCATAGCAAACATAATCGACAGCTACAAAGAGAAGAAAGTGAGAGCAGGAAAGGCACATTAATGTTTATCGAAAAACTGCTGCTGAATTCGATTCCATTGCCTTTTTTAGATATTTTGCAACACATGGACATTAGTATTCAATTTCATCGTCACGAGGCTGGATTTGGAAGCCAAGGAAATGGAACTCGCAGAGTTTTTCGTAAACACAATACAATATACTATACTTACATGCAGCACATCATTCAATTGTATACTCGTATATGTATATTTTTTATGGTTTTATTTTTTTGTCGTAGCCCGTTACTCGTCCATGTGTTAAAATATTCACAAAAGACAATGAAAACCACAAGTTGTAAAATTAACATAACTTTGCATTCACTAGCATCCGCATGCTGTGTTGTTTGCCATTTGTTCGCGAAACTTTGAAGAAGCCACATTTACATGTTTTTGTTTGACAACTTCTTACAACTTCTTACAGGATCTATTCATATTTTGAATGTATTGTTCCTTGGCATGAACTTACCTGCTGCTAATTGTCCGTTCTCCAAGCTGTTGGCATCGTTCTTGAAGCCCATTTCTCGCATATCAACTAAGCATTTTTCCTGCAGCTGTTTGAACCGGCCAATGGCATAGGTTGTTAGATAGGACAAATGAATGTACAACTCCTTGAGATCCATGTAGCTGCGGGCCTGATTGTATGCATTGGAGTGTGTCAGCGTCTGCACCTTGCCCGTCAAGTGCGAACATATTTCCATGGCATTGAAGATCTGTTCTTGCAGTTGGGAGCGCGCAGTTCCAATCGACGTGTTGGGAAACACATGACGCACAAGGACGGGACCTTTGGTTACCGACGCTGGCGTCATCATAATAGTTGTTCCGCCATTACTATTTGAAGCAGGGGCTGACGATGTAGGCATGTTAACCGAATGCATTTGGCTGCCATTGTTAACGCGGACGATTTGCGGAGCGCGTTGTTGTTGATTGGTCTGCGGATTGAAGATGCCTATGTTGGAGCCGTAGGATTGTTGTGGATTGTTGTGGATAATGCGCGGTGGTGCTGCAGGACGTTGACGAATGATAACCTGTGGACTCGCCGGCATGGGAGCAGACGAAAGCGACGTCGACGGTTGGCCTCCAAGTGGCACTTGACGTTTCACCTACACAGAAGAGAGTTTATATATAATATTGGAAACAACAAACTAATTGATATATTTACCTGAATAAGCCGACCATTGGGCAAGCGATAGGAGTCCTGTTGTGCTGCGGTATTGAGATCAACACGAAATCCGTTTATGGTATGGAACACTGGTCCAGCACTACGCACTGCATTGGGCACTACGGTGCGTCGCACCACCGGACTGGGACTGGGCGTGGCTTGGCGGTAGCGCATGCCCGAGCTGCTCAATACTAGTGGAGGTGGTAAACTGCTACGCGGGGCACCCGAGGCGTTGCCATTGCTGCTGCTGGTGTTGCCGCTGCTGCTGGGACTGGGTCCAGTGTAATTCTGCTGTACGTTCGTGATGCGCGGCGTTGTTGTGGTAGTGCCACCTGGCGGAGCACTGCGGGGCGAAGATTTTTGTGTAACTGAGATTTGACAGTCGGGTTCCAACATGCTAAGCAGATCTGGGGTACAGACAACCTCATCGTTGGATGATTTCGGACGTTTGGCTGGCGGACCTTGTGGCTTGGAATATTTCTTGACCGACGTAATGGAACTATTGTGGCTGCGCTTGGACGCATTCGATTCTAAGCTCTCCATGGAGTCGGACAAGCTGTTGGCCTTTGCCTTGGCCAGTCGACAGCAGGAGCTGCTGTCCTTGGACATCAAGCGTCGCATTTCCTCGCCAGACAACGGCATCGCTTGCAGTCCACTGCCAGATTAAATAAGTGTAAGTAATGACGGTGTAAATTGTAATTGCAAGACTTACGTTTTCTGTGTCTCGATGTAGTTGATTAGAGCCCAATGCTGGGCACGCAGTGGCCACAATATCTTTGAGGTGCATCTAAAACAGTTCCAGTTCTCATTCTGCTCAATGTCAACGATGACGCCACGGGATAGGTTCTTAATGATGCATGATTTGCAGAATACGAAGGGACATGTGGAGCAGCAATACACCTCGCCACCTTGACCGCACCAGCGACAGTACAACTCGGAGCCATCTTCTCCCTTGGAGAACTCGCCGCTGTTGTAGAAATCATGGCACTTGACGCAGTGCGTGACTCGCAGTATGGGATGCATTTTGATGTTACTGTCCGCGCTGGGCGCTGTGCCAAGATGTGTCCGGCAGACGGTGCAATGAACCTTACGCTGGTTAACCACATCCACGGTGGGATACATTTTGATATAAAAGCGGCGTTCCTCTTCCGAGATACTGGCGTCCATCTCAAACTTTGTGCCTAAAGCATGACCACATATTAGACCAGCTCATTAAGATAGGCACGCCTGATCCGGAAACTTACCCGCAAAATCAAAGTCGTATACTTTAAGCGACGGCGAAGGCGTTGCTGGCTTCGCTGTGGCCGCTGCCACTTTTGGCGCGACATCGCTGCTTGTGGAAGTGCTGCTCATGTTGCTGCCTATCTACACCGGTTACTATAATGGGACGCACGTGGACCAAGGAGCACCTTCTTTTACACACATGCACATTCACACAAGCACACGCACACTACTGCTGAACGCAGCGGTAGCAACAACAGCGTCGCGTTATTTGTTGTTTCTGGCTATGCTTCAATTAAAAACACAAACACAGAAGCATGACCTACATATGTATGAATAACAACTGCAATGTGCGGTAAATGATCTTTGCCGTTTTGCAGTTTAATTATTAAAATACAATTTGTTTAAATTTTGTTCTGCTTCTGTGATAGAGTATAAATGTATTTTTCACGCGACTGCTGCAATACGAGTTCTATCTCGGTTTCCAACATGGCAGCCACTTCGTGTGTTCACACGACGCGAGCCGAACACACGAAGTATACATAAGTTTTGGTTCTACTCTGAACCGATAATTAAATATAAAGAAAATTCAGTTTAACTATAAAGTGATGAATTTAGTTCTATATGTTGATCAATACCAAACTAAAGCTATTCTTATTCTAGATCCAAGTAATCACTGATATTTACATTCGAGCTAACGATCAGTTATATATAAGTCAAATTTTTTCTTACCAAGAGTTAAAGAAATTGATTAGTTAAAGAAAATATTACATTACATATTACATTACAAAATATTACACTAATATTTATATTTTATTTAGGAAAAATAAGTTTTAAAATTTTGTTTATGTTCACTCGACAACCCTGACGACATCGAGTCGACTCTTTCGCACTTATGTAAAACTAACTTAGATCCGAACTGCTATTGAAATTAAAAAAAGCTTCGCAAAATTGAGCATTCAGTTAATCTGATAAATAATGTGAATACTTTGTGCATGTTAGTTTATTGCACTTAACTGCAATTTAAAATTCAAAAGAAAAAAACGATTAAATGTGTTCGTAGTTACCCAGCACTAGATGTGCAACACTGATTACATACTTTTCAACACTGAATTGTTTATTTACGTGAGGCTGCGAAAGAAACGCATGTAAATATACAGGTATATTATTTTTTGTATTATGAATTTCACCATTAATAACATTTATTAAGAGTACAAAATTGGTTAATAATCAAATTCTTATCAACGACTGGATTTAAAGTATGGGGCGTGACTTGCGCTTTTACACGGAACATTTTTTATATGTAGCTTTCTTGAAAATTCTATTACCAAGATGTTTACACAATTATTTTGAGTTGGCGTAATAGTGTAATATAATTTTATACCTTATGAACAAAAAATAGTTTATTAAGCAGATTAATTTAATTTTTTTAATTACCATATTCATATGTAAAACTGACAATTATCGTAAACAATTAGGGGAATACCCGTATTGTATTTTGCCTCTTGAACATCGTTTCATACCGGTATGTCCTTTAATATTCGTTTTTAATGACCACGTCTGAATATATTCCCAAGCTCTTAAATAAATGTAAAATTTACGTTTATAATGTTTTACGTGATTTTAAAATATTGCCCACACCTCAACCAATTTAATAGTAACTCAAGTGGTATATTTTTATCGACTTTAAATAGCGTATTTTCAAATCGCACGAAAGGTCACCCTAATAAAAACTTATTGTCGTCGGCTCTTTTTGTAAATAATCATTATCCTCTGCCTTTGACAATAAATTTTGTTTCTTCTGTTCTGTAAAAAATGTTTCAATTCCATTTGTAATCTGTGTTCTAATAATCTCTACAGTTTTCAACAAAATGGAGCCCTCAACTTCAAATTCATTGGCCAGTTCCTCCAAATCGGACTTCTTTTACGGTTGGGACTTACTATACAAAACCGTAAATGGAATAATAGACAAGAAGCCGGATGTTATGGTAGTCCTTGCACATTTTTTACTCACTAAGCACTACAAATTCCGTTGCATCGGCATTGGAGATGACGTGAGTACTCCCCATAACGCAATGAATTAATGCACAATCATCATCACATACATGTATGTACTTTGAATAGAAAACTTTGAACGAGGATGAGGAGGGAAGCGAACTGCTGCCCGATTATTGGAACAGCGATAGCACCAAGTACTCTCTACGATATGTGCATAATAATGTGCTCTATCTGCTGCTTGGACATATTACAGAAGACGCTCTCATTCTCAATCTCTTGGACATTAAAACCAAAAATGTGTCTAACATTTGCCTCACTCCAGAGTCCTTGGTAGCCGAAGTGAAAGGTAGCATCACTAAAATAATGCCCACTGCAAACGATATTGTTCAACGTTTTCGCAATGAACTCTGTGATCCGGTGAGTAGTCGCCTTAAGTCGACATAAACATTCCAATTCAATGTAATGGCTTTCGTTTTGTAGATATTTACTGGCAACTCACGTGAGGTAACAACACAGACCCAGCCGGCGGTTGCGCCGACTCCAAACCCGGATCCCTTGCGTGTTTCTGAACCTAATCGCGCCGGGTAAGCGTTAAAAACTAGTAGTTAGTCTGATATATTCATGAAAGCTGTGCGAAATTTTAGATCGTTTATGCCACACGGATTTGAACCACGGCCATTTGGTTTTCCTGATGTCGGACGAGGAGATCTAGATCCGCTGGGTCGTGGTTCTGGTAACCTGTTCCCATTTGGGCAAAATCCGGGATTGGCGCGCTTTGATCCATTTGGGCCCCTTCCGCCTCGTGGGCCGGGAAGCATGGGACCGAATCCTGATCACATGCGCCCACCTAATTGGAACCCAGACTACTACATGTAAACACAAAGCCAAACATTTATCTTAAGGCTTATAAAATCGAGAGTTGTACTGAAGCTAGTTTATAAATCCAAAATATGGCAAAGCAGAGGATAAATGCATAATTATTTGATTGTAACTAAAATGTAATTTTATTGTTGCTCATATGCGATACAAAATATTACGATAAGAACAGACAAATCAGCCTAAAAACGTGGTTAAATGTAATACATACTCATGTGTGACATTACGAAACATTACATTACTCTCTACTCCATTGATTTGTGATTAGGCTGCTGCAATTGGGCAGTTTTGGATATACATATATTATTATGTTGCATGTAGTACGTGTCGCAGACAGTGCGACAACAAATACTCAAGGCGATAAATTTACAAAAAACCCTATAGCTATACAATGTAATGGCGTGTTATTGCGCAAAAAATATCAATTTTTATATATTGTATGCGTTGTATGTTATATACTCGTCTAGTATAAAAAAATAAAAGTGCGCTTGAAAGTAATTGCGTCATATAATCTCAAGAAATAGCTACGGAAATCAACTGAAACTGAATATGCGCAGCTAATAATAGGTATAATTATTATATTACATATACATATGTTTTGTGGTTCATTTATGTCTAGCCTAATATTATATTACCATAATATTTTGCTAAATTAATTAATTATTGAACTTCCCGTCTGGGTGAGAAGCTCTTAATGTTCTTGTGTTCAGCTGGTTGACTTAAATTATTGTTTATTGCCATCATCATCTCGATACGATGTGTGGAGGCTTTATAATAATTTCTGTTTAGGTTATACATAGAAAATGATTTGTGCCTTGGCTGCTCGGGGTGGCGGTAGGCTCATGTAGTGCGTTGTGATTCAAGCGAAGCATTTGTTTGCCATCGTTTATCTGTCACCATCTCTCTCAGTCCCATTCCCCAATAAACATGCGTGGTGTGGGTACATAGCCGCGGGTGGGCAGCGGTAAATGGCGTCCATAGATGTGATTGTAAGGAGATTCAACTAGCTCGGAATCTACAAGAAGCGTAGATAGAGTGACATTAGCATATTGGTGTACACATATAAGTACAGATTGTTGGGTGATTACAATAAATGGAATGAACAATGACCAGTTGTATGTAAGGTACATATGTATGCAGTATAGTATGTACAATGTTAACGGTAAAGGTAGGGTAAGGTAATGTAGGGTAAGGTAAGGTAAGGTAAGGTAAGGCGTTGTGTGGTAAACGGTTGCCGTCCAGGGTCCAAGTTAAAGTAGAGTTAGTATCAAATCGTACAGTTTAGGTAATACCAGGTACAAAAGGTGCTACTCATAACCAAATAGGCAAATTCGCATTTATATATATACAGCGCATATCCTAAATATCCAATATCTGATATCTGATGCCGGGGGATAACTCGTAACCATAATATATGCAAAAACAACAAAGATTAACATTAAACTTATTCTTGTCTTGGCCAAATAACCTCATTTCGCAGAGCACATTTTCAGTTTCAATAGTCAAGTATTTGGATTTTCTTGAGGCTGAGACTGCGCGGCTTGCGCGGCTTTAGGTAGCCATAAATGGATTCCATGTCGCTGATGTCAAGGCGGCTGGCAGTGCGCCCAGTTCTTTGTGTCTGCGCCTGCAATTGAGGCAGTGCATTGTTTGTTGTTGCTGCCGATGTTACTGTTGTTGCTGAACCATTACCAACTGCTGGTGCTGCAGTTGATGTTGCTGACGATGCCAATGCTGCTGCTGTTGGTGTTGCTGCTGTTGCTGCTGATGTTGCTATTGCTAAACTCTTTGTTGCTGCTGTCGCTGTTGTTATAATTTTGTTTTTACTATTGAAATTATTTTTGTTCTTCAAGACGTCATCATTGTTTCTCTTGGCATTACCATTGTTGTTGTTGCTGTTGTTGCTGTTCTGGCTGCTGTTGGTCGTTAGCTGTCGTTTATTGTTGTAGTTGCCGTTGCTGTTAGTCGTATTGTCATAGAGTTTTTTGTCAGCCTTTTGCAAAAGTGTCGCCGCCTGCTGTCGCTTGCCCCGCCAACTCGGCGCTGGCAGCTGCGGCTTATTGTTGTTGTTGTTGTAGTATTGCGATCGCTTCGAGTTTGGCTGCAACTTGCCGCCCTTGTAGCCAATGTCTGAGCTCATCGAGTTTGGCACACGCTCATATATGTTGACCGGCAGAGCGGTCGGTGCCTTGGCCACAATGCGCCTGCGTCCGCCGTACATATACAGCGAGCCCTCCTCGTTGGGCTGCTCAAAGAAGCTCTCCGTGGACTGGGACTTGTTGCGTGCCGCCAGCAGCGCCGGTGCCGTCAACTGTCGCAGCTGGGCACGATCCACATAAACGTCCGTCTCTTCGTTGCTGTGCACAGCTCGCGGACGCTGCAGACGATGCAATTGTCGCATATAACTGTTGCCGTTGGCGTTGCTGTTGTTGGTGTCGTCAATGTCAAAGTCCATGTCGAAGTCGTCGTACTCGTAGCTGTCGTAGCGCTCGTCCGTGTGCACTATGGGCTCGTCCTCCTGCACCTGTTCCAGCACTGAAATGTCACTCTCACTACACCACTTCGCGACGCCAGCATGCTTGTCCAGCAGCCCCCCGCTGAGCCGCTGGTGCCGTCGCAGCTGCTGCTGGCTGAGACTGCGCTGCGGCCGTGGAGCGGGCACCTCACCGCAGAGCGGCGCCAGGGCATAGCAGCTGACACAGTTGCAGGCGGTCTCAGTCGTCAGCAGTGTGCGGCGTGTGGACAAGCGCCGGGCACCCTGCCGCACAGCCACCTCCTCCAGGTCATCGTAGTATTGGGCTGGCGGAAAGTAGCCGCCACCATTCGGTGCGCCTTTGTTCGGCAGGTGACTCGGCGGATGGTGCAGCCGATGGCAGTGGTGGTGCTGATGATGCTGCTGGTGCCGATGATGGGCGTGCCCATGTGCTGTGCTGTGTGGGTGCAAGTGAGAGTGCAAGTGCTGTTGCTGTTGTTGCTGTTGTTGTTGGTGTTGCTGTTGCAGTTGCTTTTGCTGATTGCTACGTGCTTTGTTGTGGTGGTGCTTTGCAGTGCTTTGTGTCTTGGTTATTGCTGTTGTGGCTGTAAGGTCCGTTGGCAGTGATTGTGGTTGTTGTTGTTGTTGCTGTTGTTGCATTTGCATTTGCAATTGCAGAGCGTGCGTTTTGTGTGGTTGTTGTTGATGTTGTTGTGGTTGATAGCCGCCCTGTTTATAAATACCTATGCCACTCTCATAGCTGCGCGTCTGCCAGATCTGATGCTGATGATGGCCCGGCTGCTGATGGTGCACAGCATGCGCTGCGGCCGCTGCCGCCGCCATCAGTTGCTGCTGCTGTTGCTGCTGAATGTGATGCGGATGCATGCCCGCCATATGGTTGTGTATCATCGAAGTCTTCTTCTGGCTGAGCGTGCTCATGCCATCGCTGTTACCATTACCGTTCATGATGATGTTGTTGCCATTGCCGTCCCTCTGATCCTTTGCTCCCGATTTCGATGACTTGACAAAGTTCGGCACGCGTGCACGCAATCCACAGTAGTAGGGATCATCTGCAAGAAGACAATCAATTCATTTCGATTGCTCTTAAATTGCTGCTTAACTCAGTCTTACCGTATTTCTTGTTATCCTTGCCCTTGTCGGACTTGCCTCGAGACAGCTTGATTCTGGTCTCCAAATCAATATCATCATAGTCCGGCTACACAATAAATATGGGTATACGAAATAATTGAATTTAATGTATGTGTAATCATATTGTATTAATCTGGGGAGAATATTGCGTATACGTAATTTAATTACAATTATTATGCAATTGAAATTGATGCTCCACGTATTTGACTTAATAGTTAAACATCAACAAGCATTTATTTTAAATATTTATTTTCAAAAGGCCGCGAGCTCATCAAAATCAAAAGACTTAGGCAACGAACGCGCTTCAGCTTCGGCTTCGGCTTCACTTTGCGCAAGGTGCGCCAGCAATGGCTGCACACGTCGCCATATCTACATACACATATCTCATGTATCAGAGTCTCTGTGTGTGTGTGTGTGTGTGCGAGGCTTACAGTTAGCCATAACTGTGAGAAAGAGAGAGAGACGTTATGCATAGGCAGAGCCCATAGCATTAGCCCCCAAGTCGCAGCTCGGTCGTTGGGCCCATTGGCAAACCATTGGCAACATTCCGTGCATATTAATTACACGCGATTCGTTTGCAGTTATTTGTTGGCCTGCTGCTGCTGCTGAAATTCGAATATTATTGAATGCAAGCCAAATGCTTGGTGAAGCACAACGACGGCAACGACACAGGCAACGGCAACGGCAACGGCAACGACAACAATGTCCAAAGCGAAATCGTCGCCGCAACAAGTGGCCTGGTATTTTTAGCCACTGCCAGAACTGAATACGGGGAGACGACGACGACACGACGGACGACGGCCAGACAGGCCACAAGAGTCATAAACCATTTTGCAAGTGCCCGCGTTGCGCACGTAGCCAAGCATAGCCAGCCCCCCGTTTTATTTTCATTGCTGCTGCTGCTGTTGCTGTTGCTGGACTAGTTGCCACACTTCTCGGCTGTAAGTATTATATGTGTTTTAGCGCTCCCAAAATGTTGTTGTTTTGTTTTTATTACGCGCACTCCACTTTGAGTTCAACAATTGTTCCAAACACTTGAGCAACTCACTTGGGTTGCAGGTTGCCGGCTGCCGCTAATTGACTTACCTTTGGAATCAGATCGTGTGCATAGACATTATCCCTGGGCGGCAATTTGGGTGGCTTCTCGCTGCGCTTGTGCGCTAATTGTTGCGTCTGCAGCAGCAATTGTTCTCGTGTGGCAGCCACATGACCGTTGTTGCCATTATTCAAATGCTTGCCAAGTGCCTGCTGCTGTTGGAGTTGTTGCTGGAGCTGCTGTTGCTGCTGCTGCTGCTGGTGGCCGCTGCCAAAGCCAGAGCTGCCCGAGCTGCCGTTGCTGCCATTTCCGGCCACGCTGTAGGGATCCTCATCGGGTATTGGAATGCGCGGGCGATTCTTGATGTCAACAATGGGACGTTGCACTGCAAAAGATGAAACAAATGCTTGAACTTTCGCTGCAATAAATTAAACGCGAATCGAACGATTGTTGCAGTTTGACGGAACTAGAGATGAGCTGAAGCAGCTCGATATATTCTATTTATTTCTTTATATTTACGGAGAATTGAATATCCATAACTGGTTTTTATCCATAGCCAATTCATTAATTGAATTGTTTTTTATTTGCAAGTAATTACGGATTATTGAATTTAGCTTTTCCAATTTGTTTTTTTAATTCTTGAGTATCTTGATTCGCGCCCATCTCTAGAACTCCACAGAATGGCAATGCACACTTGTAACTCACCTGGCGGCAGTTTGCTCTTTAGCATATCCATGGCTACCACATTCACAATGAGCACCCAAATGGGGCACTCCAAAATGTCATTCTCCGATTTGACAAAGGCCACTGCCGATAGGCATTGCGTCTCCAAGCGCCGACGATCTGGATAGGCACGGCGCAGTTCACGATTTACGTTCGACTGAAACTTCTTCATGTCGAAGAGCTGCGGAGGGGGTAAGTGAGTTTGTTAGAAAACCAGGCGACAACGAATTAGTAAACAATACAAAACAATTTGCATATTGTAATAAGTACGACGAATGAGCATTCGTACTCACATTTGTTGAATGCTATTTTGTTTACCTTGACTATTTTTTCGCTTTCGAGCGCCTGATTTGGCAGCTTCAAGATCTCGGCACCAATGGATGTCTCCTCGTTGGGATTGCTGGCGGTGCTCTTCACAAATACGTTGCTTTTGGCATAGCGACGTACGAGTATATTGCCAGCATCATCCATTTTGATTTTGACGCCCTTAAAAAGCACACAAAAACCACACACACACACACACAACATTAATTCGAGTACTTAAGAAGTAGCTGTACTTTTTCGATGAACAGGTGACGAGGCTAATGGCTGTTTGTTGTACTTGGCTGCCATCAATTCTGTTTATTGTTATCAATATGTAAACAAATTAGGCAGGCCCACTTTTCGAATTGTGTCGCACACACTTTAATGAGCCATAAATTTCGTTTCACGCTTACCTGGCCGATGACGCGCTTCAGTTCGTCGGTCTTCTGATCTCGCATGGGATTGTCAAAGCCGCACAGTCCAATGCTACAAGAAGGTAAAATCATGATAATCGTATAATTATGATTGCGAACAACACTTTATTAATTGCAAATCAATCAGCTGCCGCTGCCGAACAACATAAATAAAACTAACAAAAACGAAAAAAAGAAAAAGACTCGTTGTCGCCGTCAACCATTCACTTTCAATGGGGACTCGAACTCGAAATTCGAGCGTTTCTATGAGTCACAAGCTGGATCAGCAATTTGTTACAATAAACGTTTGACAAAACATTTGGCTAAACAGGCGGTGCATAAAGCAGCAACACCACCCCAGACAGCAGCAACAGCAACAGCAACAGCGACCGTTGCTGCCACAGCCGCAGCAATAGTGTGGCAATAACAACGACAACAACCGAAATGTGCATTCGCCTGCCACAAATTCGCATTGACAGTGATTTATGTGGTTGGTGCAAAGTGTGGCAGCTGCAGCCGAAAAATTCATAATAAACATTTCATATTTTTTCATCGGCTTGTTTAATTGCCGAACAAGACTGCGGCTGACTCACTTTTTTGTTGGCCATGCTATTGCCAAGTATTTGCTGGGTTTGTTTCCCAAGTCAACTACAAGAACTGTCAAGTCAAGTTGTTTTCGGCTACATAGGAAACAAAAATGCTGTTGTAGATGCCAAGGAAGAGTTGTGGCTTGGCTCAGTTCAGATTTTTCGCTTAAGGTCGCCTAAAATGTCGGCTAAAATGCTAACAAGAAGCTGCAGAGGAAGCCGCAAACGGCAAACAATGAAACGAAGCTAATTGTAATTGTCGTTCGTAAAAAGGCCACCGCATGACTGAGGCTGCCGCAAACGTTGTTTGCTGTGTTGTTATCTACACTGCTCCTGTCTCTGCTGCCAAGCTTACTTGACGCCGCTCTGTCACTATTATGTTTTATGTTAATTTGTATAATGAAGCGCTGCCAAAGCAGAAGCCACCAGTTGTAGAACGGCAACAATTGCCGTTGGCATTTGGCCATGTGCCTTAGTTCTGCGTTTTACATCTGCCGACGCCGACGCCGATGCCGACTTCGACGTCGCGACGACGCGGCTGCTTGGCGTTGATTTATTGGCTAAACGCTTGTAAAAACCGTTGAAATGTGTGTCAAAGTTTTCCATGAAATGAAATCGACATGGACTGCTGCTGCTGCTGCTGTTTTCTGCCGCTGTTTTCTGCTCAGCTGCTGTAGTGTGTGGCTTTCAAGGTTGCCCTTACATGAAGCGGATTTGCAGTTCTTTTGTTTCTAAATGCTTCGCTTAATTCAAGCCATCAAAATGCGTTATTAAAATTGAACGCAACAATAAAAAGATGAACCGGTATTATCGCTCATGCAGTCCCCCAGCCAGCCAACAGGCAATCCCACTGCCAATCACATATTCAGATACCGATTCATGGCCTGGCACCAACTTGCATTCACTTCGATGTGGCTAGCATACGTTGTATGCTGCTGCTACTTACATATATACATACATATCGGTTGCAAGGTCGTCCAGTGTAACAAACACAACAACAAAAAAATACAAGATAAATGCATATAAAAAACAACAACAAAACTGGACCTGACACGCCTAAATGAGCTAAAAATGCGAAAGGCAAAAAGGCACTGCACCGTCTGGGTTGCATTTTTACGGCTGCTGCTGCGGCTGTCGACGAAAGCGAGAGTCCAAGTTGTAGCGGGTTTTCAGCGTCATTTTGGAGTTCAAGTTAAACGTGTGCAGTGGGTCAAACCTTGCAATGGGGAGCCGATGTTGCTGCCTTGCTGCTTCTTCAAGGAAGCGGCAGCAAAAATGCAGTTAACGGCGACTGGTTTTCATCGGTCCAAAACTGGCACTGGTAACGCTTTGACCTGCGGCTAGTTTTGCATGGACGACAGAAAACAAAAAACCGACAACAGAAAAAACACAACGACGAAAAACTGACGAAAACAACAGAAACAACCGGTTGGGCTAAAAATAATGTAAAACATATTCAGAGACAAAGTCCGGCGCGTAAATCAACTGAAGTAAAAGTCTCATAACGAAAGACTTAAGCAACGAACTGGCGGTCAGAGGTAGCCACATATGTTATCTGGTCTGTTCGCTTATATAAATTTCAGTTCAGCTCGTTAGCTGTGCACTCAGCGGGTTTAGAACTCTAGTTAGCATTATGCTGTGCTCCAATTAGATAAATTAATTGCAGACAACTGCTGGTCGCACCTTAAAACGCTGTCAAGGCCAACCTCTGGCTTTGTTCTTGGCTGGCAGAAATTATACAAAATAACAGCATAGCAAAAAAGTGGCACGTGTGGCACGCCGCTAAACAGCAGCCAGCCAGGCAAATGGCTTGTTTCGCAATCAGTCCCCAGTCTCCAGTTCCCAATCCCCCAATCCACCAATCGCCGTTTGCCATTGCCATTGTGGGTAAATCGAAAACTGTCTTTTGTGTGCTGTAAATTAAAGCATGGCCTTGGCTAGCCTCGGGTCGCGCCTTTTTGTGCCTCACTTTTTATCCGCACGAAATGAAATGTTGCAATCAAACGGTTTTCAGTGCTCTGTTTATATCACGCTGCGCCCGATATTGCCGCCGGCTATTATGATTTGATTTCAACTGTTGCCAGCGACATGCAAATTTGATTGGCAACGCCCACGCAACAGCAACAGCAACAGCAGAAACAACTCTGGATTGTGGTGGCAAACTGTCATAAGCAACAAAATTTATATTGGCGCCATTTCAATTGTTGCCCAAGATAATGGCAGACATGTAAGTGTAAGTGGTCTGGCCATGAGTGTTTAAGGGTTTGCCATTAATTAAATGCGCTTGTTGTGCTGCAGTTGCTGCCGTGTGGTCCTTAGCATCTGCTGCGTGTCACTTAACGCGACGCCAACACAACAGTCTAATTAATTAATTTACATGCAACATCTATAGCTATGGCTTCAAGCTAGATAAATTGCCAAACTGCAGGCATGCAATCGAGCTGCACTTTTCAATGCAGGCACACCGAAGTGGAGTTACCCTTAAGAAAAGCTCGTAATTTAATGTGCATAATAAAGTAAAATCTAAAAATAAAAATGTAAATTTAAGAGTTCAGTTCGCGTTCACTGAAACAAGTTTTGTGCAACTGAAAAGCGAGTGGGGCACTAAAATTATTTATTATTATAGTAATTGGTCGAAATAAGAAGTTGGCAGCATAAAGTGAAATTCTAACCGAAACAAACTGGTCAAACTGGTTGCAATTACGCGCAACACGCAATTAAATTTAACTTTCTATAAATGTACATTTACATTTCTAATTTTATATGTGAGCTACGAGGAAATATGCCCTGCCAAAGCCAACTCTTGCAGCTGTCACAGCGCTGTCGATTCATTTGCATTTGGCCAGATTTCCAGGTAAAAACGTTGCGTGTGGAATAAAATGGTCTATGCATATGATAAACCATACCATGTGGCATTCAAATGCAGCAATGGCTATTTTTAATTTGAAGATGGCAAAGGGAAATAGAAGTTAACAAGGACTGGCAGCAATTGTGGCTAATTACAACAACAAGCTGAATTGTTACACCTATTAAACGAGAGGAAGCAGCTGGGAGATTAGCAGACAACGACAAGACCACACACACGCGAGGCAATTGGCTTTTGGTTTTGTTTGATGTCGGCGGCATGCCAATTGATTAACTTGACACTCTCGGCTCGAAATCAGTTTTGTCCGTGGGGCAAAATGCATATTTAACCTCGCAATTGACATAAACAGGTAGCCACTTTGACAACCAAACAACAATTCGTTGTTATTTGTTGGCCGAAAGCAGGAAAAGAGCAGTTGAAGTTAGACCGGGAGTCGAATTGCAATTTGCATGGTAATCTGCGATGACCTCGTCACGAATGAATCGAATGACTTTCGTTATTATTTTCAATTTCGTTCGCTTCGATTTTTCTTGTTTTTTGTTTATCGCCTATTACAATATCGAAGCATTGAAGCTATGTTCGGTTGTTCAGTTTTTCCGTTGACATTTTACTGGCAGCATCTTCATTTTGCAAAGGCAACAAACGATGCCGCCATCGTCGTCGTCGTCGTCATCGAATAACAATGCAAGCGATGCCCTTTTTTGGCCTCAACTGCTGCTGCCGCTAACCGGATTACGAATTGAGCTTTAACGTTCGAATTGATGACGCTGTGAGTCTGTGCGTTTTAATCAGCACATTTATGGACTAATACATAATACATTATGCATTCGATCTGATCATTGTAGTGGTCATCATAGACTCCTCTCCTCTCTCACATTATGCAGACTTCTTGACATTTAGCTTCGAGTACTTGCAGCTCAGCCCCAAAACACTCGACACCACGCCAAGTGGCTGCTGCTCGCTCATACGAGTAATGTGTGGGCCGCTCTTAGGCGGTTCAAAAGCGAAATTGCCACAGCAATTGAGCCAAAAACGTTTGGCATTTGCAATTTCTGGCACGCAACTACGAAATCATTTTGAGACGGAATATGTTAATTAGCCACAAGCTGCAGTGCGCTGGCCCCAAAAACTGCAACCACAACCGCAACCACAGCTACAGCTTCAGCTTCAGCCACAATCACAATCACAATCAAAGCCAAGCTTAGCATAGATATCTTCGGTGGAGGGACCGCCAAAAAAAAAAGAAACAAAAATCCAACCAAAAAACTAGAATTCTTGGAAACAAGTTAAATTGGCCCGCAACGGAAATCGCTCATTTTATAGAAATACGCGCAATTATTAAAACATTTTCACTTGTTGTTGCTATTGCTGCCTTTTTGGCTTTTTGGGCATTTTTCTCATGCTACAAATTGCCGCAGTGAGGTCACAAATGTCGTAATTTGCATTCGCGTACGGTGCCGTACACTGAATGATTCGAAGGTTCTTTTTTCCTATTACGTACCTCTTGGCATTACAAGTTCAGCTCGGCAATTAAATCGTAATACCAAAAGCCATCAATTTGATGGGCGTTGGACCAAGGCATCTGTCTGCCAGAGAGTCAGCAGTCAGCAGTCAGCAGTCGGCAGTCAGTATTATTCATTCATTGGCCATTTGGGAGCACATCAGGTGTAATTTAGTAATTTATTATTACTATACGACAACAGAGCGAGAAACAAAACAAAAACTGAAACTCTCCATTCGCATCTCCTGTTGCTAATTTTTTTGTTTTTTTTTTCGTTGCCAGTGGGTCAAGGGCATTCACGGCAAACCGATTTGCGCAAAAGTTCAAAGGCATCATTTACGTATTTTTTTCTTTTTCTATAAATATTGTTTTTTTTTTTAATTTTGTTTTTAGCCTCTTGTGGAGAGCTGTTTGTTTATTTGCTTTGAATTTTGTTTACTTTGCTCAATGCAGGCAGCAATTAAAAATAAACAAGTCTTAATTATTTGCATATGCTGGTACTCACCGCATGCCATCGAAGCCATCATCAGACCCATTGATGGTCAGCACCGGAGCACGTGCGTAAGCTTTGGCCACACGGCGATTGCGCTCGAAGACAATTACTTTGGCCCAGATCTCGTCGTCGATTTGCGTCCATTTGTCCAGCACTTCCTGTATGTGTTCCTGCAAAAAGGTGAGACCGAAAGAGACAGTGAGAGAGAGAGAGAGAGGGAGAGTGAGAAAATGGCGTGAAAATGGCAACAACTTTGCTTTGGCAATACACAAAAGACTTAAGCGAGCAACTTGCTGCTGCTGCCGCAAAGCAAAACAAAAGAAACCGAAAACTGCTACAACTGCAAATGCAACTAATGCTAGCAATTTTCACTTTCCATCAAAGTCTCTATATGTCTGTGATTGTATCTAATGGATACTAGCTCGCTGTGTGTGTGTGTGTATGTGTGTGTTGTACTTTTTGCCAGCCAAAGTGAACGGCCTTGTTGGGCGCTTGCGTTAGTGCTTTTATTTTTCTTGTTGTTTTTCACTCACTTTACTTTTACTATTTATATATTTTTTTCCTTCTTTTTTATTGTGCTGCAGGCGGCCATTACAAGCAACTGTATGTAGTTGTTGCTGTTGTTGTTGTTGTAGCGGCTGCTGATGTAGTTGTTGTTAAATAAAAGTTAAAATCAAATCGGAGCAAATGCTGGCACGAAGCGCGATAGCGAATCGTGTTGCAGTAAGACATATAAAATTATAGACAACGGCGTTTTCTGCTTTTATTGTTGCTATTTTATATCTCTACTTATTTATGTGCTCCAGTCTGTGTACGTCTGTGTGAGTGTGTGTGTGTGTCTGTGTGAGTGCACAGATATTTAAAGTGCTGCAAGGCTTTCGATTGCATTAAGAAATGAAAATGCAACTTGCGCTTGCGTCATGCTTAAGTGCACAGCGCATATTTTATATTTTGATATAGTTTTCATTAAAATGGGTAGCTCAACAAATTTATTAAATACGACACATTTAAAAAAAAATAGTGACTTATTTCTGAATACCTCTTCTAAAGGCATATTATCCCAATTGTTGTATGGAATATAACTCATCTAAAAAAAGAAAGAGTTACTTCTGAACTGTCGTTTAATTGCTCATAAAAAATGTAACAATTACTTATCAATTGAGATTCTATTCAAGGACAAACAACACATGTAACTGGTTCATATAAAAATCTGCATATTTGGCAGCAACCTCTAACTGATGGCACGAATGTGTATAGAACGGGTTCTTGACTTTATTGTGAATTTGTTTAAACGTACTTACTGTGCTGCTCTCGTATAATCAAGGCTTTATATGCCACACAGCTGGCAATTTAATGGCGCTACATTATCATATGTTCGTTCAGTTGAGAACGTTAAGGCACAACACAAAAAAAAAGAGTTCAATTAACCCGAACAAAGAACAGCGTCGTAAGCAAAGCCATTAGCCCAGTAACCAACATGCCCACAGTTATTATTTATTTCAGTTTGTAGTTGTGCTTTTTTTTTTTTGGGCAAAGTTCAGCGTACAAATTGAAGCGCTGCCATAATAATAATGAAAAAAATATGGAAAACCAGGTAAACAAATATGTATCTAACGTCTCTCTTTTGGCTTAGTTCTACATACAGTGGGCCACAGACAGAGAATCGAGTGGTAAACTTGTCTAGCTGTGAGTGGATGCTTCGTCTCAGGCTGGGCCTGAAGCTGCTGGCACTTCATGAGCAGGCCGAACATTAAAAATGCAAATAAATCATGTAGTAAAACTTGTTAACCTTTTCGTATGCTTTTTGGCTTTATCTATATACATATATACATATATAAATACGTATATATAAGGTTTGGTTGTGTGTGCGCACTTTAGCTTTAATTTGAAGCTGCTGTATGTGCGAGTATTCAGCACTTTTGATTTCACTTCAAAGTCTTTCAGATTCTTTGGCTTGGCTCTAGCCCGGTCTGTCTGGTCTGGGCAGATTCACTTTTGTTGTACAGGTTTTCATTTTTTATTTGTATTTGTGTTGATTTGTTGCTGTTTTTCGGCTGGCAAGAGAGAAGAATCTTGTAGGCTCAAGTGTCAGGCGGCCAAACAAGTTACAAGCTAGCTGATGTTGTAGTTTATATTTCTAGGCCGTCATCTTCTGCCCAATACAAAACTTTTATGAGTCGACCTCAAAATGTCGAAGTTCATCATGGCAAGCTAATGCGGTTAGTTACTTAGTTGGCTGACTGGCTATATGCAGTTCTTTTTGTTGCTGCTTTTAATTAGCCACGTTAGTCTGGGGCCAAGCCATTGCAATGGCGCGTGGCTGCGACGTATACGTAATATTTTATTTGTGCATGAAAATTAGCACAGCTTTGAAATACATTTCAAAAGTTCGTGCCTGCGTCTGTGTGTTAACCAAAATGCCAATCGATTCTTGAAAGCAACTGAACTGGTTTTTTAAGCACACATTTATTATGCAAATTATTACCGAATCTACAGCATGAAATTAAGCAAAAAAAAAACGTATACTATATATACTTCATTTTTTGAGACTCTGACGTAAATCGATTATCCGGCGAAGTAGTAAGAATGCTACAGAGGTGTCGTAACTACCATATACAGACGTACACTCTCTAAGCAAAACAAAAAAATAAATAATGAAACCTGACAACAGAATCATAAAATTAACAATGAGAATGATTATACAGTCATAATCGAAGCTGAAAGTATTCAATTTGTTGACTTGCAAACTTCTCAAGTCTTTGCGAGATGATCTTATCAAATCTTCTAAATTTCTAGAAGCTGAAACGGAATTTAAAAATAATTTTAAATACCATTTAAAATGCAATTTGAAAAGTTGAACAAAACCACAAAATGGCATAGCAACAGAAGCTGTCATTTTTGGGTTTTTTCCCAGTAATTTCAGAGTGTGTCATACGTGTATGAAATAATTTTATTGTGTTCTGTCACGCCTTGAATGTTGCAATGCATTGCAAATGCTTAATTTATGTCTGCTGTTCGTTTCTTTTGTGAAGCGCACAAATGTCATTAAAGGTGTATTTAAAGAAGTTGTCTGCCATCAATGGGTTCAATACGTTTTATAATTGACACCCAACAGCAACAGCAGAAATAATAACAACATTCAAAAAGAAGAGCCACAAGTAGCAGAAAACACGTGCACAAGTGCAAACAGCACGGAAGTTTGCCCAGGTCGCGGTTTCAGGCACTCGAAAGAATCTGTTTTTTTTTTGTTGTTGTTTATTAAGTTTGCACTTTGTGTGTAAAATGCTGTTGAACTTTTGTAGTCACGACTTTGGCACAGCAGTCGAGCGAACGAAGTCGGCGCTGATGCTGAGGATGGCAACAGATGCGCCTAGCGCTCTGGGTTGACATTTAATAAAATGAATTTGCCGGCGATCAAGCGCAAGCGGCAGACTTTGTTGTAATAGATATAATCATTATTTCAAATTATTATGGACTTGATAAATTTGTTTTGTGACAGGTTGCAGCCGAAAAGAAATTGCAATGTTCACTTCGCAACGATGGCAAAAAGTTCATTGATATGTTTCTTTTCAATTGGTCGATCGCCGCGGGCGCAAAAACTTCAAATGTCGTCTGACCCCATTTCCCAAAACATCTGCCCCGTCGATGGCAAAATAAATATTGTTTTTGCAGCCACGTTCAATTGGGCAGCAAATCTTTGGCGTTTTTGTTTTTCGAGAGGCGAACACAAAACAATTTATGCTAATTTCATGCATAGTTTCGTCTCGGCAGGTTAGGAGCTATAATAATAGCTGGCGGTGTCTTCCGTCAGCGCCTTCAATGCAAATCAATCAATAAGTTTTCACACACATAGCAGGAAATTCAATTTTATTATGAAAACTGTCCGTCAATCTTTAAGGCAAGCATATTGGCGACTCTTTGATAAACTATTCAAAGAGCGGCTGCGAATTTTCCATTGCGCTTTTAAGAGCTGAATTACGCGCCATGCGACATGTGTGTAAGTGAGCGAGTGTGTGTGTGTGTGTGTGTGGTTTTTCCTGCTTGCGCCAACGCGTTTTCATGGCGGCCAATCCTGTTGTACAACTCTGGCGAACGTGCCAGCGAAACCGAAACCGAATCCGAAACCAGGTGAACGAGGTGGCCAAACATGCGCATGGAAGTGGAAGTGGAAAAACAGCCAAAACAACAACAGCAGACGAAGCGAGGCGAGGCGAGGCGAGGCGAAAACTTGTCAGCTTTGCCGAAAATAAGTAAAACTTTCATTTTCATGCTACTTTCGTGTGTTTGGAAAAGTGGAAAAGTAGAAGAAACAGCTGCAAAAGCAGCCTCCGTTTTGCGCTGAACGTTCTGTTTGGCTGAAACGAGTTCGTTGCCTGAGTCTTTTGTGTCGCCGTCGTTGCATGTGTTCAATTGCAAGTGAAGTCTTTTGTGCCCTGTTGTGGCATTGTTCCCAGCTAATAAATTTGTAAACAATATTGAAAATAGTACAGGCTCAATAATAGTAAACAGCAAGCTGTTACAACAACAACAACGATTGCTCAATAAATGCCTGGCAGCCAAAGAAAAAGACTCAAACAACAAAAAACGTTAGTCAGAGCAATTCAAAGGGCCCCCAAAGCTGAGCAACGACAATAGGAAAATGCTGCCATAATTTGTTTCTATGCTCAGTTTTTGGCTGTTTTGTTGTTGTTGTTATTATGGTTTGTGCTTCATGGGAAAAACTAGACGCCTTTGTAATGCTAAATGGAATTATATAGCCGCTCACGCCAATTGCACAACGGTTGCGGCGTTTTAAACGCGAACGCCAACGCGTGGGCGGTCACATTTTCCAAGCCAAAAGGTTTGTCATGTGCGAGGAAAAGTGTCGCCAGGCTTTTCACTTTTTTGCGACACACTCTTTTTGCCTTTGGACGAATTGGGCGAGGCATTTTGTTGTCTGTGGCTTTGCAACCGTATTCACAATTTATGCAAATCTATTTGATCAGACTGAGGGGCGGCTATTCAGTTTTGATTGGTTTTAGCTGTTCACTGGCTGCAGTTAACCCAGTTAAATAATGCTCATAATATTTATTTATGACAAACAATGGCAGCTGACTTACGATGTGTATGTGGCTGAGTGTGTGTGAGTGTGTGAGGGTGTGTGGGCAGCAACGGCATTTGCCAAAAATAAAGCTGAATAGCAGCCGACGAATGCTACGTTTATGCGGTGCTTGAGTTTGTGAATAATTTATGAGTTTATTATTAAAAGGCTACATTGAAAATATGAAATATTTTATTTTTACTTTATACTCCGCTTTTACATAATGAATATATTAAAAGGCTACATTGAAAATATGAAAATTGAAATATTTTATTTTTACTTTATACTCCGCTTTTACATAATGCATATATTTTTATATAAAAAAAATATTGTTTTAAGAGCAGAATTAATAAAACAGTTCATCTAGATTTTGTGTAATGCATTTATTACATTAATTATTACTGAGAAACAATCTTCAAACGGCAATCAATAGAAAATAGAATGGCATTAGATAACTTGATTGATTTATTGAGGTAAGCTGCCTCATAAGCTACTTTGCCGTCTGAGGTACGATATCATGATATGGCATGCATAAACGCGAATAAAGTGTGATGGAGCTATGAATACAATATTAACGTTGCTTTTGTTGTCTATTTTGTGCCTAAAATCAATGAAATGCCCACACACACACACAGACAGAGACATGTCACGTTCACTCACATGAAATCTAGCTCGTGCTGGGCTTGTACATTAGGGTTGCGTTTGCATTTTATGAATGTTGCTGATGTTGCTTTTGCTGTTGCTGCTGCGCGTCGTCTTCAATTTTTTGTTTTGGTCGCTAGGTGTTTTTGTTGCGGCAACGGCAACAGCAACGGCAACTGCCAAATGACCATAGGCAAATTAAAAATGCACAACGCAATACGATGGCCTAACGGTAATTAATGCAATTGGTCAATACAACAACAACAACAACAACATGTAGTACAGCTTGTGGCTAAGGTTTAGTGCGTTTTATGCTGACGCTGACCTCAATGCGGCCGTTTGCACGTGTCGAGAATAAACCATTGAGGAAAATGGCCACAAATCATAGAAAACCAACTCGCAAAGCGGAAGTCAAAAGTCTTTGCGCTGTCAGTTTGCTTGAATCGTGGTCGTGCTTTGGCCTCCATTTACCATTTAGTTTTGTTGCTGTTTTCGGTTTCGGTTCTTTGTGGCATTCGGTAGCTTCTACCTTTAACTAATTGCACGTTGACACACACCATTGGGAATGCCTCGGACTGTGAATTGCATTTAATTTGACGAGCATGGCTGATAATCATCATCGTTAATTGTGACTTACCTTATAAAGTTTATCTTTCTGATACCAAACATCTTCCTCCTCCTCCTGCTGAGTGAATGTCTGATCCAGGTTTAGATCATCGCGGGAACGTGATAATATTTTTCTTCGCGATACCATTTTTGTGAGTCGCCGGTCCAAGTGTGATTGTGTGTGTGTGTGTGTGTGTGGGTAATGGGTATGGGAGAGTCTGCAAAAAAAAAAAACAAAAATATACGAGTAAGTCATAAAATGCTGTGTGAATACAATCATACTTATATGTATTTAGCTTTTATGTGCGCCGCCGCCAGTTTCGGGAGAGAGAACTTTTTGGCAAGTATTTAACCATCTAACTGTACATTATACATACGTCAAGAATTCTTTTTGACTGAAGACCTTTATGCTGACAGGTCTCAAACTGTGCAGCGTCAAATTGCAAACCAAACAGAGCCCAAAAAAACGAGGCAGGGTTCAACGCACCCAAGCACCAATAACAACAAGCATTGTTTATGACCTGACTTCCTTTTTACAAGTCATCCAGACGCGGCCTCAGCTGTGTAAACTTTGGTTACCCAATAAAGGCCTAAAACTCAGCCTACAGCTGGTAAAATGCAATCCGCCCAACAACTAAACTTGCCACAGACTGCAAAATAAATAAATTTGGCGTTTATTTGCAAAAGATATTTCCGACTCGAAATTGCTACTTAAAGCATTATAATTCCATTAGTCTTGTGCATAGACAATGAAGCAATATTAATTTTATTTAAATATGCAGAAACACCCAATTAAAATGATATTTATCTTTATTATTTAATTTAATTCTAACATGTTAGAGTCACAAATTCTGGTTGACTATACATATGTTTTCAGCGGAGGTTAACATGATAATTGGAATAAACATAAATCTGAATAATTTTTTTTTAATAAATTTATATTTTTTTGCAGTTTCGTGCGATGTTGGTTCAGTGTGCAGTGTGTGACTGTGGCATATTTATTGCCAGCCACAGAATTTATGTAAAACATGCAATTTTTATTGAAATACTTGTCGTTTTGTCTGGCTACGCACCGAAGATACAGATATCGCGATACTGAGATATGTTACTGAAACCGAAACGGCAGACAGCAGACGAATGGAAACTGAAAAACTGAATAGCACCTGTAGGCCTAAGGAGCTGACAAAGGGAAAATAACAAAGCAAAAGCAAAAGCAAAGCAAAGATAAAACAAAGCAAACGCCAAGTCGTTTGTTTTTTCATGGCTCAGTTTGTCAAGTTGATGAAAAATACGTTCATTGCATAATAAACACCTCTTGGGGCTGGTGGAATCTTTGCTGGCAGACGACGCGTGTAGCGGCAATCTCAGTTGCTCTCTATCACTCTCTCCTCTCTCTCTCTCCTCTCTCTCTCTCTCGCTCTCTCTCTGGCAGAGTATGCAAATGTCTGAGGTTCGCTAACCTGTTGTCATATTTACACGCTTTGTTTGTAGCTGCTGCTATTATTATCGTTATTATTAGTGTCTATAATTGTCTGTCAGCTTTCTTTTGCCGAAATGGCTGGCTGACTGATTGACTGAGTGCCTGATTGACTGATTGACAGCCCTAACATGGGGATGCTGCCCATAAATCTTTGACACCCTTTGCGCAATTCTGCCATCTGTATATTTCTGCTGAACATTTTCCATTTTCCGCTTGGAATCGAGCGCGTACTCGATTCGTATTGTCAACAATCGACGCCATTTTGTGCGATAGATTGCAATCGCATAACAAATGTTGCCTGCTGGATTTATGCAACAAAAGCCGTTAAATTGTACGAATGTCTGACAATTTTTTCTTTGCACCATTCGTTGTCTCCATCTCTGTATCTGTATCTGCATCTGCATCTGTATCTAAATGTGTGTGTGTCTCTTGTCGCCAGTTTTCTGCTTGTTTATTGAGCTGCATTAAGTGCTGCATTTTTTGCACCTTTCGATTTTGGCTGCTTTTGCTTTTGCTTTTGCCATTGTACTCGTACTTAGTTGTGTTGCATGACATGTATTTTATGCTGTACTCCTAGCCATTGTTATTTATGCATCCGACACATCAGCTACTACACACTATACTATATAGAACAGCATGTCTACTCCCGTTCGCAACTGTTCTGACATGGCACGTACTCCATGTACAAGTTCTCCAGGCAGACGTGTTCTAGTTTGACTCGACGAGCAATTACGTGAACTGCTTGCCAATGATATCAGCAATTGGTTATAGCATAGATGCATATATTACCATACCCTAAAAGTGGATAGCATTGTTTTCTCAATAGATTTGGTAAAGTGATAACTAGGCTGTGAAATTCTTTGGGAATGACAGATTAGTCGCATTCGGTTTGATTAATTCTTAAAAGAGAAACGTCAAAATGTTGGTTATATTTTTATATCTGGGATAGAGTATTGAAGTTTCGCTTTGTCAGCGTATCTTGATTTCTATCTATACTCAAGTCTGGCCATCTGAGAACATTTGGTTATTACAACCTGTGGCTGGCGCAATCAAATTACCTGGCAATTTTGGTGCATTTTTATGCACATTGTTTATGGGACATGCGAAATTAAAATTAAATTAAATCGCAGCTTGTTCTGGGAAGAGTTCTTACTGACATATCAGCACTTTTTTATGACACACACAGAATGGGGACGAGCTGAGATGTCTGCTGCGATAACTGCACAATAGCTGCTGTTGCTGTTGCTGCTGCTGCTGCTGCTGCTGATGGTGAAGTGGTGTCAAGAGGTGCTCCGCTCAGATCCTGCAGACTCATAGCGGATGAAGGTATGGAATCTGTCAAAAGTACAGCTAAAGGAAACTGCAACAGCAGCAACAACGGCAACAACTATGCACACTGTCTTTGCTAATGGGCGCAGAGTTCTGTTCTTTGTTGTTGAAACAGCCGTTGAACTGAAGAGTGCTGAGATGTTGATGGCCACTTGATGGCATCGTGAAATAAAGTCATCAACGTTGGCATCGTGTGTGTGTTGATTTTGCTGATTTGTCTTCAAGCACTTTTACTGTTATATTTCACTGTTGACTGCAGGAATTCAAAACGTGAACATTAAGCCATGCATTTGCCAATGTCATCTCTGGAGTCGCATTCACTTTCAAATTGTTTTCTCACTTTTTTTTGCACGCACAGACTTTCACAAAAAACAGCAGCAGCATTAGCAGTAAATAACCTTTGTCTTTGCCATCTCTTTGCCAATTTGGCATTATTAAAATAATGCCAATTAATCAGACTTTGACATAAGATACTGGAATTTGCAATTTGCAGTTAGTGTTTTATGGCCAACTACTCAATTTGAATGCTAACTGCTCAGCGATGAACTTTCACAATTAAATGCGAGTTTTGAAATGGTTTTAAAGCGTAATGCTTCCACATGCTTCCATACACACACACACACACACACACACACTCACTAATAAACCCATTAAGAGACTTATGTGGATTTATTATTCAATTATTAATATACATTTTTCCGCAATATTCGACGAGTTCATTAACATTAACAGCGGCAGCAACATCTGCCGCTGTTTGTCAAGCTGCAAGCAATAAAAATGCTTTCGCCGTTTGATATTTGATGCTGATGAAATATCTTTTGCATCATGAAATTTTGATGAGCATCGCCATCGTCATCGCCATCGAAATAGAAAGTAAACTATTTCGTGTTGCGTTCGCAATTCGATTTTCGACAACTGTGAAAAATCTTCAAACAAGCAACGAGACGAATGGAAAATTGATGTGCATGCGATTCGAGTTTGTTGCCTGCGCACAAGTCTTTTGTTTCTCCGTCTGACTTTCGAATAGAACTTTCTTTGGCTGGCAGGCCTGTCAGGCAAATATGCATTAATTATAAACTATAACTACACTCGCTGAATGCTAACTAGCGGCGATAACATGCCGCGTTTTATGAATGAAAGTCAACGAGAACGTCATTAACAATGAGCGCGAGTATTTCAGTTGTTTTACGAGGCGCGGGACGGCAAATCAATAAAGAATTTTGATGATGACAAACAGTCGGATAGAATCGTAGTCATAGCCCAGACAGCACTCGCATATTAATTACCAGCCATGTAAATTTACGTAAATGGGTGTGAAGTGGGCTGCCTGGCTGCATGAAAATTCTAATGCAGCAAACAACGTTGTCGTTGTCGTTGTTCATGACGACTTTGACTTGGCTTGCAACGTGTCGGTCATTGGCTGCAACTTCAACTGCCTCTTGTCGTCGCTCACATTATGATGGCCACTTTTTCACTTAACATTTGCCGGCTGCTGCCAACTGGCAACTGGCAACTGCCAACAGTCAACAGTCGACTGCCGACTGCAAATAGTTTGCAGTTCGTTTACCTAACGTTGTCATTGTTTAAGCAGAGCTCAAATGCACTGCGAATGCGTCACGAGACTCACTCTTTTAGCTGTACAACAACAGACAGCACGTGTCTTTTCCCTCTCCCATCTCGCGCAGTGTTTGGCAATGTTTGGCTTGTTTGTAGCTGATTTGTTTACACTCGTCGCGATGTGGGCAGCCTCATGTGGTGACTAGCGAACTGTTGTGTGTGGGCGTTGTTTGTTGCATTGAAATCCATCAGATTTGGCAGTTGACAACCACGCAATCTTGCAACAGGTTTGGCTTCGGTTCATAGGGTACCCAGGGAGCCCAGCAAAGATGCCAAATCATTTGCCAATTCATTTGCCAAAAACGCAGACGAACAACGATGTTAAGGTCAGGCCAGGTTAGAAAGTAAATTCATTATTTTTGTGTTTTACCTTAGGGCTCATTATGTAACCAGAACCGACATGAAAGTCGCGCTAATGAAGCGCTTCTTTAACTTGCTCACTCGCTCATTTGATACTTTCGTCGACGCCATCTCCATCTCCATCTCCATCTTTTGCTTTTGCTCTTTTGCAGCTAGTGACAAGCTTGAAGAAGAATTTGTGTTGAGAATTTGATTGATTTGCTATGGCCAGAAATAAACAAACCTCTTTCAATTTTTTTTTGGCTACGCCGCAAAAGAAAATATCCCAAAACGAAATTGTTTTCACAGTCTGCTCGAAATTCACGCTGGGGTCAAGCCGAGAGAGAAGAAGTTCAAACCAAAGAGATGGCCATTGATTTGTTGCCAAATTAAATTAAGCAGTCATTGACTTTTAAGCCAAGAGGCACGTGAAATGGTCGCAGACGGAGGGAGGGGCAACTATGTGAGTACATATACGCATAATGAAACAATATTCATTAATCGGCTTAATGCGTATTGTTTTGGGGTACTCGACTCCAACTGTAGCTATGGCTAATCAAATGCTTTAATTTGCATAACAACGCCGTGAAAGTGCTCCGCATTGGCATGGTTCAGTTGCTCGGCGCCGCATCGCAGTTGTCGGGGTTAAGGTTTTCATTATGCAAATCGCATAAGTATATGTTTGGCAAATAGATATATCGCGTGTGCAAATAGGAAGCTAATGGTGCAAATTTCAAAAGGCAGCGGCCAAAACAATGTCTTGCGGAACTTGAAACTTGCCGCTTGCTGCTTGTCTTTATTTAAAAGACTCTTCTTTTTTTTTTCGCTCGACTATTTAACACCTGAGCGAAGCGCGAAGCGTAGAAAGCATCATTATCGCCATCAGTAAGCGACACCAACAACCGAATCAAACAAACACTTTAAACAACAAACATAAATATGCATAAGTATATGCATATTGCATTTCACAACATCATTCATATTTCCCATCCTCACAGACACACAACACGCACATCTGCTGCTCGTCGTTCATCATTCACGCAATTATTGAACGAGTTTGCGTTAAATCATAAGGTTTTACAATACACTCGCATATGGTTTTTAAAGTCATGTAACTGTCAGCATTTTGCCTTTGCGCAACACAACCAAACCAAAAGCGACAAAAACAAAATAAGCTAAACAAGAAATCCGAGAGCTAACCAAAAGTTAACATTTCAATTTTTAAAGATGTTTGACTCCGTTGTAGATTTGATTGATTTTGGTTTTGAGTTTTCAATGTTTTCTTTCGGGTCGTCTCTCGAAATGTAAATTTACAAAATATCTTGACACGCTTCCAAATGCAAATGGAGCCCAAAATCGTCTCAAAACGAATGACTTAAGTGACGAACTTACAGCACAACCAAATGACATTTGTATATACACTTAATTTCTGCCTAATTCTGCTACACTAATCGACTAATCCAACTAATATTTTGAGCAGTTGGCCCGTTCATTAGTTAAGTATTTCAGTTGCATCATCAGTGGTTTTTAGGCCGATTGCCGAACGCTCTCACAATTAATCAATATGATAGATGAAAAGCATTGCACTGGAGACGGGGCTCTAACTGGTTGTTGACTTGGCTTTGATTGCAGCTGCATTTACATTCAGACTGTCTAAGACTTTGACTTCGACTTCGACTTCAGGTTGCAGGTTGCAGGTGATATCAAACTGGTTCAGGGCTGTCTATCGTTGTTGGCAGCAAGCAGCAAACAAGTTGACACTTTCATTATGGCTCAAAAAAGTGTTCCGCATTTTTGGCGCGTATTTTGAATTCGTTACGTTTTGATGCCAACAACAACAAACAACAAACTTGCACTGGCCAAAAGAGACGAGTGCAACTTTTGGCTGGCCAAAAAGCCAAAGAAACAACTATTAGTTTTGCGGAGTGAAAAGCAAAGCGAAGCAAAGCAAAGCACAACAAAAAAAAACAACACACAAATTACTTGCAAAAAACAGCAATAGCAACAGCAACAACTGCTTTCGTTTTCAGTTTGGATCTCAGTTTACAGTTTACAGTTTCAAGTTAACAGTTTTCAGTTTTCAGTTTCCATTTGGTCTGCACGCTTCAACTGGCTAGAGCCTGTCTGTGGCATCCATGGCTGCCTGTCTGCCCGTCTGTCTGTCCGTCTGCCCGAAGAGATGTGGCGTGCAGCCAACCCATTGCAATGTAAACCAAAGCAATTTAAGCAAACCTAAAATACACTCTCACTCACATGAGGGCACAGCACACTAAATTTTCCACGAGCGAGTGATTTTGAAAACGAAACGAAAATTTTTCTTTTCTCTCTCTTTCTCTCTCTATCAGTCATTAGTTTTGGCTAAATAAATGAAGTAAAACTGAATGAAAGCAGTGGCTATTTAAGAGTTGAATTGAAGTTTAGGTTGGCGATTTGTGTTATCACACGCCTGCAATCAAGAGCCAAGAGCCAGCCAGCAAGCGGCAGCTGCTTTTCACTTTTCAAATGCGACGACGGCCCTCGAAAGTCGCTTTTATTTATTACACATTGCTGCCGCTGCCGCTGTGGCTGCTGCTGATGATGATGATGATGATGTTGATGAAGAGCGGAAATGTGAAGTAACACGACAGAGAGATCATAATATTTTTTGTGTTTTGTTTAAGAAGCGTTTTGTCTGCCTGATTGAATCGAGCAACAACTACAACTACAAATGCCTTTGTGGCCTACGCTTGCACTTAAAATGCAATTTATATTCGAGAAAACAATGCCAAATGAATGAAATAATGTTTTAATAAAGACACCGACTGCTTAGGGTTGGGTCTGTTGCTGTTGCTGTTGCTGCCTCTGCGATAAGACATTAAAGGCCATCAGCTAATTCCGACACTATCGGGCTAATCGTTAACAACAATAACAAACACGCGCCATGCACTATCTGTGTGTAATGTAAGCATCAACAATTTAATTAACTTTTAATATCTTGCGTGCTGACGTTGAAGTAGCCCAAAGTGAAGATATCATTGAACTCTTGGCCACACACACACACACAAACACACAATAGAGCAGAGACGCATTCTTTTGAATGCTTGGAGAAATTAGCATGTTCCAGGCATATGATTAACCCATTTTCCCATTTCACTAATGAACAAACGCCATAAATTGTACTTTGGAAACCCACACAAACACACACACACACACATATAGAAACATATACAACAAATCAATGGAATGGATAACAAATTGGCAGCTCATAAAAATGCGCAGCGCATTTGTAAACAGAATCAGAATCCGAACCGAAAGAAATGCCTGAAGAAGTTAGACAAAAGCGAGACACCGTTTTTTGCAGACATTGAACAACTGTTGAAATAACAAAATCTGAATATATTTATCGGCTATATCGAATCAATATATCGAAGAGATCTAACTGTGGAAGTGTAGTGAAGGGAGTTTTTCGAGTCATGCACTTTGGCAGCTCAAATTGGGATTCAATGAAATATATATGTCGATTGTCTTTGCTTTGGCGTATTGCGCATACGCCGCGTTGCCGTTGCCGTTGTCGTCATTGTTGTTGTCAGTCGTATTGTTGCTGCTGCAGTTGTTGTTGTTCTTTGGTTGCTGTCATTGCGTTTGTAACTTTGCCACGACCTTTTTTTTGTTGTGTCTGTGCGCACGAAAACTCATTTGTTCATGCATAAGTTGCTGTTGTTGTAGTTTTTCTTTTGTTGCTTCTGAGAAAATGAAGTCAACTATTGCTGTTGTTGTACGCTTGTGACTGACATTTCCCATTAAATTGCCACGTTATTGTCTAAAGCCGTAGTGTACATTTGAGGTTCTTGCAATAGCAGAAGACAGTGCCACGGGGGGAGGCGCCGAGGGAGGAGACCAACTGAACTTTGCATATTTGGTTACTGCATTTTCAACACGTCTCGCTGACTGTCTGTAAGTCTGTCTGCAGCTTCTTCTTCTGCCTGAACACTTTAAGGTCTTTTACGCGATTGTTTACATTTATGGCTGCATAATTGGGTGCCTATGCCGCATGCTGCAGTTGTTGCTGTATTTAAATTTTTGCACACTAATTGACTCCCACCAAGAAGCGAAGAGAGTCGAGAGACGAGAGCCAATGCTGAAGGCAGCCAAGCCAAACTGCAACTCACGGCGACTTCCTTCCTCGACAATTGTCGCAACACCTACTGCATTATTTTTTTCTCTTCTTTACTTATAAATTCGATTTGCTTTTTTCGAGGCACGTCTTTAGTTTATTAACTGCATTTGTTTTGGAGGCGTGATGACGACTCATCAGTCAGCGTTGCCGAGCGTTGTTGTGAGTGTTGAGCCTGTGTTTCTGTTTGTGTGTTTCAGGGCCATGCGATACGATTGTGCCTAACTAGACCGATGCCTAAGTCACAACTTGACATTGTATCGTTAATTCTGCACTAATAGTTTTAATTAATCCTAAAAACATTTCCAGTTTGGTTTTGGAAGCTCATAAATATACATAAAATAGACGCTGATCGCGTCGTTTTAACATATATATTCATAAGCTGAAATGGTGCTCAGATCTTTTTGGACAACGAACTTGCTGCTGGGCCAGCGAACAACAACGACAACAACAGCAATGTCAACCTTGAGCTGAGCTCGTCATCTCCGGCTTGTATCGTATCGTATCGTACACTTGCTGCCATCATATTATTTTGTATTTAAATGAAAATGAAAACGAAACGACTTGGAAATAAATGTAGCAAACAAAAAGCGTAGCAGGAAGTGCACAACAATACGCACACTTACACACTCACACAGAGACTGCTGCTGTGGGGCGTGTGAATATGAATGCATTTGGTATTTGGCTAAATGTTACGCATACGCCACGTTGTACAGGGCGAGGGCTGACTGTGGCTGCAGTTGCAGTGGCAGTGGCAGCTGTTGTTGCATGCTACGTTTCTGTTGCATGCGTGTCTGACATGCTACTCACCTTTTGCTCAATTACTTTTGTTGCCGCTGCTGCTGCTGCTGCTGTTGTTGCTGCTGCTGCAATGTCGAAATTGTTGCAAAATTGCAGATATTTTCCCAATGATTACGTAGCAGACGCCTGGCTGCTACCGTAGTTGTTGTTGCTGTTATGCTTTTTATGCACTTTTAATGCTGTAACAATGATTTTCGATAATTATTATTTATGTACTTTTTTATATTATTTTTCTTATTGATTTTCAATTGAATTTCTTTTCGCCAAACGCGTTCACGCTTTTCACTTTACCACTTTGATGGTTTTGTTTTTGTTGTTGTTGTTGTTGTTGGTGTCGTGACAACTTGTGTTTGTTGTTGCATTAATTTCACTTTTCTGTTTTTGTTATCTTATTTGCAAACTTGTTTCTAATAATTTTTCGAATATTTCATTTGCAATTTGGCAACAGAATTTGCTGGCAACTAATTAATTTTCGCTGTAGTTTTTAATGCAAAGTGTATTTGAATTTCATTAATTAATTATAGCAAAAAAAGCGTGTTGATGTTTTGGTTTATTTCGTTTATTTGCTATTCAACTTTTTACTTATTATTTGTTTTGGTTTTCGCTTGCTATTTCAATATTATTTTGGACGCACTTCAAATTGCATAACGACTGCGCGCACAAAAAAAATCTACGTTCATGTGGATGACGATGATGATGGCGATAATAATAATGATGAGGTTGTTTTTCTTTCTTTCTCTGATATTTGTTTGTTTTGCTTTTAGCCACTGCTCGACGGCACCAGGGCACCATGGGCTCACAGCTCACGGCTCACAGCTTACTCACAGCTCTGCTTGTACTCGCACCCAATTGTGTGGTGTGTACGATGTGTATGATGTGTGTTATGGTGTTTTCACTGTGCCGCACCGACAGCAACAAAAGCAACTGGCAACAAACGCACTCGACGACTTTCGCGACTCGACTGACGACGGCCGTTGACGGCCAAGACGGTCTTGGGTCTCGCTTTGGATCTGGCCTGGCTTGTTGGCCTTACCGTAAGTTCGGTTACGTTGGCCGTTTCTCGACTCGCTCGCTTTGCTTTCGGGTTTTTTGTTCGTGCACGAAAAACTTTTGCTCATGGCTTAACTTGGTTTAATAGCATTTAGCGTGTCGAAGCTTGCAGAGTGCCAAGCTGAATTCGAAGCTTTTTGCCGAGCCAAGCTTAACTAACTCAACTCTTTTGCATTGACCAACCAAACCAGCTGCTCTCGCCGCGCTCTTTTTTCGCTCTCTTAGGCTGTTAGGCCTGTGACAAGCAGAAATAGTGAATAAACTGCAATAAATTCTTGGACAGGTCAAATGGCTGTTAGCCAAAAAGCAATAATTCTTGGCAAACGCGCCGCTAATTTGCATATTTCGATCATCAATCTCGGTGAGAAAAAGATACAGCTCGAATAGTGTTCGTCTACAGCTTTCTACTACGTGATAATTACATCATCAGCGGGGCAAGTCATCATCATGATCGTCAACTTCATCGGCATTTCTTTTTACAAATTAAGTTGGGTTTTTCGGACCGTGTACGTTGATGTTTTTTTTCGTTACTTGAAAGCTTTTGCCGACATCGCGACAGCAACAGCGTCGTCGCCAATAACCAGAAACAGATGATACCTGTATGCACAGATATTACACACACAAATGCACACAGACGAGTGTGTGGATAACGGTAAATTTATATTGATGCGCTTGATATTCTAATGGCATTGTGAAGGTCAAAGTGTTGTTAATACCCGTAAAATGTCAGCGAGCTTTTAATTAAACGCGCTCTTACATTACGCCCACAACGCAGCCGAACACAAACAAAAGACTCAGGCGACAAACGCGACACCTGACAAAGTCGTAAATCAGAGCACTCAGGGCGATTGACCAAAGATTTATGTGAGGGCAATTAAGCGAGCCGAACAATTACACTATTGTCGCCATAAATAAATAAATAAAATGTCTTGTTATGAAACTGCAACAAGTGCATCGCATTTGCATAATAAATTCAAAGAACTGCAACATGGTCTTTGGTTGGTTCGAGTGTCTCTCGCGAACCTGTTCGACTGCAAAAAATAATTACAAAACCAAAGTAAATATATGCTGGCAGCGCGTCAATTAAAAATGCCAGACCAAAAGCCAGCAACTAACTAACAACTTGCCATTGCTGATCACAGTTGTTGCCGCCTCTGTTGTTGCTGCAAATGCAGTGTGCACCATTTTATCAGATTAATGGATTTTCGAGGCCTGCAGCTATGAAGTGGGTATAATAAGCTTTGTGCGCATCCCTTTGACGAGCAGAACGAATTATCTCTTTGTGTCTACTCCCCCTTCAAATGGTAATCAAAAGAAATGGTAAAACAAAAAATACATATATTGTTTTTCACTGAGTATCTTTGAGTCGAGTAGAGTTGTTGACTATACCTTCTTAGCATTTAATAGCTGGCCGCATTGCTGCACCCACCCAGCGCTGGCCACAGCCACATGGGGCAAGCGCAAAGATATCCAATTGAAACTGAAGTTCTAGGCAGGCATGATTGACGCAGCAGCAGCGGCAGCAGCAGCGGCAGCTTCAACTCGACCAACAACAGCAACAATGCTGGGAATGTCTAGAAATCGTAGCCAGTTAAATTATAATAATAATAAATTCATGTGTTTCTCGCTGTGGTTGCCAAGTTCGTTGCCTAAGTCTTTTGTTTCTGCTTGCCTTTGTTTGCTCTATCAATAATAAACATGTGCACACATTTTTCACACACATTTAATTTGTTTAAATAAATATCAAACACACACACACACAGCAAGTAAATGACTTCATTTTGGCCCAGTATTACCTAATCCACATCGGGTAATAACAGACGTCCGAAATGTAGCTTCATTTCCCAGCTAATGACACTGTTTGTACAGTATCTGCTGTTTGTGTTTTGACACCAGCGCACAAAGCGAAGCACCAACCACTTTATAATCATTTAGTTGGGTGCTAATTATGCCAAACAACAACAAATAGCAGCTCTTCAGTCCAGTCGCTAGGCAGAAGTTTTATGCGCACTTTTGTTTAGTTTAATGGACGCTATTATCAAATTATGAACAACGCACTCATGATGGCATCATAAACGCTCCGACTTGACGCTCACTGTGAGTGGGCGTGGAGCATGTCCAGCATACAAAATGCCGGACATTTGGCGAAATGCCTGAACTTAACTGGAAATTATGATGATTTTAGCATGCAGGGCATGCTACAAAATGTACTCATCACAACTTGTAGTTTCTTCATTTTGCACTTGTTATACTTTGGAATCGTAGTTGCCGTCAATATTCAATGCGGTTGGGCGTTAACTGTGAAATCCAAAACGTTAAACACGTTTGGCATTCACAATATGCATTCAAAGAGATATATGATTTTGGTATGCGGCATTATATAATTCGAGTTTCAGGCCCGAAATCGATTGGACGCGTTAATGAAACGAAAAGTGAAAGATTTTTGCGACGCCATCCAAGTGAAAGACTAAGCAACGGTCCAATATGGCCCTAAGCGGCAATCTAATTAGATATAAACGCTATAGAGAAACACATAATTGTTTTTATTGAAAGCCAATTAAAGTCAAGTTCAAATGGCGCACCTCGTGTCGTGCCATAACAAAAGTACCAAAACAGCCTCGTGTATCTGTAATTAAAATTGGGCGAGCGTTGAAAATTTGCTAGCCAGGCAGCCCAGCACAAGATTCGACAAAAAGAGGGAGCAAAAAAAAAAAAAGAAAACATCAAAATCAAATGTGTAAAAATGAGATACGATAACAAAACCTGAACAACGCCTGCGGTCAGCTGAAAACAAAAAACGCTTAACATATTAATAATTATTTAGTTGCTTGTGTCAATTATAAAGGCAAACAAGGCTCGTATTTTGCGTAATGTTGTATGCAATAATCTAATAAAACTATTTACAGTACGCAACAAAAGTACCTGCAATTTGGAGGCAACCGTTAGCAGCTGTCAACGGCTGTCATTAAAGTCAAGCTGAGCCTTGGCTTTACTTATCTTTACCTAATGTTTGCACTTTGTCAAAACAAAAAAAAAAACATTGGAGAAAAACAACAGACAAAGACCCAAAATAATAAAAAAAAAAAACTTATATATATACAAAGTTCAAGTCCACAGAAGATGTTGGTAACATTGACCCGCTACGGTTATCGTCCGTCGAAGCCAGACTCAGCTGCAACTCATTCATAAAGCAACGGATCTTGGCTTAGCAGCGTCATACTCGTACATACATCAATGTCAATCCACACTCATAAATAGCTAAACATTTATTTCTTATTAATTTTTTGGCAAATTATTCTTGGTCTGGCCGGGGCAAACAAAAGACTTGAGACACACACAAATGCGCACTTCCCTTCAGCAATCAGTTTCAGCGATTGGCAAACACAATTACAAAACGGAAACACTTCAATCGCTCGAGCAGCGAGTTCTGCAAAAGTTCGACAATGGGATTGAGACTATGCATGATATATGACTTGGCTATATACATGCATATGTACGATCTGCGTATTCATTGATTTATAAGCTGCTAATAACTCAAGTGCGTTCTTGTGGGCCATAAGCCATAGCTAAAGCCGCTGAACAGCGCCAGCAGGTAATCAATGTCGCTCGATCAGCGCCACTTGGTCGCCTTTTGTTTGAGGGCAGGTTGTGAACTTGACGCCAATATGTCACACACTCGAAAAGCACTCGAACCGATTGGCGTTAATGGCAACACACACTTTGTCACGTCTGCACATACGAATGGGGAACGAGATACAAAACTCTGGCTGTTTAGCTTAATTAAATCATTTACTGAAATGATTGTGCGCTATTTTGGCATTTGATGTCATTGGCTCAATGCGAAGGCTAGCATCAATAGACCGAGAGCTTTTGGGCCTGGCTAAGAGCAGCACCAACTAACAACAGCAACCAGCAGCTCAACTATTGCGCAATGGGCAATAAAAACCCTTTTGCTTGTGCTCGGATGTATGTAGGTCAGTTCGGTCGAGTCGGGGGCTAATGTGGTTAAGCGTGGAGCACGCCCCTTGCAGCTGATTTATGCATGTTTTTGTGGCATGCCACAACAGGAAACTCCACCAAACGGGTTTCGCCAGCTGCAAAAAGGGCGAGGCGAGGCAACAGCAACGGCCGCAGACTCGCATTGGACGCACTTTCGCTGCAGACGACACGACCTTTGACAAGCGGCAACAGCTTGTGGCAGCATCTGTTGCCACTTGCCACAGTGTCGCACTGTTGACTTAATGATTTGCTAGACTGGCGACTTAAGTCGCATTCCGTGTAGCTGCGCGCTGCCAGAATGCTTGCCATGACGCTGCCAAAACTATTTGACCAAGTTTGTCGCTTGAGTCTTTCGTTTTCAGTTCCTGGCTGGTCGCTGTTTGCTGTCTACTGTTTGCTGTCTGCCAACTACCATTAGCTACTGTTTTGCTTATTTTGTTCGTGTGTTTTTTACCAAAAATGTACTCCAACTCCAAATGTTGCTATCTGATCTACGCTTTGTCGCGTGCATGTTTTTTTTTCATCAAATTTTTTGTTGATGTTTTTGGGTTCGCTGTTGTTCCTGTGGCTGCTGCTGTTGTTGCCGTTGCTTTCGGAGCAATGCGTCTCGGAATGATATCATGTAATTTGAAACAATGCTGCCCGAACAATTCATTATAAGCCGCCAACTGGTTGCTGACAGCTGCGCTTGTTAAGTGATATTCAATAGATATATCTAGATATATACTGCATACATATATATACAAACACTCGCATCGTATCTATGCGGATTTTGTGGTACAACAGCGCGTGCGCTGCCTGCCATTTGAGCCGTTCATTGTGTGTGTGTGTTTTTGGGCCAGACAGGATTTGTGGCTTATGGAGTTTGTTTAAATTGCTTTGTAGACTGCCGCTGCTGCAGTCGTTGCGCCTTTCACCTGCACCGCACTTTTGCTGTGCAGTGTTGCACTAATTGCACAATTTGGGACCGTTGTCAAGTGCTCAACATTTTTGTACTACTCCTTTTATTTTATTTATAATTATGGGGTGGGCGTTTTGAATGTTGTTTCTTTTCTGGACTAATTTCAACGGCAGACAAATAAAATAATAGCCAAAAATGAGTTGGCTTTTTGTTTGTTGCTCTCGCTGTTGCTGTTGCTGTCGCTGTCGCTGTCGCTATGTTGCAAGTGAAAGGCCTGCGGTCATTATACAATCAACAAACCCAAAAACAGAAAAACTATGGGCAAAAAGTCGAGCAGTCGAGCAGCCCAGCAACCGAGTGACCCATGTGCCCAAAGTGCAATTAAAAACAACGACGGCGCCGGCTACAAAACAAATTGTTATAGAAAATTATCGTTGAACAATGCGCAACCGCCCGCGCCACAAGAAACAGGCAGCAATAGCAACAGCAACAGCAACGGCAACAGCAACAATAATAATAAAAACAATTCAAGCAGCTGCGAATTGAATGGAAGCTGAATTCAGTTGCAACCATATGGCACAAAGCACTCCGCTCCTAAGCCCATATCCATTGACTCTGCACCTCGTTTGCTCAATCAGCGCAGCCGCAAAATGTGAGCCAATTAATTTGCCTTATTTTTGTTGTTATACTATACAATACATTTAGCTATATACATTTTTACTTGCCAATTTGGCAGGCCATAATTGACCAAAATATGGGCTTTTAATTACACATTGTGTGTGCTGCAATTGAATGCCAATTTGCCGCTCCAAATACATTAGAAGACTGGCAAGCCTCAATCTAACAGATCGACAGCTCAACAGGTGGGCTGTGGCCCTTTTTTTATTTTACAAGAGATTTATGTGTGTAACTGTGGCTGCAACCAAAAAACTCAAATTCAAATCAAAACTCGAGCAAAGTGCTGTGAAATTCACTTGGCTCAAGGTTAACACGTGGAAAATTACAAATACGAGCTGTGAGTCGAAGCATCTGTTTCAGCTGCTGTCTAAGCAGAATATGGGTTGGGCTTTGACTGCCGTGTGGATAGGTAGATGGACGTAGTTAACGTTGTTTACCAGCAGCAGCAGCAGCAGCCGCAGCGGCAGCCAAAGAGACAGTTGAAGCTGGCGGCGTGTGGTTGGGTGCTGATTGTCCAGGTATAAAGCTGCTCGTTGCTGCTGTGGTGCAACCTTAAGATTTGAGCTCTCGCAGCAGTTGCGGTTAATTTGCTTGTCATTGCCCAGTTGAGTGGCGGCTCGACAAACTCCGACTCCGACTCCGACTGCGACTCCAGTCTACTATTTGAATACAAATTTAATTTGAAATTGAAACGGCTGCCGTCGCTGTGTTGTTGCCACTAGCAGCTAGATAGTGAGTTTGGCCTAAGCAGGCATTTTGGGCAGCTGTTTTGCCACTTGGACGTGCCGTAAATTAGCCACAGAATGCAGTGCACTCGGTTAATTGGAAAGTGAACTGAACTGTGCGCTTGCTCCATATCCACACAACCACAACGATAACTATAACTATAACTACACATAATAAACTGGCAACGACGACCTTAGATACGTACAGACACATTACTTAAGGCCTATTTGGCCTCTTACCCACATTCAGTACGAAGCGAGTCTTTTCCGGCCCGCAAACTATTCAGTTATTCGCAAAATGCGCCTCAATCAATTTATATCAAATTTAACCCGATTCGCCTTTGAACCATAGTTCAGCAGCCAGCCCCCCGAAAAAGTTAAACAATTTTGTTTAATCAACTTTAATTTTTTTTGTACGTTGTGTGCGGCACGAACGGTTATGGGCCATAAGTGAGCGGCCGGCCAGGAATACGAGTACTCGACTACTCACTTACATAGAGGCCAAACCTATGGCGGGTATTCACGCGACGACTATAAGCAATAAGCAGATATGGACTCGGATCGCCTTCTTTAGCAATTTCAGCTCACTTTGCGCAATTCTTGTCGAACAAGTCCAGTTTCAGTTTCAACTTTAGTTACAATTTTTTTCCTCTGCAGTTTAGTATTTACAGTTCCAGTTTTGCAGCCTGTGCAAATGTTGTCCAGTTTAGTTGGTTGCATTTGCTTTCGCTTCTAGTGCAAAATGTTGATTTCTTGCTGATTTGCACTACAACTACTTGAAGTGCTTTTTTTTTATTTTTTTTTTGCGCGCCGTTGTGGTTGGTTGGTGGTTAGCTAGCTGTCGGTTGATGGTTGGCGGTTAGCAGTGTGCGCACTTGTTACTGCTCCAATTTGCCACGCTTGATTTAAGCAGTGATTAGAGGCGGCAACTCAGATGACTACTCGTCGTCATCCTAAACAGACGTCTAATTTATGTGAGATTGCGTAATCTTTGGCGATTTTATTTCTCTCACTTTTTTTATTTGCGTCCAGTTTTCATGTGAAAATGCCACAAATGCGTTGGCCATAATACAGCACAAATAAAAAAAAAAAAAGAAGCAATTTTGTACTACGCGTGGACATTAGAGGCAAGCTCCAGTTTCCCTCGCCGCTGCTGCTGTTGGCTGCTGTGACTAATTTATGCGCCAAGGTTTAATTTGGGCAGTCGGCATATCAAATGTTGAGTTTCAGGCCCAGTTGGCAAGCTGGCTTTAAATGGGCATTGATGTGTTCATTCAGAGAGCTTGATGGATGCGTGTGAGCTCCAAGTTGGATTGTTTGCAGCAAAGTTAGCCAAGTTCGTTGTCTAAGTCTTTCGTTTAATATATGCAACAAATTAGAGTCTTGTCACTAGCTAAACAAATTAACAAATTAGAGCGACTTGCAGCACACTTTGCCATTTGTTTTTCAATGCACACGCAGTGCCACTGATGGTGGCATTCCGCTCAACCCGCTGCCACCAGCGGAGCATTAATGAAGACGAATTGGGGCAAGTGAAAAAATGTATTTGCATGGCTGTTGTTTGTTGTGTTTGTTGTGTTTGTTGTGTTTTTTTTTGGCGTTATTCATTTAACTAGTGACTGCTTTTATGCATGTTATTTGAAATTAATCAAGTTGATACTTTGATACTTTTATTGATAATTAATTCAGATAAGCGGGCAAAGCGACTTAAACTACACAACAACAACAACAACAACAACATTAACATTAACAACATCAGCAGCAAGAGCAACAGCAGCCGCAACAACAAGTTTAATGAAGAACTTGCCGCCAACGTTGCGCCGCGGCTGTGGCTCTAAAATTGAAACCAGTTTGTTGGCCAAGTGAATGCGGGTGTCACTTAACTCATAAATCTTTTGCGACCACAGCCAAATGGCCTTGAAGCCTCGCACATGCTCCAGCCCATGTCAGAGCAGAGCAGCGTCAGAGCAGAGCGAAGCAGAGCCAGGCTTGGGCTTCTTTACAGATGCCGCTGTGTGTCCTGACAAAAGCGTTTCACTGGAATTTCGACGTGCTTCATTTCACATCAGCGTCGAGTTGATTTTTGTGTTTATTGTGCGCTTTGCTGTGATTAATTGCGGACTAATGTCAAATTTTGTTTTGAGGCTTGCGAGTCCAACGACCATCGCCCCATAATTTTCTGCATTCCGCCCCATTCATCAGCTGCGATTGGGATTCGAGCTTGTGTCTGATTGCTGCGTGGGTTATGTGACTAATCAGCTGGGATTTGTGCAATCGATGTCTGGGCCTGCCACTATCAATGTCTGTCAATTAAACTGGCCAGCATGCGAGTATGTCTCGCATGTCACAACAGCTTGCCACCGATTGCTGCTGACCAGGGTAAGAAACAAACAAGAGCTCCCCATGTTCCGCTGTCAGTCGTCTGTCGACGCAACTGTCACTCCAAACGCGAGCTTAGAAAACTCAAATGAAGACAGCGAGTGTGTTATCAGAGCGCGAGCGATATTTAAATTATGCCCGCTGACTGATCCAACAACTCCATCCACAGACCATCGACATGTCGTGTCCGCAGGGCGAGCAACATGTTCACAGCCAATGCAAACGGCAAAAAGCAAATGGCTAATGGAAGTTCAAGGCATAGCATATGGCCATTTTAACTGTATAATTAAGTCACAAGCCGCAATTTGCAATTAAACGCCTGATCGCTGAGCTGTTTCTGTTTAGACATTTAATTAACATGCGCTGAGCTGAGCAACTTTGCAAACATTTCCAGCTAAACATTGGCCAAGTTTGCACTCGCTTCGCAAACTCCCAATTCAGCGTTGCATTGCAAAATTGTGCAAAAAAAACAATAATAATAAAATTAATATCACATCGATAATGTTAAAGTGTTCATGGGCCGCAAACTGGTAAATCAAGCTCGCTCTGCCAAAGCGGCGTGGCCAACGGGAACCAAAGCTTCGCAGACTTCGCCCAAAGCTTCGGCTCTTTCAGCCACCATGTAAATGGCCCAAAGAGTCTGCCACTTGCAGCGCGATTGCAGTTAAAAAGTGAGAGTGGTTCGGCCAGTTGCCAGTTGCCAGTTGCCCGCTCTCTCTCTCTTCTCTCTCTGTCTCTCTGTCAATGAGCGTAAGAGCGTAAGCTGAGCTTTCGTGCTCTTTGCTGCGCTCTTAATCTTCGCGTTGCAGTGAATTTTGCCATCGTGTTTGCTTAATTTTTAATTGTTTGCATTCAAAATTAACAGTTGGCCGCGCCTGCTTGTAAAGTTGCCTCCTCAATTGTCGTTGCATAGTTTTAGGCTGCGAAATATTTTAAATCACATGTAATCACAGAATAAAGCATGCGAAATTATCGTTTGGCACTTACGATTATATTCGTAATTAAGATTTTGCTGCAAGATTGTTCTGAAATTACTTAATTATTGTCTGGTAAAATAATATATATATAAATATATATTTTATATCCTATAAAATTCTATTTTTGTTAGGTACGATAATAATGATTGTTGCTCGTGAATTAGAGCTAATAAAATTTTCATGAGAAATACATTTTATAATTAAAATCAAATCGAATGTTTTTTATTTCAAAGATTGTTCTCCACAAAATAATTTAAAGAAATCTGAGAAAAAAATGAAACAAGCTCTGAGTTTTAATTGTTTTTAAATTATAATTTCAGCAATTAAAAGCGACAATTTATTAGCAAATTTAACGCAAAACCCAATTAAAATCATGCTGAATACTTTCGAATATGCATTTCATAGGCACAATACAAGAATTTCAAGAATTAAACGTTACGTATTTATAACTCGAATTGTAAACATAAATATTTATCAGCGTTTAAGATAAAGGAAGGCACTTATGAGATTGTATTTTATCGGGACCTTGTAACAATTTCTCAGCCTTTTCGGCTTTTCTTCGTTCGATTGTTTCGCTTTCGTTGTGGTGTCGCTTTCTATTAGCCGTTAAGATCGCCAAAGAACGGAATGAGCTGAATAAACACGAAGTGTGTCAGCTTAAGCATTTAAAAGCGCTGCATTTAGCAACGATTCAATTAACACATGACCGCCATTCGGCAGGTGGGCCAGAATGTTGAGACTGTTGCACTTTTTGGCAGCCAAGTGGAACCCAGCGTCGAGTTAACTGTGCGCGGTGTAAACACATGTTCTTGCAACTGATTACAAATTTACGATTGTATGCGATTATAGATATATGTACGTATACATTTACTGTCGATTTTTGTTTCATTTTGGCAGGTCTTTAATGTGGATTTTATTGCAACACTCGATCGCCGCCAAGTGGAACAAAAGACCAAGAGGAATACTGTACAAGACCTCAAAAGTCCAAAAGCTGAAAACACACAATTCTCTGAAATCGAAAACAAAAAGAATGGCATCTGAAATTGCATTTGGTTAGTCATGCGCGAAATAATAGCGCACAAAACTATAAAATTTAATAATAATAATATAATAATTGTAAGGTGCAAAACCAGCAGACAATTGCGCTGCTGCCTTTGTTTGGTTATTTTTTGTTACACTTGCCGTCAACTTGGCTCAGTTGCAGTTTTTCTGGTATCGCCTTTGTTACTCGCCATTAATAATGATTTAATTTCCATTGTTTTCCCGGCAATTCTGCGCGACTGCGTCAAGGACGCGTGTCCATGCGTCAGCTTCCACTTGAGCTTCGGGGCTGATTTGGCAGATCTGTTGACTCAATTGACCTTGCAGCTGAAATACTTACCACAAAATGTTATTAACTTGAGCAGTTAGTCAGAATGTGTGTCACAAATTCGTCGTTGTCTTTATCACCTTTGACTGTCTTCACCTGCTGCCAGGTTTATCGCTGTTTAAACTACTCAACACAAATATGTCTCATCGCATTTATAGAACTTTCACCGCAGAAGTGTAACTGCTCAGCCTGCTCTGATGATTCAGTGATTCTTTTGGCTTAAAGAGTGCGCTAAAAAAAATCCCATTCCAATTTAATGAATACGCCATCATAATCAGCATATATATCCATATATCCATATATATGTATGTTAACAATTGCGGTTAGAACTGCGCCAGTGGGCTTTCCAGCTGAGAGAGAGAATTGGGATCTCGGTGCCGAGGAGAGCTTTGACTGTGTTTACAGAATGGAAATCAGGTCAAGTCAGGCAACAAGCGGCGCTTGTCTCTTTCGGCCAATAAAATCATTTAGAATACACAAAGCGATATTGACGCGAAACAAGCGCAAAATACAGCAAGATCATGAACAATTTGTTCTAATTTCACAGCCTGGCTAATAAAGCGGGCAACGGCAACGGGTCTGGCACCCCATCGTCTTCCAGAATCAGAATTAGAATCAGAATCAGAATCAGAATCAATAAATCGATTTCATAATTTGCGCGCATGATGCAGCGCATTCCCAACTTGGCTGAAAAAGGTCGCGATGTCCATGTCTATGTCTGAGTCCCAGTCTGCAGACAGTGTCCCCCTTTTTTGGGACTCAGCTCTTTTGGGGTAATGACATTGCCGTATTCCTGTTCCAGAGCCCAGTGGCTTGACCTTGCTGCCTAGGCACAGGCAACTGCATAACGGCAATTGTAACTTAATTGCAGCCCGTCCGCTGACACAATTGTACGATTTGGGCTGATTGTTGATTAGGCAACGCTAACATTAGAACACAGTCGAATAGCTGCGATGCGGGCGCCAGGAGTTCAATGTCAATAATTGAGCATGGCGCACACAGCTCATAAATAACGGTGCAGTGTCATTGTCAAATGGTTGTTGGCCAACAAGTAGGACGACGACGACGACGACGGCGACGACGAATAAAGTTATTAACAATGCGCCAACATGTACGTGGACTCTCAAAATGGACGAACGTGACAAATACCAAAAAGCCAGGCATCGGTCCAGGTTACAGCACCGAACGCCCAACCTCCTTCCCTCCTCCCCCAGTTGGCGGTAACTGGGCAATGTTTGCATAAGCAGCTGCTGCAGCAATCGCAACAGCGAGCGACGGCAACAACATCACATTGTCCATCATCTAGGAAGGCTGGCGGCAGGCAAAGCAAGTTGCAAAAGGGCAAACGCGTTGCAACGCCGCCAACGTTGTTCGGTTTGGTTCGTTTTGACTGCAGGCCAGGCTGCAAAAAACCCCGTTAACATTTTATTTGACTAAAATTGCCTTTAATTTATTGCTGACGTGGCAGCATTTGCATTTGTGGCATGAAGAACTGGCTGCGACTGCAACTGCGACGCTTGCAACTTGCGGCCATGTGTGTGTTTGTGGCTGTGGATGTGGGGCCTCGAAATGTTTTCATTGTTGATTTTGCAGAGCATATCTGCTGGCCGTCAAGTGCCACTTGTTCTAATTTTTCCATTTCAAAACCAATCAGCGCGTTGCATTTGTGGTTGCGTTGTTGCCGTTGCCGTTGCCGTTGCGGTTGTTGTTAGGTCAGGGACCCGATGTCAGTGCCAATGCCAGGGCCAAGTGTTTGTGTCCATAGAGAGAAGCATGCGATTCGAAATCGTAGCCTGGACCCTCTGGGCCATGTTTCACATCATAAATAATGTGTCGACTAGCATTTTAATAAATCAATTAAACGGCGCTGCTACTCAAGTTGCTGCATCGCTTCCCGCGAATCTACATTTCTCTTTTGGCTACACCGAAGCCAGGAAGTGCAGAGTTGGGCAGAGCTGAGCAGGTACATCAATAATTCTGGCAACAAGCTAAGGACATGCCTGCCCGCAGTCCAACAAGCCGAACACGTGTTTAACTTCAGCTGCAAACTATCTTGGCACGTACATGAAAATATTGCACAAGATAAGAACGAGCTGCTGCTGACGGAGCTGCTGCTGCTGGAGCTGCCGTGTGGGTTAGGTTTTGGGGTTGGCCCTGGATAACATCCGCATTTTAATGGCCATAGAATAAGCATAGCCATATCAAATTAGAATTCTCGCTAAGCAAATGCGACGTAATTAATGCCAGAGCATAGCGAGCAACCTGTCAACGCAGCTCAAAATCAAAATGACAACTTGCGCTACATGTACGAGTACTCGTTCATGTCCACGCCCACACCCAAGCCCACGCCCACGCCCATATCCACGCCCACGCGCCATATGACAACTGACAACAGTCGACTGCAAAGTGGCCAACAGCCATGCAATTAGCATTTTGTCCGGCAGCGACAAGTTTATGCAAAGTTCAATACCAACCACTGCAGGCGAGCAACTGCTCCAAATCCTTCTGAAGAAACTTGGTCAAAATACTTAAGCTCAAGTTGCATTGCTCTTGCTTTGTCATCGAAGAATCAGCAACCGGCAACTGGTGAAACTGGGTCAACACTCTGTCAGAATGCGTCAAACTGCTCAAGAATCTGTGGAGGAGTTTTGCACTCAGCTGCGTCCATCGATGCATTTGACATGCTATGACAGTTTTATACGCGCCACTTTGATGCCACCACCAACAACAGCAACAACAGCAGCAACAACAGCAGCAACAACAGCAGCAACAACAGCAGCAACAGCAATAAAAAACCAAGTGAGCAGCAGCTCTTCTATGCTGCCCCCCGCTGCATTAAGGTGTTGAAGGTGTTTGGGCCATTTGCATATGCTGCGTCGGCCTTTGTGATTGGTTTCTTTTCGTCTGCGTCGTGTTGAAGGCTGATCTGAACTGTAGTAAAACCAAGAATACCTAAATCAAGGTAATATTTTCTGAATCATCTTTATTTAAATGGTTTTTTGTAGTAGAAGCTCAAAATAGTTTTATGACACAATCTATGGAAATTAGTTGGTTGAATGTCAGATATTATTTTTAAGCTAACATATTTAATAGGGAAGCACTTTTGCAATTTTGAATATTAACTTGTTCATTTAGAACAAAAAAATGTCTTCCCGACCGATTCGTGATCAAACCAGATTTCCAAAATGTGTGAATTAATGTTCAAAATAAAAAATGATTTTTAATTAATTCTTTCACGTTGTTCCGACATTTCTTGGGAATATTATTGCATTCTACTGACATCCATAGATTTATATAATAGGAGATAGATAACGTATTAATTATGAACTTTAAAATAATTTATTAAATAATATTTCGTCAGCAGTGGAACATAATAATTTTGTGGTCTTATTGCGTAATTACTGCAGCTTTAACTCACAGCTAAATGTTAAATTCATTTAAACACTTTGTGATGCAGGAACTGGAATTTGACATGTGAATAAGACTGATATAATTTATGGGAATAAGTAAAAGTTAAACGTATATTTGAGATAGGTAAATTGCATATATAATTGTTTGGATGCTATTAAAAATTCAAGCTATAATTAAGATTCAATTCACAGCAAAAAACCGCTTTCAATTGTGCTTAGGAACCAACAAAAAATCCAACGGCACTTTTGACTGGTGCTATTATTCAACAATTCATGTAAATTCCAAATTTATTTATTTTAAATTTCCATTAATTTGACAATATGAATGAGGGAATTTATTGACATTCTACAGTCGACAGTTAGTGTTTTAATTGTTCCACACACGTGCTGTTAAAAGTTTATTGAATAAATCTAACAGTTTATGTAAATAGCAAATGTATTTATTATTATTTCCGTTAATTTGAGAATATGAATAAGGGAATTTTTTTAACAGTACATGTAAATACCAAATTTATTTATTTAAATTTCCGTTAATTTGTCAATATGAATGAAGGAATTTATTGAAATTCTATAGGCGAAAGTAAGTGTTTTAATTGTTTTAAACACGTGCTGTAAAATGTTTATTGAAAAAATCTAACAGTTTATGTAAATACCAAATATACTTATTGAAATTAACATACATTTGAGAATATGAATGAAGTTATTGTTTTAATTGTTCAAAACTCATGAAACTCATAAATTTGCTATTTTATTTATTGAAATTTCCACAACATATTGAAATTATACACCAGACAGTTAATGTATTAATTGTTCCAAAAATGTTACTGAAAGAATCTAACAGTTTAAGTAAATACCAAGTTTATTTATTGAAATTCCATTAATTCGAGAATATAAATGAAGAAATTATAGAAACTTGTAATGTTTTAATTGTTTCAAACACGTGCTGTTAAATGTTTACTGAATCTAACAGTTTAAGTAAATACCAAGTTTATTTATTGATATTCCATTAATTTGAGAATATAAATGAAGAAATTATAGAAATTTTTAATATTTTAATTGTTCCAAACATGTGCTGTAAAATGTTTGTTGAATTATCTATTATGTTTACAATTGTGTTTAGGAAGAAACAAAAAATCTATCTGCTCTTTCAGGAGTTGCCAAATTTATTTATTAAAATTAACATTAAGTGTTTTAATGGTTGCGAAAAGTGGTGTAAAATGTTTATTGATTTAACTATTAAGCCGCCACACGCATTCGCAGCTCGGCATAGAAAGCAGATCGCCTGCAATGAGACCTTAAATTACAGCATACACGTTATCTAGTACTACCATATAGAAGCGGCCCATCGTCCGGCCTGGCACGAGCAACGAAAGTCGGAGGCAAGGGCTAACCACGACGACGACCACGACCAGGAGAGTGGCATGTTCTGCTCGATCTCGTACATGGACAGCAATTGCCATTGGGCTGACCTCACAACAAGCCGGCGCTGTTGCCGCCTCGTTGGGTTCCCTTAACGCCTGCGATGGCACTAAACTCTCTCGCTCTCTCTCGCTCTCCCGATCGAACTGTGCAATTTCGACACTTTCAAGATTTTACTATAAAAATTTGCCATAAATAAGTGCCGCAACGGGTGTCTCCTCCAAATGTATTTGGGTCTTATTGAGGTGCTTGTCTATGGAGGCTGTGCCCTTGCTTGTTACTTGCAACAGCAACAGCAACAGCTGAATGTGGAAACCTACACGCATGTCCAGCCTGATGATATGTACTTTCGCAAACATAACTGACATGTTTGCCTAAGAGGCAATAAAATAAATCCCAAACTAAACACAAAGCCAACTGGACAACGTTCACAGAGGCTGCGGAGATCGCACGTGTCGGACGAGCAAATGAAGTTAACTCAATCATGGGCCTGGCAAGGGCAACGTGTCTGTCGGCAACGGTCGGCAATAGTAAAAATGTTAGAATAGCTTGTAGGAAATTTATCAAGGCTACCAAAGGGACGGACACAAAGGGCAGCAGCCACCGTAGATGTAAGAACAGCGGCTGCCTTCGTGGCTGCCACACGCTCAAGGGAGCAACAAAGTGATATTTATGCCAATTGCTAGCTTATAAAACTGACCAGCTACATGCGAATGTGAATGCGAATGCGTGTGTGGGTCTTAGAAGTGCCAGTAGATGTGGCCAGGGATAGCACCATGGTCATAGGCATGGACATAGGGCACATCCGTAGGCTGCAGTTCCAACAGTTGCTGATGTAGCTGAAGCTGTTGCTGTTGCTGATGTTGCTGTTGTTTCTTATGGCCGCTTGCACTTTGGCGCAAATACAAGCGGACACAAAGGTGAATTCAATTTATTACGCGAGCATTTCAAACTCGAAGGTTGAAGTTGAGTTGAGTTGAGTCCACGATGTTTGTTTGTTCTCTGACTGGCTTATCAGAGCAAACTAATCCTGGGGCCAAAGTAAATGCAATTATGTGTAGTTTATGCGCTCGCTGGCTTCATACTTTTGCTTGATTGACACATAAATTTGCGATGCATGTAAGACAATAGCTACTGCCTTGGTTTACTTAGCCAACTCCCCAACTCTAACACTAACGAGCTGGCCCACTGAAAGTGCTCCACCCCAACTAACTGATCAACTATTCCACTGATAAGCCAGCGATTGTCTTCGATTTTCCCTTTTTCCATTGCCATCAGTCAAGGCGGCTAATTAAGCGGGCCAGTGCAATCAATGTTTTCACTTAAGTGCAAGTAAATTTCACAATCAATGGACTCTGCCACAATCTCATTCTATTCTCTGGCCAAGCTGTTGCAGCTGTGCAGGAAGCAGCAACATCTCAACAGCAGCAGCATTTGTTTGCAGTTAGAATGTCATCGTTGGACTTGAACTAGAAGCTGACTTGGCAGGTCATTAGTAGTTGTCAGTGATGGCGTGATTTGTGCAGCACTTCCTGGGGATTGAGCCCCCTCCTCAGGAAGCATTCCAGCTACTCTCGCTGCGACTTTTAATTACATTTTTTGCATAGTTTTGCGTACGCATTGACAACAGCAAGTCAAAGTCAGAGTCAAAGCATTTGCCGCCTGCCCACGTAGCTGGAGAAGAATTTATAGACAATGCAACTACTTCAATTATGGCGATAAGGCACAGAATCCGCAGATATTCCCTCCGCCCCGCCCATCTCACGCCCTTCGCGCGGCCAGTCCATGTTGCTGGCAATGTTGTTTGCATAAAAATGTCGAATGTCGTGCGGCGTTTGTTACTTATTACATGCGACTGGGGCGACCGATATCGATATTGTTTGCTCCATACCGATCACTTACACACACTAACACTGCTATATATATATATATATATAGCATACTATATGTATACCGTAGTGTTGCTCTGTCGCTAAGTCGACCTTCAACTTTGTTTGCAACCTTGTTAGTTAGTTGTATGTTGTGTGTTTTGTGTGTGTTTCGGTTGCTGTTTCTGTTTCTGTTTCTGTGTTTCTCTGCTTTTCCCTTTTATTTTTTTTTGTTTTTTTTGTTATTCATTTTTACCCGCCTCGTGTTTTTCTTTGCAGTGCGGCGCAATCTCGATCGAGTCGCTTGATTGCAAGCGGCGCAAAGGCAACGCCTCCAACACCGCCGACGTCATCGGCACGCAACTGACAGCAACAACAACAACAATTGCACGACAACTAAACACTGTCACAACTGACTGACAACGCAACTGGAGCCTGGACTGCTTCTGGGAGCTGCGTTTTCATTTTCGTTTGCGGCCACATCGAAATTTGTTGCCTGCCCTCGGCCAATGTTGCCAATGAAGCCAATCAGCAGGACGACAAGGGCTCTTCTAGCCATCATTAAATTGAAAATAAAATAATGCACTGCACCTCTACCAAAGTCTCAGTCTCAGTCTCAGTCTCTGTCTGTGTCACGCCTGCTTTAATAACTTTGTCCTGCACAGTATCGTTGTCCACGCATCTTGCAACGTGCAACTTATTGCTCTATTTTCGCGCGTTTGCTGCAGTTTTCGATTTCAGTTTCACTTTCAGGCCCCATTGTTTGCAGCCCCATTTGCTGCCCATCATGTTAACAAGCACTTGGATGCAACGCCAACTCAGCAGGCTGCAAGACCCATCAACAATGTAAACGAGCCTGCCCGTAGACTGCGAATACATAGTTACAGCTGCAATAAACAACCTAAACGACATGGTCTATGAGTGGGCAGCGGTTGGGCAAATCAGCAGAGTCACAATCACCACACAAATTCTGACCCAAAAGCCACAGAAATAAAAGTCCTTCACATTTAGCATGGAAATTCTGAAATTTGCGTCATAATCAACACGAAATTGTTGCAGTTATCTCGTGACTCATCAACATCATCATCGTCAGCATCGTCGTCATTTGCAGCCAACAGCTATGTTGGCCCGCATGCTGAAGAACAGGTAATCCACACTCAACTTCAGCTCAGATCGACGTGGATCGAGATCTGCCACAATATCTAGATGATGATGTGACGTCACAAGGTCGTAGCATGGCATTGCCATTGATTGTGGAAATTCCTGTGAAGTAACCACAGCTTATATGGCATGATATATAACAATAAATATTCCATCCATACATACATATATATGGATATTTATAATTTGTTTCACACTTGACAGTTGCCAGCTGCCCGTTACCAGGGAATGAACCGCATTTATCGAGCGATCGTCGAGCAACATTTTTTTGGCTAGCCGCAATATCATTCTTAGTATACAGACTTAAGTATATTAATTGTGCTGCGATCTGGTTAAACTTGTTTCAACGCTCAGACGTGTGTAACGGTAAATCTTAAATACATTCTACATACTAATGATAATTGAGGCAGTTTTTTGCTTTTTAATATATTGCTGCATTGACATTTTGGATTATCGTTTTGGGTGCAAGTTTATGACAATATTTCTCTCTCTCTCTCTCTCTCTCTCGCTCGTTGAGACTTTCTATCTCCTTCTGTGCTGTGCATAACTTACAAGCAGATACGGGCCATCATTAAAATTTATAATTATTTTTTTATATTTCATTTAAGCAGCATTTATAAATAGAAACAAGTCTGACTGCTCGCGGCTGAAGTGCTTCACCTGGCAATACCCTGTTCCCAATCAAATTTGTTCTGAACTACTTTTAACATTTGCTAAAATATGTTAACAATTTTATATTATTATGTTCAAGAATTGATTCTATACGCTTCTTATCGTTTTTATTTTGTATACCAAGCAACGCATATGAAATTTATAAATTTGAATTGTATAAAAATTCAGATTCTTATTATTTCCAAAATATGTATCCAGCAAACCAAATGACACTTTAACCTTTTTAAAAATTTTAGAATTTCATTTTTGAATATATTTTTTTTTATTTGTCAATTTAAATACTTAGCCACTTAAATAAAACTAATTGCTTTGAATGCCAATTTCATATTCATGTATTCAAAAAATTTGATATAGTAGACTTGTATGTAAATCCTGAATTTAAAGCTTATTGAAAATATTTTGACATCGAGCTTAGTCGTCTTACGCTCATTAGACTCTTTTGCTAGCTATTCGTACAGGGTATAGAAGTTATCCAAAGTGAGGGAAAAACTGAAAAATCGAGCATTGAACTTGGTGCGTAAAAGTCGTGTTTGGGCACAGGTCAAAAAGTGAACTTCAGATTGGCCAAAAATAATTTGGTTTTGGTACTTGTCAGTTCCAGTTACCAATTGTAGAGCACACAAACCCGAAAAAACTGCTGGGCCAGCGGCAGCTTTTTACGTGTACTTTTGGCATTTTTAAAATTTTGCCGAACAGGTTTAGACAGACACCAAATAAATAATAAAATACTAAACACTTTTAACGAATAGCATAAGATTTAATAATTGAACATTGTGTTTTTGTGTGAGCTGATAATTTATTTGTATTTAAAAATACATTTCAAATGTTTCACTCTCAGTCTCACACAGTCTTGGACCGAACCGGATATAGAGTTAGAGTTCATTCTAACACTTGGATACGAGTATTTTATGCAAACATCAGAGTGTAGTCGTATTAATCAAGTATCAGGTATTATGTCATAGGATAAGTGCCTAAGTCATGGGGCAAAAACTAGTTGGCTAAAAGTGAAACCACTTCAATGTGCGTTCTCAAGAAAAGTGAAATTGTGCTGAGCACAACATTATTGTGAAGAAGATAATAATGATTGATCGCTCGACGCAAACATGCAAATTTGTTAAATGCAGCATAATTTCGGCTGGATGGTTAATTCAATTAATAAATGAAGCTTTGCGGTTGGCCCGAAGGCAAAGCAATAATCGCGAATAATAATTATAGAATATGAGTTGATACGTTCTTTGTGCGATTAAGCATTAACATTAAACAAATATACAATTAAATTTTAAATAAATTGTATTATTTCACTGGCCAAATATTCGCTGCAATACCCAAAAAGCATCTCGAGGTGCGAGACAACTAATGCTACTTGAGCAGGCCTAGCGAGCAATTAATGTCGCATTCAAGTGTGCAGAAAATAATCGACAGCTTCAAATCAATTAAACAATTCAAAATTCGTATTCACATTTACTGGCGGAAGTAAAAGCTGGGGGACAGACAAACTGCAGGAGGCAGTCGACGGAGAGACAGCAAAAGAGTCAGACAGACGGACGGACAGACAGACGGTCCATGTTTGATGCTTGGGTGGGTTAAAGCCATTAACATTGGACTATGACTCTGATGGTACAGATATGTACTCGAGTTTCATTAATCTTCCGTTTTGTTTGTTGTTTTTGCTTAATTTGGTGCACACAATATAAACTACACGTACGTACGTACGTGTGTGCACACACATAAAAGAATAATATATTTAAATATATTTTTTGTTTATAAACAACAAAGCCAAATAGACAGAGTCAAAGCACACCCGTTTTAATTTTCTGCATATTAACCAAATAGGAAATCGCGCTAATTGCTTGGCGTCGCTTTTTTCTTATTTCGTTGAAAACTAAAAGTCGGTTCAATATGCCCACGCCTAAGCTCGGCTCAACTTGGATCGGTTCGGATCGGATTGGATCGATCATTGTATGTAGATTACGTTAGCCAAATGATGCTCAATCAACTCGAATGGTCAATGGGCAGCCAGACTTCGATTTCCAGTTATGCCGCATTTGTCGAGCTTTACTGCTAAATGACTTTGGTTGGGCCTTACACGCTGAGGAGTCTATTAAATTATGCCATTAAATAGCAGCAAATTAATAACAATTAAAGTGCTCAACACAACGCATTCATCAAATAGTCAAAAACTAGTTAATGTTGGTGCCATCAAATCTGTAAAAAGAATACAATAAAATCTCGAATATACTCGTATTAAAAACGAAAACAAATCACTTTTATTTTCAGTTTCCAACTACCTCGCCTGGATAGCTGGGCAGCTGGAGAGCAGCATTAAAAAGAATTAATAATGCCCACAGATTTTTGATGATTGCTGCTGACCAGTCGGTTCCAGTTCCTCACTTGGTTATTTTTAAGCTCTGTGCTCATGTGAAACCAAAAGTAAGCAGCAACCATCAAAAGCGTCAGCAGCAACAGCAGCAGGAGGAGAAGACAAAGTTCATCGAGTTGAGAGAATACAACACACCTTTCGGTTTCTTAGTTCGGTCATTCTTAAGAACGAATATATATGAACTATAAAGATTGATATCACTGCCTGCCTGATGCCGGATCGGATAACTAACTAGCATAGTAGCCGTTGTTTATATTCGTATACTACTCGAATGCGAGCTGAATGCCTTGACGTAAGCAGCGAGACCACACAAAAAAACTGGTTACAAAACCAACCAGATTCTAATTGTAAGATTTTAAAATTTTGGCTGCCGCCGTTGCTGCTGCTGGATGTCATAAAATTTAAACTTTTGTCGCTGATTTTCATACCAAAAAAAATAGAAAAAGATCGTATTGTCTGAGATTTCTTCATGTTTACCCAAGGCCATGCCAAGCCATGCCATGCCATGCCAGGCCTGTCCATGTCAGACCCGACCAGACCAGACCAGACCAGGTCAGCCTGTTTTGGGGCGCACAGCATTATTTGCATACTCACACACTTTGAGGGACTTAGAACAACTTACATAGTATTTAAGCATACACGAGTGTGTTATAGATCAGATTTAGCTGCTAGTATGCAGATTAAGCAATCACAAGCTTAGAACGTGTTAGCAGCTCGCGTGATCTAAGCCTCCAATAGAATCCGAACCAGCCAATAATGGAATAGTACTGCATTTAGAGATCAACTCGGCATGTTGCTGGGCAAAGCCACGACTGAATGCAACTTCATAAATCAAGCGACTATAAATAAGTCAAACTTAATGGTCGAAAACCCGGGCCGGGTATAAGCTCGAGTTGATAACGCGCCATAATCACTCACATAACTATTTATAGAGGCGGCTGTAAAATATTGCTGGCAGGTTCAAAATGTCCTTGTTCATAATTTTATGGCAGTGCGACACCACGACTGGAATGGCCTAACGCCAGCCAATAAACGCGTGCACATAACTGCACTGAAAGAAATCTGAGGCATATAATAAATAAATATATTTTTAATTATATGCTACAAAAAATGCATTCATAATGGAATAAAATAATATATCTCCAGACAGTTAATATTGTATTTCCGCTGTTTATTCTATTCTCAACTATTTAAATTTGTTGTAAATGTGTCTATATTAATGTGGGATTGGTTTTATGATAATGTCAATTTATTATTTCTTAATTTTTTACTGAGTTATTATTGTATTTAGTTGTGTTTAACTTAATTAAAAGTATGTGATTAATTAAATTATTTAGTTATATTCGTCGCGGTTATCGTTAGCACGTCTTGCTTTTTTCGTCGTCGTCACAAAGCGAAGTCTATCGACTTCTCTCACAATCGATACTCCATTCTTCCCTTAATCGATAGGTGGATAGATTGGCCTTGCCAGACCCATTCCCACATTAATATGAGTCGAAATTAGCATATCTATTAAACCTTATCACTGAATGCATTATTCGGGAATATTCCATCATATCGTTTGATCTGAATTTCTCACATCTTCTATTAATTACATTGTGGCTAAATGCGCAGTATAAATCATAAAATAATTATTCGCATCATTGAAACATAAATTACTATTGTATTATTATTTAAGAAATTATCTCAACAAACAATATTATTTATGTGTAATATTCTAAATTCATAAAACGTTATTAAGTTTTATTATTTTTATTTATGCTACTTGTAATTGCCATAAATTGTATGTCAGTTTGATGTCATTTGCCAGGATCTCAACAAACAATAATATTTATACTCGTATTGAATAATCTAAATTTATTGAATTTAATTTAATTCGCCAAGTGTAGCGTCTATTTATTTATCGTCTGCTACTTGTAATTGCCACAAATTGTATGACATTTTTATGCCATTTGGCCGGCTCGGTGCGCATAATTGATTTACGTGCTGTTTTGTGTATTTGCCGGGCCGGCAGTAAATTTATATTTATGTGCAGTAGCCACAGTTCTGAGGTGCCTTATCGTTTTCGCTTTCTGCGTCTGTCTGCTGTCGGCCAGGGGCACTCCAAGTGGACACATTAATCAGCTGCCACTAAGAGACCAAGTGAGAACGCCCACGCCCACGTCCACGCCCCTGCCATGAGATGCGCTCTAATGGCGCAGATATATATATATTTTTAGTACATTGTTGCTTATAAATCGTCGAACGCTTCTGGCTGCAGCTTGACTATGATATGATGATGTTGCACTCGACCACTGCAATATAATATCTACGGATCTCACGAGATGGCAATCAAGGCGAGTGTTGAGAGTGCAATTAATACAATCAGGCATTTTAATCTAAAAACATTAATTAGTTTACTTAAAGTGACTTGCCGTTGATTTGAATGCAGCTTATTGCATGCTCGACAACTTAATTGCGTTAATTACGCATTAGTCCGTGGCAATCATATTGAAATCTTGAAAAACGAGAGCTGAAAGCTGAATGCATTCCGAACTAGTGCCGATATAAACTTTTATAGAGATTGATTAGAGCATAAGATAACAAAAGAAATAATTTACGGCAGTTAAACCGCGTTATATTTGTTTAGTATTAAGTAATTATAGAAGGTTATAGTGGCATATATATGCTCGAATAATGAATATTTATCGTCAAACAGTAAGCGACATTTTATGGCAGCATTTTACGACAAACTGATTCGCATATAACTGTTTGTCCAAATGCCAAATTTAAAATTATAAAAGACTACCAACAACTGGTTTAATTTTATGCAGGTTTCCTGTATTTAAATTGTAGAGAAATTCATTAATAATTCACTTTTTATTAACTGGATGCTCGTCAAAAGTTTAATTAAATTGTAGAATGGTATCCAACCGAAATATGCAAGCGGAACTGTTGTCATTCGCAATTGGAATCGTTTGGAACCTGAGAAGAACAGTTCTGAGAATATATGTACATATCTATAGGTAGTATTCGCATTTGGCTTAATTACATATTTAAAGCTGACATTTATTATAATTAGGGTTACAGACTGCATTCTCTGTGTCTCAGTCTTGTTCTTGGACTTGGACTTTTTCTGTAGCTGTGCTAATTTGCTTGCAACTTGATTAATAAGCCGCCATAAGTTGCTATCACAAAACAGCAGCAGCAAACGCGAGACCATTCATCTTGTAGACAAAAGAGCATCGCCAACTTCTGAAGTTGTTCCAAGTTCCTTCAGCTGCCGCCAATTGCGGCAAGTTTGAGAGTCGCGAGGTGCTGAAAACGAAATTCATTTGGCTGCAACGTGGCCTTGAGCATGAATTATGTGTGCAATTACTCTTCAGGTTGTCATGCCTGCCCCGACTACAACTTCAGCCACAGCCACCTCGAGAATATCGTTGTTGCTCTGTTTTTTCAGTTTTAACTGCTGCTGGTTGCTGCTGTTCTAATGCCAAGTAAAAGTGCAAGTTGCCAGTTACGATTATGGAAGTGTGCCACTTGTTGCGTGTGCCTCTCCTGTCCTGTCTGCGCTGTCTTCTTTCTAATAGCGCCACATGACGACGACTGGTCCAGCCGCAGGCTGTTGGATAGAGTCAGCATCGTTGGCACTTAATTACAGCTTGTTGGCCATGTTGCAAGTCAGCGTGTGTTGCCTCGTTGCGGTTGCAGTTGCAGTTGTGCCGTGTGAAATGAATGTTGGCTGTCATCGCGTTTGGTGCATGTTGTTGAGATATCATCGAACAACCTCTGCTGGCCTGCAGTGCAGCGATAGCCATCGGTATCGCCATCACCATCTGCGTCTCGTTTAGTTTTGTGATATGTGAAAAAGTCGCTGCTGAGTCAGCGTCATAGAAATATAATCGCTGGCCAACTTTTGACAAGACACAAGTCAAGGCTGTATCCCCACGTCTTGTTAGAACACTTGTCAGCTAATTAATGCCCATTCCGGACAATGCCACACATCACAATTTCATCAATTAGCGTATGAAGCAGCGGCACACATCTGAGACGGAGACAGAGACGGCGACTTCATTTAAACACTTTCAACTCGTGCTACGTCATCGCCATTGGCTCGCATTGGGGTTCGAAAACAATTGTTTTCTTAACACATTTGCTTAATGTGCAAGCAAATTGTGTTTTAAATTATAACAAGATAGATTTACACGCGCCCAGAACGGAGGCAACGAGGTAACTCTTTTGCTGGTTTCCCAAGCGCCAAGGCTAAGTTCCCAGCTAATAAGTTGATTTCCAAATGCGGAAATTGCAAATAACTTGAAGCAGTCGACCAAAGTGCTCCACTCTGTTCAATTAACGCCCCAGAAATCTGTTTCCCATCAAACAGAAATTCAACAATTCACGGCAATCAAAAATGCTACTGTTTATCTACCCTGCAAGCTGAATGGGATACGGGTATGCCGCTTCTATAGCATAGTAAGTTCTATAGTATATATAAACTGATTAGAACTGAAATGGTTATTTGAGATAAAAACTTGAATATCGACTATGAACAGTCGACTTTGAAGAATTTTCTAATATTTTTTAAAGTAGTTTTTTAAAGTAATAGTAAAAATTGTAAATTAAAAATTGAGTTATTAATTTGAAAAAAAATTGAAAACATTATAAACGAGTATTATCATTCACATTATTATAATTGTGTAAAAATCCCTAAACTTTTTTTTTTATTCTTAAATTTGAGTTTTAAAAATATTCTTTTAAGATAACTTGTACTGTTGTTTTAATAGTACATTTATAACTTATAAGGCAATTAGTTAATATTAAATATCATTTGTTGACTTTCTTTATTTTCGTTGCACATAAACTCATGAGAACATTATTTGCTTTAATATTGCAGGGTATTCTGACGCACTCCATTCGGAAGGTTTTGTGTAATCCGGGTGGGAATCGAACATGAATTACATACCTGACTTTATAGGCGTAAGCAACTCAGAAGTAAAATTGCAGTGCGTCGTCTTGCATGCCAACAAGCGCAAAATGTTGTGAAATTGGCAGTATCAAGGTCTTTGGACTGCGGTGACAAGTTGTGGCTGATTGAAACAGCTTTGACCTTTACTTTGGTATCTCTTTATTTTGATGGTGTCGTTGACATTTTGCCTGTTTTGATTTTGTATCAACTCCAATTCATGTTACGTCATTTGCCGCTGACGTGAATCATGTGCTGTTACTCTTTCGATTTCAGTTACCTTTCTTAGCTGCTGCTTGTTGCTGTGTAACAGGTATTGAACACTTCCGTTTGAGTGAAGGACTTGTGACTTGTGATTGATCGATTAATTCTGTTGATTGAGCGAGGCGTGAAAAGGGCCTGGCGTGTCACAAGTAACGTACGAATAGAAATAGAAATAGAAATAGAATTCTTTTGTGCATGCATGACGTATGCGCAATGTGCTCTCAAGACGCCCATACAAGCGTAATTTGCTTATCAATCATACGCAGCGTTGCTATAATTTTGTTTGGCTGCTGCCCACGCTGTGCACTTGAGTTAGCGGCAAGAATTTTTGTGTGTCAGCGCCGCACGAATTATGGCTTTAAATCGCATGATGAACAAACAAGACAAGACAAGACAACGCAAGACAAGACGAGACGAGCAAATAAGTACAATACACGCACAAAACGATCGTCTAACTGTTGAAGCTGTTCTAGTGCCATGCGGAAATTGCTTGTAGTATTTGTTTTGGAACATGCAAAAAACAAAGCGCCCAAACACGCGCAAATAACACCAGACAACAATTCATTATTTCTATTATTATTATTGCGCAAGAGGAGCAGCCAAAGCAACAGCAACAGCAACAGCAACAGCAACAGCAACAGCATCAGCATCAGCAAATAATTAAACATAAATCGTCGTTTAAGCTTCGCTTTGCCCAGCGGCCATCGAAATTCACTTCTGTGAAGTCAGATTCGTATTCGCATCGAACTCGAACTCGAACTCGTTTGAATTATGCATTGCTCCGTCCGGATGTCTGTCTGGCCGTCCATCCGATTAGACACGATGATCAGAATTTACAAATGTTTTCAACTTGTAGCTACAAAATGCCACAGAGCACTGACAGACAACAACTATTCGAGGTCTTCAAATTTGCATACGAGCGCTGCAATAAAAAATTATTTCGCGAGTGTAGCACAAATTTGTCATGACTTGTGTTACGCATGTATATAAATGCTATTATTTATGTTTCACTAAATCCGGTATACTATTTATTTTAGTTCTGATTAAGTGCTTGTAGTGCAAATATAAAGAATGCCATTTATTTTCGATCTCGAAATGGGCAAGGAACTGAAATGTTTATCTGAAACTGCAATCGATTAGCAGTATTGATTTATTCGCTAATCCTAACTTCAGTTGTAAATGTTAATTTGCAAAGTTCTACTGGCCAAAATAAAACACAGGAAGACGTCCAAAATTGGAATGGAACTTCAATTCAGCGTACATGAGTTTCTGTGACGATATCTGTGACTGTCATCGTCTGACTCTATTAATTTATAGATCATTGCCATCTTATTTAGTTATTAATTGCACTAATAAATCTCTGGAGAGTGTTCATGGTTCGGTGTACCCAAGTTGGCAATAGGTTCTTATCTGCTTAGATTGACTTCCATATCACTCACGTTGACGCGTCGTGTTGACGTTTTCTGTTCGCTGTTAGCTGTTTTCTGTATGTTGGCCATTTGGTTTTTCTCTTCGCCTATTTCCCAAGCAGCCGCCGCTTTGGCTTGTAATTTTACGAAACCCTTTTCAGACTTTTTTGTTTTGCTGTTGTCTGTTGTCTGTTGTCTGTCGCAAATTTGTAGCCGTTTCTCTTTCGTTTTGTTTATCAAGTTGCTTGTGTAGCAAGGTCGTTCGTTGGTCCGCAGTTGTTGCTGCCATTGCTGGTGCCGTGCGACGCCAAAGCAATTTGTAATGATTATTAAAACAACGGGCCCACTTGGCATGCCTCGACATACCCATGATACCCATGCTAAACAAGCCATACTATATTTTATTTGGTTTTTTCGTTACAAATTTGTACATTTACGTGGCTTTCAGTGCTAACCATTCACCAAGCGCTAAACTGTTGTTGTTACCATTTTAATTGAATACAATAACAAAGAGCCAGCCAGATAATAATAACAAAGCAGCAGCTAAAATTATATTGGATTACAACATGACCAGTTCAGCGGACACCCCCTTCAATTCCCTCACTCTGCTCGCATTATTCTTGGGCAATTATTACCACATATTTTTGCCGTGCTTTTGTTTTTTTTTTTCGTTCTGATTGAATATCCATGAACATTGATTACGTTTATGACAGCCGGTCACTTGAGAAGTTCCATAGCCAGCAGCAGGTTTAGACATTCCTCCGTCGAGCACCGAACGAGAACTGTATCACAAAATAAATAAAGCACTCGATTTTCAACACAATGCTCAACTTCTTTTATTCAACAATGAAAGAACCAGAAAACACGCATTGTTGCCAAATAAAATTTATTGCATTTAATTCAATTAGTCAAACATTAAGCATATTCTAATTTGCTCGCGCTTAAGGTTAAAGTTTATATCAGAGAAAAATAATTTAATATCGTCAATGCATATATTAGATAAAAACTGGATATTTTGCATCAAATTTCCAAAGTATTTAACATTCAATATTTATTATACTTTTTCTATTGAATTGCAAATTTTATTTCTCTTTTACTTTGCGTTTGCTCATAACGATTTAATGATTGCTTGAATTTACTAGAACGACTTTCATAATGTTTGCCTAAATGATTATTAAAATCGAATTATTTAGCATATTATACCCAATATGGAGAAAGGCACGGGCATAAAACGAAATATTTAGACGCAAGATATTTATCTAAATGTCGAGTCCAAAGAGTCATAAGATCTCTTGGAGTACAAAGAATTAAATTCGGGGTTTTTCAATTGAACAGCTGACAATTTCAGCAAACTGTCGCAACAAACAATGGTAAATTGCCACACCTACGTGCAACATGAATCACGCAATCATTCCGCATAGACGTCAACGGTTTGCATAGTGCATGGTTTGGTTATGGAATTGAGCTAAAATACGGGTAAATTGCATTTAGCTGTATAAGCCATATAAGCCAAATGCCATACATGAACTGAATTATGTCGCTCGTTGAGTTAATCAAAGAGCTGCTGCCAAATAAAGAAGCTTGAAGTGGTTTCGTGTAGAGAGAACTTTTGCTGCCGGGAAATACCCGAAGAAGCAGAAGCGAGAAAGATACAAAAAAAAACTGAATCACAAACTCACAAAAATCAGCTTCAACATCCGCAAACCGAATATAAATCAAACTAATTCACACGCCCAAAATAAACCGAAAATATACAAAATAAAAAGAGAACCAAGAAAAATTTTAAATTGTAGCTACAAATTGCGAGCAATTGAATGAGCTGTGAATTATTTATGCTAAATTGAAAGCGCCGGTATGTTTTTGGAAGTCTTATTTCAGTTCTTTATTTTTTGGGGCGTGTTGGCAAAGTTCTTAATGCTATGCACATTAGCATAAACGCTGAAGTTACGTGCGTCATTCGATGACAGTGGGAAAATATATTTCAAATTTTTTAGGCAAAGGAACAGCGCAGACAACCTCGCCGCTGAACTGTTGGCAATCTTCTAAAAGCCAAGTTTAGGCGAGAGACAACTGCAAGCGCTGCTTCGGCTTCGGCTGATGTCTTCGGCTGCGGCTCGTCTGGCAACTTTTTTTGGGCCCTCGTCTCGCACTCGGGTTGTGGCTGTGGTTTTTGGCCGTCGCGTCGTTACGTTTGGTGGCTGGTGCTGTCTTTTGGCCTGCCTCACCGTTACTTGGCCAGTTGAAATACGCAGCTTGGGGCGAACGGTTCTAGCGCGCGCTTCTTTTAAAGCTCACAGCTTCAGATACTAAAACTACTAACAGCAAGAACCCATCGAGCAAAACACACACAACAGCCGTCGTCGATTGTCGCGTCGTCAACCGTTCTAAACCTCGGAGAGTGTTGTGCAAATAGACAAAAAAAAAAAAACAGCAAACAAACAAACAAAAAAATTAACGGCTCACGCTAAAGCCCACAATAGATTTAAACAAATCGCAAAACGAGTAACACAAAAAAACAAATAAGAAACTACAATAAATATATATATGCGTTGATTGATTGTGGGCGTGAAAGCCAAGCAGAATATTGAATCAGCAGCCGGACATCTTCAGTGCGTCGCATCATCTTTACGGCTGCGTGCTTGGATACTCGGAAAGTTGCGCATACGCAGCGTTGCACATTTTGCAGGAGAGACGGTAAGTGAACTCACATAAATGCCAATAAATTATCGAGCAGTATTAATGCGATGATGCTGGTGCAACCTTGACATTTAGGGGAACCACATGTTTAATTTGTCATTCTTTGTTAATTAAAATCACAGCACGTCCAACTGTTTTTGATTGGCAGCTAAATTGTGCAATAATTTCTGAAAATGTTTAAGACATTTTTGTTGTTGTTCGACTGTTGGTTTGACGCTTTGGTGTTTAATTAGCGTTTTGCTGTGGCTTATAAATAAACATGTCTGGGCTGTGGTTTTATAGTGCATGTGTGTGTGTTTGGATGTGCTAAACGCCAAAGGCCACTTCATCAAATAGCACTAGTTGTTGTTGCTGTCCGTGAGTGTGAAATAAAAACTATAGAGCAACGGCAACGGCAGCGGCAACTGTTAAGGCATTGTAGGCATGTAAATTACAAAATCAAGTTCGTTGCATGAGTCTTTTGTTTGCAGCAGGCACAAAAGGTTCTTAAGCATGAAATAGAAACTAAGCCAACGCACTTAATAATCATAATAATGCTAGGCATACCAAACCCAACCATATCATACCCATGCTACTTTACTATATACACAATGCAAAGTGTATAAAAATTGTTGTGCAGCGATTATTATTATTGTTGTTGCTGTGCAACCTTCAGTGTAAAAAAAAGCCACAAAAGCACAAAACCCGTTCGACATCAAGTTGGACTGCGTGTGCTTAATTTACGCCCAGATTAGCATTTACATTAATATAATTTCACATTTTTATTAACAAAATGTCAGAGAGTTACGCGTATTTTTTCGGTTTGCCTTGACAGAGTTCTGCGTGCGTTAGCCAGGCCAATAAAGTCAAGTCAAGTCAGGTAAGCCAAGCCGGGCCGAGCCGAGCCAAGCCGATGTAATCTGCAGTTCGAGCGCAGCCCCAAAAATGGCCAAAAATAAAGTGAAGAGCACACAAATCAGATGCGTAATATCATAGTGTCGTTTTTACCTGTGACAGATGTTTATCGATCCACTCTCTGGGGTCTTTGGCCTATGGTTTGTTTTCGCGTGTTATGAAATTCGCCATCAGGTTGGCAGATAAGAAGAAAGCCGACTGTGATTGGGTTCTTTCCACAGAATCACAGAACGAGGCTTTCGCCAAAAAACTGCATATAGTATTGTTATATATAGGAATCGGTTTGTCTCACGCTCATTTGCATGCGACCCAATTTGCATGGTTCGCTTTTGTCTGGCTCTGTGAATGCTCACGTATAGACGAACCCCAATGAATCAAACTTGAAACTAACGCGGCATTAATTTTGGTTCATTTCAACGCATTTTTACTGGCGTTACCAAAGGCGAAACCAGTTTTAAGTCTTTTGCCCCTGAATTGATGAATTTACTTCAATTATACAATTACTTGCCAGAATTTTACACTAAATTATCAACAACAAGTACGCGCAACTTATATGTTTTTAATGATACAATATGTATCTAAATAAATTACGGGCCATTTCATATTTAATTAGGAACTCGATTCACAGCTCAATTTCAAATTGAAACTGATATTAATGAACTCCAATTAAGCAGAAATCGGAAAGAAATACTCGTAAAAACTATTGAAAATACTCGCATCGCAGAGGCCTTTGTTGTCCGATGGCTTGACGTTGTTTTTGTTGTTTTATTATTATTATTATTATTATATTAAATTGTATTTATATATAGTCGATTGTAGTTTCGAGTTTTTTAATGATACGCCGACAGGTTGGACTGTCATTGATTGGCAACTGAAAGGCGTCTGCGATCGCTATAATGATGTAATTCACAACTTGTAACCTGAGCAAATGCAGCAGCATCAATCTGAGCAGAGAGTTTATGAATCATAAAAGCGGATAAAAATGGTATGGGGGTAATGGAAAAAATTAACATAGTCGAATTGACAATTGACTAGCTGGCTGACGGACTAACCGACTGCACGGTTGAGTAAATGAGCGATGATGAATGACTAATTGAAACGAGATGCTGTCAAAGTTTGAGCATAACGAGACACATTTAATTAGCAGCCACGTTAAACATGAAATTCATAAAGCAAACATAATCGAAATGTTCACATTTGCATTGTTCTGCCTTTTTCATAGATTCTTCTCGTTCTCACTTTTGTTGGTTATGGTTTATTTTTGGTTTTTGGATTTTTTATGATCTGCGGCACTTGTCAAAGCCTAAGAATAGCCAAAAAACAACAGCCAAGGCCCAAAGACCAAAGCGTGCACGTTCACAAAATTTTGCAAGTAATTTTGTTGTGCACACGCACACACACACACACACATTGAAACAATGCCGTGGCGGCTGTATAAAAAAATAATCACTCAATAGCAATAACAATAACAATAACATCAACAAATAATAGCAACAGCAACAGTAACAAAAACATAACTAAAGCGGAAGTTAAAGTCGCCTTCGAAGCCGCACGAAAGCGCTGTGTAATTTTTGTCTTTTCTTTTTCGCGCCTTCCTGACACGAATGCGAATACGCGAATACGAATGCGAATATGAATATTTTTGTGAGAATTCTCAACAGTTGCAAAAGGCAGACAGGCGGCAGGCGGCAGGCGGCGGGCGGCCAGACAGCCGATAGAGAAATAACTTAGCGAAAATATTATGAAAGCCCGCGTCGCGCGCGGCTCTATCAAAAAATGCAAGTGAAAATTGGAATTTATAATTTCGTGCCATGCAGCGCGGCCGATTTTCAACCGCAAATTCAACTCCCGCCGACCCCCCGCCATGTGATCCATGGATGCATTCGTCGACAGACAGACCTGGCACTTGTCACTGCTGTTGCCATTGCTGCTGCTGCCACTGATGATGATGTAGCTGATGATGATGTAATGAGTGCGACATGCACATCAAGTGACAGAGCAAAAGTTGCGCATACGGCGCATTGTACTAGCGACGAGTGCAAAACTCACAACACTCGAACAGGTCGAAAGCCAAGCCAAGCAATGCGGAGCAGTCTGCAGTCTTGAGATAACGATGGCTGGTTGCAGCTTCTGCTTGAAGTGACCCAAAAACCTTTAAAGTACAAAGCAGAATGCAGAAACACAACTGCCAAGACGCTACTTAGAAGACAGTTTTAATATAACAAAATTAAAGTTTCAAACAACTAGACTCAGTTTTGTTAGATATTTAAATACGGCGTCATAAACTTGCGACAATCTGCTACTTCTGCCACATTATTTTGACATCTGCACGTGCTGAGCGACCTAAAAATAAAACTAAAACTGTAACTGGGCTATAAACGTACAACACCCATGCCTAAGTATACGGCATAGTACTTGGCTTTTTTCATGCTGTTGCGTGCCCCGTTTTTTTTTAGCAGCCACTCGTACTCGTCGTCGTCGTCGTCGTCGTCGTCGTACCATATGTTATTTCAATTTATGTGCTCAGCTCACATGAAACAAAAAGTGAATAACAAAAGAAAAAAACTAGAAAATAAAATGCCAACTCATAAAAATAATGTTAACCAGAGTTATTGTTGTTGTAAGCTGTCGCTGTCGTTGTCATTGTTGTTTGTTACAGTTGCGTTGGAAGCAACAGCAGCAACAATCACAACTCACACTGTCACCCCCTTGCAGCGCCTCTCATGATTGTGCAAAACAATACACATCTATACTGTTTGCTGTTTTCATTTGCAACATTAAAATACAATCGCATCCATGCCCATAAGTTCGACTTGAGTCCTAAGAATTAATTAAGTCAATTGTTTGACGCGTTACTTTTTAATTAGAATGCATCAGACGAACAACATTTTTGCATATTGTTTTCAAAATTGATGGGCCCATAAAAACACAAAGCGAGCGCATTGCATAGAATTTTTGTTATATTTCGCGAACAAAGCAATTTAATAAACGCCAAACTTGTTTTAGTCAAGCAACAAGCCGGAATCACAGCCGGACATGTAAGGCCTCCCCCTCCGTCCCCCTTGAGCGGCACATAACGCATGAGGCATAAATGCGCTCACAGTTCAAGTCGTTTAGGTTTCCACTTTCAAGGTTGCAGCACACGCCAAGAACTTGCGCAAAAATAATGAAACGCAAACAGAACAAACAGAAAGGCAGCAGCTCGTACAATACATTATGCAGTGCATTTGGGTGTGGGTCTGTCGTACGCCCCACTTTGTCCACTTGAGGTTGACAAGTCAGCTCACACACACACACACACACACACACACATATAGCGACAACATTTTGAAAGGCGCACAAAAAAAGCCAAATTGCAACTAGTTTGCCAAGTGGCCAACAGTTGCGCAATTTGTGGCATGATTCATAAAAACCAATTAAACAAATAAAACAATGCCACTGTTTTGTGCCATTCGGCGACCACTCAGCAACTTTTTCACTTAAGCCGCTTAGCAGGCAGACAAAGGCAACCAGCAACCAGCAACTAGCGACAACTAAAAGACTTCCTTCTGCGCAGGAACCGAACGACCTTGGCAGACGTAGAACGCGAGAAGTCGACGCCGAGTTGTACGCACGCAGAGAACAGTTTCAGAATGCGTTGTAGCTAAAAATAACCAAACTAAAGCTAAAACTGGCCGTTGCCGTTGCCGTTTCGCAGCGGCCTTGAAAGCGGGCCAGCTTACATAATTAATTGCAGCTGAAGTTGAGGCTAGGCGGTCATACACTATGTACATATATATAGACTATAGAAATGTCTTTAGGCTTGATTGCTGGACTGGCATGCGGAAAATGTGCGCGTGCAAACGAAAGACTCAAGACACAAACTTGATTCTGGCTGAGTGCGAATTGCAACGCATTGTGACGCACATCAATCGCAGAGCGACACAACACGACGGCTTCTCAATCAACATTTAATGCAGTTTTAACAACTCACGGTGCGTGCTTCCAGCAAGCTTTTAGCTGCCCGCTGATTAATAAGATCTACAAAAAAGAAGAAACAAAATTAAACAGCGTCGTTTAAATATTTGCTAGATTCGTTTATTATCTTTTTTACATACAGTTTTCGACTGTCAGATTAAACGGAAGAATAATAATATGAAGTGCACATAAATTGGCGCTAAGATAAATATGTTTTTGTCTGTGTAATAATTGGTTAATTTTAGTGCACTTCCACAACAACTTGGCAACAACACCAAGACGACCAAAAGGCCAGTCAGCTAATTAAATTTCATGTATATATACACATTTGTGTGCATGTGTGTGTGTGTTGGTGTGCCATGTGATCATCGCTAAAAAATCAACAGCACGTTCGGCATACAAAAAACTTTATATATTAGTTAAAAGCCAAAATGCCAGCGACAACAACAACAAGGCAAAGAACTGTCAGGGAGCGAACAGCAGACGGAGAAAAGAACGAAATGTTATGCGTATATATTATACAAGACAATAATAAAGCGATACATCAGCTGAGCAACTGATCAACAGAAACTTCGGCATTCTGGCAGACTTAATCACGATACTCTAAAATAGAAGATGAAACACTCTGAGCTTCAATGGCAATATTCCCTTTGGGTTTTTGGGTTTTTTAACTCCACTGAGGAGGTCAAATTTGTGGTAATTAAGCGGTGTTGACTCATGAATGGACATGAACTATATTTTAAGCAGGGAATTTTCAGAACATTAAAACAAAGTATCTGACTAATCGAAGCATAGACTGTACAACACTCGTAAGCAAACATGTGTACTCATATGTGGTACAAGGCAAGACTTCCATCAGATTGTGGGTGCGACAACATTAACAACATTAAGAAATTAGCATCAAGTTCTGTGTTCTCAAATGTACAAGCAGAAAAATAAAAACCAGTTGGAATTAGAAATTTATCAGGCAGGTAACGGACTTTTGGTGCGTGACATATATCAGTTTTATGGCCAATCTACCCGCTAATTAAGAGCAACGCCAACGCAAATAGAAAGCCACTGAGACGATGACTTCAATCGAGCTGACCGATTTGACCGCTAATACTTAGCATGCTCGGCGACCTCACGGCCATTAAATGCCAGTCAGCGAATGATTCTAAGCTATTAGGAACCGCACTTCGCTTCAATTGGATCACGACTGCAACTCATTTGGCTTGCAGTGCGTGTTGTGCCCTTAATGTATCACTGGCTCCCTTGATGTGTGTCATTAGAAGACCGATAAGTACACGAAATGAAGCTAAACGCGCAGCAATTTGTGGGTGGGCAAGTAGCTTCGGGTAGGAAGTGTTGAAGCATGGACTGAACGCTTCGGTTTGGTTCTCAGACTCACTTTCAATGCCCACTTAAGCCGTGTGACACACATACTATACGCATTTATTGATAAATCGCATTTGGCTGAGCCAATTGAATGCCAATCACGTGCATGACCGCCAAGACACCTGCCTGGCTTGCTGGTCGCTGGAATTTTGTCACAAAACGTTGACAATGCGCATAAACAAATCAGGTTGGTCTGGCCTGGCCTAGCTGCCTGCCTGCTTGGCTACTTGACTTTGAAACCGTTTTCAACAAATAAAAACCCAAAAAGAAGTCGAGAAAAACCGAGCGGGCAATTGAAATGCATTGCAAGTCTTGCTGACGAAAAATGCAAAATAAAAAGTTGAACAAATTGTCGCCAAGGCACACGCAATTAGAGGCAGTGACATTGATCATTTCATTATTTCAGCTACACAAACATTTCTATAAATACTAAATACAAATTCAATTCAATTTCAAAATCAAATGACTTCAAGCAAAACACAGCCAAAAAGAGCCAAAACAAAATGTTGATGAAGTTCATTGGCTTGCAGATTGATTGCCTGATTGCTTAATAATCTTATACCGGATTAAGGTTTTCTCTATAAACATAATTTGATTCCTTACACGCCAGACAATTTAGTCGTCAGCCACAGAGCCACAGAGCCACAGACATGCCCCCAGTCCAGATCTAATCATATCAAATGGCGCTCAAAGAGCCATTCGCACCGCCAGCAACAACGACAAATTAATTGTTGTAATTAAATATACATGTGTGTGTGTGTCTTTCAGTCAATAATAATTTGGAAAAACGCTCTTTTCAGAATAGAATACAACGAAACACCCACACAAAATGATTTCGCGCCGCAAGATCATATCGCGTTCCCTGGACAATTTGGACGCCATTGGGCAAGACGAGCAGGAGGAAGATGTTTGGCACGATCGCGAAAAGTTATTCCGCGTAAGTATGACATCATTTTGACTTGGTGTCAAAAGCATTAACTTACACTATCTTATCCAATTAGGATCACATCAACGAAGTGCTGACCAAGTGGGAGCAAATTGACGACGAGATCTGGGCCAAGATTATCGTGTTTGAGAAGAATCGACGTGTTGCCAAGGCCTATGCCCGCTCCTCTGTGATAACCATCAATGGCTCCAAGCACGGCTTCGATGGCGTACGGTGAGTTTAAAAGTTAGCTTAACTTTAGAGGTAAACTTATTGAAATGTTCTCTCCATTTAGTATTGGTCTTAACGGCTTCGAGAATCCCATGCGCGATGCGGAAACAAAGGTCATCAAGAAGGCGATCGGAGATGGCTTCAAGATCAAAATGGACGACACTGGCAACATATTCATCAAGCGCTATGGCAAGAGCAGCATCTACGTGAACAACACTTCGTTTGCCAACGAGGAGACCGTGATTGGCGCTGACATCATGCAAATGCCACAAATGTCGCTAACCGCCGGCACCTCGTCCAAACTATTTGACATGAAGAAGTTTCAGACGAACATCAATCGCGAATTCGCTCGCAACTATCCAGAACGCAGCCGCTTGGAGCGTCAGTGTTTGTCGGCCGTGTCGCTGGTCAAGTCAAATAACAATCTAATCAATACACCATTGTGGATAATGGTCATCAATGTGGTTGCCATGGATATGTTGAAGAATCGCTTGCAAACGCTGCCCAAATCGGTGGATTCACTTGGCATGCGAGTGCCTCTCACACAGTCCAGCGAGGATCCGTACTCCACCATTGAGAGCCAAGTGGGTCTCATTTATCCCACTCCGGCTGCTTCGGATGATTCCCAGAACTCGAGTAATTCCAGCAAGGGTCGACGTAGCGTCTTCAGTGCTGCCTTCCTCAACGACAGTCCGTATGTCCCCAAGGTAAATTAACATATTTAAATCAACTTGTTTTCATTATTAATTTATGTTTTCCTTTCGGGGCAGCCGGACTACGAATCGGGCGCTTCGTTGGCACCGATTTATGCGGAAAAGAAACGGCCGAAGAATACCCAACAGCGCAAGAAGCAGGACGATCCCTACTACTGCGGCCTGCTGGCTCGCATTCCCAACTTCATCAAGTCCTCGAAGCAGCCATCCGCCAGCAAGCCCAAGAAGGAGCCGAAGATATCGCGCAAGATTTCAGCGCAGCATCATCAATTCCTCTTGGCCGCACAGCACCAACAACAGCAGCAGCAGCATCACCAACTGCAGCAGCCACAGGCGCCTATTCCCATAGCCACCTTCCATCACTCGTACTTTCCCTACAAGCTCTATCAACCACAGCATCGACTCTCGCAGTCGCAGCTGTCACTCTGGGATTCGCGCAGTCTAATCAGCGCACACGGTAAGGCAGAAAACAAATATATATTTTATGAAATACATTAATCTAATGCATTTATTTTTGCAGAATGAGTAATTCGAGCGGGCCCTAATTTATTCATCGTCTTACAAGTATTTAGTCAAAAGTCTACGTATTACATTTTTCGTCGGTGGAGTGCATTTCGCTCACTTGTGTGATAGAATACGCGGAATGCAGCCATTATTATGAGCATACTTTTGGGCGCGTCACTAAAAATACGCATTAACCATAATACTAATTTACAGCGGTTAATGATTAGACAGAAGAGACGAGAAGAGATTTAATGATTATGCAATTTGTAATAATTAATTAAAATTTTGCCATAGTTTTTAAATCGTTTAAGACTGAGAACGTCCTAGAGTTGAGTTGTGCACAATAATATGCGATAATAATAAGCACATTTTGTTAGCAAAAGAGTGTGAAATTGTTTGTCATAAGCAATTGTTTGCTACTTTAGGCAAGTAACTTTTATTGTTTTATTTCCTGTAAATACATTTCATATGTAAATAAGTTCGAATATTACACACATGTCAACACTATGTAAACATTTAAATATTAAAAGAAAATCTCCCAATTAAATGCGTTTGTGGATTTCAGAGGGAGGAGTATGGAGCATGAACGATGCAGCAATTTTACAAAATTTATCATCGATGTTGTTACAACCAAATAATTAAAAACTACCCTTTGGGTAGCGGGTATAAAAATGCAGCAAAAAGTCCATCTAAAAAGTCGTCTAGACCGTTTATTTCCCACCGTTTGAGTGATCAGACACGAGACAGACATTGAGACACAGACACGAATATGAAAACAACAATGGCACTATGGACGTATCAATCAATTCAACATTTTTATTTGATTTTTTACCAAACAATGATATTTTTGCAACCAAATAATACAAATATTTTGTAAAACTTATAATGAAAGAAATTCAGACATTATGCATTTAAAAATAACGTATTTGAATCTATTTTTTTATCACCTGCATTTGAGTGTGGCCGAACGTAAAATTTACAAAACATACCAATTTCAAAATATACCAAAATACAGAAAATGCTACAATTGTCTCTTGGTATACATTTAAATTTCAACTTCCATTATTTGTCAGTCTTTTTGTACTTGAATGGTCATTATTAAAAAGGAATATTAAAATGTTTGTAATATTAAAACAACAAATGGAAAATCAAAAAGAGATTACGATTTTTTACACGCGTTGTTGAAAACCTGTCCCACCTCTAATACAGTGTAACCAAAACATTTTTAGCAGTATATTTCCTTATGTTTCTTAGTATATTTGAAAACTAATTGTGAGGTCACACTGATGCCTCCGCCAAGTAGCCGCCTAAATGATTTTATAAATTGTATTTATAAATCTCAAAATATATCCAAAATTAAAAATCATATTTGTAATATTGAAATCACGCAGTCAGTGAATTTGTGTGCTTGATAAATTAAGCAGCGGAGACTCATAGGAAAGGAAACGAGTTCCGTTGGCATTTAAAGGCGACGCTTGTTGCAGCATCAGGTTAGCTTTGTTATTTTATTAATTATTTCAGACAAATTTTTTTTTTTATTTGGATGCTTAAAATTTTTAGTGCTTTTAAAAAATTATCCATTTGTTCGAAACCTAAACAGTGCAGAAGAAAAAAGCAATGTCTGAACGTGCGTACGAGTATTGTAACATAGCATGCAATTAACATTTTCAATGCTTTCCAGAGAGAAACGAGCACTTTGTGGACTTATCCGCCTCCCAACCAGCTGTCCCAGATACTATGTCGACGGCACACATCGGAACTGTGCCAGCGATTGCTCACATGCTACTGACGCCCAAATCCAAGGATGCGAACAAACCAGTCAGCCCTTCAGAGCATTTGCGCAAAATGATGCCACACCAGGATCCGAATGTTATGCGCTTGCAACGAGATCTCAACAGTCCCAGCGCCTCGTTGCGCACGCGCGCCCTTCGTGCCTTGAGGTAAGCACTCGATTTGCGACAACTCGATGTACGTATACTAATGAGGTGGTGTTCAACAGGAGTCCCAGCAAAGCATATACCAACTTTGACGTGCCTCTCGCTGAGCAGAGCATAATTACAGCCGAGGAACGCAATCCCTCTCAGGCGCCCAGTCTTTCCGATATCCTAAAAGACGTGATTGTGTATGTTGAGGTGCGCACTGGCAATGACAATCGCTCGGAAGGCGTCAAGTCCATCATTGCCAAGCTGGGCGCCCAAGTGAATGATCGACTATTGCGGTATGCTTCCAGCAATTAACAAGAAGTTGTTTCATTTAATTGTCTACCTTGTGTTATGATCCGACAGCAATACCACACACGTGGTCTTCAAGGACGGCTTGTTATCTACATATAAGCGGGCTCAGAGCTGGCACATACCAATAGTCTCCATACTGTGGATTGAGGCGTGCAAAGTGCAACGTTGTCTCTGCGAACCAAAACAGTTTCCCATCAGCAATATCCATATGTACGAGTATCCGGAGCTCTACGGCAAATTGACGGTAAGTAATTGGCAATTAAATGGGTCAAATATTCATATCTGCACACGCTCTATTGTGCAGTGCTTTTTCATTCATTGATCTATATTTACATAGTAAATTTTTACGATTTAATTCATCCATTCCACTCAGTGCTAGTAGCTATTTAATTGGTTTATGGTCATAGTAAAACAGTCAATACACATAGAAATATTAGAGCCACTTGCAAATTGATTAATTGTTGGTTTTGATAAGAAGCACTGCATTATCAAAAAAACCTAGGCGATGATTCAGATAAACAAACGGGGTTCTTCAGTTTCATTTACTTGGACACAAAGAGTGGACTCGTAAGATTACTTGCATTAGTTTGCGTGTTCTATGACTTCGACCCGGTATCTTTGAAGTACAGGGTATGCCGAAAACAAATGGCTGCACAAATATGGTTGTAGCGCAGTTCTGAGTGCCGTCTGCAAGTTCACGTATTTCATTTCACTTCATTGGGGCTTTTCGCCTGACAGATTCTTATCAAGGGACGACAAATGTTATTATTGTTTTGTGCTATTACCCAGCTTGTTTGCCCAACTCGGGTTATCTAATTCAATTTGCGTGTAACGTGGTTGTGTTGTGTCTTTTGCTTGTTCATCAACACAAACTAGCAGGAAGTTGGCAACAAGAGAGAGTTAGCAAAAATATCACAAAAATAATGCAGTTTCTTTTCTACAGATATACTTGTATATATACAGCTTGTGTGTATACATTATGTTTTATTACTTAAATATTACGACAGTTTAAAAAGACAAGCTGGTCAACGACGCTGACAACTTAAAACCTATTTCACATGCACGTCTGTTTACCGCCGCTTCACAAGAATACAATTTATACGCTATTATTATTCGCATTCATTTACATAACTCGATAGATGGATGCACGTCGGCTCCAGGGGAAGCCAAGACGACTTCGGGGGCGGCAGCGGCGTCGTCGTTAGTACATAAAATGTTCAGGTTACTTATAAAAAATACTTGTGTAGGGTTTGCATTTCGTTTTGGGGCTGGCGTTTAACGCGATACAGGCAACGTTTGTTTTTTTCTGAGATTTTAACAGATACATATGTACATATAGTATATATATAAACAGACAAGTAAAGTACATATATACAAATAAAAGCACTAGTCGATAATTTAAACATATAAAGCCTGTTCTGCTGCTGCTACTGCTGCTGCTATTTACATACAAGAAATGCGCATTAAGTACGTTCGAATTTTCAAATTTACACACTAATGATTTATGAATCCTCGCCATCAAACGTAGGAACATTGTTGAGGATTGTCTAGGAGTGTAGGAGGAGGCGGAGGCGAAGCAGGCCGCATCAGGATAGTGCTACCTCAAGGCACATCATTATCAAGAATCCAGAGACAGTTCCCCATGTCGCAATCGTTCCATTGCCACTGGCATGCGCCTCGGGCAATATATCGTCGGCCACAATGTAAATCATTGCGCCAGCCGCAAACGACAGCGCATACGGCAGTATGAGATTAGCGAAGGTCACAGCCACAGCGCCCAGTACGCCAAAGATCGGCTCCACCATGCCCGACAACTGCCCATACCACAGGGCACGCATCACACTGAAGCCTGCTGCATGCAACGGCAGACTGACCGCCAATCCCTCGGGGAAGTTCTGAATGCCAATGCCAATGGCCAGATTTCTGGCACTCTCGAATGTCGAGGAGTTCGTGGTGCCCACAGCGCCAAAGCTGACGCCCACAGCCAGACCCTCGGGTATATTGTGCACCGTAATGGCCACCACCAGCAGCATGATACGCTTCCACTGCGACAGCGCCTCCGCTGCCCGCTGCTGCTCCAACGCCGCTTCAGCCGTGTAGGTGCATTGCTCCACCTCGCTGATGCTGCCCTTCTTGCGTCGCCGCGACTCGCCGCCGCTATGCTGCACACTCAGGCAATCCGAGAAGCTGTCCAAGCTCTTGGACGCATGCCGGGCCTTGGCTCCGTTCTGCTTCAGCTCGTCAATGGCAATATCGGCCTTATCCTTGTTGCTCTGCGTCATTTGAATCATCATGTTGGTGCTATTGAGGCCCAGGTACGACATCAATTTGTCGCAGCCATACACAAAGATCGAGCCGAGCAAAAAGCCACCGGCCACCGGCAGAAACGAGTAGATGCCATACAGTTTTGAGGTCTCGGCCATTTCAATAGCCGGGCTGAGCAGTGACCAGAACGAGGCGGCGATCATGACGCCAGCGGCAAAGCCCAGGGCTGCGTCCAACGAGCGTCGCTGGTTGCCGCGCACAAAGATGACCAATGCTGCACCTGCTGCCGTCAGACCCCAGGTGAGCAGCGTGCCCAAGAGGGCTTGGGTCACGGGTCCGTAGCCAGGTATCATCTTTGTTTACCTTTCGTTTGGTGCCTGTCTCCGGCTGATATTCTAATTGTACTATAATTGCTAGCGTTGCAGCGTCTTTGTAATTTATGTGTGTGGTTTTATCGCGCAGCACAATGTCAGTCTGTGGGAGTGGGCGGGGGGAAAAACAAGTTTTCTTAATTATTTTTCCAAGCTGCTGAAGCGAAGACGACTCTCGACGATGACGCTGGAAAGTGCCACGTTCTAAATTCTGCTCTGCACTGATTCTGCTTCTGCTTCCCCGTTTATGTTGTACTTTAGTTGACAATTATAGCAAAACAAACAAAGCTTCACATATAGTTTCTTGTTTTCGGTTTTTGTTATTTTGGTTCTCCCGGAGGGGGGAAGAGGGGCGATCGCACTTGTTGCTGTTATCGCTGTCTGGCGGATGCGTGCCAATATGCATGGAATTGTTTATAGTTTAATGTATTTACTATAGACTATCGGAACGCGTAATACTGTTCGTTGAATTCTATTTAATTGCTTCGTGCCACACTGCGACAGCCACAGAATGCTGAACGCGACGACAAGCATTGAATGAGCCGCAGACTGAAGCTGACGGCTGAGTTGTAGCAATTTTTATACGACGCGGGGGTTGCTCTGTCTGCTCAGCGCAGGCGCTGAGAGAGCGAGAGATAGACAAAGAGAGAGTGAGAGCAAGAGAGAGAGAGAGAGAGAGAGAGAGAGAGAGCGAGGGCTGCATAGGCAGTGGCCAATGTTGCCACACCTGTTTGTGGAACCAAAATACAGAAATATAAATTGAAGGCGCAATTTCTTGGCGATTGAATGCTTTAACGAGTTCAATGCATTTCTTTATTTGCTTAAAAACGGCATGTGAATTGTAATTTTTATAGATTTATTTAACAAGTAAAACTGGTTTGATCCACTTCATAAAGAGAGCGAGAGCGTATTGGTAGATAAAAGTCGAGCCAATATAAACATGGAAACAGTTGCGAGCAACGGCACTGATATCACGTACATAATAAACAAATAAAACAGTGATTTTAGCTAAATGTGACTGACAGAAGCAGTTGCGAAACGCGAAGCGACGCGACGCAGCATCTTATTATTTATCAGTTGACGTTGCGTCTTTGTAATCAATCCAGTGATAAATCCTTTTTGCAGCGCGTACGTTATATTCAACCAGATTCCGAGCTGAATAAACGACGCAAGCGACCAGCAACACCAACTGGCTCAAAGGATCAGGAGAACACCAAGAAGACAACTGCAACGGCAGCAGCAAGAACTCCAATATCCACGCCCAAGGTAAACTCTTCCGATTATTGCCAATTCGTCGACATATTTGTAATCGAATTATCCATTTGACAGAATGAGATCACACGCTTCTTCAAGCCTCTGAGCCAGAACAAACATCTTGTGGAAGAGGAGATTGCCGACTCACCAGCTACCAAGCTACTAACTAGGTAAGTAATCATCAACATGGCCCAACAGACATTGTATTAATTGGCAATATTTGTTAATCGTGCCCAGAATGACAAATGGCTTCTTTACACCACAAAGAACTGAGCCCAAGGAAGCGGCAAATGAAATCGATTTGAATGACATGGGTGATGCGGTAAGGGAAAAGTCAATTGCCCAGAAGTCTTTAAACTTCAGCCAAGAGAAGCGGTCGGACAGACCAAGGAGCAGTTCCATTGGTGTGGAACCAGCACACGTTCAGAGACCAGAAGTGCGGGCCGCTCGTCGCAGCAGCTCGTTACATACCTTAGACAATGCCGGCAATAAAGTGCAATCAGAGCCGCGTATGACACGACGACGCAGCCTATTGAGCAGTTCGACGACGCAAATAGAGTGCTCGACGCCACCACCAACTTCGGAGCCGGATGAGCCCAGGACACGTCGTCGCTCGTCGTTGCAAGCCAATGAATTGCAGTCACCGATTGTGAGTGACTCGGGAATAAACCGTCGTCGTAGTTTGTCGCACGTTTCAAAGACAGTGGAGCCTGCCACGCCAAAGGTGCAGAAGAAGCCTTCGTTTCAATCGATCGCTGAAGAGCCGCTGGGCGACCAGCCAAATGACAAAAAAACCAATTGTGTGGAACAAACGATGGACATTACGCCCACCTTTACTCGCATAGCGTGGAATCCAAAGGGACGCCGAACCGTCCATGTGAGTGAACACATGGAGATAAGTGAGATAAACGACGAGAATGTTAATCCCTATCTCGGTTCAAAGACATCGAGTAGCATGCTGGTGGACACAACACCGCAAACATCAAAGGAAAGCTTTGTAACCTCGAAAACGTCGCCAGATAGCTCCGAAACACCAGTGCCAATTTTCAGTTCCACTCGTTTGCCCGGCAGCTCCAACTCGAGCTCCAGCACAAATCGACGTCGCACGCTCTTTAACGTGGACATGGAGTTGATAAACGCACGCATTAATCATATTAATACCACATCTAAAAGACGTTCGCTGGCCTTGTTCACTGACGTCGACAATGTCGAGCCTCCTCGTCCGTTGGCGCCACTGCAGGCGGTGGCCGTTGATGCAATAGACGCTGCTGCAGCCCAGCAGCCTGAAAATTCAGAACCAAAAATGCGACGTCTTTTTACGCCGAACGAAGAAGTGATTGTTACACCACCAAAATCAAGCAAAAAAGGACGTCGCAGTTCAATTGGAAGCAATTCTTCAAGTGTCCAATCAAAACGTCGGCGCACTTTAGCCACGCCGAAGCCAACTGCTGCAGTTGGACCCAATTTACAAAAGGAAGACGACACTGAAAACACAACTCCGATAGTTGGCCGCAAAAGAGCTTCACTGAAGAAACAGGTTATTTTGCATACTCTAGTGCACACCAACATGCATAAGGATCAGGTGCAGGTCATCCACAAGGTTGGTAACACATCAACCCAACGTTAAATATTTTTCATCCTCTTATACTGCGTGTTTAGACATATACTCCTTCTGTACTCGTTATTCCGTAGATCTGTAGTTATACAATTTTGTACTATGTATTACGTTAATTCAAAGTTTTTAATTGTTAATTAGGAAGAACGAGCAAATCCTTCATCCATATGTAATCACATAGCTGATAAACCTTGTAGTAATTAGTTTTCAAAGTTTTCAAATTCAATAAGTATTGATTAAACATAGTTGACACGCAGTTCTCGTTAAATATGACATCCTTTTATTCACTTTTACACAAATAAACCACATATAATCATTGCAAAAATACAAAAAGTTTGCTCGTATTCATTTGTCCTTGCTCATGTACATCGTCTGCTCCCATCGCCAATTAACCTTGGGTTCTAACACGCAATCTCAGGCAATACGCAAATTGCGTGGAATGCGCCTGGATCCTACAGTTACCAAGAATACCACTCACCTGGTTAGCCTGGAGCCGCGTCGCACTCTCAATCTGTTGCGAGGATTGATGCGTGGGGTATGGATTGTCAATTACAAATGGATTCTGGATTCAATGCATGCCGGCAAGTGGCTAAACGAGGAGAAATACGAACTCACTTCATTCTCACGCGCCATTGAGGTGACTCCAACAACCCACTCATCAAATCTCACTTTTATAATGATTAAGTCTTTCCATTCGACAGATTTGTCGCACGGAACGTCAAGCATTCGGCATATCCTATAAATGTGAACTTTTCCGCTACATGGAAACCTTTTATGTCTCCTCACTGTGTCGACCTATAACATTTAACAATATCAAGGAACTGCTGTTGCTGGGAGGCGCCAAGATAACTGAGAATCGCTATAAGGCCAAGTTCATCGTAGGCGATAAGCGACGCGCCGAAGATGATCGCATCTATCTTACTCCCGCCTGGGTGTTGGACAGCATAACTGCAATGCAAATCCAAAAATTTGGCAAATATTTGATGAAAAGCGCCATTGTCACTCCGTACGGGATACGCTACGAGGATCCACAAGAGGAATCAGACCGACCGCACAGAAATAACCTTAGGGTCTGCTATAAGGACCCGTCGCTGGTGATCAACAAATAAATCTAGTTAGAAATCGAGCTAGAAATAAGTTTACTCCCGCGTATATTCATTTCCGTTTGTTAATTATGAATTGTTTTAAAATTGTACACCCCAAACGAATATTAAACGCATATTGATTGAATTTATCCATTTTGCAATTATTCGCTTTATTCGAATTCTCGATTCGTTGAACTTTACTTTGCAAGTAAATGAGGTAAAAGTTGAGTTGTATTGTATGCATTTTCCTTGTACTGTTTTTTAGTGTTGTAGACTTTTTTGTACTTTTAATAGTTTCCATTTGGGCATTGTGGGGCTAATGAATCGAGCGTCTAATGATACTGTTTGGAAGATGGCAAATCGAAATCATAATAAAAATGGGGCAACCTAAAACGTGCTGAAAATGCGTGAACAAAGAATAAATACAAAATGATGCGGTTTTATTTCTTGTAAATAAAGTTATTTATCTTTTTGTTTCATCTAGTGTTTTTGTTTCAAATTATAGTGTACAAAGTAGTTGGGTGCAAAAGTAAGATAAGATATAAAATCAAAATTTTAATTTATACGAATGAATACAATAAATGCTTATACGCCTGCGCTACTGCTACGCAATGCTACGAACTAAATACAATATTACAATGAAATCAATTCACCATAATATTATACATATGTAGGTAAACTTAAGATTGAGGGGGGGTTGATTGATTAAAGTCTTCCGTCTTCTCTTTCTGCTTTGTCGCGGCTGCGCTCTCTCCACTCCCAATCGCTTAGGCAGCTTCGATGGCGTCAAACATTCGTATCCGTCGAAATTCTTTGCGATGGAAAAAATTAAACTTTTGTTTTTGCTGGAACATCATCTTATCGTTCATTTTGCCCAGGACAGGTGTTTGTGTTCTACTCTTGTGCTTGCTGTTGCTGAGTGTTGGTGGCTGCTGCTTCATATTATTGTTGTTGTTGCTGTTATTAGTGGTGGTGTCGAAGGAAACCAGCTACTTCTTGCCCTTGGTGGCCTTCTCGGCGGCCTTGGTGACCTTGCCACCGGAAGCGTCCTTGAAGTTGACAGCCTTGATGACACCGACAGCGACAGTCTGTCTCATGTCACGGACAGCGAAACGACCCAGAGGAGGGAACTCCTGGAAGGACTCAACGCACAGAGGCTTGGAGGGCACCAAGTTGACGATGGCAGCATCACCAGACTTGATGAACTTGGGGTTCTCCTCGGTGGTCTTGCCGGAACGACGATCGACCTTCTCCTTGATCTCAGCGAACTTGCAAGCAATGTGAGCGGTGTGGCAATCCAGCACTGGAGTGTAACCGTTGGCGATCTGGCCAGGGTGGTTCAGCACGATGACCTGAGCGGTGAAGTCAGCAGCACCCTTGGGAGGGCTGGCCTTCGAGTCGCCGGCAACGTAGCCACGACGCAACTCCTTGACGGACACGTTCTTGACGTTGAAGCCAACATTGTCTCCGGGAACGGCCTCGACGAGGGCTTCGTGGTGCATCTCCACGGACTTAACCTCAGTGGTGATGTTAGCTGGGGCGAAGACGACAACGCAGCCGGGCTTGAGGACACCAGTCTCCACACGACCGACGGGTACTGTTCCGATACCGCCAATTTTGTAGACATCCTGCAGGGGCAGACGCAGGGGCTTCTCGGTGGGACGGCTGGGTGGCAGGATGGCGTCGAGGGCATCGATCAGAGTCTTGCCATCGGCGTTGCCTTCCTTGCGCTCCACCTTCCATCCCTTGAACCAGTTCATGTTGGTCGATGGTTCCAACATGTTGTCGCCGTGCCATCCGGAAATGGGCACGAAGGCAACGGCGGCTGGGTTGTAGCCGATCTTCTTGATGTACGAAGACACTTCCTTCTTGATTTCCTCGTAACGGGCCTCGCTGTATGGTGGCTCAGAGGAGTCCATCTTGTTGACACCAACGATCAGCTGCTTGACACCAAGGGTGAAGGCAAGCAGAGCGTGCTCGCGGGTCTGGCCGTTCTTGGAGATGCCAGCCTCGAACTCGCCGGTACCGGCAGCAACAATCAAGACGGCACAATCAGCCTGGGAGGTACCAGTGATCATGTTCTTGATGAAATCTCTGTGGCCGGGAGCATCGATGATGGTCACGTAGTACTTGGCGGTCTCGAACTTCCACAGGGCGATATCAATGGTGATACCACGCTCACGCTCGGCCTTCAATTTATCCAAAACCCATGCGTACTTGAAGGAGCCCTTGCCCATCTCCTGGGCTTCCTTCTCGAACTTCTCGATGGTACGCTTGTCGATACCACCGCACTTGTAGATCAAGTGACCGGTGGTGGTGGACTTGCCGGAATCGACGTGTCCAATGACGACGATGTTGATGTGAATCTTTTCCTTGCCCATCTTGCTTTATAGGATAGCTAAAGGTTTTGTTTGTTGTCGGTTGTTGTTGTTGGTGGGATGCAGGTTGTATGTGTAATTGGGTTCACAATCGGCAATTTGGGGAGAAACAGATGGGTAAACAAAATTTGTTAGCAACAAAATAATTAACTGGGCGCATATTAGTAGTAAGAGAGCAAGACAATTTCGTAAACTGATGTAAAATTCATGTTTATCTCGGACTTTTTTTGTTTGCGACAGTTCAACCTAACCTCAAAGCGAAACGTGTTTGCGTCGTCCGCATTTTACACATTCTGCCTTTCTCTGGCATTCGCTGTTTAGTTGAGGTTAGGTTTGCCCGCCGCCACATGTATTTGTGGTGGTGGATGTGTGTGTGTGTAACAAAGGCACAAACGAAACTGGTAACAAAAAAAGAAAACGTGCAAAGAGCGAAAAAAAAAAATTGAATTTTACAATTTGCTAAAATTGATAACTCGAATTTTCTTTCAGTGATTTTGGTATTTTTGCTTTCGTCAAAATTCTTCAGTAGCAGAACTGAATTAATATCATCATGGAAAATCGAGTTCATTAAAATTAAAAAAAAAAAGGTGTATGTGTGTGCACACATACACACCTACATTAATACATTCGTACAAGGAAAATTCCAGCAAATTTAATCTAGGCATGTGGCAGTGTGTGTGTGTGTGTGACGCTGTTGCCGGCCGCTTTAATGAGCGCAAGTGCGAGCGAGAGCCAACCAACTAAAATGGCGACCGTACAATGATGTGAGCAAAGGCAGACATACGATCAAGTGCGACAGAGAGGTAGCGATCTAGAAATAAAGTGCACTGCAAGTCGGACATTTTGAATTTCTTGACAGCAAATTTCACATTAATCGAAATTCCCAAATCAAATCATTTTTTCATTCGTTTTTTCTGTCTAGACGACAAGAAAGGTTAATCGACTTTTTGTTGCTGCAAGTCGCACCATAAGGTCGCCATCTTGAAAATACGTATAGAGAAAGCGGCCGGAAATTTTGCGCATGCAAAAAAAACCACGTTTCCGGCACTCTGGCACATGCGAAATTTTGCAATTTTTATTTTGCAATTGTTGATAGAACCAATTGTTGGAGGCGTAAAACACATTATACCGATACAATATGGAAATTGTCAACTCCAATTGGCATCTTCAAATAGCCATTGGTGGGCGTGGCAACATAGGCAATTACACCATATTGCAGAATGCAAGGTGAATCATTTTTTGATAATTAAATATTATTAGCAACTTTAAATGGTGCTTGCCACGTGTTTGCGTTCAGGCGTCGTCACCGCCTTTCACTTGCGCTTCTTATAGGTTATATTCATGTGACGCACACAAAAACACACACATGTTGAGAAATATGCAAGATATAAAGTTCAATTGCATATTTGTTTATAAACTAATCGTTAAATGCACTGCGTTTTTCCATTGCACTTATTTTGTATGTTCATTAAATATACACAATTTATTTTTCACTTGGCAACTAGAACTTACTCTCGAATAAATTGAATGAGAAACCACAAAGTCTATGCTAACACGGCGACAGACTTGAACAAAGTGAACGAGTGTTCGGCAAGACAGGAAACTTGTAGCCTCGTTACTGCAAGCGTGGCGTTCAGTGTGTTGAAGTTGAATTTCCTCAAAATACTAGCGTTGGCAAATATACCCAAATATACTAGTTTATGATTTATGTATGGTAACACTTTATGAAGTATGCTGGCGTTTTTTACAAATGCGTCATAAATATTGCTTTTTTCATTGTCTTGTTTTTCTAAAATAAATAAGAGGCCATCTATAACATTTATGCATGTGGAATTGATATTCCAGCTTTGTTTCGTAGACATCCAATATGCCCATTTCTACCACGAATCAGTGTGACCACGTGGCTGCTGATAGTTGCAGTAACATGAGGAGCAAATAATGTTATCAAGGCATCGTTGTTTTTATAGCAAACCCAAGCTCTTGAAAATAATTAAAATTTCACACAGAGAGAACGTGAATAAACTGATAACAATTTCCACCATTTGCATTATTGTCAACTCCCTTCGTCTTAAATATAACGACTTTACCCGTTTTTAACAGAAAGATAATTTGAACATTTAGATACGTCATGTTTTTACATCTGAATGGAAAAGTTATTACAATCACTATGGAAGTAACCTGATGGCATTTATTGTGCTTTCTGTGTTTTAGCGTGTCCCATCAGCATTAAAAGCTATATTGCAGAATTTTTAGTTGTGGTCCCATCCCTTCACAGGGTCTTAAAAAAAAGTAGGAACGCTCTAGTCAAAAAATTGTAATCATAAAATCTTTATATACATAATCTCTGAAACGAAAATAATTTCTAAAAAACGATATAATGTCGTAATTTACAATTTATAGATTTTAGTTTTAAAAATATAGCATAAGTTATATATTTCAAAATTCTTAAAGCCTTTTAGAAAATGATCATTTTGCTATTATGCGTAAACTAGCTAATTTTATACGTGTTTATCGCACCTGGAAACATTTCGGAACCACTGGTAACTGTTGCAGTGTTGGAAAACACATGTTTGACATCGAATTTAACGGATATTCTATTATTATAGAGCACAAAACTAACAATTTGAATTACACTTAAATTTCATACCATTCATTTTTAACAACTTTGATCTGCATTACTTCTTCTTTTCCTTTTCTTTTTCTGCAAGTTCTTCTTTTACTGCCTCTGCGACGTCATAAATTGTGGTTTTATGCTGAACAGTAAATGGCTGCAAATATATTTAACCAAAATATATAAATATATGCATACCCTCAGTTTATTAATATAGAATATGTATGGTATATTCGCCGTTATGGGATCTATTGCTATTGGCCACATTGCATTCAATTCTTCTTCGCTGAATGGTTCTCCTTCTTCACTCATTAGTTTCCCAAAATATTCTTTCGTGAGAAAACGTTTATTCTCTGGATCCAAAACTTCAAATGCTTCCAAAAGTCTTTGAGGGCTGGCTGGTTCCATCCTAGGTAAAAATATTATTTCATAATTTACAAACAAAAAACTATTATTACTTTCGCGCCATAAGCAATTGGGAGACGTGAGCCATAAACTTTGGCAAATGCGTCTCTCCAGGATTCTCCACCGAATCTGTTGCTGCAATGATCTGATTGATTTCTTTATTTGTGGGAACACATCCTAAAAATCTAAGCACATTCCCTATATTGCGAGTGTCTATATATTTGTCGCCATGGTGATCGAAAATACAGAAAGCTTCAGAGATGCGAACCTCTAGTTCATTCGAAAGGACAACTGTGAAGAATCAATGAAGATCGATTACGCCACTGGTAATTAAGAAGAGACTCTCGTAGTTACTTCCAATTTCCATATCAATTTTTTTTTTTTATTTTATTTTTTAAAATTTTTTTATCGTTTAAAATTCTTAATACTCAGAATTTGTCATTTCAAATAGTTTTTGTAAAAATATAACATAGTTAAGAAGAATATTTCTATTGATTTTTATGCATGCTTGCTATGTGATACTTTTTTTTTTTTAAATAATTACATTTGAATATTAAATGCTATGATCAACTGAAATTTACTAAGCAATAGCTTTTAACTTAAATTATTTTTGCGCGCCAAACCGTATCATATTTTGGTATTTACTACATTGGTTCTAACGCAAGGTAGTGGAAATGTCTGTACGGCGAATTATTTCGGGGTGAATGGCTATCGATAAGAGTACAAGCACTCAAAATATCGATACCACTAAATTATTAAATGCATTTCCATCGTGCGTGACAGATCAGTCAGTTATTGTTTTTATATTGCATTTATAAAATATAGTATTAAAATAGTTTTGTTTATGTGCGTCGCGCTGTGTTTTCTTTTCGATTTGTAATTTCTTACATGTTTTACCCAGTTTGCGGTACAAGTGTGTGTTGGTGTTTTATGCGAAGCAACAGGTATGCACGCAGTTGAGTCCCGATAGTATCGGGCAAAAGATTGTTTAGTTGTTGTTGAGATTCCGCTTGAAACGGTCGCGCCGCGCGTGTTTGACACTCGAAGTCTTTGCAGCGGGAAACATAAAACATGAAATGTGTGTAATGAAAAAATGCAACGCATTTTATTAAAGGCATTTAACAATATTTGAGTAAATGTGTGAGCCCGCAGCTAGTTTATTTGTTGTAGTACTATCTACGGCGCAGGTGTAACGCGTTTCTCAGTTTGTTGTCGACGAGGTACAAAAAAAAAGCAATAACAAGTTCAAACATATCCATATTATCGCATTTAACAAGCCTGTGTCTCTGTGTCTGTGTCTCTGAATCTGTGTGTGTGTGTGTCCGTTCAATTTGGAAAGGCGTCAGTGTAGTAGTGTGGTATTCCATGCTCCGAAATGGAAAGTGCTTCCAGCTCCTGCAGTTGTTTTGATCGATCTCTGCGAAAATTGGAAGTAAATAAAAGCGAGGTGCGAAGAATGAAAGTGATTTGTTGTTGTTTATGTTGCGAGCACACAACAAAAATTGCACATTGTGTTTACGCGGTGACAACAATTTTCACTCACATTTTCACCATCCACACACATTCCACACAACTGCCATAGAAAGTGGATTACATTTGTGATTGATCGCAATTATGATGACACACACACACACATGGAAATTTAAGTGCAGACGTTCGTTTAAATATGCAAAGTTTAAGGTTTTTGCCCACTTAATCATAATCACAGACTTGATTGACGGCCACCGCTAATTCCCATATAAATAAAGCGGCACCTTGACAACAACAACAACAACAATTGTCAACATAAAAAGCCAAAGCAGTAAACGACGCTTATAATTATAAAACGTTAATGATAAATTTCTCCCATGAAGTGAAATTATGGTCTGCAGTTTATGTTTTTTTTCTCGTTTCTCGTTTTTTGTTGTTGTTGTTGTTGTTGCGGTTGCGGTTGCCGCCTAGCAGCAACTTGCAACAAAATGCCCGTTGATCGGGCGCCGTTTCACTGGAAAGTTTGCGCCTCATTTCCACACTCGTCGTTGGCTACGTGCTACGTGCGCTTTTCGCCTTTTCGGGTTTGGCGACAGGTGGCCAGCAACGTGCAACGTGCAACGCGGAGCGTGCCGACCGCTGACCGTAAGATCTCCTTGGTCGACTCGTTTTCCCAGCACTTTGTTGCCGTTGTTAACTATCCTGCAACTGCAACTGCGTCTACCTCTGGTGGCAAGTGCAGTGCAGTTGCCACCAATACACCTAAGCACACACACACACACACACACACATGCACATGTGTGGCTGTTTAAATGTGGGGGTTGTTGTTGTTGTTGTTGTTGTTTGTGGCATCATGTCTGACTGGTCGATCTGGTGGCATGGCCTGAAAACTTGTTTCTCGCCTTTGTTGTTCTCTTTGTTGCTGGCTGGCATTCTTTGCTGGTGATTGTTACCGCAGTTCCCTACACTGCATGATGGCGTGCCTCTCAATTTTTATTTTCGTGTTTCTCTTCTCTTCTCTACTCTTTTCATTTTTTTTATTATTATTGGAGTAGATTTTTCGCTTGAGGAATTTAATGTTATTCCGTGCTTGTTGCCCCTTTTTTCGCACAGTTGATTTTCTTTTTCATTTTCGTTATTCATTCCCCGTGGCCGAATTCATAATCGTTTTGCATGACTCAAAAGTTTGTAATTTTCAAAACAAAAAAAATTCAAAGGTAAAAAATTAACTTTTGCTTTGTTTTACATTACCATATTGGGAGATAAAGGGAATCACACAAATTTGGTCATGAAATCTTTACAAGGCGATCGAATCGACTTGGTTTCAAACTGATGTTTTTTTTTTAGCACTAATGAGTACAAATCAATTTGGTGTTATTTTCGAAAATCGCCTTTTATAGATATCTGTATCTAACAAATGATTATTATTTATCAATTTGGTGGTGTATTGAAAAATCTCTTTTTACCCATCCATCATATGAGACACCCTAACAAAATACCACCCAAAATTTAAAATTGGATCTCCGGCATTATAGAAATTATCTTGAACCGATCTCACTGCCAAAAACACTATCAAACTCCCACATATCCCGGCCCCGTTATCCGCCCTAGACTAGACCACTAAAAATGTACCCACCAAGACCTTCGAAACCCAACGGGTGATATTACAGATATAAACAGAAATTTATCAAAAGCCACAACAACATAGACACAACAAATTCAAAACTACAGACCCCATTCTATCCTAACTTATCCCTGAAACATTTATATAGTTATAATAAATTATTATTTTTCACCTCGCTCCTTGCACCATAATTGATTGTCGCATTGCAATTGAATAACTTTAACGTAATATTCTGTATATCTATCTGTTTGTCAGATATTGACTAAAAGGGTCTAATATTAAATACTTTCGCTTTAAAATATATGTAGATTTACTTTGGTATACAAATTCCTTTGAATAGAGTTTACTGAATAGAGTTTAAAATTGTTCACTTTGTTACTTCCCCGTTGAAATAATTTTTATTGTTGACAATAAAGACACAACACAGGCTTGTTAGATCAGATCGCAGGGTAACTGCTAGTCGTATTTGCTTTCGTCAGTCGTTCAAAATGTTTGTTTTGCCATCCGGTTTTGCGTTCTTTGCAGCTTTTCCAATGCCCAGTGAATGAAATGTGATGATGTTGGTGTGAGATACTCGTGTGCTTGATGAAGTGCCAATGACAAAGCGACGAACACGAGATAGTAATTAAACAAGTAAACAAACAAATATTTTAAACTATTCTAATTGCAATGGCAATGGCCAGCAGATGCGCAGTGAGTGCGGATTGAGCCGAAGACGGAAAACAGCAAAACGGACAAAGCGCGAACGAAACAAAGCAACTTTTGACCTCGTCCAAAAATCGTGGCCAAAATGCCAATAATAACAGCAACGACAACAGCGACGGCAACAGCAGCAGCAGCAGCAGCGAGTGGTGCAGTGGCAGCTGCGGTGATTAAAAGCGGTGCAAAGGCGACGACGGCAGCGCCAGCGTCGAGCGATTATCTAATGTTGCAACATCAGCAGCAGCAGCAACAGTTCAACAGTCATTATTATCAGCAGCATCAACAGCAACAGCAGCAGCAACAGTTGGCGCCACCGTCAGTTGTGCTGAATGCTTCCCACCAACACACACATTCGTATCCACATCCACATCCACATCCTGTTGTGGCAGCAGCAGCAACAACAGCAACAACAACCACAGCTGTGGCCATGCCATCAACCAGTTTTGCAGCATTTAACGGAAACTCAAGTCTAAATTCTAACCTTGCCAACGGAAGTAGCCGCAGCGGCAGCAACAAATTCAATTGCAACGACGTCAGCGGCCACATCGACTTAACTGCAACTGACAACGGCAACGGCAACGGCAACGGCAACATCAACAGCCACAGCAACAACATCAGCGACGGCAACGGTTATGCGATGCACAAGGCAACGCCTCCGGTTCCAGCTCTTGCTCCAGCTCCACCCATTGGATTGCCACCACCCGCCATCAAGAAGTCGCAGTCCGCATCGCTGCACGCGTCACGCGAAGATGTCGCCTCGCTCGGTGGCACCTCGTCGCTCAACAGCCAAGTGTCTGGTCAGTTTATTGGCAATGCCAACGGCAATGGCAACGGCAAAGCCAACGGCAACGGCAACCACATCGTTGGAGTCAACGGCAGCGCAGTCAGCGGACGCAGCATCTTGAAGGGCAGCAAGGGTAAGCGGCCAATTTGTGATGCAATGCCATCAAATCCAAATTACTAGCATAAGCTTCTTTAAAATGCACTTAACCATCCGTCCGCCCATCTGTCTGTCCCTTGCTATTAACACCTAGTTCCAAGAGACTAAAAGCTGCACTTATAGCAAACTTGTTGACAACACTGATGTGGAGTTTATGAAAGTTATCATTTCAATAAGATTTTCACTGCGCTGGCAAATGTTGAAAAACTAAATGCGCTCGCAATTTCTAAAACTATTTTACGCTACAATAGCAAGTATGAAAGCTACAGTCAAAAGTGCTCGTTTCTGAAATACCAGCTACCCTTTTAAGAGCCTGTAAGTCAAAAAATTAAATACGAGTATTTACAAAAAGTTAATGAAAAGAATATTTGGTGTAGAATTTACTATTACGTTGAATATAAGCCATAATATACCGTACATTTTCAGTTAGATTTGATTTTTGCCGAATATAATTGTTGCTTGAATAACTTCTATTTTTTTCGTCCGAACATAACCAAATGATTTCGATATTACAACTCGGATTTCTAGCTGTAAGACCCTCGTCGGACGTTAATTTCGATTTGAAGGGGCTGGAAGGGCCAAAGTCTAAAACAAACTTGATCTAGGCAGATTAATATACATTAGAACTAATACCAAATTTATTGTTTGTAGCTTTTAGTCTCTGAACACTAGGCATTTATACAGACAGTTAGATAGAGAGACATGCATCCCAATATCGTCTTGGCTGTTGAGGCTGATTAAGAATATACATACTTTATGGGTTCGGAGATGCCGTCTTCTACCTGTTACATACATTTTCTGTTGTGATGATAACCTTTTACATTTTATCATTTGGGGTAAAAAAAAGCGCATAAACTTATTAAGTCTGTTATACGCTTGCCCGTCTGTCCTTTCAACATCCAGATGTTAAAGATGTAACTATGTAGATTTGGTAACTTAATCCAGCTCTGCTACGTAAACTTCATGCATTTTAAAATTAATAAAAATCAAAAGAAATTGTTATTCTTTTTGTATCTATTTCTACTTCTAATTTGTGCACTCTTGTCGTATTTGCTAAGCGCAAACATTTCCCCCAAATTCGCCTAAATAAATGATTTGTTTGGCCTGTGTCTAAAGGCAGCTCTTTGCTGAAGTTCTGTTAATCATTGCGGTCCAAATAACAACCAAATATCGTCCATCTTGTTCCATTTCCGCCCACATGGCGACCGCATGATTCGCTTTCGACTAATGCACTTTGAATGCCACAGAGGGGAGTGAATGTGCAGTTGCCCCCAGAGGGGGCAAATGAATACAACTTGCCTCCACGAGTCGAGTTAAGTTGAGTTGAGTTGAGTTGAGTTAACGCTGCTGGGCGCAACGGGGCGGCTGAGCATTAAGTGTGAATGTAAAAGTTCAATTGATTTGGCTTGTTTTAGGGCTTTTGCTTTTACTTTTGTGTTGCCTGTTTGTTGTTGCTTCAGCCGACACGTGCCAATTGTTTACACGTCATGCTCGACTAAAAACAAATAAAACAATACAAAACAGCACTGAAGACAAAGGGTCAGCTGTAAGACAAACCCATTTCTCACTTCTGCTTGTGGGTCTTCTTCTCGGTCCTACCGCGTTCTAAGACGGCTAAACAACGCTTCGCTTTCAACGTATTGTCCGTGTCTTTGTCGAGCTAATGCCACTTCTCGCCGTCGTTCTCTCTTTCACTTGCACTCTCTGGCAGGCAATTCACTTGAACTCTCTGTAGATCAATCTCTTTTGGCTGACACCAATTCGGCAGATAGAGTAATAAATACCAGAGTAAACATTGCCCTAATTCCGCGTCAAGTGTCGCATTCTTTGGCAAACTGTCGCCTCATCCACCTGCCCACCTGCCCACCTGCCCACCAGAGCGCACACTTGCCAGCCAATTTAATAGCCTCGCTAGGCGTCGTAGTAAATTACAGTGATAGTGGGCTAACCGCATCTAGAGAGACAGCCACATGCAACGTTCATTCATGAAACCCAAAGCCAAACCACGGATAAGCAAAACGAGTTCACGCCAAAGCCAAATCGACCCACATGTCATCTGAGTGGGTTCGACTCGATGAGTGTGTGTGTGTGTGGGGGCGGGTAGGCGTGGCGGAATATTGATATTTATAGTTTAAAAACTAATTCAGAATGTGGAGTGGGCAATGGGTTAAACGCTTTTGATTAACTTGTTGAGCACAACCCACTTTAAAGCCAAAGCGGAAAGTGGCCAAAACGACGATGTAAAACAAAGCCTAAATAGGGCAATTTTCAAATAAAAAAAAAAGAAGGTATTTCGATCTGTGCGTCCAACGGAAGTTGGGCAAGTGGCGAGTGACTCAATCGCAGCAGCAGCTACAGAGCTGTCTGTCTGTCCGTCTGTCTGTCTGTCTGTCTGTTTGTTTGTTTGTTGGTCGGTGGTTATCCCATTGTTATGGCTCTGCTAACAGCTCAAAAGTTTACTTAAGCTTAATTATTAGCGCGTTTCTTTCGGGCCGTAAAATGTGTGAATTTATTGGTTGAGTTGAAACAGAGTCTATGCTAATGTGGTTGCTGTGCTGTGGCTGTGGTGAAAGAGACACCACTGTATGCACCAGTGGTGGCAATGAACTTGGCGGTCACCCACGAGGAAACACCTTGCAACATCGCGCTACGTTGCGCCTTATCATTTACGCGTCACGTCAGAGTCAATTAGCAGAACCGACGACGACGACGACGACGACGACGGCGTGGCGACGTTGGCATTCGCGTCATATGATGCGATTATTAATTTCTTGATTACGACAACATTATGACATGCAAAAGGAAACAAAAAGGTCTTGGGCACTCCGGTCGGTCTTCGGTACTTGTGGCGTGCCGTGTAAGCCAAGTTAACGAAGCAGCAAAGCCAATTAGATGCAATCATTAACCCAACGATGATGAATCAGCTGCACTCTCCATCTCCCTTTTGCGACTCCAGAACAAAGACGTTGCCTTCTCCACTGAAGTGGGGCACATTCGGCCTGGCTCAATGACATTAATTATGTGGCGCACATGCGAGCGAGAGAACTCTGAGCGCATAGACTCTCTGCTCAATAGATTTGACCGGGAGCCAGTGATGCAAAGGCTTCAATTCCAGACGTCTCTAAATTGATAGTTGCACTTAATTGAAGTGCCTTCACTCGCTTCTGCCCATGAATAACAAATTGATTATGCCGCCTGCCTGAAGATACCTATAAAAATATAGCTCTTTGTCCGACTTTTGTATATGCCCGGTACTTGAATATTATAGAGCGTATAGTTTTGTAATGATAGGAAATGTATAAAAGAAGTCATATTTAACTTTATTTATTTATCAGAATGTGCGACTGTTATGTCCGTCTGTCTGTCTGTCTGGCCAATAAAACACCTATAACTCAAAAACTAATGGAACTTGAGTTGCCAACATTTGTAAACAACATTAAAATAATAACCTCAACTGCAGAGCGAAACATTGCAGCGCATTATTTTGTAGTCTTTTCTAAATCAACTTGAATTATGTATCTGTCGCTCTTATCGCCCAGCTATGTTTACCAGGTAACTATGAGTCAAGCTTACGGTTTCTTTTTTGCTGAAATTATTGTGGAATTTCCCACAAGCTGGCACGACTGCAGAGTGACTCACAGTCTGCACTCAAGCGATTCACATTCGTATTTCGTTTTGCTGTCAAAGAATATCCATCCATTACTCATAATTAGAGGTCTCGTCTGCAGCCCGAGGACTCAAGACTTGACTTCTGTTCCCTGATTGACAACGAAACGCAAAATGGTGCTTAATTGCAGATTTGCAAAGATTGAGATGCAGTTCGAGATTGCAATTCGTTTTCAACTTTGACTCAGTGTTAGATCAACCAACAATGCATTCTCAAGCTGGCTAAATATAAACAGACACGCCCAAAATCTAGCGGATGGGGCATGCAGCCGAGGCAACAATTGTAGCAATATGTTATTACGAACAGTTCATTGACTTCCAAAAGAAAGCAAATCCCATCAAGAAAGGCGCTCTTTAACTTGTATACTAAACAGAAGATCTGTGCTCGTAATCGTTGAAACCGAATAGAACTTTTAATGTCTTTTAGATTGCCATCGAATAGATGAGTCAACTTCTCTCTCGCTCTCTCTGTTTTTTTATTCGTTCGTCTTTAGTTTGTAGCTTTATGCTGATGAAGTTTCTTTCAAGGTTTCGAGTTCTCTTCTTATCTTATGCAAAGCAAATGGAAGATAAGCATTATTTTGCATAGATACTGAAATAAGAGGAATAGATAGCTTGTGCAAACTGAACAGAAGCCGAAGATACTGAAATTTCAGAACTCATTGAGATGTGCAAACACAAAATGTAACCACCTAAACAGTTCGACTAACAGGCAAATATTGTTCTACATACTATCTATGGAATGTACTCAGCAAGCGATCGACTATTCTTTTCCGATTAAAACTGATATTGATTCTGTAAATATTTGTATATATCTGTCGATTTTTATTTTTTGGCCAACCATTTGATCTGTAATATTTTGAAACTTGTTTATCTTTTAGTAATTTTTAGCTTAGATTATTTATGTTTTTCAAATTTTAAAAAGTGGTGTAGAGTGTTAATTTAACACTGTTAAATAGTTTGTTCACATCACGATCACAATAGAATTTACTTTTATTTTTTTTACAATTTAATAACTGTCCTTCAACTACATTTTTACTTAAGAAAATTAAATTAGTTTTATTCAAATCTACTCAGAATATTTTCGTCATTTCTGAAATTCTAAATTCATCATCGTAATAATTTGTATTTTATTTTTTATATGCAACTTGACGATCAGTATGTCTTTCTTTAAAGTGTGCTTGAATATTCCCTTATTTAAATGAATTATTTAATTTTATTTTTCTTTTGTTTTTATTGTATAGTTGGATGGTTCATGGGTCTTTTAACTGAATTTTTACTTAAGAAAATTTTTTTTTCAGCATACTCTGAATATTTTCGCCATTACTGTAATTTTGTTGTGAGCACGCGTGCGTCGCAATGTTCGTGTCACGACGCAAGCACCTCACGCAGTCCGAAATGCGTTATCACGACTCGGCTATCAGAGGCGTGTTGTACTCTCACCTGGTTCGCTTTCATCGAGCCCTCGGTAATAAAAAGAACTGTATTTTTGTGCCACATCTGGAGATCCAATAGCGGGCTGGGTTTGGGTTGCCGCCTCTCGCCTGCTCCACAAATATGTGCACAGTCGAATGGGGGGAGGGGGCAACTACTAAAGCAAACTGTGCCACAGCAAAAAAGAAGCGCAGCGCCAACAACTTCCGTGCTTGGGCTCGTTCGTTCACACTTTTTGGATTATGCAGCCTCCAGTCACACACGCACACATTGAGAGGTGGCCATGCGTGTGTGTGTGTGTGTGTGAAGTTCTTATGCATGGCAGCAGCTTCTATTTGCGTTAGTTGCCCCCGTCCCTCTCGCACTGCTGCGATTGCTGCCTGCGTCCAAGTGAATCGAACATGAGGCGCTTTTACCGTTTACCGTTTACCGACGCTCGCCTTTGATAAGACTCCCCATCTGCCATCTCGCTCTCGCCCTCTGTCGCTCTCTGTTTGCCCTTTGTGCAGCAGCTGGCAAACGGCACATATAAATATTTATCTTTTGCTATGCAAATGATTCGCATTCGTTACGAACATTTGCTTTTTTGCGATGAGTCTCGAGTGAGTGTGTCGGGTCGAACGATATGAATATGAATATAAATGCGTCTATATATGGGCCAGTTCTCTATAAATGGGCTAACGATGGCTTCGGCTGCTGACTCGACAACTTTCTTGTCCCCGGCTCGATCGCAGCAGTTACAATAAAAGCTTTTTGCCTCTATTTTAATGAGCAGCGAGAGACAACAAATGTTGTCGACAGTCCAACGACTTCTCCACTCGATATTTGCATTCAACATTCATTTCCTATTTGCGAGTGCTCAGTTTATGTAAATACCACCCGAGAGTCTGGGTCATTTGACAGATTGTTCCTGGTCCGCAGTTAATCAATACAGTTTTGCTACAACTAGGTCATAAGCGCAATTAAGCCAAGCCAAAGCCACTCGCCGTTTGGTTAATAATACTCGGACTGCGACTTCTTTGTCTACTGGGCATCGAACAGTTTACGGTTCACTCAACACTGCAGTAGCATTGGCCCTTGCAGCGCCCTATGGCCAAAAGGGAGCCAAGTAATTTTCGGATCGCTGCACAGCAAAACTCTTTGGCTAGGGCGACGAATCATTCAACCAAGCGCTGATTGTGAACCAAACATAAACATATCCGGTTTGAGGTTAACTTTATTGACTTTGTTGGTCAGGTTCATTGATCGACTTCATTTAATTTGGATGAATAGTTCAGTTTGTGAATTCGGGCAGTTTTTGTCAATTTCACCTGATTTTTAATCGTGGGAAACTTTTCCAAATATGAGATGATAATTAACAGTGTCTAAGTACAAAACTATCACCCTTTGATTCGTCTTAATTCTAACAAATTCATTAAACAGTTTAGTTTAGAAAATTCTTTTCTAATGTTATGCATAGTACAATCAATATATATTGTGCCGAATGTTAAACAATGAGCCTAATTTCCTAAGCACCCGTTGGCGACCATTAAAATACTAACAAAGAAATTAGTCCAATTTAATGTGTTTTTCGATTTGATCTCGATTAAAGAGATTCTAGAGTATTATAAAAATTCAATGTAGTCTTTAGTTTTGATTCGAAAAGAGATTAAAATCATTACAGAGCTAGCGTTTGCATCCGAAAGAAAGAAAGGAACAAGTTTTTTGTGGATAAGTCCAAGAGTCTACTTTTGCCATCCTTCTTAATGAATTGATCTCATTGTCAGCTACAACCAGTTTATATCAGTAAACCCTAAACTACAATAAACTGTTCTTGATTTGTTCCCTTTAGAAAACCTGCTGCAGAACACGTATTACAATGGCGAGGGCGGAGGCAGCAGCATGGGCAGCGAGTGCGGTGGAGCAGAGATCAGTCAGACGAACCACGAAGATCCCGGCGACGGTCTAGGTCCACTGCCCCCCAAATGGGAAACGGCCTACACGGAGCGTGGCGAGCTGTACTTCATAGAGTAAGTAATCCCGTCATCAACTAAAACTACAACTAATTAAACTTCAATTTGCTGCTTTAGCCACAATACGGGCACCTCGCATTGGCTGGATCCACGACTGTCGAAGTATCAGAAGAAATCGCTGGAGGATTGCTGTGAGGATGAGCTGCCGTACGGCTGGGAGAAGATCGAGGACTCCATGTACGGCATGTACTTTATCGATCATGTGAATCGTCGCACGCAGTACGAGAATCCCGTGCTGGAGGCGAAGCGTCGAGCGGCGGAACAGCGACAACAGCAGGAGCAGATGCAGCTGCAACAGCAGCAGTCGCAACTGCCACAACAGCAGCCGCAGCAGCGTTCCAAGACGCCCACAGCTGCACAGGATGTGGCGACCATGCAAACGTCCTTGCCAGCCACGTCTTTGCCCATGTCCATGGCCATGTCGATGGCGCCGCCAAACAAATTGCCGTACAAATTCACACGCAATCCGGCGGAATTGCAGGGACAGCGCATCAACACGACGCTGCTGAAGTCGACGCGAGGATTGGGCTTCACCATTGTGGGCAGCGATGGTAGCAACGGCAGCGACGTCGAGGAGTTTCTGCAGATCAAAACGGTGGTGCCAAATGGTCCAGCTTGGCTCGACGGACAACTGCAGACGGGCGATGTGCTGGTCTATGTGAACGACACTTGTGTGTTGGGTTATACGCACCACGACATGGTCAACATCTTTCAGTCCATACTGCCGGGAGAGACGGCTGCTCTGGAGGTTTGTCGTGGCTATCCGCTGCCCTTTGATCCCAACGATCCCAACACGGAGGTGGTAACCACCATGGCAGTGGATGGGTTGCCCTGCGAGTCGGAGAAGCAGCGTCGCCTTAATGTTGATCTCAACATGGATGGCAACTACAATTTCTTGGACCTTTCCGGCGAAGGCGTCAGCAAGGCAGCTGGAAGTGGCTTTATACTGATGAAGAAGCCCGAGCTCTATACGTTCTCCATCATGAAAGGCTCCATGGGCTTTGGCTTCACCATTGCGGACTCCGCTTGTGGCCAGATTGTAAAGAAGATTCTCGATCGCAACTGCTGCACTCAACTGCTTGAGGGCGATGTGCTGCTCGAGATCAATGGCATCAATGTGCGCAACAAGCCGCATTTCTACGTTGTGGAGCTGCTCAAGGAGTGCAGTCAAACCACGCCCACAGCCCTCAAGATACAGCGCACGCCGCCCGAGCAGCCTGCGCCCATTCAGAACAATCAACTGGGCCTGGGCAATGTGGCCAAGCTGCGCAAGAACTTTGTGGGCGGCACAGGCGGCGGCTTGTTTCGCAGCAAGACTCCAACGGCCGATTTGTACAGCACACAGCCCAAGGAGGTGCTGCCCATGCGACCCAAGACGCCGCTGGTGGACACGCGACGTGCTCGCGTCCTCACGCCCAGCAACGAGCTGGAGCAGCAGCCGCTGCAGGCCGATGTGGATGGGGAGACGACGTCAGAGAATAAAGCACTGCACCTGCAGGCACAGGGCAAGTCCAACAATAGTCTGCAGGAGCTGGACGACATTCCCTTCATGGATCCCTATCCCAAGATGGTCAGTCGGCTGAGCGAACGCCTGGCCGAGGCCACGCTCCAGGGCGTCGTCGATGTAGACGTGGACGACGGTGGCGGCAATTACAATCCCATCTACGGTCTGCCGCCGAGCATGCAACCGTTGCCTCTGCCCTTGGCGCATCACGAGTCCTGCTATTGCTACGACTGTCAGGCACAACGTTACCAACGTCCCCAGCCGTCGTCCAACTCCCAACTGGGCTACTATGTGCAGCAGCCGGCTGCAGTGCCCACTGTGCCCACCAGCCAATACTCGCCCATGCAGGCGGCGCACATTCAGAACGAGCGCATGCAACGTCGTGTCAATGAGCTGCTCAGCGACAGAAGACGCGTGGGATTCGCCAATCTGGATCCGCCGGCGCAGCAGCTGCAGATGCAGATGCAGCATTCCCCCAGCTGGCGGAATGGAGCATTGCTCGACGTGTCGGAGGATGCGGATCAGTGCGAACTCACAGAGGTGACGCTGGAGCGTCAGGCTATGGGCTTTGGCTTTCGCATTGTCGGCGGCACGGAGGAGGGCTCCCAGGTGACTGTGGGTCACATTGTGCCTGGTGGCGCAGCAGACAATGATCAACGCATTGCCACCGGCGACGAGATCCTCAGCATCGATGGCATCAATGTGGTAAGTGCAACATTAGTGCACATAATGAACTATTATTAACTGATCTCTCTTTTTGACTTAGCTCAATTCCTCGCACCACAAAGTCGTCTCGCTGGTGGGCGAGTCTGCAGTTCGTGGTCAGGTCACAATGATCCTGCGCCGTCGTCGTGCTCCTCTCCTGCAGCAGGCGCCGCTGGCGCAGCTGCGTCGCTATCCCTACGACGTGATTGTGAGTCGCCATGAGAACGAGGGCTTTGGCTTCGTCATCATCTCGTCGTCCAACCACTACTATGGCTCCACAATAGGTGAGTGCTTTAGGATTGTAAATGAGACAGTCAAGAGTTCAATATTCCATTTAATCGTAGGCAAACTGATACCTGGCAGTCCTGCCGATCGTTGTGGCGAGCTTAAGGTGGGCGATCGCATCATTGCTGTCAATCGCATTGACATTGCGGGCATGTCACACGGAGACGTCGTCAATCTGATCAAGGAGTCGGGATTGCATGTCCGCCTCACCATCGGTTGTCCGCTCAAAGAGGGCGGTCCCAGTCCTGGCGGCAGCAGCGCTGGCTTGGGCTCCAACACGCCACTTCAGGCATCGCCCAGTCTGCTGAAGGCGCCGCTGCCACAGCATCAACAACAACTGCAACAGCAGCAGCAGTTGCAGCAACTGGAGATGCCGGGATTGGGACCAATGCCTGGCAGCTACTTGGAGCGTCCCAGCACAAATATTGCGGCCACACTTGCCCTGCACCAGCAGCAGCCACAGTTATGACTCTGAGATCTACGCATTCGGCTCTACAAGAGCTTTCTCTAGTTAGTTAAATGTTAAGTGTGCGTTTACCAAGTGCATTTAGCAGTGCCGTAGTCTTAATTTAGAACTGCTAAGTAACCCCAAAGACTGAATTTAGTAAGCAACAAAAGCAGCAGCTTATTCAACACATTCATTTGCGAATCTCTTCTAAAAGTTTCGCGCAGCTCCACGACAAATTTTGTGGCAATAGATCTTAGTTTCTTTTACAACAAAATTGTATAACATTAAGTACGTAATCAAAATGAACTCGAAACTTGAATCTGATTGTAACATATATCCCTGTTTTTAAACGTACATATATAAAATATCAGTATATATGAATATAGAGCATACCATAATCATAGTTTACAGATTGTACAAATGTAAAGGACTTAAATATTTTGTATCCATACGTTTTTAATATGTTGTTCAATAAATTATATTACAACAATTTTACTAACTCGACTCTTTGCAGTCAACAAATAAATGGAATTCAAAATTGGGTAGTTCGTCATTACAAAATTTAATGAGTCAGTTAATGTACATATTTGTGTTTACTATAGAAAATGAGTTGAATACATTTGGGGATCGGTAAAATATTCGATATTATATGGGCTTAATCTTGAAATGCAGACCGATGAGCGAGAAGACCAAACACTTGAGATCCTGCACCAAATAATAGAAGCAGCGCAAGCCCTCGGGATCCTTGGAACGGTTAACATCCACCAATGAGCCTGTCTTTGAGGTAGTAAACGAAATATGTTCGTCACCAATGACAATCTCCAGTTCCTACAACAAAAAACATGCATGGCGGGAAATGAGTATCTTTTTATGGAAGCAGCTAAGCCATGTTACTCACCTGTCGACCCACGCGATCTGGTGGCGGCCACGGCAGATCGTCTTCCTGCATTATTTCAGAGTCGATGATGATGCGTTTTAGCTCCTCCATGACGGACTGATGCACAAATGCCTCTTTGCGGATCATGGTGTCGTTTTTGTAGTTGGAATTGTTGGCGTACCGCAGTTTGCCATCTGGCCGAAACTCGAACTCCAGGAACTCGTGGCCAAACTTGCCTTTGTGGCCCACATAGTAGCGCAAATAGAAGTCCTCCGTTGACATAGCTGTGTTGTATGGACTAATTTTATTGCGGCCAATTCACGAAAACGAAAATATTTCTCTGCAAAAACGCTGCTTTCTACCAGAGTGACCGCAAGTCGAATTAACAAATATACCTAGAAACCGATATGGTCACATTGCACAATGTGCCGGTATCGATCAAATGGAAATATTCGATATCGATGTATCGCATATCGATGGGCCTGAAAGCGAGTGTTTTTTTAGTATATTTTGCGACTTCAAATGTGGTCACGCTGCTAGGAAACACAGATTGGCTAAAGCCGAGTTTGATTTTGTGTTAAAATGTAACTTTATTTGATTTAGCTGTAACTACCTCTATAAATTGCGGATTTAGTGCGGTAAGAAATGGTCAAAGTTCAAGTGAATATGCAAGAGTTGGCAAAGTGATTTAGCAATCGCTGACAAACATTGTGTTTACTGCAATAATTGGCAACAAAGTGTACAAACTGTGTTACATATATACAACATTTATAGACTTGCTTCTGCTTGGATTGTTGTTGTTGTTGTTGTCGTGTGGGCAGTTACCATGTAATGGCGTCGTGAAAATGGCAACGGCAATGTGTGGAGAGAACACGCGCGGCATAAATCGGGGGTGGCTGACAGCATCATCTCACCACCAACTGCTGTGACGAAGTTGCTGCGATCTCGGTCAAAGTAATTTTACAAAAACACTTTGCAAAATAGCGCTTCGTGAGAGCGGCCGTATGTGTGCGTGTGTGTGTGTGTGTGTTTATTGCAGTTGTTGTCACCAAAAACGAAAGTGCAAGAAACATTTGGAAAGCGCAGGCGCCGCAAAAGGCGGGAAAAATCAACAAGCTTCTTGTGTTGCCGGCACACGTGCTCAATAAACAAGTCGTCGTCGTCGTCGTCATCGTCCTTCGTGTCCTTCGAGCGAAATGTCGGTCGTGCAACAAAGTTGCTCTCACTACACTATGCACGTGTGTGTGTATTCGCTCTCACTACACTGTGCGTGTGTGTGTATTCTCTCTCACTCTCTCTTTTTTTGCTTTACTGTTTCTCACTCTCTCTCGCTAGACGATGGAGATTACGTTTACTTTGGTGGTGTTTTGTTTTGACTGTTTGCGTTGCCACAAAATCGATGACATTGAGTGCAACATTGTTGACGGTGCTGCTGGAAATGTTGCATCCACATCCGCATACCGATGAACTGCTGCCCTGCCCTCCAATGCCCTGATCTCTGACCTTTTTTTTGGCCTCGCCCCACGTCCACGTCCAGTAATACATTTTTCTCATTTACTCGAGTTTGAGTTTGCGATGTGATTTTCTCTCTGTGCAACTTTTGCCGGCAGTCGCTGCTGTTGTCTCTGCCGCTGCCACTGCCGCTGCTGACGTCGTCGTCGACTTCGCCGTTGCTGCCGCTGCTGCGTCGAGTTACAACTTTGTTAACTTCGGGACGTTGCTGTTTGCAGTCGGCATTCGGTATTGAGGACAGTAACCGGGACGAAGTTACTTTGTTGCGCATTAATTGATTTTTTCCGGGTTCTTTGTCGCAGCCAAAGAAAATTCAACTAAAATCGGTGCTAAAAAAGGGAGGAAACATTGTAAACACTTTGTGGCAGCTGCTGTAAGTGTGGCACTTGATTTGTGGCATGTGGCAAGCAAGTAAAAAGATTTACGAACTGCATAGAAATTTATGAATTTATGACTTCAACCGGCATATAATTTAAATAGCTTACAAATATGTTTTACTTAATATTGCTAAAGTATTTGTTTTTACTACTTTTCAGACAATGTAGAAGCTTTCTCATACGATTTAAGAACATACATCTTCATAGCAAACCTTGGCAGCTGGCTTACAACATTCCAATTCGGTCTTGTCAAGTAATTATGGATACATGAATTGAGGCGCTGCACTGACTGGAAAGCACAGCAAGTAACGGGAAGGCCAGAGGCAGAGGGAGAGGCAACAATAGAGACACAGAGTGCAAGAGTTAACCATGTCAACGAACCCCAACCACCAGCAGCAGCATCAAATGCAGCAGCAGCAGCAGTTACATCAACAACATGCAACAGCAACAGCAATAACAACAACGACAGCAACAGCAACGACAGCGAGAGAGCGGAGAGGAAGCAACAGCAGCAGCAGGAGCACCAGCACCACAGAGAGTCGCAACAGCAGTTCCAAGCGAAATTTGGTCGAGTTTTTGAGCATTTGCATTGCGTGCATCGTCTGCTATTACAACAGCACCCAGTGCGGTCTCGTGTTTGATGACATTAGTGCGATAAGGGACAACAAGGACCTGCGACCGTCCACGCCACTCCGTAATGTGTTCCTCAACGATTTCTGGGGTACGCCTATGCGCAAGGAGCAGTCCCACAAATCCTATCGGCCGCTGACGGTGCTCACATTCCGTTTCAACTACTTGCTGCATGCTCTGGAGCCGTTCGGCTATCATTTCGTCAACCTGCTGCTGCACATCGCCGTCTGTCTGCTCTGGCGTCGTGTTTGCCGCCTCCTGCTGCGCCAATGCATTGCGCTCCCACCCAGTAACGACGCAACTTCGCACTCTGCCTCATCGTCATCCCCATCCGCATCGAGCGGGTCGCTCAACACATGCGCCTTTGTTGCCGCGCTCCTATTTGCCACACACCCGGTGCACACCGAAGCCGTTACTGGCGTCGTTGGTCGCGCTGAATTGCTCTCTTCCATCTGCTACCTGGGCGCCTTTCTCAGCTATGCGCATGCAACGACGTCGTCGTCACGTCGCACGAACTGGCCATCGCTCTGTCTGTGCTTTGCCAGTTGCCTGCTGGCCTCAATGCTGTGCAAGGAGCAGGGCATCACGGTTGCCGGCATCTGTGCCGTCTACGAGCTGTTCGTGGTGCAACAACTGCGACCGCTGCATCTGTGCAACTTTGTGCTGCGACTGTTCGAGGAGCAGCCGTCGGTGAAGCCGTCGTCGCCATCCGCAGGCAGCTCACGACGCTGGTCGTCGGTCTTGTGGAAGCGCCTGGCCTTCTTGGCCAGCATCACGGTGGCGCTGCTGGTGGGACGAGTCTATGTGATGGGCTCCCAGCTGCCCATCTTTACGCGCTTCGACAATCCCGCCTCCTCAGCGCCGACGCCTGTGCGCCAGCTCACCTATGGCTACCTCATCTATCTGAACTCCTGGCTGCTGCTCTGCCCCTCGCTGCTCTGCTGCGATTGGACCATGGGTAAGAGAGACTGCAACGCATCTCAGCGGATCACTCTAATTGCATTTGTTTTGCAGGCACTGTGCCGTTGCTGGAGGGATTCATGGATGTGCGAAACGTGGCCACGTTGTGCACCTTTCTAGCGCTAGCTGCCCTTACCGCCAAGGCCTGCTGCACCCGCAATCTGCCCCAGTCGCGCATTTTGCTGATGTGCCTCGGCTGGCTGGTGCTGCCCTTCTTGCCCGCCTCGAATCTGTTCTTTCCCGTGGGCTTTGTGGTCGCCGAGCGCATCCTCTACATGCCCTCGATGGGCTATTGCCTGCTGGTCGCCTACGGCTTTCACCAGCTGCAGTCGGGCTTGGGTCGCAGTGGGCGACGTTTGGCTCAGCTGGCGCTGGTTGCTTTGCTGGTGTCGCATGCGCTGAAGACGCAACAACGCAACTGGGACTGGCGCAGCGAGTACTCGCTGTTCATGTCCGGCGTGCATGTGAATCAACGCAACGCCAAGCTGTACAACAATGTGGGGCATGCTCTCGAGAACGAGGCACAGTACGAGGAGGCGCTGCTCTATTTCCAGCAGGCGGTGCGCATCCAGGCGGATGACATTGGCGCCCACATCAACGTGGGTCGCACCTACAACAATCTCAAGCGTTATGCTGAGGCTGAGCAGGCGTATGTGCGTGCCAAGGCGCTATTTCCGCAGGCAAAGCCTGGTGTTAGCTATCATGCGCGCATTGCACCCAACCATTTGAATGTGTTCATCAATCTTGCCAATCTGATAGCCAAGAACCAAACGCGGCTGGAGGAAGCGGATCATCTGTATCGACAGGCCATCAGCATGCGCAGCGATTATGTGCAGGTGAGTTTAAGCAACTTTATCCCTGCTTATTCCTTCTACAAGTAAATGATTATTGTTCACAGGCCTACATCAATCGTGGCGATATACTGATGAAGCTGAACCGCACTGCCCAGGCGCAGGAGGTGTACGAGCAGGCGCTGCTCTATGACAGCGAGAACGCTGACATCTACTACAACTTGGGCGTAGTGTTTCTGGAGCAGGGCAAGAGTCAGCAGGCGCACGTCTACTTTAACAAGGCTATCGAGCTGTTTCCGGAGCACGAACAAGCGCTGCTCAATTCGGCCATACTGCTGCAGGAGCTGGGCGGCGAGGAGGCGCGCCAATTGTCGCGGGAACGTCTCTATCAGGTGCTGGCGCGAGATGACAACAACGAGAAGGTGTACTTCAATCTGGGCATGCTGGCCATGGATGAGTCCAGCTTCGATGAAGCCGAGCAATTCTTTAAGCGCGCCATTCACCTCAAATCGGACTTCCGCAGCGCCCTCTTCAATTTGGCGCTGTTGCTGGCAGACACCAAGCGACCATTGGACGCGGTGCCGTTCCTTAATCAGTTGATTCGCCACCATCCAACGCATGTGAAGGGTCTGATCTTGCTGGGCGACATCTACATCAATCACATGAAGGATCTGGATGCGGCCGAGAAATGCTATCGCAGCATACTGAAGAACGAGCCACACAACACTCAGGGTCTGCACAATCTCTGTGTGGTATTCGTGGAGCGCAAATGGCTGGCCAAGGCCGCATCATGCCTGCAGTATGCACAGCGTCTCGCACCTGGCGAGGATTACATTGGCCGCCATCTGCAGATTGTCATTGGACGCCTGCAGAAAATCAACAAGTTACCTGATACATCGCCTGAGCGGCAGTTGGCCTACGAGGACTACGATCCTCTCGAATACAAGCTGCCAGAGAATCGGGGCATGCACAAAGCTCGTACGCGATCATAGCAACACTTGCTTTAAACCCTTGTAAATGTGAAATCGTGATTCTTTTGCAGGAGCAAACACATTTTTCATTTGATCATGCGAGTGTACGCGTTTTACTTCATTAATATGCTCGTGTTTCCATTAACGAATACTAGCTGATAACAAACTACGTAATCTCAACCTAAACATCGTTTTGTAAATAATATTCCATTGTTGTTTTTTTTAACAAATGACGTACGCCGAAAATACTGCATTTATTGTATACAAATGAAATTGTACTTAATGGCATTAAATAAACTTAAATGTACTTAATGCTGGGAAAGTGTTATTAGTGTTACTCTGCTGAAATTATCAAAGATAACAGTGCTAAGAGGTAAGCTAAATCATATTTTATGAGTGCAAGTTAAATATTAAATGAGTCCAGAAATAATAGTAGTTCCAGGAACTCATTTAATTTATAATTCATTCATCTAACTTCCTTATCATTCCATAGTTTTTGTGTATTCCATTGACTCCTTTGACAAAAAAGAAGATTCGATTTTATTAAATATAATTTGGATTTAATTTAAATGAAGGTAAATAAATTCAATTTCATTATAATAGCATATCATTTTTATTTATTTTTATTCACAATATCTTAATAGGTAATACATAAATATATGTTGAAAAATAATTATTTGCTAATTAAGAATTCGACTTAGTTGTAAGAAGAGCTCGGCACAAATAGTAATGCTCTCTTATGGTCTAATAGTAATCGTTTATGATACACATCAATACATATAAATATAAATAGTTGCTTACGAGTATATAATATTCGTTTCGCTCTTCAGCTGTATTCAAATTATAAAATTGTTTTGCATATTGCATTTTTGATTTCTTTCATGATGTCCGTTTTACAAAATCGGTGAGCACATTTTTGTTTTTGTTTTTTTCGAATAAATGGTACAATGAAGTTAGCCGTCAATATACAATATTTCATAAATTTACTATATGTACTTCTAAACATATATATAGTATTTGGTTTATATCTACCAGGCTGGGTGACTAGAGTTTTGGATTGTAGTTCTATGATTAGCTAAATACAGATCTTTATATATAGTACATACACTTGATATTTGAGCAGTGAAACATTTAGAGAGATATTACTGACTGACTGATCAGTATTTATAGTTATAATTCGAGTCCTGAATTGACAGATATACAGATATAGAATACATAGTAGTACATATAACTGGCTAAGGGTGTGGATTGAGTCGAGAGTGACTCTTAAATGCTTTCCACAAGAACCAAGCGACAAACTATCCTTACTTTCCAGATATTTTCCTTTTCCGAATGCAGTTGAATCTTGTAGGCGACATAATGAGTGGTATAAATAAGGCAATCGCAAGTGCTGCGAGAAGTCCTTGCTTGCAGGACAATATGTTTTCGCCTTCACTCGCAGGCAATCTTGCCATCGAAACTGCTGAGCGCTATGGCAAAGGCTTGCATGGCGCACAGCGGATAGCGATAGTCCATGGTGAACACATCCTCGGAGGTGCGACCAAACTGCATCACTATATACTCCGGATCGGAGTCGTGCACCAGCTGAAAGTTCTTCACCGAGGCCTGTGTGACACGGCCGTGAAAATTGAGCACATAGGATTGGGTCTCGTCGTTCCAAACTGGCGTCTTGTTATGCAGCTCCACAATGTTGTCCAAGTTCTAAAACAAAAACATTGTTTAGTATGCAGGGTAGAGATAGTAAACGACTGCAAACTTACCTTCATCTTCCACAAGTCGAGTATGCCTTGCTGTTTGGGATCCGCCGAGCTGATCTTGACGCGCTGATCGTCCTCAGTCATTCCGGGCAGTATCACAGTCATGTTGCGTGGTCCCTTGAAGCCCAGTATATTGGTGTCCTGTAAGTCATGGAAATCATTTGATTGATTGATTAGTTAAGTAATAATTTAATATTTCTACTGATTAATAATTAATGATTGATGAGTGAATGATAATGAATTAGTAGTGAATTTGGAATGATTGACAAGTAATGTGATATGAGTTATTAGGAATTGATTGATGGGTTAATGATTGAAGAATAATTGATATTGGAATAATATTGAATGATTGACTAGTGACGTGATCAATAGAGTTATTTATAAATTAAAGATGATTGAATCAATAATGCCTATGGATGATGACCAATGAATAATACGTGAATTTAGGAATATTTGATTGATTGATGCTCACATAGATGATAACTGCCAGGTCGAGACGAGGACTTTCCGTGCTCTCCTTGTTGCCATTGTCGAACACTGTGAACGATGTGCCGAACACATTGGAGCGTAGCTTGCCGCAGAAACCATCCGCATTCCGCGACAGATCGGTGGGATCGCAGCTGACGATATAGTTGGAGGTTTTGCTCTTCTTTCGCTTGCGACCTGACAATTAAATATGTGAATATTGTTTTTTGAGAAGGCGAGTAGCCTGAATATCAAACTTACCACCGAGCAGAAAGATCTTCTTGCCGTAGTCGCGCTCCAGATGCAAGTAATATATGGGAAAGAGGCCCCGATCCATGCCCTTGCGGTCGCGTGTGATGCGGCACTTGTAGAGCACTCCCTGCGGCGCCGGCTGCATGACGAACTGATCGATGTTGCCGATGACGTCGCCCTCGGACTCCCCGCTGCCACCGACACTGCCGCTGCCATTGCCTGCTCCATTGCTGCCCTCCAGCTCGCCGTCCTCCTTGTAGGACGAGCTGATGCCAGCAGGACGCACTGGAGCCACGCCAGATATGTTGCGATTGGCGTAGTCGTCCTCGTCCAGGGTGTCGTTGAAGCTCTGCTGTCGCAAGCGAGTCCGCTGCGATTGTGTCGAGTTGGCACTGAGCGGTGGCAGCGGCTGCTCCACAACTGTCACGGGACTGCTCTCCTCGTCCTCCAGCTCATGCGACGAGATCTCCTCAATCAGATCGGCTAATTGAACGGCAGATTTATGCAAACCTCGTCGGGTATATTGCTTGGTGTGCGACTTACCTTCCTGATTGATGGTGCTAAGGCTGCGCAAGTTGTTGGAGTTGTTGCGACTCGAGTGGAGGGAGGTCGACAGGTTGACGCCGCTGCTGTTGTTGCTCAGTATCTGATCCGGGTTCTGCGCTGAGCCCATGAACTGCATGGGTCCATCGTACGCATGCAGCTCCCGGCTGTTGCTTCTCATTCCGGACATGGGCCGGTTGATCTGTAGGTCACTTGCCTGCACCATTCCCGGCGAGGCGCGCTTCTGCCGGATGTAAGCGTCCATCAGCTGGCGCTGTAACAATCATTTTATAGTTGCAATTTAATTTGGGTTGATGAAATACAGTCATAAATTTGCTTCAATTTTATTTGTAGTTGATTTAACATTGTAAGCAACCTTTTTAAATTGCAAACACTACATGTTGAAAATATTATAATTTAATTGCTTATCGAAGTGTGATGGAAAACAAAAGATGCGACTGCTCTACTTTTCTCATTCTTTGAGATCAATTAATGCGCATTAAATAATAAAATATTATTTAGTAAAGCATATATGCAACGAATTTCCTTTCACTGATTTCCCCTTATTGAATGAAATCATTATGGAATTCATATTTGCACATGTGCTGGGCACTATAAATCAAAATATATATATGTGTACACAAATTGCCGTTTATTCTCTTTTTTGAACGCTCATTGATGTTTGTTATTATAGAAATGATTTATAGCTGCACTCGCAGACACATATGCGATTAGAGCGACAAAAGTGGCAATATCTTTATGACCATATACGAAGAATAACAAACGTATACTTAACAATTGCTAAAAGTTCCATTCAAACGGGGTTTAGCTGCAAATAATACATTTTCATTTGCAATGGGGTAAGCAATATAATTATTCAATAAATACTTTAATATTATTATTGAGCAGTTATAGCGAAATTGGAAATTTAACTCTTTTTTTAAAGCGTAAACTTAGTTCAAGAAATATTCATTTACATTATTCCTTGGAATGTTAAGCTCTCTGTAAACTCCTCTGTACTGTTAACTCCACTGTTAAGTTGAGTTTCATGTTATTATGGAAGTGAGAGCGAGACGCACATAGCGTCTGTTGATTTAAAATATTCAGCTATTTAGTTGTTGTGGACTTAATGAGCTCATAGCTATGATAGAACAATGGCAATCCGGGACAAATTGATGTAACGCTCTCGTATATAATTGCATGTAGAAATATTCTAAATCGAGCGAATAACCCAATTATAAATAAGTTGCACTTAATTAGCATTTGATTGCCGTCGCAGTCGCAATTACGAGCGTATACTTAATATATTCATAGTCATATATGTATATAGTAGCTATATGGGTTTGTATGGGTATAATTGCCAACACACAATTTTCTCATTTGCCATAAAACAAAGTGAGACTCGCAAATGAGGGAATAGCTGAAATACTCGTAGTGCAAGTTGGTCATATGCATGGATACCCACAACAAGTATACGACACCATGACATCCCAATTCAAGCGCACAACTATTAATCCCCCTGCGAGAGTGTAATGCGGCATGGGTGATTGTTGCAGTTGCATCATCATCATCATCATCATCATCATCAGCATCATCATATGTTGCACCGCAGGGCAGCTGCGCTGCCTTTCGTTGACCACTTGCCTGGGGCTTGTCGCTTTTGACATGACATGACAGCGAATGGGACGGCGACTGTGCACGTTGATGGCAATGATTTCATTAAACATTTAAATTCAAGTTCAGCGAAAAGACAACAGCAAACGAGCGAAAAAAAACAGCACATGCAAACTGCGTCGCTGTTTAAAAAAGACTTTTGCGAGACTTTTTCTAGGCATCTATCTCAGTTTGGAGCAGCAGTAAAGTTTTTTATATTGCTAAACGTGTTCTCAACGGGAAGCGATGCTGAACTTTCCCCATGGCCGATGAGGAAAGGGCAATTATGCGGAAATCCTTTTTCAGCTTTTCACTGCCGAAGCGTGCCAAAGTGGCGCAACTGCAATCAGGAAATTGACGTTAGTTTCTAGTGCATTTTATTGCTCGACATAAATCTACAGAGTCTACAGAAAGTTGACATTGCTCAGGATGCTCTCGACGGTGGCGTTGTGGACACGCTGCCTGCCGGCGGTCGCACACTGCAGCTGAAAGAAGTCGGGCAGATCCTCTTCGGCCTCGAAGGCGCTCGTCTTGTTCGCCGGCAGCCAGAGGTCCATGCGATCGTAGACCACGCCATCGGGGCCCTGCTGGTTGAACCAATCGATCGACTCGCGATCCTTGATGTCCGCTCCCCACAGCAGCATCAGCGGCACCTGCGACTTGGCGCGCTGCACCAGCGACGGATCCGCCTTGATGAACACGGCGTTGGGCACAATGCCCGCTAGGTCGAAGGCCTGGGCAAAGTTGATGCTCTGCTCCACGTTGCTGGTGCGGGGATCGGCAAAGGCGTTCTCCTTGCTGCTGGTGAGGAACAGCACCGGATACATGTTCTGCTTAAAGCGCAGCAGCGTGCACAGATCCGCGTCGAAGCTCTTGATTATGTTCAGCCGCCCGCAGCCATGGCGTTGCACCACCTCCAGTATGCGATCGACAAACAGGTTCTTGTCGATCGTCTGCTCGCTCTCGTAGAGCCCGTTGGACTTCAGCTGCGGCCACTTGATCTCGATGTCGAAGCCGACGGTGAGATTGACGTTCTCGAAGAAGTCCTGGAGGGTGGGGAAGAGACGCTGCTCCACCTGCTCCACGTTGTTGTGGGCGGGATACTCGATGATCTTGTTGTTGACAATCTGGTAGGTCTTCAGCTGCTTCAGCTGCTCGTAGGTGATGTCCTTGATGAGCACCTCGGTCAGATCGCTGGCGCTCGTCGGTGTCTTCGAGTCAATGCACACGCGTATGGAGTAATCGTGATGGATGATGGCCGTCAGATCGCTGGTCAGCTGCACATCGAACTCGACCAGATCGGCGCCCAGTTGCCCAGCCGCCTGCATGGTGGCCAGCGTGTTTTCGATCAGCGGCGCCGCCGCCGTCGAGGCGAGCGTCAAACTCTTGCCCAGCCCACGATGGCCGATCTCCAGCGCCGTCCAGTTGCGGCGCCAGTAGTTGACGAAGCTGGTGCGAAAGTCGGAGCTACCATTGACCATGGGCCGCACCACCAGATACTCCAGCTGCAGCGTGCCCACCACGCGTTGCCACAGCGGCGACAGCAGCGGCAGCGTCAGGTTGCCCTCGCTGCCCCGCAACGCCTCCGGCTGCAGCTGCGCGTAGCCCAGCAGACGCACTGTGTCCTGCTGCTCGCCGTACAGCTGCAGCTGGTAGCCGACCTGCGACAGCTGATCGACTGCAATGTGGAACACGAGCAGATCCTTGGCCTGGTCGTAGGGCACTCCGAACTGCGGCTGTGGCCGCAACCGGCTGTCGCTGTAGACGAGACGCACGTACTCCACATGGGCCGCCGCCGAGCTGAGTATGGGCGTGAAGGTGTCCGGCTGCACGGGCTGCACATGCAGCCGCAGAGCGGCGCCCTCAGGGATCGCCTGCTCCTCCAGCTGCAGTGCCGAGCGGAAGACCTTCAGGTGGAGAATGCTGCCCGCGCTCTGCAGCCAGCCGCGTGTCAGCTGCCGTTCGCCGTCGATGATGCTCAGCACATCGGTGCGATTGACGGCCAGTTTGGTGGCGTTGAAGTGGCGTGGATGCACCTGGGATTCCCAGCGACGGATCTGCACGCCGCCCGAGCGTGCCACGGCGGCCACAAAGTAGCGATACTCGACGCTGCTGTTCTGCGGCAAGAGCAGCGAGCCTTGCCACACGTTGTGCAGCTCGGTGCGGTTGAGGAGCACCGCTCGATTCGCCTGCCAGGCGCCCAGCGCGGCCAGATTGCCGATGAGGGCGGGACGCTCGTCGGCGGCGAGTTGATCCTCGGGCAGAATGGTGAGCGTCACGTTGAACTCGAGGGGCGCGTTGCGCTTGAGCGGCACGAAGCGGCGTGCGGCATAATACTTTTCGTAGTAGGAGTCGCTGTCGCAATGCGTCGACACCGGCAGCAGGCAAAGCGCGCTCAGCCAGGCGATGCCCAGCGCCACAAAGGTCTTGCCCATGGTGGTGACGGTGACGATGGTGGCAAGCGGAACAACCAAGCGGAATGTGTGTGTGTGTGTTCTCCGAGCTGTGAACTCGGCGGCGAACGCGTCGCGACTGGTGGCAGCTTTAGGTGTGTGCCGAGGCCTATGGCTCAGTTCTGGCGTTGGCGTTATCACTGTGGCGCAACGGGAGGCAGATTTACGACATCTTGGCGAGGCGATAAATGCTCGAAAGCCCAATCGCTATCAGCGCAGCGAGTGCGAATTGTCAACTGAATGAATTGAATCGTCGAATCGCGTTGAATCGCGTTCACATTCAAATGGAAACGAATATGGAAGTGGAAGTGGTCGTGAATGTGGAACGAAATAAAATGGTTGCGCTGTCAGACCAGTTTCGCACGTGTTGCCTCGTGCATCTCACAGATACATGTGCAGACAGTGACAGTGACAGATAGAGATACAGGTTCAGATGTTTGTAGTTGATGCAACAGATATTTAAAGAGACACTGTTGATACAATTTCAGCTACAACTACAGATACTTTTACAGTCGAAACAGACGTCGCGACGTCATCAGTTGGAGGCAGCGCGCAAAAATAATAAATTAATATGATTTTGAGATTTTTTTTCGAGAGCTGCGCAAAAGCGGTCGCCTTGATGGGGTTCGCGTCAGTCTGTCAGTTTGTCAATCTTCTGCCATGCACAAACGAGTCAAGCATTCACTCACTCACTCATTCACTCAGTTACTTATTCATTCACACAGTCAATTCCAGCTCGCCTGGCTGTGGGGTCAATTCAGACTAGCATTCTATTCAAATGCCCAAACTTTGTCAACTGCCGCGTAATTTATCTGCAATTACATATTCACGAGTACACGAGTTTGAGTACTCGTTACTGTAGCTGTGACATTTCGTGGTTTTACGGTTCACCGTTGTTTGCGCAGTTTTTTTTTGTTGCTTGTGTGTGTGTTTGTTTGGGAAACCTATTTGCAAATGCGCATGAGACGGAGACACTGAGTGAAAGAGACGCAGGAAGTGAAGAGAAATGCACAAAGATAGAGATGCAAAAGAGAAAATCACTTTGATTGAACAACGTTTTAACGGGATAAAGTTATAAAGATATCAATTATTTGAGATATTTTATGAACTGGCCAACAGCGAAGGAATACGATGATCAGGAGCTCATTATTCCCTCTGAATTTTCTTGCCAAAATTTACGGGTTTCTTGCTAAAAAATATGCCATGAATTGAGCATTAAGATTTTATAAACTGAAAACGCTAACGTTGTCGTATGATTTATGGCTGACAAGGGAATAATCGGTGGCAAAATGAGTTTATGAGTGTGCCCCGAAAAAAATATATGGATACTTTAGAATCAGCTGGCATGAGAGATAGTTGATGAGTGCAAGGCATCACAAAAAAAATAATAATAAAAGTACTCGGTACAAGGTTAGAGCCATTTTACGAGTGTGGCCCAAGAGCAAGTGAAGTCGGGCTGCGAGAAAGTCATGTGCAGTTGAAGCAACAGGAGCAGCGACAGCAATAGCAGCTGGCTGCATATTTGATATGGGTTATTAAATTCAATGTCGCACATAAATTCTCACCAAAAATAAGCAGAATTAATGGTCGAACATCAAAAATGCAGCGCAATTTTTCGTCTTTTAGAATTTTGGCTTTGGCTCAACGCGCGCCTTCATGGCGCTGAATTACACATATTCATTTTCATTTTCATTTTCATTTGGCCAGACAAATTTGCGTAAAATTAAAGGGCGTTACAGTGAGCTATAAAAAGCATGTGCTACCGCACACACACGCACGCTTAGTCATACGCACAACACATGCTCCAATGCCGCAAGTTAGTGTGTGTGTAATGTTCTGGGGTCGTGCAATAAAATGATTACTCATACGCCGCGTGGCACGACCAAATTGATAAAGTCAAGCAATACCCTAATTGCGAGTCCAATGCGTGTGTCAACACAAAAGTCATTTAAGGGTATCAGTTGTATCGACGAATATCTTTTGAACAGTATCTGGTATTGATATGTTTTACAATTTAAATTGAATCTGAGAGATGTGAATACAAACCCGCAATACTCGCACTCGCACTCGCACTCGCACTATTGAATAATGAATGCGCCGATGAGCAGCGAGCAGCCAAAGGACTGTCTGTCCTCTGGATGTCTCGGCGATAACCAATGGCCAATGGCTTGGAAAAATACTCATCGATTTGGGCGACAACTCACATGAGCTGACGATTAACCTTAGTACGAAAAAAATAGAAGAAAATAGAGGCGACCATAAAATGGATATTGGGTTAGCTGCAAACTATTACAAGCTTTTATATCCGCCTTTGACTCTGGCTGTTGCCCTCTCGACGTGTTTGTGCATGCGTGTGTCTCTACGTATGTGTGTGTGTGTGTGTGTGTTGGCCTTTTTTATTTGGCATCCATTTAGCCGTCGCTTCATTAAGCCATAAGCCCCATCCACCTGTTTTGCTGGAGTACATCCACGTTGTCATGTCATGTCCTGTTTCTGCCTTTGTCTCCTTTGTCGCCTGACCATTTGTCCGCCTCTCTCTCAATGAGTCCTTCATTGGAATGTGCGTCACATATCTTTCCATAAGCTTAAAGCCGGATTAAATGAATTTACCACCTTGTCTGTGACGCTGATTGCGACTGCCGTTTGGCCTGCCTGGCCTAAGTGCTTTGTTTTCCCAGCTTTGTGAATTCAATTTAAAGACTCGACTCAGCTCATCTCGGCAGTTTATTCTTTTATTTATGCCACATTCAATTTTGGCCAACAAACAAAGAGCTTATTCACCACAACTCGGCTGCAATAAGGATTTAGTACTCCTCGCATGGCAGCATCAAGTATGATAAATCTGATTATAAACATGATGCTCTTAAATTCAATATGTGGAACACGTTTTCTTTCTTAACGAAGTCTATTGATTCCGAATCAAATTTATTTCACGTTTGTCACGTTTTGCTGCACTTTAATTTTATTTTGGCAATTTGACAAGCCCATAGAAAATTGTACTTATAATTGTGGGCACTATGAGAAATATATAATAAATATTTGTCACTTATTGGTTCTGCAATTTGTTTTCAACACATTTAACATTAATGAACCCATTTTTGAAATGCAATAACTTTTTGCACATAATTCTAATATCAGAAATTTCATTTTAGTTAATGCATGAGAGTTGGACCCACTTTTTGTGGTAGATTAGCAATGTTATGAAACTTTATTCATTTTTAATAAAATGTTGACTCATATGCTGCAGTTGCAAATACTGTATTTGTTAAATATATTTCAAATATCAGAAATTTTTATTCGATACTGTGAAAAATGCTGTTCCTGCCTTACCAGTTAAAATATAAATTTTAAATTATTGCTTCAATAAATTTAGCAGACTATACATCATTATAGAGCCACAGCTTTAAAAGAGCTGCTGCAATAAATAATTTCGCTCTTCGTTGGTTTCAGCATAGACGTGAGAACAATTTAAAAACACGTTCCTAACATGCCAATAGAAAACGAATTCAAATTCATTATGAGATTGTATTTACTCGAACGCATTTTATTAGCTGGATTATTCAACACACAAAATCTAAAAAGCATAAAATGTCTTAATGATGTGTTCGGATTAAATCGTAGCCGCATTTTTGGGGCCGTTTGATCTACTCGAGTATCCTAGCATTGTTTAATATCCGGCTTAAGGCTTTAAGTGGCGTCTTCTTTTCTTTTTTTTTTATATTTTTGGGACTGACGACAGTGCCAGGTAATAAAAGAAGACGCCAGCAAGCTCGCATGCAAAAATGTTCTATACTTGTCGTATATATGTTTACATATATACATTTATTTCTTTGTCAGCTTGTTACTTCCTTGCAATTGCGAAAGTACGAGACGACGAGACGTGGAGACGTGGAGACAACGAGAAAGAGCTGCGCTGCGGCTTTTGCCTTTACAGAGTTTTGCAGTTGATTTTCCTGAACATTTTACGAGGCATAACACAAAAGTTGCGTCAACGCGGTGTGGGCCAAAGTTTGTCGCACTGTGAGAAGGCCAGAGCAGCTTCACCTGGCATTGAAGATTAGAAAATAACTGAAGAAAAGAATGCCACTTTACGGTTGAGCTCTTGAGAATACGGCTCGGCTCGTACCTTCTTGTAATACTATTTGCGAATCCTTATGGCTCTTGGGCAGAAATTAGCCACGTTTTGTAGTGGCCTAAATGGCTCAATTGCCTTTGCACTTTGTATGCAAATTTCGAGCCAACAATAATAACAATGGCCGACGTTGGCGTCGACTGCGACGGCGGCTTCGACGGCGGCTGCTGGGCGCGCCTGAAAGTATGCAGTAAAATGTGACGAGTTGGCATGTCGACGTGGCAGCAGAGGAAAGTGGCAAGTGGCAAGTGGCAAGTGGCAAGTGACTGGGCATGTGAGAAGGGCACGCGGCACAAAGGCAAAGAGCAAAGTAACAGAGCTTCGGGCTAACGGCAGGCTTTGTTGTTGTGTTGACACACACACTCGCACACACACTGGCACGCTTTTTGCATGCACGCTGGATAACAATGAGTCCATGGATTTCACTCGTTAGCACCCCAACATGTTTGCTACAAAAGGTCAAATTCGGATCAGCCGTTTCATCAGCATACTCTGGCTGCTTCTGCTTCTCGACTTTTCTGCAGTCCTGACAGTTCAATAAAGGCCAAGTCAAACAGCAACAGGATCTGCAAAGTCCCTAAAGCTGCCTTCTCTCTCTCTGCCTCTGGTCAATGTTCGCCAGGTCTGTGTGGCAATATTTGTGTAGCATAAACAAAGGTTGGCCGTCTGCTAGGCGAGCAAAGGTGCTGCCATTAATATTTATGCGGCATGTCGCAGCGAATATGTGGCAAGTCCTTAACACGATACGGGTTCATTACGGGATGCTGGACGCCGGATGAGCGCGGTGATAAAGGCGAATGACGACGCATAACAATGTGCACGAATACAGCAATTTGTTTCATTCTCAACTGGCGAAAGAACAAGTGCCATGCTATATATATTAACGCAACTTTCGGTGCATTGTTCGTGCTGCATGACCGATTTCAATGTGCTCCTCTTGCGGTTGCCAAGGGTAAAGTTAGAATGGAAACTTGCGTTTGTCGAAAGTTTTGTGGTCTTAAGTATTTTAATTAATGGCCCAATGTTTGGCCAGATACTTTTAATAAGAAATGTTGCACAACTGCAACATGGCCAAATGAAAGATAAGACCATTAAAGACCTTGCAGCTTAAGTCACGTTGCTGTAAATAACCTGAATGTGCCAGTCGGAGGCTAATCCTTTTCGCTTTGCTGACAACCCAACCCTGAATTTCGCAATCCTTTGCTCTATTCCTCGTTATCATCGTTGTGAGAAGTGAAAAACTCAACTAAGCATTGCAATTGCTGCGTTCTTCTTTGCACTCCGATGCTGGTTTAAAAGCTTTAAAAGCGCTGCGAAATTGCACATAAAATACCACAAGCCACCGACACATGAATACATCATATTCAGGTCTGTGTTGTTGGATGAATACGTGTTTACGCTGCAGCATCGCCGCAGAATTTCTCATATTCGTTTCACATTTCGGCAGGCATTCCATATTCTATCGAGCTACTCACAGATTTTTACCGATTACCTTTTCACTATACGTATTTAAAGTAAGGTATGCTAGACTTGTGCACAGGTAGTAAGAAGTATAAATTGTAATTTAACAACAGCAATAATTGTAGTACGTTCATATAAATATGTTGAAGATTTTGGAACAGAAAAACTATCTGATTGTCGAGCTACGCTATTGGAAAGCAGATACAATTTACTTAATAGTATTTACTCAGGAGTAGTACAAATTTCAATACAAATGTTTCTATATAACACACAAATTATTTGTTTGCAGGTTTTTCGAGGGAAAAAGTATCTCGCAGTTGAGTTGCTTCCAAAGCATTCGCATTTTGCTTTTTTGAATGGCAATTCAGCGAGTACATTTTAAGATTGGTTTTATTCCCGTCTGCTTCTGCTATTTATTGTGTCTTAGTAAAGTTGCTTCAGTCTGACTTTGAGTGCTTTTAAAAAGGCTGCAAATGCAGTTGGGGTTTTGGCTTTGACCGAACTATTGGTTGTAATAACCTGACATGACAACATTGTTGAGCATTCTCGTTTAATCCGCTTGGAAAACTCGCAACTGCTTGTTGCCAATTTCCTTGTCGAAGTTCTATTCGGTTTAAGCGGACCAATAACAAGGACATCCCTGGCTGTAACAGTCTTCCTCTCAATTTTCAGTTTTCATTCCGGCTAGAGTCAGGTAAGTGATGAATAGGAATGGATGTTGCCTGGATTGGACATGGGGGAATTGCCAGTGGTTTGGTTTGGCTTTCGCTCTTAATACACATGCTGCACATTCACACATCCGCATTAAACCCTTAAATGCCTGGCTGCCTTGTCATCGGTAAAACGAACTGATTTAATATTAACGAACAACGAACAACGAAGAACGTACAAGGCACAACAGGAACACAGACTGGCGATTGGACTGGCCTCAGGAGGCTGAGAATTGCATTTCATCAGACCTCCGGCTATCAAAGTCGAATGACAGAGCCGTATCCGGCAACTGGCAACTGACCCCTCGGGTATTTTCATAATTCACGTGCAATTACGTGCGAGTGTTTGCTGTAGGAGCAGCATTGGGACAAAGGATAAAGGACAAGGGACAAGGCTGCCAATTCAGCTGCTGATGCTGATTGCCAACGCTTTCATTTGATTGTCCAAATTGCCATTTAATTACGCTAATTACGCTGACTTGGGCAGCACATGGCAACAAGTCCGCTTAGCTTGTGTCTGACATTAATCCAAATATGTTGAAACTAATCAAAAGCTTTTAGACTCGTCTCTTTCTGTCTCTCTGCCTAGAGCAAGTGCGTCAAGTGCTCCACTTAAGAGGCAGCAACTTTTTGCAGCACCATCGTAATCATCCTGACGATGCCCTTGTCCTTGTGTCTGTCTTTAAGGCGTCTTCGCTCAGGTGTGGTTTTCCAACCCTCCCGAGTGGCAGCAAGTGACAACTGTCGACAGCAAACGACTCGCACTCAGCGGTTGTGTTGCATGCAACAATTGCTTTAATTATGTCGATTGGTTGCTGCAAAAGTGTACAAGTTGAGGAGATTAAATGGCTGCCAAGTCCTTAATTAGTTGCCAGCATCCTCAGGATGCCAGTTTGATTGCGTCGTATGCGCAAATGAATTCAACACATGTGTTTTGACGCTAGTCGAATTTCAGAGACAGAAACTCATTTAATTAAAAGTTGAAAAAATGCAATCTTATTGTGGCAACTTTCATTTAACGCATTTTGCAGATTTTAATTGGGTTTCAGTTTCGGTTTCAGTTGTGGCATAAAAGTTAATATTATATTTCCACTCATATCTCTGATTTTCTAGGAAAACTACGCAACTAAAGCTCTTGATGTTCATTTTACGTACATATAGTTTTCAATAATTCTCGGTAAACTTTACAAGCTTGCGTGGCATTTCAGTTGCATATATTGTAATAAATCAATAAATCTGCGTAACGCAAAATTCTTTGGAAAAAAGATGTGTGCGACAGCAATTTGGAAAGTATTTTGCGGTTGCCGAATCTGTTGCATATGGCAACATACAAAATAAAGAAATTAATTCACATAAATTGTGTTCGTTCACCTGCAAACGTCGGCGAGTGCAGACACGTTTTCTTTTTGTCTTCTTATCGTGCAACGAAAATTAAATAAAAAACAAAGCATAGTGCAGTGTAAGCTCTAATCAACAATACACAGTGGGCGAAAAGACGCTTAGTGCGATGAACTTCGTACTTTTTGTGTAAACAACAAGAAGAAAATCTAAAACACTAAGCTATGAGTGAATTCGACACTCATACAGTGCTCCAACGTCAGCAAGACGAGCGTCGGCTCTCTTTACAACGTAACAACGCATACCATTCAATCGTTTCAATGCAAGACAACGCGACCGCAAAACCAACAAAAACTAACCAACCGCGATCTATAACACCAAGCCCGAGTAATGAACTCAATCCAACATCGCAAAGTAGAGAGCGCTCTTGCTCTTGCTCTCTCTCTTGCTCTCAAGCGCTCTTGTTGGATAAAGGCCCTTACCCTTCCCTCATGCCAACCTGCTTAGCCACGGTCACCAGTACAGTGTCATCATTAGCAACTGTAACGGCAACCATTACAACAACTACAATGGTATCGACTGCTCGCGCAATACCATCCACCGTAGCAACGGAATCTGCTGTGCAAGCAAATAATGCAGCACCTGACACCAGCGCGCTCTCTTCAAAACAACGTTCGACCGTACAGACTGGTATGGATCGCTACATACAAATAAAACGTAAGCTTAGCCCGCAGAACTCTAGACTTGGTAACTCTGCTAAAATAACTCGAGGCACCTCAAACCAATCTACAGTCGAGAAGCCCATAGAAGCAAACAGATTTGCTATTTTGGCAGATAAATCCGATGATATAACTTCTGAAGATATCGTAGGGAACAACAAAAAGCCCAAGCCGCCACCGATTTACATTCGAGAGAAAAGTTCTAATGCTCTCGTAAACTCGATACTGAATCTAATAGGACCAGACAATTTCCACATAATTCCATTAACTAAGGGAAATATTCACGAAACAAAAGTTCAGACTAACACGGAAGTAAACTACAGAATCTTGTCGAAGTATTTAAACGACAATAACAAAAACTTCTACACGTACCAATTAAAAAGCAGTAAAGGCCAGCAAGTAGTACTTAAAGGTATTGAGCCGGAAGTAACACCAGCTGAAGTTACAAGCGCACTGAAGGAGAAAGGTTTTAACGTAAAAAATGTTATTAATATTTTTGAATAGAGAAAGAAAGCCTCAACCTCTCTTCAAGGTAGAACTTGAACCCGAAACCAAATCCAAGCCACTGAAAAAAAATGAAGTGCATCCTATTTTCACTCTCCAGTTCCTACTACATCGCAGGATTACGGTAGAAGAGCCGCATAAAAGAAATGGTCCGGTGCAGTGCAATAATTGTCAGGAATATGGCCACACAAGGTCTTATTGCACGCTTCGTCCAGTATGCGTTGTATGTGGAGACCTTCATGACTCCCACAAATGCCCAAAAAATAAAGAGGATCCCAGCAGCAAAAAGTGTGGAAACTGCGGAGGCAACCACACGGCTAACTACAGGGGCTGCCCAGTCTACAAGGAACTGAAAAGTCGTACACACGAAAGAGTGACCACTGCTCGCTCACATACACTACCTATGAAATCTACGTGTGATGTCTTCCCCCCCACAGCTGTTAAATCTTTAGTCAATAATGAATTCTCCGACGAACCCGGAAGCTTTGCAACTGCTCTAAAATTGGGTCTTAAAAGTACCGCTCCCACCAAGCCACGATCATCCGTTTCCCCTCACCAACCAGAAGAACGGTCTATGAACAAAATTGAAACAATGTTATGTAATCTTCAACAAAGTATGATGGAGTTCATGTCATTCATAAAGACAACTATGCAAGATCTTATGCGAAACCAGAATGTTTTGATTGAGCTGCTTGTTGCTCAAAAACAGACTAAGTAATCAATGGCTCCACTCCGTATATCACTGTGGAACGCTAACGGCGTCTCACAGCGCAAACTCGAGTTAACTCAATTTCTTAATAATAACCATATCGATGTAATGCTACTCGCAGAAACTCATCTTACGAATAAATATAATTTCCAAATTCGAGGCTACTTCTTCTACAACACGAATCACCCAGACGGGAAAGCACATGGAGGCACTGGGATTCTGATTAGAAATCGCATCAAGCACTGCTTCCACAATAGCTTCGCCACTAACTTCATGCAAGCTACATCTATAGATGTACAAATGGATTCCCGATCCTTAAAGCTTGCCGCCGTATACTGTCCTCCTCGGTTTACAATATCCGAATCCCAATTCATGGACTATTTCAACTCTCTGAGCCAACAATTTATAGCAGCAGGAGACTTTAATGCCAAGCATACGCACTGGGGATCTCGACTTGTAACCCCAAAGGGTAGGCAGTTGTACAATGCAATAATAAAACCAAGCAACAAGCTAGACTGTGTGTCACCTGGGACACCTACATATTGGCCAACAGATCCTAGAAAAATGCCAGACTTGATCGATTTTGCAGTCACAAAAAACATTCCACGCAACCTGATAAGTGCCAACTCCTTATCAGATCTATCGTCTGATCACTCGCCAGTACTTCTTCACCTAAATCTACATCCAGTTGCGGTAGATAAACCATTCAGACTAACAACGAATAAAACCAATTGGCTTAAGTACAAAAAATATATAAGTTCGCATATTGAATTGAATCCACGCTTGAATGACGAAGCTGATATCAACTTATCCACAAACACTCTAGAATCCGTCTTGGTCGCAGCTGCTCGCATGTCAACTCCACAAACGCAAAAAACATCGTACAATCATAGGTACACGAACGTTGAAATAGAGCAGCTTGTTCTAGCAAAGCGACGCTCACGGCGAGAATGGCAATCCAACAGATCACCATCTGCAAAACAAAGGTTAAAAGACGCCACACGGAGGCTCTCAGCTGCATTACGTCATGAGGAAGAAAGGTCCCAAAGGCATTACATAGAGCAGTTATCCCCAACGAGCTCCAAGTTCCCACTTTGGAGAGCACACTCATCACTCTGCGCACCAACTGAATCTGCAATGCCAATAAGGACATCCACAGGCAACTGGGCTCGCAGCGACGACGAAAGAGCCGTCAGATTTGCAGAGCATCTTCAAAATGTATTTCAGCCCAATACATCATCAAACGGGATCTCACTGCCAGCTACGTCACATATCGACACATCTACGTATGAACCAATTGTATTTAGGCCACATGAGTTACTCAAAATCATAAGCGAACAACTTAACCCAAAAAAATCCCCAGGATGCGACCTAATATCACCAAAAATGATTATTGAACTTCCTTTCTGTGCTGTTCAAACTATTTGCCAACTCTTCAATGCAATAACGAGACATGGACACTTTCAAGAGAGATGGAAAAAGTCGATCATTATAATGATACCAAAACCTGGCAAAGACCGCACAATTGCCTCATCATATAGACCAATTAGTTTACTAACGTGTCTGTCAAAACTCTTTGAAAAATGCATCTTGGCACACATTACCCCATATCTCAGAACACACAATAAAATCCCGACTCATCAATTCGGTTTTCGAGAAAAACACGGAACCATTGAGCAAGTCAACCGCATAACATCAGAAATCCGAAATGCATTTGAACAAAGGGAGTACTGCACTGCGATATTTCTGGACGTATCACAAGCCTTCGACAGAGTATGGTTAGATGGTTTAATGCACAAAATTACAGAAATGCTCCCAACCAACACTCACAAACTTCTGAAGTCATATCTTTACAACAGGAAATTCTCAGTAAGATGTAATTCTGCCATGTCCGATGACTACATCACTAGAGCCGGAGTTCCTCAAGGCAGTGTACTTGGACCAACACTTTACCTTATCTACACTGCGGACATCCCAACGAGCAGGCAACTAATCACGTCCACTTTTGCTGATGACACAGCGATCCTAAGCCGCTCGAGATGCCCCAAGCAAGCAACGGCGCAACTTGCTATACACCTGGTGACAGTGGAGAAATGGCTATCCGACTGGCGAATCAAAGTTAACGAACAAAAATGCAAACACGTAACGTTCACACTTAACAGGCAAGACTGCTCTCCACTTATTCTAAACAACACAGTGGTTCCGACAGCAAATGAAGTAACATATCTTGGCGTGCACCTCGATAGACGACTTACTTGGCGCAGCCACATTGAAGCCAAAAGAACACATCTAAAGCTCAAAGCCAACAGCCTCCACTGGCTTATCAATAGCCGCTCGCCCCTTAGCTTGGACTATAAGGTACTTCTATACAACACCGTTTTGAAACCAATCTGGATGTACGGCTCTCAGTTGTGGGGAAATGCCAGTAACAGCAGTGTAGATATAATGCAACGGACTCAATCAAAAATTCTCAGAACCATCACCGGGGCACCGTGGTACGTTCGCAATGAAAACATTCACAGAGACCTTCACATACCACTCGTCAGAGAAGAGATATCACGAATCATAACAAAGTACTACGACAGGCTATCAGTACATCCAAATCATCTCGCAAGAGCCCTCACGAGAGTTTCCAGCAGTTCTCGTCTTCGTCGCAACGACCTTCCCATCCAGCGCTAATTATTAGGACCATGTAGTCTCTATTCAGTTCAAATTAAACTGTTAGAAATTGTATTATTTTAAGATTCGCAACCTTATTGTTAGACTCATAAAGAGAAGATCCAATAAAAACAAACCAAGCTTAAAAAAAAAAAAAAAAAAATTGTGTTTTTCTAATGCTTTAAAAATAGGCAATTAAATCTGCCCTCCATAAAAAAGAAAAACCAAATAACAGTTTGTTCTGTACCTTTTCCTAAACGACATTGTACCTTCATTGATTTAACAATTACCGAATTCTTGCAATATCCTTGAAAAGCACATGAAATTGCTTTGGATGTTGTCCTTTTTTGTTGATTACCATCAATAAGATATTGAATATTTGCATAAAAACAACATTTGGCCTGTCCTGCTTATTGGATTTGCTTTTCATTTGTGCTTCGCTTTGTTGTGTTCGCATAATCGTATGCAGACTTCATGTGCCAATATCAATTTGCAATTCTCTTGTTGGACTTGTTTTTTATTTGCATTCCACACTACACACACTCTACACTCTACTAACTTGGCTAAAATGGTGCAGAAATGTTTGCACAATTGAGCGGGAGGCGTCTCCGACCTTCAGCTGCATATTGTCAGATGCCGTAAGACACACACACACACAGACAACGATAAGAAACGCAGACACAGACACGGACAGGTGTCAGTCGGGAAAACAGTCCAACGCACACATAATACATCATGCACGGTCACACCCAAGCTACCAGCTACCTTCCGATAGAGGGCGCCCCTTTGTGGTTAGGCGGGCTGGGAGGGAGGAAGGCAGGTTTGTATGCGGACATGTTCGCCTTGGCTGCACAAGCGTCAGAAGAAAAGTTTTATCAATAAAAAGCGCTGCTTAATATTGCTGCAATGTTGTTGCATTGTCCTTTTTACAAACGAAAAAGAAGCCGAAGGATATTCGAGTACAACAACGTTGTCATGGTTTTTATTGTTGTTGTCGCTGGAGCAGCATTTAAATTGCATTCACATTGCAATTTCATTTGCAGTTTTAGCGCACGTAGCGAGTTAACGCGAATAGCCTTTAACTAAAGAGCATGGCAAGGGGGCAAGGGGAATGTATGTGAGGAATGGCACGCCAATATCACATTTTGAACTGTTTCCAATCGACATTTGCGCCCTTGAGCGAGGTACCCAGTTTTTTGTTTCCTTGATTTCAATACTTAAGGGACACCAACGGGTACTCTATGCGTGTGTGTGAGTGTGTGAGTAAGTTGGGTGTGTGTGTATGTGTGTTAAAAGCAAACATTACAATTTGATTAAAACATGCAAATTGCATTAAGGACGAGTTCTCCCTGAATGGGCCAAATGCGCTTCAAAGCACGCAATCAAATTTGTCAGTTTTCCGATAGTGATTGCTATCGACAGAGCACTTCGATCAAAATATATATTTAAACTAACTAAATATTTATATTTTATTAAAATAATAATGACATAATTAAATATTTATATATAGGGTATGCCAATAATAATTGTATATACATTTTTAAATAGCAAGCAGATCTTAGCTAACTTAAAATGTTAGGGAGATAATTTCTTTTTACAGATATTGTGTTTAATATTTTAATATAGAAAATTAGAAGAAAACATTTAGAGCAACGAATTAGAAGTACTCCGATTGGCTTGACTGAATTCCCTGACATAAATCGAACAAAGTGCGGCTCATTAAGTATACGCCACGTGTGGTTGGCTAATTATGATTTGATATCTGAACCCATAATTTTCCCGAGCGAATCATTTTCCCATTGACCTAATTACATTGATATCAGAAATGTTCAATCAGATCCATTAAATAAAGATTAAAGCTCTTCGCAGTGACAGAAGTCAAGACCTTGTACTATAATTAATGGCCCTGTAGACGTGCCAAAGGTGGGTAAAGAGAAACCCAGAGAGGTGGATATAGATAGAGAATCCCTCTGCTCCCTCGCAAGCCATTAATTGTCCTGAAAGATTTATGGCCAGGAATTACAATACAAATATTTATTAAATTTCCTTTTTTTTTTGCTGCGATAAAAACAATGGCAAACCGGTTATCTATGCGAATGGGCGAAAAGAGCAAGGCGAATTAATTGAAATCAAGTATACGCCGTGTATGCTGCTCGGCCACTACACCGTCTGTGTTATATTGAGAATTGAGGGCGTTTTGTTATTGCAAGTCGTAAAGTAGAACAAACGCGACGCATAATCGATAAAAAACAGAAACACCACAATGGCAGCTGACAAAAGGCGCCGAGTCGATTGAAATGCAGGTGCAAGGACACTAACAACAACAAAAACGACGCCCGTCGGTGATTAGAAAACCGCCCACGCAGCTGGCCAAATAAATGAATGAATGAACGACTGGACAGAGAACAATGGCACAATGGGAGAAAAGGAGAACGAGAACGCGAACGCGAACGAGGACATTGGTCATTATTTTATAGCGTTTGGCCAATGGCAGCCATGGTGTGTTCACATGGCCGATAGATCAATGGCTCTTCGATTTTCTTTTTTTTTACAGACAGGTGACGACAGCTAATCGAACTTGGCTGTGCAACATGGCCTGCGGCATGTTTGTGCGTATCGCAGCACAAACAATGCCACTTCATTCGCCATATGGAGGGTATTTTAATTAAGACGAATGTCAAAGGGGAACAACACGCATTCTTGCCACTTGGATCTATCGATTATTTTCATTCATATCTGTGGATTACGCTTCAGACAACAACCTGATTATAATTCAATATTGCAGGAGGCAAGTGGCAATTGCATTGCAAATGAGAGGCAAGCTGGCGTTAATATCACGGCTTATTTAATATCGCTCATACGTCATGTTGGCCGCTTGAAGTGACGGCAACGGCTGCGCTTATTCTGTCACTTTTTATGCACCGCCCTAAGCCCCTGTCTGTCGCTCTCTCTCTCTTTTTTCGTCGTGTGCTTATCCCACTTTGCGTTATTACAAAATCACTTTCCTTTACTCCAGCCCAACTGCCTTTTAGCGAGCCTTCGCCATCGCCATCGCCATCGCCTTCGCCGTGACAGGTGTGGAGGTGTCCACAGAGTAGGAGGCGGAGTCCGGCTGAAAAATTCGCCAAGGATGCCTAGTGGCTGGCACAGTTGCTGTCGCTCTTCCCTGCCTGTCTCTTGGGCATGCCAGATTTTTTGTGTTGAAGGCAAAAAAATGGCCGAGGATACAGATTATTAAAAGATCATCATAGCCGGGTACTTGTTGAGCACTTTTTTTGGCACAGAGCATAATAGGCGCTGTCATTGACAGCCTTACAACGATATTGCGGGAAATCTAATCCGTGGCATTCTCATTATTATGGATTGGAAACTTGTAAGAGCATCAATCAATATCGCCAAGTGGCAAACTGGAATATTTTACACATTATGAGTAAGATTTGTTGACAGGAAAAGCTTCAGTTTAATAGTGAAAATGAAAATAAAAGTAGACGCGTGCTGAGCTTTTCCAACTTGCTATGACCTACAAAAATTAAAAGCACCACAATAAACACTTTATGGCTGTCGACTCTTTGGCGCTTATGACAGGCATTCAAATGAAACAGCCAAACAATTTCCCAGGCCCCCAGATCCCATCAAGTTTATGCTTGAAGCGAATACATAATTATGTCGACAGCTGAGCGTTGGGGCCGCTCGAGTGAAGAATATCTTCGTTATAAATCAGAATTCATATCGGATGGAAGGAAGTTCATTTTCCTTGTATTTCGACACCTGCAAGAGCGAAACTCTACTAAGCAAAAACCTCATAAATCAGAAGTTAAATTGGATGGAAGAAATTTCATTTTAAAGTTAGCGCTAATTTTCATAATTGGATAAAACAGCTAACCACAAAGGCAGCAAAGGCAGCGAGGAATTTTCCCATTTATTTACACAAATTGACCTTTCAACTCATTTTATAGCTAAAATAAAGAAATGCATAATCTATTCGTGCTAACTGCATAAAAGAGAGTTTATTTTTACAATTCAAGCCATGTTTGCGAGTAATAATTAAGCAGTTTCTTCTCTATTTTATTCCAGCCACAAGTTGCGTGTTTTTAGTATACGCTATAAATATCCTTGGAGCCACTGCGAACCCTTTCTGCCAGTGCAATAAAATAAAAGGAACTTATTACTGCATTCCTGTTGCTCAAAACAACCCACGCTTCGACTGGCTGTTTGCCTTTGGCTTTTGCAGCGGTTTATGTTGGATTTTCCGCTGCATTTCCTTACAACTTTTCATAATTGCCCCATTAAATGAAATGCGTCTCAGAATTGGCTGTTGGAAACGTATTAAATTTAATGGGCGGCTTTTTCGGGGGCCTCGAGCTCTAAAAGTGAAACACATTTATTTATTTGTTTATTTGCAACTTTCAGTTGAGTTTCGTCTGATGAACTTGTTATTCTTGCCAGTGAAGAACAAAAATAAAATATGCAATAATTAATTCGCGTGAAACGGCTCGTTCCAGAAGTTTTCTCGAAATTAAGAGAAGCGGGCGGGCCCAAGCAACTGTTTTGGCTGTCGCGTGCTACATTTTGTGGTTTCGCCACCCAGCTCGACCTTTGACTCGAACTCCTCCATCTTAGCCTGCCCCCTAAGCCACTTATTCACCACAGTTGATACTCCTAATTTGCGGCACAGTCTGATTGTTGGCATTCAGTCGGCTAATTGCGGGCAACCTTTAAGCAGCTGCCTCCCGATGCTGGCCACGTTTGGTTTGGTCTTTTTTTGTTGCCAACAACTACTTTCGTTTTTGACCCAATTAGCTGCCAGGCTTATTGCATTCAAGTGTCCTCAATCGCTGTGTTTTTGGCTAAGCAGATAATACCCGTTGAGCAAGTTATTGACAGTCCATTAAATAGGCAAGCAAACTAATTTAGTAAAAACAACATACAAATTGCATGGATTTCCATTTTGATGTGAACTTTACGTCTCCAATTAAATTTTAATATTTTTCATTGAAATTCCCATAAAATATTCAACGCTTTAAGACTTTAATCCTCTCTTCAATACCAGCTTGGTTTTGCTGTTGTTTTCATTATCACACTAATACCCAGTGTTTTTAGGTGTTTAAATTTGGCATAAAAATAAAAAAAATGTTGAACTAGTTGAATTTAACAAAGTTCTGATTCTATTGACTGAAATTATATCTAATTGATAGACGTTTAATTATCAGTGACAGCTATCAAGTAGTCGCATTAACTTTTTACATTCTGATAAAAAGTTTGGCACATCATTAATTTACATTAGATTCTCTGTTGATGAGACAGCAGCGCAATAATCGATTATCAATAAAACACAGAGTGTCTTGTAGTGGCGCATTCGCCTCGTTGCTTGAAATTTCACTTGATTTCAATTAGTATTCCCGACATTTCAATACAAGTGCTCACTAATTAACCAGCCTCCTGCTTCGCCAGCTGCAATTATTTTGCAATTAAAACGTAATAATGTTACAAATGAATGTATAGTACTCGTTATGTTTGAATTCATTCGTTCATTCATGTTTAATGTTGCCCATCCAATTTCTGGCGCTGAGTGCACAAATTTGCATTAATATTAAATCACATTCATAGATTCAATAAATGGAAATGACACAACCAATTTGTAGATTGAGATAGTTTCATGTGCATTTAAGTGAAACAATTGGGTGATTAATCATTCAATAAACTGCCGTCAATCAATAACACTCCTGGGACTGTCCATCTGGGACCTCGTCTCGTGTCTCTGTCACTAGAAAGAAAAACCGCATTTAATCAGAGCTGCAGTTTATCAAAGTCTGTCTCTCGCATACAAATTACAAACTGTCCAACTATTTGATTATAAATGTTACGATTTTATTCTACAAACTGTTGGAAAACTTTAATTGCTGTCTGTGACAAGGCGAAAATATTTAGTGAAAATATTCGTAAAGAATCGAGAATTTGTGGGTAGATGATAGACTGCATTTTATAATATTCAGATATGACTTTATCTATAATTTGTTTTAAAAACACTTCCAGTGTGAATTTGTCGAGTAACTTTCGCTACAATCAAAGCAGCTTTAAAATTTAAACCTGCTGTGAAGCTACTTTATTCCTATGGTGTTGAGGTGAAACTTTCGCGACTGCTCTTCCGTCTGTCGGTTAAATTGAATCAAGTTGGCAGCACTGTTGCAGCAATATCTGCCGCTCGGTGGCAAATTGCAATTCACGGAATCTGCAATTGAAATGAGGCCTCACAGCAGGACGCGTTCGCATTGCATAAATTGCAAATTACGACAAAATGTTACCGCATTACGAGATTTTTTCTTGCCATGTTTATCACTGCTTCTTTGTTCTATTTCCACATCGAAATGGGTGACAAAAAAGTGTGAAGAAGGCTGCTGTCGAGCATGATGGACTTTGATATACCCCGTGCAACACAAACTGAAAGTTTTAGATTTCATTTAAGTTTGCAGAACACTGCTTAAATATTTACATGCATAATTTATGTGAATACCCCATTGGCTGGTTACAGGGTATAGAAACCAGAAACCTGCTGCTTATGTTCATCTTGACACAAGGTTTTTGCTTGGCATCCCTGTGTGCCTTTGCTTCACGGCTTTTAGCCACAAATTGCAGTAGCTATGTGAACAAATCCCCCCTTCGCACAAAGGACGAGTACTCGTATCATAGCCAAGCGTGTGCCTGGACTACGAGGACATGCCAGAAAAGCCCCAAAAGTTGGCTTAGCATGTTTTTGATGTTCTTGCTTGCTGTTTAGTGCAATGGAGCAAAGTTTCCAATTTTGTGGCTTGCCTTTTGCGTTGTCCAACATGATTGTGGCAAACAGAGTTTTTTCTGTGTGTGCTGTTGGCCAAAGTTGTTAGCCGGGCCCCAAAGAGTAAGTAAGAGAGACGAAGTGCAGTACAATCAGTGCGAGTATTGGATTCGTATGCCGACGGGACGTTTTCAGCAGCAATAGGTCAAGAACCCCGGCGCAACACCCCTCAAATTACAACCCGGCCAAGTCGAGAATAAAATGCCGAGAAGGCAGCAACAGCAACAACAACAATCAGCAAAAATTGCAAAAACAAAAGCCATAGCGATGCGTCATTTCCGTTTGGCATTTTGTGGGGTCTTGGGGTCTGGTGGTTTCGGCCTAACCGTTAACTGTTAGCCACATTTGCCAAACGTGTTGAATACTGAGGTGTGGCCTATGGCATTGATGGCCATTGGGTGGGTGGGAGTGTTTTGACTTTTGACAGCAAACACACTGAATGCGGCAGTATGTGGCCACTTAGGCAGCCACAGACATTGTGCCACTTAATGCGAGCAGACGCCTTCCCTGACTTCATTTCACTTCACTCGACTCGACTCGATGGAATGATGGAGCTCTCTGCTCTGAGAGCGTCCACATGTGCTCGATAAGGCGGGAGCGTGTGGTAAATAATTGGGTGACTTATTGCTCGACTCTTTGGATTAATTTACACATCGAAGTCGAAATCGATATTGTTTGTTCCTTCAGTTGCTGGATGTGTCACTTGAATCCACGCTAAAAGCATTTCAGAGACCGCTAAAGCCAACGCTGAATCCAACAATCAAAATATTTGTCCGCATGTGTGTCGCGTGTGTGTGCTTGTATTTGTGTTTGTGTTTGTGTTTATATAATATAATTTACGATAGTTGCCCCTAGTTACGCTGGGCACAACAACAAAGGTTTCTCCCTTCATTTTGTTTGTTCATTTGGTCTCCTCAAATTTTATTTGAGCTCTCAGCGTTGCCTTTATTAATCCTTTGTGTATTTTTATTTTAATCATGAATTATACTGCCACAAGCACAAACATTGTTGCTGATTTATGTTAACTGCAAATTGCAAGCTCTCCTCCTCCCAACTCTCTCTCTCTCTCAATTTCTCTGCACTCACATGATTTTTGTTCATTACATTTGAGTTGGTTGGTAAAACAATGTTTACTTTCATTTATTCGTAGACAGTTTCATTCGCCAAGTGTTTGCTTAATCCGAGGGCTCACTTCGCAACCAACAAGTAAGTGTTGACTTTGGGGGGGGATATGGAATATGAGTACTTATTGTTATTCTCATGGATTAAATGCATTATGCTACTTCACAGCTGCTGAAACTTTGCAACTGTGAAATTTAAATAAATGTCAAAGTTACCGAAAGTTACTTAGTGTCAAATTGTAATCGGATTTGTGCAACGAAACAATAGCTTCGCTCCAAAGAGATTAAAGTTACCCGAGATAAATATATAAAGTACCTTAAATTCAGATAGATTCAAGATAGATGGAATAAAAATATCTTTTCTGAGAAGATAGGTTCATATTACTAGTTCCTAATAATTCATTAATCATCTTGTTTGGATTGCAAGAAAATCAGGGCAAACAACCATTTTTCTAGAATTATTGATATATTTATGATTACTCTACGGGTAATTCAGAATTGGAGCAAATGCTAACATGCAACTTGCAGCTTTGTTTTTTTGTTTGTTTGAGAGAGCCAGAAAGAAAAAATAATGTTAAGAAGTAAAAGGCAATCGATTTCGAGGTTGAAATTCGATTTAATTCGATTTCGTTGTCTGGGGAACACGACACCAGGTGGGGCAATCTAAAGAAGAAAAAAACGGGGGAATGGATTGATTGTGGGAGTCAAGAATATAACACTTGATTGTCCTCAGGGCTTCGATTCTGAGAAATGTGATTTAGAATTAATACACTCTTTAGCTGAGGGTGTTGTGAAATTACCGAGCATCTTGTTAACGATCAAACAAAAATATCAAGGAAAGTGAGTAATTGAAATCTGTATTTTAAATATTCTCTTAGAACATAAACAGTTTACACGATTTAATTCAAAACGATTGTTTTAGTATTTTGGGAATTAAACAATCACTTTAAACAAATTCTCATGAATTTATTTGAGTAAAATTTCAACACAATATCAATAGATAAATCTGAATATTGAATATATAGTTCTTGAGTAGGTGGAGTCGGTTGTACATCATTATTTATTAAATTTGTTTAATTGTTAATTATGACAGTTGGCTACTTTCAGTTATGAAATTCTGTTAATTCTGTTAAAGATTTCCGTTTGTTGTGAAATAAATGTGGGAATTCGCATTCAGTATTCACATAAATATTTATACACTCGCATGCAGTATTCAGATGAATTGAGAGCGAATGTGTGAGCATTGACACCTACCTGTTGTTCCATTTTCTGATTGCGGCTGCTAATTGCGGACATTTTGCAGTGGGCTCTTGGCCAAGTCTCCTCACTGAATGCTGGCGATGATGATGATGATGATGATAGCGATGACGATGTTATCGTCGTTGTTGTTGAATACGCAGATGTTGTTGATGCGCTCGTTAACAAGCTTGAGCACAACTGAGAAATGTTTGCTTATTCTCACTCAACTATGCAAAATCTGAGAACAAAACGTGAGGCATTTAACAATTTCCCCAATGACGCGCCAAGACGCACACCCAAATGTGCAATATACTTATGCATGTGATGTCTGCTTGTGAGTGTGTGTGTGTGTGTGAACGATGCTGACAGCTGCTGTGCAATGTTTGTTGAAAAGGAAATTTATTTGAAAGCAAATGCAGGCAGCAAAACAAAAAGCAAAACTAAAACTGAAACTGAAGGAACGGCAGAATACGCGTATTCTCGTATTCGTTCCGTTTCTCGTACATCTGGCAGCGTGAATGCCGCAAAACCAGCTCAAAATGTGGAAGGACTGCAACAACAAAATCACACACGCACACACACATACATACATATGTGCATGGGCATAAGCAGCACACCTGGTTGTCCGTTGCACCCTTACTTTTAGTGTAGTTGTAGTTGTTGGTTGTTATTCGCTGTTTGTTTTATTTATATTCATATTTGTAGTTTTAGTAGTTGCGATTCAAACTCTTCCACACGCGACAATAGATTACACATACACATACGAGTAGTTGTTGGTGTGTGTGTGTGTGTGTGCCTGTCGCAGTAACCGGCATGCGATCCAATTATGCTTGGTTTGTTGTGGTCGCCGCTTCAACGACTATTTCTCTGTTTGCCTTTGGCGGAGGCAATCGTAAATAAAGGTTGTTTAATATTTCTTTAGCGTTTGGCTCAATTAGTTTTCTATATTTGCACTGGTTGACCGTTCACCATTCACATTCGAGGCGATAATTTTTTGGCGCGTATTTTGCTTTGGCAACGCGGCAGATCGAACGCTCTCGGGCGACAGCTCAGCGACCACACGGCAACGTTTCAAAACAACAACTGACTGACGGCGGCACAAGCAGTCGTGGGTCACGGCAACTGTGCCAGCGGAACGTTTTGGGAATGAAACAGCCAAGCGACAGGACCACTTTGTTCCTTGTGAGAGAGTGAGAGAGAGCGAGTACATCGCTTTGCTGCTCTCTTAGTCAGCACTCTCCGCACTACTCGCTCTTCTTTTACTTTGTGACTCCTGCCCGAACTCATTGCACAAACAAACACACGAAGCACGCGACTAACTTCGACGTCGACGTCGACGTCGACTTCGCCTTCGGCTCGCCGTTCGCCTAACTACTTCTGTCCGTCTGCACGACAGATGTGCAGCGCTTTGCTGTGAACCCTTGCGCGAACTATGGAATGATAGAATTATGATATGTTTGTGTGTGTGTGTGTGTGTTCTCCTATGCAGTTACATTTATGTATGACTCAATAACTGTTTGAGCTGCTTATTAGAATTAGAATGCATGGAATAGTTGGAATAGTTGCTCCAGGCAACACACCCTGTGCCCCAGTCATGCTAAAGACAAACAATATTAAGCACACATGTCGTAAAAGCTTAAAGGGTGTCAAGGTTTAATATGCGGCAAATGAAGAGTTGTCGAATCCTTGATCAAAAGCTATAGTTAAGAGAGAGTAAGGGAAAGCGATAATGAAATATTTGAAATATCACCAAGCAACCCTAGCTCAGCATTTAACAAGGACAAATTTAAGCTGCTAACCACAGAATTGTTTTTGGGGATTATCGTCTTTCTATTCAATTCGTATTTCGATTGCGCTAAAAAATTTGGCATTCGATTCTCACAGAATGTACGTTATAATCTCTAACAGAGATTTTCAATATTAGATTGACTATTCGATAATTGTAGACGAAATTAAAGAAACTAATAAATGTTGGCAATCCATTGAGCGGCAGAACCTTAAAAAAAAGGCTTCACAGATTTTTGTTAGGACCTCTTATGTAAGTTGTATTTTGTGTCTGTTAAATATTAAATTCAACTTGTATAAAAATACAATTAAATAATGATAATTTCACTCATTTAGTATTCCTTTTAATGAAACGCATTCACATATGATTATAGATTTATTATTATATGTTACGTATATATAGTTTTACACTAAGGTATTAGAGAAACAAATAAATAGGCTCTTGGTGGAGCGTAAATTCGCTTTCATTTGTCATTTGTAAATTTGCTTAGAACTAGATAATCTTCAGGTTCAAAGGACTCCCACATGTCTCCTGCAATCCTCGCTCAATGAGTCAAATGCGATCTCAACCTGTTTCCCGCTAGAAGAATCTGTATTTCTTCTTGGCATTCGCCTCAGCTGCCGGCGGAGCTGGCGGATCTGGTTGACGCCTGGGCGCCAAGGGTGGCGGACTATCTCTTACGGTGGATGTGGGCGAAAGGGGGCGTGGTGGGCGGAGTATCGAGGTCAGAGGAGGTGGCTGAGCTCCGTTGGCGGGCAGCTCGTGACCATCCTCCTCGATGCGGCCCAGTCGCGAGCCATGCACCGAGGCCATCTCCGAGGGAGTCTTCACCTGAGAGCCGTCGCCATACTCGCTGGCCATGCCCATGCCGATGGTGGCGCCGACCTTGGCACTGGCTGCCTTGAAGTGATCGCTGAGCTTGATCTGCACCACATTGATGAACATGGAGGTGAGGGCGAGGCCGAAGATCAGGTAGATCATGCTGAACATCATGTAGAAGGGGTCGCTGGGCACCATGTCGCCAAAGCCAATGGTGGACATCGAGATGAAGATGAAGTAGAAGGAGCTCAGCAGCGACCATTCCGGCTCCAGGATAAATGCGTAGAACACGCTGCCCATGATGATGTACGAGATGAGCAGCAAAGTGGCCACCGAAATGGGCAGATTGAACTCATCGTCCACCTCAAAGGTCTCCGGATACGGCGACGTTGGTGTCTCCGGATGCGAAGTGCCCAGCGACTTGCCCGCCTCGGCATCGCCCTCGGCATGCGACTCCTCGTCCTCCTCATCCTCGTTCTTGCTGAAGAACATGCTCGGCCGTCGAATGGCCATGTCGTAGACGGTGTTGATGCCGGTCATGGCATCCCGGAACTGCTGCTGCTTGCGTATCCGGCGGCAGGAGCGCGTGTAGTAGACACGTCTCACATACGCCCACAGGAACTTGACGCTCCTCGTGAACAGCTTGCCCAGATCGGCGAGCACAATCAGGAACATCGGGATGCCAATGATGGCGTAGACGATGGTCAGCGTGCGGCCTATGCTTGTCTTCGGTGATATGTGACCGTATCCTGCGAAATAATTGGACAGAGAGTTATTTTTTATTCAATTTAACGTCAATGACATTTAATAATTAAGCAATAAATATCCCCAAAATATTGAGTATATTATTAATTAATATAATTTATCAGAAAATATTGCAATAAGACGTTTGAATATTTTTGAAAACATTTGGTATAAACAGATATTCAGTAAGTGGTAACTTAAACAATTTTCTGAAAAGATTTCAAAGGTTTTAATCAAAAAGAATACAAAATTGTAGACCTGTTCACTTTTGAAAAAAGTCTAAGAGGTTTCGTAAAATGAAAATGTGCGAAACAGACAGTTGTATGTATATATATTTTGATTTTAGCATTTTCTGTCTGTCCGTATGGACTTCTAGGCCTTAGCAGTTATGCGACTTGGGAATGTAATAACTGCAGCCTGTTTAAATAAAGATTCAAACAAATAAATAAAGAGTAACACAGATAATGTAAAACTAAAATCCGGATCTTCAACAAATCTAAGAGGTTGCAACTTTCACAGAATTTGATATTTTAAAGCACTTCCAAAGTTCAGCCAAATCTTTCAAGTCCTTCACCAAATTGCTTGCAATAATTTACTTGTGTGAGCTTTCATCCATTTAATGAGCTTTCACACATTTAATGAGCTTTCACGCTGTGCTTTACCTATTGTTGTGATGACGGTCCAGCAGTAAATGATGCAATTGACAAAGTTGAAGGACTTTTGGCCGGGAAATCGACGCAGGCCCAGCTCGGCCAGCGTGTTGAGCTCATCCTCGAATTTGCGCAACTTCTGGCGAGCCAAGGACTTCCAGTCATCCTCTCTAGCAACGACGGATGAAAGCGTTTAATTAATCGCGCCAACCAAAAGGACTCTAGTTGCCAAGTACCTCAAATTATGACTCACGGTCCACAGATTGTCGACAAAGTCCCGCTTCACCTTGCGCACCTCGCACTTGTAAATGTCCTCCGACGCTCCCTCCGTATATCGGAACACCAAACCCCCGAATCCCAGCAGCAGCATCAGCAGGATGATGTGTGCAACGCACTTGTTGAGCAGCTGTCGCAACTCTGCCATTTGCACGGGGTAATCCAACTTGATCCGCCGCCACTCGTGAGCAGCCTCCAAGCGGAAGCGTCCCAGAAATGAACGTGACGTCAGCTGCTTTGGCTGCACTGCATCCAACTCTTTGATGGGCTTCTTGCGCCCAAACAGATTGCCGAGACGCTGCAGCGTCGAGGCCTTCTCTGGCTGCATCTTTGCCACAAGTGGTTGCAATTCATTTGCAGTTTCCTCCACGGGAACCAACTCCTTGCTGCCCTCGGGTTGGGTTTCCGGCAGCACTTCCTGCGCTTCCTTGGGACGCTCTAAGCTCGGCGTGCGCTTGGCTCGTTTGGGTCGCTCCAGACTGGAGCTGCGCTTCGTCTCCACCTTGGGCGTCTGCTCGCTGTCGGGCACCCTGAGGCTGTTGCTGCGCCTCACGCGATCCACGCCCAGACTCCTGGCCAGCGCCGCCTCCGCCACCGCCGCCTTCTCCGCGGCCTCCACGTAGGCACGACGCAGCTCCGAGCGCTGCTCCTCCTCGCTGAGCTTGTGCTTCTGGGGCGTTGCCAGCGGAGTTTCGCCCACCTCCACGTACTGCTGCTTGCTGTGCACATCCTCAACCACACGCTGCTCCGGCGTCTTGGAGCGTCGCTGCGGACGCACCGGCGACAACGAATTGTTTCTGGAGACCGATCGACGCTCGGGCGGCTTTGGAGCCACCTGCTGCGTGGGCGGCGGCGGAGGAGCGCCCCGAATGGGAGCGGCAATGTAGCCCGCTGTGGGAGCTGCGGCCTTGCGCATGGTTGGCTTGAGCCTGGCATGCTGCTCCTCGGCCGTGTCCGCGTCCGAGGAACTGAACTGTGTGGAGGACTCGTCGTAGCCGCTGCTGCGATTGCGTAGCCGCACTGTGGGCGCCTCGTTGCGTTGCAGCCGCAGGCTCTGCACCAGGCGACGCCGCTCGTCCTCGTCCTGCGGCAGCTGGAAGCTATCGCTGATCTTGCGATAGTTCTGGAGCAAACGTTTGCGCTCCTCGTGATCCAGCTGCTGGCGATGGCGCAGCTTGTGTTCGCGCTTCTCGCGCTCAAAGAGTCGCTTCTCGGCATCGAAGCGACGTCGCTCGTCCTCGAACCTCAGCATGTTCTGCTCCAGGCGGCTGAGCGCGTTGTTGCCACGCTGCTGCTGCTGAGCTGTGTAGGATTGAGAGCTGCCGGTCAGCTCGCTCTCGCTGGACTCCAGCTCCTTGTGACGCGGCGAGGACAGGCTGCGATGCTTGATCAGCTGATGTGCATCCGGACTGCTCAGCTTCTCCGCCTCCCGCGGCTGCGAATGACTCCGAGCCGCAGTGCTGGCGAAGCTCTTGTCCCGCCGCCGCAGAATCTTGCTCTCGTGGGCGGACATGGCGCCCGGCGGACGAATCTGCATGCACACATGTTGTGGTTGTGGTTGTGGATCGTCTCTGTATTGAGACTCTGTGATCTGTCTGCCCGCATCGGGTGTCTGCTCCCGCTGGCTGCGACCGGGACGACGTCGATGGCGCACCTGCCTCGTTCCAGAGGCGAGATCAGCTGCACTCTCCATCATCTATAGAATTTCCGTATGTGCTAATGTCTCCGTGCTCTACTCTATTTATAACTCGCGTTCATATTTTGCAATTGCCCAAATGGAAAAGTATTTCAAATGGTAATTATATCACTTTCGCCTGCACTTTTCTTTTTATAGAAGGCAATCGACCCTTTTCACACGGTTTGCGAATCTTCCCTTTTGCACATGAATATCGTCTATAGACAGACAGATGGATAATATATCATTTGCGTTGGGTTGACTAATGCCTAGTATATACTATGCACATATACTTATGACATATATCTGCGCATATATATATTTGTTCTATTCTAGCACACGTCGCGTCGCGTCGCGTCGCACACTCGGCTACAACGTCGTCTGGTTTCGAACTGAAAATATTCAAAATTCGTGTATACAAAATTTTGAAATAATTCTTGGGATGCCAACAGCTGATTCTGCCGTTGAATCTCTTCTATCGTTTTTTATCTGCGCCTATTGCTGTGGCCGCCACTGTTGCGCTCAACTAGAATTTCTATTTTCGTGCTTGCTCTGCTCAATTAAATAATACCACTTTTATTACTTACTTAAGTCGATGTATTTGTGTTTATTGCTCATAAAAAGATTTCGCAACATCCATCAAAACGAATGTTTTCGGCGGGTTTAATGGTTTTACAGACAGTTCACACTCTCCAACCCGCGACTGTATTCAAAAGCTTTAAGCTCTCTGCAATAGTTGGCGGCAATGTTAACAACCGAATTAAAAGCTGCATTCCAGCACTGTATTTGAAATTTAACGACATTTTGCGTTAAATTTTAAAGGCGACTATTAAAAAGAATAAATTTTATAAGGCATTTCTTTAATTCGAATGCAGTGAAATGGTAAATATTTATATATGCAGTAAAAAATATGTGATTTAACATTTGGAAAAATCATAAAAACTTACATGCATTAAATGCTCTGACTTATTTACTTCTAAATTAATTTTGACAAATTGGAAAATTAAAAAACAAAAGGAAAAATAAGTTTGTGAAACTCGAAGATAGTTTCCAAACATTAAATTTATCTACATTTTAGAAAGCTATTGTGATTAATACGATGTTTCATACTGCAAATTTACTGTCGAGTTCAATGAATTGTCTTCTGAGAAAATAAATTATAACGCTATATTTAATTCAGCCGAAATCTGGCGCCTTTTTCAAGGAACTTGTTGTGAATATGCGAAAGATTAACTACTTTCATTGCACTGTCAACGAAGATTAATGTTCTTATTAAGCGGCCAAGACATTTTCACATGCTAAGGCAACACGACAAGCAGCGATGCTATAGACATGGACATAGACAGACTGAATGGTATTTATAATATCCCCTTAACCCATTTGTATACTAATTAAAAACATGTTCCGCTCGATACTTTGTGAGCTCTCCAAAATGTTGAACGTCAACAGATTTTGGGAATTTAAAAACTTAAACAGTAATTGCAATTTTCCTCGGCTTCGACTCTACCATTTGTCGGCTGACCTTGATGAGTTGTTGCTCATAAACAAACTGTTTAAATTAAATAAATCACACTCAGCATTAAAAAGTATGAGCTTCTAAACTGTTAATACATTCACAATTGAATTCATTCACTTTGGCAGATCACGATCCGTGACGTCGGTTCAATGATTTTGGCACCAATTGCAAATGGATATTCATAACAAATTAATATGCGAAAACCATTCAATATATTGAAAATATTCAATGTATACTCGTACTTTATTTAGAGCACTCGCAAAAGACGTGCCTGCATGACCGACTCATTCGATCGTCCGAGCACTCGGGGCGTATGCGCAATATGCGTATACTTTTCGCTTGATGACGGATCGAATTCTGAATTCGCAATAATTTTTTCGACTTTTGTTTATTTATTTATATTTGCAGAGATTTAATTCCATAGATTTAAATTGGATGTGTGAGCTTGTTCCATAATGGTTTAGGATTATTGCCCATAACAGTTCGCGAACGAGGACATAAACATTTTGGTGTACTTTTCATTCATTCATTCATTATTGAGCATATTTGCAGGCCATAAAATCACTCAGCATTTTCGAATACGTGTGCTCATAAATATCAGACGAAAACAAAAATAAAAATACATTCAATTAAGTGAAAGCAATTATTTGGCTAAGAATAAAATTCTTTTTAAATTCTTTATTCACAACGATGACAATTTTCCAAAGAGTGCTGATTATTGTCTGTCGACCGCATATAACAAATGTATATATAACATATGCTATGCTTAATGCATAGTATAAATTTATTTTTTTCACCTCTCTAGCAAATGTTTGTTGTTTTCTATATAAAAATAAGACATACGTCGACATTCTCGGTTCGTCGGTACTTTTGCTGGCGCAAGGAAAAACAAACGGAAACTATTTCCATTTTTTGTGTCACATTCTTATTTTGAGTTTATGAAGAAAATGTTGACAAGTTCTTAAAAATATAAATAGGCTTTCGAGTACTCACATATTCCCCACATGCATGCACATATATACAAACATATATTCATCTCATAGTCTATTTGATATAACGAATAATTAAAGCTTACCAATTGTCGTGTAAATGGTACAGCTGTAGACCATGGCATTCCAGAAGGACCAAGGATTCATTTTGATTATATCTTCCTTCTCCAGCAAGCCATTGCGCATCAGCGACTCTACAGCCACCTTGTGATTGTTCATAGCATTCAGTATTTTGCCATCGAAATCCACATCGGATAACTAAAGTGAAAGATAACGAATTTAACTTAATATTTGTTATTTCAAATAATCACTTACTGTGGACGTAGTTGGATCGTTTGCTATGCTGCGTATTTGCTTGAAGAACATTCGCTGGTCGTACTGCCAATCTCTTATCGTCACTTCCGAGTCTCCAACTGAGAAAATAAAAATGCGATGCCCATAAGCGTGTATTTTAAAGAATGTTCAAGACGAAACAATACGAAATTTTAAAAGAAACGACTTGTAAACGTATTTTCACATTGATTGAGCCACAATTCCTCAGTTCAATTCGATCAAATAAATATTATTTAAATAAATTGGAAACAAGAATTAAGTTTATGCCTTAAAAAATGTTCTTATAATTATTACCATATTTCATATTTCTACGGTCTCATAAAGAAACCACTGAAACCACTTTTTAACGATTCAATATTTCCCGAGTCATTAATCATTTTTGTATGTTAAGAGCAAGACAATTTTAAGTTTTTGAAATCTAAATTCCCCTGTAAAATTATATATACAAAAATGTATATTTTTTTGCTTTACTGTATTCTATTTGCTTTAATTTTTGTCAAATTGTATTGTACGCATTTGATAAAAAATATTTTATTCAGTTGACGAGATCATAATGTTGCGATTTCATCTAGTAGGCATTACAATGTGTTAAAAATTAAATCCGAAAAGGAAATTGACTGCAGGAGATGAACTCAGAGCGGAAATGGGTGCAAAGATCCCCCTTTTCAGTCTGTACTTTCCTAGTAATCAAATTTAATCATCTTGGATAATTGTTTATACTAGAGATATTCGCGTGCCCAGTGAGTCCACCGATTGTGAGTCATTTGATTGCTGCCATCTATTCATTCACCTGGTCTACGATTCGTTAATTTGTATATTGTCAGAAGACATCAAAAACTCGACCCGATTACAGATGCATATATGTATGTAGCTGCCGATCTACCCCAAAGGTATATTTGTATATTCTATTTTTCCGTTGGGTTGGTGCTAGCTTTTGGGAAAACAATTGCCGAAGAGCTTGATAAGCAAACAAATCATCAACGGCGTGAATTACGAGGTCGCAAGTGGCTCATTCTCCGGAAGATACAAAAATATACAATATATACATTAATCGATCCCTTTTTGTGCCGACTCACGTTCAACTGTGCGAAATATCACGGCTCCAATCAGGCTGTAGGCAGCAAGGACGAGCAGCAGGAACATGTGGGTGAACCATCGCTTAGACCATGTGCTAAACTTGTTGTAGAGCCCATACGAGAACTTCTCGCCGAAACTCATGCCCGACTTGGTGAGATCAAGAAAGCCCTCATAGCCCTTTGTCATGAAGTTGGACGCATCGAAGGGATTGGCAATTGGCGGCCAGTAGGGACCGGCTGGTCCAATGCCTGTGTAGTTTGTCTGTGCGGTGTAGGGATGCTGGGGCTGTGCACTGGGCGGCATTGAACCCCCCATCGCCGATCCGCCGCCATGGATATTGTATATATTGATGCGGGGCGGCCTGTTCGAGCGTCTCGAGGGCGGCGGTGTGCTGGGAGTTGGTGTCTGAGTCTGCATCTTGGATGCTGCTGCTGCACTTCACTTTTCGGCTGGATTTTTCGATATAGAATATAGGAACTTTTGTGGATCACTTTTTGTGGATCATTCGATTTAATTCCATGGAGCAGTACACCGAATTCGCACAAGTATTATTTTTAATTCTATAAGCACAAGTATTTCCTTCGACTTTTTGCTCGCGTCGCGATATTAGCGCCGTCCGAATACGATCGTTTCCATCCGACTCGTTCTTGGTATAAAGTGAAACTAAGGCAGCCAAAGCATGTTCACAGCATGAATGTCTCTGTGTGTCCGGCGCGCAAATCTCGGCGATGGGGAGCGATGCGATGAGCGAGCACTATGACGACACCAGCTCGGGGGGGAATCGTCATCATCGACATTCATGAGGTCACCAGTTTGACCACATTACGACGCGACTGTTTTTTTTTTTTTGCTTTGCTTACCGATCTCTTAATGAGTTTGCCGTTGTCTCATAGCACCAGACGGATTAGACCCCCTCGAGTTGAATTCTGATTTTTCAGTTCTAGTTAATTGTTGTGTTGTGTGGAATATTATTCGTATTTTTGGAGCCGAGTCTCAGCGAGTCTCAAATTATTTTAATTTTACTCAGCAGCTAATGCGTAAATTTCTCTTAACTAAATAATTTTTGATGGGCAACTACAAATGGCTGTTTGTACAAATGTTTCGCCTGTTATTTGCCATCGCTTGACACTAATGAATTAAATTTAAATTTTTCTCCGAATAAACTGCGTTCTTGGAAACAAAAATATACTTATCACACTAATGCCAAGCACCAACTGAGTCGCCTGTCCGCCTGCCAACATCACAACCTGCGACTGAATAGAAACCTATTATTGGAGCAAAGCGTTTGCCAACTAATAAATAAATATGTTATTCAGTCAATAATATTTCACTTTTTAAGTTGGATTGTGCTGTTTCAATTTATTTCACACAACAACAGGTTGATGTGCTTAAGATAAATTCCATTAAATTAATGAGTTTGTTCGTAGCGGATCTTTTTTAACTCCGCGAAGTATTAAGACCATTAAAAAGTAGAATACTCGCTTATAAAAGCTTTGTTATAAAACTATTTTGAAAACTACAAATTGTTTTTAATATGTATTTTTTCGCTGACATGTTTGCCTTATATTTTGGCCTCTAAAGTAAGATAAATGCTTGTATTTATAATATGATTATTCGTAGCAAGTGTCCAAGTCAACTAAAATCAATTAAATAATTGCCTCTTTCCGATATCACAGCTACAGGATCTATTCGTTTACTTTCTCTATAGGAGATAAAAAATTCAATATCAGAAGGTAATTTCAATCAGTGAACAATATATAAAAATCAACTGATTATTACTAACATTATATGATTATTTTAATAAAGCTACAGATACCATTATAGCTTAAAGCTCAGAAATGTGGTTGATTGAGTTTATTTCAAGCGTAAATATTGATTTGTGAAATTTAAACACAATACCGACTTACCATAAATAGTTTACCATAAATAGTTTGTGACGATCCATGACAAACTCAAGCGTAACGTTCTAATATTATTTACTGACATATATGCATGTCATTCGAAAAATTTATAAAAGACGTTACCTAAAAATTTAAATTAAATAGAACATTAATATTACTTATTCTGATATTTCGGAAGTATAAATGTAATTTGCACAATTTTGTTAGTACATATATTAAAAAATAAACAAATTCATTTATCATAAATTAAATACGTTAATAATGTCGACGAAATTCCTTCCCCAAACTTGGAGCTGCCGAAGTACCAGGCGAACATAATAGAGTAGCAAGTAGATTATCCAAAAATTTAAATTTTCAGAAGCTGGGCGGGTTTTTCAAATTTGAATTTGAATAAAATACGTTAATATTAACGACGAAATTCCTTCCCAAAACCCACTTGGAGCTGCTGATGTACCAGGCGAACATAATCGAGTAGCAAGTAGATTAGCTAAAAATTTAAGTTTTTAGAAGCTGGGCGGGATTTTCAAATTTAAATTTGAATAAAATACGATAATATTAACTACGAAATTCCTTGCCAAAACCCACTTGGAGCTGCTGAAGTACCAGGCGAACATAATCGAGTAGCAAGTAGATTAGCCAAAAACTTTAATTTTCAGAAGCTGAATTTGAATAAAATACGTTAATATTAACGACCAAATTCCTTCCCAAATCCCACTTGGAGCTGCTGAAGTACCAGGCGAATATAATCGAGTAGCAAGTAGATTAGGCAAAAATTTAAATTTTCAGAAGCTGGGCGGGTTTTTAAATTTGAATTTGAATAAAATACGTAAATATTAACGACGAAATTCCTTCCTAAAACCAACGTCGATCTGCTGAAGTACCAGGCGAACATAATCGACTAGCAAGTAGTTTAACCATATATTTTAATTTTCAGAAGCTGGGCGGGTTTTTCAAATTTGAATTTGAATAAAATACGTTAATATTAACGACGAAATTCCTTGCTAAAACCCACTTGGAGCTGCTGAAGTACCAGGCGAACGTAATCGAGTAGCAAGTAGATTAGCCAAAAACTTTAATTTTCAGAAGCTGAATTTGAATAAAATACGTTAATATTAACGACGAAATTCCTTCCCAAATCCCACTTGGAGCTGCTGAAGTACCAGGCGAACATAATCGAGTAGCAAGTAGATTAGCCAAAAATTTAAATTTTCAGAAGCTGGGCGGGTTTTTCAAATTTGAATTTGAATAAAATACGTTAATATTAACGACAAAATTTCTTGCCAAAACCCACTTGGAGCTGCTGAAGTACCAGGCGCACATAATCGAGTAGCAAGTAGATTAGACAACAATTTTAATTTTCAGAAGCTGGGCGGGTTTTTCAAATTTGAATTTGAATAAAATACGTTAATATTAACGACGAAATTCCTTGCCAAAACCCACTTGGAGCTGCTGAAGTACCAGGCGAACATAATCGAGTAGCAAGTAGATTAGCCAAAAATATAAATTTTCAGAAGCTGGGCGGGTTTTTCAAATTTGAATTTGAATAAAATACGTTAATATTAACGACGAAATTCCTTCCCAAAATCAACGTCGATCTGCTGAAGTACCAGGCGAACATTATTTAACACTTAAAATATGTATTTTAAATACCCAATAGAATAGACTTCTGTACTTTCAAATCTACCAATAGTTTCGACGTGTCATATCTATGTCATTGATCTTCGAGCAATACTTTGAGATGTCGAATATCAACAGGTGTCGTTAATAGTTTCCCAATTGCCATTAAGTTGTACACATTTTTGCCGGATATTTATTTTATTGAAGGGTTGTTTTATTTGTATATGGTTGGAATATTGCCCCAGCGAGCGTACATGTCGATATTTATTGATGAACAATTCGTAAATAGATTTGTAACAGATTTGCACAAACTTGAACAGTTTACCAATTCCAACAGCAACAATTGTCAATATTAATAATATACATGTATTTTGTATATGATGTGTATGAGTATGAAAATAATAGATTAAATGCTATTACAGATATTATATATAGTATATATGTTATGTATATTGTAGTTATTAATAGGTTCTTGTATTGTATGTAAACTGTTCCTGGTTTGAAAGCTCGAATTTATATATGTAACTAGCTTAGGTATTTAGTGTATGTCTAAGATTAAGATTAGAGAAGAATATCAACTTTACAGCGAATTAGATCGAATCGTTCGAATATCATAAACAGATTTTGTAAATTTTACTCACAGTCCTTAAATTTGTATATTATGGTTTTTGCATGATTCGTGTTGCTTTCTATTTATTCTGTTTATATAATATTTTGACTTGCAAAAACAATTTAAACTCGAACTATGTATGATACTATGGAGAAAAGCCTTTAAAGTAATCATTTTGAAGATCGATCGAGGAGCGTCTCCCACTCGTATCTTTGGATCGAGATCGAGTACTCGCTGGCGAATGAGTGTGGAGACTGCTTTTTTTTTGGGATGGGGATGATTTGCATTCAGAATGGTTTATTTTTTATTACACTAGAGAGCATCACTAGACAAAAGCACTTGGTTTGCATGCATCAAGCTACGTTCAGCAGCGCACTGTTAACTAACAGCGCTCGCTCTGTTAAGCTAACAGGCCTCTACTTGAGCGCCTCCTTCACTCGTTGTTCCCACTCGGCGCGTCGTTGAAGGATGCCCTTGAACTCGCCCACTGTCGCCGATCGCTCGATTGGCTTGGTGGGCGTGGCAGTTGCCGCCTCTGCCTCCGTCTCGACTGCAGCTGCTGTTGTTGCTGTCGGTGTTGCTGTTGCGGCTGCAACAGTTGCTGGCGTCGCCTGCTTCAGCTGCAGCGAATAACGCTCGTTGGCCGGCTTCACGCTGTGGTTGTGACTGTGACTCTGACTATTTGCCTTGTTGTTGGCCACATTCGTGTTGTTGTTGCGCACATTGCTGACCTTGATGGGCGGCAGATTGGCCAACTTTTGCCCTGTTGCCGTTGCCGGCTGTTGGTTGTTGTTGAGATTGCGAAAATCGGCCACCGAGCTGCGATTGTTGACACTGGACTGCGTCTGAGCTGGCGCATGACTCTGTGCGTTGCGTGGCGTCTCCAGGCTCAGCTGTGCCTCGTACTTGGGCAGCATCTTGTCGAGCTTCTCCTCGCTGTTGGAATGATTCTCCTTGTCGCTGTCGACGCTCTGGCTGCCATTGGTGATCTTCTTGTGGGTGGCAACTGCCACCTGTGCCATGGCGACCGCATCGTCATCCTTCACTTTCAGCGAGCGCCGTGCAAAGACCTTCATCAGCTCCGGAGTGCCATCCTCCTGACTAGCAGCAGGAGCAGTTGCCGTCACACTTGCTGCCAGACTGTTGGTGTTGCCGTTGCCGTTGCCATTAGTGTTGCCATTGTTGCAGGTGGCAAAGGATTTCTTGCGCAGCACCACAACATTGCCATTCGACTGATCGCCTGGCGAGACGGGCGTCACCGGGCTGACCGGTGAAATGGGGGAGACTGCTGTTGTCTCAGTCTTCTGTCGCTGCAGCTCCTCGTTGATGGACTTCTTGCGCTCGTAGCGCAGCTCGGCAATCTTGCGATCCGCCTGCGACTTGTCCTCGCTGAGAAACAGACGCTTGCGCTCCTCCAGCGAGAAGCGATTGCCCTGGCCCTGTGCCGCATCCACAACCTCCGCAGCTGGCTTCTTTGGTGTGCTGGGCGACGAGACGAGCAGCTCGCTGCTGCCAGCGCTGCTGCCCGAGCTGCTCACGTAGCTGGAGCGCAGGCTGTTGGCGCTGACAGCACGCTGCTGGCGAGCCAGCAGCTCTGTGGATTGGTTAATACTGTGAGGTGATGCTGGCGTCGCTGGCGTCACTGGCGTCGATGGCTTCGTGGGGCTGCGCTCCACAATCTGTATGCTGGCCGCGCTCTCGTTGCTCAGTCGCCGCATGCTCAGATCGTCGCTGCTCTGGCTGCGCTCGGCGGGCGAGCTGGCCGCTGTTGGTGACTTGACGTTCTTGGCCAGCACCAGATTCGACTTGTTGTGCAGACGCGCCTGATCCACGCGGTTCAGCTGAATCTTCATGAACTCCGGCTGCGCCACCGCTTGGGGCAGCGACTGCGGCTGATTCGTTGGCTTGCTTGGAGTGCTGGGTGGACTTGGCTGGCTCGCTGACTTGCCATTGCTGATGGCTATGGTTGTGGTCTGCTTCAGCTCCAGCACCTTGGGTCGTTGCGGTGCCTGTTGCGCTGGCTGCTGCTCCAAGCAGAGCTGCTCGTTGACGGTGCCAGACTTGCGGAGCACGCTGATCAGCGGCGACTTGACAATCAGATCGATGTTCTGCTCGATCTGCGAGATGCTGGTGGAGCTGGCACTGGGATTGGGACTGGTCACCAGCAGCGTGGTGCTGCGTTGCGGCGACAGCTTGGCCGCCGTGGGCAGCTTGCTCGTGGACTCGGCGCGCGCCTGCAGCAGCTTGTTGTCGTTGATCTCGAAGCCCAGCGAGGCGCACTTGGCACTCGGCGACATGGGCGACATGGGCGACATGGGCGACAGGGGAGAGTGCGAGGCCGCCGGCAACGGTTGCTGCTGCTTGCCGTTGTAGTACGTGGCTGGCACTCGGAAGCTGATCGATAGATCCGGCAAGCTGGGCATATTGTTGTGCACGGCCAGCGGCTCGTGAGCGATGCCCTCACGCTCCTCCTGGTAGTTGCGAAAACTGCGCGACTTCTCCACCATCTTGCGCTGCTTCTCCTCGTAGTACAGGGGCGAGGGTTCGTCGGTGCTGGTCTCCAGCGAGTTCGAGGAGCTCGAGTGCTGGCCCATGGAGTCGCTGGAGCGCGACAGCTTCTGCTGGAAGGCGCTGAGGCCCACAATGCGCGGCTTGCGCTCGAAGTGGCTGGACGACGTCTCCGTCTTGAGCTGCGTCTGCTCGCGCACCAGCGACGTGGACTGGAAGGTGTCGTTGCCACGCGACTGCTTCGACAGCAGACTGGTCACATCGCTCGACGGGTCGTGCTGGGCCAGCTCCTGGGGCAGATAGCGCTGTCGTGCCGCCGGCCCAGACTTGGGCTTGACGGCCGTCGGCGGCTGCGGATGCACGCCGTAGTTGCTGACCATGGCGTTGAGGCCATGCTTGCCCTCCTGCTGGATCTCGCGCTTGATGATCTGGCGCGTCTCCTGAATGTGCTGCTCGTGCGACGTGGCGCTCCTGGACTTGTTGGGCACTGGGATGGGTTCGCGTGTCGATGCCTCCACGCAGGACGTGGAGATCTGCAGCTTCTTGGCCACATTGTGACTGCTGTCGAGATCCTCGAGGCCATCGTTGGCTCTGGCAATGCTGCGCTTCGAGTTGCGCTGAATCAGACGACGCAGGAAGCCCGGATCCGAGTCGGTTTGCGGACTGCTGATGTCGTCGCCATCGGTGGAGGATTCACCGCGGCCATCGAACAGCGCATTGGCCGCCTTGAAGGTCAGCGCACGCAGTCCAAAGGCCGACGAGGATGTGGATACGGATGTGGATGTGCTCGAAGTGCTTGTAATGTGCTGTTCGTTGCTGATACTGTTGCTCTTGCTGTTGCTGCTGTTGATTGTGCTCATGGACGCCTTCTTCTGCTCGATTGTCTTGCTGCGAATGTGCGAAGTCGAGCTTGAACTCGAGCTGGAGACCGAGCTGGAGTTGGTGGCAGTGGCAGTGACGTTGCTTGTGGCAGCCAGACTGCTGCCCGGCGGGAGAGAGCGTGTCTTGCTCTTCAGATCGGTTTCTAGAGACAACAAATATTAAAAAATTAATATATAATAAATTAATAGCAAATGCAGACTCACCTTTGACAGCCCTGAGGCCGGGACTTTGCAGCTGCGCCTGGCCAAATTTGGCCAACTCCTCGTTTGCCTCGGGTATCGAGGACTGCAAAAGACAAAGTTGATTTCATTTTAATTTTTGTATTTTACAAATATATTATTTTGTTTATTCAATTCAATATGTATTGCATATTTGTGCGAAAGCATTTTTCATTGTGTTCATTTTAAAATATTTTAGGAAACACTTTGAATTAAAATTAAATGAAGTTGAATATTTAAACGTGAATTAAAAAAGTAAAATAATTAATTTCAAAAGAAATAACTATTAAAAAGTTAATACAAAAATAAAAAAATACAAATAAAATTATGTTTTAAAAATAATGGGAAAAATAGATCTAGCAAAAATCAGAAAAAGTAGAGCAATAAATTAAAAATGATTTAGAGAGAATTAATTGTTGATGCAGGGCAAATACCTAAGAATCTAGCAGATGAAAAAAATTTAAAAAAAAAACTATGATGAGGCAATTAGAATAATTAGCAAACTAAACATTAGAGATAAACTAAATAGTATTTTATGAAAATACTGTAATAATGAGACAAAAGCGATGCTTTAGCTTAATTAGCAAGACGAACGATTATTAAAAATCCCTTGATTATTTTAATCCCCCGACTCACCTCAAGCGTTCTCCTGTGCTGCCGACTTGGGCCCTTCTTCTTGGCCGGCCTGATGGCCATCTTGTGCTTGGCCGCCGCGTGCGACAGACGCTGGCGCTCCAGACTGACGCCATCCACCTGCTCGTCGGGAGCATGGGAGCGCAGAATGTCGGAGCTCATCGACTTGCACATGAGTTGTCTATGGCTTTGGCTGCTGTCCTCGCCATCGGTGCTGTTGGAGCTCAGCAGACTCAACGAGGACACCTCGTGGCCCACACTGACATCCCGCGACTGATAGCCAGCGGTCTTGCGGCTCTGCCCGGCGCCCGCATGACGTTGTGGCGACGCCGGACTGCGTGGCAGTCCCAAATCCTCGTCGGAGGCGTCGGGGCGATTGCGACGCTTGCGCAGCACATCGGTTAGCTCCGCCTGCAACAATCAACGAAGAAACCAGATTAGTACAGATTAATTTATTAGCTAAGATTAATATATGTTTTTAAGTTGGGGATTGGGGCTTTACCCAGCTCTTCCAGCGGAACACGAGGCGCGCTCGCAGGCAGCTGCGACTGAGGCGGCTCTCTCCGCCGGAGGAGGAGCCGTTCAGCCGCATCTTGAAGGGATTCTGCTTAAAGTCTATCATTGCGAGTGCCTCGTCACGAGGCAGAGGCACCAAATGAAGCGCTTTATTTACGTATATTATTACTTATTATTATTTATTATTATTACTATTTGTGGCTTGTGCTTGAGTTCGAAGTGATCGCTTACCGAGAACGACAGCTGGAAGGGATTGCCCTGGACCGCCTTGCTGCGGGTGCCCGCACTTCCGGCTACCATTGCGATCTATTGCTGTTGCTATTGACAAAGCTTTCTTGGCCACTCTCACTCTGGCAATTGACTAATAAGGGCTATTGTTGTGGCAGACACGCGATCTATTTGATTTCACTTTCATGCAACACTCAACGGCAAGCGGCAAGCGGCAAGCGACGTTGTGAACAGCTCCAAGTGCAACGTGCAACTGAGAAAACTGTGCCGACGCCGACGAAGACGACGTGGCGCAGGGCAGGGCAGAGCCGGCAGACGGACGGACAGACGGGCGGAACGCAGGCAGCAGATGTAGATGCACCCTCGACAGATGCAACAGCAACGTGCCACAGCAACAACAACAATGCGACGCTTGTGAAACGACTTTTTACCTAGTCCAACACACATAATTCGGCGCAGGGCAGGCAACGAGGCATCTCTCAGCGTCGCTGGGAATCTGTTTATTGTCATCACAATCACAGCAGCGACGTCGTTCGCAATTCAAGGGTACGTCTCGAACAAGATCGATCCGGACTCAACCTCAAGAATTTCCATTTGCATTTCCAAACTGTAAACAAATGCAACAAACTCGCGCCTGCCTCGCTGTCCCTCTTCCTGATGGACTTGCAGCCAGTTCGGTTTCTTTTCCCGTTTCATTAATCAGCGTTGATGGTGCATGACAAGAGGGAGCCTGAGGAGGAGGAGGAGGCAAAGCACTCGAAGTGCGAGGGGGGAGTGACGGACTGTTGCTGAGGAGTCGGCTTATACTTAATTACGCGCCGATTGCTGCACTTGGCAACTATTTTTAGCCGCCAAATCGTGAGGATTAAGTGTTAGACAGCGCCAGGTTAAAGACCTTGCACATAAGTATTGAACATTAAGTTCGAGCACAATTTTATACCCTGCAAGTACTTTCCCCCATTTTGGGAAAGATTCGATGTTAACAGATCGCTAAAGTAAATGAGAATGAGAGTTGTTTTTTTTGAAGCGCGTATTTCCCTGTTTAGTGGTATTCCCCATACATCCGTCTGTCCGCCTTTATTAATGCGCCAATCTCAGCGACTACAACAGCTAATGACACCATATTTGGCAGATAATCCGCTGAATACCAGATGAAGATCAAGTACATATTTATATCACAATGTCACGTATATTTCTAATTAATATGAAGCTTATACAGCTATTGGTCAGTATTTTGGCGAAATAGTTTACTCAATATCTTCTACAGTTTATAATCTTAGCTAGGTAATCAATACTTTAGGTTATTTTGTGTAAACCTAGCTACTATATGGAGTCGAAAATTCCACAGTGATATTTTACACAAATATAAAAACATTTTATATAAAATGTTCAATTACGTTTAAAATCGAAACCTCTTTTAGGTCCTGCAATTATCTTGGATATGCAAATCAATGTAGTTAAATTCCAGTCAATGTTAACAACGCTTACACATTTTAACATATATTTTAGAGCATTTTGTAGTCGATCAACATCTTGTATGCATAACATATCTAGCGCATTCTCACACATCATATCCACAACGCAATTGTGTTGTACAGCGAGTTCAACGCCCTCAGCCAAGTCTTCCCCGAAATAGAGTGAGCAGCCTCAACGAGCAGCTAATGCAAATCTATTAGCACATCTGCTCTCGCTGCCGATCATAATCGTCGTCTAAAACTGTGGCTCGCAGGTAGAGCACCCTTTTCGGTTGAATTTGCAACTTGGCAAGGCTCTGGATGTGCTACCTGGCACATGGATTTGCCTTGGGATTCGGGTTTAGCTGCAGTTGCTGCTCGCAGCGAAGCGGAGCGAGACAGCGACTGTTGTGTTGTGTTGCCAGCTAACTCGTCACATTCGCTGATTTATTGGCACACTTCGTGAGTGGGCCAACCGCCTGGCCGCTGGCTGGCCTGGCATGCAACCTGCAACTTGCCACTTGCGGCATGCGGCAGCGACAAGCGGCGGGTAGCAGTCGACCGCCCCCGTTGGATTACAACAGCTTCAGCCGACATCTGTTGCAAAAAGAGAGGGAGATGGCGCGAGAGAGAGTGAGACGGTGTGAGGAAGGAAACAATGTGGAAAGCAAACCATGTCTGCAATTATGCAAATCAAGTTATATCGATTCGAACCGATGTCATAGAAGTATAGATCAGCGTATGTCGACATATATAGTAGAAGTGGATTGAAAGAAAGATGCGAAGAGAAAGACAGCGAAAGAGAATGAAGAAAGGAGAGATTTAAAGGGATAAACTGAAGTTGCAGAGATGCGAGATATTAACATAATTATAAGAAAATTCGTGTAGGCTTCAAAATAATGTTGAGAGTCAGCTAAGCAGCAAATCGTAATGTCTAATCATAGTTCATTATAGTTATTGATAAGTATAAAAATAGAATGAGAATCAGATTTGCCAGGAAAGTGTTTAGCAAACCAGATCTTTAATTTTGCAAATCGAATGAAGACATCTCGATGACAGAACTTAATTGCGAGCTGAATTCGAGTCGGGGAAGTACTCGGGATCTGTGTTGCATCAACACAGCAGCTGTTGTTGCAGCAGCCACTGCACTGCATGACATGGCGGAAACCCAAAAAAGGTAGCCGAAATCCAAATTCAAATGCGAGGCTTATGCAACGCGAAGGAGAGTCGTCCAGGCGCAAACAGGAAGTCTGGACACAGTCCACTTGCAACATACGAGTCTGGCCATATATGAGTATGTTTGTGGGTCGAATGCAAATGCGTTTTATTTGCCTACGAATGAATGAATGTATTTGCATTTGACAGTGCGATGACAGGTGGACAGGCGGACAGATGGACAGTCGTCAGTCCTGCAGTGGAGCAGGTGGGACAGGAAGAGAGTCAGTCGGTCAACAGGTTTCAGAGCAGTCAGAAGTGGAGCTAATTAAGGCAAAGCGTGAGAAATGACATCGCCTTCAGTTCCCCCCATCGAAACTCATCTGAGGCAGCAAAGTGTGTGATACGATCTGCAGTCTACTCTCAGAGACTCAGCTCGAGTGAAAATTGAATGTCTGCCTCATTATGGCCGTCAACTAGATTGTTTCCTTTTCTAATATTAATACGCCACAAAGACTGTTGACATGTTGTCGCTTCGAAACCGGTCCGCAGATAATGCTACAGACTTGAACTGCATCTATCAGCAACTTTTGTTGATCAAGCACAAGCACAAGCACAAGAATAATAATAATAGTAATAATATTTTAGTTTAGTTGATTATTCAAAGCACAGTTTACACACAGCACAACACAGGAGTTTGTTTAGTTTATTCAATATAGATTTCTATTTGATATTTGTTATATGTTGGATGCCATTGGAACAGCATCGGAGATCGCAGATCGTAGATCGACAGCGAGCGATGTGGACATGCAAGTGACTGAAAGCAAACTGATTTAGCGGAAAACTCGCCAGGAGTTCAATAGCATAGAAACACAGCAAAGAAATGCGATTTATTTGCTAACCAGGTTGGCAAATAAGCCGCCAGCTGGACTGAGACTCTCCAGAGGAACAGGGAGCGGGGGCAACTGACAGTCAAGTGGAAAAAAGTGGAATAACAAGAAGCGAGTGCAGCACAGAGTCAGTAACTCGTTTGGCCAGAAACACGCCGAAGAAGCATTAGAAACAGCCCAGTCGAGAGAGAGTGGCCAAGAGGGGGAAGAAGCCACACATTGCAGTTGGCCACGCGCTGCAGTTGGCCAGGGAGTAATCGAGTCGAGTTGGGGCGAGTCGAGGGTGGAGTGGAGGGGGTGTGGAGCGGCTTTCGTTTCCAGTTACGTTGCGGTGCTGTGGTGCTGTGGTGCTTTGCGGTGGCGCAGCGCGTGCGGCGTCTTCTGCCTTGCGGCTTCTTGTTTCGCGACTTTTCAACGTTTTGCCGATTATGCAGTCAAAACTAGCGCGGCCAACGACCACACGACCACAATGCTGATCTCTTAGCATCGCTGTTAGATAACAAACAATTTCTATAGAGTTTGGAAGAAGTCGCAACTTTCAGCTGACTCAACAGTCTGCACCAAGTGCAGTGCCCCAAAGCGTTTACCATTCCAACAAAGCGCAATAAACATGCGACTAAATTGAATTTGATTAAAATCAATTGAAATGATTGCAACACAACAACGCAAGAATTTTGGGGCCGTTTCGCTTGGGTAATAAATTCATGCACACATACATAACATATATCATCAGCCGACCCTTTGTCCCATTGTTAGTACCCGAAACAACAACAACAACAAGTACTGTGGGATGGGCGGGGGAGGGAAGCCCCACTGAGGGAGGCATGAGTCATGGCTAATTGTGCGCCAGGATTATGGAATTCGGATCGATACAAACGAACCCCAAAATATAATTTGCCAGTAAAGAGTTTCCTTTGGGCCAAGAGTTAATAATGAGTTTTCTCTTTTTGCCGCTACTTATACAAATAATGCCAGTCTATTGCGTTAACTGTCGGCTAGCACGATATTCATAACACAATTGTAGTAGTCGGGTTGAAGAAGACATGATACCCTAATATTTGATCTGGACAAAAGTGCAGAATTTTAGTCTTTTAAAAGACTATTTTTCACTTCATTCCTACGAATAATGCGAAATATTAAACTTATATGTTAGTGTACAAAAAGTAAACTCTCGAAACTAGTGATTATATTTATAATTTGTAATTTTCCTTTAACTTTTGTCAAATCTAGAGAAATGTACAAATATTAATTCATGAGGAAGAATGAAGTGAAATGATAAAAAGGAATGTTGCCATTTTATTTATTTTTGTAATTATTTATATTATCAAAACATATTATACTCTATTATCTATAAGAATCGTAGGAGGATTTAAATACTCCGTCAGCAATGGCAAAAACATAGTTTGAAGCTAGAACTCCCCCAAAAGCTTTTAAAAATTTATACAGGGTGTGGCCAAGTCGATAATGTCTTCTGCGAATTTATATATTATTCTAAATGAACTCACCTTCAGCACGATGGACAGACTGCTGGCTGTCGCTGACTCAGAGAAGACGCTGTCATGGGATTGCGAAAGGGTTTCGCGTGTGTAATCGCTGCAGAACGAGAATAAACGATGGGCAGGAGATGAATTTAAATGGGTATTTCAGGCTATTCTCTGCGGTACTCACCCGTCCACATCGACATCGAGGAGGCGACCCTCGCTGAGGCTGCGCTGGCTGTCGGACATGTCGGCAACAGCGCCTCCAATGGCGCCGCTGTCCTCGGTGTTCAGATCCTGCGAGGAGTCGCCGACGCTGCGCAGTTGTCGCTGGTGGTGGCGCTTCTCCATGAAGTACGTGCTGCGACTCATGCCCAGGGAATCGGGAAAGACGGCCACGCCCACCTGCTGTCGCTGCTGCGCTTGATACATGGCCTCGGAATGGGATTGCACTTGACCCGACTGCAACTGCGCTTGCTGTTGTTTGCTAGCTCTCTTCTTGCCCAGCAACACGCTCAGCAGCTCATCGCGATGCGAGCCGTAGGACTTGGACTTGGGCAGCGATTGCGTCTGGTAGCTCTCGTGCAGCTGCTGGTGGGTCAGAGGCGATGCTGGCGACGAGGCTGATGCCGCAATCGAGTCACCTCCGGCGATGCTCCGCAAATTCTTCTCACTCGAACTGCTCGCCGGGGGTGGCAATGTGTTGCAGGAGCCTGGGCCAACTACGGATCCCACTACGGATGAGTCTGGAGTAGCTGCCGCGGAACTGTCGGCACTATTGATTGTCCGTCGTCGAAAGATCCGGCGTAAATTGCGAAGCGGATGGAAGCGACGGCGCTTTTGTTGCTGCTGCTGTTGCTGTTGCTGCAGTTGGTGTTGATGCTCTACAAAGACAGCGAGAGGACGAAGGAAAACAATTCAATTTGGATACGGTAAAAATTTTAAAAACAATTTCAAGTACAGACATTGCGAATGACAATTAAAATCTAGCCTGTTGTACACGAATTTTTATCTCAGGGAAGGTACTTTGGAAAAAGCATTATGATCTAAGGGAAAACGAATTTGCGTTTATAATTTCAACTTCATAGATTTTATATATTTATCTTTTAATTATCCGATATTTCTTATCTCCCATATTATTTCACAGTCGAGATCATTTCGTACTTGATCTTCCCTTAGTCCTCTTTTGAACATATACAAATTCCCCTGTAGGATCAAGAATAATCGCACAACTTCCCGATACAAATTATCTGTCTTCATTTTATTCATTTATAATTTCAACATCATAGATTTTATATATTTATCTTCTAACTATCCGATATTTCTTATCTCCCATATTATTTCACAGTCGAGATCATTTCGTACTTGATCTTCCCTTGCTCATCTTTTGAGCACATACAAATTTCCGTGTAGGATCAAGAATAATAGCACAACTTCCCGATACAAATTATCTGTCTTCATTTTATTCATTTATAATTTCAACTTCATAGATTCTATATATTTATCTTTTAATTATCCGATATTTCTTATCTCCCATATTATTTCACAGTCAAGACCATTTCGTACTTGATCTTTCTTTGCTCATCTTTTGAACACATACAAATTCCCGTGTAGGATCAAGAATAATCGCACAACTTCCCGATACAAATTGTCTGTCTTCATTTTATTCATTTATAATTTCAACTTCACAGATTTTATATATTTATCTTTTAATTATCCGATATTTCTTATCTCCCATATTATTTCACAGTCGAGTGCATTTCGTACTTGATCTTTCTTTGCTCATCTTTTGAACACATACAAATTGCCGTGTAGGATCAAGAATAATCGCACATCTTCCCGATACAAATTGTCTGTCTTCATTTCGAATAGTTAATGAGATTGCGACCGTCAAAAGCTGATCAGGTTTGTGGCGTTATCTGCTTGTAGATTTCCACAAAGGGTGTGCGTATATCTATTGCGAATCGAATTTATTTCATCTTTGGCAATTGTTTCAAGAGTGGAGCAACCAAATTGGTGTCACAAATCAACGACACAACTGATAAGAAATTTAAACCAACAACAAAAAAAACAAAAGAAAAAGTCAATTCAATTGGCAAACGATCGACAAAACATGCCCATAAATAGGCAAAAGCAAAAGTCAATGTGCTCATGGGAACACCCAAAGCACTGAAAACTCAAATGAAATTCAGATATACCCACAGACAGAGAGGGAGAGAGCGATCGATTGAATGGAAATGAATGAGAGAGAACGAGAGACCGTTACCGAGCGTAGTTTTTAGGCAAGGTCGTATCTAATCTATCAATAATACGTAAGCAAGCATTTATATTTCCTTGGAAAGAATACTAGAGAAATGCCAGAAGAGGGCCAGAGAGACACCTTTACTACGCCATCCATTTGAATTAAATCGCATTGTAAATTGTAGAACAATTCCAATGTCATTGTCGTTCCCATCGTTTTTCTTTAGGGCTTCGTTGTCGATAACCTCATAACGTGTTTTTTATTGCTGATAACAGAAATCGCAAGCGCTTTTAACGTGTTTGCACCATATTTACATTGGTCAATTAACGATTAAAGTCGTATTTATCGCAAATCAGCCACGACGCATTAGAATTTGGCGTCTCGCGAAAGTGGCAAAATCCGTAAATAAATTCGACTCGAGAGATGTACTTGAGTTTCTTATGCATATTCTAAATTAGAAGCTTGCCTCAAGTATGATATATTTTGAGTTACAAGTTTCAGTCATCGAATCAGAGAGGGTCCCATGATGTCATGGCCTTAGACGTGACTCAATTCCTATTCCCATTAGAGCTTGTGTCATGCAGGTCCCAGATGAATACTGCCGACTAGATAAAGTTAATGGTGAGCAAAACAACAATAGGACTGACTGTGAACCATTACTGTAAACGTTTATCTCTCTTCAACACTCCAAGTTACGTATTCCAAGTTTTGATGTTAATTGTTGATGCTAATGTTAAAGCGTACATACTACTACTGTTAGTCACACAGTTGATGTTACGATTACAGCACGTGTCACTGCTAATATTTCAGCTGCTGTTATTACTATTGCTACTGCTTCTGTTACTCCCACTGTTAATGCTGCTGCTTCTGTTAGATCTATTCTTACTGTTACTGATACTGCTGCACTTCGACTGCACATTTACTGCCGCTGTTACTGTCACTGTCAGGGTGATGTTTCTGCAACTGTTAATGCTACTGTGCTGATAGCTGCCACCATTAACACTTCCACACATCTGGTTAACGTTTAATCGGTATTATACGGCAATACCAACACATTTACGACTTTCTCCCGCCTACTCGTTAGCGTTAGCAGCCTGTCAGCGGAAATGAAAGAGCCGTCAATTTGAAGCAGTCGAAATGCGATTTGGCCGCCCCTTAAACGCTTCTAATCAATCGGCCATGGCACGGCCTGTGCTACCGTTAGTTGCCGCGGCGTCTATAGCAAATATCGACAGTATGCCAGTCACGTTTTGGGGCCGCTCAGTCCATTGTCGTAGCCGTATCCATATGCATATCAGCCGGCACGCGAACACTGCGTTCACTGAGCATTCATGTAGTACAAATGTGGGTATCAGTTGTCAAAGCTCACTTAGATTAAATTCGAATTTAAGAATCAATTCGCAAGGCTAAACAACTTGCTATCAAGGCTAACACAACGACTATATAGCAGCCTATACAGATGTTCTTAGATACGATTCAATTTTCATTTATTTTCAAACCTTAATTCAAAAACATTTTATTCAAACTGTTTTTGTAAACAAAACAAAACGAATGAAATGAAATGAATCATGATGAATCAGTATTGAAATGACAAACATTTCCTTCTAAATACTCTATATACAATCGTCGTGTTTGCGGCGATGTCGTGTTGCAATATTTTGCCCATATTATTTTAATTCTCTCTTTGGCTTTTGGCACAGTCATTTAACATTTCTTTTTTATTTGTTCATTGTCTTTTATGTGATTTCAGTAATTTATCAAAACATTGTAAGTCTCTCCCCACAGCTTATTTGGCAGCATGAGGCCATACATTGTGATGCAATCGAAACTGCTGTGCCAATTCAATGTGGTACAGTAGTAACTTTACATGTCGTAAATATCTATTAAATTATAGTACGTGTATTAATCTATATCGATGGACAATGGACAGAACTCAATGTAAAATGTCTTGCAAAGTCTTAATGGAAAATTTGAATAACAACAATTAATCATAGACTAAATTTACGAGTCTTCATTATCTTTAGGCTTTTGTGTATTAGTCAATAAGATGATCTTTAAACTATATAATAATATTTAACGCATAGTGTTTGACAATGCCTTAACGCAAATCATTCGAGTATTTGTTTTCTATGTAAATGATTGTAGCAAGCTACCGTAGACTATTATAAGAGTACTATAGGATTTAACAAATCTATTTTATTATATATGGAAAATCATCTTCAATCTATCCCTCAGTTGAAGACAAGCTCTGTTAACTATAAAATGTCATTGACGAGTTGTTTGCTTTTGGAGGCATTCACTGTAGCATTGTGTGTTGTTGCACAAATGAAGCTATGCCTTGTTACCATTGTTGTTAGTAGGGCATATGGCGTTGACACAAATTCTAAATGAAATATGGATGCGAATAGGCGTGAAAACTGGTAACTGGTAACTGCAAATGGTAACTGGCAAATGGTAACTGGCAAATGGTAAGCGAAGCTGTCGAATGCGACGAGTTGTCTCGTCTCGTCTGGCCTTTGGCATAAAGTAGGCGCATTTATTAATTAATCAATTGAAAATGTTACGCGCACAAATGCAAATTGGCAACTCGCGGAGCTCTGAGATATGACAAAATTGAAATCGACTGGCAGTATTTAAGCCAGCGGCAAGTTGCAGTAATTGGAGACTCTTGTTGTTGTTTCGGTTTAAGCAGCGACTGTGTGAGCGGATACTTGACACATGTACGATGCGTATACTTGTTATTGTTTGCTGGTGTTTGTGTTGCCAACTTTTATATACATTTTTGTTTTCAACCTTTTGTTCAGTTAACCATGCTTTGAGGCTTTGGCTTTTGCTTCGGCTTCGGCTTGTTGGCTCCGGCTGCGGCCAACTTGTCTTGTCTTGGCTTGGCTTGACTGGTGGAAGGAAGGTCAAGTGAGCCATATTGCGCCTTGCCCCTTGCCTACCACGCCCTCTCTCTTGCTCTCTCGCGTCATCATCCATTCCCAGTTGGCATTGGCGTGTGGGCAGCTTATCCGCTTTACAAGTGCTTAATTCACTTACGTAGAATATAAATAGAGAACACTGGCAACAACAACTTAAAATTGCGCAATTCGCACTGCGTTGGCTGCCCCCGAATCGCTGTCGAACCGGCTGCAACATGCAACGTGCAACAGCAACATGGCTCATTCAATGCGACTGCGAATGCAAATGCCATCGACTGTCCATACTCTGACTGATACTGATGGCCTTCAAGCCGTTTGGCTTCTCTAATCAGTTTCTTTGCGCGAATTCTATTGCCAATTATTACACAAACATTCTATATTTATATGGCGACTCAATAGGTTCGATATGTTTTATAATTCAATCATTTCGATCTCGCAGCGCGTCAGTGGGAAGTGAGAAGCGAGAGGCGACTATCAGCCACGATAAGAGGCTACTACAACAGCACGCTGGCAGGCAATAATCTCTATGGAAGTTGGCTTCAATCAAGCAGCAAACGTGGCGATGACATGAAGCTTATCAGCTACGAGCCAACTGAGAGCAACTCAAAGCCTTTCAGCACTCAAACCAAATGCTGCGAGACGCACGAAACTGATTACACAATTTCCCCACTGCTGTTGTTGTCGATGTTGTTGATGTTGTTGACGTTGTTGCTGTTGCTGCCACTTCAATTAGAGCTTTCTAAGTCTGACCGCTGTCTATCAACTTCAATTGGACTTCGTCGTCGTCTGCGTTTTCTTTTACTGTTTCTGCTTGCCTCCCATTTCCGGGGGAATGATACAACAAAACCGAAACATTGACTTCCATTTACTCTGATTCTTTGCGTGACACGAGTTTAAGACTCTTTCACAGTGAAAGTAATAAAAATATGTTATCAAGCGATATAAGTAAAAGTATTCTAAATACAATATTATCATATTTTCTTATATTAGTAATGCTCTATGATGCATTGTAGTAGATAACTATAATATTTTATGTTGGTACAGCTTGATACATAAATTGAACGATTGTCAATATTAATTTGCTTTCGTTTATTTTAGTATTATACAAAATTGAATAGAAAATTCAAAATAATCGCTCATTTGTTAGCGGCTAAATCACGCTTCCATCTCTAATTCTTCGGTAAGCATTTCGGATTACTTTGTCAAGTGTTAACCAGCAATCGATTGATAAACCTTTGACATTCTGCGTACAACTGTTTGTCGGCTTCTGTGTGCACCCCTCTCACTCTCACTCTCGCTCACTCTCACTTCGTCTGTGAGGCTGTCTCACTCTCGCTTATATAAGACCCGCATTGTTCTCATTGAACCATTAAATTCGGTGTTCAATGAACAGCTTAATTGTTTGATAATATCTGACCCAGATAAGTGTTTAGTTGGCGTTTGTACTAAACCTACATTGCTCTCAATGGGCCCTCAGCTTAGCATAGAACTGCCTGTCGAAATTCTAATGAAATAGAATAGAGCAGACATTCCTTGAATACGTTGAAAATAATCTGAATTTCGAATTTGAAAAACTAATCGCATTTTGGCACAATTTGTTTATGGCTTTCTATCGATGTTTTATGGGCGGAATGCGGCGCGAAAATATGTTAAGCATTTCGTTCGTAGTTGAATAAATAAATGAAAATATTACCTGTTCAAATAAAATTCACCGAAAATAGATGCAGATGTTTTCGGGCTAGCTCGATTGTTTACAGTGAGTGTTGTAAACATGCGACCCCAGTTAGAAGTTGTACAAATACATACACTTGTATATACTTAGAGTTTCACTTGTGATGATGCTATCGCAGAAATCAATAACAACACAATTATGCACTTCACTTAATGGCCAACAATTTTCTGGATATTTCTGATAATACTCGACCGCGTGTTGTTGCCTTAGCCGAATTCAACGCACTGTATAGTACTGTGTATTTAATTTTAGCCGAAATGACGAAACGATATTACAAATATCGATTTAGTAATTGTTGGAACGAACCGACTGCAATTGTTGGCGCTTTGGCTACTATTGCGTTTGTTGATGTTTCACTCGAAACAAAGTCAGAGTTATTGTAGTTATGACTACTGCGGCAATTAGTACGACACGCGCCAGGTACTACGAATTGTTCACCTGCACAGGTGGAGCAGAGAGCACAGAATGAATTAGTGAATAGGTAAAAACGAATGCGCGAATGCGAACGAAGGCAGCGCCGAAGTTAAAATCGAAATAGCCAGACAACAGAAATACTCAGACACAAATTGAAATCGAAACGTATTGAAACCGAAGCGAACAAAAAGCCGAACGACCCTCGGATCGGATCGGCAATGTTTGGCTTATTAGCGGCTAACTGATTAGCTCTTGCTTTTGCTCCACACACTACAAACCAACCACTTCCATTACGTGCGTGGTTAACAGCGAACTGTTAAGACTTAACAGCGCCTATTCCCTTACACACACACATATGCATACATATGTACAGATATGATTATGTGAGAGCTGGCTTTGTTGTGTTATTGTTTTGTTGTTGTTTCAGTGCGCTGGCAACAACAAAGGGCCTCGCATAGAATTGCTAATACTTAGAATCTCACAATAAATCGCATCAGCATAGAAAGTTGTTGTACCATCAGTAATTACATAAACATTATGCAAACACTACTAGAAACAATATTTTATGTTTCCATTGCTGAACAAATATTACGAGCAGTTCACGTGATAAGTTCTGTTTGGCTGTCGCTTCTATAATTGATAATGCCCAAGCATGATTTTCAATTTCACGACTCGAAGCGATGACAAAAGCAAAGCAGATCAAATTTATACGCTCATTTACCAGTTGAATTGAGTAAAAAGAGTTTTTAAGAAATCATTTCTTAATTTTCTATACCCGGAGTTGAGTAGAGAAATTTTATTTAATTTCACAATAGCAAAACAAATGTAATTAAAAGGTCATACAAATACATGTGCATTTGTATTTATAGTCAAATACATATGGATGATGTACGCAGTGTACAGTAGACTGTGGTGGGGCTTTGTCTGCAGATTTATGTGACAGACAGCCGGACAGACCGACTGACGACTGATGCGGTTGCAACAAAACGAAATTCACAGCCCCAGCTAATTATGCACATACAAACACACACACACATGGTCCCCATACTTGTGAAGGAGTTAACTAACTAAACTAATGCTCTCCCTGGTGATGGGAGCAATAATCATGGGCGAGGCATTAACTAGAGGCAGCGCCAAGTGTCTCTCATCCAGCAGCTACCCTTCCATTAAAGTGTATAAACAATTGCTGCGCATTGTGGCAATTGTTTGTTTGTCGTTCGGGAAAGTCGTGGACTGTTTTTGCACACATGTTGTCTGCACACACACACACACACACACACACATCTTGAATGTATGTACATATGCTTACATAAGCACCTTTGAACTTGCACATAATCGCAGCGACTAAACAATGCTGAGACTTACCCATATTCGCAGAACTGTTAGCATCTTCTGTGGCCACCGGACTAGCAATGGGTGTGGATGTGGTTGGTCCGTGATAGCCATGGGATCGACTATTGCCCTCCGGCAATGATAAGGGACCCGATGGTCCGCAGAGATCCAGCTCAAGTGGGGGCGAGTTTTCCCGCACACACGACATCAGTCCGGAAGACATGCTGTAAAGCAAACAAGCAATAATGTATTAGATTTCATGTAAACTTATCAATTTCTTTCATTTATACCCAACTGATGTGCCTAGTAGATCAATATTCTAATTTTATCATTTTTCTCATTCCCAAAACATGTATGTAGAAATGTACATACTGTTTAGAAATCTGTTCATTCGCTGCAATATAAGTTGCTAATTATAGTATAAGTAAGCTGCAGAAAAATTAATTCAATTCTTTCTAATTAAAGTTAAAAAAAAAAATGTAATTTATACCGAGTTTTAATTGTTTAAGCTGTTCATTTACCAAACAGCCTCGAAGTATGCTACACTTTCTTACGCACAATTAAATCGCCGACAAAGAAGAAGCGTGTGTGTGAGAAAGAGGCGGCGAACACTTGATTGCTGCTAAGTGCTGTCGCTCTGCCTGAAGTGAACAGCAAATGGACAGAAACATTGCATACTTTGCAGCGTCAAGTACAAATTACAAACTGTTTACGGAGTGGCCCATTAGCAACACCATTAGCAGCCTGATGATCATTGAGTGTTACGAGCAGCATAACTAACCGCAAAAGCTACGCATGCTGCATGCTGCATGCTGCAAGCTGCCACCGTGTTGCACTCTCATGTAGTCACATATCGCAACGTGAAAATCTTACAAATTAACTTTGGCTTTCATTTGCATTTAACCGATGCTGAGGGTACCTGGCTAAGTGTGCGTGTGTGTGTGTGTGTAGATACATTGTACTTGCAAACAGACAAACATTGAAAAGTTAAGACCCCGTGAAACGCAACAACAAAACTTTAATTATATATACTACACACTAGTGTGGCCATAGCCATAGCTATAGCTATGGCAAATAAGATTTGCATAGCCGACGTCAATGTTTGGCTACGAGCATTACTTAGTAAGTATCTGTATCTGTTGCTTACACACGGTAATTGCACCTGCTCATTACTCAAATTTGCCAACATAATTATGATGTGCCGGGGCAAACAATGTAGACAACAATAAGCAAAGCCACAATTCAGCTCAGACATTAGACATTAGACAGCAAGACAATGGGCTCTGGGCCAGAAGGAAGTTACCCTCCCCAAAAATAATCTGTGACTCGACTTCCATCTTGCCTTACACTTTGTCGCCTTGGCAGTAAACAAAAAAAAGCGAGAGAGAAAAAAACACTATTGCACTTAACAAAAACAAAACGTTCTCAAGGCAGAGCGGCAAACACTTGTTGCCATCGCATTGCTAGAAACAAGTAATAACAACAAGAAAAAAGTTAATCTCAATGACAGCAGACAACAGCTGTTTCTGTTGCTGCTGTTGTTGCTGCAAAAGAGCCAAAGAGCAAACTAACGTCATTGCAAAATGGCATAATGCGCAGAAAACGCTTGAATTGAAAAGGAAAGTGCCCCTGACCGGAAAGCAGATAGAAAAGCCAGCTGAGCTGAGCTGAAATGAATGAAAAGTGCATGCTCATTGCACGTTTTGCACAATGATTCAGGCCCAGACCTCAAAGGCCTTAGTTAGTTAGTTGCTCATGGTGCCAGTGCCCTATGTAAACTGTTGACCGTTTTTTCGGTTTCAGTTTTATGTTGTTGTATTTTTTATTCGCATTCACGTTTTGTGGCCATTAATTTTAATGACTTACAACTTCACCGCCTGTTTCTCGGTCACATTTTTCGCCTCATTGCAAATATCAAACATGAAGTGCTCAAAATAAGGGCAGCAATTTGCACTGCAGTATTAAGCCAGGCTGCAATAAACACTACAACAATATTGTGCTTACTAATTGCGCAAATAAAGTGCACAATTCTTTTTAAAAACGCCAGATTTGCATTTCTATAACTTGAGTAATTTGAGTACTTATAATTTTAACAAGTGAATAAATTACATTCTTTATTAAAAGCCTATGCAGCTAGCAAAAATCGAATTGACTACTAACACATAGATGGCGCTAATGGCAGCATCATTGTTTTGGTTATTTTTTGAATTTCTTAAGACCGTAAGAATATAGCTGAGAATACTTGCAAATGTCAAAGATGCCTTCTATATCGACCATTTGTGCATTTGTGAAAAGAGGAAACAATTATTTCGGAATTTTAATTGTTAACAAATGTTCATAATGCAAATAAGAAACTCGGAAATGAGATCACTTTCATTGCCCGAGTGAATACAAATTTGAATTTAAATTAAAGCGCACAATGCATTATAAAATGTTATAAATTAAATACAACTTTTTAATTCAATTCTAATTTAAGCAAACAATGCATATTTGTTGTATAATATAACAGAATTGCTTAGTCACAAGTATTGAAAATGAATTTATTGGCATGACCCGCGCTGTAAGCAAGAATGTAGTACATATAAGTAGCTGACTAGGAACATTGTTTAATTTATTGGAATTCCCTGTGCTGGGCTGTGCTGTGTCTCTGTGGATACTTGAGGGAATTTGCGCTGCTGCGTATTAATAAACACATTTGATGAAACAATGGCAAAAATCAATAAACAAACAACAAATTGAAAAGGTTGGCGAAAAAGGGCAAAATGCTGATAAAGTGTCGCCGCAGCGATGACGAAGCGACAGCGACGGCGACGGCGACTGAGGCAGAGCCGACAGCCTCTGCTTCTGCTTTTGCTGATTCAGAGATTCTCGGCCCCTAAACTGGTGCTGAGACAGATGCCGATGCCGATGCCGATGTCGATGCTGCTGATGATTTGGTTGTTTATTTTCGAATGACTGCGTCACTTGGGCCGCAGTTGGGACCCAAGTTCATATGGTGTATGTTATATATGGTGTATAAATGATAAAAAGAACCTACCCTGCATCGGTCTGCCGTTCCCAGACGTCGCTCAACTTTGTGGGGGATCGTTGTCGCGTGTGCGCCATTTCATTAATATACTACTACTAAATGCATATGTATGTACATACATAAATGTATATTCAAGTATATACATTAAATGCATATGATTTTAATTTTCTGCTTTGCACTTGGGCATTCAGTCACTGCCACACCAAACACCAACCGACCAACCGACCAAGCGTCTGACTGACGGACCGACGAAGCGCCGCGAGGCTACAACTTGTGGCTGCCCACGAAATGCGCGACTAAGCGACTAAAATGCGTTTTCTCGTTCTGAAAACGGACTCCAAATTCACAGCTTCAGCATTGCGCATACACACACACACACACACATGCATACATACAATGTATGTTGCGAAACTCACACGTACACGGAGCTATACACTTGGGATGACACAAGCGAAGCGCAAAAAGCTGTAGCAACATTTTATGTGTGCCCAAGGTCAAGGAGTGCGACCAAAAGCCGCTCTCGCGTGGGCGTGAGAGCGAACAGCAGCTGAGCAGCTGCAGCATCAGCGCAGTTCCCCATAGCAACATGCACCCAGCAACATGTTGCAGCGCAAGCAGAGCCAACCACCAGCAAACAAAAACAACAAAGCTCTCGACATGTTTGAATTACAAACGGAAGCATTAAATGCAAAATAATACTAATTACAAGCAACATTGCTTAAGAGTTTGAGTTTTACATGAATGTTGACTGATTGTGTTGCCAAGGTCCAAAGCGCTCACTCTCACTCTCATTCAAATCTCTGGCAATTTGCAATGCGAACTGCGCAGTCGTCATCGTCGTCGTCGTCGTCGTCGTCGTTGTCGTGGGTACAAAATGTTAAGACATACACATACTGACCTAGTCAACGAAGAAGGCAAGAACTCTGTCACCGTTGACCCATCAAATACCCAAATAAGGCAATTGTCTTGCGGGTGTGTACTGTGCTCTCTACTCTCTAATATTCCCTTTAACGTTACCCCACTGTACCGCATGCGAGTATTCTTACTCGTGCTCTCAGCGTCGATAACAGCGCCGATTTCTCCAGGGTAATGCACTGATAACCAGACAAAGGAAAACGCCATTCAAGATATAACGTAAATTACTGTTCACTTCCCATTAACATTTAAGGAAAACAAACATTTAATAGTCGTTCGTATACGAGCAGCTCATATAATATTTGAATACAAATATTACGATTTGTATATACGTTAGTGGAATAATCTTTATCTGGCTGTCATGCTTAGCTCAGCTTGAGCTCTTTGTTTCCTCATTCGCTATTCAAATAACTAACTAGATCAGCCTTTGTTAAACAAATATCAGCCACAGATTGACAGCTTGTGTTTAACTGTCGAGCTTCGTTTGTGTTTTACCAAAGACTATTTAAATAAATAACCCCATAAAATTCGTATTTCACCGTATATAATATTTAAATAATTAATCAATATTATGCATTTTATAACTACCTGATTTTGAATGATTTTTGTTTCTCCAGGAAATGAAGTAGCCTCAATGCCTTTTATGATGCCAATAATTAGTCATCCGTTGCGCGATTACATTGTTCTGAAATGGAAGAAAGATCATAGATTATATTAATTATGCAATTAAAGAAGCGATCAAGGTTTACTTTGAAAATATAATCATAGCAATGCATTTCATTTTTATTATCAAACATATACTTTGCAACGAAGGTGGTTTAAGTATTTTTTAATTGATGAGTATTCGATTGAGGGAAGCAGTACTTAAAATTCCTTAAGTGAAGGACGAGTCGATTGCATTACGTAAGGTTTAAAGCTGAGGCAGGAAGTCGCGTTTCCGTAGAGTCATGTCCTGTCTTGAAGCACGTGCAAAGGCAGCCAAGCCCACAACCAAATACTTGGCATTGCTTTTTGGGGTTAGGCTGACTGTATGCGTCTACAGCCAGACCACCGCTGGCATTCGCATTTGCATATCCTCATCCATATGGCCATATCATATACAATATAAGCTTCTATTGAAAGGCAGCGCCATTATTTGGTGGACGTGCGTGTTGCTAACTGATTTGCATAAGAATGGCTCGAAGGAAATGTCAATAGCTGTTCGTGTAAGGTCACCACCCTGACCTAATCCTTTTGCCATCCACACTCGACGTCAACGACTATTTAAGCTGAATAGCATTTGGCTTAGACTCGGATTCATTCGAATTGACCCGATTTCTAATGCAACTCAACTGCAGCTGACAGTTGGCAGAGTAAGAGTGTAAGAGTTTGTTTTTAAAGATATGCAAATTGCGATCATTGACAGTGGCCCAATGGAATAGAACGAGTCGAAAACTTTCACTCTGCTGCCCACACAACACTACTAACTTACTATACTACCGAGTGTTGGAGGTTTCGCTAGGTCTGTGCGGAGGGATGTCGGGTTATCTAATTGGTTGGTCGAATCCGGTGAAGATTAATTGCAATACCAAACGATTTCTTTCTTAAAAACATATTCGTAGATAAACAGCCGACGAGACGGCGATCACCAACAATGGCCAACAATGCTGATGAAAAGTAAAAGTTTGTTTTAAGCGGTCGAACAATGCGTCTAAATGAATTCATGAATAATTTGTGAGTGATTTGAGAGTGCCGTACCACAGGCAAGCTTGCTTTGAGTTCTAAACAAGTTTATTGTATTTTTCGTTTTTTTTTTTTTTTTTTTTTGGCGCTTTATCGGCTACTTTTGTTTGTTATTAATTTTATGTGGCACAACTGTTGTTTTGTTTTTTCTTTATTTGGTTATTTATTGTAAAGCTTTGTGTCTATTAAATTAACAAAATTTCGTTTTCTCTGACATTTTTTGGGGGTTCAACAGCTGTCCAAACACAGCGTAGATTATGCAGAACCCCAAATCGATTAATCAACTCTGTAACAGGATATATGTTACAGTAAAGAGTGATATCCTTAGGTATATGTATAGATAGATGTAGATAAATGTTAGCGCACAGATGGCTTGTAATCTGAAACTCCAATGCCATAACCCACAAGTGGAATACTACAAGGTACCGCCGCCGTAGCCGCTTCAACTAAGTATTTACATACTCTCGCATGTATTTGGAAAAGTAAAACTGAAAACAGACAACTGACAACTGAAAACTGAAAACCGAAAACCACGAGACCACAACGAGCAAACACAATCACGAAAGAGGCAACTAATGTGTCGCCCCTTTGGGTAAAACTACTCAGACAACAAACTGGCAACCGAGTGGCAGGCAGCAGGGCAACACAACATCTTATGAGCAGCAACTTTACAATGTGCACCATAAAACAAAACTCGCACAAAGCATTTTAACTTACTCTGCATGCTGCGGTTATTTAATATGTGCGTAAATCTTGGCTAATGCCAAACTTGTTGTAATATGCAAATTATGTTCGTATGTTACAACCAAATGCTTGTAGGTGTATCTCAAACATAATTACACACATCAAACAGCTCAAGCTTCAAAGTTGCATCCAAATTATATAAAGATTCAAAATGAATCACATTTTATGGCTAGATCGTAAAATGCGAGTGACTAAGCGTTAAGTGTCATTGAAGTTGCCATTTCAAATATATGAATTAAACCACACAAATACAAAGTCTAATATAGCCATAGTGCGAAATTTCAACAATCGGAATGATTAGTACCAGCTGGCATATCCGTGATCTGTTCTCTATTCAAATTCATGTTTTAATTGATGTTTTAAACTATTAAAAAATCGGCGACAAGTTTAAATTTAACGCTGACGACATATGCTCGATATCACCTAACAGAACCCACATCACTTTTATGTTATGTTAATCAACAGGATAATGTTAGCTAGAGCGTTGGAATAAACTCTGCTAAAGCAGATCGCATGCTGTTAAGTTACAGCGCTGTTAAGGGATATGTAATGTTATCGTGTGCAAGTAACAACTTTATACCTGCCTGCTAATTAACAGCGCTCTACTTAGTTCTATAATTACTTCTTCGATACTTGTGAAACTTTAGGAAATTAACTGATTGAAGTGCTACAACATTACAACGCACTATTTTCGAATAAAGAAAACGTATTTTAAATTTGTGGAAATTGGAACAGTTAGTATTGTACTTTACAAGTGGATCGTTGATCCGATGCCTTTTGAATCGAAAGTCGTTTACGACAGTCACAGCCGAGACATCTACATACGTGAGCGCGCGCGCTGCCAGAGGCATAAAATTAACATTTTCTTGTACGAGTCTATCTATATCTGAATGTGTGTAAATGTGTGTGTCTTTCTCTTCTGATTTTCATAAGTAAAAATAAGACCGAATGGCCAAATACAATCGTATCGGAACAGAGCTGAGAAGTCGAGTCGCTTGATGATGTTTCTTGCCTTTTTGCTTTCCCTCTCGCACTCCACTCAGACTCGCGACGACGACGACGACGGCGACGCTTCAACAACCTCCGCATGGTCGATGTCGATTCTACAGGGGGGGTCGCCGGGATCGGCATAAATAGAAATTGTTCGACTTCGATAAAACAGCGTCGCGGTTCCAGCAATTACAATGCCAAAGATCAGTGTACTGATTCCGCATTTTTTTCCAACTCAACTTATTTCATTTATTCTCTTTCTCGCATCCACATTCACTTGCCCCTCCTCTGGCTCTGGAAGCTTGTCGAGCGACTACTTCAAATGCTGCGTTAATTTATATTCCTCTCATTCAAAGCCCTTTATGTGTTTACACAACATTTATTGTTATAGTAAGTCTGATAATGTGCACAGACTCTTCCTCTGATTGTTGACCACAGATAGGTCTCTGCTTTGTCGGAGTTCTTTAGATGTGAAACAAGCGGGAAATACAGAAGAATTCAGAAAACACACCCAACGATATAAAGATACGCATATTAAATAGAATTTATGTTTTTTTCCACAGCAGAGTCGTAAAAATATTTAGCAAAATCGTTAAAGAATTAATGGTATCCATAATTCGAGTAACTGCCTCAAACGTCATTGTAATGTGATACGAGTATGTGCGAATATTTAAAAAATTACATTGCTTTAATGCCACAAATCTTTCGACATTGCTACTCGTTTTATTGATGCGTCAGCGAATTTCTGCGTAGACCAAGGACGTCGACGGCATTGCGATCGACAACTGTTTGCATTACAACAATTTCAACAGCGTGCAAAAAGGCAACTTATGGGCACAACCCTAACAATAGACAAGGTTGTACTCTACAGCTGTGATACACCCTGGAAAACTATAGAGTATTTAGATTGCGGCATTGTCTGTTAGACCATTGCAAAGCTTTCAATAAAAGAATTTTTTTGAAAACTTTTAGAATAGAGAATTAAATAAATATAAAATAATTTGCAGAAAGAAATTTGATTTAAAATAATATCGAATTATTTATCAATATGAAAATACTTTAAGTTCTTATAAAGGTTATAACAGGGTATAAAAAAGTATCCAGAGCACTTCACCCAGTATTGGAACATAAAACAAAAGTAGAAAAAGGCATTACACAAAAAGCGCAACGCTTGAGTAATTTGCGAACATGCGATCGCGAATTAAATGCTGATAATCAAATACGAATACCAACGTGAATGTGAATGCGAATGTGAATACTAGTTGATTTTGCAAATGCTGTTCATTTGATTCAACGGGAAAACAGTAGTGAGGCCAATAATCAATCAGCGTCAATAGTCAAATGCGACAGCAACTAATTGTGATCACGGATTAATCAGTGATCGCAATTAAATCTCGCGCTCCCAGAAATCGATCCCGACCCCTAACCACACGCTTTTGGGTGTGTCGTCGGTTCCAAGTGGCATAGCATTAAATAGCATGGTTAGAACATTGATTATCCCTCAAGCGAAGTATAAAACCGATGCGATTGTGGGCGAGAAGAGCAAATTCATCTGGCTAAAATGAGCGTAATTGCGTTGCCCCAAAAAAAAAACAAAAGAAGTAACGCTAATAAAGCAAAAATGTTAAAAGAAAGCCATAAAGACGAGCACAAAACATGGTAAACATGGGCAACATTAGCGCCAAATCGTTTTACCAACGTCTTGTCAGCTATGAAAGGTGAAATTATCCGCAATGAAAATGAGTCTAAACTCCGTCATGTAACAAAGAGCCGGACATTGATGGGCCTGGCTCTGACTCTTGAGTCTCGAGTCTGGGCTGGGACTGAAACAGAGGCTGGGGTCTTGGTCTGAAGTGGTGCAAAGATTATCGGGCTAATGCTTCATAGAGGGGAACATTGAAGCAGTTTGACCCAATTAACAGCGTTACTTGGCGAAAAGCCAGCCATGTGAAGCCGCAAGCCAAACTCGCATTTGGGTCAAATTGACAGCAAATCTATATAATAGCCATAACGTATAGCTGATGTTTTTGATTACTGAAAACTTTATTAATTATATACAGCACGCAGCCCACTCAAAGTGCATACATATGAGTGGATTTTTGGTATGCAAAAATCGTCGGGATAGTCCACAAGAAACCTGTTGCTTCCCCGCATTGTTTTTTGCTGTCAATTGCAAATTGAATTACAACTTGTGTTCGTTCTTGTTACTTTTTCTTTTATTCTCGCACTCTCTCTGTCTGTCTCTCTTTGTTGTTATTTAATATGCATAGCATGAACAATTGGACACCGTCCCCGAACCCCCCTCTGCAGTCCAAACCATCGGCCCAGGGCTTGTCTTGTCCCTCTGGTGTGTGTGGAAGTGCTTTTATTGCCATTGTCGTCGCGTCATCTGTCTTCTGTTTTTTCCACCATTGAAGGTCTTTTATACCTCATCGTCATCGTCGTCATGGGGTTGGAGGAGGAACCTGCAATTGGTATTAACAATTTGTATGTGTGTCAATGTGGCAATTGATTCCGATTGCGTGTGCATGCAACTCGATCAAATTGTGAATCAATTCATAGCCACGTTATCGCTCAGCATTTCTAATTCGATTCTAAATGAGAACGAGCGTAACTCATATGTTGTACTTTTGCACCAAACATTTTCATTATTATTTCGCTCTGCATCTTTGAAGTGATTAACGGTTGCGTTACAATTGGGATTTAGTGCGAGACTGTGGTTCGCCTTGCTGCTGCAGCTATCACTCCATTACCACCACCCATCACCACCATCACCACCATCGGCATCTCGTCGAGCTCTAAACGAGCACATACTTATGAACATCTTGGGATGCCTTTCCAATTATTTGCACTGTTTGAATTTTGCGCCACATTGTGGATGCAGTCAGCGTGTGTGTGTGTGTGTGCGAAAAAAATAATAAAATAATATAATGTCTGGTCTTTGGACTTGGTTGACTTGTTAGCAGCAGTAATTTGGCAGTAAAGCGCAGCGCAGCGCTGCGGCCAATGGCAACACATCTTTGAAAGAAAAACTGAAAACTGAAATTTGTTTCAAATTTGAAAACTCACTTCAGCATGGCGAATGCCTTAGTCACGCTACCTGCCGCCGCAACAACAACAACAACGAGTACTCATACTCGTACTCATACTCATACTCATACTTACACTCGTGCATGCAACAGACACTTCAACACATAAATAGGTATATTTATATTTAGGTTTGTAGTTTCCACACCAACGCCAAAGAATTTGTACTAGCAACGAAAAATTATCTACACCACTAACCGAAAGCACTTACAAAATGATTATGCCCGCTTAAGATTTTGATGCAGACTGCAATCTATATTAAATTATTGTATAAATACACAATTGTTCTACTTGCTGCCTTACAATTTCCTTTGCAAATATGTGAACTAAGTGCAGCGCTATTGCAAGGTTAACATGTTGACGACATGTAATATGAGAACTGGCATAAATGGGCACTGGGAACTGGGAACTGGGAACTGGGAGTGGCCGAGGACTTGGCCTGATCAAGTGTCTGTCACATGAGGGATGTTTGCTCGGCTAGCATGCAGGTTCCTAAGTGCATTTTACTGTGCATATCTCACGGATATGTGCACATTAGCTGACTCACCGCAGACCCAGCTCAGTTTGCCACGATGCGGGACATCTGAACAAACAGAAACAGTTCATGACGAACCCCAAAACACTCCCTAGCAACACACGGTTTAAAAATGCACTACAAATTGCAATGCTGAATTTCAACGACATCTTTATTGCCATCGTGGATCATAAATGTTTCACAATATATTTAAATTCCTGCGTATACTTGTTTCTCTTAAAAGGATCGTTTTAATAGAACGCATACAAATACTTACGAAATATATACATATTAAATAAAATATAAATATTTAACGTAATTGAAAAGGACTTAATCACGGGAATGTAGGAATTATTTAATTCCTCTTCATTTTATACCTTTTTTATTTATTTGATCCAATGCATTTTTTTGGCTTCAAAATGCATAAATATTATTGTTTTGTGAATAAAGTTGCATTGAAAGCAGACTCTATTCTCAAGAACTCGTATTATAAATATATTTTGTATGCATGTATATATTGTCATTTAATTTTACTCTTATATGTACACACAATGTGAATAAAATACAACAAAAAACTTAGACTGAATAAGTATTGGTATAAATATATGAAGCTCATCATCAATTTTCTACACAAACTAGAGAAGAGTATACAAAATCCACATGAATTGAGGCAAAAACGAGCTCAATGCAATGCTCAGCGGATGAAGAGGTACTTGAAAAAGTGTACTCATTTCCTGTTTCCCCTGAGTGCCATTCTTTAGGCTGGCATTTCAGTTTTTTACTCGCAAAAACTCTTCTCAGTTCGAACTGCTCTCGGCGATTAGTTTCGTTTTTGTTTTTTGCCAACCCTTTAAGAGGTGGCTAGTTTCTAATTTGCCATTGGCCATTAATGATCAGTTAAAACGAACCGACAGCTTTGGTATGTCTTCGGTTATGCAAAAACCAATATCGCCACATGGAAATGATCTCCAAATGGAGATTCGCTGAGCTTTCATAGCGGCATGGGCAGCAGCATAAAGAAATTTCCAAATTTATGTACAGTTAAATTGTGGCTTGTTTTTTGCTTTGTCTTTGGGGCAGAAAAGTTGTTGTTTGTCGATTGATTCATATCAATCAATTAAACATGCATTTCAATAGGCAGACCGTTAGCACTTTCTGATTACGTTTTTATCGTTAATTAATAAACAAAAGTTTGCAAAATGTCAGTGGTGTGTGGTAATCGACCACAACATATAATGAGCCAGACTTTAAGGCTTAGAAATATGACAAATTATTCGGAAAAAGAAGAAGTATACTTATTTTATTTTAATTTAAAAGTTGCTATTTTTTATGTTATTTAAAAATGAAATGTATACCAAGTTTGTTTTTATATTTCATAATAATTGATTCTGTTTTTTTGTATGATTATTGAAAAACGAACTTGTCATAATAATTAATTACCACTTGCTAATAAGAAAATTAAATATTAACTGGGAGTATTTCGATTTAATTTTCATTTCATTTTTAAATTCACCATTTTTAAAGGTAAAAATAATATTTATAATAAATTTGTTTTCATATTGCATATTGATTTAGTTCTGCCTTTTTTTATGGTTATTGAAAAACGAAAATGTCACAATATTCAATTAGCTAACTAATATGAACATTAACTATAAACTATATTATTTGCAATGGCATTTAACAATTTATTCACTAAAATTAAATAAATAGTCTTTTCCATAAAAAGAAAAGTACTCATATAAAAGACAGTGCAACTCACCTATTCGAATATGTTAATCCCAGTTTAATAGTCGTCAACTAACGAAGTAACATATAAATTGGTTCGAGTCGTTATTGGTAATGCTGATGTTGTTATTGTTGTCGATCTGGTCTCGGCCTGAACTTGTTATTGTTGTCTTAATCTCATGTTTTGCGTAGGCGTAGTAGATGGTTTAAACAAAGCTGGTAAGACGTGCAGTACTTTGCTGGGAGATCCATTGGATTATAGCCAAAAAAAACACAGCCACGACAACAACAGCAACGATCGTAAAAACAAAAAATCAACACGCGATTAGTTTAAACTAAGGAAAAGAGAAACAGCCAAAGGGTATCCGTCGTCTACATACAAACTAATATAGATTTACAAGCTGTATACAGATACAAACACACACAAATGCAGATCCAGATAGAGCGGCAGCGGGAGCAAAACCTCCAAACACAAACGAAAATAATGCGAAATAAAACATGCACACACAGAGAGACACCAACAAGAATATGTATCTTAAAACTGGTTTAAGATTTGTTGGGGATTGAAGTTGGTAACTTCGATGCTTCTGCTCAGCCAGTTCAGACTCGAGACCTGCGCTTGTGACGGTCTCTGTGTGCGTGTGTGTGTTAGTAAGGTGCACACACACACATTCAGCTATAGGCGCATTCATACATTCATGTACATACATATTATAGATGCATGTGTATGCGAACAAACATTCAAGTTTACATATGTATGTGCATTACAAACTGGGAACGTTTGTACTTTCCAATAATGCTAATAGCTATTCTATTCCCCCGTTTTGTTTGCCCAGCTTTTATCGAAACGCGGATATAACTTGCATTGCCTCACGTTTGATTCTTTTTCAACACTGATTATTATTTACACAAACAACTGTTGCTTCTGGGTGCACTAGAAACGTGGGCAATTTACATTTGTATTCTGTAACAGTGTGAACAAAATTCTTAAACACATTGACAACTTCCTTGTGGTCCACACTTGACTCAAACTCGATATACTCATAATTGATATGCATATTTAAACGAGTTTCATTTATTTTTTTATTACCGGCATGCAGAAATTGTTTACTTGTTTACTTTAAATAAAAACAAACACAGGCTTGAATACGCAGTTAATTTCGCGAACTATGCACAATTTGTTGAAATTATAATATTAAAAACATCGTGGCTGCAATTTACATTTTTAGCTGCAACAGCTTGGCTTAGCGCACCACCTTTATTCTTTGGAAATCATTTTCAAAGTCGCGATACGAAGAATCCGACACAAAACAACCGACCCGACCGCTCCAATAACAAAATTTACAATAACAAAAAAATCTGTCCACAGTGCTGCTGTCAGTGATTTAACAGAAAACTGTTGCGGGCTTGCGCTGTATATTCACAGAATCAGTTGCTGGTTATCGATAAACGGCAAGCCCGTGCAGTGTCCGTTACATTTTTGACTGTGGAGTTGTTGAAAATAGTTTCAACCAAATAACTCTTGTACCGCAATGATGATAATTATAGAACTAAATATCATCTTGGTCACTGATAAACCGAAGTAAAACTTCTATTCCAATTACGTTTAGTTATATTAACAGAGGGAATGAAAGTACTTCATTTTTACATGTTTCTGTTAACTACCAGACTGCTCTAAGTGACCGTAGGAACAGTGATATCACCCAAGCTGAATCACTGTCAACTTGTTGCATGCTGTGGATGGTATTTGTCTGTACATTATGTACACTTTTATCTCAACTTTTTTCTTGTACTTTCACAGTCTTATCAGTCAAATGTTTATGATAGCAGAAAGCTTCAACACTTTTGGTTCAGAATACAAGTCTTCGGAATACTCTCACACTTTATCTTTATTTTGGTGAAATAATATAAAATGTTATTACAGATCACTGCTGCTTAAGATATGCCAGATAACTAGTATTTAAAGATCGTCAGCTCTTATTGTGTACTTGGCATTAGTCAGTTTCGCACCGCAATGAATTCACGCAAACTTTCAACGCATGTGCTGGAGACCTCAACTGGAAAGGCTGCACCGAATATCAAAGTGACAGTTTATCGCCTGGACGAACTTCAAGAATGGAGAGCGATTCGTCCATCCCAGACGAATGCTGATGGACGATGCCTTGTACTGGACCAAGGAGAGTTTCCCAACGGAATTTACAAGTTAACTTTTCATGTGGGAGCCTATTTCGCTGCCAAAAATATGACGACTTTGTATCCAGCTATAGACATTATTGCGGAATGTAATGAAAATCAAAACTATCATATTCCGCTGCTTCTCAGTCCCTACGGATACACGACCTATCGTGGCACATAAATTAAAAATGTATTCTTTGCGACTTATAATAAAATTTGAATAATATTTGACGACTTCTTGTAGAGCCCATTTTGCATTACACAGTGAAGAACTATTAACCGCACCCAAAGTAATTGAAAGAGGATTACTTGATGTATTTTTGATTTTTGAATATTAACAGCTTACTGTTATATTATTTACAGAGCACAGTATGATATTGGTCCAGTACCTTTTGGTATAAATATACGAATAAAAAAAATAATTTTTAAGAAAGCTTTTATACGAAAAAAATTCTCTAAACTTATCGAAAAGTATTTATTTATTTATTTAATAATAAGCCGTCGTAATAATTATTTAATTTGATGGCCAACCATTTAAAGTTACATAAAATGTCGAAAACTTTGGCTTATCGATAGTGCTATCGATATTACTCTTCCACTACTCTCCGTAATTTAGTGCTATTTTTGAATGGTCGATTGCTGCACGTGTTTGCTGCTGTCACCACAGTTTTGTTAGTTTTGCGAAAGTTCTATTTCATTTAATTACTAAACAATGGCCGATGTCGAAGAGGGCGTGCCCCCAGAGCCAAGCATAGACTTTGTGCCCGCACTGTGCTTTGTGCCACGCGGTGTCACCAAAGAGCGTCCCGACAAAATTGTGTTGACACATGAGGAGCTTGCTCGGATCATTGGCGAGACCCAAAATGCGATCGAGGCGGAAGACGATGAGGACGACGACGAAGACGGCGACGCAGACAACATGGATGTGGATAACGAGGAGGCACCAGCAAATGCTGGCAACGAAAACGAAAATCCGCAGGACGAATTCAATTTTCATAATTACGAAAACGAGGAGAACTCAACAGTAACAAACTTGGCCAGCGTGGTGGATGCCGATCAGCAGGTGCCCGACGAAGACGAAGATTCCGAGGCTGAGGATGAAGTGATCAAGCCCACAGACAACCTGGTGCTGGTTGGCCGCGTCCAGGACGATGCCGCCAGCATGGAGGTCTGGGTGTTTAATCAGGAAGAGGAGGCGCTCTACACACACCATGACTTTCTGCTGCCCAGTTTCCCGCTCTGCATTGAGTGGATGAATCACGATGCGGGCAGCGACAAGCCCGGCAACATGTGCGCCATTGGCTGCATGGATCCCATCATCACCATTTGGGATCTGGACATACAGGACTCCATTGAGCCCACCTTCAAGCTGGGCTCCAAGGGCAATCGCAAGAAGCAGAAGGAGCAGTATGGCCACAAGGACGCTGTTCTCGATCTCTCGTGGAACGCACAATTCGAGCACATATTGGCGAGTGGCTCCGTCGACCAGACACTCATCCTGTGGGACATGGACGAGGGCCAGCCGCACACAACAATTACCGCCTTCGAGGAAAAGGTGCAGTCCATAGAGTTCCATCCCGAGGATGCGCAGAGCATCCTCACAGGCTGTGCCGACGGCATTGTGCGTCTGTTCGATTGCCGCAATGCCGAGGGCGCCAACGCTTCGTTTATCAAGTGGCAGACAAGCGGCGAGGTGGAGAAGATTCTTTGGCATCCCACGGAGACGAGTTACTTCATCATTGGGTCCAACGATGGCAGTCTGCACTACGCCGACAGACGCAAGCCCAACGAACTGTTGTGGTCCATCAAGGCGCACAACGAGGAAATCTCTGGGGTGTGCTTCAACAAGCTGATGCCCAATCTGCTGACATCCACATCCACCGAGGGTGCTCTCAAGATCTGGAACTTCAATACCACCGAAGCCAAGCATGTCTACGAGCATGACTTTAACATGGGGCGACTGCAGTGCATGCGGCAATGTCCCGACGATCCTTATACTCTGGCGTTTGGTGGCGAGAAGCCCCCACGCTGCTCAGTCTTCAACATCAAGAACTTCGAGGCGGTGCGTCGCATCTTTGGCATCGCCGATGCCGAGTGAAGAGACAACTCTGTAACGTTTTTGTGAACAATTCCGTGACCCTTTCAGCAAAGATACTTTTATGTTGTGTACATAGATGAAGTATGTATATTAAATAAGGTCTCCTCCTTGAGGAGAAAAACAATAATTTATGGCTGTGTTTTTTCTCTGGAAATATATCGGAAAGGTTTCGGAATATTTTGGATGAACAAAACATGTTATAGAGGAAAAGAATTTTTTAAAAATAGATTAGAGTTTTTTCTTAAAGTAGAAAAAACATTTTGAAACAGAACATTTCTTAACTTTAAAATAGTTTACCTGACGTCTTTAATAAGTATGTATAATAATTAACTTCTCTTTCAGGATAGTAAACTAATATATGAGATAAATATCTTTTAGGAAACTTGGCAGAAATTAGAGGAGACCACGTCTTCAGATGATACAGAATAATCAAATACACGAGTAATATAAAATATACAAATCGATAGACGAAAATTGTTTTTATTACTTTGTGCTTAAACCTAAATTAACTTGCTTCCATTATCAGCAAATCAGAAATTAAATCGTTTCACTTTCGACTTAAAAAACTAAATTCTTCGAAAAACTGCACACATATATCGAGAGAAACAATTACAAACATTAATTTCGGAACAGTCGCAAATAATTGCAGAGTCCTAGTTCTTGAAGATGCCAACGCACATCAGAAGATTGCGTCGTGTGAAGTGCAGCGTCACAAAGGGTGAATTCTTGCTGGGAAACGTTCTCAACAAATAGACATCCTCGTCGTTCTCGTCCTGATGATGGGACAGCGTTATGTGATTGCTGAGATAGTCATCGGTTAGCTTATGAAAGTCCCACAGCGTCATATTGTTGTCCAGTCCAGCGGCAGCGAGCAAAGTGCCGTCGCGACTGAAGGTAATCGTGGACACAGTGCTGGTGTGGCGCAGCAATGTGGTGACGAGCGAGCCACTCGACAGATCCCAGACCATGATGTTGTGATCGACCGAACCGGAGGCCAAGTATCGACCACAGGCGGAGAAGGCCAAGCTGCTGACGGCGCCTTTGTGGCCGGTCATCAGACGCACCGACTGCCCGGTTAAGACATCCCACAGCCGCACAGTGCGATCACTGGATCCGGTGGCCACATAGTTGGAGTTGGGATGGAACTGCACACAGTCCACATCCGACAGATGTCCCACGAAGACGCGCAACGCCTGATTGGAGTCCGTTGACCACAAACGCGCGGTTTTGTCAAACGAACAGGAGACAAAGTAGTAACCATGGGGCGCAAAGCGCACATCCCACACCGGGTAGATGTGGCCACGATAGGTGACCACGCAGGACCAGGTGAGCAGCGACCAGAGTCGTATGGTGGTGTCCTCAGAGCACGACAGCAACAGGTTCATCTCAGGCGCAAATGCGCAGCGATAAATGGGACCCGTGTGGCCCATAAAACTGCGCGTCATTTCGCCGCTGCGCTCGTCCAGCATTCGGGCATTGATGTCAGCCGACTCCTTATCCAGCTCGCGCAGCGAATCGGCCTCTTTCAGCGCACGCAGCTTGGCCGGTGTCAGCGACCAGATGCGCACGGTGGAGTCACCAAAGCCGCAGGCAAGCATCGTGGAATCGTCGGAGATTTCGGCACAAGTGACGCCCTGGCTGGAGTTGAGCACCGTGTAGAAGATGGCGGAGGGCAGCTGATCCTTGTTGAGCGGCAGCCGCTTGCTGGCCTCACGCAGCGCCTTTAGCTTGAGCAACTTGTCCGTATCCTTCAGCTCGGGCAGCGGAATGCGATCAATAGCGGGCGCATTGGGATCCGATTTCGATTTCTTCGACAGCAACGGATCTTTTTTGGGTTTCTTTTTTTTGGGTCGATCCGGCGCATCGGGATCATCGTCCTCCTCCTCGGGAGCCGGCGCTGGTGTAGTCAGCGTCTGGAAATCCACCTCCTTCAGCAGGCCGTAGTAAACCCGGATTTTGTTGTCCTGCCGCTTGGCGTCGCCAATGTGCGAACCAGCCGTGGCGACGCACTGCATCTTGTTGCGTGCCATGCCCTCGTAAGTGTCAAAGTGCAGATACTTGCTCACAATGTCCGCCACAACCTCCTGCCTGCGATCCTGGATGTGACGCTTGAACAGCGAATGCGCATCCCTCGACATGCGTATGACGAACTTGTCCGTCTCCATGGCGGCGACAAGATCGTTGTCCAGCAGCTCCTCCGGCTTGGATATGAGCAGGAGGTTAAACAGTCCCTCGATGTAGTAACCATCGAGATCTGATTTATATTTCTCAATGAATCCACGCGCTTTCTCCACCTGCCCGCTGGCAAGTATTTTGAAATAGATCTGCACCAATATCGGGTAGAGCACCATGGACAGTTCGTGCTTATAGATGTCCAGAGAGTCCTCTACAAAGGTGCGCAGCTCCTCATACGCGTGTTCATATTGCTGGGCATCGAAGGCGTCGTCGCCAATGAATTTGGCCAGCGCTTCTGCTGTATTCAGTTCATCCGATGCCGAGGCTGCGGCCGCGCTCGATGCTTGTTGCGGCACGGTAGCTGGACGCGGATCATGCCCGTTGTCGGATGCAAAGGCCGCGTTAAGAATTGACTTCACATCATCGTCACAAACATTCGCAAGTTCTGAAGTGTTCACATTCGCCTCCTTGCAGAGCAGCTCCTCTGTGTCTTTTAGCTGGTACTTTTTGAGTAGCTTGAGCAGGCACAGCAGTTCACGCTTGTCCTGGGCAAGCCCCGAACTCTCATTGTTGTGGGTTCCGTTTAAATTGCTTACTTCTGCACTCATTTTGTGTCACAAACAACTCTTGTGTGCATTAAAAAGTTTGTTTTGTATAGCGATACGCGTGTGACCGCATCTTTATTTTGAAAATATACCAAAAACTATCGTTTGCTGCCGCAGAATACAACACCGTGCATTAACCCACACTGGATAGGGCTGCACAACAGTCGACCAGCTGTTGCGCGTTCACAATTACCAGGGCAGCTGAATCAAAGAAATCAAAACATTGACGGCGTTTTTCGAAAGTAAATAAATTGCATAATTAATGCACACAAAAATATTTATAAATTAAAAACACTTGCTAAATTATTATACTTTGCATTGCCCTTCAGGGAAGAAGAATATCGTCAATTGTCGGGGCCCAGCAAGCAATGAAGAAACGAGTAATCGTGAAAAAGGTACGTAACAAATATAGTGCTTAAAAACTCGAAATTGCGCTAGTAGTGGCAAAAGTAAAATTACTTTATGTATGGCATTAATAAACAGCCTGTTTCAGATTTAATTTGTGCTCGTGTCCACCTGCAAATCCATTTCCCCGCACCGCCACCGCTCTTAGACTTTGTCTCCCCCCACAAGTAACCTTTGTATTGTATGTCTTCGTGCCATGACTGATGTTGACATTGTTGTGGTAGGTTTTATACTCATGCTGATGTATGTATGTGTTTACTTTATATTTAGATATGTTAACATGTGTGTGTGTTCATTGACCTTCACAGAAAAAACTGGTGCCCAAACCAGCCAAGTCTATTGATAAGGATTTGGATGCCGATGGCGATGTCGAAGTCCGATACAGTTATACGGGACGCATGCAGGAGCTGGTTGAGGGCTACAATGCGGCGATACAGTTGCTGGTGCCGAAATGGCCCTGGTTCTTCTACCCCGGCTATTTAATCTATGCCGTCTACTGGCGCTATGCCAAATACTACAGGGGCAAACATCTATTGACGCCCATACCGAATCGTCTCTATGAATTGCTCATAAGGAACGAGCTCATCAAGTCGGAGCATGTGATATTCGCTAGCCGGGATGTCTACGATGCCTACGCTGAGTCGGACGATGTGAATTTCGTCAATCTGGTACTGCGACGCAGCCGCAAAGCTGTCAAAGACGGAGCCGCCACAAGCAACGATCGCTCCTGGAGCTCCTCGGAAGTGGTGATCAAGCAGATACTGCAGGACACACCATACACCGTTGTGGCGCAGATTCTGCCCGTGGAAACCAAACACTGCCAGCCCAACTGCCTTTATGTACAGGTAAGTGGGCAACATTTTCCAAATAGTGAATATCTTATTAAATTATTTCTTTCTTTAGGAAAACTTTTACAGCAATCTGATGGATCGGCTGGGAAATAAACGCAACAATTGCTGGGTGCAGCTGGAGAGCTTCAGTGACGAGCAAACCATACCAAGCATAGCCACCAAGGCGCACGTTTATCTGCTAAACAATCCGCACGAGTTGCCCGCCGATCTCACAGAGCTGATACTTAGCAACTACTTCAATACGCCTCGACTGCTGCATCGTGGTCACACCTATCGCATTGAGGTTAACGCCGAGCTGGTCGGCACCGCTGCCTATGCCCATTATTATCTGATCTTTGCGTATTTGCGTGAAGTCTACTTCCGTTGCATTCACCTGGAGGCGAAGGGCAGCGAGTTTGAGCTGCAGGCTGTGGTGGCCAAGAACTTTAGCAATCTGGTGCAGGTGCCGCACTCACATAGCTTTCTGCCACGCCAAACACTGGACAATTGTGCCATTGCGGTCAACTATCCGAGTGGCTTGAGAAAACCCTATGAAATGTTGCGCTCTTCGGTAGATGCCTTTTTGCCCAAGAAGTCGTCGTGCTTGTCATCGAAGCACATCTTCCCGGTGTTCCTGCTCCAAGGTGAACGCGGCGCTGGCAAAACGAAACTAGTCAATGCTGTGGCCCAAGAGCTGGGCATGCATATCTATGGAGCGGACTGTGCGGAAATTGTCTCGCAGGTGCCGTCGCACACAGAGATGAAGCTGAAGGCGATGTTTGCCAAGAACCTGGTCAGCGAACCGCTGTTGATATGCTTCCACAACTTTGAGGTAACGTAAATCGACGCTTAAGCGCAAATACAATGTTAATTCAACTACATTATTTGCAGATTTTCGGCATTGACAACGAGGGTAACGAAGATCTGCGCTTGCTCTCCGCCTTTCATGTGCAGATCCAAGAGCTGTTCGCTCGTGATCGCAAATTTCCCGTTGTTGTGGTGGCCTTGACCAGCGACAAGCATCTGAAGCCTATGATACAGAGTTTATTCCTGGAGATAATTAGTATTGAAACGCCCAATCAAGCGGAGCGCTTTGAGCTGCTCAAATGGATGCATGTGCGTGAATCCTTCAACGATGCTATCTACAACCAAAAAGCGATTGCTCAGCTTCCGTTATTCCCGCTTCAAATGCAGAGTCAGTATATGAGCAAGCTGTCGCCAAAGTGGCGAGAGACACAGAATGTGCTGCGTGAAGTGGCAAACAAGTCGCAGGGATTCCTCTTGGGTGATCTGCAGCTGCTCTACGATAATGCTGTTCGGCTCAAGCGTCGCAGCAAATATGGGCCAAGCAATTTGACGATAGATCACTTTGCCACCAACCTCAACGAGATGCAGAGCTCGTTTGCCGACAGTCTGGGTGCACCAAAGGTGCCCAAGGTCTACTGGTCGGATATTGGAGGCCTCTATAAGCTAAAGGATGAAATCCAGAGCAGCATTGGCCTGCCATTGAAACACGTACATCTGATGGGCAAAAACTTGCGACGCTCAGGCATTCTGCTGTATGGACCACCCGGCACCGGCAAGACTTTGGTTGCCAAGGCGGTGGCCACCGAATGCAATCTTAGCTTTCTATCGGTGCAGGGACCCGAGCTGCTTAACATGTACGTGGGCCAGAGTGAGCAGAATGTGCGCGAGGTCTTCACTCGAGCACGATCTGCAGCGCCTTGTGTGCTCTTCTTGGATGAGCTGGACTCGTTGGCGCCTAATCGTGGTGTTGCTGGTGATTCGGGCGGCGTCATGGATCGCGTGGTGTCGCAATTACTCGCCGAGATGGACGGCATGTCGAGTGGCGACTCTACCAAGCCCATCTTTATACTTGCTGCCACAAATCGACCTGACCTGATTGATCCTGCCCTCTTGCGACCAGGACGCTTTGACAAACTCTTCTATGTTGGTCCCTGCTCCACTGCCGATGACAAGGCTGCTGTGTTGCGTGCACAAACGCAACGATTTGTCCTGGGCAACGATGTGGACTTGGTGGAGATTGCCGAGCGTCTGAAGAGTGAAATGAGCGGTGCGGATTTGTATTCCATTTGCTCAAATGCCTGGCTCTCGGCAGTGAGAAGAACCATCAACAATCATGTTAGTGACGGTCTCTCGGCGAAGGAGTTGGGCGCCGAGAACATCATCGTTGAATCCGAAGACTTTAGCACATCGTTTAACAAATTTGTGCCTTCAATTAGCCAAACGGATCTGGAGTACTTTAAGAACCTAAAGGCATCCTATAGTGTTTAATTTGCAAAAGACATTTGCCTTTGTTTCTTGTTTGACTGTATTTGTTGTATTTTGAATTTCGTTTTTGTAATACATTATTATTTATGATTGCAGGGATTGGCATATCTTTTTTACAAAATTACAATAAAAGTTGTTGAAATTAATATCTAAACAAAAACTAATTTATTTACATTAAAATGTAATTCCCAGTTAATTTAAATGTGTATAAAATAACTTTCTACTCTTCACACAAAAGTTGAAGTTGAAATATTATTGTTCATACATATTTGAATATTTTGTTACAGTTTTGACACTGCAGTTAAACTGAGATAAGGACCATTTTTTTTTAAATCTATAACTATTAATTTATTTTAATTAAAGATGTTATACAATAATTCGAAGCCAAGAAAAAGAAAGCAAATTCACTTCACCTTCTCAGTCTATATATTGTTCACTTTTTTATTCTACTGTCATCTATTTTATATGGTCAGCAGAGCGCACCCTTTTTTTTATCAGTTTCACTTTACAATATATAGGATTATGATCTTTAAGCAAATCAGCTAAAAGCAAACAAGTTCTTTCGAGTAGCTTTTGGCTTGATCTTTCTAATCGCGGCGAAATATTCCAAACATTTAATGCTTCCTCCAGAAAGTGATCTTTGATGCGTTGAATAATAATATGAACTTAAATACGTATGTAGTGTGCATAATTGAGACACGGGTTTCGCCTAATCAGTGGACCCCATATAGACTAAGATAGGACTGTCTACCAATTACCCACGATCTCACTTCTGCGCATTTCAATGATCTTCTGTTCTTGACGTCGCTCGTGTGGTTCGTGTTGTGTTTATTTTAAGTTGGGTGTTATCAGCTGCTAAAACGGCTGCCAGACGATTATCATCACCATGATGTCTGTTAATAAACTTAGGTATATATGGTATAGCCAGCCACTGATGCGACAGCCTAATCTCATTAATGAGCACTGAGAGTTAGTCTACGGAGTGCAGTGAACACTGGCGACAGCTTTCAACGAACAATTCCGTGTTTATTTCTTACATAAGTTATTTCGGCGAGATGGAGCTGGTTTGTGTGGAGGACTTTGAGCTGCAGGCTGACCGCAAGCTGGAGAAGAATGCCAAGGATTACTATAAGAGCGGGGCTGGAGATCAGTTCACACTTGGACTCAATCGTGAGGCATTCAAAAGGCTCCGACTGCGTCCTCGTTGCCTGCGCGATATCTCCCAGCTGGACATTAGCTGCAGCATTTTTGGACGCCAGCAAAAGTGGCCGCTGGGCATTGCGCCCACTGCCATGCAGAAGATGGCGCATCCGGATGGTGAAATCGGCAATGCTCGCGCCGCTGGCAAAGCAGGTTCCATATTCATACTGAGCACACTCTCCACCACGTCCCTGGAGGATTTGTCTGCTGGGGCTCCTGATACCACCAAGTGGTTTCAATTGTACATCTACAAAGATCGGTAGGTTGCATGTGTGTCGCTATCAGAGAACTGTAATTAATACAGCTACTTGCAGATCGCTCACCGAAAAGATTGTGCGTCGTGCTGAAAAGGCCAATTTCAAGGCTCTGGTGCTAACCGTAGATGCCCCCATCTTTGGCCATCGTCGTGCCGATGTCCGCAACAAGTTTAGCTTGCCGGCGCACCTTAGTTTGGCCAACTTCCAAGGCGAGCAGGCCAATGGTGTCATCACCGAGGGTGGCTCTGGCATCAACGAATATGTAGCCAGCCAATTCGATCCCAGCATTACCTGGAAGGACATTGTCTGGCTAAAGCAGCTAACCCATCTGCCCATCGTTGTCAAGGGCGTGCTGACCGCCGAGGATGCTGTGCTGGCCCGTGAATTTGGCTGTGCCGGCATCATTGTCTCCAATCATGGCGCCCGTCAAATAGATACAGTTCCCGCTTCGATTGAAGCCCTTCCAGAGGTGGTTAGGGCCGTTGGCGAGGATCTGGTTGTAATGCTTGACGGCGGCATTATGCAAGGCAATGATATTTTCAAAGCTCTCGCTCTGGGTGCCAAAACCGTATTCATTGGCCGCCCGGCGGTTTATGGCCTGGCCTATAACGGACAAAAGGGCGTCGAGCAATTGTTAGGTGTTTTAAAAAAAGATTTCGAAATTACTATGGCTCTAACTGGATGCCAAAAATTAGCTGACATTAAATCAGCAATGGTTGCCCATGAGTCCACCTATGCCAAACTTTAAATTAAAAAATAAACACATTCTAGCAATGATAAATACTTTTTCAGTTACTATATCGAAAGTAAGCAATGAAATTTCGATAACGATGTTTTAAATAAATATATCGATACCTTAGGCATCGTTGCAGTTTCGCAGTGTTGCCAGCTTGATTGTTTGGCGGCGTTGCCATACTTTCCGACACCGCATAGCATAGACGGATTGTTGAAGTGCAGTGCAAAAACAGAATTTTCTTAAATTCGTGTTTAAACAGTGCAAATATTGCAAACAACAATAATTTCACACACGGGAAATGCAGCGCGAGGAGAAACACTTCGAGATGACGCTGGATGCAGTGGTGCAGCGTCTCAACGATTTAAAATTGGCAGTTTTGGCCATGATACAGAAACTGGAGATGGAATACATGGACATCAATTGGCCAACATTTCTGGATAACTTCGCCATAATTTCCAGCCATTTGACGGGTCTCACTAAGATTCTGGCCAAAGAGCAGTGTCCCGCGCTTCGAAATCGCACAGTGCTGCCGCTGCTGGTGTCCATGGATCGCGACGAGACGCTGGTCAACGTCACCGAGGGTCGAGTGCCGGTCTTTTCGCATGACATTGTTCCCGACTATCTGCGCACTCGTCCCGATCCCATTACCGAGCAGAAGATGCAGCAGAACGAACAGAAGGCGGCCAATCTGACAAACGATGCAGCCATGAAGCAGGTCACGCAATACAACAAGGTTGTCTCGCACGTCCTCGACATGGTGAGCAAAGCTCGTGAGGAATGGGAAATTGAATCGAGCTCACGCACTGGCATACAGCAGACTAGCAGCATGGCGGACACACAACTCCTAGTGGCCGCCGTGGGCATGGGCAAAGGCCTGCAGTTCAAGGCCAACTACGGCCCGGGACCCGGCATGATGGTTCCCCCGTCGATCCGTGGTCCCACACCGCCCATGGGTGGACCATCGATGAGCCCGGGCAATGTGCAACAGCAGCTGGGCAAGGCACCGTCGGCGGTGAAGACGAACATCAAATCGGCGAACCAAGTGCATCCGTTCTCTCGGTAGCAAAAATCATAATTTATTGTTGCGCTTTGCTTTTGAATACAACAGAGTAACACATAGGAGTAATAATAGCATTTGTCTCTTAGATTACTATACGCTAGACGCGGAATGTTGGCTCATAAATATGTATATGTATTGTATGTTTTGTATTAGCTTTAGTTAAAACGAAAATAAACATAAACGAAAACAAGTGAGTCGATAATGTCGTAATAAATTCCCCGTCGACGAGAGATGTTTATGGCGCCGGCAGCGCATGCTTCTCGTTGATGAGTGTCTCATGGACCTTAATGTCCTGCGGCGTTGAGGTATCAATCAGTTCCAGGCTCAGTGCACGTCGATCATCCTTCAGTTTGTCCACACGCCGCACAATGCCAATGAACTGCTGACCCAGTGTCAACTTCCGGAACCGCAAACAGTTCTCCTGTGTCCAATCGATGCCTTCCACTTGTATGCCTGCAGACAACAGGAGCAATTAGTAGATGCTATTATTGCTTGTTGGGCAACTTACCATATAGTTGGGCGGGCAACGACATCATGGGCAGCTCCCTAAACTCGTTCGTCAGCTGCAGCAACTGATTGCAACGCACGACGCCATCGTCGCCGGCGTCCACATAACGCACATGTATCATTTCATCATAAATCTTTCGAATATTTACGCTGCGAACAACCGATTGTTAAAGGGATTTGTATGAGTGTTATACATCACAAATAAATGATATAAAGACTTTTCCTCAATTTGGGCAACAAAATCTGTATTTCAACTAGCTGCCACTTCACTTACCGATGATACACGCCATTGTTGTCTGCTGCAGCGTAAGACTGGCCAATGCTCAGCTGGGCGGGCTGCACCTTCTCAGCCGCTGGACTCTTGCAATGCGCCTGCAGCTCCTTCATTAAACGCTGCAGCTGATTGTAGCACTTATAGGGTTGCACCTGTAACGTGGAGACTCGAGTCAATAAAGATTCCTCTCAAAGACTGCTGCACAGGGCAGAACGTACCGCAAAATGGCCAGGATTGACGGAGAGTGCCACACGCACCTCAAAATAGGCGCCCACGGCTGGAATGGCCTCGTACTCCTTGAGCTGGGGCAGCAACAACTTTGCAGCTGGCGGCGGCTTGCGAGGCGTGGCTGGAGGCGATGCGATGCCAACGGTTGTCGGCTGATCGCTGCTGCTGCTGTGCGTGGACACGGTGGAGCTGAAGCTGCAGCGGCGTATCAGCTGACCACTTGGACTAAAGTGCAGACCGCCGTCATCGAACGGTTCCAGCCTCGTCGTACTGTAGACATGGCGGAAGTGTAAGGGCAGTGGGCATGAGGATAGGGGAGAGGATTTAACCAGTGGATCGATAGAAGGATATGGGAGTTGGGTAAGGCACATAGTATCAGATGAAAAACTCTATTTTTTTTTTGTGCGTTTCTTTTTCTTTGTTTTTTTTTTTGGCATTTTTGGAGTACAACAATTTGATTATACACACATATTTAATGTAATGGATCTCTGTCTCCCAATCTGCGATAATTTTGGCGCATACTTGTTTAATAGTTATGTACATTAATGGATAATGATGATTTGATTCTTACAAGCTACGTAAATGGTGAGCGAACGAACAGTTAGCTTACGGGAGATGTTGTGAGTTGAAGGAGTCGTTAATGTTGAGAGAATTTTGTAGCGATAGTTTCATGTCAGTTCCAGTTTATTGAAAGCACTAATTAGAAACTATCATTAAACCACACAGAATAGCAAAAAGTTGTTTTATACAATGTGTGTGTGAGTGTGTGTGTGTGTGTGTGTGTGTGAGCCGTGTAGTTGTGTGCGTGTGTGTGTGTGCAAGTGTACATGTATGAGTGAATTGTGAGTGAAGAACCGTTTCAATGAAATGTAGAAACCTACCTCTGCACCTCGTACTCCATGCGAATCGCACTGTTCAAGCACAAGTATAAGCTATCCTGACCACGGGCATGAATCGTCACCATCGGCAGCTTATCATTGGCGCCCTCCATCACCTTAAGCTGCAATTGCACGAGAGGAATGAATATTACATTTAATTATTTCGAGGCATTATTCATTCATGGATTACCAGCACTGACGTCTGCGGCGAGAGCAGTCCTCGAAGTCGTCCCACCATCTGATTGTCGATAGGTGGCACATCGTGCAGTCGAACCCGCAATGCTTGAGCTGGAAAAGCGGCGAGCGCATGATTGTTTGCCTCTAGGCGATAGATGTTGGAGATGTGCGTCTTGCGCAGCCGTCCATCGTCCACATAATAAACATCGAAGACCTCCTCCTCGGTGCTCTTAGGCTTGGTGGTGAGCATCCCGCGATACCATTGCTTTGCCCCATCGCCAGACTCATCGCAGACGCACACCAGCTGATCGTGAAGCAGATCAGTGTAGCGCACGCGATGCTGTTCGCTGCTGTCGCTCATGATGCGACTGATGCTGCGCTGCACAAATTTGAGATCTTCGTTGGGCAGCTGAATCATCAGGTCGCCCACATCATTGACGTGCGACACAATCACATTGTTGGACTTCTGGTCCAGCTTGAGCATCGGTGCAGGTGTGTTGCGTATGATCTGATTGGCCACCAAATCGTTCAGATGAATATCCTCGGCCGTGGAAGTGTCGTAGAAGGTACCCACAATGCAGGCACGTCGTACGCTGGGCTGCAGACAACCGCCATTCTCCTCGGTCGGCTTCTGCTCTTGCTCGAGCAGTACGCCTTGAGTGCGCGCACCCAACTTGATAAACTGCGCCTCGCTGGTGATGACGCGAGTAACGACACTGTGACCAGCCAGCTCCTTGCTTAGCACTGGCTGTGCATGTGGATGATCCTCGAATTTATCCAACGCATACATGCTAAGGCACACAGCTTGAGCGGGCAGCGTCAGGAATATCGGAGAGCACACGTAGAGCACCTCAAAGCCAAAGACAACCTCGTCACCAAAGTCAACAAAGTGGCAGATGCATTGTTGCTGCTTCGCATCCACGGACATCACTCGCACACGATTCCAATTGTCACTGACTTCGACCAGATAAATCTGCTGCTCCATCGGCTGCTGCTGCACGAGCTGTCGATTCTGTGGCAACGCCATGTGGGCATGCAATTGTTCGGTGAGCTTCTCGAAATTGGCACTCTGATCGATCAGACGCGCCCACACATGCATCGTGTTGTCGCAGTGCGTAATGTACATGTTCCAATCCTGCTGCCCTTCCACCCAAGGCAACATCAGCTCCGGCATCACAGTCCGCATCACCTGCTGGAATGGACTGACTGCAACTGGAGCTGCTGCTGCTGTTGTTGCTGTCGTTGCATCGTAGTTGGTGTTGGCAAACACAATGTTGGTGTTGACGCTGCTTTCGATGCGTATTTTCGGGGACTCGTTCAGCAATCGAGTCCAGTTGCTGGGCACCTGACGATTCACCGTCGCCTCATACCACTCGGGCAGCTTGTGACTGACAATGCCGTGCGGATGCTTGATCAGCTCTTTGTAGATGCTGTCCAGGAACTCGGCATCGCTGAGCTTCGACAGCTGCTTGCGCGACTCGAGCTGTTTCAGTCTCTCTAGCGCCACCTCCGAGGTGCATTGCTGGGCGGTGGTTTCATCCGAATACTCCTTGGGATAGCTGGTGTAGATGTTGCCGCCAATGCACACCTTGCAGTGCACCAGATTACTCTTGTTCACCTTGGAAAACTCGAACGTGGGCGGCGCATAACCCATGGCCACACAGTACTGCTTCAGCGAGGAGGTTGCATCGAAGGCTGGATCGAACTTGAAGTGGACACTCGGATGAGCAGCGGGCTGCAAGTAGCCAAGTTAATAACGTTTCCAAATGGGATAAAGCAAACTCTTACCTGAATCTGGGAGTGCGGCACAGTGAACTTTTGTGGCCGCGGCACTGGCGACACCGTTGCCTGGCTATTGACAGCGTTCTCTGGCGAGTCTGGCGGTGTTATAATTAATGGTGCCGCTGCAGCCGCTGTCTGTTGCTGTTTCAGTCTATAGTTGACAGAGACGCTGCCGTTGGGACGCGCTCCGGGCACACGCGAATGCTGTGAAGGCGGTCGCCGATTGGCTCCTCCTCCGGACATTGCATCATTTGAGGCCACCGTGCGCTGAGGAGCACTGTTGCCCAGTATTGGACGCAGATGCGGCTTTCTTGTAGCGGCACCACCGCCACCGCCTCCAGCGCCAGCTGCATTTCCATTCATTGTCGACGGCGAGGGGGAATCTCTGGGGGGTGTGAGCTGTTTAGGTTTCGATGGCTGACCGTCTAACTGCTCCTGAGTTTTTTTTGGTGTGGTGTTTGCCTGTTCGAGTTGCAATTTATGCTGTTGCTCCTGCTCCTCTAGTTGTTGCTTCAAGCGTGTGCTTTCCTTGTGCAGCTTGTCGATGGTCAGCGCCTGCGCCTTCAGATCGAGCGAGTGCTGTTCCTGCAGCTGGGCGATCTTCTTGTCAATGCTCTCCTGTTGCTGCTGCAACTGAATCTTTTGCATACGCTGCTCCTCACGCAGTTCCTTCTGCCTGCGCTTGATCACCAGATCCTTCTCCTCCTGGGCCTGTTGCTGCTGACGCAACGACACGAGTTCCCGTTCCAAGTTCGCCAACTGCTGTTCTTCCAGCCACGGCGTAAGCCGCACTACTTGTTGTTGTGCTTGCTTTTGCTGTGGTTGTTGCTGCAGCCTGTGCTGGATTTGATATTGTTGCACTGCGTTGTACTTGGGTGGCGTTGTTCTACTGGCCACTGGCCGTATGTATTGGGGCACGGGTTTAAATTTACTCTTGCTCGCCTTTTGGCTCCGTACCATAGATGCAATGTGTGCCGTTTTCTCGTTGGGCTTGGCACCAATTATGACCTGCAACATACGAATTCAATTGGAATGAACAATATATATTTAATTTGAAGGAATTTCCATTTTAATGTGCTAGCTGATTCCACCCACAGCTGGGGTGATTCACATTCTGTTGCTTTTTATTATTTTTATTATTATTATTATTGTTGCATAGCATTGTGGGCACAGCACAGAGACAAGCGTTGAGCTCTGGACGTGATAAGCTTGCAATGGATGTGTGTGCATATTATATGAAATAATACGCTTCTCAGTGAAAGTAATTAAATAAACAATTAATCAACCACACGTTGCTTTATTCCGCATAACACAAATGGAAGAAGGCAGTTGCAACTTAACCATAGTCGCTCGAAAGCTGACTTTGCTTTAATATGCATACGCAATTATGTACTATGGAATTTCGATGTGAGCAGCGAAAACCTTAATACTCAAAAACCGAAACTCTGCAGCAATGGAGCTTGCAAATATCAAATTTCTCCCATATTAAAGTTTCTAATTTTGTATTTTAAACAATGAGCAACTTGGGAGCATGGAGCTGCAAGATGAGCTGTTTGTAAACATTATAACAACATTTGTATTTATTATATATTGATAGTTATGTTCTAAGGGGCAAAACACTTAACTTGATTACTTTAAAAACACTTTTAAACAAAACGAAATAGAAAGTTGAAGTTGTTATAAAATTGATGTTGATATAAGAATATATAATAGGAAATATTCTTTAAAACTTATTTAAAATTGCTTTAACTTTTACCGATTTTCGTTCTTTTACTGCATTTAATATTTAAATATTTATTGCGTTTAAATAAACATTTATTTAGCGTTATGAGGCAACTGTTTCGCATTTATCTGCAAGAGCTGCATGCATTATTGATTTTGCAAAATGCATTGGCAGATTTTTTAATAGCCCAGCCAACGAGAGATGTGTGTGAGTCAAAACCAACTTAACTGCTTCCAACCACCTACCATCCTGCGGCCCACGCTGAGAGAGCGCAGCGTGGGAGATGCCAGAGCGGAAATGCAATCAAAGCGAAGCAAAAACAAAAAAATCGGATGCCTGATAAGCGTGGCAGCAGCGACAATAAATATTGTACCATAGCATGCGCTGGTGCAGTGAATGAACGAATGAATTGACATTTAAAACAATGTGCGCCACGACGAAAATGACTGCATTTAAAAATAAATTATAACAAGAGTGGGACAGCAACAACAACAACAACAGCAATTTGAAGTGCAATGTGACGCGACTTTGCTCTCTTGCTCTATCGTGTAATAAAGCAGCTACAATAACAAAATTCGTTCACTTTCACCAAGCAAGCAAAGCGACACACACACACACACACATACAGGGAGAGCGCAAGAGAGCGAGCGAGTGAGAGAGCAACAGCCCCAAAAAGTTTTAAATTGGTCGTCATTATTCGCATATTACACACAAGCACACAATATATCTTTGTCAGTGTTGTGTTTATTTGTACATTTCTTTCTTCTTTTTTCTCGCCCATGTGTGTAGTGCATTTATAATACAAAATAAAAGTGTTTAATCAACAAGAACAAGCAGCACAGTGGGGCCACACATACCACGCAGATTAATAAACAACTAACATTGTTTACACTTTTCGGACAGAGAGACGCGCGACGTTGACACGTTGCCCTTTTGTGGCAAGCCAAGCCCCGAACAGCAGCAGCAGCAGCAGCACACACACACACACAGCTCTAGAGCACCGTTCGCGCTGAAGCAACGAAACTTACTGAGACTCAACGGAGCGCAAAGGCAACCAGCAAGAGCAAAGTGCTGCCAAAAGCTCAAAAGCTGCGAGTGTATGAGAGCGGCAGAGAGAGAGATAGCGTGAAATGGGCGCTGTATTTGGGGTGTTGGGAGAGAGCGAAAGAGACGTTTGACACCCGTCGCTACTCACTTCATTTCCACGATTATAAATCTCGAACTCATTCATGTCCTGAAGCATTTCCAAGGTACTGCGATAGCCCAAGCGTCTGAAGGGAATGGCTTCGTACTCGACGCTCCTGTAATCGCGTTCAACGGACTGCAAAGTGGCCGCCTGCTTAGACGATGTTATCAACGAGCGCAGCACCACGACGATATTCTTCAGATCTTGTTCCCTTGTTAACGAACCCATGGCTGATCACTGCAAACAAAATAGAGCATAAAATACATTTCAATTGCAGATGGAAGTAATTAAATACAACACGTTCATACATATGCAGGAACACGCCAATCACGCGATTAAAAATATGATTAAGCTTTGAGAAATGTCCACCAACACCACCCACAAAATACGAGTAGCCGCAAAAAGTACAACAAATGTGTGCAAAAATGAAATTCGCAACAACAAAATTGGGCACAACGAACGCGACAACGAACGTAGATAAAGATAAAGCGAGCGAGCGAGCCAAACACAGCTGAGTGAGAGCGACGTGAACGTTAAAAGAGAACGAAAAATTAAAGCGTCGCGACGGCGCAACGTCGACATTCATCTACATTCAAAAACTCCCGACTCTCTACTCTCTCGCGAATAGAAACAACTGTTTTTAGAGGCCAGCAATAATTTTAGTTATCTTTTAAGTTTCGTTTCGCAAATAGTAAAAGAAAGAAGGTCTAATTATTCTCTATTGCACGTCTGTTCTACTTTTAACTCGCAATTGAAATGTAATAGGAGAAACAAATATTTCAAGGCAAGAAGTTCAATCCGACGATTTGAATTTGAATTTGTTTACATTTTCGCCTTAAGAAATGATTCTGCGGAATAAGCACGATTTCCTCCTACATACATACATAAGTACATAAACAAATATGTACATATGTACATACATATTTACACACATAAATACATGTGACACACACATACACACAAAACTACAGAATTTTGCTGATTCTTCCTTTTCGAGCATGTTTATCATGCAGAAAGCCTGCCGGTCTGTCTACGGCTTTTCTATCGCAATTCTAAAATGCAAAAAAAGTTAAAATATGTATCTAGTTCTGTTAATTCCTATTTATACACGATCTGCAAGCACACACGCACACAAATGCCATTTAGATTTTCCTTTATTGGTCTCCATGTTTTCGCAAAAGATCCGTTATTCGACTAGCATCGAAGACGCAGATTTGTCCATGTAAGAAAATCAAATTGATTTATATTAAATACGTACGTCCAGTAAAAACAATAGTCACTATATTTTATATGCACATATGCATAAAACGATTTCGCACAGGATTTTTATTTTGAATAGTTGTTACACTTCACAAATTCCTGAACTCGGACTTTTAGTTTCTTAAAATAATAGCTTTTATCGAGTGTGACCATTTGTAAAAATTATAAACATACGCTTTAACGCTGATGAAAAATACCAGAATACCGAATTACTGAGAACTGGTTAAAATTTCTTAAAAAATTCCAAAAGCGCCAATTTTTTCAAATTTGATATTTCCTGTTGTTTTAATTTTTAATCAACGGCCGTGTGGAACAAAAATAAACGATTATTTTCACCCATTGAATTAGATTCATTATTTTCATTAAACATAAATAGGTCTTTCAAGCCGTTTTCGATAACATCGAGATATACCAAAAGACAGTAGCCGAGACAATTGCCGTCTGGTTACACTGCATATGGTACATTGGTATATTAATAAAAACCATGTAAATAGGCGCGCTATTTGAAACATATTGAATATTATTTAAGCGCAAAATTTAAAATGTAGATTTGCTTCAGATCGTTTATTTTGTAAAATGTATAAAATATAATTCAAATAAAATCAGTTATAAGAGAAGTCTGTTTAATGCAATCCCTGAGTTATCCTGTCATGATATTGTTTACTGAATCTGTGCACTTGCGACTGGGATGATCCGCTTGTCTGATAGAGGCAAAGCTTCCCGTGTGAGCGGGACTAAATTATTCATCCTTTTCCTTTGGAATTTTCTCATCATTTTCCAGCTGTGTAGTGGCTGGCGTCTCAAGTCTATGTGATTGCGATCTGCATACATTTTAACCTTAAAAGCGAGACGCTTCACAGCGGCCGAAGAGTGTTTCGCATAGGGATTTTTTTGGGTTGCTTTATTATCTACGATATTCGAAGGCTGCGTTGTCATCAGCTCCAAACGAACTGCTGCAGATGGCGCAGCATCAAAGCGCGCTCTCTTTCGTTTAGATTTCAAGCGTTGCAGTTGATGGCGTTGCCATTCCGCTCGATCCAATTGCGTTTGGTATTCTTCGCGTACTTTTTGCTCCAGCTTGCGTTGCTCTCTCATTGCGGCTCCGATATTTGCTTCTCTTTCGCCAGGCGCTCGAAGTCCAAAGTAAAAACCGTTTTTGTAAGATTTGGGTCTCGGAGTTGTGGGCTTCTCTAGACGCTCGGGTGGATCTATTGTAGTCTCGGAAATATTTGTAGTCGTTGATTGCGATTCATCCCGCGCATCATCAGATGGAACACAGCATCCTGGCCATCTCCTGAGCATCTCCAATTCCAGCAACTTGAGGTTCTTCAAGATTAGCAGCGCATGTCCTTTCATCGTCATGACAGTCTTCAGCAGACATTCCACATTTTCGGGATTCAAGTCTACGTGTTCTCTGTTTTTACACTTGCTTGGCAGGGAAGTTGCTGAGCAAATTGTTGGAGGCGTTGGCAGCGAGGATGGCGATGTGGAGGGAACAGAGCGGGGAGATTCCGTTGTGGTTGTCTTTGAATCCTGCATTTTGTAGCTCTTTGACTTCTTTTGGCAAAAGTTTGGGATATTCTTGTGTTTCTGATCTTTCTTGTAAACGCTTTTGAAAACCGATTCGTTCTCACGTTCCCGCTGCAATTTCAATTTCAGTTTCCTCATGATCTGCGCAAACTCTCGGTCGGCTGCTTCATTCTGGAGCCGTTCAAAGTGACGCTTTCGCTGTTCCTCTTGCCGCACATCGTTACTGGCTGCTGATAGTGACAGGGGCAACAGCAGTTGCTGCGCTTCCTCCATGTCGTCAGTATTGTCCTTCTCCTTGGACTTTGCCTGATCGACATTCATCAAATCCTGCCACTTGGGAAAGCTCTTTGCTGGCTTCTGCCTGGCCAATTCATCAAACAGTGCACTGGGATCATTGGAGGCCAGCGATTCGAGGTGCCGCCCACCATGTGTCCAAGGCAGGAGATGCTTGCCATACTTGTACGAGTCGCTAGCACTGCAGGACAGTCTTTGAGCCAATATTACCACAATTACCATTAGTATTATTTCAAATTCGTTATGTCTTAGCATTGACATTGTTTTCCAAAGCAATTCATCTTTTTGAAAGTTATAAACAGTTGGCAATGGAATCTCATAATTGACGACTTAAATTGCGTATGCAAAAACCTTCTTAAAATACTTTTCGATTGAAGTCGATTATTTTTGTAGCACTATTGGAAAACCTACTCTTTAAGTCGATATTTTTTAAAATCGATTAATCTGCTGTTTGTTTTTGTTATCGAATTCAATGTCTTTAAGATATTAAATATTATATTATATTAATTAATCTATGCAAACAATATCCCTCTTCAGATATGCGCACTAAGAACAGTCGCTAGATGCTTGAGGAATAGTTAATAAAATGTGATAAATACAACGATTTAATTATGATTAATTGCGTCCATTAAAGACTCTTAGTAACTAACGATGTGTCACGCATATGGTGCCAAGTTTGGATGACGCAAACATTGCAACTGCAATGCGTGGCATGGCTGCAAGCCCAAACCCACAGGCCTAGTTGAACATGCTCGTACAATGGGCAGTCCGTTGGAAGTGCGCTGGAAGATGGCCTGGAACGCACAAAGACTTTGCTGACTCAGTTGCCGTCGCGTTTCAGTCAGTCGAATTTTCCACGCGAAACGCATCAGCAGCAGCAGCAAGGCACCCAAAAAGTGTCCTTCTCTGGCGAAAATAATACATATTATAAATTAATATAATAGAAATAGACTAAGAAGCTGTGCAAACAGACGATAACCGAGAGAATACCAAAAACAATTGTCGTTTTGCGTTTCGTAATCAAAGCGAAAAGTGACCTGGTTCGATAACATTTTAAATGCCACTCAAACGCAAGAGGCATAAAAACTAATCATAAAGGAAATAATCAAATAGTAGCATATTAATTTGGATAGAGTAGTGTTTTATTGTGCCTTAAAGGAGCGACATCCTTTGTGCCATGACTGTCCACAATACGCACACCAAAATGATTATATTGATTTTATTTTTCTACAACGGTGCTTACAATTGGAGTAAAAAGTTCTAAGCTTCACGTCAAGCTCCTTTAGCCCCTTCCACAATCTCACAGACGGCGACTGTCCATCTGTGTGTGTGTGTGTGTGTGCGTACGTGTGTATAATTTATCAACTGTGTGTGTGAGCGAAGCATAAACATAACGGGTAAGTTTACAGTGTGTATCTTCGATATGCATTATTAAGCATATTGCTATCGATTTTGTAATTTTGTCATGTGAAAAGGACAACGGCACAAAAACAATACCTACCCCAAGCCAAACCCCCAATCAAATGGCAGCAGGACGGGCAACAACAAGTAGACAACAAGGAAATTCCCAATAAAAATGCGCAAAACATCTGTGCGGTTGTGTTAGTCCGTTAGTGTCGGCACGCACTATTAGGCATAGTCAAACAGTATACGTTGATGTTAAAATCAAACATTTATTTAAATGTATACAATTGATTGATTTGTTTCAAAATTTATTCAGTTTCGGTAGGGTTATTTTGTCTGGCCGCCACTGTAGCGAAATCATTGCACTCTCTGACGGCGCTCCATTTTCCTCGCCTTTGTTACACGGCCAACAGCAAATTGTTCCATTCGTTCCAATTGGAAATTCCACAGAGTTCACGGACTTGCGCACTAACACACACAAACACCGCACACAATGTTGTGATTGTAAAAATAAAAGCCAGACTGTTGGCAATTGGCAACACACGTTGCACGCTTCGCATTGTTTACAAATACGCACGTGGCACGTGGCACGAGCAACGCTGGAAGCATTGGAAAACGTATGGACAAAGCTTATGGTACCGGCCGGCTTTAATCTCGACATTTATGTATGTTGGGGCCTAACAACATCGTCACAGTGACGTCAGTCGTTGACTCGACATTGGACTACTTTTGGCTTTTTGGGAGTAGGAGAAGCTCTCACGTTCATTCCTGACCATATCCTTCGCGAAGGCTAATGTCTTGGCTGGCATATACGCAATTCATATATTTTGCCAATGACGTCAATGAAGTTTTATTTATGGCTGTCGATTTCGGGGCCCAAGCAACTCAACCACCATTTTTTCCCTTTGGCTTCCGGCTCACGCGACGTATACTTTATCGATCCGCTGCGCCTCATAAATCGTAGCTCCCAACTAGCCCTGAAATTGTGAGCGTCGCAAAAACATTGGCTAATTAGCTAATTAATTAATTATATAAATCGAATTGTTTATGCATTTGGGCGCCGACTTATGCTAATTGTGGCCCCAATTGTTGATTTCAATCTGTTCTACACAAATTCGTATTAATAAATGAATGCATATATTTTCATTATATGCATATTATGTATTGCATTGTACGTTTCTGACCTTGAAGGTACACGAATTGCAATTGCAATTGAAATTGGCAATTGTTGCAGCAATTGTTGTAAACAAGCATTTATGTTTATGTCGCCGTCTTAATATTTAATTGCACTCACAAAAATGTTTGCTCAGCATTTTTACAACCATTTCTAGCACAAATTGCAATTCGCTACGACGCAAAAACCCCTCAACTATATGGCAGCTATTATTATATAGCAGATGATACTGCAGATGAGCGACAGAGCATAAAGCAATGGGTGGGTGTGAGAGGGCAGGAAAGGTGAACGCTGTACAGTGCGATTTATATAAACAAAAGCTGTCGGTATTGTTTTCATCCGTCTGTTTTGCACTGACTTTGATTAGATAATCACACTGATTGCGATTGCTTTATCCAAGCAAATAATGTTATTTAGAAATGGTTAAATAAGGCCATAGATCCATTAACTTCAGCTCGATCAAGTATGTTAATTGGTTAGTCAAATGCGCAGAGAAAAACAAACTGCTTGATGACGCATATACGAAGACAAACAATTGTCGGAAGTCATAAAAACACTTTGTATTGGCTGCCTAATTTCACCACAAAAATTTTAATAATTTTACAGCCTTATTATTTGAACTGAACAAACTGTTTACACTGTCACAGCACTTCATCATATCTTGTTTACATGGCTTGTCCCTTCCCCAAAATTTTCCACATTCATCTGAATTAACAAAAGCGATTCACAAATTGTTTTTGAATTTGTAATCGTATAATCTGTTACAAGGATCGCTTAAAATATGTAAAATTAATCATTTTCACTTTTCAGAAGCGGAACAAACCCGACTGCCGGACGTGTCCCCAGCCCTGGTTACAGTTTTGAACGCCCTCAAGAAACCCTTCGTTGAGCACAATTTGTTTACACATCAAATCCGAAATTATTGGTACGATTCTGCGTAGCAAAACAAAAATCGCGTTGACATTCGAGTTGTTATTTTCCCCACTCGCTGTTGAAGTTGCGCGTGTGTTAGTGTTAGTGAGTGTGCGTGTGTGTGGAATATTTTTCAAGCTTTTTTTGCGTCATAAATTGAAACACATATTTGCTCGGCGCGTACCGTGCAAATAGAGCAACAACACAAATCGAGCAGTAGGAGAAGCGAATAACAAAACTGTGCCAACGTCGTCGTCGCTGCTATCAAAGACAATACAATCTCGCGATCTCCCCCAACAGAAGCAACAGCAGCAAGCGGCAGAGGGTGCGAAAGAGAGGCAAGAGCAGCACTCGTATATAAGCACGCTCATATCAGCGAACTGTGTGCATTCAGCATTCGACTTCGACAACGTCGCTAGAAGAGCTCAATTTCAATAAACAATTTCAGTCGTATTTCGCCTCTTGTTCGGAACGGATTAGGCTTTGTGACAGCTGTTGGAAATCAACTTAAATCAAGTGGAAACACATACATACATATATGTAGGTTAGTATTCTAACCATCGAAATATATAGTAGGAAAAACTGTTGAACAAAATCCACTTCAATGTCGATTAATTCGCCAATATTGTTAAAAAACTCTGACCTGTATTAAACAGGCAAAAGCGAATAACCAAAATAAAAAAAAGACCAAAACAAAACACACCAAACACCAAAAAAACCTTTGAAACAAACATTGCCAAACAGTGAGTGTGGCAAACAACAAAGAGTTGTTTGCTTTTTAGTTCTTCACGTTCGGTTATTTTTTTAATTTCTTTGTGTTTGAATCGAACGGCAAACGAACGCAACCGTTTGAGAGCAACTGTTGGCTGCCAAACTGTAAAGCGAGCAACCTTCTAATAATTGTAATTTAATCAAAACCAAACAACAAAACCGCGAGTGTACAACAAGGAAACAAACAACAGCAGCAACAACCAAACAACACAACACGAAAAACAGCAATTCAGTTTATTGGGCTTAGGCCATTGTATGGGTAAGTTCTGTACAAATAAATATAAACAGTTTTGAATCCAAAAGTCAGTTGCATTCTCTCAGTGCACTCACAGTTTGAGTAGCACTGACCCAGACGGCAATTGCCCAGCAACAGGTTGAACTGAATTAATATTAGATTCGCACGGACTTGCACAATGTGTAGTTCTTATTTTTAGACTATTTGTTTGTAAAGCACAAATGCCTCTGTCCGAGGAAGAAACCTTAGCAACGTTTTGCGGGAGGGGCGGGGTAGAAATGCTTTTGATGATTCACCTGTAGATGCGAGTAAATTGAAACAAAGTGTGTAAATTTCCGAAAATTGAATCATATTACGAACAAGGCAAACAAATGACGCAAGCGTTTCTCTTTCTAATCAACAACAATAACAGCCCCTAGAGAGCTGGGGAGCTGGGGACCTTGGTGTGATTTAGATAACAGACAAACCGACTGAATGAATAAATATGACGACGATGAACTCGTTTCCAGACATATCATCAATTAGTGGGTGTAGTTGCCCTCGCAGGGCATGAACTAGACACGTGCCCCAATTGCTGTCGACTAATCATATAACTTATATGGCTTAACCACTTGGCCCCATCCGGCGCAGCTCCATTTAGTTACTAACTTAATTCTGCTCTCCCTAATCAGTTTGGGGCTCGACTCTATCAGCACTCGAGGGCACATGCCGCTCTGTGAAGGGAACCCGTTGCCCCTGCCGTTTCTGTTGCCGTCGCCAGATAAGCGGCAATTGTTTATTAGACTTGGAACATAATGATTAACGAGTGTTTCCGACGAACAAAAAAACAACTCGCAGCCAGACGCAGACCAGCTGAAAACGTCAGCAAAGATTCCTGTAAGATCGAGAACTTGACTAGAAAAAAATACTTGGAATCACCTTGAGTTACGCTCACCTGCTGCGTAAGGGTGCAAAAGATCGTGAGGCACTGATTATAGGAAAATGGGAATGAAAATGATAAATAATCTTTTGAAATAGGAGAAATATCCTTCTGCATTTATTTATTTAATGCTAGACTTTCAACAATGCAGTAGGGAAGCAAATACAGAATTTCAAATTCAATAAATAACGATATGTCAGTATAGTTTCAAATTAACAAAAATAAGAAAAATTTCTGCGAAACAGACACCAAAAATTGTAAATTGAAAATCAAACAAAATAAATATGAGTTAATCTTAATCAATATTTGTTGCCAGGAATTAATTACTATGTTACATCAATGATTGATAGTCTTAACTAATCAATTATGAAAACTATATATGCAAGGTTAAAAGTGGTTTCGATGGATTTATATAATTATTTTTGTAGCTCAAATCGAAACTAGTTTCATGTAATTAGTTTATTAATAGTATTTTTTTTCAATTCCCATCTTTCCCCACTTCAGATCAGTCTAAACAATCAACGAAATTTGGAGACGAGCCGGACCTCCTGTTCAACCGAGCGCAGGGCCGGAATAGTCTGCATAGTCTTGGCGCTTCCACTGCATCATCAGCAGCCGCAGCCGCTGTCCAAGCATCTTTGAATCCAAGCGGCAACGCATCGCGACAATTCGCCAACATTCAACTAGAAGCCACATTCAATGACTGTGAAAGTGGCTACGTGCCCACCGTGGGCCGTTGGGGTGCCGAATGGCCGAGCTGACTCGCCGCAGCGAATGGCCAAGGCCAGCAGGATGGAGCAGCGGCCGATGACGATGACGCCGTCATCGGTGGTGCTGCGGGAGAAGCCGCCGGCTCAGTGGAACAGCAGCTGGCGGATGCATTGTGTGGCTTGGGATTGACTACCAATGCTAATCACGAGGCAATTGAGCAAGCTGCAAAGCCGCCCAACGGTGGCTTTGCTCACCGGGCCATGCCAATGCGCACGCCCTCAACATCCAGTGAGGATGACGACGAAGATGTTGAGGAGCCACAGCAATGGCTGCCAACCGACCTGACATCGGTGGCAACCGCATCGGAGCGTTACTCCGACATCACCCAGCTGCTGGCCAAACAGCAGCAGCAGCAGCCATGCCCGGATGCCAACTGGGCCATGGCCGATGGCTACGATCTGACCGCCTACAATCAGATCAATGGCGTCTGGCCGCTGGGCCATCCATTGCCGCTGCCCGACTGGAGCAGCGCTGAGGAGCCCGCCAAGGCAACGCTAATCTTCGACAACGTCTGGCAGTATGAGGAGCTGAATGGAGTTATTGAGACGGCGCTGCAACACATGCTGGAGGAGACACACTACAATACGGTCAATCTCTTTGTCGACTTCTATCGCAGCTTCAAGCGCACTCGTCGCTCCGATCTGCGCAGCTTCTTCCAGTTCTACGATGTGCCTATCAATCGACGCCATCACATGTGCGTGTCGCTGGCCTTCGAGATCATAGCCCGACTGGTGCAAATGTTTCCCCAGCTGGGCCAGTATCTCTATGTGGTGTCCTGCGAGGAGCAGGTGGTCGACTGCAATGACTATGTGCAGATGGATGAGGAGTACGGCATGAATTCAGCGGATGCGGGTGTCGAGAAGGAGCACGTGATGGTCGCCATGCGCTTTGCCATTGGTGAGCGTCGTGGTGTCATGATACTCGACCCAGGCTATCATGTGGGACGCGCTGTTACCGTCATGACCGATCAGAGCTATCCGCACACAGGTAAGACAGCAATCCATCACTTCCAGTTGAACTCGATTGACTTTTGTATTGGTCTTTTGCAGGCTGGTTCAATCAGTCGAAGGAGCCGCATCTGCAGCGGGATTACTGCTACAGCTACAGTCAGCACAGCGACAAGTTTGTGGAGTGGAAGGAGCGTGAGATACGTGGCGATGAGGCCAGCTTTAAGACCTCCCTGATCTACATTGCACAGGAGTACATGACCGCCGTGGATGTGACAGTGCGCCGCAATCTGGTCTACAATTTCCGTTCGCTGCTGTCGCGCGATGCCAAGGGTCGGGTCTATGCTGGACTCTATTTTCCACTCGTGTCCAATGTGCAGGAGGCGCATCTAACGCTCTTCTATGACGGACCCAACGAGCAGCGTGTGAAAGCCAAGCTCATGTTTAGCGCCTTCAAAGTGGGCAAGGGCAAGGTGAGTTACACATCTCTAATTTTCATATTTATATATTCTACAATAACGTATTCATTTTCTGTGTGCAGCAATTGCCGGATTATGTGTTGCAACATCTGGTGAAGCTGTCACCACAGCTGAATATGTCGCAGCACGATCTGACGGAGCTTTGCAAGTCACTTTGCGAGGTCGTCTCCGATCAGAACTTTATTGGTCAGGTGCTGGCCATCAACGATGATATCGGTGTCATGTCCATGGAGAATTGACAGTTAAAGCAACCTAAGAATGCTGCAGCAACCCCAACAACAACACCAACTCCAACGCCATCTCCATCGCCAGTCGAGGAGATCGAGAAACAACACAATGATAATGCAGCTGCAACTTAGACTTTTCAAATACTTTTTCCAAAAATACTTTCCAAAAAAAAATATATATAAATTTATTTATTAGAAATTAGACAGCACTCACAAGCAAATATAATTCAATTTAGTAATATATATATACCCACTTATAAACACCATAAACAACAACAATTATACTAACATATATACACATACACATCACTAACGAACACTTGAAGACTTTGTAAATCCCTAGTATGATTTAATCAAACAAACAAACTATCAATCAAAAAACGTAAATACATGTAATACTATATTTAGATTTTCAGTTCTAACTTTGCTTGATTTCAAATATATTTCAATTTTGCCTATAATAAACAATTTAAACTACGTATACGCAAAACCGATAAATGCATAAATAAGTTAGTTGATATATACATTTTTGTTCAAACGCACTGTAATATTTTTGTTTAATAAATAAATGCAAATCAGCTAGCAAAGAAAATCATTACATTTTTTATTCAGTAATTAAACATTTTAATTAAATTTTAACGTACATACCGTGCATGCCGATTCAAATTTTGAAAAATGCCGAAATAAGCCACAAATACTGAAATTTGTCATTCTGAATTTCCAATGCGCGGTCACACTAGAAGCCGGCTGGCTATCAGCTGTTAGTTTGTGGATATTAAATTCCGAATCAGACATTTACTGAATACACCCACTGAAAAACAATATATTAAATTTAATTTCTTATGTAAATTGTTAATTAAAATTTAAATTTGGAATTTCATGAGCAAGTAATGAGACTGATTTTCAGATTTGTAACGTCCGATACCGTTATGACTTACTTACCGGCGTTGTCACCTGTTGCTGCTTGCGATGGCCAGCAACAAAAACACAATTGAAATATTAAAAGCAGGTTCTTAACAGAAAACGAGCGCGCGAAACATTAACGAATTTAGTTGTCTTTTGAATTTCTTGCCGTGCGGTTGTGCTTCGAAACCGGTTTCTCGCTGCTATTGAAATTTACGTTGAACGTGACGCGCTCTTGTCTGGTGTCGATCACACAGTCACAAATTGAAACTATTTACCTAATTAACTTAAAAAGGTAGTTCAATATTAGCATACTCAACGCTTCGCCGCCCAACCAAATAGACAACAAGTCACGCAAGTGCATAGAAAACGCATCCGTTCGAGGAGGACTTAAGTGAATTGTGCAGTAAGTAATATTCGTTTGCATTGTATTCGCCCTTATATGCAAGGTTGTAGCTTGTAGATAATAGAAATAGAAAGTTGACGAAATGCAAGCGAGTTTAGGTTTTTTGTTGACGGAAGTCGAAGACGCCGCCGAACCGTTGACAACGCGAAAAAAACACTTCACAAGACCCACACACACACACACACGTATACCAATACAGTCCACACACAGAAAGAGATGTGCGCATGTATTTAGTGGGTTATGTTGGCGGCCCTCTTCGCACCTCCGCGGATGCCCATTAGAGTAACGTACGCTTCGTATGTTTGTCTTCTCCATGACGCTATCTGTGTTTAGCTTTGGCCCATTCTATTGGTTTCTTGGCTCAACTTTCATTCCCTTGACTTGACTCTTTTCTTCTCTCGTTAATTTGCATTTTATGTGACGTTGTTGTTTTATTTTAGAAACCAACTCGTAACTGGGCCACCGACAATACTATTTATAAAGCTTTAATTGTTTCGAATCGCTACCAACCGAAACAAGTTAAGGTACTTGTAATTGGCATTAAATTGCTTGCGCATCAAAGTGCAGCTACTTAAATTACATCTCAAACACCATTATGCATTCAAGTTCTATTGATATAGCTTAGGTTCGGGCAGAGAATCGCTTACAGCAAAATGGCAGAGTAAATATTCGAACAAAAACTGCATACACAAAGTTGTACAAATTGTTGCTGACTCAAGTTTAAGTCGAAGTCAAGAGTCGCAAACAAAGACTGCACTCGATGCTGAGTTTTAGTTGGCTGCTGGCTTCGTTTAAGCGTTAAAACTTTTAATGGACAACTGTGATATAAGTATAATAAATATTTGTAATTAAAGCACAATTAAAATCTGTGCAAAGTTGAATCTTTTAATGGGCCGAAAGCGTAAATTTAACGACGACATTCTTGTTTCCTGTTTTGTTTCGATAGACATGCTGCACTCGCTTGTCGTACATCGATTTGCATAGTGTATTTTGGGTTTAAGTCCATTCCATTCTTGCTTCCTGCTTTGCTTTGATAGACATGCTGCAGCCGCTTTCCGTACATCGATTTTCATTGTGTATTATGGGCTCAAATCGATTCCATTCTTGCTTCCTGATTTTCTTCGATATACATAATGCAGTCGTTTTTCGTACATCGATTTGCATAGTGAATCGATTCAATTGTTGCTTCCAGCCTTGCTTCGATAGACTTGCTGCATTTGCTTATCGTATATCGATTAACCTAGCATACAATGTTTAAATCAATTTGTTGCCTATAACTGCCACCTGTAATTTAAATGGGCTTAATTGCAAGCTTGTAATTTTGGTTATAACAGAAGACATGTTATTGGTGTTAATACATATACAGTTAATTGGCTTACACTCGGCACAAACGTCACGCAGTGCAGTGGATCGCAAGCTTATCAGTGTCGTATCAACGACCTTTGCACCCGTCGTTTCTTCGAATATTCTGACTGTGTTTTTTTCGTTATCTCTCCCTTTTCATAGTTTGAACATACAACAACATGCTGCTAATACTGTTTGTTATTATCTTTGGCGCGCTGCTTTTCGGCTTTCTGATCACCAAGACAACCAAAGAGCTGCCCAAGTCCTGGTTTGAATGGACGACCGAATTCAAATATCAGTATCTGGGCATGGCCGGTCTCATCCATGATGCACAGTACGCCTCGAGGGATCGCGTGAGTAAGTAACTTAAGCGACGACTACCAGTTGTTCTGCTTATGTAAAATTACCAACCAATTATCCACATATTATTAACTCGATTTATCGTGGTGATTATCTAAAATTTTATAGCACTCTACAAGCAACCGGATCGTATTGCTGTCATCACCGGCGGTAATCGCGGCATTGGCCTGCGCATTGTGGAGAAATTGCTGGCATGCGACATGACTGTCGTCATGGGTAAGTTTCATCGTATCTTCTCACGCCTGTCTAGCTGAAAACTGAAGTTTCTAAGGGCTGCACAATGGATCAGCGCTCAACTACATGTTCGACGGACACCTATTTAAAAAGAAAAAACCAAAGAGGCATGCACGACGTCAAGCGGCAAGCGACAAGATGATAAAAATATAAAAACCAAAAAATGTTATAAAATCGCGTGCGCTGCATGTGAAATTAACCTGAATAACGAAAAATTAAATTCCACCCACACAACATCCACACGAGCAACATGTTTCTAACGCCTAGCAGCACAAAATGTTGCTGGCAACAAAAGTGATTTGCGCGAAAAAGCGTTGCATACTTTTAGGCACGAAATTAAAATACACTTGAGCGCAAAATCAAAGCATAAAATTAAAGTTAATTCTCAAATATTTTTCTTGCAGGTGTACGCGATCCAGCGGGTGCCAAGGCAGCTGTTGGAGCCATTGTGGACCTCAACCAAACGAAGGGCAAACTCATTTGCGAGCAACTTGATGTGGGCGACCTCAAATCAGTGCGCACCTTTGCCCAGCGCATCGCAGAGAAGTATCCAAAGATCGATGTGCTGCTCAATAATGCTGGCATTATGTTTGCACCCTTTAAACTAACCGCCGACAACTACGAGTCGCACTTTGCCATCAACTACTTGGGCCACTTCCTGCTCACTCATCTGCTGCTGCCTCAACTGCGTGCTGGTGGAAAGGAGGGAAAGAATGCTCGCATCGTGAATGTGAGCTCGTGTGTGAATCTGATTGGCAGCATTAACTACAAGGACATCAATGGACTGTGAGTAAATGATGTGCATTTGTGCTTACCCATTTAAATCTCTCTGTTTACTTTGTAGCAAAAACTATTATCCCGGTGCTGCTTACAGCCAATCGAAGTTGGCTCAAATTCTGTACACACGACACCTGCAAACGCTTTTGGACGCGGAGAAGGCTCATGTGCAGGTACTTGCAGTGCATCCCGGCATTGTGGACACTGATCTGTTCGAGCACTCGGCCACCACATCTGTGCCATTCCTCAAGAAGATCTTCTTCAAGACACCAGAGCGTGGAGCACGCACCGTGGTCTATGCGGCCATAGAGCCATCGATCGAAGGCCAGGGTGGCCAATATCTCAGCAACTGCGGACGGGGTCCGTTCCACGCCAGTGCCAAGTCGCCGGCCAAGTGTGAAAAGCTCTTTGACTTCTCCTGTGATCTGCTGAAAATCAAGGAATATGGAAATGGCAAATAATGCGATAAATATTTCCATCAAACTAAAGGATTCCTCACTCTCCACAATCAACAACAAAAACATTCTTCAACTGGTGACACGTCAATTTGCGTTGAGCTACTCTTTGTATACGCATCTAGCAATTGTATATGTTAGTAGTCATATTTTATGTTTGATTCAAAGTCAAGTATTTAGCAATGTTTCGTACAGAGACGGATAAGCAGCGACTAAGCGCGGATAACAACTTAATACTTCAAATATATTTTAAAGCAATTTACACACATATGAAATGCGATTTGTAATACTTTTCAATTAACGCGTATGCGATATTTTAATTAACTTGTCCGCTTTGATTGCCGTCAGCGACCCGACACAATTGCAATTAAAAATGCAGCAATGGCAGCAAAACACGCAAAATGCAATGCACTTCATTCGATGCTTCAAAAGCAGCAGCGAGTGGCAACAACAACAACAGCAACAACAACAACAACTTCGTCAACAGCTGTTATATGTCAAATTTAAAACAGCAAACAATTTAATTTGTACTCCTCCTCGAACAATGAGCGATTAACATTCAACATTTATGCGGAATTTTAATCGACTTCAGAGAGTGGGAGAGAAGACTGCAGACTGCCACAAGCTTGTGGCTTACGGTTAACAGCTTACAGATGGGTGGATCGACGACAGCAGACGACAACTGCAGGCACAAGTTGTACTTCAGTTGGCTGTCACTTGATCAGTTGAACTTCAAAGCAAATTCGCGCTGCATATTCGTATCTACAGAAGATACGTCAGATACAAGATACAAGATACAACACACATGCTTACATACTCCTAGATACATATCAATGTCGTTTTGTGTAGCTGGCGTTGCTTTGTTACTTCACTATTAGTTTTTTCTTCTTTGGTTTTATCAGATTCGTGGGCGCAGTCATCAATCAAACTACACTTGAATGAGCTGTTTGACTGACTGACTGACTGACTGAATGACGACTCTCAGACCGAGTCTCGCAGGCCAAATGAAGTCATCTGCCTGCCAAGTAAGGCATTAAAATGTGTGCGTGTTTAGCGGACATTAAAAGTGTTGATTGGATTTGTTGGCTATCATCTCATCATGAGGCTAAATCTCGATGATAGATGCTCTTTAAAATGAGGCACACAGATAAGTACTTCAGGCATCTGCGAAACTCGTTTACGTGCCTTGGAATTTTTGCGAATTAGATCATTATTGATAAATCTGTTAACGGATCATTATAAAGTTGCCAACACGTTTGGCTTAAGAATAAGTAAAGGGTCTAAACACTTTATGGCCTATTTAAAGTTTAAATGGTTTTGCCTTATTATTATGTCGAGACGGATGCAAATGAAACTAGCCACAGATAGATTGACAGTTTTCAGAGCTAAGCTTAGAGCGATACGATGAAGTGCTTACTCTTTTTAGCTATTAGGAATATTCAGTCGGTGTAATTTACTTCCTATTAATTAAAAACGTAGTTACTAGGAAACTTAAAATTGAAATCTGCTTAAATAATTGGGATACATGCCAATTTAAATAAACACTTCATATAAATCGATTCTATTTAAATTCTAAATACTTACAGTCGACCCACTAAAGTGATGAATATCTCTTGGCTTACAAAATTGCCCTTTCAATAATTGAAATTATCTTTAAGATTTCTATTTTTAGTTACTATATTAATTTTTGACCCAATTTCAAAGTTATGCTTTGCTTAGACAAACAAATTTGCTTTAAACTGCTTTATCACTTTCCAGATTTATTTTAATTGTATACAATTCCAGTTAAGCTTTGTTCTTCAAGATATCCGCATTCTTTTGGCATTTTCCTTGCGCTTGGCATACAAATAAGCTGTGATTGTCAGAATCGCAGTTTCTTGGCAAACTCCGATGCATGCAACAGATGATTCGTGTGGCACAATCGCTGGATGAACTTACTCCTAGCGTGCCATTAATTGTGGAGAGTTTCTTAACATCACTGGCTGCTCATCTGCTTGACCAGCGTTGTTGCAGCCACAAGCTTCTCTGCTTTGCAGTTGAGTTAATGTGCTTTTTATTTAAATGCGACTCGAAAAACAATTTGGTGTTGCAGTTGTTGTTGCCTGTTGCCTGGCGGCAAATTCTTTGCAACAATTTGCTGCTCCAATTCAAGTGGTTCGCCAGCTTGTGGCCAACACAACATCTTCTTCTAGCCAAGCGCATCCACATTAATCATGTGCCAAGATTTATGGCGACACAGCGCCCACGCCACCAGAGTGCCACTCTGCCACTCTGCCACTTGCCGCGCTGCCAACGCACGTGTTCATTTCATTTCACATCATTTCGTGTGGGCGAGTCCGAGTTTTCCCCCTCGTCGCCCGCTCTTTGTTCGACGCCCACTTGCCTGCCGCTCTTCTCGTTGTTGCATGCTGCAAGTGGCAAGTAGCAAGCGGGTCGTGTAGAAATTAAATTCATTGAGCAACAGGCCACAGCAGTAATTGCTTGTTGCAACGGTTTCTAATTCAATTGGAGCTGCAATTCGACGAAAGCCAACAGGTTGTAGTGGGAGTTGCCAATGTTGCGCATACGCAGTGTGAGCCGGCGATTGAATGAAATATGAATATTAAAAATATTGTTAATAGAAAATATTAATAATGATTATAAATTAGAGATTAATTTGATTTATATAGTAAACAATACTAAACTTCATTTATAACTAAACGGTTTATGTAAATAAAGCCAATAACTATAATTAGAATAATTATTAATACTGAAACCTCAATTACATTTAACGGCAACAAATGCTACTATTATAACGGATATAGTGTTCATTTCAAGAGGAATTAAGAATTAATTTACTTAATCTAAAAATATTACTCATACGTCATTCGATGGCTTGTTGAATTCCGCCAAATTCAATTAGGACCGGTTTCCCGATTTCTAAATAGTTAACGAACGAAACAAATAAAACAATTCGATTTTCGTAATGAGAAATGTTGCAAACTGAAAACAATTTTGAAATTTGCCACTGCTTGTTGATTTTTTAGGTGCCTTTTGTTTATTTATGTATGCGAAGATCCAGGCTTATCTGTCTCATAACCTTGGCATTGCATTTAGACTTTTCAAACGCATAATCTTCCTTCATCTTATTTTCTATTATTATTATTTTTATAGGCTATAATTTGTATGTATAGGCTGACCGCCAGTTAAGTGCTAACGAAGAGATGCGCCCTTGAGAAATACGAATACTTATCTGACAATTAGTCAAAGTTAGAGGTATAAATATCACGCATACGCACTGTTAACCGGTATCGAGTTTCGTCTGCCAACTAATTGAATTCCTGTTCATTCGATGCTCAATTTAGCTAGGGAGTGTGCTTGATTCGAGCAGTTAAAGTAATAGTCAAAAGTTGGCAGCAATAAATATTACGCATACGCAGCGTCAACTCGATGCCGAACTGCAGTTTTCGTCTGAGTTCCGTTATGGCAGACAAGTGTCAAAAGGCACATGGTCAACGACTCGTCCGAGACTTGCTGCACGTTGCACGTTCTACGCGGCACACACAGCAAATTGTTGTTGTTGTTGTTGTTGTTGCTGATGAGTTTATTTCGCTGGCGCCCCGAAACTTGACAACCGGCGACCAGTTGTTGTTGCTGTTGCTGCAGCGTGTTGAGTGTTTTAATTACAGCCGCGCATCCGCTTCGGAGACATCCGCAATGAAGCCGAATCGCCAAGTGGCCAAGTGGATATATCTGCGGCTACTCAAACTCATACTCAAACCCATACTCATACTCATACCCATTCAGTACTCATTCTCGCATTTGTTTGATTTACGCGCTGCCATTAGCGAAAAGTAGTTGTTGTGCATCTGCTGCTGCTGCTGCTGCTTGTCGCAAATGTCAAAAGGTTAATTGGATTGTGGCAGCAACTTGCAACTTGCAACTTGCGGCTTGCCACAGCGATAAGCTGGCAGCCGTTAAGAATGCTTTGGTCGCTGAGTAGGAAGACTTGTGGAATGTGAATGTCGGTTTTGCGATGGGCATGTGTAATTGGCAAGATAAGCTACCAAATAGTATCAAAGCATAAGCGTTAATAATTGAACACATATTCTCACCCTTGTTAGGCGTTACGCATACGCCGCGTCGTCCCATTAGCGAATCTCTCACATTCAATTTGCATAATTTATAATATTTAATTACTTTCGCAGTCAATTAATCAAAACACACTCTACACCTTGGTTTAGCCCCAGCAATTTGCATATTGACGCCTCAACCGTTTGGCTGAGATCCCTTCAAGTGGCTCTTTGGTTTATTTTCGGAGGCCCAGCGGCGTCTTGTTAAAGAAATCGAAACACGGCCAACGAAAATTCGCATCAATATTTGTGGCCGACGGGCATTGTTGTTGTCGATGGTTGGTTTGCTGGTTGGTGGTTGGTGTTGCGCTACTTTGATGTGGTGCCTGCCCCATTTTATGCTCGATTATCGGACACAAAAGGCCGCTGGAACAGAGACTACCTCAATGCGAATGAGAAGCCAAATCTGCGGTTGTAATGACCATCGAGCTGCCAGTCGGCCAAAAAGCCATTGAGCTTGTCAAAAAGTGCTCCGATGTAATTAATCGTAAAGTATTTACAAGCTCTATGTGTGTGTGGATCATGGAGTTCAACTTGAGGCTGTGGCGGTTGCTGCTCTCTAGGTTTCCATATCAAGTGGGGTTGCGTGATTTTGGCAACGGCAACAAAAGTAAAAGTGTTAAATTGAAGGTGAGGTAGCCAGCTGTCCATTACTGCTGCTGCTGCTTCTGCTGATAACTTATAAGTTGGCCAGCCTCCTAAGCGTTGACAGGGGATTGCATTCCAAGCCCAGCTCGGCAACTTCTCCAACTGCAGTGGCGACAGTGGCCTGTAACAGTCGCCCATTGACTGAAAACAACTTCAATTACCAATCAGCAATAATGTTATTTGTTTATTGCATAAACCAGCAAACAAATAAACAGACAGACAGATCGAGACGGCAAACAACTGAGCTGAAGAAAAAGCTATCCAACGACCTTGCGGCTCTGACACAAATGAAAAAAAAACTGTATCAAGTAGCAGGAAATTGGTTGACGACTGCATCGCTTGTAGAGTCACCACACACTCGTTTGTAAAAGTGAATGTTTAGGGTACTCCAGAGTTGCGAGAGTCATTGTGCCATCTCAAATTCCCTCGTTCGATCGATCGGCAGATGGCCCCGATTACGCAGTCCCCAAAGGTACTCGAGACCTGCTCGCTCCGTCTTCAGTCTCCAGTCTTCAGTCTTCTGCCTTCGCCTGGGAGAGCATCCGAAACAAGAAGCCGAAAACCCAAATTCGTAACTGTGTTAGAAAGTCAACGGGGCTGACGGATGTCATAAACATTCGACCGGGAGTTTCGATTCCCCTCCTTTTACACTGCAACTCCCACTCTGGGCTCCGCATTGTTGAGAGCGTCTCTGCTGATTTAGATACTTTAATTAAGCGTAATTATGTTGTGTAACACTCTGCGCATTTTACGTACGCCCAACTCGTTTATTTGTATTTGTATATGCATTTGTTTTCAATTAATTGAACTGTCAGCGCAGCAATTATCGGGCAAACCCTTGCTGCAGGCAGGCACTCTCAACTCTCAGTTTAATTACATAAAAGTCTCGGCTTACAATGGCAACAGGTGCGTATACGTTATTCGGACAGACCATGTAATCAACTGCCACTCACTTTACCAGATGAAAGATATTATTTCCCACTATCATTGGTCATCTATTGTTAACCCGAATTCAGAGCAAGCGCAAATTCAACCATCTAAATTTAGCTGTTCACGAATCCATCTTATATTCATTAAATTGCTATATTAATTGAAGTTTATTTGGCATAACAAATAATTTAGCAATCAACATGAAAGCAGCTGACTTCTGCTTAGCATAAATAAATATAATTACATATTCATTTTTTTAATATGATAAGTTAGTATCGTGTTGCAAATGATTAAGAATTTAAAGAGTTCAAGTTGATGTTTCCTAATATTATTTATTATCATCATTTGTTAATGTGTTATGAGTTATCTATGTCTTCAGTAAGCATAGCACATAAATAAACAAATTTATTAATTAATAATATAAAAACACTTTAACAAATTAGCTGATCAAATTGATTAACTTTTCAATTTATTTTGTTTTCATTGTTCTACCCAGTTTAATGCAAAGTTCTTCTAGAGCTTTATAAAAAACTTTTAACTACTTAGTTCTGCTTACTTAACATTTTCTCAAGTCAAATAACTTTGACTTCAAATCTTCTCTACGCTTTAGAGAACTTTGTATCTAAAACGAATTTAGTACTATAAGCAGCAGAAGTTATAAGGAAATGCCTTGAATATTTACTTAGATTTATTTTTGTATTTTACTTCGCGCATTTCTCATTGGATTCGATCATCGCCAATCTCAACTCTCTTTTCCCTTGAGAAGCAGAACTTTTCAGTTATTTGTATGCAATTGCAAAGCTGTGAAAATTCATCTATATATCGAGTAGCAGTTATTAAACTGTTGATGATGGATTGAGGTCACTTTCAAGACGAGCCCTCTCAGAGGATTTCATTGTGATTTTTGCCGATTCTAGCATCTCAGCATGATAAGCAAAGCTGGATAGGAGTGAGGGGACAAAGTCACACTCGGCACTTTAAAAATTGATGCACTTAGGCAGACTTAGGCACACACCCAGCACACCACACACCACACACACAACACACACAACTTTTGGCTTAAAGTTGCTCAATTTTGCATCATCATGCCCGCAATTATGTGATGTGCCAATGGCAAAGATTTGAGTTTAGAGGAACTCCTCCTGCCTCAGCCTGCTGCCTGCTGCCTGATCGCTTGTGGCATTGTTGCAATCTTTGGATTTTGGGGTGCCAATTAAAGTGCTATTTAGTGGCGAATATTAAGGTAGATCGAAAACGCTCTAATCTTATTTATGCTCATTGAGTTAGTGTGGCTTTTATTGTCAGTTTGTCAGTTTGTCAGTTTGTCAGCAGCAGCAGCAGGTGGAAGAAACTTCAAGCTGCCACTTGTGGCAGAGTTGTGAAAGAATGCGCAAAAAGGCTTTTCGCAATCAACAACAAGAGTCGAAGTCGAAGTCGAAGCCGAACTGAGTGCGAATTGAGCATATGTTATATACTGAGTATATATTGAGGTACAGACAATATTTTAATGCGCTCATCATTACGAAAATTCTGCAAACTGGCAAACTGGAAACTCAAAAACCGTTTTTCAAGCCGAAAAATCATATGTCAAACACTTGAGGAAACTCTGTGCTGCCAGTTTGCCAGTTGCCAGTTGCCAGTCGCATCATTCCGCCCCCCAATAAAATACAAATACAAATACAAATCCAAATGAAAATGAAAATCACAAAAAATAAACTCAACTGCAGCGAAGTCAACATAGTCCAAAGCCATCAACACATTCACCACAACAGAGCCACAGAGCCACAGAGTCAGAGTCAGAGTAGTGCTTACTCCTCTTCCTCCTGCAGCCCACTCGAGTCATAATTAATCTGCTTTGGCATTTTTTTTTCAGTCTTTTTTCCTTTGCGTGTTGCAGCAATTTAAAGTGGAGTCCCCGACTTTTGATTACTAGTCGAATCGCAAGACAAAGCCGAAGATGCAGTCAATGCTGCTTTGATAGATACTTTCAAATGAGGCTCGACTCGGCTTGCCACTTCACAGCCGCAGCCACAGCCGCAGCCACAGCCAACAAATTTGGGTTAGATTTGGCATCTTAAAGATACACACTTGGACACACAGATACAGATACATAGACAGAGATAGATGCGAGTAGAAGGGCAACGCCAAGGAGGGGAACAATTCTCAAAGTTCTAGTAACTGAAGTAAACAAAAGGCAAACATTGTTTAAACTTCAAGCCACATCGCATACGGTAGCTAACAAGTTTAGGGTTTCAAGTTGAGGTTTACGGGGTCAGCGGGTCAACACATGATCGAGTGTCAGGCCACAGCGACCTTCACAGCTCGCAGTTCGAAACTGAAACTGAAACTGAAGTTGCAGCTGGAAGCTGTTCAGGCTCAGGGTACAATAGAAACCGTTGCAATTTTTGACGAAGAGAACTTGAAATATATTTATTTATTATTTGGGATTCGTTGAAAGATAAAGTAATTAATCAAAAGTTGGTGGCAATCAAAAGGAGCTATTGCATACCACATCAAGTTTAGCAACTCTCTAAAAACATCTTTAATTGAAATTCTTGAACTAGATTCGCAGCCATATAATTTCACAAAAAAAACCTTAAGCTTCGCGATTGTAAATCATGCGATCCGTCGAATACGTGCATATATAATTACAATGAGCAGCAGTGTGCCAGAGGAAAACACATTCTAAAATTAAACAAAAAACTGTGTATAGCAACAATAAAACACAATTTAGTGTCACATAAAAATAAAACTATAGCCTCCAAGTGCATCCCAGCTCGACGATGCCACCTTGCAACTGCTGCATCACGTTGCAGCCAAACAGCCGAAACTTTGCCGTCAAATTGTAACAATTTTTCACCTGTCGCCGGTGTCTAAGCATGAGCTGAGCCCGAGCCCGAGGCTGAGGCCCGTTGCGAGCTGTGAGCCCATGATTATTATTACATCAGAAGAAGAAACATAAATTTTGGCCAACAAATCGTGATGCGACTAGATGCAACAATAACTGCAACAACCACAGTGCGTTACAACATATTCCCAGTGCGCAACTCGCAAACTTCCATCTTGAATCTAGCTTTTCTCATCTCCCACTATCGTCCTCATTCCGAGACAAACATCTTCAAGGAAGCATCAGCGATGCGTTTGATTTACGACACAAAATGTATCACAATTTTGTCAAAAATGATTGCAGGCTGAAGAGCAACCTCGAAGCATGCTCGACTGTGCGAGACCCTGTAATAACATTTGATATAATTTATCTGCAGCCGAATGTGAAAGTAAATGTTTTTTATATCCCATTACAATCACTGTTTATGGGGTATAAAATTACACATAAATCTCAAACAATAAATATAAACTAGGCAGTCAAGTTTATTAAATAAGTTTTAGATGAAAGATGCGCTGAAATTAATAATTATTGTATAATTGCCGAGTACGAATAGAAGCTTTTGCAATAAAAAAAAACCTAATTGTAGTAGCCGATCTCAAGGTTAGCGGCAGCAATCGCAACTGTTATCGCAGATTGCGAGCGAAAATGAAAATGAAATTAGACGCCACACTAATCGTTTGAAAGTATCTGACAGCTACATTTTTGGCCAACTCGCTCGCTCGACTTTAAGGCCAAATAATTCATTTTCGTGCCATAATTGCCACAACAGCGATGAGGGCGCGCGATCCCCAGCGGTGCGAAACATTTCGATTTCGATCGCTTGCCACTAAAGAAAGGCAAGGTGTCAGGCCATGAGTCAAGGTTTATGCGCACAAAGCGATCAAGAAGTCAGGAAATGTTTGCAAAAAGAGATTGAATAATAATTGGAGTAATTTGAAAAGAAAATATAATTCGTATTCAAAATATTGTTAAATGATTTGAAATATTATACATAATAATAAGTATTTTAAATTAGTGAAAAGTTGTATACAAAATAAATTAATGAGTATAGTATTGATGCAATAAAATATGGAATAATAATATTTTTATATGAATTTAAATATTATATATAAATAATAATAAGTATTTCAAATTAGTGAAATGTTTAATGAAAAATACATTATTGATGCAATGAATGATTGAATAATAATTGGAGTAATATTAAAAGACAATATATTTTGTATATCTTATATTTTAAATAATAATTGGAGCAATTTGATAAGACAGTAGATTTTGTATTTCAAATATTTTAAATAAATGAAAAGTTTTATGAAAAATAAATTATTGGATTCTAGTTTACTAAATAAGTATTTATGGGCACTAAAAATATTTTAAGAAAGATTGAAAAATGTGTTGTATTCCATATGTATGTTTATTTAAATAGTTCTTGAAATACATCAAAATAATTTATGTGTGTTGAACCACAAATATGCAGAGTCTATTCAAATTATTCAACATATTAAAACCATTTCATAATGCAATTAAATATTCCATACGATTTAATTTATAACATCGAACAAAATTGCTGACTTTCAATGAATGGATTTGAATAGATATGTCAGTCAAAATGGACTGTGGCAGCATGAAATAGATCAAGAACAGCCATAATTGGTTAGGCCAACGTTGGTCCCGCCATGTGACAAGGTAAAAAACCGAAGACTGCCAACGGCAATCCATTAAACAAACAATTTACCTTCACAAGTTCGAACTGCAACTATTATCGCCATAATAAGCAACGTGTAAACACACATTCGCAACTCATAATAATAATGCCCGGCAGCCGATTGTGGCATGTCAAATGCGACAAGCAACCTGATGAAGAGTACTACGAGTAAACGATAGATTGTGCGGCATTCTGCGAGTACTCGAACTACAATCCGAGTGTGGTGGCAAAAAGTAACTGCATTGCAAGGATGTGCCTTGACATTTGCCACCGAAATCGAAGTCGAAGTCGAAGTCGAAGTTGATGTCGAATTCGGAGTGTAAATCGTTTGGTGAATGATAATAATGATTGATCGACACTTGTCTTCGTTGGAAGACAGACGAAGCTGCAAATTGCTTTCGTGATAATGACAACCTCGCCAGCCAGCAAGTGACTGGACCGGATTGGGATCGGGTTGCTCCACAAAACCGATTTGTATAAGTTGGCCGATTATCGAACGTTGCCAGCGAACGTTGCTCCGTATGCAAATGACACGAATCTGAATCTTTATCTGGAGGCGAGTCAAGCCAACGCTGATCCGATGCGATCCGAACATTTGCTAATGCGCATAACGAGACGTGTTCTATTAGCCCCCAACTTGCTGGACCCATTGCTCCACCATTGCCTCGACTTCAACTCTTGCTCAACCATCGACTCCAGTGGAAAAAACAGAAAGTGCTTTTTGAATAACAATGGCAGTTGATGGGCTTGGATGGAGCAACAGCCGGGAACTTTCGATTGGAGCATCCGATGTTCCAAATAGTTATATTTAAGCAGCAACAAATACTTGCATTTTTGTGACTATTTTAATTAATGCTGTTAATTATCGTTCGTTAATTGTTTTATAAGCAGTTTGCCCGGCGAAATCGAGCCCGCAGCACAAGTTCATCTCGACTGCTGCACAGTGGGGCTAAAATGGCATGTCGCAACGTCAATAGGCCATTTAACGTGAAGAGCACATGGTTTAATGACAGACTATAAAAAAACAATAAATTTGAAAAATATGTTTTATGACTAAAACATTAAATAATTTAGTTCATGAACTAATGAAGATTTATTTGCCTTATACAGCAGAATCAATTTTGAACATTTATTTACTACGTACAGCAGAATAAATTATTCTTGCCTATTAAAAATTGAGACCACAAATAAAGTTGGTGGCAATAAAACTAAATATTAAAGAGCTCACTTACTGATTGAAAAAAAATTAAATTTGTATGGTAATTAAAGTAAATATATTCACATTGATTAACTAATATTATCTTTTGTATATTTTAACAGGCAAGAAATACAGAAGTATATTGGAGTATTTATTTTGTGCAAGAAAGAAAAACTTGGTAATGCTAGTCTGAATCTGCCGAGATCTGCAGTCAAATTAAACATTGAAAAGACTAAACTTTTGAACTAATTTTTCAAGAAAAATTCATTATAACATTTAAATTTCTTTACTCTACTTAGATAATAAAATGCATTTTAAATATATACAATAAAATATATATTATAAAAATATTAATAGATGATTTGAGGTTATCAAATATTGAATATTAAATAAAACACATTATATCGTTATGACAATTACAAATTTTATAAATTGAAATTGATGAATTACTTTAAATTTTGATACGAATATTTTACAAACCGAATCCATTTTTTTTTGTAGACTGATTCTTTTCAATATCAATTTCACAAGAACCCTTGAAGCACTGTGCATAGCCTAAGGTTGGATTCAATTAAAGTACAAAATAATGAAATTTGTATGGCCTATGCTGTCGACGTCTGCGTTAAGTTTCGAGTCGTCTTCGTCGTCGACTTCAATGTCAATGTGCTAAGGATGAGACCATTGTGGTAATATGTATAGACTATACAATATTATGTATGGCTAGCAACATAACCTTTTTAAGTACGTTGCAGAGCTCGAGCTCGTTGTGTTGGAACTGAGCGAGTGAGTGCGAGTGTGAGTACTCGTCTTGGTATTCACTCGGGGTATTCCAAACTGTATGAGCTGTGGAGATCTTTTGTGTCTGGTCTACGTCAAAGGCGGAAGTGCTCGCTGCAAAGTGTTTATCAATATATTAATGACTGACGCAAGTATCGTAATAATTATTTATACATTTGTACTCCAATCGCTGAGTGCGAGTACATGAGCTATAGGTATTAGCATCGAGCTGATTTATTTTCAGACGATGTGGGTAGGCCGTAAACTGCCAATCAGCAAACAACTAGCAACTAACAACACACAACAAACAACATCTTCCATGTGACCCCCACGCAGTGTGGCAAGTAGGATGTACATAGTTTTTTGGGCTCTGGAGTTCAAGTTGTTCTTCCAAGTGGCGTCAAGTTGAGCAGTTGAGCAGCTGAGCAGCTGAGCATCAGAGTGTGTGCGTGTGTGAGTCTGCCTGTGAGTGTGTGCGGATTAGCTGTGCAGAACTCGCCATCATGGCCAAGACAATGGACCATTCATTGAACTGTAAAGCGAACAAATTGCTGGCCAAAAGGCGAAATTCAATTAGGCTTCCTGAACCAAGAAACACGCACGAACAGCAGCAGCAGCAACAGCAGCAACAGCATCGGCAACTGCCAAAGCGGTAGCATCGCGCACCTTCTAATGTTGCTCAAGTTGTTGCTGCCTCCCCTGCCCCGCTGCTGTTGTGCAAGAGCAACATTAGACTGCAACAAAGGCAGCCCCAAAAAGATACAAAAAAAACATAATCATTTCAATTTAGCTAACTCGACTGGCTAACATTGCCCCCGTCGCAAATGAGTTACCAACTTGTTGCTGTTGTTGCTGACACGTTTTCTTGTGTGTTTGTTCAGTGGGAACTATTTTTATGAGTTTGGCTGGGCCATAAATAATTCTGAGGCGTTTGCAGTGCCCGCAAATTGCAATGCTCGCCATTGTCACATACCAGCACAACAGCAGCCTCCACAGTCTGCCAAATATTCTCTGGGCCACATCAATCATTTGCCGACGAACTGCCAATAGATGTGTGCAGCAGCAGCTACTCCTTCTGACTTTCAGCTAAAAATTGATGCTCAGAAAATATTAATTATTGCCGCAGTCGAGCCGAGCCGTTGTCGAGCACTTTGGCAACTAATTTTGCAAGTGGCATTGCCACTCCAAGCGGCTCACATGTAGTTACTTTATGGAGCGTCATGCGTTGCACTTTATGACAGCAGCAGCATCATCGAGTTAAACGGCATCGACGGCAAAAGGCATTGCTGCAATCGGTTGTGGTTGGCTGCTGAAAATGCCATAGGTCCAGGCGGCACTCAAGTCGAGCAGCTTTTACTCTGATTCTGCCAAAAAGCCAGCAGCGACCTTCAATCACACTGCAGAACATGAAGAATGCTGTCAGAATGCGCAAATCGAACACTGCACAACATGGCACGGCAACAACGCACTCAATAACACGATGTGCAGCATCGAGTGCATGACTGTGAGTTAATGGTTCCATAGCCATCTTGGGCACTTCATCAAGTGGAAAGAGCATTTGACTTTACTAACAACTTATTTACACTACACTACGCTCAATGTTTTTTTTTGGCTATTTGGAAATCAAAACAAAACGAAGAGGAGAAACAACATCAATTTGTGTCACCTCAAATTACAGAAATTCCCTTTCAGCAGCAGTTTAAAAAATCAAAGAGGGATCGAATAAATCATTTTAAATATTTCGTGTAATTGAAAAAGGAAAAAAAGATTTCCTATTTTTTGTAAATTAGATTTTTATATATTTTTTTTACAAAACATTAAATTTTTAATTAATGTTTATTCATTTATGTTATCAATAGTTGGCGCCAAGTAAATAAATAATGAAGCAAATACAAAACTAAAAACCAGGAAAGTTGCATGAAATGACAGTCTAAACGATAACAAAAAATTAGTTAAAAAACATATACTTCTTTTATCAAATAAATAAATAAATATAAAAATTCTAATTTAGTAATTTTAGATCAGCAAAATTCTTGATTTGTTTAAAAAAGATACAATCTTAATAATAGCTAAACAAAATGCATGTCTAATAGAATATTTCAAAGCCTAAAGTCTAGTCTTCATTATTTATGCAAAGACAGATTAATGAAGCGCCATTCACGGCAATAAAGTTTTGTCAGTTCGTCAAGCGCGCACACTGCGTATACTTAATGCGTTCTTACACTCCTTCTTTGATGCATTACGCATTCAATGAGAAGATTACAATACACACCGCAAGTGTAAAATTAGTGGCGGAGTTGAATGATTGATATGAGATCACAACAATAGACAAATGGTACAATGGTAAATGGGTGAGTTGATGGATGAAATGGATATACTTATCCGCATATGACTCCACCTTTCAAATTAGAAGAGGCTCATTTGTAATGCGTTTGTTTCTGTGTGTGTGCCCTTGTAAATGAATGCTACAGGTATAGAAAATATGTATAATATTTTCCAGACTCCCCCTGCTGCTGATGCCGCTGATGCCCCCGGCTGGTGATCATCGTTGCCATCATCATCATCCACATTGAAGTGCGCCGCAATTTACATCGAAATGCCTTAATTGATTTGAAGCTCAAGCGAGTCGCTCTGTGCGGGCATTGCATCAAAAATTATTGTAGTTGTAGTTTAATTTAAATTATACGTTCCACTCGTCAGTTGTTCTAGGTTACAAAATAAACACTACAAAACTCACACACACACACACACACACACGAGGTATTTCAAGGTAACCTCTCTAAACTCAAACAGAAATTACAATTTCAACTGATCTCAACACATCGACACTGTTCGTCTTGGCATCGTCGGACTTGGCGCATCATCATCATCATCATCAGGCAAGGGGCAAAATTCCCCCTCTTCTTACATGTTTGGAGTGCCATCAGCTTTTGGGGCATGTTCAATGTAAATTAGCCGGTAAAATGCGTTATTTGTTATTATATGTTACAAACAAAAAAAATATATATGTACCATGATATTGGTATGCAGGAAATTAAATGATTTTTTAATGTGCTCGAAAATGATTACACAAATGCTTGCAAAGAGTTATTGAATATGATTTTGTTTATAGCTTAATGTTTTCATTTTGCCATTTATTCAAATGCGAGTTTTATTACCCCATTTATTATGCATTTTAAGCGTATTTTAATGTTTTAATATACTTGCATAAACGAGCCTCAGAACGAATTGTATGTCAGCCTCCAAAGCCTGGAGGTTAAACAAACTTCAAGACATGGAAACGACTCTTGTAATCAAAAATATTATTTATATTTATTATTTGTTATTATTTTTAATTATTCGTATTTCCTCTGACATTAAACTTGTGCTAAAAGAATCGAGAACATCAGTTTAAATTTATGATTATTCAAAGTAAATATTTTTTATTTTATATAGGCAAAAAAAGTTGTTATTATTTTTAATTATTCGTGTTTCCTCTGCCATTAAACTAATGCTGAAAGAATCGAGAACATCAGTTTAAATTTGTGATTATTCAAAGTAAACATAATTCATTCTCAATTTATATTTCTTCATCTACAGAGTATGTTGCAATCTTTGCATTCTAATTTTTGTTGTATAGTTTGCAAAAAGTTAATTTGAGTTATTTCTGCACTTATAGCATTTAAATGTGTTTAAAATGGTTTTTATATAGGCGAAGCTTAGGCATAAGCAAGGTCAGGGTATTACTTGCAATTTCTTTAGGTCAACATTGATGAAGTGCAGGCACCGAGTGCCAAGTAGTCTCCATATTTTGATGCTCTACGTCAGTGTCTGGCATTTCCTAAGCTTTTAATAGATGAGCCTTGAATTATTCATTCACTACATTTGGTTTTTGTTTCTATTGCTTTCCTTCAAACAGATTCGACAAGTCTGCCAGCCAGTCTAATGAGTTTTATTATTATTTTTTGATTTGTATTTTTGGGAGCATTAGGTCTACAGGTCATTCAAAAATGTTTATCGAATTGCCACTTCCTTCCAGTAATGCAGGGCACGTCAGTGTTTCGCCCCATAATTATTATCTCATTGCTCAGCAAATAAAATGTGAAAGTCAGCAAGCTCGTGCCGAGATCAAAAAAATGAGATGAACAAAAAAAACATGTTGCCTAAATGTCAATAATAAGTTTTGCATTAAAAAACACACACACAAAACGTGGCAGCGAGAGAGGAGTGGGAAATGGGGAAAAAACGAAGACAATTTGCAACTTAACGGCATTCAAAGTATTTGCAGATCGTGATAAATGCTACGCCCACCGCTTGAATAAATAAGGCAATAATAATACAATGAGTGCTGCGAGTATGAGAGTCGTAGACGACGAGTACAATGAGCTCTATTTGAATTTGTTACAATTTCCGAAGTGATCGTTAAGCGTTTCTATTGTTTTATGGCTAATAAATAATAACGAAAATTTGACGACCTTCAATGCGTATTTCCACACCTCACTTATAAGCAGGCGATTACCAACTCGCATTCCTTTTTCCGCAGCTCTTGAGAATATCCCATAGTACTTCAAAGTCATCTTCGTGTTTGTTCAACCTCATTCGTTTCCCCGTCGCTTTGATGCGAGTATTTCAAAAGCGTCGTTAATACTTCACCATCTTTTTACAACCATCTTAATTAGCCAGGAATTTCTTTAGTAATTTTCACAATTTGCCCCACCAAAATCGCTATTCACATTCTTCTAGTCGTATCCCAGCGCATCGCATTCAGCATTGATAGTATGTTTTTCAACTGCAATGTTCACATTTCAATTGCACATTACATGGGCTTATCCATGTCAGCATCTGTTGATCATTTGCTTACCGCGAATCTCTCGCAGTGGGAGCATTAAATTTTGCGAAAAACAAAAAGCGAGAAACTCTCACGCCCAACCACACACACACACTCATACACAGGCACACACACATGCACAGGAAGCATAGCTAATTTGTTGTCAAAATTGTGGAGTGAAAAAAATTAAATGAAAATAATGTAGAATTTTTTAATTGAATAAGTTTTTCTGCTGTTGTTTGGCAATCGCATGCGCAAGTTTGTGCCCTAAGTCTTTCGTTTGAGTTGCTGCTTGGGCGACTGCCACACGACTGACGCGGCACTGAAGATGCGTGGAGCAGCAGCAACCAGAGTCAGCCGAGACGGCAGCAGCAGCAACAACAACCAGTGGCAGCCCCAGTTCCGCTCACCTGCGGCCGTCGCTTCAGCGCTCGCTCAGCTCGAATCTGAATCTGAGTCTCGAGACTCCGTCTCCGACTCAGCCACAGTCTGAGTCTCAGTCTCAGTCTCAGCTGCATGACTAATCCCATTACAAATAAGTGTTTTTGCTATTACATGACAACAACAACAACAACAACAACAACAACAATAGCACACATCAGCAAAATGTTTATGGCATAGGGGCATGGATTTGGGTTTGGGTAAATGCATCCCAGGAGCGCACTACTCCCCCACTGCTCATTTATTTGAATGTGCGCTGCGGTGTGGTGCGGCGCTCATCTTCGCTACACGTCAGCGACGTCAGCGACGACGTCGTCAAAATGTTTGGCGCTTCAATTTAAAAGTAACTAGTTTACTATAACACTAAAGCGACTGCTTCGGATCTGCTTGGGATCTCTGCTCACGAGCTGAGCGGAGAGAAGTTATTGTTGTTGTCGCTGTTGCTGCCGTCGTTGCTGTTGCTGTTGCTGTTGCTGTTGCCTTTGCATTATTTTGTAATGTTTTTTTGTGTGTTGCTTTGCATTGCTACTTACTTTGATGCTCGCGCTCTTTGAAATCTCCAAAAAAAAAAAAAAAACAACTACGAAAATTTGGCGCGCTATTTTTGTTGCTTCAGCTGCGACGTCGCTGTCGCTGTCGCTGTCGACGTCGTCAAATGCAGCACAATTTTCAAATATAAATACTGGCCTACGAAATTGTTTCAGTATCACAATCAAGTCAACCATCTTCGCAAGAAGAACATCAACCAACCAAACCTACAATCAAATCCTAGAAAAACCCTCGCTTCTCTTGCCGAGTTTGCAGTAAAAGTTTCGTGTGTGTTTTGTATTAAACCCAAGCAAGTGACTACTCAAAATGAAGGTATAGCAAAATAGTCCAAAATCATAATATGTATTACATCTCAACGAGAAACAAACCAATATGCTCAGCATATGGACTGTCAGTGTAAAGTGTTGCGGTGTGCTGTGTCCTGCCCCCAAAAAAAAAAAAAAAACAGGATGTGAATAAAAGAAACGACAACTGAAGTTCGCATTTCAAGCGGACTAGAGCTTTGATAATTAGAATTCATTTTTTAAAATTTGAAATTCTTCAGAATTCAAATCTAAGCTCTCCCACGAGCTCATTTGCAGTCTTATAGATCAACTTGGGCAATTCAATTAATCATCAATTGTTAAGCAACATATCCGACTGGAAAAAGAGTCAAGTTCAGAAGAGCAATTAATCAAACAAATTCGCTGCCAATCCGCACATATATTAAAACCAATTTCCATAATTTCCAACTAATATTTCGCATGCCATAAAAATGAAGCAGCTTCTGTTCGAAATAACAGCTTCTCGCTGGCGACACCTTCAACCAATTTTAAGACCATTTAAACATTAACATAAAAAAACAGGTAGCCGCTAGTTAGAATGTGGCACAGTGTGAAGCAGCAACGCAGCTGCTTTTGTCGTGTTGCAATGCATAAATTAAGAGTCTAGTACTTTCAACTAACGGATGGTTCCATGCCCAAATATGGGCAAGCAGAAGAGATTAACAAGGGACGATAGCAAACAAATTGCGACTGGCCAAGTTTGAAAGTCATTGAAGCATGAAAGTCACTGAAGGTCTTGCAGACGCAGCAACAACAGCAACAGCTACAAAAAAAACCAACGATTGCGTAATTGGTGAACAGAAGTTTAGTGAAACAATTTGCACTAACCGACCAACCGACTGTAAAGGAAGTAAACATTCCAATTCCCACAGGCATCGAAGTCGAGTTCGTTGCCTAAGTCATTTGTACGAGTCACATCAAAAGCTGGTTGCTACAACACGCAAGTCACCTGGGAGGCCCTTCACTTTAGCTCAACAGGCGACCCAATTTCCACAAATTTGCATATTTGCATATTTGCATATTTGCACGCCTTTAAACGACAACAACTAAAACAAAAGACAACGACAAAAACTAATAATCATTATGATTACCATTATAATTTATGCATAAACAATTGCGCAGCATGCTTGCGACTTTAATGAGATTCTTGTGAGACAAAGAGCAGAAATGCATATACATGTAATTTGGTCATGGGATCACATAAAATTTGGAGCTCAAGAATCGGGTTCTGGCTGGATTTGCGACTTGTACATCACGCTGCCGATTTCGTTGGGCAAACGATGCGGCGCCTGATGGATCTTGAAGCCAAACAATCTGCAAAGCGAGGGAAGTTGTCAGTGGTCTGTGTGGGCAATCGGTTTTCTACTTACACACACCTTGGCACAAACCTTTGCTTGGCCCGCTTGGGGCGCAGATCGGGGCGCGCCATGAACAGCATGTGTGGGAAGCCGGTGCCAAAGAAGGCGCCATCAATGACCGAATGTCGAGCGGATCTCGGCAGGTAGATGTCATTGCATTTGGGGCAAAAGATGCGCACCGTATCCTCGCCGGGATTATCACTCAAGCCAATGGGCAGCACTGATTGTCGCTGGCAAAAGACACGCGGACAGCAGCCAAAGGCACCCACCTGATATTTTTCCAGCATGAGATCAATGCCGCGATTGGTCAGAATGAAGCGAGCATGTATCAAGCCGTACAGCTTCTCAGCGCATTGCTCCAACTCCGCTTCGGGCGGCGCATCCGAGCCAGAGCCCGTGTCCAGATCGAGTATCACCTCGAGGGCCCGTCGATAGTTGCTGACATTCGAGTCGAGGAAGTTCAAATTGAACTTGTCGTGTATGTAATCCTCGTCCACGGTGCAGAAGAACTCATGGCCGCGCTGCTTGCAGAACCAGGGTATCCAGGCGCTCTCCTCCGAGTCTGACATGGTTCAACCAATAAAAAAACAAAACATAAATCGATGCTCCAAAAGTTAACAATTGAATTCACAGCCTGCTCCAATTACTAATATAGTATTCATTTAATTGTATTCTCTCTCTCTTTATTGCAGTGCTTTACCACAGTTGCGCTGCTCGTCTGCCTGGCCGCCTGGACGCAAGCGGAGCCACCAGTGCCCCAGAACCAGTATCTGCCGCCCAACCAGTCGCCCCAGGCACCCACCAACAACTACTTGCCGCCCACGCAGAGCTACCAGTCGCCCTCGAACAACTACTTGCCTCCCCAGCGTTCCGGCAACGGCGGCTCGGCACCCAGCAACAGCTATGGCGCTCCTCTGCCCAACAGCCAGTACGGCGCTCCCGCTTTGACCGGTGCGATCTTCAAGGGACAGAATGGCGGCGGCAACGGCGGCTACGGACAGCGCGATGAGGAGCAGTACGGCCCGGCCAAGTACGAGTTCAAATACGATGTCCAGGACTACGAGTCGGGCAACGATTTCGGACACATGGAGTCCCGCGACGGTGATCTCGCTGTCGGCCGCTACTACGTGCTGCTGCCCGATGGCCGCAAGCAGATCGTTGAGTACGAGGCCGATCAGAACGGCTATCGCCCAACCATCCGTTACGAGCAGGTCGGCAATGGCAATGGCAACGGCAACGGACGCAACGGCAACGGCGGCGGCTACGACAGCAATGCGCAGCAGCAGGGCAAGTTCAACGGCTACCAATAAGGAGAGGACGGAAGGCGTTACCTTCTAGTGTTTCCACATTTTTAAGTCGACCCCTGTGTAACTATACTTGTCTATCGCTAACCTAGCTGAGTATTAACTGCAAATGCAAATGGGGCTGGCGGCGATTACAGTTTGACATGCACTTGTCTCCTCACTCTGCCACTCTGTGTATCCGTCTCACTCCCTCTCTCTCTCACACTCTGTTCTTGCCTATTGTTTTGCTTAGTGCAACGCCGCCATTTTGCCATAGCCAGGCGCGTTCCAAATGTTCCACATGTTCCACACAGTTCCCACTGTTTCCCCCAGCCTGTTCCATGTCTCACTTTGTATTTTTGCCGTCGGTTTCGTTAAGCGCCTTCATTTTGTGTCAGTCCAACACCGCAGACACACAGAACACACACACACACACTATACATACCAAGCATACCACGACCATCACACCAACACACCCACGCATTCCATACATCTATACATATACATAAGCAATTGTATTTAATTTTAATGAATTTTTATGAAAAATGCATTGGAGCCCAATTCGAGCATGAAAATGTGTACGAAAAACGACATATGAGATTTTTTGTGTATAAATAATGATAATGAATAAAGAAGCATTTTTGTATAAAACAAAGTATAAAACCCAACTTTTTATTTTACCACAGCAAGCAAAAAAAAACTATTTCCAGCAATATACATACATACATATGATCCCAACAAAAATACTTATGTGATTTTTGTATTTAAAAAATTATAATAAATAAGGAAGCGTTTTTGTATAAAACAATGTATTAAACCAAACTTTTTTTTTTATAAAACCAAAAACTATTTTTAAATTTATGCCACTTCTATTTCAGCACACCCTCCAGTTGGACCAGGCTATTGTGTTTATAAAACAAATCCTAAAACATATGATAACAACAAAAAAAAACGTATACGTAGGGATTATATTTGAAACAAATTCGCTATCATTAAAATCAAAATATTCATAACTTCAATATCATTGATCTCCAATTCTTTGGCATTTTTGTGTATAAGTAGTAATAAAGAATAAAGAAGAATTTTGTATAAAACATATGTAGTACAAAACGGAATTTTTTGTTTTTCAACTGCAAAGAACCAAAAATTTTTATTTTTTAGCAATTATAAAAAGCCAACTTCTATTTCAACACACTCATAAACATATATGTCAACAACAGAAAGACATGCGATTTTCAGTGTATAAATAAATATAATGCATAAAAAGCAGTTTTGTATAAAACAAAGTATAGAACCAAACATTTATTTTTACAACTGCAAAGCAAGAAAATGAATTTTTTTTTAGATGTGAAGGCAACTTCTATTTCAGCACTCGCTCCAATTGCCCCTGGCTATTGTACTTATAAACCGGATCCTGCAGCTCGCCAACTGGCGAATATTTGAGCTGTGCGGTGAACTCATCTCCTTGAGCTTCCTCTGTGCGGTAAATCACACGCTGCAATTTGTTGTCGGGTGAGATGACATAGTAGCGACCTTCCTTAATATTGTTCGACTGTGGCTGCTGCTCCTCTTCGGGATAGTTAATTCTAAAGCTGCCTTCAGCTGGCGCTCCATATTGATTTGCCGGTCTCTGCTGATCTCTGCCGGCGTCATCCGTTTGCTGCTGTTGCTCCGGCTCCTGCTCCTGCTGCGGCACATCGAATTGGGGCGGCAAATACTGCGAGTTGAACTGCGGTGCATCGAAGGTGCCAGCGTGCTCCACCCGCTGCTTGGTGATCTCCAGGCGATAGCCGTTTGGAGGCTGAAACTCGCTGGGCAGCTTGAAAGGCACCTGCGGACGCCAGCCAGCAGCGGCATATGGAGCTCGCTTTGGAGGCTCGCCTCCAACAACCACAATTGTTGCGACAATCAATAAAATAAGCTGTGAAAATAGTAAATAAAAATTGTGATTTGCTTGAATTTATTTCCCTCTCCATACAACGCACCTTTAGCAGCATTTTGAAGCAAGTTGCATTTGAAACTGCAGTATAAAATTTGCAAGTTACGCATTTTTATATGGAATTCGCAATATATATCTGATATGCTGGGCACGTAGGGAACACATATGTAGGCCGCATCTGTGTTGCATCTCACATCCAATAGTCACGTACTCCATCCAAAAATATTGAAACAAAACCATTCGCATGTTTTTGTGCGACCTTGACAAACGGATGAGCACATAATTGGCAGGGGTTCAACATTCAAATGCTCCGCCCACAGCACAGTTAGGTTGGCTACCTAACAGTACACGAATGCCTAACGGTTGACGTACAATTTTTGGAAATTACGAACCCCCAAGTTCCGATTATCAAGTTCAAGAACCCAAAACAATTAATTAGCAACTGTCCCACAAAATAAGCTTATTAAATTTTGTGAGTTTGAAACATTAAATGATTTCAGCAAAATCAGCGATGCGAACCTTGATTAGAAAAGAACTTTAACCTGTAAATTCTTCACATGTCTGTCTGATCAGGGTCTCTTCAAATATTTCAAAACAGCAGGTGGCGACATAAGAATTGTTATGCTACGCTACGTTTGATTAATTGAGATTTGCTTAGTTATCGTTTATCTTGCTACATTTAAATTAACATTATTTGGAAGCGAGTAGGCAACTATTCTTGATATATTATAGCCATAAGGCGGTTTTCATTTTTATTCCTTAACTGAAGCATTAGCGCAACCTGAATTAAATTTAAAATACGTAATTTAAAGGAGCACTGCACTAAACAAAATTCATATTAAGGCGTCCAAAAAAACGTATTTTTTAATGTTTTTTCTCATCGTTTTTTTACAATTTTGGTAGACAATTAAAAGTGATTAGACTTGCGATGGGGAATAAAATATTCTTGATATATTATAGCTATAAGGCGGTTTTCATTTTTATTCCTTAACTGAAGCATTAGCGCAAACTGAATTAAATTTAAAATACGTAATTTAAAGGAGCACTGCACTAAACAAAATTCAAATTAAGGCGTCCAAAAAAACGTATTTTTTAATGTTTTTTCTCATCGTTTTTTTACAATTTTGGTAGACAATTAAAAGTGAATAGACTTGCGATGGGGAATAAAATATTCTTGATATATTATAGCTATAAGGCGGTTTTCATTTTTATTCCTTAACTGAAGCATTAGCGCAAACTGAATTAAATTTAAAATACGTAATTTAAAGGAGCACTGCAATAAAAAAAAATTCAAATTAAGGCGTCCAATAAAACGTATTTTCTAAAGCTTTTTCTCAGCGTTTTTTTTACAATTTTGGTAGACACTTAAAAGTGAATAGACTTGTGTTGAGGAATTAAATATTTTCAAAAACAATTTGAAAACTTAGGGAAAAATTCGTTAAAATTAGGGTGACCAGCTTTTTTATATTAAAAGCAACCCTGAGCAAAAAGCTTTGTGCAGCTTTGGCGCGACATTTAAAATGACAATCCTAGCTATAAATACATTGCATACAATTGTTGTTACTAAAGTAAAGCAGTAATTTATATACTACAAGAAATTTGTTTTTATTTTTGTATTTTAGTTTATTGTGTTTTTATTTATCTTGGTTTCTATACAATCTGTGTTAATTCGTTCAATATTCTGTTTGCACTAAATTTAAACCGGTTAACTTCTATCCACCTGCTTACTGCTCACCAGTGACGCCCAGCTTCTTCTTGAGCGACTCGGGCATCTCTGGTGGTGGTGGGCGTGGCATGCGCAGGAAGACCTTCACTGCATCATAAATGAACCATTGGGCAGCAGTCAGTGTGCCGATCATGACAATCCTAGGCATCAGACCTCCCCACAGTCCTGCAATTTCAAACAATCAATCAATTAAGTGAGTGCACCAAACATGATTTCGACGCTTTGCTTTTCACTTACCAGCCCAGCCCAATTGTTTGGCCACATCCAGAGCGCTGGCGCCCTTGGCCTGGTTCAGCTTGGATACGACGGTATCAGCGGGATGGGAGACAATGGCACAGAAGACACCAGCAATGTAACCAGCGGCAAAGGTGACGATCAGCTGCTCGCCCTTGGTGCAATCGGCACGGGGCTTGGGCACCACATACTTGTACAGCAGCTCCAGCGTGCGCTCGAAGCAGGCGAACTTCATCATGGTGTATGGAATCTGTCGCATCCACAATGGCACCAGACCCTTGTAGAAGGCCGAAATGCCCTCCTGGGCGGTCATCTTGGGCAACGCCTCGCGCAGCGTCTTAGCAAATCCGGGAGTAGTCTGTATCTTGACCTTGGCCGCCTCCATGGGCGCCAGCGCGATGTCGGCGAAGAATTCGGCCGAGGCCGAAGCGGCCAGATAGAGGCCGGTTCTATAAAGGAAGGCGTTCTCCTCGCCAATGGCATCCGAGTAGATGACTTTGAAGACTTCATAGAGGCCAAACTTGCAGAGACCCTGCATCGAGTAGCCGATGAAGGTGGGTGCCCAGCCCTTGGCCAGACCCCTGGTGCCCTCCTCAGCCAAACTGACGCGGAAGCCGTTGACCACGCTCTTGTACTTGGCCGGATCCACCTGCAGGCGGCACTTGACCAGATCGAGAGGCACAACCATGGTGTGGGTGGTGCCGCAAGAGATGATGCCACCCAAGCCGCAGAGCAAGAAATAGTGGTTGGAGCCAAATTCGCATGAATCTATACAGAATACATCAAATATATAAGTAGATATAATGATAATTTACAATTACCATGTTCACTTACCACCCTGGGCAGTTGCAGCGGCAGCGAAATTGTGATTCGGGGTCAATTGACGGGATGCATCGCCGACGGCGGAGGGCAGCAGCGGGGTGGTTGGTGCAGGGGTTGCAGCCTGGCAGTTAGCGCTGGTGAATGGCGACTTGAACGCTGAGTTCTGCGCGGCCTCGAACAGAGATTTGAACATGTTGTCTAGAGAGGACGCTGCGGAGTTGATGGGAGACAAGGTTGAGGTTAACAGGTCATGATGTAATCGAATCGCATACAATTTTCTTTACAAATTCGTACACAACAATTCCTAGGTCAACAATTAGTGACTACAATTTAATTTTAAAAAAATATTTCAGTTTATCTATTCTTTTTTAAAGTTTCAATACTCTGCACAGATTGGCAATTGACATTGATCTTGGCTAGCATTGCTCACTTGCCATCACTTTTTACATAACTATTGTACTTTTTCTTGTGTATCGTACTTTTTTATGTGCATTACGTAATAAGAATGCTCACAACAAATTTTCAATATTTTCCAAAATATATGTGCGATAGTATAGTGCAGCCAAAGCGTGTAACACTCACTTCAAAGTGCGAGGAAGAATGTGCGGGACACAGTACAGATAGCCGAGGAGTAGCTGAAGTAAGCAGTAGTTGCCGTTCTTGGGTCGAAAGTGGAACCCAACAAGACAACGTTTGTCGTACGCCAAACCAGAAAACCAAATGCAACGATAGCAGCCACAAAAGTAAAGATAGAGCGTAGACATCTTCCCAGAGTTGTCAAGTGCATTGGCAGGCGTATCGGTTAGAAACGGTTAAAAAGCTAGCGCCAAACGGTTATCAAACGGTAAGTTACAAATTAAGAAAAACTTTCTACAATACCGAAGTCAATTAATTAATGCACAATAAACAAGAATTAATTACTTTCAATAAATAATGAACTTCGATTTGATTTAAAAGCTATATGAATTGGTTATCTAATATGAATATTTCTTGCACCTAAACTCTGTAGTACCTAAATATTGATCTTTAGCGAGCTTTAATAAAACAACTTCTTAACTCAGAGCAGTAATGACAAAGGAGAAAATCAATTAGTTGTTTTAAGCTAAACATTTAACATTATCTAGTTAAAAAACTTAATTAAAGCAGTATTAAATAATAAATAGAATAAAAAGCCATTCGATAAAGTGCTTTAAAATTACACAATGGTGACAACCCCGTACATTTGAATCTTTATTTATAAATGCGAAACATTTTGGCCCACCGTCTGCTGAGATTTCATCAACTGAACGACATCTATTTTTTAGTTAATGTAAAAATAAATTCATTAACGCGTCGCCAGCTGATCGAAGGCGAAGTGATCACTCGCTGTGGATCAAGGTTGAGCACTTTCAATTGATTGGTTTGCGCATTGGTGAAATTTGTTGAAACATTTTTGTTGTTTGTTTGTTTATTGGAAACATACTTCGTACAATTGTAATATGATTTTATTTACTAAAATCGAAAGTTAGTAACTGTATGGGCTTAATAGCTATTACCAAAAAAGTATACTCTTGTTTCGTGTGGTGTCGTATTTTGTTAACATACTTGATAATAAGTACATAATTAGTTGATTTCTCGTGCTTAACAAATCTAGGTCGTAAATGCTAAAAATATTGGAAGTATCTGCATAATAATAATACTTGTTGCAATAAATTATCGTACACCGCATAAACTGTGTGTGCACTATATCGAATAAAAAATGGCAGAGTAATTAACGATATATATATATATATATATATATATGTAAACGACTTAAATGCTAAATTGGCTGGCATTTTGTTAATATAAGTGTGATGTGTGTGTGTGTGTGTGTGTGTGTGTGTAGGTTTTGCAATCACTGCAGGCTGGGCAGTGCTACTCAAACCCTTGCAGTTGGAGAAGGGAGCGACAGTTGAACCGTCCGCAAAAATTCCTAAATACAAAATACACAAATTGGCAAACAAGCGGACGTCTTAGGGTTTAAGGAAACTTAACAAACTAACTGGGACTACGACTCGGCGGTTTCCATATGCCGATGCACCGTCACCGGCGCCAGGATGTAGTGCGAACGCGTCGGCTCCTCGGCATCCAGCGGCAGCGTTGTCTGCCCATACACAGCACCTGCTGCACCTCGACATGGCGACGGCGTCGCCTGCTGCAGCTGCTGCTGCTTGTAGCGCTCCGTTTTGTTGGCCGGCTGATTGCTCAGATACGGATGTGCGCTGCTCGACTGCTGGCGATTTGTGGGACTCGATATGGATGTGGATATGGACATGGTGTCCGATTTGCTGTGCCGCTTGTCGTGCAACAGCAGCGGCTCGGCCAGCGTAAAGCACTGCTGATCCGAGCTATCCTCATGAGGTGTCATCGTGCTATAGCCATGATCCGATTCACCATTCGGTGGCCGGCGATAATAGCTGCTGCCGCTGGACATGTGATACGGCGAGATATCCGCCGCATGCATGAGCTGGCGCTGTGCGGCCGTGTGATCATAGCCACCCATGGGCGGTTCATCGTGCGCCTGGCAGTCGTCGAAATTGAAGCGAGACAATGGCAAGCCGTAGTTCTCCTCCTGCACCGAGTCCACGTAGAACTGCTCCTGCGTCTGATTGTCCAGATTGTGGCGATAGCAGTGGATGGCAATGCCAATGACCATGGCCAGCACCACAATGGCGCCACCGAGTGGCCCGAATGCCGAATACGCATGCTGCTCCCGCTGCGGATTGTGCGCGGCCAGCATTTCCAGTTCGTCCAGTTCGCCGTAGGGCGTCAGCGAGGCCAGCACACCATTAAAGCAGCCCGCTTGCGTTGAGCAGAAGGCGGCACCAAAACTATTGCCCTCCACATCCTGCTGGCACCACTCGCAGCCCATCACGCCCAGACACTCGCGCTGCGTGGCATACAACTCACAGCCGCCTCCCACGGCAGGGCAACTGGGCAGCACACTCAGCAACTGATTGGTGGGCGGCAGCGCCAGGAAATGCTCGCTGGGCGGGGAGCAGTAGGGGAACTGCTGTGTATAGTTGGCATAGCTGTCCGCATCGATGGCCGAGGCATTCGACAGCATGGGACATTCGCAGGGACACTCGCAATCGGTTTGATCCATGCGCTTGCAGTTGAGGCAAACACGATCGATGGTGCTGCACGGACAGAAGGCGCCGCCATCACAGCTCGAATTCAAGACGGCCGCAAACAGATTGCTGCCACGTATCAAGGCAATGGCGTACTTGGTGCGCTCTCCGTGCACCACATTGCCCAGGATGGTGGCCAGCGACGTGTTGAAGGCGTAGTAGCGTTGCAGCGTGCGATTCTGGTAGCTGGCACAGCCCAGTTTGCGCACCAGCTGCCCGTGATTCAGCATATCGTTGGCCAGATACGATTCCTTGTGCGTCAGATGCTCGTGCGGGCGACGTTGATTGCGCAACAGCGTGGACACCTCCATCATGCTGGGATGTGCCAGCAAATAGCCTTCGTGGTCGAACAGCAGACACTTCATATGCGGCAGCTGGCACAGCGGCGTGCTGTCCAAGACGAGGCGATAGTAGAAGGCGTAGGGCACATCCAAGGCAACCACGCCCACCGGTCGATCCTGCTGCGCCGAGTGCATCGCATGCGCCTTGCCCTCGAATATCGTATGCGCAATGGTCACAATGTAGCCCGCTCCTCCAGCATCCAGATACGGCGCAGTGCTCACAATGCGGCCTGGCTGCGCCATCGCCTGACGGAACCACGGGCGACGTGTGGCATCGTAACTATTGCTCAGCAGACAACCCGGATACAGCTGCAGCACACCACTAACACTCGCTATATAACGTCTTATGATGTGACCACGCAGCGGTCCCGTGGTGTCCTGATGTCGACGTCGCAGCTCCAACATTGCCTGATACAGCACGCCCACCTCGTGGCGGATGCGTGGCCGCAGTCCGGGATTGGCCAGCAGGCCGCTGGTATCGCGTAGATAGGCCATGATGGACTCCACGTGTCGTAGCTGTGTGCGCGGTCGGTTGTTGTGCAGAAAGGCAAACGGCGACTCAAACGCAGCAGCGCTGAGGAACAACGTGGGAGCATCTGCAAAACCAAGAAGAGATTAATGACGCTATTCAAGATACAGATACTGATATATGTATAAGGATTATGAGCTGCATTGATATCTAAAACAATTGCTTTAATAGCAATTAGTTGTTCGATAATTTTTAATTGTTTAAATTAATTTGACTCAGAAATCTTCTAAAATCAGTTGTGCTTCATTGCTCAATTATATGTTCCATAATTCCATCATTTAAACTTCAACTTAGTAGCAAATAAATGCTAGATAAACTACTCACCCATCGTGGCCAGCTGCCTGAAGTAGCGACAAGTGGTTGGAGCGCCGCCGCCGCCTCCACTTTGCATAAGATCCAGACGATGGTATAAAAGATCCATGCTGTCACCATAGTAGCCTGGCTCATAGCTGCTCACAGTGTCCTTCGGATTGAAGCGCTGCAGCTGCAGCTGGGCGGACGCATTGTGGACGCCACTGCCGCTGATGCTAGCAGTGCTCACCATGCACAGCACATAGATGCCCAGTACGGATTGCCAATGATAGGTGCGCTGCAGCTGTTGCCGTCCCAAATAGATGCCAGTCGTGGCATTGCCACGCTCCTCATGCAGCAAACGATGCCGAATGCTGGCGAAATCTGTGGCATTCTCCAGGTAACCAATGTTCACAGGATATGCGGTTTCGCGCTGAATAAGCGGCCTTGGGAATGCCGGATGCGCCAAAGTATTGCCACTACTGCGATCCAAGAGAAAGGCGTAACTATAACCTTGCTTAGCGGCCGGCGAAGCATTCGGATAGTTCAACAGATCCTCAAGCAAATCAGCCAAATACAAATTAACACCCACCACACCATAAGGCGCCACAGCGTGCGTAATGGAAACGAGCACATCTGAAAGCAAAAGGTTGTTATAAAGCAGGCAACAAGGCAAAAGAGACCAAAGACTTACCGCCACTATCTGCGTCCACAACGGGCTGATGCACTTGCAATGTGTCGGTGAGAAAGCGTTCTGCAAAGAGCAGACCAAATACACGACTGCTGGCTCTGGGAATGGTCTCAGCATGCATTTTATTCAGCACAAAGAAGCGGCCAGCCAACTGCTCCTCCTGTCCAGCCGTTAGCCAGGTGCGCACATCGATGTCAAACTTGGTGTAGTTCTGGGTGGCCACGTCGCTTAGGAACTGCTTCTCATACATGATGCGCTTCTCGTCCAGCACCACGGCACAAGTGTTGATAATGACCGGCGAGGAGAGGCGACTCTGGCCTTGGGCCAAGGCGCGTAACACATACATGGCATCCGATAGATTGGTGAGCAGTCCACGTGTCACATAGACAAACTCAATGGGCTGATCCGAGGTATTAATCAGCTGTGCTTGCTGCAGACGATGCAGCATCTGGAATGCGTACTCAAAGCCCAACGTGTGATTGGTTAAAGCGCGTGCCAAGCTCAGACTGTTCACATAGCTGAGTATCTCATCCTTATGGGCGCGAGTTGTGCTGTAGATACCATGTTCAGCTTCAGCGGGATAAGCATCGAGAAACATAAACTCCGCCTCGTTGGAAACTGTCACTATCGACATATAATCGGTGTCCTCCAGCAGCATCAGAAGCTCTTGAACTACAAGAGGAATAATTATCAATATGATCGGAATCAAGCTCACTACGAAAACTTACCAAAATTCTTGGTGATGTCAAAGAGTTCGGCATTCAACGCCGAACCAACATCGATGAGTAGCATGACAAACTTGCGCTTAATAGCCGAAACATACAGCTGCCGAAAGTGGGCATTGGCCGCAGCTCCATCGCTGCTGGACAGAAAGTAGATGTGCTTAAAGTGATTGACGCTGCTGCTGCTGGGTTTGTTATTAATACTGCTGTTGGCATCGCTGTCACTTTGACTCTTACTGAGACGCTGCTTCAGCAAATTCAATTGATCAGCTATATAGGCGTTGGCGTCGCGCGAACGTCCGTTGTTCTCGTTGAGGAATGTGACGCGCGACGTCTCCTCTGACTTCAGGTAGTTGAGGATTTGTATCTGCTGTTTGTTGTAGTGCACCGAGCCAGCGGCAGCGGCATTTGAATCCACACTGCTGCTCTCGTAATCCGGCTGACAGCTCACGATTTGTGTGTTCAAATACAGATGCTTGTGCTGCTGTTCACTGCTGGTAGCCGCTTTACTGCTGCTGTCCACTTCGTCCGTTTCAAAATCAAATTCATTCTCCAACTCATCGTCGCCGTCATCGTCGTAGATGTGCTGTGGCATCAGCACTTTGCTCAGATTGAAACGCAATAGATCGCGTAGCTCCAGCACCACATGCGTGGCTCGCTGCAGCTTGCGTCCCAGACGCTGACTGAACGCCTGCAGATCCTGCTGCACGCTCTCGTTGGCATTGACCGAAGTTAATCGTGTCGCCACCGCGCTGGCAAAGTGAATGGAATCGAAGATTTCCTGCAACAACAAAGGATCTGAGTTTGATAGCTGTCTTTTCATGCAGAACCAGCTGAAACTCACCTGTATCTTGGCCACAAGCATCTCAAATTTACGTATACTATGCAGATTGCTCTCCACATTGCTCCGCAGTTGCACCACATTCTGCTGATTGTAGTTCACAAAGAAAATGTTGGCTGGCGTCTGCTGCAGCGGCATATAGTTGACTGCAGAGCCAGTTGCAATGATCGTCGTAGGCACTTTGTTAATATTGCTAGTTATGGTTTCATTTGTTGTGGTTGTGTTTTTGCTTATGTTTAGAGGTAGAGGAGGAACATGTTCACCACTGCCGCCATTTGAAGTTGTTTGTGCAGCTGCCACCAGGAGCAGAAGCAACGTGTTGCCCTTCCACATCTTGCCGTTCTCCTGGTAGGCCAAAATTAGCAACAATTACCGCGTCATTTAGGATACAAAATTTCATTAAGTTCTTGTATATTTTTTTTCTATGGAACTTGTGGTGGCCGATAAACAATGAAGATGGCCGATAAACTGTGAGGATGGTCGATAACTGGTACTCGTTGTAGGTAACGCGTATTCCTTATCTTCACTAGGCCTTCAATTATATCGGCTATTAAAAGCTATTGATCATTTCTTCTAACGGAATATAATAAATTATTTGTAATATATTTAAAATATTTTCATTTATTTATATTTAATTTAATTAATTTTTAGTTTCTCCAATAATTGATTTTTTATATAGTTTTAAAACATATATTAAAAAACAACACTTTCTGCTTACTTAAAGACATTTTAAATTGATTATTTATTCAATTGTTTGTCTAATTGGTACCATTCAATGTTTGTACAACACACTGGAAAACATCGATAGGTCTTGTGGTCATCGATGATTCTCCAGCTGTAGTTGCGACCAATCACCACCTCTAGTGACTCATTTATAAAAGAAAAAAAAAAACGATATTACAAACAATAAAATATACATTCCCATAGAAGAGGATAACATCAATAACTGCAAGCCATGGCTGCCACACTAAAACCATACTTGACTGCTGTGCGGCATTCGCTGACAGCCGCAATGTGTTTACAAGACTTTCCGTCACAAGTCGTGGAACGGCACAACAAACCGGAGGTGGAAACATGCTCCAGCAAAGAACTGGTGTTGACGCCCATTGTGGTCTCTCGCAACGAGCGGGAAAAGGTGCTGATTGAGCCGTCAATTAATTCGGTGCGCGTCAGCATTGCTGTGAAGCAGGCAGATGAAATCGAACGCATTCTGTGCCACAAGTTCACCCGGTTCATGATGCGACGCGCCGAATCCTTCATCATTCTGCGCCGCAAGCCAATCGAGGGATACGACATTAGCTTTCTGATCACAAATTTCCACACGGAGCAAATGTACAAGCATAAGCTGGTCGACTTTGTCATCAGTTTCATGGAGGAAATCGATAAGGAAATCAGTGAAATGAAACTGGCCGTCAATGCCCGAGCCAGAACCTGCGCTGAGGAATTCCTAAAACGTTTTTAGCTCTTATCTGCACTATTGTGACATCATTAACGATTTCAATAAAAGAAAACAATGCATGCTTCCACTTACTGCTGGTTAGCTTTATTTACACCATTAATATATTAATATATTTCTTCAACTATTCAAATGAGGATTCCAAATTATATGTTTACAATTGGCAATGCTAAAGAATGCTTTTGCATGCTTAAGAAAACTGATTAAAAGGTTCTACATCTACTTATATAGGGATCGCGGTTTCTTCGCTCTCTTTTGTTTACTTAATATCAATGTTATGTTATACCCGCTTTTCATAATATTATTATAACTTAATCCAACAGGAAGTGCACGTAACAGGCAGAAGGATGAATCTCAAATCCCGAATATAGTCTATGCGCCAAGATTTCTGAAAGTATATGAATTAAAGAGTGAAATCATAAAAAAGTTAAATAAAAGCAAATACCGAGTCTTGAATTTTGATGAAGACAATGATAACCATAATCTAAGTGATTCCTTAAAACTTGGTTGTGATGGGATAAAAAACTTGAAAATTTTACATGAAACAATGCAATTTCAATTGATTTGTAATTATAGGATGAAATCAGCTATAATTGAACTTTAGCCAAATTTTTTATATAGCAGAGGTGGAAAATATTTAGCTTTTTCTAAAATTGTTAATTTTTTAAATTTTGGATTGGATTTTGAATTTGTAATTTCTTGTAAATATGGCTTACAATGTTTGCTGTATTTAATTTTTAAGTTCAGCGCCATAACTATGAACGTTGCCCAACACCTATTATATGATTTAAGCTTGTTCAACACTTGTCAACTGAACCACCCTGTGTTGAAGCGAATATCAACAAACGCAACACGCGGACGGCACCAAAATTTGAGTGCAGGAGGAATTTAATTTTAACAGATTTTAAAATGGGCACCTCAAAGACTAAGAAGAAAAGCGCCGCTGGCAAGCCGAAGCAAACCAATGGTGCTATCGACGCACCACCTGTAAAGACAAAGAGCTGGCAAAAGGTGAAACTAAAAGGCCACGTGATATCCGATGATTTTAGCGGTTACGATGGAATGATTGGCCTGGAGGTGCTCAAGGAATACGATCCGGCGCTGGTGAAGTCCACATTGAAGCAGCACAGTGATAGCTCTCTTAAGCCTCGTATTAGACGAGATAAACGTAAAGCAGCCGAATCCGAGTCCGAGTCCAGTGACGAAGTCGAAACCGATAGCGAGGAAGAGGCGAACCAAAAGTCCAGCAAGAAGGCGCGGCTGGCCGAACGGCATGCGCAGCGTCTGCTGAAGCAGCGCGAGAAACGTGAGCAGCGCAAGGAGCAGCGCAAACAAAAGAAAGCCAAGCCAAAGCCGGCAACCGAAACTAAATCGCCAAAATCGAGATTCACACCCAATGATGACTACGAACCGGATCGCTTCTCGCTGCTGCGGCCACCGCCTTCGGACGATGAAGTTGCCGCCGAGTCAGCCGAGGAGTCAGAGGAAGAAGTACCGCAACTTGTGGCTGACGACGAGCAGGACATGACGCAATGGCAAGGTCTCGGCATTCCAGCACCCATAATGCGCGCCTTGGCTGAGCAGAAGTTTGAGGCGCCCACCCAGATTCAGAGCATGACTCTGCCGGCGGCCATACACGGCAAAAAGGATATATTGGGCGCCGCCGAGACCGGCAGCGGTAAAACACTTGCCTTTGGCATTCCCATACTAGCCGGCATCTTGGAACTGAAGCAGCGCAACGATGGCTCCAGCATACGCAAGGCACCCAAGGTGAAGGGCGGCAAGGCGGCACAAGAAGCGCCAGCGGTCAAAGATAATCACGAGTTGACGCCACCACCCGAGGAGCTGGATTATGTGTCGGGCGCCAGCGATGAGGATAGCGATGACGATGATGCGCGCACGTCTAGCAAGCAATCGCCGCTCTATGCTCTCGTGCTGACGCCCACCCGTGAATTGGCTGTACAGGTCAAGAATCATCTTGTTGCCGCGGCCAAGTACACAGGCATTCGGGTGGCGGCAATCTTCGGTGGCCTCGCCGTTGCCAAGCAGGAGCGTGTGCTGCGCCAGTGTCCCGAAATTGTGGTGGCGACACCCGGTCGGCTGTGGGAGCTGTATGCGCAGGGCAACAAGCATCTGAGCAAGATTGAGGACGTGAGTTTCCTATGCATCGATGAGACCGATCGCATGGTGGAGAAGGGACACTTTGAGGAGCTGCGCAGTCTGCTCAAGGTGCTCAATGGCGACGAGGAGCGCAAGCAGCTGCGCCAGAACTTTGTGTTCTCCGCAACTTTGACGCTCGTTCACGATCTGCCCGACCACATGCAAAGTGAGTGAAATCTCTCGAGTCTCATTTGGAGAAACTTTTATTTAATTCCTTATCTTTACAGAGCGCAATGTGGGCAAACGTCCCAAGTTCACCAAGCAAACGGTGGACCAGAAGATCGAGAGTCTCATCGAGGAGTTGGGCATTTCGCAGCCCAAGATTGTGGACATTACCAGCAGCCAACGTAAGTTGCTCGTTTGTGCCTGTACAGTGTTTAAATGATTCATAAATTTTGTGTCTATTTAGAAACATCGCAAACACTGACAGAGAGTCGTCTGCTCTGCGCCATTGATGAGAAGGATTACTATCTGTACTACTTTGTGCAGCGGCATCCGGGTCGCACCATCGTCTTCTGCAACTCCATCGATTGCGTCAAGCGTCTGGCGACGCTCTTCGGTCTGCTGGACTGCAATCCTTTGCCACTGCACGCTAACATGATACAGAAGCAGCGTCTTAAGAATCTTGAGCGATTTAGAGATAGTCCGATGGGCTTCTTGATAGCCACCGATGTGGCTGCTCGTGGCCTGGATATACCGAATGTGGAGCATGTTATACACTATCAAGTGCCTCGGACCAGTGAGAATTATGTGCATCGCTCCGGACGCACAGCACGTGCCAATAAGCATGGCATTACGGTCATGTTCATGGAGCCGGGCGAGGTCAAAACATACGTGAAGTTGTACAAGACGCTGGAGAGAAGTAAGCAAACCAGCCAGTTTATTAATGCCATGTTTAACTGAATTCATTTTTATTGTAGCTGAGGATCTGCCGCTGTTTCCCATCTCCGAGCGTTTCCTTGGCGCCGTCAAGGAACGCGTCAATTTGGCCCGTGACCTGGACAAGGAGGAGCTGAAGCTGCGTCGTACACAAAGCGAAGAGGGCTGGATGAAGAAACATGCCGAGGAAATGGACATGATCATTGATGGCTACAACGATGAGTCGTAAGTGAACGTTTGTCTGTATGTCAACGCCAGCTAAAATCAATTGTTATTGCAGTGGCAGTGATCAGGATGAGGATCCGTTCATCATTGAGCGTCGACGCAATCGCTTGCATGTGGACTCGGTGCGTGGCAAGCTTAGTGCACTGCTCGCCCAGCCCATCTTCCCCAAAGGTTTCAGCTTTAAGTATCCCACCAGCACGGGTCAACTTCTGGAGGGTTCCGAAATGTCGACGAGTCACGGCAAAAGTGCTGTCGAGGCCATGAAAGAGGCCATCGAGGACATGAAGCTGGCCAAGCAGCAGCGAAACAAACGGAAACGCAATGCTTAAATACTTGTTAAACTAGTTTAATATACTTAAAAATATATGTATACTATATATATATGGATCGCATTCAATGCTTGGACACAAAGTAGCGGATGCCGCCGTCAGTCAGGGAACGCGCGTGCTTGGCTAGCAACGTGGAGACGGACAGTGTGGGCGTGGTGAAGCAGCTGCAAAAGAAACATGTTGAATTAAAAGTGCCTACAATATTGGACAAGTAGACTGCTTACTCCAAGTACGGCTCCATCTCGTCCAGTGTCCACTTGCGCTTCGTTTTAAACAGAGCGCGCATGCGATCATTGATATTGGTAGGCAGCTGCTCCTCGGCCAGCGAGCGAATGCACGGCTGTGCGCCTTCCTTGTCCAGGATGCCCAGGCCGCGCAGATATTCCAGCTTACAGCACATGCCCTCGGGCAATGCCTCCTGCCAGGTGTGCATGAACTCCTCGTTGCGAAATCGCAGCGTGGGCTGCAAGATATTCTGCGCCACTATGCGCGCCACCAGCGACTCTTGATATCTAAATTTGCCGGAACATCGATCACTTGGCTTCGTGTATATATCAAATAATCCCGACACAATCGCTTCTGGAGCAATGCCTTGCAGTGCGTAAATGGTCTCCTCGCGTTCGATTTCATCCAGAGCCCAGGAATTCTCACTAATCAGCCCCAGCATCAGGCTAATAATGCGATACTCGTATTCGTAGTCTAGCATGCGAATGTGTTGCTCGAACTCTATGGCACGATGTTGGCGTAATCCTTCCACAAACTGGGCACGACTGCATTGCACCGTGTCCAGCAGCTGCTGGAAACTAAAGAGCAATTTGCGATCGATGCAGTATTCGTTCTCTGGGCCGGAGTAACGTGTCAGCTGCAGCAGTTCGCCAAGCTTGCGATATCGTGGCCGTATTTCACGGCACTCGAAATACTCGTGAAAAATTGTGAGCACCTGACGTTGCTCCAGCGTGCGTGGCACCTCCAGCTCATCATCGGCGCTGTCGTTGAGGCTGCGCTCCAGCGAGGTATTCGCATTGCCCGTGCGCGGACTCTTCAACGGCGAGGTGCTGGTGGCAGCCGCAAACTTCAAGTCCGGCACCAGCAATAAACTATTTGAGATCTCAGCACCTTTCACATCATAGGTGCGCTCATCTGTGCAGAGCACCACTTTTTCATGCAGGCCACCCTTGAAGTGCAGCGTCTGTCCCGCGCGTATCTGCTGCAGCATGTGGTCGTCCAGCTCCAGCAGCCGCAGATTATCGCTGACCACATTGGCATCGGGATAATATAAAGCCTGGGTGAGTTGTGTCAGCTGGCGCTCGTCCATCTTTGCGTGCTTGACAATTGTGCGCACATCTTCAGGAGTGCGCACATAACTGAACACGAGATTAGCATAGACTATTTCAATAATATTTAATTAAAACTCACTGCTGTGGCACATTTTCGTCAACTTCCATTGCCTGCGACTGCATCTCTGCCTTGCGCGCCAAAAACTGTTAACAAATTGGCCCATCGCTAACAACATCGATATATCGATAATTTTCGCTGATCACCGATTTGAGTTTTTCTGTTACTATAAATGAATCAATGTTAAACAGTGATTATAGGTTTTTGTTTTTTTTTTATGTTTAATACTAAATTTAAAAATAAGTTTAACGAAGTTTTTTTTTATTATTTCCGTATTTTATTTGAAATACATGGAAAAAAATACATCGACATTTCAATTCCAAAAAATCGTTACAATCGATTACTATAAAAGATCGGAAAGCGTCGAAGTCACGTAAATCGGTATTGTAATTTACCAAAATCATTAGCAGTTGAGTGATATTTGGTGCTGCAATATTTAATGCTGTAATAAGTGTTACAATTGTGTTAGAAATCCACAACTTACCATTCACTTTAACTGCCACTTTTGACTTGCTTAGTTATTTAAACTGTTCACGGTCACAGTTACTTTCTGCAAGGTGGTTGTCCGGTTACTTGCAACGAGTAACAGGTTTCATTAGAGCATGTGAATTGGTTCACAAAGCAACACACTAATGGAGAACCTGGCGACAAAGAAGAACTGGACAGAGGAGGAGCGTCTGGAGCTAGCAGCCCAGCTGGATGCTGAACTTGACTCGTTCATAGACAGCTTGGAGAAGAAGCGCTACGAGGAAGGATGGCCGGAGGACCGTTGGCAGGAGGAGATGGACAAGCATCCATTCTTTATGAAGCGAGCGCCTCAGCCAGGCGACGATGTGCATCCCATGTTCGAGGGTCTGCAGAAGCTCAAATACGACCCCGAAGAGAACACACTCGAAGAGCTGGCGCTCAACTACAAAGAGGACGGCAACTTCTACATGAAGCACAAGAAATTCCGCATGGCCGTCTTCTCCTTCACCGAGGGCATCAAGACCAAGTGCGAGAATCCCGACGTCTTGTCGGTGCTCTACAACAATCGTTCCGCTGCCCACTACTTCATCAAGAACTATCGTTCCGCCCTAAGTGACGCTCAGCGTGCGCTCTTCTACAAGCCCGTCTACACCAAGGCACGTTGGCGAGCGGCACAGTGTGCTCATGAGCTGGAGAAGTTTGATGTGTGCACGCAGCTGTGCGAGGAGCTGCTCGAGGTGGACATTGATCACAAGGAGGCTAAGGCGCTGCTGCACAAGAACAAAATGAAGAAGGTGACATACTTAACATTATTCTAAACACCTTCAAACTTTACTAACTTGAATCCTTAATAGCTGGACACGGAGCGCAATGCTCGCAAGGAGGCTGCTGATGCCAAGCGACGCTTAACACGTTTCCAAAAACTACGCGATGCCCTCGAACAGCGTGTTGTGAAGTTCGACGATCAGCCCATAAATAAGCGCCTAAACATAAGCGAGGAGCTATTGCGTCCCAAGTTTTTGCCCCTCGAAGATTTCCCCGTGCACTTGGATGAGGACGGTAGCACTTTAGTATGGCCCACTGCCTTCTCGTATCCGGAGTTTCTGCTCAGCGATTTCCAGCAACAGCTGCCCGAAACCACCACAATGTCCGAATGCCTAGGCACACTTTTTGCCGAGCCGTTGCCCTGCGACAAGACGCTCAGCTATCGGCCGGAGTCGGTGAACGTGTATTACGAGAATCGCAAGGTGGGCTGTGTGCACAAGGTGAACCCCAAGAAGACGCTGCGCGAGATTCTAAACGAGAAGGGCTTCTTTGTCTCTGGGGGATCACTGCTCTTCTATGTGGTGCCCAAGGAATCGAGGGTGGAACAGGAATTCATCCATCAACAGCGGCGGCCTCTGGTCTACAGTTGAATGAAACCATTTTCCATTTTTGTTTTTTTGTACATTAACAAAGCATTGATTAATTTTTATTTCATTCGACTTTCATTTTGCATTGTATAAGTAGTAATACTCACTAAGGTTTTAACTTAGTCATGGTACAATTGAGCCTTGTTACAAAGAAGCTATGGCAATATGCATAAGTTTATATTGATTATTATGCTGGCAGAGCATTTAAAACATGATAATAAATGATTATGACATTTTCAGCACTGCAAGGCGTATTTTCAATTGAACTAATTTAGTTAATACAATTCGTTGGTTTGATATGTTTAATGCAGCAAAGCCAAAAAGCGTAGGGCGGACACTCACAGCGTGCCCAATGTGTTTGAGCATTTGTAATATGTAGTTTATTATATTTAGTATGATCTAGAGAGTGAGATCAATCTTGATGCGTTTAAGCGGCGCTTTGGCTCCAACTAAAAAGAGTCGGAGCCAAAGACAAGATAAGCTCAAGCCTTACAATATGTATGTATTCTGTATTTTGTATATATCGAAATCGGTTAAGAGTAGGTCAACAATTGATTTTGTATAATTTGTTCGTTGTCTAGAAATAAAAGCGTTTTCCATAATTGTTTTTACCTATAATTGAGCAGACATTTACCGAGTAGTATTTAGACGAAACAACCAACAGACAACATCAGTTATGATATGAAGTACTAACTACGATTATGTATAAATATATGTATGTATATATGGTATGGTATAAGCGTAAGTCTTCAGTCAAATCATATTTATGGCGAAATCAAGATCAACATTTAAGGCGATAGATTCAATTTTGGGAGCGTATTAAATACAAACAAAAAACTAAACTAGAAACTTAATTGAGAGATGCGAAACACAATAAATTAGAGCGCCTAATAATTCTAATAATAATACAATTACAATGAATATTACAATTAACTTAATGCTACTTACGGCGACACTAAAAAAAGGGAAACAACAAGAACAACAAGAACTATGGCTTAGTGCTACTGCGGTGATTGTGCAGCTTGCGTCGGATTGCGTTGTAGCACATTGTTGAGCCGTAGCTTCAGAGGCGAGAAGTCAATCTTCTTGAAGCGCGGCAACGAGGCAAACTTTTTCAGGCTGTTGACACTCGGCGCTACAACTTGCACCTGCTGCTGCGGCAGCTCGTTGGGTGACTGAGATTGCGTCATTGCCGCCTTGAGCTGCTGCTGCTGTTTGGTTGGCGAGTTGCCAAACTTGGCCAAGGTGGCATACTTTTGCAGCATGCGTGTGGCACGCTCTGCCGCCTGATAGCAATGCTCATACTCATCCTCTAGCTGCACTTCCCTGCTCTTACTTTTGGTCTTGCTTTTGTTGCTGGTGCTGCTGCTGCTCGCTTCGGGTTGAGCTTGGCCGTCGTCAAACTTGAAATCAATGTTCTGCAGCATGGCCAGCTGCAGCAGTTCCTCCTCGCCAGAGTTTGCTGTGGCTGCTACATCGTTGTTGTTATTGTTGTTTTGGTTATTGTTGTTGTTGTTGTGGCTGCTGGATCGCTTTGTCGCATGGGTTACGGCATAGACACCCTCGGATATCTTGTGGGCGGCAGTCTTTTTGTTTAACGTTTTAGTCTTGACTAACGATGACGATGCGGATGTTGCTGATGATGATGATGACGATGATGTGGTGCTCTGGGTCGCCTTCTGTCGCTGCTCAATGATCTGCTGTGGCGACGATATGTAGAGGTTCTCTTTGCGCTCGCGACGCAGCCGAGCGCTGGCCAAGTGACGCACTGCATCGCCGCTGCCGGGACTTCGTCGCTTCGACTTGAGCGTGTCGCAGCTGTTTGGATAATACGAGGGTATTTTGTCGTCCACACTGATGATCGATTTGCGCGGCGTCTGATAGTAATTCTCTTCCTCCGGTGCACGCTGCTCCTTGCCGGCGGTTGAGGGCGTTTGTTGCTTGGGCGGCAGAGCTGGCAACAGCGGGGATTCGGTGGGTGTGCTCGTGCTCAGTCCGTAGCCCATTCCAAGCGGCTGTGTTTCCAGCTCTTGGGCGGCCTTGATGGCCAACAGATTCTCATAGAGATGCTCGGCCAAGATGTTGTTGCTGGAGTTGATGTGCATCGATTCGTAGATGTCGCTCTCGTTGTGAGCTGCTGCAGAAGCAGCTGGTGCTGTAACTGCAGCTGCTGGATTACCCAACTTGGCTGACTGTTCGTCGGTGTTGCAGCTGCTGGTGGACGAACAGTAGGAGCCCGTCGAGTAGCCGGACGATGTGGATGCAGTGCTAGTGCTGGGCTTCTTCTCCAGCGGTTCATTGTTGCCACTGCCGTTTGGCTTCTGTACTATGGGTGCCATGACGCAGTAACCGTTGAGATCATCCACCAGCACTTTCTGCCTGCTCTGCAGCAGCTGGGCATTTGTGAGGCAGACGGCGCCATTGGCACCAATCAGATTGATGGTTGATGAGTTGCAGGCCGAAAAGTTAAAGTTGTGCGGCAGTTGACCAGAGACATTCAAGCTCTCCAGCGAGTCGGCTCGGCTGAGCTGGCGTGTGATCTGGGCGAGCAGCGCATGGCGAGAGGTGTGTTCAATGGCCGAGTCCTCGAGACTGATGTTCAGCTCCTCGCTGGACAGCGCTTCGCCGAATGTGTCCAGAAAGTTGAGCTTGGAGAGATCAGGACTCGAGAAACTGTTGCGCTGTGAATTCTTCAAATGCTGATTGGAGTTGCGCTTCAACGGCGGTGTTGCCTCTGGCGTTGGCGCATTCTCGTAAAGGGCCAGCTCCTGTTCTGGCTGCGGAGCCTCGCTGGCGCTGCCCGAACGTCGCTTCTGGCCAAAGATGTTATCCAACATCGTCTTGTACTTCTTCTTCTTGGCCAGCTCCGACTCGGGATTGGTGCTGGAGCGCGGTATCTCGCCCGGCTGACACTCGAACGTGTTGATGCGTTTGCGATGCGCCGGCAACGGCGGCAACGCTGGCGGCATCTCCAAAATGGCTCGGGCAGCGCCTGCATTGGTCAGATTCATTTCCTCGTAAATGCCCGATGCAATCGAGGCGCGCGAGACACGACTGCCATCGAAGATCTCCTCGTAGATTTGCGAGACGCGTGTGGAAAAGTTGAAGCTATTGGCGTCCAGTTCAAAGCACAGCGAATCCGGCAGATTGGGCAGCGGACCGAGCAATTTCTGACTGCTGAAATTTGCCAGTTGTCCGTTGATTAGAAACCAATTTGATGGCTTTAGTTTATATACCTTACCTGGTGTCACGACTGAGTCGACGCTGCTCCAGAAACACTTGACGATACAGCTCCAGATTTTTAATGGACTTCTTGATCCACTTCATGTGCCGGCGACACGCAGTTTCCGTCTCCAGGGCAAAATAGATGAAGCAATCGCGTCGATTCTGTGTCCAAAAGATGCCATACGAGTGCTGCTTGGTGCGCGACGTTGCCAAGCTGATGTTCACGCCAGGCACATTAACCGAAACGCTCAACAGCTTGTGATGATGATGATGATTTTGTTGTTGTGATTGCTGCTGCTGGGGTTCGTCCTCTTGTAGGCTTTGGAAGCTGAGACGCAGGAAGCAGGGCACACACTTGATGGCCTCGATCTTGACCAGGCATCGCGTCCACGACTTGTAGCGCAGCGCAATGGCGCGCTTGTCGTTTGTATCCAATTTGACGTCCATGCACATGGAAATCTCATTGTGATCCATCTTCGGAGTTGTGGGTTGGGTGTTGAATATTGGATGTTAGGTGTATATGTGTGTGTGTGTGAGAAGATGGGTAATGAAAATGCTAACTAATTGCGAAGGAACACTACGTTTTCTTTTTGTTACATGTTTCGTTTCTTTTCGTTTTTTTCTTCTACTCCTAAATAACGGAGGGTGGAGCTCAGCGTGACCGCAAACTGGATCTAAAAAAATACCAGTCTGCATCGGGATAAATGGTTGAAAGGATTTTGCAAATGGCGGTAGATTTGAATTGGTTTTGCCGCATTTATTTTCTGACAGGTAACGAAGCTTTAGATTGACTCATTTGATTTTCTTTATACCTATTTATTTGTAAGTTCACTTTTTTAGTTGCCAAAAAAGCGTTTCAGTTCCTGCCAGCAAAACGAATAACGGGTTTAAGATTTACTTTACAGTTTGAGGAATACTGTGCAAATGCAGCGAGAGTTTCGTGTTAATTAAGCAATGTTAACTATGTTTGATGGCTGGCTGTTTATTAAATTCCTTTACACAAGTCTTAAAACATAAACAGCATGCAAATACACAGCATTAACAAGGAAAATTTAAATTCTAAATTAAAAATTTTATTCTCAATTGGACAACAGGGTGTGCAGCCAGAAAATGTTTTCCTCAGCAGCACCATTTCAATGGTATTGTATGGAATTCGCGCTCTGGTCACACTATCAGCAGTTTCGTGAATTATCTGTGGAACGTTGACGTTTTTGTCGTTTTTTTCCGAATCAATCATAACGCTCGTGTTAGAATTCCAGTTCAGTTCGCTTCGAAGAAAGAAATTTATAAATAAATGAAAAGTCTCTTGTTTGTTTTCATTTTACAAGTCATAGCACGGAACGTAAATTGTAAAAGCGATTTCTGTTTGAAATTTGCATAATTTACGCAACGAAAGCAGCTGCTGCGTTGTCAAGAGAGCAGCGAAGGAGGCGGTGAAGTGGTGACAGTAGAAGAAGAAGAAGGTGCAAGAAGGCAGCGCAAAGCGAAATCAAAGTCTGCGCATAGAAACAAAATATAAAATTGAAAATCTATTCAAGTGTGTGTAATTGTTGTGTAGTTGAGTTGATAAAAAAAAAGTGTTGAAATTCTAAAAATAGCACAAAATGGCGCGATTGAAACATTTCTAATTTACATATATCAATTTATTTATAAAAAGTGTGGGCGACAATTAAAGTCATACATTTTACGGGTAAGTCGAAAAAACGAATGAAATGTTTACATTTTTTTTTATTGTTATCAACGCCTGCGTGGGTGTGATTCATGCATTAGTGCAATATTTTCGCATTGATTTTCCCTCACTTGAGGCACGTGCCACATTCTAACTGGCCACCAAGCGTTGTCCAATTGGAACCCCAAAATACTTCTTGATCTTTCTTGATGTTGTTGTTGTTGTTTTCGGCATCAGCTGTTGAAGTGAAAATTTTCCACTTGTTTTGCTGTGATTCGTGGTGTTTGATAGTGGAAAATTTCCAACCCTCTACCTCTGCTCATTTGTGGTCAGGTAAACAAACTAACGGTGTTTGCCGGCCGTATCGTTGCCCACAACACCCACGCACACACAAACATAATAATAAAAACAACAACAACAAGCTTTCAGCAGCGCAGCTTTTGCAGGCAACATTAAAAACTTGCAGCGAAAAAAGCTTTTTAGCAACTTGCATTGAGAGTTTATTGACTTTGAAATTGCGGATTGCATTGCCAGAATCGCTTAGCTATAAATATGCATTTAATTAAATGCTGTACCCTTTGTTGCGAACGAGATGACATCATTTAAGAAAAGCAAATAATGCTGCTGATATTCATACTTGCATTAACACAAGTATTAATTACATTCTTATTTTTGCCACATATAAATATCGCTTGCTTGGCAATGCTTTGTTTAGTACCTTGCTGAGCTTTGGCATGACAATATATAATAGTATAGAATAGCTTTTCTTTATCAATGTTTATTGATTTAATGTTTACGCTTGACGCTTTTCATTTTTCTTTTTTTTCTACTTGCAGTGAACTCAATTTGGACGCATTCCCTATAAATCAAAACGTGCATTAATTGCATTAAATTGCTATAGATTTTATTCGAAAAACAACGTATTAAATATTATTATAATGGCGCGTACTCGTAATTTGTTGTTTAACTTAGAGACTAAACAGTTTAACTGTTAACAAACAAAACAAACAAATTTCAAACAATTAACATTCGTTTCAAACAATAAAATAAAACATATTTAAAGTTTGCATTAACTGGAAAAATAAACAAAGTCAAAGTCGAAATCAAAATCGATATCGATAACTTTTGTTGTGCGTGTGTTTTTTGTGTTACACGGGAATCGGGAACTGGGAAGTGCAATAGTTAGACGCAAGTGCGACAGAGAAGGAGGAAAGAATTCACATACATTCCACATAGAACTTAAGCGGCTCTCTTTTGCTCCAATTCAATTCGATTGCATTTACCGAAAGTTGACAAAAGGTTCTCAAGTGCCTAATGGCAAGTTCGCTAAACAAGACGAGACACAGGCGCAGATTGGCTGCGATCTCGTTTCTATCGAATATCTCATTAGATGGCACACACCGGGACACAAAATTTGGCGCAACATTTGGCAGCAGCATCTGCACGCAACACCAGCAGCAGCAGCACTACAACAACAACAACAAAGGCAACGCAACGGCAGCGTTGGGACTCGGCGCCGGCGGTTATCACCAGCACTATCAACGCAATCATCAGCAGCGCAGCAGCCCTCAACAACAGCAGCAGCAGCATCAACAACAACATCATCATCAACAGCAACATCAGCAGCAGCAGCAGCAGAATGGCAAATGCGGCGGCAGCGGCGCTGCAGCGCTGCTTTTGTGCAGCGCAGACGTTCATATGGGAGGAGATGTGGGCGGGGCCGGGCTCTGCTGCGGCTCTGCTGACGAGTGCGGAGCCACAGCGTTGGGCGGTGCCAGCGATGGTGATGGTTTTAGTGAAATTGAAAATCTGGGTCAATACCTGATGAATGTGAGCGAATTGTCCACCCACAATGCGCCCAGCATTGTGCCGGTTGAGAGACGCAACATTAAGCGGCCCACATCCTGTGGCCGCCAGCAGCAGCAGCAGAGGCTTCAGGCACCGGGCAACGGCAATAATAAGCAGCAGACGCCGCAGCGAGGCGGCAGCGGCGGCTCTGGCGCTGAAAGCGGCAGCGATTCGGACAGCGTCAAGATACCGCTCAAGGTATCCAATTTGGGTAGCGGCGGCGGCGTTGGGGGTGGCTTGAAGCTACTGCCCCTAAGGGAACGGTGAGTCACCAAAAACTGTTTTCCTATTTTAATTACAGCTTATATATAGCTAAATATCTAGCATTATTATTTTGAATGATAATATCCAACTCAAAAATATTTTTCCAGTCTTTTTCGCTTTGTTCAATTTAAATTATAGATTAGTTGTGAATCACAAGTTCTGGGAGTGTTTAAACGTTATAATAAACTCAGACAAAATATACCCCTTAGGGTATAGATTAGTAATTAGTTATTATTTTAATAGATTTCCACAGTACAGTGATAGTATAAAGTTATTATTAGCTCTAAATGATAACAAAAAATACAATTTTGGATAGTGAGAACGCTTTTAATAGATAATTTTAGCATAGTCTACTGATAAAAATGAAATAAAAAATACAAATATCTTTTAACTTTTAATTCTATCTACCACTATTTAATATTTCGTCATTATAGCGAATATCCAACAGTAATCTAAATCCACATATCTATAATGTATAAATAATCCATTGCATTCAATCCTTTCTGATATATGACATTAATATGTCATCAATTGAATACAGTTTTTGTTTTGCAACCAGATACTTTCTATCCAATGTTTAGCTAAAATAAAATATCTAGTTTCCATTTCTGAGTTTTATCAGATTAAAGCGTCAAGTAATTTCGCTGAACTCCCCGAGTATTTCTCGCCTTTTCGTATTTGCTGCAATTGGTGTGAATCATTTAGATACAACTTTACTATGGTTCCGGCTTATTTGACGCTCGGACATTTGTTTGTGAACTGATTTCCGATTAAGTTCAACCAATTGACACCTGGTGTTCAATTTGTTTACGCGAGCAAACATTCTCTCGATATGTGTAGGCTTTATTTTGTAGATCTCGACAGTTTGGCTAATTTAATTTATTTTTTTCCTGTCAGTGTTTGTGGATGAATGAATGAATCATTTGTATATGCGATGGCTTTTGACGTAGTTGGCCCGGCCCGCTGACATGACATAAATGGGCACCACTTTTGGTCTTAATTGGGCAACGGCCAAGCAGATCTTATTTTTCATTTTCACAGCTCGCTAAATTTAGGGGTGCACACACTGAACACTGAACTGTATCTCGCGAATCGTGATCCATTCAAATGGGCGAAGTGTGACCGTTCAATTAACGCAAATCAAAATGCCTCATTGTAAAGCATCCCGCAAATTACTCAACGACAGTTGCTATTGTTATTGTTGTTGTTGTTGCATGTTGTGTGGTGTCCATTTAATTTAGGCTTTTGTGCTGTGCGCTTCACAGTGGGCATGTCATTACCTTTATTGCTTAAGCGATTCGCACTGTTTGTTTTTTATTGACACGAAACGCCACTTAATAGTGCAAAGGGGGGCGGGGCCTGACCAACTCGCACGCAAATTCATTTTGACTTGACACACAACGAAATAAATTACAGTAATGCAATAGCCAGCTTTAAATCAAAATTTAAATATTTTTCTTTGTAGTAAGTTACTCCTTTGAGGAGTCATGTAGAATTTAAATATTAAGTCTACATGCGTAGTCGCGAAAGCACTCGAAAGCTCAAAGAAAGTGCATCCGAAAGCGCAGCCGACGACACAACTGCCTTGAACCCGATTCCAATAGTTCAAGAGCTGTCGCATTGCATCTTACTCGCTCTCTGCTGCGCTCCACTCCCAGTGACACTCCCCTCTCTCTCTCACTCCCACTCAAAAGCTTTCGCTTCAATGTTGTCTAGACGTGACTGCATAAATAGATGTGTACACACTTGTTCATACAAGTATGCATGCGTGTGCGTGCGTCTAGTTGATGTTGTTCTTGCTGTTTGGTGACTGCGCTTTGGCAAAGTGACCTTGTTTCTCATTCGCGCTTCGTTGACGCCCCAACTACTTGTCATCGCAGTTGTGGTTCTTGTCTGCGAATGCTGCAGCAGCAGCTTTTCGTGTCACTCACCTGCCTCATTGCCTAATTGGCTTCTTCAAGTATCGTCAGGGCGATTGCGAATTTTCGATGCATTTCGCTTTTACTTGTTTGCACCAATTGCATAGACCACTTCCATTTCGTTCCCATAAGTGTGTGCACATGCTTTTCGCAAAATAAATGATTTGCAATGGTCATTTACACTTGAACAACTGCGATGAGTTGTGATATTTGCTGTCAACGTCAATGCTCTTATCAAGCAATTGGTCTTATTACGCACGTAAACAACAGTTAGTGGCATCTGATTAGATTATGGCTCTAAATGGCTTATACTGCCAATATCTGGCTATATCTTGCAGAACTCGTGTGTCACTAGATGGACCATGAAAAACTTCGCAATATGTTGAAGTGCTAAATAGGATTTAATTCTTTATACCCTGTTCCGATTAAAAATGGGTAAAAAGGGTATTACTCTTTTGTGCTGGAAGAACGAGCATTCTTACTTGTTATCAATTAAATATTCGATGATAAAAATTAACATTTTAGATACGATAATGTATAGTGTCGACTGCCTACTTTAAGTAGCTGGAGTAATAAAAATAACAGCCATAAATTCCATGCAATTTTACTTGATGCTTAATAGATTGTTTCTCCTTGGACTCTCGCTGTTTATCATACTGGCAGCATGAAGTGTTCATCAAACGATACAAGCACTAGAAGCGAATCGTGCATACTTAAACAATTTACCCACAAGGCTTCAATTACTTTGTTGTTTCCGTTGAGCTATGTCAGCAAACATTCTCCGCAATTTTTCAAAATGCAAATCCCGCTGACTGGGGGGAACACTTCCTGTGGGAAATAAATGCCAATAATGCTGCGCATGCGCGAAAGATGAATCCAAAACAACAAAATATGAGTGCAGAAAATACTACGACGCAAAAAAGGCAAAGCAAAACAACAAAGTGCAAACTACTTTTAGCCAGTTCATGTTATTGTTGTCATTTGGGTCGGCTCAGAAAGTTGTTTTGAAATTGGATATGCTTAGAGGTTGTTGATGAATGACCAGCTTAAGACGAAACAAGAACACAAAACGGATGGAAATTTTGCCAAAAACGTAAACAAATTTCTGTTGTTGTTGTTTTTGTTGTCGGCATTCAGTCTAACAAAGCGGCAAACTCCCTATTCCCTACTCCCTCTCTCTTTAGCAATTGCGTCATACATATGAGCACGCTTAATCTGATTTACGCCCCTGTTGGCAGCTTTTGTGCTCTCTCTCTCACTCTGTTGTTTTCAAGGACACATGATACCGCACTCGAAGCAAGGGCAAAGCTCAAATTGTCTGGCAACGCTCGGCGCTGTCCTGCGCCGCTTCGTTGCGTTTGCAATGTCAATGTCAGGGTTGCCCAAAAACCTGTACAGCTTTTGTTTCCCCCCCTTGCCATCTCTACCCTGTTGTGGTGCCTCAATCTTCAGCTAATGCTCCCTTGTCCTTAGTTGGCACCTCTGCCAAACTGGGTAACCTTGAGCATGCCGTTTTTTTTCTTCTTCTTTGTTATGCTTTAAGCAGCGTCATAGGAACCGGTTAGATTGATTGTTGTTTACTTGTGTTCTGCACTCTCCTAATCCTGGCCTGCTTCCTGTTGATGCTGCTTAGCGAATTGCATTTTTTCAAGGTCGTGCGGAAAGTTTTGCATTGCGTTGCAGGGTTGCATGCACCACAGGGGTGGTCAAAATATGTGTGTCAGTGAGGCAGCAGAACAAAGCTGGAATTTCTTTACATTCCCAACAATATTGCGCAGTTTGTAGTACTTTTACTTCACTTCGAAAGCTACCTTTGTTAAAGTGCGATTGTGTTTACCTACTAAATGTTAATAGAAGCAGTATTGTTGCTCTCTCCCTCTCGCACTCCCCTTGAGGTCTTGTGATTGCCTCACGCTCTTGCTTGTTGCTGGTGGTGTGGTCATTTCTCGTCGCTTTTGCGCCCCATTCGCTTTGGCAAAGCTGGCGAATACGCGCTTGAGTTGAAAACAAAAATAAAAATAAAATATAAAAATAAAAAAAAAAAACCATATACGTAAAGAAAACAGCAAAATGAACGAAACAACAAAACAAAGGCACAAACTTGATCAAACCGCTTTGAACCTCTTCCATCTGCTTGCGGAACAAACGAGCGAACGAACGAACACTTCAAATAAAGTCAGAAATAACAAAAGCATACTGAAAGCTCTCTGCTGCTCTCCGATAAGCGACAAACAAACAGGCACAACTTGCTTGTCATATGTCGGAATAAACACACATGTCTGATCGCCACCCCCTCTAGCTGGGAGGAGGTTGGGTAAAGCCTCTACTTGATAATCAACGTTGTTTTCATTAAGCTTATCGTACGCTCTTTGTTTTAGGAACTCTGTTAAATTGACTTACTGACTCTTTGGCCAAAATAAACGCATAAACACGCAATTCGCTCTCTGACAATATTTGCAAAACGTTTAACTGGATTTGAGTTGTGTTTTATTAGCATGCCCCTATCGTTCGTCATTCCCGTCTTTATGGCAGCTGGACAGATTTACAGATTTATACTGTTGTTCTAACCTTGCATAATATATTGTGGCATGAGTAAACAAATGAGAAGCGGGACTCTGTCGCAAAATATGCCTGATTAACTAATCAATTAACTTCCGCACAACGCAAAAGATTTACGCGTATATTAAAGTTCTCTACTGCTTTGCCATGAGTAATGCACATTATTATATCGTACATCGTATATCGATGTGCAATATTTTTCGTTCGCTTGATTTGTTAGTGCAATTTCGTGTCAAAGATACTAGCGAAAATAGCCTTTGCCCAGCTGAATTTTAATGAAGACTCGGTGTAGAGAGCACATGAGACATACATACATATATGTAGATATAGTGCTATATGTGTGTATATCTACTATAGGTGAGTGAAGTTCTCTACCGTGACACAATAACAACTGTGCAATACACGCTGATAGCTGAAATCAATAATGTTAGCCAACAACATTCATGATAAAGACAATGAAGTTTGAGCTAATTTAATTGCTTTTTCATTTGTCAAATGGGCGCATCAACAAAAACACCAGTTTTTATTTAAACAGAATATCTAGAAATTTTTACATTAATTTTTACGTTGCCTTGTTTGTTTATTTATTTATTCGCATATGTGAAATGTTTGTGTATACTAGCACTTATTATACACTTTGCAATAATAATATAATATTTGCAAGAACTAATTAACGCCTTGAACCAATGCCAACAAAAAGTGCTGAATGCTAATAACTATACCATTTAGTATAAGATTTTATGCTATTAGGCTAAACGGGAGAGATTAAAAGTATATTCAGTCGTCGACTTCTAAAAGTTTGCAATATTTCTTATTATCTGTGCGTTTAGTAGCACTTTAAGCATTATTAGCACACTGATAAGTTTCGATTGCTTGCATACAAACAAAAATACATGTTATGAAATTGACGTGACTTTAAACAAGTTAAATATCACTTCCAAAAAATTGAATATGTAAATGAGAACGAGCTTTAACGTTATTTTAAAATACTGGATTTTTGAAATTCTCAGTAAAAATACCGATACGAATTTAGACGGAAATAATACGAAATTTGCATAACTGAAAGTAAATCAATTGCAATTTAAAATAATTGCGTTTGGTTTAATGATCACGAGCTAATTCGATGTATGTATTTGAATGAGCATTTTAAACTGTCAAGCGTGTTGTTTGTGGGAAACAGCTCATTTTCTTTTTTTTTTCGTAAAAATCCATGACAACACTTCGTATATCATAAGAACGATTCAGCTGCAGAAAGGCCTTCGAAAAGAAAAACAGGAATCTATTTGTTTAAAAATTCCAAAAACAAATGTTTTTAAATTTAAATATCGCGTGCTTTTCGAATAGGCGCACAGATATTGATAAGCGGATGACTTCATTGCTGCCCAAAGAAACAAAAAAAGAAAAATCCAAAAAAAAAAAACTGTCCAAAAATGTTCACGCATACGCACACACATGCACGCGTAGACAAAGGCAAGGTCCGCCACCTGCACATAAATGCCACTGCATTCGCCTCTCTCTCTCACTCTCCCTCTTACTTCATGCACGCTTCTAATCTCTCGCTCTCACTGGCCCTCTAATCTGGGCACAAATGCCGTTTGGTTAAACGCAGGCAGTCACACTCACACACACACTTAAATGTTCGCTGGCTCGCTCGCTCTTTAAAGAGTCGATAATAAAGTTACGTAACCCGCATACCGTTGCTGGTGCGTGGCCCTTTGCACTCATCTTCTCCATCGCATTCATTTTGTGTGTGTGTATGCGAGCGTAGATATGAAAATTTTTGGTATTTTCGGTGGCCTTCCCTTTGGTTGGTCGTCTCTAGCTGTGCGTTGCTTTTCTATTTGCTGGGAACGCTGCGCGCCTATTAGAATACTCCAACTAATTAACGGGTTATGACAGCCTTGGCGCCACTTCATCATATCTGGCCCCACTTTTGTGAGACATGCAAACGATATTTTAATGGAAATCCATGCTGATGATTTATAGTTAATATGTGTATTGGGCATCAAATTGATTGGGGAGCAACCTCGATCTAGACCAATTATCTCAAGGTAATTTGCTAGGCGCACAGAAGTTCATAGGAATTGGCTGCCCTTCAGATGCAGCTCATGTTTTTCTTGTTTTTTTTTCTATTTGTCCATTGAACAAACACAAACAATAGACAAAGAGCGTGGCGATATGTGTGACTTTATGATCGTTGCGTTGGCCCTGCGACCAAACAACATCTTTGTGCTGCACTTTGCTGCGACCCTGTGAAAATATCGATCACCTCTTTTGGGGTGTGTTGCAGTTGTCTTGCTCCTAAGAGGGAGTGACAGAGAGAGCGAGCAACGAAAAATGAGACAGACCGATCTACGATCTCGTTTCATTGCGTTTTAAAAATAAACAACAGAGTTGCGTTCACACGTGCGGCATTCAGAGACTAAAATAGATGCATGAAAAGATTATTGGGATCTCTCCAATGGACACACATACAAACAACACTAACTTAAGTGTTTCCGTCAGTAATACTATATAATTATTTAGTTGGTTTAGCAAATCTTTATTTTAATACATGAAATTAAGGAAATATAATCTTTTTCAAAATACATTTTAATAATGAACCATTCGACAATAATATTAATGTAGCAGTGAAACGATAATTTTAATATCATGTCAAATGCTTAAATCTCGCAACACAAACAGGATGCTCAAAACATAAATGTTTGTAAAATATAAACAAATTAAATATACTAGAGCAATGTTTTCAAATTATTTGTGGTAAACATTTCAAAACATTAATGAAGATATTGCGAAAGCTAATCATGAAGTTCATGGCATAAGCGCAGACATTTGCTGTGCGTGGTACGTGTAAACCTTATATTAAATTAAAAGTATAATGAATACATACAAAAATATGTATACACATTCGTATGCGTTGTTTCCATACACGTTTTGAAACTTCTTCAAGGTGATTCGCTTGTGATTATAAAATTAGTGTTCAGTTATTGTTGAGCGCCTGTTGCGCAGTAGATCCGAATTCAAGCGAATAATTCTAATTGATTCCCCTCTTGCCTTCTCTCTCTTGCAGTACGTTCAGCAATGGGGCCAGCGAGCAGAGTTTGCAGCCAGAGAGGCGGGCACGCTTGAACACGGCACCAGGACCGGGTATGCGAGGTGCGGTGTCCAACAATACTGCGATTATTGGCAGTGGCGGCCTCAAGCGCAACTACAACATTCGCAGTGGGTCGAGTGCCAGCCATATTACGGATGACAGCAGCACGGAAAGCTTGGCGCCGGCTGGCAACTATGGCGGCAGTTTTCGCAATAGTTTGAGCAAATCCGTGCAGATTAGCGATGGACGTAGGGGGCCAGGACCAGGACTGGGACAGCGGGAGGAACGCATTGTATTGGTATCGCGCAAGGTGCCATTTTTGATATTTTCCGCGTTGCCCTATTACAAAGGCAAGAACGGACGGTGAGTGGCTAATTGAGTTAGTTGAAGTAAAATTCGATAATTGAAACAAATTCATTTTTGCAGTGCTGAGTTTCGCAAGGAGGATCGTCGTAGACGCAACCCATCCACCTCGCGGCCCTTGAGCTCCATCAATGATGCACCCTTCGATCCCTTCGATTTGCTGGGCATGCAGAAGGCCGAGAGCGGACAGGTGAGCTGAGAATAAAATACAATTCTAACAACCATTTGTAAATGATTGATTTTTAGGACATTTCCTATGGCCACTTGTTGATACCATCGCGGCAGTATGAGAAGGAGCGTAAGAAGCATGGCAATGCTTCAACGAATCCCTCGATATTTGAGAACCAAATGGAGATTACGAGCACAGCAGCTCTCAGAAATCATGGCATTGCGAGGTTTGTGGCAATTCAAAGAACAACCATAGTATTATTTTTTATTTATTTGTTTAAACATGAACATTTCTTACATAAAAACCATTATCGCATTGTTTAAAGAACCTCATATTTCATACATTTAACATCAATGCATTTCCAATTATTGTACCTATAATCCAGATATCCTGTGCCATAATGTTTAAAGTATAGAATTAGAAATTTATTTAATGAGTCAACTTTGAGGATTATGTTTCAAAAGACAGTTGTATAGTTTGTCATGATTACCTAAAGGTGTCGTGAAAGTCCTGCGATAAGCAAGTTTTTTGTACTTTTTTTTTTTTATTTACGTGTTTTTGCCCGTCACATGATAAACAACATTTTCGACGGTCATTTGCGTTTAATTATCCAAAATATATATATACACTGTTTATTGTCCAATCGCTGACTAAACCGAAACTTGTACATACATATATTTGGGGCGTAACCTTAGTCATCAAAGTCGGGATCGTATGACCGCGTAATGAGCCGCCTAATTTTATAGTCAGCACTTTAAGAATTTATATAATCGAAATTGAAGTACATTTTGTAGTGAAGGGAAACTACTGCTATACATATACCAATATCCATACCCAAGCATTTATTTATTGTTCTCGTACAACACCAAGAACGTTTCGATGCATTTTGTACCATTAACTAATTGCTAATCATAACGCTTTGCACTACTTCGTTTCAGCACAAAAACCATAACCAAACGTCAAGGCAAATGGTAAATTTTTGAAGCAGCTAATATGAAAAGTAAAACGTTGTCAGCGACCATCGACCTGGGTCTATGGGGCGTGTGTATTAACCATTTTTGTAGTATGCTAAACTAGAATCACGCCCACACACTCAGATCGGGTCGCTGGCTGCGGCTTAAACGAAGCTTAAATGTATCTTCACTAACAAAAATTCACACTTCACACTCTGCACACATTCGAAAACTTGCAAAAATGCTTCAACTAACTTTTGCTAACTCTTCACGCTTTTGCTCTTGTTCACAAAAACTCTGCGACAGATCTTCAAAATATCAATTCTATAATCGATGTTTGCTGCTTTTACAGGTGCTTCACGTACGAGAATAACAATCGCAATAATGCAGCGAGTCCTACACCCGAACTAAAGTTGGACATGGACATTGAGAGCATTATTTTAACTGGAGATGGAGCACGCGGTCTGCCGGTAAGTTATCTTACCTGTAAAGATTTGACAAAACTTAAGGACCACTGTGGGACTGCGGGATATTGTATTAATTTTTGTTGTTAAGGAACAAATTACAAATTTAACAAATACAAATTTAAACGAACTTTTCTTCTTGCAGTACCAACAGTATTCGGCAAGCATTCTTGATGATCCTGAGCTCATTGCGGGCAAGCATCGCACACTATTGACGTTCACGTCGTACATGACCTCGGTCATTGACTATGTGCGTCCATCGGATCTGAAGAAGGAGCTCAACGATAAATTTCGCGAAAAGTTCCCCAGCATACAGCTGACCCTGAGCAAGCTAAGAAGGTAGCTAACCAAATCTTTAATGTGATGTTTAAATTATTTAACCAATTTCCTTTCGATTCGGCAGCATCAAGAGGGAAATGCGTCGCATTAATAAGCTGGATACGCGCATTGATCTGGTGACCATCTCGCAGGCGTACGTGTACTTTGAGAAACTCATACTGGCCAATCTGATCAACAAGGGCAATCGCAAGCTGTGTGCTGGCGCCTGTCTGCTGCTCAGTGCCAAGATGAACGATGTCAAGGGCGATGCGCTGAAGAGTTTGATCGAGAAGACAGAGAATGTGTTTCGCTTGAATCGCAAGGAGCTCATCTCGTCCGAATTCGCGGTACTCGTTGCTCTCGAGTTTAGTCTCCATGTGCCAATGCATGAGGTGTTGCCGCACTATCAGCGATTGCTTTACGAGTCCTAGAGTTGGCCCACGCGCTGCGCCGAAGGACGTTTGACGGCGGCAGCGCAGGCAGCGGTGGCACTGGCAGCGGCAACGACGCGACAGCATTTGCGTCGCAAGGGCAGTCGCAAGTAGCGGCCAAAAACTGTTGCCTACTTTGGGGCTACTCGCTGATCGCAACTGTACTTATATTGCATACTCTTGGGTGTTGGATTTATTATTATTATCTAACTAGTAAATATTTAAGTGAACTATAAGAGTTGCTATACCAACTAATCAAATTGACAAGAAATATTATAAAACGAAAAAAAAGGCAAGGTTAAAAATACATAGTTATAATCCCCCTGAATACCCCTCAGTATGGGCAGCAGGCGCTTCCACAACCAACATTGAGTAGCCATTAAGTGTTTATCTTTTAGCGCGTTATTTCTATTTTTTTGGGTTTTTGTTATAGATCAACTATGAATAAATTAATAAAATGACAAAACTATGTGAAAACACACACAAATTGTGTAATATCATTTACATGCGTACGCATTTGGTGATAACTGGAAATACGACGTTCGCTTATCAATTTCAGTTGAATGCGGTTACTGTTGTTGTTGTCACAGTTGGTGGGGCCCCATGCAACGTGTAAATATTCAAATTCAACCTGCGGCATGATTCGACGCGACACAGCTCGGCACGATCTTCGCTTCCACGCATTGCTGCTGGCCGCATAAGCAAAGCTAACTAATCCGCCCCAACAAACCACCTGGTGAGCTTTAGTTCTCAAAATCCAAACCACCCCCAGCCACGCCTTGGCAAAGTGTGTGAAATCAATTGATTATTTGTCGTTGCTTGAGGCTCATCAATCAAAAATCAATAAATAATTTGCGATCGATTATTTGTGAGCGCAACAGGCGCTCAGAGGTCGACAGCAACAGACGCCAGACAACATCGAAAACACAAAAAAAAAATCGAAAAAAAAAAACTAAACAGTTCTGCTGCTTGGGTCTATAAACAAATGCGGGCCACGATAACCCGAAAAATACTACAAATACACACGCGCACAGTTGGTCCGGTTCCCCACATGCATTACATTGTTTGTTGTTGTTGTTAACAGTTAACTCTTTTGTGTGTTTTCTTTTGTGTTTATGATAAGCGCATGTGTTGATGTTGTTGTTGTTGCTTTAACCGATTTGGGCAGCCAGCAAACGGGCAGAGGTTGCTCTGCTGCACACTGAGACTGAAACTGAAACGGGCTGGCTTTATTGTGTGGATGTGTGTGTGTGCGCTGCATTGTAATCAGTTTTTGTCTTATCAGCACAGAGGGTCGACGTCGTTGTGGCTGTCAATGGAACAACAATGAAAAGAGAATGCAATTGGGGTCCAAGCAGCTAAAAAAAACAATGTAACATGAAAAGTAAAGTATTTTTAATTCATTTAATGCAGTGTGGATAGTTGACCAAGTATATAATTTTATTTAAGTATAAACCAAAAGGTATTTTATATACATATATTTTAATTTTTTTAATTTGAAATTAATTATTGTTACCTATTTAATTTTTTTTCCTAAGCACAATTATATATGGTATTTTCTTTAATGTCGACTGTTTGTTGTGGATTAAAAAAAATAAAATAAAACACAAAATAAATAAAAATGTTATATTAATAGGACAACACTAGTGACATGTCTGTCCAGTGTATCCCTGCAAATAACCCATTGTCTAATGTCAGTTTGATTGTAATAATTTATACTTATTTAATTTGCTTTTCCTAGTCACAATTTTATATTATAATTTTTTCAATGCAATGAAGTGAACTATAAAATTAAAACTGAAAATAAATAAAAATGTGATATTGATAGAACAACACTAGTGACATGTTTCTCCAGTGTGTCCCTACAAACAAACGATCAAACAGTAAATAGCCCTTTGTCTACTTTGTCAATTTCCAAACTGTAAATTCCTCGGATTTTTGTGCATTTAAAAGTGAGTATATATTATTGTTGTTTTCTTATTTACAACACACATTAACAATATGTATATGTGTGTACATACAAATAATGCAAATAACTTTGAAATGGAAACGGAGTTCAGAAAGTTGCAAACTTTTCAACTCCCAAATTAATTTTAATGGCCAAATTGAACGGACAGGTGGCAGAACTCATTAGTGCAGAACATGGCCACAAGCAAACACGTGTTCTCTATCACAAAATGTATGTGTGCCACATGCGGCATGCTGTTGCATAATGGAAATGCTTAAAACTAATTAACGCAAAAGCAATGCCGGAACCGAATCAGTATGCGCCCTGCCCTCTCTCTGTCTCCCTGCCAGACCGACGCCCCCCACTCCAACACAGTCTCTCTATCTCACTCTCTCTTTGCGTTTATCACGCTCTTCTCCACTCGCTTGTGTTCTGTTTTATTCTGTTCTCCTGGTAGAGGCGTCTGCTGCCTGTCTAGGCTGAACGCTCGCTCTCGCTTTATTTGTTTTATTTATTACTCATTAGCACGCAAGACCGCAGTTGATGACTTTTTCCCATCTTTAGCTCATTTATTAAGAAATGGCAAAAGGCGCACAAAAACACCCCAACAGCACGAGCACAACATTTCCGCACAGCAAAACTTTTTCATTAAAATCTCGTATTTATTTCGTTCATTAAGTTGCGCCCGTTGCGCACTTTTTGGGCCTCTGCCACCCCCCAAAAGGCCACATGGCCTTATCTTTTGTGGCTTTTGTTGTTGTTCGTTAACAGTTCTAGTTAGTTAGTTAGTTGGCACACTACGAGGCGAAGTTGTTGCCCTCTGCTCTGCGTTGGCCAAGCGCTCAACGCTGATTGGAAAGTTCTGTCTGCATTTTCTGCTGCGGCGCCGTTGCTGCTGACGCGTTTCTTTTGCTTTCGCTGCTGCTGCTACCGCAGTTGCTGCTGCTGGCGCTGCCGCTGCCGCTGCCGGTGCTTCTGTTGCTACTGCTGCTGTTGCTGCCTGTCTGCTAGCTGTGGACTTCTGTGCGCCTGATACTGTGCGCCGAGTTAATTGGTTTGCAAACAAATTAACCAACGTGGGTGTGTACGTTTCCTAATTAGCAGCTTTTGTAATTAAATATGCCCGCAGCCATTCAACACACACACACACATACACACACGTACTCATGTGTAAGCCAGCTCTCTCTCTCGCTCTCCACATGCCTCCCTCTCTCACAATGGCATAACGGTTCATGTGACTGAAACACAGTGGCAGCTACAGGAGGGGGAGGAGGGCGACTGCTAGCTAATGAACAGGCAATCCCCTTTGTGGCACGGCCCAGTCATGAAAAGCGAACCGTGGAAGGGAAGGGGAAGGGACAGGCTGAAGGGCAATGCGGTAACAACGCTGACGTCCCGAATGAAAATGCATTTTAATTAGGGGTTTTTTGTTGGCTTTTGTTTTTAGTTCTTTTTTGCCACTGCTGCGCTGCTTTGGCTTCGTTCATTAGTTGAATGGAGGCAAAACTAACCAGGGTTGTCGAGTGGTGCAAGCATGCTGAAATTAATTGCTAAGACGCGCACTCAAGGTGTCGCTTCATGTGCAATATTTTTCATTAAAAAAATTGCATATAATTAATGTAAGATAATTATTTTTGGCACACAACTGAATTTGATTTACTGGTTGTTGCTGTAAATCTTGTCTAAACTTGATCATCAATTCAGACGTCAGCTCTTTGGCAGCCCTGAAACTGATTGACTGCCTTTCAGTGCACTATGGGGTAAATGACCACTTTTTGTGGCATTTGCACATTTTTTTGAAAATGTTCTAATTGCTTCAAATTGTGTGTCATCGCATTAAGCAAACATCAAAGCGTTAACGAAATATTATTTTAGAAGGACCACAAATATTTTTCCTTGAATAACTTCCATATTTTATCCAATCTTAAAAATATTTGCAGGCCACACACGGACTAGGATTTACATACAATATCATGAATGCTATTTTTATATTTCTTCATAATTTTGAAGGCGACGTAAGGCAACGTAAGCACATATTAGTGGTAAGTCTTGTTCTAAAAATGTCTGAAATATTAAATTCTTTGTCGATTTTGCGGTAGGGGCGTATCCACGCCCATTTTTCTAAAATAACTTCTTAGGCGTTATAACAACACAATAAAAAAAAAAGTGAAACATTTTTTTTAGTTCAGTGGCAACAAAAAGAGGTAATTTATCCCATAGTGCAGTGACGCCAATATACACAAACACACACACAGTTAGTGGAGTCTGTCCTGGACTCTGGCTCTACCCGAGGCTTGGCATTCATTGTGATTGTTCTTTTTATGCCTCAGTTCAATTGAATTGAATTTGAACAGCAACGAAAAGGGTCCAATTAAAAAACCACAACAATTAACGAGCCAAGTGAGTTAACTTGGCATAAATGGAATTTTAATTGGCAACATGAGAGCGGCAACAACCAGTGAAATGAGCCAAGAGCAGGAGCCGTTGCGACTTGCTGAGTGCCGATAAGTGAGTGCACTGCAACCAGGGGCAGTGTGTGCGACAGAGAGAGAGCGAGAGAGAGAGAGAGAGAGTGAGTGATGGAAGAAAGGGAGAGCAGAGCAGCGCAGCGCAGCTCGTTACGAGCCGGGAGTAGTTAAGTAAATGAGCATTTTGTTTCACTAATGAACACTAATGAATGCCGGAGACAACACTTGGCTTAAGCTGTATAGGTGCGTGTGACTGTATGTGTGTGTGTGTGTGTGTGCATGTGTCTATGTGTGTGTGTGCTGCCTTTGTTGGTTTGGGGTTTTTGTGTTGTTAATTAATAAACACGAAAGCCGGCTCAGGCTGGGGACCATTGTGTGTGTCTCTTTCTCCCTCACTCTCTCGCTCTCTCTGTTCGTCGTTATTGTGTGTGTGCCCAGTTTTGAAGGGGTTAAAATAAGCAATTAGTTGGATTTTCAACTAGGCGCACAGCAAACGGAGAGCCGTCGAAATCGTCGGCAACAGGCAGCAGGCAACTTTGGGAGGCAAGCCGACGATGACATGAAAAACTTTCAAACTGCTGCCGACCAAAACGGCAATGGCAATGGCAACAACGACGACGACGACGTCGCTTCTTCTAACGAGCAGAGCTGCGGATAGGAACCGCCTCCGTTGGGCCTGGACTTGGGCTTGGGTCGAGTTCGCAGCGTCAGCGCCAGCGCGAGAGCAATCCGAGCGTGCTACGAACACAGCGACGCTCTTGTGGCATGAACATACATAAGCCTGCCACGCAGTGCCCCAGACCGACATCGGGAGCAAATCACAATCAATGTGTATGTGTGTGTGTGGGTGAACGGTCGGTCGGTCGGTCGAACAAAGCTGTGTTGCCTTGCCCTTGCGGTTTCTCGTTGTAGTCTTTAATTACTGTGAGGTATTTGGCATTCCAGCTTCGCACGTGACTTGATAAATTGCCGCAGCTCGCCTAAAATATGTGAGTTTAAATTGTGTAGTGTGTCATTTGGCGCAACCAGGGATGGAATTCAGATACATCTTTACAAACTGTGACTACCACGACTGGCAAGTAATCAGGTAATTCAATGCATTGAAAGATACAAATAAATCCCTGAGCTTGTCACTTTTTAACAGTCGCCCATAAAAAGAAATCTCCAACTTCTGAACACGCGATAATTTTGAAAGTTATTTGTAAATGTCTTTAACTAAGTTGTTAGGTATGTCTTCCTAATTTATTTATTTTATTGATTTAGGTAAATAACCTTCGATTGTAGATACTATATGTATATAGCTCAATTAGTACGAATTTTTCTATGGAAAGCATTGTCTGGTTGAGAAATGTAGTTATTATCAATGAGAGAATGGTCTAAATATCAATCTCATCCAGAGCTTGGGATTAAAATAATATAATAATAATTAAATTAAATAATGACCCAAAGCATAAATCGAATATTGGGCAGTCGTGGTTGATCCTTAAACCTGACCCCAATATTATTGAGAATTGATGGGTACATATATCATAAATATGCATGTACATACATATGTATCTGTTAAACAAAAACTCCAATAATATTTTCCTATCATGGATATTTCACCTATTTCAATTGGGCATTAATAACTCAGTTAATGAATAAGTCTCTAAAGTCGCAGAAAAATATTTAGTTCATATATTTGTACATACGCATTTTAAGTTCCAGGGTATATTTTTATTGAACATTCCTGTCAAGCTCACAATCTTTAATTACTTCCTATCAATAATCTTTGACAGCTGATCTAATAAGCCATAAGCCATAACAATTGTTAAAAATAAAAGAAACAATACAACACAGCATTCAGGTTTGATTATACAGAGTGGAATTTATGGCAGATGTGTGAATGTAAGTGACCTGGAATATCAAATACCTCGTATGCCAGACAAAAATCGATGGATTTTTTAAGTAAATGTTTGGAAAAAATAAATAATGAATTAATCAGGGTATAGAAAATATTTAGAAATTACTTTCAACAGAGCATCTGCTATTCGAATAGCCTCCGCGATGGTAAGTTTGTTAATTACTTCCTAATATCTTTGACACTTGATCTAATAAACAACAAGCCCACAAATAAATCTAAGCGAATGCTAAAAAAAGACGCAATAACAAGAGTGAAGAACAGCTTTATTTATATAATTTTCAATCGCCCAGTTGAGACGTATGAATCATGTAAATGCTGCCAATTATAATGGCCATATTAAAACGACAGCTTCGACTGGAAGACAGCAATCAGCAGCCCGCTTCAGCAGGGAGCTGTTGGAGCTGGTGTTTAATTTGTCGACTTTTATGGTAATCGTCAGAGACGCGGAATCGTATTGTACTGTTACTGAGATTGCTAAACAAAACAAAATGCCGACCTGTGGAGGAGGCAACCTCAGAGCTCAACTGAGCTGACACTGCCAACCCGTTTAGAGCTTGGTGTTAACTGACGTCAGCGATTTAAATGAACGTGTGGGTCGCTAGCTGGGCCAAGCAAAAAAATAACAATCAATTCCAGCCAATGTTAGAGGCAAAGCGGAGTGAAATCATATTTTAGAATATCGCTGGCGGTTGGAGAAGTCAATCGATTTTGAAATCGCGTCGAGCGCGCATCGTTCCACACTCTCGAAACCAAATCGAAACGAGGCCTACGAAAATAAATTAAAATGGCGCTACGCAGGAAAGACGAATACATACCCATTAAATGCGAGGGATGGAATGGCAAATTCGAGTATCCTGACGGGGCTGTCAACAATGTATCGAAAATCCGTCGCCAAAATCAGAATGTGACCAATACCAACAACTTCTATGGCTTCAGTACGGAACCTATCGTCCTGCCCGCCGCCTGGGATGGCACCTTCGTTAAAAGTGGGGAGACCCGGATCAAACCTGAACGCAATCGCTCCGATGATCAGGACTACTTTGACTTCGACACGGATCCCACCATTCTGCCACCCACTTGGAGTGGAGAATTCGTTACCGATCCAAACGATGTACGTATCATACCAGAACGTAACTTCTCCGATCCCAGGGATTACGCGGAGGCCAAGCGCTTCAAGTTGGTTCAGCATTAAGTGAGAGTGAAATGTGAAGTGTGGCGTCTACTAACAAGTACTGTTCTACTGTTTATACCCGCTACCCATAGGGTAGAAGGGTATTATTTTATTTTGGGAACACTCCCCCAACATACAACATACTACTTTTTAAATGTTCTCTTCGGTTTCGCATTGAAATTAACCTAAGCGTTGTATTTGAGTTTTTATTGATATGTATTTATTTTTACACTTAATAAAAAAAAAACAAACAATTTTGAAAGAAATAACCGGAATTTCCATTGAATCGAAAGTTATGCGATGTGGACATGTATTTTGCTTCTATGTAGGTGTTGCGATTGAATGTCGTTATAATACCTTGTACCCATCTAAAATTGAGTATTATACACTTTATGAAATCGTTTGTTACAAGCTTAAAAATTTATAATGGATTTTAAGATATATATTAAATATAAAAAGAAATAAAAGTATTTTAGCCAAGTGCTGACGAAAATAAAAATTTACCATGGATTAAACCAAGTTTTTTAAATATTGCAAAATAATAAAAAAAAAGTTTAAGTTCTGGTGAAAATTTGTATTTCGTGGCTCATTCTCGAACACACTCGATTTCAGCGGATTAACTTGTGTTTTTGTTGACCTTAAATGGACTACGTTAGGTGAATGGATTAATTATGCAAAATTTATTTGCCAGAGTTAATTATCTACCTATGAATAGGCAAATGTGCCTTTTCCGTTTATGGTATGTACAGCTTTAGAGAAATTTTCCAGATTATTCAAGGGGTGTGATCTATTTTGTAAGCATGTCTAATCCTTTTTTGTATAATCAAAATATAACGTATGTGTATACAAATTTGCATTGTCTCTGACAAATAATGTATAATAAAACAACAGTGTCAATAATCGCATGTCTACGTTTATTTATCGTCTTTGTTGTATGCAGTTATATGCGATGACGACAACGCTCAGGAATCATTGTTCAATAATAACTATTACTTAAAAATTTACTGACAATCTAATTTATATATTTAGTGTGATGAAATTATCGCTGCTGCTGTCAGTGAATACTAATAGGAGAATAAACTAAGTTTCACTAAGCTGGTAGATACCTAAAAACATGTTGATTGTTATTTTTTTTTTTTGCTAAAATATATAAAATGATTTAAAATTTAAAGGTAAGAAAAAATGGGTGAAAAAAGTGTTTAATCTGACCCCGACGTGAATCGAACACGCAACCTTCTGATCTGGAGTCAGACGCGCTACCGTTGCGCCACGGAGTCCTCAAATAGATGCATACAAATTGCCTACTTAAGGCTTCGTTGCCACATTTTTTAACTACTATTTGAAATTGCAGTTCCCAATGGTGTTGCCACTGCACTTGAGTAATCTACTGTCAAATATCGATAGCCTTTCCGCCATATTATATTTTTTAAGAAAATATCTTAATAAACCTTAAAAATACAGTTTCATTAATTTGTAAAATTATACCATAATTTTCTATAAACTAACTATTTATTACTGTTTTGAGATCAATTATATTAGCCCAGAAGACAAATTCCCGACTTATATATAATACAACATTGCATAAATTAATTAATTTATTCAATCAAATAATATTATTTGACATAAAATAAATTCGAATATTCTTGTACAACAATTTAATTTGAGAAAATATTCAACCATTCGAAATAAAATATAAAAATCTATCGATATATCGCAAAAGAAAAATGTAAAATCACCCATCGATAGCATTTGGCATTCCTTGCATTCTTAATCGCAGCCAACTTCACATCAACGCGTTCTCGGTATAGGTTTTAGCCATTATTTATTCGCAATAAATGCGAATGCAATTGCGAAAGTACATTTAATTCGCTTTATTTGCGAAATAGGACTTTACTCAATAGTCTGACAATAAAACGCGCAAATTTCACATACTTTTACTTACTCAGTTACAAGTTTTTCTTTCCGCCTCCAAGTCGAAGTTGTGCGCGTGAGTGTGTCTGTGTGTGTGTATTTTTGTGCGTGACGCGCTGCTGCCGCCATTCAAGATTGAAGCGAAAAAATGGATTTGGCGAAGCTGGACAAGATGAAGGTGGTCGACCTGCGAAACGAATTACAAACGCGTGGTCTGGACACCAAAGGAGTCAAAGCTGTGCTTATCGAACGTTTGCGGGCACATGTCGAAGGTGCTGCCGGCGGCGGCGATGGAGGTAAGTTAGTGTGTGTGTGTTGCCGTGTATGTGTGCGCGTGTGTGTGTATGCATCATTGCGTTTTTATTGTGTGTATGCTTGTGTGTGTTTGTATTTGTGGGAGTTTTTGAACGTTTGCATGTAAATGTGCGCGTGTATGAGTGTGTGGGTGTGCATGTAACGCGGCTCAGCGTGTTTTTAATTGTAAACGCGCCTTATATAACCACACAAATATAATAATGACATTTACATGAAATAATAATGCGATTTTCTACGCAGCAGACGGCGCTCCACTGACACCGAGCCGACGTCAGCGTCGGACGCGATCAATGTCACGATCACCGTCGCCGGTTGCAGCCGCACCGGTGGCCACCGAACCCGATCTGGAGACGCTGGAGGAGGAGGATCAACCAGCAGCCGCTGAGCCTGAGGTCGAAGCCGTGCCCGAGGTTGATCCCAAGCAGCCAGAGGAAGTCGATGAAGAGGGTGAGGAAGACGAAGAAGAAGAAGCCCAGGAACAGGCAGAAGAATCGAATAACATGGAGCAGGAGCCTGAACACGAGGATGCCGAAGAAGAGACGGATGCAGCTGTTGCTACAGCAGCTGTCACCGAGGAGAACGAAGATGTGGCCATGACAGAGGAAAAGGAGGAAATCGCAGATCAACAAGACTCAAATGACTCCAAACCAGACCAGTCCGAAGAGCAGGATCAGCCAGCTGCTGAGGCTTCGGCGGAGTCCGATACGAACGCACATCAATCCAATGGCGACACTGAAAAAATGGAAGTCGATGAAGAGGCCGCTGCCGTTGCCAAGACAGATGAGCAGGCGCAGCAGGACAAGGATGCGGAACAAGCCAAGACCACGGAACGACGCAAACGTTCGCACAGTAATTCTCGTTCGCGCACCAACTCACGTTCGCCCAAGCGTCGCAGCGGCGAGAAACGTGACTCCAAAGCGGCAGCCGCTGCCGAAGAACGGACTGTTGTTGAAGACGAGCCCACCATGGAGGAGCATCAAGTGGGACTTAGCTGGCGTAAGTGGCACAAGGTTTTGTTTTGAATTTAGAATGCTTTGCTAATCCAATCCGTGATTCCCTTTATAGTTGATTCGGATCTGCATCTGCGCATCGATGCCACCAATTTCACATCAGCCAAGCCGCTGACTGCGGAGATCTATTCACTGATCTGGTCGGGCGCACGTGCCAACTATGGCGTGCGTGAGGGCAAAGTGTGCTTCGAGGTGCGACTCTCGGAGGAGTCGGTGCCAGAGAATTCACATCATTTTCGCGATGAGCCAAATGTGCGCGGCTTTCGCGTCGGCTTCTCAACGCCAAAGTCATCGATGCTGCTGGGCGAGGCGGAACATTCCTACGGCTATTGCGAGAACGGCCGCAAGGCCAACAATGGCGAATTCACCAGCTATGGCAAGCCATATCAGCTGGACGATGTAATTGGTTGTTATTTGGATCTGGAGAGCACACCGTGCAACATCATGTATACGCTGAATGGCGAGGATCTTGGTGTGGCTCATGAGTTCGACAAAAGCATCTTGGGTGAGGAGGAAGCTCTATTTCCGCACATTCTTACCAAAGGCTACGAGTTCACCGTGAACTTTGCCAATGGCGAGGAGCTGCTTGTCAATGCCGAGCGGCCAACGCGGAAGCGTCGCAAGCAGCGCGCCGAGTCGCCAAAAGATGATGTCAACGATAGCGACAAGTGGAAGGTGCTCGACGAGGCAACCGCCGATGATGATGAGCTCGAGAAGAAGGATGATGAAAGCAAGCCCGCCGATACCGAGAAATCCGAGGATGGCGATAAGCCCGAAGAAAAGGCTGAGGCTACTGACGCTGCTGCCGAGGAGGAGACAGCGAAAGAAGCTGAGGTTGATGAGGAGGCCCAGTCGGAGCAAGCACAACCAGCCGAGGCAGCTGAAGTCGCTCAAGATCAGGCCGTCGAGCCAGGTAAATTGCAGGTTTCCTTAAGCTTATTATCTGCAAACTAAACACAAATTTCATTTTACATCTTGCAGCTGAAGCAGCAGCCGAAGTTCCACCAGAGGCAGCAGCAGCTGTTGCCAACGGCGATAGCCAAACTGATGCTGATAAGGGCACAGATGAAGCTGAAGATAAAGCTGAAGCACCCAAGGAGGATGCCACAACAGCGGCCAATGCCGAGGACGAGGATGAAGATGGCCCGTCGCCTAACAAGCGCGCCAAAACCGATGCAGAGACGGACAAATCAGCAGCTGGTGATAAATCAAAAGCAACTGAAGAGGAGTACGAGGATGTTGTGCCCGTGCCCCGCGATACTGTCACCCTCCTGCCGGGCTATATACTATTGGCTCTGGTGCCCATCGAGCAATTGATTGCCGGCCCACAACGTGCCGAGTCGCGCAAGCAATGCGAGGTCATTCTACTCGTCGGTCTGCCGGGTGCAGGCAAGACGCACTGGACACAGAAGCATGTGTCTGAGAACGCGGACAAGCGTTACGAGATCATTGGACCTGATACTATCATATCCAAAATGACGGTGAGTGATTTACATATATAAATATATTTTCTATGATTCTAAGATTGAACAGCAAAAACATGAATTCCCTTGAAATCTGAAATCTAAGGAAATTTAATTTGCATATAAGTGAAGAATAAGTTATTTGCCTATACACATACATAAATTGAAGATGGATTTTCCTCTCTACAATTGCAGATCGACGGCGAATCGCGAAAAACTGTACACAAGGGTCGTTGGGATAAAGTCTACGAGATTTGCTTGAATAGCCTGGGTGCTCTGGAAGATATTGCCATGAAGCGACGCCGCAATTTCATACTCGATCAGGTAAAACATCAAACAAATGACCCCTACCACACACACACACACACACACACACACGCTACACATACAAACGCACATAAAACTCACTCACACACCGTCAACACACACACACACACACACACATATACTTAAACAAACATATGAAACACTCGATAAAAAAAACCCGAACCGAACCACGAAACAAGCGAGAATTATGCGTTGATGATGCGTGATATATGTATGCATATATATTTCACGCGCAGATCCTTTCTAAGGATCTGTTACAATATCTATTTTTTTTGTATGTTTTTGTTTTGTACAATTTTGAAATATGCATTTGAATTGCGCTCATGTATAAATGAGAGTGAATCAGAAAAAGAGAAAAGCCCAAGCGTCGCAGGACGCCAGCAAAGCCTGAAAAGGTGTCAGGTATGTGTTAGGTCCTAAGTTGATCCGATAATTAGTGAGAATAAGTGTGTGGCTGTAAGTATTTGTATCTGTATCTTGTAGCTTAAGTTATAGGTTGGCAACAGTTGACTGTAAAACAGGGGCAAAATGAGAGAAGATGAAGATGGAGATGGAGTTGGAGAATGGAGAATGGAGATGAAAAGAAATGTATGTATGTATTTATGAAGGATGGATGCGGGAAGCGTGCGGCAAGGAAGCCACTGTAAGTAACAACAAAACACACAATTCGTTCGACTACAACAAATATGACTTATCACATAATATCTCAATCGTATCGTATCGTATCGTATCGTATTAGTATATCTACTATACCTGTTACCTACTCTCTATCTCTCTAAATGCCGGCAGAAACCTCTGCAAAACAATTTAGTTTTATACAAAATACTACCTACATGCATATATACTACAATATAATTATATCTAATATACGCAACAAATTATTAAGTCAACTGTTGTTTCGTTCTGCCATTCTGTAAGCAGATGCAATATTTGTGTTGTCAAATATGTAACAACTCCCCGGCGGAGTGAGTTTTCCAGCCACACAGACAAGACAGATGCACAGACACCAAGAGTCGTGTCTTGTGTCCTGTCTACATACACATATGTACATATGTGACAGCATTTTGTATGCGATCGATCTCTCAGGTATGTGTTAGTTTATAAGCGAGAGGGCTCAACGTGTCAGCGCGGGGTTTTGGTGCGGGGTGTGGTCCGGCACCCTCCCGGCAACGTGCAACAATCATCAACGTGTTTCTCAACTTGGCTTGCCTCTAACCCGACCAAAAAAAATATTAAGATACAACTGCAACGCAACATCCAACAACAAACAACCGCCCAACTCAACCCAACAACAACCAAAAAAAAATCAACCAACAACCAAAAACAACACCTGTAATATTCTTGTAGACGAATGCGTATGCCTCGGCCCAGCGACGTAAAATGAAAGGTTTTAGCGACTTCAAGCGCATTGCGGTTGTTTGCATACCCGGCGAAGATGAATTGAAACGTCGCATCGCCGAAAAAGAGGAAAAGGGAAATGCTTTTACAGTTAAAGAATCAACAATAAATAACTTACGAGGTAAATATTCTCCACCACAACCAAGCAACGAACTTAAAACCAAAAAAAAAAGATTATATTTAATTATAGTTATAATAAAAATTGTTCTGTATAATGTACCTAGCGAAAGCGTCAAAATATTTATGCTGATATATATAAAACGAAAATCTATATATATTATGTATTCAATGCTTATAATGAATGTAACATTTATATTTAGTTTGTAAGCAGCTGCAATCTTTTATGTATTGTTAAATATTTTTTTCCATATTCTATAATTCTTAAGCATCTTTCAATTGATATGTTTTGGATTTTCATTTTTATAAATTACCCCAAAAAGCATTCCAAACCCTGCCCTCATACCCCAGCTCAACTCCATAACGTGTTAAACGACATCATACAATCTTAGGTCCTCATAAAAAACAGCTTTTGTTGGTCCGATTATTAAAAATAATAATTATATTAAGTTTAAATTAAATCGAGTATCCGTTGTCCGATTTCCTAAACTCCTTTGCACTAGATATATATATATATATACAGTGCATATCTCTGAAATAATGAATTATTATTATTGATTTAATTTACTCGAAATATATGTTTGAATTTTAATATAATTGCAAAAAGATTTGTCCGCTTTTACGAAGCTTTTCCGCTACTTTTTCCCAATTAATGATTGACATATTTTCACAACAAGTTATCCGCTGTGTCATTGCTCACCTCCCCGATCCCTATACTCTTTGTAAAGTGTAATGTGTAAAAATTATTAAAACAAAAGAAAATGAAATGAAATGAAATAAATTCACCAGTTTTGCAGAATGAAGCCCTAAACTAAAATGTTGCTCACAATCTTTTTGCAGCGAATTTCACATTGCCCTCACTGGAGTTTGGATGGTTCGATGACATCATCTACACGGAGCTGAACGGCGACGAGGCCAAGGCTGAGGTCAAGAAGTACAATGAGAAGGGCAAGAAGGCCATCGATGCGGACAGATCGCGTGACAAGAGATCCCGCGGTGGACGCGACAATTATCGTCGGGATGATCGGCATCGCAATCGTCATTTTGACGATAGGCGACGTGATTATGGCGGCGGTGGCGGTGGCCAACGGCATGAGAGTCGATGGAGCGACTCGAGACGCGGCGGCGGCGGTGGCGGCAGCTACTCCAGTGGTGGAGGAGGTGGCGGCAGCGGTGGTGGCGGCGGCGGTAGCCGTGGCTATGACAATCGCAGTCGCAACTATGGCAGCGGTGGTGGCGGAGGCGGCGGCGGTGGCCAGCCAAATTGGATGCAGAACAATCGCAGGAGTGGCTACGATGATCGCGGCTATGGTGGCGGCGGCGGTGCTGGTGGAGGCGGCGGTGGCAGTCGTGGCTATGACAATCGCAATCGCGGCTACGGCAGCAGCGGTGGCGGTGGAGGAGGTGGTAGCGGCGGTGGCGGCCAACAGAATTGGATGCAAAACAATCGCAGGAGCGGCTACGATGATCGCGGCTATGGCGGTGGCGGCAGTTCGCGAGATTATCGCGATCGAGATCGTGGCGGCAACGATCGCAATCGAATGGGCAGCAACGATCGCAATCGTGGCAGCAGCCAGAGCAGCTATCGCTCCGGTGGCGGCAATCATCAACAACGGGATTTTCGGCATGGCCACCGCGACACCAAAGAAGATAGTCGCGGTGGCTATGAGCGGTCAGCTGCCCAAGTGCTGCCGAAGTATGGCAATAGCGCAGGCCAACCTGGTTACGATCAGTACAAGCAACAGTCGACGGGTGGCAACCAGCAGCCCGGCTCCAAGGTACGTCATCAATATTGCATCTTCTAATCTTTTGCATCGTGATTAACACTCTCAATTCTACTTGCAGTCTGCGCTGAGCGGCAAGTGGAGCACCTATGCACAGCACCATCAACAGCAGCAGACGCAGCAGCAGCATCATCAGCCTGGTGTCTGGCAGCAGCAGCAGCCGCAACAGCAACAATACCAGCAGCAACAACAGCAGCAGCAGCAACAACAGACCGCGGGCCAGCAACAACAATATTGGAACCAATATAACCAGATGCAGGGTAGGTAGCGCGTCCACATCCGCAAGGGGCGACCGGCCGGCCACATCTTAACTTATATATGAAACACTCGCTCTGTTTGTGGCGCCGCTAATAAAATTCCAACTTGAATTTGAAATGATTTACATGATTTTCTGATGTATTGTGATGGTAATTGTGGCGAGCGAGTTAGTTGCATTATGAGTTGAGTTTGGGGCGCGTCGAAGCTTTTGCAATGTCAGTTGGAATCTAATGCGAGTCGTAATGTGTTGTGTGTATATTCCAAGCAGGTTATGGCAACCAGCAGCAGCAACAAGCCTGGCAAGGCGCCGATCCGCAACAGCAGCAACAACAACAGCAACAGCAATGGATGTCCTGGTGGCAGGTAAGCCCAAGACCCAGCTAGTTGAACTGTGGCAGCCTAAGTCTAATCGGAAAAACTCTTGCAGCAACAGCAACAGGGCTCCGGAGGGGGAGCGGCGGCCAATAATGCCGGTGCTAGTGCGGGTAGCACGGCGGGCGCCACTGGCAATAATGATGGCGGTGCCACCAATCATTATTGGTCTCAATATTCATACTCTACACAGTCCAATGCGGGCGTCGACAAGAAGTAGATGCAAAACTATCGACCCGCAGCACATCAATCTTTGTCGCGCCTTCATTTAGCAAACCAACAAACAAACAAAAACACTTAAAACAAATCACAACAAAAAAACCAACCAACTTTAAATAATAGTTTTTAAATCACAAACACACAAAATAAATTAAAAGAAGCGAAATCAACAAATAAATTAGTTTAGCCAGTTTTTAAGCGTCTCTGGAATGAAAGAAAATATTAAAAGAAAAACAAACTCCGTAATCAAGTAAAAATACAAAATGTATCGGAAACTAAGCTGTTGGTTTAAAAAAAAAATATTGTATTTAAATTTACACATACTATTTTGCCAGTCCAACTTTTGTTTTTGGATAATTAGCAATCATTTTATTGGTTCTTTTTTAAGTAATTCAGTGAATTTCTTTTGGCTCATTATATATTTAGGACAGTACAATTTGTTTTAACGTTTAATTATCTTTATTGTTTTATTTTTACATTACATTTTTTATAATAACAAGAAAGCTGGAAGACATACTAAAAAAAAAACATAAAATTTAACAAATAAATCTATATACATACAAAAACCAAAATATCACACAAATTGTGTTTTAATTCCGTCACGTACGGCTAAACAAAGTAATTACCTCTTCATAAAATAAATACGTTTCTGTAAATGTGTGTACATGATAATTTTTCATAGGTGGGTGACAATTTTAAACGCTCTGAACAAATAATAGGGCTGATCATTGAAATTAGTTTTTAAAATATTGTCTGAAGAGAAATGTTGGCTTTCCTTTTTCTTTAAATACCGCCAAAGTTTGTATAATGGCAATTTTGCGGAATTTATCGAAGTTCAGGAACAATGTCATCAAGTTGATGTCGATAATTACCGATAGATTTCCCACCAAGCTCAAATTTCTTTAGCGAATTGGCGCTTCAATTCGATATATTTGGCATATGAATATTTTAAGTAGTGTTTGAGTACAATTAAAATATACCAACTTGCAGAGACTTTGTTTTGTTAGGACAAAAAAAAAATCGGAGTTCATATACAATAAAAATACAAAATGCAATCATTCATATTAATAATAAAAATAATAAAATTTAGCAGGCAAAAAAAATCGATATTCTTCAGAAGACATCGATACATAACAACATTTGAAAACCATCGACTCATCGATAGTTCCATCAATAATGCTCCAGTACAATATTCTATTCTGATAAGATCGAAAGTGAATTTTGTGTGCTGGCTGGTGGTAGTTATTATCTGTCGATACCATTGGCTTTACCGGAATCATAACTGAATAATAATCACTCCTGAGGTATGTGCACCATGTGTGTGAGGCGTGAGTGTGTGCGCGATAAGTGAACATTGTTTGAATGACGCATGCAACACACAAAAAAAGCACCTAAAAAAGGGCGGCGTGACTTCCAATTGATTTTTCACTCTTGCAGCTTCAAGATCGAATCGCACAATGATTGGCATACAATTGTTCAACGAAATAGGGAGCATCTTTCGCAATGTGAGTACGAATATATAAATATATATACATTTGGATAGCATTAACATGCCATGTGTTTTAATTACAGACGCCGACCTTTGCGCTGGTGCTGGAGACTTTGCTACTGATCACCGTCGTATGGCTCCTGTTGCATAAGCGCGGCGGTCGCCGGCTGACCAAGGAGCAGCAGGAGTATCTCATCGAGCAATACCAGCCGGAGCCGTTGGTAGGCGATACGGATCCAGAACATCCGTTGCTGCACACTCGCCTCGTGCAGTCTAAGGTGGGCAAGCGGGTGGTGCTCGATGGCCACGATTGTCTGAACCTGGCGTCGCACAACTACTTGGGCTTCCTCGAGGACGATGACATACTGGAGGAGGCGTGCAAGTGTCTGCGCAAATACGGCGTGGGATCGTGCGGCCCACGCGGCTTCTATGGCACCATGGACGTGCACTTGGATCTGGAGGATCGCTTGGCCAAGTTCATGGGTCTGGAGGAGGCCATTGTCTATTCGTATGGCTTCTCGACGGTGGCCAGCGCCATACCCGCCTACGCCAAGCGTGGCGACCTCATCTTTGTGTAAGCATCAATCACATACATTCATATTGTTTGTGACAAGTATTTATTAAATTGATTTTGCAGCGATGAGGATGTCAACTTCTCCATACAGAAGGGCTTGGATGCGTCACGCAGCACCATTGTGTACTTCAAGCATAACGATGCCAAGGACCTAGAACGTCTGCTGCAGGAGCAGCAGAAACGCGACCTAAAGAATCCCAAGAAGGCACAAAAGACACGTCGTTTTCTGGTCGTCGAAGGCATCTATATGAATACGGGCGAGCTGTGTCCGCTGCCGGAATTGGTTGCGCTGCGCAAGCAGTACAAATTGCGCCTGTTTCTGGATGAAACCGTCTCCTTTGGCACGCTGGGCAGCCACGGACGCGGCATTACCGAGCACCTCAATGTAGACGTAAGTGGCGGCAACTCTTAATTTCAGAGTCAATCACTATAAACTGTTTGTTTGCAGCGCGACGAAATCGACTTGATATCGGCGGGCATGGAGGGATCCATGGCCACCATTGGCGGCTTCTGTGTGGGCTCCCATTTTATAGCCGAACACCAGCGCCTGTCGGGATTGGGCTACATTTTCTCCGCCTCGCTGCCACCAATGCTGACGCAAGCGGCCATTTCAGCACTGGATCGCTTTGAGCGTGAACCTCAGATCTTCGAGCAACTGCAAGCGATGTCACGTCTAGTCCACAAGCATTTCCAGCGTTTCAGCAAGCTGCAGCTGCGCGGCGATGAGCTGTCGCCCGTCAAGCATTTGTACGTAGCCCATGCACAAGACAGCTTTAAGACAGAGGCCAAGTTGCTTGCCAAGGTGGCCGACGAGGTAAATAGACTATAATTCCCTTTAATGTTATTTTGTCATTTATTTTCTGCCCTTCTTGCAGTGCATTGCACAAGGTGTGGCTGTCGTTCAGGCCGCCTACTTGCAGGATAGGGAACACAAGCCGGTACGACCCAGTCTACGCATTGCGGTCAATCGTCTGCTGACCACTGACGAAGTTTTAGGGGCCTTCAAGATCATTGAATCCGTTTCCAGTGATGCTCTTTAAGCATCTATTCCATATGTATTATTGCATCGATCGAATTATGTTTAATGTTGTCAACGTCCAAGCTGAACTGCTTATTAATAAAATCTAATCTATAAAGGGATTGAAATAACACAAGCTATTTAACATTTTGAATTCCAGCTTTCGATAAAAAAAATATGCCTACTGTCACAAACCAATGTGAACTGGTAGTTAAAATATATTTTACTTATTTTCATAAAGAATATTATCTTTCCTTTTATTTTAGGGTAGTACAAATTCAAATATGTGCGCCTTATTTCAAAATTAGTGAAAGTGTGACCAGCCGGTAATTGTACTATCTGTATATATTGGTATTTTTTGGACGTAAAAAAGTATATGTTGAATGTGAGATGCGGTCACGTTGGATACGAAGCTGAAGCCTAAGCGAATGCACGTACGTCGCGCTGTGATTTCTGTGTATTTTGCATTTAAAAATCTGTAAGGGAAAAGTGTTTAAAAAGTCAAGAACGATGGTTAAACGGCAAAAACTGTTTGTGAACTATGTATATGTGCGACAAAATATAGCGTTGTAAAAGAATTAACGGAGCTAAAACAGTTTAATCGATTTTTTCCACGGCATGCCGGTGACGGAGACGCCGCCAAGTGTTAATTTCGTGTGTGTGTGCGTGTATACATGCATGTACATACATACGAGAGTGCTCGAATAAATAATATGACATAATCGATATACATATGCGTATGCGGTTGACTTAATTGACATAGTTTTGCCCTCGCAGAATACTTAAAAGTGTCGCATATTTTTTTTGTGGTCAGCGCGTCGTCGATGGCAGGACTCTTGGCATTTCCTTCTGTACTTGTTTTTACACGCTTGCTTTGCTCCCCACATTCGCTGCTACCAGTACACACACATCCATATATTCCCTTTTTTATTTGGGCGTTGCAGGATGATGGTTTCCAGGCCGCTTTGCGGTCATTTTCCAGAGAGCGGTGGCAGTCGTATAGTTGTCCCGCTCTCTCTCTCTCTCACACTTGCACAAGACCAAAAGTGCTGTAGTTGTGTTGCTCAATTGCTAAATCAAGATTGATTTATTGTCATTGTGCATTTGAATATTAATAAATATTTAGTTTATTCATGCGCATACACAAAATTCTCATTTCGAGTATACGTCTGAAGAGAAGTGACGTTAATAATTCGCTACGCCCACTTGTCGTTTACCAACACTAACATCTGCGACTGCTTTCCAGTTTCCAGTGCTCAGCGCTCAGTTGCTCAATCTGTTGTTAACGTGCGCTTGTGAACGACGGACGTGTGCGTTACTGAAGTAAATACGTTATATGTTAATCTACAAAATAATGTTAATTCAATGTTAAATAAATATTTATAAATGCACAACTTTATTGAATAAAGTTTAAAAGAAAAAGCTGGTGTACTGTGCGAAAGTGCCGTTAGAAAAGATCCCGCCACTGCCCAAAGTGCAGGCGACATTGAAATCAAATAAATCGAGAGTATTGCAGAATACAAAATAATTATAATAAAATTCTCTTTCCTTCCCCTAATATGAAAAGCAGCCGAAAACCGAACGCGTGTTAGTGCCTGTGTATTAGTCAAATTTATATGTCTGTGTTTGTGTAAACGCAATAAGAACGAAGAAGCGAAAAGAAACAACGAGAGGACTACGTCAAAAAGCAGCAGCAAAGCAGCAACAAAAACGGTGAGTACGACGACGGCTGACGAGCCCATCAAAACTTCTTCGAATATATATTTACAGTATATTTGCTTAAATATATATATTCTTTTTGATTCAAATTAGTGTAGTGTAGTGTAGCTTTTTACAGTTATGCGTGGCTGCCATTTGACCGGTGACGCCATCTTTTAACTCACACCAAAAAAGTTCGTATTTTGTTGTTTTTTTTTGGGATTGGTCAAGCACATTCCGGAGGAGTGTGCGTGTGTTGTTTTGTGTTACGCTTTGGGTTCATATTCGCTTTTTTTTATTTTGTATTTTCATTGCCTAGTCATATTATAAGAACATTTCTCTTTGCTGGCTTTTACATGCTGTGGGTGGGAGAAATGTACATAGATGTACCTTTGCTTTCTTTTCACTTCTCTCTCAATTTTAACGAACGACGTGTTGTCATTCAGGTTTCTGATTATAACTGCCGCCTTTATTGCTAGAGTTGTATTTTTTTTTCTTGACGCGTGTCTAATGCATTTTCGCTGATAAATTTTTGTTGTTGTTGAGGCGGCGCGCATCTGTTTACAAGTTTCGCGTCTCGACTGTGACCCACTTTTTAGAGTTTCTTTCTAGGTTGTTTTTTGTGTACTTGTTTTACTACTTTGCCATTTGCATTCGATTTGGCAAAAAACCTCGTTATTCTATTCGTTGTTGATAAACAGATTTGTAAATATCGAAAACTTGTTTATTTGCGAATGACAGCATAGCATTAGTTGGTATGTGCTAGTTAAAGTTTTACTTAAATTGGCAACGATCAAACGCAATCGAAATGCGATTATCGAATTAATCGGCAAACAAGCGAAACGATAACAAAAACAACTTGATTGGACCAGTGTTGCCATACGATGAGATTTGCAAATGGCTGATGTCTGATCAGTTGTCTAATCGGAACTTGCCTTCTACTCTCTTCTCTAGTTAGATGCGAAACGAACACAACTGTAATGCGAATATGCGTGTGTATGTGAGTGCGTGTACTTTTATGCTCTTTCGGCAGTAGTTAACCTCATTTTCTATTTATGTGGCAGCCATATTTTTATTGCCATCAATTAGCAAGCACACACCGAACTTGAGAGAGAGAGCAGTTAAGAGAGAGTTTTGAACATTGCACATTTTCCTTGCTATTTGTGGTGTACCCATTAAAAGTTACAGCCTGATAAGAAAATCAACTCTTGGTAGGGAGCGTAATCGTGTTAACTTTGGAACTTTGTGGTTACGCGCATATCATATTGGCATAACAAGTAATCAAGCAAGCAGCAAGAGGCTCAATAGCATGATAAAAAGAGCAACAAATAGTCAGGTATTATTCTGACAAAATGACGTCATTATTGTGCGCATTTTCTAATGAAATTTGCTGCCTTTTGTTGCTAATTCGAATTCACACACAAACACACACACACGTATACGCACTGGATGAGTTTTATAATTTATTTCAATTCTTCCTCTTTTATACCCGGTGTCCATAATATAGACTGGGTATTATAGGTTAGTAAGAGAAAGCTTTCAAGGCGTAGGGAAAAAGTATAATTTTATAGTTAGTTATAATTTAAAAGTTAACTTAATGCTAGTTAAATTACTCACAAACTAGTTTTTTAATATATATCAGGTTTTTATACCGGGTATCTCGGACTTGAGTTCTCTTTTGTTTTGGTTGCTTTATCACTTGACTGTGTGATTATGCTTATGTTTATATACTGCTTATTCCACCCTTTGAACACATACTTTGCATTTTTGCACCATTTTTTGTTCCTAAATTTATTTGCTAAATTTTGAATGCTACTGCATTTGCGATTGCTTTGTGTTTTGAGGGACCGACAAACTTCAACAGGTCGAAACAATAACAACAACAAATAGCGAGTGGCGCTCGTGGGTCAGAATGGTGAGAATGGAACTGTGAAGCGAACAAACGAATTGGAAAACACAGAACAGAATAGAACCATTGTCATATATTAAACTAGTGCTATTTCAAGTGACAAATCAGAACGTGTTGACTGCATGAATGAGACAGAATATGTGTGTGCGTGTGTGTTTGTGGGAGGAAGTGCATAGTTAAAACTGTAAACAATTGTGAGGCAACCTAGAAAAAGCAACAAATGTTTGAATGTGAAAAATTAGTCTGGGTTCTGATTTACTGTTGTTGTTGTTATTGCTATTATTGGTTTGTCTTTGCATGTGACGGAAGTACAAATACAAATACAAAGGTTTTGTGTATAAACAAAAGCCAGGTATAACTCGATACATGAGTCACTTGATAAGAAGTAATCAAAGTCGAGACCGATTGATGTTACAACTGAGATTCTCCTAACTTTCCAATTCTTTCAGAGTGTTTTTTTCTTCTCACAGATTTGAATAGAGAATTATTAGAGAAGCTAATGTATTTTAATTGAAAATTGTTTACTCATGCGTGCTGCTTATCTAATTTCCCATTGACTGACGTCAGTTTGGAGCTCTCTGGGCTCTGGCGTGTCAGTCTCTGATTAATTGATTTACAATTTTATTTTTTTTCGAGAGATTATGTGCATACAAGTAAGAGAGAGTGCTCGACTGTGAGATACCCTCTACTCGTTTTATGAGAATGCGAGCTCTTATACGAGTGTTCAAAAGAAATATCGAAAAGTGTATTTATAATACAACGTTGAAAATAAACCATAACAGAGCATTCACTGTCAGCAAAACGAGCTAATCACATGCAGCTGCATCTGATTTTTGCCCAATATATTTTATTCTTGAATTCATTTTGACTAAAGATATTATTTGGTACAAGCAATACGCTCGTGATACTAGCTTTAAAATTACGCTCATCAATATATGTATGTATATAATTTATGGGGACAGAGATGATTCCTGCTGCCTTATGGCACTAATCTGTAATACCCTTCTACCCTTGCCTTCCGGGTATAATAATTGTGACTTTCCTTTTGATTAATGACAGCTTCTTATGCTGTCGTTAATATCACGGTCTGGCAACGCCAATGCTGCGCCCGGTCTTCTTCCTCCTCTAACACCAAACACAATTTGTCTAAATAGCAAAGCGTGGAAAATAAGCGGTGGGGGGGCGGGTGAAAAAGAACTCGACAGAGAAAAGTAAACTCGTCTTTTGCCTCGGGGCAATTGAAAAGCCGCTTCAGCCAGGCACAAATACATACACACACATACACAGACACACACACAGATTGAGACGAGAAAGAGTGGCAGACAAATGCATAAATAAAGAGACGTACGTGCCAAGCTTCAAACAGAGACACATACACACAAACACACTCATGCATAAGTAAGATTAAAAAAGAGATGTGGTTGTGATGCTGCTGCTTCTTGGTGCTGCTGGCTAAACAACTGCAGCTCATCAATAAAACAACAACAATAACAACCTCAGAGACAACAGACAAATGTACAGTTGCATCAGACAGGCAGGCTACATCAACATCCAAAACAACAATAACATCAGCAAACTGCTGTGCTGCAATACAACATAAATCTTATAAGAAAAATCAAGAAGAGCAAAGAAAAAACCAGCAATGGGAGAGGGTCAGACGACGGACAGACTTAGATATAAAGACAGAGACAGTAACAGCGCCTGCAAAAGCTCAGGCACGACGACAATGCTGTTGTTAATTATACCAAATGTTGTGTGTGAAGTGCAAGAGAGCGGCGAATTGGTTGATAGAGATTGAAAGAGAGTTGCGAGCACAAACGACAACAACAACAAAATAACTAAGCTGAGAAACAAGATACAGCTGTGTTATTGTTGTTCGTCATTCATTTTGGACGCGCCAATTGCATTGGAGCGACGTCGACGACTTGAAGACCCGTTATTATCTTCCTTTTGTGCCCAGTCTCCTCTTCTGCTCATCTGATCCACATTTCAAATGAGATTTTTAGGTTAATTTCGTTTCATGGGTTTTGTTGTTTTGTGTGGGCGTGGGAAAAATGTCTGTAAATTGCAACAATTTGTTTCTAATTAATGCAATTTGAAAGTAAATAGCGTGGCATTAAATGCAATTTCGTTGCCAAACACACGAACTTACAACTGACGACAGTCTTGTCGAATCAGACACAAATGTATTTGAATCATATTCACATGGTTAGGGCATTTTAAAGCTGAACCAGAAATTTTGACAAATCCTCGGGCTTAAATCAGAACTCATACTGCAGAAAAAAGTTCTTTGCAAGTCCATTCTGAGACCTATCTGGACTTATGGGACTGTGGCGTAAAGCATCCAAAGCGAACATTGAAATTCCCCAAAGGTTTCAATACAGAACTTTACGCTTTATCAACGTCAGAAATAAAAAGTTACATAACGATTATACAACCGATAAATAATTGCAAAGAGTCTTTGTTAATATCCCGTTTTAATTTAGTTAATATCTAGAGATAGATTTAAATAAAACACACATAACAAATACAAAAATTTGAATGTGATAAGCTTGAAACCCACTTACAAGCACAAATGTCAATAAAAAAGAATGATTATTATAAAACTTTGCTGCTCTTTGCCAATAACAATGCAACAATAAAGCCACAAACGACGGCATAATAAAAGCACACACACAACAATAGGCAGAGAGGCAAGCAAGCAACGTGTTGCTGCATAAATGAATTCATAATGCAAAAATGTGAGGCAAACGAAAGCCGCGCTTGCCTCGATTCGATTACATAACAACTTTTATGCCTTCCTTCTACGTATTGGCAAGCCCAAGCTTCAAAAGCCATAACTGAAAACCAAAAGTAAAACCAAACAAACCGCCGACCAACTCAACTCAACTCCTTCGTGGGGCCAGACATTTTTACGTTGGCTTGTGAATTGTCTATATGCATGTGTGAATAATGGATTGCATGTTTGACCGCAAACATCATTTAGCTGCGAGTCTCGAAATTAAATAGTAAATTAACACTAGTAGCATAGCAGGCATTATTATACCAAAATCGCGATTTAATGTTGCTATCAGGAATTTTATTAGCCAATTTGCTGCACACGTTAAATCAAAATTTCGGAAGTGTGGCCACACTAATCGAGCGTGTTATCGAAATGTTCGTCGATCTACCGATCGATAAATTGAGTAGTTACCATTGTAATGAATTAACGGCAGTCATGCATTAGCAACTCATCATATCTTGTAATTAATATGTAAATTTTGTAGAAAGTGTATTTTGAAATTGTATTAATGAATTTATTCAAAGAGCACCTGCTAAAGTATGCCTTAAAATCGTCGAGTATTTTCATTATTTTTATTTGGCTCGCCCATTATATAGTGTACACAGTGGAGCACATGAAACGAGCGGCAGTAATACGAAAATATTTGAACGCGCGCTAACTAAAAATATTTTCATGACATCATTCAGCGTCGATGCCGATGCCGACGACAGCAGCACGGCAGCTAAGCAACAACACTGTTGCGGGGGGCGGCATCAATAATTTTCTGTTTTTATTTTTGCATACATTTTTTAGTTGGGAAAATGTGTCGGTGTGTTTGTAACAGTTGCATTTTTGTGAACAGGGAGATCGTTAAAATGTTGATCTGCATACAATATTATCGTCTCGTTTTTTCTCTTTTATGCATTGTTTTCTCCTTCTATTTGCAGACTAGAAAATTCACAAGATAAAAAAGAGTATTAAACGTGAAACAATTTCATTTTGAAGGTGAGTTTTTTACCGTAGCAGTAACTCGCCAATCGATAGCGATAAGTCAGAAAAGTAGAAGGTAGGAGGCAAGTGGAAGGTAAACAAACATGTCAAGAAGCAAACAGAACTTGACTTGTCTCTCTTCTCTTTCTCTCTCTCTCTCTGAGCAAATGTTTGTCTTTCAAAATGTGCAATGATAGTGGATAAATGGCGATGTGCTAACGCACGTTCTCTCATAGTTGGACTTATTCTCATTTCTACACACGCCTTACGTCTCTCTCTCGCTCGCTTGTTTGCCAGCTGACCGACTTATCGTTTTTGTTGACAGTTCTCTTGCATCACATGTTGAGAGAGATAGCGAGAGCAACCACACCTTAAGCTGCTCTCTCTCTCTCTCTCTCCACTCTCTCAGTTTTTATTCATGTTTTGTTAGGCTGCGCTGCGGACTTACGCCATAATTGCTATAATTAAGTTTTGTTTGCCAAAATTAAGTGATATGTGTCATCTGTAATTTGTTTGGCGCTGGAACTGAAAATGATGACTTGATTTTCCTTTTACTCTCTTCTCCCCACACACCTCATAAAACATAATCAGCCAAGTTAGACAGTCGGCAAATGATGTCACTCAGCGAAAACAAGTTTTGCCTTTGTTGTTATTATTATTGTTATTTATGATACGTAGTTTTGCAAATGCTTATATAAATATTTACAAACATTTATAATTTATGCAAGCGAGACAAATTCCGGTTGTCGTCTAACTATTGTCTGTTATACCATCATTTCACTTTCATGAATGGCTTAAGTTCTATTTAAAAACACACACAAAAATGACATCCAAAGTACTCACGAACTTTTGCAAGAAAATCGCTGGAATAACTTCACCTCTAATTCAATTAAGCTTGACCTTTGTTCTCAACGACTTGTTTCTTTTATTTCGTAATGTTGTCTCAATTTAAATTGCGGCCACTTAAGACTTGAGCTTGTCGATCTATTTACAAAACGAAGAAATGTAACTATTTTAACTAAATTGTTGACAAGTGCATTTATATTATTTATTCAAATCAAACAAGCAGTTACAAATTGTGATTGAAAGGGTCTTTAAATGGAACATTAAGAAAATAGCTGTAACGAAAAAACAAAGCGGGACAATAATGAAGTTCTTCATTCCACTATTAAATTTGGCTCGCATTGTGGCCCAAGTCCATATGAACCAAACACCTAAATAAATAGGTCAATGAACTACTGGGTAAGCTCTTACTCTTTGCTTTTGGATTTTATTATCACACAAGACAGCTTTGTTATGGTTTTTCTTCTTGTTGGTAATAAAAACAGTTTTCGAGCTTTACTGTCTTTTGGCAATTAAACACATAAGATGCCGTTTGTTTTGTCCAGCTTGTATTTCAAAATTGAGCTGCATGGTTGATTTTGATGTGCAAAATCTGTTGCAAGTTGAACTACAGTTGATTATAATATTCTTCAAATAGTATTCATAGAGAACGGTGTCCTTAACATTGTATTTTTTCAATTCATCTGTGCTAGCCTGTGACCCTGTCAACGACCTCTTGGCAATCAAATTTAGTTGTCGAGCATGACATCATTCGTCAGTACAACGTTCGGCCTAGAACCCCAAGCTTCGCTCGATGTCGCACTTAAACCGACAAATAAAAATTTCACCCCCAAGAGCAGCGATGACGTCACTTCCGGTCATTAAGTCAAAACACACCCGCACTCCCTTCTCCTCCATCCCACTCGAAGGATATTTTTACGAGTCGCGTGTTAGGAGAAACTTCCCTGCCAGTTACTGAAAAAACTGGCGCCACAATTCTATGATTTGGCGGCTGGCGCCGGCAACAAATTTCATAATGGCAGCCGGCGACGGTTTCAACTAAATGCCGGCAAATACGAGGGAGGCCCCATAAATGTAGGAGGCAGTTGGGCAGGTATTTGTCCCCTTGGCAAGGCGAGGAAGTGCGCTTCATTGCGTGGGGGTGGTGAACGAGAATTGATATTGGGCTTGGGGGTTGCTTGTTTACCCACCCACCCACTTGTCAGTGGGCTTGGCCCGTGTCGTTGAACTCAACTTCTCCTTGGTAACACAAGCATACGATGTGTCAATGGGAAGTTTTGCGCTCGATGCGTGTTTACTGTTAGTTTGAGGCTCAGATGATCAATGGCCAGAACCAGCAAGCGTGTTAGTAAATTCCAGATAAAGTATATACACTTGCACATGTCCTTAACAACTGTAATTAGATACTGGCCAAATGGAACTTTAATGGCTTTCCATGTAGACGAAAATATTTCATGGCTTATGGCGGACTTCCGCTTCCAAAGAATTTATTCTAGCAAATAGCATGCGATGCTATTGTCTAGCAGGATAATTAGTTTGCATATAAAATTATAGTAAAAACAAGTAAGAAAGCTACAGCCGAGAGGACTGGCATGTAAGATATCCGCTACACATATTACAAATAACTTTTTTTTTCTGCTAGTTAGTTTTTTAGACGATGGGTTGGAGATGTTTCCTTTTGCGTGTTACATAGATTTTCAGCTTACACTAAGCTATAAACCCTTCTATCCTATGGGTATCGGGTATGTAAAAAGTTCCCAAGACTCATATATTGGGGAAAAAAAACTTCTCAAACATCTTGACATTTTGATTAAGAACAGACATGAGTATATCAATATCAAGTGCTCATTAATGAAGAATAGGGTAACGCCTTTGCCGAGCAAAGTAAACATCTACTTTATAGTATAGAATCTACTTATATCTATAAACTATAGATAATGAAGCCTCGCTGATTCATTTCGTCAATACTTATCAATATCAAAGCAAATTTATATAATTGAAATGCTCGATTAAATTCATTTGCATAGATATTGGTCGAGGCATTAAAATAAACCAACACATCAAGTTATGAGATATAAATTAAGCTATATTTAGATTTTATTAAATTTATTTATATTACCTTTTTGACGCACAATCACAAATGAGTTAACTTTTAAACTGGAATGTGTAGTAAAAAAAAACTTGAATGAATAGTTGTGAATTAATTTTTAAATATAAACACAGTATTTGTCTTCTTTATTTAACAATTCAAACATAAACAATTAAAATTGAAAGTGTGGAGAGCTAGACGCTGCCACCGCCCTCTATATACATACATATATTGCATATATTTTGGCTACTGTCCCAGTGAGTCAACATTTCTAGTTGGCAAATCTCTTGACAGCTCATTGAAAAATCATTTGGGGCTTAAGCAGAACAGCAAACAAGAAACATGGAAACATACAATCTGTAAACAGAATTGTTTGTAGTCTGCCAGACGCAACACGCCAACTAGTCTTATCTTTCTCGCTTGCCTGTTATGATCTCATATGTGAATTACCCATAGTACATACATATTCATCACTTAATTTCATTGCATTTAGCAGAGATCGGGTAATCTTCGTCGTCATGCAATGGCGCCAACTCCTGAGGCAAAGATTTATGTGAACATTTTTTCCATTGTAACTCAAGCCACGCGACTTACACGCGACACTGGAAATAAACATATTCAGGCAGCTGCTTAATAAAACAAACAAAATTAGCAAGATATGAGCCGAATCGCAGAACAGAGAAGACAAGTAAAAGCCAAATACACGAAACACCTGACAGCATTATTACCTTATTCAGAAATTCCAAACACGGCAACCAACCAGCAATAAAATGTGTCAAATTACGAATCAACCCACTTTTGAAATGAATTACTTTTATTATTTTTTCGAGAGTTGCATTTATAGAAAATATTTAAATTATAGTTGGTAAAGTAAATTTATAATTTTAAAAACGTATTTAAATAAATAATCAATATTAAAAAGTAAAAGGCTAAAAAAAAATCGACATGTTTCCGCCCGGGATCGAACCGGGGGCCTTCTGCGTGTTAGGCAGATGTGATAACCGCTACACCACGGAAACAGTTGTGCTACTGCGTGCCAAATGCGAAGCAGTTTTGTGTCCATCAATGCTTCGAGTTGTTTTAAAAATAACATTTCTTCAGATTTTAAATTAAATTGACAATTATTTAGGATACAAATAAATATTAGAATGCATAGATTGCCGCCCGCTTCACATATTATTTTTGTGCAAATTAAATGCACGGAGTTCAGAATTGAAAAGCGCATAGTGTTCAACACTTCCGTGTGTTTAGTGAAGAAAAGTGTATATATTTATTTACGGAAAGGTTTATACAATTTTAAACATCTAATTGCAAAATTATATTTAAGCAAAAAGTCAACCTGTTTCCGCCCGGGATCGAACCGGGGGCCTTCTGCGTGTTAGGCAGATGTGATAACCGCTACACCACGGAAACAGCTGTGTGTATGCTGACTCAATACCAACCAGTTGCTTTAAGGAAATCCTCATGGAATAAAAAACATGTTTGTATTAAATAAATACAAAGTTTCGCCTAGTCCAGTATGGAATTTTTTTAGGGCATTATATTATTAATAGTTCTGCTTTGTAGTAAATTTAATTATTTACAAAAGTAGATCCATTCAAGCAAAGTTGTGTACTACAACTACTACTGTAGTACCAATATTATATTTAGAATAACTCGCGCTAATTAGTGTATTAAAGTTTCGTATCACCATTTACTTGGGTAAATATTAAAGTATTTATTTGTTGCTTATTCAGAAAATTAAAAAAAAGTAATTTCCGATTCGCAGCCGGTAGGATTCGAACCTACGCTCCCAGAGGGAATCTGATTTCGAGTCAGACGCCTTAACCACTCGGCCACGACTGCTTGTGAAAGTGGTGTGTCTAAAGCCATTCATATGTCTGCAGACAACATTCTAAATGTTCCTAGATGTGTGTTGTTTGTTTCTCGCTGCTTCTCGTTGTTGTCTTAGGATCTCACGTCAGAGTAATACATTAATTAAATACCAAGTGTTGTTAATACAATTTAATAATAATTTATTTGTCTACTATTAATTTATTATACTATTTATAAGGCGAAAGATTATTAGAGCTTGATTTAAATTCATTTAAAAGATGTTAATTTATTCAATGGTATAATTGCAAGCGTCAATAGATTTGAAATTTTACAACGTTAGCTTTAGCTTTTTCATTCATTATTGCCTTGCACACTACTACAAAGGGCAATTTCAAGACACAGACAACGAAATGAATGAATGTACAATATTTCATATTTGTTCATTTACTCGTAGTTTATTGTTGTCTATCCAGTGAAGAAAAAAGTCACTGACAGCTACAAATTATCATTATTTACACTTGATGCTCTGCTCTGCTTCCATGGTTTATTGCACTCGGCGTCATTTGGATTTTGTTGCCTTTTTTTTTTTACATTTGTGTGTTATTTATCAGCACATTGTGTTCAATGTCTTTCCCCTCTCCTCACTTGAGCAGTCGTTCAAGTTTGTGTATAGTATTTGCTCCAGTAAACTGAACGATCTTTATGCACCGATGAATGCTGTCCCACTGACTGAGTGACTTGTTGCATGATTAAAACTGAATGAGAATCATTTGCATATTGATGATGATGTTCAAGTTGACGATGATGACCTTATTGCAGCAGGTTCTTTATGTGCTCTCCTCCGGATGTCGTCCGATATTACGTAAGATTTCTTCAGTCGCGATAATTGAATACTTGAGAAATTTAATTAACGCTGGCGTATGTGTGAAAATTAAATAGAGGGTGTCTGCTCTGGGGTTAATTGGCTGCCTTCAAGTGTTCAGTGTTGAGAGCGATAATTAACAAACATCTGTGCATAAAGCACACGCATAATTTGATTACAGCAGAAATACATATGATATGTATGTAGGTTTGGTTAATGCATTGGCCTTAAAACGTTATCAAAAGGTTATGGCTTAAATGGTTTTGTGTTTCCATGTTAAATATTTGTGGCCAGCACATGGGCGTGTCTGGCGAGCAAAGTGTGATGTAATTGCATAATGTCAACACCACTGATAATAGACCGTCAAGTCAGCCGCAGTCAGCGAACGACGACGTCGGCTTCGCCTATATTTAATTGTTGCCTTCCGTGCAAAAAGGTCAGCTACAAACATATGTATGTACATAAGTACTTGGAGCTTCCCTTGCCACTCGTAAATGTTTGTTTTGTGTGGCATGCAGCAGCGACAATTGTCAGCGTTTTATTTTTACTTAACCGCATGCTCCAAAGCTATTGCATTACGTCACATCGCATCACATGATAAGTTAATTTGATTTGTGTGTGTTGTCATTCCTTGTTTGTTTTTTTCGGGCTAATGAAATCCGATTAGACATGCAGCGAGAGCGCCAGACATTGGCAAAGGTCAATGCACTGTACAATGTAATAAGCAAATAATTGCGTGGATCACATTCATTCAGTTTACTGGCACAATTAACCAACTAGGGTAACACTGGTTTGCCATCAAATACCATACCCCTGTGTTATCGACAAACAAGATATGATGCATTTTGCTGCTCCTCTATAGCTTCTCCTTAACCAAGTTCACGCACCTACACCCAAACATACCGTGATCCTACACTTACTATGATTTGTAGGGCAACACTGGCAGACACGAAACACCTACGCGCTTGTGATGGCTCGTTAAGTTTATTGTATGCTGCTGCCCACACATCAAACTGAGGCACTTGAAAACCGTTTATTTTCGAAATTATTCTGTTTGATTTCCACCAAACTTCTCAGTTGCGTCGCCCACGCACTCAACACACACTCAGTGAGCGGCATACAGTAAAAAGTTCAATTACCTGGCAACATTTGTTGTATGTATGTATGTAGTTGTAGTTGTCTCTTTCTCTGTTTTACTATTTGCTGTGAGCTGTCACTCAAATTGTACGGCACGCGCTCAGTCAGCCATAAGCAGCACTCACGTCATAATTAGCGGACAGCAGCAAAAGAAACAAAAAAAAAACATCCGTTGAAATGCACTTTTAATATGCATACATGCTTCTTGCTGGTCAATTGTCAAGCGAACAATAAGTTAAGGTTTTTGCTCTTTCTCCCTTGCGTTGTCTTTAGAATGCAATAAGCTGATTACAAAGCAGCCGCTGGGTTGCGTTGATAGGTGCACACTTTCTTTTTATTTTAACTGTAGAACAACACTGCTCTTTCATTTATTGCGGCTTCCTCTTTAAATTGTCATTTTCTTAATTTTAATTAGTCGGTGTGTACAACCATATCGAGTTTTATTGTGCATGTGTGGGAGAAGTATATGCAAATATTGCCAGTGTTTCCCAATTTGCAAAATTAAGATAAATAAGCATCAAATCTCAATTATTGCTGCCAGATTGTATATAATATTTGTATACTATTCTACATATGTATGTATGTATCTCGTACTATCTGCATACTGCACACATATAAATAAATAAACAAGACGCAGCGAAAGCGAAATTGAAGGTTAATACCATTCGAACCAAACCACCACGCCTAAAATTAAACGAGCTACGCATTTTTTTGCTTTTAGTTTATTTGTTTTAAGTGGCAGCGTCTTTGTTGTTGTTGCTGTTCGTCGCTGCAATCGTTCGTCTTTAGCTCTGCTCTTTACGCTTGAAATGCCGCATGTCATTTTCTGAATATGTGTATGCGTGTGTGTGTGTGTGCATTTATTTTTGCTGCCACTTTCTTCATTTTGTTTCTAGCGTCAATTTAATTTCGTAAAAAGCCAAATACTTATCAAAATAAAAGAAAATTATCTTAAAATAGTTTTTCCATTTTTATGTTGGCCCGCCGCACGTTTTCTGTTCACACTTCCGTGGGCAGCAGCAACGCTCGCTCTACTGCGCGCTCCACACCCCAACAAAAAGATATATATTTTCCAGCGATTTTTCTTTCCAACTGTCGAAATATCCAAATTTATTTTTACCCAAAATTAGACTTGTTGGGGTTGTAAATTTAATAAAATCATACGGAGAAAGCGACATGGAACGAGGTTGACCGACTCTTTAGAATTTTGGCTGTTGTGCTTTTTGTTGTTGCTTTTGCCATTCACAGTGCACACACACAAACGTAATGCATGTATGTATGTATGTATGCATATATCTGACCCTTTTGCTCTTGCGCTGCGTCAATTTTGTGGCGTGCTCTCTGACCTCTGCCGCTCTCTGGCTCGCTCAGTTTGTCTCTCTCGCTCTCTCTGTGTCGGCAGATATGCTATTGGCTGGATGGGTGGTTCAAGTGCGCCTCTCCTTGCAGTTTTATGCAGGCGCGTCACTCGCGCTCTTTGACATTTTCTCTCCCCTTTCGCATTGCAACAACCCCGAGACCGAAAACCGAAAAATTTTGGTTTGCAGTTTTTAAGGTCAGTTGTGAATTTTCAGTTGAACTCCTCGTAAGCAAAAATTCGAATTACAAACCGATAATAATAATAATAATAATAATAATAATAATAATATTAAATACACTTTAATACGTGAACTAACTGATTTTGTTCATTTTTGTTTCTAGCATTTTTACAAAAATATAAAGCAAATACAAAGTAAAATATGACTGAAGTAGAGCAACCGCCACAGAACGGCATAGATCCCACTGCGGGCGACGATGATGAGAACAGTAAAGCACGTCCCGCGGACATTGAACAGGTAAGTGAGACAAGAGCTCATCAATTATAAGAATCAAACTCACTTTCTCTTTCATTACTCACCTCCATCACAGGATATGCGTGAAATGGAACGACGCAAACGTGTAGAGGCCATTATGGGTTCGAAACTGTTTCGCGAGGAGCTGGAGCGCATTGTGGACTCGGCACGCGATGGTGGCGCCGGAGCCAGTGGCATATTGCAGCAATTGTCGGATATTGTTGGGGTTCCAGTGAACCGAGTAAGCAATGTCTTCAAAAGCAGCAGTTGCATGGTGCCCATCAATGATATACGAGGCGTGGAATCGATGGGTTATGCCAAGGGTGAGAAGATTCTCAGATGCAAATTGGCTGCCACTTTCCGTCTCCTTGATTTGTATGGCTGGACACAAGGTCTGGGAGCACAGATCACGGCGCGCCTAAAGGTCGACCAGGAGTACTTCTTGGTCAATCCCTATGGATTGCTATATCACGAGATGACCGCGTCGGCACTGAACAAAGTCGATATGCAGGGCCAGATTGTCGAGCAGGGCACCACCAACTTTGGAGTGAATAAGAGCCGTAAGTTGCTGATAAACTTAATTAATGTGGAAGAATTATCTAATTACAATTTATTAAAATTACAGACTTTATATTGCACTCTGTGGTGCATGCCGCACGTCCCGACATCCGTTGCGCCATTTATATTGGCTGCAGTCCCGTCGTGGCCATCTCGTCGCTGAAGTCGGGCCTGCTGGCCCTTACCAAGGATGCCTGTGTTCTGGGAGAGATTAGCACACACGCCTACACCGGTCTGTTTGACGAGGAGGAGCGCAATCGTCTCGTTCGCAGCCTGGGACCAAACTCCAAGGTCATGTTGCTGGCCAATCACGGTGCTCTGTGCTGTGGCGAGACCATCGAGGAGGCTTTCTTTGCTGCCTGTCATATTGTGCAGGCATGTGAAACGCAGCTGAAGCTGCTGCCCGTGGGCATTGACAATCTGGTGCTCATTCCTGAGGAATCGCGCAAACTGATTTACGATCAATCGCGTCGCCCGCCAGAGGATTTGGAGAAAAAGTTTGCCGCTGTCACGACCGATGAGGATGCCGCTGCAGCTAGCAAAGAGGAAGCTGCTCCGCCTAAGATTGGCAGTCCACCCAAATGGCGTGTTGGAGGCGCCGAGTTTGAGGCTTTGATGCGCATGCTGGACAATGCTGGCTATCGCACAGGCTACATCTATCGTCATCCATTGATCAAGTCAGATCCGCCAAAGCCCAAGAACGACGTTGAACTGCCGCCGGCTGTGTCCTCGTTGGGCTATCTGCTTGAGGAAGAGGAGCTCTTCAGACAGGGGTAAGAAAAGAGAAATGCAACTGAATAAAATGTATAACTAATATATTTCGTGTTTTTTGCAGCATTTGGAAGAAGGGTGATATACGCAAGGGCGGCGATCGCAGCCGCTGGCTGAACTCACCAAATGTTTACCAGAAGGTCGAGGTCTTGGAGACGGGCACACCAGATCCCAAGAAAATCACAAAGGTAGAGATCATAACATTTGAAGATAAGCATACGACACATCAGCAAACACAAAAAGTTGTTAACCTCAAGGAAATCGAGTGAAATTAGTGGCAATTTGCATACACTCTATCCGACATCTGATTATCCTATATCCTAATAGGGACAATTTTTTAACCAAACCCAGACAAAGATCAAGAGCAGCACAACATTCCAAGCAGCCATTTATAGATATATGAATATTATTATTAATAACCATTAGCCACTCTCACACTCTCTACTATATGCTACATTTTCTACTTGCTTTCTCAAATCAAATAATTAACGAGCTACTTGACAAACTTTGTTTACAAATAGAATCTGCAATAATTTTGTAACGATAATGCAGCTGAATCGCCACTAAATTAAAATATTACACAAACTAATGCTAAATCAAAAACAACAAATATGAAATGCTTTATAAATTGTAATTGTGCATTAATCAAATAAATATAAACGTATTTAACTAAATGTCGCATAGTTGATGCTAATGATTTTGTGCCTTCTTAGGGAGTTTCCAATTTTTATTATTTGTCATACAAAACTTGAAAAGTGAAAAGTACAATGCAAAGAAAGAGAAAGACATTTGATATTAAATATTTAAGCAATGATAATGAATCAATATGAACACAAGGTTACTAATCCCATCTAGCACGCATGTCTTTTAATTTTCTCATTTTTAATCTATTATGGTTTTTAATACATTTTCTTTGCATGTTTTGTCTCTTGTCTGTTTTATTAAATCGTTTCTTTTTTTTATTATTTAAGGCACAAAATCACTTATGCTCGTTATGTATATCATTTATTAAATAACATTAAATTATAATCAACATTTGCCTGCAATTGTGTAAATAAATATATATCTGGTGGTGTTCTCATGCTAGGGAATATTTTGCTCTCTAATAATTCAACATATTAAATGTTCAGCGCAATGTACACAAATGAAAAGTGTATTAAAACACATGTCGATTATTTGAATTTAAAAATAACTCCTGAAAAATTCAAATCTAAATCAAACAAATTTCTTTCTCTTTCTTTTTGAATTGCATCCTTAAATATGCGCGTGTAAACCCTTTTGCTCCAAAATGAAACCCAAACAAAAACCCATGAACCATGAACTTTAGTGGGTCGCCGAAGGTTCACCCACTCACTCAACGCCAGTGCGGATCGAGGATCCCTTGCAGTTTGTGCCAGCTGGAACGACAACCAAGGAGTTTAAGCGCGTCCAACAACAAGTCAGTAAACGATTTGAAATTCCTTCTTAACAGCCATGTTTAATAATACATTATTTTGTTTAATAGATCAAGGATAATCGGCGTGCAGACAAAATCTCGGCAGGACCACAATCCCACATATTGGAAGGTGTCACCTGGGATGAGGCAAATCGCATCAAAGATGCAACTGTCTCGCAGGCCGGCGATCATGTGGTGCTCATGGGTGCTGCCTCCAAGGGTATCATTCAGCGTGGCTTCCAGCATAATGCTACAGTCTACAAGGCACCTTATGCCAAGAACCCATTCGATAATGTGACAGACGATGAGCTCAACGAATACAAACGCACTGTGGAGCGCAAGAAGAAGAGCATTCATGGGGAATGTAAGTTAAATCTTTAATCACACAATAAGGTTATAGAATAATTATTTTTTTGGTATTCCTTTTGCTAGATACCGATACGGACTTCTCCGAGTCGGAGGCACTCAACTCGATGCAGGCAGCGGGCGCCCATGCGCATGCAAAACACGCACAGAGTGAACCAGAAACGGGTAGGAACTCAAAATCCCAATTAAAACTATCGATATTTAATGGCGATTTATATTTGCAGAACACCAAGTCATACAGATCCAAACGCAGCAGGCGCCAATTCCCAGCCAGGCTGAGGTTGTGCTGAGCGATGGTAAGTGTTGATCTATAACTAATTCGTTCAATGTTTTCCTCTTGTTTTATGTCTACGATTGTTTATTATTATTATATGCAAACAGCGTTATGTCTTCCATATCACATCAAAAACAATTTTCAGATTTGTGAAACGAATATTCGTTAAAAGTTATATTTTTCATTTTTGTTTTCATATTTCTTATGCATTTCGTTTTTGTTATTATTTTCGATTGTTTTTGCGTTTTATTTTATTATGTATTTTAGTTTAAACGTAGAAACTATGTATATTTTTTTACGCATTTAATAATATTTTATCTAATGTAGACCTATTGTATTATTTGAATAATTGACTTTTTTAACCTAACCTTAACTTTTACTTATGCTATTTTCCTTATTTTATTTATTTTTTGCCTCTACTCCACCTCTTCAACATAAACACACACACACGAATAAAAACGCTAAACAATGTCATAACAATTACAATCGAAAGTTAACAAAAAAGTTCTTGTAGCACTCGATAGCCTTTCAACATCCTTCCTGTAGTAAGCAATAGAAAACAAATACCATGATCGCTTCGATACCGATTCTTCTGTTAAATACAAATCAGTCTATCTGCTATTACAATTCTGTCTACTATTTAAGGAATCACCTGTTGTACGGCGTGTATTAAGTGATTTTTATTTCGGCCACAACAACTACAACAATCACAGCAACAACACCAATGACAATTGAAATTTATTTCCAAATACGAATTCCCTACCTTTTAAAAGTTATTTTCCTATTTGTGATTACAGCTGCAGCTTTAATTTGTATTCATTAATTTGTTTATTGTATTCATTTATTTATTATGCACAATCGATTGATGTCAATTTCTTTAAAGCAATCTGGCAAATTATAAATCCAAATTTGTAACTTTTTTATATCTTTATGATCCTTCTTTTACATTTATCCTTTGAACAAACTTTCCTCAGCCAAAAAGAGGCGCAAATGAATTGGCGGCTAAAATTGCTATAATTATGTAGTTAAACATGTTTTTTTTTAGAATGTGTGTAGGGCAATAAAAATAATAAAATACTACCAAAAATCAAACCAAAACAGCTAAAACAACAGCGAAGCTCAACAAAACACGATACTACTTCTACTACTACCACTACTTCTACTACATACTACCTTTTCTACTACTATAACCAAACTACATGTGTGTGTGTACAATGCTGCTGCTGCGCTTTAATTTATCTACACACCACCACTTTGTTTAAACAAATAAAAACTAAAACCAAATCTATAAAATGCAGTTTAGTACCATACATTTAATGAGTTGGAGGTGAGTGCAGCACACAAAGGATTAGTGTGTAGTATAACAGCAAACAATAACAATCATAACAATACTACTCGTAAATAGTTTATAGACCGCAGCGAAGAATTAATCTCTTAACGCATCTCACACATAATACATTCATACATACATTTGAACGTGCGCTGTTAATTAACATTCAGTTAGCTTCTCTGATCGCGCTCTGCTAATTCACATTGCTCGCCATTTTAACAGAATCAGCTCGCTGTTAGCTTAACATAAGGCTTGTCGCTATAAAGGCTTCGCTTTACATTGCATACTTAACAGGGCTGCAAAAGGAAAAAAAATTATTTAGCTTTTTGCAGCTTTGTTGCATAGTGTGTTTGTGCACATTTAGTTAGTTTTGTTGAATTACTCCAGCTGTTTACTGTTTGTTGCCGTTGCCTTCTCAGTTGTTTTAGCCGTTACACAACACTCCAGCTAATCCAACACTACAACCCCAATTCTCTTCTAACTAAACTAAGCATGCATCGATACTAACCGTACGATCCTAACTTGTATGATATATTAAACTATTTACTTATTATTATTTATGTCTTAAGTATGTTTATCATTTATTTCTGAATTCTGAATCTGAATCGAACGAGAACGAAGCAGAAAACAGCACACGAAACATGTGAATTTATATGTCAAATTTTATTTCTCAATACTCAATTTTAGCTACACTTAGTTTTATTAACGGCGAACGCTCTCACACAGCCACAAATCGCAAGCCGCCAACTGGCCGAGGTAACGATCCCCTTTCTCTATCGAATACCAAACCGTTCCCTGAACAGCACAATATATACTCTATAACGCTGTCATTTTGTTGTATATAAATACTTAAACTAATGGCCAAAATGTTCCACTGTTGATCGGTGTTAATAACTCCTTACTCCAAAACCTAAACATCACTTGTTTACATATTGCACCCATTTAACCCCTAAAACTTAGATCATATAATCTCCATTTGGTTTTGGATTCAGCTAGGAAAACCAGAGTTAGATATGTTACGTATGTATATATTTTGTACTAGTATTATGAACTATGTATCTTAGAGTAAATCACAGCCAGTCAAACGTGCCGCAATCTTCAGGTACAGACTTGAGTTGCGCTCTTGAGAGTAAGTCTTGTTCCCTTCATTATCGATGCCATCCAAGACTAACTGTTCCCTCATTGCATTTCTTATTCCCACACACACACACACACACATTTACATACCTAATGAAGAAGCACAAACTCAAGATCAAGCTAGTCAAGATGCAGTCAACATCCAGACGATGTCGAACAGCGTTGAGGGGCAACCCAAGAATCTGAGCTACGGGGACCATCAAGCCGCGTGTCGTCTGCAGACTCAGACTAGCTGTCGGCGTGATTTAAGCGCAGCCTTTCTCAATCCTAATAGCAATAATAGTATGACCCCACCCATGACCATGCCTCAACCCCATCCGAATCCCAATCCCAGCCCCAGTACCAGTGGGACCGACTTGACACAGCAGCAGAGATTAGTGCTCATGCGAGACTTGTATCCCTATGCCTATTTGGCTGCGTATTTGGGTCGCTGTTGTCAGCCCGAGATCTGCTCAGCTCTGCTGAGAGCCATTCACTCGGAGCACCTGCCTTGCTATCGCAGCGTTGGCCAACGCTCCAGCGCCACCTCGAGCACAGTGACCACGCCGCGCAGAGTTCTGCAGTTGGCCAGCAATCTGCCAGCTCCGTATCGCACGTGCTCGCACTTTGGCTTCAATTCGCCGCGTCAAACGCCGCGTACGGAGCATCGTCACATGCCGGATTCCACGGAGCGTGTTCTCTATCGTCCGATGCAGCGGCACATCAGCTACGAAGAGATCTTTGCCACTCCGCGCTACGAGCAACTGTGCCAGCCCTGCTTCGAGCATTTGCTGCGTCTCAAGCCGGAGATGCGACGTCGTGCAGGTCCCAGCAGCAGCAGCGGTGGCGATTATCCCGATGATCTGGTCAGTTTTGGCAGCAGCTCGGTAACGCCACGCAAGCTCACCACTTTGACGGAAACGAATGACGAGCATCTGGAAGACTACGTGGAGCGGACTACTTGTCATGCTGGCACCCAGACAGGCGACGGTTTTCTGCGTCAACTCGAACGTTTCAACTTCTCAGAGGAATCGACGAATGCCAATTATATGGCAGGACTGCCCATCAGTGACTTGAGTTTGCCGGGGTTTCAGAGCTACTGTAGTCCTGGGGCAAGTGCCACAAGCGAGCCGCCATTGCGAGCTATTGCCGGCAGAGCATTGCAGCCGAAAGCAACCGTTGCGGATATTACAGAAGTCTGGAACTTTGGCAACTGGCAGCAGGAAGCTGCTGGAGAGCACAGTCAGGGTCAGGAGGAACAGCAGCCACTCACTGAACGTCGCATTACGCTGGAGATTACCCAGCAGTTTAATGCCGCCGAAGAGGAGCAGCAGGCAGACGAACCAATTGAAAGACAGTTGATGTCACGCGATGAGCGACAGCGTCGCAAGTGCGAGTTCCAGGAGTTGTGGCAGGATCATGTGCAGTACTTTGGCGCCAAGGCAGCGATGGAAGAGGAGAACCCCGACGAAGAAGCAGCTTCAATCGTCGAAGACACCATTGATGAAGAAGGGAATCATGATGATGAAGCACCCGCAAATCTTGTGGTTGTTGAGCATCTTCCGAAGATGCTGCAAAAGTTCGAGCAAAGTCTTTGCGTTGTGCGCGATAATCTAGGCATGTTGGTGGCCGCCACCCAAAGGCTTCAAAGCGACGTGGGCAGAGAAGGACTAGCTTTAGAGGAATCTCTGGAAAATGGCTCCCTATATCGGGCGATTAGTTTGGAGAATATTCCTGCAGCCGAAGATGCTGCAGCTGTTTCCGAGCCACCACAATCTTTGAGCTCTAGCACAGAAACTGAAGAGCAGCCAGAGGAAGAGATGATGGAAGTCGAGGAGGAACTGCCAACAGAGAACGAGCATGAAGAGAAGCGGGATGATGAAAAACCAGTCACACCGGTATCCGAACACGGCGCTACGGCAAAGAACTATAGCGAGTGCATTGAGCTCGATGAGAAGGAGGTGGACGAGCACGAGTGTCCCAAGGAGATGGTGGATTCAGTGGACGAGCTGTCCGAGAGCCAACAGGAGACAGCAACACCGGCTGCAGCGCCAGCTCGACCCAGCGAAAATGGTATTTTTTCGCCGCTGGAGCGCGAGATTCTCGATCGCATTGAGGCCGACCGCTTGAAGGAGCGCGAATCGATCTTTGGGAGGATAGATGAGAGCATACGCAACAAGCTGACGTCGCGTAAGCTCCGAGATATTGCTAGCGACGTCGAAGAAACGTTCACAACATGCACACACATCTTCCGGAGTCCCCCAAAGACACCATCGGACTCTTCAACTATAGCAACTGAGACGCCGCATTTCTTTCAGTTTAGCAGCGAGCCGCGTCCCTCCGCCTACAGCATGCGCAACATCGATGCACCAACCAGCTCAAATGGCCATCTTCATGTGGTCACAGGTCAGGCACCACGATTGTCACGCTCCTGGAGCAGCTACCAGGAGTGCATTGAACCTCCGTCAGCCTCGTCGCCTACCTCTTCGGCAACGTCGCAGCCTTCGGTCAGCAGTGAAATGTCGTCAAAGACATATCTATATCGTAGCACGCCACGCCAGAAGCGCAACTTCATCCAGGAGAACATACGGAATGCCAGCAGACCACGAGCACATCCCAAATCCGCAACAAGTTCGTCGGAGTACACGCGAAAGAATCGCAACGCGGCGACAATTAACAAAGATACATCTTCTGTGTGCACATTTCAAGCCGAGGAACGTGGCAGCGGTGCTCGGCTGTGGGTCTCGTTGCCAGTGAGTCCACGTGGCGTCGTCGCTCCGAAACGCAGTTCGATGAGTCCCCGATCACCAGGTTACCCCACATCGCATTCCTCCTGCTCGCCGTACAACAAACGCCGCAAGCAAATTGGCATCCACCAGCCCAAGGGACGCCGTCACTCAAGTTCACGCAATGCCCTGCACAAATCCCTGTCGAGTTGCACTTTCTTTTCCGAAATGTGTGATTTAAATAATAGCGGTGATTTGCAGCCAGTGGCTTCAACCACAACGTTTAATGTCAATCTCAAGACGGACGATATTCTACAGCCCGTCCAGGAGGAAGAGCCAGCGGTTGAATTGAATAAAACTGACAGTACTTTTTACTACAGTGCCAATGACAGCACATTTCTAGATGCGCCGGGGAAAGTTGCTTTGGAAATGGGTAGAAATTACAGTGAAATGGAAAGGCTATCTGCCGGTGAAACCACAGATGCCACAAGTCACGTTGATCTGGAGGAGGAAACGGATGCTGTTGAGGCAACCGCAGAGGCATATGTTGAGAATACAAGCTATACTGGCGAAATTTCGGATCCCTCGCAAAGTGCGTCGCTAGAAGTAGAAGCCAACGAAACTCTCTCGGGTGATGTCGAAACCGATGACGAAGTTCTCGCAGAAGAGCAAAATACAAATCAAGATGAACCTGTAGAACTACTAACTGAACAAGCCAAATTAACAACTGATGAAGAGCAAGCTTCCCTGCAATACGCCGAAGCAGCCGAAAATTCGGTTCTAGAGGTCTCGCAGCCCTCTTCCAGCGACATTCAACAAACATCGAGCTTGGAAAATATAACGATTGCCTTGGGCATCACGCAGCTGGAACCATGTCTTAATATTGTCATCATTGACAACGTGCACCAGACAGAAAGCGAATGCGACAACCCCACCTCAGGATCGATAGAAGAGCAAGAGGAAGAACACGAGGATTTGGTTTTGAAAGTTGTGAAAGCCGACTCGTCAGAGTTTTCGCTCAACCCAGCGCATGCAGGATTCAAGATTGGCTCAAGCAGACCATCACAGAGCTCGGTGGACTACGAGACCGAGAGTAGTTCAGTGAATAGGGAATTTTTGATAGCTACAAATCGTGATTTATGCCAATCGTCCGACCAAGATAACACCGAGGATGAAGATAACAAACCAAACACTTCAGCAGCGGCTGCTAAAAAACGTAAATCGCGTGCCCGAAAAAAGAAAGCCAATGCTCACAAAGATAACGAAATTGTATTAAGTACGCAGTGTAAAATTAAGAGCGGAACCCTCCATGTATCCGAGAAGCCTCTAGATGATATACAGCCACCTCGAAACGTAAATAGGGATCATGATTTGAATCCTTTTATCGATTTACAAGATTGGAATATCGTTGAAAATGTGTTTGTTGAAGATGGATTTGATACATCAGACGATGAGGAGCTTGATATAGAATTTGATATAGATATGGATTCTTCCGATGACCAATTATCGATAAGTTTCTCTCCCATGGAATCGCAGTCTGATAGTGAAGAAACATTTGAGATTGAGATACCCCTTGGGAAATACAATCACTTGGGTCAGCTGCAATTGGAGCTCGATGTAAGTCTTGTAGCAAACGGCATTTCCGATGAGAACGAGTGGGTAGTTCCAAGCATCTATGACTTTGGTGCCTTCACGCTGGAATGCTCAATGAGCGAAAGCTCGTCTAGTGACAACAGTTTCTCGCAGAACTTGGAAATATCGCAAAACCTGGAAGTATCCCAAAATGAAGCAAACCAATCGATACGCTTAGAGGAAGCGATGCTGATAAAAAACGAATTCAATGATGATCAAACTCTATTAATATTGTTGCAAGACACGCAGCAAGATCTTAACGGAGCGGTTTCAGACGATCCCAAAGACTGAAGCCCTCAATCTTTCCATTGTTTAATTGAACAATTATTTAATTCATTCTCTGTGTCAAGTCGAAGTCCGCACTGGGAAATAAAATCCTTCTCCTTTTTAGCATCCATAATTAAATAATTTCGATTTTTTTTGTTATTGTATTATTTTTAAACACTTTATTATCATTTAAATTATCATAAACATATCTACTAACCGCACTTCTGAAAAATGGTGAAAGAGAAATAAAGTTAACTTTTTTGTTTTAGTTTGTTGAAATGGTTTATTCTGAAAATGTCATAATTGTAGCTTTCTTTCTTTGTTTATGTAATGTAGATACTTTGAATAGTCGTAAATAATTTGAATCTAATGATGTTAATGTTCAATATGTTAAGCAAATGTTATGAAACTGTAAAGTCCTCTGCTGTTATTTGTTAAGTATTGATCTACTGTTTACCCCTTCGCCCACTGTCCGTTCCGTGTCGTTTACGCAAATGTGTCCCCTTAAACACACACACACACACCCACACACACATTTCTCCATCTGCTCTCTCTATCTCGCACCTTCAGCGTTGGGTGCTCATCTGGCACTGAAATACGATTTCCTTTATGCGCCCGAACACCGCTTCTTTGAGGCGTGCGTCGTGCGCTTCCAACGCTTCCACGCGAATGTCATTTACAAACTGACGGATGCCTCGAAGAGCCACAGTTATCCACCGGTTAACAACGCCGCCGTTACCAGCTACGAGTCGTTCGTTGCCAATGCGCTGAGCAGCTCGCAGGTCGGATCGTCGCCCGACAACAACAACAACAACAACAGCACGCCGCATCGCACAGTGTCGCATTATGGCTACAACTATCCGCTGAAAAATGCCAGCAATATTCTGCTGCATCCGGCCAATCAAAGCTTGTGGCTGACGGTCGCCGAGCAGCGAACTAAAATCATATCATTCATCGATCAGGCGGCTCTCAGCTATGCCGATCGCAAGGTGTTCAATGCGCTGAACAGCAGCGTCAAATCGCCAACAATCGAGCAGTCCACGTTTTATGTAACCGCAATGAACATTCAACTGGAGCCGTCGCCGTCGCCGCTGCGCAAATGTCGCACCCACAGCTCGACGACCAGCAGTGCCAACGACTCGCTGGACGAGTTGATGTCGCAGTTCAAATCCAAACTGAGTTTGAGTACGCCAACCAAGCGGGATCGAGACGATGACAGCCTCTATCCCGGCAGCTACACTTCGCGCAACTTTCTGCCCGACAACCATGCGCTGGCCAAGGATACGGGCACGGGCGCCGACAAGTCCGAGGCCGAGCAGGGCATGATGTATCAGAATATCGCGGACAGCGGCTTGGGTGGCAGCGGAGGCAGCGGCGCAGGCGCTGGACGGCGTCCACGGCTGACCACCACCAGCAATGATTCGTCGTCGCACGAGGCGGAGGCCTACAGCCAGGGCAAGCACATTCGATTGACGTTGAGCAGCTCACCGGAGGCAGAGTCGCAATTGAAGTCGCCCTCCATTGATATCCTCATCAACATTTCGCTGCGCAATTCCGAGTGCGCTCAGACGGTGCAAGAGCATGAGGCGGAGTTTCGTTCCAAGCTGGAGAAGGTCATCGACGATGAAATCCATTACATATCACAGCAGCTCGCCATGGAGCATCGCACCGCCCACTTGTCGCAGGCACGTGCTCCGTTGGCCACGCCCACCTCCTCAACGTCGCATTTGATGCAACGCAGCAACTCGGCGCCGGCTTTGTGCCACAGCTACAGCTATGTGGAGTTGGCCAACTCGGAAGTGCCGGTGATGCCGCCACCAACGACGGCCGCCAAGTCTGAGACGGATGCACTGCAGCAGCTGCTGACTGCGGTGGAGCTCGAGCTGAATCAGTTGCTTAATAATATAGTACGTGCTCACGAGTTGCACAATCGCGCTGTCATCTGCGAGTGTCGCGCTTTTATCGCACAGCTCAGGGAGAACTTTAGGGGAGGAGAGCAGAAGCAGGCCCGACTGCATCAATGTTCTTAATAAAATTGTTATCTTATGTATTATGATCGAAACTAAATGCGATTATTTTAGGTTAAGCACATGAAGAGATTCTTTTGTTTACTGTCTTTACATTGCTCCACCAGAGCGTTACACTTTTTATATTCAATTTTCAATAAATGTTATCGTTAACTTTACTCAACCATTTCACTAATCAATCACCAAATCAACAGCACAGGTAACATCAATTGCACATTTTTCATTTTGAATGTTTATCTTAAGCTTGGCATGTGGTTTTGTGTTGTTGTATGTTTTTGGCTCTAATTTTTTAATGCTTGTTTTGTGCTCGTCTATCTCTAATATTTGTGTACTAAAACTGCTACTCGATCCATTGTCACATACTCACATCCTACATGTTTAGTTGTAACATCATTTTATTTGTCAATTTATCTTGTGCGTGTATCTAACGGTAAAGGATCTATGAATATCGTGTGTGCGTCCACTGATTTACACAGAATACTTGTTTCCCAAGTTCATAAATCCAATCATCTAATATCATTTCAATTTCTGTACAATCAACAGGTGAGAACGTACAAAATGGCGACCACTCGGAGGCGCACTTAAGCACCTTTTCACAGAGCAGTAAAGAGGTAAGTCTGCCATGCTACTATAGAGATCAGAAACAGAGGGAAAGAGATTATAAAAGTGTTTTTACAATCCCACATTTGGTGAAATCGAACCTAGTAAAGTGAATAGCTTCAAAATTATAAGAATAATGAATGGAAAGTGTACGTAATATGGTTCCATATGTTCCCATAGAAGAATTCAATCGAAAATACTTTGCGTTTATTGCCAAAGAAGATCTATATAAATTCAACCATGCCGCTTTTGGCTTTTGAGACTTGCCTACTTTGTTTAGACATATAAACACCATTTCCAACAAGGATGTTCTCACACTATATATGGACTATATAATAAACGCACAAACCAACGAGCCATGTTTAGTAATGTTGAAATTGGTCCTTTAGGAGGCGTCTAAATTTTGTCTGCGTATAAAATGGAGGACATATCATTTAAAAGCTGAATAAGTTTATTAGGCTATACAATTGAAGATGAAAATATGCAATGAGTCAAAACAATAAACAAACAGAGAAAGACGAGCGTTGGCTCTTCATCGTCGCGCCAATCGAAAATACTGTTGATTCGAATCGGGGGCGGTGAAACTTTATACAACACCCAAATTAAATAAACAAGAGAACAACTCACTTTTATAATAACTCTGTGCTTTCCTCTCAAAAGGTCAAGGCGACAATCGCTCATAATAATTCACAGTCATCATCATGTTCTTTAACGACATTATCACATTGCTCGCGTACTAAACAAATACAAACGATATTCTCACTGCAAATTTCTATTACGGTTCCAGGATGTATCTACGGACGGTTCACCCAAGAAAGACAAGAAGAAGAAGAAGGGCCTGCGCACACCATCGTTTTTGAAAAAGAAGAAGGAGAAGAAGAAGACCGAGGCCTAAGCTGGTCAAACTCCGGAGCAGCATCAGGATCAGCAACGGGAGGGAGCAGAAGTGCGGGCGGGGACAACAGTGTAACCGAGAGAGAAACGATGACGATGATGAAAAACGACGAAATATGAAAGCAAATAAATAATATTTGAATGAGGCATTAAACAGCAACAAATGAGCAGCTAACAAACAACAACTTCATCAAGTGGAGGATAAAAAATAGAATGACGACAATGAAAGAAAGAAGAGGGACGACAACAAAGTGCGAGTACACGAGTATGGCATTAAAAAACGAACAGATACAGATACAGAAACAGACTCAGATTAAGATACAAAACAAAAACAAAAACACAATTTGCAATTCACACACAATTCATATTGATAAAAATTAATTCTTGATACGCATTCGACACAGTTGCCGCTGTTCTATACAAAAAGCAAATCTAATAGTTCTCTAAGCGCTTAAATATACTACGTAAAAACATTACATAGTAACAACAAAAACAAAAAGAAAAACAAAAGTAAGAGTAAATGATGAATCAAGATAATGCAAAGTGTGTGACAATTACGATTAATAATGCAAATCACTTATTCACTTGCAAACAATTTAAGCATTTGTTTTAGTGCTTGTGCTTATTTACTTCTGATCAATTTTGCCACACAGACACAAAACAAGGCCCTTCACACACACACACCACACACACATATACAAATAGCATTACAAGTACTCTTATCTATATACAAATACAAATGCAATATTTTTATAAACGCAATAAAAAGCGACAAACATTTTGATATTCTTTGCATGCGAACGCGTGTGTGAATGTGTGTGTGTTAGTATGTTTTATATTTTATAATTATGATCTATTGTTCTTTTGTTTTTTTTTCCTATAAGAAGGCAGCTAATTTCACACACACACAAACAAACAAAAATTGTAATAGCAAGATGTATACATGCAGCATTGTATTAGTTTTTTATATAAATAATTATATATTTTTATGTACGTAAAACTGTTTATATATATCTATATATATATTTGTATATGTAAAACAAATAAATTATGATGAAAGAATACAGAAATGCACCGAAAAGCAGAAACATCAGTCAGATAAATGAGAAAAGAATCGAGCAACGTAAAAGAATATGGCATGGATCCGATCCTTTGATGCTGTTTTAAATTTCAGCAATTTATCGATTTGTAAGTAAAATTGTTCCAATATACGTATTAACCTTCAAGATCGTGGAAGCAGTATGGCAAGCACAAGATCAATATCAAAAAAATGAAAAATGAGGTGGATAATGAAGAAAACTCCCAACAAGAAAAACTGCCATAGCTTGTAATGTTTGTAAGGCACAAAGTCGTCAGATTGCATTTCAAATATAAAAAAAAAATATAAAAGAAAAATAATACTATATTCATTGGTCTAATTACAGAGTTTCTGCTTTTCATTGCATAACAATAACAAAACAAACAACAATTGATCGTGCATATATATTTACATACATACAGCAAGCATTGCCGGAGCCTTAGAAAACAGTTTAAAATTTAAAATGAGAAAAACAAAAAGGAAATACATACTATATTTAAATCATTGATTATTTATTGTTTATTTGCGCAACAACAGAAGCTTATTTCTAGCAACTTTTTTGTGTCCCATTCAAAAAAGTTTGTACAATTTCTTTCGATTAATCTTAGAAATATGTTAATATTCTCAGTGCAAATAAAAAATATATTTCGAAACTCACGATAAAAAAAACAAAAAAATGAAAGAAAGAAGAAAAAAAATTAAGAAGGAACCACGAAGAAGAATATAAAGAGTCAAACAGCGACTGAAAGCTGTTTCTTAATATTCGTTAGACTTTAAGTAAATGCATATATATTTAAATTCGTATTATATAAAACACACACACGACACACAAAAGCAAAACCATAATTAATAAACACTTGGAAATTGTACAAAACTCTTCTAACTTTTGGGCACGTTTCTTAGCATTGATAAATATGGAAAACTGGAATAATTTTTTGAGGCTTCTACTTTCAAACCCATTGTATCTTGGAACACGGACTCTTTTTAGTACTCGACACGGTTAAAAATTTGCTCCTTTTCAAAAATCGAAAACGAGTTGAATCCAAACTAATAATGAATGTAATACGTATATTATGCAACTTTAATAATAGCAAATCAAATTTGAACAATGAAGAATTTTGGTGTGGCTAAAGTTTAATCTTATGAACGAAACCCCTGATTTCATACTGAATGCGTGTTTTGCTTAACACGACATTTTCTAGAAACGTAAGAGACGGCCAAGTATATTATTTATAAAACTAGGAATTAGCTCTTTTAAATTTAACCCTATAGCAGCTGATTCAGATTGAATTGGCACATTAACTAAAATTTTTGATCGGAGACCCGATGCTACAACAAACATAAATGTCTATAGCCAAAAACGTATATACAGAGGGAAGATTCGATCCAACACACTCATCAATGTGATGACGAGCTATAGAAGGGTGAACTTGACAGCTTTATGAAGTACATTTTATGGTATCAGCTGAATGATCTAACAAATCGGATATTTTCATTACTGGTGGCGCTTTTCGCATTAATAATATCTTTGGAATCTATACTTCAATCGTAAAACAATTTTCAGATAAGATAAGAAAGGCCATAAATAAAATATTGGCATAGCTAATTCCAAATTCCACAAAACACAGAGATTATTGAAATGGGATGTATTGTTGGAGTAATACTCAAAGATATTAATAGTAGATCATCAACATGAAAAGATTTCGGCACTTGGTATGGAATAACAATTCTTTATTCTTATCGATATGGATTATAGCTATAGACTATACCTAGACGTATATACATATATGCAAAGTACAGTTCTAATGCTTATCTGTCTCACTCTCATTCTTAGGAGGCAACTTGCCGCCGGCAAGGATGTGCTGAATCTCAAGGAGCGTTTTACCCTTCGTCTCGGGCACACAGAACAGACAATAGAAGAAGGCAATGACGGCGATGACCGTGAAGATCCAGAAAGTGGGCGCCGAACCAATGGCACTCTTCAGCAGCGGGAACAATTTGGTGACCAAGAAGGCGGAGAACCAATTGCTGGTGCCCGCAATGGAGCCAGCGACACTCTTCACATCCTCGGTGAACAGCTCGGCCATAAGAATCCAGGGTACGGGACCAAAACCAATGGAGAAGAACACAATGAAGACAAGGATGCTGGTGATGGGCAGCCAACCAAGGGAAGCCACTGAACTTTCGTCGTTGTCTTTCATGATAAAATAGACGCCCATCAGGCAAGTGGTGATGACCATGAAAACGGATGAGATGAGCAACAGAATGCGACGTCCAGCCTTGTCGATGATCATCGTCGCGATCAGCGTCATTATCACTTGTGTGGCACCAATGAGGATGGTGCAAACAGTTCCAGAGAGACTGGAACCGACATCCTCGAAAATCGATGTGGAATAAAACATAATGGCATTGATGCCCGTCCATTGCTGCAGAGCCTGCAGGATGACAGCAATCGAGATTCCCTTGAGCGTCAATGGACGACGTAGAGCAACCCAGACGCTCTCTTTGGGCTCATCGTTCCCCTTGGTGGTCTCCTCCATAATTTCCTTAAGCTCATCACTGATATCATAGTCCTGGCCACGCAGCCATTTCAACGATTTGGTTGCATCTTCCGGCCGATTCTTCATGGCCAAATAGACGGGGGATTCCGGCATAAAGAGATGAACGACTACAAAGATCAGTGGCAGAATGGCGCACAGTATGTTGATGGTTAGAAGCGGACAATAGCCGCCCACAATGTAGCCATATAGCAATCCCGACACAGTGTTCAGTTGAAAGAAGCTACCGAGCGTGCCACGCGTGGCAATTGTCGAAATCTCCGTGCTATACATGGAGGCGGTGACACAGAACGCTCCGCCACACACCCCGAGTATGAAACGTCCGCAGTACAACATGGCCACATTGCTCGCAAAAATCATCAGTAACCAGCCAACCATGTAGGGTGGTATCAACGCCAACATTGTGGGCTTGCGGCCAATCCAATCGATGACAAAGCCCGCCGGAATGCATACACAGGTGGCGCCCAGCGTCAGCAGGGATGAGATCCAGCCGAACTCATCTTCGGTTATGGGGAACCCGTAGGCATTATCCTTCGTCAGCATTTTCTCGACAGGCGCAGACCAGCCCATGCTGGCCCCCATGCAGAAAGCACCAAATGCCGCGGACAAACCCGCAATGTATTGTGGCAACACCTTCGCCTTGGCCATCGTTTGCTTGTTGCTGTTCTAGACGTTTTGATGGTCGAAACCAAACTGATTGCTGCCGGACAGCCGTTACTTGGCTGGAAAAATCATTTCATTCTCACATTTGGACATGGTGATGATAACCGCGACGTCGCAGTCGCTGTCGACGTCGACGTAGTCGTCGCTGTTACATCAGCTGCCCCTCTGTTGCACCCGATCGCTGAACATCAGTTACATTTAAAAATTAAGTGGGTGAAATCCCCACCCACTTCACTAGTACTTTTGGGAGCATTGTTTGAGCAAGATTATTTATTATATTAAGGCTAAAAAGCAATCAACAATTTCAGTTAAAATTTTACTGCATTCATGTTTATAATACCCGGCAGACGCCGCGTAAAAAGATATTATGAAGAGCAATGAAAATTCTAATATATATCTTGTGACCGTTTTGGTGTAGCCATGTCCGGCTTCCGTCGGTCTGTCTGTTGAGTTCTTCAAATCTACAAGAGCTAGAGACACCAACTTAGTTGACAATGTCTGGCGTAGATAAGCTTTTGTTTGAGAACTAAGAAAAATACAAACAATTTTTAAATGTAGAACTACTACGAGGGTATCTCTGAGTCGACCGTTGCTTCGAACTTGCAGCTATTGTCATTGCCATTTCCAATAGCCTCGTGTGAAAGCTACATATGCAGGTGGTAATAACAGTTATTTGCTTCCCCGTGCCGCGCGCTGCCCGCCTTAAATCGCTTAAAGTGGATCTAATCTAAAAACAGAGAGAGCCCCGATCACGGACATTACTCGTACAAACCAACGACACAACGGTCATCTGGCGGTCATCGGCGAGAAGAGAGACACTCAATGGAGTGAGTGGACATAACGTGTGGCACTTCTGGCCAGTGGCACAAGTGGAAGTCGGTCGGCGATAATAACGAATGTTGAGCGCGCATCGAAGTGGTTAACTAAATCATGTTGCGCATTGATAAGTGCCTTGTTGTTTCACCCTTTATTTACTACATCACCCAGTTAAATCGCATAATCGTCATACCAACGAAAATCCCGGGGTCCAGTCCAGATAAACAACGTACACTCGAAAGAGTTCCTGTTAAATTACAAGCGGAGGTAAACATTGCAAGATAACCTTACAATTTGTTTATTTACACACACGCAAGAGTATTGTGGCTGTGGTTACAAAAACAATTAATTATTTGCTTTATGAGCCATCGCTACTACTAATAGATTGTCCACATGCCACTTCACTTGTTGTTTATGTCTTATATAACAAACAGTTCTGATATAAAATACACGTAATGCAGCCGGTGACGAGCTTTACTTCTTGCGTTCCGCCTCCTCGATGGCACGCATCATTGCCGCATCGTGCTTCTGATGGTGCTCACGTATCGCACGCTGCAGTTCCTCGTGGTGACTCTTGCTCTCCGGCGGATAAATTTCGCGTTTCTTCTTGGTCACCCACTCCTCAAAGTATTCCGGCTGATTGAAGATGTGGAACAGTGCAACGGGAAACGTCATGTACATGCCCATTTTTGCCACTTCCAGTACCCAAGTGCCCATGTTGATTCTGTTGTGATACTTGCACGAATTTACGACGTTTTGTTTTTAATAAATGCCACTTGTTTCTTTGTCACTATAACTATCAACAAAAAACAGCTGTTTTAGAGTATTGCATAACGTTGAATTAAAATTTGATGACAGTGTTGTTAAGTAGATTTTGAAACCGATAACTTATCGATAATCCGAGTTAAATTGAAACGGCATTGCTAATGATTTTTATACCCGCTGCACATAGTGTAGAAGGGTATTATAGCTTAGGACCAACAGAAAATGCATGTAACAGGCAGAAGGAGCCATCTCCGACCCCATAAAGTATATATATTATTGATCAGTGTCAACAGCCGAGATGATATAGCAGTGTCCGTCTGTCTGTCTGGATGAACACCTAGATCTCACAGACTATAACACATAGAGACCAAATTTAGTACATAGGCTCCTGCATTCATTCATTACGTAGATCAAGTTTATTTCAAAACTTGGATGCCACGCCCCCTTCGCCCACAACATGCATAAATCTAGAACAAGTCACGTCTTCATGTTAATGATAATAATAATAATAGTAAAACATAAGTTATTTGTTAAATTTTTTATCAATATAGTTTTGCCCAATGCACTTGAAGCTGCAGAAGTACCAGGCGAACATAATCGAGTAGCAAGTAGATTAGCCAAAAATTTAAATTTTCATTAGCTGGGCGGGTTTTTCAAACTTGAATTTGAATAGAATACGTTAATATTAACGATGAAATTCCTTCCCAAAACCAACTTCGATTTGCTGAAGTACCAGGCGAACATAATCGAGTAGCAAGTAGATTAGCCAAAAATTTAAATTTTCATTAGCTGGGCGGGTTTTTCAAACTTGAATTTGAATAGAATACGTTAATATTAACGATGAAATTCATTCCCAAAACCAACTTCGATCTGCTGAAGTACCAGGCGAACGTAATCGAAGAGCAAGTAGATTAGCCAAAAATTTAAATTTTCAGCTGGGCGGGTTTTTCAAACTTGAATTTGAATAAAAAACGTTAATATTAACAACGAAATTCATTGGAAATTCATTGAAATTCATTCATTCCCCTTGAAAAAATTCGATAAGTAATTCGAAGTCTCGCGTAATTCGTAAGGAATATGATTCCCGTGCCATTACGCCATTATATTGCGGGTATCATACGGTCGAGCACTCTCGGCTGTAGCTTTCTTATTTGTTGAAAAATAAACTGCTCAAAATGGGGCTCTTAACAAAAATGTCAATGACAATTACTTAATAGCTAAGATGAGTGGCTTCGGTTTAAAGTGTGGGATTTAGACTATCAAGTCCATTCAATGCCAAGTTGAGTCACACTGAAAGTACTTGATTGTATAGATAATAAAATATTTTTTTATTAAGTGTAATGTGTATATAATATATAATTTTGAGTCCAATATTGTTTTTGAATATTTATGGGGCATGCATTTAAAATGTAAAATGAAAACGAGGCCAATTACAAAGCGAAACGTGTATCCTAAAAACTAGTAAAAATGCGCCAACATTTCTGTGGGCTCGTTTGTTTGTTTTCGAAAACAATTTCACGGAAGCAATGTGTTTGAGAAGAGATAATTTTTTAAAACCGTACAACGGTTTTAACGTTAAAAATGTTGCAAATGCTGCTTGCTGGATTGGTTGCTTAATACTAAAGTGCCGTTTCGCCAGGATACTCCTCATGAGAAGTAATTAGCAATTTTTTGGTGAGTAAATGCTCATCGGCATCCCCATCTCGGCTCGAAATGTTCTCCTTATTATTGTCGCTATCGTCATTGCCAATGGGCACAACACCACTTTTCAGAGGTGTGTCCGCCGACCGTTTGCGACCACTGTTGAAGCTGCCCAGGGGCGAGGCTACCGCCGGTTCATTGCCATCCAAGCAGTAAAGCAAACTGGGACTCAGCTCCGATTCATCGAAGTCCTCAATGTCCTGTGTCGTGTTGGTGCCACCAAAGTCATCGGAACGACTGGCAAACGAAAGATCCGCTGGACTGGCTGTCAAAACGCTGCGAGTGAGCAGATACTCCCTAAGGATTAGCGAATGCACTTCGTCATTGAATTGAATCAATCGGCAATATGCTAAACAAAACTCACTTGAAATCGCTCGTGAGCGCATTGTGAGGTTTGCCTTCCAATGAAGGCTCCGTTTCGGCCTCAGTGCTATTGCTATTGCTGCTGCTGCTTGAGCGCTGACGGGATGACAACAAGGTGCCATTGATATACTGACGCCTCAGTATGTCCGCATAGCCGCCCAGCGAGGTGGCATCTTCGCTGTGCAATGCAGGTGGTTCCAGTTGCTTTCCGCCCATCAACTCGTCCTGGTCGGCCTGCTCTGATCGCTCGGTGAAGCAAGGATTCGGCTGCTTGTCGCCATTGCCTAATGCATTGAGCAGCATCACCGGCTTACGGGAACGCGGTGTCATAATCGACTCCTGCAAATATATGAAAGTATTAGCTATGTCTAGAGGGCGTAATTTACTCAGTACATGCACTTTGGGAATCATGCCAAGCTATTGATCGTGCTGCACTTACCTGCATCGCCTTGGGCATGCGTTGCGTGGATTTAGTGATGGGCGACATTGAGCGACGACCCATGCGGAGCGATGGAGTACTCGTAATGAGATCCAGGTTGCGATAGACGCTGCTCTGCAGCAGCTGCTGATGATACTCCATGCTGCCCGGCAGGCCAATGCCAGCGGGCAGTTCATTGGAGCTGCCGTTTGTTTCTGACAAGGTGTCGTCATCGATTACATGCTCTTCAGTTTCCTCCAAATCACTATCATCCATGTCCTCGAGCAAGGGAGCGTCTGCCGCCTGCGAATGGCAACCCGACTGCTTGGCATCATCGCTGGGACGCCGCTTCAACGTCGCCGAAACGCTGCGCACCAAACGCTTTGTGGTCTCCGGCGTGCTGAAGGGAAAACGCAGATTGCCCATGCTGACACCCTTCATCAGTTTGCGTGTCAACGATTTGCCCATGTTGCTGCTTGTTGTCGTTGACACCTCCACAATGGGCGTTAGAGCAACGTAGTCGCCGTCATCATCATCGCCGTGCACCTGTGGTCGCAGACTACAGAGATTAGGCTCCGACTTGTAGCGCGATGATTGCTGTACGGGCGTACAGGGATTCGAGTATTCCTCGATCTCGTGCAGACGACGATCATTCCATGCCACACTCTTCTTATCAGCCACGCTGATCAGCTGCTGTGCTGCCGCCGAGATAACCTTTAACGGGGTCACACACTGTGTATCGATCTCGTCTAGCTCGGGCACAGCAGCAGGCACCGACGACAGCTCGTGCGATTGCTGGCGACTGACGGGCGCCGAATGGCTGCTGTTGGCACCGCAGCTGCTGCTGCTGTCTGACGATGACTCGATCTTCAGCGATGTGGATGAAATGGATTTCTGAAGCGTGTGCAATGGGTTAGTGCCAGGTGCGGTGATGGTGATGGATGGAGGCAATGACATCGCAGGCGTGGGACTTTGGAACAGCACGCGCAACTTGGGCGCCTTGGCATGCGATAGGTTAGGCGTCTGCGTCAAAGACAAAGACATGCGGTTAGATTACAACATAAACAGCTAGAGTGCAGAAACTAGTAGATAAATCGATTCAATTTGTCTTGCGATTATCGTATGTGGCATTCGTATTAAAATAAATGAATAAATTATTTTGATTGAACAATGCTAATATTTCATATATTCTATATGTTTAAAAACAAGATTTTTTTAAAAATTCTATTCGAAATAAATAAATGCATTTGATCGAACATTGGTGCAGCCAAAAATGGCTAGCCAAATTTGATAAATCAGAATACAATGATGGTATTAGTAATACATGATAAAAGCACGACAAATTGTGGATCATATCACCAGCAGAATCTGCAGAATAACTAAACCAACACTCACCTCTGATCCACTCATAGCTTGCAAAGCAGGTGCCCGTTTCGGGGTACGCGACATGAGGCTCTTGTGAAAGATGTGCTTCTTGATGGAGTCGCCCAATGATTTGGCGCTGCGAGTCGCCTCATTGTTCTTCAGTCGATTCATTACAACCAACTGCAATGGAGTACCTGAGAGCAATGATAATAAAGAAAGTTAGAAAGTCAAATAAAGCACTATACTATTTGTTGCTACATACCCTGACCATTCTGCTTGTTAAATTGTTTGATTAGTCGTCGCTTTTTCGATGATTCGGGTAGACTTTGTATGTGAGCATACAGCTGGGCCAGCTCCGTATCCGTGGTGTTGGTATTGGTGGCCGCAGCGGTGGCGGCACGATCTACAAAAGTGTACACCGTGTTGACCGTCGAGATGTCCGAGATGGATTCGTCAAGCGTTTGCTCCGGCGACATTGTTTTCTTGCGTTTGCGTTCAAGAAAGTACGCCCGAATATCGGTGGCCAGCTTCGCAGGCACTGCAAAGATGTCCAGGCTGCGAGCAATCATATAAGCAATGATGCTCGACATCCGCTTGGCCGTGTAGTGCAACACCTCGGGCGGCAGATTGCGCGGACAGATGAGATGTGGTGTAAATATCGTTGCCAAATTGCTGGCTGTCATCTTGTTGATCTGCTCGTGCAAGGAGACAGCGTGCAGCATTTCAATGATGTGCTTGAGCAGCTCTCGATGCTCCTCAGGCAGCAAAAGCAGCAGCAATTGCACCGAGTTCAGCAGATGTTGCTGACGTTCCAAATTCGATTGCGATCTTTCGCTCAGATCCTGGCACAGCGGTGCTATCTGAAGGTGAGCTGGATAATGGGCGTCTGTCAGTAATGGTTCGGGTAACTCAGCTAGGAAACTCTTGAAGACTGTGGCGCAATCGTGGGCAGAGAATTCCGATTGTTCCAGCTCCAGTGGCTTGTCCTGTTGTATGTGTAAACGCAGTTCGTTCTGCCTGGACACGGCGCCCGTCTTACGAAATATGCCCTCCTGAGTGAGATCTTTTGAAATGCTGTAATGTTAGTATCGTTAGAATGAAATGATCTTTACTTCTACTCACTCTTCTCGAGCATCAGAAACTCCTTGAGCTCCAAGAGATGCAGCTGGAAGCCAGCATCGATCTGCTGCTGCAAGCACTCCGTGGGACTGTTGCCCACAGATTTGCTGCCAGCACCTGTGGCACATCCCGTGACGGTGGCGACACCGGTGGCTGTGTTGGCCCCATGGCCCAAGCGATGCTTCTTGGACAGGCGATTCCACTTCTTGAGCTTGCCCTTGTCCTCGTATACAATCTCGTGGCAGGCCAAATCGAATCTTCAATTAAGTTGTTAACACACACATACTCACAATGATATTCATTCAACTTACTCATCGGTGTTCAGTTCAAGCTCGAACGAGAGATGCATGCGGACGAGAGATTTATATTTCTCATAGTTACAGGTGCGCATGCGCGTCGCCAGCTCGAGGTCGTTAAATTCATTGATATTCACGTATTCCATGTCCATTGTTGGCTATATATGATGTTTTGTCGCCTCCAAAACGAAAGTATCGCTGTGTGTGTGTGTGTTTGTGTGTGAGTGTTTCTCGTTAGCAGCTGCTGCAGCGAAAACAACAAAAACAACGAAGAATGACGACGAAAACGGATGGGAAATAATTCGCAGGATAACAAAGGCTAGTGAATGGATGGAGCCATGCACTCCGATTGTTATTTCACGCTTAATCACTAAAACTGATTAACTATCGAGACACTATTCGGCTTGAACAACACGTCCCATGTTCGTTGCTTAACTCTGCAAATTAATTGTCGTAAAATTTCCGACGCTCTTCACCAACCGCTGTGAATTGAAATTGTAGAGTTGCCACCCTTTCACAAAATACGCAAACAGTGCTGGAAAACACCACAACGGACATGAGGTCAATAAATTTAGAATTATTATTATCAAATAAAAAAGGTCTTTAAATTTTTACAATACATTCCGATGTATATAAAAAACATTAATATAATTTACTCAGCAGTTTATTAAGCAGTTGAACTTATACGTTTACAGCACTGTCACTACACCGAACGTTTCCCAACACCAGTTGAATTTACCGCTGCCAGACGACGGTCTGCTAAACTGTTTATTGTGGTGTGTTTTTTGCACAGTTTTCTATTAAAATGGTATTAATAATGCCCATTAGCCCACCTGAGCACGGTCTCTTGTACACGGCTAACAATATACAACTGAAACTTGGCGACAAAGTCGTTGGCCAAGGCACCATTTACATTTCGCAAAAGTGAGTGCAAAGAAAGAAACATAAAAAAATGCAGGCTTGAAACTTGATTTGTAAATTGTTTCCTTTGGGGTTTTCTCTGCAGCACTCTCTCCTGGCAACCAGTGGACCTCCAAGAAGGCATTTCGATTGAATGGAAGCAGGTCAGCTTGCACGGCATCTCGTCGAACCCGAGGAAGTGCATTTACTTTATGCTGGACCGCAAAGTAGAGTGGGAAGGCGTCTATATGGGCCGAAGTCTCGAAATCAATGGACAGAACGGTGGAGGCGGCGGCGGCGGAGGGGATGCTGTAGCAGTGGCCAACAACGATGTGGATGAGGGAAACGGCAGCGATGAGCTGGACGACGATGACGACGACGACGATGATAACTTTGAGGATGCAGTCGATCAGCAGTTGGAAGATGTCACCGAGTGCTGGCTGCTGCCCGACGACATACACACTGTGGACACCATGTACAATGCCATGACCACTTGCCAGGCATTGCATCCCGACTCGGCGGACAGCAACTCGGAGGATAGTGATCCTATGGAGGATGCTGGTGGCGTTGGCATGGCCTTCGACGACCAGGACATGGTGGAGGATGCCCTTACGCTGGGTCGCAACGGCGGCGAAGTGGGTGGCATGCAGAATCTTAGCCTTGACGATGATGACGAGCGCTTCGAGGATGCGGATGAATAAGATGCGAACTAACACTACTCCAAATAACCATTACATCCATATACATACATACGTATTTATATTTGAATCTTTTATACAAATTGTAAGTCTAAAGTGTATTGTGAACATATTTGATTAGCTTTTGGAATACTATATACTTAACGCTGTAAGCGCTCAAAAACATTAACGTTCAAGCGTTTTCCTTTTTCGCCTGTTGCTGCAACTTCATCTCCTCCTCGAGCGCCTCTTCGCCTATGGGCGCCGCTAACTGAGGGCAATACATTGTTATTTATATTGTCTCATTGAATGCATCGCAATCTTACCGCTTCAGCTACTTCCATCATGACCAATGCCTGCTGATATCCATCGCCCTTCGAGGGCACTTTGTCGTAGTTCCAGTAAGTAAAGTCCTCGAAGGTTCCTGTGAGTCTGAGTTGGCGATCAGCTTGATTGGGATCGGTCTCCTGTAGTACCAGGCCCTTGTAACCCCTGGGCACTGACTCCCGCCTCCCCAGCAGCGGGTAGCCGCGAAGGGCATTTGTCAGCACGCCGTTGCCGAGATCGGGAGACTCGCGCGTATAATTGTTAAAGTGTTTGTCGACATCCGTGCATTCGCCGTCACCAGAGATTTTGGCTGGCAAATAGTGCAGTTGCATTGGCCGCTTGTTGTCCAATTGCTGAACATCGAAATCCAAAGTAATTGACATTCTGTATAACCACAATTACAATTCCACTCCAAACAATATTCAATGAAAACAAAGACAACATAAACACCGCCAAAATATTTGTTAGAGTGTGACCGCAAGTGGAATTGAATTAAAAGTGTTACCAAGTATGCCGTTTTTTTTACTTTTTTCGGCAGCGATATATTTTTGTAATTTTAGAAGATTAAATAGTACATTTTTGGATTCGCTGCTGCGGTCACCCTGCTCGGGAACCAACAATAAAAATGGCGTTTCTCGTCGGACAAGAACTGATTTCTGCGCGATATTAGCATTAGTTAGTTAAAAACACAATTAAAGCGTGGACAAAGCAACAACAATTACAAATAAATAATGTAGTTATAACCAACTGTAATCGAAACAAATGTTGCAAAATCGAAAGGTTCGCGCTGCCAATGTTCTTTCATCCGTTTCATTTGCTCTCTCGTCGTCGCCGTCGTCGTCGTCTCTCCGTAAGTATTAAACGAGAGCAGTGCGTAAAAAAAGAAGCGAAAGATTATTTTTGTTGCAAATGTTGATGCTGTCGTCAAATACGTAGCGTACGATTGAGTGCACAGTTCATAATTCTATATTTGTGTGTGAAGCATGCACACAACAAAGTGTTAGTGTTTATAATAACTAACTAACAAGTGTGTGGCGCTCGCTGTTTGGCCCTGCCTTTATTTTATTGCAAATTCTGTGGCACAGACACACACACACACACACACCATCATAGGCGACACAATCAAAATAGTATGCACCCATACAACGGCAGGAAAGAAATTAAAGTTAATTAAGCAACTGCTGAAATACATATGGTTGTTATAGACGAACATAATTTAATACAATTTATGAAATCATAAAAGTTAGTACTCGGTCAATTGTCTGTGCGTTGCCTGCAACGTGCGTCGTCGTTGTCGTTGGCGTCGTGTGTTTGCGTGTGTGTGTGTGTGACATGTGCGTGTGAGCAGCACCAGCAACAACAACAGAAGCAAAACAATTTCGGGTGAGTTGTTAGCTACCTGCCTCTTCTCCTTCTCTTTCTGCACGTCTTTCGTACGCCGGCAGTTTGCACGCCCTACACACACACACACACAGACGGAGACTGCTCTAATACTCACGCACTCCATTCATTTTTAGAGCTCAAAGAAGAGAACCACCTACACACATACACACACAGAGCCACACATACGTGTGCTTATCTTAACGAACGAACGAGCGAATGAAGGAGCGAACAACCGTTTTAGTTATCAAAGCGTGTGTGCGCGTGTGTGTGTGTTAATATAGCAATTCGTATATAAATTCAATTATAAAACTCGTAAATAATCAGTTCTGTCGCTTTTCTATTGCAGTGTGCATTTGCAGCGAGCAGCGGGCAACGTAACCAATCCAACAGTCCATGAATTATAAATATTTCTCTGTACAAACAATGACACACGACAACAACAATAACAATAATAATAGTAACAATAAAACTCAAGGCTGCGGCAACGACAACAAAAACAACACCTGTGGTCGTAGTAACTATCCAAACTGAGAGACATATTTCGTTCTTTTTTTACTCCCTGCTCCCACAATTTACTTATGCTGCCACAACAACGACAACAATATCAATTAAACGCCCAAAAATGAACAACACAACAATTGTCGGACTGACCAATTGCTTTATCGATAAATAACAATAATAGTTCAACTATATTTTTTTATATAACTGCTCCAAATCAACTAAATACAACTGAAATCAACAACTATCAAAAGTCTGAAACTATGAATAAATTGGATTACCCACGTCGCAATGGTACCCACAAAGTTCGAATAACGCGTAAGTTGATTGACTTTTCGATTCTCGCTCTACAATTCTCACTTATGTATATTGTTCACTTTCTTATTTTTATTGCAGTATTGTGTGCAAGAAACTTGGCGCGCAAGGATTTATTTCGTAAGTATTCATTTGGCTGGATGTATAATTAATATTTGTGTTCTCTTGTAGTGGGCGGTACACGTTGAATTCATCAGAACATTTTTGCATAAACAATTTGGCTGGAATGACTTTTCGCCACTTTTGTTGGCCACTTTTGTACGTGCAATGGGCTTTGGCTCTGGCTAAATTTAGCATTTCCTTTTGTCTACTTTCATTTTTAAACAAATTCCCCCCAGACCCGCATTGCACACATTATTACGGTTGCCAACCTGCCGTTGTCGAGTCGCGTCGAGTTGAGTTGAGTTGTTTGTGGCTGTTGTTGTTATAATTTTTTGTTTACACATAACAAAAATGATTATTACTAATTTGCTTTCATTGTATCTGCGTCTCGTTCGCACAAACACACACAGACTCACATTTCCATCTGTGCGTTATTATTTTCTATTTTTCTCATTCATTTTTTACACATCGTTGCACTTAAATCACGCGGCCAGCCAGCAACAGTCCAACAGCCAACCATATTGCCTAATGCCGTCTTTAATTATATACTATGTATCTGTGAAAATACAGCTGCAGATATACATTTGTATAGATACTTAGTTGGATATAGGTTTCATTCCGAAATATGCGACAGGTGTTCCCAAACAAGGAGTTGCCGATTGACGATTGACGATTTCTATGCCCAATGAAATGGCGTATTAATGCTAATGTATAATTAACAACGGCATGCCAAGTAGCCGAGAGATCGACTTCTGCCTGCCCCCAACTGGGGGCGAGTGTAGCACACAGATTCACGGCGACGCACTTGGCTTACATTTGTCATACTGGGCGAATGTTTTGACTTTTTATGCCCATGCAAATAAGCTGAAGGCGACAGAATTGCATTAGTAGTTGTTCGCTCGCTCAGTGGTGTTTATCGTTCGCTTGGTGGGCTGATTAGATTCGTTCTGCAGGCATATGAATATATACACATATATATATTTATTTACATATACATATACTATAGCGAACCGAGCACAGAAACTATGAAAAATCGTTTGGGAAAAACCAGTCACCAAATAAGTTCGAAATGTATGTTTTTTTTTATTTTTTGGGGTCTTACGTACCGGACTTGTCGGCAACGATATCGATAGACGTTTGAATCAATTTGTGGCCCCTGATATTTATAGATATGGTGGGCGAGGTATTTGCCAGACAACCAATTTCTATGACTAAGTTTCCGGAAGTGCAGATCGAGGATAAACAAATCAGGGAACGTTAAGTAGGCCTAGAATTCCATCTCTTCCAATCCGAAATCTATATCAAAAGCGAAAGCTCGACTAGCAGCTGATATTGTAGACATTAACACAATGAATACATTGTTGGTGCGTCAACAGCTGTCGCTGAATTGCAGAAAATCCTTTGCCTTGTTGCAACTGCAACGTGCACTGGGCAAAGCACCAAATCAGCGCCGAGCAGGCGACAGACGATTGGCTTTGGCTGATCAGGCCACACTTGAAGCTGGCAAAAGGGACCGCGAATTCTTGGAGATGCGTCGCAATGTGAGCGAGGGGAGAGCAATGACGCTGGCCTTGGCTATAAGGGGATACTCGAGTGAGTCGACAACACAGAAGTGGCGTAAGGCGACGCAGTTGCCGCAGGTAAAGAGCATGTGCACCAAGGACGACAGCAGTGCCGACCATGGCAAAAAGAAGGAGGAGCTGCCACAAGAAGATGCACTGAAGTCCAATAAACGCTGCGGTGCTCCTCTACAGACTACACTCTCAGTGCCCGAAGTGTCGAAGAGACGCAGAGCACAAGTATTGGCTCGCCTCAAGGAGACTCGAGATTCATTTATATTGAAGCATCCTTTTCTCGTGGCAGAAGAGCCCAAACAAAATGTGTATACAAAGTTTCCGGTCAAAACGGAGAAGAATCTACTAAAGTTCCCTGTAAACGATAAGTTACTGGAGACCGAAGACTGTGAGCTGGAAGCCGTTCTTGAAGCTGCCAAGAAAAAAGCTGACCAAATCAAAACCCTGGGTTTGCAGCACATGGGAAAACAAAATAATGATGACAATGCTGATGAGAAGCCCGCTGGATGTGGCAGTAAGCCCAAAGACACTTCAGCTCCTTCCGGAAGCAAGTCGTTCTCCACCGCCGCCAAATCAACGGGCGGTGCAGCGAAGCCACCGGCTTCGCCTCCTCCTCCGCCTCCAAAAATGGAACTGCCACCCGGGACACCGCCACCGCAAACCAAGACCAAGTTTGGTCCGCTGGCGGATGCGGATCGCATCTTTACAAATCTGTACGGGCGGCACGACTGGCGCCTCAAGGAGGCGATGAAGCGTGGCGATTGGTACAAGACACGCGAGATTCTGGACAAAGGTTCGCCGTGGATCATCAACGAGATCAAGACTTCGGGACTGCGTGGACGCGGCGGAGCCGGTTTCCCGAGCGGACTCAAATGGTCGTTTATGAACAAGCCACCCGACGGCAGACCCAAGTTTCTGCTCGTCAATGCAGACGAGGGCGAGCCGGGCACCTGCAAGGATCGCGAGATAATGCGCCACGATCCGCACAAGCTGGTTGAGGGTTGCCTGATGGCCGGCTGTGCGATGGGCGCCAACACGGGCTTCGTCTACGTACGCGGCGAGTTCTTCAACGAGGCCTGCAACCTGCAATATGCCATAATGGAGGCCTACAAGGCGGGCTTTCTGGGCAAGAATGCCTGTGGCTCTGGCTACGAGTTCGATCTGTATGTGCAGCGTGGCGCTGGCGCCTATGTTTGTGGCGAGGAGACGTCGCTCATCGAATCGATGGAGGGCAAGGCGGGAAAACCGCGAAATAAGCCGCCTTATCCGGCGGATATTGGTGTCTTTGGCTGCCCCTCGACGGTGACCAATGTGGAGACGGTGGCGGTGGCGCCGACGATTTGTCGACGCGGCGGCAAATGGTTCGCCAGCTTCGGACGCACTCGCAACTCGGGCACAAAGCTCTTCAACATCTCGGGCCATGTGAAGACACCCTGCACATTTGAGGAGGAGATGTCGATGCCGACGCGTGAGCTGATTGAACGACATGCTGGCGGTGTCATTGGCGGCTGGGAGAATCTGCTGGCCATCATTCCCGGCGGCTCGTCGACACCTTGCATTACGCAAGCGGACGCCGAGAAGTCCATACACGACTACGACGGCTTGATGGCAGTGAAATCCTCTTTCGGCACCGGCGCCATGATTGTGATGAACAAGGACACGGACATCATCAAGGCCATCGCCCGCCTGGCCGCCTTCTACAAGCACGAGAGTTGCGGTCAGTGCACGCCGTGCCGTGAGGGTCTCCACTGGGTGAATCTCATCATGCAGCGCTTTGTCACGGGCCGCGCTCAGATCAGCGAGATCGATATGCTGTGGGAGCTGACCAAGCAGATTGAGGGACACACGATTTGTGCGCTGGGCGATGGCGCCGCTTGGCCGCCGCAGGGACTCATTCGACACTTTCGTCCGGTCATCGAGCAGCGCATCAAGGAGCGTGTGGCATGCGACAAAGCCGAGGCAGAGGCTGCCGCAAAAGCCCCCATACATGTTGAATGTTGAATGGGGAGAGTGAAGAGTGTGAGCAATAAAGACAGTGGGGCAAAAGCTTCATGCAACGGCGACTTCCGCTGGCGAGTGAAAGTGCCGCCAAATGGGGTTGAACGGCGGCAGCGGTTGTTGTGAGGAAATGTGGCAGACAGTTTGTGGCAAAGGAAGCCAAGTGTGACAGCTGTTGGGTTGGGTAGGAAAGAGTATGCAGCGGTCGGCTGTTGTTTGCACTTCCCTTTACATGTTTCGCTGTTCGCTCTGTGCTCTTTGCTGTCGGTTGTGTGCTTTGGTGCAGAAAATCAATCAACAGCTGCTGCTCAAATTACACGGGGAGATGCAGATAAAGAGAGATGCAGAGAGGACTGCAGGTAGTTGCAGGAACAGGTAGTGAACTAAGCAGCGTTGCAGACGCAGGTTCGTTGACGTCCACCAGTAACGAGCTGTGGCATCATCATCGTCGTCGTCGTCGTCAGAAGTACGTCGACTTGACCCAATTGCATGGCACTTGGCCTCGTTCGTCATTTGCCCAGTAAAACAATTATTACTCGAGTGCTTTGATTTAATTGAAACTTATTGCCCTCTGGCCGAAAGAGATTTACGAAACTAGTAAGAGTTCAGCAATTGATGATCATTTGCCATAGGGATTGAAAGGTGGCGTGCCAGGAAAGTTGATGCGCGGCTGATTCGGCTGTGGGCGTCGGTTGACGCGTCGCTCGTCGAAGGGCGTGGCCAGCGTGGAGGTGACGCTCAACGCGACCAATGCGAGTGCCAGCCAGGTGAAGATGCTACCGAAGCGTATGACAGCCATGTCTCAAGTGGATTACAAGTGCTGCTGGGGTCTTATATATGGGGAAAAGTCTGAACACTGATTAACCTATCACAATCTCGGCGTCTTTGTATGTGCAGGGGACTCACAATCGGGTTGGCAAACAAATGGCTTAATCGGCAGGGGGAACTTTGGCTGCCCCTAATGATTAGGCGATGGTTGTTGTGATGACCTCGTCGTCGAAGCTGTTTGCTGTGATTGTTGTTGTTGTAGTTGTTGCTGTTTCAGTTTCGGCGATTTCCGGTTTCGCCTTTAAGCAGCTGCGCGGATCGATGGCCAAGCGATTGGGGAAGCCAGGTCGCGGATGGGGCTTATAACAGCATATTAACTGGGCCAGGAGCAACATCAGCAGCCAGAGCAGCAAAAACAAATGCATGATGCTCTCAGCTGGCTGAATTGTTAAAAACTAACTGCAATGATATAGATACATATAATGCTATTATCGGACATTATTACGGCAGTTGATACCCTGAAAACTGGTTTCATTGTTGCCGACAAGTTCGCAGCGAAACTCTGTATTTCGATTTAGAGCTGTCTGTCTCCCAATAAATACCTATAGTGATATACAACTGAGTATCTTAAATTATTTATCATTAATTTATCGAATTGAATCTAGTATACAATACTAAACTTAATTTATAATTAAAAATGCACTAGCTGCTGGCGCCTTCGACTCCATCTTAAATTATAGTAAATTCGATTTCTCTGAATACGTAATTTTAATAATTCGAGATATAGATTTAAACCTATTTGGTTTAAACACAGGGTACTTCGTAGTCGATCTCAACTTAGCTCCAATACTCAATAACAGCTTTAATTTGTTTGCCACTCCAATTAGGGTCATGCAACTGCAATGGACTAATTTGTGTTATTTATTCGCACTTTTGCAGGGCTGCCCGATCCGTTTGCCAAGGTCCAGGTGGATGGCACCGGTCAAGTCTACTCGACGGAGATAAGCAAATCCTCGCTGGATCCGAAATGGAATGCACACTACGATCTGTTTCTGGGACGTGGCGATTCCATAACCATCACTGTGTGGAACCAGCGCAAGATACACAAAGGCAGTGGCTTCCTGGGCTGCGTGCGCATTCCCGCCCTGACCATTCAAAGCCTCAAGGGAGCGGGCTGTGAGTAGCACCAACATAGTTTCAAAATCTATTTGATAATTGTGATTGTTTACTTCTTAGTTCAACGACTGGATTTGGGCAAACTCTCGCCGGACGACGATGAGATGGTGCGCGGCCAGATTATCATCTCGCTGCTGCCCAAGGATGGACCCTGCAGCGGCAATCCCCTGGCCATTGTGGGACCCAGTGGCGATGTGCGCGGCCCTTCGGAGGAGGACTCCACCTCGGAGGATCTGCTGCCCGAGGGCTGGGAGGAGCGACGCACAGACAACGGGCGCATCTACTATGTGAATCATGCTACCAAATCGACGCAATGGGATCGACCCAGAGCCTCGGCAACGCCAGCGGGGACCAAGTCGCCGCAGCAGCGACAAACCAACGGCAATCAGCCACCGGCTGGTCCCACGCGATCCACGACCTGCACGAATCTGCTCAACGGCCACAGCAATCGTCAGGCGACGCGGGAGACGACGGACGAGCGACGCCACTCCACCGAGATACTCTCGAGCGTAGGCGTGGCCGGGGGCAAGGAGAACACCAGTCCCACGACGGGCACAACGACAGCGTCGACCACGACGACGCCGGGCAAGAAGCTGAACTCGAGTCGCGCTGGCAATGCGGCACTTGAGCCTGCCACGCCCAACAACAGCAGCAGCAGTGGGGGCAGCAGCAGCGGCAGCAACAACACAACGGGAACAGGAACTGGAACGGGAGCAACAACGACGGCGACTGGTCGCCTGCACAGCAACACCAATAGCAACAGCAACAATGACAATCATCTGAAAACGCCAAAGCATCAAACATCCACGGCAATGAATGGACACGGTCATGGGCATGGACACGGACATGGCGAGGCGACGCCCACATCGCCCACGGGACAGCAGAACTACGTGAATGGCAATGCGCAAAGTGGGCAAGCGGCGCAGCCGCAGCAGGCCAACAATGGCTGGCCAGCTGCCGAGGATGGCAGCACAACGCCAGCCACGACGCCGCCACGACAAAGTCCCACAGCAGTAGCGACGCTGACGGCGCCAACGACGCCAGCGACGCCAGTTGCCAATGGGAATGGCAACGGAAATGGCAACGTGCACAGTCCCAATGCCAACAGTCAGTCAACAGTCACAAGCAGATCGGAGCGAGCGCCTCCCGCTGCAGCAGCGGCGCCCACGCAGCGTTCGCAACGTCGCAGCTCGCGCCAGGCGGTGGAGGAGGTGGCATCGCGACGCCGTTCGTCGCGTGGCACTCGCAATGCCTCGGCTGGAACAGCAGCTGGTTCAGCTGCAGGCGGCGGTGGCGGATTGCGCTATGTGTCTGCGATAGCAGCAGCGAATCAGGCGGCGCGTCCCTTTCTGGATCTGCCGCCGGGCTACGAGATGCGCACCACGCAGCAGGGTCAGGTGTATTTCTATCACATACCCACGGGCGTGTCCACGTGGCATGATCCGCGCATACCGCGCGACTTTGACACGCAGCATCTGACGCTTGACGCGATTGGACCGCTGCCCAGCGGCTGGGAGCAGCGCAAGACGGCTTCGGGTCGCGTCTACTTCGTGGACCACAACAATCGTACCACACAGTTCACGGATCCGCGTCTCAGCGGCAGCATACTGCAAATGATACGCCGTGGCGGCAGTGTGCCACCAGCGACACCAAATACAGCGGCAGCGCCAGCAGCAGCTGCCCCAGCCACGCCAACTGCAGCAGCGGCGCCACCGCCAGCGGCAACAGCAGCTACAGGGCCGCCACCAGCACACAGTGCGAGCACAACGTCGACATCGACGACCACGACGACGCCGCATCGCAGTGCAACGCAGCACATTGTGGTGCCAGATCTGCCGCAGGGACTGTTGGAGGGCGCCGATCTGTTGCCGAAGTATCGCCGTGATTTGGTGGGCAAGATGCGCGCGCTGCGCTCGGAACTGCAGACGATGCAGCCGCAGTCGGGCCACTGTCGGCTGGAAGTGTCGCGCAGCGAAATATTCGAGGAGAGCTACAGACTGATTATGAAGATGCGCGCCAAGGACATGCGCAAGCGGCTCATGGTCAAGTTCAAGGGCGAGGAGGGATTGGACTACGGCGGTGTGGCCCGCGAGTGGCTGCATCTGCTCTCCCGCGAGATGCTCAATCCGCAGTATGGCCTGTTCCAATACAGTCGCGACGATCACTATACGCTGCAAATCAATCCGGACTCCGGTGTGAATCCCGATCATTTGTCCTATTTCCATTTCGTGGGACGAACGCTGGGCATTGCTGTGTTCCATGGCCATTGCTTGGACGGTGGCTTCACCACGCCCTTTTACAAACAACTGCTGAACAAACCCATCACACTGGGCGACATTGAGGGCGTGGATCCCGAGCTGCATCGCAGCCTCACCTGGATGCTGTAAGTTGACAATAGCATCGCAGGTCCATAAGTTTAATCTCTAATTATATTATTGTAATTGGCAGCGAGAGCAACATCAGCGGGATCATTGAGTCGACGTTCAGCGTGGAGAACAACAGCTTTGGCGCTCTGGTGGTGCACGAGCTGAAGCCCGGCGGCGCTGCAATTGCCGTCACCGAGGAGAACAAGCGCGAGTATGTAAAGCTCTATGTCAACTATCGCTTTATGCGAGGCATTGAGCAGCAGTTTCTGGCACTGCAGAAGGGTGAGTGAACATTTATCGCGCAATATTTGGCTGGTGTTTCTATTGCGTCCACTTGACAGGCTTCTGTGAGCTGATACCCAGCCATTTACTGCGACCCTTTGATGAGCGCGAACTGGAATTGGTCATTGGCGGCATCTCTAGCATCGATGTCAACGATTGGCGCAACAATACGAGACTGAAGCACTGCACCAACGAAACGACACAGGTCCTGTGGTTCTGGCAGGTGAGAAGCGACCAGCATCTTATCTTATATCCAATGCTAATCACGTTATCTTCTTCCTTTTGTGGTGGCCAGGTGGTTGAGTCGTACAGCTCGGAGATGCGAGCACGCTTGTTGCAGTTTGTGACTGGATCGTCGCGGGTACCGCTGCAAGGATTTCGTGCGCTACAGGGATCGACAGGTGCGGTGGGGCCACGCCTCTTCACCATCCACCTCACCGCGGATGTGCCGACACAAAATTTGCCCAAGGCTCACACCTGTTTTAATCGCATCGACTTGCCGCCGTACGAGAACTATCAGCTGCTCTGTGACAAGCTGACACAGGCCGTTGAGGAGACCTGTGGCTTTGCTGTGGAATAGTTTCAAAACGCACACAACCATACCAACAAACACACTCACACACACCCGCACACTTGCACATTTGCATTATATCATACATATATAGACGAAAGCGATTTGAAATCAAAATTTTATTGGCCTGGGCCTGCGAACCATTATTGCATTGGAATTTGTCTGTTGAATTATGCGCTCGGCAATGCTGTTCTTTTTATTCTTTTGCTGCGCCTTTTGCAGTTAAAAAAAAAGCAAGTTGATTTACACCCACATACACAAAAACACACAGACTTATTACGTACATATTTATGTGTTGCTCGAAAGCAACAGCAACAGTTCTTATACATAGTTACCAAGTGCATATAGACCCAACGTTAGCGTACTCGTGTATCTAAATACGAATATCTACTTGTATTTTGCTGTCTACCCTTGGCCTTTGTTTGTTTACGTCGTGTTATAAATTGTAGTTTTAAATATTAAAACCCCATATACATATACATATACATTATAAATTTACATATATATATAAATCTATATATACACATATATCATAGTTGATAATTAGGTGTACTAAGGAAGAGCAAACAAAAACAACCAACAATAACAAATTTTTAAATTGTAGGCATTGATCCGGCAATTGCGTGCTTTTGTTTAGTTTTTATTGCATTTTTATGTTTATTAATTATATTTTGTACATTTATAAAGGAATCAAACTCACTGATAAGTTTTTAATTATTGTTAAATTGTCCTTAAACCCACACACATACACAAACACTCACACAAGCACTCAAACATGCATATACATAGAGAAACATTAAAGAAACAACAAAAAAAAAACAAACAAAAGAAAACACAAACAAATGCTTGAAAAATTACTCAATTATTATAATTAGTTATTTTTTAATTTTTAAATAAATGAAAATTATTTAAATTGCATTCGGATAGCATTTTATTATATTTTGATTAGCTGGTTCAAAGTCAATTCAATTTTTGCCAAATCAATTGAGGAACAAATTAAACATATTCACACATACATACATTCATAGTAGGAACTCACATCATAATATTGATATTGATAATTGATAAAACCATTGGACAAATTTCTAGAAAGTGATATTAGTGAAAATTTTTAACAGTCTTTGAATTAAATTAAATAACAATTGGTAGTTATCTAAGCGAGCCCTCGGGACGTGTATTTCAAATTTATATACCATTGATTTTACCAGATTGAGAAATATTATAAACTTAAGTAAACCTAGCCTAGCCCCCAATAAACAAATGAGAAAACGAAACAACAACAAATACGAACACAACACAAATCGAACGTTATCTTTTTAGCTTTAGAGAGCTCTAGGGTGTGAAATCCAAATGAAAATGACAATTGAGCGGAAAATAATTCCTGCTTAGTAAATGACAAAGGATTAATAAATAAATATGTAAAACTAATATGTAAATGCAAAGAAGTGTTTGATTTTAACAAGATATTTTGGGAAAGTACATTTAATACAATATATCGGTGAATTTAAAATCTTTTGAATCATATCGTCCTCGTAGCTTAGAAAGTTGTTGCGAAAGTTAAGGCGTGTGGAATCAAAATGTGATTTTGACACGATAAATCCAACTGCCGAAATAGCTCAGTTGGGAGAGCGTTAGACTGAAGATCTAAAGGTCCCCGGTTCAATCCCGGGTTTCGGCATTAAAAGAACTTTTTGTTTTTTTTTTATATTTTTTAATGTAGACTTTTTATTTTAGAATTTAAACTTGAAATCAAAATTTAAAAAATTGTTAATAAATCAATTTAATTCTAACTTACTTTGCTTATATGAAATAGTGTCTTAGGACATGCACATCCATCAGCCGAAATAGCTCAGTTGGGAGAGCGTTAGACTGAAGATCTAAAGGTCCCCGGTTCAATCCCGGGTTTCGGCAATGAAAATCTTTTTTGTTTTTTAGATTTTGAATTATAATTGTTTTTATCAAGCAAACTGTGAAAAAAATGTACAAAACTGCCCTTCTAAAATCCAACAGAAACTCGAAAATATTAATGTTTTGTATATCGTTAAACTGAAACCATTGGTGTTTTTTAAATTTTATTTAATTTTAGTTTTATTGATAATGCGAATCCGCGACAAAGGGGTCATTAAATTTGCAGTTGCTATGGTAAATATAGTTATTTGTTCAAACGGCTCATTGCCGCCATTGCTAGTGTTGGTTAACAAACTAATAAATTGCAGTGAGCAAAGACACAAACCACATTGGTAAAGTTTAAATACCATGGACTTGTTATACGCATTTGGCATTTCGAGTACCAAGTGCCGAAATAGCTCAGTTGGGAGAGCGTTAGACTGAAGATCTAAAGGTCCCCGGTTCAATCCCGGGTTTCGGCATATTACTTTTTTATTTTTTATAAACATTTATTAAAAGTATTTTATTTATTCATTGCCTTGAAAAAGACAACATTGTGTTAAGACGCCATTAATTAAATTAAGCGAAATGTCTACGATATAATTACAAACTAGTATTAACTATAAGTGCATGACTATTTACTTTCTGGGAGTCCAAATGCCGGAGTTCCCAATTTTCATATACATACAATACATACGCAGAATAATCATTTCAATAGATTTAGTAAAGAATGAAGTAATGGTTGAAAACGAAGATAGCTGATAGCTGGGGGTATAAATAGTTTGATACCTGCCTTCTTATACTTGTAGTTATATTACATATACGAGTATGTTACTGAGCAGCAGTATATAATTAAGTCATACGTTTAAACTTCTGCAACTCCTAATCGATTGCAAGTTACTAAAGCTAGAGCGTGATTAGTCTGCCGCTGCGGGTTGCTGCGACCGCCTATCTTAGAAGTCTGGATCGTAGTCACGCGCATAGCGCGTCCGACTCGCATGATTGTTGTAGCTATACATCTGGTGGGCATCGGCAAAGGCGTCGGGATACTGGTGGCCGTGGCCATAGCCCTGTTGCTGCTGCTGGTGGCCAGCGTATGTTGGCTGCTGATGCGAATGCTGCTGGTGATGGTGATGGCCGCCTCCGCCTCCGCCGCCGCCATGATGTGGACGCTTCAGGGAGTCGCCCTTCTGCGAGTAGGCCGGCTGTTGGTCATAGAAATAGTCGCCGCTGTTGTGTGGATGACGGGTTGAACGCCAGCTGTCGTAGATGTTGCTGCTGTTGCTGCCGTGCATCGAGTTGGTAAAGCGCTGCAAGCAGGGTAAAAGGAGGCACAAGTTCAGACACAATTGTTAGGCACGAAGATGGTTAACGGCTTACCTTGGGTTTGATGGGCTGCTTGGTGTCGTTCCAGGGATCGTCAATGTTGTAGAAGTCATCCACGCCATAGTTGTCAGCGCCACCCATGTGGTTGACCTTCAGCTCGTTCAGCATATCATTCGTCAGTGGAATGGGCGTCTTCTTGGCGCGCTTCTGGCGATTAAGCAGCTGCAACGAATAGCGAGAAATATTAATCTAAATAATCACGGAAAGATTCCGCGAGCACTTACCACTGTGACCCCAAAGATGACGACAAAAACGAGCGAGCCGACGCCAATCACAATCACCACAATTGCCCACTGTGGAATGGGCAGATCATCCGAAGCATTCTCGACATTCGTGTGCAGATTCTTGGCAATAACTGAAAGCGAAGGCAATTAGATGAAGCGGAAATAGCAGTCGAAGTTTAGGCAACTCACCACTGAACTCGGTGGCCACTGGATCGATGATGAACTTGCCCATCTGATAGCTGGCCTTGACTAGCTGCTCCTCCTGCGGACTGGACACGCTGTCCGTCTCATTCTCTTGGGCATCCTTGTCGGGCAGCATTGGTGCTGCTGGCTTTGTCAGTGCATCGTGGAACAGCTGCTTTATCTCCAGCGTGTCCACATCCTCGGTGATGTTGGCCAGCTCCACATAGTAATCGACCAGCACGCTGCCCTCGCTGAAGCTATCGATGCGCACCTTCTTATACCATTTGCTCAGCTGCGCTGCATTGGAGTAGACTTCGTTGAGCTGGCGGGACAAAATTGTTAATAATAATTAGCATTATTCATGATAACATCAATGTTGAATTATTATTAGATTAAATGAAATTAGAATAGAAAAGTTGGCCTGCATTTGAAGGCGCCGACAATGAAAATGCGATTTAGACACGAATTAAACAACCGCCGAAATAGCTCAGTTGGGAGAGCGTTAGACTGAAGATCTAAAGGTCCCCGGTTCAATCCCGGGTTTCGGCAATCATAATTTTTTGTTTTTTTTTATTTTAAAAAATTTTATTTTTAAGTTTTTAAATTATTATTTTTTTTTTTTGGTTTATTTAATAGAAGCCGAAATAGCTCAGTTGGGAGAGCGTTAGACTGAAGATCTAAAGGTCCCCGGTTCAATCCCGGGTTTCGGCAATCCAACTTTTTGCTTTTTTTCTTTTTTAAATTATTATTTAAATTTTTTAAAATTATTTTTAATTTTAGGTAAATTTAATATATGCCGAAATAGCTCAGTTGGGAGAGCGTTAGACTGAAGATCTAAAGGTCCCCGGTTCAATCCCGGGTTTCGGCAATGATAATTTTTTGTTTTTTTTTTATTTTAAAAAATTTTATTTTTAAGTTTTTAAATTATTATTTTTTTTTTTTGGTTTATTTAATAGAAGCCGAAATAGCTCAGTTGGGAGAGCGTTAGACTGAAGATCTAAAGGTCCCCGGTTCAATCCCGGGTTTCGGCAATCACAACTTTTTGGTTTTTTATAATATTTGCTAGTTGACTCACCTGTGCCTCCAGTTCGTGTGCGAGGTTCTTCCACTCCAAAGTGTTGTGGTCGAGCAGTTCCGGTTTCCAGGCGACGCCGTCGATAATCCTGATGGTAGCCTCCAGGTCGCAGTCGGCGGTGCAGTGGCCCGGCTTGGTGGGTCGTGGCGTCGTCGTGGTCGTGGTGGTTGTTGTGGTGGTGGTGCTCGTCGTGGTGCTGGTGCTGCCCGCTGCCGTCAGCAGATCCTCGAAGTTGATGGTCTGTGCATTCAGCTTGTCGATCGAGAGCGGCGTCGTGGGTGGAGTTGGCCAGCCGGTGAACTCGGTGGTGGCACGCGTTGGCGGCCCCTTTCGGATGACGAGCGCAGGCGACGAGTTGGGCATTTCAGCGGCATCGATCGGGGTGTGTGGCGTGGTCAGACGATTTGCGCCTATTCGCTTGTGGAATCCCTTGGGGAAGACGACCTTCAGACCACCGCCTGGCGCCTCAGTTGAGCTGGCAACTGGCGCTGCGCTCGTCTGCGGCTTGCTCGTCGTCGAGGTGGTGCTGCTGGTGGAGGCGGGATGCACGGCGGTCTTTGACTTGTAGCCTGGTGGCAGCAGCGACGCCAGCAGATCATCGTTCTCACTTGAGCTGGACTTTTCGGTGGCGTTCAGTTTAAATCCTGGCGGCAGGAAGCTGCTCAGATCATCCACTTTAAGAGGCGTGATGGCCAGGGGCAGTTTGGGCTCCTCCTTTGGTGCTTTATAGCCAGGTGGCAGAAAACTGCTCAGGTCGTCGAAGGGCACAGCCACCGGTGGCGATCGCTGGGTAGTGGAGGACGGAGTGAAGCCTGGCGGCAGGAACTTGGAAATATCATCGACGGGAACAATCGCGGGCTTCGCTGTCACCTTGTAATCCTTGGGCAGCAAGGAGGCCAGACTGTCGTCGAACTTCGCCTCGCTAAAGAGACTTTCCAGTGCCGAAGATGCCTTAGGTGCCTTTGTGGTACTCGTAGTCGTGGTTGTGCTCGTGGTCCGTGGTGGCTTGTAGCCCTTGGGCAGCAGACCTGCCAAGGCGACGTCCTGCACGGCGACCACGCCGTTCTTGAAGGACCGACTGATGGTCGAGTTTCGGGCCGGTTTCTTCGGTTGCTCCTCAGCTGGTGCCTCCGTTGTGGTGGTTGTCGTCGTGATCTTGCGGTTCTTGTAGCTGGACTTGGGCTTGAATCCCACCGGCAGCAGACCAGCCAACTCATCCATTTCGCTCTCGTCAAAGTGCTGCACCTTCACCTTGGCGCCGCTGCTCGTCGTGCTGGGCGCAGCCGTGGTGCGTGGCTGGAACTTGCGGATGTTCGGCACAAATCTGCCTGCTCCCGTGGACATGATTGTGGCTGGAGTGGATGCATCCATTTGGTTGATGATGGGGTATTTGCCGGACAGCACGCCGCTCGACAGCTCCGACTGCACGCGGTCCAGCTTGTCGATGATGCTCTCCGTGGAGGCGCCCTGCGCTGGCAGGGATCTCTCAGTGGTCGAGGAGGTTGTGGAACTGGTTGTGGATGTCGTGGTGGGTGAGGGAGTTGTCGTCGTACTGGGCTCCTCGCTGCTCTCGTTCTGGTCGAGCTGCTTCTGCTGCTGCTTGGAGTGCACCTTGCGCTCCAGCTCGGACAGCGTCTGCTTGGTCTCCTCCTGCTCGATGGCCGGGAAGGGCAGGAAGCGGGCGCCATTGATGCTGCGACTCGTCTGTATCGAAGCCACGACCACATAGCTCTCGGTCACATTGGGCGTGGTGTCGCTGGGCAGCGGCGTCGTCTCCACAGCAGCCACAGCAGGTGTCTCGGTGTGCTCCTCCTCCTCCAGTTTGGGAGCTGGCTGGCTGTCGGCGAGTGTTGTGCCCAGGCTGCTGGGCGTCACGGGCGCCGGGAAGGATGTGGTGCCGTTGACCACGCTCTTGGTGGTCACCACCGAGATGATTTCGCGTCCATCTTCAAACTTGTGCTCGCCACTTGGCGTCGACTCGCTCTCCGACGACTCCGTGGTGGCGTCGCTGTGCTGCTTGTGCTCCTGATCCTGCTGCTGTTCGCCACCTTCCTCCTCCTCCAGCTCCTCGCCCTCCTCGTAGTCGTATTCCTCGTCACCTGCAATAAATGTGTTAGAGAGGATTATATATGTATGTTCCCCTACTGATGCTCACCTTCTTCGCCCTCCTCGTCGTCGTATTCCGATTCCTCGTCTTGCTGCTGCTTCGACGTATTCGCGCTCTTGTCCTGCTCCTTGGAAGCTTCCTGAGATTGCTGTTTGGTGGTTCCGATGGTGCTGGGACTTTGCGTTGTGGTGCTGATTATCTCCACGGTCACGTCGGTGGTGTCCGCCTCGGTGCCCGTCTGATGCTCCTCCGTGGACTCGCCCTGCTTGGGTGTGGCCGTGGTAGCCTTCTCCTTCTCCTCCTCCTCCACATACTCGTACTCGTGCACGGCACTTGGCAGCGTCGTCTCCTCGGTGAAGTCGTGCGACTCGGAGGATTCGGTTTGCGATTCCTCTGTGCTGCTGGTGCTGATCGCTTCGCCGCTGTTCAGCGTGTCCAGGGCTTCGGAGGTGTGCTCCTGACTGTGCTGCGTCTCTGCCTCTGTCTTGGCTAAGCTGATGGGTGTGATGCTCTCCTCTTGCAGCGGCAGCTTCTCCAGGCTCGACGATTCCTCTTGCTCGCGCTGCTCCTCCAGCGACTCCTGCTCGTACTGTTCCTCGCCCTCCTCTTCCTCCTCCTCCTCCACGCCCTCTGTGGTGCTGGTGGTGCTCGGCGTGGGTCGTGGCAGCTTCAGCCTGGCATTGGCGCTGTTGTAGTTGAAGGGTCGCTTGCTGACCACGCTCACGGGCTCGTTGATCTCGCGACTGATGAACACGGGTCGCCTCGGACTTGGCGGCTTGCGACCGAAGCTGGGACGCTCCGAGGGCGCACTGGAGCTGGTCGTCGTGGTGGTTGTGCTCGAGGTCTTGGCGGCTGCTCGATTGCTGCCAAAGCGATTGTAGCGCTTGCTGCTCACCTCCGCGCTGCTGCTCGTGGTTGTCGATGGCGTCGACGACGACGTGGCCGAAGCGGGCTGATAGCGACTGCGCAGGCGGTAGGGCGTCGCAGCCGCCTGGGGCGTGGCATCCTCCACCACTGGCGGCGCCTGGGTGCGAGTGCGCGTCGAGCTGGGCGAGAAGCCGCCGTTGCCGAAGGGACGCAGCGCAGCGCTGCTCGAGCCCAAGCGCTTCTCGTTCTGTAGGAGAGAACAATAAGAAGATTAGCATCAATTAATGTCTCGAACTGATCTCTTTTTAGCCTAGCATCAGCTTCGACTCTATTGAGTGGCAGAGCCAACTAAAATTAATTGCTGATCTGAAATTATTCCGAAAGTGCCTAAAGATCTCCCGCAGTGGCAGCTGTCTCAGGAATATTAGTATATATGATATAAGAGAATATATTTATATAGCCAGTCATTAACTGTTTCTGATATATTTCTATCTGCTCTTTACTTGGCCTAAGATTAGCATCGACTCTGTTGAGAAGCAGACCTAAAGAGAATTAATTCCAGAGCTATTTCGAATGTGCCTGAAGATCTGATCAAAAATATTTACCACTCAAGCTTTTTAGAGGCAGCAGTCCTAGGAGTATTGGTATTTCTGATATAGAATACATATAGCCAGTCTTTACACATCACATCAAGAAAGTCTCAACTAGAGATTGAGTCTTCTTTATTAGCAAGCTTGAAACGCTTTTAGAGAACCCGTAAATTCGCAATACCTTCACCTTCTCTTTTGGCTGATTTGCTGCTTAACAATTTTAATGATACGACAAATGTGGGATAATTGTTGCTGGGGGGATGCGGGGGGCAAGAGGCAGGCAGGTCGAATGCCGTGCTACGCATTGTTACAGTCTCAGCTGTTATTAGAGACAGCAGCTGGGCCGCCTCATTCACAGCAACGGCAACCGCTTTTGTGGTCATATGTTATCGTCGTCATGGGAAACTGTTACAGTTATAGTTGCAACATGGCACGCTGACACACATGCAGAGGCACACAGACAGCCAAACAGTCAGACAGTCAGAGGACAGACAGACAGACAGAAAAATCACAATCTCTGCGGTTCGTCTGTCAATTGTTTTGCGTGCGAACTCTTCTCAGTCTCCGCTCGTCGCGCCCCTCGTCGCCATCAAAATCCCCCATTCCCAGTCGAGTGATTCTCAAATTTGTCTAAAGCGCTTTACGTTTTGTGCAAAATAAAAATGTGCAGCGTGAGGCGTCCATTATTTATGCGCTCGTATTTATTTAATCTTTATGTGAAGGCAACAGCAACAGAAAAGCAGAAGTTTCGCCTGAGTAGAAGACTCCTCGACTCATCTCGATCCGACTGGCGAACGTGAGCAGCTATTGAAAGCCGTTGGATGGAGTGTTGCATGATGACATTTGGGTCGTTGCAAGCGCCAAGATGACAGCACTTGCCAAACTAAGTGCGGCAAGTCGGGCCAAGGTATCGATGGGGCCCTTCTTGCACAGCTTCAAGTGCCAACACCAGCAAGGTGCTTCGAATGCGAAATAGTTGAACACGATGATTGTTCAGTGGAGGGATTATCATTAATTACTATCAATACTGTGGGCGTCGTCCGCTAAATGCCGACTAATTGTCATTGTGGGCGGTCTATTGAAGCGTTTAAGCCAAGATTAATCATGCAAACTTTCGCTCAAATTGGCAACAAATTGTGGTCATTAACTGGAAATCAAAGCTAACAAGCAATCGAGTTGGCACGACTGTGAAACACTCTGTCTCTTAATTGCACACGCAGGCACTAAGCAGTTGTGCGTGCAGCCAACACTCGTCAGATGGCGCCAGCTGCAAGCAGTGCACTTGAGAAAGTAGTTCATTAAAGCCCCTGGCTTTTTGATGCGATTAAATATAAACTTTAATTGTGGAAGCCTAAAAGTAAGTTTTTGTACCATATGTATTATTCACACAATACCTGTCAAGAGATAGCTGTAAATATGCGTAGTTACTGATGCTAATACTCTATTTCAATAGCCACAGGGTATAATAACGCCAGAGCTGCGTGAGCGTGTAAAAGAGGAATGCGAAGAGGCAGCGCAATAAAAGCAGCAGAGGAAAGTGTGCGACAAGACAAACATCTCAATTATAAATGCCATCTCTCCAGCACAGCAGCAGCTCAGACAAATCGACAGCTCTCATTTATTATTATTTTGTTGGTAGAAATGTAAACAAATAGGAAGAATGTGTTTTGCTAAGCGTGCAGCCAAGATAAATAACTGCTCCACATTTGTTCACGCAAACAACAGCCGAGGTGAAAGGTAAAGAAAACAGCTGAAATTCATTGATAGACTCCATTGAGATATTATTATTAGCTGTGGTTTCGTGGAGTTTGTAAAGAGAGCGAGAGGGGGAGATAACCGAAGCAACTGGCAACTGGTTCTGGGATTTAGCGGAATTCGGTTTGCCGAATTCGAAGTGAGCAAAAAAAAAAAGAAACAACAAAATAAACACACACATTTGCCGTTTCATTTGGCGTCACGTAAGAGAGAGTCGAGAGCCAAAAACCAACTGATATTGGCCAAATCAGAGCATGGCCAATTGTTTTGTTAAATGTTATGCAATGCCAAAATGTTGTTTGTAGTTCCTTTTGTTGCTTTTACTTTTCGGCGTCTCTTGTCTGTCTGTCTGTCTGTCTGCCTGCCTGCATCTTTCACCCCCTTCTCCCCAGCCATCGATGTGGCAGCTGATGAACGAGATCTCGAACTCAATTGGCGTTTCCTTACCGTCGTTGTCGGTTCACTGAAGTGCGCCAGAAACTGCGTCTGCTGATGTGGCACATTGACGCGCTGCGTCTGCGGTTGGAAGCCATTCAAACTGTTCCCTAGGCTGCCACTGCTGCCGCCATTGCGTATCGCCTTGGAGCGTGTAAATCCATTCGATGGCGTGGCGGACGTTGCGCCACCTCCTCCGCCACTGACGGGCACACCGAAGGGGCGTGGCGAGATATCGTAATACTCCGACTGTCGATTCGGTTTCTGTGGGAAGCAAAAAGAAGAGCGGCGAGTTAATTCACTTCGTTATAGGGATTAAGAGTGTGTAATCAGGTTAAGAAGATAAATGAGTGAGAATTAAAAACGTTAAAACCTAAACTGACAACGGTTAACACATTAATTAATGCACAACTTGAGCTGGCAACAGACTGAGCGGGAATTAAATTTAAGTCGCCAAAGGTTTAAATGAGCATCAGCCATCAAATACATTAAACTTTTAATCTGTACATTTTTAAGCAGGTAAGCAGTGCAGATGCCAAGGAGTAACAAGCAGTGCGCAGAATGGGATTGCTTCAAGCAGTAGAGAAGCAGTGTTTCAGCTGCGTGAGAAATGCCAAGGGATATTGTTGTCATAAGCCGAGCTCAGCCCCAATTGCAACATATGCGCATAAGTTGACATCGAAACGCTTAAGATCATTGTGAAGTGCACGCATGGGGTAATGGGCGCACTCATGTGCACACCTGACTACCTGTCTGCGATATACTGGCTGAATGGCGGTCCTTACTCAGCGCAGACAGCGAGGGGACCTTCGTTAAGTCCACGTGTTGAGGGCAATGCCAAAGCGCTTTGAGATTCCAGCTAAAGAAACTCCAAACTTGATTGCATACGGATTGATTTGAAATCGAAATCGAAATTGAAAGCAGCAACAACAGCATCGAGGCAAGAAATCAAACAATAGAAATCTATCAAAAGTGTTTGATTGAAGTGTATCAAGGTCGAAATTCGACTGGCCGCTAATTACAGAAATCGCTGTCAGTTGCCCGTTGCCAGTTTCGCCTCAAATGTTGAGTACTCGTTGTTGTGTTATTATGCATTATTATGGCTGTTGTTGTCTGTTTATTTCTCAGTTTATTTATTGCCTTTTTTTGAAAGTGCTTCTAATGTTGGGTGTCTGAATGGGGGGGAGGGAGGAGGGAATGGGGCTGAATAGGAATGCAGTTGGCTGTGCTGCTGGTTGGCTGTGCTCTGGTTAACAAATTGCATACAAAACGCAAGTTTTGTTGCTAAAAGGCGCATTTCAATTGCACTTCATGTTTTCCGCTTCTTGACGTCGCGTCGTCGTTAACGCATCACAGAATACCCCACAGCCACGCCCCCTCGCCTCTTGCGAGCAACATAATTTGTGCCGAGATCTTCTGCATTTCTCTGGCAAGTCGAGTGAAATGGGAGTCTTAGTCTGATTAACCGTCATTAATTGGCAGCCAAACAATGCCAAACCGTTTACTCGTACTTACACCAACTGAATTCCCACCGATTTCACTGTCATCAACTCATACTGTTCGAGTGGGTGCAATTCATCCAGCTTTGATGATGAGCATACTCGTGAATACGGCGAGCAGTAGGCTCGCAATGGCCAATGAGAAGTAGAAAGTGCTGGCCAGCCATTTAAACGGCTCTTGGGTCGTTTGTCAATATGGAAGCATAACAAAACTATGAAAAAGCTGCTCACGTACTAAGCGATGACTTTCTGACTTTCGACAGAGCCGGACAGAGACGGACAATGCCCTATTGACTTTCACTCCAAGAAAAGGCCATCAAAATGTAATCACTTTTCCATAACAACTGCCACTGAGAACTGCCCTCCACAAGGCTAATAAACAAACAGTCAAGATTGATTACCATTGCCCAAATAAACAATTTACGATAGAGTTGCCAAAAACATTTCGATCAAACATTATGAAATCTTAGATTTATATTTTAAAAATTATTTTCTATTTACCTCCACTTTGCGTTACTTTTAATATAAAATCATATTTTTAGGAAGAGAAAGATCCTACTGTAAAAAGTATCCATACCAAGTTTCATAAAGTTTTGTATTTTTTTTTTGTTGATATATATTTTCTCTCTATTTACAATCTGTCTTGTAACAGTAAGTAAAATTTATAAAGAACAATACTACCATATCAATTATACAACTTAGACTTTTCTGTTTATTGGGCTTTTTAATCGGGGAGATCGAGAATCTTATCAGTCTTCTAATTGTCTGCCTATTGCCTAATAGACTTATGGCTAAATTATGGCCCTGATTGTAAAGTCTATTATTATCTATTAATTCATACTAATTTTCTTTATTTCTTCTTTTCTGTATGGAATATTTAAATCTGATTGATATGGAATTAGCAGCTGAAGAATTTATTTTTCTACTTTTTGCAATTTACTACAATTGATGAAGTTGAAGTTCACACAACAATCTAAACTATAGATCTTTAACAGTTTTTAATCATCAATTTTATCGGTCATTGATTTATTTGCTGATAAGCAATCAGATAAAAGTACTTTGATTCTTCGCTTGACCGCATGAACAAAGCAATTCCATTAGGCAAATCAGGCACAATGCAAATGAAGCCGCTAATCCAGCTTCGGCTCAAAGTGCAGCAAAGTCTCGAGTCGCAGTCTGAAGTGGAGCTGACAACAATCAACAATGGTGTCCAGAGGAGACGAGGCAAGACCTCTGGCTGTGCGCTGACAAACTTCAGGCCACTGTTGCAAGTTCCCTTTTCAGCTGCTTCTTCAACTCGCCTCCTCCGCATCGAGAGGCGCTGACATGGTATTTCAATTAAGGGCAAAATGGGAGCCGCAGCTAAGTGCGTGCTCATGTACGCAAACAGCTAGTAAATAATATGATTAAACACTTTTTTTTCTGGCATTTTCAATTAGAAACACGTTTCTCGAATGCACTCAAAAGCAGCAGAGGGGCAGCTGGGCGAGGGGAGGCGTGGCATGTTTAAGAAATATAAATGAAATTGTTGATTTGTTGAAATGCAGAAGGCACTTTTGGCTGTGGCTTTTGTCTGCCGCCTTTTGTTTGGCTTGACCGAAGTGAAAGTAAATGTATTCGAAGTGCGAGCTGTGAGTGCTGTGAATACACCCACCCAATGCCCATTTCATTCACTCCGAGTCTAGTGCAGTAAATCGATTGGCGTGCAACATTGCTGCTGACCAACTGCGACGCCAAGGAAGCCGCCAGTTGCCAGTCGAATGTTGCACGTTGCACGCAGCACGCAGCGAGTGATGGGAGGGGTTAGTCGTGAATATCTGAATCTGCTTCCCGTTACGCTCTATAACACTTTTCGTGAGCGTGTGCTTCCTATTAATTATCGACGTGCCACAGACCCATTTATTGGGCAACACTTGAAGCAGGAAGCACAGAGTGGAAGGTATCGAAGAGAGTGATGGGAAAATGTGTGCGTGAAATGGGATCGTGTCACGCGGCCATCGCTATGATCGCCGACAGCTCGCATTCCACTTTGGCCAGTTTTGCAACTTGGCTTAATCAAATTTCGTATGTGGCATGTGGCAACTTGTTATTTATGAATTTGATTTGATTTGATTTCGTTTTTTCTATTTTATTTTTCTGCTCGTCGATTCGCCCGACTTGAACACGGAATGGGGCTAAGACTGAGGCGCAGACTAAGCCTGCAACTCAGACAGACAGGCAACAAGTTACTTAATTGCCTGGAGCCACGAGTGGCAGGCAGCTTGGCCAGCATGCAGCCTTAGCCAATTGCCAACATGGAAGTGGCCGCAGTTCGAATGTAAATTGGCAAGCTGAAAACAGAGTTAATTGACTTACTGGAAACTGTGAACTGGCCCCAAATGGTGATCCATATGCCGAGTTGCCTCCAATGGGAGTTTGCTTATTACTGCCGCTGCTGCCGCCGCCGCCATTCTCGCTGGCTATGAAGAGGAGCTGCTCCTGGTAGGAGCCGGGCGAGGGTGCCGGCGAGAAGCCGCTGTTGCCGCTGCGATAGCCATTGAGCGATGGCTGTAGCTGCTGCTGTTGGCGCGGAAATGTGCCGGCCGATGGCACAAATCGATTTTGTGAGGGAAAATAATAGCCAGACGCATCTGAAAGCGAACAAAAAGAAGGTCAACAATTAGTTAAGGGTAAACTGCTTGGCAGCCATCAACGACCGCTGACGGCAAGCGTTAGCCATGAAAAACGCTCAACTTCCAACTCCAACTCATGGTGCATAATTGTCAATTAATTGTAATAAATAAACATAAATAAATAAAGCCGCACTGCTCCGGGGCAATACATTTGTCACGGCCCCAGGCAAATATCATTTCGCACATTCACTTATTCCCCCAATTCACATGTTCGCATGCTGCTTGTCTCATTATTTGCACTGCTTTGACCTCTTTTGCACACTCTCGGAGACTGAATGCTATGAAACTGCTGTTGGCAGATGTCCTAGGTAAACCTAATAAACTGCTTTACGTAGTGCAAATGAAAATAAGTTATTGCTAATTAAAATCAAGTTTACATTTAATAAAGCTGCTTTTAATAGTGACACAACATTTCCCTTATCGAGTTTACACTTTTACAATGTAAGTTGCCCCATTTCACTTACAATGAGCAAGCAGTTATTAATATCATTTTGCGCTTGGAATTGGCCCCGTTGTGTTGCCTTTTTGGCAACTGCCAAAGAGTTACTTATGTAAATGAAAATGGAGTAGAGCAAGCTCATTTTTTACATAAGTTTATTGTAAACATAGTACACACATGGTGGCTGAGCGTGGGCACGGACACACGAGCACCCAACGCTGACAGCACACAACATAGAGCAAATGGCAACTTCAACGGCAACCACAAATCGCTTCCAGCTGCAATCTCGCATGCGTCACACTTTTTTCAGCTCTTTGACCCACAATGTCTCGGCATGCACCACGCAAAAGCAAAAGCAAAAACAAAACCAAAAATAAGAAACACAAGTAATAACGTGTCCGCTAATTGAAAATTGAAATATCATACTGGCGCAATATTTCAAACGAAAATGCACAGCGTTGAAAATTTTATCAGTCGAATTTATGCAGTCGGCAAACGAGAGAGGCGACGCCTACGTGGAGGACGCGGCTGCAGCGACGCCGACTGCGGCGCCCCAAAGCTAACAATTCTCAAGCCGAGTTTCACACCTTGTTTTCGACACATGTTTGCGGGGAGGCGAAGAGCTTGGGATATGTGTTGAGTGTTGTCGAAATTGCAAAGGCGATAAGTTAGTTTTGATTAATTGATGAAATGGCGTGTCAGAATATATTACAAATACTTTGCGTACATTTATTTTATTATGCCAAGGTGAAGCCCAGAACATTGAACTGCTTTGCGCTCAACTGCTTACGGCTATCAACTGCTTGTCCGAACAATAAAAAGAACAAGAATGCGAACGAGAACAGCCTGTTGCTTGTTAGCCAAGCAGCAAGTGGTTTCCGTGGTGGTTTCGCGCGTTGAGTTGCCGCTTGATCGCTACGCAAATAACCTGGGTTCAATTCCCGTTCGAGAGAATATTTGCTTTTCTGATGTGTGTGGTAATTTTAATTATACGATTTTATGAGCGCGCGCAATATTCGCCTTCTGCGCTTGGGCAAGAGTTGCTTGGTATTTGCCAGCCGGTTAACTCTAATCCGCACGAAGGTAGATCAAATCGTTCGGTCTCCATTGCCGTTGACACTGCACTATCGTTCCATTTCTTAGTGAGCATTGCAGTTCGGACGTGACTGAATACACTTTTCTAATTTATTTTTTACTATTTTTCAATCTATTATGATTCATTTGTGTGCATATATTATGGCCATTTGTAATTGATATTCCCCACGCACACGACCCAAAAATGAAAAACCAATCGAAACGTGAGTATTGCGACACACTTAGATGTTTTCGCCTATTTCGCGACTCGCGACTGTTTCTGGGCAGAACAACAACCTTCAGCCTACGGTCGCATAACAAGATTCATGTAAACATAGATCGCTTTGGAATTTATGGTAATGCAAACGAATGAATTTAAAATGAGCTGTCATTCGGATATTTCCCTAAGTTTACATTGAAATAATCCCTTGAATTCGCGTCTTTGTTCCTATTATCAATGACTTGTTGACACACTCGTAATATTTAAATTTCAATGCTAGTTTCAACTTAAGGCAACAGTCAGCTGAAACCTTCCGCAGCGCCTGCAAACGGGCACAATGCCTTCGATATTGTTTCAACTTTGCCGCACAGCCTTTGGTCAAGTGGCTCCCAAACTGTCTGCTTGCCATTGCAGCATTCAGCATTCAGCGTTTGGCATTTGGCCCAAAGCAACCCAAAGACAGCCAAAACAATGAAGTAGTTTCGAACCATTTTCAGTTTTTCGCATGTCGAATGTCCATTGTGGCCATGCTGACTTCGACAGCGGCGCCAGTCTGCACAGTGGTTACAAACTTAACCGAACTATGTACATAGATTTGTAAAGTAATATAAACTTTTGTTGTTCTCATTGATTGCCCCTCCCACGCTGACAGTTTGACATTTACAGTTTGGCAGCAATACTATCAAACTGTAAGTAAGCTGCTGCTGTCTGTTATTGACACTCTCTCACTCTGACAGTCCCTGTCTTCTGCTATCTTTGTCTCTTGAGGCTAATTACATAATTATTGTAATATTGTGCGATTAATTGCATCTTGATTTATTCGCATTCGTTTTGAATGTTTCTGCAACAAGTTGCAAAATAAAAGCATGAAATCTATCAGCGCCAGCGTTTTCTTTGCATTCGTTTTTGTTTGTGCGAAATGTCAAGACGCCATACCAAAAAGTCATTCACAAGTGCAATAACAACAGCAGGCAGAAGCAGCCGCAGCAGCAGCAGAAGAAGAAGAAGCTGCAGTAGCCCCAAGCAAACTAAAGAAGAAAAAGAAGCACCAGTCTCAGCCCCAGCGACGAAACAAGTTGAACTTTAAGTTTGCTTAACTATAGTATAATCAAGTTTCAGCTGCTTGCGCACTGCTTGCAGTTGCTGCTTCTTCGCTTTGATTGAAGGTCGTGCGAGCGAGCTAGCCAGTTATTGTTGTTTTTGCTGCAGTTGCTGCGGTTCTCACCGTACAGTTTTACAGCCACTGGGCGTAATCTGCTATTTGTCCGCCAGCTTGACTGACAGATGCTCCACTTTGCTTGGACACACTCTATCATGTTTTATAATGCACTTTAATATTCATAATATTTGTACAATAATTTGCCAGTAATATTACTGGCCAATAAAAATATTAACATTTTATAACGATTTTATTAGCTGTTCGACAGGCAATTTGGTCGAATTATGGCTTAGCTATTTGTACACAAATTCAACACATTCCAGTAAGCTGGATTGCAGTACATTAAGCTGATGTATAAATGATGGGATAAAATAACGTTTGAATAGAATACTTCTTTTGGGCAACTTTTCGGTTTCAAAATAGTTTAGACATTTGTTAGTACATAATATATTAACATGACGTCATCTCTATTGCCAAATAATATGCTTAGCAACCATAAATACATTAAGAAACATTAGGTGTTAAACGGAATGTTTATGGTCTGCCAATATGTTTAGTTCTCTATCTGAGACCCAAAAAAATCCCCAGTCGTTAAGTGGTGTAGATATTCTGACAGTTTCAATAGAATCTAGCAGCAATCAACTCATGATTTATGCGACGCCAATAATGTTTAAGATTGAAAGAACTTTTCTTTTTTAAGCCCATAAAGATTCAGTTAATCAAAACAAGATAAGACTCTACAAAGTTTTCAATCATATACAATATAGATTCTGTGCGTGTCAAAAATAATAGCTAAAAATGAAATTGAGGCTGAGCGTATATGCTGTAATCAGTATGTGATCATAGATCTTATGGCCTGGCACCTGTCTGACATCATGGCACTCCCAGCTAATGGTAAGTCGCTTGGTCAAAATGTAGATGGATAATTTCGTTTAATTTACTCGCTTTTAATGGACCTACTCAACGAGGTGACAGAATCCACAATAACAAAATAACCATAAAAATCAACAAAAGAGAGAACAATAAAAGACACAGAGAGTTGCGATCGTTATGATAGCGGAGGCAAGACAAAGTTGAGAAATCAGCTCAAAGAAGTGGACAACGAGCTGTAGCTGTGGCAGCTGCTAATTAGAAAATAATCATGCGCCGCTGAAGGTCAATGCCAAGAGCAGGCAGAAGAATGTTGTTGTAGATGGGGAACAAGAGAAAGGTGAGTCAGCTGTTTTAGTCGAGTTTCTATGAGCTGTGAGCTGCGAGTTGATCGCTGTCACCCACGGAAGTTGCGCTAATGTAAGACAATCTGTTGAGGATGACAAATGTCATCAGCAGCTGCCCACGCTGTCTGTCGATCAGTCTGTCTGGTATCAAGTTTGTCACCTAAGTCTTTCGTTTTTCTACTGTAGAATTTCGAGGTGCGCTGCTTGCATCACGCAGCTTTTGCTTTTGCGCCACTCGCAACAAATTCCAACTGCCTCGTTTTTGCTTTTCGCTTTTGTTGTTTGTTATTTTTCACTGTGCTATAATTATATTTACTAATACACGCTGTGCTGTTGCTGCTGCTGCTTCTTGTTGTTGCCCCTCGTTGTTTGTTAATCACATATCACACACGAGTAGTATGCAAACTTGTTACACAAAGACCAAAGCAAAGCAGAGCAGCGCAGCGCAGTGTAAAAAGCAAAGCAAAGCGCAAGCAGCAGCAAAACAAAAAACCAAAAACAAAAGCGAAACCACAACAAACAACAACAGACAGCAGCAACAATGGCTGAAAGTGTTGCATGCCAAATCGCCAGCTGTTTTGGCCATTGTTTGGCTTGTACAAACACTCGACTGGAGTCAGGGAGTTGGGGAATCAGGGAGTCAGGGAAGCAGGTAGTCAGGGAGGGTGTCAGCCACTTGTCCGCACACACATATAGATAAACGTGGTGTGCGCAGATTTCTGGGGCTGATATCAATGCATTTCAAGAATAATTTATGTTAATGCGGCCATAGCTTTAGCATTACATTTTATAAACAAGTTAATGCAAGTTAAATAACGGGCTCGACTAGCAGACACCTTAAAACGTGTGCAACATTAAATTACAGCTGATTTTATTTAATGTTGCATATTTATTTTGTATAAGAATATTATTTCCATGCACATGTAATTTTGAATACTATTTTAAGTATGCAAGATAAATGCGAAAAATAAACAAATACCAAAGCAATGTATTTGACATTTAACAGCAATCAAAAAAGTAATTTTGTTTTCTTTCTATTAAAAATGTATTACCTATAACAAAAAAAAAATGTATTTGTTTTTAATATATCTATTGTTATTAAAAAATTGAAACATCTGCTCAAACAACATGAAGATAATTTGTTAGTCTTTGTAGAGACAATTTTCGAGTGTAGAATGTTACGCTATATTTTAAAATTTGGACACTGTAAATGCTTTATAAATTGCAAAAGCGCAGATGCCATTTAGATAAAAAAAGGCAACAAAAGAAGTTGATGGTAAGCCAAGACTAGGCAAAGTGGCAAAGCAGCTGACTTGGGCGCACTTGTAAATCAAAGTTTAAACAGCACTTTGGCTGCAACAGTTGCAACAAGGCTGCAACGGCAGACTTCAGACTGCCACCCACCCAAATGAGCAACAGTCGCAACAGCAACGACTCTCTGCAGTTGACCAGAATGTGTTCACTTGTTCAGTTGACTGAACGAGTCGAGTTGCGCCTCAGCCACATCACAAATGGAAACAAGTTGGCAGAGACTAAGAAAAGGCCAAGCAAATGGTCTTTTGAACCAGTTTAAAATATGATTAGACAATGTTAATGTTTCTATGCATAATAACTCGCGATTTTCAGTTCGATTTAGCAAACAATTTCCGCAGATTGTCGAGGCAGATGGAGAGTTCGAATGCGAATGCGAGTTGTATCCGGCTTATGCTCATAGCACTGTGCTGTGTTTTTGTTGGCCATAATCAATCATTTTGTCAGGGACAAAGCAGCAGCAATTGAAACCTGGAAGTGGAACGCGGTTGGGCCAACACCCGCACAACAAAACACAGCCACAGCAAAAGCAACATTCTAAAAAACTGCAATCCAAGAGCGCGCCCCAAAGAACCTGTTTATCGGTATGAGTGCGAGTAATGAGCATGAGTCGTGGCTTGAATTGTCTGGGCTTAACTTGGCCAATTAAATTGCCTTAATTGTGCTGAAGTCGTCAATTACATACATGCCAGAGCAGACACTTGACTCTCCGACACACTCTTGGGTGTGTTTGCCCAGTTGAATGGCACATTTCTGTCAAATGCTTTCAACGGCATTTTCTCGACCACATTCCAGGGCCAACTCGTCAAATGGTTTCCGCAACTGTCGGACAGTCACAGTGGGGCAACCAACTGCACAAAGCTCTCTGGGAAAAACTCGCATTTACAAACGCGTCCGAAATGCAGAAGCAACAAATAAATTGAAATCATTTTCAGTTGGCTGTTCGCTGTTGGCCGTGGAAAGCGCATAAATTTGTAAATCATTTAAGCTTAAATACATAAGCAACAACAACTAAAACAACAACTGAAGAGCGCCGACTGCTGGGCGTGTCAATAGATGCGTCGCCCAGGGAGGCAGAGAGACTCAACCTGACGTAACGTTCACTCTGAGGGTCAGTTGGGGCTCGAAGAAAAGAAAGGCTGGCCCGAAACGAAAGTGAAATTTTCTTGCCTCCGAGCTTCGTAATCGGAGCTGCCCCCGTTTGTGGGCCAGTCCAAATTATAGCCCATCGATGGTTGGGGGCCAGTTGGGGTCTTGAGCGAAGCCCAAGCAGAGCGAACGAGGCTAATGCACAAATTGATTTCACGCACAGCTTCAAAATGGGGAAATCAAAGATCTAATTTCAGATTGTACACTAATTTGTTTACATCTTAATTAGACGCGATGCTGTGAAGGGCTGTCGTCAATGGTGAAGCTTTAACAGAGACTTAACAGTGCTATATATGAAAAATATTCATGCTGTTATTAACAGCGCTGTCAATGAAAGTAATTCAGACAACATTCTATCGCAGCTGCTGCAACTTAACATTAACAATTAAGGCAATATTTCGGCATACTTAATTCTGAATCCCAGCTTTAACATGATATGTACTTAATAGCACACTAAAAGAGCTCTTCAAAAACACTGTTAAAATTTCCAAATAGCCGTACAACATTCACTCTCAGCAAAATTAGTTATGCTTTCAATGAGTCTTTCGCTGCAGTGCAATAAACTTTTAAGAGTGTTGCGCTGTAATTGCTCTGCAATACAACTTGAACTCGAGGAATCCGAGACTTCAGATTCAGATTGGCAAGTTTGCTCGCTTGCAAATGGCAAACGTACAAACGTACAAATGGAAAACTTCTTGGCTGGTTGGGAAATTCTTTTAGCCGGTTTTCGATTACCACTCCCGCAGCAATGCCCAAAAACTGGTTCACTCCAAGCTCCAGCCAAGCGCGTGCGGGTGGCAATGTCCGCTGTAGTCTGTGGTTTAACCTCCTCACCCTCCCTGGTCCCCCAACTGGACTCACGACTTTGTCGCTGACTTTGTTGCTTTGGCTGTCCCCCCAAAGGCAGGTCGAGCTCGGTTCCCGTGCCCATTACCAATCCCTTTCCCTTGGCGGCTTCGGCTCGTGCGGGGTCAGAGCAGCAGTCACGGGTCGGGTGAAAGGTGGGCAATCATTGGGCAAAGTTGGTACTGCAGTTAGCCATCATCATCGTCTAAATTCTATCAATTATTTGATGTTTGATTTGCACTCTACACTCCCACTAGCCATCCTCCTACTCTTTGTTTGCTGGCCAAGTTAGCGTCGTCTTCAGTCGTTTCGAGGTGCGATTTCGCTTTGTTTATGTTTTGTTAGTTTCATTGGTTTTATGTAATAGGCAAAGCGTGCCTCTTTACTCCACACTCCACACTCCACTACTCTGTGCTCTAATAAAGGCAAAGCAAACAACATGAAAAGTTATATTGCAAATATTATAAATAAATTACGAGTACGAACGCAAATGCAAACGAGTTTTTCACATTGCAAAAAAACACAAACAAAACAAAAACAAACAAGTAAGAAAAAATTAAACACTGGCGACTTCAACTCGAACTGGAAGCTGGAAACTGAAACTGAACAGAAACAGAAACTGACAAAGTTGTTGCTCTTGTTGTCGCTGTGGCTGCTTGCTGTTGGTATTGCGGGGAACTGGGCTTGGCCACAACATGTGGCAATAAATTGTGGCCAATAATAGAGCAAATCGCTAGAAAAGCACAAGACAAACCCCACATTGACAGACAATCATAACATCTGAGCAGTCTACAACTCGCATTCTCGAGTACGTGCAGAATGAATCACAACCATAAAGTTAAATTTATTATTTAACTAGAACCATACATATCCATACTAACTAATCGAGCAGCTACGAGCTGCAATATTCTGACTAGACAATGAATTTGTAAGAATAGAGAGTGGACACTCCATCAGCTTATGAAACTGTCAGATTGAGATTCCATCATTTCTTGCCAATACAATTGAATCATATTTTCATGTCTAACAATCCGTCTGCTTGGTGCTAACAGCTCTCTTAGTGACTATAAAAACTAGAGCTATTAATCTTGATGACAACGTTCTTTCAAAACCTAAACTAAATTAAGGTTGTATATAAAAACTTGTCACGGTTTATATGTACCATAAATTGAATATAATATTTAATAAAATAAAATAATTAAACTGTGTCCTTGTGGTTTAATGGAATACAAGGATCTAACAAATATAGAAACATTAAAGGACAGAAGGCAACATATTGGTCTATATACAATGGCTGTGTGAGAACTTGAGAATACCCAAACTTGGCTCACTCGCTACTCATTAAGATCTTAAAACGAATACAGAAATAGTTCATGACTGTGGGATAGACCACTGCCAGATAGGAATCACAGCTGAACATTGACCCAGCTCTCCAGCAATCCCCAATCATCCGAGCAGACTACAAATAATCCAATCATTTGCAGCTGCTCCAATTCAAAAGCCTCAATTAAGCATTCAGGTAACGCACAAGCTGAGCTCATTAGAAACATGGCAACATTGCTGGGAGAATCCAAACGATCGATGAGAGTGGGAGAGGAAGGGCGAGAGTGTGGAACACTCAGGGCTGTTGTAGAGGGCTCTGCGAGTGTGAAAAACTGTTAATCGCCAAACACTTTTTGTGGCATTTTCTATTTACCCACAGTCAGAGGCAAGAGTTAAAAGGCTTTGTAAACCTTTCTAAACCAGGTCTTGGAAATCGTGGCCCAAAGCGTTGATTGAACTGGCAACTCTCTGAGTGTGTGCGAGGGGAGATTGTTGAGTGAATGGTCGGTCTGCCTGGCTGGGATTACGACTGCTCCACGTCCACAGCCAAGTCGCACTCATCACCATCACCATCATCATCATCATCTGCCAAGACGTCGTCTTCGTCTTCGTGCTGGCATTGTTCGCATTAGTGTTGCATATTAAGTAATAGAACTGTTTTGTGTCTGGGCCGTACTTCAAATGGCGTAACTCTAGTACTTATGCCACTATTTGGATGCAGCAGTTGCAGTTGCTGTTTACAGTTAGTGTTGGTGTTGGTGTTGGCGGTGTCGCTGTCGCGTTGCCGTTAGCTGTCGCAATACGAATGCCAAGTGCCAAGAAATGCGCATGGCATGCCACAAATGGCAAAGGAATCACGCTCCAAATTGTGCAACAGCCCTTGCAAAAGCAAGTGCATATTTTGTGCTTAAATAGAGCTAGTTAGTTGCAATCAATTAAAAAGTTTTCTTATATCTAGAATAAATTGATAATAAATTATTTTGTAACAGTTTGAGAAGCATTGTAGTTTAAGCTTCACTAGCTGTGCGGAAAGGCCAGCAAGCAGTGCAAAGCAGTCCAAACTGCAAGGAATGCACCACAACGACCTCAATTCACAAACTTTGTAATTATTATAATGTATTCGAACAAAAAAACACTAGAAAATATTGAACTACAGTCGACGAATTGCGCGCGTTTCCCTTTTCGTAAGGTTAGCGTTGCGAAACTTGCATGCGAAATGTGGTTTTCCTTGAGATTACAGTTAAACAAGCAGTTTAACAAGAAAACATACACACACACACTCTTGTGAGAAACTCCCTGCGCCTTTGGGAGCTCTTAGGCTGTCCATTGACGTCGTCGTTGTTGTTGTTGTTATTAAGGCAGAAGCGCATTCAATTTAAACAGGAAATGATGCCCAAAAGCAGCAGCAACAACAAATGGATGCTTGAGTGGCGATTTGGCATGACCAGTTTTCCCCAGTAGATGCGATAGTCGCTTAACGAGCGGCAACCATAAAATATGCCCTTTGTGATCGCCAGCATTTTTAATAAAAATGTCAAGACGCAGGCAGACACACTGGGCTGACAAAGAAGAAGTGTATATAGAAAGAAGTAGCTACTCCTTTCAGACTTGCGACGACAATGAATTGCAATTTGCGCACTCTGCTCTGGTCCTTGACTTGTGCATCCAATTGATTCGGTTTTATGCATGCAATGCAGTCGTAGCCGAAGTCGCATTCGAAGATCGCTGCGGAGGCGTTGAAGGAGACACTCAAAGAGCGCCGTCAACACTTTGATTGATGGCGGCTGAAAAACAGGCTAAACCAATCTGCGGTGCTGTGCTTGCTGTGTGTCTCTTAGCCAAGTTTGTTTGTTCACAAAACACTTCAGGCTGCATGACAGTCAGTGGGGCATTGAACTCCTTCAGTGAGCTGTTAGCTACCTCACCGACGAAGCCAATTTCATCCACTTTGTGCGCTGGTTCAAAGTGCCAAACCACTTAGGGCCGCATCATTATCAACCGAACCGACTATGGCTTCGATGGCGAATAGCTCACGCATCAATGCTGGCTGCCACGCCCATTTCTAAGTGGTCAACACACCCACCCACTAAGCAATGCCCCCAAGCGATGGATGGACACACGAGTATGCAAATGTGCTAGAAACGTAACCAGCCATAAGAATCATGGTTAGATCGAGCAACACAAAACCTTGTTCTTCACACAATAAATCACCATCACCATCACCATCGACAACAACAAACTTCAAACCGAGAGAGAGAGACACAGTGATATAGGCAACAACAATAACGTCTGTAATTACAACAACAATCAGTTGAATGGCCAACGAGACTAAGCCAAGACTGTTGACCATTTTTAAGCACTAGCAAATCTATTTTACGGTTTGCCTTTTGCCTTTTGTGATTGTTAATTCTGCTATACGAAAATTATGCGGAAAATTACAATGCACAGAAATTGGAAAGATTTAATCTGTGAATTATTGTAAATTATCATAAACTTTTAAGACTTTTTGCTTGGCTTTTTGTATGTAGGCGACGTTGGTTACGTAAACGTAAGCCCGAGTCGGTGAAAGAAGTCACAATGTTGATCTTTGGATCATACTCAAGTCAAACACAAGTTGAGTAATCGAATCGAAAGAAAAATACGCGAAATCTGGAAGTCTGAATGGAACTCCAAAGTATTTGTGAAGAGGTTTCACAGCCAGAATATTCTTAAACTAGAGTGTCTGATTGTTGTGGAGTCACTCGAGGCGTGAATGAAGTGTGAATCAACTTGAGCGAATTTAACAAAATTCCCCCAATTTGTGCTGCGTGTCTCGAAAACGAGATCCGGTTTTATGCATTTACATCTGTATTAATCATTGACCAGTTTTTCAATAAGAAATGTTAAATACTTTCGGAGAATGTTCCACAGCTTCTATTTCTTCAGAAATTTATAATTGTACAAAATTCTTTGACATGCTCGACTTATAATTTCAGAATTACAAATATTCCAATGAAAAAACAAATAAGAAAGCTACAGTCGGGAGCAGTCAACAGTGAGATACCCGATACTCAGAGAGAGAATGCAAATCACCTATGCATATGAAATTTAAAAATATATATATATTATTCTGTGATTCCAGCCTTAAAATTACTTAAAATTTTCTCGACTTGAGTGGGCATTCACGATTATTGTTATCAAATTTCTCCAGGTCTAATAATTTCTCAGAGGTACAGACGGACATGGCGTACATCGGCACGGCTGTTGACACGGATAAAGAATACAAGTATATATGTACTTCATTAAAATGCAATGCATGTAATATTTGTATTTTATCTAGAAACGCGTGTAATTGTGTGTAAGGGTTGATTATATTAAAGCACAACTTTAACAAAATACAAAATGTTTATGCATTCAAGGAAATTTCCCTCACCTATATAGATTCAGTGTCAATGGGGATCATCTAAAGTTTGCTTGGATTGCGCAACAGTGGCGGCTGCAATTTAACGGCAGCTACAAGTGCCAACTGGGCGTTATAGAAAAGAAACGCGAAAACGCGAATAAAAAACTGCAAGCCGCACGCAAATTTGCCTTGAAATTGGTTGAAAAACTTTGCAACGGGGCGTTGTTGGCTTTTAATGTGTTTCAGGTATATAATTTTCGACGAAACAAAAAACGCATTAATGCTCAAAGACATCGCAGTAAGCGGGGGAAAAAAGTCAACTTTTATGTTGGCCGTTTACCTTTTGCCATTTGCACTTTGTAACAAAACGGAAACGCCGAGACGGCCAAAACAGTTTAAGAGTCATGAGGAGAAGCATGCGAAACAAAAAAAAAACCATATTCGAACCCAACTGGCATTTATGGGTCAAGGATTTTGCAGCTGTAATCAATTTGGCCACACTCCATTGACTCTGGCTGGGTAGGGCGCAAAGTTCAGCAAACTGCAGGGCCCTCCAGCTTGTTGTTGCTGCTATATGTCATTGCACACCTGGCCCGAGCCCCAACTCTTTTGTATTTTCAAAATATTTGTGCCTGTTATGTCACTTACATCGCAGCAACTTTGACTGCTGCTGCTCAGCTCATGCATCTATCCAAATACTCCACCACGGGGGTGCTCCATTCATTGGCTCGGCTCGGCTTGGCTCAATTGAAGCCAAGTCTTTTTCTTGGCCGTGAGTCACGTTTGGCGTTTGGGCATTTTGTGCAGTGGTCGCAACGCTTCAATGAATCACACATGCTTGTCGCTAAATATCATTTGAACTTTTATACCGCTTTTTACAGTTTTAATTGAACACATTTTAACTAAAATAAAAGGTTGCACAAAATGTATTCAGCAATAGAAGCTAATTTTCTTCTCGAGAAGCAGAACTTTGCCAATCGAATAAAATTGCGCTAAAAGTACTTATGAACTGAAACTCAATTATCGATCTATAGCAAATTGAATACTATTATTCGATAATAATAATAACAATCGAATTTATGTTTTAGATTTCTAAATTCAACTTTTCGATTCAAATGTAAAGAAAAGGAGTCTAAAAACATCAACAAGAATAATCACTTCCATAATAAATGAATTTCTAATATTATTATTTGGCTGCAAGCCACAAAGCTTGCATTAAAAAAATCGATGAATAAAAATATTCGATGTAACGATGTTGCTTTTTATTATTAGCGGAAAACTAAAAAATTTGCGAATGGCGTTTGTTTGGACAATTCGCGATTTACTTTCGCTCAATTGTTAATTTGGCAACCGCCCATGGGCTAGGGCCAATGGCTTAACACTTCCGTTTGAAGTCAACGCTTTCTTTTCCCAATTGTTTGCCTTTGCCTATGATTTATGGTCAGGCCATTTGTCAAACGAAATCATATTTTGCACCACGTTCTGCTTGGCAGAGTTTGCGTCAACGTCAACGTCGCCGTCGACGCCAACGTCACAGGAGGCCAAAGCCCGATTGGAAGCCATTAAATGAAGCCAAATGCGACACGAGTCAAGCCAACTGGACAGTGGCACAGTTGCAACTGGCAACAAGTTTTGAACGCGAAAGTGAAGCAAAATGCAAAAAAACGAAGGAAAATTCAAAGCAAAACACAAGAAACGCCAATTAAAAGGAAAAGCGAAAATATGTGTGGAAAATCGAGCAATGCACAGCAAGAGAAACGAGCGAAATAAATGCGTTCAATGCACCCAGGTGAGCTTGCTGCAAAAAGGCAGTGGTGGGCGTGGCGTTAGCTTATTGCCTAGATGTAGATAGAGGGAAAGAGGCAACAACGAAAGCGACTTCAACTGTCGATTGCCTGCCGACTGTCTGTCCACCCCTCTCTCTCTCTGTATCTCTTTCCCCATCATGACTCATGTTGCAAACGGGCAACAGACGAACGCTTTGCATACAGAAAACGTTAAAAGTATATACCTCAAAACTTGGTAACTAGCAACTACCAACTGGCAACTGGTAATTTCTGTAGTTGCGGAAGTCGTAGGTGCAACATACCAATAAGAAACTATTTACGTGCTACTCGGAAAACTTCAGAGGATTGTCAACTTCAAATGGAGTTATGCAACTCAGTATTGAATGAATAAATTAATTATAAAGTTTCTCTTCTAGATCTTCATCCAACAAATGCCGGAAGACTTTAAAGGATTGGTAGAAACTTTAAATTTTATTTGTTCAATAAATACATAACAGTTGTATGGAATGAAAGTACTTTATCCCAGGTCGTAGACCAACACCAAGTTTGTAGTTACTCCTTTGAATAGACCGTATGTCAATTAATGCTAATACATTTTTGCATTTCAGATCTTATGGTAATAGCTGCATCGGGAATGCAATTTGCAAGTTTATCAAGAGACATTTGATATATGTATGTACATAGTGGCGCCTATTTGCGTGGTATCGAATCACAGTCAACAGCCAGAAGAATGCAATGCTTGCAAATTAACATACAAAACTCATTTTATCAAAAATGGGGTCGCACAGCAGACGAAACACACCCTAAAAGCACCGAAAACAAATGTCCATATAAATATAATGGCATTTTTTAACGGTGCTTTTTGGGGCGCTACTTTTAAAGAAATATTTGAAAAAGCCAAACAAAAATGTCAACAACAACAATGCGGAGAGGAAAACGCGAGGCTTGACTCTGCACAGATCCGATAGTTGAGGTTGAATCACAAATTGGAGTTAAAATTGCAGCAACTGACATTTAAAGTTATTCATGCAAGAATTAGTTGAAGCTGAGAAGTGTCTCTTCAAAATATCAAGAAACTATTGGCGAAGGAAATTTACAAGGTAGCAAGTTGTACCCAAATTGGAGGGTATCAACTTTCTCAATGTAAATGTGTACTTTATTGAATTAAATAATAATATGGAAATTGTTATCGTATATACTTTCTATATACATGTAAGTCTTTTGTGTATGAAGGTTAATTGAAATCATTCTTTGATGATTTTAATTTGCTGTTGATCAATTGTCCATTGGAATTCGAAAAGCGTGTTCTGAATCCAATTGAGAAATACTTTTCGAAGGTATCCAAATGTTGCATTATCCACCAATCCTTTTCGAGTAGTATTAGTGTGTCTTATATTATTTACTTGTAGATGTCCATGTTAGATTCTTGTTTTGTTGATTTATGTTGAGAACAGCTGGTTAAGTTGTTTAAGTTTGAGCTGAGCTTACCTGAAATAAAAAAGGCGAAACGAGGCATTAAGAAACGGTTTAATTTTGGGTTTAAACAAAGCTCATAAACTAATGAAATGAAAAGTTAAATGGCTTTAATTAGTTTTTTGTGTGTGAAATTGAGCTCAAAACTACTACGAGTTCTTTGGGGCGTGGCACATGCGTATAACAATAAACAAAACAATGCAAGGTCGCTTCAAGCAAGAAACAAGAAAACGGAACAGATCAACTTGTTTTTGGAGAAAGAGCAGTTTCATGAGTATTACTGCCGGGCATTGTTATAAGCATGATTGTGGCTTAGATATGAACGGTTATACTAATAAGCTTTATAGTTGTTCTCATAGAGCGCTGGGGATTGAGTTCACAGTTCAGACGGTCAAGGTTAGTTCACGGCAGACAAATCATAGCAGATTAGAGCTAATCAACAGTAGATGGTACACATTGTTTTATGGGAATTCCCTGTGACTGTTTAGAGATTTGCGCAATAAAATTACATCATAAAGAAGATGAAGTAGTAGTGATAACAGTGTATAGACGACATGCCAAATAAAGGCGAAACCATCTCACAATCAAATGTATAGCCATTAGTAATCATTTTTTAGTTGCTGTTCCAATAACCTCCAACTGGCAGGCGCAAGCTAAAAATAGCAGCTACAAAAGTCGGCCCGTGCCAAGCGAAAACAAACACGCTTAAATAAATATATTAAAAGTGTCAAAAAAACGAAACAAGTTAATAAATAGCTCTCCGCCACGCCCGCAACAACAAGCTGAATATGATGTTGCAGGAATAATTCGTTGGCATGAGGCACTCCAGCGGCCGAGGAGCTGAGCTAAGCTCTGCCAGGGGAGATCTGCATAAAGTTGTTGTTGAATTGGGCTTGCCAACTAGACTCTACTCTGACCACGAGATATTCACTTTCGAAGTTGCAAGAGCAATTATTACCTCGCCTAGGATGACCAACACTTTTACTCTGCTATGAACAGGTAGGGTATCTGATGTTCGTTGAATCGAGTTCAGCTTGTGGTCTGCTCGTTGCTGCAATTCATTCAGCTAACTGACAACCTACGCGACCGAAATGTTGTACCCCAAGATCCCCAACAACAACGAGTCGGGCGCCTCAAATGCGTTTTCTGTTTTTGGTAATAAACGAAGCGTTAAACAAATTGCATTACAGCAACTACAACAATAACAACAACAATCATAACAGCCACAACATATGTCTAGATTTGTTGCTGTTACTGTTGCTGCCGCTACTATATGCAAAGCGTCATAAATGAGGGCGCTTGACGGCATCGCCGCCTTGGGCGTAATTACATCAACTACCAAAAATGGTCAAAAGAGCGAAAATTATTACAAGTGTTGTTGTTGCTGCTGCTGATGTTGTTGTGGCTGTAATAACGCTAAGAGTTTAAGGGAAATGCCAGACAAAATGAAATGCAAATGATTGCCAAAAATGTGGTTGAACAATTTCAAAATTATTTTTCATGCCTGGAAATTTTCAATCTTTTTTTGGTTGGTCTGTGCTCTTGGACAGGAAATTAAAAATTATACCAACGATATTAATCAGCTATGCAATTTTAATTGTTCGGCCATTTATAAATGACCGTAAACGAGTTCAGAGTTCCGTAAACGATAAGCAGACACTTTGTCTATGTAATTAACAAGAAATTGTAGCATGTTTTCCTTGAGGAATTTTAATATCGAAAGTTGTAGATATATGTGTGTTGTGCATTATTGAAACTTGGCTAAGATTACAAATGACGACTTGCTTAAATAATGTAGTCGCTAGATCTGCAACTTTTCTATGCGAAGTTCGTGGAACAAATTGAATACTTAATAAAATATCAGCATACGATGCCCATAAACTTGTTTATCCAGAAGAATTCAGTCACCTGCTATAGCGAGTTGAACTAAATACGAATCGGGCATTATTATTAATAGTTTGGTAGCGATTCAAAACTTAAAAATGCTAACATATGCAGCAACAAGAACATGGTCAAATAAAACAGTTGATTACTGCTAATCGAGACAAAGAATATAAATTTTCAATTTACTTTTTGTGTAATTGAAATAAAATTGGAATTTAATGATATTATTCAATTATACGATTTTGCACGATTATGTGCAGAATTTCTATACATCAATTTTATTAGTACTTTAAACCAGTGCCATTTTTAGTATAATATGCAAAAAGGCTGCAGATAAACATGAAAAACTAGTTTAATGCTGTAAATTATAGCGAAGCCAACACATAAATCAACTGGGCTGGGAAGCAAAATCCAAAAACAAAGTTGTAGTCGTAGTTTTAATCTAAGGCGAACTCGAAGTCGAAGTCAAGACAACAAAAGAGCAAAACCAACTGCATAGCAATCATAGGAAATAATAACAGAGCACACGAATCGAGATACGAATCGAATCGAATGTGGCTTAAAAAAGAAAATTGATTAATTTACGGCCAAGAATTAAAATCAACACACAAGCCGCCAATTGCTGTTGGAGAAGTAATTGTGCAGAAGGTTTCAACCGATATATGATCAAGAGACAGGAAGCAAACCGAAATATGTAATACGGACCCAACTGTATGCATAAACATAAAACTCATACAATTAAAATATTTACAATAGTCGGAAAAACTTAACATTTTCGATAAGCCATTGAATTTTTTTTCCGTAACTCTTCCGTAATTCAATTTAAAAATTTATGTGAGCTATTAAAATGAGAGTCAATGTTTATGCGCATCTCTTGGAATTGAAATGTACTAGGGTTTAGCCCTGACTAAGCGTTTAAATAGTTTACACGAGGCTTTAACTAATTTTAGACATTACAGCAACGCGGTTTGGTTTACAAGTTGCTTAAGGCCTTCAACGCCCAAATGATCATTTACAGATGGGCTAAAAGCTAAAGCTGAGGCAGAAGCAGCGAGTCAGCTAATGGTTTTCGGCTTGATAAATTCAACTAACTTGGCAAATTGCTCAAAAATGCAATCAGCGAGTGGAGAGCCAGCCGACAGCAAAGTTTACAAATGACATTGAAATTGCACAACAGCAAAAGCAATGGCAATAAATGGACACATTAACCCAGGCAGTAGCCAGACTGTCAGCCACTCATTGAGCCACTCACTCAAGTGGTGTGGTAGTCCCAGTTAGCATGTGCCGCTGCCGCTGCCGATGAGGTGTGTCTTGGCCTGGTCCAGCGCACAGCCGAACGAAGGTTACACCAATAAGAGAAGGCACAATACTCTTTCGCCTCGTTTATGTGTTGCTAAATTTGTCGAAAGCCGCAACACAGTTTCGGTTGCCATTTCTGCTGTTGTCGTCAAACAATTTGCCGGCCAGTTGAATGAACTGAACGCCTACAGCAAACGATGAGGCGACGAGGTAAATTCGGTTGGCTGTGATCCGGTGTGTCTTGGCCAAATGAACATGTCACGGGTAGAAATACAGCCGGAGTCTCCTGAACCCGCGCACAAGTCGCTAAGCCGCAGAGTTCAAAGCGAAGGCGTCGTTGCTGTTGCTATTGTCGCCAGCTGTCAACCAGATGCCAGTAGATAACCAGACAGACCAGCAAACAGGGAACAGGCAACAAGTAAAAATCCAAGACAAGACTCACGGCCTCATAACTTGCACGTTGATCTTCAGCATGAAATCTACAACTGGACGAACAATTTACAGCGTAAGTTGGCCTCGTCGAAAACCAAATACACTGCAACACTAAAAACAATATATATGTACATACATAGCCTTGATATCGTGCAACTCCAATAAATACAATATTATAGTAAATATATAAAATAAAGATATATGCTACAAATTCGATATATTTTCGATAACTTCAAAAATTCTATCAAATCTATTAATATTATAAAAACTTTCCTAATTGGAATGGAAATCAAGACGCTCATAAGCGAAATCTACCCAGTTTCGCGCAGATGATTCACACACGGCTCTAACACAATGTTAAGCGCATATAACTCACAAGGCAAAACAGATCATAAATCAAATGTTCTACTCGGAGTGGAGGGCCCCGATGAGAATGGGCTGTGCAATTTGTCAAATGGCTAGGCTCGCGTTATCAATGATTTATATGATGCCCCGCCAGCAGCTGCAGGTGCATGACTACAACGATTAGAGAACGAAGAATAGTCTGCAAGAAGAAGACATCGTTAAGTGCTTAGAGGGTGAAGGGGGGGCTATCGATAGTAGTGGAGTCAAGTTGCTGTCGGAGCGGATGTCAGCGCTTTTTGGCGGCAATTGTATCTTGACCCAACCAAGTGCTGGCAACGTTTTCATGGCTCATGGCAATGTGAGCGTCGAACTGTAAAGTTATGAAGCTGCGCCGAACGGAAGCTTCCGTTTAAGGTTATAGGCACAGGGCCAGAAACAAAGACAGACAATTCGCAGAGAAAACAGCTAAAGAGCTACAATAGAAACCACCTGGTGTGGTGTGGTATGGTATGGACTCCCTCACTCACCATCTGTTTTATAGGATTCTCTTACTCTACGGTTCGCATCTCAAGCCTTTCAAAGTACTCGATTATAAGATGAGGATATAGGGCAATCAATTTCTTCAGCTTCACTGCATCGGGCGTAGCACGATCTCGCCATTTGGCCACCAGGTATGTTTCGCCTTTGATTTTGAAGGACTTTAGAATCTTCTCCAGTGTCAAGCCCATTTCGACGCCATATACTTGCGTGGGCACTGTTAGACATTCATCCCATCGGCCAAAGTCACTGAAAGTGGCGGCTGCCTCTTCAGCTGGTTCCTCCGTCTCAAACGGCTTTTGTTCCTCATGTCGTTCAAGGGGATGCGACTGGACTGCACTTCTATTGTGTTTCTCTAAACTGGAGCGCCGGCTCCTAGCCGTTTCCACCTACGATCAATTATCGACAATGTTGAGTTGATGATGCACTGAGGCACAATTCGATTACTTACTTTCTCCACTCTCCTGTCAGCGTTAGAGCCGTGCACAGTCTTACGCCGCTGCGTCGATGTCGGTGTTGGTTCTGCAGCTGCCTCCGGCTGCTTATTCTTTCTTATATGCTTCCAATTCTCTGGTTGGTCCTTGACACTCTCCAGCGGCGGACCGTCATTAGAACAATTGGTGGACAATTTAGCCGCTGGCCTCTTTTCAGCTGGCTCTTCATCATCAGAGTCATCGCTGCTGAGAAGATCGCGCACATGTCCCAGGCCAAAGTTGGTCAATCCTTCGTTCTCGATTGCTTTAAATTGGTTGTTCACAGTGTAACCAGACTGTTTGATGTTGTTGGCGCTATGCGATATTGGTGGCTTATTCTCCAGTTCGTCGGCATCATCGTCGCTGCCGCTTGTCTCATTGGAGCTGTCGCTGCTCGAACTGCTGTCGCTGCTCGAACTGCTGTCGCTGCTCGAACTGCTGTCGCTGCTTGAAGTGCTGTCGCTTGAGTCCGCATTATTGCTGGGACTTGGACTTCTAAGAACAACAACTGGCTGTGCTGTCGGAGGCTGCACGTGCTCTTTGGTCACCGGTTGGTGGGTAATTGGCTTTCTAGCATTCCCTTTGGTACTGGGGACAATTGTTGGCTGGGCTTTAGTCGGTGGTGGATTCGCAACTTTGCCCCTTGACCGTTGGTAGCTGATATTGAAGTCTTTCAACAATTGAACGTTTTCTGCGCCCAAATTGTCGATTGGCACCCATGTACTCTGCTCTGGTGGTAAATTCTTCCATTTCAATAATAGTTCCGTGCGACCCTCGAACTTGCGCTTGTCCAAAATTTTCTCAGCAACTCTTTCATTAGCCTTATTCTTCTTGAACGTTCCAGATGTTGGAGCGTTCAATCGGTTTTTTTTCTTCTTGGCCGAGTGATCAAATTCAGCCATTTTTTTTGCTCTCAAATAATATTATTGTCGTTAATGGAAAAATAAAATATCTTGAAAATATTCAGCTCCAAAAATAAATACAATTTCACAAAAAATAATATGAAGTTATAAGTCGGGAGCAAAAAAATGACAGAGAACTTAGCACATGAAAACGAGATTCGAGAAAAAGAAAACGAAATACGAAAAACTTTAGAAAAATGTGGCTGCCAACCTTTTAAAAATATTGCCACATCGATGAAAAAATAAACATTATTGCGATAAATTCATTTTATTTCGCAAAGTATTTTTTTTGTCAAAAACACAACCAAGTCAAAAGTGTTGAATTTATTTTTATTTACAGTGTAACAATGTAATTTTTTTTGTTTTACGCTGCCTTATATAAATTAAACAAGAAATAGCAGTTGTTTATTTAGGTTTTTTTTTCCTCAACTTAATAACGGTTAACTAAAGCGGAAATAATGTGTGTACTGTGAAAATGCGAATATTTTAATTGGCCAAAGGCAAAAATACATTGCAACTAGTTGTTTTGTAGGCTTTACTATATAATTAATTGCATGTTACTTGTGCGCTTTTGCAGCAACTGTATGTAAATTTAACATTTCACTGCAATCATTGAGTTGAATTTTGCATATTTTGCACTCAAGTTGAGTTGAATTTTACATATGTACATATGTATGTACCATGGATATGGACAATGTCATTGGCATGTTTCTCATCATTATAACGCAGAAAGCGCTAATTTCCAAAATAAAAGCTGAAGAAACTTCGCTACTAATTACTTAAAGTACGCATATGTGTGTGTATTTGACTCTTTCTTTTGATGAATGAGTTCCAAACAATATTCGTCATGCTTGGACGAGTACTAGACTTGTTTATCAACTCAAAGAAGACTCATGTGTGACAATTTGAAACAAGTAAGCTACAATCGAGAGTGCTCGACTGTAAGACACCCGCTTTTCGTTTTTTTTTACAATTAAAAACTCTTATACGAGTATTTAAATAATATACCAAAAAAGTATATTTGGTGTGGTATATAATATTCCGTTGAAAAAAAACTATAAACCACTGTCACCAGTGTCTGATTTTTTCCTACACATTTGATACTTGCATAACTTCTATGTTTTTTAGCCGATCAAAAAAAAATTGTTTGTCGACTGTAGATATTATTGTGTGTACCAAAACGTGTCCCTAGTTTAAAAGTTACGCTCGTTAATCGTTTAAATACATAATTTAACATTATGGATCTAACATAATATTGCAATTAACATAGTACTTAGCAGAGTAATGTTAGTAACAGAAGACTGTTAATACTGTAAAAGTGGCTGCGTGAGCAATCAGTCGATATTGCCAGATTAATTAAAATAAAGTTCTTGAGAAAAGCAAACACTTTTCAAGTGCCGTAATTCATCTACAATTTTCTGTCGGCATTAAGTTATAATACCCATCCAGCCCATGGGTAGCGGGTATAAAAATTGTGAGTTACGTTTTACTTACTGCGCAAACTTGCAAGGCAAGTTGAGCATTTCTTTCACTTTCTTTCTCAACGTGTAGCATATCAGTGGTGCCATCTCTATTTATCGCATAGCATAAAGCGTGTGTATTTTAATTCGATCAAGCTAACAACTAGAAGAGAAAAGTGAAATGGCGCACATTTGAGTGCGACAAGGGCAGCATGAACGTCAAAGGTTTTCAAAGTCAACACATGAGCAGCGCTGCAGCTGCGTCGCGATTCACTTTCGTTTTTTATGATTATTGTTACAAAATATCAGCAACAACTCTCCATAGACGAATTTCGTTGGACAATACATATTTAGTATTTAATTTGCATAGTTGTCGGCAAAAAAAATGCGCCCAGAAACTCGTTTCGATTATTGTGTGTATGAATGACAACAACACGCGCGACAAAATGTCTGCATATAAAATAAATGTAGATTTTCAAGAGTTGTATTTCTTGATTTCGAATGTGCACACACACACACACATTTATATATTTGTATTTGTATTTTCGGCAGCGCGATCATCAGCTCTTCATTAGTAAGTTAATTTTATTAACGCTGTTTTTGTTTGACAAGTTTCCATAGCCTTAGTCTTCACTTGTGTGTATTGGAATTCATTTGGTTTCTACGCTGTTTGATTTCTGTTTCGGTATTAAATTTGATGTTAGTAGAAAGGTTTCTATCAGCTTTTTGTTTTTGTAGTTTTGTGCAGAGAGTTACGTAAGAATTTTGATTTTAATTTGTTGGTTTTTCGTTAGTTTCGCTTTGTTTTCTATTGATTAAACATGCTCGTTGGCGACGCCATGCTGCGTCTTTTTTTTCGGAATTTGTCAATCAACCAAATATTATGTAAGGACTTAATAAGTCTGTGTGTATAAATAATTAGTTGGCATGTTTTAAGTATTAACTCAAGTGGTTTATTTGCATTGCAGCTAATCTCTGTTATTACATTTTTATGTAATATTTTTTTGTTTCGAACAAGACCCAAGTAGACTTGGACCTGGTCGAGCACTAGCTTCTCGGGCTCAGACACTTCGAAACGTTTAATTCTTCGATATGGCTTAAGTCTCATGGGTTCCTATAATGTTTACAAAATTAATAATGATTATTATTTTATGATTTTTAAAGTTGTTCATTTACAATGATGATTACTTTTAATGACTTCTATAAATCTTTTAAATTTATCATAATTATTGGGTGAAAAGTAAAAATCAAAAATATTGATTGTATCAAGGGCAAACTACGACTTCTAAGATAGATTTTGGAAAAGTTTTAATCTTCAAAAATATTGTTTATTTTTTCCTTCTTGAATTATTATTGTATTGATCTGTTTTCATTTATTGATGATGAGGCAGGTTTAAAATCGAAAATATTTGATTTGCATCATAATTAAACATTGTATATAAATCGGACGAAATATTCTTGTTTATTTAAACACTGGATAATATAGTTTTGAAATTCATTCGCATTTGTATTCGGTGTGATAAAAAAATAATTTCTATTTTTCTTAAAAGGTGATCCATCCTCTCTTTCCAAATTATGTTAAAAACGCGATTTAATAGAAAATTCCAAATTTGGATTTAGCTTTGATTAATAAAATGGTTTATGGGAATATACTTGCGGACCATTTTTCATGAAACTTTAAAGCGTTGACCATTTCTTTTTTGGGTTTGATAATCTAACTTTTATTCCTTTTCTTTCGCAACCGTTAATTAAACGTTAAATCCACGATTGCCTACAAAGTTACACTAGACACTAATATTAGTGAATACTAAATATTATCGAAGAGCTAACTAAGAGCCATACAGTTTGATGTACACTGTATTAACTCCAAGCTTTAAGAATAACCAAATATTGACATTCTTTTCATACAAGTTCGGTTTTGTTATGTGTTCGCGCTTAACCGTTAAGTCAATAATTGTGCGGTCAACACATGAATTTACACTGGGTTATGACAACACAGAGATATTCTTAAGAAATTTAAAAAATAAAATCATTTTGTAAATATGAATAGCCTGTGAAGTTCATATAACACCAATCAGGCAGTTTTTTGATATTAATATAATCACATCAGCTGCGCATCGCTGATTTGCTGTGGCAGCTAAAACTGTTGAGTACAGTTGACAGTTTGGAGTGCACTGCGGAAGTACGTGTTGTATTGTATTTTTATTTGTGCTTATTATTGATTCTTTTTCTTTCCGTTTGGCAACTTCTTCGTGACAAATCACAACAGCTCTGTGTATTTTAACTTTTAATTTTGAACACGCATTTATTGTCTCATATCATTTTGTGGTCGTGGCTCTTTTGGTGGCCCAGACCTCGTCGAAGTTCCGGCTGGTAAAGGCCCAAAAAGATCTCATGGCTTTAAAAGCAGCCGGCAGCATCAAGATAAATGAACATGAAGTGAATCAGAGGCAGGCCGCTCTTAAAGTTGTTGTCTTCTGCTTTTAATGAAAACACAAATTGTGCTTCAAGATAACCCCAACAATAACAACACAAACAGCAACAACAACAACAACAACAACGAAAAGAGTGGTAATAACTGCGACAAAATATGACTATAAGCCGCACAGTTTTCAAAATTCAATTTTAATTTTTGTACATGATGATCGTAAAAACAAAAACAACACGACAACAAAACTAAAATCATATGTAAAACTCACTCACCTTGTGCGCTGCTGATGCTGACACAGCAGAAGATGATGAAGACGCCGAGGCTCCACATTATCATCCGCAACGGTGGCGGCGGCTGCGTCGGCGTCAACGTCGTCGTCGACGCTTGCAGCGACGCCCGCTTCGAATTGACAGGCATTTTTTTTTTGGGGGATTTACGAGATATCCAAAAGGCTTTTGTTTCTCAAGTAGGCGGCTTGCTTGTAAGTTGTAATTTTGTTGTTTTGTTTAGTGTTTAGCTTGCAATTTGTAAATTATTAGCAATTTTTTTGTTCACTCAGTATTTGCATTAGCATTTGCATTTTATTATTATTATTTTCACTTTAAGCTGCCAAAAACAGGTTTGCTGTATGTATCAAAAAATATATTTTTGTTTTGCATTAAACTTTTAGCGAGCAGCGCGATTGGGATACCGTTAAAACGCAATTAATAATGATGTGATTGAATTTCTTTAATATCTTGTCGTTGTTTTTGTTGTTGTTGTTTCACATTCCGAAAAGTTCAAGGCAACGTTGCGTATGACGAATATGCACATAGAATTGTGTGAGTGGCACAAGCTGAATTCGGCATTTGATAATGATGATCGTAAATTAAAGTTAAGCAGAGAGATTCTAGAAGGATTGTGTTACGTTTGCGGATCTGCAATGTGACAAAAGTACTATTTATATCGATGGATATTTAATTTATTGAAATCACACTTTGTGGTTATTTATCAATTTTAGTAATTGACTTGCATTTTTTGCTGTTCCATTTGTTTTTGTCATTATCTTTGAGCTTGACTTTGGCACACACACAAACACACACAAAAGTAGTCATAAATTTTCACCTGTTGCCAAAAATTAATGGCCACATTCACCTTGAATATGTCATGCTGTCCGTGTATTTATAACAATATTGCGAAGATTCGCGACTTTTGCTGTGTGTTTACAATTATTTATTATTTATGCTATTTCGTCTTCGTTCATTTATTGTTAGCTGTGCACTTCTCTGTAGCTGTTGTCATTTCTATTTCTATTTCGAATTGATTGAAACTAATTTCTCTAGCTGATGTCCCAAAGCCCCTCTCGACGGGTATTGCCAGCTCTTCGTTGATGACCTTCGCTGCGCTTTTATTTGATGTTAGTTTTGGTCTTTTGTAGTGTTTGCAAGTGTTTAATTAATATTTTTTAATTAATTTGTTTTAATGCATGTTCTTGGCAGTTTCTAATTGGAGGTCAGATTGGTTGGGGTCGGGAGGGGGGCGGAAGGGGGCTGCTTGATGTTATGCTAATGTCGCCAGTTAAGAATCTCAATGCCTATGAATGGGCACTTAATTGGCTAACGAGTGCAGTGAGGCAAAAACACCAGCGGCATACACCACATCCAAACACACGCACACACGCACACTCGCATATGTTGAGTGCAATAAAACCGAAACTTGATTTCGATGCAAAGTGAAATTTTCCCCACACTCACACATGCAAGTAAAAGCGCTTAAACACAACTTGCAGCAATACAACAAATTCGAAATTCACAACAACAACAACAACAGTAACAATAACAACAGTGCCGCAAGTTATGACCGAGTGACTGAACTGTGATGGCCAAGTGGGAAACTGGCAGGAGAGAGAGAGAGAGAGAGAGACAGGGAGACTGTCTCGGTCACTTTTATGACGTTCGATCCCGGCGTAATGCGAAATTACGCGTTTTGCATACGCAAATCAGTAAATAACAGAAATAACGCAACGATAACCGAAAACCGAATTACAATTTAAGCCGCGCTCGGCTAATGGAAACCGTTCGACGACCGTCTGATCAAGCGAACGCGACCATTAAGGTTGCGACGAACGCACTTGCTCCGCTCACACACACACACGCACACGTGTATGTGTGTATGAGTATGTGTGTGTGTGCTTACACTCACGCACACCTACAAAAGTAAGCGCCTTGGTGGGCTTGCTGCTAAAAACGCCTTTACTCTGGCCAAGCAATCGCAGTCGCAATCGCAGTTGTCGACGAACCGAGGGCAACAACCAAACTGAGACGCGTTTCGAATTGAACTGAAGCCGAAGAATGGCAACGAACGGTGCGACGGCGCTACAAGCGTTTGGCCAAAACACGTTTCAAGCTCAGACAAGTGCACTCCGCTAAGCCAAGAAACTGACAAAGAGAGCAAAAGACCGACAGAGAGAGACAGACAGAGAGAATGAGAAAAGTATAAGACGGAGAGGAAACCGTAGCGTGAGATTGGAAGCGGTAAAGAGAGACAGCATAAAGCCAAGACAGCTGTTATTGTTCTTGCTTTTGGTTGGGTTGTCGGGTGATCAATTCTTTCATCTTTCTATTAACTAGCTTTCTGTTACCAATGAGGCAACACAAAGATATACATATCAGAATATACTCTATTCGATAGTTTTGTATCAAGACAGTTTAAAACTTTACTTTTCTAAAAAATTTCAGTGAGTAATTAACTTAGACGTTATCAAAAATACAATTTAGTAGGACGTAAATCAGTTGAAGCGCGCAACAGGCAATGCTGGATTTCACAGAACAATGTTAATATCTAATTTCGCATATTTTGTTTTATATGCTAGCACTGTTAATAACATTTAAATATTTTCCTAACGTTGTCTTTTTTCATCGCAAAAATTTGAAACGGGTATTTCATAGTCGAGCAAACTCGAATGTAGCTTTACACTGACAATTTCGCTGTTTTTTTTTCGCGATTTTGAAGTAGTCAATTTCTTTAACGACAACATGGTGAAGAACCATTCAAAATGAGCGTAACTTGTTTACGAACCATTGACGAAGAGTGCGCTCACTAAACGAATCAGCGTTCAGCTGGGACACAAACCAAATATGGTAGGTCTTGCAAGTAGACAAAACAAGCATTAGAACTTGAATATTAAAATAACGATTTATGTGCAATAAGTGGTAATGAGAATTAATCACAATATCAGAATATGTTTGTTAGTTATCAACATCTGCGGCAAGCAGACCCCAATCATGGATGCTACTAGGCACAAGGATGGGAGATGACTTTTAGTCGTCACACATCATCACTCTCGCGTGCAAGCACTCGCGGTCTCATCCTGTGAATTCCTTTTCATCTTTATCAGGAATCCGACTATGATCGTCCGTCTTGATGATCATCTTTTCGGAGGATAATGTTCAGAAGGAATGAAGGTGAAGTGGCTTTCTTTGTCTTGGGAATTAATAAGATGGAGTATGGAGAGAAGTAAGCAAATTCTCAATCCCAGAGATATAAATTGTAATTTATTCAAAACTAAATTAGCTTTCAATCTATTCCGCAAGGCAACTGACACACTCAATGACTTCGCTGGAGCGAGAAGAAGCAGTAACATATATCACCGATAGCATAGCATGCTTTTCAAGAGAGCCATCCGCATCCTGGAGATCCACATGTCGAATCTTTAACAGAGCAAAGTCATTATGTTGCAGAGCAAGCTTCAATCTCCACACATTGGTGCCACTTACCGGGGACAACAATCTTTGAATGAACTTGTATTTAATGTAGACACAGATATTTGGCTTTGAGCAGCTTAGTTTTGTCCTTTGTAAAACTATTTAATTACTTAATTTTCTTTAATTATTATTGATCGACATATATTTAATTAAGTATACACAAGTAGATGTATAAACATAATTGCTCATATACAATGTATATTAACGGCTTACAACGGCTTTTCCCCAATTACACGGGTTATCCAAGGCATGAAGGTAGCTACATTTGTGCTTACTACTGCCGTGGATTCAGTACATGGACGTACTCCATGTGTAAGAATACCGAATTGTACAAATCGCTCCTTACCCAAATAGTCAACTGGGCTGCTCAGTGAACTGCCTGATGAGCCTCTGCACAATATACCATTCATAGAGGAACAAAATTGAGTTGTTTCTATATCATAGCCTCTGAAAGTTTCTGAGCACGTTTTACGATCAAGATGTGCAAGATTCGTTTCACGTAGAATATTAGATTTGTCATCATTGGTTTCATCAGAGCCCCATCCAGTTAGAAGCATACTTTCTAAAGTTTTCACTTTTCTATACAGCTCTGCATTTACAGGCAAGCAGATTGGAATGATGTGTTCTGTTAACAATAACATAAAATAAATGCCAAGCTATTTTTAAAATATAAATTTAAATTAAGTAAACTAACTGGTTTACCTTTGATCTCGACCTTTCGAGCCAGCTTTATCAGGGCTATATCATTGGAAGCAATTGATTGTTTAAAATCTTCATGGATAATTACTTTTTCGACTTCAATATTCTCAACCTCAGGCAAACATTTCTTTTTGTTGTCGTATGTTCTGCAATCCGGATTAGTCGAATGGTCGTGCTCACCTAAGCGCACTGACGAACTATAATTAGAGGTTGAATTTTACTTACTGATATTTACAGAGATAATTGATACTTACACATTAAAATCTTTCACACAATGCGCAGCGGTTAGAACAAATTCTGTGAATGGAATTTCGATTGGGATCATTAAATTTAAAGATCGTTTTATATTTGAGTTGAGTACTTACGGTCGCTAATTAAGGTTCCCGTGCATACAGATTCCTGACCTTCACCTATTAATATCTTAAAACGTGCCATCCAAGGTCTAGAGCCAAGGTTTACTTCATTATTATTCAATGACAAATCCTCCTTGTCAAAGACACCGCACTCTTGCTTTTCTAATTCTCGCAATCCATCCCTATTAAGTTCTATTTGGAGAATTCTGTTTAATTATACTTTAATCTGGCTGAACAAGTTTACTCACCCTCAGCGGATGCAAAAGCTATCAGAATAACACAACTAACAAGCACAAACGACTTCATCTCAAACAAACAATTTGAGATCGACTGGTGCATCTGAGCGATTGCAGTTGCATTAAATAGCACTCACTGATAATGTATACAATTTTTTTTTAATTAGATTAAATGTTTTCACATAAATAAAAAAAGCCGGAATTGAACTTCAATTCGTATCTGTTTCCACTGACCCCTGACACTGGTGCCATCTACCGGCAAGGGGCTATCGGACTGTATACCAGCGCCATCTCTGTGCATATATTTGTACTAAGCATACGCCACCTGATGTGCCATATACCGGTTATTGCTGGATAGTCTGTTTAACAACCTCGATAAAATACTCTATCCGAAGATAACATTACTTTTTAATTAAATCTGACATTATTACTAATTTTTATTTTTATTATGTATTTTTTATAATTTTTTTGAATTATGCCACAAATGCTTGTTCAAGCGAGTTATCAAGTTTTTTTTAGATGTCTAGTAAAACAAACAGATTGATTGTGGCTTCAAAATTGATTATCATGGATTGATGTCAATAAGGTTTATAAATAATCAAATTACGAATAATTATGTGAATTATTTTGTACGGGGCGTTGTCAATGAATTGCGAGCATATGTCACAAGCAAATACAAGTTGCTCATTCGATGACAAGAGAATAATCGACTCTAAACAAACAATGGCAAACACTTGAGCCTGAGTTCTGAGATACATTGTTTTGCGCCTGGGGGCTGTAACCTTGAAAAGACCGGGAGTGGGAGTTGCCAGTATTCTTTGAGAGAGACAGTTTAAAGAACTCGAGTAAACGATGTGAGGCAGCTACGCTTCTCGAATAACAGATGTGAACGAGTGGGTGCAATGAAATATCAACCGGAACAATTTGCGAGTGTGTTTAAACAATTGTTAAATTGTTAAGCCCTTACCCTACCGGATATAATATTCTTCCCGGCTATAAAGCTGCCAGCTCTGCAGTTCGGCAATCAATAATTTTGGCGTCTGTAGAATGTGAACATATCTGAAGTTCTATTCCATCATTTTATAGATATGAAACTACTGCTTCGAAGTCGACGCACGGCCAGAAAGCCCAACGATCATGAATTGAACTCCTTAAAGTTGACAACCGCAACGCGAACAACTGCAGCTGGTTCGGGTCAAGAGGCGAGACCTCACCTCAGTGCAAAGATAAGCACGCCAGCAACTGAACGGCAACAACATGTCGCTGCAATCGCGGAGCAGATTACTGGCAATATGTAAATCAGCTAAATCTCGCTATAGTGAATTTCCAGATTAATTATATGTACGAACTGAGCAATCAGTGTTAGTATGTTTAGAATAAAGCGAAACTAGTCTCAGCTATAACAAGTTGTCGTTTATCAATTGATTGCTTGGGAATTACCAGCTCTTATTTCATTACAAACGGGTGAAATCCCACAACAGCTCAATTGTTGTTGTGCTCACAGGGGAAATTCAATCGTGTAATCATTAAACTTCTTGATTTTTATGTTTTCCAATCTATGCATAATCGAATCAAACGGGTTCTCTCGCCTTAGCAGCAGTAATAAGAAAACGCAATTGGCATCCGTATACCCTGTACCGAAATACGAGGAGTTTTAAAAACTTCAGTGAATTATAACGTAGTAGGATTGATAATTTATTTCCATTTAATCGATTGTCAAAAATGTATACCGATTGCTTATTTGTTAAGTTAATAATTGATTGCAGCTTGCATAGATAAATACTTAAGCGTAAACATTACAAACTATCCACTTAAGTCTAGTTAGCCGGCACGCTTTACTGCATGATCCGTCTCGGATGTATGTAGTGGGAGCCAGGATCATCGTCCTGTTGGTAGATGGCGCTCATGACGATCAACAGGCTGACAGCGGCGACGGCACGAACTACGAAGTCAATGGCGCGTTTATATTCGGTCATCGTTTGAATAGTTGGCAGTACTTTGAATATAGTATTTAGTAGGTGTAATACGATGAACAACTGTTTGTGTGCACTTATGAAAAGTAAAAAATGAACTAACCGAGCCGAGCTCTGGGCTCAAGACATTTATTGCAATCGCGGCGACTGTGATCGGTTCTGTGTTTTACCCACATTGCGAGAGGCGGCTCCAGAGATTTGTGTGGAGAAAAAACCCGAACATTCTGATCAAACCTCCGTACGGACGGCGGACTTCGCTCTTAAGACTTCGCTGTGAGCTCTGCAGTTCTGGATCTCTGCAGTTGAGCAGTGCCTCAGCTTCAAATCAAACACTCGGCAGTCATACAAATTTGTTTTCGTCTCACTTATTTTTGGCATCCGAGAGATACGTGAGTTGACTCACAAATCGCAGACAAATCGAAATTGCTGCGCAAAATTACAATTGTTGTCGCCCGAGTAGCTTCTGGATGTCGTCACTCACGTTCACGTTCCCGTCTCTTGTCTTTTGGTCTGATTACGTTGCAATTAGATTCGATTAGTCCAAATTGTATTCGACGAGCGATTAAACCGGGCATAAATTATTTTCCATAAACCTGTCAAAATGTTTCAACTAACCGTTGGTCATTTGCTCTACAATTTAGAATAAGTAGTTGACACTTACCTCACGTAACGCTGGAAATGTCGTGTTTGACATAGATGAGAAATTTTGTTGAGAAAACGCTGTGGCAGCTGCAACATTTGCAGCAATTGTCGCAGAATTGGCATCTTGTTGAGTTGTGTCTTCTTCGAGGATGCGTTTCAAACTGAGCCCAAATCGCAATGATGCTCAGGTAGGACAGCTGCACCAGGTAGCTCTGAGTCAGTTGAAGCCAGCACAAACTGATGCGACTGCACTAGGGGTGCAAGGCCGGGTAGATCCATTGAGGTAGGTTTTTTCAAACTGCAATTCGTCAGAGGTTTATCTTTGTTCTTGCCTTGTATTGTATTTTACTTTTTTGCGAAAGATGGCGACTGTTGAGTTTTAAATATAAATATGTATTTGGTGTAGATAACTAAAGTAAATGAGAGTAAATTAAATGGAAATAGTCTCTTGCAGCTGGGCCAGACGCTGAGCATTCGTCAGTTTCCAAGTGACGCAGGATAACGATGTGATAAAGAAGCCAATTCCTGCGAACAGAGTTGATGAGTCATCTGCGTTGGATTAATCACGGAGTTCACTTCGCTTACCCATGAGTAGTATAGCCTCGGATGTTTCATCTTGCCACGCCTTTGAGACCACACAAAGTAGAATAAAGCCGCTAAGTAGACAAAAAGAACCAATGACCACGGCCAATGTTATGAGGATGATAACAGGATCCGGTTCCCTTAGCGTCTTGTACGGAAAAAGCGTTTGGCAGAGAGAATCCTTCTCTGGGCAGTTGTTGTGAGCACTGCGAATGCAACAACGAAATCAAAATGCATTACAAGCGAGTACAGAACAGATACAGACCAGGACTCGGCATACGTAGGCAGAATTGGGGCACTTCTATACTCCATGACGCTTCTGGACGCACTGCCACGTTGGATGCAGCATCCAAACTGAAGACTTTAAAATCTTTGGGGTAGTCTGGCGACTGCATCTTCTAAATATGTAAACAGACAGATGGCGGCTGGGAATATAAGTAGAGCCAGCTGACGCGGTGCGTCGCGTGTCTCATTTGCTTGTGGATTGGGGCGCATCGGAGATATATATAGCCGCATAGGAAGTGGCAGATTGGAAGTGCCGGCAGCGGAACTAAACAGCCTAGGCATTGTGGCAACAATGCATTTATTTTTAGCATCGAGGGCCTGTTGACTTTGCAGCGAGTTCAACGATCGCTGTAGCTCTGGAAATGATAAGCGGGAAGATTGCGACAAACGATATTATACGGTGCGAAAGTATAAGCGAATGTTTATTATGGTGCAGTTCAACTTCGATATTTGGATTAGTTTTTATTTTAAACGGATACACACTAACATTTGGCAGTTACAACGATCGTACCATGATTTTGGTGAGCCGATAAATAGTGCAACTCACCAGATGTTGTATATTTAACAAAAACTTTGCGTGAAACAAATCAATCGTACAATAAGTTTTGGGATTTATTAAATAAATGTTCATATAAAATAAAACATCATTTTGAGATTAGGATTCAACTTTATGGAATTCGCTTTAATCAACAATTAAATGTAGGTACAGTTGTCGACAATTTACTGAAGATATAATCTTGAACGCGTAGCCAATTAAATTTGCTGTTCTGAGAATGGGTTCTAAATGTTTGTTAAAACATATTTGATAAGCATCTTCGACTGATAACTTAACATATACATATTGATCTAATAGACAAAGTTATAATTTAGTTTACAAACACACTTTAGAAAATTAAATTTATTTTGTTGCGATTTTGTAAGCGATCCAGCGAATATAGCTACCGACTTTTGTGTAGACACCAGGATTACCATCGCCGCAGCTTGACGACCCAAAACTAACAATTCCAAACTGTACGAAGCGTTGTTGGCCATTAAAGTACTCTACATATGATATTGGACCTCCCGAGTCACCATTGCAGGAATCCTTTCCACGGTCACCAGCGCACAGTTGAGTTGAAACGATTTGCCTACGATAAGATTTCTGGCATTTCGCAATATCCTTGGGACCAACAATGGTTTCTAGTGGGACATCGGAGTACGAATGGCTCTCGGTTTTGCCAAAACCAGTCACATGGAATACCTCCATGGTATCCACCTTTTGTTGAAGAGTCTCGCTTACAGGCAAACAAATTGGCCTAATGCTTTCTGCGAAACATGCATCGAATTGAATGTTAGTTACATTAAAAATGTTGTAAATAAAGTTATTAAAAAAGTACCTTTAAAGACGACATCTCTCGCAAGTTTCACTAGAGCAATGTCATTGTGACCAGAACTTATTGAGTACTTTTCATGCACATAAACTCGATCCACTTCAAAATCCTCAACTGGCGGCGCACATATTGTGACTCCTCTCCTTTCCGTGCAATCCATTTCCTTTGATACGTTATGTTCGCCCAGACGCACTGATAATCTATTATTAGACATATTTGAATAGGGTTGAATTTAAAAATGTTTTTAGATACTTACAGCTTTAGACTATTGAAACAGTGAGCAGCAGTTAATATATAGCCTGTTGATATAGAGGAGGTAGGAATAATAATTCTCGCTAGCTACTTTTGGACTTCTTACTTACGTTTGTTTATTAGAGTACCGCCACAGAAAAAGCCCTCCTCGTCTAGAGCGTTTCTAAGATAAAGCAGAGCCATCCAGGGCCTAGACATTAGTTCAATTTCGGTGCCTCCAATCGTTTTCATTTGGCCGAATTCACCGCAATTGTGTGACGCCAGTTCAGATATTGCCGGAGCCACATTTTCTTCATCTTCACAACACGAAAACCCCTAAGAAATTAAGGTATGAAATGTTTTGCAAGTTTATTGAGACAAGAAATTTTAAATTTACGCAACTGGTTTATGAACAGGGCATCCAGAATTTCTTATGTACAATTCTTCATCAGGTGTAAATGGAATTCCAGCTTTTCGGTGTACAACCATGTTCTTAATAATTGTGCAGTTGCTTCTGGGTACACAATATCCTGGCTTGCCATCGCGTCGCGTACATATATCATCCGCTGATGGTAATAGATACGTTTAATATTATTGTGTACCGAATTTATTTAAAACATTTGTTTTATTTGCAATATTTTAACCTATGTTTATTTGTCATTTAATGTATGCTAAAATATTTTTGCTTGTTTTGATGGATCCATAATATTTTATATTACTTTTGTTAGGGATATAGTTTTCGAAGAGACAGTACTACTTTATGAAATCGACTAAATTATTTTATTTAATTTAAAAACAGGTTTATTACAAATTTTAACAAAACTCTTTTTATAAGCAAATTTTCAAAAATAATGGAAAATAATAAATTGGAAAAGTAAACTATAACTAGTTATTTTTAAATAGCCACTTTGGTTTTAAGCATTGCAATACTACTGAACTGAATTTGCCGTAAATAGTTTTATATTGTCTATTTTATATTTCGTTTTAAGAACGTAACCAATATTTCACTTCACTTATAGAATATTTTATAATATACCGGATCTTTCAACAACGACTTCTGAAAGCGCTGATGCCAAACACAATGCGAAAATTAATAATCCGATGATATACATTGCGGTTGAAGTTTCGAAACCGTACTGAACGCTAATCTCAAAGGTTCCCGTGATTTTGTATTATTTTTGTAAATAAGGAAACTGTGCTAATCGGAATTAATCGCATTCATATTGTTGCAATGATGCCGAGACTTTACACAGAGAAATCAAAACATGCTAGAATCAAGAATAAATTATTTAATAATGCTCATATGACATTAAAATTCAACCAAAAACGCATATTTTTAAATGAAGAACAAAGTTTCAAACCAATTCTAGATTGGACATCATAGATATAAGATTGTTTTTATCTTTTAAAATATGCGAAACATTCTCAATTTAAAAATATTTTCAAAAATGAATATTATTCAAAAATGTCAAAGTTAATTATTTAATTTAGATGTTCTTACAACATAGAATAGAATACCAAGAAAATTATTATTTTATTATTATTTTTATTAGGCTTTTTAAATATTTTTGAAATATTACTTTTTATATTAAAAGACTGGTTTAAGAAAGAAATTTTGAATTCATGTTTCCAAATATTTTTTGAAGAACGAAACAATATGAAACAAATAATTTTAGTCTTGTTGTCAGAACGTAATTTTTCTCTCTGTGAAATAATATCCATTAATTATAATAGTTGTAAATTTGTTTTACGTTAGATGAGAAAGCATTATACAATGTAAATAATCATTGAATATATATGTTGTGCAACTTAAAAGCATATACAAATCTATTTGGTTGCGATTTTGTAGGCTATCCAGCGAATATAGCTGCCGACGTTTGTGTAAACACTTGGACGACGATCGCCGCAAGTTGGGGAACCAAAGCTGGTGATTCCAAACTGAACAAATCGTTGATAGCCATCATATAGATTGGTCACATAGGCCAACGGACCACCTGAATCGCCATTGCACGCGTCACTTCCAATGTCCCCAGCACAGATTTGGGTGGACGTTAAAGCAGTGCGATAATAGGATCGAGTACATTGAGCAATATCCATATTAGATACTATTGTCTCTGTTAGAACATCAGATATCTGATTTCTTTGAACTTCTCCCCAGCCAGCAACCAAGAATTTTTCCATGCTTTTCGTTAATTCTTGCAACGTTTCATTCAGTGGCAAACAGATCGGTTTTACGCTGCCTGTGGCAAAAATGAGTAGAGTTAGTGAAACAAATTTAGTATCAAACTTAATTTCAGGTTGCTTACTTGTGAATGCAACATCTGCTGATAATTTCACTAAGGCAATATCATTTTGTTTTGTTATTGGAGAATATCCTTCATGTTGAAAAACCTGATTGTTGAGAATATTCAGAACTTGCGGCGCACATTTCTCTCTTCCTCTCATAATTTTGCAATCCGGATCTATGCGTAGATTATGTTCCCCCAAACGAACTGAATGCCTGAAAAAAATAAAATTCTTGCAACCTGATGAGTAATCCAAATTAAACCATCTCTCACAGTGATCGATTCCTCAAGCAATGTGCCGCGGTTAATACGTAGCCTGCAAATAGAATTTTGTTGCAGAAATAATTATTTACCCATATAATGAACTCTTACGATTGTTTATTAGAGTGCCGCCACACGTATATTGATAGTTCTTCGTGTCGTTTGCGAGCAGATAAACCATCCAGGGTCTGGACATTAAGCCGACTTCTTTGCCTCCAATTGTTTTTTCAATACTGACTTGACCGCAATCCTGATCCCTCAGCATTTGAATTCCTTCAGCCACCTTCTCGTCGTCCTCACAGCACACTAATCGCTGAGAAAACCAATTGTTGTCTTAAACCTGTTCATATTGAGTTATTAATCATTTGACGCTACCTTTTTGCCTGGGCATCCGGAATTACGTATGTATGTCACTTCATCCGCAGTATATTCAAAGCCCAATTTTCTTCGATTGAAGATGCTGACGAATTGTGCACATTGATTTCTACGCACACAATATCCAGTCTTTCCATCGCCTCTCGTACAACTTTCGTCTTGAGCAATACACAACTGGAGAGCTGTCACTAAGCACAGAGAAAATATCAATAGACCAGTTCTCATGGTTGCCAAATGCCAATTGAGCGAACTTAGCTAAGTTGATTACGCTTTATAAATGTTTTAAGGAAGGGCTTATCAAGACGTCATTTTGCATTCTCAGTAGTAGAAAATATAAATGAACTTTGTGGAATCAAGTATTTCCGACTCTTGATTCTCGATTAGTTCAAATTCGATATATCCATCACTATTTGTTATGTTGTCTGTCTGTTCGTCTTACTTTCTATTGTGAGGATTGGAAACCCTTCTTTAAACTTTTATATTTACAAAATGTTCAGTGTAATATATGATATATAATGTAAAATATATACGAGCGTCGCACGGTGGGTCGTTTTCTCAAAACACTATGCAAAAATCGTAACTTTTGAATTAAGATATTTTCTTGATTTATGTTTTCAATTAATCATAAAAAATTATAGAATTTCCCCAACTATTTAATTTATTATTATTATTGTTTATTTTTTTTAAATTTATTATTATTATTGTATATTTATTTTAATTAATTCGATTGTTTTTGAGTTTACAACAAAAAAACGTTTTTTAAGCTTTAGTTTTAATTTGTATTTGAAAAAATGTATGGCCTTGGAGACATTTTTCTTTAAAGTATTTTTTTTTTAATTTTTCCTAAAGCCAACTTTAAAAACCTGTTAAAAATACTAAATGATTTTTTTACAATACAAAAATTATATTGTTGAATACTTTCTTGAACGAAGGTTTGTCAAACTCGACAACTCGAAATGTGATTTTTGCAACCATTTTCCAAAAACGAACTACTGTGCGTCGCTTTCAGTTTATAATATGATTGTAAATTTACAGGCACTTTGCAAGTATTGTTATCACATTTTAATACAGGGGTATTTTCCGAATCGCGCTCTTTAGATTGTTTCCGCATTGCAATGAAATAACATATAAAAATATTATCAGTTACACAAGTTAGCGAAGGGACTCGATGTCAGTGTAGGGCAGTTGTCATTGCGGCAATAAACAATTATTAACATTGTTGCACTCGGTGCAGACGATTCGCAGCACATTATTGCCACATGAGAAGGATTTTCAATTCGAAATCGAGGGTGGCAAGTGGCAAGTGGCAAGGTGGTGAGAGGGTGGTAAGGAGGCACGTCCACAGTATCGGCATGTCGCCGCCTTAGTTACATTGTAAAACGTTTTATTGTCGCTGGCAGCTGGCTACGATTTGTTGCTGCCCCAACTCCGCATCACCTCCATCCATCTACATCTTCGACTCCGTCTTTAACTGGGCAAGGTGTTTGCCGGCGGCACGACGCTCACTTGACGACAACTGTTATGCTTATCGGATGCTTTGTGAATACGAATTTGGTCAATGATGCCGCACGGCGACGAATGCTGCTGACTCGCGTTTCTGACTGGGGCAGGGACTGTGGCAAATTGCTGTCGATTGTCAGGCTCGGGCAAACGTGAACGTAAATTACTGTGGGCGTAGGTGCCAACTGCCGTAAAGCCACTCGCAAAGTTTGTCCATAAGATAGACTCAACTGGAGTAAGCAACAACGCCATCAACCCCACTACGAAATACCTGCACTCCAGCAATGCAAGTTGGGCCAAAAGCTTGTGCTGCTTTTCGGGCAGTGCCGCTGCGCCGAGAGCGTGTGGCACGGGTATTGTACATATAAAGAAAAAAATAAAATGGCCAGCGGCAAATGGGCAAACTTCAGTGTGATTAAATCGGATGGCGGAGGGCGAAGCGAGGGGGGGGGGTTATTGTGTATGGCGAAGGGTGTGTGAGTGGGTTGAAAATCTTATCGTCGCACAAGAACTCGTTTCATTTTAGTGCCGCAATCAGCGCTGCTCACTTGCAATGGCCGGGCAAATATTTTACTTCTACTCTTTCGCCTCAGTAAAGTTGATTTTGAGAGGGGCGGGAACAGGGGCGGGGGCGGGGGCGGTAGAAGGGATTGGGCAGTTGGGAAGTTGGCTAATGCGCTGCGGAAAGTGTGCCACAAGCATAAAGCGCCAAAAGACGCTGACAACGGAATCAAACACAAAAGAGAATAAGCCAACAGACAGGCCGTCAAGGCCAGGGGCGGGAGTAGAGGGAAGGGGGAGGGGCTCTGTCCAGCTGCCAACAAAGTTAAAATTAAATTAGCGCTTTTTTTGTTGCTGTAGTTTTGTGACTAGCTGCCGCCGCCCGACCGAAAGGTATCCGTATCCGCATTTGCAACCTTCCATACTGAATCTCTGTCTCTCTCTCTCTCTCTGTCTCTCTCTGTCTCACTCTGGCATGCGCTCGGTCGATGTCAGTGTCACTGGCGCTACTTAGCCAAATTAAAATGGCCGAGAGAACTTTTCTTTTTTAGCGACTCGCATTTATGCTTGTTTAAGCAAATGCCGTGTTATCACTCGACTCTGGCTTCAGCCCCAGTTAAAGTCCTTCGTCCTCTCACTCTCTCTCTCTATCTCTCTCTCTGTGTGTCTTCGTCTGCGTCTGGAGTCGAAAGGATAATGCGCGTAATTGTTGTCCGTGCCTGGCAATTGGCATAAAAAAAGCGGCCATAAAAAGCAAAGCAAAGCAAAGCTTTAGAAACTGCTCCCTCTTCGGCTTCGCTTCCCACTTTCAATATTTGCAAGCAACGCTTGAACGTTGCTAACTTAACCAAACACCAATCCAATTGGGAATTTCCGCCACAAAAAAATTGCGATTAATCCAAATTTTGAAATCAAGTTCTTGTGATTTATTGTTATTACACCCAATCACAAGTCGACTTCATAAATAAGTGGATTTCATTTTTGAGTTGTTATTTGTATACGCTGGCATTTGGCACTTTAATTAAATCCCATCGGACAAATGCGCATTCAGCCTGTGAACTCGAGAGCAGCTGCGAATAGTTTGCTTAACTTTCACTCTCTTTATTCGCCACTCGACACATATCCGTCAAGCCATCGCTGTGCTGCCCTTCCCCTGTGCTCCTCGCTCTCTGCACTTGACCACTGCAGATGGCTCTGATGAAGTCATCATCAGCCAGAGCAAACATTCAAGTCCAGTGAGCTCGATACGCTGTGGCATATGGCCAGAAGAAACGGAGATTTTTATGCTTTGCATTGCGCAAATATCCATAGATGCTTTCCGCATGCATACTAGTTAAGTACTATCCGTAGTTGATGAGAGCTTAAAGTCTGTCCATTAGCTCACTCTGCCATATTTGTCAATTTCGCTAAAATACACTAGTGCTCAACGATTAGATTGCTGTTGACTTAATGGCAATTGAAAAATTGATTAGCTACATTTTAAACTTTATTTTCGTTGCACCCAATGTGGAATTAATTGGCTGCGAATAATGTTTATAATTTTAATAACATTATTATTATTTTCTAATTACAAAATTATGTTAAATACAAAATATACAAAACATGCTGGTAATTACTGCACTAAAATTATCTAAATGAAAAGTTTTAAATAAATATTAAATAATTCATTATAAGGGAAAATAAAGCATAAAATAAATAAAACATACGAACATTGATACCTAAAATTGATATTTAAAAATTATTCAAAAAGAAAAAATAAATGCAAGATAACAATGAATCAATTGTAATCGCTGCTGTTTTATACTCGGAGACATATATTTCAAACTGCGACTAAGAAATCGTCTGTTTTATCTAGTCTTTTAGGATACTTATGTTATGTATGTATATTAAAAAGTCAAGCGAAGTTAAGTGCGGAATATGTGTTAAAATAATGCAGACTTAGTTTCCCAACTAAATTGTCGACAAGCTTCGCTCTAACTTGTGCTATTTTCCATTTAAAATTTGATTTGTTTGCTTGAGAGTTCCATCAAGTCACGTTGTCTTGCGAAATTGTCAACTAAGTGGGAACATACATATCTATATATGTACTATATGTGCATATGTGTGTGCGTGTCTAGCACGGTACATCAAAAATATTGCCATAAAATATGTCAAGACAAGCTCAAAGCACACCGCAAGCCATGCAGAGTGTTGAGAGAGCAGAGCTTGGCAGTTGACTGACATCGATTGACATATGCAGCGAGAACGACAAGGCACAGGTCGAGCAGCTTCGGGATAATGAAAAATATTTCCATATTGCAAATAAAGTCATTTCACCAGGCAGACAAAACATGGCAAGCCAAGACAAGACGCAGTCGCTCCGGCCCTGCCAACCCTTGTCAAAAATCATGAACATTTTCGACCCCGCGCCCTCCAGCTGCCTATGAGAGGAGGCACCTGAGCACCTTGTTTTTGCAGCAAAGGCAGAGCATATTTCAATTTGCGAAGACGCTGAAGCCAGGGCAGCCATCTTGGCAGTTGCCGAAAAGCCAACTAGTTGCGAGGGTTGCCAACTGCATGAAATGTGCGGCGTTTACATCGAATGGTTGGCAACTTGTGCGGCGAACCTCGTTGAATGGCAAGCTTAGGCAAAGGTCTGCTGGTGTTTCTTGCTGCTTTGTTCGTGCTAAAAGTTTATGCAAATTCATTTCAAGTTTGCGCCCGGCTAGCTGCAGCATTCTCTTTCTGCACTCTGCTTCCTTCTCGTCATCACCATCAGCATCATCTCAAGAACATTATCTGAAGCCTGATGTCTTGTTTAGGTTGAGGTTGAGCGACCTTAAGCCACAGAGACTTGCGTCCATGTTGACGTTATTCCATTGCATACATCTGGGCGCGCTGCCACGGACAACGAGGAGACTTTGTCGTTGTTGTAGTTGTAGTTGCTGCTGTGTTGTTGGCCGCAAGTGTCGGCATTCGCATTATTACAATTATTACGTTGATGTGCACAGCTTCAGTTTGCGGCAGAGCGTGGTGCGGTAGACACGGCGTGGCATGGCGTGGCAATTGCCGAACTCGCCACTCTGTGCAATGTTGCATCGTGTTCTGCCTTGGACTGCAGCCTGTTTGCATATTTGCGGTGTGGTATGCGGTTGCAAGAGTCAGTTCGCTGTTTGTTATAGCTGTTGTGTGATGCTGACTTGCTGAGTGCACTTCAATGCACTGCACTGCACTGGCCTCTGCACTGTGTGTTCATTGTTGTGCAACGTGGCGTATACGCAATTTGCCATATTGGTCAATATTATGCCAAGTTACGCGCAATTTCGTGGTCGTAGCTTCCATTAGCTTTGACTCAGCACTATTGACATTAAATGCAGCAATCAACGCAAAAGACAGTATGCTACTTTGTCACCGTGCCACTGTTGCGAATGTCGGCCACTTCACTCACAATTAGTTAGATGCTGTCCAGGCTGCTTGACAGCTTGCCGGCTACACTCTGTTTAATTAATGACAGCGCCGGCGAATGCAAACATGGAAACAGCATTCATGCATCAATATGCTTGATTTTTAATTACGAAACGGGTGGCAGGTGGCAGCGAGTGGGGCAAGGACTGGGATGTTGGCAAAGTTTTGACTGGCATAAACAATGGCCGGGCACTTGAGACTTGTTTTCTTTGTTTCATGTGCACCCAAGCGCCTCCGCCTTTGCTCCAGACCCCTTTGCCACCGCTCGCTTGCATCTCCGTTATTGCCTTGCACGTGCAACCCTTGGCTGCCACGCTGAGAACTGAGAACTGGGAGCTGGAAAACTTGATTAAATTTCACTCGGTCTCACAATCAGTGGCACTTGAGAAGCTCCAAGCATAAACCACGCTCGTTTAATTTCAACTCAAAGTCCAAGCAGTAACAAGAGCCAATTCAATAAAAATTAAAAAAGAAGCCATGCCAAGGATGTAAGCGGATGTAGGATCCGAAAGGACGCAGCAATCACAGGCAAGAGCGGGCAAATAAACTTGAAGAAAATTAAAAGTGGCAACCGAGCTCGAGAGAAGGCCATTGCCGGAGTCAGAGTCAGATTCAGAGCCGTGGCAGAGATGAAGCTAGGAGCAAACTCAACGCAAGTTGGCGAGCAACTTTTTTGGGTAAGGGGCCGAGGCCGGATGGAGGAAACGTATCGACTTAATTGAACAAATCGCAGTAAACGAGCCGTAAATTTTTAATATGTTTCGGTTTGCGTAAATAAAAGCTGACGCAAACTTCTTTGGACTTTGTCCTAAATCAAATGGAAATGCGGCGTAGCTTCAACGGCAAATTAATAAATTAAATCAAGAAACAAAACGAAATTACAACGAAAGCAAATCCATTTAATTAACAGATCTCTACCCCTTCCCCCCTTCTTCCTCCCTAAGCCCTACTCTACTTAATTACTTGTGGCTGCTGATGCTGCTGCTGCGGTGGCTACATTTTGACTGATTAAAACGCAAAGCAAATCCCAAAGTCCGCTCCAGGTTTTCTCAACTTTAAGCTTTGACATTTTGACAGTGGCAGGTTTGGTCCAGGGGCCTGCAAAAATGTTTTCTTTGCTCAGTCTAGCGCAAGTCGATGTGTCTGGACCTTGGGTCCAGGCACCGACCGACCACCGCTCCTCTATTTGCTCTCATTTAGCTGTTTAGCCAAGTCGGGGCTTCAAGTGTTAATTCAACCAGCTGCTCAGACATCTGCCCAGACTGTCAGCTGCGCTGTCTGCTGCTCAGGCAGTCGAGCTCTGCTTTTGTTTTAGTTTTGCATTGAAGGCACTCGGCGCAATGTCTCTTTCGATTAGGCTTTCCACTTTTCAGTTAGCGTCAGTTTTAATCAAATGTTTCCGTTTTCGTTCACTACAAATTGACATTTCATGTGATACAGTAATCAAACGAAAGTTTCAAATAGGGATTACTATTATTGCAATTTCGTAGAGTTCAATGTCACAAACTATCGAACCCAACTCACAAATAGACAGCGACTTAAAACAGGCTTAAAGAGGTATCAAACATAGCATATAAACATTCAATAAAAATACATTTTTAATATTCATAATATTACAAGTAATAAATGTTCAAATTAAATAAATGGATAGATACATTTAAATTAAACAGATATAAGATATTATTTACTTTAAAATAGTAAATTTTGTACATTTTAAATTCTTTAAATTATTGATGTAATTATAAGGAAATTTAAAGATTTTTATTATTTAATCCTAATGCAATAAAAGTAATTTTTATTAATCCATACTTTGTCTGAGTCGACTTTAAAATAAAAAAGGGGTAATATTAAATACTTGTAACTGCATTAAATATATACTTATAATTTTATAAAAATTAATTATATTAATTTAAGTTAATTATTACCGATTCGAAACTTTCCTTTGTACGAATGAATAAAGAGTTGCGTGGGAAGTCTAAAATAGAAGTGGCTTGCCACACAATCAGATGCAAGTACATGCTGTCAATTTATGGCGAACCAGAAAAAGCCCAAAATAGGGGCGGTAAAGGGGGCGGTGCTTCAACAGTCAGCCGAGTCAGATCATTAATCAAGTAATCTGCTGCAAATCTTGCACATACTTGTACTCGTCCTCGTATTTGGCTTGAACTTAAATGCTTAGCGCAGCTCAAACGCCAGTCAGCAGAGCTAAAACAAGAGACCAACCAAAAAAAAAAAGGAACGGAAAGCGGAAACGGAAATGTAACCAGAGCATAAAAAATGCTCGTTTCGCCGCGAGTGTGTGTGTGTGGGAAAATTGTCATTGTAATAGTAATTTATTGTTGCAAAAAGTTTTGCCTGCCGCCAGTCGTCGTTGTCGCTGTCGCTGTCGCAGTCGCTGTCGCAGTCGCTGTCGAAGGCGTTGCAAATGCGAGTGGCAGTAAAAAGTAAGAGGAGAAAATCCGCAAAGCATTTGACATTTGACATATGCGACTCGTTTGACATACAAGCAAATTACATGGAACTATTTGTCTTGCTGGTATAAATCGCATAAGCCCGAAGCGGCACTGCGGCCACAAAACTCAACTCGACCCGCTGACCAGTCCAAAAAATGCCCAGAAACTAGAGCACAAAATCAGACACACTCAATGCGTGTCAGACGGCGCACGGTGGCTCGTTATACGGAACTTCGTTGCAAAAATCATATTTCGAGTTGTTTAATTCGCCAAAACTGTTTATTAGGTTATTTGAAGAAATCAAAGTATTCAAAAATACAAAAATGTTTTAACATTTTAACCTATTTTTAAAGTTGGACCATTTTTTGTTTTTTTGGAAAGATGAAAACAAATTTTTTAAAATTCTTGGTTTTTTGAATTGAATAGATCTATCCTAAAAAAGACGAAAGTTTATAGTTTTTAATTTAAAATTGTTTATTTTGGAGTAGACAAATTTGTAAGCTGACGTAAATAAATGATGAATCAAACGCCAAAGAAATCCATTGCTATAATCGTATCCGATTGCATACATTTTGAATTTTGTGTTTTAAAACAAGCGACAAAATTCAATTTTTCGACAAAAAAAAATGTAATTTAAATTGAAATTTAATAAATAAATACTTTTTAAAATAAAGCATAAATATTTCTAGTATATACCCAACCTTAGAGTTTTGTCTTTATATAGTAATTAAAATATTATTACAAAATTAATTTTTTGAATCAAAATGTTGAGTTAAGCATTAAAATAAAAAGCTTTTTAGTAAGAGAAACTTAAAAAATTGTACATCAACTAAATTCTGTATGTTTTCCAATTAATTTACGATATAAATCAAGAAAATATCGTAAGTAGTTCAAAAATTATGATTTTTGCAATGTGTTTTGGGAGAACGCGCCATTGTGCAGCGAGGGGGGCGTATGAGTGATGTGCTGGCAAATGAATTGTAGTCAAAACTAAAGTGTCTATTAAAATCGCTCATATTACACGAAAAACTGTAAAAGTGTGTGTGAGAGAAAGAGAGAGCGAAGAGTGAGTGGGAGAGAGAGATGGAGAGTAAGTTGGAAGTGGGCAGCGTGAGAGTTTTGCTTTAGTTTTTGGCAGTTTTTGTTGGCCCAGAAAAACTTTCGATGTGGCTTTGCATTAAACCTCTGTTTTTGTTGTTGTTACTGTTGCTGTTGCTGTTGTTGTCGTGGTGCGAACGCTGCATATTGTGTGTAATTTCGACTGCATTTTGCATTAAGTAAAATGTTTTAATTAAAATTGAAAAACTTTTCCAATTAAAGCACAACAACATCTACTTGCACCACAAATATTATCAATGCAATACAGCAGACTTTATTGCCACCTTCCCTTCCCGCCTCACCGCTCACCGCTCACCAGCGATAAAGCGTACAACGACAATTGCTAATGCCCAATTGTTGCTGGCAATAATAATAATAAATGAAAATGGTTTAAGCACTCCGAATTAAATTGAATTTGTCGAGAGCGTCGTTTACGCTAACGAATGCAAGTAACGAGAAAATTAATTAGCTGCAAGCCGTCAGCTTGTCTAGTTTTTTGTTTTGTGAACATGTTTAACTTCGGCAAAGTAACTGTAACTGAAAGTCAGCTAATTGGCTAAGGAAACTTGAAGCAGCCTAGTGCTCGAAAGTAGGCAAAAGTTCCATGCACATTTCTTAAAGTCAGCTACACAAATGGCCATAAATAACGGGAAGAGCGCAACGAGTCCACATGGCTATGGCTCGCAACCATAGCAAATTGCATCAATAATAATAATAATAATCATATATGCAAGCACAATTTTTATTCGAAATATGCGCTGCAATGCATTCAAAAGAGACCAAGTCTCGGGCTGAGGCTGTGCGTGAACCTGAGCCTGAGCCTGAGCCTGAGCCTGAGCCTGGGGCCCACCTGGTCGTCTTTTGCAATTGCAATCACTCACCTGGCCTCGCACAGATTGAGTTTATGTGCTCTCTGTGTCGTTCATGTGATTAAGAGCCCAGCACGGGGCGCTTGAAAAGGCTGCACAGCTCAGCGCTGCGGTCATAATGCTGCATATTTCATGGCGACTGCAAATTGCTAGGAGGAAACTGCGCTTTCATTGCAATTAAGCTCCGCTCTGCGTCCCCACCGGGCTTGATAATGAAAAAGAAACCATCTCGGAAACCGCCACCCATTCGCCCATTCACCCATTCACCCATTCACCTAGTCCGTCAGGCAGTCAGGCAGCCAGGCAGTCAACCAACCAGCCAGAGGACAACCATGCAGCATGTGGCACATTAAATTGCACAAACTGAGGTGCAGCCTTTTCTCTTGTGTTCTGTTCGGTCTGTTTCTTTATTATTTTTCATATGGCACAAGGACACTTCTATCAACCAAATTATAAATTTAACTAGGTTATCTAAGCCATTTGCCATTTCACTGTCTTCTGCTTTCAAACTTTGCCATTAACTTGCGCACCTGAAAGTTGACTTACTTTGCATTACCATCATTTGCATGTATTCGCCTTTTATTTGCCTCTCGGTTGTTCAACAAAACTCTAAGTGAGTTTAAGCAGCAACTAACTAAACTTTTAATAAGCATTCAAGTTGCTCACACGGGTTAAAGTTCTTCACACCACAAATACCCGTTAACGCTCTGCAGAGGCGGCATCCTAATTAAAGGCAAGTATTCAAATTATCACGTACTTGAGTAGTTGGAATGGGCGTAAACATCGTTAAAGTATTACCAGTTTCAAAAATGTTTTGATTTGTTTTTGAACATGCTATCTTATCGATATTAATAATAAGTTGCAGAAGATATACAAATTTGTGATTGGCAAACATTTTTAAGAATACAGCAATAAACATAAATTGCTAATAAGTAAGAACCTAATAAAATATATAGAAACTTCTAAATATATTAAAATAGCTAAAATTGTGCTTGAGGCAACTAGATGTGACGACTAAGAATTATAAATCTACTACAACATATTTAAACATATATATTTATTTTTCGTTTTTTAAATAAAACATATTTTATACGTTAAGTAAATTGAAACAATAATTTAGGTTTGAATGTTTTTGAATAATTCGATGGGTTTCGGGTATAATCAAGTCGACTATTGATAGCTAACCTGAGTTAGGCAAGAACTTTGATAGCCTCTCGCTCTTCGTGCACATTGCGCTCTCTTTCGCTCCCTTTCTCTATTTTGCTGTTCAGGTCTTAAATTCACCTGAGGCACTTGACCCTGTTGCCGTCTACAACTTGCAGCTGTTCAATTAGCACAGTTTAGCAAGAACGGGCACTCGAAACGTCCTGCATGCACTATATAAGGATATGCATTGCACGTGTACTATATACATATATGCCAAGATTTATACTATATTCATATGTGCAGTTGGATTTGCATCTCGAGTGCTGTTCACTGGTCAAGAGCACCGCATTGCTGTAGTTGTTTTTGTCGTTGCCGTTGTCGTTCTACGAGGACGAGGGGAGCTTGTGGAGGAGCTTATATAGTTTAGATAGAATCACGAATCTGCGCTTGTATTTTGTGATTCAGCTGGCCATTTATCAGCCATGAAAGCGCGTTGAAAGTTTGTCCGAGTGCTAGAACGCTCGAGTGTAATTGTGTGTGTGTGTGTGTGTTTTTCGGTAACGGGTTTAACGGATTTGCCCTGAAGAGGCAACGCATTGCACTTTTTGGGCTGCAGCAGCGTTCAGATTTATTGCATTCAACTTTCGTGTGACTTTCACAAGAAACTTTTATGTCTCGAAAACTTTTCAAGTTTACTTAAGCAACAAAAGTTTCGCCCGCTCGCTTCGTTTCATCTTTTTCTTTTCATTTGCCTTTTCTCTCTGCATTTTTATTTTCTCTGATCCCTTTCCTGCCGTTTGCCAAACGAATTTATTGCCAAAAATCTTCGAGTTATGTGCGTGTGTGTGATCTTTGTGTGTGTGTGTGCTCAAAGCCTAAAATGAAGTGTTGGTAATAATGTATAAATTATGCGCATTAAATTTTAAGCATTTACCGCACTAAATCATCGAGCACTCAAACATGGTATAAACAACAAAGCTGCGCCTTTAGTTTGTGGTCTTATTAGATACGAATCCGCGAGAGCTGCTTTCATAGTTTGCAAACTCGCAAAACTAATGGCTTATGGAGCCATTAAATCATTCCACATAGAGTACATATAATATATAATAATAATATTAAGCATCAGAACACGTTGATTATGTGCGATCGAGTTACAAAATCAATTTATAGAGTGAAAATGGGTTCGGAGAAGCTTTTTCCGAACCTGTAAAATATAATCAGCCTAATTTCAAAAAATTTGATTGGCTAACCTTCCACTAATCACAAAAATCTATTCAAAATATTCTTCAGGAATGTAAAAATTCAAATCAACTTAATCAAAATTATATGTGTTGTTGTGATTTATTAATATTATTTATAATACACAAACAAAATGTATAAAGCCTCTGTGAGTATATAATTAAATTATGAATGAGTCATGGAGTCAAGCGATAAGCTCTGCTTTCTTCCACTACAAAATATATATAGTTGTGCAATCTCAATTTACTCTTCAGTACAGTTTAGCAATGAACGGGATCGGTTTATTAGTTTTTTTCACTTTTGGCTTGGCATTCGCGTTGTCGTCTATAGAAGTTGAACGAAACGGTGTAGTATAAAATGTTAAAATTTGTGAAATTAAACACTTGACGTATATATAAAATACCTTCATTTAGCCGATGAAGAATGTACGAGACTCGACGATAAGCCGGGATATTGTGTACCCCGAAATTCCTGTTTGAAAATGATCAATATAAAAAATCGAATAAAGAAAGGAATTCCGCTTACATCCGATGAACGGCTCTATATCAGTAGATCAAACTGCACCCCCAGTAAAAAGGTTCAATTAATTTCTCATTTCGTTTCTATAAACTCAAAACAAATATATTTGCTTTTTAGAGATATGTGTGCTGTGAAGAAGAAGATAAGTTGAGCGCGGCAATTCAAAATCTGACTACAGCAGATTGCGGTGTATTCGGAATAAAGAAGACAGTTGGAGGTTTTGAAATTAAATTAATGTCAAGACCCTGGTTGGCTCTTCTTTATTTCAGATCTCGATCTGGAACTACGGCGTTCACATGTGGCGGTACTCTGATAAACCAACGTGAGTGCATAATTTGGACAACATTTACCTTTATTATAATATCTTGTCGTTCACTTATTTATTTTCAGGCTACATACTAACAGCCGCCCATTGTTTCGCAAATCAAGAATTGTGAGTAATCTGCTTATATTATTTTGAGAACAAAAGATAAGCAGTTTTTATGTGATAGGCTCTCGGTACGTCTGGGAGAACACAGAATATCACAGGAGCGGGATTGTGCGGTCGAGAGGGGAGTGGAGGTATGTTGCGAGGCTGAAGATTTTGACGTCGAACGTATTTTCGTGCATGAAAAATACGCGCCTTTATCGGGTCATAACGATATTGCTCTTGTGAAACTCGCGAGAGATGTGACATTCAAAGGTAATCATCTTATTAGCTGATGGATTTATTAACATTATATACGTTTTACAGATAACATTAAACCAATTTGTTTGCCTGTGACCGAGGCTCTTCAACAGAAAATCAATGACACGGAAGTATTCCATGTGACTGGTTGGGGTAAAACTGAAACCACGTTTTTCTCTGATGTTCCAATGGAGACAGTTGTGAATCGTTCAGATCACTCAATATGTCAAAGATCTTATACAAGAAATATAGTTTCCTCTCAACTATGCGCTGGTGGCGTCGGAAAGGACTCCTGCAATGGTGACTCCGGTGGTCCGTTGTCCTATGCAGTGTATCATAATGAGCGGCAACGGTTCATGCAGTTTGGAGTGGTCAGCTTTGGTTCACAAGTGTGCGGGATTGGCCATCCCGGTGTCTATACAAACGTCGGCAGTTATTCACGCTGGATCGCATACAAGATCGGCACCAAATAAATTGGGCAGTCAACAGTAATCAGTAAATCATTTCGAATTCTACATATGACTTACGCTTTATTAAATGCATTATATACCATTTATTTTATTTACGTATTCAAATGAATCAAAATAAACGTCTGCCTCAGTTTACAAACATTTCTGGGAATAAATTGCCAATTAACAAAAATTAATATAAAAAATGTGAAAATAGTCCAGTTAATAAAGCTTATAAAATGCACGTGTTGCTTGATTCACAATTAATGATTGCATTGCCATCGAGCTACTCTCGCATGTGGGTCTGAAACTTACCCCAGAAAGTTGTTCATTTTTCGCGCCATTAGCGACGCCGAGTGAAGCTCATTATGAAGATGATGATAATGGAGGCTTGCGTGTCGCCCCGATCCCTTTGCGGTTTTATATTCATTTATTTTCGGCGCCGCCATGTTCGGCGTCTGCTTCCGCCGGAAGTAAACAAGCGCTCACTCGATTGCCGTCAACTATGGAGAACATGCTGTTGTCCTTGCTGCTGCTGGTGCTGCTTCGACTGTTTTTATTGTTGCCGTAGTCATTGTCCGCCATAAATCATTTGATTTTGAGCGCGTGAAAGTCGACTTCCTCTTGGCATTGGCTAATGAAAGCCGCATATCGCATCGAATGCTGAGGAAAATATCGATTATCAATATAGCTGACTATTGTGGCACGTATTTCATGTCGAAACCCGCATAAAAAAACAAGATGGAAACCCCAAACATATCGAGAGCGAGCACAGAGCACACAGAAACCAAAAAACCAGCACATTCATAACTCAAAAGCTCGCATTAGAATTATTAAAATGCCTGCTGTGGTTTCTTCTGCATGGCATACATATCGCATTTCGTATCTCGCATCTCGCATCTATACGAACACGCTACATATTCTTACTACATACTAATACTATGCTATATATTTATATATATGTATGTGTGGCATTTCAGTTGGCTGACTGCGCCATTTAGCAAATTGAAAATATTGCCACTGGCTGCTGTGGGAAGCGCCCAAAAAAGAAACCAAATATAAAAGAAAAACGTAACCGAAACGAAATCTCCAGCAGACAAAAAAACAAAATTGAGCGGTACACGTCGCATTTATGCCAAATAAAATCAATAGTAAAGTAGCACAAATACTACACGAGTGGCCCACAACCCACTGGGAGAGGCTTTTACATTTGAAATATTAGCAAGACCCAAATATTTTTATGGGAAATATTCGTTTTGCTCTGCTTTTCACAGGGCATCAAGTGATACGAATTCAATGAGTGAGAGTTCGTTTTCCAAAGCAGCGCAAACAAAAACGTGTTGCATACTTTTCGGCTGCATATTTAAACTAAGCTTGGCACATAGCTTTAAAATCATTGCATACTTGTGGGCATGCTTAAAAATGTTATCAAGCAAGTTTAGTTTTATAATTTAATTCAAGTTGTAAAATAATTTAATTGTAATATAATTTAGTTGTCAGTTGAAGTATATATTGGATCTTTGTTCTGCTTTTGTTTTGCATTTTATATATACAACTTTATTGCCACAACGGCTTGCTAAGAACAAATACTTTATATCAAATTGAATAAAATAAAATAATAATAAATTGACTATTTCTGAAGTTAAAAAAATCAAGTTTAGCTTACAACATGAAAATGGATTTAATTATAATGTTTTTCAATTTTGTTCTTTATGTGTCAAGTCAACATCTTAAGTAACAATTTAAACGTATGTGGTCGTTTAGCAGGAGGGTTGCTTTATATCCTTCTTCTCTTAGTCCCTCATTGCATTTGACATTTGATATTTCTGGTTATTTTCAAAAAATATAATCCATTCGATGCACACAACAGTCACTTGTGTAAGCATTAGCTTAGTTGGAAATCAATTAACCTGAAACATTTATCCTAATAATATTAATCGCTGGCAATTTGGAGGATTTTGCTGGTAAATGAGAATTTATTGGCAGTGGCATAAATTAGTTTCGCATTGGCATCCAGACCATTTCAATTTGCTGTTTATTGCTGTTGTTGATACATTGATACAATAACCAATAAGCAATAAGCAATGCTTGTTGCTAGTGGTGCCACAAAACGTGGCACTCGTTATGAATGTTGCTGTAAAGCCATTTAAATGCAGGAAATTGAATTTTGAAATGAGCCTTTTGAGCGCGTAATGGCAATGAAGATACTGCTCTGATTCGATGCGATTCGATGCGATGTGATGTGCTGCGATGTTGTGTGAATGATAACATATGAATCTTAGTTGCCAACTGAGGGATACAGTGCAACAAGCTGTTCGCTCGATTGGCCTGCGGCATGTTGCCATTTCAATTAAGTGGCAGAAGATGAAGCCGAACACAATTCACAGCTCGACTGTGAAGTGAACTGAAGCTTTTAGCTGGAAAATGGCCATATTGTGCAAATATGTTAGTATTATAGACGATGTTTGCCGTCAACGTGATGTTTGCTGTCGGCTGCAATTTCCTGTTGCCACATGTCACTCGAGCGGAAATTATGGCACGCCCATTTTAATCATTCGTCATTTCCGGCGGTGCGTGTACACTGAACAGTGCCAGTTTACTTGACATAAATACCCAAAGCTCTGCATAGTTTGAGTGCCAAACACTTCTAAAGTATTAACTATTGTACGCAAGCAGCTGGACTGTGATGAAGTGCGGGTGGAGGGGCGGAGGGGCGGAGGGGGTTGGTGGCATATTATGTGGCAAAGTTTAGCAAGTTACCTGCTTAACTTGTTGGCCTGTGTGGTCAAAAGTGCAATCCATGCCCGGCACTAATTGCACGCCGCTCTGTTGTGCAGCGAAAATAGGGGATGCAGCATAAGAATGCTGTTGCAAGGGCAGCGGGGGCGGTTGGAGGGCGAAGGGTAGTTTGGGGGTGGCCGTTAAGTAGGCAAACGCCATACGACAAATTCCGTTGGCACAGAAAACCACGCGAAAATTTATGGTTTCAATTAAAAGTTTCACCATTTCCGTTCATTTGCAGCACAAACAAGCAGCCAGCGGCTGCCCAATTCAGCATAGGCGATGACGCGGGGTGGGGGGCCGCGGATCGTGGCCCAGTTGGTGGCCCAAACGCAATAAGGTAATGAGCTTTTACCAAAAAGCCAGGACCGTGACCAGAACCAGAACCAGAACTGAGCGGCAACGAAAACCCTGAAAAACTTGTTACTTTTTCAGCGCTTAGGAAATGGCAAAAGTTTTTCGCATCCGTTTTGTAATAAAATTATAATTTATTTTATATTTGTGCGTTTAAATGCCATTTCTATAGAGCGGCCACCAGCAGCAAACTCGCCAAAAATTCAAGACACCCAGATATCTAATGCATCAACTAGGCCAGAATTGTTGCCTGATTTTGGTCAGTTGGATCATTAGTTGGGCACTAAGAATAGCCAGGGGCTAATGGAATTTTAATATGGTGAGGGCGGGGGAGGCGTTTAGGGCAAGCAGCCGCAACGCTCACAAGCTGTGGCAAGTGTCTAAGCCAATCAGTTTTGTGGCCAAGTAAATATTTTGTTAACATAATTGCATAAATCACAGTCAATTTTTCATATCACACGCTCCCATGCGATAATTTGTGTGTGAGTATGCGTGTGCGAGACTGTGTGTGTGTGTGCGTGAGGGTGTGGATGTGTGATTTGGCCTCGGGGCTAGAGGCTGGTGCAGGCGTTGGTAATGATGGCGCTTGTGTAAATAAACTGTCAGTTGATATGAATTCAACCATCACTCATACGCACCGTGGCATGAGGTCGAGATTGTGTTCGTCTGTGTGTGTGCGTGTGTGTGGGAGCAAATTACCACGCTCGTACGCACTTCTGACAACAAGAACGAGGAGAGCGGCAGCTGGAGCCAGTGTTGGGGCAGACAGCAAGAACAACAAATGAATTTTCGCTTGGTTCCGCTTCCGTTTTACGCTTCGCTTTGCCGCCTGTGCCATATGCAATCATAATGAAGACATTTCCGGCTCATTGGATGCCAAAGCAATGGCAGCCGAACTGCAGACTAATGAAGCCATCAATGCTGCACATTACACATTATGCCACAGAGTTCTTCATCAGCCAGCTCCAACTCGGATGTGTCAACTCTGATGAACATAATTGATGCAAATTTTTCGTTGTGTCTGCCCTTAACACTTGAACGCAGCCTCCAAACAGCCCCGACAGCTTTGCATATTTTCGAACGGGGCAGACAAATCTTTTAAAGTCACCAAAAAAATAATTGGCCATTGATTTTGCATGCAGATTGAATTGAGGTGTCACAAAGACACACGACACTTGAATTTTCTATTGCGCTGCGGCAGTGCGGCAGACAATAAAGTATTTGCTGGCACTCTGGGCAAAACTTGCGGCTCTGCAGCGCTTTAAAATTGATTTTCTTCGAGCGCTCCCAAAAGTATGCTACACTTTTTGTTCCCGAGCAAAGAAAAACAGGACACGACAAATTGCTGGAAGCAGGAAAACTTATGCGCATTGGGCACAAGTCAAATTGCATTTAAAGTGACAAATGTGGCTGGCTCTAAGGTTGGGACGGCGGTGAGGGGTGGTTTAGATTGACCAAGAAACCAAAAAACCGAAGCCAGCACAACACGTGCTAAAAATATTTCCTCGGCAAACAAACCCAAATGCCAGTTAACTTCCTTTCTTCGCATTCACATTTCTTGCGCCACAGGAAGCGGGCATTTTTCATGCTTCGGTCTTTTGGTCAGCCGCCTGCTTCAGCTTTCAGTTACGCCCACACATACTCCCCAAGCTGAAGGCGTCGCCCTGGACGACCCAGCATTAGAATTTATCGCTGTCAGCACATGGGAGAGCGTCGTGTTTTCTGTTGGCGGTTTTTTCTTTGTTTTCGGCCCTGGCTTTTGTGCAAAAACTGTCGCCCAGTTGCTACATGTGGAATGTGCACGAAGGATAGGGAAGTTGAGGTGGCACAACTTTGCGTTGTTTCTCTCCATGTGTGTGACACGTGCACAGCATGACATGGGATGTTTTCGCTATTTTATACCTGGCACAACACAGAAATGAAGTTGTTGCAACATTTTTTGGTCAACATTTTTTACTTTTTTAATTTTTTCCGTTCATCGGAATTGCTGATGTTAATGTGATTAGTTTATCACGTCGCCAAGAGGTATCCTTTAGCACATCATTGCACTATTGGTGATATACTATTTTGCTGAAAGAAAGCAAATGGTATTGTGTCTTGGGATTGCGAACAGTGCACCTTGAGACAGCTTGATTAATGGCATTGTTTGACTGTCAACAAGATCCATTTCAGTTTGACATTGATAAGCAGCCACCAGGAGCAGAATATCCCAACATCATCGGAATGGAACGCATTTAAGGCAAACGAGAACATCAAAGTGCTTTACATTTATAATAAACTGCCAAAGATCCGAAGAGGAGGAATCAAGGCACACAGTGCGCCAATTAGCAGAGAATGTTTGGCGAAACACTTAAGAGCAGGCTGTTATATCATTTATCAGTCGTTTCACTGCAAAATAATTAGGCTTATTAACAGTGCGTGCAATGAGTATTCGTACTTGAAATTGTTATTGTTATTGTCGTGCAAAAGTTGCGCCCAAAAACTGGAAATTAACTCAGAAATCTGTTGTGAGCTCATTGTCAGCATGAAAAGTTTTTCGCCACGCCGTTCCCCGCTTTCCCACAGCCCGCATCTCTTTCCTTTTCCATACAGAAAAGTTGCCCAAATACAAAACTTTTTGAATGCAAAACTTTTGGGCGAGAATTACAATCGTGATAAAAATTATGAAAATATTTTTGAGTGTGCAACTTGCGACTGCGATGACGACGGCGACAGCAACTTGGCAGCAAGCAGCAAGAAACTTGCAGTTGCAACAAGCGGCAAGAAATTTATAAATAAAATAAAACTCTATTAGGTACGGCAATTCGTAATAGTGTATGAAAGACAGACTGTTTTCAATCTTAAGGCATTTAATTTTCGTTGCATAAATGATGACAACAAGTTCGACAAGAAGCCAATATAATGCGCATACGACACGTGCAACGTGCGCATCGCATCGACCCGGAAACTGCCGAGCTACACGTAAAAATGCAGAAATATTCAATTGAAAAACTTTTGTAATCAAACTATTGAAATTGCACACATACATAGAATTGCATGAAAACTATTTGCTGGGTGCAAAAGCTCATAAATCTGTGGCAGAAACTATTGCCAGTTGCAATGCTGTGAGCTTGGGATTCGGATTTAGATATGGATTTGCAATGTTGGCGAAACAATGCCAAAGTTATTTATTTATTTATATATTTATCTACAGTTGTCTCCTTCTGCCCCCATTGTGCTCTTGCTACAAGTCACAGTTGATTATACGCGTTAGTAATATTACGTTTCCAATATAGACCAACACTATTCTTGCAATTCTGGAACAGATCTCAGCTGGAGATTTAATGGCATTCAAATCAAGCCCAAGACCAAGTCGAAGGCGTATCGAGTCTGTCGCAATATTTAAACGTCTGCTGTAAATATTTGATGCCTAATTGAATCATTCATTCAGTTGCTCATTGCTCGGGACACACACACACACACACACACACCCTGACACGCCCACTGACGCAGTTGCCCCTTCGCTCAACGAGTTGATTTGAATAAATTTGAAATTCTGCTGAGTCTGCTCTGGAAGCATTTAACCGCCAGGCAACCACTCAGCCACTCTGCCATTCTATCAGTTTGCCAGTTCGCCAGTTTGCCAGTTTGCCAGCCCAGGCTGCAATTTGTCTGTCAGCTGACGACATTTGGGCGTGGCCGAGCCTGGGTGGCGGGGAATGGCGGAGAAGACCAGGCCGTGTCGAGCCGGGCCGTGTTGAGTCGCGTCGCGCCGTTCCGTGCCGCAGTGGCATCGACTTGACTCTCAATTTAGCTGTTGCAGCAGCTGCCTGCACTGCATTTTATGGCATACTTTGCGGCGCATTATGCGGCGCGCGACAAAACGAAAATTGTGCAAATTAGCGCTCGGCGTTTGCTTAACACTCATCAATATTTGCATTTCAATTAGCGACAATACGAGTATGGCAAACATGGCTTACATTTCCCCCAAAAATGTGGCCCAATGCAACTGCTTCCCCCCTCCTGCCACTTACGACTTTTCAGTGCATTCAGCACAAAAGTTGTAAGTTGTTCAGAGCTGAAACTTCTCTATTCGTGAAATCGATGTCATAATCGATGTCCTAATTAGCAATAAGTTGCCTCGAATCGAGGACGAAGTGCACAAGCTGCAAAATATGTATAAATACAGCATACTAAATATTCTAATCAATTTAATTAGAAGGCGTATCGAGTGAGTAGCAATATATTAAAGAATATGTAAATATTTAAATATTAATTAAAGCATATTAAATTAATATAATTGATAATTTGAATATAATAATGTAGAATACTTCATACTTACATATTATTTTATTTGAATTATGTTTAGTAAACCAAAATATATAATAATAAAGGAAATATCAAATTTAATACAAAATCTTTTATAAGCAATAATTTTAATTTGTGGATTATAATCATTTTAAAAAATGATTTATACATAACATAGATTACTGAGTAATCGAAATGAAATTACTTTTTAATAAGTTTAATAATTGTAGTAGCGATGGTAATAATCTATTTGAATACTATGTAAATTAAGGTGTTTCTTCTGATAGATGGTCAAAGTACAGCTTAAACGGTTGAACTTAGAAGGTTAATTTCTTCCCATTAATTTTAAGTAAGTGCTGTACCAGCCCGCTAAGAAATTATTTTTCAGAATTTTATCTGCGAAAGCATTTAAATTACTTGTTTAATTTTATTGAAGCATCAAATGCACACGCATGCAGAAAATCGTTCACCAATACATACAAAAATATGATAATCTCTCTAGCTCTCCGATCTCTCACTCTCTTGTTGTTCTGCCTTTTTTGGCTGCAGCAAAAGCAACAACAACGGCGACGACCCTCAAACACGGACAAACAGCTGCATTGAAATGTGTGTGACAGACACGAACAGCGAACGCTTAATTTGGCAATCGACTAGCGCGCACTCTCTCGCACTCGCGTACGAGTTTTTTCTTCTGCTTTACTTTGCCATTCGTACTTCACGAAAGTAGCATCCTCTTCTGTTTAACATGTTCGTCTGCATGCATTGCAGCAACGTCTTCTGCTTTACATGTAGTTGTAACTAGCAACCGCTTCTGTTATACTTTGGCATTCACACTTCTCGAAAGTAGCATCCTCTTCTGTTTAACATTTTCGTAGTAGCAACTGCTTCTGCTAAACTAATAGCAACGCCTTCTGTTTTACTATAACAGTCATACTACTGGAAAGTAGCATCCTATTATGTTTAACATTTTCGTCTCATGCATTACAGCAATTTCTTCTGTTTTACTTTTAGAGATCTCAAGCAAATTCTTCTGCTTAACTGAGCATCAACATCTTGCAATGGTTGCATTCTCTTTTGTTTGACATTGTCACCCTCTTACACTTGAGCATCGTCTTCTGATTTACTCGATGCGTTAACTAGGAACTACTTCTGCCTTACTTTAACATTCCTAGCATTCTCGTCTACTTGCATTTAAGGAACTTCTTCTGCTTAACTTTACTTTCTCATTCATACTTCACGAAAGTAGCATGCTCTTCTGTTTAACATTTTTATCTATATGCGTTAGAGCAACGTCTTCTGCTTTATTCTCAGTGATCACTTGCAGCTTCCTCTGCTTGTTACTTTGACATACTTACATCTTCTTGCAACGTCTTCTGCTTTACTCGCAGAGTTCATACTTCTTTAAACGTAGCATTCTCTTCTGCCGAAGCCGAAGCTCCTTATATTTGAGCAACTTCTTCTATTTTTCATGGTACTTTGACAATCATAGTACGATTTTCATACATTATTGTCAGATTTTATCTAAAGAATATGAAAAGCGAATTATTAACTTGCAATATTAAGAGGCTTTGTGTTCTTATCGAGCCTAAAATGCAAAATTAACTAAAACTATTTACATAAGCTTACTAAGCAGTCTAATACTCAGAAGTGTGTTATGCTCAAAAAAGAAAAAAAGTTAGTCTAGCAATGAAATGATTTATTAAATAAAAATTATTTTGTTAATTTAATTACACTCCTACAAATATTTGTATAGAAAATAATCACTTTTGAAGTGTTTTTTTGTTAGAGATAAATGGCTGCGCGAGGAAGCACCAGCGGATAGTCTGTCAGCAGATATAACATACATGCATACGTATATGTATATGTACATAGGAAGTACACGTCGCTTTCCATGCACCATGCTTATCATAACTCAACTGCACTACTCGTATAGTTGCATATCGTTGCTGTAGCTTGACTTCAGTATTAATTACTTAATTCCTTAATGAAGGCAAAAACTTCAGTGCAACTGTGGAGTGAAAAGGCATTACTTAAACTTTCATAATCAATACAAATTTGATGAGCTGTAGAGCAGAGCAGAGGAGCATCTTCATCGACATCGACAACGACAACGACATCGATATCGACATCGTTGGCGGCTTGGGGTCCATTCGTTTTGTTGGCTATAAGTTTTGGCCCAAAAAGCAACTTTATCATAATGAACACCATCGAGAAGAGTATGGAAAAAAGCCAACTTTGTCATGTTTATGACACGCCCACGCCTACATCAACGCCCCCGCTCAGCATCGCCGGCACTTCACATTGAGAGTGCTGGCAGAGGAAGAGGGAGGGGGAATGGCGGCAAGGTTCGAGGATGCGGTGCGGCGTGAGGTGTGCGGAGCCTTGTCAAAAACAGCCGTTGGCAAGTTTTTGATGTGCTCGGGCCGCAGGACAATCTAATAAACGAGGCGAGGCCAGAGCAAGAGCCAGGAAAAACTTTCACTGACCTTTGTGCTGGGCGGAGGTTCAACTGTGATGAAAAATATACCTTTGAAGGATTTACTCCGACACACATAGAGGGAGGGAGAGAGTCAGAGAGGCCCGGACACACACACAAACACACAGACACAAATTGGAATGAATAATAGAATATCATGAGGAAAAACAGCACAAATGAGCTTGGGTTGCGTCCCAGCTGTAGTTGTTGTTGGTGGTGTTGTCTGTGGGTCTTTTGTTGGCAATTTCCTTGCTTTATTGACTCGACATTGACTCTCTGGGGTGTGCGTAAACCAAACAAACAAACAAAGTGAGAAAAGTTGACACATACACTTACGAGATTAAAAAGAAAACAACGAAAAAAATAAAATAAAGTCGAAATAAAAATGAGCCAAACAATATCCGCTGAGTTGGCCAAATTGAAAAGGCTCTGCCAGAGACAGCTCCTCCGCCACCTGGCCAGGAACCAAGGGGGGCAATAGTACGAGACGAGTTGTAGCAGCTGCCTGGCCGCATATCTAATGAGGTGTCGTAAGTTTCTGCCTCAGCAGTTTGACAGCTGTCCAGGGAGCACGCGAAGCAAAGTTCCATTCCAATAGACGAATTGCTCTTCTTAGTTACTCACATACTTGGTTTGCTGTTGTTTGTGGGCCAACTTTGATGCTTTGATTTATAGCCGCAAAGTAATTTGCCAAATTGCCGGCATCTACTTACGCCTCTACTGCCCGCCCCTCCAATTTTGCCTGCTGCTCCATCAATGCCAATTAATTGCCGTTTATTTAGCCATCAATTGTCATTTGCTGATCCTTAACTGTCAGCTTTGCCGTCGTATTTTAAAGTTGTCAATTAACAAATTGTTTTCAGGCCTTCACAAATTCCGCACAGCATTCGAAAATACCCTAGCAATAGATACTGCTCTTTTGCAAATTTATTGAAGAGGTCAACAATCAGCGTAATGAATGCTAATATGCAGACAACTGTTGCAAATCCAAATGAAATGAGTGTAATCACAGTTTTATTGCGGCACATTCACACAAGTCTTTAGATGGATTTAACAAATTTTCAGCTAAATCATAAGCATTTTCGCTTTGACACTGGCTTTGCTTGCCTTTGGGCCAACTCGTGTCTTGCAGCCATAATTCAAATGCGGCTCAAAAGTCAGAAGGCTAAGAAGAAGACAAAAGGCGGCGGCAGCAATGTTAAACAAAAGACAAACGCATAATTGTGCAGCGAACTGTATTAAACAGGGTCATATGCACAATTATAAGAATAACAAGAAGCCTCGCATTGAAGAATAAAAACAACAACCATCGCCACCGCCACAGCAAAAACAACAGCAATGCCGAGACAACAACAAATGGCACACGCAACACACTTTGTAGAAGAAACATTTAAGAACGCTGAAATCAAATGTGCTCGACTTCCATATACCCAGATGCAGTTTAATATGAGTAAAAAAAAAAAAACAAAATTTAAATTAAAGTTTATACATTTTTAAAAATCTGATTTTGCATATTATGCAAAGTACTTGATAATAATACTATATCAATATTTATGTTCAACAAATTCGATTCTTAGAACAATATTCCTGAGTTTCTGATTTTATTGTTCGAAAGACAAAAACTGCATTTCAATATTAAGGCAAATATTTACATGAATTTTATTTTTTAAATATATAGAAAGCATACAGAAAAATAAGTGGCGAATCAAGAATTATTCTAGAAATTTAATGGAAGTATTTTGAATTTCAGTTTCGTTATTTAAGTGTTAACTCTAGGTTATTTACTTCTTTTCTGTTGTCAACTGTTTTAAATAATATTTAAATTATGCTTTGATTTTCGATTTCATTGTTGCATACAGAACCATTACGCTATAACTCTCCTGTGATGGTTGAGTACAGGGTATAAAAAGTTTTGATTTTTTGAATTTTCTATGCAGCACAAGTTACGGCAATGGCAACGGCAACGGCAACGGCAACAACATCAAGCGGAAATCGTCAGTGGCAGAGTTGTGCCAGCCACCCGCAATCCCACCCACCATCTGCATCTCCACCTCTGCCCAGACACCATAATATCTGAACATACGCATGGAAGTCTTCGTTTCAGTCCACCACCTCCTCCATCTCCTGCTCCCGCCCAGAGTCGTCATGGCTCGGCAACTGCGTCTCTTGAGCCCGCAAGGCACTCGAACGGAAAGCAGCATTGCTTTTATATTTATTTATTTTTTTTTTTGGTACGTTTTTCAGTTGCGTCGTTTTTTTTTTTTTTACTTCTAATTTTCCTCTTTCTTAGACAAAGTAAGGCAAACGCGTTGGCCACTTCATTTGAATCGTGTGATTTGAAGCGTTTGATGATTTGTTTAAGAGATTTGCTAACAAATTGATGGCAACTCATCATTCCTTGTGGCTGCGTTAATTTATTTGTTGTTATCGGCGTCCAAGACGCCCCCTTCCCCTCTCTCAAGCTCCACAATAAACATATTTAATTGCAAATTAGACGCACAACCACCGCAAACCACTGAGCGGGTCACGTGCATTCGCCTCGCCTCAGATCGAAGCAGGAATTGAAGTTATCCCCCATGCTGTTGCAAATCATAAAAACTGCCAATCGCATTGCCATTGAAGGACTAATCCCGTAATTACAAATCCATGGCTGACTGCTCGACTGTTTGCTCTGCCACAGCGTGGTCACTGAGGGGTTGGGTTTCTGATTGGGGGCAGCGGAGGGGGCATGTTGGCAAAAATCAATACGCGCCTCGCTGCGTCGTTTTCTGCCCTTTTGTGCGCTCATAATTTATATACCCTGGCAGTGAGTGTGAGTGGGGTATACCGAGGTTGGAAACAAGGCATTGCAGTCCTTTCAAAAGAGGGGGATTAATTGCTTTCATTTGTTTCTTGTCACACACACAGCTTCTCAAACAGTTTTAATAGTCAAAAGTAAATGCAACTTTATTTAAAAATTATTTTTAGAGATTATTTAACTTTAAAATTAATGAAAATCCAAAATTTATTCTTTTGTTAACTGTTTAAAGATGTCATTTACAACAATTAAATGTCAATACATATTGGTCTAATTTATTTACATATTTATATCAAATCTATATCAAAGATTTTGTTGCAAACTATTTATAGCCGCATCTTCAAATAATAATCTAAACTTATCCTTGCATGTATCCCACATTCTTTGGTGATTACAGGGCATGCGCTAGTCGTTCATCTCGTTGCCGTGCATTTGCCACTTGTCATAACGTTGCCATTTGGCCATTGTTGAGGGTCTTGGCCTGCGTTACGTTCGGTCTTACATGAAATTTTCCGATAAGAAAAATTGCGGATGAGGGCATTGAAATTTATGCGCTGAATTTATGCCCCCGTTGCGCACCCTCCTCTGCCCTCCCACGCATTTTATAATTTGCTCTGCCGGAGTTGCAGTTGCAAAACGAGACGCTTGTTATCGGTCATTGCTTATATACTACGTATAGATATATATAGTATTTATATGCGGATGTTTGTGTGTGTATCTTTGGCAGGCAGTTCGATATGTTTGCTCAGACTGCGAGCGGGTCTCAGTTGATTTAGATAATGCGATTTCCTGCCCGTCTCTGACTTTGCAGTTCTTGTGGCATGCGGCATGTGGCAGAGTCAAGTTAATTGCCAACCCGAACGAGATAACAAACAGTTCATATCGGCGAGGGAACGAAGCAGGAATGACTTTGCCATTAGCTGGTAAAGTTAATTTATGCAAATTCCACATTCTCAGATTAAATACTTATGTCATTAACAAACAGCGAAGCAGCAAGGCAAAGGCAAGCACAAAAGTAAAAGCAAATCTCTCAGGCACCGCAAGTGTAATTTGCAAAATGTACTCAACCACACATAGGACACGGGATGCAGGACACTGGAGAGCGAGCGAGCGAAAGAGAAGGATTGTGGCATGCAAAGTATCTGGCCAAGATGAAGACCACATCAAAAGCATTCACTTGGCCAATAGCCGCTGGCAACTGGCAACTGGCAACTGACAACAAGAGCAGAGTTTAACTGGGGCTACATTGATGCATAAATCGGGCTTAATTAATTTAACCTGTCAACCGATTTGATTGCATTTGAACGAATGTTAAAGGCACGACAGGACAGCCAGGACATGCAATGTCATTTAAGCAATCCTTGTAATTTCACCCATTTTATTTTCTTACTTGATTTCATTTTTCCCTCAATCGGTTGCTCCTGTTCTCGTATTTTTATGCACATGACAGTTAAAATTGATTTTTTCTTTTCGCTGGCTGCCATTTCATTTCCCTCGCGTGCGCTGCGATTGTTTTGGAATTGATATTGAAAGCTGTCAATTTGCATTTGACATCGTTTTCCATTTTTGCCAAAACTGCACTTTTCTTCGTCGTTTTTCTTTTTTCTTCTTGCATTCCCACCATTTGGCTTTTACTTTTGCCAATGCAACTACCTCTCTTACTTCCTCCCTCCCTCGTGGCATTTTTGTGCGCTTGATTTTTGCTCATGGTTGTTTTTTGGTTGAGATTTTTCAGTTGATTTGCCTGCCATTTCCCAATGGATTTGGTGCATGGAAATCTCCTCCTGCTCAACTTTGATGTGTTTGACATTGTTTTGCATTTTTTTCCATCCCGCTTTTCACATTTCGTTGTGTTGTTGCTCCTCCACACGTTTGCCCCAAAGAGCACGTTTCGTTGCAAAGTGTTCAATGCGATTTTGTGCTGCCAGCAACACAAAACTCCAACACCAACAGCAACAGCAACACCAACAACAACAACAACAATATCAACAGCAGCAGTGGCAACAACAACGACATCATCAAGAGCGACAACAACAAATGTCACAGTTTACTTGTTTATGTCAACGTCAATGACTTTGTCAGCTTTTAATTCTATTCGAAACGAAAATAACGAAAATCGAATCAGCACCGGGCAAAATTATTTAAAAGGCCGAGTAATTAAAGTGACAATTTGTTTCAACAGCAAAGCTCCAAGAAATATTTGGAAACCAAGTGAGTTTGCAGAGGAGTTTAATTAAATTTAATAGTTTAAATGCTTACTTATTTAAATTGAAATGTTCTTCAAATTACCTAGTTATTGAATCTTCGTTTAAAATGTCAGAAAATTTAATGTTTTTTTAATTCCACTATTTTAACAGTACGAAATTATTTAATATACGGAAAAAAACTTCAACAGCAAGAAATATTAGTAAACCAAGTGAGTATGCAGTGGAGTTTAATTAAATTTAATAGTTTAAATGTTTTTTTTTAATACTGAAACATTCATCAAATTATCTTGTTATTGAATTTAGCATTAAATATGGTCAAAAACATTATGTTCTTGCAATATAATTTAATTAAATTAAATATTCAATAAAGTAATATGTACAATATAATTTTTTTTAATTCCATTATTTTAAAATAAATAGTAAAAGCAAATTGTATTCAAACAGAGTTTATAAACCTACATATTTGAATATCTAGAATGCCTCACACAAATGTAATTTATTATCTCTTTCCGTTGCGAAATGTTTGAATTGCATCATAAGCTTCAGCAGTGAATGAATGGTTTTTAAGACAACATGTTGGCTGTGCCATATGATTCTGATCTTCTTAAAATAAATGGATTAAATGTTCTTTATAGAGCTCCAAATGGGACCAGTAATGACTAATAAAAAGGCCCACGTCATGGTCGTTTTAGCAGTTTGTGCCATGGTCAACTGATGAGCTGGCTTTGACCTCGTTGACGTCGTTGTTTATTAGAGTCGGAGTTGATCACATGGCCACGCATGATATCTGGCGTATGGCAATGGATTTATCTCTGGACTGTCTGGCTAAATATATGTAGCGTGGGCGTGCCACGCCCCCTGCCTCTGTCAGTCTGTCTGTGTGTCTGTGTGTGTGCCCGGCAGATTGTCACATTTAATTACACATATTGCAGCGAGTATTTGGCTTAATTCTTTTTAATGGCAAATTATGCGGCCCAAACTGCAAATTATACGCACGGACAAATTATTATTAAAGGCCATGTTGCATGTTTCGTTATGTTGTGTTGCACGTTGGACATGTTGCGTGTGTGTGTCACCTTGTATTTGCCATAATGCCACGTGAGTGGCAAACAGCTTGCAGCATTATAAAGCAGTAACGAAATTGCAGTTGATGTTTCAATTTGACATAATACGATTTATAAAGAGAGTATACAGAACACAAGTTTATTTTTTCATTTAATTGAGCACGTGCTTAAAAGCTTGAATTTAATTCGAAGCTAAACGAATGATATAATTTATTATTATCTAGTATTTATGCAGAATTTCGGTTGGAAATTCCTTAGCACTTAATGCTTTAAATTTATGCCGGAAATTATTCTTCCCATTTGGCAGGCAGGCTTCAATTTCAAAGTTGAACTGCCTCATAAATATTTAGAGCTGAGCCAAAAAATAAATAAATGCGGCAAAAAGAAGGAGCAAAAGATGAATTAAGGGCAGAATAAATTGTTAACACGCATGTGCCGCAAAATAATGCGAGTGACGAAAATTAACAGAAAGTTTATTAAATATGCAACAGCCATGGGCAAGGAAGGGGAAGCGGATGACGATGAGGAGGGGAGAGAAGGGGCTGAGGTCAGGCGGCGTCGTTGACACAGCCAAAAGGGGGAGTTATGTTGGCGTGTGTGTGTGTGTGTGGGAGGGGAGGGGAGTGGGGGCAATAATGAATGTTGAATGTTTAAACAAAGAGCTCGAGACCAAAACGCAGACGAAGACGAAGACGCAGACGGAGACGACGACGGAGAAGTCGACGTAGACAATGCCAAACAATAACGATGCGTGTGCCAAGGGCGGTGGGCCAAGAGGGGAAGGGGCACCAACTGTCGACAGTAGTCGACTCTGGGCCGTGGCAAGCGTCTCTCGGCCTCGGCCAGGCGGGCATTCAAATCTAGGCTACAACTTTTGCTTAATGCAATAACCGTGTTACGGCCCCGCCACATGTAAATGAAGGCAACACGGCCGCTTCACTGGGGCTACAGGCAACAATTCCCCAGGAAGTCAAGACTCACACACATACACACACGTGCAGGTAACATGTATATGTGTGTGTAGCACTTACAACGTTGGACGGCACAATCAAATGCATTGGCCTAAGGATATTTTCATGTTGGCAACAATGAAAATTCGCTGTACCTCACAAAAGGGACAGCAACAGGAAGAGCGAGTGAGACGGGTATATTGAATTGCCTGGAAACACACGCAGCGGGGTGCTCTACGTCTATGCCACACACACACACACGCGTACACACACGCGCACACACACACGCACTTGGAGAGACAACAATAAGAATACTGTCATTCATTCATTTTTGAAATTCTCGCCAAAACGCCGGCAATTCGCTTTTTAGCGGAATAACTGCCCCGCCCTAAAACAGACACTAACCCTCCTGCCCCTCCCCCCACAGCCTCCCTTCACGCCACTTCACTCGCGAGCCACGTTCGGTCGGCTTGTCATATATATGTATTATGTGCGTGGCACAATTTTTTGTTGCAGCCACTGTGGTGACAATAAGCGGCATGTTGTTTAAATAGTCAGTAAATTAAAAGTTAATTTATTGCTTGAAGAAATGCTTGAAAGCTATCAAAAGTTCCTTCAATTCAAATACTTTAATTTAGATTTATTCATACTGCCTACAGGGTAGCTGCTCGTCGAGCAACTCAATTTGTATGCGCTTTCAATTGTTGTTATATGCTCTGCAGCTTTTTCAGCTTGTTTATTTTTATTCCAGTGCATTTGCCAAGCTTCTTGTTCTCCCTCTGTCATGGCATTCACAGCCATTGCTGTTCCCAATCCCAATCCCATTGCCGTTCCCCACTTCTCCCCTCCTCTGATTCCCATTCCGATTCACGCTCAACTGGAACAATGATAAATGTTTGTTGGCATTCGGCTGTTGTTATTCGCATTTCTAGGCTGACTTATGAATCCATTCACGAATGAAATCATGAGTTATGATCGCTGTGCAATTTTCAATTTCATAAGACGACCCCATGAAGCCGATTTGTAAGATTTTCCAGCTTGACTTTATCGACCAGTGTTGGCTAATTGCTAAAGTTGCGCTTTTATCGTCGTCCTCTCGCTCCGACTTTATTTGACTCGGTAAGCACGGTAAAGTGATAACTCTAAATTGCTTTATGCGCCATAAAATGCCAGTCAAGGTGTGTGTGTGTGTGTGTGTGCGCGGGTGTAAATATTTAATGTTTAAATTTAAAAATATAATTATATTTTAGCAGGGCGCGCGCAATCAGCATGATGTCCTGGCTTCCTTCTGATTCAGCCAGGGATGTTGGCTTCCTGCCAGGCAGCCCATCAGACCATCAGCCCGTCAGCCAGTCAGTCAGTCTGCCAATTTAATTCGTTTGCATAAATTTTTGGCATGACTCGGAGGAGGAGGAGGAGGAGGACGAGGAGTAGGAGTGCGGAGGTAGATAAATGTACCCTCTCTGTGGGTCACAAAACCAAGGGCCTGTGGCTTCTTTTTTATGCTGCTCTCCTTCGAGTCGAGTCGAGTCGAGTTCGAGTTTGTTTTTATGTTGTTTTCCTATGCAAAATTCGATTTTAATGTGCTGGCAAATGTCTTAAATATTTGCTGGCATTGCGACGCTGGGTTCTATGGGTGCTTCGGTTACGTGTGCTCTTCTATGCTGCTGTTTTGATTGTCTTGCTGCAAAACAATTTCTGCTATTTGTCTGGGAATGGATGAAATTGAGAGAGAAATACTCTGCCTCAATGCCTTGCATAAATAATCAAAGTGAATGCAAATAAACAATTCAAGACACTCAAAAAAACAACAGCATAAACAAAGCAATTTTTGTAAACTTCAAGTTGATTGCTAAATGATGTCATCGCATAAATTCACATAATTGCTAATTGAGTCGAATTCGATATCTTTAATTTGATCAATAATTCAACAGTCGATTGACTTTCAGTTGTTTCTGCCGCTCTGCTGCCCCTCTCGTTACTAGATGGCTCCGCCGTTTGCTGACCGCATGTGGGGCGGAGGCTCCACAAACGTTGCCTCCCTCGGAGAGCCATAAATCATCATTTATATTATTAACATGGGGATCAAAACAGACAACAGACAAGCCAAACTACTAAACACGCACACTTTCATATGCATGTGCATGTCGATGGCGATGCCAGAGTCTCTGTGTGTGTATGCGTGTGTGTTTGAGTGTGAGTGTGAGTTAACCGGAAACCAGAGCGACCGCAAATGACAAGGGAATGAAAGTGTGTCCGTGCCCGTATCCGTGTCCGTGTCCGTCTAAAATATGTTCTTTGCAAAAACATCAAACGTTGCCAGGACGAAGCGAACGCTGCGAAGCAACTAACATTAAAGTGTAGCATATTTATGGGCGCAGCGTGAAGAGCCAACGACAAGGCAGAAGCCATCCAGCCATCTAGCTAACCAGACTGCCAGACTGCCCGCCTTCTAGCCTTCTAGCCAACCTCCCAGCCAGCCAGCTAGCCATATGCAAAGGGCACATGGGGTCCAAAAGGCCAACCCAATTGAGTGTGCAGTGAACTTATGTCTTTCATATAACAGCTCCGTCTACAGTCTCCCGCAATTGTTAAGGGTCAGCAGCAGCATATTTTATTATCTCAGGGTATTGAATCAAACTTTTAAGTAAAATCTGGTTAAATTTCATTACTTCAAATTTAAGTTAGAGTGTAAAAAAACGATTAAAATATATTAAAGAAAATTCTTTAAAATTATATATTAGCTAATTGAAATTCTCAATTTAATTGGCAATTTGAATTTCGTCTTCAGCACAAAGTAATTCATCAATTTTGGTTTTATTTTATTTAAACATTTTATTTAAAACATTTTAGACTATATATAATGCAACTTGTAATTAATTTGTTTTTTTTTTAAATATGTATGTGGTACAAAAGTTTATATAAGTAAAAGAAAAGTTATTTTCATATAAAATTCAGCATACTCGTATTATAATCCATATTCTATTCTGCATTCACTGAATTATTAGCAGAATTTAACGATAAAAGTTAGAATATATTTATCGAGAATATTGGTACTTTCTCTATATTTTTTTTTTGTCTGTCACAGTGTATTTTTAAAATCTCAATTTGTGAACATACTTTTTGGTGCTACTGTGTGTTTTTCGAAGCCCGTATGCAAAACTAACAGAAGCTGCAACTGACCAGGTTAGCTGGCACCAGGTCCAAGTTCCGGTTGTCGACTGCCGGACTTGATTCTCCACCTGCCCCGTGTATATATGTATGTACATATGTGTGTGCAAGTGTGTGTGTGTGTGTGTGTGTGTGTGTGGAAGTGTGTGATGGACTACGTTGTGAGGAGAGCAGACTGTAGTTCGCAGGTCGCCAGTTTCGCCAGTTCTCTAGTGCTTTGCATGTTTTATAGTTTTGACCTTAATACCAACAAATCCTATTCTCTGTGTGTGTCGAGGTGTGTGTGTATGTGGGTGTGTGTGTGTGTGTTGTGTGACGTGTGAAGCTGTTTTTGTCTTTGGGATTGCTGCCGTGATATTAAGCTTGAGGGCAAACACAGACATCCAAATTGGAATTTGAGTACGAGTTTATTCATTACTTATGATCCAACATTTTGCGGTTTGTGAACATTATTATTATTTGGCAAATAAATAGTTTTCCTGCATATTTAATGCAATAATTTCCAATACACTTTACCATCCGTTAAAATAAATGTCAAATTTACCATTTCAGTTCGATCCATATTAAGAGAAAATTTGCGTTGTTAGTTTCAGTCATAATTAGCTTTAATAATTGTTCTAGATGTAATTTCTAATGCTGAATTTAAGTTATTAATGATTTAGTATTGGGTTTAATGTTTTGTTTTGGCTATTAATTGCTAAACAATTATCATATAGTCAAATTAAATTTTTTTTATTGATTTGTCCTAATTGCAAAGATACCTTAAAATAAATGAAAATATCAGATCTAACATGCAAGCAAATATTATGAAGCCATGATGCGATTGCCAAACTCTGGTTTGTAAATAATTGTTTAAGTCACATTTGTGATTTGACTAATTTAATAATTTTAAAATAAATTGCACAATATCTAAAGCAATGCGAACAATTTTCTTTAAAGCAGAGCCACATTTGAAAAGTGTCGAAATGAAATCATTTAATAAATGCTATCAAATGTTGTTCTATGATTCCAATTAGGCTTCGGCTTGAATGTCGGACTTTGGGTTTAAAATATCCTCAGGGGGAACTGAGGCATCAATCGATTGCTGCAGACAAACGTGCGGCTTCTGATTGGAAAGGAATCGGTTGAATTGTTGTGCTCGTAAGTTAGTGGTAGCCTTGGGCATTTGGGGAGCTGGGGCATTTGAGCTTCTGGGGCAAACATATGTTAGCTGAATTTATTGTTATTGAATGGCAGGCTTGACTCCTCGGAAAGGGCCCGCGAGCAGGAGGCGGATGGAAGGATATGCCAAAGTAAAGTCAAACACTGATGCAGCAGATTGAAAGCACCACAAAGTCCAAGCAAGTGGCAAACATGTTAAATTATGTATATTTTAATTTTGAGCTTATCGCACTCATTAACACCTCGCCGTGCAACACTACGACTAAAACTGCGAAGAGTTGTTGTTGCTGTGGCAACTTAGCCCTGTGGCCAAAAGGCTTTAGAATTTCTCAGAAGATAGACAAAGAGCAACTGAGGAGAGAGGGAGTGGGAAAGGGAGACGTTCTTTTGATGAGCTGCTTTCCGTCGGGTTTTTATCTGCATCCGCATCGGGTTGATGTGCATAAACTAATAAAGCTTATCTCGCTTGCTTAGCCACACAGTATTTTACAGGTGAGTTAAGTTGAGATGAGGTGTGGACTAAGTGGGACAACTCGCACTGTGTCAAGGTGATGCTGATGCCGATACCGATGCCGATGCCAAAACAAACAGACCGAACACCAGATGAAAGCTTTCAATTTTCACGAAAATTTCAACTGCCCCAACAAAGAAGTGAGGTGAGGAAAGAAGAGGGGGGAAGGAGTCAACAATTGACAATTACCAATTTTCGGCTTAAATTGAAAGCCTTACAATTGCAGTTCAGGCATAAAATGAAATAATGAAACCAGTTGCAAGAGCGAGAGCGCAAAAGAGTGAGTTTGAGCGAGAGGCAAACACTTGTGCTGCTTCGACAAAATTTTAATTAAAATCTCTTGCTGCTTTCCTCGTTCTCTCTCCCTTCCACTTTCTCGCTCTCTTAATGTGTGTGCTTAATTAATTGTACTTTAGACTTGCGCAGCGAGCTGCATTAATTCTGGTTGTTGTAACTGGCAACAGGATTTGCAACATCAGCTCAAGTCAAAGTCTCTCAAAGGCCTGGGAATCATGCATCCTTTGTTAACTAGAGCTTAGTGAGTGCTAGAGTTCCATTACAGCTGCTTTAATTAAAGCAACACTTTCGGGGGAAAACTATTTTAGATTTTACACACCTTTAACATCTTGCAGTTCTCCTACCTAATATCTGCCATGCATCGAGTATTCTGATTTTGAGATGAAATAACGCTGCGCTTGTTTCACAGATTGCTGCAGCAAGTGCTCACTTACGCCCACCCAGACACGCCCACTAACACTTGCAACACACGCACACACTCGCATACAGCAGCGCTTGCTCCTAAAAAACGAGAACGAAAGCTAAAATCGAGTTGGTTCGACTATAAGATACCCTACATCTATTGGCATTATATTGCACTTTAATAAAAAATATATAAAATAAAATTAACCTTTTTCTACTATATTTTAACTCCAAGAGCAGTATCTTTTAAACAGTTTCCCTCATTAGTTTTTCCAAATTTGTTTTTTTTTGTTAATATTCGCGTTAATTTGTAGTTGAATTATTTCTTGGTTTATTTTTATTTAATATTTAAATTGACTATGTATTTAATTGTTTTTTATTCGTGGTTTACTTTTGTAATGATTTGAGGAAATAGAGAAGTCAACATAAATTATTGGACAAAGACAATTAAGACAATTTGTATAAATACAAAATTTAATTAATTAAACCTTAATATTGTAAGTGACAAGAATTAGTAAGATTTAAAATTAGTAAATATAAAATAAAAAAATAAATAAGAGAAATATGTGAATATGAATAGTCTAAGACTTGCTTCAAATAGTTAATGAATAGAATACACTGTGATAATGGAGAGTCCATCTCCTTGCTGTCACATACGTTGTCGCTGCTCTATATTACCCATATGGGATACAGGGTATAAAGAGCTTGAAGGCAAAGCATTTCAACGCAAAACAAGTGTAAATCAAATAAAACCTAATAAAATATAAAAAGAAGCGGTCGCAGCTTGGCTTTAACACAGCCGACAGCAGCACGCACAACACCACACACACACACACTCACACACACACCCACACACACACTCGGAGTAGATGCCAGTGGCACCCTCACACGCATTTGCGCCCATACAATAACCCAGACATTCGAGGAGGAAGACCAGGAAAAATGGTTGGCGGGGAAAGACGTGGAGCGAAAAAAAAGGGAAAACGAAACCCAAATGGCAAACGAATTGAAGTCAGCAATTTTATGTTTTATTGCAATTTCTTGCCTTTCATTTTCTCCTATTGCCGTTTCACCCTTAGCCCCCCGCATTCTATTTTACGGCTGCCGTCGCGTTCACCTTTTGCGCCCGTTCCACGCTGCCACAATGCATGGGGCACAGTCCCAGCATTTGCCACGGCTTGTCATAAAAGAGGTGTGGATGCGAGAGTGGATAGCTCGATATATATGGGCAGATAGATATGCGGATGCGTAGCTACGGATTCAGATACAGCCATTTGCCGTGCAACAGCCAGAGGAACGCCATTGGCATTGGCAACCTCGCAACCTGGCAACCTGGCAATGTGGCAACAATGGCGCTCCATCAAAGGCACAAAACTTGGCCCGTAGCTGCTGCTGCTGCTGCTGGCGGCGTGTGACTGCGTGGCTGCCACACGCTTGCAAAATCGCTTAAAACCAAGATTTTTTTTTCCATTTTTTCGCAACGAGACGTGTGGCAAGAGGGGAAGGAGTTGGCCTGGTCACCCCTTAGGTTTGTCTATGAAAACATGAAGGGTATACTTCTATTGCTGTGTGCTCGCATATGTCATAAATGCTCCAGGTCTCGAGTCTGTCCCTTTTGGGGTCTCGGTCCGCTTCTGGTTCCATAACAAGGCCAAGGGGCAATAGGCAGGCGTTAGAACCACGCGGCAGGGGCAGGGTTGTAAAAACGAAATGGAAATGGGTTTTTGCGGCAAGTGCGCTGCAATTGTGTGGCATTTATAGATAGCGAGTGTGTGTGCTGAGGCGAGTTTGTTTGCCTGGGTAGGTATTCATGCGTGCTTGTTTTTATATTAAAATTATATGATATCGATGTGGGTGGGCGAAAATCCCGCAAATTGTTTTGAAGTGAACATAAATTACGCAAAATTGCTGTACATACATAATTTATTGGCCCCCAATATTAAAGTATGTAAATCGATTAGAGTGGGCCGCATACTCGAAGGGCACGACTTGCGAATAATTAGATTCTTGTAATGCAATGTACAATTTACAGTTATTTTATCGCTTGTTTTTCCGCACTTTTATTGCATCAACGATTTTTCCAGTCTTCGTGTCTGTGTTTTGGGCTTGGCAAATCTGAAATCTCTCTACCGCCCAACCCATAAAACGCAGACGTAAATAATTCTCATTTGGCCAACCATTATAACGCATTAGACATAAGCGCTGTTTCATGGACTATCAGACAGCCGCCCCCCCTCGCACTTCTTGTGGTCCCTGTGGACCCAGAGCCTACAACATCGGACTCGAATGCTCGCCAGTCTCTAATTGCCAGTACTGCCAACTTTCACATAATGAATGGCGTGTGCCTGGCTAGAAGACTGCAGCGAACCCAAACCCAAACCCAAGCACAAAACTCAAGCCAAAGCTAAAACCAAAGCAGAACTCAAACTGCGAACTTCGCAGAGGTCCCGTGCAATAAATCATTGCGATGGCTGCCAAGCTGCAACATCATTGAACATTAAAATAATTGCAATGCGAAACTTACAGCTATTGTTGTTGTTGCTGCTGTTGTTGCTGCTGGTGTGGCGTCTTTGGTCAGCACATGCCACACGGACAAAGCGCACTTCATGTTCATTAATGATAATTAAAAAAGTTTGCCCAATAAAAATTTGCTGCGCCAAGACCTTTCGGTAGCTTCAATTTGTTTAACAACTGCAATGAATGTACTCCTATCAACGTGAGTGCAAAGTGCGGGTACTCGTTTTAGAAATGAAAACAAATTGACTGTCTAATGGGTTTTCAAGGGAATTCTAATCTACATATATCTATATAAGTATATGTATGAATAAATACTTCTATTATACCTATAATATCTGTAAATATTTCTATAATATTGTGTAATATCTATAATCTATAATATAATATTAATAATATCTGTAAATATTTTTATAATATAGTGTTAAGTCTATAATATCCATAATATCTATAATATCTATAATATCCATAATATCCATAATATCTATAATATCTATAATAACTATAATATCTATAATATTTATAATATTCATAATATCTATAATATCTATAATATCTATTATATCTATAATATCTATCTATTATATCTATAATATCTATAATATCTAATATATCTATTAAATCTATAATATCAATAATATCTATAACATCTATATCTATAACATCGATAGCATCTATAATATCTATAATTTCTAGAATATCTATATCTATAATATCTATAATATCTATTATATCTATTATATCTACATCTATATTATCTATAATATCTAAAATATCTATTATATCTATATTATCTATATCTATATCTATATTTAAAATTTCTATAAACTCTATGTCTATATAATCATTTAATTTAAGTTTAATTCAATAATAGTATAATAGTTTTAGCCAACATTCTATGCGCTTTGGAGTGACTTTTAAACGGGTTCTGTGGCTTGTCAGGTCAAAAATGCGTTGAACAACAATAAGCAAAGTCAAATTCAATTGGCAGCAAATTAGTGCGAATATTCATGGCAAGCAACTCACTGAGAACTCTATAAATATGTATGAGGCGTTGCCTGCCCTGTCGAATGTTGAGTGCAGCTTCAAGACCTGCAACGCAACTTGCAACACCAGCAACAGTCTCTGAGGTAAGGCGAGTTTGCCTGCGGCTGGTGTCTGCTTAATATTCTGCACGTATTTTTGACAAGCTTGTTGCTCAATTCTGCAGCTAAACTGCAGAAGATGGAGAGACACAAACTTAGTGGCTGGCAGGCAAACTGCCTCGAAATGGGCTTAGGCCCAATCCTGTATTTGTGTTGACTTTCATGTATTTCATTACTCAGATATTGTAACTTGAGACTTGCATCGATTGGAGTCATATTTCAAATTTCGCCTTTCACATTTCACATGCTCGAAAGTAGGCAAAATAAAATTGATGCCATATTCAGTTTCTTCGCTCCCTTCCCTTCGCATCCAAAGGATGCGTGCCTGCTTTGCAAAATGTAAACAAACATTTGGTCACACAGACAGACACATCTACACCGACACACACACACACACTCTCGCGTTCACTCGGAATGTAGACACAAGCTGGAAGTTGCCGCCGTTGCACGTGCAACGCACTGCGCAGACTCACCAAAAAATCTGTTCGTCTGCGAGTTGAGTTTTTCGGCTTTCCATTAAAGTCAAGTTCGCATCGCAAAGGTTTTGTTTGGCCAGCTTTGTCAGTCAGTTCGTAACGCGTCGCTGTCAAAGTCGCAGTCGCAGTTGCCATGCGAGCAAACGCGTCTCTCAATTAACTGTTCCAATCAACACGAAACTTTAGCGAAAGTTTACGAAACTTTGCCAACTCATTTTGTTCGGCAATTGATGTGCTAATAGTGATATTACGCATACGCCGTGTGTGTGTCAACTTGTTGTGTTTCTGCAGCTCGAGCGTTGACAAACAGTGAAACTGAATAAACGAAAAAGCGGACAGCAAAAAGAATAATTGTTGCATCCTGCAGCCTCTGTTGCAGGCGGCGTCAGTCAGCGCATTGCTAACGACTGTTTGCCTCTTGCCACACTTAATGGCTTTGACATTGACAACTCACTAGTCCCAGTGCAACCTCGACCACGACCACGACCACGTCGGCGTCTGCCGCTGTCGCTGACGTCCTCGTTCTAGTTTCTCCCTTTCGCCGAACTGTGTAAATATTCATTTTTCTAGCTTGGGCACGCAGGTGCAAAAGTTGCTGCCTGCTTTTAGCATAATTAAGCCGAACGCCCGTAAAACATATTTTGGGGGCCGTGCGGAACTGAAACTCAAGTTGCATGCCCCGTGCGCGTCAGTGAAAGTTCAACTCAAGCAAGCTCGTGAAAGTTAAAGCTGTCTTAAAGTCCCTCATTCCGGCCAGGACTGCATTTTGAGGTAAGTGTAACATCAGCCAAAGCCCAACTCAAAACCAGAGCCACTTAACCATCCTGCCATTGCCCACATTGCCAGTTGCCAGTTGCCAGTTGCCCGTTGCAAGTTGCAGGTTGCAAGCCGCCTCTTGCCAGTTGCCAGCTTGTTTATAGTTGGTTAATTGAAGTCAAGATTTTTGTGCAGGCCAAAGGAGGAAGGCCAGGTGCTCCGTCTGCTTAAAAACTTTAATTGAATTGCATTTCCAAGTGTCGAGTGCTGTTAGTTTGCCGACCTCTGAGCTCTTGATGCTCTTTTGTCCGACTTGAGCGATTCTCTAATCATAATTGAGTGCATTCAAGAATATTTCGGAATAGTTTGATTGGTTCTTATGAAAAGCTCTAAAAGATATAAAATGTTGATTCAAGAAAAACGTTTCTTATTGTTATTTGTCGAAAGAATGTCAAAAATAATTTAGAATATCGTTTTCTATTCTTAATGAATTTTTTGAACTTGACTATAATTTTCCTATTAATACTGTTGTTGTGATTACTGTGAAGTATTATGCAAAGTTCTCTTGTGAAACCATTTATTTGGTGGCTGTTTTAAAGTGCCACCCTCCATCTGGATAAAAAAGAATTATACTTATCCAAAGCAAATCTCAAAATAGTGTCTCTATTCTGGTTTTTGAGTAGGACGAATCTGCTTTAACGCAGACGACTACATCGCATGTAAACAAAGCCTAAATGGCTTAAACGATTTGGCAGATGATGAAGCTGATGCTGTTGTTGCTGCCATGGCCAATGTTGATTTTTCGATTGACTTCTGGCTGTGGAACAGCGTTGGCAACGCTTCAAGGCCTCAGTTTCAGTATCGGCACCGTCTAAGTCTTAGTTACATCGAGAAGGAAAAGTTCTCAAGTGGCCGAGCGAAAAGCGTGGAATTAAATTAAAAAACACGAGGCGGAAAGAAAAGAAAGCAAAAATAGGAAAACGAAAGAAAAACGACGCATGTGCAAATAAAAGAGGGCTTCAAATTCAATTGAGGGGTGGTGGGTGGAAGACGGCGGGGGGACAGGGGCATAGGCCCCACGCACAATAGTTAAGCGGAAATGAACGTCCCTGGGGCCCAGGGCATGGAAGTGTGTCAAAGTACGTTTGGAATTGGAGGAATCAATCGAAGAAGACGAAACCCAAACATGGCCCACGGCCATAAAATAGGTGTGGAAGGCAGGGGCAGGGGCAGGGGGAGGAAAAAGAACTCGTCAAACGAAATCGAAATGGAACTCAAGCAAAAACTACTTTGTTTGCGATTAGCACTTGGCCGGCTTTCTAAGGGTGAACGCCAGCGGAAAAGGGACGGGGGAAGTAGTCTTGAAGAGCGCCACTTGGCTGCCGTGCAGAGAGGCGGAGGAGCCTGAAATGAAATGTGTGTCAATATATTGATTGAATAATGGTCTACATATTGACAAACAACTCAAAAGGCACTCGACAGACTCACAGACGACTGGGAAACCCAGCCAACGACTTGACGTTGCTTGACAGCCAACTAGAGACGATAGACGAGAGACGATGCGATATATTGAAGGCCTAGGGGCAGAGCACTCCCAATGAGGAGGAAGCGGAAACGGAGCCCAAAGAGCAGAGCGTATGTGAATATGTCAAATAGGCAAATGCAAAGTGAGTCGCAGTCGAAGCTGGAGGACACATCAAAAGGCATTTGGAGTGCGTCATCAATGCAAAGCAGCTCGCAAAGATGAAGATGTCGTCCTAGATGAAGATTGAGCAGTGAACGAGCGAGCAGCGAGGAGCAGTGGGAATAAGGGTGCCCAAGACATTTAGGAGGAGCTGGGGGCGTGTCTGAAACACGTGTTCCTTTAATTAGATAAAGTTTGTTTGCATTACAAACATACTGGCAGCAATTTGCCACTGCCTCCAACTCCAGCTCCAACTCCCACTTTAACTCCCGCTACAGCTTCAGCTCAAACGCTGTCAATAGCAACGCCTGCCGTTAACTTTTCTGCGCACTGTATTCCCTAGCGGAAAAAAAGTTTCTCTTGGACACCGCACCAGCATCCGCAGCCCGCGCCACTTTGGGCCATGATTGACAGACGCACGTCTAGTTAAATAAAAAAGAAAAAATACAAACACCCACGACAACAAAAACAAAATAAAAAAAAAGTTATGAAAATAAAAAATACAAATAAAATAAAATAGAATATAAAGTACTTCTGGCAGAGTGAAGCAAAATACATACATACATACATACACATATTTACGTATATAATTTCATTGAATTTCGCGCTATGCAAAAATATGCTGAAGGGAAAATTTTTGCTCATTTGCGTGACATTTTCACATCGCAGCGTATACTTTTCTTTTTAGCAATTTTCCGCTTTTGCTGCACAGCAACTTTAGACAAATTATTTGTATTTGTATTTGATTTTCGTTCTGTTTTCCTTACGTATTTGATTTTCCGATTTACAAGCAGCAAACTTAAAGTTACAGCAAATTCCACAGAAATCTCTTTAAAGACCTCGCTGATTCATAAGCAGGAAGTGAAATTGAAAGATTATACATATTTTTTGTTCGCGCTCCTGCACATTCTTTAAATTCTTTATTACATTGCGAGCGTGCTGAGCATCCTCCTCGATTGGGGCGGGGGCTTTGTCCCATAATCTGTATTTAAGCCCAGGCAAAATCCAAGCATCATTTTATAATGCATTATTTAAAGTACTTTTTAATAAATTCTCTCATTTGTTTTTTGCTATTAATAGCACAAAGGGAAGGCCGCACGGCGCATGAAGCTGTGTGTGTGTGAAAATTTCAAGGCTTTCCTTTTTGCGTTTGGCTCTTTTTTTGGCCCTTTGTTCCGGGCATGCAAGGCAAACACTTGTTGTTAATTAAAAGCTCACAAAAGTAGGTAACATGCATATAACAAGGCTTACACACACAAACGTACACTCGAACACATACAGTTGCACACTCCTCTCAATTGTTGCACATATTAATTTGTGTGCGGCAGCTTTCAACGTGGCCGCCTTTTGTGTTGGCTTTAGCTGGCACTTTTCTTCATTTTGGCCAAGCGACAACAATGGGAAATGACAACAATGAAGGCCAGCAATGCACATAAACTTGCTGAACAAACACAAGCAAAGTGCGCCGCAACAACAATTACAACAACAACAACAGCAACAACAACAACAGCAACTACAACAACAAAGACACACAACTACAATTGCAGAGCCACAGCCAAAGAATAAAACACACTAACACAAATCTTTATTTAAGCATAACAAAAACATCGCCTTCAATGCTACCAAACCAAGAAAACCCTCCTCCCTCCGTCCCGTCTCCGCCCACATTGCCCAAATTCTGCACAAAAAATGGAGTAAAAGGAGAAAAAATTAGAACAGCAAAGCGCCTTAGGATATGCAACACATAAAACTTCAGCTTCAGCTTCAGTGGCAGCCAACAGCCAACAGCCAACAGCTAACGGCCAAGAGCCAGAGCCAGAGCCAGTTTATGCGGTCGATTGTGTGTGGGTTACAACTACAATTACCAACACTAGGTTTACACGTTGCCCAATAACGTGCTTATTTGTGGGAGTGACAATATGTACACTTGTATATGAAAATAACAATATTGTAGTTAGTTAGTTTATGTAGCTTATATATATATAAAAATAAGAATATCATACATAATACTTAGTTTGAGTAATTTATTTATACGTTTTCTCAAATCAAGATAAATGCATGTCCTCTTCTTCTTAATAAATATAATATAATATATTATGTTCATTTACCGACTTTCAGAAAGTTACTGTATTATTTTGTACTACAATTTTTGTGTTTCATGCATTTCTTAAATTGATTAATTTATATTGATACTTTAATTAATTTCATAGAATGTCTGCCAAATACAATTTTTATGATCTGCTGAGAGACTTTAAGGTCTGGTATCTTGGGACTAAAAAGCATCAGTTATTTTTAAAACCAAATGAATTTTTGCATTATTCTTGAATTTCTACATGCCATAAAAGATAATCAAATCATTTGACCATTTTCAAGATTATCAATAACTCTGCATAACTTGTACTTCAACTTTGTTCACATTTTATAGCTTTAAGTCAAATTTATTTTTGGCGATTATTGCAATCACTTTTTTAAATTGATTAAATTTACATATATTTAATGTCTATCAATTTAATATAATAAGAACGATTTTAATCGTAACCAATCGTTATAAGTATAAGTATTGGTTTGTGTAGTATTTAATCCCATAAGCCAATTGGCTAGTTGATTCAGAGGTTGTCTACGAAGGCTACGCAAAAGTAGGTTAGCAGTGTTACCATGATCTCTGTCTAAGCTTGCTTTGACACGCATAAACGTGCCGTGTACTTAACTTAAAACGTGCTGTGTGCAGTCATTGCTGCTGCTGCTGCTTGCCACTCATGCTGCAACAGCAACAGCAACAGCAGCGACGGCAACAAACAGAATGGGGAAACGGCACCCAACGGCTTCAAGTGACGTCTATGGGCGGCCATTTCCGTTTCAATGTCTCTCCGTTTAGTCCGATGGCTGTTAAGCCATTTTCTGGGCCGAATTGGCAGTCAACTTTAAACTTGGCTGAGTGAGTCTTTCTAATGCGAATAACGGCATCAGACGCAGTCTCAGCCAGCCAACGCTTGCAGCCTATATACGAGCTAAATGTGTGTGTGCGGCAAAGTTTTTTCTACCCTCCCAATATAGGTGGAGATGGGGAAGGGGAACGGGATGGGGAAGGGGAAGCTGCCACCGGGCAAAAGAGGCTGCCAAAAAGTTTTGCCTCGCAAACTTTTCTGCATATATTTTCCCCACAAAACGGAAGCTTGTTTTTCATGTCTGTTGGCGTATTTCGTTGCGTTACGATTCAGTTTTCCATTTTCATTTCTCCCGTCCTGCCTGCCTGCAATTTTTTTATCCTTGGCATTTTAAATGCTTTAATCGCAATTTATCAAATTGGAAAATAAAAGGGCTCGAGTCCCGAGCAAAAGTTTTGCTAGTTTCGAATATTTCGGGGCATTTTCTAAGCGTTTAATTTGTCAACCATTTGCTTAGTTAAAAGTTTTTGGCAACAGAAAATGGCAATGGCAATGGCAATGGCGACACGACAGCAATTTACAGTCTACAATTATTTATTTGTGTTTCAGGGGGTGGCATTCAGCATGCTGCCAAGTGCCAAACAACCTGCCAAACCTGCAACTCATCCGGCAGCCTAAAGAGCGAGCAATGACCAGGCAGCCGACATGTCCATATCGGAACGGAATACGCCCAGCCATGGGGCATTGGCCACGCCCTCGCATCGCCAGCACCGGCCACCGGACGTTGAGGAGGCGCTCTCCTCAATGCTCTGGACGCCCTATGAGCGCACCACGCCCACGGCCAGCTCCTCGGACGAGGACGACGACGACGAGCGGCTCAATCGCAAGTTGCGCAAGTCGCAAAGCAACTACGAGACCAGCCTCCACCAGACCACTGTCCTGAGCCATCTATTGCCACCGCTTCCAGTCGCAACACCGCCGGCAGCTGCAGCGGCAACTTCAGCAGCAGTCCCAGCAGCAGCAGCAGCAGCAGCTCTTCCCGTGCCTTTCCCCAATTTTAGTTTAAGCGGATGCGCCTTCGAGGCGGCCAAGACGAGCCGAGCTGGTGGCCATCGGAATCGCTACTCGTATCCATCCTACTACGGCAGTCCGGCGCACACACTCACCCAATGGTGTTCCTCGGCGGCCACGGCCATCAAGGAGCCGCCCTCGTACGAGTCTCTCTACGAGGCGAGCGTCTCCAGCGTGGGCGCGGCCAGGGCGAGCTTGGCTCGTGTTCAGCCGAACAATCTACAATGTGATAGATCGCAACGATCCCGCGCAGCAGCAGCGGCTGCAGCAGCAGCAACAACTACAACCACAACTACAACGCAAATCGACGATGACGATGATAATGATCAACTAACGGCAAATGTTCCCGCTGAGCGTTTGGTGCGTTCCTTCACCGATGACTACATATCGCAGGTGAGTTGCCATCTATAAAGAAAGTTTTAATTCATGGGCGATAACTGGCGATGTTCGATACAATGTTCAAAAATGTTCACATATTATACATTTATTTTTTACCGATTTAAAATCGATACATGCAGAATATTTTAATAGTAATAGATTTTAATAATAATCTGTAGGTATTTATAGTTTAAATTTGAATTTACGCTTTACCGATCTATAATCGATATATGAAGAATATTTTAATAGTAATAGATTTTAATAATAATTTATAGAGATTTATGATTAATAGACTACTGCAATCGATAATCATTGTAATGAATACATTTTTAATTTATTTTGTACCCATCTATAATCAATGCCTTAAGAATATTTTAATAGATATCATTTATATTAACTGTATAGAGTCTCATAGCTTATAGATTATGGCAATCGATAATTCATATAATGGACTATGAATAATGACTATGGAACTTTCAATTATAATTGATATAACACTTGTATATTTACAATGTGTTTATCTGCAAGATAATGCAGTCCCTTATAATATGTTGTCATTGGCATTGACTTTATTTAATCGATTAAAGTAATTTTACTTAGGATACAGAGTAGGTATTAAACGCATTATATTGCACTCATGAGAATAAAAATGGCATAGCTACTTTTAGAGCTTATCGGCAAGAAATAATTCTAAATTGCTTTATGTAATTGGGATCCATACATTGTTCTATTTATGTTGAACTGCACCGCTTGGCGTGGCGTTCCATAAAATTGTCACCTCGGTGGCGCCGCGAAACGCCAACTGCACGCACTTAGACGCCTAATGTGGCGCCATCAAATTTGATGTCAAGGCTGATGTGCTGGGAGTCGCCTTATCGAGTCCCCCATTGACAGCTTCTGCACTCGATAAGAGCTAATGTTTCACTTAGGCCCTTGAGTGCCCGCGACTTCGATAAGAGAGTGCCAGATGTCGTCTAGCATCAACATCAGCATCGACATCGCCATCGCCATCGACATTGGCACCGTTCGAGTAATTGGTATCGGTTCGCTATCGGTTTAACCAGAGAGCAAAGTGCGGGGGTGTGTTCTGAGGGTCGTTCCGTTATGTTGTCGCTGGGTCTGGAACTGGAATTGGAACTGGGAATGAGGGCTAACAATATACTCGGAAATGTGCATTTAAATTTATTTCTATGCTCTTATCACAAATTGTACATATTTGTTGGTGCGCAAGCGGAATGGAAAATTAACCGCAAAGCAAAGAACAAAGAACAAAGGCGAAACTAAACAGAGTAAGAGTACATGTACATAAATATATTTAAATAAATGATAAATACGTCGACAATGTGTGCCAGCTGCCCCCACCCGATAGGTGAGCAGGCGCTATTTAGTATAGGGTTCGGTGTCGCAAGGAGGGGTTGCAATCGATTGACAGACTGCGCTCTGCGGGCATTCAAGCGCATAATTATACGCTGTATGTATTTATTGGACCCGTGGACAAACTTATGGCGTCCACAGTATCAGTGGTGGACATGCGACACGTAATTATCGCACATAACCTCTAAAAATATAGAAAGCTCATGACAAAACGGTAATTATATAGCTGCATTCAGGCACCGTTAGAGAAGACTGGTTTCGGGTAAATATTGAATACCCTTTATCCATTGGATAGTAGAGTTTTATAGCTTAGTGCCAATAGAAAATTTAGGCAACTGGCAGAAGGAGACGTCACCGACCTCATAGACCTCATAGAGATGATATAGCCAAGTCCGACTGTCTGTCTGTCTGTATGATCACCTAGATCTCAGAGACCATAAAAACTAGAGCTGTCACATATATTTAGCACTTGTTATTGTTATTTATTTTAGATTTTGTCAACGCCCCTTTCCGCCCCCTCAAATCGAAAATCTAGAGTTTCCAGTTATGCTACGAATAAAAATATAATATAATATGTCAAGTTCTAATGATTTCTGATTGTAATCGGATGAAAAACAAAGAATTTATTCAAGAAACAACTTTATATAGCAAAATCAGATGCACCAATCAATATATTATGGATTATGAAAATAAATTATGGAACATACAAAATACTTTTCGGTATATTTATTGGTATATTTTTATGAAAATTCATATGTGTTTTGTATTCTCTTGAACTGATTAGCGGGTATCTCACTGCCGAATACTCTCTACAATAGTTTGGCTACTAGTTTTGCTTTTAATTTTTTTGGGGCGGGCTCCAGCGACTGCAACTAGCGACAACAATCACTGGCAGCAAATCGCAGTCGCATTGCACAAGAGCGAGCAACAAACGACAACGATATTAATAACAATAGCAATAACTACCGCAACAACAAAGGCAAACGACAAACCCAAACGCAGCACCTAGAACAAGAAGTCAGGCACAACAAAACAACAGCAACAACAACAACACCAGCTAACAGTAAATCACACTATACATATTTCTGTGACGTAATTAATGCAAGTAACACAGCGTAACATAATTAGAACCCAAACTCGCACACACACTAAAGCCCTCGTGATGAGGATAAGGATTTTGTGGAGACTGTGTGTGAGTGTGTGTAGAAGGGGTCACATTGGGGTACTATTAGAGATGGACTGCTGCCGTATAAGCAATTGTGCAAACAAGTAAAAATTAATTACAATCTGGAACCGAGTTCTTAATTATAAAGTGCGGCGCAAGTCGCAGCGGTCGTCTGCAGAGCTTTAATGTTTATTTTCTGCTCGCAGTTTTTTCGTGCTTTCCAAACTCTCAATTAGCAGTTTTAATGCACAAAGCTTTTGTCACGTTGAACTCACGACATGCGCTCAGCTCTAACACAGAGGCAGACGCAGTCGTCAGGCGTCTGTGTGGGCATTAGAGCGGGCAAGGGAGAGAGAGGGAGAGCGAGTCATGCAGGCAGCCACAACAACAATAGCAATAACTTTATCAGCGCACATGCAGACGCCAGGCAGCGACAACAACAACAACACTTCAATTACTTGTGACGATTTTATGTTTATGCGTTGGCTTAATTAATTCAATTAAGCGCACATTTATGCGCCTGCTGGATGCTGGATGTTGGATGTTGGCTTAGCTTTAGCTCTCACTGCTGATGTTGCTGTTGCTGTTAATGCTGTGTATATCCTCTGTGTGGCGACTGTCACCTTTTTTTTTTTTTGGCCACCGGCTAATCCGCCAGCAATTAACATTAATTAGCGCTTGAAACTTAAATCTCGTCATTTGACTAATGCAAACTTGACGTTTTTTGCGTCTTTCTCTCTTCTTTCTTTCTTTGGCAGAACTGCGCATTATACAATCCAGCAATAAACGGCACGACAACAGCAGCAACAACAACACAAAGGCCCGCAACGACGAATGCAAGATCACAACAAAGTGCAGAAAATCAATGCGACAGCAGAGCGAATTGCATTATCAATGAAAACAGCGACAACAGAGAAGACAACGACAGCAGCAATGTCGCCGATGCACAAGAAATGGCAACAACAACGAACGAGGAAACAGGCGCTGCCTTTGCCTCTGCCGCGGTCGCAGTCGCTGCTGCAGTTGCAGTGCAGGTCAATCAACCTGTTTCCTGTGCTGCTGCTGCCGCAGCAACAACAGCAACAGCAGCGCTCAATCGCAGTCGCAGTCACAGTCACTGTGTCAGCGACAACGAGCACGCTGCTTTGGGAGCCAGCACAACAGCTGCTGAGAGTGGCAGCATAACAGCGGCTGAGAGAGCCAGCATAACAGCGACGGAGAGAGCGACGGTGTTGGGCAGAGGCGCTGCTGTTGGTGAGCGGCGCTCAGCAGCGGCGATCAGTCTCTCGAGTTCGTTCGGCGCGTGCACAACAGATGCGTATGACAGCGGTAGCAGTTATTGCAGTTACAACAACACATTGTCTTCGTGGTTGTCGCGGGGGCGCTACAACTACAGCAACACGTCCAGCAGCGCCAGCGGCAGCGGTGACGCGCTGCGCCCCAACAAATGTTTGGCAGAACTCGAACGTTTGTATGCCGAATTTCGCGCGAGTGAAAGTCTCTTTGAGCATCGCCTGAGCCAGTCGCAAGTCGACAGCGATAACGATAACGATAGCGATATCGATATCGAAGCGACGATGCGTTTGAATGTGGTCGCCGAATTGCCGCCGTCGTCGCCGACAGCAACAGCAACAACAGCAACACCAACTGCAACGGCAGCAACACAAACTGCTGGCGGCAACAACAACAACAACAACAGCAGCAGCGTCTTTCTGAAAGCCAGCGACTGCAACGACAGCGACAACAACAATCAGGCCAAAACAGTTAGCAGCATTGCAATTACGCCCGCAGCCACGAAGTCCTGTCAAAGGCAGCCGAGTCTAACGATACAAGTGAACAACGGCAGCAACAATTGTGTCGCGTCGCCCACAAGCACAACGATTGCAACGGCAACGGCAACGGCAACGCAAGAGCCAAGCATTCTTAACAACAACGGCGTTTGCGTCGTTAACTGTAATTACACCAACAACAACAACAGCAGCAACAGCAACAACAACAACAGCATTGTTGCAATTAATAATTGCGCCAAAGTGTTTAGTGCAAGTGTCCAAAATAAGCTCAATAATAATAATGCCCATGTGGATGTGCAACATGTTGCTGCCACCGACAGCAGCAGCAACAGTGTCAGTGTCAGCGCCAGTGCCAGTTCGAGTTCGAGTTCGAGTAATTTAAATAAAAATAATGTCAATAATAATAATGCTAATAATAATTGCAATGAGAAGAGCAATGTGAATGTGAATGTGTCCAGTGCTGATAACAGTGTCAAAGTAATCAATGTTAATGCATCGCCCCCACGCACTTTCACCTCAACCGAATGCCAAACCGATGATCTTACTAACAACAACAACAACAACGACAGCAACAATAACAACGGCAACAATTCCTCCCAGCAACAGCTGCGCACACGCGAGCAACGTCGTCGGGAACGTCGCGAACGGCGGCAGCAGCAGCAGCAGCAACAGCAGCAGCAGCAGCAGCAACAGTTGCCACCGCACCATCCACGTCGGATGCATGTGGAGCGCCACTCGCCACCGTTGCATCCACCTCCTCACTTGCATCATCCCCATCCCCATCCACATCCGCATGCCCATCCGCTGCCGCATCCTCATCAGCATCCTCATCCTCATCCGGCGGCAATGGGCCTGGCGCGTGCTCTGCTGCCCGACATCCTGCACAGCCATTATCCGCCGCCGTACAGCGCGCTGCCGGGCGGAGCGCCTCCCCCGCTGCCACCGCCTCCGCAGGTGGCTGCCCCGCTGCCCCCGCCGCCTCCGCCACAAGCGCCAGTGCCAATGCTAACGCCAGTGATATCGACGGTGCCGCTGCCGGGCGCCGCTCCGCTGATGAGTGATGGACGCTTCACGTTGCCGCTGCCCATCATGCGCAGGTGAGTTTCAATTCCCATTTCCATTCCCATAGCCATTCCAATTTCAATTCCAGTGCCCCGTCCACTGGCAATGCCATTTCCAGTTTCTGTAACTCTTTGTAACATTTGCGCCGTACGTCAACTTCAGCTTCAGCTTCAGCCTCAACTCTCACCTCTGGCATCATCGATCACTTCAATGCCCATTTCCATTTTCATTCAAGCGCTCCTTTGTCTCAGCTTTCGTGTTTCATGTTTATACCCAGCAATAGTTTTTTTTTAGAGGGTGGTTGCGTTCGAGAGAAGAGCCTTTTAATCTAATACAATATTAAGTTTAATAGATACTCGGTTATAGACAAAACTAGTTTAATAAAATAAATATTGAAAAAGATTTAAATTTTGTAAAAACTAAATACATTTGCGACTATTAATAGTAGTACTCTCTGGAGCATAACTCTGTTAATAATTATAAATAAATTTTAAAACAAATATTCAAGATTATTTGCAGTCAGAATTGTAAGACGACTTTATGCAGGGTATTCGTGGGTTCGAACTCCCACAATGAAGTCAGTTCTCACTTCATCATGTTTCATGTTTGCTTTTGGTATTGCCTTAGCTTTTCTTCTTCTTTGCCGTCGTCTTCTTGTTATTGCTTTTATTACTGTTGTTGTTGTTGCTCATGTCTATTTCGACATTTTCTATTACCGCACATCGCTTTTTTGCTTTTCGCCGTTTGCTGTTTGCCGTTTGCCGGCCCGGCCATGTGTCTTCCTGTTTCGTGTTAGACTCTGGCTGAGACTGCGACTTCGACTGCGACAGCGACTGAGACTGAGACTGAGACCCGGCAGGGTAGACATAGACATTATAATGATGGTAATTTTGATGTCAGTAACAAATTTCTTGCTTGATTTGACGCTCGAGAAACCGAACCGAAAACCCAAACCTAGTCTAGACCCGAACCCAAATACCCATCCCATCCCAACTCGACCTGAACTGAACTGAAGAAGCCCAAGTTCTTGGTGTAAAAATTAATTTCTTAGGTTGACAGCATTTCCAAGAAATTCAAGGAAAAAATATAAAATAACAAGAGCTCTAATTTAAAGTTGATGTTAAGAGGTCGTTGTAATTATTTCGGTGTATGTTACGATGAATTTTTGGTTAGCTTTTGCTGTTTCTCTTTCTATCTTTCTGTTCTATAACTCATTTCGGTTATAATGAGTTTTGCTTTATCTCTAATTGCAGATCTTAAATCACAGTTTTGCTCAGGTACAAACGTAAAAACGTGTCTGTACCTTTTGTTTGAGCTGACAAAAAGCACAGCGCGCGAGAGAGATAGATAAGATATATAGTCTGCTATATATGGTTCCTAGTAATTTTCCCACGCATTTGTACAAGTATTACTATAAATATTTATATCTATAGTTGCGACAGAAGCAAGTAACCAGTTTTTCTCACAACTGCACAAAAATTATGATTGTATCTGTGTCTGAATCAGTATCTGTGCTCGCCTTTTGCATCTGTATCTGTATCTGTCGTCAACTGGATGTGCGCTATCATTCAAGCAGCCGGACTCGAAAAACATCTCCTATTATATTCGTGTATTCTCGCTTATATATAGCACGCCTCTGAGCGTTTGACATTTGACGATGACGCTGGCAATTTCCAGTTCAGTCAAGAGCAAATCGTGTTTCAGAATTTTAATTGTGTTTTATCTATTGTATAATTGCAAAACTATGTCAAGCTAAATTGTTTGGCTTATTGTCTAAAGCAATTTAGTCTTGGCTCTCAGCTGCTCTGTTGTTCTTCCTATAATTGTTCAACAGCTTGTTGTGCTTGTCAAAGTTCCGAGGCGTGTTTAGCTTCGATTATTGCATATTGAGGAGCTAAAAGGCGATGCAAATTAATACAAGCAATGCCTGACAATGAATTTTCAAATTATTGTTTATGGGGTTAAATACACATATAGCAATAGCTCTGGCCCCATTTCTAGGGGACTTTACATTCTTGCTTATACATTATTGGCACAATGGGAAGCTGCTGTGGCAAGTCGATATTTTACAGTTCTTCCTGTTTACTTTGTTTGTTGAGCTGCAGTTCATATTTCTCTATGTTTTTCAACTGATAAATGTGACTCAGGCGCAGTTCTGAAAACAAAAGAAATACAAATTCTTATCTAGCATTAATGTGGCCACTTAATATATTTTTTTCCGCCGCTTTGTGGCATGCCCCCAAAGCTGAAGCTCTGTCGTTCACAATGAGCGACTCTCGAATCTGCTTTACTCTTAAATCGCGTCTTTTATCTGCAATTTCAGCACCTTCAACCTTCGATCCAAATTAACATGCTCTTACACAATGTGTTCGGCTTTTACTTACTTTTATTTTTGCGAAAACCAAAGCAATAAAAAGGTGTAAAAAAGCGAAAGTTATTTCCAGGAGCTGAGGGGGCAGTCAAGGGGCAGTCGATTGCCGGCTCGGGGTTGGGCAGGTTGGAGATGGAGCTGGAGCTGGGGACGCCTGGCTGAGCGTGCATAATCTTTAAATCATTAAATAACAACAACAAGAAATTACAACAGTCCCAAAATGAAAAATGAAAACAGCACAAGCTGCAACAACACGAAGACTCAGCGACACAACGACAACAAATAATAAAAATAAAACCGAATAAAATAAAAACGGCGAGCAATAAAAAGGAAACGTGATGCTGAACTCACGTTGCACGGCAGAAGAGACAGAGACCACATATAAATCGTTGTAATCATTTTTTCCCTTCTTCGTTTCTCGTCGCTTTTTCCTTTCATAGGATTTAATTTTATTTTTTGAAGCATGCGAAACAAAAGAGCAAAGAAAACACAGCGTGCCCAGTAATAAAATCACTTTAGTAGATACAGATAAAGATACAGATACTTGTACAACTGTAGATACATCCACATCTACATCTACATCTACGGATGCAGATAAAAATACTAAGACTCGCTTTGAGTGCGAGTTGACGCCTGAGACGTTGTCTCTGTCTCCGTCTCCGTCTTAGTCTCAGACTGAGCGTCAGCTGAGTGCAAGTTTTCGGCTACTTTCACTTTCGCATTTGTATCTGTATCTCTAGCTGTAGCTGTATCTGAATGCTAAGCTGAAAATTGAAGTGTTTGTGGTTTGGGCCGGGTTATCATAAATTTGGCTTGCACACTCAAACTCATGCACATCGTAAATCAAAATGTAATTCAGTTAAGATCATTAGATGCGTGTATTTCATATTAATTATGGCACTTTGGCTAATTACGTGCTACGTTGAGTTGCGAGGCATTGAGGCGGCTGACACTGAAAACAGACGGCGACGACTGCAGCAGCAGCAACAACTACAACTTTAACAACAACGGGCTAAGCGAACCGGTTTTTAAGGCGAGTGTCAAATTGCGAGTCCAAAGACCCAAAAAACAATTTGCATACGGCAAGCAGAGAGTGCAAAAGTATCTGCAAGATACGCGCCTGAAATCGATGGATGATTCAACTTTTTAGCAACAACGTTCAAAATGCAAAAGCCAAAGCGGCACAAGGCACAAGCAACAACTGGAAACCAGATTTCACTCGAGCCAGCAACAACGACAACAACAACGGAAAACAAACCGAGTTTCAAGTTGCAGAACGCGCTGCTCGCTGCTTGCTGCCTCAAAAAATGAACTCTGAGCGGCACCTCGATCTCTCGACGCCGCCAGTCTGTGAGTGTGTATCTGCTTTTGTAGTTATATCTGCTGCTTGGCTGCTCGGCTGCTTGGTGTGCTTGCAATATTTGGTGGCTGCTGCGTCTCCTGCCGCCTGACACACTTTTTGGTCTAGTTCGCTAGCCAGATCACATTTACAGTTCTGTGCCGCAGAGAGCTGCGCGGTTGCGATGGGCTGGGATGCGGCATGCCACCAAATTGAGTGATTCTCGTATAGTTTGTGGCATATTATGTGGCATAAAATCACAGTGTCAGGCATTGCTACTGCTGCTGCTAAACACAACTGACAACTGACCAAACAACTTTCCAGTTTTATTTTTTCTCTGCTTTGTTTTTCATTTTGCTGCAAGCCGTCCTGTTGCCTGCCTGCCTCGGAGGCAACGTCTGGAGTGCACCGCCCGCGCCACTGATTTGGCGGTGTTGGCTTTATTTATTTTTATAAGAGCGCAAACACAACATACAGCACACAACACACAACACACACCACAGCAGCCGCATCAACCACAACAACAGCAGCAGAAGCGGTAGAAAAAAGCAGCTAAATAACTTGTCGGCTTTGGCACTAGAGAAACAGAACCGCATCCATGAGATACTCGTAGCGAAGCCCAAAAAAGATACGAAACGAAACGAAACGAGACAAGACGAGAACTTGACAAAAGTCAATAAAGCCAATAAAGTAAAATTGTTGCTGTCGCCTGCACTTGGGCGGCAACACCAACAGCAACAGCAACAAAGAGAAGTCATTTCAGTTGGCACAGTGGGCACAAAATTATATCTAGGCACAGAACTAGGATTTGTGTTCCACATTGTAGCTCTTTTATTTGCTGCAGCTGCAAGATTTGATCACTCAATGCCATTGATTCCGGCTTACCTCATTTTTTGTTTCTTTTGTATGAATTTCATATACATTTTAGCTTTTAGATGCTTCAATCAGTCGCTTTTCTTTTTTTTAACTCCAGCGACTATTTTGCCACCTGCTCGACAATCGTTGTGTGAGTTTGATAAAGCTTAAGGCCAAAGTCATTGTGTCTGATTGAGAAAAATGAAACGTGAATTTCTTCTGTGAATTTGTATCAAGTCAAGCTTTCATTCTAAAATTCGACACGTTTCGTTTTTTATTCTAACTTGTGCATTGTCTATTTTTAGTTAAGTGCATTTAACAGTTAATGAAATTATAATTAAGAGTGTTTTAAATTATCAGGAACGCCGCTTTGTTATAATTTTCGAAGTGTAACAAAACTTTCATTTTGTGTCATTACTCCTGCTTCACAATATATTTTCGATAGTCTTTTCGCAATACTTATTGCATATTTATGAATGCATTTATATGGTTTTATAGCTCATGAATAGTCATTCATGCAGAGATGCTTCCCCGTTTTATATAAGCGTGAACCACTGTGCTTGGCCTGCACTAAGCAGAAAACCAAATTGCGGTTGTCTGCTGCGGTGGCTGCAGCCTTTTGTAGTTGTTGCCGTTGTTGCTGTTGTTGCAGTCAACTTTGTTTGTATAGAAAATGCATTCGGGCCAAGCTGCAATGAGCCGGCAAAATGCAGCAGCAAATAGAAACGGCGACCCAAAACAAGTTGCCAGTAAATCTCAGAGAGAGAGAGAGAGTGAGACAAAGACAACACACGAGAGAGCGGGAGAGGGGAAGGAAATTGTGGGGAATTGGATTGCCCGGGGGCAGGCAATGGGCAAAGGGCAACTCAATTGGACTCGACTCAAGCAACTTGACTGCCTCGACTCGATTCGACGTCGCTTGACAAACTGTTGCCAGTGCCAATCTCAGGTTTATTAAATTGTCACCCCAGTCGGAATTCGATTTACATTTGGATTTCTGTTTTGGCCATTAGCTGTCGGCTGTCTGGTTGTCTGGTGTCGTTTTGTTGGATGTTGAATGGCACACAAACCTAAAACCCAGATTCGAGCCAAACCCACAGTCGAAACGTAGAAAGATGTCATTATCAGTTTTGCGGCTAAGAAACTTGTTTGTTTTAGCTTAATTGTGACCGTGCAATTAACGTTGTGGACTGTGCCAAAAATGCTTTAATAAGTTTCTTAACTGCTGTGGCACTGGCCTTGAGCGCTGAGAAAATTATCGCCCCGACGACGCTTGAGACTCTTTACGGCCAGCCTCTTGGCAGCCTCTTTCTCTTTTGGCTGTGGCTTCGACTGTGACTGTGTCTCTGACTGCGGCTCGGCATTTAGCTCTTGGCTTCGGCCATTACAGTTCAATGCCATTTGGGCAAACAGAACAAAGCCAAACGCCAAAAGCCCAAGTCTAACCGGCTCATTGTGAATTCTGGCATCAGACATTTCCACACAAAAGCCGCTCGCAAACAAATGAGAATTATTATTGTTATTATTTTTTTTATTTTTCGTTATTATGCTCTTTGGCAAATACAATAGGACCCTGCCCAGCACCAGCACTCAGCCCATTCCGATTCCGATTCCCATCCCATTCCCAAGAGCAGATGAGCATCATTTGAAAATAAGCATATAAATAAATAAATATGCGAATGCAAATAAACAATATGCTTATATGCAGGCTACCACTCCTCTTCTCGCTGTGATTTACCTCACACCACATTTCTTCTCTCTTTCATTTATTTTTATTTTTATTTTCATTTCGGATTTCATTTTATATATTTTTCTCGATTTTTTTGCGGCTGCTGCGGCTGCGGTTTTAAACAAAAGTCCATAATTTATGTTATGGCTAAGCATTGGAGACTGTTTGTTGTTTGTTGTATGTACATTGAACATTGAACAGTTTTGTTGCCATTCTTCTTGCCACTCTTTTTGCTGCCTTCACTGCTATTGCTGCTTACCCTCACTTTTTCGTTACTGGTTTTATGTTGTGGCTTTGCATTTGTGCATTCAACTGAACTCAAAAACGGGGCGTGTGGCATTGGCAGCAGTTGGGGGCATGGCCAAAGGGGGCAGGCAGTCAATGCGAATATTGGATAAAATATTTACAATAATTGACTTGAAACTGCATTCAATATTTGCCACAAGCTTTTGCAGTAATTAATTTAAACAAGGCTTATGAAGGTTTCTAATCTAAGTGATTATTTATAGTTTCTTTTTGGCCAACATGTTTGCAAAATGTGCACACAATTTGCAATTTGCAGTCGAGTTTAACTTCGACACGAGAACTTTAATCTTAAGGGGTGAAATTGAATAAAATCTACATGAACTTACGATCAATATCACAAGACACTCAAATTGGGAGCACTTCGAAGTAAAATCACCTGATTTCGTTGAACTTGCAAATCGTCAACGTCAGGTGAAAACCGGATCATTTGGCTTGATTATAATTTCGTCACGAAATGTGTAAAGTAAAAGTAAGGCATTAATATTCTTGATCAGGTTGTCAGCTTGTTGATCTCTAAACGGCTGAAACTGCTATGCAAATAGATGGAGAGATGTCGACTATCGACTAGATGGACTGAAATGTAGTTGCTGTTGTAGTTGTGGATGATTTATTGTTATGAAATCTGCCGTCACATTTCGCAATATAAATTGCTGTTTATTGTATCTGGCGAGTGTGGCAATGTGGCAACTACTTGACCCGCATTGCTGACTGTGGCTGGCTGTGGCACAATTGTGACCACTAATTCATTTGATTCATTTGAATGTGGGTGTTGAACTGAATTCACGCATTTCACTTTAATACGAAATTGAGTTGTTGAGTTGAACTGGCAAAAAGCCAAAGGGAAGTCATGAAACACAAGGAAATTCAAATCTGGTGAACAATGAATGTTGTTGAATACTATTCAACAACAAATTGCTGGCCAACAGAAAAATAATTAATACTCATTTGCTTTGATTTTTGTTGTTAAATACATTCGTTTGAATATTCGTAGATTGCATTTTTAATGCACATTAATCAGTTTCGGCGTTAAACTTTTGACTCTTTCTCATAATGGCCTCCACAGCATTGATTACGGGATTTTAAATGGATTTCAGCTCATAATGAATTCTCCGATCTCCGGTCTCCGGTCTCGAGTCTCTTTGTGTTCGCCATGAGGTAATACGAGAAAATATTGGCAAACCAGTTTTGTTTTTGTTTCTGTTTCCTCTTGAAGCTGCCACATTTTGGGGTGAAAGTTTTTCTGTTTGCATTGATTTGTATCTAAATAATCTTTTGGTTTATGGTCAGTAGGTGGGCATTATTTGAATTCGATTTGATTAGTTTTGAGAAATGAGTGAAAAGTCGAACAAAACAAAGTTCGATTGCTCTCGGCCGAAATTGTTAAGAATGATGTGGTGTGCATAAGAAACCCTAAAATCATTTTCAAATTGGAATTAGAAAGCCTACAAAAACTACTCTGGCCAGGGCAGATGACAGAGCTGTGTGGGTGAAAGTTGATACAACACTGAAGTTGCAATTTCCTTGTTAAAATTGAACATTTTCATGGTTACTACTGCGTATTTTCGGGTTAGTTCTGTCTGACTTTGGCAGTCGGGTTTCGACTTCAATTAGCGCGACCAACAACAAATATGTTGCATTTGGTTGTTAAATATTTAAGTGCAACGCCAAATTGGCATATAAAATGCGCAATTGTAATGAGCGTAACCAAAGCAAATGCAATGAAATCGAGAAGAGCCCAAAAAGCACATTTTAATGGCAGCATTTTAGCTTAAACATTGTAACATTTACCCAAAAACCAAAATAAAGAAGAGAAATACAGTGCAGGCGGTGTCGTCCCCAGTCTGGAGCTGAGAGCTGGAAGTGGGAGCTTGGAGACGCAATTGAATCCTCCAGTTGATGCTCCGCTCTGCTCTCGGCTTTTTGGCACTGCACTGTGTCAACTGTCAACCGCAAAATGCGCGAAAAAACAACAACGACCCAGCGAAACACACAAAACGAGTCAAAAAATCAACTGGCAACATCGAGGGGGAGTCTATGTGGTTGCCACAGAGGGAGACAGAGAGAGAGAGAGAGATAGAGAGGGAGAGCCTGCATGTGACCTCATCGTTGTTGCCGCGCACTGATTTCAATTTAAAGTGCAATGAGTTTTTTCGCCATGCTTGTTGTTGTTGTTGTTGTTGTTGGCGGCCATCAAAGTTGTTGCAAAAGCTTATTTGTACGCTGTCTGGTGTCTGCAAATCTGTTTGGCACACAGCTACAACTGCAGATACTTCGTAATACAGCGTAAATCCAGCTCCCCTCCCTCCTCCTGCTGATCCCGTTTGGGAGACAGGGAACTCGTGTTATTGTGGAACTTTGATAAGCTGGCAATTCGCCCAGAAACAAATGGCAAAGCGCGCAGCGTTTATTTTACAAATTAATTAAAACATTAACAACAAATTGGAAAGTGTATGAGGTATCCTTGGCGTATCCTTGCCCTTGCACGCCACGTACTCCTCGTATTTTGTTTAATCCTCGGGGCAAATAAAATGCAAAATTTATTGCCTCTCCTTTGGCATCATCTTGTGTTGCTTTCGTTGTTCCTCATTCCTTTCGGCTTGTTCTTTGTTTGTGTTTTCATAAAATTTTACGTGTAGATTGCTCATAATTACCACTACACACATGGCACAGCTGTGCACACACACACACACACACACACACACACAGAGGAGAGGCGGAGATTGCGAGAATCAGAAACAGCAACTGAAACTGAAAGAGCAACATAAACAGAGACAGTTACAGTTACAGCTACAGTTACCCAGTTACATTTGTCTTTTCAGCGCGCCACGCGGCGTATGCGCAATTTTCCATACCCTAGTTAAAAGTATTCCAAGGGTATGACAACGAAGAGAGACACGGCGACAATGCTGCTCTTAATCAGTCTGCACACTGAGCTGATGAGAGGAGATCTGTTAGTCGAGCATGCTCAATGTGCATGAGGCGAGTCGCTTTTTATTGTCATAAAGGATTTTGAATGCGTTGTGTTTCAGCTGACGCTATTGTTATTCGTGGGCATTGCCGGATTGTGGGCGGGGTTTTTGAGCGGTTTATCCTGTCACGCTGCTGTCATAAACAGCAGCCGGGCGTCGAATAATTGCTGCCAAATTTGTTAGTCCCACCGCCCACCGCCCACTCGACTCTCTGGTTGTTCAACTATAAATGTCAAGAAAGGGTTCGCGTTCGCACAATGGGTTATAATTAGAGAGTGCACGAGGCACAGCCAAAGCCAAATCCAAAAATCCAAGTGGCACTTTCATAAGCTCGGCTAACTAATGGAAGCTGTTGCCTGGCAAAAATAAGTATAAATATACGAAAACGACAACGGCAACGAAAAGCAAAAGTTGGGAGCGCATTGTAAAAAATGAGAAACGAGGCAACGTCGCGTCGCCCAGCAACCGCATAAAACAAAAGGCGGTAATTTGAAGCAGCTGGGAAGCAGCCCAGCAGCAGCAGCAACAACAACAACATGGCCAAGTTGACGTTGACGTTGACGGCAAAACTAAAGTCAAAACAAATAATTTGCTATAATAACTAAGAGCGTAGCAAAATCAGCTGCAAAACAAAAGAAGCAACAGCAAAAGTAATAGACAAGTGGAAGTGAAACAAAGAAAAGCCAAAACCAAACACAGCAGCAACAACAGCAACAGCAACAACAACAACATCATTTACCACTCTCAGCTCTAACCACATAGAAACTTTCTCCTTCTATTTTTTTCTCCAAGAGATCTCGCCAAGTTAAACGTCGTCATCTTCAGCGCCATCGACGCTCCACATTGTTGTTTGTCGTCTGGCGTGCGTGTGTGTGTGTGCGGTTGTGTGCATGTGTGTCTGTCTGTGTGTGTGTGTACCTTACAAGTTAAGGAGCTGCTAGTCTCTGTAGCTAGTCTCATCCCCAATCTGTCGCAGTCGCAACCCCAACCGCAAGACTATTAAACGCACACTTGCGTGGAGTTTTCGCACCCGCCATTCGACGGCTTCCTCTCAAGGCGAACCACAGAGCTGTAAACAGTTTTCAGTTTTTAGTTTTTCGTTTTTACTTTGCAGTTTTCTGTATTCAGTTTTGAGTTTTTTGCATTTAACAAATCTCGCACAGCTGCGTCGGTTGTCTGTGTTTGACTCCTCCCCAAAAGCAGCAGAGAATTCATTGCCAGCAGCTGGTTTTGGCCTTCGCTTTTATCCTGCCACGAGAGGAACGAGTCCCCAAGCAAGAGAATCTCACCCGCATTGGCTCGCCTCATCATTTTTCGTTACGCTTATCGACAAACTGCAATCAGCATATAATTTACCGATCCCCCGCCCCCCATTGCGCGCGATCCGCACTCAGCACGAGATTATGCCATGTGCTTGGACACCCTCATGTCGGACGGCGGGACCTGCATCTCATGGCCCTGACCATATATAACACTCATCCAACTGCTCGTACTCATTCCTCATTTAACGCTAAAAACCATAGTAACGATAAGGCACAGGGAATGGTCCTATAACGATAGGCCAACCCCAGGCACAATGCCAACTCAAGACAAGTCATGAGAAGACCATGAGAGAGGAGAGGAGTTGAGTTGAGTTGAGTCTGCGAGTCACTTTCAGTGTGTCAGTCTGATAGAAAAAATACTGAAATAAGGGACACAGGAAATTATGCGTAATGAAGTAAGCAATGGGTGTACGCGTATCGTCGTCTCACTCTCTTTCGCCTTCTCTCTCTCTCGCTCTGACTCACTCTGTGCTTATCAGTGTGTGTGTTGCTTGTTGCTGTTGCTGTTGCCAAGGCTCGACTGGACCTCGTGTCTTTTTCTGGCATGGGTAGTTTTTATTCGCTTCGTTTCCGCGTCAATTTCCTTTAATGTGCAGTGGCGTGATGTCCCTTAACAACACACACACACACACACACACACAGAACACACACACATGTGTAGCGAGTCTGCTATCTCTATATAACTCTCAATCAGTTTTGCGTTTTATGCGCACTTTTATGACTTGTGTTTTGTTGTTCTTTGTTGTGGTGGTGGTTGGAACTGTATTTTATCTGCGTAATTGAGTTCGTTTGCACATTAGCAACATCAACAACAACATCAGCAACAGCAACAGCAACAGCAGCAACAACAAATGGCAGAATTTGAATTGTGGGCATAGTTTAGTAATGGGGCGTTGGTAATTGCCCAGCCATGTGTTATAAATGCACAGGGTGAAGCCAGTTGAAAGATGACAACAGCTTTCGATAAGCAAACTGCCTTTAAAAGTTACCAATATTACTTCCGTCTGAAAATAAGCTTTATTATTGCAAGTTTTCATTCACCAAGTTTAGATGAAATTATTGTTGAAATAAATATTGAATGCTTGCCCCAATTTCTGTTCCTAATGTTTATAGGAAGCGAATTTATGAGACCCAAACTTGCAACTCGTAATTCAACAAGTAAATTGGAAGATAATTCCCATCTTGTTATGATATATGTTCAGCACAGAATTTATGCAAGAAATAATGTAATAAGAACAATGCGTAATTATCATAAATTACCCAAATAATTCAGTTAACTGCGGAATCTCAGTGAGTTGCACAACATTATTCCCACATCATTCATTAAGCCGCAACTTATTATGATTATAGAAATTTAATTAAAATCGTTTCAACTTATTTTTGTTTCTCTCGTTCCAGGTATGTTCATTTCGATGTCGCTGTCGCTGTGTGTGTGTCTATAATTAGGCATTAACATTAATGCACTGACATTAAATGATCTCGGGCCATATGCCAATCTCAGGTATTTATGACTGCGCCATTTGCCGCTGAGTTGAGTGTGATGAAAGCCATTTGCGTTGCCGAACGCATTTTAATAGCTGCAGGGCAACACAATATCGAATTATAAAAATAATATAATAATAATAATGTTGGCAGCATAATAAACTCATGTGATGTGATTTTATGATGATGCGAGTCTGTCCCAGTTTGAGGTCCATTTTAATGAGCTCTCCATTTATATGTAATAAAAACGAAATGATGTCGGCTGCGGCAAAAGCGTTACAACCAATTTACAGATAGTCGATTCTTAGCCCAATGCGAGTGAAGCGAAAATCGAAAAGTAAGAAAAAAATAAATAAATAAAAAACTAATTGCAATTTTCACACTCGACATTCGCCGAGATAAGTGAGAAATATGGGCCCAAAATGGCCCAATAGCCGAATTGCGTGCTGAAAACGAGTTAGATTTTTCGTTGTGTTTCTGCCCAGGTTAAGAAAGAGCTGTTGAGCAGACAGTTTAGCTGACTCACGACTTGGCCACAATTTGACTTCTCTCTTAGCCCGTTGCAGTGCACAAAATGAAACCAAGTCAGCCACAGTGGCATTTCAATCAGCTCGCGCAAATGCTGCTTAGCAACGTGCCATGACTAAAGTGTTGGTGCTGCTGATGATGGTACCGAAATAACCCGATAGCCACTCGGCAGGGAGACTGGGGCGACTGGAGACCATGCTCAATAGCCAATAGTCACAATCCATTGTGCATTGTGCAAAATTAGCCACATTTATGAGCATGAACGAAAAGCATTTCTAAGCCTGAACCCAAGTCGAAACGTGTGAACGTGAACTGGTAATCGATGAGCATTGGGAATGAGCATTCGACATGGCTCCGACTCTGCAACAGCGATTCCAATTCCGACTCGGACTCGGACTCGGTCTCGGACTCGGTTTCGGACTCTGGCACTGACTCTGGGCCTGGTTAAGCAGCTACAGTGCTTGCTTTTGGTACGTGCACAAGGTCAAGTTGTTTATGGCCAAGCACTTGATATTCGATATCATCGACACTCCATGCCGCGGCCAAATCCATTTTGGCCACATTTGAGCTCTTTCGCTCTACCTCCATTCCGCTTCTCCGCTCTTCTGCTTTTCTTTTCTTTCCATTTCCTTTGTGCCGATTTATGAATATGTATGAATTTTGCTGATGAAGTGCTCTGAAAAGTGCAGAGCTATTGAATTTATTTGATTTTGAATTTATTGTCTGAACGTTTCGTTGCCTCCGTCCCCTCTTGCCTCGTCCCCTTTGCCACTCGGCTTTTGTTCCGTTATTATGCTGCAATGTGGCGGTTGTTGCAAGTCGTTTACGCTAACGATTTTGTAGCCCTCCAAATTGATTTCGTGCCAGTTGAAGTTGCTCTACCAAAAGTTGCCAAGTCAATATTGAAATAAAACTTCAAATATTAATGCGACGACTGCGGTGTTTCTTAATTACATTTGAAGTTATAAGAATTCTAAGCAGCTTACAGAACTTGTGAAATAAATTTAGATCTAAGAAATCGACGCTCCTATTTTATATTAATCTGACGTTTCTTCAAACTAATTATTATGTCTTTCAACAAGTAAGACTATCAGAGAATTAAACACGATATTGAAGTCAGCAAATTTAAAGTATCACTTACCCATCTGAGTGCTTGTATTGAAATTCAGTTTCAATATTTAATGCTGAGTGCCTGAAATTTGAGAGAAGTACTTTATCAGGCGATCGTCATAACAGAACCGGTAAAATCGCATTCCGATATCATGTGGCTGTCTTGAGAACACCGCAGTTAAAAATTGAACCCTTGCTTTATGAGTTCAAATGCGCAAACACATCAGTTACGAGTTCTACTATACAGAGTATCAGGTATTCGACCCCTCGATTGGATAATTGGTATTTCCTGTTAGCTTTTTAGCACTTTCGATTTGCCTGCGGCGGACGCTGACATCGCTTTCATTTTGTCAGAGAATCGACAAATTTGGCAAGAGATTCCAGATTCCAGATTTGCGATTTGCGATTAGAGATTTGAAATGGTTTTTTTGCGGTGTCATTTTAAATTCTCTGCACACAGTGGATACCATAAGTATGTGCTGTATATGCGAACTATTACTGTATGCTGATGGTTCTCGAAAGCAAAAGTTATGCAGCTTTTCTGTTTTCCCCTTTTCACTGTCGCCCGCTCCGATTGAATCGATTGAATATTTTGCCCGGTTTTTGGTCTGGCGTTTTCGCCTTCACTTTCCATTTTAGACATTTGCAAATTTGCATTTTGTTGTTATTGAATATGTATGACATATACAGCTAAAAAAGCAGACACAACAATAGCATAAACAACAACAACAATATGCTCACATTTGTCCCACGTATTTCATTTAATTTCTGTCGTGTATTTCATTTCAATCGGCTTTGGCTTTGGCTTTTGCCTTTGCTTTTCATTTGGCGCGACTTTCGCGCACCAAAAATCCAATTTGCATATGGAGGGCAACGACGGTTGCCAGGGCTGGGGCAACTATGGCAACTATGCGGAAGGGGAAGAGGGAGGGGGGAGGGCAAGAGGTTCTATCGAGAGTCTAGGATGATGATGGCGAATCCTAAGCGTTTGCCATCAAATTAATGCGCCCAAAAGTCGGGGCCAAAAATTGAAAATAAAACGCGCACAGATTGAAAAAGTGAGGCGGCAAATGAAACGTGTCCTGTGCCTCCGCCAGTGCCAGGATCTGCGACGTGACCTAGCTGTAAAGTGGGCGCAGGTGGACGCAAACATCGACAGCTTCACCTCCTGGACAAACTGGACAGTGGAAAATGTTTAATAGAAAAATTATGCACTGATTTGTATTTGGTCTTAATCTATTTTTTTTCTGCTGCTTGCTGCTTGTCTCCTTCGGTCTCGTCCTATTTTTTTCGGCTTTTTTGGGGCTGTGTCATTTTCATGGCTGGCTGACTGGCGCTTATGCAAATCGCGCCACAGGAGCTGCAGAACAGCGCTGAGAGCAGGCGCAGGACAGGCGAAAAGGACAAACCGTAGCAAGTTCCGAGACGAAGAAATCGCAATCGAAATAAATTGCCAAAGTGTCGTCTGCCATGGGGTGGGGATGAAAGGGGAGGGGAGAGGACGTGGCGTGGCGTGGGCGTTGCCGGGTCAGGCTGGCTATCGATGGCAGCAATTTCCGGCAGCAAAAGGACGAGAGGAAATGCCAACGAAAATGTCCTGTTACATGGCAGAACGCCTCCCCCAACTTTTCACTTCTTATGCTTTTTTTGTTTTTGCTTTTAGCCGCCACTCCCCACACTCGAGTGTCGTAAAAACAAACGCCAAATCCGCCGCATCAAATTGGCTAAAACAAATAAAAAAATAAGAAGAATAAACTGAATTGGAAACCGTCGCGCGGCACTCGAGTTAAAATCCAAGTCGAAGAACGATTCGAGTTTTCTTTTTTTTTTCCTTTTCGTATTTTTTTTAGCTTTTGTTTTACGCATAACATTTGCAGTTAGTGGCAACGTCACGCTGCCACGCCCCCGAAACTACTAAAGCACTTTTAGAACAATGACGGCTGCAAACTTGATGCCCCAGTACCTTCTGCACCCTTCTGCTGGCCCCTTCCCCCGCCAGTCGCAAGTGGATTTCAAGTATCTCGATCCCCACGCACCGTTCGATTTGTCAACGATTTCAAATGGGTTGCATTTTTATTGGCAAAGAGCTGGAATTTCATTTTATTGGCCATTTTTGGTGACCTTCGTGCCAACAGCGACAAGAAGTATCCAGGCTGAGTCTTGGCTGCCGACTGAATTCTGCAGATACCCTAGACACCTCACACAGCAGGTGTATACACAACTATTTAGATTGCACTTCAAGTCAGTCTTGAAGAGATCCCCATTGATTGTAACCATCAAATAATTAATCAGACTTTCCACTCTTAATAATATTAATCCTAATAATTATCATATTCGATCAGCATCTCTTTTCTAATATTCATCAAATAATTAATCGACATTATAAATTATATTTTACTAAAATGGTCTTATATGTTAGCTAGCTGAAATACTCTTAAACTGACTTCCCTATTGATCGCAGTTATTGTTATATTAGATCAACATCTCCCTTCTAAAATTGATCTAATCATTAATCACGCTTGCTCAATTAACTTGTATTATATATTTATCAAGAGCTTTTACTGAGTATCTTTAAGTCAAGCATTCAGTGACTTGCATTGAGTTTTTGCCTTGTTTTTGCCGAGCAAAAATTCCGCAGTAAATTGCGCTTGCCAGCCAAGTTTTTGCATAATTTGAATTGTTCGCTGTTATTGGTTTTGTGTGTTGAGTTTTTCTCGCTCTTTTGCAGTTTTTTACAATTTTCTGGCGCTTCGGCTTATTGCAAATTCAATTTGTAGAGTCGTCTGTCGGCAGTTGCGAGTTGCCAGTTTCTGGTTCCCAGTTGCAGTGTTGATGCTGTATCTGAATCAGATTCTGAATTGAATTATTTTCTTTAATTGGCGGCTCAGCTAGAGAAAGAGAGAGAGAGCTAGAGCTAGAGCTTCTTGAGACTCGACCCATAAGTGGCTGCCACAATGATAAACGAGACCCAAGCACCGCAAATTGCTGTGGCAGCTCCTCAAGATCTCGACTCTCTCGACTCAATTCAACTCCACAAATGGGGTTAATGGGCACGACTTGGACTCGAGACTCGAGACTGCAACTCAAACTCGGACGGCGAGCTGAAAGCGAATGCATTTAGCTGCAATTACATGGCAAATATCAAAATCAACTTGCACAAAAGCTTTTCCTTTGTGTGGATTTTCTTTTTGCGTGTCGTGCAATTAATTTTCCCAACACTCTCCAAGTGCCGTCCTGCTGTCCTGTCCTGCTGTTTACTGTGTTTTCCTGTCATTAAGTCTCGACTCCAACTGATAAATGTTTGTAAATATGGCACTTTCTAAGACACAAACACAGACACAGACAGAGACAGACTCCCTTTGCCGCACTCTGAAGAGCGTTTCACACTTGAAGAAATCCCATGCCACATTTTAGCAGGTGTCATAAACATAATTCACGACAACGCACACATAACAAATTTAATAATTACCCCAAACAGCAGAGGGTCACAAACAAAACCACTCGACTACCATAAACAGTTGCAGTTTTAACTCCAGCTTGGGCAACACTAATTTGTCAGAGGCCTAAGTTACAGATTGACCTAGAGCAAAATGCCATTATCTTTACGAGTACTTAACGATCGCATTACGCTTGCAACATTGCAACATTTGAGGTGATGAATTCTTGAGACCATCAACGCATTAGTCATTGAGAATTCGTTTGGCTTTGTCTCTCGTGTTGTCTGATATATATCGGGGCTTATAAAGACAATCGACACCTTTGGCGGAGCCATAAAGTACTCAAAATACTGTTGATTCATTGCTGATTCACGAATACGCTCACGAATGCACACAAAAGAAGGCAAACAGGCAGTTTATGACCCTGGCAGATCAGTTCAGCTGCAGTATTTCTCAACCAAAAGCCAACAGCATATTAAGCCACATCTCTCAGCGAGTTGTTGAAATCTTTCTTTGTTCTTTCGACTTGTTAAATAATAGTAAATTATATTAGGCAGCTATCCCTTTATGTGAGAGGAGAGAGGAGTGGGAGGGGAAGCGCACATAATTTGTGGCACAAGCGTGCATAAGTATTTTAAGCATGCCCCGAAAGAGAGAACGCCACACAAAATCCATTTGGTGCTAAATTAAATCACTTGAAGATGCCATCGTCGCGATATTAAAAGCGCATAGAAGCCAAGTGAAATCGGAGAAGGGGCGAGGAGCGAGGGGCGAGCGACTGTGGAGCGATTCAGCGAATAGAGGAACAAAAACAAAAGCAAAGACCAAGCGACAAGCGACAACAGCAACAACAAATTGAAATGACCTACATAATGGCCAAGAGCGGCAACAAACGCAACGCTTGTTGCTGTTTGTTGCTGTTGTTGGCGTCATGATTATTATTATTGTTGCCCATCATCATAGAAAAAGTGAGAAAGAGAGAGCGAGAGCGAGCAAAGACGACAACTGCATGAATGAGTGAAGCAACCTCATCATGAGCTAACGAGCAATTTAAGAATTTAATTTATATATATAAACATAGATACAGATACAGATGCAGATGCAGCCAGCGATACAAACGGGGCGATCCATGACTGTCGTTGAGCTTGCAACATGACAGCGGCCAGCAGCAGCAACAGCAACAGCAGCAGCAGTCTGTGGAGCCTAATGACGCAGCCACTTAAGCGTGCTTCGTGTTGTCTCTGTGTGTGTGTGTGTTTGTGTGTGTGCGCGCCACATTGGCTGCGGTTCTTTCGTATGCTGACTGCGTCTGCGGTAGCTTCTGCTGCTGCTGCTGCTGTTGCTGCTGTCGCATTGGCAACATGTAAAAGTAATTGCCAACCCGGATGCTTGGCTGCCGTCGCCGTCGCCATCGCCATCGCCATGACTGTGCCACATGAAAGCCAGAAATTAGAAACGGATCTGAAATTAGAAATGCTTCAGACCCAATGCAGCTCGCAGCTCGTCTGTTGTTGTTGCTGCTGCTGCTGCTGCTGTCAACGTGGAGTCGCAGTTCTCCTGGCTGGTCACGACGTTTGGCACTTGTTCCAGGCACCATAATCTGTGTGTGGGGGTGACATTTATGTATTTCAACGTATATGTGTAGCGAACTCGCATATGGCTGTATTAAGTATACGTACAGTATTATTATGCCAGCTGGCTGCAGCCTGCGCGTCGTCACTGCCACATTTTACACTTGGCATGCTGCCCCATATACGCCAATATAAATTCCCCTCATTTCCTTTTCCTCTCTCTCTCGCTCTCCTTCTCTCTCTCTCTTTCGTTGTTGCCATGTGTGGGCGGCTGTTGTTGGCAGTGGCAGTGCAATGATTGCGTTTTATGCATTCAAAAATTGGCAATAAACGCGTTCGCCGCTGGCAAACTTTGTCTGCAGTTATAGCCCCGTTTGCCATCGATGGACAGCGCCAACAACTTTGCCATATAATCTTTTACGCGCACATTAAGCTCACTTACGAGCGAGTTCACGACAATGCCAAAGAGATAGCATGAGAGACAATGTTCCAGAGTTGGCCAACCAGACAACGAGACAACAAGACTCTGCGAGACTCTGCGGCACCTTGTGACATAGACAAGCAAAGTGGCAATGGGCAACGGGCAACGGGCGATGGGCGATGGGCGATTCTCTGCTTGCAGCTCACAGCTTGCAACTTGGAAGTGCCAACTGTTAAAATCCCAAATGACAGCAGCTGAAAGTGCTCGTTAAGCCTTGGATTACACTTTGGTTTATGTGCTCAGAATATGTAAAAAGTACTAAGTTGCTCTACTTTCGACAAGCTTTTGATTTGACTTCGCAACTCATAGCCAACAAATTAAATAATTTAACCAACTGCGCAGATCGAATGACATCAAAACTTCTTGCGACTCTATTAATAATAATACAAAATGTCAGAATATGTAAAATGTACCAAGTTGTTGTACAATTCGAAAAGTTTTCGCAACTTTGGCCAACCAATTGAATAAATTAACAAACAGAGACATGAAAACTATCCGATTAAAGAATTAAAGAAAATAACAAATTCGTTAAATTTAATAATCAGCAGCCAAGTTGGCTCCTAATTTTTAATCTTTGTATTCTTAGGCACCAAATAAAAAATTTAACTAACAAAAAAATGTATAAAATAAAATACTTTAAGCTCTTATTTTATACGTATCACATTTTGAAAGCTGTGGAAAGTCGTCAAATTAATCAGCAGCTAAGCTTAATTGAGCTCAATATTTTTCTGTTGCTGCAACAACAGAGCTCAACAATCAAGATCTAAATCAATGCAAGATTAACAGCTAGCTTAAGCTAGTGTCATTTTGCTGAGAAGTATTTAGCGCAGCAACAAACAACTCGACAAGTTTGCTCTATACTGGCTGTCCGTTCGTCTGTCTGTCTGTCCGTCTGTCCATCGTGTCGTGCTCGTGTGTTACGCCCACCGGCACTTTAATATAAACTGTGAGGCGTGAAGGCAATGAAGACAGCCGACTGCAATTTAAACTGAACCGAACTGAACTCGACTCAACTTAACTGAACTGTGCTCAGCAAAACTAAACTCGACTCTCTGGCTGGCTTTGGCGTCAGTCAAGCGTCAAAGCGTTTTCAGTTTAGTTGGGAAAACGTTGCCCAAGTTCGGAACACCACGCCCACTGTCAAAGCCCCCTTCCCGGGCACACTCTCCTCGTCTTGCCAGCGAGTCGAGGCGCTGTCTTGAGTCTTCAGTCTTCAGTTAGTAGGTCAGAAGTTTCTGTGGCTATGTGTGAAATTGTTACTTTTACTCTAATATTTTAGCTGCTCTTTAAGTACACAAAAGGCAACGTGACTTTGTCTCTTTTGCTTGGATATACTTTATAGTCGTCTGTGTGCTTTCATTTTTATATGTGCAACAGCAGCAGCAGCAGCGGCAGCAACAACAATAGAGGTAGCGATTTTAATGCTGGGTGAATGTCATGTTCTGAGACTCAAATGCTGCTCCCGCTTCCCCCAGGCATGAGCTACTGGTTTTCATTTTACGTTAACCCACGCAGAGAGCGAAAGAGGCAAAGAGCCGAAAGCAGGCTGACGGAGCGAGTGAGACGGCGGGAAGACAATGACAGAGATGGAACGATGAGTATACCTATAAGTAGTAGGTAAAGAAGTCTGGACAGACACGAGTACTTACTTACATTTACAGTCTTCAGCAGACATGTTCGGATATTATTCACGCTCTCTCACACCGTCTCTCTCTCTGTCTTTTGAAGAAAATGCTTTGAAGTTTTTAAAGCTGTCGCAGTGTCATGAAATTTAATAGAACACCTGAGCTTCGGTTTCTTCTTTATGCGCTGCCAACTTTGCCGGTAAAACACAAATTTCGAAAGGAAACGCAACTCCCGCCCCTTTAGAACTATGGAACTCAATTAATAGATTTTATGACTTTAAAGCGAATTTAAATTTACATTAAATAACCCAAGCGAGCTGCTTTAAGACAGAATGAAACCCTGACGCTGTCAAAGGCCTAAATTCGCTTAGCTCCGGGTATGATTCAGAAACAGAAATCAAGGTGTCTTAATTTCATGCCAAATAACAAAAGCCTACAACAAAACAACACAAAAGCAACTGAGAGAGAACTGAAAAAATAACAAACTCCATTACAAATCAGAACTGCGGTAAAGTTGAAAAGCGCTCTGTAATTATGTCTTTGGTTTTGCTATTTTATTTTTTGGGGTTTATTTAGGCTTGTTTCGGAGGAGCGTGGAGTGTGCGAGGGTGGATTTGATTGAAAGTTGAAAATGGCTTTTTGGGCTTTGCGCTTGGCTATAAGCGCCCACTTACATTTAGTAGAGCAATCTAATACTAATACCCAACTGGGTTCAGTTGAGTTGAGGCCACTCTAGCTCTGGGTCTGGGATCGAGCAAATAAAAAGCGAAACAGAAAACGCTTTGTCAGCGAGGCCAAAAGCTCGAAACTCAAACTCAAATTGTATTCATCCATCCAAGCATCCATCCACCATCCATCTACCATCCACCATCCATCCATCTGTTTGGGCAGCTCTTGTGAAAAATCATTATTTAATTTGCTATTTTCCATGCTCTTTATTCTCGCAGTTCGTCTGCTCATATTGCTGTTGTTGATGAAAATGTGCCAATGTTTTTATCTGCAGATGCTTAGTAATATTTGCACTAATTACAAACACTGACTCGAGTTATATATTTACGTTCATTCGGCTTGTCGATTGCCTCATTTATTCGCTTCAATTATGCAACAAGACGGCGTCGAGTGATGGGGAGACAGAGAAAGAGCAGTCGGCAAAACAGACAAATAAATAAAATATTTATGTTAATTAAATTAATACAAAATTCGCTTTCGGTGCGCGAATTCATTTTCGTCTTGTTTAATTAGTGTCTGTTTTGCACCTCAATGCAGTCTACAATGCCACGCCCCCAGCCCCTTACCTCCCTATATTAGCTTCTTGTTAGTTTTTTCTTTCGGTTCGCTGTTTTTTCTCTTGGCCACTTTTGTTTTCAGACGTGTTAATTATGCGCCAGTTGTTGATTTCTTTGCGCGATTTCAGACGAAATGCACTCCAAATAGACTTTGCTCCGGTTCAGCAATTTGTGTGTCGATTCTATAAGAAACCTTTCAGATATTTCCAGTCTTATGTCGTTTGTTGTGAGATGTTCCATCAATAAACAGCATCGGTTCCGGTTTAGTAATTAATGTGTCAACTGCTCCTTGGAAATTTACTGATTTTCCCCCGATTGATTGTTTATAATATTTCCCCAGGGAGGCAGCGACGAAATTTATTTAATTGAACATTTTACGACTGACAATAAATGTATTACATATTGCATGTTTGTTGGAAATTCTTATTATAAGTATATCAGACAGAATTCATGCTTGTCTGCCATAAATTTGTTTCGATTCTGTTAGGAAAAGACATTTCCCTATTTGGTTGCTGTTTGAAATATTTCAATATTACTTTATAGAATTTTGTGTCATTCCCTTTGATGTGGCAGAGTTCCATCAATTACTCTGCACGTTGCCGTTTCCCACAGCTTCAGTTGCTTTGCATATTTCGGTGCCCTTTGCCGCTCTCTTTACCTTCCGCCCTCCGCCCTCCGCCCTCTGCCCCCCGCGAAGTCGCAAGTTCTGAGCACTCGCTGTACTTTTGTGTGTGCGTATTGTGAATGATTGCTGAGTTTGAATGGTAAAGAGAGCTCGCATTGCAGAGGCCCCATGTCGAGGTGGCAACGACCTCCCAGACGCCGACAACAACAAAGACGCCGCTGGCAACGTGTGGCACGTTGCGGCAACAACGTGTTTGTCTTTGAGTGTTGCAGCAACAATGGCAGCAACAAGAACAACAGCCAACGACTAAATGATTGATTAACGTCAAATTAGCATCACAGCAAGCAGCAGAATCGAAATACTATACAATGCCCTAAGCTCCACATACAGATATAGAACGCTAATGAGCCCGAACTAAATGCAGCTCCATTGAAATTGAAGATGCAATTAAAGCAACTCGGGGGAGGTTGCGACGAAGTGCTTCTAATTGCAGGTGAAACTTGCATTTTGTAATCAAATCATCGGCAAATTGCGCAGTTGTTTGTCATAGACACATATAGCGAAACATCGTGTATACACAGCACTTACATATATGACTAGAAGCTACTTATAAGCATATATAATATAGTATCGACTGCCAGCTGCTTTGATGTATTCGTTGTCTACGACAAAAGTAGTTCAGGGGCAGCTTAGTAAACAAGTATATCAAAAAAAGCATAGAGGCGACCGACAGCGAGACGTCAGTAAGCAGGCAGTCAATCAGTCAGTCAGTCAGTCAGTCAGTCAGTCAGCCGAATCAATCAGCATTAATATTAACGGCCAACTGCATTTTAATTTATAATTAATTAATTGCAATTTGTAATTTGCCAACATTGACACAGTTTTCTGCGCCGTTCAATCAGATAATTTATGGAAATAAAAAACTTTCCATTTTTGCATTGCCGCAACACTCTTTTCATTTTTTAATGCTGGCTTTTCCGGCTGTCAGCGTTGAATTCATAAGCGAATGCACAATTTTCAATTGATTAAGCAATTTCATAGTGTGCCCCAGAGCAATAGCAACATCAATAGCCATTACAGTCAATGCCAACGACGCGTCGCTGGTTGTTGTTAGGTTCATTTCGATAAGCACTTTTCAAAGAGATTGATTAAAATATTCGTTCCACAGCAACAGCCTCCCTTTATGGAGAGGGCGGCAGGGTCGTAAAACCATTCCATAAATTTTCAACAGCTGCCCCTGAACAATTAGCCAATGTTATACGCCATGTGGATTAACAAATCTCTCAAATGACCAAAAGTCTGTTTCGTTTCGTTTAACTCATTTCTTTTATTACGCAAATTAACAAAACAAAAAAATAACGATAGCAAAACGTGATTTACTGCTTAGCGAAAAACTTAATTTGACTAAATTTAAAATTCAAGTTGAACGCCAGTAAAACTGCACAAATGATGGGCGAACTCTAATAAATTTAAAAGTTTATTTTCAACTGGAAAATCTATTAGCAAATGAAAAGTTTTGATGGAAATAACAGATGTGAAAAGCATTAACATTAGTTCTTAAGAACAGAATGACCTAACGACATCTTTATTGTTCTCAAAGGACAACTAAAAATTATATATATATTAAACGAAGTGCACTATAACCAAAGAATACCCCTTTCAAATTAAATGAGATTTAGACACGCTTTTAAACGTTTTGTTTGTTATTGTTTTCACTTCCAGACTTCTTTTGAAGCATTGACATATTTTACATCAACTAAAGCTGTTCTTGCTATATAATTATTGCTATTTATACATAACAGAATTTTGGGCTTACATATCTAAGACCCAAGACTGTATTTGCTTTGTTCTTTTCTTTTCGTCTCGCTTATTTGGTTCTTTTCTTTGTACTCTCTTCTTTATTTTGGCCGCTTTACCTTTTGCGTTGCTATTTTGCGTACTCATTTCCGTCGAGTTCTGTGCGATGCGCTAAAAAGATCTTATTTATCATGACATGACATGACAGCTGATGAAACATTAATGCCGCGGCCCCTGACTCCCTATTAACTCTCTCGCTCGCTCGCTCTCCATCCACAGTGACAGCTTACATGGCTCACATATATAGTAGATATAGAACAAGGCAACATCAGGTAACTCTCTGTATTCTTTTGACTGAGCGAGAGAGTTGTGTACATTTAATGGCGCATCATAAAAATCCTCAAAATCCTCGGGCGACAACATCAAATTATTAAACATAAATTTCCGGCCATAGCCGGTTTGCCTTTTTATGCACGTAATTTTCCAACAATTTATCATTCGGTTGCTTAAATTGCTTCGATGACACAGAAGTGGGCAACGTCCCATTGGATTCGAGGGGTTTGAGTTCAGTTCTTCCCATTCAAGCTGTGAATGACTGGGTTGGGGTTGGAGCTGGAGCTGGAGCTGGAGCTGGGACGCAGCTGCTCGCCTATAAATATTTCGGCGTCTAATTGTTTGGCAAGCCCCGAGCTCAGAAAGTGTGTGCTCCTCATCCCCCAGACTGCCCCCTAAAGGGGTTGTCAACACACACAAGAGTCTGTGGCCATAAAGAAAATGCTGCCAGTGTCCGTATCCTTAAACGAGTGTCTCTTTCCCAATCTCTCACTCTCCAGCTCTCATGTCTATAGCTTCATCCCCGCCTCTGTCTGCGCCTCTATCTGTATCTGTATCTGTGTCGTAATGAATTTACGCACACACATCGTCGCTCTCATCTTCGTGTCACTGTGGGAAATTTGCGAAATATGTCATATAAAAAATATAATTGCTGGGTATTTTATTAAAGTTTATGATAATTTCCCAATTATTTTCCATTTTATTCTCTAGAGTATTTACAAACTATTAATGTGAGATTTTAATAACCATTGCTGAATACATTATCTAAGCCAGTCTGGGCTAAGAACCCGGAACATCATTATTAGAAGGTTGAGAGCCAAGGTTGAGATTACCAAATAATTTTGTATAATTAATGTACACTTTAGCTATCATGGAATCTACAAATACATTTAGTACCCCAAAATTGTTTTATTGTTCAACTCATTTAATATTTCGTATAATTATCATAATTCTGTTCTATTGTTGGACACAAATTTGTGTCGCTTATCCCACTGTGCCTTGCCGCCGTCTTTTCGTGCGGCTCCTGCAGCGTTGACTGCGTCGCATAAATTGTCCTTGCTTCTTTTTGCGTTTGTTGCTTCCCAAATGCGCAAAATATTCTACGCTTTTGGCCATCCGCATCGCATCTTCCTCCAGTTTCAACTTCAACTTCAACTTCATCTCCAGCTACAGTTTGAGTTCCAGCTGGAACTCATCCTTTTACTGTTTCTCGGTCGCATCGTCATCATCTGGTCGTCTGGTCGGCTGTCTGCCTGGTCGCCTGTTTTATTGTGTTCGGTGCGCAAATTTCGGTCTTTCGGCTCATAAATCAAAAACATTACAACAATTGTCGCACACTAGCTGCGCTTTTGTTGCCTTTTCGCCTTTCCACTGCCAATTTGCACGCGCCACGAAACAAAAACAGCTGTCAGGTCCTGTTCCAGGTTGTGGTCCTGCCAAGTGTCCTTGCTGCCCACCTGCGCATGGCGAACCGGGAACTCCGGTCTTTCTCGCCTTTCTGCAATTTCTGCTGAAATTTTTCGTACAAAAATGTTGCCAGCTGCAGCCGAAAACTAACAAAAGAATTGTTTATTCTTTGCAGATCCCCCTCGGAGCGTTCCGGAAAAGGCTGTTGTGGCCAATGGTTTGCTGGACCGCCGCTGCGTGCCCTCATTGCCGTTGTCGCCCTGGGGGGCGTGGCCTGCGCCCTCGGCGGCGCAGCGTTGGGCGCCACAGGCCTGGCGGGACCCCCAAACTCCCATCTGACGGCGGCTCTTCTAATGATTGGTAAGTGTATTCCGTATTCGTACGAAATAGGGAATAAAATTATGTAATAAATAAACGGACAGCTGTGCGAGTGTGTGAGTGTATTTGAGTGTATTTGAGTGTACTCATTCACATATGGACAAGAGTCGAACAATTGATGAGGCCACAAAAATGGCATTAAAACGTCGCGTCGCTTTTGCACGATGTTTACACAAGTCGCACATTTGTTGCCATTACTTTACTTATATGTTGTTATTGTTATTGCTTGTTTGTCTGTTTGCCTCATACAACAATTTTCACAATTATAACAGCCTTTGTTGCTGCTATTTTTTTCTTCATTGTAGTTGTAGTTGTAGTTGTTGCGGCCCTTTGGTAATGGGCGCAGGGGGAGGGGCGTCTGCCTGACCCAGTTCGAAGAACAAACAAATTTGTAAAGACACAAAATGTGTCAATATTGCCAGAGCATTCAGTTCCGGCTACAGAGTTTTATCAGCCCTATAATAGCGCATATAGACCAATAGATAGTAAATAACTTTATTGACTTGCTGTGGGTGCAGATGAATCATTTGGAGCAATCACTTTTGCGAACTGATGTCGCAAACGTGTCAAGTTTACAGAGCAGTAATTGCTCTGGCTAGACAACAATGAATCTAGCTGATAGTTGGACTAGCTCGAAAATGAATGAAAGATACGTTCTGAGCTTAGCTGATGAATTGGAATTTAAGCTAAGCTGAATTATCACTTTTAATACATTATCGGTAGATATATTCTTCTAGGTTGCAAGAAAAGTTACTTGAAATATACTATTTTTAAGTGAACAACAAAGACTAACTAATAGTCACTATAATTTTTAAATAAGAAAATCTTAACGGACATTTTAAAAATAGCAAATTTCGCATTTATTGAATGTTTACGAAAATTTATATATAATAAATAAATAATTTATTTATGTATGTCGTATTATAGACTATTCAAATATGGTTTATTAACTTAATTAGTAGTTTAACAATATTTGTCTATTATACATTGAGTGAAGCGTTTTCTGTTGGTTTGCCTATTCATTTCTAAATTAATTTTTATCGCCAATGTATTAGAATTACTTACCAAATTCATATACAATTGTATTTCTATTCATTTAATTTTGAATTAAAAACAACAATCGTTTAGTTATAAGGCTGATTAGAAGTTGAACAATTGCAGATGTTTTTGCATAATACCTAGTATAAAGTTATATTTAGCTTTTCAATAGTTTTCCTATAATTTTTTAGATTCATTTTTAATGTAAATTTATCACAATTATTTACAGAATTCATATAAACTAGTTTATATTTTCCTTCGACTTTAAAGTGACAGAGTAATCTCTTAATTAAATAAATGGCAACATCAAATAGAATTACCAAATTTGATTAAACTAAAATGATGGATGAGAGACAAAATGACGCAAATAAATTGCAAAATATTGCATGCAGTTCGTCATAATAATTAAATTAAAAGATTTTTCCGGGGGTGGTTGAATTCGATTTGATAAAACTGCAAGTACTTCTGGCACAATTTGTCACGAGTGGGCCAAACTCATTCATGAGTCATTCATTTGGTTCTCTTTCGCTTTCTGCACTAAGTTCAGCCAGCAGCTGTCGAGTCACTCGACAACTCACGTAACTCTCTGCGAGCTGCGAAGACAGCGGGGCCAAGTGCACACAAGACCACGTCGCGGAGCCCGGGCTCGAGTTCCGTCTTTGAGTCTGTGCCCGGGTTGGGTTGGGGGGTCTGTGCATTACTTATGTATACGACGCTCTAATCAATTGCCGGTCGCGTTTAGTTGGGGCACTCGGAGCGTGACATTGCGCCATTTTCTGGCGGCAATTACCAAAAATTGTTGAGTTGTAACACTGAGTTTTACATAATTTAATGGCAATCAAGTCAGAGTCAGAGTCGGCGTCAACGTCTGCGTCGACGTCAGCTTCTGCGTCGCACACTGAGTTGGGGCTGAGATACGACTATATGTCGTTTATATATAATGGAGGTCTTTGCCTGCTGCGACATCGGGTACTCACGCTCATACTCGTTGTAGTCGTATGCGTACTCATAATAAGCGCACAAATTGCAGTGTGTGTGTTTTTTTTTCTTGCTCTGCGTTTTCATTTTCGGAGCGTAAATTGCTCATGAAAATGAGCAAACAACAATGAGAAAACGACGACAATTTTCGCTAATAAAATCGTAGCTAGCTTTATTGTTGGCTTCAATCAGCTGCCGGGCAGCTTGAGGTAGCTTCCAGCTGCCACACAACGGCAGCTGACTGAGGTCTCGGGGTCTCAGATGATGACACGCTCCACTGCCACTGTCACTGCCACAGCTTGAGCCACTGGCCGTGCCACATGCAGCTGTCAGTTGTCAAAAGGAAAGCCCCGCACTGAGCTGAGCAGCGAAAGTGAAAGTGGATGCTGAGAGTGCTCAGTGTGAGTCTGAGACCAAGACTGGGGTCTGCGACTGAGGTCGCTCCACCCGAGCCTCCAATTGCTTTAAGTGGGCTGGTAATTGCGCAGCCACGCCCACTCAACGTTTGACGTCTAATTAAATTTTACAGCACAATCACAATGGCAAATAGTCGTAGCAACTAAAGCATACGATTGGGCGGGCACTTGAAAATTGTTTTATTTTCTGCTTTGATTTAACCACGTTGTCTTTTTGCAGGCGTTGGCGTCGTGCTGGTCACCGTTAGCGGTGCCGCTTGGAGGATGACAGCGCCAGGTGGCCAGAGCTGCCTCGGACTCGGCACCAGCGTCGACCTGGCCCGCTGCGGACGTCGCCCGTGCACCCGAGGCGGCGGCGCACCCCACGGTCTGCTCTACCCCGAGTTCCAGCATCGTCCCCCGCCGCCCTCCTACCAGGCCAGCATGCAGGAGTATCGTCTGAGGTGAGTTCAAGCCAGCGACTGCCACATGCAGCGACTATGACGCATAAATTGTAAGTGTGTGTGTGGGTGAGTGGCAGGACAACTGCGGACATGCTTGGCTAACCGCATCCGCTCGCATGTCCTTGCGCAATTAATGGCATTATGTAATTATGCACTCGCTGAAAATGCTATTTTTACTTTTATGCGTTGCTCTGCAAAGGAGCATATTGCCTAGTGGGGAAAACATGCTTGAAAATTAACTTATTGCTTATAGTATTCAGCAATATACATTGTATTAGTTAGGCAAGAATTGGCTAAGCAAACCATTTTGATAACTCTTAAAAAACGCATGGAAATTAATGGCATTGTGTAGTTCTGCACTCGCTGAAAATGATATTTTTACTCAAATGAGAGAAGAACATGTTTGAAAATTGATTTATTTAATTAAATTATTAAACAAAATGTAGTCAACAACAATGAACATTATATTGCAGCTAAGTCTGTCTGTCTGCTATAAGCAAACCATTTTGATAGCTTTTCATAAATAAATGTGTACTCGCTGAAAATAATATGTTTACATACTACATTAAATTATTAAATAAAATAATTACATTATATTGTAGCTTTTCGATCAGTCTTAATAAATAAATTTCACTTTTTCTTAAATTACTTTAGTTTATCAATGAGACTTTTAGTCGAAGAGATTCATTGCCTATGCATCTGACTCTGTAATTATAGTCGCATTTAAGTCAGCCGACTTAATGATTATCAAAAGGTCATGAGAAAAAGGTCTTTGCATAATTTAGAGAATTTGTTCATTAGACATGGAATTTCATTTTTGGGATTAGCTTCGTGCACAGCCATGGTGTCAACAGATCATTATCATTAGCTGCTATTCACTTGTAGTGTTAGGGTATCCACGTGTCGTTGAGTGTCGAAGAGACTTACATGCTTTCTGAGCTTTTTCTGCTGCATCGCCTGTCGCAGGGCATTAACTGCTACAACGACGGTCATAATAATAATTACAACTCTTTTATTTTGTACTTTTCGTTCGCAGACTTTTGCTCCTGGACCGCGATCGCCAGAACGGAGTTGTGCGGGGCAACTCGCCGCCGCCCACATATCGATCTCACGCCGGCAGTCTGCTGAGGTAAGTGTTCGCATCCGTTCGTGTTGTAAGCCACCCAATTCCCCCATGGGTTTTAATGCGCCCCCGACTTCCACGCACCTCGTGAGTTATTTGTAAAGTTTTGGCGTTGCAACCACAAAATGTTTACAACGCACAGTTCGAGGTTGGCATGAAAATGAGAAGCCGAAGGAGCAGGGGATAAGGCAACTGCTTTTCGGGGGTTGCAGCATCAGCTGAAGCGTTGGCGGTTTGGCTTTGTGCGGTTTTTGGAGGGTGTTAACATTGACACGTCGCTTGGGCTTGCCCCAAAACGAAACTTTTGGCAATTTTTTAATGCGGCAACAGCCGAAAACTTTAGACGCCTGTCAATGGTTTTATTTGTTTTCTGGTTTTCTTTCATTCCTTTGCCGCTGTTGTTGCTGGTGTTGTTGGTGTTGCTGTAAATGATTTTTGTTGATTTCGATTTTGAGAGTGTTGGGGGCAAGAGGCAGGCGTCAGAGTGGAATTTGCAACTTAATTGAATTGAGCACCGAGCTCTGGGCAGTACCGAGTACTTCAAACAAGCGCCCAAATGGCAAACAATTTAAATACGCACAATCCGATTGTCGGCCACTCAAGTGTCAGGAGACAGGACAACCATTCGGCCATCCAGCCACCCTCACAGGACATTGTCCATGCAGACAAGGAGCAAATTGAAACAATTGAAATGACGCCAATGCTGTGGCTGTGGCTGATGCTGATGCTGTTGCCGATGTCGACAACGGAACGAGGCGCCACAGTAATCACAATTGAATGAATGGGAGTGCTCCCTCTAGCTGGTCCTGTGGTCCTGTGGCGTGGTGGGAGGGCGTCAGGATAATTGCCGCTTTGATCGCATAATGGCTGCTAATTAGAAAAGTTTACTTTTTATTGCGTTACAAAAATATTGAGTTGCGGCCGATGCCGTAAATTTACGCTCTGCTAAATACGCAAAACACTCACGAGCACTAAGCAGGGGTACTCATGAATGTATTCACCAAACAAATGCAAATTTATGGCAAATTAATTTGCTTGTAATGACACACAAGGCCACATGCACTTAAATATTTATGCCGCATAATGGAAATGAAATGAAAAGCCAACAACAAATGCAACCACAACAGCAGCAACAGCAACAGCCACAGCAGCAGCCACAGCAGCAGCCACAGCTTTTGTTGTCCAGGCAAAGCAAAGCGTAGAGAAATGGAAAACAATTGAAAATGCTGAAGGCATCAGCATGCTTGGCTCTGACTCGGAGATAAACACAAATTTCCACACATTTGCCTAAAGTAATCAGAACATTTCAACGGCCGCCTCACACATATATTTGTTTGGCAAACTGAGTGTAAGTGAATCGTAATGTTTGGCTTCTGAACGCATATACCCGCTGCTTGAGACGCTGTGCGCAGAGTGTGTGTGTGTGTGTGTGGAAAGTGACAGAGAAGTATGTCAGAAAGCAAAAACTTATGCAAAGTGTGTGGTAAGGAATCAGAGCATACTTTTGGGCATATCTCGTATTTGGCTGTGTGTGCGTTGCGTGATGGCATATTCAAATGATGTAAGAAGAACTAACAAAGAAATCTGTGAAATTTTGCAAAATATTTACACACACGCGCACACTTGAAGAGCCTTTCTGTTGCATAACAAGTAGGCGTGTGTTAAAAGGCAATCTGCGACAGGCAGGCAGGGCAAGGATTACGGCCAGGACATGGAGAGCAAAGCTGTTAGCCAAGTCAATTAAACAAACAAAGACGAGGCCCAAGTGCCGTCTGCTGAGTGCCGAGTGCTGCGAAAATTGCCTATTATAGCACAGCAGAGGGCAGAGGATAGAGGGCAGAGGGCAGCACAGAAGTATGCATCGTGTGCATAAAAGGCTTCTTCCTTTGCAGCTGAGTTAGTTTTCCTGTTTCCTTTTGCATTGAATCTTTGTCGGGAACAATTAAATGCAATTTTACATACTTCAAATTGCTTTATACAATTTTGAAATTTGAATTTTTGCATCGCAAAATCGTGCAGGCTGCAAAACTTGCAATTTGCCATGTCTATAACTTGAACTCCGTGAGTGTGTGCACAGCATATAGTATAGTATATATGAGTGGGTGTGAGTATTGACTTTGTTGTTGGCTCTGTTGACTGAAGTGTGAAGAAGTCTGTTGGATTTGCCAGCAGTCAGTTAGTCAGTTAGTCAGGCAGGCAGGCAGTCTGTCTGAATGGCAACAATTGCCCAAGCGCCTTTTGTTATTTAAATTGACAAAGTCGAATGCAGACAGAACGGAATCACCTACCTACAAGATACACAGATACACAGATACATCTACACACCGATAGTCTGATAGTTGGTCGGGTATGCAAATTTGTGCATTGACTTTGTCTCATGACAGCCACAGCACAAATAATGCATTTACTCGATGTTCATCTCAATCCCAGTCTCATGCCAATCTCTTTGCTTATCTTCTTGTTGCAGGGCACCGTTGACCACGCTGCGGTCGGGCATCGGCGGCGGCGGTGGCGGTGGCGGTGGCACCATCAGCAGCAGCATGGGCGGCTCGGAGTACAGCCTGCCGCCCAGCTATCGCTCCCGCAATGCCACGCCCGCCTCCCTCACGCTCAGCAGCGAACGGACCATTGAGACGGCGCCTTCGGGCCGACTGCTGGCAAACGAGGACTTGCCGGAGCCGTCGGCGGAGCAATTGCCCGACTACAGTGCGCTGCAGTCGAATACATTGCTCACCTCGGCCATTGTCGAAATCGAGTCGAGGAATCGCAGCCAAAGCCAGGGGAGCCAGCAAAACCAGCAGAGCGCAGCCCAAAGTCCGACGACGACAACCACGACAAAGGCCAAAGACCTGGTGACTATTGTGACCATATCGCAGGCGAACAGCGGGAACAGCAGCAGCGGCAACGGCAACGGGAGCGGGAGCGGGAGCGGTCTGAACGTGCAGTCAGGCGGAAGGACGCAGGCACAGGTGGCAGCTCAATTACCTGGGCAGGCCAGTGCACTCGATCAGATCGATATATTGGCCCATTTGTAGCCCCCCCGTGTGCTGAGAGGAAAGCGAAGCTGAAATCAAGCGGAAAACATGGCGCACAGTGCGAAAAGTCTGAAAAGTCTCGGAAGTTTTTCAGTGTCCATTTTTCTTCAGCATTTCGAACATCTATTTTTTTTGTTTGTTTGTTACTCTTAAACACACTCGTTAACCCAAAGGTATTTATTTGTACGATACGAAAACTAAAACTCTGCTCCTAATTGAATATATAATATATATAGTATATACAAAAAAATATATCTAGATATAACACTGCATCTATTCATAAGCGGCATTTAGATAGTAAGATATGTTTGTTGTACTTGAATGTGTTGAATTTATTTTTGTAAGCATAAGAAATGCGCTACGTATCTATATTATGAACTATCATTAACATACGAGTATTAAAATATTCCAAAAACCAAAAAAAAAAAAAACGAGAGATAGAAAGAAACGAAAAGAAGAACACAGAAAACCCGAGGAATTCTGATATGTAAATAACAATTTCGAGTGCATTTCTAGCATGCGTTAAGTGTAGTTTTGCCCCCAAAACCCAAATTGAACCCAAATCACGCATATATAGTACTCCTAGCTAAGTACTATATGTGTCTTTATATATATTATATTATAAAGAAAACTCTGTGTAAATTCGCAACGGAACGCTACGGTGACAAATTTTGCGCGCATTTTCGAATAACGAATCAAACGGAAACTGAAACTGATTTCTGAATGCGTTTCAAACAAAATAAATGAATAGTTAAACAAATGTAGAAAGAACAAAACAAAAAATAAAATAAATTTAAAACAAAACGAAACACAAAAAAAACAAAAAAAAAACAATACTGTTCCTGTTTCCGCTTCTGCATCAATTCTACCGAAATATGCAAAGCCTTTTGGTTCGTTGAGCTACTTGATTCTTCGATTTCTGCATACCGAAAGTTTTTTATTACTTTTTACACCTTATGAATTGGGGAAAATTGATGCGAAAGTGGAACCCGGAATGGGCTTGTGATTAATGCAACTAATTACAAATGAATTGTAGCTGCTTGCGCAATAAGCAGATGCGTGTGTTATCATTATGAAATACTGATACGGATACAGATCGTGCATAAGTACAATACAGAATAAAAATATATAGATATATATAGAATTACTTAAACTAACTTAAAGTCCTCTGTGTAATGTGCAAGGCTAAATAAACTAAAAGCAAACATCTGCAAAAATGTAATGTTGAAAAATGCCACAAAAACCGCAAATTGTTTTTTCTTTCCGCCTGCCAGCGCTCAGCAACAAAAGGGCGTAACTTCCTTTCACACCAACACTCGCACACACACGCACACGCATCCACATAGTCGTATATCCTGCTTAATCTAGCGTAAATTTGTATTGGCCGAAAGGCCTTGGTAGTCGGAGGCACAGTAAGTGGTCCAGCGATTAACACCCCCAGCACCGCAAACGCAAAAATGTGGAGCGAACACAAAAATTGACACCTTATTCCGCTGGCCAGCAAGCTGAGAGGCAGCTGATGGAGCAGCCCCAGCTGGGGGAGGGGTGAGGAAAAGCGGGAAAGTGGGCAAAATGGCATGAAAAGTGCCTGCGTCGAACAGTTTGTATATCGCCAAACGAAAAATGCCAAATGAAAACAACAAAACTTGGTTGAGCATGAAATTGCTGCTGGCTGTCGAAGAGCTGTGTGTGTTTATAGTGAGTGTGTGTGTGTGATGCGTATGTATGATCTGTGTGTGTGTAAAGCAAAAGCTGTTGCATACTTTTCGGCTGTCAACGAAATACGTGAGGGCAGCTAACCGGAAGCCTCAAACGATTATGACATTATGTTCTCCGCATCTACTACACAACACCACAAGGACACAGAGACACAAGGACTCGAGGACTCGAGGACTTTTGTATTGTGCGAGTTCTTTTCAAAAGAATAATGACGTCAAATATACACAAACTATGAGTGAAAGGGTTGGACGGAATAATAATGCAAACAGCTGTTTGTGAAGTTGCCTAACTTTGTAAGCACTTTTGAATACCAATTACCATTCATCCCCCAATTAAAAAACACTCGATTAAACGCGAAAAAGATTTCGAAATTTATTGATCTGTCGATTTAGTGCAAAGTACAATCAATTACAGATGTCTCTCAATAAGGGTTACAACATAAAATTTAAAGTAGAATTTAAATTTAATTTGTAGCTTAATAAATGATCGCAACGAATTGATATTGATTGAATTTGACAAAGCATTTGTCACAATTTTTACTGCTGACAATCCGATTTCCTAGGAAATGACTACGTTCCGATTATTAAGCGGATGCGAATGCGGATTCGAAGTCGAATTCTATTTCGATTTCGATTATTGGTGGGCAATTTTAGCGATTTGAAATCCTTTCGCGCGGTTTGTTAGTTGGTTTGTCAACAGCATCGGCTTTTTTTGTTTTCACTTCAACTAAATAACTTTTGTGAAAATACATATAATAATAATAAGAATTAATAAGTAATAGTTGTAGTGAGTGTGTGTGTGTGTGTGTTTGTTTCTTTTCTCGTAGATAACTCGGTTATTATTGGCATAGATGAATAAATAATAATAAAATCGTAGGTAGACTGACAGACACTTCATCATGTCCTTCTGTGTTCCGTATTCCGTTTTCTCATTTCTCTTCTTTTTTTGTATCGGTTTTCGATTTCGTGTCGTTGTGTTTTTCTGTTTCTGTGTGTTCAACGCATTCATTTAAAATTAGGATAACATTTGTGTGCACAATTCAAAATTAAATAAAATATATAAAATAAACAAAAAGGGCGTCCTTTAGTTTTGATAATTGCAATAAGTATGTAATAAGCTATATGCGATTTCATTAGTCAAGAGTTTCGCTTGGTTAAGATATCTGAATTGTTGTTGTTGTTTTTTGTTGTTTGTTGTTGTTAGTGTGCGTGATCCCTGAAGTCCATTGTCGAGCCAAGTTAGATATCTCCTGTGCCCTTAACGCGCATGGTTCTTGCAGAAGGGACGACCGCCCTTGTTGTAGAAGCTCTGGCCCTCCAGATTCTGTTTGCAGAACTGTCAAATACAAAATTCATTTAACTGGCGTCTAATGCGAATCCTTTGAGTGTACTCACAGTGCAGTTGAAGCATTGGCTGTGATAGTTGTGGTTCAGAGCCTCAACCCATCTGTCGCCAGCCTCCACGGGGAAGCCGCAAGCGTAGCACTTTGTGGTGAAGAGCTCGTTCCAGTCAGCCTCACAGTATGCGTTGCCGTCCTCCAGGAAGAAGGGCGTGTTGCCGAAGATCTTGCCGCACTGGCCGCAAGTGAAGCACTCGGGATGGAAGTGCTTGCCAATGGCATTCAGACAGTCGCCCTGAGGGAGCAGAGAAGAGTATTTAAATCACCCCCAGTGAGAATAGTCGGGTGCAATGCTCACCTTGATCTTGCCAGCGCACTTGCTGCAGGTGGGCGCCAGGTACTTCTCAAAGCAGTACTCGCAGTAGAGATCGCCCTTCTCCTCGACGAAGCCGATGTCCTGCAGTGGGCGACGGCAGTTGCCGTTCACGCAGATGAAGTGATCGGGGCACCAGATGCGACCCAGAGCCGTGATGAAGGGTCCCCTGCAAAAGGCGAGTCACAATTAGCAAAAGTCAACGCGAAGTTGTTGCAACACAAACAATTAACGACAAATGGGGAGGCGGAAACGGAGGCAGAGGCAGGCTACTTACGAGGTGATCTCCTTGTTGCACTGACAGCAAATGGGACGCTTACCATCCTTGAGCAACTGACTTACGGCCTTCTCGTTCTCCTCGGACATGGGTCCCTGGGCCTCGGCATACGGACCCAAGGCCTTGACGGACACGCTGAAGCTGGGCGTGTTTGTCTGACTATTGTTGTTGTCGTTGCTGTTGCTGCTGTTGCCGTTGCTGTTGCTGTTGGAGTTGCTGTTGTCAGCTGCAGCAGTTGGCTTGGCTTCGATGTAGGATCTGCGATCGGAGCGTGTGGCATGCGTGCCGCCTGTGCGTCGCAGATTGTTGCGGAATGCCACCGGCTCGGGCGTCTCTTGAGCGGTTGCTGTTGCTGCTGTTGTCTTGCCGCTATCACAAATATCGAGAATCTTGCTCATGGGATGCTGGGCCGGCAGCTCGGCCTGCAGCGTCTGCTCCACACGCGCCACCTGCGGCTGCGCCTTCTGGTTGCCCAGCTCACCAGGCAGCTGCTGCAGCTGTTGCTGCTGCTTCTGTTGCTGCACCTGTGGCACGGCAACAACTGTCTGCAATGCCACCGGCTGCGTGGGATCAATGTGCTTGAAGTCGTCGAGGTCGAGGCGCTTGCGCACAATCATCGGACTCTTGGTGAGGTTGGAGCTGCTGTTGCTGCGCAGACTCAGCGTGCTGCCCGCCTGCGAGGGCGTGGCATTGCCAAGGCCTTGTGCTTGTCCCTGGCCATTGGCCAGACGTGCCTCCAGCATGTTGGAGATGATCTTGCCCGCCTCCTGCATGAAGGCGTTCGTCTGCTCGCCCATGTTGATGCGGCCAATGGACTCGGCCAGCATTGCGGTGGCATCTGCATCCGAATCAGCTGCGGCAGTTGCCTCTGCTGTGGCAGTTGCAGTGTCAGTTGCTGTGGCTGCTGCTGTTGCGGGGCGCGTTAGCGTGGCACTTTGATTAGCATGCGAGTTAATGGGCTTGGCAAGGGGAACTGCAAACAAAACAAACATTGCGGGGTTAGGGTTAGGGCAACAAACATGCAAGGAGAGATCTTAAACTTAAGTCTAGGTTAACAGTTTGACAACGAGTGGAACAACGAGAACACTTGGGGGATGCTGTTCACCTGATCTGCACGTTGCAGCTGTTGCACAGTGGGATGCGGACACCGGGACCGGCGGCCTTGTTGAGGATGCCGCGACCGCGCTTGGGGGCCGAGGTGGCACCGAAGGCGCCGCTCTTGCCGCCTGGACCTGTGGAATCATCAACACTTGAGTTTAGTTCGCTAAGACTGGGCGGAAAGACAGCTGGAGCGGGCACAGTGGGCGTGGCAGCCGCTGCTGGCTTGGGCCTCACGCCCTTATTGTTAGCCAGATTGGCCAGCGTTGCGGCAGCTGCAGCTGTGGCTGAGGCTGAGGCTGAATTTGTGGCTGTGCTGGAGCTAGCGGCTCCAGAGGCTGCTGTGCTCCTGAATGCGGCACAGGCTTGGTTATTAGTCGTGGTAGTAATAGCAGAAGCTTTGGTTAGACTGGCTTGCGCCGACCTGGATGCTGATGCGGTGGTGGATGATGTTAACGATGACGATGCGATTGCAGATGTTGCTGATGTTAGCGATGAGCTCGCGGCATTCGTGTAGGCGCTCTGAGTGCGCAGCTGCTGCTGCGAGGCGGACACCACCGAGGACGTGGCCTTGTAGCCCGAAGAGAAGGCAGACTTCTGTTGCTGCTGCTGCTGTTGCTGTTGCTGCTGTTGCTGGAGGAAGCCTGGTGGCGGTCCGAGCAACTTGCTGGTTGTAGCCAGAGTGGAGGGAGCTGCCTCGGGAGTCGCTGTATTCAGCGGAAACTTGCTCTCGAAGGTGGGCGAACGCAGCTGTGGGAAGGTGCCCTCGCCCATGGCGGACGCCCGGGCGCTGATGGCCTGCGACTGGCTGGTGAGGCTGCTGATCTCCTGCTCCAGGCCGGACAAGCGACGCGCCTGATTGGCCACGAATCCGGTGCGTCCATAGGACTGGCGACGCTCCGACGACTCGGACTGCGACTGCGACTCCAGCTGCGACTGCGTCTTAGAGCCGGTGCGAATCTCGATGGTCTTGGCGCTCTGGGTGTGCTCATACTCCTCGGTCACCTTGCGTCTGCGCTCGATCTGTGTGTTGCCGATCTGTGTCTTTGTCTGGCTCTGCGTCTGCGACTGTTGCTGCTGCTGCAGCTGCGACGATTGCTCCCGCTGCTGCACATTCACATTGCCGATCTGTCGCTCCCTGACCACCTCCGGCTGCTGGGTGTAGCACTGGCTGGCCGACTGCGAGCTGAGCTCCGAGTGCGCCAGCAGCTGACCCTGATAGCTCTGGCCGGTCGTGATGGAGCCAGCCTGCAGACGCGGGCCCGACACCGAGAGCAGCGTCGACTCAGCGGGCTCCTTCATGCGAGGTGCGCGTATGGCGGCCAAGGGATTGGGCGGAGGTCCTGGTGCCGGGGAGCGAGCGCGGTCCGGGAAGGGCGAGGCAGCCCGCTGATCGTAGTCGCGAGCGTGCGAGGCGGGGCACTCGTCGAAGAGGAGCTTCTCGGGCGTCTGGTAGAAGGGTATGATCGGAGCCGGCTTGTTGATCATCGAGTGCGAGGAGGGCGTGAAGGGACGCGTGGGCGTCTGCGACTGATCGGGACGCTCGAACTCATCTAGTGATTGAAAAGCCATCGTTACTGGACCTGAGCGATCCTCAATGATGATCGGCACCGACGGCTGCACCGCTGCCTTGACTTGGCCTTGACCTAGCGAGGCGATCGAGCCCCGAGCAGCCGTCGTCGCTGATCCCGCACCCGCTGGCGACCCGTTGTTAGCCCCGCAAACCGAGGCGCACACCTTGGCAATGGGTCTATGTACAGTGTCTGTCTTGGGGGCGTCGACGAAAGCAAGCGGCACATTCTCGCGCAACTCGTGCGGCTCCGGGGTGCGAATGGGACTCTGGGTGGGCAGCACGGTCCAGTTGCGCTGGTACTTGGGGATGGCGTCGGCCTTGTGCAGGCCGGACTGTACGGCTTTGCCCTTGAGGTGGCTGAGCGGGGATGGTGGCGGGAAGAGGACCTCGGAGTGCTCGAGTTCCTCGGCGGTCTCCTCGATCAGCTCGTGGGCGTCCATTTTGGTGGCGGTATTTACAGCTGTCAGGGTGGATGAGGCTGAAAATGAGGAGCGATTGCTCGCCTGGGTTTGCACCTGGGACTGGGCGACATAGCTGATGTTGTTGTTGCTGATGTTGTTGTTGATGGTCGTGCTGTTGTTGGACTGTTGGACTGTGGAAGAGGCGTTAGAGGAAGCAGTCGCATTGGAAGCGGTAACTAGCGAATTCGAGTTAAGCGTGTTAGTCTCTAAGTAGTGTTGTTGTTGTTGTTGCAACTCCTCTTCCTTCTTGTGATAGAAGTCGAGGCGCTTTTGGTTGCGCTGCTGCGCCTTGCAGTACTTCTGGTACTCAAGATCTGTCTGGTCTCTGGACAGGGATGCAATGGAGGCACGTGGCGTATTTGTGACTGTGTTCGTGACGGAGGCGTTGCCGGAGGAGGAGGAAAGCGGCTCTCGAGATGGCTGGAATGCTTGCATGGCCGCAAACGCTGACGGCTGCTGACGACGCTGCTGTGGCTCCTCAGTTCTGTAGTACTCCACGGACTCCGGCGGCTGCGGCTTGATGCCCAGCTCCTCCTCATGGTCGAGCACCTGAAATTCATACTTTTTCAATTTCTGCTCTTTCTGCTCCTCGTCCCAGCGCTGGGTGGCAGTCTCGGGATTCAGTGGGGTGTAGCCGCGATCGGGGGCCGTGCAGAGGGCATCACACATGCTCAGATGCTCCTTGGGTGTGGGCAGGTCGATCAGGTGGATGGGCACGTCCCGGTCGAAGTGACCCTCGAAGGGACGCTCGGGAGCTGTGGTCAGGGCACTGACGAACGGACTCTTGGGACGGTAGTCTTCGCGCAGATAGGGCTTCATTTCCATGGGCGGTGGCATGTAGGGCACGGTCTCCTCCGGCAGGGGCACGCCCTCGGCGGCAGGCGGCGCAAAGCGCACCGCGAACTCTGGGGCCGTGGACATGGCTTGGGTGAGGCGCGTGCCGCGTGGCGGCGATTCGCGCAGCAGCTCGAGAGCATAGGCATCGACTGGCGGAGGCGGTGGAGCGGCTACTTGGGGAGGAGCTGGTGCTGGAGGAGGAACTGGAACTGGAACTGGAACTGGAGCGGGAGCTGCTGCTGCTGCAGCGGCAGCTTCCTCGGCGGCAGCGGCGGCCGCTTCGAAGTCATCGTCGCAGGGCTTGGGGAACGGACACTCGACCAGGTGGAAGGGCACTTCCGAAGCTGTGGTCAGCACTCGAATCATGGGATTGATCCACTCCTTGGGCATGGGATTGGGTATCTTAGAAGGCGCTGGACGCGGACGCACGGGCGCAATTTCGATCTTTATCTCAGGCGTGGCCTGAAACATGCGTTCGCTCTCTAGGATCTGGCAGCGCTGCTCGATGATGAGCCCCTCCCGATCATCAACATTATCATCGCCAACTGCTGCCCAAGCTGTCTGCTCAGACTCAGAGGCCGATTCGGGTATCGTCTCCAGCTCAGTGTGCAGCTGCGGCAACTCCTTGATCTCGGGCTCATCGTTGAACACCACATGGCGAGCAGCTGGCTGGGGAGCCGCAGCTGGCACTGGACTCGGGGTCACCTCCCTTACCATATCGATGAGCTTGTAGGTGCTCAGTGGCGCAGAGAGCGAGTCCACGCACTCCTGGGCACTGCGTCTGCCCGAGGCATACTCCTGGACGTCCATGGCGCTGCCGTAGTCCAGCTGGTAGTCGAACTCGGAGCCCGACTGCTCGAAGGCCTGTTGCATCTGGTAGGCCTGCAGCTGGGCGGCATACATGCGCTGGTATTCCTCCGAGGTGGTCGTGGTCGTGGTCGATGTGGAGGTGTAGCTGTCCGAGCTGGATTCCTGCTCCTGAACCAGCGGCTGCTGTGCTCGCTGGCCGCTCAGCTGCGGCGCCGAGTAGCTCTGCCACTGGGGAGCCGCTTGCTGCAACTGTTGTGGCAACTGCTGAGGTTGCGGCTGCGGATCTAGGCGAGAGGTGGCACTACTCGGGGGCAGCGGAGGCGCCTCCTGCACAGGATTGGCGACCACCACATGCTGCGTCTCGGGAGGCGCAATGTACAGTGGGGCAGCCGTTGGGGCCGCATGATTCTCGTCTTGCGGCGGCGGCCAGGTGAAGCTGGAGCCGTGGGAGCGACGAGTGGCTGCCAGGGCAACCTCGACGTCCATCTCGTAGCATTCCTCCTCGAATTCAGGCTGCAAGCCTTCCTCCTCCGATGCTGGGCAGGTGTAACATTTTGTTGCAGTGTGTTGTTGGTTGGTTAGTTTAGTTGTAAGCGGTCGGCAAGGCAAGGCGTGGCAAGGCAAGGGGCGTGGGTGAGAGTTAGGGGCAAATATAAGAGCAGAAAGAAATAAAAGTCATACGCTGTTAGTCGTTGGCACTTGGCAAAAGCGGCGTCGAGGGCGAAGTGAAGTCAGAAGTCAGAAGCGAAGGCAAAAACGATGGCGGAACGATGCGAAGCAGAGCGGAGCGGGGAGCAGAGCGGAGCGGAGCGGAGAAGGCGGCGCATGGAACAACGGCAACAAAACTAAGCAGAACTAAGACTAATCGCAGCTGCAAAACTGCTTCGAGATCTACGCGCAGTAACAACAAAACCATTTGGCATTCTGCATTAGTGTAAGCCTAAAGTGTGTAGCTGAGTGTAAAATGCTTTCTGTGTAGCAGCAATAAATAAATTGGCAACTGCAACTGGTGGACACCTGATAAAGCCGTTTAATCTTGATTCCCAACCAAATTAAGTCCATCTCGAAATTAAATGCGGTTCTGCGCGAACAACGTTGCGTATACGCAACAAATAGAGCGAAAAGCATAAACAAAATATCACTTGCAGGCGAGGAATAAATATTAAAAATAAATAGAATAAATAGACTGAATGGCGCAACGTTTTATGCGACGAGCAAATAAATTTTTCATTTCTTGTTTTTCATGGCGCTACAATAAACACACACACACATACATACATACATTTCATCTCCCTCTCTTTCGCTCGCTAGACACGCATGTGCTGGTGTGTGTGTGTGTGTGTGTGTGGGTGTGCGTGTTGCATGTGTGTGCGCAATGAGTTTCATTTTTTATGAGGCGGCCCACGTTTGCTGCGAAATGCTGCCAAAATGGCGACGACAGGTAGTCATTGCTTTTTATTATGCATAATTTCATATTGGCTGTAATTTTGCAGAAATTGAAAATGGCAGAAACACACGGACAACACATACGCACACACACACACACACACCAGCACACGTATAGAGACGAGGCAGGGATGCGTACGAAACAAAAGACAATTTGTTGGCTGCCACAGCACACAACACAATTCACAACGAGAAAGAAAGAAAATAAAAAAACGAGAAGAAACGAAATTCGAAATAAAATTATAGCAAATATTTTGTCATATCAAAAGAAAAGTAAAATGAAAAAAAATGCTGTGCACAACAGACAGACAGAAACAATAACAGAAAGTTTTGTTTTGGGCCGCAACGAGACGCAGGTGCAGAAAGAAGCCCCCATCGGATCAGGTTGTTGCAGAAAGTTTCTTTTTGTATGGGCCAAAGGCATGCAAAGTTGTGTGCAATGAAAAGACGTATTCATAGAATGCCTTCTCCGACAGTTCAATTAGTATATAGATATATAAAGATATACATACTGGTATGTGCGTATGTATGTCGTATATACTAAAACGTATATACTTCCGATATCAGTAAGTCTTTATAGAGCGGTTAGGCTGAAGCGTTTTTCTTATGCACAAATATATAGTACTTAGGATATTTTCGTATAAATTTGTTGTAGGCACTTGACAGTGCAATTTTATTCAGAATTCAGTTGAAATATATTGTAATATATATGTATATATATAGAGATATATAATTTATAAGTTTGCTGTTAAGAACTTAAGACAACGGTGTTAGATAGATATAATTTCGTGAAACATTTCCAAGAAAATTCACCAGTTTTGCCAAACAAACTTTTTGCTTTTTGGGGGATTTGTTTTAGAAGGAGATTTTCATTTTCTAATAGGTATACTGGTAACCGTAACCTAAAAGTAGCCAAAAAAGAGAAGAGAAGAGAAACCAGAAAAGTCGATCAAATATTGAAATAGTTGTGTGTTTTGTTAGAAATGGTAGAAATAAATAAGAGTCCTCTAATAGCTCGAGCGGAGCAGAGCAGGACAATAGTTTTATTATACAAAATGCATACGATAAATCACAAAAGGAGCAAAGCGTCGTCTTCAGCTAAAAGGAATTCCAGGCATTTGATGCATGGACGCCAGGCACGCTTTCAATCTGACAGACAAGGGGAGGCGAAGTGGAGAAGTGGCTGGTGGCTGGTGGCAGGCAGCAAGGAGCACACAGGATGTCAGCCTGTTTGGATAATAATGACTGGTAATTTATCTGCCTTCGTTTACATTGTGTAGCGAGTGAGTGTTTGAGTGTGTGTGCGTGCGTGTCGGTATGTGTGTAACACAAACATTTGTTTGCCAGCATATTTTTGGTGTGTGGCAAGCGCCTCGCTCTCTCTCTCTCTGCTTTTGGCCTTGCCACAGTTTGCTTGTTGTGGGATTTGCCAACTGGATTTGTTTTTATGTATTCGCCGGCGTTCACGCACTTTTGTTTGCGAGTCTCGCCTGGCGGCACGCCGCCAAAAACGGCAGAAAAAAAGAAAAGGCAAATCCACAACATTCGCTCTCCAAAAATAACTTAAATGATGGCTGCGGTTGTGCGTGATTCTGGCTTTGATTAGGAGATTGATTTTGATTCCTGATGCGGCAGCGAAACGACCTCGTGATGAGGCCTTCTCCAGCTGCTGGCTGCTCTGATTAATGAGCGAGGTCGGGCAGCGCTTTGCAGCGCAATAGCGAGAGGCGGAGAGAGGGGCGTGGCATGGCAAATGGCATTCAATAATTGCATTTTTAATTGCACATGTAAAAAATTGGCTCATAAATTGTATTGTTACTCCTTTTTTCTGAGCCTTGCTCTTTAGCTCGTTTCGATTCGCTCGCCATATTTGCTGTTAATTCATTTCCGTTATGCTCGCGCGTAATTGATATACAAACACACACACGCACACAAATATGTAAGAGTATTGTTATATACAAATATATAAAGAAAAATGGTTAAAAACTGGTGTGAATCGAACACAAGTCGCCGCACAGTCGGTGCGAAAATATTTCGCACATCTCGCAGGGTAAATTGAAATCGGTCGCAAAGCGGATTTCACTTTGCAAATCGCTCAGTTTGCTTAATGTTGTTATTGTTCCGCGAGTGTTCGCATTATTCTCGCAGGCAGTGTCAGTCGGTGTGGTTCCCCTGCATATATTTGCCTTGCATTTAAAGTGCTGCCTGCAAAGGACGAAGGAGCAAGGAGCGCAGCAGGTGCGGCAGCGGCGACCGCAGAGATTGCAACGTTGCAACACCGAACCGAATACATTTTATAACATTTATTTAACTCCCCACGCTGTCTGTGTGTGTGTGTGGGTGTGTGTGTGTGTGTGTGTGCATGAATTGTTTCATTTCGTTTCGCATATTACGTATACGCAACGTTCGTTTGCTTGGGTTTGGTTTCGGTTTCGAATTGGGCTTCATGTTTGGGTCCCTGCCTCTGGTTTGGCTTTCATTGCCATCTGATGTGCCGGAAGCGTGTGGCATTGCCAACTGCATGCTGCATGCTGCATGTTGCAACGGCAACAGCTATTGCAATCGCAATCGCAATCGCAATCACATTGGCATTGAAAAGCTGCCTCCTTTAACCTCATTCCCCCCATTCAATCGACTGGCAACATCAACAGCAACAACAATTGGCTTGTCATTGCTGTTGCTGCTGTTGCTGTTGTTACCATTTCCCTCACTGTTGCTGTTGCTGTTGCTGCTGTCGTTTTTAATTTCCCGTCTGGCCGCATTATACCCGTAACTTATTTAAAATGCTTCTACCTATCATCAATTGGACTTGTCAACGAAATGTAATTTTTTCGCTATTTTTGATGCTCGCATTATTAACTCGATTAACTGACTTTCAACAGTTGCTACCAGTTGCAGTTGTTGCCGGATGAATGTGAAACCTTGAAGCAGCAACAAAATCAAATCAAATCAACTTCAAATGCAGCTTGGTTAACGTTATGTTGCTGGTGTGTGAATGTTGCTGCTGTAGCTGCTGCTGTTGTTGATGCTGCATTTACCTCGATTGTTGTTGTTGTAAGTGCTATAGTTGTTGTTGTTGTTGTAGGACTGAGACTGAGTGTTATAGTTATTGCTCGATCCGAGTGGGTAAGAGTTTCTATACTGCTGCTTTTGTTGCTGCTGCTGTTGGTATTGTTGTTGCTGCTGTTGCTGTTGATGGTATTGTTGTTGTTGCTGCAGCTGCTGTTGCTTAAGGTTCAAGCTATTGTACCTTTGAACATTACGACCTAAACACACACATATATTTACACATTGATATATACAGCAAAGTCGTTTTGTTAATTTTCTTGAAGCGGCAAGTTTTGGGCCTCTTTGGTGGGAAAGGGGAAACGTGGGGAAACGGACAAGACAGGAGTTGTTGCTGTCGGTAGTTGTTGTTGTTGTTAGTTAACTGGTCGTTTAAGTATATGCGAATTTATTAGAATAAAAAACACTGTTCTTTAGCTTTACAAAACAGATCAAGTATCAAGTATCAAGTATCAAGTATAAGTTTAATACTAGAGTGGACTTTGTCCCTTCCTCCCTCCCACTCAAAACGACAGCTAAACTTGCAGAATATCACGCTCCTCATTTCATTTCGATTCGAGTATTGTAGTAAGTAAGTATTAAGTGGTAGTAGTTATCTTTGTAGCTGCATTCGGTATCTGTGTCTAAACCCAATCACCTTCTGACAGACCCAGAGACAGATACTCGTCGTCAGCCGTCTTACCTTGTTGGCCAGCATTGGAGCGCGGCAATGTGGCGTAAGCATTGCCGGCGGGACGTGGCGATTGCTGCTGCTGCTGTGGCGGATACGAGACCGGCACCGGCGACTTGGGAGCTGCCGCTGGCGGCTGCGAGGCGCCATAGGGACGAGCGTAGCCCTGGTTGACCTGCCGAGGAGAGAATGCACGAACGATTAATGCAGCTGCAACACTCAGTGTTGAGAACGTGGAATGCACAACGAAACAGGCAAGAGCTTGGCTTGGTTAGAGCGGGGGAGGCTGCTGCATGCGGATTACGCCTAGCTACTTACCCGATAGCTGGCGCCGACACCCTTACCAGGTGGCTGCACGCTGCGTATCACGTTTCCGGTCAAGGTGACATACTCGAAGGGCTGATCAGCTGCTGATCCAGCGGCTGACGAGACGTTCGCTGATGTCTGCATGGCCGGAAGCGAATACGCATACGCATCGTTGTCCCCTTGGTTGCTGCTGCTGTTAATTTGGCCGTAAATGGCTGATGATGATTGCTCATCCGCCATGTTGGCTGACAATAATTCAGACTGTGCCTGAGCTTGGTTAATGCTATCAACAACTGTTGCTGCTGCTGCTGCTGCTGCAGTTGCTGTTGCTGCTGCTGTTGCTGTTGCTGCTGGTGCCTGATGTGAATTAAATTTCAATTGATTAGCAAGTGTTGCCGTCAACGCGGCCACATGAGGCTGCTGTTGCACTGTGCTTGCTGGTGTTGTTGTTGTTGCAAATGGCTTGGCCGTGTTGTTGTTGTGTTGTCTGTTTGTAGCTGTTGTTGTGTCACTGTTGTTGTTGTTGTTGATGTTGATGCTGGTGTTGCTTTGGAGGGGTTGTTGGTGTTGAAGCTTATTGGCATACTGCTTCAGCAGTTGATTATACGCATTATGGTTCTTATTCTGCGTGTTCATGTCATTCTCATTCTGTGGCACTCGCAACGTTGCCGTTGCCGTTGTCGCTGTCGATGTTGGCGGTGGTGGCGGCGGTGGCGGTGTCGGCGGCGTGCATGCTGCCAGCATTGTATAATTATCAACCTGAGTCGGGGCAACGCCCACATCGAGCGAGGTGCACGAGCCGGAGGTTTGTCGCGAGTGCATCGGCGAGTGCTCCATGTCCAGGGACAATGTCGATGCACTGGAGGCAACCAGGCTGGGGCTCAGCGCCGTGCTGCCCCCCACACCCGACGACGACGACGAGGAGCCGCTCGAAATTGATGAGAGGCTGCTGTTTGTGCGTGTGTGTTTGCTGCTGGCCTGTTGCTGCTGTTGCAGTTGCAGTTGTTGTGGCCCAGCAACACAGACTGAAGCTGAGGTTGAGGTTGAGGATGAGGCTGAGGTTTGTGTCTGGTTTTGGGGCAACAGCAGCAGCTCCTCGGTCTCGTATTGCAACAGCTGTGTGGGCGACGGTGGCGGTGGCAAAGGCAGCTCGGCAGCACTGCTGATGCTGCTCTCAGGATCAGGCATGGGCATTGGCATTGGCATTGGCTCGGACTAATGTGTTAATACACGAACGCGTGTTAATGGGCAGGCGAGCAGGAGGCGAGCGTCACGCACGTGAACAACACAACAGTAGGAGGCAGGAGGCAGGAGGCGGCAGGCATGTAAATTGATGCACAGTTAATAAAGGCAGTTAATTAAAATGCAGGGCAAAATGTGCGAGTCTCTGTGCGTGCCGTGTTCAAGTGCATAAGTGTGTATTTGTGTGGCTTTAAAATGTGTTCGAGTATCGCAAGCTGAGTGTCAGCCCAAGTGGCGTATGAGCAATGCAACTGCACTAAAAATAGCTAATAGGTCAAGGTCAATTCGCTTGCTAAAGTTAGCTCTCCCCCCGTCCCCCTAGAGTCCAAATGCATCTGCATTCGATGGTGTAATTTAATCCACAGAGTAATCCAATTGAAAGGCAAAGGTTATGCAACACTTTCTCAATTTGCAAGCGAACTTAAAACACTTTCAACCGACACTTTAAGCAATATATGGATAACTCCTTTCGTCTGACGGATTCGTTGGGAGTTATTTCTTCGATATTTCTTCACTTTTTCTGTCGAAAACTGATTAATTCATTAAAAACTGAGCCAATTTATGACTGCAATTCGCGGTATCCGCGATGGCTGCGTGCCGCGGACACGACTCGAAGACGCAAACTGAACGCAAATTCGCCAAAAAGATTCCACTGCGGTATCTCTGACTGCTTCGCAGCTGTGTGTTTTTTATAGCCCTAGCGCAGAAACAACAACACAGCGCAAGTATATTTAGCATTTAGCCATTTAGCAATTCAGCAGCCATTGCACATTTCATAGAAATGCGCTGGCCGCAACCAGCAAAAAATAAAGAACAAAAAAACGAAAAAACTTTCGAACAACTTTGGCTGCAATTGCAACTGGCAATTTGCTGCTTGCCAATCGGCAATCCCACATCAGCAACAGTTGCTGTCGTTGTCGCTGTTGCTGTTGCTGTTGGGGCAGCCAAGAGCGATAAATACTTGAGATGAACCCCCAAATGCTCAAAATTACTGCAGCCGCATTTACTTGGCTTTCTATTTATAAACAAATCGTTTCGTGGGCGAGAATCACAGCCCTAATTTCGATTTTGAATACTGTCGAGAGTGCTGCCAAGTCTGGCACAAAGTAGGCGGTTCTGACTGAAACTATTACGGACAGTGGGTGAGGTGTAAAATGTGGCACATTGCAAAGAGAATTCTTCAGACGACCTTACAAAATAAAGTACCTGCTAAGCTCGCCATTTAATTAACTTGCAACGGCAATATTTAAACGAATTTAACTACAATTAAATACTATAGAAGAGACTCGAAATCACATCAGTGCCAGTGTCTTACGAGAAGAAATTACTTATTTGGAAAATGTAAAAAGTATTTACAATATAAAGATATATACAAAAAATACGTGTCTAATCAATGTACTATCTGCAACGACTATTACAAATTTCTACCCAATTGAAATGAAAACCGTAACAGATAGCAATTTATGTCTGTTGACTCAATGACTTCCATTGTGTATTTGTCTATCAGTTGGCAACTAAACCAAAAAGTGTCTAAATAAGTTGTAAGAGAACTAAAATGCATTGCTCAATTGCAGCCACAATTTGATTTGGCTTGAACACATTTCGGAGACTGCACATCAACAAAATGCAAATCACGATAGTAACCAGAAAACAAAATAACAATAATTGTAGGCATGTAAAAAACAATGAAATTATCACACAAACACACACATAAACTAACAACACACACACACACAGACACATATGCAGACACAGACTGAAGTGAGAAAAGAACAATAACACACGAATGCATAAAGTTAAACATTTTGTCGTTTTTATCGCTTTTGGCCAAAATGAGAAAAGTAACCAAGGAGAAAGAAGTGTCTCTGTCTCTGTCTCAGTCGCTGGCTGTAAAATATTTAAAGTTCATTTTTGTTTTTCTTAACATTTTTCTTCATGTTTTTTCTTGTTCTTGTTGTTCTTGCTTGTGTTGTCTGAAGTCTTGTGTTCGTTGCTTGCCTTGAAAGTTTCTGCATTACATTGCATTTTTCTTTTGGCCAGATGATTTTTAGCATTTTAGCATATGGATGTCTGCCGCAAGCGAGTTTTGCTACGAAATTTATGCAAACATTTTGCTAGCAATATGATAAAATTGATTGTAAAAACACGATGAGCAAGAGGGCAGAGCAAGAGACTGAGAGGGGGGGGGAAGAAAGCTGGTGACTTCAGGTGGGTTCCAAATTTGGTTACTTGTTTTTCTCCAGTTTTCTTGTATCATTTCATACTTGACTCAAGCCATTTACTTTGTGCACTTGTGTGTGATCGTGTATCTCGCTGTCTGACCGTGTGTGTGTGTGTGTTTGACAAGATTGTTTTAGCACGGCAAAAGCACAGAGAACAGTTAACAAATCGGGTGGAGGGAGGAGGGGAGACTTACCGGCGCCGGAGCGGGCGTGGAGTTGCCATTGGAGTAGCCGTTGTTGTTATAGCCATGGGAGTTCAAGGCCGACGAGATGGTGTTGGCACTCAGCTTGGTGTTGCTGTGAAAATTAACAAAAATTGCAAGAATGTTGATTAGCAAACAGTGAAGTGCAGTTTAATTGCCCTTGCCCTGCCTGTCGTGCTGTGAGCCCTTTAATTAAGTGCGATTTGGGCGATTTGCACGAGTTTATTTCGATTTGTTCATTTGGCCAAAACTCAAATAAAATCAAAGCCAACTTAAACAAATCCCAATGCAAATTGGCCATGCACTCGCCTCGTCTGTCAACCGAATTTTGTGCCTTTTATTCTCATTGCACCCCAAAAATGTTGACCACACCTCGCCCTATGCACACATATAGTAGATGGATGTAAGCGATGTGTCCACAGATATATACATTCGTACGTACATATATCTCTTATGTATGCCGTTTGTCTGCAATTTCATTTAATAAAAATTTGGCTGTTGCAGTCGCTGACACGTCAGCAATCAGTTGTCAGCTTGGGTGTCCACAGCAGATGCAAAAAGTGCCATTCAATGTGAATCGGCAACTGGGAACTGGCCACTACCTCTGTATCCCTTCTGCTCCTGCTCCTGGTGTTCACACTCCCCTCTCCCCTTGCTCTGGTTGCCTGCCGCCGAAATGTCAAACGTGTTTTGACATATCCAAAAATATGCATTTATTTATATTGCATTTTCATATTCATGTGCAATCATATTCGTATTCACATTCGCATTCGAATGCGTATTTGCATTCATATTCATTTACGTTTTTCTTGGTCTGACCAATTGGGCTTATAACTGCCATCGACGAGGAAAGCAAAACGTCCAATATATCAAAAATTGTCAACATAAATTGCCTTTATACCCAACTTAATTTCGGGCCAGCGAAAAATTTATTTTTTGTGTGTGTTTTAGGTGTAGAGACTTACGGCTTAATTGGCACGGGGACGTAGCCCTCGGTACCAGCTGGAGGATGCTGGAGAGCAGCCTGCTTGGCGTGGATGTCGCAGTAGAGCTTGTTGTTGAAGTTGTAGTAGCCCTGGTTCTTCAGGGATGTGCCACAAGTGGCGCACTTGAAGCACTCCACGTGCAGGTTCTTGTCCTTGATGCGCACAAACACGCCACTAGGAGAGAGAGACAATTAAACGAACAAATTAATCAATAAATTCACACAAGGCATCTACTCAAAAGCTCTTTAATTTATATAAATTTTAGTTTATGTTATATTGAATAGCTTTTGAATATTGTGTAAACACAATGAATGTTATTGTAGTTGGCTAATTATGACAGTTAGTTCGATCAACTTGAAGCACGTAGCGTTAGTCAGTGGCAAATAAATGAGATAAATATGCTTAATATCAAATGAAATGCAATATGTAAAAGGCTATAATGCATTATCGAATTAAGCTCATGAGTCGTCAATGGCAGCCAATTAAATTGGCATACAAATTAATACAAATGATGATGATATTCCCGTGATGCATCCACCTGGATGACAGCAAAGGGGCAGCGCTCTGTGCTGATCTGGTTGGTCGCAGACGCAGGTGTTGGAGGCGTCTGCATAATAATGTGGACTGCATAAATTTAAACAATTGACTTCGAAATAAAAGCAAATTAAAATGCGTGCACACACACGCACACACGCACACACTCGCACTGATGAGAGATACACACAGATGCACAGAGGAGCAGACGAGCATGAATTATCATTGAACATGGAACAAATCCTTACACAATGCCCACGCCGCACAATTGACATGCCGGATGTCCGCTGGCGGACAATGTGCGCACACCATCGGCATTGACGGCATTGCCGGCTGCTGCTGCTGCTGCTGATGCCGCAGCCATTTCCGCCTTGTACTCGGGTCCCTGCAACGCCGGGCATATGGGCATCACAATGTTGCGCGGATCACGTTGCTCCGACTGCTGCTCAACCTCCTCGGACTGCTGGGGCTTGGCAACCGGCAGACTGGGCCTGTGAGTTGCCGCGGGCGCCAACGTATTTTGCTGCAAATTGGTGCCGATGCACTCCTCCTGACGTCCTCCTCCTCCGGGCGCCGGCGACTGGAACTGGCTGTGGGGCAGCGGCGTGCGTCGCTCGTTGCCACCAATCGCATGGCTCTGTGTCCAGTAGAAATTGGCCGGGCTGTGCGGTTCTGCCAGCAGCATTGTTGTTGACAGCACAAAAGTTCAATCAGTTTACAAATGCCTTTGACAGAGTGTGCTGCAAATGTGTGTGTGTAGCCCTGGCTAGCCCCCAACTGCAGCTGCAGCCCTGAACACGACCCGCTACATCGAAAACCCATTTCGGGTTGCATGGAATTAGTTACTGACCGAAATCTCGGACTCTTAATGTTAATGCTAACTTTTACAACTACAGTTACTGTTAATGCGAATGCGAATGCGAATGCGACTGTTAATGTTAATGTTACTGCTAATGTTAGTGTTACGCTTAGTGTTATTGAGTGCATGCAAATTGCTGGCCCACTTACGTAATGAGACGCTCGCATTCAGTGCAAATGTTTTGGCCAGTTGGCAGTCCGCCGGTGCTTGGGGGCTTTGGTGTATTGACTGGAGCACTAACATGACGAGTTGCGCCGTTGTTGTTATTCACTTGTTGTTGAGGATAGTGTTGGTGTTGGTGTTGATGCTGGTGTTGTTGGTGTTGGTATTGCTGTTGCTGCTGTTGATGGTATTGGTCTTGCTGTTGCTGGGGTGCATCATGCTCGTAGTTGTTGTTGTTGAATGCTTTTGAGAGTGTTTGATGAGCAGCCATTTTGTATTGGTTGTGTTGTGGTTGGTGTGAAAAAGAGTTGAAATACACAAACATGAGTTAGACACGGAGAGTAAATGAATTGCAGGCAAATGGAAACATTTCAATCGTTTCACAATTTTAAAAATTTTCACTATACAATCAATTTCAACTAAACTCGAATCCATTCAAATCCATTTCTGTGCCACACAAACGCACTCACACAAAGACTTATATCAGAATTGAACTAACTAACCGTATTACTTAAACTATCGATGAGGATTAAGTTGACGAAACGAATAATAAACAAATGATTGGAAGATGTGTGCAAGTTTCTGTGTGGGCTGCTTTAGAAATGGGTTTTGAGGTAGAGAAAACGAAAGTCCATTTCTTTGGGTTTGTTTTTGTCTAAGCGTTGCGCATATTGAACAGAAAATAAAAAACGAAAATAAAGCAGAAGTACAAATATACAAAAAATAAATATCAAATAAATTAGATACAAATAATACATGATGTTAAGGGTTGCCCGTTTGCCGCAGATGCTACTCGAAATAAAAAAAGAAATACAGAAAAAAAAACTGTGCTCGTTTCAAGGTCTCTAGTTTGTGTTTTAAAAAAGTCGCTGCTGTAATGTGGCTGCCTATTTTTAAACCAGAGGCCAAAAGACACTAAAGAGCACAACGCGAGCTCAGTTGGCCGCAGAACGCGGCGTATGCGTAATATTACACCTAACCCAGGAACCCATGTTGCTGTGTGTGTTGTCTGCCGCTAACTAATCTGCCAAACTGTCGCTGACAAATGGATTGGCGCCCCCATTGAGCATGAGGAGCAGGCGGGCCAGCTCATAGTTGGCGGCTTTACCTGGTGTCGACTGTCCAGTCTCCTCCTCGCGCAAGAACTTCAGCACCTCGGAGCGGTCGGCCTGGTATTCCTTCTCGTTCTTCTTGAAGTTGACGCTGCAAGTGCGAAAGAAACGGAATCAGATAAAGACAGCGTCGAATTTAGTAGTTAACACACTTTTTCGTTGCATACTTTTAGATGCGAGCGCACAAAGCGCACGGCGCGCAAAAGTATGCAGTGAAAAATGGAAATTGTTGCGCATACGTCGAGTTGGCAGCGGGAAGCGCGAGGAGAACAAGATCCCCTGAAGAAATTAAGTGCAAGTCCCACGCGTGCGTTTGTAAAAAACTCAACAACTGGCAAAACACTGAAAACACTGAGGCACAGGCTCGACCTGCTATCATTTGGCGGAATTGCACTCAGCTTTAGACGCTTAGTCGGCCCTGCGGTCGTTCGTGCGGAGGCCTGCAGCTCGTCCTTCTTGTTTCTCGTTTTTTTTTTTGTGCGCCATGTTTTTTCTGTTTGCTGGCCATAAAAGAAAAGGCAGCAGACAGAGAGGCAAAACACACATTTTAAAGCAAAAGTTTTGCGGCATTCGCTTGTCACGACTGCGGTGGCAGACAGTTGTTGCCACATTCTTTTGCGGGCATTCCAACTTTAAAATGAGGTTTGCAAGTAGCACAAGGACACAACGACTGCCAGGTGACTTATGCAAGACAATGTTTCTATTTATCAAACGCGCTGCGCTGCGCTGCGATGGGGATCAGCTGACAAATTGCCAATGCAGCTATCTCGTTATTTTATAAGCGCAGCCAAAGTGATGTTTTGTAGTTTCTGGAAATTGGATAACTTACCCCAACACACCGCCAGCCAGAAGCTCGGCCTGGGCGGAAAGCGTTTCCGCAATAGATTCGTCGCTGTAAATGCCAACCGGGGTGTTGTATTGTTTGTTGACGATGCTCTTCACGCCGCCATCGCCGCCGCCGTTGGCCTGGTCGAGTAAAAGTAAACAGAAAATATAAATAGCAACGTGGATATAGACGAAGATTCGCACAAAATCAATTTCTGCTGTTCTGTTCCGTTTAGTTGAGTTGAGTTGAGTTGGGCTCGTTTTGTCTGCCTTGTCGCATTATTATTATTATTATACAAATTCATAACAATAAAATGTACGCAAATGTATTCATATCACACGCACACAGGCATAGAGACATTGATATTATTATGCATGGCAGGCGCATGTGTGTGAGTGAGTGTGAGTGCGAGTGTATTTTGGGTATTTGTGTTGTGAGCCCTTTTGCACATTAATTCTTGCCAGCAAATAATCCTAGCACTCATATTCATTACTCATTCTGACACTTTTCAAAACTACGCACAAACAGTCAGACAGACGGACGGACGGACGGACGGACGGACGGACTGGCAGATGGGCGGACAGACTGACAGCTGGGACGGATGGACAGACATCGTATAAATGCAAATGTTGTCAACTCATAGAAAACAGACAAGTTTCTGCCCCATTCCGCTTCACGAATGAAATGAATGAATGTGAATAGCAGCAGACAACAACAATAAAACCGACACACACACACCTACACACATGTAGCTGAGTGCAGATGGTGTCACCAGAGCAGCTCCAGCTACAGCTCCAGCCATTTTCCCAGGAGACTAACTATCAACATCATTGGTCATCAGCACGTCAGTTGTTGCCGCACTTCTGGGAGGTGTGCGGTGGTGTGGCAAGGGGAGGAGAGGGAAGCGAAGGGGAGGGGAGACTCACTAATGCTCTTGCTGGTAAAAGGTTCACTCAAATTTTCAACATTTTAAGTTTTGGTCAACCAGTCGAGAGTTTATGAATTTTATAAATGATTGCAGCTGCCCGCAAATGTATGCTACACTTTCTGTCCAACAAACTCCTGAATGTGTATGTGTGTGTGTGTGCGCGCGTGTGTGTGATTTCAAATTAGTAAACTTACAAATGGACGCGCCGAGTTGTTGTAGCCACAGCCAATGTGCTGGCTATCCGGTTGATGGTGAGCCAGAGAAGTTTTCGTCACTGTCTGCAAATAGGGAGAGTTGGCCTGGGGCACGTTGCCGGTGGGCGTCACATGTGGACGCCAGGTGGAACCGCCACTAAGCAGAGAGGGAGAGGGAGAAATAAATGCCGTCATAATGGACCGTCTGGTTGTTGGACAATTCGGCAAAACTTACCGCTGCACTGTGATGACAAAGTTGTTGCCAGAGCGCACCACAACATCCTGGGCATCCTTGTGACGAAAATTGAAGACATCCACGTCGTTGATCTTGATGACAGCGTCGCCGGGCTGCAGGCCAGCCTGCTCGGAGAGACTGCCCGCATTGACCTGCAAGCACACAATGGAAATAACAAAGTTAATCAAATTGATAACAACTCTTTATGTGTCTTAAAGTTGCAAATTCAATTCGGGCACTGAAAATGGCCACAGCTAACAAAGCCAAAGTAAATGAATTTATTATGTGCAGCCTGCAAGAATTATGAAGACCAAATCTCAATCCGCATCCGCATCCGAAACCATCCATTGGCCGCATTTCGGCCACGTTTTTTTGTTTTTTTGACAGCAGCAACTGCCAACGGCCAAGTTTAGTTTATAGGCGTTGTTTTGCTGTGTATTTTGTTTATTTTCTTCGTTTTGTGTGTGTGTTGTTTTCATTTATTTATTTTGCAGCCGCATCTGCTGGGAAATTGTTCGCGCAAAAAGCCATAAATTTTTCGACGATTAAAATCGTAAAAGTTCCAACAGGCGCAACATTCTGTGTCTATTTGTCTTGCATGTGCATAAAAAAACAAGTCCAATGCAATGAGGGGTGAAGAAATTTATCGCTAAGTCAACATCATTTGTGATTAGCCAAATATTTAAAGCAAACTAAATAAATAAATGGTTGCAAATCGTTATTTGCTGAACAGCAATCGAAAGTAAATAAATCTTAATCAGATTGTGAATTAAATTATTAAATCAGCTGAACATTTTTCGAAAATTTCCTTACTTTGAAAACTCACATGGAGGTCTTAAATTCAATTTCTTTAATTCAATGCCAAACTTTGCCTACAAAATTCACCACACAAACTTAACGATTTAAATCTCACTTTACCCAAATGCGAGACCGGAAACACGAGGCAGCGACTCCTGTTGCACTTGCCCGCTGTCTAGGCTTGCCTCGTGCCGCGTGCCACATGCCGCGTGCCTCGTGACTCATACTTTGTGCCAGAGCTCAGGTGTTCGTCCTTTTTCCACCAAAATTATACGCGCGTTGCACGTATCCACTTTGGCAAATTGTCTGTTTATCAGACTGCCAGCCCAGTCGTCCCCTTTTCTGCCCCTCCTCTCTGTTCGCCTGTCGCCTGCCAGTTGTCGGTTGTCGGTTGTCGGTTGTCGACTGCGGCCGGTTTATATTTACACAAAACGGCGACGCTTTGCAAAAACAAACTCACACTCACTGCTGCTCGTATGCTGTCCGTATTGAGGCCTGCATAAATATTTCATTGGCGTGCTCGCCAAGCGAGACACCTAAATTTTGTAATATTTACAAAGTTGCTAAAAATGTGGCGCCCCGAAAAACCAAAGCCAACAACCTGAACCCCAAACGAACCCCAACCCAGGCAACTCCAACTCGAACCTGAACCAGAACCAGAATCAGCCAAGCGACCAAACGACGAAACGACAGCCGCAAAAATTTCAAGTAAAATCGCGCGTGCTCTCGATGGTTGCTGTTGACATGTTCATTTTCTTGTAACATGTTGTTCTTGCTGTCGTTGTTGTTGTTCTACTTGTCGACTGTCGAAAATTGAAACTGGTCCGTGGCGAGGTGTTCCAGCCAGGCGACACATAATGCAACGGCAGAACAGAATCAAAATATGCATCCTATTTGTTTCTATCGATTTCCTACAGTTGTCGCCACACCCTATAATCGTAAATAGCACATGGGTTGAGGTTTAACTATGTGCAAATATTAATCCTTAGACGTGAAAATGTATTGCTTTAAATTTACATCAGACTTCTGAATTGCCAAAAAATATTAAAAATATTTTAAATTTATTCAAAGGCAATCAATTTAAAGTAATAATAAAATTAATAATTGAAATGTTTTAATATCTTGAGATGTTGAGAAATATTATATCTTCATATCTGACACTTTAATTTGTTGAATATATGTATTATACAAATTTACTTCATTAAAATTAACTTTTATATTAATCGAAAAAATAAGCTTTCAAACTAATAATTACTGCTACTTACTACTTTAAATAGTTCTCAAAATATTTACAGGGTATTTCGAAAGTGAGCCGTTGAGCAGTCTGCACTTTTCGCTATTTATTGGCAAATTGCATGTCACAGAAGTGTGTCGCCTGCTTGTGTCCAAGAGGGAGTATATGGATGGCATTGGAATATTGACATTTGGACAGTTTTATGAGTACCTGCGATCAACATGATTCGCCCGCAATGCTCGGCACCGATGTTTGCCCAGTTGTCTGGTCGAACTCTATCCAACTATGTGTCTGTGTGTGTGTGTGTGTGTCTATATCTATGTCTGCGTCGTGTCTATAGTGTTCTATGGCATTCAGTGGGGCGCTTGTTAGACATTTGTCAGCTTTATAGCATTTGTGGCTGGCCGCCAATTGACAAGGCATTTGCTTTGAATGACTTATGAATGTGTTCGCGGTGAGCGTTCGACTTCGTGTGTTTGCAATGCGTCGAAAATCTAGCAAAAGGCTGGCAAAAACCCAGGCGGGTGTAGGACAACTGAATTACCATATAAAACTTGGCCCAGAACATGTCGAGCATTACTTTTAGCTGTGTCCCACTGCAGCTAGTTCCCAGTTCCCAGTGCCCCAGCATCCAGTATCCAGTCTTCCATTTCGCATTTTACAGCAGTGCGCTATTGTCGTTGTTGTTGTCGCTGCTCCATCTGGAGGCCAGCCAGGACATTAATGTGGCCACCGAGCACATTACATGTGTAGCAACGTTAGGGCAAATGATGATTTATACTGGCCAGCAGCGACTCCCCGAGCTGTCAGCTCAGACTCCGACTCCAACTCCAACTACAGCTGCTGCTGCTGATAAGTATGAAACACACTCGTCCGCAATTCTCATTCGCATTCCCATTTAGCAGCAAATGTTGTAAAAATATTTTAAATGCATTTGGCCTCGCACTTAGCATTTGCTCTGCAACACGCTTGGAATTATAAATATTCCTTTAAACTTACTGTAATTTTTGTACTTATTTCTGGCTTAACTGCGGCTTAAAAATATGCGCATTTCTTCTGTCACATGTCAGCCAGAAAATTCATTTTTAGCTATTCCAAGTGCTCCACTTATTTGCCAAGCACTCAAGACGCAAGCAGGAGAAGAAGGAGGAGATGGAGGGACGTTCTCCACTCGTAAATCCATACAGCAAATTAATTTTAATGGGCTGACCAAAACGCTCGTAATCAAGTCAACTAAGAGCTGGGCTCGAGTCCATTCAAGTGCATTCAAATTGAATTTCGGTTAGCATTAACAGCAACAAAGGCAGCAACGATGGCGACTATCGGATGCACTGTGCTGGGCCAGCATAATCTATGGCCAAGAGACACGCCCACTGTTGGCCATAACAGACACTTGCCTAATTCGAACATATCCTTTAACACTCTTTAGTTGTTGCATGCAACAAGGTAGAACAAAAGGCAAGCCAAGTGGCATAAACTATGCACTCAATAGAAAGAGACGCACGCACATTTTGCTGCCAGTAAACCGCACACACACACACACACACACACGCATCGAGTGTGCAGTATGCAAAATATTTATGTTGATAAATCAAGTTTGCTTTTGTGGATTAGGTGTATCTAAAATAAATTGAATTTGTGGCGTAAATGTAGCCCAAACAAAGGGCAGAAAGCCTATCCTCCAGAGACAGAGACAGCGACAGCGACAGATATAGACAGATAGAGAGAGCTATAGCCAAGGGCGAGCAAGTTGTTGGCAAGTTGTTGGCCAAGTTATGAAGTTGTTTAATTGAAAATAAATCAGTTTAAAGGCAACACGAGAGACCACAGACTCCGCTTTCCAAAGCCAAATCCAACCGACAACAACAACATTTTACTCATCCGCTCAAACTGTGTTTATCTTCCGTCCCCGCTTCACCCTCTCCAGTTGGGCCATAAAAAACAGAAAGCAAATACGGAATAGTCGGCAAACAAATGCGAAATGCTCGTAAGTAGAACGAACAATGCTCAAGAGTTCCGTGCCACGGATGAAAAGGGAACTCGTAGAAAATACTGCGGAAATGCAGCACAAATACAATGAATCTCAATGTATATGAATATGCATGGCCATCACTCATACGCCCCATGCACCAACAGCTCTTCACTCCATCGCCATCGCCATCGCCATCTCTATCTGGGTCTGCTCTCTGGCTCTCTTGCGGTGTTTGTCTGTTGTTGCCAACTCTAAATCACCCAAAAGCCGCTGCGGTTTTCAGCCACAACAAATGGCGACCGCAGCACTTGACCAAACTGCTGCAAAACTGGGCAACAGCAGCTGAAAAATTGTTGCAGAAGACCCTTCACTCGCATTCTTCTTTTGCTTGCTCTGTCTATAAAATTCCGCTGGCTAACCAAAACAATCAAACTCAGCGAGCTGTTAATGCAGCAAAGTAAATACGAGCACACACACACACACACACAATGTTGCTTGTTGCAAGTTAGCTAAATAATCAACTGGGGCGCTTAAGTAACTTGCTCGCCTCAATCGTGGCTGAGTGCTGAGCTGAATACTTGAGCAGTCTCGAGTATTCAGATGCAATTTTCCCTTATCAGCTCACAAATCGAACCCCAGTTCGAAGTCAGCCAATTTTTGCCTGGCTGACTCAACAGCTGACCGCGTTACAAAAATTATTTATTTATTGGCCGAAACAGAGGGCAGAGAGACCAAGTGGCCAAGAGGAGTCCAATTCAAGCGTCATTGAAATGGCACCAAGACTAGCAGCAACAACACTAATAACAACAACTATGGCAACGACAGCGTTTCGGAGCACGCAAACTGTCGGCAACATTTATAAATTATGATTGCAATCAACGTGGCACAAAGCGCTCCGCAAGTTGCAAGTTGCGAGTTGCTTTTATTTCTCTCTCTCTCTCTGCTCAGTTTTTTTTTGGCTGAAATGACAGACGCATTTACACACACACACAGCAACACAGAAACACAGACACACACTGCAATAAACGTGGCAATTTATATAAATGTTGCATATTCATAGCAAGTAATGGAAAAACTTTGCACAATGAAATTATTGTGGCCAATGCCAGCGGAAATTTGTTGCGCAGCTAATGAATGAAAGCCCAGGACATGGACATGCCTCCTCCACTCAGTCCACCCAGGCCACTCGGTGTGTGCACCATGTGGCAGGCTGTCATGTGAATAGCAAATGCGATTGTGAATGCCGCCTGTGGTCATCCCATGCACCATGCACTGCGTGGGCGCAGGAGAAGCAAACTGCAACAATCCGTTGCAACGGCAGCTCATTTATCTCGGCTGCATTATCAGCTGGGGAACAGCGCATGTGTGGCACACTCATATTTCCCCCGACAGCAGCGGCAACACCTATTCCACATCTGCCATATGCGAATGCGAATCCGAATGCGAATAGGAGTGCACTCATGAATAACTATTTGCGAGATGCTGATAAATGACAATTGCCCGAGGCGTTGGCTGCGAACTGATCGCTGCCACACAGCCGACAGACAGACAGACAGACAGATACATTTTTGAGAAGTGGTTGCGGAAATCGAATTCACTGAGGGAAACTCTTTATAAATTATGAGTACACAAATAATACAAAATTTATTCATTTATAATTCCAACTTGGGACTTAGACTGACAGCAATAACTTAGAACAAAACTACTATAAATAGATTTAGGAAAAGATAATTTCAATTCAAAAATAATATCCACCGACATAAACTATGGAAATATGTATTTAAATGCTACAAGAAAACACAATTGATACACAATTGTTAGTTAATGGCAAAAGTTTGCTATCTATATTAATTAAACTATTTATATTATTTTACTAGCATAATCTGCATAAATATTCATTAAATTTCAATAAGTAAAAACAATTCGCACATAATCTGTTAATTGTTATTTCATTAACATAGAACAATTGATGCCACAAATGTGCAATCTACATAAATCAAACGACTATTTATTCTGACAGTGTACTTGTATTATTTAAATTTTCACATTCAAACAAAAAGTCTGCATTTCATCTTTGAGTTTAAACAATTTACATTCTAAGACGTAATTAATTCCAAGTATACTTCCCCCTTCTCTCTGTGAACTGCGCTCTGGTAAAACTTTAAAGCAATTGCCGAGACACTTAATTTAGTTGAACCTGGCGAAAGTCGTTGGCAATGACACTGCCGATGTTGTTGTCGATTAGTTTGTGTCTCGTGCTCGGCATTTGCAAGTTAAGTTTCAATAAATGTCACATGTCGCGGCGCATTAAATTTGTTGATTAAACCGAGTCGAGGTCGTGTCATGGAATCGCATTCTGGCACAAGGCACAAGGCACAACGTGGGCCAGAGGTGGCAACTGAGGCAGGAAAGGAGGCGACGCCTCAGGTGTGTGTGTGTGTGGCAGAAGGGTTCATTAGGTGAAATGGCTGCGACACAGGATACCAGCAGGATATGGGTTAATAAGACACAAGACGCGCTAAAGTGACAAGCGTCACAGAGTGCACCTGCCCCTCCCCCCTCCCACAACAAACAGCTGCCCCAAAAGTGTTTCAGCATCTTGTGCGTGGCGCGTTGAAAGTCATTAGCGTAGCTGCTGCCGCCCTGGATGGATGCTGCGGGGTGTTAGTTGCCCCGCGGCGTGGCTGCTTGTAAATATTGCCCAAGCGCCAGCAAAAATACACACACATACACCTAAACAATTCACCAGAGAGAGATAGAGAGAGAGACAGAGACAGTTGGAGGACAGAGAGTGAGTCAACAACAGGCAACTGCCGCAACGCAAACAAGATTAATTAAGGAATGTAAATTTCGTCAAATTACGCGCCATTGTTTGAATGTGTATGTGTGTATCTGTGTGTGCTGCCTGCTCTGAAAGGATGTTGAGATTTTTTCCATTAACAACATCATCAATGGGTGGCCCAGGGTTGTCAGTGTTTTTGAATGGTTTTTGCCCTCGCGGACAAGGTCGATTTCGGCAGCTCGAAAAGGTCGAACGGTCGCAGTTCGCAGCTCGAAATGGCTGAAACGAAAGGTGTGCAGCGGTTTTTTGGGGAATTAGACGGATTTCGGCTGCCTGCTCTCAACACACACTCTCCCGCAACCCTTTTCAATTTCATCGCGCTCAGGGTTGGCCAACAATTTTTAATTAGTGTCGTCTTCGTTGCCATTGCCGCTGTCGTTGACGTTGACGCAGACGTTGACGATGTTGCTGTTGACGCCGACTACGACTACAACAACGACAACGACTGCGACTGCGACTGCGGCAGCGACTGCGGCTTACCATAGACCCCATGTGCCCCATTTACCCTTTGTGTATTGTGTCAAAAGCATGCATAAATTATTATTCATATTTTTATTTTCTAATGAGCCGAGCAGAAGATTACATTGCTTTAACCCCAGCGCAGGCTCCAGAGTGCCGAGTGTGCCGTGGCCCTGGAGAACAGCCCGATGAAATAAGATGTGCTCGCCATTTATATTTATAAAGTGATTGCCAGCAAGTGATCCATAACAAACCGAAGGAGGAGAATATGAGGCTGCCTTGCATTTTCGGTTAATGAAATAGAAAGTGGTAAACACAATTTACCTTTTAAAATGGGTTGAACGGTTTTTCAGAAGACAATTTCATTGTGCTGAAACATTTAAATTAGTTCTCAATATTTTTATGAAATTCATAAAAAATATTGGATTACTTTATTGCAGAAGAAATACAAATTTAATTATATTCTGGCAATTCCAGCTACATTTCTTTACCGTCTTTTCACAGTTGGAACCTGCAATGCTTGCCGAATGCGGCCAAGGGGTTTTCACGTGATTTAATTGCTGGAAAACAGCACGTCTGCTGAATTTCCCTGATATCGCAGCACATGCGTCTATCTTGATACGCAGAATTAGGCAATTAGTTGGGCAGGGTGTGGGAAATACTGCTAGTCGGAGTGGCGAGAAGTTGGCCTAAACTAAAGCAATTACTGGCGTTGCACACACGCAGGCACATGTGTGGCGGAAAATGGGAATCGGAAAATCTACCTGCGCAACAGAGTTTTTCCAGTCACACACTCCCAGCTGAGACATGTGGCGCATTGTTTACATTTGCGTGCCCAGAGGACTGGAAATGAAGACAGACACAGACATGAATCCATCCGTTCGACGCATTCGTTCTGTACGTGTCGAAATGTGAATCCCGGCAACAAAGTATCTGCAACTTGCAACGGCAACAACAACAGCTTGCTGCAACTAATGTCTGGGAGAATGTTTTGTTTGTTTGTCGGGAGACTTAGTATGTCAGTGGGCTAGAAATTGGGTCAGCCCGAGGTTCTCGTGAGCTAAAATAAACTTCACATCGACGGCGCAGTGCATTGCAGTGCAACGCAGCAGGAAATGTCGGTTGCATGCCACATCCACATCCACATCCCCCACCGCATCCAAGTTGTGAAATGCATTTTTGCCCCGTTTGAAGTTTGATTTAATTTAGTGCAGCAAAGAGTTGCAACAGCTTCATTAGTCGATATATGCGTCTCCCATGTATGTGGCAAGATGGACTGGCAAATGCCGTGGCAAGTCGAGAAATATAACACACACCACCAACCACCAGCAACATCAGCATCAGCAGCACCATCTTCTCCATTAAGCGATCCATCAATCAGCGGGCAGCGTGTAAACGAAATTCTGACAGCCATGAAATCGTGTAAACGCAATCTCAGCTGCAGTCTCGCAGTCTCTCTCTCTCTCTTTCTGTCGAAGACCAAGCCGGTTTATGTGTCCGCTGCCTTGTTGTCTGTTTGTCTGTCGGTCCGTCTGTCTGTCCGTCTGTCTTGGTGTCCGTCCGACTCTTATCTGAGGGTGGCAGACAGACTGACATGAATGATGGCTCTCAAATTACATTAAATGGAATTTCAATTGAGGCAAAGACGAGCAAAACCTCCTCCGCTGATGCGAACGCTGACAAGACAATACCCCGAAACAGGAACAGCCACAGCATCGCCAACAGCAACAGCTACAGCTACAGAAACTGTAAATGGCATTTACATGTTCGCTGTCATAAGCCAATAGGTCCCCCCACTCCTCCCTCCACAGTTGCCCATTTCCCTTACAAGCTCTTTAATGAATCAGCAAGCTTCATTTGGGTCTCTATATACCTACCATATACCCATTACCCATCACCCATCACCCATTGCCCATTACCTATGCCATTCTCAGATCCCAGTCCATTGCACTTATCCAGAGCTGCAATCAGACAAATGCAATTAGGATTTGGCGACGCTCTCGTGTTGCGAATTCTAAGCAAAAATCGCAAGCGGCATTTCAACTTGGACTTTGGCTTTGCTATCTGTCTGTCATTGGGGACATCGACAGAGACATTGTCCCATTGTCAAGCCGAGGAGCCGAGGATGCACCTCTCCAGGGACTTCACATGAAAGACAAAGCATCCGCTGACATTGCCGATGACGATGACGATGACGATGTCGTCGAAACCGATCGACAACAATGCAGGCCTATAATAAAAATTGCTTTGCTAACCAACCGAATGGGGCAGCAACACATTCGGCAACTGATTGGGCAACTTGCATGACAAAAGAAGCGACTTCTCCATCGAGTGCTTGCTGCGATTCAATTAAAGTTTATTAATGCGAATCATAGCCAAGTCAAGTGATGAAAAGCAGTCGCTCTTTTCTTCCCCATCTCCTTTGTAATGCCATCTTGCAAACCAATTCCAATCTTAAGATCTTTACAAAATGCTCTAAATTCTGTGTTGGAATAATATTACAAACTTTTTGTTCTGGGAAGTTAAAATAAAAATAATAAAATTCTAATTACGAAATTTAATATTGCAAATTTCAATAGAATGGAATTCCGGATGCTCTTTGATAAGTTATTAATACTATAGTTAAACAAAATAGTGATTGTAATTACTATCAAAATAAAATACAAAATATTACTTTACTGTCGAGTAAGTAATTCAACATTTTTAAATATTAAATGAATAAGGGTTTAAAGGTACAAAACTGATGAATTGAATTGAATTGAATTGAATATCAAATCATTAGATGAAATCATTCTTGATATCTAAAGTATATTTGATTTACTGAACTAAAATAAACTAATTTGCATAAATTTGAGACACAACTCAAGACTTTGGTCTAGAATAAATAATAGGGTATGGTGCAGCCACTCCCGTTGTTGTTTGCTTCAAGCAACGGCAGCTCTCAATTAAATATTTAAGTTGAAGAAATGCAATTTCAATTAGCGCCACAACATTTAGCCATTAGCGTTGAGCACGAGATTTGTGCCAATTGCAAAGCACAGCATAAAGAAGCAAAGACAGCAACAACGACAACAGCAACAACAATGGAATCAGAAACAGAGGAAGAAGAGCAACAATCATTGTTGGCCAAGAATCGGACACCCGCGCTGCTCACTCACTCAAAATCATTACGTGATTAAGGTTGCCATTACGGCGGACAGCAAAAATAGAAAACTAGAGCATGGCACGCAGACAGCGGCAGCTGAAGCGAGAGGCGTCTGCAGAGGGGGTAGAGTGGAGAGCGGAGAGTAGAGAGTGGAGAGTGGAGAGAAGCGACGATGACCGCAATTGCGCTGCTTTGGGTTTTGGTAAAAATAAAAACACGGCAAATTGAAATAAATAAATCAGCTCGACAAAAAAGCATTCTAAAAACAAGTTCAGTTGAGTTGAGACGAGCTGCAACAAAAAATGGGAAACTGAAAACAATTAAAATGAAAAACCGTAAGCACTCAGCACTCGCCTTGTGCATCGAGGGCAGAGGTCAAGCGGAACAGTCCAAAGCTGCCTCTTGAGGCAGCTGCAGTCTCCAACGCCATTGGGAGTCCGCATCCGCATCCGCATCCAAATCCAAATCCGAAACCAAATCCAAATACGAAGTTTGCTTTGGAAATTGTTCGGAAATTGTGGGAGATTTGTATGCAGTGTTGTCTTGGTTACCATTGTTGTTGTTGTTGTTGTTGTTGTTGTGCCGCACGAGCGCACAAAATGGTTTCGAAAACAAATTTGCCGATCTAATTAAAAGCTAAATTGTGAGCGTTAAACGTTGACTCCTCCATTGAGAAGGACTACGCGTCCCACTTGCAACTTGCCACTTGCCACTTGCCACTCGCCTCCGCCTCCTCTGCTTCATTCGTTTCCCCTCTGCATTTCGTTCTGTAGGTGGCTGGGAAAAACAGTGAAAAGCATTTAAGTTGCACACTCGCACACTCAGCGCTATTTTCTTGCCCAACCTTTCAACAAGTTGGCAACCAATGCAATTTACAACAGCCACAGGATGCAGCAGAAGGCAAAAGCAGCAGCAAGCAGGCCGCAGGCTGCAGGACTTACAAGGACAGACCCATTACTGGGCCAGCACCAGAAGGAAATATAGAGCAAAAAAAGGGAGAAAAAACAAGTGCAGAGCGGGGTGGAGGGAGGGAGAGGGAGGAAAATAAAAGTATGCCAAGCCCACGCGCTGACCATCAATGAATGAACGAGTGGAAATGTGAAAATGTGGATGGCTGGCAAATTGTAAATTAATTGATGAAAGCAACGTTTAGAATGCACACAAAAAGAAAGAGAGAGATAGACGGAGAGTGAGGGAGAGAGCAGCAACTGCTGCTGTTTCCATTTGCTAACCACAATATTTGAACTGCATTTGGCATCTTTCAGCTGCAACTCGAACTAGAACTTGTTCGCTTTTTCATGCCACACAAACAGAGAGACAGCTCACGTAGCACGTCCTGTGGCAAGCTGCCCTGACAAATTGCTGGTAGCAAGATTAATGTTGTGCATTATCTTTCCTCATTTGTCGATTGTCAATGCAACTCGGACAAGTCCGTGGGCGGCACCTTTACATTGCAGCTACTTTTCCACTTTTCCACTCTCCTTGTCCGTCTCCCTTCAGTCTGTACCTGGCATTGTTCTGTGATTTTCCATTCTCTATCATTGACATTTTTCAATTTGATGTGCGCACTCAAGGCTACACTGTGGATTGTCCTTTTTTATGGCAAATGACATGGCAAGGTAATTTCACTTTACTCTCTCCTTTTTTCTTCTTCACTTTTTGTTGTACTGGTATTATTAACGACAGCATCGACCTGTGGCCTTATTGCAGCCTCGCTGTGGATTATTAAAGGCTGCTCTTTAAAGCACTAAAGCAAACTCATCGGCGAATATTTCAACAGCTGGAATCATAAAAAGTGCCGACTATTGACTGTTGACATCGTTGAATGCTACCAATTAGCAATCCCCATTGTCCTTGCCAGCTGGATGTTGGTCGTTGGCTGCCGCCCAAAACAATATGCTCGCTGGGCCAAAAACAACTGTTGGCTAAATCTAAATCCTTGCGGCCAACACAAAAACAACTGGCTAAAACAAATAACACACAAAAACTGAAACGAGAACATTTCGAATTTGCCATGGACTTAGTTCTCTCACTCTCATAAACAACTTTGGCAGACGCAGAATAGAACACACAATGGCCTGGCATCAGGCATCAGTCTAGTTGCGACTCCGTCTCCGACTCTGCGACTCTCCGGTTCGGAGTCCGAGTCCGAGGCCGAGTCCTGGCTCGAGGTCCGTTATATGTGTGGATGGGATTTTTAGGTCTAAATCCTGTCGGGTCATAAAAAGTGCTTATTACATTATCACCTCAAGCGTGGCTGAGCTCTGGCTGTGTGTGCTGAAAGCCACGCCCCCTTTGCCCATACATACACATGATGTCTGCCCGCCCTTCGATAGTCTCAATTGACTCGCTCGCTTCTTTTTCTTTTCTCTCTTTTTTTTGTGGACTTTTGGCTTAGGCTTTATTATGGGCCTGGCAGCTGCTGCGTTTTTCAATTTACGCTTTTTAGGCCTTTGGGCCCTCTCCGAAGTGGCGTTCACCTGAACCCTCAGTCCTCAGTCCTCAGTCTTGAGCCGATTTGGCTTGTTGCTCCGCCGTCATCATCATCGGCTATTGGCAAATGTTTGCGGCGCAAAAATGCGAAAAATGTGTAAATTTTCGTTGATGTTTTCCTTTTTTCTTGTTTCTCGTTTCTCTCACTTTTTTTTTATCCTGTTCGCAGGTTCAGGTTCACTTTTAGCTTTATATTTTTTTTACAACGCTGCTGATCCGCTTTGGCGTCGAGTTCATTCAATTTGGATTAAGTCGTTCGTGTTGATTAACGAAATTGACTTTTTTCAGCGAAGCCCAAAGCAGGGCAGAGCAGTGGATGGGGATGGGAGTCTGTCAGAATCGATTGACGCCTGTAGTAAAAAAGTGGAAAAGGCAGCATAGCCTGTAAACAATTTAGAAGGCAATGCCAAAAGACATTTTGCTAAATATTCAATCAATTTGAAATGCATGCGACTGCTGCCGAGATGGCCATGGGAATGGCAATGGCAATGGCAATGGCGACTGAGGCCAATACAATAAATCACAAAATATAAAAATACACAAAAAAATGTCTCAATTTCCGGCGTAACAAAATATGCGTCATAACAATAAAAATGCGCCAAGCCCCAACAGAGGAAGAAGTAGAAGTAGAAGAGCAGCTGAAGGCGACTGCTGCTGTTGCCACGTTTTGCTAAATAACGCAAATAAACAAGACAGGCGACAGGCCATAATATATCATGGCCCAAAGGCGCTTGACGACGACAACAACGTCGACAAGAACAAGGACAAGCACAGGACGAGGGCAGAGACGCAGAAGCGATAAAGATAGAGACAGAGACAGAGAGAGAGAGAGAGAGAGAAAGCAAGGGACACGGGGCGCATAATGACTGTCAAGGGGGAAACGGATCCATCGATAGGCTGTCCGTCTGTCCGTCTGTCTGTCTGAGTTAACTGGGAATCAATGACATATCGTTATAACTAATACGTGCCCGCTGGCCCGGCAAAATGCCATAAAAAAGTGAAAATAAAATAAATATACGAATAATAATGATGATAATACTCGAGCATGCTACACGCTGCATGCCACACGAGTGTGTGCCCCATGCCGGATGCTACTACAACACAATAAAAACTGTATCATTGACTCGGACCAATAGACCAATTTATTTAAACACAATGAAACTAGCAGACAGACGGATCTACATGGCAGCTGTGTGAATAACCTTTAAAGCGCATTAAGGCTTTAAAGGAGTTAAATTGCAAATAAATTTTAATACTCGCTAGCGTGAAGTGTCATTAGCAATTTTTGCATATTTCGATATATATTCTGAATTTATAAATATTGCAATCATCGCGAATAAATGAAATTGAATGATTAACCTGCGCTGGATGAAGTGTCATTGAGAGAACCTCACATTAAAGCGCGCATAATAAAACTCAATGTATCCTCGCTTTATCCCTGTTTTTCTGTCATTCAATTGTCCGCTAATTGGCCGGCAAACTAATTTGCTGGCTTAATCTTTTGGCCAGTGTTCCATATGTGTCGCAGGCGTGCAGTAAATGCCCAAAACCAAAGGCAAACAAGTTGAAACAGACAAACAACAGCTGTAAGTTTCCTGTCCGCATAAAGTTTCCTGCCCAGCCAGAAGGACTTTGGCATGCAGAGGGCGAGAATGGGGCTCAGGGTCAAGCACACGCTAAGGCACTAAAAGCTCTTACTTGTCCGGACAGTGGCTCAAAGCCGGATATCCACATAATGCCCCACAGGAGTTGCTATCAACTCTCAACTCCTGGCGCTGCCCAGCACCGTAACTTGAGCTCATAATTTATTTCGATTACGCCGCAGCACGCAATTTGCGCTGAAAATATCCTTTAAGCGCACCGCACGCAGCAACACGCCACACATACACTCACACACACACATACAAAGACTCACACGCAGACACGTGCACTCACAGTCACACTCACACTCACACTCACGGAGTTACGCTCAAATACATATGGCAGCGAGCTTGCAGCGAGATAAGCGTGCTCGCAATTTCCGTTTCCGCTTAGTTACCGTTGTTACTCGCATTTCCGAGGCTGCCAAAATGGCCACTAAGCAACAATTAAATCATCGCCCCACTCAGCAAATAAGATGATAGCAATTCAATGAAAAGACGACTCACAAACAAATTAGATACTTTAATTTGTAAATAAAATTTGGAAATAATCAATTACAAAAATATTTTTTACTTTTTTAGTTTTATATTTACAGATATTTCTATTCCATGAAGTCTAATGATGAAAATAATTCTATTACAAATATATAATATACATATATTTTGTTGATTTCATTTATTGATTAATATTAATGCATAAAATCATACTTTAAGTCCACAATTCCAACAAAGTTATTCAAAATTTATTATTGCAATGATTTTAAATTAATTGTATAATTTGCCATGAAAGCAGAATTTTCCAATTAATAGATTGGAATTCAGATCAAAAATAAATGTAATTCTCAAACAAGACTCGCTCATATTAAAGTAGTTTTAACAAAGCCACAATTGACCTTTAATCCCATAAAAACTAGCGAAGCAAGAAAAACCACAGACCACATTTAACATATGTATAGCAAAGTGTTCTCATGCTCTGAAATGTATTTGAAAACAATCAAATGTTATGTTAGTCCCCACGAAGAACTGAAAATATTTCCCATATTGTGGGTTATGTAACAATTCCGACTACAAAACTAAGCTTGTCGATTGAAGTGAGTGAATGAGTGGGGGCCATTCTTGGAGCATGAGTCATTGAGGCTTCCCGTGAACATTCGTATCAATTTTGATTGAAAAACAAAGAAAGGGCAGCAGCAACCACAACAGCAACAGCAACAAAAACAGAGACCGAAACTGAAACTGAATCATGCCTCAGGTAGAAAGAAACAACAACAACAACGACAACAACGACAACGATAATTTGGAGAAGTCGAACCATATTTTCAGCCTGCTGCCATTAGCTGACTAATGGAGAGCTCAGCTGAGCTGCAGTGGGAACCGTCTTGGGTCTTGGGTCTTGGGGTCTGAGCTCGTGTCTTGGCCAAGTTAAGCGCTTTAACGTTTACAAAACGTTTGCAGTTTGCAGGTTTTTGGTGTGCGCATTTTACGCTTAGAACTTATAAATATTTATGGCACACATAATGCAGCGAGTTAAGGTTGAGTTGAGCTCGGCCAATAATTTTGCAGCGTCTCCTGCATCGCATCTCCCTCCGCTCTTTCCTCGCTGCCTCCTTCTGCTTTTGCTATCAGCGCTCGTAACTCAAGCGTGCAGCTGTGTGTGAGTGTGTGTGTGAGTGTGTGTATTTTGGGTGCAGTGAAGCAAGCATTTTCAGCTGAGGGATTTATGTGCACTGACATGCAACTTAAAAGCAAGGACAACAAACGGTTGCAGATAGCGAAGAAAAGGCGAAAGCCAAAGGAGCTGAAGCAGCTCAAGGAGCAGAAAAAAAAGGAACCACACACACAGAGCTAACTGCGTTACAGGATATTTTCGTATGTGTGAGTGCAGCCGAGCTAAGCCAACCAAGCCAGCAGGCTGCACAACAATTGAGAAAAATATGCGAAGCACAAGGATTAGGCGAACACACAGCAGAATTTATGTGACTTTTGCATGTGGGCCACAGACTCAACGCAACTCCAGCGTGGCTATGCCAACAGACATTAGTACTATTTCCGGCACAGGCCACAAAATATTCAATAATGTATTAAAGATACAGTGTGGGCGGCAGGGTGAGGAGATACAGATACAGCCAGAGATACGGACAACTCAACTGAAGCGTAGCAGCAGGATAAATCTAAATAAGACGTGCTCGAGAATCCAGCATTATTGAGCAGGAGTCCAAGCCCAACTCGAACTCGAAGTGGAAGTCGAAGTCGAAGTTGGAAACAGGCCCGCAGCATTTGTGCAATGAAGTGCAATCGAATCGAATCGAATCGCATCGAATTGAAGCGATATGAATGCACAAGGATGACTATGAGTATGACTATGAGAGCATGTGAATGAGCTGAGGCTTGAACTAAGTCATTGACCAGCTACCTGATTGGGTTTCGTGTTCAGAGTCAGAGAGAATTATTCGTGTCACGCCACGAGCTGTGCTCATCTCTAGTCCGCAGCTCCTTCTGTCAATGTCCAGGCATAAAACAAAACGGAAGCGAGTCTCGCTCTCGGACATCTCTCGCCGTCAGTGGGCGGAAGCGGAAACCAAGCAAACATTTATGGCTTGCCATGGAGCTGATGAAATTATTGAATCCATTGCCGCACACACATTTAAACTGCAACTGCAATGGCAGCCAGCTTAAAGCGGAAAGTCGACAGCCAGCTGAGACCATCAAGAGAGAGAGACGCAGAGACGGTGAGAGAGAGAGGCAACCGGTAAAAATTGATAATCAATCAAACGTAACGCAACGCAGAGACACTTAATCACTGTCTGCAGCTGGGACTTGGCTGGTTGGCTGACTCCGAGTCGGAGCCTGAGACTGGATCGGGATATGGATATGGATAGAGGTTATCCGAGGGGCTTTGCCTCAACTGCAACTGGCCTTAACTTTATCAATTACGCCTTTGTGTGACTGGCCACTGACAGCAGCAGTGATGAATCACAGGAAGTCGGACCGACTATGGACTGTGATGCGATGCGATGTGATGCAATGGGCAGCCATCGAAATTATCACCTGCTCTTGATTCAATTAACGCTTCGATGCTAATTGCTGTGGCTTTCAAACGAATTGAACCTTAACCTTAACCCCTAACCCGTAGCATATTCAATGCCCAAACACGTAACTCGAAACCCCAACCCGAGCCCCAATTTGAGACTGTCAATAACATCACTTCGAGCCCTTTTGACGGCGCACCTAAAGCCCAATTTTGTGATCAGCTTGAAGTATTGCACTTGGCCAAAAGCAGAGTGAGAGCGACAGAGAGAGAGACACAGAGAGTGTGAGCTCTCTTTTGTTGTCTGCTTGACATTTGTCATGGATGTTGTGACTTGTCCGCAAAACCAAAAAAACCACAACACGAATTTGCAACAACTAAAATCAAAGTGGATTGGTTTGTGTGTGTGTGTATCTGTGTTTTGTACTTGCTGATGCACAATTGATTGAACAATGCGAGTCGTGTTCTCTGATTGCATAATTTGTTGTTGTGCAATTAATAAAATGTCCAACTAAATTGAGAACAACCGCAGACCAAAGTCTTGACATTGCTTTTGTGACGTCACCTGCTGCCGACTGTCGACCGCCACATGCCACATGCCCCGCAAATTGCGGCAGCGCGTCGCTCTTGCGGTCGCTGCGGTGTTGCACATAAGAACAAAGCAAGTTCAATCAGAACTCCACGCAACTTAGTTCAATTCAATTTGATTCCATTCCATTCGATTCACAGTTGTTGTCACAGCAACCGCCGCGCTTTGAACGCGGATTCAATTACACAAAGCCAAAAGCTCTGAATTGGGATTGCATAATTTTTGACGGGGGTGTCATAAATCAAAGACAGTGACGTGGAGGCCACAACAAAAGACGGGTGTGAACAAAAAAGCCATTAACAAATGCAGAAGTGTCAACTAATCGATACCCTGTAGAGAAATATTTCTCTATAGGAGTTACTGTCAATGGTTATTTAAATTCAATCTACTATAACATTAATTTATTAAATTCAATTGCAATTAATTTTATTCAGCATTATTCAATATAATTATTGCAGCTCGAGGCAATGACATCATCGTGTTTACGGCTGCCGAAACTTCCTTTGTTCTTCGCCTTGAGCTGCGCATAAAATGCGGGAGTAAATTATGAATTTTCATAGTCGGAGCCAAAGACTAACACCAGAGGCAGACACAAAACACAGCCAGACAGGAGTCAAATAATTAATAGCCATGCCCAAGGAGGAGGCTGAGGTGTTGGCAGAGGCAAAGGGAATGCGAGACTTGAGCAAAAACAACGACAAAACAAACAAAAACACGCAAAACAGATTTGCATGCGCAAAACGCAGAGTTGAATAGATATGAAAATGGGGGGACTGGGACACATGTGGCAGGAGTCGCTGGGGATGGGCGGGGTTCATGAGGCATGAGGCATGAGGCAAGCTCGTCGGTTGCCTTGGACGCCGACAGTAGCTTGTTAGTAGCCATGCCAGGACAGGGCAGACCATGCGAGGCTTGTCTAGACTTTAAGTTGGCTAATAGCCGACGAGGCTGCATCCTCTCTGCTGAAAGCCAGCTCGTTGAAAATTTTGGTTTTAGAATTTTTTAGTTGCATTTGCCTTTTACTTTTTTTTGTTGCCTGCAAATTTGTACTAAACCGAATTTACGCTTTTGTATTACTTATTCGGCTCCATTATTTGTACAGATGAAGTCAAGCGTAGCGCGTTGAGCTGCTCTCAGCCAGGCTCGCCTCTTGCCTCTTGCCTCTTGCCACATGCCACTTGCCTCTTGCCTCTTGGCTCTTACTCTGACCGTGGTCTGCGCTCTGTGCTTGGCTTTCGCTTTTATTTCGGTCTGTCCTTTGGCTTGGCTTTGGCCTTTGTGCGACGTTTTTTATGCCCGACCGACCCTGCACTTGATAATGAAATATAAACGTGGCGATATGTGAGAGAATGAGTATCAGTCTGTCCGTCCACTGTCTGTCCTTCTGATGTCTGTCTGTGGCCAGGCCTCTGTGTGTGCCACGGAAATCCGGCAGCATAAAGCTTAACGCAAAACAAAAACCAAAGAAAATATGCAGAAAAACAGCACAGCAGTAAAAAAAAATAAACAGGAAAAAACGAGTCAAGTCCTTTAGTGGTAGCAGAAACAAGGACTTCATTTGGCGTTCGACGTGCCATCTACAATAATAAGAACTGCGACGAGAAATCATAAATTAATCCGATTTAAGCCGTTGAGTAGCTTATTTTTTTATGCACCTCCATCAACGGACAGTTTTAGTTCATTTGGCTTAATGAGCAGCAGTCGCTTCGAGCTGGCCCTTTTAATAAGCCATGGCATTAAGAAGCAAAAGCTGCAACTAGAAAAACAAATTGTTTGTGCAACAAAAGTAGACATGATTGTACGGATTGAAATGAGGGGAGGACGGGAAATGTGCGTCTGATTTAGGTTGTCAAGGTGTCTTTGTGTCTGAGGCTCAAGTGGTAATGCTCACTTCTTCCCAGCTGCCACTCGAAGCGGCATCATCATGAGCATTCGCATCCTGGCAACGCCAGCTCATTACGAGCCACGACACGCACTTGCAACAGCTGCTGCTGCTGGTGCTGCTGCTGCAACTCAAGGGCTCAAGTGCGCCCCATTCTAAATTCAATTGAGCTTGAAGTGTTCAAAAGGCGCCAAGCCATGCAGCTGACGAATGCAGTCAAGTTCCAAGACTCCAGATGCGGAGATGCAGAGATCCCGAGACAGACAGCTGGAGCTCAGCTCCTGCCACGGCTCAGACACCTTTGCAGCAAAGTGTAAAATAAAATCAGACAGACAGATAGACAGACAGACAGACAGACAGTCGGACACACAAACAAAGGGAAAATCAGTAAAATGGGCAAACGGAAAATTGTTGATTGGAGCTTTGGGATTGCACTTATGTTGAATCGGTTTGCGGCTCAGCTGAATTTTGGGTTTTGTTTTTGTTTTGCCTAGTTGAACCATAAATATTTTCGGTATCACCGCACTAAACATTTTAAAATGTTGTACAATTTATGCTGCGAGATTTCGCCATGAATTACAACAAATTTAATTGCCTTTACAGCACCGGGTATGCACGACTAGTCACCAAATAGAGGAAAATTTATAAGAATATTTCAGGTTCATCAATAATAATATACATTAATTATGTGAATGAAAATGTCTGTAATGCTTATCACAAGCTTCGAAATTGGATTCTTTGTTTTTCGTGCCCCTTCCCTCGAATCGCTTAGTTGGCTAACAGCTAAATTGGCCAAATAAAAGCTACTGACTGCTAATGGCTTTTTCTCTGTGGGATTTTCACTATTGTGGTTATGCATTTTACTGCTGCTGGTTGTTGTTGCTGTTGTTGCTGTTGTTGTCGATTTTTGCATTGTTGTTGCTGCACTTTTTGGCGTAAAGCTTTGTTTGCTGGCAAGTTGATGGCGCCTAATTGACATCAACATGCATCGCATCCATTGTCATTGTTGTGGAGCTCTAATTGGCGATCGAGTTGGGGCAACATTTTATTGCAATTAATTGATTTAAAGTGCAATTAAATGCGCAGCGTCCTGCTAATTTTTGGCCATTACAAATGAATATTTGCCAAATATTCGCAGATATTCACAAAGAATGTCGCACTTGAGCGTTTCTAAATGGAATCCGATTGGCAATAGTCATTTGGCTGTTGCCACAAAAATAGACGAATCAGCCCAATGAACGGCTGTTTAAATACAAATTGCGCATTCGTATTGAAAATACCAACGCCCTCCCTCCAGAGGCCCCTCTCCCTAGTATCTGTCGCCTCCTCTCTTGGCCCATTAATAGCTGAACTCATTTGTAATGCCAAAGTAAACAGAGAATTGTTGTTTTTGCTTTGGGTGGCGTTTGAAAATGTCAACGAAATAAATTCCGTGTGGCATAATAAAATATTTACTCATTGGCAAATGCTGTCACGCTTAAACAATTACCACAGCTTTGTTGTCGCTGCCCCGCCGAGATAAACAGCAATCCAATCGAATGCCCTCCATTCGCCTCAATTTACGTTCCAATTCCTTTATCTTTAACGCCGCCGACTATTTAAAAATTATAAATACCAGTACGCATATTTTATTCACTTCTCTTCAACTCTTATGAGGGCAGCTCTTATCATAGAGTCTGATTCATGTCAAACACGAACAAAACATGCATTCACTCATATAGCTGGAAACAATCTGTCGTCATTGGTCAGTCGCAACATTTCCGATAGTGTGGACAATGATTCATGCATCCAGTTTGGAAGCACGCATGAGTGCCAGTTTGAGTGCTCGCAAATGCATCCACTCGAAACTCAAAAGCTGTGCGATTGGCTCTAAAATACTTGTTGCAAATTCGCTCTTTATTACGTCGAGTAGCTTTGACAGCAGATTCAAGCATGAAGCGATCCCAATTTCTAATAGTTATTTCAGTTAACATTGAGTTATGCTTGACACATCCTTATTTTCAATTCATTTTTATTTTCAATCTGTCTTCATCCAAACGACGTACTGACTCGACCTAATGCTAGAGCGTTGACACATCTGTGGTTTAATAAACTGCAGCCTTATTCAGGCCACAAATGTTTAAAACCATTTCAATTAAATTTGCGCAAAGTACTAAAAACTTATGGCTTTATTTGTGGCCTGTCGTTTTGTAGCTCGACCCAGTTGCATGAGCCATAAACATAATCTAACTCATAATTTATATTTATGTTTCGCAGCTCTTCAAATAAAAACATGAATGAAGTAACGGGGAGTGATCAACCAATAGATTTCCCAAGCTCCTCAAATAGAATAGACAAGCAAGAAGAAGAAAATCACGACAGCTGCGACAATATATCAAATACAATAATTAATCATTTGGCACAATATGTGTGAGCAGCCTCAGCATACCCGTTCCATACGCTTCACATGTGCAGGGTATACAAAGCCATATCTCACACACGTTTTTCATTGCAAACATTAACTGCCCTATACTGAAATAAATAAAAACCGCACTACCATCCGATTTATAAGTGTATATACATATAAATCTGTTTTTATATCAACACAGATATAGCTATAGAATTTATATATATGTATATACAATGTTTGGCATTTATAAAACTACTCAAAAGTTTTCGGATGATTTGCCAAAATTCGGGTGCGTGTCGCCAGAAATGTAAAATTATTAGAAATAATTTATAAATGTTTAACAAATTGTTGGACTCGAAAGAGCAAACACATAAACAATACAATTGCAAATGTATGTGTATGTGTGTGTGTTCGAGCACATAAAATATCCAAAATGGCAGCAAAGGAAATTCGGTGGGTTGGAAAATGGTCAGCAAAGTTTCGTGTACCGTGCGCAAAAACCGCGCGCAAAAAACAAATCGCTAGAAATTTATTTTTAACAGAACACACAGAAAGAGAGAACAACAACAACAACAACGAGAAGTACAACAAATTCGAGTATCAGCATTTAAATGCATAAATAAATTAACTGTTCGTTCAACTAATATTTTTTTGTGCTTTCGTCGCTTATTTGCAAGTTTTTTTGTTTTTCGTTCCACGCGTTTTTCTGGCCAATTTCGACACACAAATTCCATTTGGCAATTGCTTGTTTCAATCAGTTGAAATTAAAGCAAATCTGAGCGTAATGGAATCTGTATGGAACACACAAAACCCATTTGAATCGGTATATATATATGTTATATAGTATATGTTATATGTGAGGACGCCAGGGCGTGGCACTTACCTTTTGCACTAGCAGAGGCTGGGCGAAATCCACGCCGCCCTGCAGGCGGAAGCCCCAGGGTTGGGCATCGAAACGTGACAATTTGATTTGCAGCAATTGTGGTTGGGCCATTTTCCTATTGCACAGAGCCGGAATTTATTGAAATGTTGTTATTATTGTTGTAGTTAAACTGCAAGTAAAAATGGAGAAACATCGAGGTGAATAAGTGAGTGAGTCAGTGTGCAAATATATGTGGGCAAGATGGCGTATACTTGATATCACGTAGCTGACTAATTAATGAATATAAAATCAACAAAAATGCTGTAAGAGCAAACCGCAACTCGGCAACTCCTTTGGACTCTGCCACTGCTAATAAAGACATTATTCAGCCATGTATGCATGTGCACATACAACATGCTAATCCTGGCCAACCAATCCCTAGTCCTAGTCCTAGTCCCACTCGCAGTCTTATTGCTAACTGGGCTGCCTTGATCTCGGTGCCAGCTGCAGCTGCCTGAACATTCTCGCATGCAAAAATCTCCTCTAGTGGCAACATACTTTCGCCTTTTGCCACGCAGGAGCAAGCCAAGCCACAGTGCGAAGTAGTCGACTCTGTTATACCTGATAATTTAGTATGTTGAACGCAGATAGTATAAACTGTTTTTATACGAAGCGAGCATACCCCGCAGCCTTCAGAGTGCTACGGGGATACGCCTAAAACGAGTGAAACTTTGTTAGATATAAAATTTTTTCAGCATTCAGCCAGACACACACACTCATGCCGGGCTGGTGTTACAGTGTGTGCAAAAAGTGCACGCATTGAGAGTGCACATGAAACTGAGGCCAGTCGTATGTAAGTGTGGCTTACATGGGTTTTTTCCTGGTAATAGTCGTCATGGCTGCTTTGTAATTTGTACAGCAAGTGTGTGAGTGTGAGTGTGAGTGTAAGAGTGTGTGTGTGTGAATGCGATTGTGTGTGCGGTGTGTGTCTGTTGATTTAGTTTGCTGCATAACAATTTTGCTGAGTGTTGTGTTTTTTATTAGCAAAGACGTCCAACCAGTCTCTCGCTCCCTCCTTCTCCGTGTGTCTCTCCCTTTGGCTGTCCCTACGAAGCACAACTCGACGTTTGGCTCTGTGCAGCGTGGAGGGAAGACACTCAAAGTGGAAGTAACTACATTAAGCTATTAAAACGACAGCAGCTGCCAGCTACAAAGGACAAGGACACGGCAACGGCAACGGCAACGGCAACGAGTCTACGGCTACTTGCAGGATATGCCAGCCAGCTGGCAGCTTACACATCCCAGAGAGAGAGAAAGCGATATGCAGAGTCACAGTGAGAGAAGTGGAGACTGAGACACATTTTAGCACACACAGCAGTTTAATTAACGTTAAGTGCGGGTGGTAATGGCACCAGCTCGATCCTCAAGTCCACCACATGTGTGTGAAAGGGAAAGACGCAAGGAGAGAGAGAGAGGGAGAGCCTTGACTTGGGCCATAACACGACAGCATTTGCATTTGCATGTAAATACTTTGCTGCGATGCGATGCGATGCGATGTGGTGGGCTGCGAAGTTGGCCCATTAGGCGGCCCAGCAGCGTATGCACATGCACAGAAATAATTTAATTAAAATATTAAACAAAATGTGAAAAGCCAAAAAGAGCCGTGCTAAGTACCTGACACACCGAATAAACGCCGCCACATACGACTGAATGCCAACAGAGTCTATCTGTGATTCGAGTGCGAGTCTGCTCATGAGCTTGTCTCTCAAGTGTGAGTGTGAGTGTGAGTCTGAGTGTTGAGTGTGTGGGCAACTGACTGGATAATGGGTAATGGGTGTAGCGGGAATGGGCATGGGAATGCAGCGGCTAATTACTGACGACATTAGAATTGGGCTTAAATGCTTCTCAGCATTGCACGCCACTCCAACATATGCCCAAGTCTGTGGCAGCTATTTGAGCAGCTTTTTCCTTTGAATATAACGTAAAAGCATTACGGTATTGGTATTTCAATAAATACAGTGAAAATAATTATAAAAAATAATAATCAAAATGAATAGAATTCAACTTTAAATATTGAATTGAAGTCAACATTAAATATTGCATATGCAAATATTATGATTACATTTATTGTTGAAATTGTACTATTAATAGAAATTGAAAGATGCCGATAATTTCACATGTTTAGCCATGAAATGGTTTACAAAAGTATCGATGCCAAATCTGCTTGCAAACAGCTCGTGAGCTCTGGAATAATGGATTGTATAAGACTGGCAAGAGTCGAAAGTATTATCTATATGTGGACGCTTTGCCGCCAACCATAATCCCCTTCAAGTTGTCAAGTTGGCGCCCAACAACAATGCAACCCGTTTGTATCATTAATAAACTTATCCACAATCCGTTGCAGCTTTATGACTAATAACCAAATGCCAGCTTACCATACGGATACACGTATTTTGTTTCCTCATGCGATATAGCCAGACTGCGAGACAGCACGGTCCGACATTTTGCGAAACAAAATAAACAACTAAAGCTCTTGGCCATATATGTATCTAGATACATTTGTATTCTCGCACACTGGCATGTGGCAGTATGACAGCCTGTGGCTGAAACGGCGACAAAACTTATCGCTAATAAGTTTTACACACAATTGGCAAATTAAAATTTATTTATATGCAGTCGATAGCGCAGATAGCAGAGGGACGAAAGGCAGAGGAGGGGGCCAGAGGAGTCAGCCGAGCTGCCATTCGTCACGCTGTGCCTGCTGATTTTGCATGGCGATTATGGTTGGCGTTGTAGTTGGTGTTATTATTGCAGTTGTTGATTTCGGTGCTGGTATTGGTATTTGTGTGGCTATTGGCCAGGAGCGAACGCTCAGGAAAGAGGGTATTAAATAAGCTGCTTTTTACTATGAAGTTTTGAATTGCTTTAATATCAAAACCAACTTCACATAACCCTTTGAATAATGCGAGAAATTCGTCTATTGGTTTTTATTCATTATCGATTGGTGTATGAACTAATATCTCTAGTTCGTGATTAAATAAAATAAAACTTATGTTCACTTTAGTACGACCAATTAAGTGTCTCAAATAACTATCAATTATAAAGTGTTGAATTATATTAATATCGAAAGTAATTTCAGAACTTCTTCTATAGTTTTTAAATAATCTATAGATGGTATCATAATTGAGTAGTGTGAAATCACATGAAAATAAATTAAATACAAATTAAAAACGATATATTAGGAAGCATTATTAGGTAAATTAACTAAATAAAACTGCACTTGTCAATAGCGTATTCGATAATAAATTTGTGCCCGCAGTCCGCTCCTGGTGTTTGAATTGTGAACATGGTTGTGCCCTTCTCTTGCCCCTTGCCGATCTGTTGTCCAACAGCAGTTGCATTTCATTTGATTCAGGGAGAGCAACAAATCAATTTGCATGCGGTAGTTTTGGAGATTTATGGCATTGGCATCTGTGCATATAATTTTTGGGGCGAGGCTTTTGCATGCAAAATACTCATATGCTCGCATAGTGGCGTGTATAAAATAATTTCTTAAATGAAAACGTGAATGGAGTGGAGTGGAGTGAGGGCAGAGAGCAAAGCATTTAAATCAATTGCTTTATCAAATGCGGCTAAACGAAACTAGAAATCGCTCATGAATTGTCATAAAAGTCAGACACAGAGAACAAGCATCAAATTGATTTCTGTCGCACAACACAAAAATACTCGCACACACATTTAATGTCGTTGGTAGTTTGGGTTTTGACCGGCCCCGCAAATGATTCGTCTCTTATTCCGTGTGACCCGCATAAAGCGAATGACCGGAGACTGGACGGAACCGGCTCCTAATCGAGCGGAGCAACAACGACAACAACAACGACAACAACATTAACAAAACCAAGCAAAGAGCAGAAGCCAACGCAATCAACCCGAAAACCTCAGAAACCAAAGCAAAGCCAAAACCAAAACCCAGGCCAACTGAAGCATCCACTGTCCACCGCGGATCGTTGCCTCTTTTAACGCTGATGATGTCATGCGGGTGGCACAACCAACGGGGAGGGGCAGCGAGGGGCACATCAGCGGGGCATCGGCAACTGGATACGGCAATTTGGTTTGGGGATTTCGCACGCTGCTCAAAATCTACCTAAATAATGGAGCTCAATTCGCAATACCCTGCAGCCAGCATGTTTGGGGTATATCCACGATAATCTTTTAATTTCATCAGCTGAGAGCAGCTCGGTAACAAAAAGTATGGTACAGGGTATCTTGAGGTCTTGCTGCAATATTCTTTGACTTTGCTCCGTTGCCTTTTCTTACGGTTTGTTGTACTTCTTTTTTTTTTGATAGTTGGTTTCGGTTCGATTTCGATTTCGATGATTACATTTCAGGCGGTCAGATAACACAGACACTTAGACAGCTCCAGTAAGAGAGAGAGAGAGGGAAAGAGAGAGAGAGAGAGAGGGACAGAACTTGACCTAAGTTCAGTTCAATTCTCATAATAGCAATTTTCATTAGAGCCAAAAGTCGATGCTTCAAACTGCTTGTTGACAATTTAATACGATTTTGCTAATAGCAAAGCAGAAAAATAAAATAATTTAATTAGAGTGAAATGTTATATGAGGTTTGCCCAATTATTTATCTTTTTCCGTTGGCCATTGCACTGCAGTGAAAAAGCAAATGATTCTCGTATTTCTTTGCCTCTAATGAGACACACTAATTGCACGAGGCTTTGAATTATTTATAGCCTTCAACAAAATTCAAAGTTAGACTAACTTTCAGCTGGCACGCCACAACCGAGACATTGGGGGCAACAACAACAGCAACAGCAACAATACTGGGCATCAGTTTGTTTTTGTTTGTGTGTTTTTGTTCGGGGGCTTTTCAACACATTAATAAACTGCATATGCAACAGCTCATTAAAAGCCACTCGAGCCTGTGGCAACACGCAAGGCAGCCCCAGAGAGCTTCCAGAGTGCCGGCAAACCAGATCTCCAGATCTCCAGGCAACTGCAACTGCAACTGCAACTTGCAACGACCATGTCAAGTGGCCAGACCGCATTGAGCAGAACCTTAAGAAGCAGCAGCAGCAGCAGCAAAACTACTTGAGAGTTTATTTAGTATATTTGCTTGCAGCTCCTCTTAATGCTGCCGCTGTTGTTGTTGTTGTTGTTGCTGTGGTGTTGGCTTTTTGGGCCAAACAAAAGTGAAGTTTTATATGTGTGTCTCTCTGACTCTGCGCTGTTGTCTGGCGCGTCATCGCGGCGACATTCACCCACTAACTGCCAAGGGGAAATTAGGGAAAAACGCAGCAACATCCAACGAGGCTGTCAAGCAATAACAAGCCATGCAAATGCCGCAGACACACACACAGACAGGCATGTGTGTGTCTGTGGTTCTCGTGGGGCAGTTGCAAGTTGAATATTGCCCGTTGCCCGTTGCCCGTTGCCAGTTGCTAGAGTTGGCAAGTAGCGAACGCGTTGATTTCGCGTTTATGCAAATTTCACGTACACTTCAAACTGTGCGCTCTGCGGCTGCGTTTTGAGTTTTGCGTTTTTTCACTATTTCTCTTTTTTTGTTGTCGTCTTCTTTTTTACGCGCTTTTGTTGGCATGGTCCAAAGTAAAGTTTGGCTAGAGTGAATCTGAAGTTGTGCCGAGAGTCGAGTGATTTTTAGTTTGTTTTGCTTTTTTGTGCTATTACGATTCCCCCACTGCCGGTTTCTAGCTCCATTTGGCGAGGCATCCGTTGATGCAACGTGACGTGACATGAACGTGACGTCATGTGTGTTGGCGTGCTTGTGGCTCGGGATCTGGCTGAATGGCTCTGGCTCTGGCTCTAGCTCTGAATCTGTTCCTGGCTCCTGCTGCTTGATGGGCAACTGCAACTACTGGGCTGCCTTCGTTGACTGCGCTGTTGCTCTTCAGTCTGTCTAATGCAATGCGCGTGCTAAATGGGCGTAACTCAACGGCTCGACGACTTTTTGCGTTGCGACGCGACGCTTATCAAGCGCTGAAAAAACGCAAAACTTTTTCACTCAACACACACACGCACACACACACACTCGCACACTCGCTTCTGCATCTGTCAGTGCATCAAAACACTTGAGTATTCGAAAAGTTGTCGCTTTTTTTGTTCCCTTTTTTTGCCAGCAGTTTCTAGCGTCGTGTCGAATGCGGCGTATACGTAATGTTTGGCTTTGCATTTTCTGCTCGTTGTTGTTTTGCTCATATTTTGCACACACACACACACAATGAAGCTGACAAAACTGACACTTGCTTTCGCTGTTTGTTGTTTTAGTTGGAGCGTGTGTGTGTGTGTGATTATTTTGCTTCTTGGCGCTCTCAAGTGCTCTGTCAACTGCTGAGCGACGGCAAACACGCCTAAATGCGATGCCAAAAGAATGCAAGTGACATTGAGAATGCGCCAATTTGCAGCACCATGGAACAGCTCACACACACAATCGCAGACTGTCTGTCTGTCTGTCTGTCTGTCTGTTGCATCGAAAGTTTCGCTTGGCTATCTGGCAAGACAGCTGCCCCTGCTCCGTTTTCTGGCTTGTCTCCGTCTCCTCTGCAACTCTCCCACCTTCCCACTGTTCATTGTGCCTGTCTGGGCAATGGCCACGCGCTGTTCGCCTTGACTTGTCGTCACCGTGCTCGACATCGGCTGCATCAGCTGCACAGGTGGGCGTCCAATTCACGGCTCTTTCTCTCGCTCTCTGTGCCACTTTTAGCATGCTTGACTAGCTGCCATTGATAGTCCAGACCGCGTGCTATAAAGCAAAGCCACACTCGGAGTTAGACAAGCGTGTGATAAGTTCATTACCACAATGTAATCCGTGTCTGCCCTTTGAGACTCCACAAATTCCATTTTGCTTTGCCATTTTTAAACACACTTTCACCAACTAATCAGATAATAACTGTGACTGCCACTATTCCAGTTCAGCTAACTAAGAAGCATCTGATAAATAAAACTTCTTTTATTCATCAAAACGCGTTTTTATACATTTTGTTAGAACCAAAAAAGCAATCACAAATTTCCATCAAAAAATATGTAAATTGATATCACACACACAGGGATATTCATAAATTACTTTTTTGGCAGTATTTTGATTGAATATAATTTATGTGGTCATATGAAACGAGATTCTAATTATTCTATCAAATGCAAATCGCATTTTTAGTGGCGCAGTGTGAAAAGTGGAGGCGAAATTCATTAATTTGCAGTACAAATTTAAATTTCAAATCTAAATGCAAATTTACAATAAATATTTAATGCAAAGTTTAAGCGTGAAATCAATTGAAATTTTAAACCAATTTTCCAAAATGATTTAAAAATGCATTAGGAAAATGTTTTGTAAAGGAAGAAACGAAATTGTTTAGTTATTAGATTGAAGAAAATCTCATGTTCTCGATTGCCCGCAACTTTTACATATTTAAAAATGTTTATACACGGTTATTAATATCGTAATACATGAATAAAAACGACAACAATAAATGATCGAAGGACAAACATGCTATATACTATGCACATATATCTTTGATTAACACTTCATTTCAGTTATCGTAATCTTCACTTTCAGTATTCGATATCTATAAAATGAGCGCGGTATTTATGTGATTACGTTTATTATACCCATTCTGGAGATTTATGGGTGCAGGGTATGGCATCAGCAATAACTTTAAATTCTCGATCCCAAAAAAAAAACCGTTACCAAGGGGCATGAAATTGTTTATGAGGTTTTGTTTACTTTTTCGTTCACTTTGTTCAGCAACTGTTTAATTTAATTTATTATTTTTTATTTCATTATTGTTTTCAACTTTTTTGTTGTTTTCATTTGTTTGCAAATCGGTTAGTGCCTACATTCGTGATAAGTTAATGCATTAAAGCACAAAATTTAATCATTCATATGCGAGTCTATATACCATATGGGAGTGTTGTGTGTGTGGGGAAGTGTTGTTTTTATGTGCTGCGATAAATGTCGCATAAATGTTGCACAATATTATTATTTACAATTCAATGAAAACGCTGGCAGCGCAACGAAAGTAATTAAATATAATATAAAACAATCAAAAAACAAATCCCATAAATTAAACTTGATGTCATTGCTTAAACCACACAATTAAATAAAGCCAAAAAAAATATCACTATATGATATATGTATTTGAATATGGTATAAAATCTGTCACTATAATAGTTAATTCCATATTAGTTTTTTGAGCTAATAAAGCGTAATTATCAGCACATTTATTTAATTAGCCGCATAAAAGTATCTGTTTTTTATTCGATTTTGTTTGCACCCTCTCGAAATTTTGCCAACTTTTCCAATGTACATAATGAGAATTTAATGTGCCTGTAAAATTGTTGTGGTTGCGACTTTGTCCACGCTTTATTGGATCTGATTTAATGGTGAGCTACGGTCATTTCTAATTAGACTAAAAGACTATTTGAAATGCTAATGCTATTAACAGAGTGGATAATTTATCTTTTTATTGTCAGAAGTCAAAACAGGCATTGAAAGATGATTGTGCAGTCGGTGATAATCTGGAGCTCAGCTGAATGCATTTTGCCATTTGATTAAACATAGACAAATGCAATTAATTTAAAACTCTTTTTAATTACCTTTTGTGCATAATTTGTGGTTTAATGACAAACAAAATGCGATTAACCGAATGCAATTGCCATCGCATATGCAAATCCAATTCAGCGAGGCTCCAGCTGTAGATAGAGGCTTAAGCCTTGAGCATAATTGGTTGCATTTGCCTCAGCCTCAGCCTCAGTTTGAAAGCCAATGACAACAGACAGCTGCAGATTGAAAGCCACAGATAAATCGAGTGCAATAAATGCCACAGGCTTGAGCGGCAGTTGCATCTGCATCTTAGAGTCGTTCACTCTCCGCTCTGCCACCTAATGTCCGGGCATAATTCTCAATCAAAAATGGACACATTTTTGGGCACCTCTTGATTTATGGCCATGGCCTGCAAGCGCCTAGCACTTGTTGCGGGCCCTAAGGCAACACACACACACACACACACACACACACTCGCAGAGCCAAGAAGAGGCAGGCAGACAATGACAGTGCCTTCGAGTGGGTGTCGTCGAAGTCGTCCTGTTTCTACTTTGGCTCCAGCTCGTTGTCGTTGTCGTTGTCGTTCTCGTTCTGGTTGTCGTTGTCGATGCCCTGACAGTTTACAAAGTGCAGCAATTAAGTTGACAAAGTGCTGGCTTTTACACACGGCGAAACGGCGGCTCTGGCAAATTTGTAATGGCAACAGTGAAAACACTTAAATGAATTTGTTAACCATGCCGCATGCCGCATGCCGCCTGCCGCATTTAGTCACAAACACAGATGCGAGCCAAGTGCGCAAATAACTTGTAGATACTTTTGAATTAATCAACAAAGAAACTTGCTAATAAAATAACAGCAGCTTGGCCAGAACCCCACCTCTGACCCCTTCAGCTTGCCAAGGCTGAAATGGCGAAGCTTGACGAGCACATTTACAATCATTTAATTCAAATGCTCAAGTTCAGATGAACAGATGAAGATGTTCGAATGCGACTGACTGTCAAATCATTTCACTCAACAGTTTACAGGGTATGTCGCAAGTCGAGCAAACTTTCCTGTTGTCCCAACAAACATTTCGTATTGTTAGCGCTGCCAGCGCCTCCAATTTGTCAGCTTGTTTAATGGACGGCGACAAGTGTCAGAAGACGGCAGGTTTCTTCCCCTTTCGCCCCCGCCCTCGTTCTTGTTGCTGCCACTTGTGGCACTGTCTCTGTGTCTGCAGCTGATGCGCTGCGTATTTAGCCAGAGTTCTATATGGTCTGCTTAAAAACGAATCTGTCAGCCAAAAACTATTTCAAGTGTCAAAGGCGGCTGTTGTTTGTGTCGTTCTGGGCACTTTTGTCATTTGTTGATGTTGCTGCTGTTGTTGCATGGTAATCGGAGATGCAGCACTGGAGATGCACTTCGGATTACTCAATGAGCTAGAGAGCTGTTTGCTTCACAATTTATGAATCTGTCAAGTGGCATTATCCAATCGCAATTATTCATATGGAATTTGCAGCTGCTGCTGAAAAACAACGACATCGACAACGCCAACGCAATTTAAACTCTGGTCTCTGGTCGCTGGTCCAAGTTTCTCTCTCACTCGTGCTTGATTTTTTGGCAAGTCGTGTGCAAATTGTAATTTATTTTCGTATCGTTTAGGCCCAGCACTAGCACTCTCTATACATCTGAATATACTTATATATTATATACACTGAATATATGCAGATACATTTTTCATTGAAAAATTCTTGCCCTGGCACATTTCATAGATGTTATGAGAGATATATTCGTCGTCTGTCTGAAATTGTTGCGCCCAATTTCCGCCCTGGCCTTCTGCATTGGACTCCTCCCTCTCTCCCCTTGGCTGTGAAAATAGCGACAAGGGTAAGGGCAAATTGCAGACAGGATTGTAAAGGCAACATCGCCAGTAAGTTTCATTGAGATTTTTCGTTTTCACTTTCATTTCGTCGCCTGTCAGCGCCAAAAAATGTGACAATCAAATTTGATATGTGACTTTGGCATTGACGTCGTCGCGAACAACCGATCGAAATAGATTTTTCGGTAGTAAAAATAAATCGAAATCTTGTACAAATAAATCGCTTCATGCTTGCACCAAGTCAACTTGGCACTTGGGGCGTCTGCGAAGGCCTTGAGAACCACAAAGGTAATAACAATAACAAAAGGCTACAGTCACTGATCACATTTATTTGCTACAAGATAGACAAATAAATAAGCATGAATTGAGAAATCTTGTTCTATTATTGTAAAGAGGATTCTTCATTGATCGGTTGTGGCCTCTGAACAATTTTAATTTCGAATTGCAATAACTTGACGGCTGTCAAGAAGGTCCCATTTCTATCACTTCAACTACCAAATACATTTATCAATTTCACACTCGGTCATATTTATATATATAGAGATTAATACGCAAGTGATGAACTATTCTTAGATAAATATTTATTGAAATATATTAAAGACCTCTCGCTTAATAGGAATCCGTTCAATGCGTATGCTGAGTGGGTGGAACATAAATACTAATGGTCTGCAGGGGAATACTGTGGAATGTCTTTAAATAAAATAAACCGAAAAGGTTGATTAACGCATTTAAACATAAAAATCCACTTTTCCCAAAAATATATGAAAATAGACTTTTCAAGCATTTTTATGGGGAAATAACGAAAATCACGTTTTAATTTACGAGCACATGCTGCATGGAAATGGTTTGCATTGCAAAACTTGGTTCAAATCCACAATAATAAATTGTTATAATTTTTATAACGCTTGTTAATTGCTGAACAGCAATCAGAGCTGCCGTTGGAGTTGGAGCTGGAGTTGGGGTCGAAGCTAGAGCAGAGGCAATGTTTATGCGGGTTTTACCAAGCAGACGAGACTTTGGGCCAGACTGAAGCGGAGACACTTAACCCAATCTTGATGGGTCTTTTGCGGTTGAAACAGAAATTGTTTGCCAGTCACGTCTGTGGTGCAGAGCGCTGAGACGAGAGGAAAGGGGAGGGGAGAGAGTGCTGGCTAAAGCAGTGGGTAAGCAACTTTATCTTTGCACTTCTTCAACGCGGCCAAGATTTGTTTTTTCCGCTTTTATTTTGCACATTTTTTGTGGGCGTTTATTTTGAACGCATTGTGATTGTTATATAATTGCGAGGTGACTGCGACGCTGCTGCTGACAGCGACAGCGACGGCGACGGCGCCTGCGATTGTAAAGTGATTACTTTTAGTCAAATTTACATTGTGTAAGCCCCGCGAGCTGTCCCAGGGCGAAACTGTGTCGCTGGTTAACCCAATTCAATGGCAGTTACGAATGGGAAAGTGAATAACTCAGTGCGGGAGTGAGACGCAGCTCACAGCCGGAACACCCTGTATGCGGGCTGAGCATTATTTTTACGAGCCTGCAACAGTAGCAGCAGCAGCCTCCCGATCACCTCTCTGCGCTGCTCCGCAAAATGCACTAATATGTTATTTAATTATGGACTTGGAGAGTGTTGTTTGCATTGTTAGCGTTGTTTGCCGCTGTTCTGAATGACATACGAGCCCTGAAGACAGTCGTCGTCGAAACAAGCGAAATGAAATATGCACACATCAGCACATTAGCCGTAACGAGGCAGAAACTAAGAGAGAAAGAGGGAGAAACGGATAGAGAGAGAGAGAGAGAGATGGAAAGCAATCTACCATGACAGTTCACGAAGGTTAAATTCTTGCGAAATGATTTTGTTATTCTTTCGCTCTCTGACTCCGCCGCTGTAGTGAATTCATTGCATGTCATGCGACTGCGACTGCGAATGCGAATGCGAATGCGAGTACTCACGACGCATTCAGCTTTGGCATTGCAGAGTAATTAAAATATACGCAAAGCTCCTCGCCAATTTTTTAGAGCATGTTATAAATTTTCCTGCTACTTTTTCTGCTTCTTTATGTTCCGCTGCAATCTTTTTTCCTGCGCTAGTTTCCTTCATTCAACAAAAGTTCCAAGCCATGAAATATTGTCACGCACAAGAGATGCAGATGTGGAAATGCTCCCAGATCTGTAGGTGCGGAAAGATGGCGAAGAAACTCTGCAACATGGCAGTGTGGAGTAGGAGGGGGGAGCGAGGGGAGATTATTCGGTCATTCGTCGCCTGTATAAATACGATTCTAATGAGCACGGCGTGGTGCTTTTCTCTGCGCTCATTAGGCACTCCCCAGCTCTTGCTTGCCCCTCCCCACAACGCATTGCATTGACCCCTCCACAGTCTCAGTCTCAGTTGCAGTCGCACTCTTGGTTGCAGTTGCAGTGACAGACGCTGCTGCTTGGCGCTTAATTTACGACTTGATTTGCAGTAGTTTTATTGCAATCTCAATTGCCGCCCCGCTGACGTCACTTTCAACGTCTTCGGCCAGGGTTCCTAATTAATTGCACCCAGCTGATAAAAATACACGCACGTCGAGCGAGTAAACAAAGCAAACTCATTCACACTCAGTGCTCAGTTGAGCTACAGGGAAACACAATCCCATTGGCCCAGTTGAAATTGCTTCTGGTTCCATCAGTTGTTCATGAACTGACTGAATGACTGAGTGAGTGAAACATAACTAAATGACGCAGCTTATCGACAATTTGCTTCCCTATTGAATCATTGTGGCAACGGGTTAACGATTTGCCTTATCAACTATCGATTTGATTGATAGCCTCGTATAGTGGATGACACGTTAAGGAATTCTAAAAACAAGCAGCCTGTCATATCATATTCTAGGTATATCACAAGTGATTAATGACAGAGAGTTCATTAAACTCCCAGAACTATAAACATTATGCAGTATCAGTTACCTCATTAATGCTTTAAACGCTGCCAATGATGCCAGCGGAGTGAAGATTTCATTAATACTCGTATTGCAAATATAAACACAAGTCGGGGATGTTACATCACAAGCAGGCATCTGCCTGGTGGTCGGTCTGCAGTCGAAAGTCTTTGGTAAATGGCAAATGGATATTAAAAATGGAAATGAAAAATGTATGTATGTATATGGAAGGCGACTATTACGTATGAGTATTGCGGCGGATACAGCGACAATGCGCATTGCGTATACGCGATATGAGCCGTCGCCTCTTGCGGAAAGGGATGGGAAAAGCAGAAGGGGCAAGGGTTGAGCATTGGCTGACTGACTGACTGTTGGCCGAAAATAGATCAAGCAGAAAAGAACTCGAAAGAAAGCCACAGATACGTCAAGTAGCGCCAAAGAAAAGAAATGAAATGAAATGAAAAGACAAGAAAAGCGCAATTGCCATCGTGCAGGCAGCAAATCGAAAATGTGTACAGCACAGTCAAATGTGTATTCAAATAGTCTGACTAACGGACGGATGGACGGACAGACGGACGGACAGCTAAATGGCCGACGAAATAAACGGCGAGCTAAAAAGCCACCGTGTCGAGAGAAAGATACATTTCACGTTGACCTAGAGATACATTAATATCTTTTTGGCGCCTATTTATCTAATATACGACTAAATATTTTTAAATTACAAAATAAATGCCACCGAAATTATGGCCAACACAATAACAACAACAACAACAGCAACAACGAATGCATTTCGGTTGACAGCAACACATTTCGTAAATTGTGAGCGATATGTATCTGCCAGATATTGTATCTAGCTGGCTGCGCAGAGCGCAGAAAATCCAACGCGCACAGAAAGAGATTCAGGCAGACAGACAGACACAGAGCAGATCGAGAGAAATATGAGAAAATTCGGATAGAAATCCGCGCAGCCATTTCGAAGATACTAAAAATAAACTCACCTTGAAAAGTTTCTAAAATTTTTGAATATATTTTATCTTATTTCAGCTGCTGTCCGTCCGCGCGAGGATGTATCTGTATCTGTGCTCTGGCCAAAACTAAATATTTTCTAGCTTGAATCCAGAAAATGTTTGCGACCGTTTCTGTTGTTCTCTTTTTGGTTGTTCGATTTGTTGCTGCTTCTGTTGCTGTTGCAGTTGTTGTTGTTGTTGCTGTTGCTGTTGTTGTTTATAGCCACCGTTTAACGAGTGCCAAAAAAATGAGTTGTTTTTGTTGTTGTTACTTGAACAATTCGAAACTGTTGGTTAACTTTTTGTACACGAGATATTCGTTCGTTTCGTAAGGGATTTTCTCTAGAAATTGGTTGTTGTTGGATTTTCGATATTTCGGTTTAACCTTCAAAAAACGTTGCACAGAAATTCACATAAATTTATTTACATTAACACAAAAGCACAAGTTGGGGCCTAAAAGAGAAAGAGGGAGAATCGACGGCGTGAGTGAAAGAGACAGTGAGCGAGCAGGTGAGTAGTGCGAGGGATAGGGAGGGAAAGAGATAGAGAGCTAAATTTGATTCATTGCGATATTGATTTTATATTGATAATGTCACTTAGTAAATATATATTTTTGTTATTATTGCTGATGATGTCAGTTATCAGTTGCGCATTTTATGAACTAATTCTTTTCCTTTTTATTGTTTACTGTTCGCAGTCTTCACTTGTGAGTAATACAATAAATTCATATATGTAGATACGTATTTAAATATTTGTAAATTTCGATATACTATACACACTTTTATTTGCTGGTTTCGTGATTGGATTTGATTGATTTTATTGCGGCCTGTTCGAGGTGTTTTTTTGGGGGCGACGTTAACTAAGCGACGATTTTCTCTCAACTAAAGCAAAAACCAAAACCGAAACCGAAAATTTGTATGTGAAATGTTTTTTCGAACTAAAAATCTTTTCAAGCAAGTGGCAGCTCAGTCGCTGCCTCAGCCTCAGCCTCAGCCTCGGTCGGCGTCGACGCTGACGCTGACGTTGCTGCCGCTGCCTGCATTTTGGGGCCGCGCGAGAGTCTTATTTTCGCTGTTCTTTTTCATTTTTTTGCCCAACTATATGGCCGCTATATGTAGTGCTCGAATACCCGCAGACGTTGTCAGCTCACCTACCGCCCCGCCCTCGGGCCGCCCCTTTGCGACCCGACCGACACAGAAACCGAACACAGAAAAGCTACAAAAACCGCGCCAACAGACGGCGGCGGCTGCCAATGTCTGTCTCGAGTTGTATTCTTTGTTGTTCTCGTTGTTGTCGATATATTTGTGTTTGTGGTTGTTGTTGCTGCTGTTGCGGTTGTTTGTTATACATTTATTTTGTTATTTTGCTAATTGTTTGTGTTTCATTCTCTGCGCTTTCTAACATTTCTGGCCATCCAAGGCAAGTCCGTTTGATGTTTCCAATAGTGCGAGCATGTTTGCCTATTTAAATATCTATTTCCCGTCTTCTGTTTTCATGTAAAGCTAATTATTGAACTCAAAACTGGGCCAAACGATAAGTCATCTGCATTAAAGGGTATTTTTCGCTGTGTTCTAAGAAAGACAAGTTCATTTAATCAGTGGAGATTAGATTATCTAAAAAACACATGTTTAGTAAATACAGTGTGTTAATCATATGACATCATCCCGTATGGCTCATATCATAAAATTCTTCTGTTGTTGTCTGAGTTCTTTCAGCTCCCTCAAGTAGCTACACGAATCTTTCGATAAATGTTATTAAAACTGAGGCAATCAATCGTCAATGAACAAGACTCGTTGAATAGCCGAATTTCGAATTTATGATGGGTCTCTAGGTCTCAGCAAGGTCGTCGTAAAACTACTCGAACTATCTCTATGTATCGTAAGCAAAGAATTTATTATATTTCAAAGTATTTCAATCAAATATCTGAAATACCAAATGCAATATTCTCGGCCTCTGCACACATAAATTGTTGCCTGGGCAATTTGAAATTTGAATCGATTTGGGAAAAAATGCACATTTAAATATTGTGGCATGAAAATCCCGTGCGATTTCAATAACAACAATAATAACAATAAATAAACAACTATGAAATTTAATAATAAACTCCGTTGGGCATAAAAACAATTTCAACTTTTTAATTAAATCATGTTGCCGACTGCAAAAAAAAACTAACTAAAAATAATAGAGTAAAATCGCCGAGTAATTCAATCAAATAACAAAAACATTCTTCTCCCCACAAGCGAATATTACAGCCGATAAAAACAAGTACCTATCAATGCTCTTACTGATATTCCCTTTATTCTTTGTTTTTTTTTGCCTTTTGTGAAATGGAATTTTATTCTATAATTCGATTGCCTTTTTTTTTTTTTTTTTTGGCAGCAGAACTTGGCCGAAGAAGAAGCCACGAACTGATAATTATATTCGCAAACGCTTCAGATAAGTATGTAATTACAGCGACTTGTTATGCTTTTTTTCACTCTGCGGTTAACGGTCTGCGGGATGATAACAGTTATACGATTTTCAGTGTATTTATCTTTTTTAAGTGCTTTTTTCACTTTTGCTTTTGCACTGCGAATTTTTATGCAGATTTTGTTGTGGTTTTAGTTACGTCAAATTCGATTTTGGAGGCAGCACACAATAATAAATTGATTTGTGTTTTGTATATAGTATTATTATTGTTGCGAGTTTGCGACTCGCTGCGAGTGAGTCAACAAAATGTTGCCGAAAACTGGCCACGGTCAGAGCTGAATCACTCTCGGATGGCGATGGCGATGGCGATGGCTGGAGATTTACTCTTAATGAAGCCGGTTTTATTAAACGCCGATACTGGTCACAAATGTTGGTCAATTACTTTGGCAATTGTAAAAGTAATTACCAGTCCACACACATACACGCAGTCTCTTCAATGGCACACTCACTTTTTATATTGAATTGTTGACTTTCGTTCAAAATGACGCCGAGTTTATTATTAAAGTTCTCTTGAGTGGAGCGAGAAATATTATTGTTGTTATAAAACCCGATACGAAGCGACAAGACAACCGCGCGCGATCGTTGCTTTCAGACGAATGGCAAAGGCGAAGGCGAAGGCGAAAGATCTCGTCGAACGAAGTCACTGCCAGACACACACACACACACACACACACGGACACACGCTCACCCACACAGACACACTCGCTTGCCACTTGCGAGCGTCTCTCGCAAGAGCCGTGCAACACACAAATCAACAGGTAAACGAAAGGTGAAAATACACAAATAACAACAACAACAACAACGACAAGTTGAGTGTCATGAGTGTGCGTGTGAGTCTGTGTGTGTGCTTGTATTGGCGAGCTGATAAGATAAAAACGAAAACACAAACAATGTCAGCTCAAATTCTATGAAGTTATTTCGCCCGCTTTGTTTAGCTTTTCGTGCTATCTATCTATCTATCAACGAGCGATATCTTTATTTTTTGCGCATTTTTTGTAGATACATAAAAATTTCATATTTTACTGGTTGCTGTTGGCCAGACTTTTTGGCAACATTTCTGTTGCTTTTACTTTTGTGTTGTTTTTAACAAATGCTCTGCTAATTTGTTCTCGCAGTTTGTGGTTGTTGTTGTTGTTGTTGTTGTTGCGGCTGCTCCACATAAAGATATAAAAATGTTGCCTGCCGAATCGCGAGATATTGCATGGACATGAGTATATATTCTATATTTAGGTTGCATGCCACAACACACAGCACGCAAAAACTGGTTACTCCAGTTTCCCTGATAATCTGGGTGACGGCTACAACAACAAGAAACACAACAGCATCAACAGCAACAGCAACAGCAACAGCATCGAACAACCAACACAGGCGTATCCGATTCTTGCTGGAACTTGGGCCGATTTTCCTTTTTAGCGCCCCAAAAAACATCCAGAAGAAGCAGCAGCAGCAAACAGCCTCTTTTGCCACAAAACAGCCAAATGCAACCAAAACTGAAAACCCAACAGAAACTGCGCAGTTGCAATAAACCGGTTGCCCCAATCCCTCCGCCCCGCCCTCTTCCCTCTGCCCCACCACAAACCCAATCCCTATCCCTACTACTATCCCTTTCTGCCATTTCGATATTGACCAGCACTTTTGGGCCCAGCGATCAGCTCTCGAAAGTTGCACAGTTGTCCGCTGTCCGTTGCACGTCCCGCACTTCATTCAGAAACCAAAAGTGCTGCTCAGAGATAATCCCAGGCATGCCCAGCTCCACACCCCAGACCCATCGTCTCAGTCTCAGTCTCCGTCCCCCATGTTGTCCGTGTGCATCTCTTGCTAATGGCAGCAACAAAGCGGCTGTAAATCATTTAGCAGCTATTTTGTTTGGCTTAGTGGCAAGCGTGGCCAAAAGGAAAACGCCGCACAAACATCTTAAAAATGTCACGCATGCGTAGTTGTTGGCATGCGCATAATTGTTGGCAAGCTGGCCAACGACCATCATCGACTGCTTTCCAGCTATCGCAGCGACATTTTGTAGTACAAGTTAATAAGCACAATGAAAACGACAAACAGGAAACCATTTACAGGATTATTGCAATAAAGCGATACAAGTGAAACCGAATTTATTTACTCAGCATTATTTCAAACACTATTTATTTACACACCATATTTATTTCAATTCATAACGGAAAGAATAACGTTTTCTGAAACATAGATGGAGCCAACAAGTCTCGGCACAGTGCATTCCAAACTGTAAGTGGAGCTCTGCACCAAACATTAGCAAAGCTACAAACCTCCGAAAGGCCAAGCAAGCAGTCCGACAAGCAGTGCATACATTTTAAAGCAAGCACCTAAAAGTATGCAGTAAAAAGTTACATTACCCTTAAATACTTATTTATCTTCAAGCCGTAAAATATGCAACATTTACCAACAACATAAAATACATCAATAATTTGAATTTCAAATTTTCAACGACACAAAAAAAATTGAAAATGAAAATTTTTGGCTAATCTACTTGCTACTCGATTATGTTCGCCTGGTACTTCAGCAGATCCAAGTGGGCTTTGAGAAGAAATTTCATCGTTAATGTTAACGTATTTTATTCAAATTCAAATTTGAAAAGCCCGCCCTGTTTCTGAAAATTTTAATTTTTGTCTTATCTACTTGCTACTCGATTATGTTCGCCTGGTACTTCAGCAGCTCCAAGTGGGCTTTGAGAAGAAATTTCATCGTTAATGTTAACGTATTTTATTCAAATTCAAATTTGAAAAGCCCGCCCTGTTTCTGAAAATTTTAATTTTTGTCTTATCTACTTGCTACTCGATTATGTTCGCCTGGTACTTCAGCAGCTCCAAGTGGGCTTTGAGAAGAAATTTCATCGTTAATGTTAACGTATTTTATTCAAATTCAAATTTGAAAAGCCCGCCCTGTTTCTGAAAATTTAAATTTTTAGCAAATCTACTTGCTACTCGATTATGTTCGCCTGGTACTTCAGCAGATCGAAGTTGGTTTTGGGAACGAATTTCGTAGGTAATATTAACGTATTTTATCCAATTTCAAATTTAAAAAACCCGCCCATCTTCTGAAAATTAAAAATTTTGGAAAATCTGCTTGCTACTCGATTATGTTCGCCTGGTACTTCAGCAGCTCCAAGTTGGTCTTGGGAAGGAATTTGGTCGTTAATATTAACGTATTTTATTCAAATTCAAATTTGAAAAACCCGCCCATCTTCCAAAAAATTTAAATTTTTTGGCAAATCTGCTTGCTACTCGATTATGTTCGCCTGGTACTTCAGCAGATCCAAGTGGGCTTTGGGAAGGTATGTCATCGTTAATATTAACGTATTCTATTCAAATTCAAATTTGAAAAGCCCGCCCAACTTCTGAAAATTTAAATTTTTAGCAAATCTACTTGCTGCTCGAATATGTTCGCCTGGTAATCCAGCAGATAGACGTTGGTTTTGGGAAGGAATTTCGTCGTTAATATTAAAACGTCCACATGCATTGGGCATAACTACTTTAATCAATAATTTAACAAATAACTTTTGTTCTACTAATCAGATTTTTACAGGGTATATTGAGAGTATTAAGCACAAATGGAATACCAAAGTACACATCATTACGCAAAGATTTTGTGGGCGAAGAGGGCGTGGCATCCAAGTTTTTTCTGTTGGCACTAAACTATAATACCCTTCTACCCTACGGGTAGCGAGTATAAAAATTAGTGTCACCACAATTCTTTAGGCGTTTCTTTAAAGTTTAAAAGACTTATTATTAATCGATTTTAAAGAAAGTAAATTTGGGATTTGAAGCAGTAATCTATTATGCGAAGTTTCTATGGCAAGAATGAAATGGAGTCGGAAAAGTTAAATTAAATGGGAGTTAAGGAAGTTCAATCGATTTAAAATGTAGCTTAAAGATACTTTGTATTTGTGCGACAGACCGGAACGCCAAGTTTGGCTTTCAGACCAGGTTTTTGTTTTGGCAAACTCGAGTCACGTCCACGATTTGCCAATTTGGGCAACTGACAATTTTACCGTAGTTTTCTAGCCTTTTTGTATTCATTTTGGCCAAGAGCTAAAACACTTTGATAGGGGCCGCAATTAAGAGCGTTTAATGTGGTGATCTTGTACGATATACTTGTAGTTAATGGATTAATGCATTTGAAGTAAACACATTATGAATGTAGCTCACGATCACATGGCTGCATCCACAAATGGAGTGCAAATCGGAGCATAATCTGAGACCAGTCGGCCAGCCACATCGGTTGGTGTGAATTCAAAATTGAGTGATTAGTTGTTGGTCAGGTGGAGGAGGAGCAGGCGTCTCTTTGATTTGGGCGGCAACCGGACAGCTAATTTTGGCAAATTGTAATGAAACTCGTTTGCAATTTGATCGTCAATTATTTTACCTTGCCAGTCGCATTTATAGGTTGTTTTTATTGCATTTCAATTGATATTTAGTTGGCCACTAATTAAAAATGCACTCTGAGGCATTTGTTTATGCTCCTTTTTGGCGTGTTTTCGTCTTTGGATTCGGTATATTCGGTATTTGGCAACAGACAGCCGCCGTTGGCGAAGACAAACACGTTCATTAATTAATTTGACAAGTTAATTTATTTGGTCTCGAAAGGTTATTCATGCCTCACATTCCGAGTACAATTTCAAATGAAACCCCCTTTGCCGTGGCCTGGCAACCCTGTGAGTGTTGCTCCTAGCAACCAACGGGTAACACAACGCAGACACAACAACAACAACAACAACAACAACAACTTCAGTTTGGCCAACACACAACGCATATGTCGAGCTTTTTTCTGTCCTCCAGCAGTGCCCAAAATTCACAATAAACTTCATGTACGAGGCGGGCAGCGAGCAGATCAATTGCAACGGGGCAGTCATAGCGCTGCCCTCGCTGGAGGTGGTCAAAACAGGTAATAACTCCAACCACGCACACCACTGCTTAGGCCGTTGTTATTACATTTGCAACTTCAATTAGCGCCCAACATGCCGTCGGATGCGAACATCGATTGGCTGCTCCACATTTATTTCACACGACGCGAATTCGAGCGATGCCGCCGCCTCATCGAACGTGAGTTGAATCGCCATCTGAATGCGGAGTATCTGTACTTTGTCAAGGTGAGTGAAGGACGAGGCCGCGTCTCAAATTGATTGCCCCACTGATTTGCCTGTAATCGAGCCAGGGGTTAATTGACCGCGAAGATGGCAACAACATCGAGGCGCTGCGCAACCTCCAGAAGGCGGTCGAGCTCAACTCAAAGAACATCGAGACGTACAAGGAAATCGGGCGCACTCTGTAAGCCAATTAGTGCCATCGATTTTTTCCCATTAACACTGTCTACTCCCGTCCTACGCCCTTCGCGTAGTTATAATATGGGCCGCTTTGGCCAGGCCTTAAGCGTTTTTCGGGAAGCGGAGCTGCACAGTCCGCGCAAGGATCACGAAATCTATCATTATCTGGGTGAGCTGCTTTATCGTGCGGCTGCCACGCAACCACAGCTGGAAATGGCCCGTCAACAGCAGACCGAGGCCAGGGGCTACTTCGAGCTGGCCGTGCAGACGGGCAAAAAACTGGAGAGCTATGTGCGCCTCGCTGAGCTCTATCGCAAGGACAAGGAGTACCAGCGGGCCATTGACGTGCTCGAGGCGTGCTTGCAGTGAGTTCCGTCTGCCTTAATGTGTTTAATGTCCGCTTCACTCCCCTCAACAATGTCTATCGCTTAGTTTGACACCCGAAAACGTTGAGGTGCTCACCGAAATCAGCGTATTGTATTTGAAAATCAATGAGACCCAAAGAGCCTACGATCGCTTGGCGGAAGTCGTCACCATTGAGCGGAAGTGCACGCCCAAAGGCTTGCTGGCCCTAGGCGCCATTTTGCAGGTAAGTTGACGTTGAAGTCGAAGTCGATTCAATGATACAGATACGGATTCACATTCAACGACTCGACAGTCGCGCAACGATGTGGATGGCGCCTTGGGCAAATACAGCCAAATCGCAGATGCCGAGCCGGAAATTGCCGAGCTCTGGAATAACATTGGGCTCTGCTTCTTCAAAAAGCAAAAGTTTATTGTGGTGAGCATCTGGCAATCAACTTGCATAAATACAATTTGTGTACTCCGCACTAATAATTGCGTTTACGCATCCATACACCCAATTCACAGGCTGTCTCATCGCTCCGCAAATCCATTTGGATATCGCCCCTCAACTACAACGCTTTGTACAACTTGAGTCTTATCTATATTGCCTGTAAGTTGCGATTTAATTCCGCTTTAATCACTAACCAAAACAACAATATTCTGACGAGTGCCGAGTGCACTTATAATTGATAGCTATCAGAATAATATGTATTTTTATTTCTGGACTGTAATTACAACTATTGAAGTGTGCTACAAAGCATTAAGGTGGGAGGACCGGACCGTGTTTGGTTAGGGCCGCTGAGTGCTGGGAGCGGGGATGCCATTAAAGCACTTGTCTGAGCTCAGACAATAAAATATAAATATGCCGGAAAGTGTGCATAATAAAAACGGGAAAACATAGGCTACAAACGGGGGGCTTTTCATAAATTGTGAAAGAAAATAGAAAAATATAAAAATGCGAATAGCGAAGGCAAGTTTTTTTCTTTATATTTTGGGTGAGCCAAGTTCAAGCTATTCAAGGACTGTACATTTTATGGCGCCCAAGGCTCCCGTCCTCTCTGCCCCCGGGGGGTCGCGTGGCACAGGTTTATTGTTTAGGTCTTAACATATATTGTTGTTGTAGCTGCCTTTGTCTTTGTTGTTTCGCCAGCCGTGATGGCTACTTTTTTGCACCCACTGTTTACCGGTATCCCAACTCGCTGTATTTTTTTCTGTTTCGCACTGACCTCCAGCCGAACAATATGCGAGCGCATTTCACACGCTGGCCGCATCAATAAACCTGCGCAAGGACAATGCCGAATGCTACATGCTGCTCGGATGTAAGTGAAATGCAGTAGTCATGTATCAGCCCAGCTCTGCACTGCCCTGCATGCTATACTAAATTAATTTGCCCGTTTTTTTCCATTCAGTATGTTTGCGCAAACTGGACGATGCCGAGAACGCCTTTGTGGCATTCGAGCGTGCCTGCAGCCTCGCCCAGAGCCAGCAGAGCGGCATGCGGCATCCTTTGGTGTTCCTGAATTTCGCACTCTTCTGCTACGAGACGGGTCGTCGGGCGCTGGCATCGGAGCACTATAATCGCTTTATGGTCCACGCTCAGGACCTGTTGCTGCCCACTGAAGTAAGTCGTGTGTTCTGCCATCGGGCCCAATGGCTGCTCGCAGCAGCCGGTGATTAGGCGCATTTGACCACCAAATTCGAGTAACGAGTGGAGCATTTCTGTTGCTTTTTGAATGCAAGATTAAATTCGAAAATGAAAACCTCTTATTATTATTTACACACATGGTTGCCCAAACGGAAGGCATTTCAAATTTCATTCATGTAAATATTAACATTCCATCGGATCAATGATTTTGCATTACAGCCTCAGCCTCATTGGTGTACGGAAAATGTAGAAATTCTGAGAACCATTCCGGGTATAGCTTAGTCAACCCTGCTTGTTTTTTTTTGCCAGTTTAAATTCCAGGCCACCAAACTGAAGTCACTGCTGCGCATCTCGAGCCACAGCCATGGCATAATCTCCGATGAGCAGGAGCCAGCTGAACTGATGCCCGCAACCGGAGAGCTGCAGGAGGAGATGCCGCTGGAGGTGAATGCAGTTGTTAGCCAAAACTGAGAGAGAGAGAGAGACAGAGACAAAAGCGACTAATTGTTATTCACATCGAACATTTATTTGAACGCGTTCTCAAAGTGAATCCAAAAATCAGTTTACAAATTGCGTAAAACATAATTGCAAGCCAATGAAAATCCATTAGCTAATCTTTTTAAACACTATCCAATTACAAATACTTAAGTGTAACACACTACATATTATATATATATGTATATCTGTATGTTGTGTGTTTGTGTTTGTGTATACATGGATTTTTAGACAAAGTTATTATTGGTTATCAAGTTCAAGTATTAAATGGACAAGAGAACAACAGAAGCGCAGGGGCTCGTTGGCTTCTCGTTCTCTTGTCGCAAATTTGCAGTTTAATTTCAAAATGTATGACATAAAAAACTCTATTCAACTCTTAAGTCTTAAGCCTAGTTAATTGTAATAAACGCTGGCGTTCTCTGCATATCTCAGATGATAAATTATTAATAAATAGCTCAGTTAGTATTATTTAAATGTAAATGTGTGTGTATGTTTAAGTTACATTTGAAGGAACAATTAAATTTGTAATGCTAATTTAATTTATAAACCACTGTATATCTCATTTTGAAATCTCAATTTATGTGTCTGCTTTGATACCCTATAAAATGTTAGCTCAACTCGCTTCCCTTCCATAAGAGCACTCATACTTCTAGTATATCCTACCCAGCTCACAGTTTCAGTTCAACTTTTACAAAGTTTTTGGATTAGAAATTCATGTTGAAGCCAAAGGCATCTTTGAGACGCCTTCGCTCTCTCATCACCCATCTCCACAAACCCCATCTCCAAAGCACCTTCTATACATCCATCTACATTCGCGTTTCCGGCCTGCGACGCCGCGGCCTTAACTTCTAGACACAGGTTGTGGTGACCCGTGTCAGCCGAGTCATCTCGCTGCTGCCAAAGTGCCGCTTGAAGAACAGCGATCTGAAGGTGGTGCGGAACTGCTTGGACATCAGGCCGTACAGCACGAAGCCCACGGCCGCATTGATCAGCGCCAGCAGATCCATGAGCTCCCCGAAAGGCGGATAGCAATGGGCGAAGAAACACTTCTCCAGCACGCCGGACAACAATCCCAGCAGACCCTGCGGAAACTCCGTCACCAGAAACAGTATCAGCACAGCCACCAGCAGCAACGTCGTCCGGTCATTACGGCGATCACAACGGGGAGGCCTGAAAATATAATTGGGGATTAGAAAACTCCCTAAACCACTTGAAAGAAGTTGGGCAAAAATATATATAACGACTCACTAAACAAATTACAAATCTACATTATTAAACAACTATTTATGCTACAAGTATTTATGATAATTGTAACAATTTCTATTAATTTAAATTAATTAGTTCTTTATTTGTATTATTATTTTTTGATTGGAAAAAATATGACAATATGAAATGTTCAAACTCTCACCTAAACAAATGGGGAAACTCAAATTGAAAATTTAATTAGCGTAAATAAACAGTGTTGAAGTTAATTTAAAAGTTAAAGACTTTTAAGTTATTCAAATTATATTTCTCTATTCAGCAAAGAGGAAGCTAAAGCGAATTCATTAGAAAAGTTAAAGCCCTAAGACAAGTTAGCAATTTAATCAGAAGAACAAAAGGAATTATTGACTTTCTACCTTGTTAAAATATGGTTCTTTAATAATATTGTCTGGCATGGCGATGGCATATGTTAATTTGAACAACTGTCAACGATGGAACCTACCTTCTGGACTTGTTCTCATTCAGGTTGAGCTGAATAGCGTACTTGGTGGGATTATCGTAGTCCTTGAGCTTGAGGCGACGCCGCGATGCCTCGCACAGAACATGCATGAGCACCAGGCTTATCACTGTCAGGATGAAGCAGGGCAGCAGCTTGATAATCACGGAATGTATCCAAAAGTTGAAGCTGCAAGCAATAGAGTGGAGCAGAGTGAAAGAAGCCTTCCAGGAAGCGACTTGAGAGAGCACTTACCGGAACAGCATGGATTCGGTGTCGAAATACACATGATACATGGCTTCGTGCTCCTTGGTGTCCACCTCGAGGGTCTCGCGCACCTTGAACACAAAGTATGTGGGCAGACAGAGGATGGGCGAGATGATGAAGGGGAAGAGAATGGCCTCTCTGGAATGTGCGAGCAGAAAGTTGGCACAGCTGCCATTGGGATGTCTGTGGATAAGAGATGGAAACAGTTTGCTATAAAATAAAAACAGAACAGAAAAGAAGAGCAGAGCAGAAGAGAGAAGCCACAACATTGCCGCGGTGTTATTCAGAGATAAAGCGCCGGTTAACAAGGTGCAAGGACACGCATCAAAGAAGCACACAAAAAGGCACGGCACTCACCTGATGGCCACGTAGCGCCAAACAGCCAGCGTGACTGTCAAGCCAATCGAAATCGTATGCAAAATCTGTGTGAAATGCATATGAACCAGAATATATACGGCCCACGAATAGCTCAGATCCTTTTCACCTGCAACAGCCAACAGCCAATCAATAGAATCATCAAAAGATGTGATGGAGAGGATGCAGAGAGAACTTTTACCTGGCTTCATGTAAATGTATTGGTAGGTGGTGTAGGGTATGTACTCGAGCATCACAAACATGTCGGCGACCGCCAGCCACTTCAATATGTTGTTAATGGGCGCCTTGGCCATCTCCTTTCTGGTCAATACCATTATATTTAATATATTGGCTATTGTGCCGAATATGCAAATCTGTTGACGGCGTTTCCAAATGAAAGTCAAAATGAAAACACACATATTACAGTCGGGCTACGCTATTTATTTATTTGTTCAACGTCAACAAACGCCAGTCGAGCGAAAAGAACAACTCTCTTCAAATATCAATTGATTCACATTTGGGCAAACATTATTTCCAATTAAATATATTACACTTCGGTTTAATTTAAATTTAAATAAATTATTGCTATTCATATAAAATGAATCCTTTACCGAGTTCTTTATAGCGTAGTTCGACTGTGGCCACAATCATAACAATAAGCGACAGCCCAAAAAATAAGCTGTGCCCTGGCGCCTGCAGAGGCTGAAGACCCAGTCCCTAAAAGCCCAAATCTCATCAGCCCAAGCCCAAGTTGGTCAATGTTTTATTCATACGTTACTCAAACTGCGAACTTGACCACATGATGAATATGAGATTTTTGCTGTTCTACTTTTAGCATATGCTGTCGAAACAGGCACGTTTCTGGTGCTGTCTGAGCAGAGAACTTGAAAGAGTTTTAATGTATGCATAACCACAAAGAACTTGCAAGTAATTAAATATTTCCTCAATACTAAATTCTCGCACAGGGCATTATTAGTAAAAGCCTCTTTCATTCGCTTTCCACATTTAATTTCAGTTTTTCCAGCTGCCGCAAAAAACTTTCTTAATTATGCGCAACTCTTTAAAAGCCTGCCTACTTTACATTTCCAATTTTCCACTTCCTTTTCTTGCTGTATATAATAGGATTTTAGCTATTAGTTAAATTCTAATTTTAAAATGAAACTCGTTGGCAACAAAAATGTTGCATTAATTTAATACTTTAAAGAGGCCTAATTGGTCAAGCCTTTTGCTAAGTCGAAGGTGTTAAATATCTAAAGCAACTCGGTTTGGTCCTGAGCTTATGAATTATGTAAATACATAAATTCATTTAATTTGCTGTTGTTAATGCCTTTTGTTGTTGCTTTTGTCATTTTTGCTTGTGATTTAAAAATGGGCAAATCTCAAAGTTCAAAGGTGTTGGGCTTCGCCCAAAGTCATCGTCAACGGACAAAAGACAATCCTTCTCAAGGGTTTACATTCCTTGACATTCTGACGAGCCGTTCATTTATTTTCAGTCCTTTTTGCCACCACCAGCCGGCTTCGGCCTGACCAGAGTGAAAAATGTCTTGGTTGGTGACAGGACGACATCAGGATAATTAGCCCCATGACTGTCACAGCAGTCAAAACATTTGCTAATGAGTCGCTGGGCAACCCGAGTCCTTTACTTACCAAAAGGGAAACATAGCCATGGATGCCGTTGTAGGCGCCGACCCACTTGTAGATATCGCCTTGGCAATAGCCTCGGCATTCATCCGGTTGCGATTGGTTCTTCTTCTGGTATTCAAAGAGCAGCTGCACAAAGTCCTGTATATCGCTGCTCGTGATCTCCAGGTCCTTGAGCAGCGTCTCATTGAGTTTCACTTGCGATTGTGTCATGACCAAGTCCTGCATCATTTAAGGCTTGGGGCAACTTCAACTTCAAATGATTCCAGTAATTTAAATCATGTTCACTGCAAGAAACAAGCATTGGAATGGAAAATTAGTTGGCATACTGACAATCTGCTCTTTGTTCATCACAATGAGCTCAGCACTTTAACTACTTTTGTATCTTGTCTATAAGTGTATCTTACAGTTTTGCATTTGCTATGTATCCCAATGGAATCCAAAGGATTGCAATTGGCATTTGAAATGTTATACTATATAATGCAGTTGGCATTTGCATCTCCAGCAAGAGAATATTGCAAAATTGACTTTAAAGCAGATGCTCTTGAGCAATAAACAGTCTAATCATGTTCAACTTCAGGTTTCGGGCATTTTCAAATGCCAAACTATATTGAAACCAACTTGGCAACTTGGCAAACTGGCCAACATAATTTTACGATAATTGATGGAAACTGTAATGTGGTAAATTAAAGCAAAGTGCAGTATACGACTAGCAAATATCCTCTACTTCTACATATATTTTCTGACACTTATACTCTAATAGATAAATCAGCTTTGCACTGGGATAATTTCTGGTATGTGTAACAATTTCGTATTCAATTTAATGACGAACCAATCAAACCCTTTGCGAGGGTATTTTAACGAGAGCACACCTGTTGCCGTGGATAGTAACTGGGCGTAGTTGTTAATTGGCCAACAAGATAGAGATACAACAATCTTCTCAGTACACACACACACATGCAAGTTTAGTGTAGTTTTTGCATTGCTTTCGTTGATAAATATGTGTGTGCACACTTGTAAGACACATAAATCAGTCAAGTTTGTGAGTTGGCAAATCAAAGTCTCGCCCCAATGTCCACATGTCATCGAAGGTGTTGTGTTTGGCTAATGGGTCCAGAGGGGCCAGCAAAACAAATCCTGTTCGACATTTCGCAATTGCAATTCAAATTTTCCAGCAACTGTTTCACTCCACATAACTGTCTGTCTGTCCGTCTGTCTGTCTGTCCGTCCGCTGAACTGACGGCAATTGCAACAGAACTGGGCACACGTAAATTGTGTCGGCGGCAGTTGTCAATTATTTGATTTTGATGGATATGCCAGAGACTCGCAACGCTGCATTTGAACACACAAATCATATATTTTACTGCTCAGCCAAAAAGTTATTATTTATTCAATAATATTCACATGGATTTGGGCTGCAATTTTGATTGCCAATCCGCGCATATAACAAATAACCATCAATCAGAATACGGCCAACAAAATTCATTTCAATTATTTCAGGTGACTGTGGCATTAAAGCCGCAACACATTAAAACAAACGAACAGCTGCGTTTAAACGAATGAAAAGTACATTTCTGTTTATTTTGTAAGACTTGTCAGCAATTCCCATGACAGCATATTTAATTGCAGATTACAAGTGAACTCCCAGCATGATATCCGATTTGGTCTATTTACAAATTTATTCCAATTCTGCTTAATCAAGTAAATCCCTCTATGTCTAGTGGCATTCAGCCTATTCGGCTATTGACACTCTTTAACCCAAAGTTGTACATCCGCTGCGGCCATCGATTTCCCTTTTTGCTGTGCAAATAGATTTATGTGAACAAGTTAGCAACAAAAAACAATAATTTATTCAATTTTTCTTGTATTCTGTTGTGTTTCGCAAAGTGCTAAGTTTTTTTCCCCATTGTGTACTCTACACAGAAAATTCAAGGATCTATTGACTTTGCTCAATTGTTTGAACAACAACTAAACAAACAGATTGTTAACTATTTAAATATATGTTTATGCAATTTAATTATTTTACTAATTTCTTATTATTGTTGCGATTAAGTTAATTGCAATGCAGTGCAATTTTAATTAGTATTAACTTCATAACACACATTAATTTCGTAATTTGATTGGGTTTATTGGGTTCATTAGCGACAAGGTGAGAATCTATTATTTATATTAAATTATTTTTGTAGATTCAAATCAGTGTCTAAATGTATTTACTTAATACACTCTATGCGTATACTTAATGTAATCCGTAAATAAATACAGAAGTTAACCAGAATATTATATCGAAAAAAATCGATCGCTTAAAGCTGTTTGCTTAAATTTCGAATGTGCTTTAATATGTTTCAAGATGTTAGAGCATCTTCTCGTCGCATTCGCACGTTCATGCTGGTTTTTGTGTCTTTGGGCCACTCCGTCGGGAAATGGAAAAACAGCTGGCGTTACACATAACGAAAATGCCGCAAAGAGCGACACACAGACACAGAATACAAGCGAAAACATGCGAAACGCCGACAACTGACAACTTGAGATAAACGCCATACGGATTTTTTTCCTCAGCCATTAGCAGCTATACTGTTAATTAATGTTCCGTTACACACAGACACATAAGCGCGTAGTAGGATATACATACATATACATATATAATGTCTGCTGTATGTGTGTGACTGCTTTTTATTACGGCACTTCACGCTGAGGCATAACCATAACCAGAGTATGAGTCCCCAGCGCGCGCTTGGCAATTGGATGTGCGAGATACTTTTGTATCTGTAGGATGCGCTCGCTATCCTAGCGCTCCCACTGCGACAATTGCCTTAACGATCCGGCCGCGCACTTGCTGCACATTAAAATGTAATTACAGTCAAATGTTTTTAATACGCCAACTAAAACTTAAGAGTAACAGCATAATAAGACAATAAAGTATCACTTACGACCAAGCAACAATTGCCCCAAAAGCCAATTTTAGCTTTAAGTTTGCAGCAGTCGGCAACAAGTACAGACAGTTATTGCTGTTTGTTTGGGAGAATGGAACGGGGCTTTGGGGATTCGAAACATTACAAATAGCTAAAAATTAAATGAATATTGAATTTATTGGGTACATTTATCAACTGGCCTAACAAATCGCTTGCCTCTTGGTCTGTCATAACGAAAAATACGCAAAACAAATTTCCATTATTCAAATGTCTTGCAAATATTTATCTTTAATCAAATTTCGAGCTTCGTTGGAACAGACAAATTTCCATCAACTTTAGTTACTGGCAAACAAGTTTCAAGTGTTTGAGATAGGTTTATTTGAAATTAAATATTTCTCATAAAATGTAATACTTTCATTTCGTTTTATCGTCTGTTGGAACAGAATTAGTGCTCAAAATAAATGCATCGTTTCACAAATGAAATTTGCAAAACAATATTAAATGAAATATTTCTCAAAAAATGTTTTACTTTCATTTACGGTTTTCATCTGTTAGAACAGAATTAGTATTTAAAATGAATGCATCGTTTTGCAGTTGATATTTTCAAACAAATATTAAATGAAATATTTCTCATAAAATGTTACACTTTCATTTAGATTCCAGCAGAATATGTATTCAAAATTAATGCTTCGTTTCGCAGATGAAATTTGCAAAAAAAGTAATAAATGAAATATTTGCCATAAAATGTAATATTTGATTTCTGTTTTATCATCTGCAAAGCAAAATCAGTGTTTAAAATGAATGCATCGTTTGACAGATGAAATTTGCAAATGATTAAAAAATTAAATGAAATATTTCTTATTAAACCTAATATTTGCTTTTAGTTTTTTATCTGTTAGACGACAAAAACTATACAAAATTGACGCATCGTTTCGCAGATGTCATGCAAATGAATAATTAATTAAATATTGTTTATAAAAGGTTGTACTTTTGTTGAGTGTTATCATCTGCTAGAGCATAAAGGCTGTACGAAATTAATGAAGCATTTCGCAGAAGAAATTACAATTTAACATTGTTTAATTACCAACTACATAATCCATATCCATTGCAATTAATTAATACAAATTTATGAGCTGCGGCCTCAGCTGACACTCCGCATGAGTGACTTGTGCTCTGCCCCAAACACTTTTCCAAATCAAAAATATAATTCTATTTATGCGTTGCAACGCAACAACAACACACACACACACACACACACACACAAATACACACATGTACACACGCACTTGGGGCAACCAAAGCTGCAACTTGTTTGCTACAATTCGGACTTGATGTGGGCATACTTACAGCCAATGTGCGCGTTGCTTGCTACAGATTTGATTTTTTCTTTTTCTTTTTTACTGCCTAAATAGTTTTTGCCTAATGTGTGCGTTTGACTTCGTTTTGAGTGAGTTTCTAGTAGTTTACGCACAAGATAAAAATCGTATAAATAAACCGATTCTGACTTCAAAAATCGTTAGTTCAATTTTCGACACAGTGCTGTGCAGTGTATCAACTTCCAAAACCTCAAATTTTTAAATCAAATTCAACCACTATGAAATTCACAGTAAGTCAAAGTTTAGCTTAATGTTAGTTTAATGGTTTGACAAAAGTTGAAGTACCAAGTTTAAGTACAATAATAAAAGTAACAAAAGTTAGAGATAAACTCAAATTTCTCAAAAGAATATATATTTAACTAATTACATCTTAATTTAACTTTGGCGAACATGAAAAACTGTGAAATCAGAATACAAAGTGACAATTTCAAAATGCATTAAAATATTTCGAGTTTCTAATTACAAGAGAAACCTAATTGCCAACATAAACAATTATTTAGAAGCGATAACTTTCAGTCTATGTAAAACATATTTACCAGGTATTCTTGTTAACTTCTTAAAATATGCCAGACATATTACAAAATACGTATTCAATTTCAGTTTTCAAATGAATAAAGTACAAATGAGTTGTTTTTTGTTTCTGGAAAATCATTCCTAAACGAACTTTGTAGAACCTTTCTCAATTTGAAGAGCTTCATATTAAAATTCCTTGCAAACGAACAGCAAATTTTAAGCAAGATTAATGACAGCTGGTCGGCAAAATATTAAGGGTCAAGAGAAATGAGCTTGTCTCTTTTAGGGGGTCGTCAACAGAACAGTTCTATTTTTACACAACAATTTTTGCATTTTTTCTTTCATGTTCGATTATCTATTTGCTGTCAATGACAATGGTAATGGAAAAATTCTTGGCCAATGCGAATGCGTCTTGTTGCAGTTAATTCTACTTATTGCTGGCGCTGCCTGCGTCCTGGCCGCACCCCTTGCCGAGGAGCCACAACAGCAGGCCGAGTCATCGGTCAAGAGCAAGCGGGGCCTGTCCCTGGGCCTGGGCTATCACGCCCCATTGATAACCCACTCGCATTACGTGGCCGCTCCAACTGTCGTTCACCACGCACCAATAATTTCGCATGCACCGCTCATCGCACACGCTCCGCTGATTGCGCATCATCCGGTGTCCTCGCTGTCCTACCATCTGCCCACCTATCATTCGATCCATCACTTCTAAATTGAAGCGATGGCAGCGTCACCTGGATTCTGGATCTAATGGAACGTCTGAAGCAGTCAACAACAGCGAACAGCAGTCGCTTGCCTCCCTCTCTTTAAGCCAATGCAACTGATTGTGTTTATCAACATTTTCCACTGACCCCATTCCCAATTCATTCATCCGGCCATTCAGCAGCAGCATGTTAAGTTTATATTTTGCTTTTCACAAATAAACATGTACAACAAGTTTTCTTTCTGTCTGCATTTAAACAAACTCAAACTCGAAAGTTAAGTTGCAGTTGCAACCACTGGCGTTGCTTGCCCCAGTGCTTTTGCAGCTTCCGCTTCCTTTGTGGTTGCCACAAATTTACCCTGCTGCAATGTCACAGCTTGGAGCACATAATCCCAGCTGTTAAACGCTTAGTGGCCCTTGGAGATGCACAATGCTGGGGTACGAAGTGCCCATTAAGTGAACATTGTGATTACGCACATTATACAACAAAATTATTGTTATTATAATTCTGGCATGCGAGTTGCCGTTGCAGTTGATAACGGCACTTATGTGCATTTGGCTGCAACTTTTATGCAGTTGCCACATCAAATCAAAGTTTAATGCGCCAATTTCTGCCGCATTGTCTTAAATTTTACAACATTTTCAAACACAAATCGTGCTGCGTCTTCAGTTTCAAGTTCGTCCTTAAAGCGCTTGCTCTGCACCCTTTGTCATTCTGTGGCCAATTGTCCCCACAGAAATTCCAACTCAACGTCACACACACTCTCCCACGCCTGTCTGAATAACAAAATTAAATTCCTAGCTGAGGTTTGCCAGCCAAAAGCACAATGGGAATACCAAAACCAAGAACGCTTCAATTGAACCAACTGTGAAATACCCTAAGCTCGGTTCAGTAAATTATTTGATTTTATTATCTCATTTGATGCGCGGATACGTTTCAGTCCAAGATACTCGCATATTGCTTGGGGTCAAAGCAACTTCACTTCCTGAAAGGAAATTCGTACCTTCAAATGGCCACAGGGTATAGAAAAAAACAACAGACATTTCGACATAGTTTCCAGGAATTTTTACGGTTCGTTTGAATTGTACAAGCTGTGTGTGTACATGTATAAGCTTAAATTAATTAGTACGGTGTGAATGTAACTCGTTTGAGAATTAGTCGGAGAAGCTGTCGCTCCAGTAGGTTGTTGTCAGGGGTGCCACCGACTTGAACAGATCTCGCCCCTGGCTGGGATGGCTCTCCATGCGCCTGACTTTCGTCTCCGAGTGACGTATACAACTGGTGCTCTGATGGCGCTGCAAACGCTGCTGGGTGAGGAAGGTGCGCTGACAGCGTTTGCACTCGTAGATGACACCGTGCTCATCGTGACTGAGGCCCATGTGGCGCTTTAGTTCGGCCCGCAGTCTGAATACCTGAGCGCACAGCTCGCAGCGGAACTGCGCACGCTCCGATTCGTGCCGCTCCATGTGCGTCTTGTAGGCGCCCCGCACCTTGAACTGCTTGTTGCATATCTGACAGAGGTATTCGTGGCGCGAGTCGTGCGTCTTGCGATGCATCACATACGATTGCTTGCGTGGAAAGCTCTGATCGCACTGGTCGCACTCAAACGGTCCCTGCGCAGGGAGGGCGGGTTGTGACATCAGACTCTTCTTTTTGTGCGGATAATCCTCTTCGGAGCCAGCCGATCGTTTCTTCTTGCGACCGCGTCGTCGGCCCGGCTTGCGTTTCTCACTAATGTCCGAGTCGGCGGACTCGCTGTCGGGACTTGTGGAGCCCGCCACATCGGATACCTTGAACTCGGCATCATCGTTCAGTTCCTCCTCATCCTCGTCGCTGGCCGAGTCGGAGACGGGAGCGTCGATGACAACATAACCGCGTGGTCGTCGAATTTTATTTTTACTGCGCGACAGACGCTTGCGCAAATCCTTCTCCGTAGTCTCCAGCTGCTTCCTGAGTTGTATGGCAATCGTAAGACTCTGCTGGCAATTGTTGCAAATGAATTGCGGCATAAAGTCCTTGGGTGCTATAGATACGCTGGGACAAATTAGGAGCAACATGTCAGCTGGCGTAGTGGCATCGCTGGTCTTCGTAAAGAGGCTGTTCAAGTTGTCCTTGCTGGTGCACACACGACACTGGTTCTCATCCACCGGCTCCTCCTGCTTTTGGGCTCCCGAGCGTTCACTGACATTCGCCTTGTCTGTCGACTCTCCGGCTGTCTTAAGTTGTTCCTGGGCATCGTCACCAGTTATGAGTTCACCCTCATCATCGTCATCCTCCTCTTCGATATCTTCTTCGTCTCCCTCGTCCCCCTCGTCGTCCTCCACTGCCTCCTCTGCGTCCTCCTCCACTGATTCAGCTGTTGTCGCCACATTATTAGAACTCTCTCCTTCGACTGCCGGCTCAGCGACGGTTGCGGCTTCGGCTGGTTTTTCAGCTTCTTCATTATTTGTATTATTTTCTGCTGCTGCTGATGGTGCTGCCTCATCTTCCGCTGCGGTTGACTCTCTTTCATCCCCGTCCCCGTCCCCCTCATCATCAGGCATCACATCTTCCAGGTATTCAGCTTCGCCCATTTCCTCCTCATCCTCCTCCCCCTCCTCCACAGCGTCAGCAACAGCTTCCACACCCTGTATGGCATTAGGTACAGAGTTACCCTGCAAAATGTTAAGTATGTATGTTCATGTTTATGTTTGTGTGACTTGTCTAACATCGTCTTGCTTTCGCACCTCATTCATGTAAACATTATCGCCAGCAACTGAAGCTCTTGCTGCTGCTTCTTCTTCGTTCGCCCACACATTCATTGGAGCAACCGCATCCGCCACCGTCGTCGGGGCTCCTGTGGTAGAACCATCTTCAGCATTATTTGCCACTCCATTTGTTGCAGCCACAGGCCTTATTTCTTCTTCCATTTTATTGTTTTGTTTTGTGATTTTTGGCGCCTCAAGAGTTACGCCGGCCTTTTCGGTCCACAGAGTAAATTTAATAACTTCTGCTCTCAAACACTGAAAACTGTTCACTCTTTATTTGTGTATGCACTTTTCTATGTAATGCACAATATTAAATCATTAAAACTGCCGCTAATTGCAATTTTTCACAACTTTTTTGTCAAACATCCGAATATTTGTTCATTTTTACACAACAACGCCATATTGTATGAGTACATACACGCTGAGCTCAGCTGTTCGAGTATCGATACTGCTGCGCATGTCTACATAATATCGATATCGACATCGATAACAACGACGGTCTGCAAATGTGCGCGCCAAGTGTCCCATTTGAAATTAAATAAAATTTTACAAAGTGGAATAGATTAAAATAGTGAAATTATTAATATCGACCTTTTTCTTAATTCGACCCTAATGTTATTTAATTACTTCATTATGAAGGCACAAAATTAATAAAAAGGCATAAAATTAATAAATAGGCAGAAAATTAAACTTAATATATTCTAAGTTTAATTTTTTGCCTTTTCTGATTAATCGCTAGCCTTCGAAATTGAAAGAAACAACAATTACTTTGTGCTGACCACTTTAATAAATAAGCTTGTAAAAGCACTTAGTGTGAATTGTCGGCATTCAAAAATAAAAAGCCTTCTCTAATTGTCTATAAAGTTTTGATTAAAATCGAAATCCCCTGCAAATTTATTTGTCCATATAATAGAAAAAATTGGCGTCCACAAAGTGGGCTCATTCATCGTCTGGCGCAGAAACCAAAAATAAATGCCCAACACAACCTCCTCGACGTGGCCGAGATATTTATTTCAATTATGTGAAATCAACGCCCAAAGTGCTGCAAAGAAAAATGTTGGTCTTGTGTTCTGAAATAATGTTAAAGTTGGCACATCAACATTCAGGACCCATTCAGGGGCAATTTGTGTTAACAGGTCCCCATCACAGTTCTCTGAATACATTTATTTGTAAATTTTTTTTCGTCTCTGCTGTTTTTTTCGTTTGCTTCTTTCCTTTTGTGATTTACGTCAACAATTATAACGGCAAAACGTGCATAGCGCCTACTTGACATTAGCATCGTCAACATTTAGAGAGTGGGTTGCCCTATTTGACGCAGAATCTGAGATTTCTGGAAAGGACGTAGGGTGGGCTCGTTTATGACGATAGCTAGCAACGACTGTGAAAGACCGTATAAGTAACAAGATAAATATAGCGTAACGTTTCCTCTGGCAGTGATAAAAAAGCGCGACCATGTCAACTGACAAGCGCATTCCCCACAGGCACATGCCCAAGCACATGTTCAGGCAGTCATCGGCGTCACAACATGATTAATTATGCATGAGTTGAAGGCATCGTGTAACCATCCAGCCGACCAAGCATCCACAAGACAAACACCGCCATATGCTGGCAGTCTTCAAGGCTTACGCGCCAGTTGCTCCTAGCAAAACTGTTTCATAACGACGAACGTGGTGCTGTGCACTTCTCTCTCCTCGTTCAAGGTGTATCGAGAAAGGACGCTTGGCAACGTAATAGTTTTTCCATACCCAACAACCTATTACACAAATTGTTGTTTAAGTTTACGATTTCAAAAAAATATACAGAGAGGAAAATTGTTCAAAAATCTGGAAAAAATCATAATGAAAAACAACTTCTGAGAACATATATTAAAAAAAATCAGTTCTAAATAGTTTTCTCAACCGGAATTAAGAAATCCAAAATAACAAATGTGAAGCTAGAACACAATTTTATTTATTATTTAAACAATCGGTTTCGCATGAAATTTGTTCCATTTTTATTTATTCACTGCCTTTATTAATAAACATTTTTAAACAAATTAAATTATATTTTCTTTTTATTAAACCTTTTTTGCCGATTCGCATTCCGTTGGAATCTTGAACCCCAATGGACTGCAAGATAGATGATAGCTCTATTCACTTATCAACAAACCAAGAACAATACAAGATTTTCTCTGCCTAGATTAAAAATTCGTATTTCAAGACAAAAATTTTACTTCCTTTTGAACACTGAAATTTCTCTCAGCGTATGCACTATTTGCAGTACGAGTATATTCCACTTCCACACTTCCTCTGGCGTTTGCAGGTAATAATAGGTTTCCGAGAATTTTCATAAACATGCAAATAATTGTATTCGATTGGATATTATTTTGGCTTTGATATGCGATACTGTACTAAAGCATACATATGTAAGTATGTGTAAGTTCATACATATGTACCATTGTTATTGTTGGAAACAAACAAACTACTTACAAATTACGCCAACTCACTGTGATTTGTAATGTGAACAAGGAAAAATAAATTTTCAACTTCAGTGAATTGATTGAAATGAGTACTGGAATTAACAATTACATGATGACAGCTATGTTTATGAGTATTGCAAAGTGCATTTCACACGTGGAAAAATTATGATTAAAACTTTACTTTTCAAGGTATCTATCGCGTGTTTGAAATTCATAATTTGTATATTCTAATTTATAAATACGACTTTGATAACCATAGCGTTGCGCCAGCATTGTACAAGTACTCAAGTGCAATGTGTCATTTAGGTGCATAAACATAAGTACTGAAATAAAATGTTAAATGTTTTCTCACAATTTAAAAAGAAGATTATGTTCATTTCATGTTTGCATTAAATTAACATCGCATTACGCATTCAAGATGGGTACACGATGCATAAGAAGCAATAATGCTTGCGAATTATCCATAATACAAAAAATAAACCCAAATTCACATTCACATCCCAAAGGTATGGTCCGTTGCTCCTTTTCGTGGTCGTAAAGCGATATCTTGATCAATGTAAAATGTCTGGAAGTGACACGACTCTGATGCTGTCTTGCATGTTATTAAAGTCAAATTTCTTGGCCAAGTAAATGGCATGAAATACGTGTGCACGCAATACCTTTTCATCGTCAAATGAAAAATGCTGTTCGCAAGCAAAAGATTTTTTATGGAGGCGGATGAAAACATTTGCATAACAGTGTTTGACACATCGAAACAGTATGTCATTCAATATAGCGAGCAACCAGTGAAAACACTCGCATATTGAATAACATGATACATTAAATTTGCATATTTCACATTTCAAAGTATATTCAATTGCCCAAAACTAGTGGTTAAATTGGTGTGAGATGTTCCATTATGATTCGCCGGATTTGAAAACGACGCAAAGTATGCAACATTTGTTGTTCTGTTCCACTTATGGCAACTTGCTATTCATGGAACTAGTCATTAGTGTAGTGTAATTATACCCCACTTGAAAATCCACACCTTCTATGCATCCATCAGATCATTTCTCTGCCACACGTATTCATTCGTTCACATTTTATTCACTCAAGCGCAAAGGTGATACAACAATATATTATTCACAGAAATGCACAGCAATCAAGTGGGAGTATTTCAGTCGTAGGTGTTTTGCTGAACAGATACCCTGAACCCAATCATGCAACTTGCCAACTGACATTCAGGCCACAACCGAAGCCCCTAACGGCAATATATATTAATTAATATGTACATATATATTTACAACTTTATAATACCCCTTAGCTAATTGGTGAGGGTGTAACCATCATGCCATGAATTATTAATGAGCAACTTGCCCAATTACTATAATAAGTTAATAATGTAATTACGCATACTTAACTGATCATTTATGATTAATCTGACATATTGCAATATTAAATTTAATATTACATATTTAAGTATGAGGAAGTATGATCACAGTGTTGTCCATATTTAAGTAGGGTGGAGACAAAATTCGAGCACCACATGTGCTGCTTAGACTCTGGATAATACTAATTAATGTCACATCAATCATGCGAAGAGCTGTCGCAGGCTCCCTTTTAAAGGATGTAAATACGCTGAGCTTTGTTTTCATTTTAGAAATTACTCGACTTCACACATAATCCTTTCGCGGTACTCTAATTTTGCATAGTCGCAGCATGGTCCCTGTGCTCTGGATAAAGGGATATATCAACATAAACATATACACATATGCGGTGCGTATGCTTATAATATAAAAACAGCAGCGACATCAGCAAGCAATTTTTTATAAGCGTATAATATGAAAGCGCCCAGGGGTAATATGTTTATGTGCCGTCCCTATTGTGGTTGCCCTCTGTTTTGTAGCTGTTATTGTTATTGTTGCTGTTCTAGGGACTTTTTCTCTCTTTCTCCCAATATGTGTTTGTGCTCTTTCTGTTTTTTATAATACCCCAAGCGGAAATATTTTGTACGTTGACTAAATTTGCACCCAACACAAATTATCTTAACAACACGAGGGCTGCTCACAACTTGCTAGAACAGAGTAATTCAAATTGAAAATAAATCTAAAACCATGAACATAATTAATTTTTTGTTATTGTTTAATATTAAAATGATAAATCACATATAAAAATTGGTTACAATACAAATCTGTTATAGTAAAATTATTAATATTCAATATGACATATTAAATAATCAGTTATCGTTCAAATATGTTATTACAAAATGATAACACAGTATTACCGTTTAAGAGACTCTATTATCAACCTCCGCAAAGACAAACCAAACAAACGTATCATATAGTAGGGAAGTGAACCCCGGAGTCGTTTGCTGTTCATTATTAATATTGACTGCGAAGCAGAGCCACTGCTATTGGGGGGTCGGCGAGAACTGAAGAGGCGCAGATTGTATAACTGGCGGCTAATAAACATTGCGATAAGCAGCTTTATTTCGCTCCATGTCTGTCTCATTAGGCGTACACTTGATTAACAATTCATAAACCATTCGCCCATATGCCACACTGAAACCCGATTCCCATGCACCAGCAACAAGTAAAAGGAAATGAGTCCAGGAGATGTTTCGACAATGTCAGGGAACACAGTCTCTTCCCTTCGAGCCTGTCTTGTGCGGCATTTGTCTCAATCATTAGATTGATGACAATTTTGTTAAGGCGTCACGTGTCTACATTAGCATTACTCGTATTATATTGAACACAATATCTTAAACAGGCACATAATAAGGGAGAGGAGGCTGAGGAGAGCTCATATTCATGCTCATACTCGTACACGCAAATTCCAATCAAACTTATGCGTGTGCGTTTCTGCTTATGGTTTTCTCATAAGTTACATCGACACACACACACACACACACTGTTACACATCTTGTGCGACACTCTGATAAAGTTTGGAGCGTGTCATGGTACAGCTGCTGCCGCCTACGCCTGTCTCAAGGACCCCTAAAAACCGTCACGCGAAGGATTTGCAAATTTTAGAGCTCTGCAAAAACCACAAAGCAGACGTGGGGTATATTGGTTGTTTGCGAAACTTTCCCTAATTAAAGATTATCCACAGTTTTTTGAAATTTAAAATATTTATATGAGAATAATGAATGATGTAATCAAATATATTTTGATGACCCATATTTATCATATTTAATCTAAACAAAAATAAGGATATCCAATAGGTCAGTTTGTTGCTCGACTAATTGGTCCCATCCGTGTGTGTGTGTGTTTTCTTAATGGATTTTAGACCAAAAGCCATAAGAATTAAAATATAATTTATGAATAGAAAATACACAGCATGTTATTAAAAAGATTTTACTTTCTTTGAGCGACAAATTGATGCGAACCGGTTTGTTTATAAATCAGCATTCAACAACAAAGGCGACAAAATTGCCATATCAAACGAATTTAGTCTTTGATCTCGCACGCGGCGCCGGATACCAAATCAGAAAAATAAAATACAAAACACAAAATACAAAATATGAAGAGCAAAAAAAATCAACATCAAGAACGATGTGGGAAAAGCCCGTGCCGCAAAAATGCAAAACAAAACAAAAAACCAAAAAAACAAAAAAACAAAAACAGAAACCAAAGCTTTGCGTACAATGAACCGCCAAAGGGAACACACACGATATGTCATTCAACATTCTTATGCAAAAGAAGAAAAAGAGAACAAATCTCTGATAGACAGCAGCAGCAGCGACAACAAAGTAACCGATAAAGATAACATAATTGCAAATGCATATAAATTTAAATTACAAAATTTAGAGAAAAAAGCAGCGACGAAATATTAATATATTTATTAATTTAATCGTCGCGTTATTTTTTTGTTTACTTTCTATGCTATTGGAATTCCCGACGTCAACCTTCAGCGTTTGTTCTTTAGCGAAACTCGTTTCAGGCATTTTATTTTATTCCGTTCTGCTTTTGTTTTGTGTGTTCTGGCCTCGGTTCGGGTTCGGGTTCGGGTTCGGGGAAGCGTAGGGAGAGTGTATTACGATGAGGATTATACATATATCAGAGCATTTCGGGGTCTCTGCATAGAAATTAATTATTGCGACAAACAAAACAAGAAATCAATTTCAAAAACAGCTGTGACTAGCGGTTTTAGGCTTTCGGGTTCTCCAAATTTTCGTCTCTCATCTCTCATCTCCCATCTGTTATCTTCGGCTTTCTGGCTGGCTTTCATTCATCCCAGATATTTTGATATCATCTTGCGGTGTAGTATAAATAGCGGCAGCTGCGACTTGGCTAATTAGACTTAGCTAAAACTTCAGAGTAACCACAGCAACAGAAGCACCACAAAACTACCACAAAAATGTCGAAATTCATTGCTTTCGCTCTGGTAATTGCCACCGTCTGCCTGATCCTGGTCAACGCTGCCCCCGCTCCTGATGCACAAATCCTAGACGCACAGACGGCTATCAGCAAGATAATCGGTGAGTTAAGCAGCACTTTAAGAGTTTTGAACTTCAGTTAATTGAGCTTGATTATGCCCCACAGCTGCCTATAATCGCATTCCAGGACGCTCCATCGTCCATCCCTCGGAGGTTGCCACACTTATCGACCCCAACACTTTCGTGCCACGTTCTTACTATTAAATGTGGAATCTCGCGATTCGTTGACCACCAAATGTTGTGTTTTCTGCCTATTGCAATTAGTTTTTAACATGAAAAAATAAAATATTATCTTGACAAAATCAAAACTAAGTTTCTTATTCATTTAATTTATTCCGAAAGTAAAGTTCAAAGACATTTGAAATGCAAATCGCAATTTTTTATTCGGCACTTCACACCCGTTTAAAAAAATAAGCAATTAGCGACAAAGCCAATTATACACCGTAAAGCATTTATATTAAAATTAAAAACAAATAAATAAAATGTCAATGTAGCTAGATATTTTAATTTATGATTTTTTTTAATATCCTAATTATGCCAAGTAATCAAATAAGAATTGTTTAGTTATAATTCTTTATTTCTTCTTGTTTATTGTCGCGGTTATTCTAGCACAACTTGTTCTACAAAGAAATTCCAAACACGTTCATCCAGAGCAGAATGTATGTTTCTACATATTAAATACCATATGCTGATTAGAGGAATAACCCGAATTGATTAACTTTTTAGTTTTACTCAATTATGAATTTATAATTTAGCCAACATATTCGACTCAATAAGCATTTGCTATATTTAATATGTCAGCAATTTAAACAAAAATTGCATTTGTTACATCTAAAAATCGTCCCGAAAAAAGAAAGGATTTGAAGTGTCATCAAACAATTCATTTTAAGCCAATTATGTACGATAAACTTATTAAAATTTAATTAATTAGAAAACAAATATAACAACCCAAATTTCCGAGTAACTAAATTATGTGAAAAATTGTCAAGCAACAAATTTTTAATACTCCTGTTCTGTATATTTTATGTATTTAGCCAATTCACCCAAATAAAAAAGGGATATAGCGGAATTTGTGATATTGTGCTTTGAAATTAATTATGATAAATATATTCAACACTGCACAGCTAATACATTGGAATTAGTTTCCACCGCAATCAAAATAAACAACAAACAAGAGTAACAACATAATTCAATTATAGTTCATTTGAAATGCAAACAAAAATTACGCTAATTGTTCTGTTGGCCAACAAATGCAAAATGATTTGTCTCCAATCGAAAGTAGCTTTCATTATCTAACTCTATACCAATTGAGAATACAAGCATTAAAAAATACTTTGTTCTATGCAAAAAATTAATACAATTTATTTTACTAGCAATTACTTAATAAAATAATTCACGCTGTTCGCTTTAATGAGCAGCCACTGTGAAGGGAATATAAAAGGTACAAAGCTCTTTTCCAACTAAATAAGTTGACTCCAACTCCGGATTGTCCCTGCCCCACATCTTTAGCATTCTAACACACACGCAGGGACACTGTGCGTCAGTCACATCTATGAAATGTCCACTTCTGCATGCGCAGAGCTTAGGAACTAACTTTTGTTGAGAATATCAAAGTTTTCTGGTTGATCAACTTTTCGGAATGTGACACATTTGATCCCGAAGAAAAGTTCCCTTACTTTTCCATCGCAATTTCAGCTGAGAGTGTTTACCCAGCTCTTGGCGTCCAACGAAATAATTCGCAACTGCAATTGAGCGAGGCCGGGGGGGGAAGAGGTTGGATTTATTCACAACGCGCTGATAGCTGACTATCTGTGCTGACGTTTTGTTAGATGGTCGCAATAATGCACCTTCTATCGGACTTGCATATTTATGAATCGCAGCAATAAAAGGCTTTTGGCATATTGAAATTGTTGGTTGAATTCGTGCTGCAGACGGTGGCACGTATGCATATGGGATGAGACACGAGTCAATATTAGTCGTTACACTTTATGGTCTCTGGCAGGTGCACGCACAACAGCCCGGCTAAGAGCAAACAATTTGCCATGCCGTAATATCTGGCCGTTGCCTGCGGCATTGTCGACGAGATGTTGCATAACAGGACAATAGTATGCCAAGGAATTGATAAACAAAAGCACTTGTCCTTTGCACGCACACAATATTTTCCTGGGTGAAAAGGATACTGCGGAGGTATGCCGATAGATTTCGACGTCAACACAATACATAAATGTAACTTTTACAAATGGCAATAGTCAATCTCTTTGAATGGCAATGAATGGAGCGAACCCCCAAGGGTCGATAGCTGCACTCTACTCTAATGATGCTCATAGTTATCGTGCAATAATTCACATCCGGTTGATTAGTTTGTTTACAACTCACACGCGGTGTGTCATTAAATTGCCCGAGGCTACTTAGTTATTTTATGCCGCTGACAATAGTTTCTTTACGACCATTTTATGGCTCTCCCACATGTTGTCATCTGTTTGTTTTGGGCTTTGAATAACTCATGTGAAACAAACAACCTGAATCGTCAAGGAATTCCCAAAATTCCCAATGGAATTCCAGAAAATCAAAAGCCAAACTAGTATCCGAGGTTCTAGGTCACATTGCACAACCCGCGAATACCCTGTAAACTTCTCTTTGATATAAATAGATTCGAGTAAAGTAATCAATCGATCTTTCGTTTTGTCAACTTTAATCAATTTGTTCTTAAGTAATCGTGAGCACAACTTAACCCATTGAGAGCATTTGGCGGCGACAGGGTATAAACAATAACTGAAAACACCTTAACACAAACCCACACATTTGTCGCATGCGCCAGTCGAATAAATTTGTTAACAGCTTCAGGCAACCGTAATAATAACAACAACGAAAAAAATGGTAATTTGCATTGCAAATATCGAATCGCTCCATTATAAATAGACTGACTTACCTGTTGCTCGTTATCTCTTTTCACTATCTGAACGACGGCTTTAATTATGCAAATTGTTGGCGCCAGCAAAAAGTGCTAAAACGAGAGAGTGACAGAGAGAGAAAAGATAATAAAACAAATAACACGCAGAACCGTTAAAGAGCACATGAGAAATCGCTGTCTGACAATCATTTATCAATTTGTCAAACAATCCGAATAAGACATTTAAATATATTACGACTTTATTTAAATAAACAGGTATAATTACAAAGTTCAAGTTCAATTCGCCATTCGAAGGCCGACTGCATGATTCTCTCTCTTATTCATTTTTTTAATTTGTAATTACAATTAGAAATAAAAACTTTATAGACAAGGCAATAAATTTATGTCAAAAAAATTATGAGTTTATTTGTGCAGTTCATCTAGTATCCATTTAAAAATGTGTAAAAGTTTCAGATTTCAACAGAACATTGAACTGGTATTAAAGACGAGTGCGTTCACCTTATAGAATCGAAAATCACAGTGCAAATAAGATATACACATCCACACCCAAATATACTATTCCCCAAGTATTTGTTCAAAAATTTCTCATTGCTTTTATGGGTTACGAATACGAGCCAAAGTTAAGCAGACTTTGACCCAAAAGGCGCGGTAATTTAATTTATCAAAATTTATGAATCTCATAGCGAATGGAACAAGTCGCAATGAGGCGTCTGCTATTCCCGTCTAGGCGCAATGAACCTTTGCAGGCAGAAAGTTGAATTAAAGTGCCCCAAAAAGTATGCTACACAGAATGTTAAGCAAAAGTCAATCAGGACAATGGACATTGGGAGAAGAAATGCATATGTGTTCGCGTGTGGGGCGAGATATCTGAGTTGTTAGCTTAATTCACAGCATCCATGATTTCGTCGACTTATAACCGCTCGTGAGTGGTATTAACTTTGCTAATGGAAAAGTTGGCACCCGTTAAAAGACACAGCGCAGGAAACTCAACCAACTAGACTGCCGATGACCATGTGTGTGAGTGTGAGTGTGTGTGTGTGAGTGTGGGAGTGTGTGTGGCAGCCTGTAACAGGAAAAAGGGGTGGTCATGTTGCCACAGGATTTGTGTGTCTGTGCGTGCACACTACATTGAATTTTATTTCATTTAAGGATTGTTGAATCCCTAGTAGCATCGCCAGCGGCTTCAGCTTGAGCTGGAGCAACATTTTATGTATGATGGGAAGAGTTTTTTCCGGTATTTGAGTCGCAAGGCAGAAGGCATACAAAACAGTGTCCACTGGGGCGGGCAAATCAAATGGATGAACTCCTCCCATATGGTATAAGGTATGAATTGGTTATCGACCTTTTCGCTGACATCTATTAAGCACAAGAAGCGCTGCCTAGGCAATGACATCGTCAGCACAATGTCAGACGCATCCAGCTTTACGATATCAACTACATCACAACGATATCAACAAAAAACGAGTATATAAAAAGCCTCGAGCAGCAAGAAGTCTGTCATAAAAATCATAACAATTACACACAGTCCAAGGCAATGGTCGCCGTCGCAGTCTCCGACGCATTCTCCTTTTAAGTAGCTCTTCGCTGAGATAATGGGCAGACTACTTCGACGGCGACGTTGCCTTGGCCTTCACATCATAATCAACATCGTTACGGCCATCATTATTGACAGTGTTTAAGCTGCCGCATTAAATTAGCATAATCACATCATATCAGCGCATTGTAATGACAGCAGCCAACGCCAGCGCTTAGGACTCAGGACTCAGGGTCAAGGATCAGCAGGCGCATCTCATTCAATTGCCAACAAAGACATCGAGAGCTGAGCACACATGTCAACATATGTGACTGCCATAATGCCTCAAAAGTCTACAAGAGAAATTCGGTCGTAAGCTATTTTTATATGCTTATTATCCGCTTATTTTGCATTTCATTTGATTGATAAATACTCGGCAAGTGGATTTTCTTACTCGCTGTATGCTCGATTAATTCGCATTCACGCCACGATAAATATCAAGTATTCGACGAGTTGCCATCCTCTTTACGACTTTGTCATTTCACTTTTCAGTTGCCAGCTGAAAGGTTGCAAACTTTTCCAATTACTGCCTGGTTAAAAAGCAGCTTAGCACAGTTTTAACAGTGTAACTGCTTTGACCTAAACCGGTAGCGAAATAGTTAAGCGCTTTACGCCAACGGACAGCGGAATTTGATACTTGAAATCAGTACGCAGTCTTTGAGAAAAGAAATGTCCGATGTTTTTACAACTTTTTGCAAAACAGAAAGTAGCGCAAACTCAGCTTGAATGCGTACTCAACGGTATCTATCGTTAGTATTTGATTTTTCAGATTTACTTGATTGATAATAAGCTTTTGAAAATGCCAAATAAACTGGAAACTCGCATTTAACGAGCACAAACATTGCATGCTTTAAGAATTTCAGCACTCGATTGAATTGCTTAGCATACTCGTATTGTCTGTATTATGATTGTAACTTAATTTATGCAACGCAATTGAATCGAAAACTGAGCTGGGATCTAACCTTGAGAAGCGGGCGACAAAACGACGAAAACCACAACCCGCTGATAAAAGCAATATTATTTGTGATTGGTGATTTGTTGTCGTTGTCGTTGTCGATGTCGATACCCAACCCACAATCTGTCCAAAAGGGCATGTCATATTTGCCCAACACATGCTCGCACAAGGAACCTTTTGTTCCCCGCGGAATACTTATAATATCAATATTTATTTATACGCAAATCGAGGAACGGGTGTGTCCTGGTCGTGTCCCGGTCACTCCAGCCTTGGTTGACATTGTTTTCTGTTTGGAGACACACAATACAAGAGCAACAGCAACAACATAGAGGTGTGGCATGCTGGCTGCTTTGTTGTGACAAATGAAACCAGAGGAGAATGTGGTATCCCATAAATCACAGGAAGCGTGTCGTTCTGCTCTGTTTTGTCCAGGCGTCATCCTGGCGTTCAACTCGATGCGAATCATTAAACGTCTGCAGCCATAAGTCATATCAAATTTTTTGCCGTCCAGCGTCATGTCATTCTCAACACATACATCAAACAAAGTCCGACTCTTTGCCTTCCTTTGACCTCCCGACATTTCCTAAACCTATAGTTTGTGTGTGGACACTTAATGAAGCGCTGCCAATACATTTGTTTGCCCAGCCAATATTGTACTTGCAATTATGTAAATTGGCCACTGGTAAAGAGACTAATTTAAAGGACCCCAGAGTGGCTGTCATTATTCAGAGTATGCGTGGGCGTGATACCTTTTATTGTGTCCAATTAAACTCAACTTGATCGACTTTTAGCCCAAATCGCCGTGTATTTATAGAACATAATACCTAATTTGGGAATTGCCGGTTATTATTAATAAGTTCCTAGTTCACTCCCACATCAATTTCAGGATTGAACAGTGCGTAATTGAATTTATCATCCCCGTCCGCAAAGAGCTCAATTTGCTCACTGAGTCGTGAATTTGGTAATAGCGAAACAATGCAGCACAAATTCATTGTTTGAAATAGTTAATAAGCGCATTTGATTTAATACGCATAATACCTTCAAGCGTCTATTGCTCAAAACCGATTACAACAATACGACGAGCAGCAGCGCAATGGACTTAATTATGTCACGTCATCGGGGAATTGAAGCCACAACGCAATATTCCACATAAATAATAATAAAGTGCTCGGAAAGTGATTAAAATGAGGGGAAATTCCACATCGATCTCTCGCTCGGTGGTGTCGTGGCAAATGCCAATTCATTTATCGTTCATTTATTACGTTTTAATTTATGCAAATTAAAGGTTGTTCCACCAGGTTCGCTTACTCGCAATAATTTGACACATCCTGCGCAGTAAATGCAAATCCAAAAGGAGCGAGAGCGACATCTGGCCGTGTCATGTTCGCAGTTCACAATGCTAGAGTATCCTTTTTGTGCGATAGACAAAACTGAGTAAATTCGCAGAGCGGCTGTTAAAATTTATGCAAAGCACAATGAAAGGATGCAAATCCTTCATAAACATCAACAACAGATGATTTAACACGCAAGCCATCATCTAGTTGAGCAAATCGATAAAGTATCTGCTATGTAATCGAGCATTCCTTGAGGGTTATTGTTATCCACCTATTGTACGCGCTTGCTTCTTTGCCAGTAAGCTTCTATCGTATTGCATTTAAAGGATTACACGCTCCACTGATTGCAGTAAATTAAGCGATCCATTTTAATTACTGCATTCAAATGCAAATCGCAGACCGAACTCAATTAAGCTCAAGAATAATGTAGTGAAAGCATACCAACTACAACAGCTTCAATTAATTTTGTCTGTCTGTCGCGACGACGCGTCGTTCACAGACTTAGCAGTTAACTTAAGGGCTTAAGCTTATCCCACAACTTTTTGTTTCAGCTGACTTTAAAGCGAACAAAAGTTTATCCACTGAAACGTGATAACAAAGCAACTTGCGAGTAATGAACCAAAAGCAAACTTACTTTTGCCACATTTCACGTGCATAGTTGAACTTTGCAGACAGGCATAAGCTACCCGACTGCTCCCTTTATCTGCCGGGGGTATTAACAATTAGCCAACAATTTGATAACAGCTGTTGCCGCCGTCCAATCCAAACCTCTTATCTCCACTAAGCGGCCATTAGCTGAGCTCAAGTAAAGCCAGCACAATTGCAACGATTTTCTCTCAGGTTAGAATTTCAGTCTTCAGCCGGTGCGTAGATATAGTAGATATATAGGGAAGCTGCCATAACCCGGGCCGCATCATCTATTTTTTCAGGGATCTCATTGAAAATTATGCAAATTGCTTGAATTGCGAATAGAAGTGCTGACAGGCGAAAACGGGGGCAAAGTAAAGTTTTTCTGTGGATTTCGCGTTTATGTATATTCTATTTTTTTCGAAAAGTTTCGCTGAGCTGCATGGCTGCAGCTCGACATCGACATAATCAACGCCGTCAGCATCAACATAATCCTCATCGGGCTTTGGCATTTTAATTTTGTTTCATTTCATTATTTTCAAGTGTTCAGGTGTTGTTGCTAGTGCTGGGGTTCTGTATGCTTTTCTATCTAGCTCACAGCTGCTTGAGCATCCCCTTTTTCGCACTTTGTGTACCATTTTTGTATTTGCTCGCATGTCGCTGGGTTACACCATTAAATATAGCCGGCAAGATTCGCAGCAAGACGGCGTTTTCAAAAAGCTCTTTCTTAGTCGCAGTCGGAATGAATGCATAATGAATGAAGCTGGAGGCTCAAAGCGCCAAGTGGCCAACTTGGCATAGTTAAAGCATTGAAAGGATTCGCTTGCATCCAAAATTTGCACTGCACATCAAATTGCATTTAACTTTAATCTATATTCCTCTTTATTTGCACAAATCAAATATGCGAAAGATAATGCTACAAAATCTTGTACTGCTTTAAGGCGCGTCAAATATTTATGCGCTTTAATACATTACTTCCTTTATGTGCCAACCTAATGGGACACGTAGCCGAGTCATCCGTTTTTGGCCAGGAAACATCCTGAATAAATATGCATACCTTAAAAACTTGAACAGGTCGTTCACAGCGAATGAATTGTACTTATTTTTTTTTTGCAACAGCAGCAGCAAACATATTTTAAACTTGTACAAATAAAAAGTTTATTTTTGTTCAAGTACACGTGGTGGCGAGGGTCGATCAATAAATATACGTGTCTGGAATGTAGGCGAAGGATTTTCTCTAATGTTTACTTATAATGAATTCAAGCTGAGAGTTCTTTTCAAGTTCTGTTATTCGGTTTACTTTCACCTTATCAAAGTTTAGAGCATTTACAAATGTATTCCAAGAAATAAATATCTAAACAAATTTAAAGTTTATTTACTTGTTGTTTTGAAATATTTAATACACTTCTTATCAATTATATAAAAGTGAAACTGTATCTTGTTTAGTTTTCCTCATTTCCGCTCTGCATTTAACATGCTGTCTACTTACTCACTGACCTTCGTGTATATAATTATATATATACCATATCTGTGTGGATTGTGTACACTGAAAATCTCTAAGCACACACAGCAGAGTAAATAGGAAAAACAAACAGATATGTTTACAAATTAATTTGGAATTTTTCTTGAAGCATTCTTCAGCTATATTAAATTGTGATCGTCAAGCGAACAACAAACGAGCATGAACGAAATAATTACTCAGACCATTAAGCCAATGAAATTTTTTATTGATACCTCTCTTTCACTCTCCCTCTCACTCTCACTCTCACTCTTGCAGTCTCTTTCTCAGTCTCTCGCAAATGAATTGCGCGTATGTTATCAATTAAAGCCTGTGTGGGCGTATACGTAATCTTTATTTATGATTATTTATCAATTTATCTCAGCTCGCTGTCACAGTCGGCGTCATAAACGTATCTCAATTGCTCCCAATTTCAAAAATGAACTACAAACACCAAATTGCACGATATTCTAAAAGCTTTCAGCCACACGCGGCGAGCAAAACATTCGTACTGAAAATGAATTTCAACAAATTTTACTTTCGATATTTTTTCCTTTATTTTGACATGCGCCTTTGTGGCCGAGAGGTGCGATGGGCAGAGATGAATAAAACTTTCGAAATTTGCATTTAAAGCAAATAATAAATGACCAAATGGTAATGGTAACAAGTGCCAACTGCTAAGTGGCATGTGGCATGCGGCATGTGGCGTGCGGCATGTGCCGCAGGGCCATTAAATGCTGTGTCGCAACTTTTATACGGACACGCTTGTTTAGTTAATTAATAGCTCAAGATACAAATTATTAAAGTTATAATGAGTTGTCCAACGCAACACGGCAAAAGAATATCCAAACGACGAAATGTGCATTCAAGATCAACTTCGTCAACTTTGCCAACAAATTTGGCTAAAGTTCATTTCTGGTAGTCGGATTTTGGCCTCTAACTTGGACGCCGCAGGCAACGGCATGCTGCGCTGATGGATGTTAACTTTTCTATTATGCTAAATATGGTCAAATCAGATAACTGACGAGAATTCACACTCACAAAATTATGAAGTTCTTTTACGATTATATTGCAAATAAATACAGCTGCGAAGCAATAATTATTAAGATACTTAAAAGCAAATTAAAATTTTTAAAATGCATAATAAAATTTTCAAAAATTCCTTCAATGAATTATATAATTTTTTTGTAGATCTTTGAAAATCCGTTAATACAAAAAACATTTCCATTCAAAAACTTTTAGGTACAACTATTAATCAAAATCGTCTATTTCTATTAGCAGACGAAGATTCCACCACTTTTTGAATTCCTTATTCATTTTATTGAAATTTCAAATTGTTCACTTAACTTTTACAGGATATTTAAGAGTCGCCAAAACACTAAGGGATCCGATTTGGCAGCACTACTTGACTTGCCAGCTGTCATTTGGGGTCTTGACGACCTTCGTCAGGCTATTGCGATTGCGATAAGCAAAACCATGTCGGAAGTGTGAAATGTCAGGCAACTTTGAAAGCGTCGAGAGTGCAGGAAATAAGTGTGGGCACAATTTTGATTAATTTATATACGAGCACAAAGCGAAGTGGCGTTCTGGCTTGTAAAATTAATTGAATTTTTCGTTGGTTTATTTATCAAATTTAATGAGGGAGCAAGTTGACAAGGGCATAAAGACCACCGCTGAGCCGAACCCTCAGGCAATAACTGTTGAACTGCTGAAATAACTGTCAATAACAATGGCACACATAATGCCCACAAATGCTCCACATGTAAATAACATTTTAGATTTAGTCGCAGATTGCATACCAAACTGGCTTTGACAAGCAGACTAATCAAATAAAAATATAAGAAAAAACTGTGGCATAATTAAAAGCATGTAAAGGAATTTGTGAGCCAGCAAATATTTGACTTTGACCGGTCAAATAGGTGAACGTGAAGCGCACACTTTAATAGGCACAAGTGTGTGTGGCAAAGCTGGCTTAATGCCCCTTCGCAAAGGTCATAAAAACAGAGACCAAATGGGAGGCAGGTGGGTTTGCCACATCGCAGCTGTAACCATAAGCAGAGCACAGAAAAAATCAAATAAGAACACTCTGAGCTCGAAGAGCGAATATCCTAAAAGCAGCTGGCACATGCGTCTTCCTACCCTTTTTTAATAAACTTGAAATTAAAAAGCAATATAAAAGACACACATATTCAAGTGTATCTCAAAAATGCTTGCTATATAAATAGATGTGTTCAAATAAAGCTACAAGCTCCACAAACTCACTCTCTAAACGGGCAGGAATAAGACGGTAAATGCGAATCTGTTGCTTTTCAGAGAATTCCTGGTTTATGCCTTGATGGCACTCGCTTTTAATGGGTATTAGGAGAGAAGACAGCTCAGCATTTGTTTTTTTGCTCTCGTTACGTGTTTGCTTAGAGGCAAGTATTTGTTTATGGTTGTTGTTATATGCAACAGCTGTCGGTTCTATTACGGCTCGTCTTCGATTTAAATGTGGTCAATAGCATTGAAGTGCAGAGCCAACAACTCTGCGAGTTGTTAAGCTCTCTTCATAATGAAGCTGGGACTGGAAATGCCCCCTGAAGTGGTAAAGCGATAAGCTCTGCGAAGAATTGATAACAGCCGTAGGCTTATTAGTAAATTGACTTACACTTCATAGCTGAGGCGTTGCTGAGGAATAATAATTGAATTCTACGGAACTGAATCGCAAATCTTGCATCTGACTGCTGTGCCCATTGTGAGCGCAATCTTGTGGCATCAACGTGACTCAACTCGAATCAATTACCCTCAGACACAGGCCGCATTAAGTTCAAAAGACGCCATTAAAGGACATTTTGTACAGCTGCGCAACAGTAAATGTAACTGTTGCTTGGTCCTGGAACTTGGCCAAGAGGCGCGAAATCGAATTGTTCTTGCAAATTGGCACGTGGCTTTAGAATCGTTTATTTCCCTGGCTCTCAACATCATTTGCGAATTTATATTATTTTTTATTTGCGCCTGTCACAATTTATCTTCATTCACGGAGCGACAAAACCGAGACAAACCTCCAGCATCGGACGCAACGGTCGTGCCTCAATTAGAACGGCCAGGCAACAACCTGCCGCTTTTCCCCTGTTCCCCATTTCCCCTCGGCCATGCCACATGCATATATCAAATTGATTTTCCACTGATCCCAAAAGCAAGCCCATTTAACTTGTGATTGCTGACAGCGGACTGGTTTGCTGGTTGCTGGTATCGTGTGGAGGAATCGGGCATCGGGAATCGAGTTGGTCGGGGGTCAATGCATATGCTACACACTTGGTTTCATTTCAAAATGCTTTTCATAAACTGACAGTTTTAATACCACATTTGCCGGTCCCTTTTTTCCGATCTTATTGCTTTGCTCTTTCGCTTTAAAAGGGCCGAGACGCATTTGGAATTTTGGTCACGTCTGCGTTTATGGGAATTCAAACACATATTCGAAACATGCTCATAAAAATTTTAGCACAAGTGTCTGTTGAAATTTGTAACAACTATTTCAATACATGTGTTGTCCTGTCGTGTCCTGCTAGCTTTTGTTCAACGTGTTGACAAACAAGCAACTGCAAAAATCCTGATGTAGGTATAATAAACTTGTCTCCAGACGTATCCTTTTTAAGCAATGAATTGGTCAATGCCATTTCAAGCTGCCTGCTACTCTGTATTCTGGTAAATACAATAGACAGACGTACAGGGTATCTTAATGTCGATTACGCGCTACAAGTCTTCTTGACTTTCGTCTTAATGTCCACTGACAACCGCAATTGATGTGGGTATCGCATAAGCTTTGCAAATTATCCTCAATCGGATGACACATGCGGCGTATGCGTAATTTTCGATATCCACTGTCATTGGCTTTCGTCAAGCGAATGCATTTTAAAGTTTCTTGCGACTCTGCAGCACTTAATCGATGCCAATGGCCTTCGCATTGACTTAAAAACGACCACAGAATGATGTGAGCAGTTGCCATTAAAAATATAAAGCCAATCAAGTGGCAACTCGTGACAAAAGTCAATTTTTTTATCACATTCTTTGCTGACTAACGACAAACATTAATGTCCTCGATAATTTTTCTACACGCTATTTCATTAAACATTGGGTATACTTGATTTTCTCGAAGCTAAAATGTATAGAATGATTTGGAGAATTATATCTATCCACCTTTAAGTGTACATCATAAATGTACGTACATATAATCATTATTGTCATAATTACAAAATATAATTTATTATCATAAATTCGTCAAGGATTAAAAATGCAATTTACTACAAATTTCATTATTCTATTCATTAAGCTGATTTTTCTGTTATATTTCAGTTGTTACTTAGTAATATTTTTAAATAATGGAGTTTGAGTTTCCCTCTGCCCTCAATTGACCAATTTAAAATTTCCAATGTTGTATTAATTTCACTTAAAAATAGTTTTACAAACTAACAATTCATCTTGTAATAAATACAACTTTAATGAATAAAAAAAATACTCAATTTAAAACTACTATGAATTCAACATAGTATAATTAAATAAAACTTTAAATTCACCAGTAGCCAGAACATAAAAACAGGGCATCTCGTAGCCGAGCATTCTCGCCTAGAGCCTTCTTAGTTGTTCTTTTTATTATCTTTTTGCTTGTGCTCAAACACTAGAAGGAATTACAATTATTTTTTCCTTACATTCTTTCTGGCAAGTCATTTAAAAGACTTGAATGCTCATTTAAAGACTCAAGGGCGCCATTCAATAAAAAAGATATTAAAAGTTGAAATGAGAGAAAGATTTCAAATTGACCAAATTAATATAAAGCATTTTAACTTTTTAGTCCAATTTATACATATAAACGATGTTGCAAGTAACTGAAGTCTAGAAGCATTCTAATGAAACCATTTGCATTGATTTAAATCTACTTACATTTTAAAGCAGTCTCCATGTAAAATCCTCAATTCAATAAATTATTCGTTTATCTCATTGATAATTCCATTTCTGAGAAATATTTTAAATATAAATAGACTTTAACATATTAATATCTGAAGTTCCAAACGTACTTATCTTTGCGAAAATTGATCAAATTTAAAATGTTGACGTCTAAACTTTTTCGACAACTTTTTTCAATTTGCAATTTTCCTGTTATCATTCATCTGAGGTGACAGCTGTGACAGCAAACACATAATTAGCAAATTGAGGCAACAACTTTGGGTGCAGCAAGGCATCGAAATAAGTACAAGATTCAATGATATCTGGCATTGAAATGCACGAAATTTGCAGCTTGTGAATTTACGTGGCAAATCAATACAAATTATTTCATAGTGTTGTCTGTGGCTGGCAGCTGCAATAATACTATAAATGATGAGTGCGTATCTTAAAGCAGAGAACAATGAACGCAACAAAGCACCAACACCTCATTGAGTAATTTATGTGCAATTCGAGGTGCAGACGGCTAGACATTTAATACTAATGAACGCGCCACGCAGCAATAAAACACCGCGAAATACAAAAAGATCAGAAACGGAATGAAACAAAAACTGAAATTAAATCTACGCATACAAATTAAGAGAGTGGAAATGGAGAAGAACGGAAAGTCCAGTAAAAGAACAATAAACAAAAATTGCACCCTTCAAATGAGCCGACACAACAAAAACTCGCCAAAATATATATATTTATTGGACCATGGGAAATCTGCGAGAATTTACATAAACTCACTTTCAAGCAGCGAGGCGTGGGTGGCTCAGTGAATTTAGTTGTTGGTTGTACTTTCGGTGAGGCGGGCAAAAGCAAACTTTGCTGCCACTAAGTGAAACATGGCCAAGTGAACCGAGAGCGTGAACTCACAACAAACATAAACAGAACTAAAAAAAAGGGGAAAGGCAGGCCTCGAGTTCAGTTTGGCGGTTTACGAGTTTTGCTGTGAATAAACACACTCAGCTGCAGATACAGATACAGACAGATAGAGATGTGGATACAGATACGCACTCACACTCGCAGCCAAATATATTTAAACACACAAACACTGACATCTGCTGGCAACCTCAAAAAGCGCCTTCGAGAATTGTTTATTATTTGTATTTAAATTTGTATTTACGGTCTCGCTGAAAGCCAGACACACACACACACACACACACATTCAGACTGGAGAGTCGCACTCTTCAAGCGATTTCAACTGTTGAGCTGCTCTTCCGGGCACAAATTGAAGACACGCGCTTTTTAATTAAAATTAATAATGCAAATGCCCAAACAGCAGTAGGAGCAACAATTCCAGAATCCCTCCTTTGTCTTCTGCAAATACGACAAGTGAGAAAGCTGCACTCGAGTGTGCTCGACTGTGAGACACCCGCTAGCCATTATTAACATCATATAAATAAATATATCTAAACTGTACTCTAAATAAATAAATATAGTAACTAAAAATACAAACACTTGGCAATTCAAATTTCAACAGAATTTTGATGAATATTATGCTATTCGCAAAATATCTAATCAAAATATTAGTTAGTGTTTGAAATACGCATCATTCCGCGAACTGAGTTTTATTTTTTATACTGTCAGATTCAGCAATGCTAACGTTGAAATTAAAGCCCTAAAGGGAATTTGGCAGTATGGGAAACTAAAAGAAAAACTAATTCGCTATGCTTTCATCTAACCTGACTGGAGTTTCATCAATCCCTGCAGCAAATGCTTGATTTGATTAAAGTTGTTTGAATACCCCCGAATTTCTAATTATTGTATGTTTTAAATTAATCATTTAGGTATATTTACAATCTTCAATTTAAAATGTAAGATAAATAAAAGTTATGATTCGAAACATAACTTTAAAAAGTAAAGTAAGTAACGTAACTGAATGGTACATAATTTTCAAAGTTCATTCAGGATTGAAATCGCAGCCCAACCTGCCAACACGCGACAGCCCCGAAGCGTGAAAAATCGAAGAATAGGAGATTGAAAACAACAATCTGCCGACCTTATTCAAATAGCAAAAAGTACAATGAAAAATTATTTTGGCCGAATCGAAACAGAAATAGCAGAAGAGGTATTTTTACCATGTTTCTTAAATCGAAAAACATTTGCAAAAAGTGCATTGCATATGGGTTAAGGGTATGAAATCGATTTAGAAGAATAAACAAGAGATTATTGTGTTACAGGCAAAATCCTGGTAAATTTCTCCTACAGTATTCCACAAAAAACTGTAACCAGTTTTTTTTGTTGGAAATCATTCCTTCTACTTCAAATCCTATAGAATGTTATAATACCCTTCTAAGCTTTAAGAAGCGGGTATTAAAACGCTGACATTTACGCAAATACATTCGCGCAGTTAACTTTTCATTTCACAGGCATTAAGCAAGAACCATTGCGAAAAGACAAACAAGATATACTTAATTAAGTCATGTTATCTGACAGGGTTACAGCTCAGAAAAATTCACCCATTTGTCCCTTAACTACGCGCATCTGGGCTTTCAAGTGTCATCAAATTACCAAGCAGAAATTTGGAGTAATTTGATAAATTGAATTATTATAAATGCGAAAAGAAACAAGGAATTAAATTGTGAAACCCTCTGCTTGCCATCCACAATTTTTTTGGCTGAGAATTGAAATTTAATTCAATCGATTCACAAAACAAGACCAACGAACCGTACTACAAATCATATTTATTTTATTTGGAAAATAGGATACTTGACATAAAGGGATTGCTGATGCCATGAACATTTCAGAGAGAGAAAAATATATTGTTACCTGTTACACGCAATGCTTACCTTTCAATAATTTAAATAAAAAATACTCTTTCTATTCTAAATAAAAAAAATGTTGTTTTTAATAAAACCTCTCTTTACGTTTGTTTTACAATGTTGGCAAAAATAATAACCATAACTAACAAAATATATTTCTCACTTTTAAATGTGTGCGTTCGATGTAAAGCTGTAAAAGTCTTTCCATCTCACATCAAACAATTTAGAATTAGAGATCGACCATCTATTGATAGAGAGATCGAAATCTATTGATCGACCATTTATAGGAATGAGAAATTCCAAATTCATAGTTTAGTCCGAAAGGTCATAAGCAACTCTACTCTATACTATATATTTATGCATAACATAAACATCAAAATAAAAAATCTAATCGATACTTGTTTGGTATTTCAATTGGAAGAAAATATTTGTAATAAAAAATCCGAATTAAACTGGGTTTAATACTTTTGAATTGTATACCATAACAATATATCTTAATTATTAGAGTGCGTTCAACAGAGCTTCTACCAAAAATATATATTTGTCCAACTTAGCTTAGTTGCAAAATAAATGTATTTTACATGCAAATATTTTAGTTCAAATTCCACAGCACTGCCAACTACAAATCACAAACTAATATGTTAAACTAATAATTGTATGTTTTAGTTCGATAGTTGTACTAAAATTTATTTGAGCTGGGAATTATAATTTCGAAATGCAAATACTTTTATTCAAATTCAAGTGTTATATTAATAATTGTTTGAAAATTTGTATTATTTCTTAAGAGTAGTAAATATGTTCAATTATGGAATATAATTCGAGGCAGAATTTACAATTCTATTTATTCCAATAATCATTTATTGAGCAATTTGAATTTCAAAGCGCAAGTTGGTAATTTATTTATCGTTACACGATACAAACTACATTGAACACTGAAAAGATAATTGGAGTCGATGAAAATGAAGCACGGATGAGGAGAAGCTGGCAATTAAATGGCAAGTACGATTTCCCGTTTCTGGTTGTGCACTGAAAATAACTGTGTGTGTGTGTGTGCGTATCTGTGTGTTGCGATGTAAAAGTTAAGAGCCTTACGAATCGGATAACGGACAAAATGAAACATGCCAAAACATGCCAGAAAGCTAATTAGCTGACATCGCCTGGTCAATAAATCGACTACTTTTTGCACATAAATTGGACGCATAAATAAGACTTTTAGGAATCGGGCGGAGGAATGATGCAGCAGCTAGACTCGTGTTTTGTTACTAATAATGGCCAGCAGCATGCAAGCAGCTAGAATATTTAATAAATATTCGCATTATAACCTAATGTAATGAACTACAAGAATATAACTTCAAATGCCGGCAGGACCTAAAGCATTGTCTAAGGCTGGCATTTTGTTTATTCATCTTCTTATTGACAATATATTTTGTGCGTTTTAATAAAATACCGCTCGCAGTGACATTATTAAAAAGTGTCCAGCTGTGGGTGTGCTCCTCACTGCTGTCGCCAGTCAGACTATTGTCCTTACATAAATACAAACGTTTTTTTCGCCAATTGAAATCTCACTTATTTTTCAAATCTCACGCATTTTTCATACTTATTCCGGACACGTATTGCCTTTGATCTGCAACCAAAAACTGCCAACAGCGGAGTTTTAAATTATGGTTCAAACCAACAACATGTTGACGTCAACTTAAGCTCATACTCTGGTAATATCTGCGCATGACATACGGGCACAACTATGTGTGTAATATTTTCAGGATACTTCATTGCCAAACTTGGTAAGAAACCACAATGTTCAACGTTTAATAACTTGAATTTCTTACTGCGGTTTCCACGTTGCCTCTTTAACGTAATAAGTATTAAATGCTCAAAAGTCAGTTTGTGGTTTAGTTGGGTTTGCTGTTAGAAATTTCTTAGGAATACACTAATTTAGTTGTCATATATTCCAAAGATAAAATCAATACGAATACTACACGATAGTTAACAAGTTAAATTTCTCTTGAAGAATTCAAGTATTCAAAAAGCGTTTTTGCATACTAAACAAACACCAAGTTTGACCATTCATTAAATGCTTTAATTCTACAAGTCAGTTTGTGGGTTATTGTAGATTGCTGTTAGAAATGTTTTTCTTTGGAATACAAAAATTTAGTTGTCATATATTCCAAAGATAAAATCAATATTCTTACTGAAAAGAGCAAAGATGCATCTATGGATACTACACGATAGTAAAAACGTTATATTTCTATTGAAAAATCCAAGTATTAAACAGCGTATTTTCGATTTACAAACCTCTCAGCAATACAATAAATAATGAATAGTAATGTTACAAGTTTGATCATTCATTAATGGCCTTAATTCTACAAATCAGTTTGTGGTTTAGTTTGGATTGCTGTTAGAAATGTGTTTCTCAGGAATACACTAATTTAGTTGTCATATATTTCAAAGAGAAAATAAATATTCTTACTGAGAAGAACAGGTATGAATCTATGAATATTACTCGATAGTTAACAATTTATATTTCGTTCTAAGAATTCAAGTATTCAAAAATGGATTTTTGGATTTACAAACTTCTTTTGCAACATAATAAATACATTAATAATAAACCAAGATTGCAAGTTTGACCATTCATTGAATGCTTAATAGCGAGTTCTTGATAATTTCAATTTTGTCTTCTATTAATTAAATTTTAATCACAATGCCGGACACAACTTTAAAGGCCAACCATGCAAAGGTAGACCATGAGTTGTAAGTGACATTATAATCGACCTCACAATCGCTTATGTGTGCTTAATGCGGTTTAAGAAGCCCTCGTCAGCCTGTGACATTACATGCACCATGTGCCATTGTGGCTGGCTAAGAACCCATAATTCAGCTGGGCAATTTTCATAAATCAGAGCCAGGAGAGTGGACATTACGCACTGGCAAATCAGACATCAACCACAATGCACAATAATGATCTGAAAATGGCCACTTAGCATTGTTAAGAATGCTTTCTCGCTCTCCCTTGTCTTGGGCGAACCTGGCGTATACGTATTATTTTATTCGTTGCGTTTACTTAAAAATAAATAACCAAATGAGTACAAATGGCAGATGTAAGTGTGGTTAAGTAACCTGGACATGTGTTACGAGCAGACTCACCCACGCATACATACATTAAAGTATAGTGAATTTTCGGTACGTCTTCTGAATGAAATTCGCAGAAAGAATCCAACGTTGCTTGTATTCTCGCTGTTGCTGTTGCTGTTGCTGTGTGTATAAGTGGCTGAGTTTGCACAATATTTGCTTATACGCAGTGAAAATAAAGATACTCGAATCCGAACGAACATAAACAATATTGTTTACGGCCAATGGAGCAATTAGCTATTGACTTTGGCATTTAATTTACAGTCACTGTGCCAGCGGCCGCATTTCGACGTATGGGTGAAGTTTCATTTATTACACGTAACGTTTAGTGCTGTAATTTTGAAAGCCATTAATTAAGTTAAGATAGCAATTTCAATTGCCCAGATAGCAGTTAAAAAGTGTCAAAGAAGCACGCATCGCAAACCAAGGCAATTTTAATTAAATGAAAAATACTTTATTTGAAGCAGAGAACGAATGCAAATATGTTTAATTGATGTGAAATAAATATCAACAGATATTTTCTGTACCATAGAATATTGCAGAAATATATGAAAGCAATTAATTAACCGACAGACAGTTGGAATTCAATAAAATTCAGTAACAGCTCTTTTGACTCTGAATACCATGCCAAATGTTTTAGAAAATGTGTCTGCCAAACGAGTATTCACTGTATTATCATTTTAACAACACCATTAGCTATTTACATGTATGGCCTGAAGGTATTCAAATAAATTCCACACACATCGGAATAGTTGAAATTATTTCTGAGCTGGAATGTGCAAAGCTCAAATATTCATGCTAATGCACTTCATTTTCCGAAGAATTTTGAATATTTTAATCTTTTTTACTCATTTAATGGCTGTGTGTTATGCATACTAATAAAACTCTTATGAATTTTAAATTAAATTGAGTTTAAATCTAGAGCAAATAATGAAACCAATTAATTATTTCTAGAGAATTGTTATTGCCAAAAATACCACTCCCTAATTGTTTATTTACAAATGCTATTCATAAACACTTGAAATGCTTACAACACTCATTGTACATTTTTATGGTCAGTTTTAGGCATCTTAAATTCACCTTTTTGTTATAACAATTTCAGTTTGTTACACTTTCACTCTATGCGTTAAGTATCCGCGTTTTGTAGATCTGATCCTAGCACGCGCGCTGTTATCGGCCGACTGCGTAGTAATTCATGAGTGCTGGCGGCATTTGGCGCCAAACTCGCTGTTCGAATTTTCCCCTCCTTCCAGTGCGAAATCGTTTCGATGACTGGAAACTGGAAGGCGTTGCCGGTAAAATGGCGCCTGCGTGTGGTGGCGGGCTTGTAAACAAACATCAGCTGCTCAATGTGTGTCACATTCATTGACGGCCTTCTATATGTGCTGCGTTCCATGTGGGGCGAAAGTGAAGCCCCATCGCTTAAAAATCCATCTACCACACGCGCAATCTATCAATTCGCAGCCATCCTCAAAGTATGCAACATAATTTTTGAGTGTCGAAAATAAACGAAAGTTGTGCACAGCGAAAGTGAGTTAACGAGTGCCTGGCCACGCCTTTTGCTTGTCACGCCACTCTGAGAACTCCCACAGCTGCAGTGACAGTGAAGCACTTATGATTAGAGCACAACACAGAGACAAAGCGAACGCGATATTTGCCACATATATCATTATTCTTTGTCTGCTCGTTGTCAGCTGTCAGCTGAAGCTTCACGCTCCATGATGCTAATAAGCTTGCCTATTTAATTGAAACTTGTTCCACGTGTAAAGTAATTTCGATGCCGCCCAAAAGTATGCAACGATTTTATTGTCAAACAAAATGACTTGAAGAAATAAAATAATCTAGTCTAAAATCATAGTTGTCTTTAATATAATCAAAAAGTAGTGATATATCTATTATTAATAATATTTAATAATAAATTAAATCCACTAGCAGCAGCAGCAGCTCACACCAAATAATTATCAATCAACAATCTCACTCAAATGTGCTCTTAAAAACGTGCCAGCTCGAAAGACACTCAAAAGAGCGAGCGAAAAAGAGTGAAAAACATGCGCAAAACAGAACTGAAAAAAAGGTAAACAAAAAGCAAAACGATTTAATGCAAAGACAAGCATTGAAACTGAATGCAAACACAATTGAAAGCAGTTGCCACAAAGAGCAACAGCAACGGAAGAGCAAGCGACCGCAAAGAGAGCGCCAAGCAGGTTATTTGTTTTGTATGCGACTGTGTGCGTGTGTGTGTGTGTGTTCGGCAAGCGCGTTCGCGTTCGTGCAAGTGGCGCGAAGAGACCGAAGCGTTTAACTGTTAACAGCGCTCGTCGCGACTTAACATTGCCTCTTGTTTGTTCGTGAACGCCGAAGTCGACGCACGCCTCTCGTTTTCGCGCGCTTCGCACACATTTCGTAGAGCAGCAGCGAATATCTTTCAGTTATATTAATAGAATTCACACACACACACACACACATCTACACTCACACACACACACACACATGCCATATTGAATGTGACACACAAGCACACACACACACACACACACAAACGGCAGCAAATTGAAATTGATAACGAAATAAGTATAAAAATTAAAGTTATTGCAAATTAGTGTAAAATCTGTAAAATGGTGCAAGAGATGCACAAATTGTGGCAAGAATTGGGAAAAAAAGAGAAAATGCAAAAAGCATCTGTGAATATCGGCTTATCAGCAAATTAAAACGTATACGCAACGTGTTGCCGATACGACAACGGCAACGACAACGACATAAAAACAACAAACACGTCAGCTCATCTTTGTTTCTTTCTTTTGGTTTCTCATTCGTCATGCTTAACGCTTCAAGCTGTCTCCGTCGCACGCGCGCGGTATAACGGTTAAACGCGGCCTACGACAACAAACAAACAAACAAACAAACACACACAAGCAACAACAAAGTTAAAACATCCCCACGAGGCGAACAAATAAAAAAGAAAAAGAAAAACGAGACCACAATTGAATCAGCAAAAGCAAAAGGCATATCACAAAAATAAATGAAAGTAAAACGACCACAAAACCAAAATCAAATATTTTGGAGTATTTTACACGCAGCAACAAAACATATGGATAGACGATACGAAAAATCAACATAATTACAACGACAACAGCAACAGCAACAGCAACAGCAACTAAATCGAAATCAAATAAATGAAAATGTTGCCATCGCATGCAAATTGCGGGCAGCCAAAAGCCATTGGAGCAACCACGTCATCGTAGCGCAACCAGGACACTCATCCGCAGTGTGGGACATGGCACGTCTATTTGTCTAGCAGCAAAACAAATAGTTCATGTGGCAGATACACACACACACACACACACACACACGAGGCAGGAACCAGGCCACAAACGAGTCGAATCGAATCGAGTCGAGTTGAATCGCTTTGTGATACGCTGAGACGTTGCACAGCCAACAAGGACTTTGCAGCCCGCCTCTCCGCGTGTGCGTCAAGGACATACAGCAACTGAGCACATAAAATAAACATCAACATCAATCAAGTGCCACGAAATATTCACAATATTATTCCCCCATGTAGTGCGTCCGCAATAAGCATAAGTAGAAGCAGCAGCAGCAGCAGCAGTCGAAGGATAAGCGGCGCTAGGGACACACAGGATACGCAACAGCGATTGGCAGGATGGCGCGACGCAAGGGCAGCGGACGTGGCAGTAAGTAGAGCATACAGCATACAGCATTCTCCTTATTAGCCATATTAAGAGAGCAGCAGTTGGCCTGCTTAATCAGTTGTTGCCATGTTGCACGTTCAATTGAATAGTCGCCACATTCCGACCATTTCTCCGGCCACTCAAACAACATCCTCATTCTTTACTTTGCTCTGCAAACTTGATACATCAACTCAAGGCCACTGCGAGTGTGGGAATGTGAGTGCGAGTGTGAGTCTTTGAGTGTGTGAGTATGCAGATGAGTGTAGGCAAGTCCATGGACTGACCATCAAATACCCAAGAGCAGGCTGAAACGCCACAAAGTAGGCAGCGAGAATTAAATACATAATAAATACAGCTGGAGTATAGACTGTGTTAGACCAAGTACCTGTAATTTATATATATTTTGCTAATGATATATATATTTTTTTATATATATCCTCCTGTTACTATTTTTAATAAATTATTTTATAGAAGCTAAGCAATTTCAACATTGTATCTACATATTAAATAATTAAAAATAATATGAGAACTTGCAACAATGCCTAAGACTTTTTGTTGTTATAATCTCTTTCAATTTTTTTGCAAGCTGTCTTATAACAACAAGAACATTTTATGAATAATGCCAAAAAAAAAACAAAATTATTTTTCCAGCGATTCGTTGGTTTTATCTATCGAAAAGATTGAGAAAATCTTTTAAATAATTGTCGCAATTGTAGAGTCTATCAATTTATTGCTTCTGCCCAAGTCCTTGCCCAAGTCTTGAATTATTTACTTCTCAATATTAATGTATTGTATAAGCAGCAGTGCCGCTTTGCAGTCGCCGCTCAATTGCAGGGTATTACAAGGACAAAAGCGGCAACAAAAGCACACAAACAGGCAATAAATGCTGGGCGAAAGTATATAAACAGAAAGCTAAAAACACAGCGCCAACGAGATAGTGAGCGAGTGAGAGAGAGAGACAGTAAGAGAGTGATAGAGAGGGCGCGAGTGCGAATCAGCCATTTTCAATTACAGCTAAAAGATTACTTTTTTGGGGGTAGCGTGTGCGGCGCTTAAGAACCATGGCAGCGACATTCGTAAGTCGGCAGCCGCAACAACAAATGCCACCAGGCCACAACTAACCCCAGTCCACAATCCCTCCCGCCCCCCGCGCTGCCCTTTGCCACTGCCACAAAGTCCACAAGTAGGCAGCAAAAGTTCTGCTACAAAGTGAAATATTGTGCAGATTGCAAACTATGCACAAAAAACTGTAAAGTAAAAAACTGCATGGGGTCGCTGGCAGCAGAGAAAAAGCAGGAGGAGGAGGGGAAATCGTGGCTATACTTGAAACTCAACCAAGCGCGCACTTGTTACACTGCCGTCCACGCCCCCGAAACACAGCGCGAGGCGAGTATCTATAAGATATATTTCCATGTAGCTTGCAGCGATTCGAGGTGGCCAAAAGAGATGCCCAGATAACGGGGGCAAGGCGAAAGAGAGCAGGCGCACAAAAATGGTGAAAGGGGAGGGGAAGGGGAGGGGAGGAGGAAGAGTTCATGCATAAAACATGCAACTGACTCTGACGCAGTTCAGCTCCGCTACGTTTTTATCATTTTGCAGCTGGCGCTGCTGTCGCTGCTTTGGCCGCAGTCGCTGCTGGCGTCGACAGCGCTGCAAATGTTGGGGATTCCCTTACGTAATCCCCAAGCGCACACAAAAGGCAAAACAGACACACGCACACAATAATGCTCTGCTCTGCTCTGCTCTGCGGTGCTGCAGCTGCGAAGCGTTTTCGAAAAGAGAAACGACAAACAAAAACAAAATGAGGAAAAAATGTAAAAGAAAGAAAAGGCAACAACAGCGACACACACACACACAGCAAAAGCAGCTAAAGAAAAACAAGATACAAAATGAAAATAAAAACACAAGCTGCCACACGAGGCTGGGGCTCATGTAATGGCCTGAAAATCAAGCTTGGCACAGCGCGGCATGAACTTTTGGCGCTCACCCACACACACACACAGACGGACACTCAGAGATATACATGTACATAACTTGTTGTCAACAAAGATACAAGCACAAGCGTTCAACTTTTACGTAGATACTCAAACGAACGCGCAGCCCACAACGCGCAGATACTTTGACAGCAACTGGCAACTGTTGCGGAGCTGCGGCAGGGGGCAGGGGGCAGGGGCAAGTGCGGAGCTGCGTTTCGGGGCAAGCGCAGGCGGGCGGGTACTCTTCTTAGACAGACAACACTCATGCCGAATCTTGACTGCAGCCCCAACGAATTCGCAGCCAACTCTTTTTATTCTCTTTTCATTGCAATTATTTGGTTATTTAAGAATGACATTTTAAATACACAATTATTACAATTTAAATTAATATTTCAGTTTGCCATTATTTGGTTATTTAAGAAATACTTTTTAAATACATCACTTGTTTGTTTCAAGCCATTTTATTCATTTTAAAGTCTACGAACAGTCGACATTGAAGACATTACTAAAATTTATGAAACAAGATTTTACAATGCAGATTTCCGTTATAAATAAATGATTCATTAAAAATGTCCAAAAATAAAAACAATAAAAGCTTGGGAAATTATTAATTTAACCCAGTACTTGCAGAGGTGATTGTAGAAAACCCAAAAAAAAAAAACAATCAGATTAGATGAAAGGTTAATTCTGACTAAGAAGATCATTTCAATTAAATTATATTTTGCTAGTTGATGTAAATTATTTATTTACAGAACTTTAAATAGGAATATATATAAAGCAGAATAACTGACTTTAATGTATCTCTGCAATCTATATGCACGGATTTTTTAATGCTATATCATTTGTTGAATATATAAATAATTTTATATCTGTATTGATTCCTGTAATGATTAAGAAACCAATGTTATCGGCAACATATTGTCAAATTTAAGCCATAGCTGGAGTACCCGTTAATCTGCATAGACTGTTGCTGTGCAACATTTTCAGATACTTTGTTTGCGCCCTGCGAGAACTCTGTCGTTACAAGTTGACTGTGGCAAGAGGCGGCGGCATTCTTATGCCTCGCTGCCCACACGCCACTTTGCCACAACTCACAGCCAGTTGGGACTGTGAGTGTGAGTGTGAGTGCGGATCTGAGTACATTCGCAAGGCAAGTAACAAGCAAAAGATACAAAGTATGTATCTAGATACTCACGCAGCAGCAGCAGCAGGCGCAACATGTTCAAAGCGAATGGAACACTTAAGCTGACTTTGGCTTTGCTTATAATCTTTCCTGCTGTTGTTGTTGTTGTTGTTGGGGAGTCTTCCCTGTTGCCATATTTCGCATTCGCTTTTGGCCAACGTTCTGTGTCACTAACTACGTCAAAATTAAAATAGACTTTGGCCCGGGGAATGCTTTTGCCTCTCACTCTCTCTCTCTCTCTCTCTTCCTATCTCTGTCTGCCTCCAGTGTCTTTGCTGTTTCACGTGGTGCTATGCTGCCCCTTTCCCCCCTCATTCCTGCTTTTGCTGTTTTGTTGCCTTTGCCTTTGCCTTTGCCTTTGCCTTTGCCTTTGCCTTTGCCTTTGCCTTTGCCTTGACTGTGTGTTTGCCCATTGTGCTGATAATTTATGTTTTGCTTGAGGAGCTTCAAGGAGAACTGTGAAGGGGCATGGACGAAGACCTTGCTCGACTCTTGGGCGTCTGTTTGCCTCATTCGTAATTCCTTCTGCACCGTGCTTTGTTTTTCCTTTATTTGTTGTTGTCGTCGTCATCATCGTTATCGTTGTTGTCGTTGTTGTCGTTGCTGTTTTGTTACCTTTTCTAGCGCATTTGCTGCCTCTTTGTTTTGCGTTTCCTTTGGCAACTTTTGGCTCGCATTCCATTTCAAGTAAAAGGGCTTTTGGTTTTGTGAGTGATTCACTTTATACATAGTTTCACTTCCTCCTCCTGCTCCTCCTCCTCCACTCGAACAATCGGGGGTGGTTTTTGGCTTCTTTAAATTCGCCCTCCCCTCTCTACCCCTTATCGCATATCTATATACATATTTACCCGACATTCAAAGCGTAACTGTAACTGGGTCTAGGTGTGGTTATGTGAGTGCCTCAATGGCCAGTTAGCTAATGGAAAAACTGTGCAAATTGCTCACTTGTAGGGTTGCCCCTTGATGATCTAATAGACCCCCATCGACCAAAGAGCCCTAACTATGCAGAAAATCCTTCTGGCCGGCAACAAAAAGGCCTCAGAGTTGAGTGAGAAACGAGCAACTTTAAATATTCGACAGTTATGCTGAAGAGATTTGCAAACCATGCAAATAAACATTCCATAATTATTCCAAAAATACTGCCGAACAGGGATTTAATAAATATTTGAAAAGCCCACAAATGAATGAATAAATATTTGCTAAGGATTAAAGACAAACTGTTGATAATTAAATTAAAATTTAAATTAAATACTGACAATTTTGCAGATATTCAAAAAAGATTTTAGGAAGAAAATGAATTGTTGATTGATTTCTTTAATTAATATATATTACATTGATCGATCTGCTAATACAATCAATGATCACAGAACATTTGTTCAACACAATATTACAGCGATAAACGATAACTACACGTAAACCTTTTAAATTTAATAAAGTTTGTACAACAATTCGATAAATATGCAAACATGCAAGAGCAGCTCCCTCTTCGTTTAGTTTAGTCGTTCGCTAAAAAGGTTCTCGAACTCACTTCAAATAAAAAGCACTCGAAAGCCATTCAGACCCAAAATAGAACTGGTTCCATGGCATGTCCTGCTCATAAACAAGCCCCATTTTCCCCATCTTCAGACAAATGCCCCCAAATTCCAGTCTTTAAGCAACTGTTGTAAGCAGCAGGCAGAAGCAACAACAGCAGCCACGCCCAGAAAATTTACAAGCAAGAGCAACGGCTAAAAAGAAAAAAGGTCATGGCAGTCGGGCCCAAAGTGGCAAGCAGGCAAAAAATAAAATGAAATGAAATAAAAATAAAAGAAAACGTGAAACAAAATCAGCTCCGGCAATAAGCCAAAATAAAACCTCATACCTGTGTCTGCTGGCAACAACAACAACCTGCAGCAAACAAAAAACGACAACAAAATAAACAACAACAAAATAAACAACAACAAAATACACACACACACACAAACACACAAAATAAAATGCCAAAAAGAAATTAAGGAAAAAGTTGGCAGCAGTCAAAAGCGGAAAAACAAGCAGCCAAAGAGTGAGCCAACGAGTGTAAAAATACAAGTGTTGGTATGTCTCTATGTATGAGTGTATTCATTTACACTCACACCCACACCCACACACACCCATACACACGCACGCACGCAGGCAGAGTCTATGAAAGCGCAGGGCTTCCCCAAATGATAAAGTTTTATTTGCCTTTGCGGGTGCACATTGAATTTCTGTGTGGCAGCAACGACGTCAGCACGAAGCATTCAACGGCGCCCCCAATGCTCATCAGCAAGCTCATCATCGCCTTCATATGCCCATGATGAGGCAGCCTGCGAACATTGTTGATAATGATGACGTTCTTCGACAGTCAGTCACCGCAGCGAGCAGCAGCATGAAACCAACTCTGCCACCAACCACCCACAGCAACAATGAAAGCAGCACTTTCAAACAGGGTCAACGCGACTGCCAGAGACCCTGTAAGGGCTGCAAATTTGTGCAAATGAATCCTTTATGGGGGATTATATTAACAATGCCTAGATACGAAAAGTATGTTGCGAATTTCGAGACAATAAGAGTGAATCAAAAAATCAAGAATGTGATGGGAAATTTACATAAAATATTTGTAAGAATTAGCAGAAATAGTTTATAAACGTTTTATAATAAAGCTGCATATTTAATGTGCATTTTATCTATTTATTTTTACTAGAAATTGAGAAAATTGTTTAAAATATTAATGAGATTTTAAGAGAGATAGTTTAGGAATGTTTTACAGTACCGTCAATAGAAATTATAATAATTTTTAGTGGAAATATTTAAGAAGTAGAGGTTGGAGGTGAAAACTTTGTAATTTGGATGATACTAGAATTTAATTAAATTCTTACTTGAAATTGAGGAAATTCCATACAGAATTGTTGAAAATTTAATAAAGATAGTCTATAAATGTATTATACAAAATATTTATTTTTAATGTAAAATTTTGGACTAGCAATCGAAATTATCTAAATTTGTAGTATACATATTTAAGAGGCAGAGCTTAGAGTTGCAAACTTTATGATAATAAAATATTGTGTATTAGAACTTTCAATACCATTCTACCTTAGAGCTCTTGAGAAGTCGTGCTTGTTTCCTTGGCCCGCTGTCAGTTTAACATATCCTGTTGCAACCTCACTTAGCTACGGGGTGTAGGAAGCTTAACACAAATGAGTGGGCAACTCTAAGTGAGAGAGACATAGCAAGGGGCATAGAGAGAGAGAGAGACGCAGTCAGCGTGAGGGAGAGAGAGAAAGAGAGAGAGAGAGAGAGAGAGAAAGAGAGCGAGGTAGAAGTAGCACAGCTAGGAAACCTCGTCGTGGCCAATCCCTTGGATATTTGTTGTTGCTGGGCAAAAGTTGCTCGACAGCAGCAACGGCAACGCAACGGCAACGACCGTGAAAGGCCATTTGCCTTCTACTCGTTTTCTATATGTAAGACTGTGTGTGTGTGTGTGTGTGTGTGTGTGTGTGTGTGTGTGTGTGTGTGTGTGTGTGTGTGTGTGTGTGTGTGTGTGTGTGTTGGGGTTCTAACTGTATATGTGTGGCAAGGATAACCTAATACATTCTTTTTTGTTGCCTTAGGACGTGTCGGAATTTACTCGTGTATCTGAATGCGTTGCGGGTCGTATCTGCGTATCTACGTAACTACGAACATATCTGCTGCGTATCTGTAACTGAGCAAGTGGCATTTGGAGCATTCTGTACGTGTTTTCCCAGCACTTGCCATCGTCTGTCCGTCCGTCCGTCCGTCCGTTTGCAAGCTTTGTTAACCGGATTCACCAATGGATTTACGGGGGTTTCTGTTCTCTTCTTTCGTTTCTACAGTTTTTGCCTCTTGTGCTGTTCATTTTGCACCCCTGTTTTGTTGTTCTTGTTAGACCATCTGCTGGCGAAATACTTCTTTTGTAATTGAGGCGCATAATTTGAAAAATATTTTAACGTTTATTTTTCCAAGTACATCTACATTCCCTTTGAACTCCTCCATTTATCGCCCACTCATGGCGTCATCTTTAATGGCCACCGGCGCCAGCATATTATTTGCAAACCAATTTAAGCCAGAATCAAACATTCTTACAGATTTGTCAGCACTTCAATTAGTTTGCAATTATCTCTCAGATAAGCTGGCGTCATAACAGCCAAAAACAATTGTCTAATTGAGCGTTGACATTTCTGTTAGTGAAATTCCCATTCCCGCAAATGTATCTACAAGTAGCAAAAACATTTCAATTTCCCATTTCGAACATCATATTATCATTTTGGACAGGGTTCGCCCCATCGATAACCTCTCTCTCAAATAGTTCAATGCTAAACGCGGTCAACGGCGTCAGACAAATCCATTTTGTATAATCATCAGCAATAAGTATAAATACGTAATGCATATATTTGTTTCACAATCAATAATAATCCTTATAATGGGCGATATCGAAGATACTCTGCAAATATATTTATTGCAAAATCATTTAAAAAATCCTTAAGATTTAAAGACTACCAATATATGAACTTAATTCAACGCATTTCATTAAATATTAATAAAATGAATAATAAAAAATTATTGTTAAACTTGTTTATTATTTATTTATTTTTCAAATCTGAGCATAATCACTTTAAGATATTGAGCATACCAATATATAAAATGAATTCAAAGCATTTCATTAAATATCAATAAATTGAAGGATAATGAAAATTATTGTTAAACTTATTTATTTATTTTTCAAAGCTAAGCATACTCGATTTTTGTGTGCTTACAGGGTATGCTGACGTAGTTAGCTGACTAACTGATAAACTGAAAGTTGATCTATTACTTGCTGCAGGCTTTCGTTTAATATTTGAATACGTTGAATGACGAATTCGATTTAAAAATATTAGTGGAAACATTCAACGAGAATTTGTGTAGTCCTCATAACTGTTGAGTCGATTCGACAGCATTTAAAATCCCCTCAAAAAATGCGACTCTGAATAATCGTTGAAACGGGAAGTGTCAAAAACTGAACTATTTATAATAATTTAATATTTAAAATCGTTGAATGACGAATTCGATTTAAAAATATTAATGGGAACATTCAACGAGAATTTGTATATTCGACAGCATTTAAAATTCCCTCAAAAAATGCGACGCTGAATAATCGATGGAACGGGAATTGTCAAAAAATAAAGTGTTTTGAAAGTGGATTTTCCATTTGCAGACCCAAACAATATAGCAAACAACTAATGTGCCCCGTCTGACTGTCTGGCAATCCGTAGAACAAACAAATTTTCATTGAAATTGACTTAAATTGAGCATTTCAGTCATTTCAGGTATCAATTTCGAAATAAAATGGCAAAAACTAACAGAGCAACAAGAATAACAAACACTTGTCTGTGGCGTCACTTGGTCGCCCCACAAAACCCAAAACAAAAAACACAAAACAGAAAAAAGAAAAATGTTTACGATATTTATTTCAGTTTTTATTTTCTTTTCTTTGTGGATCTGCGCAAATACACGAAAATCAAAAACGTGTTGAATAGCAGCAGCAGCAACAATAACAACAACAACAACACTATTCAATTATATGCATAGCCACAACGAAACCCAACTTCTAAGCACAGCACAGCACAGCAGGGAAAAAAGCAAACCAAAGCACCAAATAAAAATATATATATGAATAAAATACAGAAACAGAAAAAAACAGAAAAAAACGATGGCATCACGTCATACCGGTTTTAGCCATCGTCGCATTGGCTTGGCCATCGTTTAGGCTTGTTGCTGAAACCAAAATATGGGGGAAGCTCACGAAAGAATAAATAAAACCAAACCCAGACCCGAAATGAAACGCTGAGAGACAAACACGCGCGCGCGGACTTCGTCTGTGAATTGGGGCCCAAGTGCACATGGCAGTAGTCTAAGCCAGTTGCGAAGGGGTTTGGGCCAACATAAAATACAAATTGCTATCAATTAAATAGTATATGAAACTGTGTGTCAGCTATTAATTGCTTTTTTAGATTAGAACTTTTTTCAATTAATATTTTTTGAACATAAATTATAAATATGTGAAAAGCATAACAATTAAAATCGATGTAATTTAAATATTATAGAAAACTGTAAGCAAGCAATAACTATTGTTATATAACATAATAACATAATATTTACATATTTTTACAGCAAACTCTTTTGACTAGACATATTTTCGATTTATATTTGAATTGATTAGCTTTTAATGTTATATGTATTCATTTTACATTTATAAATATTTAGTGAATTATGCTGATATATATTGGATAAAATAAATTTTCTACTGTCTCCTGTTGTGCCACGTCCCTGGCTCTAAGTCGCTGTGTGCTCTGGGCCCAGTTACTCTTAGCCACAAAAATACGTAGCACAATTCTTGCGTCAAATGGCCAAACTGGCAGGTTAACCTGTTCCCAGCTGTGCATGTTAGCTCGCTCTCTCCCTCTCTCTCTCGCTGTATCGCTCTCTCGCTCAGCTAACAAAGTCTGTTTGTTGGCTGTATAAAAGTTTATAAAAATGATTTCAGAGTTGCCCGCTTGTCTCGCATTAGATAGCCGCACCCACACACAAGCCCCAGTCAGTCAGTTGCCGTGTCAAATATTAGCACAGAATCATTTTGAATGACAGAAACCAGCAGCGGCAGCAGCAGGCGCACCTCACCACCTCCCATGCCACGCCCCTGCCTCCCACTTGGTGGCTGCCCCTTGAAGCTGTTGTCGCTGCTTTTGGTTGCCGTCTGAGAGCATTGCGGTTTGCCATTGTTGCCGTTCTCGATGATTCACCTGACGTATATTTCTATCGCCTGAGTTTCTCTCACCTAAACAAGTTTTATATCATCTTTTGTTGCTCCCTCTGATATATATAATGGTTCGGTGAGTAACAGTTCCCACACACACACACACACACTCACACACACTCACACTCAATACTCGACTACTCAAAGTTATCGCGTAAATTTCTAAGAATTTTATTCATTTGACTTTTGCTGATTAAAAGAAATCAATAAATTATCAGCGCATATCAATTTAATTTGTTGGCCCCTTCCAAACATTACCAGCAAATGGGCATTTCTTGTCCCATATACACCAAATATTTTCCCCCATTCTCACACTCCTTTCCGATTCTCTTTCCACTCGTTTTCTTGACACCCCAATATAAAAAACAAAAACAAAAACATTGAATCGACAACACAAATTGTCCAATTGCCGTTTAATTGAATTTCAAGCTGTGCTATCATTCACTTCTATCAATCAATTCACACATGCAGCACACACAAGTGTGTGGGTGTGTGTGTGTGTGCGAAAACGTGTGTGATTGTATGTGTGTTGTTCAGGTCAACTGCAGATTGGAATGGAAATTGCATTATTTATATTTCCAGCAACTGCAATTTGCACCAAACATTCGATACCAAAAGTTAAACGAAGAAAACTACAGGAAAAAACTTGATTGAAAACCCTTTTCGAATAAATTGTTCTACTTGCAGTTATTTATCTTGAGGTATTAAAAATATAGCATTTAGTAGTAAGCAGAAATACGTTTTAGAATAGAACCCAAACAAAAAGTCGAAATTTTGCAGCAATGTTGAAAAATGTCTTATTGCATTTTGTTCAAGTTTCAGAGAACTATATAATTCCAATTTATAATTCAAATTGTAAAAGATATTAATAAGATAATATGAATGCTTTAATTGAACTCAACATCCAAATAATTTAATTAGCTCTAACAAGACTATCAAGAGAATTTTGTTAAAGGTTATCATCACCTTATATTAGCTAAATCTGTTTTATTTATTCTCAAATATATAAACATATAGAAGAAACCTTAAATAAAATTATATTTCATATTCATACAACATAATTTTAATTTTTGTTTTATGCTTCTTTAAGATAAATAATCTGCCAACGGATATGTTATCGTAATCAGACAGTTTACGTGAACTATATAATTCTCACATAGAGTTCTTAATTTTACATGATATTAATAAAAATATATAAATTCTTTAGTTTAATGCAACATCCAAAGTCATTGAAATACATTTCACAAATCTATATTTATAAGTGTAGTTAAATTGTTTTTCTTTCAAAATATTCTCAATGAAACTATCAAGATTAAAAATTCTTATCAGAAAAGTCTGTATATATATTGTAGTACATATTGTTGTGCTATAATGATATTTAATTTTTGTTAAATCTAATCTATTCTGTTTTCAAGTTAATTAAGCTCAACAGCTCATATAAAAACGATACTCAAACAAGGTATTTAAACGAATTCTGTGGAAGGCATTTGACAAAACAATTAGAATAATTTAATTATATATTATATTAACAAAACCTGAATTACTCATTCCCAAATATTAAAACGCTTAGGAACAGCATTAAATAAAATTATATTTCACATTTACACAACATCATTTTAATAAAATGGAAAGTATCGAATTGCACATTATTTATTTAAACTTGTTGAACTATCCGTCGTTATGTTATCATAGCAGCAAGATTACGCTCAACATCTGCTATAAGCTGAATAGAACATCGGCTGCAGGTCTTTATCAACAGCTCTATTTAAACAGTTTACATTTCTCTAGGCAAGCAAATAAACAAATACTAGTTCAACGTCAATGTATTTTCGGATGAATTCCCTTTATGGTATTGCCCTAGACACCTGTTGGCCGTAAGCGCTGTTTAAGCCAAAATAAGTGAAAAGCCATTCGTGTGCTCTTATGTACACATAAAGTATTCAAAATGAATTTGCCCCTCTTCATCGTGGCTTTATTCACACTTGAGGCAGCTTCCTGCCGAGCATTATGTCTGTCATATATACATCTACTTATATGGCATATATATGTATATGTATATATCTGTACATATTTATAACAATTTCGCAGAACGAGCAAAGTGATTTCTGATAAAAAGTTAAGTGGCCCAAAAGCCAAATACAAACAAAATGCGCACACAAAAAGGGCCAAAACAGGTTCAAACGACCGAAGGAGATCCCAGAGTGTGTGTGCGTGTGTGTGTGTGTGTGTGTGTGTGTGTGTGTTTTAGCTGGAGGCATAGGTGTATCATAAATATGAATATGTTGCAGGCACTTCATGTGCCTCAAGTGATGGCAACGCACGCACACACACCATACAGATACAGATACAGATACCGATACAGATACAAGCAAATACGCGCTCAGATACAGATACAAAACAGGGTTAACGCGTCAGGTAGCCACTCTTAGCCTGGTCTGCTTGCTTAGGTCTAGGGAGCGAGATCGAGAACGAGACTGCGACTGCGACTGTGGCTTGCACCCAACAGCAGATTCTGGACAGGTTTGTTTCGTTGGCTGCAGCTTCAAATGGAGCGCAGGATTCGAGATCAAGTTCAAAATTCGAGCGCACACAGACAATGGGTTAAAGACCCAGCCGAGCAGCCACTAACTTGGCTAACTGGCAGTCGTCTCTGTGTCTGGCGTCGGCGGTCTTTTCAAAGCGAAACGTTATTTTATTTGTTTTTTGCCTGTTTTGCTTGTGGTTTTGTCGTTCCCAAAAGATATATACACATAGGCAATTGGCATTGGCAACTTTATGGCCATGGCCTGTTGCCTGTTGCCCGTTTGCAGGACAATAAGGCCAAACTACTTAACTGATTTGATTTGTTTCGGACAGCTCTGTTGTGCTGCACTGTTAAGTAACCAGCCGAACAGCAGCCAGCTTTAGTTCGCCTACAATTTATATTAACTGACAGCCCCACAAGCAATTCGCACTTAAGCACACGCCCCCGCCACGCCCTTCGTTGGCCTCATGGCCTCACCTTAGTGGGCCATAGATTGAAGGAAGTCACGTTACGAATGCGGCACGTAGCACGTTGTAGCATGTTGTAGCGCAAAGCACGTCTGTGTCTGAGGCGCCAACGTCTACGAAAACTTCTGTTTATAGACCGTTTGTCGTGAACGACGCATCTACCAGATACAGATACAGACACAGACACAGATACAGCCACAAATACCATCGCGAGTTGGCCAAATGAAATGCAAAAGCATGAAAAAAGAAGCAAAACCAGCAAAGGCAAAAGCAATGCCAAAGCACAAGTGCTATGCGTATCTGTGAGATACAAGATACAAGACGCTGTACAGCCAAGTTGATTGAGGATTGTTGTCGTCGTCGTCGTCGTCGTCGTCGTCGGCGGACAGACAGACGGCTTTTATTTTGCGCCTTTTGCTGAGAACACAAAAGTTGGCAGCAGCTGTTGCCACAGGATGGAGCAACAGATACGTTTTTCCCATTTCGAGCGGCAACAGTCGCAGTCTCGGGTATTTGCACCAAGTCAAGTGTGTGTGTATCTGTATCTGTGTGTGTGTGTCTGTTTGTATCTTTTTTTGCGCACTCAAAGGAAGCGAATGTAGCAAAGCAACGCATAAAATATAAATGAAATGAAATTGTCTGTCCCATTGGATGCTCGCTCGCACAGATACAAATGTGCACAGATACAGATACAAATACAAATACAAATACATTGTTGTACTAAGGCACCCAGGGAAGGAGTCTGTGCAAGGTCTTCCGACTTTTTTCCGACTCTTCTCGCCAGCCACTCACTCGGTTTTCCTTCTTGCCTTCTTTTAGTTCTGTTTCTTTTTCTCTTTTTGGCTGTGCCGTAATTTATGTTAACGCAGATCGAAAAATAAATCTTTTGGCCATAACGTAGCATGCTATAAATATCAGTGTAAAGTGGCCTCAGGGCAAGGTGGAAAGCAAACGACCAAAATACCGATGGCACCTCTGATAAGCCTTACATGAAAGTGAGAAGTATTAAATTGTCGGGGTTGTGAGCTTTAAAAGAAAATAATTGAAACAGCATCAATAAACTTAATCCCAACTGAGCTTTTCCAAGAACTTCACCTGTTTTACGGTTATGGTAAAGTAAATGAGTTAAAGCATCAAAATAAGAAGAACAGTAAAGATACAACGTTAAACCAAAATGAATACGAATACCTTAAAACGCTTCTGAACTCGACTATTTTTCCCCCACAAATTAATGCAAATAAACAATGGTATTCGATTTCTCAGTCCTACGGGAAGTTTTATCGACATCAATTAAGTGCTTTTAAGTCAACAATTAAGAGTTGTCATTCTAAATCAATCTACAATCTTAATATTTGGGGAACAACAACTTATATGTATGCATATTTGTTTTTTATCTTAAAAACTAAAAAATTTATAGCCTTATATTTTAACTTTAATTGAGTATTAATAATTATTTTGATTTGGTTTTAATTAATTAATAGGAAATTAAAATGTAACAGTTATTGATTAAAAAGTACACGTAACTTTTTAAGTCTCTCGTGAATTTCACATAAAATATATATTTTCTAATCGTGTAAGATCTGGGATTCAAATTGAAATTGAAATTTTAATTGTAAAACTATTCAATCTTTCTATTTGAAACTGAACTAAACTATGTTCCCTCAAGCAGATATGAGGGAAGCGTGTAAAACAATTATTTATGTGGTATGTAATACCATATGTTGAGCTTTTGAGCATTAAGTGACATTAATTGATACACACTCATTACAATTAATCCATTGCGAAGCTTTAATGAGTGTTTTCCTCGAACTTGAACTGTTTAGCGGGTAAATCGACGAGGCGAATGTCAGTTTAAAGTGAACAGCCACTAAAATTACTAACTAGGCGTGAAATCTTATCTAAACGAAGCAAACAGTCGAAAATACAACGTAGTCCGTAGCAAATGCACAGCAATTAAATGCACAACAACAGCGACAGCAGCGACAGCGACAACAACAACAACAACAACAATTGAGAGCAAGTCACAGCTACAGCTAATGATAATCGTAAAACGAAACGCAAAGCAAAGCAAAGCAAAGCCAAAGGCAGAGCAAAGCGATACGATGCGAAGCAACGACAACAACGACAATATGCGTGTAATAAAGCTTGAAAGCTGAAAAGCAAACACACAGACACAAAGCACACGCCAAACGGGCGAAACGAGCCAAACTCACAGCTTGAGTGAGAGATAACAAAAGACACAGACATAGAGCGCGAGAGAGGCGAGGCAGAGGCAGAGAGAGAGAGCGCGATAGCGAGAGCACACACGCACACACACATTCAACAGGGAATTCCCTCTGCTGATTGAAAGTCTGACAGAATTGAAAGCCAAATTAAGAGCAAGCGTCAGACTGCTTGTTGAGCGAGCGAGCGAGCAAGACAGAAAGAGAGAGAGAGAGCGTGCTAAATTGTGCGAGAGCATGAGAATAATTCAAAGGAAATTAAGCATAAAAATGAATAACTTTTTGATAATTGCGTTTGGCTGTTGTCAGCCGTTTTGTCGTTTTGGCCATTTTTACATTAGCTCATTGCGCTCGTTTCATATTTAGTGTGAGCAACTTTTGGTCACCCATTTACACACACGCACACACACACATGCAAATGCTCAGCCTCTGTTAACCTTCATGTGTGTGTGTGTGTGTGAGAGCTTATCTCATTCTGCTTAAACTGTATTTGCTCATCATTTACACAGTCTGTCACATGGGTTAATCATTTGTAGCATCTGTGAATTTGCATTTAAATAATGCCCCCTCTACGACAGACCCCAATAGATAATCGTGACTAGGATAATGTGTATACAACCTCTCAGCACTCTTCTGCTAATTAATCATTTCAAATCTTTCAAGTTTTTCAACAGAATTTCACTCTTCTCCCCATTTGTCTTTCCCGGGAACGCAAGTAAAACTATTAATAATTAAATTGATTTCTGTAAAACACTATTTTGATCTGTGATTTGGAATTTGAGGTTAAGAAGGTGTAAAATGAAAATTTCGATTACAAAGCAAAATTCTAACTATTGCCCGCAGGATATTCGCAGTAATAAGAAGCATTTACATTCCACATAGTTTATTAAAGTACTTGCTGTGGTTTTGGTTTTGGAAGGTGCTAATTGCAACAAGTACGATAACATAATTGAGGTTAGGTATGCTGATATTGGAAGCTAAAAGGACGTTTGACACGTTTGCCAAGAAAATATAATTAAACGATAATTGAAACGAACCGATATTTTAAAGGCCTAACCGCAACTGACATTTGACATTTCGACGACAACACAACAAGCCAAAACTTGAACAAATATCAGAAAAAATTATATTATAGGAAATTTAGACTTTTGCGCGATTAGTCAAAAGACTATGTCATCGGTTAATAATACGAATATTTATAAGCCATTTGTTAGGTAAATTAAAATCGCCTGCACGCCCCCACAAATATTTGTAATATTCTGCTGCAGCTTCCTTTTATGCCTCGTTCTACATAGTTGTTCATTACAGATGCAATTTAATTGTTCAGTTTACGAGTCCCACGCACTTTGCCACACATTCCTTGCATAGTTCTCTGCAAGTCTCACGTGGGTCTTGACTCCACAATATTTTGTTTTGTTTTTCTTTTTTTTGCTGCAATTGCGATTCTGTCTGCAGCTGTAAACGTAACTGGATTTGGATTTGGATTTGGGCCTGGCCCCACTTCGTTACGCCTGTTTCCATGTGTACAAACATACATACATATATGTATGTTATGGCGCCTTTTTATTTATTTTCATGAAATGTGCAAGCAGCTGCAGAAATTGGCAGTCGTTGAAAAAAATATATGTACAATTAAAAAAGCAAAATAAAACAAGACAACCAGAACGCGGCACATGCATTTCATTTTTTTTAAATTGTGTGCGCCTTGCGGCAGGTAGATATAACGGGTATTCTGAAGTCGAGCACAGATATGATAATAAACAACTTAAAATTAAATGCGAGTACATTTAAGCAGTCGCTTATCGGGTATCGATTATGGTTCAAGTAGTTTATCGAAGTTCGATTACTATTTTAGCAATGTGGCAACTCTGCTGTAACTGCAGGATATCTTTAAAGCAATGTTACGACGTTAAATTTTGTATACATAATTGTTTTTCTATTGCACACACACACATACATACATACAGTTTGGTATTTGCAGCCCAAAAGGCATATAATAATAATAATAATAATAATGAGAGCAACAACAACAAGAGCAACACAGCAAAGTCGAGCATTTTAATTATGCAATCAACAGGCGTATATGCAAAATTTGTTGTTGTTCCTCCTTCTGCTTGTTGTTATTTTACGATTCATTTCATTTTGCATTTTTGCCGCTGTTGTTGCTGCTGCTGCTGATTTTTTGTTGTTTTGTGCTGTTTTGCATATTTCGTTCGCTGCGGCTGTTTTTGCGCTTTTGCTACGTCACAAGTAACACGTCGAGTGGGTGTGTGTGTGTGTGAGAGAGAGAGAGACAGAAATGAGTGCGAATGAAATTGAAATCAACTATTGAAATGCTGCGTCGAATTGCGATTGCTGTCGTGATTACTCTTCCTCTTGCTCATGTGTTTACGGCCACTTGACTGCGCCTGTTGTTGTTGTTGTTTGTTGTTGTTGTTGATATGGCAACGCTTTGGTATGCATTGAAATACCCTGTACTTAATGTAATTGCAAGTGTAGTTGATGATGGTATCTGGTTAGATTGTATCCTGAAATAATTGATATTCTAGGGTATCTGTTAGCATGTCATTCCCCGTGAGAGCACTCTAACTTGTTTAAAATCATTGAATGACGTTTCACGTGGATTTGCAGTTAACTCCCGCACTCGGTCAGTTGGTTAATGACACTTAAACCGATTTAACTTGCCTTGCCTTGCCACAGCCAAAGCCGCGCTCTGAGATCTGCGGCAGCTTGAGCAAAGTGGTAGGTGAAATGAGTCATGACCGACTCCGTCTCCGACTGTGGCTTTAATGTGTCAGCATTCGTTTGTAACTGAACAAATACACCCATATATATATTCATTTACATTTATTGTGTGACATGCAATTCGCACTGCGAAAACGCCATGCAACGCAGCTGAATGGAATTCCGAGTGCTCTCACAACGACACTCATGAGTCACGAAGGGCAGGTTCTTAGTTTGCTTAGATTTCACTTAACTTAGCTTAACTTATAAATAGAAAAGCAAGCAAGAAACAGAAGTCGGTAATCTGTTTATAATTATAATGTAATTCAGTTGTTAGTTAGTTGTATTAGGTATTTGATCCATAATTTATTTTGTATACAAAAGTGGATTAAATTGCCACATTGCGGACAGAAAGCTTGCTACAAAAAACATTTACTTCTTTTATCGAATATAACATAAAATAAACGAAAGAAAGAAAATATAAACTACAGTCAAGTAGTCAACTTTTTCCATCTATTATTATTGAGAAAAGATTTCAGTTGGTTCTGACTTAACATAACTTATTTGTAGTTAATATTGTATCCATGATCTTTATATATATAAAAATAGAAAGTAAAATAAACTGAAGTTAAGTAGTCAACTTTTTCCATCGATAACAATTTCGAGAGTATTTCCTTTTATTTTCTTTGGCAACATTATTACTACCATTATTGTTACCACTACTTGAACTGCAATTACTCCAGAATAGCATCGTTTACCCTGATCTTTAGCAACATAGTCTGTGAACGGCCTGCATGCAAATTAAAGCAGCGACCAGGCACTCAGCAATTTATGGCAGGCGAATGCAGCTGCTCCCCAGCGAGCCGAAGAACAAGCCAGAAGAATTGGCGAAACCGAGACGGGCAGCAAAGGCAGAGAGTCGTTGCTGAGCTGTTGTTGTTACCACAGACAGGTAGCATGAAACGCGGCCGCAATTTGCGCACGCATCATTCAGAGAAGCCGAGGAGACATTCCCCAAGTTCCCCCTCGATGGCAGCGGCTTTACCACCTGCCGCACTTGTTTATTGGCCGCCGACTTGTTGGCGTCGCATCACCAACCAACTAGACAGGGGGAAGGGGAGAGCGGCACAGCCGGCCGACGAAAGCGGAAACATGCGCATCAAAGCACACAGAAAATCAGCTTATGAACAACAACGCGCTGCAGCGGAGAGGCAGAGGAGGAAGAACTGCTATAACATGGCTGAAATTGGCAATGCCATCGTCCAACGTCGTCGTCATTTCTTGCGCTTCACTTTAAAACTGAAAACTGGTTGCGTAGCCAGGCTCAAAGCAACAACCAGTTTATCCCAAGTCTCTGTGTGTGTGTGCTGGGGAAGCCGCTTATTGTTGCGTTCTGTGTGTCTCCAGTGCGCCTGCTGCTTCTTCGAACTTTGCTAATTGCTGCCGCAAATGTTAATAAAAACAATTAACACAAATGCGTGTGTGTGTCTGTGTGTGTGTGAGACAGAGAATGAGCTCAGCAAGTCTAATGCCTGTTATTATCTTTCATAAGCAGTGCACATGGCGTATGAGTAATGTGGCCACATGACGTCACGCCCAACACGATTGCGTAAGCATTAATTGCTGCCATCATGCAGGGCATCTCGTAGTCGTTCACTCGCTCACTTTGGCCCAAGCATTGCATACTTTGGGGCGTCTGCATTGGCAGCAATCTGTTGAACTGTTTCGTCTCTTATCACAACAACGTTCAAAGTGCGGCTCACCAAAGTGCGATTAAAGTACAAGAATGAGTGCGAGTGTGAACCACATACAACACTCACAAGTGTGTGTGCGAGTGTGAGTGTGTTGTGAATGCTTTACAACAGCCACAGAGCAAGACAATTCAGTTTGTGGTCACCGATAAGACGTTTAATCGCAGTGTATTTTGTAATTACTCGCCTTTCCACATCTATAAACGAGTATAGACACACACACACACACACAGAGTACACAACAAGAGCACTTAGCACCGCTTATCAAAGAGCAGCCACAAATTGTGCAAAAGGCAACTAACTGCGCAGCCCACAACAGCAATTAACAACAGCCATCGACTGATTGACGCAGAGATACTCCTTAAAGTCGTGTGATTCGCTAACAAATCTATTAATGTGTGATTTAAATGCAATTTAAATTCGCTTTCAGCCAAGTGAATTCCCGCACAAAATGACAATCATCTTATTACTTATTCAATAACAATGACAGATTAATTTGCATGTGTTAAATTAATGTGATCAAGTAAAAGATACTTTATTTACTAGTTTATGTTATGTCTTTTAAAAAGTTAATATACATATAACATTTTAAAAATCAATCATAAATGCAGAAAATTATGATTTGCAATCAGACTTTAATTTAAATGCAATTTAAATTAATTTTTAGGCATGTGAATTCCCACACAAAATGGCAATTATCTTACATTTCCAGCTCATTAAGTTATTCAATAACAATGATAGATTAATTTGCATGTGTTAAATTAATGTGATCAAGTAAGAGATACTTTATTTACTAGTTTATCTTATGTCTTTTAAAAAGTTAATATATATATAACATTTTAAAAATCAATCATAAATGCAGAAAATTATGATTTGCAATCAGACTTTAATTTAAATGCAATTTAAATTAATTTTTAGGCATGCCCACACAAAATGGCAATTATCTTACATTTCCAGCTCATTAAATTATTCAATAACAATGACAGATTAATTGGCATGTGTTAAATTAATGTGATCAAGTAAAAGATACTCTATTTACCAGTTTATTGTTAAGTCTTGCGAATTTTAATATAAATTAAATCAGCAGCATTTGCAGAATATTTCAAATTATAAAATGACCGCTGCCTTATCGCAGACATCTCTATAGGGTATACAACACTGTAGAGATGAGGAATGTCAAATAATGATGAGCATTCACAAGTGCGTCATTCGAAGTGCCTGGCCCCCTCGACATCAACATAGATTTACATATTAAATAAACATGCATAGACAATCTGCGTTCTAAATAGCCCAAGCGCTTTTTATGCTCTTCGCTATTATTTTTGATAATTTAATTGTACATATATGCAATATAGAAAGATGTATATATATATGTATATGTAGTATATGTTTTATATATATTTTGTTTTGTGCCTTCATTGGGAATTTCGCCACAAATTGCAAAGCGCTTCGATTGTATTTATAGAACATTTAACATTGTCTATGCGTTTGCGTTTTTCATCAGCCGTAGACGAAATCTGTTTCGCCGAAATGCTCAAGTATTTGGCTATGTGTGCGTATACTTATATAGATGACTATATGCCAGGCAGACACACATTTAAAATTAGCCAAACAGCGCAAAAAGTTTGCTTGTAAACATTTCAGAATATCGAAAATATATATGCATAAGTATATACACAAATAATATATATGCTAGTTATTTGTGGCCTCCGTCTGCCCATGGAAAATCGCAACAATTTTCTCAACGGATTTTTCTTTACTATTGTCCAAGTATTTGTGGGTGAGTGTGCGGGAGGTGCTCGAACGATGTCTACTCACTTGACGTCACAGAGTGAAATGTCAGTGTCAATGCGTGGGGGCCTCGACATTTGGTATAAATAAAAGATTAAATAGTCTTTTCTTTTGTTTTTTTTGGCAAACCGAGCGCAACCGGGCGACCGAGTGCAATTGAAGACTTTGCTTAAACAAAATAAATGATTTGGCCATAAATTTTGTATGTTCAACTTGGTGTGTGGGGTGTGGTGTATATGTGGGCCATTCATTTGAAAATTGTCAAGCATTTTCAAAGCTAATCATAAAAATCTTGAAGAATGTGCTTTAATTTATTGCTTATTAATTTTATCTTTCTTGTTTTATTGCAGAATCCACAGTAAATTCGCGTAAAAATGCTCTGGAATCGTCGCGCGAGAAATTGAAAGGTAAATTAAACGGAGAACATAAAATACTAAAAATAAATATATCGATAGTATGTCGATTATACTTGATTTACTGACAACTTCCTAAATTATTGACATATTTCGATAAAATATCGATAGATAGCTACAAGACTGTTGCAAAGATTATGATTTGTCTTTCAACTGTGAAGGTTTACGCATCGATATTATATCCGTTATTAACAATAACATTATTCACAATTCATATTCTATTTGCCCTGCGAGTTATCTAAAATTGATATGATTGATTTATATCGCCGCATATTTCCAGCCTGTCAGTTTATCGGTTATCGTTATCTGGCTGGTTGGTTACCGTTTCAAGTACTATCTGACTCACTAGCTGGGGATCTCAGCAAACTGTACTCAAAAGTATTATTTGATATGGTGTTCACAAAGAAAGTGAAAAGTACAATAATATACGACCTGATTGTATGTTTGACCTTCATAATGGGTTTGTCGATTCGTCTATTGGCTTTTTATCAGTGCCAACTCTACCGAATTCCCCCCACACGAAATTCCCCAATCTACCTTATTCCCAAAGCCCCCGCCGTCCGTCTCTGTCCCTAACTGCAGTCTTCCGCTGTGCCCGTTTCTTTGGGCTTGGGTAATGCCGTTTAATACAGTTATTATGGGTCTGACAAGCACCAGGCAATTACACATATAGACGAGCACCCATTTATACTCCATCTATATACTATATATATGTCAATGCTCGGCAATATTGATAAAAATGCGTGCACGAAGCAACCGCTGACAATGTGTGTGTGTGCGTGAGCATAAAATAGAATCCATTTTAGTTGATAAAAGAAAGCGAATGGCGTGATTCATGATAGAAGTACAAACAGCACTAAGAATAATAATAATAACATATGCGTTACTATACATACTACATATATATGTATATACACATTCTTATAAACAATTTAATGCGTATCAACAAAAGATTATGCCTTATGCACACAAACACACACGAGCAGACTTATGGGCTTTCGTTTATTTCAGTTGTCTTATTTTTTTTCGCCAACTGTTTTCTAGCTGCTTTTGCCATTTCACTTTCATTATCAATCGCACTGATAACAAGTTACGTGACGTACGAACAGATACGATATGAAACTCACACGAGTACATTTCTCACCTCTCCAGCAACAACGGGGCAATGGAATTAAGATTGGCCCACAACCACTGAGCACGGCAGCATAATGTATTTATTTAAACGTAGTTCTATATTTATTCCCAACGAGCTTTTAGATAAACTTATAAACGGGTATCTAAATTTGATAGAATTTCGCTCAAATTTAATTATATTTATATTTTATATATAGTACAGAATATCTAGATTGCCGTTAAAGATTGTGATTGGCATTCGCGTCAATGATTTTGCTATTTATTGGAATGCACTCGGCAAAACGTAGTCTTATTTTATGCCCTGTGATTAATACTTAAAATACTCAAAGGTTGTTATAGGTTGTTGCTCATGTATTTTTGAGTTATCTGTGTATCTTATCAATATATATTGCTGATCATTATCAAGCAAACAGTCCGCCTATCTGTCTATTCGCCCGCCTGTCTGTCTGTACGTCTCTTTAATAGCAACGATCTCAGAGACTATGAGGATCCAACACTTCAAATTTGATTGTCTCCATGCCATATGCCAATTTCGAGTGATCTACGTTCTTCACGTGAATAAGGCACTAAATTATTCTTACGGGGTCTATCTTGAGTACCACTCAAGGAAATAAACTTGTATGTGAAATAAAACGAAGTTTTTCTCGCGAATTTTGTATATTATTGTAGTTAAATGTATTTAATATTGAAAATCTAAACAAAAATATATAGAGCTATATTTTGCCTCTTTGATTTCTAGTTAACTATTCATTGATAGTTTATCTATCAATAGAAGTGAAAATGTTATGTCTGATTTGTATTAAATTTTTATATTTTTGCAATTTATAATCGAATACTTTTAAATTTACAACTACTACACTTAAAACCATGAAATATTAATATATTTTGTAAGAAGTATGAACTTTATCGAAGGTTGCAAAGTCTTACCCTACATTCCAATAAAATAAAAGAGTATAAATAGTTGAGAGTGAATTAATTTCTGCAGCTCAGCAATTATTCCAAGAACACTTCAAATCTAATTAGGATGAACGTAGCAAGCAACAGCAACTACGAAGAGTCCTTTGAAGGTGCAAGGATATTAAATTGCAATATGTTGGCCCAAAACCATTTCAGTATCGTCCTGGTAGATGGCCAATGACACCGTCCCGGGGTTTTTCCGCAGAAGTAATTGAGCATTCGCTGCGAGGATAACAGTAACTGAACTGCTACCTGACAGGACCTCAGCTAAGCCCTAGCAAGTGGATGTCAGTCAGCAGCAGCGAGCAGCCAGCAGGTCTGCATGACAGTCAAGTGGCTTTGATATCCCTTTTTGGGCCAAATGTCAAGTACGCCGCGTGACGAGCGCAAAGCGAGCGTTGCAAATCGCCGGCGCTACGTATTTCTATTGATGATTTTATGGGTTTTACCCGCTAAAAATGTAATTTTAATGATGCCATTTCGTCTGGGATTTGTGCAGGGTAGGTATCTGCAGTTGCAGGTAAAAAGCTGCGCAAATCCATTGACGCAAGTCATTAAGTTGTCTCGCTGCTGTCTGGGGCCACACAAAGTATCTTGTAGTTGTGCTAAGCAACAGCTGCTGCCACAATGCAAATATGCCAGGCGAATGAAACGAAAGATGCAGATACAAAGATACAGCGACAGCCAGATACTCACGATTCAGATACAGATACGGGCCAACTGAGGCAGTAGCAAGCAACAGCAGCTGAACATTCACAGCATATTTTCAGTGGCGTCGCAAGTCTGCGATCGTTTTATTTACTTGCCCGTTTGAATACTTATAAAAGCGTTTTCATAGACGTCGACGACGACACGAAGTGGCAAGGAATGTCTCTGTGTGTGTGTTGGAAAAGTATCTGTGTGTGTGCGCACAGTCGCCCAACTGGCGATTCCCAATCAGCAGCAGCCGCCAAGGCGAGACCAAATACACACACACACACACACACACAGGCACAACAATTGTAGTATTAGTACAACAAGAACAACAAAGTGACACACAATGAACTCATGCGCTGTGTGCTGATACATCCAACGCAACAATCTAGCCGAGAGACACTCAACGCTGAACGAACTACGTAGAAGCAGAGAATTATAAGCGAGTGATAGGCAGCACAGTGCGACGCCACACTCGAACACACATTCACACACACACACACACACACACACACTCGCATGCTATTCACAACACACTCACTCACACCCATTGGGGAGGCCAGCACATGGTAAATGTTGGGCGCACTACAAATTAGATTTATGTATATTTTTCGCGTATGGCGAGTGTAAACACAGCCCAGCGGAAACTATTCAAATAATAATGAATATTATTCACAACTAAACACGAATAAAATGAGTAAACAATGCATAAATACAACAATAACCATTTCAGCTTGTTTATATTCAAATATAGTTAGACCACCACAAAGATTACTAAATAAAATAAATAAATACTTATAAAATAATGCCAACAATGAAGATACTTTTAAAAATTTGAATTAAATTCCAAAATTTTCATTTTAGTTTATTTATTGATATTCAAACTTAGTTGGAATACCACAAAGTTTAAGTAAAACCAATAAATACTTATAAAATCATGCAAGCCATTGAAAAACTGCGAAAAACTAATATTATTCAAAATAATATTCTATAAATACGTTTCCCAGCTGCAATTTAGATTGTAAAGTACTTCAAATAGATTAACTAAAATAATCTAATCGTTACACGATGAGCTTCATGAATTGCATTTGCAATTTTACAACACAATCACGTGATTTACCACAGACTGGTTAGATTATTTCATCAAAGAGTTAGTGTAAATTACATATCTATATCATTTAACACTTAACTTAATACAGATATTTATCACAAATAAATACCGTACATTTAAATACAATTTCACTACACTTTGAAATTATAATTAAGTGCACAAATGAGCTTCGAATAATTTCATTCATTATCATTTCCATTTATTTATAATCATTCCAACATTCATTAACATTCCCGATTAAAAACTATTACATAGTCGCCAATTGCATAAGAATATTAAATGTTTAATTGTCTTGAAAGCAGATTCAATATTTCTTGTTTTATCGCCGCAATTCCGATCGTAAATCAATCATATATTTAGGCCTCTAAGCACTTGAGATTTCATGTGGATTTCTGTGCGTTTTGCACACTGGCAAATTCCTGCTGGGGTTCGGCAATCACAAGCGTTTTTGTCGCTTCGCCCGTTAGTCAGTCAGCCAGTCAGTCAATCTGTCTGCGTATGATCGAAAAATGGCTGTTGGCAGTCAACCGCAGTCGCAGTCGCCGTCGGAGTCGCCGCCAGCTGCCAATGTCCAATCGCCATGACTGCAGATACATTTCACGTATGTGTAGATACGAAATACAAATATGCAAATGCTCATGACGTGCGCGCACTTAGCGATTGTTGTTGTTCTTGTTGTTATGTTACTTCTACTAGTTTTATGGGCTGGCAGCCATAGTCATTCATAGAGAGGGAGCGAGATATGTGCACACAAATAGATATAGATACATATGTATGTATAAAATTGTTGTTGTTGCCATCGTTGCCCGATTGAATTGTGCAAATATTAACCGAAATTGACACTGTGCATACCGATTGTTCAAAAACGGGTATATCCAGCTGCGATCCTTTAAGCAATATATGTAGAACAAGACCATAGACAAGTAAGCCCATTAAATTAAAAGACCATCCGACCTTTTCACTAGTCTTTTGCTTTCTTTCCAGCATATTCTTAAAATACTTGTAATTTTGGCAGATCGATTTGTGTTTGTTATGTGATACACCAAAAAACAAATATCTATTGATGAATTAAAATATTACTTCAATTATTTATTAAGTCTTTGATGCTTTGTTTTTTATTAATAATTCGAAAGCGACAAGTCATCCCAGCTTAACTTGTCTTTTTTGGCCATATTTTGTTCTATTTAGAATTTCTCGTTTTCCATACTTCAGATAATTTTGTAAATATCTAATTTTAGTTGACCCAGCTTCTCTGATTAAGGGCATTCAGGAATGTTACTAAATGTAACAACACATTTACTCATTATTTGCCTGTAGAATCAACAAAGCCCACACCTTGTAAATTTAGTTATCACACTTGCAAATATTTGGGCTTGTAAATCTGCTGCATCTAGAATGTTACTTATCCTCCATTTGAGTGCATTACAGGGTGTCTTTCGTCTGTAAACCTTTTCGTAAGGAATTTTTACATGTTTTTTCCTGTTTTTATTTTTTGATTGGTAATTCTTGTTTTTGTTTTCGGTGAATGTCTTAAAATAGACCCACGGCAAACGTTGGGTTGCGTGTCAACAAATGAGCAATCAACGTGTTATAATAGCCAACTTTAGTGGCCTGTTCGAAACGACCGTCAACTGTGACTCGTTCGCTCGCAACTCTATTTGTATCTATGAGTGTGTAGATACCAACTACATATAGCTCCGTCTCTCTCAATCCGCTGTATGTGTCTCCAGTTCGACCACTTGACTCAATTGACAATTTTCTCTAATGGTTTGACTAATGTTGACTAAGGTCCACATTTATATTGTGCTGACGCATAGACATCGACATAGACATTAGTTGGCCTCCAGCCCGTCTGAGCCATAGAAGCCTTACTACCAGCAATGAATGACACTAACAACTGGAATGCCAGATAAAACCCGCCCACAAATTGAGTGAAGGCCTCGACACATGATAACAGATGGAATTAATTAAATTGTATACGGGGTTTCACGTTAGTGACAAATCATCAACCGCTAAAATGAATGGAATTTCTACTATATTCAATAAGTTTCACTTTCAACTCAATTTTAGAAATCGGAATTCCCTAATTCCCTTTCACTGATAATAAGAATTATTATAGTTTAAACTTCCTCAGCAGCGTTCGCAATAAATAATATATTGCTCATGTTCTATTTATATCAAATAAACATTTACTATCCTACATTAAATAGGATGACGCTCAAAATTATGCAATGCTTAATTAGCCGCAACATGATTGACGGATTTCATTCGAATTCATGCCTTGCATGCGTGTGTGTGTGTGTGTGTGTGTGTGTGGAGCTTATGAGGCGTAACGCAAACTCGACTTTGGCCTGTCAAAGCTTTCTGACACCCGCTCAACTTTTGCTCAACTCATTGAGCAAAAGCCAAACAACAAATGCTCAAAGCTCAACAGGTCATCACATGTAATGCGAAGTATTTTTACGCAAGTGCGTGTGTGTGTGTGTGTGCCTAGTTTTATAAGTGGGTGCTCGCTCTCCCCCTTGGATGCTTCTTCGTCTTCTGTTACGCACTTTTCCCATCCTCTCTGTCTACGTCTCTCTCTCTCTGCATGCTCTTCATTTTTGCCATACACATTCAATTAGTTTTGATTGTCGCTTCGCTTTCGTGCGTTTCACGTCGTTGCTGCTCAATTAAAGAAGTTAACTCTATTGATTACGTTTAATATCGACGCAACGTCGACTGCGGACTGCGGCCTGCGGCCTGCCAGACGCTGAGAGTTCAAACCTGTTCCATCAACAACATCAGAAACAGCAACCACAACAACAACAACAACAACAAGAGCATTCAAATCGTGGGCAGTTGTTGTTTGAGGGGCATGTGCACGAGCGACAGAGCGACAGAGCAAGCGAGCGGTAATAATAACAAAGTTGGAGCCGACAACGTCGCCAGCATTGCTGAACTGTCCAGACATGATCACGTCGTCGTCGTCGACGCCGTTGTTGTTATTCATGTAGCTCTTGTTGTTGTTTTGGCTCCAATGATTGTTTGTGCTTTGCTTGTCCGTCGTCTGCACTGGAGCCGCCACTTTGGCGGCACTGCTCGATCGTAGCTTCTGGTTGCAATGTTTTCTCCCCTCCCCCGTCTCCTTCTTAACACAATCACAATACTCGTTTCGCTCGCACTCTCTTCGCTCTCCCTCTCCCGTTCGCTCGCTCTCTTGATCGGCTGTTTTATGTTGCGCTTAATGGTTTCATTTGGCGGCTGCCGTTGTGTATATGTATGTACAGTCATGGAAAAAATAATAGAAACGCATTTTCTCAGTTTCTTCAACTTCATATTTTTATTGGAGAATCTAATCTTGAGTTCAAATTTTTAATTTTTCTTAAACATAAATATATCACTCTTCTATAATTAACAACAAAAAGATCAAATTTTGTATTCAGTTAATTATGATATTTAATTGAAATTCAATTTTGATTTTCGGCCTGGAAAAAATAATAGAAACGCTCACGTGTTTTGCTGAAATCTTTGGTAATTTTTGGTCAAATTAAAAATAAAATGTATTATTACAATTATTTCGTATAACAGAAATGTTAATATACCAGCTTTAGGTAAATCTTATCATTAAATTTTGACATTTAGTGTCAAAATGGGTCGTGCAGAGCATTGCACAGGTGTAAAGAGAAAAATAATACTTAGACTTAGAAATGAAGGCCAATCCATGACTCAAATTACAGATTTAATGGATTGTTACATAAAAAAAATGTTTTTTGCAATCCACTTCATAGAAAAATCAGAGAAACGGGCTCGGAAGTGAGCAACTTTGGAAAAATTTTTCATGGGGGTTATATGAAAATCGAAAAAGGACCCACTCCTTTCATCAAAGGACTTCAAAAATTGGATGAAAACGATAGTAACTAATCGTTCTATACGTATTAGGCTTTTTGAGCGAAGTTTGAAGGTGCATTCATCCAGAAGAGACCAACACCTGACGTGCATAAACATCGCCATTGCACTATATGGCCTCCACCGTGCCTAACGGTCTCAAAGTGTATTTAGAATCACAATCAGAATTTTTTGGGAGCCTAACTTAGGTTTGTCCGACATTTCCAAACATATTTATCTTTGTCCCGTCGGATTTTACGATATTTTTGCCGTTTTCGAGGTGTTTATGTTTCTTGCCAGTAAATATTCACCTGCCCATAAGCTTTATGGTCAGAAAAGGGTCTCTCTTTGATGCATGCACCTTCAAACTTTGCTTAACAAGCTTATTACGTATAGAACAACTAGGAACTATCGTTTTCATCCAATTTTTGTAGTCCTTTGATGAAAGGAGTGGGTCCTTTTTCGATTTTCATACAACCCCCTTGTCAAATTTTTCCGAAGTTTCTCACTTCCGGCCCCATTTCGCTGATTTTCCTATGAAGTGGATTGCAGAAAACATATTCTTTTGGTAAAACTCCATTAGTTCTGTAATTTTTGCCATGGATTGACCCTCTTCTTTTAACCTGAGTATTATTTTCCTCTCTCCTCGAGTGCAATGTAATCCAAGACCCATTGCGACTATAATAACCAAATTCGATAATAATTTTCCATAAAAGTTGTAATATTTAGACTAAAGTTATTTGAATTTAGCGAAACAATGCTTTTTATTTTGTTTTTAAAGAAAAAAAAACGAAAATTTGAGCAAAACACGTGAGCGTTTCTATTATTTTTTCCAGGCCGAAAATCAAAATTGAATTTCAATTAAATTTCATAATTAACTGAATACAAAATTTGATCTTTTTGTTGTTAATTATTGAAGAGTGATATATTTATGTTTAAGAAAAATTAAAAAGTTGAACTCAAGATTGGATTTTGCAATAAAAATATGAAGTTGAAGAAACTGAGAAAATGCGTTTCTATTATTTTTTCCATGACTGTATGCAAGTGCATGTGCACGCGTGTGTGTGTGTGTATATCGATTACCCAATGCGTGAATGAATAAGACGTCGTCAACGCTGCAGTTTTGGGGCCACTTGTGTCCATTGCAAAGGCTCCCGCACACACACACACACACACACAAACACGTTGTGTTAATTGCTGCGAGCATGGGAGTGTGTATGTGTGTGTCTATGTTTATTTTTAAGTCAATCGGTTCGAAAGACGTTTTATTGCCTGTAATCAATCGTCGCGTGCATGAGAGCGGCGCAACGAACGGGGGCAGCCTCTTCGGCCGTTCGTTCGCTCGACGATTGCTCACATTACATATGTATGTATGTATGTATGTATGTATTTGTACATAAATACATACTTATGTATGTACATGAATATCAGTGTTGAGCGCGTAGCCCGTTCGTCATGGTTTTATTGTGTTTATTGATTAGATTGTTTACCTTTTTTGTGATATCATCAACGGTGTTGCTGTCGACTCTTATCGTACGTCAACTGTCCAAATATGTACTTATGCATGCATGTATTAGTGTATATCACATACGTACATACCGTACATACATATGTAAAACTATTTCTGTTCATGTTTGTGCGCTTGCGATGTGCATTGGCGATAGGCGATAGTCTTATCGATTGGCTTCCGTTCGATTTGCGTTGATATTTGGGTCTCTTGGCTAGACAAAGAGTCCACGCTGATTCTATTCTTTTGCAGTTGTTGTCAAGCCAATTGCATTTTCTGCCCACACATACACACATACATGTATAAATATCTATTTATTTATGTATGGCATCAATGAATATAGAAGTGCGAAATACGCATAAATTAAATACAACTTTAATTTAAATCTAAAACCATTCTATGTGTTTAATGTTGTAAAAGAAAATTCCAATAACTTAAAAACAAAACTATTTATAGCACAAACTAGGATTATTTAACTCAGGGAAGATATTCTATATTCTCCAATTTTTAGCCCAATTTGCAGCTAAAAGTCTATTTATAAAATCTTTGAATTGCTTTCATATCATAAACCATTTAATAAACTGTTTTATAATTTTCAAGTCTCAGAAATGATTTGCTTTAATTAAAAAACCCATTGATAATTGCAACAATTTGAAACCGAGAATATCGTGGAATTCCCTTAAGTTGGAAAGGTCACTAAGCTGAGTATGACAATTATCGATAATGCTGACCGAATTATCGTTCCCAGTTAAATGCACATCATATTTGTCGTCCGATTAGCGTAATCCATGTTTAATACCCATAATGACAACCTTACTGTACTTAATACATCTATTAAAAATCGTCTTCCTCTTGGCCGAAATAACGCTTCATTCAACTATTAAGGGCAATATCAGCAGAAATAAAATATTTAGCACTCACACACACGCCGCCAAAAATACCCAATAAAAAAATCAATCAACACCAAACTCGCATGTTCATCCAACAACAAAATTTGCGAATGCCGAAATACAACAGCCAAAAAAATCTGATATAAATTAACGCAAAAACTGTACAGAGGCGCAAGAGCAACAAATACTCAGGCAGCCTCCCCACAACAACCCCCCCCATCCCCCGCACTCTTCACCCGCTTCATTTGCCGACGCATCAGAAAATGGCGCACTAAAAAAAACAGTATACAAAACAAAAAAAAAGTCAATTGATCTAATAAGCCAAGAACGCGGCGGCGGCGGCGGCGCTCACTCATTTAAAGCAGCAGCAGCCCCAGCGAGTTCTTTTATTCGCTTTTGCTTTTGCTCATGCTACAACAATAACAAGCAATAATAACAACAACAATAGCAAATTTGCGCGCGGGGTGTTTTGGGGCTTCCCTGAGCAACAAGCAAAGCGACCGATACTTACATACATACACACCACACACACATACCGTATGTATGAACTCGCACGAAGGCAATCGTGCTCGTACGCATACCGAGCCGAGCCGAGTGACGAGCACGACGCGCAACAGCCGACGACGACTTGGCACTTGCTGACTAGCTGTGCTTGTTGTTCTTGGCATTTGTCTGTACACATACCAAGCACAGGACCGGTTCAGCCTTGCTGCGGATGACGACTAGCACTCAGAACTGATTTTACACTTTGCAGGCAGGTATAAAGTGAGCCCTCTGGGCGCGCAGTTCAAGCAACCGCAGCCGCTCGCACACACGATGACGTCGACAGGCAGCAACAACAACAGTAGCAACAGTTGATCGAACATTCGAAGATCGAACGTCGTGCTGTTAAGTTGTTGGCCTGCCCGGAACGGAAAGCGAGCACAGCGCAGAGCGGGCATATGAGCAGTGAACGAACATAAACAAATAGCAAATAATAAGAAACCACAAAAGAACGACAACGTGTAGGCGAGAGTGCGACTACAACTAAAAGAGTGCGAGTGCGAGTGAGAGTGTCAACAAGTTGTGCATTAATCAAATTAGATCACATCAGCAGCAACAGCGGCAGTAAATGGCAAAGTGAGTTTTTAAATTGAGTTAAAGTTTGAGTGCGCAACGAATGGAAATGAATGTCATAATATGCTAATAAATCAAATATTCAAAATACAAAGTGCAAAAGTCGTTACGTTTCGTTTCGTTAGAGACTGTGTGTGTGTGTGTGTGTGTGTGTGACTATGCGTGTGTGTGTATGTAGCGATATTTAATTAGAAAATGAAAAGCAACAAATCGTTCTAAGCAGCGACGTGAGTGCGAGTGCAGAGGAATTCCAAGAAATTTTGTGAAAATTCAAAATAAACAAAGTCAAAGCCAAAGCAACGACGACGACAACGGCGACGGCGACAGCGACGTTTTGTAGCGCGCCACAAAAAAAGAACAGCAACGAACTAACAACAACAACAACAACAACATCGACAGGGCAACCCCCGCTGTAGTAGTTGTAGTTGAAGTTGTTGCTTTTGTGGCGTCGTGATTTTGATTTTGAGGTCTGCTCATCTTCTGCTCTGCCTCTTCTGAGTTCAAAGCAACAACGACAACAAAAACAAATGTGCTCGGGTGAGTAGCAACAACAACGTGCTGTGCGAGTGAAGGAGATAGTGCGACAGACAGAGAGAGGGTGTGAATGCATAAGCATGTGTCATGCTGTGCGCTCAATTTCACGTTGCAGCCAGCAATAAGGAACACATTGGACTTGAACTAAATACCCTGAGCGCTCTCGCTCGCTCTCACTCTCTCGCTCTCTTGGGTTGTCTCTCTACCTGCATGCAAAGAAACGTAAATTAAGCCGGCGCCAGGATACCTGCCGTCAACAACAGCGGCAGCGACAGCGACGACGGCGACGTCAGCAGCGAGAGCGAGCGAGACAAAAGGCTTGCAACGTCATTGACACAGCCAAAAAGGGCAGACCAAAAACGGCAGAGAACAAAGCATCTAAACAATGAGACGAAAGGTGGAAATCCACTTAAGAGCATAACAAAAGGCAGCGCAGCGCTGTGGGGTGTGTGTTGCTGGAACACTCATCCTTCGCAGCTTAGACAAGAAGCGCACGAGTGAGCGAGAGAGATGGGTGATGTGCTCAAGTGTTGTGAGAACAATTAAGCATGCAACAGTTACGGCCTATCCGTATCTCTTTCTACACACATGCATATGTGTGTGTGTGTGTGTGTGTGTGTGTGTGTGTGTGTGTGTGTGTGTGTGTGTGCAAGAGAGTTTGAGGAATGCCCTGAAACGAAAATTACGACACATGTTTATGGGTCTCGGTCTGGGCTTAGGCAACCCCTGACCTTGACAACAGATACAAGATACATGGCAACAGATACAGCTACAGATACAGCTAGAGCTACAGATTCAGATACTCGCGACGATATTCAAACGCTGCGTGGGCGCAAATTCCATAAGCCAGACACACGATGATAATTTCGCTTCGACAACATTTTTAACTGTTCATTCAAGCGTGAGCATCATCATCATTTCAACACACACAAACGCACACACACAGAGAGACACGTATTTTAAAAGCATTAACTATAGATTTCTGTTTGTTTAACTCTTTAGAGGGGGAACGACCAAAAATACCAGTTTGGCAAGCATTTTGTGCACGCTACGTAAGCGTTTTTAATTTAAAACATATAATCATACACTATCCCAAAATACTTTACTTTTCTCATAGAAATCGCCATTTTAATGAGACTATTCAACTGAATACTAAGAATAATTATTAGCTTAAGTTAACTTTAATCTCATTTCTATAAAGAAAACTTAGAGTATAACATTTTCGACACCCACCTAAGAAACTTGGCAATTCATTCTTGTTTTTGTTTTATTTTCGTCATTTTGCTAATATGCAAAAATCGACACATACTCTGAAAGCAATATACATGGCATTTCCGTCCTTCAACAAATGCCACAAAAGCCAAAGACGCAATGTTGTTTAAAAACATAAAAGAATTTTTATTATTATTCTTATATGTATATTCCGATTTTTCGCTTGACTTGTGAAATTTACAATTTCCCCTCTCTTCTAATGACTTTCTTGAACTTAAATATTTATAAACATTTTGAGGCATTAAAAATCTCCAAGTAATCAACTTTTGGGAATCCCCCCGCACAATTATGTCTTTTGAAATGATTAATAATTAGCAGACGATCTGTAAAAAAACATTGAAATTGTCTGTTGCTGTCATAAAGTTAACACAAAAGGCCAAATAAAATGTGTTAACCAAAATGCCAATAGACATGTCTAAAATTATAACAATAGCTAGTAGCTAAAATCCCACAGATGAAATTGCGTACTGGCTAAATAAAAACACTTGAATGTCGTCTTACGTAGTTGGCCGTTTAAAAATACATTTTCTATTTGTTTAACACATCGAATCGAAAAGTGGAAATAGAAATTCAGAAAATTCAAATCAGATGTGAGGAGAAAGCAAAAGTCGAAATGGGCTATGGACTATGGGCTGTCTATACTTATCTTCTATCCTACACACACAGAAAGCAAAGAAAACAGAAAGGCATATATCACGATTTAGCAGAACGAACATACATAATCAAATCTATTATTTTTTCGTGTTTTTTCCGACTGATCTCAACTGTTTTTGTATGTAAACAAAAATTTGGCTGGCAATTATTTAACACTTTTTGGCGCAGAATGCTATTTATATGTGCCGAACTGAACTTTTCTATTTATGTTTATTTTGAACAATTATACGTTATACGTCGAAATCGTTCGTGGTCGCTTTGAACTTGTTTCCAAATGTCTTACACATTTGTTATTAAGGCAATTTTCATTTCTGTTATGCTTTCCTAAAATATTTCTAGAGCGAAATTTATATTTTTTTAGAATATTGACCAATTGAAAAGAGCAAGCAAATTAAATAGAAACATTTTCGATTCATTTTCATTCTGGTTTATAATGAAAGAAATACATATATTTGAATTTTCTTAATGTACCGTTTGGTTTTGATTATCGCCACACAAAATCCCAGAATTGCATTCCATAATATACATTTAATTTATAGATATAAATACTTGTACACAATCTATACTATGAACTCGAAGTGCAGTGCCAAAAAATCACTCAAGTCTCTATATGATGTTTAGTATACACAATATTTGAGTAAATAATCCGATATATAGGTATATTACGTATACATACATGTATATATGTCTAAATTGGAACCTTGGCACTGGTCGAAAATTTTAAGGCGAATTTCTAATAGATTTTTACAAATATTTCTTGACGTCAAACATTTTGGGAATTTCCGCGCCCGAAGAAAAACTAATTCCGACAAAAAGTCTTGTGAATTTCTAAATTGTGTATATGCAGAAATATGCGCAAATCTCTGATAATTGATTACTCATCCAAGATGCTCAGAGATTAAAACTATTCGCGCCGTTGTCTGGCTGTTAATTAATTTCATTTAGCTGTGAAATTAGTCTTGATTTAGTAAGAATAACAAACATTATTCTCTGCGCTGGGATTATCAGCATACATTATTTTTACGCTCTCAAGAGATAAGTACGTATCTTATCTAATTATTAGGGTTAACTTAAAATGTACCTTGACCTCCTACACTCTATTGACAAAGAAACTGTAGATATTTGAATTGAGCCCGCGATCAACTCTATGATTATCAGTTATCAAGAAATACGGCACTGCCCCATTGTAATCTATACTTATTGCTGTTTCTCAATTAATGTATCGGTGAAATTAATGCGAATTTCGTGTGTATAATTTTGATTTCAAGATTTGTTTACTTGATGTGCCTTATGCCTTTTTACCTAGCCACTGGAAACCTCTTTGAAAGTAAACAACAATATTTTTAGAGTGCTGCAAACTCTGGCTCTCTGAGTTTTCAAAATTATCAGCAACAGTTGCATGTGCATATAGTACATATGTATAAATTTATATATATAGTATGTGTGTGAATCTACACAATACATGTGTAATTGCCTTGCCTTTTGTGGTCAATACGAAAAGAAGAAGAAGAAGAAGCGAAAGAAGAGCGACGATCGTTAGCGCTGCTTAATCGCATTAATTTGATTTCCGACAAACACTCAAGTGTTGCTGAGTGCGACAACAACAACAACGATACACGAGTACGTCATAGGCCACGGCGAATACCAGGAGACAGAGAGACGCACACATACACACAAAGCGTGAACACACGAAAAAAAATAAGAAAGTGCTCGACTGTGATATACCCGCTACTCGTTTTGGAAGACTGCAAAACTGTGTGTATTTAAATATACCAAATTATTATATTTGGTGTGGAATATACTAGTATGTTCAAAATAAACCATAAAATACCAAACAAATTCAGTTGCTTTTGATTTTTGACCATTAAATTGTTATAGTCTCTGAAATCTTGGTGTTCATACAGACGGACGGGGGTCGGAGATGCCTCCTTATCCCTGTTACATACATTTGGTGTTGACACCAAGTTATAATTCCCTTCTAGCCTTTGGGTAGCGGGTATAAAAAGCGCTTATCAAGCGCTCTAGAAAGCTCGCAAGAGGCTGTTGCATTTGTGTTGGTGTCCATATTATCGCCCGCGTCGATGAAAACAAGTAGCGCTGTCCAAAACACAGGCAGGCCCCAATCGTCACACACACACACACACACACACTGCATGTGTGTGTATGTGTAAGCTGTATAGTCGAGACTCAACGAGCCAAACTCGTTTGCAGCCAGGCCGGGGGCAGGCAACAACAAAACGAGCAAAATTATTAAAATTTTTAGCTTGATTCATGCTCACACACAGCCGCGCCGCCTGACTGACACACACACACACACACACATACGGAACGCACACATGGCCACACACTCACATAAATATAAACAAATGCAAACAACAACACGATGATGGCGGGTTTCCTCGTTTCTTGTGAATTGACTCAATATAATACACAAAAGCAAAGCGCAGGCAGCGTCAGCGACGCCAGCGGCAGCGGCGACAGTGTTGTCAAGTTGTTTGGATTAGTCATGTTGCTTGTACATGCACACAATACACATCCATATGGTGTACAGTGGTCTCGGCGAGCGAGCGAGAGTAGTATTGAAAACAGGCTACATACCTCGGCACATGGCTCGACAGTGGGACGAGTGTGTGCAGTGGGGGAAGGGGGAGCCACTTCATTCGTGTGTAGACAGCTGCGGCAACTCTAGCGATTTGGCGCTCTCACACGATCGCAGCGCTCTTACACATATGTACACACACGCATGCATGCATGTACGCTGGTGTACGTTGGTGTGTGTAGCAATTATTATTTTATTATCACTTTTTTCCACTGCTACGTTTTGTGCTGTGTTTCTACGTTTTAAATGCTTTTGTTGTTATCGTTTCGTAGTCGTTGCTGCTGCTGGTGCTCCCCAGACCTTCCTTAGTCAGCAAAAATTCGCATATGTATTTATTGGTTGGGGGCCTGCGCATGTGTGCGTGCGCGTGTTTATGGCGTGGCGCACACGTATGTATGTATGTTTGTACATTTGAGTGTGTACGTTCGTATATACATACATACATACGTAATCAACAATAGCGCAGCTATGGGCTGGCGACAGTCTTCGTTCGTTGTGTTCCCCCACTTCGCGTCACCTGTTGTTGTTGTTGGGGGCTACGTTTTTGCTTGATTTGATCATTTCTCAGCAGCAGCAGCGGCAGCGTCAGCGTCAACCGACCCTGTGCTCGCTTTTGATTGACAATTGCAAGAGTGTGCGAGAGTGCGAATACAGTGACTGCGACTGCGACGTTGACGCTTTGCTGACTTCTCTCTTTCTCTCCTCTTCCTCTGCTTTTCCCTGACGCGCTCAATTATTTGATTATTGTACGATTTTTTGCTCACTTCTGCTCGTGTCTTTGGGCTTTGAGTGTGTGTGTGTGTGTGTGTGTGTGTGCGTGAGCTTGTTGTGTGTGTGCTTTTGTTTTCGCGCTGCTCTTTCGCCAGTTAGTCGCGTCGCGTCGCTTCTTCGTTTTCTTTTGCACACTCTCGCACACACACACACTCACACACTGATTTGTCTGGTTTTTGTTGTTATTTTTTGCTGCCGCTGTTGCTTTTGCCACTTGGGCACTGCTGTTGCTGGTCTTTGAATGAATTTTTCAGCTTGCCTCGTCTAGTTGTCTTTAACTGCTTCATGCTCGCTGGTCGCTCGTCGTCGTTCGCTTTTGTTTGTTATTGTTGTTGTGTCGCGACTCGCGAGCGCCTTGTCGATGGACACACTTTTTATTCGTCGCCGTCTGTCGTCGTCATTCTCAAATTATTAGTGTCGTTGTTCGATATCGGTCTATCGATAACCGCCACTATCGATTATCCAGTTACCATTGATATATAAAGTGCGCGCCGATAATAAACACTGAGTCACAGGTACGCAGTGAGTTTTGCATATTGCACACAATTCACATTCAATGCAAATTATATTGTTAATGTGATTGGGATTGTATTAGTGCTGCATGTGGTGTGTGTGTTTATTTTTGCCATTTCCTTGCCCATTATTTCGATCAGACTCTTTGGCTTCATTGGAATTCCGCATTTCCGCGAATTGTTTTGCCGCCTTGCTTCGTTCGCTCTTCGCTTTCAATTCGAACGGAATATTATTCGAATGCTGAGTGAATAATACATTGGCGCTAATAAATGAACAATTGTTAAATGGTTGCGAGCTTGAGTTTGTTGCCTGCAAATCATGACGTACACACACCACAAAACAAAACAAGCCTGACCTGGACACACAGACAGACAGCCAGACACTGGCGCCGTTTTGTGCCCACCTTGTGCTTATTACACACACATGCATACTCACACATGTGGGTGGTGAATCCACGTAGAGCGAGCGTGTGTGAGTGAGTGGGTGAGTGAGAGAGACGCCAATCAGGCGTGCATGCATGCAAAAACGTTATCGTGTGACGTAGACACGAGGCTGTTCAGCCCATCATCGCTGAGTGTGACAAGAGACGCACACACACATACACAGACTTATTTGCAAACTGCACTTTGCACAGAGCAAGTGTGAGAGAGAGAGAAGGGAAGCAACTGCGAGAGAGACAATGAGAAATTGCACATGCAAGTGCAATTCTGAAATACGTAAATACACATACTGTGCAATTATTATATTTACTCGCTATATGCGTACTATGGCAGCGAGTTTATAGTACAACTTATATAGTATAGTAAATGAGCGTGAGCTTAAACTTTGAAATTGAATTCCTAATAATAAAAAGCGACACAACTTATCGTTAAACAAAGTCAAAGTCGTGATAATAAAGTCATTTAAATATTTGCTTGAATTTGAATGCATATTTTATATTTATATTTTCTGTGTTCTATGTCTTGTTGCTCTCTTATCGCTCCGACCGTCCGATTAGTTTATTAATATGAAAAGCTCCTTGACATGATGAGTATTAAACGGGCTTGTTTGTTTTAAGCAATTAATTTCTGATAACAGATCTATAGCATATCATTTGAATGCGACAACCAAAATGCTGATGACATAAGCTCGCTTGCGCCTTTGGCAAGTGTCGCGATACTTTACGGCATAACTGTAGCACGATGAACCAGAACAAGCTTTAAATCTGACACACACACAAACACAGATACAAACGTGTGTGTGTGTGTGTGTGTGTGTGTGTGTGTGTGTAAACAACCTGCACATGTTGCTGCCAGTCTCAGTATCGAGTCTCGGTTGAATCGGGGGTCTCTCAGCTGTTGGAAATTCCTGTTGGCGCCTGCTAAATTGACCCATTGACACGAATCGCACTACGTCTATTTATAATGCAATTGCTTAGAGCACCGTCTCTCTCTCTCTATCTCTCTCGCTCTCCACTTTGCCTGTTATGTAATTGATGTTTATGCCGATGCTTAATCGACTTTATTCGTTGAGGAAGCTAGCCTTAATCTCCGGCATATGACACTTGAAAATTGTTTAATGACTGCTGACGTCAAACAGGTGCTGCCTGCACTGCCACTGCCCATAAAGAGTGACAGAGATGGAGTGGGCCAGAGGGAGGGAGAGAGAGACGGAGAGCCAGAGATAGCTCAGCTATCGGGTAAAGCTCTATTTCGTCTGATAGTGTGAGTAATGCACGAACTCAGCAGGTAGACTCCCAACGAGTTCCACAAATAACTGATAACAACCAGCTCGACATTATCAATGGAATTTTTGGGCAGCGTTTTTAGCGATTTTTATTGTTGCTGCCTTTTTTCGAATTTCACATTTTTTTTTATTTGTTGTATTTATTTTGCGATCGCACGTTATTTAAAGCTTTATAAATTGTTGATAAAGACATAAGCAAACACTGGCTTATAGACGACTACAAGTGTGTGTTTGTCTAACGACGCATGCTAAACAGCTATATGTATATGTATAGTATAAATATATAGTACATACAGTCTGTGGCAAAAGTCAATTAACGCGCGAGTTGAGTTGAGTTTAATTTTGTCAGCATCTCGCTGGGATTTACTAATCATTGTCACACATACTATATAGTGTGTATATATTTCCCATTATATATGGGGTATTTACTGCTGATAAGGCAGCCCAGCAATAAGAGTAATCAGTGTGCTTTACTTAGTCGCTTGCCTTAGTTGTGAGTCTATTAAGTTTGTCGTTGGGTGCGTAACAAAATAATTGTTTACTACTTGGTCTCTTGCAGTCAAATGTTATCGAACGATTTTCGGTTAGGATGAGTTTCGATTTCAGTTTAGGTCTAGGCAACAGGTGAACTCGACGCGCTTGCGAAATAGAAAGTTGATAAAAATGAGCAAGAAATACAAATGTTTGGCTTGAGCTTTGTATTTATGTGTGTATTATACAAATATTGGCGACAAACATTTCACCTGACGAAGGAATTTCCCAACCTTATTTCTCTTTATGACATATTGCAATTTATTTTGTTTTGAGCAATTAGCATGTGCCCTGGCCGCATTATCAGCTACACGTTCTGTGTGGTATGCTCTGATAAGATTGAGAGCCCAATTAGCCACGATAGTTGGCTGGCTCTGATGAAATGGCCAAATGGCCAAATGGCCATAGCGAAAGCCAACGCCAAAGCTAATGCCAATGCCAATGTCAACGCCGGCAACAGCTGCCGAGCACTTGAATAATTCACGGGGCATAACTGGGCAAAATCCCAATGTGAAATGCAAATAAATTATTAATGGCTTCAAAGTTGCGGCCAAGTCTATTATTTATTGAGCATGGAAAATGTGGAAAATGTCAAGTAACAGTTGTTTAATGCGACCATACATATGTATTTTCCAAGAATTGTATTTGTGAAATTAATTATTGTATTTCTACTTCTTGGCGTTGCAGATGAGCCCGTGGCAAACACATCGCAGGCGAGCAAATTTGATGATACTATGGAAAGTGCAACCACAAAGCATTACAAAACGACAGCAGCCAGCAGTAAACAATATAAGAGCAACAATAAAGTGAGCAGCACACGACGTGCCACAGCAACAGCAGCAGCCGCCACAGCAGCAGCAGCAACAGCAGCGGCAGCAGCAGCAGCAGCAGCAACAACAGCAACAACCGCAACAACTAAGAAGCAAACATATCGCAACAGTAGCAACAGCAACAGCAGCAACGAAACTGCAGCAGCAACAGCCAAAACAAACAGTAACAAGGTCAACACAAAAACAGCAACAACCACAGCAGCAACAGTCGCTACAATTGCAGCAGCAGCAACAACAGCTACTGCAACAACAGCGACAGCAACAGCAACCAGTACAAGCACACGAGATAAAGTTGCCGACAGCAACAGCAGCAACATCAACAACAATAATAACACCAACAACAACAACAACAACCACCACAGTGATAATAGTATTAGTGAGAATAATTATGAATTTAAGGGTAGAGATAAAGCGAACCTAAGTGATAGCAAAATGACGCTACAGCATGTGGCAAGCAGCGCAGCAGCAGCTGTGGACACGACCACAAATCATGTGGTTGCCGGCAACGGTGCAGCAATGGCAACGGCTGTTGCCAGCAGCGACGAGGCAACCACGGCGGCAACAATTGCCGATTGGACGAACACAAACAATTTGCGCTATCTGCACAAGAAATTCAAACGCGTGGCCAGCACCACCGAGGCAGAGGCGGCAGCCGATGCGGTGCGCACCACATCGTTGTCATCCAACAGTTCCCTTTCGCCACCACCGCCAACAGCAGCAGCGCCAACAGTGGTGACAGTGTCAGTGCCATTGCTCAATGGGCATGAATTCAGTCCCAGCAGCAACAACAACAACAACAACATCAACAACAACAGCCATGAGGAGAGCAACAACAACAGCAGCAGCAAGCATGTTGCTGCTGCGCCCAGAACGCGCACTCCTCTCACCAATAGCAACAGCAACAGCAACAACAACAGCACCAGCAACTATGCCAGCAATGCAACATTGTCGCCAGCAACATTCGCACAGCATCAGCAATCGACACAGCCAACAGCCACAGCAACAACTGCTGCTGTGGCCACGGCAACAATTGCCCCAGCCACAGTGCAGCAACAGCAAGCAATTGCAGCTGCAGCCACAAGCAACTCACCTGCCGAGAAGCCAGGGCGCTACGTGTGTCCCTATTGCAACATGAGCTGTGCCAAGCCATCGGTGCTGCAGAAGCACATTCGCGCGCACACCAACGAGCGTCCGTATCCCTGCGACACCTGCGGCATTGCCTTCAAGACCAAGAGCAATCTCTACAAGCACTGCCGCTCCCGCTCCCATGCGGCGCGCCTGCGCGGCATCGACGTGCCCGCCAACGAGGCGGACGGCCTGTCCGATCAGGACGGCGACGGCGAGCTGAGCAACAGCAGCTCCGAGCTCCTAAGCGTCGAAGTTGTAAGTAGCAAACTGACAATAAAATTAAAATTCGGATATGACAGACAATAATAACAATGACAATAACAGAATATATGTAGAATGAGACTATAATATTTTATTATTAAGACTTTTCACATTAACATTTGTGTTTAGCCATTTAACAGTGTATTCACAAAAATTAGTTAATAATTGCATAATAAATGCTGCTCAATTAATATAATATTAACGTGACAAGATGCTAAATACATCCAGAATAACTGTAACATTATGTTAATCATTCTAAAATTTTAATTGATGCCGAATATATTCTCTTAGAATAATATAAAACACAATATGTTGTTAGTTCTTTATAATAGTTTTAAGCAAAGTATTCTACTTAATTTCTCTCTCTTTGTTATAGTTTTTAAAGCTGTATTGTTAACAGCATGTTAACTGGTAGTATTTGCTCTTGCTGATTTTTGTATAAGCTGAACGATATTCTAAATGCATTAATTTAACATTATTCAATATTAATTAATCAGTTTTAAATTCAACATTGCTAAATGTTTGCGTTTCTTATTTGCAGCTGAGCCGTGCAGAGTCGCCCTACGACGAGCCGATGGCGTCGCCAACGCCATCGCCCTCAACGCTGTCGGCGGCAAAGAGCGCCTGCCTGCAACAGCCGCCGTTGCCGCAGCACATGCAACAGTTGCCGCTGGGCTCGCCGGCAGCCGGCACGCTGCCGCCGCCAACAGCCGACACGCTGCACTCGGCGACGGCGCAGCATCGTCAGTCGATTGATTACAAGCCGTACAAGCCCAAGTTTCACAATGCCGCGCTCTACGCGCCTGGCAGCAGCAGCAAGGAGCAGCAAGTGCAGCTCCAAGTGCTGCAACAGCAGCAACAACACCAGCAACAACAGGCATTGCAGCAGCAGCAGCAACATCAACAGCAGCAGCAGCAACAAAAGTTATTGTCACAGCAGCAGCAGCAGCAGCAGCAACAACCGACGTTGGCGCATCCAACGCTGTCGCCCAGCACGCAGCTGAAGCTGAACAATCACATCAACTCGCATCAGATGCAACTGCAGCTGCAGCATCAGCACCAGCAGCAACAACAGCAGCTGCACGCACAGCAATCATTGCTGCTGGCCGCAGCCGCCAATCCAGCGGCATTAACAGGATTGCCGCCACCGCCGGCGATGCCCACGAGCGTCTACTTCCTGGGCCAGCCGCAGTATTTCAATCCAGCGACGGCCGCAATGCATCAACAGGCGCTCGCCTTTCACCAGATGCAGTTCCAGCAGCACCTGCAGCTCCAGCAACAGCAGCAGCAGCAGCAACAACAACAACAGCAGCAGCAGCAACATTCGCCGCTGTTGAAGGCGCCAACGCATCAGCCGCCACCGCAGCCGCAACCGCAGCCCATGCAACAGCCGCCAATGCCGCAGCCACAGCAGGTAAGTTGCCTCTTAATGTGTAGGGCAACAAACTGTGCTACAACAGTGCGTATGCTTGATGTCTATTGCAGCTGATGCGCTCAAACAGCCAACAGACGCCAGCAGCAGCAGCAGCGTCGCTACCAGCCCCTGCCACGCCCACGCCAGCAGCCAATCTGAGCAGCTTTGCCAGCGCCAGCGGCGGCAAGCAAGTGGTAAGTTGTTGCTACCGATGTATTGAAAATATTTACTAATTTATTGCCGCTTTTAATCGTGTCGACAGAATGTGGAGAAGGTGCAGGAGCACATCTCGAAACTGATCTCACAGAACGAGGCCATAGTGGAGAACAAGGAGATTCTGCTGCAGAAGAAGTACCCCAAGCAGCTGAATCGCTCGCGCAGCTTCAACAATGCCAACAACAGCAACAGCAATGCCAGCAGCAGCAACCTCAACAGCAGCAGCGTTATCAGCGTCAACAGCAACAACGGCAGCAACAATGCAGCGCAGCTGGGCGAGACGAAGGTGAATCTGGCGCAGGCTATAGTCCAAAAGCAGCAGCAACAGCAGCTGCAACAACAGCAGCAGCAACAGTTGCTGCAACAGCAGCAATACCATCAGTACATGCAGCAGCAGCAGCAGCAACAGCAGCCGCATTTGGAGCCCGTCAATGGTCTACTGAAGCGCAGCAGCAGCTCCAACGGACCCTACGCTCTCAAGGTGTTGCCCACACCGACGGCCACGCCGCTGTCCACTGCCAAGCTGCAGCAACAGCTGCCGCCGCCTCCATCGCCATTGCCGCTGCAGACGTTGCAGTATCGGCAGGACCCAGCAACGCCGGTGCCCAAGCTGGAGCAGCAGCCGCAGCAGGCGACGCCGAATCATGTGCAGCCCCTGAATCTATCCGCCAAACCCAAGCCTGCGGCGCCACCGAAGCCAGCGCCGACGGCCGCCAACGTGGCAGCAACAGCAGCAGCGCCAAGTGCTGCAGCCGTGGCGAAGAGCGCAGCGAACGCGATGCAGCAGTCGAACAACTCAATCATCAAGAATCTGCTGCTGAATGCACGCGGTCTGGCGGTGCCCATTGGCGAGGGCGACGATGCCGTCTACTCGTGTCCCATTTGTGCCAACGAATTCCGCAGCGCCGACGAGCTGAAGCTGCACAACAGCACCTACTGCCAAGATGCGAGCAGCAGTGCTCCAATGAGTCCCGCCTCGTCGCCGAGCAGCAAATATTTTCGCTCCAATTCCATATCGTTCAGCTTGCCGGAGCTCAAGTCGCACATGGCCAACTCGAAGAATCCGCTGTCGCTGGCCAAGCTCGCCTGGTCGCAGCTCAAGACGAAGCCCAGCAGCCTGGTGCTGAGTCGCCTCAGCGCCGCCCAATCTCCGGCTCGCACAGTCACCGCCAGCAGCAGCAGCAGCAGCAGTAGCAGCAGCAGCAACAACAGCAATCTGGTTAATGTTGCTGCTGTGCAGCCGCCCTCCATTGATGCCAGCAATGTTGCTTTGAGATTTGTGGATGCGCCGTTGCCGTCGCCAGGTCCGCTGCTGGGCAAGACGCCGCTGGTGGACTATGCGGCGCCGCGCCAGACGCAGGACACTCAGGTGGTCATCACGAAAATGCACGAGGATCGCGTGGAGAACATTATCGTCGAGGCGCCCGCCAAGCGTGCCAAGCTGAGCAATGATCTGGGCAACAGTGGAAGCGGCAACAACTCTGCCTTCGCTTTGCCCTCCACTGGACAGCTGCAGATGTTTGGCGGCAACCAGGAGCTGCAGCCGAGCAGCAGCAGCGGCAGCAGCAGCAGCTACAGCGCCAAGGAGGAGCGTCTGCGTCGCTTCACCTCCTCCGGCGGCACCATGATACCCATCTCCGAGTGCCCCGAGCTCAACAACAGTCCCAAGATGATACGCACGCCGCTGCTCTCCGGCGGCAGCTTCCAGGAGATGTCGCCACGTCTCGCCGAGGCCAAGGAACGCAAACTGTCGTCCAATCCAAACAATGGCTTTCTACTCAACACTGCACCCTCGACGACTCCGCAGCACTTTCAGTTTCCGCCCATCAACTCGATCACCGCCTTCAACCCCTTGACGCTGCCGCCCATGAGCAGCAGCAGCAGCAGCAACCTGGCGGAGTCCAACAAGTCCATTCCCTATGTGCCGGGCATTCCGGGACCCGGCAGCCTGTCGCTGTTGCCGCCGCCACAGCAGCTGCAGCTGCCCAGCGTGGCACGTGGTCGCAGTCCCAATCGCAAGCAGCCGAGTCCCAATCTGCTGCTGGATGTGCCGCTCAAGGCCTTGTCGCCGTTCGGTGGCGTGCAGAATCTGCCCAGCGAGTTCAGTCGCCAGCCACCGACGCCGGCGCAACGCAATGCGCTGCACTGGAGCAGCGGCAGCAGCAGCAGCAAGGCGGCAGCAGCAGCAGCATCCACAGTTGCCCCCGCTGCCGCAAAGCAGCCATTCAATTTCCTGCGCATGGCGGACAACGTGAAGACAACGCCGGAGCAAACGCCGCCCGCTGTCGCTGCCGTGCCCGTTGCCGTTGCCGTTACGGTGCCGGAGGTGCGCCACTTTAACTTCGACAATGTGCACAAGACGCAGCAGGAGGCGCTGGCGCCTCTGCACGTGGAAACGCCGGAGGAGGCAACCACAACGACGACCGCGACCACGGCCAGCGGCAATGCGGCCAAGTCAAAGTTTCTGCGGCCCACCAGCCTGCCCCTCAAGCCGGGCACGTTCACGCCCAAGCGTCATCACGGCATCACGCCGACGGCGAACACGCTGCCCCTGATCTCACCGGAAACACCGCGGCCCTCGAAGTCGTGCGTGCAGCTCTATCTCAACGGGCACGCCTACACCTATCTGGGTCTCAAGTGCAGCACCAAGATGTTCTACTGCACCGTCAACTGTCCGCAGCCCTCGTACGTCGCCGGCATGCACAAGCTGTCCATGTACAGCGTGTGGCAGGTCTGCGAGGAGAACCAGCCGCATCCGCTGGGCTTCAAGCCCAAGCAGGTGATGGCTCTGTACGATTCGCGCCAGAAGCTGCTGGGCAGCGGCTTCTCCATGGCAATGGCTGGCGTCGGCAAGATGCTCTACTCGGTGGTCAGCTCTCAGCAGACGGTGAGCACCTGTTCCACGGTGGCCAATGGCCAGAACAAGTTCTATCAGCATCAGCTGAAGCAGGCGCCGCCGGCGATTGCCGCGCTCAGCGAGGCGAATGTCGCTGCCAAGGCGAGCGAGGAGGCGGCGGCCAAGAAACTGGAGACGGGTCAACTGCTTGTCGGTGGCTACGAGTCGCACGAGGATTACACCTACATCCGGGGACGTGGACGCGGACGCTACGTGTGCTCCGAGTGCGGCATTCGCTGCAAGAAGCCCTCGATGCTCAAGAAGCACATTCGCACGCACACCGACGTGCGTCCCTTCACCTGCAGCCACTGCAACTTCAGGTGAGCAAACTGCAAATTCTACTAATAGATATAATGATTGACTGACTGATTGATGGACATAGTAACGAACAGCTTAAATAGTTTGTAAATAGCATAGATGTTACTTCTCAATGTGGATTCCCAATCCAAACTTATCAAATCTCAAACCTGCGAAACAATGAATTTTGTAGTAGCCATTTATTTATTATTATTCTTAAATACTGGGGTACAAAGTAAAGACAAAGCATCTGTGATCTTTAGGCTATTTACGATACACTAAAAACAGTGCTATAAAATATTTATAGACATCATTCAACACAGAAAATATAGCATATTATCTAATATTTTAACCATATGAGATAATTGATTGATTATGAGTCATACGATAGATAATTGTCGAACTTTGGGACAAAATCAATTTAAAACTGACGACAAGCGCAAATAACTTCAATTTGTGTGTTGCCATAAAATATCATTCCCATTTTTAGAAACTGTGCCATAAACTAATCGCAATTATCTAATCTCTGACAGCTTCAAGACAAAGGGCAATCTCACCAAGCACATGCAGTCGAAGACGCACTTTAAGAAGTGCATCGAACTGGGCATCAATCCGGGCCCCATGCCCGCCGATGGCGAATTCCTCGACGTCGATGTGGACTTCGATCAGCAATCCTCGACGTCAGCGGGCGGACGCACTTCCTCCATGGCCGGCGAGTCGGACTCCGATGACTACAGCGACAACGAGTCCGAGAGCAGCGGTAAGACAAATAAACAGCTTCAACTCCAGTTGAACTCAAGACCAATCTCTTCACTGGTCACCTCCACAGATACAGACGAGTCGAAGTCGCGCCAGAAGGAGCACGAGGCGGCGCGTAGCCTGCTGTCGCTGTCGATGACGCCGCCCATACCGCAAAGCGTTTCGCCGTATCCGGCACAGCTGCAGGAGACGCCCGTGCCGGCCGCCAGTCCGGCCAACAGCATTGGCTCCTCGGCGGGCAGCAGCAGCGCCGCTGGCGGCTCGCAGCCCAAGCGTCTGATCTGCTCGTTCACGTCGCCCAAGCCGCCGTTCGACTACCAGAAGCAGGAACAGTATTACTCCAATCCGGAGGAGTCGAAGCCCAAGCGTGGCGTGCCCAGCGACGAGAGCAGCGCACCCATGGACCTGACCAAGCCACGCTCGTCGGCCGCTCCCCTTGCTGCCGTGCTGGCGTCGCCGCCCGTGGAGCAAGTGCTGCCCAAGTCGCAGGCCCAGCAGATGATAGACGTGATCTTTGGGACGGGCAACAACGAGTGCGGCTTCATGAAGACGCTGATCTTGGTGTCGGACAAGGTGCGCATCTCCGCCGAGATGGAGGAGCAGGCGAAGCGCGAGAACGAGGGCGGCGACGATGTGCTGCTGCAGACCTACATCAAGGAGCAGGCGCTGCAGTACGCCAAGATGAAGCAGAGCCAGTTCAGTCGCAGCTACCTGACCACAACGAGTGCCTGTGGCAGCATCACCACCACCAGCTGCAGCAGCTCCACCACCATCGTGAGCAGCAGTCTGCACAAGCCCATGATCATCACGGAGCTGCCCAGCATTGAAGTGCACGAGGTGAAGACCCCCGAACCGGAGGCAGCTGCAATGCCAGTCAAGACAGTGGTCGAGGAGCCGGAGGAAGCAGAGGCGACGCCAGAGCAGGAGCAGCCAGCGGCAACAGTTGCTGTCAGCACAACTGTGGTTGTCTCGCAGCCAGAGCAACAGCCACACAACGCCAATCTGCCGGCTGCAGTGCAGCAGCCAGATGCCAACGACTTCAGCGGCGTGCTCAGCGGCAGCAATGCGGCGCCAGCAGCAGCTGCTGCGCCAGCGGCACGCACCGTCATCGTGGGCGAGGAGGGCTTCAAGACGACGCCGCCAACGAGCAGCGCAGTCTCAGCGGAACTGCCGCCGGCTGCCGTCTCCGTGGCCGCCTCCAGCAGCTTTGCGGGACGCGTGGGGCCGCCACCGCCGCCGCCGATCGCCAGCGATGCGCGTCCCACGTGCAGCATCTGCAACAAGACGTTCCAGCGACAGCATCAGCTGACGCTGCACATGAACATCCACTACATGGAGCGCAAGTTCAAGTGCGAGCCGTGCAGCATCTCGTTTCGCACCCAGGGCCATCTGCAGAAGCACGAACGCTCCGAGGCGCACAAGAACAAGGTGATGATGACGTCCACGTTCGGCGTGCCGACCACCTCGAATCCGCGGCCCTTCGAGTGCACCGACTGCAAGATCGCCTTTCGCATCCACGGCCATCTGGCCAAGCATTTGCGCTCCAAGACGCATGTGCAGAAGCTGGAGTGCCTGCAGAAGCTGCCGTTCGGCACCTATGCGGAGATCGAACGCGCCGGCATCAGTCTGACCGAGATCGATACCAGCGACTGCGACAATTCGCTGATCTCGCTCAAGTTGCTGGCGCAAAAGCTGCTCGAAAAGGATCCCAACAAGCTGAGCAGCTACACAACGCCGTCGGGCATGCTGCAGCTGGGCTCGGATGCCCCGGCTGCGGGCCAAGACAGCGCCTCCGAGGATGGCTTCAGTGCAGCGAACAGCGCGGCAGCCTCGGCGATTGCCTCGCTGGACAACGACAGTGCCGGCAACACGCCACAGCGTGCCAGCTCCATGAGCGAGGATGAGACGCTGGCCAACGGACTGAGTCACGGCCTGAAGCGTCGCCTGCCCGGCAGCAGCTTCAGCAGCAACGGTGACGAGAGCGACAATCCGCTCGAGGGCGCCGAGAAGCGGGCGCGCAGCAACACCAACGAACTCAATCTGCCGGTGGCAGCCACAGCTGCCGCTGCAACAGCCGCAGCCAGCAACTGACAGTACATGTACATGCTGCAGCCCACCTGAGTGTGGCAAGGCTGCTCATCCTATTCCTACAGCAACTACGCCTGGCCGCAACAGCAGCAGCAGCAGCAGCAACAGCACCACAAGCAGCAGCAGCAGCAGCTAAAGCCACGGGCAACAGCAGCTGGCAATGACCAAAACATCAACGAGCGCATATCAAATGTCTAAGCATATCGCATTTGGGCACACAACACTACACACACACACACACACACACACACAGGCGAAGAGGGATTCCTAATTCCTGGAAATTAAATGGATTAATCTGTGAAGAAATTGCCAACACAGTTTAATCATCAAGTCTTGGCGTGTGCTATTGTGTGTGTGTGTGGGCAAGTCAAGCATATGTATGATCTACATATATATATGTGTATATCTATATACATATAACGTATAAAGCAACTAGAATTTGCAACCTAAGTATTTAGTTTAGTTATTGTCAAGTCTCAGCTACGAAAAGTTGTTCAACTCTAATTGTAGTACATATATGTACCCCTATCTATATATAGTTTATATATACACACAACTGTACAGCAGGTACCATGTACGCTAGCTCTAGGCTTAAGCACTATATACAAGCACACACACACACACAACAACAACAACAACAAGTATAGTAACTAATATAGTATAGCATATGAAGAGATATTTAATTTCTTATTTTCGAAACTCCTGAAGTGCTGTGAGTCGTGTTTTGGGTCGTGTGTGTTAACAATTAGTTTTTAATTAAGGCCTAGCCCACCAGTTTCCTCCTCCTCCTTTCCAAACAAACCGAAAAACCCATTTTCCAAGTTCTTCCCAATTATTTGAAATTTGTTATCCACAAAAAACACAAAAAAAATCAACAAAAAAAAAAAAAAAACAAAACACTGGAGTTTATGTTTTAATTGCTTTTAATGTTTAATTCATTTAGCTAATGGAAAACAAAAAACAACGAGACCACGAGACTCTTTTTCAATTGTTTGTTTGAATTAATTATACTATTTAATTAGCGAAAGCAACTTGAAAATCAAATAAAACTTAAAAAAAATTATTATTACCTTCTAAACTAATTACATAGAGATAGAAAGCATTATGTTGTCATATATACATTAAGTTTTGTAGGTTAGCTAAACAAAATACAAGAACCACACCAACACACACACACACACATAAAGTTTATAGAAATTAATGAAAATTATTGTACAAACTGGCTACAAGTATAGCAAAAGTATATATATTTATATAATATATAATCTATATATATATATATATATATATATATTGAATGTATATGTATGTTAAACAAACACAACAACAACAAAATGAAGTGATTTATTACATTATTGTAAAATATATCAAAAACTGAACATTAAAAACTTTACAAACAACCACAAAAAAATGACACAAAAAATAAAAAATCAATGTGAAAAATTAATTTGGAATTTTTATTTTGATTGAAACATTTTTCAGCAATAAATATCTTGATCTGCATCATTGGATCTATTGGACATATCTCAGATACTATTAAAACAAACTCCTAAAGGGGTTTTTTTTATTATTAGATCTATTGAACTCATCTCAGATACTATCAAAGCAAACTCCTAATATTCCAACGTTGTTCCTTGGCTCATTAAAATAAAGACTCAGTTCATATTCTTATATCAAATTTAAGTTTATTATGTTAAGAACATGGTAAATGATTTGGTTTAAAAATATCGGTACAAGGCATCACAAATCGTATGCTTTTTTGTTTTGTCTTTTCTTATTCTTATATTGTACATATCAAATATATTTTTATGTTCATATTATATCGTACACAGCTCAAAATGTCATTCCTCCGACTCGAATACACATGGCAAATCCTAAGAGCGTTTTTGAAAGAACATATATTCCTGTTGGGAAAGAAACAAAAGAATAATTAATATCAAAATAATCAATAAATGCAGAATATATTAGTTACTTCGAATTAATTAATAGAAATATCTCAATTTCTTTTTAATTTCAATTATTAAATATTTTAAAAAAAATATTCATTGAAATATTCAATTACATTTTATTTACAAAGAAACAATATTAAAAACAATATGAAAATGAAAAAATATATTTTGTTGTATTTTAATGTGTGCAAAACATTTGAATTTTCATTGGAATAATAAATATGTAAATAGATTATTCTTATTTTATATTAACTAACTTACCAGCAAAAATGCAGCGCCTAGAATCAAAGCTCGCTCCTTGGCCGTTAGCTTCACGTCGCTGAAGTAAATATTAGTGGTATACTGGGATTTGCTGGCCAACCATTTGTGGTCAATAGAAGCGCGCAGATCGCCTCCCGAATGGATCTAAAGGATAACAGCAGCATACGTTAGATGCACTCAACAGTCGGAGAAGATTTGGGCTCACCTTAAAGAAGCTCTCCCTGGGCAGGCAGAAGCAGCAAAAACCCGAGTTTGGTGGCCCCTCAACGCAGAAGACGGGTCGATTGTTCATGCCATCCTCGATGAAGAACTCGGGCTGGGTGAATGTGGGTGACTGCACCACACGTCCCAGCACATTGCCGGGCGGTATCCATATCTCCAGATTCTTGGGCTGGCAACAAATCGCGCCCAAAGCGAGTTTCTTGCGGAACACCAGCGCCTCCTGATGCGTTTTGTCCAGCAGATGCATTTGAAAGGGACGACCTGCGCCCCAAATCATGCGATTGCCTTCGGTAGAACTCTCGGAGGCGGCGAAGATGGCATCGCCAAGTGGCGAACGCACCACATAACGATTCTCGGAAGAGACTGCTGTGAGAGCTGCAAGAATACAGAATGCAATTGTTTATTTGTGTTTGCTGTGCAGATAACCGAGACTCACAATCATTCAGCTCGAATGTTTGCTCAATGTGCACGGAGGGCAGATCGGCGAGACAGTCGTAGCCGGCCAATGGAATGAAAGTGCGACTTCCAGCCACTGTCGAGATGGGCAAGGGGATACGTGATGCCTCTGCTCAATAAATAAATCCTTTGATTAGTGACAGTTTTTCACACATTTATTTCACAATTACCTGATGTCGTTGGACGCGGCTGTGAAGTTATGCTGATTTGAGAGTCGTAAACTGTAACGAAAAGAAAACAATGCCGAATAGATTAGTTATCTGGCAATGCGAACATTTTGCTGCTTAAATCGATCATTTGGTCAAAACGAATCGTAAACAAAGGCACTTCATATTGGCTGGCTATAATAAAACCACAACACTGACAAACTCGCCAACCAACAACGCGCGCTGATAAGATACGGATAGTAGGGACAATTTTTTGTACCTGTCGCGCACTTGTTGCTTGGTTTGTTGGTTGGTGGGCTGGAGAGTGACACATACAACAGTGAACCTATTAATCCAAATGTAGCATTTACAAACCACCTACACCAATTGCCCATTTTATCAGCCATTAAAAACTTTAGCTATTTCGCCATGATTCACGCGCGTGTTTTTTAAAAATACGTTGCTATTGATTACCTCTGGGATCTGTGGGATTGGGTGCCTGGGCGACGCGTATTTCGCTATCGTACTGCAAAGTGCGCACTGAATCGTTTTGCAGCATTTTATTTATATTTAATTAATTGTTTTTATAATATTTAAAACGCAGTCTCAAACGCTCGCCGTCGAATACAACGGTGCAACGGACAATACTGACTGTGTGGCCAAGCTTTGTATGTAAACAAAATATATATACATAACAATGAAATCTTTTTGCGTTACCTTTTGCTTTTTTGCGTTAACAGTGCGCAGCATTTGACGCACATTGAATCAACGTATGTTGTGTTATTATCGATTCTTAAAAATATATAAAATGTGAGCAAAATATAACACAAACTTGTTTTAAATATAATAACGGAAAATAAAATCGTTTTTATTATAAATATACCAGATTTAAATTACTGGGATTCTATGCGACATTAAAATGTATATTTTAAAATTTAGATTGCGGTCACACTGCAACACAGGTGTTATATTGTCCAACAAGAAACGACTTTATTTGTTATGTTGTGTTTTACTGATTGTTTAATTAATTAAGTGACAAAGTGTAACGGGTGAGTTTACAGTAATTACATCAATTTATTAAAGCCACAAAACCACTCAAATTCGGACAACCTTGTGAAACAAAAACAACTACTAGCAGGTGGCTGCTCTCTCTCTCTCTCAGTAAAAGCGAATGAGTGTGCAAAAGAGAAAAAGAGGGAGTAAGAGCGGGAATAACTATTTTAGTTTTTAGTAGTTAATAGCAAGAGAAATGCTGCTGGTGAACAAGAAGAAGCAGAACTGCTGTTTGTGGTTTCCAGGCTGTAAGTTAATAACAATGTATTTGTTTGCGGTTTGTTGTTGCCAGCAACGCTATCGCGATTGCGATAATCGAGTGGGTGGTGGGTGGCTAGAGGGGGCTGCTTTAGAGCATTGCGCAGACGCTGGAGCGGCATAAACAAATGCCTTCACCTTTAGACCCCATTTACGCTCCTGTAGCAGCAGCGCATTGAGCGTAAAAAATAACGTCAGTTTACTTCTGGCTATCGCATTAGCCTGGCTGCGAACGCGGTCTGTTGGATTCCTTAAAATTCGGTTAAAAAATAAAAAGAAAAAACAGATAAGACGGCAAAATCAATAAACGTGCTTTTCGAAAATAAACTTCCAATAATAAAAAAAATACGTAATTTGTAGATTAGATCGAGTTGACACGGAATTTCGTGCTACACAAAATTTAAATATTATATTTCGTATTGAGAACTTCGAGTTGCTTTTCCACTTGCATTATTTACGCACCCCCAAAACAGTTGTTGGGGGGTTGGTTTGTTGCTCGCACGAACGAGGAGAGCGAACAAAAAAGGAAAAGACAGAAAAATCCATGAATATAAAAGTCAAGTGTGCTCATCGTTACCGTTACGAAAAACTGTAAAAATTTCATCGGGACACACACGTCGGATACGTGACAGACAGAGCGTGGGTCATGTCTCTGGAGGATCCGTTTTTTGTTGTCAAGGAGTATGCACTTTATTGCACTTTTGCTTTGTGAAAATACCAATTCTGATGCAACCCCCTCAATATTCCCCACATCCCTCTTACCCCATGCCACCTCATTCCTCTTCTACAGTGAGGTATTCAAAGCGCTGAACAAAACACGCGGACTCTATTTGCGTTGGCGTGAACTGGGTGAGAACGGCGGCGCCGAGGTTGAATGGACCACTACGGAGCTGCGGAACTCGCTGCGCAGCATTGAATGGGACCTAGAGGATCTCGAGGACACTATCAATATCCTTTTGAAAACTGTTTTATTTTTTTGGCACACAAATCTGCCGTCAGCTGATTTGGTTGTGCGAAAAATCAATTCGTAGCCTACGCATTTGCCGTGTCATTTTCCTTAACCAACCCTTCTCTCCTAGCACGCATTGTCGAGAAGAATCCAACGAAATTTCGCATCGATAATCGTGAACTCTCCAGCCGGCGCCACTTCATCGACAACACTCGCGATGAGGTCAAACAGATGAAGGATAAGATGAGCCTGAACCGGAACAGGGACAGAGACATTACCGCACATCAGCCACTGCTCGAGAACGAACGCAACCATACTCACAACAATCACAATCATAATCAGAGCAACGAATATCATCATCATTCGCACAACGATCGCACCTATCTGGTAGATTGCCCCAACACCGCCACACAGACGCAGTCCGTGGCCAACACCATCGCTGGCACCATGTCCACAGCAGCAGCAGCAGCCGCCGCGGCAACGCGACACAGCGGCACCAAATACTCCAAGCTGGAGAACGCCATGGACATTGATAGTCCCAGTCATTATGGGGGACATGGCGGCAATAGCTTGGACAGTCCGGGACATCGGTATGTGGGGGAGACGGTGTCGGTGCAGCAGCGCATGATACAGGGACAGGACGAGCAGCTGGATATGATAAGTGATTCCATTGGCACTCTTAAGACTGTTTCGCGCCAAATCGGCGTCGAGTTGGATGAGCAGGCGGTCATGCTGGATGATTTTGGGAATGAGTTTGACACAACCGAGTCCAAACTGGACACAACCATGAAGAAAGTTGCCAAAGTTTTACACATGAATAATGGTAAGCTGCAAATTGATTCCTTCATGTAATGCTCGCAGCGAATCTTATCAACTAACAACTATATATGTTTTGCACTTTTGCAGATAAGCGACAATGGGCCGCGATTCTCATACTTTCCGTGCTGTTATTGTTTGTGATAATTTTATTTATTATTTTGTAATTTAATTTTGTTTCGCTTTACTGTATTTACGATTTGCGAGTCGACAACAATTGTAGTGTAAATTCGTTAGATTTATTTTTTACATAAGTATAATTGCAAATTTTTAAAACAAATTCGATATTTTATATATATTTTAATTAACAGACAACAAAATTCCTTAGCTGTATATACATGTTTAAACAATTACTAATTAAAAACGAAGACATACATAAACAAATCGAGTAAATCGTATTTCCAAAGACAGAAGAATCATGAGTAAGTTCCCTTATAGGCTAACGAAACACTGGCTAAATATAAAAATGGTACAATTTATATGTATGAAAAGAATATATCTGTATATCAAGAGAGTTATTTAAAAACATGTATGCAGTTGAGTAAATATATAAATCCTTAAAAATAAAATTCGCAATTGTTTGACTTTTAAAAGGAAACAACTTTGAAAATAGCGCAAATATGCTGAAGAAAATGAATAAGCTGCAGGTAGGCATCGATAGGTCGAAGAAGCCGTTAATAATTTTTTGGTTTCGAATTTATTGACGGAAATCTGATCTGTTTAAGAAGAACAACTGAATGGTGGGGAAAAAATGGTTCGCTTGCAAGGAGCACAAATTTTCAATTTTAAATACCATTACCTTGAAATTTCATTCATAAAAGAATTTTCAATTTCTAGAAAACACAATTTAATTTAATTGATTTTAAAAATATTTTTCAGCAACGAAATTTTGAATTAATAAATAAACACAAATTTAATTCTTAATGAGCAAATACAAATAAAATAATAAGAGACTATAAATGTTATTTATATTTATAAATAATCAATAAACTGAAATACAATTTTTGGCTAATTCATTAACTCGAAATTTGACTTTTGGTTCGACTTTTCAAGACGAATAACAAATTTTTTGTAAATCACCGAAATGATAGACTGTTTTGCTAAATGAAGAGTAACCAGCTGAAGTTTTTTTGTGTTTCTTAATTTTAGTATATCTTCTTCGCGTAAAAACGCATTTTTTATTATATTCATGTGTGGTCACACCCTGAACAGGCGTCATTTGAAACAGCTTTAAGAAAGCTTGTTTTTGTATTCAAATGTCCGAATCTATCTAATCAATATTTCATTCAATAATAAATAAATGTATATTACATAAGGCGCAAAAACATCGATTAATATTCAATGTTTAAATAAATGATAAAAATTAAAGTTTCTTAACCTCCACAAAACATTCCTGGCTTCGCTAACTGCAGTTCACTTAGCGTATTTTTTATTAGTTTCTTTGATTTGTTCAGGTCACAGGAAATATAACGGATATTGAAGTGGATGCACTTAAGATACTCTGATGACCATGCGCAGGGCATCGCGATTGATTTTCGCCTGCCTCAGAATGTGTCCCTCGACGAAAATGTCCGATTCATATTGCAGATAGTTGACACATTTCTCCACATACATCAACGATTCCTCCAGCATTTCCTTGGGCGACAGACTAGTGTGCAAGGAAATGCGACGCGTCTGCTCCGCAATGGCCGAATGCAGCTCAAAGCAGAGAGTTCCCAGCATTCGCACTTCACCTGTAGAAATAGTCTGCTGTCAACGCTGCGTATACTTGATACATAATATTGGTAACTTACAAGGCGCAATTTTCTCATAGAGCTGAATCAAATCTCTTGCGAAAACCAGTTTCAGTTGTAGCTTCTCGTCGGAGATGACCATCAGTTCCGCCTGATCCTTGGCAATCAGCTGAACCAGCAGAATTTTCACTTCGCTCATGTGATAATGCATCGGAGGCAACCATTTCTCGTAGTGCTTAAGGTACCTAACAAATAAATGGATATTAGACGATCAAGCCTCTCATAATACAACTCACTTGAAGCCGTTCTCCTCGGTTTTTTCCATGTTCTGAATGTCCTGCCCAGCCCGTTCCAGTATGCCATCCACATATTTCTTCTGCACTTGCTTCTGGCACTCGGAACAGCTGTAAGCCATGTTGAATTAGTCATAAGAAGATAATTTAGAGCACTCTGAACACAAACCGCCAGCTGGCATTCCAGTCATCTGCTTTGCTGGGCAGCAGAAGACCCGAGCACTTGCGATCCTCGCATTTGATGGCGCTGTAGTTGGTGCCCAGCTCGGTGACGTCCTTGCAGCGATCACAGATGCACTTGAACAGCTTGGTGTGCATGAGATGCCGCTGCCGATCCGCCGTACCCCAGACGGCATCCGAGTAGCAAATGCTCAGATGGGAATTCTTTTTGATCGCCTGCGGCGCCCACAGCACACATTGACCATTTTTGTTGAAACTCTTGGCCAGATTGGGCAGGCAGGAGTTCTCGGTGAACGAGGCCGTGTAGAAGACGGCAACATGCGGTGGATCCGATATGGGCACCTCGTGTCCATTGATCTGCAGTGCGCCCACAGCGCGCATAATTTCCTCCTCGCTGAATTTCTGCGTGCGAAAGAATCTAAAAAACGATGCAAGCATGAGAGAGTTTTAAAGCATGAGAGAGTCTTAGCAGGGAAGCCAACTTACTTGGGTATGAAGTGTCCAATGCTGGCCAAGTCAGCCTTCCATTGATTGGATCCGCGACGCGTGTGCTCCAGCGACTCCAGCTGCATGAACTTCTCCGCATTCTCCGGGCTTGTCTCATTGATGAGCAGACATCTCACGGTGCTCACGCATGTGTACAAGGGATGCGGTCCATTAAACTCCTGCACGTTGACTTTCTGTCCGCGATCCTGCGTCAGCTGGCACTCTGCCTTGTGCTCGTCCAGCGCCTGACACTCGGGCCCACACAATGGCCAGCCACACTTGTCGCAATCGATGTGATCGTTGGCCTCGATACCGTTCAGGCAACCCATGCAAACCGGCGCCGAGATTTGCGCTGGACCGCGGACCAGAGGCGACTCCTTCAGCAGAATCTCATGGGGCTTGATGTTACGTGTGGCCACCAAATGGCGGCCCAGCAACTCATTCTGCGCAATCTGCCAGGCGGAAAACAATGTTTGAGGTTAGATTGGACCGGCAAGTAAATTGAATAATGTGGACGCGAAGTGAAACCTTAAATGGATGGCAGTTGGCCTTGTGCGCCTTCCAGTGCTGCTTCTGATGCTGCACCGAGCAGTACGACACCTGATTGCAGTTGGAGCAATTGTTCTTCGTTGGAGTTTCACACACCGCACACGGACTCATCTCGAAAGTGTTTTCCTTCAATTGTGTTTTACAATTTGCTGGTTGATGAAAATCCCCAAAGGTTGCCACTTGAATTAATGATTTTCTAATACACACATCCACAGTGCATGTGCATCCTCCACACACGTTTCCGTTTCACTGACTCGATGTAGGGCAAGAGATGTTGAAAGCATACACAGAGCACGCACGGAACGTAGCTCTCTATAAATAGACCCACACAATTAATGTGGACCAATGCTGTGCTTGTATATTTTCTCTTGTCCACACATATTGCCAGCTGATGAACGCCACATCTCACAATCCAGGAACGAATCCACACAGTAAAGCATTCAGTTGAGTTTAAGAGTGTTCAGGGTTCGATTTCCCTTGATATCACTGCGTATACGTGATATGTGAAGAGAATCAACTACAGTTGACCGTGAAATAGTTGGTTTTCTATCTCAAAATAATACAAAAATAATTTATTGTTCATATAATTATTTACTTAATAGAAACCAAAACGCTAGTTTATCACTTTTGGTCTCGAAATTTTTAAATATGTGGAATCAATTACAAAATTCATTGTAAATCGTGTGAATTAAATTTTCTGTTTACCTAATTATATATTGTATGGTTCAACAAAAATGTTAAAACTTATTTTTGGAAAAATTAATTTCGAGGCAAACATCGAATAAATTAAATGTCAAAAGTTTTCTTCATACTTTTGAAATTTAATTCTTATAAGCTTAAATTTTCCATACCACCGTTGACCCCACAATTTGTTAAGTTTCTTATGAAAAATGAAAGCAGATTTTAAAACTCAGTGAATAAAACTTGGATTTAATGCCGCCTCACTGTGCAGCTATTACATTCGATGTCCTAGATGTCGAGAATGGATGAATCAATTAAAATATATATACATAAGTAATATAATAAAACACATTTGGATTTCTTAACCATTTGAAGGTGTATTTGTTACTTATGATACTTTCATTTGTTTAGTGTTTGCACCATTAAACATTGGCTTCAACATTATGTACAATTTGTTTTGTTTTGTTTTGTTGTGACTTGAGTGTATAAAACGAATGCATAGAACACACACACGGAAAACGCTGAGCCATACTCGCACTTCTTATTGTATAAGTTTCATTCATTTATCCATGTACTGGGTACTGGGGTTCTAACAACTAGGACTACTACTGTTCTCTACAATATTGGGTTAGCCATCCATATGTTTCAATTTATAAATACAATTTTTACATAGTTTATGTAGCCTCCACCCCATTAAACGCTGAGGTATTTAACTAAAAAACAACATTATTTTTTACGCCTAAATTTTGATTTTGGCCTAAATTTCGGCGGCGATTGACTCTCCGAAAATGCTTTCCGTTTCGAATTCGTATTCGACTTCGAACTGGCTGTCGATCATATATCAGTCTCGTCATTGGCTCCATTTGCCTCACGCAGCGTCACAAATTTCTGCAGCTTTACGTTCTCCTTGTTATTATTGCGTAGCTTATTCCGTTCACGCTTCTTGTCGCGTGGCCCATTGACTTGGAAATTGTCACTTTGGAATGGTATGGTGTACTCGCTTTGAAATGCGGTTCCTCCAGTTGCTGTTGATGCGGTGGCTGTTGCAGCAGATCTTTGATCTTTATCACGACCATCGCTCATATGCTCAGCATCTGCTCTGGACTCAGCTTCGTTGTCTGCTTGGGGATTGTATTGACCTGCAAATATAATTTATATTATGGACAACTGAATAAACAGCTATGCAAGCTACATTCACCTTTGGCACCAAACAATTCGGCTTGCACTTTCATCGCATTGCGATTTCTGCCCCGTTTGCGCATATTCATTCGCAACGCCGCCACTTTGATGGGCTTGCCACTCGACTTGCCGCGTCTCGAGGCGGTGCTGTTGCTGTTGCTGCCATTGGACATGCTATCCGATGTGGCAGGCTCCGGCTTTATCACTGGCATCTCGCACTCAACCGGCACAGGTTCTGGCGTCAAGGTTGACGATGCAATTGGACTGTCATTGTTGTGTCTACCCGGATTGCTTTCGGTATCCGATTGATTGTTCATGTAGATGGCAGCCAAGTCTTCATCCTCATCTTCCACGTCGTCTTGATCTATAATTTCAATCTCATCAGCCTCGTCATCAGACAATGCACTTCTCAGCATTATTTCAGGACCGCCACCATAAATGCCATGCAAAAATCGCCAAAGCAGCGAATTGAGCTGGGCGTAATCAGAGCCAGCGCGCACACAGCTGATGGCTGAGCCATTATGCGCATTGGTGTCAGCAATGCCTTCGTTGTTGATCGGTCCCGGCTCCTTGTGTGTGATGCCACGAGAGAACTGCTGCCACGCACGCAGCCAAGGCATGGCGATGGCATAGATGGCCGTCGTGTCCAGCTCATTCTGCAGTCCATTGTATTTGGTAAAGACGGCCAGCTCGTATAGCTGGCGACGTGAGAGTGCGTCGGCGGCACGCTTGCAAATCTCACACTCAAACATTATGTTTACGGCGGGGCCACCACCAAATCGGTTGTACAGATAGTCCCACAACGGCTGGGGAATGGGCACAGCAATTTGGCTAATTAGTGCTGATTTGGAATGTAGAATGCCGCCGTGTGGACAAAGCATTTCCTGATTATTGATTGGCCCCGGCTCCGAAAATGTGGCGAGCCGTGATAACCACTCGCGTGTCACATAGAATTGTATGTCGCCTTCATACAGTGGGTTGGCTGTTGACAAATTGATGGCCTCTTCGCGCAGCATTTGCATTTGTGGATTGTGTTTTTGGTAGAATAGCACATAAGCCTGACAGTTCTGGACCGTATCGGGCGACACTTCCGTCACGAACTGATCGTCAAACTCGTACCAGCGTCCGTTGAGCGAATTGCGTGCGTAGCACGTATAATGGCCGCCGCCAACGGTGCCGTGATGGCAGATAACCGAGCATAGATTGTAGGTGGGCACCTGCGATTTGCAGTCCTTGTGTAAGTACGGCCGCATGTCGAATCCCTCGAGTGGGAAATACACATATGAGGATATCTTTGAGCTGTAGGACAGATCGTGTCGGAAACGCTTCAGGTGAATGCAGAGCACCTCCGGCAAGTTGAGCACTCGCGAATACTTGATGCCCGTGCGCAGTTTATTGCAACGTTCGCAGCTGCAATGGAAGGCGTGATAAAATATTTATTGAGCTAGTAGCAATATTGGTTAATTGCTGATTGCTTACCTATACATATTGTCGCCTTTGAGCTCGTCGGCACTAAAGAAACTGGCCATGCAGTCGTAGAGCGTCACCGATGGTCCAAAGAGCCAGGATCTCACCATGTTCCACATCCAGGATATCCAACCCTCGTTGCTGCGCGCCGTTGCCAGGTCGGCGGCATTCAGACTTTGCACGCTCAGGCTGTGCGTCTGATGCAGTACATTAAGAAAGTCTCGGTTGGGTATGGGTAACGACAGATCCTGGAATGTTTCCTCGCGTGTCGAGACGCGATCACACGTCAGACACTGCACCGACGATAGCAGTTTGCCATCAAACACATCGCTGATTATGGAACGTGCCGCCTCCACTTGTTTCGTTTCCTGGCCGCTCTTGGGACTCTGCTGTTGGCCACCCGACGCATCCGAGACGTGATTGCTGCTGCTGTTGCGCTGCGGCGCCATAAAGTAATCGGTTCGCATAAGCACCTCGGAGGAGCGTTCCGAAATGCTGCTTTCACACGTATCATATTCGCTCTCCGATGCTGTGGGCGTACTGCATGCCTTTGGGAGCTGCTGGTCATCGTCACAGTTCTCGTCATCGGTTTCATTGGCTTGCTGCTGCATATTCTGTGACGCCAACTGTTGCTGCTGCGGTTGTTGTTGTTGTTGAACTGGTGCGCTTATTTGTTCCGTTAGCTCCTCGTGCAGCTGGTCCATAAAGCAGCGAAGGAATTCCTGGGTGTCATGCTGCTGGTAGCCCCGAAACATTGGATGAACCGTGCGAATGCCATACAAAATGCCACGCGGTGCAATATGCTCTACGACAACAAAACGGAGAATGATTCATCCATGGTCATAGAAGATAGATAAGGATTGCTTACCTCTTGAGTCATCGGCTTGCATCCAAATTTCTTGCATTAGGCGCTGATAGCTCTTGGCCAGGCCAGCTACCTTGGAGCGCGGTGTGCTCGCAATGTGGTCGACAATCTCACTGCAGTTGATAAAATAATGTGTCACCGGCGACAGATTGCTGAGCGCCTGCAGCGCTGAATTCATATAACACGTATTCGCAATATTTTGAAGGCCCACGAGGCCCGTTCCCGATCCTGTGGCATCCTCCTCCAGGCTGTCGTCGCGCTTGGCCAGCGAGTTCAGCGAATAGCTGAATAGCTTCTCTTTGTCTTGGAATTTGGTGTTGCGCCTCTCCATGTTGTTGCTGGCCTAGTGGTCAGTGCAAAGGTAGAAAATCGAAAGTCATGTAAGAGAGTTGGACTCTGCTGCTGAGATGGTTGCATACCGTGTGACCCAAGTCCAATTCAGTGCAGTTACAGGAATAGCTGTCAGTATGCGAACATTGTTGCAAATTATTGAAACTAAAACTCATTATTTGCCTCGCCCGCGTCTGATTTATTTATTTAATTTAATTGAGAATTTGGATTATATTGTTTTTTTTTTTTGTGTGGTGCTCTCTGGACACAACGCGAATGTAAATAACTTCTGCATTGACCAGGTGCGGTGCTGGAAGAGCGTAGCTTCCAGGGCATAGGAGACTGACCGATGGCTCCCTCCACGAATTTATTTAGGACGAACAAAACAACCGAGGCCTTTGAAAACTACAAAAAAAAATGTTTTTATGCCTTCAGACAGTTCTCTGGACGATAGAGATGGGCGATAACTGCACACGGTTACTTGGTCACGAGCTGATATGTAACAGTTGTGCAAATAATCAGAAGAAAAACAAAACTTCGTAATGTTCATCCAATTTAAATATTATGCACTAAACACGCAAAATTGTTCATAAATAATTAATTAATAATAATTATATTATCGAAAGCATTTATATCGAAATTGTGTTACCTCTAGCGTGACTTTACATGCTTTCATTAGGTGCGCAATTTTGAGGCCATCTTTTGACCGGCCAATAATATTTAAAAGCGCCCATTCGATAAAAAGCACTTCGACAATACAACAGCATCAATTTTAAAACAAATATTGTGAACAGCAAAATCTGTTATTCAAATTCAATTCTCGTTTTAAATATGTAGTGCTCTAACTTTCAAAGCATAATATTCAAAAAGTTTATAGCATCGTTTCATTGGAATAAGCTAATTATACTCGATACGTATGTATCGTAGTTTTGAATTTATTCCCAACGATTGGATACTAATTAAACAAATGTTCTTAGATAAACAAAACAGTGTGTAAAAAATTACCCGTTGTATTGTAATTTGATTTGATGATTGCCCCGTACCTAATATAGTGTGCCCTAATTGATAGTTGTACAAGTAGTATATTCGGTACATTTTGTCACTTCAATTAGTACATTTTGCAATGGCATTTGCGGTCACCCTGATGCGAACGATTCGATACAACTAGTATACACAAAAGGTTTAAAATAAGTACTTTTCTTGTGTGATAAACAGCAAAGTGTGAGAAAAGATAGATTAAATTGGCAACTTAAACGCAGAGTTCCACACTACAAACCCTGCCATGGGGCCCATATTATAGTTTTGCGTGCGTCGGCTGCTGGAAAACGGTAACAACCGCCCTGCCCTACTGCCATTGCTTCCCCCTTGTGTAACAGCCCTGTTTTTGAGTGCTCCTCCTGTTTGCTGCAGGGCAGGACACTAAAGTGAAAAGCTTCCATTGCACTAATTGGAAATCCCTGTAAATAAACTGAAGAATACAAAAAAAGCTTAATAACTGTGAAACGAGTCACAGAAAAGTCTTAGAATCAATGCAAATGCAGTAGACAAGTAGCGGCTTTGAAGGACTGTACTCAAGCAATACGCTCTCATTTAAAATGTATTTCTAGTGGTTTCAGTGAAACTTGGCGAATTGCACACACTCATACACACACACACACACACACCGACGGCGACACACTCGTCATAACACGCGGGGTTAATAAGGGGAGAAGATAAGCAGGATCATGACCTTGGAAACGCAGCCGGTTGGCGGCGGATTGTGCGATGGCAAGATTGCTGGATTATATGATCTAGAGGAGACGCTGGGCTCGGGACACTTTGCGGTCGTGAAGTTGGCCCGGCATGTGTTCACAGGTGCCAAAGTGGCAGTGAAAGTTGTTGACAAGACCAAGCTTGATGAGGTGTCCAAAGCGCATTTGTTCCAAGAAGTTCGGTAAGCCTTCAATTCAACATGTATAATGCATATATATGACTTTCAACTGAATCGATCGATAGATGCATGAAGCTGGTGCAGCATCCGAATGTGGTTAGACTCTATGAGGTCATTGACACACAAACCAAATTGTATCTGGTGCTGGAACTGGGCGATGGCGGCGATCTGTATGATTATATAATGAAGCACGATACCGGTCTAAGCGAGGAGCTCGCCCGTAAATATTTCCGGCAAATACTGCGTGCGATCACGTACTGTCATCAGCTGCACGTAGTGCATAGGTAAGCTTAAACAACATTAAACAATAATACACAGTCTGGCACAATTTACGTAACACTCTCGTGTTGAACGCTACAGGGACTTGAAGCCGGAGAATGTTGTGTTTTTCGAGAAGCTCGGACTCGTCAAACTAACGGACTTTGGGTTCAGTAACAAATTCTCACCTGGCCAAAAACTGGAGACATTTTGCGGCAGTCTCGCATATTCGGCACCAGAAATTTTATTGGGTGATTCGTATGATGCGCCCGCCGTAGGTAAGTTTGACTGTCTGTGTTTGGTGTGTGTGCGTGTGCACATCACATGATAAGAAGCTCTATTTCATTATTGACATTATCTGTTAGATATTTGGTCGCTGGGCGTTATTCTGTATATGCTGGTCTGTGGCCAGGCGCCTTTTGAGAAGGCCAATGACTCGGAGACGCTAACCATGATCATGGATTGCAAGTATACGGTACCGTCGCATGTGACACAGGAATGTCGCAGCTTAATTGCCACAATGTTGGTGCGTGATCCCAAGAATCGCGCCACAGTCGAGCAGATTGCATCTTCCGCATGGCTGAAGCAGACGGACGAGCCGGATTCGGTGGAGCACTCACTGCCTCTGGTGAGTCGGCAGCAGTTGAGTGAAGAGGATCACGCCTTTATTATACAGAAAATGATAAACGGAAACATTGCGTCCAAGGAAGAGATATTGCAGTAAGTAAAGAGCATCGTTGACAAACATTCAATATGATTCAAATAACTTCCCAATTGCATTGCAGAGCTCTGGATAAAAATAAGTACAATCATATAACAGCCACATATTTCTTGTTAGCCGAATTGCGTTTGCGCAGGAGACGGGAAGAGGCGCAGAAACTGAAGCTTAGTGAGGCTGGCTTTAAGTAAATACCAACAGATCTTCACAGTACAAAGAGTGGTATTCATTAATGTATTACTTTTAGAATGGGAGACCTTAATCGCAAGCCCGCAGCAGATAAACCAAGTCCTACTGAAAATCCCAAAGTAGTTGTGCCTATTAGTATCAATGTGACACCAGCAACCCAGTTTGGCAACGACAATGCCAAACCGGTAAGTAGAAGATATGTCTTTGCAACAATTGATAGTTATTAATGCAACTTTTTAAAGGACAAGCGAACGCGTAAATGCAGTATTGTGCGTGAGGAGGAGGAAGAGGAGTCGGCCAATGAGAGCTGTGGCATAGGAAATGAATTAGTAGTGGCCACCTCAAGGCGTGAATCGATTTCCGATGGACGTCTCAATCGTTCAGCGCTGGATCGCTCCTGTGCATCGGCCCCAGCCCCAGCCGCCGATGTGCCAAGCAATGCACGCACAAAGATTGTGGTATCCAAGGATACGACGCTTGCTCAGAAGCTGAAGCAAATGGAGAAGTGTGCAAGGGTAGACGAAGACACAATAAGCGGCCTCAAGGAACTCGAAATCGGCAAGCTGAAACCATTGCCCAGCAGTAGCAAGAATCCAGTGCTGACGCATCGCCGCACCAAACTAAATAAGATACGCACGCCATCGTGCAGCAGCTCCGAGGCATCCGATGATGATACAAAGACACGTAACAAGAAAAAGATCAATAAGTTCGTTGGCGACACACCGATTAGATTTCGTATGCATCGGCGGGATTCGCATGATGACTCTAGCGATTCGCAAGATCAATTGTATCCGCCGCCAGGCTCGAATAGCAGTGGAAACACTTTCATTTCGAACAGTAATTCTGGTGTAAGCGGAAAAAAGGAAGACCAAGGAAGCAAAGAGGTAATCAGTGAAATAAAATCTACTTACAAAAATCCCACTTACACTTATCTGATTTTCGTTTAGCCAAATAAATCGGAGGAAACACGCAAATCTCACACACAGAAGAGTAGGAAACAGCATAAGGATCATGTTGATAAGCATTCGCATGCGGAAAAGCAGACCTTGGAAAATACATCACGTCGGAGGCGCATGCGCGAAAGCCAATCCCTAGATCGCATCACAGAGGCTCAAGAATACGAGATGCGTCATCGCAGCTATTTGAATGATGCGGCTGGAGGTGCAGCGACTGCATCAATGCAACAACATATCGAGCAAAGAAATTCATTGTTCAATTTAAACACATTCTCCGTTGCCGAAACTAAAGAAGAATATGACGAGGAGTCGGAATTTATTCCGGATACCGTGACCACGGACCAAACTATGAACACATTGATTGCAGCCAAAGCATCTCTTCAGCAAAAGCAATATTTTAATGACACCAATTATAGTAAGAACTATAACAATAGTAGCAACAACAACAACACCAACATCAATAACAACAAAAAGAAATCCAACGAAACACCAAAAGATATTTATAATCTAAAGTCAATCGAAGAGATCGATTTGATTTTGGAAGATAAAAGCCTTACCAAAGCAATACATGTTACCGGCTCTAAATGCTTTGTCACTATGAAGAAAATTCGAAGGCTCGGAAAATATTTTCCGGTAGTGAACTTTTCTTAATACATAGTTACCGTTAAACAGCTGCAAAGTGCATTCTAAATCTTAAATCGTAGAAAATATGTAGTAAATATGCATGTACGTATATGTATGACAAGAATAAGAAACAAGTTATAAAAATACTTATGCGAAAATTTAATATTAGTAGTAGCGTAATTTAATTTATTATGCAATCTTTAATTAGCAATAATAAAAAAGGCACATTTTTGACTATAATAATAATAATGATAAACTCATTTAATGATGAGAAAAAACGTTGCCTAATCTCAGAACACCATTCGCACAATAGATTTCGTGCATTCCCCAATAAATGTTTGTCTAAGTACCGTGTACAATCCAAATCAAGTCAAATCAAATCAATAAAATATAAACCCAAACAGTATTTGATGAAAATGCATACAACAATTTTTTGTTTGATTTGAATTTTGCGCTCTTATTTATAAGACGCGGTAAGTCTTCTAATCGATTACCGTATTAATCGATGTTGCGCTCATCGGGCTAAGGATGAGCGACGCAACTTCTGCCCGATAACAGCTGTCACGGTAACAGTTCGATACTTGTGTTAAGTAACAGGTACGTGATAAGCGCTCATCTCTATTATGACATTTTTGTCGGGAAAAAATTGAAAATAATATTGAAAAAAATAAGTAGGAGCATAGCAAACTGTGTGGAAACTGTAGTCTTAATTTGCAATAATGTTACGCATCTATCAGAACACATACCGGTAAGCAACACACGCGACAACAACACTTTCAAGCCGGTTGTAATTTTTCATTTGCCGATTTCGTCATCGCCTGTCGCCCATCGCCCATGGCGAATTCGCACTTTCAGACGAACTGCAAGAAAAGCTGTTGTTTACTCCACGAAGGTTGCGTGCTGCAATCATTCCACGCTATGCAACATCACCAGCCATCCGCGACGCTCTACAGCCGGAGGATCCTGGGAACAGTACAATGGCAATGGCAACAATCGCCACCACGAGGAGTTTCTGCTTGGCGGCAATCAAGCAAGAGGCTGGACAATTCCGCCCAATTCTCGCGGATATGGCATGCTTGTGGTGCGAATCCTTAAGGGCGCTCTTAAGCTGCGTTACCTGGTGCTGGGTGGTGCCATTGGTGGTGGCGTTTCATTGAGCAAAGTGAGTAAATGTGCGATGCAATGCTGGCTGCTGTTATATAATGTGAAAATTGCATTTTATATGCACGTGCAGAAATACGAGGATTGGAAGGATGGGCTGCCCGATCTGAAGTGGCTGGAGGATGCACTGCCTCAGGGAGAGAGATGGAGTCAGTTCTCAAAGAATCTCATTGAAATTGGCAGCGTAGTGAAGACTGCTATTGACATCGGTGAGTCTTGCCATCCAGTGGGATTATGATCCGACTTCCCTGTCGTCTTGTCTCCTCTCTCTCACTTTAAATTGCCGTAATTTGTTAGTTTATTAACAGGGTGTTTACAGGGTGTTTTGCCATTTGCTAACTCAGCACTTTAATTAGCATAATTTCTTTTGTTTTCATCGCAATTGCTGATTTTAATTTATATTTCCATATATTTTGTAACTTGGCCTGCTTGTGAGCCGAGCCGATTGATTTGTCATTTTGTATACATTATTATACACTTGGTTGGCAGCAGAGCCTAACGCTTAGTTTTGCTTGCGAAATGATATTGATGTTATTGGGGTTTGCTTGTAGATCCGAAGCTTAAGCAACTGGGCGAAGATAAATTGTCGGAATGGCGCTCGTGGTTCGATAGTCGTCTGGACGATGCAATAGAAGCTGCCGATTATCAAGGAACTCAAATTGTCGAAAGTAGGTTACACATTTCCAATTCAATTGCTGAACATAAAGCATTTAAAGTGAGAGAATTTATGTTCGCCTTTTGTTTACCCCACTCTTATTTTTTCCAACTACAACTGAATACTCTTGTTTTCTGTTTGCAGCCAAAGAAGATATCAAGGCCAAAACAACTGTGGCTGCGCTGGGCATCTCTGTAGACGAAAGCCGTAAAAAATATGGTAAGTTGGCAATAGTGTTTTATGCGGGGAACCCTCCGGAGGGGCCCCAAGGCCTAACGTGGGTGTGTCAAGCTCAAGTGTCCAAGGCGAGCACTTGTACCATGAATCCTTATGAATTCATCGAACAAGATTTTGACTTTGGTTGCGACTCAGACTACCTTAGCCCTAGGAAAATGTCCTACAGTTACAAGTCTAATATTCATTACCGTTTTTAGATAAACTGCAGAATCAGGTGGAAACGCTGCAGACAGAAATCATGAACGTGCAAATTAAATACCAAAAGGAGCTGGAGAAAATGGAGAAGGAGAATCGCGAGCTGCGTCAGCAATATCTAATACTGAAGACTAACAAGAAGACGACGGCCAAGAGAATCAAAAAGTCGCTCATCGACATGTACTCAGAGGTGCTGGACGAGCTTTCTGGCTACGATACAGGTTACACCATGGCTGATCACTTGCCCCGCGTGGTTGTAGTCGGTGATCAGAGCAGCGGCAAGACATCTGTGTTGGAATCCATTGCGAAGGCACGCATCTTCCCTCGCGGCAGTGGCGAAATGATGACGCGAGCGCCTGTCAAGGTTACGCTGGCCGAGGGTCCTTATCATGTGGCCCAGTTTCGCGACTCGGACCGTGAATATGATCTCACCAAAGAGACGGATCTGGCCGATCTGCGTCGCGAGGTCGAGTTCCGCATGCGCGCCTCTGTGCGTGGCGGCAAGACAGTCAGCAATGAGGTTATTGCCATGACAGTCAAGGGACCCGGCTTGCAACGCATGGTGCTGGTGGATTTACCAGGTATCATTTCGGTAAGCTTATTATTACTTAATGATTTGAAAACTTTTTCTCACGTGCCTTTGTTTTGTTTATTTAGACCATGACGGTGGATATGGCTTCCGACACCAAGGACTCCATTCACCAAATGACCAAGCATTACATGAGCAATCCAAATGCGATTATTCTGTGCATACAGGATGGCTCTGTGGATGCGGAGCGCAGTAATGTCACGGACTTGGTCATGCAGTGTGATCCGCTTGGCCGTCGTACCATATTTGTGCTTACCAAGGTCGATCTTGCCGAAGAGTTGGCGGATCCCGACAGGATAAGGAAAATTCTATCGGGTAAACTGTTTCCCATGAAAGCTTTGGGCTACTATGCCGTTGTGACGGGCCGCGGACGCAAGGATGACAGCATAGATGCTATTCGGCAGTATGAGGAGGACTTCTTCAAGAATTCCAAGCTGTTTCAGTGAGTATTGAACGAGTTTTGGTCGGATAAATATCTGATAACTTTGATGGATTGCAGTCGTCGCGGAGTGATCATGCCACATCAAGTGACTAGTCGCAATCTGAGCTTGGCTGTGTCGGATCGCTTCTGGAAGATGGTGCGTGAGACCATTGAGCAACAGGCGGATGCATTTAAGGCAACCAGATTCAATCTGGAAACCGAATGGAAGAACAATTTTCCCAGGTAAGCAACGAAACGAATGAGAGGAAATTTGCATGATAACTCTCTCTCCCCTTGCAGACTGCGCGAGTCTGGACGTGATGAGCTGTTCGACAAGGCCAAGGGCGAAATATTGGACGAGGTGGTGACACTCTCACAGATCTCAGCGAAGAAATGGGACGATGCCCTCACTACCAAGCTATGGGAGAAACTATCGAATTACGTGTTCGAAAATGTTTACTTACCCGCCGCACAGTCAGGTTCTCAAAGTAATATTCTGTAGTTATAAGTATTAAGTTTGTAAGCCACGCCCACCCCAAGCAGGGGCAGGAACGCATCAAGTCCATCGCCATAAACGTGCCGTGTTTGTGTGTTAGCAGCAAAATTCCAGTTGTTCCCCATCGGGAATCACATGCGTTCATGACTATAAACTTCTAAACCAGTTTCAACTCGCGCGCTTCCTTTCCCATTGAATCATGCGTTTAATTTTAATGTGTACTCCCCAATACAAATTTAATTAACATCGATTTGTCGGGCATGATCCCAAAAGCCAACCAAAAAAAAAAAAGAAGAACAAAAATGTGATTCAGCAAGTTTTATATTTTTGTCACAGTAATATGTGAATGCGAATTAAGGCGCGTACTTGCCGGAAAGTGTGATTTGAAGATTTACGTGCCAAGAGAAACACGTTTAACCCGATATCTTCATTTAAGCTGCGTTAATTTGATCAATGAACACTAAAAAGGCAACTGTTTTTAATTAGTCAACTTCAAGCTATAATTCGAAAATGGATTGATCAAAATTTAGTAAACATACTTTGATGTCTGTGTTGTTGATCATTTCATCGCATCTATTTCTGTGCTATGTAATGTAAGGCATTAGTTCTTGAAGTTAATAATTGTAAATCCTCTTTTAGATTCCTTCAATACCATGGTGGATATTAAGCTGCGACAGTGGGCAGAACAGGCGTTGCCGGCGAAGTCAGTTGAAGCCGGTTGGGAGGCATTGCAGCAAGAGTTCATATCGCTGATGGAACGGGCTAAGAAGGCTCACGATCATGACGGGGTATTTGACCAACTCAAGTCTGCCGTTGTGGATGAGGCTATACGCCGGCATAGCTGGGAGGACAAAGCCATTGATATGCTGCGTGTGATACAACTTAACACCTTGGAGGATCGCTTTGTGCACGACAAGGCCGAGTGGGATCAAGCGGTGAAATTCTTAGAGAACTCTGTGACCACAAAACTAGTGCAGACCGATGAGACGCTGTCGCAAATGTTTGGTCCTGGACCGTGGACACGCTTTGCTCACTGGAAGTCGTTGACGCAGGATCAGCAGAAGAGACGCAGCGTCAAGGGAGAACTTGACAAAATACTTAAAAACGATGTGGTTTGTACTAGAAATTTAATTGTTAAATCGATCGATTTAATTGGTATATTTTTTAATGCAGAAACATTTGCCTACATTAAGCTATGATGAGCTGACGACGGTGCGCAAGAATCTGCAGCGAGATAATGTGGACGTAGACACGGACTACATTCGTCAAACATGGTTCCCAGTCTACAGAAAGTAAGTAGTGGTCATTGTCTTGGTTCTATATTATTATTAATTTAATATTTGCTCTTAGACACTTCCTGCAGCAGTCGTTGCATCGGGCTAAGGATTGCCGCAAGGCATATTACCTTTACACACAACAAGGCGCCGAGTGTGAGGTAAGTTTGCTATGAAACTATTTAAATTTAATTAAATTAAATTTAATTAAAATTCTTTTACTTGGTCAACAGATCTCCTGCAGTGATGTGGTGCTGTTTTGGCGCATACAACAGGTCATCAAGGTGACAGGCAATGCATTAAGGCAACAGGTTATCAATCGGGAAGCACGACGCCTGGATAAAGAGATCAAGGCAGTGCTCGACGAGTTCAGTGACGACGAGGAGAAGAAGGCACATTTGCTTACAGGCAAACGTGTGCTGCTGGCTGAGGAACTTAGTAAGTCTCAAAAAGTGAATTATTTGCGTTAAGTTTAAACATTTAACTCTTGTGTGTTTGCAGTCAAAGTACGACAGATTCAGGAGAAGCTGGAGGAGTTCATTAATTCATTGAATCAAGAGAAATAAAATAAATGGGTGTGCCATGACCAAAGACACAACAGCGTTATCTATTTAATGTTTTAAATTAAGCTCAAAAACCGTTTATATAATCACAGTCACGCATTGTTCATAACGATTTTCCTTACTATTTACGTAGTTATTACGCTTACTTTGTGCTGCAAAGAGTAATAAAAGATTGTTAGTTTGTATTTTAGTTAAGTTATTTCCATGTGGAATGGAATTCTTACATACAATTGCAGTGTAATTTAAACTAGTTACCGGAGAACTTTCCATAAACTTGTTAATTGGCAGTTAAAGATGTTAAAGTGAATTTTATTTCAAATTATTTTGGACATCCCACAGACTTGACCCTGCGCTTAAAAATGGATTTTGGGGTGAGTATAAAAAAGAACGCAAAGTATTTTTGTAGTTTGTAAATTACTTAAATGTTGTTTATTGTAAAATGTATAACTTTAAAATATGCTAGATACAAATATACTCGTTTGTCAGTTATATTGTTTTGAATTTTTCTCTCTTTAAATATGAAATTATTACATTTTGTATTTGATAAACATAAACGCAACGAGCGCTTAACTTGCTTGAGTATGTAGTTATTTGTATGTGTGTTTTATGTGTGTGTGTGTGTGTGTACAGTTCCAATTGTGCCAGATACGTCGACGCTTTGTTTGTTGTCCATAATCAGCTAACGACGCTGCAGCGTCGACAATGGATTCAAGTTGGGATTGGATTGAATACGGTGCAATAACCTTAGAGTTTACTGCATCAAACAACAACAACAATGTGTGTGTGTGTGTGTGTGTGTGTGTAGTATGTTTGTTTTCGCTTATGAACTAAAGCTTACATATGTACAAACTATGTAACAAGTCTGGAGCAGATGCTAACAGTTTAGTTAGTCGAACTTATCAATTAAACAAATGCAACGTCCACTTCTCATCTCCTCGTTTTCGCTTCGCTCTGCTTCTCCTCGCGTTTCTCGCTTCTCGCTTCTCTTCTCTTAAAACTTGGCAGTCGAATTGTGGCCCAGCCATGTGCTCAGCTGCTGATTTTAATTTCCCACCTCTGCTCTCGATCCACACAACAATATTGGGTGAGCACTTTCGATTGAAACGTTTAAAATCAATCAATACTTAAGCTTGATCTATGCATCTATGTTACTGTGGGTGTGGATGGGTGTATCGATGTAAAGGTGTGTGTGTGTGTGTCGAGGATGAGGCGAGGCACTCGATAAAGCAAAAGGCACAAACATTACACTTAAAGACTAAGACTACTTAATCTAGATCTAGACAAATAGACATATCAAGTACATGCTTCAACGCTGCTCCGCAGCAAAGCATTGACAGAAGATTGGGGCTCTGCTACTGCTTCTATATCTGCTTCTGTATCTGTAACTGTTTCTGGTGTAGTTCGGTTTCGGTTTCAGTTTCAGTTTTTTTTGCTGTTCAATCTTCAACAACATCGACATCGAGTTATTGGCAATTAGTGTTAAACTAACCACTTAATGGAGCACATCAATGTTTTGCTGCTGTCAAAGTGGCTAAAGTGGCGATATCAGAAGACAATTACGACGAGGCAACTTTCCATTTGTCGAATTTCGTTTCTTTCTGGTTTGCTTCTAGTTTTGTTGTGGTTTTGCTTGCGTTTTTTTGTTGTAGTTTGATAACTCTTGATTAGGCCGTGGGCAGTGCCTCGTTCTTGGCATCGCGTCGCTGCTCCCAGTTCGATATGCAGGTCAACGGATAGCAGAGGAACGCCGACAACAGGATCAATCCTCCAGCGAAGTAGAACGCCACATTGTAGCTGTTGGTCGCGGCATAAAGAGCACCTGCAAATGCATCAAAAGTTCGTTAGTTACTTATCCAAATCAGAGTCGCAGATGCAACACTTACCGGCAATGGGACTGCCGATGGTGGCAGCCAGACCCTGGAACAGCATGAGGAATCCGAAGGCATTGGTCAGCTTCTCCAGGCCAATCAGTTCGACGGCGATCAGCGAACGCAGCGCCGAGAAGCAGGCAATGCAAATGCCGAAGAGCACCGCGAATCCCCACTGAGTGGCGCCAGTGATGACCACGCCACTGAAGATGGTGGCCAAGCCACCGGCCGTGAGCGCCACATTATTCAGCCACAGTGGCTTGACGCTGGGGAACGAGCTCATCGAGCCACAGACGATCCTAGCAAAGGTATTGATCATGCCAATGCCCGAGATAATGGAGACAGCCGACTCAGCGGACATGCCCGCCTGGACAGCACGATCCTGCAGGAAGGAGAAGGGCACAAAGAAGCCCATCATAGTCAGGAAGCCGCTGAAAGCCAGGCACATGAATGCCGGCGACTTGAGCAGACTGGTGTCCAACATGGTCGAGAGTGTGCGACGCACGGCCTCCGGGCAGATGCGGCAGCCCTTCTGGCGATCCTCCAGCATATCCTGCTTGGTGGGCAGCCGAGTGACGGACATGTGATAGGCCAGCGAGGTCTGCGACTGGTATTGGGGTATGCGGGTGAGCGAGCCGGTGAAGAAGATATCATCTCTGTACATGGGACGCGACGACTGCGACTGGCCGTGATGGCCATGGCCGGTCTCGTGGGCCACGCCATGGGCACGCTTCGCCAGGTCTTGGGGACGACGACCGGAGACTGTGTGACGACGCGCCTGAATCGTGACCGGCTTGGCCTCCGTCTCCAGCAGGTTATCGTTCTCGGCCTCCTCCTCGTTCTCGCCCACGGTGGTCAGCTCCTTGTGCAGATTGAAGGTCAGCTGCTGTGGATCGCCGTTCGGTGTGGTTGGCTGCGACTTGCGCAGCTGCTTCAGCTCGGTGCCCTTGCTCGCCTGTCCCGATGGCCGACGCTCCAGATTCATGCCCTTGAAGATCTCCGCGGCCGTGGGATAGTGATGACGCTGCGAGGCGCCCATGTAGGTGTTGTGCGCAGAGTTGGGCATCGAGTAGGCGAAGCGTCCCTCGGGCAGCGGCTTCGTGAACGCAGCCTGATGCAATTGCGGCGTTGGCGCCACCGTATTGCCGTGGCCATTCAGCTTGCTCTTCTCATCGTCCACCACAGTGCCATCGGCGGTCACGCCGAGCGTAATCGGCTGGATGGGACGGAAGGCGATGCCGAAGATGGCGCACGACAAGATCATCAGGCCCTGGATGGCCAGCGTTGTGCGCCAGCCCGTCTTCTCCAGCAGGATGTTGGTGAGCGGGGCAAAGACGAAGGTGCCGACGCCAGAGCCGCAGAGAGCGACACCCGTGGCCAGGGCACGCCACTTCTCAAAGTAGAAGCCAATGATGACGACAGCGGGTATGTAGACCATGCAGAAGCCAATGCCGCCCAGCACGCCATAGACGAGGAACAGGAACTCCACGCTGGTGGCGAAGTACGAGAGGCCAAAGCAGGCGGCGGCGAAGATGGCGCCCGTGATGGTGACGGGCCGGAAGCCAAAGCGATTGGCCAACGCACTGACAAAGGGTCCGGCCATCAGGTAGCAGCCGCTAAGCAGCGACGACACCCAGGTGGCATAGAACTTGCTCACGTGGAACTCGTCCATGAGCGGCTTCTGTATGCTGGCCGAGCAGAAGACGATGCCGTCGATGACCGTGCAGCAGAGGAAGGAGGCAACCATGACCACCCAGGCCCAGCCGCTGTCCGGCGGCACCACAACTGCAGCGGTGTCCAGTTCCTCCTCCTCCTCCTCCTCCTCTTCGTTGCACTGTTCCAGCTTGTTGTCGGGATGCTTGGAGACCAGCGCGTTCGCTGACGCCAGCTCATCCTGTGACTTGGTTTGTTGTGTCGGCATTGCGGGGCTGCAAGCGAGAAGCAGTGAAAGATTGGAGTGTGAATTGCAGAGTTCTCAATAATATTATGCAAATAATTATCAGCTGTCGCTGACATCGCATCGCATCGTGTGGCCTTCAGTCGGCTCACGCAAATCGCGCATACGCCCCCTCGAACGCAGCGCCACTTTCGCTCTCGATACTACGACTAATAATATTTACTATACTGTGTGTGCGATCCTATATTTATAATTGTCACGTGTGTGCTGTTATGCTGCATTTGTGGATGTATCCGTATCTGTGTCTGTATCTGTGTATCTGTATCTTTATCTATACTCAAGTATTTAACTGTGCTTAACTTTTGTTTATCTCAACGACGTCAATCGGCTTGTTCTATTTGTACAATCCATGAGTGTGTGTGCGAGTGTGTGTGTGGGCTGGGTGGGTGTCAAACGTCAACGCCCTCCCCCGCCACAATGGCAGTGCCAGGGCCAATGCCAAGCATAGAACAACAATAACAACAACAAGAACAACTGCAGCCTACGTCAAAAGCTGCTTAAGAGAATCGCAAAAAATAGCAACAAATTAATGTGTTTTTTCTCGAAAATAATAAACAGACATTTTTTGTCTTTAGCAATTCCGTGACCAAGTTGTCCATCAATTTCTTACATTTCCCATGGCAAAAATTCTGTATGCCAGGCACACACACACACACACACACACACAGTAAGCTCTCGAATATATATTATATAGTGTGTTTGCGAGATTTCTTATTTCTTTGTCGTTTTGTTTGTACCCGCTTCATTGCGGCTAACAAACTGTTGGCCTTGAGCCTCTATTTCTTGGCCTTATCTAATCTGATCTGGATCCGTTGAAGCAACCTGCATGCAAAAAAAAAAAAAACGTTGGCTAACCGAATTAGCGCTGAAAACTTGTGTTGAACTTACAAAATGTTTGCGCTGCGAACTCATTTCATGCTGTCTGGAAAACTGACAAAATTACGAACGTTCTATATTACAGAAATCTTGGAATGTTTATTATATTTAGACACCAAATAGCCGCAATTGTTATGTAATTAATCTGAAAGAATATAGGCAGCAAAGCTCTCATGGCGAGTGCATAAGTACTTTGTAATATCAAAGCATTATGATCGTCATTAAACTCGTCTGAGACTAGGATTAAGTTAATCCATTTCGCTACTGTTTTGCTTGCCTTGGCTGTAATCCAGTGCAAATAGATCTAATTAACTTCAAATATTGTCTATAACGAAGTGCCCAAATCATGACAGTTACAAATCCTCGTAATCTACGAGTATCTACATACATACATATATGTATGCAAGGGGAAGTTACGTGTGTCGCTCTGATATCTGTTGATAACAAAATACAGTCAATCCACGACGTGCGACAAGATTTATGATCCAAAGAGATTTGCTTTATATGCAAATTAACAAGGACTTGATAAAACAGATTGTACGAGAAACAATCGGGGATTTTCATTCCCGAGATCAAAATATGATGTGGTTTAAGTACAGTTTATTTCGATGTTTTCTCTGGCTTTTTAGTGCCTGGCAACGAAGATTGTAAAACTTTAATGGCCTGACGATTAGTTGCTGATTAGTACATTGTAAATAGTTTATTATCTGCCGAAAACAAAAGTATGGTAGCTAATAAAGCGAGTGTGGAGTTTTGAGGGACAGTGGCATAAATCAATTAATTTGTGGAGATTTGCTTTAGCCAAGGCCTGAGCGGATAGATAAGAGAGCTTTGCCTTGGATTTGCTTAGTTCTATCAGAGAGCTCCATGTACCAGATAATAATAAACTCCCGAGTGCCGCCAGTGAACACTTGGCAACCCACTTGACATGTGACTGCTTTCCGTATGATGTCTTGATAGCTTGATTTCCTTGATTATTGGAATTTTGGAACTGACGACCGTTGCCGTCGTCGGTTTATTTAATGCCATAAATATGGCATTTTGGCATTTGGCATTTGGTGTAGAAAACAGCTTGAAGATTGCCGTCGCCACGAATAAACCCTTTACACTAGACTTTTGTTTATTATGCAATGGCAATGGCTATTATTATTATACTAGTGTATTATTGCTATTATTGCAGACACTCAAAGTGGTCTCGTATTTCATGCGATACGACTGCTTTTACGAGCTTGTCCAGTAGGAAATGGCTCAGCACATTGCACGCTGAATAACATATATTGAATATATTGAATACGCCAAGCGCTGGACGCCGAAGCTGAAGCAGAAACAGAAGCAGAAGAAGCCGCTCAAGTGCTTCTGCTTCGGTTCGTACTCTTAACTGACTTTAGCAGCTATCCCCGCACTATAAATAGACCGTTGTCAACTTGTTGAACGAAATCGAACCATTTTGTTTTGCTCAAACTACAAGACGTTGCAAGTTGCGAGAGACGCACCCAGTGCCAAGTTTCAGACAGCTGCCGCTTCCATTCACGTTTCCACTTCCATTCCCGAACTCAATATATACCCTATAATCAGATCAATTAATTTTTTAACATTTATTAATAAACCTCTTTGATATCCAGCTACTACTTTTCGCCAAGGCTTACGCATTAAAAGTGACGATATAATCTGGAGAATTGGAATTTGAGCTTTGAAATACGCAATACAAATAGATAAAAATTTAATCTGCATTTTCGGCAATTTTATCATATATTTGCGTAATATTCTATACTCTGCCCGATAACAGAAATTAATTATTTATCAATTACAATTCTCAGATCACTGATTAGACTGCAACCTCCTAAACTAATTATTACGTAAATATTGCTATATTGTTTCATAAAATTTCAATGAGTTTAAAAAGAATTACATAAACCAACAAAATTTGGTCTCTGGTCTCTCTTCAGAATTTCGAATATGCATGTTTCTTTACATAAATAGAAAAACACATTGTCTACAAATTCTGAAAATTTGAAAGCATTTGCATAACAAACACGTGAGTTACAGGGCAACTGTCAGTCGCACTCGACTCACCAAAAAACATGCTCGATTTTGTCTTTATTGACTTTGCTTTGTCCCTGGGCTCGTTTATGTCATACATAGTCGGAGAGCAGGAGAAGTGTCGGTATTATGTGGCATTGCGATGTTATCCTTAGCCTGGTTGTAAGCTAATCCCGCTGTGCGCAAACAGCAGCGCCCATCCATCATCTCCCCCGCACCTCCGCTCTGTCCAGCGGCTACCGAACAGTTGTCAGCGCCAATTGGCGGCTGTTGATGGCTCTTAAAATTGATGTCCCTCGATTGGACTAATAAATGTTATAGGTAAACACATATGGCCTTAGGCGAACAGACGGACAGACAGACAGACAGACAGACAGACAGACGGATAGACTGGTAGACTAGGACATGGCCAGGGTGTCGTCTCGCCGACGTTCTCAAGTTGTTTTTCCTGTTGCTGGTTTTTCCTTTTAGCATAGCTGTGCGTAGATACAAATGTATCTTGCGCTGTGCCTGTAACAGTATCTGTATCTGCAAGTGTCGCTGTCTGCAACTCATTTGTAGCATACAAATGTGTGCGTCCGGCTGCCTCGTCGGCTCCCTTTGCCCTCCTCGCCACTTCACAAACAAACGCGAAACACGCAACACGAAACACATGTGTGTGAGAGAGACTGTCAGCGCCACAATTTGTAGCTACATGTGCCGCAATCATTAAACGATTTTATGCTCAAAATATTAATTAGCTTAAATGTGGGCTAAGCATTGGCGGACGCCAACCTGTTGCTTGCCACCAAATATGGCAGCTTATTGTTGCTGCTGCTTTTGGCCTAATCGAAGTGCCACCGAGCAGAAGTGTGAGTACTTGTGTGTGCGCCACTTGAAAGCCAGAAAGTCAATAGCCAAAGCCCCCAGTTGGCCCAAATTTTCGAAACACTTTAAACAACTGTATCTGTGTGTGTGTGGCATTCATTTGTTGTTGGTTGGTTTGGTAGTTCGGTAGTTCGGCTTGCTCTCAAGTTCATTGAACGGCCTTTCACCCAGGCCCAGACCTGCGCACAGTCACGACGCTGAATCATACTCCCAGTCCACTAGTTGCGCATGCGCAACACAAGCTCAGCAGAAGGAGCCACATTTCCAACAGCAACAACAATAAACAACAACAACAATCAGCAACAACAACTACAAGAGCAGACGAAGCAGAAGTTCTGGTGCCATGTGGCTTGACTGCGGCTATCAAGATTGGAATCGAGCATAAAACTCATAAATAGTTGTTTAGCTCTTTTACGCTTTCAGACTTTATTCGTCTTTTATCTGTTTTGATCTGCGCTGGTCTAACGATCCCCGAATACTGTGTAGATGTGCTGTGAATGCCATGTACAAGAAATCACTCCTAATCAAATTCAATTTCTGATTAAATAGGATTACATTATCTTTGGGCTGACAATCATGTTCAATTAATTAAGCCATCAGTTTTGAAAGAGCTCAATCAATTCTTTGTTTCAATCTTAATTGAATTGCTCCATTATTGACCTATATAATAATACTTAACTTGGATTAGGAATGATTGATTCGAAGTTAAAAGCGTAATACACTTTCTATCATATATCATTATATATATTCAACAAAGAGAGAAATTGCTTTATGAATATTGTTCTATATCATATAGATGTCATGTGAATGATTTATTAGACAAGAATTTAAGTTCCATATCTTTCATTGTTTCTTGTACAATGTTTTCACAAAGAGCAGTAAAAAAAAACAAATATAATATGTAGATGTCCAAGTGTTGAGCTTTGGATCGTAATATATCTGTTTTTCTTCTCTGAATGTTCTGATCTTTGAAACTCTTGGGATATCTTCCATTCTTGTTGTCAGAGTGTAACATAGTTTATATAAAATTGTGTTTATGTAGATTGTTTATATGCTCTAGATGTACATAGTGAATGCGGGACGCACTTTATCAGCTATTGTTGTTACTGTTGTTGTCGGCACTATCGGCATGAACAAAGGCCCGTCAACAGTGTGGTGGCACTGCCAGTGTTAATGAACAATTAGTGGAGCGATCAATGGTCGCCGGCCATAGGCAGAAGCTGTAGCCCGATCTCGAACCCGAACCCGAACCCGATCTCGAACCCGGACCCGGACCCGAACCCACGAAAGCCCAAGCCGAAGAACAGAGAGCAAAGTCATATTCGTCTTTGTCGGAAGTGGAGCATGCGATTCCAAATCAATTAACATGTTCAAATTATGGAAAACACTAGCGAAGTCGCACAATTATTGATGATGCATCTCGAGAAGTCGCGATGGCACAATAGACAGAAATCATGATACTGATTTATGACGGCCGAGCAACGTAAAGCATGTGAGTGCGTAAATATGTAAATTGGTTATTTATTGGGTTATCTGCACGTGCCTTTAGTCAGGCGCTAGCTGGAAACTATAAAATCTACAAATATAGTGACAGCAACAGCCTACCACTTATAGCTATAGCTATAGCTGAACTGAGCTGCGATACAGATACAAATACGAAAACGAATACGAATACGAATCGTGTACATTGTTGACCCCCAAGCGTTGACATTGGCGTCAAAATGCTTTCGAATTTCATTCGAATCTGATAAGAAAAGCGCACACGGTACTCAAAACAAAAACAAGCTGCAATTGCATTTGAAAAATTGACTACGAACTTATCACCATCCAGCTCAGTTGAATTAAGCTTCTGATTTGCCTTAATCAACTGCAAATAATAAATATTTACTAACTGATTAACGCTCTTGCTTTGTGCTTTTCATGGGGCTATGGAAAGATTTTTTGTGCTCAATTTATAAGAAAATAAAAGCTTCAACACGCAAATGCAGCCAGGCAAAACCGATAAAAATAATAATAACAATATTAATATAAAAGCCACAAAAAAAAAGCCACCACAAGAATTTTTAAGTCTGAAGAGAAAAAGAAATCCCAGTTATTTGGCAATGACTGACTCACTCACCAAACGACCGACCGACCGTCTGTCCGTCTGTCTTTCTGTCTGAGTTTGTGGCTTTGTAAATGCGCAAAACATGTTTACTGCATATAAATAAATTCAATATATACGATTTATTCATACATATATTCCACTTGCTGCTTAGCGTGGTTTTAGTTTTTTGCCGATTTCTATTCTCATGATTTGCTTTTAATTAATGGAACCCAAGCTAATCAAAATATTTACGAACATGCCACAACATTTACTTAAAATGTAATTAGGCCTTGCCAATTGGGTCATTGGCATCTAATTCAGCTTCAGTCTCAGTCTCAGCCTCAACCTCAGTCTCAGTCTCAGTCACAATCGCAATCACATTGGCAGTTCCAACGTCATCCATGGCTACTCTTGCAGTTCTAATGCTTCGATGGCGCCGAAACCCGCGTCACAACTTCCAGACTGTGGTGTTGTTAAAGTATCGGGAATGTCTAAACAGCTTTTATCTGTCTACTGCTCTAATTGGCATTTCTTCCTATTTCCTAATCTAAAACTAGATTCTTTCTGGTTGTATATCCTTTTGTAGAAAGTTTTCGCTGCAACTAGAACAGCCGATTAAAATGAATTCCTTGGAAAATATTTGTATTCCACATACTGCCTTTTTAATCGCAGCGTATGCGATAGTCGAGCATGCTCGACGGTAACATGACATATGCAAATGAAGTGTGCACGATATCGAATGAACAGTTTATCGTCGAGTCAACCGGTTGGGGGCGTGTGGCTTATGCAAAACCGACGCTCAAAGATCAAAGGAAAAGCAAAAAGGCCTTGAACAAATGTCAAAATCTGTTACCACTTTTGATACGTTTTCAATAAGTGAGTCACCATTTGGGTTGTCAGCTATCGAGACAGCCGATATCGAAGATATGTCTGCGGGTGTGTCACCTTTCCTATTTCTGTTTATTTTTGCCAAAAAAAATTAGAAAACTAACAGAAGACTAATTTAGGAAACAATTTGGTCGGTTTCCTGTTGGAGTGAATTTGCATGGTAATTGTGTCTGCAATTAAGATAAAAGGTAAATTGCCAGAGAAATGGGTCGTGAGTTGTTGGGTTGTTTTTGTTTTAGCCACATTTACATAACTGTCCGTTACAGATACAGATACAGATGCAAGTAGAGACCTATTATCGATCTATTCTTAAGCTGATTTTCTTCCGCTGTCGTTCAAGTTCAGGGGGAGAAAACGGAAAACAGCTAAAAACAACGTCGAAAAAAGTCAGCGAAAAATGCACACGCCCATAAAAGGTGCTTGAAAGCCGTTTACGTGTGAACGTGTTTCTGGTTCCTGATTCCTGGTATTGGCATGACGAGTCTTCAGGCAACACATTGGCATTGGCATCGGCATCGGCATCGACATCGCTCTTTCCTTTCCAGCCGCATAAAAATATTAAAACTGACGGGCCACGAGACGTCGCGACTCAAGTTAGAACCTTAAACCAGCAATTGTGACTAAGTTCTTGGCCAATGCAGGCGGCTGCGACGCCGGAGTCGCAATTGGAGTTGGCGGCAGATGTTGTTGTTTATGTGTGTGCGTGTGTGTATTTAGCCAAAAAAAAAAACTCGTTTTGGCCGGGTCAAGACGTCGCGAGAGAGTGAGAGAGACAGGGGCGCGGTCATGTGACAGCGGCATAAGGCCAGCTCTACAGTCATTCATCTACATACGTGTATATATCTGCGTGTGTGTGTGTGTGTGTGTGTGTGTGTGTGTGTGTGTCTGTGTTGGCCCTCTTGCGCTTACCTTTATGTTGGCTGGTTTGTTGTGTCTGGCGGTGTGCAGCTTTCAATTTGTTACTTTTTATTTGAGAATTTCGAATCGAATAGGAACCTGGCCACCGAACGCGGTATTTAAGCACTCACTGCGTTTGGGCTATTTTTGGCGCCCCCAGTCGGACGGTAGATCGTTGAACGGCAGGACGACGGACGGTAGAAACTGGTCGTTGGCGGTCGTTGGTCGACGACGCGTCGTGGGCAGTGCAAAGAATTTCTGATGCGAGAAAGCGAAAGCAACAAACAACGCGCAACGCGCAACGCACAACGCAAAACGCACAAACGAACGGCGAACGTAAAAATCGAAAGTTAACTGTAAAAAGCGCAAATTTAGAAACTGAACCGAACTGAATGTGTTCGCATCGACGAAGAACGAACACGCTTATAAATACTTCTAGTATATGTATCTGTATCTGATTATCTGTAGCGGTTTAGCAGCTGTTCGTGCGACTTGTCTGCGTGTGTGTGTGTGTGTGTTGGTGTGTTGGTGTGTTGGTGTACTGCACACATATACCAAATTAAACACACATATACGTATTTAGTTAGATGTCGCTGTGTAGGTGTCGGCGAACATAGTACATATGTGGAGCATACGAAATGTGCTGCGACCTGCCTCCGTACGCAAAATAGGCACGCGTTTCAAAATACGCTTCGATTCTTATTTTATACTCTCGCATACGTATTTATTTATTCTGTTATTTAGTGGCGAGCTCTCAGCGGCGCTTTGACTGCGTGAGTGTGTGTATGCTTTTATTTTTATTATTGATCGCGCGCTTACCGACCGATCCGAGCGACTCAGTAAAGATAACTAAAGGGAAATGGAAATGTGTTGGCAGTATAAACCACAACGCAGACAGCAGCAACGGCAACACCGACAGCACTGAGCAACGCAACGAGCAGCGGCGACACAAGCAGCAACAGCAGCAGCAGCAGCAGCAGCAACAGCAACAGCAAAACCAACCGTTCCAGCCTCGCAGCAATACAATACGACGAGAACTTAGCACTCACACACACACACACACAGCCACAGACAGCGATACGTGTGCGGCGCGCCTGTGTTTGTATTTGCTGTTTGCTTGTGTGCGTGTTTGTATTTGCTTGCGTATTGGTGTTGTTGTTGCGTCTTGTAAACGCACATTATCAGGCTTCGAAGCGACTCCCTCGCCAGTCCCCCCCTCGCACACTCCTTCACCCCTTCGTTATCGTTCATTCAGCGTCGTGAATGAAAATGAAATAACAACAACTACAACAACTACAACAACGACAACGACAAATAAAAACGGCGGCAGCGTCGGCCACGGCGAGAGCCAACAAGAAAAACTACAACAACAACCGGCAAACCTACAAAAACATGGCGCGCTGCCAGTCAAAGACTTTGCGCATGTGTGAGCGTGACTGCAGCAATAAGTGTGTGTGTGTGTGCGTTGACTGTGTGTGTGTGTGGTAGTTAGCAGCGCTACTAAGAGAGCAAACATGCAGAGCAAGCTCTCTCTTGCTAGCGCCCTCTCTCTAACATATTTTGACATGTGCCACTCTTTTGCCTTTTGTCGCCTTTGCTCCACCAGGCAAAATGGCTACACACACACACGTGCATGCGGCCTACGTATACGCAATGGGATTTCGACTACAATATCGATATCGATACAATTCTTGTTGTTGTTTTTGTGCTTGTGCTCTTTGATTTTTTTGGGGACTTCGTTGGCTGCTCATTTCAGTTGCTTTTTTCTCAAATCAAAAAATAAACGAATTGTTATTTGGATATCAGAGGCATGTTTGCCTGTTTATGTTTGTGCTTGTGTTGGTAATTATGCTCTTTTCAATGTGCGCGTATGTGTGCGGTGTGCTGTGCGGTATTTTGACTTCTTAGTGTGTGTTGTGGCTTTTTCCACTCAGCGAAGAGATAGCCAAACTTTGAATGAGATCCATTCACGTTTCTGGGTAATGCCAGACTAAGGTAAATAAAGCCAACGCTGAGCTATGACTTTTCTCTTGCTTTATTTTGATTTAAACAGGTAGTTAACCGGCATATTCCACGCGCACTTAAGTGTGTGATAATTTGAAATTGTTGCTTAAAATTACGAAATAGCCAAAATCCGACCAAAAAAATTGTTTGCACTCGTTTGGTTGGCATGATTAGACAAAAGCCATCTGAAAAACGCAAATCATTCGAATTCGAATTCATTAAGCGTACTATGAACTTCATATGATTCAGAACAGATATATGTATATACATACATATATAAGTATATATGTATGTACATACGAACCCCACATGAAACAAAGAACTCTACCATGAGAGAGCGCTTGCTTTGAATTATGCTTATCGCATGGCATACTTTTAATTTGCTTTTAGGGGAATTCTCGAAAGTTCGGTGATATTTTTGATCATACACAGTGAAGGCTCTTCTTGTCCATTTTGACGTTTATGTCTTAAAATCTGACTGAAACCATCTGACTTCAGAAGAGGGAAAAATGTTCTGAGTGTAATGAATAATATCTAATATATCATTAGTTTAAACATATGGGCTTGTGACCACTTTACCAAGTTTTCACTGTCGAATCAAACCTACGTAAATTGCACCTAATGAATTATTTTGTATTATTTCCATATCGAATTTAGCACGTGATCGACTCCAATAGGAAATCCTATCAACTTGTTAAATATCTTTTGGGGCCACTTGAGTTATGATTGATAAGCCAAAAACTGGGCAACAACAAAAACGTTTTAGTTGCGATGACAAATTCCACAACATTGTGGCCAATTATAGTTCATATTATGCATAAAGATAAAAATATTAATTTGTTTTCAGGGCTGCTGGAAATACCGTTGGTCTAGACTAGGAACTATTTCATAAAAATCTAAAAAGTTATCCAATATTAGTAATTTCCTCAATGCCACTCAACTATCATAAATACTATCTGTACTTTTCCGTTCGACAATCTAAAAATAGTTTATAATTTGGAATTTAATTTTATTTTATTTAACGGGCACGCGTAAAATTGATATCATAATAATTGGATGACGGAATATATTCTTACCAATTTATGTACTCATAAAAATTAATGGCCAAATTTGTTGTCACACAAAACCTAAGAATGACGCTAGTGACTTTGCTTATTTTTATTAAATTCACTTATGTATAAATTTAGTGTTATTTTGCAGTAATTAGTTATTGAGCTGTAAGCGAAGAACTCTGAATAGATTGTAGTACGAAAAACATTTAATTAGAAAAATAAGATGAGCCTCCAAACAACAGCAAAGTAAATTGGGTGTGTCAAAACAAAGATTATTATTTTTGATAATAGAAGCATTTGAAATTTTACGATCTAAACAACAACTACCAATAATAGACCTGTTATTTAAAATGTAATTGAACTCGTGACAATGTGTCGGCATAGGTTTTAATATGGTCACAAAAATAGACTTTAAAAATGTTTAGGTAACACAAAAAATTTAAATTAATAATTTTATTTTTATCTCGTCATTAATCTAATTGAATTCGATGTAATATCTGGACAATATTTTCTTATAAAACATAATACATTTAAAATTTGGATAATATTTTACTCCATATTGACCACATTGATTTATCAATTATATTAACATACTTTTCGTTATCAGAGCAATGTACATTTCCTCTTCTTTCGTTTCTTATTGACCTGCAAAGAGGCCCTAGTGGCAGTTTCAAAAACCTCCCGGACACCTTCCTGCATCTTGGCAGAGCATTCGAGATAGGCAAAAGCATTGACAATCTCGCCCATGGTGAGTCCCTCATCGGCCGTGACGGGCATTTGCTTTTTCAAAGACAATTCCTGCAAATTATAGAATTAAATGGAGTTCAAAAAATGTTATTCATGAATGGTGCTTTAGACATTGCCTTCATGGTTTCAGGATCGTAGCGCAGGTCGCGTTTATTGCCCACCAAAATGATGGGAACATTTGGACAGAAATGCTTCACCTCTGGTATCCATTTGTCTTGAATATTTTCCAATGAATCGGGCAGATCGATGGAGAAGCACATTACAATAACATCGGTATCGGGATAGCTCAAGAGCCGCAAGCGATCATAATCCTCCTGCCCAGCCGTATCCCATAGCGCCAGTTCCACCTTGAAACGAGCAAAAATCCATTGGGCCACTTATCACAATGAGAATGATTTACGTAAATATCGTATGCTGGCCCACATATAGAGCGACCACTTGAAAAAGAGAACTACCACAGATCACAGATCTCCGGAAAACAAAGGCGGAATGCGGACAACGTCAATGTGAATCATGCGTAAGCGTTTTTTCTTGGGTCTCGAGTGTTGAGCAAAACACAGAGGCCCACCCTGGCACAGGCACGTAGTGTGGGCACTAAAATAAGATGTGTACTAAATATATTTGTGCATACTCGTACACATAATACACATGTATCTATTATCTACATGTGAACGTGAAGAAATACATAAATAAATGTGTAATTGTCTGTGCACATTTACTATATTTACCCATCTCGCCATGCGAATACAGGCGAGGCTGATCAACAATAAATAATGGGACCTACCTGGGATCCTTCAACCTCCACGTCTGCCACATAGGTTTCGAAGACTGTGGGAACATAATCCAATGGGAAGTTATCTTTACAGAAGACCGTTAGGAGACAGGTCTTGCCACATGCACCATCGCCGACAATTACAAGTTTTTTGCGAATCGAACGCATGGCACAACTAATCAACAATAATTTCGGACAACAATTCAGAACGCGACTGCAACGCACTTGATTTTTCAGTGAGATTATGCCGAGAAACTGCGCTATTGCTCTGTGAAATATGTATTTTTTGTTTGTTTATGAATTTTTCACTGCGCTACAGTGTACACACATCGCCATAATATGCACACATCAATAAAACAAGTGCGATCCTCGATGAATATACAACCGAGCACAATGAATTTCTGTGTTTATGTGAGATTTAATTGGAAATGTTTTGTAAATATTTGTGTTCATTATTCATCATTTGCAGAGTAGCCAACATTCGAATAACTGTTAGTTGGCATATATTAATTTATGGGCAGCACTTTGCAGCAGAGTTGCTTTTTTGAGTGGGCAGTCCTAAAAATTATCGTATGTGTACGCGCTTATCGATATATCGATTGACTGTATACATCTCTGCAAATACAGTGAAGAAGAAGAAATCGGCTCTTCCTCTTTCTTTTATTTCCGCCATTGCCTGAGATAGTTGGAAAATCATGGGTGAGTTGTTAAAAAGAGTGTTTTTTGTGCGAAATACGCAAATTGCGTTGCCAAATCGAGTGCAAATCAAAATACAATAGTTGTGATACATTCAACGTAAGTGAAATTTACCGCGGCGGCCTTCAATTAAATCCACAACTCTGACTTGCAAGGCTTGCGAATTTCGGCTGCTATTTGTCGGCTACCAATAATCTATGATTATCAAAAGAATCGTGCAACATATCAGACCAGAGATGTGTTTAACAATAAATTAACAAGGTAGCACAATAAATTAAAGTGTTCTTATGCCAAGTTTACTAATTTCGTGCAACTCACAAAAATGCATTCAAACTAACCTCAAAGTGCAGCCGCTGAACTCGCCATTTGTTTACATTGTGTTTGTTGATTTGCCTCAAGGTAACATTGAATTAGTGCAAGCAACTAAATTTGTTGACCATTTGCAGGCAAGCCTAGAGGTCTGCGCACTGCCAGAAAGCATGTGAACCACCGTCGCGACCAGCGTTGGGCCGACAAGGACTACAAGAAAGCTCATTTGGGCACAAGATGGAAGGCCAATCCCTTCGGCGGTGCTTCCCACGCCAAGGGTATTGTGCTCGAGAAGGTGTAAGTACAACAACAGCATAATGCTACTACGGTCTCTCGTCGCCGCTTTCGATGTCTCGCAGTATATTTTTGTGTTTTGTTGTGTTCTGAAACTCAAATCACAGGATTATACTGTGAGTTGTCGTCTGCACCACCATCACCACCGCAGTTGACCCCGTAATGTAAGTTTTGGGCTTCTTTGCCGAATATCCAACTAATGGCTGACTTTTCTATTGCCTATTGCAGTGGTGTTGAGGCCAAACAGCCTAACTCTGCTATCCGCAAGTGTGTGCGTGTGCAGCTCATCAAGAACGGCAAGAAGATCACCGCATTCGTACCCCGTGACGGTAGCTTGAACTACATTGAGGAGAACGACGAGGTCTTGGTTGCCGGTTTCGGTCGTAAGGGTCACGCCGTCGGTGATATTCCCGGTGTCCGTTTCAAGGTCGTCAAAGTCGCCAACGTCTCCCTGTTGGCTCTGTACAAGGAGAAGAAGGAGCGCCCAAGATCTTAGATGAAGATACATCTATCATTTTCCAGAGTTAGGGTTTTACAAAACTAAATAAAACAAAAAACACAAGATTCTTGTCTTCTTTGTTGTTGCCTGAAATGCACGTGATTGATTTTTTTAATTAATGTTTTAGCATTTTTATTTTTTTTTATCAGTTGGCGTCTTAATTATGTAGTATATATTTCTAAATGCCTAGAGCCCTATGAATCTACCAGAGTGAGGAGCTTATTGATAACCACCTCCGCCGCCGGCATTAAAATTGTTTGGCCCCGGACGACGCATGGGGCGACGACCACGTGAACGGTTGGCGAAAATGCGGTTGTTGGGCGAACCACTTGGCATATGCTGATCCTGATTGCCGCCGCCCCCATGGTTGCCAGGATGTCCGCGCATGTCGCCCGATGGGGAATCCCGCTGCCAAACGATGCGAGCTGGTCTGTTGGCATTGTTGTTGTTATTGTTGCCTCGCATTATGGAGCGACCACCACGGCGCGTGGGGACAGCGCTGCGCAGGGTGCGGTAGCGTGTGTTCTCGGATGGTGATGTTGCCTCAGCCTCACGTCCCTCCTCCTGTGCGCATTAGAAGAACAAAAACAGTTACGACATTCCCTGAACAAGTCATAATTGCGAATGTGTGTAATTACCTCGACTTCAACGGCTTGTTTCTCACCCTCCGATGAGACGCCGTCGGTGCCTTCATTATCTTCCGAGGGACCCTCTGCCTGATTATCCTGATTCTCCGTCTCCACAGACTGCTGGCTGGTGCCAACATTTGGGTCTAGGAGGAAGAAATGCATATTGAACAAAAAAACTCGCATGCGAGACTCATCAACTCTCAACTCACTTTCATTGGGAAGCTGTTGGGAATCCTCTGCTTGGCCCGTGGATGTTTCTTCGGCGAAGGCTTCATCGGCCTCGCTCGCGTTCTCTGTGCCAGCAGGATCGCCGCTCTCGTCTGGTTTATCCTTGGCCTCGGCAGCTTGACTGCTGGTGCTGCTGCTGCTCTGTTCGGCTGCCTCATTTGGCTTTGGTGGCGAGATGGCGGCGTGGGTGACAGGTGTGCAATCAACGCTGTTGCCGGCGCTGCTCTCGTCTACTGCAGCAGCAGCTTCCGTGGCAGCTGTGCCATCCACTTCCGTCTCCGCGCTTTGCGGCTGCTCGCTGAAGTTGGACACTTGCGGGGAGCTCACGATCTCCACAGAGCTGCAAAGAGAATGTATGGAAATGAGAGATTCTTCAATAAATGTGATCCAGCTGCTTACCTCTCTGTGCGACGTGCTGCTGCTGTTGAGGTTGAGGGAGCCTGCTTCCAGTTGGCTTCAGCTTGAGGCAATTGTGCCGTTGACTCGCCACTGCCGCTGGTAATTGCCTGGCTTTGATTATTCTCTTGTGTGGAGACGGTGGCAGGTGAATCCTCGAGCAGTTGACTCTCGGCCTGATCCTGCACTTGTGCCTGCTCGATGTCCACTTCATTGTGTTGATCGGGTGCGTCGGCACCATCGTTGTCTTCCATCTCATTGTCTTGCTCATAGGAGTCCTCATATCCCTCCTCCTGCTCGGCATCGCCGCCATCAATGGGTCCCAGCACATCTTCCTCTTCGTCATCAGAGTCAACCACCTGAATGTCATCCTCCTGGTCGCGTTGCGACGATGTGGGCATCTGGTCCACATCCATGCCAGAGTCACCGATGTGCCCAGTTGACAACTCGCTGCCATGCATTGGAGCCCGGAGCCGTTTGGTGATTTTAACGACCTTTTCGGGAACGCCATCCTCGGCATTGGTGGACGAGTCGCCTTCCACGTCGCGTGGACGCTTCAAGCAACCCGCTTGAGTGGTGGTCACATTGCTGCTGGACGGGGTGTGGCGACTGTGACTGCTGACCACAGTGGAGGAGCTGCTGCTGCTGCCCGATGTGCTGGGCTGCTGCTGATTGCTCGCCTCCTGGACGTTGGGCACAGCCTGATTGGGTGTGGATGTTGAGGTGGTTGTGCTGCTGGACGAGGACGACGAAGAGCCCTCTACACGTGGCGACACCAATGCCACCACCTGCTGCTGTGCCCCGCCCACAAAGAGCTGGGCATCGTTCTGCTGCGGATGCTGCACACTTTCCGCCTCCTGCGAACTCTCCGCTGCCGCTGTGGCGCCCATGGGCGGAATGGCGGCGACAGCCACCGCCGCCGAGCTGGTCGAGGGCATGTAATCGGTGTGCGAGGATGTGGGCGACGAGGAGGCCATGGACTCCAAGGCGGCGCTGCCAGTGGTGTGGACCTGCTGCTGTGGCGGCACCAGGGCCGTGTTGCCCACAGCAGAGCTACTGCTGCTGCTGCTGCCAGAAGCTGCCGCTGCCGATGAAGTCGACGTAGAGGTGGATGTTGAGGTGGATGCACCCGGCTGCTGACTGGTGGGCAGTATGGCAGCAGTGCGACTGTTCTGCACAGAGATGGGACGAATGCTGGCCAAGGGAGTCTCGCTGCCGCGCCAGGGCGTAACCGTGGCCGATTGTTGGACCGTGGCCGAGCCAGACATGGGCTTCACGTTGGCGGTGCGGGGCGAGGACTCGGATATGTTGCCCTTCTCGGCCATGCCCACGGAACTGGTGGAGGGCTTGGTGGACTGCTGAGAACCAAGTTGACGCTGCAGCTGATTGATGCGCATGTGCAGCGATTCGTTCTCACGCATGAGACGCGCATTGATCTCTTTGTTGTTGGCAATGCAGTCCTGCAGTTCCTTTTCAAGGCGCTGCACGGTTTCGTCGTAGCTGGTCTTGGTGCCAGCCAGAATAGTCTCGTGGTTGGTCAACTCCGTCTTGGTCGTGGACAACTCCTGTAGCAGCTGCTCGATCTTTTGCTTGGACTCGCCGCTATCCTGCTCGGCGGTTAGACGTGTCTTCAGCTCGTCCTGTTCCTTCTGCAAGCTCTCGTTTTGCTCCTTGGTGCTGCGCAATGTGTTGTTCAGCTCCTCCATCTCGGTGCGCAACTTCTCCAGCTCAGCGACGGTATCGCTGCCGCCAGCTTGCGCCTGGAGACCGGTGTAGTAGTCCTTGTAGCGTTTGGCCAGCTTGCGCAGCATAATCTCTTTGCTGTCCTTGTCTTGTATGGTCTTTTCCTTGGACTCGATGTCCTCCTGCGCCTTCATCAGCTCCTCCTCCTTCTGCAGCAGGCGATTCTTCAGCTCCATGATTTCCTGTGACTGGCGTGTGCTCGACTGCTTGAGCGTTGTGGTCTCTTCGAACAGCTTCTTGCGCGCCTCTTCCTGCAGCTGCAGGTTTCGACTCAACGCTGGCAGCTCATTGTCCAGGCGTGTCTTCATTGCTGCCAGTTCGTCGGAGTGCTTCTTGTTCAAGTCCTTCTCGCTGGTCAGCATCTTGGCAAGATTTTCGCGCTCCGTCTGCAAGCGCTTGAACTCCTCGGGATTGCGGTTGCTCTTCTCGACCAGAGCATTGGCGCGTTGACGCCACTTGATGGCCTCAGTGCGCAGCGAGTTGTTCTCCACATTCAGCTCCTCAATCTTCGAGGACAGCTCTTTGTTGCTGCACTGCAGCGGGAACAATTCCTTCTCCACGCTGCTGATGCGCTCATTCAACTCGGCCACACGTTTGGTCAGCGTGTTGCGCTCCTCGCGCAGAATGCGATTGCTATCGGTGATGGCGTTAAGCGTTTCGATTTTACGCAACACCGCCTCATGCTTGTTGGCCGAGACCACATCGGTTTCGCTCTTGGAGCGCTCCTGCTTGAGGTAACCATTCAGCTCGTCCACCTTCTTCTGCAGTATGGTGTGCTCGGAGACGAGACGCGCATTCTCAGCCTTTAGAATGTCCAATTTAGCTGACAGCAGATCCCTTTCCTTGCGCACATATTTAATAATCTGCAACAACTGCTCGCTGTTCTTGCTTTCGTCCACGCCCGTCGCATTGAGCACATCCGTTTCAGTCAGCGATTCACTGAGTGCCATGGACGCATTTTGGTTGTTTGCGGACTGCGCGAGTGCGGCCAACTTGGAGGTCAATGCCTCGATCTGATCGTGCAGACTGGAGTTCAATGCATTTAGATCGGCAACACGGTTCTCAGACTCTTCCTTCTCCTTTTGCAGCATACGCTGAGCTTCAGCATTCGCCTTCTTGAGCTCCTCGTTAGACGCTGCCAGGGACTCACGGCCGCTCTTCAGCTGATTGAGCTCATCTTGCACCTAGTGAAAGATTATTTAGATGTTTATAATAAATCATAGTTACGGATGATTGAGCTCGACTGAAAGATACCCCACAAGCTTTTTGAATTTTTTGGAGTAGGGGAGCTGAACGTAAAGTTCTAAATAAACTATTTATATAATTGTCTATCATCTACCGTTCTTAACATAACTTCTAAAGAATGTTTATACATTTATACATCTATTGAAATGAAACAAATATTTACATGATTACATGAATAAAGGACAGCCAAAATAAAGTTGATTTATCTTATCGCAAAAACTTTGAAGTGTATGGATCATTTCTAACAGAGTATTATATTTTTTTTAATCGTTGTTATAAGATCTCCAAAAACTCTTCAACTCTTCTACTAATTACTTAATTCTCAATAACTTGCATCAATTTGTAATCGGAATTGTAAAACAAAGATCAAATAATTAAAATAAGACATAAGTTCGCACATACCTTCAAGAAGTCTGCCTTGAACTTGGTCAATTCCTGAATGTCTCCCGAGTGCAACACCATTTCATTGGCATACTTCACCTCCACAGAGTTGAGGGATTCGGCCAGAGTGGAGTTCTCGGCACGCAGCGTGCGAATAACACGTCCCGATTCGGTTAGTTTCTCCAGCACGCTCTTGAGCTCCTCCTGCGCCAGCTTCAGCTGATCGGATTGATTAGTGGACTTGCTCTGTTCGGTTACATTGGTGAGCAACACTTCGGCCTCCAGATCTGTGATGCGAGTCTGCAGCTCTGCTTCTGTGCTCTTTAGTTTCTTAATTTCTGCCTCGGATTTGCTCACAATTTCCGAATGCATGTCATGCAGACGTTTGATTTCGCTCTCTGCACTTTGAGACATCTTGTAGAACTGGTCGCCATGCTCACGTGTCTTGGCCAGCTCCTTAGTGAGAGATTCAATCTCAATCTTGGCTTGTTCGTATCGGAGTTCGAATTCACGAGCCTTCTTGTTGGCAGCCGTGATGGGATTCTCATTCTTGGAGGGAGTCAGGCTCTCCTGCAGCTTCTTGCTCAGTTCATTGACTTGGTTAACCTTTGTGGATAGCTCCTCACGCACACTAATCAATTCCTGATGATATTTTTCAGCTTGCTGGCGTTCCTCCTCCTTAAGCTTGTTGGCCGATTCGGTTTGACGCTTGAATTCGTTGACAGTTTCACGGAACTTCTCTTCCTCCTCCTGGAAGTGACGTCGCTGGGCGGACAATTCACGCACCGTGTCATCCAGACGCTGCTCCAAGCGCAGGCGACCCTCCGTCTCCGAACGCTCCAAATTAGCCTTAATGAACTCCAAGTTGTTCAGCAATAACGCCTGACTCTGATGCTCACGATGGAAGCCTTCCTTTTCGGCCTGCAGTCTCGAAGCCGTATCCTTGAGTACACGATTCTCGTGGCGCAAACTGTGAGCCTCAGTATCGGAAGCAACTTGCTTGCGGTGCGCCGACATAACCTCATCCTTGAGCATATGCACAGTCTGTTCGTGCTTGATGATCGTCTTCTCGTAGTTCTTGGTGCGATCCTCAAGTGCTGCAATCTGCTGCTTGTAGGTCGTAATGCTCTTTTGCAGCAGTTCCGACTGCTCCTTTTGGAACTCGGAGGCATTCATCAACTTACAATTGACGGACGATAACTCGCGTACCTCTTTGCGCATCGAATCGAACTGCTCCTGGACTAGAGCATCGTTCTTGCGTTTCTCGCTGGTATAATAATCGTAGTTCTCCTTCAATTCGGCATATTTCTTGGACTCATCCAGCAGCTGCTGTTCCAGACTACGTATGCGACGCTCGAGCTTGGCTTCTGCCTCGAGTTTTGTGGAATTCTCAGTTGCCTTCGACTGCTCCACCCGTGACTCATCGATAAGTATGGTGGAATCATCCAGGTCAATTATCTGGCTACCCAATTTCTTTTGGGCTTCGAAATAGAACTTCTTGTAGCGTTCGCATTTGGACATCAATGTTTCAATTGTTTTATTCTTCTGACCAAGAGTCTCTTCCATTTCGCCCAGACGTTTTGTGGCCTTCTCGAACTTCTCTTCATAGGCCTTCAACTGCAATTCGTCGTTCTTCAGCTCATTGGCCTCCAGCTCACCAGATAGCTCGCGTATCAACGTCAGCAGCTTGACATTTTGCTCCTGCAACTCTGTAATCGATTCGAACGTCACCAGATCTCGGCTAATGGCATCGCTGGAGTTGTGTATGACACCAGGCTGTGCGGGATGACGTGGACGATTGACGCCAGCACGCAAGCAATTGATCTCGTCCAACAGCAGGCAAACTTGGCGACTTAGATCGACTTGGGACTGCTTCAGTTTCTTGTTCTCCTTGACATGGCGTGTAACATCAAATTGTGTCTCCTCCAGCTCCTGCTCCAGGCACGCCTTCTTCTCGATCAAGTCATCACGTTGCTGGAGCAGCAGGCTATGCGCTTCGGTTAGTTGACTGAAGTTTTCATCTTGCTTCTTGAACACTGGTGCCCGTTCATTGATCTCTTCAACAATGGACTTGATCTGCAGTTTGAGCTGAGCATTCTCCTTGTTTTTGATCTCCAGTTGCTCCGTGTTCTTAGCATACAACGAGTACAATTCAGTTAGAGACATATCCGAGCGCATCAAACGATTTGCAACGGCTGCTGTGGGCGCCAGCTTGCAAATGGCGCTCTCCAAGCTCTGCTCTTGTGCCTCCTTCAACAGGTCATTGGCATGACCTATTTCCATCTTCAGCGCGTCAATAGTTTTGTTTAGCGCAGCAATTTCTTGGGCATGCTGCTCCTTACATTGTTGGTATTCCACTTCTAGTTCGCCGTAATGATCCGTGGTTTCAGTCACCATACGCTTCAGATCCGTAATGCCCTTGAGCAGCTCGTTGCGCTCTGTGATGTTCTCGTGTTCAGTTTGCTTATATATCTCGACCAATTTCTCTTTCGTGTCCAGTTCCTTCTTAAGAATATCGACAAGTTTCTCTGTGGCGCCGTTGTGATTGAACATTGTCTGATTCAAATCCTCGATTTTCTTGTTCAGGTCCTCAACCGATTTGGCATATTGCAAGTTCTGGCCTTGCAGTATCTGCAGCTCCTCGCACTTCTCCTTGAGGCGCACTTCCAGATGCATGGTGTTCATGGAATGGTCACGACGCAGATTCTGCAATTCAGCATTATTGCGACTCAAATCGCTGCTCAGCAATTGAATCTCGTTCTGCATGATGGAGCGCTCGCTTTCTAGCCGGCGCTCCTTAATGTCCAGCGACACCTCTTTGCTCTGCACCTCATCGAGACGGGCGATCGCCTCGCACTTGGCTGTGATGGCGGCCTTCAGCTGCTGCTGATAGGTCATGAGGTCCTGCTTCAACCGCTCCAGTTCACCATTCTGACGCTCGATCACCTTCAGCAGCGAGTCGCGCTCATCCACAAAGACTCCCTTCTCCTTGCGCAATGTGGCAACATTGTGATCGTAGCTCTTCACAGATGCCAGCAGCTGATCACGCTCGGCGGACACCTGGTCAAGTTGGGTGCGCAGTTCGTTCACATTCTGCTCAAAGCTGCTGAATTTCACCTGATTGTCCAGTATTTGGTTGTTCAACTCTTCGTTCTTTTGCTCGGTTTCATCTAAAGAAGCAAGAAGAAGATTAAGACAATTACAGTACAAGATTACAATTAAAAAGCTAGTCAACTTTCATTACACAATAAACATTGGAAGAACCTCAGGCTATTTTACTCACTAAGACGATTCGCAGCAGCTCTTTCTTTGCAATATTCTTCAAAAAACTTGTCTACGAAAGACTTGAATTTGTTTTGCACGCCGGTAGGCAAGAGCTCCAGTTCATCGGGCGCAAATATGTCTGCCAACGTCTGTGGACCAGTGAGATCCATTGTTGGAATGATTTTGATTCTATACTACTATGTTAGTTCACGTTTGCGGTGGATTTATTGACAAAAAAACAAAAATTCTTCAACAATTTTTGACGACACAAGCGAAAATTGTAATTTTTGACAAGTGTGTACACACGGATCAGTGTGCACACATTAGCCGCACGTCGATACATTTCACTTAACATTTTATTTTTGCAATGCCGGCTTCAATTTGCAAAAAATTTTGAAATAGTGGGCAATAATTAAACTTTAACTTACTGAGGCGATTTGCGGCTGCACGCTCTTTGCAATATTCATCTGAGAATTGCTCAATGTAAGCGGACAATTTCTTCTGAATATTGTCTGGCACTAGCTGCAGTTCCTCCGGCTGCAAAATCTTGTCCAACGACTGGGCGTCGTTGAAATCCATGTTGTTTGTAATTTTTTATTCACAATTATAAATCTTTTTTTGTTTTAATGTTTTTAATACTGCTGTTGATTCGGAGAGTTATTTAATTTGACTGTAATAAAAAGAGAACAGCGCGCGAGTGTCAAAGCGTTCATCACAGAGTGACCGTAAACTGAATTAAAAAATATACCAAAAATAGGTCTCCTGCTGAGTTCGATATTCATTATATGGTTACACTGGCTATGCAAATTGTTGAACAGTAGCGTGACCGCCATTTGAATTTTTAAATTTACAATAGAAAGGGGAATTTCTCCACAAATACTACAAAAACAATAAATAGCGTAACATTAGGTTAACAAGCCGCTTTTTGTCTCGTTGATAGTCAGATGTTCGTTAAACATTAAAAATACGAGGATTAAGTGGACACACTGTTCAATAGTGAGGTGTTAATGTGAGTATATCATCAAAAAATATCGAATGTATAGTTTCAGTGTTGCTAATCGGCGAAAAGTTCCAACTGCTTCACCATTTGCAGCACAGGTTACGCGCGAAAATATAATTTTAAATTAATCAACTGAAACTAATGACTCGTAATTTTGAATGTTCATGAATACAAAATTATCATTTTCGTTAGTTGAATTCATACATATTTATTTATCTAATAGTAAGTTTTTGAATCAGTAAATGAATTAGTAAGGAATTTGTAAATCTGATGTTACTACAGTGTAAGTCATCCATACCTACCGCAGCGACAGTATTGCACACAACGACCTCATCATATTGGCTTATATAACCAGCGCAGAAAATAAAACGGAGAGGCAAAACCAACAGACAGCAATCAACATCAATGTGTGTGCCTCAACTTCATTCAGCGGCTCCAGCTGAAGCAAAAGCTTAAGTTGGGGTTGAGGCTGAGGCCGATGCTGCAGCGATGCCTGTGGCAGCAGCGGAGTCTGGACCAACGTGTGCCGCGCTTCATCTCTGATAAGAGTCAACTGCACCTACAGCGACTCTTGTGCGAGCCGCGTACACTGAGCAAAATGGCTTGGATACCAATCAACTGTCTGGTTGTGTGGCCATCAGAATTTCTTGCAGTGCACTGGGAGGGCGATCTGCTTATCAATAATTTGTTTTCCCTCTTGCAGCATTTTAGGCAGAGAGATTCGCTGGCGATAGCAGCTCAAGTGTCACACGCCCACATTTTTGGAGCAGCGATGAGCCGAAGCAGGCCATAGGTTGTTTCTCGTTGCCGTTGCGATTGCCTTTACCTTTGTCGTTTGCTGTTTGTTGTTGTTGTTGTCTGTTGCCTGGACCCAGTTGCTTTTGGCCTGCCCATGCGTTAAGCTTAAGCCATTTGCACATGCGCCACGCCAATAAACTTGTACCCACCACCGAGGTACGCTTTGATCCTCATCCTCGGTCTCCGACGCTGATGCTGACGCTGACTCTGCAGCTGACTCCGACTTCAACTTCGACTTCGACTCCAACTGTAACTGCTCAACTCAAAGGCGGTCGGCACACGCTGGCTTGCTTTCCTCTCTACTCTTCTGGTCTGGCCGGTCGAGTCGAGTCGGGTCTGGGCCGTCCCCGTTCGATGCTGTGCTGGGCTGGCCATCCATTGCCTCATTGCAGTGCGCATAAATCGATGGACCCAGCGAGCGCCGGCGGCAATTATCGCGATGTGATAAACAAATATTTTGCATCTAACCCACGTCGATGGCGCGCTGCGAGTAAGGAGCAAAGTTTCTGGCATTCTGGCGCTTAATTATGAACTCTGTGCCAGCATTTTATTTTGATTCCCCCCTTTTGTTTTTTTTGGTTTTGTTGATGTTGTGAATATGAGTGTATTAATGCTTTACGCGTGGCCGAATGCACTTTTACCTGGCTGGGATGGTAAGTACTTTGGCGTATCTTTGGGATACCTGCCTCATTCGGCTGTTTGCTGTTGCTGTTGCTGTTGGGCTTGGCTTGGTCTCAGTTGCTGCAATATGCAATTTAGAAGCTTATCTCACTTTGGATACCAATCAGTCGGCATTTTGGCTGCATGCAAAGTGGGTGGAGTATGAAATAAAAATTAAATATGGCTCTATTTGAATATTCAGATTGTTATAGTAGTGGAAAGAACTAAACGCGATTATTCTAGTCTAAATAAATTCGTCAATGGAGGACTATACAATTTAATATTATTTTTAACAAATATTCAGTGTGAATTAGGCTAATGAAATGCGTTTGTGGCTTAATTATACGCATTAATAAAAATGAGAAAATAATAACTTTATAGTTTCATGGCAGCACCACTTAATTATCTAAAAGCTTTTTATCATAGTGTTTCAAAGAGTCAGATCCTCTGATAAGGCTGCACATAAAGCCAAGCTACAGAAGTTCCGCATATTACAATATTTGCATACGCTCTGCGAGTGTATTGGTGTGAGTATGTCTTGTTGTGTGTGTGTGTGTGGTGGGTAAGTCATGTATTTGGAGCTGACACACATACAGAGACAAGACGGTTGGGGCCTCCACCAATTGAAACAAACCAAATGCAAAAACGTCTCTCCCACAATACATTAAGAGCCGAGAACAGGTTTTCATGCCTTGAGTGTGTGTGCGACAGCTGGCCAGAGCTGTGGCGAGACAGAGACGAAAAGGGAGAGGTAGAGGGAGAGGCAGTTGGAGAGGGGGATAGAGAGGGAGATGTCGTAGTAGAAGCTGTTCAGTTCGATGAGACAACAACAAAGTCGAAAATACTCGACAGCAGCGAGAAGGAATATTAAATAAGTCTGTTTCATTTCTGATTCAAAAGAACTTGCCGCACGCCTGTTGCGTTGCTCTGCTGCTGTTGCTGTTGCTGCTGCCGCTGCCGAGATCGGGCTTGCCCCAGAATGAGACTGCGTTCGTTCCGCTTTGCTGGGCAGCTGACACTGCTGCCTCTCTGGGGTCTCAGGTCTCAGTTCTCGGGTCTCGCGTCTCGAGTCTCGAGTCTCGGGCTTTTGGGTATCTGACGACGACGCTGCTCAGCGTCAAGTTGGGCCAAGACTGCGCAAAAGGTTTTGCTCGTGCGCATTTTGGCCTTATGCATTGACTTCGACTCGAATCGACAATTGAGTCGGATCTCGCAGTCGGGGTGAACACAGGCCAGAAAGAGAGAGAGCGACTGGGAGCGATAGAGAGAGAGAAAGAGAAAGAGAGTGGGAGAGCAGCACTGACTGCGGCACAGTGGCAGTCGCAAGCGCAGTAAGCGCAGTGTTTAAGCCAAGTTGCCAGTTGGCAGTTGGCAGTTGGCAGTTAGTTAGCTTGCGGTTCGTCATCGGCGTGGTTCATGTGGCTCTGACTTTAGTCCAATCTCCGGCAGCTGCGAGTCGCGCTTATAATCATAAATATCTACATACAGCGTGTATCTGTGTCTGTCTCTGTATCTGTATCTGCCAGTGGCTGCATCTGTAAATGTATCTGTATCTGTATCTGTATGCGCTATAATCGCAGTATATAGGCCCGGTTGTTATATGCCAATGCGTTGTGCTGTGCATTTTCCCAAGAGTATTGTAAAGTTGTGAGCCAAAGGCAACGCCAACAACAACAACGACAGCGACAACAACAACAACTACCCGTGAGCGGTTTGTGTGTTTTTGTTTTTTTGTGAAATGTTGAAGCCCTTGATTTTAAGCACCAGATACGTTCATTAGTCGTCGCAAGACTTTTCGTGATCGTAAACGCGTTTCGCCAAACCTCTTGATCTTGGCCAACATCCAGCCAGCCAACGGTAAAACCATAATCAAATTCTAAGATACCCAAGTGTGACTCCCGAATCCGAATCCAAATCCGAATCCGAATCCACCTTCAAAAGTGACAAGTGCTCAAGTGCCCAGAAAAGTGTGCTGCAAGCTGAAAAAAGATTAATGCCAAATTAAAGCAAAAGTAAAATCATTGCAAAATCCTCAACGTCAAGTGGCGAGTGCTCAATGTGGGTTAGGGCCTAAACTAGCACAAATTAAAACACACTCACACACACAGACCACACATACATACATACATACACCCGCACAACAATTCAGCGACACAACAAATAGACACAAATTCACACATGCCAGTTAAAAGACAACAACAGAAGCAGCAGCAGCAGCAGCAGCAAATTTATGGTTGGTAGTCGGTACTCTGGGCCAAATGGTTCCACGGCCAGCAGTCGGTTAGGGAAAAAACTAACGGAATAATGCAACATTAAGCAAAATGCTGCTGGCCCTGCTAAAGCTAAAGCAAAGCCCAAGCCACTACCACCAACATCTACATCAACAGCAGCAGCAACAGCAGCAGCAGCAACAGCAACAGCAACACCACCAACATCAACAACAACAAGGAGAACCACAACAACCTGCAACCATCGTCGTCGTCGTCGTCGTCGTCGTCGTCGTCGTCACCGTCATCGCAGTCACCGTTACCACGAACGTAGCTGGAACTGGCGCTGTGTAGCCGCCGTATAAAATGGAACCCTCATATGATCACGAACATCCACATCATCTGCTAACAAATTACAAGTAATATTTACATTTTTCCCATGCTAAAAAAAAATAATTTTTTTTCTCGCTGTTTAATTATATCCAACCGTAGCGAAGATACATATCTTCCAAGATAATAACCATAATGAAAAATGGAAAAATGCGCCAGTAGTGGTGAGGAAATTCTCTAGATGTCTCGTATATGTCGCTATATACACTACAACTACTACAACCACAACTCTGAGTAGGGGGGCGATGGGGGTGAGTGCGGGGTCACTTCAAGACTTAGTCACAGATACAACGCTAGAGATACAGACACAGGTCTCGAAACACGACAGCAACACGACGATACATACACAAAGATACATACTCGTATACATAATAAGTGTCTATGTGTTTAGGAAAGTTTGCTCAGATTTAGAGTTCAGAGTGTGGCCTCAGTTGTGATATCCCCACTCCTAACTAGAATATATACTATATATAGAGGCACTTGTAAAGCACTTGCACTTGTGTGCGTATGTCCGCTTTTCGTTTCACTGTGTGCGTTCTGTGTGAATATGTAAATGTTTGAGTGTACGATAGTTAGAATAGAACCGTCTTGACTGACTTCATAGACATCGACTTCGACTCAGTCTCGGACTCCGACTCCAACTCCAACTCAGACTCGGACTCGGAATTGGTCAAGTGGAAAGTAAACCAAAAGAGAACAACGTGGTCAGCAAGAAAGTTTACAAACTATGAGAAAAAAAACACAGAGGCGCACTATATATATAGTGTGTATATATAGTATAAGACGCTTGGGTAAATGGCAGAGAGGTCACCCTGCGGTTTCGCTCATTAAAATGATTTAGTTTTGATCTAAACACTTTGATAGTTATGCATGATATTTACATAGCATTAGGCCAAACATTTGACTAGCTAGCTACAGGTCAACTTTATTCGTAGCATCAAATTTTCCACGATTAAACAAAATACACATATCTTCATATAAGTTATGCCATAAATGTAGACCAAAAAGAGTTCAAATATTTTACGCAGTTTCAGGCGAAAGCTTGTCACATTTTCTGAAGTCTTCTCATCTCTTTCTTTGGGCTGTTTTTCTTCAGAATCTGACATCCTGTTGAAGATATCACCACAAATGACAAATGCGATTGCGTCAAGGTTTCAGTTTCGGTTTCAGTTTTGGGATTTCGGGTTTTATGTTGCTCTATAAATCAATCCGCCTAATAGGTAGACACATCAATTTAACCAACTCTAAAACTGGCTAACTCGCGCTTCAATCTCAATTGATTTGCATTTTCTGAATCACTTTGCCAGTGTTTTATTACATGTTCATGTTACCTAGCTGCACATTTAATTAGCAAGTTCCGTTTAATAGTTTTATAGCCCTATCAAAATTTCATCTCTTGTGGAACTAGAATACCCAGAACTGGAAATTTAATTAGCTTGACACAGCTTGAGAACGACGAATATAAATCACATATCGACAAGTTAATTGGCGTCGGAGCTAATACTTTCAGCCAGCCCCCTGTATCATTATAACTATGGTAATTGCTAAGTTATTATAGCAAAGTGATGAAGTATTACTTGTGAAATTAATCTTGAGGCATTAGCATTTTAAATACCCATCATACATATGTGATTCTATAAAACTTATGGTAAAAGAGAAATGTTATTTCTTCGGATTTTTTAACAAATTACAGTTTAGTTTTTGACTTTAAAGTTTTGAATTTTGTATACACTTTAAAGATTGTACTAGTTCACAACATTTTAAAGTATATGATTAATTTAATCATTTTTACTATGCAAATTTTTGTAATAATCCAAAATGTGACATTATTCATTGAAAAAATTAAGCATGATTAAATAAGATTGCAAAACTTAAAAGGAATACTTTCGGTCCAATTTTAATAATTTGCTAATGCAAACAAATTGAGAATTTTTACCCTTTGAATTGTGAAGCTTCTTAAGTACTTAAAATTTAAGTAAACATCGAAGAATTAAATAAAGTTTTATAAAACTAGAATATTGCTGAATATAGTTCCAATCTAAAATATGACATTAATTTCAAAGAATTACAATAGGACTTAGTAGCTAATAAAAATGTTTTTCTTGAAAGTTTGGTATGCAATTTATTTTCAATTTGAAAAATGTTTTGACTAGCGTTTTAAGCACTTTAAAGACCGATCTAGTTAACGAAGATTTCGAATCGTAGATATTGAACAATTTTTAATGGTATGTCTGGTATTTCCCTTCGTATTCCCCGTATACATATATAATTGCATGGTAGGCAAGTTGGGTTGTGTTGTGAGAGGGTGTTGTTGTGTATGTGCGTGATAAAATCCATTACCTTTGAGTACATTTTTCCTAAGATTTTTTCTTCAGTCTTTTTTTGTAAAATGGCTTTTGTGTGTGAGAACTGGGTCTTTCGTTTGTGTCGGTTGTCTTTGGTTGACGGTAGTAAACCTCATTAGCCGAACCATAACCATTCGCAGCTGCGGTTCGGCAACGACTTCGGCAAACGGCCTCAGTCGCAGCTTCAGCCTCAGCTTTGTTGGCTGGCTCGTGAATTGGATGATCGGGTTGCAAGAGCCCTAAAGCGCTGTTTCTCTTCTGCTCGTCTGCTTCATTAGTTTAATTATGTATGTATATATATGTACATATGTATGTGAGTACAGGTAGAAATCACTATATACTCCCACTCGAATACACGCCACAAATCGCATCGCATATAGGCTGCAGCCCATAAAATGCGCGCATGCGTACACCAGAGCAGAGACCCCAACTCTGAGCTCGGAGCTCGGAGCTGGGATCTGTCTCTTGTCGCTTGCCGTCTCTCTGGTGGCCTCTCATTCGTGCCCAATGAAAGAGGCAAGAGATTGCCACAGGTAGCTGCGTTTTACCTTCACGCCGCTGTGCGGTTCATTAAAGCAGCGACGAACGCGCTAAGATGGCGGTTCCCTGGGCCGGATGCTGAGGCTGTTTATGCTTATTGGTCAACAACAGCGGCATCTACATAAAACACACACACGCACACACACACTCAAGACTAGTTATGCATATGTATGCGTTTAGGCTGCGTCGTTAAGTTATTCCAGTACATCACACCTGGGCCTCAGTCGCCTTGGCACCGCCAAACCAACCACAACAACAACAACCACAGCAGCAGCAGCAGCATCGTGGCCAGGTCTTGGCCTGGCTTGGTCGACCTGTCTTGGCCCGTTCAGACTGGTTTTTGTGCAAAGGCAACTCTGAAATGAGTAGGAAACAAATGTATTCGGGTTTTGGGGCGCCTGGCACCAACAGCCAGCCAGCAAGCCAGCCAATAGACTGCAAATGGAGCAGAGCAGATGCTGCATCTCGTTCAGGCCACACCCACCGTGCCCGCAGAAACCAAAATGGCTTTTATTACCACGTTTACATGCGCTCAACATGGCCGGCAAAAGGCGAGCAAACCAAACGAATCACTTCATAAATGTGTTTACATTAAAAACGCAGCTCAATGAAAGCCATTTGCACTATAGTTTGAAAAGTCTTTAAGGTTATTTCCAACTCTTATTGGGGATTCACATTTCAGAGAATCCGTGTAGTTCATCCGGGATGATTAAGATTTTTGTTTAAATAAAATAAATACTTGGAAAATCTTCTGTTGGGAATGCGAAGAAAAATAGTAAATTAGCTGAGTAATCGATTCTAAAAAGCAATGAGGATTTCAAACGACCTGTCCTCCCTCAGGACAGAAAGAAAATCACAATCTTACTTAAAGATTGGAGTCACTATATAGTATCGATGCCCAAATTAAAACGTATCTTTTAATTTTAAAACATTTTTGAATCTTATTCTTCATTTCTGGTATAGTACATTTGCATGGATATTAAAATATTATTTAGGATAGGGTTAAATATTTACAAATTGTATTGTTAGTTAATACAATACAAACCAGTAAAGTATTTATAAAATTTTAGTTTACATAGATTTTTCATAGATTTACGTTAAAGTACTGACTTAAAATTATAATTTTCGCAATTAAAAGAATTAAAAGGTAAAGATTCTAAATTGAAAAAGTAAATTTATATAAATGTATATTTCTTATAATGATCTTTATAATATTTACAAATTTCCTGTAAATTTTATATATTAGGAATCTGAGGTGAAAAAATTAAAATATTAAACTATTAATATAATTTTAAAAGAACAACTTAATTATAGACTTTTAACGATCCAATGAATGCAGAATTATCACTCATTAAAATTTTTTTTAAGAATTTCTAATTATCACTCATTTAAAAATAATTTAATGAACTTCTAATTGTTAGGTGTAATTTGATTTCTGTCAACTTTTATGCTTTTATAATTGACTTGTTACAGTTGTTCATTAGATTGCCAATGATTATAAAATGAATATAATTCACTTATTTTGTTGTTATATAAATTAAAGATTTATCACACTTCAAAGTCTTCTAAAAACAGTCGTATATATATCAAACGAAAAATTGAAAAAATTTAAAGAACTTCTATCTGTTAGGTGCAATTTGATTCTTGTAAACTATTTTTCTTTTATAATTGATTTTTTTTCATCAGATCACTAGTAAATATTTATATTAGTTTCTGATATAATTTTTTTGTACAATTAATTTTTTACATTTGTTCAGTAGACAGTGTTTAGCAATCGAAAGATTATTTTTTTTAATTATGTATATATCATAGATCATAGCTGTTTAAATGTTTAATAGGCTAACGCTAAATGTAGCTCCCACGTTCCAAATATCTTAAAAAAATAGATGCATTCCAAGAAATTAATGCTATGGAAATTGGTAAGAATCTAAAGTCAGAAAGTTGGTAACGGAGAAGAGCGCAAATACTTAACCAGATAATTGGAACGTGTGAACAGAGCGCTCATTTATCGTATGAGAGTCGACATTTCTCACTTTCGCTTAAATGACTGAAACGAACTAACTTAGAGGAATCCATACTCGATAGAAGTATATCCAGAGGTATTAATACGACTAAGAAAAGGAATGGAAATTGTATTTAAAGGAAATCGAATGCAAAACGCCGCCGCCTTTCGCGCAGGCAAATTCGATTGTCTTTGGAGCTGCTCTGCGTACTTCACGTTTAGTCAAATGGCAACAGAGGAGGGGGAGAAGGGCAGCAACGAGGGGCAAGGAGAAACTTAAAAGGCTGTCGTCGCGCAGCGACACATGAATCACAATATGCTAAAGGGCTGACACTCTCTCCAGATCAATGCGGCTTCTGAATGAAGTTTTGGGGCTTGTTAAGAGGCAGGCAGGCGCAGAGGCCCGAAGTTGCCTACTTTGCGGCAGCCGCATGTTGCAAAGTCGCCAAGTTACCAAGTCGCCAAGTTGCCAAAGTTGCTGCAACCGGCAAAGCAGTTGAAGCCACCAGCAGAGTCGAGTCATCGTTGCGGTTGTCGTAAACAAAACGTTGCACAGTCCGCAGTCAGTGCGGACGTTCAGTACTCGGACAGCAGACAGCGGACAGTGGCCAGGGAGACGCTGGACAGGCATAAGAAGAGGGGAAGCAGAGGGATCACAACGAGCACAGACAACGACAACGACAGCGGAGCGGACAGAGGACCGCAATGTGGAATATGTGGCATTTTGCAAAGATGTTGACATTTTGCGCGCATAAAAATGCCAACTTACCGGCCACTGTATGTGTCCTATTTTAAAATCAGGGCCATGGCTAAGACTGCAGCTCGGACCAGGCCGAGCCGAGTCGGCCTGGAGCTAAGCCACAGCCAAAGCCAAAGCCATAGTCAGAGCTGTAGCTATAGCCATTGGCAGCAGCCGCCGCGTCGTCGTGGATCGTGAGCGAGCGCTTAGGATGAAGCAAAGCAAAGAAAAGCAGAGACCGAGAGGCCAAAGTCAGAGCCGGGGGGACCAGTTGGACAGGCGCACAGATCAGGACGGTATAATTTTGTGTACCTTGGCCAAGTATTTAGCAGCAGCAGCCGCCGCAACCGCAGCATCGACGGCAGCGGCAGCCGCAACCGAATATCAAAAACGTAACGATGTCACCAGCAAACCTCAATAAATTATCCAGCTGCGGTATGGGCCTGGGGTTGGGTTTAGCTGCAGCTACAGCTTGGGCTCTAGGTCTAAGTTTGGGCCCAAAACTCTTAAAGTTTTGTCGGCGTTTTGCTGCTTTTGGCCAAAGACTGCGAGCTCTGAAACTAGAGCGCCTAGAGAGCACAGTCAGAGCCAGAGCCAGAGCCAGAGTCAGATCAGCTAACAATTAGGCCGAGCTCTTGTTCCAGGGCCCAAGTTGGTAGGCAAAAGAGCCAGCGGACAGACGGACGGACGGACAGACAGACGGACAGACGGCAAGACAATAGACCAAAAGTGTAGTGGGCAGCAATAAATTCAAACGGTAACAAATCGAGCGAGGGCCCAAGACACGCACACAACCACAAACTACAGTCAGCAGAAGGCCGAGACAGGAGTCAGGAGCGAGTCGGGAGTCGGAAATCGGGAGTCAGGGAGTCAGGGAGCGACTCCCTTAGGGAGCGAGAGTCTGGGGCTGGGCTTTGGCAATATTTAAACTTGTCTCGTTTGGCTGCCGCTTCGTTCTGCTTGAATTCCTGGAAGCTGAATTACTTTGAAATGTGTCGATATGTCGCAACTTTTAAAAGTTATGCATAAAGGTCTGGGCCCCCGGACCGGAGCACAGCTCCTGCTCCAGCTACAGCTTCTTTGCTTACTCTGCAACCTTGCTGGCTGACTGGATGGCTGGATGGCTTGCTGGCGGGTTAGCGGATCGCCGGCTCTTGGCTGTGGTTCGGTGGCTCGGTGGCTCGGCGGTGCGGCCTCCTTTGATAATACAATAGCTGCACGCGCCCAATTTACATTTATGTCCACTGACATTAAGCAGCGCAACGATGCAGGCAGCCTTCGAGTCTTCGATCTGGTCCAGTTTCAGCCCATACCCTCCCCCTCCCCACACCTCCCCACACCTCCACACACACTCACACACCCATGCTGTCTTCAGCCACTCTGCATTCTCCATTCTCGGTTCTCTCGGGTGTCTGATCGCACAGTTTTTTTTCGTATCTCTTCTTTTTTTTTGTGGTATCTTTGCGTTTTGTATGCGTGCCAACAACGTGAAAATTGTCAACATATTTAGCAGCCCCTTTAAATATCATTATAAAGCAGACATCGCTGACATTTGGTAGCCTGTTCTACGTAACTTTCAACAGTAGCTCATAAACACAAAAGCGCAACAAGCTCAAACGATTCCCACTCTAATTAGCAGCCCAGCAGCCTTTTGAAGATAACCATCCCCTTCAAAGAACTCCATCTAGAGGAATTTTAATTTATGAGCACTAATTATTAAGTCTCCAATTGCCGAATTTCCGATGAAAGCCTAAGATTTAATATCGAAAAAGGCTTTCAAAAGCCGACTTTCTGGACTTTAAATGATTTAAACAATTACGAATATAACGTTCAATTCAATTCAAATATTCTTTATTATTATTGCGAATTTAAATCATAGTATACAAACTAATACGTAGTTGAGGTTTTCAATTTTACATCTCGATAATTTTCCAGAATATTGCTTATCTTAAATACTTAATTTGCTATTAAATTCCAAATTTAATAGTAAATTGTAATTTTTAATCAGATAACAACATATTATGAATTAATCAATAATTAATTTCAACCCTTGCACTATATTCATATCAATAATTATTATGTCAAACAACATGACAATTTAAGAATCTCTTTAGCTTAGCTTGAATCATATCCTACTTATTATTTAATTCAAAACGAATAGTTATGATGAAAAAAATCATTAACATAAAAAGAAAATAATCTTTTGCAATGAAATTATTAATATTTTTTTTTTTAATTGTATACGTATGCATTCTTCCAGCTAAATAATAAATATTTTATAAACTTGCTTACCAAGCACAAAAAGTTGGCATACCGTCGGAAGTTTTCCATAGTACTTATAGTACATAGCATAAGCAATGGAAATTTTTAAAGAATTATAATACTAAATATTACCGATAAGTTTAATTTATTTGCAGGAATTTCGTTTTTTTAAGATGGTGTCCTATATTTGGAAATTATAATAGAGAATAGAATATTTAATATAGTGTTCGAATGTGGTTGTGTAATTTGAAAAACGTATTTGTATCTTGAAAAGCTCTATCAAGATAAATATTTCTTTCCAGGTATTTAATGATTTTTAATATTATTAAATGAATTTGATTAAGTTTAAGTTTGAAATTAAATACATAAGGGCGCATATCTAACTACACAAATTATATATACAAACCCAAGAATGCAGTTATCTTGTTAAATCGAGACACAATATTTTCGTATAAATTTTCTTTTAGAATAAAGAATAGTGGAAGTTTCGTAATTTTGTTGTAATTTATTTGCTCTGTTATATTCTAAAGCAAACTTGAACAAGATTCAACCCTAAGAAGTAGTATTAAAACTCTCATTACTTTGTTTTAATTAACTTCTATAAAGTCATTGCCAATGATCCTTGTGCCTCTATTCGTTGCAGTGCAAAGAAATATCCGCACGTGTCGCGGACCCCGGAGTACAGCCACTCGACGGTGGGCAGCGACTACCCGGAGCACGTCGGCTACCTGGGCGACGGGCGGCTGCTGCACGAGAGTGCCAGCGATGGCATCTACCACGTGCGACAGGGCAGCGAGCACTCGTCGCCCTCGCTGCACTCCCCAGCCATACAGAGCGCCGGCTACGACAACGAGCACTCCATGAACGAGGCGGCGCTGTCGGTGCACAGTCACAGCCACTCGCCCATGGTGTCCAGCGGATACAGCGTGGGTGTGGGGGGCAGCAGTGCCTCCCTGATAAGCAGCAACATTCCGCTGCTGGGCGGAGGCGGCACATCGATGCTGAACAAGTTCTTGTCGCACCCGCATGCTGGGGGCATGGTGGCCGCTGGGCAGGAGGAGTGTGGCGGGGCGTCGCACTCGCCGATCGAGGCGGCGGCGTCCATGTGGAGCTACGACTACAAGGGCGACATTTGTGCGCCCAACTGCGGCTATCTGGACCGGCACAAGGCCATGCCCAGCGATTTGAAGTACCGACCAGGCGGTAATCAGTCAAAAAGTGCCAAAGAGTCGCGCATCCGTCGGCCAATGAATGCGTTCATGGTGTGGGCGAAGATCGAGCGCAAGAAGCTGGCCGACGAGAATCCCGACCTGCATAACGCCGATCTCAGCAAGATGTTGGGTGAGTTGCTACACTTCTGATCTCCCGAAAGCACTTCCAGCAAATTCTCGATCTCTCCCTCTTCTATTTTGACAGGTAAAAAGTGGCGCTCGTTGACGCCACAGGATCGACGTCCCTACGTGGAGGAGGCGGAGCGTCTGCGCGTCATTCACATGACGGAGCATCCGAACTACAAGTATCGGCCACGACGGCGAAAGCAATCCAAGCTGCGCACCATGCAGCCCGGTGGCGCCAAGGAGCAGGCCCAGAGCGAATCCTCGCCGCAAGCGGGCGCCTCGAAGTCAACGCCAAAGCTGACAACGCCGCCGCTGGCCACGGCCACCAGTGGCAGCTACAACACGCCCACCGACGACAGCCGCAACTCCACGCCCCACAACGTGTCCGGCCTCTACGAGCAACCGCTGAAGCCCAGCTACTCCCCCAGCTCCGTCGACTGCTACAGCAATGCGGACAGCACCGAGCAGCTGGAGTCGCTGGCCGGCAATTGCGGCGAATCCTCGCCAGCTGCCACCAACACCAGCTACGACAGCTCGCTGCTGCTCAAGAAGCTCACAAAGCCGCCGGCAGTAAGTCGTGCGGCAAAGCAGCGCAGCGACAAACTCGCCCAGAAGGAGGACAAGTCCAAGTCCCAGCAGCAACAACAACAGCAGCAGCAGCAACAGCAGCAACACAGTCTGTATGCCTCGTATCCATTGGCCAGCTCGGTGGCTGTGGTGGCCGCACGTGGCATGTACGTGACGTGCAACAATCGCGGACTGCTGGACCACGGGCACTCGGTGAAGGGCACCTTCTATCCGCCCGTGTCCAGCGCCGACGACGACGGCAGCAGCTCGATGCGCAGCAGCAGCAACTCGCTGCAGCAACACTGCAGCAGCAACAGCACCAACAGCCTGCCCCTGGCCACATCCACATCCACATCGAGTGCGATTGCCAGCAGCGATCTGGGCAGCTACACGGTGGCCATGGCCGAGAACAACTGCATCAGCAGCGGCAGCAACAACGGCAGCCTGCTGTCCAACGATTATCTGGCCGGCGTCAATGCCAACGCATATGGCATGCAGTACGAGGATTTTCTACGCTACCAGAACAACGAGCTGGACTACGATCAGCTGAAGGAGGCGGGCACGGAGCAGAAGTGCGCCAAGTACCCGGACACGAATCAGAACTACGACGACTACGAGGCGGAGGCCTACAACAATGCCATGTTGCTGACGGCCCCAGCGCCGCCAACCGGCACCAGCTACTACACCCAGCTGCCCTACTCCAGTGGCCTGGCTGCCTTCCCGCTGCAGCTGGCGGTGCCCTTCCAGCAGACGACGACGACCACGACAACGTCGTCGGCTGCCTCTGGCTACGCGCAGCCCATGCAGAGCAGCTATCTGCACTACGGCAACTACTACGAGGCCAACGGAGCGGCCAGCCAGCTGCTGCCCCAGGAGACAGCTGCAGCCGGGGGAGGAGGAGCGCACTCGCCTGCGCCAGCGGCAACAGCAGCAGCTGGGCAAACGGCCATGGCCATGCAGCATCACCATCCGCATTCGCATTCGCATTCGCATCCGCATCATCATCATCCGCATCCACATCCGCATCATCATCACTTTGCAGCCACTGGAGGCGCTGCACCCGTCGGAGTTGGACTTGGAGTCGGAGTGGGAGTTGGAGTCGGCGAGATGCTCTTCGAGCAGCAACAGCAGCAGCAGCAGCGCAAGGATGACGAGATTAGCAATATTCTGGCAGGAGTGCGCAAGACCTGCTACAGCAATTGACGCGGCCAAGGAGCAGCAGGAGTTTGGAACATAAAGTTGTTATATTTGCAAGTAGAACTTAGAGTTTTAGGCACTTGGTTTAGGTTATGTTAAGCAATCCCCCCCTAGAGTTGGACATCTATCAATTTTGTACGATTATCGAGTTTAAATTTATGTGTTTTATGTGTTAAGTTAGCCTGCATTGAAATAAAACGTGAACATTATCTTTGAAAAGTCCCCAAAGTGTGGAACGCATTCTCTGCCTCTAACATCTGACAGCATCTTGTGGCACTTGTCAGCCTTGCCTCTTGCCACTTGCCACATGCCACATGCCACCTGCCATGTGCAACCAATACACAGCCCACTCGGCGGCTGCGCAATGTGAATTTTGGTGGAGAGCGAAACGAAAGCGAAAGCGAAAACGAAGCGAATTTTCTTTTCTTGCTGCGCTGAGCTGCTGGGCTGAAGAAGGATTTTCCAACCAAAAAAAAAAAGAAACGTTACATAAAATTTTGCAATAATTATTTATTAAATTCATTCGACTCGATTTCACGGGCAGGAGATGCAAACAGCGTTGCAGTTAAGCTAAGTGAGCAAACATGTGTATTAAACCAAAAAAATCAAAAGCTTGTGCGCTACAAGAGCAAATTTGTTAGCCAAAAAAAGAAATAGAAAAAAGTATATTGGAAAGTAAATCAAAAATTGTGTTCAGTTCCGAATCGATAAATCAATTGAATTAATTAATGTTCTTAAAGTTAAGTTCAAGCAGTAACGCAACGAAACGAAATTCGACAACATTTTCACCATTCTGCAAAATCGATAAGCTTCAGCATCAGCATCAGTATCAGCATCTAAAGCGTACAATTCGCACTACTTGATAGTCCAAAAGGGGGCCGCCGTCATCCCACCCACCACCACAAAATACCACCACCTCCACCATCAGCATCAGCATCAGCATCGGCATCAGCTTAGCTCAGCATCCACATCCATTTGAAACCACCCCACCACGAGATAAACAGTTCGAGCCATCAACATGTCATTCATAGCGAAATTGAAAGCAACGCCATTGCCACCGTTGAAGAACATACTCAATGTGGCCATGCAAACGGCCAGACAGCAAATTCCAGAGCGCAAGGATTACCAGCAGCCGCCCGGCACCAGCACCAGCATGAATGCCCAACAGAACTTTGGCCAGTCCCAAGGTCAGGCCATGTTCCCACCCGGCAGCGAGATGGCCGCCGGCGATGCCAATGGCTGCGGCGATCAGCCCACAGAGATGAGCTCGAATCCCTTTCGCAATGGCGGTGGCTGGTCAAATGACGCGGATGCTGAGGGCGACTACAAAAACGAATACCAGAGCACGTCGTTCAACGAGTACGATGGCCGATACCAGCAAACCGATGGCTTCAGGTGCGTCCAACAATCAGAATACCAGTACAATACATTTATTTATTTTAATTGCATTGAATTTTACAGGCAAGGCAGCATCGCCTCGGAGGGCAGCTCGTTCGTTTGCGAGGGTGAGGGTGGCGGCGGCTCCAAGATCGACGAGTTCCAGGCCGGCTGGAATGTGACGAATGCCATTCAGGGCATGTTCATCGTGTCGCTACCATTCGCAGTGCTGCACGGCGGCTACTGGGCCATCATTGCCATGGTGGGCATCGCCCACATCTGCTGCTACACCGGCAAGGTGCTGGTGCAGTGCCTCTACGAGCCGGATCCCAGCACCGGCCAAATGGTGCGTGTCCGGGACAGCTACGTGGCCATTGCCAAGGTCTGCTTTGGGCCCAAGCTGGGAGCGCGTGCCGTCAGCATTGCCCAGCTCATTGAGCTGCTGATGACCTGCATTCTGTATGTGGTGGTCTGTGGGGATCTGCTGGCCGGCACTTATCCGCAGGGTTCGTTCGATTCGCGCTCCTGGATGCTGTTCGTGGGCATCTTCCTGCTGCCCATGGGCTTCCTCAAGTCGCTGAAAATGGTGTCGACGCTGTCGTTCTGGTGCACGATGTCACATATTGTGATCAATGCCGTCATTCTCGGCTATTGTCTGCTGCAGATCGGTGATTGGGGCTGGTCCAAGGTCCGTTGGAGCATTGATATGGAGAACTTTCCCATTTCGTTGGGCGTCATTGTCTTCTCCTACACATCTCAGATATTTCTGCCCACCCTCGAGGGCAATATGATAGATCGTTCAAAATTCAACTGGATGCTGGACTGGTCCCACATTGCTGCAGCGATATTCAAGGCCGGATTCGGCTACATTTGCTTTCTCACCTTCCAGAACGATACTCAGCAGGTGATCACCAATAATCTGCACTCGCAGGGCTTTAAGGGATTGGTGAACTTCTTTCTGGTCATCAAGGCCATCCTCAGCTATCCATTGCCATACTATGCTGCCTGTGAGCTGCTCGAGCGCAACTTCTTCCGTGGTCCACCGAAGACCAAGTTTCCGACCATCTGGAATCTGGACGGGGAATTGAAGGTGTGGGGCCTGGGCTTCCGGGTGGGCGTTATTGTGTCCACCATACTTATGGCCATATTTATACCACACTTTTCGATACTCATGGGCTTCATTGGCAGCTTCACGGGCACCATGTTGAGCTTTATTTGGCCCTGTTATTTTCACATCAAGATCAAGGGTCATCTGCTCGATCAGAAAGAAATTGCTAAGGACTACCTCATCATAGCGCTAGGCGTGCTCTTTGGCGTTATTGGCATCTATGACTCTGGCAATGCCCTGATCAATGCATTCGAAATCGGTCTTCCATTCTAAGCGAACTCTTCCAATTGTTGCGAGTCAAGAGTCTTCTTTTATAGATTACTTATATATTACAATGGTCAAACATACTCGAATATTGTTGGCTTTTAGGCAAGAGACAACATAATAAGTCTTCCAAAAACTATATAGTTACCATATAATTCATGTTGTACGATATGCCAAAAGCAAAAGCTAGCAAAAGTTATTGTAATGCAAGAACAATAATCCTAGTTTATAAGAAATGAAACGCAAGTCTTCCAAAACAAGCGAACAAATGTCTTCCAAGCAAACAAACAAAATAAAACTCCTAAGCTAATTTAAGTAACGATTATATATATATACATAAACGAACGAGTATTTAAAAAGAGAATATTGATATTTATTGTATGGAAAAATATATATACAGATATATATATATATATATATATAGAGGAAACACTCAAGAAATGAGAGAACAATAAACCATTATACAAAACACAAATGACAAATGAAAATGTAATGCACTCGTCGTATTTATGGTACTACGAGTAAGTCTATTACCAAATAGATAGAACTCATTGTTTATTTATATACCAGTATATATACATATACATAGTTGAATGCGTTTTTTTAAGCGATTAATTATACAGTTACTGTACTTATACATATAATAATAATAGCCTTTAAAAACGACACTAGCATCTTTTAAAATTCTCAATAAAAACATCATCTCACGTTGATTCGAAGATTCCTCAAAATATATTTCAAGAATTCCCACAACAACAAAAAAACAGTTGAACATTATTTTCCAAATTTATGCTTTATTAGTTCATATTGTAATATTTCAGTAGTGTTTTTTCGTTTTGTATTTATTAGGTAAGTATTAGTTATTGTATACAAAAATATTGTCATGGAATCTTAGGCACTAAGATACGATTATGATATGTGTAAAGAAGACAAGACAAGACGTACAAACGATATGTGCAGATCCCTTAATTGGAGGTCTTATAGAACTTATGATCGTGAGTACTTCTGGTATGTTGGAATGCACCTTGATTAATCTTATGCACAGCACAGGTTGTCGTTGTTGGGGCAGTTATGTATTCGCTCTTATAGAGACTGGAACCGGTGAACTTCTCGTTGCCCAGACTAATCGAGGACTGATTGCCCCGACGTGAGGTCATAACACGCTCTGTATGACTATGGGCGTTATAGGAGGAGGAGGGAAAATCGACACTGGAAGCATGCTGGCTGCCACTTCCACGATGACGTGTCACATGGCGTTCAGTGTGTGATTGGGAGGGGAAATCAATGCCGCCCGAGACATAGGAGCGGGTCACCGTCGTCCTCTCCAGGTTGGATCTATTGGCATTGCCGTTGTCAACGCCTCCCGATATGATGCGAGACATGTTTGTGGATGAGGAGCTCTTCGTGTGGTGCTCCTTGTTCTCCTTGTGCACGCTGCAGCTGCGACGGTCTGTGGAGTAGCTGGTGTTCAAGTCAGTTTCCCTGTTCTGACGGTGGATGCTGCTGTAGCTCTGGCGATCATTCGATTGGGTGTTGCTGCTCGATGGTTGCTCGTGCAGATTCAGAATGCTCTTGCGCTGCATCTTGCCGGTCGAAGTCAGACTGCTGTTGACTGCATTCGAGTCGTTGGTCACGTTCTTGCGATGGAAGATGGAGTTGGAGACATCGGCTTCCGAAGAGAACTCACTCTTCCTGTGATGGAAGTGCTTGGACGAGGACATCTGGGACGTGGAGCTGCCGGTGATATTGTTGGTCGTGGTATTGCTACCAGTCACATGGTGTGTTGAGCTGCCTGTGATGTTGTTGCCAGCCACGTGGGTTGTAGAGCCCCCGGTAATATTGTTGCCAGTTACATGATGCTGATGATGGGTTGTGCTGCCAGTGATATTGTTGCCAGTTGTGTGATGAGTTGAGCTGCCAGTAATGTTGTTGCCAGACACGTGACTTGTGGAGCCACCGGTAATATTGTTGCCAGTTACGTGATGGGTTGAGCTGCCAGTGATATTGTTGGTAACTGAATGTTGATTGCGAGATGTGATGTTCTTCGTTACGGAACTGTTTTCAATCACTCGAGAACTTGAGCTATCCGACACATTCCTAACCGTCGTGCTTCCACCGACTACATGAGACGTAGTGCCTCCGTTAACATTCTTGCAAGTAGTGTTGCTAGAGACCAAGTGGGTTGTAGAACCTCCAGTTCCAGTCACATTGTTGGTTACTGAGCCGCCTTGATTTGTTGTCGATGTGGAGTTTTGAATGGCGCTATTGTCGACTGTCGATCCACGAATCCTTTCAGTATTTACAGTTGATTTATCAACGATATTGAGATTTCTTTGCATCGAGGTTGTCTCCTTGTGAATGTTCTGAGTATTCTCAATGTTAGTTGTGGTCGATTTCTTGGACACATTCTCGATGACATTTATTTTTGCTGGTCTCTTCACATACTCGGTTTCCGGTTCCTTCTTGGCTCGGCCACCAACCACAGTGGTAACCTTCTTGGTTGATACAATGATGAGGCCATCGACTGGATTCTGGCTGTTGGCATCCACTTGCTTAACTGCATCCTTGCCGGACACAAAGTTCATCTGGTTTGTTGTCTTTAGAATGCTTGTATCGGTTCCCAAACTGATCGATGAGCTATTATGCTTGTATTTCTGGGTCCGCTGCACCCTGTCCACTGTATTGGTAGTCGTCTTGTAATCGTCTTTTCGCTTCACAGTCATAGGACCTTCTAACTTCAAATTATCCACCGGCTTCTTTGGAGTCTCCCTTCTAACAGTCTCCAAAACAGTTGTGCTGTCGGTTTCAGTTCTATCAGTTCTCTTATAAAATTCTCCTTCTTGTTTCAGATTATCCTTGGGTTTCTTCTGGGTTGGTCGCTCAGCCGGCTTGAATGTTGGTTTCTCAGGCGCATAGAATGGTCCATCCATCTTTAAGTTATCACTCGGCTTCACCTGTTCGGGTCGCGTTGTGTAATGATATTCGTCTTTCTTGGTAAATGTCATTGTGCCCTCGTTCTTTAAGTTGTCTTTCCTGATAATCGTTTTGACCTTGTCTGCTGGTTTGAATTCTTGCTTTTCTGGAATATACATTTTACCCTCAGGAGTTTTCAAATTATCTTGCGGTTTCTTTTGCTTGGGTCTTTCCGCAGGTTTAAAGCCAGGTTTTTCTGGAGCATAGAACTCGCCTTCATTCTTTAAGTTATCTGTTGGTCTAACCTGCTCTGGACGAACAACATACTGATATTCCTTCTTTTCGGTGAACGTCATTTCACCTTCGTTACGCAAGTTATCTTTACGGATTATTCTTTCAGTTTTCTCTGCTGGCCTGTATTTTGGCTTCTCCGGAGTAAAGAATTCTCCTTCATTTTTCAAGTTGTCTTCTGGTTTCTTTTGTACAGGGCGTTCAGCAGGCTTGAAACCAGGCTTTTCAGGAACGTAGAATTTTCCTTCATTTTTCAAGTTGTCTTCGGGCCTGACTTGTGATGGACGTTCTCCTGGTTTCCACTTTGGTTTTTCAGGAGCATAAAATTCGCCTTCATTCTTCAAATTGTCTTCCGGTTTCTTTTGAACTGGGCGTTCTGCAGGCTTGAACTTGGGTTTCTCTGGTGTGTAGAATTCGCCTTCATTTTTCAAATTATCCTCTGGTCTAACTTGAGAGGGACGTTCCCCTGGCAAATACTTTGGCTTCTCGGGTGCGTAGAATTCTCCTTCATTTTTCAAGTTATCGGTTGGCTTAACCTGCTCTGGGCGAACAACATATTGATATTCCGTTTTTTCAGTGAACGTCATTTCTCCCTCATTACGCAAATTGTCCTTTCGAATGATTCTTTCAGTTTTCTCCGCAGGTCTAAATCCTGGCTTCTCTGGAACATAAAACTCGCCTTCATTCTTTAGATTGTCTTCCGGTTTTTTCTGCACTGGACGTTCTGCAGGTTTAAACTTGGGTTTCTCTGGTGTGTAGAATTCGCCTTCATTTTTCAAATTATCCTCTGGTCTTACTTGAGAGGGACGTTCCCCTGGCAAATACTTTGGCTTCTCAGGTGCGTAGAATTCTCCTTCATTTTTCAAGTTATCGGTTGGCTTAACCTGCTCTGGGCGAACAACATATTGATATTCCGTTTTTTCAGTGAACGTCATTTCTCCCTCATTACGCAAATTGTCCTTTCGTATGATTCTTTCGGTTTTCTCAGCAGGCCTAAATCCTGGTTTCTCTGGAACATAAAATTCTCCTTCATTTTTCAAATTATCCTCCGGCCTAACTTGAGTTGGACGTTCCGCAGGCCTGAACTTGGGTTTCTCCGGGGTGTAGAATTCACCCTCATTCTTCAAGTTATCTTCTGGTCTAACTTGACTTGGTCGTTCTCCTGGCATGTATTTGGGTTTTTCCGGAGCGTAGAACTCGCCCTCATTCTTCAAGTTATCCTCGGGTTTCTTCTGAACTGGACGCTCCGCGGGTCTGAACTTGGGTTTCTCCGGTGTGTAGAATTCACCCTCATTCTTCAAGTTATCTTCTGGTCTAACTTGACTTGGTCGTTCTCCTGGCATGTATTGAGGCTTCTCAGGAGCGTAGAACTCACCCTCATTCTTCAAGTTATCCTCAGGTTTCTTCTGAACTGGACGTTCGGCAGGCCTGAACTTGGGTTTCTCCGGGGTGTAGAATTCGCCTTCGTTCTTCAAGTTATCTTCTGGTCTAACTTGACTTGGTCTTTCTCCTGGCATGTATTTGGGTTTTTCCGGAGCGTAGAACTCGCCCTCATTCTTCAAGTTATCCTCGGGTTTCTTTTGAACTGGACGCTCCGCGGGCCTGTACTTGGGTTTCTCCGGGGTGTAGAATTCACCCTCATTCTTCAAGTTATCTTCTGGTCTAACTTGACTTGGTCGTTCTCCTGGCATGTATTGAGGCTTCTCTGGAGCGTAGAACTCACCCTCATTCTTCAAGTTATCCTCGGGTTTCTTCTGAACTGGACGTTCGGCAGGCCTGAACTTGGGTTTCTCCGGGGTGTAGAATTCGCCTTCGTTCTTCAAGTTATCTTCTGGTCTAACTTGACTTGGTCTTTCTCCTGGCATGTATTTGGGTTTTTCTGGAGCGTAGAACTCGCCCTCATTCTTCAAGTTATCCTCGGGTTTCTTCTGAACTGGACGCTCCGCGGGTCTGAACTTGGGTTTCTCCGGGGTGTAGAATTCACCCTCATTCTTCAAGTTATCTTCTGGTCTAACTTGACTTGGTCGTTCTCCTGGCATGTATTGAGGCTTCTCCGGAGCGTAGAACTCGCCCTCATTCTTCAAGTTATCCTCGGGTTTCTTCTGAACTGGACGTTCGGCAGGCCTGAACTTGGGTTTCTCCGGGGTGTAGAATTCGCCTTCGTTCTTCAAGTTATCTTCTGGTCTAACTTGACTTGGTCTTTCTCCTGGCATGTATTTGGGTTTTTCCGGAGCGTAGAACTCGCCCTCATTCTTCAAGTTATCCTCGGGTTTCTTCTGAACTGGACGCTCCGCGGGCCTGAACTTGGGTTTCTCCGGGGTGTAGAATTCACCCTCATTCTTCAAGTTGTCGGTTGGTCTAACCTGCTCTGGACGAACAACATATTGATATTCCGTTTTTTCAGTGAACGTCATTTCTCCCTCATTACGCAAATTGTCCTTTCGTATGATTCTTTCGGTTTTCTCAGCAGGCCTAAATCCTGGTTTCTCTGGAACATAAAATTGTCCTTCATTTTTCAAATTATCCTCCGGCCTAACTTGAGTTGGACGTTCCGCGGGCCTGAACTTTGGTTTTTCCGGGGTGTAGAATTCGCCTTCGTTCTTCAAGTTATCTTCTGGTCTAACTTGACTTGGTCGTTCTCCTGGCATGTATTTGGGCTTCTCGGGAGCGTAGAACTCGCCCTCATTCTTCAAGTTATCCTCGGGTTTCTTCTGAACTGGACGTTCGGCGGGCCTGAACTTCGGTTTCTCTGGTGTGTAGAATTCGCCTTCGTTCTTCAAGTTATCTTCTGGTCTAACTTGACTTGGTCGTTCTCCTGGCATGTATTTGGGCTTCTCCGGAGCGTAAAACTCTCCTTCATTCTTTAAGTTATCCTCGGGTTTCTTCTGAACTGGACGCTCCGCGGGCCTGAACTTGGGTTTCTCCGGGGTGTAGAATTCACCCTCATTCTTCAAGTTGTCGGTGGGTCTAACCTGCTCTGGACGAACAACATATTGATATTCTGTCTTTTCAGTAAACGTCATTTCTCCTTCATTCCGCAAGTTGTCCTTTCGAATGATTCTTTCCGTTTTCTCAGCAGGCGTAAATCCTGGTTTCTCTGGAACATAAAATTCTCCTTCATTTTTCAAATTATCCTCCGGCCTAACTTGAGTTGGACGTTCCGCGGGCCTAAACATCGGTTTCTCCGGGGTGTAGAATTCGCCTTCGTTCTTCAAGTTATCTTCTGGTCTAACTTGACTTGGTCGTTCTCCTGGCATGTATTTGGGTTTCTCCGGAGCGTAGAACTCGCCCTCATTCTTCAAGTTATCCTCAGGTTTCTTCTGAACTGGACGTTCGGCGGGCCTGAACATAGGTTTCTCTGGTGTGTAGAATTCGCCTTCATTCTTCAAGTTATCTTCTGGCCTAACTTGACTTGGTCGTTCTCCTGGCATGTATTTGGGCTTCTCCGGAGCGTAGAACTCTCCTTCATTCTTTAAGTTATCCTCGGGTTTCTTCTGAACTGGACGTTCGGCAGGCCTGAACTTGGGTTTCTCCGGGGTGTAGAATTCGCCTTCGTTCTTCAAGTTATCTTCTGGTCTAACTTGACTTGGTCGTTCTCCTGGCATGTATTGAGGCTTCTCCGGAGCATAGAACTCTCCTTCATTCTTTAAGTTATCCTCGGGTTTCTTCTGAACTGGACGCTCCGCGGGCCTGAATTTGGGTTTTTCCGGAGTGTAGAATTCACCCTCATTCTTCAAGTTGTCGGTTGGTCTAACCTGCTCTGGACGAACAACATATTGATATTCCGTCTTTTCAGTAAACGTCATTTCTCCTTCATTCCGCAAGTTATCCTTTCGAATAATTCTTTCCGTTTTCTCTGCAGGCCTAAATCCTGGTTTCTCTGGAACATAAAATTCTCCTTCATTTTTCAAATTATCCTCCGGCCTAACTTGAGTTGGACGTTCCGCGGGCCTGAACTTTGGTTTCTCCGGGGTGTAGAATTCGCCTTCGTTCTTCAAGTTATCTTCTGGCCTAACTTGACTTGGTCGTTCTCCTGGCATGTATTTGGGCTTCTCCGGAGCGTAGAACTCTCCTTCATTCTTTAAGTTATCCTCGGGTTTCTTCTGAACTGGACGTTCGGCAGGCCTGAACTTGGGTTTCTCCGGGGTGTAGAATTCACCTTCGTTTTTCAAGTTATCTTCTGGTCTAACTTGACTTGGTCGTTCTCCTGGCATGTATTTGGGCTTATCCGGAGCATAGAACTCTCCTTCATTCTTTAAGTTATCCTCGGGTTTCTTCTGAACTGGACGCTCCGCGGGCCTGAACTTGGGTTTCTCTGGGGTGTAGAATTCACCCTCATTCTTCAAGTTGTCGGTTGGTCTAACCTGATCTGGACGAACAACATATTGATATTCCGTCTTTTCAGTGAACGTCATTTCTCCTTCATTGCGCAGGTTGTCCTTTCTGATGATTCTTTCAGTTTTCTCCGCTGGTCTATATCCTGGCTTTTCTGGAACATAAAATTCACCTTCGTTTTTCAAATTATCTTCCGGCCTAACTTGAGTTGGGCGTTCAGCGGGTCTGAATTTGGGTTTCTCAGGAGCGTAAAATTCACCCTCATTCTTTAAATTATCTTCTGGTCTAACTTGACTTGGCCTATCTCCCGGTGTGTACTTGGGCTTCTCTGGGGCGTAGAACTCACCCTCATTCTTCAAGTTATCCTCAGGTTTTTTCTGAACTGGACGCTCCGCGGGCCTGAATTTGGGTTTCTCTGGTGTGTAGAATTCGCCTTCGTTTTTCAAGTTGTCGGTTGGTCTAACCTGCTCTGGACGAACAACATATTGATATTCCGTCTTTTCAGTGAACGTCATTTCTCCTTCATTGCGCAGGTTGTCCTTTCTGATGATTCTTTCAGTTTTCTCCGCTGGTCTATATCCTGGCTTTTCTGGAACATAAAATTCACCTTCGTTTTTCAAATTATCTTCCGGCCTAACTTGAGTTGGGCGTTCAGCGGGTCTGAATTTGGGTTTCTCAGGAGCGTAAAATTCACCCTCATTCTTTAAGTTATCTTCTGGTCTAACTTGACTTGGCCTTTCTCCGGGTGTGTACTTGGGCTTCTCTGGTGCGTAGAACTCGCCCTCATTCTTCAAGTTATCCTCAGGTTTTTTCTGAACTGGACGCTCCGCTGGCCTGAATTCAGGCTTCTCGGGTGTATAGAATTCCCCTTCATTCTTAAGGTTGTCCTCGGGTCTAACTTGAGATGGACGCTCTCCTGGTCTATACTGAGGTTTCTCCGGAGCGTAAAATTCGCCTTCATTCTTCAGATTATCTTCAGGTTTCTTTTGAACAGGACGTTCTGCGGGTCTGAATTGGGGCTTCTCGGGTGTATAGAATTCCCCTTCATTCTTAAGGTTGTCTTCGGGTCTAACTTGAGATGGACGCTCTCCTGGCCTATACTGAGGTTTCTCTGGAGCGTAAAATTCGCCTTCATTCTTCAGATTATCTGCTGGTTTCTTTTGGACAGGACGTTCTGCTGGTTTATATCCAGGCTTCTCGGGTACATAGAATTCACCTTCGTTTTTCAAATTATCTTCCGGTCTTACTTGGGATGGGCGTTCTGCAGGTCTGAACTTCGGCTTCTCCGGCGTGTAGAATTCACCTTCATTTTTAAGGTTGTCTTCGGGTCTGACTTGAGATGGACGCTCTCCAGGCCTATACTGAGGTTTCTCTGGAGCGTAAAATTCGCCTTCATTCTTCAGATTATCTTCAGGTTTCTTTTGGACAGGACGTTCTGCTGGCTTGAATCCTGGCTTTTCAGGAACGTAGAATTCACCTTCGTTTTTCAAATTATCTTCTGGCCTAACTTGAGATGGTCGTTCTCCAGGTCTATATTTTGGTTTCTCTGGAGTATAGAACTCCCCCTCATTTTTCAAGTTATCGGTTGGCCTAACCTGCTCAGGGCGAACAACATACTGATACTCTTCTCGCTCAGTGAAAGTCATTTCGCCTTCGTTACGCAGGTTATCCTTTCTTATAATTCTTTCAGTCTTCTCTGCCGGCTTGAAGCCCGGTTTTTCTGGAACATAAAATTCGCCTTCGTTCCTTAAGTTATCTTCGGGTTTCTTTTGAACAGGCCGCTCTGCTGGTCTATAGCCTGGCTTCTCAGGAGTGTAAAATTCACCCTCGTTCTTCAGATTATCCTCGGGCTTTTTCTGAACTGGACGTTCTGCTGGCCTATATCCAGGTTTTTCTGGCACGTAGAACTCTCCTTCATTCTTCAAGTTATCTTCTGGCCTGACTTGGGAAGGCCGTTCGCCGGGTTGGTACTTGGGCTTTTCAGGACTATAGAATTCTCCCTCTTGTTTGAGATTATCTGTCGGCTTAACATATCCAGGACGCGTAACGAATTGATACTCCTCTTTTTCTACAAAAGTCATTTCTCCATCCAAACGTAAAGTATCAGTGTGTACGATTTTCTCACGTTTCTCGCCGGGCTTGTAGGGTTCTTTTTCTGGGGCTGTGAATTCACCACCTGTTTTCAGATTATCTTCTGGTTTCTTTATGACAATATAATCTACGAGTATCTCTTCGTTTTTCTTCGGAATGTCTTTCTTTGACCAAGTATTTGTGCGTATCCTTGTGTAAGTTTCGTCGACGTTATCTGTAATTCAAAGAGTTTTAATTAGGTAGCCCATTAAAATATTAAATCAAATTCGCTTGCCATCTATTTCAACAATGGTGTTTTCAGTAGTCTTCGATTTGCTGGTGGAACAATGATGACGACTGAAATATACAAATGTTAGTAAAGCTTTATGAACAGCTTTAACAATTCATTTAATTTACCCGCAAGTGCAGATTTCGCAAATGCATCGCTCGCTGTGTGTTGTTATCCTGTTCTTTTCGACTCCACGCTGAAATGAATAATTTTTTATTAATACATAATTGAAAACTAGTAGTCCGGTTACTTACGGTAACTGAATCGTCTATACGCTTTTTGTCAGTGCGCACATAATCGAGTTCATCATAAATATTTTCGGTAATATTTTTGTGTTTCGATGTTTCGTTCAGATTCAATGTAATATTCTCATTGTTTTCCGAAATGGATGTGTTCTTTTCAATTTCCACAAACTCGTCCACATATATGGTCTTCTTGGGAGCCTCCACAATTTTCTCAATGACATCGGTGTGCACCTTTTCGTCCAGAACGCGCCAATCGTTAATGCTCGCATCGAATATCTAGATAAATAGACACACATTATAATCATATTAGCAGAAATAAATGGGTCAGGTCGTATACATTGTATAATTTAAGTTGTTAAGGAATCAAGACGCACTAACGTGTGACCTAGCGAACTGCATGCAATAATAATAATCTAATAAATTGGAAGTTTATCATCCTAATCATAAAGTTACAGTTACAAATTGATATATTGCTTTTCACGCTGTTTGTTGTATTCGTTAGGCGGATAATCTCATGATTTTCGTGAATTTAGATTATATTATTAAAATTGTGCAGTTCTTTCTACGGACAGACAGACAAGTTGACTGTAGGCATATACAGACGAATATAACATATTTAATACACTCGTAGATTCCTCTACCTTAATTGTTGAATGTCGAACGTAATTAACGTATTACACCCTCGGAGTGTTTACCGGGTACGAGGTACCAGGTATCGTTAATAACGTGCTCGGAGAGTAGACATTAACACACCCCCGAAATGTTATGTGTACGCTCCCATATTTCAGGTATCGGCTATTGGCTATCGTCTATTCACTAGCCCCCACTTACCTTAGTCACTTCTGTGGTGGTCGTTATGTTTGCCACATCGGTGTTATCTTTTTCGATTTCACGAGCAATGTCATTCGGCACAAACGCCTTCGTATCGGTGTACGACTTCTCGTCGACGACCGTCCACTTGCCGAGCTTCGTGTCGTACACCTTGGTCGTATATGTTGTGGTTGTGGTGTTGATGACATCATCGACTATTTCGGGATAGCCCACATCATTGGTGCTGTCCACTGTGCGCTCGTCGACCACGCGCCACCGATTGTTGCGCCTGTCGTAGATCTTCTTCTTGTATGTCACTTTGGTGCTGCCATCCGTGTCCTTGCTAACGTAACGCTCGAATGTGGGCCCCTTCTTGTTGGTGACCCGTGTGCCACCATCGCTGTACTCGCTCCAGGTTTTCGTCTTCACGTCGTAGACTTCCTTCTTGGACGACGTTGTCGACTGTTTGCTGCTGCTGCTGCTCTGGTTGATGGTGCTTTCGCTGACCTGCTTGCTGGTACTCGACTTGGCTGCTCTGTCCACGCTCACATTCACATCGCCACTAACAGCTGTGGTTGTTGTGCTTGTGCTGGCCAGTTTATCGTTACGTCGTGTGTCGCTGGTCGATGACGTCGCTGTTGTCCCGTTTGTTGTGGTCGCGACCGGTTCGCGCTCCATGCGCTGCGACGACGTCATCGTGGATGATGACGTATCCAAGGCACCCACAGCAGCTGTTTTGGTCTGCGATGTCGACGTCGACAGCGGCGGCAGCTTTGAATGGGCCACACTCTGAGATTCGCTGCTGCTGTTGATGATGTTGGTGTTGGTGTTGCTGATGTTGCTGCTGCTGATGTTGCTGCTGCTGATGTTTGTGCTGTGGCTGTGACTGTGGCTGCTCTTGATGGTGTTGGTGTTGGTGTTGGTGTTGACGTTCGTGCTCTTGCTGCTATCGACGGCAACCTGTTCGGCTACATCTACATATTTGCTGCTCGCCAACGACGATGATGATGTCATACCGGTAGCCGCTCTCTCGCTTGCAATGAGCGTTTCGCTTGCGCTGTTGCTGCTGCGCTGTTGCTGCTCAAGCTGCTGCTGCTGCTGCTGCTGACTGGAACTGGTTGTCGACTCAAAGTAGCTGGAGCTTGAGCTCGCCTGCTGCTGACTTGACGTTTTTGACGAGGAGGCATACATTTTGGAAATGCTGCCACTGCCAGTGGCAGACGACATCATGAGACCGCCACCGGGAGTTGTGATCTCGACCACCTCGATGGGCACCGAGAAGACCGGTTCCTTCTTTTCACTTTCGAGCAGATCAATCGAGGCTATGATCTTCTCGTTGGAGTAATCCCTCGAGATCTTGCTGGTGCTGCTGCTGTGATACAGCTGCTCCGACTGCTGCGACTGTGACTGAGATTTCGATGTGTATGAACTGGAGCTGTAGCTCTTGCCACCTGCTGCAGCACTGGTGGTCGCCAGTTGAGTGCCACCAGCCCCCATGCTTGGACCAGTCTCTGTCGGCACGCCGTAAGAGACCGATTCGTGCTCCATGGAAGTTGAGCTGCTGTTTGTTGTTAGCGTGGCCATCGCATTTGGACCCAGTTTTTTGGTTAATTTGGTCGCCGAGGCCGACGTTGATGTTGTTGTGCTCGATGTTGCTGGCGGCGGCTGCGATTGCTGCTGCTGCTGCTGCGACTGCGACTGCGACTGCGACACTTGTTTCTTTTTATTGCTTTTTGATACCATTTTGCTTGTTATATTTTCACACAGATGAGGTAATCGCTGACTGTGTGTCGTGAAAAATGTGTGTGCTTGTTGTTGCTGTTGTTATTTTAATGACTTTAGCAAAATGATAGATATTTGCTATGGTCGATTTCTATTGTTACTCGTACTCGTACTCGTTTTCGTATTCGCTTTCGTTATAAGTAGATTTATTTTCGTTGTTATTAATCACAATTATCGCTTGGTTTGGCACTAAGTTTTACGACTATATTACGTAGGTGTGTGTATGAATGTGTATTATTATGTTTTGTGGTGTCTCCTAATTTCCACGGCGGAATGTCGGAATACTTATTTTTAAATATTATTATAGTGTGTGGACTCGTGTAATTTTTTTATTTTCGTTATACGTGTGCGCGAACCATAGTTCAAGTTGAAAATGACAAACTGACAAGCGGACAAACGGCGGCGCTGTCGTCGCACGCACACACTGACAGACGGCGGCACACTTGAGCGTGAGCGTAGCGGTAACCGGAGCGGGAGCGTAAAAGCTTAGCACACACACACACACAGAGACACAGAGACACGAGAGATAGAGGCACAGCCAGAGATAGAGACAAATACAGAGACGTTTTTGTGTTTTCTGATTTTTTTAGATGCTCAATTGGTGGCAAACTTGTATTTCATATTTCGTATTCGTCGGGTGGGAAGCACTTGAAAGATCAGCAACCGTCGCGAAGCACAACTCAAAACGTACTGATCAACGCTGCTGGTGTCTGGAACCGCTTTCGACCGTATCTGCTGTGCTCTGCCGCTGCCAGCAGCAGCAGCAGCAGCAGCGACGGCAACGGCAAAAGCGTTCGTGGGCTTTGCGCCAAAGCGTTGGCTGGCTTTGTACGCGTGCGTGCGAGCGAGACGCACTCAACGGAGCGATTCGCCTTCACAAAAGGCAAAAAAGCCAGGCCCGGGTTCGGGCCAGACTAAAGCACCAGCCGCCGTCGCAGTCGCAGTCGGAGACGCAGTCAACGCTGCGCCGATGGCGTAGGTTGCCGTTTTAGTTATGTATGCTGGGTGTAACTGTATGTGTGTGAATTGTATCTGTGTGTGGAGAGTAAAAATGCGTAGGTTAGACGCTCAGCACCTTCGTTTTTTTTTTGTGCCACGCAGCGAGTTCAATAAGCCAATAAAAACAAAATGAAAACAACAAATTTGCTCAATTCGAAAGTAGCCATAAAAAAGCCAAACAAACAGCTGCTTGATGAGCACTAGCGGCTTTTTTCCCTCTCTCTCTCTCTCCTAGCGTCTATTGCCGGGCTTGATCGGAGATCAGCAGAATTAGCTCAAAGGCCCAAAATTGGCCAGTTAAAGCAGTCGTCGTCGTCGTCTGGCGGATGGATGCACAATTAAAAAACAATGTAAAATATCATACTCGTATATGACATTGTGAATTAGTCAGCAACATGTTTTGCATTTACTTTTTCGTCTAGCTCGGCGCTATGTGGGCGCATCCGTGCTCATAACGTCTTTTAACGTTTTTCTTGCGAAGATTTATGGAATAAACTCGTGGCATATGTGCATTGATGCCGAGCTGAAATGAGTCGGGCTTTATTAATTAATTGATTTATAACGGCCTTTGGTGGGTGTCAATGAAAAGTGCCCAGACACTCAGTATAATATACGATATGTATCCCGAAGTTGATATCTCCAAAATGAGAACATTGCAAGCGAGTCTAGCACACATACATACATATAAGTAAGGCAGGTTGTCTGAAGTTTAAACAATTCGACCTCCAAAATGTAAATCTTGTAGAGAGAAAACTAAATTCAATTGTTGCTTAATTCAAAGCGACGTCCATGACGTCATCTCCACATCCAAGTCAAGACTCATTTTCATGCGAACCTCTCGCTCAATCAAAACTTGTTTGCCAGCCCCAAGACACATAAGTAAAAATGGAAAAAACAAAACTAAAAACACAAACAGACAATAAAAAAGCGAGCCACAAATGCAAAAATAAAACCAAATAAACACCAAGAGAGGCAAACAAAAAGTTAGTTAAGAATTCATCGCACAATCGGAGCGACCCGAATTCATCATCCAAATAAATAGATGAAAGACAAATGCAGAACATGGCTGCCAACTGCAACCAGTTGCAATTTGCAATTTGGTGCACATGCCAATTCAGCACACACATAAGTATCTATAAATTAGTATGTGCAATTAAATAGCAGTAGAACAATCCGCCGCATTGACACAGACAGAGATGATGACATCTTTTGCCATGTCACAGATTTTCCTTGGAATTGAATTTGAAATACAGCAAATGAAGGCGAGCACGAATACAATTTATGCGCCACTCAATTAATTTTAATTCCAGCAATCGAAAATAACATAAAACATCTCGACTACATATCAAGGTAAAAAGAGACCATGTCAAGCCCTTATTTGGCAGCATGCCGAAAATTCGGCATACACTTGTCAGGGAATTGCACTTTTTTGGCCCAAAAGTGCATGCATAATTTACAGGTGCTCTCTATAAGGTATGACGCCCCGCTCTCTCTTTTTTTATGATTGACAATGACGTCATTCTAGCGACGCCTCACGTAATTGTCCAATAAATACAAGTACATTAAGATCTGCATGTTTTGTTAAATAATTATAAACAATTCAAATCGCTGAATGAATTTTCAGTAACCAGCATTCGTTAAATACACTTCGAATGCTAAACATTTGCTACGTGCGTTTCTGGGACTGGTTTGTGTAGCCGTCGATTGTATGGGCCATATGGTCGAAAGGTTTTCATTTTTGGTTAGTGGCTTCGTGACTTCATGTAAAAAACAACACTAATTGTTTTTGCGTTTAACCCAAAATGATAGCAAACAGGTAGTCAGTTGTTGAGACTGACAAATACCCTGGACTTGGTAGTCAAAAGAAACTCATACGCATCTTTTACAATTGTAATGAATCTCATGGAAGCTTCCTGTAACAATTATCTTGTCTTTTATGAACTTAGTAGTAGTACTTAGGAAGTTGTTTGCCCTTGCACACATTTAATGGGTACGGGTTATAAAAATGCTAAACATTTTTGTTTTATCGCAAACCGAACAGAAAATACATGTGTGTGTTGTGTATCTTATCTAACCATTCCATGCATTATAAGTGAGCTACCTAACATTCTTGAGAACGTTTTGCCGCCGTAGCAAATTCGTTTAGCTAAACTTGTTATGATACAAATTTAATAATATTACTAGTAGTGAGTGCAAATATTCTTAAAAGTACCATATTATCATTTCCTCGTTTGGATTTAACGAGAAGCGAGTCAAGTACTGTCCAAGTTATTTGGTTGACTGATTCACTATGCAATTCGATTGACTCACAACAACAAAGATGGGTGCCGGTTGGCTTGTTGTTTAATCAGCAGATCTATAAATAAATTATTAATACATTTGCAAAAAACGCTCGAGTTTTTTGGCAATATTTTTCATTGTCAATGTATTTGTTGCCAAATGGTCTTCTTATCTCTTAGCCAGTTTCGTGTTTTGTTAAATCTTTTTTTTGCAATATTTTGCAATTATGTATGACATTAGTTCGAACAAACTGATAACTAACACAAACATATATCCATATAATGCAAAGGAAAAGGTTAGATAACTGGCAGCTGATCATCTGGTTATAGCAGGAAAAAGTCAGAGTAAAAGGAATTTTCCATTACCAAATCTCCCAATCCAGATTAAATAAAACATCTTTCGGAATACAGTTACACATTCTTTTTTTATTATTCATAGTCGTATTTTCTTTAAGGCTTACATATTAAAATATACGCTTAATTTTAGGCTCATCTATTTATCGGATTATGTTATCGATTTACTTTTGCATTCCTAGGTATAAGGTATAAGTTCGTATTATTTTTACAGTGTGATAATAGATTTGTTGTTCGCCACAAAAAGCGTGCATTGATTGATGGAACTGCAACTGTTGTGTGTGTGTGTGTGTGTGTGAGTGAGTGTCTATAAGCAAATCGTTTTTAAATTGTTGCCCAATTTGTTGGTAGGTATGTGTCTTGTGTGTTGTCTACAATTTGTTATACAACTAGTGTAACTTACAGCTACAGATATACCTAAATGTTTATATTTTTGCATCATATTTCCATTCCTTATTTGCCATTCAATTGTTCATACCATTTTACTTCAATTTCGGATTTAGTATTCTTTAGTTATTGTGCCTGGCACCTACTCCAAGTATCCAAGTTGGCGCTTGGCGGCGTGGGCGCCTATCCGAACCTGCTATACTTGAAATATACTTTTTGCTTTTCCTTTTTCCTTCGTTAGACCTGTTTTTCATTGACTTATAGCATATGTGTATTTGTAGTTACAGTTGCAACATGCAACATGTTGAATTTAGCTTGATCTTTTCTTTCTTCATTCGTATGTACAATCTTGAAATCTTGTTGGACAAACGCCCACGACAGGACGTGCATTGGGTTGTTTTACGTATTTTATAATATTATTATTGTTATTATATTGTATATGCCTAGAACTAAACATAGTTGTAGTTGTTGTTGTTGTTGTTGTTGATGCTTATTTATTTACTCTTGTTAATATGTATACACAGTTTACAGTTAGGCGATATATGCTTAGGTCTAGCTTTATATGTGTGTTTGTGTGTGTATTATTATTAAAAATGTTTCAATTGAAAAATTATCGGGTAAAAACTTTGCAACTTATCGAGGTTGTTGTTTTAGATGCGACCAACACATCACAAAAATTAACAGGAGTTACAGTTACAGTATGTATCTTGTATAAATGTATTTTTGATGTACATATGTATTTATGTATACTATATATATGTATGCACATATACCCATACACATATATATATATATATATATTTGTTTTTGTTTTTGTATATAATGCTAGTTAACTATTTAGTTGTCTAGGTGTTATTTATAGCTAAACGGTAACTAAATTATTACACCTAAGGGAATCGCTTATTTCATACATTCTCAATTATCTCTGCTCTTTTAGCTGTGTTTTGTGTGTGGTTTCGTGGCCCGCAAAAGCTGCCCTGGTTCATACAATTATTGTTATCTATATTTATTATTATTTATATTTATATGCTTGTGTGCGTGGGTGGGTGTACATATGTATGTGTCTGTGTGTGTGTGTGTATGTATGTGTGTCTGTCTGGAGAGCAACCTATCGCCGGGCAATTGCCATTGCACGTGGGGTCTTTATTTATATTTACAAACAATTTAGAAACAAAATGCTCAAATTAATCATTTCTGTTGTTGACACTTGTATGCACAAGAAAAATGTATGTCAGCTTTTTGTGATTCTATCGATCCTCTCGCCCGCTTCTATTCCGCATGCATTGAACTCTGCTGCTGTTGTGCCGCCTGTTCCTCCTGCATCACATTGCGGCAGATTTCATATTTAATCACCTTTCCATGGCCACCGGGTAATATTTGGACTTCAACCTGAGCGGATTGCTGTCCGGCTGCCGCTGCCGCAGCTGCTGCTTGTTGCTGTTGTTGCTGCTGCTGTTGCTGTTGCACATCGGTCTCCTGTAAGAAGTGGGCAAAGTCGAAAACTTTAGGATATCTTTTCGACATAATTTCAAAACGCCATTAACCTCGCTCTCTTCTATGCACTATGCACAAAAAAAAAAATTAAACTAAACTAAATTACGCTCAAGCAAAAAAAAAAACAATTGATTCGAATCAAAGACTCGCCGCAAAATAATAGTAATTGTTGTTGTTTTGGGGGAGGTAAAATGAAGAAACTAAAACAAATAGAACAGAATAGAATAAAACTTGGGGATAGACAAAGAGAAGGTACAAAAAATGTAGACTCAAAGGAAGAACATACAGAGACACAGGCACAGTTCACACGCAAGAGAGACAAGAAGACAACAAATAATTATAGTAAGTACATACATCTAAATACACATGACAACAATAATTATAGTGATAATGTTACATATTTGATTACAAACAATTATCGGTAATTTTGAATAGGTTTTTTCATACACACCTAAAACGCGCACAGTGAAGCCTTTTTTGCGTACGTATTAACGTTTTACTGAAGTAGTATTTGATCTATTTGTTCATATTATTTATACGGGTTTTATTGGTTTATCGATCAATCTTTTCAATATCTGCGACACAAACAACACACACACACGCAGCATAACTACAACATGCAATTGTGTGTATTTCAGTTAATATTTTTTCCTTTTCTTTCTTGCTATTTAACAAATTCTGCGATGTGTGCATGTGCGTGTATGTGGTTGTGTGTGAGTTTTGTGAGAGAGAGATAGTGTTGTAAGTAATTTTCTTTAACTTTTATATTGTTCAGTTGATCTGTCGATCGGTTTATTCATTTTGTTTTGTTTATTTAGTAAGAAGTAGTTGGTACAACAAGCTGCAAGTATTCGGAGTTAAAAAAAGAGGTAATGCATTTATCATATTTCGTTTTCTTTTCTTTAAATTGTTTTGTTTTTCGTTTCTTTTGTGGTTTTTGTATTGTTTTACATATATGATAAAAGGAACATTGAATAACGCAATACAAGAGTGGGTGAATGTAGTAAATATGTATTTATATATTGTGTAATTCAATTGCAGTTTTAACTATGGTAACTAAAGTATAAGCTAGGCGGAGTTAGACAGTTTTTAGCGAGAGATAGGAAATACCCCGAAACAAAAGTTCTTGACAGACAGACACAAAAGCCTTTAGATTTTCCAACTGTATAAGAAGCATTATTTTATTGTTGTAGTTATATTTGTTTTTGTTTTTGATACTCGGTAACATTTGCTTAGTTAGTTAATAACTAATTAGATTGCATAACTAAGTGGCAGCTGCTTCCACACAATATAAATCTAAGCTTACAATTACAATCTAAGCAATTTCATTATCTTTTTGCTTACTTCTTTCTTAATCTTCGATCATTTGCAATCGAATCGGAATATTTATAGAAAATAGATGTAAAGTCTAGATATATGTATATATGCATGGGTCGGATGGTGTGGGTTGGGGAAAGGCTGAGCACTGAGCACTATGCACTAGGCACTTAGCATACCTGTTGCTGCGATATGGCTGGCTTTGTTTCCAAATGCTGGCGCTGATGCAGCATCAGATGATTCTTTTGGAAGAATGCCTTTCCACACTCGCAGACATGGGTGCGCACCGTGCAGCCCCCATTGGGATGTCGTCGATTGTGCTGCATTAGGCCGTGCTTGGCAGCGAAGCCCTTGCCGCAACTGGCACAGAAATGCGATTTGGGCTTATTGGCCGGCGATACGTTGACCACATGCTGTTGCTGCTGCTGTTGCTGCACATGCTGCAGATGCTGTTGGCCGTGCACCGGCATCGTGGGCACTGCGGTGACAACGGCTTGCGGATGGGTCGAGTTGGCGGCCTGCACCAGCGTGGTCTGCGACATCACCTGACCGGTGGACGATATGATTTGCACGGGCACTGGACTCTGCGCCACCAGGTTCGGGTTGGCGGTTACCACTGTGCCGGGATTGAGGCTTGCCGTGCTCAAAAAGTGACCCGGTAGCGCTGCTGTCAAAGCGCATAGATCGGTCATCAAGCTCTTGTCGCCCGTGTGCAATCGCAAATGCAAGGCAAGCGCCTCGCGACTGTTAAACGCACTTCCACACTCGCTGCAAGCATAAAAGAGATGATCAAGTTAGTTTGAACCAAAAACATATATGAGTTGTTCAATGAATAGTGGTGACGAACCGGCAAACATATTGTGGACGTGCCACACCATTCGCATCGGTCGTGGAGACGGTGAGCAGCGTGGAGTTTGCTGGATTGCTGACAACGGTTATAGTCTGCGGATGTCCGGGGTGATGGTGCGGCTGTTGTATCTGCTTAAATTTCAATTTAATTAAACTTGACGCTTGCACAGCATTTAAAATCGGGGTTATACATACCTGTTGATTGGCTATTATGGTTGCGCTGCTCGTGTTAGGATTGACACCATTGTGCGCTGCACGCACATGTTGATGCAACTCCGCCTTGGTGAGGAATCCCTCGCCGCAGCTGACGCAGGGATGCGCCTGCTCGCCGGTATGTACGCGCCTAAAACAACAATGATAACGATTAGTCAATGCGGCACTTGAAGGTGCACGTTGAATAGCACGTTCCGAGACTCTTACCTCATGTGGGAAACTAGCGTTCGCTTCTGTAGAAATTCTTTGCCACAAACCGTACAGGAATGGGGTATCTTGCCGTGTATACGACCGTGATTAACCAGTTGAAACTTGCGTGGAAATGATGCACCGCAATCAGCACAGACAAATGGATTCAATGAACCATGAAAGCTGCAATTCAGAATTCACGTGAACGATAAGTAAAGTCCAATAATGTTACTTTCGATCAAATGACTTACCGCGAGTGCATAATAAGATGATTCTCCTGTGCGAAACTCTCACCGCATTCCTCGCAGACGTAGGGTCGTTCGCCGGCGTGAAATTTACTGTGCGTCACCAGGTGACGTTTGAGGGGGAACGATCGTCCGCACTCCTGGCACACAAATGGCCGCTCGCGACTATGGACACGTGAGTGTGTCAGCAGATGATGCTTAAGGGTAAAACTCTTCTTGCACTCTTGACACTGATATGGCCGATCGGTTGAGTGCAGCAATAGATGCGTATTTAGACAGTGTTTGTGCGCAAAACTCTTACCGCAATGGGTGCAAATATGTGGACGTTCGCCTGCAAAGTGTTCCCCAAATAGGCCGATTGTAGAGAGAGAAACAAAGGATTCGATTAGACCTGCTCAGTGGTTCAATAGGTAAGTGCTAGGAACAAGAACAACCACCTGTGTGCACGCGTGCGTGTGTTGTCAAATGATGTTTGAGCAGAAAGGATTTACCGCACTCGTCACAACTGTACGGGCGCTCCTTCTTGATGGTGGCGTCGGTCTAGAAGAGAACAGAGAAAGACCACGAGAACAAAAACATTGATTACTTTTCGTCGCACTACGATAACAGATTTGCAAAAATGTGGAGGACTCAATTGATTTCGAGTAAGTAGTGAATGTGTGTGAGTATTTGTGTGTAAGTGTAATTGTGTAATTGAAACATAATTGTGGAGCTTACTTCGCTGAAATGCATTGATTCCTGTAGTTCGGTCTTTGGGGACAATTCTAATGTGCCTGGCTCCAACTTTAAGTTGGGTGCGTCGCCCTGTGAGTCCTCGTTCTCTTCGAGTCCTTGTATTACTTTCTGTACTTGAACTGAAATACCAGGAAGTATGTCACCTAAGAGTGTTGTTGCACCGCCAACGGAACAATAACCAAATGGAATTCAAGGAAGATATCAAAAAATAAAAGAGAAGAAAACAAAGAAAGAAAATCAAAAGTACGAACCAAAACAAAACGCAAAACTCAACAAAGCAACAACCAAAAAAAAAACAAAGAGCAAAACTATTTAGAAACAAAAAAAAAAACAATTACAAACGGAAATAATAAGAACCAAATATACGTAAAGCAACGTAAGATAACGTATTGTAACGGTAGCATACGCGTAACGCAACGTAACGTAACAGAGTGCAATGCGAATCTGCAACGCATCGCAATGTGGAACGGTACGAAACGGAACGAAACGGGAAAGCAACGAGAACCGAGCAGGTAGAGTAACCAGTACCAGTAACCAAGAAGAGAGTGCCAAAAAAGTGTAGCAGTAGAGAGTTGAGAGTAGGAGAGTAGGAGAAGGAGGAGATAATCGAACACAACACAGATTTTGAGATGCTTACTTGGTGTCGCGCCTGGCGCCGTCGAATGATGGTGGTGCGCTCCGTCGCCAGCGGTGAGTGTGTGCGTCTGATGGTGGCCGTGGCCGGCTGCAAGGGCGCGTTTGATTAGGATTTCATTGCACTCCTCTTGGGTGAGATGCAGTGCTCCAAGTGAGCTAAAATGCGACTTGGCCGCAGCGGCGCTCGACGTCAACACAGTTTGTCCAGTCTTGGCGTCAACAATGCTGCCATTTGTCAACGCATGATGATGCGCAGCAGCCGCTGGATCACCACCTGCTGCCGCTACTGCAGCTGCTGCCGCTGTCGCCTGATCGACTAATAGATCTATTTTTTCATAGTTTTTTGTTGTTTTTTTTAGCGCCACAGCCCGCCGCCCGCCGCCGCCGCCGTGTATATGATTTGAGTGAGTAGTGAGTGAGTGAGTGAGTGAGTTTAGGGGGAATTGGTGGAAGAGTGATGGGTGGTAGGGGGTGGGGGGTGGTGGTAATGCGTGATAGCAATACAAGAAGAGCAAAATACAGCAAAACACACACACAGAGAGAGTGACAGAGAGAGAGAGAAGAGAGATCGGGGGATTTGACATTTAACATTTTGTAAATCGGTCGGTGGGGATTACAGCGAGCGAGCGGAAAGTAGCGAGTTGTAAGTAGGTGAGTGAGAAAGAGAGAAAGAGTGTAAAGAGAGAAACAATCGATTAGCGAAAAACCCACTGAACAATCGATAGATTGCGATTACAACACATCAACAACGCGTGCAACACGGATATTTGATTTCTCAAACTGATTTTAAACTGATTTTTGCATAACGACCACTTACAGTTCTTATCGAGCGAATTTATGCTCAACACCTGTTGACCAGAGTCCTGTTTTTTGACCACCGTCGATGCGGCGCCTGTGGTTATTACTCTGTGGATGGATAGAGATAGAAATAGAGAGAGAGAGAGAGAGAGAGAGAGAGAGAGAAGAGAGAGCATCGAAGCAGACGGGAAATAACGAGGCTTAGTTAAAGCGTTTTTTTGTAACATTTTTAATATTTCTTTTTTTTTTTTGTTCTTGATTTAATTTGATCTTGTTATTGTTTGCTGTTCTTGAAAACGCACCTTTGTGTTCCGGGCGCAAACGAATCGTTCACCACGAACATACGACGGACGACATTGCCCTTATTGCTGCCAGCAAGTGCACCTTTAACATCCTTTTGTACGGCCAATGATCCATCCGTGGATAACAGATAGGGCATCTAGAATAGGTGGGTACACACATTGTTTTCAATAAGGCTCGGCTGCATTGAATACATACATCATGTGGAGTATGTGAATACTCTATATGGATGATCAAAACTCCACTCCACACAGAAACTGATGATCATGATAATGATGTTATTTCGAGAGCTTAGCTTTTCGTATTGTACTTGATTTTCTTGATTGTTTTGGTTGGGTTTGGTTGGTTTGGTTTGTTTTTGTTCATGTCTGTTGTTAGTTGTTGGTTGATTGATTGTTTGATTGATTGATTGTCCCCAAAAACCGAACAGATTACAGGAAATGCAAGTGCGATTATTTGTCAGCATTACTCAAACACTGATCCGACGTTGCATACAATTAATTAATGCAAAATACTTATAATTTGATTGTTTGGTTAGGTTATTAATCTAATGCTATGCTAAATGATTAGTACAAAAGTACAGTCGCGACTGCAATTGGTTCAAAGTATTGTATTTTATGTTGCGGTTTGTTGTTGTTCATTTTGCCTTGCTAGCAACACGCTACACGCTACACCTGCGCGCAGCGGCGCGGCAACAGTTGATAATAAATAACAAATGAAAGGGAAGCGGCAACAGCGGCGGCAGAGGCAGCGGCAGAAGCAGCAGCAGAAGAAGAAGACCACCATACAAAACACCAGACAGCAGCAGAGCAGTCAGTATCAAATAAAGCGCGCGCTTTTTTTTTCTCTCCGTCTCCGTCTCTGTGCAATTGGACTTTTGACAGTTTGTTGAGCGCCAAAAACGTAAGCAAGTGTAATCAAAACACACGCACGCACCCCACGCATACAGACGTGCCAATTGGGCGTGTATGCGTGCGTGAGAGAGCGCCTCGCTAGTGGTGTGCGTGAGGTTGCTGGGTTGGTTGGTTGGAAGTGTGTTGGTGTTGAACAACATTCAACGAACGGCGAATTGAGGAGACTGCCGCACACATGCACACAAAATGGTCGCCAGCAGCGCATGCGGCGAATTCAAACACAACGAAACAAATTCTTCATGTGAGTGACTGTGTGTCAGTGTGTGTGTGTGCGTGTGTGTGTATTCACAATCGTGTGCGCGGCAGCGCGCGCAAAGAGGCAGGCAGAAGAAGCGCGAACGCAGCGAACGAAACACGAAACAGGGTTGCACTCTCATGCCAAAGCAAAAATGTACTGCCAATTGTATAACAATGATGTTTCGTTGTACAAAAACAAAATGAACATAAACGCAATATAAAAACCAATATTCAGTAAATGTACAGTAAACTAGATTAATATGAAATTATCATTTGAATTTATCGATTATTGTATATCGATTGCTTTTTTCAACGCCAAGCTGCTATTAAATCACTGTACCTCCAATCCACATCCACACACGCTAATTATTTAATTTCAGAATGCGTTGCAAATCAGCTGCAACGCAACGTGCGTATTTATTGTTTGTTTGCATACACACAGCTCTACATGCATATGTAGGTAAAAACATGCATACATATGCACGTAATATGTACGCATACATTTTACAAATACCAAATTATGAATGTTTACGAATGAAATGGAAACGAACAAATTTCGTATAAATGTATGGTAAAAGAATTCTAACACACTCGTCGCTCGCATTCGCATGACCAACGCAGTTACATAAAAGTATATGTAGCTGCTTTTTTCTACATGTGTGTATGTATAGCGTACGTGTATACATACACGCTCAACTCCGCATACGTACATATACACACACAGATACATACACAGTGTGCCTGAAAAGCGACGAGTGTGCGAGCGAGCGAACGTGCGACGTAGCTGTATCTGTATTAGAGATGGTAACGTGACTACCATTTCATCGGCCAATATGATTTGCCTCAGTCACGGCACTTTAACTAAATACTAAAATGCAGATTTGCATGAAAAACTATATGTATGCAAGCTCGAAAAATGAATTTATATCTTATTTTTATTGAATATTCGATAGATTAATTTCTATAAATTCAGATATTATTGTGCTTGAATTGAAATGTATTTGCGCACACGACCACGTCATGCGACCATCTCTAATTGGTTTGCCTGTGTGTATGTGGCGCTGTTGTTAAGACAACATCAACGTTGAGAGGGAGGAGAGAGACGACACAACACGATTCGCTGTAGGAAAGCAACAGCAACAACATTATTACGTGGGTGGTGGGAGGGGTTGAGGGGCTGTCGTTGGGTCGATTGGTTATTTAGTAAAGCAGCTTGTAGTTGCAAAAGCACTCGGTATAAAGAGCAAAAAACAAAACATAATGAAAAAGAAATACAAAACGAAGAATTGATAATATGCAACGAAGGAAATTCTCGATGTATACATACAAAAAAAGTGAGGGCTCCACTTACCGATTCCCCGCCGACAGTGTAGTTAAAATTCGGCGATATCTCCAAGACGGATTCTGCGGCTCGGTTGCCGTTGTCTGCAATGTTCCAAGCGTAGCTGAAGTGCGGATTGCTCTGTGCAGCGCACATTATAATGAAGCAAAGCGGAAAAAGGGGGAGGCGAAAGAGAAAAAAGCGCAAAATTTCCAAACGCAAATGTAATTGCACTTTTCTGTTGCTTGTATTCGTATTATATGTATATGTATTTATACAAAAGCACGTACAAAATACTAGCCTTCCTTTAAGATGCAATTTGCAATTATTTCTTTATTTTTCACTATTCGGATCGCGACAAAAATATGCGACGAAAACGAGCGACGAAAACGAAACACACCGAAAAGAAAGTCAACTTGCTTCTGTGGCTGAGGCGGGCGCCATTTTTTTCCGTTCCGTTCCCTCGAAAAATTCACTTCGTTGGCGTTGGCGTGCTTCTAGTTTAAATTCAATTCATTGATAAGCGCACTTTTGAATTGGTGTGTGTGTGTGGGTGTGTATTAATGTGCCGTATTTGCAATTAAATGTATAAACAAAATAACGCACACACTTTTTTTTACCCCTAATATAAATTCACAGACACAGACACCACTGAAAAATTCCTTAGTGTTCGTGTTCGTGTCCGACTGCTGACGCCATTTTGTGTGTGTGACCAGTGTGTACATATACATTTTCAACGCACCCAGAGTTGCATTTTGGCCAGTATTTTTTTTAAAAATTCAACGACTTCACTTTAATTTGACGTTTTAGAGCACATAACTGTCGTCCTTGCAATTGGGTCCTGCCGATAGTTGTTCTTTGTTATCGAATGCTTGCGCCCAAAGTATTTTTGCATATTTGAACACCGATAGTTGATAGTCTGATTGTTATCGATATCGGCCAATGTGTTTCGTTCTGTTTTCATAACACATTTTCTTTAAGGCAAAAATCTGAAATAAAACCCAAAATGTCCTTATCACCGGCTAGTGGCATTGGAAGATTCTACAAGCGCTCGGCGAAAATAATTCGCTTTGTGCGCCTGGGCTGCACAAATCGACCCTTCTATCACATTGTTGTCATGGAGGTGAATTGTTTTGAACCTCGGTAAAAGTCATGTAACTAACACAATTTAATCAATTTACAGAGACGCAAGAACCAGCATCAGCCTGTCATCGAGCAAGTGGGCTCCTACGATCCGATGCCCAACGAGCACAACGAGCGTCTCGTGGCCCTCAACACCGAACGCATCCGCTACTGGCTGGGGAACGGCGCCCACATGTCCGAGCCGGCTGCAGAGCTCTTGGGCATCTCCGGCTTGCTCCCCGTCCACCCGCGTACCTACATGACCGCCTGGCGCAATCGTCGGGCGGCAGCCGAGGCGGAGGCCAGTCAGAAGGTGGCCGAAACGGCTTAGAATTGTTAGCTATCATTTAATTAACCAATAAAGAATAGTCATTGTTTTTACAATTTATGTGGTAACAAGCCGAGATTTCAATACACACTCCACGTTGTATATGCATACATGTAATTTGAATGATGTATAAGTATAATCAGATGAGACCCAGCACCCGGCTGTAAAACTCTTGGGCATCTCCGGCCTGCTTCCCGTCCACCCGCGCTCCACATGACCGCTTGGTGCAAACCCGGACGGCAGCCGAAACGGCATAGAGTAGTTGTCTATCATTTAATTAACCAATAAAAAATAGTCATTGTTTTTACAATTCAAAGATTTCACTACAAATAAAACAAACACCAAACACACACATTCCACGTATATATGTAATATGTATGATGTATAAGTATAATCAGATGCGGCCCTGCGACCTAATAACAATCAATTACAAATTCAATAGTGACAAACGGATGGTGACCAAAGATATAATTTAATGTGAGTGTGTGACGATTATCCTTGTCTGCGCGGAAGCTTCAAATGCTCAAGGAAGGCGAGTGGTCTTTAGTCGCTCTTCACAAAGCTGCCGGCCTTCTTAATGCCACCATCAATGATCTTGTCAACAGCTGCACGGAGTAGAAAATACAAAGTTATTTAGGATTGGAGTAAAAGGGTAAATACTGCTGCACTCACATGCATGATGTTTAAGGAAGTACGGTCTCAGCAGCTTGTTGTAGATGATAACCGATCCATTGTTCTCCATGGGCAGCATGCACCAAATGAGAAAAGCGCACTGTAATAAAAAGGTTATGAATTAATACCAAATCAAAATATTTAGTGAGGAACGCACCTTTAACAGCCAATAGAAGGGAATCACGTGAGTCAGGATATGCGAGAAGAACTCAATGACGGTGAAAAAGCCAAAGGTGACCCAGTAAGTGAGCCACTTGGTGTCATCCAGTTTGGTGCTTGACTCGATGGCGTGAATCGAAATGTATGCCGGATACAGTACTCCAATAATGTTGCACAAGAGCTGGGCGCCAGAGCCGATAATGAGATATAAGGCACAGAATGTTGCAGCACCTGAAACACAATACACAATTAATACAAAGTTTAGTTTAAAACTGTTGCTTTCAGATGCAGTCGATATACCATATCGCACTATGGGATTCTGTTGGAAAATCTCAATTAGTTTGATTTCCAATGCCTCAAACGCCATTGCTCTGATGTCTATTGAGCTCTTGTAGGTGAAACAAATGAAATGCGTTTGCCCTTTCTACGATGTCTCTGCGAAATGGGCAAAAGCATCTGCCCCTTGTGCATCTTCAGTGCTATTATTAACCTTTTAGCTCTTGTCACAAGTTGGCTGCACTATAAATTGCAAATGTGCGATCAGTTGTGCTTCTAGGTCCCCAGACCCAACATCAGATACCCAATGTTGCATTACATCTGGTCTACTCAGCGAAGCAGACAACAAACCGCGGCGAGATATGATCGATTGGCCACGATTGCACTAGTCACGAACTATATATTTCATATACAGCTACGGACTGGTGATCGGAACGTCGCTGTTGGGTTGTCCTGGATCTCGTTGTACTGCTAGGTAATCTACTTTTTCTACAGTGCTTATTAATTATTAGTCATACACTTTTATCTAGTGACGTCACAGCGTTAATTTCCCCATTTCGTACATTTTATATGTTTTTACTCATGCATATTGTGTGTAGTGTTGTTTGTAGTGGTGTTAATAAGTGTCGAGAGACGAAACACAAGTGCTAAACACCCTCCGTCAGTCAGCTTGGTGGCGATAGTCTGCATCGACTACCGAATTCACTGTACACATTCGGTATGGACATTTGCAATGCAACGTCTCTGTGGCCATCGCATTGGTCGAAATGAGAGTGGAGTCTAACGAAACTCTCATAATATTGTAAAAACGGGTGGTCACAAAGTTTTCACCTTTTGAAATCCACAATTCAAAAAGTGCCGATATTTATTTATTATGTGGCACGGCAGAGTACGAATTGCTGATAACCAAGATTTATTTCTCTCCCTATGTCATCTTTATCACTAATATATTCAAGTATAATTTAGGCATTAAAGCGAACGCATTATAAAGATTATACAACATCCAATGTAAATTGTCCTTTGGCGAACGCATGTTAGAAATTGTTGCTGACATTGGGTGTAGCGAATTCGGCAGTGCGCGAATACTTTTGTGTACTGCACAGAGACACGCAAGTCTGGGGAAGAGAGGGACAGAGGGTCGACTCACCTGTGCCAATGTAGACCACGGGCACTCTGACATTACGCCGCGCCGCCTGGCGTCTTTTTATTTCCATAATATAATCCCAAAGCCACATTAAAGCCTTTTGTTCCATTCACCATAACACACACAAAGAAGGGGTCACACACACATATACGTCCACCTGGTCCCACGTGTGCAAAAACGCCACGAACGCACACACACACGCGTACACACACAAGCACAGCTGGCAATCAATCAGAGCAAAGTCGAAGCTGAGCTCGGCCTTTGTAATTCGTAATTCTCAATTAAAAACTGATGTTTCTACCGTGTATTTTTGTGTTTTTTACGCGAGAAATGAATGTGCGCTGAAAGTACTCGAAAATCAGACTGATATTGCTCAAGCGAAGTAAACAAAAGAGAAAAACATGGATAAGAAATATACAATGCGCATTTGTATTGGTGCTCAACCTGGTCACATGTGTGTGAGTTATGTTAGTATTTGTTTGTATGCAACTGATGCACAATGAACTCCAACTGAATATTCCATGGCAAACGCCTCTTTTGGCGCCCCTATATGACATTGTGGAATTATAACAGGTTGCGGTCGCTGGCTATTTATAAATGTCAGAAAAGTGGATGTAACTTAGTCACCACGTAAACGTAACCTCGTCGCAGAGCATTTATAGGTGGGGTCTGACCACGCACGCACTTTAAGGACACTCAAGTCTGGACTGGAGACTCACCGAAGAATATCTTCACTCTATCGACGCCTGTGCGTTCCTCCACAATGTCGAAGGCCTTGGTCCATGGTTTCTTGGGGTCGCGCAGCGCTGTGTTGACGGTTCCTTTGTAGTTCTCGAACCACTGCGACACCTGAGTTATTTGGGCGGTCATTTTGTACAGAAGATTTCAGCAGCTAAAGGTAATTGATTAGAGACGAAGACGATTGCCTAGTTCGACTAGTTTCATCAGCGGATTTTCCGTTTTTCGATTTACGATTCTTCTTGTCGGCAAACCAAACGCAACGTGGCTGCATCTGAAATGATGAAAATGTCCTAAAAATATACACCACAATATTTTACAGTATGCACTCAGAGGCGACTGGTCACACTGATAATCGGCATGTTATCGACAGACCGCGATAAATTTGAACGGTATGTGAACTCTACAAATGAATTTCGAGAAGTGTTCAAATAAAGAATTAACAAAAATAACGAGTTTTATTCAATGAAGTATTGCACAATTAGAAATTACTAGCTACGGGAACGCTACGCATATTACAATAAAAAGGCACATTTATACTAGCTGCCAAGGCTAGTTGCAGTTGCAAAGGAAATTGGAATCTCTGGGTATCAACAACTTAACAGATAGTATACAAATTTGTACTTGACGCTAAACACAATGACTAGCACGGCTACATACGCAGATCGTACTTCTCGCGCACGGCGACCAGCTCGTCAAAGAACAACAGCACTAAGGTCGAGTGCGGTGCGATGCGCAGATAGTTGGCCCAAAAGCCCTTATACATACCATAGATGCCCTCAGTGCGCAGGATCTTGAAAAAGCAATCCAGCCACCCGCTGTAGTACAGACCACGACCCTGGGCATCGATGCCCTGATTGTACAGACGCGTGCTGATCACATCTGGCGGCGTAATGGCCACCGACATAATCGAGCCGGCAATCAAGCCCGCGCAGAAAGAGTTGTAGGTGGGCTGCGTGACCAGATCGTATTCGACTAGCAGTGCCTTGGTCTTGCCAAAGGTGGCGATCTGTGCTCCAGAGCCAACGGCGGCGCGAGGCAGAGCGGCCAGCGAGCCACGCCACAAGCCCGTGATGCCGCCCTTCTTGTAGATCTCGCGCATCGCGCTGCGAAGCGAGGTGTGAGCATGTTGATAGCCCACAGCGATCTCGTTGGCCGCCTGCGACTGTAGCTGCGTCTTGATCTAAAGAGATATATGATCGTTATCAGTGTGTGATCGTTATCTAAGCCGGAATCATCATTCAAATGAGCACATGACGAATGGTATTTGACAGACGGCGGCACGTAGATAAGTTGTTTATTGTCTGTAGTTGCTGCTTTATGTAACACTCACCATGAAAAACGGACTCGAAAAATATGAGCCCACAACGCCGCCAATTGCGCCCCACATCAAGCCCAGGCCAAATGAGATTTCCCCATTCTTCTGGTGCATCCAATGCCTGTCCACAGCCGTTGTGTAAATGCTCAACCTGTTGAGCGATCATCAATGAATCACGTGAACCTCAGTAGATAACTATTCAATTTTGTTTACCTGAAGGAGTTAATGATGAACTGGAAGTAGAGCGCTGGCACCAGGCCCTTCTGCAGGCCCAGCATACCGTCGTTCTTGGCTACCGTGATGAAGGCCTGCAGCACCCCTTTGTAGGGCTCCACGTAGGATCCCCTGGCGGCCAGTTCGCCCTGCAGCTGGATGCGCGTCTTGATGACCTCTATGGGATTCGTGAAAAATGTGGCGCCCACGGAGGCCAGGCCGCCGAGTACAAAGTCCGATGTGGCCATCGCAATTAGCGAACGTTCTGCGACGTTCGCGACGTTGAGGTTGCAACTAGAAATAGCTCAGCAGGAGTTTTATTGGATGGCAGCGACAACGGCCAAAAAGACTCATATTATGAACCGTAACGGTCTGCTTCTCGGTGAACTTCTTATAGCAGCATAACTCCGAGAGTGGCGACAGTTAACTTAGCTGCAGTTGTCGACGTCTTGAGGACCGCTCGCCGTTTAATTGCAGCCCAAAATATTTAAATGTGCGAAATTCCCGGCGGTGCGTGAGTATTCTGTTGTATTATTGTGGATCAGTGTGACCGCCAATCAGTAGATGAAAATTTTCCATTTGGTCTAATAAAATATACTAGTCTACACCATATACAATATACTTCATTTAAGGCGCGCTATTTAAAATTATATGTTTACGAAACATGTTATGGTTGCACTAACAACATAGTTGCCTGTAAATAAGGTAAATAAATAATTTATTATTACATTAAGAAATTATTTCAACGAAAATTGGTCATTTTCAAATAGAAAGTTTGCTTTCACCACTAGTTGTGTGTTACCGGACTATGAAATGCGAAAATGGTGCGTTTGGTATATTTTGCATGGCAAAGTGGTGTATTTGGGAAATCAATACACTGGTCACACACTGCAGAAATGCAAAACAACAAAAGTTCTTTAGAGTTTAAGTGTTTGTAAAATAGAAATTAGTTGAGAAACGAACGAACAGTGTGAATGTTTGCATTTCAATCTGCTCGCATTTAACACACACGCAGCACGGTGTGCACATTTATCGCAACGCACGCAGGACGTGTGTGTGCCTTCTACAAAATGCAATTCTGCCTCTGGTCCATACTCAAAGTGACGCTCGCAATTGCGATCTATGCGCCCAATGAATCTCTAGCCTACAAAATTGTTCGTCTTCAGGATAATCTGTGTTCAGACAAGCTCTTCTTCACACTAGCCAAGCCCTTCCGTGGCGACCCAACGCTGCGGCTGACAGAAGATCACGATTCGGCTGCCATCATCACACAAGCATGGAACGTAACGATGCCCAGCGGAGGCCACTCGGTGAACAAGATCAAATACGACTGCAAGTTTCGAGTGCAGACCAACGAACGACCGCCGCGCGGCATTTACACCATAATCACGCGCCTCAAGTTTCGCAGCGATCCGGTGACTAAGAAGTGCATCGATTACATTCAGTTCAGCAACGGGAATCGTTCGCCCAGCGAACGCATTTGCAGCGATATCTCCATCGATGGGCCGGCTGGTCGTCTGATCTTCGATCAGCGAGATCGCGACGTCCATGTGCACATCTTCATCGATGGCGATCGTCACATCTTTGAGGATCCGCTGGAGTTGCGCATGGTGTTGACGGCGCACTCGGAGTGCCAGTTTGCTGGCGATTTCCTCTGCAATCCCAAGGATCAATACTCGTGTATATCGCGGCATTTTGTGCGTGACAACATTACCAATTGCATGTATCCGTGCCGGGATGAGGGCACATGTTTCCACGACGCCATTCTCCACGAGGAAATAGACACCACCAATGTGGCGTTATCCGCTATCACATCGCTCATATTTACCATGCTTGGCGTGGGTTTTTGTGTTTGGATCTGCTGGAAATACTGGAACTGCATTACGGTGCAGCAGCATGCCCATGAAGCGTCCGCCGCTCGCTTTAATCAGCGACGTGCACGGGTAAGTGCAATTTATTGCACAGTTTGCATTCTGTATGTGATTTAATAACTATTGAATTTATTTTTGTAGTCGGACGTGCCAACAATTGAGTTGCCGACAGCACCGACATACGATGGGGTGCTGACACATGATCTGTCGCCCAATTCGCAGGAACACCAACAACAACAACAGCAGCAGCAAACTCAGCAGCCGGCAACACCAAAAGATTTGCCACCTAGCTATGAATCACTCTTTCCAGACAGATAAGGGCCGTCTACTACTAAAGATCAGTAGATTGTTCCCTTTTTGTGCCAGATCGAACCAAAAACAAAATCAGCAAAAACAAAAACCACTCATAGCATCAAGATTGTTGAATCACTAATTACAATAGCCAATTGCCTAATAGGCAATGCAAAAAAAAAAAAAAAAACACATGAACACTAGCGAAAAAAGGCAATGTAAATATGCACATTTGTTGTAGCATTAGGACTGAAAATATGCTTTACGAGATTCAATTAGTTTTAGTACAAGCTTAAGGGTAAATTGTTTTAAATGTAAGACACCCGTAAATGTGTTCAACGTCGAACAAATCAAGTACAACAGTAAGCATAATTCTGTGTATTACATCGTAACCATGAGATTCCCTATGTTTAATTTCTAATTTGTATCGCAACTTATCTGTATATATGTTTTTATTTATTTTTATAATCGAAATGTCGAAATGATAATGCTCCTGTATTCCAATGTTCGTTGTGTCGAACAGAGTTCAATCAAATCTCAACTAGAATTCATAAACAAGCACATACACTAATGAGATATCAAGCAATTATTAAATGCAATTGTATCAATTAATCAGAAAGACATAGGCTAATGCATCTACAAAACTAGATAGCGCAAAAGCGGAGAATCCGTTGAAGTAATTGTAATAATTGTAATATGTATTATAATCATTGATGTGTATTAGGTCCACAAAACTAGCTGCATTCCACATAGTTGTACCTGTATAATATTTATCAATGTACACAACAACAAATCTGAAATGGAAATGGAAATGGAAGAAAGACAAAATACTACAAACACTCTTACATATAAAGAAGAAAATATTGTGAAAGAAATAATTATGTTATTGCGGGCCTTGTCGTCAATTGTTAAAGTGAAAATGGTTATTTTGTAAGCTCAGCTACAGTATGTACTCGAAATATCAAACTGCAGAACTTAACACTAGCGGTCAATTTGTCTCATAGCATACTCACACATATACGTATATATATATTATCTATAAATAAACCAACTTAATGTTAAAACTCAACTTTCAGTGAGCCGTGACTGGGAGATGTGGGAAACAAGCGAAAGTACACAGTTAACTGATTTTGATTTTGGGCAAACTGCTTAACGCTGGTTTCATCACATGGTGGCACAAAACTCAAACAATCGAAGCCAGATGATTCAGCACGTGGCTTGAACACAACGAAACCAGTTGCAGTCACCCAAGAGTGGCTCACGATTAGTTGTTTGTTGTTTGTTTCATTTAGCTTTGCTAATCTTTGTAGCACTCACAGTGCAGATCGATTGTCGATTTACGCACAACCTAAAGCTGGCTTGGGATTTACCTTAGCAAGGGCTTTAATTAGATGTAAAATTGATGAATGAAGCTTTATTGTTTCTCATTCATTCGAATTGCAGCAAGATAAACAATGTCGGGTAATTCCAGCTCATTAGTTAGGATATTTACTTAAGTGACTAACTGAAAATTGTGCCATTTAATGCTCGAAAAGTACTTCAAACATTGTATGGCGAGCTTGAACTCATTGACTTCTGTTTATCAACTCTTATTGCGAATGTTTGAGCATTTTGAAAGTACATTCAATGCCAATGTCAGACGGTAGCTGAAACAACTCTTAAATTTTGTCTGTTTACCTTGGCAAGGTTCAAGCTGTAGCAAATCAATTATAATCAAGTATAAACAAAGCAAAGAGTGTTAATTTTAGCGTCAACTCAGACTTTGGAGTCAAACTAAGTATAATGTCAATGCACGTTGCCAACGTAACGTACTTGCCCTAGTTCAGGGTTATCTGCCAATTAATATATATGTCAATTGCAATTTAAACCGATCATAATTGCCCGCACTTGTATTATAATCAGTAATCGAGTGGCTTTCTGGCATTATCTAAACCCAAAACGATAACGTATACGCATCGTAAACATCTCCGTTAATGGGAATAGCGAGAATAAAGTAGAGTGCAGTAATCTCGGCTAGAACGCAATTGCTTGCCTACGCTAATTAAGTATAGTATCGTCTAGATTTAAACAAAATCATATGCCACATGCTGAACCTGTTTCCAAGCTACAAAAAGTGACAAGCGACCAAATTACAGTTGTGATGCCAAAGGCCCAACACTTGATGAAATTCGTGTGGTTTCAGGTGATTGCCCAGCATACTCTTTCCGCCGGGTAACAGACAGATTTTAGTAACTTGGTAACAGTATTATAAAATCATAAAATGTATCTATTATTAGACTACTTCAATTGAATGACTTTTTTTGTTTTTGTGATTTTCTATAGCGTATAGAGCAAGGTCTATATTATGGGGTTATTAAGAAGACCACTTATACATATATTCATGATAAATTTGCACAGCGAAAATTCCCCCTTATTACAGCATAATTTATTCATATATCTATAAAATATCTGAGTCAAGAAAAACAATGGGGGTTTTTCTATATGCAATATATGAGTAAGAAATATTATTTCATTCTATTTAATTTGATTATTCATATTTTGTTCAACTATAGCATTTTTTATTGCTTGCAACTCTAATCTTTATGATGTTTAGTTAGCGCATTGAGTGGTCGTTATGCTGTGTTTGTTTTTGTATTTTTTATGCTTGTTGGTTTTACAATTAACGTGTTGGTGGGCGTGTAAACTAGCCAAGTCAATATGTGGCGGACCACGCCCCTCGTAGCCGTGTTGCCCTTTGGCAAGCCGACAACAAGGCGGCAAGCCTTAATGTCTGCGACAATTCGGCTGCGTTTTATTTTTAAAAAAAGAAACGAATAAAAATTAAGTGCAACAACGGAACCGTTAATATTGGCGTATATATATAGAATATATACATACGGTACAACCGAATGCGTGTGTGTGCGAGTGTGCGTGTGTGTGTGTGTGAGGAGAGAAGCGTAGAGCAATGCGCTCGACAGCAATTGCTGTGCAGTTGCTTTTGTGATGCCGGCAGCAACAATTGCTGCAGTTGGTTTAGTTGCCATCCGATTGCTGTAGGTTTTTGGTAAAAACAAGAGGCTAACAGTAGCGCCTGCAATTAGCCACGTTACGCTAAGTAACAGCATCGAAGCAAACGCAATCTGTTGAAATTACTCTGCTGCCTAGAGACTAGCAACAAGTTGGAAGCCCGAAACTGAGACCGAGACCGCGATCGCGATCAAGCGTCAACCGGTTGTGAGTGTGTGTGATTCATGGGGCTACAGTGAAGACAAAGAAGCGAACAGCGCGGGTTGAGGCTGAGCTGCCGATACCACGCAACCCATACATTTACAGACACAGACACAGACACAGATACAGATACAGACAGAGCGGCTGTCAGTTGGCAGCTGGCTGGCGGAGCGAGCAACGCTCAGTCGACGATACAAACCTGAACCTGAAAGATCAATTCGCGGGATCTGCAGCGCGTTGAGTGGCAGTGAACTTGCAGTACCGTTCTTACTGGATAATAGACACAACAAAATTGTAAATAGCGACAACTCGCACTGCGAATTGAAAGTAAACGATTTATTTCATATTCGCATCTAGCACATTATTGATTGTGCTGTCAATTGTGGAATATTGTTTGAAAGCAAACGCGGAAGTGTCAGTTTATTTTAGCAAATATCGCAATAAAATCAAATACAATTTGTGTGTAAATCATAAATAAACAATACCGTTCGGTTGTGTGCCTGTTTGTTAACAAAAGATAAAAATACATTCCACTTCAGTTCGCTTCACTTCACTTAGCGAAATGCCAAAAGTCAAAGATATGCGAGTTACAATGATGCTGTTACTTATAACAGGTATAGTATGACATTTCAATTGTATATTCATTTCGGATATCAACCTTAGAACGATCGCACATGCTTGTGAATTATGTTTCATTGTCTCATTAATCGGGCTTAATGTGAATAATGTTTGTACTTGACTCGAATTATTCACATAGAAGCACTCGGTTGATAAGATGCTTGGGAATTTGTTTGCGGTCTCATCTTAAATGTTGCATTGTGTTCGAAACGGAAATAGCATAAACTAAGAAAACTGCGTAATTGCCAGACAATTCAATGAAAATCAGTCTACCTATAATTAATTAAGGGAACTTCATATCAGTGATGATTTGTTTCGTTTGAGCTTATGAATGAATCGATAAGGAACTTCAACTTGTAGTCAAATACTTTATGGTTTACTATTATAATGGTTGGCAACAGGCCTCGTCTGGCAAACTACAAAATGGCGCACGTCATATCCAAGTGTAGAGACAGCTTATCGGACTCATAAACAAGCTAATGATGTCTGTGCAGATAAAGAGCCATCGTCTCGAGCATGTGATCTGCTCGGCATTAATTTAATCAAATCAAAGTTGACAATTCCTCTGTTTCAGTCCAGCAAGTTCAATTCAATTAAGAGCCAAGGCGCGTTTCAATGTCTGGCAAATCGGTTAAGAGTTTTCGGCTCTTACTGCTAATGGGCCAAGTGCTTATGGTAATTTCAACAAGAAGGCATTGGACTCGAGTTGTAATCAGCGCAAAAAGCAATGCGAATTACGGCCACAATTGCCCAGGCACTTAAATAAGCGGCACACTTACTTTATTATTATATATGGCATATCAAGTATACGGCACGTGACCGGCTGCTTGTTTGTTAATTTGTGCATAAATTGAAAGATTCCGAGATGTGGAAGTGACGGAGAAGCCGTCCACTGACCTTAGACCGCTCTACACGTGGGCAGCTGGATTTGAAGTCAACATTTGATAACGATTTGCACAGTTGCAACATGAACAGAAGAAATGCGAAGTATGTTATGTGTAAATATCATTTGAATAGTGACAACGTTGACGCTGGCACGTATTTGCCATTAGTCGCTAATAGCTATTTGATTGCTCAGCTTTTTCTCGACGCTTACGATTATTTAAGGTATTTCTTATAGACAGTCTCTGGGTGCCATCGACTGGAACTCTCCGAACGCGCCTGGCATTTGTCTTATCAGCTCGCATTTTGCATTCTATAATTAGCCATGGGCTTGGTTTTATGGGCTTATGATATGACAGATTGTTTTTGCTACTTGTGGAAAACGCTTAACGTTCATCGATCTTGGCTCTTTATTATTTATAAATAAAACTTGCATTCGCAGTGCGATTTAAACCAAACAAGTTTGCTTCGCCTGGAGATAATCTAAATGGTAGTATATACGTATATCTTATCGATCAAATTGTCCAAGCCATGCCTACAGATCTCTTCAGAAACTTAACCCGTTTGAGCTACGCAGTTGCTTTTTATTATTGTTTATTGCAAAGTCTATGACCATGTTTATAAGATTCTAGCATCTAGATGCACTTAGCAGTTGAGTTTGCTTGACACAATTGCGAATCGAGGGCGCCAACGGGGCGTATGAGATCTTATATCTGATATCTAAGTTGGCCCCCAACTAGCACACAACATAGAGCGATAGATAAAAGTGACTACGATGACTAGTTGCGTTGTTAACATGGGAACGCGAACAGGTGTAGCACGTAGTGAACCTAGGACAACATTTACTTCGTGTGCCACGTTTGTGGCAATTGCGTTGTGAAATTGATAACAGCCAATAACATAAAACAAAAGGAACACAATTATCAAAATATCAAAACATCAAAGTTGTCGCCTGTCCAAGTGCCGTGTGCGCTGTGTCGTAGTACCTCCATAAAGATAAATAGTTCAAGAGGTGTATTTATGTGGCATGACGAGCATTCTTTCGCTAGTCGATTGATAAATGGTGAAATTTATATATTCGAATATTCGAGCTGCCAATTAAGCGCCAAATCCCCTGTTGTTGGTTTCGATTAGTTTATGGTATTTTGATTGCATAATCACGCAGCGTACTTAAGAGCTTAGCTATTTTTACGACTTTCCAAGTACCTGCTCGATCAGCGGCTGCTAAATTTAGCAGTAACAGACAAAGCGACGCCGATTTCTTATCGCCAAACTCACTTGAGCAACGGTGTTGAATACTTATTATTTATGTTTATTATCGTATCTAATATTTAACACTTTATTATGATCAATTTGGGGAGACCTACCCAGCTATAACGATCGCAGAATATATTTAGAAATCAAGAATAATTCTTATCAGTCTGCTAGTGTTTGACTTTGTAATTTGCACACGCCCAACCCTCAGGGACTGAGACTGCGCCATTGAGCCCCCATATCATAGTATCTCATTTATATACTGTATATATAGTTGAAAAAAAATAACATATATTGTATAGGTGTATTGGCCGAATAAATATCTGATAGCTTATCTTGGTGATCAGCATTTTGTTCTGATTTCATTATTGTGTGTTCTTTTATTGTTGTACTTTTTTATCAGTGTTGTTGGTTTTATAACATTTTGTGTGTTCTTCTTTTTGTTTGCCATTTCAGTATTCAATGCGTACGCGCCCGTAGCGGACGGTCAATCCTATCTGCTCACCCTGGAGAACGTTCTTACACGGCAAGTGCCCTACAATCTAACGACGATCAACGGCACATCGGACTCGGATCTGTTTGCCGAGCAGGTGGACAACAACACCAGAATATTTGTGTACAAAAATAGTAAGTGGAGAAAAGTGTTAAGATTAGTGTTGTATTTTTAAATGTGACAATTGCCCGCTAAGCTTATCATCAATGCAAGCGAAGTTTTTCCCGCAGTGACGACTTTTCTTAGGTCATTAAATTTCTCGCTAAGCCAAAGCCAAAGTCAAAACAACCCATAACCAGCGACTCACTTAATAAAAGTCTGTGCAATTTGCCTTGATAAGTTACAACTCAATAACAAATTAACTGCAACAGGTTTTAATCAAAGCGATTAGTGTTTAGTCCACATCGAGTACTCGCTTGTCGCCGTGATGACGCGTTGCGAATAAATTGAACTTTTGCGTCATCAACGGCAACAAGCAGAAAAGATAGTATGACACATTGTTGTAGCTCGCTCTTGGATACAGCGATTGCTGTCATGGGAGAAAGCTGGCTGTGGTTTTGCGGATCCGTAAAAGTCAGTAGGTCATTGCAGTTTATGTAATTTCACTCGCAATTCGACTTGGCTTCGTTATCGAACAAGTGCAGCTGATACAAGACTTACACTACTCTATAAGCCATCTCTTTTTTTATTTTGTTTGCAAATACAAGATATTCAATTTTAATTTAAATTAATAATCTTGATTACAATCAAAATCGTTAGAGCAATTGATCTATTTGAAATTTAAATACTAAAGTCCGTGCATCCTTTGTCTACTTTCAGCAGTCGTCGAGTCGAACAACGAATTGTCGCAGACGGCAATGGACGTGATTACCATCGTGTGGTATGTGGCAACATTTTTGGCCTTGGCCGCCTTCTTCATGCTGATGGCCTGCTCGGATCGCCGTTGTCGCGACATGCGCAGTCGCCAGTCGAGTGCCACGCCCACCGAGCAGCAGCGAGCGCCGCCCACGCCCTCACCATCGTACAGTGAATTTGCGCCGCCCAGCTATGATACCGTCATCAAGATGCAGCATGCGGCCAAGACGAGCATCTTTGTGATTCCCTTCAACAGCGAGAACAAGACAAGTGATGATGCAACAAACACATCGCCCGTCTCTACGGATCCGGCCAGTGTCTATACAATTGATGAGCGGCCAAAGGCGAACATGTGAACAGTATGCCAGTCTTTGGGCTCTTGATTGAGCCTTAGAGAAACTACTCTGTGATAATTGCTGTGCGCGCACTTGGTGCCAATCAAAATGTCGCCGTTTTGGCCAACACGAAACGTGCTTCGGCTATTTTGTTGTGCAGTTTAAATTGTATTCAGTAGAATGTATTGTATTTTAGCAATAGTAATTATTAAGTTATATGCCATATATTTCATTGATATGTGAATGGGCATTTGAAATGCGTAAAAAGACTGAATGATTAAATATGTTAACATATTATTGCTTATAATAGTAGTCAATCTACTTTTTCTCTGCCTTTTCAATTGCAATTAACATCAAATTGATATGTATATAAAATATGAAAATAATTAAACACGTATTTAACGTTTTAAATAATGACTCATCTCGTTTTTTTGTGGATCAAATTATGTAAATTACTCAAAGATTTCATGGCCAACTGATGAATCATCATAATCACTTTCAAATTGACCGCTTAGCTAAGCAGTTCAAGCAGTGGCAACATGCAAGCAGTTGAGCACTAGGCAGATCTGGCAACCTCGTCAGCGAAAGCTACACTGGACGGGGCGGCTAGTCGAGACACGAACCGTGGCACTAAGAGATGCGTTATTTTAAAATGACATTCGTGATTTTAATCAATAAATTCAATTTAAGAACTTAAAATTATATTTATGAATAATTTTAGAAAAAAGTAAGTTTTAACCGTGACACCATTTGTAATGTCAACAAACAAAGTCTTAATTAGATCATCGCAGCCAACAGATGCTATGAACAGGTGTTTTTTTGGGTTTAATTAAGCAATTGTATTTCCCCCCATATTCAGTATTCTTTCGATGATAACGTAATGGATTGTATTGTCAATAGGCTGCACTTCTATATTTGCTAACCGTACGTGTTCCTCATAAAAAGCACGCGTTATCTGCTATTTGCGGGGATGACTAAAGAGGGGGATTTTCAATGAAATCTCCCCGGCTCATGCTAAGCTCATGGCTAGTTCCACATAATATTATTTAGGAATATTCTTATGTATTTGTTCATTCATGACTTAACAGAAAGATGGGGTTACTCATTTTATAATCACTGTGCAGGGTATGCTCTCAGTCATTATGCTTTGTTTGTTAATGTTTGCTCTCCCTCTTTGATCTCAAATGTTTGTTAATGCGATCATTTAATGGAATTGATAATGGTATAGCATGTGACTGAGAGGATAACATCTGTTTAATGAACAGCATCATCACATGACGTATTATGGTTCGCTTTTTATTCGCCCACTCTTCCGTTTTCTCAACATCTCCATCTTTGGCTTTTTATTTCAATTTGCACTTGTTGCTAAAATTGAATTTTGTTTTCGGACAACAAAAACCCCAGACTGAAAGACAAACTCTCGCATACTCGAAATCCATGGGTGCTGATAATAACAAATACAGATTGTTCCGACTGTCACACACACACACACACACACACAGACGAGTGTACTTACATGTATGTGTATACAGTTAGGGAGCGCAAACCAGATCATTTGTTTTAAATGCAGTTAAATCACGTTACGCCTCGATAAATGCGGTTAATCATGACCACCAAGAGTCTTACTTCTTGATTACTTTATGAACTGGCGCCATTGATGGCTTCTCTCATACCCTGTATGGGGCAATTTAAACGGCATGCTCATTTATGTAACTTTTCAGATGTCAACAAAATTGAGCAAGGCTATTCGCAGCTACGTTTTCGGTGGTTAAAGTTATTCAACTGATAATTTTTTATTTTGAACAAATTTTATGTTGGCTTGTCAAAGAAGAATGTTGGGGAGCCGACTAACAAGTCGGGCTGTTGAATTAATCGGGAATTGCACTAGTAGCCTAGATTTTGGTGGGATTTCACAATAAAGATTTTTTCATATTTGGGCTTTTGATCAATTTGTTGTTATTAATTTTAATTAAAATGAATTTCTGGTGTAATAATCTAATTGAACTGTTACTGCCAGCTTGTACATTTTCTCTACTACAAATAGTCATTGATAAATCAATTAATTAATCCTGGATAATTTCATTGATCTTTATGTACACTAAGTTCATTCTTCGAAATTTTGACTACAACTTGTTCTAAAACGATATAAACAAAATTCGAGAGGCAAAAAATCGAAACCAAATTGTGTTTTATTATATTGTTTATTTAATTTTTAACTAATAAGTAACGAAATGAATATATGCACATTTCTAATTGCTTAAACTGATAATTATTGTTTAATTTTCCTGTTTTCAGTCGAATTCAAAAGTTAAGTTTATGGTTAACAGGGTAACTGCCAGTCGAGCATTTGCACTGCTTGCTGTTCAATAAACAAAAAAGCACATAAATACTACTTGAATCTAAGTATTTGACGGTCCATTCATTAAGTTATTGGCGTGCTTTTCAGAGCGCGTGAGCAGCGTGCGCGTGAATACATCAAATGAATAACGAGTGAATGCTGCGAGTACCCCTCTCTGGCCGCCCCGTCAGGCGGAAGGGAGTTGCGAGTGCTCAATTGGTGTTGCGGTTGCTGTCGCCGGCACTGATCTTTTATGCACCGCCCGTCGCTGTCCCAATGTCCCTCCTCCCTCCTCCATCCTCCGTCCTCCGTGATCCATCGCTCATCGTTGGTTTTTCCTGGGTGTGCAAATGCGCCAATATTATTAATGGCTCTCACGCTCTTCAATTGAACTAAGCGCCCGCATTCAACGTCTTACCCCATCTGCTCTCCCTCTCTCTCGCTCTCTCGTTCTCTCTCTCTCTGTCTCTCTGTGTGTTGCGACGTGCTGTCTGTATGTTGCCTTCTTGTCGCTGACTCTCTCTGCGCTTCTCTGGCGCTGCCTCATTTGCCGATCACTCGTCGAGTTGTGCAAAACAACGTTGCGCCCGCCGTCGTCGTTTGATGGTTTCTATTCGAAACAATTTTTGTTGAAAAGCATCTGGAACGTAATTAGTCTTGCTCAGTGCTACACAAACCGTGCTATCGTGTGGATTACTATTTAAACACTCGCAGTGTCCAGTGAGAAGTGAGAGAGACTACGACAAATACAAGCATTTGAAAACGGAAAAAGATAAAAGCGCCAATTGAATACGAGGAGTACCATGTCAAATAGAAGCAACTTTATTGCCTTCTGCCTGGTGGCGGCTCTAATGCTGCTGCAGTTGGTTAGCGCGTATATCGAGACAAATGAAGTGGATAGTCCCGACATGTACAGTAAGTGACGATGCCAGGTCCTGGTGCCCACATACATAATCGAACTCGTTGCAGTGCTGCAGGGTGTGCGGGTGTATCAAAATGATCGTCAGTGCGTTCTAGTCGGAGGCCTCTGCGTGCATACCGACGACTGCGTATCGCCCACGACCAACAAGGGTTTGTGCCCCAGCAGCGCGCATATGGGCGTGGAGTGCTGCTTCGAGTGTAAGTAGAGAGATCTGATCACTTGGGGTCGGCCCAATGGAAGTTGGTTCTAACGCTTGCATTCAATCATTTAGGGCGATTGCAAACTTAATCCTATAATGATCCTGCCACCACTCTTAAATCTTAAAATTGATTCCTATATTAATAATGATTGATTGGTATTATTTCAATGTGCTCATCTATTGTTTTCATTTTCTTTCCATCACTAACCCCTGCGTCTCCACTTGTGTCTCCCACTTTCACCTGTCCCACTGTCAACCTCGAACCTCGAACCTCCCGCATCCTCAATCCTCAGTGCCGGTAAGACCAGCGCCGTGCTCACAGCACCTGGGCGAGTGCATGGACCGCTGCAACCCCAGGCTGCACAGACCTGGCACCGATTGCGAGAATGGACAAGTCTGCTGCGTGCTTCTCACATAGACTCTAAACCAATCGAATGCTCTTTCTATGAGTGGATGCAACACCTCTCCGTAAAGTGAAGGAAGAACAGGAGCACAATTGAGAGCACATGTCAAATGTAGACAACACATACACGTATTTATTAAATTATTTCGACTGCTGTAATAAAACGCACTGTAAATATTTTGAACTGACTTACTCCAAATATTTATTATTGTTGTGTTGGATTTGTGTCTCACATGACACCACTGATTACGTAAGTTCTGATCTGATCCATTGCTGAATCATATGCACAGAGCCACAAAGGTTGCCTGCCAGGTCACTCAGGCAGTTCTTATCACCATTGTCTCATTCTCTCTCAGCCGCTCTATCTTTCTCTCTCTCAGTCTCTGTGTCTCTGTGATGATGATGTTTGTACTTGTGAGTGTCACGTGTATGGATTGACGTACAGTTGTGTGGCCAGAGTTCTACTTTCCAGCTTTGAGTTAATCTCTGGTTAGAGAACCCTATTGCCGAGGGTATCGCTGCGCTTTCGGTTTCAATGTCAAGTTCAGCAATGGTTTAAGCGTCAATGCGACGCGATTCGATGGAGAGCGATGCTTCGCTCGTCGTGGATTCGGAACGTTCGCTAAGAATTTTGGAAACTATACGCATCAGTTTTTAGAAATATAAATAAACGTCCTTGCTGAGCACTCGCATTTCACAGACTAATCATACATCAGCAACACGATGTATCTCGCAGATACACAAATGTGCGCGTTTGTTGTTATTTATGCTTTATTTATATTCATTTTCTTATTACTATGATAGTTGTGCACGATTTCACAGCCAATGTTTGCATATTTATTTTATGGCGGTATTTATAGCTGCGTGGGCGGCGAGCATGCCTCGAAGAGTTTAATGAATTGAGCCAAGGCGATTCGCTGAGCGAGGGGACGTGCTCCGAGATGTCGCTGCAATGACGTATTTATGTATACCCTGTAATCGTCAGACTTGCTGCTTTGTCATGGATTGCATAATATGCGATGCACTGCTTGCCGCACTGCATGCACTGCTTGCAGGCCATTAACCTGCCACGTTGCACAAATTCCCAAGCGCTTTAAGCACTTCCTTGATCATTTGTGAACTTAAGTGGGTCAAGGAGTCAAAGTTGTCGAAGAGTCAGATTCGATATGGCGGCTGCGAAGAAGCAGAAGAAGGCTTTGGAGGGCATTAACGCTCGTCTGGCGCTGGTCATGAAGTCCGGCAAGTATTGCCTGGGCCACAAGCAGACGCTGAAGACGCTGCGCCAGGGCAAGTCGAAGATGGTGCTGATTGCCAGCAACATGCCCCCTTTAAGGAGGTCCGAGATCGAGTACTACGCCATGCTGTCCAAGACGGAGGTGCAGCACTACAGCGGCTCCAACATCGAGCTGGGCACCGCTTGTGGCAGGTACTTTCGGGTGTGCACGATGTCTATAACAGATCCTGGCGATTCGGACATCATACGCTCGCTGCCAGAGAAGTGAAGGAGATGTTGAAAATATTGTAAACAAAAATGTAATAAAAAAATAAATTGTTGCTTGAGTTATTGAGAACATCAAATTGTTGAGAGTTTTTTTGTAGTTCCAAGAACTGTTGAAAGTCAGTGATATTTTGTTTATTGTCTCGAGTGTTTTATCGTAATCGAGAGTACTTGGATTACCTTGAGATTTGGAATGATAGCAAAGCCAAGACACTTAAGAGAGTGCATGTGGGAATTACTTGCACTATCTATAGAGCACACGGTTGTGTTTGTGCATTGCAATTCCTTAATTTTCTCAACCTCCGTCAATGCCGCCAGTGAAAACGACAAAATGACTTTGACACATGAAACGGCGGCCTTGTCTGAACATTGAAACAGTTGTTGTTTTGATGTCGTACTCGTACATTTGATTATTCTATATAGAGAGTAAAGATTGTCAAGAAATATACTACATAGACATATTTTCAATTGAATCAAATCATTTAACTGCGTCTTAGATTGCATAACTTTTGCAGTCTCAGAGTCTCAGATTCCGACGGGAATTTCGAAATTCGACGATTGGAGCCGCTTCGAATAACACAAAATGATTCGCATCCACAACGAATGCAAAAAACTAATAGCAAAAAAGGCGTAGAATCAACTTATTTAACTGCGTCTTAGATTGCATAACTTTTGCAGTCTCAGAGTCTCAGAATCCGACGGGAATTGCGACAGGAGAGAGAAACATGAACTTTTCAATTACGAATTGAACCGCTTCGAAAACAAAAAAAGATTCACCTCCACAACGAATGCAAAAAACTAAAATTAAAAAAGGCGTATAATCGTAATTCTTGTGAATACTGTTCACAAAATACACACTAAATACATTTGTGTCTATGAATGTTTATGTCTAAGTCGAAGTAATTTGTATTTTGTATATTCCATTTTGTAGTCGGTGGTGTCTATATAACATACGTATGGGGGACGCTTATCAGGCTGCTGTGCTCATGTCACATAATAAATTATTTATGTGTTTTTGTTTACGTTTTCGGTTTCGATTTGAATTTTGCCCGCAGTGCGAGCTATGAGCTAATCGCTCTCTGGCATATGCAATGTTCAGGCTTCTTTTGAATACCCTGTGAATGTCTCAATGGGGGCTTAGTCTGAATTTAACTGCAACATTTCTATTTTTAGGCATAGCTTACTTTTCAGCTGACTACCGTTGAGTGTATTCGACGGTAAAATACTCGGAACGACAAATTTGATTTTAATTTTTGATAATTTACAAAAATTGTGACATGAAGTGGAATAGAAACTAAAGTGAATAAATACTATTCTCTTAATATGCTGGCTATCAAAAATCTATGTGGAAAACCCTTTAAAAATATTTAGAAGTAAAACAGAAAATTTCCAAGAGAAATTTGAAATAAATTTAGTAATTTTAGTTTAACATATATATTAATTTATTTTTGTGAGTGTACAATACAATTTTATAATTCGACTAATTACACTACACTTTTTATGGCTTTGTAGAAGAAACCAACAAATTAGCCAACTGCGAATATAAGGACCAATAAAATCACGCTACTTATGGTCAACTCCCAACCATTTCATGTGATCAAGCAATGTCAATTAGTAGCTCATCAGTTAATGTTAGTTTTTAGGTTATCCTCTTGACTCGTCCAATCTGGCTTGTTTCAGAGTCTTTCTTATTTTATTTGCTCTCGATGTAGTCATTTTCAAAGCGTACTAATAAATGGGTTTGTGAACGCAGTGTGAGGCGGCGATTCGGCGGCTAGAAGGCGCTTTGGATTGCGAGTAAGGGGGAGAGGGAGGCAGAGAGGAGGGGGCGTCGTTGCATTTGGGATGCGCTCATATTGCATGTCATAGTTCGCACTCATTTTTCACTTGACATAAACTGCGTCTCATCGCTGCGGGCGCTGCAACGCAATTTGCATGTACGAAGCAACTCATGTACTATATGAAGTTGCGTTTTTCTTATTTTGCCTTTTTCATATTTCAGTTTTAATTTTTATTTTGCATGTGGCTGCGAGTATGAAAGAAAATGATTTTGTGGCATAAATTAACGCCAAGAGGCACACGAAACACTATTAAAAAATGCTCCACACATGCGAGTCGCGCATCCTTCAGCCGATGCCAGGGTAAGCATGCATGCATGCATATGTGTGAGTGTGTTGTCCTGGCAAAGGATGCGGATGTGGATATGGATGTGTGGATGCAGATGCGCAAGTCGATGGCTTATAGAAAAGCCAGGATATTCAGTGCTCAGTGCTTCATACGCTGTGTTGGCATCGCCCTCGCCGTCGCTGCCAACGAGATGATGTCATTCCACCAGCTCTCTCTCTCTCGCACAACACTCTTTATGCAATTAATCCTTTTTTCTCATTCTCGCAGCAGCGCTGCCGCCTCCCCAATTCCCCTCCATTGACTCTTTAGCTCGCTGCCTGTCTGCAAAATGACTTTTTAAGTTAATTTCTTATATGTGCCGAGCATGTTGTCCCACCACATGTCCAACTCGCATATCCACCACCATCATGCCCGCGCTCAGAAGAGGCGTGCTTATACTATACACGGTTGATTGCTTCGGCTGGCAATCACTATCTGGCTTTAACTCAGGCCATTCCATACGATTAACATTAAGGAAACGCTCAAAAGTCACCAAATTCGATTAGAGCATTTTTAAAATTGATTTCAATTTTCAATTTGTATGTGTGTGCAGTAAATTATTAATGCAGACTAAATATTTATCTTTTAAAATGATGTGTTAATTTAAATTAACGTATTTGCTTATCAGCAAGCAGTGCATTGACAAGCAGTGCGTATATTGCTCAACTGCTTGATCAGCTTTGCCATTGTGCGCTGTTGACAAACAATCTGACTTGCAATTGTTAATAAAAAATGCAGTATATTAACAAAACAAAGTCATATAAGATAAAACAATTTAAAGGCTGCACTCAAAACTAACTATGTATTTATGACCACATAGTAGAAATAGAGAGTGCTTGGCCTTAAAGTGCTTTCTTCTGCTTAGAAAGAAGAGTTTTCTTCCTTTTACTTTTGCTCTCTTCTGTTGTGTGTTTTCCATGCTATTTTGCTTATTGCATGCAATTTTCTCACGTATGACGTTCTTTGGCAGAGCTTATCGCTTTGTTTTTATGTTGCCCCACATCAGCAATATCAGTTAGCACAGTGCTCTTCACCACCTTGCTTAACCCCAATGCTAATTTAAATTTCGTTTTTCGCACAATGTCAACGAGTTAGAAATGAATTTCCGGCAGACAACAAGCTTTAATGTTTATGCAAATTGAAGTTCAAATGGCATAAAATGCAATTACTTAAATTTCTTTGACAAATATGCACAAGAATGTGCCACGCCTCCAACCCCGGCCAGCAATTTAACCAGTTCTTGCCATGACAATAAATCCCATTAACAACATGCAAATGAAAGCAAATTTTGTGTTCCTCTTCTTGCGTAGAAGGTGTTAAAATCTGTGGGCTTTTGATCTGCCAGTGCCGGTGAAAATGAGTCCACACACACTGTGGCTGTGTCTGTGGCTGTGGCTGTTGCTGTTGGTATCGTGTCAAGCATCAGAATGACATATATAAATTCCTGTGACTAGAGCGGACGGAACAGGAAGATGAGAGAGCGGAAATGGAGAGTGAGGGGGGAAATTCAACACTTGTGTTGCCAACATACTCTTTCTTCTAGTCGAGGGAGTGAAGAACAGATATTACAGTCACCTGAGGCGATTTCTCCATCTTCGTTGGGATATAATTTTTTTCTGCTGCGCTGTTAACGGGATTAACCGCAATTTCTTTAATTAAAATTTCACCCCAACCCAACCACAGTTACAGCAACAGCAACAGCAACAGCAACAGCAACAGCAGGAGTACGGAAAAAGGATTGTAAATTACGCTGTCAGTCAGTCGTCTGTCAACAACAATTAAAACGGGAAGCAACATCACAAATTAAAAATTCATCTTCCGCTTTTCCACCTACACACAGACAACTCATGTTTTATGAACAGCTACAATTTTCCTTTTTTTTCTTTTTTCATGAATTTCTTTTTTTTTTTCAATTTTTGTTAGTATCTGTGTTGTTTTTATCTATGGTAAGCATGTCTTCTTGATGTGCTACCGGTCCCTTTTTAATTTGATTGGTGTGGTTCTTTCTCGTCTTGACGGCGTTTCCGGCATTTCTTTTAGCTCCACACGCAGCAGCATCTACATACCTTTCCTGCCTGATTAGCAAAAAAAGGGGTTAATTATTTTGTTTTCTCGCATACTTGTTGTTGCCTCAAGACTGATAATGTCTTCTCTTTCTAGACGTGGAACAGTGGCCTACTCTGAGAGGGATTTAAAGAGATATTGTGGAGAACATTCGAAGCTAAATCCATGTCAAATAATTGATCCCCTTTGCTTACAGCCTCTGCGGCAAACTTTTCAAATGTTGCAAATTTTAACTTAGATTTCAATTACAGCCCAATTTTTTTGTGTGTTGATATTTGATGAGTGAAGCAACTAACCTTTTCCTTTGGGTCGAAAGTGCCGCAGGAAGTTGTATTGTTAATTAGGGGTTGACTCCGTAATTGCAATACTCGTACTCGTACTCGTATAGAGTAAGTGAGAAATCGTTTGTAGATTATCATTCGTTTATTTCTTTGTATATAACTTATGAAGCATAACGGAATTGTTGCGATCGTAATGCACTTAGTCTTGCTGTGTGTTATATAAGACTCTCAGAATCCACAGTTCAGAGAGAAGTGACGATGCCTGAAATAAAGATATAGAGACAAAGAAATCAATACGAGCAGTATGTTCATTAAAATTGACTTTATTAACCTGGGTCTGGTGTCGGCTTTGATGTTGTTGCTTTTTGCCTGTGCAAATGTTGAATCCAATCAGGCTCAAAGTAAGTTTGACGCCTTAAATAGATATTAATTCCTGTCGAACTGCTTTTAATATGTCAATCAATTAATATTGACTTATTGATTGGGATTTGAGTTCATATAAATAACCATTTTTTTTGTTTTTGAAGGAGCTAGGAAGGTACCAATCGGACCAGGAAAGTGTCGTGATCTCGAAGGAAAGTGCATGATTTATTGCCAATATAAGATGCAGGTGCCTGCCACAGACTGTCCCAATGGAAATGTCTGCTGTCTCTTGAGTATGATGACTGGTAAAAAACACAATAAAAAACCTGTAAAAAAGCCTTAGCCGAGAATGCGTTACACTGGCGATCCAGTTTTAAGAGAATGCAAAATACGTTTAAAAAACACATATTTAAACATACCGAAGAGTGTTTCTGAATATAGATATTATTGTGCATTCCAAAACTGTATTTTCAAAATGTGACTAGCTAATCGTTAATTTTCGATTTGTGGCGAAAATCGAAAACGAACTTTATCTGCAGTATGTAGTACATACATATAATATATACTCCTCCAACTGGTAGTTGCAGCTATTTGCTGTTGGCATTAATTTTAATATCCTTCTAACGACAGTCAATTGTAACTCATATTTTAATTACAATCAAATTTTTCGTGTTGATGCTTGATAAGTGAAGCTTTCATTTAACTTTATTTATTTTTGTTAAAAAGGGTATATAATGTAATTGGTCTTGCTATATGCTTTAATACCGTATTATATATTTTATTCACTCAGTGCTCACAGTCAAGTGTGAAGTGACCATTTTGACTATTGCCAAAATAAAGCGAAACAGAAACTTTATTCATGCGAGGAGAATATCTTATAAAATTAACTTTATTAACTGTCTGGTTATTGTCTGGTATCGAATTCAATGATGTTCTTATTTATCTGAGGCGTTGGTAATTCGGTGGCTTGAAATATATATTAATTTGTGTAGCCTCTTTTCTAGACCGCAAATATCCAGTGCAATTTCCAAAACTTAGTTTGAATTACAACTTTAACCGCCGTGCATTCGATATGTATTTTAAATATATTTCACATTTAAATAATGGCAAAAAAAAGAATATAAATAAAAAAATTATTGGCAAGACTGCCGTTGCTGGCAAGTTTGATTGAGAATAAACTCACAAATAAAATAAAATCAGCTTTCCATATCTAATTTGCAAACCGTGCATACTTCATTCTATGCAATCTTACCGTTTGGACTGTTCATTTATAGTTCAGTCATGAAATTAGCACACAGAAGTTTAAATATATAGTTGATTGATCTGGTATTCATTTATCTGTCTATCCACCACGTTCTGGAAGGATCTTTAGCTCGGATAACTTTTGAGAGTGCATTAATTTTTGCAGCCGATGGCTGCAGACAGCGGCCAGAAGAGCAGTCTGCTTTGTTTTGATTTTGATTGCTTTAGAAAAAGTCATTGTTATGTCAGTATATATAATTGTAGGAATAATTAGGATTGCTGTAAGCGTTTAAACAAAAAAAAATAAATAATAACAATAATAATTTAACTGCATAGCTGCTTTGTAGATTACTTTACTCGTTCTATGCAGAATTCTGTAATTGTTTATTTATTTTGAACGTTTTTTTTTTGTTTGAAGTCATGTCAAAGTTTTTGTGTGGTTTTGCAACTTTTGGTTTTTGTGACTTTTGTTGTGTGCAAATAATTTGCAGCTCGTTTCTTGCATCATTAACAATGTAGGGGATGAACTTTTATCTAATTAATGAAACTTCAGCACAATGCCAAGCCATTGGCTGTGGATGTGGCAGTGGCAGTGGCAGTGGCAGCTTGAGGAGATCTTATGCTTTTGAAGCTGTTGAAGCAACGCGTATTGTTGACAGTGAAGCGACGAACTTGGCGTACAACATGGCGTATGATTGCTTTGTGTAAACAACGACAGCATTTCACTCTGGCTCTGACTGTGAAGGACGGACGAGCGGATGGTGGGACGGCAGGACAGGCGGACAGCCAGACGGATGGCGTTGAGAGCCAAATGGAATGGGAATTTCCATGTCTTTGGCAGTTTTTTGCCACTTTTCTTTTTCTTCTGGCTAAAAGTTTTTTAATTAGCAACAAAAGTAAAGGGGTTAATAACGCGAAGCGATGCGACGCGACGCCAGTTCAGTTGTGTTGAGCCGAACCGAGCTGAGCTGAGTTGAGTTGAGTTGAGTTGAGAGTTGAGTTTTGTTGGCTGTTGCCAAAAAGTTTGGCAAGCTAACAATTAAGTTTCGACTGTGCGTCTGACGTGCCAGAGGGAGTGAGAGAGAGAGAGAGAGAGTGATGGTGGGCGGAGGCGGTGCATGTGGGCGTGCCACCAGATAATGAGTATTAAGCAACACTTACTGACAATTAAGTTGGGCCCCGACACAGACGAGACAGGCAGCCGCTGAGCCAAGCTATTATATTATCCTTGCCTCAATGTTGACTTTTTTCGGGCTGTAATTACGCTTAATCGCGAATTTACTGCGATCTGCACATGGCAGGCGAGGCGAGGCGAGGCGAAGCGTGGCAAGGTTGTAAAAAGTCATCTGAAGCTGCTTAAGTTGTGGAAATAACCTGCAGCAAGTAGCGAGCACAGTGGCATGCCACATACCACATGCTCCTCACCTGCCACAGTGGGAAGAGCATGAATCGTTTCGTTCGCTTGACCAAATGCATTGCGAATCTGCGGAGTTCAAACAGCGGCAGTCGAGTCTCAGCTCAGTGATAAGCTCATAATATTCATGAGCTTAGTTTTATGAGGTGCTAACAATGCGTAAAGCCACAGCAACAACAACAAACGCAGACATTAGAAGGAGGCGATCCACTTAACAGCAGAACCGCAGTCGAACACCTTTTATAGCCAAGGCCGCAGCTTCCAGTTCTGTTCTGTTCTGTTCTGTTCTGCAGGTTCTCCAGGTTTGTCCGTCAGTCCGTCTGTCCGTCTGTCCGTCTGTCCGTGATTGCCCCGCAGAAATTTTTGCATTTTCCTCTCACACACTTATTCATTGCCTCCATGCATATTTTTTCTTTCGTTTCGTTTCATTTTTATTTTCTGTTGTTTTGTTGCCTCAGCATCGTACTTTTGCTCTCTGGGCTAGGTAATTTTTCACTTTCGCAAGATGGCAGCGCATTTTAATGAGCCAGCGCCAGGACATGCGGTCAGCCAAGGAGCAGCATCAACAGGACAGCAGCATCGCTGGACACCAAGTGCTAGACATTCGCCTGGATCATTTGTGTTGCATTTGCATTTTCATTGGTGCGATATGTTAATGACTTTGCTTACTTTTCCAACTGCTGCTCATCTAGATGCTGATGCTGCGACTGATGTTGATGTTGTGCTTCCTTATATTCTTGGCTAGTTGTCTCGCCTGTAAGTTTTTCGCGTTTTCTCCACAGAAAATTCCACTTTTTATTTTGCGATTTGCCTTCCGATTAGCATAGGCAGACGGCCAGACTGAAACTTTTATGCCATAATTAACTACGTCATTTATCATTCACAGCGAGATACATATTTTAGCGATATCCACATTTCAAATATAACATTTATCATTAGTTTGACAGACCGTCGTGGTCGTGGTTGTAATTTTCAAGTGCAGTTGCTAATATAATTAAATAATAGTCGAAAATAAAATGGAAGAGAGAAGAATTTGTAGTATAATTCAGCTCATCAAAAGACGTCAACAAAAATAACAAAATGTTGTCAATTGAAAATGATTTGCCAATTTTGAGCCCAATGAATGTCTAATCAACAGTTGATTAATTGGAATTTTTATTCAAATATTATGTAGACGCATAAAATCAAATTTGAGTGTGCAAACTACAACCACAGAATGTCAAATATTGTGTTTCATTTAACGCTTCAAATATGCCAAAAGAATACAAGTGCATTTTAACAGCCAATTATTGTGAATAATTGTGTTGTAAAAATTGCATATTTACAGTTTTGCGTGTCTATTTTCACTAACAAAAGCCTTGCACAATCACACACTCATTCAACTATTCATTTGCTTATTTATTTATTTACATTTGAAATTCATTTTATTAAATACCATTCTGTCATTTCTGCCCGATAATATTGCGAAATGTGAAATGAAGTGAAAAATTACATTTAAAAGTCAAAAAAGCAAAAGTCATTTAAAACATGCAAAACTCAATTTTACACACACGTGTGTGTGCAACAGCGTCTATGTGTGCGCGCGTGTGTGTGTGTGTGTGTGTGTCGAAAACATTAAAATAATTGTTTTAAAATCCTTTTGTCAGAAAGTAAAGTAAATTATAAACACACAGACAGCTGCAGAGAGTCACTGGAGCCTGGCAGGATAACGATAACACGTCACAAGTCACAGGATTTCACTGAGCCATTAAAAACGTAGCGTACATACATATATTCCCATGCATGTGTGTGTGTGCGAGTGTGCGAGTGTGTGTGTAGGCATACATCTATTTGCGTGAGTGCGTACAAATGTGCATATGTGCTCAACTGCAAAAACATTGCGAAAAATTAATTTTATACAAAACGTTATGCAAATTTTTATTCAGCAAAATACAAGATATATAAGAAAATCTATTAGTGCAACCAAAAATGGTTGAGAAAAATAATCAAGACCATGCTCGAATTCAAAATACTTTCTTAACACTTTTACCTTATTAACTATGTTCAAAATACATAATGTAAATAATAATCAAAAATGTAAAAAATGCCGAGTTGTATTATTATTATATTACATATACCGAAATTATCATTATCATTATATTACATATTCCGAAAAAAAGGCACAAAATAAATACTTTTAAACTATTACAATAATTTCAAGTATATTCCATAAAACTCAAGTCAAAAATTACTACTAAAAAATTCTTGATTCCTCTGACGTTGATTCGATTTCCTGCACATGATTAGCACCTTTAGTGGCAATGCATTGATCCCAGGGTATAATTGAGAATTCGAATTGCAGCTAATATTTTGATAGCAACAAAATTGCAATACGCATATTGTTTGTACATTTGCATACAACTTGCAACATGCAACATGCATTTTCCATAAAGCTCTCCTCATGATGCTGCAAATGTTTCAATTTTATTCATTGTACAGCAATTTTTCAAGCAATTTCAGTTGCCATTTTTTTTTGTTCGCTCTTCGTTTTTTGGTTGCATGGCATATTTACCTAGGGCGGCTGTGATGGGTGTGAGGATGGCAAGGCGAAGTCGATTCCTTTTGTAAGATGATGGCCGTGCCGGGCCGGGCCGGGCCGCTAAAGCAGAGAGGACTTTTTGGTGCAGCTGGCAGAGGGCCGGAGCTCATTTGGATAGCTTTACCTTTGGCACTGGTAACCGGAACTCAATACAATTGTACAATATTTATTTAATGTAAATGAGAAACGGGAAACAAGGCATTCAGGTAGTGTGTGGCAGGCGGGCGACTGTGGGGCACATGAGCCTGCCTGGCAAGTGGAAGGGGCTGCCTCTCTATCAACTACCCAAATGCGAAATGATATTGAACATTGTGTCGTTGTCGATGTCGATGTCGATTGCGTCTCTGTATGTGCCCAATGTGCCAATGCATTCAAGCAAATTAAAATTGGAAATTAAATGTTTACGAAGTACGAACATTTTAAACGAAAAAGTAATTGCTTTTCCTCTGCTGCCTGCCGCCTGCCGCCTTGAGAGATTGCCAGAGCATCGCATCTGCATCGCGGAGCATCAAAAGGAGCAGGAGATAGGCACACACATACATACGTCTTCAATGTGTGTGTGCAAGCAAACTTGTGGCGCACAACGTGTGAGCATTGTGGTTAGACTAAGTTATCAATTAGTTTTTGTCTATCAAAACTCCTTGCACTTGCATTCCGATTGCCAGAAGTCAAGGATTGGAGCTGCGTAGATTGAGAAATACTCGAATGTTCGAATCGCAAGCATTATAGAATGCACATGTTGCAACAAGTGTGGCAGGGAGGAGGGTGGGGGCGGCATTTGGCTTTGTCTGTGTTGCCAGGCTCAACTAACTGTCATTGGAGTCTTGCATTGCTGGGATTGTGGTTATCCTTATCAGCGCTGCAGAGTGCAACCTTGGCTGTGACTTTTCTGATTTATGGTGCACATCATTATGCCCACATTTAAGTCGTTGCGATAGCTCGGTTCAGACTCAGGCAGAGGCTCAACGAGCTCCTTCTGCCTGATATGATATCATGTTTTCATATGCGTCCATAAGAGTGTGTGTTTGTGTGCAACAACTGCAAGTTTTGTTTGAGTTTCAGCCGCAGGAATCATTGTAATGTGCAGGTATCTTGTTGCACGCAAAGCCAGCCAGCCAGCCAACCAGCCATCCATCCTGCCATCAAGCTAGTCAAGCAGTCAGCCAGCCAGCCAGTCAAGTCGACTTGGTTACGGCGGTTACGGAAACGGCTGTGGTTTAGAGGTTCCTCTGCTGTTTTCTTTTTCCACTTTTTAATTTCCGTTTTCGTAGCCTTCGGGTGGGCAGTGCGTCCTCCGTACGTCAGCGGCTAGATGTGGATGTTGTTCTTTGTCTTATTGCTGCTCGAGTAGCTCAAAAGTTGGCAGCCCAGGTGAGCACAGACCGAGGAGACCCAGCACACAATTGCAGCTGGAGTTGGCTTGCCCCATTTTCATTCTCAACCACATTCGTGTCCATTCACGTCGTTGCCAAGAACAACATGATCCAACGAATTTTCGTATGAAACGCCGTTGCACAATGGGCATTCTTAAAGACTAAGCAATATTTTGAATGTGTTTTTAAGCCATCAGTCAACAAAAATATGAAATATCGAATTTGTTTTAATTGTTTTATTTTTTTTATTAACCATATAAATAAATATTTAATTTTTATCGAAATGCCTTAACCATAAAATTAATAATAGGCTGCGATATATCGCTGGAATTTAATAGTTCTTTCAGTACCTACATTTGATGTGATTGCCAACATAAATACAACATAAGTAGGTTTAGAAAAATTAGTTATTTCAAGTAGAATGTGAATTTGCTCCACAGTGCAATGCCCAATGGGTCCTCCATGTTGTCGTTGTAGCTGATGCTGTTGCTGTTGCTGATACTCCAGCTCCTGCAGCGCCGTCTGCTGAGCCGTGCAAGAATGTTGGAAGCTCCTCAGCCGGAGCCAAACAGGAAAACGTTGAGCGGGCGAAAATTGAAAGGCGAGCGTTAAATTCCCCATTGGCCAAATACTATGTGTAGTCAGAGTAGTCACTTCCGGTGGCATGACAAATACCTGCGTCCCTGCCCAGCCCCTTTGACCATCGCAAAGATGCCCGGCGGCATTTAGGCAAATTCTTAAGCCGTAACATTTTATCAATGGAGAGCGGTGCGGTGCGTGTTCGATTATTGAATCGAGGCGCACGTGTTTAATTTGCAAATGATTTAAATTCATGTTGTTAAAATTATGAATATGACCGTGTTTACTTTGTTGTCGCTGCAGACAAAACTAATTAATATTAAAATACCACAAAAAATATTATGAAAATAAAGTCAGCCTAAAATTATGCAACATTTTTTTTGCTGATTTCTTCGCTTGCGGCTAACTATTAATTAACATGTTAATTACAACTTTGCGATCCTATTTTTTTCACGTGGTATAAATGAAATGTAATTTCGTAAAATGTCGCCATTTTAATTTTATGCATGACACACACACTCACACACACATACACATGGCGTGCTTGTATTGATTATGTGGGTTGGTTGAGTTTGACTCATTCTAATCGAAAACTCGTTCAGGTGTAGGTAACATGGGAAAATATTGCGCAATGGCTGGAAAAAACCATTAATATTCTTATTTGCTTAGTCGTTGATAGCAAATTGGTAGGTGCTGCGCTTTCCCGCTAGCCTCCTCTCCCTCCTCCTCCCCTTCCCCTTCCCTGCAGCACCACATTTTTGCATACCCTGCACATAGTTTACCATCCAAAATGGGTAGCAATAAAAGACCAAAAAAAATCCAAGTCTCTACTCAAGAATTAAATGGAAATAAATCCAACACTTCCACGTATATTAATATATATATAGAAATATTTGTATATGTATTGCATTCGATTAGAGAGTATCTTTCAGCGACACACTCTTTAACGCCAAGAGCATTCTTTCTTGTTATGTTCCACATTTTGATTGGCAATTTAAAATGCGATGGTGCCGAGTTTCGGGGCGCTTCGTCCAGCTGCTGCGCCGTTTTGAAGCGAACTTTATATAAATAATCGAACTGCATTTTATTGGACAACGGAAAACCCCCACTTTGTAGTGTGGTTGAGCTTTGGTTACTCTTTGACGCCGCCAGCTAGAGCCAAACACCCGAGCGCAGTGATTGTCAAAGGATAGCGGCGAATGACGGCTAGGAAAATAATTAAAAATTCCATTTAAATGCAGATTAGCTGGCGCAAAATGTGTGCGACAGCAAAATAATATGGCAATTTGCCATACTAAACACACTTTAATAGAATCAAAATCAACACACACCCATACAAGTACATACATAGGTCGCAAAGCGTCGCGACGTGGCAAGGCAGAGGTGCAGAGGTGCAGAGGTGTCTGCGCCTAAAAATATGCAAATCGCAGTCGCTGTTGCAGTCGCTGTTGCAGTGGCAGCATTAGAAATGCATGCAGCGAGCTGTGAAACACATTTCTGTGCGCTGCATATCGGCGTGTTACACATTAGTTATTTATCCGCATTTTGTTGTAATAAAATCAAAAATACAATTTGTATAAAAGTAATCAAAAATGTATGAGACGCCGCGCCATGTGGAAAAATTTGCGGCGTGAATAATTTCAAAATTCTAAGCTTTGTTTGCACTGAATGCATCGCAGGCGTGTGAGTCTGTAAAATATTTAAAAACGAATAACAAAACAAAAATAGTGTAGTGTTGAGGGGGACTTGCTTTAAATGAGCTTTAAGTCAAAGCAAATAGTAATTTTATATTTAGAGATCATTGGGCAATATTCTAATATTTTTTATTCCTCGCATTTATCAAATTCAAATTCAGTCTTCTCGGTTTACTGCGATTCAATAGATTTATTTGAGAAATGTACATATATTTTTATTTAATACTGAATAGAGCATTTCATCGTTCTGAACTACATTATTAAATATTTCCTTATAACACTAATGCCTGCTATTCGTAAATTCAAACTTATTGAAAATACTTTCACAATACATTTTAAAAATGCATTGCATACATAATTTGCATTCAATGCAATAATATGCATTTTTTTAAAACAGTTCCACACTAGCAACTTTTTGTTCACCACAAGAGCACGTCACGTAATGTAACGACTCTGTGGGCCCGACATCATATCGTTTGTTTGTAATCGTTACATTACTCATACGACAGGGTGACCCTTCGAATGCCACCATTACACCCACTGATATGGGGCGCTGTCAATCAGTGTAACGGCATTTAAATATACGTACCGAGCACAAATTGGCATTGCGATTTCATGCATTTTTATAAATGGTCAAAAAAATGGCACCGTTGGGACAAGGCCCCGGCAAAGGCACAAGCAAAGGGATCAGACATCGGAGCAAGTCATCAGTTTTTATGCTCCTGCAGTGACATTTTACAGTCACATGACCTGCACATTGCATTCCCATTTGCATGGATGTTGCTGAATTGCAAATATATCCCAAAAAAATGTCGCGTCCAATTGCAGTTAATAATATTGCAGCTCGCACTCTCGTCACAGTCGAAACTGTTGCAAAAAAAAGCGGAGCTGATTTTTAAAATGCTGTATGAGATATTTCTTGTGAATGCCGCACATTTTTTTATAGCTGCGAGTTGAATAATTATTTGCGAAAAGAAAATGTTACTTTAGTAAATTTATGTTACAATTAAAAAATCTTTAAAACTCACACTGCTCGCTTAGCCATAACCAATGTGACCAGATCGGATTTACAATTTCATGTAAATAGAAGCATCGCCATTTTGTTTTTGTTATTATACCCTGTTTCCATTGAAAATGGAAAAAAGGGTGTAATGGTTGTGTGCAAAATCAAATGTATGTAACAGGCAGAAGGAGACATCTCCGATCCTATAACATATAAATATATATATGTATATCAAAAGTTGAGTTGATTTAGCCATGTCCGTCTGTCTTTTCGCCTGTGTTTCTGTCAGTCCATGTAAATGCGTGGATCTCTGAGACTATAACTAACTAGAACCATCACATTTGGCATACACGTTCTTTTAAAATTTTAAATAAGACACCTTATTTTTATGTAAATTGCGTATAACTTAAGAAGTTCTTAGTGTATTTATGTCTTTCTTTGCACTATACTGTTAAAATATCCTGTAATTTTGTTGAATATCTTACTAGCAGAAAAAAAAAAATTTTTGTTAAAGAATTTTTCATAGAAGTTGTTCTCCAACAAAAATATACATTTTAAGTTTGTTATGGCAGTAATGGGAACATGGTATCTCGTAGTCGAGCACTCTCGACTAGAGCGTTCTTACTTGTTTTTATTATAGCTTTAGATATCGTCCATCAGCCAAAATGAATATTGTTCATTTGTATATCAAATAGCAATTTATGGCAATTTTATGAGCTTAGCTGCTGAGGCTTCTTTTATGCTGCAATTTGTAGTCTATATTTATATGGTTCCGGTTTTGTTACGTTTCGTTTCCTAGCCCATTTTTAATGTCATCCGTTTTCATGTAATATTTTATTGTCGCAAAATGTGTCCGGTCCAGTAATACGTGGATGAATAAAAGCTTTGATGAAATCAAAATACGGCCGAAGTATTTTCACAACCAGACATACAGTACACATTACAAACACACACTCACAGAGACAGCCACACACACGCAGACACACAGGCACTCACATGAGCATCGCCCAAAAACTTTACAGCTCGTTTTTGAGGTACGCAGCGAGTGTCCTGGGGCATCCTTTGGTTCCACCATTGAAATACAACATTTTCATTTTTTGTTGTATAAATTTCATTTTTGGTATGTTTAGAGGTTTCCCGAGTGCCCCACGGCATATTATATGTACAACTTCCAACACTGTAAGTATGCATGCGTGTGTGTGTGCATGTGTGTGTGTTGTTGTTATCGCACTGCATTTATGTATGTGTGAGTGAACGGGCGAGCGAGTGTGTGTGTGTGCGTGTGTGTGTGTGTGTGGGTGAGCGCCGCGTGGTTACTTAATATACAAAGGCCTTTAATTTCGACTAAAGCTAAATAAACTTTGTACCCTTTGGTATCTCTCTCTTCCCCTTATCTCTTTCTCGCTCTCACATACACATACACCTGCGGTCATGCCGCCACCAGAGGACAACGTCTGCATGTGTGTGTGTGTGTGTGTGAGAGTGTGCGTGTGTGTGTTTGATGTTCGGCCTGCGTTCTTCGGCGCGTTGTGTTTTGACGGTGTCTGTTGCTGTTGTTGTTGTTGCTGTTGCAATGTCCTTGGGCGCATATTTGCATGTTTTATTGTATCTGCTCTCAGTTTAGGAGCACTCAGCGTCCCCTTCATCCTTCATCCTTCAGTCCCCGCCCTCTGCCACCAGTCGCTATGCGTGTACCTATGTTTTTAATTCTTTACATCGATATTTGGCCTCAAGCATGCCAAAAACGCGAGCCGCTGCCAAAGGTTGATTGCGGTTCGTCGGCCATGAAGCGGGGGTTGTGGAAAGGGGGAGGGGAAGATTGTACAGGGCATTTCATACCAATTTCCATTGACTGGGTTTGGGCAGCGTTGGCGGCAATTTTGCTCACGAAATATGCATGATATGTGCTACACCTTTTGTTATGCATTTGTTTTGATGTTGAAATGTTGCCCCCTGGCAGCCATTTTGTTGTTGCCTCAGCAGGAATGGGTTTGCTTCAAGTGAATTGCGGCCCTCATTATAGCACCCTGTATCCAGCGAGCTCTGCGATGCTTAACATATGACACATAATATCATGTAAGTAAACTGATGAGTTTAGTATTTTAAATTAAAGAACTACAATTTTCTAAAATTACTCAAAATAAATTCTAATTTTTTAAAATCTATTTTTAAATTGTTTATTTTGAAAATATTTATTTTCAAGTCTAAAATTTTGATTTAATAAATTTTGATGATTTTACTTTTATGTTTATGCCCATCACATTTATTATTTTAATTTAAACTAAACGTATTTCGTGTATTTTTTCTATAGGGTATCTCTTAGTCGTACCCCGCATTTGTTGGCGGCATTTCTTGAGGTTAATTTTCGATTATTTGCAATAACTTAAAGCGTTCTACTTGAAAAATTAAAGCCGACGCAAGCGTCATTGGCCTGGCTAATTAAAATTAGCTGTTGGTTGTAGGAAAAAGTGTAGCATACTTTTATCCCCACACACACACATACTTACATATGTGCTGGTATTTATGCGCATACACACACACACACACACACACACATGCATGCATGGTTACCCGTTAGTTTCCCATTACTTGACATTTTCTTTGCCTCGCACTCGGCTCTGGCTGTTGGATTTTTTAATTTGCGTTATACGAGGAGTTTCCTTTTGACTAGCCCGCGGCACAACCACACACACACACACACACACACACACACTCGCATATACACGTAGAGAGATGGCATGCAGGCGAAAGGATACATATAAAGGGCAAGGAGCGGCGCAGCGTAGCGTGACAACCGCCAGCGTCGAGCAAATGTCACGCTTGACTCATTTCCGTCCCATGACGATGCCTCAGTCGCAGTCGCAGCGCCTGATGAAGCCTCCTCAATGGTTAGTGGCAGCAGCAGGAGCAGAAGCAGGAACAGGAGCAGCAGTCGCTGGAGCAGTGCAAAGAAAACCACATGACAATATTGGTTGCTTGGCGGCCAAACTGGGCGTGGGATTGAGCCACAGAGTCTCTCTCTCTCTGTCTCTCTCTCTCTCTGTCTTTCGCTGGTTGTCGCCTGCTTGCGCTGTCTCTGTCGCTGGTCTCTTGGTAGGCAACCTCTCAGCCGGAAGCACTTGAGAACTTGCAATGGCCGTCGGCCATTTTGCGGTCTCGTGCGTCACATCGCATCGCATCGCATCGCAGCAGCGGCAACTGAAAATTCCCTTCGTTTTCATTATGTTGCGGCTATGTCCTTGCCCCATGCCAGCCAGGCAGCGAGCGTCGCCATCGTTATGCTTCTTTTCAGAGAGGAGCCACGTCGTCATTATTGTGAACACCGTTATGGCCAGCAGCTATATATTCCAATTTGTTGTTGCTCTCGTTGCCGTTGCCGTTATTGTTGCTGTTGTTGTTGTCGGTTGCTTCTCTTCTTATTCCCTTTTAGCCAGAGGTAGTTGCTTTGCTTTTGTCTGCTAGTTGGGGGGCAGCTCTTGGGTGTTCTTATATGACCGCCGTCACTTTCTTGTACCCTGTGAACAGATTAAGCGGAAGTGTATGATGCAATTAAAGTAAACATGATTGCTGATGGTATATAAATGCACGATACTAGTATAATATAAATTGTAAGTGACTAGTGGCCAAGAGTGTAGAATGTTAGATAAATAAATACAGGATACCCAACAGTCGATCACTCTCTGTGATGCAGTGCATTTCAGTGATGCGTTGACAAAAAGACTTGGCTGCTATTTATAAGCCTAACAAATGGATGCAGGTATGTGGCTTCTTGGCGTTGCAGCTTGATTGCCTGCAGCCCAGCTGTGCTGCAGTTCCTCGAAAAAAAAAGCAGTAAAGAAACTTGTACATTTTACTTATATTTGCGTCCGCTTTTCATATGCAAATAATGCAGCTCGCCGACGCTGCCGCTGTTGCTGCCGCTGTTGCAGTGGCGCAGCAACAATAATAACAATAATCGTGCCACATTTAGATAGCGCATACAGTAAGAAACGAAAATAAAACAAAAATGAGAGAGGAAATACAAAACGCTTTTAGCCAATTGAAGAGTTTAAACATTGGCCAAGTATAAAATTTGTTTGCATACCAAAAATGTTAAGTTGCCACGCTGCCAGCGTCGATGCCACCAGACGCTGCCCCATCCACAGCCAGAGCCACAACCTCAACCTCAGAGGCAGCAACAGACGCTGAGGCAGAGGCAGGCGAAGAGCGAGAGAGCCAGAGCTACAGCCTCAGTTTGAACCTCAGTCGCTGGCTCGGCCGCTTATCTGGCGCTGCTTGCAACATTTGCTGGGGGCCTTTTTACTTTTGGTTTTTCGATACGAGAGCCGCCTGGATTCGAGGTGAGGAGCAGGGGGACAACAGCAGCAGCATCAGCAGCAGCATCAGCGGGTGTGCTGCATTCAGTATGTGTGTGTGTGTGTGTGTGTGTTAAGTTGGTCGCAAATACTTTTGGCCTCGCTTGGTGTCGGTGCCTTACCGTTGCTTCAAGCCTTCCAGTTGTTGTTGCTGTTGCTGTTGCTGCCTGCTTTTTTGGCATCTGCTCCTTGGCCCTAAGCTGATTGTTACTTTATGAAATATTTGCAAGCAACTTTATTTACAATTTTTCGGTTATTTATTGTTTGCAATTTACGAGTATGCTTGAATGTTGTTGTAGTTGTGTTGTTGTGTATTTGGTCAAGTCTGAGTAACTGATTTATCGTATCGTGTGTGTGTGTGTGTGTGTACGAGTGTGTGGGTGTTGCCATATTAAAATGAGCGCAATACATCGTCACTCTCTCCACTCTCACATGCATTTGCACTTGCACAAATATTTAAAGATGCTTGTTCCTATTTTCTCAGTACGCATATTGCATTTTCTTTCCATTTTCATTTTCAGTTTGCAGTGCAATTGTTTTTGGTTTTGTGTGTACTATTGAATAAAACAAATAATTGGGATTCAGAATTTGAGAACAGATTTTGCAGTTTTTAATTCTGGACTTAATTGCCATGGAAGCAAATATTTTTTTCTTTTTGTTGCATTTCATTCTAAAATGAATTAATTACGTAAAATTCATTTACATCACACAGCAAACTTCATTGTCAAAATGTCTGAAGAGTTATTCGTAAACAACTGAACTGAAAATGCTGCCATTTTATTTTGCAGTTTCGGTTTGCAGAGCATTGGGGCCAAGTCTGTTGCTGTTGATGGATAAGGCGCAATCAAAAACAATATGAAAAATGTTTTTCTGAATTGAACATGACATTTGCATTGAGCTGGGCTTTCCTAATTAAGAGGCTCTTGTCTGTTGTCTCATGTTTCATATTTCTTTTGTATTTGTTGCAGCCTTTTGCAGCTGGTAATTGAGCAATTCGTTGGGAAGAACGATATTTGCTGTCATTGTCAAAATACAAAATGCCTTTTAATTGCAAATTGCCAGACTGGGAAATGTGCATTTCACATTTGATAAGGCCGAATGAGTGAATACTGCAACGAATGATGTTCTTTGTTCATTTGGGCAATGTAATTAATGCCTAGCATACACAAATATTTGTGGTACGAGTTTCTTGAGCGGGAAATACTCGATTTCGTTTGATGTCCAGCTTGACATAGACATAGACTTGGGCAATGCAGTTTGGCATTGGTTTGATTAGCACTTTCCGACATTTGTTTGCCTTTAAACATAAACACATAAAGCATTGATTTTCTGACTCTCTATTCGGCATTTTGATCACCACGCTGCACTTTTGACATTCGAAATGTGCAGCAGAAATGTGAGTGTAAAAATCACATTTAGCCGCGGGCAAACATTGAACATTTGACATTTATTTTATTTGAATTGTGTCATCAATTGATGTTGATGTTTATGTTTATTTACTCAATGCCAAGTTTTACAATTTAATAAAATCTTTGAAAAATATTATTTTAATTAAGCTTTGTTTAGTTTTGTTATCAAGCATGCCACTACAACCCAGCCCCAAACCGGGCCTTGTCATAAATTGCAATTAAAACCCCATAATCCAACGCAGCAGCAGCAGCAGCGCCGATTGCATACAGAATACTGTCAGTCAATCGTCGTGTTTGGACCAGGCCAAGGAGGAGCAGGAGTCAAAGGGAGAGGGTGGGAGTTTGCTATCGATATTTTTGCATATGGCTGAAAATGGAATCGGATTCTCGTCTATGTAGCCAGTGGTCAAAAGGCAACTGCAATCAAAATTGCAAATACAATAATATGAAAAGCACAATGAAATAAATTGAAATACCTCAAGCTATGTAAATGGGCATCCCAGCTACACGAACACGCACAGGCTGACCCCACACACACACACACAGACACATTCGAACATACACTCACACTGAGATACGCCTACACGTATAGTGTTCTCGTGCTCGTGCTCGTTTGTGTAGTTGGCCAGAGCAAATATGCACGAGACAACGACAACAACAGCAGCAACAGCAACAATAACTACAAAGACAACAACAACAACAACAGCTAGTGGAGCTGGCGGGCGTCACAACAAAAAAGGTTGCTCTTCTCCTTCGCCAACTCCTATCGAAGGAGTCTGAAGCAGGCATCATCGACTACACAACGCTGGCCATCAATCACATTGCTCAGCTGATTAACGAGGCTCCGTTAAATGCTCTATTAAAAGCGCTTCGAGTTCATATGAATACTCTATCCTTTCTCGATGCCATAGAGTATGCGAGTTTCGTGTATGTCTCGTACTTATTTTTTTTTGAGGAAATGGAGAAGGGAGCGGCTACGTAATCAGCATTTGTGGCGCTCGAGGTCATCCGCAATGTCTTCGGGCGACATCATGTTGCATGCGGCACAGCAACGTTCTATAGCAGCAACAACATGAGGCGAAGCAGCAGCAGCAATAATAGCGAAAGCAAAAGCAAAGGCAACAACAAAAGTTCCGTGTGGCTGTGGCCCCGAATGACGACGACGATGACGACGACGACGACGCCGCTTCATCTTCCTGCCTTGTCCGTTGTGGCTGTGGCTGTGGTTGTCGCTGCTGCTGCTTGGCTTGGGGCAACATTTTGGGTTGGCTGGAATATTATAATTACAAGCGAAACAGGCCCCAGAGGTGCTCGAGCAGCAGCAGCAGCAGCATCGGCAGCAGCAGCGTCGACTGCGTTCGTTGTTGCCCATGACAACGATGGCAGCGATGCCAACACGACTGTGATACCCAAATGAAGCTCAAACCGAAGCTGGAGCTGGAGCTGGAGCTGGAGCTGAAGCTGAGGCAGCGACAGCAGGAGCTGGCTGAGGCCCCAAAGGTGGCAGCACCAACGACTGACGACGCTGTGACAGTTCCGTTTTTTCTCTCCCTCAGCCACATACCCTTATGCCGTCTGTCAACTAGCTGGCTGGCTGGCTGGCTGGGTACCGTGTGTATAGGATGTGGGGTGTGCGTGTGTAAGCCAGTTGCATGTGCGCTTGTCTAGCAGCTGCTGCTGCTACTGAAACTGGAGCTGTAAATGGAGCTGTTGCCGTTGCCGTTGCCGTTGCCGTTGCTGCTAGTTGAGCTCTGACTGATGGCCATGCAAACATGGCTCGGTTACTTGGCCAGCTGCCGCTTCTGGGCAAAACGACAGAGATGTTGCAACTGGCGTGCGGCAAGACTTCGACTCTGTTTTTTTTCTCGCTTTTCTGGTTCCTGCCACACAAATTAAGACTTAAAAGACATACAAATGACTTTACGGCTTCAGAGCGAGACAGCGAGAAGAAAAGAAATCAAAGAAAAAAGCCAGCATCGACTACAACAACAACAACAACAACTTCATTCAACTGATTTTCGTGTGAAAATTATTGAAATACATTTCCTAAAGCCACACAAAATGAGCCGAATAACGACTTTAGACGGTCTTCATATATACTATAATATACACATAGGAGTGTGTGTGAGAGAGACAGAGAGATATACATGCCATTTGCTATTGGAACTAAGCATTTTCGTCGTCGTCGTCGTCGTCGTCGTCAGCGTCGTTGTCTACCTCTAAGCGGACATTGGCGATTATCTTGTCCACGACTGTGAAATAAATGAGCGTCGTAGTCGTACTAAGGATTGCCTCGGGCCCATTGTTGGCGCATTGTTGCTTCAAAGAAAAACAAAATACCAAAGATAGGTTTCAATTTATCAGTGTGTGTGTGCCTTAGAGGTATGTGTGTGTATGTGTGTGTGTGTGTGTGTGTGTGCGATGTGGTCTCGTCTTCAAGGCAAACTGATTAAGAGCCAAAAAGTTCCCACATTTCATATTTATGTGTGTGTGTGTGTGTGTGTATTTAGCTGCATGTGGGTGTGTGCAGACTTGCGTGTGTGAATGTGTGAGTGTGTGAGTATGGGAATGCCCTAAAGTTCAATTGAGCCCTTCGAGCACTGGAAACTCTTCTGCGCGTGCGCATTCAGACAACATCTCTGCACGGCGGACCTCAGTTATTTGTAATACTCGTGGATGAGCACGAGAAGGTATAGAAATATTTATATATATAATACTTATGCATCATTTATTAATCCTAATTGGACATTCAACACTATTTGTCTCGTTAAGATTAATGCTATGAATAATGGTGCTATAAAAATTACATCAGATGGGAAGTGTCGAGTATGGTTTAATAATCTAAACAGTTGATTTTGCAATACAAAAAAAGAATTAGAATTAAATACAATTATAGAATATATATATAATTACAATTATTACAGCTCGTATTATTATAAATTGAATTAATTCTCGTTTTATGCATCATTTATTAATCCTAATTGGACATTCAACACTATTTGTCTCTTAAGATTAATGCTATGAATAATGGTGCTATAAAAATTACATCAGATAGGAAGTGTCGAGTAAGTGATGTAAAACGATTTAATAATTTAAACAGTTGATTTTGCAATACAAAAAAGAATTAGAATTAAATACAATTATAGAATATATTATTATTATTATAATAAATTGAATAAATTTGTCGTTTTCGGTTTATTGCCAAAGTTTCATTCGTACATTGACCTATCCAATAAGTCACAATCTTATTGCCGAACATTCCTTGTGAAGATTAACAAATCTATATTTAATAGTTACAGTAGATTGAATTGTGCGTAAGTGAACTTTATAGAAATATGAGTACATTATCAGCAATTGTTGATTGCGTTATCATCCAAGTGCAACTCACAAATATAAACGGTATTATCGGCTAATAACATTCAGTGTATTTTGAGCTGTTTACCAGTAAAGATCAGAATTTTTACTTAATTAAAATGTTAATTATTGAGACGACATACAATGCAGAAGAGAAACTATGGCGTGGAGACGAAATGCAGCTCTTTTACGATCCTGACATAACCATAGGAGAGGTTATTATGAAAGCTCTGAAGGAGAACCCAACAAGTATTTGTCAGGTATGATGCTAGTTATGCAAAACGGATGGATTCTTGTTCAAATGTACTCTATAGGTGTGGCATGAGAAAGATCAAGTTATTACCAACGAGGAGACTTTAAGAATATCCATAAGATTGGCCCAGTACTTCAGGGATGCAGGGCTCACGCATGAGCATATCGTTGGTATTTTGACCAGCACTAATATTCACGATACTCACGTTATGTTTGCGTGTTTATTCAATGCCACGCCCTTTCATGCGGTTAATCCCAGGCAGGCGCCGGATGTTATTGCTGCACTATTTGCGATAACGAAACCGAAGCTGATATTCTGCGATGGCAACGATTACGAGCTAATCAAGTCGATAACTCATGAATGGAATCCAACGATTTGCACGCTAATCAATCACATTGAAAATGTGCCAAAGATTGAAGATCACTTAAAGCCGACGACCACCGAAGACTCATATGTGTTAGTAAAGAGAACTATGTATAGTATCATATTGGAAATAACCCCCCGAAACATTACAGTCCCAGAAAACTGGTGCTTGGGGAAGATCAAACAATGGGCATACTCTGCACCTCCGGCACAACTGGATTGCCCAAGGCTGTGACCTTGACCAATGCGCAATTAGTGCTGATAGGAAAGTGAGTTCGACTTAACACTCTATATGCATATGGTTTTTTGAATCATTTTATTGCAGCACTGCTGGGACGAAGGAAATCATGTTCACAAAGGCAGCCATTGACTGGATAAGCGGTCTTAAGACCGTGCTAATTTCCACAGTCAGTGGAGCACCGCGCATCGTTTCCAATCAATCCTTTACTCCAGAGCGATTTATTGAAATCGTTAGGAAGCACAAGGTGACCGCTTGTCAAATGTCGCATGGCCAGTTTCAGGATGTCTTCAACAGTCCCTTGGCCACATCTGAGAGTCTCTCGAGTCTTCAGGTGGTTGCCTATGGCGGTGGCTGGGTCTCAGCGACTCTGGTGCGATCAGCTCAGCGAATGCTGGAAAACACTTTTTTTATTTGCATTTATGGATCCACCGAAACTGACGTTGTGTCAGTTGCTATGAATCCCACAGTCGACAATTTTGTTGGCCAGTTATTGCCGCATAAAAGCGTACGAGTTCTGAATGAACAGGGCAAATACTTGGGCCCAAATGAGATTGGGGAAATAATCATAAAGACAAATCAAAATTGGAATGGCTACTATGGCAATGCGGATCACTCGGACACAACTGTGGACGCCGATGGTTGGTTTCATGTCGGCGATTTGGGCTATTTTGACAGTGACAATAATCTCTTTGTGATCGACCGTAAGAAGGATTTACTGCGATACAACGGATTCCACTATTCACCCAATGATATCGAGAAGATCATTATGGAACTGCCGGAAGTTCAAGATGTGTGCGTAGTTGGCATTCAGGACAAATTGAACAACGATGCAGCTGGCGCTTTAGTTGTTAAACAGCCAAACTGTCTGTTGAGCGAACAACAGGTTATTCGTCATGTGGCAAGGCGAATTTCAGCGGAGCACAAGCAGCTGCATGCGGGTGTTAAGTTTGTGGACAGGTTGCCACACAATGTCAATTGCAAATTGCTGAGAGAACAGGCCAGAGAAATGTTTCCCCACATTCAAAGTCCTAAAGCTTCCCTTTAAATGCAAGTGAGCGATCGAATTAGGCAAAAATCAATTACGTTCTACACAAAATAATAAAATTCCTCAATATAGGATTTTAAAAAGTGTTGATATATTAATATAAGATTTATAATCCTAAAATATATGGAGTTTCGGAGATTATGTTAAATAAACCAAAAATTAAAATTAAAGTTTAAGTTTTAATTTCAATTTGAAAACTAGTTTATTTTTCCAGTGTCGTTAACTTTACGAAATCTAATTGAAAATTACTATTGTTTCAGGCTGCCAAATACTTGAAGTATCTTTTGTTTATATCTGCTGATTCTGATAAAATGCACATTTTTGATTCAGAATTAATGAAATATTATAAATACATATTTGTTGTTTTATTCCACAGTATTTTTTTCTGCTTGAGGTGACTTTATTGGAAGTTCGATTATATTCATTGTAATGATTATGGCATAAACGTATTTCTAAACATTACTATATATATTTTTGAAGATAAGCTAAGCCAAATTTGTAGTAGATTATAACTGATTATTCATAATTGGATTATGCGAATGTCATGCACAATAAAGGTTTTAAATTATCAGCGATTGTAGGTACTCAAAAAATCTAAAAATACACAATCTTAAAATTAGTTCAAAAATTAAGAATTTGTAGTTTTCCAAAATAATAATGAAATAAAACTTTGTAAGTCAAATGCTAGCAAAAGAAACGAGAACTTGCGTGAAAGCACTTCTCTTGTCAAAGTTTGAGCTTCAGATTTGGAGATGCAATTAAGCTTGACTTAAATTAATAGACTTGGGATGAAGCAACAGAAATCAAAGAGTTGCCAATTTTGATCAAGTTTTGTTATATTTCTTTTGGTTTTCCTCGCCGCCGGCGGCATTTCATGTGAAATATGTATTATAAAGAGGAACTGAGCAATGGGAAAATCCCTCTCGGCGATTTATTAGTAAAAAATGTTTCGTGTTTGGCGTCTGCGCGTCGCTCTGTTCGTTTTGTTGTGTTTACGTTGTAAGCTGTTGCTAAGAGTTGTTGTTGTTGTTGCTGTTGCTGTTGTCGATGTTGCTGCTGCTGCTGCTGTTGCGTTTTGCTGTTGGCAATGATAATTTAGATGCTGTTGTTGTGATAACAGTACACATACACGTACACACACCAGAGTGCGAGAGCCCTGTCCAAAAAAAGTGCACGAACAAGTTCGATGTTGTGCCCGCCACCTTTGTGGGAGTCTCTGTCTCCATCTCTCTCTCCGTCTCTGTCTCCATCTCTGTCTTTGTCTCCGTCTCCGTCTCTGTTTGGGTTCTTCCTGGCTCCTCATCGTCTTTGGCTGGCTTATGTGTATTTGCGGGCAATGTGAAAGTAGCCTTGATTTACGGCCCCACAAAGCATCACCGCAAATAAGTTCAAATTATACAAATTGTGCCATATATATAAACATTGAAGTCTCTGGCCCCCAGGCCAAGGGATAAGCTCGCTGCGGGCCATGACACATCTATTTGTCGTTAAGCTCTTGTCACAAATGACGGAAGGGTTGAAGGGGGGACGGCATGCAACTGTAGAGCCATTTAAATAAGCCAGTTTTGCACATCAAAGCATCATTTTAATTAACTGAAAGCCACAGCAGTTGAAAAAGAACACTATTAAACAAAATAAATTGAGAGGATGTGCGAACGGTATCCCAGATTATGAACCGATACTCGAATTAAAATAGAGTTACATAAATCTACATATATTTAATGGCATGTGCGCGTGTCCAGTTTAAAGTGCTGCAACTAATACAAGGGACGCTTCTTTGTCCATTGTTATTGTTTTATCATTTGAATTTCGGTTTAGTAGTGGCCAAAAGCGCGAGGTAATATTTTTCTAACACTCGTGTGAGCTTAAATTTATGCATGGTCGCTCTCTAATACCATTTAGAATAACAGAAATAATTTATTATTTTTAACACTTTACAATTTCAGTTTATTTTCGGTGTCGTTTTTATTATCGTTGTTGCTGCTGTGCTGCTGCTGTTGTTGCTGTTATTCTTGCTGTAGGTTTTAGTGTTATTTGGGATAACAACAAAAGCGAATTGTTTGCTTTTCATTTGGTCAAACGGCGGTTGCATTGCGGTTTCCATAGGGGGAGGGATACAGGAGGAGGGCCAACAGAGGCGTTCGAGTGCGTGTAGATTTCAACACTTACGCCAAAAATATAAATTTATAAATATTTTACAATATTGCACAAATTGTGCACCGCAATGCGAGCCAAATAATTGTGCAGAGACAACGTAAATTTTTATTACTGAAAAAATGAAACACTAAAATAACTAAAATATTCGCACGCTTAGCAGGCGCATCATATAATAAAACCATTTCATCAAAATTCCGGATGAACGCATTTTCTTCAAGTAGCGCTGCTCCTCATTGATATGGATATTGACGTCAAAGTAAAGTATATAGATGAGGTAGAAGGCAATGCCCAGAGGCAGCATAATAGTCAAGGCGTAAAGATCATCTGTGGAAGTAGTCTTTAGTATATTGAGTATACGCTAGGTGGCACCTACCAATCGATTTCAAAATGGTTGCAATCAATCGCAGTAATATTTTAAAGGGTTTGAGTAATAAACGGGAATGGGGATTCGTTTGCTCCGATACCTTCAGAATTTCCTGCTGAGCTTGTAATTTAGCAATCTTCAACATCTCCACCCTCTGATCTTGCGTAGCTACCTCAAAGTTTCGAGTCTGTGAACGCGAGTGAGAATTATTAACTTGCTAGAAAACTAGTTAAATAATAACTTACTGCAACCGTCTTCATTTTGGTCTGGCTTCCTCGAGCGGATTCATAGCAGCTTTCTTCAGTTGAACGCAACTTATTTTCCGATTGTATTTTCTTTGCTCTCTTCTGTTTCTTCTTAACATCTTGAACTGGCGGCTCACTGACCATTTCATTATCATTTCGCTGTAATGTTTGCTGCTCATTTGGTTGAACATTTGTTGCCAAGACCTTTAATTTGGTGAATGTTTTGCAGGCCCTGACACTATTGCCCACAAGTTTTGTGTCATTTTCCCAAGTTAGCTCAGTTCTTTGACCTGTATTCACATAATCTCTTAATGGAACATTATTGGGACTTTCAGCTTGTGGTTCGATGTCATTCTCTGCCAATTGCTGTGACAACGAATACAGCTCTTTACTGTCGGCGATTGCACATCGCTCCTCCAGTTTTGGTAATTCTAGATTTGCCTTCAGATGGCGATCGACAGATCTCTCGTTTCCATCACAGTGGGTTATCATCTGGCCATCAGCTGAGAACTTTACAGAGCTGACGCAAGTGGCTGACCAGCTGCAAGTATATTTAGCAGAATAATGGAAATTATAATGAGTCAACTTACCTTTCTGCTGGAAATGCCTTATTTCTGTACAACTCGACTAATTCCACTTGATCATTATGCCCAAAGATGCGCTTACTGTTATTGGGGTTGACTTGAATATATTCTTAGTTCGTATAAATTGTACTTACTGCATTTGTTTGTGCATGTTGCTGGAATAAAATGTTTTTAGTATAAAGAGTAATATTGTGTAAAAATCGTTTAAAAGTGCTGCGTTTGCAGATGCTTGTAAATAATGAAAAAAAATGTATTTTTAAAATCTCTTAATACTCGGATCAGTTGAGCCTACTTAGAATGTGGAGTTGAAGTGAGTTTTCATTTCTATCAATTTATTAAGAACTAAATATGAATACAAATAAATTTGTATTGCTGCTTATAACATAAATAATGAAAAACTATATTTTTAATTATCGAAATGTTCGGAAATGAAGTGAGTTTTTATATATATATCAATTTATGAGGAACTGAATGGGAATACAAATAATTAAGTTATGCATGCTCGGAAATTCTAAAGTGCTTTTGATTTTCTTTAGTGCAGCATAATAACACTTGGTATTATTAATAATAACGACTATACACTTTAAGTATACACTTTAGTGCCATGGGGCACAGTTGCAAAATAACACAGCGGAGATTGAAATGTTGCCTTGTGTTGCTGTTGCCCAGTGATGTTAGTTGGTTTGTTGTTGCCTACCTTCGGGGTGCGCAGGCGCAAAACCGGAGGCCATTTGCAATACCCTCTAACAGGTCGGCACACACACACACACACACACACGCACACACACACAGCTGCAGAGGGAGAGAAGGAGTCCCTTCGTACCTTTTGCGATCAAGCCTCCTCCGCCGCATTGTCCTTGCCGTCCCTTGGCGTGTCCTCTGTCTCGCTCATCAAAGCGGTAAAGTCCTGGGGCAACATTAGCAAACCGAAGCGTACGGCGGACGGCGTCGCTGCCGCGTTCCTCCCTCCGGCAGCCGAGTTTTTCACGCAGCGACGCTTTTTCGCCGTTGCCATCGTTGCCAACGTTGCCAGCATCCGCAGCTCCTTCAAGCCTTGCAAAGGACGCCGGTAAAGGGCAGGGCGAGTGGCGAGGGCGAGTGGCGAGGGAGATGGCTTTTGGCTATCAGCTGTACATAAGCCTTTGTATATAGCCAGTGCCAATGTCTCTATATATAAATATATATCGGTGTGTGTGTGTGCGACTATTCTGTACATACATAGCCAACGGCCATTTCGTGCGGCGCAACTAAATGCACTTGTTGTTGTTGCTGCTGCTGCTGCTGCTGCTGGTATTGTTGCTGTTGCTTCCTTTTTTGTTGGTGATGCTGCTGCTGCTGCTGCTTAGCCGTTGCTTTGCCAGTGCCAGCGGCTATTTGAGGCTGAAATGTGCCTGCCGCAGGCCACAGCAGTCGCATCAGCAGCAACAGCAACATCGGCAACAGCAACTGCAGCTGACTGACTTCTACTTTGACTTTGAGTCGTTGTCTTCTTTACTTCCACTTTAATTGACTTTAAAGTTATTGCGACAATGCAAATATATAAACGTGTCCTCGACTATAACGCATCTGTATCTGGGTATCGGGATTTGCGCTCAATCAAAGTGTGGCAATTATTTAGCTGTGGCGCAAACAATTTGATTTTGTTGTGCAACTGACAGTTGCATAATTTCTGCATGAATGCCACTTTCGAATCCAATGCACACACAAAATTCGTTTGTTGTTATCTCCGCGTGTGTGCCAGCGTGCCTGTTAATTAAATTGTGTCTAAATCGGCGTCTGACATTTGCGATGCGATGCGTTGCGTTGCGTCTGCTCTGCGATTGCTCAATGAAGCGCATAATTGCATAGAAAACATACAAAAAATATAATTATTTTGGGTGCAGCTATCAAAACAGTGCTGCGAGTTAAAACAGCTTCTTTAATCTGTCACAGGATGAGGATAAACTCAAATGCATTTAGCTAAAATTTATGTTAATTATTCATATTTATTTAAATTTATCAGTGATCTGAGGACAAACTCAAAACAATGCAGTTGAAATTTTTTTGCATTATTTATATTTATCTTATTCTGCGATTTCAATTTATAAACTCAAATCAATGCAGCTAAAATTGATGTAATTATTTATATTTCTCTCATTTTATGACTTATATTTTCTAAATTATTATTTTATATTGCCACAGAGTATTTGTTAGTCGATCAATTGTGCGAGCGAAGAAACTTATGCCGCAGCATCTTGGCAAAGAATGGTGCAAGGAAACGCTGGCATAGCTTCCGTTATGCGGGTTTGCTGTAGTTTCGCAGCTGGGCGGGGCAGGAAAACTACTTGAATGCGACGTTCGGCTGAACAAAAGCCGCGGCGTGGCAACGGGAAATTAAACGTTGTGGCTGCCGTCGGAGACGCAGTTATGAGTTGAGGATTGTTGGTGGCAATGTGGCGTATGTGTGATATTATTGGCACAGAGCAACGCGACAATGCGACAATGCGACAATATTGTTGCTGGTGTCGCTGCTGTATTGTTGTCTGCTTTTCATTCGGCATCGTAATTATGAGCAGCCACCACCACCGATAACAGCAGAGAGTGCACTGCAAAGTGCTGCAACGGCAACTGCCACAAATGCTGGCAATTTTAAGTGCACAATTGTCGGTGGCAACAAATAACAAGCGAATAACAATTGCCAGCCAGTTGGTCATTAAGAGTCCACTTTATGGCCATTTCCCTGAGTTGGTATTAAGTGCAGTGCGAGTTATCTTCAAGCCACTAAATTGTTGGCTGATAAACTCATTCGGCTGGCAACCAAAAAGTTGGCCAACAATCGAGGACTAGAAACGTTTATGCACGAGAGAGACTATGCCCGAAAGAATATTTTAATTAAATGTCGCCGCAAACGATGCGGTAATTTGAGTCTAAAACTACAGACACACTCGTTGAAGTAGCTCCAGCAGCAGCAGCAGCAGCAATTACAATTGCAACAAAAACATTAAAATCAGCAACAGCATCGCAGCATCAACATCAGCAGCAGCAGCAGCAGCAGCAGGTAAGCATTATTTTAGCATTCAATATGAAAATGATTTTGGCTGCCGGCTAGCGGCTCAATTTATCACAAAATGAAGCATGCCCCATCTGCCCCTTCAGCCGCTCGGCCGCACTGTTGCCCAAGTGGCAGGTTGCACATGTCAAGCGTTCGAATTGCACTTAATACCATTTTATGGTTGCCATTGCAATTGCATTTCATGTGTCAGCAACGTTTTTAGGCGCCTTCGAGCTGTATTCACGGCACTCTCTGCTGTTTTGATGGCTAATTTATTGTCCATAAGGAACGTTGCTGTTTTGCTGGTTTCACTGTAAGCCATATTTAATTTAAGCAGCATTTCTATGTAAATAGCAAAGAATGAAATCCTTTTTTGATGGAGCAATAGAAGAACAAGAATTCCAAAAGCTATACAATCCGTAGTACTCGCCGTACTTGCCGCTCCGGGTCATGTGGAGAAGGCCACAAAAACCGCAGCCACAGTCAGCAAAGCAGCATGGGACGGTCCCAAGGTGGGGCAAGTGAAACGTGAGGCGGTTTTGTTGTCTCGCAGCGCTAGGCGTTTATGTGGCAGACATCACTGTAACCCACACGGCAAGTTCAAAAATTCATCATTGTTGGCGTTGCTGCATTGTTGCCTTGCTGTCGTCCCCGTCCCCGTCTCCGTCCCCTTATACTCTGTCGCCCCTTTTGGCCCTGCTCACCCTGTTCTTCACCCTGCAACAAGCCGCAAACGAAACTGACTGATGGCCTGCAGCTACTTTTGGGATGAAATATTATAATTACAAGCGAATAGCCTCCGGCCAAGGAGGAGCAGGAGAGACAGGCAGGCAAGCAACAACAGCAACAGCAACAGCAACAGCAGGAGAGCCAAATCAGACCCAACCCAACAACAGTGCGCTCGAGCTGCAGCCAGTTGAGTATGGCCTGCGGCTGGCTCGGTCGCAACATGTTCGTGCGCACACCGACAACAGCAACAGCAACGACAACGATGATGATGAGCGAGAGGAAGAGCAAGAGTGACGACTTCGTTTTGTTTATGTGTGCGCTCTGTTCAGCTGAGCTGCCGGCATTCGTGATAATTTAGATGCGTCTGCAGTGATAAGCCTTGAAACTGGTTTGATGTTTGCAGCAGCATGTTTGATGCCAACGACAGTTCGACAGAGATGGCCAACCAATAGGTGCGAGCGGGCGAGCGACAGTGGGAGAGAGTGGCGTCGAGTTGAGTCGAGTGGAGTGGAGCAAATGTTGTGAGTGGGTTGTTTGGCACAAAGACAAATGCCGTTATTAATTGCAACTTAATTGCTTCTAGCTATTTATTAAGTTTTTGTTTAATTTATAAAGCGGACATCTGTGTATGGACATACGTATTAATTGTACATGTGTGTTTGTGTTTGTTTTTGTGTTTGACTCATTTTCATTTCAATTTGCTGCACGTCAAGCACAAAAGAACTCAAACACACATACATCCGTCAGTGTGTGTGTGTGTGAGTGTGTGTGTGTGTGCGCTTTCCTCATTTTACATAGCTGTCAGTTTTATTGAAAATTAGCCTCCAGTTAATTTTGTATACCATTAAATTTATACATGTTTGAGTCTGCCCCTCTCGCTCTCCCCTCCTTCAACCAGTGCTCTGATTATGTATGTGTGTGTGTGTGTCGGATGCCTGGCGATCCCAAAAGTAATGCATGCAGATTATAACTTAAATATGAAATGTCACGCATTGACAGGCAGTTTTGAAAAGTGAGCAACAACAACAACACGAGTCGCAGCAGCAGCAACACTACAAAATACACCAACAAGTTTTGCACCTTGAGGGCAAATGCGCCGCTGCCACTCCGTTTATGAGGCAGAGGCAAAGCCACAGTCCGAAACTGAGTCGAAGTCGGAGTCGCATTCGAAACCACAGCAACAACACCAACACCATCAGCATCGCCACCACCACCAGCATCACCGCATCACCGCATCAGAGCAGCCAACCACAAAAGGCGGCCACAAACAGAAAACAGGAATTTATGCGGCCTTTGCATACCTAGCAGCGAGTTAACGCAAAGGGGTTTGCATCATTTTTCTTAATCCTCGAACAAAAGTGTTGTATTATCCTAGCTCAGAGCAACGCAAACAGACAAACAAGTCAGTTGGAAAATCTTGGCTGTAAAGATATAGTATGCATACAAAAGTACTTGTTTATTTATCTAGCAAACCCTTTACAAATGATTCCAACTCATCCAGAAGTTTGATATACTGCAGGGTATTGATTTGTCGAGCATACGCAGCATTGTCTTGGCCGCAATACTCGTTGCTTCGAGGCGAAAGTGTGCGCTCTGGGATGTGGTTATGTAGGCAAATATGATAAGGGTCATGTGATTATGACCAGCGTGCTGAGGTGTGCAGCAGTTGGGCAGTTCAACTAAAGTACATAAAGTATTTAATCTCCAAAGTTCGCTCTGGACTCCAACGTTGGACAAGCTAAGCAGGCCCTAACAAATTTGTCAAACTGTTTATGTGCTTTAAACGTAGATTTAATTGGATAAGTTTTGTGATAGGAATAAAAGGCGCATGTTAAAGGTGGAAAAATTAGCCACATCATACAGAAATATTCTGCAGAACTAAGTAATAATTTATGATGAATTTAAATGGATCCATCCAAAGATTTTTTTCTGGACATGGGATTGTGAATTTATTGTTTTCTTTTCATTTATACTATGAACTTGTAGTCTACACTTAACATCCAAGCAAATAATTCTCAATATTTATAAATAAACATATTTCTTCTCTTCTGTGCATAATTAATATTATATAAATTGTATTCTTTTAATTAATGCCATTTTCAATAAATATTTTATCATAAGTGTTAAATTGATAATAAAGAAACTATATTAATATATAATTTCTTTTCATTGGAACTTAACATCCAAGCAAACAATTCTCAATATTTATAAATAAACATATTTCTTCTCTTCTGTGCATAATTGATATTATATAAATTGTATTCTTTTAAATAATGCCATTGTCAATAAATATTTGCTCTTATTTTAAATTTTATGTCTTTATTTTCGGTTTATTCACTACTATCTGATGAGTTTTTCTTTAATACAAATATTTTTTATTCAGTTGTAATATTTCAATTTACTTTCAATTATTTGCAAACTGAAATATTTTTAAGCTAGCATGTTTGGAAACATTCTATTTGATAACGTTTTCAAAATAGTGTAAAATCTAAATTTAGTTAATTGATTACACCTGCTATTAAAGACGTATCATAGATAAATATATAACATATGCTGAACCATTTTGTTAACCGAAGTTTCTACATAAATGAGAGCGTATTAATTTTCATATTGCGGCAACGAGAAACTTTTCTGCCTCGAAGACATTGTCTTCGGCTGTGTTGGCCAAATGCGTGTGTTACATGTTTGCCTCCCACGCTTGCAGTTTTGGCCCATTTCTCAGCGCACTTAACGCTTTAGTTAGTTGGCTACTGTTTAATTGTAGTACATTCGAAACGTTTTTCACACGCACACACTTTTTCGCGCTGTTTGTTTTTGTTTTTTTGCGGTTTTTTGCTCCGCTCGTTGAAAGGTGCCTAAAATGCATTTGCACCATTTTTCATCGTGCGAATTTTTGCTCTACATTTGCAACTGCGAGGCGAGTAGCAATGTGTGTGTGAGAGTGTGTGTGTGTGAGTGTGTGCAGCACATGTCTGTAAATTGCTTTACTAACTGACTGAATGACTGACTGACTGTGACTACTGACTGAATCGACAGTTTCGACTGTTGCTGCTGCTGCTGTTGTGGTTGTTGTTGTCGCTGTTGCCGTTGCTGTTGCTGTTGGCGGCTCTTGGCTGATGTTTGGTTTGTGTCTGCCAAAGTGTCGAGTGTGTGTGCCTGTGTGTGTGTGTGTGTGTGTATACGTAACTGCATTAATGTGAGCTTATGCTTCGTCGAGTAAGCCTCAGTCTACAATAGTGTTGACTGCTGTAGCTGCAGTTGTTGAAGTTGCTGCGGCTGCTCTTGTTGTGGTTGTTGTTGTTGTTGTTGGCACAACATTACAGACAACTCCATATGGCCATATCATATATGTATGTGTCTATAGCCGCTGCAGTCGCTGCCGATGCCGCTCGCCAGTTGCCGTTTAACGCTACAATTAAACAAACAGCCGCGTGCAACATAAACACTTACACATTCACACACAGACACACTCGACCGCACACAGGTAAAATTGATGCGGGCAACTTTTTCAGCATATGGACGGGCGGAAGCAAAGACAGACGGACGGACGGACGGACGGACAGACAGGATGTGTATGACGAGCAGGGCGGTTAGCTGTGGCATCCTGGGCGGCCTATTAAGTGATTTTAACACTTTGCGCATGAAAATTGCAAAAAGGCAACGCCGTTGATAATTATCCTTTAATTGTTTAATGAGCAGCACTTGAGCAGCGACTACAGAAGCTGCAGGATACGTAAGCTTAATTGATGTCAATTTAATTACACCAACACACACACACACACACACGAAGTAGTGCTTATGCAGGCATATATGTGTGGAATGCGGATTAATGGGAACTTAACACAGCTCTCTTGAAGGACACTTTCCAGTCTGCCAAATAATGAACATTTCTTGCAAGATTAAATGCCTTTTTTTAAAAATATGCAGCTTTGTGGATAATGTCTTAAAGAGCGCATTCTTCGTAGCATGAAAACAAAAGTAAGGGTCATGCAATGCTACTCTTTTTAAAAGATATTTACACCTTAAATTACACATGCAATTATTTTTTATATTTTACATACAATCTATTTTATCGATAACACGTAAATTTTCAAAGAAATATTTGCAGGGGAATTTTCATTTGTGGGATGATAAATTAAATTATCTTTCTAATTATATATTATTATAATTATATAATTATACATTTGAACAAACAGACTGATTCTATAATCATAAATTAAATTAAATTTACTTAAAATTACATTTATTTACCCTAACATGTTTGTTGCATTTGAAATAGTAAATTTGGTTGTGACCATCAGTTCGTTTTCCTTTGAATAAATTAAAAGTTCAAATTGATACATTCCCAAGTTTGTTGTTTATGGTCTCTTCGAGTTGGGCGAAGTCCGAGCTGTTATTTTATTTGCTTTCGCTTGTATCATTTACTAAACTCTGACAACTGGCCATGTCTATGTCTCTATTAGCCAGCTTTGTAAGTAATTTGGCTGTTTGACTGATTAATGTTCAGCTGCAAACGAGTCGAGTGGAGAACACTGGTAACTGGTAACTGGTAACTGGGGGCTTTGCCAGTTAGAGCTTGGCTTCTAACTTGGCTCGCTTGTCAGTGGCAGCGTCTTTTACCCTTTTCTCCGCGGTCATGGCCCAGAGGCATTTGTGTTCGTTCTTGTTGCTGTTGCTGTTGTGAGGTTGTTATTGTTGCTGTGTGAGTCGAACTATGATCTAATCTTGTTACTGCCGCTGCCAGTGATAAACGAAGCAACCAATTCAATTATTATTTCTATAACACCGTGCTATCCATCCATCCATCCATCCATCTATCGACTATATTTTATGCCATGCTTCTAAGCGGGGACAGAGACAAAGTATTTTCTGTTTGCTATTTGCCATCGCTTGTATATAGCACGAGTGTATATACAATACTTATTTTTATATACACATTTATACAGCATATAAAATAGTGAATGTAATTTTATTCACATGTATCGCCGCAGGCCAATCCGTTTTGCCCCCTGGCCACAAATTGCACAGCGGCAGCAACCCCGGAACGAGAAGGCGCACCTCGATGCCAGATCCCAGGCCAAAACCAGCTGGGAATGTCTGAATACACATACAACTGTAAGCGAGTGTGTGTGTGTGTGTGTATGGGTGTGTTACTTGGAGTATGGTATATTATATGGCAAGGCAGAGAGCGGGCAGAGAGTTGAAATCCATCATTGGCGCATGGCCAGCGGCAACATTTGGGTTGAAATATTATAATTACAAGCGAACGCCTCAGGGACCAGGAGAGGTGAACTGCTGCCGAGTCTGAGGCAGAGGCAGAGGCAGAGGCTGAGGCTGAGCGGCATCATTGCGAGCGTTGCCATCGCGTGTCTGTCTCCCCTGGCTGTCCGTCCGTCCGTCCATCAGTCTCCCTTTGCTGCTGTCTATCTGTATCTCTATCTAACTGAGCTCAAACATACCATAGCTGCGGATATGGATACTTAGTTGCCTTAGCTGTAGCTGAAGCTGTGGCTGATGCTGATGCTGCTGCTGCCTCTGCATCTGTTGTGTCCTCCTTGTTGTCGGTTGTTGTTCGGCTGTTGAATTGTTCGACTGCTGCTTGGTTGTGTTTACGTTGCGGCCGACAATGCGAATCAGCAGCTTGTTGTTGCCGCCGGCACATTGCACGTTGCAGCAAGTTCGCTCGCAACATGTTGCGTACAACACAAATAACCAAAACAATTCCGCTTTAGCCGCACACTTTAAACCGCCATTGTCCTTGCGCATTGCCTCTTGTCTCTGTGTGCGTACGTGTGAGTGTTTCTCTGCGTCTCTGTGTGTGGGTGTGTGTGTGTGAACTTAGCAGTTGTTGGTTGTGTTTGTGTTTTGTTTGCTCCGTTGACAACATCAAGCGAGAAGCAGGTGAACAACATAGAATGCAATTTTTTTGCGTTTGTTTTTCCCTTCTGTTATAAACGCATTTCAGTTAGCTTAGATACCCAGCTTACTAAAAAAATGATTCATTACCAGTCTTCTAGCATTTAACAATTGATGCTCTCGATCAATGTAAATGTATAACAAGGTAAATAATAATTTTGTATTAAAACTCTGATTCTTATTTTAATGTTAATTGTAGGAAAAAGATATTAATCAAATAATTGAAAGGCATTCACAAATTACTCAACATACATCGATATTGTAATTAAAAATATTCAATGGTTAGACTATTTATGAACATTTTATTAAATATCATTGTATATGATTTTTGTTTTTAAATGGTTTTAATTGGTTTTAAATGAAATGTTATTATTTACTTTATATTAAATTTAACTTCACTATATTATACATTTTTAAAATATCTCACATATCTCATATATTATAAAACTAAACTCATATAATTATTAAGTTTAATCCAAAAGTGTTTTATTCTAGTTCCGATTTAGTTCGCAGCAGATGGAGGTATCCTTTGGTCGTGCTTAGTCAGCTGTTTGTTTTGCTAACTTGTTGCATTGGTGGTGCGTGTGTGGGCGTGGCAAAAAAAACAAAAACAATTATCGCCCAGCACAGTGGTTGTTCTCGTTGTGCTGGGTATCATTGACATTGTTGTTTGGACAAGTGTAAGAGTCGTTGGCCTGTGCAAAAAAGTGCTGCCATCCATACAAAATTAGGCAATAGCAACGGCAACAGTAACAGCAACGACAACGACAATGTTAACAATAACTTGCAGCACACATGTTGCACGTCGGCGGCAGCAGCTGCTGCAGCTCTCAAAGCATTCTCCGAAATTACAGTGCACACACATAAAACATAATTTAAAAATAACACAAAGCAACAAAAAAAAAAAGACAGAGGAAGCAAAAACTTGCCATCCTTCAACATGCGGGAACTGAGCCTATAATTATGTACGACTCTGCCACAATCACAGTTCATAATTGTCCCCAAAATGTTGGTTGCAACAGCAGCAACAGCAACAGCAGCAGCAGCAACATCATCAGGAGCGGCGACACCGACAGCTGCTATAGGTGACAAGTCCTCACTCGGACTTGAAGTCGTCGCCGTTGTTGTCGTCGTACCCTCATTATATGCAAAAATGCCAAATGCGGCCTGCAGCTACTTAAGTTTAACTTATTTTTAACTTCCACATATAAATTTTTGGCTGCCTTGGGGCATTCTTAGTTGCATGTTCGACGCAATCCTTTTCCGTTCAGCATTCAGCGTGCAGTGCAGTGCAGTGTGTGTGCAGCAGCAGCATTCTGCAGCAGCAAATAAAGAAACTGGTCTCATTCATAACTGGCGGCGATTTTTGCATTTTGCATTATATTTCCCCCAGTTCTCAGTTCTCAGTTCCCAGTTCTCATTCACATTCTATGTCTCAGTCTGCGTCTCAGTTTCTCTCTCTCTCATTCGTTCTTCTTCTCTGCCTCACTAGAATATCAACTGTCAGTTTTCAAGCGTAAATTGCCAGCGGGCTAGTTTGTAAATCATTAAAAATTATGCACACACATTCTGTATGAATACACACACTCATATGCACACTCACATGCTGCTGAATCGAACAAACAATTTTACGAGAAGTTTTAGTCACCAATGACAATGAAAACTGGTTAGGAATTATGCAGCTTAATGGCAAATGTCACGCATGGACAGAAAATGATGAGCAGACTCGTATTGCGAAATGGTTTCTGTTTCGCTTACCATTTCCATTCTTGTTACCACTCTGTGGGCATCGCCTTGAATTCAACCTCAATTGGTTGAGCTCAGCTTGTGTAATTGTCATCGTTTAATGACTGTCGAGACTCGTTAAAAGTCATCTCCGTTTCCACATTTTGTTCTTAAGAAATATGATCGAATTGTTCTGATCAACGTAAAGTGATTATCAATCTAAATAGAGGCTGTTTGCGCTTAGATATTATTCATTGAATTTCTTCTCAATCGATCAACTTCTAGTTTAGTTTCGTAATAAAACAATTAATATCTTCACCCTTGCAAAGGTTAGCAATTGAAATTATTGGTTATAAATGTAGCGTTCATTGAGGGTCTTGGGTCTAGACACTTACATGAATGTAGATGACTTTTAAGAATTACAAATCTCTCATACGAATTTATTAGTAATATGAACTTTAATGAATTGTTACTATTACGAAGCCAAGGGGAAAATGTTACACTTGCAAACTGCAAACACTGCAAATAAATCTGAAAAAAAAAACAATATTCATTTTAAAATGTAGTTTTCATTTAAAACTCTTTGTAATACTGTTTAGAACACATTATTTTATTTTATTTGTTCATTACTATTCCTTCCACTACAAGCTTTTTAATTTTGACACTATATATCATATATAAAATTTGGTATGTTTAATTTCAATTGTTAATTACAGTAATAACATTCGTTTTTAAAACAACTTTTTCGAATAAAATTTTTTTAATAAATGCAACTATCAAAGCTGGCAGGCTTGGGAAGATCAAGTATACGCCATCTGGTATAATATTCCTAACCTTGTTAATATAATCCAGTAAATAACAGGTTTGAGTACTGAAATAAATTATTTTTATCACACTGGTTTGTTTTTATGTTTCGTTTTATTTTAAATAGCAGCTTTTGGAAACTATAAAGAAAATTGTTTGTGCTAAGAAAAAATAATGATGAGACATTAAATATTATATTTAAAATATATTATATATAGTTTGGAAAAAACTGTTGAAACATAATGTGATATATGAGTACTATTGTCTTTCGCTGGTTTCGTTTATTTTTCATTTTGGTTTTTTTTTTTCTTTGGTTTTATTTGTATTTGTTGTTGCATTCAGTCGTGCGTTAAAAATTAAACGCGAATTTTTCAGGCCGTGTTGGCAGCGCAAAAATGGCATCATTAAGTAAAAGGCCTAAAGGCAGGCATTGTAAATTTTATGAGCCTTTTTTGTGTCGTTAATAATACAGAAAAAATACATACAAAAATGTACAAACACACAGCAGTGCTCAGAGCATATGGGTAAGTGTGTGTATATTTATGCTATATATACATAAATAATAATAATAATAATGATGCGTAAAAAAGTGCGGAAATTCGCAGTAACATATGTGTGGGCTTTCAGGCGAAAGAGGCTGCAACCATTTTCTGTTTGTTATTATATATTGATTAACACGCAAATGCACAAACGGGGGAAAAAACTACTTGAATAAATATGCATTTGTGGGCAGTGTGTGGGCGGGGCAAGCAGCATGTGGCATGTAGAGACTTTAAAGTACACATCAACAATTATTACTATGAGAAAGCAATACATCTGGCTGTCGACGCTGATTTTGTGGACTTGCGAACACACAGATGCACACACAGACACGCCCACAACTGCCCAGTTTTTGGTGCTCCGCTGCTTGCCCCGCCGAGCGGCCCCGTCCTGCCCGCCCGCCTGTCCGCCTGCCCGCCTACCTGCCTGCAGCGTTCCAAACAATAAAGCATAAAGCGCGCCGCGCACATTTTGTCGAATTATTTTGTTGCCAGTTGCTGGCGGCAAACTGCAGCAAATTGGCTTGAAATATTGGTATTGCCATATGTATGAGCCCCCCCCCCCTGTTTCCCCTGCCACAGTGCCTCTCTCCTTTCTCCAGCTCACTCACTCGCTCGCTGTGTGTGCGTGAGCTTGTGATTAAAAAAATATTTAAAATGGCAAAACCCAAAGCGACGTCATCGCAGCACAAAAAATGAAAGCCCGCTGCTCGCCACATACATACATACATACATACATACAGATGTGTGTAAAGCTGCGCCCGAAACCCAAAACCATATCCGAAAGAAGTAATAAATGCGAGCGCAGTGAGCTGATCAGCCGACGGTTACCCTGTTAACCTCGCCGGTTACCCTGTTAAGCTGCCGCCGAGAAAGTGAATGCACTTTTACTTTGGCTACAGGGTATCCACAATAAATGGACCACTGTGCTGCCCGCCTATGTCCTGCTTTGACTCCGCCACTCGTTCTGGGCCACATTGAGTGAAATGAGCGATAAAATTGCAACAATTTCCACTGGCACATCGTCGTCGTCGTCGTCGTCGTCGACGTCGTCGTCATCAGCATCGTTGGCGCTAGTCGCTCTGATAAAATATGAAAAATTGAAATGTCACTGGGCAGCGAACAATCATTGGAATCGTCGTGCACATATATGTACATACGAGTATGCATATGTGTGGCACATGCCGCAGCTAGTAGTTGCTGGTAAATGGCAACTTGCAACTGGCAACTGGCAACTGGCAACTGGCAACAATGGCCACTTGTATGCAAATAGCGCAATAATATGAAGTATGTACAAAATTAATTTCGCCCGCGGCCCAATTGCAGCTCGGTAACAATTGCCAATGAAAAATGATGTGACATAAATGCGTGTCGGCTGCTGCAAGGGTTGGAGCACAAGGGAGGTAGGGCAAAGGGGCGAAGGGTTTGAGGCGGAACAGCGTCAAACAGTGACAAGGGGGCGTATGGAGCTTGGATTGAAAAGGATTGTTTTTGAGGTGCTCTCGGGGGGAGCAAAAAGTTGGCACTCATTTTAATTACAGCTGCCTAACTGCAGGCTTTGCTCTACTCCACCTTCTCTCTGTGTCTCCCTCTCTCTCCCTCTCTGCCGCTCTCGCTCTCGCTCTCGCTCACATGCTGTTTTTGAAACAAGCCTGGCGGCGTATTTATCACAAGTTTTTCTTTGCATCGCCTGGAGGCAACTACGAAATATTTCAGCTGCCCGACGACTACAGCAGCGTCGTCGCCGTCGTCGTCGTCGTCGTCGTCATCGTCTGGAACTGGAACTGGTTCGCCTGGGGCATTGTTGCCAGCGACGTTTCTGCTGCTTCTTTTGCCAACGCGTCAAAGTCTCTGCGACGCCGTTGCCGTTGCCGTTGCTGTTGCTGCCGGTTGCCGTTTGCCTATTCGCACAAAGTTTCATTTCGTTTGAGCCTCCCGGCGGCAACAGCAGCGTTCTATGCTTTGTCATTAACACAAACACACACACACACACACACATACACACGCACATACATCCGTAGGGGAGCCAGAGAGAGTGGGAGAGAGATGGCGCGCTTGCAATGGGCAAAAATACAAACGGAACTGAAGCTCAAGTCTGCAGCTGACTTTGGCACTTACAACACACACACACACACACACACACACACACAAACACTCAAGTATACACCCCAATACACACACACACTTAGGCGCTGTGAAAAGCTCATTAGTAAAATGTATGTACATATGTGTGTTTGCCAATGCATTGATTACCCATCAGAACTGTCGCCATTTCACACGCAACACGACAGTCCAGTTACAAAGTTAATTGCAGCAGCTTAGTGTGGCAAACAACAACAGCTATCGTCGTCGCCGTCGCCGTCGCCATCGCCGTTGCAACCTCCGCAGCAGCGGCAACAGTAACAGCAACAGCACTTAAACCGGAAATAGACTATTAAACGTTCACACGCAAACACACACAGACACAGTGACAGCCTCTCACACATGCATAGACACTCACACTCACACTCACACTCACACTCGCAATGGCAAGGTGGCAGTCATATGGTGGGAAAGTCAGCAGCAACTAAACAATCGTTGTTGTAGCCACTTGCGCTCTCTCCTGCTGCTCTCTCCAAGGTCGCCATTTGCTGAAGACGTCAAACATCCAACATCGAACGTCGAACCTCGCGCACCACACACGCAACTCGCAACCGCAACACGCAACAACTCTAAGCGAACTTGTTTGGCTATCAAACATTCTAATAAGCCTATTTGTTTACATTTGCAAGTGCATGGGTTTAACACCTTATAACTCATAATTAATCAGCAAACTTCTGCAATTAATCAATGAAATATATGCAGTATTAAATATTCATACTTTTGTGAACTTCTTATGCGTATCTACGTTGTTATTCACTACCAAATGCTGTTGGCCCTGTGGCTGCTGTTCGAGCGAGATCCTTTGCAGCTCGGCACATCGCACAGAATGAAGCCTGCAGCGTTGCGCACGTTTCGGCATGTTGCCAACAAGTTTGAGCATGAGTAAAAACCAGTTGGATGGCGTTCAGAGTTTCAGTTCACAGCGAACAATCGGCGCGAATGCAAGTCAGGTAAAACAATTGAGAGGCGCTTGAGATTAGTAGGCAACAAACGGCGGGCGCGACAACAACCGGAAACGGAAGTAAACATTTTAAGTGATATGCGGTGTGTTCGTGTTTGAGGCGCCATTTGCAAATTAACTAGCAATGCGTTCGTCTTAAAAGCCACAAGATACTCTAGAATCACAGCGGAAACGGAAGTTTAATGCCAAGCTAAAATCCATCAAAATCAAAGGCTGCAAATAAACAAATCAAAGCGTTACAAATTTGTTATCTACGCGCGCTGTTTGACATAAAGTAGTTAAAGTGCATTTCCTAAATATACCGACTTTTTTGTGAGTTCCATTTGCATTGTATGTGTGTGTGTCTGTGTGTGTGCTTCTTTTATTTACAATTGTTGTTATTCCATCCATTCCATTTATCTGCCTCACACAAACTTCTATCCAAATGTTTGTGTATGTCCTTAAGACGCAACAGTTTATTTTGATTTGGAATATGTGTTATGCTAAGTCACTAGCGAATTTGCTTACATTATTTACATAAATTACAATTCTTTTCATTCAAACTTTTAGAAAGTCGTTAAGCTGTCCAAAATTTCTCTGGTTAAAATCATTTGAAATTATTATGCGGGCGCCTTGAAGTTATTTAGTAATGATCATGACAAGAAATAAACGAGAGAAAACACAACATTGAAAGAGTTATAGTTAAATGATCTGAACTCATTGTATTTAACATTTATTTCGACATATATTTTATTGACTGTATGCGCCATGTAATCGTTGCTAATATTTGATTGTGTGCTTGCCTTTCTAGAACTCCATTTGTTGCATTGGATCAACGATCACCATTGACGGTGGAGTCCTCCTGCCCCAAACGGTGAGTAAACAAACAACATTTAAATCCATGCCCAAAAACCAAAAACCAAAATCGCTCGCTCTCTCCCTAAGCCAATAAATTAGTTGGAAAAAGATTCCGTAATAAACGAATTTTGAGCACATAACCGATTGAAGAAACTGGGGCCAGTTCACAGTTGCATGTTACAGAGAAACTCTTTCAGTTTTTTCCCCCATGTTGCCCATTGCTCATTGGTCTCGTTGTTGTGTTGTTGTGTTGTTGCTGGTATTGGTGTTGGCTTGAGCCAAATGCGCCCGGGGGTCAACTGATTTTCGTCTCTCCCACATCTGCCACATGCACATGCCAAGTCCAAGTCCAAGTCGTCGTCCGAAAATTGTGTGCCATAAACGCAGACTGTTTAAAATTTGATGCGCCTCAAGTGCTGCTGCTTCGGTCCGGCCCGCACCAAAGGAGGAATAAACAAAAGTACGAAGAACAAAACACAGGCAGAGACAGAACCAGAGACAGAGACAGAGAGAGGGAGAGAAAAATAAAAATTGTATCACGCCTCGAGCATTTTTGGACAAACTTGGCCCGCAGCTGAGTTATGTGTGTTGTGTGTGCAATGGCAAATGGAGGCGGCAAAAGGAGGCAGAGCGGCGGGGACTTGACGATGATGACGACAAAGCGAGAACTGGGGCGGAGGAGGGGGCAGCTAAGTCGAGAGGGGGCCGCATTATTTTTTTCCTACCTTTAAGGCTATAAAATACGTTGGCGAAGGCCAAAAAGGGGGAGGCGATTGACCGGTTGTTGTTGTGATTGTGGTTCTCATTCCCATTCTTTGTCTCTGTTGCTCGGGCCCAACTAAGCGATATCCAACGCCAAAATGGCCTGCAGGCCCAAAGCCCACATACAGCACAGCACAGCACAGCACAACACAACTCAACAACACTACCAACAATTACAAACCACATTCGATGTGCTCTTTCAACAAATCGACGAAAATTTCAAGTCGTCCAGAGCAGAGTTCAAAGCGGGCATTGAAAGCGCGCTGGCCAGAGCCAAAATCGCATTCAAATAAGCCAAAACAAAAGCAGTCAGGCAGCAGACGCGATGGAGGCGTTGTGGCGACCTTCAGCTTCAGTCGCGACACAACGATAACTGCTACCAACAGCTCCTGCCCGTCTCTCTCGCTCTCTCTCTCTCTCTCTCTCTCTCTGTCACTGTCTACCCGTCTCTCTTTTATGCAGTGCCTCCATCTGTGGCAAGCAACTGGTTTTACTGTGCGAAGGCGGAGTCGAACGCAAAGTCAAAGTCGTTTGTTTTGCTTTTGCTTTGTTTGTTTGTGGCACAAACGCAACGTGTGGCTGCCACACGTGCTGCCTGCTGCCTGCTGCCTGCTGCCGTTGAGCTCAGCCTGTTAGCGCCTCTAATTTGTTTCCAATTGCCAATTTGTGCATTTAAAATACATTTGCATTTGGCAGTCGCAAGTGATTTCAATTACACTCCAATAGTCAAAGGCTTCTCTAGTCGCAGTCGAACGCAAAATGTGAATGCGCTTGCAAAGTGAGTGAGGTAAACTGTGAGGGGGGGAGTGAGAGAGGCGAAGGGCAAGGGCTCGTGTGCATGTGCATTTGAGAGCCCATTCACAGCACTTGCTGCTACAGACAAAAGCGCTTAACGCGCTGTGTGTTAATTAAGCCGCAATTCGGCATCATTACCAGCATCAACATTGCCAGGCATCGGCAACTTGCAAATTGCGAGACGACCTGCGAAACAATTTGATCGACTACAAGTTGCTCTGTTTCAATTAATTTCGCTCAAGCATTTTGATTTTAAATATCTAGATAAATTTGTGTGCAACTAGAAATATAATCTAAGACGAAACTATTTTCAATTAAACTATGAGGATCTTGAAATTTATTTAGAAGCATTTCTGTTTGAGGAAATATAGTTTGAAACCTTGTGGTTTACTTGCAGTTCACAGAAATCTTTTTTTAAATGTATTTAGTTTTCAAATGTTATTCGTTTATTAGACTTTACCTACATTAAAAGATTTAATATGACTTTAGTAAATAATATCTTTTGTAAATTGTAAATGTCTTTCTAAAAGAAAAACTGTATCACAAATTAAACAATGCAATTTTTAGTTTAATCGGTTGCTAAATGATTTCTTTGTGGAAATAGTCGAAATGCATTTTCTTTGTGTGTTCATTAAAAACTTTTGAATTAATTTTCCATTTAAGCAATAATAATAAGCAAATAATTTATATTTCAAGTTGGAAATATCTCAGCTTAATATAAGTAAAAAGTATGTATCACAAATACAACAAAGAAATTCACAGTTTAATTGGTTGCTAAATGATTTCTTGGCAAAAATACTCGAAATGCATTTTCCTTTGAGATTGCCAAGTTAATTTTAAAAGTTAATAACAAGTGTGTGCGCATGATGGAAAATCGCGTTTAAGACAATACAATGAAAATGAAATATTTCATTTAACTTGGAGTTTTCTGAGGCAGCTTTCGATTTAATTGAATTCTGCGAAAACGCAATATACCTTCTGCAACGACTTGGGCATAGGGTGCAAGCAAAGAGGCAGTTGCACTTGGACTTGCTTTTGCTGTTGCTGTTGCTGTTGCTGCAACAGCACCTGCGCCTGCATTTGTTGCACTTGCTGTCGAATCGCTTTGTGCTGCAAATGCTGTGCATTGTTGTTGCTTCTGTTATTACAATATGCACACGCAAATTGCGCCAATTAGGAAATGTGTATTGGCTGCCAGTTGGCTGCTGCTGCTGCTGCCAGTTGCAGGAAGCGCGTTGCACTTGAATGACTGCACATGCAACGAACCGCAATTATTATGTACACTTGATTAGGCACACGCACAATGTAAGCTATTTTTGATTGACCAATTGGGCCAAAAGGATTCGACTTTGATCTTTCAATGATTTGTGCAATCTTTAAGCAGATAATTTGTGTTATGTGATGCCTGGTAATGCATGGCGTATGCGCAATTTTCGAATGTGCTGCATCCTTCATCTCCGCTTGACTTGCAATTCAATTTTTGAGGATTTAGCAATAAAAACAGTTGGCTAAAAGATACACAGACGTGCGTGTGTGTGTGTGTAATGTTTACTCTGCAACGTAGCAGGCAGCCTAAGGAATCCAGTTATCCAGCAAAATGAGTGCTCCACTCGTACCTACCATACACATTTATATACGTATGTGTATGTGTGTATATATATTCGTATTCCATCTTGCTGAGCACCGCAGCCATTCATGCTATCCAGCTTTTGGCATATGCAGCGCAATCGTCGTTTTTATTTAATATTTTCTAATAAATTTTTCAAAGTTTATTTTTGAAAGCCTCGCAGCGTTTTAATATCTGCTACACTCGACTCGACTCGACTCGACTCCAACTCAACTTTTGCCACACACACATGTGTGTGTGAGAGTGTGTGTGTGTGTGTTTGTGCATACATATATAGCGCATATATTTGTACAATTTGGCACACACACTTATACATCTGCTCACACATTCTGCAACTTTTGCTAGCCAATTTTCATAGGACTTGCGACTGATTTCCCATATGCGCCGGCGACTCCTTGCAACAGCTGCGTCGACGTCGCTGTCAGCGCCGCAGTCAGCGCCGCAGTCAACGTTCAGTTTTTCGTGGCCTTTTGTAACTTGGCTGCTGGCTAACAAGAAGACGATGGGGAAGCAGCAGCGGCAGCAACAGCATCGCCAACAAAACTTTTCTCATGTGTGTTTGTGTGTGTGGCAACAACTGCGTCCTGCCGCCTGCTGCCTGCCGCCTGTTGCCTGTTTTGCGCCTTTGCTGCCAGCGTTGCGTCCAAAAGTCGCACAAAAAAAAACAACTTTTTCATTTGCCTGCTCATCAGCGTTTTGATTTTGGCCGCCATCTCCAGTTGCAAGTTGCCGAGCTGAGTTGCTGAGTTGCCCGAGTTGCTGAGTTGCTGCCACTCGTTGCCGTTGCCGGTTTGGCCACTCCCTCAGTTTGCCAGTTCGCCAGTTCGCCAGTTCGCTGCTTCCACTCGTCACTTGAGGCGCTGGATTCTTCTTAAAGTGCCCCGCGGCCACTTGCGTGATTTGTGTGGGTGCGAGTGTGTGTGTGTGTGTGTGTGTGGGGGTGTGTGTCTGTGTGTGTTTGCAGTGAAGCATATACGAGTACTTTGTGTTTGTCTTGCCAACATACACAAACCTGGCAGCCCTGGCAGCCAGCCGTGCCCCAGCTGGGACAGCCCTTGCCTCACCTCACCGAACTCCTTGCCACATTCCCCCGTCCCCCCCCGAGAAGTGCCTCAGTTTCGTTCTTCTTTTTTTTGGCTCTGGCAAAAGTCACTTTAAATGCCACTCGGCTAATTGAAGCACATTGCAACCAGTTGCAATGCGATAAATCTGCCTGCAAAGCAGCCATAAGTTGCAGCCACAACTTGGCGGCAAGCACCTCTTGCCTCCAATGTTTCATAAGCTCATATGGGGTCTAAGAGCGCGACGCTGCAGCCGCCAGGATTGGAGAGGCGAAATGGAGCCAACGCTGAGCCGGCGGCATTTTAAAATTGAGATAAGGTTTTGCCTCGAAAAACTTTCGTTTCTGGCTATGGAGTTGGCTTAGGATATGCAAGGAGTGTTTTCGTGGGGCAAGGGGGCACGGGGGCACGGGGGCGAAGTTTAAGGGGAGTTTGATTTCTTCTTCTGCTGCTGCTGCTGTTTTTTGTTTCTGCGTTCATCTCTCTCGCTCTCTGTGTGTTTTATGCGTTGTTTTATGTTGCCTCGGGGAGCCGCAACTTAGGTATGATATCTTTAAATGCAGACGCAAGAGATACAGAAACACACACCCATGCACACACACACACACACACACACCCATGCACACACATAGTATAGCATGTAAGCCAAAACGGACACCCAACTTGCCTCGCACCAAAACCCAAAGTTTTCTTCCACAATTCGAGCATGTGCCAGAGAAGGTGGCATATGAGTGTGGTTGTGTGTGTAGTGTGTGTGTGTGTGTGTGTGTGTGTGTGTGTGTGTGTGTGTGTATTGTTTTGGGGCAATACTCTCCAACGAGCAGAAAGCAGAGACCAGCGTCAGCTCCAGAGAAACTGAAGCCTGTAACCGGGCCAGAGTCAGAGACGATAGACGAGAGTCGAGAGTCGGTCGCCGTGTTTGGAGTCGCCTTGTCGTGGTTACTGCCAATGCTTCATGCTCTTTTGTTGTTGTTGTTGTTGCCTTCAGCGCTGCAAGGATAAATGAATGAGGAGGCACACACACACACACACAGAGACAGACAGTCAGATATACACGCTCGCTCTGGCATGCAGCAGGTGCCCTAGGAACTGAACAATCCCCACCCTCATAAACCTGCTCGCTCGCATGCCAAAACCCAATCTCTGAGCACCTTTGCCAGCCACATGCCTCTCCGGAGCTGCTCCTGCTTGGGCTGCTGGGCTGCTTGGGTTAACTTGGGTTGCCTGTTGGCTTTGCTTGGCTTGCTTTTGGTTTTGGTTTCGTTTCGTTTCGTATCCATCCATGATTTCCGCACTAATTCCAAACGATCGCCGCTGGCTAAGTCGAGCGTTTTGCCCTTTTTCGCCGACTGCTGAAGGAGATGGGGAAGCAGAAGGAGAGGGGAAAGGGATTCTCTCAGGACACACTGTCTGGCTGGCCTTTGTGTGCGGAAGGTTGCCTGGCCGCAGGACATTTTGTAGGGGTTACATAGTCAGCGTCAGCGTCAACGTCAACGTCGTCGTCGTCGTCGTCAACCTCTGTCTCTGCCTCGCTGCTAAGGTGTGTATCACTAACTGTGTGTTGATCTATGAGTATCTCTGTGTGTGTGTGTGCGAGTGTGTGTGTGTGTGTGTGTGTGCACTTTAGCTCATTTCTTGGCTTTTGTTATCGCTTTTGTGTGGGTTTTTGGTCCAGGCGGGGTGCGAGCAGCGAGCAAGGACTCGGCTGTGTCGCATTGAGATTGAGCTGACTGGTTGGCAGGAAAGCCAGTCAATCTCTCTGCCCCCCAACTCCAGCTCCTCTGCTGCACTTGCCAGCGGCTGCTCTTGTCTATGCTATGGACTCAGCAAAATTATGTGACCTCCAGGCACTGCAGCAGCAACAGCAGCAACAGCAACAGCAGCTGCAACTCTCGATAGTTTTGTCCAAAATCTGAGCAATGCCAACTAATAAGCTGTCTTTTTGTCTATCTGTCTAGTTCTCTCTCTCTCTCTGCGTCTCTCTCTGTCTAGCATACACATGTGTAAAATGCTGGCCAAATTGAAACTCAATAATGGCCGAAAATGCCAAGCAATATGCAATATGCAATGCAGTCAATGCGGCCAAAGTGGGTGAAGTCGAGTTAATGGCAATGCCATTAAAAGGCAGACCAAAGATGTCAGTCATGAAGATTCAACTTCCATTGGGAGCAGAGCGGAGCGGGGCAGAGACAAGAGAGTAGGCGTATTATGGTAGCCACAACAGCAACAACAACAGCTCGAATTGCAAATGCCGACAGGTCGAGAGGAGAGAGAAGACGGAGACGAGTGCGAGTCCGAGTCCGAGGTTCAGACTCAGCTCTTTTCGACAGCAACAACAACGGCAACGACAACGGCAACGGCAACTCTTCAAAATTTCATGCTAAACTGAAGTGTAACCAAAGGCGTTGCAACTCGGGCGCTCTCGCTCGCTCCCATTCGCTTCGGTGCGCCGTCTCGCTCGGTGCATAGAAAAGATAACGCCCGCGGTGCTATTGGACTAGAATAGGTTGCAAAACTGCAGTGTGTGCTTCTACTTATATACAATACCGTTAGCAGTGTGTGTGTGTGTGTGTGTGTGTGTGTGTGTGTGTGTGTGTGTGTGTGTGTGTGTGCTGCACCTGTGCCACACAGCCAAGCTGCAGCAGTGCCTCCAACCTGCTCGCTCGCTCGCTCGCTTGCTTGCAAGCTGCCTCAAGTGGACCGCAAAGCAATTGAAATTGAATTGTTTTGTGGCTCTCCTCCACATATGTTCTTGTTGTTCTTCTGCCTCTTGTTTGCCACTGCTGTTGTTGCTGTTGTTGTTGTTGTTGTTGTTCCAGTTGCGACTCTTGCATTTAAGCCATATTCATTGGCCATGTTTTATTGAGCGCATTGCTTACGCTTTTATAATTGCCGTAAATTAATAAAAAGAAAAAATAGGAAAAAACGTCGCAGCTGTAAACACATCAGCAATAATCACACACACACTCACACACACACACATATAGACTGGCACTCACACAGTCACACTTATTGCCCCGCAGCCATTTTCTTTAGCAATTCTTTTTTTAACCCTATTTTGCCAAACGTATTTAGTCTCTCGTCTCTTTGGCATTTTTTCGTCTCTGCACAAAAACAGTTGAGCACACGTGAATGTGAATGTGAATGTGAATACTCGCATGTGAATGCGAATGCTCATACTCATACGAATACGACTGCGAATGCGCATGTAGCTAAAGTTAATCAAATCGTAATTACCAGAGCCATATTGCCCAAGGGCTTAAAACATTTTAAAAAGTAAACTTGTTTAGCAAACATGCAGGCAGAGGCGGGCGAAGCGGTTGCAGGGACAGCGGCAGGGGCAATTTTGGAAGGGGGGGGGGGAGGGAAGTCAACTGCATGCATCAACTGGCAAGCAGCCAGCTGCCAATTGGCAACTGGCAATTGCTTTGTAGCCTAATGCGCATAAAAAAGCTAAACTAACTGAGATAAAATATCAACAGCGTTTTTGTCAAGGGCAACGAGGGGATGGCGAGGGGGGAAGGGGGAAAAGCCAGGTTGTTGATTGAGTTTTATTAATTTGTTGTCCATGACGACGGCTAATGATGCGACAGCCCAAGAGAGATGATGATGCGATGCGATGCGCTGCGATGCGAAGCCACAATCAAGTCGAAATTCGCATTGGCCGCTTACGTTGCGTATACGTCACGTTGGACAAGGGCTTGACATATCATAATTAGCGTGTGTGATGCGTGCCGTGTTGCCGCTGCGTTGCTGTGTTGCTGTGTTGCTGTGTTGCACGCCGCGCCGCAGTTTGTTGCCATAACGATGCTCAAATCAACGTGATTTTCGTGTGAAAATCGAGGCGCATGCCCAGCGGTCAATTTGTCGGTCGGCAGCCCAGGGACGGGAGGAGAAGAGGAGACGAGGCGCCCCCGCACCATCGCCTGTCTGTTGCACGCTGCTCGCTGCATGCTGCATGGGTTTTGGCGATTTTGTCTTGTCGTGGCAGCAAACTCCCGCTGCAGGCGCTCTTCGAATGTGTGCGAGTGTGTGTTTGTGTGTGTGTGTGTGTGTGTGTGCAGCTGGGGTCGCCACATAAGTGAGTTAAACGCAATGAAAAACCAAATATTCCCACACAATCATATGAAATACTTTGCGTTATACTATACAAAACTCTTAACTACGAAATGCGAGGCAAATGCCCCGCGGCCTTCTTTCGGCATTTGCTTTGTCACGTTTGCTGCTGCTCCTCCCACCACTCCCCCCTCCACCCCTCCTCCACGCTCCTCGCTGACTTCATGTAATGGAGCTGTAGTCAATTTGAGCGCTGGTCAAATTGGTTCTCATGCAGCCAGCCAGCGACTTACATAACTCTGTGCCGCAGCGACTCGGCATTAGCTCATCAACTTGTCAGACGACGCCACTAATCTCGCTCTCTGTTTCTCAGGAAAAAATGCGATATGGATCGAGAGCGCGAAAGAGATGCAAAGGGCCTGGAACCGCGCGATTTATCCTCCACGGGCCGCATTTACGCTCGCAGCGATATTAAAATCAGGTAAAATCAAACGAACACTTTAATCATCATCGTGCATTTGTATTTATTTATTTGTGTGTTTGTGTGCTGGGAATTGACAGCGCTTCGCCCACCGTTTCACCAACGATCTCAAACTCCTCATCGCCCACACCGACGCCGCCCGCCAGCTCCTCAGTGACGCCGCTGGGCCTGCCTGGAGCGGCGGCAGCTGCAGCCGTTGCCGCCGCAGCAGCGGCAGCTGCAGGCGCCGGACCCGGGGGCGCCTCGGCCGGAGCCAGTTCCTATTTGCACAACCACAAGCCCATCTCGGGCATACCGTGTGTGGCGGCCGCGTCGCGCTACACGGCGCCCGTTCACATCGATGTGGGCGGCACCATCTACACGAGCTCGCTGGAGACGCTCACCAAATATCCGGAATCGAAGCTGGCGAAGCTCTTCAACGGCCAGATACCCATTGTGCTCGACTCGCTGAAGCAGCATTATTTCATCGATCGCGATGGCGGCATGTTTCGTCACATCCTCAACTTTATGAGAAACTCAAGACTATTGATTGCCGACGATTTTCCCGACCTGGAGCTGCTGCTCGAGGAGGCGCGCTACTACGAAGTGGAGCGTAAGTTTGCCCCCCTGCTGTCTCTACCATCCCCAACCCCATCCCCTGCTTCTGCTTGTGCTTAGTCTAATCTGTGTCTGTATCTGTGTCTGTTTGTGTGTGTTTCGCCTTTGGCAGCTATGATTAAACAGCTGGAGAGCATGCGCAAGGAGCGTGTACGCAATGGCAACTATTTGGTGGCGCCACCCACACCGCCAGCACGCCACATTAAGAGCAGCCCAAGGACCAGCGGTGCGCCCGACTGCAATTATGAGGTGGTCGCCCTGCACATCTCGCCGGATCTGGGCGAGCGCATAATGCTGTCGGCGGAGCGGGCGCTGCTCGACGAGCTCTTTCCGGAGGCGAATCAGGCCACGCAGTCGAGTCGCAGCGGCGTCTCGTGGAATCAGGGTGACTGGCGGCAAATCATTCGCTTCCCACTCAACGGCTATTGCAAACTGAACTCGGTTCAGGTGCTCACGCGTCTCTTGAACGCCGGCTTCACCATCGAGGCCAGCACTGGCGGCGGCGTCGAGGGCCAACAGTTCTCCGAGTATTTGCTCGTCCGTCGCGTTCCAATGTGATAGGCTCGTCCAGCTACAGCTTCAGCTTCAGCTCACGATGCGAGTTTAGTAGGTGCAGGTCAATGTCATCAACGTCATCAGCAATGCTCTCGATTGTGGCAAGGGCGCCGTGTAATCGTAATCTATGTGCGAGTTGCGCACTAATTGCTGCCCTCCGGACTTCTCTGGGTTGCATGGCATCATTTTTGGGGTTCCATTTTCGGGGGGCTCTCTTGGATCTTGGCTGTTGTGTTGCGGTGCATTGTGTTGGGTTGTCACATCAACGCGGGGCGGGTTTATTTCTTGCAAATTTCTGAATCCAATATGTTATTTAATATTTATATCAATTAGGTTCACTGACAACCAACACACGCACACAACAATTGTATTCTTTAGGGTTTTTAGTGTGAGCCAAGACAGCAAAAAAGCCCCCAGCACTGATTTGTTTTACGGCCTAAGTTCGTGAGTAGTTTGCGTAGTTTCTTCGTTGCGTTTAAGTCAATTTGTTTAGTTAAGTGCTTTCGAAATTCATTCGGTTATTTAATTGCATACAACTCTAGCCAGACAGACAGTTTAGCGCAATTGTCTCAAAGCATTACTTATAAAATACGTACATATAATATAATATGTAGCTATCAAAACAAAAACACGAAAAAAGTGCGAAAATCAAAAATCGAATATAACTATGATAATTAACTCACACCACAATAGTTTTGTAGTACCATAAATTGATGTAATTGAACTTTTATGAATGTAAACTATGTATTAACTTTTCAGCATACACACATATACTTACATATAAATACCGACAAGCTCTACAAATAGCATACTCACAAATATGTGCAAATTATAAATACTCAACAGTAAAATAAAATACAGAATGCCGAATGCAAAATGCAAAATGAATAAAACAAAATAAAACAAAAATCGAATTAAATCAAAAAGAAAACGCACTGTTTGCGCCCAATTTTAGCAAAATCCATTAAATTGTCTAATTGCGTATTTCAAAATAAAAAAAATTAATAACAAATGAAAACCTTTGCCTTTAATTGCATTCAACGGTCGTGTAATTTAAATTGTGTTTAGCGCCATCTAGCGTTCGGTTGCTGGTAAGTTTACTTCAGTTGAATAAAGATGGCGGTGTTTGCGTCCAAGCTGCAATTTTATGTAGCATACTTTTATGCGGGCCTAAGTTTTAAAAACATGATTAAAGTAAAAATGTCTGGATTGCTGAAACTGTGTAGCACAACCTCTATTACTTTAATCTGAAGTCGAACAGTTTGTTAAAGCTTAATAGAAAAGAAAACCTAAAGAATGAAAATATAATAAATTCCCTTAATTTTTAAATTAACGTCAATTAACTAAATATCTTTGTTCACTGAGATTGTTGGCATTGTCAGTGGCAACAGCGCCAGCAGCTTTCTTTTTTCAAACTTGAATTCCTTCCCAAAACTCCGTTGGAGCTGCTGAAGTACCAGGCGAACATAATCGAGTAGCCCAAAATTTACATTTTCAGAAGCTGGGCGGGCTTTTCAAATTTGGATTTGAATAAAATACTTTAATATTATCGACGAAATTCCTTCCCAAAACTAGTGTTGATCTGCTGAAGTACCAGGCGAACATAATCGAGAAGCAAGTAGATTAGCCAAAAATTTTAATTTTCAGAAACTGGGCGGGATTTTCAAATTTGGATTTGAATAAAATACGTTAATATTAACGACGAAATTCGTTCCCAATACCAACGTCAATCTGCTGAAGTACCAGGCGAACAGAATCAAGTAGCAAGTAGATTATACAAAAATTTAAATTTTCAGAAGCTGGGCGGGATTTTCAAATTTGAATTTGAATGAAATACGTTAATACTAACGACGAAATTCCTTCCCAAAACCCACTTGGAGCTGCTGAAGGACCAGGCGAACAGAATCGAGTAGCAAGTAGATTATACAAAAATTTGAATTTTCAGAAGCTGGGCGGGATTTTCAAATTTGGATTTGAATAAAATACGTTAATATTAACGACGAAATTTGTTCCCAATATCAACGTCGATCTGCTGAAGTACCAGGCGAACAGAATCAAGTAGCAAGTAGATTATCCAAAAATTTAAATTTTCAGAAGCTGGGCGGGATTTTCAAATTTGAATTTGAATGAAATACGTTAATACTAACGACGAAATTCCTTCCCAAAACCCACTTGGAGCTGCTGAAGTACCAGGCGAACAGAATCGAGTAGCAAGTAGATTATACAAAAATTTGAATTTTCAGAAGCTGGGCGGGATTTTCAAATTTGAATTTGAACAAAATACGTTAATATTAATCACGAAATTCCTTCCCAAAACCCAATTGAAGCTGCTGAAGTACCAGGCGAACATAATCGAGTAGCAAGTAGATTATCCAAAAATTTAAATTTTCAGAAGCTGGGCGGGATTTTCAAATTTTAATTTGAACAAAATACGTTAATATTAATCACGAAATTCCTTCCCAAAACTAATGTTGATCTGCTGAAGTACCAGGCGAACATAATCGAGTAGCAAGTAGATTAGCCAAAAATTTTAATTTTCAGAAGCTGGGCGGGATTTTCAAATTTGGATTTGAATAAAATACGTTAATATTAACGACGAAATTCGTTCCCACAACCAACGTCGATCTGCTGAAGTACCAGGCGAACATAATCGAGTAGCAAGTAGATTAGCCAAAAATTTTAATTTTTAGAAGCTGGGCGGGCTTTTCAAATTTGAATTTGAATAAAATACGTTAATACTAACGACGAAATTCCTTCCCACAACCCACTTGGAGCTGCTGAGGTACCAGGCGAACATAATCGAGTAGCAAGTAGATTATACAAAAATTTTAATTTTCAGAAGCAGGGCGGTCTTTTCAAATTTGAATTTGAATAAAATACGTTAATACTAACGACGAAATTCCTTCCCAAAACCCACTTGGAGCTGCTGAAGTACCAGGCGAACAGAATCGAGTAGCAAGTAGATTAGCCAAAAATTTAAATTTTCAGAAGCTGGGCGGGTTTTTCAAATTTGGATTTGAATAAAATTCGTTAATATTAATGACGAAATTCCTTCCCAAAACTAATATTGATCTGCTGAAGTACCAGGCGATCATAATCGAGTAGCAAGTAGATTATTAAAAAATTGAAATTTTCAGAAGCTGGGCGGGTTTTTCAAATTTGGATTTGAATAAAATACGTTAATATTAACGACGAAATTCGTTCCCACAACCAACGTCGATCTGCTGAAGTACCAGGCGAACATAATCGAGTAGCAAGTAGATTATCCAAAAATTTAAATTTTCAGAAGCTGGGCGGGCTTTTCAAATTTGAATTTGAATAAAATACGTTAATACTAACGACGAAATTCCTTCCCAAAACCCACTTGGAGCTGCTGAAGTACCAGGCGAACAGAATCGAGTAGCAAGTAGATTAGCCAAAAATTTAAATTTTCTGAAGCTGGGCGGGCTTTTCAAATTTGAATTTGAATAAAATACGTTAATACTAACGACGAAATTCCTTCCCAAAACTAATGTTGATCTGCTGAAGTACCAGGCGAACATAATCGAGTAGCAAGTAGATTAGCCAAAAGTTTTATTTTTAAGAAGCTGGGCGGGATTTTCAAATTTGGATTTGAATAAAATACGTTAATATTAACGACGAAATTCGTTTCCACAACCAACGTCGATCTGCTGAAGTACCAGGCGAACATAATCGAGTAGCAAGTAGATTATCCAAAAATTTAAATTTTCAGAAGCTGGGCGGGCTTTTCAAATTTGAATTTGAATAAAATACGTTAATACTAACGACGAAATTCCTTCCCAAAACCCACTTGGAGCTGCTGAAGTACCAGGCGAACAGAATCGAGTAGCAAGTAGATTAGCCAAAAATTTAAATTTTCAGAAGCTGGGCGGGATTTTCAAATTTTAATTTGAACAAAATACGTTAATATTAATCACGAAATTCCTTCCAAAAACTAATGTTGATCTGCTGAAGTACCAGGCGAACATAATCGAGTAGCAAGTAGATTAGCCAAAAATTTAAATTTTCAGAAGCTGGGCGGGTTTTTCAAATTTGGATTTGAATAAAATTCGTTAATATTAATGACGAAATTCCTTCCCAAAACTAATATTGATCTGCTGAAGTACCAGGCGATCATAATCGAGTAGCAAGTAGATTATTAAAAAATTGAAATTTTCAGAAGCTGGGCGGGTTTTTCAAATTTGGATTTGAATAAAATACGTTAATATTAACGACGAAATTCGTTCCCACAACCAACGTCGATCTGCTGAAGTACCAGGCGAACATAATCGAGTAGCAAGTAGATTATCCAAAAATTTAAATTTTCAGAAGCTGGGCGGGCTTTTCAAATTTGAATTTGAATAAAATACGTTAATACTAACGACGAAATTCCTTCCCAAAACCCACTTGGAGCTGCTGAAGTACCAGGCGAACAGAATCGAGTAGCAAGTAGATTAGCCAAAAATTTAAATTTTCTGAAGCTGGGCGGGCTTTTCAAATTTGAATTTGAATAAAATACGTTAATACTAACGACGAAATTCCTTCCCAAAACTAATGTTGATCTGCTGAAGTACCAGGCGAACATAATCGAGTAGCAAGTAGATTAGCCAAAAGTTTTATTTTTAAGAAGCTGGGCGGGATTTTCAAATTTGGATTTGAATAAAATACGTTAATATCAACGACGAAATTCGTTCCCAATACCAACGTCGATCTGCTGAAGTACCAGGCGAACATAATCGAGTAGCAAGTAGATTATCCAAAAATTTAAATTTTCAGAAGCTGGGCCGGCTTTTCAAATTTGAATTTGAACAAAATACGTTAATATTAATCACGAAATTCCTTCCCAAAACTAATGTTGATCTGCTGAAGTACCAGGCGAACATAATCGAGTAGCAAGTAGATTAGCCAAAAATTTTAATTTTCAGAAGCTGGGCGGGATTTTCAAATTTGGATTTGAATAAAATACGTTAATATTAACGACGAAATTCGTTTCCACAACCAACGTCGATCTGCTGAAGTACCAGGCGAACATAATCGAGTAGCAAGTAGATTATCCAAAAATTTAAATTTTCAGAAGCTGGGCGGGCTTTTCAAATTTGGATTTGAATAAAATACGTTAATACTAACGACGAAATTCCTTCCCAAAACTAATGTTGATCTGCTGAAGTACCAGGCGAACATAATCGAGTAGCAAGTAGATTAGCCAAAAATTTTAATTTTCAGAAGCTGGGCGGGATTTTCAAATTTCAATTTGAATAAAATACGTTAATATTAACGACGAAATTCCTTCTTAAAACCAACGTCGATCTGCTGAAGCACCAGGCGAACATAATCGAGTAGCAAGTAGATTAGCCAAAAATTTAAATTTTCAGAAGCAGGGCGGGCTTTTCAAATTTGAATTTGAATAAAATACGTTAAAAATAATAAAAAAAAGTCGGTTGGTTTCAAATAAAACAAAAATAAGTTATTTAAAAATCGTTTTATTTACTCGTATAGCATATCTTTGCGTAGGTACACGTAAACTAATTGCAATTAAATTAAATAAAATTAAAATATGTTTATGTAAAATTGTATATGCAAGCTACGATATTTGCGCGTGGCAAATGTACATGTGTATAAGAAATAATCGTATAGATTAGTCATTAGATGTATATAAGTATTACAATCGTACGCGTTTCTGTATAGTATGGTATATAGTAAGTATTATTTACAGATATCTTTGATCAATATATATTAGACTAAGTCTTAAAAGTTAAGTTTCAGTTTCAACCTTAATGTGCCAACAAATATTCGAAATCTTTAGGAGAATTGCATAAACGATGCATGGCACGCTCGGGATTAATTGTTTGCATTCAATCTTGTTGTTTAACTTGTTCTATCGAATGGATTTTAAAATAGCATTAGATCTGTGGCAATCGATCAGAATTTACAGTGGCTTCTGTATATCTTTAGAGTTAGGTGTTTTTTTGTTACTTTTTCTTTTTCTAGTTTTTGTTTTTAGTTTTTGTTTTGTTCGCAAGCAAGTTAAAAGTATTGGTTAATCGTCAAATTGTTTAAACTATATCACAGTTGGAAACTAGTCGCTAAAAGCCTATCAACTCTATATGTAAGTAGTATATGCTAAAAGAAATTGTTGGATATAAGCTGCGCGAGAGTCCGCTACATGAACTAGAAATAACTTTAGCTTAGTGTGCGCCCAACGGCCCAATATCAGGTTAAATCCCCAATATAGTTGGGAATCGGCTGAGTTCCATTGGCAGTGTCGCGGGCGTCTAAGAAATGCACTATCGGTGTTTTTGTTCTCGTAATTACACAAAAAAAAGAATCTGCAAGCGCTCAAGGATATCTAGATATAAGTCTATACATATAAGTAAGATACAGATATACAGATATAGAAGTTAAAGAAAGGGGGTCTGGCTAAGTACGCTAGAGCATAATATCGATAGTAATATACAACACAACTATGCTAGGGGCTATTTGTTATATAGTACAACTACAGGCAACTATGAATCGATTTGTTTTCTTTTGTTTTGTTTTGTTTTGTTTTTATCTATGATAACAGCATTCAGAGGCACGCGTCAGTTGCTGAATGGTTTCTGCTGGTGGCTGGCAACCGACTTCAAAGGCACTTGGGTACTACGTGGCAAGATTTATCCAATAGGTGTTCGTATATATGTGTGTGTGTTACACTCGCGTCTCCGTGTTGCGACTGTGCAGCAGCTGCAGCGGCTGCAGCTCGCGCTGCGTGTCGTTGTAGTACTCGTGGTCGGAGCTCGTCGACTCGCTGCCCGGCACCTTGACCTCCATGGTGCTGGGCACCCCGGCAACGGGGATGCCAATGGTTTGCGTGGGCATCGGCGCCTCGCCCGCGCTTAACGCGTTCAGCAGATACTCGGGATTATCGACACTGACGGGCACCTGCAAAATTACAAGAATTCGAAATTAGTTGATGTTTAATGTGGTTGGCATTATGCGGTTGCTTACCCCTATGACATCAATGTAGCCGGTGGCTGCTGCCGCCATGTTGTTGTTGGGATTGTTGCTGTTGTTGTTGTTGTTGTTGCTGCCGCTGCTGCTGCCGCCAGCGCTGCCATTGCTCTGGCCGGTGGGCATCAGGTAGTCGTCCTCATCCACGGGCAGATCCAAGCGCAGATTGCCGACGCCCACTTCGCGAGCATTCGAGTCCGTCTCATCATCGCCGGCGCCTCCGCTGCCGTTCGAGTTTTTGTTGCTGGGATCCTTGCAGTAGCGATTCAGCTTGGGTATCTCGTCGGTGCCGTCGGTGCGATGGCTGGGACCGGGCGTCACCTTCGGCTGCAAGTAATCGTCCGCCTCGACCATGGGCTCGGAGCCGTCTGTGGTCGGCGCCAGCTTGCGTATGAGATCCTTTTCGTCCTGGCTGGTGTAGGCGGGCAGCCGTGTGAACTTGTCGCCGGGTATGGCCAGATAGCGACCGGGATCGCGAGCGAACTCCGCAAACACATTGGTCAGCTGCTTGAACGGCGGCCGCAGGTCCGCGTCCAGCTGCCAGCAGGAGAGCAGCGTGCAGTAGATGTCCAGCGAGCAGATCTCGGGCTGTTCCAGCTTCAGGCCCATCTCGATGAGATCGGGTATGTCTTTGGCAAGTATATTCTCGTGCGGTCGCTGGCCGAACGTCAACAGCTCCCAGATGGTCACGCCGAAGGCCCACACGTCCGACTTGCTGGAGAAGACCCGATGCCGAATGCACTCCAGGGCCAGCCACTTGATGGGCATCTTGCCGCCGGCTGCCTTGTACTCATTGGAGTCCAGGCTCAGCAGTTTTGCCAGGCCAAAGTCCGTAATCTTGACCAGCGACGGCGTCTGCACGAGCACATTGCGAGCGGCGAGATCGCGATGCACCAGGCGGCGCTCCTCGAGGTAGGACATGCCCTTGGCGATCTGGGTGGACCAGTTGAGCAGCGCCTTGGAGCCGATCTTGTCGCGATTGTTGCGCACATAGTCGAGCAGGCAGCCGAGCGGCATCAGTTGCGTGATCAGCATCATCTGCGAGGACATGCAGACGGCCAGCAGCTTCAGCAGATTGCCGTGCTCCACGGTGGCCATGGCGTACGCCTCGTTGAGGAACTCCTGACTCGACTCGGCGCCCGACGTCTTCAGCAGCTCCTTGATGGCCACCGGAATCTTGACGTTCTCGCCCTCCGGCACCCAGACGCCCTTGTAGACACGCCCGAAGGCGCCCATGCCGAGCACGCCGCCCTTGCGCAGCTCGGCGTCCTTCACGATGCGCAGCTTGCTGAGATTGGCGCCAATGTTGGACGGTCGGAGGGGTTCGGAGTCTTCGCAGCCAAAGAACACCTTGGCCAGGTCGTCGGTCTCCTTCTTCTCCTGCTGCTTCTGGCGGCAGATGTAGATGATGACGCAGAGCACACAGGTGACGGGTATGAAGACGGCGCCAAAGATGATGATGATCATGTTCACATTGATGCTGGCCGCCTGCTTGGGCCCCTTCTGCGGCGTGGACACGCAGTGCGGCCCAAAGATGTGCGACTGGTAGTTGACGTGCGGCAACTCCGGCGGACACTTCGAGGTGCAGTTGAACAGCGTCGAGTTGTCGTAGACCTCGCCCTCGGCGAACAGCTTGAAGTTGCGGCAGGCGAGGCAGTCCTCGGAGCCGGGTCCCGTGCAGCCCTTGCACTCCGGATGGCACTCGAAGCACTCGCGCTTCTCCTCGTCCGCATAGTGATCGGCCGGGCACTCGTCCTCGCACTGCTCGCGCCGCTTGTACCCCGCGCACTTGGAGCACACCTGCTCGTGGAAGCCGTAGTTGGTGCAGAGCTCGCAGCGCGGATGGCACTTCCGGCAGATGGCCTTGCCGGCGAGCGGCTTCAGCGATCCCTGCTCATGGGGATGCACGTACTCCCAGTAGTAGCCGTCGGGGCACTTGTCGTCCTTGCGCAGACACCGCTCGACGGTGGCGTCCGCATTGATGATCGCCAGGTTGCACGTGTTGCACGCATAGTGGCCGATGGTGTTCTTGGGTCCCGTGCAGCCCTCGCACGTCTCGTGGCACTTGCGGCAGACGCCAAAGTCGGCGTACTTGTCCTCGGGACAGACGGTGACGCAGTGCTGATCGTTGCGCACATGGACGCACTCGTCGCAGTGCTCGTCGCCGGGTCCCGAGCAGGTGCGGCACTCCGGGTGGCACTTCTTGCAGGTCCTCGCATCGAACTGGTAGGTGCTGGAGCAGAAAACGGATTTCGTTAGTCATGTTGAACGGAATGAAATTGTGTTGCATTGGTTGCGAGTACAAATAAGTTGTGCTGGGAGATTTGTTGCAAGTATGACAGCTTTATTGACAGCACTTAATATAGTTAGGTATAAAGACGATATCAACTCCTTGATTCTATTTCTATTTAGAGACTGATCTTCTAACCAAGTAGTTGATAAACTAAATCATTCATTTTTGTCGCCCAAAAGACGTTACAAGTTGCTCAATGAAGTGATATTTCGATATCGTCAGATATTTGAATAAAATTGATCAAAGCATATAAAGGAATATATAATAATGAATAATGAGAAAACGACTGCTGAGACTCTTGTCGGCAGAACTTAATGAAGTGATGTTTAGGTATTGTAAAATATTTGAATAAAATTGATTATGTGAATATAAACATAAAAAAAGAATGCAGAAACATATAGTGCCCCGACTTTGGTCAGCAGAAATCGAACCCAGGGTCCATCCGTCTTCTCAGCAGAGCGATCAGGCCGCTCAACACCATGGACTCTAGCCCCAAAAAGGACAAATGCATTTAAAGAATTCAGGCGATCCTCTTATTAAATAGAAATTAAATAAATTAGGTCGTTGTCTTAATTTACAATCACACTAATTTGAATGATTCATTTAAGATTGTTATTCGAGTGGGAATTTCGAGAGACAACGCCTTATTGCACGACCAAATCACATAAACTATGGCGTTAGTATTTTGAAGAACAAAGTATTAAAAGGAAGTGTGCAAGGATAAGCGTGATTTAATGCTTGAAACAATACTTACTTGGAGGCATTGCGACAGTCGGCAATGCAGATGCCGCTGTAGTTGAAGCTCTTGCAGTTCAGACACTGATCCGGTCCAGCGCCCCAGCAGCCGTCGTCGTTGCACTGATTCGAGCACACCTCTCCCAATTTACCTAACAGAGATAGAGAGAGCGAGAGAATTGCAAATTAGTCGTTTTTATGGGGAGCTGAAGCTTAGATTACTTACGGCAAGCGGAGGTGTTCATGTTCTCGTTGATGAACTGCTTCTGATCTGGCGATTTCTGGAGCAGGGACCAACGAATCTGGCTGACGTAGCAGAGATGCTCGTTGTGCTGCACCACAATGCTGCCCGAGTTGATGCGCTTCAGATTGGGCATCTGCAGGCTCGACAGCGACGACTTCACAATGGACAGCGCAGCGAAATAGTTCTCCATGAGCTGACGGCCATGGATGACCTTCAGGTTGCGGAAGTACGACAGATTCTTGAACTGCGGATGCACGCCCTCAATGTTCAGGTAGCCGGTGATTTCTTTGACCGTCGAGAAGACCTCCAAGCGATCCGGATGCATCGGTATGTAGCGGGCGCCCATTGTGTAGTTCACATAGATGTCCTGATACCCGGAGAACGTTTGATCCAACACACGTATGTTGCCCTCGATCACGGTGCAGTTCTTGAACGAATCAATGTTGCCCGAGTGCAGCACATTGACGCCCGGACAGGTCTTGGGGCAGGGTCCGTTGCAGGGCATGCATTCGCCGTCCTTGGCCATCTTGTCGGAGGGACAGCTGCGCACACAGGCGCCATTGTCCTTCAGCAAGTGGCCGGGACACTCGCGCACACATGTGGCGCCATACGCGTACTTGCCCTCGGGATTCGCCTCGTGCTCATACGTGGTGGGATTGTACTTGAGCATGGGCGGGCACTCCTCCTTGCAGACGCCGTCGTCGAAGAAGTTCTTGCACGCAATGCAGTCCTTCTGCGTGGGTCCCGTGCAGCCGCCAGCGCAGAACAGATGGCAACAGTCCCGAGGGCCAGGGCCAAAGCAACGTCCCTGCGCACACTGTGGGGCACAGCTGATCTTGCTGAACTTCTGGCAGTTGTGGGCGCCCTCGCCCCAGCAGGCGTCCCTGCTGCACGAGGCGTCGCACTTGGGACACGTGCGCTCGTCGGCCGTGAAGTTGTACACGTAGTTGTGGCTGTCGTTGGCGCCCGACAGAATTTCGCGCCACACAATCGAGCGAGTGTGGCACAGATTGTAGTTGTTGAAGAATCCCACCCAGCCCTGCAGAATGTCGCGCAGTTCGGGCATCTCGAGCGTGTGCATCTTGGAGTAGGTGGCAAACAGGGCATACTTCTCCTCCTCGACAGTCAGGCTGAACAGCGTCCGGCCGCGTATGATTTGAAGTCTGCAAGGGGTTCGTTTTGTGGTTAGTAATGTGATGAGTGTTGTCAGGGAGTGTTACTTACTTAGGGAATACCACATTGGTGACGTCCACATGACTGATCAGGATGTAGCCTGTCACCTCGCGTATGTTGGCCAAGAAGCTGAGATCCAGATCGGGATCCTGCAGCCAGGTTAGCTCCAGGTTGCCGTCGACATACGTGCAATTCGTGTAGCGATCGCGCAGATTGTGATAATGATGTTCCCGATTCGAGGGCACAGACAGGCGACTCTTGGTGCCAATGCAAACTGCAAAAGGAAAAGCAAACGAAAACGATTTAGTAAAAGGGCAATTTAAAACAAATTTAAAGTAATAATACATTTCAACAACAATACAAATTAGTGAAATTACAATTTCAATAAAAAATACAATTTAATACGAATATAAATCGATGAAATACTATTTTGAACAAATATATTATTAAACACACGTATGAAAATAATTATAATTTTATAAAATACAATTATATTATTATAATCATACATTTCAATTAAATTGCAATTCAATAAAAAAACAATTTAGACAAATTATAAATTATTATCATACATTTTAATTAAATTGCAATTTAATAAACATACAAATGAATAAAAATATAATTCAATAAATTATAATTTATTTTCGTTCATTTCCATAAAAATGCTATTTCAAAATAATACAAATTAATAAAAATATAGTTCAATAATTTATTAACACGCATTTCAATAAAATTGCAATTCAATAATGAAAACAATTCCAAATGAAATACAATTAAAAAAGGGAATTCAAGGAAACGGAGAGAAAACTTGAAAAGTTACACGCTGTGTGGGCTGCACTTAATTTCGTGGAATCAATGGCTGTCTAATTAAACGCAAGTAGGTGTTGAATTATGTGCCGCAGGTGAATGCAAATGCCAAGAAATTAAAATCATTTGCATTATCAACGGAAATAGCAGGCGACAAACGGTAAGGGAGAGCGCAAGTTTGTTGCCTAAGTCTTTTGTATTTGACGCTCGGAAGCTATGAAAAGAGCTTAAACAAAAACAAAATCCCATGAAACTAAACAAAAATAATAAAAATCAGCAACAGCAACAACAATTCGTAACGAAACGAACGAAACGAAGTGGGCGCTTGGCAGTCGCAGTTCAGTTGGCGTTTTCAATAATTAGCAGCCCACGCAGTCGCTGACTGCGACGGCGAGTCAGGCCCAAAGCCAGTCGCTGTTATCATTAGTCAGCGACCTGTTTTAGCTGCCAGGCCAGGCCGCGCTATGAGTACATCTTCCATTGATTTGCATGGCCTACTACTAAGACTGGAGGTTCTATTCAAAGGGCTACGTGGGTCGTGGGTCGTGGTCTGATGCAAGCCGGGGCTAAGCGTGTGGGCCGCAAAAGTGTGCCATGTGTCAGCCACATAGACGGAGAGGAAGCTGTGGCTGTAGTCAGAAGACATAGACACCCACTTGCAGCAGCCCACGGTCACACCCACCGCTCGCTCGCTCAGCTAATTATCAGAAAGAGAAAAGGGGAAAAAACAAAGTCAAGAAATATGTTATAATAAGACAAGAAACGAAACAAACATTTCTGCTGCTGCTGCCGCTGCCCATAAATATTGCGCATTTTTATTGATTCGCGTTCGTGGAAACACAAAATAATTATGAACAAAGATTGAAAGAAATATGGCATACAAATACAAATACTTTGTTTGTCGCCAGAAATGTGAAATTCTTGCGTCGCTCTCAGCGAACGAAAAAAGAAGTTAAATGCCTGCAGTTATGCGTCGCAATGCATGTCACAGGTCCAAAGCCAGAAGCCTGTGAGAACCGACAGCAATTTGAAAACGTCGCAGCCTGAATACTCTTCTGCCGATCCGAAGTGTCGTCAAGCCATATATGGCATCGGTTCAATCGATTGCATGGCCAGACCTTATGGCAAACTAATTGATAAGCACACAACTGTCTTTTCGTGCTCTTCTGCGCTTCACGAAATTCGCATACGCCGACGGCAGGCAAGGGCATCATAAAAGGTGAGGCTGCAGTTGACATTGGAACTTGGGCGCTGGCCAGAAGAGGCCAGGAGAGGCTTGGCTTTGGCTTTGAGTCTGAGTCGGAGTCGGGCGGGCATTGATCAAAAGCCGCTGCTGGCAATCGAAGCGCAAAAATTTTCGTACAAATTCCAGGGCTTTGTTTTTGTCGTGGCGCTGGCTCTGATGATGCTGGCACGAAGCGCAGCCCGCTGGCCAGTTGGTTGCAGCTCTTCCATTTCTCATAGCGAACGTCATGCAGAGCCAAGCGTCGAGGCACGAAACCCTTTTCAAGCCAATGCGCGCGGCGGCTTTATCGCGTACAATTTATCAGCAGCGTTTTTCATGTTGCTCCTCGACTGAAACCTAAGACACGATCGACCAGACAAAGAGGAGAAGCAACAGCAGCAGCAGCAGCAGCAGCAGCATCAGCAGGAGAAGGAGGAGGACACCGAGACAGCGCCGGAGGAGGCTGCGACGACGATTCTTGTGAAATGCTTTGCGATGTTACTTATGCGATTTTTCTTGCGGGCTCTGGACACGCCCGCATTGCCTGCTTCAGTTCCTTCGTGTGCACATAAATGTTTGTCTGTGTGTGTTTGTGTGTGTGTGTGTGTTTGTCGCTGGCTGTGGCAAAAAGGCTAATTTGTAATCCTTAGGCTAAGTGTCTCGACGCTAATGAGTGAGCGTCTCGCTCTCGCTCACTCTTTGTCGCTGTCTCACAACAAATCAAAGTCATAATTCCAGCAATGTGCTCATTAAAACAAAAGACTTAGGCAACGAACTTGACTTGACTTGAGAAGTGGCGACCAAAGTTGGGAATGGAAGGGGTGGCGGAGGGGGGGGCAGCGCAGCATCTCTTTGTATTTGTTTATCGATTGTATTTGTTCAGCCATCAACAACACGACTCGTCTTCAACTTCTACTTCAACTTCGCCCTCTGCCTAGCCCTAGCATCAGTCAACTTGCCCCCAAACCCATCGTCCCCCCTCGAGCCAATCTCCATGCCGCTGACGTGCTGATTAATAGACCCAACCGCATTCCAAGCTCTGTGCGCTGTGCTGTGCTGACTTTCTAAATATTGTGTTGTTTTTCTTGCCGTTGTTCAGCATCGGCCTCAGGTTCGATCTTTTTGCGGCTGCCTCTGCGGCTGCGGCTGCTGGTGAAAAGGCCAAAGAGTGAGCACGATGAAAGCACGACGCATTTTTCGTGTGGCAAGGCAAACGACAACGACAATGTCTGCAGCATAATCGATGCTGCTGTTGCATTGCCTAGAACTTGCCTCAGCTCACAGCCAAAACTCGCCACAGACTCTGGACTCGGACTTTGGCTACAACTATGACTATGACTATGACTATGACTGCGACTGCGATTACGACTCGGACTCGCACTTGGAGGCGAGTCACAGTTCTCAGTTCTCAGTGCTCAGCTCTCAGTTGAGTTCTCAGTTTCAGTCTTGAGACTCGCTTAGCCGGTTCTGACGCTGTCAACGTTGCTGTTGCTGTTGTTGTTGCTGTTGCTGTTGCTTGCTCACGTTTATGTGCCCCTTCCCTGCAGCGTTCTCTCCGCTCTCCGCTCTCCATCTTCATCTCTTTCCCTCTGGCTGTCTGTTTGTCTGTTTCGGTTGCTTGTGTGTGCGTATTTTTCATTTCGTGGAAAAGATTTTTAACTCTGGTGCCCGAACCATCTGGATTGCCGAGTTCTCTGCTGCCCATCGTTGTTCGTACCTTTGCCTGCGGCTGGACAACAACAAGAACAACAACATGGGAAGCATAGATTTTGTTGTAAAATAACAAAAGATTTAAAAGGGCATTAAGCATGCTTTGTTTTTTACCTACATAAGTGTAGATTCTATGTTATGTTTGCTCAGCATGCGCCTTCGCCCCTTCCACCGCCCCCCAAACTCCACTCCACTCGAACCATTCTTCATCAATCTCTGTCCTCTCTCGCTCCCCGCAGACTGTGTCTCTCAAATCAAATCGAAGTGGGCAGATTCCGATCAAAATTATAAGGCGTCGGCCGTTATTGCCGCAAGCTGTTGCCTCAATTTGAACCAGCCACCAACCACAACAGCCAAGTACATTGATCTCTCTAAACAAAAAGTGTGCGGTGAAAGTTCGTCAAATAAATATACTATATACATACATATGTATATATATTGAGATCAGCGCGCTCTAGACTCCTCTGTATGCAGATGCAACAGGCAATTGTAACGAGCCGAGTTACGGCGATTAGGTGTCATAGATTAGCGGCATGTTGTTGCCGTGTTGCTGTTGCCGTGTTGCTGTTGCTGTTGTTGGCAACACACAGTCTTGCAGCAAGTGGCAGCAGGCAAGTAGCGCAGCAGCGCCACACGACGACGCCACATAAATAATTCATAACTGTTTTGCGACAATTCAGTCGCGGCACGCGTTCAACTTACAATGAAATTGTGTAAAAGCGCTTAATAAATTCATTTGCGACTGGCCATTAAATACACGCAGCTCATTACGGTTACCATTCCATGCATCCCCGCTGCTCCCTCCTCCCTCCCTCTGTCTCTCTGCTAGTTTATCCACTGTAAATCCCACTGACTTGACCAACAACTGTCTTGTGCTTCGTTACGTGCGCGGATTTTGCAAAGAAAATAATTCTGCGGCAACTTTCTTTCATAAGCTGTTGTTGTTGTTGTCGTTCTATGTCGTGGCGTCACGAAGACAAAGGCAAATAAGCGCAACGAGCTTAGGCAGCCGAGCTGCAAATCTTTCGCAGAAAACGCTGCAAGCGCATCTTCAGCTTCGCATAACAAATTTGCCCGAGCATCGCAGGGAGGAGGGCAACGAAAGGCATTTGGCCATTTGGCGCAGATCAGGCAACAAAGCACCCAAAGTAAAGACCTTAAGCCACAGCAGCCACAAAAAGCTGGCCCTGACTTGAGGTTTTTTTTTGTTGTCGTTTGCCCATTTCGTGTTCGATGCGCGTTCATTTAGTTTGTGTACAACAATTGGGCGCAGGTCGTGCCTCACGACAACCACAGCAACGACCACAGCAACAGCAACAAATAGAAAAGAAGAGGCAGCCAACTAAACAATGTTGCCATTAGATAAGCCTGTGATTGCAACGTTGTGCAAAGTCCAAGTGGCGTCGAGAGAGAGAGAGAGAGAGAAAGAGAATTGCAGCCTCAACTTCGGCTGGTTTAATGAGCACGCCCTGGCGCCATTTTTGGTGCCCGTTCAATGCTGGCCATAAGCATTTCCAGCAGCTCAGCATTTCAGCTATTTTTAGGCATAGAACTAAGCGAGCAGCCAGCAACAACAACAACAATAATAAGAAAAATACGTGGGCCGCAAGACGAAGCTGCGGAAGCTGTTGTTGCGACTGCTGCAAGTTTCGAAATCGAATCGAGAGACGCCCACACGGAGAAGACACACACAAAAGACTGTGGTGAGGCGCGTTGCTTAGGCTGGACCACACTCAGTGATTTGGCAGCACTGTGCACAGTGTGGCAAAAACAGGCAACTAACTAAAGTTTAAGGGGGGAGGCCAAAAAAAAGTGCAATCGTAAAAGTTTGTTAAGAAAAAAGGTTGTAAAATGTTGTAGACAACGAAAGAGAACAAGCTGAAAGAGTGCATCTCAAAACAGAGAGAGCGACAGAGAGAGAGATCGAGGGAGAGAGAGAGGCAGCTAGAGAGCGAGTTTGTGCTGCGCAGTTGCAGCAGCCGAGGCAGCAATTGCTTGCAACTGCACGTGTGTGTGTGTGTGTGTGTGTGTGTGGGTTTAGAAAACCAGTATTTTACAAAGTCTGTGTGCCGAGCACTATCCGTTGTAGTTGTACTAAACTTACAACAACAACAACAACAACAACAACAACAGCGGCAGAAAAAAGCCTTAAAGTTCAACAGCTCAAAAACTGGCAACTGGCAAAACTGGCGATTTGCAGTTTTCAGTTTTGAGTTGCTTGGCGTTGTTGCTTTTTAGTCTTTTTCCTATATGATGTCTTAATCAGAAATTATAGAAGTGCTATGCAAAGTAAGCTGGCGACAAACACACACTATCACGCAAACACACACACGCACACACACAGCTGCAGCGAGCGCGTGCCTGACGCTGTAATTAGCCAGAGCTTACACCATTTTATGAGTGTGAGGGTAACTCTCAGTGGATGCTGCTGCCTCTGGCAGCCTCTGGTTGTTGTTGTTGTTGTTGTTGTTGTTGTTGTTGTTGTTGGCCAGGCACACTATGGAATGTGGTTTTTCAAGCGCTAACACGCACACACACACACACACACATACCCAGATGCTGACTCGCTCAGTCTTAGACAGCGCAAGCTGAGGAGGCCTCTTTTTCAACAGAAAGCGGCGAATCGGCTAACAAATCTTGGTCTTGGTCCAAGCATAAAAATGCGCAATAAATAGAGACAAATAGATGTAAATATTTACAACTTACAATTTACAGAAATTTGTTAACAATCACCCGCAATTTGCAATGAAAAGAGAATACAAATTAAATCAAATAATACAAAGCTAAGAAAGGCTTTCAGTTAAATTTATTGTCGCTGCTTTAAAGTGTCCAATATGAGAACAAACAAATGTTGTATTTATTTTTGAAATGCTGATAAATTCTCCGACTACTCGAAGTCAGTTATTATGTCAGCTATTCCAATCACTTGAACAATCGTCGCAATTGTGCTTCCCTGCCGTGTCCGTGTTGTTTTTCTATAGATATTGCACGTGTGGCTTACCGCCTGGCATTTATTTGCATATTTTGTTGCAGCTGTGCTTATTTACTACCACGGCTTGTCATAAAAAACAATCCTCAGCACAGCGGAATTCAATTAAATATAGTCAAACTGTGCAGCGCAAAAAAAAAAAACAAAGTAAAGAATCGAGGGAAAATATCTGGGGAATAGAGTTTTCAATAGCGCTTATCAGCATATGCGCTTATTATTGCCCGACTTCTTATCTAGCCATATCCGGCCAAGTGAGAGAGACTACAAACACTCGGAGTTACCCCCCCAACAACAATTCCCAATTGTCCACATTCATACATATCCATTAGCATAGCACAATTGGGCTTGGGCCTCGGCGTTGCTATTCCAATATTTGCACAATTGCGGATGGGGGCCGGCAGGCAACATTTATTAATTTGCAGCTACAAGATCACTGAATATCGACAACGATCGCTGGAGCTACAGAAAAAATGGTTACCTTATTTGCACGCCGACTGCAAATATTTGCGCCCAAAGTATTGTGCAAACAAATGTATTGCTTGAAGATATGAACACAAAATTCGAGAAGATAAAATTATTATTAACGCGTAATAATTTTTGTACCTTTTTGTATTATTAATTTTCTGGCTAACGGGCTGTTTGGAGAGTAAAGCTTTGCTCAAGTCACCAACAATTACAGAGTCGACTTCGCATTTAAAGCTGAAGTGTGGAATTAAATGATGTCATCTTAAGCAGAAATGATTATGAACAGACTTAGGATTTAATATACCACAAGTGTCTGAAGATAGAGTTGTCTCTAAGCGCAAGCGTTTATTTGAATAAACACAAAATGAAGCTTAGATTATGTATGTTAATTAGCGATAAGATAATCTATTGTTTAAACGCTCAGCGTCACATAAAACACAAGAATTATTTGTTGGAAGAAATATGCATTCCACATTCCACGTTGTGTATCTATCGAACTGCCCTCGTCTGTTGGCTTTATGGTTTCTCATTAATTTTCGAGCTGGGCGCAAAGCAAATGCGATATTCGCGATACTTGCGATGTCAACAAATTAAGTCGCCATTTTAGCTGGAAATTGTGTCGCTCGCTGTTGTTGTTGTTGCAGTTGCTGACAACGAGAAATGGAAAATTTGCTTGAAAGTGCAAGAGCAACAATTGCAACGCCAACACGGCGTATGCGCAACGAGCGGCTAAAAAGTAAATTACGATCTGTGGCTACCTTTCGGTTGAATTGATATTACGAAATGCGCACAAACAGTGGAAATTCTTACGGTGTTGTTTGTCGAACGGCTTGATAATAACAACGCGAGTGAAAAACAATAATAAGTTAACGCGTTTTTCGGGGGGGCGAGCGCCCAAGTCAAGAGGTTGAGGCCCAAGGCACCCAACGCACCCGCCGCACCGGCCAACCGGGCAGGTAGAACTCGAAGAGAGAGGGGGGGCAGAGGCACGAGCAATAATGCCAACAATGCAGCCCAAAACGAGACCCAACGAAAAAAGTGGAACCAAAACCAAAATCAAACACGCAGCACTGCAGCACGTACGATAAGATAAGCGGCTGCATATCAAATACAGATACAGATACAGATACAGCTACAGCTACAGCTACAGATACCGAGGCAAGCGCTTCGACGCATACTCAGCTGTAAATACGATTATATTTGGGGTATATTTTGTGGACTGCCGTTGCACTTAGACATTATTCGGGGCAAATGTCTTGGAATGATTATGATATATGGGCCCGCAAATCTACATAAACACGGCACAACATCATGATGGATGCTCCATGTTTAAACATGACTGATGCGAGTGCCTCTTGCCTCTTGCCGCTTGCCAAGCAATGCTAATGGAGTCGTGTACGGCAGGTGTGGATAGTTTAGAGGTCGAGTTTTTCGAACACAATCGAAAAAAAGTTGAGCGAAAGCATTTGAATAATATTAATAAATACCATTTGAATTGTCAAGCTGCTACAAACTAACGTTACATATTGAGTGATGGCTTTATTTTTTATTAATTGAAAGTTATTTTTATTATATGGCTGCTTTGACATATTGTTGTTGTCTAACATGAAGACGTGCTCAGAACGTCAACGGTGTTGAACAAGTAATAAAAAGCGCTATAATTGGGCAACAATTGTCATTAAATTGTAATCTTTTCATTTGTATAAATTTGTTAAATTAATAAGCAGTAAAGTCCTTAAGTTTATTAATTGTAAGGCAGGCTTTTTGTGAAATTATCGTAATGAATTTGGATATTGATGCTAATTTCATATAGACAAAAATATTTAATTATTGTATGTATGTTTTGGTTTTATGATGTTGTGGTCTTCCAGCAAAATCTTTATTGTGAAATTGGGGTCGCTATTGCAAAACTATCAAAAAAACTGTCTCCACCATGGCAATCAATAATCAATAAGGCAATCAATCAACCTCTAGCAATATACAATCAATTAAAAATGTAAATACTCCATCACATGATCTCCCCCTGGGATGGAACCGCCGCTTTCATTTCACACTTACTCTTGCCCTTGGGGAATGTGTCCTTGCCGTTGTCGCCGTTGCTGGCGATGATGGCCGCGCTGCTCGGCCGCTCGTGGTTGCCGCCGCGGTTGCGGTTGCGAGCGCGGCCCACGTTGCGATTGGGCTCCGTGCGTCGGTTGTAATCGCGCGAGTTGCGGTCGCGGGCCGCCGTCGCTGGCCACACGCAGATGCAGTGCAGCAGCAGGAGCAGCAGCAGCGGCAGGCAGAGGCCGCGCCTAAACAATTTGAAGGTGCGCATCTTTCTGTATTCTCCTGTGTGTGTGTGTGTGTTGAAGAGTGTGTGTGCAGAATTGCCACTGTGTGTGTGAAGCTCGAGTTCCGATCAAGAGCGACCAGCTAAGGCCAGTGACGTCATGTGTGTGTGAGTGTGCGCGTGTGTGTGTGTCTTATATATTTTTATAAACTTTATAAGATTGTGGCTGCACTTTTTTGCTGGCCGTGCGTGTTGTTTTTCGCGTTGTCAGCTCGAAATAAACGTTAACGAAATAAGTAAAATAAAAAACAACACACTCCAAATTTCTGCTTCGTTTTGCGTGCCAAAAATACAACTTTTTTTGCTTTCAGCTCTTTCACTGCGTTTTGTTGTTGTCGATGTTGTTGTTGTTGTGGTTGTCGCTGCAATTGGCGCATGTATTTGTGTGTTTGTGTATTTGTGTATTTGTGTGTGGATAGGAACCAGTTTCACATTACGAAGGCTTTTTGTTGTTGTTGTTGCTTTGGCTTTTCAGTTCTCTTTTCATGCACACACACACAAATACGCGCGTGTGTGTGTGTGTGGTTTTTGTTGTTTCTTTCCTCTTTACGAGCTTCGACTCGCACAGCTTTTATTTGTTGTTGCCGTTGTTTGTGTTTTTGAGGTTAGGGCGCGAGCGCGCAGGCGCAGCTTTTAATGGGCAACTGCAGCGTTTGAGGCTCGCGTTGCTGTTGTCGCCACAGCCACAGTAATTATTGTTGTTGTTACGTTGCACAAACACTCGGCCATGTTGCGGCCACACATAGAAACAGCTGCAGCTTCGTCCCCGTCTCTCTCTCTCGCTCTCGCCAATTAGCAATGGGATCACAAAATATTATTATTTTATTTTCACGACAGACACTTGCTAAACAACAGCGCTGAGACTGGACTTTTGCTTGCTTAGCTTGTATTATATATGGTATATGGTATTCGATATTAGGTATTACATTCGATTAGCACTAAATTAGCAGCAAGTCGAGCGAACGAACGATACCGAACAACAAAGCAGGCAAAGTGGGAGGCGATACGATCTCTGAAACGACGACGACGACAACAAATTTCGTTTGGCCAATTCGCGTCTGCGCAGCGTCACGTTGAATTCGAAACTGAAGCCGAAACAGACATCGCGCAATGCACAGCACAGAGCTCGACTCTCGCTCTCTTTTTCTCACTCACACACACACACACACAGACGCATACCGCGAGTTATGTAGGTAAAGAGCGAACGTAGTCTAAAGAATACAGGTAAACGACGTGGTAAAAGGTGAGCGAGCGCCGAAGATCTCTAAGCGAAGATCAGGCCAAAAACAATAACAGCAACAACAGCAATGAATACAACTAAAGCAAAGCAAAGAAAATGCTGCCTGTTGCTTGTGCAGCTGCACAATAGATCCACACAACAGCAGCAACAGCAACAGGCTGCACACACACACACCGACACTCACACAAATACATTTATTGGGAGAGAGACAGACAGTTAGACTGGCAGGAGGCATATGTAGAGCTATATAGTAGAGCTATAGTTTGGCTGTGGCACAGGTAAACCCAAAATGCTACGTAAGGCACTCTGCTCAGAAGTCTGCGTAATATGAAACTATGCGATTCGAGTTACCGCTGCAATTGCAACTGCATACCCTGTAATCTAAGCGCAGCGACTAGCGCATGAGCTAGCCAAATAATAAATCACAAAATAAAATAAAAATATCTAAAGTTAGCCAAATCAGACAACTATAAAGTAGGCTCAAATAATAAATCACAAAATAAAATAAAAAATCAATAGTTAGTTAAATCAGCTTACTATAGGCAAAAGACTCTATTGGTTCTATTCTATTTGCGCACTATAAAAAATACAACTTCAACGAGTTGAATCCTTATAATTTTATATATTTTATTTACACTTTTAATTAACATTTAATGTACTTTGCATTGTTTGTAGATTTTGAAATTTCAAAGCTAGCTAGGCTTTAATTATTTTCAATTTTAAATTGTATTTTTTTTTTAGTAAAATGATTTTCTATCTAAACCTCATGCTCATAATAGATCCCAGAAATTTCAGCCTAAACAATATTTTTAAAAAATTCTACAATTTTCAGCTTTAATAAGTTATTCGTTTTTAAACATATGTATATTTTTAATAATATTTCAAATTTGTATTTCACAAATTAGCTGGAAACTCTATTTATAACATAAAATTGTTAACATAAAATTGTTACTATTTTATTTAAAGAATTTAAATCATTTAAAGAGGTGTTGTGTAACTGCATTTCAAACTGTGCATTATTTGGCCATCTTATCTAATCCTTTGTCGAAAAGGGATCGTTGCGTATTGCTGCCAATAATCACTGCTCGGCATATCACTAACTGTTAATTCCTAATGCCCGCTTGACTCCAGCCAACAGCTGTCGTTGTGCTCGACGCCGTCGTAGCGGATTCGGGGATTCGTTGCGAGCGCAAGCGAAAAGACGCTCACAGGTAAGTTCAGCAGATATTGTGTATGTACCGAAATTCATAGCTGCTGTTCTGCCTCTTCTTCTTCTGCTTCTCCTTCTGTTGTGGCAGCCATGATACGCTGCTCCGCTCCGCTCAGGTAACCGCGCGCTCTCTCTCTCTCTCCCGCTCTCTCGTGCTCACGCTCTCACCTGTGGCTTGTGTGTGTGTGTGTGAGTGTGAGTGTGAGAGAGTTGTTCACCTGGGCAAATGCTGCCTTATAAGCACTCAAGTTCGCCGCCTGTCATATGTTGCTGTAGGTGTGCGTGTGTGTGTGTGTGTGTGTGTGTGTTAGTGTTTGGCTGATCTGCGTGGGCAACGAAAATCTACGGCGCTTTGGCTTTTGTCTTTTTGGCCAACAGATTTGTGTTGAAGCGTTGTCAACATTGTGTTATGGCCGATTTCTGACGACGTCGGGTTTTCTCACCTGTTGCATGCCACACTGCGCTGGGTATTTACGTCCGTCCTGCAGGACAACAGGACCTGCATTCAGGTAAAATCAGGCGCATACTTCAGACGCACAATGCAATAAAACATAAACATATCGTAGCAGCAAGGAGGAGGTGGCTAAGACAATAGATGTGTGCCACGAAAAGCGCAACTGCAACTGCCAAACGCAGCTGCATCCCGAATCCAAATCTCGCATCCCACGCTGCGTCCTCAAGAGGCGTTGCTTTGTCTTTCAGACGCTTACGCTCGAAGAAATCTACGTGGCGCATTGTTTTCTCCATGAAAATACGTTTTAAATTTGAAAACCGTTTTCAATTTGTGGTCAAAGTTTCTCTATCTCTCTGGTATTTGCTTGAAATGGATGTCCGTAATCAAACATATTAATAGCTGGCCATGCAACAGTATCAGACCTCAATCAGGGGGCATAACTCGTACGGAAAGTCATCTGTCAAAAATCGAAGAACATGCAACAGACAAGAACTCCAAAGAAACCACTTGAGGCCACTCCACAGTCACAGCATCCCACTCCAACAGCACAGCACACAACACTCCACATCGCATCGCATCGCATCCAATCCAATCCAAACCAATGCACTCCAAAACTCCACTCCATAACGCAACAGACAACAGGTAAACGGAGGTGTAAGAAATTGGTTACAAAACACATTTTCCATGAAGCGTACAAAATGCCAGACGGAGCGCAGTGAAAACCTTTAGTTCGCCCTGTCGTTGCGCACCCTCTTCTTTTTTATTTTCTAAAGAAAGCCTGACGACCCTTGAGACAGAGTCGCTGGGATTGCAGACTCCTGCTGCTGCTGCTGCTGATGATCATCATCGAAATCGAAGATGACTTTGCGCCTGACTGCGGCGCAAAAAAAAAAAGTATCTACTGGGATTAATAGTAACAAAAGAGCGAGCTCAGAGGCGGTCAAGTGTTTCGCTTAGCTGATCCTAAGTCTCTTCAGCGCCGTTCCTCAAGTGTCCGTAACGAAATGTAACAAAAAACAACAACGACAACGGCAACAGAAAAATGTGTGAGGCGTTTTGCACTTTTGACAGCTGAATAGGGCTAACAGCATGGGCCCAAACACAGTCGCTCACGGCCAGCGCAGCGTCGGGGCGCCACTCGAGTTACACTCGGCGTTTTAGCCAAATTCTAAATGCTAACGAAGAACCGCCAGTTACAAGTTACAAGCCAAACTTAGCACGTGCTATTGCGCACTCGACCCCAAGCACTAAGCCGTATAATTGGATTGCCAGCCAGCCCTTTTGGCGTGTTCCTCAACTCGACTGAACTCGACTTGGCTCAGTTAGGTACGAGCAAGTAGTTGGGATAGATACGTAGATAGATCGATCAACAAATTGCTTCATCAGCATCAGCTGTCACACGTTTCGTGCTTAACTGTTTGCCAGAGTGTGTGTGTATTTGAGACTGAGACAGGCTACGAAATCGGCTTAGAATTAAAGCTAATTGCCAGGGCTTTCAATCATGATGCAGCACATTTGAGCCATCACATTTCAGCTAGCTGCGCAGACTTGTGGCCCGTTTGCAATCACGCCGTTGCCTTTAACCCCAAAACATGCAAATATCACGCTTCATTTGAAGACGCTGACGCGGCTCTGGCTTCAAGTCTCAACTTCACCAACGACATCGACTTCTACATCGCCATCGAGTTCGACAGCGTCGACGTCTGACGTCTGCCGTCTGCCGTCTGCGTTTGAGGCTTCCACTCAAATTCACATTTAACTGCCAGTTCGCATAAGTTTCTTTTAATTTTTATGAATTTCAGTCGCTGTCACCGTCTGACAGCGCTGCATTATACCCTGTAGGTTGAACGAAGCTGCTTGACATTATTTTAAGCTAAATTATGCATTTTGCGAAGCAACAATTACCGTTTATCAAAACTAATTGCCAAGTTCACATTCTTAAAAAAAAACCTGTGTATTATGATAACAAATAAGCTCTCAAGAAAACAGATGATCAGCGCAACTGGAATAATTTCTGATTTAATAAAACAAAAGTTTATTGGAACTTCAAGACTTATTTATGCAGCTCAATTATATAGAAAGCAAATCAAATTTGAGGCGTAGATTGAGCTCACAGGACAATTTTTATAATGTGCCATAATATCTAAAAAAAAATGGCATTCGTATTATATTATTAAATAAAGAGTCAAATTTAAAGCAAATAGGTTTCTCAAAATCCATTTTTCAAATAAGTGATAAATTAGTGCACAACTTTTTCGTCAACTAGGATAATTGATGAATTGTCCTTGAATTTTTTACATGAAATCAAATTTAATTTGTGAATTTGTACCACACATAATATTTTACAGAAATTCGACAATACGCTGCAATTTATTTTCTGCGTAACATCTTAAATATGTATTAAAATCAACCTCAGTATGCAAATAATCTATCATAAACAAATCTTCCAGTCGAAGTCCTGAACAGCTTATAAATTATGTTTACTGTTGTATACTAGATTTAATATGATAAATAAAATAAAAATAAAAGAAATTATTTTCTGAAATTGCCTTAAAAAATGATCAATTCAACTGCAGAATCATTTTGAGGTGTAGCTGACGAAAGTTGATTTAAAATCTACATCTTGAAATCGTTACAACTTTGCAATTTGCGATTTCAATTGCCTGTTACAGGGAATGTGGAAGTCGTGTCCCTTTTGGGGATTGCAAAATTAACATTTCTACTTGTTGCTGTTGTTGGGGCGGCTGTTGTTATTATTTTTGTTGCTCATGTATATCGTCGCACGACTCACGTTTCAGTTCAAGATTCAAAAACGGCTGCGGCTGTGCGGCTGCGTCTCTGTTGTAGTTGTAGTTATTGTTGTTATTGTTGTTATTGTCGTATTCGATTCGAGTTGAAGCTTTGAGTGTGTGCTTTTTTCGTGTAGCGCTCGCTGGGGCTTTTTTTTAATGTCTTTGTAAACATAATTGCAACAACTCCAATAACAGATTGTTTGCGCGACTTTAATCGCTTTGTCGTGAAGTGTGAAATATGAGCAGCCGAGTCGACGCGAAACGACCCGATGTCCGTTGTCCGATGTCCGAAGGCAGGCGATGCCGAAGCCGAAGACGAAGCCGAAGCCGATGGTCGATGGCCCGACACGATGCGATTCTCTGGGGAGCTTTTGGGATTTTTGGTTTTGTTTTCGGCAAAGCCAAAGGCAACGGCAATTCTGTTTGTTGTTGTTGTTGCGCGCACTTAAAAACAGTGGGAGAGAGAGAGAAAGAGAGTGCGGAGGTGGAGGAAGAGGAGGAGGAGGAGTAATGTTGTAGCGCACTCGCAACAAAGTGCGAGTATCAGACATTTATTTTCGGTTTAAAAATACACACATTATTGTTTTTCTTATCTGCGTTTCGTTCGCTTTCGTTTTTGGTCAATTTTGTTGTGCATAAATATTTGCGATGCGACTTAATATAAATGATGGCGAGGCAACAAACTTGCGCTCGGCAGCCATTTTTTCAACAAATCAGCAGCAGGAGCCGAAGAACAACAGCATCGAGTTCAATTAGCGCATCGGTTGTATGCGCGCTTCGATTTGCTAAATTTAATCCAAGCATAAAGCACAGCACAGCAGAGTAAAGAATAAAAATAAGAATAAGTGAAGGCAGGCCAAAGATAAAGCCAGGCCAAAAGAAGCTGGAACGGACGTTTTAGCAACGCACACGTGTCCAACAAGCCAAGAGCAGTGAGGATGGAGGATGGTTGCATGTCCAGGGCGCCCAGCGACAAGATGTTGCAACAACACTCGACAGCAACCTGTGGAGCCTGCCATTAGCCCATGAAGCATGAAACAAAAGACGATTGGAACGGCAACGAAGGCCTGCCACAATGCATTTGCGATAAGTGCAGAGAGAGAGCCGCAACTCCAACTCCATCGCCAACTTCTGGCTGAAGGCCCTTAAAAGCCAAGTCCACGAACCGAGCTGAACTGAACTGAACTGAACTGAAGTGAAGTGAGAGATTTGCGCAGTGAGATAGCTCATTTTGGACTTAAGCCTGTTCTGGAGCTGAGACTGAAGCGTCGTCGTCGTCGTCTGGACGTTGCCTTGGCTAATCGGCGGCTATGTAAGTTGGTTGTTAAAGCCGCGTACGTGCGGCGACAGACACCAACAACAGATCCCAAGCGAGCGAGCGAACGTGAGTTGCCGTCTTCTTCTTGCTGTTGTTTATGTTGTTGACACACCAGGCAGCAACATCAGCAGCAGCAACATCAGCAGCAGCAGCAGCATCAGTCGGACCACAGCCGCATTCCAAGATGTAAGGATTCCTCTTGCCACCCAGCTTAAGCTTAGCTCCAGCTTCTCTTTCTCTTTCTCTTTGCATCTTGTATCTTGTATCTTTTCGCGTCTACTGCTGCCTTAGCAAGGTCAATACATTGCCAGCTAAGGTCATAGATGCCGATGCCGCTGCCGCTGCCAATTCCAATGATACTGCTGGGCATCATTGCAGCAAAGCTGCTCGCACCAAACTTGGTCATCTGCTCATCGCACAATCGTATTGTGCCGAGTATAACCGATTCGCTAGAACGTGTGCATACTTATTAGTTGCAAACAAAAAGACCCATAATAGCATTATAATTAATTTAAGCATTCTGCGACCCATGTTATTCACATTTTTGTTCTTTCATTTGTTTTCAAATGAAAATTATCAAAATGCCAATAGCTGTATTAATTTGGGTTTTCTGTTTTTTTTTTTTTTATTTCATACGGATTTCATTTGTTTTATTTTTTTTTTTTTGTTCAGCCAAGATTCGAACATAAACCGGTTTGGCGCTCAAAACAACAACAAACACATAACTATGGCCGTTACTAAAGCTCCCAGCTAAATAGAGAGTGAGAGCGAGAGCGAGCGAGGCAAAGAGAGCGCAGTGAGTGTAAATTTCCTAAGAAAACTGAACACTCAGCATCCACAGGGAAGCGAGATTAATAAATCAAATTTATCTTAGCACATTTTACAATATTCTGCATAGAACATTATTATTTGTTAAGAATAGAATAAAAATGTCTCTAAACAATTGTTACGGACATGCCAATAACAGACTCTTGGCCATAGCAATTATGGCCATAAGAGCACAAGCAACACAAGCGAAGAGCGCGCTCGCAAGCAATAAAGATACACACAAGATGCTTGCAAGCAAATTTACGGAGAAAAACGATGGCGCAGCTTCCACAATGTGGAACGCACAACTCAGGTGCATGGCCAAGCTAAGTTCCACAAGGGTCGCTGTGTTGGTGAATATCAGTAAGGTGAATGTCTCTGCTAAAGTGTAGCAAAGTTTCAGTAAAGTGCATGTCTTCGCTAGCGTGGCAAAGTCTCATACGCGGTGCATGCCATAACTATGGAAAATGGGAAATTTACACAGGGAAATAGCCGAGACAAGCACTTGTATATCAGAAATTTGTTGCAGGAAGAACTGTTCTACAGCTGCTGATTAAGGGGAAATTGATAGTTTTTATCACGAATATATCTCAATGCTATAGAATATCTGACCGGGCGCAAATTGAGCATAACTCATTATAACGGTGGCGGCATAAAGCGCGACCATTGTCCGCCTGTGGAATTCCCATTGTCACGAAACGAATGATAAGTAAGCGAGCAGTTAAAACAAGTCCAAGGCATTGTTTGGCATTAACCCTTGTGTTGCCTATGACCCGATGTTCGTGTGTGTGTGTGTGTGTGTTGGCTGTGGCGCATGCGCAGTCAATTGTATCGCGGGGGAGGGGAGTGGCAAGCGGCAAAGGGGGGAGGGGGACGGTCGTAGAACACCCGATGCGTGCAGCGGGGCGTGAAGTTTTCCAACTTCATTTTGGACTCTGCTTTGTTTTGTTTGGTTTGGTTTTGTTTTGTTTGGCTTGCTTGCAGCTCGGCAGAGACACAACACAACACAACGGGGCAGTTTAACTGAAAATGAAACGCATGCGTGTCGGTGTCGCCACCAGCGACGGCAGCGGCAGCGGCAGCGGCAGCAACAATTGCCAGTTGCATGGAAAGTCAGTCGTTTGCTGCTGTTGTTTCTGTCTCTGTTGCATAGAAGTTCTTGCATTTGCTTTTTGCCATAAAACACTTGAAGCAGAACTCTATCAGCAACAACAACTGCAACTGCAACTGCTGCTGCTGCAACAACTCGCGTTACGCTTGCCAAACTCTGCGACTGCAGTTTAAAGTTGAGGCAGCGAAGTTCGGCTGACTGCATTTCATGAATTTCCCATTGTTTCGTGATTCATTTTTTACCTTTATTCCTCGCTTTTTTGGGGACAATAATTAAATTGGCGCGTGTGGAGTTTTGTATTCAATTACGTGGCTGCCACAATGTGGGGCACACAGCTGCTTAATTGCGCACATACCTGCCACATAGTTAGCTTTAATTATCGAATTTAGAATTACACGCCAGCTGCACAGCAGACGCTGTAGACGTCAGACTCACCTGCAAACAGAGAGAGACAGAAAGAGAGAAAAGAACGTTAATCATAATTAGCTAAAGGCTTTTTGGAGTCTGACTTAAGTGGAGGCATGCAGAAATGTGTGTGTGTGTGTGTGTTTACTCTGGTGGCAGTTGCAAAATGCCGGTCAATGTGCCGCAATTTCCCAGTTATCGTTTGCTTGCAACACTTTCGCTTCATTTCATTTAATCCACAGCCAGCAACGTTGGGAGTGCCGCGCGCTGTGGCGACTTTTCAATTCACACGCTGCGCGACCAATCGCGAAAAATTCTCACGACACTGAGCCAACAACAACAACAACAACAACAACAGCAAAACGATAGCGCCAACAACAACAACGACGACGACGACGACGACGACATCATCAACATCAAGACAGCCGCCTCAAAATGATGCCAGCGTCTGCTGGGCTGTGTTGCTGCCACATGCTTTTTCTCCACACTCGAGCTTCGATCGCTTTCGTGCCCCACTCACTCACTTTTTTGCCGTTTTCGTGCCCCAAACTGCAGCTCGCAAGTCGCGTTGCAAACTGCAATATTGTGACACATGCAAAAGAAGCTGCAGCCAGAGAACGTGCAACATGTGGCGGCCTCTCGCTAATTGTAGGTTAGCATACCATCTTCAATGTTGCACAGTGGCACTTCTTTTTTTAGTGCCACTCGCATTTGGTTTTTTGCTCACTGTGCCACTTAGCCAAAGGTCAGTGAGGCACGCCGTAAAAAGCTGACGACGCGACGTCTGCAGATGAGTCAGTGGCAGAGATGAATGATATTGCCAGCAGGAATGTGTGGCCAGAAATAAATTCTATTACACTCATAACTGTAATTTGTGGCGCTTCAATTTGCTACAAGTCGAGAAACATTTAGAGAAGGTTTCAAAAATACTGTTGAATGACTCATTCAAAGGACTAATTATTTATTACCCTATTTGAAATATAATTTATAGAGACAGAAATGTATCTCTAAAGCTGAATCAGTTAAATGATAATGTATCTAACAACTCATTTTCAGCTGAAACCAGTTTAAAGCCAACTATCGCCCAGTTTTATTGATATACAAATCCATCTTTATAATTTGAAAGTTAACCGTGAACTCGCACTCACAATCGAAATCAAAGTAAACCGCTAATGATAATAAAGCTGGTCAGCTGAAGAAGACTGTTGAAATCGTGGCTCAAGTGTTTCGATGTGCTATAAACAATTCGATCGTTTGTATACAACATTCGCATCTAGGAATTATACAAATTACGATCATTGTGGGCGGATGTGTTGGATGAAATTTGATTTGATGTGCCATTAAAACAAATATTTGCTCCTCTTTTGTCTGCTGCAGCTTTGGCATATTGTTTCCATCAATGAGATGGTTGCTCTAACTCTCTCTCTCTCTGTCAAAATTATGCGATTTTGCAAAAATTATTGTTGTTCGCAACGATAACAGACAATGCACAGACACGATGCCATACGATCCAAGGTATTATATATAACCATGCCAAGTGCTATTTAAATATGATTGCAGTTCTCAGAAGCATATCAAATTCTGTGGCTGAGATTAAGGAATGAAAAACAAAATAATTGAGATTGCTGAGCAAGCGCTTAATTAACTGGTAATCTTATTCCTTAAGCCTTGTGAATCACAAGCTATATGCATATATAATCCCCAAATTACGTAATTTGATTAAAATTAAGCATTTCACTGTAATTATTACACTGTCAATTTCTCAGAAATTAGAATGTAAAATTTCGCAATATTTGCGCAAATAACAAAGTAATTAATTAGATTTGAGTTCCGGCAAAATGGGAGACATGCTGCCGAGTCTGGAATAAATATTGTTATTCCAAATCGAACACTGTTGGTTTCTGCGTGGCATTAGAGACAAAGTCCGGCGCATTGCATTTGATAAGCACGCATTGATTGCCTGTCCTTATCAAATGCATGTAACCCGGCCGTGTCAAAAGTTATCGCTGTAGCTGTCGCTGTCACAGTAAAAAAAACATTCAATAAAATAAATATACAGAAAAACGCTGAGGCTGCTGGAAACTTGGCTCTGGAGCTCGACTCGTGTTCGGAGACGTCGCTGCGACTTCAGCTCGGCGTCAGCGACAGCGACGGTTTACTCGTAATTCAGCTAAAAAACATGGCGACAACAAGCGTGCCCGATTCCAATGAAAAAACCAGCCACAAAAATAATTGAAAAACAAATTAAAAACACACACACACACACAGAGAAAAGAGAAGCAGGCAGAAAAAAAAATAATAATGCTGAAATAAAATATGAAACGTTGGCAATTAATGAAACAAACAGCAACAACAAAAAAGCGAAATGAAAGAAACAACAGCAACGAAATGATTATTATTATTATTATCTGTAGCTTATGAAAAGCGGACAAGAGATGAGCTCGCCCCAATATGCGAGCTATGCTACGGATCGAGTTTGCGCGTTCCACTGACCACTCGACAGGGCACGGCTCACTGAACTAGCCGACAGACAGACGGACAGACCGACAGACGGACAGACAGACGGACTGAGAGACTGGGAGAGCGACGGCGACTGATGAGGCGGAGGCGCGCATTGACCCAACCGAAAGGCTGCTGCAGAAATTAATCAAAACTTTCAGGGCGTATCGCCAACTTGCAGCGAACGCAGCTCGTGGCACAGTTTACGCTCACACCCCATTGTGGGGTGGCAACATCAGTCGAGACGGTGACGGAGACGGAGACGGAGACTGCCACTGCGACTGAGACCAGGCTGTAGTTGGGCTTAATTAAAATCGAGTCAGACTACGAGTAAGTTACACGCAAGTCATCTCTGCGCTACTCGTCGCTTCGCTTTAAAGAGAACATTTCTGTCTTGATACTCGCTTCTTACCTTACTGGAATCGAAGTAGAAGCTAAGTTAACTAGTTCTCGTCAATTTTATACGTTACTCGTTACTCGTTACTCGCTACTTTGAACTATTTGTCATTTCATACTAATTGGCTCTAAATATGTTTTATATATACATATACGATTACAAAATTGCTCGCTACTCTTGTTGCGCTACTCGTTACTTGCTACTTTAAATTATTTGCCATTTCATACAATTTGGTTCTGTATAAAATTTGCATATACAGCTGGTTTGCCTAATTCATTATTCATGATTGTTGTCTATTTTTGTCTATTTTGACTTTACTCGTTACTCGCTACTTTAAACTATTCGACGCTTCATACTCTTTGCGATGTTAGTTAGTGCTGGAATATGTCAATAGTTACCGAATTCATATCACTTTTAACTCAATTCATTTTAACCACTAATTAGACATCTCTCGTTACTCGCTACTTTAAACTACTCGTCGTTTCACACTTCTTGATTCCGTATACTAATAATAATTACATATATACAGTTATTCTAATTATTTTGCTTACTTCATTATTTTCACTTATTTTTATACTTCAGTTGTTACTCGCTGCTTTAAACTACTCGTCGTTTCATACTCTTTGGCTCTAGCTGGTTTAATTCTTTAGCTTACTTCATTATTTACCACTTATTTGTACTCCAGTCGTTAATCGATACTTTTAATTGCTCGTCGTTTCGTAGTCATTATAGTACTGCCTCCCTCCACAGCCCTTGTCAGCAGCCGCTTCTTGCTGTTCAGAAGATGCTGCAGCTAACAGGACTGTCGCAGCTGGTGGCACACATCAGAGCTGCGTTTGGGCATGCGACAGCCTTTCGACGACAGCCTCCAGTTATGGTAGCAGCTAAACAGCTTGGCTTAATTAAAACGCTGGCAAAAAGGGTAAACTCGTTACTCGTCACTCGTCGATCGTCGTTCGCCACTTGTCTTGCCCAGAAATGGCTGTCCAGGCACATGCCCAACTACGGTCTCGAACGGGGCTCGCATAGGATGCGCAGAGCGCTGGCAATTGATCAATTATGTCGCATTGACCATTTCGGGCGCAGCTCAAGACTCGATCTGGAGATGTTGCAAGTTGCAAGTTGCCAACTGACAATTGCCATATTTGAGGCGGGTTTATGGCTGGCCGCCCGCATTGGGAAAATGCACATCATTTTCTGTGTTGGCAATTCGGCCAATCGAATGGCCAAGATGGAGTTGGAGTTGGAGTTGGAGTTGAACTCTTTGGTAAAAGTTGGCAGCAAAATAAAATATTGCCCGACAAAGACTCAACTTTAGCGCTAAAGTCGCGTCTAATGCATAGATTCTGTTTTATGTTTTTTCCCTCTACATTTTTTTTTGGCGGGGCACACGAAAAAAAAAAGAAGGCATTAATTACTTCCGGAGCAAACAGAAAACGCCAAAGTTGATGTTTTTGGGACTGAAGCTGGGGCTCCAGTTGCCAGTTGCCAGTTGCCATTTGTTCAGATACCGGTTCTTCAAACGATACACAGACTGTGGATGTGGCGAGGGCTTTTCTCAGCCTGGCTAACTGGCACGGCGGGTGTTCATCAAAATTCAATGAGCCACAATCAGAGCTGGGCCCTTTTAAGCTCTGCTCTCTGTGGCAATCGGTTTCATATTGGATTTTAGCTTCAAAGGCAATAATGTGAAAATGATAGTTCGACGACTTTACAATCGCAATCGCTTTGCAGCATAAACATATTTTTTTTCCACATACGATATGTATATTTTTTGGTTATTTTGTCGATTTCGTATTCTTGCGCTCCCTGCAAACGTGCTGAGCCTAACAATATATGTATATTATTTTTGTAGGTTCTTCAAAAGCTGCCTTTGCTTTCCTTTTTATTTCAATTGTTGGGGTTTTTTCTCTGTAGTTCGTTTTTTTTTGTTGTTTCTGGGTTATGGATGTGATATGTGAGTACATGAGTACACGTTGTACAATGTTTTGTCGTTGTCGCTGTCGCTGTTGCTGTCGTGAGGTGATTTTAACGCTGCAATCAGCACAAGTCAAACACAAAGGTCGCCTAAGGTGATCATCCAGCAAGGGGAGGCAAACAGTTGTTGCTCTAGCTGCTGCTGTTGTTGCAACGTCAACAGCCAATCTGCTGCTGTAAATGCTCAAAAATGCGTCTTGCCTCACAAGCAACGGCGTTGCATGCAACAACGCCATGCCAATTGGGCGCACACAGTTCTTGTTGCTGTCGTAGATGTTTGTCGATGTTGCTGTTGTTGCCGCTACGTGATCACCATGGCAATTTCTCAATTGTATTTTTATTGAGTAAAATATTGGATGGCATTCAAGCGACTGATCGCTTGTGTGTCTGTGTGTGTGTGTGCCTGTGTGTGTGTGTGTCTCTGTGTGTAGAATTTTCATTGGAGCAGCGCCGTCTCGTCGGACACTCCCTGAAATGCTTGCTGTACATATTGTTCGTGATACCCTCGCAGAGGGCATTATCAATTTGTGCAACAATGTGTAACGTCATAAACGAGTCGAAGTAAACATCGTCCGTTCGTCTCCTTTTATGCCAACTAATCTCTCAATTTAGACATGAACTAAATGAAACTTTGTCAAGCGATATTTGTTAGGTATTTCAAGTATAAATCTTGGAATCAAACGATTTTGAATACCAAATCATGCTTCTGCTGCTATAGAAACAAACGTATAAAATGAAATAAGAGACATTTCATAAAAGATTTTATTGTTTTACATCTAATTAATCTACTCGTTATAAGTAATTTTTATATCGTAAAAAAATCCTTGATTTCTATTTCCTAATGGTGTCCAATTAAAACAAAATTATAAAATTAAATAGATCAGTAAACCTTAAAGATTTAGAGACATTTCATAAAAGCTTACAAGCTCTTAACTTTTTTTATTGTTTTGCATCTAATTATTCTCCTCTTTAAAATAAAATTAATTAGTAAACCTCATACATTTCCTAAAAGCTAACCTTTTCTACATTTATTATTGTTTTATATCCAATTATTCTATTCTATATAACTTCTTGCTATATCGTATCAAAATCCTTGATTTTTATTTCCCATTTGCGCCATTTGAATTCAATTTCAGCCTGTAAGCGCATTCAATATTCGTTGTGCCCGCAGTTAGCATTTTGTCTTGCTTGTTTCTTTTGTTATTCGGTTCATGTTGAATGTAAAATAATTGTGACATTACGACAATTGTTGCTATTCTGATTGTCTCTGATTCTGATAACTTTAGCTTCGATTTGTTTTTGGGCATTTTGATTGGAAATTTCAAATTTGAAATCGAGAACGGAAAGGCACAAATATTGTAAGCATATGAATATTGATAATGAACCGATTCCGAATTATTCTAATTAAATCAGCTCGCATTTGTTGTGTGGGAAACAGCTCAATGAAATCGACGGAAACGCACAAAACTGGTTCGAACTATAGTATTGTCAATGCCCAATTTGTCAATGCTCAAGTTGCCCGTTTTTCTTCTGAATGAATAAACAATCGAAATATAGAAATTTCATTCAAGAATTTCCCCAGTGATCAGACGTAGATAGATTAATGGCTGGAGATAAAAGTGTTGAAACCACAAGACACAACAACAATGCGTTGGCCTAAACGCTCAAGCCGCAGAGCGCAATGAATACACTCGTGAATATGTATGAATATATGCTCGACTATTTATCACAGTGTGGCGATCTCAGCCTGTCTTTCTCTCTCATTTTGTTGTTCAAATTGAAAACACATTTGTATACAATTTGAATTGTGGCTGTCAACCTTTTGTTGCAGCTAATGCGCGTTGCCTGTTCGATGGCTTACGCAAGCGTTGCTCCAACATTGTCTTTATGGGTGCAGCAGCTGAGCCACAAGTCCGACTTCGAGTTGGACTTCTCGACTGCATTTGGGGAAAGTTGGCGGCGCGTCTAGTTAACTAATGACTTCTGGGAAGCGCTCGCCTTTTAACACTTGCGCTGACCCGACCCGGGCTATTAGCTATTAACCCTTGAGTGGCTGCGCCTATTAGCCCTGCATGCAGCAGCATCGCGGATCGCCGCGAGATCACAGATCTAACCTCAAATTACTTCCGCTGCATGACTCCGATTCTGCTGCACGCACACACAACAATTACTCGCTGCATGTGTGTGTGTGAGTATCTGTGTGTGTGTGCGTGTAATCTATGTAACCAATCGTTGGACAGGTAAACAAGTGCGATCCGCGCCTGTCGCCAGATTCCATCATCATTCCATCAGCTTGGTAATTAACTGGCGCGCTTGGGCCATCACTTGCAACGTGCAGCGTGCAACGTGCAACGTGCAGCGGAAATTCCATGGCAGGAAAAATGTAATGTCAGAACTTGCCTCCCCTCCATAGCTCCCGAGCATAACGATTTTGATTTTTAGTGCAGCTTAATTACCGCGCGCGCTCTCCGCTCCTGCCACAGCAGAACCAGTTGATGTTGCACACCGGATGATAGACACCGGATGGGGCAGTCTCTGCTCTGGTGGGTTGGCCAATAGCTCTGCCGCTCTCCAGATCTCCAGCTCTATTAGCCAGCCAACAAAGTTGCCGAACATAGTTTGTCGCCAAGGCGGCAATTCTGCAAGGTTTTGTTATCACTTTGCCAGCGGCAGCAAAAGAATAACAGGAAATCGAACCGGCTGCGCGACTCCAAGGAAGAAAGCGTAGGGGCAACAACAACCACAACAACAAAAGCGTTGCTGTCAGCTGCAGTCATAAATCTTTTTTAGTGCAAGCTTTCACGCTGCTAATTTTAGCTTCCTCTTTGTGCTGCTGCTTTGCGCTCAACTGCTTGCACTGCTTGCCCCATGCTTTGTCTCCTTTTTGCCTGGCACAAAAGCTCCCCCAACAGCAAGCAGTCGGCATTTTGGCGCAGCTGTTAATCCCAATTAACCGCAATTAATATTTTAAATGGGAGCCCTACTCTGCTCGGCTCAGTTACTGCACTCTCACTACGAGTACTTTTCCATCTGTCGCTCTTTCTCTTTCGCTCTTCACACGACCCACATTTGGCGGAGCCCAAAGTCAAAACCTTTTCGCTGTGCGTGAGAGACACTCGAACTGTTGCCGCCCTGGTATCGCCTGCTGCTGCTGCTGTTGTTGTTGTTGGTGTTGTTGCTGCTGTTCTCTCTCCTTGCTCGTTAATTGTTTTTAATTAACGCAAACGCTTTGCCCATTGCCTTTAGCTCGCCACATTCCAATTTCCAGTGCCCCGCCAGCGAAGATCTTATACAACTTTCGTCATCGTTTGACTTTTTCATAAGTATTGAATTTGAAATGATTTTGAAAGCTGCAGAGGCAAAAGTGGGGTGCGGTCACACTCACAACTAAAAGTATGTGCCCATGTGTGTGCGTGCGGCAACTTCTTGAGCGTTGAGTGATGCACGCGGCGCTTCATAAAAACTGTCAATGATTCACATTGTTGTTGCCGATGTTATTGCTCAGCCATTGCTCGATATGACCCGCACTCATCATAGGGTTAAGCAAACTCACACACACACACCCATACTTTTGCTTCTTCAGGGCTGCGCACTGAATGCGAACGATTGTCCATTGTTCGGCTGGAGTGAAGATGGGGCCAAACCTTATTCTCTCCAACTCTCCAACTCTCCACTCTCCAGTCGCCAACTTTATCTTTATCTGTTTCTTTGCCAGTGTCAGCGTCGCTTCGTAATTATGCAAGATCATTGCCAGAGACGCCGTTGACCTTTAGCCGCCTGTCGACGGTCGTCGGTCGTCGCTTTTCGTATTATTATGTGCCTAAACGTTTTCCGGCCCAACAGCAAAAGAAGCGACAACGACAACGACAGCGAAACTGAAACCTTTCTTCTCAGCTCGTTCGTCCGGCTTGACAAGAACAGCGGCCAAGAACAATAAAAGGCTCACGAAGATTTTAAATGCAAATTCAAAATCACAAACGCACAATCGCCAAAGGAAGCAGTGGCGATTAACAGCAGCTTTAACAGACTGTTAAATTAAGCCGTTAACAGCGTTTATCGATAATTTGATCGACTGTAGCGTGGGCGTTCAAACAAGCCGCAAGCTTAAAAGCTGTCATTTGTCGCACATTTTAAAATTTAAATTCCATATTATAAGCGATAATTATGCCCATATTAACGAAGATGGCCGGCTCATTAATGCCACCGTAGAAGATTTGTTAAATGCTTTAAAATTGATGATGAGACTTAAGTTGAGTTGGGTTTTAAGTAGCAAGCTTGTTGGTAATCCGATGCGCTGTGCTCAGGCTCAGCTTACAGCACAGCCAATGACATATGGTTGGCTGTGAAATCGCCCCCGCAACCTGCATGCTGTTGCCGTTACTCTCGCTGCTGCTGCTGCTGATGCTGGGGGGATAACATTGCAAAGGGCCTTTCACTAATTACAATGTGTTTATCTGCGCCTGATCGTTTGCTCGCAATGTGGCGACAGACGGTTTAATGTTAAGACCAGAGAGCGATGGCAAGGGCAACTCGTTGAGATTGGAAGGCGACAGCTGCACGCTGCTGTCGCATTATTATTATTATTCTTATTATTATTTGGCCAACTCATAAACCAAACAAAAGTGCAGGCCCCGACAAAAGATCTCACATACACAAATAAGATGTGTGAACTGAGCAGAAGAAGAACGCATGCGTCATGGGGGCCTCGCAGCAAATGGGGGCACGTTGATTGGGCCAACGTTTAACCTCTCGCTCGCAGCTTCGGCTCTCGGCTGCAGCGCAATCAATTGAGGCACGAGAGTCGTCGCTGGCCTCTGATTGGTGCACGGCTCGCCATGCACAGTTGCTCTCCAACTGTAAACAATAAAATGCAAATGAAGCCAAATGTGCGCAAATGTTGGGCAACAAATTTTTACAAATTTTAAACAAAAAACACAACACCTCCCCTCCCGCCACTTCATAAGTTGCTGTCAGTTTTCATGTGTATTTACCAAGAAAAAAAAAGAAAAACGACACAAGGAAAAACTTGCACTCGCATATGGCACTGGGGATAAGTGCGGAACGATGGGAAACATTTTCATTCCGACATTGAGAGAACAGGAAATTGATTATTATTTATGATTACAACAGCACCGAAAAAAAACATACGTGAGAAAACAGAATCTGCGATGCCTGAAACAATGGACGCGACGCTGAGAGTGTAACAGATTTTCGACCCTGTGCTGCACATGTAACAAGCCTCCATCTAAAGATAACGATACCAGACGCCAGACTCTAAAGAAGCAGCCAAAGCAGCCGAAGCAGCAGCTGATGCAATGTTCTTTAAGTGGGCGCGCGCCCTCTTCAATAATTAGAGACATGCATGCATTTTCTCAAGTGCTTCCCATCTTGTCTTCTCGCTGTTCGGGTTCTTTTTGTTTTTGTTTTTTCGAATTTTGTTCAATCATATTTTGTTCCCGTTTGTTCCAGCTAAACGCTTTGAGGACTTGCACATGGGAACTGCTCTGACAGGCACTCTAAAAATGCATATCCTTATGAAATGCGATACTTTTGTATTGTTTTAGGCTACAAAAAACCAGCAAGGAAGAAAGCAGACTCAAGAGTGTCCTTAGACCGTCTCACGTGGGTGACCGTGTCCTTGCTCTTACCTGCCACTCAACGAACACTTTCTGGAATGACTCGCCAGTCATCAGTGATTTGATCCTTCGCTGGCCACTTAGCCGCTTCCTCAAATCCATTTCGCTAGAACTTCGACTTCTAATCTTTCTATACTCTATGCGTCAGCCGAATTCACTCTGTATCGTATTATTTTTGTGGTTGTTGTCTACATTTTTAAAAATTTCAAATGAACAGCTAATCGCGATATCAAAGTGTGTTGTACAGTGCAGTTGGTAATTATCATAAGAGTGGTTTTGTTTGTGTCCTATTCACATCTTATCAATTCGCTGATAGTGATAAGAGACTCATTTCGAGTTTACTTGTTTTCTTTTGCTTGGATATTCCTTCTAGTATTCGCAGCTCATATCTCGAAGGTTGATTCATTCAGCGCATTCTGTGCTGATGTCACGCCTTCGTCTTCGATTCTGTTGCACCGATCGTTGCACATTGAATCGACTCCAGAGATCAAGGTGCTATATGTATTTCATCAGCAAGTAGCACGTTTGTTCGCCTGGGATTATCGTCTCGAAAAAAGCGAAGATTACGACATAAACAAAGTGATTATGATTGCCGCTGGTAGCTAATTTACAATAAAGTAGCGTGACTGTCAAGTACGAGAACTGTTTACTATTATTAACTCAAAGGGTACCAATTTTACAATGTAACTCAGCTGAAGTGCACTTCTATAGATTTTTATGGCTATGACTGCACTATAGGCATATTTTGACTTCTCTAAACTTATATTAAAATAAGTAATCTAGAAAAGTTCTTTAGTGTTGAAACGTTTGTTTGTTGTATGCAGAAAGGTTCCAATATAATTTCATCAAATAATGAAAATGGGTGTTTCTGTGAAAATCGTAACCATGAAGGTTTTTGTTTAAATGTTATTTTGTTAGAGACATCAAAATATGCGCATTTTTATTTAAACTGTAGAAAACAGTAAGCTGCAAATTTTGATTTCAATCAAACCTAAGATAGATGAAATTGTAATTAAAAATATTATGCAAGAAATTCGAATTGAAAGTTGTTTATTTTGGTATAGAACTAATACTAAAATCAGTTTGATAATAACACTAAATATATTGTATGTCATAATGTCATAATGAGATTTGAGAATTGATGTAGCTAATGAGAAGTTGTCATAATGAATTGCTAAAGATAAATAATATTTTAGAATTCGAATGTAAAGAATGTGAAGCTGGATCAATTCAGCTCTATTAAAGTGATTCACAAGGCTCTTTCGGGGTCTCAATATTCGTTTGCCCTTTACAGTTTGACCGTTAAACTGCGATTCAACGGTTAAAAGTGACCATGGAGGTGTGTGAATATAAAGATTCATATTTCTTATGTGTCAACTCCTCGCTACAATGCTTGGAATGCTCATTAGAGAAAAGTGACTGAAAATAATATGACGTTGGAGGACCCGGCACTTTACATGCTTATGTAGTTAAGCTGTAATTTATGTAAATTGTTTACACTGCGAAACAAATCAATGGAAGTACATTACAGAAAATGAAGAAAAAAAGAGAAGTTGGCCAAAGGCTAAAAACCTTGTTTTGCCAAAAACTAAGCGAAACTTATAATTTACAAGCTGGTTTCCTTCTCGCTCGCTGCTTGTTGTTGTTGGTGTGTGCAAAACACCTGCAAGAAGACAACGACAACAACAACAACAACAACAACGACAAGTCGAGACCAAGTACTTCTACTTTTTTGCATGAAATAAAATCTCACGGTTCAGATGCGTATAAAGTTGGCAACAACAAAGAGCGAGACGAGACGATCCGAGACTGGAACGAGGGGAACGAGGGGAGCGAGGGAGACAGAGAGGCAAGCAGCCGTTCAACAGGGGGGCAGGTGGTAGGAAGTCTCAACAAAACAGAGAGCAAAAAAGAGAAATAAAACAGATACGAGAGAGCGAGACAGCGACAGAGAGTTGCATGTGGCTTTTGTTGCTGTTGTTGTTATTGTCTTTTTGTTTTTTGCAAGAAAGACATTAAAAAAAAAACAGCAGAAGTAAGCAAAGAGTCAGAGCCAAAACTGGTTTTTTGGCACACCACTGAAAAGTAAGCGAGAGGAGGGATAGCAGAGAGGGGCCAGGGGAGGGGTCAGTAGTCCAGTTCGCTTGCCCTTTGCGTGGCCGCCTAGAAAATTTGAATAGCTGTTGCCTTTGAGTCGAAAATACAGCAAAATCTGATGCTCCTTAAAGATCGAGAGAGGGCGAAGCAATCTGTATGCGTATCTGTACTTCATTCATATTTACTCTCGAGCAAAAGATGCTTAATGGGCCCAGGTAGACAGCGAGAGACAGGTAAACGAGAGAGAGAGCGAGCGAACTGAAAGCAAAGCCAAACAACAACAGGTAGAAACTGCTGTTCTGCTGCTCCTTGTTTGCGAACCATGGGAAATCTCTGTTGCCGTTGCTGCTGCTGCTGCTGTCACTGTCAACTGGAAACCTGTTCACAAAAGGGCCAACAGCAGATGCACAACTGAGACTACTTCCTCCTCCAAGAATGAAATGAATCCAATGAATTGAATCTCTTTTATCACATGAAAAATAACTAAGCCAGTCACAGTCGTAGGTGCTGTCGAGGTTGATGCATTGTTATCTATGTATATACTATATATATAATGCAGGGTAACTGCCAGTCGAGCAGATACATTCCCCTAATAATATTTGCTGAAATAAATTTCCTTATGTAGAGAACTAAATAGTAAAGTCTGAGCTCTTCCTTTCTTTATAAAAATTCATAGTTCACACTATTTAAATAAATATTATATAAAAATAGTTAAAGAATAGCAAATCCTAAATTAAATGATTCATCACACTATATAAATTAAATATATTCAATTCAAATATGATTCATTTTAGCTAATAACAATTCACCTGCAAATATTTCATGCAAATTTTAATTATTATTGATAAAGTAGATAGTATGTGAAATACGAAAAAATAAATATAAAAATATTGAATTAAGGTTGTTCGCGCTGCCAAACTCATATTGTCATATCAATTCACAATACTATATAAATTAACTATGGCAATTAAAAAATGAATCATTTCGGCTAATAAAAATTCCCCTGGTAATATTTCCCCGAAATATGAAAAAATAAATATAAAAATATTATATTAGGTTTTCATTAAAACCTAAATAATAAGTTCCATTGTAAATTTATAAGCGAGTAAATAAATTTCGCATAAAAGATACTTTATCTAAACTCTGATTATATTAAAAATATTATGAATGAAAACTGAATAATTTCAGCTTACCTTTCGTATCGCCATGATCCACATAGCCGGCGTTGGTTGCCGCCGATCCAGCGACCACCAATTGCAGGAGGCTGCTGGTGGAGATCCAGATGCAGCCGATCAGCAATATTACTATATAGTTGGGGAGCATTTTGTCGATCCGTAGAACGTATCCAACACGCGTTTGATTATTATTTTTGTGCTCGTTGCATATGATGATTGATGGCTTTGATTTCGATTTCGAATTTCAATTTCTGCACATTCAAGGGAATTTTTGTGATTTGTTTATTTTGGTTTTTAGGAAAACGACTTCTAACGACGCAACCCCATCGCTAGTTTTGTAAGCTCGAGCTGCTGTGGCTCGAGAAATCCGAGAATTCCGATTCGATTGTTTGGATATTATTGCAAATGAGGTGATTTTTTTTTGTTGTTAAGCAGAAAAGCTGTTTAGCAACAGCACCGCGAAATAATATCAATAAAAATAAAGCAGCGTCGCGACCAATTCACGGAATAATATAATAAGCAATACAATATTCAACAATACAGTATGCAAAAAGCGAATCACAACAACAAAGCGTCGATGATCGCGTTGAACTTCGCATTAACGGGGCCAACAACGCAACGACACGGCTTAAAAAACGAGCGAACAAACGAACGAACAACAACAAAGTAAAAACCACTTTAATCGCTGTTGTTTATCGCTGTAATGATAGTTAAGCTACGCAGGCGAAAAGCGGCCACTGTATTTTGGTTGCTCCTTGTGATTTGCACAAAACTTCGAAATTGCTTTATTTTCCGAAACTGTTGGTAACGTAACAGTAAAGTACCGAAATATTCGTAATCCGCACACCGAACCGACGAAGTGTCAGCGCCAAACAATAATAAGATCAGTCGCAAACGGTGTGACCAGTGTTCACTTACGCACAACACACCGCATTGCGGTGCCACAATATACCAAAATATACCACAACTAGTTATCGACTTATCGAAAATCAGAATAGACGGTTCTCGTTTAAATGCTTAACGTTAACATTATTATTGCATTTTAAATTTATTATTAACGTAATTCTTGATTCCTCAGTAATTCGGGTTTTCAATTTCATCAAAGTGCATTAACGCAATTTTGAGCAGGGCTGCAGCGCAGTCGAATCAGCTGATTGCTGTTTGCATATATCAGGGCAGCAACAACAACTCAATAGTTCAGTCTGTAAACAAAAAGCACCAATTGGGCTTGAAAAAGTTAAATTAAACATTACCCTAGTATTAGTGTCTATCACACAAAACGTATCTTATGACTTGTAGCCTTTTATTACAAATATTTGTCGTGTGAAAATCGTGTATTTCAGTTAAGAAAACGTGGTGCAAAAATGAACGCTTTTAAAAGCGACGGTTGGGATGAAAATGAAACAGTTGCGTTGATTGCAGCACTTAAATCCATAATGGATCAACAAGAGAACGGCTCAAGAGTCCGATTGGACTGGCAGCATGTGGCGCAGGAAATGGGCAACTCCCTGAATGATCGCAGCATTCCAGAGCTGCGCCAGAGATATCAGAAATTGCGAAACGATTATTTCACAGCACGCTATCGCAATCGTTCCTGTCAGTACTTTAATCTTTTGCACGATCTGTTCCAAAACGAGCTGACGCCGGAGCAGGACGAATCTGAGGAGCTGGCGCCGGAGGAGGAGCCCGACGAGGACGCAGAAATGGAACAGAAATATGCGTACACGCTGCAGCTGGATCGTAAGTCATCAATTTAAATTAAACTATTTTCAATAGATTGACAGTTTCTCCGCTTAGATCCTGAGGAGACGGGCTTGGCGGCCAAGCTGCCACTGCGTTGCAAGTGGGCGGCGGGGGAGCTAGAGGCATTCCTGAGCATCGTTAACAAACTAAAGCTGCAGTCGCCGCTGCTGCGCAAGCGCAATGCCAAAGTGTTCAAGCTAATCGCCAGGGAAATGGCCAAACGCAACTTCCATAAGCGGCCCGAGCAGCTGCGCATCAAGTATCATCAGCTGCGACGACAATATGCCAAGGCCAAGAATGGTGGCGAGCACTTTGAGCACTTTGCGGACATGCAGGCGCTGCTCAGCGATTCAGTGCAGCCGGAGGAGAGCGAAGACCTGGATAGCGATAGCGTGGACAGCGGCGAGGAGGACGCGGACGAAGGGGACGCTCCCTTGGCCACGCCCAGCGATTCAGAAGGTGCCATTAACCGTTCGGTCAAAACACGAAACAAATAGCTTGAAATGGGAGGGTTTGATGGGATAGTAAATGAGTGAAACGTATGATCTCTTTATCTGGGCTCGACCTCGAGTCTGGAACATTGGAGTCCAGAAAGAGTGCACCAAGTACTCCAGGCGCAGGTTCGCCAGACATCCTAGTTCTTCGATATATAATAATTCACAGGAAATATTATCTTTTGAAATTACTCCCCGTCCTTTGCGTTCTTTCGATTTCGATCTGTCTGTAAATTGGTAACTCATTCGGACTAAATGTTGTGAATCTGTAGTTCCCCGTTTTTTACAAATTGTTCTCTAAATTTCTGCAGGAGCTGTTGTTGCATCGCTGCCCTCGAGCACGCGTTGCAAGTGGACGGAGCAGGAGGTCGACATCTTTCTGGACACGATCAGCAGTCTGGGTCTGCAGTCGGCGCTGTTGCGCAAGCGCAACGCCAAAATCTTTACGCTGCTGTCCAAGGAACTGACTAAGCGATCCATTGACAAGCCAGCCGAGAAGCTGCGCATCAAATACCAACAGCTGCGACGACAATACAACAAAGCGCAGAAAGGCGGCGAATCCTTTGAGCACTTTGAAGCGATGCATCAGCTACTAAATGCCAAGAATGAGCCCACGGCGGCAAATGGCGATGGGAATCTGAGCAGCGGCAGCGACAGCGATTTCATGTACAGCGATGACAACGATGCGGACACCTCCAGACGCGGGCGTAGGTCAATACTAAGCATAGCTCCATGAATTTCTGTTAATGTCGCTGCTTTACAGGTCATCCGGATACCTATTACTGGACAGACGAGGAGGTGGATGCCTTTCTAGCCATCATTAAGCAGCAGAATCTGTTTCGTGCGCTCGACGGCTCCAAGAAGCGCAATTTCAAGATCTTGACTTACATTTCCAACATACTGGCCAAGCAATCGTATACGAGAACGCCGCATCAGTTGCGCAACAAGCTGCGGCTACTGATGCGGCGCTATCGCGAGGTGCAACAGGATGGCCTGAAGAATGTGCGAATTCTGCCGCGACACTACGAAATGCTCGACATGCTCATGCAAAAGAAGCGCACAGCCAAAGCAGTGGTCGCGAAGGAAGAGGCCATCAAAACGTCGCCGAAAGCAGCGCCCAACATGGAGGAGGAGAGCGACAGCGATGCCTCTAGTTCGGGCTCCAGTTGCGACTTGATACGCATGGCAGCCGAGAGCTACAATGGCGAGGATGAATTTGAATTGGCAGCAGATCCAACACCCCTCGAGGTGCTGACCAGCATCAATGAGGGCCAAAAGCAGCTGGTGAACATGTTGACCACATCGCATGAGAATTTCCTGCGGCAACAGCGTGAAATGCAGACACAATTCCTGCAGCAAATGTCGAGCATAATGCGGCAGGAACGCGAGGCAACATTTCAGATGCTCAGGGAACTATTGCAACCCAAATGAGAGCGTTAACATATTTAGAATAAGAAATAATACAACAATTGAATTGTTTCAAGCTTCTAAAACTTTTATTAAATTGAATTTGAAGTTATTTGCAAAAATTTGTCATTATTTATCTGTGTGAGATTCTGTTGTAATGTAGTTTTGTGTGTATCGGAGTGTATATTTTATTTATTTGGTTTTCATTTTGTTTTTTTACCTAAGTTGCCTTTATGCGTTTATGTTTTGTCAATGCAATTCATTATGAATTTCATTTATTTATCATATTTTTTTATTAATAACTATTTAAATATTTATATTGTATATGTAATTTTGAGAGCTTTCTTTGTATTTGATATGCTACATTTGGGTTTTTTATTTCTTTTTTTTTTAGATTAGGTTAATGTATTTAATTTGTTGTCTTTAACATTAAGCTTGTAATTTTTAAGTTGATTTGTATTTGTATTTATTTTTATTTTAAGTTTCGATTTTTGTTTTGTCTTCTCACAACAACTAAGCAAGCTCATCATAAAATATGTTGCATCCAAAAAATACACGTATTTTTATTGCATAATGTCTAAAACAGAAATCAATTGAAAATAAATCAAAACTATGACAAAAAATTGCGTTCAAGAACTTCCGTACGTATATTTTGTATATTTGATAATTGTTCTTTAATTCATTAACTAAAAACCCAACAAATTCGAAACGAATACATGTGTAACAATTAAGTTATCTATGAATGTGTATTTGCATATTTTACGCTCAGGCACAAAGTGTAAATTACAAATATTTCAATATTACTCTGCAATATTTCTTTTCTGTTTTCAGTTTTTTTTTTTGTTTTTTTTTTTTGTTTTTGTAATATTTTTGTTTTTATTTTATTGTGTTATCATAATTATGATAAAAACAGAAACTAGACAAAATCGAACGGCATTTTCAAGTAATTAGTACTAAGTATTTTTTAATTCATTTGTATATTGTTTAAGAAACATAAGTTCATATTTCGTATAGGTAGCGGTGTTTTCGTTTATCTCAATTCTTTGCTTATTTATTCATTTCGATTTTTCATTTTTGTAAATTTTTTTGTTTTTTTTTTTTAAATTTCCGTTAATTTGTCTCTTAGAGCACGGCTCGGCTAAAGTCTACATTGAGGCAGCGCTCGGGGCTGCTCTGGTCACACTGTCGCTGCGGCTGCTGCTGCTTTTGGCGGCTAAAGCTTTGCTTGAGTTGGCGGCTGAGGCTGCTGCTGCTGCTTCTTGTGATGCTGTGTCTTTGTTTTTTAGTTTTTCTGGTATTTTATACGTAGTTTATAACAACAATAACAGTGTCTTTGTATATGTATGTCTCATTCGCTCTTTTCGGTATGTGTGTAGGTGTGGGTGTAAAGTGTAGAAGTTTTAACAATCTAAGAGCTAATCGGCTCGGGCAGTGGATTCTCAGTGATGCGTATCTTGTTGCTTTGTGTGCCATAGTAGAGTGTGCCGGATGTGTCAGTAGTGACGTATGCCCGATTGCCATTCCCATTGCCGTTCTCCACATCCTGTTCCTCTTCGCTTCTTGTTGGGCCATTGTTCGCATTGTTGTTGTCGCCACCTCCGCCGCCGCTGCAATTGATTGCCGTCTCTCTCAGACGATTGCCGACGCGCATGCTCAGCTGTCGCTGGCGATCTCGCTCGCGCTCCTGCGCAGCCTGCAGTTGCTCCTCGCGGAAGTTGGCAAAGAATATCGATGAGTATGTGTGATATTTGGTGCCGCACGGAGAGCTGGCAGGCGTCGACAGCGGCGTTGCTGCATTCGTAGTCGTAGTCGTAGTTGTAGTTGTAGTTGCAGTGTTGTAGTTGTAGTTGTAGTATATATTTTGTGGAGGGGGGAAGGTAGTAGTAGTTTGGCTTTTGTTATTTACGTTACGTTACTTTTGAGCATGTTTTAGTTGTAGTAGTAGTAGTAGTAGTTGTTGTTGTTATTGTTGTTGTTGTTGTTCATTTTTTGTTTGATGAGTGTTCTTTATACACTTTCTAAGGATTTGCTGCTGTTTTCATGTTTTCGTTTTAGCGTGTATTCTATGTGTATGCATGTGTGTGTGTGTGTGTTTGTTTGTGTGTGTGTTTGTGTGTGGGTGGGGTGGGTGCATTGATGAGATACATTGCTTTGGCCATTGTTTTTGTCTCTGCATGTTGCTGCTGTTGTTCTTGTTGTTGTTGTCGCTCTAGCTGCTAAGCTTTTGATGATGATGATGAGACGAGACGTTTAACGAGAGTATGAGATGATGAGAGAGAGAGAGGCGAGGCGAGGCGAGAGCGCTGCATGCACTTAATTGATTGGTGGTGTGTTGTAGAGGGCGCCACTTGTCGTCGGCTGCTGTGAAGAGACAGAGACTCGAAACCACAAAACAATAACAGAGAGCGGATTTGTGCTTCTTCATTTCCCAGCTTCAAATGATTTGGAAATGTGGAAAATCGTTGACTGTTCGTTTTTTATTGAGAATTCAAGTACACAACAAAAGCTTTTACAATTTGTGAAATTTTTGCATAGCTCCATATAAGATAATATATATATATATAATTGGTATATATGTATATCTTTATATATCGGTATTTTTCTCTATATATTTAGCATTGTCATGTATGTATGTATATTTGTATATGTTAAGTATAAATATTAACTTATTGCTTTAATACAATTACGCTTTTCCTGTGTGTGTGTGTGTGTATGTGTGGCTTTGTATGTGTATGTGTGTGTGAGCTTAACTCTCGAGGCGGAACACAAAACATTGAAGGAAGGATACACAAAATACACAACATAAAATGAAGTTATAAGCAATGCCTTTATTTCAATTAATACAATAATAATATATTGTCTTATAGATACCGAACTACTAATACAAAAATAACTAAAAATAATAATGATGGTAAAAAATAGTGATAACAAGAAGAAGCAACAATCATAAAGCGAAAGAAATCATGGAAATCACAGTACAACAAAAAAGCGCCATTAAAGCTAAAGCTCCCTCCAACTTGTTGCTCTCTCTATGCGTGTAGCTCTGTGTGTGTGTGGGTGTATGTATGTTGTGTGTTTGTGTGTTGGTCTCAGCGTGCTGTGCTTTCTTTCATCTTTGTCTCTGTGTCTTCCAATTTGCTCTCACTCGTTTCGCCCGCACCCAACTCCAATTCCAATTCGAATTCCAACTCCAATTGGGAGGCGCACTGCTCTCATTGCACGCAAAGCTCAATTTGCGTGGAACTGCTCCGACTGGCCGTTGAGATTTTGCGTGCCAACTTTTGCAGTGTGCCCACAGCTACGCATTTGTAATTTATTGGTTTTGTTCGCATTTCAAAATATTTAGCGTGTAAGTAAACAAATCAAATAAAACATCGAAAATTAAATAAATGTTTGCAAGTATAGGTATATTTGTGTAGTCAAATTATAAGTGCTCTTTTGTACGTGTGTTGCCCAAAATAAATAGTACTCTAAGTAGCATAAAAAAGCGTCAAGTGCAGCACAGATAAGAAAAACGAGAAAAATAGAGCGTATCGGCTGTGCTATGGGTAGAATATAGTATAAAACCTATAAGCAAACTCTATGTGTAGGTTTCTGTTTTTATTGCTTACTGTCAGCTGTAAGCTTTTCTTACCAGGGACCGAAATAATTGATTTTTTGGTTGGTTTTTTTATATAATAAAAGACTGAGATCGAAATGAATTACACCAAAATAATAATGTTTGGACGGGTATCACCCATGTTTAGTAAGTTTACAATTTTTTATATTTTTATTAACTGTAATGGATACTTTTGAGTAATTTAATGAATTGAAATTGAATATAACAATTATTTTTTATGAAAATAAAATCATTCAATCATAATATTAAGAATTAAATTTGTATAATTACAAAAAGTATTTGTAAATTTGTACTTCATTTTTATTTTCAGGGGAAAAAAATGATAAGAATCATTAATTTTAAAAAGATTTTATTTACAAACAAGATAATTATTGCATACAATTTCAATTAATTAGGTTGATCAAAAGCTGTATTTTTTCTAAATTAAAAACGAAAATTTTGGTACGAAATGCATTAAATGAGTCAAATTTAACCATTAGCGTTTAAAAAAACGTCGAGAATCAAAACAATCATTACCATGTAAAATATATATAATATAATATATAAGGATTGCGGTCCCTGATCCTTATATTTACACACGCACACATAGGCATCAAGCACTCGTTTCAGCAATTGTTTGCCGATTTCCAAAAGATCATAGATAAACAAACAACAAACAAGTGTGAGTGCATGTGCTCTTGTTAGTGTGTGCGTGTGTGTGTTGGTGTGAGTTGATGTGTGTGTGTGTGTGAGAGAGAGAGAGTGCTAAGCATTTACTAACTTTTATATATGTTTGTATTATTTTGAATTATTGTATTAATTTAATTAGCTAAATGCAATTCAATTAAGTTTCTTCATGTTTTGCCAGTTTCTTCTACTACTGCGGTTTCTCGGAGACTATTTTGCGGGTATGTGTTATATATGTTGGTGTGTATGTGTAGGTGTGTACAAATATACATACCATATATTAAAATAGTTTGGATTTTTTGTTATTATTGTTGCGCATAGATGGCACAAGTTGTTGCATTGGATTGATAACATTTTCAATTTGGCAAGAGAGAATAATCAATTTGAGAAACGAAAAAAGAAAATTTTCAGAATTCGAATGAACATTTGTCACAAGAATAAATTAAATGAATTTCGAAATGCAGTCGAAGATTTAGGTTAATTACGGCGCCCAGTGTTGCGATAGAAAGTGTGTGTGAGAGTGTGCACATTATGGTTTATTAGATGGATGCATGACGAGAGGCAGGCGAGAGGATGTTCGGCCAGGCGTATTACAATATTTCGATATTTCGATTGTCATTTCAAATTTGATTGAGATTGATTCGATTTTCGTATTGTGTGTTATTGATGTTTCGAGGGGGGAGAGGGGTTCATATATTGTTTTGTTGTTTTTGTTGTTGTTGTATGTTGTTTAGCAAAAAACAAGCAGTTTGGAGAAAGGAAAAAGAAATGAAAAACAAAGTAATGAACATATTGAAATATTTTTGTTTGTTTTTGGTTTTTTTGGTTGTTGTTGTAGTTTGTCGATGCGAAAATGCATTTGGTTCATTTAATTGGAGTTTTGGATTGAATTTGATATCGAATTTTTCTGTTCTCGTGTAGTTTTTTTTTTTTTGGGGCACCCTTTTCACCTGGCTAACTCTTGATCGGGGGGAGGAGGGAAATTCGATTATATGCGCATATAAGAAAGTAAACACTTGATTTTTTCAACAACATTGTTCGAATTTTCAATTTTTATTTTATTTAAATAATTTATTATATATATGTTTTGTTTTTTTTTTTCGTTTTCAATGCGTACAAATATTTTGGCTAACAACATAAATAGAATTTCGTTTGGTTTTCGTTTTTTGATTTTCTTTGCCAATTCATAATACTATATATAAAATTTTGCACAATTTGCATGATTTAATGTTTAATTTCTTGTATTGAATTAAATGTCGATTGCTTGTCGAAAGCGGTTGAAAAAGCTTATCTTTTTTGTTTTCATCTCAATATATGAAATCATCAGGCATTAGACTAAATAGTAATATTAGTATGGGGGCGAAAGGCGACTCTGTGTAAACTCTATAAAGATCTAGGCTCTAAGGTTTTTAAGGTGTAGTAGTCTCAGCTGCTTTGCGATTAGTATTAGAATGATGAAATGGTTTTATTATTTGTTTTGCGAATGGTTCCTTGGCAGTCTTGATCTAGAATACTTGGTCTAGAATACTGAATTGATTTGATTTTGTCATTGAATTTAAATTGAACTGAACTGCGTGTAGCTACTGAAGCTAACTTAGGATTGATAGACAGACAGAGAGAGAGAGAGGTAGGATAACATTTCAACGGTTTTGCTCATTCGATTGTGTTCCAATTGATGGGTGTTATTCGAAATTTGACTAAAGTAGTAGCAGGTAGGTTGAAATAGTAGGTGGTAAGTAAGTTGTTGATTTTGATTGATTTTTTTTTTTGTTGTAGAGTAGAGTTGTAGCAGAGAAGTTGAGGTTCAGTTGTTCAGTGTGTGCAGTGTTCTAACACTTACCATAGCCCTCGCCTTGCAAGAACAGCCGAAAGGCCTCAGCCAACTTGGCCGGTTGTTCCTCCAGCACCATGGCGCAATCGGATATCTGCAACCAAAAACACACCAGATATTATAGTAATGTATGCAAATTGAGATTGTGCAGAATGTCAAGGCAGAGACCTTCATCCAGGATGAGTTTGTTGGATCCAAGCGTCCGTTGAATGTCACCGTGTCGTCAACATGTGGCGACAACGAACCGGTTATGTTAATAACTGGCATTTTCAGTGTGGTGGCTGCCGTCTCAGCACCTGGGGTACCAGGTGGTGTGCGTGCCAAATGCAAATCGTTGCGATGAATGTACGCATTGATTAACATGGCCAGATTAGTGGGATTGACGCCACGCTCGAAGTGCTGCTTGTACATCTGCACCAGATCATGATTGCGCTCCTCGGGATTGCGTCCGAAATGATGCCACATCAGGTAATCGATGACACCCTGTGTCATGCCCTTGGTGCGCAAGAATCGCGCGTTGAAACTCTGATAGCCCCACTCAATCCAGCCCGATTGCGTTGACACGCAATTAATCAGACAGAGTGCGCCCACCTTATCCGGATGCCCATGGGCGAAACGTGCCAGGATATTGGCTCCAGCGCCAACGCCAAAACCAATCACCGACTTGAGTCCAAAATGCGACAGCACAAAGAGCAACTGTGCGGCCAGGTCATCCATGGTTGGGTACACATAGCTGTGGGAGACAACACAATAGGTTTCGTTGAAATATTACCGCAATCAAGTTGGCCTTTAAGTATGCTTGACAATGACATACCCGGCAGGCCAAAAACAAGCAAACATATTAATGAAAACGATGTTGCAACAACAGTAGCATATATATTTATATATATTTTTTCCCCTTTGTTTCTATATATTATGTTCTCTAAATTTTTTGTGTATATTTCCCATATTTTGTAAGCATATAATTTAAAAACTTGACCCTTGCATTTCATAACCTCCTTAGCAGAAACGAAAAACTTTCAATTCGATAAAAAATATAAAATTTCATTTGAGTAGACACAAATTGCATCTATGTTGTTCTAAAATAACAACTTTGTTAAAGGTTTACTTAAAGTGATTCACATTTTTTCATTTTTTCTGGAAACTAGAAAAGTCAGTAATTAGATTCATATATCGCTTAACCAAGGAGACTACAAACGTTGAGTGTTGTGCTACAAAGTAAATCTCTAAATGAGAAATGTAAGCAAATGATTGCAAATCTTCTTTTCTATATATCATTGTTTACATCCTTGCTAACTTCATATGGGCTCTTGCTTGTTGGTATTAACTTCCTCACTGCTCCCAGTGTACTGCCAAAATTCCGAAATAATATTTATTTCACATATAATTTTGCGGACCTCAGGCTTTTTAGTTTCCTCATAAACGTTATCTAACCATCGTATCAACTTTTCACTAATGTAAAACTCATTTTCTCCTTTGTATCTCTAATATCTCATTATCTAATGCATTTTCTCATTATCTAATTTTTGCAAAATAAAGCCGTTTCTTAACATCTCTGCATGTTGATTTCCAATCGTTGCTAGTTTTGCTTAGTCATCTCCACTAATATTAGATATTTCGAAATTTTCATTCACTGGGACTGAGATTAGTCGAGTTATAAGTCCTTAGTTGCGATTCCCCGAAATTGCAGTCATCTCTCTTAACTGTCAAGCAGTGCAGACATCTTGCTTATTTCTGAGTATGCTATGAGTATAAACAAATTTGTACCGGCTTCAGTTAACTCCGAAAACCGAATAAAATATTAGATTATCTACGTTGCGTTTTCTAGTCTCCATCTCAACTATCTCAAAAATTACAGCATAATCTCGTAAAAGCATTTCAACGAACTTGACACTTTTGGATTTATGAAAGCCTGTTTAAACTTACCGAACTCTTTTAATTCCTCACACTTATTTGAATTTAGTTATATTAAAGCTTTTATGAATTTAAACTTACTCCTCTGGTAATGTTGGTGCACCCTCCTCCTGACCCGGTGCCGTAACATGGTACACACAGAAGTTTTCTAGCAGTCCGCGCATGACTGGATAGTTGAAGAATCCAGCAAAGCTGGTGGCATCTATTAAAACGAGATATTATATTGGTTAAAAGTCTAACAATATAAGCAATAATGTTTAGGGCTTACAGTTGAGACCAAGATCATGGTAGGTCACTATGGCCGGCTTTGAGGTGTCGCCCTGTATGGCCACATGTATGTCGCCCTTGTCTGTGGGCACACGTCGCTGGTCGCATGCCTCCAATATGGAGCCGCGTGCATTGGGGAATTGCAGCTGCACCGAGCGCAATTCGATATCATCCATGGGATCAACGGGCATAGTGCTATAGAGATACGATTGAAAGGCTCGTTTAATTTCGTGATCAATCGGTGATTGAACTAAACTATATGTATATTAGTTTTGTTTGGTGTTTTTTTTTTTTTTTTTTTTATTTAAAGTGGGGTCACACTTATAAAGTTGGTTCCGGCGGGCTGCTGTTCAGTGCTGGGCATCCGTTAATTCGGCTATTTTGTTACAGATACTTTAATGCAGAGTTCGACTCTAAAGGCTACAAAAATGAATTGTTCTCGTTACGCGGCTAAATATGTCTAAAGGCTAAAATTAAGTACTAAATTACAAGTTGCAAAAATAAACTCAGGATTTGTAAATCATAAAATTTATATTTATATATATATACGAGGTAATATGTATGAAATGTATTTAATAAGTACTTATATGCAATATAGGATATATATTTAAGTAGTTGTTCAACATTCAAGTTATGTACGAGATGCGTTTTGAGAGACGGGCGGATGCGATTTGTTTCTCATTATAATTAAATAGGTTTTGTTGTCGCTGTTGTTGTTGTTAGGATTGTTCAGTCAATGCAAAAATACTTACAAATAATAAATCAAAAAGTAATGCCAACAAGTCTAATGTGAGTTCTAAATTATAATGTTTATAACACAACAAAACAAAAAAGAAGGAAAAAACAACTTAAGAACTTGTGTAACTTGAGTTTCGTGTGGAAAAGTGGCTTAGGGGCGTTACGCGGCAAATGCATATCTTACATGAGAGACGGAGGAGTTCAAATACGGATCGGATCGGTTTCGGATCGAATAGCTGTTGCTCTTTAAATTTTTATTGTTTTTGATTCATTGTTGGAGTTGAATTTGTTGTTGTTTGTTGGCTTACCCCAGCAGATGTGCCTCCTCGGCAGTGTGTGTTGGTGCTGATGGCATCTTGGTGTTCAGTGTCTTAACAGTTTTGTCACGGTCTCTGAAATAAATACTATGAGCATGCAAGCAAAAAACCGAAAACACAAAAATCGAGAGGCAATTTGCTTATAAAATAGATACAAAAGTAACAACCCAAAACTCTTCTGATTTTTTCCCGATTTTTATACAGTTTTCATTTTTGTAGTGTGTATGTGTGTGAAAAATCGAAAAAAACCGTGAAACTAATACACACTAAGTATGTATGTTTAGAGTACAAAGTTTTTAGTTTAGTAGAAGTTTAGGTGGTAAATTGAGAAATTTCGAATTTGAGTTGAGTTTTAGGCTGCTGATAATGTGGAATGAATGGAATGCCATTGATGAAGGTGGAAATTGAGTTAGTAGCTGATGATGAGGATGAGGATGAGAGTAGAACACGAGTGCTTGGCTATGTACAACAGTAAACAGTTTTCACGTTACGTAAACTTAAATAAATGAGTCACGCAATGTCATTCGGGGTAAATGTCGATGTCGACGTCGCCGACGACGACGACGACGAGGACAACAAACAACTGGCGCCAGAAATATGAGCTGCCATGAACCCTTCTCCTCCTGCTCCACACCCACAATAGCCAAGCAACTAATTTGGCCGACTAACGTTAAATGAGGAGTAGACCATGTGTCTAGGTAATTTGGCTACCAGCTCGCCATTTCGCCCATTTTGCTAAATAATTATGTGGCCCGTATACACATTACTCTTTCAGCTGTCTATGCTCACCAATATACATAAAAAAAACTCAATTAGTTTATGCTCCTTTGGGGCTGATTAGCCTCTAATATATTGTAGGGAAGCATACGCATAATTTTCGCACTAATGGAGGGACACTTTTGGGGCATAAACTTGGAGTACATCTTCTTGAAATTTTAATGAAAACTGTCGCCGTCGCCGCAGGGGAGCACTAGAAAATTTAATTGCTCTTATAAATAGTAGAAACCTCAATTAACTCGACACAGTTTTAAACTATTAAAACGACACTACATTCGTTTCAAACCTCGACTCCACCCACTCAACATTATATTAAATGCAGTTTTGCGGTACTATATTTGTGTTTGCTGTTCTTTATTCTTGTCTTTTGCTCTTTATTTTGTATGTTTGCATTAATTCCGTGGGCTGCGGATTTGAAGCGCATGGCGCCAGACTTTGTGAAACGGTCAGCAACTAACCGGTTACGAGCGGTTCAAACCCAAACCGAACAGAACTTGAGAAACGGGCACAGCGCAAAAGTGCAATGACTGGGAAGAGTGTAAACAGCGCTTAAACTGGCGATGAGCTTTAAGAAGGCGGACAACAACAATGCACACATGCAAACACACATTAATTGAGCCGAACAGCAAATCTGTGGCCGTAACGGAAATATTAATTAAAGCACTTGATGAACAGCGAACGTAAATAATAATTGTAAATGCGACTATCACTGACACAAAAATAGAACAAAAATGGATCGCAGTTAGCGCTTGACTAAATTGTCGTTCGTTCTCGTCTGCAGTGCCTATCTGCTGAATAAAGTTTACATTGCACTGATGCATTTGCTTCTTCATGTTTTTGTGGTGTATTGACAAAACTGCAGGCGGCTTCTGACCTTGAGCCAGGGCTACAAACTGATGAAGAAAGTTGCCCCATGATTGGTGTGATTGGGTGATGTAACTGAGAGAGCGAAAACTGAGCAATATATACACTATATACTTGGAATTAATATTAAATACAAATATACATTTGTAATTGTTCACTTTGGGCACAAATCAGATGTAATGCAAAATGCTTTAACAAACACAAAAAGCTCTCACGCACATGCAAACGCAATTAAGTTGTGCTTTAAGTTAATGATCAAGTTTCGTTACGTTTCCTTTGCGCAGTGCAACAAACAAGGACAACATCAATAGAAGCAAACAAGAGTATAGAGTAGGTATAATTCAAAAGTTTTGTTTGTGCTCTTCGTCTGCGTCTTCTACTAGTTTTAGTTGTTGTTGTTTTGTTTTGTTTCGTCTTCTGTTTTGCTTGCACTTACCTGGCACCACCACCAACAATGACTGGCTGCCGCTGCTCCATGCGTACCAGCTCGTCGCTATCGCCGGGCGATGATTTGATCGCCTGACCAATTGCACGCTTAACGCTCTCGAACACGGAGGTGGGCGAAGCTGCCTGTGGTTCTGTGGTGGATTGATAGATGGCGCTGCCATTGCCATTGCCGTTCGTCGCTGGCAGCGATACATAGCCGCCCTCTGCTTGCGGCATTGTGTTTTCTTTTTGTTTTTGTTTTTTTTTGCTTACTCTATGTGCTTTCTTTCGACTCTCATAGGCTTTGTATGTGGGTGTGTCTAGCTGTCACTCTCGCTCTCGCACTCACGCAAATACTTAGCCTGCTTAGTTTTAATTGAATAAAACTTTCAATTTCTTGTTCTTGAGTGTGTGTGCATGTGTGCGAGTGTCAGTGCGGATGTGTGCTGCTGTGTATTTGTGTGTGTGAGAGAGCGAGACGTGTATGTGTGCGAGTGCGTGCATTTTGTTTGCATGTTGTTTGTTATTTCAATTAAAATCATAATAACAAATGTGTTTCATTGTTTTGCATTTTTCACGTGATTCATCAGCAACAGCAGGCAGCCATGTTGTATAGTACGTATAATAATATATGCGTTATACATTTACAAATGTTATTCCATTCGTCAGTGTAGCAGCAGCGGTCACAATAAACATAAATTAAATAAATAAAAAACAGAGAGAGAAATAAATTATAACAACATAACGTATGATAATACAAATACACACACAAGGAACAAAAGCCAAAAACAAATACATACGAATTTGTATCTACCCTTCCCATCCACCATAGATGTTATCAACATAGAGCTTTCCAACTGTTAAGTGCAACATAGCGACTGCTGTTAACAGCGGCCTAAAATGTTATGCTTCCATTAAACGGAATTTGAATATGAATACTCCCAGTGCAAAGGGTATAATGAATACATTATGAATGACTAAAGCATACACCTCATTTGGTTAATAAGCGTGGGACAAGCAAGTGCATGAAATCAACGAGCGCAGCTGAGAACAATAGGAAAAGCAACAACTACCACAGCAAAAAAACAAGTGAGAAAACTACAGTCGAGAGTGCTTGACTGTGAGATACCCGCTACCCGTTTTAGGGACTGCAAAACTCTTATACGTACACCGAAAAGTATATTTGGTGTGAAATTTACTATATTGATTTTGATTTTGGCCCATTTACCTTTTTTTTTTAATAATTTCTAACTTCATAAATCATTTCGACTGTAGATAATATTGTGTGTACCAAAATTCAAATTCCTAACTTCGAAACTACAATCGTTTATCGTTGTTTTTTCGGTTTGAGGTGCGGAATGGGGCGTGGCCAAAATCTAAAACAAACTTGTTTTCCGAAGCATACACACGATACCAAATTGTAGTCTCTAGCTCTTATAGACAGACGTTCGTATAGAATATATATATTTTCTGGGTTCGGAGAGACCTCCTTCTGCCCATTCCATACATTTACAGTTGGCACCAACTTATAATACCCTTCTACCCTGTAAGTATCGGGTATACAAATTCTATTCGGCGTGAAAGTTCGTACTTGAAACAAGATATGCAGGCCAAAAGCAAGGCACACACACAAATGCGACGGGCAACCACAGCACTCAGCAGTAGCAGCAACATCGTCTCTCTCGTCTGACCCCCTGTGCTCTTGGTTACATGTGCATTACATTAACCCAGTTCCAGTTCTGTGCGGTTCGTCTAAGGGTCTCTCATTTTGGGTTCTAGTTCAGCTTGCCACAGGCCACGCCACATGGAATTTTGCACAGTTTGCACTTCAACAAGAAGCTGATTAAGTGCGTCACCGAAATTCTAAACACTTGAAAAAGAACGAACAGCTAAGCAATATCAAAAGCCACAACGATGACGCAAACTTATAGATACGAATTCAGTTTTGGACATATAATAACAATAAAATACGAATAGAAATAAGCAAAACTTGACGTTTTGTTCTTTTTGCGTCGTAAAATTGGTAGGCAAATTCAACGCAGGTCAGTGCCATGGGGCGTATGTGTAATGTGAGTAAAGCCATCAAATAACAGGGCTGGGCAAGTGTCCAAATGCCAAATATCTTTATATATATGTTGTCTAGTATAGTGTATAGTATTCGTCTGTCATTTTACAGTTTGTTATCTATTTATTATGCAAAACTAACGACGTCGTTTCCCCACTTTGTTCACATGCTGCTGCGCTTTATACTGCATAAATTTATAATATTAGCAATAAAGAAAAAACTTTTTACATCAACTCAAAGCAAAACGCAGATTAAAAGCAAACAAATGAAAAAGCTCAGAACGTAGATTATATCTTTCTCAGGCACTCGAGCACCTAATAAATAATCATATATAAAAACTAGGCTATGTTATAAGCTGTTGAGAATATTAAGATTATCCTATCTTCAGGAAAACTATTCAGTTCAATAGTTTCTTAATTCTGTTATATAAAATATTCCACAAAATTGCATTTAAAGTGAAAGATTTATAAAATTATTTAGGAAGAAGCTAGCACACCCTCTTTAGATATAAATTTATCACAAGGTATACGATATAGACGTATATTTGCTTTTATAATCTGTAGGTAAGCGTGACGCTTTGCAATTTCGTAAATCTCACTCATTTCATGAAGTTTTCTTTATCAATTTGAATCACACGCACATTTTTTTAAAATACGAGTAGAATCTGATACGAAATAAATTACTATAATTGCACTTTATCAAGTGAAAAGTATAATATCCATTTGCGCACTTAACTTTGACCTTTTCATGTGACCTGAATTATGGGCGCCGATAAAGTGCAAAATTCATTTACAAAACAATAAAACGATGATATAAGACCGGTCTTTTTGTTCTCTACTAAAATATATATACACCTGGTCATAAAGAATGAGGTTCTATGTGTGTGTGTGTGTGTGTGTGTCAGGATGTAACAAGCATTTGCATATAATTGAAGTCTACACTTATAGTATGTAGGTAAAGTGGGCAGAACTGGGCCAAGCCTGCGGTGGACTCGCTTCAATTCCGATTCCAATTCCAATACCAATTCCGATAATTGCCCCAGCAGCACCAGAATGTGCCATTTATGGCGAATTATTCATAATTACAAATTGCATGCGCGCGGGCAAAGACGAGCAACGACACGAGTAAAAAAACATATCGCAATAGAAGAAAGAGCCAAAAGAGGTGCTACAATAGGCAAGAAGTTGGCACAAATACACTGAAAAATAATATTACAATTCAATTGCAATTACTGATAAACAAGCAGAGCAAATAAAGTTGTATCGTTACAATTTCAAACAATTATTAAATTGTTGTTTAAGAATTAAATCAATTACAAAATTTAAATATAAAAATAAATTTATTGTTCCAAACTTTACAATTATTTTAGAAAACACAAAAAAAGTATTCCCATTTAAGCTTTGCATACTTTTGATCTAAAATAATTATTTTACCTTCTTTCAATTATGTGGCCCCTGTTTAAGTCTGCCTACGTTGCGAAGAAATGTTTATTCCAAATAAGTGTAAATATTGTTTTTACAATTGAGAAGCGATTTCTAAATTACAAATTTGCTCTTGGCTTAGGAAAAATAATATTGATGTCGAATTTCATAAATATTGCATTGAGTTCAATAAAAATAACTATAAATTGTTTTGAACATCGGTTCATTTCGGCTGTCCTTGAACTCGTCATGGGTTTGATGCACCCCAGGTGCAACTAAGTGAGCAATTTCTCTCAGTGCCATTGGCGCAAATATCGACAATTTGGCAGGTCGCCTTGGCAACCGTTGGCAGGTCAACGGGCAACAACAGAGTAATAACAAAGCAATAGACTATCAAGATCTGAGCCTGACCCAACAAACTTGCAACTTGTGTCAATTGCAATTGCCCGAAAAGGACCACAAAATAATTGCACTTAATTTATCAATAAATTCAAGGATGTCCTCTACTTATTTTTGTCTGTCACACTTTTGGTGTTCCTTCCTGTGTCCTGTGTTTCAATGAAATTATTCAAAACTAAGTGCTGTGGGGCGGGGTGGGTGGAAAAAGATGGCGACAACAAATCCTATAAAGGAAATGTCACGCTATATGCTAGAAGAAGAAGAAGCCGCGGGGCTTCGAACGTCACACACAATCTCTCTCTCTCTCTCATTCGCACTTGCACAGAGGTGGCAGAAGAACGTCAACAACAGCTGTTTTTGTTGTTGTTGTTGTAGTTCCTGTCGTGTAGTTGTTGGCGGTACGGATGTCGGAATGTGTGTGAGAGGGACGGGTGGAGGGGGTGGCGTGCAGGTTGCTTTACTGTTACGTGTTTGCAATCGATTTGAGAGTTACATAAAAACAGAGCAAAAGAGGAGCGAACGAGATGGAGAGAGCAAGAGAGACTGTGCACCTGGTCAAGGGGGAGGAGAGAGAGAGAGAGTAAAGCAATTTGCCCACTTCTGACGGGGATTCTTTGAAGAAGAAGCGAAAAGTTAGGTTAACTGACCTATGCGCATATAAAATATGCAGGCAAGTTAAACAGCAATGTCAAATAAAAGCAATGGTTATTTATCTAAAGCGACTGAATCCACAATGTGGAGCCGCAGGAGCAATAAAATTCAAACACAACAAAGCAAAAAGCAACAAAAATGAAACGACGTTCCAAGGAGGTCGTTAAGAGCGTTAGAAAGAGAGAGCGAGAGGGAGACATGGAGGGAGCGAAGAAACATTTGTCGGCGTTACGTCAGAGTCACTTAAGGCTTGTCAAAATTAACAGCACAAAGCAAATTAGTAAAAACTAAAAAATTAGTTGCATTAAATGGGAACAGAAGAACAGCAACAACAATAACATTAACATTAACAGTAACATGCAATGCAAAGTGTAACAGGCAACTGTTAACTGCTTAACTGCTAACTACTGCTAAAAGCTCTACACTATTCAGCTGTGAGAGAGCCGAGTGTGCTAATTAAAAATGGATGCAAATGATAAATATGATGCAGCGCGTGTGTTTTGAGTTTGATGAGCGGAGAGAAGAGAAACGGGGGTCATAGTAAAAGTAGTACTTGTAATAGGCAATAGATGGCATGAAGTGTAAGTGACCAATGCAAAAACAACAACAACAGACAGCAGCAAAAAGGATTGGAGACATCACGCGCCTAATCATCTGTATTGAAGAGTGGAGAGTGTACATACATATGTTACATGTGTGTGTGTGATATGCCTCTGCCTGTCGTTGTTGTTGTTGATTGTGATATTATCACTTTGACTGTCTGCCTCTTTTTTTTTTTTTGCATGTGTGGGTGTGCGTTGGTGTGTGTGTGTTTGTGTGCTTGCTGGACACCAGAACTCACCTGACGCTCGTTGTGCTTGTCTAGTCTTGGACGAACACCAACAACAGCAGTAACTCAATTCAAGTGGCTCGGCGGGGTGTCGTTTGTACGTATGTAATTGTAGTAATTACAAATTTACTGGAATTTTACTGTTGCTGTTGCTCGTTTTCGTTTTCTTTGCAAGTACTCTTTCCTCTTTTCTATTTTTTTTTTGTTCTTTACTATGTATGCATAAGTAGTTTACTAGCGCGCACAACAACAGCAGCAAAAACAAGAATCAAAACTCTCGCGAGGCCTTCTTTCTATGAAAAAATCAATATTTTGTTTGGGTCGTCGTCGAATTTTTCGCGTTTCTTACACTTGTGTAATTTTATGTTTGATTTAGGATTCACTGTCGCGCACGCCAACAACACTGTCACAGTCACATTCACTGAGCTGCATTGGTTTACTTAAGCTGATTTCTGAACACTAATTCGATGTTGTTTGTCACAATAAGAATAAGCTGGGCATTTAAATAACGTTCGACGAACAAAACTGCTTTTGCAGCGCAACCAACTCTCAGCTCGATGGTACTCGCGACAGTGTGACCAACATGTGAAAACCACATATTGTTGGCTTTTAAACCATCGATTTTTAAACGCGAATGTGGTGGTGGGTCGATTATTGAATGTCAGTACAACTACATTTAATTAATACATTTATTTTCTCACGTAAATATCATAAAACCATTCAATATTCTATGAATTATTTATTAAGTAGAAGAATAGAATTCATGTAATTTCCTATCGATAAGTTGCTAGGACTCTTGCGCTATGTACGTGAAATACACACATATCGATAGTAATAAGCATGTTTCGTTTTTGTCGTTCCCATTTTAATGTTTAAATTCGAAAATATTTTAATTTTGTTGGGAAAAATTGTGTAACTAGTTTGACCAATTTAAAATAAAAAGGAGTCTTGTAAAATTCTATTTATAATATATATTTGGTATATTTTGCAGGTTCATATGACGTATTGTGAAATTTAATCTTCGGTCAGTTTGTTTTCAATAGTTTGCCAATGGGTTCAATTTGACATTTATCTCTTATTGCTGCCGACAAACTGAGTTGTTATACGAGACTTTAGTTCTATGTTTTACTATTCAAGCTCAGAGTTATTCGAGAACTCGTTGTGTAAAGATCTATTGTGATTTCACATCTAAAATTACCAAGTGATTTGTTAAAACATCAAAAATCTGATCAGCAATTTGTACGTTCAGTGGAACTTGTTTCTGTTCACAACAAAAAAAAACAAATAGCGAAGTAAGTTTGAAGATGCGGCAAACACATACTACTCTAATTATTAAGTTTCAGAAATACTTTGGTACAAGACAAATAGATTTTTATTCAACATTTTTGAATTCTATTTTCCAGCAGTTCACATCGAAGCCTCAAGTTCAAACGAACTTGTTCTTAACACACAACGTGCTCGTTGCCTTTGCGGCTAAAAGTGTTGCGGTCTAATGTGAGTAATTGTTTGCTGCATAAATATTGAATTTTAAGTTTTTTATTGCAATCTGCCAACAACAAAAGCATGGTTAAAATAATTGTTTGCTCTTTTGCAGTTCAATCAAGGAGGTGTTCCAACGAACTAGCTCGGCACGTGAACCTCAAAGGACGAGAAATTTAATGCAAATTGTTAAAAGGTAAGTTTGTTCCTTAAACTGCTCTGTAGCTCTGTATTAAAGGCGAACGAAATGTTTTAGGCAGAAGCAGGCGAAAGGAAAGGGACACTTTACAGGCAACTCTAGCAACGCGTAAATGCATTTTAATATTACAATTATTACAAAAAAACACACTATACAAACAGTTCGTTGAGTAGCTTTCACAATGCCTCGTAGATACACCACAAAGTTGAAGCTAGAGAAGCTCAATGAAACTGTCGTCGCACGTAGAAAACAACAAAATGCTCAGAACGAGAACTCCGAACAATCGGAGGACGATTCTTTCGAGAGCGAAGCGGGTGAAACTTCGCTGGAGGAGAAACGCAAAGTGAATCCATTGCGTCGCACGCTCGAATTGTCGCGACACGACACACACCCGGCCCTCAACGAAGGATTGGGCATTAACCACACACTGAACATGTTTCCCAATGCGGCGTTTACGGTGCCGTTGCCACTTTACGTTGCTGATCGCACCACGCCCATTGTGGATCCCTGTTTGCAGCGGCCAATTGTGCACGACGATTGGATGCGTCAGTTGAGCGTGTTCAAGACCAAGTATCTGAGTCAAACCGAGCACCAGAAGCAGCGCGAGCGGAAGCACAAGGCGAACATCTACAACACGTATTTGTATGAAGTGGCCGAGCAAATCGCCACACAAGAGAATACGCATTTTCGCGATAGCTACGATTACTACTACACGGGTGGCAACCTGAGTCTGTTGTCGTATGGCGCGACGGGCGACGAGTCCAAGTTGCTGGGTTTGCATGTGACGGGCGAGAAGCTGCAGCAGTTGCGTGTCTCGCAAGTGGGCGAGGAGGCGGAGCTCTGGCAGCCGCTGCACAGCGAGCAGATGACGGCGTCCAGCGAGCTGTTTGAGCTGCAGCCAGTGAACAGTTTTCGTGTGAATCACGGCAACATGTTTCTGGCACGACAACTCACCGACATTGCCATCTACGAGCTGCGCAAGAAGCAGCTAGATGACGATGACGATGAGGATGAGCCCAGCTACGAGATCAACTGTCAGTGCAAATACAGCAGCGAAGATGGACCGTTTATAAGCGTGGCGCAGGCCATTAATAGGCCCAACATTTTGGCCATTGCTTGCCAGGATCGCAGCGTGCGTTTCGTGGACCTTGCGGCGCAAGAGGACATCTCCAAGCACACGGTGGGCAATCCGAAGGGCGCCAGCACCTGGGCACAGCTGCGTGCCTGGCGCGAGCATTGCTTCATCTATGCCTGCCAGTCGGCGGTCATCAACATCGACATGCGCTGTGCCAACGAGGTGATCAATCCGCTCTTTGCCAGCAGCGTCTATTCGAAGCGTTGCGAGAGCTTCTCGTGCCTGGGGGGCAGCGTCAATCCGCATCTGCTGTATGTGGCCAGCAATCATAAGTTGCACTGCATCGATACGCGCTGTTTGGGCAAAAAGATTGTGGATCGTGCGGTCGTCACGTGGACCCATCAAATGTGCTATCCGCCCACGTTCATGGACACGATTGCCCAGGAGGGCAGCGAATATGTGGCCATGTCGAATGCCTTGCCGGATGATCAACGCATTTGTGAGCTGAACCAGGCGCTGGCTCAGACGGTGACCGCAATGAGTTCCCAGACATTTCCCTATTCGCCGCCGCAGCTGGAGGAGGCGTTCAGCAATGCGCAGCTCAAGGGTTGCGGCATCAGCATCTATGCGGATCTCGGCGAGCGCATTCGCAGCTCGACGACCGGCGTGAAGTTCCATCGCCTGCACAAGGCCAGTGACAGTGCTTTTGCCGAGCTGCTGACGGCCAACAGCGTAGGCGACGTCTTCTGTCAGCGAGTGACGCAACGAGATGAGCTGGAAATGCAGCAGGAACAGCGCACGGGAGCGCACACCAATGAGGCGATACTCTACTATGCGGATCTGGTGAAGGAGCGAGTCCAACGCAAGCTGCACTGCACTGATGTCCAGTCGATGGTCGTGTTGCGTGACCTGTTGAAGTCGGAAGAGGAACGTGAAGTGGAGCAAGAGAAACCCATGCCCGTAGAGGACATAGAAATTGATTATGGCTTTGAGGAAGTGTCGGCTGAGTCGACTGAGGAGACGGACGATGACTCTAGCAGCGACGAGGAGGAGAAGCCCACAGTTAGTTCCAAGGCGAAGAAGCCAACGGCGCCGATTACGCCTCCAACGCCGAAGGCGCCTCCAACGCCGAAGCCGCCTTCAACGCCGAAGCTGCCTACTCCAGCGGAACCGGAAATCCAGCTGCCCAAGAAGAAGAGCGTAAATCGCGGACCCTGGCAAAAGTCTGCGTATTATCTCAGTCAATTTGACGATGTGATTAGCACGCGAATGCTGAGCATTTGGGATATTGAGGAATTTGATCTCACGCGCGATGTCAACATCGACATGATCGATGAGAAGCTGGAGCGCAATAAAGACGAGACACTGGAGGAAACAGATCGCACCGAAAGCTGGCTGCAATCGGTGCCCAGACCCGAGGAGTCAACCAGCTTCTTCGACGAGGACGAGAAGAGAGTTCTGGTGCCCGGCACAAATCTGACCGTACACTACGATGCCGTCTATGCGGATTATACCGAAGTGGCCAACGAAACGGTGGACATGGAGGCGATGCTAGCGACCCCAAAGACCGAAGCGAACGCGTCGTTCGGTTTCAATGCGCGACCGCATTCCACATTACGTCCGGGAGAATTTACAATCATTGAATCACAACTAAATCCAAGGCCACCCAAGCGACCAAAAACTAAACACACTATGGGCTTTTAGAATTAGAACTTTAGCTAGCTAGACATTAAGACATTTTACACATACAATAAACTCGAAATAAATTGAAAACTTTAATGTCCCACCTATGCTTTCAGGACGGTCGTAATGAGTGCAAATCAACGCCAGCGAATGCCCAATTTTACCAAAGAAGAAGAGAAGGTTCTCATCGAGTTGGCCAGCAAATATCAGAAAGACATCCATTGCATTGGCTCCAATGCGAAGGCTTGGCGTCACAAGAAACAAACATGGCAAACGATTGCCACTGAATTCGCCAAGTGAGCTCAACTTTTGTAGTTTTTTTGTAGTAGTAAATCGGGGGGGGGGGTCTCAAAGGAAAGTTTGTCTTTAAAATTCTCATTCACTGTAGCATTACGAAAGTTGAACGTTTGGCTGTCAAATTGCGTTCCAAATACGAATCATTGCGCAAGTCCAAAAAAGTTCTGAAATGTGAAGTTGTTGAGCATATGGAAACGGAAGTGAAATATGAATCTGTTGATGAATCGGGAATTTCTATAGATGATGCTGTTGAGGATTTGAATGTTACCATCGATGAGCCCAAGTCCCAACTAAAGTCCGAACCCAAATTAAATGCTTCTAATGAAGTCACCTCGAATGGTATTGAAATTGAGGGTGCACCCGAACCCGACCCTGAAGCTGAACCATTTATTCCCGTACATATTGCCAGTTTTGTGCCCAAGACACAAGATTCCTGCAAGTCGTGCGAGGTAAGTTAACATATATATAGCAAAGAGTTGGAGTTATTTCTAGATTACAGGAAATTATTTCGTTTCTCAAAACTCTGAGCGGTGGCAAAGAAAACAACGAAAATGATGACATCTTCAATATGGTAAACACTCTTTGTGTGTATTCCTAAACATGATTTCTTTAACCCTACGTCTCTACTTTGCAGTCCGTAGATTTAAGTGGTTTCAAGAATAGGGAACGTCGTGCTGAAGAGAAACATTTGGCTGAGATAACTAATCTGAAGGTGCAGCGTCAGATCCTAGAATTGGACCTTAAAATCAAGGAACAGATTTTCAATGGGAATAAGAATCAAAGCATTATTAACTAAAACATATTTTTTTATATCTACATACAATGACAATAAAGAACTAGTCAATGAAATTTGATTGCATAAAATAATGATTAACCGAAACTACATATTTGGAATAATTTTTCATTCTACACAAGCCCGCAACTTCGACCCATTCCAAGAAAGCAAAAATCATTGTTTAATAATTGTTGCTACAAAGTATTACAACCACTTTTTAGCAAGAGCCTGCCTGCTAAATTCACCTTTAATTTCAAAGGAATGAAGATTCAAGGTGTTATCGTGTAGGCTGTAGTTTGATATCATGAAACCAGTCAGATAGATAAATAAACAATACAAAATTATGTTAACAAAGCTTTGTTTTATTTGGATAGTTAAAATTAAAGTGAAGAATTAGTGGCATCAGCATTAATTTTAAAAAGTAAAAGTATATAGGCCGATACCAATTTTGAATGTACTTTTCCGATTTAAGTTAAGCAATATTTATAACAGATTGAAAATTAAAATAAATAAAAAAACAACATCATTTTAGAAATTCAAAAATAAAAGATTCGAAAACGACGAAAAATGATTGCATTGCAGAAAACATGACACAGTAAGTAAGTAAATTATGTTTGCCATTAAATTTAATACAAGTAAAGTTTCAGTAGCCAAAACTTTTATTAACCCATTTTCAATTTATGTATAATTTTTTTTACACAGCGTTATCAAGTTTACAAGTGTGGATTTTTAATGAATTCTATATAATAATAAATATGAAATAAATGATCACCTATCTTTTTTTTAAATACGTCCCAAGTTAATTAGTTTTGTCGATTATTATAAATAAAACTATGTGCATTTGTTAGTTAAGTTATATCTTTTTTTTTTTTCTGCTCACCATTTTGATTGGCCATTGCGTTGATTGGCCAATTGGGCCTCAGTCTTGGCATCCCCATCCAGGTCGGGCTCGTAGGCAGGGTTCTCGATACCCACAATCCTCTCGACCACAAACTTGTGATCTCGACGCTTCAGCGCGTATCCGTGCGGACGATTTTGTATCTCTTGCAACATTATTATCGAATTAGAGAGCCGTTGATTGTAATCCGTAGAATCCAGAGACAACCGACGCGTAGAGATTTGGTTTACAACTGAAACTAGTTAATTGGAGCTCGCATATCTAATTGATTTGCATTAGCGATCGCATTCATTGGGGCGTAAAATGACCCCAAGGGTAATTCGTTTTATTTACTTTGTATTTGTTTATTTTTGTGAATTCGTGGGTGCGTCGCTTAAACAATTAGCTAGATAGTAGAAGTAGCATATGTAATGAAATTATTTAAATTCGCATATTATCGAAATAAATTTCTATTGAATTTCGATTCTTATAAATAAATAAACAATTGATGCTACTATCCTAGCTCCGCCCACAAAGAACGGGTCAAGCGCATGCGTGATTTTGAGGCGTGGCTTTTGGCCACTATGGCTTTGCAGCATTTGAATGTTGCCAGCAACATGTGGCTAGCAGCATCCTAGCGGCTGAATCACAGTTCAGTTAACAGTTAACATTGTAACAACACACAAGCAGGTTGTGTGCTTCCAACTCTCTTCTCATTTCAAACGTTATCATTTTTGTTTCCGGTTTACAAGAAACTAAAACGTATTTAAAATTTGTTGAATCACTCAAAATGTAAGTTAGCAAATAAGGAAGTAAGGTTTTACAATTATTCATATTTATTTTGTCATAGCTCAATCATAAATATTAAACACAGCGATTGCTGAACCGCTCCTGTGCTGCGCGAGTAACTTTTGATTACGTGGACAAGTGTTTGCTCTCGCGCTCTCTCTCGTGATCTCTCTCTGCACTTGTGTGTACGTGTGCGTGTGTGTGCGTGTATGTGTGCGCTGCTCGCTGTTTAGTATACGCCGACGCCGCCGTCAATTCCATCAGTTGTCTTGCGCACTTCGATCGTAGCAGTTGTATTCGTCGCCAGCTCCGTTCGCCCGTCGTGTTCATATCCCCGTGATCGATTCAGTGAAATACACAAACAAAACAAAAGGTATAAACATCCGTACTATATGTAGAGTAGCTAATAAGCACGCAATGTGTACGCATCAAAATGTAGCTCTATGGAGGAAATGGATATACGAAATGAAAGCGTGTACCTTAAATATCGCTGGCGTGTCTTATTCATTCATATTCACATCGTGTTTTACACATCAGCAGAGAGAGCAGCAAAGCGAAGAGCGCAAATGCTGGCGACGTTCGTTCCACAAACGAAGCCAACTGAACTGAACGAAACGTGAACGTGAACGTGAACGAATATTGTACTCCCTCTCTCTCTCTGTCTCTCTCTTATCTCCCGGCCGGTCTCAGCAGCAGCGTCTATGCGACATTTGCCTCGTCTTTGGACTTGCTTTGGCTTTGGTCGTGTGGAGCTAATCACAATATTGTTTGCCGCCTGCTTGTATAATTGTAGTGGGAAAACTCATGACGTGTACCTTAAGCCCCTTGCTGCAGCAGCAGCTGGAAAGTTTTCATTTGATTAACGCTTGCCTGCAAATTATTGAACTGTTGTCGTCATCGTGATGAGATGTGATGTGATGGGCCAAAGTCGTGGCCGAGTTCGTACTACACATAACGGTACACGCGACAGTTCAATGAACCAGGCTTTAACAAAATCAGCTCTCGAATTCAAGCAACACACAAAAAGAGACGACGCACAAGAGCAAAACAACAACAACAACAACAAAAACAAGGTGGCAACCACGCAACTGGTTTTGCTGTGGACGCCCCAAAAAAAGAAGCAACAACACAAAACGTGAAAGAAAAGCTAATTTCGTTTAGACGAAGCTCCAATGCACTTGCAGATCACAAAACTACACGATCTGAGGGCTTGGCATTAGCATTATATCACGATCTGTAACGACATTCAATTTTACGATTAGACTCACAAAATTAAATGAAACGAATTTAGAGCATGTAAGATTTACAGACTTCAGCTTCTTTTTGACTCTACGATTTTTGTTCGTTATAAAATTAACAAATTAAATTTCCTAACATTTCATTTTACGATTCACCTCAAAAAGAATTGGAGCAAAATTAAAGAATCTAAGATTTACAGTCTTCAACATCTCTTCACAAGTTTTCTTCATTTAAAAACAATACAATATTTCTCCCACCCCATTTAATTGTATATTATTAAAAATATATAGAAGAAATTTAGGACATGTAGGATGTACTGTCTCTACCAACTTTCCGAGTCTACGAGCTTTGTCTATTTCAAAATTCATATCATTTCATTATAAAATTACCGAATTAAATGTTCTACCATTTTGGACTTCAATGTTTACAAAATTTCAGTAAAGACATTTAATTTTGTGACTCAAAATTTAGAGCACGTAAAATATACAGCCTTTAAGCAGTTTTCGACTTTTCACGAGTTTTGCTCATTTAAAAACAAAAATATTTCGTTTAGAAATTCAATATGACCAAATTCAATTTTCTACTATTTTTACCAATATGATTCTCCTGAAAAAGAAAAGCATCAAATTTCGAGCACAGTATTTATAGTCTTTAGCAACTTTTCGACTCTGCGAATTTTGTTCATTTATAATTTTCATATTTCGTTATGAAATTCCATATTAACAAATTCAATTTCTTGTTTACCATTTTGGCCTATCAAATTTTTGGTAATACCAAATTTCTCCCCATATAAAAAGAATAATTCGATTCAATGAGCTTACAATATTGAAAAGCTTGCATAATGCGTGACCAAATCATGTAACTCGACTAATAGGGTATATGGAGAGCAGTTAATGCCCGCATAAAAAAGGGTGAACGATAATGAAGAAGCTGCAGCCGCAAAAGATCCGAAATGTTAATGATGTTTTCACGTAATTGTGCCGTTACCAATTGTAAGGTGTCATCAGCTCCCCTTCCCCCCTCCACCGTTCGCTCTGCTCTCCGCACACAGAGTCTATCTATAGTGAAAGTTTTTTGTTGTTGTTGTTGCTTTTGTCATTTGTTCATATTTGAGCTTATTTATTGCAAATCATTTTCATGGAACGCTTTCTTCCCCAACGCATAAATCTTTCGAATGGCCCATTGAAAATGACCAAGATGTTCAAATTCCAACTTTCATTTGCAATTCACAACAAAATACACCTACACTAGAAAAAGTCCCTCGACGTTTTGTGAAACAATTAACATGAAGAGTTTTCGAAAGAGCCGCTGCCAATGATGGTCATCGTCGCCTTCTGCGTTTTGCGGACATTACGCATACGCACCGTAACACACACACACGTAGTGAGCTGCAATAATTTGCAATTTTGGCATTGCATAATCCTCTGCAGATGGATAAAACCTGAAATGAATTGTAGATTTGCATAATGACCAATTTCTCACTCTTTACTCGTCTCACAGTTGCCCGTTTTATTTTTTTCAACTTTTGCACTGTTGCACCTCTTCTTTAATTGGCTTTCAGTTTATGACTTTTGTGTAGCTTGTGTAACATTTAATTTTATGCATAAGTGTGCGCGAGAGAAAGCTCAAAACATTAGAAGTTTTCTAAGAGCTTAACGAGCAGTGTCATTAAACGATTTCACAAAGCTATTTAGCATAGTTTAAAGCGATTATTGTAATGAGTTGATTTGCTTTTCCATTTGCAGCCATGTTGAAGTCAATTCTGGTTTTCTCCTGCCTTCTGGTGGCCTTCAGCGGCGTGCACTGCGACGATCTGAAAGTGGACGTGATCAGCACCCCCGAGATCTGTGATCAGAAAACAAAGAATGGCGATTCTCTCACCATGCACTACACGGGCACCCTTCAGGCCGATGGCAAGAAGTTCGATTCGAGGTAAGTTTTAAATGCAATTGTTTCCGTGCGCTGCGCAAATTAAAGCTGCAAATTGACCCTATATATAGAGGGTCATATTTGCATATTGCACACACACACACACACGAATACAGACTCTTACACACGCACGTGTACAATGGGGATTAAACATGTGTCGCATAGGCCTCGACGGCGGCTCATTGTCGTAAATTAGACGCCAGCTGATAAGCGATCTCAATTGTTGGCCAGCATTTTCATCGCTTTTCTTTTTGGCCACTGTTTTTGTTGCAGGCAGTGCAACGCCACAATGTCCACATCAATTGTTGCTGCTGCAGTTGCAGCTGTTGCCACAGCTGCTTCGGCTGCCTCATCAATATTAAATATTATGCATTTGATAGACAGTTGTTGAAATATTTGCCGATAACATTCACGCTCTTATTCTCCCGCTGAGAGAGTGTATTTCCTTTTGTTATTCCGCTTTGTGTGCTATCCTTAAAGGTTGCTCCACTGAGAGAATGTTTTTATTACTTGTATATTACTTATAAAATTCATTCATCATTACATTTAAATTCCGTTGAAATATTTGCCGATAATATTCACGCTCTTATTCTCCCGTTGAGGGTGTGTATTTCCTTTTGTTATTCCGCTTTGTGTGCTATCCTTAAAGGTTGCTCTACTGAGAGAATGTTTTTATTACTTGTATTTTAACATATAAAATTCATTCATCATTACATTTAAATTCCGTTGAAATATTTGCCGATAATATTTCTTTTGTATTTCTTTTTGTTATTCTGCTTTGTGTGCTGTCCTTAAAGGTTGCTCTACTGAGAGAATGTTTGAAATAATATCTAAAATTTATTCTTCATTATATTAGAATTCCCTTGAAGTGATTTTTAAAGCTGCCTGCTTTAATTAAGGTCTAAGCATGAGTTGCTTTATCTTCTACTAAAGCACAACTCGTTGAACCAAATTTTAATTTCACGCATGTCACATACATACATATAGTATATACAATGTCCCTTCGCCGCGTGCTGCTATAATAAGACTGTAATCAATTCGAATTGTGCTGCAATCGCTTATTATCATTATCAATTTCGCTCTTATCGCTTGAACAAAATGAAAGCCAACAGCAAACACAAAGTGACATCTAAATATATGTGTACATATATGAGTATGTGGACATCGTTGTCAGCGATAAGCAGAAGCATAGTTCAGAAAGGCCTCCAACATCCAACTACAGAGAAACTGAAATCAAATGGGAACTGGAAGTGGGCTCCTAATATGATTTATAAACAGATTGCGATTCGCAAATTTGGTGACATCATTTCAGTCTCTCTTTCGTCCGCCTTTTGATATAACTCTTGAATTTGTTGACGCCCGCATCATTTTTTGACAATTTGTTTAGTAATTGATTTTGAAATTTAGCAAAATAAATAATTTATGACATGGCAATAAATATAATTAATAGGCTAAATAGTTTTATTCAAAATAAAAAAACATAAATAAATTTAGCAAAATAAATTAATTATGACCAACCAATAAATTTCAGTAATAGGCTAAATAGTTTTATTCTAAATTTAAACAAAAATATTACTATTTTTCTCTCAATGTATGAATTTTAATTGGACATAAATTGCTTTAAATTTAAATTATTAAAAATATAGTGAACATCTTTTTCCGATCAATATATAATATACAATTATATTTTACAGCGTTTGAAGTCAAATCACTTCTAAGATGTCTAATTGAATTTTAAGTCTCAATTGATCCTCCCATAATGATCATCAAAGCATTAAATTAATTTCAGGATACATAATTAAAGCTAAATTAAATTTGATGTTTGTATTTTTTTTTCTACATTCCGTTCTCTGCATTGAATTTTTATAGCAAACAGATTAAAAATGTACTTGTCTTTCAGAACAAGTAAACCTCACTGCAAATAGAACTATCTTGGCATAGCGGTTATCGTGCTAGTTTCGTTCCATAATTTGTATTTGATTTATGCCTAATATTATTTATGCTGATTGCTTAACAGGGCAACAACAGCAAATTGAGTCTTTTGTGCAGGAAATCGTTTTTATAATACGATTTTAGCACATATGCTAAATAAAGCACTTTCACACACACCCACAGCAGTTAACCTGGCTCGGACTGCCTTTACCTGGCCAACACAAAAACACACACTAACACACACACAATGTACCCTGAGAGAGAGTCACAAATTATCTGAAAGTTTTGTGCTGAAAGTTTGCAATTGCTGTTTAATTTAGCGTGCTGCCAACATTGGGGCAAACTTCAACCTTTCACCTCTCGTGGCCCCCTTTTGACTCGCAGTTCTAACTCAATCAGTGCGTCAGGACAGGCTCAAAGATGTCCTTCTTTGCCATGCCCAGCCAGACAGCCAACCAGCCACTTGTTGATTGTGACTGCCTGCGACGACGTTGTTGCTTAATGCTCAGCTCCCATTCTCTTGATGCTCTGTGGCTTAAATGCCTGGCCGCACTTAACCCAAGCGACGGGCACTTTGCTGCCAGCCTCCCGAGTGCAGCGAAGGATGCTTTGTCAGAGCGGCAACAGGACGACAGCCAAGCAGCCAAAACAACCGGCTTGTGTATGCAAAAATCTTTTAGGAATTTTCCGCCTTGAGCGTTGAGTCACCTCCTTTGAATTTGCTTTATTTTTGTGTACATTTTTGCGTTGAAGCAAACGGCGCCGGAAATTAGCTACCTGAGAGCGAACGCTGGATTCTGTTGCTTTTTTTTCTCTTATCCGCCTTGATAATTAAGCTGTTGCTACCCCAAATGAAAGGCTTAAGTGCAGGCGGCAAGGTTGGGCGTTCTCTTTGTGCATTTGACAGTCCTTAAATGGCAGCTCAATTGCCTATTGAGGTGCCATTGGCAGGCGGCTGATGATTGCCTTCTCTTGGTCCTTGGTTATTGCAACAATCTGTAAAGAAAGCGAGTGTAATGGCTTCCAAAAGAGTGGCAAGCAATGTTCGACTAATGTTTGCTCTATCAGATAAATTTCGGTGTAGTATTGCTGTTTAAAAAATTAAGCAAATTTGCTTTAAAATATTTCTTGTCTGCCACATTTTAAATGAATAGCTTTTTGTAGTTGTTGTTCTCAATTAAGACGGTTGCAATTTTCAACAAGATATTTAAACATTCTTCATTTAAGATTATAGACTAAAATTGTCTGTGAATAAATTAGATAACATAGAATTCTTAGAAATCTTTAGACTTTACATTTTTATGGAAGCCATTTAATGTATAGAAATCGAAAGAATAAAATATTTGGCCTCATGGATTGTACAGTAATAATTTTCTAATTAAATTAGATAAATAGTTTTGCAATTAAATTAGATAAATAGTATTCTCGAGCCTCTTCAGTTTCCCTGCCCAAAATGTTTAATTGAAACTTGTTACTACAAAAAATGAAATGAAGTCTGTCCTCAGCACACACACACACACAGCGAGTTAAATGATTGAGTTGATATTCAATTAGTTTGGTTTTGCGATTGAAAGTAATTGTAGCGTGCAGTTTGTTGCCTTATTGCATACGTGCCTCGTTGAGCATTAAAAGGATTACAAGAAACCAACTCCTGGCCAACAAAATTTCAGAGCGCGCGCTTCAAGTGCAGCTCCTTCATCATTTCGGTGGCCACAATTAAAACGGCCCAGTTTCCCCTGCCCCGTTGTGTCTGTGTTGCTCCTGTTGCTCCTGCTGCTGCTGCTCAATATAAGTTATTCAATAATGAGCGCGGGGCGAGTCCTGTCACGTGCCTTGCTCCTTTTATTTTCATTGTTGTGTGGCTTGACATTCAGCCCCGGCGTCCAGGAGTTACATTCGTCCACCTGTCATTGCCACTGCCTCGTCACGTGCGCCCACACTTAGTCAATGGAGCTGTTTTGTTTTTGTTTCAACATCAGCTCCAGCTCCAACTTCTACTCCTATTTGAATTTCAGCTGCTGCTCCTTTGACCCGTAGACCTTCATTTGGCTGGCATAAATAATGCAGACGTTCCGCTATATTCTAATCAGGCTGACGCGTAACATGAGCAGCTCCTCTTTCGCCTTATGATATATGCCCCGTTCTGTGTGGCAGCACAACTCTTGCCACTGCCACATGCCGCACACTCGAGACTCTTGTCATTGTGCACGAAAAATTAATTTGTTAGCTTGCTGCATGAAAAATTTGATACCTTCTTAAAGTTTTGGGCAACTTTGCAGCAAAGTCTAGCATTTTTTTTTTGATAATATGGAGTTTTGCATAAATGGATATTTATAGAAAAAAGTATAGTTATTTAAAATATATTTAATTAAATTAAATTAAGTTGTATATAAATGGATATTTTTAGAAAAAGGAATGGTTTTTTAAAATATATTTTTTTATGTCTAGGCTCTCAGTTTCGAAATTTCTTTTATTTTAATTAGTTTTGATAATGGACACATTTTAATGGAATGAAATCAGAATGCCGAATATATCTAAATTTTTAATCAATTCTTCATAATTATAATGAGCAATTAGATATGTATATTAGACATTCTGAAACACTTTAATAAGCAGCGAATGGAACGGAATTAAAAACCAAAATATTCACATTTGAATTGATACTTTATAATTTAATTAACTATTACGATAGGTTTGAATATTAAGCATTGCATGACAATTAAAAGAGCTGAGAATGGAAATGAATTGAAAACCCAAATAAATATATAATTTATTTATGTGCAAACACAATCCTAAATATATATAAATGTATATATTTTGGAATAATACTTTTTAATTAAAATTAACTATTGGGTTTGAATATTCGACACCGCTTAGAAAAAAATTTGTGGAATGGAATATAATACTAAAATATACATACATACATTTGTTTATATGCATTGTTGCTAAAGTACAATATATATATAATTTGAGTTAATAGCATTTGCATTTAGAGATTCCAGTGCAGCGCAAAAGTGTTTTTTCTGGCCAGCTCATAAGTGCAGTCAAGGTTTCTTTGAATTTATTACGCATACGCCGTGTTGCAACTGAAGTGGCAAGAGAGGCACAACTTGAAGTTTGGGGCGCTGCATCGCAACTTGTAGACCATTAAAATTGCAATTTGCAAAACTGGCAAAGGGTACAACGGAAGCATGGCAAAACTTGCAGCATGTTGCATGAACTTTTTGTTATTTTTTTTTTTTGACAACAGGCAGACAGTCCGCCAGGCATTCCAGCCAGCCAGTTACCTCGACTTTCTGCCATACCGCCCCGCCCCTCGCCTTGCCAATCGTTCATAGTCATATCTTGCAGTCTGTCGTCGTTGGCATCGCATGATTTGTATGTGGCAGCAACGCCGACTGCGTCAAGTGCAATTTAATGTCCAAAAGCGGAGCGCGTAAAACACAACACAACAAAAAAAAAACGACAAAACACGATATGATGTTTGCAAAGTGAAAGTTTTAGGCGGTAAGCCATTAGCCAAGGCGGACAACCTTGACTGTCACCATTTACTCTACGCCTTTTTTATAGTCTTGGCAGGCAGCACAATTAGTGCGAGCAAAACGCAAAAGGGAAGATGCGTTGGCCATGACAAAAAAAGCAATACGTTGCACGGGGGGGGCGTCAAGTGGTCAGGCTTGAGTGGAGCGCATCTACTCATCCGCCTTGGCACAATTTCGCAGAGGAAACATTTATGAGTGCTTAATGATCAGATCAGTTGGCAGCGCACAGCGAAAGAGAAGCTGCAAAACTTGCAACCTAAAGCCACTAAATCTTAAGCTCATTTCCATATGAAGCAATCAGTTGTGCTTGGTTTGAACGCAGCACAGCAACAAGCTGCATACGGTGGGTTAGATTGGTTTGCCAGCTGCTCAAATTCACAAACTGCAATTACAAGTTTTCTAAATAACAAACTTATGTTGAAATATATTCCAATTGACTTAAGCCACATTGAGTTCTTTTATATTTTACTTTAATGTAATTTACTATCAATAGAAAAAATAGCAAAGCTAAAATTCTATATTTGAATTTCAAAAGCTTAAAATTAGTTTAATTAAAGTTTCTAAAGATTTAACTTTATTAAGAGCAACTCAAAAGAAGATATCACTTTTAGCCATCTTCATTTGTGATTAAGATAGTTTTCATGTTATTTTAGAACAAGTTAACCAAATAAAATATAAACTGTTCAAATACGTATGAAAAAGGCAAGACTAGTTGAATAAGACAATGCAGAGACCCATTAAGATTATCTAATTTATATTTTATAAAATTGAATTCCAAACTAGCCATTTTGACGAACTTGCCAAAGTGGTTGATCTAGAAACAAAGATAATTGCTAAACTTCTCCATGTATCCGCTGATGAATTCAGTGATGAATAAAATTCAACAATATTATACTATATTTAAAAAAGCAAGAATTTTACATCTAGGCTGACCTCTTATCAACCTAGCCTCGCAATCTATAATTTCGATAAAAATGTATCCCATTAAATGCTATCAAATATGTATAGATGTAGGTGCTTTATCTGCATTACACTCCACTGTGCAAAGATGTTGTGCAGAGCAAGAGTAAGAGAAGAGAGTGGCACTCGAATTTCTTTTTAAAAAATTGCAAAATTCTCGCCAGTTTGCTGCTGTGCACATTCGTAGATAGTTTAAATAATTAATGTGCCTGCTGCAAATGCTCTTGAAATGTTTTAGCCAAAGGCTGCAACAATTCTTCTTACAGCCGGCACGTGATGCTGCCGCACAGCAGTCGCATAAATTTGTGGCACAAAACTTCACCAGCTGCGAATTGTTCGCACATTGACCAAAGGGGAAAACAACACCCAGAAGGGCGAGAGCAGAGATTCAAGGGCTGAGGGAGCGAAAAGTCAAGAGTCTTGCCAAAAACTGACAACTGCGCCTTGGTGCACGTTAATCGCCGGAGTCTGAGTCGGAGTCTGAGTCTGAGTCTTTGTAAGCAACTTGTCGCTTCGGGTCCCGTTGAGGTTTTTGCGGTTTTTGAAGAGGACGCATATTTGATTTTATAACTTCGGACAACGACGCACATAAAACGAGGTCATCTCCACATACGGGCGAAAAGGATTCAATTTGATTGGATTGAAAGTCCGTATGAAGTGTATGATTTACCAGACCAGAGAGAGAGAGAGAGAGGAGGGAATGGCATCGAGTGGGCTGTGTTTTGGGTTGGCAATCGGATTGGGAATCACGTAATGGGCAACGGGTATAACGGATGTTTTCCTCGTTTTTTTACGCCCATTGCGCTGCATTTTAAATGCGTCGAATGCATAAAAATTCCATTGCCGTGCCGAGTTGAATGAAATCGAAACTTATTAAATATTTAGCGATGGCTTGGCTCCTGGCTCCGACAAACACACACTCGTACACACAAAAAATGAGTTTACATTTGTTGTTTGACTTTATGATAATGATGCGTCGGGCGTCGTGCATAAAAGCCAAACGCAATTCACGCCCAAAACCGCCCACAAAATCGCTGGCAAATCGCCAACTTTAGTTGCAGCGTTTGTTGCACAAGCTTCACGCATTTCGATCGCTTGTTTGTCCAGCTTACAAAAAAAAAAGAAAAAAAACACCTGTGCCACAGCATGTTGCCACATTCAACAGATCCCCAACTGGCCCCAATCGCCAGCCGGCCAGTGTTGAAAATACCGTTGGACAGCTGACCTTTTGTTTGCTTGTTGCATCATCAAAGTTTCATGCTCGGGGACGACGACGACGACGACGACGACGGATACGGACATTTATACTCGTTGTTGAGTTGCGTCTGAAACAATCAACAATCAACACATTTAAACGATTTTATTAATTTATTCAACGCGCTGTTAAATGTTCCTGAAAGCCCTTTAATTGCAGCTTAATGGTACGTGAAAGGAATAAGCATCGAAAGTAATTCTTATCAAATTTAATTCGTTGATGTGAGACATATAATTAGCTCCATCTTAAATAAAATAAGTTAAGGGTATTCGTTTAAAATTATTTGAAAGATTTCAAAATTTTAACAAAAGTTTTGGAATATGTTTTGCATTTCGATATATTTCCAAGTGCCACCTTTTTATGGAAATGAAAATTTATTTGTGGCTTTTGTTTGGCGTCACACTTATTACCTTAAGTTGCATAAATTAGCTGGATACACCCTGAGCTCCGAGCAAATCCTCCAATCACCTGTGCGTGCTGGGAACTCGCAGCGCCAGTAGAAAACCAAAGATATCAAATGGACTGCCAGACACAGACACATGTGAGAATTGCTATAAAATTTGCACATATCGCTAGAAATTCATGGAAAATAATGCAATAAAAATTCACAGCCAACAGTCGAGACGCGACTCAGGGCTATGACAGTGTCTTAAAGGCCATAATCCCCAGCAACACACATTCGCGTACACTTGCTCGTATTGCAAAGTGCCCTTTCCTTTCTGCTTGACATTTGTTTTCCTTTTGATACCCTTTCTTTGAGGGTACTACAATGTTGTGGAGCATTTGGATAAAGAGTCAGATTTTATATTGCTGTAAATATATTGTTACTTTGTTAGACATTCAATTTATTGAAACTTATAGACAAATTATGTAGCTGTCTATACAGATTTGTTGAAACGGTTGTTGATCGAAAATTAATATTATTTTATTTAGCTAAATTTGCAAACTAATTTTATTGACTCTACAATCATAAAGTATGCAAAAAGAGAGCATTAATCTCTAAAATCTTTGTGGGAAATGTGTGTATTTTTTTCTTTAATACAATCAAATAAACAAATAAATAATTTTGAATTAAAGTCACAGGAAATATTGAAAAAAACCTTGATGAAATTCTAATAACTAACTAGACAGCTTTATTTTATTTATCTATGTTCATCCTAGTGCTGCAAGCTTTAATTACGCCACTAGTCAATAATGAATGAAATTAAATTAAATTTATAAGTTGAACAACTCCTTTCAATATTGCATTATTTATGTCACTGTTATTCCTGTACATTTTATTAATTAATTAATCCAACCAATATATATTTATTTCTAACTATTAATTGTAAACATATTAGATAGTTATGATGCGTTTTTAATATAAATTTAAATTGCGTGAAAAAAAAAAGAAATTCAATAGAAATTTCTTTTCGAAAGGGCATTTAGTCTGCGATTATCTGTTTGGCGTTTTCTTTTGCTAGCAGACAAATACTGTAGGGTTTTTTATTTCATCAAGAGATTTGCAGCACTTGAGCAGCGAGCAGCGAAAGCCACAACGACGATGGCGATGGCGATGGCGACGGCGATGGCGATGAGGAGGACGACACTTTGGTTACGCTCCAACTCCTTGGTGCACTTGAGGTAGCACTTTTTCGGTTGGTTGGATTATTCCGCGGGCAACGGCAATCCGCATGCCATCATCATGAGCCGGCACAACTTGTGACACGCAAAAAACAGCAGCAAACAGCAACCAAACGAAACATGTAAAAAATGTAAAAATGTTTGCAAAATGCCCAAGAGATGTACATAAAATATTTAACAGACGCCGCGCGGCAGAGCTAAACAAGCGTTTGCTTCAGGGGGGCCGCGATACTTTCGCAATGGGGAGAGGGGGGGGGCAGAGCAGAGGGATGAGGGATGAGGAACAGGAACAACTTTTGTCAGCCCAAAAGTGTCGTCAGTTGGGTGTCCCGCTGTTTGTCTTGTTAATCATTTGTTTTGCTAGTTGCAATAATCTCTGAGGCGTCGCGGCCTCTGCTGCCTTGGCTCATTAAAAAATGATCGTCATCAGGGGAGGGCAAGAAGTTTCAACAACATTGCAGTTGAAAAGTTTTCGAAGCAACAGCAACAGCAACAACTTGCAAGTTTCTTAGTCATGCCCAAGTGACACATTTCCAATTGCAAATTCTTGGAAAATTCGCTGGGGAATCCCCCAAGCGAAGGACAAAATAAATACATTTATTATTGACTTACAATCTAAAATCTAAAAATCAGAGCTCAACTTCCTAGACTACCGAGAGAGATAACAATATGATTTCAAAATAATTTTTAGCGATTCTTAAACGATTATGTTGTTTTCTTTAGCTGGTAATTCAAGCTCTTAGGGTTTTAGTATAGTACTTTCAAATAACCGAAATAGTTATTTGTGAATAAAGAAATAAGCAGAATACAACTTTTAAATTGAATACCTAGGATTTGTAGTATCTGAGTTAAAATTAGTGGAATGCCATACTATATTTATAGTGTTAACTACCAACTGTCAGCAAGATATCTAAATAATAAATATAATTTAAAATTAAAGTTTATTGAATTAATTTCTCCTATACAAGTTTAAAAATTTTGGAGTATTACATTTCTAATATTTACAATACTTGTTACCAATAATCAATAATTTCAGATTGATAAATGTGCTAGCCTTGAAGTCAAGCAAAAGTCAGAAAGTTTTCTTCTGAAAATTTAACAAAATCCATCTTTTAAAAAATTGTATCTCAAAGGACTTTGTATTAGCTTACCCTCGTTATTTTGTTGTTATGTTTTTTGGTTTTATATCAATCTGTTTCTCAAGTCTTATTTTTATCGTAGACTTTATTGTTCAGCCTTAAGCTCTTATTCTTTCTCCCTTTTTTTTGCTATCTATCACCCAGTTCCGTTTTTAATGTTCCAATTTGAGGCCCATTCATGTGGGTAAACGCACTCGTAAAGCTTATAATAATCATCAAATGATATGCCTACTTCATTGCAACTGTGCCACATCATACATCATATTCAAGCCGCCGCTCGACGGGGTTTCATGCATACCTGAACAGCTGTTTACGGCCATGTTGGGGGCAGGAGAAGGATCAGAAGCAGCTTTCTGCTTGGGGGACTGTGTCATCTGATATTGGCGCGTTACAAATTAAAGTAATTCGCTTAACTTAAGCGTCGTCGGGAACAAGGCCATCAAACAAATAATTTCGCGAGCTTTTTACAGTTCCGGCCGTTGTGCACGTTACAACAAAACGCATCCCTCAGGTCTCGAAGCCCCTCGTTTCATTTTTAAGCAGACATAAAAAATGATGTATTGTTTTAAAATGTTTTTGTTTTTGTATTTGTTGCCCTCGTTGTTGTTGCTGTGGCTTGTCTCTTGATTATGTGCGAAGTGCAGCCAGTTGACGTTTATTCTCTGCGTGTGTGTGATAAATGTGTTGCCGTGTGTTAAAGTGTTAAAGTGTGTGTGTGAAACACTCTACGCTCGGCACTTGGAACTTTGTGGCTAACAAGCGTCTAACAATTTGCCTCCCAATTCACAACTCCTAACTCATGCTCTTCTATTTATTTTTTTGTTTGCAGCTTCGACCGCGACCAGCCTTTCACATTCCAACTGGGAGCTGGACAGGTGAGCTAAATTGTCCAGTTGGGCTTTTCAATGGGCGAAAGGACAAATAGCATTTAAGGCATTTTGAAAGAATTAATAAAGTTTTAATAAAGTGTCATTTATAATGTGAAGAATTTAATGTTCAATACTCTTAAGAGTTGCGAGAAATTTTGGAATTCTCTTTTGATTACTGAAAATCAAATTTCTTCAAAATCTATTGTCGTCTATTTTCAGACAGAGAATTTAATATAAAATACGTTATATACATACATACATCCTGTTACTATATCAAAAGTTTAAAATACTACAAACATTTTAAGCGTGATATTAATTCCAAGAAAACAATGATTAATATTCTGAAGTATGAAAATGTTTAAAATTTTCTTAGATTTTTTAAATCTAATTTTTTTGTCAAGTTTCAGATAAGGAATTTAATATGAAATTCTTTATATTCATTCTTAATCGCATTCCTTTACTATATCTAAGGTCGAAGACTAGAATATTATAGACTAGAATATTTAACTACATTCTGACTAATAGATGAATATCACGGAATAATTGCATCATGTAATAATTGTAAAATTTGATAGTGCTTCAAATGATTCTAAAACATTTTCATTACTAACAATTTACAATCTAAATTTTTGTCTTGATTACCATTATAATTTTGTATGCCATATTCTTCACAGGTGATCAAGGGCTGGGACCAAGGTCTGCTGAACATGTGCGTGGGTAAGTTGAGCAAAGCCTAAAGATATTTCGAAAGTAGCTTTAATATTTATTCCTCTATTTGATTAGGTGAGAAGCGTAAGCTGACCATTCCCCCCCAGTTGGGCTATGGCGATCAGGGTGCCGGCAATGTGATTCCCCCCAAGGCGACGCTCGTCTTCGAGGTGGAGCTGATCAACATTGGCAATGCGCCAGCTGCCACAAACGTGTTCAAGGAGATCGACGAGAATGCTGACAAGCAGCTGAGCCGCGAAGAGGTAATCGTCTATGTATGGATCGCACTTTTATTCTTTTTATTTTTCTACTACACTCTCTATATGTGATATATCCGTGGGTCTCGGTTTGTAGTACTAACCAAAATATCCTTCATCAATCATTTCCGTTCAATAGGACGATACTAAAAACTTGTATTTCTCTATTTTGAATTGCCATTTAATAGGTCAGCGAGTATCTGAAGAAGCAGATGACGGCTGTTGAGGGACAGGACTCGGATGAGCTTAAGAATATGCTGCAGGAGAACGATAAGCTGGTGGAGGAGATCTTCCAGCATGAGGATAAGGACAAGAACGGTTTCATCTCGCACGACGAGTTCTCCGGTCCAAAACACGACGAGCTGTAATGCTCGGGCTAGGACAAGTGCTTAAGTTATATTTATCTATAACTATCTATGTATAAATACAATAAACAATAACAACAACAACAACAAGAACACCATCAACAATAACAAACAACAGCAAGACATCAACAGACAAATAATATCAGCGAAAACATATTCCAAAACGAGTGGACTGACCCCCCGAAAGTGGGGGCTGAGATTAGCTTTCAATATCATTCATATTTGTATATATATGCCACCATATGCTCTCTCGTACATCCTGACATACCATATACATATGTATCCATCAAGTATATGCAGACACACTTCATACATATATATCCACAAAAATGTTAACTCTTCCATTTCCACATCGAAATCGGTTCTGTCTCGCTCATTTCCCTTCTAGGCGTAGTTCAAATTGTGTGTGAAGAAGGGTAGAATATGCGTTATATCTTTTTTATATACATTTATAGGTTGTTATAATCAAGTTTGTAACTTATTTGTGTTGTGTCTGCCAACTGAAGCATTTTTTTCAAATTTGTGAACAAGTGGAACAGTAAAATGAATAAACAATTATCACAATAATTTAATAACTGCCAAATGTGTTTATTATTTGTATTTGCGAGGGAAATTGGGAGATACAAGTATTCGGAACAACTGAATTTCTTAGGTAATTCAAGATGTACAAGCTATGATTAAATTTTGTACTTTAAGTCGACGCAAAGACGGAGGAATGAATAAGATTTTAGGTCGAATATAAAATAAATATAGTATGACTGCTACATTAAAATCTATTTAAATAAAAGTCACAGTTAGGAATTTCGTCGTCAGTATTAACGTATTTTATTCGAATTTAAATTTGAAAAACCCGCCCAGCTTCTGAAAATTTAAGTTTTCGAATCTAAATAAAATCTATTTAAATAAAAGTCACAGTTTTAACAGTTATATAGTCGTTATTTATATTGAAAATATACAGGGATAATAAAGAACATCACATACAAGTATTTTTGTTAAAGTTGTTTTGCTAGAAATCATAAACAATTGTAATAAACACATTGATCAATCCACAACACAAAGTCCAAAGTCACAAAAGTTGTGATAAATCAGAAGCTGCCAAACGCATTTCAAGGGTTGATTACAAACATTAAGAAACGACAAATGTGTTTGCGCTGGATTTGTTTTTGATTTTTTTTTTTGGAAAACATAAGAATGGGAGAAAAAATAGAATAAACAAAACACCGATAATAGATATTATCAAGTGGTAATTATTATATACAGTAGGTGCACCATTATCGTCTTCTGGCTGCAACACTTGATCACTTTATAGAGGCTTACATAGCTATGCGTGGTTAGAAATTTAAGAAAGTACTTTCTTTGTATTATTGTGTTCGGTTCGTTTCGTTGCGGAACGCAGCGGGAGCGGGGAGCTTGGAGCGTTGGGAGAGTATTAGCTAATGCATTAAGAGACGCTTCGCAGCTTGTTGTTTGTTTTCGCTTTAGGCATTTAGTATGTAGAAAACCAGTTCCAATATGATGGGATCCTGAATGCCAGAGGATTCACCGTGCAGCGTGGCTATTAGATGATTATCGAGCGCATTCATATAAAGCGGTGGCAACTTTGCGCCACGTGCGCCGGCCTCATAGCATACCTAAATGAATTGAGATTGATAATTAAACTACATTTCGAATGCGTCAATTGCTGCTTACGTTCTCCTGGTCGAGAGTGGCACGGAGTGCCAGTTTATTGATGCCAGCTGCAGCCAGCAGGTCTAGGAATGGTAGCAACGCCATCGATGCGCTTCGGGCCAATTGCTCGGCAATGCGTGTGATGTCAGCATAGTTGGTGCCATTTGTGGCATACCAATCGTCGCACTGCAAGAAACAATTCAATAATGATAAAGTCTTGTTTAATTTAACTTATAAGATATATTCACGTAGGTGTTTCTTTCGAAACTCCAGAGCCAAGATCAACATAGACTTCGGCAACCTAACTCATCATAACTTCGTTACTGTCGTTCAAAAGGTAATTTATATAGCTATTTAAATTATATTAGTTTCTATGCTAAATCTTACAGATTGCCTGGATTTAATGTAAAAAACAAAACTTTAAGAATTTAAATACACCGTAAGCTTAATATCGTTTTGTGTAATTTGATTACGTAAACAGCTCCGCATTGTACATGCTGATAAAGATCGTAATTCCCAAGCATGCCTTCCATGTTTACTACTTGAAAATCTTCTCCTGAGATCGTAATACAAAAAAATAGCTACATTAATTATGAGTTAGATGGCAGCTGTAAAAGCTTTGGAAAACGACTTTAACGTAGCAGTGTTTAGGATTATCTCACTGACAAACTAACAACTTTGTCCGATGTATTAACTCAACCGCTAATCAAACAGCATAGATCTCCGCTTGGTCTTTTGTGGGTGGGCCCGAAGACCGTTTGATTCAGCCCATCGTAGGGTTGTATTCAATGCCCCGTCTAAAACTTCACTGATTGTTAATCGGTTACTATTAGAAGCAGGTCGACCGCACAGGCTGTCACTTCACATCCCTTATTTTTCATCGTAATGTTTTAGAGCTTTACAAAGCTGATGAGTTCTTCAAGTACCTTGACAATGAAAATGTCCGTCAAACGTATTGCATAGTTGGTATTGGAATAGTTGAAGCTGGCATGCACACGCATATTGGCCACACCATCCATGGGCTTGTCATCGATGGGCGACTTGACACTGCAGAGAAAATGAGTGAATTATTGGGAACATTTTTAAAGAGAGTGAAGATTGCAGTTTCAGCAAACATACCCCACATTGATGTCGCGATCATCGTCCACCCACTTGATGCTGACAATTTCGCTCTGTTCGTCGGTGGCAGCGATGGGACCGCAGACAATATCGATGTCCGTTTGATTGCGCAGCGCCTGACGCACCTCCTCCATTTTGGCGGGCATAATTTGCACCATGAGACCGTCCTCAACAATGCTGCACTTGCCGGACAGTCCGCTGCTGCTTTTCAACGCCTCGTTGAGCACAAAGAAACTGGCGCCCGTTATCTTGCGGGGCTGTCCTTGTATGTTGATTGCTTGCGTGGAATACGCGTACATCTCGGCGCGATCATCGTTGATGTTCTGCATGCAAACCAAATGACCGTCGGCCACTTTGGAGAAGTTGCCGGCAAATGCCAAGATGTGATCGGTGGCATTGTTGATGGCCTTGATCACGTCGTTCTGTCGATACCTCGGTATGATCACCGTGGTCTGGCGATCCTCCATGTGTATGTAGAGACCGCGGATGGCGGGCAATGAATACGTATAGTTGCGAAAATCCACCAGAAAATTGATGATCGTTTGCGCAATCTCGCCGTACACCGACTCACGATTGCGCACCGAGATCAAGGGACACGGATAGTAGCGGTATTGGGCGCCCAAACGCAGGATGAGACGCAACGGCAACACCTTGGCCCAAGGCACCTCATGCCGGTGGATGAGCACACCGACCAGATACGGATTGTCCGGCACAATGACGCCCTGCAGGCACTGATACGTCGGCCGTATAAATATGAAGCCGCCGTGCTCGCGGGAGCCCAAGAAGTTGACATTGCGCGGACTGCTGAAGGCCAGCTCCTGGGTGCTGGAGCGTGCGTTCTCCGCCTCCACGTACACATCGTACAGATGCTGGAATATGTCGCGCGGCACCGAGGCGCCGCTGCTCGCCGGCGGCGCCTTTATCTCCAGCAGTATGATCAGCTCGTCGTTGCCCACGTGATGCAGTCCCGACGTGGTGAAGTTCAGCACCCAGCGGTTCATGCAGCAGCTCACTAAATGGCAAGAAAGCAAGTGAGAAAGCGTGCGGAAGAAAGTTAACAGTCGAGTGTAACCGACTGTGAGATACGTGCTACACACAAAGCCTCAGAAATCGTTCAGTGGCAAAATTTAATTAATTATTAATCCTATTACTAATTCGCTTATTATAGAACTTGCTGGCTTGAATCTCATTAAAAATAACAATTGACAAGGACTAGTAAATAACGCTTGTGGGACTTGAACTAGGATGTCCCGGCTGACTATTTTACACTCTAAAATTAATAGTAACGTTGAGTGCGAAAAATTTAATTAATTCGCTGTCTTACAATAAATAATGCCTGCTGATTAATTAAATTGAAAATCATATTAGAACATTATTGCGCATTGCTACTTGTACGATTTGAGCTCTCGATCTTCTGACAGACAATTGAAGACTGCAGAAATTAAGCAGAGTGCAAGTACTTACATCTGTATAATTTGGACTCGTGTCTTAGTTTCACTTTCGCAAATTCCCAAATTCTTAAGTAATCTTTACTTGGGTATCAGTTGTAGTAGCATTGATAACCAATCTTATGTCTCTAGTTCCCATAGGATCTAAGAGAGAAGTATTTAAGCGGGCGGACAGACAGACAGGCGGAATAGTTTACTACTTTATGCAGTAGTAGAAGTTTTACTCCTTAAACGTTAACTTAAAATACCCTTTTAGCGAGTAGAGGATTGTGAATTTGCTGGCTCTCTGCTGGATACTCACTGTTGAGCACCTTGACGTGCACGTAGAAGTTGTTCTTCAGAATGAACTTGAGCGTTTCGCGCTGCAGTCGCTCGATGAGATCGGCATCGTTGCGCACCACCTTGTAGTCGACATCACAGTTGCTGTTGCTGCTGCCGGCCACGCAGATGGGGGGCAGCGCGTGCTCCTCGCTGGGTATGAAGCAGCCCTGCGCATCGCTGGGCGGCAGTTTGCGCGACGACTCCAGCTTGCGACGCGGCGAGCTCTGAGCCGTGTTGCGACCAGCTGGAAAGGAAGACAAAATCATCAAAGTGATGTCACCATTCAATGCAGCTTCCACTTACCACTCTGACTCGACTCGCTGCCCTGGGCGACGGCGCTGAGCGTGGCCGCCGCCGCTGTGGGCGGTATGGAGCCACGAAAGAGCTGCGCCACCAAACCCATGGCGGTGTTGGTGTCAATACTGCTGTGCGAGGCGGAAGCGGAGGAGGCGCCGGCAGCAGCTCCGCTTGCACCGGGAGTGGGCGGCTTTTGGCCGGCGCCGCTGTTGCTGCGCTGGACGCCACGACGCGCCTGCTTGGCCTCGCCCCACTGCTGCTCCATGGTGCTGGCGAGCTCGCTGCCCGGCGCAATGCCGTCGCTGAACATGACGCTCTTGCGCTTGCGTCCCTTCTTGCCGTCCGAACTCGATGAGTTCGAGGAGCTGCCGTCGGTCTTCTTTAGCACACCCACGGGCACAATGACGCTCGGCGGCGTGGCGCCGGCGGCGTTCACCTGACGATGCGGCGGTATCGTGGAGCAGTACTCCATGGGATTGTTGGGATTCGGCGAACGCATTGGCGTCGGCGGCAGCGCCGATGGCGCCACTTCATTGGCCGCCGCTCCGTCGCCGTCGCCGCCAAGCGCATTCGCCTGCTGCTGCTGCTGCCGCTCGCTGAGTATCATGAAGCATTGCACGCAGACCCGCGACTCCGGCTCGTTGGCGAACTGCAGATGGAAACGCTGTGAGCAGCAGATGGAGCACAAGACCTTGCCGCAGGCGCGACAATGATGACGCCGCTTGATCATGGTGAACTTCTGCTGGCACTGCATGCACTGGCCGGCCATGTTGTCGGGCACCCAGATGGGCGGCACCTTGCCGAGATTGGCGTGCGGATCGCTGTAGCCGACGGCCTCGTAGATGGGACTGTCGTCGTCGTCGTCCTCCTCCACTTCGACGTTGTCGTTGGCCAGCGCTGCCTGTGGTTGCTGTTGCTCCACCTCCTCCTGTTGCTGCTGCAGCTGCTGCTGCTGTTCGCTGTCAGCTGGCGGCGTTTGTCCTGCGCTCGTTTGCACAGCGGCCGCATTCAGATCCAAGGTCTGTGGACGTTGCGGTCGCTGCTCCTGCTGCTCGTCGGCCTGTGGCTCGCCCTCGTCCACAGCCACGCCCTCGTCCTCGTCCAGCTTGCGGCCGGAGAGCGAGTCCGTGTCGCTGACGCTGCTGCTGAACGATGAGGCCAACTCCTCGGCCGATGCAGCCGTCGCCGTCGACGTGGCCGCCGCCAGAGTCGCCTCCTGGGCACGCAGCTCGGCAAACTCCACCGTGGATGCCTGCGAGAAGTTGTCCACGTTCAGCTGATCCGCCGACGTGGTGTCCTGCTCGGACAGTATGCGCACCGATTCCTCCTCCGTCACCGCCGACTCCGTGGACTCCTCGTCATCCGCATCCTTGGGCTTGTGATGATACGACGTGCTGGCGGGCATAACAAATGCTCCCGTCGCCGGCTGCTGCTGCTGCTGCTGCGGATGGTGCTCCACCTCAATGTCCGCCTCGACCTCCTGCAGCATGCTGTCCAGCTCCGTGTCGGAGATTTCGTCCATGGTGGAGCAAAACGTGAGCGGTTGGCTGCGCTTCGGCGGCGTCTCCTCCAGCTGCTGCTGCTGCTCTTGTTGCTGCTGCTGCTGTGGCGGCGCTGCTGCCAACTGCTGTGCGGGATTAGGCATTAGTTGGAGGTGCGATAGCGACTGCACAAACTCACCGTTGGCTTCAGCTGAGACTGCGTGTCCAGCTCGCTGCTCGTCTCCGCGGACAGCGCGTTGAGCACCTTACCCAGTGCAGAGGACGCGGTCACCTCGCCGGGCAGCATCGACTGCGACTCTGTGTTGCTGTTCGTTATCGAGATGGAGGACAGACCCACGGCCAAATCCTCCACAGCCAGCGACTCCCCAGGCTGCTGTTGTTCCTCCTCTTGCTGCTGCTGCTGCTGCTGCGGTGGCAATTGCAACTGGAGCGCGCTTGGCTTGTCGCTCTGCTGCTCATCGGAGCCGGGCGAGGGACCCGAGGAGAACGTCGAACAGGACGAGGTGGTCAGCGATTCGGACAGCGAGACCGCGATGTCGTCGTCGCCCTGCTTCGCCTCGCTGAACTTCTTGATGTCCTCGTGCTCATCGTCGTCGTCCGCATTATCCAGGGCGGCTATCGAGTGCTGTTCCAGCTGCCGTTCCAGCTGTTCCTGCTCTCGCTCCAGCTGTTCCAGCTCCAGCTGCTCCTGCTCCCGCTTTAACTGTTCCTGCCTCTCCAGCTCCAGCTCTCTCTCCCTTTGCAGTTCCTTCTCCTTCTCCAGCTCTCTCTTCCGCTGCAGTTCCTTCTCCCTCTCCAGCTCCTTCTCCCGCTCCCGCTCCCTCTCCAACTCCAACTCCTTCTCCTTCTCCCGCTGCTCGCTCTGCGTCCAGTCGTAGCTGTCGTGCGTCTCCAGCGATTTCACATTGTTGCGATAGTCGTTGAGGCTGTTGAACACCTGCGAGACGCCCACAAAGTTCTTGGCTGCGGCGCCAGCGCTGCTGCCGTCGCCCAGTGGGCGTGGTGTCTCAACGCCCACCACAGCAGTCGCTGCTGCTGCTGTTGTTGTTGTTGTTGCTGCTGCACTTCCTCTCAGCTGCTCATCGGCTGCAAAAGGAAGCGAGATAGCCACAGGTAGTAAATACAGGTATTATTGTGTATCGCACTCACCTTTAAGCTCCGCTTCCAGATTGTCCAGGACCTGATCGATGTCCACCAGATCCATAGTAAAAACTCAACTCAAGCTCGCATTTAAGCCTAAACAAACAAAAAGACGTAATAGATGCTCAGCTTAAAAATTTTCACTTTACGTTTGCCGGGGGCGGGCAGGGGGATGGTGATGGGGGGAGGGGGGCTGACAAAACCGTGATTGGAACGATCCGAAGAGACGCAAAAAGAAAAAACGAAAAAGACGGGGAAAAAAAACAAAGACAACAAAGCAAATTATGATTCACAGCGTAGCGAGGAGCTATTTGCCCTATGCTGTCTATCGCTTGTCTTATCAGTGTTGACGCTGCACATGCATTTTCGGTTTCCAAATTAACGAAATTACCTTATTTACCCACTGTCTTTTTTTTGTTGAACTTCTTTGCAAAATATGTTCGAAATACGCGAGCAGTGTGACCGTCTCGCCGTGCGCCTCAAATCGTCAATTCACTGGCGTTACGTTACAACTTCGGTTACGTCGTTCGCGTGTAGTATTCCTAGTATATTTTTGTAATTTTGACGATGGTCACCCTGGCCAGTGCTGCAGACTGGGGACTGTTAGTTAACAGCGCGTGCTAACATTAGTCGAAATAAAACCGTTGAATGAGTCGGACGCGGGAGTTGTGCTCGTTGGTATCGCAAGTGTAAAGAAATTTAACAATTTATTGCAACGAATTGCAGGCATAAAATGTACAACGCGACGTGCAATTAATTTATTAAGGTGCAACAAGTGCAATTTACCTCAATAAATACAACAACACACAACAAAACAAAAAAGCAATTCGCGTAGTGAGGCAAAACGCAAACAAGCAGCGAAAAGCAAAACGAAGAAAAACATAAAGAAGCCGCCACCGTTACGAGTGTGTGTGTGTGTGTATACACGACGAGAGAGTGCATGTGTGTGTGCGTTGTCTGTACGTCTGTGAGAGTTGCTGAGGTGGGCGTAAAATCAGGCAAAAGCACTTCCCTTAATTTTTATTGCACATTTTTAAATACGAAAAAAAATAACTATATTAAATTTGTGTGTTTACCTCTTTTCTCGTAGGGTATTTTAAGTTATTTGGTTACACTGTCAACCCACACACACACATACATGCACACAGTGCGCCAGCAGATACACCAACACAATCTCACACACACGCAGAGAGACAGACAGACACACACGTTTTATGCTTACACACTACAGAGTCTCAGGCAGCGCTGCCTCTGCTGCTGTTACTGTTAATGTTACTTGCACCTTTTGTGCTCTATTCGCTCTCTGCTGTCTCATTTTATCATTTTTGTTTTCGTTTGCTTCTCTGCCTTTTTGTTTATTCTCTTTCGCCTCTCTCGCACTCACACTGTCTCTCTCTCGCCGATAGTTGCTTTGATTTTAGCCGCGCGCGCAACTAAAAATTGCTGTTAATTATCAAAATTAATTCTTCTCCCTCTCGCATTTACTTTGTCTATTTGCTTCTTCCGCACGACCCACACACATACACACACAATAATTGAATTGAATTGTTATTGTACGCGTTTTATTTGAAATTCAATTGAGAAATTTATGTGAAAATCGCGAATGTTTTGTGCCATTACCGAAATGTTTTAGTGCTACAACAACAACCAAAATCACGTGTTTATTTAATCAATTTCAATTCTCTAGCGCATACGATTTTTTGTATTGCAATTTACAAAATTATAATATCGAAAAAATAAGAATTTCAATAGCATAAACAAGAGAAGCAATTTTCGCTGATAAGCTAAAAAACGCTCTTTATGCTGCCGCTAGTATAAACAAAAACAAATCTCTGGAATACACAACATATTCTCAACAATATCTTCTGCATAAATACCGTCGACTTCGCCACCCACGCAACGAACATGAAATCAAAGCTGAAAGCTGCGCTGCTGACGTCGCCGTCGTCGTGGATGTTGATATCATGGATGCTGTTAGTTCTGCTGGTGGCCGCCACACAAGCAGCTGATGAGGTAAGTTTTGCGTTGGCTTACGTGTTGGAAGGTGGGAAGAGGGAATGAGACGAGGTGGGGAAATTGTTGTTTACAAATGCTCTTTGAGATCACTTGAAGATTATTGAACAGAGTGCAAATAGAACGCAATTGATCGGATCACTTTTGTGTCGCACAATGGCAAAATTAAACACAATCGAATTTCCATTTTTATGCCCTGCAATATACAGTCATTGTCTTTTACAGACTTAATTGGTAGTTATAAATAAGCAGCGAAATGATTATTAATGTGTTATGGATATATGATATATGGATATATTCTAAGGGATTATATTTGGATTTTTAATCCTTATAGAACAAATCTAACAAATCCAAAAAATAATGATCGATTATATTACTTAATTGATTATCTGTCAGAGGTATCGGAGAGTGAAATTAGATATTTCCCACTAGAAAATCCATCTTTTGTTATTATGAGAATATCAATAAAAAATGTTGATGATTAAAAATATAGAAAATTTGTTGCTCGCAAATAATTCAAATCTGCAAATACAATCTGCAGCAATTTTTTCATTAGCCATATTTTAAATGTTATTCAAAATCTTATATTTACGAAAATTACTATTTTGATTTTTTGTGGAACTACATGAAATCCTTGGCTCAATACTCAGGTATTATGCCTTGATGTTATATTCTGGTTTGCTGATTTAAAAAATCGTTTTTAAGAACACAATTTCGAAAAACTCAACCTTTTCAACTTTATATTGGTTTTATCTTTTACCCACCACTCCGAGCTTCGAGTTTTTATCGTTTGCTATTTTTCGAATTAGTTTAATGCCTTAAATTAATTAAATGTAGGGAATTCTCAATACATCGAAATTCATCATTGACCTTTTTATTTGAAGAAGGGTAGTTCAAGTTGTAAATTCTAAATTATCTTAAAATGTATTACGGAATACAATGCATTTGATTAGATCGATTTTGATAGCCTGAGAAGCATATTCTATTTTTCTATCTGCATTCGCTGTTGCAACTGTTTGATATTGTAATAAGGCGGAAATTAAAGTTGTAAAACTGTTTCAGTTGATTATTCTTGGTATTTCATTTGATTACAAATTGATTCGTTAAGGTACATTGAAACAAATCGAATTGAGAGCGAGGTGAAGCATTTCATTTAGTTTTTTATCTTTTAAGGGAACACTCAATTAAGATTCAGCTACTATATTGATGAAGGTTGTTCAATTTTTAATTTTAATTACATGCTGTCTTGGTTTAATATTTGGTTACATTTTTATGTTGTGAGCCAAATATTAATTCCGTTAATTAGCAATAACTTTCCCAATTTATAAACTTATGTTCATGATTGGAAGTATAATCAAATAATATTTAAAGAATCTGTTTAAATTTAAGTTTGGTTTTTACAACTAAATTTCTGTTAATTAATCTTGTACGGCTTATTTCTATTAATATAAAAAACGTGTCGTATTTCACGGGAATTAATTATGGACACACTTCGTTTCGAATGAACTAAGTCATGCCTCCAGCAGTTCAATAATAGCAGCAAATTGTGCTTAAACCTTCTTAGCAGTTTAATTTCAAACAACTTGCTAATTAACTCAATTTCTAGTTGTCAAAATGTATTACTCAGTCATTTTGTAACCGTGAAGAATATTTATTCGATTAATAATAAATTCAATTTTTGAATTAGCCAGTTATGTAAATATGTACGTTATCGGAAAAACTGACTCACGTTTGATTATTTTATAATGTACAGTTGAAAGGTCAAGAAATATATCTTATCAATGAAAGAAAAATAAAAACCACGAAATCTAATCAACTTGTCAATATAGATGACAACTTTGAAAGGGTATTTTGTCGTCGATTACATGCTTGCTATCAATTGATTTGAAAGCTGGCTTTATTGATTTCAATTCCTAGAGATTACGAGCTGCTTTAACCTCAAGCTATTCACTATTCTGCCCACTTTTTCACACCTGTATTCGACTGTTTGAGTGTCGCTATCTGTCTCGCTCTCGCTTTATGCTGCCTTTATCAGTTTGTTGTTTTGCGGCTTGAGGTTTTCCTTACTGGTTTTCTCGTAGTTCTTCACTGCCAATTATTATGCAAAATAATCGAGAAACAAATGAACTCTTGACGCACACTAATCAATGCAAATATGTGAATCAATGTTGCCAGGTAAAAACAGCAAAAATAAAAAATATGCCTAAAAACGACATACATTCAAATACAAAATAAATCAAAGACAATCATTTGGTTTATAAAGTTATTATTTAAATAACATTTGTTAAAAATCAAGGAGTTCATAAGCTTTCTTGCTCACTAACATGTTTGTAGCAAGTTATGAATTTGTTTCATAAGTTCATCATCAAATTGTTCACATAACAATAGCAAAAAAAAAGCAAACTCCGATTACATATGTCAGAAATACATTTTTTGGTATGCATTTAAATATATTCTAAATGTAAGCCATTTAATTTTCAAATATGCTAGATGCAGCCTGAAAAAATATGTATTTGTGTTACAATGAAAACTTTGCTGTCTGGCAACATTGCATTCCAATTTGTTGCTGCTGTTATTGACGGACACGATAATGAAGCAGCGTGTGTGTGTGTGTGTGTGTGTGTGTGTGAGTGAGAGAGAGATGAAGATGCTGTAAAGACATTAAAAACGTCTGCATTGCCGAAGCGCATAAATATGGCAACAAGAATAAACACAGCGCGGAGGCAGAGGCAGCGGCTGCGGCAGCTTGTGATGAATGTTGCACTCGCAAACGCATTGCCCATAACCAAGTGGTGTCTTCTTCTTCTGCTTCTTCTTGCTCTTTTCGCTCACTTGGCGACTCCGTTGATCGTTTGCCAAAGTGATGGAAAAAGGCATCCGGCTGTTGCCAATTTCAGTAGCCAGTTCGTTTGTTTTGTTTGCCAGCCAGCCTCTTTGTGACTTATTGGCCCAAAACATACACACGCACACACACACACACACACACATGCATAAATAGTACATTGGCCCGTTTTGAGTTCGCCACTAAGCGCCCATCGCTACTTGTTGTAGTTGTTGTTATTGTTGTTGTCTTGTTTATCGTTCCGGTCCTGTCCAGTGCGGTCCATTCCATTCCGTTTCGTCCCTCCTCTTTGTCTGTCTGTTTGTCACTTGTTTTTGCCAAAATTGGCTTTGCTCTGCTCAGTTGTGGTTATGGCTATCGATGTTGTTGTTGTTGTTATTGTTGTTGTCGTTGCTGCCTCTTCGCCAAAAACATTTTAAGAACGTGCACAGCAAACTGATGAACAACAGCTCCAAGGAGAGACAGAGTGAGAAAGAGAGAGTGGGAGAGGGAGGGGGAGTGAGTGTGTGGCCACAGTTTTGAGTGTGCAGGATAATGTAATGATTGGTCATTGGTGTGAGCGAACGCACAGACAAAACAGAGAGACAATCGCCCACATACACACACACCCACACACACGCACACACATGGTTGGGGGAAGATGATGTTGAGCTGTCTCACTCCAACTTTAGTTTTCGGCTCGTTTACGCATTTGCGCTCATTAGCATTATTGGCATGTGTCGTGTTCGTGACATTGGGCGAGAGTGTGAGAGGAGATAGCATGCATTAGCGAAAGAGAGAGAGGGACGAAATGAATGAAGGTGCGTTTCAGTGTTGCCAGAATTTCCCTATAAAAGCAGGCTAGATTGGGTGACAAAAATAGGCTAAAACTAACAACAATATATATTCCACAAAAATGGGCTAAATTTAATGTTTTCAAAATACAAAAATGTTGCTTCCACTTAATATACATATTTCGAATATCGTCACAATCGATTTCTCCATTCGTTGTTTGAAATTCAATTTTAAGTTGAGCTCAGGCAGCTAAATTTATGACAGCACATGCCATCTACGCAGTCCATATCTGACAGTACAGAAGGAATAGTGAGTAAAATAAAATAGTTACAAACTGCGAAGATCAACATTATTCATAAAATAGCATTTAATGTTTTTAATTCCTGACTATTTCTAATTTTTAATTTCACAAAATTCATTTCACCTCATCATTGGGCCACATTAAGCATTTTTGAAAATGTTAAGACTAGGTCTTTTCAAAATATGCTAGATATAGCCGAAAGTAGGCTAAACTGTCAGCTCTGGTGCGCTTAAAGGTGACCGAGAGCGCATTAAACAGGACTCAGCTCATCTTCGGGCCATCTTCACGTGCTGTGCAATGGGCCTGTTTATGTTTATGGATTTCCGGGAAGGCATTTATTTTGGCTGTTGTGGGTTGTTCGTCGCTGTAGCTAAACCTTTTGTGGCCTGCATATGACAAGCATACGAATCAGCTGTCGATGATGACGTCACAAATGCCTAAGGTATCTGTAAATGACTAAACCCCACTTAAAGTTACAGATGCATTGTTTCTTCTCTTCAGTATTTCGATTAGTCACGTATGCATTGCATTTGTCTTCTTATTTGCGTTGCATTTAATGAGCACATACAGTTGTTGTTGTTGTTGTTGTTGTTGTTGTTGCCTGCACTTTGCTTTTGCTCTCACCTTCGTCATCGCCGCCGTCTCGCTCATTGCCACCGAAATCGTAAACGCAGTAGACGTCGCTGCCGCTGCGCCGTCGCTGTTAATGTCAAGATGTTATCAACAGTATTTTGTTGTTGGTTTTTTTAATGTCTTTTGCAAATGTCAACGTCTCCACACACGCACATATAAATACACACACATGCATATGCATGTTATACAGCGTATTTACAGATGTACAGTTAGTGCCCTCAAGCTGGGTTCAATTGCAAAATCCCCACAAATAATCAGCGTAAATTGCATCGACAGCATTGTTTATAGACACGAGCTAATTACAGTGTAGTGTAGAGTATACTAAATAAAATGACTAAAAGCATATGAGTTCACTGTAATATAACATAAACTGTAAATATTTGTTATATAAAATGCACTGTAAATAATTGTAACATTGGAATTGTAGAATAACATAAACTGTAAATAACATAAATAATATACAAACGGTATGTTAAGTATGAAATGAGGAAAAGAACAACTGCAAATGAGACAAGTCTCTTTATTCTCTAGTAACAAACAAGATCACGTTACAAATGTCAGTAAACAAGTAAACAGAGCGAGAGAGAGAGAGAGAGCGCATCAATTACACATGTTCTCTGACATGTGCATAAAAACAAAATCCAATTAGTAAATTTTTACATGTCAAGACAACATAAAAGCAAAGGCAATTGCAACAAAACCCAAAGGGTTGCCACAAATAAACCAAAAGCAAAAACATTTGCGGCCCCGCAGCAGCAAGGCAGCAAAATGTGACGACGCGATTACAGAGGAGAGCAGAGAGCACGCGCTATTGTAAGAGAGCAAGCGAGAGAGCACAGCATAAAAATGTATGTATGTATGTGTTTGTGTGTGTGTGCAGGCGGCGGCGAAATAACAACAACAGCAGGCGAGCATAAAGTGTAAAAGTATGTGTGCGAGTGTGTGTCAGTGTGTTGTTGGGTAGGCAGCAGACAAAGTTGAAGAAAAGAAGACAGCGACAGCTCAGCGTCGAACGATGTGCTGGAGTTTGTGAAGCTCCAAACACACAGCAGGCAGCGACGTCGGCAGCGAAGTTGAGGTTGAGGGCTGCTGCGGCAGTTGGGAGTTGTTGTTGCTGCATTTGGTGTTGTTGGTTGGCTCGTTTGCTTTGCTTGAATTTCAGTTTCTGCTGAGGTAAACAACAATACACAGACAGGAGACCAGACCGGCAGTTTCAAGACCCAGAGTAGGCAGACCAAACAAGCAGATTGAACCGCTGACGTTGACGACGACGACGCCGCTGCCTGCAAGAAGGGTAACGCAATGTCAATAATCATGCGTTGTTGCCGCTTTTCATTGTCGTTGGCTGTAGCTGTTGTTGTTGTTGTTGCTTGTTTCATATGTTCGCTGTGACTTGGGCTTGTTTCATTTTGCGGTTTGCTTGCGACAAGTTGTATCTCTGCTCGAACCCGCTCTCACTCTCTCGCTCTGCCGCTCTCTCTCTCTCTATCTCTGTTTGTAACATGCGTGCGTGCTTGTATTTTTGTATTTATTATTGGTTTTTACATTTTGTTGTCCCACTGTTGATTTTAGTCGTCGCTATTTCCTCTCTTTCTCTACGCGTGCTTGCTTGCATGTGAGTGCGTGTGCTTTTTATATTAACCTTAACTGCAATTTTCTTTGTTCATGCGGCCTGCGTATATTGCTTTTATATGTGCCTTATTTTTTTCTCCCCACTTTATATTTTACACTTGATTTGTTTACTGTGCGCTGAGTTTATTTTTGTCTTTTAATTGCAAAAAATAGCAGCACACACACACACACTCTTGCAGTCTGCTCATCCGCCTTTCGTTCGTACCACAATTGCGTTTTGTGTTTTTGTCTTTGCGGCCTTTTTTTCATTGACGCAAATCGCGCGCAAAATTTTTTGTTGATTTCTGTTGCTTCTTTCCGTCCGTCCCGTCCTCTCTGTCGCTCTTCGTGCCCTTTTTTGTGTGCTGTTTGTTGTATATGGCGTGTACTTCCTGTGCCATCGTTGTTGTTGTTATTGTTGTTTGACTTTTCGGCTTTGTGTTTGTGTTTGCATATCATTAACATGGAAAATGTTGAAAAAAAAAAAGAGTTAGCAGCCCACGCAGCAGCTGAGACAGCTGCATTAACAGCTCACGCACACACGCACACAACCACTCATGTACGCAAGTTTATCCCACGCACTTGCATACTTTCATAATTGTGCAGCATATTTGTTGTCTCACTGCATTTGTTTGATGTTTTCTCGATGCTTTTCCAATAAACTTTACACATTGCATCCCATTCAGCTGCTGCTCATTTTGAAGTTTTATTTCTCTCTCTCTCTCTCTCGCTCTTGCTCTCGTTTGCTGCACATTTTATGCCGTTTTTCCACAATGTATGTATTTTCAATGCCCACGCGGTCGCCCACGCAAATATTTCAACACATTGAACGAAATGCGTTTCGCCCCCGTGCAATTTGTTTACACGTCTCAAATTTATACAGTATTGTTTAAAAATTTCCATTTCTACACATTTCTTGAGGTTTTTTCGCATGAGATTCCTGTGGTTCAACATTTTGTGTACAAGAGAAAGTAATCTAGCTGGGCAAATGGGTCGAGGGTATCGTGCAGTCGATATAAATAAATATTGTACATATTGTTAAAAAATGTTTTTATTAGCTGTTATTTTAATTTGCTGCGCATTGTTTGTTTAATGTTAAAAAGTAATATTTCACACTTTTTTGAGAAATTTTCGGTTTTATTTATGGATTTGAGAAACTGTTTGTATCCATCAATATTTTGTTGAAAATTATCATTAAGTTCCAAATCAATTAGCAACTAAATTGAATTTGGCACTGGAAATCCCGATTTTTTTCACTGATAACAGGCAGACAAAAAGTTTTATTAATGTGGATAACAGCGGGAAAAATAATCATTAGTACATGGTGTCTAATAATTACCAAAAGATTAATTGAAATATTGTTATTGTATATGAAATATTGTTATTTTTCGCATGTGTACTTATTGTAATCAGAATCGCAGGTCAGGTTGAGGTTCACAAGAATTTCGAAATCAGCAAAATAAAGAAAAAGTGTGCCTAATTAAGATGCGAAAATAATATGATTTATTATTTGCTTGCACAACCAAATGAGATCATTTCTGTTTTAATTCCGTTCATTTCTTACTTAGATTAGACAGATTTTTGAGAGGGCTTATCAATTAAAGGTTAGAAATACGGCTTTGGGGAATTTTACAATATGCATTATTACAAAAATGGTTTTCAATTTGTAGTATTCTGATGATTCAGTTTATTTATTTAGGAAAAAACCTAGTCTTATCAATTTAAAATGGTGTGATAAGTCAACTTGGGGTTTTGTAATAATTTATAGCAAAAAGTTAACCGCAGTCTGATTAATCAGTTTACTTTTTGTAAATAGTATGTATTTCTCATATTGATTTCCAAGAAAATCTGATCTTGGGGACTTTATTTAAATCAAAAAGATTTTGAATGGATTACACATTGAGACAGCTTCCTTTTACCATTAGATCATGAATTTTAAAGTGATGTTTTTATTTAAATCAATAAGAAATTTGTGAATACTTAAAGTAAGCATTTAAGAATATTAAATACTGCAGTTCGTGAGATTACTCAATTTATAAGGTCTCTCGTCAGTGTGTTTTTCACGTGAACTGATTTTCATCTGAGCAAGTGAGATGGCTGAGATTTGAACCACAGTAATGGCTTGTTTACCATTTCCGAATCAGAGCCAACTTCCGATTACACACGCGCACTAACACACACTCAGTATGTAAACTCTCCCACACACACACACACACACACACACACACACATGCAAGTTTCAATTGGAATTGCAATTCTCGCTGTTTCAATAACGCGCGCTGCTGAATACGCCCACAAAACGCGTAGAGGTCGCTTCGGGTTTGGACTCTGCCAAACTTTTGGGCAACAGGAAAAATACTCCCTGGCAGTGTGCTGAAAAGAGTGAGGGGGGGAGGAAAGGAAAGGGAAGGAAAAGGGAACCGTTGACGGTTGCCAGTTGCCAGTTGCTGGCCAGGCATGTTTGCATATAGAGTGGAATGTTCTTGTCATTCCTGTAGTTTGGAGGATTGTTTGCCTGATGATGATGATGATGAGGTTGGACCCCGCCCATTTAAGCAACGTTTGCCTCATCATCATCGTCGACCTCTTCCTCTGCTGGCTGCTCTTTTAACAACACATCGGGTAACCAAATACTCATTACGGTCATACAAAAAGCAAGAAATCTCGTCAAGCACGAAGTGTAAATACCCTTGACTAGCGAGCAGATTAATTTATTTTATCATTTTGTAAACATAGCTGGAAATCATTTAATTTTAAGTGCCTTGCACATTGAAGAATGATTTTTAAACTTTATTTTAATGAGTAAAGAGAAATAAATTATGTATTAGCTGTTTATATTGCACTTAAGAAATAATTAAACTATTGTCGAGCAGACGTTGCTTCCCTTTAGTATTGTTGTGATTTTTTTTTATAATGTCTGTCGACTTTGCAGGGTATACAATAAAACAAAAACAATTCCTCAGGCATGTGGGGGCGTGTTGTGCTGGGGCACAAACAAAGTCTGCAACAGATTGCAGCATAAAAGTTTGGCTTTAGTTGCCACTGTTGCCGCTGCTGCTGCTGCTGCTGCTGCTGCTGCTGCTCTGGTGGGCTCTGTTGCATGCGTGACAGCTGCTGAAGCTGAAGCTGCAGCTGCCACTTCTTTTTCAACTCTCTGGTTCTGCTTTGGATGTCAGGTTATTGACACAAGACACATTCGCTTCAGATGCAAACGCAAAGTTGACTCGAGTTTCACGTTGCCCAAGTTGCAAATTGCCAAATTGCCAAATTGATTTTGTTTTTTTTTATCGATAGCGAATCTATATTGAACAATATATTTAAATGATTGAAGATAACGGGGCTTCAGTCACCTCGTGCAAACAGAAGCCATTGAGAAAACCATTTCGAAAATCTCTGAAAAAATCTTTTAAGCACGTAAATGTTGCCATGCAATGAGTAATAAAAATGAACATAACACATAAAGTATTTAATATAATTTGAATGGAAAATAAACAAATATGAGATGTGTATAAATAATATGTATATGAGATTTGTGTTTATGTCTTTTATGTTTGCTCTCTTTTGTGATGAGCGCACGTGCTAAATATTTCAAATGTCGCATATTTCAACATTTCGCTGTTGTCATTGTGACTGCGACTGTGTGTGTGTGTTTGTGTTGTTGTTATTGTTGTGGTTGGCGTTTTGGCCACGCCTCTGTATGCCATCATCATAAATTTTGTGCAAATCCGTTGAAATTTATGCATAATTCGTTTTCAACTTTGCGGCGGTGCTGTCGTTGTTGTCGTTGCCGTTGTCACTGCTGTTGCCCTCGACATTGGGGCTTTAATTGTTAGCAACGCAAAATGGTGAAAAAATAATAAAATAAAAAAAAAATAACGCAACATTTTCGCCATTTATGTAAATATTTGCATTAAATTATGCTTACATATCACATTAAATAACTTTGTGTAATCAATTTTTATAATTTTTTATGATTTGTTTCAAAGTCTCTCCCATTCACACTTTAGACATTTTCTATCTGTGTCGGCTGAGCTTTTAATATGTCACGTACTTGGCTTGTTGCTTGGGGCTGTCTCCAACGGTTTCACATTTCCGTCTGCTGACGCCGGCTGACTCAGAGAATCGAGAGACACGAGAGTTAAGATTGATATTGTATAGGCTAAGGTTATAAGTATGCTCTCGACTTTATTACACATGCAGATATTTGAGTTCCATCAATAAGCAAAAGCGGAAATATGAGTCAAGTCAATTCATGTCGGTGCTATCGGAGACGTTTAAAAAAAAGTTCTGTTTTCATTTTATTTGAAACTACGAAGTCGAGTCGCAACGACTTGATAATGTAAATTGTTTGACGCATAAATTTCAGACTCGTAAAAGTATCGCATCATCATAAACAAATGCACAAAATATCGATAATTGGCAATCTTGAAAAGTCGTTAAATTATATAGCTTGCGTCTTAAGAGATTTGCAAATTTTTGTGTGTTATTGTTGTCGCTCGGAAAATGTTTTCATCGTAAAATGATGGATCAATAAACTCTGTGCAGAAGTGATATTACAAATTTCAACTTTTCGGAATATGTTTAGCTTCTATTTATTTGGAATGATAAATTTCCCCAACGCAAGTGATTTGTTCTTTATTTAAATGAATCAAAGAAAACCACACAGCTGATGGAAGGGAAGATTTAGTGAAAGGAGTTTAATTTAAACGCTCACTTAAAGTTAATTTGAAAACAGCATTTCAAGTGATTTACAATGTGAGTGTCATAAGAATGAGATAACTTTAATCACAAACAACACTCGATTTAAAATAATATGTTGCGCATTGAGAACAATCAATTAGTTTGCCATTTGGTTCTTAATTATTCTCTATGATTCATTTGTTGTGCTATAGTTGGGAAAATTTTAAATATATTTGACAGATTGGCATAAATCAATGCGTTCTATTAGTTGATGCTTTACTAATTTAATTTGACCTTGCCACAGTGTGCAAAGTGATTGCGGTTTGTTCATTTGAATATTTTAATTTATTTTATAAAAAACATATGGTAAGCTCGTTGTTTTCTTTCATTTTTCCAAATAAATCAAAATTAATGTGCACTAAATAAGCGCCTTTTAGTATCGTAATAAAAACAAAACAGAATTTAGCAGCGTTTATTATTTTTTTTTTAATGTGCAGTAAATAATCCCCCCTTTAGTATCATAATAAAAACAAAACGAATTAAAATATTTTAATTTCCAACAAGAATTTATTTAGTTTCTGTTCACAGAGGGACAAGGGTATTATCACTGTAGCGAAACTAATGAATTTTTAGTTTCATTTAGTAGTATCATCAGTTTGGATTGAAATATTGGCAGGGGATTTGCGTTGACCTTGCCACACTGTGCAGTCGGAATGTTGTTTGTCCATTTGGACTTGTGGTGTTTTTTTTTTTGAGTGTGCAACATTCTTCGCACTTGCATTTAAAATTCACTTCCGATGCTTGAACCAAAGAAAGCGAAGCAAATAAAAACAAGTGTGTGCATAAGAAATATTGAAACGAGAATAGTTTTTACTACAACGCCCCCTGCTCCACATATCTCGCCATATCTTTAGCCACACGCCTTTAAGCGAATTTACATTTTCATTTACGCCTGAAATGAGCACGAGATTCAGAGTTTTGTGTGCGTGTGCGTGTGCGTGTGTGTGTGTGCGGAGACCTCAACAGCGCTTTGGCATTTGCTGTTGTATTATTTACACACAAAACTACATGGCAGCAGCCAACGAAACGCCGTTAGCGCCACTGCTCCATGGGGTCGCTCTCCACAACAACAACAACAGCAACAGCAACACTTCCCCCTCGTCGCCCCTTGTCGTCGGTGCTTGGTGCTCTTCCTGACCTGCCTCTGCTTCTCCCATGCGCATCATATGCAAATACTCGTAATATTTTTCAAATGTTGTTTGCTTTTGCCCTGCACACAATTTTTACTTGCGTGCCTGCCTTTTCACATTTTTCAATTTTCCACGTTCGCTTTGTTGTCGTCGCTGATGATATTGCACACTCCTCCCACACCCACACACACACACACGCACACGCACACTATGCTACACTACAAACAAACACACACATATATATATATACATATATATATTATACATTCTGGTATTGAGGCTTTGTGTTGCTTACATTTTCATTATTTTTTTTATGTGATATTTTTCTTCTATTCGTTGCTGTTGTTGTTGTTGTTGTTCGCTCTCTTCTTAACAATTCTCACTTGGCTCTTCAGGCTCTGCGCCTGCCAAAAGGAAGTTGAGCTCCCCCCGTTAAATCCCTCCTCCTTAGCCAATGTGTTTGCATTCTAAATTACCCATGGGCCAATGGACTATGTTGGGCCCTCTGTGTTCTTGGCTTCTTGGTTTCTCCGTTTCCGCTGCTCGCTTTTTTTATTATTATTATTTTGCTCATTTTTGCATATGGTGTATGCCAATTGGCAGCGCAGACGTTGACAGTTTTATGCCGCAGCTAATTAGATTTGATAAAGTTTTGGAGTACCCCATACGACAAGGGCAACACATGTTGATTCGTAATGCTTGAAGAAACGAATAAAAAAAAAACAAACGGGAGCATAAAATCAATTCAATTCTCAATGGTGCTCGCTGCGTTCTCTCCTACAGCAGCAAACTTGAAGTATATTGAGTTTCTGCAAAGCTTTAGCAAATTGAATAGATGAATTTACTTGAGCTGCTGGAATAGAGAATTCAATTGCCGACACACAACTTGTATGTAGCTATCGTTCACAGATCGTTTAATTGAATTTATCATCTTTTGCGAAATCTAGTTGCAACAGCAACAGCAACACAGCAACATCAACAGCCTGGAACAATTAAACCAATTTCGATTTGAAATCCACACTATTGTGCCTATCATTTCGAGAGCTTGTTCAATGAAATTCGAAATCGGAAATCCGAATTTAGGCCAAGCTCTCTTGTGTGGATTGGATGGATGCTGCTTTTTGGTTTGGTTTGTTATACGAAACTGAAATTACAAAGCAGCATCAGCTACAAAATTAATGGCAGATGCGTTTGCTTGTTTGTTGTAACAGCTGTGAAATTAAATGGCACACCATAAACACACACACACCCACACACACACACACACACTTGGTCTCGCTTTATCTTAGTATCTGTATCTCCATCTCTGTCTCTGGATGCATTGATTGATGACAGGGTCATGTTTGGGCCGAGTCAATTGCAGCGATTCGAATCGGATCAAAGTTACATATATGTGTAATGCATGCCATATCCACAGCATTCTAAGCAAAATAAAACCCTTAAATCCACATTTGATCCCACAACTAATTACATATTTAAATACATGCAAGCTCAGACAACAGAGTGCTTGTCTGTGGGAGTGTGAGGTTATTCAGTCAAAGTGCATAACAAATTTGAACCCAAAACTCTCAGTCTCTCTCTCTCTCTCTCTATGGGTGAGTGTATGTGTATAAATGTCTGCATACTTTGCGGCCAGTCCGGCAGTGCCCTGAACTCTACCCCCCCCCTGGAAAACCCATGGAGGCTGATGAAAAATTTACATAAATTACTGCAGACTGGACTGTGTAGGAACAGGGCCAAAATAACATGCGACGAGCCAAGAGCCGAGGCCAGAATAAAAAATAAACTAAATGAAAACGAGAGGGAGAGCAAGACGGAGAGAGAGAGGGGGGATGGGGATGGGGGTGACGACGTTGACGATGACGACAACGACAACGAAATTAGCATAAATGTGTTGGAGTTTCATTTTGGCACAGTATATATAATAAGCATTATGCATTTGCGTGTTTGTTGATGTTGCTCTCGTTGTTGTTGCTGATATTATTATTTTTTTTTGTTGCTGCTGCTTGTGTATGTTTGTTTTTTTTTTGTTGGAAATAGTTTTAAGCAGTGGTCCCCAAGCGTGCGACATGAAATGTTTTCAAACAGCGCTGAAGGCCAAGTTATAAAAAAAAAAAAAACAGAAAACCAGAATGCAAAAACTTCTGTGTAGAGAGGCGTAATTTTGATACGCCAGCGTTTTGATCCTTTGAGGAAACAAACCAAATAAAAATGTAATCCTTGGTGCGAGATATTATATAATGTTATGCCTTTAATGGAATACACACTCCACTGGACTTCTCTTTATTAAATAAGCAAAAGAAAATTCAATTAAATAGATCTGAAGATGTATTGCGAAACCAAATATTTTTGCTGGATGGACCTACTTAAATTTCATAGAAAACACATGGTTAAATGTAAAATCATTTCATATGAATAGCACAAAAATATATACAAATATAACAACTTAATGAGAATATTGAATGAATATATTTATGATAATGATGTTTTATAGAAGTGCAAAATTGGCAATCAATTGAATGCTATAAAATATAGCTAGAAATTGTAAATTATTTGTACATATTTTCCGGATGAAGATAATTAATTTAAATTTGCGGAAATATATATATTATGATGTTCGTTATTTACTGATATCATGATATCCGTATTTCTGGCACGTATGTAGAACAATCGAGTAATTGTTATTCAGGCTTAGAAGTCAATTAATATTAAGTATCTGTTGTCTTTATTTGCAAATGAATATTTTATTGCTGAGCTGGCATCGCAATTGTAAGTAGCGAAACGCACCCTAGATACAACTGGCATTTGAAATGATCTTTCAGATTGATGGTGCCCTACCCTAGATCAATAGCAGTTTTCCTAAGTCACTTTAAGCGTCTCCATCGAATTGTTGATGAATTGCAATTGGGATTATTAAATGTGTCTCACCGTCATGCGTTAGCTATACGGCTTTAGATTACAGAAAAATTCCCATATGTGTGTTTCACGTAAGTAAATGCGAATTTCTACGGTTCCCTGTCTCCCCGCCCCACCCACATACAGCTGAGAGCATTCCGCTGGCTTCCCCTGGCGCTGTCATGCCGTTTAGTCCAGTCCGAGTTTAATGACCAGACCCAAGTTTTGTATTCTTGTTCGGCATATGGTGGAACGAGTAAATTACAAAGCCCAATGAAGGCGTCCATCGCAACTAAGTATGTTTCCCACTCTTTATCTCTCTTTCTCTTTCTCATGTGTGTGTGTGAGTGTGTGTGTGTGCGTATGCGTGTGTTTGTTTGTGTGCATTTTTAATCATGTGCTTGCCTACTTACGTAGAGTCCAACGTTGTTATAGGCCAGGCCCATTGGGGAATAGCGCAATGTGCCACGTACTTAGTTGCTAATTCTTTATGTGCACACGAACATTTTTATAGCCCATCCCCTTGGCATTCGGGTCTTACGGCTTGGTCATGAATTAAGTAACATCAACGAATTAAAGTGTCGTAAATGAAATATTAAAATATATAGCCGCAGAGTGCGTCTACAGATCTGAGCAGAACGGATTAGCCATAAGACATATAGGCGGGTGTAGTAAACATTAATTCTAAAAGCATAAAACTATGTTAGATAGAGAAATAGTGAGAAGATATGTGGAATAATTAGATTTAGTTATAGAAAAAGAATAAATGTATAGAATGATACATTTAGATACTCAAGAAATTAACATGAAAGAAGTGAGGAAATAATTCCAATTTAGAGAAGATTGTACAAATAGATATTTATTAATTAATAACTTTAAAGTAGATAACTAAAACTTTATTTTACTAAAAACATTTTTTAGGTTTTCTCAGTCTATTTGTTAGAGTTTAAATTCAATACTTCAACCTTTAATTCAAATTGTGCAAACAAAAATAATCTGTTAGAGTATTCGGAAGTCAGATTATTGAAAGGCTCTAGAATTTGATGCCCGCATTTAATGTGCAGAATGCGCCTTCGAAGCAACGCTTTGAAAGTCCATTGCCATGCGAGGCACATAACCGTGGCCATATGCGGGTATGTGCGAGCGGGTGTTTGTGTGTGTGCGAGTGTGTTTTATGTGTGTGTGTTGGAACGGAAGTGCAGGTACAGTAAAGACTCGTAAAAATGTGCAAATTTGACACTTGAAATTCAATGTCAACGACTCTTTCGCATTCTAAAAGGTGAATCGATTGTCTGCATGTGAGTGAGTGTGTGTGTGGGAGTGTGAGTGTGTGTACATATGTAAGTGTTCAATTAAAAGCACTTGGAACTGTTGCCAGTTGCTGCCAGGAAGCAGCAGCAAAAACAACAACTGGCAATCGCCAGTATCATCTCTGTGCATGTATCTATGAGTGCCTGAGTAATTGAGAATTGTCATTGCATAGTTTTAGGCATTCGAATTCCATGTGTGTGTGTAGGAGTGTGAATTGTTGGTTGTTCTGTTGCAATATGAGTGTATTTCACTTTCGGCACGTTCTGTGCCACTTTTGCCGCTTGGTCGAGTTATTTACTTTTATTATTGCAGCTATTTTTCTTGTTTTTGTCCTTTTCGCCGTTGTTGTTTTGTATGCAAATTTCTAATTTCACAAATGTCACTGTGTAGTTTGAGGCGCATAGAGGCGGGCGTTGGCTTTCGGTATTTATTTGGTCGCAACATCACGCCCATCTTTTGGGTAAACAACAACGAAGTAAATTCAAATACGGATATGTATGTCACACAAAATCGCATATGTGTCTGTGTGTATATATATCAAATACGTACGTGTTTGAATATCATCGCATAACTCTGTTTGTCTTGTTTGTTGTTTTTTTTTTTTTTTTGCTCTTCTCTCTATATTTTCACAAATTGCGTCTTGTGTTCTTTGGCCAACCTTAGGGCGATATATGATATTTCAGTTATTGGATGCCTTTAATATTTATGATGTCATGCGCTGCAAATTAAATTGTTTCTTCAGACTCGAACTTAGTTTACGAGCGTATGCATAGCACTTTATTTATTGAGTACCAAGGATTATTATTTTGCTTCAACTATTAACAGCCAATAAAATGAGTATTCATCGATTGCAAATTTCAAATATATGTTTACTGTAGTTTTATTGGTTTTACTTGCTTGAAGCAACTAATATCATACTTTATTGAATTAAATTCATTTTTATTGTACTTTTCTGTAGATTTCTTCTCAATAGGAATAAAATACATACATTTTATTTACAACTTATTATTATTTTGCTTCAACTATTAACAGCCAATAAAATGAGTATTCTATGATCAAATACACATATGTATGTTTATTGTCGATTCCTTGGTTTTACTTGCTAGAAAAAAATAATATTATTGAGTTGCCAAATACTTGATTGAATTCAATTAATTTCATTATTATACTTTGCTCTAGATTTCTTCTGAATAAGAATATTATACTTTTGCAACTTTATAGAAAACTGTCTTTAATTTTTAAACGCATCCCTTTACCCGGTTGCCTTGACAACCCTTTGCTTCACTCTACCGTAATTTGACATTCCACTTCGTATGAGTAATAAGCGTTGCCTCTTGCCATGAGCAACAATGGGACAGGTGTGAGTGTACGAAATATGGAAATTCCTTTTACCAACTTCCTGTCGAGTGTGGTGCTCAAAGCTTTGAGATAGCAGCAGCAGCCTTTGACTTTGGACTTTGTGCTTTTAAGCGGAACTTCAAAGCTTCGCTAAAAGCCGACGTTGCTTTTTGAGGTGCAAGGCACAACCAAAAAAAAAAAAAAAAAGAAAAGAAAAGAAAAAGGGACAGGGAAAGGGAAGAGAAGAAAAATGGGAACTTTGACTGCTTATAAAGCCAAGGCTCAAATTTTACAGTCAAAATGAATATGAAGCATTTGAGTGTGTGTGCGTGTTTGTTTGTGTGCGTGTGTGTGTGCTAGCTGGCTGCCCACATCCTGGCTAAAGGACTCGAAAAACAGAGAACCGAGGAAGTGGGAGTTGTGTAAGTGAAACAAAAGCTCGTTCAGCAGTTAATTCTCGTTGCTTATCATCAGTTGGCAAACTTTGCATTGACTGACACACTTACACACACTCACACACACACCCAGAGAAGCACAATGACAATCAGAAAATGTGAATACAATGAATGAATCTATCCACAAACATCTGGACAACTTTGGACTGACTGTGGATATCTGGCGGATGCCTTGTGCCTTGTGCCTTGCCGCCTCTGCTCTCTGCTCTCTGGTCTCTTGGTCTGGTTAAGTCTGGCCTGATGCTGACATCATTGTCTTGCAATGCCGTTGCGCTCATTTGAGTCGACTGCATAACTGTAAAACGTGGCACATCCCCTCGTCTTTTTTTTTTCTTTGCGCCGCCCGGCAATACGTGTGTGTTTTGCTCTCTCTCTCTCACTCCGTTTCCTTGTGCTTTGCCTGTCGGAATGCTCCCATTTTCTTCATTTTACACATTTTTCCACAACCATATTTTTTTTCTATTTTCTTTTTTTTTTTTTTTGCTTTTTGTTGCGACAGCTTTTGTGCTTGTGCCTTTAATTGAAGATTTTTTGACAGCAAACGTCGTCGACCAACTGGCTGCTGTTGTTGCCGGCATTGCATTGCAGTTGCCTGAGAATGAGCCTGGCCGGGGCATGTGCCTCGGTCGCGGTCCATGGAAAGTCAAGAGAGATGTGGAGCAGTCACCGAGTTCGTAGAACTTTTGCTGCATCTGCCACAGCAGCAGCAGCAGTAAGAACAGCAACAGCAACAGCGATAGCGGCTGTCAAGCAACAACTCTGGGTTGGCAGCAGCGTGGCGGCGGTTTACTTTATGCCCAGAACCTTTCACTATCGACATCACGAGTTTCCTGCCCCACAACTTGTGTGGTCTGCCCACACACAGCCGTATATATTTACCTAAGTTTATATATTAAAGTATATTTATTTGTTGTTTTTGCTTCTTTTTGTTCTGCGAGTCGACTTTAAACACAGAACTTTTGCTATTGCCGGCTTCGCTTGGCATGGCGAAAAGTCATATATATTTGGCTAAGAACACATGTTATGGCAACCTTCTAAGTTGCCACGAAACTTTGGGTAAAACTTAATAATTGATTGCGGCTCTTGAGACAGATCGATTCAGCATAAAATGCACTTCATTTGCCACCTTAGAGTGAGCTTTGATTATGATCTGACACTCGATGTTCCTCTGCCACAGACAGTGCAGTAAAAGTTTTCCATTTCGTATCGCAGACGGGCAGCCAAATCCATTTGCAACTTGGCACGTGCAAGTTCCGCCATTGAAGGACTCGGCTTCTGACTCGATATCGCGTGTGAACGAAATTGGAGCTCACGTGTCCTTTTCGACGAACTACTGCTACGCTACGGTATCTATTATACAATTTCTCGTTACATTTTGTGCTGTAAACACGTCGAGTGTTTAAGTTCGGATTTTCCCAGTACTGAGAGTTTGAGCGCTTTTTTGCGGGATTTTCATTGGCAACAAGCTGGGGAAAAATACTCGAAATTAGCTGCATGTTGACTTGGTCAAATGCATTTCATTTACCTGCAAATTGCATTGAATCACATTTATTACGTATTCATGGACATTGCGGCATTCGCAGCGACAACAGCGAGCGCAAAAGCAAATCATGAATATTGATAAAGCAAATTGTTTGCATTTTGGTTTATTATTTCGTTGGCGCTGACTGAAAATGCAGTAAAATTGCAAGAATTGCGCGAAATCGTTGATCAATTTGGCCAACCAAATAACTGCAATTGACTGATTGCTGACTGAACCTTTCAGATACTACCTAATTTATGTTTATTTATCGCATTTTTTTTTGTAATTTCATTTAATTGAATGTAAAAGATAATGCGCATAATTGTTGTAATATTTCAGTTGTCATTATCTATTTGAGTGTAGTCGCAAATTGCCATCCAATGAGCCGATTTTCACGGGGTATTGGGGAAAACGTTTTCTCATTTGTTTTTAATTACTGCTGCAAACGGAAATGTGTATGAAACATTTGCATAAAATGTTCATCGATTGCCGAATGCGCATGCCGAATTATTTATTTGTAACAACACACTGAAGAATCATTTAACAAGCTACTTGACTGATTTTCCATATTACCATGTACATTTTCCAATGATTCAATTTCAGTTACCTCAACAGGGCAAAACCCATTGAAAAGGAAAAGAAAAACCCGCTCAAAAGGTGCAGAAAATCGATGTTGTTGGCTTTTTCCGCCTCCTTCAATCACTCCCCCAAAAACCCCAAACCAGTTGATGTCGTGCGTTGCTCGCATTAAGGGCAGTTAAGGGGTAAAAGCGGTGGCGGCTGAAGCGGTGGTTGACTGTGCGGATATTCCCTGTTCGAGTGTTTGTGGCATTGTATATCCATCCAATTATACATTGCGCAAAATAATAAAAATTAACGATTGTGGCCGAGCGAGCGAGCGAGCGAGCGTCATCATCGATGGCTGACCCACTTTTGGGAATGTTTCTTTTTTGCTTCGCTCGCCTTCGACCCCGCTCTTGTTCCTTTTGTTCTTCTTCTCCGATTTGAATGATGGAATTTGATTTGCCAAAAAGCGTTTTCGAATTTCGTATTTCACGTTTGTAAACGAAATAGTCTTTGATATGGCATATTCTTTGAAATATCGCACAGTCTTTGTAATTGCTATAGTTTTTTGTTTGATGATAAAATTGTTTGAAATTGATTGATGCTCAGATTTTCTTTAGAAAATCAATCCAATTTAGTTTCAATCTATGATTCCTATTTTGTTAATTTTGTTGTCTAAAAGTATATGGAATGTCTATAAGTATTCTACGTCTAATCTAAAACTTTATGAACTGTCTGCCTGACTGAACGACGTAGTTTACGTAATTTGATCCTGCAATAACGCTGCGTTTTCATAATTATGTTTATTGACAATCGATCGATGTTTGAACAGAAGTCTGGATAATTGTTTACTTTTCTTAATATTTGTTATTTTTCAATTTTGCATAGACTCAGGAAGGCTTTACATATGTTTTCAGCGAGAGGCTGCAATTAGTATACAACAATAAAAGGTTTTCGATGACAAACCAAAAACTATTTTATTATTTTGTAAATTCTAAACGTCTATTAACAAAATATTCTATCAAAATCGTGAAGCTGCGAGTCAAGCTGGCTATTTTATTTTACAAAATTGTTCTGTCCGACAGACATCTATTATAAACTATACCTATTCGTTTTGTAGTAAACACACTTATTTGTTGACCATAATTATTGCTCATTCAACAATACTGTTGAATCGAATCGTTGCTGCGTGGCTTTATTTGTAGTTCATGTAATTCAATTTGCAGATGGCGCATCTGTTACAAAAAGTTTTGCATACTTTTCAGCGTTGCCAACTGATTAAATAAATATTTGCAAAACTGTGTATTTGATTTTGATTTTCTGTGCATTGAATTTATTCGATTTCACATTGCTTTATTTTTCACTTATTTATTTATTTGTTTTCGAACGCGTCCATTCAATTAATTGTCGATAATTTAAAGCAGCTGCAGAAAACACCATTTTTCATTTTCTTTGTTTTGGTTGTTAATTTTTTTTTGTTGTATTTTTATTTGCGCACACAATTTACGCCGCGCAAATAACAGTCCCAGTGAGCAATTTAAATTTTTGCAGGTAAACAAATTAAACACGTCGAATAATGAGCAAAACATTTTAATTGTGCGTGGGCTCCGGCTAAATTAAGCACGAAAGAGCAAAGCCGGGAAAAGCTAAAAAAAAACAAGAAGGTAGAAAATAAAAATAAAAAGCTATGCTGTAAGGCTAAAGAAATGTACAAAATGTTTTCACCACGTGCACTGCACTCATTCGCTCTCCCTCTCTCCTTTTCCCCCCGCCAGCAGTTTGTTACCTCAACGAGTCAGCTACGCTATCGCACAGTTGACGGTCTGTTTCGTCCCCGAGCGTCAGTTAGAGCGTCAGACTGACTTGTGGCATATGCTAATGAGCCCAGTGCGGGCGCTTTATGTCTGTCTGTCAGACTCACTCACTCACTGGCTGCTTGTGGCTCTGTCTATCTCTGCATTTCGAATGTTTCGCTGTCCTGTGGAGCGCAACTTGTCTGGAAGATAATTCCCAGCCTGCTCTGCAAAAAAAGCAAACCAACTGTTCGTGCATTTTAAGCTCCTTGTTAGCCAGAGCTTTGCTTTAACGACACTGCACCACTATCGCGTGTGTCATAATTTTAATATTCGATACCCTCTAAGGTTAGAGTTGTCTGTATATTGATGAGTGTCGACAGAGATGTTGGAAACTAGAATCGATTTGAGTTAAAATTATTTGAAATATTTCAATGTTTAAACTCGATTATTCTGTTAGCATAAGAAACTCTTAACACAATTCATAGAAATGCCAATCAAAATGTGTGGTAACGATATATCATATAGCTTCTCGTTGTCGAGAACAGAACTCAAAATAAATTAAAATTTCATTCGATACATTTTTATTTAATTAAAATGTAATGTTTTAACTCGATTATTCTTTTAGCGAAAGCATCTGTTTATACAATTAAATAAATACGTATACGATATAAAACTAAAAATAAGAAAAAATAATATTTCATGCATTTAATTAAAATACTTCTTTATTTAAAATGGTGAATTCGCACTTTAGATACAGGGTATCAGATTAGTGCACCCTCGTTTCTGTTGTGCTACTCATTTCTTTTTGCATTGCCTTGCAAGCGCACTGACCATGAAAAATGCAGCCAAACTGAGACGCACGAAACAAGAAAGCTGAGAATAAGATAACAAAAGCCGAAAGACATTTTGTGCAGCGTCTCTTGAGTGTTGTGGTTCGCCCCCCTTCGCCAGTTAATGAGGAAATAAGCTTAGATAATGCGAACGAGACATAATGTTGGCCCCTCAGCGACAACAGCCTCGTATGAGCAACACGAGCCACACAGCGTCATCGTGTTGTTGCTGTTGTTGCTGTTGCTGTTGGCGGTGAAGTGAGGGGCAACTTATCGTATCATATTCTCGTGTTTGCGGTTGTGTCACTTAAGCATTTTGTAAATGGTTTGTTTTGTCTTGCAATTAGTTTGAAAGGGTTGCCCAGATCCAGCACAGCACAGAGCAGGGCGAATGAATGGCACAACTTTTGGACAATGGGCAGCTTTGTCCGTTCTTGTTCTTGCCGCATGCGAAGGAGGTCGGGGAATGCACAATCATTGCATATCTTTTGCATACCAGAAATGGGTGCTTTAATTACGTCGTTGGCATGTCTCACAGTATTTAAACTGGACAAGGTTTTTGACTCGCAAATATTGATTTGGATTCCATGGGAGCTGAGTAAATATTTTTGTATAATTCGCTGCAGATTAATGTTTATTTTTGGCAGAGTTGATGATTCAATTCACACATAAAATCAATCTATTATGAGCGTTTAAAACTATATTAATTTTTGTAGTTGGCCATCGTTTGTCGTTTAATTGATGGCTATGTGGCATTTAAAGGCGTGTCTACGTCACGATGGCATCAACTGGCGAAACAAACTAATTAATTTTAAATACTTTATAGCAAATTCATTTGCAACAATAACATGTTGCAAGTACACGCCACTGTCGCCAACAGAATGACATTAATTATACAATAAATTACAGGTTTTATGCATGCTGCAGAATTATATAATAATAAATATTTGCAATGCCCCGAACGGTGCAGAATTTAATTAAAATGCCAAACGCATCATAAATATTCCATATATATTTTGAGGGGCCTCGGGCATATTTTACACATTTGCAATAAAATCAAATAAAATCACACTTTAAAAATGTTTCACATTGAGGCGTTTGGGAACGTTTATACGTTTTGTATTTTTATTATGTTATTCTTTCCTTTATTGCTTGACAAACAATTTGACAATTACGTATAATCAACTTGGAAGCTCTTTTAAATGGGCGAATTCATAGGCTTCATTTAAATAATACCTAAGGACAATGACAAATGAGCAGCTTTTGTTTTACGGTTCAAAAAGGGATCAAGTTTGGTAAATGTGATAACAATGGACACAAAGTATGGCATGTGTGTGTGTGTGTGTGTGGACGGGGGCGTCGACTTTGGTTTGGTTGTTGGCCTTTTGCCCTCCCCCCTCAATTTGTCTAAAACAATGCCCTGTCTGTGTTTTCATTCGCCTGATGTGCCTTACCTTTATTTGCATGACATAACTACGCCCACAGCTTTGGATAGGACGCATTATATAGATGGCTATAGAAGCAAAATTCACTTGAATTGTTTTTGATTAGCCCATGAGTATACATCTTTAGATTTATCGGGAACCTAACAATACAAATTTGAATTTGTTTTTTTCTATTTGGCTTTCTGCCCAAGAATTATTAATTTCTATAAAGTCTCTAACAGAAATGTTCTCCCTCTCTTTTTGGCTTTACTTCTAGGTACGTACTCAATTAAATATTGCCGGAATGTGCATGGGACTTAATTGTCCGGCTAGCTGACATGCTAAGCCCGGTCGAAAATCCCCAACCAGTAAATGTGTAAGTCATGCGAAAATATTTCATGCAAGTTGTTGCAAAAATGGAATTTATGGAATGCACAAAGTGCCAATGTCAATATTTATGGATCTTTCATGGAATTTACACTCAAGGCCAATAATTTTCATTGCTTGCCCTGGTTGTGCTGTTTGCGGGTGCCTGTCCATAAAAATGCGAGGAAAATCCAAAGCAAAAAAATGGCCAAAAAAAAAAAGATATTTATTTGAGAAGAGAAATTACAAAAATTGCCAGATGAAAAATGTATGTATGCTGTGCTTCAATGCGAGTGGAACGTCCAAATGTCTCGTCAAAAGTTTTCAACGGGCCATAATTTTATGGCTTCCATATGCATGCGAAATTGCGGAATGGAAAATATGTAAAATACAGTTAACTTTATTGTGGTTGCCTAGATAAATCTACGCAGGCTTATTTCAGTAGGCGGCACAGTGGCGCAAGATTATGGTAATAGGTGGGGCAGAAAGGACAGAAAACAACATAAATAGCATATACATACATATATGTATAATAATCAAATAAAATCTACGGAGAGCTCATGTTTCTAATTGCGGTAAAGCGAATTGCATTCGAAATGAGCTTAGTTCGGCTTAGGCAAAGTTTAGTCGGACCGCAAATGGCACTCGCACCACTGTGCATGGGTTACAATGTAAATGCAAATATAAGAGTCGGCGGTTTGATGAATGCTCGCCAGATACACTCGGTATTTACTCATCCTACGCGGTATGTATCTGTATCTGTATCTGTATCTGTATTTGAGTACGTTGAGCATGTTTGAATGGATGTTTTTATGACCACAGAAATAATTTTGTTTTTACTGTGCAAACATTAGATAATCATTTTGTGGCTACCCCTTTGCCACTCGTTGTCACCCTCTCCCCTCAGTCTGCTGTGGTTTGTGAGAGCTGAGTTTATGTCATTTGCAAAACGAGAACGAGAATTCATCCCGGCTTTTTTTTTGGTAGCATAACCTGCGGCGCAGCTCGTTGGCCAAGGTAGTAAATGTGTGTCTGCGAGTGCATATGTTATAGTCATTTATTATGTAAAATTAAATTTCATTTGACTTTGCAAACTAACTAACTGGCGCACACACGCACACACGCACACCCAATCATATAAGCCAAATGCCTGCTGATACTCCTTTGTTACGACAAGTTGCCATAGTAATACTTCACCTCCCGAACCCTTGACGCCGTCTCCAATTTCCCAGCAGCAGCAGCACTTGACGCGCGTTTTATTATTTCCTTGTAGGATGTTCATGCGAGTTGCTGTGTGTGTGTGTGTGCCCAAGGAGTGCAGTGCCGTTCAACCGAGCTGCAATTGTCGTCCTTAACGTGTCTTCATATGTTTTTTTTTTCTTCCAGCAGTAGCAGCAGAGCCATAAACTTCCGCTTGGCTGCCGCCTGCCCTGGTTCCAACTCCATCTCCGTTTCCAACTCCATCTCCATATCGCAGCTTTCCTTTGATTCTTCGTTGAGCTGCTGCTGTCGTTGGTGCAGCCATCTCGTCGTTCATTTCATTTCAATGCTCTTTGCGCACTTTTCCATCTTTTACTTTGTTAATGAATCCTTTTGTTTGCAATTCCTTCACATGCTCGCTCGCTAAAGCTTTCTCTCTCTCAATCTCTCTTTCATTTTCTTTACAATTGTTTGCTATGTTTTTTGTTACCAGCATCGTTTTGACATCCTTTTTTATTCGTATATGTGGGGTATATTATTTTACCGAAATTCTTAATGCTTCTTTTATAAACTCGAAAACAAATGCAGTAAATCGAGATAAAAGTTTGCAAATAACTGAAAAAAAGAAATATGGCGCTTTCCTTAGATGGTCTTTTCTACAAATATTCGAAATGTATTCAATTATGGCAAAGTTTTGCAAATCGTAAGCTTTATATCTTAAAGAACTTCCAGCTGCAAGCCGAGTATTTCCCACGTTGCAGCAGTAAATTGTCCGCTTGCAATTTTCTCTCGCCGCTGAGGGTGAAGTGGCAAGTGGCAAGTGGCAAGTGGCAAGTGGCAAACCGCTCATCAAGGACACACTTTGCGTTAGTCAATTTTTTTTATTTCGCTTCCTTTTTCTGTTTTTGTGTGTCGCCCTTTTGCATTGTGTTGCGTTTTTGTGCTTTGCCCAATTGTAAAATTTGTTGCTGATTGTGTTTCAGCTTTTTGCAATTTGGCAAATGCATTGCGCATACGCACTGTGGCGCTCGCCGCATAACTCAAAAGTCAACACTTTGAGCCAGCCTGCTGCCAAAAAACGTATTTTCTTAATAAATATTTAGTTGGCTGCGGCATTCGCGGCTTAGACGCGAACACAAAAAAAAAACCCCTCAATTGCAAATCTAATCCTTTTAGTTTGCCATTTGCATTTTCAATTTGCATTTCTGTTGAAAATCCAGCTTGGCGAATTTTCGCTGCACAGCGCGATAGAGATAGAAATCGTTGAGTAGTTGCTGCGCTTTCGGTCAAATACAAAAATTTGTCCTGCGCTGACTTATCTGAATCTAGTATAGTATTTTATGTGCGCATTTGATGATGAATGGCAACTGAATGAAATGATATTAAATTATCTCTAGATGCCACCCAGACGATGACCATGAGCGTATATGGTGCATACATACCTATAGATAAATCCGTAAGCTAGCAACACCCAATTATTTGTGGAGCATTCACACATAAATCTCGCATTCAGCGATATTCACTTGACATTTATCGCAAATGTCTGCGGCGGGCCACTCGACTTAACTCCAGCTTCGAGGCGACAGAATGGGCGAGAATGGGAGGACGTGGGATGTGGGATGTGGGCGATATATAGTTATTTATATCTATTTTATGTAGCTACAAACAGAGAGCAGGCGAACTGCTTATTGCCCACTGCTGCCTTTTCTCCAAGGCAACTTGCCAAGGACCAAGACCAAGCAGGACATGCAATGCTTCTTTCCAAGTTTAGCTGTAACAAATTTGCTGCTGCTGTTGGTGCTGGAGGGCAACACATGTTGCTAATGTGTCCGCTGAGACTTGTATCGAAATTACAGAGGTCGCAACTGTCGCTCGGTCAGTTTATGCAACGTCTCAGTTGCTCTGCCTGCCACTGATGTTTGTTTGGTTGTTTGTATTTGTTTGTATTTAGGTCGCTCTCATAGCCAAAAGTTTGTGTCGCTTTATTGATTTTGCGACAGTTGTGTGTTGTTGCTGTTGTTACCGCTGCTGGCTGCTGCTGCTACTGCTGTCGCTTAGGCCTTGTACAATTCAATTCAATCAAGCAAAACAGTTTTCCAAGTGTCTCCAGTGGCGTGTACTTGATTCTTGCCGTTGTTTTTGCGCTTATTGCCACAAAACTTTGGGCGCCTTTCTCAAAACCAACTGTCAAACAGATACGCTGTCTACACACACGCACACTGAGAAACACACTCGCAATTTCACTGTCTACTATTCCTTCTCATTCCTTTGCTTCTCGCTATCTTCATCACGCGTAGAGATGAAGCTCGTGTCTGTGATGTATGTGTCATATTTGCATGTTTCATGTCACGCGCTGATGTTATGAACCAAAAACAATTCCTGACTCTGCCTCAAATTAAAGTGACAACAGCAGCTGGCGTTCATTTCGCCTCGCTGGTGATGAGAAACAGTCACCAAATTAAAGTCACACTTTCGGTGAAGCAAGAACGACATTTGTGTAGAATAGTGGTTAAGCATGAAACTCATTTTTGCAGGCAATAAAATAAAAAGTATCTACTGCTGATAGTGCTTAAATATTTATTTTAATTTAGCATTTTATTATTACTATAATTCGTAAACTACTTTAGTTTTTTATTATTATGGAAAATACTTTACATTTCATTCCATATTTCCCAAAATATGTTAATATAAAAGAGATTACTTAGCTAAACATGTTGTAAGCTCTATTTTCTGTCAAGTACTTTTAAGCTGATTTCTTTAAGGCTAACTCATATTGACATGATTTATTTAATATGCATACGTTATTTGCTCTAATTTATTATTATGAAAAATACTTTACATTTCATTCCATATTTCCCAAAATAATAATAAAAGAGATTACTTAGTTAAACAAGTTGTAAGCTCTATTTTCTGTCAAGTACTTTTAAGCTGATTTCTTTGAGGCTAACTCATATTGACATGATTTATTTAATATGCATACGTTATTTGCTTTAATTTATTATTATGGAAAGTACTTTACATTTCATTCCATAGTTTCCAAAATAATAATAAAAGAGATTACTTAGTTAAACAAGTTGTAAGCTCTATTTTCTGTCAAGTACTTTTAAGCTGATTTATTTAAGGCTAACTCATATTGACATGATTTATTTAATATGCATACGTTATTTGCTCTAATATTATTACAAGTTGTCGCCATCCACACAATCGTGCTATGATCACACTGCATTATTGAAATGAAATCCCTATTGACTTTTCCCAATCAACTTTCCGTGTTGAATCCCTTGAAGTGATTCCCTGCGCATCCCTGTGAGCTCTCTCACACTATTAGTTGTGACTTGCCATTGATGGCAGCCGCCTGTCATAAATTGCCTAAGCTTCTGTTGCATCTCACACACACACACACACACACACACACACTGTTACCGTTTGTCTTTTACTTTGTCTTCGCCATCTTTGCTACTTTCAGCTCTTTCTATCTCTTTGTCCGTCTATCCGTCTGTCTGTTCGCCTTTTCTCCCAGCGCGCTTGCCCTCATTTCCAATGTGGCCAAAACGTGCGCCTGTCATGTCGCCATTTTTTATTTCCCGTTTTTTGTGTGCGCTTTTGCTGATGATTTCCTACACCCACACAACCCACACAACCCACCAAAAAAAAATATAGTGAGTATGGCGCACGTGCAGCTGACAACAAAATAAATAAGAGGGACTCTAAATGACAGTTTTGCATTAGATTTTTGTTACAAAACTTGGCGAACGGCTGCCAAGAGTTGCCAAGCATTTAACTTTGGCATTCCTTTTGCATTTCTCTTTTCTTATACCATACATACATATATATTTTTGGTGTGTCGGACTTATCCTTCAATTCACTTTCATGCAGCTGTTGGTTGCTGTCGGTCGTATTGCATTCGAGCTTACACTTTTGTTTGGCCGTATTTTTCTTTATTGATATCAAAAGTTTAAGTGCAGCTTTGGCAGCGCTTACATTATGCTTTGACTTTGCTCAGAACGCTTATCCCCCGCTTACAAAACTTGAAGAACTCGCTCACACGCAACAGCGACAGAAGAATGGGATACAAAGATAGAGAGAGAGAGAGAGAGAGATAAAACTTAAGAGCCTCATGCCAAGCAGCGCAGTCCCTGTAATGCCATCTCAGTCGAAAGTTTTTGTGACTCAGTGCAGAGATTCGTAAATAGCTTAAGTAGCATGCTAAACAATAAGAGATGCGATGCGAGAGAGCGCGAGCGGAGATGCGGAACGGTAAAAGAGAATTGAGTGTGTTTATGATATGTCTCTATATAGTATGTGTGCTTAAATAAAATGCCTGCCTAACAATTATGATACCCAAGGGTCTAGGCAGGCAGCGGGTATGCTGAGTCAGTGGAGAATAATTAGCCGGGAAACCGAAATAATATTTCTGAATGTAACAGTTTTACTTGCACATATTTAATAGTTAAATTTTTCGCAATTAAAATCACAACATTAGCTAGGGTATTTTGTATTCTACATGTCTGCGGCACTTGAGTTTTCATGTCTTAACTCAAATTGTAATCAGAGCGGAGGCAGGAGGAAATACAAATAAATTTCATTTTATTCGAGTGTTTTGCATCCACGAGTCGCAGCAAAGATTTGATTGTATTGAGCAAGAAGTTTTCCGCTTTGCCGCGTTGTTTATATTGCGAGCCTAGTACATTTACATACACACACACAATTGCCGCATTCAATACAAATGCCAGGCACGTTCATGTGTGTTGGCAAGCTACCAGCATTTATGCCATTTCAAGTTTTTGTCTAAATTGATTTTCTGTTACAATTTCGATACGTGTGTGTAAAAGAACGATTCAGTATTTGATTGTTTCACTTGGCCCTTTAGCTTGGCTTCACTTTGCCTTCCCTTGGCTGGCTTGGCCTTGTTTTATATTTGTAAATACTTGTGTAGACATGTGTATGGGCTTCCTTCAACTTGTATTTCCTTGTACTATTTGCCGAAACGCGTCTGGCATAAAATCTTTTTTAATTTTGCAAATGTTCCACAATGCTCCAAGACACAGACACAATCAGCAATAGACATTTTACGAGGGTCGTTTACTAAGTAATAAGTTCATTTATGCTTTAGCACTCGTACTGCTTACTTAATAAATTATGTTAAATAAATGTGCCTGTTTTCAGCCATAGTCATAATAATTCTGGAATGAACAAAAACAAGCCAACTCTGCTGACTTAATTAGTTTCTTGGAAGCGCAAAGCATTTTCTGCAGAATATCTATAGCATACATTTTGGGAGCAGTTGGCAGAAACTTGAATTAGATTAAAGTATCTCGTAATCCCTGTTTAAAATTCCAATTCCATGTTGCTTTCACAATTGTAAGATAAGTTCTTTATGTCCATTACTACTGTATCGTGTCTGTGTGCTGCAGTTTGACCCTCGTATTAGGCTCTTTTTAGTAGCCAACTGTGGGGAAATGGCCCTTACAGAGTTTCCTGCTTGCTCCACTTGCAGCGGGCTCTGATATTTGCCCAAAACTTTTTCAAGTTGCACTGTGGCAGCCAAAAGGCAACGTCCATTGGCAACACAGGATAAGCAACTAAAATCTGTTTTAGTTTGCTTTCTTCTTGTGCCACATTTATTTGCTGCTGCCACCTCTCAGTGTCTCTCTCTCGCTCTCTTGGTCTTGGTCTTGGTCGGTTGATGGTTAGTGGTTCTTGACTGCTGGTTCTTGCCCGCATATAAATATTTGATTTGATTGTTTCTTCGTTGTACGTGTCTGTGTAAGAGTGTGTTTCAGTTGTTGTGCTGTCATTGTTGCAAGCTTGCTTTTCGCAACGCGGCAAGGATTTTAAAGGCGATCCTTGTTGCGGTTCATTTAAATTAAAAATTAAATTATACATTGTTTAATCACAAAAAGGTTAAACATATTACATTATTATAATAGACCTGCATTAACAATCAGATAATTGTAATACATTTATAATTTGATGGAAATCAGATAATAATGCTTCACCTCTATCTGGATCATTTAATTGGATTCATTTCAGTATTTATCAAGCGAGTTCTGTTGTTATTGTTATGATTTTGTGCTATGCACTAGAAAATCGTTAAGCGTTAACGTGGCCATTGTTGCCGTTGTTGTGACTGTCGTCGTATTTGACCTGTCTCGTTGTTGGCTGGGCGCTCGGAAAAAACACGCAAAACATGCAAGCGGTGCAAGTGGCACATGGTTCAAGTATTTTCTATTGTCCATTGTCAGCGTAACTGTGCCACAAATATGTTGAAAGTAATATCTAAAATCACAATAGCACAATGGACAACTGACTGTCCATATAAACTGAACCGAACTCAACTCAACTAAAACGCAGCGTATGCGTAATTATAATTTATATAATCTAAGCTAATCTCTAATTTGTCGCAGCGGCAACACAAACGACAACGACAACGACAACGACAGGGACAGCGACAAACAGCAACGACAGCAGCTGTTAATGAAATTTATGGACAGAGTTCATGAACTCGCACTGCGATTTTGCTGGCATATTCGACTCTAGGGGCCAAATGGCAGCCATGTTGTCTGCCTCAGCCCCTGTTGCTGCCTGACAACCTGGAAAATTTGCCACCTGAGCGGCGCGAACAGCAAAACGACAGCAACAACAGCTACGGCAGGCAGCTACAAACAGCAATGACAGCAATGCCTGCTGCAATGACAATGCCTGGCCGAATAAATTCTCATTTATGACACTTAAAAGCCGACACCAGACAGCACAGTGGGACTAAGAGAGAGAGAGCGAGTAAGAGGAGAATCCATGGCACTCGGTTGGGTTGTTTGTGTATCCTTGTGGATTGCTATTGCTGCTGCTGCTGCTAGTAGTGCTCGTTAGTTGCTGAATGTGTGCAAGGATTGCATTCAATACACAATTTGCAACAGCAACTGAAACGACATCGACTGCGCAGCAACAAGAACAACAAGTTGTGGTAGATTGCCACGCCTGCGGCTGAGTGTCAAGCTGAGCATCTGCACTCAACTGTAACTGCAACTGCAACAGCCAGAAATCGTATGCATTGCGACAATTGATAAGAAAATGCCTTACAAATTAGCACAAGCATCAGCAACAGCAGCAGCAGCAGCAGCATCGACTGCAACTTTATGGCATAGCAAAAGCTTCGACAGCTATTTCCGGTTCACACAGCAAAAATGGCGTCAGACATTGTTTGAATTGTTTCATTGTTGCTAGAGGGAACATACGATATACGAGGAATATTTATGGTACAGGAAAAACTGGAAAACAATTAATACTACATAAATATTTATCACTTGAAGTGGTACGAAGAGTAACATAATTAATTAATTTCTAATAATTAAGACTTAACATTCTATGCTTCCATATTTATTATTTTATTTATTTCAAATAATATTTCATTTATTTATTTTAGTCTTTATTAAACCACGCTTCGACTATAGCTGTGAAATTGATAGTTTTCCTCGTCGAATACTCCTAAAGTACGTGGTATTTTTAGCTGCAGTTCAATCAACTATAGTTTTTCAACTTTGTTTTTGCGTGGCGCTCGTTAATGGCATCATGCATGTTCCTGTTGCAGCACATGTTCTGCTCACTCTCCAGCTATTTCTCTACTTTTTTGTTAACTTTGTTTTTATCCATCAACCTCTATCCATTTCACGTGATGGGCTTTGGATTACAGGTGCTTAAATGTGCGCAACGGCAACGGCAAAAGTTAAATTTAATTTTTTTTTGTGTTTGGTAGTTTAAATCAAACCATATGTCATTTTAATTGTTTTGTTTGAATAATTGTATTGAATTGTATTCGTTTTGTTAGATGCGTCGAATGTCGAATTTTCGGTTTTGATTATTACTATTATTATTATTATTGCTGGCATTAATTGCGCTTTATTTCATTTGACTAGAATTCGTCTGGCATTAGTGTTTGACATATGATAAATTAAATTGGCTTTTCACGCTACAGCAAACTTTGTGGCAATTGAATACGGCGAATCAATTAACAATTCGGTGGTTCAACGAACGCGTCTTTTGACCCACTTACTCTTACTTGCAGATTGAGATTGATGTGATTTTATCAACTTTTCAATAAAATAAATTTAACTTTTATGAGCCGCAGAGAAAAAGTTAAACAGCGTCTGGAAACCCGTGAATCCATCTCGTATGTAAATGTAATCATTGAGTAGAGCAATTTCTTCGTCGAATAAAACCAATTCAACGCATCAGAATATTAAGAGCAACCAGACCTAAATCCAAAGCCAAAGCCAAAGCCAAACCAAAACCAGAAGCAGCAGCGTCGTAGAAAGCAGATGTGGAAAGAGAAGCCGAAAGCCCAGATATGTTATCGGGCTTAAGTAATTGTAAAATGCTAAAGCGATTTGCGTATGTTTTAGTTGCGAAAGCCAAGCGTCTAAGGGAACGTCGTCTCCACTCTCTCTCTCTCTCTCTCAGGCTGTCTGTCTGCCTGTCTGTTTAGTTTTTTCATGCCAAGCCCAAACTAAACAGAATTCATTTGCATGTGCCACAACGTTGTGTTCATTTCGTTCTTTTTTCTTCAGCTGCTTCCTTTTTCGTTTGATTTTTCATTTAATCCGTGCGTTTACATCTAGAGTCTCCCACTTCCGACCCCATTGACTGTCTGAGTTAGTCAGCGAGTGAGTGAGTGAGTGAGTGAGTGAATAACTCGGCGAGTGTGTGTGTGAGTGTGAGTATATAACGATTAGGTATTTGTTTTTTTTCTTCCCTTTTTTCTTTTTAGAGCGACGAGCTCTCTTTTATATCAAAAAGGCTGCGCACAGTTCGTTTAGCAACTATGTGTGTGTGTGTGTGTGTGTGGGAATGTGTGCGAACAGCTCAGAATTTGAAAATGGGTGAAAGCCAATTTTCACACTCAACTAAATTGGGTTAGTTGGCAAGCAGTGTGTGTGTGTGTGTGTGTGCTCAGCTGCAGGTGTAAGTTGCACATTGCACGTTACACGCTGCACGTTGCACGTTGCACGTTGCAAATGCGCTGAAAATAGTTTTTTACTTTAGCTTTTTTTTCTTTTGTCGATCCCATTGCACATCTCAATATGATTTATGACGTGCAAATTGTATGCAGCAATATTTGGGATTTCTTTTGCTCGACTCTCTCTTTTTGTTTGGAATCTGTTTTGGCCCATTGACAGCTATGCAGATAGGCATGAGTTATGGGAAATATGGAACGTGCGAATGTCGAAAATCAAATATAGTTTATAGCCAATGCCTTGGATTTGACTCGAAATTGCTAAAAGGTCTCGCATGATCCATGTGCCATAAATTATATTCGAAGACAGTGAACGATGTCTTATCTACTGCATGCAATTCGTTTCTTTGTGGCAATTTCATAGAAATAATTGCCAAATATTAAAGTTTATAAAATATGTTATAATTCGTTGGTTTAATTGTAATTTATTTCGACAATTCCTTGCCAAATTACTCATACAAAATCTTTTATCTTTCTTTCTACTTGCAGGTAAATACTTGTTACGAACACTGTTTGGCAAATTCTTGTAAAGTTTTGTGAGTTTTCAAATAGACAGCAATTTTCGTAAATCGGCCTGTGGTTCAATTAACTCTTCAAAGTCGAAACGGTTTTTGGTTTGTTGTTTTTTTTTTTATTTTGTGTTTCGACTTTTACGACAGGCTAGCGGCCAAGAGGCAGCTGGTCCTTTTGCGGGTTAGATTTACTTAAAGAGAATGGTCCATTACGACAACACTTTTGAGATGGCAAGGCCTAAAATAAAGGCTAGTAAAAGCCATAAAGGCAAAAGGGTCTTATGTTGCAATTTGCTCGGCACATCCTCACGCTATGGTCAACAAACCGAATCGTTACGGCGACGCGTAATGAAAATTAATGCTGACGATCCGTAAACGGAAAGTACGAGGAAAACAAAAGTAAAAGTCGACAGCGACGCGTAGGCGCGCAATGCAACACACAACAAATGTGTGTGTGTGTCTCGGTGAAACAGGCGAAAATTTAACGAACCGTAAAGTGATTCAACCTTGACGCTTGTCGCACACATTCCACTGGCCCATTAATACACACCAACTGAGCGAGATAGATACATACATATAGTATAGAGATACGAGTGTTTGGGGAGATATAGCGGGACAGGCTCTTGATGCATAAATTATATATGTTGGCAGTAAATGAAAATTGAACAAACTTTAACAAATGCTGCTCGCCGGCCATGCAATCGCTGGCTTTAAGCTTCGGCTAAGGCTGCATTTTTAATGCCACCAAAATGTATGCTATGGCATAATCAAATTTCATGCGTCTGCCGGCCTTGAAAAGCCAGAGATGCTGCAGAGATTTCTTGGTATCAATTATTAATGCGCATATTCATTAATTTAAGAACGAACAAAAAACTTATTTGGCAACTTTCTATAGATTAATATTCAATTGTTACCTTTGAGCCGCTGAACATAGATGAAGGACAGCAGATAAAAAGGCTGTCTTAAGAAAATTCTGTAAATTCTTTTGTTGCTCAGGAATCCAAACATTTTGCAAGCTAAAAATGAAGCGAAGGGTTTTTCCTTTATTTTTTTTTGGTTTGTTTATAAAGTATGTAAAACATTTCGCATTATTTGCACGGTTCTGTGCAGTGAGAATTTTAATTAATTAACAAGAATAGAGAATTTTGTAAGCTCGCCTCGACTGGTCGCGCCTCGCTTCGCTTCATAAAATAAAAATCAAACCAAATGCCTATCTCTTATCGTTTGTCGGTAAACTTTTTCACTAAGCCCACTCTTCGGGCATTGCCGCTTGATTTAACTTGAAACTTGGCTCATTTGTATTAAGTTCTCCACTCGGTGCGGCTAAGGCCGCTAAAAGCAAATGAGTGCGTTTTTGGCCAAAAAAGTTTCGCGTTTCTCTGGGTGTTGCTCTGCTGCTGCGGCTGTGGCAGCCACAGAGACGGGACTCCAAGGCAGCTCTGATCAAATAATCTTGTTTGATGATGAGTTTGCCCACACACACACACACACACACACACACACACGCAGACATTCACACAGCTGGCATTGCAGATAAAACTCCAAAGTTTTCATTCTATTTTCTACTTTGGAGGATTTGTGTTACATTTTGTTAGGAAAATACAAGCAAAAAAAAAAAAAAATGTTGAAACTTCTGTTTGAAGTTTTGCTCTCTTTCGCTCTTTCGTGTGCGCGTGCTTGTGTGATTTTGATTTTTGTACTCGAAATTGGTTTGCCATAAACCATTTTCGTGGATATTATCAACATTTCCTTCGAACTTTTTTCGCCCTCAACTTTGTCTCAAGTTGTAAACAAATTAAAATTGTATTAAAATGTCAGTGCGTGTACATGCGATTGCAGACCGAACATTGTTGCTGCCACATGTACCACACGCCCCACTTGCCACAAGCACCACCGGCTAGACACATCCAAACCCACAGCAGGTCGACAGCAAACAACAATAAAAAAGCAAGTGCTTAACTGTGAAATACCCTCTATTTCATTGATTCACTTTTCATCGCAACTGCGAGTGTTGAAGTTAATTTGGGCATTCATTGTGCATAGTTCGCTAGAACTACTTTCATTCGTCGCTCCCACACAGACAGGTGCCGCATTGCTGTTTAAATATTATAAAAATCAGTCTGGGTAATTGCAGTGCCGCCTGTCTGCGGTAAGCAGGCCACGGGCTCGCAGGATCCAGGATCCGTGAAAACTTCATTATGAAAATTTCATTTTAATTGAGCGAGTTGCTGTCACAGTTTCTGCTCCTGTTGTTGCCTTTAGTGTCTCCTGTCCACAGCGAACTGCAAACAGCAAACAGCAAACATTTTATATTCATTGCCCTCATTTTGACAGTGTCAGCCTCTAGCAATGGACGTTATTTGTTTTCCTTCTTTTTTTTTGTGTTGTTGTTGTTGTTGCTCGAAACATTGAAATGACCATAAAAGATAATTGCTGTCGGTACCTTTCGGATTTTTCCGTGTTGTGCAGGGTATGGACTAGTTGATTACTCGCCCATCAAGCTTTTTTGTTCCATTTGTCACATTTATTTTTTAAGCTATTTTACATTATGCATACTGTCTGCATGCAGCTGACAAAATGACAGTTCAATTAATTGAAGCTTTGTATTTCTTATTTTTGTTTGCACACAGAGAAAAAACGTTTCAAGCGTGAAAAATATTAAAATTATGCATCAACGATTATTCCAAACTAGATTTAATATGATAAAATAATGGAAAATAAGTCTTATGTTATTTTTTCCTAACATCAGCATTTATTCACTTGAAGAATCATTTTTAAAAAATTACAAGGTTTTTATAAAATATTGTTGACTTTTAGTTTGGTTCTTGGCTTTATTTTCACATTTAACTAAAGCCACTTGTTGGAGCTGCAATTGAGCATTATAATAGATGTGAATAGAAGTGTAGAAAAATGCTTTTGTACACGCCCTTTTTTGCCATATCCAATGATGAGTTGACGAGCTTTACAAGTTGTCGGGTCTCTGCCATATCATAAATAAACAAAATGGAAATAAGAGCATTTTCAAATGCCACTTGACACCATATGGCGACTATGCAAGCTGTCAGGCATTTTGCATTTGCCACCGCATCTCGCCCCCGCATCTATCTGCACTTTATATAGTCGCTCTGTTGTCATTGTCAGATGCACGCATTAAAATGCAATGATAACATGCAGCATCAACGGCGGCAGCAGCACAAACAACAAAAACAACTTTAGCTCAATAGTTTTGCCAGTAAAAGTTCATTGTTGTTTTGATTTAACTGAACAAGAATAAGAAGAAGCAGCAGAACAAGAAGACGAAGTAGAAGAAGAATATTAGGCGAAAGTGGCTTGGAAAATCTAAAAGCCGCAACAACATGCACTCAAGTGCTGCAGTTCAGCTCAGCTCAGCTCAGTTCAGCGCCAGCTTCGGCTTCAACACGAATTGTTGTGGCAGCTTCGGGGCACGGCTTGAAGAGCAGCAGCAGCAAACAGCCACTTGTGATGTCAACGCCATCAGCAGCTGCTTCTGTGTCGAAGTTCGCTTGTCGCCAAGCGCCCAACAGCAGCAGCAGCAGCAATAACAAAAAACAACAATAAAAGTGCTTGCATATTTCATTAATTTTGCATAAAATCTGCTACAACATTTTTGGTTTACTGCGTGCTCAAGTGGCAGATTGCCCAATTGACGGTCTTGCCAAACCAACCCATCGACCCATCCAAAAATATTATAATATCCATATACAAAACGAAAACACAACAAACACAAATTGCTGAGTAAATAAATTGAATTGAAACTAGAAAATTGCTAAAGTGCTACTGCACAAGCTCTGTAGATTGTGCGCTCATCTCAGCATTGTGAATTGTTTGCCGGCAGCCAACTAATCAATTGAATTAGCAATTGTCTGCCCTCTCTCTCTGTCTCTCTCTCTCTTTCTCACTCACCCTTTCGCTCTCAATCAATCTCTGTAATCAATGCAAAGCAAATTGAAACTGCACAGGAATGTGGTCAAGAAGCAAAAGAAATTCCAGTAATTTGATGATGAAACTTTCCTAAGCCGGTAAAGTGATTGAATAGTGCTTGCCAACAACTCGCCTTTAAGATTGCAATAAATGCAAAAGCAAAACGAGAGGGCTTAATAAGTGGCATTTGCCACTTGCGTTAAATGTTATTTTTGTCGCCTCTTAAATTATGCACAAATTGCCAGAAATAAACAGAGCGCGTATTCGGAGTTCATAAAATATGAAATTCCCTTGCACAGTTTTATGAAGCAGTCCCGAAAAATCTTTTTTATCAATTAATGCCACTTGAAGGCGGCCAGCGCCAGCGCCAGCTTCTTTTGTGCATTGCTGGGGAATTGAACGTGTATAAGTATGTACTTAGCAGTCAGTTTTATGTGTATTTTGTTTGCTTCGTTTTTGTTTGGACTGAACAAATGAAATGCTGTGAACTTAATGCTGAGGCCCCAAACAAAACGGAAAGAAAAGAAAATTCAGGCGGGCTGTCAAGTGCCAGCCAGCTGAGGCATAAAAAAAAAGGCGACACGGCAATTGCCTCAAACTCAGAGCTGGTTATTGAAGCCGGAGGGGGGGATGAAGTAGAGACGGGCGTCAAATCGATAACAAGCGGAAATGGGGTCAGTGCACCCAAATGGCCAGGCAAAAGCAATCAAAACTCATTGCCAAAACGAGCAAAATACAACAAAAAATGGGTGAGAAACGAAAGAGAGAGAAAAAAATATAAACACACACACACAGAGTTGTTGGACGGTTTGCGCCGCTTACATTTTCAATGCAACAAAATACTACAAAGGGCAAACTCGTCGCAGCCACAGTCGGAGTTGAAGTACTTGCAACTCGGAGGCAAATACAAGCCGAGCAAGTGCTTCAATTTTCCGGACCGCCAACTCGCTGCAAGCGTACAAGCGATTCACTCAATTGCTGGCCAGGCACAAAATCTTGTGCATTATCAACGTTTAACTGCGATATCAGTGGCCATTGCTGGACTAGGACTAGAACTAGGACCCTCGTTCACTTAATCAATATTCGATTACGGCCGCTATTCCAGCCATTCAGTCACTCACTCATACACAGCAGTCTTGTAAACTTATGCACTCATATCCACACACACACACACACTCTCTCTCTCTCTTACGTTTTATAGTAACAAACAGATGTACGTATGTATGTACGACATATTGGCAATTGAATCATGTTTCGTTGCCCCCTTCGGGCCAGAGCAATCTAGGTGCCTTTTGTGCGTTTGCCAATGCACTTTTTGCCCTTCCCACTGCCACCTCGACATTGCGGTTCGCTTGATCTACTCTGCTGCCAATTACAGTTTCGATGCTGGCCGAAAGTCAAATGCCAAGCAGACCATTACGTGTTCGACTAGCAGCAACACTTTATTGGTCGCTGCCCTCTCTCGTCGTATAAGTGTTATGCAACTTATTTATACCTGCAAAGCTCTGCTTATTGATATTCCTTTTTTTTTTGTGTTGCCACATTTGCTTACATTGCGGTTCAAATAAAGATGTTTAAAAGTCATTTTAATTGCAAGTTTCTGGCATTTAATTGATTTCTAGAGTTGTCAGCTAGCATTTATGGCAGCAAGTGAAGCACAAAAGCGATTGCATAAGTTCATCAAATGGGACATCATATTATATGACATTCCTGTTACAAGCTGGTTAAATAAAAACATATTTGTAGAATTTCCCAAATTTGAATATTGCACATTTTCGCTTTGATTGGCAGTTTCATGCAGTCGCAGTCTGTGTGCTCAACTCAGATAAAATTTACTCTGCTCTGGTTAATAATCTCAATTTTCCATTGTCGACATTGTGTGTGTGTGTGTTTGTATGACATTTGACAATTTTGTGGCCGGCTTCGAATGCTGCTCAATGTTGACCTCAGACGTCATTGGCAATCATGTGATATGGTTGTTGTTTAATTTGTTAGTTTGCAGTTGTGAACTTCAATGCCAATATGCCATTAATTTATACAAAATTATCAACCAAATTTGTTGTTCATTAAATTGCATTTCAATTATACATACGAGTATAACTCGAATGTGTTGCAAGTAGCCCTAATCACTGGCCAATGTTCTATGTGGTCAGCCAACTATGTGTCGTTGGCTACGTGTGTACATTTTACATAATAAATCACGTAATGTTTCCAAATGCTGCTGTCATGTTTAGTTGGTTAGCCAGGCAAATTTCTGGTCAGGCTGCCATTAAAGGACAGTATTAGACGGCTAGCCACTGGCAGCATTTGTTTCTCTTAGCAGCTGCATTTGCAAAGCTTGATCAGAGATTACAGCCTCACATACGATTGGCAGGGTATATTTTGTGTGGCTAATTAATCAAGGCCAATTTAGAGTACAATTCAATTTATACTATACAATTATTTGTGGCAGGGTATTTGGACGTCATGTTGTGTTGGGCTTGCTGGGTTTCTTATGTGTTGCTCGCATGTCTTGCTGCAGCAATTTAAATGAAATTGTCAGATTGCAATGTGCAACATGCTGCCAGGCCACAAATTACGTTGCATACAATGGGGCGCACATTTAATATACACACATGCGCACACGTACTCCTCCCACACACACACACACACGTTAACAATATTGCATATGTGCATGACACGAATATTTTAGTCTTCTGCTGCTGCTGCTTCTTCGACTTCTGCTCGAATTGTTTTGCAATTTAATTTTATGACTTGTTTATTTCGAATGCCTGCATAACGTTAAAGATAACACACGCACACACACACAAGTATCATATACATAAGTATCAGGCAAAGAATTTGCGGAATTTTCAATTAATATGCTATATATATGATTCTTATATACTTGACATGTGATACACTTGCCACATGCGAGTTATGTTCGTTTAGATTTTGCTGCAAACAGCAGCTCTTTGGGGCCTAATTAAGCAGTTGAACGCTCTGCACAGACTTTGAACCCATAATTACTCAAAAGCGCGCAGATAAAGCACGAACTCCAAGGCAATTGCTATTAGAGAGCGGCTGCCTTAACGCCCCTGACGCTCCTGACGCCCCTTTCGCCTCAATGGCCATGTAATTAAACTTTGATTACGGTACTTAGCCAGCGCACTAAGCTCCCACGGCTCTTCTTCTTTCACTTTGCGTTTGTTTTTTGTTTTTTTTTTTTATTCCTCCACTGCAACTTCTCCTCAGACCTCAGACTCTGTTTTAACGGATGCTGTGTCCCCTTAGCCTGTCGACAGTCAGTTTTTGGAGTGTTTCAACTCGGTGGTTGTGTGCGGCCGAAAGTGCTAAAGCTTGACTTGAAGATATCCTGTAGTCGCAGAGCATTAGAATCTCGATTAAATGGCTTTAAAGCGTGAAGCTGACGAAAGCCATATCAGTAATGTTCTAAAGTCTGCTCGCTTTATGGCTGCTCTTTAAGCTTTCGCAATGCTCTTTCTTTGTGCATTTTTAGGGACTGCTAGTTTTGCTCTAAAACATAAAAATGTAATGCACTTTGTTTAAGCTCCACTTGTTGCTCTGCTTTTAAAAAGGTGCAGCTTTCGAAGCTCTTTTTACGTGCTTGCTGCATACCTAAAGTAGTATTAATATAATGTGATTTTCAAATTTATTATCTATTTTGTTGCAAAACAAACTATGCAGATAATGCGCTTAATTGTATTATCACACACACAAAACTTTAGGGTATAGCAATTTCCTCATCGCTGTGACGCAACTTGACTTCACGGTTCCGTGCTGCACCCTGCGAGGCTTCAGCTAATGACACTGCATCCAACGGAAGACATAAAAACGCAAGCATCGCATAACATTGTCTACAAGTAGCTGCCAGACACTCGCATTTTTTATTCCTTCAACGCCTCAACACTTTGGGGCGTTATTTTTGTAAGCAACCAACGCATCTTCATTTTTATGATATTTTCGTTTCGTTTCGTTTCTTTTCGCTGCTGTCTGCTGTCTGCAATATGCAATTATATTTATGACACTTTTATTTGATTTCCTAAAGATTTCTTGTGTTTAGCATAACATACAAAAATATTTGTCTAAGTACATTTATCATACGTTGAGCTGCCAAATTGCCCAAGCACACATAACGCACATATTTGTGCATAACAAATGTACATACGGATGTACATGTGGAAACATATATACATATATATCACATATGTATATGTATATGTATTCGGAATATCATCATTTGTTGCTGCAGAGAGTTGGATGTTGGGTCTGCAAGAAAGCCCACAAGCCATATAATGTGCCATAAATATTAAAACGTTTTGACTTTACACGCTGTTGTTGTTGTTGTGCCTTTGCCACACGCGCCTCGAGGTTAGCCCGGGTAACCAACAACCAGTATCCAGCATCCAGTATCCAGTATCCAACATATAGCTGTGCCAGGAGACGCGACCGAACCGTTGCCGGATCAGGCTCGCTGCCTGCCGTAAAGCGCTAGCAAATTATTTGCATTTTTTATATGCCAGAGCTGAGACGTCAACAAAAAAACGAAACGAAACGAGAAAAAAAAATGGAGAAAGGAGAAAAAACAGCAGCAGCGGCTAAAGTCGCTTTGAGCATAAAATGTGAAAGTGCAAAGGAAATTTACCCCTCTCCACCACACGTACATTTTCAACGTACATCCCCCGACTCGACTTCGTCTCAGCAGCAGCAACAGCAGATCGGAAATTTTTTATAAAAATATATTTTAAGCGCGCCGCTGCTTGATTGGAGGAGGTTGAACCGAGCGTAGGAAGTGGGAAAAGCAGGCTCGATGGTGGTGCAGATAGTCTGCTATCAACGGCGGCTCTTGTGGTGCTTTGTGGCTGCTTAGCGTTGTCACACCGCCAGGCAAATTGTGGCATTGCTGGCCGGGGGGAGACGCCTCGCTGTGGGCGTGGATGAGGATGTGGGCTGGCCTGGTCCGGATGAGGAAGCCAGCAGCAGGAGCTGTAGCTGCATGAGCAGACATGAAATGAGTATGTTGAAAATTACTAAGCGCAATTGAATCAAATTCAATAATAAATCGCATTTATTTTGCAATAATTTGCATTTATTTACGAGGAAGACGCCCTAATCCAAAGCGCCCACTCAACGCAGACGCTGGCGATGAGCGTGGCGCCAACTAAAATAGATATTTAAAGCTCAGCATTAAAGGCTAGACTTTATGAAATATGAAGCATTATCAAGTTGAAGGTTTGTGAAACTTTGCTCTCTCATTTATTTCACAAGTCTCTTCGCCAGTGAAGTAGCTCGCTTAAGTCTCATTTGTGAGTTAAGAAACAAAATTAGCAGCACAATGTTATGCAGTTATGTTTAGAGAGAAATTGATGTTAAATTATACAAGTTTTAATTAACAGACAGAAAGGAAATTTATGCAATTTGTTTGTCTGTTAGTTGTGGTTGTTTCTCTGCAAAAATATGAATTACATTTGCGCTTGGCTTTTGGCCACCGACTAGATGCACCAAACTTTTTAATTAAATATCAAACTAGAGTGAAAAAGAACTTGTATCAAAATAATGAGAGATATTTTCCATTTAGTTGTGCATAACATGCACAACATCAAATCAAATGCAAATTTTGGAATTCTACAAATTAGAATTAGAGCAACTAAGAACTAACAGATTTGGCAACATTTTGCCAATTGTGGTCACAATACCCCTCGCAAATACCACTAAGAACTCTCTGGGCATTTGGTCAATTGCTTCTGATTTGTGGCACTTAGCCATGCAGCCGAGTCCAAGCAGCATGGAGCCTGTCATAATTGAGAATCAATAGTTGATGGACCGGAAGTGGATGCCAGTGATGAGAGCTTGGCTCGGCCCCAGTGCGTATACGTATTCTGCCGATGTTGCTGTTGCTGTTGCTGGTGATGATGCATTTGCTGCGGGCAAGTGTTAAATGCTTCCGTTCCGCTCTCGAGTATCTGAGTCATGTCAAAAATGCAAATCCAACATGGCCTAATACCTTGAGCGTCATCGTCATGTTCCTGGCCGTCTCAATTGGCAACCCATTGGCATACTCGGCCGATACTTATGGCCACAGAGATGATCAAATGAGGCGTGGCTGTGTGTGGCAGTGTGGCGAGGTGGTCAAGTGGCATGCCATATATATGTTGCCTGTTGGCCATATAATGAATGTTTAAATGCTTTGGCACGTGAATTATTGTGGATTTAATTGTGCGCTATTAATGAGTGAGGCTTTCGCTCAGTCCAATGCCAATGAGCGCTCATTAAAATTAAATTTGTTGTGCGTGTGCACACTTATTGTTATTGTTGTTGTTGGTTGGTTGGTTGGGTGTATAAGCAGAGTGGCACTTGGCTTAAATAGCAACGCACAACACTCGAAATGCTGCACGTTCTGTTGCAGTAATGGCTGCTGTTGCAGCTGTCAGTGTCACATAATTTTGCACTTTGGACAGGCCACAAGCACTCGAGGCTCTCGGTTTGCATGTCAAATGCACACACACACACACACACACACGCACACACACACATTTACTCGTTCACAGACTCTCACACAGCAGCTGTATTATTTGTTTGGCATTGTGAGTATTTTTGTTGCATATTTTTGTGCGCTTGCGAAAATACTTAAAAATAATTCAACATTCAACAAAAGAGGAGAAGACAACATAGAAGCAAGCTTTGCTGCGATTCCAAATAATTTTATGCAACATATTTATTTATTTTTTTCGTTTAATTTTTTTTTTTTTTTTTGTTCAACTGCAGCCACAAACACGAGTGCAGTCAACCATAAATAAAATGCAACTGTGATTCAATTTAAATTGAACTGGAAATGCAAGTATGTTTGCCTTGTAATACACAAAAAAATGTAATTCAATTCTGGCCAACAAAAAATATCGAGAAATTGCTTGAATTGTTGCCATTTTTGTTGTGTGACAAAGTTAAATAATACAACGTTCGAAATATTTGAGTATTTAAATTTGTAATCAGTGTGAAATAGGGAATGTTCTACGCATAATTCTGTCGTTTATCATTTTCGTGCGCTTGACTTTCGATACGGTAGCTGCAGGTATTTGAGAAATGTTTTATTAAACTTTGGGAAGAGCTCGGCTTAAGTAAGGATGAAAAGCAATTGCTGAAAAGTGAACAGCGATTGTTGAAAAGTTGTAGCTTGCCGCATTTGCAGCTCAACTTCACAGATTGATAAATGTTCGTTCACCCATTTGCCGAGAATCAAGCAACGAGAACAACGCAACGCAACGCAGACCAACGAATATTTGACACAAAACCGCAGCACGTAAGTTTCAATATCGGCACACATGTGAGTTGTATTTGCAGCTATAGCTGTTGCTGTATTTGTATCTGAATGTGTGTGTGTGTGTGTGAATGAGTTTCGCTCATGTCGTAAACTGAAACTTAAAGGCAAGGACGCGTTCAACTGGCGCGCTTTGTACGTGTCAGCTGCCGTAAATGTCTTGCAAAATGGCGGCATTCGCGCCATTTTATGTGCGTGATTGCGACTGTGTGTGTGTGAGTGTGTTTATGCTGCTATATATGTGTGTTTGTGTGTGTGTGTTTTGGAGCTGCGCTTGAGAGATGAGTGCGAAACTATTTGGAGTGTTGAGCAGCTGTGTTTTGTCAAAAGTCAAAACCGAAATCCAAAAATGCCGCCGCTCACATCTGAGGAGGCGAGGAGAAGGGATTTGTGGCACATAAAGCGTGTAACATGCAACATGCAACAGCCGCCATTTTTAATTTGCTTGTCGAAACTGATGTGTGCGTTGTTTTTGTGCATTGGGTTTGCCTGTTTCCGTTTCCACTGCTGCTGATGCTGCTGCTGCTGTTGTTGATTTTGGCATTTGTTGTGCCCGCTCTTTTTTTTTTTTTTGGCATTTAATGTAAATAACAGAAAATGTATCACTTCCGCGTAAGCGTCATGTTGCAGTTGCAAACGCATTTGCCACTCGCCACATTTTGCAGGCATTGCAAATGGCGTGCGATAACAAAAATGGTCGCTCGCTCAGTTTCCGCTTTGTTTGGTTAGTTGCATTTGGCAACTCTGCATGTGTGCGTGTGTTTGAATTGCCTTTTGTTTTCACATTTGACGATAGAGCGCAAGACTACTGCAATTGTTAACTTTGTTAACATGTGTAGCAGTTTATCGGCAGGCATTGTTGACGTACCCTCCACCTCCTTCTCCTCGGTCTGTTGACCCTCCTTATCAGGCCGCTCCTCGCTCTCCTGGCTTTTGCTCTACCAAACATTTCATCAGCGACCCGCACACAAATATTTTCGAATGTGCGCACTCAAATATGCAAATATTTATGCATATCCATTTTGGTTTCCCTATATGCGCCGCTCAGAGCTTTGCTAATTAAAATCAGTCTGCCAAATATTCCGCAACACACATTCAAAATATTTTCCATTTGCATGCTTGATTTACTTAGCCATTTCGAGTAGCCGAAATCAGCTTTAGATATGTTAAACAAATAAAAATAAATAAAACACATTTTTATTCAATGCGCACTTCAAATCGCATTGAATAAAAAGTGGATTTTTGTACTCAACGAATTGCTCGTGAACCCAAAAAGAAAAGAACTGACGTTGTTAAGGGAATATTAAATAATGAATTTACTCTACCTGCATTACTTATTTGCGAAGTGAGAGTGCTTTAAATCAAAAATAAGAGATTAGATTACCCTTGACAATTTATCAAAGTTTCTAAAGGTCTTTTCACTTGACAGCAGCAGCAAATTGTGCAATTTACAAAAGTCCTGACACGTACTTTTTGGTTGAGCTGCAGCTGCAGTTGCAGCTTGCAAGTCGAGGCAAGGCTTTTGTGCCGCCTAATTGACCATTAGTACTAGTAAATTGCTAATTGCATTCTCACAGCTGACAATTATAAATTGCTTTTGGCACGTTCCAAGGAGAGAGTGAAGAGCGTGAGAGACAGAGAGAGAGAGAGCGCGTTGTCTGATTGCAAATGCGTAAAGGTGCAACAATCAAGTGAGCTTACAAATTGAGTTACAATTGACAATTGAAGAGGTCCTCCCGGGTCAAATTGACGGTCATTTAGGATCGATTTGTTGTTAATTGCGATGACACGATTAGTTCAACTGCACACAATGTTGTTTGCATTTCAAAGTCAAAATCCACAATCACCAAAAACTGATTATGCAAATTTTTTCGGTGGCGCTTTTGCGTTTAATTTTTGACGCTTGTTCAAAAATTCGCATTTTGAGGTTGGTTTTAATTGCAGCCACAACACATATTTGATATATTCCATTTCGTAGCCAGTTATATACAAATTTGTAAATGCATTTTTAATGGCCGCTCAGCCCTCGTGGCGTATGAGCGATGCGTGCGGTGGCAATGCGAATGCATATCAATTGCAATGTTAATTGCATCAATTGTGAATAAAGCGGCCATATAGGTGCGTTAGTTGTGTGTGTGTGTGTAACATGCAAATTAGCTGCGCCCGTGGCATTTGACGTGTTGTTCTGCTTTCTGGCTGACTGCACCGCAAACAGGACTACTCGACATGCCCTTCGCACACGCAATTAACAAACTTCAACTTTATGATTCGACTTTAAATAGTTTTGAAAACAGTGGCACAACTTTTGGCCTTTTGTTTCGTAGTGCACTACTTAGTTGAAATTAATTAATATGCACATCAGTTAATAAGCTTTGCATTTGCGCTTGGCTCTGGCTGCGAATTGTGTGCCGCATGACCAAAAGCCATTACAGCAGGCTGTAATTACGGTCTATATTATGGTCGCTATCGTTCCGCATGCCTTTGATAAATTTCCACCAACTGAAAATTACCATTCACGCATTTGGCCTGCAGCGAATGTCTTTGAATAGCAGTTAGCGGAACGCCATTAAATTGCAATTATACATTAGTAAATAGATGCCATGGCCAACAATGCTGATTTTATCTGCCATCAATTAAGCCTGACTGCTAAAATATGTGCACAGCCCAACAAAAAACTGTGCAGAAGGATACGTAAATCTCAGATTGCTGTTGCTTCGATTAGGAGCAAGTACAGTGTGAACGAGGCCCCTTCAACGTATTACAAACATTTTCCATTTGCAGCACTTTGGCAGACTCTTCTTCGGCCAATAAAAAATGAAAATGCAAAGGGATTTCATTAGAAGAAAATATGGGCATTGGAGCTTGGCATATAAGCGACAACAAGGCAAATGCGAATACTGACAGTCAACTGAATAGTTTCTCAATGTTCTGCACAGCACACCTGTTTGGCTTTTCATTTTCATTTTCATTTTGTTTCTGCGTTACGTTGCGTAGTAACAAAAACAGTCAGTGGAGTGGCAGTCGAAGAGATCCCATTCATTTCCATTTCCGCTTGAAGTTGCAGCTGCAGCTTGCTTTTTCCAGCTTGCCACACAGCAACAAAACAATCATCAAATGCGGGCGAGCGAGCGAGCGAGTTGTAGTAAATACAATTTCTCTATTTTTTCAATTCATTTCATTTCCTTTTTTTGTTTTTTTTTTTTTTGCTGTTCATGCTTATGTTCTATGAGTTGTGTGTGTGTGTCGTGTGCCCTTTGTTTTCACAAATTGAATTGTTCGCAAAGAAGTTTCTGATTTCCTTTCAAGCTACACACAAAAATCGAGAACAATTCCCAATAAATGCTGGCGACGAAGAACCAAGAGGGGAGCGCCGTCGAGTGGCAGTCGAGTGGTTGGTCCTTCGGTATCCATGTAAATCAGCCTAAAAGCTTTTTTTATAATTGAAACATTTTTGATCAAATGAAACAATTTAGTTGGACAGACAGGCGATTGGCAACATAATGAAGTTAGTTCACAACAAGAATGAGAACGAGAACGAGAACGAGAACGTGAACAAGAACGTGTAAGAACAACAAGCAATGTTTTTATTGTAATTGAAACTAGCAGTTAATAACATTCCACTTTTAATTGAATAGACTCTGAACTGTTTTGCGTGTATTATAAACTAATTGAATGTTGTTCCTTGACGGCTTGATGGATTATCGTTGGCTGTACACGAATGCTTCTTTTCTATGTTTATTGTCGAATGAAGAACTCTTGTCGTCCAATATTACGCATACGCCATGCTGGCAGCTGTCAGTGGACATATTTGTCAAGCTATGCGCCAGGTTGACAGCACTGCCTGCAGCTTTAAATCATAAATGAAATCGAATGATTTCACATCAACGACGAGGCCATACCCTTTTATTCGAATTTTTAAATGGAAATATATTTTCCATTGAGGGTATACGAAAAGTGTGCTCTGCCAGAGTTTCGTCATAGAGTTTGCGCAGTTGCGATATATCTCATGTGTCCATGGAGCTAATCGAAATGTAAAGACAATGAACCATTGACAACATGAGTACCTGACCCCATAAGGGGGCACGTGCATTGAACTGGCGGCACATTTCAAGTGCTGTGCACGTAGACACTTTTGCCTCAACACACACACACACAGAAAAAGAAGAGAACCTATTGGAAAATATTTAAATTATAAAACAATTGCCGGTTTGTCGAAAAGGTCAGTCACTTGTCAGGTTTCACGTTTAGCATTGTCAATTATGCGAAAACTTTTTCGGCCCATGGAAGCCCACACAAAATACTAATGCAACAACAAAGGCAAAACAGGGACGAAAGGACGAACACTTTGCAATGCAAAGCAAAGTAAAGTTTTAACAAAATGCGACATAAAAGCGGAAAAAACAAATGGAAAAAGAATGGAGGGAGAAAAATAAGCAACTGCTTGGTTCGGCGTAAAGCGGCTTAGAAGATTTTTCAGTTCACCTGGTGCTGTTACGGCTGTTACGAGGAGTCACTGGGAAAAGGGTTTATAAAATTGTGCGCACGACGTGGCTAATAAACTGAAGCAACATAAAAATGGTAGAAACAAAACACACAATGCCAATTCACTCACCGAATAATGAATGCTCTTGCTGAGACTGTACCCAAATGTATGTCAATGTGGTTTTATTCTAGCTGTCGGCTCGATGAATATAAATAATGCATGTCGTTCAAGCCATTGAGAAAAGCCATTTGTTGACAAAAGGGCAAGGCCTAAAGCAAGGGTATTCAAAAAAAAAAAGGGGCGCTACAAAGCAATTTACCTTCAAGAAAATGCTTATGCAAGAGAAAGCGACAGACCAAAAAGGCAGTTGACAGTGGGTAGTTGGCAGTCGACAGTCGGCAAAAATACTGCCGGGCATTTATAATTAAAAACGCAAAACCTTAAACAACATTTTACTTAAGGCAGCAAAACGAACGACGACAACGAAGACGACAACAGCAACTTGCGAATGTCTCGAGACGGACTGAAGAGACTATTGCCTGGTGGGGGGAAGGAGGGGAGCGCAGAGGCAGACAGAAGTCAAACAATAAAGCAGACAACAATAATTTGCACAATAACATGACAAATTGTTGCAGGGCATACAGGCAAGTGCCTATCCTCCACTATGGGGTCGACCGAGAAAAGGTTGCTCAAAGCCAGCAACCTTACAAAATCCCTTTCTTATTTATGGAGGTGTTGCAAAGTCGTTTCAGTTTGCCACTAACAAAGCTGGCTGCAACCCGTTGGCAGGGCAACACAAATGCAAAGTAACGACTTTGCTTTGCATTCGGACTATTGATAAGTTGGCAACGTTGCAATTGCTTCAAACTTCCACCAACCAATTAAAACTTACCCATCAGCTTTAAATAGGGAATTTCTAGCTTTAAGACATTATTTGAGCAAACCTTTTTTGCTTTGGGAGTAGCACGATAAAATTGATTGCAACATGCGCATGCAACATTAGCTTTTGCGGCATTGCATATAATTTTATCACGTTTTTTTTTGCGCTTGTTTTCGACGCCGCCGACGGCATAAATCAATTTCAATGCTCACAAAGAAATGCAAGTAAATGCGCACCAAACACATGAAATGTGCAATGTGCAAGAGAAAACAAGCAGAACGATACTAGAGACTCTATATAGTAGTATTATAAATATGAATTTCAACGATTTATGTGCAACAATGCCAGTCAAATTTATGGCCAAGAGCGAAAGAAGCAGAAAATAATTTGTGGTCAGTGTTTGCACCGTTTATAATTTAGTCGACTCCACAAAACGTTGACTTGTTAGCTCGATAACACCGCCAGCCAGCCAGCCCGTCTTTAATTAAAATCCAGAAATAAAATTTGCAATGGCGCTCATTAAAAAAATGAAATGGCCAACTGTTAAAGCCACAAATCTGATGGCGTTGATGGCGTTTTTAGTTTTGCCAAATGTCACTTTCATTCATTCGGAATGCTTTTAGGGCTTTGATTTGTACACACTCCACTTTGCAAAAACAAAGCGAAAGTGCGAAGGGAAGACAAAAAAAAAAAACAATAAAAAGGAGGCAAAGTGAAATGAGAGAGGTTGGGTTAGGAAGGGTATTAGGGGAAGTGAAGTGTCCGTCTGCGTGTCACTCGTTTTGGCCGACTGTCGCACAGATGTTCAGCAGCTTGAAGGACATTCAATGGCTCTGCGCATTATGCTAAGCCTTTTCAAATGACCAGCAGTTCCATTTCCAGCAGCAGCAGCAGCCAGTGACAGTTTCAGCTCCATCTCCATGGCTGCCCTGCCACAGGCGTCACAGCTTAACACACACACACACACATACACTCCCACACATATATGTGATGTTTTCCTTGTAATATCCTGTAGCTGGTCTATTAAGATGTATAGTCGGCTGTGGGAATTGCTTTGTCAAATCCGACTTGTAGCATGTCGAATTTGTAGTCATTGAAGAGAAATTAAATTCAACGAAAACTGACTTTAAGATCCATTAACATAGTATACTTATGGGCTGGAATTTGCGATCTGGCGATTGCATAGGGTATCTGGGAATGAAGTATTGCATTAGTAAACACATGCTACTTGTTCCTATTTTAACTGGCGTGTTTTTAGCAAATGCTGTAAGTGTAAGTGGCTTTCATGCAGCCATTTTGTGCTGCGCTTAAGCAAACAATAAAACATAATGAAAGTGTAAAGCTGTTGAGCCAGAACCACAACGAAGCAAAACGAAACCAAACCAACCAAACGAATCGCACCGAAAGCAAAGCATCGTCTGTTGGCTAACCTCAGAAAAGGGGGTCAATTGCCAACTCGAGTGCCACAAAAATGCACATAAATGTGATAGATGTGTGTGCGACAGCAAAGGAAATAGAGAAGCTGCCATTGCAATTCGCTAACTGCAGCTGCAAGAAATATTATTTTCCGCATTTCTTTTTGTTGGGATCTTAGCTTTTGCAATCACGGCGACCAGTACATAAAATTTAATGTCAGCTTTTGTCCACTCAACTGGCAGTATTAACTTGTGTCAGTCACACGTTGCGAGTTGTCAACCACGTTTTGTTGCATGTTGCTGCACTTGACGCCTCTCATCTCATTGCATGTTGAGTGAATTTTAACATTTAATTATGAACATGCCATTTTGCGTTAAAAGGTTTTTCAAAAATGAGCCACAAAAAAAAGAAAAACAAACTCAATCGAGGGCAGCCAGACACAGGCAGACATCGGGGCAAAAAACCTTAATGGATATTTTTAAAAGTTTTTCAAGCGTTTTGTCCCGGTCTCTACTAGTACTTTGTCGTAAATTGTGCAACATCACGACCTGATGAGTTAATAGACATGACTAAATATATATATTGCACATATATAGTCTTTAATGAAATTACATGGAAGCGTATAAAATCTTCGACGAAATGAATATTAATGTGGGTTTTTTAATTTCTGCCAAACCCAAATTGTGTAAATAAAATGTCAGGGTTTATAAAAAAAGAGCGTTAAGCAAGCGAAACATTGCAAAGGGCTTTGGTAATTTTAATGGATCTGCATATATCACGTTAAGTGCCAGTGCCGCAGAGGCGAAGAAGAAACATTGCTCATACGCAAGGTAAACCTCATACAATGAGGAGGCAGACAGAACAGAACCGCCGCCATTGTCCTGCTCCAACCGCTAGGTCGATGCCATTTTTCATGGGCTGCCAATCGATAATTCTTTTGTTCATTAAGAAGTTGATAAATCACAGCGAAATCGCTTGGGCAACGAGTGGGAAGCTCACGGACACAAAATAAAAGGAATTTCATAGTTTAACTTGGGCCAAATTGCAAACTCAAACTCAGGTGGACAGTATCTCTATCTCTGGGTGTTGGCTTGAAAGTGTGAGTAGAAGCGTGACTAATGCACTTCAAATACACTGCGCACAAACACTGTGTCACTTTGTTCACTTTGTGCTGCAAATTAACGCATCGCTACAGCTGCAACAGCTAAGCTGATTTGATGGTTGCAACTCCAACTCCAATTGCCAACCTCAACCACATTGCAACCGCATTAAAGAGCTGCAGCAAAGGCAGCGCCATCGCATACTTTTAAACTAATTAATTAGTCTGTACATGGATAGAACTATATATGTGTGTCTAATCAACTTTCATTTGATTTTTCGTTATCAATCTTTGCTGTTAGTCTGTCGCTTTTTTTGTGGTTGTTGTGAAACGGATTACAAGTTGTGTGCCTGAGTTGAGTTCCTTTTGGATGGATTATTTGGTTTACGGCATTTCAAGCGATTAGATACCGCAAGAGCTTTGCCCCAAAAAAAGTTACTGTCAAAGTTTGTTCATAAATAATCGCTGAGTCGCTGGCTCACAGTTGTTACACCTGCTGCGAATATTTAAACATTTTAATTGTGTTTTAATGAAATGGCTGCTGCTGCTGCTGTTGCTGTTGGTGGCACATCGCTGGGTCCGGGCGCGTGTTGTGCCCTGTAGTGCAATAAAATTATGTTTAGCATATATTAAGGCGACATTTGTGGCACTTTCAGTGTGCGCAGACGTTGCACAAATTAATGAGAAATTATACGCTCACGTACTCGCACTCAGACGGCGGTTTGGCGCCCCCCTCGAGCTCGATGGCAGAGTGTTTGAGAGAGTGGGTGAGAAAATGAGTCGCTCTATAAACTTGAATGAAATGCGCAATCGACGAACAAATTGTGATTGCAGTTGGGAAAGTGTGCTGCATACTAGTACTTTGGATATTGCCGTTTGCCGCTTGTCTAGTGTCTGGCTGCATCTTTTACTTTCTGATAGCTTTTGTTGTGGTTTAGTGAGGAGGGCAGTGTTATTGTTTTTGTTGTGGTATTGACTTAAGTTAGTTGCAAACAGTTTGGAGGTGGTGTGTGCAAGTTTTGTATTAAAAAACTTTTATCTTCTCTTCTACTTTCAGGTAAATGACGTAAATTTTTAATTACCAACTGCAAAACTTGTTCTCATCGTCGTGGTCGTCATCATCGTTCGTGGCAAGAAACTTTTCGTCATTCAAACGCTGTCAAGTGTCAAGTGGCCGACGACGATGAGGCCAACACGAGGACCAAGATAGACTGCTGCAAAAAAAGATTCCCAACACAACATGAAAATTGTAGACGTTGCCTCGTAGCATGTGCAAGCGATTGTAATCCTTTGGGAACACCACTTGCTATCAGAATAGTCGGTGGCAAAGAAATACTATAGTGGCAAGTCAAAGTCGGAATATGGACAACCGCAGAAGTGGCAAGAATCTGTGTGCAGCTTGCATTTCGCTGGCTGCTACAAATTAGCATTCATCGCATTCATTGCACTCATTCAGGCTCTGCTTTAGCTTTGCGCTTTACATTTTGATAATCCAAAAGAAGCGCAGCCGGAAACGGAAATGAGAATTATCGTGGGAGCAAACGCGCACAAACGTTGGCGCTATGGAAGGAAGTTGGGCTATATGCTGTGACTATGCTCCAGCGGAAGATGTAATTAGGGTAAAAGCAAAATGGGAAAATAATTAACACTTGAGCATAATTAATTGCACGACAAATGACAAGTGTCAAGGGGGCGAACCAACTGTGAAAATACCGCCAAGTTATTTTTGTGTCTCCTGGCAAACAGAAATATTGTTGCCATCAAAGTTGTGTAGCTAAGCGCATTATGCACGGTCCATTTGCTTTTGACCAAAACTAAAAAAAAAAAACTATTGCACAAACTATTGCATTTTGCAAATAAATGCGACAAACTGCACAGCTTTGAAATCATCACTTAATAGTATTTCTAATCAGATTATACGCAAAATTGAGTTCAAATCAAATTGCATGATAAAATTCACACACAAATTCAATGGAAGAAAAATCAAAGTAATTCAATTGCATTGCACAAGCCAAATTGCTTCAATGCATAATTCGGATGCAGACAATGCGAATGCCGACTTTTGCAAAATGTGCATAACTGGATTATTCTCTGTAAAAGTATTGCTGAAAGATGTTATAACGAATATCTTTAAATGCAATAATAAACTAAAGTAAATAACTTCCATTCTCACACTATGTCTATGTTCGATTTTGACATTGAGCGTATTAATTGAAATCAAATATACGGCTAAAAGCTGCTTCGACGCAATTCAATGGCAATTGGATATACATTTGTATGTATGAGCCGAAAGCAATCCATTGCGGATTTACATAGTTAAGCACGAGTATTTCATTTTAGGCAGATTTCTGGTAATAAATTACAATAAACTTTTGCAATTCCCATTTGTATTTTGGGTTGGTGTTCGCACTTCAGCGCCTCACAATGCCAAAGTCGAAGCAGCAACAGCAACAGCAGAAGCAATGTTTTCAGGCATCGCCCGATTGTTTTTTGCTGGCTTGTGGAAAAGCGTTTTCCGTATGGAAATGCCATGACATTCATTCAGTGGAAATCTCCACAGAATCTCGGAACAGTGCCAAGTGCTGATTGCAGTTTGCCATAACTTAGTTTTGAGTCTTCAGTGGATGCTGTTTGATGAAGTAGAAAATGGTCGAGAGCCCGAAGATGCCATTTTTGACTTGACTGAATCAATGTGCTGTATTTTTCTGTTTGTTGTTTTTGTGTGTTAATTGCATCATTTGCATGAGTTCATTGCGCTTTCGAAGTGCATAACATAAATAAAGGAGCATGAAAATTAAAGTTTTTAATTAAACCCACGGCAGGCAGTGTAAAAACTGAACCCTTTGGAAAGGATGATGCGGCGCAATGACCTTCAATGGGGTTTTATTTGGGGCTTGTTTAACTTTTGGTGCCGGAAATACTCATAACGCTCAGCGCATGCCCTATTAAGTTGAATAAATGAAACAAATATTTATGTTGACGGGTTTTTCCTCGCCCTCTGTCCGCCCGTCCGTCCGTCCGTCCGCCCGTTCGTTCTGCTGCCTTCTTTTTTTTAATTAAAAATATACACACAACATTTTGATGATTTTTCGCATTGTCATCAGGGGCCGAGTCCGGTCCGCAATGTGGGGAGCGTTTGCGATTGTGTTTGCTTTACGACGGCAGACAGGATGGTGGGGGGGGGGGGGGAAGAGGGTGATTTCAATCAGTGCCAAGGCAACAAGAGCAACTGAAGCGCCTCTCATTTAATTTTACTACAACTTCTTTTTCACTTGCTGTCGTTTTGCCGGACAAAAGGCATGGCAACAATAACAGGGCGTCGTGGCAGCATTTAAGTGATTTTCATTTAGTATTGCGCCCCCAATCCTTCATATATACAATCAGACTGAGTCTCCCTATATATATATATATATATTTCTTGGTGTGTGCCATCGTCATCATCATTGCCATTCGCAATCAATCGATGCCGATGATCAGGACGTCGACGACTGCTGTCCGGTTTCGATGTCCTTTTGTTATGACCGCCCCGATGACCAATGAACGAATGCATTTCTTGTACGTGGACGTGCCTGTGGTTGCACAAGGAATTTAATTGTGTGTAGCACATAGTGTGTGTGTGTGTGTGTGTGTGCAGCCAAAGCCGGATTATGGTTTTCGCATGTGAAGGATAATGCACGAATATGTGGCTTTAAATTTTATGCGATATTGAGCGTTAAATTGCAATCGTGTTATATTTTTCACTATGCGCTCATTAATTGAAAACATCAAATTTAAAGCTACTTTAAGAGCATCAAAGTGAGAAATAGAAAAATTCGGTTTCTTGCTTATTGGCGTTGTGTTCTATAAATAATTTCAGAGTCGATTTGCTGACTCGCATTTTCCATGCACGTTTTCTGTCTAATTTGCATGCGAAACTCTTGAGTTACCAAGAGTTACCAGACACACAAAGCATAAGCTAAAGCAATTATTTTGCAAATGACACGGCCAAAGCCTTTCAAATTTGTTGACCTCTTCACAAAATATTCCTGCTCTCTCTTTCTGTCTCGACACTCTTCTATAAAATAAAAACGAAAAAGGTGCTGGTTTTATTTTTGCAGAAATTGTCAAACTGTTTGCAGAGGATATACGTCCATAAGCCGAAATAAAATAAAATAACAATTTTGCTAACAACTAACCAAATACATACAATGATGCAATGTGGTCTATTGTTCAACATTGCGAATACCACGCAAACAATTCTAAATCGCTTTAAGTTGTGACAACAATAATAAAAGTTCGCCACAGCTATCTACCCTTTGTTGTAACGTTGTGCCTACAGGGTATAGGAAAAACAAGCAACTTGCATAATTTCTTTACATTCATGCCACAAAAAGTCAGAAGAGGTGTGAGTGTGTGTGTGTGTGTGTGCTGGTTGCAACCGGGCAGAGTCCGGCAGTGTGTTGGCATTTTATTACAAAAGTTTACATGACTATGCAGCCCTTTCGGCCATTGTTGTCATTTTGCTTGTGCAAAGGAGTGTATCGCTGTTTTTGTCATTTTTATAAGCTTTAAAACGGGTTTTGAAAACATTTTTGCATAAAATGCCATACGGACAAAGTCATTGCATTTGCAATTTATAAGGTGCAGCGACACCCTTGGCAAGAAAACAGCAACCCAAAAGAGCATCGCCAACTTTTGCCACCCCTTAAAGTCCAACTCCTCTCTCACTCTCTTGGTTTCTATCGTTTTCTTTCTAGTCAGCGAAAGTTGTGCACAATTTGTGAACATTTTATTTTTAATGACATTTTTGTTGCCTACTTTTGAGGGCCAAGTCAAGAATTTGCCACTCATAAATATTGTGTGCCACGAAACCCAATGTGGCTACCAATTGTCAGCGCTAGTTTGGCCAACAACCAGTTGAAAGTGACAAGCGACACGAAACACAAGTCCAAAGTTACAGCAGACTTGGCGAGCGTCGAATTCGTAATGCTCTCTCTTCAACTTTGTACTTCTATTGAGTGCTAAGAATGTGCTGCAGCTAAACGACTCGGTGGGAGTGAGGGTATAAAGGAAAACCCCACGCACTACAAGCAAAGTGCATTAGTGGGAGGGAACTGTATTTATCCCGAACTATCGCAACTAAAATTGAATTAAAGCAAAAAGTTTTCAGATGCTTTCATTGGTTCCGCTTTTCTCTCTTTTCTTTTTGTTGCTTCTCATGTTTACCCTCCCCTCCCAGCCCCGCCCCTGGCACGCATGTATTCTCTTACACTTAGTGTGTGTTGCGGCTTCCGCTTGACCACGAGTAATGCATTACAACAACGTCCAACAAGCTCCAGAACATGACCAATGGCCAATGTAATTAAGCAACTTACAAGCAGCCGGCACACACACACACACACACACGCACACATTCATTATTAGTCATGCAGGGGGAAGCGATGGCATATAGTACCATATTTAATATGCGATTTCTGACACCACTTTTATGGCACATAAAATGTGGCGCTGTCCATTCGATGACCAAAAAGATAAAGGACGTTGCTCATTTATTTGGCTTACGCAAATGGACGGACGAATGTGCTTTTCTATATACATACATATATGCAAGTGACTGCGTGTGTGTGCGTGTGCTGTCCAAATAAATAGCAACTCATAAAGCTTGTCTACCAGCACACACACGCACACACTCACACGCACCCATGTCATATTTTAATGAAAAACTGTGTGTTCTTTTGGGCCAAAATTGGCTGCCAACATTGGAGCTGAACAGAATGCAGACAATTTCCGTGCGATCTTTAAGCGCAAATGGTTCGAGCTGCTTTTATGAATTACTTGCAAAAGTTATTACGGTTAAGCAACTGAAAGTCGTGTAATCAGATAAAACGTCTGCCTGTTGATTATGTATAAATCAAGTATAAACGGACGAAATTGCGACACTAGAGGCGTTGCGTTGGTAATGACATATTGCTGGCGGAGCGAGAGTAAATGTGATGAGATTGCTAGTTAAGTAGCCATGGCTGGGATCTTAAGGATCATCAATATGATTCAAATATTCCCATGCATTGATTAGGCAATAGAATGAGAATGTAATGAGATTACTGCTTAAGTATGAATAGAGATTTGCGTCATTTTTAGGGAATACATAGAAGAATAGAATATACATAGCAAAAAATTCACAACATACCATAATTGTTTAATATTGTCTAAGTAACCAAGCCTTTTCTTTAATTTCACATTCAAATTGATCGAGGAGATTAACTTTGACTTTGAAATTCTTGCACAGCCAGGACAATACTACAGAGTGCTTTTTCGTGAACGCTGAGAGCTTGGATTAGTAACATTTTTGTTTATATTTTGTATATAAATGAAAATTATATTAAAATAAATAGATCATAGCACGAACCAAGCTATAATTTAGAAATTTTATAAGTTCAAACCAGGGTAAAGAAGAATTATTTTTGAATAGAATATAACAAATTGCTCATTATATTTTTTCAATCATTTATTTAATAATATGAGTTATCAAATTGTTGAAACCAGTTCAAACCGGGGTAAAGAAGAATTATTTTTTAATAGAATATAACAAATTGCCTATTATATTTTTGCAATCATTTATTTAATAATACGAGTTATCAAATTCTATTGCTTCCGTTCGCAAATATCAGTGTTATTTGAACAGTGTATTGATGCACTACTTTTCGCACTCTGTAGGCACTTTTGAGTGTCAATTAATGCGCTTTAAAGCCAATTTAAGCGTACAAATGTATGCAGCATGGAGTAAACATAATTATAAGCCTCTCTGTTTGGAGCGAATATAAAACCAGTTAACATCAATTGCACTGCGGCTGTCGAATGGCGACTGTCGACTGTCGACTGTCGACTGTCGACTGTCGACTGTCGACTGTTGGTTGTCGATTGTCGGTTGGCCTGTCGGTTTTTGGTTGTTGCCTGTCGGCTGTTGGTCGCTTGCCCATTAAATAAGAATCGACATTTCATGTTACAATTTTTGGCATTTGCGGCTGCCCAGTAGAACATTAATGAGGCCTTTTGGCCCTGTTAATTTGCCGTTTGCCTGGCAGACACACGACCGCGATAACTCTGGTAGGCCTATCTATAATTACGGGCTCTCACGCACGCACACACACACACACACTAGCTCATATATCGACCGCTGCAAAGGAGCTTTTGTGCATAGCTGTGCATTTAATAATTGGTTCTGCGTGCGCTCGGCTCAAAGAGCCGTGCATCCAAAGCTGCCGCTAATCAAACGCATCTGTTGCGGTCTCGAGGTACAATATTTTGGGTGGGTGGAAAGCAAAAGCTGATTGCTTCCCAATGAGGTGATTGATGTCAGTTAGAAGCCAAAAGTCGAAACTAAATCTACACTCTGTTACGATGGCTTCCGGCCACAAGCCCGTCGCACAAAATGGCGGCGACGACTTCACTGACAGGAAATGTGCAAGCAAACGACGCCATTTTGTGCGACATTTGGTGAAGCTCACGTGCGAAGCATCGAGCGACATCGCTGCTTGGTTGGCAGCTATTTTGCGGTGATTTTTAGCTCGTTTATTTATCGAGAATGCGACGACAACACCGACTCAACAGCAGCTGATTTTAAAACTACAAAACAGCAAAAGCCTCGACGACAACAACGACAACGACGACGACGACGACGATGAGGTCGAGAACAAGTCGCAGGGTAATGCGCTCAGGTTTTGTTGGTTGCAAGTTCTGGCAACATGCGACATTTACGTGATGCTGCTAAATGTCAAATATTTTGTCATTGCTCCACAGCAACAACAACGACAACGACAATAACAGTAACAATAACAACGAGGCTTTTGGGCTGGCACAAGTCGATTGCAATCTCATTTCAGTGACAGTTTGACGAACGATTTTTCAACGTTTTCAGACAAAATAACTCCGGATATTGGGTATTGTTGTGTATCGCATGTCGAGTGAAATTGCACAAAATACGCGAATGCAATATTCGTGGTATGACAAATTCCATTGTAACAGAATATAAAAATATGTATACACATATAGACAATAATTGATCGAGTGAAGTCTCACATGGCATGCGTGAAACATTTGCAACTTTCTGCCCAAAGATGTGGGAGCCAGGATAGTGGGTGTGTGTATAGCTAATATGGCAAGGTATCGAATGCAAGCCAAACAAATTGTCGGCTGTAAATTTTGGAGCTGCAGAGGTGGGAATTGAATGCAGACAAGTGCCATTTGTTTGGCAGCTGGTTTCGGGCTGTTGAGATAAGAGCGACGGCGGCGACACAGCACGTGGAGTCAATTTCAGGTGTCGCTCGGACATAAATTACAATTTGAGTGGGCACTCAAAAGAGGCGCAAGGGAGTTGTAGACTCTAAAGGACATAGAGAGAAAAGGAAGAGGGGAAAAGGAAGTCATAAACAACAGCTGGCGCGTTATAAACTGCACTTGGCTTACATTTTATGAGCATAAAACTATTTAAATTGCAGGCGCGCATTGCGTTTGCTCATTTGCATAAAAATAGCGCTGTCAAGTGCGCCTCACACGCCACACGATGATTTACTTAATTTGTGTGTGCGAGAAGCGTGGAACTAGAACCGAAACTGGAACCGAAACTGGAACTGGAACTGGAACTGGTTATTCCTACTGGCAACACGCAATTAACAACTTTTTGATTAGTTGGTCAGCCGCGCGCAAAACTTTTGACATCGTTTTCAGACATGTTGCAAAAGTTATTTTTAGCACTAAGCGTCGAAATTTATTTAAGCCAAAAACTATGCAGCACTTTCTGCCACTGTCCTTTCACTCTGCAGCACATACATATATGCTATATGTATATATACTATTTGTGCCTCTCTCGGTTCGCCTCCCAAGTTACAGGTACACGTGTGTGTGTTTTGCACAGTTATTTGTGCAGCTTAAAAGTTTGTTATCAACAAATGCGTAAATCCACCCAACCGAAAAAAGCGCAAACTTTCCAATGTAACAAACACATACGTGTATTTTTGTGTGTGTGTTTATGGAGCTGTCTAACTTTTAGACACAATATTTATGATAGCCAAGAAATCGTTTAACAACCTGTAAAGTGCATCGCTGCATGTTGTTGTTGTTGTTGCACAGGTTGCAGCAATGCTTGATTCAATTTACTTGTACTGAAGTCGAATTGCCCCACATCATTTGTCAGCATAATAAATGCTTTCCTTTCAACCACTCGATATATTTTTTCATCCTGAGAACGTTTTTAAGTTAAGCTCGAACAATTTGCATGTTTACTTTCGATTCTTTTGTTTTTGGCTGCTTCTAAACTTCATTTGAATTATGTAATTTTTATATTTTTCTTATTGACTATCTTGCTTTTTAAGCCATACTAAAGTTTAATAAATGGCCACGCAAAGTTTGTCGTTGCAAGTCCGTCGGAGCACAACTAAGTGGCTAGACATTACCGCAGACAGTAAGTACTCGAGGAGTACTGCCATTTAACCGTTAAGTGTCGGCTTTAGTTGAAAGTTCTGCCTACTTAAAAGCAGCTCAGCTGTCCCCAAAAAAAAAAAAGATGTCATCAGAAAAATGTTCATTTATTATTTGCGGAGCGCAAAACTTTTCAGCCTCCGACGATCGCCTTGGGGGCATAAGTTGATGTTCAGTCGGTCGCTCGGTTGGTTTGCTTTAAGTATTCTGTTATAATGGAACCGTAGGTGTAAGTGTGTGTGTGTGTGTGTGTGTGTGGGCCCAAAAGTGCTTGGTACTTATTATCGATTAGCCATCAGGTGAAAATTGCGACGCTTTTGAAACGTTGAGTTTTCAATATGCTGCGCACATGCTAAGCTTTTCTTTTTGTTACAAAAGTTTGTCAATCGGAGACGGCAAAGGATAACAGCGTTGATGTGGCATTTAAGTAGCATACACACACACACACACACACACACATACCGTCACACACACCCACACAGCCATACCTAGAGCCACACACCCTTGAAACTGTTGCCGTTGGTGTGCCATAAAACTTTATCTAAATGGTTAAACCAAGCGCACGCTCATTCAATGAGAATGAACGTCAGAAGGGGAGAGTGCAAAGCAAAACCAAGAGAGAGAGAAAGAGAGAGAGAGAGAGAGAGAGTTGTTGACTGTGGGTTGACTGTGGGTTAGGAAATAGAGGAGTGTGATACAGACTTTCATTACTTTCATTATTTAGCGCTGCACACAAACACACGCAACGCAACGCAACACAGCGCAAACTAAGCGATTTAGTTTAATTGAAAGGCATTTTGATGAGATTTTAGTTGAACGCATTTGAGACGCTTAACAGCGGCTATAATGCCGTATAGGACAAAACTAAATCATCGCAGCATTTAATCCGATTATACTAATATCCAACTTTCTTATACGCCACTATATATTATATATTTTTCAGTGTGCAGCATTAACTGCTCAATACGCAGCAAGTGCAGCATTAAGTAATAATTGATCAGTTTTAAGTGCTTTGCGATAAAGGTGCCGGATAGTGTAATTAAGCAATTTAAACTGAAATATATATTTTATGCTTAACTGGGGCATACCAAAGTGTATTTGGCAAAACATTTAATTGCCATAGTTTTTATAAACTAAATTTGTTTGCGAAAATATGCTGTTGTTATAAAGTGTAAGTTTTTATTAACTTTGAAGCAAACAAATTGAAGTTTGCATTTATAAAAGTAGCTTTCAAATAAAACTAAATATGAGTAATTTATGAAATAAACATTTTTCGCTCAAAAAGCAAGCCATGTAATTAAAATGCAGTAATTAAATTATTTAACTTGCTCATTTAGATGCTGTTTTGAAGATAAAATAATAAATGTGAAATTAAACACAACGAAAAATGTTGATACTGCAACTAAAATTTATGAATGCTTCTTTATTCGTTAGTTATTGCGAAGCTTGTTCCCAGCAGAATGATCATATATAAACTTTTTAATATAAAAATTCCAAAATAATATAAATATCATATACAATGTTCGGCAAACTCTACAAAATTAATTCGTTTTCGAGGGCAGGTCAATTGTAAAGTTTACGCTGACGTTGGGGGAGTGCCCACATATACTATATAGTTTATGGGTGTGGCGTCTAAAGCAAGACACTTGAATTGCTTATTTCATTTTTAATATCCAAACCAGTGCGAAGCTGACAGGCTTGAGACTGGCATGGAGTTACATCCTACTATACATAAAGCAATTTTAAAGGGTAAGAGCTAGGACAAAAAGAAGAGAAACCGCTTTTAATTTGCATGGATGGACCCCGAAGAATTATGCAACACTTTTGCGCTTAATTAGGCAGCCGAAAGCGACGAAGAAGAAGAAGATGAAGATGAAGCGGGAGCTTGAGCTCGAAATGAAACTCAAGAATTCATCAGCATCAATTTGTCAAGTAACTAAGTATTTTTCGTCTTGCTGCCGCTATTTGTTCCTTTTTTTTTTTGCTTGTGTCGCTTGACTAGGAGTTGGGTTTCGACGGATTTCGATGGCAGGGGAAGAAGTTAAGGGAGAATGGAGAGAAGAGCGAAGGGGGGAGGGGCAGAGTATTGGGTTTGTTGCTGTCTATTTTGACACGTTTCTCCGCTCGTTTAAGCGCCCCACGGGCATCGCACGCGCTGTTTGTCTTGTTGAGACAGCGTCGGCGTTTTGTGCGTTTTAATTATCAACTCGCAAGTCTGGTCACAACAAAAAAAAAATGGAAATAAAATTACTTGACGTTAATGTTTTCTTTTGTAACCAAATTTTAATGAAGGCCGAGCCGACAGACAGTGGCATTTAGTTTGCCAAATTGTCTATTCAGCGAGATGTAAAGCGGGTTAGAATGCTCTATATATTTAGATTATAGATATTTGGGTTTATTACCTCTTTTTAGAGAGTATTCTGCTGATGGTTATAAACCTTTCGGTCTACTGCTGACTTTAATGTTTATTTTTATTATTGACAGGCTTCGCTTTTTAATGAATTGCGCTGTGTGAGCTACTCAAGCGCCTTCATTTTCGCAGCTGTTCGTTCGGCTGGCTGGCTGGCAAAAGTTTTGTGCCAAAAATGCCATTCGCATTTTGCCTTGACCAAGTTAAAGTTTAAAATAAATACGGGGAGCACAAACATAAACATTGCAAACTAAACAACTTTTTGGCAAGACATTTTTGGCAGTTGTAAAAGTTAACGCAGCACCGGCTGCTTTAATTAACAAAATGTTCGAAGAGTCATATTGTACATTGTACACTTTGTATACACTTACTATATTTTAACGTCTGGCCTGTGCCGTTTTTGTAATTACATTGCAACATTCAACATTGGGGGCTGCATCACTCACAGGAATTCGAATGCGAAATAAGTAAGTTGGTAAAAATAATCGAAGTTGGCAACGGAGAAAGGCAAACTGGCAACGGGCAAATAAAATTGTTAAGCAAAGCGACAGCGGCAAATGGAATTTTAATTCAATTTGAATGTGTCGTGAAACGGCGCGCTGTCTTCTCTCCGTCTCTCTCTCTCTGTCAGTCTATCTCTGTCGGTCTCTCTGTTTGTGGCGCTATTAACGAAGACATCCTGCGGGCGGCGAAAGTCGACTGTCTGTCGGTGTGTGTATTTTTTTGATGTCAGTTCACAGATTTCTTTGTTCTTACCCACCCGACGCCATTTCGTGTAATGTAATTTCATTAAGCCAGGCGACAGGACGAGTCCTGAATATATGTTTAATTGCGCCAAATTGCTGCATGCCAATGGAAATGTGTGAAATGCTGTACAAAATATCAATCGCACAATCGACAATTGTGAACAGTTCTGTGGCCGCCTGTTTGCATAACCAATTTGCCAACCACCTGCTGCGTGTTGCAACTGGCAAGCTGCCGCTGCAACTGCAACTGCAACTCCACTCGCTTGCTTGCTGCTCCCCCAGGCGCTGTTGTCTCCTCTGCTCTGCAATCCAAGCCGAGCCAAGCTGCCAAGGTGTGAACGTGCATGGGCTGTGGCACTTGTCGCTACCAGGCCCCAACGGGTGGCAGCAGCAGCAACTTCAACAGACGCCCCATGCCGCTAGCCAGTTTGTGGCAGAGTGGCAACTGTCAATTGTGTGGCAGTCAGTCGAGAACTTAAACTCATTAGCTGTCGCCATGGGGTTTAGCCTGGCAGCTTTTGCTCTCTCAGGTTCTCTCGAGTCGCCTCAACTCGACTCGACTCTGGTTGCTTTATGCATTTTTTAGTTATTGCGTATGCCAAGTAGCAGCTAGTGGCATGCCACAAATTTGGGTCAACTGCACAAGAATTTCTGCCCCGAGTGTTGTGCGTTGCACTGCAAAATTGCCTTGTTTCTTGCCGGGTTCAAAAAAGCAAAGCCAAATCGCTTTAGATGCAAGTGAAAGCGCAAAAATTTCACATATTCTGTGTGTGTTCATGTGCGTGCTTAGATTTCTCTCTCCCTCCCCTTCTCTTTGTGTTTTCCCCTCCTCAGCTTGTGCTGCAAATTTAATGTTGCATACATTCCAGGTGGCACAGCAAACACAGCACAGGCGACACATTAATTCTTATTTAGTCTTTAAACAATTGCCCCCAGTGTGTTTGAGTTTTGTGCAGTGTGATAAAAAAAATGTGTGTAGTATTTGTGGCTGGAGGAGCATAGTGCACAATACTCGTATAATATCCTTACAAGCTACAATTTTGTTGCTAGCCTAATTGTATTTTATTAGGCGACATATAACATGGTAAAATGGAACAAGGAATAAGTGTGCGAGCGACGAGTGTGATGGAGTTGAGAATACCCTGCGAACTACTTATCTTCCGGAATATAGAAGAATTTCATTATGTAATTTAATGCTCTACAAAATTACAATCAATTTGCAAATAATTCAAATTGTAATGTAATTTGAAAATATAAATAATTTAAGGTGCTCTCTTCATTTCATGTTTATCAAATGTTTTTCGCAATTTAGTTGCCCTTTATGCCAGATAATTTCCGTTTGCTTTAGTTGTATTTGGCATGCGAGACCGTAACTTTAATAGCGTGCCCAGCTTTGTAGGGCACAACTTGAGTAAGCAAAGGTTATGCATTTATTCTTTTTTAATGCCGCATGCAAACATTGCTTGCCACGTTGGGCTTAACTCTGCTTTTGCCGTGCGCGACGTAGGCACATTTAAATAAATGCTAAACATGTATGCGAGAGTCTGTGTGTGTGTGTGTATGCACTGCTAAGTCGGCACAAATTAATGAGAAATTATAGTCTCCCCTTGCATGCACGGGCTGGCTTGTAAATGCACTCGAGTTTGTGCAAATTAGTGCAGAATTCTAAAGACCAAACAAAGCCTCTTTTGTGGGGCGACATTTTGTTGGCATTTAATTGGTTAAGGCTTTCGCTTTGACAACTAATTGAAATTGCGATTGTGGAGAATCCATAGTGCTAGAGGTAATTCAGAACTTAAAGTCGAGAGTGTAATTATGGTAAGCGTATAAACTTGGCAAGACAATACGATAACCAGCTCTGCGTGCTATTTCAATAAACAAACATAAGCAGCATCGCAGACAAATACGAGCAAGCAGCTATGGGAAGATGCCTGCAAAGTCGACAGACGGTAGGAGAGTCAACAACCCGTACACACGGGAATCGAGCAAATCAAATGTAAACATGCAACACAGCCATGTGATGACAGCAATGGCAACAGCCAGAGAGAACAAAAACTTTTGCAGTTTGTCGGTTGCTAAATAGCAATATACCCTGTAGAATGCGCGCATCAATGGCAATTCTTTTGGAATTGAAATACCCCATTGTTGCGCTGTGGCAAGTATTGTGTTGCATGCAACTCGCAGCACTCAGTCTCCGTTAAGGGTCTGGCAAATAGCAAGAAGAAATGCTTATTTTATTTGCATATATTGCAACATTTGCCAGGACAGATACAAATGCGAGTGTGTGTGCTCCGAAAGACGCGCATTAGTGGCAGATGAATGCAGCAGGAAATGTAAGTCGTACTTGGGAAATATGCTCACATACTTTAGCATTTGTTTACCGCACATTCAGACTCCTCTTCCATGGCATTAGCCTGCATAAATACATATGCCTGAGTGTTTGTGTGTGTGTGTGTCTGATGATATTTCCATGTCAATTAGTTGAAATTCTCCGAATGCTTCTCGACTGACATCAAATGATAAGAGACATAAAAATTGTATTGACAGCTGCTCGGGCTACAAGACACCCAAAGAAACGGAAGCGAGAAAAGGTGTTCAGCCGTTTGAAGGGGAGGCAGGTGTTAATGTGGCTGACATTACATTGAGTGCAACTGCCAACGAAATGCAAACAACTTGCGGCAGCTGAGGCAACAACGACAACGCAGCAGCAGCCCTTGTTGTCATTGTCTTGTCTTCTCTTGTCTTGTCGTTGGCAAACATTAAACGCGATGTGTGTGGCTGAAACACATTTTCATCACCAGCACATTGTGGGCCGACACAATTCCGTAGCATACTTTTGAGCGCAACGCAGCACAGGTTCAACTTTATGGAGCGTGTCCAATTGGCTGGTCGTTGTGGCACAGTTTTAGCTCTCGGCTTTGGCTGCAATCAATTTTATTCATTGCAGTTGCATAACACGCTGCCATTTGCAATTATGCTTTGACTGACGGCGAGGGTGGCAACTACAATTCATATTCACCAGCCGCTGACACCGTTTGTTACCCGTTTGGCAAAATATTTGCCAGCACTTGCGACGATAGCTGAAAATTCATATGTAAATTTCACAACATGCGAGAGAAGAAGAAATTGTGTGTGTGTGCTTTAAGTGCTTTGGCTCTGGCGAGAGTGAAATGAAATTTGCTACCTGACTACAAGCTGCTGGCTGCGTGGGATGATCATCAGTCATGGCTCAGTGTCAGCGGCATCGTAGTAATCGATCAATATTCAATTACAATTACAATTACCATTACGTCGAGCTGCACAGTGGAGAAGGGAAAGGGGAGGGAGTGGAAAAACTCAATGCCCTTTTTCGCGACCCGCTTCAATCTGCCGCTTGTCAGGTGCACAACTCAATTGCAATTTGGCTCCATGGGGAGAACGTCGTCACATGGCGTATGCGCAATGTAACCAGTTGTACCCAGTTTATTTATGTTGCTGCTGCTGCTGCTGCTGCTGCCCCATTTACCATTGCACTTTCGCCTGCTTTCCCTGCTTTCCCTGCCGCTGACGCTTAAAGCACTTACCAAAAATGCCCCAAAAATAGAGTGGAAAATAAAGGAAAATCAAATTGAATTTACGCAATGTGACTTTGCCACAACGTTGCAAGTTTACGGCCCCGACCCTGTTCCTGTCCCTGTCCCTGTCCCTGTGCCTGTCATGTTTGTGTGCGGCTGGTTAAATCGTCAGCATGGCCCATCCTGTGGCAAAGCCATTTTTAATGAAATTTTCAGCTTTGCTGAACTGAGCTCAGACAGGCGAAAAACATTCTCGGAGGCTTACAGCAAACGACAGGCGAACTTTGCCATAATTACAAGTGAGAGTGGAACTTTGTGCTCACATTAAAGCTAGACAGACAACTCATACGAAGAGGTCAAGCTATGTCGATCAAGAACACTCCAAAATCTGCGTACATCACATCGCAAATGGTCGAGAAATGTTTTCAACTTGTTTAAATGTTGGAGAATATCTGTACGTTCTGCTGCAAAGTTATACAGATAGTTGATGTGGAGCACATTTGCATGCTTAATTGTATTGCCTGGATCTATGCATAGTCTTCGTGTGACTGGCTTGGTAGCATTGGGAACAAAGCCAATCATTGCCAGTTCTCATAACACGCTCGCAGTTACAGCACTTCAGTGGCTGCTAATAACAATTTTTCTAAGCTCTGCAGCAACACGCATAACTTCATTATGCTCGAGTTGCCACATGCAGCACAGCTTGCACTCCGAAGGGATGCTGAAGGATGCTGTAAAGTGCGCAGTTCTCGCGCTTTCCGCATCCGCGTTGCTCAATGATCCGTGTAAGCACAGAAAACTGCACGGGAAACCAGAGATAAACAGATATAGAAATGTGAAACGCTTTACGCTTTTCTGTCCAGCTGGCAGAGTGACTGCTGCTTGGTTACTGGTTGTTCTACTTCACTCCACTCAACGCTGGCTGCGGTTATGGCCATGGCCGAGAGACACGCTGCCAACGGCAGACACAGAAACACAGAGTCGAGCCAGAGGCCAGGCCAGAATGAAGCTGCAGTCGTGTATTGATTGTGATAAATGTCCTTCGGCACGCTTTGGTGGCTCAGACCAGAGACAGCACAGCAACCCGAAGAGCGAGAGAAATCATGTGGCTGAGATGGAAGCAGTTGCATGCATAAATTCAGTTCACTTTCTGGCAGCGAAATAATTCCTAGACACAACTCATTAAATATTAAGCACTTGCTCTGCAGCCACCCGGAAATTTATACTACGATTTAATTACATGTGCAATTTATTGGCATACAAAACACACTCGCACACTCGCACACACACGGAACGCCCCATCGTGCTAATGAACTCCACAGAGCAGAGACCAATTTTAATTAATGGAATCCAATAAAACCCCAAAATACACACAAATATACACACTTGACTGGGTTCGTGGTGCGAATTATAAGCAATAATTGTGCATATCGAATATAAAAATAGCAAATAACTTGAGAGCAGCGTATTCAACTGCAGAATACTCTGCAACTTTGTCTTGGGGGCCTAATCGCAACTTATCTGCATAATGTTATGCAAACACAAAGACACTTTGAAAATGAGCATTAAATTATTTACATGGCGATATTTCCAAGTTTCTTTCCTTCCTTTTTGGAACTTGGCTACAGGGTATGGAAATGAGCATCGCACACACACGACGACCCACGACAGAGGGAAAGCAGAGAAAGAGAATGTGTGCCACAAAGTTTTCGCATAATTAATGCAAAAATGTGCAAGCAATGAACGCAATGCTCATTTGCCTGCTCTGTTAATTTACCTGCTCAACATATTAATTAGTTTTTCACATTTAAGCTTGGCCAAGTTTGTGCTTGTCGTTTTCTTTTTATTTTCTGCCTAATGAACAAATTTCGCATTTGACAGTTGACTTTGGACTTTACGCAATCCTGATTCGTATCCAAACTTCAATTGGCATTCATATTCCCAGAGCCCGTCAACATGTCAAATAAAAATCAAATTTCAAATGAATAAATACCCAAAAGAAAATGCGAACGCAATGAAAATAAATTATAGAAAACTTTTGTAATATAAACTACGTGTATTGGAGTGATGATGATGATGATGATGATGACGATGTAATGACGATGATAAGAAGCAGGATGATGATGATGGCCACTCGAGCGTTTGCTTTTGATTTTGCAAGCAAATCACTTGCACAATTCCCGAATCACCCAAAACGGGACCAAACGAAATGAGTGACAGACAAAATGAAAAGCAAAGAAAAGAAAAGCGAGAATATATCTATGCTCCCGATATAACCATTCCACACTTTGGCAGCTTTTCGAATTTTTCCAATTTTTATTGTAGTTGCTTGTGCCTCAAGTCTGAGTCTCAGACTCTCGTTGTGAACAATTCACTTGTGTTTATTTGGGATTTCTGTTTGCCCCTAGTGTTGGCTCATTTCATGGCTTATGCAGCAGACACTTTTGCTAGTCGTTGTTGTTGGTTGGTGCCAAGAAATATATTTACCATAAATCAACATCAAAATGTTTGATGATGCGATAAATAGCAAAAGAAAGCAAATGGCGCCCAGGGCAACGCATTCGAATTCGGATTCATCAAATACTACTTATTCAACATAGTACATTAAGATGCGAGATAGTACAACTTCAGACTATAGACTGAAGTCTGTGCCCGTAACTTTTAATTAGTAAATGTGTCATAATTTGCATAAATTTATTACGTATGCTTTAAACTTTTAATTAAATTCCCAGCTCGTGTGCCGCGAGCTGACGGCTCTGCCTCTAAAGTTTACACGTCAACTCATAACATGATTAGTGCAAAAGACTTGACAGTTTGTCAGCGAGCTGTTAAAGAGAGAGAACTGCAAAATGAAAGCAAGTTTTAGTTTAAATTGAGAAGATCAAAAAAATACATGTAATTGATGCTTGCTACTAATTGTTAATTCCAGCAATTGTCAGCGTATAAACGACGTTTATTTTGAACTGAAAACTTTCGACAGTCGCTCGAAGCGCCGCACACACGCCTTCTGCACTAATTAAAATGTTTCTCTTGCCCCCAGACGAATGTGCTCCGAATGTGTGAGCATCCAGCATCAGTTGATGTCTCAACGCCCCCACACACACACACACACACACACATGTCAACTGAGCATTTCACACAGTTACCACGACTATGACATTGACAGGCTATTAATTAGGTAAACGCAAATTCATGACCTTTAGACAAATTGACACTCGCGATAATCAGAGGTGAATTGTGTTTGGTTAGCATTAGGATTGCCTAAATTGCGATCTGAATTACCTGAGCACGCACACATCTGTGTAGATATACATATACATATATGTGTATAACTGCGAGAATTTATACATATTGCATGGGAGTTGACAAATTTATTACCTTTTTAATATCTGCGATTCCATTTGTGTGTGTGTGTGTGTGCGCTGCCATTTCAATCAACTGGCAATATACATTTGCCAATGTCAATCAATCCACATGAATAATCGATTTGTACAATTCCGACTTTTATTTAACAAATATATTTTGCATTTTGCATTTGAATAAAACTCAACATCTAAGCGAGTTTTAGTCATAATCTGTCGACTTTATTTAAAAGCAATTTTAAACTTTAAATGTAACTATTGTTCGCTACTGAAAAATAGCTTAATTTAGTAGGATTTATATTGTGTTTGTGAAATGCGATTTCTTTTCATTTTCATGTAATTGATTCGATTTGCGACAGTTGCTGTTTACCACTTGCAATTTTGGTGTCGCACACTTTCTGAAGCATGTCGAGTGTGTGCGTAAGTCCTTGTAAGTGTCCGTGTGTGTGTGAGTGCGAGTGTGTGCGTGCGTATCTGTGAGTCTGTAAACAATAACAGCTTAAGCATAAAACTGCGCAGCAACGTCGAAAGTTGCAAGCAAAGTCACATGCATTTACAAGTGCAAAACTTTTGAGGTTAAGACGCTTCAAATGAAATTGCACACACACACACACACACACACACACACACACACACACATTTACACATACATGCACACGAATGGAGTTTACCGCTCGGTTGCGGGCAACATAAACTTTTTTGTAGCACACTTTTCAGCGCCGAAATATGTTTAAAGTTTTGGCCATTGTGTCTGCGATTCGTTTGGTATTGCAGCCGTCAAAAACTTTTAAATATGCAGCCTTAAACGTATGCCGTAAACAAACAAAAACAAGCAGACCCCAAAATATAATACTAACAATAATAAAAAATAACATAAAACAAAACGGCAACCAGCAACCATGGCAACCAAATACTATATGTGAGAGTTTCTTGATTGCCAGCGAGTGTGCATGTGTGAGAGTGTGTGTACACAACTGTATGTGTGTGTGTGTGTGTGTGTGTGTGTGTGCAATGATATGCTAATTGCCAACTCATTAAAACAGCTTCGTCTTCATGGACTGACAGCAAGCGCTGTTGCCACAGGACTCTCCTCATCCGTCTCCCGCCGCTTCTTGCATAGCTCTGAAATTGCCACCCCCTGAAATGCTGAAATGCTGAAAGTGGGCGTGTGTATGCACTGTATTTACATGCAAATAATGTTGTGTGCTTGTGTGTGTGTGCGCATTCTAATTTAATCAGTCTGCTAAATAATGAGGCAACACAACAACAATAACTACAAGCACAAGTACAAGCACAAAAACAGCAGCAACAATGACAAAGCCAACTCAGGCAGACACAAGAACACAAGAAAGACTTCTCACTCGAAATACCCTTTCAACAATTTCCAGAATGCTGAAGCTTTTTTAATAAAAGCAAAAAAGTGCAAAACTTGCTGAAATCTTCAAGATATTTTTCGAAATTTGTTGAATAATTTGTGCAAGCTGCTTTGTCCTTCAGCCCTTCAAGCTGAAACAGCCAAGACTGCAAATTGAATTGCAGGGCATTCGTACAGTCAGTTGACCTGATTCATCTGTCAGTCTTGGGCTGTTGGGTTCTTTTTGCAGCCGCTCGCTGACTGCATTTCATTCTTGCTTAATTAAATGCACTTTGTTGTGGCCAAATATTATTTTAGCAGAGCAAAAGTTGCTGCAGAATTGCAGTGACAGCAACTCCTTAAAAACTTGTTACCAAATAACAACACTGACTAATTTCACTCCTCTCTCTCTCTCTGTTTCTGTCTCGTTTCAGGTAAGCTGGCGCGCTGCTCTTGGCATAAAAGTTTGTTAACAACACAAGCGTAAATACCCAAAAGGCTTAACAGTTACATTATTTATACCTAAGCCTTATCAAAACACACACACACTTACATACTCTCTTAGCTCGGCATATATACAATATACATAAGTATGTAGCCCTATCCCTTCCCTGAAGTTGGCAAATCTTCTATAATCGTTTTATAAATTTATGCGAACGCCACAACAAAAAGTGCTGGGCACATGTTTTGTGGCTTCTGAAGTTGAGTAAACCTTACGAGCCTTAAAGTTATCTCTTCTACTCGGTTCTCTCTCTGTGTGTGTGTGTGTGTAGCCACTTTGTAATGTGTCATTATCACGGAAAAAGTAAGAGGACAACGCTCAACAGTAAGCAGTTATTTACGATTAAAAGTGAAAGCTCTTAACCTTAACAAATGTGGGTAGACATATTTTTCTCAGCATTTTCATGCCCTACTTGGCTATAAAGCCGCCACTTCGGTGGCATGCAACTTGGCAGCAAACGAGCATTTAAACATTAGATTAATCTCGACAATGAGATATGCGGGCCTCCCATTTTATGTTGATTGAATTTATAGACGTCGCAGCTATTTAAACCTGGGCAAAAGGCGACTTTGAACACACTTTGAATCTTTTGTTATTTACAACAATTCAATGAAGTGGAACATTTTTTAAAGCGCGACAACGGGACTAGAATTCAGTTTACTTATAGGCTAAAAATTGAATTATTACAAATTGAACTCATTCCCACATAAATGCATAAAAATATGGAACAAATAGAAAATATAAAATCCTATTTTTCACAATAGAAAAAAAATGTATAAACTGCGTTCATTTAGATTTGGAATTTAGTTTTATTTATTAACACATTTAAATTAAAATTAAATTTGATTTAGTTTAAAAAAGGTCTGCCACAGATGACCACGTTTGATAATCTTTTTTTTTTGTAAATAGTTTTCATTTATTTAGATTTGAAATTTATTACTTTTTAAGTCCTTACTTAAATTTAAATATGCATTTATTGTAAGAAGATAGTCTGAGAATTCGTGCATAGATGTTTTCGCTTAACAATTTTTTTGTAGTTTATATTTTTGTTTATTTAGATTATTAATAACAAGTTTATTTATATTTGCTGAGTTTTATTTTATTATTTAGATTAGTGTGAAAAGGCAATCCTAATTTTTCGAAGTAAAAATCTGATCAAAACAAAATTGTTCATGGTACAATTATTACCCAAAATGACTTTAGTAGCTAGCGTTTAACGACTCGTAATTGCAATCTCAGTTTCAACAAAAATGTCACTGGCATATCAGCAAAATATCGCCAGCCAAATTTTAAATGCTGTGCAATAAAACTTGTTATTGGCCCGTTGCCAAATTTTGGTGTTTTGCACGCTTGCATTAATTGCTGATCTGTCCACGTACGTGTTTGCTACGTCTACTGTTTGAGGCCACTATAAATTCATATTACGCGTCCCATGCACTGCATACTACACCTAATAAAGAGGGGCGGAGGTAGGCGGGGGGGCTGTGTGTGTGGGCGTGGCAATGCTGTGCATATAATGAACTCAAACCAGCGAACTGAACAGGCCCTTAACTTAATTAAAAATGACATTCTATGCGCGTGGCGTTTATTTCGCATTTGTAAAAGGCCAGGCCATAAGCAGACCAAAGGCAATAGCGGGCAGAGGGGCGTGGCAGAGTCGCCCGCCCACACCACACACGAGGCTTGGCAGCTAAATGCGAACGTGTGTGAGCCGAGCATCGAGTGTGGGTTCAGATGCTTCACATATTTTACCGTCAAAATATTTGCAATTCGCTGCAAGTTGTAAAATTTCGTTTGTTGTTTATGCGGCGCCACTTGGTTTTCCGCTTCAGTCGACGTCGTCGTCGTCGTCGTCTAGGACGCGTATTTTGGGCAAGTTCATTGCGTTAGCAATAAACGTTTTGTGTGTTTGCAGCATTGCGTATACGCCACGTTAGCAGCCGCATCAATTACCAGTCACAAATAGTATCAATTAAAAAAATAAACACACAACGAGAGAGACGCAAACGAGAAATTAATTACTGGTGTTATTTTACGGCATTTGTAAAAAGGGCAAAGAGCACGATTTATGCATATCAATTTAATTAAATAAGTTATTATAAATTTTAATTGGATTTTTGTTGCTGCTAAATATGCAGAGTTAATTCGTTGTCATACCCTGCAGAAATACTTGTGCAGGTAGTTTGAATGATGACACAAACCAATTAAAAGTCTATTTATTGCAAATTAGTTAATTGTAATTGCCATAAACTTATTCCATGGTAACAACAAGTTGTACATTGTAAATGTGCAGCAAATACTGCAACTAATTAAATGGCGAACCTTGCGAACGGTTCATGACATTAATTTGTACTAAGCGCCACATTTGGGCAATTGAATTGTTTTTCCGTTTCTGTTTATATTTGCATAAATCAGATGACACCAAAAAGCACGTATTGATAAACCAGAGGGAATGATTAAAGCCAATCCGATTGCACTGCGCATTTAAACAGGGTAATTGTGTTGTGCACTATAAATTGCCTGGAAAACCAAACTCTATTATCTGCCAAGCAACTCATTGTCTAGAACTGTTATGCTTGAGTCATTAAACCATTATCGGAGTACGTGGTAAGGGCAAATGCAACATTTATATTTGGGTAATTCTGGGGAGCTGGCAAACTGAAGTTGTCAACAGCCGGATATGAAGCACGTTTAGTTAGACTGGCAAACCAAATTTAATCTTTGGCCCTGACAGCAGCCAGACTGCGGCAATCACCTGCCAATTAGCATACCCTATAAATTAAATGCATTTCGTTTAAACTCCAAACTGACAAACCATTTAAAATAAATAATATTATTATTAATAGTTTCCAATGGCAACAGAATTTACAGAGTGTCTGTTAGTCCACTACAGCAGCTGCTTCAATTTAATAATGTAAAATAGTTACTCAAGCGAGGCATTTATCAGAAGCCTTCCTCTATTCCATGCGCCTGTCCTTGTGAGAGTTTCTGTGTATGTGTGTTTGTGTGTGTGTGTGTGTCCTGCAGACAGAAGCCAACAGGAGCTTAGAGTTGGTGTAAAGAGCTAGTTAACTATTTATGCAGCTCTGTCTGTGTTTGCCCAATTTCCATTTATTGCAAATTAGTTTTCATCCAATATTCGCTTGCAATTGTCATTTTGGGCCAGCAATTTATGCAGAATTTATGAAAATGCGCGTTGATTGAATTCGACCCCAAAACATTTTGCCAAATTCAATTGTAGCTCATTAATTTTGCTCTGTTTGATAACTGCATCGACCATTTGCAGGCATATAGACACGCTGATTTCGATTTCATGAACTGTGCTCACTATTCGTATCAGCAACAGCGAATCCTTGGCCACATCCTGGTTCCGGCTCTCTCTCTCTCTCTCTCTCACTGTTTTGGCTTTCGGCTACATTTCTATTTTTTGCTGTTTTATTTTACCCACTTTGCACATTGCACAGCAATTAAAATTGATTTATGCCGTCGAGACAGAAGCAGAACAGTTAAATGCACTCCGCCGGTGGTCATATATCTCGATGAGAGCCTTGCAGCCCAGTCACAGGAAGGACGAAGGGAGGAGGGACGTAGGAGGGCTCTACTTTCCCTTTTTTTTGCTTTGTTCCACAGTGGTCAAGTCTCAGCACTCGTTCCATACGTGAGAGTTGTGCATTTATCAAAGACTGTCCTGTCCCATCGTTGTCTGTCTTTTGTTTTGCTCTATTTCAAAGCTTTCTGTCAGCCGCGTCTCCAGCTGCTAATTAGATGAAAATAATTTATTTTTATTACTTTGCCTTAGGCAAATGTTTCTGAGACCACGAATTATTTGCCTGCCAGCCAATGTGTGTGTGTGTCCCATTGGAATTTACTTTTTAATTACAATTAAGTGAACTTAAAGTTGGCCACAGGCATTCGCAGCTTGCCAAAGCTCATTAAAGCTGCTTAACCTTAAGCTGTTGCCATTCTCAAGTACTACGCACCTGTCAGCTGTCACAACCTGCCACGCCCCCTCTCCGCCCTCGTCTGTTTACACTTCTCATAATATATAGCCGGAGACAAAGTTTAAAAATGCCACACACACACACACACACACACACACGCAATGGGGAAAATAAAAGAGAAGGAAAAAACGAACGGTATCCCGCGGAAAATCATTAAAAGTATTAAGTAGATGAAAAATGTAATTTATGGCCCAAATTAAACGAAACTAATAGGAAAAGCCGAGCGCCGAGCAGTCCAGAGTCCTGCCAGAGTTGTCCTGCCTGTCTCCTCGGTCCTTTTGACAGCCACCTTCCGTTGCCTTGTTTTATGAAGATGGACACTTGTAATTCATTCTGCGTTGTGCGACAGCCGCTGAATAAACGGAAATGAGATGGCAACGAGGCAACTTTTTATCCAATTGACTTTGCTGCCTGTTTGTTTGCTGCACAAAAGTACATTACTCTTCTTGCGCTAATTTGTTGCTATTACCTTAAGTTAGCACTGGCCTAGATGGCATAGATTTGTTTTCTAATTTGCATTTAATTTCTTCATTTACAAGTCCTGTTAATTTACTTTTGCACTTCTGTTATACTCTTGCTGGCGACATCTGGTGTACGGCGTTGATACTTAACAGCGACAACTGTTATATGACGCTGTTACTTTACAGCTGCCACTTCTGCTAATAACAGCTGCAAAAGCGCCATCTGCAACTCGGATGTGTAACTACGCTGAAGCTCACTTGGGTTGAGGACTTGGCGAAAGCTAACAACAGCGAAAGTAGTGCAGACAAAAGCTGCATCGAATGACACAAGTTGCCTAGTTTGAATCCTGACTGTAAGCGCAAGCAAAAGCTTTCAATGCTCGGCATGCGCAGAGAGCGGCCAGTTCTGCAGCATCCGAACGATAACAAAAACAACACAGCATTCCAAACCGACCCAGTTTGCACGCCTGCTCGCCTTCACTGAACCAAAAGCATTTTTGGCACCCCAGCCGAGCATATCTCTGCTCCTCTGCATGCGTGTGTGTGTGTGTGTGTGTGTGTGTGTGTGTGTGTTTTTATCACAACATTTGGCGCTCTCTTTCTGCTTGGCTTGTGGCAGCCACTTGGGCACTTGGCAGGCGGCTAAAAGATAGCGGCGTCGTCAGTTGGAAACATTCTGGTGAAGTGTTCGGTTGTCAGGGGTAGCGCTTGGGCGCGTCTTTTCCAGTTACATTCGCAGTTACAATTACAGTTACAGTTACAGTTACATTTACAGTTTTGCAGTGATAGTGACAGTGACAGTCGTTACGCTCTTGACTTCGACAGTTAAGTGGGGTTGAGTGAGCGTCTGTCTGTGTGTGTGTGTGCGTGTACAGTTATTGTTGTGATGAACCCTCAGACCTGCAGACATTAAATTCGCATAAAGGCGCAAAAACAAACGTTAAGCGTTGCCTGCTTTTAGGCGCGCACTTAAAACGCTTCAACGCTGCGTATACTGAACACGTAAGTAACAAAACGAAGGGAGAAAATGGCGAATTGCATGCAAAACGGTCACCTGGCAACTCTGTAGGTCAGTGTTACACAGCAACTACATACATTTGCATGTGCGTCTGTGTCTGTGTGTGTGTGTCTGTCTGTGTGTGTGCTTCATATTTGTGGCATACTTTTGAGCGTCGTCATTTGTGCCTTCTGCATTGTGCCATCGCTGCGTCCGTCTCTTAAATCCTCCCTTTGGCCTGCCAAATGTCAATTCAGCTTTTATTGTGGCAGCTCTAACCTCCAGTTTCCCGCAAAATCTGTCTGTATGTGTGTGTGTGTTTGTGTGTGTGTGCGTGTGCGAGCAATTTCCGTCTTTGGCTCCACGTCAAGTCTTGGCAGTCAAACACTCGGGCCAACACTCGCAATCAGTGAGATCCAGCGAGACTAGTGCATATATGTAGTCGGTACCTTTTAGACCTATTTACATATGAGCCAACTTCTGCCAGTTACCGAATTATCAACTAATTGCATTGTTTGACTTGTATTTTAAATATTTGCCGCTCATTAGTAACCCAGTTGAGTTGAGTTGAGTGCAGAGAGCATAACAAGTTGTTAGCCGTGTTATTGTCGAGCATGTTTATTTGCCCCTCGAGATGTGCAATAATTCCGCTGTTCAATTAGTTTTATGCACAAATTCAAGCGGAAAATGGCCATTCAAGTTTTTTCCTTTCGATATATTTTTTTTTTTTCTTCGCTGTGCTCCTGTTGTTTTTATGGCTACTATAAACATAAAAGTTTTCCCCAACGCAACGCAACGCACACACGCACATCAATAAAGCACAGCCCCAGATTTGGCACACAGCCTCCGACAACACACACACACACACACACACACGTATGAGTGTGTGCCTAGCATAATAAGTTTTGATTTGCTTTTATTTGTCGAAGCCCAAAGGCCAAAACAGTTGCCCCAGCACACAACACACACACACATCATGCCACATGCCACATGCCACACAAAACTGCTTGACACCTTAATGGCCAAGACGCACGCATGGCTAGGCAGATGTAGAGAGCAAGGGTGGCGAGACAATTGGACAGACGGACGGCTAATGAAAATGTATAACGAGTTTGTGAAGTGTCGACGTATTTATATATTATTTATGTATATTTTTTGGCATACGGCAAACGCTTGACTGAATTTGCGCCCAACAAGACAGACATTTAACCTGAGAAAGTCTTACATCTTGTCGGCAGCTGACAGCAGACTGATTGTTGAACACACTGCGTATACTTGTTCCACAAATTGCATTGGCCGTCGAGGAGTCGATTGCATTGCCTACTTTGCGGCGCTGCTCTGTCACTCTCATTGAATGCAAACTTATCTGTTGGCAGAACTGTCTCTACTGCTCTGTTCTGGTCGGTTCTGTTTGAGCTCACTTGACGGTGCTTTTAGCATTCAGTTCTACAACTGACAGCTGACACGATTCCCGTTGATAGACTTGCGAATGGAACTGACAGTCTAAAAGGAGCATCGCTCTCGCATGGCATTAAATTTAATGTCAGATGTTTCGCTTTTTCAATAAAGTTAGTACTAGTTAGCTGTGTGGATTCCACACTAAATAAATAAATAATAAAAAACGAATAAGACTTTTCAGTTATTTAAATATCATTTGCTGTCAGCATTAAATATAAATTGCTGTCAATTGGAAATATTAAAATGAATTCATATTTATTTAAAATGCAAATATTCTGTAATGAATTCATTAAATGCATTTGCAATTTTTCCATTCAAAATACGCAGAATTAAGCTTGCCGTTGATTATCTTGTACGTGCATCTGTAACGCTATCATAACGATCCGGCAACGCTGGTTAATAATAGACTTGCATTGTTAAGTTGGCCGCACTTTAGCATATTATGAATATCATATGAATTCACAAAAAAAAAAATGCATACTGTATTCAATTTGTGGAATTGCTGAAAACAAAAAATTATATTTTGCGAGCATCTGCGTTAATAAAAAAGTTGAAAAAAAGAAATGGCTTCAAATATTTGTCAATGGCAAATAAAATGTAAAAATATTATCGCAGCTCTTGGCTAGCAAATTAATATTATTTGTTGGTTTGGCAGCTTCCATTCGAAGAATTATTGTATTATATATATATATAGATTCACGCCCGGCCACGCCCAAACGTATATAAACTGTGAAACTGTCAATATTTATATTGATTTATCGCCAGGGACTGGGCGGGGGGAGGCGTGCCCCGTTTTTATCAGCTGCGGGAAAGAAGGAAAAAGTAAAAAGACAAACTGTTTTGATTTTTACCATTTGTCGCAAAGTGCCACACGAAATTGGTGTCTCTTTTTTTTTGTCGTTGTTGTAGTTGTTGCACTGTGCCACCCAATGGTGAAGCTGTTTCTCCCACTCCGTATCTACGTTCTCCATATCCCATTGTGCAAAATTGCTGGCAGTTAAACTGCATATAGCAAAATATACATACATATGTATATAAAAGAAACATGCAAAATATGTTTGGAAATACTTTCAAAAATAAATTCCTCCCGTTGAGTGCATCTAAAGAATGTGTCGTGGCAGTGCATAAACGTTTCGTAATTCGCACAACTTTTGACGTTGTGGACAAATCTCTATAAAAGCGAGGGGGTGAAAATGCATTTAATAGTCGGCAAATAGCGTGGATAAATTTCACTTATGTTCAAATTGTCTTCCCTAACTCGTTCCGTACAAATGGAATTTTATAATTTATTTCTAGACAGACTAGAATTTCTCGTTGCTCTCGCAATGCATTTGCAGTTCTCGCACTTCTCACGTAACTCATTTTGTTTGGCACAGTCAAGTTCTCGCATTTCAGCGCCAGTATCGTGTGTCTAATGGAGTGCTTCATATAATACAACTTAAGTACAGTCGAAGGCATTAATCAACATAACCAGCAAGATCAGACACAGACCATATGTGCATTATGCCAGCATAATATCATTATGAATGCAGATTGCAGTTCGTTATGCCTGCCAAAGACACGGCAAATGCGTTTTGTGAGGCGTTCAACTTTAGCCACACAGACATATCAACTTTATAAACGCCGCCAAGCAACAAGATGCCCCCATCATATTAATGCAAAAGATGCTTCGTCGTCTGTCCCGAGTTGTCCTGAGTTGTCCTGGGTTGTCACGGACCTGCCACAAATGCAAAACATGCCAACTCAAACTCAACTCAACTAACCGCAAAGCTGAAGCTGTAAGTTGAAGCTGCAGCAGAAGATAAAGTGTTTATCTGGGGTTTCCTCTCTTCGTCCTTATTCCTTTTTTTGTATCTACAACGAGTGCGCGGTTATTCACACCTATGTGCAGCAGCCAGAATGAATGACAATGCCAGAGCGGAGGCAGGAAGCCGGAGAGTGCGAGAGTGCTCAAAGTGCTTGTCTCCTGGTCGAGGTTATCCTGTTGGTTTCAGCTGCACAACTTTGACTTTAGCTAATCTTCAATGCAGCGTGTTGAATGCTTAAGCTGCCAGAATGGGATTATAAAAATTGGTTTATGTTGGGTAAACTCGCTTTTTGGCTCGTAAACTGCGCTCCAGCCGTGACCCTAATGAGGTTGCACGGGCCCAGAGCTCTGCCTTCTGTGTGGGATATTAATTATGCATCCAGCAGCTGTTAATGGTTTTTTATACCCTATAAAAAATAGGGTAAAAATGCTGTCATAAAACTGCACAAATGTGCGGGTAACAAAATGAGGCATCTGCGATACTAAAAATAAAAAAGGAAAAACGAATCAAGATTAACATCAAAAGCCAAGTCAATCAGGACCCCAACAGCTTTGATCCCTTTTAAAATGGTTTAGCCAAGCTTGAATATAGATTATCTTCAGGTGTGCAGATAATTTAATATTTTACTTCATCTAGGGTATCTTGTAGTCGATTATTTTGTTGTACCCATCGACTTTCCCCTTTTCTTGCTTGCGTTGTTGTTTTATTTCACGATGCATGCAATTTGAATCGTCCATTGATTTTTCCAGTTGCATAATTAAATATGCATTTGTTTTACAATGTCTGCTGTTATTGTTGCATTTGCATTGTTCTTAATTAATTGTTTTATGCGGTCGCATGCAAATTGTTTGCGGTCATGCGAAAAAAAAGGCTAAAATGCTGGCAAATATCGACAAAGGTTCAAGTCGAATAATTTCAAGAAAATTCTTGAAAAATTCATCAAATAATTCCGCATTTCCATTTGCCTTCTTTAATTAAAGTAATGAAAATATTTGCATATTGCGAAGACGTACAAAAAATGAACAGCACATAAAGTTTGCATTTGGTGCAAATTAAAAAAGTTTTCGCCGTGGTTGATAAGCAATTTTTTCTTATTTTTCACTCTCATCTTATTTACAGAAATCTGTGAAACCATCGGCAGCAGTGCCCTCAGCGACATTCTCAACATCAGCGCACCGAGATGAAATTTATATCGATGATGACAGCACTGATGGATCCGGCGGACGTGGCGGGGTAAGTTCCTAAATTCCCAAATTCAAATTCGAATTCAAACTCAAATTAATTAAATTGAGAAAGTCATGCATCTCAACGCTTGACCAGCAAATTGCCTGTTTGCCAAATGAATTGATTTGGCTGATTCAGCTGCAAAACTTTGCACAGCAAATAGCGATAAGCTAATGATAGTGAAGACATTGCTCGGTTGTTAGTTCATTGTGAGTTGGCCATGTTTTTTGTGTTTCCTGTTTTTATGGCATTTGCATATTTCATAGAGTTGTGTGCATATTAAAATCCCATTTTGTAAACAGCTATGAAAAACTTATTGTTATGTAAGTATGCGGTCAGTTTTTTAACATGCTCACAACTCACAACTGACGACTTCAAGCCACCTTTTTATGGGCAAAAAGCTTTTTATGCTTGCCAGAAAATGTACAGCAAAAAGTGCACTTGGAAATGAACGACAGTCGAGATGCTCTTCCTTGTATTGGCAACACAAAATAGATTACGTTAGGTTGGCAAGTGGCAAATGCGAAGCGGGCTCATAACTTATCATTAGACAGTCGGCAATGTCAAGGATGTATCCACGTGGATAACACACAAATCCTTGTGCGACTCGTAAAATATGCAGACTCTGAAGACATTGGCACATAACAAAGTTTACAAAGAACTCGTGATGCCCCTGCCAAAATGTTAGTAAAGAACAGAAAAAGAATCTTTACGTTTTGGCCTGAAATGGCAGCTTATATAATCAAAAGTTGGCGTTGAAAACTCATTTGCTTATGCGCATGAAATGTTAATGCTACAAAAAGAACAGAACACACACACACACACCTTTTGTTGTTATTACTGGAGTACAGGCTGCCACTTGCCACTTGTACTGTTCGTTGTGTGAGTTGTGGTGTGTGTAACTGTGTGTGTGTGTGTGTGTTTGGCATGTGAGCGACATTTGTTTGAAAGTTTTTTGACAGCGGCTGCTCGACACACACTCTCTCTCACACACACACCGCGGCTGCATCAATTGTTGGCGCAGACTTTTTGATTTGTTTCCAACACACACACACACACACTAAGCACTCATCTACACACAACCACGCGCGCACACTTCAAAAAAAAAAAAAAAAAAAAGAGTGAAAAAAACTAATTAAAATGCGTTGCGCTGACATTGTCATTCGCCCCTAATTCGCCCCTATTCCCTCTCATTTGGATTCAGTAGCGCACGGGGAGAAAAAAGTTTAATTAAATTCTTTTTCGGTTTCCGATTTCCTTTCTATTGCCTACGCGAATTTAATTAAACATTTTGCCAATGTCGCCGCTGCTCCTCACCGACTGGCTGCCGTCGCTGTTTTTGCCATTTTTATTTACTCGCTCAACTCTTAACTCAAAGAAACTCAAATAAAAATTGCTACAAAAAGAGCACACGCAAAAACCAAACACACACACACACACACACACAAAATAGTAAAGCGAAAAGCGAAAAATAAAATACAGAATGGCGCGTAATTCAATCTGTCAGCGATGCGGGGCACGTTGCATGCTTTTGTGCACCGCTTCTGTTACTAAATCAACACGAATGTCCTCCGCCTCAGTCCTTGCATGAATTTGCATAAGCTGAAGCTGAAGCTGAAGTTGAAGCCGACGCCAAAGCCCGAAAAGCAGCTGAAGTGTGTGGCATATTTAGCTATTTGTTCCGTGCTGAGATTGGGCCAAAGGAGTTAAACACCCAAAAGCAGGCAAAACAGTTGCCAACTTTGTTGTTGTTGCTTAGCTGGCCAGCTTTCTGTCTCTCTTTGTCGCTGCTCTTTTCCTGCTGTTCAGTTCCCTTTCACAGTTTCGCACTGTGGCATTTTCTAATTTCCCCTCTAGGCCAGCCCCGACATTTTCTTTCTGCGCCATTTCCGCTGCGACGCTGCATGTCCTGGCTGAGTTGGCATGTCCTGCTTCGTATGAGTTGGCATTTTTATGCAACTGACAAACGTCGCCGCTACTCATGTCTCTCCCACACTTCTATCTCTGCCAACTTATGCTCAGGCAAATGCAATTTATTATACGCTCTGTTGCTCTTTGAGCCCGGCCAAGAGGCAAACAGCCACAACACCAACTACAACAGTCAAACGTCAACAACTGCAGCAAGGTGCTCGCTTGATGCTGATTAAACTCGTACCAAGCAACTGCAGACAACCAACTGCTTTTACTGCTCGCTTAAAATATGCCTGGCAATATTAAATATTGTGCCACGAAGCGACTCGAATGTTGAGATATTCTGCTGAGATTAATTTCACTCCGCAAGAGACTAGCTGAAAATGTGTTTTGATTAATTCTGAATGTGACAGGAATAATGCTAAAGATAGAACTATGCAAAAGCAGTAAGTTTGATACAAGCGCAAGTTTCACAACAGTTAAACAGCTTTAAAAAGTCTTGTCTATATTAATTATTAAATTGCAGTTAAAAATATTGAAGCAGTTTTTGCACTGAAACAAACTGAACAAGTAAATATGCATTTATGTATTTATTTACAAACTATAAAAATATTTATTACATAAAATGTAATTTTTATTTTTTTTATAGTTACTACGCGACTCTAAATTTTTAGTAAACTGTCAATTGATGTTGCTCCACTTTAAATAGTAGAAAATGTGTTTAATGAACTCTAAGTTTGGGCAACTTTCAGAGCTCTGTCAAAACAATTAACGAATTCGTCTCAATTTTGTAGATTAATGGTGTGTGGTCATAAGTTATGGTGCATCGCCTTATAGCACTACTGTTGTCAATCGAAGCTGCTGCTACTTTGGTACTTTTGGGCCTCCTCGGCTAATGTCATTGCAAAGTTTCGCAGTGTTATTAATGATTTACAAGGAAATGCTTTCGCCGAGTCCTTTGGCTTTTGGTGTCGCGTGGGCGGCGTCTGTTTATAAATTATGATGAATTTTTGGTGCGCCTAATGTGTCATTCTAGGCGTAGTTGTTGCCGAGATTAATCAACGAGCGAGGCGGAGGCTGCGATGGCAGCGAAGTCTGAGTTAATCAACGCATATGTCGCATGATTTATGGTTGTCCTAGTTGCAGATGTTGCGCTGCCACATTTAACACATGTTTCACTTGTGGCACGAGTTTAATGCCAGCCGCTTTGCTGGCCACTTTTTGAGGCGTGTCAACAAGATAATGAGATTTGCCGGCGGCTAAGCAAATATGCAAATATCTGCATAGTTGCATTGCTGCTGCGTTGTTGCATGCAACAACAAAGTCAACCTGCAACATAATCAGGGCAGCCAGTTGCAGCAGCTGCAGACTTGGACTCTCTGCCTCTGGCTGCAAAGCCAGGCGGCCATTGTCCATGCCGTGTTGCCGCTGTTGCTCTTGCTGTTGTCGTAATAAGCCGCATTGCAATTCCAGCCACAGCAACGACGCACACAAAAGCCTCCGTTGCTGCTGCTGCTGCTGCATGTGGCATGCACCATGCACAACTCTCGTCTGTCGCTGCCTTGTTGATTAATAACGTGCGCATAGCACATGCCACATGGCACACGTGCTACGGCAAAGGCAGTCGCTGTTTGCATAACACACAATTATACTCAAATACACACACACAGAGAAAACAGAGAGTCATGCAACATTGTGGAAGCTGCTCGGTTAGTATTTGTGTCACACATTCGGCACATTTGGTAAATGCGCATTGACAATAAATTAACATCGATTGACGTGGCCAGCACTGGAGCAGCATTAGCCAGGCACACAACTAAAGCTCGGCGCATACACTGCGAGAAACTGACAAGTGTATGCCGAATAAATAGCAGTGTAGACACAGACAATATTGATGGGAAGCTAAAGAAATTGCATGAATCCAACTAAAGCATTCCTTTATTTGGAGTGAGTGAAAAGCTGCCTTGTTCCTTTCAGTGTTACACAACACTGGCACTCACACACACAACCTTACACACACACACACTGTGACACTCTCGAGTTAGTTTGTGTGCTGACCCAACGTGTTTATGTAAACAGCGGGCATCTGTTTTGTATTGACGGTGTGAATGTGCTCAGCTTTGCTGTTCCGTGCTGTGCTCAGCTTTGCTGTGTTGTGGTGAATCCTGTGAGTCCTGCGAGTCGTGAATCCTGTCGGGCTGTCAGACTGCTGGTTGCTGCTTTTAAGTACGTGCATATAATTTTCAACGCTGTCGCTGGCTCTTCTACTCAGCCTGTCAATATCACTTGCTTACATGGGAATTTATTGGTGACAGCGCACATAATACATAATGCATGCCACACACACGGCATGACAGTGTGTGTGAGTGTGTGAGGGTGTGTGTGAATGTGCGTTTTAGAAGCTCTACATTCGATAGACATTGAAATTTATTGTGATTGTAATGTTAAGCAAAGCAGCTCGGCAAAAACGAAATGAGTTTATGGCAGGCAACAGAAACATATGTTGCCATGGCAGTTTGTCTGCTGATGGCACTGAACTACCCTATTAAAAAACACATTAGTACCCTGTTCGACAGGGTAGCTGCCAGTCGAGCAGACTCAGCGATTCACTTCCTTTTTTTTTGGCGCAGCGAGTTATATGTTGATCTAGACTTGACACAATGCTGCTTGCTGCCGTCTTCAATTCATTACTCAAAGTCTCGCTCTCTCTCTGTCTCACTCTCTTTTTCTGTTGCTATATTCCTATGTGTATCGGTGTGTGTGTGGCTGTGTATCTGTGTGTGCGTGACCACGTCCCTGTGGCTGTAAACAAATGGCTTGCTGCATTATATCACAATCCTAATTCTAATTCCTGTACACATACTGGAGGGACTAATCCAAATGAGGCTGCATAGCGAGATAACATTAGCAAACTGGATTTTTGTGCTCTCTGTGCCCCGTGTCCCGTGTCCTGTGTCCCGTGTCCTGTATCCTGGCAGCTGGCAGCTGGCAGCAGCAGTCCTGTCGCGTGGCTTATTGCGCATACGCCCCGTTACAAAGATGTTGCGACAAGCATGTAGATTGAATTAAAGACACAACAACAGCAACAACTACCACAACAATGTCGACAACAAAGGCCATATCATTTTTGAAGTCAAGCGAAAAGTCATTGTCAAAGTTGTTGGTGTCGCCGCCATTTTGTTTCTGAGTCACAGTATCGTTGTCGTTGTCGTTGTCGTTCTCGTTGTCGTTGTCGCCGATGTCGCCGCTGTCGTTGTGTGTTATTTCAGTTGACTGTTTTGCCGTCGCTGTTTTTTATGCGCATTGTTTTGGCCTGGTTACTCGGTCTTGGTCTTGGGAGTCCCTTAAGGAGGCTCTCTGCTGCATAATTTATGGCAATAAATTCGCTTAACTTTACGACAATTTGTTGCTACAAAGTGTGCCGTAAAATTTCCCCACTCGTCTTCCAAATTTAAAGAGTGACTCCTCGTTCCCAGTTTCAGTTTCAGCGACGCTCATTCCCAGACCGACACGTAGACAGCCACCATAAGCAGCCATAATTTGATTTTCGGTTCCCCCGCAAAAATTGATTTGCAGTCGTCGTGAGAGACGCGTTACTTTGATGTGGCTGTTAAATTTTCCGATTAACGTCAAATTTGATAAGAGAAGCGACTCGATATTGGGGCTCTGTGTGCTTGGCAAGACCAAGACCAAGACTCATTGGCTGCGTAATTAAAAACAAACGTGGCAATGTTTACGCTACGTTTGTTGAATGGCTGCATTGAGGCGGCTGGCACTTCAATTAGTGCTACGTTTTGTGCCACACTGCACTGCACAGCCACTTGAAAGCCCCAAAACTCAAATTGCAGATGCACTTCAAAGGGCCGACAACGTTTTGAATTGCAAATGCTAAAGGCAGCTAGGCAAACAGACAGTCAGGCAGTCAGGCAGTTAGTCAGTGAGGCAAACAGGTAATTCCTGTGGGAAGGGATTCGGCGTTACACCTGGGACTTCAATTATGCCAGCGTGGCAAGGACGAACTGTCAGCTACTTCGACTTCGACTACGACTTCGACTACGTCTTCAACTTCAACTTCGACTTGCCTGCACTTGAGTGCAGTTCAGTTGACTTGAGCTGCTGCTGCCAACTTGACTGTGGTCGAGGCTGCCGCTGCGGCTCTGGCAACAATTTAAAAGTTCAAATGCGGGCACTTTTGTTGCAGCCTTTTTGCCACACCCTGTAGATGATGCTGGCAATTGTGGGCAGGTCCTCTGAAAATATTGCAAATTATCTAAGCATATTATTACGCATTTTAGGGGGAGTATGTGAAGTGAATATCACTTTTAATGAAGATTATAATTTGTTACGAAAATAAATATATATCAGAATTTCTTATTTTTGTTTTACACTACAAAAATTAAAGTTTCGATTAAAAAATCTATTTATTTACTACTATTTTACTGAAGAGTTATTATTATGCATTTCAGGGGAGTATGTCTAAATGCATGTTTAGTGAAGTGAATATCTCTTTTAATGAAGATTATAATTTGTTACGAAAATAAATACAAATATATAGCAGAATTTCTTATTTTTGTTTTACACTACAAAAATTACAGAAAAATTCAAGTTTCGATTAAGAAATCTATTTATTTACTACCATTTTACTAAAGAGTTATTATGCATTTCAGGGGAGTATGTCTAAATTCATGTTTAGTGAAGTAATCTTCTAATGAAGATTATAATTTGTTACGAAAATATATACAAATATATTCAGAATTTCTTATATTTGTTTTACACTACAAAAATTACAGAAAAATTCAAGTTTCGATTAAGAAATCTATTTATTTACTACCATTTTACTAAAGAGTTATTATGCATTTCAGGGGAGTATGTCTAAATTCATGTTTAGTGAAGTAATCTTCTAATGAAGATTATAATTTGTTACGAAAATATATACAAATATATTCAGAATTTCTTATATTTGTTTTACACTACAAAAATTACAGAAAAATTCAAGTTTCGATTAAGAAATCTATTTATTTACTACCATTTTACTAAAGAGTTATTATGCATTTCAGGGGAGTATGTCTAAATTCATGTTTAGTGAAGTAATCTTCTAATGAAGATTATAATTTGTTACGAAAATATATACAAATATATTAAGAATTTCTTATATTTGTTTTACACTACAAAAATTAAACACAAATTCAAGTTTCGATTAAGAAATTTATTTATTTACTACTATTTCACTGAAGAGTGCAAATCATACATGTTTGCTAGACAAATAAATAAGAATATTATAGTTAGAAACTACTTGACATGTTTTATACAGAACAAATACAAATATCTTTGGGACTTTCTGTTACGAATAACTTGACATTTATTTATTTACTCGTCGATACGTAGATTGTAATTGATTTGGCCAATAAATATTTGCAGTTGCTCGCAATAAATGTGTCTAGGATATGTGTTCGTCTTGCATCTTGGCTGGCAGCGTATTGCCTTCTTAGACATTTCTCATGCATTCAGCTTAGACAGACGCTCGTTAGTCAACGCTTCGGCTGTTGATGCCACTCGTGAGCCAGCGCTGCTCTGCATCCAGTTCCAGTTCCAGTTGCAGCTCAGCTGCCACGCTGCTGTTGCCAGTTGCCAGTGGGACACACTTGGATTCCCTTGACGACTATTGCTCTGGCGCTGGCTCACTGAAATACTTATTTCTTTCCTTTTTAACTGGCATTTGTCGTTTGTCAGCATCAGCATCAGCATCATCTTGTAACCGCACACTTGAGAGCGTTGCATGCTTTTAGGCGCAACGTGACGCAGTTTGTTGAACCTGCCGCTTCTTAAAGGCAAATGTTGTTGCCGTTGCTTCAGCTGGGTCAAGCAACTTGTCTTAATGCCATGAATTATTCAGCACAGTTCGCTCAGCTGCAGCATGCCACAAAATGTTGCTATGGCTTGAAAGTTAATTACATTTGTTTCATACGTGCACCGAGCGTTGATTGCATGGGGCATAACATTTCGAGGCGACTCCAGGCGAGGCAAGGCGAGGCACACCTACTTCTGGCAGTTGGCTGCTCCTCTGCCATTTGAATGCAACCACAGAGCATAGACCATAGAGACAGAACGACCATTTATTTTGGTTGCCACACACACATATATGATATAAACAAACACAGCTGCCACAACAATGCGGTTCACATTCATCAGTCAAACAAAGCGCTGTCAAAATATTTACTGGAATAAACGATATGTGTGCTAGCATATGCATATGGGTTTTGCATCGATATGAAATTTAATTATGCATATTTCAATAGATTGTGGCAATCTGTGCTACTAATGAGTTATCTTAGTGGGCATGCAGGACTGAAGAGTCGAGCTGTTGAATTTATGTGATGACTTTGGCAGATAGATGCTAAAAATTAAATAGTAATAAGCAGATTCTAAATGCAAACTTGAGCCAAGCTGCAGCCAAGTTTCGTGGCAATTAGGTTTTATGCAACTCATCTGACGTCGTGCTAAACGAGACTAAGCGAGACATTTCTAAGCGTTTTGCAATTGACTGAGCAACTGGCAGAGCCACGCCCATTACACATTGTCGCATTGCAATTTTAATGATGTGCCAAGACTGCAAGTAACTAAAGCTTCCTTGCTGCATGCCACACATCTCTCTCGCTCTCTCTCTCGCTCTTCCTTGCAGCACATTAAGCCGCGTCTCTGGTGTCGCAATTAAAATGCAGCAGCAGCAGCAGCAGGAATAACTTTAATGATGGCAACCGAGTGGCATGCCACACCCATAAGCCGACAAGTTGAATGCTTGGTGTGTGATGAAAATGTTGTCTTATTAGCTGCAAAATGTTGGCAGCTTCAAAGAGTGGAGTGCACACAGTTTTGTGGCAAGTGTTGCTTGTGCTACATTTTATCGATTAACTTTGGCCGCAAACTTTGACGGCTTTGATTATTTTTGATTAGCAACACAGCAAAAGATCATCAGGGGGCATAATCCTGGGTGGCTTCGGGTCGTTAACCCCTAAAGAGGATTAATTATGCTGTTAGTTGCAGGCTGCCACAATTAGTGTCGAGTTAAGATGTTGAAAGCATAAATTGCATTTTATCAGGCGCGTGGCATACTTTTAGGCGCAGCCTTAAAGGACTAACTGTCTGTGTGTGTGTGTAAATGGGAAATGGAAATTCGAGTTGAGGATTTGTTTGTTTGCAGCTTAGATGAAGCTTCGGAGTTTTTAGCCATAATTTGCGTTCATAATTTGCTCTCGCCTAATGCCCAATGCGATGCATAAAAAACCAACTGGCAGTTCGCTGTTCTTAGCCCAGGGGAAAGGGGAACCAGAGGTGCGGCTGTAATAGCCAAAATGGGCAATGGGGCAATGGGCAAAGCAGCAAACAGAGTAGACAAAAAAACAAAAAAAAAAAAAGGAAAAATAGCAAGACGACTGCCGCCTGGGTGCGGTTATTGATTTTCTGTTCACTGATGAGCAGCAACAGCAAAACCAGCTCATGATGATGCTGTTGCTGCTGGTAATGATGATGATGATGATGACAACACTGATGATGATGCCAATGCTGCGTTGGCAATTCTTGTTTTGGGTGTGTGTTCAAGATGGGGGCCAGACGACGAGGGCAGAGAGAAATTGTGTCAAAAACGCTCGACCAAATTGCGTGAGGCAACACGAAAAGCGCATTAAAAGCTTAAAGCAAGCGATTAAAGCCGCAGTCTCGAGTCTTCGAACGAATTCCGGTAAATAAAAAAAACGAAAACGAAAACCAAAACGAGCGGACAAGAAATAAATCAAGACTGCAGACCGCAGCTCATCGGCAATAAGCCAAAGTCGGCACGTGATAAAAGTCCGGGCAACAAAAATGCGTCGCATCGAATGGCCAAATTTGCGTATTTCCGTTTTCCGGCTGACGTGCACGCCAAAATATAATGCAATGGCGGCGCGTCGAAGGACGCGCAGTAAAACATTACACACAGCAACAACTAAACGGATGCCGAGCGAAACAAAACGAGAAGCTCTGCACGCTGACAGCCATGAGCTTGATAAATGTTCGCAGGAGGCGAGCAATGCAAATGCAGCAACAGCCACAACGAAGGCAAAGGCAAAGGCAAAGGCAGCAAACTGCCAATTAAGTGCCAAATTATGCCAACAACACAATGCGACAGGAACAAAACAGCAACAACAATAACTACGGCATCAAGGACAGCAACAGAGGATGCCCCAAAAATGATACCCAGCCAAGCTTAATTTAATTGGAGTATTAGAAGTCTTGTAATTAACTGACAGCTTCATTATAATTTCACGCAGCTTACATCAAATCAGAGAAAAAGAGTTTGCAATGATATCTGCTTAATAGAAATCACTTAAAGTAGTCGTGTTTAAAGTCTGTGGTTTAACTTGTCTGCTGCCGAATAAATAACGACCTCCACTTGCAACACTCTTATCGTATTGCAACTCGCAAAGTGTGCCACAAAACTATTGCAGTTGTTGGCAAGGCCGCGAGAACAGCACTTGCCACACACAATTGTACGAGTAGAATGCATATTGTTATCGCGAAAAGTAAAAGTTTTCTATGGTCGTGTAATGTGCAACTGAGATTTAGGTTTATTTGGGCGAAAAGTTTTTCAATTTACTGCGTACATTTAAAAGGCAATTATTTACCTTGGACTTGGGGGAAAGGCGAAGCCCAAGCATAATGCAAATTTAATGTAAGCCAAATGAGGCAACCCAAAAATCTATATCCTTATATATAAAAACCATTCTTACGTACGTACATATGATATTGATTCTGGTCATTTGATTGCATTACGCCTCAATCTAAATGTAAATGGGCAATTGCTATGGAATATGAGCAGGAAAAAACATCGGAAAAAAAGGGCAAAAAGGGACCAGACGAAAGAAATGTAAACTGGGCCAACAACTGAACTGAACCAAACTGAATCGAAGCGAAGCGAAGCGAAGGCAGAGAAATGTGCAAGAACGCAATTTGGTTGAGCAAATAAGCTCTCAGTTATCCTTGCCGCAAATGCGTTGCAGCTGCAGCCGTAACATCATCTAAGCTGCTGCTGCTCGGCCCGAAATGCATGTAAATAAATTAGAATTTGATGGCCAGCTGGCCTTGGCTATAATTGAACTGCCCAACGCAATGCATTGGCCGGGCAGCAAAGTAAATGCCGAATCCCACAGAGAGATGCAGTCGGAGCAGTCGAACAGGCTTGTGGCCGGCTTGACGATGCTTTGTGTAACTTTGGCAGCTGAATCGACCAGTGACCACATTTGCAAAGCTCCACAAAATGCACAAAACTTTCGCAAAAAGCATTTCCTGCAACGGCAAACTGGCCGGCCACTTGGACATGGCAGAAACAACAACTGAGTACTGTGAAATAAATAGAAAAAATTGAAATGTTTCAGTTGTTGCTGTTGTTGTGCAGCATACGAGTTGCACAAACAAAACAAACGGCGCAATGCTGTAACAAGAGGCATGCTTGTCAAAGCGACAATTTACTCGTTAGAAGGAAACTCGTAACTTGCAACCGAAAACTGACAGCCAAACTTTTCTCGCCGAAACTTTGACACAACATTTTCATGCGTTAAGTTTACAAAATGGCCCAAATAACGAGGCATCCAACAACAATTTAGAAACTTAAACAGCAACTGAAATAGAAACAGCAACAGCAACAGAAAAACAGAAACTGAGAGCAACAGCGCAAAGCCAGTTCAAATGGAATGACACTGTGCTTAGTTTTAATACATTTGTAAAGCTTTTCATGGGCCAAGTTGGCCAAGAAGATGGGTAACGGTAGTTCGCTGCCTGTGTGTCTATTTATTAGACGGAGAAGGGCAAAAAACACAATCGAAATTGAATTTCGCATGCATTAATTATGCAGCACAGTAACTTGCCCTCGGGGCAAGGGCAGCTCGGCAAAAGTGCGCTGTGATGTTTGCCCCAAGCAAAGAAATGCCAAAGTAAAGCGAACAACAAGGCAACGCCGACTGCTCGAATGCCCTTCACGCTGTGCAATGCAATTACAACAGAACATGTGAGCAACAAATTGTGTCTTAAAGATGCAATCTTAAATCGGAACCAACTCAGTTTGTACTACCAACTTGTTGTGCATGCAGAAGGGCATGTGCCACGCCTACCCGCCTTGCGCTGACACAATTTGGCGCTCATTATGCTGGTTGAAGGTTGTTTGTTGCCTGTTACGCTGCCTTCCTCTGGCTTTTGCCTTTTGTTTCTCTTTTTTAGTTTTCACTGCTTATTTTCATTAAGGCAAAAGAATTTCCTTTGCTCGTGTATTTTTCTTAATATTGTTCGCTTGACTTGCGCAACTTTAACTTGATGCAAGTTGAAATGAAATTTCAAATTTGCAAAAAGTTGGCAACATGTTCTGGCAACTGGAAAAGAAGTCCTTAAACGCTTTAGTCTCTTTTTTTTCATATTAACTTTATAAATGCAGAGTTCGTGTGCTGTATGCTTGTGAGCATTTGCATATTTGATATTCCTTCTGGCATATATCATAAATGGTGTCAAGCATACGCCATGTTGGCCAGCAGCAGCAGCAGTTGTCGTTGCAGTTGCAGCAGCTGCGACGCTTTGGCTGCTGCTGCAAATGCAAATTTAATGCGAAAAATATTAAAGTCAGCGCCATTAAGCAGACGACTAAAAGGCGAAGCAGCTGCTGCTGCCGATGTTGCCAGCGATGTTGCCACCGATGTTGCAGGTGGCAGGCAGGCAGGCAGGCAGCAACGTTCAAATGACATCATTTAAATTCATGCATGACCCATATTGCAGCAGCATCCAGCCGCACAGCTCATGTTTTATTAACAAAGCAATTTATAGCATAAAATTCACAGTTGCAGTTGCCGCAGCAACGGCGGCAGCTTTGCTTGCTACAGTTTATCGATCGTAAAAGTTTTCGGGCCACGTTTAATGAGGCCAGCAGCCAAGTGCCATGGCCAAAAAGGCGTCTCTAAGTAAGCGTAACCGCAACTATGAAAGTGCAATTTGCCAACTCTTTGCGAACGCGCTGCAACTTATTTAAGAGGCAGCCGCGCTGCAAACTAGGCAACCGAATGTGGCAACCAACATCAGCAACATCAGCTGGCAAACATGGCAATTAAAGCTGCAACAGCCACGTGAGCAACAGCTCAACTGTAAGCTGTGAACTCTGGCAGTGAAGCGAAAAGCGAGAAGACGCCCACAATTTGTTGAGCCCGCCTCTTTGCTAATTGCTGCATAAATCAAGCGGCAAAAGCGACACAAAGCGAGGCGCAACCGCGGGGCATGAATGGGCGGGCGTTTGAAAAACATTTTAAATAAACTGCAGGCAGCGATAACAACAGAAACAAGCAACAACAAAAAAGTAACCCAGGCAATGTTTTCAGTTATGCTTTATGAGCCACTTCTGACCAAATGTCTTGTACATAGCCCAAAATGCAGCGACCAGTGTGTGCGTGTGTGTGTGTGTGTGCAATTTATGGGGGCCATAAAAACGTGGCCCGCAGTGTTACGCAATAATACAATTTTTGAAACGCAGAATATTTTAATTAAATTTGGCAACAAACGTGCAAAACAAGAAACAAAACCAAAACACGAAACAAATTTTCGCCATCAGCGTGTAAAACGAGCAATTTTTGTTATTGTTTTTTTCCTTCCATTTTTTTTGTTTTTTTGTATTTTGTATTTTAGATTGGCAAAGCTTTAAAGCCGCCGGCTTGTGTGCTTTCAATTTACCAAAAGTGTGTGTTGAGTGTGCCGGTGAGTGTTTGGATTTTAGCGTCGAGTGTGTGTCCAAAACAAATTACAATACACTCTCTCTCTCTCTCTCTCTCTCTCTCTCTGTCCCTCTGCTGTGCTAAAAATAAAAGTAAAGTACTTTTCATTAAATGTTCCTCTCACCACCTCTCTCAAGCATACGAAATGCTGCTTGAAGACAATGTTTTTTTAATGAGCGCCATGCAAAACAGCTGCAAGAATTTATGGAATATGGAACGAGATTCAACCGCGAGCTTAAACTCAAATGCCAAGTTACAATTTGCGTTTAAACATGCCAAATCTGTACTAAACTGGGGTGATTAAAGGCTTACTGGAAATGCGTTATTTAATCCTTGCTGTTTTTGCAAAACCAAACGAAATATTTGCCAGCAAAGTATTATTAACAACACATATGTAATTTATTTTAATTCCAATGCAAAACTCTGAAATATTTGCTTGTTACACGAGTTCATTGTGATATGACTATGAACAAAAAAAAATGCGGAAATAACATAATGAAAATGTGTGCTTCAATGGAGATATTTGAGGATTCAATTAGCACCAGAAATACACATTTTAAATCCGGTTTGCCATATTTTCCGCACAGTGAACACTTTCAATTATGGCAAATTGCAAAATTGCGGCCATGTGGGCATAATTTGAATTTATCCACTTTATTTAAACTGTATCGCAACTTTGGCGTGCGGAATTTAAGTTCGAAATACCAAATGATTTGCGCATATTTGCAAAATGATTGTGAAACGAAATTCGAAAAGTCAAGTACATTTAAGGCTGGCAAAATCCTTGAGCTCTTATTTCAAGCATTTTTCTAATGCGTCGCATTTGCCCAAAAAAACAAGCTTTTGCTCGTGTTTGTCTGAGCGAAATAACAAAGATTTGAATGGCAAAAAACAGGATAAGCTTGTGCAAAATTCACCTCAGCCTTTTCGGGAAAATTGGATGAATTCCAGGTACGGCATCCAAGCGGGCGAGCAAAGTGGTCATTAACGGAGCAAATGCTTTCAATTTGTTTGCTCTTGGATCCATAAATATAATCATGATGCTGCTGAGGCTGAGGCTGAGGTTGTCGGTCAACTCTTCAGGGGGAGGAAACTCAATGGTTGGAGGAAGGGGTCAAAGTAGATGTGGCATGGCGTTGTCTATCTCAGAGCCAAGCAGCTGCAACTAACGCGTTCTTATTACCACTTGCTTAATGGTCAATAAGTATGCGAGAGCAGTTGTCGGTCGTGTCGTGTCTAGTGGACAGGGCGTGGCCTACGCCCACGTGCTCCCACTTCAGTCGTGAGTGCAAAAATAAACGTAAAACATGTTGGCATTTCATAACGCGTGAACAAATTCAATTAAGTTGCTTTTGGGCAACTGTCCCGTCCACAGGCTGCTGCTTCCAACTCCCAACTCCCAACTCCCAACTTGACTCGCCTTTTGTTTCGCTCCAGTTTTTATGGCGCAAAGCAAACGGCGACAAAATTAAAGTAAATAAACAAGCGACGTCGACGACGACGACGACGACTTCTGTGGCATCCTTTGCCATGACAATTATCATTGGTCACAGTTTGTTGTGCCATTGTGTCTTTGTTTGGCAACGCTTTCAAGTGTGCACATGTGTGTGTGTGTCTGTGTGTGTGTGTGTGTTGCCCAAATAAACCGCAGAAACCGCATTGAAGGCATAGTCGCAGTCGCAGTCGGAATAGTCAAGCATTGGGGCTCGTCGTCGTCAGACAATGGCCATATAAATGTGTCCCCCGAGTGGAGTGTGGAGAGCGAGGCTGGCATTTGTGCCACGCCCCAAGCATGCCTCACACCACAATCACGCCCCCGCGCTCTGTGCCTATGGTTAGGCCATTGTACGCGATGCTGTCAAGGACATGGCAGTCGCATAATTCTCAATGCAAATCGTTGCCATTTGTTGCGCACAAAAGCAGGCAACAGTTCTTAACCTGCTTCGCTTTGAATGGCGAGCACTTATCTTTTCTTTTCTTTCGCTTTTAGATAAAAGCGAATTGCACTTGAAATTGCTTTTAACCTTAACAAACAACAAACAACGACAGAGTCTAAAGTTTCGTTTCACTTTTCAGATACACGATGATCTAGACAAGGATCCGGACTATTCTGGCTCTGGCTTTGGACCCGATGACGAGGACGCCATAACCGATCATCATCAGAGCTCGCACAACACGCGCGTGCAGAACGTGGGCCACACAAACAGTAAGCATAATACGAACGACAACAACAACAACAACAACAACGACCTCATCTCGAGTAGAGTCAACCATCATAATCAAATCGACATCAGCAAGAACAATAATAATAATAATAATCTGAATCTCAATCTCAATCTCAATAATAATAATAACAATATCAATAATCATCAAGCGAATAGTGGCACCATCATTGGTAGTAGCACCAACGCCAACAATAATCATAATATCAACATCAACAACCACAACAACAACAACAACGGCATCATCAGCAGTGGTAGTGACATCAGCACAATCGGTAAAGATCAAGCTAGTCTTACTACAACTATAGTCCATGCCAACGTATCTACTTCTACCTCCAAAGAGCCCACAATAAACACGACAACCACAACCAAGAACAACAATACAACCTTCACCTCAACCACAGACACATCCATTTCAGACCCAAGCAATATCAATCCTACAATATTTATAAGCAATAAGGACAACAAAAACAAGAACGACGACATCGACTCCAACATCAATAGTTCTCATAATAATTCAAACACAACAACCAACACATCTTTATATCCAGCAGCTCATACACCAACAACACAAACAACAACAACCACCACAAGTACCACCACCGCCTCCACAAGCACATCCACCACAAGCACCACAACAGAACCGACCAACTCCAGCCAAGCCACTCCCAGCACCCCCGTCTCCATCTCCAGCTCCAACTCCCCCGCCTTCAATCAATCCCAGGCTGCAACGCCAACACAACGCACGCCTCCATTGCCCGAACCCGAGGAGGACGACGACGAGTTCGATGAGGAGGAGACGCTGCAGGGCAGCGGCGATGGTGATCTCGATGACGATGATAGCGAGGATGAAGATGCCGAATATGATGATGTCAGTCAAGACAATAACAATAACAATAACAATAACGATCACGACGATGCCGAGGATGAAGACGATCAGCTGATTGTGCCCGTGCATAACAACGAGAGCAAGGCGGCGATTCCCAAAGCTGTCGATGAGGATGATAAGAACGATGGACAGACCATCGATGTGGATGGCGGAGAGGAGGACGATGAGCTGTACACTGATATCACTGACAAGAAGGACGAAGGCACGGAACGCAGCACCTCAGGCTGTCAGTGGTTTTTTCATTTCTTGTCCTTATTTACTTCTTATTTTTGTATTATGTATTTTTTTGATTTTTTCTGTTATCGTTGCCTTTTGCCGTTCTGTCTATCGTTTGTTGCTTTTTGCTTTTTGCTTTTGTCTTCCTTTTATTCCGCTCTCCTGCACATTTATTTTACCTTTTCTGTTCTTTGCTCTCTCGCATGTTTTCCTTGTTTTCATTTTGTATCCTTTACACCACGCTGCACTGCAAGAAAAGCTGAAGTGCAACTGGAATTTCCTTCTTTTTCTATTAGATCTGTTTCAATTTTCCAGGCCAAAGTCATGGCAACAATGATGTGGATATTGACAATTCACAATTGACAATTTAATTGCATAACTCGAGGCTCAAGTTTGCATTTGACACTACATTGTTGGCTGCTTCGGTCTGGACGTTTGATTGCTTTATTTACTTAGCAAATTGCTTTCGGTATTTGTATATTTGCCTTTATTTATGTATGTTATGTAGTTTCAATTAATCCAACCAAGTATCTTTTGACATTAATTCCACACATATTTATTTGTATTTCCACACGTATTACTTAACCGAACGGATTTGCTTATGCATTATTATTAAAACCGTATCTTAAGTGCTTTCATTTTATTGACATTTGATTTCGAGTACAAATTCTATTTAGTTTAGATTTAGGTGTCGCGTGACGTCACAGCCGCTGCAATTTCTCTCTGTCTCTCCCTCTCTCTCTGTGTCTCTCTGTGTGTCTCTCACTGTCTCGCGATTTAACCCAAGCTGAATCATTGTCGCGGGTCAAACTTCCTCAAGAACACAATCAAAACTTTATCCACAACAAAATGTCCTACGAACCACTTTTCAGCAAAATTTATACGAAACTTTTCACATTTATCATTCATCCAGTTTCTTGCATCACTCGAAATCATTCACATCATTCACATCATTCATGTGCTTTAAGCACGCAGTTCTATTTAAGTATCAGACTCTATTTTTTTTTGGGGGGGGTTTAAAAGTTGAAAATCGGGATTAATTAATGGCTATTGCTGTCATTTAAGCTGATAAGTCAACAAACAAACAAACAAACAAACAAAGAAGCGAACAAACAATCGATTGCAGTGGGAAAAACCCACTCAATCAATGGATGCCATTTCGTTGGCTCTAGAGCCTCACACACACACAAGGTTTGCAATTCAGTCTGTTGTTTAGCTGAGGACCAAACGAGTAAAGTTCCATTAACGCACACACACTCAGCACACACACTCAGCACACACACACACACACACACGAAGCAGTTTCCCCCTTGGCAGTAGATTTACTGTCAGAACTGCGTCTCCAAGCTTCTGGAAAAATTCACTAAGCTTTGCACTGATTTGACGCTGGCATCGAGTGGAAAACACTTCACGGGGCACTTCACATGAAAAATCACTGAGCTCTGGCGTTGGCAAAGCAACCAACCAACCAACCTTCGACTGATCTCACTCTTTGCCTCGTGCCTCGTGCCGCATGCCGCATGCCTCTGGGTTGCGTCTCCATAGTTGCCACATTGTTCGTTGCTCATACGACGCGTTGGTTGGCGTTTAGTGCCTTTCTGCGTGTGTGACTCGCCTTTGACAATCACCATTTTGTACAGCCTTTAACTTGCGCCACGCCCACATCAAGCACTCAGCTGGCATATAATTTAGAAACACAACAGCACTTTAAAGTCGTACTCTTAAAGCAGGCAACGAGTTGTCGCAACAGCTAGAATGTTGCATGCTCTCTGCCTTAAAGCAAATATTTATTGATGCGCCACGCCCCCTTTGCAATATCAAAGGAATTGCTTAAGCCCTAGTTGCGAGTGAAGCACACAACAGACAAGCACTTGAACCGATATACGAATACGAGTTGGCCATGAACATGAGTGTGAGTGCGAGTGCGAGTATGAGTACTCGTCCCTATTCAATGAGTCTATTTCAGTCTTGGCTTACGCAAATGCCGGTGGCATTGTTTATCCTAATTAATATGCCAAATTTCACTTCAATGAAGCTTTGATTTGGCCAACACAATGAAGTGCTTACGCAAACAGGAAGCACAGACACATATGATAAGCGAGGGTGGCTCGAACAGTAATGGAAATTATTGGCATTAATAGATAAAACTATGTGTATTAGATAAACCAATAATTTAGAGAAATATATGATGTATAGTTTGTAGAACTGCTGAGATTTATAGCTTGAATAGACTTTTAGCATTAATTAGTCAACTATTAATAAAGTAAACCCAAATTATGATGCACTAAAATATTGGAGCGAAATTGGCACATATTTAAAAAGTATTACATTTAAGAATTAATAAAAAGAGAATAGATTAATCATTTCAATTTATTAATATAAATTGGTATTTAATTCCTGGAATAACCCTCGCGATGAGGTTTATGTGCTCTCCAAATATGCGCTTTGTTTGTACATATTTGTTCGCATATTGACGCTCAGCAGCAGCAGCAAAGAATGTACAATGGCTAAACAAGCAATATGTTTGTCTTAAGCTCGCATCAACAGTTCCTGGAAAATCCCAAGGACCACGAGAGGCACAGTTGCACAAGAACAAAACAGACAAACTCGAGCTGGTTCGGGGCTAAATGGCAATTAAATTAATTAAAAATCATTTGTTTGACTGCTAATTGGCATTAAATTTCGTTAGTCATGTGTTTACGAGCTCGCAACGTGCCAAACACAATGAAACAGGTCAAATATGCAAATGCAAACTCAGAAAATTGTCATGCCAAGTGGGTCAACGAAAGCTGAAGAATTAGCTGCAAATGTGGGGAATAAAAGTTTGTGTTTTTTTATATCTTGAGGCTTTCTTTTCGTCCTTCCCCCCGCCGCGAAAACTGCCGAAACTAATTTGTGACAAAAGTTTTTTCATTATGGCAAGAACAACAAGCAGAACAATTGCGGCGAAGGGGAGCTGCCCATTAGGCGCGAAATGAGTTGCCAGCCATAGAAATTGTCAAATCTGTTGGATTAAAGTAGTTGCGAGAAGTTTAACGAACTAACAACGTACTTAGTAGCAGCACCCAAAGTCCTGTAAATATTGCATACATTCACACCCACACTCACACACACGTACATCAGCTCATTAACACACTCATCCAATACTCTTTACACACACACACTCACAATACTGAACTCAATGGACACTGGTTTTTATACGTATACGTAATATATTTGTGTTTTGTTGCACGTTTCGCACACCTCATCGAAATGCCTGATTACTAAACGCAGCATCTCATTTGCAACATTAATTACAGCGGGTGGCAGCGTCAGCACCAACGTCCACGAATTGGATCCCAACAACAATATCAACAGCCAGCCGACAGACACGAAAATCGTTGAGCACAGGCCCGGCGGCAACAGCGAAGTGGTCATCATGAGCGAGGAGGATCGCACGACAAGTTTCTTTGCGCAGCCCGGCATCTTGGCTGGTAAGTGATCAGCAATCAAACCATCTTTCTGATCCATCAGGAATCAGCGCCTGCCGAATGACATGTTATCAAAAATGAAATGAATATGAAATTAATTGCAAATGAATATGGTATATTCTTTTTAAAACACATGGATTTTATAAAAATTCCAGGCTCGATTTTTAAAATGGCCCAACATATTTTATACGTTTTATTGGTCAAAAAACAAACGTGTTAAAGGATTTTTTATTTTGGAAATTTTAAAAAATATAGCTGTTTAAATTTTTTTAAAAGTTTCACTCTGGTCGATATAAACTGATAAGTTATTATCTTCTATTTGTTTGCAAAATTTGTATAAAGAATCTGCATTTCAAATTAGTAATTGTTTCAAAAAAATTAATTGTATAACAACTCAGGTTGATTCATACAATTAAAATCAAAATACTATCGTAATCCTTGTTTAATTTTCTAAAAAACTCAAAATGTTTGAAGGTGGAGTCTTTATTTAAAACTCACGCAATTGCAAGAGACAAATATCAAGATTAAAAGTTTCTGATTGTTCAAAGTTTCCCGCTGAATGCAAAAAGTAGTGATACGGCAATATGATTCCTGATCAGAATTAGCTGCTGAATGCGCCCATTGACTGCTCTTCTCACTGAATTCGCCACTAATCTATCTGTTCTTTATATTTTAGCTGTCATTGGAGGCGCCGTTGTGGGCCTACTGTGTGCCATACTCGTGGTCATGTTCATTGTGTATCGCATGCGGAAAAAGGATGAGGGTTCCTATGCGCTGGACGAGCCAAAGCGTTCGCCCGCCAACAATTCCTATGCGAAAAATGCGAATAATCGTGAGTTCTACGCCTGAGATAATGGCACAGCGCGCAGGTATTAAGCTGACCGAGAGCTGGAGTAAGAGCAGCAGGAGCAACGAGAGCGACAGCGGCATCGGGAGCGGGAGCGGAGGAATGACGACAACACTTGACGACAATTAAGTTTACGGCGTGCATTTGATTTTGGCTAACAAAAGCTCGGCTCAATACACTGCGCGAAAAAAAAGAACAAAAACCCAATAACAACAACAACAACAGCAAGAAAAACATAAACAAATTGAAAACTAACAAATGGAAAGCTACAACAGCAAGCAACAACTCTTGAGATCACACAATTTTTTCGCGAGGGGTCATAACGATGAAAAAAGCAAATGAAAACAAAATTTCAAACTTACCTGTAAGTCAAATGCGGCACACACACACGCACACAACAAGCGGTGTGTGTGTGTGTCTGTGTGTGCAAACTTTTCTAATTAAGTAAGTTTTAAGTAAATTGTGTAATACAACAAAAAAAAACAAAACAAAACAAAACAAAAAACAAAAACAAACAAAATATCAAATATAAAAGCAAAGTAAATCATGCGAAATTTAATATATAAAATAAAATTATATATATAAATAGTAAAAACCAATATAAGGGCGGGCAAATTAAGCAAATTAATTATGTAGCGAAAAAAAATAATAACAAAATATACACACACACACACACACACAAACAAATATATAGATGTAAACGCATAGTTATTTGACTCAATCCGTAACTTTTTGTGCAAATTGAATGAATATTATTATTAATAATATATGTTAGCTGAATACACAATACAATACAAGAAAAACAGGACACTACACAACACAATTACTTAATTGGATGTCAGTTTAAATTAATAAAAGCAAAGAAAAAAAAAGAATCGATAAAATAATTACAATCGCCAATCTGTAAACCACATAAATGTTAATTTAAACAAATTCGAATTACCACAAAAAGCCCAATTTAACTGAAACTCTGTGTGGCACATTAAACAATTGAAATTGATGCATAAATGTTTTTAAGTTTATATTATACATAAGCATAACTATGTAATTATTAGTGTAATTCCTAAAAACAAAACAAAAACAAAACAAAAAAGCAAAAAATATATGAACAAAAACCAAAACGAAAACGGAAACGAAAAACAAGCGTATAAACATTTTTCCGGCAAATTAACAACAACAACAAAAAACAGAAGAAGAAAATATTGAGAAAACCAACTGAAAACAGAAACCAACTGAAAACTGAAGAAAACCACATAAATTTCTACTATTTTCTAAAAAACGAAAAACAAAAGAAAAATATTTATTACAAGTGGTATGAAATTATTTAGTGAAAAGCAATTTGTATAATTATAATTTGATTAAGTTTCGGCAGTTTTACAAGCAAAACGAATTATTTATGGCAATTATCAATAACTGCGCTGAATTTCTTAACTGCTTCCTCTTCCATGGCTAAGAATCAAAATCAAAAACATAAAAAAACGCATGAATTGTGCATTTATTTAGCTTTACGTTTCTATTTTCTCTCTCTCTCTCGATCTTTATATAAATATCTATTAATCTATATCTTTCTCACTGTCTCTGGCAATTGTTTAACTTTTTTACAAGCAATACGACAACATTTACAAAATATTTACACGCAATAGTAAAAATTTATTATTGTTAAGTTTACAAGCATCCTCTCCCGCTCACACATAACCACGAAAGCCGTTATAATAAATTTCCCAAAACCGAAAACACACACACAAACATTATGAACAATTAATTAGCCGCAATATTTGTTTAACTGTTAGTCAAACCATGAACAAAAATCCCAACAACAATTTTCAATTTTAACGCTCATATGCCATATTTTCATTATGAAAAGAAAAGTTAAATAATAATACTACGAGTAATAATAATTATAATAATAATAAAAATAGCATACAATTAAGCAAAAACTAAAAGAAATGTGTGTGTAATTATGATGTATAATGCATATATAATTAATAATAATTAATAAATATATATATACACATGACATAAATACTACTACAAAAACAAAATGATCAAGAACAACAACTAGAAAAGCAAAAGCATAGAAATGTTTAAAGGCAAATTTTCGAAAGTCATAAACAACTTCAATTCACACACACACACAATAACAATAACATTCTGAATGCAACAAATACATACAACCTTTTCTACACTGTAAAAAACGCAACTGCAACTTTTTATAATTGTAAATGTACTACGGTTGATTCTCTCTCAATCGAGTACAATCTGTTTATTTTATTTTTTTTCGAAAGTTTACATAATGCGTTTTTTTATTGCTATTATGTAATCATTTAGTTTGTTAGTTTTTTAAATGCGCTGAATGTACTGAGAAATTGGTTTTGATTTGCTAAATAAAAATGGTATAAAACTAATTTAAACAAATCGTCTGACGTATATATTTAAAGGAAATGGAAATATACTCCGAGTTAATCATTTTAGAATATATAGATGATGCCTTTTCTTACATCGCTATTAAGAAGTAGTCTATTATGACAGAAGTGAAATATATGAATAACTTCAAGCTCTTTTACGATCTCTTTTACAGAGTAGCAAGAAGATTATCCTGGTACTTTAGCAGCTCCAACTGGGTTTTGTGAAGGAATTTCGTCGTTATTATTAACGTATTTTATTCAAATTCAAATTTGAAAAGCCCGCCACGCTTCTGAAAATTTAAATTTTTAGCTAATCTACTTGCTACTCGATTATGTTCGCCTGATACTTCAGCAGCTTCAAGCGGGTTTTGGGAAGGAATTTCGTCGTTATTATTAACGTATTTTATTCAAAATCAAATTTGAAAAGCCCGCCCAGCTTCTGAAAATTTAAATTTTTAGCTAATCTACTTGCTACTCGATTATGTTCGCCTGGTACTTCAGCAGATCGACGTTGGTTTTGGGAAGGAATTTCATCGTTAATATTAACGTATTTTATTCAAAATCAAATTTGAAAAGCCCGCCCAGCTTCTGAAAATTTAAATTTTTAGCTAATCTACTTGCTACTCGATTATGTTCGCCTGGTACTTCAGCAGCTTCAAGCGGGTTTTGTGAAGAAATTTCATCGTTATTATTAACTTATTTTATACAAATTAAAATTTGAAAATTTAAATTTTTAGCTAATCTACTTGCTACTCGATTATGTTCTCCTGGTACTTCAGCAGCTCCAAGTGGGTTTTGGGAAGGAATTTCGTCGTTAATATTAACGTATTTTATTCAAATTAAAATTTGAAAAGCCCGCCCAGCTTCTGAAAATTTAAATTTTTAGCTAATCTACTTGCTACTCGATTATGTTCGCCTGGTACTTCACCAGCTCCAAGTGGGTTTTGGGAAGGAATTTCGTCGTTAATATTAACGTATTTTATTCAAATTAAAATTTGAAAAGCCCGCCCAGCTTCTGAAAATTTAAATTTTTAGATAATCTACTTGCTACTCGATTATGTTCGCCTGGTACTTTAGCAGCTTCAATTGGGTTTTGGGAAGGAATTTCGTCGTTTATATTAACGTATTTTATTCAAATTCAAATTTGAAAAGCCCGCCCAGCTTCTGAAAATTTAAATTTTTGGATAATCTACTTGCTACTCGATTATGTTCGCCTGGTACTTCAGCAGCTCCAAGTGGGTTTTGGGAAGGAATTTCGTCGTTAATATTAACGTATTTTATTCAAATTCCAATTTGAAAAGCCCGCCCAGCTTCTGAAAATTGAAATTTTTGGATAATCTACTTGCTACTCGATTATGTTCGCCTGGTACTTCAATAGATAGACGTTGGTTTTGGGAAGGAATTTCGTCGTTAATATTAACGTATTTTATTCAAATTCCAATTTGAAAAGCCCGCCCAGCTTCTGAAAATTTAAATTTTTGGATAATCTACTTGCTACTCGATTATGTTCGCTTGGTACTTCAGCAGCTCCAAGTGGGTTTTGGGAAGGAATTTTGTCGTTAATAGTAAAGTATTTTATTCAAATTCCAATTTGAAAAGCCCGCCCAGCTTCTGAAAATTTAAATTTTTAGCTAATCTACTTGCTACTCGATTATGTTCGCCTGGTACTTCAGCAGCTCCAAGTGGGTTTTGGGAAGGAATTTCGTAGTTAGTATTAACGTATTTTATTCAAAATCAAATTTGAAAAGCCCGCCCTGCTTCTGAAAATTTAAATTTTTGGATAATCTACTTGCTACTCGATTATGTTCGCCTGGTACATCAGCAGCTCCAATTGGGTTTTGGGAAGGAATTTCGTAGTTAATATTAACGTATTTTATTAAAAATCAAATTTGAAAAGCCCGCCCTGCTTCTGAAAATTTAAATTTTTGGATAATCTACTTGCTACTCGATTATGTTCGCCTGGTACTTCAGCAGCTCCAAGTGGGTTTTGGGAAGGAATTTCGTCGTTTATATTAACGTATTTTATTCAAATTCCAATTTGAAAAGCCCGCCAAGCTTCTGAAAATTTAAATTTTTAGCTAATCTACTTGCTACTCGATTATGTTCGCCTGGTACTTCAGCAGCTCCAAGTGGGTTTTGGGAAGGAATTTCGTCGTTATTATTAACACATTATATTCAAATTCAAATTTGAAAAGCCCGCCCTGCTTCTGAAAATTTAAATTTTTGGCTAATCTACTTGCTACTCGATTATGTTCGCCTGGTACTTCAGCAGCTCCAAGTGGGTTTTGGGAAGGAATTTCGTAGTTAATATTAACGTATTTTATTTAAATTCCAATTTGAAAAGCCCGCCCTGCTTCTGAAAATTTAAATTTTTGGATAATCTACTTGCTACTCGATTATGTTCGCCTGGTACTTCAGCAGCTCCTAGTGGGTTTTGGGAAGGAATTTCGTCGTTAATATTAACGTATTTTATTCAAAATCAAATTTGAAAAGCCCGCCCTGCTTCTGAAAATTTAAATTTTTGGATAATCTACTTGCTACTCGATTATGTTCGCCTTGTACTTCAGCAGCTCCTAGTGGGTTTTGGGAAGGAATTTTGTCGTTAATATTAACGTATTTTATTCAAGATCCAATTTGAAAAGCCAGCCCAGCTTCTGAAAATTTAAATTTTTAGCTCATCTACTTGCTACTCGATTATGTTCGCCTGGTACTTCAATAGATCGACGTTGGTTTTGGGAAGGAATTTCGTCGTTAATATTAACGTATTTTATTCAAATTCCAATTTGAAAAGCCCGCCCAGCTTCTGAAAATTTAAATTTTTGGATAATCTACTTGCTACTCGATTATGTTCGCCTGGTACTTCAGCATATCGACGTTGGTTTTGGGAAGGAATTTTGTGGTTAATAGTAACGTATTTTATTCAAATTCCAATTTGAAAAGCCCGCCCAGATTCTGAAAATTTAAATTTTTAGCTAATCTACTTGCTACTCGATTATGTTCGCCTGGTACTTCAGCAGATCGACGTTGGTTTTGGGAAAGAATTTCATCGTTAATATTAACGTATTTTATTCAAAATCAAATTTGAAAAGCCCGCCCAGCTTCTGAAAATTTAAATTTTTAGCTAATCTACTTGCTACTCGATTATGTTCTCCTGGTACTTCAGCAGCTCCAAGTGGGTTTTGGGAAGGAATTTCGTCGTTAATATTAACGTATTTTATTCAAATTAAAATTTGAAAAGCCCGCCCAGCTTCTGAAAATTTAAATTTTTAGCTAATCTACTTGCTACTCGATTATGTTCGCCTGGTACTTCACCAGCTCCAAGTGGGTTTTGGGAAGGAATTTCGTCGTTAATATTAACGTATTTTATTCAAATTAAAATTTGAAAAGCCCGCCCAGCTTCTGAAAATTTAAATTTTTAGATAATCTACTTGCTACTCGATTATGTTCGCCTGGTACTTTAGCAGCTTCAATTGGGTTTTGGGAAGGAATTTCGTCGTTTATATTAACGTATTTTATTCAAATTCAAATTTGAAAAGCCCGCCCAGCTTCTGAAAATTTAAATTTTTGGATAATCTACTTGCTACTCGATTATGTTCGCCTGGTACTTCAGCAGCTCCAAGTGGGTTTTGGGAAGGAATTTCGTAGTTAATATTAACGTATTTTATTCAAATTCCAATTTGAAAAGCCCGCCCAGCTTCTGAAAATTTAAATTTTTTGCTAATCTACTTGCTACTCGATTATGTTCGCCTGGTACTTCAGCAGCTCCAAGTGGGTTTTGGGAAGGAATTTCGTAGTTAGTATTAACGTATTTTATTCAAAATCAAATTTGAAAAGCCCGCCCTGCTTCTGAAAATTTAAATTTTTGGATAATCTACTTGCTACTCGATTATGTTCGCCTGGTACATCAGCAGCTCCAATTGGGTTTTGGGAAGGAATTTCGTAGTTAATATTAACGTATTTTATTAAAAATCAAATTTGAAAAGCCCGCCCTGCTTCTGAAAATTTAAATTTTTGGATAATCTACTTGCTACTCGATTATGTTCGCCTGGTACTTCAATAGATCGACGTTGGTTTTGGGAAGGAATTTCGTCGTTAATATTAACGTATTTTATTCAAATTCCAATTTGAAAAGCCCGCCCAGCTTCTGAAAATTTAAATTTTTGGATAATCTACTTGCTACTCGATTATATTCGCCTGGTACTTCAGCAGCTCCAAGTGGGTTTTGGGAAGGAATTTCGTCGTTAATATTAACGTATTTTATTAAAAATCAAATTTGAAAAGCCCGCCCAACTTCTGAAAATTTAAATTTTTGGATAATCTACTTGCTACTCGATTATGTTCGCCTGGTACTTCAGCAGATCGACGTTTTTGGGAAGGAATTTCGTCGTTAATATTAACGTATTTTATTCAAATTCCAATTTGAAAAGCCCGCCCAGCTTCTGAAAATTTAAATTTTTGGATAATCTACTTGCTACTCGATTATGTTCGCCTGGTACATCAGCAGCTCCAATTGGGTTTTGGGAAGGAATTTCGTAGTTAATATTAACGTATTTTATTAAAAATCAAATTTGAAAAGCCCGCCCAGCTTCTGAAAATTTAAATTTTTTGATAATCTACTTGCTACTCGATTATGTTCGCCTGGTACTTCAGCAGCTCCAAGTGGGTTTTGGGAAGGAATTTCGTCGTTTATATTAACGTGTTTTATTCAAATTCCAATTTGAAAAGCCCGCCAAGCTTCTGAAAATTTAAATTTTTAGCTCATCTACTTGCTACTCGATTATGTTCGCCTGGTACTTCAATAGATCGACGTGGGTTTTGGGAAGGAATTTCGTCGTTAATATTAACGTATTTTATTCAAATTCCAATTTGAAAAGCCCGCCCAGCTTCTGAAAATTTAAATTTTTGGATAATCTACTTGCTACTCGATTATGTTCGCCTGGTACTTCAGCAGCTCCAAGTGGGTTTTGGGAAGGAATTTCGTCGTTATTATTAACGTATTTTATTTAAATTCCAATTTGAAAAGCCCGCCACGCTTCTGAAAATTTAAATTTTTGGATAATCTACTTGCTACTCGATTATGTTCGCCTGGTACTTCAGCAGCTCCAAGTGGGTTTTGGGAAGGAATTTCGTCGTTTATATTAACGTATTTTATTCAAATTCCAATTTGAAAAGCCCGCCAAGCTTCTGAAAATTTAAATTTTTAGCTAATCTACTTGCTACTCGATTATGTTCGCCTGGTACTTCAGCAGCTCCAAGTAGGTTTTGGGAAGGAATTTCGTCGTTTATATTAACGTATTTTATTCAAATTTAAATTTGAAAAGCCCGCCCAGCTTCTGAAAATTTAAATTTTTTGCTAATCTACTTGCTACTCGATTATGTTCGCCTGGTACTTCAGCAGCTCCAAGTGGGTTTTGGGAAGGAATTTCGTCGTTTATATTAACGTATTTTATTCAAATTCCAATTAGAAAAGCCCGCCCAGCTTCTGAAAATTTAAATTTTTTGCTAATCTACTTGCTACTCGATTATGTTCGCCTGGTACTTCAGCAGTTCCAAGTGGGTTTTGGGAAGGAATTTCGTCGTTAATATTAACGTATTTAATTCAAAATAAAATTTGAAAAGCCCGCCCTGCTTCTGAAAATTTAAACTTTTGGCTAATCTACTTGCTACTCGATTATGTTCGCCTGGTACTTCAGCAGCTCCAAGTGGGTTTTGGGAAGGAATTTCGTCGTTTATATTAACGTATTTTATTCAAATTCAAATTTGAAAAGCCCGCCAAGCTTCTGAAAATTTAAATTTGTAGATAATCTACTTGCTACTCGATTATGTTCGCCTGGTACTTCAGCAGCTCCAAGTGGGTTTTGGGAAGGAATTTCGTCGTTTATATTAACGTATTTTATTCAAATTTAAATTTGAAAAGCCCGCCCAGCTTCTGAAAATTTAAATTTTTGGATAATCTACTTGCTACTCGATTATATTCGCCTGGTACTTCAGCAGCTCCAAGTGGGTTTTGGGAAGGAATTTCGTCGTTAATATTAACGTATTTTGTTCAAAATCAAATTTGAAAAGCCCGCCCAGCTTCTGAAAATTTAAATTTTTGGATAATCTACTTGCTACTTGATTATGATCGCCTGGTAACTTCAACAGATCGACGCTGGTTTTGGGAAGGAATTTCGTTGTTTATAGTAACGTATTTTATGAAATATGTGAATAGCTTCATGCCTTTTACGATAAATGCATCTTTATTAGACAGTATAACCAAATATAATTAGAGAAGGCTTAATTGCACAATTTACAATTTAGCCTTCATCAGGGGCTTAAGGTAAGTTTCAAATGACTTTTGAACGGGTTTCTGGTTCATGGTGCTGCGCTTGGCCGCATCAAAAAGACGGGGATAAATGTTGCCATCGTAGCTTCCCAGCACAGAGTTGAGAACACGATCGTGGAATTCAAAGCCATCACAAAAGGCCACTGCATTTGGACGGAATTTCACCAGTGACTGCTCCAAGCGTTTTTGCAGAGATCTCAAATCCGCATCGGTCAGTTTGATAAACTATGAATGAAATATAAAATTGATATATTTTGTCTGCGAGTTATGGCGTGGTAAAAACTTACTCTCAGTATGTCGCTCAAATTGTTAAGCATAGTCTGCACAAGGAACATTTCTAGCACATTTTCCAAGACCTCGTTCAATGCCTTGGATCGTTTTTGGGCCTTGGGTCCAGTAATTTGTTCGACAAACGTCTGACACACGAATTGCCGGCCATGGAGCTAACAAAGAGAGTTTCAAATATCAGATATTGGATAAATGGATAGAGAGTCGAGAGTGCTCGACCGTAAGATACCCGCAACCCATTTTGATAGAAAACAAAAAACTTAAATGATATTTGAATAAAAAATATACAAAAGAAATATACTGAAATTGTTTTTTTTTTTGCGGAAAGGGGCGTGACAAAAATCTAAAACAAACTTGAGCTGCGTAAGACACGAATACTGTCACCAAATTTGATGTCTCTAGGTCATTCGCACACTTAAAACGTCCATATGCTTTGGGCACAACTATTTCGAGAAAAAATTTAACAAATAACTTTTGTTCTTCTAATCAGATTTTTACTAAACTTACAGGGTATATTAAGAGTATTATGCACAGATGGCTTACCAAATTACCCATCATTACACAAAGAAATTTTCGAGTTATACGCGACTTACATAAAAAACCGTGACTTTTTCTAGATTAATGAATGCAGAAGCCATTGGTGTCTCTATGTCTTATAGTCTCTGAGATCTAGGTGTTCATACAGACAGACAGACGGACATGGCTATATCGTCTCGGCTGTTGTCACTGATCAAGAATACATATACTTTTCTGATGGCACTAAGTTATAATACCCTTCTACCCTATGGGTAGCGGGTATACAAATGCTCACCTCCGCAGCACGCGTCAACTCAATGCCAGTGTTGTTTGCTGCCATTCCTTGAGACTCACCAGCAGCAATGCGCTCCGACAAGTTCTCGAAGGCAATACGAGTCTTGCTGCAAGTTCAGAGATTAGGTAACCTCATGCATAGTATAACTAAATAGGCGCTTACTGTGTTGCCGTGTACTGCAGCGCCTTGATGATGCACTGCCAAGAGTTGTCCCACTTGGGGAACTCCTTCGAGCGCATAGAAGGCTCGAAGTAGGCATAGGAAGAGGAGAGTCCCTTGCCTTGTGTGTAGTTGGTCCAGGCTTTGACCAGAGCGCGTCCAATCTGCAGCAGCAGCACCGTATTCTCACCCTCGTAGGTGTACGAGGCCACAGCGTTGCCATAGATGTTGCTGAGGTTGGCAGCAATGTGATAGCCATGTCCGCCAGTGGACAGACGCAGACGCTCAATGCCAGCACAGCCATCGGTGGAGCATAGCACCTTCAGGGCGCAGGACAGGATGTGCATGTCAGGCAGACGCTCGAATTTGCCATTGTTGGCGTCCAGCACTGTCTGATCGTAGAGCTCCCACATGTACTCCGCAGCGATGTGGTAAGCAACACCAGTAGCAATCTCCGGGAACAGCTTCAGGCGCTGCGTCACATGATCAATGATCTGTGGCTCAGGACCGCTATTAAAGCAACAACAAAATAGTTTAAAATTAAAGTTAACTATTCTGTTACTTACTCTGGCTCAATTGGGCTTTGGCGACGCACAGCCGAGTAGCGAGTGGCAATAGTTGCAGCTGCCAACAGCAGCTGAGAATTCAATTCCACAATCAGGCAACGTGTATAGACCATGGTTAAGTAGTTGACCCTGGAAGCGGGACTGGCCGTAAATTTGCCATCACGTTCCACTTTGGCGAACTTCATCAACATGTTCTCGCGTGGAATGCGCACATTATTCAGTCCCAAGAAGCCCTGATTGACCGACGCCATGCCCAGCTTCTTGCCCACCTCGCCAACATCGATGCCCGGCAGTGGCATATGTGTGTCGGGATCACGCAGCGGCACAATGAACATCTGCACTCCCTTGTGCTTGCCAGAGATATACAGCTGAGCAACAACCATGGCATGGTTGGCCGTGTGACCCACTAAAGTGGATTTGGAGAAGCGTAAATAAACAAGTTCATTGAAGCAGTTGTAGTGTTACTTACTGCCGCCTGGCCACCACTTGTAGGCCTCCAGGTTGGGGGTATTTAGAACAAATTCACCCTTTCTGATATCGTAGTCGGCTCTCGTCTCAATGCCGCGCACATTAGTGCCATGGGCCAGCTCCGACTGGGCATAAGTGCCAATGATATTGCAGTTCTCGGCAATTGGACCCCACTTGGCCACCTGTTCGGGAGTGCCCTGACCCTTGATCACGTCCACAAACATTGTGATGTGAGTGGCCAGCGGATGATTGGCTGGAAACATGCCATGACTATGGACTGAGAACATGGCTCCTCTGCGAAAGTACAAATCAGTCAATTGGACTTTGTTTCTAACTAATAAGAGACTTACGGCCAAATGTCCTTGCCTCCTGGATTTAATTTATTCTGCAGGGCTTTCAATTTAGGCACTGCTTCAGCCACCTTCTTCACTGTGGAGTTGTAGAGATCCTCATGGGACATGTACTCATGGTTTATGCCATATCCATCCTCCAAGTTAGTGAACACAGCACGCTCTAAGAAGATACAGAAAACAAATTATTAGTATCTGAACAAACCAAAGTCTGATTTAACCTGGTCTTTGGATCTGTTAGCTAAATAAGAATCGCAACTGATAAGCAGAATCAACACAATTTAATATATATAGTAAACCCCCCAATTACACTAGTTTTTATCACACTTGTACACGGGCAATCAACAGACAGAATATTTATTATCAGCTGGACTTTGCCGGCATATCAAAGAACACAGCTGATCGTGTGTAGCTTGCACTTCTTATCAAACAGATCATATTCCCTACTGAGCGAGAGAGGAATACATGCACTTGCCTATTTCGCGTTTCGTTTTCAACTTTTCAGCACTGCGTTGGTACCAAACAGCCAGCTCTTCTACATCGAAGGTCGCCGCTGAACGCTCCTTCTGCAGATCTGGGTTCACAGTTGTAGGAATTATATTTTTAATGTGCGACATATTGTTGTTAGTTGAAAAACAGCAATTATTAAAATAAAACTAAACACAAGGTGAAAGCCGAAAACAAGTTGTCGCTCAGAGCAGCACTCACTGACTGAGCAGTGGACGCAATGAGCGCTCACGAAGAAAAAACTTGTGGGGGCAAAGTGCGCAAAGCTCAAAAGCTTTAAGCCCACTGCGCATGTTGAGAGCGCCACAAAACGAGAGAGTGAGAGAGATAGAGAGAGAGTGCAAGCAAGAGTAAGAAATCAAAACAAATAATGTTGTTATTTACAAATCATTTAAGAGCAAAACAACAAAAGATAACACTTTATAACAAATAAAATAAAAAAAGATTTAAAATATCAACCACTATTACATTACATGTTGGACTTCATGAATGGTCCCAATTGCTCGTGGAAACTCTTTGGCACCGACTTCTGGTTCATTGGCGACTTCAGAGTTGCATCGAAAATTCGCTCGTAGGCATTGCCATCGAAGCTGCCAATTGTGGAGTTCAATTGGCGATCTGTAAAATCGAAGCCATCCACAATAGCCACCGCATCGGGACGTATTTTAGTCAAAGCCGTCTCTAGTCGGGATTGCAGCTTGCCCAGATCGTCGTCCGTCAAATTAATAAACTGCCAAGCGAAATGTAAATAGGGGACAGTAAAGAAATTGAAATCGAAAGAGGCACAGTAAATAAATGTGGCTCACCCGAAGAATGTTGCTCAAGTGCTTGAGGGTTTCGTTGACCAGGTAAAGCTCCAACAGTTGCTCCAACACACGATTCAGAGCCGATGAACGTTTCTTGGACTTTGGTCCAGTGATCTCATCGACAAACGAGTGGAACAGAAAAGCGCGACCATGGAGCTGTTTCACAAAGAGAATTGCCGTAATTCTTCCGTTAAATAAAATCTATTCAAAGGTTTACCTCTGCAGCTTGGATGAGTTCAATGCCCGTTTGGTTGGCAGCCACCTCGTCGGATGCGCCATTAGCCAGCCGCTTGGCCAGACTGTTGAAGGCCAGCTGGGTCTTCCTGTCGATGGCAATAGAGGGGTTATTAAACAACGTTCATTAGGCAGTCTTATGATTGACTTACTTGGCAGCTGCAAACTGCATGGCCTTCACCAGGTTCTCCCAGCTGCCGGTCCATTCTCCAAACTCCGGATTCTGCTGCACTTCAGCCAAGTATTTGACAGTGGGCGCTAGCGTAGCTCCTCCAAGAGCAGCACGCCAAGATTTCATCAGATAACGACCGATCTGCAGCAGCAGCACCGTGTTTTCACCCTCGTAGGTGCAGGCAGCTGTTGTGCTGACATAGATATTGCCCAGATTGGTCGAGGAGAGATATCCATGACCACCGCAAGCCAAACGTAGACGCTCAACGCCAGCGGTGCCGTCGCTTGAGCAGATCACCTTCAAGGCGCAGGAGAGTGAATGCAACTCGGGTAGATTTTCATATTTGCCCTGCTCAATGCCGCTGCTGGTCACGTTGAACAAGTCCCAGAGATAATCAGTAGCCAGGCGGAAGGCTACGCAGGTGGCAATCTCCGGGAAGAGCTTCAGTTGCTGAGTAACATGATCAATGATTTGCGGCTCAGGTGCTCTACAAACAAACGAAATGCATAAGCAAAGTTGTTGGACAGTTCAATAAAGTCAAGTTGAAGTACTTGGGATCAATGGGACTCTGGCGACGCACGGCGGAATAGCGTGTGGAAATGGTGGCTGCAATGGCCACGGATAGAGCACAGTTGCGGGCAATGAAGCAGCGTGTGCTGACCATGGCAAAGTAGGTGAGCACATCGGCAGGACTCTTCACATAACTGCCATCGCTGTGCACCTGGGCGTGTTTCATCAGCATGCGGGTGCGAGCGATGCGCACATTCTTCAGGCCCAGGAATCCGTTGTTGACGCCCACAAAGCCCATCTTTCTGCCAATCTCGCCGATGTGTACGCCAGGACGTGGCTCGTAGCTGCCCTCCTCGCGCACCTGGACGTAGAACAAGTGCGGTCCCTTGCACTGGTTGTCGATGTACAGCTGCGCCATGACCAGGCAATAGTTGGAGGAGTGTCCCACTGCAGCGAAAGTGAAATTAGCAAATTGTATTTTCTTCTTTCTTAGCTACTTACAGCCGCCGGGCCAAAACTTGTAGGAGGAAATCTTGGGTGAATTAAGCACAAACTCATCCGTGGCGCGATCGTAATCGGCGCGTGTCTCCAAGCCACGCAAGTAGGTGCCATGTCCCAGCTCCGTCTGCGCATAGGTGGCCGTCACCTCGAAGCGTTCCACACGCTTGCCAAACTCTTCCCACTGCTCTGCGGTGCACTGCGCCTTCAGAGCCCGCACAACCATGACGTACATGACCCCAAAGGGATTTCCTGCCAGATGCACGCCCCACAGCTCGGGCGCCTCGAAGAGCGCACTAGGAAATAGTTTAAGAGAATGGCAAAAGCTTAAGAGATGCTAAGTTTACTCACGGCCAGTAATCGTCGCCGCCTGGATTACGCTCTGCCTGCAATTGGCGAAGCTTTTTGGCGACCGCAATGCTGTTTTTAATGCCAAACTCGCTAACCTCCTCATGCGACATGTACTGTAAGCGGATAAAGTCGTCCTTATCAAAATCCTTGTACATATATTCCTCTACAGGGGGCATAAAATAAAACCAAAGTCATCATGATTTATAATCTAATCAAGTTATTTCTGTGTTCACTTTTATATTATGTTGTAGAGATTTGCGTTCACCTTTGGTCGCATTTTCAAGATAACAGTATAATTATATACATGTACTTACTGAGACTCCGCTTGAACTTAAGTTCTTCTGAGCCCCCCGCCCACCAAGCGGCGAACTCTTCACTGTTGAAACTGGCCGCATCGCGCTCCTTCTGCAGATCGGGATTTATCGTGCTTGGTATAATGCTCTTTGACGCCATTTTTTGTTGAAGTTAACCGTTTGACTTAGTTGCGTCCACTCGCCACCTGATGTCGATCACGACTGAAGCGCCCACAACACAAATTTGCCATTAAAAACAAGAAGTGTGGAAAACACTTTGGACTCTTTTACATTCTCTCTCTTCCAATAGTTGATAAGCGTGCAGAAGAGTTCAACTTTTTAATAAATTATTCAGAGATGGAGCGTAAAAGAGCTTTATTATAATAACACACATAATGCGTTTGTATTTGATATCTATGATTGTGTTTGTTTACAATCTGTATGCGCGAATCTTGACATACATATATGTACATGAACCGTAGAGGTGGAGAAACATTGTTTATAAAACATCGATATTTTTGCGATCAAATAATATAATAAAATATTCATTAAGATGAATTCAGAATTTGTCCTACAAAAAGATATTTCCAAATATAAAGTCTGCAGTCTGTTTCTTTTAATTTACTATCATACGACCATCTTAGAACAACTTGTCCGTTTAATGGTTTTCATAAAAATTTGTGGTATCGATATTGTACTCTTCTATATCGATACAGCTTGTTTATTAATACATCGATTAACAAAATGCTTAAATATATCGATTAGCTTATTTAAATATTACATTCATTATTAAGATTTTCACCTTAAATCGCGATAATAGCCACGGTAACCATCTGGACCATACAAATTAAACTTTTTCTCGTCACTAAATATGACATTTTACCACTGGACGTCCCAAAATTTGAATATTTTTCAAATTGTAGCCTGGCTGTTTATGCCTGGACTGAAGATCCTGAACTAAATTTACTGCAGATGTCGGGTAGAGCTTATATATGTGATACACTAATATTAATTGTTATTGGCCGAGTCATTTAAGCTTGTATATGTGATGCGCTAATATTAATTGTAATTACCTTTTGTCTCGACGTTCAACTTATGATGGACGGCCAGAACGAAGTTTTTCGTCATAATTGTAAGGATTTTTCAACACATTTTTTGTTATTGATTTATTTGTTTATTATTCACTATGTTTATTTGGTTGACATAACGGTTGTTCGGCCATTTTGTTTTAGAATTTCATCAGCGCCAAATTTTCGACGATTGCGGCAGATTGCAATCAATGCAAATTTCTTACCAATTGATTTGGGATTTCTGCCTCCATCAAATTATTAATGTATTCCATATTAGCAGATTTATATATCTTATTATCTTATTTAAATACTAATTCAACTATTACGATCTTTACGTTAAAGTTGTTTTAAGCGCTTTGTTGTGGCGGGGTGTGACCACAAGCAACAATTGCCAAAATACGAAAATATACTTATATTTTCTAAATGGGATGTTATTTAATGTACTCCACTGTCGCCATCTGGCGTACATTTAAGGTACCAAATGCCTAACGTAGCTCACACACGTAGCAACATTAAGAACAATTTGACACTTTTTCACACTGGACGCAACGGCCCGCTTGTTTGCTGTCCAGATGTAAACAATGCACGCAATGATAACAAACTTCAACGTCGGGCTGCTGGGCCATGTGGACAGTGGGAAAACGACTCTCGCCCGTGCTCTCAGCTCGATATCCAGCACAGCCGCCTTCGATAAGCACCCGCAATCCGCAGAGCGTGGAATAACACTTGACTTGGGCTTCAGCGCCCTCGTTTTGGACTTGGACTCATCATCAACCGATGAGAAGCAGCTGCAGCTTACTTTCGTGGACTGTCCGGGCCATGCCAGTCTCATACGCACCATCATTGGAGGTGCGTACACGAAGAAAGACTAAAATATTTGAATAACTAGTTACTCTATCAACAGGAGCACAGATCATTGACCTGATGCTGCTCGTGGTGGATGCGCAGAAGGGATTTCAGACGCAGACAGCGGAGTGTTTGGTGATTGGCGAGCTGCTGGGCAAGAAGCTGCTGCTGGTGATCAACAAAATCGATGCCCTGCCTCCAGATCAGCGGGAGACCAAATTGGAGAAGCTGCGCAGCAGACTACGCAAGACTCTGGCGGCCACAACATTTGGAGCTCAAGTTCCCATTTACAGCGTGTCCGCTTTGCAAGGATTGCACATTGATGAGCTGCGTGCCGGCCTAGTCGATGCTTACTACGTGCCACAACGACTGCTAGAGGCGCCACTGCTGATGCATGTGGATCACTGCTTTGCCATCAAGGGTCAGGGCACCGTCTGTACTGGAACGCTGCTTCAGGGACGAGTTGCGGTCAACGATCAGGTGGAATTGCCGCAGCTGGGAGAGCGACGCAAAGTCAAATCGATTCAGAGATTCAGACAGCCTGTGGAGCGGGCTGCGGCCGGAGATCGCATTGGCCTGTGTGTAACGCAGTTCAATGCCCAGCTAATGGAACGTGGAATCATCGCTCAGCCCAGTTACTTGAAACCCATTTATGCTGTCTGCCTGAAGCTCCATTTCATTCCCTACTACAAGCAGGCAATTAGATCTGGCAGCAAGCTGCACATCAGCGTGGGACACGATACCGTCATGGCGAGTCTGACGCTCTTTCGCAACGAATCTCCAGAGTTCCAACTCAATCAGGAATACGAGTTTGTGGAACAGCTGCTGCCAACGGAGTCCGTTGCCTTGGACTGCATATTTGGGCTGTTGCAGTTTGAGAGACCAGTGCTGACCACACTGGGCACCACTTTAATAGCCTCCAAGCTGGATATGGACGTCCATAGTAGCAGTTGTCGCTTGGCCTTCTGGGGACGCATCGCCTGGCAAACTGGTAGCATTAATTACGTTAAGGAGTTGCTGCCCCAACTGCGCATCTTCAAGCGAAAGCAGAAGCAGGGCAATGTGCAGCGTGTGGTTAATGCCAGCGAAGTCATTGTGCAGAATCTCTTCCAAAAGGAAGCCAAACGCGAGTTGTTCATAGGGAAATCAGTGCAACTTACCACTGGTGAAATCGGTTGCATTGAACGCACTTTTGGACAGACCTGCAAGGTGTGTATTGCCTTTCGTAATGGACTAAAGGCTGCAACGCTGGAGCAGCTGAAGTCGGAGCGTGCCAAGGAGGTGCACGTGTTGCTGCAGTACAAAAAATATGTTTTTAATAAACAGGCAGGTCTCGTTCAATGACAACTGTGAGTTTGAATTTTCTGCGCGGTTGCAGCGCCCTCTATTGGACTGACCGTCAAACTTATGATTTCCAGCACTGTTATCGACCTGCCACCACAGTTGGAAAGCGCAAGAGGAAGACCGCATGCAAAACAAAACAAAGTACATTCTAAATGTTGCATTTGAAAAGAAATTGCGAGAATCAATAACGAATAAGCTGCCAAAGCGAAAGCAATCTGCAATTCACAACGCCAAGCCCCAACAACACAATCACAAATGCTCAGGTGTGCCGTGGTGTCGCTGCTGCTGCTGATCTTCTATGTGGCGGAATCGCAACCAGTCACCGTCAATTGCAACGAGCTGCTCATGGGGCAGTTTCTGTGCCCGGATCCCTCCAAGAATCACATAGATCCCAAGACGCAGCAGTTGCGAGGCTGCACCAAGGAGAATCGAGCGCGTGTCTGGTGCATTGCAGCCAGTGAAATCAATTGCACCGAAACTGGCAACTCGTCATTTACCCGGGAAGTGCCCTGCAAATGGACGTAAGTATTTACTAATCCCCCATGACAATTGCCGGCTTATCGCTGTGTGTGGCTCTGCAGCAATGGCTACCACTTGGACACGACGTTGCTGCTGTCGGTGTTCCTCGGCATGTTTGGTGTAGACCGCTTCTACTTGGGCTACCCGGGCATTGGGCTGCTCAAGTTCTGCACGTTGGGTGGCATGTTCCTCGGGCAGTTGATTGACATCATTCTGATAGCGTTGCAGGTGGTGGGTCCTGCCGACGGATCCGCCTATGTCATTCGTAAGTACTCAAAATATGTTTCTAAAAGTTGCATGTTTCTAATTGCATTTCTCTCTTCACGACAGCTTACTATGGAGCCGGCATTAATATTGTGCGCAGCGACAATACAACGTTTCGGTATTGCAATCAACTCTATTGCATGCAACAATGAAGGAATCTCATGTTAGCAGCAGACTGTGACATGCCGATGGTTAACAATTAAACAGCGATCCGAATCAGTGATGCTAGGATGATAGGTGGAGGAGACGTTAGGTCAATGCTATATATACATATGGAAAACAATAGCTTATTATACAAAGCAACGACTGTTAAACATGTAGTGTAGGCCTATTATAATTAACATTAGTTACGTAGCGATAGCTAGCCCATAAGTTCAAAGAATTGTTGTACATTTGGTTGAAACTAAGTTAACTAGTGTATAAAGAGATCCTTGTATATACACGCACATAATCAAATTGTTGCCAATACCAATAGAATGAAGCATTTTTTAACTACTTAAATGTCGTAAAAATAATTGGGCAAACTTGTACTTCGAGAATTGAACACGCTACAGACGTGTTGGCTGTGCATCAGGATTGTCGTCTGTCTTGCAGTTGACTCATTGCTGCAGACTGCAGACTGTAATCGACACAGATGACGACAAATGGGTGTAGGCTGGAAGGGAGAGAAGGGACTGCTCTCGTCGCAATCGCGAGATTGCTGTTCGTTCTGTGGGCCTTTCATCTGATTGGCATTTCCGAAATAATCAGCAAAGTTGCATCGACAACGTCAACAGCAACAGCAACAGCTACAACAACAGCATATCACACAGCACAGCACAGCACGAAATGAAGAAACAAGCCAGAAAATGCGTCGCTTGTTCGATTTAATTGCGACGGCCAATGTTGAGGTCGCTTGTAATTCAATGCCTTTTAATTAGGCACTCAATTAAGGCAGATTCCCATTAAAATTGAAATAAAAATACAAATAAAATAATAAGGCACAAGAAAATATGTTGAATGAAAGCCAAAAATGAAGTCAGCGTATGCAAAATCGAGTCACAGTTTCAGAGCCACTGGATGCCAAACTGCAGCATAAAGCGTATACGCACCGTGAAGCAGTCATTGTTTGTTGCGCCAACAATTATGGAACTAAACTGCCCTTTGCCATTGTCTCTGCTGCCTGTCTGCTGCTCAGCGTGTGTGTCCAGTATCAATTAGCCAAGCTGACAGCCAGTTACAAGACTGTTTTTATAGCCAAGTGCGATTCTAGTTGCCGTTGTTGTTGCTGTTGCTGTTGCTGTTGTTATTGGCTTGTCTGACAATGCACACACATCTATGTAATTACAGCATGAGAGTTTCGCCGACTGTGTAAACAAGTGGCGCTTTGATCTCGGCATTGACAGGCAGACATATAGTATAGTATAGCGTAGCATAGTACAGTACTTTGGTTGTACTTAATACTTTCTATACTTGCTGACTCCCCGAAGTTCGAATGGCGTTCTTAAGTCAAGTGCTGCTTCAATCTAATGATGGTATCGGTATCGCTTACTGTTTTCCAAGTGCAGGCAAATGAACTTTGTTAAGAGCCATTAGAAATTCGATCGGCTTGTTTATAAGAGTCATGTCTCGTTAACTGCGCGTCTGTCCGTCTGTCCGTCTGTCTGTCCGCCTGTTTGTCTCTGTCTTGCGAATGCCTGTGGCATTCTTTTGGATTGCGCGCGTGGAAACCTTATGGAAAATGCCCAGAGATTCGATTCGCCGTGACCAAAATCCAGTCAACAAGCAAATTGTTGACACAACACGAGAACTATGCGTTGTCGTATTGTTTCAGAGGGTGTTCTGTGCCTATTTGTTTATGGATTTGGTCACAGCCTCACCTGGGCCCAGACCTGAATCTGAATCTGAACTGAATCTCGATCTCTGTGTGCGTCTGCGTTCTACTAAAAATACAATATGAAACGTAAGCAGACAGCACAAATTGCTGAGCATACATTGAGAACATTAAGAACTTACAATCGTTAAGTATAGTAAATAATGGCAAATTGCTAATATTTACAGATATCAAAATAGCATCGATGCGATGCGCAAACTGTTTTAAATATAGACCAAAGAGAGCTGGAGCTTGGCTACTTGGCTACTTGGGGGCTTTGTTCGCATAGACGCAATTGTGAACAAACTACTTACTATACGAGTAAGCGAATAGGCCCCTTTTAGGGGAGATGGAGATGGGCTGTTTTCTTGACTCGTTGTATTTACATGGAGCTTAGAAGCTCAACGGCTAATTACGCTCAAGTGGCGTGGAAAATTGTGGGCCAGTTTAACGCCCCCTCAGGCGCATTTGGAGGCCTGCGGTCTTTAGACGGCAATGACGTTTATGCCAAATTGCTTTTCAAGTTGTTTACGGCGCACAGATAGCAGCGAAGAACTCTATATAAATACGAGCATTTAATGAAGTGCAATTATTGAATTTTGCCAAGTAAATCATATGCCACAGACTGCGTCATGGTTTCCCACATGACCAAGCAACCAACGTGGCAGGCAACTAACCAGCCAAATAATCAGACAACCAGCCAACTACCAACCCAACTACCAACAGCCAAATTGTGGTTGCATGCGAGGCAGCGGCATTTGCAAATTTTTACTTGGCCTGCGAGTTCTCTGTGGCATACTCTCATAAATAATGGCAACGTCTTGTGACAAAATGTGCGCCTGGGAAAACCGAAAACTGAAAACTGAAATCTGAAATAATGTAAGCAACTGCAACTGCAACTTTGGCATCAAATGCTCAACTGGCAACTGCTGAAAGTCGACAACATTCGTGATAACTGCAAGTTTTCCCATTTGCCTCAGCCTCAGACTCAGTCTGCGATCCATGCTTTACGGTCTACGGTCTATGGTCTATCGTCTATGCCTATCCTACACAATGAGTGCATAAATCATCTCTTTTTGCTGCCCCTGTGACTGCATTTTCCATGGCATTTGATTACGGCTGCCGCCGCCGCCGCCGCCGCTGATTTTCCAGCTCTTAGCTCTCAGCTCTCAGCATAAATGTCAAAAGCTTGCCAATTTGATTTGGCGTTTGCTTGCTAAGTATAAATTATATCAGGCAAACACCTGCTTACTTCGACCAGTCTGCCCACCCCGCCACACAAACAAAATAAAGTATCAGAAAACGTTGTCTTTAATTTGCGTTTAAGCCAACAATTTAGCAACTTAAGTGTTATTATCGCATTTGAAACAAATGCCATAAAAGATTTGTGGCTTTTGAACAAGTGCGACTAAGTGCTAGTTGCTGTATTTTAGTTTAACTGTAAAAAGTAGTTGTATAAGTCATAGTTGTTGTAATGCCTGCGCTGTAGCATTTAGTTAATGCATGATTTCAAATGTTATGTTGCAGCGTTGTAAATGGCTAAGCAATTTGTTTAGGTCAAGTCATTGCCAACTTTTCGACAGTATTAAGTATACGACTATCAAGTGGAAGTTGCTGAAATTCTTTACTTATACATAGTACAATATTTAAGGGAGTCTTAAAAGATGCCGCTCAGTGTGATAATAATTAGACGAGCTATTTTCCTTGACATTCCAGGGCAGAGAAAACATTGTTCGACGCATATTACTCGAAATGCCGGTTGACAAGACAAATTCTAATTTGCAGCGCAGCGCGGAATTCTGAGAAGCGTTGAAAATAAGAAATCGAGACCTTAGACTCGAGATAACATTATTAGCCTGTGTTGTGTCACTTGCCATGAATGGCTGTGAGGGGTGAGACCCAAATGAGCCCCTCACCCGCCACCTCTTACCTGTTACCTGTTGCCTTTAGCTGTTAACAAGGTGTTCGTTTCACACCGTGTGCGGAATGCGCGCATTTCTGCAAAATTATGTTACAAAATGTCGAGCAATTTGAGTCAGCACTAAGTTACACAGTTGCCAATCATAGTCGGAGAGTCAGTCAGGGAAATATGTAGTTGTGTTTAGAGAGTTGCTCAGATTATAGCAAACGTCGTTGTGCTCATTAATTTTATTGTAGGTGTGTTTGCTGGGCATCTTTAGTTCAACTTGACCCCAAACCAATTGCTGGCCCCGCTTAATGCTTAACGGTTCGAGCCCCCAAAAAAAAAATTAAACGAAGAAAAACCAATCCGCAGCGTCTGTTGCCAGTAACAACAACAACGTGAAGCGAGCGACACTTCGGGGCGGTGGCGACGACTCGTTTCCACTCGGGTCTCTGCTGTCTGCAGTCGTGTTTCACAGTTGCTTCTCTCGCCGACGCGTCGGTTCGTGCGCGTTGCGTTCAGTTCTCGTTCAACAGCGCCGGCGAACGGTCAGAGAATTTGTTTGTGCTGAACTGGATTCAATCGAAGCGAATCGTATTCGAATCGAATCGCATTGAATCGTATCGTATCGTATCGCAGCGAACCGAGTCCGAGTCCGAGTTCGAATCGCGAGTCGAGTCGAGTCGAGCCGAGACGCGAGCTGTGCTGTGCTGTGCTGAGCTAAGAAAACTGCCTGCGCAGCCAGGAAAACTTCAAGTTGAAGGAAAAACGCGCGCGCGTCAACATCGCTCAATTCCGATCGGATCGCCTGCGTTGATGGTTGATGACACGAAAAATTTACAAAAAACGCAATTCGCTTTACAAGTACGAGCTTGAGTATATAGAGGCACAACTGTTGCCCCCGCCACAAAAAAACAAAAACAAAAAAACAAAAAAACAACCCCCCGCTGTTTTGAGCTTGAGTTGAGAATTTGTTATCGCAAAAGCTTGTGGCATGCGTGTGTGTGTGTGTTCGAGAGTGATTGTGTGATTTCAATGAATATTTAAAAATATAAACAAATTTGGTGTACTTATATTAGTATATTTATCAAAAATTGGCCGCATTCGCTTTACAAGCTTCTGTTATGATTTGAAATACGTGTGCTTACTTATACTTAGTACGAAGCAGGCAAGCAGGCAGACTGGCCAACAGGCAAATAAAGTAAAAACAGAAAACAAAAAACAAAGCAAATAAACATTTAGCGTATTACAAATTGGCGCGCAATTGGCAATTGCATGCGCTGCACCTTTTGTTGCGTTTTACATAAATTGCATTTCAATTTACAATTTCCAATTCAATTTCCATTTCCATTTGAATTAGAATAAAAACAATAAACTAAAGCAATAAATTCGTAGACAATAAATGCGACAGGCAGCCAGCCAGCCAGCCAGCATGCTGAGCTAAGCCGCCGACTGCTGAGCACAACGTGGCGTATGCGTAATCTGTAATTGTAGACATCCTGCGGAAGCCCAACAGCAGCAGCAGCCACAGTTTATTGTGTGTTCTGTGTGTGGCACGTGGCAACGTCAAGTCGCGCGCGCGCGTATAAATAATTGCCAGCTATTAATTAATGTGCCGAATATCGAGGAAAATAAATAAATAAACCAGCAATCGAGCGAAATTGAAATGAAAAGAGTACGTTGGCTGTCGAGTGTTGATGCTGTTGTTATTCCTGTTGAAATTGCCAAATAGACAGAGTGGACAGTGGACAACAGCAAGTGAATTGAAAATGCGATTCATATCGACAACAAAAAGAGCCACAACAACTAGACGACGACTTCAGCAACAGCAACAACAACAACCACAGCAGTTTCACCTCCTCTAACTCCCCCGTCAACCGCATCCTTCTGCCTTTGCTGCTCTTTGAGCCGGCAACATGTCAAGCATAATTAATTTTCGATTCTGCCTGTGCCAGTGCCGCCAATTTGAACCCACCGTCGTTGTCGCTGCCGTCTCCATTGCTGTCGTCGTCGCCGCCTCGTCTACGTTCCTGCAATTGTGCTGAAAGAGTCGGTCGACTGCCCCACGCCGCCAGCTGGAAGTCGATTCTACGGGTAAACTTTGCCTCTTTACTTTTCTTTAGTAATTAATCTTTTTTGTTGTTGGTTGTTTTGTTTTGATGTTATTGTTGCTGCTGCTGCTGCTGCTGTTGTTGTTGGTGTTATTGTCTGACAATAAGTACGTGTAGAGCGCGATTTTGTTTTATTATAATGAGAACACATAAACGTTTTGCTATCTGCCTACCGCGTACACCCTGATCCGACCCCCGCCCCCTCCGTCACCTCGCTCTCGCTCTCTGCCTGTCTCTTGAGTTGAGTTTCAGCATGTTGCGAAAATTGTTTAATTGTTTGAATACTATTATCACATTTTATGAGAGTCACAATGATAGAGCAAGCGAGAGAGAGAGAGCGTGTGAGCGTGAGAGAGACGAAAGTTCTCCGAGCTTGGCGGCTTCTCCTTCGCCCCCTCGTCTGCTCGGTGTCTTTGTCAGTCAGTTGAAGAATTTATGAATGTACGTCGTGTATATTCAATTGTGAAATGAATGAGTTGGAATCAAAGCAGCACAAATTATTCAAACATATGTTTGCTTATAACTAACTCGTACTGTCGGCAATTAAGAAATCTGCATAGCATTTTGTACTCACAATTTATAAGGCGGAAATTTACAGTTGAGACAATCCGCAGTTTGTTTTCGGCCATTGTCACTTTTAAAACTATTCAACCATAAACTGACCCAACAAGCTGCAAACTTTGACGAATCCAAATCGCGTCAAAAAGACAAATAACGAATGTCTTCAGCTAGTCAGTGGTAAAATCTTTTTGGAATCATTAACCATAAAACATGTTCACCCAATTTTTTAATTAAGGAATATTATAGCAATTAAGAGCATTCGAATGCCAGAGATGTTTTGAATTCTTGTGTGATTGCATATTATGGAAATATTTGTGGGTTTAAGTTTTTGATGTATATTTTTTAGCTAACCAAAAATCATTCTTTATTTAAAATTAAAATTTGTATAGCTGTCAACTAAGTACAAGAAATATTTTCATTTGTAATTATTACAATATATTCTCAAAGCAATAAACTAAATACATTTTTGTTTGTCAATCATTACAATAAAATCACAATGAAATTATTATCAAATTATTGCAATTCATAACGAAACTCATCCGTGAAAAATTCTTACAAACAACTGATAGCTTCGCATTTCGTTCAAGTCAATGAATAGCTCCCTTAAACAATCCAATCATCATGAAATTGTAAACATTCAATTACTCATTACCTTAGCGAATACCATAATTGCCCAGCTTATAGGCTTGCACTTTGAACAGAACAGATTTGATAGTTGCTTTATCTTGATTGGCGTAGTATTACTAAAATATATACTCGTATGTGTAACAATAGACCAAAGTTGGTATTTCGCAATTAGGCTAAAGAGCCAATGAAGTCATGTGGATCACGCAATTACAGACAAAGAAGGTATTCAAGAGTGATAACTCAATTACCGTACAGTTGAATAGATTGTTCTGTGTGAGTACTTGTATCTTCGGATATGAATCATATTGTTTATCTCATTAGTAACGATAATATATATATCTGTTTCTGTTGTCATAAGTAAATGACTAAATATCACGTTTTAAATGCAATTACCTAGAGTTGACCAAAACCATTCGATCGAAGTGAATTGAAGTGGCATTAAATGCAATTGATGACATCCAATAAAACTTAACAATTTCCTGTCGTTTACATTTTGCGAATATATATACGCCTATATTGCACTAAAACTGTATGAATTACAATGCGTTCATTAAAGCCAGCCAAGTACCAGGGAATTGCGCAAAAAATAAATGAAAATAAACGAAGAAATATAAACGAAAAAATGTAGAGATATGTTGGTAATAACTGCGTACGCACTTACGAGTAATATCTGAACTCGACAGCGTGAGGGATGGGACTGGATATGGGTTGGGACTAGCACTAGAGCCGTGGATGGAGGAGCTGGAGCTGGAGCTGCGCCTTCAGTGTGCTGGGGAGTGTGCTGGGGAATTGGGGGAACTAAATATGAATGCTGGCATTTTGCTGGCATATCTTGGCAGCAGACAAGCAGACAAGCAGACGGAAGACGGGCAGACAGCAGACAGCAAACAGCAGACATATAAAGGCCGCATTGCTGGCCGGACAGTAGGCAGAGTTGGATGACAGTCAGCCGGGCTTAGACGACAACGGCAAACGGCAAACGGCAAACGACAAACGACAATCGGACGGGGGCTCTCTGGGCCTAGGTGTTGCTTTTTGCTCTTGTTGTTACTCTGTTGTCTGTTGTTCGCCTTATGGTAAAAATGCAACCATACCTGTTTTGCCAACACACAACACAGCACAGCACAGCACAACAAAACACACACTCACTCACTCTCTCGCACACACGCTCAACTCGTTTGCTCAGTTGCAGGCTCAACACTGCAACACTGCAACTGCAACTGCATTAAAGCTATATATATGTTATATGTATATGTATAAAAAACTTTTTGGTTTTCTTGTGGCTTTTTATACCCTTGCAGCGGGTACATTTCATTTCACTGCGATGTGTGCATCCTGAAGCGGTGCATATATAATCCTAATCAGCATAAAATCACAGCTTTCATTTCCAGCAACGAGTTGCTAATTTTAAGCTGATTGGCAATAGATGAAAATGGCTGTGGCAGCTCGACAATTTCGTGATTATACTAATTAAATTACAACATCTTTCTTGACTATATTCAATTAGATGAAAATAGTTTGTGGCCTTTGGGCTCTCATGGGAAGCAAGGGTATTTAATCCTCGCCAAGCTGAGCTGAGCGGAGCTTGTTTCTCATTGTGGTCGTTGTCTCTTTTTTTCGGTGCACGCACCTGTCCAAGCATAGACATGGCCAGAGACAGGCGGTCTGCAGGTGTTTTGTTTGGTTTGCCTTGCTCTGCGACTGGGATCGAGACCAGGGAGTGGGACTTTGGCTGCGACTGCGACTTCAACTGGAACTGGGACTGGGACTGGGACTGGCACTAAGACTACAACTGGAACTCGCTGTCGTCTCTGTCGCTGTCGCTGTCTTGGCAGAGTCCACAGCATAATAATAATCCGGCAATTAAAATATGATCGCATAATAACTCGACACTCGTGTGTCTTCCTATGATTTATGGCGCAGCTTTTGGCTTTTGGCTTATTTATAGACTCTGCTTGCCACTCTCTGGGGTGATTGTGTTGTTGTTGCTGTTGTTGTTGCTCTTCGTTGTTGACTACTTTTTTTACGCATACTTTTGCATTCGCTTAAAGGTAAATTGCTGTCGCCAAGCGCCAAGCGCCAGACGCCGTTGTCGTCGTTGTCGTTGTCGTCGTTGTCGTTGTTGTCGTTGCCGTTGTTGCCGCTCTAAACGCGTTCGCCTGGGCCGGCTTGGCTCGTTTGACTGGCAAAACCCAGCAACAAGACACAACAAGAGGCAGTGCCAGTGCCAGAGTCAGAGTCAGAGTCAGAGCCAAAAGAGCCAGCCAGCAGAGCACCACGGCCAAAACAACCAGCAAATTAAATGAAGGAAAAAACAGTGCAAATACAAAAACATTTGATACGCCCCGCGACTCGCGACTTCAGCCGCAACAACAACAACTACAACGAGTACAACTTCAGCTTCAGCTGAAACTTCAATTTGAGCAACAGATACAAATGCGAATGCAACTAGAGCTCTTGAAGCACAACTCACTGTTGACTGTCCGACTGTTGCTTCTAATAAATAATTTTAAATGCTGACTACAAAGCGCCCAAAATGAATGGAGCCTGGACTGTCTGTCCGTCCGTCCGTCCGTCCGTCCGTCTGTCCGTTTGTCAGACAATAGCCAGGCGCAAGTTGAAGTGTGTAACCCAATAGTCAAGGCGCGCTCGTAATTGAGTGCGTGGGTTGTGGACGTGGACGTGGATGTGGATGTGGATGGTTGCACAGCTGGTAGCAATAATTGCCAGCTTGTGGAGTAGCCAGTTGGCAGTTGGCAGTTATTGCTGCAGGCGGCAACTGGGCCAAGTAGCAATTGGCATTTGGGCGTCGAGAAATGACCTGAGACCCAGAAGAGCAGCCAGCAGCGGAGACCCGCATGTTGGGGGTAGTTTTCTGCCAGTCACTTTTGCTGTGCTGCCGACAGTGTAATGACGTCAGCTTTGTCGCCATATGTCTATGCCTTAACTACACACACACACACACGCACGCACGTTACACACGCACATACACAAAAGCCATGCGTCATCGCGCAGGTTGTCGACGGCGGCTGCGACTTCGACTTCGGCGTCTGCGTTGCAATTTCACCAGGCCCCCACTCGAATGCTCTCTGCGTCATGTACAACAACTTACACACACACACATGGCACACACACACACACACTCGCGTCTGTGCAGTGGTTGTGATAATTTCGCCATGACACGCAAAACTGAAGCAAATTGCTTGCCTGCCTTCGGTTTTTGTTTTGACTTTTTTGTATTGCCATCAAATACAAACTAATTAATATTTACCAAACAATACGATACCAAGCCAATGAAAATTCCGCCGCTCTCTCAGATAAGCCTATAAATAGCGAGAGCATTTTTTTGTATTTTGTGGCAGACTGTGCGGCGTGTTGCAGTTAACCGAGCATACACATAAATAGACTCGCAACTCGTCGACGTCGACGTCGACGTCGCGTTGTATTTGTGCACTTAGTATCTCGATAAAAAACGAGCTGTTTTCGCATGCAAGAGGGTAATGAGACGGCTTTGTTGCTTTGTGGATGATTGCAGTATAAGCGTGATTGCTCTTGTAAATAAACATTAATGTGTTTGCTCTTCTCTTGGCAATGGCAATGGCAATTGCTTTGATTAAGATTACTAATACGCAGCGTGGTGCATCGCATTCAGCTATTTAGTGGCAGTGGCTGGCATTGCCAGACAAAATGGCGACAGCATTGACAAGCTCATTTGTGCAACAGCCACAACAACAACGAAACACAAACAGCAATCGTAATGACAACTACTGCAATTCGTATGCAATGTAAACAAGAACATTTGTTCACAATGTTGTTGATATCATTTACTAACGCATTCTTATTGCCCGATCGACGAGCAAGTTAACCGCACTTGGCATTCAATGCAAAGCAAAGCAAACAGTTGTTTCTGCTGTTAATTGCTAATCGCTGTGTAGCTCTTAAGCCTTCGATAAGTTTCATAATTAAGTTATGTAATTAACGAAACATATTTCCAGCAGCAGATCGGCTGTTTTCAACTATTTGATAACGCCCCGAACAAAGTCCACAAACACACAAGCACCAAGCACCAATCACCAACAAAAATCCAAGGGGTAAATGTTGTCAAAAGAAACAGCAACAATAAAAAACTGAAATGAAAAGTAAAATAAAATACGATTTAGAGAAATACAAATAAAGTTTTATTGTCGCCTGGCAGGCAGCTCGCCATTAGTAAGCATACAAATTATGCCTCTGATAATGTTGATGATGATGAGCAGATGATCAGATTATCAGAGCGAACCCAGAGCCAAGATTGGGACTCCAAGAGTGTGCTCTCAGTTTGGGGCAACTGGGCATCTGTGGTGTGCTATTTGTATGTAAATGTATTAATGGGCATTTATGTATTTCTTATGCAAAAATGTATGAAACTTATAAAAACTAAAACATCAAAATGGAAGCAAAATTTGTGATAATCATATGTTAATTTCAAATCAACGCTCAGCAGCAGCTGCCATAAACAAACTGAATTATGTATCTATGTGCGCGTGTCTATGCCCTACAAATACACTCGCATTCCCAGATAAATATCTGATATACATATGCTCAAATGGATGTATAACATACAAGAAGCATTTTATCTCGAAATATTTGGCCCATTAGGTGCCAAGGCAGTCAGAGACATGTCAATACAATATTTAAGTCAAATGAAAAATATCTTTAATACGTAGCGCTGACAAGTGAAAGATATTTTAAGTAAAATACATTTAGTGAGCTAAAACAATTGGCTTTTAGTCACTCGAATTGTATTCAGAGCACAGACATTAATTTATAGAGGAAGATTGCAGGTAGCTGTAATTTAATTAGCACATCAATGACGATGATAGCCACGGTAATAATGATGATTCGAAATAAAGTGGCGGGCATGTTTGTGGCAGGTTCAACGTCACGCTAAACAAACTGCCCCCAAGCGAAGTTGCAGTTGCAGTTACAACAGCAGCAGCAGCAGCAATTGCCATAACAACTGCAACACGTTTTCACATGGCCCCTCAAAGTGGACTGTCTGTTGTTGTTGTTATTGTTGTCACACATGCGGTCAGTTGTCTGGGTCTCGCATGTCGAAGTCTGAACATGAAATCGTAGCGCTAAGATATATGAGCACATCAACGTGAATTAACAGACACATTAAGCGATACCGATCTGAGTAGAAGTCCAGCACACTAAACACGAGACCACGACCACGACAAGAGACTCCGAGAACGCGAGACATATCTAACAACAGCAACACCAACAACAACAACAACAACTCCACGAATCAGCGAAAACGAAAGACTCTGGCAACGAACCGAGTCGAAGTGCGGGAGGCGGGGGAGGAGATGCGACTATGACTGCACTTTGAACCCGTCCATCAGCGAAACGGAAGTGTGCGAGCGCAACTGAATCAGTATCTGTATCTGTATCTGAATCATGTCGCTGGAATTTCTATAGACCACGCTTAGCATGCTTATAAGTGACATTTTATAGCATATCCAATTTCAGGCAAACAAAACACAAAACACAACAATACATATGTTAGAACACGCCCGTTCCTTCATCTCTCGATCTGTGCTCGTCTCTATCGCACACTATCCCCATCTCAGTCCGTATCTGTATCTGTATCTGTATCTGATGTTGTTTGTCTTTTGGAACACAAAAACGAAAATATGCAAACAATTCGCATTTGCGTGTTAATCAATAAATTTGACTGTGAAAACCATTTTGATTGTTGAATAATATACACATATACGATATGTGTCGACGTCATATGCTTCCAAAGAAGACACCAGCAGATAGCCAACAACAACAACAACAGCAACAGCAATAACCATAACGATAACAATTAAGAATGCGAGGGGCGGCGAGAGTGCTCGATTGGGCGACACCCTGTATCCAAGTTCAAAGTCTCGCACTTTGTGTTGACATTTTCCCAATACTTTGATGGCGACTTTCAAGAACCTCGAGTGGATAAAAGGACGCAACGCACAGCTGTTGGAACACATCCATTACCATCTCTATAGGGTATAATAAATAATAAGAAACATGTTTTCTACTATGCCACACACCACCCATCACATATACCATCTTCAGCGAAATGCCAAATAAATTGTTTCTAGACAATTTTTCTATTCGATCAGTTGGCATTTTTGTGCATATTTTAAGAGAGCTGCTGTTGCTGTTGTGCATTGTCATTGAACAAATGTGCCAGAAGCGGCTCGCAAAATGTATATAAACAATAACAAAAGCGACAGCAACAACAACAACAACAAACTGCCAAGATTCGGGTTTGTCGCGTCACACGCTGGAATTCCCATATATCGTCTAATTTGTTGTTGTATCTTTTTTTGTGTTGTGCTGTGTTGTGACTGTGTGTTTCTAAAATTGTTTACAGCTACAATCGGCGCGGTCTGTGCTCATCTTCCAATCAATAAATCCGGTTTCGAAAACATTTTTATATGTTACTTGATTAACTTTCGCCCAGCACAATAATTGCACAATAAAACAAACACAAATTGTTTTGAAAAACCCTATTTTCATTTCTTGTATTTTCGATTTCATTTTCGTCTCCATAACCATTTCGTTCAACTCCGAGGAATGTTGTCCGCCAGCTGAGCCGCAACAACTGGTCACCAATCAAGCTCTGAATCAGATTCCGGCATTTGGCGGGCTTCCGCGCAAAATTGAGCATTATTGTCTGGCCTGGTCTGCTGGTCTGCTCTGGCCACCCCCTCGATACGCTCTATAAATATACAGAGCATGGAGCATATCGTACATGCAGATGACTCTGCTGTCTGTGTATCAATTAATTGTTGTGCGCTATTTATAGATTTTGCGGTAAAATTGCTAATAATACTCAAATTTCAACAACGGCCGTTGCCGAGTATTTCAAATTAACCACATGAGTGGCTTAAATACAGCCGAAGAGTTCTTTAACTGTGTGTGTGTGTGTGTGTGCCAATTATTGTGTGTGGGACTTGTGCAGAATTCGATATTAGAATATTACAAATATGGATCAGAAGTCGGACCAGATTGTGACAATTGTCTAGCTATGACTAAGTACAAATTAATGTGTATTTCTTCACTCATTTCACTTCAGTTTAATGTATTGCCAATTGGCTGGGGCACCAAAACAGGAAACAACCAACAATCGAAATCCCTCCGTCTCTCTCCCTCCCCCCTGCCTCCCCCAGTCTGTTGAATGATAAATCAGTATGCATGTGCATGTATTGGTGCAAAAGTTCTGACTGCTCTGCTTCGGCCAGCACATGTGCTTAAAGCTTACAAAGCATCGATGTACGTGTGCTGTGTACGTGAGTTAAAGCTTCGATATGATCGCTGAACTGAGCTCGGCTCAGCTGAGTCGAGTTCACACGTGCCACACACACAACAACACACATAAACACGGAGTTTAGGGCCAACGATATCCGGTTAAAATTGGTGGTAAGAACATTAGCATGTTTGCATAGAGAAAGCCCATCTTAGTAAGCAGTTGGCTATTACATAATATGATGGCTTAAAAAGTGCTTGAAGAGTGAATGGCATTTGTTGGCCACGATTCGAACGAGTTTGCGTGTGGCACAGATTGCAGCTGCAACTGCCACAGGATGGGGGCAGACGTCACAGTGATTGCCACACAGAGACTGAGACAGCGACAGCGACAGCGACAGAGACAAGTTCTCAGGATCAGAGAGAAGTCTGAGATTGAGATTGAGATGGAGATGGAGACTGAAACTAATAGAGTTTTATGCCTGTGTGTTTTGTGTCTTTATTATGTCGTTTATCTTCCCATTCGATTTTCATTTCAATTTCAAGCTGCAGTCGTGTGCGGCATTCAAGCGACCCTTTTATAGAGCCCAGCGAGCATAAATTTCGTTAACTGTTGCTGGCCATTGTTGTTGTTGTTGTTGGGCAATCGTCAACTCTGAAATGTTGCTGTCTTCATTTGTGGTAGTTGTAATCGCCGCTTGTCGCATTAAATTGAACCAATAACATTGCCTGTTTCTGTCTTGCCCTGGCCAACACAAACAGCCAGAGACTCGTAGCTCGGAGAGCTGGATTGAGGGGCTTTTTGGCCGTGCCCTGAGCCCCACAGCAACTTTGACAAATGTGCGTTTTAGCCGTCTCATTGTTTGTGGCAAACTGACTTCAATATGCAAATATATTGAAATTAGTTGCCAGGTTGCCAAGCACAGACTCTACTCGACTCGACTCGTTGCCAGTTAGCCAGCTTTGGAATCGTGTCTTGGAGTTTTGTAGTTGTCGTTGTTGTTGTGCAATTTGCATGATTTGCAAATGTTATTGTTGTTGCTGGCGCCATTTGTTTATTATCTGCGCCCTGTCCCTTGACTCGGCCTGGCTTAGCGTCTGATCGCAGATCGCGTTGTTCAATGTTAAGGCCCCCAAAAAAAAAAAGAGAAAAAATTCCACACTTAATTGAATTAAAGACTGCGACAGCAACTCAGCACACTGTAATTGGCAGTAAAACTCAGCCGACTTTTTAAGTGGAATTCTGTTGTCGGGCTGGAAAGTGTGATAAGCCTCTCTCTCTGTCTGCACGCACCTTCCAGCCTGTTGGCCAACTCGGCTGCCTTCGTTACGCATTGGCTATGGGCTGGCAGCCAAACAGACGACCGACCAGTCGACCAGTCGACCAGCCTACCTACCGCACATCATTAGACCTGGTCTAGACGACGCAGAAGTCTGCGTGTCTGCGGCGTGAACCCTTTTGGAAGTCACCGTCGCGTCGCGTCGCGTCGCGTCCCTTTTGTGGCCCTCTAGCTGGCGAGTCGCCTGCCTTAATTGCCGTGTGCTTGACGCCAGCTAGACGCCAGCCCTGATAGCGTTGGCGGCGGCATTAGAAGCGTTTACCCAACCCCTCTGCCCCCCACCCTCTCGTGCCAGTAGCAGGCCAAGCCGAACTGTAACCGAAACCCTATAATCAGTGAATAAGCCAACCGCCCGCCCACTCCCCTGCCCGCCCCGCCCCTTTGGCCAGCACATTTAATTGGCACGATTCTCGCGACGCGTCGTCATGCAATTGGCCGCTGGGCGGCCAATTAAATCGAAGCGTTTATAGCAACTTGTCTTAAATTAAAATCGCTGCTAATTCTTGGCCAGCTGTCGGCTCTATATCTATTTATAAATCAGCTCAATCTATGACAAGTGCTCTCAAGCGCACATCAACCCCACGAATCCAGCAATGTTTTTCTACTTTTCAGTTATGTTTTCTTTTTATTACTTCTCCACTGAGCTGCGATAAGCACCAAGTACAAGGTTCCCAAGCGAGTTCTCTGGCTAAGATACTCAACAAAACTATCGCTATTATTGGAGATTGGGTTTGCCACTTCAATGCCAGCTCGTGTGCTCTCAAGTTCACATCACAAAGTACAAAGACCACCAAAAATCCAAAAACAGAAAACAAACAGAAATTGCGTAGTTCTCGCACAGAGTGAAGCTGAAGTTTGGGCTTGACTTTTGGAGACTATCCAAAGCATCTGGTTAAAATTATTCCTCGCCACACGCAATACATTCTACACATACGAGTACGTACGTGTTGAGATAGATTTTATCATCAAAACACTCAATATATAATATATTTTGCAATTATTTGCTTGGTGTCCAAATTGCGACTGATTTCAAGCTCAAGAAACAACTTCGATTTTAGGGAGTGATACATAAATAATATTTATTTTTATATGTTTTGAATTTTTTGTAACTGAAGTTAATAAATCATTGTATTGTAATAATAAGAATTAAGTAAATCGAACATTTGCTGATGTTTATAAATTTTTTGTATTCTCTATCAAAATTAATTCTACTGTAATTCAGTATTTAAAAAAAAAAGTGTATCAATTCTTTTTTACGTAAAATAGTTTAATCTTTTAGTATTCTAGCTCTAATTATAAAAAGCGATTTTGGACCCTTCTATTTATACGACAACTACCAACAATATCATTGCTTTGTTACACTTGCAACGCCTGAATTACATCGAATGAGATGAACTCTGTGAAACTAGCTGCCCATTATGATTATATAGTTCTATAAATATAATATGTGAAATACATTCGCATTGTCCTTGTCAACTGCATTTGCGGTGACAAATTGCAGCTAATCAGCATCAGCAATAGAACGGCATTTATGAGATTCCGTTCTGCGCGGTGCGATCTCATTCAGATTCCCATTCTCGTTTTGTTGCTGTACTCGATGTCGATGTCGTTGTGAATCTTATCAATTGCAGAAATTTACATATACATAGTACTGCAAATGTCTATATTAGCTGTATATAGAGTATAAAGAGTGTTATCAGCTTGTGTGACAATTTTTTAATTGGCTGTCTGTTATAACATTGTTAGGTCAAGCACCGCTTTTGGCATGCCAATCTGCCCGTTGGGTGCATGACAATGCACCCAAATACACAATTAATACATACATATATATGTATGAGGTGCGTCACTAAAGATCACCCACAAGGAGAAAGACAGAGAAAGATCTGAATAAACACGATAGAGAAGAAAAGAATCGACTGATTCATCCATGGGACATTTAAGATCGAGTTCTATTTTAGCATCCGCTTTGAGATAGAGTGAGAGCGAGAGCGAGAGCGAGAGCGGCAAATGTTGGCGCCACTTTGAAGCGAAATAATCAATAAACTTTGGCAAATTTGATTTGCTTTTTGGTTGTTATTGTTTTTATGATTTGTTGTTGCTGTTGTTGGTGTTGTTGGCGAAGCCAAAATAAAACGAATTATGCGTCGTTTTGTGTGAGTTGTGTGAGGAGAGCAAGAAAACATGAAATTAATTATAAGTCAAACAAGCATTACAAATATTGCCTGGCGCCAGACAAAAATCATTAACATTTTTATGACCCGGCGCACAACAAAGAACACCACACATATCTGTCAGCTGGTGTTACCTGAGCACACACACACACGCAGACACACGCATAAATCGCAACTAATAATGTCCAAGTTGTCTAACACCTAAGAGCCGCCATAAAGACAAATCGCAAGAGCTGACGAAACGGCCAATGGCCAGTGGAGTTTACCTTTTGGCCAAGCAGCCAGCATTGAGGCGTACGTGCAAAATCGATGGATGCTGACCAGGCCAAGATGATTCGCAGAATTTGCTCAGTGTGCACAGCGAGCAGAAGAGAGCGAGAGAGGGAGATGTGTGTTTGCCTAGCCTCATCTTGATAGGCGTCATAAAACTGAAAAACTGAAAACCCAGAAACAGCAACAGCAACAAATCAGTTACCGGCAACAGCAAATGGTTTCTGTTTAGACCTTAGGCGGCAAGTGCAAATCATTTGGCCAGATCAGAAGCGTCTGACCCGCCGACTGACCGACTGATGACCAGCTTGCATCGAATTCACGCGAAAAATGTATCTTTCATAAATTGAAACAACAAAGTCATCAAATATAGTATGAAACACCTGCACACGCAACACACACACACTTGATTTCTAAACAAAATTGATTTCTATTTTCGGTTGGACTTATTTTGGCGCCTGCCCCGAGTATTTTTAAACTGACCGGCTTGATCTTTTTTTAACGCTATATTTTCAGCAATATTCAAGAGCAGCAGCCACATAAACAACAACTGCAGCAACAACAACAAACACATCAACAACAAATCCAACTACCGGGAATACGTGAGCACAGATTTTGGATAGTAATAAAATTGATGCAAATCTCTGTGAACTTGCGCCAACAAATTGCGAAAATGTGTTGCAAATCCAGCAGCATGTGGAAATGTTCGACGTCTTCAAGTGGACAGCAACTACAAAATCATCAGCAACCACAACAACAACAACACGAACCAGTGACGACAACGCAACAAAATCAAAGTCATGGCCACACACAAGCACACAGATTTAAATACAGCCACAGCATCGACAACAGGCGGCCACATTCGTTGGCCACAATTTGTTCCATCGCCTGTTTTCTATTGATCGCCATCCTCCAGATGCCATCAGTCACAGGACTGAAGACAGAAGGCCTTTCAGGTGAGTGCATGCACAGGGGAGGATTAATTGGAAATTGAAAGTAGTAGTAGTAACAAAAGTTGGGATATTTGAAGGAATAGTTAAATCAGCTGAATTAAATCAATAAAATTAATCTCTTGTTGGTTGTAGATTATTATTTAAATTGCATTTCGGATGAATATGTCAAATATTCTTATGAGTTCGAAAAGCATTATGATCATTTTGAAATGGGAATATGAATAATAATAAGGAATTTATTTATAATGAGTAAATGGTATGTGATAAGGGCAGATACTTTTAAGATTATTGAGAGGATAAAAGAACTATATAACAATAAATCGCACGATAAATTTAGATATTTTAAATATTTTGAAAAAGTATTACACAATGAATTATAAATAATCGTTAGACAATCGAATATACACTGAGGGTCTAAGGTCTATTGTATAATGAATATTTTTTTTAATATTTAAAGATAGTTGTAGGGTTACTAAAAGAAAAACAACTGAAAATAGAAATAGAATAAAAGAACTAATTAAAATGTAACTATAGATAATCGAATTGTTAAGCAAATATAATAAATATGTTTTTCAATATTTTCTTGGAAAATATATATGCAACAATTTAAAATATTAAATATTTCGAGTAATATAGTTGTGTCACTCAGCATAGGCTGACTAAGCTGTCTAGCTGCAAGATTTTTTCCTTGGAATTGTAATAGAATGTCAAGTGGGTCACCTGACGCACAATTCCAAGCAATTTCGATTGTTTCAACTGCGACTTGTTAGCCTTCACCTCAGGCGGTCCTGATCATTAGCCGTGCACACACAGTGTGTTGTTGGCCCTGCCAGATCTTACCCTAATCCCGTTGCCAATCGACGGTTGCGAGTTTGACAGTCGCTAGTCGAGAATCGAGAATCGAGAGTTGCGGGCTTCTCTACGATGGGCACACGTGCCGCTTAGACGATCCCAACACGTTGCTGTTTCTAATGCTGTTGCTATTGCTGTTGCTGTTGGTGTTGCTGTCGTTGTCTGGCGCTGGGGCTGGCGCTTAATCTGTGATTGTGATTAATCAGCCGACGCCAGCGTCGCCAGCTGTCCGACTGGACGGCTACTGAGCGTATTTGATCGCTGCCAGTTTTTAGTTTTATTTTCTATGAATTTTTTTGAATTCTATTTGTTTTTTGTTCGGTTTTCGTGTTCTCTAAACATATTGAGTGGGTTTTTTAATGGCATCTGAGTGTGTTAAATGAAATAAAAAATGGCATAAATTAGATATACATATTGCAATTCCGATATCGGGTTACTTGAACAAGGTTCATTAACTGTCAGCCTGCCAGCAGCTAAACTAGAAGGGCGACCAAACGACCAAAACGACCAAACGACCAAAAGAGAAGGGAATACCCAGTTGCGTGTGTAGAAAGTTTTCAAAGCAATAACAATAACAACAACACGCAAACGAGACAAGAACCTGAAACTTGGCCAAAAAGTTTACCACTTCTTCCACTTGAATAGCGAGCCAATGGATTTGTTTATGAATGAAGGTGGTCCACAGCTGGCAGGCAGAAGGCAGAAGGCAAAAGGCACAGCAGGATACAATCGCATAACAGGAAACACGAAAACGACGACAAGCTGGGCAGCAAACAGCAGCAACATCAAACAAACAAGCGACCAAACAATTACCAACTACACACACCAAGTAAATGTTCAGGCCCAAAAAGATGCAAGCATCGATATCGAATATCGAATAAGGCTAAGACCGTGGCCAAGCCGCCCACCGAAGGTACGCGTTGTTGCAGCCCTGAAGCTGCAACTGCATCTGTATCTTCGTATTTGTATCTCTGCCTCTGTCTGTGTCCGTGTCTGTGTGCGTGTTGTAGCGCCGGCGTCTTCATTTATCAACAAACACACACAGAGGCACACACCCACAGAGAGTGATTCGTGCGAGCATTCCGAGTGTGTGTTTATCAGCACGTTGCAGGTGGTCCCACGAAGCCAGCCCCGACCAAGCATCGGTACATCGGTCGATGGTCGACGGTCGAGGGGCAACGGGCAACGGGCTTCGGGATGGGCTCTGCAAGTCAGCCTGGGGTCGCTGTGCCGTCATTTCCGTTTGCCTTGTTGCGTTTCATTTTCGTGTCGTTTCGATTCGTTTCTTAATAATACCCTCTATAAAAAAAACAGCAGCAGTGGGAGTATAAGCTATAAGGAATAATTCGAATAATAGCAATTTATACAAATTGAGTAAACATTTGATTATTTGTATGATTCATAAGCTAATATAAAAAGCTAGATACATTTATACATTATATTAAACATTTAATTAGTTCATTTGTTTGTTTCACAATCTTTAAATAATCATTTAGTTAGCATTCTTTGGCTTTAAAGAATTAAATCGCAAATCAATCCCTTTTAAAGTCACTCAGTATTAAAATCTATTGAGTTCAAGCTTTAGTTGGATATATATACATATATGTTTCTGTTTATGCGTCTCAATGTTTTCAGACAATTTTTAGAAAATCATTTCGTATTTGATCGCTTAATTCGAAACAGTTTTAGATAATCGCATACAAAATTGTCAACACAAGCATTATTTTGATAGCTGTATTTTTAAAGAAATTTGAAACGGTTTTGGAAAACCAAGTTAAAACTATATAGATTGGTGTAGTGACGATTAAAACAGGATATGTTGCAGTCGAGCATTGCCTAGCGATGCTTGTTGATCGTTTTGCTGTGCCGTGTTCTGGAACATGTTTAACATGCGGCGCTTGCTACTTTGACTTAGCGCCGGTGGCAGCAGAGGAGAAAGAAAAAGGTAAACCAAACAAAGAATATCCCAAAGTGCAGCATGAGAGGAGGAAACTGACGACAGGGCGAGGTAGTTGCTTTATGATCACACACACACACACACACAAATACTGGCACACACACCTTCAGCGAGACTGAGAAGTAGCTGATAAAGTGGCCTAATCTCTTTGACCTGTCTAGTTGGCTTGGTTGGCTGGTTGCGCTGCGGGTCACGTGCTGGATAGCATCTCAGTCAGTGGGCAATTTCCGGCGACATGCTTGTAAATTAAATATTTGTTATTTGTTATTTGTTTTATTTGAAACGTCAGTTCTTGAAAAACGAAAAGAGACAAACACAAAACAAAACAGGAAATCGTGTGTTGAGAGATTTCCAAGAATTTATGGCTGACAAGTTGGTTTAGGAATCTAGACCAGAATCAAGTAGCAATCTCTGAAACGGGTTTTTCACCCAGCCCCAATTCCAATTCCAACTCCAACTCCAGCACTAATGTGTCCATCTCATTTTGCTTTTCATGTTCCAGGCGACATGCAATCCTGCGCCAACGAGGGTGAAGAGATTCCAATTAGTGCCATACGAAACACCAAATGCTTCAAGTGCATATGCCAGGTAAGTGGACGAGGGGCAAGACTGCGATTCAAGTAATCGCCGTTAGTTGTATTTCATTTATAAGTCTGTGCTGTGCCGTTGGCCCAGCATGCGGTCGGCTCCAAGAAGCTCCACAAATCGTGCCAACAAACGTGGACACCCTTTGACCCGAATAAAACTCCACTCGACCGACACATAAGAATGAAATAAACTAAGGCAGCTGCATGGTATAAATAAATCGCTGGTTGTCGTTGTCTGGCGCGCTGCATGAGCGACGCCAATGTCCAGCCAGGACATGCAGCAAGGATGTGCGGAACGGATATGTTGTGGATGTGGCCATGTGTCGCGCATTTCAAAACGCCTGCCAGCCGCGGCCAGGAAATGCACTCGTAATCCAAATGCCCAAAGCGCATATTTTAAATATATATAGTACATATATGCATTAGACAGCCACTAAATTTGGCCAAGTCGCCTGGCAATGCCAAAAGCACACACATCTAGAACCACAGACAGCACAGTGGACAAGCAAGCTAAATATCTGCAGAGAATTCCAAGTCGCTTAGCCTCAATACATATTGAATAAATACTTGTCAGGCCACAACTTGTATTTAATGCAAATAATTAGTCTACAAAATTATCTGAACAAAACTTTGTTGCAGTCTAGATAAGTACTGCTTATACTTATACTTATACTGCAATCGGACTACCACATTTATCAAGTGGCTGTCAATAAGGACGATGGAACGATAAAATTGCTAATGCACAGCAACAACTGAATATAGAATAATCGCATTAATTTAACGAGTGCAATAAATGCTCAGCCAATGCGCGCTGACATGGCATTAACAGATCGTTAACTCTCTGGTCAGCTGTTAATCTCACAACGGTACTAGGTTGTTTGCTCGTGTGCCGAACAAAATGTTTGTTTGTTTTTGTTTTGTTTTTTCGGCTTGGTGTTTGCATTTGTTTGGCTTTTTTCACTGGACGATCTTGGCTCGGCGGGGATCGCTTCAGCACACAAGGTCGTCAAACGGGTTTGCGACATGACAATCGTTAACCACAGGGTAGCGATCGTTTGACAAACACTTGGCGCCGTGTTTTTTGTCGCCGTCAACAGCTTCCGACGGTGCCAAAGCACAGCCAGGCGATAGGCAGGCAGGCGATAGTCGGGGCACGAGGGGACACGACATCGTGTGCTGTGTCGTCATTAAGCGACGACAGACGACAGCGCGTGCTCACATTGTTGGCGTTGCCAGACTTCCGATGCCGAAGCCGATGCTGCTAATTTGTGCTAAGCGCTGCTAAACGCCGTCGCTCCAATTTAGGCGCCTAGAAGCTTTCGCGACAACGACGACGACGACGACGACGGCGACGGCAACTGCGACGGCGAAGCCAGCGATCGATTGATTGTTGTATAGCCTCCAGTCATAAGTCGATGCTGCTGCTCTTGTTGTTGTTGTTATCGTCAAGTGGGCGTGACCAAAAAAAAAAAGCAACACAAAAAGAAAACAAAAAGAAAAAACAATGCTGGCGCCACCTTACTTTAAGTTGATGGCGCCATGCGTTGTGCCTGCTCGAACCGTACACCTGTCCCTTTCCCACTTGCCCTATCAAATATTTCGCAGCCTCGCACACTCTCTCGCTCCATCTCACTCACTCACTCGTTCGTTCATTCGTTCGTTTCGCTCGCACGCTTTGCTTGGCAGCTGCGACTGCGCGCGCTGAGAGTCATCGAAAGTTCAACGCGAAATCAATTGAAGGCATTCATTGAGCCGGCTCTTAAAGCACCGCCAGCTGCCTCTTCAGGCTCTCTTAAAGTTTCGCTCCAAAAGCTACGCAATGGACTGTCAAATGACAGCTCGGCTGTAATTCGGTTAGCCCATAAAGCACACTCTTTACGATTACTTCTATGCATATAGTACTTCAACTCACACACTCACACACACTTTCTTATTCTCGTATGTAATATTTGCAAACGCTTTTGGTGATTGTTGATAGTTTATGGCCGACGTTTATTATCTTAAATATCATAATATATCGCATATTATATGAGTGTCCTGTGCGTCTGCCAAACCCCATCCGAAACTCTCCCCTCTCTCGCGCTATCCTGCCCAAGGACAATCAAACAAATTGTCGGCGTCTCGTCTAATGGTTGGATTTTCCGCGTTTTCCGCGCCCGAAATTTGTTAACAAATTTGGCTTTTATGTGAAAATTATGCTGAGTGCGCATTGTGCGCCTAATGGCATATGATTTAAGCGTTTTTGGCTTGTCTACGCATTCTGCCAGTTGATTGAGCCAGCGATTTTTATGGCCCTTCTCTCGCAGGATGCTTTACGATAGATATTTGCAAATTAAATGCCGTCCCCTGAAGCCCTAGATCCCAAAATGTACATATGTATGTATGTATGTGCATGGGATAAACAGTTTGTTGACTCATAATTGTAAATGCGAATCTTCATAATTATACGAGTCGGTTTCAAGTGTTCTAGGTAGCGTTAGGAATTCCTCTACAAGTGACAAAATACACACATGACCATAAAACGTATAAAACAAAAGCACATTTTATCATTACCATATTCTATGAGAGCTAAAAGCAGCGGCTATCTACAGTCTACATAATCTGTCTACGGGTCTAGAGTGTTTGAGTCTTGGAGTCTTGGCCAAGTTTGCCCAGCAAACGTTTAGTTGCTCAACAGCCAACAAGAGCAAGCGACTGAGACTGAGACGGCGACTAGCGAACGAAGCTGTTTGAGAGCTGAAGACGTGGACGATGGCGACGAAGACGTTGAGGAGAGCTGAGGGGAATGCACAGAATGGACGGTGTTAAAACTGATCATGTTTTGTCAATCGCAAGGTCGTTGGAGGCCGTTTGCAAATGTGGTTCTGCCACTGTGGCACACATAGATACACGCACACTCGCACACACACACTCATATGATTGGTATTCGTGATTGCCGCTGGCGCACAACAAAAATCTCAGCCTCTACTTAGCAGCTAGTCCGGTGTCGATAGCGATGCCGATGCCGGGTCCGGGACGCTTGGTTGCCTTCGTGGCGCCTTTTCTTCTTTTTTGTGTTTTTGTTTTTGGTTCTCTCTTTGTATTTTTTTATTTTTTTTTAATAGCAACCTTTGAAAGCAGCTACTAGACAACATCAACGACGACGACCGAAGACTTTGGCGATGCTTAACTTTCATGTTGGCTGAAATATTTCTATACCGGTTCCAGATTAGAAAGAAAGAATTTCAAAGCATAAACAGCATCTGGAAATGCGTACACGAGTGAATAGTGAATAGTGAATAGTGAGTAGTGTAGTGTAGCACAACCACAACCACCGCAACGTGTTATGATCTGCAGAGAATAATGCTCTCTCTCATGCTTTTTCCCGCTCGCACTTTTGTTTGGTTTGAAGAGCTTTTGAACTTTGTTCCGCGTTCGCGATTTTCATTTCCATCTCCAACTGTCAACTTTCAGCGATTGTTGTGTTTAGTGCTGTGTTGTCTGTGGCCTGCTGACTGCCGGACTGACGGACTGCCGGACTATTGGCGAGTTCAAGTCACTTGGCGGGCAACAACGATAAAGTGCTTTTCAATCTGTCAGTGTTTATTGCATTATGGCCGAGTTGTAGTTGTAGTTGTAGTCGCAGTAACGATGCCGCACTAAAGGTGCCATTAAAATTCCAACTAACAACTGCCATTAAACTAATACGATGATAAAAATCTCAAAGCGCCACAACCGCACCAACAACAATTGCAACAAAAGCAAAAAAAAAAAAAACCAACCGCAAAAACCTCTCGACTCTCGACACATTTTCATAACAATTGCAAATTTTGCACGTTGCGACGTTGCGGCCCCATCCAAATTGAGATCCAATCTGGTTTGCTTGCACTAAATTATACACACACTCACACATACACACACTCACACACACACACACTCACACACACACACACTGCGACATTGTTCAGCCGCAATTGCATACAAATTAGTGAAATATTTTGCCTGTTTTTGGTCGACATCTATCTAGATTTATAGATACATTTACAATTAGCCTCAGCACTAGACTCGAGACCCCAGACCATGTTGCCCTCTCTGTCTCTCTCCCCCCTCACCTCCGACTCCCTCTCAGCCGCCAGCTCGAAGTCTTGGCATTTTTAACCTGCTGTCACAAAGCGCAAAATGCATGCGACAGCTGCGCACAAGGGTTAAAGGCGCCCATAGATTGTAGATTTGAGTTTTCAGATATAGTTCGTCGTATCGCTGTGAGTGTTGCATAAGCTGCCAAAGCCTTGCCACAAGCTTTGACTTATGATCGACATCAATTCTAATGCGCCGCTTGCCGCTGTCAACATGTCGTTAACACAACAACCACAACACCAACAACAGCGACTACAACAAAAACTAACTCTCGACCAACTTCAAGCAAAACTGTGTAAAATGTGTGAGCACCAGGCAATAAGTCGCACAAAAACTAGCACCAAACACACACACACACACACACACACACACACACACATACAGCTACTGCTGCCAATTGAGTCTCGGCCAACTGGTCAAGTGAATCCGCTAGAAGACTGCTCTCGATTTGGCCAAGGGATGCAAACATTTAAATGCAAATCAGTCTCGGTGACACTTTAAATTGAAATCAAACTTTTATTGTCCAGCACTTCTTCAAGATTGCTTTCATTTAATTGTATCTACACAGAGAGATTCGTTGACAAAATCCAAAAAATACTTTACTAAGATTGAGATTAAAGACGTACTAAGTCTAAGTAGGATTTTCTTTACAAATCTTGATTAAAAATTATTTACATTTAAATTCCATTGGATTTCATATAAATTTTTCTTTAGTATTTATAGTTGTTTATCTTCAATTATTTGTAGGCACAATTATTATATTAAAGTAAATTGACGAAATACATATAATACTATTTTACTTAATATAATTTACAAATCGTACTCTGTAGTTAACATTTAAATTACAAGAAATATTAAAAAGTAACTTTTGTTGACTAGATTTCACATAATTTAATTTCTCTCCTCCCTTTGCATTGTTCACCGATTATTCACTGATCCATCATGCTCTCATTCAAATGAACTTGCAGCGCATTAAGTGTGCCGACTATGGCGCATTGTATTCGAGCTTACCACGCCCTAAAATGTGCACTCAATTCCATATAATTTCGACTCGTTTGCATTCATAAATTATACAGACTGCTGAAGGTTAGAGTGCAACCCGGCTGAACAAATGCAATTTGTTTGTGGCAACAGTCAAACAAAGCTGAGCAGCTGCAGGTGCAGCAAACACAGCCCAAAGGGCAAGGGGGGCAAGAGGGGCAATCTGATGGGCGGCAGACACAAATCACGCATATGCTCGACAGAAATCTCTCACTTGGTTGAGCGTATTTACGCAAATTGCGCATACGCCACATGTGCCGAGTGACTGACTCTAAGCCATAAGTCGGATTTATGTGGCAATCTCAAGACTAACTTGCATTTTTTGTTACAGAATGGCTTTGTGAAATGCGACAGGAGCTGCCCGGCGATTGATGATTGCTATTTGCTCGAACCCAAGCCCAAAGATAGCTGCTGTCACAAGTGCAAAGGTAAGTGTGTTGGCAACAAATTGAACTCAAATTTACAACTAATGGAGGATAAGATGTGTATTTCTTAAAATTTACGTATATATTTATTTGCATTGCAATCATTTGTTCTGACTAAGAAGTTTGCTTCAATTTATTTTATTCTCATTCATTTATTTTAAATATCACAATCTTATTGCTTGGATGTTTGGCTTTTCGTAATTATATTTGCATAGCAATTTATTATATCTGTTAAAATAGCGTGGGCTGCATTTATTGAGGAGTGTCATCAAGAATTAGTGCCTTAAATTATTTTCCCATTGATTTATTTAAATGAAAAACTGTTAAATATAAACATTTAAATCTCAATAGCTGCATTTATTAAAAATGGTATACAGCTAAAATCTCAATATTGTAGGCTGCATTTGAATTCACGTATTTATATTTGCATTGCAATTAAAGAAGCTCAAATTATTTTACTTCAAGTTATTTTATTCGCATTTTTTGAAAAGTTAATTTCAAATATCGTAGACTGCAATTATCTGGAATTACTATGGAGAATTATTTCTCTAAATTATTGTGTTTGCATTGATTGATTTTACTATTTAAATACACACTACTAAGGGTAAACATTAAAATGTCGCTGCATTTGAATTTACGTTTACAACTAAGTATATTGAAAGCTCAAATCGTATTGGTATATTATTATTTTACTCGCATTTATTAGTTTCATTATTTAAATGAAGAAGTATTAAAAGTATATATTGAAATCTCGTAGGCTGCGTTTATCGAGGAGTGCCGTATGCGAGTGGCGCCGAGTGGAGCGATCCGGATGAGCCCTGCAAGACGTTCAAGTGCATCGCCAGCGTTATCACGGAGACAACGCAGAAGTGCTATTCACAGTGCGACGACAGCCAGCTGACGCCGCCACGCCCCGGCGAATGCTGTCCCACATGTCAGGGTAAGTCGCTCGATCAGCACACCTCTCTGCAACGGTTCCAACGGTTCCAACTGTCCAGTTGTCCGGCTGTCTCAACTGTCAACTAGTTCAACCAGTCCAATGGGCATCACTCACTAAAATTAGCTGGCCAAGCAGCATCCGAAACTAATGCCTCTTAATCATCTGCCCGTCCGTCCGTCGGTCCGTCCGTCAGTTCGATTGTCCGATTGTCAGACAATAGTCTAAACGATCTTCGCACAGATGGTCAACTTTTGTGTCTATTTTGTGACTTTGCACGATTTGCTTATTTATGGGCTTTAAATTGTCTATTAAGTCGACAATGTCGCATTGCGTTCAAAACAAAAGAGCCCAGCAACAACAAGTCAACAAGACAGCAGGGCATGCAGCAGCAGGGCATGCCCGTCTACCAGATATCCTACGAAAAGCAATTTCTCCCGCTGTCTTGTTTTCCCCATGGAATTAATAATATATTTAATAAAAAGTAAAGAACTTTGCTGCTGTCTGTGCACAACTTAGCAACCCCTTTGTGGTGCTACAGGGTATAACTAGTACGCACCTCACAGCCTGTCTATGCAAATAGATCGCTTGGAAACCCGTTTCGACATGTGGAAATTTTCTTGGCTGTCGCCCAAATCAAAAACAAAACCAAAACCAAAAGCACCAGCAGAAAAAACAGAAGAATTAATACGCCTTATAAACCGTTGTCTGATCGACATTGTGTTATTTGTTGCAGGTTGCAAGATCAATGGCCAGATTGTTGCCGAAGGCCAAGAGGTTGTCGCCTCGATCGACGATCGCTGCTTGGTCTGCCAGTGCAGCGACAACAAGCTGACCTGCGCCAAAAAGACTTGCCCCATCCTCCAGTGCCCCATCTCGAGGCAGAAGCAGTACCCCGACGAGTGCTGCCCCAGATGCTCCGGCCAGCGTGAGTTTATGACCGTAACAGGTGAGTTGCCTTCATCCGCCATCGATCTGCGATGATTTGCTGACCGCCAGACATCCTTTTGCCTGCAGGCAAGTGCCTCTTCAACAAGAAAATGTACTACGACAAGACGCAGTTCACGCCGGATCGTTGCACCAACTGCACCTGCCTGAACGGCACTTCCATCTGCCAGCGTGCCACATGCCCCATCTTGGAGTGTGCCCCCGAGTTCCAGGAGGACGACGGCTGCTGTCCGCGCTGCGCTGTGGCCGAGGTGCGCAGCGAGTGCTCGCATCAGGGCGTCACGTACATGAACAACGAGACCTGGAATATGGGACCCTGCCGCAGCTGTCGCTGCAACGGGGGCACGATCAGCTGCTCCGAGATGCGCTGCCAGGCCGTCCACTGTCGGCCCAACGAGGAGCTGAAGGTGCCGCCCGGCGAGTGCTGTCCCAAGTGCATGGAAATCGCTGGCACTTGCACCGTCTTCGGCGATCCCCACTTCAAGACGTTCGATGGCAAATTCTTCAGTTTCCAGGTAGGTCGGTCGCAGTATTTATTTGTATGCAATGTATCGACGCTTAGCGTAACGCAAACAGACATTTATGGCCACGAAATGAATAACGATTCGCATTTAATCGGCATCAACTGGCAATGCTCGTCGTACTTTTAAACTTAAATAATAAATTAGACTTTTATATGATCATTACATTTGCATAGTCTAACAAACAACACTTTTATGAGCCATTCACATTACGTCAGTGTTGCTGCCGATCTCAACAGCAGAACACAACACAACACAGCTAAAGCTGAAGCTAAAACTGAAGCTAATGCGAAAGCTTCAGCCACAACAACAGAGTAACATAGTAACTTGGCCACTCGCTAATCCCCCCCGATTCCAACTTTAATGGCTTCAAGAAATTTATGGGACTGTTCATAACCAGGTGCTTTATTGCGGCCTTTAAAATGTGCAAACGATAGCTGACGAATTATAAAATGCTGCAAATGTTCTAACGCATTTACTTGAGAGACTGCGAGCTTTTAATCAGCTTTAAAGTTTCATTTTACAATTGTGCTTGGTCTAAACGATTGTTCTTTTTCCATTGAATTTCATAGAGCTGTTAAATTTGTAGTTATGAATAGATGAAACATTTTTTACCCACTTTCTAGAATATTAATATGCCAACATAAATAATAATAATAATAAATAGATAGCTGACGAATTATTAAATAGCTTAAATATTCTAACACATTTAATTGAGAAACTGCGAGCTTTTAAGTAGTTTTAAGTCGCATTTCACAATTCTGCTAAAGTACCATATAAATTATTTTTCCTTTTCTATTGAATGTTATAGAGCTGTTAAAATTGTATCCAGGAATAGTTCAACATTTGCAACTCGCTTTCCACAATACTTTAAATCCAAAAACAACAAACTTTTCGGATCGCTTGATTTCTGAATATAGATTGTTTTACGTAAAGTTGATTAAAGCTTTTCCTCTAACAACATTTTTCTCGATTCTGTGCTTTCAGGGTAGCTGCAAATACCTGTTGGCTGCCGACTGCCGTGGCCACAACTTCTCCATCCGGCTGACGAACGACGGACGCGGCACACGACGCTCCTCGTGGCCCAAGACGGTCACCCTGAAGCTGCCCGGACTGCGCATCAACCTGGGCCAAAAGCTGCGGGTCAAGATCAACGGCACGCGAGTCACGCTGCCCTACACGGACTACAGCAGCCACAGCAACGGCCACGGGCACAATGTGAGCATAACACGCCTGCTGGAAGGCGGCGTAATGCTGCGCACCGAGCTGGGCCTGACCATCGAGTGGGACGGCAACAACTTCGTGCAGGTCTCGGTGCCGGCGCAGTACAAGCATCATCTGTGCGGCCTGTGTGGCAACTACAACGGCAGCGGACGGGATGATCTCACGGGCAGGGACGGCCGGCTGCATGACGACAGCGAGGTGGGGCACTTTGCCAACTCGTGGAAGGTGGGCGGGCCCAAGTCGTGTTCGCGGGCCAAGGAGAACGTTGTGGCACAGCCGACGTGCCACAAGCACAAGACGGACTTCTACTGCCGGCCGCTGCACGAGTCGGATGTATTTGGCAACTGTGATAATAGTCTTAATCCCAACAACTACATCGCCTCCTGCAGCATGGACGTCTGCGAGTGTCCCACGGGCAGCTGCCACTGCGACAGCTTCGCCGCCTACGCCCACGAGTGTCGCCGCCTCGGCGTCTCGCTGCCCGACTGGCGGGCCGCCACCAACTGCCCAGCCGGCAGCTGGCGTCGCAACGCCACGCTTGCCTCGTTCGCCGGCAACAGCAACTACGGCGATCCCAGCTTCGTCCGCTTCACCAAAGGCGCAGGCGGAGGCGGTGGTGGCAGCAATGCAGCGCGAATGCGGCGTCGCAAGCAGAAGCAGAAACAGAAGCAGCAGCTGCGGCACCAGCAAAACGAGTTGCAGGAGAACGAATACATCAAGAAGCATGTGCCCAACAAGTTCTTGAGGCCGCGTGCGCCGGATCGCACGCCGCCCCCGATCCACTGAGCACATTAGTTAGAAACAACAATTTAGTTACTACACACACACACACACACTCGCTCACACTCACACACACACATACGCACTCTCAAGCAGGCTAGAGCAAAAAGCATTGCATACTTTCAAGCGCCAACGAGACGAGCTGACAGCATCGATAAATACTTCGCCCTGCATTGACTGTCTATAAATATATAAATATATATATTTCCTTGCATTGACTGTCTATAAATATATATATATATATATTTCAACGAGTGTTGAATCAAGTGTGTTCAGCTCGTGTCATTGGCAAACAGCTCCACACACATCGACAACGAGAACGCCAACAAATTTGATTGTACTTATAGTTTAATTGCGCATTCGCACCCATGACAGCACCAGTATTAAGCTAAGCATTATCCACACACACACACCGCATCATCCCAATTCCACATCGAACTGCGACATCTTCTGGTGTTATATATATACTCGATAGCGATTAGCGCACCATCTCACGCTTGTCCATCCGCCACTCGCATCTAAATTCATCGTCGCCATTTGTTTAGTTCAATAAGTCCTATTTATTTTAGCCGATAAGCTCGATAATTATAGTGAAGTTGAGAGACCCCGCTACTTGTCCTATGTACTATTCGAAAGTATGTTGTGTGTCTGTTCCAATGTATTTGTATGTGTGTATTATCGCCTAAACATAAACAACAAACTCGTTCTACTCTTAACTCTCGATAACGTTTACTTTAGTTAACCTAAATATAAATATACATTTACTTATACCTACTACTACATTTACATTTAATGTTAGTTAAATAAATTATAGTTTTTGCTTAAAATTTAAGCTTTAAACGTAACATATATATGAAAAAATTGCACAAACAGTATTTTTGCTTAGTTTAAACCCCCACTACAATACTGCAATATAAACTATTGAAAAAAAACTACAAAAAATTGAGGCAATCCTCTAAACATAATGTAACACTCTCTATATCTATATCTACTTCTTCTTCCCCATCTCTCTCTCGCTGTCTTCTGCTATCAATCTTACAATCTCGAAAATTCCGCTAATCTCAATAGGAAAAGAATAAATACAAGTCTCTGTATTTCCACTTACATATATGAAATTCAAGTAAAATAAACTGTGTTAATATTTATAATGTTCTCTTCAAGTAACAACAACTACAAGTAACAAAACTAAAAGAATTTTGCCATTTTCCAATTACAATTAATAATGAAATTAATCAAGTTAAATTAATCTATGTATGTATGTATATGGCTGGATCTGTAAGTGTATGACATAAAAATGCATAAAAGCAAAGAAAACTCCTAAAAAAAAAATCAACAAACAATGCAAAAGAATTTCAAATGCAACAAAACGTAATAAAATTTAAAAAAATTTTAAAATGCTGTGTTTTTGAATGGGAAAGGGTTAAATTTAAATATGATTAAGAAAGTCGATTTGAGAAAGAAATTTGATTCGAAAGACAACTTCGTGACTAACTCCATTACTCTAAATATCATCGTTATTATTTACCGCAAGTAAATAAATAATTAAAAGTGTAGTGTATTGAAATTTGATTAGAAAGTCAACTTTACGAATGAATCAATAAATTCTCTACTTGTCTTCATATTTTGAAACTTGATTTGCAAGGCAACTTCATGAGTCAGTTTCTAAATGGAAATGTAGACTTCTCTTCTATTACTCACAGAAGGTGTAAAACCAGGAAATTAAAATAAATAATAGTATATTGAAAGTTGATTAGAAAGTAAATTTGATGAATAGGTTCTCTCTTCTAATTTTGATATTTAGATTTTTCTTAGAAGCCAACTTCTTGAGTTAGTCCCTAAATGAAAATGTGGGCTTCTCTTTTATTACTATTATTACGGTTCAAGTTTCGCTTCTACTTCATATGTCGAAATTTGATTTGAAAGTCAACTTCAAGTGTCCGTAAATGAATAATGTTATTATCATCATAATTATTTATGGCAAGTGTAAAACTAGGAAACCCAATGAAGCATCTAGTTATCGTAGACTAGACACAGACTCAATGGCAACTTGAAAAGTCGCACTCCTCGTGTTGCATGTTGAATTGAAATGCGCTCGGCATGTTGCCTCCTTGGATTGCATGATGTTTATGATTATGTTGTTGCCTTTTTCTCTTTTTTGTTTGCCGTTGCTTTTAATGTTCATGTGGCATCAGATTCGCAGGCACGAACCCAGAAACAATTGCGACAAAAGACGACGACGGCGACGACGACACTCCGTCTGGGGTGGCCAACTCTGGGGGCTGGCGGTCGGAAGGAAGTAGTTGGACACTTGGAGCTGCGAGCACTCGCTACTCCACTCTGCTCGCATCGAATTACACACTCGCAATCGGACTGGCACTCAGATTCAGAGTCAGACTTGAGAGTTGGATTCGGATTCAGATTCGGACACCACACACATTTTCATATTCACATCAATTTATGCATGTTTGCTTAGCAATACTTGTCAGAGTTGTCTAGGGCTGTTGCTTTGGCTTTTGCTTTTGCTTTTGCTCGACTCTGCACAACATTGTGTGTAATTTGAGCGGGGCAATCATTTGCCTGCGCCTCTGCCTGTGGCACAGTGGTCGGTTGCCCTCAACCGCCTTCTGTCTGCGGGCATTTCTCGGAAGGCAGACACTACTTATACACAATAAGCTCGTAAATCGACGTCGATTTAGACAGAAACACAATCTGTGCGAGGCTGAAATTGCAGGCGATCCATTGAGGAAAGCCACCAACACGCAGTCGTAGTCGCTGTTGCTGTTGCTGCCACAGTGGGGCACGTGCAGCGCATGCGCAACAAGGCAAACGGAGGCAAGCTGAACACAAAAGACGCGCTGATTGATGCACGTCGTCTTCAGCGGAATCGAATTAATGTTTGACATCTGCGCACCCGGTCTCCCTGTCTCTCTGACAATCTGTCTGTCCGTCTGTCTGTCTGTCTGTCTGTCTGCTGGCCACCGACTGTGTGCGGCTGCCTCTTTTGTTGCTTCCGCGTGTCGCTCGCCTGGAGAGACGCCGATGACGCCAGCGACGCGTGCTCGTGCCTTATCAGGCGCTAACCTGTCCATATCGGCGCAAATGCCGTTGCCAATATGGTTCGTGTATAATTGGAGCGTGTGTCTGTCTGTCCCTTGTCTGCTCTCTGTGTGTGCGTCTGGCGTCTTGTGGTGTGGCGCCAGAACGTGCGCCAAATTTGGCATTGTGAAATGTTACTGTTGTCCATCCTCCACCATCGTGCAATCCCCAATAGGCTGTTGAGGCATTAGAACGTCGCCAGCCACTTAAAATCAGCGATTTATCACGAGCAATGTTTGCCCTGCACAAATGAACAGCCACAACGACAAGTCCAATTCATATCCACACATCCACATCTACCACCATCGACAGCGACAGCGACAGCGACATCCACATCGCTTGGCAAGTGGCCCTTCAAATTGCAGAGGCACACATAAAGATGCGCAGCGATAAGCCATAGTCAGCAGTCAGCAGTCAACAGCATATGGCATATGGACATGCCATGCATCATCGTTTCTGGCGGCACAAGTCCTGGAACCCTTGAAATCCGTTTGCTCCTTCAGTCCCTTTTAAGCAGTCTTGAGTGTGCATAAGCGCATGAATCACTCTTTGTCCCGAGAACAATTGCGGTTCGAGCTGTGCGTAGGAGGCGGCCGCCATTAGCAGCCGCATATGTCAGCCGCATCGCCCACGTAAGCCGCTCCGATCCGGTCCGGTCCGGTCCGGTCTGGGCCTTGAGGGTTGCACTTGCGGGTGGCTTTTCCCACGCACTGATGTCCCCGGAAAAGCTAATGGAAACTGAAATCTATGCGTTCCCGATGACAACTCCTGCCAACTCCTGCTCCCCACAAAGCATTATTTATGTCAACGATTTGGCTTTTGCGTCATATTCACATGTGTCTGATGGCAGCGACAGAGACCGAGAGAGAGAGAGAGAGAGAGAGAGACAGAGAGAGACAGAGAGAGGGCTACAGAGAGCTTTCAGCAGACGCGACCATCAATTGTTGAAATAAATTAAAGCATACTCTTCGGCGCTGACCTAAATGTTTAAGCAACGGGGTGGCAATTTCTGCTTTTTCACATGCCCCATTCACACTGAAATGCAGCATAAACAATTCAATAACAAAGTTGCTGGAAAACATAACAATTGAAGAACAAATCTGAGCTGCTTGCGATTACTTAAATTTACAGAAACGTTTGACTATTGAATATTATTGTTTTCATTGCAAAAAATATTTTTTAATAATAGAAATTATTGAAATTTTATTTGTTAAATGAATTTTTGTACTGCACAAAATAGTCTAACTATAAATTGCTTATTACATTAAATTTATCAATACAATTGTAATATTAAAATGCTAAATGTCACCTTATTTATTAGCTTTAGCTTAGAGTAGTAGGAATAAGTAATTAATAAATAAGTTTAATTAAGCCAAGATACCCCTTTTTTGTGCGTTATGAATATATTTATAAAATTGCAGCATAATTATCATTTTAAATAAATTGGACAAAATGCAATGAGCCAAAATGTTTACTTAAAGGTCATGCCATTTAATTACATTTTATTAAATTTAAATATTTTTATGGAATGACTGATTTTAAACTGATTTTACCAATAAGACAAAGAAAAAAAGAGATATTTACAGAAGTTCAATTTAAACAATATACATTGAAAAATATATAGTAGATATTTATTTATATTCAGAACTCTTTTAAAAGAGTTAATTAAGTTGGCCAAACCATAACTGGATTAATTAATTGCATACAAAATGTTGTTCAAAAATATTATAAAATGTATCTTATTGAGTTATTAGCGCAAATACGAATAAAGTTGTCGGTCTTCAGATAATTGTGCGATAGTTGCTAATTAGTAAACAAATATTTTGTGTATCCTTCACGTCATGCCATAAAAATTCACAGCAATTAACTCAATTAAGTGCTGCACTCAAGAAGGGAATGCACAATATGAATATAATTGATTTATGTGCGCGTAATAAACTTCAATAAAGTTTACGAGCACAATGCAAATTAAGTATACGACAGGGTTAATTCTTTCGCCTTATTGTAAGTCAATAAATAAATAATTATGTTTAAATTGACAGACATTTATTATTTTATGGGTTTGCGCACAATAGATTCTGACACAGAAACTAGCTCGTGAAAGTGAACATTCGAGTCTGCTAAGTGTATGAATAGAGTGAATAGAGTGAATGAATATGAATAGTGCAAATTAATGGTTGTCCTGTTGTTGTTGTTGTTGTTGTTGCTGTTGTTGTCGTGGTTTCTTATTCTTATTGGAGCTGTCCAATTTAATTTGCAATCAAGTATTCAGCGTCGCCTCTAATGGCCCTGGCGTGTGTATGTCCATCAAAACTTTTGCTTTGGGTCTCTGTCTAGTTAAATTAATTGCTTCCATGGCTATTGGGGATAGGCAATATCGAGGCATTTGCATAATTAGCAGTGAGAAGAGGGAACCGAAATTAAAGAGAAAGAGCCACTCGAAGGGGAAACACTCCACAGTCCGACAGGATGTGGCTAATAAATGTATAGAAATAAGCATGTTGACAGCTCGCCTCAGCGCTCGAGTCGATTCCACAGACACGCAGGCGACAGCTTGAGAAGATTTTGTTGTTTCTTTTTGTTCGTTGTTGTTGGTTTTTGTTGTTTTTGGCAGTCAGCGCAAACAAGTTGCCACACAAAGAGACATTTCGGCGTATGGCGATTCTTTTCAATATATGTGTTATTATTAATTGTATGAATTAACTTGTTTTTTTGTTACAAGCTCAACTGGGCGGTCGACGGACATGTCAATTCAGATAAATTGAAGTGCGACTTAAAGCGAAGACAAGCAAAGACTCACACTCACACGAGTACGAGTACGAGTACGAATACGAGTATGAGTACTCATCGCTGTCATCTGTAAAATGTAATTAAATGTAATTATGCAAAAAATTGTGAATACACTCGCACTCATGTCGCTGTCTCGCAGCAATGTTCGATTATGACGGAAGTTGTCGGCTCGCAATCAGTATCGATTATCTAATCCGATGCTCAATTAATGCACAATGCACAAATAAGGCATTTATTAAATAATATTATTCTGATTATATATGTGCTATGGCGCCTCAAACAATCGAAGTCATTAAAGCTGCGCACAAGAACGGCGGGCAAGATTAATTGTGAATGCAAACTGCATAAATAGCGAATAACAAAATGCAATCGAATTTAGCCTGAGGCTTCAAAATATTCTTTGACACGTTTGCAAATCAATCAAACCGAGAAATATACATATCTATAAATAAACCAAACGAGAACAAACATCACAGCTGGATATACCCTGTGATTATCGCTTAAGTGATTACATTATATGATTTGCACAAGCTGAGCTGAATCCATTCTATAGCTATTAAATCAAGCGATAACTTTGAGTGGTGCCGCGTGGCTCAGTCCCCAATATTATCGCCTTTGCAATTAGCATATTCGAGCCACTAAATTTAGTCTAATGAGTTGACACTAATATGTCGAATATTGTTGCCATAAAAATCGAATCAGAAAACTTGTCCATGTCCCATGTCGACTAATCATTCACTCACAAAAATACAGTTAAGACACAATTTGGGCTTAACGCCCACAAATTAAGCATTGACAGCCGACGGCGACAAAAGTTCCCATATTATATATATTGCAGTATACTTGTGGAATACAAAAGCTATAGATCTATATATTGATCTTTTACGAGCACATAAATCGAAACGTGTTCGTTTTATAGTCCCGTCAACTAACAACGCAGAGCTCGTGGCTAACAACCAGATATCGTTCAATGGACTTATCCTCTAATATTCGATCGTATAAAAAGCGATTTGGCTAAATGATGACTCTGCTGGCCGGTGGAGAATGCTCTCCCAATCGGTTGGGATGAAATGGGGATGGCTGAGTTCTGGAGAGCAGAAGCTGAAGCTTTGGCCGCTTCTCGTATTCCCGGTCGTTCCCTCAAATTAATATTTATGTTTGTTTATTAACATTTGTATTGTATAAACTTGTTCTTGGCCGTTTTGTTTTAAACGTGTTAGAAAGGCTTGGTCCGCGAAGCGAAATGGCAAGAGAAATAGAAACAGAAACAGAAACAGAATAAGTATGTATCCAGCATTTGAGTGTAGATACACACACACACACACACACACACACAGCTAGCCACATATAAAAGTTAATTTAACTAACTTAGCACACATGCCTGGTTGACTGATTCTCCGACTGATTCTCGACGCTGTCTCTGTCTCTGACTCTGGCTCTGGCTCGGAGTCTGTCTGTCTGCCAAGAGCTATTCATTCGGACAGAAACGTTCAATAAAGACGGCCACGCGAATTGGCCAGGTTCTCATTGAAAGCGCTTAAGTCAGGCGAATGCGATTGCGATTCACCAACGCTGCGGCATCGCTCCACAAATCAATGTGATTTACCATCCATCCATCCATTCAGTATCAGTTTTCAATTCAGTCTCGAAATCGGTTTCGCGTTTCGGGTTTCAGTTTACTTAGTTTAGTTTGTGCCAAAATGTCATCGCTGGTCATGCCAGCTGCCTGCGTGGCGCTGCTGCAATTGTTCCTGCTCCAACTGGCGGTCGCCAAGGAATACAGCTGGTGTGATCCTGATCTGTGTGGTCCCGGCATCAAGCACGTTGCCTGCCGCAACAATGGCGTAAGACACTTTAGTTTTATGTCTGCAGTTTCAGCCAGTTTCTCATCTCACTTTCGGACCAACTGCAGCACTTCCATAGACGCTGTCAGCCCGACTCCTACGAGGTGGACATCTCCCGCCACAAGGCGACCTTTGTGCATGGCCACAACAAGCGCAGGAACTTCGTGGCCCTGGGCAAACTGCCCGGCTATTATCCTGCCGCCCGCATGACCACCATGGTGAGCATCAGCTGAAGGCAAATCCTCGAGGCAGATTTAACATTTCATCTGACTTAGGTGTGGGACGATGAGCTGCAGTATTTGTCGTCCTTGAACGTGCGCACTTGCGTCTTGGATCACGACGACTGCCACAACACATACAGCTTCGCGAATTCTGGCCAGAATCTGTGTGCCATCTGGCGGGATCGCAATCCGCATGTGAATGTCACCAGCCTGATTGAGGAGTCGCTGGGCCTGTGGTTCAACGAGTATCCGCTCATCGACAGCAGCTACATCGATCGGTTTCGCGTCACAAAGTACTTGTAAGTATCTCGGCAATTACGTTCGTGTGGAAGTGAATTTAATTCGGGTTCAACTCGCAGTGAGGACTATGGCCACTTTGCGGAAATGATGGTGGATCGAAACTCGCGCATTGGCTGCTCCATAATGCGGTTCACGCGTCCCGATTATCCCTATGTGTACATCTATAATGTAGTCTGTAACTACGCCTCCATCTACGCACTAGATGCGCCCATCTACAAGGTCGGACGACCTGCGTCAGGCTGCCATACGGGCAAGAATTCGTTCTATCCGGGTCTGTGCTCGACGCGGGAGCAATATAGCCCCAACTACTGATCGAAATCGGCTTTGTGTCGATATTACGCTCAGATAGAGAACTGTGTTGTATTTTACATAAGTTAGCCGTTAATTTAGCCGTAGTCTATAGCCTCTTGTTTATCAATAAATATGAGCAAATCACAATATTTGTTCACATAATACGCAAATACTCGTAACCACATATCTATACATATAGATAGTCAACTCTTGACCCAAGTCCAGCAGGTGCTGTTATGGTATTGTATAATAATAATTAGTCAATGATTTGTTGTAAAACTGCCTGTTGTCGGCGAATATTCAAATATTCGTTTAACGAGCTTAGCCAAATAATGCCAAAATTAATGAGTGACGCATGTCAATGGACAAGAAGTTCGACTGCCAAATACCCGCGCCATTCTGTATTTCTTTGGGGTTCAATGAATGAACGGGAGACGCTAAATCACACGGTACACACTCGATATACCCTGACAATTGTGCGAAACGACTGCGAAAGCTACACTCGACTGTGGAATACCTGCCATCATTATTTTTAACAATTTTATTTCATGATTACTCGTTAATTAATAAATGTATTTAATTACTTTCTCTGTTCGTTTGGAATTAAATTCTAAAATAAACAAAATGTATCTCCAAATTGTGTAGCTATAAAAGACTCTGAGACAATTATATGAATAGACTGTTGATTGCTTTTTAATAATATATGCACTTACTGTTGTACACAACTCGGACAGTCATAAAACGAACATACCCTTTTGGGCTGCAGTTGCCGGGTATGCAAATTTTGGATCCAGGTTAGACAGGTTAGTATTTGATAGCACAGCACTTTCGTTTGTTATTCCCAGCACACAACAATGTGCCGAAAGATCATAAACATCTTGTTCAAATATGCAAATGCATTATTATTTTATTCTATTTGATTTGTGTGTGCTGCTTTTATGTATGCTTTTATTTCACCTGCCAAACAGCTGCTAATCTGCCGCGATTGACAAAAACAAACCAGTATTACGAATCTTAAACAGTTAGCGCTATGCTTTTAGTCTGGACACTGCCAATAATACCAACAATACCAATTCCAAACACGGCCTAAAATGTCACTGAACTGAAGAAGAACGAACACCCACATTGACACTGTTAGACAATAAAAAAAAAAAGAAAACTATATAAAAAGAAGATTCCTATTGAACTCAGCTCAACTTTGGCGTTAAGCGTTAAGTTAATGGCATCGTATTCCTAGAAGACACGCGTAGATGCCAGCAGCTAGTCTACTTTTATTTTTGGCATGTACTCTATATAAGATATATTTTATATATGCTAGACTATCCGCTGTGCTGATCTGAACTTCAACTTGAACTTGTTCAGCAGCGCTTTTAGTACTCCAATGTACATAGGGAGAGCTCGGGATACATACGAGGTTTTTAACCCAGACTTTTTGCATTAGACGCCAGTTTCAATTTGATAAACGCGGCGTGTGGACGCAATTGCAAATCAATTGGATTAGCACAGGATTAAATTAAATTTTAGTTTTTAGTAGCAGAGAAAGTTAACCAAAGACTTAAAAAAAATAATTTTGTTGTAGACACTTCTAGAATTGTATTAATATAATTTTTATAAACGTAGTAGCCTTGAAAATTCTGCAGCGGACTTTAAAATTAATTAAAAACGTTAAACTGCACGTCTAGAAAATATATATATTATATGCTGGGTATAAATTAAAGTGATTTAGACTGCGTGCCATCAATAAAATCAGGACAAATATTGCATTTCACTATGCCGACAATCAGTTGATTTACTACCCAGCGCAATGGCCGCAAGGATTAAAGTCGCACAGCCCGAAAGGATCATCAGCATCACAATCTGCATATGCGCAGACTGCGGCTCAGTCGAGGTAGCCATTGTGACGTCACTGGTCCGCTCAAGCGCCTCAAGTGATTAATGCTCGCCAAAAAAGACAGCGTGACCTGCCTTAACCGTCCAATGTGTGCACTGCACCTGCCATCGCATTTTACTCAAACGGGGTGTCCAAAAATAACATTTGCTGTGTGCGCTTACACAAATGCATCGGGCGAGCGTCTGAGGCACTTTTCGGATATAAATATTGAGCTGCAGGCAGACAGGAATTACATTTCCCCAGTACCAACTCCAGCAGTCAGAGCATTCCAAATGGCGCGCCTTTCCGTCTGCGTTTCCCTGCTCTTGTCTGTGCTCCTCGCAGGATCAGCTTCCGCCAGCGATCAGTCCTGGTGCGATCCCATGCTATGTGCCAAAGGCGCCAACCACGTGGCCTGCAACAATGATGGCGTAAGTTTCAAGATTCAATTCTCGCTATAATCGGCAATTAAAACTGTGCATCCTTCAGGAGTTCCACGAGAGCTGCTCGCCCGATGCAGTGATGATCAATCTGCGACCACATCGCGACTTCATTCTCGACGAGCACAACAAGCGGCGCAATTTCATTGCCGCTGGCAAATTGCCGGGCTACTATCCGGCTGCCCGCATGGCCACGATGGTGTGGGACGAGGAACTGGAATATCTGGCGACGCTGAACCTGAAGACCTGCACTCTGGACCACGATGACTGCAACAATTCGTATCGGTTTCGCAATGTGGGCCAGAATCTGTGCGGCGTGGACAGGCCGAGGAATTTGCCGTTGAATGTGCGCAGCATTGTCGAGAACTCGATGGGTCTCTGGTTTGGCGAGTATCCGCTAATCGATAGCAGCTACATAACCCAGTTCCGTGTGGCCAGGCATCTGTAAGTCAACACCGCTAATCTGCCCTCATTTGAACCCGTTCACTCTCCGCTCGCTCTCGCTCTCGCTCTCTTAGGGACAAGTACGGACACTTTGCCGAGACTGTGGTGGATCGCAACACACACGTGGGCTGCGCGATGATGCGGTTCACGAATCCCCAATACCCGTTCCTCTACATCTACAACATGGCCTGCAACTACGCCAGCACCTATGCGGTGGGTGTGCATGTGTATAAGGTCGGGGATCCAGCCTCCGAGTGCAAAACGGGCTCGAACCCCAAGTACACGGCACTGTGCTCTCTCAAGGAGCAGTACAATCCAAATTACAATGAATACTGATTACGGATCACTGAATAAACTGATTGCCAAAGATACACAATATATTTAAATGCACATAAATTGATTTTCTTCCGGTGTTTCCTTCACTCCGTTGGCCATTTATTCATTTCAGCTTAATTGATAAGACAGTTATTATTTCCGTTCAAATAACGCGGCTGCCTTAATGCTAATTAACCATTCCAATATATATATATATATATCGCGGAGTATTTTTAAATCAAACGTGGCTTGCACAGTGTGGCAAGAGTTGAGGTAAATTTCGAGCGCTCTGAGAGGCTCGTTCTCAATACGGCCTTAATTTATAGAGATTATTAAATCAACAGCAGCCGCGTTAACGACTTTACACATAATTTACGGATTAAATGTACTTCACTCGTGATTTATGTAGAAAGTAACGCCACAGATGTTCTACCCAAATTTGGGATTTTTATTACATTTCTGTATAATGCTCTCTCCGACATTCCACGCCTCGCTTCGGGGAATTGTTTCTGTTTTTTTCTTGTTCGTCATGTGATTGACCTATGTGCGTGTGTCTTTGATTAATTGTTAACCACAAAAACACATTTAATCGCCATTTAAAAAGGTCACACCTAAAGTGTCTTAATCTCCAACTCAAATCAATTCACATGGCAGAGCCCACCCAGCTGAATGAGCAGTCAAGAGTCGAGAGTCGGGAGTCGAGAGTCGGAGACTCGTGAGCTGGACTCGTTCACATTTCTCACTCAATTGTCGCCAATTTACGAGACATTGTTTGGAGCAGCGACGAGGACTGAGGATAAACTAGCTGGTCGCCATGTGTGGGACTCGCAGTTGGATTTCGGAGGCACAGCTGACAGCGGATCACAGCCCACACGGTGAATGCCAGACACAGCGTCTGGTTGTCTTCGGTCGCAGTCTGCAGCTGATACAAAGCATATCGGGTTTGTTTTTTATCTGTCTGACTTTTATCTTGTTTTATCTGCTCTGGCTGGCTATGCATCATAAACGAGTCCATAAAACGCCCACATGACCAGGTTGCTGGCTCCCACTTTTCACTGTTCCCAGTCCCCAGTCGAGACCCAGTCGAGTTCTATGCAAATACGAAACAAACACTGAGCACTGACAGTATGCACATAGAGTAGTACTTGTATTTGACATTAACAACTGTGTAGCCAAGCGATTGTGTCTACCACCAGATGCCCAGGTCGCTGAACAGCTCCTCAGTGGTTGGCAGCTCGAAATCCTCGTTGACCCACTCGGATCGCTTGGCCTTCGTCTGCTGCTCCTGCTGCTGCTCGCTGCCATCGCCAAGCACCGTTGGACCGTAGTCCTTGCGGTAGCCAGTGTCTCGCAAGTCCTCCTCATCGTACTCCTCCTCGTCCTCCACGGCCTCCAGGGAGCTGCTCAAATTAGGTTTTGCGGGTCGCCCTGCCGGTGTCGCCTTGTCGCTCAGCATGCGTTCCATGTTGCCAATTTCATCCACCGGCTGAGCTGGTTGCGTTGCATCCGCTCGCTGCTCCATGGCTGCTGTTTCTGGGGCACTCGACTCGTCGGCTGTGGCTGCGGTTGCGGTTGTGACTGTGGCTGTGGAGGTGGCCAGACGCACAATGCGGTCGAAGAGTGTGGCAAAGTGTCGTCTGAAGCGACCGTAATCGAATGTGTCCTTTGAGCTGTTGCCGTCCAGCAAGCCGTGCGTCGACGTCGACTTGGAGCGCATCAGGGGCCCGAAGTGGTGTAGCATATCGATGCCAGGCGCCATCGATTCTTCCCAACTCTGAGCAGCGAGAAATAAATACCGAAAATTACGTTTCAGCTGCAGGCCTCGATTCACACACTTTGGATACACACCAATTCAGTCCAGTCCTCGACAGGCACGCTGAGCACAGAGCTAACAACGTTCACGACACGCTCCTCCAGGTTCAATGCATGAATTATCCATTTGGCCAATGCCACGGCGCAGTTGAGGTCACCACGCTGCCTAAACACGTAACGGCCACGGCCGAGAGGAGAGTCAACAATAACAACATCGAATTGTCAATACATTAAATACATGACCAATTAGGTACAGTGCCTGTCAGGTAATTGCGCTCAAAGTAGATAAACAAGCGCGAGCGTTGACTGTGCGCTGTGCCGAACTGTGAGTCGCCATACTCCGATAACAACTTAAGGTTTTGCAAATTCTTTCTTTCCCATTTGTTCTTAAAGTACTTTGAAATTTCGCATTCTACTTGGTTAAATTTTCAGATAACATTCGGGCTACAGAGTGTACAAAATCAATTTTAGAAATGTGATTAACTTTTTTGAATTACTCTGAAAATTTTCTCTTGATTTTTGAGATAGTAGCATTCGATTTACGATTGTCTTAAATTAATATAATTGTTTGTAAGAATGTAATAGTTACAGAAATTAGAGGGTTTTAAAATTCTGTCTTAAAAGAACTCGAAAATTTTGCGATAAATCTTGGTAAAATTTATGGAAAACGCTCGCTCTAGAATGTTTTTGGAATATCGAATTTTACGGCTTGCATTTAATACATACATATATATTTGTGGTATATCATCTACAGATCAAAACTCTAGAGGTAACTAACTCTGATAACTGCATCTGTTGACGATGAAATCTAGTTATTTATACGGGCGAATAGAATATCTTAATTATTTCGATTTCGATTGCGACAAAGCTATGTTATGATACCTTATGCACCCTTTAGGCAATGAGTAGCAAATTAATTGACAGACACTGTACGACAATGTATGGGTACAGTGGGTGGGCAATTAAATGGAGGTGGTGTGTGTGTGATGCCTTTTACCTCTGCTCGTCGCGGCGTATTTCGACCAACTTATCGCCCTCCAGTATCAGGTGGTCGTAGTTCGCCTCGATTTGCATGGTGAGTGTCTCTTTGGGCTCGCTCTCCGACTGCTCCTGCAGCTCCCGCTGCAGGGTCTTGAACTGTTGCCATAGCACCTCCAGTTGTTCCTGCAAATGTCACAACAATCACATTACACGCCCACATCGCCTCCTCTCTCTCTCTTTCTCTGCCCACCGTTTGCTTGCGTATGTTCTGCTGGGTTTCGTGGTGGACATCGGCACGATGAAGAATGGGCTGAATGGGAATGAAAGGGGCAGCGATGATGCGTTCTACACAGCGATTGAGGACGCCTCGTTTCGGCTTCTTCTTGTGCATTTTAAGCAATCCCGCCGCGCTGTCCAGCTGCAAGGTGGTCTCCACAATGCGCTCCAGTATCATGGCAAACGTCTCCACATGATCCGATTGTATTCTGCGTGACACAAGCTACAGTGAAGTGTCTCTGAATGTGTCTGCAGATATCTACCTCAAGCGATTCGAGTTCTTGGCCGCCACCACAGTAATGACCTCGCTTAGCTTCTCCAGTCCAGGGCACAGCAGCTGCAGACCCAAGGCGTGAGTCTCGCTCTCCGCCTCCAGAAACTCGCCAAAAAAGGTGATCAGCTTGGGCGGCACATGCTTGCTGGTGATAGTGTAAGTGAGCTTGATGCCAGCCGCCTTTTGTGGCTGGCAGCTGCGATAGAACATGGACAGCGGCAAGAAGGCACTTTGCTGTATCACCCGCGGAATGCCCTGCGAAAGGCAAGCAGAGATTAGAGACCCAGAGGAGCAGCAACTACCAAGAGGTTGATCCACCTACCCGCGTGCTCAGAAACGAGACAAAAACCTCGACGCGTGTGCTGTGCACGTGCAGCAACTCGGCCATGTAGAAGTCCAGCGATAGTTCGCGACTAGTGCCCGCTGGCACATCCACCAGGCTGAGCGTGTCCTGGCTGCAACGCACGCCAGTTGGCGTCTGTATCACCAGCTGCAGCTCGGCCAGCTCAGCCTTGATCTTGAGCTTCAGCAATCCCTTGGCCGAGGGCAGCTCCTTGACGGCCACGTCAGCGGGCACATCCAACATGAGAGTGTCCAAATCATCGTAGATCTCCGGCTGTATGCTGAAGCTGAGACGCACCTGATCCGCTGCCTGTTGGTTGAGTGCGTCCATGTCGCGTATGTCCACCGACTCCTTGATCTCATCCTCCAGCTGCTGCAGCTGCTTGTGCGCCTGGGCGAAGCTCAACTCCTCCTGATTCAGGGGCTGCACCTGAAACTGATACGGCTGGGCGCCCAGATAGCCCACAGTCAGCTGTCCTGTGGCGGACAAGGTGACAATGCTGCCGGCTAGAGTCTGCACGTTGGAGCGCTGAATGGCCACTGGAGCTGGTTGCTGCCACTGGGCTGCCCAGATGATGTTCGCCTCCTCGTAGATGTGCAACTTGGCCGCATCCGACACAATGGCGGTGATGAGACGGGCACCAGGCTCTGGAAATGAGTCAACTTTGGCTATGCAACCCATTTCATAACTTCTAGTCGAACTTACCCCAATAATATCCGACCACGAAGCTGTAGAAACACTTGGGCGCATAGTCCAGCTTCAGAATAAAATTGAACTTGCCATTGTCGTCTAGGCAGATGAAGTTACGCTCGCCCAGAATCATTATATAAGAGCAAGTCCTAGGCGAGAGACCAGTGGGCAATAGAATAGGAAAGACTGTGAAATACCCGGTACCAGTTTTTGTAGAATACGAATAAAACAATTGATTTTCGGCCTGTAAAATTGCTACTTTAAGAATTAGCAAACTTCTAGATTATTCTATCTGAATTATTATTCGTATTGTGTTAAATAATTATTAGATTTGAAGGGATCGTTATGTGGATATGAAAAATAATTTAATTTCAGTATGGAGTCTCTGTGATGAAGATGGTAATACGGACAAACAGACAGGCGGCTCACCTCTACACGACAATCAAGAATATCTAGCTTATGGTATCTTCATTGAATACATTTTCGGTTGACACCAAGTTGTAGGAGCTCCTTTTCTATTGGTAGAAAGTCGGTCGATATCTTTTTCTATTTTCGACTTACTCTTTCAGCTGCACCACACGCATGTCGAGAATGCCCTCGCCGATGCACTGCGACCAGATGGGCTGATAGCTGCTCTTGGTGACCAGCGAGTGGGACAGATCCTGATAGCTGTAGCACTGCAGATGCCACGTAGCGCTGAACCTAAAGAAGCTATCGGTGCGCTCGCAGTACACCACCGGAGCAGGCAAACTGCGTTGGCCAGGAAAGCGACACTCATACGAGATGCCGTCTTGTTCATAGAAGGTAAGCGTGCCATCCAAATGCACCACGCAGAAGAACTCGCGCCCTTTGACCTGGCCAAAGTGGCCTTGGCACATGGAGAAGGCGACGCGCTGGAACTTGTGCTCCGCCTGCAGCTGCAGCTTCAGCTGAGCACCATACTCGGCCAGTCCGCTGATGGTCTGCACATTGTAGATGACAATGGCGTTGGGCTGCAGCACGCCCAGCTGATTGACATTCTCGTTACGCACATTGCTGCAAATGAACGAATTAAAGCTAGCACTCAAGATACTTGCGATTTCTCTGCTGATTTACCCGCTGAACTTGCCCGCATAGAGACCTATGATGGGCGCCGCCAGCTGCGTCTCCAGCAGCAAATCGGTGGCATCAAACTCATTGGCATGTGGATAGTAGATGCTCAGCTGTCCGGACTGTGAGCCCACAATCATGTAGTCCTTCTCCTGTGCCTCCAGTCCGAATCGGGCACACAGCAAACTGGCCACATCGTAGTCGCCAGTGGTGTCGCCACATTGTGCTGTCCACCAGTTACACACATTAAACAACGACATGCTCGAGGACTGCCCTGAAAAGCAATTGAACTCGCAGCAATTTGTGAGTTTTGGCCTAAAGCGTTGCCAAGGCAACGCAACTTGGAACCACTAATAAAGAACTTATTCACAGGACGTATTCCATTTAGGGTTGCATAGTTTCCACAAATAAGATTAAAGTCAAACACATTCTTCTTATAATCATCATAATACTTTTTTTTTTTGTATTTTAAATTATGCTAAAACATAAGTTATATATTTACTTATTTATATATAGTTAATAGTTAAAATTCTAGAATTAAGCATGTTCTAATGTTCTAAAAGTTACCAAAAATGTACATACAGCGTTGTCTGGGGAAAAGCTTAAGGAATATGCGATGTACAATTGCGTTTCCCGCTGATCGGCTGTATCGTGGATTGGGATTAATACACTACTAAAAGCTAGACCCTTTATTTAATATTTATACAATTACAGTTAATTGCAGCCTTAAGCTACCTTGCTTGCATGTGTGTGTGTATTTTGTGAGTGCAACATCAACAACATCATCATTTCACATCCTGTTCTGTTCTGTTCTGCTCTGTTCCAGCTGCTGCTGCTTGCACCAGGCGAGCGAGCGTCGCTCATGGCTGTAAAACCAATCGAAACGAAAGTTTTTAAGTACAATTTAAGCGAATGATTGATCGACTGATTGACTGACTCGAGCTGAATTTTGTTTTTGGTTGACGGACAAATTGTAGTACAGATGCATGATATTGAAATTGATATGAGTAAAGCATTAAATAATTTAGAGCATGTCACACGTTCGGATCGAAATTGCTGTCCACTGAAATTGTAGCGACGATGCATTTGGTTGTTTTTGTGGTTGTTGTGGTGCTTGTAATTGTGCTTGTTGCTGTGGTGGTGGTGGTGGTGGTGCTTGTGGAGGTGCTTGTGTTCGTGGAGGTGGTGGAGGTAATGATGGTACGCCGATTGCGCGGCCGAGCACCCGCTCGACTCGCCAAATGTTATTCTTTCTCGCTTCTGATCATGATCTTTTTCTTCACCAGCGTGCGTACCTGTTGCGTCGTCGGCTGCGTCTGTGTGACGCCTCCCACCAACTGCTGCTGCTGCTGTTGCTGCTGCTGCTGCAAGCTGCTTACTGTTGGCAACGGCGCAGTTGTCTGCGTGATGGTCATTACCTCAGCGGGACCGGCTGTTGGTCCAGCAATGCTCGTATGTTGCTGCTGTTGTTGTTGCTGCTGCTGTTGCACCACAGCCAGCAAATTGCCACCAGCCGTGGTTTGCAGCCGCACAGGGCTGGCGTTTTGTCGCTGATTGTGCTGCAGTGCCACAGTGTTGGCCACTTTGATGCCAATATTCTGACCAGTTCGCAAATTGCCAGCAGCCAATGCTTGCGCCGAGGCGGCAGAAACCACCTAAAATGGAAACACACTCAATGAGAAATTGCAACACACAAGGGCAGAGCACCAATTAGCTTACCTGTATGGTCTGACGTTGCGTCGCTTGCGATGTCACGGGTATTACGCGACCCACACTCGTCTTGCTCAGCACTAGACCCGTCTGCTGACCGCTGCGCATCACCTGCTGGATTTGCTGCACAGTCACCGAGTTGGGCAGTGCCTTGGTGTTCTGAATGTGCAACAGTTGCGCTTGAACACTGCCACCACCCGGCGTCGCCTTCTGTTGCTGCTGTTGTTGCTGCTGCTGTTGTTGCTGACCTGCCGGCGATACGGTGACTCCGCCTGGTGTCTGCTGCTGTGGCCCTGCCGAGGTGGCCACAATATTGGTCGCTGTGGGCTGACCCGACGCACTGACCAGCTGCGTCATGCGACTAATCTTGCGCGGCATGCCCAACTGCTGTTGCATTTGCAGATGCCGCATCTGGTTGGTCATGGCCACCTTAATGTGACTGCCTGGCTTCAGCTGCGGCAGCGTCATATTAACGCTGCCCGCCTGCACTGTCGGCGGACCTGTCGCCGAAACTGTGACGCCGCCAGCACTCACACTGCTGCCACTCGCCGCCGCTGCGGTGGACGCCTTGACAAGCGAAGCGATCTGCTGCTGGGTCACCTGTTGCGGCTGCTGTTGTTGCGTTATGCCGGCGACAGGCAGCTGCTGCTGCTGCGCACCGCCACCGCCACTGCTGGTGGTGGCGAAGATCGGTCCTGTGGCCTGTTGTGCCTTCTGGGCGGCCAGGATGTTGTGTCGCTTAACCAGCAGCATGTCACCAGCCCCAGCCGAGTTGCCGCCGCCGCTGCCGTCGGTGGTCAGCACCTGACGCTGCAGACCCTGCTTACCCGCCGTCATCTGCTTGATGAACTGTGTGCGTGCCTGGCCGTGCATTTGCACCGAGCTCACCACGTTGCCCGCCTGGACTGTGGTTGCCCCAGGCATTCCCGTGACAGCCACCTTTTGGCTGGTCACATGCGTGGGCGTTTGCATGAGATTGCTGGCTTGAATAATTGTGCCAGTGGCCAGCGCACCGGTGGCCGTCTGCATCACAGTGGGATTCAGATTAGCTGTGCCGCCGCCAGGTGTTCCCTGCTGTGTCTGCAACACCTTGAGATTGCGCTGCCTATAGAGCTGTATTTGCGCCGCTGGCTGTTGTGTACCGGGCAACACCGTCTTGCCACTCTGCTGCAAGGCACTGACCGGAATGCCTTTGGTGGTCACCAGCTGCGTTGTCTGCGTTGCATTGCCACCTGAAACGGCCGCCAGTCGTAGCTGCGCTTGGAATTGTGCCGGACTCACGCTCTGCCCCAGGCTGGGCATGGATACAATGGACTGACCACCGGCTGTTGTGCGCTGTTGCAGCACCACATCCTGCAGCGTGTTGCCGCCAGCACCGCCAGCCGAGACGATGCGTTGACCACGCAACATGGCCGTGTTCAGAGTGGTCACTGTGCCCGTTGTTGTCTGCTGCTGTTGCTGTTGATGCTGCTGCTGTTGGCTGGCCGCAGTGGTGGTCAACGGACCCACGGACACCACCTGTGGCAACGTTTGCGTCTGCACAATGCTGCCCAATTGCGGTGCACTGTTCACCGGCAGCGTCGACTGCGACGAGATCGACACAATTTGAGCCGTCGACGCGGTATTCACATTGCTGTGCGTCGCAATGGGCAACGATTGCACGGGCGTGGTGAGCACCACACTGACGCTGGACTGGCCGCCTTGTGGCACTGTCTGCAGCTGCACATTGCCGCCCGCATTGCCCGATGTCTGTTGCGCCAGCTGCTGCAGTTGGCCGGCTGTCAGATTGGCCGTGGTGCCCACTATCGTCTTGACCAGCTGCTGTGTTGTTGTTTGCGTGCGCAGCTGTTGCTGCTGTTGTGGCTGGTGCACTAGAATGGCAGTTTGTTGTGTTGGCGCCACATTTGCGCTGGTCAAGTGCTGTATTTGCAGCTGCTGAAGTTGACCCGAGCTGCCAGCAGGCACAGTGACTGTTGTTGCCGTTGTGCTGGGCACCAACTCGACGGTCTGCTGCACGGTGGCAACTGTTGGCAGCTGTTGCTGCTGCTGTTGTTGCTGTTGCACTTGTTGCTGCACTTGCTGTTGCACTTGTTGTTGTACCTGTTGTTGCACCTGTTGTTGTTGTTGTTGCTGCTGCTGCTGTTGTTGCTGCTGCATTGGCTGCTGATGTTGCTGCACTGATTGCTGCTGCTGCTGCTGTTGCATCGGCGGCATTTGACCGCGCTGCTTGTCGCGCATCTTGCTGGCCTTCATCATGTCCGCAATATTGCTCGGCGACACGGGCTGATCGTAGTTGGCAATGCCAAACTTTTGCAGCACTCCCATATGCTTGGGGTTCATCAGGCTGGGCGCATTGAATTGGCGCTTTGGTGGCGGCGCCTTCTTCAAGTATGCCGTCTTGATGGTATCGAAGCGCTGTCGCATCACCTTATAGAACGATGAATTGTTATCGCTGGCATACAGCTGTGTGGTTCGCAGATAGCGCAGCGGACTCTTCATGTACTCGGTGCGCAAAATGGGCTTCAATTTCTTTTGCTTCTTGGGGCTCTCAACCACTTTGCCCTCCTCCCGCGGCTGAATGTGCGTCTCGTAGCGCCAACGGCACTGCCTGGCCGAACGATATGTCTTCGAGCAGAAGTTGACCAGCTCTGACACCAAATCCCAGTTGGGTGTCTGGCCCGGTGACAGAAGCATGAGACTGCACGGCAGCCCCTGCAAATTGATGAGGACATGCAATATTGCCATGTCCTCAAACACACACCATTCGCTCATCGCCTCCGGTTCAGCCAGCGGCTTAGCGGGTATCTGTGGCTTAAGGCCCGGAATCATTGAGTTGGGCTTAAAGCTACCGCGGAATCGTTGATTCTTCAGCTCACGCCGTAGACGCGCCAGCTGCGCCGTTGGCCGATCAAACAGCGATCGTGGAGGCACATAATTATCCTCACGACGCATTTTATTGGGCCTGCGACTGCCATCGAAGCCAGCATCAGTGCGAGATCTTTTAAGTTCACGACGCACATAGACAGGCGGCAGTTCAGATTCTGGTATAGGGTCGAGATCGTATATAAACGACAACGAATGATCAATGTAGATATCATTGTTATCCTGCGGCGGCGTTGGCGGGCACCACATCTAATAAGCGAAAAGCAAATATCAATAGAATATTTTTTTTAAATACTTGCGATTCCAATTTTGTACTTACCGGCATTTCCTCCATGCAATTTCGCGATATCCAGACCTGTGATTGAGTCGAGTCGAGTCGAGTGAAGACGAGCCGAGCGAAGCGAAGCGGAGTTAAAGAAAAGAATAAACGTTCAATTTTATTATTTTCGTATCGTATGAAGCAACTCTGTTTTGGTGGTGGTGTTTATTGGCTTATGGCTTAGTATAACTATCGCATATCCCAATCGTGTCTGGCAAATTGGTCTACGTTATTAATGAGATTTTGCGTTGTAGATTTTACTTTATTCCCGGAATCATTTCGTACGTTGCTTGAAGAACAATTGGCAAAGTCTATGGAACTTCTATACACGGAAATCGTTGTGAAGGGATTGGTGGTAGTGAGGTGAGGGTTTTTGGATCAGGGTGCAACGGGCCAACAAATAAACCAACGAGCATACATCGAGTTGGATATATAAAAGATATCATATAAATTAAATTCGTACATCGTTTTTTTTTCTTGTCGACACCAAAACAGAATTCTACATTCGGTAACACAGAAAATAATATGATTGAATATTTTGATTTCCGCTTATTCTTTTCCAACTTTGTCAAATTGTCTTCCTACATTTCAAATCTTGTATCACACGCACGAAATTTGTCCGTAAATAAAAACCACAACGTCTTGAAAATACTTTTCTTTTTTCAAAGCATATCGAATCGATTCTTCTATTTTATTTGTTAGTCAATCTATATGCTTATAGTCTTTAGATTGTTGTTAATGCTTAACTTTTTAAGGTTTTTTTTGTTGTTTTAGAATACAAAATAAATTATCGAATGCAAAAATATTAACATTTACCATAGAATTAAAGAGTTACCTAGAGACTTAAGAACTAAGGCGCAGTTGAGTGTTTTTGAAGACTTAGACTGAATTTTAACAACGAAATTAATAATAATACAATTTAATTTTTTAGTTTTGTTTTTAAGTTGTCCGCACACTGCTTACATATAAGGTCTAAAAACTATATTCTGATGATATCTATGTGTATACTTATATACAGTCTGGGATCGTGTGTTCTTAACTATTTAATGCTCTTGGGCGGGGCAGCAGCAATCACAAATCTCGTGCCCTCTCAATCGGCCTGGCTCGTTGAGATGCCAACGTAACCAGCTTAAAGTGTCAATTAAATTAATTAATCTTTATAAAATATCAGTTATTGTGTGCATAGGCTTTGCAAGCACTATAAAGCTTTAACCGAGCTTAACTGTTGATTCAGTTGAGTAAGCTCACTCAAAGTTCACTTGCTTGACTAATCTTTCTTCTCCTCTTTCTCCATATTTTAGTTTCTTTCTTATGTCACTTTAAGCTAGCGTCATTAGCTCACGTCACTCACAAAAGTTGCTGCCCTATCTGCTTATTCTAAACACAATTTGTTATCCTATCGCTCCTTTTCCCATTCTCACTGCCTAGCATTGATTATGCCACCTAACTAACTTACAAGGAAACTTGTTACAGTCTATACAATACTCGTACTTAAGATCTGAAATGCAGTAGTTTCACACACCGTTAAAACACCCTCTAAAAAACCCACAACACGCACATCTTCTTGGCTTCAGCAGAGACTTGCACCAGGGACAGCCTTTAGTTAATACTGATTGCTATTCTCATCTCATCTCTGCTATCACCTGTTGCTGCTGGCACCATTTGAGTTGGCGCCAGAAGTCACTGTTGTCCCTGCTGTCGAGGTGTTGGCGGCAGCGTTGGATGTGCCACCGCTTGAGGAACGTAGGCTAACACGTGGAGTTTTAGTGACCCACCGATTCAAGGTAGTTGGTTGGCTGTCATCGGCCTTAGCTGCAGTTCGTTTGTTTCCTGCCTGCGACCGACGCGACGTTGACTTTGGATTTGCTTGTGAATTCGCTTCAGATCGCGGTGTTGATCGTCTCACATTTCTACCGCCAGTGCTCACCACAGGACTCACATCCAGTGTCCATAGATTAATCTTTACAGAGCCTCTTGAGCGCGTTCGCGGTGCGTGTCCGCTGTTATCATCGCTGCCCACTCGACAGCTAATGCTGCGTTGCCTTTGCACCACCGGCGTCGATTCCTTGTTCTCTGTTCTGGCCTCCGCTTTTGAGATAGACAAGGGATCATTGGGATCATCTGTTTCAGACTCTTCCGACACATTGTAATACGTGGAACTGGTCATTTCGGTATCTTGCACCTGATTGTGCGCACTCCATGTATCTAAGCTATTGGCTTCGTCGCCGGCTGTCGCATAACTTGAACTAGATTGAGTTTCCACATTCACATCTGCATCAGAGTTGGCATCAGCATCTTCTTCTTCATCGTTATCGTTATCGTTGTCATCCTCGTCTTCTAGTCTCTCTTCTTGCATTTCCTCTTCATCTTCTGTCTGTGCAACGTCTTCTTGCACAGAGTTCGATTCAGAGGCTGAACTAGAGACCGCAGTGGATTCATTCTGCTCCTCATCTTCATCTTCGCCACTATCCACGGAAACAAGTGTATTTTCTGCATCTGTATTTTCTTCTTCGTCGTCTTTACCATCTTCTTCCTCATTCTCATCATCATCATCATCATCATCCTCATCTCCATCGCTGACATCGCTACTGTGGCTCTTGGCCTGCTTCAATGCCAGTGGCGCTGATATTGTCGCCCGTCTTTCCAGCAACTTTCGCCTAGAGGCTGCCGTTGTTGTCAAGGAAACGCTTTCTCTGCGACTTGGTTTAGTCTGAGTGTTATTCTTAACTGTTGTCGTGGAACATGCAGCAGCTGCTTTGGCTGGCGTCTTCATTAACTTGCTCATGGCCACATTGGCCGATTGGCGTTTGGGACGCTCCTCAGGCCTTGTGAGGGGCGTTCCCGCTGCCGCTAAAGCTGTGCGCGTTGTCTTTCTAGAGGGGGGCGTTGGTGTGTCAACAACTGCAGCTACGCTCAATGAATGCAAACGTGTGTGTCGCCTAACAGGAGCCGAAGCAGTCGGCGCTGTAGTTGTTGACCTTTTGCTGCTACTACTGTTACCGCTGCTTCTTGCTGGCGCACTCACATTGAGACTGTTTCGTCTCGTGCGCACAGAACTAACCTGCTGCACTGGTGAACTTTGTTTGTTGCTAACGCTTCTGCTTAAAGTTTGACCTGGACCTCGTGACACGGTTTGGTGCTTAAACCGTTTGTCGCGTTTATTATTCTTAGTTAGTCTAATGCCTACACCTGGTGGTCGTTTGTTTATTGGATTGGAATCTTGTTTGGTATTAACCTGATTGCTTGCATCCTTGCGACTGTAGGTGAGCATCTCCTCGGCCTCTGTTTCCTGCTTGAGTAGCTGCTCCTCCTTCTCCATGGCCGCCAAACGATTGGCTTCCCATTCCCGCTTTTGCGCCTCCAGCTCTGCTTCAGCTGCACGCAGTTGCTCCGCCGTCCATGCAGCTCCAGTGGCTTCCACAAAGCGCATAGCGTAACGCTCTATTGGCGACAACTAAAAACGAAAATTGTTTATTGTTAATTGTCGAAATTCAACTTAGGGAATAAGTTCGTAAAGTTAATGTCTGACGTTGAGTGATATAATCGAGCGTTGGTTAGATCGCTGCAACTATGTCTGAACGTCTGCTTCGTGTTGAAGTTTCTCTGGGCAACGTTTGCTGGTTCAAAGGCGCACTAGGAAGCTCCTTCAAGCTCACGAAAGCAAACGCTGCCCATTGCGTGCATGTTAATCAAATCTTTATCAACTCACCTGCTTCACAAGATTCTGCATTTCCAGATCAGCCTTGCTCAATTCAACCGGACCGCCATCGGCATTTCCATCGTCTGCAATTGGTATGTTCTCGTCAAACTCGGCCAGATCGGCAGCCACCTCAGCCTTTGCCGTCTTTGTGGCTTGCACGTCCTGTTCGTCCTCAGCAGCTGCAAGTGCATGCTCATAGGCTCGCAGCGATTGCTTCTCAGTTTCGAAAACAGGTTCTGGCTCAGCAGCGACAATCTTGTTCTTTTCATCGGGTTTCTCCTGGGTATCGTCCTGTGTCTGATCCATCGTAAACAGATCTTTGATGGTGGAGCTCTTGAAGAAGGTGGTTGTAAAGTTACCACCCTCGATGGCCATGTCACTCAGCATACGTTTTTGATTGGCTTTCTTCAAGATGTTCACCTCGATAGTTTTCTCCGATACCAGACGATAGATGTGCACATCACGTGTCTGACCAATACGATGGCAACGATCTTGGGCTTGTGCATCCATAGTTGGATTCCAGTCCGAATCGTAAAAGATCACAGTGTCGGCGCCAGTCAAATTAATGCCAACACCACCAGAGCGTGTGGACAGAATGAAGCAAAAGATTCGCTTGTCGGCATTGAAACGCTCCATGTGCATCTGACGCTGTTCCACACGTGTCGAGCCGTCGAGACGTAGGTAAATGTGTCCATGATAATTGAGGAAAGCCTCTAGTACATCCAACATTTTCGTCATTTGTGTAAAGATGAGAACACGATGTCCTTCGGCCTTTAGTTGACGCAACAGACGATCCAATGTTTGCAATTTACCGCAATCGTATTGAATGAGTCGTGGATCGGGGAACTGGGTCGTCATTGCGGAGATTATTGGATGCAACATGGTTAGTTTTGGCGATAGCGTTTGTGTTATCGACGCCTCAATCCGCCGTTCGTTTTGCCAATGCGTCGATGACAAATTGTGCACATAGCGACGAATCCTAGGCGCACAAACTGACGGCACATAAATGACAAAATTGGCAAATATCGGAGACAGTTCGGAGCATCGTTGCTCAACGCTCTTCAGCAACAGATTCAGCGACCATGTATCGCTATGCTGGCGCATGGCAACAGTGCAATTCGCATAGCCCCGCGTTTGCCATGTGGAATGCTTCAAGGTGCGCGTCGCCTGCATGCAATGCTCAATGGCTTCTCGGCAATCCGAGCCGTAGATGGGCGTGGCATCAGTGCGTCGTCGATTTATGTTGGCCATGCGCTTGAGTGAGGCCAAACGTTGCTCCTTACGCATCTGTATGAGCTGCTGCACTCGATAAGGATCTTCCAAGTCCTCTGGTGTCGAACAGTTCTCCTGAGACTTGCCATTGGTTTGACGTTGCGCCGTCAACTTGACATGCGAGGCCAGATCTTTGACAATGGGATCTTTGCCAAGCTGTTGCAACTGCCCAGCTGAATTGGTGCCCGTTGACGTTGCCGAACTTGATGTTAATGCGGCAGTTGTTGCCGTTTTACTAGTTAGTGTCAAACGTGCTCCAGCTCCTCCAGCACTTGTAGCTGGTGTCAAGTAGAAGAAGGGCTTCCCATCCTGCATGGTCTTGGCCACTTTAGCGGGCGTCGGTGCACTCATGGATGATCTTGAGCTCAACAGCTTGGTGCTGCTTCCCAGCACGTTTAGCGCCGAGCTGGCATTACTACTGCTGGCTATTGTCGTCGGCGTCGACACCAGACTGTTGATTATCACTGGCTTTAACGCCATATTGATGGGATTAATGGTGCCGCTGACCCGTTTCAACACACGTCCACTTGGCAGCAGACTGCGCATCGGCACAATCTTCGAGCCCTCTAATCGCATGGCTGGACTTGCACCTACACGCACCGCCTGAAGCTTAATGCGCTGTGCCAACTCCGCACTTCGAACTCGAATGTGAAAACGATACTTGCCATTTGGGCAACGAGGTGGCGGCTGCGGAGCAGTGTCGATTTCCTCAATCAATTTGCGAGGCGGTGCTAGCAGACGTGATTTGTGCGAGACGTAAGCCGTCATTGTTTGCTCCAGATGCAGCAGCAACAAGTTGACAGTCTCCAAATTGACTTGCTGTTAATGGAAAGAAAATATGGAATTAGTTAAATTGGCATGCATTCGTTTGATGTCATTAGTTGAATAAAGTTTAAAATCAGGCAAATGCCTCGCAACAGCGAACATCCTATAACAATCGCTACTCTCTCAAAAATAGATTGAGTTGCAATATTCAGTGACAGTTTATCATCATTTTAATCAACTTATAATGGTCATCCCCTCGATGTGGCATCCACAAACTCACCGTGAACGGATCATACTCCAAGATGTCACTGACTAGCCGAGGTGTATGGAATGCAATGCCCTCCATTTGAAACGGAGATATCGTAGGACGTACTTCAAACATATTCGGATGATTGCACACTTTTCGCAACTGCATGAGCACATTGATCACACTCAGTAAGTTTCCAGTTTGTAGTGTTTCGCGGGTTCTGTTCGTAAAATTGCATTCATATATTATCGATTTAAAAAGCTATTTAGCATTTGTATTACTCACTTGGATCGGCTCATGAAATCTTCGTACAGATACCGCTGACGATTGGACAAACGGCACATGACCACATGTTCATATTTCTTTGGCATTTGTTTCTCCACCTCTTTCTTAAGCCGACGCAACAGAAATGGACGAATGACCTGAGGAGACAATTAAAAAAGATTAATTAGAATAGGATGATTCAACGAGTTGTATTGTTAATCGAAATTAGAAGTTAAACGACTGTGAGTCGCGTAATTCAATGTTATCATTTTGAACACATGATCACATGGATAAATCGCAGCATCAGTTTGGTTTAGCAAACTTACAAATTGTCATCACATGAGGGCATCAATGTGACACAGAGTGCGCTTGCAGAACAATTATCTATCTGTTAAGAATGTGCAGTCTGAATGAAATTGAGCAAATCAATCGCATCAAGTCACTTGCAACATTCAAGGGCGTTTATAAAACTATCATTCAACTAGTTGTATTCTTAACCGAAATTAGAGGATAAACGACTGTGAGTCGCGTAATTCAATGTCATCATTTTAAAAACATAATCACATGGATAAATCGCAACATTAGTTTGTTTTAGCAAACTTACAAATTGTCATCACATGAGTGCATCATTGTGACACAGAGTGCGCTTGCAGAAGAAGGATCTATCTCTAAAGATTAGTATGTGCACAGTGTAAATGGAATTGAGCAATTCAAACGCATCAAGTCACTTGCAACCGCGACAATTACTTTAGCACACAGCTACGATTTTCAAGGGCGTTTATAAAGCGATCAAGAAAACGCTTTTAGGTGCATGGTCTGACAACAAGCATTAAGTTTAATTTAGAGATGTGCTCAGCGTTATGGACTTTCGTGTAGGTTCAATGCGAAAGTCACTTGCAACTTAGCTTTTTGCTCTGGCACACAGCTACGATTTTCAAGCGCATTGAATTGGCGTACAAGAAAACGCTTTGAGGTGCCATAAAAGTTCTAATTGAAAGTATAATTACAATTATTTACCTTGTGCAATCGTGTAATTAATGTTTCGTTGTACTCCATATTGCCCTCGATCATGCCAGTCATGGGATTGGAGAACCATTCCTTGAACTCACGATGCGAAGAGAAAACGTATGGCATGAGGAAGTGCATCAATGACCACAACTCCATCAGGTCATTCTGCAACGGTGTGCCAGTTAATAGCAGGCGCCTATTAAATAAAATAAATAATTTAATTAGTAGTATGCTAAATTTTTCAGGCAACGTTATGCAGTTAATCTTTCAATTTGTTCAATAAAATAGTTTAACTATTTGCGGTTAATTTCCGGGCATGAACAGAAACAAGAACAAATCTCAACGTGTAATTTAACGAACGAAAACATGTCTCAAAACAAGGCCACAAGCATTCTAAGGGCTGGATTAGCATGCTCTTATTTAATATGCGGCATTATAGCGTATTTTAATTTTAGCACCCAAGCGTAGTCGCCAGGCTAGTTTAGCAATCGCATGGTTACTGATTTTTGGTGCTGGCAATTTGCATTAAGCGAAATAACTAAAACAAAAACAATTACGAATGCTGAAGTACTGACCTTTCGGTGGAAAAGTTGAGTAGCAGCTGCCAACGCTGTGACTTGAAGTTCTTAATGTTTTGCGCCTCATCCAATATGAGATATTTCCACTTTTTGCGCCGGAAACTTTGCTGATCCTGCACAACCAGCTTGTAGGATGTGATGCAGACATGAAAAGCATTTGGCTTTGTCCAACCAACGCGCTTCAGCTTGCGTTCCTTTTGCGTGCCATAATAGGTGAGTATTTTGAAGCCAGGACACCATTTCTTGAACTCCATTTCCCAGTTAAGCATCACAGACGAGGGAACAACAATAAGATGCGGACCCCAGTTGCCCTTGGCGCAAGCCAAATGCGCCAACAGTGCAATTGTTTGAATGGTCTTGCCCAAACCCATTTCATCGGCTAGGATGCCGTTGAGCTTGCGCTCGTTCATTGTGACCAACCAGTCGAGACCAATGTGTTGATACTCGCGCAACGTATGCTTCAGAAGGAATGGCACCGGCGTCACAACATTCGTTGAGGACAATGTGTTGCCCTTGGGCTGCAGACTTTCAGCCAACGCCGCGGCATCATTGAGCATGTCATCCTTGTTGTCTTTGCTGCTGCCCACAACTGCTGAGCTATTGCCAGCGCCATCACCGACCGCATCCGTAAGCAAACTTTTGAGGCCATCCTGCTCGCCGTCATCCATATCGGTATCGCTTTTGATGGTTGAGAGATCTTCGTCTTCATCATCGCTAGCTTCCACCTCGCTGCCATCGGTTGAATCTTCAACTGCCGTCGAATCATCATCCGAATCCCGCTCTGAGGTCTCCACAGCCATTTTACGTCGTTTAGCGCTTGGAGGATCATCAATTTTGCCGGATTTATATTTCTCCAGGAGCTGCTCAACAGACAAATCGTTGTCCGCCTCCAATTCATCAATCTCCTTTTGATGATCGACTTCCTGCTCAGCTTCTTCCTGTTTGCTTATTGTATTCTCATCATCGTCGCTGGCTTCCTTTGCCTGAAACTCGCTGTCATCGCTTTCATCAGCATCAGGATCAGTAGCAGACGCAGTGCCTTTTGTTGAGCTCTGCTCTTCAAGCAGTAGCTTATCACGATTCTCCAAGTAGCCTGGTGGCAAATCATTAAGAAAATCATCAAAGTCCATTTCAGATTCTTTTGCCAGAGCTTTGACTTCCTCGTTGACATCAGCTGCCTCCTCTTCGGCCTTGGCAATTGTCTCCTCATCATCCTCCGAACCAGACTCTGGTCTAAATTCGTCTGTTGAATAAATAATCCACATTAATCAAATTATGTTGTTTAGATTCGAATGCACATGTTGATATCTATTCATTAAGCATCAGACAAATGCCTCGCTAATGCGACCATCCCTTAATAACATCGTAGCGCTCAAAAATAGAGCAAGACAACGTTTCAGTATGAATTTCTCATCAGGTGCTATTTAAGAATTTTAGTAAATATCGAAGATCAAGAGCCAATTCTCAACTCTTCTTTACTAAACCATTTAAAATTGTATAGAGAAATGTAATCGCTTAAACTCACCATCTGATTCGCGCTTGGGTGAAGTGAGCCGACTTGAGGTTAAACTCGGCGTGTCGGGCACATTTTTATTCATGCCCTCGGCTAACTGCTGGGAGAACTTCTCGGTTTGATCGACAATAAAACTAAGATGCTGATCGAGGGCTTGTTTTCGCTTTTCCTCGATTTTAGTTTGATGCTTGTACTCGACCAGCTTCTCAACGTTCGACCAAAAGCTCTTCACCTCGCGTGCTATGAACGAGGCCACTCGCTTTAGGTGGAGCTCCTGGGCCTTCTCCGCTCGCTGTGCAGCGTTGGCCTTGTCCTGGAAATACTTTTGCACCATTTTAGCGCATTTCTTGGCCGCATTTTTCTTCCATTTACGCTCCTGCGCAAAATCAGCTGCTAGCCAAACCATTTCCTCCAGCAGATAGTCCCAGTGCGCCTTGGGGCGGCTGGGCTCCTGCAGCTTGGGCAAACGCCTCTCAGTCCATAATCCCTCTCGCTGTAGTTCGGAAATACGCTGCATCACGTACACCTCCTGTTTCGCTTTAAACGAAAACTCCTGTGCACTGTTCGTTGTGCCAGTGCTGGCAAGTGGACTCAGAAGGCTGCCACTGCCACCGCCAGGTGTACAGGGGGTCAAGGAACCACCAGCAGCCGCAGCTCCATTGGCGCCACCAGTGTGCTGTGGCGTTGGTGTCGCTGCACTTGCTCCTCCTGTTGCTGCTGCTGTTCCTCCCGTTGTTCCCGTGGCATTTGGCTGGGAGTTGGGGCGACGCAGCCCCGTTGATCCCGCAGAGCTACTGCAGGGCACCAACGGAGTGCCACCTTTGAAAAGAAGCGATTGAAAAGATAAACATTAGTTAAAAATTATGTCTGCAAACAGAAAAAAGCTCTTAGCCAACTTGCATGCTGGAAAAGTGCATCATCAATCACAAGCTACCATATTAAAGCAACACGATACGTAAATTAATGAAAAAACGTTCGAATCAATCAATCAATTATATAATTCATTTCAGCAATATGTTATTGCGAATTAAATTGTGTTTTAAATATGTATTCGGATTGTTTGCTATAGAAATCAATCAAAAACGAAAATAGGCAAAATCTAAGACAACACATGCAAAACTCCTAGCTCTTAAATATTATCTCATCAGCATCATTACGTAAAATAGTCTGAAGCAAATGTGGGGCGAGTAATTCAATGCGACCATTTTAATGACATGATCACATGGATAAATCGCAACATCAGTTTGTTTTAGCAAACTTACAAATTGTCATCACATGAGGGCATCATTGTGACACAGAGTGCGCTTGCAGAAGAAGGATCTATCTCTAAAGATTAGTATGTGCACAGTGTAAATGGAATTGAGCAATTCAAACGCATCAAGTCACTTGCAACCGCGACAATTACTTTAGCACACAGCTACGATTTTCAAGGGCGTTTATAAAGCGATCAAGAAAACGCTTTTAGGTGCAAGATCTGACAACAAGCATTAAGTTTAATTTAGAGATGTGCTCAGCGTTATGGACTTTCGTGTAGGTTCAATGCGAAAATCACTTGCAACTTAGCTTTTTGCTCTGGCACACAGCTACGATTTTCAAGCGCATTGAATTGGCGTACAAGAAAACGCTTTTAGGTGCAAAGGGAAATGTTTCAGAATATACTTAAATTGTTCCCTATTCAAAGCCGAATTGCAAGGAAGCAAATATTCATTTCGGCGTGCCGAAATCGAAGAATGTTCAATTATGCATAAGATTTAAAATAAATAAATTGAGTTGAACTTGGTAAAGCAACATTTTAAATAATAACTATTAATGCTAATCTATGAATAATTTTGCTAACTAAATTTAAATGTTTATTTGTACATTCGATACAAAACTCAACTTGGCAATTTGGGCAGCAAAATAAGCAAATTACAAAAAAAAATTTAATGACAAATGAACAAAATGAGTAATGAATGGAAAACACCAATTCTAGAATTTAAATGATAAATCGTAATTACAATAGAATATAATATTTTAGGCACATCGAATGAATTGAATATCAATAAGTATAATGCACTACTTTTATCAATTGGTGGCAACAATAATTGAAATAATAATATGATTTTATATTGAGAAAAAAACCACTCAATCATATAAAAAGTTAAGGAAATTAAATGAGATTAAGATTTTTAAAGGTTTTTTTTTTGTTTGTTGCGAACGATAAGCACCTGGCACCAAAGGTACAGAAGAATTTCCTACGGCAGGAGGCGCGGGTATTTGACCGAAGACCATACCGTGACGACCTCCTAGAGGTCTACCGGGTATGTGACCTATATTATAACGATACAATTTGATGGTGAGTTGAGAGAGTAGAGTTGTGCGTTAGGATTTGTAGGCGGTGGCATTAACAAATATGGGGGATGGAAAACAATAATGAAAAATAAAAAAAAAAATTTTGGGAATTGGAAAACAAATATACAGCAATACATGAATGTAATCGTATGGTGATGGATTGAGTATTAAGTTGTTATTATATAATATGCATACAAGTAAATATCTTTTTTAGTATTCAGCGTATGTGTGTGGGTGTAATGTGTGATTGTTGTTATATTAGTTGAGCAATATGTAATTGTTGTTGCTAGTTATTGTTTTGCATTTGGAGAGACGACAACGTTATTGGTATTGTGCAGGGCGTGCGTTGTACGTTATTAAGAAGAAGTTGCTAGACAGTTGATCGGGGCGCGTTTTTGGGAGTTGCTAGCAGTTGGTAGTACAAATATATTTAGCTTATTGTATGCAAGTTTTTAATTTTTAAGTATAAAAATGTTCAAAAGTTTGAATAAATTTTCTTTTTGCATGTTTCTCGTTTTTGAGTAATGTACAATAAAATTTTGAAACATAAAGACAAACGGAAATACAACGAAAACACAAAATAATAACAATGAGATAGATTCGAGAGATTGAGATAGTTTCCTCGCTGAAGGATTGCCGAATATCAAATCATTTTTGATGCCTACCTTGCTGCGTCAACTGTACTACGGCGGCTGGTAGCTTCGTGGAGACGGCCACTGGCGTTGCTCCAACTGATGGTATTTTTATTTCCGCCTCCGGTGGCAAGGCATTACCGCTCGTCTCGACCAAACTGCTAGTTGTGTTAGCTGCTGGTGTTGTTGTCGTTGTAGTTTGTCCGCTTCTACTCGGACTTGATTTTGCTACAGCTGCTGCTGCAGTTGTGTTGCTGCCAAGCTTTGATGGCAATTGAGATTGCGTATTCTAACAATAGTAGGTAAAATGTTTGTCAGAAAAAAAATCATTTCAGAGAGGAAATGACTGAATGCTAACCGTTTTTGGTGTGCTGCTGTCTGCATCCAATTGTACGCCTGTTGTCCCTGTAGTTGTTGTAATTGCAGCTTCTGATGGCTGTTGATTGGTTTTATGTGGTTGGGTTTGCGTTTGGGCCACTGCGGCTGCTGCTGCGGCGGCGGATGTTGTTGGCTTTTCCTCGAGTATCAGCTGCTCGATACGATTCGCATTGCTGTAGCTGATGAACTGCGGTGTTGGTGTCTTCTTACGCCACGCGGGGTAGTCCATCATACTGCCACCGTTTTGCAAGTAGAAGTATTCGGACACATTTTCTAGATGTCTGCGAATGAAATAACCAAGTTAGCGAGTGCAATGAGTGAATGCAATTCAGATTTAACATACCTTTCCTTAAGATTACGCAAAATTTGATATTTCTGTTGAAGTATGCGCTTCCTGAGCGCATTCAAGTCTTGCGATGCAGATGAATTAGCGCCGCCAAATTCGCTGCTGGCCACAACAGACGCCGGCAGCAGTGAGCCAACAATGTTGCTGCTAATGGCACCAACAATGTTGTTGCTGTTATTATTGTTGCTGGCGTCGCCTCCTGTCTCCAATCGCTGACGCTTCGCCTGTGGTGGCGACGACGACAACAACGACGTGCTGTCTGTACTTTGGGGGACTTCTGTCAAGGAGGAGTGTGTTGTGGAAGCTGCTGACGTTGCTGTGGATGCTGCTGCCGTTGCCTCTGCCGACAAGTTCGACAGCGGCACAGGCAGCTGCGCACTGAGCAGCTGCTGCTGTTGTTGTTGTTTGCTGTTGGCTTTCGGTTGCTGCGTTGTTGATGCTGATGCTGTTGATTTATTGTTGTTCGCGGTTGCTGCTGTTGGCGTTGTAACTGATTTTTCCGTTGATTGTAAAGTTACACGGTCTGACACAGCAGGAGGGGCCGGGCTTAGCCCTTCATGCCCCCCTCCTGCTGAATTACCTTCATTCATGTTTGAGACATCTGCAAACAAAAAAGGCGGGAAATTTTTGCTTTTAGTTAGCACACATTTTTTTTCACGTCAAATACCGGATATTTTTGCCACCCCTGGCACAAATGTCTATGTATGCGTACGCACACACACACAAACATCAGGGTCAATCAATGACAGTATATCTTGCAAATAAATAATCTTCAATGTAACCATTACATTTCACGCATTTTTCACAATTGTTAATGTGTATCGCTTGCTTATCAATCACACAACCGCCCGCCGTCGCAGCCCTGCAGCGAATCGCATGGCAAATGCAACTCTGTATTGCAAATGGCTGCGTTTGCGGCGTTTATTGTAGATAGAGATAATATTTTCACACACTGCCATTTTGAATATATTCAATTATGCATAGACAGCACAGCGGCGGCTACACAATTAATTTCAATTTTTGATTAGTTCAATTTTCTGCGGAAGATGCGGCACTTCTCAAGCACGTCGGTCGAATGACCGAGGGCAGAGCGAGACGGCTATATATATAGGCTACTGTGACTAGTACGTCGGCGTCGGTTCTTTGTTGGGCGGAAATTTTTTCAACCATTTTTTTTTCTCGTACCTCAGATGGTGAAAATTTTTAATCACAAAATATCCACATCACAAATATACATCCGTGCGTAAAAACAGTAATAGCGCGTTCCGAAAATGGTGCCGTAATTGCGAGTGCAATTTTTTAACAATATTTCCGCCTATTTCTACACTTAAAAATATTTTTTTGCGGAAAAGTGTGCGCGAACACACCGTTCGGCGTCGAGTAGAATGTGTAGTTTCGTTGAGAACAAGTTCTCATGAACGGGTCATTCAAAATGAACTTAACCAAACTGGTTCCACTGCCCATAAACTTCACTGAACTACTGTACATATTCTGTTAAAGTGCCGCCATTTATATCGCTGTCGCCCTGGGAATTTTTTGTTATTATGTTAAATGTCTGTTAATCAGGTTGGCGCAAACAATTAAATTGCCTCATACTGTTTTTTAATACACAATTCAAATGTTAATTTAGATGACACATCACAGACATCCCGTAAATGGCGTATTATATAGTATTTGGTACACACAACTTTTGGAACTGTTTTCGGAAAGTATCTTTTTAATTTATTTTCACATGAATTTGAAAATTGATGTTGCCACCAGTGACCAAAAAATCAGCTGTATTGTACGAGAAAACATTGCCACCTTTTATACACATTTGCTATTAATGATTGATTGTAATATTTAATTTTATTAAATTGCTCATGAAAACATTATTCGCTTTTTATGCATTATTATAAAAGTTCTATTTGAGAATCCAATCATTAAACAGTTCATAATAATAAGTTTAAATAGGCAGGAATTGATCCATAACCCGGCTGGCAATCAATTTAATCTTTGTGGGGTAGCTTGCAAATTTAATTGCAATTAATCGCAGAAATTCCACTTTCACACTTTGTGTTAAATTAAACTACAATCGAAATGATTTGTTTATTGTATAAATTGAAACTCACAAACAAAAGCACAGAACTTGATTTTAAAATACAAGTGCCACAAGTGACATTTACGAGCGAGAAACTACTGAAGAGTGACTTCCAGTTGAGTTGAAACCGCACAGCTTGAGATTTATATTATTATCAGCTGAGCCAGCCATACCACGACTGTACTGATCATCTGTTGCGTGTTTACACTGTAAACCAGGGCAGCAAAAACACGAAAAACCCAAAACATCAACAGAAAGTAATAAGTTCTTATATTTAAATTATTTTCTAATTATTTTTCAGTTTACTAGCGATAGCTGTAGAGAAGCGATTAGAAATTTATCCGGATTGCACAGTTTCAGCAATAATTATTTTCAGCTAATCCGAGTAAAGATTGTACTGATTATCTTTTTCGTGTTTACCAACAGAAAGCAATACATTTTTATTAATAGGAAATAATTTTCTTATATTTTCGTAGCTTAAAACTGGTTAGTTATGAGCGATAACTGCAGAGAAGAGCCAAATAACGACTGCATCGATCATCTGTTCCATGTGTGCATATGTGGACCAGGGCAGCAAAAACATCATAGCAATAAAAGCATGTTATTTTTTTTATTATAAATGCATAAATATGTACAATTGCCAAAGATATATATGTTTAGATCATACTTTTGGCAATATATTTAAAATGAAACGCACTTGAACGGTCACACTCTCCTGATCTAAATTTACCGAAAACAATTGCACAACACTGGAAGATAAGACTGTACATTGCGGGTTGTCGATTGTTTCTTGGTTATCGATAACAATTCAAAGGTTGGCGCCCAGAGCCAACGGAAGCTCATAAGGAGATATTTGAATATTCTTATACCCGGTTATCATTCCAGCAACAATATTTGATAACCTATCAAAACGACTCGATAAACTTTTAGAGTGGAGGTAAAAATTTAAACCGAAATGAACGGGGCGAGTTTTCGGGTTTTTACCTGTTTGTTTCAGGTGAGAGAAACGCACTTTAAATGGCTTGACGCATCTCTCAGTTTCTCGCTTGCCGCTGGGCACAATGGACGCGATCTGCAAGTTCTTATTGATATTGTTTCTTTCGGCCATTGGCAGTGTGCTCGGGGAGTTCTGCGACCGGGGGACGGGCGAGTGCAAAGAACTGACTGCAACGGATTGCCCGGCCGTATTCTACAATCTGCAAATTATCGGCTACAACAATGTCAAATATTGTGACGAGTTTAACGATATTGTTTGCTGTCCGCTTCCGCTGCATGCGCAGCAAAATAATGTTAAACCTGTGGACACGACACGAATGTTTGAGAAGGGTAAATATTTCGAGTGTGGCTTGCTAGCGTACTTCAAATACCCAGCAGTCACAGATTAGAAGGGTATTTTAATGTTTGATTCACACATTTTGATTAGCATATGTGTCGATCTGTCTGTCCGTCCATTTGAACTCTATGATATTGGGAACTATAAGTTCTGAAGACACTAAATTTGGTGGACTGTTTAGAAACGTCCCATTACCAGCATAGCTTTAAGATTGTAAACCACAATTTCGCTAGAAACAAAATAATATCAGTTTACGAATTTTCCCCAAAATCGGGTAGCTGGTTATTTGAGAGTCAAACTCTCCCAACTGCAGCCAAGTTGTACTCAAACCGGTTTCGTTACACGCAGAATGCCGTCGATACAATGATGTCAGACCCTTCTGTCGCCCGACGCCCTTGATTGTGGATGGCACCAAGGCAGCCGCTCGTGAATTCCCGTTCATGGCCCTGCTGGGCATCCGCCAGCCCGACAGCTCCAGCGTCAGCTGGGACTGCGGCGGCACTTTGATCCATCCCAGGTTCGTGATGACCGCCGCCCATTGCCTGGCCACAACGGAGACGAAGGAGCAGCGCCTCGATCCCAACTTCAAGTCACCCAAGTTTGTGGTGCGCCTAGGCGAACTGGACTACAACAGCACCGAGGACGATGCTCAGCCGCAGGACTTCCAGCTGGTCAACTACGTGGTGCATCCGTCCTTCGAGGAGGACGACGACGGCGGCATCCATCACGACATTGCCCTCCTGGAGCTCGACAGAAACGCCACGCTCAACGAGTTCGTCGCTCCAGCGTGTCTGCCGCCCGCCAGCGGCAACGAGCACTCGCTGCTGCTGGCCGCTGGCTGGGGACACACCAGCGACAGTGGCCGGAAGTCGTCGCACCTGCTCAAGGTGTCGCTGCAGCGCTACAGCGACGACATCTGCATGGCACGCCTCGAGAATCGCATTATTCCGCGCACCCAGTTCTGCGCCGGCGCCGGCTCCAGCGCGAGCATGGCGGACACCTGCAACGGCGACTCCGGCGGCCCCGTCTTCGTGCAGCATCCCGCCTACAACTGCCTCAAGCAGGTCATTGGCATCACCTCGTACGGGCTCATCTGCGGCAACCACAAGTTCCCCAGCGTCTACACCAAGGTGCATCTCTACACGGACTGGATCGAGCAGATTGTGTGGGGCGACTGAGCTGCAACTTGATTTCACACATGCAGAAGGCATTATGGTGTTGTCCGTCTGTCATCCATAGTCTTCCACGTCAATACCAAGGCGTGTTGTGACTATAAATGCCTTATATTACGGCTGTCCGCTCCTAGTCCGTCTGTCCGTCTGTCCGCTTCTTTAAATGCAGAATAATCGCTCAGTTTTGTATCCAACTCGATCAACATTTTTTATAATTGCTTGTGGTTCTCAAAGCAGTGTGAATATGTAAATTTTCTGTCTAAAAATAATTATTATTATTATGCACAGTGCATAATTCGAATGTTATTTTATAGAAGTACTCTAGTAATTGAACTGAAGAACCTTTTTGCTACCTCATATATTTCAAGAAAACAATTTGAATTTATGGTCTGCATTCCTATCAAATATGCTTGTAATCGAACTACTCTCTCATATGTACAATCTATCAATGCTTTAACAGCTAAAGCTTAGTCACAAGAATTTCCTTAATATGTAGAACTCGAAAAATATATTTAACTTTTACTTCTTGTGCCTGTAATGCTGAAATAATAAGTAAAGCAATGCAATTGTTTTGTTTTGGAGTATTTTGTTAGCTTTAATAAACATTATAGTAACAAGTTTTTAAAAATCAGTTAACAAATATGTTGTGCGATATTTGCAAATTAATTTAAGGATATACGAATACTTAACATATGGGGCTGGAGGTGGGTGGTGAGGTGACGGGGGGGCTTAAGTGATAATAATAAGTATTTATAGAGTATATAGAGTGTGTCGATCGACTGCAGTGGACTATATCTATGCGTGTGCGTTGTGCTGAGTTACTTAGAGGCTAGAACACAATAGTTTGTTATGTTAGGGATAGATAGAGTGCTAGAGAGAGAGAGAGCTAAGTGCTAGAGAGGACCCTGTAGACGACCAGTGTGTGACAGCCATAGCTTGATGATTGCGCATGGTTGTGTGTTGTGTTGTGTTGTGTTGTGTGGAGCTGAGTGTTGTGCACTTCACACTCGCTTTTTGTAGAGCTGACCGATCTCGTCGCGTCTTCGGGCGGCGATCTCCTGTTTCCTGATCTCACGCTGCTGGTAGACGAACAGGGGACGGAAGACGATGGCGCGACGCTTGCGATCGCGACGACGACTCTTGGGCTGATCGGCAGTCGCAGTCGCAGCCTGCAGCTGTGCGCTGGGTTCGACTGCACGGCTGGGACGGTTGCGGAACAGATTCGTCTTGGCCGAGTCGTGGGCGTAGAGCGTGCTGAGGAAGTCGAAGTAGGGCTTGGAGCGCAGACTGTCCGGCTGGGCCAGCGGCGAGTTGTAGCTGAACTGGTTGGGCGTCACGATGTCCAGCAGCGTGTGCGGTCCCTCCTGCTCTTGCTGGGGCAGCGCGGTCGCCAAGCAGACGACGACGCCCAGGGCCACGGCCAGGGTGTAAAACTGCGGAAATAGCAAGCGGAGAAGATAAGAGACAAAAACAAAAGCCATTGGAAGGTGTGAATAGCAATTGGAGGCCAAGTTCTGCAAACTATTAGAACCAGTCTACAAAATATATACAACTCCGTCTGTCCGTCCGTCTGTCCGTCCGTCTGTCCGTGTGTGCGAGCCAAGCATATGCTTTGAATTAGCATACAATAATTAATTTAAATGAAATAACAAATAACAAATAGCAAATAGCAAAGTAAGAAATCAGCAATGGCTGCGCTCACAATGATATAATCGCACATCGAAATTTAATTTATAGTCTCGCGTAAATTATTCATGATCATGATCCGAGCTCCAAGTGATCGCCCCAGCATCCCACTGGATGCTAATTACAGGCGTCCAGCCCCAATCCGGGTATGCTGCGCCCTTGGCCATCGATCGATCGATGGAGCTCAGCCCAAGCCGGATGCACGATCGAATCGAATCGAATCGAATCGAAGTGAATCGCAGCAATCGGTTTCCAATTTATGGGAGCCACAAGCACCGATGTGCACATTTAATTTATGTATCACATTTCGGCTGAGTTGTGTTGTGCTGTGTTGTGTTAATAAAATTAGTATTATTCTTAGAGGACAAATTAAAGAGACTAACCAAGAAATGAAATAAAAACAAAGACCACAAACAAGTAAGAAGCCAACGCGATAAAACCGGATGACGTTGATTTAAAGTTTAAAACACACAACAGCGAAAAAGAAACCAGCTTTTGGTGTAGGTGAACGCGCTTTTAGCCAGGCCAAGACAAGCTGAGACAAGCTGAGACAACCTGAGACGCTCAATGACAGCTCGAATGGGCCTTATTTGATTTCTCCTTAGCATTTGCATAGCACTGAAGAGAGATGCCTTCAATTGGCAGCAACAACGGTCGAACAGCATCGAATGTGAAATATTAATAACAATAATAGTATTGCATGAATAGCGAATCATGATTCATGCTTCACGACCCGCTGTCCAAACCGCAGCTATTTCCAGTTAATCCCCAAAATCAACATCTCATCTATTTTTATACGCATAAATTACTGCATTGATAACCGCAATCCTCGATCCCAAGACACTGACAAATGCTGCGCGGCTAAGCTAATTATGTAAATTTACAGACCACTCTAGATTCAATTAATTTCCATGACATACGAGTCTGAATCTCAGTCTGAATCTGAATCTGACTGCCTGCGAGCAGGCAAAAATAATAATGTCCAAAATAACTATCTGTATCTGTAACCGGTTGCGCTTTAGTGGCTCAGGGCTAACCCAAAAGATGTATAACAGTTGGTGCGTGTATATACCCTGTACGAGTGCAGCTGGCAAAGGGTATTGCAAGCAGTTGCGACCCAATTAAGTATACTACAATGTCAAGTAGTTGCGGAATGCATCGAAAGTATCTTCGAGGTACATAGCTGTGACTGGTCTAGAGATACACCGATATCCTTGCGTAATATCTTTCTCTAAATGAATTTGCATTCGCTTAACGACTGGGCATTAAATCTTCACTGCCTTGGCAACAATTCAAGTTTCGTTATGTTTTATTTTTATTTTTATTGCCCAAGCTGTGATTGATTGGAAGTGGAAGCAGGATTGCGAGGGCAGCGCAACGATCTGGCGATACTAAAACCGTTTAATGGGCTAGCATGCTAGCGACTTCCTTATGACGCTGATCTGAGCAGATCGAGACTGAAGAATCCGACGCGTGTTACAAAAGTTGAAACACCTTGCTTCAAATTATTTAAATCTCGAGATGTTTTCGACCTTGTTGCGAGCAGACGAATCCGTTATTCAAACGAATCTCAAATATATAATATATATCGTATTATATATATTGTATATTGTATTTGATTTGTGCGCCGATTGCGGTTTTAATTGGCTATGTTGAAAATGTTAATAAAATAAGAGAACGTGTTTTCTCTGGCCACATATCTCATGTGGGATTTGTCTCGTATTTCGTTCTTTCTTTCTGCGTTATTATCTTGGGTGTTATGGGGTCGTAAATAATCGACGAGCTGCCATTATACTCACTTGATGCGTTAACTGGTACATGTTGTGAGCCAAGTATCTTTGATCGAGTTCTCTTTAATGACGCACAAATTGTATCCTTGAGTTTCGGGTTGCGCGATTCGATTTTCAATTGCTGCCACACGCGGTGCCGAGTTCTCGTTTGATGCACACTTTGATAATTATAATATAAATATGGAAATAACTGTAGAGTCTTATCACAAGTCGAGCGAGAGACGACGCGCCGAAGTATCCGTGAGATACAATTAGTGTCGAGTGTTGATGTTGATGTTGTCGCTGCAGAGCGTGCGCACTGACTGTTCAGAATATTTGTCACTAATTCACTTTTATATGCCAAAAGCACTTGGACTCGCCGCCCCGCCCCGCCCCCCGCCTGCCCCGCCCCTCGAGGCGCCACAGCTGAGCCCATCAGGCCGCCGAACGGGTTTCGCCTCGACTTGTGGCTTCAACTTCAGCGATCTCGTCGCTGCTGACGTTGTTCTCTCTCTGTGTGTGTTGTTTGTTGCTGTTGCTGTTGCTGTTGCTGGTGCGAAGTGTCGCCGATGTCACGAACTGCAGGCAGCATAGAGTGCGAGAGAGAGAGAGAGCGCACTAGTTGGTGGGGGGGAAAGAGAGGCGAGAGAAATGTGCCTTGGGGGGCGTCTCACTTTCTTGGCCGTTTTTTCCACTCCTGCTCCGAGGAGGAACTTCGTCACATTTGTTGTTTATTTCGACCACAATGTTTGCACCTCGCATGACTCTTAATTAAATCTTTCCATGACGCAGACACTAATCAAATCAAATCAAATCAAATCAACTCAAAATCAACTCAAATCGAAAGCAGAGGAAATCGCAATAGCGGATCACTATATATACAAAGCTGGCACAGGATTAATACGAAATATGTTAGAGAATACGGAAGCCGGCAGTCCAGAGTCTGAGAGTCGTCTAATCTAAGCCAGCTAATCGCCTTTGAAATCGGAACCAATTTAAATTGATTCGCGTTCTGATTATGTAGACGAGCTCATTATGCTAATGCTTGTGACGCATTTTGAGCGGCTCGGAAAAGTGTCAACACATCTTAAAACGTGGCCCAAACGATAAACATTTATGTACTTTACGCTCTTGAAGACAATCTCTCAAGCCTGACGAAGGTCAAGTGCGGCACAAAAATAATATTTTTGGGGACACCATTTAGCATTTAGCAGCGATGCAGCAAGAAACACAATGATTTGTTTTTTGTCATCATTATTATTTTTTGGGTTAAGTCTGTGAACATTTCCCTTGCGTCTGCTAAACAAATTAGTGATGGTGCGTTGCGTGGTGGGCTTGAAATTAGCATAAATCGCTGAACAAACAGATCGTTGATTACAGAATATTTTCAGAGCATTGATTGCATAAATTAATGCTTCACGTGATCCCCACATTCTTGGCTGCAAATCAATTAGTTCGTTAGAAACCGAACTTCTAAATGATCAAAACAAAGCCGATTGATTGATTTGATTTGATTGATCAAAAGTGTCAACATTGTCAATATTTTTTTTTGGCCGCTGCTCGCTTTGTATTTATGGACCGTAAACAAAGCCCATGAAGTGTGTTTTAAATGCGAGTGCGTTTAATTTAATTTATATTTAATTGCGCCTAAGCGATAACCGAGCCGGTTTTTTAGATCGTCACAAGACTAATGAATACCGATCAGCGGAGGCCGCTAAAACAAATGTCAAAGAGCTAAATCAATACGCCAAACGCCAGCGACAGCCCAACGTTGTAATACCCTGTACTGTAAACATCACTGGGCAGGAATTCCCTTCAGCTAATCAGTGATGTCAAATGCTTCTGAAGAATCCAATTAACACCCTGCCAAGATGATCCATTGCATTCCGATGACTGCTTTACAGCTGCCACACTTGAATCAGCCACCTTCTAATTGATAGAGATTTCAGCTGGCGATGGGGATCGGTCCGTCAGCTGCTGCTGTTGCTGCTGCTGCTTCCGTAAAATGTCGATCGAGGTGCTAAACAGAGTTCGCTGCGGCTTTGACTGTGGCTCTGACTGGCACCACATTTTCACCGGTATTAAATGATTCACAAATGATTCATGATATAACAGATTGCAGGAATTGGGATTGAGCCATTTACAGCTGCTCTAATCCTTTGCAAATCACGTACAACTCTTTGCGGCTTGTTGACTTTATCACTTCGCATCTTTGTATTTGTCGCATTGGACGTCACCGTCGTTAGCGGATAATTAGCACATTTTAGTAGCACGTCACTCTGTTTTTTTGGTGGTGGAAATTGAAGACAGGTGTGCTGATTTGCACTTCATTGAAATCATGCCGCATTTTTAGTGTCTACAAATTAATTTATAGACTTCATGTCGTTTCAAAAGAGCGCGCTCAACTTTGCATCTGGTGGCAACGCCGCAGCCACAATGTGTGGTTGGCAACGCTGCACATGCCGTGAAGTTGGCTGCGCATAATTTCAAACATGCGCCATGTTGGCTGCAACTTAGTTCTAGTTGGCTGCAAACAAGTTCGCACGTCCGTCAAGTTGGTTGCGGGGAATTTTTAGTTGACGTGAAGTTGGCCGCGCATCAGTTTCAAAGCGTAGGGAAATTTACTGTTTAATATATTGCATTTGATACCACAATAATTGCAAATTTATTTGCAAATATTTCTAAGAAAAAATTAATGTTTATCATATAGTTGTTGAGCATGTTAATTTATGTGTGTAAATGATGTGCGTCGGTTTATTGATTATTTAACGTCGCAAAATTTGAAATTGGAAAATCCACAATGCTCTGTTAATGTTAAGCAGAGGCCGCTAAGAGAGCGCCCTAACAGAGGACGCTACTTGTTGGCGATCTCTCTTTGCACAGCCAAGGTGAATATCGTAAATGCGGCTTGAGTGCGATTTGAGTGCTGTTATTTATTTTGCGTGCATGCTGCTCACAGTTGGTTACAAAAATTGTTAGTGTTAAAATCTTTATTTTTATTTAAAAAATACAGTGTTTAATACAGGTGCAGCTGTCGGTATGTTTCACTAGTCGATTCATCGCGATCGTCGGTCCTCATTAGCTTTTTACTCCGCTTTAAGTGGTAGCATTTTTTGGTTCGTTTTTTTTGTTATAAGGAAAAAATCTCGTTGATCGCGTCGCTTGTGTGTGTGAGTGTACGAGTGTGTTAGTGAGTGGTACACACATACATATGTAAATAAATACATTATACGACGGTAGTGTGTTTGATTGTGGCGTTGTTGTTCGCTCGGTTGACAAACACAAAACACATTTTAATATTTAACTAATATTAATAATTCGCACACACACAATTCGCATTCGCATTGCCCACAAATGGGGTATATCAGCTGACACTAACACATGCACACTTGCATACATATGTGTTTGAGTTTGGTTGACATTATAACTGTAATCGTTTGGAGTTCTCCTTTAACACTGCCATTTGTGTTTTGTGTTCGTATGACAAAAAGGGTATGCGAGATGTGTGCCTCTCGCTCGCTCTCGCCCGCTCGCATCGTGATGGAAACACCGAATTTTAGCTGTTATATGTTTTTTTTTTTTTTTTTTCTGCTCATTCGTGTCGTTTAGCGAGAGAGCAACACAATTGTTGTTGTTGCTGTTGCTGTTGTTGTTGTTATTATTATTGTTGCTGCTTTTGGCTGCGATTAGAATTAATTGACAAATGGCAAAAAAATGTTGCTTTTATTTTGTGTTTTTGCTTTGCGGCGAACGAAGGCGAAGCACAAAAAGTAACAGACATTGCAAGCGGACAATAGTTGAATATATCAATAAATTATTATACAATATTCATACGCAGACCACAAAAGCGAAAAACCACACACATAACATTAAAAAACCCTCAACCGAGTTCATTGACCCGCCACCAACAACAACAACAACAACAACAAACAGTCGGAATAATGTCAAGCTATGTAGATTACCACTAGCTTTATTAATAGACAACATACATACATACATGTATGTAGATGTTTGTGTTTACATAGACTTAGCAGCAGCGTTAACATAAGGTAACTCCAATTAACACCTGTTACACGCGCACAAGTTAGGTTATGTTAGCGGCCTGTTAACCCTGCGGTGACCAACGCGCCGCACAGTGGGCTGCGAGTTGTGAAATGATGACTCAAAAACCTTGACCTTGGCAAATGCTTGCTTATTATGCAAGGTTATGAAATTTGAATGTTTTCCACTTACAGTTAATCCCCTTCCTCTATGCATGTGTGTCTAAAACTGCATTGTCATCGATAAACAAAACAAAACAAACCAGAACAGAACGGAACAGAAGAAAGCGTAATGGCTTCGATCTCACAGAACAAGCGGCAGAAAATGTCGGAATCGCAATGTGTGGACGATATTGCACCGCAATTCAACTACAAGGAACTCGACATAATCGGCACAGGTATGAAAATAATTATTATAGGCCATGAATCAAATATATACTACTGCTAACAAGCAACTCAATTATGTTACCACTATATGGAGATTATCGACAATAATCTATCTTAGGACCATCGAATTGTAGCATAATTGTTTCCTCGTGTAGGGTATTTGGCATGTTGTCTAGCCCAATCACTTGACTATTTGCAATTTCTCAGACTTTAACGATCGTATCGAATTGCAGTGCGAGTGTTCTAAACAGGGGAGATACTGGGTTTTCAATTTTCATCTGCTAAACTGCATTCCCCTTCCCCTTGGCAGGCTTGCTGAAGGGCTTCGAAATGTCGTTGCATACTTTCAGGTCACAATTTCAAAACCACGTGTATTTCTTGTGTTCCGAGTTGATTTGAACGATTCGGATAGAGCCGGGAGGCCATTAAAATAGCTTGGAAGTGCAAGATGACGACTAAAGGCTGACGAACATTTCAAGTTTCTTGAGTTTCTATTCAAACATTAATCAATTACGTCACAGTGTTGAAATCGCGAGAGCGAGAGAGAAGAGAGAGAGGCGAGGATCGTACAGTGAATGTTAATGATGGTTATTGTTACTGGTTTCTTTTTTTTGGTCATGTTTGTTGATTGAGCTTCAACAGAGGCGTCGTTTGTCGGAGGGATGCTGCAAGAGACTGGCACCAGAGGGTTAAGCACAGTGACAGTTTCAAGTGAATCGAGATTATAATGGACTGTGGTTCTGTTCAGATCAGGTTACAATTGCCGAAAAAAATAATGTATAAATAAAATAGAAAGCAAGGTAAATAAATGCGGCCCCCTTCTCAAGGTCCCCATGGCAGGCAGTAAATGAAAAACAAGTTCAACTTTCGTGTAAAAGAGACATTGAAAAAAATAAATGTATCTGCTTCTACTTTAGCTTGTTTTGCTCGCTTTACTTTTTCGCTGTTTCGCATTCATTCAATTATTGCCTCGTGCTTTTCTCTTCTTTGTTGTTGTTGCCTTTGATTTGTGCAAAAATTTTGACAATTGAAAACGAGTCGACACAAAAAAAAAAAAAAAAAGAAATAGTCGAGCGAGAGAAGAAGTGTAGAGAGTGTAGAGTGTGTAGAGTGCGAATCGCGAATTCGAAATCTCTTGTTTGTTGCCTTTGTTCCACTGTTGTCTTTGTGTTTGTTGTTATTTTTATGATGAATCTTATAATAGGAGGTTGTAGCAAACCTGGCCTTGTACTTGACTCTAGATGCTTTTAGCATTTTTTTCGTTTTTTTGTTAGCTATGTGGCTGGCAACGAAGAAGAGATGTGCGAAATCGTTGCTCAGATGTCGAAATGTTTAGAAATGTCAACCCAAAATAGAACTCCCACACAGTCCGTCCGTCCGTCTGTCCGTCTGTCTGTCTGAATTGGATGTCGTGCAGAGAACTTGTCAGACTATTTCTGCAGTCTTCATTCTGCTGTCTGTTGTCTGTTGGCCGTCTATCGCTGGTGATAAATTTCCGGTGACAGATTTTGTCTTTTAAATTTGAATCGATTCTGCCTCTCTCTCTCTCTATCTCTGTCTTACCTAACGTTATACTATACAGAGATATCAGACACCAAATCAGCCGGTTGGTCGGCATCGAGCTGCTTATCAACGCACAACAACAGCTGACTTTCGTCAGCTCGCGTTTTTGGCATTCGGCAATCGGCAATCGACAATCGGCTTTTGTTGGGCTTTGATTTTGGTTTGCAATTCTCTCGGTCGTTGGTTCGGTTTGCTCGAACTAAAACTGCCATTAGTTATGTACGATTGTTGTATGCCCAATTGCGACACTCTGGACACTCGAATTTCGATTTTTGGCGAAATAAACGCACTTGTTCTTATCTCGCTCCACATAATATGTATATTTCGTATTTGGTTGATTAGCATATGATTTGCTCCAAGGTTAATTCAACATTGTCTACACTGTATCCTGTCTCCCCCTCCCGCTCTCTCTCCCCACTCCCCACTCTCCAGTCTCCACTGCTGTGTGACCTGCTTTTGTGTAACCATTCGCTTACCCTCTCTCGACCTTTGCAGGGGCCTACGGCACCGTTTATCGGGCTCGCGACAATGAGACCGGCCGCTACGTGGCCATCAAGAAGGTGCGCATTCCACTCACCGACAACGGAGTGAGTGCGACGACGCTGCGAGAGATCTCGCTCCTTAAGCACCTCAACACATACGATCATGCCAACATTGTCAAGTGAGTAGAGTGCCAAAAGACTGTATCTGTGTGTGTGTGTGAGTGTGGGAGTATCTCTCCGCTTATCTTGTGGCTGTGCGAAATGCAAAAAAGAAGCAAGCAAGAAGAAAACAACAATTACGCTACGCTCGCGCACTGATTACACACAAAGGCAAGTGTCTGTTGGTCTGTGTGTGTGTGTGTGTGTGTCTAACAACGGGCTTACTGTTTATCTTTACCTGCTGGCGCCTCCTTCCCCCTTCAACCCTTCCCACGGTCATTAACAGAGGGGCGAAACTGTAACGATCACTCCCCCCACACGCACACACACACAGCAAATGCATATAAACTGTTAAACCAAACGTCAAACAAAGCGGCGCCCGCTTGGCCTGCTCTGATAACGTTGCGACTGCGACGGGGCAGAATGATTTGCAACAACAGCCAGACAAATGCACATGCTATTGATTTGAAGAGTTTCTGACAGCAATCATGCACATTCTCAATTGCAACAACTTTGTTTACACAGTGTTGCTGAACTCAACATGTTGGTATGCCAGATGCTGCCCAAAATACTCTGCAACGCACCTAAGCTCTAAGCACATCGGCATACAGAGAGCGTGTGCTAAAAGGCAGCAGAAATACTCGACACACTCTTAGTACTAAAAGCAAAGGCTGCTCAAGCGCTCTCAGTGAGCGGCCGCTCAACGGTTGCTGCGCATTAGCGTTGCGCTCAGTTACGATACTGCGCTGAAGAGCAGAGTGAATAGCGTAAATGGCTCAGAATGCTAAAGAGAGCAGACTCGCGATTAAATGTTATTTCAAATGCTCAAGTTAACGTATTTTTAATTTGTGCAAACAACAAAATTAATTAAATTAAGGAATAATTAATATTTTATCGATTGGAAATTAATTAGTAGTGGTTAACTGCAATTTGATACATTTGCAATAAACCGGCTGGCAAACCGGCAAAAATGTTAACAGCGCCACTTGAACTGTTAAGTTGTCACTTAACAGAATGTGAGCGAGGGGCATTTACGCTATTCACTCGTGCGCTCTCTCCCCAACCATCCGACGCTCGATCGAAAATGTTGTTGAAGTGGCCTTTGTTCAGCGTGAGTGGAGTAATTTCGTTAGTTCGCCACTTGGCCGCAGCATGGCTACTGGCGCCAGCGAGCCAGCAACATATTATGACAGCTGTGCGGGGCAGTGTGGAGACTCCCAACTCAACTCAACTCGCAACTCACCACTTAACACGCACAACTGCTTACTTTAATCTCCCCTACCTCACAGACTGTTCGAAGTATGTCAGTTTCTGGAACGCGATGGCAAATTGCTGATTTTGCTGGTCTTTGAGTATCTGGAGCAGGATCTGTCCGATCTGATCGAGGGTTTGCCCCAGAGCGGCATGTCGTCCACAACCCTGCAGGTAGAGTCTCCAGTCTCCAAATCTCCCCGTATATCACTTAATATTGATCCCTCTTCTTGGCAGCGTCTTTCTCGGGAACTCCTGACAGGCATCGACTTTTTGCACGCGAATCGCATTATCCACCGGGACCTGAAGCCACAGAACCTGCTCGTCTCGTCGCAGGGTCACCTGAAGATCGCCGACTTCGGCCTGGCCAAAACCTACGACTCCGAAATGCGATTAACGTCGGTGGTGGTGACGCTGTGGTATCGACCGCCCGAGGTGCTGCTCGGCCAGGGCTACAACAGTTCCGTGGACATCTGGAGTGCGGCCTGCATCATCTTCGAGATGTTCAATCGCAAGCCGCTCTTTCCGGGCACATCCGAGAAGAATCAACTGGACCGCATCTTCGAGTGGGTGTCATATTCATTTATTGGGTACAATTGATCCTAATTCATTTATTTGCAGACTCACTGGGCGACCCACTGATGAGCTGTGGCCACCGAGCATCTCGTTATCCCTCGAACACTTTCCCCCACGCCTTCCCAAGAGACCTCGCGACTTTAACCCGGAGTTGTGTGATTACGCCGACGATCTACTTAATGTAAGTCCATCGATCATCAGGGGTGTTCTCTGACTAATATTTCGATTGTCATCCGCAGCAAATGCTTTCGTACGAGCTTCATCTGCGTCCCTCGGCATTGGCTTGCTTGGAGCACGAATACTTCCAGCAGGATCCCCAGTAGACAGATTGGGATTATTCCCAGCAAGAGCAATGTTTGTTGTTACTTGTTACAATGTTCCTTTATTCTATATATTGTATATGTACATTTCTATTTTGTTTATATCAATTTTTTTTTGTACACGTATCAATCCTTATATGCTTAGTCGTAAATGTAAATGTAATCAGCCAGTTTATTTGTTAATCAACTGCCGTTAAACGAAACTCGAGGATCCGATCCGATCCGGTTTAAAATGTGATACACCCAGTTCAGGACTAGAGACATGCTCAGGCATATATATATATATATCTGTTGTATATATAAACAAATATAATGTGGTATTTCGTGATACCACACACACAAAACACAAATCAACAATGATTATATTCAAAATTGCAACACCAACTACTATATTTATAGGTATAACTGCATTTTTATATACATTTATATATATCTATACGATACTAACATTTACAATACTAATAAAGTAATGCATTCAATATGCTGCATTTACACTTAAAAATCAACAAGTTTTAATATGAATTCAAATTTAACAGTTGCTGCAGTTGTGTGCTGTTGACTTAACATATCCCAGCCGCTGCTGTTATTAACAGAGAGAGAGAGAGCGCGACTTGGCTGTTACTTACGATATGTTAGTTAGCATTGATCGAGGCGCTGTTAGGAATACTGTAAATGTAAAGTGATAGGCGCTGCCAGATGGTATAAAAGTAGCTCAGTGAGTGCCATTTTATTTGTAAATTAAAATTTACACGGAATTGTGAGATAAAGTTAATAAATATTTTGAAAAACCTGTGCTATGGGTAATGGATATTTTGTGAAATGAAATGCAATTATATTCATTACGTTGAACTTTGGTATATTTTGCAAGTTTAGCTGATGGTCACACTTCAACAAGCATGGCGCCAAATTCAATTTTGTTTTATTTACAATTATATAAAATATAGGAATGCATCACTTTTGGTAATTGTAACTGCCTTAGGCAAGGCCAACTAGAATGTAGAAGACCAGCGGCAACACAAGATTATCCACCTGATCCGTAAACGCCTCGACAAGCGCCGCGTTCAATGCCGCAAAAACTGTGGCAAACCATTTGGCCTGCGTCATGGGCAAGATTCCTCCAGCTTGCAGCATCCATACCGACAGCAGGATGGACACCACAAAGGCGAATGTGCCCTCCAAAGAGCGCGTAGAATCTGCAACAAATTACAGATTACAACGGGTTACAGATTGTTCTCTGCTACTCACTATGCCACTTGTTGCGTCCGTATTTGGAGCCCACGACGCTGGCGGCGGTGTCGCCGACGCCAACAGCGAGCACGCCGGAGAGCAGCGGCAGCAGCTGACTTGATTCGCCACATGGACAGGAAGTCAGCCAAATGGGCAACGAGCAGCCGATGAGCAGGCAGAACGGCGTCAACGCCAATTCACCCGAATCCTTGACATCCCGGAACGACTCGAAGGCCGAGCGCAAGGTGCCGCCAAAGGGCGGCATCTGCAGCAGACGCAGCAGCTCTAGCAGCACAAAGATGGCCAACGCCACACCCGTGGCAATGTAGAGCAGGGCGCACTGATAAACCAGGCCGGGCACAAAGACCAGCACAATCAGCAGATGGAATATCTTGCGCACCCGAGTGTTCGCCTGCGTGGAGCTGCCCAGCTGCCAGCTGACCGTCGCGGCGGTCAAGGCCACCAGCAGCAGGTAGAAGCCAATCACAAGCAGCTGCAAGAGATTCATTAATGGATTACTCTAAATGACGTTTGCTTAACTTACACGCTTCTGATCGCTGAGCAGGAACTTGAGCAGCGCCAAGAGTGGCAACGGTTCGGTGACTGGAGCACAGGTGACGGCCGCCAGGAGCAGCACCATCAGCAGGTAGAAGGGCAAGGGGCGCCTCAAGAGGGGCACCAGAGCCAGCAGCAGACAGACCAACAGCAGGCAGCCCAAGGCGCTCTGCATGATGGCATTCAACTGGCCAAAATCCGTGGCGGGCTTCGCTGGCAAGGCGAACAATGCGTAAAGGCGACTCGAGGCGTTCAGCAGGAACAAGACGAGTCCTTGCACCGCAATGGCAGCCTCGCCAAAGCTGAAAGTCTTCGGCAGTCCGCGCATTACTCTCACGTAGATAAGTTGATAGATTGTGGTGATCAGAAAGCCGGCAATTATCGAAAGTTTCCAATTGGTTTCCGGTTGTAGCGCCAGACACAGACTGGTAATAAAGCCTGGCAGGAGATTGATCAGCCAGCTGACTCGGCTAATGAGGAAGCAGACCGTTCTCAGGCATGTCCCAAAAGCAATCACAATCAGATATCGATGCACTGCATCCGTTGCGTTGCAGGCGGGCGTCGTGGTGCGTGAGTGCAGATAGCTGATGGCCAGGGCCAAGGGCAGCAGCAGGCTTAACCAGGCGCCATTGGAGGCATGCGGTCTGTGCACAATAAAAGCTATTTAATTGAAGCCATAAATGAGCAATAAGTTTGTTTACAATACCGGGGCAAAAGTCGCTCCATCCTTGCGGCGCTGTGCAACACTGGTTGTGAGTAATAAGTGAGACCGCAACGGGACTTTTAAAATATACCACGCAATAACGTATATTGGTATATATGTTCAAAACCATTTAATTGTTTGCTCATTAAAATGTTTTATGTATACATTACCAATATTGGGTTATACAAATTATTCACTATAAATGCTAGCACTGCCGTGTACTGCAGACTGTTAATTAACAGCAGAGGAGCAGGCCGACAGCTAACAGTGCTCAGCGCTGGTAATTGAACGATAGTTGCCAACTATCTAATTAAGCTGTCGGCGGTATATTCGGGAATATTTTAGTGTATTTGTAGAGCTGTACTAGTGGTCACTTTGATGGGACCGAGTGTAAACATTATAAATTATAAATAAATAAATGAGTCCCGTTCCGTCTGCAGCAGCGTCAAGTTCGAAGACACACCTGAAGTCGCAGTCGCGCGCCTACGTGCCATTATTTCGTGACTTTCGAGTGCTACCAGCGCGGCCAAATCGCATAAAAATAGCAACAACGTTCGTTACACAAAAATACAAATTGTGGCCCGCTGATTTTGTCTGTCGTGTGTTAAATGTGCATTTAAATTTCTAATTCTCCGCAACAAAACGGATAGAGTTCTGTTTTAGTTTCAGTGTATTTGTAATTGTGCCAAAATAAATTTCGAGCAGCAGGAGCAGAAAATCACGCATTGCATTTGCTTCTTCGCTTTGTTGCCGTTTCATTTTGTTGCTGTCTCAATCTCAACTGTATTTTGAATGTCCGAAAATAAAGGCATCATGCTCGCCAAATCTATGCAAAAACACGCTGGACGTGCCAAGGAGAAGGTAAGAGAGCTCTCAGCATTAAGTGAACGTTACATTTTTGATTGCAGTTCAAAGTAATTGGGGCAAAAGCAAAAGCACTGTGAACGACATTTTCTAGGGCGTGACGTAGAACAAATTGTTTCCACCCCCTCCAAGCACAGCCCAACTGTAATACGATGAGGTCGCGTCCCTGTCCCATTTCCAATAGACAAGCTGTCCATGTCCCATGTCCCCAATTAGAAGCTCTGTAAATTTCACACAGACACACAATATCAAATCAATGTAGATGCGAAAGAAAGTACAAACAATGTTATGTGTCTGTATTTGTGTGTGGCCCAATGAACTTCATAGAAGATGCTTCCACTCACTTCCACAAACGAACAACTGCCGCCACCTGTCGTCTTGTTAGGGCGCTGCAATTGGAAGCGCCTGTCTGTGAGTGTCAGTATGTGTGTGTGTGTGTGTGTGTATTGTGATCAAGTTTCTAGCAATGATTTTCATTAGACGAAGCTTTGGTTTTGTCTTTGTTGCTCTCCCGTTCCCGCTCCCGCACCCGCTGCCGCATCTCTTGTTTCATCTTTGCCGCCGTCGCTGCGTGCACAAGTGAAAGTTTGGCGCTGAAGCGTTGTTGTTCGTTGGGTCCAGGAGCGGCCGCTCAACTTTAATGTGAATGTCAATACACACACACAGACAGACACAGACACATTGGATGAAATACATGTGAAAAAGAGTGTAAAAGAAAAAAGAGCTGCAGTTGACCCACTCGACGGCACGTCGCGATGTCTTGTAAACAAGTTTTCGATGCTGCCCAGCCAACGATCGGAGCCACAGCCAGAGCCAAAGCCACATTCCAAAGCAGCCAGAAAATGCTGTAATCTAAGCTCTGAATGATGCTTTTTCTTTCAAGTTTTAAAGCTTACTAGTTCGCTGTATTGATTTGCTGCTGCCTCCATCATAGTGTCTCTGTGTGTGTGTGTGTGTGAGTTAGTCTTGGCATTTATCGTTGGATTTCTAAAGTTCGTTGGTATTTTGTATGTCGTGTGCTCTTTTGGGATGCGCTCGTGTTGGTCATTAAACTTGAACAAATTCCTTTAGACTTTCGTAAATGTCGTATTGAAAATAGTATCGCGAGTATTTTTAAACCACTCCGAGTCAACGTCTATATGGCACGATTATCGGAATGCCGCCATTCGATGCAGTTACAATTTCCTGGAACTCAATTAGACTTTTGGTCGAAAAGTTGTGCATTTACTTACAGAATGAACGCTCGTCGTATGTAGAGCAAATTTCGAATTTCTGCCGAGTGTAGAAGCCAACGGAGATTTCATAATTTGCGTAGAGGAATTTATTTTTAAATATATAGACTAGTCTCTATAGGCAATGAGCACGTTTTGCTGCCCGGCGCTTTTTATTTGCGCATTGTGTGCTCATTTCGTTAGCTTTACGTACAATATGTAATTGAGAGACCCAGAGAAAGAGAGAGAGACGGAGCCGGACGGAGCCAACAGATTTTCATTAGAGAAAACTTGTCAAATCGAAAAACACACATTCATCGCATATCTACAAGATACAAGATACAACATACACACATCTGTACATCTGTATGCCCGCCTAGATACATTTTCATTTTGGGTGCGTGACTGACCCAACAACATCTCTCGCCGCACCTCAGCATCCAAGCAGCCAAACGGCTCGCGTAGTTTCAGCGTGAAAATGTCGCCTGGCAGTCAATCTTTAAATAGACGCGCCTGCCTTGTAGTTTATAGATACGTTTTCGGCTTCTTGTGTGTTATAACTCTAGTATGCCGCTGAGCGCAAAGCAGTTGCTGCGATTCGCTTTTTGTATACACACAGCACACACCACACAGCACATTTCACAAGTTTTTCATTTTCGCAAAAGCGACACTAAACTTTTCAATCGCATAAGTAATTTTTGTTGGTCTTTCTTTCCTTCTCTTTTTTTTTTTTTGGCTTTTTCTTTGGTTTTTGCGAAATTTCGCCCGCGCTGATGTTTCGCATTTTTGTTTGCTATTTTTAAGCGCGTCCCGCAACAGCTGCCAAAAGTTGCTTTCCACTTTTGTTGCTGCTGCTGTCGCTGTTGCTATTACCATTGCTATTGCTACTGCCGCCGATCAACTAGTATTACCCTCTCGCTGATGAACTGCATCCAACGATTGACATTTTATTGGCAGCTCAATTTTTAGAAACTCACAAACTTGCCTCTTGCATGTTGAACTTCGTGTACGTCGCCGCTGCATTGCATTTGCCTCTTCCACTTGGCTCGTTAAATGTCAATTGTTTGCCGCTTCAATAGAAATAGACGCGTATTTGATTTGAGCTAAAAAAGAAATGCTATTCGCAGCGATAAGCAGGCAGCCCTATTATATACCGATCCAAGCGAGATAAGCATAGTTCTGGGTGCATTCAACTTCTGGCAATGATTTACGAACCGGATTACTTTGAAATGTTCGAATTTATTCAGTTAACACCAAACTACATAATTTTATTAACTTTTCAATTTCTTGGAAATTTGTGTTTGCGAATATTTTGTGCGATCATTTTGGAAATTGTTCCGATCGTTTTGGGTATATAGCTTTCCCAGGCGATAACATGAACAACTGTTGTTACAGTAATCGCACACCCTTAACCACATGCGGCCGAATTCGACTCAGTTAAAATAATACTTGGAAATGTTTGCAAGTTGAGTGGGTACAAATAACTGAAGCGCCAGCAATTTGTGGCCCAAAAAAGGCGGCTACTTGGGTTTCAGCTACATAAATATTATGACAATTCGGATTGCAAGCTGGCTATAGCGCGGTCTGATCAATTGATTGGCAGGTGCAGTCTGTTTATACGCCCCCTGCACTGAATTGAGGGGCGTAAACACTAAAGCAGATCGCCTATTAAGTGATTCAATCAAGCAGAGATACCCAGACGACAATTACGAGTGAATACTCGAATGGAGTTGAGATAGAGATACATATTGTTGTGGTAGCTGTAGATGCGGATACAATTCATGCTGACGTGCACTGATAATGGACGAGAGTCTTTGTGTGCCATAAGCCATTTGATTATGGGATACATACATATATAGTATATATGTATGAATATTGTGTGGAGACGAGCTTATTATAAAATTCAATTATAGAAATTGCTAACAATAATCGACGGAAAGTGACGACTGCGCAATGTGGGAAACGTTTTATTTCGCCGTCTGCTTCTCTTTCATTTCATTTCATTTCATTTCATTTTCTTTTGTTGAAAATGTCTCGTCACTTGGCTGATTGCATAACAATTGAATTACACTTAGACATTTATTGGCACTTCACTTAATTAATTTTATGCAATTGTCCAGCCATCGTTAAGATGTTATAACTCTCAGCACTGCAGTGTTGACAATGATTTCGAAACATTCTTTGCAGTTTATCTGGAATGTTGAAGCGCGAACTCGTCTATTTCGTACCTTTAATCTATCTAATGTATCTCATAAGTGTGCTTATCAACACCTTTGGGGGCGCTATAAACAATAAACGCACAAGTAAAACAAAAATACGAAAAACACAACACACATAAGCGAAGTAAGCAGCCACATTTTGAAGTGGTTCGCAAGGTCAATTACTGTTCGCAGTGCTCGCAGGTCGTATACGTAATTTCGTGCCTGTTGTTTTTGTTGAGTTTTTATTAGCTTCGCTCTCACGCATACCCGATATATAACTGAATGAAAAAAGCACCGTAGAACGTAGCTCAACTTTCGTGTGCTGCAATTAATGTGATGTGATCGTGTGATTAAATCGATGTATATTCCGTTCAGACCTCAAATTTAATGGCATTCGCATTGACGAATCAGTTTCGACAATGTTTTCAATGCGTCACAACAAATTGGCAACGTCGCGTATATTAAATATATGTTTGAATTTCTAATTACTGAACAGACATCGTGTCGAAGATTTAATACTCTGACAGACTTTGATCTTATTTAGTCACGAGCATCTGGAAATAAATGAATGAGTAGTTTAAACATTGGATGGCAATGCTGCCTCCTAATTTATATTCTAAAAACAAGCACATTGCGTGACAAATTCATCATAGTCCCTGTTAGAGTGTATATAATTGCAAATGTCGATAAGCTGCCTCTGAATGGTTTATTGGACTGAAATCTATAAAAGAGATTTATAGCCAATGCATTAACTAAACTAAGTATAATATTTTTTTGGCATATGTACATCGTAAACAGTCGAAGCTAGATGCAGTAAAGAACGATTAGATTGCTCTTCAATAAGGAAGTAGAATATTCTAATGATCGTCAGAATGTCTGCCTTAATTGTTTTGTGGCTGGAAATAAATGCAAAATGAAAGATGATTTGTTTGGTGTGCATTCATTAAATTGCTTCCATTTCGGCACATGGAATTTCATTTCGACCAATATACGTACGTATGAGACCCATAAAGATATTAAGCTAATGGTAGACTAGAATTATCAGCAAACTTAGTCATGGGCTATATAAAGTGTGAGCGAGTTTCTCGCTGTTGATTATTTATTATTTCGACTGCTATCTGGCATAAGAATGACTCTCGAGTAGTACAAGCACTTGGGGTCTAATTCTGAATGTGAAACTCTCTGGAGATATCAGATTTCGTTGAATTAAATTCGTCGCTGTTGCAATTTCGCTGGCTTTTGTATGCGGAAATGTTGGAAAAAAAAGAACCCAACAAACAAAAGCAAAAACAAGTAAAAGAGAAAACGTTGCCCTAGAACAAAAGCGTCAGTCAACCCAAATGAGAGGAAGCTGGCACGCGATTCGCTTGGGTGTTTGTGCCACTTTTCTGAATGTCATAGAGAATAATGCAACTACTGTCAGATACACGACACAACAACTACAGATACAGATACAGATACTCGTGCATACAGATAGCTTCAGCTGGAGGAGGCATGGGAAGCATTTGGGTGGCCTTTTGTTCAGGGCACCCTGTAAACATGATTAAAAATAAACGTCTGTCTATCTGCTATTTGCGAAAGTGTTGCCAGCTACCAGATACAAAAATAAACAATAGCTTTTGACAAACCGGTTTACGGATTCAACTGCGTCGCAGCTTATGCAATCAACGCCTTTAAAAAATACAACAACAAATGAAATGAAAATAAACAGAATGCAAATATCATAAAGTGGCGTTTAATTGACTCGTTAACAGAGTCTAATCAAGTGCCAACTTTCTTTGGCACCCTTTCGCGCCATGCAAATCCGAATCCCATTCAAAGTTGTGTTCTTGCAGCAATATTACGTATACGCCTCGGATCGACTCGCAACAAGCGTTTGCCTAATGCAGCTTAATTGCTACGTGCTCAATTCTTTTTGCATCGGTTTGTTCCGCCCGAATGCATCTCGCATCGCATCGCATCGCAAGTGGCTTTCAGCACACAAATTAGCATAGTTCACGGAGCCGCAGCCGCTTAACGAATCCGCACCTGGAACCGCTTTGTGGGGCAAGCGGCAACCTTCGTGTTGCATTTGTGCATTTAGCAGTTGCACAACGGGGCAATCAGGGACAATTGTTAAAGTGCAATCATAATGCACAAATTCGAACCATCAGCCCCCGACCAGGCCACTGCCGTTTGCCATTGGCTTGGACGAGAGCTCTGAAGGTTGTCGTCGGCGTCGTTGTCGTTGTCGTTTTCAATTTGTTCTCTAAATTCTGAATTCGAATTGCCAGCAGGGGTTGGAGCAAACGGAAGCGGAGCTTAAGGCATCGTTAATTTCAATGAGATTTACTTGGCATTTTAATGCTATTTTTGCGGTTGGCGCATCTAGTACATGCATAATAACTGTGTCATTGTGTCTGTAATGATTGTTTCGCCTGAGATTTAGTCGCTAAAACTGTGTGTATAAAAGCTGGAAAAGCATAACTCAAGGTCTCGACGTTGAGGGGAAATAAAATATCAATTGAATTCCCAAGCTCAGCTTCAACTATATAGAATAAGTGCAGTTCAAAGTTCGCCGAGTCGTGCAGCATTTATTTAGTAACCCAGCGAACTTTGCTACGGCCTTACCAAATTGAATATGAATAGAAGCAGCAGCGTAGTTCTTATCACACGCGTTGGGCTTATCTCAGTGTGACAACATACTCAATATATATATTTATACTATATATTTCAAATGTATTTTCTTGCGCGTTTTAATGCGGCTTTTTCGTCATATTTCTTTTGTTTATCTCTTTGCAGGTAAATGGGAATGCAGTCATTTTATTTCGAGTGCAGCTAACAACAGTTGAAAGCAATGCATTTAGCGAAAAGCAATTCGAAAATGCATTTCAATGTATCTAAATGTAAAAGCCAATTGCTTATTGGCCATTTTCAGTTGGCTGAGCCACATGCTTGACGTGTGCATATGTTTGTATCTGTATATGTATCTGTATCTATAGCTGTGTGTTGTTTACAAACACGATGGCGGCATCAGGTGTTGCCTCCAAATTGATTGTAAGCCGTTTGGTCGCATCGATCAAGTGGAAAATATGTTTGCGCAAAATGTTGATTGCCTCAGATACTTTTTCGCTTCAGCTGAGCCCACGGTAATTAAAAGCAGTTCACTGACTCTCTTTCTATCTGCAACATACATTCATTTATTTACAACATGTAAAGTCTGTTCAGTTGGCATGATGGAGCGGGAGCGGGAGCAGGAGCGGCATTAGAGTAATGAAATTGTCAATCGGCAACGATGCGTGCCAACATCGACTGTGGCTCTGACAGCGAAATTTCTGACACGACATCGAAACTACACATTATGCCAAGCGACTTAACTGTATATAGCAAACACGCACACCAAGATACACCGACACTGTATAATCAAGTCGCTGCCGTTGGCTATTTGAAATCTTTTTGGCACACTTTTTGTGCTCATCTTCTAGCCAGGAAGCAGACACAGAAACAGCCAGAAAGGAGGCGAACTCGTAACAAGCTTAAAGCAAAACAAACTCATTCGCTCGCTCGCTCGCTCGCTTATCTTGGAGATTTTCTCGTTGCTGGCTTTTGGGCATTCGCACAATTGATAAGTCGTCGCACCGCAAGAATTCATTACTCGTATTTCGTGTAATGGAATTTCGTGTGTTATCAGCACGTGAAACGTTGTCCATTGCGGACAATATACAACAATACACGAACTGCCCGTTGCGCAATCTGATTGTTGTTCTCGGGGCGCTTAACAATTGACTGATTTGTATACCTGGTGTCCATAAGGAAAACGCTTACATTAAGTCAGTAATAAGCTAAGATTCTTCTTTTGTTATTATATTATTTTATTTCAATGTGCACTTAAATAACTTGCATACGAAAGTTAAAGTTATTCAAGAAATATCCATTCTCTTAAAATGCTCGTCAAGTATCCCACAGTCGGGCACACTCGACAGCAGCTTGCTTAAGTGTTTATGACTTTGTGAATTCATTCTTAGTTCGGCTAACAATAGCACGATTATATGGCCACTGTTTAGTGTCCAACTAGTGTGGCTATTAAATGAGACTGATAAAGAACTGTTGAGTATGGGAACGGCCAAGCAGCATATCAGCTCGTTTGCCATTCTTTTTTTAAAGCCACAAATCATGCAGATTAAGTTTGTGGTAACGGAAGTCCATTAAACGCTTAACATTTTTCTGCAATTCTGAATATATATGACAAAGTAATTGCAGTTCTTTTGAAATAAACTCGCAATTACTTGGACTATTCTCTTAATCATATTCCAGAAACCAGAAATCATCGTTCATTGTTTGTATACAATTCTAGAGATCTGTTTGTCAGTTGGGAAATTTGTTTGTTTGCTCTTGACCCGTTTTCCACAGTTCAGCAAACAACCAAAACAGCGAACCTAGATAATTGTAAACCATAAAGTTCATCCATAAACTGACGAAAAAAAGCCATTAGTAGATGTTGTTTACTCGTACGTATGTACATACGTTCAGTTTTTAATGGGGCGTACTTTTGGATTGCCCAACGCACATTTTCGGGGCTGCGGCGCTGCGTCATGCAACGTCACGTGTCGTTTGAGAGGCTTTGATTTCAAATCCGATATGCAAATCACGTGTTTCCCTCCAAAACTGATCTCGATGGATAACATGAATGGATCCGCAGACGTGTTGCGGCTTGGGCAACAGCTATCGACAGTAAAGCAAACACTTGCCTTCGATTTGCACCGCGTTGTTAAACGACACAGTTTCAGATACCAGTTACCAGATGCCACATACAAGCTCTACGAATGCCCTGAAAATGTATCTCAAGTCGCACTAACTAGCGAGTGACACTCGGTTAGCGTTTTGCTGCGCCTCCTAATGAGACATGTGCTAAATGTGAGCTCATGATTTGACCTCATTTGCCGGTAAAATAACAAAAAAAAAAGAATAAAGAATAAGCCAGACAGATACCGAATATCTCGCAGATACATTATAATACTTGCTTAGCGATATGTAGATATTCTCAATGGCTTGTGATTGATTAGCATGGCTCTATCATATGCCTGGGCACGACCACCACTTCTTATATAATGCCAGCGGCTATTGTCCGATCGACTCGTCGCTCTCGCCGCTATATACTTGAGTTCATTTTTATATCCGCGCGGCGGCGTCATATATTTCACGTTTCTGCCAAAAGTGAAAGAAAATAAACAAATGCTCAAAATACACTGCACGGCAAAACTCTGAACATTTTGTTGTAATTTAATTAATTTATTGTGTTTTCTGACAAATCTATTTTTTGTGTTATTCATTGAGTTCTATTCTTTTTTTTATTATTTGCTTGCACTTGTGTCATTGTTTTTCGCTGAGTGTAGCCACATGCGCCGCTCACTCAATGCTAGAAAGAGAACGAGAGAGAGCGAGAGAGAGCAGCAGACTCTCTCAAAAGCTCTAGTATCTAGACGTATTCGTGTGTGTATCTGCAAGCGAACATGTCTTGGCCCAGTAAATTCTTTTGCAGTTGGCGAAAATATTTGCATTTCATATTAGCCAACTATACTATGTGGATGCGTGTGGCTGCGAGTACTTTGTGAATACATTATTCATTTGCAGCCGTGAATGCAGTAAACTGATTTAACTTGGGCTAATTGCATTTGACAGTCGGCCAACGATGGTTGGAAGCCAAACAAAATCGCCTCCATTCCAATGCAATGCTGGTTGCCTATAAACGCACAGAGAAAACTAAATCAACTAAATGTTATTCGAATAAATAGAAAACGTGCAGAGCTAATTGCAAAGCGAAATGCGGAGCAGGTTAAACAAATAGCCAGCAAATAAAATCCACACAACAAATGGAGAAAAGCCCAACAACATCAGCGTTAATAACTGCTGAGCATTCAATGAGATTCAATGCATGTTTTAATAAAAATAATTATTGAATGAAATGCTGAAAACATCTTAAATACTCGCTGACCCATTAACTGCATTTCGCCTTTCGAATATCAAAGCGGATATTAACGATCGCTAATGTCTGGACAGGTTTTCCATTATTTTGATGTCATTATTAGCATTAACTGAGAGCGCAGTTTAAATTTCCGGTAACGAGCCTTATTTAGATACTACTCGAATATATAAACAATAAACAGGTTGTTCTTCACGAGTTTATGTAATTGGCAGTTCAGTCTTCAGAAAATACGATAAGTCGATGCATCTGTAAGATACTTTGTGCCTGCCAACCAATTAAATATAATTTGTTGTTATTTGTTGTCCATTTCTCTGTGTGAGCGCGAAAAAACCACAGATTGTTTTTTATTGTTTTTTTCGAGTTACAACTAATGTTAATAGATAAATCATGGCAGCAGAGTGCGAGAGCCAACGATTGTCTCAAGCATAGGCAAATATTAGTTATTTTCTTTGGGAATTTCTGTCGAACTTTCTACCGAGTTTCACTTTCCACAAGCTTAAGCTCAAAGCGATAACGTCGCATCGAATGCGAACGAAAGAAAGCCCAAGCAGAAGCAGACTGCCTGGCAGAGCGAAAGAGAGCGGAGAAAGAGTCGATATCTAAAAGAAATTATGCAAATGGAGGCAAAGTTGAAAACGTCGCATAAATAAATTCAATTCGAAGTCGATTGCGCAATAAAATGCTTTAATTTACATATATGCATGTGTGTCTGCATAATTGCAAAATTATGCATGACTTTTCAGTTTATTTTTAAGCAATGCGCCTGATTAGTAGCTTAGTTCTTCGATTACCTAAACGGAAATATAACAAACTACTATGCATTTAATATCTGATTTAAATAAACGTCGAACGAATGATCTTTAAGTCATGTCCGAGCTTGATCTCAATCCACTTGTCACTTTCTGGATTTTTTCCCATTAGTTTGTAGCGGAAAAGTTATGGGCTAAAAGCTTATTGTAAGCTCAACGCCATTTTTAGCAAATCATTATTAATGACAATTACTAACACGATGTATGAGCTGTTCTCTGCTCTTTTTTTTTGTTTTTTTAGCACGTTCTATGCCGCTAACTCGATCTGAGATAAGTGTAAGTCATATGACTAGTTGAATGAGGGGCACACAAGAGAGTGGGGGGAGTGGCAAGCTGAAACCGGTTGCTGCCCACAACAACACTTTGCTGTCATCATCGTCGTCGTCGTTTTGCCGTCTGTCTGTCTGTCTGTCTGGCTGTTTGCTATATAGTCAGCAGGTCCATATATCATATATGGAGACTGTTGTGTGTTTTGGTTTTACCGCTAACCGCGGCCAACAACTTGCAAATGTACTTTTGTGGTAATAGGTTAGGTCTTTAGCCCGATAGAGCCAGATAGAGAGAAAGAGAGAGACAGAGCGGGCGAGAGGAAGACAGTGAAAGGGGAGCTGCTTGTTGCATGGCGGCACTTGTCAGTGGCGCTTTTGCCGCTGGGCGAGGCCAAAGGCGAGGCGGGAAAAGGGCGTGGCAGACGTAAACCGGCAGCAACGGCAGCTCTGACACCGATCTACTCGTGGCACATTTTCCATACCCATTTCTCTTATTCATTCTCTTTGCACTCACTTGTCTCGCACTTTTCTGCCGCCGCCGGCAATTTCCACATAGTTTTTCACAATTGTTTTTCTTTTTTTTTTGTGCTCAGTTTTTCGTTTGCTTGTCGCTTGTTGTCTGCTGCCTGTTTATGTTTAATATTCCCTTTATTTTCAGTCTCTCTCTCTTTCTCTCTCGTATATAATTTCTAGTTTAGCTGACGTTGCCATTTCGCATACCCTCGACGCGACGACCCACGACAATGGGCTTGCTGCACTTGTTGCCACAATGGCAATTGTGCGATTTGATTTTTCCAGTCGCCAATTGGTATCTCATAGTCGAAATGGGGATTTTCTTGCGTTTTGTTTGCCCGCTGCTTGGCAGCTGTCTGTGCATTGCTTATAAACTGGGCCAACGCTTACTTATACATAGTTACAACTGCAACTGCCTCTGCCACTTGAACAATATGTTGGCTGCTGCACTTTACTTTTGTTTGTCTGCCCATCCCTGGCTTCGATTTATATTTATGTGTTGCACTTTTGAAAGTTGAATTAATTCGCTGCAAGCTACGAGATACAAGATACAAGATACTTGTGCATCTGGCCATGTTGGCCATGTAGGCTTTTTTTGTTGTTATTATTATGGTGGCGATGTTGTCATCGTCTCGCAGACGACAACTCCTCCATACGCCCCCAGTCTGCTGCTCCGTTCGGAGCGCAGCGACTGGCTTAGAGCCAAAAGCTTAGCCCACGTTGCTCCGTCCTCTGCGATCTCTACGCACATGTTGCATGCGTGGAATTAGCCAAAATCAAATGTCGTATTCTTCTCGTAGTATACGAGTATATAATATATGTGGCGAGTGAAAGAGCGCACACAAGTTTAAAATAAATGACAGACTCTAGGCATATTGCTATACTATAAGCATAAGCATAAGCATATATGCCTTACTATATATACAGCAGTCTATGCCCTGACTGTGGCTGGGGCAATGTCGATGACGCAAACTGTGACTGAGACATTATTACACAAACACACAACACATTGCGAGCGAGAAGGACGCCGGCCAAATGGACGGAAGTGGACACATCGCCATTGCCAACTGTGGCCACCGATAACCACACAAAGTCCAATCATTCATAATCATATCTACAGGTGTGCGTACGTGTGTGTGTGTGCGTGTCTATTTGCATACAAGTTGGCCAGCAGAGCAAACTAATTGGCAGAGAAATTGATAATAAATCGCTTGCGGGTTAATTAATAACACACTCTTTTTTTGTTCGCCATGGCAACCGAAGCAGAATCGAAACCACATTCGCCCACCAAACCGCTGACTGCATTCGCTTTCGATTATATTGCCACACATGGGCATATTTCGCTATAGCTATAGCTATAGCTTCATACATAGCGTGTATACTCGTATAACTGCAGTCTTCAGTTGCCCAATTAAGGGCAAACATAGCAATAAGAAAGGAAATACAAAAATCAAAAATCAATTCGTACAGTTAACTCTTTGGCCAGTTCTGTTCGCTCTTACCAAAATGGACAGAAAATGCGTCAACAAGTTGCTGGGAAACTACCCACAACAATGTGGCCGTGTGTGTGTGTGTGTGTGTTGGTCAGTGTGCCCATAAAAGGTTTTTATGTGCATGGGCCACTCGTCTCGACTCGTACACTTGCTGGATGTGGCCATACTTGTTGTTTAGTTTTATGTGACATACACTCAGCGAAATGTTGCATAACCAACAGACTACTAAGAAGGCCACATTCGAGTGTGCTCGACTGCGAGAGTCTCGCTCTCCAGAGAATTAAGTGTGACCAAAGTTAATGAGCACCTGCTCTATATTCTATCAAATTGTTTCTGAAATATCATCAATTTTCAATATTCATTTTTTTCTCTATTTAACATAAATATATGTTACTCTAAAACTGAACTATTGATACAATATTGTTGCATTGATTCTAACATTATCTTTGTATTGTAGTATTCATTTCAAATTCATGTTAAACATAATTAATTTTGTCAACACTCTATTGCAGTCTTAAAGGGTATTTTGTCTGCTTGACTTTAGAATTCAGTTGACTGTCCAATTAGATATGCTTATCGTGTATCATATTATTCACAACGGTGTTTAACGTAGCATTTCCTACAGAGGAAGTTGTTCCCCAGCGACTTCGACTAAGGTGGCTTTTGAAATTATCTAAACATTGTACATATATACAATATGCCTCTCTAATATGCCGTGTGTGATTATAATTTTGTGTAATTTTTCTATCTCGCATTTGTTAAGAATGTTAATTGTTATCTCTGGCCAAATATTTGCACAAATTTTAATATTATCGCCATCAAGTTTTGAATGTACGAAACTTTGCTAAGTGCTGCGTTGCGTATACGCATTGTGTTGCAGCATGAGCGAGCGCTCTATTATCTCTCCCTCTCTCTGACGCTCTCTCTCTCTCTCTCTCTCTGTAACTGATTCTTTTGACTGCGTGTGTGTGTGTGTTTCGTGTGGGGTCACATTTGAGGCGTGGGCGTGCTGTTGAAAAAACTGTTACAAGGTTGTGTCAGCAATTGACAACTTATCATTTGGGGACTGCCGCTGCCGCTGCCTCCCCCTCCACGTCCGCCTGCACCTGCTCAGCAGCTTGCCCCATTCCAGTTGGCTGGCCAGTTGTTGGCTTGTTTGATGTGGTGGCAAGGCATTTCGAATTTATTTCAAGCATCTTTGAGGCAACACATTGACCGGAGGCAGCAGCAACAACAGCAACAACAACAGCCCGAGCTGCGTTCTTAACCCAAATGCGCCGTTGACAGGCATGTGGCAACAGATTTAGCGCTCTGCTAAGTATTTTTTCATCAGCATCCACAACATCTTTCCTCCCATTATTCTTAATCGTCTTCTGTTCTGCTGTCTATGCTGAGTTGCTGTGTTGCTCTTGTTGTTTTTTGCGACTACACCACATGTAAAAAACTGAACTGAACATGAACTCAACCAGGGCAGCGACAGCGCCGCTTGCCAAATGATTTCTTTTATTTATAAATGCGCCATTTGCCTGTGTCTTCTACACTCGCTAAGTGTATGTATGTTGGCTGAATAATGTTGCCACTACATGATAATTGGACTGCGATTACGTGGTCGGGCTTGAACCAGAATAAACAGCAGCAGCGGCCTACACTTTGAGCCACTTTATCAGTGACCTTGAGCACGACACCCACAAATCCAGACAGACAAATGGAAACTGGTTATTAAACCCCACATTCCACATTCCATGATTGCAGATTCTACAGAACTTGGGCAAAGTCGATCGCACTGCAGATGAAATCTTCGATGATCATTTGAACAACTTCAATCGCCAACAAACAAATGCCAACAAATTACAAAAGGAGTTCAACAACTACATAAGATGCGTACGCGGTAAGTCTGCTTCACATGCCACCCACAATCCAAATGACTTTAATTGTAATTGTAATTGCTGATTGTTTGTCTCCGTGCCGTGTGACAGCCGCACAAATCGCCTCAAAGTCACTCATGGATGCCGTTTGCGAAGTGTACGAGCCACAGTGGAGCGGATACGATGCACTCCAAGCACAAACTGCCGCCTCGGAGAGCTTGTGGCTGGATTTCGCACACAAACTGGGCGATCAGGTGCTGATACCGCTTAATACATACACCGGCCAGTTCCCAGAGATGAAGAAGAAGGTGGAGAAGCGCAATCGCAAGCTCATCGACTACGATGGCCAGCGTCACTCGTTCCAAAATCTGCAAGCCAACGCCAACAAGCGCAAGGATGACGTAAAGGTAACTGTTGAATACTGTTGAATATTAATTAAGCAATTATTTTATGAAATTCCTCTCGTTCGACAGCTCACCAAGGGTCGCGAGCAGCTGGAGGAGGCGCGTCGCACCTACGAAATTTTGAACACGGAACTGCACGATGAGCTGCCTGCCCTCTACGACTCGAGAATACTGTTTTTGGTGACCAATTTGCAGACCCTGTTCGCCACCGAACAAGTGTTCCACAATGAGACGGCTAAGGTTCGTATTGGCATCAGACTCGCTTCGATTACAAGTGTACGAATTTGTTTTTATTTTCAACAGATCTACTCGGAACTTGAGGCAATTGTTGACAAGCTGGCCACAGAATCGCAACGCGGCTCAAATACGCTGCGCAAACAAACAAGTAATTGAGTCGAATATAATAATCACAAAATACTAACCCAATTGTTTACTGTACTCCCTGTGCTCTGTAGTAAATCCCATCAAGACTTCGAGCCCAGTGCAATCGCCAGTGAACAAATTGAACAACGCCAATGCCAACAACAGCAACTATCAAAATCAAATCACCACAAACGGGGGCTCCAGTCTGGCAAACAGTCGTAAGTACACATCCCGTCAGCAGGTGCTTTGTGTGCTTTAATCTATTTACTCGAATAATTATCGGCATTATTTATGCAATTTTACGCAATTACCTTTTTGATTTCGTTTATTTCTTTGCTTCTTTTCCCTCTTCTTTATTTGATTTGTTCGAAATAAAACACCAACAAAATATAACTTATAAATTGCTCAAAACTGTACAAAAAAAATCGCATTGCATATCGCCAAAGTGTAAAATAAATTCCCGACTCTTATACCTTGATTTATGTAAAATACCACAAAAAAAAAAAAAAACAAGAACTTAATATTATACACAATATATAAGTTATTTACATACAATATCTATTATTACATGCACTATTATACTATCCCTATTATTATATTTTTATGCAAAATTTTGATGGCATATGTTGATATTTTTTTTAGTTTTTGGCAATTTATAAAGATTCCTTAGTTGTCGCCAACTAATTCTGTTAACTTTTGTAGCAAACATTCCCTTTGTTAACGGGCTCTCCTAACAATCCATGTAAAAACTTGTCTTTTGTATTTTGAATCAATTCTAATGCGGTCGTCGAGTTAATTTATTGTTTATGATAATGCAGAGGTTGTTGAATAAATTCATTTACTCGTACAGTAGAATGGCTTAGAACTCTTTAACGACACATCATTTAGTTAAATTCGATATCGCAGACTGCCGCGTGATCAAGCAAAATGTGGCCCAGACCCAATAACAAACGGAATGTTGCATGTTATCGCTTTTATTTTCTTATTTTTCAATGCAGAACAATTCTGGCAAAAATCTTGAAAATGATCTAAATTGAAAAGTGTCCCTAAAAACCCTTAACATGCATGTCTTCAGTTATATTTTTTACTTTTTTCTCTTTTTTTATGAATTAAAATGTAATTGTTTTTGTTGGAATGATGCTAACCCAAAACAAACGAATTTCGCGAATGAAATAACCAAACCAACCAAAAAAAAAAAAAAACACACACATATTCAACCAAAACATACAACAAATCAACATCAACGTATAAATGAAAATATAAATAAAAAAAAAAACACATAAAAATACTACAAATACAAATATGAAAAACAATTAGCAACATCCACGAGCTCTTCAATGGTTGAGCCACGATTTGATTCAGTTTCTTCAACACCAGAACCGACGCCTGAGTCGGCACAGCTCCCAGAGCTACCACACAGCCCCGCACCGCTGCTGGAGAAGCCGAGCGCCGAGGAAGTGGCCAGAGCAGCAATCGAAGCCGCCGTTGCCAATGGCATCACCAGCATCACCACAACGACCACCACCAAAGTTGTGGAGACCTCTGAGCCAAGCAGTCCGAATGCCAACTCGGTGGCAGCAGCCACAACAGTGAAGACAGAGGAAACGATTCGTGAATCGACTGCGGACGCCAAGGAAACATCAACAACAACAACGACGACGACGACAACAACAGCAACAGCGGCCACAGTGAATGGCAACAATAATGAAGAAGAAAGTGCCCAACCAGCAGCAACTGGCAACAACACAAGCAGCAGCAACAACACCGCTTCAGCGCCAGCAAGTACACCAAAAGAGCCGGGAAAGCAGCCCAAAGAACTGCCGGATGGTCAGTCGGGTGCCAATGGCAACTCGAGTTCGCTTGAGGAGCATAAGCAAAAGAAACTAGGTAAAGAAACCACAACAACCAACACAATTACAACGCACTCAGTTACAGATACAGAAACAGTTAGCAGTAGCCAAAAACAATTAGTTCATAGCCAGACTGTTAATAAGCATAATAAAAATCCCTTCGACGATGACGACGAGCGCATCTACGAAGTGCCCAAGGGTGAGTAAGCGTCCTCTACTCTACGATCTTCGGAAATTTACAAAATCAATTCCAAAACTGGGTCTGTCTGCATTTTCTACACACTGTGTGTCTGTCTGTCGTTTCTGTCGTCTCTCTGTTTTGGGCACCGCAACGTAATAAATGTAGTTCGTATACCACGAAAAAAGCAAAAAAAAAAAAAACAAAAAACAATAAATAAAACACCACCACACACACGAATTTCACTGGGTGCCTGATTAGAGGCCGATGATCGGCTGACAGCAACAGCAACGGCTTGTCTATTGTAAATTTCCTACTTAAAGCTTCAGTTTCTGTAATGATGTCTGTATCTGTATTTATATCTTTTTAACCCCACAAATTACGTATACGTATTGTAAATCAAACAAGCGAATCTAAGCATGTACAAGTTTCGCAGGGGAAACTATGAAATAGTAATGTTGTATTCTACTTATATATTTACGGTTTATTCTGGGCCAGTTATTCAGCCTTTTGAGTCGTTCAGTGGTGCCTTCTTCATTATCTGCATACAAAAGTACACACAACACACACAAGTCACATTTGAAATGCACTTGTTGTGAGTGCATACATCGCATATTATTATATCACATTGCTCTCCTCATTCTATGCCTGTACATACATAGCATATATTATACTATACACTCATAAATCGTTAGTTATTTAGTAAATTGTCATTCACGTTATAATATTTATTGTTAAACAACAACTGGTTGCAGGTGGCTAAGGCTACAACACGTATTTAGGTTACTACAACTAGCTCTAAGTTGTCTTCAGTCATCTCATCGTACGATCACCGATTGCCGATCACCGATCAAAATACTAGTAAAACAAAACAACAATAACAACAACAAAAACACCGCTTGCACGTTCGTTGCTTAAGTCTTTTGTATTGCCGGTTACAGCAATTTGCCGTCGTAATACTATCCAAGCAATGTTTATTAAAAAACAAAACAAAAAACAAACCTGACTAACCCATGCAGGCTGCGAACTTACCACAGAAATTAACAGCAAGTTGTGTTCTTGCTTTTGCGTTTTGTTCACTAAAATTGAGTTAAGCATTGATTATATTATTATTATTATTATTACCATAATTATCTATAGTGTAATTTGTTAATGTGCGGATGTGCGGTACACCTGTAAATCTAATAATACTTTTTGGCACTTCAACTGTACTCAGCCAATAAATCGTAATGGAATTTAATTCACAGATGCCAACACAGCTGATTTGCCACCTGGCGTGCTATATCGCGTGAAGGCGACCTACGGCTATGTCAAGGAGGATGTCGACGAACTGAGCTTTGAAATCGGTGATACCATACGTGTCATTGAGTACGACGATCCCGAGGATCAGGTAATGCTATCCAAGCCAATTTGCTTGCCAATCAAACCACCAATCAAACCGCCCGCCCCCACATCGAGAGTTACGCATGCGCTAGTTGCCCCTCCATGTACTCGACAACAGAGTCTTACTATCTTTATTGAATGCAGTTTTTCATTACCAATTTGCAGGAGGAGGGCTGGCTGATGGGACAGAAGGAGGGCACAACCGAGAAGGGTCTCTTCCCAGCCAACTTTACACGTCCCATTTGAAAAGCTGATGCCGCTACAATGACGGAACGAATGCAACTAAAACACAACTAAATAACAACAAAGAACAACAACAACAACAGCAACAACAAACACTTCAGCCCAAATTTTGTTATATTATTCTATATATACTATATACAAGAATACTTTTTACAATCATTTTACAAAACTATTTTGAACGAACAAAAATTTTCGGCCAAATTTTTTATATACAGCGCTGCGCCAATTTTTTAATTTGTCATCGAGAACCTGTGGTTTTTCGTCAAATTTATTGTTTCAATTCAACTCTGATTTATATTTTATACTTTGAATGCAATAAAACAGTCGTGTATTTGTTAAAGCAGTGCTTCCAATTATTATTATCATTATTATAAATATTATTGTTGACAAATGATTGCACACAAAATATTTTGAAATGTTTCATACATATTATTTTGTTAGTTTGTAAGCTTAATCAAAACAAAACAAAAAAGGAAAAGAAAAAGAAAAGAAAAACAAAGCAAAATTAAAAGTAAAACAAAAATTAATAAGAATGAAAAACATCTAAAGAAAACACCATAAAACATATACACATACGCATATAACATATATTATTTGTTAAATCTATTATTGTGCTCATAATTAATACGAACAAAATGTATCTAATTTGTAATTTGTTAAAAGCAAAAGGCAAAGACGAACAATTTAACGCATATCACTCGATAAGGATCGTGTTTTAAACACGATCCACTGTTAGAGGGAGAGAACAAAAACAGACCTTTTGTATATGTATTTTGCAAATGATGTAGTACGAGTTTTTTATAGTCAATTGAATGTTTTGGAGTGAAAAGAAAAGGCCACGAGGAATCACCTTTTTGGCATTTTTTTTCGATTCGGTTATTTGGAATACGACATGAAATCGTTATTATTCATTTAAATTAATATATTATTTGTAGCTGTTATTTAGTTAAAAAAATCGAGAAATGCAAAACTCTCGAAATACATAATAACTAGCGTCAGCTTTATAACATTGAAAACAAGCCAATAGTCACTAACAAATCCATTCTCCTATATTATGTTTTGTTCAACAAATCGAATAGATTTTTATCCAGTTTGATGCTTGTTTGTCAGTCGAAACGAGAAACGCAGATACCCGAAATGCATACAAATTACTTTTCGAAAAGTGTATTGTAAAGTTATTATTTTAATATTATTTAATTAATTTAAACATTTATTTATCGCATGGACACATTGAACAAATGATAATAATTTACAGAAAATCAAATAAAACATAGATTAAACAAACAACAAGAGTCCTTTCATTATTTTTCGAGTTTTCAAGTAAGTATACCTAAAATATACCTAAATAAAATAATTATATAAAAATATTAGTTAATATTAATATGAGTTTGAATAAATTCAGGGTATATCGCATTCGTCTTGCTAAATAAAATTAATTATGATTCTAATTTAAGCAAGAGCGAGATGAAAAGCTTTTGTTCTTTACCCGCATATTAATATATTAATAAGTATTTATGTGTTGAAAAGCCACAACAAATTGGATTGTATTATTCGTTACTCAGTAGTTGACAACGAAACATCGAGAGTAGATGGCTACAATTTGAACTGGGAGCTACATAAATATTAGCTTTTTAACTGCAGTTCTATCAGTATACGCTTGAAATCTAAGGTCAAAGGACAATTCTGCAACTATGGCTTGTTGCATATCAGAGGAGGAGAGAGAAATGAGACGCATCAATAAGGAAATTGAGACAATCATCAATCAAGACAGAAAGAAAATGTTCCGTGAAATCAAACTCTTATTGCTGGGCGAGTCTCCATTTGAAAAATCATTCTTTTCCGATTACTAATTCCAATTACATTCTAAACAAAGTTATTGTAGAGCTTTATATAGAATGTGATTTCAGTTATCGGCACGAAAATTATGATAAATTTCCGATTATTAGAATTATTTAATTAAGTTAAGTTATTGATTTGGTTTGTGTGTATTTTCAGGTACGGGTGAATCTGGAAAAACAACGTTCATCAAACAGATGCGCATTATACATGGCGAAGAGTTCTCAGAAGATGAAAAACGTGGATATCAAACTCTGGTGTTCCAAAACATATTCATTGCCATGCAATCATTGATCATGGCTATGGATAAGCTCAACATATCCTATGGTGATGCCGAAAATATTGTGAGCACAAACAATCTAGATCGTCTAGAAGTCCGAAATTAAGTTTAACTCAAATTGTAGGATCGTGCTGACCTCGTGATGTGCATTGATTGTCAAACAGTCAAAACCTTGAGTGATCCATTTTTGGGTGCCATTAAATGCCTTTGGAATGATTCTGGCATACAAGAGTGCTACAATCGAAGGAGGGAATATCACCTAATAGATTCAGCCAAATAGTTCGTTAATAACTGCATTTATCCAGAGCTGAGACAATTAATCGCCTTCTCGTTTATTTACACAGTTATCTTAATGACATAGAACGCATCGAAAAGTTCGATTATTTACCGAGTGCACAGGATATACTGCAAGCCCGTTCGGCGACAACTGGAATACAGCAATACTATTTTAAATTGCCTCCATTTTCGATCAAGTATATTTGAATAGCAACGATAACATTATTATTTAATACTAACTTGTAAGTTGTAGAATTGTTGACGTAGGTGGACAGCGCTCGGAGCGGAAGAAATGGATCCATTGCTTTGATAATGTCAACCTTATAATATTTTTGGTAGCAATATCTGAATACGATCAAACATTGTTTGAATCTGATAAAGTTGTAAGTATAAAAGTAAAATCTACAATATGTTTGCTGTTCAATGCTATTTACATTAGAGTCGAATGGAGGAATCGAAAGCTTTATTCAAGACCATTTTTAATTATCATTGGTTCGATCAAACATCGTTTGTACTGTTCCTTAACAAGATAGATGTGCTAGAAGAGAAAATAAAACATTCACATATGGTGGACTATTACCCTCAGTATGGCGATGGCAAGTGTAGACATTAAATAATGTCGTCAGTTGTTTAATACATTATTATTTTTAAAATAGGACCGAAGTGCGATTCAAAAGCAGCCCGTGATTTTATTTTGAAAATGTTTTTAAATTTAAATACAGAGAAGGAGAAGAACATTTACTCCCATTTTACGTGCGCTACGGGTAAGTATATATATATTACTAAATCGGGTTTGTTTCCAAATAACTTTTATTTAATTAAATAAAACAGACACCTCGAACATTAGACTCGTCTTTGCCGCTGTACGGGATTCGATCATGAGTAAGCTAATGAGCTCCCTCAACTTGGGTTGAGAAGAAAATGAATGTAATGAATTATTTGGCAATGTACATAAGTAAATAGTGAATTAGTATTTTATAACCATTTTTAAATTAATTTTTATAAAAATTAATCTATATATTTTAAAATAAAAAACCCAAGTTCTACAGTATTTTCAACAGTTTTAAATCGGCTTATTAAGCAATTATTTTAGGCTGGTCATACTTTGTCATTTTCGTGTTAGGAAAGCTATTCGATATATTCAGTAATTGAGACGGCACGGTTTACTTTTAGCAGCCCTAGCCAACATATTTACGCAGCCCTGGTCCAGGAATACCGAAAAGTATCTCCTTGGTATATTTTTCCATCCAACTTGCATGCAATCTTCCTTCGCATGAATAAGAGGGTACTTTATTTTCCTATTTGCATATGTTGAAATTAGATTTTTAAATGCAAGCCTTATAAATTAAATGAGAATATTCGTTTGATAAAACAAGTTCGTAACATGCCCAATTCGTTTAGAAAATAACGAGATGAAGTATCAATTCAAAAAGTTGCGCCCCTTTTGGTATATTTGTGATCGAAAAATAGAATGTGGTGAAACTGAAATTGCGGTCACGCTGCTGGAAAATGTAAACGTATGACGTCAAAAATTTTGCGCAGTCCAAATTGCGCATATCTAAGCGCCACCTTGTAAGTTTCTTGTAATCATGCTCCTATGTCGGTGACTCTTTCGTGTGTGTTGGTGTTGCGTTAATAAAAAAGTGTAAATACTTAAGAAAATTTTCGAGTTGACAAATCAAAAAAGTTACTACGGGTCGTGCGCTAACGTTAACCGAACAATGCAAAATCAAATATGTTGTGAGTTTCGCCTGGAAATCGACACACCGACAAAAACCAGCAGCAGCCAGTGCAGAATTCTAGTCCCTCAAACTTTGCAAGGAAAACCAATCGAATTCTACATTCATTTTGGGGCGTGAAAATACAAGTAGTTGAACAATATAGAAGTTCGGACATTGGGCGAGAAGTGTGAGGTCGTCCGAATTGTTAAAACAATTTGGCGTGCAAGAATCGACATTTTTCAGTTCACGAATTTTTTTCATATTCGTTTCGTTTTTGCCTCGCCCTCGCTCTGTGTGTATAGCAGTGCGCGTGTGTGTATAGGAGTGCGAGCGAGACAGATATACAGCTACGGGGCACTATCTATCTATCCTATCAGTGATATCTGTATGTCTTATTTGCATTTTGCTTTTATGCTGATGGTTAATTCAAATTGAATTCCAAATTGTTGAATTCTTCAATTATGCAATTAAATTACCTTCCAATTGCAGTTTTCAGTGGCAAAACGCCATTTCAAGGCATTCGAATTGCCAAATTTAGCGGTGACAACACTACAATGCACTGCTTGCCCGAGCAAACAGCATGTTTTGGCATTATTTAGCACATTTTGCGATGAGGCAATATCGTCTTATTTTTTTCGTTTCGTTTCGTTTGCAAATGCAGTGGGACGAGGGAGTAAGAGCTACACTTACATCTCCATAGAAAAAGTTAATGTTATTGTGTCCTGATATTGCTATATAGTATAACACAACGCACAAATCGGCTACGAATTAAAAAGTTAACATGTCATTTCTGGGATCAACTAATACAGTATGATTAGGGTCTGCCTGTTAGCAGTGGGTGGGGTGTGAGTGTGTAAGTGTGCGTGTGCGTGTGCGTGTGAGGACTGTCTTCGCTGTTGTTGCTGCTGCTGTTGCTCGCTCTATCATTCATTCATATAGCTAAACATGCATCTACCTGTTCTCTTATACTTGTAGTTCCACTGCATACCGGAAAATAAACAAATACAAGAAGCATAAAGTATGCAGAAAATTAAATACAAAAGGAGCATTTAAGTGAAGCAAGAAGCAAAATAAAGCTTTAAAACCATAACCATATAGTGCTCGTCATCATCATAACTACAGTTACAGTTACAGTTTCTGTTCTCGATCACTTGCGATTATACGATATTACGAATCTTTGTTGCATTTATAAACTGCTGGTAGAAAACAGAAAGCAAAACAAAAAGCGCGAACAGTGGAACAAAAACACGGCAAAAACGTTGACAAAGCACCAGTAAATAACATAGAAAATTACAAAAAATAATTAAAATTATACATAGTCGCGTATGTAAGCAACTATACACGTTCCTTAATGTTTTCCAAACGCAACTAAAAATCAAACGATAACGAACAATTGCAAAAACCACACAACACACAACGGAAACATCACCTCAACCAACAACTCGTAAAAAGCATAACCGCATAGGAGAATTATACATTACTTACGTATAACATACTATATTGTATGTGCGTATGTGTTTATATACATATATCCAAAACGACACCGATTTAAATTAACTGCAGGGAACTAATACGAAACAGCTACAGCAAAAATTATTATTATTATTGTTATTATTATTATTTAGTGCCAGACCATATACATGCATAACGACCACAGATCTAATTGATTAACAACAAAAAGAAAGTTATGAAAAGCAGTCAACCGACCCCGACCCATTGGATAATCTATTCATAAACTGCATTGCATCGTCTTCGTCGTCGTCGTCGACAACTTACAATTAGATTTGTTCATGTCTCACAATAACAAAAAACAGAACTGAAACGACTTAATGCGTAAGTATATTATGAACAAGAATGATACTATGTCTGTACTTACATCACTTGCTATCCATGCCACTTGTTGATTAACATTTGGATAATACATTTAGTAACTCTGATAAGAGCTATGAATAATAATGCGGATCTAGATGTACATATATGGCCTGTGAGTAATCGGCCGACACTTAAATCTTAACCTCTTGCACGACTGGATAAAAGTCTGTTTGTTTGGCCAGGGAACTTGCGACAAACCTGTTGAAAATGTTTGTTTGCTTGCTCTCATATAGAAAGAGAGAGAGAGAGAGAGAGAGAGAGAGCAGAAACTAGGTGGTGATCAACTGCATACAATAGGCAAAAATGTTGAACTCTTGATGCCTTTTATCAAGATGACACAGAATCGCGTAGGAGTTTGGAATTTATCTCCAGTTGCGTTATCTCGCCGGTGCTACTGTTGTCTAGCATGTCTGATAACTGCCTCAACCACCTGTTCCCTCAAAAAGAGATGAGATGACTTTGATTTATGAACCATACACAATCGTACATATCTGTTGATGTTCATTCAAATAGGTTTCATTCAAGTTTTGCTTTTGTTTTGACGAAGCAATGGGAACTGCAACATGATTGCTTTTTGAATGTTCATGCCATTGTTGTATTTAGTATACAAATTACTTTGCTTATTTTATGTTCAAATTTCCTGGTATCATTTAAGTTGTTTACACGTTGATTACGCGGCGTGGGCGTTTTTTGGTATGCCTTTCAAATACTAGTTTTGCTAAATTAATAATTGTTTTCAATTTACACGCGAGCATGTATTTTGTAAACATAAATATGTGATTACAAATGAAATCACTATTTCGCCAAAGTAAACTAGTTATTAGCATTACACTGATCACTCTTTCAGCTGATGATCCCTTATAGGGAAATGAATCCAGTTACATGCGGAACATAGACAAGGCCAATATCTGAGAACAACAATTCACAGGCGATTGTTAAAATCTTGTTTAGGCGTCAGTTGGCATAAATGGAAACCCAAAATTGTTAGGGTATTGCTAATTGCGAGTCTTTAGTTCAGTTCAAGTGTAAACACTTTCCCTTTCACAAGTATATTGTCTCAAATTCTGATTGGACAATTTTCATATGTAGTTCAAGGCAAAGTGCTAAAAGTGTTTCTGTTCTTCTTACAGGTGTTTATGAGTATCCAGATATTTCGTTAAATAGTTGAAGTCGTCCTGTTCGATGTGGTCATCGTATTTGTATTCTCCATTGTCAGTGAGATGCGCCAAAGTCTGGTCAAGAAAATAGTCAACTGAGTAAACTAATCCCTCATTCGCACCCACAACAACGCACACACACACACTCACAAACCCAATCGAAGCCTTTGAAGCAAAGTAAGCAATAGCCAAAGAGAGCCTGAGTGTCGTAGGAAACAGCGAGCAACGCCAAAGTACAAATGCTCATGAGCAATTAAATCGAAATTAAAATAAAAGAAGAAATAAGCGTACAACAATTACATAGGTCAAAACCTTAGAGAGCAAAAAACTACAGCAACATCCATCAACTAAGCAGGATTAAAGCTGATTTTTGGGCTAATCGAAGAAGCTCTAAACAAATATTCAAAGGACGGGACACAAAAAGCTGCAATACAAAAAATTTTCATTAACAACGTTGTGAGAATCACAAGAGGGGGAATAAACATAACAATTGAACGATAAGGTCGTTTCACAAGGATTTGCACAAGTCACGGAGCGTCGAGCGCAGGGACGGCAGAACGCGTAAGCGTCCTTAAATCCAGTTAGCATGGAGTGCTGTTTATCAGAAGAGGCCAAGGAACAAAAACGGATCAATCAGGAAATCGAGAAACAGCTGCGCCGCGACAAGCGAGATGCACGCCGAGAACTTAAACTCCTGTTACTGGGTGAGTACTGTCTGCCAATCGATCTGTTTATTTGCCAGCAAACAGCCTTGACCCCAATAAAGAGTCCACGGAAGTCCACCACTGATGGTCTCTACCGCTTCCAACCAAGTCGTATGTGCCAATTAGTAAGCAAAACTTTATTAATGATGAACAACAATACCTACATACACATATATGTTAGTATTGCACCGATGAGTGTGATTGAATTTCACCTGGGTCGTGGACTTAATGCAATTGTTGCGTTTCCCTGTTTGCAACTTGGCATCGCCACATTTTTGCTAATTAGTAAAGTGCTTTAGCAGCCCATCTTGCATGTGGTGTATTTGTGGCCCAGATGCAGTTTCTGATTCCCATGCAGGCTTTTATGGTTAGACTAATACCACATACGACTTGTGTGTATTCGCAGGCACGGGCGAGTCCGGAAAATCAACGTTTATCAAACAGATGCGCATTATACACGGCAGTGGATACTCGGACGATGATAAGCGTGGCTACATTAAGCTGGTGTTCCAAAACATATTCATGGCCATGCAGTCCATGATTAAGGCTATGGATATGCTCAAAATATCCTATGGTGTTGGCGAACATATAGTAAGTATCCTCACCACGATCCACATAGATATATATAGTAAAACCGATTTCAATTGCAGGAACTTGGGGATCTGGTTATGAGCATTGACTATGAAACAGTAACAACATTTGAGGATCCATATTTGAATGCCATAAAAACGCTATGGTCCGATGCTGGCATACTGGAGTGCTATGATCGACGAAGAGAATATCAATTGACAGATTCCGCTAAATAGTGAGTTCTTCTTTTAGATACAACCAATATCTCTGGTATAATGTATTAAATGCCTACTTGTGTGTATCGTCTGCAGTTATCTGATGGATCTCGATCGTGTAGCTCAACCTGATTATTTACCCACTGAGCAAGACATTTTACGAGTTCGTGTGCCGACAACGGGGATCATTGAGTATCCATTCGACCTAGAAGAAATCAGATTTAGGTAGCTACACCGTCTGCCCTTTAATTGCATGCCTATATTATGTTATTGTTTAAACTCTTCTTTTGGTTTATTGTCTATTCATTTAAATGATATACTTTCTAACCATACCGCCAAGGAGTCTTCAATTTAATTGTATTAATTTGCATCAAAAACCCAATTATAATTGAGGGTTCTTACCCTAATTGTGTCCGATTTGTGTATTGGGAGACGAATTGAACAGGCAGATTGTCTACCCACTGAGCAGCAATTATTAAGTGCTCGTGTGTCTACGGCCGGAATGTCATCCGTATCAGTTAGACTTCTCAGCGTTCACGTTGAGGTATATTTATTTAATACATACTTGCACAAATGGAAACGTTTAATTCAAGTAATCTGCTACATCTGAATTATTAGCCTAGAAGACGCTAAAATGGTAAAACTAATTCGTATATAGTATACATAAATGATATCACAACATAAGTATTCTCGTATCCTAATTTTCTTATAACTGCTTTAATAGTTGCTTTTGCGTGATTTTGCATTGAATTTGCTGTTAATTGTAATTAGTATGGCCCTTTGAACCGAACCATTTGGTTTGGAATCAATAATTTACAAATATGTATTTATCATATGCAGAATGGTGGACGTCGGTGGTCAGCGTTCGGAGAGAAGAAAGTGGATTCATTGTTTTGAGAATGTCACCTCAATAATATTTTTGGTAGCGTTATCTGAATACGATCAAATCTTGTTTGAATCTGATAATGAGGTGAGCCTTATTCCACTTGTTGATTGTTTATTTGTCTAATAATTATATTTATTTATTTTATAGAACCGCATGGAGGAATCAAAAGCTTTATTTAGAACTATAATTACGTACCCGTGGTTCCAAAATTCATCAGTTATTCTTTTCCTAAACAAGAAAGATTTGTTAGAAGAGAAAATCATGTATTCGCATTTGGTGGATTATTTTCCTGAATACGATGGTAAGACATTAACGTTTGATATTTTACTCTATATTAGTTTAATATTTAATTTCTATCTGTAACAGGTCCACAGCGAGATGCAATAGCAGCCCGTGAATTCATACTGCGCATGTTTGTAGACTTAAATCCAGATTCCGAAAAGATTATCTATTCTCATTTCACCTGTGCTACAGGTACGTACGACTATCAATTGGCTTGTCCAAATGAACTGCTAATTTTAGTCAAACTTTGCTATATAGTATTAACAAAAAGCGTAATGAATTTAAATGTTAAACATCGAATTGTAAATTATGCGATTTATGCTAATTACGACTAATTACAATAAGCTAAATGATTTTATTTTGTTCTCCACTTTAGATACTGAAAATATTAGGTTTGTGTTTGCGGCTGTAAAGGACACGATTCTGCAATCCAATCTTAAGGAATACAATTTGGTCTAAACTGGATTTGGATCAGCAAACTATTTTTGTGATTTTTATTATACATATACATATATATATACAAATGTATAGGTATATACATATATATATATATGGATATATGTGTGTATATATACATATACATATGTATACAGAAATATATATATACATACATTCATAATTCCTTTTTCGCATATTAATTAAAATGATACAAACAAAAGAAAACTAACGATGTTTGCCGAAAATTAAGCATTAGAACCAAACACAAGTTTCTTAAATTGTAACATCAGGAACCGAACAGAGAAGAATGTAGCGTAAATTATGAAAATTGATAACATGATTGATTGATGTATACATTTGAATTTGTGTGGAATACATAAGAGAAATGAATAACAAACTAAATTCAAATAACTTCTGATACCAAGTACGATTAACGTAATAATAATATTTAAAATTCATTATTATAGAACTTTTGTAATAAAATTAAAAGAAAACAAAAAAAAAAACAAAATACAACAAATAAATTTAATTTAATCAAAAGCTTAAAAGGAACAACAAATGGAAACAATTTTTGTCGTACTGAAGCGTAAATTTTACTGAAACCAACCAACAAAATGTAACTTATAAACAAATAGTAATTTTGCATAAACAATATATGTTAGAAGTTTCTCATAATTATTTAAATATTACAAACACACACATTCACGCACATATACACACCCATAAACAAACATACACACTCGCATTAATACAACAAAACGACAGAATCCTGTAAACTAAAAACAAAAAAAAATCAAATGCAGATATAATATTGAATTGTATACTGTATTTTTTATTAAGAAAACCCAACGTAAATATTTCAACAATTGTTTACTGAAATATTTATATAAATTCAAACCCATAATATATGTATATACATACATGCATGCATACAAAACATACATACATACGCACATACTTACATAACTATGTAATGATAAATAAATTAATTTGTATTGCGAAAAAGAATCATTCAATGTAAATTACAAATCGTACTAATACACAAAATGGGAAACGATTATGAACGTGATGATTAAGTACTATATTATGTAATGATTAAAGAAATAACAAAACAAATTAATAATCGCATTTGTATTTTACAAATCGCGGCCAGATTTATATATTATCTAAGTATAATTAACACGTACGTTTGTCAAAGATTTCATAGCTGCAACATAACTATAATTAACAAGAACAGCAAAAAAAAAACCACCACATGAAAAATAATAACAAACAGTCATAATCACCAATATTCAAACTAATTAATGCCTATACGTTTTACATATTTACTTGCAACTAAAAACCAACTAATGTCAAATGCAGCGGGTTTTGATGCCATGAAGCACTTTCCATAAACTATACGAAGCGAAATGCAAAGTAAAAGAACATGCAAATTATTGTCATAAACCAAATTGTTATCAATTGTAAAATTTAAAATGATGAAGATAAATTTTGTAAGGAATGTAGCTTGATTTTTCATATTTTTAATATACTTATACATATTAATTATTATTTTGTTAGTCTGTTTTGCTTATGTTATAGACAATGTTTTGTTTTTGTTTTTAAATTTTAGTTTAATTTAATCTACAGTTATAGAATGATAGTAAAGTAACAAAATGAAGTGCACATTTGCAGAAAAAAAACACACAAAAACAAATAAACAACAACAAAACAACCAACTATTTATGTAAAAATCTAAATAAACACAATTTCACTCTATGTATATATGGTAAAAAAGAAGAAAATCATATATACATACCTATATGTACATGTAAAATAAATATGAATCAAACTTTGTTTTTCATAATTTTATCTTATGGTTTATAGAACATTTTCTCGGTTAACCACTTGACGTTATCGGCCAAGCACGAGGACGTTGGCTTCAAAATAAACACTTTACTTGTCTTTTCATTTTACGTTAATCCGTCTTAATTGTTTCATTTACTGATTTGCCAGTAAATAAAATTTTCTGGGAAACCCCTTTTGAATCTAGCAACAAACAAAGAAAACATTTTGCATGACAACAAAATTGTCACTAAGATGTGAACAAAAAGTCATTTAGACAGAAGTGAATTGGAATCGAGATGCATTTTCCATTAGCACACTATATAAAATGACAGTTATAATCGTAACACCCAATATGCATCTATATATAAGTAAGATTCAACAGTGTGTTGTATAAAGCTTTAATCCACGGAAATTGAAGATATAGTAAATGAAATGAGTAACAAAATTTTTGTAATTAATTAATTGATGAATTGATTAGCTTTTAAAAAGCTTAATTAAGTCGGTAAATGTGTATTTATATAAGGCAAACAGATGCGTACATGAAAGACAAACAGAAAAAACCAAAGAACGAAAGATCGGCTAGCCGAAATTTATAAGCCCAAGCAGACCAACAAATTACGCAAAATCCCATTCATGAAGAAAATGGTAAATGAGATTGTGAGCGTTTCTAGGTTAAACCTTCTAATCTATCTAATGAGAGATTATCCGAGTATAGATAGAAAATATAAAAGATTTGGGCTCTGCAAGGGTTTCGAAAGATTACATATAACAGAACCAACAAACAATACCGAACTATAAGAGATGCAAACATTTAATTTCTTATATAAAAACTCGAGCAGCGCACACATTTCCACTCAGCGATGATGATGATAGCCAAAACTTTTTACAATGGATCAAATCGATGCGCTGTACATTTTGTATATGCATTACATACATACATATATAGTTTTCCGTCCAATGAATTGCATCGGTGAGCAGATAAAGTCTCCAGTATTTTGGTTGACATTGACCATATTCATTTTGCAGTCAAATCCTATGAGTAGAAAACGATAATCCTTATTTGGGAGCATACAAATACAAACAAGAACTCAATTTATGAATGCATTAGTTTAGAGAATTAATTTTGATCATTCCCTTTGGTTCCACACTTCTTCATAAATGTATGTATAAATTTCGGTTTGAAAATCAATTTGGCGGTTTCAGCAAAACAAAAAGGAACGGAAATCTTAAGTTTCGATGAAAAGGAAATTCGTAATCTTGAACTAAACGCATCGCATATGCGTGCAGTCTTCTTGTACTTACGATACTAATAACGAGAAACACAAACATAAACAAAATAAAAGGGAAAATGGAAATGGAAAACATACGGAAAATAAACATACATAAAAGAAAACAAATTTGGTTTAGTTAGCGTTTTGTGCCTTCTAGTGCTCATTAAATCCATGAAGAAAACCCTGGCAAAAACATATTTATAAATTAACATATATATGACATACTATATATTGTACTTACTAAGATTGTATTATGTTGAACAATGACTAATTATTCATTTCATTCGCATTCATTTATCTATTCACAAACAGTTATGTGCTTGATGTTAAAATCCAATTAATTTCTTTTTAAATTTCTTTTTGATTAGATTAGTTATTTGCTTCGTTTGGGTAAACAAAAAAGTTTTTGCAGTTTGTGTGTAAATATTTAGCTTAACTCAAGCTTAAAATGACTCTATAATAAATGAGCAAGAATTTGATATAAAATGATAAATGATCTAATATAATTATGTAAGTGTATGATATATACATGCTTACGCACATATTTACGAGTATGTACAAGTATTTTGTATTTTTATATACAAAATTAAGAACTGCAGGCGAAAAGAGCATTCAAACATACGAATACATTTAAATTGTACGAGTATATGTTTGTATTCTTGTCTAAATTTACAAACTAACTAATGAAACACCCCCCCAATAATCAAATATAATCCCAATTAATTGAGAATTTCGTAAGATAAAACCACAAACATGATTATGATAAAGAATTCAGCTAAGTAATTTAATGATGATGTACGTACATTCATACAAACTTTGATTACTTTGCTGGGTAGTCGTTACTCTTATATGTATATGTAAATGCTTATGAAATAGAGACCATATTTCATAAAATGCTTAAAAAGCTATTACATTAATTCAACAAAACAAGAACAACAACAAAAAAAGTCTCTCTCCCTTGACGTTGACATTATATGTAAAACTAGGCTAATCTAAGGAAAAAAGTTCAGAATTGAAAACAAAATAAAATAAAAAGAAAAACTACAAAAAAAACGAACAAAAAAAAAAAGAAAATAATTGTAATACGAGTATTCCACATCTTTAGGCTACTTTATAAACTTTATATTGTAAATGCAGTAGAAAGGCAGACAAGTTAATTGTGAGTTTGATCTGACATGATATGATGACGAGACGATGAATGGGAAATATTTTTAACGTACATATTTCTACAACAATATAAATATAAAAAATACAAAAAAAATATTTGTAAGTCCATGCATACACATAAGTCAAGCAACTAAAATCCCACATAAAACAACTGCATGCTTAGCTTAAGTCTTGAGGCAAGCACACGTCCTTATAATGGGGCACGTACATATGTGCACACCTGTACACACACATCCATACAAACAGACATTTGTTCGCCCACATATATATGTGTATGTGTATGTATGTGTGTTTGCAAAATTTTCCGTTGAGTGTAACATTTTCAACTTGTAGCATTTGAATTGATTGACTTTTTTATGAAAAATTTACACACAACAAATTGTGGGATTTACACTCAATTGATTATTTCAAATATATTGTACATGCATACTACATTTATGCATAATGTTGTTTGTATGCGTGTCCATGTGTGGGTGTGTGTGAGTGTTAGTCTACACATTCGTCATAGAAATCATAAAATTCGCAAGAATACAAGTACTAGAAAATGAATTGAATATATTGAGGTGGCAATGGTACTCGAACTAAGAAATTTTTTAGATAATTAAAAAACAAAAACTACAAAAAAATATATATAAAACAAAATACAAACGAAAAGAAAATGAAAAAGTATCTATGTACACCTAATATATATATATATATATGTATATATATATATATATATTATGTATATATATATATATAAACAATATGATATAAATAAAAATATATTAAAAAACAAGAAATCTGTCTTTACTTGATAAGCTGCGATTTCAAACACGGTCATCGCTGCTTGTGTGTGTTTCAAGTGTATATACTATATATGCGCTATATACTCGTATACGGTTACAATTGGATTAACAAACACTCAATACTGGACGCCAAAGCACAGAAATCAGCTGCAGGCTAGCCCCAAAACAGACTCGACCAGTGCATGACGCATTAGGGTGAACCAAGGACAGTTCCAGCTCATTTGGAGGTCAGAGTGGAACTCTGAAAGATCTTTTAAAGAGACTCTCGTCGACTTTAATATTTGGTTAATTAGAAGTTAATTTCGAAATATCAACAACAAATCGATTTTAAACCACTACGAATTTGACCCAGACTAATCGTATATGTATGTTCCCTGTAGTAGGTATTTGATGGTGAGTCGGGGACAGAAGCGCATCGGGTCTTCCGCTAGACCAAGCTGCGAAGCCATATAGTGACCAAAATCAGCTTTCTTGCAATGAACTTGGGCGTATGTGGGCAGTGTTTCCTGAATCTGTTTCCACCTGCTGCACGAGCTGGGACACTCGGAAACACGTCATGGTGGTAGCATTACGGCGATCGGGTCCAATGTCGGGGCTATGTATAAACCCACATTCAATGCGGGGCATGCGCTTTGGTCAGACCCAGTGTCAAAGCCATGGCCCCCACGAGGCGAGCCGAGACTCGGCCAAATATGAAATGTTTCCAGCTAATTCAGAACATAACGTAACGGACTTTCGTCGCGAAAACAACTTTGGTAACAGTCTAAGACACTTATGTCATCGGAATAAAGACTGCGAAGGAACGTTTGCAATTGGAATATACCTTCCTATTTAGGACGATAAATTCGTATTTTTTTTTTAACTTTTACAACGGCAGAACGCGTAGGCGTCCTTCAATTCAGTTAGCATGGAGTGCTGTTTATCGGAAGAGGCCAAGGAGCAGAAACGGATCAATCAGGAAATCGAGAAACAGCTGCGTCGCGACAAGCGAGATGCACGCCGAGAACTTAAACTCCTGTTACTGGGTGAGATAAGCTCCCAAATGGATACATATAGTCTTTAAGTCTGCCCTGTGTTTCGTAATACCAACATCAATTTTGGCTCTTCAATTCTCAGGCACTGGCGAGTCGGGAAAGTCAACTTTTATCAAACAGATGCGTATTATTCACGGCAGCGGTTATTCGGACGATGATAAGCGTGGCTACATTAAGCTCGTGTTCCAAAATATCTTCATGGCCATGCAGTCCATGATCAAGGCCATGGATATGCTCAAAATAGAATATGGCGTTGGAGAGACTAAGGTATAGATGAGGTAAAGCAGTCGTAACAATTCAATTCACACTTATTTATTTTTATTAGGAACACGCTGATCTTATTATGAGCATTGATTACGAATCGGTGACAACATTTGAGGATCCTTATTTGAATGCCATCAAGTGTCTGTGGGCGGACGCTGGCATACAGGAGTGCTATGATCGACGAAGAGAATATCAATTGACAGATTCAGCTAAATAGTGAGTCATTGGCGAATGAACTCCCGAAATTGTTATTGTTATCTAACTAGATAAATATTATTTACTTAGCTATCTGAGCGATATACCGCGTATTGAGCAGGCTGATTATTTGCCCACTGAGCAGGATATTCTACGTGCTCGTGTGCCCACAACTGGCATACTTGAGTATCCATTCGACTTGGATGGCATCGTATTCAGGTAATTTTGCTATACTTTTAGTATCTTCGAATATTGATCTATTTATTCACGATGTAGAATGGTGGATGTCGGTGGACAGCGTTCCGAGAGAAGAAAGTGGATTCACTGCTTTGAGAATGTGACCTCAATTATATTTTTGGTGGCTCTCTCTGAATACGATCAAATCTTGTTCGAATCTGATAATGAGGTAAATTAAATATAATTTAATCACAATTATTTTCAGTAACGCAATAGTTATGTTTTGATTTTTAGAATCGTATGGAGGAATCAAAAGCTCTGTTCAGAACTATTATTACATACCCGTGGTTCCAAAACTCATCAATTATTCTATTCTTAAACAAGAAAGATTTGTTAGAGGAAAAGATTATGTATTCCCATGTTATTGATTATTTTCCAGAGTTTGATGGTTAGTAACTTCCAGATATACCATATGCTAACAACATTATTAATATTAATATATTTTATAGGTCCAAAGCAGGATCATGCTGCGGCCAAACAATTCGTGTTGAAGAAATACTTGGCCTGCAATCCTGACCCTGAACGCCAATGTTATTCGCATTTCACCACAGCCACAGGTTGAGTATCTGAAGTTAAGTCTATTCGGGTCCACAATATTGATATTTTTAAAATTATAGATACTGAAAACATTAAGCTTGTGTTCTGCGCGGTCAAAGATACAATCATGCAAAATGCACTTAAGGAATTTAATTTGGGTTAAGCATTGGGCGATTATTCGATTAATGATAACCAGCTGCGACGAGAAAATATGTTTATGAACAAAACCAAAATGATCTGGAAAATATCCTGCTTTTGTCTTTGATTTGTGAATTAATTGTAAATTAACAGTAACTTTTAAATAAAACAGAAACATGAATTATTTAGGTGTAAAATTTTTATTTCAAACTTATTGTTTATATCTAGGCTAAATGTAGAGTTAACAAATTTCACATATATCTTGTATTTCGACTTAAACGCAATAACCTTCGCTTTCATGTTGTTAAATTAACTATCACAATGAAAATAGCTTTGTGTTACAGATAATTTCAATTCAATATTTGGCAGATGCTTAGCACCAGCCCATAAACTTAACATTGAAAAAACAAAAGGAAAGTAAGGACGAATTGAGTATCACATTCACATTTAGCGTTTGAATCAAGCATATATAACATTTCCAAAAAATTAACATAAACATTGAATTACTTATAAATAATGTCGTTTCGCCTGCATGTGTATTTAAACTTGGCACAGTTAAATGACAACAAAATCGCTCAAATTGCGCTCTGGCTGCACCATGTTCGCTGGCATCAGTTGCACCAATTTGTTGAAAAGAAAAGCTCGACGATTCTGTTTCTCGCAACTAGACTCGGTACGCGCTCGTTTTGTGCACGACGAGTTGCTGGGACTTGAGACGGTCTCCGATATCCCGGAAGTAGCCAGACTTTCATTGGACTCGATCGACATATTTTCAGCAGTCGCCAGACCAATTACTTCTGTCAGTTCAGCTAATTGCAACGAAAATTAATTCAATGAAGGTTTAAAAAATGTATTAAAGACTTACCTTTCAAGATCTCATCAGACGTTTTTTCAAAACCTTCAGTCTCAGCACATTTCTCCGGTGTAGTTTTTGGACTTAGAGTAGAGTCATGGCTGATTTCATGGGGCTTAAATAGCAGGGACGCCAGCTTATGAAACTGTTCAACAAATAATGGTTATTTATTTCATATATTTGTTACAGTTTTATTATACGTACGTTGTTTAATTGCTCTGCATCGGCATGATCTATCACTTCAGATATATGGTGTCTAAGATACTGCATCGCTTTCAAAGGATCTACGCGCACCATTTCTTCATAACGAAGTTTTCGTATCAGATAGCGACAATGTTTCAATATTTCCTCACGTTTTGGTCTGCAATTCAACATGTTTAGTAAGACATAAGAAAACATTAATTTTTGTACTTTTACTTACTTTTCTAAATTGAGCAACCAAAAGTCATCCAAGCGTAGTTGCTGATACTGAAATATGCCTGGATTGCCACCAAAGAGATAGTGCGTCTTTGCCAATTCATCGTAGACCATTTGATGAGCATATCGCGGACATGGCTCCAAACAGCCATCGATTTTACTGGTACCTAGAACATTTACCCTATTAATGGAATTAATGTCCTGAGTGCTATGACGGCAATAATAGATGCGTGACCATTTATGAGTGCGCAACGAGTAAACCCAAAAGGAGTTTGAGGGCTCAACATGATGTACATCGCGTCGATCCTTAACCTTATTCAGGCTCTGTGGAAGATTTATAATTAGATTCGCAACAGAAAGTGGAAGATCTGTAAAACGCACTGAGAAAATGTAGATTTCGTCGCGCTCACAATCGATTGTAGCACGTAAAGTATAACCGGATGATGGCTCGAATTTTGCCTCCGATGTTGATGTATTGCCATGATGTGGTTCTTTGTTGAGAACCGAAATGGCCTGAGTATCCACGTCATACGTTAGCAGCTCATCCAGGTCCTCCTTGCCCCGCTGTCCACCGTAGATATAAAGCTTTCGTTGTTTCTGAAAATCACAAGTATTACAATAATTATAAACAAATATAAATGCGAGTTTAATTACGTTATGGAACACCATGCAGTGAGTAATACGAGATTTAATTGACATTATGTCCGCCTGAGCAGCGCTGGCATGATGGCAATCAACAAGTATCTGCGTCCATGTGTTTGTAGCAATATGATACGAGAACAGGCCAGAATATTCTGGCTCCACAGACGATGTTGCACTTCGTGGTGTCAGTATTTTGCCACCAAAAATATAGATCGTTCGCTTATCGCTATCAATGCACATCTGATGATCGTAGACGAGGTGTGGCCCACCAACTTGGCTGGTATCATCACAGATTTGCATCCAGTTACGTGAACGGGTGTCGTACAAGTAGAAGTCACTCTTAATGTAATCGCTGGTACGTATCGAGTTGTCGAGGTAACGACCCAGCATGAAAATGTTCTCGCTTATGGGATCAAAGATCATCTTGTGACAGGAACGTGGCGAAGGACCTTTCGTTAGCTCCGACCGATCACATAGCAGCGTCCATTCGTCCAGCTCTATTTTGTATACCCACAAGTCACTGAGATCCTGATAGCCATCCCAACCACCGTACAAATAAACAAGACGCTTTTTAGTGTCCACAACCAGTTGATGACCTCCACGATTGCCGGGCTTCGTGTCACTCTCAGTGTATTTCATATGCCAAGCATGCTTGTAGTCCTGCTTATGCAAATACTCATCCATTAGTCCATCCTCGATGCACTCGGCAATGAACTCTTCGGCCCGCTCAAAATTCCCTTGTATAACCTGTGGCAATACCAAATAATGAATATGTACACACAAATGAATTTCATGAATATTATTACCAAATATTTATGCAGCTCGCTTATAAGCGGATGCTCCAGTCGCACATTTGTCTGCTCCTGCAATGCGCCAAAAGCTTCCATATATCCCTGTTGACGGAAGTGTTTGAGGCACAATTTAATAATCTCAGTTTCACGCAACATATTGTAGTTCTTCATGCGTGCACATGTGTACATGGGATCATCCTGGCCATGCAGCTCAATGTACCAGATACTGAAATTGAAGGATGGACCCCATGACAACAATGGCACGATTTTCAAATATAAAATGGGCAGGTTCTCGGAGCCATCCTCAGTCATGCACCGCAAATTGAATACTTCAGGTATATTGTCGTTCTTAAGGCCTCTATTAATAATAGTCAGAAATTAAATATATTTACAGATTTGGCATATGATTGATAGATAACTTACGCTTCTAGCAGTAGCACCATATGCTCGTCTTCTAATCCACCAAAAACTCGAAACTTTTTGATATTACAAACGTGTGATTTTTCAAATTTACCAAATTTGATCTTCTTCACAATGGCGGGACGCTTGAGCTTCAGGGTGAGAAATTGTGGTGGGCTGTTCGTATAGGCGGACCAACGAGAGGTTTGATCGTTGGGGCAGTCGACGAGTACATTTCTGAAATTGCGAAATTAGACTGTAAATACATATGCACACAAGCGTTGACAACAACAGCTGCGCAGTTGACAACAACAATTACGAAATGCAAGTTTACAGATCTAGAGGCGGGACACATCTCCTACATTTTATGAACATATATGTACATATAAGCATAAACAGTCATGGGCAAGAATATTGGAAATAGTGAATGCATTCGTCACCACTAAAGTTTGTTAAAAATACAAATTAATATATATAATATATGCATATATCTATATGATAATATATATAAAAATATAGAAATTCATAAAATAATTTCCTAAAATAATTATACCAGTCACTGTCAATAGATACCAAACAAGACCACGATCTAAACAGAGAAACGGGAATACCCCATCAATATTCTTTTGTCCATCACTGTATGTTTTCAAACAATTCTTTGTATGCTTATGCTTATACCTTTGCATGTGTGTGGGTATGTGTTTGTGTGTGTGTTGCAATATTACAGCTTGTTTGAAGAAGCACTGTAAACTTACTCAGGCAAATAGTTTGGCGAATAGCTGGAGTAACGGTGAATCTCGAAGCTAAGGCGCTCGGACAGCGTGAAAGGTTTCTGCGGATTCGGTCCGGGCACGAGAGGCAGGGCTCCATAGGAAATTGCCAGAGAACCATTTGAGCTGTCCGTTGGGCTGGAAGTTGTTGATGTGGATGAAGACATCGTAATGTGCCTGTTGAACACTTGCAGTGCTTTCAATTAAATGAATAGATTATCACCAAGTTATATTGCCGGCAATCCGATGCAACAAAACAACAATTATCGTCCACTTCTAAAGTTAATATCTGGCATTCACATTGAAACGCCGACAAATGACTCAAATTGGCACCTAACGAAAGCACTGCACAAAAGTTCGTAGGCTCCTCACTTACCGAATTGTTTTCGAATCAAATGGATTTCACAAATTCCCCTTGTTTTTTTTTTTTTGTCTTGATAAGTATAATTAATTGGAGCCAACACAATAATGTACATATGTAAACGGAAACAACCAAATTAAACGCACATTACGATTACCTATAATTAAGCATATTATGATCAACGATAATCAATAAGTAGTTATTGTTATAATATTTTTAATGAATGCCATTCGAAATGGTTTTTTCTTTGCGCATTTTAGTTCAGAATGTCTGACTTTAAGCTATTGTTATTCGTTTTGTTCTGCTTGATGTATTGCGTATGTATTGCGTATGAAATCGAAAATCACCAATTAATAGTCATTAAATTTGTGAACTTTTTTAGGATGGTGTATATTACAAAACAAAGAAGGTTGAATGCATTGGCAACAAAAGATATTTTGCGAATATTTCATGTGCTCTTAAGCCGATTAATTGGACACAATCGATACTGAATATTGATGGTGATATTATTGGAGAAATTACGAATGCTTCTGTAATTTCGATTTAACATTCAAAGAATTGTAATCTTATTGAAAAAATATTTTAGTTGCTTGTGGAGACATTTTATCGGGATAACAGAAATTTGTATAAACCATTTTTTGGAAAACTGCAGTTCAACCTTTGTGACCTGGTCGACACATCGAAACCCAGGAATTATTTGGAGAAAAGTGTGATGCAACATTTAAAAAAATTTACGAATATAAATCACAGCTGCCCATACTCGGTAAGTTAATGAAAGTAAAATTATTAAATGACGTCATTATTTCTTTTTTTTTGGTTTAATGAAAGGGGCATTTATATGCTCGTAATTTGACATTGGATGTAGCTACCTTTCCGCCGCTGCCACTTCAGGAATATAAACTCTCGTTTAAATGCATTCAAAACAATCCATCGTCGTATTTAGGATCCATGTTACTTTATTTAGATGTTAGCGAAGGGTATAAAAAGAAACGCCCTCAACGAAATTGATTATTAATGTGGTTTACTATTTAATACAAATGTTTTAACAATGTTAGCATTCAAGCCTTTTAATTGGCGCTTTCTAGTGCTATCGATAACCACAACGATGACCTAACGATAAATCATAGCTGAAGGGTTGCATGCAATGATATTATCGTTTTGTATTTACACTTTTCTCTCGCTTGCCAAACATCTTTCAATTCATTTTACACCAACGTGTTGTGTTATTATTCGTAAATTATAATATGTCCTTCGATGCAATTCCAAAAGATCTGCGAGGTCTGCGCGCGTGCTTGGTTTGTTCCCTTGTCAAGGTAAATATACAGTATATATGCAATTACACGCGTCACATTTTACAATTGCCGCTCTCTTTTTTCCTATCACTAGACTTTCGATCAATTTGAGACTGATGGCTGCGAGAACTGCGAGGAATTCCTGCGCATGAAAAACAACAAGGACAATGTGTACGATCACACTAGCAACAATTTTGACGGCATTATCGCACTGACCACGCCTACCGATTCGTGGGTGGCCAAATGGCAACGACTCGGTAATAATAATACTTAATATTTATTGTGTTCATTGAAGTAAACATGTTACCGCTTTCAGCACGCTTCACTCGCGGCATCTATGCGATCTCTGTGTCGGGCACTTTGCCGAACTCGACGCTGCGGGACATGAAGAATCGAGGCATCGTCTTCAAGTCGAGGGATAGAAGTCAACGCTAGCTAGCAACAACTTATCATTGCATATAAAATATTTATTTTAAGTAATAACGAAACCATGAGTACATCTAAACATTTAGAGTAAAATACATTTGTAAGTAAATCGCTGCATCAATTGTCCAACGCGGTTACGCGCAATCCCACGCCACCAGCTGTTGTCACATGAACGCCAAAACCAGCTCCCTCCAGTTCCTCCTTCAGCTTCCAATAGACTTCGTTGCCCTCATAGTTGTCCGGCAGCAACACAATCGCATATCCGCCAGCGCCGGCGCCCGTCAGCTTGGAGAAGAAGCCACGCTTGAAGGCGATCGTGAATATTTGCTCCAGCTTGGGATGTGACACGCCGATGGCCTTCAGCAGATCGTTATTGATCTGAAAGAGACGTTCGAGTTTCTCGAACTTTTGACTGTCGTCCTGCGCATTGCCGAAGCTCTCGTAGAGTGGTACTGCCGCGTTCACCAGCTGCTCGCAGGCTTGCCAAATAGCCTCAATCAGCTGCGGAAAATCCTCGGCCAAGTGACGAACTTTGGCCACAATGTCCGCAGTGCTGCGACTGATGCGGCTGTCGACCAGCAAGATGTTGAGTGGCTTGTGGATTTTTAGCGATTGGAAGCCCTGACCTTTGACGAATCGCAAAATGCCGCCATAGGTGCACACAGTGTTGTCCACGCCCGAGGGCGTGCCATGATTGACACGTTCCGATTCGAAAGCCCAATGCGAGATCAGCGCCAAGTTCTCGTCCTGCAAGTAGCTGGACTGATCGAAGTGCCCAGCCAATATGAGAAAAGCGGTGGCCAAGGCGGCCCCATAGGAGGCCGAACTGCCGAGACCAGCGCCCACATTCAGTTCAGTGTCAACTTGCAACTGGAAACCAGTCTGAAGTGTCAGTTGTGGCTGATTGGGTGCAGTGAGCACAGCGCCAGCCAGCAGATAGTAGATGGAGATGAAGGCACGCTGTGTGTGCTGCTTGGGCGTGCTGCCCACGCTGCGTTCCAACTGCTTGGCTACCTCCGTACGCACCTCCTCCATCAACTTGGCCGTGCTGTCCAGTTTATCGCCCGGGTATTTCTTGCGAAACTCGCCCAGAAACGTATTGAACTCCTGCAAATCGATTTCCAACGTACAGTTCAACGCCTCAAGCTGAAAGCTGGCTACCTGGCTGCCTTCCTGAGAACGCAGCTGCAGCTTGGTGCCGAGTCCAACGACGGCAGCCAATGCGGGCTTGTTGTAGACGACCGCGTGCTCGCCATGTAGAATAACCTTGCCAGGCGAGTGAACCTGGATCTTGAGCATTGTGCTTGGTACTGCGAAGCTGCTCTATGTACTGTAATGTATTTTCTGGGTTTTATCTGCAGCTTAATTTGAATTTTTAATGAACGGGCGGGGGTCAAAATGGCGTCACTTTGGGTCACTTGTGTGTTAAAGTTCTCGCTTTATTTATATTGTTATTATATTGTTTGTTGTACGACTATTTGAGGTTTTTATGTAATATTATTTTTGTGCAGCTCCGATCATTGGCTGTTTCCCTTTCACTTTCTTTGTTCAACTGTTTTTCGGTTTCGACTGGTTAAATGTTCATCTGACGTTGGCTGGTTTTACATACATACATATGTACATATACATACATGCAAACTTATATATGTACAGGTTTCGGTTTCGGTCTCCACGACATCAACAGGTTACGGCAAATGTTGTTATTGCTGTTGTTGTTGTTATTACTGCTGCTTCGGTTGTTGTTATTGTTGCTGCTTCGGTTGTTGTTGTTGCTGTTGCGCTTTCTCCCACTCTTCGGGGGTGTATGTCTTTTGCGAGAAAGCGTGAATTGACTTTAGTTCTTCGCCCAGCGTTTGATTAACCCTTTAAAAAATAAAGCGTGTAATCGAATTATTTACCACAATCAGATAAGCAAAACAAAACTGAAGAAGAGTAATTACAATCTGTGTTTTTGCAGAAGTGATTGCCCGACAAATGTTTTCGACACTATGATAGCGCTGAACTTGGCCCCACAGCCGTCCGAATCGTCAGAAACTTCTACATGGCTTGCTTCAAATCGCGCTCTCAACTTGTCTTCCAAGTGCTTTGCATTGTATTTGCTCATGTTGTTTTTCTTTTAATTCTTTTTTTTTTTGTTAGCGTCTGTAAGCAAATGTTGCAGTCTCTAGCGGCGAAATATCGATTTTGTAAGATTGCTTAGCGACGTCACACAAAGCGATAAAATCGAAAAGCATGCCTAGAACATTTTAGGAGAAATAATTTAAAAATTTACAGTTTCAGTGATAATCTTTTATGGTTTTAATATATTAATTTTTTTTTAAATATTTTAAATTACAGTTTACACAATTTGTGACGTCAGCTAGAGAATGTGGTATTTATCGCACTAAATATATCGCTCGAACTATCGATTACTCACATGAATATGAATATACCGAGTCTCGCTCATTCCTAAAGTACAATTGCCCACACACTTGAAGCGCCAAAATTTTAGGTTTTTATTATTATTTTGTTATTAAGCTGGTTTTTTATAAGAAGACGTCTAACTTGCAAGAACGCGTTACGAAAAGGAGTTGTGTTGCGTCAGTCTAGGATTCTATCAGTCATGTCCTTCTTTGGTGGCAACACATCGCTTGGCGCGACAAGCACGCCGGCTAAACGTGAGTAAATTCTTTGATTCCTCAATTCCTCAGGTGTTGTTTGTGACGCGATGAGAGACTTGTCAAGCCATTTTGGCCAAGTAGCGTTGTGGTCCAGCATTTGATGGCAGCGTTAACAGCTGCTTGGCATCCTGTAAGCTGTTCAGACGTATTTCTTTTGGGTTAATACTGCAATAAAAGGAAAAGCTGACAATTAGCAAGAGAACATGAATAGTATGGAACACTTACCCTTTCTTTTGAAGAACGTAGCCAATGTAAGCCACAGCAGCCATCAGTGCAACCAGAATGAAAATAAGTAACTGCGACATTGTTAGAGAGACAAATACATCTACTGGTGTCCAACTTCCACGCTGTACTAAAGCTTCAAAAGCTACAGCACATTTCGTGGCACTGATAACATTTTGTTAGACGGAAGCTGACCCGTAGCAATGCTGACCCCTTTTTTTGTTATCTCACTTTTTCTTTTGGACAGCGGGCGGCATGTTTGGTTCATCATTTGGCGCTTCAACAGGAGCAGCGGCGCCAGCCTTCGGAGCCACGACGGGGGCAGCTGCGCCGGCTTTTGGGGCGACAACTGGAGCCGCGGCGCCAGCTTTTGGAAGTGCAACTGGGGCTGCGGCACCAGCATTTGGTAGTGGAATGTCTGCACCAGCGTTTGGCAGCGCACCTACGCCATTTGGCGCCGCAACAACGTCGGCACCCACATCAACGCTGGGCGGTGGATTTGGTGGCTTTGGTGCGGCGGCAGCAACAAGTCAACCCAGTTTATTTTCGACGCCCGCTATGAGCGCTGCCCCTCCTGCCTTCAGTGGTTTCGGGCAATTGTCGACCAGCAATGCCCCTGCAAGCGGTTTTGCGGGCTTTGGGGCAACAACAACAACGGCACCAACTTTTGGTGGCTTCGGCGCTAGCCAGCCATCGGCCTTTGGCGGCGGCACCTTTGGATCAGGTAATATGCGACAATCACTGTCCTCACCGGCCAATGACTTACATATTGCATTTGATTGCAGCTTTTGGTAAACCTGCTGCAACAACGACTGTTACGCCAGGCTTTGGTGGCTTCGGTGGTACGAATTTTATGCTCGGCCAGCAACAGCAGCAACCTGTGCCCATCTCAGCGGACGAGGCGTTTGCACAGTCCATTCTAAATGTCTCGATTTTTGGCGATGAACGCGACAATATTGTGGCCAAATGGAATTATCTTCAGGCCATGTGGGGCACCGGCAAGCTCTTCTATTCCCAGAGTGCAGCGCCTGTTGACATAACGCAGGAGAATTATCTCTGCCGCTTTAAGGCAATAGGCTACAGTCGCATGCCTGGCAAGGACAATAAACTAGGACTGGTTGCGCTGAATTTCGATCGAGAATTCGGTACAATTAAGTGAGTTTCAGATTGAAAGATTGGGTTTGTAAATTCTTAAACTTTTGGTTTTTTAACATTTTCAGAACACAGCAGCAACAGATTATACAAACACTGCACAGCTTGATGGGCAGTAAGCCAAACATTTTGGTCCACATCGATACGCTGAAAGAGCTGGAGCATAAAAAGTGTCAAGTGGTCATTTATGTGGAGGAGAAACTGCAGATGACGCATGGACCAAACGATAGCAAACGCATACTTGCCACCGAGCTGTCCATGTATTTGAATCAGCAATCGGTGAAGCCGCAGTTGACCAATCTGGGCATAACAGAAGTGTTGGCATTAACACTGCCTGACGAAGACCAGATAAAAGAGTATCTAGAGAATCCGCCACGAAGTGTTGATCCACGTATGTGGCGTCAGGCCAATTTGGACAATCCGGATGCCACTCAATTCATACCGGTGCCCATGATTGGATTTAGCGATCTGAAGTGGCGATTGAAGTGCCAGGAACAGGAAATAGAAACGCACGCGTTATACATGAAAAAGGTAGATGGTGAATTGCAGGAACTGCGGCGACGCCACGCCTCAGCAACGGCCAAAATATTGGAGCACAAACGGAAACTAGCCGAAATGAGCCATCGTATACTGAAAGTAAGTTGCCAAATATTCATTTATATTAATACTATAGTAAAATAACTTTAATCTTTGGATAGATCGTTGTGAAACAGGAGTGCACACGGAAGGTGGGCAGCGCTTTGACACCAGAGGAGGAGGCGCTTCGCACCAAGCTACAGAATATGCAAGCCGTTGTTTCTGCGCCGACACAGTTCAAGGGACGTCTCAGTGAACTGCTCTCTCAGATTCGAATGCAGCGCAATCAATTTGCCAGCAATGGCTGCAATGATTACACCATTGACAACAATGCCAAGGATGAGATGAAGACCATACTGACCATGCAGCAGCGTGCCATGGAGTTTTTGAAAGACACGGTGAACAAGGATCTGGAAGCACTCGATATCATTATAAAAGGTTTGCCCGAGTTACAGCAAACATGATTGCCAATTCGCTTTCTACCGAAATGATGTAGTTGTTTGTCCAATATAGAGTCAATGAACAAGATGTAATCGTTACATTTCTTTTTTTTTTATTATTGCCACCGGTCTAGTATTTCCTGTAGCTTGAACTTGCACTTTTACGGCAGGTACGAAGAAATATAACAAATGTCTGTGCGTCTTGTGGAAACAATCGAAACGAGTTCACAGACACGCTGCGGAAATTGTGTGAACAACGATTTTATACATTATAGTCTTAAATTTACAGTTTATTGTTAACGTGTCTCATATTTATATTGTTATAAACCAACTGGAAAATTCAAATGCAAACTGAAATTGGATTTTCCCGAGTTGTTGGACGGCTTTATGAGCATTTTGCAACAACTTCGCAAAGGGATGCATCGTGTGAGGCCTTTGTTTTGGCCATAATTTGATGTCAATGGACTGCCAGCTAATGGCCGACTTTTCTTTGGCTTGCGTTTCAAATTGGACAATTTTATTGCGATTACTTGACCATTTGACGCAATTTCGCTGCTTGTTTGTCTCGAGCTGCAACGAACTCATTACCAGTGACAAACTCACATCATCCATTTACATCTAGTTTGTTCAACTCCAGGCGCTTCAGCTTCAGCTTCGGGTTCGGGTTGTTACATTAACATTATTATGTAGCCAGGCGTAACTCACACATGAGTGTGCGGTGTGGTTGTGTGTACGCTGTTGCCTCGTTATATATTTAGTTTCTTGGCGCTGTGGAAACTCGTTTTTAAACTCGGTTTCCCAGATAACTGTGCCTGCTCTGGAGGCGCCTCGCATTGTTGTTGGCCTCTCTTGATGGCGCAGACTTCCGAAAGCTTCCGTTTGCAGTCTGGGAAAATGATTGCAGTGTGCGGAGTATAAATGAATTCGCTGTGCCCCAAGCCGCCTTACTCAGTGTGCAAACTCCGTGACGGCTGCTACTCGACGTAACGCATATGGACTACTAAAAAGCGGTCAATAGATCTACAAATCTCAACATGCTGAATGGGTCACTAATAGTGAGTATCTTTGGCGATGCTGCTACTGGATCCATAGCTAAAAGATACTTTTTTTTCGTATAGCTATTGCTGTGCGGCTTTTGTGTCGCAATTTCAGCCACGCCCACATCATCGAGGCTGGCGAGAAGTGCTCATCTGCACGAGGATGTGCAGCTCTTGCATCCACATGTCATAACCATCGAACGCTTGGAACATTTGCTGAGACGTGCCGGCGAAATCTTTGGTCCTGTGGTGCAGAACGAGGACGCACAGACGTCGGCCAGCGAAGTGGAACCTCAGATTCAGATTCAACCTCAACAGCAAATACATCCGCAGCCACAGCCGTATATGCTGCCGCCCACAGAGCAGCCTTACAACTTTTATTTGCCACTCTTTGACTACGTCGATCCCAAGCTGGATGCCAAGAGCAAGCGCATGGAGAAAATTGCGCCACCACCGCATAAAGTGCAGCAGGAGCACAACTACTACGCCGACAAGCCAAAGAAGACGCCGAAGAAATTCAATGCGGATGCCAAGCACGTCAACCTCAAGTGGCTGAACACCTACGAGAAGGCAATGGGTGGCAATGCGCCCAAGGCTGTCTATTTGGAGCAGGACGAACGCAGTCGCATCAACTTCGATGATTCGTTCTTTGCCGTGGACATGCACGTAAGGACGCCCGACAATCAGCCCCACATCAATGTGCCTGTGGATCTTATGCAGCACGGCGAGCAGCTGCCCGAGGATGACCTAATGGCTGCCCCTGCGCACCAGCTTGCCTACAACTTTAAGCCGACTGGCGTCTAGAGCAAGAGAAGTTCAGATTGAGTGTTATTTAATTGTAGTCAGTTACATAAATGCAAAATATATATATATATTTATATGTGTGTGGAGCTAGTCTCCCGGTAGACAGAAGACAAACAAGATTATGTGGAAAGTAATTAAAGTAAGCATGCGAACTTCGAACTCGTAATTGAAATTTTGAGAAACTTCGTCTTATTGTACGTTTAAATGGCAAGAGCTATGCTGGGCTTGAATTTGAGTTTTCTGGCTCTTACAGTTCGGGTTGTGCGTTGATAAGTCACTCAGTGAGTAGGAAAAACAAGATTTACATAGACGATCTGTTGAGTATTTGATTCTAATATTGCCAATTATACACTGATAAGCTGACGTGTGGAGTTCTAAGCCTTTTCCAGCTGGGCGACGCCATTGCGCACCACCTTCTCAATATCGTCGAGCAGACCAGATGCTCCAAAACGGAATAGTTCAGGCTGCAGCCAGTGCATGCCTAATGTCTCCTTAACCAACGTAATCCAGGCAATGGCATCTCGGACAGTTCGCACACCGCCGGCTGGCTTTAGGCCCACAATTTGGCCAGTGCGTCGCTTGAACTCCTGTATGGCATAGATCATGACCAGGCCAACGGGCAGTGTGGCATTCACCGCCTCCTTGCCCGTGGACGTCTTGATGAAATCAGCACCTGCCAGCATGCACACCATGGAAGCCTTGTACACCTGTAACAACAAACAAACATTACAATAAATGTGCAGAAATAATCGAGCAGTTGCACTACTCACATTCTCCATGGAGCCCAGCTCGCCAATGGCCAAGATGGTCTTGAGGTGAGCCCGTTCGCCGCAGGCATTGCGCATGAGGACCACCTCGTTGTAGACACCTTCCCAGTCGCCCACCAGCGCCAGCTGCCGATTGATCACAATGTCAATCTCTGTGGCGCCGGCCAGAATGGCATAGCTGATCTCCTGCAGACGCGTCTGCAGACCGTATTGTCCAGTTGGGAAACCGGTGGCCACTGCCGCAATGGATATGTCCGCCAGTTTGCCATACTGCAGCAGCGTCTTGTAGGCGTCCGCCACGCGAGCGGGATACACGCAGACGGCGGCACAATGGATGTCCGGCAGGAGGGTGCGCTCAAAGACCTTCTCCAAGAATTGCGGCTCAAATGGAAGGCAGGCACGTACGCAGAGGCGACGCACATTGGCCGCCGTGTCATCGCCAGCCAATGTGGTCAGATCGGTTAGCATTAGAGCTTTCAGGGCATAGGCCACTTCATGGACACCCGAGACTGTGGAGCGCTGAGATATGTCCAAGGCGATCTCGTTAATTTGCGGCAGTGAAAAGTTGACCCGAAGTAGCGAGGCATCTGATAATTGATAGATGGTTGTTTGATTATTAATAGAACTGATATATTTCAAAAAGTTAATTACCATAGGGCAGGGTTTTGTTAACCGAAAATACTTTGACTTTGACTTCCATTTTGCTGCGTTTTCCGATAAGAACTGAACGTTTTGACACAGTGGGGAGATAAAAGGAAACACACACACACACACAAGGGGCACACCTCACCACCAACGACAACGTGCGTAGACGCGTATATGAACCTGTTATCTGTTGATAATGGCTGAACAGCTGATGAGAGCGTTGCCAGACCAATGCATTCCCTTGAGCTGCTTGCTCAAACAATGTGCTGCCATATCTTTTGAAGCCAAACGGTATTGATCGTTAAGACCGTTAAATTCGAATATGTTATTTCTGCAGATCATTTGTTATCAATTTTACATTACTATTAAATTTAATAAGGTGAATAAGATAAATACACAAATTCCAATCGGACCAGCATATTAGTGACAAGTAAAATCGATACCAAATCATTTAAATTATTTCACACCATTTCCTTTTTAATATTTAATTACCAATGTGTTAATTGCTCCTATGACCTTTTTTCACTTTTAGGTGTCAACGCACCTAAAGCGTTCACAACTTTGTTAAAGCTATTTACTATCAATATAAACTAATTCAAAAGTGCTTTAAATTCAATATGATTTATTAAAACTTTTTGTGAATTTTCAAGTGGAACAAAATCTAAAACTATTGTATGTATTAGTTAATTGATTAGAGATTCACTGCATGGCATCAATAGTTTAATCGTCCAGCACTCTTCGTATAATTGCAAAGAATCGATATGTAATGTTCATCATCTGTTAAAAAATTGTAGATTATAATATAATATTAATAAATTTAATTGAACTTACATTTTTGAATGTATCCAGCGATATAATAATTACACCTTTGGCTGACAGCACAACTGGTTTATTGGTGTTGAGCATAATTATGAGTAATTGTTTCCGATATGTGGTCGAGCCATTATACCATGTTTGGGAGTAAGCAGCCTGTGGTAATGATTCACTCTGCAAGTGCAAAAATGCATATATTTTTTAAATTATTTGTAATTTTGAAAAGTCTACCAAATCGATCAGTTGCTGTCCGTAATAGCAGACCATATAAAACTGAGCGGCGCAGCTGATGAAATACGATAGAAATGAGACACCGTCCAGATTGAAGCCCCGCACAATGGTGTAGAAGGCGACACAGCAAAGGGTGCTGGCCGTGGTAAAGAGATTATAGGCCAACAGCATGCCAAAAATATCGTTGAGCTCCTTGTGAAAGCTGCATTCAAAGTTATCTCAATTTTATAGACATATTTCTCAAACGTATTTTACGCACCTGACTATATTGTGGTGCTTTCGAACGACACTAGCCAGAAATTCACAATCCTCAAAAGAACGTTCGTTGCTAGGTCTGTAGTCGGCCAACAGTCGTCCTAGATGGGCAAAGTGCATACAGATTTGGCCAGAAAGGCACATCATCCATACATCGGTGCCTATATTAAAGGTCATGTAAAAGTGGCTGGATGTGAACTCCAGGACTTGTGTAATTAGATAGTTCAATGGGGAATTCGCATCGAAACTGAGCTGCATCGGATAGGCGCGCAGATAAGGAAACTTGGCCTCACTCCCAATAGTACATCGCTGATAGAAATATAAGCAGGTTGATTGCACACAGGGTCCAAACACAACCAGTAGCACAACAAAACAGAAGTAATAAACACCGTAACGTATGACACGCGGCCAATAAAAAGAATTGACATTATAATATCGACGTTCTGAATCGTTGCTGGGATAAACCATTCGCAATTTGTCACAGAGATCTCGTATGCGATTACGATAGTACAGAAATGTAATAATCTTAATTTCCGAATTAATAGTGAGAAAGAAAATTTCCGCATATCGCACGATATTCACTGGATCACCCGACAATGTATCCCACTGTATAATTCGCAGCACCAAATAGAAGATAATGTAGTAATGAGTTCCCAGGCCAATCAAGAAGTATCCTCGCATCATTAGATCCAGCCAACGGGGCTTGGGACTGTTTAGAAAGTCATAACCGATCGACTTGAACATCATACTTGGTATAAAGATAAAGTCCTCGTAATTCCGCTGAATTTCTTTTGCGAATGTCTCCATTGCTGCGTTTCAACTGATTTAGATATGTTTGACTTTCTCATTTTATACATAAGTGAAACAGGAATCATTTAATATTTATAATGGGTTCAGACCGCAGTCAAATTAAATATTGATGTGACAATGTGTGAGGTTTAATTTAATATGTTACAGAGTGCTGAACTTAGGAGTGTATCAAATGGTGAGAACCGATTTTAATCGGTTAATCAAACTCAATTACCCCATCCTTTAATCATAATAGCATTGTGGTTTATCTGCACTGTTCAAAGTCAATTATTACTTATCAATGAAATTCACAAGACGCAACTTACGTATTTTCAAGTACCGTCCATTTATAAATCAGCGAGAAGTTTCTTACTCAAACACCTGACTATTATTATCAGCTAAGCCATGATGAATGTACATTCCTATATTGACAATGCCAAAGTTTATTAGACGTTAAGATTTTTATAGCTTCCTTTTATATATTAGATATTTATTTTACTTAACATTATATTGTTCAAATATGATTTCAGGTATACAAAAAAGTATATGTGTTAGTCCCACATTGCCTGTAAATCCCAATGAGCTACAATTAGTCAATTTTGAGATAATTTCATTATTTGATGATACACTCTGGAGTATGGGCTTTTGTAATACCCTCTAAATTCCCCTCACTATAATATTTTTCTTTGCATACATCTTCTTATACCGACTACGCGATTACCGATTTCGATGCGGTTTATTGTATATGATGGAGCACCTTGCATGGAGGTCTATAGCCAATATGCATAATGTAATAACACACATACCCATTAAAAATTAACCATGCTTCAACACATTACAAACAGCATTCAAATCAATTGCATAGGGTGTGAAATGTTCTCGTTTCCGCCGGTTAGAGATTCTCTGTTAGATTCTCTGTAGAACGGAACAGTAAATTTTTAGTAAAAAAAGGGAGATAGAATTTGTTTATATACATTTTTGTGTGAAGAATTGGTTTTTGCAAGTAAAATTATAAGACTGTGAAGTACGCAAACCGTCTTCACCCCATTTCATGGTATTTTTGCGGTTTTCAATTATTTACACATGAATTAATTTATTTTTTTAAATAATTTCTGCTCAAGAAAGTTCCAAAAACGTATATTATTTAATTGTATTATTTGTATTTACAGTTTATGATTGTGTCAAGAAAATCTAATATGGATAGAGCTAGCGATTTTCGAAGGAATGTTATTGTGAACATGTTTTTATTCCCCGACTACCAATAATTTCAATAGATATAACTTTTGAATTTAAACGTTTGGATTTTCCGATTCGTTTTGCGTTTGTCATAATAAATAATAGGTCAGAAGGTCGATCCTTTCAAGTGTGCGGTATTAACTCTATGTACCCCGGCACTTGAGTAGGCAAACTGTAGTCACAATTTATAAATTGTACTTATGACAAAATAAAATAAAACGGATCTAACATCTATGCTATATTATTTTCATACAAACTCACGCTCAAATCTCAAATGTTTAAATTTTTGTATGTGGGTATCTCATAGTCGAGTATTCGGGAAATGTTTTAATATACTATATTTTTGTTTTGTTTATGAAGTAATGCTTAGCCGCGAATGCAGTGGCACTTCAAACGTATTTCGAAATGCTATCGATGTTTAGGACTTAAGTTGGCTACTGATAAGATGTTACAGGTGTTAGCCATTTACAGAGCACATCCACTCGAGTCGTAAATAGCCAGGATTTATATAGAGCAATTATAAATTGTTTGCGAAAATTTCCCATATAAATAGAGTGTCAGTGCAGTGCAGTATTTCACATGTGAGTGCAGTTTTCAAAGGTGAAGCAGTAAGCTTTGGAACCGTCGGACTAGCAATATGGCAGCATTACCCACCACCTATAACGAAAAGGATAACATCTGGAGCGGTGCCAAACGCAACTCCGTCTTTAACTATGACACATCCGTTGGCAGAATTATACTTGCTACCATGAGAAATTGGCCAAAGAATGTTATTCAAGTGAGTGAAAATTCGAATCAAAAATGTGTTCTGAGGATTAATTGAAATGAAAGTGCAGATCAACGATGCTGATGGCGTATCGGTGACAAATGCAGAGGCTATAACTTGGGCCATTCGGATTGCGCAGTACCTGAAGAAGCGGGGTCTGAATCATAAAGATGTAATTGGCATATCGGCCAAAAATACCACTTACGTCATGCCTTTGGGTATTGCCTGCCTGATGAACTGCACTCCGTTCCATTCAGTGAATTCCATGCTAGACGAAGGTATGTTCAATATTTGATATCTTTATAAATGGAAAATAATTTAATTAAATTTCGATTTGTAGACACCATCAAGTATGTTTTCGAATTAACCAAGCCAAGTGTCATATTTTGTGATGGTCAGGAATACGATAAAATCCATTCGGCAACTCGGGGCTGGCATCCGGAAATATTCACAATGGTCGATCATATTGAGGGTGTGCCCAAGATTGAGACTCTGCTGGATCCTACAAATACTGAAAAGCTATATCAGTGAGTTTGAAGTGCATTATATTGTTGCCTAAGCGCATTCTAAATGTCTTTATTATAGACCAGAAGTGCTCAAAAATGGTGGCGATCAGACTGTGGCGATTTTGTGCTCTTCCGGAACTACAGGAATGCCAAAAGCTGTGTGTCTGTCGAACAGTATCCTCGTACAGGAGAGTATGTAAGTATATCAAAGTATTTCTTTTAGACTTCGATTCTAATAATTAAATCTATTTTTATGCAGGCTTGTCACCAGTGAATCGATTATCTTCACTTCGAGTTCCTTGGACTGGATTACTGGGCTCTGGGCCTTTATTTTCAGCACTGTTTTTGGCTGCACTCGCATCATCACTAACAAGCCCTTCAGTCCCGAGTACTTTGTGCAGTTGGTGAAGAAGTACAAGATCAACTATGCCGTCGTGCCTCCGCGACATCTGTCCGCCTTGATCACTTGCCCTGAGGCCACGACAGAGGCTCTCTCGCCCATCCGCATGCTCAACTACGGCGGAGGTCTGGTTACGCTGACGACTCTGCAGCGTGCTCAGGAGATATGCAAGTCTGCCATGTTCAACTCCGGATACGGCATGACCGAAGTTGGTGCCATTACTGGCAATATTGGCATCAGCAACAACAACTCGGCTGGCAGGCTGATGCCGGGTATTAGAATCCGCATTGTCGACGAGGAGGGCAAGAGCTTGGGTTACAAACAGGTGGGCGAGATTTATGTGCACACCGGACAGGCCTGGAATGGTTACTATGGCAATCCCGTGGAGACTCGGCGGATGCAGGACTTTGAGGGTTGGTTCCACACCGGCGACCTGGGCTACTTTGACGATCAGAACTTCCTGTATATTGTGGATCGCAAGAAGGAGATCCTCAAGTATCAGGGTCTGCACTACTGGCCCACTGAAATCGAGACTGTCATTGCGGAGCTGCCCCAGGTGCAGGATGTGTGCGTCGTGGGTGTCTATGATGAGCGACAAGGCGATGCTGCTGGCGCTCTGATTGTCAAGCGCAAAGGATGTGAGATCAGCGAGAAGGCGATCGTTGATCATGTGGCCAAGAGATTGACGGGCCTGCAGAAGCAACTTCATGCTGGAGTTCGTTTCACTGACAAACTGCCGTCCAATTTGAATGGCAAGACTCTGAGAAAGGCAGCGCGTGAAGTGTTTGTTTCCAACAAATAATTCATAGATACTTGCGTTTCTAAATGTACATATTACATATAATGTTACGTTTGAATGGGACACTCCACATATTAAGTATACGCACTCGTGATTGGCGATATAGGAGCGTTCAGACTCTGTGGAATACCCCTTGCGCTTATCTGAAGAAGCTTGTTCAATTCTTAGGACACGTGCCAATGAGGAAGCTTTATATTGTACTATCACACCACCCTCTTGAGATAATAAATACTTAATCTTAGGAATAACGCTGACATACTAAATGAATATCTCTTTTCTAATCTGCCCAAATTTCTTGAACGATCCGATAACCTACTATGAATAGAAACGTTTCCCAGAATAGTCAATAATCTATAATTACTACAGCATTATCGATAAGTATACTTAATGAAGCTGATTCAGCCTCGACCTTCCGTTTGTCCTTCAGTTCATAAATATAAACTGAAGATTCTAAATTTACTCGTTTATTCAATTACCAATCTCTAAATAGATCCAGCAAATTGCCTTATCAAATTCAAAAAATATCTTGATTTTTCTCTGATTTCCCATTTAAATAGTCGTACGATTATTGAGCAATCACGTCAAAGGTTATGGCAACCTCACGTGATAGTGAAAAATAAATATTTTAACACTTTAGACTCTAAAATTTTTCAGTTGTGATAATATAATCACGAACACAAAATCATCCGATTTGATTTTAAAAGAAAATAATTTATTTGACATAATGAATATATGTACATATATGGGTCAAATGAATGGAAACGTTCTTTATTGTTCTGGTTTTCTCCAATTTACTTAAGAATTAACCTTGACCTTAATTCTTTCTTTAACTGAAGGTATTTTTGCAAGTCTTAATTAAACTTGATGACTGTACTCGTATTAGCCAGAAAGTTGACTAGAATTGAGAGAGATCATTATATATTATATATATTCTTTAGTCGTGCATCTACATCAATTCTATTTTACCTTAATCTACACTTCAAACATGACCGATGATGTAATAATCACAAAAACTAGTCCCTCACATAAAGAATAAAAACTTTCCTTTCAATGGGTATTTATAAGTCGTGCATACACTGTTTTAGCATTTACTGTTTTAGCTCGATCTACGTTTCAAACATTGGTCGGTCGCTGAGATAGGTAGTTTGAACTTCTGATTGATAAAGTCTGCGTATAATGGCGAGTCATTTACACGATGCAAAAATGCTCTCGATTCACAATAACCTCCATAAATTGTGACGAAAGTTGCCACTATATAAATACCGTAGAGTCGTTCGATGTTTTCAAAGTAACCCAAACGGGGAAGCAGTAAAGAAGTAAGTGTAACAGCAGATATCAATATGGAAGCCTCGCCAACCACCTACGATGCGCAGGAAAAAACCTGGAGTGGTCAGAAACGTAGCTTCACCTACAACTATGACACATCCATCGGGAAAATTATATTAAATACCATGAGGACATGGCCGAAGAATGTTTGTCAAGTGAGTAGTAGAAATTCAAATGAAAATTAAATCCTTTGGATTAATTTTGTAATTTGTAATCTACAGATCAACGATTCTGATGGCGTATCAATTACCAATGGTCAGGCAATTACTTGGGCCATTCGTATTGCCCAGCACCTGAAGAAGCGAGGACTCGATAACACGGATGTGATTGGGATTAGTGCCAAAAATACAACCTATCTCATGCCCTTGGCTGCAGGTTGTCTTTTGAACGCCACACCATTCCATGCCGTGAATCCCATGCTAGATGAGGGTAAGGACTAACTTTAGACTTTACTTTCGCAAATCATTAAATTCCATTTGATTTTACAGACATTGTAAAATACATTTTTGAATTAACCAAACCAAAGGTGATATTTTGTGATGGACTTGATTACAAGAAGATACATTCGGCGACACGAGGCTGGAGTCCTGAAATATTTACAATGATCGATCACATTGAGGGAGTGCCCAAGATAGAGTCCCTCCTGGATCCCACACCAACAGAAATGTTCTATCAGTGAGTAATATTTCAAATAATATTTAATCTCTTTACAATGTATTTGAAATTTGCAGAGCAGAACCTCTGAAAAATGGTGGAGATCAGACAATGGCAATTCTATGCTCCTCTGGCACAACAGGATTTCCAAAAGCCGTCTGCCTATCAAATAATATTTTCGTGCAGGAAACTGCGTAAGATATTGAAAGTGCTTTCTCTAGAATATGTATCTAAGATCGTTGATCGTTAACTTGCAGACAACTGACCAGCGAGATGTCCTTTTATGTGGCGAGCTCCTTGGATTGGATGACAGGCGTCTTTGCATTTCTTTTCAGTACAGTCTATGGCTGTACTCGCATCATAACTAACAGACCCTTTAGTCCCGAATACTTTGTAGAGTTGGTGCAGAAGTATAAGATCATGTATGCCGTGCTGCCTCCCCGACACTTGTCCGCTTTGGCCACTTGTCCAGCAGCAACTGAAGAGGCTTTCGCGTCCCTGAGGATGATTAACTATGGCGGAGGCATGGTCTCCTTGGCAACCCTCCAGCGAATTCAGGAGATTTGCAAGTCTGCAATGCTCAATGGGGGATATGGCATGACCGAAGTGGGCGCCATTTCTGCAAATCTTGGCCTTAAGCATAACAATGCGGCTGGAAGACTCATGGCTGGTCTCAAGGTCCGAATTGTCGATGAGGAAGGCAACAGACTGGGCTACAATCAAGTTGGAGAAATTTATGCACACAATGGACAACCATGGAATGGCTATTATGGCAATCCCTTGGAGTCCAGGCGAATGCAGGACTTCGAGGGTTGGTTCCACACCGGTGACCTGGGCTACTTTGACGATCAGAACTTCCTGTATATTGTGGATCGCAAGAAGGAGATCCTGAAGTACCAGGGTCAGCATTATTGGCCCACTGAAATCGAGACTGTCATTGCGGAGCTGCCCCAGGTGCAGGATGTATGCGTCGTGGGTGTCTATGATGAGCGACAAGGCGATGCTGCTGGCGCTCTGATTGTCAAGCGCAAAGGATGTGAGATCAACGAGAAGACGATCGTTGATCATGTGGCCAAGAGGATGACTGCTTCACACTTGCAACTCCATGCCGGAGTTCGATTTACCGATCAACTGCCGGCCAATTTAAATGGAAAAACCATTCGCAAGGCAGCGCGCGATGTTTTTGTTGCGGCCAAGTAAAGAATTTGTAATTAATGTTTAAGTGTTTGCAATAGACATCATAATACCCTTCTTTCGACTCTATCGTTATTAGAGTTATATATTTTATATAATATTTAAATGAAAAATTGTGAAAACAAAACGATTAAAGCTGCATTTAATATATCTCTGAAGCGACTTACACTGCTTGCACTGCTTACTTCCTCTGTACACACTTTTCAAGCAGTGCACCAACTGTCTTTACACTGCTTGCACTGCTTTTGTCAAACAATTTCAAACGAATCACACAAATTATATTTTTTGTTGTTTAAAGTTTGGAGATGTTCTCAATTCGATTTTCTATTCACTTCTCCCGGCTAACAGTGAACAAGCCATGCAGCAATGGCCCCCGTCGTATGGGCAGCCAGGACAGCAAGGACCGCAAGGACTTCAAAGTAGCTCTTGTGGGAGCTGCCGGCAACGTTGGCCAACCGCTGGCGCTAATGCTTAAATTGAATCCGATGATCACTACCCTGGCCCTGCACGATAAAAAGTCAGTGATCGGCGTGGCCACCGATCTGTCGCATGTCTGCACGCCCGCCAACGTGGTGGGCTACGAGCCAAGTCAGCTGGCCGAGGCCTTGGAGGATGCGTCTATTGTGGTGCTTGCTGCTGGGCAGCCACAGAAACCAGGATACAACCGCGATGAACAGCTCAAGGAAAATGGCAAAATGGCCGCCGAGGTGGCCAAGGAGATATGCTACAGTTGTCCCCATGCGATGGTGGCCATTATTACCAATCCGATTAATGCAATTGTGCCGCTGGTGGCCAAGGTGCTGATGGACGACGATGCCCACGATCCCAGGCGTCTCTTCGGGGTGACAACGCTGGGTGTGGTGCGTGCCAAGACATTCCTTGGCGAGAGCATCGGTGTTGATCCCATCGAGGTCAGCATTCCCGTCGTGGGCGGTCATGGCGGCGATACAATTTTACCCTTGATCTCACAGTCAAATCCCAAATTCGATGGCACCGCGATGGAGCGAATGGAGTTGCAGCAACAACTGCAAAACGCCCCCTCGGATGTGGTCGAGGCCAAGGTGGGCAAAGGCACCATCAGCTTGTCCATGGCGTATGCGGGCGCCCATTTCATCAACTCACTGCTGAGGGCCATGAACAACGAGCCGAATGTCATCGAGAGTGCCTATGTCGAGTCCGATGTCACGGAGGCGCAGTTCTTTACCTCGCCGGTGCTGCTCGGTCCTGAGGGTGTTGTGGATAATCTTGGACTGCCCGATTTGGATGAGACAGAGGAGGAGGCCATGGAGGTGCTGGTCAAGAAAGTAATGCAGGACATTGACAAGGGTCTGAAGTTGAAAGTGTGCTGATTGCAAAGTATAGTACAAATTGCCAAAGCTTTACAAAAGTCTTTGCGTTTATTAGATTCGATAAATGGATTGGATTGGTTTTCCCAAATCTTATTATCATAAATGAATAAGTGTAATATTTAAATAACGTTATTTTACTTGATTGGTCAGATCATTCAAGCGTCAAAGTACTGATTAAACAAATAAAGTGGCAACAATGTCAAATATTGATTCGAACATTATAGTTAAACATATAAAAATGAATTACATGTGAAAAATCTAATTCCCAGAATTTTTTTAATTTTCTCGGTTTTTAATCAATAAAATTTTTTATAAAGTGTAATTTGGCTGCAATCAAAGCTATCGCATGCATTAAAATGTCTTATAATATCCACACTACGCTTTCAGTAATGCACAAACCATCGATATTTTCAAAAAGCTTTCACAAAAGCGCTTTTTACACGTTTGAATGTAATAAGCCGTTACGTATTGATTGCTATTGATTTTTAAATCCCCTCAGAACAGTGCGAGGCCAATGCAGCGATAATTCCAAGATGGCAAAAAAGGTGCCAGGGCTAAAACTCGGTAATTTGCATTTACGACAAGCGTTTAGCTTTTTCTTTACCTCCCCTTAACACATGCAATATGCATTGAAAAACGAATCGTGGTTGAGATTTAAGGGTTTCAGAGAAAGACACGTGAGAAGAAAGTCAGAAAGTGGGTCGAATGGCAATCACATTTGTAATTGAATTTATAAATATGTGAATTCGAACAATCAATTTCAAATTAATGACAATTTTTGTATGCGGTTAATGTGTTTCTTTAGCACTCATTATTGTTATAAAAGGCAAGTTTTAAGAACTTGTTTTCGAAAGATATTTTGAACTGAAATGGAACTCATATTTGACTTCGTATCGAAAATTTTGATTATTATTTTGAACTGAAATGGAACTCATATTTGCCTTCGTCTCGAAAATTTAAAAATTCTGCGAATGTATCAAATTATTTAGATGAAAATTCTTTTGATTCACAATAAATATATGTAGTTTTCCATAATTTTCATTCTTTTTTGTGAATTTTGTATTTTATATTTTTCATTCGAAATTTTTAACGTGGCAAGATTTGTTATTCTGTTAATAATACGACTATGAACAGTCGTCATTGAAGAAATTACAATATTACAAGAATTTTATAAAATGCAAACATGAAATAAAAGCTGGACGGGTTTTTCAAATTTGAATTTGATTAAAATACGTTAATATTAACGACGAAATTCATTTCCAAATAACAACGTCGATCTGCTGAAGTACGAGGCGAACATAATCGAGTAGCAAGTAGATTAGCCAAAAATTTAAATTTTCAGAACCTGGGCGGGATTTTCAAATTTGAATTTGAATAAAATACGTTAATATTAACGACGAAATTCATTCGGACACTCGTAAATCACGTTGAGATAAAGCTTAATGAATTGCAGGATTTTCGCAGCAATTGCCTGAATTCGAAAAGGCTAAATAGGGTTGTATATTTTACTACAGATCCAAAACATTGCTTTGCAATCGAAATCGGGGCAATATTGCACAGATAATTCGTAACCTCTACGAGGCATAACATGGGAAACACCTTTGTTGACGGTTCATTGAGTTCCAAAGAAAGAGTTCATTAGTTTGTGCATTGTGCAGGTCGGAAACAAAACAAAGATGCGTAAACTGAAAGCCATCAATGGAATTGCGAGCAGCGCAGCCAGCTGCGATGCACATGCGCGCCATGCACAGACAGAGACAGAAACAAAGAGATAGAGATGGAGCATAAACTCAAAGACTCAAAGACTGCTGCTGCTGGCTAATTCAACAGTTGAACAATTTACCTGCATGTTAGTTAGGTAGTTTTTGCAATGCATCTGCAATGGAGTGGAAAATCTGATAACAAAAGAGAAGCTGAACAACAGCAGCAACAGCTGTGAATGAAGCGGCATCCGACAACAGCTGCAACTTTCAAGTATGAAGCCGAGCAACAAGCCATAGCTGTGTAGAGCAAAGTGAATCTCGCGAGCAGTATTTTGGCACACCTGCAGCTAAGAGAAGCCACTGAAAGTGCTCTCTTTGCGTTTAAGAGACGTGTGCTCGTGTGCAGCTCATTTGAGCATAGCAGCGAACTAACAGTGGCACACTGTTAACTTAACAGCAGCGCTCACGTACTCTTCGGCTTTGTGCTGCTGTTGCCTGCCCGACCGACCAGAATTCAATTGTATCGGGAACTCTGCGTTGAACGGACGTGTGTGAAAACAATCAAAAACAGTCGCTCTACTTCGAAAACAACGTCATCGGGAATCGTGTTTAACAAAAATAGCAGCAACAAAACAAAGAAACAACAAAATATCTATGTATATGAATGCAAATACATTTACTCGTACAAAGGTACAAATATAGCGATATCGAAAGGAAGATACAACAACAATAACCACAACAAAGCAGTGCAACGACGTCGACGGCGTGCGGTGCCGCACAAATGTCTTAAAAATATAATATGCCAATATCAAAACATAATTACGCGTGCAAAGAGTAAATAATTCCCACGGCTGGACCCAAAGGAATCCCAGCGCAAAAATCGTAACAATAACAAAAACAAACACAAATCCAACCCAAACAATAAACGCAACCTGTAGATCCAAAGGCGACAGCGACTGCGACGCGACAGCGACGTCAACAGCAACAGCGACGCTTCGTTTTTGGACTTGGAATTGTGGCTTTCGTGTGTTGAATTCGATTCGTGTGCTTGTGTTTGTGTTCGCAACGCGGAAGCTGAACAACAAATGCAATTGCCTTAAATCGGTGGTAAACAAGAAGCAGCCAACAACAGCGAATCAGCTTTTACTTTCCAACAAGGAGATCGCTAAAAAACAGCTCTCTTAACAACATGTGGTGGTGCATTGTGGACCTGCCGAACGGCACCCAACAGGCCGTCAAATTGGATACGAAAGCGATTGGACAAGAATGCCTCGAAAAGGTGAGCGAACAAATAAAAGAAAAAAAGAACTGTCTTTGAAATTAGACGTAAACAAGAAGGCGCCAGCCTCATTTGAATTGTAGATGGTGTGTGAAACATTGAACCTCCAACTGTCCAATGTGTTATTTTCTATTCAGTTCTAGTTTCAGTTCAAAATATGCGCGATTTAATGTGGCACAACTAATGCATTTCTCATGCACATTTGCAATGTTGCCATGCGAAGAATTTGCCATTTTACAATATCAGATTTCAGTTTACTCAACATTCTGTTGATAGTAATATTCAAAAACATATTTGCACAAAGTTCAGCTTGAGTTCAGTGCGATCTCAAGGTGAGTTCAAAGACCCCAAAATGGCTGAACTGAAGCGTGAGTCAAGGATGAGTTTTCGAGTTGTTATCGTTGCAATCGCGGCTTAACTCGCAGCTATCGCTCGAATTCTTATCGTTACAATTGTTATCGTTGCAATCGCAGCTTTACCCAAAACTATCGCTCTAATGCTTATCGTAACTATCGCTCGCATTCTTATCGCCGATTGTAAATGGTATTTAAAATTGATTTTGTTATCAGTTTGTTGTTTTCGCTGTTTACTGTTTTGCACGCTAATTCGTTTTAAAGCGCCCTTGAGAGACAAGCCGTCGTCGTCGTCACCATCACAGCCCCCCAAGCAGCAGAAGCAGCAGCAATTTGCAGCACGGAGTTGGCCTTATCAATGCAATGCGACTTGGAGGACAAAGACAATGAGACAGAGTCCAGCACTGGACTGATTGCAGCACAAGGCACAAGGGCCTTTTATGGTCATGCACACAGATAGCACTTACAACTCGATTGCACCTTGTACCCCGTAGTAAAAATATTAGTTAACAGCACCCCACAACACACTGTGGGACAGTTCAATGTCCAAGTGCCAAGTGCCAAGCGGGATCCCACTTGAGACGTGCAAAGCAAACACTTCAGTTGGCTCTGCTTCTGTTGAGATACGACCGATAGAGTCGCCGCCCACTGCGTTGGCTAATTGCCGCCGCCCCTTTGACTTTGGCTCAGATTACGGGGCCAATTCGGCAATTCGAGTTGTTTGTTAGCCTAATTAAGTCTTTTGCCGTATTTGTGTTGGCCCGGCCCCAATAATAGGTTCCATTTTGCTGTTTGTGTTGTTGCCTCTCTCTCGCTCTCTGTCTCGCAATCTAATCAGACAAAGTTATCAAAAGACTCACACATCTAACGAGTATAGTAGAAGTATATGTTATATACTCACACACACACACACACACACACACACTCAGGCCTTTAAGTATATTAATGACATTGTAAATATATATGTATGTATGTATGTAGGTATAACCAAACCCCTATGGCAATGTCTCAAGCCTAACCAATCTACACTCCAGAACCCAACTCTCGTCTTTCGCTCGTCGCGTTGCCAAGTTTCTTATCGCCGCGAAAGTTGAAAAGCAGACGACGACAACGACAACGACAACAGTAAACGCTCTGTACAATACTCGTACTCGAGCTAATGGCAATTTTGTCTATATCTTATCGGAGTTATCTGGGCCTACACTAGGTGCAGAGCAAACTTAGCGACAGTCCACAGATAAACGCAATTGTCCCAAATAGTTATGTTTTTACATCTGAAACGCATATCGAAGTGGTAGTTTTAGTGGTCATACAAATATTTCTAATATTTGAACCCATTATACAATTAGTCATTATTTGATATTTGCGCAAAAAATGTCCCAAGCAGAACTGGTTCTTTTTTTATAAGTACATACATATATATTTCTTTCCATTCTCTTAAGTGATAATCGTACTACACGATGATGCAATGAAATAAATACAATTAAAAATCTTTATAGCTGGAAGATTTTCAGATTTTTGTATTTTTAAATAATTGTTTCATTAAATCTGCAACAATGTTTTTAGCTTGTTCTTATCTCGCTTGAAAGGCCTCATTATATAATATATTTGACATATTTCCCGTTTCGAGAGCGGGGAAAATCATAATCGTGAATCGATTCGCATTAAAGCGAATTATTCATATTCCATTCCATCCGCTTTGATGGGTCTTTGTCTTTGTCACGAACTTATTATTGGCAATCTGCCGCATTAATACAGTTAATATTTAATCATCAAATGCGCTTCGATGTGTCATCAAAGGGATTTGATTTAGTATTTGGCTGCCTGTCCCCTGCGTTCCCACTCCATTTCCATTTGCAGCTCGAGGCTGTAGCTTATCAGCGACGACTCAAGGCAATGACAAAGTTCTTGTAATTTTGATAACAGGGCGCGGATTTATGACGATGCCAACTGTGATGGCGTCATTGTTCCTCCCCCCTACTGGCAATGAAAATCTTTTTAATTGATTACACAATTCCATTCTATTTATAATTAAATCCAAAGTCCACGAAATTTGTCTGCAAAAACACTTCACAGGCAATTAACTTCCGTTCTCAAGTGTTTTCAAGTCACTCAACATCCCCAGAAGGAGAAGGTGTCGAGAGGGCTGGATTTATGTGTGTTTTTCGTCAACGATATTTGCCAATTAAGACGTAGTTAATTATTGTGTCGCATGTGTGCGAAACGTGAACATTTTCACAGAAATTGCATTTTCACAGTGTTTGCAAATCCTTCGGAAAAACAAACATAAACAAATAGCAAATAATTACATGCCTAACAGTATTATCTTATCGAATTATTCTGCCATAAAATGCAAAATAATGACAAGTGCAAAAATGTCTATTTGCTTTAATATTATATTAAATTTTAATTAACTAATAATGCATATATAGTATGTAAATGCGATCTGAGTGGAAGATAACACCTGGCATTCAACGCAACAAAGTGTTTTTAAATGTTTTTCTCGGGTGATTGAATTGCCTCTGAACTCTGCTCTACAAAGTGTGAAAAAAACGAGTTTTAAACAAAACTTAAACAACACTCAATATTATAAATATTCAAGCTGCAGCAGAACTTTTAAGTCTATAATTTCTTTTTATGATGAAACAATTTGCTTTTCTACAATGAATATGTTTTCGAGAATTTTGTTCACTTTAGAACGCATTTTAAGCAATAACAGGCTCTTGAGTCCTTAACTTATCTGTAATTGAGTTGCAATTATTATCGCGTCATCGTGAACAATAGTTACTTTTACGATGCAGCGTGTTTCGAACAAACAGTGATCAATTTTCAATTGCTTGGATTACATTATTTCAAGAAATCAATAGTTGTGAAGAAAATAATGAATGTATCTACAAATATATTTATTTTGTATTTCATTTTGCATTAGTAATAAAATAATAAATCTTCATTGCGTTACTAAGCAGACAATACGGCAGTAGTAATGATATGTTCAATCTCCAGCAGTGATTTAAAAGTGATATTCACAAATTGCTAATCAGCAACGACACGTTTGTGAATAATTACATTAGAATCTGAGGCTTAGGCTCAGGTTCCGACATTGAACTGATCGCGAGATTATTGCGACTACAGCTGATGCAACTGCAACTGAGACTGCAAATGAACTGTGCTCTGGTCTAGATAAGCTGCAGTTCCCTAGCGCTTTGGCATTGCATAATTTTGTTATCGGTTGCTTGGGTATTGAACCCGATTGCCAGGGCTGACAGGGAGCATTTGGCTGATTTAACATTTGAATTGCATGTAAAACGCTTCGTGACATCAACTTGCAAAGCGCTTTATAGTATTACTTTTTTCTTTGCATTTCACAATTTACGGGTCGCAGTTTGCAGTCTGCAGTTTGCAGTTTGCATGTCAAAGGCAAATTACAAGAATGTTCGTTACGGGGATTCAATCCAAATGCATTCAGGAGTAAGCCGGAGGCCTCAGTTCCGATTCGTGTCGTAATCGCAAACGTTTGCCAAGTGTGGGAGGGAATGTGACCAGTGGCATGCAACAGTTTTAGCCGAATCGTTGAGTACGCAGAGCGCTTTAATGAGTTTCTGTTAACTACTTCACAGTGGTGGCCACCGTCGAGTCAGCATGATTCATCCGCGGCCAATTAAAGTTTACGGTTTCGAGTGCAAACTGTTATCGAACCGAACTGCATCGAGCAGAGCTGCAGAGCTGCAGAGTGAGGTGCAAAGTCCAGGCGAGGCAGCATGACGTTGCACATGGCGTATGTGTGTTGTCGCCGGAGCAAAGTGTGATTAATCAATGGCTTGTGTGTTTTAAGCTGACGCTGCACAAGTTTCAATCAAGCCAAATTGAGTGACATCCCCAACGAGTGTAATTATATTTGCGTCCACTGTTGTCAAGATTTTCTTTTGAGGCACGATGAAGTGCTGCGATTTCGCAGCGTGGCAACAATTGAAGCCAAGTCTGTGTTGCAGTGTTGCACTGCTGCACTGCTGCACTGATGAGCCATCTCAAGTGGCAAGCCAGGTCAAGTGCAGCAGCAGCAGCAGCAGCAGCAACGGGCCAATTTGCAACGAGCCAGGCTGCAACAAAAGGCGGGCGGCGCCTGCCTGCGAGGCGAGGCGTGGCGCCGCTGCTCATGCATAGTCTGTAGTTAGTGATTGCAATTTGGCTGCCAGAAATGAATCAACTTATATCTGTGTGTCTCAGCGCAATTATAAATAAACAAATGGCTAAAAAACAAGCAGAAGCAGAAGCAGAAGCAGAAGCAGTTCGTTTAACCAACAGCATTGGGTATTTTTGGCCTTTTGTTTTTATCAACGCGGCCCGCTTCGTTCGTTCGCTCGCTTCGCTCGCTTCTCTGATAAGCAGTCTGAAATTTCTTAATGCCCGATTCCGACAACTGTCAACAACAGATACAGATACAGATACAGATACAAACACAAACATAAAAATACAGCACCCCTGCGAGTTCGGAACAGAGACTGACAGCGAAAGATATCAAACCGCGCAATCAAAGCGTAAATGATAAATAATCGTAAATAATTTTTGTTGTTTTATAATTCGTAAGACGCAATATAGAATACACAGTATTTCCACTTTTTTCGATATCAGTTTTGCTCACTCAGCTCGGCAGCTGTCACAATTGTTAATTATTTCAATAAATAACATTTTAATTAATTTTTGATTTTGCCCACCTGCTCGCCGCTCTCGTCCGCTGTCCACGCCTAACCTTGACGGCAAACATTTTCGATCAATTTCTGCAAACTTTTCAAATACTCATTACAGGAGCATCAAACTTTGTTAAGCAACTCAATTTGTGTGTTCAATATTCACACAAACACACACATTCTGATACACTTGCGACAAGCTCTTATCGCTTTATCACACAGCATGAGCAAGCAGCGCCAAATACATATAAAGATACTTATACTACACTTATTTACCTATGATTGTACGTCTCGAAAAGCTTTTCAGTCAGCAGTATTTAAGCTTTGGAATACCGATAGCTGGGCTATCGATAACTTGCAATAAGCAAAGAAATTTATATTGTACTGTATTTAATATTGTTTTAGTTATTAAAAATATATGTATTTGAATTTAAATGATATTTCATTCCTTTTCAAAATTGTGTCAAGGTAAAGATATGTTTATCTATAATTGTATTGTATTTATTACCCTTTCATAAATTAATATATTTAAGTACGAAATTACCTTCCGGGGAGATTGAGATTTTTGTGTCTTCAACAGAGTTGTATTGCAACTTGAATCATATTGTTTTAAAAGTAGTGTCGATATGCGATATTTTTTCTGTAAATATGTAGCACTATAATATTATATATGTGGTTTATTTACTTACTTATTTTATGGCATACCGAATTTGCCAATATGGCACAAAGACGCCAGAGTATTCGCGCTTTGTCATCTCCATAAAAGTTGTTCTTGGTTGATTTTTGTGCTGCTTTTGCTGCTTTGGCTGGCTTTTTATCACATTTCGTTTTGTTCGCCTCTCGCAGGGCTTATATTTTTGTTGTGTTGTATTATTACTTTTTTTTATATTTTTTTTTCTTGTAGGTGTTATTGTTATTGGGCCAAGCCCCAGACACGAAATATTTAAAACGCAAAAAGCAGCAAACGAGATTTACCTACATATATATTTTTGCTTGTCTTTCCCCCTTCCTCCGTTGCTTCGTTTTTCTTCATTTCATTTCTTTGCTTCGTTTGTCAAGTTTCGTTTGACAAACTGTGTCCACATGTGTCGTATCTGTATCTTTGCTGGCTGTAGCTGTATCTTTTAGTTATACTGGCTATATAGAGCTGTCTGCGCCGCTGTTGACAATTCGCCTTGAAGTCAACAGTTATTAACAATTACTCGTAACAATCGTACTCGTCTATAATGCATATTATATATGAATATACATATGTATGTACGATGTATTCTATTTGCTCGCACGCAAATGTAATTGTTGCTGCAACCTGCGAGATGCTTTATTTGAGTTGTCGAAACTGCGCAGATGGTTTACACAAGCGACTGGGAATCGGAATCGGAATGGGAATGGCGCAATCCCATTTCCCGACTCCATGGTCACATTTTACAATCCAATTCGAAGGTCTTTTGTGCGTTTGGTTCTGTTCTGTTCTGTTCTGTTCTGTTATTAATTATTTAATGCTGCCGCTCAAGTTGTTTGTGTTGTTTGTTTCGGATGTGCACTCTATAAAACAAAACCAAATAAAATCAAGCAAAACGAAACAAAACAAAAAATTACGGCAAACCCCCAACAAGTTTTGCCATAAATTTTAAACACGCGCTGATGACTGCCCCTTGTGTATACACACACACACACACACACACACACGCACACTTGCACATGTGTGTGTGCAATAGTATTATTGTATTTATATTTATGCATATATTTTGTATGTCGTGAAATTCGCTACCATTTTTTGCTCTAAACTGCTGCGCAATAGTAAACAAGTGAGAAAGCTACAGTCGAGAGTGCTCGACCGTATGATACCCGCAACCCATTTCGAGAGAAAAAAAAATTTTAATGGTATTTTAATAAGAAATATACCAAAAATATACTGAATTTTGTGTTTTGTTTGTATATATTTGAAAATAGCGAATAAAAATCCACAACACCGTTATGGTCACACTGTCAACTAAACAAACAAAGCGCGGGCAGCTGCAAGTGAATTTTACATATAAACTTGATTCTTCAATAACTTCCTTGTTTTTCACTCGATCTCAACCAAATTCACAGGAATTATTGAGAATATAATTGTTATTATGCATACCAAAATTCAATGCTCTAGGTCTATTATTACGGTTTTTACAGTTTCTGGGGGCGGAAAGGGGCGTGGCAAAAATCTAAAACAAACTTGATCTGCGTAAGACCTACACGAATACTGTCACCAAATTTGATATCTCTAGGTCATTCACACACTTAATACGTCCATATGCACTGGGCACAAAAATTTTGATAAATAATTTAACGAATAACTTTTGTTCTACTTATCCGATTTGTACCAAAATTACAGGGTATATTAAGAGTGTCAAGCGCAGATGGGCTACCAAATTACACATCATTACACCAAGAACTTTTGGAGTTATACGCGATTTACTAAAAAAAAAACTTGACTTTTTCTAGATTAATGCTTATTGTGGGCGAAGGGGGCGTGGCATCCAACTTTTGAAATAAACTTGATCTGCGTAGGGTATGAAGGAAACTTTTTGCCAAATTTGGTGTCTCTATGTCTTATAGTCTCTGAGATCCAGGTGTTCATACGGACAGACAGACGGACAGACGGACAGACGGACAGACGGACAGACGGACATGGCTATATCATCTCGGCTGTTGACGCTGATCAAGAATATATATACTTTATGGGGTCGGAGATGCCTCCTTCTGCCTGTTACATACATTTTCTGTTGGCACTAAGTCATAATACCCTTCTACCCTATGGGTAGCGGGTATAAAAACCATAACAATATTTATATTTCACGAGCTGCCTTTGTTGCTTTTGTTTAACAATTCGCACTTGAGGCTTCAGAGCAGGCATACAAATACAATTTGTTATGCTTAAATTAATTTGTTGGCCATTTGGCGGCGCTGCTGTTGTTGAAACATTTACTGAATTGTGTTTTGGCATTTAATTAGCATGCCCATCACAACCCCTCGATCTCTGACTTCCACTTCCCTCTCTCTTTTTTCCACTCTCTCTCTCGCTGTCCCGCTGTCTCGCTGTCTCTTGGGGACTGTCAGCCCAGATATACGCATCCAAATCCAGTTAGTCTGTTAGCCAGCAGTCGATGCATTTGCATTGATTGCCGCAATCAGAGCACAACAAACGTCAACTGCCACAACATGGACTACTGTGTGTGCTACATGTGCCACAGCATTTTTCCATTTCCCTCGGCATAATCGAATTCACAAACATACAAACATACAAACATACACACATTTGTAGCGTGGACTGACCTAGAATAATTCTCCACAGAATTGTGCAGTTTTCCCATTTACATACAGCCATAGTTATTTATGCATTTCCGTTGCAAGTAATTTAAATATTGGCAAAAATATACGAATATACATAGTTATTTCTATAATTAAATAGCCTCTGGCGCAGCGCCTCTTTCTGTTGCCAATGCTGAAGCTTCCATTGATTCCTTATCCTTGACTGCTGCCTTCGTTTTCACTCCTGACGATCTATATCTTCCTCTAAAGCTTTTCGCATTTAACTGACTGATACAAAGATCGCTGTTTTACGCTCACTTTTTAGAGCCACTTATTTGTATGGAATTTCCGGTGCAAATTGTCAGCCTAAAGGGGAATCCCTTCATAAATCAACTGTTTGGCACTGCCAAAATTCCCCAAAATTCCCCAGCAATATTGTACTTTATAGATATGCACTCCGGACAAGATTGTGAAATATAATTTTCCTATCACTCTATATTTATAATTAGGAATATTAAATTCGTGTTTCGCTATATTTTCCATTTCTCAGCTGTCAGCAGCTTGTTCTCCTGCAACGCATTGGAATTCTAGGCTTCATTCATCATCTCAGCTTGCAGCTTCTTTCCTTATTTCCATACGCTTTATCCTGCTGAATGAGCTTGTGCTATTGAAATCAATTTTCCAAACAATTAAATCTGCACCCGCGGCGAGCAGCCATGAAAGCCAAAGCAGCATTCATCTTCCTCCTAATTGACGTTGGCCAATTTCAGAATTATTGCAACAACTGCCGCATTGCTGTTGCAACTACAAAAGGGGGCGCAAAGGGGGCGTGACAGCGTATGCCACAAACATCAACTGCACTTGCACCCAAACCTCCACTGTCGACTCTTGCCCAGAGCTGTCGCTTTCATTGCAGCAATGTCGTCTATCAACTGTGTTGTTGTCGTTGTTGTATTTGAGGCTTTGTCGGTCATGTGGAGCGCCCCCAAAACTCGCATTTGTTAGCCCGAAAATGCAAAACAACCAGCTGGGAATATGGCAAAGACAGCCCGGACAGGAGCACAGGGGAAATGCAGGGCGACATGCGTCTGGGTTGCCGAGCTGTTGCTGGAACTTGTAGTTCGAGCTAATAAATCGCTTAAATTTGTATTTATCGAGACCTGAATATGCCGCAAGTTGGCTTAAATGAATTTTGTGGGTACTAAAAGCTCTGCTACTAAAGATGCTTTCCAATTTTATTTTGTAATATTGTCCGACTAATGGTAATTATATTGATGTTGCTACTACTTTTCGGCTAATGGTAATTGTACTTGAAATATTGCTACTAAAAGTGCTTTTAAAAATTATTTTCAATATTTTGCGGCTAATGGTAATTGTATTCATTCTCATTCCTAGAAATATTGCTAGTAAAATTGCTTTTAAAAATTAATTTCAATATTTTATGCCTTAAGGTAATTGTGTTTATTTTGCTTTCTCGACAATGAATTAGGTTTAAAACATATGTCAGTAATTTCACAAACAGTTTTCAGTGCTCGGCACTCAATTTTAAATTCTTTAAAATATGCCTACATGTCTGGATTAACAATTGTTGTTTTTCTAGCCTTGCCTTTAAAATATTCTGTAAACATGTTATTAGAATTTACTGCACATGGTTAACAAAAATGTACATGCATTTTACGAAACACTTGGTAAACAAATTTTCGTTTTACTATTACCTCAGAATGTCAACAATATAATTTAAAATACAAAACAATAAAATTCATTGCAGTATTCCGACAGCTGTATTTGAAATGTTCAAGTCGAAAAACTCTAAATACTTTCAGGAAGCACTGTTGAAATGTCTGCTGAGCAAATACTAAAAGCAAATTAGATTTGAATTCTCTGCTAGCTCAACTTCAAATGCCAAAGTCTAAAGTGGAAAAGAAACTAATTAATTCGAAGCCATTTGTTAAGCAAACACCATAAAAAATGCTATCGCTCTGGCAACTCTAGGAATATGTCGCTTTTTGCCAACTTGAATCCCGCCTGAGAGCGAAGGTGACTGCGTGTGTGTGTTTGAGTGTGTGTGTGTTGCGTGTTGTGTGCTGAGTGTGTTTGCGTTTGTGTTGGTATTTGTGCGTGCACCTTCAGCGTGGCCGCGTTTAGTGCTTTATGCCCCAATAACCCCCATTGCCACACCCATGGCTTCGCCTTTGGTTTGGTTTAGTTTAGTGCGTGTCCTTGTCGAGCCGTGGCCCAAGAACACAATTTATGTTTACACCCCGATGACGCGAATATACTATATACGCGATACGCGAATATATATATGTATCTGGGAAATCGCTCGAAGCCAACGCCGCGTCGCGTCCAATCAAAAGGAAATTAAGTGTATTCGCGTGCCGCGAACGCAAAAGACAGAAGACAGCAGAAGCAAATCAAGTGGCGCCTCGCAAGGGCAGCAGGGAGGCAGGGAGGAGGGGACGTGGAGGGCAGTTCTCAGTTTCGCTTTTGTAATTCAACTGACTGCACATTACGTGCGCGAATCTAAATCCCGCTTAGTCAGTTGGGTTCTTGAGGCGCCGCTATCGCCTTGTATCGATGTGAATGCGAATGTGAATGATTAAAGCCACACAACTGAGGCGTTCCTGCCGGCTAATTAGCCATGGGGGCGTGGGAGGCGTAGGAGAATCTCGAAACAGAGGCGCTAATCCAGCGACAATGACGACAATGGCTCGCCTCCAATGCCAGCTGCTGCTGCTGCTGCCTTGTCGCTCTGGTCACTGTCAGGCTTTTAAGCCGACACTTAATGCAATTACCGCTCACTGTGCAGCTATGGGCCACAGTCTGGGGCCGAGCTCACACTGGGCCAAGAGCACGCTAAACTGCAGTAATTTGTTATCACAAACACAAGGCGTTCGCCTAATAGTTTGTGCGGCACCAATGTGCAGCAGACCAACAACTGGCAAACAGACTGGCAGCTGCCACTTGGCCGTAATACTTTTATGATGATGCCCGGCACCAACAGGAGCAGCAGCAGCAGCCATAGGAGAATCAATGATGCCTAGCTGGCAAATGATAATACCATTTTGGGTGTGCAAGTAGAAGAAGCCTCGTGTGCTCTCGTCCTCCTTGGCCATTGTTGGTTGTTGGCTTTGGCTTTGGCCGACTAGCGTACTTGTAGCCATCTACAATATCCTTGAACTGCTTTGCAGCCAAAGAGGAAACGGCAAAACCATAGAAACCTGACAGGGCATAACACCAACAACAAAGCCGCACCGGAAGCATGGCTAGCGTCCCCTCCTCTCTGCCCCCTCCACTGCCAAGCACGCTAGCAAACATCGCTTAGAACAATAATAAACAATATAAAGGCGCCTGTGCTTTAAAAATAAAAGCGCTTTTTTTTTTTGTTTGCTACAGGACCATAGAATTTGTGGCTGAGTTTAGTTTGTGGTCGCTTGCGGTCGGTTTGGGGGGCGGGGTGGCGAAAACAATAAATTGCGTGAAAATGAAGCCAAAAACCACAAAGCAACAACCACAGCAACAACCATGGGAATGCATTGAATGCTTTCGCCATGCCATGTTCTTTATTCTCGTTGTCGAATTGGAATTCCAGCCACCTGCCTGCCACGTCCCTCCCTCCGTCTCTTTTCAGCCGCCGCGACAGCATAACCCTTACCTTCCGCATGCTCTCCCGCTCGCACACCTTCTTAGCGCTCTGAGTGCCATTTTGATGTGTCTCTAATGGCAGCGCTTTTGTTCCACACACACACACACACACATACATACGTATACTTATTGTGTATTGGCAAATGGCGGTGGCTTTTATTGTTTTTCATGTGGTTTTGCAGTTTTGTTCCTTAAAATACTGTATGCATACGCTTTACTATTATAGTCTATGCAATGTGCTTTTATCCTTACTCACTGCAAACGTATAAAAAACGTCGAAAACAAGGCAAACGGCAGTTGTGATGGCCCGGCGATAAGAACCCAATTTTAGCACAAATCCATTGGGGCAACGACGAGCATTGTATAACCGAACCGACGATTGCTTATTTCACAATTCACAAGATCAGACAGTGCTAAAGAATATGCTATAGTCTATAAGTTATCGATATGTCGTGCTCAAGTACAAAAGCCGAAGAATGCTTGCGTCAATTAGCGGCAAGTAAACTCACACATACAATCACACTCACACTCAAGTCCGGCATTATCCCGAGCTGAAAGAAAAGAATACGAAAAAATAATCATGGTCTGAAAGCCCGGCGGCAGTCTCGAAACATTTGCATTGTTCTTTTCAACAACAACAACAACAATTGCAGCTAATGCCCATTTAATTGGTGCTCTTTAAGGGATTTTCAGGGCTTTTCTTCTGTCGGCATATTCAATTAATTAAAAGCGCAAATTTTAATTAAATGCCTTTGAACGCGTTCAACTGACGAATTACAGCAAAAAAATACAATTTTCACTTTATTGCGGTCTCTCTTATGGGGAACTTTGCACCGGTGCTGAAGTATGCAAATTATGGTCGGGCTCGTAATGACATTTGTAGCTATCGGTGGGAGAAGAGAATATCTGATAGTTTATGTGCATAATAATTAGAAACTTGCAGAAGCTTGCGAACTTTGGAATTGCTTGCAAATCGCATTAACGAGGGGAAAAGTCTCGGAAGCCATGTTTCCAAGTGGATTATAAATAGTTATCACACTCATCTACCTGTTCCTAAACTCACGGCGACTGCAACACGTATTGTAACAAGTATTTTTACTTACCCTATAACATTATTATTACAGCTAGAATATTGAAATTTCGTAATTATTTAAATGAAGTCTAAGTATAGCCGAGCAGAGTGCATGGGGCTGATGGATGAATGGCATTTAATAGTTCTAGCACTTGCTGCTGATTCGCACATTTCTACATTTTTAACGAAGTGAAAATTGCCATATGCCAAGGGAGGCACTCGAGTCCATATGGCACCCGCTTGGGGGCAGGGAGCCGTTTAAATTGTGTTGACTTTGCCGCTTCAAGCATCATTAACTGCAATGACCGGAGTCATTTGAATGGCTTGCAGCATGCAAGCCAAGAACGGGGGCGAATGCCGGCCATTGTGGGCGTGACAAGCGCGATTTCCGATATACATTGTACACATGTATGCAATGCGAGCCGACGATCCAATGGGAACAAGGTCGAGCCGCAATTACAGCTCTATATATAATGAGAGCCATGCACGGAAGGTGCAAATGCCGCCTGGGCACGAGCAAGTTTTAGGATTTGGATTTAACGATGTATTATTACTGCTTGGGCGCTGTTTGCATATCAAATTCAAAATGATCAGGTGCAAACATGAATTGCTTTTCCATGGGCAGGAGCTAAAAAAACGGAGCAGAAAATCAATAGAAAGCAGACGGCACGGCACAGCACGGCAGGCGGCAAGAGGCACCTGGCAACAGGCAACAGGCCAAATTCAGCAGATACAGATACAGATACAAATTCACCTTGCAGATACAGCCACAAACACACAAAGTACGCTCGAGTGTGTGTGTGTGTATATATTTGATAACTTAATTGAAACACATTGGAGTGTAGTCGTCGTCCTGGTGCAGAGCCAAAAAATTGTCTTGTGGGCTGCGGCGTTGGCATGTGAATTTATGGCTAAACAAGCGAGTTGGCCATGGTCAAGAGGCTGCGGATGTTGCCGCAACACCGAACAGCAGCGCCAGGATAAATCATCAGCAAAGAACAGCAGCAGCAGCAGCAACAGCAGCCGCAGCTGCGTTGCAATCTAATAGATACTGCTATAAAATATGCTATAGATACTTTTAGTGCCCTGTTGTGGGCGATTCAATGCCAACACACACAAAAAAACAAACTTTCGTTTATAGGCTTCTATTTACGAACCCTCCTTTCCTTTCCTTTCCTTCCACTGCCCGCTCTTGTCGTTTATATATATTTTTTTGCAATTTTGGCATAAGTGCTTCGTGCTACTTTGCCAAATTAGGAGGAAAATGGGGTAGCACGACAGCCCCCCCACAAACGATTTGCATTTGCCGCCAGCGTTTTTATCTGCAATTTCGAGTGTCACAACAGTTTTGGAAGCGCGCCATCAGCCAAATCGCCTAAGCCGTGGCGCCTCAACTTCTGCCACGCCCACACACACAGCAACACAGGCATTAAATTCAAACACACACATCTCCAAAAACATTGAGAATACCTTTTGCTGTCGTTGAAAATAAAGGGATATCTCTAGCTACTCCTTCTATAGTTGTTCTATGCATTTGCATTTAAGACTCGTTCACGTTTTAAACATTTTTAAATACATTTCATGTTCGTATAAAAAAAGGAAATTTAATTTGCAATGCAAATAGGGTAATCAAATTAATTGCATGGAAAATATAAATTTGAAAATCTGTCAGTTTTTTTAATTCTTTCTAATCTGTTTATATACTTTTTCTGGGTTTTGATTTAATCTGATATTTGGAAATTGTAGCAAATTTCTTTTGGAAACCCTTTCGCTTGCAGTGCTTTTCTGTAAGAGTTTCTCTTTAATTGTAAGTTTGGTAAACAATCAGCAATCGGAAATGGATTGCAAACTAAAAAAAGCAGACTTCTTGAAGATGTGTATTTTAAAAATTGTTGAATTATATTGTTTAACTTTATTTAGTATTTTCCTTAGCAAATTCCTTTTGTGATTCCCCCATTTTAGAAACTCTTTCGCTTGCAGTGCTTTTCTATACAAATTTCCCTTTTAAGCGGTAGCTCGTCGTCGCCTCCTTGGGCCTGCGTTGTTGACATGTTTCTCAGTATGGCTTTGCATGGCTTGCCAAAAGTGCAGCATAATAATACTTACCAGGATTGTGCATCTTTCACTATGACAAACATGCACAAAAATCCCATCGTTGGCAGCGCCAGCGCGGCCATCTAGAAAACTTGGGCAGCAAAACGAATAAGTATAATAAGTGTGTACATAGTATATATCTCAGCTGTGCTGTGCTGTTTATGGCCATCTTTGCGTTTCGCTTTCATTTGGCTTAGAGATGGGCGTGCGCCTCAAGACCGTGACCTCTGATTTAGAAGTAACTCTGGCTCTCGTACTCTCGTATTCATCCATCCATCCATCCATCCACACAAATCATCACAAAGCATTTGTGTGCATGCATTTTGGTACTTGGGATCTCTGCACTTGACAGTCCTTTCCATTTGTGTCTAACACAAACACTGAGCCATCCAAATATATGTATCTGAGCATGTGTGCGACACATTTGCAAAGTTTTGCGCATTTCATTTAGGCTAAGGCAAATGTAATTTATTATGGACCAAACAAAATGTGATGTGATTTTTCGGAGCAACCGAAAAGATACTTGATTCCTAATTAACATATTTATTACGATTTATCATTGAAAGAACGCGTAGCAACTTAAGCTAAAAACAATCTAGAACTTGAACGAATCGAAAATGTTTTGTTTTGTACTTGACGAAATTGAGATGCAAATGCATTGAAATTGGAATTGAAGCTGGCATTGGGAATAAACAACTTTTATAACCTAGTTTTGTCATACAACAAAAGTATTTAATGCCTTGTCACTAGTATATTGAGTCTTAAATTATTTAAATGTTGTTTTCGAATAGCGCTTGAGTTTTGCCCCCACCCCCTTCCCCTCGTGCTCCACTGACTTTGCCAGTGACAGCAAAAATTCCATTTCAGCTGACAAAGTTCACAGAATGTAACCCAAAGTTGGCCAATCTCGCGTCACGTTCTGGCAATTGAGAATGCGACATGCTAATTAGTTACTGGCCCTTACAACTGTCCCCCTTGCTCTCTTGTGCACCCTTCATGGCTTCTTATGTGGCATAATAATTTAATGCGTTTTCATGCTTATTCCCAGCCTTGTTGTTCTTCTTGTTGTAGCTGCCTTTTTTAAGCACGCCAAAATGTCGCTGTTAAGTTGTTTGCATTGCACTCACACACACACTCACATTCTGGCAAACGTTGTCCTTGTCTTGCATGGCACTGTTGGATTTTCCGCAATTTTCGCCACTGAAAATGACGCATACTAAAATTATGGGGCCTGCAATGGGCAAAGAATTTTGCGTGTTTCGACTTCTTTTTTTTTTTCTGGTCGCCTTGTTTGTGTGCCAACATAATTCTGCTTTGCTCTGCTCGCAGTCGCAGTCGCAGTCGCAGTCGACGTCGCAGCAGCATTTGCTGCTGTGCAAAAAGTCACGTATCGCATCCGCGGCGAGTTTTACATTTTCATTATGCCTGTTTAAAAATGTGCAGCAGCAGCAGCAGCAGCTGAGAGAGGGAGAGAGGTGAAGCTGTTCACCTTTGGGCGCCTTGCTGTGAATTGGGGACAAGCGCAGCCACAACAAAAACAACAACAACGACAGCTTGAACAGCTGTAGCAGCAGCTTCAATGTAACGGCATCTCTTGGACTCATAATTGACCGAAAATGGCGATGACGACACTTTGTAGCTGCTGCTCCCAAACTCATCACTGTGCTGCCGACGTCGACGTCGCCGTTGACGCAGCTTTCACTGAAACTCAATTAAGTTAACAAATATGCGGACTCGATACGGCGACAGGACATCGACAACTGACAGGCGCACCTGTGAACTGACCCCCCTCGCCCCTCTCCCTCTTTCTCACTCTCCACTCATTCGAAATCCATCAATGTCGCTGCAATTATGCCATAAATCTCAGCCTGCGGAGGCGAAGGATTTCCTTCATTCGTTTGCTGCATTTCGTATATGTATTTGTTTCTAGTTTGCATGCATTTTATTTGGCATTTGTTTTAGTCGCTTTACAGTCTCATTTTGCAATAAAATTTATGTGCAATGTACAAAGTCCAACGGTCAGTCGGTCGTAAACACACTCATACACACACGCACGCATGCGAACACACCAACACACGCACACATGCAAATGCAAGAAGAGAACAAAACAGTAGCAACAACAACAAGAACAAAACTTGAGCTATTTTGAACAGTGACCGAAACACAGCAGCAGAAACCCCAAGCAGAATGTGAAGGGGAAGTAGAAAGGCGAATGAATACAAGGCAACAATCAAACATACTACATGCCGACAAGGGCGGGGGAGGGGGCGTGGCAAGTGTTAACTGTGTGTGTGATTAGAGAGGAACAAGGTGGGGGGTTGGGGGGAGTGGCAGTGTTACTGAGAACTAATCTCAAATAAGCGAATTGAAAGTGAAATTGCATTTTACTCAACGCTGTTGCGGTTGGGGAAGATCTCACAAGCACACACATGTATGTACACATGCATGGATGTGTTTACTTGTGCAATTCGATTGGAATAATTTATCGATTACGTTCGATGTCTATTCCAATTGCTATCGCTTCGATAGCTCGAACTTATCGAGTTGTTGTTTTGCTGAGTAATTTAAAATCGATGCCTAGTTCTACAGTAAATTGTGCTTAGTCGCTGCAAATGTATTTGGGTCAAAGACATGAATACAAAAGCATTTACAAGAGGCATTCACACATACGCATTCATAAGTTGTGTATGTGTGAGTGCAGTTCAGTATACCTGCTACCCTAGAGTAGAAGGGTATTATAACTTAGTGCCAACATTCTTATATATGATCGGATGCAAAACATAGAAGTTATTAAAGAAACAAATATCATATAGGGAAGAAATCAGATGCTGCAGTTGGTTTGGTTGACAATGTGACCATGAATGTTACTAGTATATTTGACACCATATACCACCATATATTCTTTTTGGTATATTTTGTAACTAGTCTCGCAGTTGAGTACTGTGGACTGCAGATTTCTTACTTGTTTTCAAATGTACATACCTTACTTTCCCTAGCAAGCCGAGCAGATCATTTAACGCAGCTAATAAATGGGTATAATTTATCAGTGCACTTGTCCAGCACGTGGTCGTTCCCCCTGTTGCCAGTCAATCGCAATTAACTGCAATTTATGGCCAGAACTCGTGTGCATCGCCGCTGAGGGCTCCAACATCCAACAGAAACACGAACCCGTTCCGTTTCCCCATACTCAATCAACTTGAATGCATTGAACCTGTTCTGCCTCGCCTCCCCTTCCTGTCTCTTATTGCCAAGCAACTGCTTCCCATTTATCTATTAGCCCCCCCAATCCCCTGTAGTCGCGTCATCATCGTCATCTTTGCTGATCACTCGAGTAGCGCGTGCTCAGTTAGCAACAACAACTACAAAGACAGCGACGAAGACAGAGACAACAACAACAACACAATTCTAGCCATCTATGGGGGTCTTTCGTCTCAACAGTGTTTCTCGCTCTCTTTGTTTGTATTTTACTGGGAGAGTTGAACATTGTTAAAGCGTCAACGTGTCAAGCACGATTAGACGACGCCGACGGCGACGTGAGCAGCGGCAGATGCGACTCAAGATAAGCATCACTCACACACACACAAACAGACGCACATGCACATTAATGCCTGCCACCTACACAGTGTATTACATACATGTATGTTTGTGTATGTGTTACTTACTGCATTTAAATTCTTGACGCACGTGCGTTATTGCAATCGAATTGTATTTTGAACGCGAATGCAAATAAAAAAGGTATTTTGTTGTTTCACAGATAAGCAAATTTGTTGTTGAACTTCGTTTTCAATTGCAAGCGCGGTTTTTGCACTCACACATACAACGCACAGCAAACAGCAGGGAAACACAAAAAATAAAGAGAGAGAGAGAGAGAAACAAAGGCAGAGACCAACAGCAAAGTCGAGTACAAAGTCCAAAGCCGGCACCGAGCACTGATCAAGCTGACGTCACTGGCAAGTAGAGCAGAGACAACGACGTCGACGTCGGCAGCGACGCTTCGCCGTCTTAGTTATGGCACTTGTCCGTTTCACAGTTGCGGATTTGTTTGTCTCGCACACACAAAAGTTTCAATTATGGCGATTTATTAGAAACAAACACAAACATAACAAGCAGCAACAAAAAACAGCATCGCGAAGCGATCAGCAAAAGCAACAACAACCACTACAACGTGAACACTCACTGTGCGAGTGCGAGTCCAAAGTCCAATCGGCATTTCAGAGGCCCGCGAGAGTCCAAAGTCCAAAGTCCAAGTCGAATGCATTGGTCGGTCGGGTTTTCTGTTCATCGGCGAGCATGTTGTGCTAGTCATAGACCCCCTCGCTCCCTCGCTACCTTACATCTCTTATTTACACTCTCTGCAGCAGCAAAGAGCAAGAAAACATGGTCTCTTATTGTCCCCCGCAGACCCCGGCCTCTAACAAAACTCTGACTCTTTCTTTTCGCTTTGCTCCGTTTTGTTTACCTTTTCTGCTGAACGAACAGTTGTAAGCGACGACGTCGTCGTCACTCTCTTCAAATTCTGCTCGCTCTCTTGAGATTGGCGCTCTTGAAACTCTTAGAAACATGCGGTCGCGTCTGTTGATTGCATGCCAAAAAACAAAGTTAATAAAAGCTACTCAGCAGCCGCTGTTGCTGGTGTTTTGCTGTTGCTGCTGTTGTTTTTATGGACCAAATAAAATTACGGAGCAGCAGCGACAAGCATTTTACGACATTTATTTATACAAATAAAATACATGCATTATGAAATGTGCAATAAATGCCAAATTGTCACTCTGGGACATTATTTGTGTCACCTTCGGGGCACAGTTCAATTTTCGAATCACTGCAGCTGATGCTGCTGATGACGTCACACGCCCCCACAACAACAGCACAGAACGGCAGGTAGGTGGGCGTGGCGTGTCATACACCTTAATGGCAAAGAAATTGTATACAAATTATGCATCTTTTGTTATCCTTGGACGCCTTTGAAATGCCCCCCAGTCACAGTCACAGTTCCAGTCACACACACACACACACGTACACGCACACTTTCTTCGCCGGCTTTTGTTGAACATTAAAAAAAAAAACAAAAAAAAAAGTTCACGTTTCGCATTTTGCTTTTGCTGCGATTCGCGTTTTATTTAATTTTAGCGAAACGAACTGAAAATAAGAAGGAAAAAACACATAAATACAGAAATACACAAATTGTGGACTTTGCACCTTCGCTGAATGAATTTATTTAGCAACAGTTACAGTTTGACATTGTTGTTGCTAGTTGCCACGTTTCGCGCTCAAAACTACAACAGCAACAACAGCGAAATATGCGCACATGTTATGCGAAACAAAAAATAAATAATAGCTAATAATAAAAGCAAATTACGAGAGGTTAAATTCAGTGTTGCCAGCTGATGAGCGCTAGATTCTGAACATAAAAAGCAATAATAAGATAATTAAGAAAATATGCCGAAAAACAACTGAAAAAAATAAGATAAAAATTGAAAAAACAAGCTAAACCCAAATAGATTTATCCTGAAATAAGCTTATCCGGCAACACTGGTTAACATAATGCACACTTTACTGTACATATATGCATATTGAAATGTATTGTATTTAGTATTCCATGTGGATGGTGTAGAAAGCTTTGGCAAGCTTTATATGTTAAATTCCGATTAGATTCCAATCAGAGCGAACTGATCGATACAGCTATCGAGTTTCCGCAATGAAAGGCAATTTTCCTTTGTGGCTGTGGCAAAACATTCTCAATTAACAAGAGTTGCAGTCATTAAGCTAACGATTCGTTACGTTACGAGTGCTCTCAAGAATGCGACTCGAACAAAACCAAACTAATTAAGCTGCCAAATGCCGCTGACAGTTTGTTGCGGTGGCAAATGACTGGATAAAACACAGGGTGGCATGGTGTGGTGTGGGGGAGGAGGGAGCAACTAGAGGCAGGTTTCGCATGCAAAACGCAATTAATTATACATAATCCACTTGGCAGATCGATTTACAACGTTTTGAGCTACGCCACTTGTGGCTGAAGTCTCCGTCCGTCCGTCATCATCATCATGAACATAGCAACAGAGTTGTCGTCGTCGTCGTGGGGGCGGAAGTTGTGTCTGGCACAGGGTGTTCACACCACAGCAACAACCCGCATCACATTCAGGGTCGTCGTCATTGTAACAACTTGTGTTGTTCTTAAAATTCGTTTGGCAATAACACAATAGCTATTTATGCTTCAAAAATGTATTTTATATCTAGCAACAATGTTATTTCTACATGTGAGGAAGTTAGATCAAAAGTGTGACTACACGACATGATTAAATAGTTCCGAGTAATTCATCCAGGAATAAGGTCGCATTGTTATGCTAATTTTGACTAACAACAATGTTGTTCACCGATTTTGGCCTCTCGAGACCTTCAAAAGCTCTCTAGTCAGCGTTTAACTATCCTACTGGATTTGAGCATTAATTAAGCAAGCAAGCAATCATTTTGCATAATTAAATGTGCATACATAAATCTATAGTTCATAATGAAGTACAGGAATTTAATACATGCAATGCCATTCGCCAGGGCTAATTCAAGCCTCGCCCACACACACACAGCCGCCCCCTCAAATACATGCTCATCTGATATGCTGTGGCTGCCTAATTGGAAAGTGCAAATGTGCGAGGCGCTGACGCGTGACTCCTTGGGAACAACTTGTTGCCTTGGCTACCTTGCTTGTCGCAGAGAAGTTGCCTCATTATGCAAAGTGCTCCAGGAGGCAGTCGGCAACATCCTAGCCAAGTGGCAAGGGCGGCACAGGGTGGCATCGCGTGTGTTGACGCAACTGAGAGAACATTTTTGTTTTTTTTTTTGTGTTGCTCGGTATTTTGGAATTTTGTGTGCGCTTTGCAAATTTCATTTCATTTCCACTCCGCTTCGTTTCACTTCGTTTTCTGCTGTCGCTGACCCAAGTCAAGCAATGCAACTGGTACTCAACCAAGAGGAGGGAATGTCAGTAGGAGGATTGCCAGTTATAACAAACCGACAGCATCGTCCTCGTCTCCGACCCGACCCCGTCGTCATCGGGCTATGTTGATTTGCAGTTGGTTATGTTGTCGTTGTCGTTCTTGATTTGCTTTTATTCCAATTGTGCTGTTCCTTAAATTCTTGTTCCCACTGGGGTATTTGGACTTGGCAAACCAAAGCTGTTTGCTTCGAGCAATAACATCGGCTTGTCAACGACTTTTGAGCACAACAGAAAGCTGAATGATATGCTGCATAACGATATGTTGGCTTGATCAACTGCTGTGCGGAGACAAAAGCTGCGAGCTGTGATGGATAACAGCCACAGGGTGTTTGGTAGTTTGGCATTGCCGTTGCACGCATTCCTTGGGCGCCTCGTCGTTGTTGTTGACATCGCTGACGTGCAGCAAACAGTTGAATTTGTTCCATTCGCAATGATGACACGCTCGTTGCATAAGCAAATATTCGAGGCCTGCTCCTCCCCCACACTCCGATTAACACCCCACACCCCACTCACCCTGTGTGCTGTGTGTGTGCTTGTGTGTGTGACTGACAGACGCAGTTGTCGTTGCCCAGCTGTCATAGCAACGATGTTGGATTTTGAGAAAACCCACAGACAGAACAACTGACAGGACATTGTCAGTTTCGCCCCAGTCGCAGTCCCAACTCGCAGAGCGCTGTCGCAGTTTGTGCCAATGACACTGGCTGACAGGCTTAGCGTTGATAAGCTGCCAATGCGATTGCGAATTAGCGTTGGTTTAAATACTACAGTTCCAGTTAAATTCTCATTTATATTTAAACGCACGCCTTTAAAACTGATAGCAAATATTAATATTAATAGAACAACTTGCTTTGCAGCTTTGCATGTATAAGTACTTCACACTAAACACCCTGTTGCTGAGCTTTTAGCAAAATGCAGATCGCTTGCAACCCTGGCTATGCATAAAGTGCTGCACTGCAGCCCTGCATAACGACAGCGATTGTATTTTAAAAAATTTAATTATTAAATTATAGTTGATCATTTCGCAGTGATTGTCTATAAACAAATTGTCTTGGAGTTTCAAGATATCACATAAAGTATATATTTAATTTGGCATTTAAACGGCGGTCACACTGATCGATAACCGTTTTTGAACTTTCGAATGCAAATTGCGAGAAAGGCGCCAAATTTAAAATAATGGAATATTTGATTTATTTATTGACTACAAGCTAAGGCAAAAATTAGGACGCAAGTCACAAACATATAACCACAGTTTTATTTAACGAAACACGGTAGTTTACTATTATTTCTTTAATATTTATGTATGTAAATTTATATTATTGCAACTCCCAACTAAACGTAAATATTCTGTTTGCTGTTGCAGGTGTGCAAAGCGCTGGGCATCATCTGTGAAATGGAATACTTCGGCCTGGAGCCGTGGCAACACAACCAGAAGGAGACGCGATTCCGCCAGTGGTACAACCTGCGGAATCGCCTGCACAGCGACAGCAGCAGCAGCGGATTCCCCCTGATGCTGGCCCTGAGGGTGAAGTTCTGGGTGCCGGTGCACAACATACTGCAGCAGAGCGTCCGCAACTTGTTCTACATGCAGGCGCGCAGCGATTTGCTGGAGGGACGACTCTGTGCCAGCGACTGGAGCAACGCGGCCAAGCTGGCGGCGCTGCTCTGCCAGGCGGATGGACTGCGCTTCAACGAGCAGTCGCTGCGTGCCGAATGCCCCATGCGGATGCGGCAGCAGCAGCAGGCGTTGCAGCAGCAGCAGCAACACAAGCTGGAGCAGCAGCGCAAGGAGAAGGAGCATGTGCTGAGCTTCAAGAAGCGGCGGCTATCGAAACAGAAGTCCGTGGAGCACATTGAATGCGTCACGCTCTCGCCCCCAACGACGGCCAGCAACAACAGCAGCAGCAACAACAACAGCAACAGCATCAACAACAACAACAATAACAACAGCATCAACATCAGCTTGCAGGCATCGCCATCGACTTCGGTTTCCGCATCCGCCTCCAGCTCGAGCAGTCCCAGCAACAGCAGCAGCAGTCACTCAGGTCTCGACGAACGCCTCTCCAGCAATGCGCTGCGCATCTACATGGACTATGTGATCCAACCGAACGCCGCCGCCAACGCCGAGTCGGACAGCGAGCCACCAGCGGACTTTCTGCGACAGATTGCCGTGGAGCACAGCAAGCTGGCCAAGCTGTCGATCAGTCCCAAGTCGGCTAAGTATTGGCTGCTGCGCGAGATCCAGGAGCTGAGCGGCTACGGCGAGGAACTGTTCAGCGGCGTCACCACCAACGAGAGCGCCGCTCGCTGCGACATCGCTGTGGGCGCCCACGGCATCACCGTCATTCGCGGGGAGGAAAAAGAAAGGTAAAGCAGATCAATAATTTATAATCACTGTGTGAACTTGAATTAATTCGACTCGTCTCTGATTGCAGCATCCCCTTCAGTGCCATTGCCGCTGCGAAGTCGCTGCGACGCATCTTCAAGCTGGAGTACGTGGACGATCACAACGACCGCAAGGAGCTGGAAATCAAGCTGGCCAAGCATCCCATTGCCGCCAGCCTGTATCGCTCGATCACGGAGCGCCACGCGTTCTACGTGTGCGACAAGGTGCGCTGCGTGGTGACGAATCAGTTTACGCGCGATCTCAAGGGCACCATTGCGTCCATGTTCAACGAGGACACGGAGCTGGGCAAGCGCTATGTGTTCGACATACAGCACACGTGCCGCGAGGTGCACGATCAGGCCAGACGCAAGCTGCACGAACGCGGCTACGACGTGGCCGCCATGGGAGCGATGGGGGACGATGGCAGCGGCAGCTGCGAGCCGCTGGATGGCCTCGATGCCGCCGAGCACGGTGCTGATGCATTGCTGAGTGCAACAGGCGGTGCCTGTTCCATGGCCGGCAAGATAGATTTGGCCATACGCGACAAGGAGGCGCGTGAGGCGGCGATTGAGCGCTGCGTGGACACGCGCATTTCGGAGGCCATGCAGTGCAAGATCTGCATGGATCGTGCGATCAACACAGTGTTCAATCCATGCTGTCACGTCATCGCCTGTGCACAGTGTGCGGCAAGGTGAGTTCGATCATTAAATCTTCTCAATTTGACATCTTTATTAACTTTTTGTGATATTTGCAGATGCAGCAATTGTCCGAACTGTCGCGTCAAGATCAGCAGCGTAGTCAAAATCTATCTGCCACCCGAACTGCGCACCAGCCAAACCGTTGCAAGCAGCAGCCACAGCAACAGCAACAGCAGTTGCAACATCGTTGGCCATCAGGCGGACTCGCAGCTGCAACAACAGTTCGATCAGCTGGAGCAGATCGATAGCATAGCCTCCACATCATCAGCAGCAGCAGCGGCAGCAGCAACAGCAACAGCAACAGCAGCAGCTGTTGGTGTTGTCGGAACAGCAGCAGCGGTCGCTGTGGCAGCAACGCCACCAGGCGTGGCACCAAAGTCTGCCTAGAATTGGCTGTGCTCGCTGCTGTTCCGGCTGATGGAATGGGTGTGCGTGCCGATTGTTTGATGTGCCGTGTGATCTCGTGTTGCTGTTGAATCTATGACCATATTAACATTTCTAGGGAACAAACCAAAAACAACAAAAATATATATTATGAAAATATGCAAATAACAACACAAAAAAAAAACAAATCAAATCAAAACAAGAAGAATAACAACAAAAGCTACAAAGCTACACATAGCTTAGCGTATACTCATGTATCTTTACTCAAGTATTTTATGAATATACAAACAAAACATGCAAATCTATCTATATATATATATATATATGTATATATGTATATGTACTATACTACGACTATAAAGTGCTATTTAACCCCTAACTAAGACTTCACGATCTAGCCTGTTTAGTGTTTTAGCAATACCACCTAAACAAACATACTAATAACTACTATTATAAGCATAAATATATCTATCTATACATATATATATATAAACGAGTATACAAATATTTGTGAATAGTGCGGCTACTTACGTCTGTTACTTACTAATTTCTAACTAGAATTTTACGCCTAGAACTATATACTTTTACGAGATGTATTTATTATAATGCTAATGTCTAACAAAAACTCTTAGTATTTATTACGACTAAACACTACTTGGCCTATACGCAGCCCCTAAAACATCAAAGAAAAAGAAACGAAAAAACAATTCTCATAAATGCATATAAAAGCGATATATATATATATATATATACAGATACATATATATTCTCGTACATAGTTTATTTAGGACAAGCGTACAATAATCGCAAGTATAAGGAGCAAGTAGTACTAAGTACCTGCAAACTGCTAAATGCGTTTCTCTGCAGCAGATATTAAACGTAGTCAATAATAAATGTTAACATGTTATACCAATCAATGAATTTATTCTATTCTTTTTTATTTATTTCCTTTGGTTTTTTTCTTCAAGTCTTATATACCCCATATCCCATCTCTACGCCCCTCGTTCAGTGTCAAAAATCTTTTTCGGTTTCATTTCAATCTATTGCAAATTGTTAACGGATTTATTTATTTGAAATCCACACTCGAATTTGAAATACTTTTGGATGTCTATGTCCATCAAAAATAATAATAATAATGTTAAGTGTTGTTTTAGATTTGGTCTCAAAGACCAACATATTATAAATGTTGAATATTATAGTAACGAATATATGTTAATCGACTAGAAGTACATTTACAAACTTCTTGCAGCTGTGTTCTCCACATTTATAGCTATACATACTAGAATTTTTAACTTTTCTAGATTATCTATTAGTCCCAGGACTTTAAACCTAAAACCTTTTCTAAGCAAACTAAATTTTGTCTAGGCTATACGAATTCTTTCTTTAAAGAAATGCGATTTTCTTAAACTCTCCTCTTTCTATTTGTTTAATATGATGTCTATTAGTCTCTCACAGACTTTAAACAAACTTTATTTTTTCTTAAAACTTTCGCTTTCTTTTCTAAAATATCCTAATTTTCTTTCACTTTATTCGTTATCGTGTTTTTTTTATACTATCTACTGGTTTCTTTGAATATCATAAAGAAAAATTGTTAATAAAATGTATATTAAATAGAAATTCATAAATCCCAAATCCACTCATGAGATCATCTCGAATTCATTAATATCAATCTGTCATAGTAATTTTGATACGATGGTTTTCAGCGGCGGGAGCATTAAACTAAATAGAACGAAGAAGTTCCAAGTTTATGTCAGCAATATTTGACAAAAAGCTTGAAGGCGCTCAGCTTGGACGAAATCGCATTACCAATTTTGCGCTATATGACTGAATTATTGAAATTAAAGATATTGCAAAATATGGAAAAAATTTATATCCATGATTCATCAATAGTTTATCATTTCAACGATTGGGGAGTGTGCTGATCGGCTTTCTGAACGTTTAAAAATATTTGCACGGATTTTTGTAGCTTCTTGTATTTCTGGTAACTATTTAAATGCTATCTTTCTGCCAATTTCCAGAGCGTTAAAATTAGATGTGTTATAAACTGCGATGATGCAATTACACATTTGACTTTCAGTAGTCTTGACGGCTAAACAATTTGCATTCAATATTCTATAATATTATGTAATGTAATATGCATTTTTATTTAAACTTTTCCTTAATCTTGATAAGCAATCAAATAATGGAAAATGGAAATTGGGAATTCAATGATAGACTATTTTGAATTCGAATTTATTTGCGCCAACGTTAATCCTGCTTATCGATTTCCACCTATCGGCCAACCATCTCAAATAATTATACAATCTATATTTAGTGTGTACACACTGGATATTACCGGCAGATTTAAACTTTTGAGAAATAGGTGCATATGCTCTTGTAATAATTATCCACGATTTATCAAGTATTAGCGTAATGGAAGGAACTAAGACAACTTCTTTCTCCTGAACTATTTTCTTTCACAAAGAGGATTTAAGAATAGATAATAATGATACAAATTGTATTATTATTGTAGCATTCAACTTGCTGCAAATTGCTTGTATCGTGTGTACCAAGATTTAAAGGTAATCCAGAAATATTAACGTAAATTTATTTAATTAACAAATTTGAATTTTAATTGCAAATAATAGCACAAAAGTGAATTATTGTTGAGAACCAATAGTAAATGTAATAAAGGTTGATATGATGTTAATATATCGATATGTTTTCGGTAGCGATAGTTGAATCATACAATCGATTATGTTAAAAGCCATTCCACCATCGATAATTAAACAGCGCTTGCAGTGTGACCATTAGAATAACATTTATATTTTTTCTTGTTCAATGACTGTAATTTACCGCACGCGCTTTTATTTACATGTATTTAGCTTAAATTCGTTTTCCTTTACAAGCTTTAAACGAGATATAATGGAACTAAGCACTCAACTATGGAAGTTTCAGATTTTGGTATATTTTTGGATGTAAAATAGTACATTGAGAAAATCGAATTGCGGTCACGCCGTGCATTAGTTCGGCGTGTAAATCTAAAATGTAAATATTCGCCGTCTGCGCCGAAACAGTGGAATAATATAAAATTAAATATCCAGTTCGTTCGTCAAAAGAAATTCTAAAAATATTGCTTACAACGCACTGGCGGCGAGCACAAAAATAATCGAGAATATTGTGTGCAAACTAATTTCAAGTGTGCAGGCAGCAACAGCAGCAACAAGCGACGTGAAACGTGAATGCAAGCAAAGTAAGGCAAATGCAAACAATTGAATAAGCAGAACTCTGCTTGGCTTGTCTGCCTCTGCGCTGCTGGGAGCCAGTAAATAAATGCAGGCGCCGCTAACGTCCTTCGCGTTGACTAAGCACCACAATTAAGTTGGTGAAATTCGCAGTTTGTGACGATTATTGCAACCAGCTGGCGACGGCCCCAGAAGTGACTGACGACGTGGGGCTGACGGGGGCTTTGCATTTGCTTTGATCGTGATCGAGTGATCGTGTGAACGCGCGACTGCATGTGTGCGTGCGTGTGCGTGTGTGTGTGCGTGCAGAGACCACCGCAATGACCATGAAGCGACGCGTTGCTCTCAATTCTGTGGATGTTTACAATAAATTCCTAAAAATGTTTCAATTGTGTATTTGCAATGCGAAATAAGGCGCAAGCAACAACAGCAGCATGACAACAATAGTAATACTGAAATACAACAACAATAACTAAAATACAACTGCAGCCTCAACATACATGCATACAACAGCAATATCAAATCGTTCTAATTTGAAAAGCTCAACAACACAACTGCAAAAGCAACTACAACAACAGCAACTAAAATAATAACAACAACAACGAACGAAACAGCTGAAAATACGAAAATACTTAAGAAGCACGCAGTCTCGCATTAATTCGATATTCCATTTGTGCTCTTAAGCTTTTAAAGCTACAATTAAACGAAATAAGAAGGAAAGCAGAAATCATCGAAGCAAGCAAATCAAAAGAAAGCCCTAAAAGCCAAGTGCCTCTCTTCCTCTCCTCGCCTCGCCTCTCTTTCGTGCTCGCTCGCTCTCACGCCTAATGTGTTTATGTGAATTTAAGCCGCTCTTTGACGTCACTCGTTGCCGTAACCGTCGTCGTTGTCGTTGTTGTTGGCGGCGCCGTGTTCGCCTCTCCCCCTCGGCTTACGCTTAAGTCTTTCGCTCTCTCCTACTTCGGCTCCAGTTTTAATCGCTTCGCGCGCATCTTCTTAAATGCGTTTCGTGTCGAGCTTTTTTTGTGTTGTTGCTCTCGTTTCACAGTCCCGAAGACGCGTGACTTTGATTTTTTAAACCTCCACACAAACACACGCACACACACATATGCACATCACATGTACGTGTGTGTGTGTAGCAGCAGCATTTCATTTGGTTCTGGATCGCGATCTGGATCGGGATTATTCAACTGCACAGAGAGGTCAGTATACGAGAATCAATCGACAAAACGTCTTTCGAACCTTAATCAATCAATCGGTTTAAAGCGGTTCCCCAGTAAAAATTGTAAATTCAATTAATTTAAGTTCACTTAACATGACATTCAGTTCTGTTCAGTTTTCTTTCCTTTCAATCGGTATGTATCAATCAAGATAAAAACTGCCATTTTTTAATAGCCTCACAATTATTTTTAATGATGCAATTATTATGCAAAACATGAACGTGCTGAATTCTTGGATAATTGGTAATCTATTTTTACTCACTGATAGTAAATGCAAGATAAACCAATTTAAATTGCATCAACTGTTGAAATGCTTAACAAGATTCAATCGATACAGATTAGAAATGCAATTTGCTAATGCAAATAGCCGAGAAACTTTGTGGTCTGCTCGGCATTTTAAAACAAATCTCACATTGAAAGCTAAAATCACAACTTAAGCCAGAGAATTGAATTAAATTCGTAGAAATTTCATTCAGTTGCCAGTTTCATTAAACACTGAGAGAGCGCTTGAATAAAAGATTTAATTTGAGTACGCAGAAGAATTCACAAAGTTTACCAAGTGTGTTTAATCAGAACAAAATGGCATTCAAATTGTGTGAATTTCCTACATACTATAACTCAGCTTGACCGCATTCTATTATCACAATACAGCTACCACTTAACCAATAATTAGGCTAATTTTTAGTTTCAATCACAATTTGGCACTGAAATTTCGACATCACTGAATGCTGACTAAGTGCAGAGAGCTCTCACATCAGCTCACTAATCAAAATCGACAGTGCTTTCACATACTATATGTATGTAGATTATGGCAAGCTTCCATTCAGCATTATTGAAGCGTGCCAGACACTCAATTATGGACAGCACTGTACAGCACAGACTATTTAATTTGATTACGATATTTATTTTCATCATCAATGAATGAGATATGGGGATATTGATTTGATTTGGGGAACACTTTCAGTTTAATCAATTTATTTGCAGTGATTGTATTAATAAAATTTGAAATTCGTATTTGTGTCTGCTGATTAAATAAACTCGCTTTTTTACTTTCATCTGTTAGTTATTAAATTCATTTTAATTCGTATTTAAATTGAAAGATTAAGCACACAAGCTTTAAATTGCTTAAGCTAATCATAGATACTCTGCGACTCTCCGTTTGCTGAGCCCCTCATTATCATTTGCAGTTATTATTATGGTCATTATGCGAACGATGGGCATGGGGATTAAATTGAAATCAAGTCACCAGTTCATTAATTTATTATTAAAGTGATGGAATGAATGTGAGGTCCGTTAAAACGGGGATTTAATGCGGTTGGTGTGGTGCCGACAAGGAAACAGCAGAGACACGAAGGAAACAAAACAAAATTATGATTTACACAATAATTAAATGTCAATTCATCTGCGCCTTCGAGTCCCTTGCCTTTCAGCGTTCTCCTTTCTTTCCGTTTGTGGTCGCTTCGGTTGAACTTTAAAAGCGACAACGGTTATTAATTCACCCGGCCAGAAAGCATTGACAGCAATGGGCACTGGACTCTGCGACTTGCCTGGGAGCCTGGCGCTCTATAGCCCTTCAATTTGGCTCTCCAACTGTTGTCCAACTGTTCAGATGATGGCTGGGCAGTGGGGCAATCGAAGAGGGGGGCGCGGGGGATGAGTTCCAGTTGCGACAGTCGTTAATGGGAAAAATGTGACTCGCTTTTTTTTTTTAATACTCTTCGAGGAGGAGTCAACGGAATGTATCACACAGCAAGGAATTCTGCTTATATCTAGCTGCAATTTATTATTGGTGAGGGTATTTCATAGTCGACTTGTGTGTGTACGTTTGGTAGCTTTATTTTTGGCTTCGCAAAACATTTTATTCATTTATTTCTCTTCCCTCGTATAAAGTAGACCGAAGCTGAGGGGCGTCTGGCGGGGAATACGTTGAATTTTTTTGGCGACGGGGATGCGTGCTTATGGCCAACATCGAACGTCCTGCCATAAAATTGCATGCACGACTTTTTGTTTTTGCTGCACGTCGCCCCCTTCGTCTCCGTCTCCTCGTCTCCTCGTCGCTTGTCCTGGTTCTTTTTTTGTTGGTCGCTTTTGCTGTTATTTTTGCAAGGTTTTTTTTTTTTTTGTTATTTTTTTAATTCTTTGGCCAAGTTTATTGCGTGGAATGCTATTTAATAAATTCCATTTTATGCCCCCGGATGGCAGTTTTTGTTGTCCCTGTTGCCGCCATCGTTGTTGTTATCATTGCACATTGTAGTTGTTGTAGTTGTTGTTGTTGTTGCTGTTATGGCCAGGATTTATCTGCAGTTTCAGTTATTTGTGTTAGCCAATGCAAATTCTGAAATTCAATTCAGTTATTCAAACGACGAACGCAATAACAAATTGCAAAATGAAACAACAACGAATGATGTTGGAATCTACTCGACTCGAAGTTACTCTGGCAGTATTGCTAAATATTATTTACAGAGAAAAGTGTGCAATTAAATAATATTTTATGAAAATATTAAAATGCTAAATCACATAAATTTTATTTTCAGTTAATTCGTAAATTTTAATCAGGCTCATTTAATATTCCATCAAGTTATCAAATGAAAGTGGGGGAAGTGAAAAATACAAATATAAATTAAATTGTACAAGCATGCAAATTTATTTGCATTTTCACTTTCCAATTTATGGGCAATAAAATTAATAGGAAATAAATAAATGCAACGCTTTTCATTGCTTTACTTCAATGCACAATTCAATCGAAATAAGTTTTATGTTTTCGATGTTAAAGCAGATTTAAAAGAATAAAATATATTTCGGTTTAATTGTGAAATAATGTAAATCAATTTGAACTCATACAAACATACATATATTTTCTTCTAAGACCAATTTTGCTAAATGAATAATCTTGTCTAGACAATTCATAACATAAAAGAAAAAATGATGAAATTGATACAGAAAGCGTTGCAGAAATTGTTTTCGAAAATAATGAGCATCAAGATCCAATTTCTTAGACCAGAAATTAAATTCGAAACGAGATTTATTAAATTTCTGTTGGCAACATGAACTTTTATTTCTGGCACTGCGTTTAGTTTTCCATTTAAGTAAAGTCACAAAGAACTGCCACAAAAACGAACAATGAAGACAGCAAAATGTTACTCACTTTACGGCCATAGAGAAAGGACTGCGAAGTGAAGGGCGCAGTGGCAAAAGGAGGAGCAAGGAACAAATTCCCAAAAGCGCTAAAAGTTTTCAACAACCAAACTTTTTTTTATTTTTTTCCCTTTTTTTGGCTTTTGTTTTTTCGTTAGTCGTCCTACAACTTTTAGATACTTTGTTGTTGTTGTTGTGCTGAAGGAACTTCCGTGCTGCTGCTGCTGCCAAAAACTAGTTCCAAGAATAACAAAAACAATGTCAAGAACAACAAAAATAATAACTGCAAAAACGAAGCAGAGAAGCGCGTATCTTAAAGTTGGCAAGCGACGCGTCGCTCGCTTTAAACAGCCAACAAACTCGCAGTGTTTTCTATTTCACTTGTTTTCACTTCATTCCTTTCATGGTGTGTGAGTGTGTGTGTGTGTGTGTGTGCCACGCCCCAGCCAGAGGCATGCACGTTGTGTGCAACAAGGACACGAGAGCCATAAAAATGTTTCAGTGCAGCAAAAGTTTTAAAAACAACTGCAGGAGCAGCGATGGCAGCAACAGCAGGACACGTTGCGGCAACAACAAGTTGAAGTGCAGTGCATAAGCTCCCTTCTGCGACGCATGCCACATCAACAACAGTAAACAACAGCAACAACAAACAACAACTCTTAAAAGGTTGCACAAGCAAAAAGTAGGCAAAAACAAAAAGAAAACATTCTGAATTATTGAAGCCAGCATGCTCGACTAGGCAATACGCTGTACAAATCATTATTGAGGTATGGAAAGAAGTTACTACTTAAATTATAAATGCCAATCAGATACAGATACATATATTTCCATGAAGTATTATAGCATGCTTCAAGTATGCATGCTCCTCTAGTTAATATGCAATTAATATGCTGATTACGATTGAGATAAGATTAGAGTTATACTCTCTAGGCCAAACACTTTGCTACAGTGTTCTACATAAAGTTCTAGAGGAGCAGCTACCTCTTTATTGCTTGGCTGTAGGGTATATAACGTTTCTTTAACATAACCCAACCCTTCGTCCTGGCAACTGCCGCCCCCACCTAAAACTTGGCGTTGCGCAGAGAATTCTAAAAAGTCGATAAAAGGAAAATAAAAAAATATAATTGAAACATGGTCAGCTTGCAGCACATTGATGATGGGCGACGAGTCGTCGAGTGTGCGGGGAGGCGGCAAAAGGGGGTGGCTATAAAGGTAGTTGCTGGCCGGCTGGCAGGATCGAGATGGAGACGGAGCTGGAGCGGAGAGGATGCCAGTGCTGGGGGCTGGTTGCTTTATTCAGGTTATTTTCATTGCTTTTGTTTGCATAAACTTTATGGCGTTGGGGTAAAAAGTTGTACGTTTACAAATTGCACAATTGTTGGAAATTTAATTTCTACAGCAAAAATAAATAAATAAATAATGCAACGTAATTAGCTCTGTTGCAATATTGTTGATTTTACTTTTATTTTATTTGTGTTTTTGTTATTGCGTTGCATGATTGTGCGTTACTGTTGGTGCATGCAATATAATTTTCCCATTTTCAATTACAATACATTAATTCATTTACCTGCTGCAAGTAAATAGTAATAAGCAAACATAAAAGACAGAGCTTTACCAGGCATTTTGTTGTTGTCAATTTAAAAGCGAGACTTTCAATAAAATGTACATTTTATTAATTAAAACAAATGTATGTCCATGAAACTGCCATGTTTTTCATAACTTGTTTACATACATATTATTTTCAGAATAATTGTAAATTACAGTTTTTGCACTTGTTTTCTGAATTTAACACTTTAAAATATACTATCATGCAAAAATTTGCAATGATTTGGCATCTTTTTGTGAACGAATAGAAAATTAATATATATTATGAATCCTATAAATATTTTGAAATATAATTAATCGATATTTTTAAGCAGACAAATCGAAACACTGCTTGCGACATTGCACTGCTTACATCAGCATATAGATAAATACAAGCAGTGCCGTTTTGACAATTGGCATAATCACAATATGAAATTATTGTTGAATTTAAACGATTATCAAGTGAAAGGTGACATCACTGAACATATGTTCGTCTAGTTCATAAATAAATTCCTAAAACGTAAATCCAAATTTGATTCTGTATGTTATAAACTCTTTTTAGTTGCTATTGGCAGCCTTGATCTTTAGATTAGCGGAAGCAACCTGAAATAGAAACTTTTCTCAAAAATATAGTACGTAGAAATTGCGATTCTACGTATCAGACAATGTAATATAGTCGATGCTCCTTACTTTGCGATTTTCCTCAGTCGACGACGCAACGAGCTTAAAAATAAAATTTGTTGCTCATTAATCGAACGATTGCCGGCAACGATAACCTATTTCATCAGAGTGTTGATAACCCACATATATTGCGATGATCTGCGATCGTGATCTTTGCCATAGACGCGGGAAGCTTTATGTTTTTTTTTTATTATTATTATTTTGCATTTTAAATGGGATTCGACCATTTGTCGGACGTTGCTTCATCACTCTGAGGCCTGGCGCGATGCTCGATGTTATTCTCGTTATTTCTGTTTTCCTTTTTGCGCATTTTACATTCGTTCTTAAGCATGACGTATGCGATAACGACAGACATTTGTTAAAAGTGTGCAAAGGAAAGCCCAAATGAAGCTATCAATATCAGACTCAGACTCAGACTTGGAATCGGGGCTGTCAAAGTGATTGTTCGGTCACGCAGATCTCGTTAGTGTCGAATTCACAGAGACTTTGCACTTGTCGAAGAATCCAGATAATTCCAGCTAAATATAAAAACCGTGAATTCTCGTATATGTGGTCTGTAAATTCCGTTTTGTCGATTACATTTGATCTGGCCGAGAACCAGATTTAAATGGCGCTAATTTGCGCGATCTCATATCAAACCATCTCAATATGCTAAACAATTGTGTGTTGTTCTCATTTAGCAGCAGTCGCACAATCTGCGAGTGTAGCCAATAAATCTGACACGGATTCGCTTGAAATTTATGAAATTAAAAGCGAAAGTCACTAATTTCGTGGGGCGTGTCGCAGTCCCCCATTATCATGACTCAGCGAAGGTATTGAAAGCAACGAGAACTCTAAATCTGATTAATTAAATAATAATTTGGTTATCAACAAAATATTGTGGACAATTAAATACAAATTGTGTCCGAATCGTAGGAATTACTTTAAGCAGTATTAGATTTATGTCAGTGTTTTTTAAAAGAGGTACAAAGCGGTAGAAAAAGGATGATGGAAGTGTTGAAAAGATTTACATTTGGAAAAAACGATCCGTGCCCTTGAATTTAATTCGTCTTGCCTTTGTCGATGTTGCGTCTCCCATAAAGATGTGCGACTTCTTGCGGAATTTGTAAATGACATTATAATAAGCGGCGATAATTTGAGGAACTTCGCGCTCCTCTTCCTGCACCAGTTGCTCCTCGCAGCGCATAAATATATCGTGATAAGCACCGCCACTGCAAAAGACCTGCAAGATGCGATCTCGTTTGGCCCACTTGATGATCAGTTCTTGCGTGTACGGTTCATAGATGCGGAAGATCTTGTAGAAGTGCTCGTAATCCTTGGCCATGCGTCGCACCTGCATCTCATCAATGTTGGGAATGCGCAAATTGGGCTGCCGTACCAGATAATACGGATCATGGAGATGCGAGAAGTTGCTGAAGCGCACGCTGGGCCAGTCCAGGTGGAGGATGGTGTTGTACAGACTCTTCGGATGCCCCAGAATGCCGTGCGAGATGTCAATCATACGCAGCTGTGGACCCGGCACTATATACTCCAGTTCCAGCTCGTGAATGCGCTGATCGGTGCCTCGATATTTTCGCTCCCCAATCCACAAAATGGGCAGATCCTCATCGGCCACATTACTGAGTTCCTGTACCATGGGCGAGCACTGTGCCCGATAGTTGACCATCTTGTTGTTTCGGCCATAGAGGAGACTACGTTCCGATGTCGTAAACTTCAGATACTTTGGATTGTTCACGAGAAAGTGCTCGGAACGAAAGAGTCGATTCATTTCCATTTCGATCACGAAATACGCCCGTCGATGCATGGTGATCCAAACGATCTGAATGGCGACGGCCAGAAACTGTTCGTGAAAGTATTTGTCCTTGATCTTCGAGGAGATGTTGACGATCGGCTTGGTGTGATAAAACTTGGCCATGTCGCCCTCCCCAAAGATGATAACGCTGTAGTTTCTGGCCACCAGCATGCGATACTGGCTCAAATAGATGGAAAAGATGCGCTTCATTTCATTGGTCTGTTCGCTCTGCACTTGGGCCATATTCCCCGCCAGCTCATCGCGACGGATCAGCACGAACTCGACCAAGCGCAGAAAGTATTCGAAATAAATGATCAAAGCGTGGAGCAGACGGTGCACCGTTGGCTTGTGCATGAATTCCAGAAATTTCGGCTGGCAAAACTCCTTGGGCATCATGAACAAAACAAGATCACGCACATCGTTGATCACCACAGTGTCCGCATCGTAGGTGAGATGGCTGCGCATGAAAACCTGACGAAAGATCACCTCCTCCTCCTGGTTGATCATGCGCAGAAATTTGTATCCGTTGGTGTCAATGTATCTGTCGTTGGCATCCTCCAAATCGTTATGCGGCTGAAAGTGGAGTCCATCAGCGTTTTTGTCCCATGACCATTTGCCACTCGTGTACTTGGGTGCAAAGCTATCGGCGTGAATGCGAATCATCTTGACTGTTCTTTATAGTGTTGGCGCAAGTGAGTAAAATGTGAAAAGAGTTATTTGATAGCACTTCAAGTAATGTTTGTGAACAGCCTTCTGTTTGTAATTTGATCACGTCATCGATTTGTGACTTGTGCCTCGCTCAGACTCAATTAGTAGGGTATTATAATTTAGTGGCAAAAGCACAATGAGGCATCTCCGATCGCATAAGGTATATTCTTGATCAGCGTCAACAGCCGAGGCGCTAAAGCCATGTCTGCCTCTCTGAATAAATACCTACATAGATCTGAGAAACATTAACTTGAAATCGACAAAATCGCTAATCGAATAACGTAATTTTAAAGCTATGTTAGTATTGTATTTTTTTACACATCATACATAACTAACTGTAGAATAAGTGATTCCCAAAAATTGTGCAATCGAATGTGTCTGTGCATGCACAAAATTATATTCACAATCCAAATATATTTTTTGGCATATAATTGTTCAAAATTCAAGTTTTGTGTCGTACCAAAATGGATAGTGGGCATCTCACAGTCAAGCACTCTCGACTGAATATTTCTTACATGTAATAAAAGTTGTTATTTAAAGTAATTTTTAAACTGTTAGCAGTTTAAAGAGTTGAGTCAATGTATTTAAATCGATTTTTCAATTTTCGTTAAAGTCTCGTTTCTCTATTTTAGCTGAATATTATGGAAAAGGCGAAAGCGTACATAAAAAATGAACTGCGTGGCGGCAGCGTGCCGCTGCCATCCGAGCCCACATCGACGCCATCCCCAGTGCCGCAGGGGCCAATGGTGGGCGCTGGCGCGGAGCTGATGCCATCGCCCTTGGGCGGCTACCATCCACACGCCCATCAATACTATGCGGCGCCGGTGAAGCCAGCTGGACGGGCGTCGGCACCGCCCGAGCACCATCATATGATGGCATCCGTTTGCTTTGTGTGCGGCGGCTACGGCAGCTACGAGGCATTGCGCGTGCGCGCCAATGCCGAGCGACCCGGCGAGCCGTACTTTCCGTTTCTGGAGCGGCACGAGCCGCCGCATGGCGTGCCCGCCGTGGCGCCCAGCCAGCTGTATGTGATGGCCTGCATGCTGTGCTTTCGCTCGCTGCACGAGCAGTGGGAGTCGTTTGAGCGGCAGAAGAAGCCGCTGCTGCAGCGCATCTACCACATGAAGCGGGTGGACGGCAAGGGGTACATTGGAGCGGACGTGGCCACGCAGAGCGAGTATGCCGCCCAAATGCTGGGCCTGAGTGCCGAGCACCTCAGCCAGAATGGACTGGCCGAGCTGCACAATGCGGCCGCTGCGCCGCCCCTCGATCCCTATGCGCTGAGCCGTCACTATGCGACGGCATCCGCGTCGGCGTCGCCCCAGCTGGCCCAGCAGCATCACCAGAGTACCTCGAGGAACGCCTCGCCCGACTACTATCCGCGCAACGCGACGCCCAACAGTCAGAGTCACAGTCAGAGTCAGCCGGGGCACAGCAATCACAGCAAATACCTGAGTCGTCCGCAGTCGCGGGACATGCAGTTGCCGTCGCCGTTGTCGCGTCCTCCCAGCGAGCCGCCCGCTCGCCTGGCGCCCAGCTCCACCTCCAGTTTTGCGCAGCACAAGTTCAAGCTCGGACAGCACAGCTATCAGTCGTCGCCAGCACCACAACAAGTCCAGTTGCAACAGCAGCAACACCAGCAGCAGTCGCAGTCCACGTCGCTGTATCAGCCGGCGCAGTATCAGCAGCTGCAGCAACAGACGGCCGCCTATCACATGCTGCAGCAGGTGGCCGCTGGTGAGTCGCCCGCCCACTACAAGGGCAATCCGTACAGTGGGCTGCCACATGCTGGCTCGGCGCTGCCACTGAGCGCACAACCGCCCAGCCTGGAGGATGATAATGCCACCGTGCTGGATCTGCGCAATTCGTCCACGGCCAACTCAACGCCTGTGGCAACGCCGACGCCCGTGGCCACGCCCTCGTCGCGCAGTCAGCCGGGCAGCACTTCCTCCTCGACGGAGGTGGGCATACTGGATTTGTCCATGCCCGACAAGAACTCCATCACCGAGGTGTGCTACGTGTGCGGCGATGAGCAGCGTCGCGGCAGCCTCGTCGAGCTGAGCACCGTCAAGCCGAAGGAGTCACGTCTCGGCCAGCCTGTTGCCTATTTTCCGCTCTTCAACGAGCAGCATCCGCGTCCGCCGCGCTCCCGCCCAAAGGATCCGCGCGGCATGATCCAGGCCTGTTTGCCCTGTCATGACGATCTCATGCAGCAGTGGAACGCCCATCAGGTGAGTTTACTCTCTACACTGCTTGCAAGCAGTGCAATTTCGAGAATTCCCCGGAAATAGGGAAATTTATTTACGCTGACGATAAAAATCCCAAGACCCGTTTATACTGTGCTCAGCGTTAGCTTCTATTTGTTTAATTCTTATTTAGTATTTAATTAATTGGCCAAAGTGGTAAGCTTGGCAAATCGATTTTGAATTAACGAGCACTTGGAATCTTTAGGAAACAAGAATAAACATTACAACACAACAAAAATATTATATGTATGCTTTTTTAAACCTTTATAAAATGTTGTAGTCAAATCCTTCTATTTATCGAGATTTGTTAGATTTCTTTTAACGATTGATTGTGCTCATTAAAGCTGTCTCTGGATGTCCTTAATACATAACTTATAACTTTTTGGTTCTTGACATGTAATTTTATTTATTTTTTGCTGCGCAAAATAATTCCAAATATTACAAAAACAATTACAAAAAGTATTACTTTCTAACAGAACTCCACTTTGGGGACATTTTTGGCATTTCTCACCTTATCTATGAATTTGTAGTCTGAAACATAGCTATGTTAAAATATTTTTGTATTGTTTATTCCCTTACAATAATTTGATGTGTATTATTTTAAATTTGCGCTACACAACATTGTAGTTTGATCAAATTTAAATGTATTGGCCTGTTGAGGGTTGAAATATTTAAAATAGTGTACAGTTGGTGTTATAACTAAGTAGTTAATGCTGCATCTGAGCACTTGGTAGTGCACAATTTGAAATTGTTTATAATTGACCACAAACCACAGAGGGAGGAACCATTCTCCCCCAATGACTCGATGTCGAAATATGTGCGGCCTTTCATAGATATGCCCCCTTTTTTCGTTTTGTTTCGTGTATGCATTTGCATAGTATGTATATGTGTGTACACGTATTCTCTAAAATTATAGTATGTGCATGCGAAATCACGAATTTTTCAATATCATATAAGTGGGTTGGCGTGAAAATGGTTGTGGAGGGATGCGTGGAAAATGAAAGCAAATAAAAACATTTGTGAAAGCAAATTTACGAGCACCATTTTCGCGTCACACGAATCAAAATAAACAATTTGTAGCCACAATCATGACAACGATGATGATTATGATGCTGATGATGATGGGGATGCATGTATGTATGTATGTAAATTGTGTTGATGATGATGATGATGATGCTTGGGGCTTGGGGCTTGGGGATGGTTGGCGCCGCAAACTGACCCCGGGTGAAACGGCAATCCACAGACGATTAATCAGTGGGGTCGTCGTCAGAGCACAGTCAGAGTCAGCATTCAAATCCAACATCGGAGTCTGGAGAGGAGCCAAAGTCACACAAAAGTTGATGCCGGCCAAGAGAGACAGAGATAGGAATAGACCATGATTGCGAGAGAGAGAGAGCGAGAGAGAGACAGAGAGATTATCATTCGCGCCGCATGACTGCGATTCTGGTGGGAATTTTGACCGCAGGGTCGCTTGTGTTTCTGATTAAATTTTAATAGCTTTCCGCGATTATTTGTCATTTTTTCTGTTTCTTTATTCCTTATTTTTATTGTGTATGTGTGTGTGTATGCTTCATTTAAAAAATGTATTTTTGGCCCCACATTGACGCCACGCCCATTGATAAGGTTTCAGCGTGCCAAGCAGCAGCGATAGAAAAAAATTGAGATTTTCTATTTGGAATTAGATTTATTTTTAGCTCTCGTTCGCGCATTTTATTTATGATTCATGTGCAAATTTGCAAAAGATCCAAATGAAAACCATTGAGTATTTTCGATAATTGGATTATTTTTTTAAACTACATACATATTTTTTCAAATAACATACACTTCTCTCTTTTGGAATATACATTTATTTCCGTTCAAACGCAATTATAATGAAAATTCGATTTTTCACCAAATAGATGTAAATATTCATAAAATAAATGGGAGAACAAATCATGGAATAAATTTGAATAATTGTAATATTACTTAATGTGAACAATGCAGCTTGAATATAAATTCCCTTACTTAAGTATTGAAAGGGTGGAGAACCATTTGGGAGGTATGAGTTTTATTAAAGTTTTCAAAATTAATTCAATGCATGTATTTGAAAAATACTACTTTTCAGATAGAGTTGTAATATTTCTTATAACATTTAAACTATCCAACATTTATCTGTAATATCTTTCTCGGCTCAGTTATTTTCGTACATTTGTAGATTGGTGAAACTATTTTAATTGCGTATTCCCCAAATATTCTATTCAAGTTGATGATTAATATTTAATGATTGAATCACAAATGAGTTTTAAATTAGTTTTCGAATATTGAGAACTCGCATAAACTACTTTTCCTCCGAGAGGGGAATACTCTGCAATAGTTTTGAAATATTTGTCTGATGGGCACAATAATTATAAGCGATTTGACAGCAATTTCGCACTCTAGGGAATTGCTTTGTCACTGCAGTTAAATGTCTGTGGGCTTATGCTCAATGTGTCTGCTCTTTTAAACCAACAACAAATCATGTAGTTAAATGTAAATTGTTATCAGACTGCGATTACCATTACCCCTTTCATGGTCCACTCTTCCGCCAATGCAGTGCGAGAAGAAATTTATATTCAAAGCGCAAATTTTGCAACATGCCATAAAAATGCAAAATTCACAGCTGCCGTTGGAAACTGGGCGAATACAATGTGCAAAATGCCGGATAAATAATTAAATGCCATTAATTGGAATTGTGTAAATTTCAGAGAAGCGCACTCAAACACATGCACGCATATAAAACAAACACAAAACAAAACACACACAAAAAATGCGCACGAAATAATAAATAAATAAATGCAATAAAATTGCAAATGCTGCAGTGCGGTGAATGCTTTGCAGGGGGATGTTGCACCTTCATCCCGCATCCACCGCATCGTCAGCCTATTCAGAGAAATGCAAAATGAATAAATAATCAAACATTGAAAATCAACGACGCGACGGCCAACGCGAAGGGGTCGGAGGGCATGGCAACGAGACAAATTAATTAAATTTAACCCAGTAAAAGCAGCGCAATTCAAACGCGTATTTGGCGCCAAGCCAAACAAACCGACCCTCAAATCCCCTGCCTCCCCGCTCTCGGGGGGCGTTTGGGTTGCTTCCCCCGCATGACGTGCGCAAATTTCCATTCGGAAAGTGCGAAAAGCCATTGAATTATTTATGCTCATCTTTAAAGAGTTGCGATTCGAAAAACCGAATTCAATTTAAGCAAATTCGAATCGATCTTGTTCCGCCTGGATGTGCGCCAAGGTTCTCTGTCACTTAATTCAATAGCGGATTGGAACTGCCTGCTCGACTGAGAGTTACCCTGTGACATCTATCTGATCGCACTGATCATGCTGATAACTGATCGATTATCTTAACATACAATTTTCTGTTATCGGCAAATTGTTTTCACAAAATGATCTTTAATAAAAATTGGTATAAAATCGTGCATACCCGCTTCATCATCCATTGTACAAGGTATGTGATCGAGTGAGGCTGGAAAATTCGGCCAGAACCAAGAAAACAACATAAACTATTTATTACAGTATAAAATTCAATGATGTGTTTGACGATGCCATGCAAATGTTATAAACAATTTCAAATGTTTTCAAAATGTTTTCTTTTGGCCTGAAAATCATTGTCGAGCGACGTGTAAATTAGCTCAGCTCATTTGTGTTTATATTTCAATTGGTTCTACAGAATGAAACAGAGGAAAATTTAGACAAATGCCTGTCGATTGTTTGCGCTTGTTGTTAGAGGGATTTTTCATTCATTTTTGCTTTGTTCGACACACATTTTTGCGCTTAATTAACCTAAAATGTTCATCCTCAAGTGTTTTGCTAAGTTTGTTTATTTTGTTTCTATTCAATGGTCAAGACTGCTAAATGAATTATGAGAACAAGACGGCAGAGATTGGGACGCAGACCGAGAATGACAACAATGACCTGCGGTCTTGCTTGACGTTCAAGAATTTTTGAGCTTTTGCCAATGTGCCAAGCCAAAAAGCGGCGCAAACCGGTTAACAAATCAAAATATCTGAACAGAATGAAAAATATACAAAAAATTGCTTAAGTGTGAGATGATCGCTTTGGGAATACCCTTGCCGATCAAATAGCTCAAGTAAATTAAAGTCATTAATGAAATTAGAATTCATTAAAAACATTCATTTTTGAGTGTAAAACTATACTATATTATTTAGCTATTAAAATCTAATTTTATCGACAAATGAATAAGATACAAAAAAGAGATTATAATATTCATTCATAATATATTTTTGAATTTTAGAAAAATGATCATGCAAGTGCTACAACTGAATTATTTATGAATAATCGATTTAATGTATACTTGTTCTTACACAACTCCCTCGTATAGTATACATACGTTGATGTAGTGAAAATATGTCAACAGAATTGCACTTCTGGTTCGAACCACCCCACGTTTTTCAGTGCGTACAGGGTATCGCAAATACGCAAGCAAATAGACCCACACGTTTAGAGCATCTATTGGATGGTGCATAATAATGCTTAGAATAGTTTGCTATTTATAGAGCGCACTCTAAATTGGAACTAACTGTAAATTAATAACAGGTTAAGTAGCTTCTAATGAACAAGACAAACGGTAGATGGGCCAGACTATGAGAATAGTATTTCGATTGGCATTAATATCCATAACAGGCAGCGACAACAATTTGTAGTTGTTGGCAGTGAAAGTTATACCAAAATATATATTTTATTAATGTATATTGTGTAGAATACGGTACAAGGTTAAATGTTACACACTTAAAGCGAGCTGAGAAGGGGAAACTGGTCCAGCAAATGAACACGTCGATTTATCGATGATTGATTAATGATGATGGATTCGTAGAACTTAATAGAGACTCTCCCTGGTGTAGAAACTGTCCCACACCACAAACTCTTTGCTCTCCGGCAACGGCTTGAACTCCAGCTGCTCGGAGATGTTAAGGCACAACTCGGATCCCCCGGGACGCAGTGGCTCCCACTGTGTCGGCTCTGTGAGCTGGCAATTGGGATTGCCGTTCGTTGCGAACGCCGTCCACATGCCGATCAAGCGCTCGATGGTGCGATACTCGGCCGTCGATCTGTCCAGTTTGCTGGAGAGCAGCGTGTAGAACATGTACGACAGATCGTCGGCATGGCAGACTCCTCGCACATGGCGTCCGCACTTCAGCTGGCGGTAGTGATTGAAGTGCGGCGAATCCATGTCGAAGCGGTACAGATAGGTGGGCGTGGCCGGCGCGTAGGCGGCACGGGCGAGCAGGGTGCGATGAATGCCATGCCAGAAGTTCTTGACACTGAGCACTCGGAGGCACTCGAAGAGCTCCATGCTGCTGCGATTGGTGTCCTCAAAGTAGGCCAGCTTCAGGCGATGCAGTTGCTCCTCCAGCTCCTTGGCATCGATGGTATCGCGCACCGGTTGCGGAATCAGTGGCTCGAAGGCGCTCAGCATGTACTCCTTGTCCTGCAGCGTCGACTGATAGCTGAACAGACCCTCGAACGAGGTGCCGCCAATGATCAGGGGCAACTCATTGCCCCAGGCGCTGGCCAGCTGCTCCAGCTGTGGACGCGGCACCACACAATCCTCGCCCACATACGGCTCCACGACGGGGCCAAAGGCGATGATCTCGTAGTTGCGATGCTCCTCCTGCGACACAATCTCATTGCAGTGCTGGGCCAACTGGTGGCCCGACGCCGTCTTGAGGAACTGCAGCAAGTCGGCTTCGCTGCCCTTCTCCGACTGCTTGTAGCCGAGGCGCGTGGCCAGCCTTTGGGGCGCATTGCGATTCGGTTGCGTGGACCATTCGCACAACGCGGAGCCGGACTGCACAATGGCGCGATGGAAGAGGCCACGTGTCTGCTCCGTGTGCATCAGGATGTGGGCCGAGGCAGCGCCCGCACTCTCGCCCATCACCGTAATGTTGTTGGCATCGCCATTGAAGCTGGCGATGTTATCGCGCACCCAGCGCAGCGCCAGCACTTGATCCTTGAGGCCAGCATTTCCGGGCACCTGCAACTCGGGGTCCTGCAGGCTGAGGAAGCCCAGTGCGCCCAAGCGATAGTTGAACGTCACCAGCAGCACGTTGTGCTTCATAAAATAGTCCGGCCCGTAGATGTCTCTGGTGGCGCCGCCTATCTGGAAGCCACCGCCAAAGATCCAGACCATGACGGGCAGCGGTTGCGGCGATTCCAGCTGCTTGGCATACACGTTGATGTATAAGCAATCCTCCGAACCCTCCACCGAATTCAGGATGGCATTCTTCTGCAACGGCTGCGATCTGGTGTAGGTGCAATCCCGAACTCCCTGCCAGGGTCCCGCTGGCTGCGGTGCTCGGAAGCGTAGCTCGCCAATCGGTGGCTTGGCATAGGGTATGCCCTCAAAGGAATAGTAGGGCTCGCCGTCGTACACGGTCTTGCGTTCCATGCCCTTCAACTTGCCGCATTTCGTCTCCAGCACCTTGGTGCGTCCGGTGCTGAGTCGGTACTGCACTACCTTGTGGCCGAAGGCTCTAAAACGAGTAGGATGAAATTAATGTGGGTTCTCTGAAGCGATTATACGACTTAATAGGCTCATTAAGATCTGTAAAAATCTTGAGTTAAGGACAGCGAAAGATGGTTGAATTAATAAATATATTTGAATTCCAATTCTCCATTCGATCTGGTATTCGAAGCTGCAGAAAGCTTGCCTCTCACTCGTAAGAATATTCTCACAAAATCCGGTAGCTTTAGCTGGTAGTGTTTGGCAAATACAGACTTTTATCGAAGCGGACAGACGGAAAGGCGGAAACTTAAAAGTCGCCTTCTGCACGTTACATACGTTATCACTAATTTATTATATTCTATTTGTGCCTTCCAATGATGAATTCAACAAAGCTGCTCAAGCACATGATTTTTTATGCTAGATCATTAAGCTCGAGTTCTGGTTTTTAAATTGGATTGAATGGAATAGGAATCCAAATGATGCCAGCTCATACGGGTTTGTTAACAGAACGTTCTGGCTATTCAATTACTAATTGGAATTGGCCATGACATTTGCCACACACCATATGATGAGCGCAAAACTGCTGCTAAAAAAAAAAAAACGAAATTCCGTTAATTGCAGCGCAAGCATATTGTAGATTAGTTTACATAAGTGGATCTTTTAGCAGAATAATAGCAGATTATATTCCATATAGATCTCTAATCTAATCCAAATGATTAGACACGCCCTTTGGATGATTTAAAAAAAACTGTATTATAGATAACTTGGTGGTGCTCTGGAATGCCCCAATAAAATGTGCTGCGTCATTCGAACTAAGCACTTTATGGGATAAATATAGAGATACTACAATCGTTCAGTTGTACACAGATTGTTGGGAATTTGTTTGGAATAAATACAACAGAACTTACTTTGCGGCCAATCGGAATTTATCACTCACACTAACACGCAGATCCATCGTAATGAAGATTGTATATACTATAGTCTATAGATATATAGGGAGATGGGATTATGTGTGTATATCCAAGGTGGTGCCTCAATGTATTCCGCAGACACTTGCAACGCGTCCAAAAGCCCAACAGAGACTGAACCGTATATTCGCTCAGCTATGACTACATTGATTAGATAAAAACAAACGCGCCCAACAGCTGGCCGCATAATATTGTATTTTGTATATACGACGCGTATTACATATATTATTGCTGATTGTAAGTTATAGATGGAGTTTGCACAACAAAACTGAAGCGTAAGAGTCGAAAGGTTATATATACTCGTACTTTATGTACACACTGCGAGAGCAGTATATAGAAGCAACAGGATAACAGGGTAGTTTTGCAGACATCACAATTAGGTCATCAAAACATTTGAGACTCGAGGCGCCACAGTCCCATCGTCATCAACAGGCCGGGGAGGGCTTGGCGAGGGCATCGTCATGTCATGGCCTAAAAGCCCTCGCTGGTAAACTTGGATAAGTCCTCTCCAAATAGATATGTGTGTGCTTCTGATTGCTTTACATATAGTATATGAGTTAAGAGTGGTATGACTCATAGGCTCAAGGTCAGTGTCCTGTGCTGCTCCCAGTTACGGCAAATGTGCGCTGAAGGTTAATGCCAGCGCCATTTTGTGCGAATGGCAAACCGTCGACAGCGACAGTCTGGCAACGCTGCGGGCCAAACAGCTGATTAATCCCATTGGGAAGTTAAAATACAATTAGACTGTGGGATACCCTCTAAATCACTTATATGCAATTCATTTCGATTGTTTAGGATTGTTAATTTTTATTCTCCAATAAATGCATCTAAACTAATTAATCCCAATGGGGTAATTATTAGAGCTTTCCCTAGACACAAATTCAAATACTATCAGACTTTGGGGCATCCCTGTATTTAATTCAATTCAACTGAATAATTTTGTTAGCCTGATTATTTAATAAATGCATCCAAGTTACTAAACTAATTTATCACATTGGGATTATTATTAATGCTGTGCCTAGTCACAATTTAAAATACAATCAGATTTTGGGGTATCCTGTAAATTTGATCTTAATTCAATTCAATTGAATAAGTTTGTTAGCCTGATTATTTAACAAATGCATCGAAATTAGTAAAGTAATTAATACCATTGCAATACTTATTGGAGCTATCCCTAGACGCAAATTAAAGTAAGACTTTGAGGTATCCAGTAAATTTACACCCTGTATTCAATTCATTTCAATTGAACAAGTTTGTTAGCCTGATTATTTAATAAATGCATTCGAATTGGTAAACTAATTTATCCCATTGGGATTATTTTTAAAAATATCCCCAGACACAAAAAAAACATTCAGGTATCCTATGAATTTACACCCCATATTCAATTAATTTCAATTGAATAAGTTTGTTAGCCGGATTATTTAATAAATGCATCCGAATTGGTAAACTAATTTATCACATTTTGATTATTATTAAAAATATCCCAAGACATAAATAAAACTTTCAGGTATCCTGTAAATTTACACCCTGTATTCAATTCATTTCAACTGTGTAAGCTTCTTAGCCTAATTATTTACTTAACGCAAACAAATTAGTGAACCTGTTTCTGTCAGATTCCATTAAATTTCAATTGTTCGGCGACTGCTTCCAAACGTCGCCGCGAGTGCATTTAAGTACTGCATTTATTTCCAGTCCTATGTGCAATGCACAGACGTGTGCATGGCTAACTTAAGCCTATCCTCGAGTGTCTCAGCTGTCGCCGTCTGTCTCGTTATTTGTTCGCCTGGTACTATGCTCGACACTTGATTAGAATCGTTTGACTTGTTGTAGTTGTAGTTGTCGTTGTCGTTGCCATTGCCTTTCAATTCCGTTTCCGCACTTTTCCCCTACAGCAGGTTGGTTGCTTAGTTGCTTCGCCAACGTCTCCTGCGAATGAGTCTGAGTCTGGCCAAGAGGTTGGCACATCTCTTTTAGAAAAAGGGGTGAAGGGTGGAAAGGAGGCGGGGCCAGTGAGCTGCTTTGTTTGTTGTCGCCTCGGCCATAGTGTTGACTGTCGAGTGTCGTCTGTACTTAGTATGTTAGTTAATGTGATTATTTCACACTTGGTCTGCTCTGAACTAACATTTCATGGGGCTTCTCCAAGCCCGCTCCAATCGTCATCGTCGTCGTCGTCGTCAGTCGCATTCGGTCGTTCTCTCTTGCCTCCTTATTTGTTTGCGTTGAGCTTTTGTTATTGTTTCTGTTCCTTTTGCTTGTTTTCTTGTTTGCACTTTCAACATTTAACACTTCTGCTTATCTCCCGTCTTATTCTGACACAAATTACGTAGTACTATTATGACGATTATTATTATAACGAAGAATACGAGCTGCAAGCTTAAGATTGTAGTAAAGTCGAAGTAAGTTGAAGTTGTCAACTAATTTTGTCAGCTGTGCTTTGTGCATGAAATATAAAATTGATTGTATAACTTTAATGAAGGCAGGAAATGTAAATGTAAATCATTAACATTTATTTATTTGTTCCAAAATTATAAAATAAATGTTGAGACAATTATCGTTAATTAAATTTTTGGTCTTTTGACAATACTGCAGATGTGCGGCGGAAAGTCAGGCTGGAAGAACAGTCTTCCACTGCTTTTTCCGTTACGTTATTTTTTTCAAATATGCTGGAGGGAAATTCAAGCAGTCCGGGAATTTAAGGGAATTTTATGCATTGGCGGAATTTTAGGCGGACAGTTTCACTGGACAGTTCCGCAGTGTCGCATCAGCCATAGCACTAAAATCAATTGGGTTGTTAAATAAGTGCTATTTTCCCCTTTACCCCACCTCGCAATCGCACCAGGTGCTCATAAATTGACACATTGCATTCTGAATGAACGAGCTTTGCATTAAATTCAATTTCCCACATTTTGCCAGTCCTGGCTCGCACTTCTGTCGCATTCCTTGTCTGTTGACTGTTGTTGCCAGGCTGCTGAAGTATCTCATGCTATTATTGCTGAGCATCTGAGATGAGTGCGTCTGAGTGCGGCATCAACCTGCCCCGTTTGCACGACATTGTACAGATTCCGTTTGCAGCATTTTGTTGGTGTTGCCATCGACTAAATAAATAAATACACAGTGCAATTTATGTACATTGTATGTTTGTTTGTTTGTTGTTGCTGTTTCTGTAGTTGTGTGCAAAGGAGAATTGTACATATTTGTTGTTGTTTGTCCCGTTCACTCTGCCAACATTGTTGCTGTTGCTGTTGCTGTTCTTGTTGTTGTTGCTGGCGCCACTGCAACCGTAGTCTAGCTTGGCTACGCATCAACAAACTACGCACACAGCCAGAGACACTCACACACACTCGAACACACAGTCAGCATGGCAACATTGTGTCCTGGTCGCATCTTGCGTCGACCTCCAAGTGCCAACGATGTACGTTTCTCTTTCCCTCCCCCCTCGCCCTCGTGTCTGCTTGTGCTTGTGCTTCTTCTTCGTTTTTGTCTTTACCGTGTTTACACGATTGCCGCCTACTGTTAAAGGTGACGACCCCTCGAACCACAAGCCCTTACCGTGCCTTGCCTTGTCTTTGCCTGTCGCTCTGCCGTCGTCTTTTGTTGTTGCTGGTTTTGCCTTTCTTGTTTCGAATGTTTGTTTTGCTTGCCAGCCTCTGCTGCCTGCCCTTTTGTGTTGATGTTAGCGGACAGCGCGTGTACAAATTGTTTTTGCAAGCGACCAGGGCTGGGCACACTGCAAACTTTGCACTGCAATTAATTCCCTTAAGAAATGTGTTTCATGGTTTTCAGCTTCCAAAAATAATGGTTCTTTGGAAATACTCCTATTTAACATTTCAAAATATTATGCAAAGTATTTATATAGTTTTGTCAAACTTGTGGTTTAATAATCGGTATACAATTAATGAATATTTAATACACTGAACTGTGTAATTAAATTCAGATATAGTTTTCAACATCCTTATTTATTTTTGTCACATTTATATCGCGAGAACTAGTTCACGCTAGTCGCTGTCGCGTTGCCAACTCACGCACTGGTTCGTTTTACTCTTTTTCGCTTTGGTGTTTTTGTTTTAACATTCGCCGCCAACGCCGCCGCTTCAATTTGGTTCACTCGGTTTTTGTTTGCCTTCGGTTTCGTCGTAGAAGTAAACGACGCGACTCGACTCGTGCTGCTTCTGCTGCTGCTGCCCACGACGGCTGCGACTGCGTTGTTTGTTTGCATTTGTGTTTTAGCTGCCTCCGCTTTGTTGTCTTTACGCCCGCAGCACAAGAACAACAAATAGTACATACAACAACAACAACAGCAGCAGCAACAGCAGCAGAAGCAGCGACAACAGCAAAAGCAAAAGCAACAACAATAACAATAGCAGGGCTGCGGCGGCGGCTCTATCAGCTTTTTAGCGCGACGTCGCAGTCAGTCAGTCGTCGTCGTCGTCGGTTGTCGGACGCAGGCGTAGGCATTCCAATTGGGACGCACGTTTCGAACTCGAATTTCCGTTCAAATTGTTGTTTATTGGTTCGGTTCACTTCGTCGTTTCATTTTGTTTGTGCAAGTGTGTGTGTGTGTGTGTGTGCTCGCATCTGTGTGTTTGTGTGTGACGTTATCACGCACCAATTGCGGCAATCGCTTAATGAGCACTCACACTCTCTCTCTGCAACTGCACGTGTAAGTGTGTGTGTGTGTGTGTGTGTGTTTGTGCATGCTTTAAGCGTATAAAACAAAAATTGATAAATGCACAACAGCAATAAAAGTACAAATACAAATGTGTGTGTACGTATAAATGATTGAATTGAGCGTGTTAATAAATAAGCAAACAAAAGTCACGGCTGTCAATGCGGTTCAATGTCTTTGGCTCCCTTAGCAGCAGAGGAACCCAAATACAAACATACACATTTAGTGTGACAACATCGCGTGTAGTAATAATCGCAACGGTTGCCGGTAACTGTGGCATTGCCGCAAACTGGTTTAAGCCACAGTCACAGCCACAACACCAACAACACGCCAAAGACACCGCGTCTGCTCAAAAACAACAAACATATCGGTCAAAGATTATTATTTTTTAAACCAATTTTTTAATTTTCAAATTAGTAAATTATACTTATTTAAATAAATTTTCATTCTTCGAATCATAATCATAATATTACAATTTCATCAATGTCGGCTATTCATAGTCGTCTTTAAATAAATAAATAAAAGAAAAGTGGCATTTTTTGCACTAATCATTCACAATCAAATGTTATTTAGTGATGCAGCAATGATTAACACGTGCACTCAACTGCGAATCAGTGATTAAAAAAAATACTACACAAAGACTGTGATTTAATAATAAATTATGTATTCAGCAAAGCTGAAAGTGAGTGCAAAATGTGTATTCATTTGCATAACCACAAAAATACTACAAGTTAATTAAATTGAAACATGAATGAATAATGTTGTTATGCGTCTGTGAATGTTCGCTAAAAAACACAAACACCGAAAGAAAACATTTGCTGGCAATTTAAAATACAAATCATTCGAGCACTTAATTATCTTTACAACTTAGCTAATAAAGTTGAAAACTCAATGCGATAGTTTTGCAGGTCGATAGTTTACATCATAATGCTGTCATCTTTAGTGTCAGCCAGTGACCATCTCCTGTCTCGCTCTGCTCTTCTTGTAGTGCGCCCAGCAATTTTGCAAAGTGGAGCTCAGTTGAGTTGAGTTGAGTTGCTTTAACCTTTCGTCAAGTTGTGACTGTATGTGTGTGTGTGTGTGAACTACATGAATTGGTCGTGTACGAAAGGCGCTTAAACAAGTGCGCGCAAGTCAAGTAATAACAACAAGAACGTTTCGCTCGCTTTGAATTGTCGTATTGCGTGTGTATGTGCGTGTGTGTGTGTGTTTGTGTACCGTTCTAAAAATAACCGTTTCATGTGCAGTCGTTGCTTTTGCCTCTGCCTCGCTTGGTCTTCTTCTTTTTGGTTGTCGCCGGCAACGAGAACGTCGCATTTTGTGTTTGTATTTGTTATCGGTTATTTAACTTGATTTATTTGCGTGCGACTGATGATTTATATCGCCTGAATGGGGCCCACAGCAATAATAACAAAACAACAACAATAACAACAACTAGAACAACACAACTTCAGACTAAGTCTCACGCACATTGGCACTTAAGTGGGTCAAACAATTATTGTCACGCCTTGCCTGACAGCCACCCCCCCTCCCTGCCCTCCCTTTATTGCCCTTGTCTTTGGTTGACCTCCCAGTCGCCAGTTGGGGAGTTGAAAGTCAATGAGTCGCACTTTTCTCACTTTTCTATTTAAGTCGCTGTCATCGTTCATTACTCACAGGATAAGCAATGTGATTAACATTTATTTACTGCAGTCGATAATTCAATCAAACGCGACAAATTTGTAAAGCTTTTGTGGTCGGCTATAATTAATAAAATGCCACACAATGATAGCTTCATAATCAAATGAATTAATCATTTTATGAAGAGGCACAAAATAGTTGTAGTGTGTATTTAAATTGCACGATACTTATTATTTATTTAAAGTGGACTATGAAGAGGCGGCATTGAATAAATTATAATTTAAAATTATGACTAAAAGAGTAAAAATGTAAAATCAAATGAAATTAATAAATTATTAATTTAAAATGTATAAAATTGAAATCGCTGAGGGTATTTAGGCATTCGCTGCATTGAAGATGATTATTACATTTGCATAATCAGAGTTAATTAATATCGATTTTATTTTACCACCTCTGTGTGTGGATCTCTTCATGGTTAATAAAAGACTGAGAGTCACGCGCTCACTTAAACACGCACAAATACGTTGTTATGTTGTTGTTGTTGTTATGCAAATTGTCTTTCGCACAAGATTCGAATTGAGCGCCCTCTGTGGAGTGAGTAAATACTTGTGCTCTCTCACTCTCTCGCTTCACTCACAATTGTGAGCTTTTGTGTGTTGAGCAAAAAGTAATGACAAGGACAAAGTCAGCTGACGGCGAAAGAGCAACAAGTCGCGTTATTGGTGTTCAAAAGGGCAGGCAGCAATACTGCATTTAGACCAGAGCCGCTGTCGCTGCCGCAGCGTTGCATGCAACGAGTACTACTTAATTAGTAACCACTTAATCCGCAACGTCATCAGCAAACCGACCGATCGCGTGTCGTGAGCTTCGTGTTGGGGCCGCCCCAGTCTCATTCTCACTCACTCGAAACGGATACGGATGCATCGTTCGCTCTCCGTCTCTGTCTCTGTCTCCCCCTCTCGCTCTCGCTCCCTCTCTTCGCTCGTTTAATTTGCACAGCAACTGCAACTGCAACAGAAGCGCAGTCAACGTTCGTATCAGTTTCAATTAAATGAAATTCTCTTCGTGTTGTAATTAAGGTGACGCCGCAAAGAAATCACTCTATTCATCAAGAAACCGCAGCAAAGTTGAGAATAAATAAAAAAATACAATTGTTGCCTCAATCTGTAAGCGCAACACAAATTATGCATCAAAAATGCCATGAGTGTCGTTAAACAAATTATTAAATAACAATACTACAGTGTGAGTGTAAGTGGAAGTGTTTGTGAATAAAATTGAATTCAACAAATTCACAAAATGGCTCAAAATCTAACTGTTGTTGTGGGCGCCGAAAACAACGGCAAGAGCAACGACGACGCAGGCGCAGCGGCAGCAGCAACAACGGTTATCAACTTCAAGCCAAAGGATACGAATGGCTGGAAGGATTACAAGAAACTAAAAACCTATCTCATTCTGAAGGAGCAGCAAAACGAGAAGGTAAACGAAAGAAACGTTTTCTGGAGTTTGTCAAACTTTAATTAACGCTCGAATCATTAGACGATGAAATTGATAAATTACAAGTATAATTATTTATTGGAACAACTTACTTTTTACTTAAACAATATTGAAGTAATTGAGATGTGCCCTGCTAGGGAATTTTAGATTATTTTCAACCTATAACAATCTAGGCCACAATTAAATGATTATATACGACAATATTTGAACAGTGGTTAATCTTAGCTATTTATCTTTATTTGATGTACTTCCATTCAAATTTCCGTTTTACAAAATTATAGAAACCGATCTTTTAATATGAGTTTTAAAACTTCTACAACTTATAGATAACATATCTATCTTGTCTGTTAAAACACTTTGCGCCTTGTAATTCTCCATAAATAAATGATTAGATAACTGCGGGAATGTGATCACATTAAATTTGTGCCAATTACACGCTATAAAAAAGTTATTATTGATAATTCGAAGAACGGAAATAAAGCGCACGATTGTGAAATAGATTGGAAACTTCCTCTAAGCATAACCGTAAACACAGTTGCAACTTGTTATCTATATTAACACAATATGCCGCAGATAATAATATAAACAATACCGTTAGTATAATCGATTTGATCAGTATCTTTAGATACTGCAATAAAGTCTATAAAGATTGTAATGTGCCAATTAAATACTGGAATGATTTCTCTTTTTTATAATGTTAACCTCAAGGCGACAAAGTGTGCAATAGTCAATCAAGTAATCAATCGAGCAATCAATCAGTATTGACCCAAATTGCTGGCGATTGAAAAAATAAATAAATTCATTGTGGTCAGGCATAAATGCATATAAAATAAATAAATAAATGCATAGAATATGCTTTGCTTGGCATTGACAGTTGCACAAACAGTAAAAATTCAGTACGAGATTGAGCAAAAAATTAACAGAAAAATAAATACGATTGATTTAATTTGAAATATATTTACATTTTTGGCTGGGTTTTTCAATTGAAAATGTTTTTTTTTTTTTTTACAAAACTTTTGCTCAATATTGTGCCAGAGATAAATTAATGTATTTATTTATAGAAACAGGGAAAAAATTGAAGGCTTGCGGAAGTCAGAAATAATTAAAATATAGCACAAGAGTAAATAGTAAAAACTTATGGTGAAATGTTGTGTTCTCTCTAATTGTTAAAGCGAATGCCAGCAAAAAGAAAAAATTAGAATAATTTACAGCTCATGTTGTCATCCCACAGTTCTGTGAATCAGTTCCCCTCCAACAGATCATAATCTGCAAAGCCGATTCCAATAATGCTCCGAAAATGTTTAAAATCCAATTGGAATCGCTGAAAAGTTACAATTGCTTTTTAACAATTACGATTTCCAAAAGTAACAATGCCATAATGTTGGCTATCTTGCTCGCACGCTCGCTGGCTCGTTCTAGCTACAATTAACAAACAAATAATCAAACAAAAAACAGAAAAAAAAACAAAGGAGGGGGCTGAAAAAATATTGTTATAACCAGAAAAAGAGAGAAAAAACCTCTTCATATAAAGTTATTAAACGGTCATGACCCCCATTTTGAAAATGCTTATCAACAAGAACATGGCAACCGAAGGGGAGCTGTGGGGGGAGGAGGAGAACGAGGCGGAGGAAGAATCAGAGGAGGTGAAGTAGGGGAACAAATAATAATAAAGCAAACATGAAAAACGAGCATTAAAAACGCACGAAAAAATGACGAACGCGTTCTCATAAGAGACGCTTGCAGTCAGAGGCGGGGGGAAGCAGGCAGAGCTGGAGGGGACCGTCGAGGGGCATGGGAGGGAGATGACGCCAACAGAAGCAAAAGCAAACGATGCCGGCGACGCCATTTGACCGCTTTGGCGTCGGATCAATAAATATGGATGACTTGACGCTGTCCAGATTGATGTGTACAAAAGCACTCACAAGCAAACACAAACACTCACACTGAGATACAGATACAGATACAGATACATTTGTGTGTGTGTGTGGATGTATCCAAGTTGTGTAATAAAAATGCGCGCCTATCAATGTTAAAAAATCTGACACACAATGAATGGAATAAGAAAAGTAAACAAACAATTAAATTGCTTAGTGCCTAATAAAATAAATGAATGCCAGTTGAGCTTGCGTGTTTGTCTTTTTACCAGATACGTCTGGATACAGCAGACAGCTGCCCAGATACCGAGTCGTGTCAGTATTTATGTCTGTCTGTCTGTCCGTCCGTCCGTCCGTCTGACCGTCTGCCTGTCTATCTATCTGTCAGTATCTCGAAGTATGTGTGTTTGTATATGCTTAGATACACACGCTTGGCACAGATACAATTTGAACAAAGCGAAGGATTTGCGAATACAAATAAGTGAGCACTGCAAATACGCTCACACACACACTCACTCGCATCGCCCATGCTTGCCACTTGGGCGTATACGTAATATATCAAATAGCTCTTGCCGATTTGCTGATGGAGAAAGGCCATGCGAATTAATTCGACGCTGCTTATGACGGGCTTATAAGTAACTAAGTGTGTGAATCATCGTATAAGTTTGTGTGTCTGTGGGTGTATCTCGCGTGTGTGACAGTCGCGACAGACCATTTGACGTTGAATACAATAAATCATCTCGAATGCGATAAATGCTTTAATAAGCCCCTGGAAATTTGTCCACAAATTATACTAAATGATAAACATGTGATAGTTATCTCCTAAATTGAACGATGCTATCAGAAAGAACTCAATTCCACTGTGACGGAATCAGCAATTTAACTGGCAATCGAAATCGGGACATCTGATAAGAACAACATGACAAACAGCTATGTGCTCTAGTCTTAGTTGCTTAACAACAGCAATACTATAATTGTGTCTCCAGAAGAATGATAATAAATAAATGTTAATGTGACACAAGAAATAATATTCAAATATCTAGATATAAAAAAACTGTAGTTCATTTTTATTTTAGAAAAACATTAGAAGTTATTCTTACCAAATTGTGAATGAATTTGTTCAATGGTTCGAAAAATGTTTTTAATGTCGGTGGAAATTATTCCATTTGTTGTATTTTAGGCAATGGGTATTTAGCTAAGTTAAATTAAAATTGTATAGTTGCTAGAAAATTTGAAACTGTTATTTTTCCAGATATTGCATGTTTCAAATTGATTGTTTTTTTATCTTAATAAATTTTACAAAACTTTTTACCACTTATTTACTTTTGGATGTACAGTAATGTGTAATGTCAACAATTGCATATTTATTTCCACATCTAAGATAATTACATACAATTGTATTAAATCGCAAATTGCAGTTTTTTTCCTCTAATTCAGTTAACTTTGAAATCTTTGATTGAACAATGTTAAAATAAACGCACAACTGCTGTTAATTACTGCATTAAGTTCCAAGTTAAAAATATTCAATAGTAGAAATTCTAAAGTGATTGAAATTTAATTTGATTAATAAGTATTAATGATGTATCTTTCAACACCAAAACAAATCACGAAATCGATCTTCATAAAGTCGAGAAACGAGTTGCTTTTTCTGAGCAACGATACGTGCGAATATCTGTTGTTATTATTGTTTTTAATAGGCACATTAGCATCTGGTATGACGCATTTTGACTGTTGTATGTCAAAATTGGCAACCGCGTTAATCGATTCTAAATAGCCGTATTTATATTTCACACTCGCGCTGTGCATCTCGAAGTGTTTCAAGTTTATTATTATGCCGACTATATAACTTTAACAAAGATTCGAGACTGGAGGCGTTCGTTTTATAGAAATGTGTGTAATTTATTGGGGTTCTCTTCTGGCTCTTTCCGCCTTGAAAGCAACTTAATGAGTTAAGCTCAAATTGATTAACATTGATTAACATGTAAGCGATAATTGCTGACCTGACCCAAGCACGACTAATGTCTCTCTCGCACTCTTTCCAGGCCGCTCACACGCCGGAATCCGTACGCTCATACTTGCTGAGGAAACGCTCAACGCCGACGACAGAGCGCACGACCTTTGTGTGCTACACGTGCGGCACGGACACGCCCTCCTCGCAGCTGCGACTCGTTTACTGCTGCCCCAATGCCGAACGGGAGCCCTACTATCCCTTCATCAAAACCATGAAGGCCTACAAGAACGCTAGTCCAATTAGTCCTCAAGGTAAGTGTCCAACAACCTGGAATATATTGAATAACAAATGACAAATGTCGAACAGCCGTCGCTCATCGAAAGTAAATAGGAAGTGTTATGTATATAGTGGCGTTAAATATAATTCTAAATAAGCTACTCTAATAATTTGTCGATAAACTGAACAGTAGTAGACCGGGAATAAATTAGATATGTAGATTCCTTAAATTTGGTGATTGACTTCGTGTAAATCTTTTAGAATTTATTGTGCTTATGATATCTATGTATCTCTATGTAGTTTTGCATTAGGCAGTTAATATTTAAAAAAAAAAAATAATAAAAATGAGAAAATACAAATTCGAAATTAACATTTGATTGAAAATGCTCAAATAAGTGACTCAAAAATTACTATAAAATAAATGAAACGTTTTAAGGTGATAATGATGTTAATAAAAGCTTTAGTACTAAGATTATTAACCTCCACAAAAAGTAAAATTTTACTTCTCTGGATAGCAGTTGACTAAATATTTGTCACACATTTTAGGCATGGTGCAAATCTGCGCGGGCTGCAACGATAAGCACGTCAACCTGGCGGAAGGAGGTCCGCCTCCAGTGGTTGCCCCTGCTCCCTCAGCCGTTGCAGCAATATCGGAGCATGGCATGACGCACTCCTTGGAGTCAGGAGCGGCCATGTACAGCACAAGTGGCATGGCAAGCGGTGGCGGCAATCACATGATGACTTCGGCATTCGTCGGCCACAATTCGCCATCGGAAAAGTCGCTGGCCAATTCGGATTCCACCAGCAATGTGCGCTTCAAGGTGAGTTCTCGTGACTGGCAGCTGTTGCACCTCCAAGTACTGCGCAAGTGCAGCTTGAACCGGTAAAGAGTCACATTTCCTGGCTCTGCTTCGGCTTGAGTTTGATGTTAATTTATGTTGGGTTCGCATTGCTTTTCTGATTGTCAATAACAATTTGTAGTTTTCAATATGCAAAGTTCGATTAGTATTATTTTTTTCATATTCATAAGGCACACCCAATCATCTATCTAGATGTGTGTGTGTGTGTAAAGCTGACTTGTGGAAATTTACTAGCTGCCGATTGCAAGCTGGAACTGACAGTTCCAGATAATGCCCCGGGGGCAGCATATAGGAAAAGCGATTGCATTTAATGTGGAAAAACAAGTATAAGTCGCGGCAGGCATGAACGACTTGAAAATGCGCTGCCAAACCAAACTGTTGCTATAATAATATTTAACAGCAATGTAGATGGGATTGTGATAAGCCATTGATAAGGTGCTGTGGGGTTAATTTAAAGCAATGCCCTCAAGTTAGCTGTCAACTGTGTGATCATAGTGGAGTATGCCTCATTTGTTAGCGTATATTACGTATTACAATAAATGGAACTCGTCGTCTCGGACCGTGTCGCGCTAATGGGAGCAGCTCCCTGAATGCGATAACTCCCCTGACACCTATGGCCCCTTGGCTGATAACCGCACGAACTTGCGAACGTTTCACAAAGGTGACGACCCGACAAACACGCAGACAGACAGACGGACAGACAGACAGACGGACGGACGGACGGACTAGTTGAGGAATGGAATGGAATGAAATGAATGTGGACAGATGATGAGGCATGTTGAGTAATTCATTTGCATGCTGAAGGTCGGGCAGAGCGATATCAATTATGTAGACTATACGAGTATTGCCTGGCGGAAAGAATTGATAAGGAACGGAGAGCGGAGTACGGAGAATGTTCTGGGGAACATTATTAGCTGCTGCCTTCTCGCTCCTTATCAGTGTGTAAGTGCGTGTGTGTGTGTGTGTGGGGCGTGCCGAGTGGAGGAGCAGCCAAGTCGAGTGTCAACATGTTAACCAATTTGAGTCAACAAATGTCAAGATTAGATTATAAAGCTGCAATGCCCACGGCCGGACCGCATGGCCGAAGAGCAGGCGGCGAGGGTGGACGATGGGTTTTGCCCCATGTGCGCTTTAATTACTGCTCGAGCTATGGGTTGGCTGGGGCGGCAAGGAGCGGGGCACAGGGGTTAAAAAGCAAATACTTAACACAATTGATAAACAACACAAGTTAAACACGGCACAGAAATAAAACGAATTATTTTATAAATAAACAAAAGACGAAACGGAAAACAAGAGAGAACTCAAAACTGGGTAAACGCTTAAGGAGACTCGACGACATTTTTGGGGATCGGGGTAACTGGGTATCTGCATCTGTATCTGCCTCCAACCGGTTTATCACATACAGCCTTATATATGTATGTTAAGTATACGACAATGCGCTGACTGTGTTATTTAAACACTTTTATTTATAGCCTTTTATTGTTGCTCCAAGTAGTTTATTTATTTATATGCATATATTTGTTTTGTTTATAATTTTCTCTAGAAACACACTCGTAATTTATTTCCTACGATCATTTAATTCGCTTTCCTGTTTTAAGCCGCCACCGAATTATCCATAAATCTAATTCTTTTGTTCAAACATAATATATTAATTCCTTTTTCTAAGTTGTTTCCAAAATGTGATACAAAAATTAGTTTTCAACGAAATAGAATAGTCAAAACAAAATCAACTACTTTGTTGTTAGGTTGTTCAAAATGATCCTTTGTTATCGAGCAATCTGTCGACAATAATTCTTTTGCAAAAGCCACTTAATAATAGAGAGTGCTTCAGGTTTTATATTACAGATGAATGAAGTGGCCTGATTATATACAATCGTATATTTTATGAGCTTCTAATAAATATATCATAGCCATGCTGCTATCGGGTTTATTGCTTCATAATTAGTTGTTGATATCTTGATAAGATGAACGATCGATAAGACAGGCGTCTATAGCTGATAATGTCACTTCAAACACCCAAAAAGTGGCACCTTTATTTAGATTTTTGTCTGTGTTTTGAGTTTGGCTTACATACTCGATGGCTTCGATAACGGAATTGATTTATGGGCTTAATAAAACTATTTCAAATGAAAGAACTTTATAAAGATTCCAGTTTTGCTTTATGTTTCGGCGTTCTTTGATATAAAATATCAATAAAAGAAATGTGACGCTTTATTACCAATCATTTGTATGACTTTAATAATTTCCATTTAAGTATACAGTTTATTTAACCTCAATTAATTGGTAAAATATTTGTATACCTACCGCATTAATTTCATCATTTTGAATATTTCACAATGTTGCACAGTTTATTAGTTTACGAATTTAACACTATGAATTGACTGCACTCAGAAAGAATTTTATTTCCTTTTTAAGTTCTCGCGAACCTAGTCGATATATAACCCTCGGCGGACTAAACCCTAAGAACATTTATGTTTATAATGAAAGCTACTTCGGGTCCTATAAGTGGGACCCCGTGTGGTATGCGTAATTTCTCAAGACACCTTACATGGCTGATTGCAAGAATTTTGTTGAAATATCCACAAATGTAATCAATATTGCAGTATTACGATATTCATTGGCATTTCAGAACAATTATTAAAAAAAAATAATATCAGTTTGTTAAAACTCAGCTATTGAAACGTTAATTGTTTACTGAGATCAATTATAGATAATTGGTTGCTCTGAAATTTGCATAGATTTAATATGTAGTGAATTTATTATTCGCAGATCATTTACTGAGTTAACAAATTCAATGCATTATTTAAGTCGATTTTAGTAGACTATATAGAAATTATAACCTTGACTGAGTTTAACGACATTTTGAAACCTACCGCAAACATCTGAACATTGTGTATATATTTGCATAAATTGCGCTTATTTGGGATTCTAAACAATTGCTAAATACATATTTTACTTGCTTCATCCCGTTTGAGCTGTCGCTCTTTATTCTATTGTTTGCTTAGCGTGTTAAAATTGTTTAAATAATTGCTTAGCTGAGCCCAAAAAAGCGATCTTTAAACAGTTGGTGGAAACATTTGGCCCAGTTAACCAGAGAAACAAGTATTTGGTATCCATGCGCCACATTATTACGCTGGAATTAGCTGTTGAATCTCTATTTATTTTTACAGTGTTATATAGTATTTGTATCAGCTTCGATTTAAAAGTGGAAGTATTTCCTGCAGTCAACGCAGTCTTGACAAGTGTCTGCATTTAAGTTTATGCATTCAATTTCAACTTCACAGATAACAGATAATTAAAGTGCGATAATACATTGCGCAAACAGTTGGCTGCCATATCAGCCGACTTGCGCAAATAGCACAAAACATAATGCCAAAATAAATATAAATAAATATACTTAGCGTAGCGTGTACTCGAAGCAGTATCAACGAGTACGCGTACCTATTTCACATTTCAAAGCTATTCATAGTTCTTACCTTAAGCGGATTGAGTCAGTTCCCCCGTTAGCTTTCTTGCTTGTCTCATCAATTAATAGATGAATACCCTGGACAGCACAGAGCTGGGTGGCTTGGATAATATCCCCAACAGACGTGGCGCAATATAAAATATATATCTCTCAACTGTATTCACCTGTCTTATTTCTACTCCTTATCTATGAGTCATTATAAAATCACTTTAACATCTGAACATTTGCATTATTTGAAAGTGGTTTCATAAAATCTTAGTTTTAATTTGATAATAAATTGAGTACGTCGTTGTCAAGCACGCTGAACTCTGATCAGTTCAAGTTTCTTGTGCGTGGGCTTAGTAATTAGGCTACAAATCCATGATGAGAAGTGTTTTTGTTTCTGAATCTTCTGTCCCGTAATCGAACAGAGTCTTGTTGTCATTCCACTTGTAACGCCAACTAAACGTTTACACGGATTGTGCGCTTCAATGGCACTCGACGCATGCTCAGTTATGGTCGTCAGGTATTATGGGAATGCCAGAGGACTTTGGCACACATTCAACTGCAAAGTCACTGAATGACTTGAGACGCCTACTAAAAAACAACGACATCAAGTGGGCTGCAGAGAGTGAAGAGAGAAATATGATGACATTTTTCATGAGAAATCGCAATTTATGACTATCATTAGTTAATCAATGGTATATCAATGATCAATGAGCGTCGACAAATTGGTATGCACACGAGGCACAACCAGTTCTATCCAGTCTATTTTTGTGCTGGATCGATGAAACGGCTGCAGAGATAACAGAACTTAAGGCAGGGCCTAGAGCAAGGTAAACATAATGCCAAAACTGATTAGAGCGATTTCCACTATTGAGTTGTCGTCGTCTCCTCTCCTCGACATCGATAAGCAAGGTGAACGGTTCTCACCGGTGTCGGTCGGTCGGTTGGCAATGGCGAATCAATTGAAAAGAAATATTAAATAAATTTGATTAGATAAGTTACGTTTTGTGCGTCGTTGCCACAAATGCGAGAGCAACAGTCGCCGAGCGATAGTAGAAGCTGAAAAAAAAACTAATGTTTATATTGTATTTTGTAGCCGTACGAGACGAACTCGAACAACTCGAACTCGAACACAGCACGCGACTTGAAGCAGATTCGACGCAGTGACTCCAGGCCCAGTTCGCCCAGCTCAACCCAAGGACACATCGAAAATGGCCACGCTCAATATCCGTAATTAACATGCCTATACATACATACATATATCTTAAGCCAATTCAATTGAGTCATAACTAATCGAGTTTCCATTTACTTGCCCACAGCTGCTCCATTTGCAAAGTGCTGTGCTCGTCCAACAAAATGGATTGGCTATCGACTAGTGCGGAGCACATGAACTCGCATGCCATGCACTTTCCCTGCCTCAAGGCCAATGCCAGCAGCAACAGCAACAGCAACGGGCTCAGCAATAGCACCAACAGCAACAGCAACAACAACAACAACAACAATAATAATAACAACAATAACAACAACAACAACAACGAACTGAACAATAATCGTGTGCTCGCCTGCAAAGATTGCATTAACTACTTAACCAGCCAGTGGGAGTCAATGGATGCGGAACGTGTGCCGCTTGAGCACAGAAGGTTACATCTCTCACATTTCCCCATCTCTTTGCGATATTCTAATTCTAATCGATTTCGATTTTGCCTTGCAGATACAACATTCCCTCGCCCATGATGACGTCCAGCTCACCAAATGGATCTCGCCATGGCGCCATGAGTACCTGCACGCCGCCCTCCACGCCCTCCGTCAGCTCATCCACGCCAGCCAGCACTTCCATCTACTGTTTCCTCTGTGGACTGCACTCGGACCTAACGCTGGCCAGAATACTTTACGGCAGTAAAGAGGTATAAAAGAGGTTTCACTTAGATCTTAAGCAGTCTGAGTCTAAGCGGCGCAAAATAACACTGTATGATTCGAAATATCCTATTTCGCTACGCATGTAAACACTTTGGGGATATGCGTGAGGAAGAGGCGATCTATTTCAATAGATTCAGGGAAAAAAGCAACAAACCGAAAATTTGTTGAAATAATTTAGGCTGAACTACGTAAAAAGCCATAAAAAGCAAACTCTATGCCATAATCCAAATTTTGGACATTCTTTCGATCGAAGTTTTTATCGCTTTTCTACATTGAGAGTGCTGAATGAGCGCTTGGAATTTTTCTTCAACTTCAATTCATATGTCGATGACGATAAAGAAAACTATTGGTAGTAAACGATAAATGGGAAGACAGGCTGTTAAATTTAGCTATAGTTTCCGCCGATAATGCAGTAGCAACATCACTCGACTACATTGATATAATTGCAGATTTTGCGGCAATCAATGCGAGAAAAGTTATTTTTCAGAAGTAATATTTCATTAAAAACACGAAATATTAGGTTATTTTACATATTAGCATTAGATAACTATTAAACCTTCAAACACCCAAAATGCTTTGAATGTTATTCATATAAAAAACTGCAAATTGCAGTGAAATTGTAAAATTGTAAGCAATTAAAATGTTTGAAAATGTATTGTGATGATTGTAAATTTCCATAAGAAATTTAATGTTAATTTAATGTCGAATTTTATTCTGCAATTGCTGACTTATATTCCATATAAAGTATTACACAAAAATGCCTTTAGTGTCAACTTAAACCTTGAGTATCGTGTGGAATGTTTATTATAAAGAAATGTTTCTTCTCTTCGTTTGCATTTTGCTACCAATTTTACATATCGCTCCATTAACATTAAAATTGATTATAGCCTACAATAATTGTATTTACTTAATTAGATATTGCCACTGTAAGATATTAATGCAAAAGGGAAAACTCGATTATTTTGCAGTACTTAAAAGTTGAGGATAATATTAACACAGAAAAGAAGAAATGAAGTAATTATCAAACTATGCAATAACACACTTAGTGTAATAACAGTATTATTAACTGGACATTCTTGGCTAAGACACTTTAGTAGTTTTGTTTTTTCATTCCTTTCCACATAGTAGTATGAAGACTACTTGCTCTGACTCACAACATTATAAAAGATTAATTTAATTAATTAATTAATTCAAATAAAAATAATAATATCTTATAAGTCGTAATACACATCAGGAGAGGCACCCTGTAATTAGATTAAAGAAATGAGAATGAGGACAATCTAAGACGCGAATACTGAATTTGTAAATAAGTTATTTCATTACTTGTTACTGGATTGTATTCCTTGTAATTCGAAATGTTATTTCTGAGGCAGGCATCTAATGAGTATTTGTTATTCCAATTTGCGTTTAAATTATTAACAATGATTATAAAATAATTTTAATGAGATCGTTTTCATATATCAAAATTGCTGGAAACATAAAACTTTATTCAAACTAGTTATTAGGATTCTTGTTAGTTGCCTGCATTAGCCATGAAATTAACATTTCGATGTAATTGTTTTTTGTTTAGTGTTCATTGTCAAATTTTTCGTTACATTACAATACAGAAATCATAGTTGACTTTTGATATAACATATATTTATTAAAGATCTTTTGAAAGTGAAGTAGTAGAATATAAATAGAAAATTATTCAACTATTCTAAAAATATATAGTAAAAAGACCAAATATTTTAAAAAATAGAAAGTTACTTTAATATTGTGAATGAATTGGTTATATCGTGTATTCCATATACCATGAATGATTAAGGAGATCAGATTGATACATTAATATGGCTATTTTATGTTTGTTAATTTATAGGAAAGTGTGCTTATATGCTTGACTATGTCATTGTGAAATATAAACCATTTGACCTGGTTTATCTTCCTGAACAAACTACTGAAAGTCCAAATAGATGTCCAAATTAAATAAATATACTTTTGTCTTTGCAATAAACTAGATCAGTGATAGAATGAATTAGAAATAAGTTATAGATATGTTTGTAAAATATATTATGAATAATATTTATTAATTTCTACTATTTAATTCAATAATTCATAATATAAACATTTTTACTTAAGTCTTAATACCTTAAGAATAGTAAATTGTTTAATTGAATTAATTGCTATTGTTATTGAAGTGGTTGAACATGTTGAATCAATTATTTATTAGTGCAGGCGTATGCAAAGATACTAATTATTAAACTTACTTAATTAATTAGAAATAGGTTTAAATATATCTAAATTTAAGCAATCAATAGTACTGCTAATTAAGTAGAAAATGTTTAAAACTAAGGTTGAGGAAGGCTATTAATTATAGACTACATTATTAAATGTCTCGTTAATTTTCTATTAACACATTAAATGAGAATACGAAAATTGTAATGTACTTACAGGGATCTCGGCCTTACTTTCCGCTGTTGCTGAAGCACAATTCGCTGCCAAATGCCGAACAGCTGAGAAACAATTCGGCTCTAGTCTGCACCTTCTGTTACCATTCCATGTTGAATCAGTGGCGCAAGTGAGTAATCCCCAATGAATGCGATGCGAGTAATTCCGCTAATCAACAACAATACTCTTGCTTGCACAGATATGAGGCACAGAGTCCGAGCATCAGTCCGGCGGAAAGGAAATACAATTGGCACGACTACAACTGCCATCTGTGCGGCATTACGACTTACAGGAAACGGGTGCGAGCACTGCCTGTGAACGAGTTTCCGTTCGTGAAGCATCAGAAGAGCGACGACGGACTGCTGCTGGAGAATGGTGAATACGCCGTGGTGTGCCTGGACTGCTATGAGAGCTTAAGGTATGGACTTGTTCTTACCCTTGTGCTTGGCTATTTGACCACAATGACAGCTTTGCTGATTACAGGCAACAGGCGTCGCAGCACGATCGCTTCGGGGTGCCCATCTCTAGGCGGGCCTACAACTGGGTGCCCCAACCGCCGCCGCCCGAGGACAGTCCGGATGCCGCAGTGGCGCGTCTGCCCTGCGGCGAGAGATCCGATCGCATTGTGAGTAAACACTTAACATTATCGCATCGCAGACATTTCCTAATGTTTGTAATCCTTTCACAGCTGATGAGCAACGCACTGCGGCCCATTCCAAGCAAGAAGACGACGTCGCCCAAGCACTATGACAAATCGAAAGAAGGTAAGCCATTCATCTGCCATTCGAGCATTCATTCAGGCATTCAGCTTGGTAATGTGAAACCCCTTTTAAGCGCTTCGGGGTGATATGGTTCAAGTGAAACCCAATTCGCGTCAATAAACTTCAATTGGTTTCACTTAACTTTGTGCAGACCATGCGCCATGCTTCATGTGGCATGTGCCGCACACCGCTCTGCAAAAGTCTTAGTCGTGTGCTAGAGTCCAGCTCAATTTCTTTGCGGCCCCTTACTCCATGGCCCCCAATTCGCTAAATGGACAGTTCAACTGCATTTGTTGGGCATCCTAAACTGTTTGCTTCCACCTAGATAATGTCTAGAATGAATAATAAACTGATTGCTCAAAATTATAATACATAAATTAGTATGTCAAAAAACATTTTAATTTAAATGAAAATTCGATCTGTTTTATGCTCTTCTAACATAACTTCTTCTATCTCTGGTATTTGGTTTTCACGACATGATAAAACAAAAACGAATGGGTCAGTACACAAAATTATGAAACTTAAAAAATGACTTTCATTAGTTACAATTGTTTATTAAATTTTTTGCAGAATTTGACGAGTTCTGCTCGAGAGATATGGAAATTCAAATCAGACTATATTTCAGTCAAATAATTGTATAAATAAATTTCAACGATTAGCTAAATCTTGATTATAAATGCCAATTTGTTGTAACAAATTGTTTCTGCTTATAGACATCTTTTAATTAATTCCACTAAAATCGTATTGCCTTTATTGATATTAGAACAACCTTCATTAAATTCTCAAAACATTAAAAAAATTGTTTTAGAAAATGGTCAGTGGAAATTGAAATCGTTTTAGATGACTGGCGATTCATTAAACATGCCAAATGAGTTTTGCACTTTATTGTCTTAGCAGTAATTGTTTTCTCTGCTTCAAAATTAAAGAATAAAAATCTATTTATTGTATTCAATGAAAATATATATAGTTATGCTCTAAAATGGCCAAGCATGGAATGGAAAAATGTTGTTTATTTGGAATTTCAATTAGTTGTTTTTCAATTGCAATTAGTTCAGCATAAATGCATGAAAAGGATTTCCTAATTGCATTTGCCTAGTTTGAATCGCAATCAATTTAACAACAATCCCCCTTTTTCTGTGGAGAGAAATATATGTATAGAAAATGGAGGGAACGAAGCAGCAAACTGAATAAGAAATCAACTGATTAAATGTTCAATAACAAGCAGAAGACCGCAAATTGGTGAAGCTTGTAGTGAGTGGATAGGGGAAACGGGAGTAAAGACTGCAATAAATATTGATTTTTTATGAATTGCAAAAAACGCTAGGTGTGTGTGTGTGTGGAAGAGCAAGATAGAAAGGTGGGTAGGGTAGGTAGGAGTGGGAGGGTGTTCTCATGTCCATGCCACTCACTTATTTATGCAACAGCAGCAATGGCGTCGGTAAACTTCTTCAATAAAATGCCAAAAAGGAAACATCATAAAAATAAATAAACAGAGAAACACAGTTGGTCGGGCTAGAGAGGGACAGAGACAGAGAGAGTGAACGAAAGAGAGCGACTGAGTATAAGTTTGCACACAATTTTTTTTTTTTATGAAGCAACAGCGCCCCCGACTGCGTCTGCTCGCCTTTTATCAACTCTGCTTCGCCCCCCAATCACACACACACACACACACTCAAACTCAAACTCATACAAATGCCACTTCCGACAACAAGAACAACAACAACAACTAGAAAGCAACAAGACAGCCGAGGCACAAGCACAAATAATAAAAGCAACAGCATAAAGTATTTCGAATTGAATTACTTCGTGTTATCCTGTCAACCATACGAAAACACTCAAGAGCATTCAGCATGCCACACGCTTCCTGCCCCCAACCTCCAAGCCTCTCTCCCCCTCCTACCAGCCCCGACTCCTACCCTTAGCACTCCCCAACCCCCCAGGGCAGGCCATCGTTTAAGGAGTTGGCATCGATTTGCAAAAGTATATTACCAACCCCACGCGCGGCAAGTAGTCCATGGGGACCACATCAGCTTTTCTCTCGGTCGGTGTGTGTGTGTGTGTGTGTGTGTGTGGATCAAATAATTGTCCTCGTGCCGACTGAGCAGAGGGGGTGGGAGTTGTGCAGGCTGAATAAGTAAACATAAAACCACTGAATTTACGCTTATTGCACCCGCAAACATTTTGTTTAACACAACAACCCGACGCGTCGGACGTCGCAGTTGCCCTCGTCGCAGAGTTCAACACGCTCTCACTCGCTCTCTCTCTCTCTCTCTCTCTCTCCCACTCTCTTGCCTACTCTCTCCCACTCTGGCGCTCTCACTCTCTGGGCGCTCTCTCTCTCTCTCTGTCTCTCTGTCTCTCTCGGTGTCGGTTGCTTACCATTTCCGGCCTCAATTTCAAAAGAAGCTCAAATTTCCACACAATTTTCCGGCTTCGCTCTTTTGCACTCTCGACTCGCTGACTCTCAGCTGGCTGTCAGCTACGAGTCGACACCTTGCCGCAACCCACTGTGCCGCATGCCACAAGCCCGTGCCCCAGCCCATGCCACAGCGCCTGCCACATTGCCACCCCGCCGCAACCTCAAGCCACTGACAGTCGTTTCCTCTTTGCCACTTGTTCAGTCACTCACAGAGCTCCTCCGTCTCCTCGGGTTGTGCTTTTCACTTTTGCGCCCACATCTTTGCCAGTTGCCAGTTGCCACCTTTGCCACAAAAATATTTCAAACACTTGCCACAACGCTCGTCGGGGGCGGGACGGAACGGTTGCTTGGGCCTCTGGCCACACAGTCGTTTCCGTTTTGCGTAGAATAACAGTTACATTATCCTTTTTATTGCCACACTTTCCTCGCACACCACCACCAGACACACACACACACACACACAGTCAGACAGACAGACAGACAGTCTGTTACACCGACTGTGGCACAGACACAGACATATTTGGCTTATGGCAAGCTGCGACCTCTCCGACCCGTTTCGTTTCTTCGACTTTATTGTGGCGCAACTTGGCCGACAGCAGCAGGCTGAGGAGGAGGACGACGACGACGACGTCGTAGTCTGTGGAGAGTGGTAAACTGGTTAGGCGGCAGGCGAGCAGGAAGCTTTGGAGGAGAGGAGGATTGGAGGCAAGTGGCAGGGGCAGGGGCAGTCAGGTCGTGCGCCGGAAATGTGGCAAAAAATGTGCATTTATTTTGTGAAGTTTGTGCTGTTTGTGTTAACTCGAGTCGCAGTAAATTGTGGTAAACACGAAGCCAAGTGTTTCGAGTATTTATGAAGTTATGCTCCACAGTGCCGCACAGTGGGGAGCATTTGCATAATTGCCGAAACATGATTGCATGTTGAGCAGCGGTGTCCGATGTCCGTTGTCCTTGTGCTTGTCGTGTGGTTGCTCGAAAGGAGCAACTAACTTGATTAGAGATGACACTCAGTCTCGATATTTACACGGAAAACTTTTAATTCAATTTTTGAGTAAAGTAGGAAAAACAAAGCATTATTATATGAAAATATTATTTTTTATTAGTGATGATTTACATTATAGTAAATCGCGTTATTGTAAATAGCATGATGCATAATTTTATTGAAATGAATATTTAAAATGATTTCCGTAGATACATGTATAATAATATTCATTGGATAAACCCATTTGATACATGTTTATAGAATTGTTTCCCTCAGATACATCTTCATGCTAATCCCCATTATTTTTGATTCACAAACCGAAATCAAAAATGATTTATCGTTTCAAATTCTTTATTTTCCTTCTTTACATTTTCAAAGTATTGTTGAATTCGTGAAATTCCTTTGTCTAGCTGTGTCGAATGTTTTCGATCATGGACAGTGTGTATTAAGCAGATAATCAGGATAATTCATCGCATAAACTGATTCGCCTTCATAATCTGTTCTTATCCATCTTATGCGTCAATTCATTTGCTGTGATCAAACAGCTGCCACACAGATACACAAACACTTAAATACATACGAACAGAGAAGCGGAGAAGAGATATAGACATATGTTGGTAGTTGTAACTGTCAGCACATACTACATAACCTCAACTTGCTTCCGAGGGTGCACATAAAATGCTGATGTGGCATGAAAAAAGATATAAATTCAGCCAATCGATGAAGATAAAATACGTTTTGTAATACGCTCGTAATACACATACTACAGCAAAGGCATCAAACTGCAGGGAGGGGTAAGGGATTTGGAATTTGTGTGGCAAGGGGAACAGGCAGGGGCTTGGGGGTTTTGTTGGGTTTGGGTCGAGGTCAACCGCTGAGTGGGCTGAGTGGGCGGGCCTGTGGATTGGGGGGGGGTCTTTTGGAAGTCAGTGAAGTGTGCAGTCAACGTCAACTGGCACAAGAATGCGTTGGTATAAGTGAAATTTCAAGTGGCAGCCAAAGTAAAACTTCAACATTGACTCGCCGAGTGTGCGTGTGTGTGTGATGAGGTTTGGGGGTGTGTGTGCGTGTGCGTGTGTGTGAGGGTATGTGTAAACCCTTTAAAAGCTTGTTGTTGCCAGACACATAAACGTTTAGCCCATAAACCCTTGATGTATGGAACATAAACACCACACTTGCAAGTGCCACTCAACTGGGCTGTGGAGCCTGGCTCATTTCAGTGGTGTTGCTGGTGGTGTCGATGTGTGTGTGCGTGTGTGCAAGTGTGTGTGTGGCTTCAGTCGGTGGTTGGCTCTGAGCTGTGCGTTGCTCAACAACCGACAACCGGCAACCGCAATGTCAATAAATATGTTACGCTTGACTCTGTCTGTTTTTTTTTTTTTCTTTTTGCTTCTCGTTTCTTTCTTGTTGGTTGAGCTCGTTTAGTTGGTTACTTGGCTGGGTGAGTGTGTGTGCGTGTGTGCTTTTGGGTTGGCAATTTGGCCAAAACATATTTATTTGGTATTTGTGTATTTGCCTTGCTTTTTTCGGTTCGTACATGCTCGAAATTCCTTGCGTCAAATTAGAAGCACAGTAAATTTGTATACATGTTATTCTCTTCTGAAATGCCTATTGATTTAGTTTTCGATTTTCTTGTTTTCCATTTGATTTTATTATTTCTTGTGGGCAACGACAATACGCTTGGCTTTACAACTGATACCAAAGGGTATCACCAATTATAATACTAGTTTATTTTTGGACAACTATCTTATGGGATATCTCGTGAATGCTGTAAATATTTTTGCCAGTTCTTTTCGCTAGTCACATTGAAAATATTGTTTGACCATGCATCAACGACGAATTTGATAACATATAGTAAATATGTACATACAATGTGTGTAGATACATATGTAACTATGTGCATGCATAAATTCTGAATGTTGTTGTGCAATTTTGAATTTTTAAAAATGCAAACCTTTTTGGTTTACATTTACATTTGCATACGGACACTACACACACTTTTATCATACACAACTATTATTCTTGTTTGTTCTTTGCATTGCAAATGTGCAATAGTTGTGCGATTGTTATGTGCTCTCAGAGAACAGCTCAAATTTATAAATTCATCTATTGGCCAAAATCGATGGCAATAGTTGAACGAAAAACTGTTGCCTACTTTCCAGAGCATTGACTGCTTGCGTGTTATTTTTCGCATTTCAACCATTCTAATTAGTTATGCTTTCATTTTGCTGAAGCTAAAACGTAACGACAATAGAAATATCAAATATATATAAATATATATTCATGCCCTAAGCAACAGACAAATACAATTTACTTAAGCGCCATCGCACTTTTGGTTTCTGTTATTTTGTTGCTTTCATTGCAGGCGCCATATCTGCTGTAAATGCATGTGTGTACAAATACATTGTATTTGTTTACTTTTTTATTGTATGCGGGAAAGCACACGAATTTAAATATTTTCTGGCTTTCTTGCCAAACGCCATCTTGTCCCTTAACACCCGCAAAGAGAAACGCAAACACACTCACAATCATTGCACTCGCACTCATTGCAGTTTGCGTTAGTTTCTCTTGTTGCTACTGTTGCTTTTATTGCACTTTTTCACTCACTCCAACACATCTGTCTCTGGCGCTCTGCCGCACACTTGCTCTCTCGCTCAGTCGCTCTCAACTTGAGCTCAGGGTCTCCGAGTGCCATGGCACGGGAGCTTCTGTCTGTCGTCTGCCGTCTGTCGTGCACTGTGCTTTGCTGTGCTGGCTTGTTGTTGTTTGTGTGCGAGAGTTGTTGTTGGGTTGTGTTAGCGCCAAAGTGATTTACTGTTATAAATATTTGCTCGTGAGCTTTTTAAGTACTTTTTCTTTTCATGCGGCCGCCCGCCTGTGTTGCCTTGAGTTGTTGCCACGTTTGCTTTGGCAATTCATTCTGCACTCTCTGCTGCGTCGTTGAGTTCGTGTTTGCTTTTTAGTTGCTCCCTCCTCCCCCCCACCCGATTGTCCGTTTGCCTGTTTCAGCTTGTTGTTGCATACTTTTCAGCGTAATTTTTATTGAATCATGTTGGCCAACGTCGACTCCGGTTATTTTTCGTCTTCCGCTTCTTCGACTTCGTCTTCTGTACCTTCATTCACTGTTTTCACTCGTCTCATTGTGTGAACTTTGTTTTGTGTGCCCGGCTGCCGTTACCTTTACTCTGCTGCCTGCTTTTGTTCGCATACATACATACATACATACGTACAGAGTGTGTACATACATATATATTTTTGAGATATTATTGCCTGATGCCACGTCATGCTCCCAGGGGGAATCATTTTGCATTAACTGAGCAAATAACCAACTTTGTTATATTTTCGTTTATTTCATTTCATTTCGTTTCGTTTGCATTTGCTTTTTCCACTTTCCACTTTTGCCGAAGGGGCATTTTGCTAAAGCAACCAGCCAAAACAACCAACAACATTTTGTGTTGTTGTTATTTGTGCTGTTGCCGGTTTCTATTGCTGCTTCTAAATCTGGTTTCCTTTCGTTCATTCTTTTCTTTCGGGTGGTTTTTCTGCCCGCTTTATTCTTTGTCTGTGTGTGTGTGTGTGTGTGCGTGTTTGCATTTGTATTTGTTTGTACTCTCAAGTGTGCCTATGTGTGTGTGTGTGTGTGTGTGTGTATGTGAAATTGAATACTCAATTGAGCACTTAATTAGCAAAAACAGTTTTTAATGACGACACGAATGCTTTTATGCTTTGAATGCACTTCTCTGGGTAGCCGAGCGCTTACACTGAGCGAAACTGCAGTCAATTGATAAGTCTTCTTTTCTTCTTCATTTATTATTTTAATAATTATTTATTGTATTGAATTCAAAAGTTTATTTTTTATATATTTTCAAAATGTTCATATTTTTATGATTTAGATCTTCCTTTTCGACGAAACATTCCAAACTAAACTTGAATAATTCATTCATTTTTCGTTGAAGCTTTCTTTATAATATTTCGATTATTTTTTTTTTTTCGATTATTTGCCATCAACTAATTTTAATATTATGCAGCTATTTCTCGCAGTGCAGCTTCTTGCATAGCTGGTGGTTGCTTGTTAATTCTCATTTGTACATCAGACGAGTTCCCCGTCCCGGCCTCATAAAGGTTACCACGTCACGCACTCTCAAGCACGCGCCAGCCAGCCCTTACAATACCCTTCCCTGCTCTGTTGCTGTCTCTCTCTCTGTCACTCCCATTCACTCTCTTTCGCACACACACAGAGAGAAATAAAACATTTTTTGGTGTAACAGCCGTAATTGTCGATGTGATTAATGTGTTTTTAAGTGCGTCATTTTGAGCATATTATGAGTTTATAGGGGTTAATTTCCACCCAAGCACTTTGCATGTTCCCTCTGGCATTTTAATTGAATTGTTGCCATTGCTCTGCTCTGCTGGTCGTGTTATTGTTCCTATTGTTGTTGTTGTTCTCTCTGTTGTTATTGCTGTAGCTGGTTGTATTTATTACAGTGCCTTTTCGCACGGCATCACGATTTTTTAATTAACACACTTCGAGTGTGCGAGTGAAAACGAGTGAAAAATTGTTAAGATTGTATAGTATTAATAACCACCGATGAATAGGCATAAATTGTGCCAGCTCAAATGGGGCAGGGTATAAACGAATCGGGAAGTTTAAGGAGATTATGCAGTTGGCTATAGAGTGTTCTTTGTTCAGCGACTTAAGTAAATTTCTGGGGATTAAAATGTACAAAGGGAGATTATATATTGATTCTCAAATCCTAGAAGTCCACTGAGCACAGGATGATATACAGAGCAGTTTTTATAAACATACTAGATGGGCTGAAAAGTAAGCTCCTTGGAAATGAAAAAAATTGTTTTTTTATTTTTTTCTTCTTTTATATTCAATGTAGTCTCCTTTTAGGTCGATACACTTATTCCAGCGATTTTCTAACTTTTTTATCCCATCTGAAAAGTAATTCTCCGGATGGTCTAAAATACTCCTATGCAGCATCGATAATTTCCTCTCGCGAGCTGAATTTTTTATTGATGAGCCATCTTTTGAGGTTTGGGAAGTGGTAATAGTCCGTGGGAGCCAAATCGTGTGAATAAGGTGCATGGGGAAGCACTTGGAGTCCTAAATCGTTGATTTTAGCCATTTTTGTGAAACCATGGTTTTGGTCTGGAGTTAGCTTACGCGGCAGCCAACGGCAGGATCATTTTTTCATGTGCAAAATCTCGCCCAAAATATGTCCTGTATGCTCAGTACTAATCCTTGCGGCCTCTGCTAGCTCGCGGACTTTCACTTTCCGATCAGCCAACACCATTTCATATATTTTTTGGGCAATTTCCTGTGTAACTGCATCGGAGGTCCTGCCACTAAGGACTTCATCGGTAATGGAGTTTCGGCCACCATGAAACTCTCGATACCAATATTTCACGGTGTAATCTGAAGGAGCATGAGCCGCATAGTATTTATCCAACTTTTGTTTAGTTTCCGTCGCTGTTTTGCCACTCAAAAAATGATATTTTATGAGGGAACGAAAATCGTTTTTTTCCATGATCAAAATGATGTCAAACACGTCAGCAAATATCAGCTGTCAAAACAAAACTAAGGGCTGTATCGCGCTGAATTTTAACATGGATACCTAAATATGAATGGACTATAAGAAACAACAATCATTTTTGCGATAGCAGCGCATTTTGGTGGTCAAGGAGGTTACTTTTCAGCCCACCTAGTAAGTGAAACAGAAATGTACATTAAAAATAAATTCTCTGAATAGATCTATAAGAAAGAGGATATCTTCAAGTAGAGCAGTTATTTTGTGGATAGTGTGAAGATCGCACATTGTGAAGATTTTATTAAATAAGAGAGTTATGATATGCCATTTAAATCTACAATGTATAGGGTATTTATTTACCAGTCAATAAACAGTCTTTGTCGAAATTGACATATTACGAACTTGGAACAATCCTTTGACAAGTGACGGAAATTCAAACACAGTCTGCGAAATTCGGATCAATCAGTTAACGCACGAATGCGCAGTCCTTCCGCGTTAAAGAGAGAGGGGAGAGGTGCGAGAGAGAGAGAGAGAGAGGGGTCTCAGGTGAATCGGAATGGCATAAGAACATGCATCCAACATGCGTATGCGTTGTTTGGCTTTGGGATATTTTTGGATTTTGGTTTCGCAAATGGATTTATAACCCTCTGTGTGATTTTGTAGGCCCTTTAGCCATTGTTCAAATAACCCAACTCAACATCCTACTATATATGTATGAACATGTCTGTATGTTTGTATATCCTCTCACTCTCCCGTCTCCGTCTCAGTCTGTCTCTTTCTGCATCGCCCAATTGGGGAATTGGCAATTCCCTTGTTCATATGCGTGTGCCCAATAGAGCGAACGTGAGTGTGCATGGAAGCTGAATCTGGTTCCATCTGTGGCTCGGGGGCACTTTGAACGGTTTGGCTTCATGCATATCCTGGCCATTGGATGGTCGATGGGTCGTTCGATGGGTGCTTCGGTTGCCCTTGCCATCATTCTAATGATATTTGAGGAACGAGACGAATGTGTGTATGTAAAACCAATAATAAGACGATGAAACGAGCCGTGTGTGTGCTGAACCAAGGATGAGTCCTGTGTGAACAGGACAGCGAACTGGAGAGTTGTAGGCCTCTTGGACAGCCAACCAGCCCCATCCAGTTGCCATCTGAGAGCTGTGAGTTCATGCCGAAACGGTTAACAAGTGGTGCGTGTATCAATTCAATTGAATTTGCAAATGTTGTTGTTGCCCAACGATGCGTAAAGTCGAAGTTGGCAGGCAACGGACAGGACGCAGCCAGGACGCAGTCAGGACATTCGGAGCCCACAACTAACGGAGCTGTCCCAAATACCTACGAGTATACACTTTGTTATTTGCGATACGCCCAAAAACCCACTTGATGTTTGTCTTCAGATTGGGCCCAAATCCGAGAAGGCAACTCACCGGTTTACCCTCAGCCTCCCCCTTGTTGTGTACGTGCGAGTGGCAGATTATACGGTTAAGAAAGCGTATCATCACTGCAAACTATGTCGACCCGCCTACGTTCGGCTAGCCTGAATAACTAAATGCCCTATTCCCTTAGCTGCACGACTTTTGTATCTTCTAATGGCCAAGCTTCCTGTTTTGTTCACTTGGCTTCAGTCGGGGGTTTAAAGTTAAACCCAGTCATCGCTCTACCTGCAAATTATTAGGACTTACCAAAGTTTAGTGCGCTCAACAGACTAAATGTCCTGCATCGTACATTGACTAGCTACAAATTATTAAATCGCCTGTTCCTTTCGCTTGTTTGAATTTTAGTTTCATATTAGACTCTTCATTTCTATCCTGTCTGCATTGGTTTACAGTCGATACTATAAATGTGTTTGTATATAATAAAAAAATTATTTTACGCATTGAGGTATCATGATTTCGAAAAATAAATCAAATAGTAAACCTCAGCTATCCAATACTCGATGTCGTTCTCTGTACTTATCTCAGCTTAAAACCAGCTCTCAAAGGGAACTTAATCATCACACTGGCTACGAGTAAGCTTTGCTCTGGACCGATGCCAGTCAATTGGAACAGCAAGTTGCAAAGAAAACTCTTTTAATCGTCTATTGTAGACCGACTTTAAAAACTTTTCAAAGCGGCAGCCAGAGAGTGGGAGAGAGAGACAGAGAGGGAAAAATCAGATGCTACATCAAATAGAATCCACCCACCGTGTTGTCGTCTATCATGACATGGCTGGGATAAGGGCAGGACAAGCAGCAGGGGAGAGGAAATGGCAGTGGCAGTGGCAGTGTATTGGTGGGGAGCATCATCCATGGCCTTTGCGTCACTTTGACGACCTCGTCGCTTATCCTGCTGCACCTGAGCTATTTCTGCACTTTTCACATTTGCCACCCTTTCGAGTCCATCTTCTGCTCCTCTCTCTCCTTCCCTCGCTTGCATGCCACGCTTTTGTAACGGCTTTGCTCCTTTTATTTATTTTTTTTTTTTTGGCTCTGATGGCGCGTAGTTTTGCCATAAAAGTTTTCGCAGCCAGCCAGTCAGGATTTTTTATTAGTTTTTCCACGCTCTGCATTTTCCACGCGCTTTTCACATGCCACCCAGTGCCGCAGTCGAAGCTCCGGTTTATTGTTATGGCAACATCGTAAAAATTTATCATACTCGTAGTTGAAAACAACACAACAACAACAACAACTAGTGCAAAACGACACAAAACAAAGTTATCGCACTTTTATGACAATTTGACGACAACTTTCATTGCAATTTTTAAGGTGGTGAAGCCATTTTCTATTTCCTCCCCTCACTCCCCCCCTAACAAAGTCTGAACAAATCATATTCCCACCAGAAGTTCCGAGGGGAATCACAATTTTTACTTAGCACCATCAATCATAGCACACAACATATTGTTTTATTGTGCTAGATTTAATAATCATTGCAGATAGTAATATTTAAACAAAATCTAAAGCACTATAAAATAGTTTATTGAAATTCTTCAAGTTTATAGCTAAATAGTTAACATATTATGGCGATAATATATGAAATAGAGACTAGCAGGCACAATAAATTCATCATAATTTCTTTTTTCTAAGATCTTGTCTTACCAATATGAATTTCATTTGTTGAAATTGCTCAAACGGAATGGCAAATCCGTTTTCTATGCCAATTCTGAGATGACAATAAAATGTTTTGGGTATGTTAGTATTTTGTTTTAAATGCGTTTTTGCTCTTTGTGAAATTAGCAATGTTTTGGGCACTCAATATATCCGAGATAAACTCGTTGATAACCATTTTTGTAGCGAATTATTTTGTATTGTTGTGAAATTTCCACAAATTGTTATTGAGAAATTTGGGCAAAAAAACTTGGGTGATGTTGCAAGAGAAACTGTGAAATTCGATTTGATTTGCGTGTTTTAATTGAGTCTTGTTGTAAGGATACCAAAGCACAACGAGAGAAGAGTGGAGACAGGGCACGAATGTTGGCCAAAAAATGTATGTGCGTTAAATTCCATGTTGGCCACATACTCTATTAGCTGAAAATAATCCATGTTTGGGGCATCTGAAAAATGGACATGGACCACACAGTGCAGTGCAGTACAGTAGAGGGGTGTGTGTGTGTGTGGCATACGAAAATATTCTCACATTTGAACTTCGAACAGGAAACACTAAAATGCAACAACAAGCATGGGGCAACCCCCCAAATCCCGCACCATCGTACTGCAATGCTGCTGGCATCCACAAGCCACGCCGAAACTCTCGCAATCATGCAACAACAGCCCAGCTGCACTCTGTGCCCCATGTAGCAGCAGCAGCAGCAGCAGCACTACTCGATGCGGACATGGATCTGGGCCGGGTTATGGCAAAGGGAAGGGTTTCTGGTTCTAGTTGCCTGGTCTCTCGTTCGCTCACTCGGCTGCTCTCGCCCGCTTTCGCACACGCTCGGTGTGTCGTCGTCTCTCTCTGGCGCTCGTGACAGTCCCATCCACCTGTCTAATCGGTGTTTGTTAGTATATAAATCTAAAAGCTAATCCGCTTGTATTTCCGCTTGGGCGCTGTGAGGTTAGACCGGAAATTCCGCTCTATATGCAGAATGCAGCAACGGCGATGGCGATGGCGACGGCAATGACGATGGGCAACAGCAGCGACGCCTGCGCCAACATCGGCATTGGCATTGTGCTCGGCTTTGGTGTTGGCGACGGAAGTCGAGTTGCTCCAACTCCTCTCGCCCTCCGGTTTCTGCTCCAGCTCCGGCTACGGCTGCCAGCTCCTGCTGGGCCCCAGCCGTATGTTGTTGCAGGCTTGTTTGGGGATTTGTTGTGGCAGTGAAGTACATTTGTTCATCGTAATGGCTCCGGGGATCTCTCTCTGACTCTCATTCCCTACTGCCTTCCCGCTTTCTCTCGCTCTCTCTCTCTCCCTATCTCTCTCTCTCTCTGTCTCTCCAAAAACCTGTCGAAGCTATTGAAGCATCTCTCCAAATGCAACAGCATATTTGCTCCATTCGGTGCAAAAGTTTAGTTCTGTCTTTTTTTCATATTTCTATTTCTGCTTCGAATGCACTCACTATTTTTTTGGTTGTGCTACACTGCTAAAAATTTAGAGAATTCTTAATGTGGTTATTTGAAATTTGTTGTTTGTATTGAAATGCTTTATATATAATAGTTCAATTAAAGGGATTCAAAAATATATATTTTTATATTTTTATTTTAACATTGCCAAGGCTTACAATAAAATGTAATCTTGATTATCGAATTAAAAAATCGTACAATGTTTAGTACCAACAGTTGTATTTATAGCAGCTTTAATTCGATCACATAATTTATTATAGGATGCGTTTTCACATAAGTTTTATACAAGTGAACTGCAATTTCTCGCAGTGCATCACAAGTTAAGGCTTTTTCGCTTGTTTCGCAGCTGCAGTGCAAGTGCACAATAGGTCGCTGGCACCTAGGCAGAAGGCTCCAACTGTGTCATGCAACGCGCTCCTCCGACTGTTCTCCGTATAAGGCCAGAAGCTGACTTGCAACAACAACAACAACAACAAATGTTGCTCTCTTTGAGTGCAACCAAAGGCAAAAAGCACGAAGGATTGCGTTCGGACGACGACAAAGATTTGCTCCTTCTAGAACGAGAGACTGCAGAGAGAGAGCAAGCGATAGCGAGAGAGAGAGAGAGAGAGAGAGCAAGACAGTGCGCAGTAGAGGAGGCTCCAAGTGCAGCAAAGGACGAAGGATGAGGGGGGGGGGGCGAGCAGGGCAGACTGTGTGTTGACAGGCTGGCTGCCTGTTGGCTGTGCCGATGCCATTTGGTGGCATCTCCTTGAGCGTGTTGCAACTTGAAAAGAAGGCTAAAAACTTGGCAGCAGGGCGAGGGGTCAGTCAGGGGTTAAGGCAAGGCTCTGGCATAAACACAACGCCAGCTGCTTTGACTCGCATTAGATGGGATTGGGACGTATATATGTATGTATGTGGGAGGAGGAGTGGGAGGCGATGGCTCTGTGGGCTTTGCTCGTCGCTGTCAGTTTAGCACAAAGCCATATCCGTTTGGCAGCGAGCGCTGCGAGAGTAGCAACAAAGCAAACCAAGCGCTCATCTCGGATTTGCGCATCGGGTCAGGGGGCAAGTGGCAAGTGGCTCGGCAGCAGCAAAGTGTTGTCGGTCTGATAGTTGGGCAGCAGTTGTGTGTGTGTATGCGTGGGATATTGACAGGAGTCGAGCTCTTGGTCTCTGAGTGGACTCTGGGCAGCTGAGAGTGGACGAGTGGAGCTGGAGTGGAGCTCTGTAGGGTATCGAAGCGGTCGACACGGGAGGACGGGACGGAGCGGTCAGTGGGCAGGTTATGGCTCGTAACTAATAACCAAGTAAATTGATACGTGACCCTGCATTTAAATGCCATTATTGCCTGCGCTGGTCACTCGAGTATGGCTCCTGCTCCTCCCTCGAGTTGTGACGTCAGTGGTTGCGGCGATAAGGTGGTTGGCATGGACTGCTGGTATTGCTGCTTGCGCTCTGCCAATTTGTGATTGGAATTTTTGATGAGGCTCGACTCTGACGTATTGATTGACTCCACACACCACATTCAACTACACACACGCCTACCATGAAGTGGCAGAGCTGCCTCCAAGTTAGTTCCTTTTTTTCGGCATATTGCAGTGGACACACTCCTCTGGCTTTTATGACGTCTGTCATCATCAGAGACGGAGCCAAAAAAGAAAAAAGAAAAAGAAATTGAGTGAAGTGCAACAGCCAAGTGGCAAACGCAGTGGCCACTCTCCTCTGGAATGGTTCTGGCCAGGCTCGTTGTTTGCTTTTGGTTTTCGGCTTTGCACGCCCTTCACTTCCTGGACGCGGGAGAAGTGCATGCATCATGTATCTATAGCTCTGCCCATTTTCCGGTGCCCCTTTTGTTGACCCTTGGTGCCTTCAACTCCAACTTACGGGCAACTTTTGTGCGTCGCCAAAGAAGCAGAGCGGTAGAAGAAGTAGCAACAAAAGCAACAGCGACGGCAACGACAACAGCAACAGCAACAACAATCATCGTCTGGCGCTTGAAGGAAAGTTCCTTTTGTGTGGCAATGTGGAAATGGTTGCGGAAATGAGCTCGGAAAATAGTACACACGACCGGAAACTTGGCACAAGTTTCGTTGTACCATTTCAGACAGTTGCAAACCGAGTCAGGCACCGGCTTCCAGTTTCAGTTGCCACATCACAGTCGGCATTCCCTTCTCGCACTTTCCGCTTCTCTGCTTTCCCGCTTTCCCGCTGGCCCGTTTCCGTCGATGTCCCCGCGGCTATGATTAAAGTTTTCCTTTTAATTTCTAACAATTGTGTTTCGGTTTAGATTTGGTTTTTGCGGTATCTTGAGTTTGTCCAATTTGCCCTTGGCTCGCTCACGCCAACCTGGGGTATATTAGTTTAAAAAGGCGTTAAAAGTATTCAGTGAGGATGAGCTCTATTAGTTACTGTTGCACTAAGTTTAAACGGGAATTTATGTGAAAATGTTGTTTTCAATTTAATTTTTTTAAACTTGGAACTTGGACATTACTACTATACATAATAAAAAAACGTATTTACTTATGATATGAAAAAACTAAAGTAAAATTTTAAAATGTTTTAGTTGATAGCATGTTGCGACTTTGCTCTTCAGAGACAAAACGTTTTTGTCCTTTCCTCTTTGTGCTGTATTCGCAAACGTTTCACTTGACCTAATTACCACACATTTACTGCAATTTTAATATATTATTAAGCTTATGTTCTACCCTGTGTGCAGTTGAACTCACTTGCACATCCGCTCCGGTCAATTTCCAATCGGTATGCGAGTGCCGAAGACAGAGACAGCAAGAGCAATTGAGTGCGAGCGAGACAAGGTGGTAGAGAGGGCTTTTGTGGCCGCAGCCAGAATGTCAGGCATTTAACACGAGCAGGGTATTTAGACATTTGCCGTCTACTTACCTACACTTGTGTAGTTGTGTGTGTGTGTGTGAGTGCTGAGGTCCTTTCTTCAGTTGCCCCCTTCAGTCGGCACATTCCACGCACATCCGCCCAGGCGAAGACGTGGTCCGTCCGTCGTTGTTATCCTTTCATCTGGCGTCGAGCGTCTCCCGTCTTCCGTCTCGCGTCTCCGACTGCCGCACAAACTTGTCGCTACGTGGTGTGAAAAATATTTAAGCGTGAAGTTTTAGCAGCGGTTTTCGCTTGAAGGCTCATTGTCGTCCCCATCCCCTCTCCTCGCTGTTGCTGCTCGACAAGGACTTCGCCTCTCGTCGCCGTCGCTGACGAACATCGTGTTTCCGCATCATTTTTAACGCCACTTTTGTGTAAGCTTTGCCTGTCTCTCTCTCTCTCTCTCTCTCTCTCGCACTCTGTCTGTGTGTGTGTGCAAGTGTTGGCCTGGTTGGTATCCGTGTCGGTATTTTTGTGGATTTGTTTTGTGTCTGAGGGTGTTTTTCTAAATGGTTTTTAAAATCTCATCGCCAACGTTTTGTCCTCGCCGTGGCAAGTCTCCAGGCTGCTGTCTGAGTGTATATTAGTGTGTGTGTGCGAGTGTGTGTGTGTGTGTGTGGTGGAAGGACTTTCGTGGTTATGTCTCGCCCATTGTGATGGCTCGTTACGTGACGCTGCAGGACTGGGGAGGGCGCAGAGTCCTTTCGACTGGGTACTGCAATGAACAGTTTATTGTGTTATTGGTTTTGGCAATGACTTTTTCTTGCTCGACTTTAGTTTGCTGATTGTCCTCGCGTTTGCCAATTGGAGTTGTTGTTGTTGTCCTTGTTGTTGTCCCTGTGGCTTTCAGTTTAGCATTTGGCAATTGTTTGAATCAGAAACTCAACTTTTGCGGTTCTCGGCATTGCATGTCTGTCCGATGCATATGTTTTAGGTGTAAGTGATTTTTGGGGATATTATTTTATGGGCAGCACAAACCTCAGCAGATAAGTAAACAGATCGTAAGCAGATAAGGCAGCAAGGAAATATATGTATGTGAAATACGTTACGAAAAGCAACTGATTATTTTTAAGGGCTGCAAATCAAGCATCAGTTCGACACCCACAACTCTTGGTTCTCTGGTTTGTTCCTGCCCCATTACAGTGATCCAATCCGCCCACACTTTGGTCTTTCGGTCAATGCGAACCCTCTAATAATCGAACGTTTAGTGTCCGTGTCCACCCAAAAGGAAAACTCAATACATACAGAGCCCCAGCTCGTCTCTTATCGCCCAACTCAATTCAACACACACACACACACACAACCACACACACAGTTAGCAAGTACTGGGGGAACAACACTCATCCGATTTGGCTTGGTTCACACTGAACAAGGCAATAATTTCAGCTCCTAAGCCCTATTAACCATTGCTAACCGAATGGTGGAAGCAACCAACCGAAAGCCAGTCGAAGGTAGAAGCCCTACGCCCAGCATTGGAGCAGGGCACATCAGGGATGAGGCAGCAGCACATGCAGTCGGCAGTCGGTTAGACGGTAGACGGCAAGCAGTGTGTTGACTGAGCGAGCAATTGAATAAGCGGCAGGCACAAAGAATTTGTGTGCACGACGACGATGCGGAAGATGAGGACGAGAATGAGCACGAGGACGAGGACGAGGACGAGGCACGCACGAATGGCCATCGTAGCGATCTAAGGAGAGGCGGGGCATGGGAGGTAAAACTCCGACTAAGGTTGCGGGTACTGCCATGACGATGACGATGATGATGATGATGTTGATGCTGATGATGGTTGAACTGGCAACTGGCGAGGATGGCAAAGCGAGGCCGTGCAAATCCGGAACGAACGAACATATTGACAAATTATCCTTTTTACACGCATCCCCTGCTGAGTTGGTCTCGCCTCGCTGAGCGTTTGTCCTGCCACACACACACACGCGCGCACACACACACACACACACACGCGCACTCACACAGACAGAGGCGAAACCATTGTTAAATGTGCCAATGTGCACACATAGTTGCTTCGTCGTTGTCGTCGTTGTGGTTATCGTCCTCGTTCTCGTCCTCGTCCTCGTTCTCATAGTGTGTACATAAACAGCGCAGATCTGAAACTACGACAACAGCAGCAGCACAGCACAAGAAGAAGAAGAATCAGCAGCAACATACGCTCTCTCGCTCTTTTTATCCAGTCCTGAAAATATCATAAAAGTTCGCCATGTGTGTCTCGATTTTCTCTAGTCCCAGTCTCATTTATTCTACGCCATTGTTTAAGCTTGCTCTAGACACGTTCAAGCTACCCAGTCATGGTAGAAAGCTATGACAGGTGCCTGATTGAACTGATCTGCTAAGTCCATAACGTTGAAGGCAGAAGAAATTTGATGCATTTGTAACTTTTTTGAAACGATAACTTATCAAAGATGATATGTGATCACTGTTGAGTGAGTTAATGTCTCATAGAACTCATAGAAATTTTAGTAATAATATTCTACTTTAACTTACGTCAAATAGTACTAATTCTTGATTATTTATTTTGGTGAGATCACTTTTAAACACTTAAAACAAATATTTATCATTTAAAATCGAATGTACTGATATATTTAATATTTTATGTTTTTTTCTACTTATACTCGTACATTAATTTGCTTTTATCACAATACAAAGTATTCGATTAACAAACATAAGCATATTGGCAGCTACTTCCGTAGTCGCCTCAATCGAATTTAAAATGCATTCTCTTGCATTTGTTTCGTTATGTTATCGTGTTCCTGCCCCAATAATTGACTCAACTTAACCTACCTTCCCCACAAAGTATGCAACAGCATTTTGCATTATACGATGCGAGAGAGCAAAAAAAGGCAGATAAAACACAGCAGCAACCACAGCGCTGCCTCTGCCGCTGCCGCTGCCATGGCTGCTGCGGCTGCTGCTACCGCAGTCGACTTCAGCTTCAACAGCTGCAAAGGTGTTGAGCACATGAACCGCAAATTTTGTTTACAGTGCTCGCTTATTGTTGTTGTTGTTGTTGTTGTTCATTTGACGAAGCCAGAGCACAACAACAACAACGACCATGAGCGTGTACTTCGTGTTAAATGCAAAAGGGGAGCAACAACGACCTCAGCGATGACGCTGTCGACATTGTTGTTATTGTTGTGGTATTTTGCTGATGGTGGCGGCCACCATTTTGAGTCTTTCTCTCTCACTGCTGACAGTTGGACCGACCGAACTAACTGACTGACAAGCAGCCGTCTCGTGCTAGCTGCAAGAAAATCAACCCCCAGCCGAATGCTGAATGCAGGCGGGCGGCGGCAGAGTTTGGTTTTGTTGTTGTTGATGTTGGTGTTGGTGGAGCAGCAGTGCAGTGCACATCAAGCCTGCGTTGCCCACAGAATGCACATGAATTGCTTCACACACACACACACACACACAAACCCGCTCATAGACAAAGAGAGCAATTGGCACGTAGGCTGCGCTCATTTGACAGTTGTGCTCTCGCTTTTACTCTCACTCTCGCACACTCTCTCTCTCTCTTCCTCTCTGCGCTCACACGCCGACGCCGCCTGCTGTGAGAGTAGCACGGCCCACACACAACAACGTTGTTTTCTAAGCAAACGAACGCTCTCCCATGGTGCTGAGAGCGGAGCGAGTATGAGTGTGAGTGTGAGTGCGAGTGCGAGTGCGAGTGCGACGTCTTACCCAACGCGTTGTGTGAGTCGACGACTCTCACGTGCCTGCTGAGCTGCGAGGCGTTTTAGTCCTTTCGCAAACGTCGTCAGCGTCGTGTGTGTGTCTTCTGCGTTGTGGCTGCCCTGCTCTCAAACTTGTGACGATTTACCGTTGTCCATTGCCGTTGCAATTGCGATTGCGATTGAGATTGCGTTTCTCAATTACCAGCGCGTGTGATAAGTGCTGTGTTTTGTTTTCATTGCCCCTCCCTCCCGTGTACACGTGTGTGTGTTTACGTCTGTGTGTGTGTGTGTCTACGGGTGTCATTATTGTTGTTGGTGTAAAAGGGCAGCCAAGCGAATTCAATTACAATCACAATTAGCGTAATTATGGCGGCCACTTGCAGCGTCTGAGGGTGCCCGCAGAATATTCGAAATTAGAAATTAGAAAGTGAAATTGCAATTGAAATGAAAAATTCAAATTCCAATTGAAATTGAAGTTGAAGTAAACGTTGAACGGGTCGAATCCAAGTGCAAATATTTCAATAAGGAAATTGCATGCTGCAGACAAGCATCCAAACTCCTCAACGACATCTACAACTACAACTACAACCATAAAGCTTAATCCTCCCCCCACCGTCACCCGCGAAGTGCAGTTCTCAAGATTTGCCGCTAACCTTTTTCGCCATCTCGAAAGCGGCAAAGTTTTTGTGCTGTTTTGTATCGGTGTGTGTGCACTCCGTACGTATGCATGTGCGTGTGCGTGTGCGTGTACGTGTGTGAGTAGTGTTTGGAGTGTTGTCGCGGTCTCACTCTCACGACAGCCCAAAAAAAAAAAAGAAGGAAGCTCTCGTCGCTCTCCTTCCACCCGCAGCCGCAAGTGAAAGAACCGTTTTGACGTCGTCGCGTAGTCAGGGAAAAGTTTCTGGCGAGGAATTTAAATTGGAAAAGTAAAATGAAAAGAAAAGCGCTCGAGTAAAAGTTAAACAAAGTGCAAAGTAAATATTAAATTAAGAAAAAATAACGCAAAAAAACGCAACAAAAACGAAGCAGCGAAAAATAAGAAAATAGAAGCGAAGCGCAAGCAAAAGAAAAACGAACAAATTTTGTGCATCCGCGTGCTGAAGGGCTGAAGGGGGGAATCAGCAGCAGCATCCACCTAGCCATCTTAACGCTGCCAATCAGAAGGAGCAGCAGGAGGAGGAGCAGCAGCAGCAGCAGACGTCAGATTTTGCTGCCTTCATTAATGCATTCGTTTCGACGTCGAGCCACGCTGGAGGCCAAGTAAATCTCAACCTTTTGCACGCAGCTCGACATCGGCAGCAGCATCATTTATAAAGCGCTTTATACACGCGCTTCGTTCCACACGTTCCACACCATACACACCATACACACACACTCACACCACTGCCGTGTGTAGCCGTCTCGTTTTATTATTCCGTTTTCTTGGATTAACTCAATTTGTTGGCGCGTCGCGTCGCGCCGCGCTGCGTTGCCTCGTGAAAAATCGAAACACAAGTGGCAACCAACAACAGGAGCAGCAGCAGCAGCAGCAGCAGCAGCAATCTCACGCACAGTAGTGCAACCCAATACCAAAGAGACTCGCACACACACGCACAGCTCCAACAGGCATCCACTGAATTCGTGTGTGTGTGTGTGTGCTGTGAATACTTATGCGTGTGTGTGTGCTGTCTCGTTGCGAGTGCGAGTGCGAGTGCGAGTGAGAGAGAGAAGCTGTTTGCGTTGCCTTCACCTTGTTTGGATTATAACCCATAATAAATGATGGAATGGCTACCAAGAGGATTACCCAGCATTCATGCACCGATACCGATTTGTGGTGAGTCGTTGGTAAAGTTTGTCGTCTCGTTACACCTCCTCTCGCCCGCGAAGGACATTTGCATTGCAATGTGGATTAAACGCAAAGTAGATCGCGCACAGCATCCACAATTGTGGGCCGTAAATAACAGACAAAGGTAGAGAGAGAGAGAGAGAGAGGGCGAGCGAGCTAATCGCTTGTCTTTGATGAGCGATAAACGTGGCCCAGATTTGATCTATTATTGATCCTCTCATCGCATGGAATGTCTGCAACACGAAACACACAACACGAAATGTCGGTGTTGACAACGAGCTGACAACACCACGTTCCATGGAGGCAGCGCATTCCACACAAGCGCTTTGCTCAATCGCCGCCCAAACAAGCAATAAAATTTCCGACAGCCTCTATTAAAACACTCGACGCCAAATGCTTGGCACTAATTGTCTCTGAAACGAACGTTTCCCAAAATATTTCCTCCTCTCCGCCTCCTCCTTTCCGTGCTCGTAAATCGCCTAATTCTCACTCCCTCACTCCCCCCATCGCCTCAGCGAGTCAGGCAGTCCATAAAAATAGGAATCGTTGAAGGGAACAGAAACGCGGCGCTCTGCCATGGCCACAATGGCCATCAATAAGTTATTTTAATTTTCATTTATTTATTTTGACATCAAGACCAGCCGGCAATTAAATGTCAACACGCACAATTCTAGCTCGAGAGCCGAGAGAGAACGGAGAGCTTTGGGATATGCGATCTCTCTGTTATTTAGAATCTTGAGGTGACGGCCTCCGCTTGCTCCCCAAAAAATGTGTTTTTCTAGTTTTCATCGTTCTACACAATTAATTTCGTTGCGTGTTGTCGTTTCCTGTGGGATCAGGGGAGGGATTCGAATGGGAATGGAAATGGAAATGGAAATGGGATCGTAACACTTAAGGCAAACAAACAAAAACCTAATGCACGGTTGCGGATCGTAAAGGCGAGAATTGATTAATTTGTTAGTTATTTCATGGAACAGCTGATGGGAGATGTCAGAGATGTTATGGCGATAGCGATGGGAATGGGAATGGGAATGGGAGTGGGAATGGAGGGATCAGCTACTGAGCTATTTGTGTGAACTGTTGTGGCAGCTGTTTCTATTTATTTACTCTATGGATTTCCGTTGTGCGATCGCAACACTCTCGAGAATTGAATCCACTTTGTTGCGTTGTGTATCACATTTTGATACCCTGTAATTTGTTTGGCTTTTCAATGAACTCTCTAGCCTTGGGCAAACTGTTCACATATTCAAATGCAAACAACGCATATGCCAAAAATTATAGTATTTGCAATTGCATTTGGATTTTGTATTTGCATTTGCATAACTAATCATTTAATTATCGACTTTGCATGGCCAAAAGTCATTCAAAATTTAAACAACGCTCTGCACATGTTTCCGCATTTCACCCTCCCCCCCCCCCCATTATGATGGATGTCAAATAAACAATTGTAATTCATGTGCTCGTCAATGTAAATAGACAGCAGCAACTGCTGGATAAATAAATGCAACTGGTTTCGTTATGGCCATGTTATTTTGTTATTTTCGGCAATCGAATTAAATTTGCAGCACGCAAACAATCAAATAAGCTGATGTTTAGTTAAGGCAAAGCATAAATTATTGATGCTTTTCAATTTTAGCCAAAGAACCTTAAGAAGAATGAATATTGCATTAAAATGCTGACAGCCTTGACAGCAACAAGTAAAATTAACAGCAGTTAGGGTATTCCATTTTTCACTTTGCCCAAAGGATTGACTCTCTGGCTTCTTGAGCTGAGCGCTGGCCACCTTGAAAAGTTTTCCGGAATTTTGGGCCAATATTTGTTTAGTCGGGAAAATCGCATGGAAATGCTAATCACTTGTGTTCACATTGTCGACAGCATTTGGGCAAAGCAAAGCAAAGCAAAGCATCTTTGTGCAACCTTCTGCTGCAGCAGCAGCGACAGCAGCGCAAACACATTTAGAAAGTCAACAAGCAACGATGTATTATATGTATGGCAGATAAGCATCGTATTTCTTTGAATAAATTGTGAGTGTTTAATGATCTGGATGTGAGTGAATACAAAACGAGTTGAGTTGAATACTTGTAGTGAAAGACTTTGGGCAGCACTTGAGGCGATACTCGTATAACAAGTGTAATTAAGCTGCAGTAAAATCGCATTAGACAACTTGCAACAAGATGACATTGCATTAGTTCTGAGAGGCGATTACAATAAACTGTTCGCACTCGCATTGCAGCACGCTATCTAATCCCAGAGTGTGGCACAGACACACATGGCACACAAGGCATCTTTAAGTACGAGTATCTCGCCTCTCGCACGCAATTCAATTAAAATGTCAGCTCGGAATTGTCCCCTTCAGAGCGAAGCGACAGCTGTTTGTGTTTATGTTGTTGCTCTTGTTGTTGTTGCAACATGGTTTTGGATTGGAAATTAATGTTGCCAAGAAGTGTCTTCCAACCAGCCCATATTAACGAACTCCTCAGCCGAGCTACCTACGTTATGTTCCATTCCGGGTTTAGGGTCGAGAACGCTGCTCAAGGGTCGAGGGTCGATGTTGCTGGTCAGCCATTTGCATGATTTTTAGTATTCTCAGTGAGCTGGCAGCTGAATGCCTCCTGTGAGCGAGTAAATTTGTATGCCAATTACTTAGGCAGCAGCAAACAGAACTGCCAATCGACCCAAACAACAAGACGAAGTAAACGATGCTCCTCCTGCTCCTCTCCCAATCTCCTTTGGCTGCTGCTCCTTTGGCAAAGGGTCAGAGTCATTAACATGCTGTTGTCGTCTCTCTGCTCGCAGCAGCATTTAGGGGCGACATCTGCACCTTTCTGTGTGACACTCTGACGCCGCAGGGCCAGGGACAGAGACAGAGAGACGGCGACGGCGACAGCTTTGACACCAAAAGCCAGCCGCATTGTGCCACGCCCATCCGCATGGTGGAGGCAGGACGACAGAGCCTTGGCAAGGACACACATGGATGGCACATGGCACTTGCCATGCCCGTTGGCAGTTGGCAGAAAAGCAACCAAATTTAATACAGCATAAAATAGAATTTTCAAAATCGCTGTTTGCTTATGGAAATTTCTGGGTTTTCCTTGTTGCTTGCTGCCTTTTGTCTACTTCTCCCCCCACCCCACCCTCCTCCTCCCTCACACCAACAACAACAATAACCAGGAACAACAACAGCCACAGACACTTTTCCGAAAGTTTTCATTTTGTGGCTTGGAGTTTTTGTCAGTTTTATGCACACACGCACGCCCCCTGGACATGCCCCCGTGCCCTGTGCCCCATGCCCCATGCCTCATGCCACATAGTCCCCTGTGCACTCGGAGTTCGTTTCACTTAACCTTTTTTCTCATTTCTCTCGCACTGCTCGTATTTTTTGCTTCAATCGGGACACCCTGTATGTGGCCTCAACGAATACGTCCTCGTCGATGGACGGCCAAAAAGTTCGCACTGTTTGAACTTTGGTTACTTTCGTGTTCAAGTTTTCAGTTGCAAACTTCACAAGTATTGTCTATGTATCTTTGGCAGTGTTTGCGTGTGTGTGTGTTTGGGGATTTTGGGGATTTCTGGTCAAGCAAACTAATTTGTGAGCAGTTGATCAGCTTACCAAGTGGCAAGTTGACGGAAAAGTTTAAGTATTTGCCTTGCACTCATTTGTCACTTGTCGCCCTCACTTTGAATCAATTATGATTCATAATACGGCCAACCACTCAATGCGAGTCGTTATGCTATCAAGTCCAGTGGGCGAATTGGACAATTGGTTAAACAATGAAAACACAATGGAGAAGCAAATATCCAAACAGTGTGAAAAATATTAAATTTATTGCAAGTAGAACGAAGAAAATTCCTCAGATATTCGATTTTATTAACGGAGTTTAGCAATAGTTTTTCAACTGCAAAAATTTGTAGCAAATGCAAATTAATGTTGTCTCATTTTAACTTATTAAATATCGTAATGCTAGATTCCCATCTACCACATTTTATAGATATCTTAAACTTAAGCTAAGCTGATTAGTTGTAACTTCTCAAAGGTATTTATTATAAGGGGGCTCATTGCTTGAACAACTTTAACTACAAAACACTCGGAATGTATTCATAGCTTCGTGAATATATTCACAGCATTACACGAAGTACGTCGTTTGCAAATTCTCGAATAATTTGCTCGTTATAACTCAAGTACTCGATAGAAGAATGTGGACGCTTGGCATTATCATAATAGAGTAGGGTATTAAAAGTTAATTGAAAAATCATTGCTTGATATTTACAAGGCGCACAGCGGAAGCAAGCAAGCAACACAACTGGGAATACGCTCCGCTCCTCACAAAGGATAAGCACGAGGTCCTGTCGAGAGTGGCTGCACTGCCAGCAAGGAAGCAACGAAGCAACGAAGCAAGGCAGCAAGTACACAGTTGCAGGGCGTCATTTTACGCAACTGTACAAACAGTTGCACAAATAATAAAGAACGCTCTCCACAGTTGGGAACGGGAGGTCCTTGGGGGTCTAGCAGGAGCACAAAAGGAGGCTGAGGGGGAGGGGCTTTGCTTGAGGAGGGCACTTTTAAGAGCGAAAAACACATTTTTGCACTTTTATAGCGCAACATCTTTTGTACGCGCGACGTCGGTCCACTCGTCCTTCCTCGTTTCGCAGGCCAAACAAAAGTCCCCCACAGCTACAGGACGAACATCACACAGCCACACACACATACACACACATACTAGGACGGACACAAAGGCAGACAGTCGTCCTGCGGCTGCTGCTCCTGACGGTGCCAATGGCGGCTGCCTTTAATAAACCCACTTTATTGTTTAGAGCCCAAATAAAATAATCCCCTTAAATGATGCCTTCGCATAATAGACGCCTACTGCTTATTTTACTGCCGCTGCCGCAGCCACAGTCTCTGCTTGCGCCTCTGCACTATGGTCCAGACGACCACTTTATGTGCCAAAAAGGCAATTTTCAAAAGTTCAAATATTACCGCGATTTTGATGGCGTTCGATCAGAAACAGAGTGACCTTTAATGTTGCATACCAGAAATTTGCATAGATGGCGCCACTTTCGCGAAATCAGCTTTTAAACACAGATGTTTTTTTACAAAAGCCAGAGCAGTGATAAAGTGCAGATTGCATTACAATTTGAATTTCAAAAAAATTTAAAAAAAAAATTAATTTTGTTAAATTTTGTATAATGGCTTTTAATCAGTGTAGTTTGTACTATGTGTTTCGTGGTGTGAAATGTATTTTGAAATTGAGATGTCTTTGTAATTTAATGTTAAAGTGAGTCGCTCAACATGTGCGTTTTAGTAAAGAAATCTCATTTTTGAAAAAGTGTACAAAATGAGTCCAAAGGAGTCCAAGCTTTAAACCAATTTTATATTTTAGACTAATCTATTCTTGTTCAATTGCATATAGTGAGAATTGCCACTTTTGACCACATTTCTTGGAATTCGCAATTTTAGTTCATAACCTCAATTACAAGAATGTAGAAAATTTGACTTTGTGGCAATCTTTGTTAAGAAAAAATGGTAAACCGGACTATTTTTTAAATTTCTTTGATGCGGCTATTCTTGGTTGTTGGTTTATGTAAATTAAAAGCTCATTTGATAAAAAAAAATTGGAAAATATATTTGAAATTCGTCAAAATAACTTCATCATTTATAACTAATTTTTAACCGTTTTAATGAGTAAGGTAAGACTCAAATGATATAAGTAAGCTTTAATTCAATTAAAAAATACCTAAACCCAATCAAATACACCCGGCATGTGTAATATTGAAGTAGGTATGAAAAGTTTTGACTAGATAAGCCGACCGGCGATAATATGTTGTAGTTTGGTGAACAATAAATGGCTAATAATGATAATTATTTTGATTTCAACGATCATAATGAACGTGTAAACGATGAATAAGGTTCATCAGAAGGTGTATACATAAAATAAATATTGTAAATGAATTATTAATACTTTAAATGAAAGAGCGGCTGTATACCAGCAAATTATTTCTACCTGTAGAAAACAATTTTTTTTGTGATGAAAAATTAAATAAAATTAAAGCTAAAAATGTGCCACGCCCTCATAAGGAAAAAAACAATAAAATAATTATTTTTTTTAACGGTAATAAATAATAAAAAAAAATTTAGCAAAAAAAAAATATTTAGAGGCGGATATGCCACGCCCACTTTTCCAAAATAATTCTAATCAGGTCGCTTAATTCAAATAAAAAAACCGCGCTAAAAAATCTATCGTGGTTTAAGAGATATTAATTTTTGGCACAAAAAGTGGTCGCCTGGACCATAGTGCTCTGTCTCTGCCACAGTCCCCGCGTCTGTCATTGCCACAGTCGCTGTTGCTGCCGTCTTCATCTCCGTGTTCGTGCCTGGGCGCCGCTGTTGTCGTCGTCCTTGCCAATTCGTGCCGAGTTTCTGCTGTGTTGCGTCCTCAAAACAGTGGGAAGAAAGCTGATTTTATTGTGCAGAAGCTGTGATAGATGAAATGAAGTTAATTTGACAAAGAATAATAAGACCACTGCATGTTAAAATTGACTCTGTTCATAGAGAGCAGTTGAGTTTACAGTATTGTGATTGATAGGTTGACTAAAAGACTTGTAGAGTGTTTAAATTATTTATTTGTAGACTAAACTAAAAGAGTGAGGGAATTAAACATACAAGATTTTTATATTTCTAGCTTATAAATCGTATCGTTTACCTGAGATAATTAGTTGAATACAATTTTGTATCCTGTTTGTGGAGGGATCAACCCCACTGTTGCTTAGATGCGCAGACAAGGGTCTGTGTCAGAGTGTGTGTGTGTGCGTGTGTGTGTGTGAATGTGTGTGTGTGAATGTGTCTGTGTCCTGGCTGAGCCCAGGCGTTTGCGTTAGCGTCACTAATGATGATGATTTTGTGGTAAAACGTTGTGTTTGTGCTAATCGGGACAATATTATGCGGCAGTAAAAAGTAAATGACTCAAGACAAGACAAGCCACGGCACGGCACGGCATGGCACGGTGCAGTGGGAAAGCAAAGCAAAGAGGATGGAGGGAAGTAGGCGGGGTAAACGGGAACAAAGAAGCAGACACTGAAAGAGCGAGAGACAGAGCAGCAATGAGACCGAGCAGAACGGGCAAAAGATGCAGGAAAACACACGGCACACGGCAGCTGGCTGTGAATGGTGATGGCGATGGCGATGGCGACGACGATGACGACGGTAAAGGCGAAGGCGAAACTGAAACGCCTTTCACTGGCAAAAGATAAAGAGCAGCAGGACAACAAAGGCGACTGCGCTAAGCCAAAAGAAAAGGCAGCTCGAGTTTAAGCCGTAGATGGAGAGGATGCGGGGATAGAGACGGACTGCGACTACGACTGAGAATGGGACTGAGCTGTAGTCATAACGTGACGATAGCAAGGAAAGGATAAACAGCCAGAGAGAGAGAGAAAAGGATGCTGGTTGCCGGCAAAGGACGACAACCCACAAGGGCCGCCTCATCCTGTTCTCCTTCCCTTGTGACTTGAGTCAACTCGTCCCGTCTCGTCTCGTTTCGCTGACTGCTTGGCTGACTAATGCGAAAAATACGTAATTGCGCATAAATACGGGATTAACAAAGTGCTCGTCCTTCGTCCTTGTTGGCTGCTTGTCGCATACCCTTAGCCTGGCTTGGCTTGGCTTTTGGACGCGCAACAAAATTAGGCATTACAATGTGGCAGCGTCGGGCTACTGTGCAGCAAGCCCACTGTATGTGTGTGGTCATAAAAGGAAAAACCAATTCGATGCCAGAAATCCTGTGAAACATTTGCAGGGATTTGCGGAATTAGTTGGGCACAAATATGTACAGCAGTCTCTGAGACCCGGATGCGGGGCTTCGCCTGAATTGGCCAATAATGCCGATCCGACCATCTCCAAGATCAGCCAGATTGTGTTTAGTTTTCTCGAGTGTTCTGAGGGTTCCATTTGATTAGTACATAAAATGCTGTCAGCATTTCCCCTAAATATTCTTTGCAACAACAATATACAATATATAAGAAATTTACTGACTTGTTTACTAATTATGATTGCAAACCTTCTTATCATTTCAGGTGAGTTGAATTTTAAATGAAATGTGATTGAATGGTACGCTAACGATTAGCAGCTACTGTAAGTATTATCTAATTGAAGAAAAACGATGATGCAGGATTTTGAGAGCCTGAACCAGGCAATAAGGTGACAATAGCTGAATTTCATTGCTCCTCTGTGTTGCTAGGACTTGAACCGTAAGCTGATTGGGATGCCATAACCAAAAGGAACAGAACAAAAGCATGCGAGGCAATGCAAGAAATGTTAGCACAAAGAAAACCTGAATAAATTTCACCTCTCACACTGGGCCACAGAAAGATACAAATGCGATAGGCGGCTGCAGATATACTAGATACAGATACTTGCCAGACAAGTGAGTTGCGTCAAGGACTCAAGTGGGTTGCAACGTGAACGAGAGTCGACTCCCCACTGAGTTCTTGAGCTGTGCAAAAGGACACATGCACAAGTCACAGCTTGTGGCAGACTCGCTTTCTCGCACACACACACGTTGTCAACGTTGAAGCTGCAGCTGCAGCTGCATCTGAAGTTGAAGTTGAAGTTGAAGTTGAAAACCGACTCATGAGGCACATATCTGCAGTTAGCCAAGTATCTTTTTCGTTTCCTCGCAGCTCCCCTCTGGGCATGTCCTCGGCATATGCTGGCAGTTGATGCTGCTTTTTTGTTCTTCTGTCTCTACTTTGTCTCTTTAACACTCGTCACTTTTATCGCTGCAAAACTTTTGCATTTGATTGCCGTTTTTGTGTCCTGCTCCGCCCAGCCACTGGGACTGCATTGCTAATCAGCTAGAACACGTATAGTTGCACCGATTTAAGGGATAAAAAGGTATAATGGAGTATAACAATAACGTAATGCTGAGCACTTCAATCTTAGAGGCTTTTGGGCACTATACTCAACAAATAAATATTCTAAAAATAATTCAAAAGCAATTATAAAAGAGTAAGAGAGAATTATGTTCAAGACCTCACTCTGCTGCAGTATTAATCACAAAAAACTAACCTTTTTCCATTGATAAACTTTTAAAATGAGTTATGGGCCAAAGAGTTCGAGAAATCTTACTCTGCTGGCCATTAATCACAAAAAAGAGAAAGCAGAACACTGGTTGTTAAATGTCAAATGGTGGCGACTATTTCTCATCTATATTTTCTCTGCTGCTTGGGTTCACAGCACTATAAAGCATACTTAGGACTTTGTGTAGTTGTCGCCTTTGGGAGAACCTGTCGAATGGATTGCCAAAACATCCGACAGTGGATGTTCACACCTAGCAAGCTAAGATGGGCTTGCGAGCCACGACGGCAAGCCAACTATCCAGCCAGTCGAAGGACCCATTTGTTTGGTCCTGGCTGGAATTTCATTTATGCTTGCCATGAATGCGTTTTGCACTTGGAATCCCATGGAAGTTGTGCATTTCTTAGCGCGCGTGCGGAGAATTTCAGTGTGGAATTCCTGCATTCTGGACATGCCGCAGACATTGTCGAGCAATGGCAATGCCAAACGAAGGCATAGGCGAACGCAGAACACACGACAAGGACATGTACCTCACAGAGAGAGAGAGAGACGGAGAGAGCGAGAGCGAGAGCGAGAGAGAGAAGCAACTGGAATTTTGTGCTTGTGCAAGATTATTTCTCGCAGTGTCAGGATGGCAGACAGACGGTATCCGACCCTCTTGTAGCCAGAATGCTCGCCAGAATGCGACTGAAAGTATTTAAATTGTGTTGCAAACATTTTCTTACTCTCCACTGTTGCTCCACAATTCCTCTTGCTTTTTGTTTATGATATTTGCAAGCGTCGAAAAGCTGAAAATCTCCCGAATATTCTCGGTTTTCCAATTAATTAAAAGCATTCCACAACTCGACGGTGAACTACATTTGCATTTCGTATTGCCAACTAATTCTATGGCATTAGTTTAATAGCTGGACAAAATATTTTCTTTTGGCCATTTTGACAGCTTAGAACTTAGCACGCGAATTTTAATTGCCACCTGCTGAGATACGGTTTGTTTTAGGTCTTTGCTGGGCGGAATGTTTATACCTTTTTCATCGAAATCGTATTAATTACCAACTGCAACCAGCATTTGTTGTGCCACTCGCCTGGGAAATTCGCATTCTGTTACTTTAATTATACATTTCGAGAACTATTTGAATGGGTTTTTGTATACAAACACACTGTACCACATAGGACATGTGCAATTAAAAATCTGTTCTGAATCTATCAAATAATAATGGGCGACATAAGATCGATGATAGATAGCGTATAGTAAACATCGCATTTGCTATACTACAAAGGTTTTCAGAAATGTCAAGAAAACAAATTAATATTTGATTCTCAAAAAGATGACAATAAATTAGTATAAACTGTGGTCATTAAAATGTGTTTAGTAACATATTATCTAAAAAACACACAATCAATGCCACTCAATTGATTTCATTATATGTAACCAAACCACAGACTTAAGACCATTATTGTTGTGAATCATGATGATAATGAGAACAGTATAAAAATGAAATAAGCTTTAGAACAGATATTTGGGATAATTATAATTATTGAAATTTTAGTTTCGATTATTTTGCGAATTCAAACCGAAAGTTTAGGGAACTGTGATGTGGCATAGGATGTCCAATGGTTGCCACATCTTGTGTTGCACCGCGAACTGTCTGTAGGTGGTGCAAATGGACGATTTAATTTATGAAATTATTGTGCATATTTATTGTTATTGCTTTGTTTGTTTAACAGTTCCGTTTGCCAGTATTCAGAATGCATGTGCATCCTGTGCATATGTGTTTATGAGTGAGTGTCCGTATGTGTGTGTGTCTGGCAATCATATTACTATCCCCCCAATGAAATTTTGGCAATTTCAGTTAGTTAAATGAAGGCGTGACTGCGTCCCGTTCCCAGCCAGAAACCACTGGGGAGGCCAGCCAAAATTGATGGCAACATTTGTGCGACCCGTTGCGAGGCTTTGGACGGGGATTCGGCTTGTATGTGTGGATGTGTGTATGTGTGTGTGCGGTACCTTTCTCGTCTGCCTCCTTCCGCTGTCGCATCGACCATCCTTCTCGCTGGGGGATGGCGTCTATTGGCCCTGGTCAGCGGTTAAGCGACTTGCCTTTGCCTGCTGCCCGAACCGTTCGATTGTAGTGCCATGTGGTCATGTGACCATGCTGACCGCAAGAGCCCAGCAATAATTAATGCATGAGCTGCAAACTAACCAGACTCTGGGCCTGGCCAAGTTGTTGGCCCACACACACAGCTGCATCTACAGCTGCAGATGGAGATGGAGACTTGGCCGGGAGGCGTTTGGTTAGCCTGCTGCTGTTTCTGCTGCTGCTGCTGCTGCTGCTTCGCATTGAGAGGCCTGGGGACAATTGCGGTGACCTGGGTCACAACCGGAACTCTATACAAAGCGCCAGCTGCCGTCGACGTAGTCGCCACAGAGATGCCGCTCTGCGACGCCGACATCGACGACGTCGACGACAACGACAACGACGTAACGGCAAATAATTGCATATGAAACCGCAGTCGCAGCCTGTTTGAAGCAGTTGACGATTCGCTCGCTAGCTGCAATGCAGCAAGTGCCGCAGGACTACACTCCATTGACTACACACACACACACACACACAGCAGCAAATCAAACTTAATTTATAATTAATTTAGTTCCTCTCCCTCTTCGTATCCCCCTCTCACTGGGCTGTTGGTTAAACATGCAATTTCACAGATTACTAGTACATAAATAGCTGAATGTTTAATGAGGCTCAGTTTACCATAGTGGCCGATATGGAAACTAGTCGTCTGCTCATTGGAGTATCGCAGCTGATCGATATAGATTGTTCGTTTATTGAACTTGCAGCTGAATAAGTAAAGAAGATATTACTTGCTTATCAACAGCATCACTTTGAAATGAATAGTCGCATTATTATTGACAGTTGAAAATGCGATAGACTGGCATTCGAAAGATCACAATGCAGCTAGCTGGCAACTGTTTAGATCTCGGTGTTCTTATCAGGCTACCATTGAGCGTAATTTGACTCCTTTGCAAATTTTTTACGGCTTGCTTCTTAACCTTACTGCTGCCCCAAACAGTATGCTATACTTTTTGAATTTCAATTCTATTTTTTCCCATTAAATTTTTAGCATGTTGTACATCATGCAAATAATTTAAAACTTATTAGGTCAGGATTTTCAATTGTTCGCCATTATAAACAACCCAATTGAACAAACCAAAAAGAAATGCTGTAGAGAGTATTTATCAGTCGAGAGTCTAATTATCATTTATTCATGTTTCGGTGTTTGGCATTTTAGATCATGGTGACCTGGCACTCGATAATGTCCTGCTGCCCACTTGGCACTTGCAACATGCCGAATACCTAATGCCGCATGCCGCATGCTGAATGCCGCATACCACATGCCCTGATGGCACTTGGACAATGGCAGAGCATGCCTGGCCTCACAATTTCGCAATTGATTTAATTGTGAATGTATTTATTAAATAAATTATTCATGCTTCGCTCGATTGCACTCCTTGTGAATGTGCTGTGGCTGACCTAAACATGCTCTGGCCACACGGACACACGGACACACTGCACACCAGACAAGGCAGGCGGCATCACCGTTTGCCACTGTAATTAGTTGTGGTGGAATAATCGCATGCAACCGGCGACTGCCACATCCTCATCTCACAGAGGAATCCGATGCTGGAAACTGCCATTTAAATGTGTTCACCAGAGGGGGCGAGGCAGGACAGCAGAGGATAAGGCACTCTGTGTGTGTGTGTGTGAATGGTTGGATATATATATAGTTGGTCTGTCGGTCAGTCGATGGGTTGGTTATTTGGTTGGATGCCCGCCTGCATTTTGGCCATTTCGAGTGGTGACATTTTAATTTACCCGAGCGAGAAAACCAATTTCGCAGCATTGAACCAAATGCGAAATGTGACAAATGCCACACAGCAACAGCAACAGCAACAACATTGAGAACAATGTGAACTCTGCCTAATTTATTCAGCATTTATTTATTTGCAGTTATGATTTGTGTTGTTATGTGGTGTATCGCAGTGTGGCTGGCGATGCTTGTTGCTGTGCGGTTGTTGGGGAGTCCATTTAAATGACTTTGCACAAAATTGCATTTGCATCGGCAAATTAACCAAATGCAATAACCAAAAGTCAATGCACATTGCAGCTGACGGCGTCGCAGGAGCATCTAAATATTAAGCATGGCCAAAGCGGATTACAAACTCATAATCGAGTCAACTCAAAGGACAAAACAATAAGATACAAATGAGTTAATTCGAGTGCACATAATCATGTAGATGACTTTACTGGCAAATAATTCGATAATTCAACCAGAACCAATTCCTATAGAATTGTGTACAGGGTATAGAATATTCGAGTACTCTTTCAATTCAGAGCCGTTCTTAGTTGCCAAAAATACACAGCTACAAAGAATATCGTAAATAATAGATTCATAGTATACCATTTCCTAAGCTCATATCCTGACTGATTGAATTCAAATTTGAAATGTATCCCAGAGACCATTCGCAGTCGAAACATTTATGGAAAAAATGCAACATCTAAAAGCAACTGACAGGCGAGTTGTTAAAAAATGGATGGAACTGAATTGCATTGTATGCTGCCTTTAAGAGGCGAGTCAGGTTGAGTTGCGTTGTGTGCATTGCTCTGCGATGAGTTGAGTCGAATCGTGTTGCATCGAGTTGAATCCATTCAAAATAATGCGAGACGAGGCGAGTCGGGGGTCCTCTCTCGTGCTGGTGTTCTGATTAAATTCGGCAAATAACGCTGATGCCTGCAAATCGCCGCTCAATGCAAAAACACAGCTTGGTCGCCAAGGCAGCAGCCGAGACGAGAGAGAGGGGCGTGAGGGTGGCGGGGATGTGGCCATGGCTGCCATGTTGAAGTACACAAAACCCATGCAAACAAACAGGCATTTCATGGCAAACAAGAGCGACGAGTGTAGAGCCGAGCAGCAGAAAACCAACAGGGGTCGGTCGCTTTCCACCTCCATCACCACCTCCATCAGCAGCTGCAGCTGCAGCTCACAATTCTCTGCGTGGTGGCAATGCTAGTTGCACACACCCAGTGTGGCAGTCATGGTGCCAATCCGCAGCATCAGATGGCTGCATCGCCCAGCTCCCAGGTCGACCCACACGCAGTTAGGCAAACTGGCAAATACGTTGGAATCGGAGGCGCCTTTGTTTGGTTTGTGAGGCCCGGGCACGGACACCAACACCAACACGGACACGGATCGGGACTCAGCTCGCTTTTGCACTCGTTGGCATTTTATTGTTGTTGCCGAGAGCGCGCTGTTGTTGCTGCCGCTGCTGCTGCTGCTGCAGTTTCGGGCATTATTTCGGTTTAGTTTGGTAAATACACATACCGAACATGCCCCATGCAGCATGTGCCTGCCCGCCCGCCTGCCCCAAACAGCAGAATTTGCCTATGCCAGCCATGTTCCCTCTCGACAACAACAACAATCCAACTAGAAGCTTAGGCAACGGTTGTTGCTGCTGTTCGCAAAGCTCGTGAGGCGGAGGCGGAGGAGGAGGAGTAGGACAGCTGCCACTGCAACGGCAACGCCAACTGCAGCGCACTTGCATGTGGGGCACGCACATAAAAATTCCTTGAATGCATTCCGTGCATTTAATGAAAACTTCAACCATTTGGCGATTTGACTTTTGTCACTTTGCATAAGCTCGCTCGCATATCTTTTGAGAACAAATCGCTTGGCTGTCTAAATATCGCTTTGAGCTGCGGCCATCTCAGTTTACAATTAGATCAGAGGAATATCGATGCTGCGACGATGGCATTCAACTGCCATGTCGCACAAAGAACACAGCAAATGGTTTTAGTCCTTGTCGTCGTCGTCGTCGTCATCGACGGAAATTCCATTCTGGCATTGAATGCGAGTCGAGGCTTCTGTGAGCACCTGCGTTGCTGCTGCTGCTGCTGCTGCTGCTGCTACTGACCTGAAAGGGGCGGAGCATGGGGGCGTGGCTGTCATATCTGAAAGCAATTTGGCCGGAGTGAAACGAGAAACAAGAATCGATAAAATCGTTGGGCGTGCAATTTGGTGCCGTGAGCAAAAGACCTCAAAAGAACAAACCATGTGGGGCAGCACAACAGCACAGGGCCAGCACACAGTGTGCTCTAACCTCCCTCGATCCCCTCCCTCCTCTCCCTCCCCTGACTGACATCTCCCCCCCTGGCTGGGTGTTCATGTCCGAAATTCAAGTTTCAGGCCGCCCGCCGCATTTGCATTTTTGCGACTTTCCCCCCGTCTTGCCCACTCGAATGTCCAAAATCCTTGCGTTCATCTCGTTCCCGGCTCCATGAACTGGACCAGTCGCAAATGCACTGAGGCGTATGCGCAACTTTTGCCTCTTGCATCCGCGTCGCCCGCCGTCCCTCAGTCAAGTCCGTCAGCGAAGCGACATCAATCAGTTATTAGCACAGGAAATCCGCCCGACGCCCGCAATTCCTGTTCCTGCTGGTGAAGCGCTCTTGTTAAGCCACAGCTAAAAGGTTTAAAACGAGGTCGCAACACTTGAATTTGCGATTAACGTTGAGCACTTGCTGCTTTCCATCAAATATTATTCTATGAACGTCCACAAATTACGGAAACCCACAAGAAGCAATGTGCCACAAAAGTATGCTACACTTTCGGTAGTTCAAATCAGTGACCGATAATAATAATTTACATTACAAAAAAATAAAAAACTAAGCATTGATAAACGAAAACACTTCTTGCGCATCCGTCATAATTTTAAAAATAATATATTCGGTTTTATGCATTCAATTTGAAAGTGAGTTTTATGTTGAGCGAACAAACTTACAAATAGTTTTTTTTTCGAGTTACATTTTTACTAAAATATAATAATTAGAATTCATTTGTATAAAATCATTTAAAATTATCATTAAACAAAATATCTAATAAAATAATTCCATAATATAATGGATAATATTTCAGTTTTTGAATACAGCTGATAATAATTACGTTTCCTGTTTCAAATGTTTTGTAATATTTGTTAAAGTGCAACAAATTGAAAAACAGAAATTGCAAATTTAATTTAGTAACATGCAAGTAAAATGTAAGAAAACAATTACGCAAAATTTAGAAAACAAAATATTGTGAAATAATTAAAAATGTGAAGCTAAAATGTATGATCATTTGCTGAGAACAGCTTAAGAATACCTGAACGTGTTTTAAACAGCAAAGTAAACTTTTCAGTCAATAATTAAATATAATATGTACACAAAACATGTTAAACAACTCTTAAATCCAACTGCAATTCATTTGAGAGTTAAATCAATTTTAATAACTTATTATCGTATGGTATAAAAAAATAACCGCTTATCAGTTCGTTTTTCTGTATTATCAGTAATTTAGATAATTAGTGAAATATATTTTTTTCGGTAACTAATTTAAAAGCCAACAATTTAACATATTCCTGTCTTGCGTTGCTTTCTGCTTACAGTGCCGCCCAAGGCTGGACAGAAGCGACCAGCGACGAGCCCAGCTCCGCATATACCTGTGCCGCACCACCTGCAGACGCCGCCAAACTCCGGCAGTGTGCCCGGTGCCTCGGTCGCAAATAGCCCAGCAGCGCCGCCGACGTCGAGCAGCGGGCTGTTAAATCACGCCCTGCCCACCAACCACATTGGCGCCCAGTCGCCGCAGCAGCAACAGCAGCAGCAGCATCAGGCGCACCAGCAGGCTGTGGCCGCCGCTGTGCAGCAGCAGCTGGCGGGCGTGGGCGTCGGAGTGGGCGTGCCGCCGGGCGCCATCAATGCCGCGACGGCGGCCAGTGCACGCGGCTCGTTTGCGGCCGCACTGCGCACGCTGGCCAAGCAGGCGGACATCAAGGAGGAGGACGATGGGGTCAACGTGTCCCGAGATCGAAATGTGCCCACATCGGCAGCTGGACCGCAAGGCAATGCCGGATCCGGACCTGTACCTGTGCCGCTCAACTCGGTGGCCGGTCGGGGCGTTGGGTCGTCCGGCGGCGTTGCAGGCGACGATCGTTCCGCTGCCGCCAACAAGAAGCGTTCGCCGCCATCCCCACAGCCGCCGGAGAAGATTGCGCGCCTCAGCCACACGCCACAGACGGCGGCACTGCAGCCGGAGCTGCTGGCGCGCAGTGGCTTCCAGCCGTACAGATCCGATGAGCGACTGATGCATCCCGCGGGCGCATTTCCCTTGGAGGCATATTCACACTTTGCCGGCCTGTCCGGCATTCCACCAGGTGAGCAGAAACGTCGGCCAGCGACATGAGGACGATTAATTAACGCTTATCCTTTGCAGCATTTCTGAACCCAGCGGCTGGACTGCCCTACTCGGATCCCTTGTACTTGGAGCATCGCTATCAGCTGTTCCGCGCCGCCGGCGGACATCATTCGCATCCGCATGCGGCGGCGCTGTATCCCCAGATGGCGCCGCCCTACTCGCATCTGTACTCAATGCTGCCGGGCGCAGCGCTGGGCATCTCGCCGGCCATGCACGATCGCATCAAGCTGGAGGAGGAGCACCGAGCGCGTCTGGCACGCGAGGAGGAGCGCGAGCGCGAGATGCAGCGTGAGAAGGAGCGCGAGCTGCGCGAACAGCGCGAGAAGGAGCAGCGCGAACGGGAACGCGAACAGCGCGAACGGGAGCGAGAGCAGCGCGAGAAGGAACAGCGCGAGAAGGAGCAGAAGGAGAAGGAGGCACGCGAGCGCAAGATGCGCGAGGAGGAGCGCGAGGCGCGCGAACGTGAGCGCCAGCAGCTGCTGAATGCGACGCATCACTACTCCAACCAGCTGTACTCGCCGCTGAATCGCAACCTGCTCGGCTCCATGATGCCGCACATCAATCTGGGCCTGCGCGGCCCGCCCACGGGTCTCCACGGCCTGCCCGGCATGACGCACTACCACGCGGCGGCGGCGAATGCGCAGCGCCAGAGTCCCATGGGCCTGAACCTGGGCATGCCCGGCATGCCGCCGCTGCCTGGCCACGGGCCCAGCAATCTGCATCATCTGCAGCAGGCCATGAGCCTGGCTGCGCATCCCGGCGCCGCTGGACTGCCGCATCCGAGCTTCTCGGCACTGGGGCTGGGACCGCATCCGCATAGCCTCAATCTGAGCCATGCGCATCTGTCGCCGCATCATGCGGTGCACCAGCTGCCGCCGCACACGGTGGCCAGCTCGTCGGCTGGTCCCAGTCCGGGCGTGGCCTGCAGCACGGCCGCCACCTCGGCGTCGCCGCACAGCAGCCTCAATCTGACGGTGGCCACCAGCAGCATGGCGCAGACAACGTCCACGCCCACGCCCAGCTCGCACATTCCGACCATGAGCCACTATTACCACCACAATCTGGCTGCGATGCATGCGGCCGCCGCCGTCGCCAGCGGCCTGAATCCCGTCGCTGCCCACCAGCAGCCGATCAGTGCGGCCTCGCATCCCACTTCGCCTAAGATCACGCCGCCGCTTGGCTCTGCGCCCAATGGCGGATCACGCGCCGCCAGCAGCCCGCACGCCATGCGTCATCACATTGCCGCCGCCGTTGCCGCTGCCGCGCAGCAGCAACAACAGCAGCAGCAGCAACAGTCGGTGCTGATGGACAAGAGCGGCGGTGTGGCAACGACGCCAGTGACGCATGAGCCGACCACACTCGATCTGACCGGCTCCAACTCGAACTCCAGCAACCAGGCGCAGTCCATTGTGAGCAACAGCACGTCGGCAGCCCACGAGCTGAATGGCATCGAGTCGAATGGGCCCACGGATGGCAAGGAGGCGGCTGCACCGCCAGCGCCAATCCTCAAGGAGGATGCACCGCAGCGTGGCGCAACGCCAGTGGCGCTGGAGAAGAAGCCGGCAACGCCAAATGCCGGCGGCAGCCAGGAGAAACCTCTGCTGCCGGACAGCTCGCCGGAGAATTCGTCCAGACGCAGCGCAAGTCCACCCAACTCGGACAACAACAACAGCAGCAGCAACGCCAACATTAGCAACAGCAACAACAACAACAACAATAACAACTCGAGCAGCTCAACCAACGTGGGATCTGCAGCCAGTGCAGCCGCACAAGGTAATAGCCCTGGTGGCGCAGAGCTCTGTCCAACGATTCTAGCAGCACGCACTCCGCCCGCCAGCAAGGGAGGCGAGATCGCCGAGAAGAAGTCACCTGAGCAGCCGGAGCAGCTGCAGCGAGTCAAGCTGTCGCCGGATACCGTCGGTTGTGTCTCTGGTGGTAGCGCCGTCACATCCACCACAAGTGGCAGCCACTCCCCGCCCGTGGTCAGCAGCAGCACCAACAACAACAGCAACAGCAACTCGACTCTTGCGGCAGCTGCTCCGCCTGCCGATGCCGAGGTGACCACGAGTGCCACGCCCATTGCCGAGACATCGAGATGATCGCACACCTAATACAGACACAGACAGTTTAGTCGGGCACTCGGTTCTGGGTGGGGGAATCCCCTGCCAGCTCTCGAAGTAATGCGCGTAATCGGAACTAGTTAACATCTACCTTCAACTTAGCCGTTAATCCAAATGCCTATTTATAAATCATTAATTATTAATGAATACTTATTAATTATAGAGTTCATTAACGAGTATACAATAATTTGTAACGTATTGCATCATCCTCATCGTCTAGCTAGACACAAATGCATAATATTATTATTAATTTTACTATTACAATTTATTATTATCATTATTATTATGATTTTGCCCTTTATTTAATTGTGAAGAGTTAACTCTAGCGTTGCCTAAATAAATCATTTTGTTTACAATTGGTTCTGTTTCTTCTCTGTCTTTCATTGTATCGATTCAGATTGTTTTACATTTGCAGCTACAAGAACCATCCATTAAAAAATTCGTATTCATTTTGTATTATGTAATTAATTTATTTATCTTGCGATATCTTTTGATAAACAATGAAAGTAAGTCGGTTGTATATCGTATATGCGAGCTCAACACAAATCAGACTAATGTAACTTTTCATTTATAATCAGAATATAAATGAATAATTCAATAAATTATTCAACTCAATTTATAATGATGTACTCCTTGAAAAATTATAAGAAAATTTGACTTTATATTATAAAATATATTATTGCTATTTTCAGAAGACAACAAGACTTCGGTTGGGGCACTTGGTCGCAGCAATAGCGTTGAGGAGGCAACCGCCTTATGACACCAACTATTCAACAACTCGAACAACTAACTAATGAAAAACTTTGGCGACATAGGAATGTATCTACTGTCGGAGCGAGCATTGCATCAGCAGCGCAAGCGAATGCTCGATGAGTTTCTAAAGCTTTAGAGCGCCGATTCCTCCCTCAACCCTTAACCGACGACTGCAAGAATGTTAAAACAAGTGGCGCCTAAAAAGCTGATATACGTAGAATTGGCAATAGGCAATTGCAAGCGCCGCTAATGTAATAGTCTAAACATACTTAAATAAACATAATTAAATACTGTGTAAATCCCATTAGCAGATATAAAGATACAGATACAGATACTTGTTTGTTCTCGGTGTTACAATTACAACAAATTACCAAATAACACGAATATCGTACAATTTTAAACTCGTGTAAAAGTCAACTAAAATTGCATAAAATGTAAAGTGAGGAATGTATAATAATTGGAAAAAAAAAAAAACTTATAAATATTGTGAGATATTTAAAAACATCCAAAAGTACTCGTACTTTGATCCAACTATTCAATTCAAAGGCAACCAATGAGCGTCTCGATGATATAATAAATATTGTATTGATATTTAGTTGTAAACATTTAGATTAAAAACTTCGTAAGTAAATTTATATATAAATATATAAAATACAAAAGAAAACGTAAATTAAATTGCTAATAATTGTGATTTGGAGAGTACGAAAAAAAACACAAACGAAAATGGAAATTGATGAAAAGAAATTGTATGTATTATGTAAATGTAACTGGGTAAAGATAAAATGGAACTGAATTTTAGGTAAAAAGATAACAAAAACAAAAACCAATAAACATATTGCAAAATTGAAAATCAAAAATGGGATAATCTGGAATGGATTAGCTAAATCGAAATGGAGGCTTAAATTATTTTTCGAAATTGTCGAATTTTTTACTTACACAAGTGAGCAACTTTTTGGCCCTTACAAAAACGAGTTTCTATTAGTATTTTCAGTTTTTATACAACATTTAAATAAGTACTTACTACTACAAATGCAGCAAATGCATACAAAAAATGGAGTACGAGTATTATGCAATAATCGTTTAGGAAACCCTAACATTATATTGTAACTAAGCTCATTAACATTGATGTTTACAATTGATACAATCGATACATACGATATGTACATACAATATGGATAAGTAGCTAATACCATATAGCTCAACCGAACTCTGATAACATAAAGATATATTATTGTATATGTATCTCATTTGAACACTTTCAGTTCTTCTACTCTTTCTCTTCGAATTGCATCCAAACGTATTTATTTATGTTTGAGATTGCCTAAAATAACGAATTTTATTTTTTATTGTTTTTAATTCATAAAAATCTCGAGCAATCTGTGATATTATAAAAAGACAAACAAAATGAAAGATGATTGAAATGAAATGCAAACGGAAAATAATCAAGAAGAATGCAAAATGAGCATGCAAAGTGCTAGGAAGTATCTACAAATAAAATGGAACTCATTGTCGTATCATACTTGATTGGATTTAACGAGTACATTCATGAAATACTTGCTTCGAATACATTCACACATTCATTCCATTTTCTTTGAATGATGTGCAAGTGAATATATTTTTACTAATAATCGTAATAGTTTCTTGGATAATCCATTAATACGGATACTACGGATATTAATTGGTGCGCGTATAAACTTAATCCACAAATATGCGATGGCATACATAAATAAAATAAATGCATAATAGTTTCAAATACAAGCAAAACCTTAACAAAATACATAAATTAAACGTATTTCTCCCTCAATCTTCGTTGTGTGTGTAAAACCGAATACAAAGTGTAAAACATAATTTTTAAGCTAACAACAAACAACAAACAAACAAGCAACAAATCCAAATAGATATCTCATTTGAGCAACAGTAAAACAGTAAGCGCAACAGTAAATGTTGAACCATTGAAACTATGATTATAATAGCAACAGCAAATTAACAATAAAACAAGCAAGAAACGAACACATCCCAAAATAAATAATAATTACATTTGTCAAATACACGAGCACGTTACGTATTTGTGGCAAGCAACATGAACGTGTCGCAAAAACATTGAATCAATCTTGTGCAACTTTACTTAAGGCATTTATGATTTTATTAAATAAACTGTACGTAAGAGATTTAAATCTATTTTGCATTTTTATTGAACTTACAAAAAATATCACTTCCTGATAGAACCTGCACAAATAAAATAAAAAAATACATATTTATAGATTTTAGTTATAAATCATATATTCGATTTTAATCTTTACAAACATATTTACAAATCTAGAAACAAATATTCCTAATAGAAACAATATTGCCTATGCCTGTACAACTTCCGATTTCTTGACGTGCTTTAAGATACGTAGAATCGTCGATGGCGTAACGCCCTGAATACGACTGGCAGCTGCGATCGTTTGGGGCTGTATTAACGTCAGCTTCTGGCGTTCCTCATTGGACAGACTCAACGACTTGGAAAAATAGTCAATGTCAGCAGGAATGGAAAGTCGTTCTTCCCTCCGCACATCCTCCACATCCCGCAGCTGTTCGTCAACAAAGAAAGCGTAAAGTGCTTCTATTTTCAGCCTGGCCGCAATGTCGCCATCCGCACGTAGCCAACTTAGTTCCTCGGGACAGAGCTCGATGAGCTGATCCACAAAAATGTTTTCAGCCGGCACCCCAAGCATTTCGAAAGCGGATTTCTGTATAGAGGCCTTGGCTTGGGGCAGATTCAGTGCTTGCCTCCAGAAATTGCTGTGCTTCTGCAGACCTTTGAGCGCTTCAATGCCCGCCTTAAGCTTGTGCTCCGTTTGCTGGAAGTGCTGGTAGCGCTGCTCACTGACCAGCCCAAAATCGAAGCCCTTTTGCGTGAGACGCATATCGGCATTGTCCGGCCTCAGCGACAGACGAAACTCTGCTCGACTGGTGAACATGCGGTACGGTTCGTTGGTGCCCAACGAAGTCAGGTCGTCGATAAGCACTCCAATGTAACCCTCGGTGCGGCTAATGCTTAGTTGCCGGCCATCGGCATGCCGAGACTTGCCAGCGGCATTGGCACCCGCAATAATACCTTGTGAGGCGGCCTCCTCGTAACCAGTGGTGCCGTTGAGCTGTCCTGCAAAGAACAAGCCGGAGACACGCTTCGTTTCTAGCGTGGGAAACAGCTCACGGGGATCTATGTAATCGTACTCCACACCATAGCCTGGCTGCACCACTTCAGCCTGCTCCAGACCCGCAATGGCACGCACCAGCTCCACCTGCTGAGCGTGCGGTAAAGTGCAGGAGATGCCCTGTGGGTAGCACAGCGGACTATCGAATCCCTCAGGCTCCAGCCAGACCTGATGCACTTTGGCACCGAATCGCAACACCTTGGATTCAATCGATGGGCAGTAGCGTGGCCCCGTGATCTCCTCGGTGACATGCCGATTCACGTGCAGATTATCGCGCACAATGTCGTTGACACGTGGTGTCGTGTAGGTCAGATAACAGGGCATCTGCTCCGAGGCGGGCAGCCAGACTTGGCGATTCAGAAAGGAGAACGGCGTGGGCGGATTGTCGCCATCATGCCGCTGCAACCGCGAAAAGTCTACGCTGCTCCTGGCAATGCGGGGCGGTGTTCCAGTCTTTAGGCGTCCCATGCGAAATCCCAGCGTATTTAGTGCCTCGCCCAGCGCTTTGGCGGGTGCATCGCCAATGCGTCCAGCTGGTCGCACCTCGAGTCCAATGTTGATGTGGGCGCGCAGAAAGGTGCCCGTGGTCAGCACCACAGAACGACTGCGTACCAGTTCTCCGCTTTCAAGGATTACTCCGTTGCAGCGAGCACCACTCGGAGTTGATTCATCCGTCTCGATTAGGAGATTGTCTACGCCTGCCGCTCGTATTTCGAGATTGGCAGTGCTAAACAGCTCCTTTTGCACTGCGCGTTTGTAGAGTTGTCGATCAATCTGAGCTCTGGGTCCCCACACCGCGGGACCGCGTCGCTTATTGAGCACTTTGTAGTGTACCCCGGAGACATCGCAGCAACGGGCGCACACACCATCGAGGGCGTCCACCTCACGCATCAGATGTCCCTTGCCAATGCCTCCAAATGATGGATTGCAGGACATCTCACCAATGGTCTCCAGCTTGTGGGTGAGCAGCAAGGTTCGCGCTCCCATGCGCGCTGCTGCTGCACACGCCTCTGTGCCCGCATGCCCGCCGCCAATGACCACCACATCGTAGAGATCCGCTTGTGGTTGCGCTGAATAGAATCGACTTCTGGCCAGGCCACGGAGTGCAAAGTGCCGCAATTGCTGCATTGCCTCGCTGTTCGTAACAACTAGTGTTGGAAACAGTGTGGCCGTTGGGTTTCATCAAGCACTAATTCCATTATGAAATAACCCACAAAAAAGATAAGGTATTTACTTGGAAAGTCTTTCGTTTTAATAAAATAACAAATTAAAGGCCAGATTAACTCAAAATGTCGATATGAAATGTGTATTTCACATACAAAATTCCATTTGGCGGTTTTATTGAAACACTTTCCAATACTAGTGTCAATCGGTATCGATGTCGATATCGATATCGAGAACAGTGCTGAGTACTTAGTCAAGAATATACTCGTACTCGATAGCAGAGTACCGGCCAAATCAACAGCTGTCAGCTGCTGTTTTTATTTTGCTTTCACTTTCGTGGCAATGTGGATTGTTTACGCTTTGGTTGTGCACGTGTTGCTATTGGGTTCCATTTTTGTGATTTACTTTCGGTCACCCGTCATCGAGGGCCTCCAGCCGCAGGCAGCACTGCCGGCCGAGCCGCCCGCGGACCGCCTGGTTCTGATCGTAACAGATGGATTGCGTGCTGACTCATTTTTCGCAGAGAACTGCAACTATGTGCCGCACCTACGCGAAATCTTCTTGCGGGAAGGCATGGTGGGGATCTCGCGCACCCATGTGCCCACAGAATCGAGGCCAGGACACATTGCACTTATCGCTGGCCTCTACGAGGATCCGTCGGCGGTGACGCGCGGATGGAAAGAGAACCCCATTGAATTCGATACGGTGTTCAATCGCAGTGGCCACACCTACGCCTGGGGTGCCCACGATGTACTGCACATATTCGAGAAGCTGACCGATGGCGGTCGACCTATGTATTTCGATGCCTACCATGACCTCGACTTTTCGGGCCAACAAAAGACCTACAAGCAGGATCAGTGGGTGTTCCAAAGGGTGTGGCAGCTGCTGAAACGCAAGCAGGATGAGCTTCGCAGTGCCAAGCGGGTGGTGTTCTTTCTGCATCTTTTGGGTCTAGATACAGCAGGCCATGTGCATAAGCCGGGCACTCCGCTTTTCCTCGAAAATCTGAACTTTACAGAGCACGGAATAGCCCAGATTTATGAACGATTCGAAGAAACTTTTCCCGACAAACGAACTGCTTACTTGTTGACCTCGGATCACGGCATGACAGACTCAGGTAAGTCATTTACCATCGCCAACAGACCGAGACTTACCATGATTAATTGCTTTGCAGGCTCTCACGGAGCTGGTGCGGCACATGAGACGGAAACACCCTTCATGCTGTGGGGCGCAGGCGTGGCACGAACTGCTTCTTCACCCAGCAGCTTTGTGGCCAACGATGAGGGTCAAAAATTACCGCTTCACGAGCTGGAACAAGCACAACTGGCGCCCTTGATGTCGGCTCTGATCGGCTTGCCACCGCCAATGAATAACTTTGGCATGTTACCCTCTGGGTATATGAATGCTGGCGATGAGTACGAGGCGATAGCAGCGCAGAGCAATGCTTTGCAGTTGCTGGCGCAATATACGCGTCTGCACGAGCAGCACCAACTTGGTCTCTTTACGCCATACATGAAGAGCTTCAAGAAGCTGACAACGCTGGGAATCTTTGACTTTAGTACGAAGCAAGCCTCATTCGCCGATAGCAGCGCCATGATGCAGTTGGCTCTGGAGGGCATCGACTATTACCATGGCTACTACCGCAATGTCATGCTGTTGTGCACCACAGCCACGTTTCTGGGCTGGATACTCTACTTATATCGGCTGCTAATCCAAAACCCATCGGCCAACAAACTGCCAATTACTGGAAGTGAAGATGCTTCTGCCCTCACGCTCAGCATAGCCATTGCTGCAGTGCTCTTGGTGGGCTTTATTGTGGCACAATTTGTGCCGCTTGCTGTGGGATTTTACATGCTGCTGCCACTTCCGGTTTGGTTGCTGGCGCTACGACAAACGGGAAGCAACAACAGCGTCGATGTCTGCGATTATCGCTATCCTTTAGTGGCTCGGCGTAGACAGGTTTCCAAGCTGCAAATCATTTTGCTCATTGCCTGTGCCGAGCTGCTGGTCTACACGTTCTTCGAGCGTCGCCTCATCTCGCTGTGCTTCGTGGTCTTTGCCTGTGCTAACAACTGGAGCAACTTCAAGCGAAGCACGACGGAGTTCTACATTTGGCTGCTTTTGGTGCTGGTGCTGGGCTGCTTTCCGCTGATGCCTCCCTCAGTCGGCTACCAGAATCGCTATCTACTACTTGGCGGGATTGTGCTCGTCTTGCTGCGAGCAGTGCTCAGCAATGGCAGTCGCAGCTACAGCTGCCACACGAAATGGTGCAATCCGCTTATACTGATCAACACCGCCGTGTGCGTTCATCTGCATGGCCAGCAGGTGGCCATTCCACTGCCTCTTAAAATGGCCAGTTGGCTGTATCTAGTCTATGCCATAGTATCCATTCATCTCAACAAGGAGAAGGCGTTGGAACTGCGCCTAGCACATATACTCTACAATCTGAGCGCACTCTACACGCTGCTGTGCACTTCATACGAGTCGCTGTTCGTGCAGCTGCTGGCCATGGAATTGAGCATGGCATTAGCCGCTCAGCGTAAGGAAATGGATCGTCTACAGCACCAGCATAAGTCTCTGCAGTCATCGCTACGTCTGGCCTTCACAGTGCTACTCTACACATTTTTTTCGCTCTTTGGCAGCGGGAACATTGCGTCGATCAGCTCCTTTGATCCCAACATTGCGCGCTGCTTTCTCAGCCAATTCGCTCCGTTCGTTATTATGTCGCTGGTGCTCATCAAGCTGATCTTGCCTGTCGTGGTCAACCTGTCCATTGTGTACACGTACTGTGACTATACTCGCCAGCAGGAACGACAAATCTTCATCTGTCTGCTGATCATTTGTGACATCATGGGACTGAACTTTTTATTCCTAGTACGCAATACCGGCTCTTGGCTGGAAATTGGCTCCTCCATCTCGCATTTCGTCATCATGGAGGTGACCACACTAATTCTGCTGCTGCTGAGTTATGCGGCCAAGCATCTGCTGCAACTCAACAAATGTGATCGCGCTGTGGCAAAGCATCATTGATTCCATTCCAAAGGTTAGTTTAAATTTATGTAGTAGTTCAAAAATTGATTAACGATTAAACAAAGCGTGTAAATACATATAAACACATACACGTTTTTGAAATCTGTATTGCACTTACACATTTTTGTGCCCCCCGCTGCTCTACCTAATAACTACTATATAGCATATATATTTTAAAAAAGGACTTACGAATTATATTAAATTAATGGCCTTGATCCTGATGGGTCTTGTATCAAATAACTTGTATTCAAAGGAAATTATCAAGTTATCCTGGATTCCGTATTGTACAGATCCTCCTGAGCATTTTAAATAAGCTGAGACTTACCTAGAAATGGACGTCCCTATATAATTTGTGTACCTTTTATTTTATTTTAGCGATCATTTATCAAATACATTATTTAATTACCTTCCGGATAATTATATATATTTTGTGTACCTTTTATTTTAGCGATCATTTATTAAATACATTATTTAATTATCTTCCGGATAATTACGTAATGTATATGAAAGTTAAATGAAGACAGAATGAGAGGTATCATAATACATTATTCGTTGATAAACGATATTCGTTAATTCCTCTTAGAATTTATGTCTTGTTGAAGCAAAATGCTGATATATACTCTAGTTTTCCATTGGTTGTCGGTCCCTGCCATTATTTGGAGTTGGTATTCGGCAGATGGTAATGGTAAAAATTTGAAAAACTCCTCTCTAAATACCAAGTCACGTACCACAATTTCATCCTGAAATATAAGTGTATCTCTTAGAGAAGTCCAATAATTCAACTATTGGCATACCTTATAAGGGCAGGTGTGATTTATATTCGATTTTGGGCCTATAAAACCGTAAACTATTGTTCGGAATGATAATTCAGATTTTTTAATCATAGCATCTGGATTTGCCATAAACTTGCAAAAATCAAAAGTTGAATTAAACATAAATGGCCGAAATCCGCTGAATTTACGCCATAAACTGAGATTTACCTAAAGTTTTATAAGAAGAAAATATGTCTACTTTATTATACTACATAAAACAACGACAAACCTTTGCATTATTAAAAGGGCCCTTTAACAATTTTGCATGCACATTTATGGCAACAATGCCTCGGCCAAGTAACTTAAGTTCACATCTTTCATAGGCACAATATGATGGATCCAACACTTCACACTTAAGATTTGAAAATCGAGGCAATTTATCTGACATAATGCTCCCGAATAATAGTAAAAGTATGAGACAAACCGACATTGTTTGTTCATCAAATAAAACATAGAACTGATCCGTAATATTTTAGAAATTATCTGCAAATTGATATTCCTTACCATTTTACGGATTATTAAATGCGTTAACAAGTGACAGATTGTCATTTAATTTGGTATTTAAATTGTGCTTAATTTAAATTTTAACAGCTAATGGTCGGAACTTTTTGTATTTTTTAAATAAGCGAGATTTTCCTGGAAATTAATGTCACTATATATGTAACAGCTGTGTTCATTGCAATAGGAGTGAGGATGACTGTTGTCGTTATTATACATTCAAATAAGTTTCCCAGAGTAAAAATTTTAAACCACATTCTTTAATGCTTCTAAACTCGTATGTCTTGATGAAGCAAAATGTTGACATATACTCTAGTTTTCCACTGGTTATCGGTCGCTGCCATTATTTGAAGTTGGTATTCGCCAGATGGCAATGGCATGTACTTGAAAAACTCCTCCTTAAATACCAAATCACGCACAATAATTTCATCCTGAAATATAAATGTATCTCTTAGAGCAGTCCAATAATTCAACTATTGGCTTACCTTATAAGGACAGGTGTGATTAACATTAGATTTTGGGCCTATAAAACCGTAAACTATTGTTCGGAATGATAATTCAGATTTTTTAATCATAACATCTGGATTTGCCATAAACTTGCAAAAATCAGAAGTTGTATTAAACATAAACGGCCGAAATCCGTTGAATTTACGCCATAAACTGAGATTTACCTAAAGTTTTAAAAGAAAAAAATATGTGTACTTTATAATTTTAAATACAACAACGACAAACCTTTGCATTATTAAAAGGCCCCTTTAACAATTTTGCATGTACATTTATGGCAACAATGCCTCGACCAAGTAACTTAAGTTCACATTTTTCATAGGCACAATATGATGGATCCAACACTTCACACTTAAGATTTGAAAATCGAGGTAATTTGTGTGACAAAATGCTCCCGAACAGTAATAAAAGTATGAGACACACCGACATTGTTTGTTCATCAGAAATAACATAGAACTGATCCATAATGTTTTTGAAATTTATCTATAGACAGTCGAATATTCAAATTGCCACTTTTACCATTTTCCAGATTATTAAACGGGTTAACAAGGGAAAGATTGCCATTTAGTATAATATTTAAATTCTGCTGAAGTAAATGTTCTTTTTTTTTATTTTGTATTTGTTTAATATTTAAGACAACAAATATGTCTTTGATTTAATGGCTGAGGTACCAGGCGAATAGAAGAAACAAGTCGCTTATTAGCAAACTAGTGTCTGGACGTGTCGAAATGTAGCCATGCAATTAAGTTAGCGGGCGCTGAAGCTTCAAAATTTCTCCATAATCTACCAGGCGAACAGAAACGAGGAGTAGGTGGAATTGCAGAAAGTCACTTGTTCAAAGTGCACACATCTATCTGTGTTATCGTAAATTCGTGCTCTTAGTACCAACCACTCGCTAATTTATTATGTCCGCCTGGTAATGCTCCACATAACTTTTGGCCTGGAATAAAGCCCAGAATTCTCGAAAAGCAGACAACAATATTAATATTGCCCATAAAAAAAGCGCAGAAGAAATATTGTTTAATTATTCTTTAAACTTTCAATATTCTTTAAAGCAAATTGCCTAATCTACCTAAAATTCGTTGGGAGTGAATAAATAAAAACTACTACAAAATAGATTGGCGTGATTTTATTAATAAAGTCTTTGTTTACTTGCTAACAATTCGTCCTTATTTCTTGGCCGTTGGATAAACAGTGATTTGTTATATCTGTTGACTTACAAACAAGGACACCACCGGATAAAACCAGCTACTAATGTACAAATCTATAACTATGCTAATAATAATTAGAAACCCTCCATTTCAGCTTTGCGTTTGCGCTTCTTGAGCTTCTGTTTCATGTCGGGCGCCTTGCCACGGACAACAGCTGTCTTCAGGCGCTTGGCGGCCTTCTTGCGCTCCTGCATGCCAGCCTTGCGTTTGGCCGCACGCACAGGATCATGGATCTTCTCCTGGGCCACCGCCTTGCGACGCTCGGCGCGGCGGACCATCAGCTTGGTTTGCACCACGTTCCGCAGCTTGTCGTAGGTCTCAGCGCCGATGCGCTTGCGGAGGCGACTGCCTACACGCAATGCCAGCTGACGCAGTTCGGCATCCACATTCTGATCCTCCTCAGACATTTCCCGGACCAATGCCTGCAGCAACGGCGGGGCTAACTGGGTGACGGCATCCACGCTGAGCAACGTGCTCAGGCCTTCGATGAGCGTGAACAAGGCAGTGCGCTGCAAGATAAGCCATTGATGAGCACGAATCGAGGGAATTAGCTGACATTACTACTTACAATGCTGGTGTCATGAGGTGCCTTGGCCAGTTCCTTGTTGATCAGGAAGCGTATGTTTCGCACCAACCAATTGAGATTGATTTTGCCAGCTGCCGGCAGATCAGATTGATCTGCATCTGCATCCGGCTCCTGCTTGATGCTGAAGGGCACATTCCGCAGCATGTGCGCCACATAGAGCAGTATCTTGACCAGCTCATCAATCATCTCTTGCGCCGTCTCGCCAGGCGTCACCTGGGCACACAGGTCAAGCACCAAGCTCTTCAGATCTTGCGCCGGCTGTGCGTAGATGAACTCCAATGTCTTGGCATCTCCTGGATTTTCCCGCTTTACACCAACCAGCTGCTGGCCCACATAGTCGTAGTCATAGTGCGCCAGGATCTGGGTGAGCAGCTTGGCTGCATTGCAACGCACCCAGTTGTGCTCATGGGCCAGCAATCGCTGACATGCATAGGCCAGTTCATCCACTGTTGGCGCCAACTCTTCGCTCGAGAGCATATCCTCTCCGCAGTGCTCGAATATCTTGAGCAGACAGTACTGCAGCTGTATGAGTTGATGGTCAATGCTGCGCTGCTGATGCTCCAATCGCGTCTCCGGGTCCATGTCCGCCAGCAACTGCTCCTCAGCGGCCAGCTACAAGGGGAATTGTTAGTAACTTTGAAGTCATTTAAATGCGAGTGTCACTTACCTTGCGACGACGCTTGCGCGGCACGCTCGACTCCATCACGGACAACGCATCGCGTCCAGGCGCACGCACAAACTTGCCGCCAGCATTCACATCGCCCAGCGTGAGCACAGTGACCAGCGTGGGCAGCACCAGAGGCAGTCGCTCCATGAATCCGCCACGTTCCGCCTGCACGAAGCGGGAGAGCATGGCGGCAGCCATCTCACGCACACCTGGCTTCTGGCTGGACTGTGGTGAGGTGAAGAAGAGCAGCGTCAAGTCGAGCAGTGGCTGACGCTGCAGCTTGTTGAGCCGAGCGATCAGAGCTTCAAGGGCGGCGGCCACAGCGCGTCGGCAAGCGGTGTCCTCGTCGTTGACAAGTCGCGTGCCCAGCGACAGGTAAAGGAACTCCGAGTGCTTGGCCAGCAGCTGCAGCGGGAACTTGTTGATGATGCCCAGCATAAACTGTATGGCCGACTGTCTGCCCGAGGATTGCGTGTACGCCAGCTGCACGGACATGAATTTCATGAGCTGCTCAACACGCTGCTGCAGCGGATACTCCATGATGTAGGTGATGAGTATGCTCCTCGACTCGTCGCGCACATGATCCGACTGGGAGATGATCGAGAGATCGGCCAATCGCTTCATCAGGTCGTGCAGCGAACGAGTGTCCACCTTGCGTCCCACGAGTGCCTTAAGCAGCGTGAAGCACATGGTCTGGCTGCTGCACTCTCCCTCCTGCAGCTCCTGTTCGATCTGCAGCAGCAGCTGCTCAATCTGCTCGCCAGTCAACGCATAATCCTCGCACTTCCGCAGCAGAGCCACCACCGCCTTGAAGCTGGCTCGCACCAGCTGCGCGTTCTCCTCCTGCCGCGTGGCGCCAAACGTGGAAAAGTTCTGCAGGATGTCAAACATGCGCTTCACCACTGGCACGAGCTGCTCGGCATTCAGCTCCGCCAGCTCGTACTCGCCCTGCCAGATGGCCGTGTAGCACTTCAGGGCATAGCTGGTGGTCCTGGCATGGTTGCTGCTCAGTGCATCGCGCAGCAGAGGCAGCAGCGGATGCAGAAAGGGTTGATAGTCCAGATCCGTGAGCTTCTTGCGCTTGAGCACAAAGTGCAGCAGCTCCAGTCCAAACTCAATGAGGATATGGGCATTTGCCTGGGCACTGGACTTGACCTGCTTGTTGCCAGTGGTGACGCTGCGTCTGCCTGGCGTTGGCTGCAGCAGCAGGCAGTTGGGGCGAACGCGTTTCATCAGCGCCTGCTCCTTGGCGCTCAGCTGACGCTTCTGTGTGCCCGGCAACAGATCCGTGATGCTCTCCGACATGGTGCCGTAGATGAAGATGAGCAGACTCTCGCGTGCAATGTGCGTGTTCTCCACCAGCCCGGCCACGATCTTGGCGAAGCACTCCTGAATCTTCTGCGTCACCTTGCGCGAGTGTGTGCGCGCCAGCTGCTCCTTGAAGGGCAGCAGCAGATCCAGCAGACAGTTGTCCCGGATGTGACGCGCAGCAATGTTGAGTGTAAGATAGCTCTTGGCGCTGGGCTTTGCCTCTGGCGTGTGGGCCACAATCTTGTCCACCTCCTTCTCGGCATTGACATCCCCAAAGATATCGTTCAGCGCCACCTCCAGCAGATTCTGCAGGCACGACTCAATGTGGACTGGCTGCAATTGGCCACGCAGTGCGTCCAACACGCCGTGCAGCGTCACCGACAGCACGTGCACCTGGAAGCCACGCGTGAGCAGCGACTGCAGCTGCTCCAGCAGCAGGCCAAGACAGCTGCCGCCCAGCGTGAGCATAATCTTCTTGAGGATGTCGCGGGTGAGCATGCGCACAGACTTGAGCGGGGAGCGCAGGAAGGTGCAGACCTTCATGAAGATGCCTGCGAAAGAAGTGCGATTAGCTGGGATTGAATGGGATTACTGATTCTGGGCTACTCACCAGGCAGACTGTTGTCCAGCAGCTCCTGTGGCAGCTTCTGCAGCAGCTTGACCATGGCCAGCGCAATGGGCACACGCTGGATCTCCTCCTCCTCGCGCTCGTAGCTTAGACGCCGCCGGTTCACCTTGTGCTTGTTGTCGTAGTTCGTCTTCTCGGTGATGGCGCGATTCAAGGTGGGCAGCAGCACGCTGGTAATGGTGGCCATCACACGCTTGGCGGCATTGGGCGCCAAAGCCTTGTCTTGCCTTTGCTTGGGCTGCTCGGTCTCCGTCTCCTCCTCCTCCGCCTCCGCTTTGTCTGCCTCGAAGTCAATCTCTGCATCTTCCTCTTTCACAGGTTTCTCCTCTGGCTCGTCTTCCGTTGCCTCCTCCTTGGGTTGTTCCTCGGCGGCTGCCTCGCTCAACTTCTGCTTCAGCTGCGCCAGCGCTGCAACGTCGGCATGCGCATTGCTCAGATCAAAGTGAAAGGCGTCCAGGACGCGCACCACCAAGCGGACGCACTGCTTCTGCTGGGAGTGCGAGTGGCGCAGACGCTGCAAGTAGTGGCGGAGCACGGCCTGGTAATGCTGCCAGGGCAGCAGCTCACACATCACGCCTACAGCCTCGATGGCGGCATCCACCAGCGTGTGCTTCCCCGAATGCTTCTCGCTGAGCAGATAGCGTGTGGCCAGCGGCAGCAGGAACTGCGTGAGACTGCGAGCACAAGGAGGCGTGGCCCGCCAACTGGCGCCGCCCGCGATGTTCACAAGTCGCTGCAGACCGCGACCATGTCGCTGCGTCTGCAAATGCAGCATACTCTCAAAGAAATCCACCTCCAGATCGTGGCGATCCGTCAGCGGCGCCAGATCCCGCAGCACATCGTGCACCTGGCCACATTGACGTGCCAGTTCACCCAGCAAGCCGATGGCTTCGCTGCGCGCATGCTCGTGACGCTCGTCGCGCAGACAGCGCTGCAACAGCGGCAGCAGGCATTCCTCCAGCCAGTAGCGCAACTGCTCCTGCTGCAGGTGGCTCGTCAGATGTGGTAGAAGGAGCTTCAGCAGCTCGCCAATGTTGACACGCATGCCCAGGTCGGAGACGTGGCGCAGCATGTAGAAGCAATTGTAGGTGACCAGCAGTCCCAGCTCCAAATCCATTGCAACCTGCTCCTTGGGTTGCTCCAGCTGCTGCTTGAGCTCGTTGAGCGCCTGCAGTCGCTTGTCGTAGTCGGGTTGCTCCAGCCAGCGCTTGTCCCACGCATTCAGCAGCAGAACGATCCTTGCCCACTCTCGCAGCTGCTCGGACGCCGACTGCAGCTGAGGCTCCAGCTTGGCCTGCTTGTGCAGCCGCTTGGCCATCTCGGCCAGCAGTTCGCAGAGCAACTTGCGCGCTGGCAGCGCATGCACCTGCTCAAAGAGCGGCGCCAGTTGACGCACGTACTCGTGTGGAGCGGGCACCCGCTGGCTGAGATTCGCGAGCGTCTGTATCAGCTGCAGCACGGTTTCTGGACTGGCATTGGCATTGGCTGCCTGCTTGGTGAAGATGGGCAGCAGCAGCTGCAGCAGCGTCACGCAGGTCTCCGGCTGTTGCACGTGCAGCGTCAGCAGGCTGAGGATGTTCAGCTCCCGCCTGTCCAGCGACTGCTTGCCGGACTTCTTCTGCTTCCAGCTGGCCTGCATCAGCTGCAGCACGTCGGGTATGTAAGGTTGTAGTATTGAGAGTGCTAGAACGCCCTGCCCCTGCTCTTGCTCCTCCTTGGCGTTGGCGCATTCAAGCAGCTGTTCCACCAGCTGCAGCAACGGGCGACGCACCAGCTGCTTGGCCTTGTCGTTGAGCAGCAGCGCCATCAGCTGCTGCATGATGGTAGGTGCATCCGGATCCGTCGTGGAACGCTGCTGCAGCCAGCTGTGGAAGCGGGGCTCGCTGCCCCACAGCAGCAGCAGCTTCAGCAGTGGCGTCGGCGCATGTATCGAGTCCTGTGGCAGGCGTGCCAGATTGGGCCACACAAAGACCTCGCAGATGGCGCTCAGTTGCGCCGGCTGCCACAGTTCCGCGTTGTCCAGCAGCTGGTCAAAGTAGCTGACCAGCGTTTGGAGTGCTGCATGGCGCACATTTCTGTAAGCATTCAGGAGTTTTCCTGCCGCCACATGGCCACCCAATGCCTGCTGGGACACTGCGCCTGCCAGGAGCAGCAGTTTCAGCACATAGACTTGGAACTCAGCGCTAAGGCGGCCCGCAAACTCTTTGCGTATCAGCTCCAGCAGATTGACGATCCTCTGCAGCTGGCGTGCCGCAATCACGGACGTTGCCACAAACTCCTTGCGCACATATTCCACCAGCTGTTCGACTGGTTGATTCGTGTAGTTCTCGAAGCGACTGAAGGCCATGCGCAGGAAGCTAAGTATCTCCTGCTCCTCCAGCTGGCCCAGGAAGCGCAAGATAAGCGTCTTGCGTTGCTGTCCGCTCAGTTGACGCTGTCCCGCCTTATTGAGGTGACCGTAGAGCAGACGCAGCAGGAAGGGCATCAGTTCCGTGCGCTGTTGGGCAGCCAGGCTGCTCAGCTCGAAGCCAGTGAGCGACGCCTTGAATTTGGCCTCATCGACGAGGCCCGTCAGCTGCTCCTTGTGCTGCACCAAAGCCGCAGGCTGTTTGTAGGCCACGAGGCAGTCCAGCGCCAGCTGCTGCAGCTGCGCATTGGGTCCGGCTAGCAGTTCCAGATAGAACTCACGCATCTCTGGCTCCCGATGCAGCGCCTTGGGATTGGGCTGGGACACGAAGCAGCTGAGCTTCATTTGAAGCGTCTGCAGTATGAATTTGGCATGCAGATTGCGCGCTCTGCGCTTTTGGCGTCCCTTCGCAGGTGTTGTCTCCTCCGGCTCATCGTCCACGTCGATGTCATCGGCTGCAAAGGGTACACAAATTAGTGATAGTCTAGAGTGGATTGCAGTTCACTTACCCGCTGTCTCCTGCAGGTTCCATGTGTGCTCAGCGCGTTCCAGCTGCCCGCGATACTCGTGCTCCACGAACTGCAGAAAGATTCGCACCAGATCTGCATTCTTCACCTCCGCTATGCTGCCCAACTTGGGAATGCACTGCCAGAGCAGCTGGCGATAGTTCAATGCCTGCTGCAGCGTAATCTGCTGCTGCGACTCCTCCAGCGGCAGCAGCGAACCGAGTGCAGAGGAGTTGTAGTCACGTTGCGTGGGCTGCGTCAATGTGGTCGCCTCCTTGGTGTAGTCAATGCAATCGTTGGTCTGCAGCAGCTTCGCCTTGAACAGCGACCAGAACTCGTCGTTGCTCATCACCTTGAGGTATTCCGCCAGCAGTTGCTGCACTGGCGCCCACACGAACTTGAAATTGTTGTAGAGCAGACCAAGCAGCAGACTCACTGCGTGCTCCTTGAAGTGCGGCAGCTGCGCATACTGCTTGAACTGTGCAGCAGCCGGCTCCAGGTGTTGCAGCTGCAGCAGCAGCTCACGATAGTTGTGCACGGTCAGCTCAATGGAGCAGGCGCCGGCAAAGTACTCATAGGGATTCTGCTTGGCACGCATCGCACCGAGCAGCTGCAGACAATGTGCAGCCATGCGACGACACTGCGCTGCTGGCTGACTTAGCAGCTGCGAGACTGGCTCCAGCATGCCATCCAAATCGTCTCCGTCCAGATCGCCTTTACTCGTCTTCAGCAAGATCAGCTGCAAGCAGGCCAAGGCCCGCGGATCGCTGGCAATAACGGGCAGCAGCGTCGGCTGCAGTTGCTGGCGCAGCTGATTGGGTAACTTGAACTTGAGAAGCGCGTGCGTCTGCAGCAGGAGCAGCAAAAGTTGGAAGTTGTCTGTCGTGCTGTTGGTCATCTGCTGCTCTATGGCGACCTCCAGACTGTTCTCCAGCGACTGTTTGTTGAAGCCACGCAAATGGGGCAACAGCAGCAGCAACAGCAACTGACTCTCGTCGTTTACATCAATGGTCTGCAGCTGCTGCTCCACATGCAACATGGTCTTGGCCTGCTTTAGCTGCAGTGGATACGCCTGCCAGTCAGACAGGCTCTGGGCATCCACCGCCAGTGGCCGCTTGTGCTGCACAATGCGTGCCAGCAGCTCCAGCGCACTCTCGTCCAGCTGCTGTTCGTAGTGAGCCACGACATGGGGCAGCAGCAGCAGCTCAAACTGCTTGTAGTCCAGCATCTGCAGTATGAACTCGACGTAGACTCCGCGCGCCACTTGATGCACCTTCAGTTGTTGCTGCAGCAAACGACTCGCGTCCAGTTGGCTGAGCTGCGTCTGGCGTGCCTGCAACAGACTGCTGACCAGCGTGCTCAGCTGATGCAGTGGCTCGGCCGCCTGTGCCATGTGTCGCTCGAGCAGCTGCAGCATGGTGGGCACGACCAGCGACAGCTCCGCAATGTACCGTCCATCCTTGTGGGTTATGAGCGGCAGCATTAGCTCCAGCAGCTGCACTGTTGCCGTCACACCCAACTGCGGCTTGGCGACAGCGCCGCAGAGCTGTTGCCAGAGCACAGCGCTTTGATCCACCTGGATGAAGTTGAGCAGCAAGCCCAGGCTGTGCTGCAGAATGTCCGAGAGCAGAGCAGTCTGTGCATTGGTGTGAGCCGCTCCCTCATTCACCAGCACCTGCAGCACATGGGCGAGCAGCTCGGCAGCACAGATGTGGAGATGGCCATTGACACCGCGCAGAATCTCGTAAAGCAGCCGACCGCAGCCGTGCACGCTCTCCACTTGCTCGCGCAGCACCGTCTTCAGCACGTAGGCAAGAAAGCGCGGAAAGTCGCGTACATCGCGTGCTATGTAAGCGAAGCATTCAACTGCAAAGTTGGTCACATGATCCGGGTAATGCTGTTCGTCGAGTAGCGGGAGAATGGCATTGAAGACGACGCCAATGTTGCGCTTCAAATACGACTTGAGCGTCTTGAACAGATGGGCCAGGCAGATAAGTGTCCACTCCAGTTGCTCCGCATCCTGTGTGTTCAGCAGACAGATTAATCTGTCCAGCACTCGCTGGAAGTACGCATAGAACTCTTCGCGGAGATCTCGGGCCAGCACATAGAGCAATTCCAGCAGCGGCTGCTGCGATAGTGTTGTGGCGGTGGCCAAGCGTTCCAGCAGCAGATCGATGACAAACTCCTTTTGATGCAACAGTTGCGGGAGCGTGACAATGTTGCGGCAACGCTTGCTGAAGTAATTGTACTCCTCGGTCAAGTTGAGCACGTTCCATTTTTGCAATGTCTGCTGGAAATACGTCTCGTTCTCCACTTCCTCGAGCTGCTCATACTTGTGGCCTATGTGGTAGAGCGCCAAGTGTCGTAAGTCAATCTCATTGACGCGTTCCGTAAACGATTTGAACTGCGACGAACAAAAAACGAGGCACGCTGGTAGCTTGTTTGTAGTATAGTTCATTTGAAGGTACTTACCCGAAATGTGTTTGTTTCTTTAGATTTCTCGGTTATAGCAGCCATTTTGTTGCAAGTACAATTCAATTATCGTTTAAATTACTCCAGTTTTAATAGAATTCAATAACTCCGGTTTTCTATACGATTGCAACACGTGCACATTGTTTACAAAAATGCGGCTGGCAGAAATGTTTATCGAGGTTAACATTCCCAGCTGTGCTGTTAATAACACCGATAAGCAAACTATGTTATCGATAGGTCGACCACACTGTTACGGATGATAATAACATATGTACTCACATAATGGAAAATGTACCTATTTCAATATATGTGAACCAAGAAAGTAATAAAATAAAATTATCTTTCTGTACAGTGGGAATAGAACTTACAAATGGTGAGAAGAAATGTTGTAGACAACATCATGATTTTATGTTAAACGCGAAAATCACCAGTTGATTTAAATGAAGCGTTTTTTATACGCCATTCGAATGTACCGTTAAAGAATTGTAACTATATGGCAATATTAAAATATTTTACAATTTGAAAAAAAAAAAACCGTTACAAAAACTTTTCAAATCATTTTTAAATCGACGATGGTTTTGGGATGGTATTTCGTCGTTATTATTAACGTATTTTATTCAAATTCAAGTTTGAAAATCCCGCCCATCTTCTGAAAATTTTAATTTTTGGCTAATCTACTTGCTACTCGATTATGTTCGCCTGGTACTTCAGCAGATCCAAGTGGGTTTTGGGAAAAAATTTCGCCGTTAATATTAACGTATTTTATTCAAATTCAAGTTTGAAAATCCCGCCCATCTTCTGAAAATTTAAATTTTTGGCTAATCTACTTGCTACTCGATTATGTTCGCCTGGTACTTCAGCAGCTCCAAGTGGGTTTTGGGAAAGAATTTCGTCGTTAATATTAACGTATTTTATTCAAATTCAAGTTTGAAAATCCCGCCCATCTTCTGAAAATTTAAATTTTTGGCTAATCTACTTGCTACTCGATTATGTTCGCCTGGTACTTCAGCAGCTCCAAGTGGGTTTTGGGAAGGAATTTCGTCGATAATATTAACGTATTTTATTCAAATTCAAGTTTGAAAATCCCGCCCATCTTCTGAAAATTTAAGTTATTGGATTATCTACTTGCTACTCGATTATGTTCGCCTGGTACTTCAGCAGCTCCAAGTGGGTTTTGGGAAGGAATTTCGTCGTTAATATTAACGTATTTTATTTAAATTCAAGTTTGAAAATCTCGCCCATCTTCTGAAAATTTAAATTTTTGGATTATCTACTTGCTACTCGATTATGTTCGCCTGGTACTTCAGGGGCTCCAAGTGGGTATTGGGAAGGAATTTCGTCGTTAATATTAACGTATTTTATTCAAATTCAAGTTTGAAAATCCCGCCCATCTTCTGAAAATTTAAATTTTTGGCTAATCTACTTGCTACTCGATTATGTTCGCCTGGTACTTCAGCAGATCGACTTTGGTTTTGGGAAGGAATTTCGTCGTTAATATTAACGTCTTTTATTCAAATTCAAGTTTGAAAATCCCGCCCATCTTCTAAAAATTTAAATTTTTGGCTAATCTACTTGCTACTCGATTATGTTCGTCTGGTACTTCAGCAGATCGACGTTGGTTTCAAGAAGGAATTTCGTCGTAAATATTAACGTATTTTATTCAAATTCAAGTTTGAAAATCGCGCCCATCTTCTGAAAAATTAAATTTTTGGCTAATCTACTTGCTACTCGATTATGTTCGCCTGGTACTTCAGCAGCTCCAAGTGAGTTTTTGGGAAGGAATTTCGTCGTTAATATTAACGTATTTTATTCAAATTCAAGTTTGAAAATCCCGCCCATCTTCTGAAAAATTAAATTTTTGGCTAATCTATTTGCTTCTCGATTATGTTCGCCTGGTACTTCAGGACCTCCAAGTGGGTTTTGGGAAGGAATTTCGTCGTTAATATTAACGTATTTTATTCAAATTCAAGTTTGGAAATCCCGCCCATCTTCTGAAAATTTAAATTTTTGGATTATCTACTTGCTACTCGATTATGTTCGCCTGGTACTTCGGCAGATCGACGTTGGTTTTGGGAAGGAATTTCGTCGTTAATATTAACGTATTTTATTCAAATTCTAGTTTGAAAATCCCGCCCATCTTCTGAAAATTTAAATTTTTGGCTAATCTACTTGCTACTCGATTATGTTCGCCTGGTACTTCAGCAGCTCCAAGTGGGTTTTGGGAAGGAATTTCGTCGTTAATATTAACGTATTTTATTCAAATTCAAGTTTGAAAATCCCGCCCATCTTCTGAAAATTTAAGTTATTGGATTATCTACTTGCTACTCGATTATGTTCGCCTGGTACTTCAGCAGCTCCAAGTGAGTTTTTGGGAAGGAATTTCGTCATTAATATTAACGTATTTTATTCAAATTCAAGTTTGAAAATCCCGCCCATCTTCTGAAAATTTAAATTTTTGGCTAATCTACGTGCTACTCGTTTATGTTAGCCTGGTACTTCAGCAGCTCCAAGTGGATTTTTGGGAAGGAATTTCGTCGTTAATATTAACGTATTTTATTCAAATTCAAGTTTGAAAATCCCGCCCATCTTCTGAAAATTTAAATTTTTGGATTATCTACTTGCTACTCGATTATGTTCGCCTGGTACTTCAGCAGATCGACGTTGGTTTTGGGAAGGAATTTCGTCGTTAATATTAACGTCTTTTATTCAAATTCAAGTTTGAAAATCCCGCCCATCTTCTAAAAATTTAAATTTTTGGCTAATCTACTTGCTACTCGATTATGTTCGCCTGGTACTTCAGCAGATCGACGTTGGTTTCAAGAAGGAATTTCGTCGTAAATATTAACGTATTTTATTCAAATTCAAGTTTGAAAATCCCGCCCATCTTCTGAAAAATTAAATTTTTGGCTAATCTACTTGCTTCTCGATTATGTTCGCCTGGTACTTCAGCAGCTCCAAGTGGGTTTTGGGAAGGAATTTCGTCGTTAATATTAACGTATTTTATTCAAATTCAAGTTTGAAAATCCCGCCCATCTTCTGAAAATTTAATTTTTTGGCTAATCTACTTGCTACTCGATTATGTTCGCCTGGTACTTCAGCAGATCGACGTTGGTTTTGGGAAGGAATTTCGACGTTAATATTAACGTATTTTATTTAAATTCAAGTTTGAAAATCCCGCCCATCTTCTGAAAATTTAAATTTTTGGCTAATCTACTTGCTACTCGATTATGTTCGCCTGGTACTTCAGGAGCTCCAAGTGGGTTTTGGGAAGGAATTTCGTCGTTAATATTAACGTATTTTATTCAAATTCAAGTTTGAAAATCCCGCCCATCTTCTGAAAAATTAAATTTTTGGCTAATTTACTTGCTTCTCGATTATGTTCGCCTGGTACTTCATCAGATCGACGTTGGTTTTGGGAAGGAATTTCGTCATTAATATTAACGTATTTTATTCAAATTCTAGTTTGAAAATCCCGCCCATCTTCTGAAAATTTAAATTTTTGGCTAATCTACTTGCTACTCGATTATGTTCGCCTGGTACTTCAGCAGCTCCAAGTGAGTTTTTGGGAAGGAATTTCGTCGTTAATATTAACGTATTTTATTCAAATTCAAGTTTGAAAATCCCGCCCATCTTCTGAAAATTTAAGTTATTGGATTATCTACTTGCTACTCGATTATGTTCGCCTGGTACTTCAGCAGCTCCAAGTGAGTTTTTGGGAAGGAATTTCGTCATTAATATTAACGTATTTTATTCAAATTCAAGTTTGAAAATCCCGCCCATCTTCTGAAAATTTAAATTTTTGGCTAATCTACGTGCTACTCGTTTATGTTAGCCTGGTACTTCAGCAGCTCCAAGTGGATTTTTGGGAAGGAATTTCGTCGTTAATATTAACGTATTTTATTCAAATTCAAGTTTGAAAATCCCGCCCATCTTCTGAAAATTTAAATTTTTGGATTATCTACTTGCTACTCGATTATGTTCGCCTGGTACTTCAGCAGATCGACGTTGGTTTTGGGAAGGAATTTCGTCGTTAATATTAACGTATTTTATTCAAATTCAAGTTTGAAAATCCCGCCCATCTTCTGAAAATTTTAATTTTTGGCTAATCTTCTTGCTACTCGATTATGTTCGCCTGGTACTTCAGCAGATCGACGTTGGTTTTGGGAAGGAATTTCGTCGTTAATATTAACGTATTTTATTCAAATTCAAGTTTGAAAACCCCGCCCATCTTCTGAAAATTTTAATTTTTGGCTAATCTACTTGCTACTCGATTATGTTCGCCTGGTACTTCAGCAGCTCCAAGTGGGTTTTTGGGAAGGAATTTCGTCGTTAATATTAACGTATTTTATTCAAATTCAAGTTTGAAAATCCCGCCCATCTTCTGAAAATTTAAATTTTTGGCTAATCTACTTGCTACTCGATTATGTTCGCCTGGTACTTCAGCAGATCGACTTTGGTTTTGGGAAGGAATTTCGTCGTTAATATTAACGTCTTTTATTCAAATTCAAGTTTGAAAATCCCGCCCATCTTCTGAAAATTTAAATTTTTGGATAATCTACTTGCTACTCGATTATGTTCGCCTGGTACTTCAGCAGCTCCAAGTGAGTTTTTGGGAAGGAATTTCGTCGTTAATATTAACGTATTTTATTCAAATTCAAGTTTGAAAATCCCGCCCATCTTCTGAAAATTTAAGTTATTGGATTATCTACTTGCTACTCGATTATGTTCGCCTGGTACTTCAGCAGCTCCAAGTGAGTTTTTGGGAAGGAATTTCGTCATTAATATTAACGTATTTTATTCAAATTCAAGTTTGAAAACCCCGCCCATCTTCTGAAAATTTTAATTTTTGGCTAATCTACTTGCTACTCGATTATGTTCGCCTGGTACTTCAGCAGCTCCAAGTGGGTTTTTGGGAAGGAATTTCGTCGTTAATATTAACGTATTTTATTCAAATTCAAGTTTGAAAATCCCGCCCATCTTCTGAAAATTTAAATTTTTGGCTAATCTACTTGCTACTCGATTATGTTCGCCTGGTACTTCAGCAGATCGACTTTGGTTTTGGGAAGGAATTTCGTCGTTAATATTAACGTCTTTTATTCAAATTCAAGTTTGAAAATCCCGCCCATCTTCTGAAAATTTAAATTTTTGGCTAATCTACTTGCTACTCGATTATGTTCGCCTGGTACTTCAGCAGCTCCAAGTGAGTTTTTGGGAAGGAATTTCGTCGTTAATATTAACGTATTTTATTCAAATTCAAGTTTGAAAATCCCGCCCATCTTCTGAAAATTTAAGTTATTGGATTATCTACTTGCTACTCGATTATGTTCGCCTGGTACTTCAGCAGCTCCAAGTGAGTTTTTGGGAAGGAATTTCGTCGTTAATATTAACGTATTTTATTCAAATTCAAGTTTGAAAATCCCGCCCATCTTCTGAAAAATTAAATTTTTGGCTAATCTACTTGCTTCTCGATTATGTTCGCCTGGTACTTCAGCAGATCCAAGTGGGTTTTGGGAAGGAATTTCGTCGTTAATATTAACGTATTTTATTCAAATTCAAGTTTGAAAATCCCGCCCATCTTCTGAAAATTTTAATTTTTGGCTAATCTACTTGCTACTCGATTATGTTCGCCTGGTACTTCAGCAGATCGACGTTGGTTTTGGGAAGGAATTTCGTCGTTAATATTAACGTATTTTATTCAAATTCAAGTTTGAAAATCTCGCCCATCTTCTGAAAATTTTAATTTTTGGCTAATCTTCTTGCTACTCGATTATGTTCGCCTGGTACTTCAGCAGATCGACGTTGGTTTTGGGAAGGAATTTCGTCGTTAATATTAACGTATTTTATTCAAATTCAAGTTTGAAAATCGCGCCCATCTTCTGAAAATTTTAATTTTTGGCTAATCTACTTGCTACTCGATTATGTTCGCCTGGTACTTCAGCAGCTCCAAGTGGGTTTTTGGGAAGGAATTTCGTCGTTAATATTAACGTATTTTATTCAAATTCAAGTTTGAAAATCCCGCCCATCTTCTGAAAATTTAAATTTTTGGCTAATCTACTTGCTACTCGATTATGTTCGCCTGGTACTTCAGCAGATCGACTTTGGTTTTGGGAAGGAATTTCGTCGTTAATATTAACGTCTTTTATTCAAATTCAAGTTTGAAAATCCCGCCCATCTTCTGAAAATTTAAATTTTTGGCTAATCTACTTGCTACTCGATTATGTTCGCCTGGTACTTCAGCAGCTCCAAGTGAGTTTTTGGGAAGGAATTTCGTCGTTAATATTAACGTATTTTATTCAAATTCAAGTTTGAAAATCCCGCCCATCTTCTGAAAATTTAAGTTATTGGATTATCTACTTGCTACTCGATTATGTTCGCCTGGTACTTCAGCAGCTCCAAGTGAGTTTTTGGGAAGGAATTTCGTCGTTAATATTAACGTATTTTATTCAAATTCAAGTTTGAAAATCCCGCCCATCTTCTGAAAAATTAAATTTTTGGCTAATCTACTTGCTTCTCGATTATGTTCGCCTGGTACTTCAGCAGATCCAAGTGGGTTTTGGGAAGGAATTTCGTCGTTAATATTAACGTATTTTATTCAAATTCAAGTTTGAAAATCCCGCCCATCTTCTGAAAATTTAAATTTTTGGCCAATCTACTTGCTACTCGATTATGTTCGCCTGGTACTTCAGGACCTCCAAGTGGGTTTTGGGAAGGAATTTCGTCGTTAATATTAACGTATTTTATTCAAATTCAAGTTTGGAAATCCCGCCCATCTTCTGAAAATTTAAATTTTTGGATTATCTACTTGCTACTCGATTATGTTCGCCTGGTACTTCGGCAGATCGACGTTGGTTTTGGGAAGGAATTTCGTCGTTAATATTAACGTATTTTATTCAAATTCTAGTTTGAAAATCCCGCCCATCCTCTGAAAATTTAATTTTTCGGCTAATCTACTTGCTACTCGATTATGTTCGCCTGGTACTTCAGCAGCTCCAAGTGGGTTTTGGGAAGGAATTTCGTCGTTAAAATTAACGTATTTTATTCAAATTCAAGTTTGAAAATCCCGCCCATCTTCTGAAAATTGAAGTCATTGGATTATCTACTTGCTACTGGATTATGTTCGCCTGGTACTTCGGCAGATCGACGTTGGTTTTGGGAAGGAATTTCGTCGTTAATATTAACGTATTTTATTCAAATTCTAGTTTGAAAATCCCGCCCATCTTCTGAAAATTTAATTTTTTGGCTAATCTACTTGCTACTCGATTATGTTCGCCTGGTACTTCAGCAGCTCCAAGTGGGTTTTGGGAAGGAATTTCGTCGTTAAAATTAACGTATTTTATTCAAATTCAAGTTTGAAAATCCCGCCCATCTTCTGAAAATTGAAATTTTTGGATTATCTACTTGCTACTCGATTATGTTCGCCTGTTACTTCGGCAAATCGACGTTGGTTTTGGGAAGGAATTTCGTCGTTAATATTAACGTATTTTATTCAAATTCTAGTTTGAAAATCCCGCCCATCTTCTGAAAATTTAAATTTTTGGATTATCCACTTGCTACTCGATTATGTTCGCCTGGTACTTCAGCAGCTCCAAGTGGGTTTTGGGAAGGAATTTCGTCGTTAATATTAACGTATTTTATTCAAATTCAAGTTTGAAAATCCCGCCCATCTTCTGAAAATTTAAATATTTGGTTGATCTACTTGCTACTCGATTATGTTCGCCTGGTACTTCAGCAGCTCCAAGTGAGTTTTTGGGAAGGAATTTCGTCGTTAATATTAATGTATTTTATTCAAATTCAAGTTTGAAAATCCCGCCCATCTTCTGAAAATTTAAGTTATTGGATTATCTACTTGCTACTCGATTATGTTCGCCTGGTACTTCAGCAGCTCCAAGTGGGTTTTGGGAAGGAATTTCGTCGTTAATATTAACGTATTTTATTCAAATTCAAGTTTGAAAATCCCGCCCATCTTCTGAAAATTTAAATTTTTGGATTATCTACTTGCTACTCGATTATGTTCGCCTGGTACTTCAGCAGCTCCAAGTGGGTTTTGGGAAGGAATTTCGTCGTTAATATTAACGTATTTTATTCAAATTCAAGTTTGAAAATCCCGCCCATCTTCTGAAAATTTAAGTTATTGGATTATCTACTTGCTACTCGATTATGTTCGCCTGGTACTTCAGCAGATCGACGTTGGTTTCAAGAAGGAATTTCGTCGTTAATATTAACGTATTTTATTCAAATTCAAGTTTGAAAAACCCGCCCATCTTCTGAAAATTTAAATTTTTGGCTAATCTACTTGCTACTCGATTATGTTCGCCTGGTACTTCAGCAGATCGACGTTGGTTTCAAGAAGGAATTTCGTCGTTAATATTAACGTATTTTATTCAAATTCAAGTTTGAAAATCCCGCCCATCTTCTGAAAATTTAAATTTTTGGATTATCTACTTGCTACTCGATTATGTTCGCCTGGTACTTCAGCAGCTCCAAGTGGGTTTTGGGAAGGAATTTCGTCGTTAATATTAACGTATTTTATTCAAATTCAAGTTTGAAAATCCCGCCCATCTTCTGAAAATTTAAATTTTTGGCTAATCTACTTGCTACTCGATTATGTTCGCCTGGTACTTCAGCAGATCGACGTTGGTTTTGGGAAGGAATTTCGTCGTTAATATTAACGTATTTTATTCAAATTCAAGTTTGAAAATCCCGCCCATCTTCTAAAAATTTAAATTTTTGGCTAATCTTCTTGCTACTCGATTATGTTCGCCTGTTACTTCGGCAGATCGACATTGGTTTTGGGAAGGAATTTCGTCGTTAATATTAACGTATTTTATTCAAATTCTAGTTTAAAAATCCCGCCCATCTTCTGAAAATTTAATTTTTTGGCTAATCTACTTGCTACTCGATTATGTTCGCCTGGTACTTCAGCAGATCGACGTTGGTATTGGGAAGGAATTTCGTCGTTAATATTAACGTATTTTATTCAAATTCAAGTTTGAAAATCCCGCCCATCTTCTGAAAATTTAAGTTATTGGATTATCTACTTGCTACTCGATTATGTTCGCCTGGTACTTCAGGGGCTCCAAGTGGGTTTTTGGAAGGAATTTCGTCGTTAATATTAACGTATTTTATTCAAATTCAAGTTTGAAAATCCCGCCCATCTTCTGAAAATTTAAATTTTTGGCTAATCTACTTGCTACTCGTTTATGTTCGCCTGGTACTTCAGCAGCTCCAAGTGGATTTTTGGGAAGGAATTTCGTCGTTAATATTAACGTATTTTATTCAAATTCAAGTTTGAAAATCCCGCCCATCTTCTGAAAATTTAAATTTTTGGCTAATCTACTTGCTACTCGATTATGTTCGCCTGGTACTTCAGCAGATCGACGTTGGTTTTGGGAAGGAATTTCGTCATTAATATTAACGTATTTTATTCAAATTCTAGTTTGAAAATCCCGCCCATCTTCTGAAAATTTAAATTTTTGGCTAATCTACTTGCTACTCGATTATGTTCGCCTGGTACTTCAGCAGCTCCAAGTGAGTTTTTGGGAAGGAATTTCTTCATTAATATTAACGTATTTTATTGTAATTCAAGTTTGAAAATCCCGCCCATCTTATGAAAATGTAAGTTATTGGATTATCTACTTGCTACTCGATTATGTTCGCCTGGTACTTCAGCAGATCGACGTTGGTTTTGGGAAGGAATTTCGTCGTTAATATTAACGTATTTTATTCAAATTCAAGTTTGAAAATCCCGCCCATCTTCTGAAAATTTAAATTTTTGGCTAATCTACTTGCTACTCGATTATGTTCGCCTGGTACTTCAGCAGCTCCAAGTGAGTTTTTGGGAAGGAATTTCTTCATTAATATTAACGTATTTTATTGTAATTCAAGTTTGAAAATCCCGCCCATCTTCTGAAAATGTAAGTTATTGGATTATCTACTTGCTACTCGATTATGTTCGCCTGGTACTTCGGCAGATCGACGTTGGTTTTGGGAAGGAATTTCGTCGTTAATATTAACGTATTTTATTCAAATTCAAGTTTGAAAATCCCGCCCATCTTCTGAAAATTTAAATTTTTGGCTAATCTACTTGCTACTCGATTATGTTCGCCTGGTACTTCAGCAGCTCCAAGTGAGTTTTTGGGAAGGAATTTCGTCGTTAATATTAACGTATTTTATTCAAATTCAAGTTTGAAAATCCCGCCCATCTTCTAAAAATTTAAATTTTTGGCTAATCTACTTGCTACTCGATTATGTTCGCCTGGTACTTCAGCAGATCGACGTTGGTTTCAAGAAGGAATTTCGTCGTTAATATTAACGTATTTTATTCAAATTTAAGTTTGAAAATCCCGCCCATCTTCTGAAAATTAAAATATTTGGTTGATCTACTTGCTACTCGATTATGTTCGCCTGGTACTTCAGCAGCTCCAAGTGAGTTTTTGGGAAGGAATTTCGTCGTTAATATTAATGTATTTTATTCAAATTCAAGTTTGAAAATCCCGCCCATCTTCTGAAAATTTAAATTTTTGGATTATCTACTTGCTACTCGATTATGTTCGCCTGGTACTTCAGCAGCTCCAAGTGGGTTTTGGGAAGGAATTTCGTCGTTAATATTAACGTATTTTATTCAAATTCAAGTTTGAAAATCCCGCCCATCTTCTGAAAATTTAAGTTATTGGATTATCTACTTGCTACTCGATTATGTTCGCCTGGTACTTCAGCAGATCGACGTTGGTTTCAAGAAGGAATTTCGTCGTTAATATTAACGTATTTTATTCAAATTCAAGTTTGAAAAACCCGCCCATCTTCTGAAAATTTAAATTTTTGGCTAATCTACTTGCTACTCGATTATGTTCGCCTGGTACTTCAGCAGATCGACGTTGGTTTCAAGAAGGAATTTCGTCGTTAATATTAACGTATTTTATTCAAATTCAAGTTTGAAAATCCCGCCCATCTTCTGAAAATTTAAATTTTTGGATTATCTACTTGCTACTCGATTATGTTCGCCTGGTACTTCAGCAGCTCCAAGTGGGTTTTGGGAAGGAATTTCGTCGTTAATATTAACGTATTTTATTCAAATTCAAGTTTGAAAATCCCGCCCATCTTCTGAAAATTTAAATTTTTGGCTAATCTACTTGCTACTCGATTATGTTCGCCTGGTACTTCAGCAGATCGACGTTGGTTTTGGGAAGGAATTTCGTCGTTAATATTAACGTATTTTATTCAAATTCAAGTTTGAAAATCCCGCCCATCTTCTAAAAATTTAAATTTTTGGCTAATCTTCTTGCTACTCGATTATGTTCGCCTGTTACTTCGGCAGATCGACATTGGTTTTGGGAAGGAATTTCGTCGTTAATATTAACGTATTTTATTCAAATTCTAGTTTGAAAATCCCGCCCATCTTCTGAAAATTTAATTTTTTGGCTAATCTACTTGCTACTCGATTATGTTCGCCTGGTACTTCAGCAGATCGACGTTGGTATTGGGAAGGAATTTCGTCGTTAATATTAACGTATTTTATTCAAATTCAAGTTTGAAAATCCCGCCCATCTTCTGAAAATTTAAGTTATTGGATTATCTACTTGCTACTCGATTATGTTCGCCTGGTACTTCAGGGGCTCCAAGTGGGTTTTTGGAAGGAATTTCGTCGTTAATATTAACGTATTTTATTCAAATTCAAGTTTGAAAATCCCGCCCATCTTCTGAAAATTTAAATTTTTGGCTAATCTACTTGCTACTCGTTTATGTTCGCCTGGTACTTCAGCAGCTCCAAGTGGATTTTTGGGAAGGAATTTCGTCGTTAATATTAACGTATTTTATTCAAATTCAAGTTTGAAAATCCCGCCCATCTTCTGAAAATTTAAATTTTTGGCTAATCTACTTGCTACTCGATTATGTTCGCCTGGTACTTCAGCAGATCGACGTTGGTTTTGGGAAGGAATTTCGTCATTAATATTAACGTATTTTATTCAAATTCTAGTTTGAAAATCCCGCCCATCTTCTGAAAATTTAAATTTTTGGCTAATCTACTTGCTACTCGATTATGTTCGCCTGGTACTTCAGCAGCTCCAAGTGAGTTTTTGGGAAGGAATTTCTTCATTAATATTAACGTATTTTATTGTAATTCAAGTTTGAAAATCCCGCCCATCTTATGAAAATGTAAGTTATTGGATTATCTACTTGCTACTCGATTATGTTCGCCTGGTACTTCAGCAGATCGACGTTGGTTTTGGGAAGGAATTTCGTCGTTAATATTAACGTATTTTATTCAAATTCAAGTTTGAAAATCCCGCCCATCTTCTGAAAATTTAAATTTTTGGCTAATCTACTTGCTACTCGATTATGTTCGCCTGGTACTTCAGCAGCTCCAAGTGAGTTTTTGGGAAGGAATTTCTTCATTAATATTAACGTATTTTATTGTAATTCAAGTTTGAAAATCCCGCCCATCTTCTGAAAATGTAAGTTATTGGATTATCTACTTGCTACTCGATTATGTTCGCCTGGTACTTCAGCAGATCGACGTTGGTTTTGGGAAGGAATTTCGTCGTTAATATTAACGTATTTTATTCAAATTCAAGTTTGAAAATCCCGCCCATCTTCTGAAAATTTAAATTTTTGGCTAATCTACTTGCTACTCGATTATGTTCGCCTGGTACTTCAGCAGCTCCAAGTGAGTTTTTGGGAAGGAATTTCGTCGTTAATATTAACGTATTTTATTCAAATTCAAGTTTGAAAATCCCGCCCATCTTCTAAAAATTTAAATTTTTGGCTAATCTACTTGCTACTCGATTATGTTCGCCTGGTACTTCAGCAGATCGACGTTGGTTTCAAGAAGGAATTTCGTCGTTAATATTAACGTATTTTATTCAAATTTAAGTTTGAAAATCCCGCCCATCTTCTGAAAATTAAAATTTTTGGCTAATCTACTTGCTACTCGATTATGTTCGCCTGGTCTTCAGCAGATCGACGTTGGTTTTGGGAAGGAATTTCGTCGTTAATATTAACGTATTTTATTCAAATTCAAGTTTCAAAATCCCGCCCATCTTCTGAAAATTTAAATTTTTGGATTATCTACTTGCTACTCGATTATGTTCGCCTGGTACTTCAGCAGATCGACGTTGGTTTTGGGAAGGAATTTCGTCGTTAATATTAACGTATTTTATTCAAATTCTAGTTTGAAAATCCCGCCCATCTTCTGAAAATGTTAATTTTTGGCTAATCTACTTGCTACTCGATTATGTTCGCCTGGTACTTCTGCAGCTCCAAGTGGGTTTTTGGGAAGGAATTTCGTCGTTAATATTAACGTATTTTATTCAAATTCAAGTTTGAAAATCCCGCCCATCTTCTGAAAATTTAAATTTTTGGCTAATCTACTTGCTACTCGATTATGTTCGCCTGGTACTTCAGCAGATCGACGTTGGTTTTGGGAAGGAATTTCGTCATTAATATTAACGTATTTTATTCAAATTCAAGTTTGAAAATCCCGCCCATCTTCTAAAAATTTAAATTTTTGGCTAATCTACTTGCTACTCGATTATGTTCGCCTGGTACTTCAGCAGATCGACGTTGGTTTTGGGAAGGAATTTCGTCGTTAATATTAACGTATTTTATTCAAATTCAAGTTTGAAAATCCCGCACATCTTCTGAAAATTAAAATTTTTGGCTAATCTACTTGCTACTCGATTATGTTCGCCTGGTACTTCAGCAGCTCCAAATGGGTTTTGGGAAGAATTTCGTCGTTAATATTAACGTATTTTATTCAAATTCAAGTTTGAAAATCCCGCCCATCTTCTGAAAAATTAAATTTTTGGCTAATCTACTTGCTTCTCGATTATGTTCGCCTGGTACTTCAGCAGCTCCAAGTGAGTTTTTGGGAAGGAATTTCGTCATTAATATTAACGTATTTTATTCAAATTCTAGTTTGAAAATCCCGCCCATCTTCTGAAAATTTAAATTTTTGGTCAATCTACTTGCTACTCGATTATGTTCGCCTGGTACTTCAGCAGCTACAAGTGAGTTTTTGGGAAGGAATTTCTTCATTAATATTAACGTATTTTATTCAAATTCAAGTTTGAAAATCCCGCCCATCTTCTGAAAATTTAAGTTAATGGATTATCTACTTGCTACTCGATTATGTTCGCCTGGTACTTCAGCAGCTCCAAGTGAGTTTTTGGGAAGGAATTTCGTCATTAATATTAACGTATTTTATTCAAATTCAAGTTTGAAAATCCCGCCCATCTTCTGAAAATTTAAATTTTTGGATTATCTACTTGCTACTCGTTTATGTTCGCCTGGTACTTCAGCAGATCGACGTTGGTTTCAAGAAGGAATTTCGTCGTTAATATTAACGTATTTTATTCAAATTTAAGTTTGAAAATCCCGCCCATCTTCTGAAAATTAAAATTTTTGGCTAATCTACTTGCTACTCGATTATGTTCGCCTGGTACTTCAGCAGATCGACGTTGGTTTCAAGAAGGAATTTCGTCGTTAATATTAACGTATTTTATTCAAATTTAAGTTTGAAAATCCCGCCCATCTTCTGAAAATTAAAATTTTTGGCTAATCTACTTGCTACTCGATTATGTTCGCCTGGTCTTCAGCAGATCGACGTTGGTTTTGGGAAGGAATTTCGTCATTAATACTAACGTATTTTATTCAAATTCTAGTTTGAAAATCCCGCTCATCTTCTGAAAATTAAAATTTTTGGCTAATCTACTTGCTACTCGATTATGTTCGTCTGGTACTTCAGCAGATCGACGTTGGTTTTGGGAAGGAATTTCGTCGTTAATATTAACGTATTTTATTCAAATTCAAGTTTCAAAATCCCGCCCATCTTCTGAAAATTTAAATTTTTGGATTATCTACTTGCTACTCGATTATGTTCGCCTGGTACTTCAGCAGATCGACGTTGGTTTTGGGAAGGAATTTCGTCGTTAATATTAACGTATTTTATTTAAATTCAAGTTTGAAAATCTCGCCCATCTTCTGAAAATTTAAATTTTTGGATTATCTACTTGCTACTCGATTATGTTCGCCTGGTACTTCAGCAGCTCCAAGTGGGTTTTTGGGAAGGAATTTCGTCGTTAATATTAACGTATTTTATTCAAATTCAAGTTTGAAAATCCCGCCCATCTTCTGAAAATTTAAATTTTTGGCTAATCTACTTGCTACTCGATTATGTTCGCCTGGTACTTCAGCAGATCGACGTTGGTTTTGGGAAGGAATTTCGTCATTAATATTAACGTATTTTATTCAAATTCAAGTTTGAAAATCCCGCCCATCTTCTAAAAATTTAAATTTTTGGCTAATCTACTTGCTACTCGATTATGTTCGCCTGGTACTTCAGCAGATCGACGTTGGTTTTGGGAAGGAATTTCGTCGTTAATATTAACGTATTTTATTCAAATTCAAGTTTGAAAATCCCGCACATCTTCTGAAAATGTTAATTTTTGGCTAATCTACTTGCTACTCGATTATGTTCGCCTGGTACTTCAGCAGCTCCAAGTGGGTTTTGGGAAGAATTTCGTCGTTAATATTAACGTATTTTATTCAAATTCAAGTTTGAAAATCCCGCCCATCTTCTGAAAAATTAAATTTTTGGCTAATCTACTTGCTTCTCGATTATGTTCGCCTGGTACTTCAGCAGCTCCAAGTGAGTTTTTGGGAAGGAATTTCGTCATTAATATTAACGTATTTTATTCAAATTCTAGTTTGAAAATCCCGCCCATCTTCTAAAAATTTAAATTTTTGGCTAATCTACTTGCTACTCGATTATGTTCGCCTGGTGCTTCAGCAGATCGACGTTGGTTTTGGGAAGGAATTTCGTCGTTAATATTAACGTATTTTATTCAAATTCAAGTTTGAAAATCCCGCCCATCTTCTGAAAATTAAAATTTTTGGCTAATCTACTTGCCACTCGATTATGTTCGCCTAGTACTTCAGCAGATCGACGTTGGTTTTGGGAAGGAATTTCGTCATTAATATTAACGTATTTTATTCAAATTCAAGTTTGAAAATCCCGCCCATCTTCTGAAAATTAAAATTTTTGGCTAATCTACTTGCTACTCGATTATGTTCGCCTGGTACTTCAGGAGCTCCAAGTGGGTTTTGGGAAGGAATTTCGTCGTTAATATTAACGTATTTTATTCAAATTCAAGTTTGAAAATCCCGCCCATCTTCTGAAAAATTAAATTTTTGGCTAATCTACTTACTTCTCGATTATGTTCGCCTGGTACTTCATGAGATCGACGTTGGTTTTGGGAAGGAATTTCGTCATTAATATTAACGTATTTTATTCAAATTCTAGTTTGAAAATCCCGCCCATCTTCTGAAAATTTAAATTTTTGGTCAATCTACTTGCTACTCGATTATGTTCGCCTGGTACTTCAGCAGCTCCAAGTGAGTTTTTGGGAAGGAATTTCTTCATTAATATTAACGTATTTTATTCAAATTCAAGTTTGAAAATCCCGCCCATCTTCTGAAAATTTAAGTTAATGGATTATCTACTTGCTACTCGATTATGTTCGCCTGGTACTTCAGCAGCTCCAAGTGAGTTTTTGGGAAGGAATTTCGTCATTAATATTAACGTATTTTATTCAAATTCAAGTTTGAAAATCCCGCCCATCTTCTGAAAATTTAAATTTTTGGATTATCTACTTGCTACTCGTTTATGTTCGCCTGGTACTTCAGCAGCTCCAAGTGGATTTTTGGGAAGGAATTTCGTCGTTAATATTAACGTATTTTATTCAAATTCTACTTTGAAAATCCCGCCCATCTTCTGAAAATTTAAATTTTTGGCTAATCTACTTGCTACTCGATTATGTTCGCCTGGTACTTCAGCAGCTCCAAGTGGGTTTTGGGAAGGAATTTCGTAGTTAATATTAACGTATTTTATTCAAATTCTAGTTTGAGAATCCCGCCCATCTTCTGAAAATTTTAATTTTTGGCTAATCTACTTGCTACTCGATTATGTTCGCCTGGTACTTCAGCAGATCGACGTTGGTTTTGGGAAGGAATTTCGTCGTTAATATTAACGTATTTTATTCAAATTCAAGTTTGAAAATCCCGCCCATCTTCTGAAAATTTTAATTTTTGGTTAATCTTCTTGCTACTCGATTATGTTCGCCTGTTACTTCAGCAGCTCCAAGTGGGTTTTGGGAAGGAATTTCGTCGTTAATATTAACGTATTTTATTCAAATTCAAGTTTGAAAATCCCGCTCATCTTCTGAAAATTTAAATTTTTGGCTAATTTACTTGCTACTCGATTATGTTCGCCTGGTACTTCAGCAGATCGACGTTGGTTTCAAGAAGGAATTTCGTCGTTAATATTAACGTATTTTATTCAAATTCAAGTTTGAAAATCCCGCCCATCTTCTGAAAATTTAAATTTTTGGCTAATCTACTTGCTTCTCGATTATGTTCGCCTGGTACTTCATCAGATCGACGTTGGTTTTGGGAAGGAATTTCGTCGTTAATATTAACGTATTTTATTCAAATTCAAGTTTGAAAATCCCGCCCATCTTCTGAAAATTTAAGTTATTGGATTATCTACTTGTTCCTCGATTATGTTCGCCTGGTACTTCAGCAGCTCCAAGTGGGTTTTGGGAAGGAATTTCGTCGTTAATATTAACGTATTTTATTCAAATTCTAGTTTGAAAATCCCGCCCATCTTCTGAAAATTTAAATTTTTGGTTAATCTTCTTTCTACTCGATTATGTTCGTCTGGTACTTCAGCAGATCGACTTTGGTTTTGGGAAGGAATTTCGTCGTTAATATTAACGTATTTTATTCAAATTCAAGTTTGAAAATCCCGCCCATCTTCTGAAAATTTTAATTTTTGGTTAATCTTCTTGCTACTCGATTATGTTCGCCTGTTACTTCAGCAGCTCCAAGTGGGTTTTGGGAAGGAATTTCGTCGTTAATATTAACGTATTTTATTCAAATTCAAGTTTGAAAATCCCGCTCATCTTCTGAAAATTTAAATTTTTGGCTAATCTACTTGCTACTCGATTATGTTCGCCTGGTACTTCAGCAGATCGACGTTGGTTTCAAGAAGGAATTTCGTCGTTAATATTAACGTATTTTATTCAAAATCAAGTTTGAAAATCCCGCCCATCTTCTGAAAATTTAAGTTATTGGATTATCTACTTGTTCCTCGATTATGTTCGCCTGGTACTTCAGCAGCTCCAAGTGGGTTTAGGGAAGGAATTTCGTCGTTAATATTAACGTATTTTATTCAAATTCTAGTTTGAAAATCCCGCCCATCTTCTGAAAATTTAAATTTTTGGTTAATCTTCTTTCTACTCGATTATGTTCGTCTGGTACTTCAGCAGATCGACGTTGGTTTTGGGAAGGAATTTCGTCGTTAATATTAACGTATTTTATTCAAATTCAAGTTTGAAAATCCCGCCCATCTTCTGAAAATTTTAATTTTTGGCTAATCTACTTGCTACTCGATTATGTTCGCCTGGTACTTCAGCAGATCGACGTTGGTTTCAAGAAGGAATTTCGTCGTAAATATTAACGTATTTTATTCAAATTCAAGTTTGAAAATCCCGCCCATCTCCTGAAAAATTAAATTTTTGGCTAATCTACTTGCTTCTCGATTATGTTCGCCTGGTACTTCAGCAGATCCAAGTGGGTTTTGGAAAGGAATTCCGTCGTTAATATTAACGTATTTTATTCAAATTCAAGTTTGAAAATCCCGCCCATCTTCTAAAAATTTAAATTTTTGGCTAATCTACTTGCTACTCGATTATGTTCGCCTGGTTCTTCAGCAGATCGACGTTGGTTTTGGGAAGGAATTTCGTCGTTAATATTAACGTATTTTATTCAAATTCAAGTTTGAAAATCCCGCCCATCTTCTGAAAATTTAAATTTTTGGCTAATCTACTTGCTACTCGATTATGTTCGCCTGGTACTTCAGCAGATCGACGTTGGTTTCAAGAAGGAATTTCGTCGTTAATATTAACGTATTTTATTCAAAATCAAGTTTGAAAATCCCGCCCATCTTCTGAAAATTTAAATTTTTGGCTAATCTACTTGCTTCTCGATTATGTTCGCCTGGTACTTCATCAGATCGACGATGGTTTTGGGAAGGAATTTCGTCGTTAATATTAACGTATTTTATTCAAATTCAAGTTTGAAAATCCCGCCCATCTTCTAAAAATTTAAATTTTTGGCTAATCTTCTTGCTACTCGATTATGTTCGCCTGTTACTTCGGCAAATCGACGTTGGTTTTGGGAAGGAATTTCGTCGTTAATATTAACGTATTTTATTCAAATTCTAGTTTGAAAATCCCGCCCATCTTCTGAAAATTTAATTTTTTGGCTAATCTACTGACTACTCGATTATGTTCGCCTGGTACTTCAGCAGATCGACTTTGGTTTTGGGAAGGAATTTCGTCGTTAATATTAACGTCTTTTATTAAAATTCAAGTTTGAAAATCCCGCCCATCTTCTAAAAATTTAAATTTTTGGCTAATCTACTTGCTACTCGATTATGTTCGCCTGGTACTTCAGCAGATCGACGTTGGTTTCAAGAAGGAATTTCGTCGTAAATATTAACGTATTTTATTCAAATTCAAGTTTGAAAATCCCGCCCATCTCCTGAAAAATTAAATTTTTGGCTAATCTACTTGCTTCTCGATTATGTTCGCCTGGTACTTCAGCAGATCCAAGTGGGTTTTGGAAAGGAATTCCGTCGTTAATATTAACGTATTTTATTCAAATTCAAGTTTGAAAATCCCGCCCATCTTCTAAAAATTTAAATTTTTGGCTAATCTACTTGCTACTCGATTATGTTCGCCTGGTTCTTCAGCAGATCGACGTTGGTTTTGGGAAGGAATTTCGTCGTTAATATTAACGTATTTTATTCAAATTCAAGTTTGAAAATCCCGCCCATCTTCTGAAAATTTAAATTTTTGGCTAATCTACTTGCTACTCGATTATGTTTGCCTGGTACTTCAGCAGATCGACGTTGGTTTTGGGAAGGAATTTCGTCGTTAATATTAACGTATTTTATTCAAATTCAAGTTTGAAAATCCCGCCCATCTTCTAAAAATTTAAATTTTTGGCTAATCTTCTTGCTACTCGATTATGTTCGCCTGTTACTTCGGCAGATCGACGTTGGTTTTGGGAAGGAATTTCGTCGTTAATATTAACGTATTTTATTCAAATTCAAGTTTGAAAATCCCGCCCATCTTCTGAAAATTTAATTTTTTGGCTAATCTACTTGCTACTCGATTATGTTCGCCTGGTACTTCAGCAGATCGACGTTGGTTTTGGGAAGGAATTTCGACGTTAATATTAACGTATTTTATTTAAATTCAAGTTTGAAAATCCCGCCCATCTTCTGAAAATTTAAATTTTTGGCTAATCTACTTGCTACTCGATTATGTTCGCCTGGTACTTCAGGGGCTCCAAGTGGGTATTGGGAAGGAATTTCGTCGTTAATATTAACGTATTTTATTCAAATTCAAGTTTGAAAATCCCGCCCATCTTCTGAAAATTTAAATTTTTGGCTAATCTACTTGCTACTCGATTATGTTCGCCTGGTACTTCAGGAGCTCCAAGTGGGTTTTGGGAAGGAATTTCGTCGTTAATATTAACGTATTTTATTCAAATTCAAGTTTGAAAATCCCGCCCATCTTCTGAAAATTTAAGTTATTGGATTATCTACTTGCTACTCGATTATGTTCGCCTGGTACTTCAGCAGCTCCAAGTGAGTTTTTGGGAAGGAATTTCGTCATTAATACTAACGTATTTTATTGAAATTCAAGTTTGAAAATCCCGCCCATCTTCTGAAAATTTAAATTTTTGGCTAATCTACGTGCTACTCGTTTATGTAAGCCTGGTACTTCAGCAGCTCCAAGTGGATTTTTGGGAAGGAATTTCGTCGTTAATATTAACGTATTTTATTCAAATTCAAGTTTGAAAATCCCGCCCATCTTCTGAAAATTTAAATTTTTGGATTATCTACTTGCTACTCGATTATGTTCGCCTGGTACTTCAGCAGATCGACGTTGGTTTTGGGAAGGAATTTCGTCGTTAATATTAACGTATTTTATTCAAATTCAAGTTTGAAAATCCCGCCCATCTTCTAAAAATTTAAATTTTTGGCTAATCTTCTTGCTACTCGATTATGTTCGCCTGTTACTTCGGCAGATCGACGTTGGTTTTGGGAAGGAATTTCGTCATTAATATTAACGTATTTTATTCAAATTCTAGTTTGAAAATCCCGCCCATCTTCTAAAAATTTAAATTTTTGGCTAATCTACTTGCTACTCGATTATGTTCGCCTGGTGCTTCAGCAGATCGACGTTGGTTTTGGGAAGGAATTTCGTCGTTAATATTAACGTATTTTATTCAAATTCAAGTTTGAAAATCCCGCCCATCTTCTGAAAATTAAAATTTTTGGCTAATCTACTTGCCACTCGATTATGTTCGCCTAGTACTTCAGCAGATCGACGTTGGTTTTGGGAAGGAATTTTGTCATTAATATTAACGTATTTTATTCAAATTCAAGTTTGAAAATCCCGCCCATCTTCTGAAAATTAAAATTTTTGGCTAATCTACTTGCTACTCGATTATGTTCGCCTGGTACTTCAGGAGCTCCAAGTGGGTTTTGGGAAGGAATTTCGTCGTTAATATTAACGTATTTTATTCAAATTCAAGTTTGAAAATCCCGCCCATCTTCTGAAAAATTAAATTTTTGGCTAATCTACTTACTTCTCGATTATGTTCGCCTGGTACTTCATGAGATCGACGTTGGTTTTGGGAAGGAATTTCGTCATTAATATTAACGTATTTTATTCAAATTCTAGTTTGAAAATCCCGCCCATCTTCTGAAAATTTAAATTTTTGGTCAATCTACTTGCTACTCGATTATGTTCGCCTGGTACTTCAGCAGCTCCAAGTGAGTTTTTGGGAAGGAATTTCTTCATTAATATTAACGTATTTTATTCAAATTCAAGTTTGAAAATCCCGCCCATCTTCTGAAAATTTAAGTTAATGGATTATCTACTTGCTACTCGATTATGTTCGCCTGGTACTTCAGCAGCTCCAAGTGAGTTTTTGGGAAGGAATTTCGTCATTAATATTAACGTATTTTATTCAAATTCAAGTTTGAAAATCCCGCCCATCTTCTGAAAATTTAAATTTTTGGATTATCTACTTGCTACTCGTTTATGTTCGCCTGGTACTTCAGCAGCTCCAAGTGGATTTTTGGGAAGGAATTTCGTCGTTAATATTAACGTATTTTATTCAAATTCTACTTTGAAAATCCCGCCCATCTTCTGAAAATTTAAATTTTTGGCTAATCTACTTGCTACTCGGTTATGTTCGCCTGGTACTTCAGCAGCTCCAAGTGGGTTTTGGGAAGGAATTTCGTAGTTAATATTAACGTATTTTATTCAAATTCTAGTTTGAGAATCCCGCCCATCTTCTGAAAATTTTAATTTTTGGCTAATCTACTTGCTACTCGATTATGTTCGCCTGGTACTTCAGCAGATCGACGTTGGTTTTGGGAAGGAATTTCGTCGTTAATATTAACGTATTTTATTCAAATTCAAGTTTGAAAATCCCGCCCATCTTCTGAAAATTTTAATTTTTGGTTAATCTTCTTGCTACTCGATTATGTTCGCCTGTTACTTCAGCAGCTCCAAGTGGGTTTTGGGAAGGAATTTCGTCGTTAATATTAACGTATTTTATTCAAATTCAAGTTTGAAAATCCCGCTCATCTTCTGAAAATTTAAATTTTTGGCTAATTTACTTGCTACTCGATTATGTTCGCCTGGTACTTCAGCAGATCGACGTTGGTTTCAAGAAGGAATTTCGTCGTTAATATTAACGTATTTTATTCAAATTCAAGTTTGAAAATCCCGCCCATCTTCTGAAAATTTAAATTTTTGGCTAATCTACTTGCTTCTCGATTATGTTCGCCTGGTACTTCATCAGATCGACGTTGGTTTTGGGAAGGAATTTCGTCGTTAATATTAACGTATTTTATTCAAATTCAAGTTTGAAAATCCCGCCCATCTTCTGAAAATTTAAGTTATTGGATTATCTACTTGTTCCTCGATTATGTTCGCCTGGTACTTCAGCAGCTCCAAGTGGGTTTTGGGAAGGAATTTCGTCGTTAATATTAACGTATTTTATTCAAATTCTAGTTTGAAAATCCCGCCCATCTTCTGAAAATTTAAATTTTTGGTTAATCTTCTTTCTACTCGATTATGTTCGTCTGGTACTTCAGCAGATCGACTTTGGTTTTGGGAAGGAATTTCGTCGTTAATATTAACGTATTTTATTCAAATTCAAGTTTGAAAATCCCGCCCATCTTCTGAAAATTTTAATTTTTGGTTAATCTTCTTGCTACTCGATTATGTTCGCCTGTTACTTCAGCAGCTCCAAGTGGGTTTTGGGAAGGAATTTCGTCGTTAATATTAACGTATTTTATTCAAATTCAAGTTTGAAAATCCCGCTCATCTTCTGAAAATTTAAATTTTTGGCTAATCTACTTGCTACTCGATTATGTTCGCCTGGTACTTCAGCAGATCGACGTTGGTTTCAAGAAGGAATTTCGTCGTTAATATTAACGTATTTTATTCAAAATCAAGTTTGAAAATCCCGCCCATCTTCTGAAAATTTAAGTTATTGGATTATCTACTTGTTCCTCGATTATGTTCGCCTGGTACTTCAGCAGCTCCAAGTGGGTTTAGGGAAGGAATTTCGTCGTTAATATTAACGTATTTTATTCAAATTCTAGTTTGAAAATCCCGCCCATCTTCTGAAAATTTAAATTTTTGGTTAATCTTCTTTCTACTCGATTATGTTCGTCTGGTACTTCAGCAGATCGACGTTGGTTTTGGGAAGGAATTTCGTCGTTAATATTAACGTATTTTATTCAAATTCAAGTTTGAAAATCCCGCCCATCTTCTGAAAATTTTAATTTTTGGCTAATCTACTTGCTACTCGATTATGTTCGCCTGGTACTTCAGCAGATCGACGTTGGTTTTGGGAAGGAATTTCGTCGTTAATATTTACGTATTTTATTCAAATTCAAGTTTGAAAATTTCGCCCATCTTCTGAAAATTAAAATTTTTGGCTAATCTACTTGCTACTCGATTATGTTCGCCTGGTACTTCAGCAGATCGACGATGGTTTTGGGAAGGAATTTCGACGTTAATATTAACGTATTTTATTTAAATTCAAGTTTGAAAATCCCGCCCATCTTCTGAAAATTTAAATTTTTGGATTATCTACTTGCTACTCGATTATGTTCGCCTGGTACTTCAGGGGCTCCAAGTGGGTATTGGGAAGGAATTTCGTCGTTAATATTAACGTATTTTATTCAAATTCAAGTTTGAAAATCCCGCCCATCTTCTGAAAATTTAAATTTTTGGCTAATCTACTTGCTACTCGATTATGTTCGCCTGGTACTTCAGCAGATCGACGTTGGTTTCAAGAAGGAATTTCGTCGTTAATATTAACGTATTTTATTCAAAATCAAGTTTGAAAATCCCGCCCATCTTCTGAAAATTTAAATTTTTGGCTAATCTACTTGCTTCTCGATTATGTTCGCCTGGTACTTCATCAGATCGACGATGGTTTTGGGAAGGAATTTCGTCGTTAATATTAACGTATTTTATTCAAATTCAAGTTTGAAAATCCCGCCCATCTTCTAAAAATTTAAATTTTTGGCTAATCTTCTTGCTACTCGATTATGTTCGCCTGTTACTTCGGCAAATCGACGTTGGTTTTGGGAAGGAATTTCGTCGTTAATATTAACGTATTTTATTCAAATTCTAGTTTGAAAATCCCGCCCATCTTCTGAAAATTTAATTTTTTGGCTAATCTACTGACTACTCGATTATGTTCGCCTGGTACTTCAGCAGATCGACTTTGGTTTTGGGAAGGAATTTCGTCGTTAATATTAACGTCTTTTATTCAAATTCAAGTTTGAAAATCCCGCCCATCTTCTAAAAATTTAAATTTTTGGCTAATCTACTTGCTACTCGATTATGTTCGCCTGGTACTTCAGCAGATCGACGTTGGTTTCAAGAAGGAATTTCGTCGTAAATATTAACGTATTTTATTCAAATTCAAGTTTGAAAATCCCGCCCATCTCCTGAAAAATTAAATTTTTGGCTAATCTACTTGTTTCTCGATTATGTTCGCCTGGTACTTCAGCAGATCCAAGTGGGTTTTGGAAAGGAATTCCGTCGTTAATATTAACGTATTTTATTCAAATTCAAGTTTGAAAATCCCGCCCATCTTCTAAAAATTTAAATTTTTGGCTAATCTACTTGCTACTCGATTATGTTCGCCTGGTTCTTCAGCAGATCGACGTTGGTTTTGGGAAGGAATTTCGTCGTTAATATTAACGTATTTTATTCAAATTCAAGTTTGAAAATCCCGCCCATCTTCTGAAAATTTAAATTTTTGGCTAATCTACTTGCTACTCGATTATGTTTGCCTGGTACTTCAGCAGATCGACGTTGGTTTTGGGAAGGAATTTCGTCGTTAATATTAACGTATTTTATTCAAATTCAAGTTTGAAAATCCCGCCCATCTTCTAAAAATTTAAATTTTTGGCTAATCTTCTTGCTACTCGATTATGTTCGCCTGTTACTTCGGCAGATCGACGTTGGTTTTGGGAAGGAATTTCGTCGTTAATATTAACGTATTTTATTCAAATTCAAGTTTGAAAATCCCGCCCATCTTCTGAAAATTTAATTTTTTGGCTAATCTACTTGCTACTCGATTATGTTCGCCTGGTACTTCAGCAGATCGACGTTGGTTTTGGGAAGGAATTTCGACGTTAATATTAACGTATTTTATTTAAATTCAAGTTTGAAAATCCCGCCCATCTTCTGAAAATTTAAATTTTTGGCTAATCTACTTGCTACTCGATTATGTTCGCCTGGTACTTCAGGGGCTCCAAGTGGGTATTGGGAAGGAATTTCGTCGTTAATATTAACGTATTTTATTCAAATTCAAGTTTGAAAATCCCGCCCATCTTCTGAAAATTTAAATTTTTGGCTAATCTACTTGCTAATCGATTATGTTCGCCTGGTACTTCAGGAGCTCCAAGTGGGTTTTGGGAAGGAATTTCGTCGTTAATATTAACGTATTTTATTCAAATTCAAGTTTGAAAATCCCGCCCATCTTCTGAAAATTTAAGTTATTGGATTATCTACTTGCTACTCGATTATGTTCGCCTGGTACTTCAGCAGCTCCAAGTGAGTTTTTGGGAAGGAATTTCGTCATTAATACTAACGTATTTTATTGAAATTCAAGTTTGAAAATCCCGCCCATCTTCTGAAAATTTAAATTTTTGGCTAATCTACGTGCTACTCGTTTATGTAAGCCTGGTACTTCAGCAGCTCCAAGTGGATTTTTGGGAAGGAATTTCGTCGTTAATATTAACGTATTTTATTCAAATTCAAGTTTGAAAATCCCGCCCATCTTCTGAAAATTTAAATTTTTGGATTATCTACTTGCTACTCGATTATGTTCGCCTGGTACTTCAGCAGATCGACGTTGGTTTTGGGAAGGAATTTCGTCGTTAATATTAACGTATTTTATTCAAATTCAAGTTTGAAAATCCCGCCCATCTTCTGAAAATTTTAATTTTTGGCTAATCTACTTGCTACTCGATTATGTTCGCCTGGTACTTCAGCAGATCGACGTTGGTTTTGGGAAGGAATTTCGTCGTTAATATTAACGTATTTTATTCAAATTCAAGTTTGAAAACCCCGCCCATCTTCTGAAAATTTTAATTTTTGGCTAATCTACTTGCTACTCGATTATGTTCGCCTGGTACTTCAGCAGCTCCAAGTGAGTTTTTGGGAAGGAATTTCTTCATTAATATTAACGTATTTTATTCAAATTCAAGTTTGAAAATCCCGCCCATCTTCTGAAAATTTAAGTTAATGGATTATCTACTTGCTACTCGATTATGTTCGCCTGGTACTTCAGCAGCTCCAAGTGAGTTTTTGGGAAGGAATTTCTTCATTAATATTAACGTATTTTATTCAAATTCAAGTTTGAAAATCCCGCCCATCTTCTGAAAATTTAAGTTAATGGATTATCTACTTGCTACTCGATTATGTTCGCCTGGTACTTCAGCAGATCGACGTTGGTTTCAAGAAGGAATTTCGTCGTAAATATTAACGTATTTTATTCAAATTCAAGTTTGAAAATCGCGCCCATCTTCTGAAAAATAAAATTTTTGGCTAATCTACTTGCTTCTCGATTATGTTCGCCTGGTACTTCAGCAGATCCAAGTGGGTTTTGGGAAGGAATTTCGTCGTTAATATTAACGTATTTTATCAAAATCTAGTTTGAAAATCCCGCCCATCTTCTGAAAATTTAAATTTTTGGCTAATCTACTTGCTACTCGATTATGTTCGCCTGGTACTTCAGCAGCTCCAAGTGAGTTTTTGGGAAGGAATTTCTTCATTAATATTAACGTATTTTATTCAAATTCAAGTTTGAAAATCCCGCCCATCTTCTGAAAATTTAAGTTAATGGATTATCTACTTGCTACTCGATTATGTTCGCCTGGTACTTCAGCAGCTCCAAGTGAGTTTTTGGGAAGGAATTTCTTCATTAATATTAACGTATTTTATTCAAATTCAAGTTTGAAAATCCCGCCCATCTTCTGAAAATTTAAGTTAATGGATTATCTACTTGCTACTCGATTATGTTCGCCTGGTACTTCAGCAGATCGACGTTGGTTTCAAGAAGGAATTTCGTCGTAAATATTAACGTATTTTATTCAAATTCAAGTCTGAAAATCCCGCCCATCTTCTGAAAATTTAAATTTTTGGCTAATCTACTTGCTACTCGATTATGTTCGCCTGGTACTTCAGGACTTCCAAGTGGGTTTTGGGAAGGAATTTCGTCGTTAATATTAACGTATTTTATTCAAATTCAAGTTTGGAAATCCCGCCCATCTTCTGAAAATTTAAATTTTTGGATTATCTACTTGCTACTCGATTATGTTCGCCTGGTACTTCAGCAGATCGACGTTGGTTTTGGGAAGGAATTTCGTCGTTAATATTAACGTATTTTATTCAAATTCAAGTTTGAAAATCCCGCCCATCTTCTGAAAATTTAAATTTTTGTCTAATCTTCTTACTACTCGATTATGTTCGCCTGTTACTTCAGCAGCTCCAAGTGGGTTTTGGGAAGGAATTTCGTCGTTAATAATAACGTATTTTATTCAAATTCTAGTTTGAAAATCCCACCCATCTTCTGAAAATTTAAATTTTTGGCTAATCTACTTGCTACTCGATTATGTTCGCCTGGTACTTCAGCAGATCGACGTTGGTTTCAAGAAGGAATTTCGTCGTTAATATTAACGTATTTTATTCAAATTCAAGTTTGAAAATCCCGCCCATCTTCTGAAAATTTAAATTTTTGGCTAATCTACTTGCTACTCGATTATGTTCGCCTGGTACTTCAGCAGCTCCAAGTGGGTTTTGGGAAGGAATTTCGTCGTTAATATTAACGTATTTTATTCAAATTCAAGTTTGAAAATCCCGCCCATCTTCAGAAAATTTAAATTTTTGGCTAATCTTCTTGCTACTCGATTATGTTCGCCTGTTACTTCAGCAGCTCCAAGTGGGTTTTGGGAAGGAATTTCGTCGTTAATAATAACGTATTTTATTCAAATTCTAGTTTGAAAATCCCGCCCATCTTCTGAAAATTTAAATTTTTGGATTATCTACTTGCTACTCGATTATGTTCGCCTGGTACTTCAGCAGATCGACGTTGGTTTTGGGAAGGAATTTCGTCGTTAATATTAACGTATTTTATTCAAATTCAAGTTTGAAAATCCCGCCCATCTTCTGAAAATTTAAATTTTTGGATTATTTACTTGCTACTCGATTATGTTCGCCTGGTACTTCAGCAGATCGACGTTGGGTTTGGGAAGGAATTTCGTCGTTAATATTAACGTATTTTATTCAAATTCAAGTTTGAAAGTCCCGCCCATCTTCTGAAAATTTAAATTTTTGGCTAATCTACTTGCTACTCGATTATGTTCGCCTGGTACTTCAGCAGCTCCAAGTGGGTTTTGGGAAGGAATTTCGTCGTTAATATTAACGTATTTTATTCAAATTCAAGTTTGAAAATCCCGCCCATCTTCTAAAAATTTAAATTTTTGGCTAATCTTCTTGCTACTCGATTATGTTCGCCTGTTACTTCAGTAGCTCCAAGTGGGTTTTGGGAAGGAATTTCGTCGTTAATAATAACGTATTTTATTCAAATTCTAGTTTGAAAATCCCGCCCATCTTCTGAAAATTTAAATTTTTGGATTATCTACTTGCTACTCGATTATGTTCGCCTGGTACTTCAGCAGATCGACGTTGGTTTTGGGAAGGAATTTCGTCGTTAATATTAACGTATTTTATTCAAATTCAAGTTTGAAAATCCCGCCCATCTTCTGAAAATTTAAATTTTTGGCTAATCTACTTGCTACTCGATTATGTTCGCCTGGTACTTCAGCAGATCGACGTTGGTTTTGGGAAGGAATTTCGTCATTAATATTAACGTATTTTATTCAAATTCAAGTTTGAAAATCCCGCCCATCTTCTGAAAATTTAAATTTTTGGCTAATCTACTTGCTACTCGATTATGTTCGCCTGGTACTTCAGCAGATCGACGTTGGTTTTGGGAAGGAATTTCGTCGTTAATATTAACGTATTTTATTCAAATTCAAGTTTCAAAATCCCGCCCATCTTCTGAAAATTTAAATTTTTGGCTAATCTACTTGCTACTTGATTATGTTCGCCTGGTACTTCAGCAGCTCCAAGTGGGTTTTCGGGAAGGAATTTCGTCGTTAATATTAACGTATTTTATTCAAATTCAAGTTTGAAAATCCCGCCCATCTTCTGAACATTTTAATTTTTGGTTAATCTTCTTGCTACTCGATTATGTTCGCCTGGTACTTCAGCAGCTCCAAGTGGGTTTTTGGGAAGGAATTTCGTCGTTAATATTAACGTATTTTATTCAAATTCAAGTTTGAAAATTCCGCCCATCTTCTGAAAATTTAAATTTTTGGCTAATCTACTTGCTACTCGATTATGTTCGCCTGGTACTTCAGCAGCTCCAAGTGGGTTTTTGGGAAGGAATTTCGTCGTTAATATTAACGTATTTTATTCAAATTCAAGTTTGAATATCCCGCTCATCTGAAAATTTTAATTTTTGGTTAATCTTCTTGCTACTCGATTATGTTCGCCTGTTACTTCAGCAGATCGACGTTGGTTTTGGGAAGGAATTTCGTCATTGATATTAACGTATTTTATTCAAATTCAAGTTTGAAAATCCAGCTAATCTTCTGAAAATTTAAATTTTTGGATTATCTACTTGCTACTCGATTATGTTCGCCTGGTACTTCAGCAAATCGACGTTGGTTTTGGGAAGGAATTTCTTCATTAATATTAACGTATTTTATCCAAATTCTAGTTTGAAAATCCCGCCCATCTTCTGAAAATTTAATTTTTTGGCTAATCTACCTGCTACTCGATTATGTTCGCCTGGTACTTCAGCAGATCGACGTTGGTTTCAAGAAGGAATTTCGTCGTTAATATTAACGTATTTTATTCAAATTCAAGTTTGAAAATCCCGCCCATCTTCTGAAAATTTAAGTTTTTGGATTATCTAATTGCTACTCGATTATGTTTGCCTAGTACATCAGCAGATCGACGTTGGTTTTGGGAAGGAATTTCGTCGTTAATATTAACGTATTTTATTCAAATTCAAGTTTGAAAATCCCGCCCATCTTCTGAACATTTTAATTTTTGGTTAATCTTCTTGCTACTCGATTATGTTCGCCTGGTACTTCAGCAGCTCCTAGTGGGTTTTGGGAAGGAATTTCGTCGTTAATATTAACGTATTTTATTCAAATTCAAGTTTGAAAATCCCGCCCATCTTCTGAAAATTTAAATATTTGGTTAATCTACTTGCTACTCGATTATGTTCGCCTGGTACTTCAGCAGCTCCAAGTGGGTTTTTGGAAAGGAATTTCGTCGTTAATAATAACGTATTTTATTCAAGTTCTAGTTTGAAAATCCCGCCCATCTTCTGAAAATTTGAATTTTTGGCTAATCTACTTGCTACTCGTTTATGTTCGCCTGGTACTTCATCAGATCGACGTTGGTTTTGGGAAGGAATTTCGTCGTTAATATTAACGTATTTTATTCAAATTCAAGTTTGAAAATCCCGCCCATCTTCTGAAAATTTAATTTTTGGATTATCTACTTGTTCCTCGATTATGTTCGCCTGGTACTTCAGCAGCTCCAAGTGAGTTTTTGGGAAGGAATTTCGTAGTTAATATTAACGTATTTTATTCAAATTCAAGTTTGAAAATCCCGCCCATGTTCTGAAAATTTTAATTTTTGGCTAATCTACTTGCTACTCGATTATGTTCGCCTGGTACTTCAGCAGATCGACGTTGGTTTTGGGAAGGAATTTCGTCATTAATATTAACGTATTTTATTCAAATTCAAGTTTGAAAATCCCGCCCATCTTCTGAAAATTTAAATTTTTGGCTAATCTACTTGCTACTCGATTATGTTCGCCTGGTACTTCAGCAGATCGACGTTGGTTTTGGGAAGGAATTTCGTCGTTAATATTAACGTATTTTATTCAAATTCAAATTTGAAAATCCCGCCCATCTTCTGAAAATTTAAATTTTTGGCTAATCTACTTGCTACTCGATTATGTTCGCCTGGTACTTCAGCAGCTCCAAGTGGGTTTTGGGAAGGAATTTCGTCGTTAATATTAACGTATTTTATTCAAATTCAAGTTTGAAAATCCCGCCCATCTTCTGAAAATTTAAATATTTGGTTAATCTACTTGCTACTCGATTATGTTCACCTGGTACTTCAGCAGCTCCAAGTGGGTTTTGGGAAGGAATTTCGTCGTTAATAATAACGTATTTTATTCAAATTCTAGTTTGAAAATCCCACCCATCTTCTGAAAATTTAAATTTTTGGCTAATCTACTTGCTACTCGATTATGTTCGCCTGGTACTTCAGCAGATCGACGTTGGTTTCAAGAAGGAATTTCGTCGTTAATATTAACGTATTTTATTCAAATTCAAGTTTGAAAATCCCGCCCATCTTCTGAAAATTTAAATTTTTGGCTAATCTACTTGCTACTCGATTATGTTCGCCTGGTACTTCAGCAGCTCCAAGTGGGTTTTGGGAAGGAATTTCGTCGTTAATATTAACGTATTTTATTCAAATTCAAGTTTGAAAATCCCGCCCATCTTCAGAAAATTTAAATTTTTGGCTAATCTTCTTGCTACTCGATTATGTTCGCCTGTTACTTCAGCAGCTCCAAGTGGGTTTTGGGAAGGAATTTCGTCGTTAATAATAACGTATTTTATTCAAATTCTAGTTTGAAAATCCCGCCCATCTTCTGAAAATTCAAATTTTTGGATTATCTACTTGCTACTCGATTATGTTCGCCTGGTACTTCAGCAGATCGACGTTGGTTTTGGGAAGGAATTTCGTCGTTAATATTAACGTATTTTATTCAAATTCAAATTTGAAAATCCCGCCCATCTTCTGAAAATTTAAATTTTTGGCTAATCTACTTGCTACTCGATTATGTTCGCCTGGTACTTCAGCAGCTCCAAGTGGGTTTTTGGGAAGGAATTTCGTCGTTAATATTAACGTATTTTATTCAAATTCAAGTTTGAAATTCCCGCCCATCTTCTGAAAATTTAAATGTTTGGATTATCTACTTGCTACTCGATTATGTTCGCCTGGTACTTCAGCAGATCGACGTTGGTTTTGGGAAGGAATTTCGTCGTTAATATTAACGTATTTTATTCAAATTCAAGTTTGAAAATCCCGCCCATCTTCTGAAAATTTAAATTTTTGGCTAATCTTCTTACTACTCGATTATGTTCGCCTGTTACTTCAGCAGCTCCAAGTGGGTTTTGGGAAGAAATTTCGTCGTTAATAATAACGTATTTTATTCAAATTCTAGTTTGAAAATCCCACCCATCTTCTGAAAATTTAAATTTTTGGCTAATCTACTTGCTACTCGATTATGTTCGGTACTTCAGCAGCTCCAAGTGGGTTTTGGGAAGGAATTTCGTAGTTAATATTAACGTATTTTATTCAAATTCAAGTTTGAAAATCCCGCCAATCTTCTAAAAATTTAAATTTTTGGCTAATCTACTTGCTACTCGATTATGTTCGCCTGGTACTTCAGCAGCTCCAAGTGGGTTTTGGGAAGGAATTTCGTCGTTAATATTAACGTATTTTATTCAAATTCAAGTTTGAAAATCCCGCCCATCTTCTGAAAATTTAAATTTTTGGCTAATCTACTTGCTACTCGATTATGTTCACCTGGTACTTCAGCAGCTCCAAGTGGGTTTTGGGAAGGAATTTCGTCGTTAATATTAACGTATTTTATTCAAATTCTAGTTTGAAAATCCCGCCCATCTTCTGAAAATTTAAATTTTTGGATTATCTACTTGCTACTCGATTATGTTCGCCTGGTACTTCAGCAGATCGACGTTGGTTTTGGGAAGGAATTTCGTCGTTAATATTAACGTATTTTATTCAAATTCAAGTTTGAAAATCCCGCCCATCTTCTGAAAATTTAAATTTTTGGCTAATCTACTTGCTACTCGATTATGTTCGCCTGGTACTTCAGCAGCTCCAAGTGGGTTTTTGGGAAGGAATTTCGTCGTTAATATTAACGTATTTTATTCAAATTCAAGTTTGAAAATTCCGCCCATCTTCTGAAAATTTAAATTTTTGGCTAATCTACTTGCTACTCGATTATGTTCGCCTGGTACTTCAGCAGATCGACGTTGGTTTTGGGAAGGAATTTCGTCGTTAATATTAACGTATTTTATTCATATTCAAGTTTGAAAATCCCGCCCATCTTCTGAAAATTTAAATTTTTGGCTAATCTACTTGCTACTTGATTATGTTCGCCTGGTACTTCAGCAGCTCCAAGTGGGTTTTCGGGAAGGAAATTTAATTTTTTGGCTAATCTACTTTCTACTCGATTATGTTTGCCTGGTACTTCATCAGATCGACGTTGGTTTTGGGAAGGAATTTCGTCGTTAATATTAACGTATTTTATTCAAATTCAAGTTTGAAAACCCCGCCCATCTTTTGAAAATTTAATTTTTTGGCTAATCTACTTGCTACTCGATTATGTTCGCCTGGTACTTCAGGAGCTCCAAGTGGGTTTTGGGAAGGAATTTCGTCATTAATATTAACGTATTTTATTCAAATTCAAGTTTGAAAATCCCGCCCATCTTCTGAAAATTTAAATTTTTGGCTAATCTACTTGCTACTCGATTATGTTCGCCTGGTACTTCAGCAGATCGACGTTGGTTTTGGGAAGGAATTTCGTCGTTAATATTAACGTATTTTATTCAAATTCAAGTTTGAAAATCCAGACCATCTTCTGAAAATTTAATTTTTTGGCTAATCTACTTGCTACTCGATTATGTTCGCCTGGTACTTCAGCAGCTCCAAGTGGGTTTTTGGGAAGGAATTTCGTCGTTAATATTAACGTATTTTATTCAAATTCAAGTTTGAAAATCCCGCCCATCTTCTGAAAATTTAATTTTTTGACTAATCTACTTGCTACTCGATTATGTTCGCCTGGTACTTCAGCAGATCGACGTTGGTTTTGGGAAGGAATTTCGTCGTTAATATTAACGTATTTTATTCAAATTCAAGTTTGAAAATCCCGCCCATCTTCTGAAAATTTAAATTTTTGGCTAATCTACTTGCTACTCGATTATGTTCGCCTGGTACTTCAGCAGATCGACTTTGGTTTTGGGAAGGAATTTCGTCATTAATATTAACGTATTTTATTCAAATTTAAGTTTGAAAATCCAGACCATCTTCTGAAAATTTAAATTTTTGGCTAATCTACTTGCTACTCGATTATGTTCGCCTGGTACTTCAGCAGATCGACGTTGGTTTTGGGAAGGAATTTCGTCGTTAATATTAACGTATTTTATTCAAATTCAAGTTTGAAAATCCCGCCTATCTTCTGAAAATTTTAATTTTTGGTTAATCTTCTTGCTACTCGATTATGTTCGCCTGTTACTTCAGCAGCTCCAAGTGGGTTTTGGGAAGGAATTTCGTCTTTAATATTAACGTATTTTATTCAAATTCTAGTTTGAAGATCCCACCCATCTTCTGAAAATTAAAATTTTCGGCTAATCTACTTGCTACTCGATTATGTACGCCTAGTAATTCAGCAGGTCCAAGTGGGTTTTTGGGAAGGAATTTCGTCATTAATATTAACGTTTTTTATTCAAATTCAAGTTTGAAAATCCCGCCCATCTTCTGAAAATTTAAATTTTTGGATTATCTACTTGCTACTCGATTATGTTCGCCTGTCACTTCAGCAGCTCCTAGTGGGTTTTTGGGAAGGAATTTCGTCATTAATATTAACGTTTTTTATTCAAATTCAAGTTTGAAAATCCCGCCCATCTTCTGAAAATTTAAATTTTTGGATTATCTACTTGCTACTCGATTATTAAATCAAATAAAAAAACATATTAGTTGTTATTGGAATAGTTTTGTCTCTAAAATATATGTAACAAAAGAAATATATTCATAAAACTAATTCTTTAAAATTTGATAGTCTCTTTTTATGTTACGAATTATATAATTAATCGAATATTTATTGTGACGTATTAAAAACATTTAAAAACACTAAAATATTATAAATTGTTTTCAGACAGAGTCCTGAGCTTGGCTGTAGTTGTAAAGCGTGCCCCGCTCTACGAATCTCTTGACATGGCCTATGGGAGGTGAAAGATCAGCATTCGAGGAATCATCGGTATGTCCGTATCCACCACCACCAGGAGTTTTCATTGCAAACGTATCCTATAGAATAATATATTATATATTGATGATAATCTTTTAAAAATGCGCATCATGTTGTACTTACGCCTGCTTCCACATCGATGCTGATCTTTCCTGCCAGAGCAATTACACGTCCATCATGCTTAACGATTAGATTGCGTCCAGATTTAGCTGGTTCACCACCAGCCAATCCATAAGGCTGCAGCGTACGGCGTTCAGTGAGCACGGACAGTGTGACCGGCTTGCGGAAGAGCAAGTCTCGCTCAACTCCCTCGCCGCCATTGAAGCGTCCACGACCGCCAGAGCCGTCGGTGCGTAGGCAGAAGCGCTTGAGAATCATGGGATATCGCAACTCGAGGATCTCGGGGTCGGTAATGCGGGTGTTGGTCATGTGCGTGTGCACGCCGCCAGCACCATGCCAGTCGGGTCCAGCCCCTGCGCCTCCGGCGACAGTTTCATAATAGCCCCACTCTTCGTCTCCAATTGTGATGTTGTTCATGCAGCCCTGGGAGGCGGCACAAATGCGGAATGCCTTGAGAACAGTGTCCACAATGCGCTGCGATGTCTGCACATTGCCACCGACAACAGCCGCTCCATCCGAGGGATCCAATATGGAATTTTTGGGTATGATCACCTCAATGGGTGCCAGACAGCCCTGATTAAGTGGCACATCATGACCCACCATGCAACGCAGGCAGTAGATGAGTGCCGACAAGGTGATTGCCCGAGGAGCATTGCAGTTGCCCCAAACCTCTTGACCCGATCCCGTGAAATCGCACACTGCCGACCCACTCTCGGGATCAATGGTGACGCGCAGATGAATGGGTGAACCGTCGTCCATGTGCTCCTCAGCCGTTAGCACCGTGGAGCCCGTTCGCTCCAGGGCGTCCTTGCCAATCTGGCGCAGCATGTCACGCACTGCAAGCTCCGCATTCTTCTGAATGTGCGCCATGTAGGCTTGGACAACGCTCAGGCCATAGCTGTCAATCAGCTCGGACACCAGATTTATGCCTTTGTGGTTGGCAGCGATCTGCGCTTTCAGATCCGAGATATTGTCGCCGAGATTACGTGTACCCACAGCACCCTTGGCGCCAGTTGGCGTTGTCAGGCGCTCCACGATCTGCTTCTCCTGGAACTGTCCGTTCTCCACGATGAGGAATGACTTGAAAGCGGCGCCCTCCTGAGCCAGGGTTGTGGAGTGTGGCGGCATTGAACCCGGCGTAATGCCGCCAATGTCCGCATGGTGGCCTCGTGAGCCGACAAAGAACACTGGCTTTGGCTGGCCTCTGCAAATGAATCAGATGGATGAGATGATTGAAATTTCCCATTTCACACTAATTCAACTTACTCATGAAACACTGGCGTGATGACCGTCAAGTCCGGAAGATGGGAGCCTCCAGCTTGAGGATGATTGGCCAGCAGCACATCGCCATTCTTGAGTGTGTCTCCTCGCACTTGTATTTGGTACTGGACCGTGGCCTGCATGGAACCCAGATGCACAGGAATGTGTGGAGCATTGCTGACCAATCCGCCATCCGGGCCAAAGAGGGCGCAGGAGAAGTCCAGACGCTCCTTGATGTTCGTCGAGATGGAAGTGCGCTGAAGCACTCTGCAAATAAATTGGGTTTTCTCTTAAACTGAATGACCAAATTGTAGAGGCCATCGATTGCTCACCTGCCCATCTGCTCGGCAATGCTCATGAAACGGTGGCTGAAGATGCTCAGATGAACTGGGTCCAACTCCTCGTTGATGCCATGCTTGCCACCACTTTGCACATCGATGATGAGGTCGCCGTATCTGGTTACCTGCACGTTGCACTTGGGCTCCACAATGATCGTGGACAACTGATCGATGAGCACAGCGGGGCCGATAATCTTGTGCGATGCCCTCAGTTTCTGGGTTAGATAGATGGGCACATTGAAAGCGCCCTCATCAAAGTACACCAAGGTCTGTCCCTCCGATGTGGGCGTAGCCTCGGAAGCAACATCAACCAGTGGCTCTGGCGGCGTTTCATTCTTGCCAAGGCCTCGAACACGTATGTCGTCGACAATGATGCGACGATTCTGCAGGACAAAGCCAAACTCGGTGCGGTAACGTTCCAAGAATGTGGCCTCAAAGTCGCCATAGGCAGACAGCAGAACCGATGAGGATTTCTTGGCATCTGAAGCAGCTGCTGGAGCGCACATGAGCGCGCCGTCGGTGGCCTCGTAGCGCAAATGTAGGAATGGCTGTAGTTCAATTTTACGGAAGCCCTGCTCCGATAGCTTCTCGTGGCACTGCTTGGACAGCGCATCGAGACGCTCCCTCAGCTCCCGGTCATTGGCGGCATTGAACTCCAGGCCACTGGGCTCCTGCACCTCCTGGACAACATCAGCCAGCGCCATGCCGTAGGCTGAGAGCACGCCCGCATACTTGTGCACAACCACCTGCAACAGATTTGTTAGTTTCATGACTCAATAGGTGTTGTTCACAATTAATAGCTCACCTTGGCTATGCCCAGATTGTGGGCTATGGAGCAGGCATGTTGACCACCAGCACCGCCGAAGCAGGAGAGCACGTGGTTGGCCGTATCCAGGCCGCGAGATTGCGTCAGAGCGCGTATCGGGCGACACATGGTCTCGTTGGCCACCCGAATGAAGCCCAAAGCAACTTCTTCGATGCTCAATACCCTGGAGTCCCCTGTGGCTGCCAGATGGGCATTGATCTGCGACTGCAGCTCGGTGAACTTGCGCTTGGTTAGCTCATAGTCTAGTGGCTCATTCTCACTAGGACCAAAGATCTTTGGGAAGTACTGGGGCAGAATGCGACCCAGCATGAGGTTGGCATCCGTCACAGTTAGAGGACCTCCCTTCTTATAGCAGGCAGGACCCGGATGCGAACCAGCCGACTCGGGACCCACCACAAAAATGCCCGAGCGGAAGAAGAGCTGTGATCCACCACCGGCCGCCACCGTATTGATGTCCAGTTGGGGCGCCTGAATTGTCACTCCCGCCGTGGTGCTCTCAATCACGTGCTCATAGTTGCCGGCATAGCGAGACACATCCGTCGATGTGCCGCCCATGTCGAAGCCAATCAAGGGCAAATCCGTTTCACGCGATCCCGTCAGCGCATAGCCCACCACGCCACCGGCAGGTCCCGAGAGTATGGCACGAGCTCCCCGGAAATTGTCCATGTTCGTCAAGCCGCCATCCGACTGCATGAAGAGCACATCCACGCCGGCCAATTGATTGTCGAAGCCGGATTTGAAACTGCGAAAACATCAATTGCCATTTTATTGTATGTTTATTAATTACAGCAACTATTAACAAGTGAGAAAGCTACAGTCGAGAGTGCTCGACCGTATGATACCCGCAACCCATTTCGAGAGAAAAAAAAAATTTTAATGGTATTTTAACAACAACTATACCAAAAATATACTGAGTTTTGTGTTTTGTTTGTATATATTTGAAAATAACGGTTAAAAATCCACAACACCGACATGGTCACACTGTCAAGTAAACAAACAAAGCGCGAGCAGCTGCAACTGAATTTTGCATATAAAATTGATTCATTAATAACTTCCTTGTTTTTCACTCGATCTCAACCAAATTCACAGGAATCATTGAGAATATAATTATTATTATGCATACCAAAATTCAATGCTCTAGGTCTATTATTACGGCTTTTACAGTTTCTGGGGGCGGAAAGGGGCGTGGCAAAAATCTAAAACAAACTTGATCTGCGTAAGACCTACACGAATACTGTCACCAAATTTGATATCTCTAGGTCATTCACACACTTAATACGTCCATATGCACTGGGCACAAAAATTTTGATAAATAGTTTCACGAATAACTTTTGTTCCACTTATCCGATTTGTACCAACATTACAGCGTATATTAAGAGTGTCAAGCGCAAATGGGTTACCAAATTACACATCATTACACAAAGAACTTTTGGAGTTATACGCGATTTACTAAAAAAAAACTTGACTTTTTCTAGATTAATGCTTATTGTGGGCGAAGGGGGCGTGGCATCCAACTTTTGAAATAAACTTGATCTGCCTAGGGTATGAAGGAAACTTTTTGCCAAATTTGGTGTCTCTATGTCTTATAGTCTCTGAGATCCAGGTGTTCATACGGACAGACAGACGGACAGACGGACAGACGGACATGGCTATATCATCTCGGCTGTTGACGCTGATCAAGAATATATATACTTTATGGGGTCGGAGATGCCTCCTTCTGCCTGTTACATACATTTTCTGTTGGCACTAAGTCATAATACCCTTCTACCCTATGGGTAGCGGGTATAAAAAGAACGAAGACGATCAATATTTCTACTGCGACTGTAATGAGATTACTTGGGGTCTAATATTTAGAGCGCGACTGTATTGCGAGTAGGCGGCTGTGTTGTTGTTGTTTCGCCAGGTACGTATCGACTGTACAGAGAGCGAGAGCGAAAGAGAGGGAGACGGAGAGCGAGCTTTGCATACTATTTTGTGGTTTGTTTGTCGTCGCGTCGCGTCGCGTCGTCTCGGCATTATCATTATCTTTATTATTGTCGCTTTAGTTGCGTTAGAAATATGAATTGTTTAAGCCAAAAGAGCACTCTCATTGCACTAATTTACAAGCGAGATTGGGACACATTAGGAGTGTACCAAGTACACACTCACCTGGCCAAATAGCGATCCACATGGGGCGTCAGATAGGCCTCAGCACAGGCGGTGTAGCCGCGGGCAACGACGCGGCACATGGGCATGGCCTGGTGGGACAATGTGACATGACTGAATCCCAACTCCTTGGCAATGGCCCCAATGCGCAGCTCGTGCTCTGGGCAGGCATAGCTGTGACTCAGCACCACGGACACCGCGTTGATGCCTTGCTTGCGAGCCGCAGACAGCGATGTCCGTACAGCGGATTCGTCCACGGGCTGCACTTCCAGGTACTTGCTGCCAGCCACGCCCTCTAGTACTTTCCACTGTTGAACTGTGGAGCAACTCATTAGCTAATGTGCAGACGAAGTGACATTCAGGTGAACTTACTCAGTTGGCAGCGCTCCTTTTGTTGGGGCACAATGCGACAGTCGACCTCGACGACAGTCTGGTAGAGATTAGCTGGCTTGCGAATGTTCAAATCGAAAATCTTGGGCCGCGCCTGGTTGCCAATGTATAGCAGATCACGGAAGCCACTGTTGACCACCAGCACAACAGGATCGCCCTTCCGCTCGAGCAGTGCATTGGTGGCCACAGTTGTGCCCATACGCACCCAGCCAATCTTCGAGGTATCCACCAAGCCAGAGGCCGCGAGATCTGCGCCAGTTTCCTATCAATCCGGGCACATGGTAACTCAATGTCCACTCTCAAAGACAAAAGTACTTTGAACTCACCTCTTTGAGTATCCGTCGGATGCCTTCACGTGGAGCATCGCTGTAACGCTCTGGATCCTCGGAGAGCAATTTAATAGTACGCACCCGTCCACCGGGACAGATGCAGATCACATCGGTAAAGGTACCGCCACGATCAATAGCAAAACAATATTTGTCACCGCCCTCAGACGAACCACCATCATATCCTAACACCATTTTTTAGCACACACGACTTTACACTTTGAATGATCGACGAAGACTGAATGAGAGCGAACAGATCGCGAGCGTATTTATACCTTGTCAGCGCCAGAGAGTAGAGAACTGTTCTCATGCACTTGCAGTGTGCTACGACAGCTTTCACTCTCTCACTCACATTTGCTCTCTCCATCATTGGACAGTCCAATAAAGCTTGCACAACACACTTAGACGTTTGTAAAGGGTAATTTTTTAATAGTGTCCCGGCTGAGAATTTTAACAAAATATAAAGTAATTAAAATTCAATTATTAAATATCTAATAATAACAACTGCCAAATCTTTCTGTTACTGGGTAAGTCTTGGCTGTCTGATTTATCAAAATTATATCCCAATTAATGATTGGACTAAATGAAAAACAAAGCACCCGTTACAAACACTTTTCATGTAAACTGGTATACACAGTTTACATATCTATATATATTTTTGTATGTACATATGTACATATTAAAACGTACATAGCATGCTGTACTTATTCTCGCTATTATTTTTTTCCGACGAATAATGTATGTAATTGTGTACTATTGTACATGTACTCACGTACGTCTGTTAATCCAGATGAGTTTTGTTTTCCATGTAATAAAACTACATTTTGAATAAGTAAAGTTTTCAGCTTGCCACTAAATAGACTATTCATCTGTACATAATATTTCGAATTAACATTTAGCATAAATATTTTTACCGTAAAACAGCTGATTGAAACAAAACACAAACAGAGAGCGTCAATTGCTTGAGAGCATTGGTATTCGTAATGGTGTTTGTAATTCCTACACATAAAAAAATTGAGTGAGCGAAGAGAGCGTTGTTGCTTTTGATTGTATTGGTGTGCTCCTATGATTACCAACACATTCAAATATTTACTCTCAACCGTCACATACATTTGGCCACTTGTTGCTCTGAGAGTTTTTAAGAGCATGAAAGAGTATTGAACACAAATTGGCAAATTGGCACAATAAATACCTCCGTAAATATCAAAGCTAATATTAACAGGCGTTTATTTTTTTAGTTTAAGCAATCGGAATAGGTGCAAATTCGATTTGAATAATTCAAAGCAAGATTCATGTTGTTCGGCGAGGCCAACATTAACATTAGACACCCTGTTATATGTTGATTGCCGGTGCACGTGGAGTTCCCTCATGCCCGCTACCTACTGCGCTGATGGTAGATCTGTAGACCAGCCTGTTGTTGTTGACAAACAGTTCCAATGGAAAAATACCAGAGGTTTTAAAGTGAACTCAATTTATGCGCTACGCAAAGCAATGTAGGTAGGGCATGTGACAATCATTTATTTTTTTTTACTATTAATAGCGTTGTTATTTTTAAAAGCGTCATTTCTATCGTTTCGTCCTATTCCGTTGGCAGTCTACAAGTTTCTGATCAGCTCTGGCCACCCATTCCAATAATACAATCCAATGAACAAGTTTCTGCATTTGTATTACATAAATCAATACATGCACACATCCCGCTTCTCTCTTTTTTGCACACATATACAGCTGTGCGAGAGCGAAGAGAGTATTTCTTAAGTGTGCTGGTGTGCTTATCAACGACACAAATACTATTACACACTCGTGTGCTCTCTTCGCTCAGCTCTCTGTTTACATTTTGATTGAATGGTTTGTCGTTCTTGTAATGTATTGAAAATATTGACATTTACGCCTAATTTGTCAAAATTTTGTAGAGTTAAATTAAATTTAAATTCATTGTGCACTTCTACAAATATTTAAAAAATCAGCTACACGAACAGCTGTTTTAAGGAGCTAGAAATAAACAGAGAGCGACGTTAATGAGAGCGGTTCAGTGTTGGGCTGTGTTAGTAAGTTGCAAAGTATCACCAACACACTTAACATCTTGTTTACTCTCAGCAATCGCATATTGACAAGCGAATATTCAAGAGAGCCGCATAGTTGCATCTGTGTTTGTGATGAATAATAGAAATTATTAAAATAGTGCAATAAGACAGATCGAATTATACGGCCAAAAACATCGAAAAAGCAGTCTATAGTTTGAATAATTTTTGACAACTGCCTGCCTTTTTAAATAATATGTTATTTCACGATACTTTCGTCAAAGACTTTTATAATGGACGCCCTGTATTAAACTTGTTTTTAAAACGAGCACTTGACTTCTATCTTATCTGAGCTAAACTTGTTGTGCGTGTATATATACAAAATGCTATAAACAATGTGGCTCGTGTTTGTATTTAGTTTTGTACATAATATACAATACTTCTGAGGCGTACAAATGTGGATGTGGGTAGCTTGACTTGTTGACAAATAAACTGTTGATATGAAAGTCAGAGGAAATTTACTGTGAACTTAATTGCGTCTTAAAATTAACTTTTACAACCAAACAGAATATGCCATTTTTTGAAAATTAACTCAGATATTCGATAGTAATTCTGCATTTCCAGATTCGCCTGCATTTCACCAATACTAACTCAAAACATGCCGCTCTCTTGTGCTGCTCCTGAGTAAGCAGATCACGACATTCGTAATCACATTAGGCTCACCAATACAGCCTTACGTTGGAGCGCTCTCTTTGCTCAATATTTTGCAAGTGTAGCGCTTACTAATACCATAACACCTTCAGAGACTCTCACAGAAAGTTGGCTCTCTGTTTAGGTTTTTATACTGAACTGAGAATGGTTAAAGCTATAGAATTAGCCGGATTTGGTTGACTACATTGTGTTTAAATTATTGAAGACACTTAGATACAAATAATAATTGAAATCGCAATAGTTTTTAAATAAAATATAAATTCATTCGCGAGTATAATCGATACGAACAAAACGTAAACAGAGAGACTAAAGCAACTGAGCGAAGAGAGCATCACAATGTTTGACTGTGTTAGTGACACCGATGAGAACACCAATGCGCCAACAGCTTACGCTCTTTCCACATCTGTGTGAGCACATTCAGTAAAGAGAGCAGAGCGATGTGTGCTTGTGTTGATGTATTCCATACAAATTACGCATACTAACACAGATATTCGTGCGCTCGCTGTGTTGACTGCGCTTCAATGCTAAACTGCTCAGATATTGAATGTCAGTCAGTGGAATACGTCGAAGTAACATGGATGAAATTTCTATAACTATCAAAGTTCGATTTAAATGTTTTGTGAACATGGAAAAAACAATGTTTCTACAGAGTCGCTTGCTTTGTGCGAAACGTGTCAAATCGTTAAATCTCAGACGTTGAGTTTACTTCGAAGTCTCTGGAAATTTTCCATTGCAATTTGTAGTGTACAAAAGTGCTGTTGCAGATAACATGGAGACGGAATAACGCAAGTAGGTAGCGGGGAAATGGGCAGGCCACGTGTAACGGCAGCTGTACAGGGTGTTTGAAGCTGATGTTGACCCACACATACATTCACAATTAAATGTGAAAGTCGCATGCACTCGACTAATTGTTCACATGACCCTTGTGTACAAAATCCTCAACTGTACTTCGAATAACGGATATTTTCCAGCTTTATTGCTGCAGATGCAGTTAATATTTGCTTACCCAAAGTTTTGGTAAAAGATCGTTTATGAACAATTAGTTGAGACACTGTAATTAGTAAATGTCTAATTCATGAGAGTTGCACGTCGGTGTTAATGAGAAACCCCATCTTAGTATTGAAGATTTATTTGGAGCACATCGAGACAAACTCTAAAATCAAAGCATTAATTCCAGAGCGCACGAGCAGCTCACACCGACAGCTGATGCAGTTATACACATTATACACAGCACGTAGTCGTATATTTGTGACAATTACTAATACACACAAACTTTCTTGTGCTCTCAATATTGTGGAGCTCTCGCTCTCTTCACTTCGTATTGGTATTGTGTGTTGTGTGTGAAACACTAATACCAGGAAAATAAACCTGCTCTCTCATTTATGGGCTCTCTGTTTGTAAACATAGAAACAAACATATATTTTGTTTATCCATTACAATGCATTTAGTTGTGTTTTGTGGTCATGTAATTACATCTGGTAACTGTACACCTTGTGACGATTAGAACCTTCCAGCATTTTAAAGTGGCTTATCTAGTATTAAACAATGCGGTTTCTACTAGCGTATGTGGGCATAGTTTGTATGTTTGTTTGTCAAATTCTAGTCGTTTAGTTTATATACTTGCCCATGTTCGCATTGGCAAAGCTTTAAAACGAAATAAATAACCCAAAGTAAATGTTCACAAAATATGTATGTAGACAAGTATACAAATACACACACAGAGACATTTGCGATTTCCGTCCCAAACTCTGCTCTTGATAAGCTGCGACCCTGCCAGCAAATTGCTGTTGCTAGATCGCTCTCTCTCCCTCTCTCTTTCACTTGCCGGCTTCGGCTCTGAGTATAAAAGGGGCTGCGAATTCTGTATTTGCACACAGTGAGCAAGAGTGCTTTGAGCAAGATAAGTCGGAGTGCAAAATTGTGAATTTATATAAGCGAAAAGTATAAACCAAAATGCGTCTAGGCCAAACTGTTCCCAACTTCAAAGCTGAGACCACAAAGGGTCCCATCAGCTTCCACGAGTGGCAGGGCAACGAGTAAGTATTTTAGTTATATTATATGTATATACGGACTGCATAAATAGGCATACCAAATACATACTATATTCTTTGTATGAGGTTTGCGCTTTGTGTTATTGAGGTTAAATAAGCTGTAAAGTGAATGCATAGATCACATACACATATGTACATGCATACATTCAAATACCTAATGAAGAAATGCAGCTGTAAACGAGACACGTATACCGTTTAAGGCCGCCTCCATTACAATTTTCTATAATTTACTAAAAATAATAAATTTAAAACTTACAGCTGGGTCGTGCTGTTCTCGCATCCCGCCGATTTTACGCCCGTCTGCACCACGGAACTGGGCCGCATTGCCGTCCATCAGCCGGAGTTCGCCAAGCGCAACGCCAAGTGCCTGGCTCACTCGGTGGATGCCTTGAACTCGCATGTGGATTGGGTCAACGACATTAAGTCGTACTGCTTGGACATTCCCGGCGACTTCCCTTATCCCATTATTGCCGATCCCACTCGCGATTTGGCCGTGTCCTTGGGCATGCTGGATGAGGAACAGAAGAAGGATCCTGAGGTGGGCAAGACAATTCGTGCTCTGTTTATCATCAGCCCCGATCACAAGGTGCGCCTTTCTATGTTCTACCCGATGTCAACTGGTCGCAACGTCGAGTAAGTATATTGAAAAAGTTCACTCTTCGACTTTGTTGCTAATAATGCTATTGAATGTATTTATTTGCAGTGAAATATTGCGCACCATTGATTCCCTGCAGCTGACAGATCGTCTGAAGGTGGTGGCCACTCCCGCCAACTGGACTGTGAGTTCACACAATCTTTGGCAATAGCCTCTTATTAATAAACTATTTTCAAATTTAGCCTGGCACCAAGGTCATGATTCTGCCTTCGGTCACCGATGAGGAGGCCAACAAGCTTTTCCCCAAGGGCTACGACAAGGTGTCCATGCCATCGGGCGTCAACTACGTGCGCACCACAGAGAACTATTAGTCTAATAACCCCTATAATTATTAATATTTATGCTGTTTGAAACGGTTTCTTAAATTGAATAAATTATAAACTTATTACATTAAATGACTATTTTTTAATGGGCTAAGGAGGATGGACAAGTACTACTACGGAATAAGAAAAATACTTTTTCTAAACCATATTTTTAATTTCATAAACATAAAAAAAAACATTACTTCTCCAAACCACATTTGAAATTAAATATAATTGACAATCTTAGTAGATTAGCCGTTGAATTGTTGACAGTAATTGATAGCCTCAGTAACCCTTAAATTGAAACAAACATAAAATTCAATAAATTTCTAATAACGCACAAGGTTTAAACAATAAATTAAACATTTCTAAATTAATATTTGAGAGTTTCGAACTTGTATTCTAATCTATTAAGTACTCTTTATTTAATCGTAGTTTAACTATTATTATCATATCAAAATTAAAAAGGGAACCGTCAAGTTAAATTTAACAACAAAGAATATCATGAGAGTGCTTTAGTTGACATTCTTCTTTTAGGTCGACTATAACATCAATTAGTTAAACATTAAATGCTCTTTTGTATTAGACTAGGCTCATACTTGAACGGCTGCATAGAGGTTGTTCAGCATATCGCTCGTATCTTTGGCAAAGGGAATGCTTAAGTAGCGCTTTCGGTTCTCCGAATCCAACTTCTTCAACTCATCCCAAAGTTTGTCGGTCTGTTTAAACATTTTGGAGCTGCGAAGTAGAGCTCGATGCTTGGCAGTGAAGCCGAAGAGTTTCCAGAGGCACAAAATAACCAGCCAGTGCTCCTCATATGAGTTCAAGGCGGCATCGCCGGCCCCACCATCAATTTGCACCGGTTGCATGAGGATGCTGTGCAGCAAATTCTGAAACTCGTGCATGCCGATGAGCTGCGCCCTATTGCTGTTTGCGAAGCACATGTTGCGCAGGATGCGAAGACACGTCATGCGTTTCATGCTGAGTGGCGGCGAGCGACGCACGGTATCCAGCAGTGCTGTCATGTGGCAGACCTTGTTACCCGGGTCGTATCTAGAGTAGATCTCCCAGAAGCAAAGCCAACTGAGCAAAGCTTCTGGTCGCACTTTATTCTGGTTGGCGTGGGAGCCCGGCAGAATCGTATCGAACATGTCCAGCACCCGCATCTTGGCGAGACTCAGGCGTCCCTCGGCGCAGGAGCTGCAATTGATCATGACTCGCAGTGAGGACTCTACAAACGAATTCGGAGTGATCACCAGCACGCTGCACGCATTTGGCTTGGCCAAAGGCGTATCCTTTTTGGTCGTCTCGTGATCAGCCACGCGCATCATAAGCTGCAGCAGCGAATGCGACTGATTGGACAGCACTTGGGATGCCTGCTTGCACATTTCGAAGGAGTGCTCGGTGAGGTGAGTGGTCAAACACAAGATCATGTGTTTGAGGACGCCTGAATGCGAGAGCCAGGGCCACAGCCTCAGAATTACGCGCACAAATCTGGAGACCATGACGGTGTCTCTGATGAAGGCAGAAGAATTGCTGTGCCAATGCAATAGCATATTGAAAATCAGCATCAAATTGTTTATAATCTCACGTGTCTTGTGCGCGCCAACGCGACGCACATAGGCCGAGGCATTGCCTACGCTGGGATCGTCGAGGAATGATTCTACCATCTTGATGATGCGCTCCAGCAGCTGGGCACTGCGAGCAACCTCTACAATGATCGGCGACATCTTCAGCAGATTGCCCATCACCTCGCAGAGCTGCAGGTGATGACGGGTGGGCCCTTGCAGGAAGCTGTACGTCTTTACCGGATAGTACATCTCAAACATGTGGTCAAAGGTGTGAAACAGCAGCACTGCGGCATTGGTAATCTCCGAGTACACGACAGAAGCTGGCGGTTTCTTTGAGCTGTTGCCTGTTGTTGGCTTGGGCTTGATCGTTGGCTTCAGGTTCAGTATCTTAAGTCGTTTGATGCACTCTTCGTCCGAATCGCTGTTCAATATGGAGTTCTCATCGTCATTGGCGTTGTCGTCGTCGCCCTCATCGACGTCAAAGGTTTCTCCAAAGTTCTCTAGAGCACGCAGCAGATTGTCGTCTTTGGGCTCGTGCTGCGTCTTGGTCAGCAGCAACGAGAACCAGGTCAAGGTATAGCGCTGCACCGGGCGATGCGCAAGGGTCAGATTGCAGCCATAGATCAGGATGTCCATGATCATTTCCGGATGCTTCTTGAAATGGTCGTATAGCACGCGATAGGCATTCGCATCCTTGCAGAAGACCATCATGAGCTTCAGCACCTCTTCCAATTGCTTCTCAGGCACTACCTTCTGATCGAGCAGCGTATTCGTCAGAGCAAAGAACTCCGTCAGCAGCACCGTGTCCCGGCAAATGCTGCGCTGCAGGAATTCAAAGTTGTGGTCATAGCATAGTGCGTAGAGCTTACAGATATGACCGGCGCACAGTTCCATATATCCATTGCAGTGAGGTCTATCCGGTGTCTTTAGCTTCATCACATCGCTGAGGGCATGGAGAAAGGCGTGCTCGCAAAGCGTAGTGCACCAGCTGGGCTGCAGGTGCACCAGTCGGATGCAAATGCTGACAAAGCAGGCAATGATCTCGCATGAGTTTTTCACACCCTGCACATTATCGCTAAGCTCGGGCGACAGCTCCAGCGTGGCCAGGGCCGCGTGTGCCTCCTGCAGGAATGCGTATTTGCAGAGCAGCTCCACGCAAACACTGGCGCCAATGTGCGGCATGAGGCGCTCAAAGACACGCCCGGCCAGCTCACGCACCAGCATCTGCTCGTGGGCATCGAGCATGGTGGCCAGACAACAGGCGGCCAGTCCGCCGGGCAGAAAGTCACGAGACCCGAGCAGCACACTGGCCATGTTGCAGTCGCTGCTCTTCAGCCAATTGGCCAGTGTTACCCAGGCTAGAGTACGCACCTCGGCATCGCCATGACCGCACAATCCCAGCAGATAGCGCAACACCTTAATGCCGTGGCCCGTGGAGACGGCTACAACAGCTGGGGAATGGGCTTGAGCCTGCAGCTGACACATGATGAGCAGACAGTCGCGTTGCCACTGGGCGCCAGTCTGTGTCGACGTGCGGAGATTGCTGGACAGCTGCACAAAGTGCTGGTAGTGTGCCTGCAATAACGAATATATGTAAACACCTCTCAGCTTGATGGTGGTGTCTCTTCTCACTCACCTGTAGAGTGATGTCCGTCATGTTCAGGGGACGCGTGCTCAGCTGGCGCAGCACAGCGAGCAGACAACGCACATGCTGCAGGCGTCGTAGCTCAAAGTGACTGCGCGCAAGCTTGCTCAGCTCCATGAAGAGCCGGCCATGCCATTCGCACTCCTCGGAGCGGTCGCCTTTGTGCAGCAACTGCACCAGACAACTGGTGACGAGTTGCAGCATCTGCAAGTCCACCTGCAAGTCTCGCAGCACGGCGAAGAAACAGTGATGCGGATCCGTCTCTAGGGCTGTGCTCAACCCCGTCAACACAGCAGGCAGACGATGGCGCAGGCAACTATGGCACAGTTCTAGCAACGCGAAGTAGACCCGGCGGTCCGGACCATTGCTCGGCGAGTTGCGCAGATACTTGTGCATCAGTGTCCAAACGGCCTCATCATGAGGTTGAGGCACATTGCCTCGCAGCACCACAAGGAACAGTTGCAAGCTGCCCACATAATGCAGTAGCATCTGGTGGCTGCTGCTGTTGTTGGCCTGCAGCAGTTGTTGCTCCAGCTGCTTATAGACCAGCGTGGTGTGCACAAATGCAAGATCTGCGGGCGTAAGCTTCAGCGACTCCAGCATGTCCAGCCCTTGCACTGCCGACAGCTGCATGTTCTCGGGGGATTTGCAAACCCATTGCGCTATGTAGAGACGCCAATGCTGGGCGGCCAGCTCCTTGTCGCCCAGAAAGTGCTTGGCCAGCAGATGGTCCTGCAGTGCAATGCCTTCGGTGGCCGCTGTGGGCGGCACTACATGATCCTTCTGGTAGCTAACTGGCACCATCAGGGGCGACAAGTCCACGTTCATGATGAGCTGAGTTTCGGTGGGCGTCATGTGGTCCTGGTAGAGCATCTGGAAGATGCAGCAGCTCAGTTCGGCACGCAGCTGAGCGTCGTGCGGGACAATGAAGAGACAGCGCAGCGGACACACCAGCATATCATATTTATAATTGAACTCCTGGCGAATGCGTTCGCTGCGAAAGAGGATACGCAACAAGATGCTGGTCGCCGGCTTCAATAGCTCTGTGTCTATGGCGCTGGGCTGCCGCTTGCGCAGCAGCGGATCGTGCAGCGCATTCAGGCAGAGCAGATGGGCTCCTTCGTTGTTGGTGAACGCCTCCACAGCCTGCCAGTTGTGCAGCAAGACATTCAGCTGGACGAGCGTCGATTTGTGTATGCCCGGCTTCAGGTCTGGCGTTTCCAGAAGTCGCTGCAGCGCCAGCAGACTGCGACTGACGGACTGCGTCATCGGCTGGCTGAAAAGCTTGGAGTAGTCGATGGGTGGCTGTATCACGCACAGGTCGTGGCCAATCAAGTCGAGAGTTAGCTGATCCATAATGTTTCTGTACTTGTTGTGCGTATCTTGTCGCATCAGCACATAGGCGACCCGGTTGATGGCCTCCTTGCGGAACATGGCATCCGGGTGGAACAAGTAGCAGGCGTTGGCACGCAGCGCCACATTGCGATCCACATAGCGCTTGTCCGGATCAACCAGATCCCAGATGACCTGCTGTAGCTGCGGATAGTTGACGGCCCGACAAATCATTAGGGGCATCACGGGGAGCAGCATTTTGAAGGCTTCCGCAAAGTCGCGGCTGCCAATTAGCTTGGAGAGACCCAGCAGCATGATAAGATAGTCAATGCACCACTGTTGCAGTTGCACCTGCGCCGCCTTCGGCTGTTGTGGCATCCAGCCCTGGACCAAAAGCTTCCGTACCAAATGACTGCTCATGGGCAGGCCAAGAATATGCATGCGAGCGAGCTCAATATTGCTGCAGCCCGCTATGTAGTTGGTGTGGTTCATGAAGGCGTGAAAGTGATCCACCACCGGTTGCTTCAGCAAACGCAGCGCGTGGCCGCGCATGTCCACATCGGGCAGATCGAAGAGCGTGCTTAGCAGACACTCGGCTTCCTGGCGCAGCTCACGCTGCTGGCCATAGCACGGGGTGCCCTTGACAATGGCTTCGACCAGCTGACGCAGCAGAGTCTTGCTGCCCATTTGATTGAGCACCAGGCAAACCTTACGCTGGTTACGCAGTAGATCCAATGGCTGCATTTGGGTTTTGGTCACCAGTTGATTCAGAGCCATGCTGTATGCCACCTTGAGACGACACATCTGCTTTCTCAGCGCCTCAGCATCGCTGTTCAGCGCTGCGCACAGGTTGGACAGCTCCTGCACAACGGCTGGAAAGCACGTCAAGTAGACCTCATCGGTGAGGATGGGCTGCAGCATTGAGCGCGCCATAGCTTTGTCAATGTTGGGATTGTGCTGCACATTGATGGCAATCACATTCATCAGTAACCCATTAAAGACGAGCGACTCTAGTCTGGGTATCATCATATCGCTGCTGTAGTTGCGGATGTACCCTGGCGAAGACACATCCATGCTGCGCAAATAGATGAGCAGCTTGGGCACCATGACGCCCATTCGGTGCACAATATAGTCGGGCACTCGCACGCCTAGTTGGTTCATGGTATTGATCGCCTCCACGATCAGCTCAATGCAGTGCCAGTTGCTGCCACAATCTTCCAACAATGGTGGCCCCAGTCTTTTGATGCTGCCATACAAGAGGATCGTTAGCGCCTTGCGGAATCGCAGCTGATCGGGCAATTGTTTAGAATTCATTGGTGGCTCAATGCGGGTGGCGTAGCTGAGTGTCTTGCTGCGCACGCTGTGGCGTTGCTGAAGCTGCTTGAGGAAGGCGAACATAACGCGATTGATGTGCGGCAGCACTTCGCCAGTGCTCATCCGCTGTATGTGAATTAGCATGAGGTAGACGTCGGGCGGCTGCAGGAAATACTCAATGGGATAGTCGCATAGTTTGATCTGTAAATTCGTCAAGTTGCGTATCAGATCCAGCTCGTTGTTTACATTTAGCGAGTCGTTGATAGTCCGCATGGTCAGCATATCTGTGTCGCTGGGTCGAGTCCATGCGTGCTCATAGTCCGATGGAGTGAGTCGGAGCCTGTCTCGTGAATTAGTGTAATCGGTGTCGCAGTCGTCGCTTAGCTGATCGTCTGCAATGCTTTACTTTAACACACATGGTATTATCTAGAAAATATAGTCATACTACCTGAGCTGCGGCTGCAACAACTGCTTGCGACGGGAGTGATCGCATCCGTTTGCATCATTGTGAACACACGCTTCAAGTCTTCGAGCAGTTCCTGGCCCCGTTCGGAAGGATAGTCAAGCAGCAGTTTTTGCATCTTTGCCACCTCGTCCAGCAGTCGCTGAGCCGGAATCCTGGCAGCAATCTCATCACCATAATCAGAACGCATCAATTCCAACATCAGCGAAAGCACACGTTCAGTGGCTACTGGTGGCTTGAAATTGAACCAGCTGATCAGCTGTTTTAGGAATCGTATTGGCTTGAAATTGAGTTTCTCGTCATACTGCAGACCCCTCATGAAACGCGTCTCAACTTGTTCCAAGGCGCGCATGCGAATTTCGGGTGCTTCGTGCGTCAATTTGGCAAGTTGATTTTCGCCAAGTTTGAGCGTTTGCGTGGAGGACGTCGACATTCTGATATTGCATCTGCGGATTGTTGAACATTGTAATTATTGCAACGCGTGCTGCTATCTACTTACTTATTTAGCTGTCAATGCCGAAATGGTTAATAATCGAAATTTGTGAGCGAGATTTCAAAGCGTCGGCAGCTTTCGCGCGTACAAAGAAGCCGGCATTTGTTTTAACGTCGTGCAGTTATAGCAGACCCTTTTTGAGTTTAACAGCGCTGTTGTCTTTGCAGCAATTAACAGCACTCCGAACTGCTGTAGTTCTGCGCCACCTACCGAGTGTTTTGTATACTAAGTTAAGTCGTTACATTTTTGTAGATGTATTTCATTCATTTCTTGCATCACTTTACATTATCTTTAGAGCAACTGCCGAACCATTCACCAAAGAATACTAGATGTGTCAAACAGGGAAAACGTGATTAAATTCTTAACAGTAACATATGCCCCCGCTTCCTTACTCGCATTTTTATAGCCGCTATCCAGAGGGTACTATACCTTAGTGAGAAAAGAAAATGTACCTGTGTAACAGGGAGAAGCAGGTATATATATTATTATTTAACCGCCGAGACGATTTATTAATGTCTCGCCGAGTCGACTTATTTATGTACCGATTTATTTATGAACAAATTTGTTATTGGTGCACGCAAGTCAAGTTTGTTTTAAATTTTTGCCACGCACCCTTCCGTTCCATCAAATCGGAAAAAACATTAACGAGCGTAATTTTTAGGCTATAATCAGGAGTTTTATTCCACACAAGTAATTCAAGAAATAAATTTAAGGCAAGTTTCGTTTTGCTGATTTAGGATTGTATTATGTTTTATTTTTAACGTACTAGTATATTTCTCACAAAATATACTGTTCGGTATAAATACTCGTATATACGGGTAGCGGAGGTATCTCACAGTCGATCACTCTCGACTGTAGCTTTAGTACTCTTTAATTTAAGTTAGAAACAAATGGTTTCTTTTCGCAATCGGTTTTAATATTGTTTTTCACATGTCTAATAAGGACAGTTGGTAGCCTCTGGATAGTTGCAGCTCAGTGTGGAGGGATCAAAGTATAATCCTGCACCGCATTGGAAATCGTAGCGGATTCCATTAACGCACTGATAATACTTGTTGCAATCGCTGCTGTTCTGGAAATAGCCGTCAGAGGTGCAGTCACCGTTGGAGCCTCCACCGTTGCCACCACCGCCAGGAGAGGAGGTAGTTGGAGCCGATGTTGGTGCAGCTGTCGGGGCAGATGTAACACTTCCACCACCGTTGCCGCCATTGCCACTATTGCCCAAGCCGCGGTTCATGGCCTTCAGCAGGGGATAGGATTCGCCGCAAATGCCATGGAAGTCATCGGTCTCAATGGACCAGGTCATGGCACCACCCAGATTACGTGAGCTCACCAGCTGCATCTTGAGCTCAATGCTCTGCACGTTGTCGTAGCCAACCCACTGATCGCCCTGGAAGGCATATGGGGATTTGGTTCCATCATCGAAGACAGTTTGCCAGTTATTGACGCAGATTTCCATGTAGCCCAAGAAACCATTCTGGCGTGTGTACGTGCCTGCGGCTCCATCTCCCTTACTAGGTGAACCTGGCGTAGTCTGGGAGTTGTCTGCTAACTGATAGGTGTGGCCATAGAATCCAATGCCTAGGACGAGTTTCTCTGGCGGAGCACCTACACAATGTAGGAATGAAAGTTCTTAAGGAAAGCTTAAAGATATAAAGATGAATCGCTGACCTTGCTGAATCCAGTAGTCGATGGCCTGTGTTACCTCAGGCAGAGGAGCATTGAGACCCAAGTAGCCTTCGAATGCCATGTGGAAATCGTAGGTCATCACATTGATAAAGCTCAAGTGCTGGGAAATGGCAGGAATATCATATGAAAGAGACGCAGACGCTTCAGAGGCGCCCACGGCAATGCCCAGCTCCAAGTTGTAAGGAGCAAATCTTAACCATAAAAAGAACAAATTATAGCTGACTGCTACAACTACTAACTCTTCTAGCTACTCACGCTTCCTTGATCTCCCGCAGCAAAGTCACAAAGTTCTGTTTGTCCTGAGGTCCGCCTCCACGCTGAGCGGGATATTCCCAATCCAGGTCAAGTCCATCGAAGCCATAGCGTTGAATAAATGCCAAGGTGGAGGAAATGAAAGTAGCGCGTTTGCCCGCATCCGCAGCCATGGCTGAGTATTTTTCTGATCCCTCATTCCAGCCGCCAACAACAGCCAGGACCTTGAGCTTAGGATTCACCTGCTTCAGCGCAATGGTCTTGCTAATGAAAGCTGAAGAATGGATAACAGGATTCACTTGAATACGCTCCCATTACTATGACAATTCTAAGGCTTACCTAATCCATCGTCCAGATCGAGCCAAGTGTCCAAGGACTTGAACTCTCCCGACTCCGCAATGCCAAAGAAGGTGTAACTGATGTGTGTGCACAGATGGGGATCAATGTTCGATGGCTCGAATTTACCATCTCCAGGACGATAGTTGGCCCATGTACCCCAGTAACAGTTGAGGATCTCTGCAACAAATTGGATGTTGGTCTCCGATTGGAATAACATGAAGAATTAGTCATTAATACTCACTATCGCTGGTGACGAAGGAGACCAGCGTCAAAAGCAAGCACGCCAATAACTTCATGTTCTTGTTCTAACTCTCGACTCTCAGCTGGTTGTCGCTTTTATAGGTCGAGTTATACGGGGGAATTACGACTGGACTCGAATGGTCTATGGAATCATGTTCGTACTCGTACTTGCTTATCGGTGGTGTCCAGATAATGCAGGTATTAGGCAAAACAATAACTTAATATATTGCATCTGTTGGATAATCTAGATTATAGTGGAGTAGCTCGACGAGTACTCGCTTTTTGGACTTCTCAATGAAACGCATAAATTTAAATCTTAACTAATTTTTGAAGTACAACTTGGCACTGCTCCTCGAGGTACTCATGCTGTTTCCTATTCACTCCATAGTTGTAATTCATTTCATTTCGCATACCAGTTTCGGCGTAATCTATACAAGTATTATTATTATGATGGGGGTGATTATCGACCCCCTAAGAATCGGCTTATTAAATGGTTTATAAATAGCAGTTTCTGTAATTCTGTTTGATTTATATGATTTAAATGGTTGAAGTGTTTTCCAATCAATTGCTGATTAACAATTTCCTTTAATTCCGATAAGTACATATGCATGATTCAGTTGGTTAGTATACTATCGGCATTTATTATAGATGATATATATTGATAATGAGAAATCAACATAATACGATCGAGTGTTCTCGACAGTGAGAGACTCGCTCTATGCTTAATGGCTACGGTTACCATTGTTAAGTACAACACTCTTGTGTACTTATACATATGCCTGCAATAATTCTAACGAAGATCTTTTCAATCACTCAAATGATATCGACTATGATTTTATCACCACACTTAGATTTTAGTATATTGTTAAATGATTATTGAATCTTTATATGCTTTATTGGGTCACATTAGTAATGCTCTATTCTGTGATATATAAAAATGGGCGGTGTGATGAATAAGTAGCCCAGTCCTATCTATAGCCATGAATCCACAATCAAGAAATTATTCTCGGAAACGAAATATTGCCTTTACAAGATGGCATTGCTTCACTGATTAGTCTGTTTCTTTCAGAATCGCGGTCTGTTATTGCTTTTAAATACACACAAGAGCAGGGTGATTGACTGATTACAGTCGATAACAGTCATCTTTGTTGATACTCGCACGATCACGATACGACTATTCACTATATGAAGTATGGCTGGCGAGTGGTAGACAATTGGTTTTCGAAGTATATATAGCAACAATAGTCAAGACTGAGTTTTCGTAATTCAAAAATAGTTCCCCTGTTGCCACCTGATAAAGAGATTTGTTTCCATTTCATTCATAATTCTTTATTGTTGATTTTTGCAAAAAATTACCAACGCAATTTTCTGTTGATGGTCTTGAGCAGCGGATAAGACTCGCCGCAGAGGCCGCGATAATCATCGGTTTCCAGGGACCAGACCATGGCACCAGCCAAGTTCTTGGAGAGAGCGAAATCCATCTTCCACTGCACACTGAGCACATTGTCATAGCTGACCCATTGATCACCAGAGAAGGCGTAGGGAGCGGCATTGTTGTAGTCGAAGACGGTGTGCCAGTTGTTCTGGCAGATCTCGTTGTATCCCAGGTAGCCTCCCTCGCCGGTGTAGGAGCCAGCACCGCCCACACCACGGCATGGAGCGCCTGGCCAGTTCTGGGAGGGATCAGACAGTTGGAAAGAGCGGCCATACATGCCAACTCCGAGCACAAGCTTGTTAGCGGGAGCACCTGAATTTATAGAAGAGGGAAATAAGCCATGGTATCTAAGACTCGAAAGTTTTTCTTACCCTGGCCAATCCAGTAGTTGATGGAGTTCTCGATGGCCCATTGTGGGGCATTGAAGCCGGTCTGGCCATCGGAGGCCATGGCAAAGTCGTAGGTCATAACGTTGATGAAGTTCACCTGCTGGGCAATGTTGGCAATCTCATAGGAGCTGCTGGCAATCGACTCTCCAGCTCCAACAGCAATTCCCAGCTCGTAGCCATAGGGAGCAAAGCTGTAGAAAGCACAATTAGAACATCGAATTCTTTGAATGGATAAATAGCTGGACTCACGCCTCCTTCAGCTCGCGGAGCAGAGTGACAAAGTTGGAGCGATCGTTCCAGTTGCCACCGCGTTGATTCGGGTATTCCCAATCCAGATCCAAGCCATCGAATCCATTGTTGCGCAGCAGGTTCAGTGCCGAGTTGATGAAGTTCTGACGCTTATTCCAGTCACCGGCCATGGATGAGTATTTGACGGAACCCTCGTTCCAGCCACCAACCACAGCGAGCACCTTCAGGTTGGGATTCTGGTGCTTCAGGCCGACGGCTTGGTTAATGAAGCCCAAGTCGTAGTCCAACCAGGTGTCCAGCGATTGAATGTCTCCATTATCGTTAATGCCAAAGAACGAGTAGCTCAGATGTGTGCAGAGGTTGGCATCGATGTTGGAAACATCAAATTTTCCATTGCCACTTCGGTAGTTTGCCCAAGTTCCCCAATAGCAATTGACAATGCCTGGTAACATGGGGATGATAATTGAAATGATTTCCTCTTAACTCTTTTCGCTACACTTACGTTCGGCGGTAATAATTTGGCCAAGACTGAGAATGGCCAACAGTACTAATAGCTTGCCCATTTTAACAAGTTAACAAGTTCGATTTGTTGCCGCAAAGACTGTTTACTGGCCCTTTTATACAGTTTTCCTTATCACTGCACCGAAGTGACATGTTTATACTGCCTCTTCAAGAGTTAATTTATACTAAAGCAATTATAACTTTGCTATCTTAAGTAAGATTAGTTTAGCCTAAGTAAGTAGTACTTACTACTCATTCAAGAGTAATGGCATTTTGTACCCTGCACCAGCTCCAACTGAAGGGGCAACTTTTGTCCACTCCAATTTGCAAATTGCATCAAACTATTTGTGTCGATTGCCTCATAGCAAACAGCTTGGGGAGTTTTGGTACATAGTAATCAGCTTCTGACACGGTGCATTTGGAATCCTGGATAATTTTCATATCAAGTCTTTTTAATGAACTTAAGAAATGCTTATAATACATTTATAAGTTGTTTATATTATTTATAATAAGCAAAAGACAATAATACTACCAATCCAATTTATTTTAGACATAATTAAACAGATCTATACCAAACCGCATATCATTTGATTATATTTAAGTATGTCTGCAATCAGCATTTCGATTGTTTAAAAAGGTCAAGTTGTCTGTTTTTTAGAGAAATGGAGAAATGTTAATCCTTCTTAGAGGGTATTTTCGAGGCAATCATTTGTAATGAGACTGTTCGAGTGCTCCAAAAAATGAGAATCATATTATAATTTAATCTCAGCATGAAATTGATAACACATTGAAGAGGCCATTTCCGATAAAGTGAATTATCGATCTACATATGTTGATTTTAATGTTTACGGTCAACAGATTTTCAGAGTCGTAAAGTTAAGCGAATCATTTCGAGTGTTAGCCCGTGATCAAGAATGCTAACTTCGGACAGAAAATATGTGTGTACATGATTCCTATTTGCTGAAATTTTAATTTTTAAGCAAACATTTTATTTTTTTTTACAAATTACTAAATGTATAAAGTAAGTCATCAAGAGGTTCGCTCTCCCACCTCTCTCCTTGCCGATTCTTAAGTTAATTACTTTTATTCATACTTGTTAAAAATACATATACAACATATACGTATGTATTTAAATGATTTTCGCTCTCAAACAATTTTAAAATTTATTTTCTTATTTCTAATAATCGTAATTAATTTCATATTTCTAATAAAGGCACTTGGATTACTCGGGATAGTAGCAAACCACAGTGGTAAAATCGAAGTATAATACATTTTATATACATTGCAAGTCGTAGCGTATTCTATTAGCGATCTGTTGGACTCTGTTGCAGTCGCTGTTGTTCTGAAAAAATACAACTTTTACCCAAGCCGCGGTTTATTGCCTTTAGTAGGGGATAGGATTCGCCGCAAATGCCACGGAAGTCATCGGTCTCAATGGACCAGGTCATGGCACCTCCCAGATTACGTGAGCTCACCAGCTGCATCTTGAGCTCAATGCTCTGCACATTGTCGTAGCCAACCCACTGATCGCCCTGGAAGGCATATGGGGATTTGGTTTCATCATCGAAGACAGTTTGCCAGTTATTTATGCAGATTTCCATGTATCCCAAGAAACCACTCTGGCGTGTGTACGTGCCTGCGGCTCCATCTCCCTTACTAGGTCAACCTGGCGTAGTCTGGGAGTTGTCTGCCAACTGATAGGTGTGGCCATAGAATCCAATGCCTAGGACGAGTTTCTCTGGCGGAGCACCTACACAATGTAAGAATGAAAGTTCTAAACGAAAGCTTGAAGATTTAAAGGTGAATCACTGACCTTGCTGAATCCAGTAGTCGATGGCCTGTGTTACCTCAGGCAGAGGAGCATTGAGACCCAAGTAGCCTTCGAATGCCATGTGGAAATCGTAGGTCATCACATTGATGAAGCTCAAGTGCTGGGAAATGGCAGGAATATCATATGAAAGGGAAGCAGTAGCTTCAGAGGCGCCCACGGCAATGCTCAACTCCAAGTTATGAGGAACAAACCTTTACCCCATAGAATACAAGATTATTGCTGACTTTTTAGAACACGTTAAGCAACTTACGCTTCCTTAATCTCCCGCAGCAATGTCACAAAATTCTCTTTGTCATTAGGTCCTCCACCACGCTGACCGGGATATTCCCAATCCAGGTCAAGTCCATCGAAGCCATGGCGTTGAATGAATGCCAAGGTGGAGGAAATGAAAGTAGCGCGTTTGCCCGCATCCGCAGCCATGGCTGAGTATTTTTCTGATCCCTCATTCCAGCCGCCAACAACAGCCAGGACCTTGAGCTTAGGGTTCACCTGCTTCAGCGCAATGGTTTTGCTAATAAAACCTAAAGAATGGATAACAGGATTCACTTGAAAATGCTTTCATTTCTAAAACTATTCTAAGGCTTACCCAGTCCATCGTCCAGATCGAGCCATGGGTCCAAGGACTTGAACTCTCCCGAGTCCGAAATACCAAAGAATGTGTAACTGAGGTGTGTGCACAGATGAGGATCTATGTTCGAAGGTTCGAATTTACCATCGCCAGGACGATAGTTGGCCCATGTGCCCCAATAACAATTGACAATACCTGGTAACATAGAGATGATAATTTAAATTATTTCCCCATAACTAATTTCGCTAAACTTTCGTTCGCCAGTAATAATCTTGCCAAGGCTGAGTAATAAGTTAGTTCTTTTGATCTGTTGGCTACAGTACCCTTTTAGACAGTTTTTCCTATCTCTAAGCTGACATACTGCCTCTTAAAGAGTTAAATTACTCGAAAACAATTAGAATTGTGCATTCTTAAGTTAGATTAGTTCATACAAAGTTCTTAGGAACTTAAGTACTACTCATTCAAAAGTAAGACATTAAGAGGAAACACTTGTCCACTCCAATTTAGTGCAATTGTGGCTTTCCAACTATTAAAGTTGATAGGCTCACATAGCAACGAGCTTGTCTTGGGGTATTTTGGTCCATAGTAAACAGCTTCTGACACTGTTTACATTGTACACATTGGTTTCAAGCTGCTTTTAAGCGATCAAAGATAAATTGCATATGAGAAAATTCGAGGATCACAAGCGCAACATTTGAACATCATATATATCATACATAGTATATACAAAAATAGGCCAAAAATTAAAATTTATAATTTTGATTTATTATTACGTTTCCAACCAAGAAAATTCGAACATCGCTTAATAGCATTTCCTCATTGAATGAATAATTGAGGGGTGTCTACAGCTTCAAAGCCTTCAATTTGCATCACAGTGTTAATAAGATGCTAACTTTCTTTCTCGACTCTATACATTTTTTAAATTTAAATTTTTTATGTTCAAGGGTTCTGCCAAATTACCACATTCAAATTTTTCGTTAATATCAATGAAATATCAAATCAAATTTTGTTCTCTGCTCGATCTCTATCTCCAGAGGTACGAACTTCTAAACTATCTAAACAATGGACATTATGAAGTTTATGAAGTTTGCTTACAATAAGTAAATTCTTGATTTAGCGAGGTTTGCGAATTACTTACAATATTACAGTAACATTAGCAAACCTATAAACATTTTTAACTAAACAGATCTCAAGTGAGGAATACAATATTAACAATACCTGCTTTTTTTTCCATGGTTTTTTATAAAACTTGCGCAGATCATAAAAAACAGGTGTTAAAACAGCTGATTTATAACTTTCCAATAGGGCTGCGCTGCATGCTTTAAACACTCCCGATCCAGGGCTGGCGATATCTGAATTATTTATATCACTGCCTTACTCAATTTTCTGAACAAATTTCTTACGACATTAAGTATAAATAAATATAAATGAAGAATTCTACGAAATCGAGTTTGTGATGCGAATTATGGGAAAACCAAATATTGGACTACTATTCAAATTAATTTATCTGTAAACTTTCATCGATATAAAAAAAACAATTAAGAAAGCTACAGTCGAGATTGTTTCATCACAAGATTTATATAAACTTTAAATTATGATAATACACATTTGTATTAAAAATTCTTTATAAAACAGTAAAAGAAAAAAAGTATTATTATTTTGTAATAACACTTATTTCGAAACTGCTCGACTTCGGGTTACTCTTCGAATTCGACTATAATCGAACTATAGAGCAGAGATATTTTTCTTATTTTGAAATTTGTTAATTATACAAGCCGCGGTTAATGGCCCTCAGCAAGGGATAAGATTCGCCGCAAATGCCACGGAAGTCGTCGGTGTCAATGGACCAGGTCATTGCGCCTCCCAGATTACGTGAACTCACCAGCTGCATCTTGAATTCAATGCTCTCGACATTGTCGTAACTAACCCACTGATCATCCTGGAAGGCATATGAGGATTTGGTTCCATCATCGAAGACAGTTTGCCAGTTATTTATGCAGATTTCCATGTATCCCAAGAAACCACTCTGGTGTGTATAAATGCCTTCGGCGCCAGCTCCTTTGCTGGCAGAGCCTATCGAGGTCTGGGAGTTGTCTGCTAACTGATAGGTTTGCCCGTAGAATGCAATGCCAAGAACCAGTTTCTCCGGAGGAGCACCTACATGACGTAAGAATGAAAGTTCTTAAAGTAAGCTTCAAGATTTGAGGATGAATCGGTGACCTTCCTGAATCCAGTAGTCGATGGCCTGTGTTAGCTCATTCAAAGGAGCTTTGCAGCCTAAATTACCGTCGGATGACGCATAGAAATCAAAATTAATGAAGCTCAAGTACTGGGAAATGGCTGGAATATCATATGAAATGGACGCAGACGTTTCAGAGGCGCCCACGGCAATACTCAACTCCAAGTTAAAGGGTGCAAATCTTTACCATACAGAAATACAAGATTAAAGCTGACAGCTACTAATTCTGACTCGTTTAGCAACTCACGCTTCTTTGATCTCCCGCAGCAATGTTACTAAGTTCTGTTTGTCATATGGTCCGCCTCCACGCTGATTGGGATATTCCCAATCCAGGTCAAGTCCATCGAAGCCATTGCGATGAATGAATGCCAAGGTGGAGGAAATGAAAGTAGCGCGTTTGCGTGAATCCGCAGCCATGACTGAGTATATCTCGGATCCCTCTTTCCAGCCCCCAACAACAGCTATAACCTTGAGCTTAGGATTCACCTGCTTCAGCGCAATGGTTTTGCTAATGAAAGCTGGTAAAATGATGAAGAAACCCACTTGAATGCGCTCTCGTTACTATAAATATTCTAATGCTTACCCATCCCATCGCCCAGATCGAGCCAATTGTCCAAGGATATAAACTTTCCCGACTCCGAAATGCCAAAGAAGGCGTAACTGATATGTGTGCACAGATGTGGATCAATGTCCGATGGTTCAAATTGACCATCGCCAAGACGATAGTCGGCCCTTGTGTCCCAATAGCAGTTGACAATGCCTGGCAACATGGTGATGATAATTAAACATTTTTCCCTGAACTTTAATCGTTCGAACACTTACGTTCTGCAGAAATATTTTGGCCAAGACTGAGAATGGCCAAAAGTACTAAGAGCTTGTCCATTTTAATAGGTTAACAATTTCGATCTGTTGCAATAAATAGTGTTTACTGGCCCTTTTATACTGTTTTCCCCAAATAGTAAATTCAACGAAAGCAAGTAGAATTTTTCATTCTTGAGTTAAATTAGTTTACACTAAGTACTTAGGAACTTTAGAACTACTCATTTAAAAGTAAAGGAAATATATGTGCAACCCGATTTGCAATTGGTTTTTGTTTGCACCAAAACTATACAAAACTGGTAATAGCAGTTTTATAACCAATTCACATGTGTACTTATCAACAGAAAACAAGTTAATTTACTCAAATTAACAATATTATTAAATATAATATCTGAAATCGGAAATAGAAAAATTATTACTTAGTAATTTTTCCTAAATATACAAAAATACGTTGTTTTTTTTTTTTTCTGTTTCAAATATTTGTTTGTATGATCATATATAAGTACTATACATGCATATAGCAATCAGAATTTCTATTATAGCACAAGTTCAAGTCAGTTCAAAAATAACAGAATATTTTAAAGAGACATGACAAATATAAATTCGTCATAGAGGCTGTTTTTTGATGGCAATCATTTGGTATTTGACTGTTTGAACCCTTGATAACTAAGAAGGCTACAATCCGGTTTTGACTATAATAAACCCTTCACATTTTATTGATCTTCTTAACTGTGTGGTTTTCTGCTATATAATGTAGTAGTTTTTAGTAAGGGCCGGATATGTCTCCTTCTGTCTGTTACACGCATTTAAATTGTAACGATCTTAAAAAATACTTTTAAAATGTTTTTAAAGGTAAACTGAAAAGCTCTTTCCGAACAGGTGAATGCACGACGAAAAATTCAATCAATGTACATGCGTATAAAAATAAATAATAAATTGATTGGTACTAGGAGCACTTAACAGTATTTCTCTTCTTCAAACTCTTACACCAAAAGAGCAAAAAACAAAATAAGACCTACAAACGTCACGTTTACCTTTCTGGAAATGCTAATATGTTGATTTATGGTAAATGTTTACTGTATCGCAAAAGAGAGAAAATGTTTAATAATTTTTGGCTTAAATTTAAATTTTATTAACAAACACTTTAGTTTTAATTTTGCAAATTACAAAATGTATAAAAAAAAGAGTTAGAGCTGCTATTATCCATTGAGATTCATTGACAATAGAAAGACATTAGTTGCATAAAAAAAACAAAAATAAATACACAATGTATTTGAAATGGAAATAGCGGGTGTTTCATAATTCGAATTCCAGTGCGTGAGTCTCTTGATCATGCATCTAAGATGCAGAGCTTAACTAAGTTAAATACTCGTAGATTTAGGGGCTGCGCCAGTTGGTTAGCGAGATTAGTTCGAGACATAGATCTCGTACTCCTTGAAGGCCAGCTCCTCGCCTCCGTAGGGGATGTAGCAGCATCCGTGCGAAGGCTGCACCTTGCCAACAGTGACGGTGCCGTCGTGGGTGGCACGGCCAATGAAGAGGGGCTCGCCCTCGCTCGTCTCGCCAGCAGGCACGGCTTGAGGTGGAATGTTGGCTCCCTCGACGGGCACCCAGTGACCGCCAGCGGCGCAGAGCACCTCGTACTCATTGTGGCCGTGTTCGCCGCCTCCCCAGGCAACGTAGGTGACGCTATGGGAGGGATGCAGCTTGCCGGGAATCAGATCGCCCTCGTGACGGGCGCGTGCAATGTACAGCTGCTCACTGCTGTCGAAACCAGCCTGCAGGGCATTTGGTGGCACCTCGCCATTGGCGGCGGCCACCCAGCAACCGGGTCCGCTTCCCGAGGGTGGGGCGAAGCCCATGACTGGCGCAGATGGAGCAGCCTCTGAAAGATTATGTGAAATTGTTGAATTACTCGACTCTGGGAAAATGAATGTGAATCGTACCGTCAATGAGCCAGGTGCCGGAGGCACCCCAGCCAGTGCAGATGCCCACAAAGTTCACGGGGAACAATGCACCAGCATCGTAGCTGAGGAAGGCAGCAGCGTCGCCCTCATGTCCAACGGTGATGACGTTGTCGTACCAACGCACCCAGAAGCCACGGAATTCGCCGGCATTCAGAATGCCAGGCGTGGGCACCTCGACAACATCGGGTTGACGGCCATCCCTGCGAATGACAGACTTGCTGTTGTCCCATCCGCCGATGAAGATCTCGTACAGTGGAGCGCCCGCACTGGGCTGGGAGGTGAGTGCCAGATGGGCATCCTTCGGTGCTCGCACCTTGAAGGTGAAGACTCCTCCGCTGGCCGGCTGGAATTGGTATTCCAACTTGTCGGGTGTATTGATTTCTGCAAAAAAACACATGAATTAGAAATGAATTAACAAGGGATCGAAGAATGAGAATAAGAGTACAAAAACCAGAGAATACAGAGGTTTGCCTAAATTAAACGAACTGAACGAATTATATTGGTTTGAAAACTGACTAAACGAATGAGATAATCGGCAAAATCGATGTTAAATCAAACTGAACGAATGCGAAATAAACTCAAGCTATCTTAACGAAGAATATTTGAAATTAAACTAATTTATTATTATCCGTTACATTCGATTATTCATAAACATATCTACTTTGCATATATTCATCGAGAAATACCTCAAGCTGCCGCCCAACTTATATATTTACTTAGAAAATATAGCTGTCTCTGAATTTGTTATTTATTTGTCTGATGAATGGGAGGGAAAACATGGAAAAGCAGATGTTTGATTGAGCGAGCGTATTGTTGTTTTCGTACAATGACGCATTTGATGTCAATTCGCATGATGTCATTTTGGGCTCATTCCGCAGCTCATTCCCATGGCGTTCTCTAACGTTGTGTTCTACGTTAAGTATAGAACTCAGAACCGAGTTCTCAATTAAGCTTAGCTCGAAAATATCACATTGTTGCGCAATGGAGCAGACCTGTTTATGTGCGAGTTTTTGACTTGCAAATAGTTGATAATATTTAGCGAGGTTTCTGTTTGTTTGTTTGTTTGTATGGGACACGAGAATTATATCTGATAGATACTTATAAAATGAAAGCTGTTTATTTATATGTTAGAAGTGGTGATGTGTAGATTTGTATCTGTTTGTGGAATGAAAATCGTTTGCTCAGATTTCACAGCAGCTTTTGTGGCGACGAATGACATCATTCAGTTTTTGATGCACTCCGAGGTCAACCTACAGTCAAGTACAATTGCCTCATATTGATTATTGTCAAAGTTCAAAGGGGAGATAAGAAAGTGCTTGACCATTTCTCATGATGACTCAGCGCATCTCACCTACATACACATCAAAGTGGCTATGTATGAATGTATTTGGCTATAAATAATAACGGTCTTGGCTGACACGATAATCGAATTTGGATGACCAAACGGGGAAAGTGGCAACTGTATTTTATAGCTGGCCTCGATTCTAAAGGCGTTGCCACCGGTGCTAGGCACAGAATTCGGTTTGCGCAAAATGTAATTCTACTCCGTGATCTGTTTACAATACACGTAACCTGACACAACTGTACCAACTCCACCTGACTTCGCAAACACCTAATGAGAAGTATAGAAAATAAAGAGAAATTTGTGCAAAACTGTTTGCAAATGTTGTTGGCCAAACAGTTTTCTTGGCCCAAGGCCAACAAAATATACAGAATGCGGCGAATTGCAGCCGGCGTCGTTGGACACTTAACACAATAACAATAACAAAATCACACCATATGTTTCTTGTACTCCCTATATAAATATATATCTTTCTACATGTGATGGCAAGTCAACCAATATATTATTCTTGCATTTCGCTATCCATTGAAGACACTCGCACACACTCAAAGAATCACACACACTATAACACTTTACAACACACAGACAAGACTCACCAATTGGCATTGTTGCTAAATTTTTTGTTTGGACTCAAACGTTGTTTGCTGACTGAGATTCTGATTCAAACTGAAACAGTGACCGAGTTGAACTGCCGAAGTAAGCACCTGCCTAGCAGCGGAGACGACAACACAGAGAGAGATAGCGAGAGAGAACAAGAAAGAGAGGAAAGCTGTGAAAGCTTTAAGCGACAAGCTCGCAGAGTTTGTTGCTAAAAATACGACTGTGTCTTGGATCGGGCAAGAGGGGGTGGATCGTCGTCTATTGGGAGCGTGTTAGACTGTACCTATCTATGCATACTATAGACGACTATTTAACGGTTAAAGCTGACATTTAGCAGCAAACTAAATATGCATTTTATTACTTTCTTTGCCGTATTTGAATAATAAAAACGAAGTTAATTTAAATTAAACTGCTTAATTAAATAATTAACTTTTGATCAGTGCATTATTATCATAAACTGAACATAGAATACTCGAAGTAACAGTAAAATACAAATAATTTTGACTCCAAAATTTCACGCTAAATTAATTTCATATGCTTAGTAAAAAACAATTTCATAAACAATATAATAAAAATAATATTTCCACTAAACTCTTTCCTTTCAGACGTTGTCATTCATGTCGTGGTCGACTCATTTATAACAAGCTTCCTCAAGCGCCATAAACAAATGCCACCTAAAGCTCTTTTTGCTACGCTTTCTATACCATAATCGCGACTTTACTATTTGTTTCTCGAATCTTATTCCGTCATACGCCGGTTTTATTATAATTAGTCATAAGCTCCTAAAGCATACCCAGTGACACTATAGCGTAACCTTGAATATGTTGATGATAACGTCATCAAATGGGCGCGCAATGTCAGACACCATTTGAATAATAAACAGTTAGTCTGAGGTTAAAATATGCACCTTTTTGGTTCTAATGATGCAGTGACCAAGGCATTAAACCATTTAAGATGAATGACAAATCATGTATGGTAAATATTATTTTAAGAAAAGGGGCAGATTAGTATTCTAACAAACGATATACATTAATTTAAATGACTATATAGTTGGTTCTTCGAAAGATAGAAAGAATTTATTATTATTACTTATTGGAAAAAACCAATTATAGATTTCCAAACTGCTTTACCATTACAGCGCAATAATTTTAAAACATTTTTTTAAATTATTCGTGATTTGTAAAATCAATAAAATGGAATACCATTAATGCCGCAGCATTCTGTTTTTAAGCAAAACTTTTACTGTTTTGTATTTTGAAGCATACTTTTAGGCCTTGCATGTTATGTATACGTACTGTTAACTTGATTGAAACAAAAGACTTCAAATGTGTTGTTATATTTTTTTTTTTTTTTTTTTTTTTTTCGTCGGAATCGTTCAATGCCATTTGAACATAACCGGACGGATGTAGCATATATATACATATATAGTAGATGTTACTATTTAAACTAAATACAATTATTTACAATTATTTACAAAATTTACAAATAGTGGGTTTAGTGGATGATATTTTTTAATTTCGAAACACACATACATATGCTAATAAAAATAACTATTTAAAATTAAGAAAAAAATAATATATTTTTAAATCAAATTGTAAATATAATTACGAAGATTATCATAAAAATTTATTGTTAACCTGTTTGTGTTCAGATAAAGTCTGGCTAGACTTCTGTTTTATCTTCATAGCGCACTACAAATTAAATGGAATCGCGTCACATTTGCAAGTTCATGAATATCTGAGTATTCATGTGACAAGCCCCTTAGCGTCAACTGCATTCACATTTACAATTCATTCTAGAATCAGATCTACATACTAGTACTCTTATGAGCCAATTAAGCGGAGTCCCATCAGTAAACAAGATGATTAATTTTAATTGCACTTTCCATTGTTTTTATTGGAGTGTTTACTGTGGTTAACGGCTGTTGCATCTGCGTGTTAATCAATTTGAATTCACTTCCTAGACCATTGATTTACTATAGTGCTTTTCTACGCACTGCCTTGAACTAGTTTCATGATTTGCCAGTTGAACATAGTTATGTGTTCGTGTACCTAGAATGAACATAAACCGAGGCGGAATGGCTATTGTTCTAACTAAAATATTTAGTTCTAATTTACACGATTCAATTAAGATTTCCGCCACGAATTTGCGCATTCGAGTAAATCTGGATGAGCGCACTCAATTTACGTTAATTCAGTTCTTTGCTTCTGCTCTGACCGAAGGTCAGTAGTCCCATTCGCGGCGTGGATCTGGATCGTCTGGATAGTTGCTGCCATTATGTTTCAACTTGGAGTCAATTGAGTTGAAGAATAACTTGTTATGGGGTTAAATAATATGTACTTTAAGCAGCTTATTGAAGAATGTTTATTGAAAGATAACGATCACCATTACTTTATGCAGACAATTGAAGAGTGTTAAATCGTTTGTCTTTAGCTGGAAGTTTTATTCCGTTTGACGAGCCCCCTCAAAATGCTCGTGACACACCTCTTTATATATTAGCTGTAGAATTGCTGCCAAATCACGATTACAGTCCATAGTCGAGCACTTCGAATTTCACTCAAAGTCATATCTGACGTTATTTTTAGCATTTCGTGCGTCTCAATTGTTGGGTTGGGCAAAACTTGTTGTTAGTATTTCAGAGATATAACAATTCTTTATGAATTAGTTGGTAAACAAAGGTCAAATCCGAAGGTCATTGGCTTTTCACTTTCGTATTTAAGCGGAATGGATTGCAGCGTTTTGTTTTTGTATCGGATAACTACGTGTGGAGTCCGCAATTTTCACTCATTGTTGAGAAGCACGAGTTTCGGAACCGGTTCGCTCTCAACAAGCGTGTTTTTAGACCCACCGCCAGCAGCAACAGTTGGCAAGGGCACCTTGAAATCGAGCCAGCCCAAATGTGTGTACGATACTAACAAACACACACATACATACATACATACATTTTTTAATGTTGGTGTGTGCGTGTGTGTATGCGTAAACAAATTGTCATACGGCTAAACATATTGTTTGGTAAAAAGCATTCGACTCTTTGTCGTCAACATGTCAAATTTCAAGTGATGCCGCAAATTGCATCAGCATCATCACCACCATCCGCCACCGAAGCATCACTAATGGTGGATGCGGGGAGGTGCATGAGAGAGCGCATCAAGATGTCTGCTGACTGCCGGCTACGTGTTAAGTTGGTCGCGTGTGACGCATCAAGTCCCTTTTGCTCTCTGCGCTCTCAGCTTATACGTGCACCTGTTCAGCAAGCAGGTATGTCTGATGGGATGTATTTATTGTGCAGAGCATTAGACCACAACCAAGTAAAATGTCTTCCTTTCAAACAAAATAATTATAACAAAAAGCAGCATTTTATAATAATAATAATTTCAGCTTATACCCACAGAAATTCAAAATAAAATATTTTTTGTCATATTTGGAAAATGGTTTCGAACCTCATCTTGGAATTCTACAGTTTCTTTCATCGGAGGGGTTTGGAGATTTCTCTTGCACCCGTGTATATTTGAATTGGGTAAAATCATGTCAAAAAAGTGGCATACTTCGCGCATTTACCAGAGCAAATGCAACAGTATATTATAGCCGAACCACTTGCAAATTCTTGCGTGCTTTTTACACAACAACAATCGTCAAAAGTCGTTTCTCTTTTCGGCTCTCTCATATAGTACGTTGGTCGCTGCTTGCTCTCGTCGCCTCGATAACAGCTGGCCTTGCGCCAACCCATGCACGCTTAGATATAACACGAGAGTGTGCGCATTTGATATGCACTGGTGTGTGTGTGTGTGTGTGTACAGAAGAGCGGCCAAGACACGAGAGAGCCAAAACTATTTATTTACATGGGGAAACGTTGCGATCGCCGTTACAGTCTGTTTTGCAGTGCTTCGTCCGCAGGTCGCACGCGCTCTACGTTTGCAAAAGGCGACTGAAATTTGCACAGAACGGATTGTGTTTTGGTGATAAAAACAAATAACGCGTGTTGTGTGATAAAAATATCGTTTGTTCGTAACACATCGACGCAGAAAAATAAAGCGGCAACAAAACATCTCGAATAATATTTCAGTTGCCGCCAACAAAGCAAAAAAATCAATACGATTTCAGCTCATTTTCGTCATAAAATAAACAAATAAAGACGCCGCGTGGCGTTCAGTGGAGTTCTACGAAGTGCAGATAAAAAACTTTTGTAAATAACGGACTTTCATCAGGACCCCAATCGATTGCAACACAAAATGAACGGCAACGGGTAAGTCAATTATTTGCTTCAATTTTCATTCAGTTTGCGTACAGTTTGCAAATTGCATAATTTTCAATTCAGAAAAAGCAAAAAAGCAGCCAGACAGTCTGTTAGTCCGTTAGTCTGCTAGGAGGTGCTTTCACTTTTCAACCCCTAAAAGCTTAACATATCTACATTCAGACATTCAGGCAGACGCGTACATACATACATACATACATATGTACTTACATACTCATTGTAAGTCGTCTGCACATACATACATATGTACGTAAATGTGTTTTCGCAGTTGTGTTATAAATACCTTTTGTTGTTTGCTCTTTATTTTAACTTTTTCCACTTTACGTCGTCGTGGTTCATTTATCTCGGTCTTCTCTCACGCATTCGCGTCACAACAGACCATAAAGTGTATACCCTGTATTTTACGGCAATTTAATTTAAAGCTCTCTCCATCGATGCATATCAACAGGTGTCTCGATCGATTGGTTAAAAAAAAGTTTATCGAGAAATGCATCCAACACTGTAAGCAGGCGATACTGGCGCCACCTAGTGTGCGTTGGCACAATATTTTTGCTTGCTTGCGTCTAATTATTTATGTGCGAAACGTGTTTGGGAAATTCGAGTTTTTTATAGGGTATAACGTAGACGAGCTGGAGTTTATTTAATATGGTTTATCACAATTTCTCTTTAAGTCTTCAAATGATAGATCTCACAGAATTTAGTTGCATGTGGATTATCACACTACAAAGAATCGGTTTTATTGCAAAGTTTCAGAGTAATTTGTCACAAATAGAGGAATATATTCCTAGCTGATGTATTTCGCCGGTCGTGCTTTAATACGAAATACTGTCAATTGTTTTATTCGAGCAGCCAGTAAGTTGGCATTGCAAGTGCATCGCTACTCACTACAATAAAGAAATATTAAGCAGTTTAACACGTGTTGCAGTCCCCATACTCATACTTAGTCTCTTAATTGCGACCTTGTACCGACAGTGCTATTCAGTTAATTTCGCTTGTGAATTGCATTGGACAGTCTAACCTTTGGAACATTAATATGCAATTGCGCAAGGTAGCTTCGAAACAACAGGTGATTCCAAAATTATTTGAGCTTAATCTCTACAGAAATAAATATTTATTTCAAATTAAAAATGCATTTTAATGCATCTGTATTTCAACCATTTTTAAAGAGACTTCTATAAAAATAGAATATGTCGATATTTTTAGCATAATAATATTAGGCGTCTGACAAAGTTAAAAGAGGCTGAGCCATATTTTCATCACCACCTCCAATATTTGTATTCGTATTATCGTGGATCAAAGGTGCATTCTATATTGAATGTTAAGTTTTATCTTATCGTCGAAATCAATAGGACAAGCACTTTTTCACCTTGAAAATGAACAGAAGTGTTATAAAAAGAGTGCACTTGTTATCAGAATGGAACGGCTTCCCCCGTTGTGGTAAATGTAATCTTTATTACTGTGCCGATTTAATTAAAATTGTGTGGCCAAATATTCAGTCGCGACGTTCGAGCCAATGAACTTGTTAGCCGTAAGTAATTGCCAACAATCAAGTGAGCCAAAACAAATGCACTTTTTTTAGCGTATCTAAAATCATCGTTAAGTAATGCTGTTTGCCAGATGTGCACTTGCTGTTGGTGTCGCAGACTTGGCCAACAGCTGTGTTGTTGTCGTTTTTGTCTTTATTTAGTTGGTTATTTTGGTCAATGCGAATCGGCATCGTTGAGAATGTGCTGAGCGCACAAGGTGACATTTTCTCAATATTCTTGTGTAAATACGAATGTATCTCATTTGCAAATCTTACAAAACGATGTGTTTAAATAAAGAATTCCCAATTAATTAGCAGACAATCAGCTGATTGCATTAACAATAAACATCGTGAAACCCGCTACCGGTTACTTTCCATTTAACTTAATTGTATTTCAACAATGCCACGTCGTTTACGAGAATCCCATAGTTCGTTCCTTTTTAAAGAGTCAGTAAGAAGGCCCTTAAAATCCGACTCTTAGACGTTTGTATGTATTTTAGAACAATACTTATAATTTTTGTCCTCATAATTTAAGCAAATACTTTAAATACCTAATACTTATTATATGAAGCCCTATATGAAAATTCATCACATTGCGATAAATTTCTGTCCTTTTTGTTTGATCCCACATATAACCTGCTTACACAATAGGTTGTTACCAAAATAAATAAATCAGTCGATGGTGGAGCGTAAATACTAGAAAATTGTACTCCTCTAAATGTTGAATTGGAAAATCATTACTTTTAAAATAATCTGAAATTATTTGCTTTAAAAAAAATAATGAAATTTATTTCCATACTCCTTAATTAATAATATATTTCCGCATTTTCCGACATTTGCAATTTATCACAAAAAAGCTTTCGTGTTTTGTATTGCATATGCTCAGAAGCACAAATATAGTTGCATACTTTTAGATGGCATTTAAAATATATCAGACGCCGCAAGCCAAAAGCTGGTTGCTATGAAATTCGATAGACTATTTTGGATGCAACTATTGAGTTGTGCAAGCTCAAAAGAACATAAACTTGATTTATAGTTTGTTATTGGGTTAGATCATGCAATGGAACTAAACCTTTTTTTTAATGTGACATTAATATATCCATTCAATCATAAATCACACATACAATCATCTTTAAAAGTGCAGCGATATTTGCACTGTCCGGACAGCTATTAGAGTGAAATAGAAATTAATGAATTCGTGAAAACAGATAAATTCCAATCGAATATAGTTGTTGTCGACACTCAGCAGGTGCCATTTGTCATGAGCTGCATTGCTCTGCTCTCCACTTGGAAGCACTTCTGGGAGTCTGTAACGATCTCTACGGTGATTGGCTAACGCTTTGGCGGTGTGTCCGCTACGTATACGTAATGTGAATGCAACAGGTTGTATGCATTTGATTAACTTATCAGTCGATCAAACGATCGGCTGGCTCCAGTTTTATTTGTTGCTAGCTACAGGTTGATTCGATTGTCTCAAACATTTATCGACTTGTTGTGCATTGTCGTTTAGTGCTAATGATAACTTCAGCAATTGGAGTCTCGTTTCGACGGGAAGAAAAATCTATCTCTTGCGATTAAAAGGTCAAACTTTGTATTATATTGTAATCTGCTTTGCATACGATGCCTCGTTATCAGTCAGTCTAGTTCTTATCAAATTCAGCCGGCATGGATCGCATAGTTGGTAGTCAGCTGTCCACTTCCAATCCCATTCCGCAAAATACAGCAACATTGTAAATGCGATTAACAAAAGCTTTGCTCCAGTTGAAGCAATTTCAGTGCGAATTCTGTCCGTTACTACGGCAAAATGTGAAGTGTGCTGTGAAAGTATCCGTCGAACGAAGACTCAAGAGTCATATATCCAGGTTAGTGCCAGATAGGGGTCTATTCGACTATCTAATCGCTGTCAATATAGATAGAGAACTACCACGCTGATTCTGCCTGATTATTCCGGCAATAACATGTCAACTGACCTTGAGCTATAGAAATACTTTGTGACGTCCAATAATTACAAATATGTTCGGCATGCCTTCAGTTATTAAACTATGTCGAATCCGAGACAATATGGAGGCTAATGAAACTTATATAGGGATTGTATATGGCAAATCTTAAGAGTAAAAGTATTTAAAGTATTTCCTGTTTAAGAAAGTTCGACTAAAACATTTCTAAATCCTAAGTAGTATATTGCACCCATTTGAGATTTGTTTTCAAATTATAACCCAATTTATTATCTGCGATAATATTTATGTTCAGTTAACGTCAATGAACAATTCCGTATATATATACTATATGCATATTTATGTATATAAGTACATACAAGTTTATTAGCCCGTAAATATTATGGCTTTACGAGTGGAGCAGTAATTCAATTGTATTCAGCTAAACAAAAGCGTATTTGAAACTCAATTTCATACTCTAACCAGTCAAATTGCTAATCATTCATCTAGCAAAATGAAGGGCAGCTGTATGAGCAGTAATATAACTAAATATCTGGTAACAACATTTCTCCGTTACATCGTCTGTTTGAGTTTGTTTGAATGGGGAGAACAAAGCATCATTATCAGCTCAAGGGTTGGCAGCAGATATTTTGCAAATCTTATTCAAATGGAGCTTCCCGATGCACGAGCCAAGACAGTCTCTCGATTGGTGTCTAACGCGCAACAACTCGGCGCGTCTCTGCAAGATTTAATGAGGAGATAAAGCCAAGGGGCAGGTGGCAGGGTCAAGAGTCAGGCACGCGAGTTCATTCCAACTGAAAGCAAATGTGAATGCGAGTTTGCAAACGAATATAAATACGAATACAACCTAATTTATGTGTAAATTATATGTCAACAATATAACAACAAAAGCTGCACAACCGCAAAAACAGCAAATAAAACAATATTCTATATATAGTATATATACTCTCGGAAAACAAATACAAAAAAAAAAACCAAATTAAAAATAATAATATTTAATAATTGCAATTAGCATAAACCACAGACAAACAAAAGCCATCGCACAATTAAAGTGTAGTGATTTTTTCCTACGAAGCTAACTGTTATTTATACACAACAATTTCAATGTCTTTACAACGACTTAGCGCCCAGCATACAGGGTGCTCGGTTGCATGCCCCTTGCCCCCGTACCACATGCAACAGAGACTGACACATTCAAGATTCGGTTGCAGTTGCGCGAAGTCTCGTGTCGAGAATTGACAAATAAAACCCGACACAAAACAAGTATAATGGCTTTACTCAATAATGCTTGACTAGAAAATACTTTCTATGCACAAAAATTAATACAAAGATAATAAGTTCCTTGGGATATCGAATAGAAATAATAGTTTTTATAAACGCATTTCCTCCTAGTGATGTTTCTGGCATAATAAAGATTGCCAAAGAATTTACAATAATATTTCTTATCTTCATTTCGCAAAGATTTCAGTATTATTATCAGATTTGTGTAGTAGAAAGAGGAGAAGTTAATTCATGCTGAGCTATAGCCTATCAGATTATTATACCCATTTTCAACAGCTGACTGATTACGGAGTATACAAATGCCTCAACATGTGGAAATGTACTTTCGAGCACGTCGCGAACACGTTTTAAACTGATCGCTCTGATTTGGACTCGAGTTTATTGATCTTAACGTTCATAAAATGCATTGGTATAACAATTAATAAGTACGTTCAAGTCAGGGACAGTCAACAAATATCTCAACTCATAAGTGTATTTAATAGTATGAGTTTATACTTACTACCCCCTAAACATTATGATGAAAATCGAGATAAGATGATAATGATTTAACCTTATCAGTTGTTATTTTCCCCTGAACTTGTGAATACATCGTCAAAGGGAGAAATAGTGAATGATATATAATATTTCTGAAGTAGTTTGAAGTTTTTTTTACAAGTTTCTTGGAATTTGATAACATGAAATTTACAAGCTTTGCTGGACAGTGTGAGAGTTGGTCAACACTTAAGTAACGGCTAAGGTCGAAGGATTAAATGAAGTGGCATCAATTTTTTGAGAAATATCGATGCTCTTGATCAAGTGATATTAACGATGTGTAATGTCTGAAAGTATCTTCAATGTCAAGTGCAGGATAAGTTCTTATCTCATATTGTTATCAGCGATTAAAGTATTGACCTTTTGGTTTCAAGAGAGATCAAGTTTGTTAGAGACTTAGTCAAGTTCTTTCGATATTCGAATGTATATTTAAAATAATCTCACATTCCGTCATTTTGGCAAAATTGAAAACCAGTTTGAATAACCTCGTACCAATTTCCTAAATAATATGTAGGTATTTGTTTCCTTCAAGCTTAAAATTTTAATTTTAGGCTTTCCAATATTTTGTTCCAATCTATGCATTTATGAAATAGCTAATTATCAATAAACTACCATTATTTATGCGTTTGTTTATCTTTATGCGAAAAAATAAATTAGAAAACGCTTTTAATTGCAAATGAAATGAGGAAAAGTCATTGAAACTGTTACCCGCATTCATTTTGTACATAATCAGTATGAAAATCGGCATGCAGGTATTGCATTTATTTCTATGCTAATTAAGCCATTCGACCATTAAAATACTATTCGCATTATTATTAATGTCGTCCTTGAATCTTAATCTTGAGCACGACTCGCATTATTTGCATAGGCTAAAATTAATTAAAACACGCTTGTTGGACCATTTTGGAACGGGTTTTCTTGTCGCCTTTCTGTCAGATTTGGACAAACATTTTGAGTTGATTGAGAGTTTGGAATTAAGTGAATACTCTAAAATCGATTAAGCGTATAAAGACGTCTCTTGACCACGTAAATAAGTCAAGCAGTGACGCTAGATGCGCGTAGTAATATTCAATAAATTAATTATAGCCTACATGGCAATTGATCAATCAAATAAGATCGAAAGTTAAACACATGTTGTCTTTAAAGATGAATTTACTTTTACTTAACTGAAACTCAAACCTAACCGAACCTAACTGGATAAAGAGTATTTAGTGGTAGATCAACTATCTGATGACAGCTATTCAGCCATAAATCATTGCAGTCATTAGTCTATGTGTGATTGATTGTACTATTACTTTGCTGATGGTAAATTTTTGTAGTTAAAAAATATTTGCAATCCAAAATATTCTCTTCACGTACCGTTAGCTGGGGGAAGAACGCACTATAACCTAATAATTTCTATCAAATCTGTTATGTATATATAGACGACTTGACATTGTCTCAGTGAAATTAGTCTAATGACTTGACTGCTTTTATTGTGAATTATCCAGAACGTGAACCGGAATTAATTGTTTTCTGTGTGTGTTATTTTTCTTTGCTTTATTTAAGCGGAATCGGAAACACTATTGAAGTACAGTATGTTTCAGAAACCTAAGTATTTGCTCTAACTATTTAAAATTCATATCACGTTCCAGCTGGCATCTATTTGTCATCATATCGCCACATTAATTATTGAAAAGTCCATTACACTCGTTTAAATATTTGTTCAGCAAGTGCTACAGTCATGACAGTCGTATGGCCTTAGTTTTTTGGGTGTTTTATTTACATTCAACAATAAGTCATTCAAATTGTAAGAGTTACGATAGTAGACGAACCCTTCCGTACTGTTTTTCTTTACGTTGAGCCCCGTTTTGGATAAGCATATGAAAAAGTAAATCGTATTATCTTAATCTTGTTGATAGTTACAATAAGATTAACAATAATTATTTGATGTTAATAATAATGGTAATGACACCCAGTAAATGTCACTGACATCCAACTAATTATGTATGCAGCTCAATCACCAGGTACTCTGACTAATACCTATTCGTAGTTCTGTGTAATACTTAGTAGACAATAAGCGATACATATTAAAAGTCAAAGCAGGCGTTAATTCCACATTAAGTATCAGATCATAATGTCGCATTGTAGCGTTTAATGATATCACGATTTTCTACGACAACTTGAGCTGAGATTGTGACGTATTTTCAAATCCGAAATGAATGCTTTAAACTTCAAACAAACATTTGTTGACTCGCAGTATTGTCGTCATAAGCGGAATAGAAAGAGAGACAATGATCCAATCTCTCCCACAGGTGCAATTAAATTGCACAACTGTTCCGTTTTTCTTTGGGGCCAATTTGCTAGTCAACAAAGTAGCTTTTGTTTTGCGAATCTAGATGCCACAATAGAGATAGTAATACTACTAAGTGCTACTAGACGAGACACCGATACTTGTGCTCGGGTCTGTTCGGTTATATCATCGTACTTAAATTTAAACGGGTCTATACTAGGTACCCTCAAGTGAATATTAACTAAACTAAGTGCGATAAATCACTAGAAGTGCCACATGCGACAAGCTACAACCAATTCGTGGCATGCAGCTCGAGACATGCCACGCGCGACTCGCGACTCGCGACATGCGACATGCGACAATTCATTATGAATTTCCCGGTCAATGATCAGGTCCCAGGTTCTCAGATCTACGTACTATACATACATACAATACGTCGCAATTTGGTGCTGTGATCATTTACATACGCCCATCTTCGGTAATACTCCTCAGTCCAATTTCTGCATATATTAATCCCTATTCAGCTCAAATCAGTTCAATTTCGACTTGTTATAGTCGTACCTAGAGAGTATAAACCGACATCAGAAAATACTGCGACGCAATTTCGACTTATTATTCCTGCTATATATATGGGGTATATCTTTGCAAATTGTGCGGAATTTTGCAAGCAATTCTATTAATAAATAAATGCATATGAACATTTATATTGGAGTGCGGTCTTTTCCCATTCTCAGCGGTTGCGTTAAGCGCATTCAAGATGACAACAAATAACCTGATAAAAAGTACAAGTACTATATCTTTAGTTGAACACACAAGTCTTGGCGTTTCATGGAAACTCTTGGCATTGCTAAGGGATTTTCCACAATTACTAAATCAGCCCGATACTAATTGTAAATGGAACAGTTGCTGTTTATGTTCGTAATTTGCATTTAGAGTTGTATGATTAAATCCCCAAATTAACTTAAAATTGTTGTGGTATCAAACCAACATGTTCTAGATACCTCTATACAAATGGAAGTCTTGACTCTGGTTTGAATAATGTTCAGCACTGAAAGCAGAAATGTGCCTCAGTACCCTGATATGGTTCAATTTATTTTCGAAAAGAATATACGGGGTTTATATAGTATAACTTAAATACTTATATTACTTGTTATCAGTTAATAAATGATAACAAGCAACAAATTTATACGTATTTGAATTAAAAATAAAATGTTAAATGTTCAAAGAAGTTGCGAATGGGTTTTAAAACTGCTGGGTTATATGGTTGTTGAGTGATATATATAATTGGGCACAGCGATGGAAAACTTCTCTGCATGCATTTTCGGTATTTACTATATGCAGTTTATCAGTTGAGAAACGCCCATAATATGCACTCGTCTGTTGTATGCAAATGTAATTGCTTGCAATCAATTTGTTCTGTTTACCCTTACCTATTTAAGTATGCAATTGGATTAAGGCGTTTGCACGAAATATCCCAATTAATGCAATCTTAATGCTGAATCTATTTATTTAAGGAGCAATTGTAAAATATTTGTTCTAAAATCCCTGCAATGAAGCCGATAAAAGCTAGAGCAATATCAGCTAACGGGTAAATACAAATACCGTATTTATAATATTATACTTGTCGGCTCAGCCGCAATTGCTGCTCAGTTGATTTATAAATAGAACACACAATCCGCCATCCACGCCCACTTTGCTTATTTTCAAGTTCGTGTTCGTGTTCGTGCTCGTGCTCGGGTTCGTGTTTCGGTGTCGTTGTCGATCGGTTGCTTTTTTGCTCGGCTAAAAAAATACCGACGCTGCCGAAGTCTCAGCTCGCGGTCGTCGTCGCCGTTCGTCGTTCAGTCGTGTTTTGTTAATGTTGTTGCTGTCGGCTCGGCCATTTATTTTATAAAATGAAATCCGCCGAAACAGTTAGAAGTATTCTTGCACTGACAGGGCGCAGGTTGTGTCTGTGTCGTTGGCGCAAGTGCAAAGTGCAGCTGAGAGGGACACACAAACACCGATTATCCTGGTTACACACATTACATTGCACACTGCATTGCACACGGTTAATTCAAAAGGCAGTGCGGTCGCCGTCGCGAAGCCACAATTTCCTATTTCGTGCCGAAAACTAAAAACAAAAATATATTTACAAAATTATAAACACTTTTTTTTAAGGCAGCCCACTCAGTGTGATAATTTCGGTACTTAATTACATACATAAATACACATCTGTGCGTAGATTCTCGCGTACGCGTAAAGTGATCAAGTGAGCGGCAAAAAGAGCGTTTAATTAATTAAGCTACAAATACAGTTCCTTAGTCCCAAGCACAATGAGAATTCCAAATACATTCGCATTAGCGATCCTCTGCTGCTGCCTGGCAGCTCTGCCCCAATTGCGGGCAAGGAGATTGCTCGAGCTCAGCTCGGGAAGCGCGAATGCGATCGACACTGACGTCGAGGCGTACAACTTCACCTCGTGGTAAGTTTTGCATACTCACCACGCTGCAGATCGAGTTGAGCGTGTGTGCGGAACAATGGATGTGCGAGAAATTGTTTTAAGCCGCTAGCACTTAACTAATTAGTTCCATATGGATATAGATAAATATAATAAAAAAATTATATATACTTGTGCATTTATCAACTGGTTTCCTTGGCTCAATCAACCGACAAACCGGTCCTCAATTCGAAATTCGCACAATATTAATTTCTACACTCTAAAATTTTAATATCTGAATTATCAGATTGCAAAATCTTATATATACATAGTATACTTGCAATATAAACGTGATTTGCGAAGTTGTTGTCCCAAACGTGATCCATTGCAAATAAACGTGACGAGTTGGCACCGTTTTTACCTTTAGGGTTCACTTCGTGAGCTGTCTATAATATTTACAGTATTTATTATGGCAGAATCGATCGGACAGGTGTTTTTACTCGCGTTGGACAAAAGCAGCTGAAACTCCGAGTTTCATTTGCACTAATTAATGACGTCAGCTTAAAGTGCTATAAAGATCTCTATACATTTCACAACCTCTCACTCTCTTCCTCTCTAATGCCTGTAATAAATGTTGCTTTAAGCTTTTACTACTAATTATAATTGCAAAGCAATTAGGGTCGAAAACAAGTTTACGTCTTTTACATTGCATTCATAGAAAGTGAAAAATCGTTGCCCAATTAATTAATTTTAAAAAGTATATGGTTGTTTAATGCTATTCCGATATTAGTGAATTATTGCATAATAAAGCATTCAAAATCAAATATCTGACAGAAATCTGGGAAATAAATAATTCTGAAATGTTCTTATTTGGATTAATAAAATATCGCTATGTAGAGCACGCAACAAAAATTAGCTAGAGTACTTCTGACATCAATCATTTTTTTTTTATATTTTAATAAAGATTTTAACATACATGTTGAAATACAATTTGGCTAATTTAGTTTCGTCATGGTGGACTATTTCTGGGAAACTTTACTTTACTTTGCACATCGGATTGGAATTTCGCAATGTTAACAGACCATTCATATTTCAGGATTATTTGTGTTGTAGAAAGTTGACTTCATTGAAAGCAGATTCTATATCTAAAAGTCGGTCATAAACTTGATTTGCACCTGCTTGAAACAAAAAATATACAATGTGAATTCATTAATCTCTGATTATAAATTCAATATACTCGAAAGTGGAAATGATAATATTCAACACATCACTTAAATATAATTTGATCAACACATTTGCACTCAATTCGTAATGCATACCAGCTAAGCTAATAATAGAGATGTTAGCATTAAAAATACTATAATATAAACTAAACTAATACAGCCTCAAGGATCTAAACTCTAAATACATATTTGTTTTTTGGTAGCACAAGTGTTTACAGTTTATTTAAATTTGCAAAAGACACACTTATTATATTTGTATTTGTCAACAAATAATTTACTCAAGGTCAGAAAGAGATAATAATATAGACCTAGCTAATTCTATCTGAAAGATCATGAAGATTAAAATGAAGATGGGCAACGTTTAAACGTTTGCAGAAGATTTCATTCTAATTTTTAAACAATTTAATCCTGTCTTTCCATTTGTAGAATATATTTACTATATATATTTAGTTTCCAACTGAATGGTTATTTCGCATTATTTCTTGCAGTCAAATCTACTGCTATGGACCTCTTTTGGACACCATACAAATGGCGAAACTATTTGCGGATTCAAAGACTTTTGTGGACATGAAGCTAACAGTTTCGCCTCAGAAAACCATGGAGGACTTTGACGCTTTTATGGCAGCGAAGAATAATACCCCCACCAAAGATGAAATTCGCGCGTTTGTCGATGTGAGTGCGAAATGAAATTGCCAGGATTACAAAGTATTATACGGTAATTAAATATTATTTTACAGGCCCATTTTGGAGCGAAGGGCACGGAGCTGGATGTATGGACACCCACAGATTGGGTTGAGCATCCCGGATTCATTGATCTCGTCCACGATCCGGATCTCAAGCAATGGGGTGTCGATCTGAACAATATCTGGAAGGAGCTGGGTCGCAAAATGAAGGAAGACGTGCACAAGAATCCCGATTACTATTCCATCATCCCGGTACCAAATCCTGTTATTGTGCCGGGTGGTCGCTTCATTGAGTTCTATTACTGGGACTCCTACTGGATTATTCGTGGTCTGCTGCACAGTGAGATGGTGGACACCGCTCGTGGCATGATTGAGAACTTCCTGTCCATCGTGCAGCGCATCGGATTCATTCCGAATGGCGGTCGTGTCTACTACTGGGGTCGCTCCCAGCCCCCCCTACTGACGGCAATGGTGAAGAGCTATGTGGACTTCACAAAGGACGATCTGTTCGCCATCAATGCGCTGGAGATTCTGGAGCATGAGTTTGAGTATTTCATCAACAATCACACGGTGCAGGCCAAGGGTCACAATCTGGTCATATACCGTGACACATCAACCGGTCCACGTCCCGAATCCTACAGCGAGGATGTGGAAACCTCGCAAAGCTTTACCACAAAGGAGGCCAAGGAGGATCACTACAGCGAACTCAAATCAGCTGCCGAGTCGGGCATGGACTTTAGTTCGCGCTGGTTCATCAACGACAAGGGCACCAACGAGGGCAATCTGACCGATGCCAAGACACGCTCCATTGTGCCCGTCGAGCTGAATGCGATTCTCTACTGGAATGCCAAGATGATTGCCGAATTCCACTCCAAGGCAGGCAACATCGACAAAATGGTGGAGTACGAGACCAAGGCACAAAAGATTCAAGAGGTAAGTGTACGGGGGAATATTTTCAATTCCAACAGGTTGTCATGTGATTCCCCTTTCTCCATCCACTCGCAGGCTATTCAAGCAGTCTTGTGGAACGAGGAGGCCGGCTGCTGGCTGGACTATGATTTGATTAACGAGAAGCCACGCAACTACTTTGTGCCAACCAACCTGTCACCACTGTGGGTCAAGGCCTACAACATTTCCGACACCGAGAAGATTTCCGCCTCCGTTATGAAGTACATTGAGGACAACAAGCTCGATTCATATCCAGGCGGAGTGCCAAACACACTCTACAATACCGGAGAGCAGTGGGATTTGCCCAATGTGTGGGCGCCCATGCAGTACATTCTGGTCGAGGGACTGGACAATCTGGGTACGCCAGCGGCGAAGGCGATGTCCCAGCGCTGGGGACATCGTTGGGTCAAATCCAACTTTGCGGCCTATCGCGAGACTCTTGCGATGTTTGAGAAGGTAAGATGCGGATCACAAGTTAGTTGGCAGTTAAGCTACAGAGTCAAATCTTTGCAGTATGATGCTGAGACCTTTGGAGGACATGGCGGCGGTGGTGAATACGGTGTGCAGAAGGGCTTTGGCTGGACCAATGGCGTGATTATCGAATGGCTGGCGAAGTACGGTCGCCAGATCTCGCTGAGCAACACGGGCGCTGCAGGTGATGAGGAGAAATAGAATGTGGCCTAACTTTGCCAAGCACCATCGACGCTATCTATCATCATTGAATTAACATCATGAAACCGTGGATCAGCCCAGACTTTTACCTGGCCTGATCCGGGTCCACATACTTAGAATTTAAATCGTTTCTCGCCGAGATGCTCAAATGCCTAGTTGATAAACACAAAAACAACGTATTACATATATAAGACCTATTAGCTGAACCATCGAAAGCGCGTCTTCACATTGTCCATCACATAGTCTAAGCACAACCGCTGTCACTTACTGTCCCACTATCGCGCTCTTGCTCTCTATATATCTCTCTTACTGTCTGTAACCTATGTCTCTGTCTCTCGCTGCAACGATGTCTTCGACAAAGAGTAAGAACTAAGAGCTAAAACTGTCAACTACTTAAGTTCAACATCCAGCATTCACACTCAGCAAGCACCAAGGATTCACATAACCACTATTGGAGCTCAGGATAATGTGATCTAATCCCTGCCACGATCGTCCACACACTCACACACACGCATATATCTCTCTTAATTACAATTTCGTTTTCATTTGTCTTCGACTTTGACTCTGACTTTGCCTTTGCCTTCGTCTCGCCAAGTCTCCTCGCCTCGCATCTGTGTCTGTTCTATCAAGTTTCAAAGAGTGTCGCCAAATTGTTAACGTAAGTGTCTCAATCAGATCATCTTATCTTTCAACAATATTTACATTTCTATTTATTTTTACATCATTTTATTTTCGTTTTAATGTTGTTTCACTTGAATATTTGTTTTAATTTTGGGATTAACACCTCTCTCATTGCACCCCCTTAAATAAGCCTTCTTCAATTCGCTGATTTTAATACCAACGACGGTTCTCATTTCTACAGCTCGGAGCAGTCGACTCATCACCGTGCTGGGAGTGACAGCTGTGGCGATAGTTGGCGCATTCGCCGGACGCTTCATATGGTGAGGTGAGCTGCGACAATTGATTGTAAATTTGCGATAAATTACGTGCGCCAAACACAGCAATGAATTCTAACGATCGTTTCTCTCTCACTTTGCTCATTTCGTTTCAGAAAATAATTGCGTGTCAACTGTTATTGAAAATGTGATTCCCCCACTGTATGTGTGTGTGTGTATGTGTTTACTAGTTTCAATTACACAAAAAACCTTTTACGTTTTTTTTGCTCTGTTGAATGCGCGGAGATTGCAGTATTAGTTATTAATTTACAGTTGACTTATTGTTAGTTGAAGTGAACAGAATTTAAATTGTTATTGTATTTAATAATTAAACAAATATTTAGTTACAATGTGTGCATGCATACAAAACTAATGATAATGATAGTAATATCCTCGCAACCCCATGAAGACAGACACAACACAATAAGTATAACAACAATTTGATGTATTTTTGATGTTGTTAATTGTTAACAAAAATTTGCCAAATTGTTTGCTCTGATTTTGAAATAAAAACTACAAAATATTTTTGCATGAACAAATGTTTGTTTCTCGTTTCGTTTGTCAAGTATATTTACAATTTATTTCTCCAACTTGCAGGCGAAACTGGTTCAAGTAAAGAACCCCACACGGATGCATAGAGTGTACATAACGTTTTTATTCGTTGTTTTTTTCTTCATATAAGTATTTTTGCTTTGCTTGCGCTAAATTCAATAATGGAAACTTACCTACAAAAAAAGAGCTAACACGACACATACAAAAAAGGTATAGTTAAACTAGAGGACTGAGTTACATCGTTACATCTTTAGAATGATTGCAATATTGACGCTTATTTGCGACTCTGTCGGGATATGACTCGGTTGAGTGTGACAAGGGGAACAAATAAATGATCAAATTAAACGATTAATTATAGTACACAGTACACAGTACATATACGAAAGAACAACATAAATAGTGACGCGCCGCACTGCAACCAACTTGCTGAGCTGGGAGCCGACTAGTTTGACTGCTGCGGCTCGTGACTAAAGTAGGGAGCAGTGTTTGGCGTGAGCAACGTGTGACAGATATCACAAACACGAGCGACACGTTTCCGTGGTCCCGATGGCACCGTTTTCGTTAGACATTTATCGCAGTAGATGTGTCCGCAATGCCGACAATGGATCTTCCGCACCATCACCGTAAAATATGCATTACATGTGGGACAATTGTTCACATCATCGTCGTCCTGCCAGCGCACTTCAGTATCCGCGTGGCGCAACTCCTCCAGGGACATCTATACAAAACGAAATGATTATGTACATAGTTTGATAAGATAATTATTTTGCAACTGTGCAATCGCACCATAAGAAAAGAATAAAGCTTTAACTTATACTTTTTGTAATCAACTTGTCTTATTTACCTGTAGCGTTTGGGACAATTTAACGAAATCCTTTTGCACCGTTTCCATTGTGGACAACTCCTCTTGCAGAGTCTTAATCTTAGACTTATAGTCTGAATTGGTTTTTAATAGTTTTTCCTAAAAAAGTAAATAGCTTGTGAATTAATTATCAATGCAGTTTGCGTTCGTTGACTTACGTTGGCATCCTGTAGTTCTATAATCTCAACTCGGCACTCCGATAACTGCTTGTTTAGTTCAGCCTCTTTGCGCTCCAGTTGACTTTTTGATGATTCATGCGATTGCACGGCTACCAAATGTTCCGTAACACGATCTCTGCAAGGAATAGAAACGGATTTAGAAAAGTTTGGATTGCAAATGGAGCAAAGACTTACTGCAGCGACTTAATATCTAATTGCACTTTGCGCTTATATGTACGCCTCTCATTGTTGGCCTCGTCGAGTTGGACGCGCAGTATTTGGATTTCATCCAGCGAGGTTACGCACTTCTGTTTCTCGTATTCGCTGCTTACGCGTGCCTGAATCAACTCGCTCTGCTGGCGCAGCATTAACTCCTGAAGCTCGACAACAGTATTTGGGAGATTTATGTATTGATTCTCAATTTCTTCCGATGTCGCCAGGTAGCGGCCGGATAGGAAATCATTGTCAGCCTGTAATGTTTCCAGCTGCTGATTAACCCTCTCTCGCTCGTCGGTGACTCTCTGCAGTTGCCGCATCACCTCCTCCTTCGTCTCCAGGAACTTTTGTTGCATGTTCAAAAGTTGTTGCTCATTATTTTTGGATTGCTCCCGCAGGTTTTGTACTTCGCTCTTGTGAGCCTCTCGCTTCGTTTGCCACTGATTCTCCAGATCATTGCGCAGTGCTGCCTCCTTGCTCAGCTGTTCACGTGATTCAACAAGTTGTTTCTGTATGGCCTCCAGCTGTTTTTGCTGCTGTTTCACTTGTGCACTCAACTCATCCGAACGCTGTTCCATTGCGCTGCAGGAATTGCAATTGGACGCCAGCAAGTCGGTTGATGTGGACTTGTGTATGGCATCTACTGCAGCAGCATCATCATCAACTATTCTTGGAAGGGCTTCCTCCTTGTCCTCTGCGGGCAAGGATTTGGCCTGTAACTGTTCGTCCGTTTCGCGTAACTTTTCCTTAAGTGCCTTCATTTCTTCCTGAAGTTGTTCCACTATGGAGTGCATCATTTCTGCATCCTCCGACGCCTGTTGATCACAAAAAGACATTTCAATTTACCAATATACCGACATAATGTCTAATGTACTCACATATTGTTTGACGTTATTTTTGGGTACGCTCCGCGCACTTCCTTCGCCCGGCTCCTGCTGTTGAAAGCTGTTGTTCAACGAATCGCTGCCCAATTTTCGCACTGATCCCAACGTTTTCTTCACCTGATTCAGGACATGCGGCGCTAGGCCACCAGAGGCCTCTACTGGCTGCTGTATTTGCTGCAGGTGCAGCTGTTGTTGTCGCAACTGCTCCAGTTTAACACGCTCCAACTCAGCTTTGTACGTTGCCGATTCCTCGATTGTATCCTGAACCAGCTGCTGGAGTGATGAGATCTCTTCCTGTGCCCTTATATCCTTCAACTGCATTTCGTTCTCGGATTTAAGGTCGGCCACCATAACGTGCGTTTTGAGCTCATCCAATTCGTCCTGTAATTGCTTCCGTTCCGCCTCTTTCTGCATGTAGAGCTCCTTCATTTTTGCTCGCTGCGTATTAAACTCGTTCTGCATTTTGCGCATATCGTTCTGAAGCAGGTCAAATTTATGCTGGTATGTGGCGTCATCGTCACCTGCAAAGTGAAATATAATGGTTTATCTTCTTCTGAATAGCTTAAATATCGTTGATCTTATACTCACCATTCGCGACGTCATTCTTTGCATCCGACGTGGTCTCATTTTCTTCCATTTTACAATAATTTGGGCAAGGCAAACAATTATTATGTTTAGTTTACTAGAGGTGGTGGCACTATCGATGCATCGATGTTTTTGGAATTTTCTTAAACATCGATAGTGGTATTTTCCGTATTTTTATACCAAAAATCAATTACTACGCCGATAGCGGTCTCCCCGGGCTGAGCTAAAAATTTAAATTAATTACAGAACCCATCGGAGTAGCAGAGATGTTTGCTGTAAATAAAGCATTTAAAACATACCAACATGTATACCACAAAACGGAAAAATTGTCAGAGTACTAAGTTTATCCAATTGGAGATGCAAATTTAATCGAACACCATGCGATAGTTGCTATTGGAATTGAATTGCCAATTTTCATGGAAAATAGGGAAATTTGTTCTTAAGGCTGCTTATTAAGTAGTAATCTATTGCTAGCAGACGAGAAATTTAATAACATAATTTAAATATATCGATAACAACTACTCAATTCAATAATCGATTTATATAGGTATATCGAGGGATTTTAGCTTTATTGCACACCACTAATGCACATGTGTTTTGGTAGACAATAATTGGACAACTCCGCGAAACAACTTTTAAATAACAAAAACTAGCAGCAGCATTACAACAATGGTAATATTGATATTCTCTAAAAATACTTATGTCACTATTATATGTATTCAAATTGTAGGTGAAAGGAAAAAAGCCATATATTGACCGCAAGAAAGCCGTCACGTTTCACTTGGTGCATCGCAGTCAGCACGATCCGCTTGTTACCGATGAAACTGCGCCGCAGCGTGTGCTCTTGGAGGCAGGTCCTCGACAGTCTAAGCCGGAGAAGGAGACACCCACTGATCCGGCGAAACGTCAAGAGGAACTAAAGAAGTTTGGCATTCACTTTGACGATGACTACGACTACATGCAGCATCTCAAGAAACGAGAGAATGATGTGGTATGGGAATATATGGAGAATCCGAATCAAGCCAAGAAACCAAACGATGAAGAAGCCAAGAATCGCAACCTGCTGTCGCTGCCTAGTTCTGTGTTCGCCAGTGAATTCGAAGAGAAGGAAGGCATGTTAAATAAAGCAGCTCCCCAGCCTGGTCCACGTCCAGATTGGGATCCTGATGTGGTGGCGGCTCTTGATAGTGACTTTGAGGACAACGAAGATTTGGAAGATGATTTTGTCATGCAGGCCATGGGCGGTGAAGATGATGATGAAGAGGGCGACGAGGATTGGGAAGACGATGACGAAGATAATGATATGGATTTCGATTCGGATAACTTGAATGATGATGATGAAGAAAACCCTGATGAACTTATGGATCGTCTTGCACCTCTATTGCGGAACCGCCGTTTCGATGATGAAGAAACCAAATCCCGATTTACAGAATATTCAATGTCATCAAGTGTTATCCGTCGCAATGAACAGCTAACCTTGTTAGATGATCGCTTTGAACGTTTCTATGCCAGCTATGATGACCCTGAGTTGGGTGATTTGGCCTTGGAAGAGATTGAAGGCAACTGGCATCAAAAGCATCCCGTTGTCATGCAATGTTTTAAAGAATTCAAGAAGAAAACTGATGATTTGGAATACAAGAAAGAATGGGATCGAGAGCGCGTTAAGAAGTACGAAAATGTTGTCGATGGTGAACATGACCCAACAGACGATCTGGTTGACTACGAAGTGGAAGATGCCAAGGAAAAGAAATGGGATTGCGAATCGATATTGTCCACATACTCAAATATATACAATCATCCCAAGTTGATCGACGAACCTCGCGCCAATCGACGTGCAGCGCCAATTAAAATTGATCCAAAAACAGGTCTTCCTACAAATGTTCTACGCGGTGGCGCTGATGGCCAGCTGACAGCAAAGGCATTGGCCAACCTGGCTGACGATTCACCTAGTGCAACAGGTCCTAAATCATTGTGTGCTAAATCTGTCCTGTCCACGCTCAGCGTTCTCTCCATACGGCCTAAAGAAGAAACTCCCGAGGAGAAACGGGAGCGAAAACGTTTGCTCAAGGATTACCGCAGTGAACGTCGCATCGAAAAGAAGGCCAACACAGAGGCCTTCAAGGAGGAGAAGAAACGTCAGACACATGTGAAGATTAACCAACGTACCAACCAACAAGGATCCACAATTGTTTAAGCGCTTTAACGTTAGTGTCAAGATGTATTTATTCTTGAGAATATTAGTTTTAATTAATTTGTTGTACTAAAATGTGCACGCAATTGTTAACATAAATATGTATGTTTAACTCAAATGCAAAATTATTTCTTATGAAGTTTCTGATATTTTGAAGAGACAACTCATTGCGGATGCATGCTATAATAGAGCCATACGTAGGAATAACATTGGAACTATAACCAGTTGGAAATGTGTCTGGCTCCAAGCAGGACTTGCGTGTCTATAGTGTGTAAATTCGGGGATATACCGAAATCCACACAAATACTTTTTGCAAGTTCTATATATTTAGCCATTACTATATTTATGATACTTTCAGCAGAGTTTCCCAATTACTATTTTTGTAAATAATGAAACTGAATTGAATCAAATAAAAGCAACAAAATGTGTAAATAATGAAAAATGAACAATGAAACAACAAGTAGACCATTTCAGACCGGTTGCTTTTCTTTATTTGCCCTTCTCCCTCAGAGAAGTAGTTATATATCTCTATATATATACTAGCAATAAATAGACAACAACGAGCCACGCGACAATTAACCACAACTCGACAACATTGCCTCGGACTCTGGTTTGGGTCTGTTGGGGAAGTAAATGACGTTGTCAGCCGATTTACTGAAAAAGCAAACATTCTACATACATTCATACATTTGTTGTCTACGTAGTTGGGATTAACTTTGTTGATAAAGCCATGAAAAAATACCCTGTACGATAACCCACATAGCAAAGAACAAATTTTAAAGTTAATATACTTATTAAACTTTTAAATACGAGTAAAAATGTACAATTTATTCAAATAAAAAACACAGCTCTATTAGAAAACGCGCACGATATACTATCGTTCGCGCCATCTAGCGGGCGATAGAATTTCCAACGGGTATCTAATGGCCGAACACACGCGCTCTAATTTGCATTGTTGTGACTAACAGCAACAAATTGTCATAACAAATGCCTTTCACCTCCCGTGACAGATGCGACTTTAAATTTCACTTATATAATAATATACCCCGTTATATGCATATGTATGAGTTGGAGCGTGTGTGTGTGCATGTGTATTATACTAAGTAAATTTGAGTCCTAAAAACACCATATAGGCCTTCCCATGAGACATGAGAAAAGGCAGGCGCGATTTCCAGCTAGATAACTTAGTATGGCGGAGTACTTAAATATGCACGGTGGGTGTTACAACTGGAAAGTTCCCCCACATCACATTTGCATCTACAGTGGGGAGCAAAAGTGAGTACATGTTTGCATATTTCACATTTCGGAGAGAATGATGAAGAAAACAGTAAGGTAAATGGAAAAAATGTTTATTATCTTTATTCAATATATAATTAACTATACATTTACAAGAAAATATCAACGAAGAGGTGCACAAAGAAGAAAAGAAAACTTGAAAACAAAAACAACTCGTATGTACTCATTTATGCACCTTTGACATTTTTAACTTCTTATCTGCAAAAGAATCTGTAATTTACCGTTAATTGTCATCTTATTGCTTTTGATTTGTTTCTTACACTTATTGTAATGTGCTTATTATGATTTAAAGTGTCGACGGGATTACATTGAAAGTTAAGATCGATTTTAATTATAATTTCAAAATTATGCGTAAATTGAGTCAGGACGTTGAGAATTCTATAATAACTCTTACCGAGAAAGGCTGTTCGTCGCGGTTAATATCTGGTAAACTTGGAATAAGTCAGTCGGTGGTCATACGCGTCCTAAAAAGACGCAATGTTTCGGTTGAATCCCCTCTTAGGGGCCGTCCTCGACTTTTAACAGATGCGGATGCTCGTCATATTATGTCTAATATGAGAAAAGACAAGTTCTTAACGCCTAAGGTGGCTTCTTTAGACATTAATAAAGATGTAAGTCGATGGACAGCCCGTAGGGCACTTCAAAAAATTGGATTTGTTGCAACAGTAAAAAAAAATAAACCTGCATTGTCAGATAAAAATGTCAAGGCACGTTTAAGTTTTGCCAGACAGCACCGAAATTGGTCCATAGATGACTGGAAGCGGGTAATTTGGTCTGACGAAACCAAATTTAATAGATTTCAGTCAGACGGTAAGCAATATTGCTGGCGCCGACCCGGAGAATCTCTACAGCGATACCACGTTAAGCAAACGGTGAAGCATGGTGGCGGTAATATAATGGTTTGGAGCTGTTTCACCTGGTGGAACATTGGACCTATGCAAAAAATAGAAGGGATTATGAACAAAGAGCAATATCTAAATATATTGAAGAATAATCTTCCCGAGTTTATTGATCGCTGTGCTTACAACGAAGCTGAAATCGTGTTTCAGCAGGATGGAGACCCGAAGCACACTGCAAAAGTAGTTCAGAAATGGCTAGCGGACCAAAATTTTCAGTTGATGCAGTGGCCGGCTCAAAGCCCTGACCTTAACCCAATCGAAAATTTGTGGTCAATAGTCAAAAGACGATTGGCACAATATCAATCAGCTCCATCAAGCCTCGCAAATTTATGGGAAAGAGTGTTCGAGGAGTGGCGCCGAATACCCAAAGAAATCTTGGAAAACCTTGTGGAAAGTATGCCAAACCGTATGGAAAGCGTTATTAAAAATAAGGGCTTATGGACCAAATATTAATATTATAATAAAAATTCAATTTAACAATCTTATTTGCAGATAAGAAGTTAAAAATGTCAAAGGTGCATAAATGAGTACATACGAGTTGTTTTTGTTTTCAAGTTTTCTTTTCTTCTTTGTGCACCTCTTCGTTGATATTTTCTTGTAAATGTATAGTTAATTATATATTGAATAAAGATAATAAACATTTTTTCCATTTACCTTACTGGTTTCTTCATCATTCTCTCCGAAATGTGAAATATACAAACATGTACTCACTTTTGCTCCCCACTGTATATAACTGTACATTTGTAGAGCCAAATACACAGCTAATATGAATACTATATACAAATACCACAATTATGAAGGATTAGCTTAGCATTCTGCTGTTGGGGAAATTTCAATTTGGAAATTCCCAGTCAACAAACTTGACTTGGGATTAGGATATAATCATAATAACAATTGTGTGTTTGCAGAAATCATCATCATAATAATCATTGAAATGATTCAGATAATTTAACCTAATTAATGGCTTTGATTTGTGCTAGCATTGTGAATGATTAAAAATCCACAATCCACATGGCCACATTTCCATGGCGCCTAACGGAACCTAACACCAATTTGGAACCAAGCTCGAGCTCGCACGCTTTCCCAGCACGATACCCAACAACTCCTTGTAAATGGAAACCGTCACAGTTGTCGTGCCCATGCCGCTACTTCCTCCTGCTCCTGCTCCTTCGCCACCTCTTCATCCTCCATCACCATCTGCAGCGAACGCGGCGGCGTCGCCGTTGGCTGTTGACTGTTGGCATCGCGTTCTGTTAAAGTGGCAAGAAAGCAGCAAAGAAATTCGCGCATTTTCAGTTGTGTTCAGTTCCTGAGCGAAGCCGAAAGGATTCAAACGCGTGTCGGCCAACAAAACGTGGTAATTTCCACTTGCTTCCACTATTGTTATTATCGTTGTCGCTGTTGTTCTGCAGTTAATTGTTGGTTAATAGTGTCAGTGCCAAACAGTTGAAAGGTCAAATACGTGTGTCGCCTGCATTTCCATATCCAATATTTAATAATCAAATGTGCAAAGTAAACAAATTAATATTGTCACTCTGTGTCTTTTTCGGCCAAAAGCCTAAAACAGTTACTCATCGAATCCCCATTCCCCCAAACGAATGTCAAGCCCATGGCAAGCGCAGTGAAGAAAACTCGTGAAAAGCCGTGAAAGCTCGTGAGCAGCCGTTACAAAAGAGCGTTGACTTTTGACGGCAAATAAATAACAATAGAAGTAACATTAATTACAACGAATAAAAGTGTTTTTAATCGTAGTTTAAAATAAATTTATAATAATTAAACGCAATAGATTCGGTTAAGTGCGAATACATTTTAAGTTTACCGCGAGAAACATAATTAATATAAATGGATTTCCAGATTCAATTTGTGACAAACAAATACGTTGTAGGCATTCAAGCAGACGACTATAAAATTTAATTGTCTTCCATCATGTGTACTTTCTGCAGATTGTTCATAAATATTTAAACAATTAAAAACTGTAATCAAAATTGCAATAAAAACACTGAACTTGATTCAAATGTGCATGATCATACATGTATGCATGTTTATAGAAGTGGTATATGTATAGCTGTTGTTTTTGTTTGACATCAACAGATCTAAAGATCCACAGATCTACATACTAAAGTGTGTGCCTCCTCCTCGACTGGGGCTTAGCCGGATATGCTTCATCTTGCGGTCCACTCATTGAAGTGGAATTTTTAATTTGAATGGCGAGAACCGTCATTCCCATTTCCATTTCCATTCCCATTCCCATTCCTATTCGCATCCATTGCCAGTGCCAGTGCCAATGTCAATGTCGGTGTCGCTGGCTGCCAGTGTCGGTTGTCAGTTGCCAGTTCCTATAGACGATATATGTGCATGCTATACAAATTATAACTACTTATAACCGATATTTTTAGGCGACTTTCGACTTTTTCCAACCTAATTGATGGCAATTGGTTTTTGCAAGCAAACGCAATTCTTCTTATATGACAGTAGATGAGACAATGTGGATGTGAAGCTAATGCCGCAGCCTAATACATCAGGATTAGTTTGTCAGCTCACAATGGACTTGTCCATTATATAAGCTCATAAATGATTCGCTTTGTGTAGTGCCCAAAATTGTGGCGATAACGATAACGATTGTATTTAAAGCGCGCGCGCGCTTAAGTGAAATCGGCACGCGATTCAATTGTCTTGCTCGTCCATTGACTGTTGACGCGAAGTCTGCCACAATTACAGTGACAGGCTACGGTTACACTTACATATGCGTACTCAGCTGCCTGACTGCCTGACTGCCTGGCTAGCGAGCTTCAAACATCTTTGCGTCCGTCCCTGCCCCCGTCTCAGTGGCAGCTATATCATTTTACGAGCTTGCCTCCCACACAGATGGACCGATAATCGCACAATCTATGAACATATGTGCATATCCGACAGCAAAAATCATGAGATAAATGTTCAACCACAACGTACATTTATGTACATATGTACATACATACATATGTATTCTTGATGCCTGTGTTTATCTAGCGAGCACACAAGTCCGATTTGCGGTAGTAGTTGACGTGTGGACAACGGATTCTTTATTCGATATTAGAACGCGAGCTGAGCTGGTATCAAGTCGAGCTGTTTTCAACACCCGAATATCCGAACAACCAAAAAACCCAACAACCTGTTCAAACATAATTAAAAATCAACTTGATACATATCGGGAAATACCTATACATATGCTATGTCCTAATTTACATACTTTGTGCAGTGCTTGAAAAATTGAAATCAAATTAATCTTAAATATAAAACACAAATAAAACAAAGATAAATTATACGATTCAATATCGCTATCACTGTCGCTATATCGTGTTGCAGATTTTCTAAAGCGAATTATGAAATTCCCACGTCGATGTAAAGTGAGATGATTTGAGGTTTGGTTTCATTTTCTGTTCCGTCGTCAACATCATGCTGGGCAAATACAACACAAAAGCATTCATATCGCTTGGATTGACATTCATATTGATGTGGTAAGTTCAAATGACACTTGACCCTTTAAAATTCAAAACACAGTTTTAAGGAATGTATCTACTGACTGTAAATGTTTGATAATCCTGCTTTCATAAATTATATCGCAACATCAACCTCGAGTATCTACATTTTTAGTTGTGTTTTTTTTTAATTGTTTGTTTTAAAGTTAATTAGTTAATGACTAAATTTATTTTTCAATTGGCAAAAAAAATTAAAAATTATTAAATTTAAATTCAAAATTTTACATACTTTTTATTTTAATTAAAGACCCGGCCAGAATTAAATTTGGTATTCGATTTTTATGTGGTTATCAAACCATAGAAACTTTGTGGTAATCACAAAGTTTGAGCTATCATTGTAAATATATTTCAAAGTTTAAACAACTTTAGATTTTTTATAAATACAATTGAAAATGATATTAAATTTGTAGGTTACAATTAAAATTTGCCGGGGTCTAATTTTAGAACACTGAACACTATAGGACTCAATTGTTAAAAAAAAAAATATAATAATAACTTCGGATCCCATATTAACATTTATAACAGTGTAACTTAAATGTAAGTCTTTAGAACTCGATACTCATGAAAAGCTTTCTTTAGGATAGCTCTCCAGAAAACAACAAAGCTAATCTTTCTACAATATCTATATGATATAGTTGCATGATACGATCAGCAGAAAGGCGAAATTCGATTGGATTTTATCATGAATATTCTACAACTGACAGACATATTATTATTCAAACAAGCGGACAAACAGACATGGCTACTACCAGGGTCTACCACGCCTCCTTCAATAATTATAATGAGTTGCCCATCCGACAGACTGAAGAGAAATTCGCAAAGCAAGCATACATATTATATTGGTTTTTGGGGGCTCTGACGTATTTCGAATTCCGATTTTGTTTGAAATTTAACGGAAACGGAAATCCGCTTTAGCAAATAACAACTGGCTTGATTGATTTTATAGCCAGGCACACTAACTAGATGGGCAGGTGTATTCGAATCAGTTGTAGTTGTAGCTGGCTGGGTTGTTGTGTCATACCATGTTTGTTGGTAGCATTCTCTCCCTCTCCTTTTCTATTAGGACTCATTAAACGTCAGTGTTTCGAAATTGCATATGCGCCATTTTGTTTGGAATTTGTGGAATACTCGAATAACCTTTACATGAGACAAATATTAGCGTATAGTATTCGTATTGGCAAGCCATTTGACAAAAGCCCGACAAGGTCGAATCGAATCACAGTAAAATGGGGCTCCAGCACGAATACTCTGTAAACGTATTGGCCAACTTTAAGGCTGCCCCCCCGGGGGACTGTCAGAATACTGAATTTTGCATGTATAAATATTGTACTTATAGCCAGCCAGACAGACCCAGACACGAAGTGAGTTAATTTGCAGTTGAGACTTAAATTGACAAAGTTTCACAACAAACAATAGTTGCATGTGCCCCTGATGGCTAAACTGGGCCTCAACCAGCGACCATCAACCATCAACCAACTACCAACTACCAACTATTGCTTTCTATATAGTATCATATCCGATTGTGTTTTCTCTATTTTTTTGGCCATTTTCAGGATTAGTGAGGCCACGGACGCCCACATGAACTACAACTACACAACGAAGCCCCGAGTGGTTCTTCCGCCTAATTATGTCAAGGGTAAGTGTGCAATATTTGTGTACTTGGCCGAGTCTCTAGAACTGCATTTCGACTGCGTTCTTTCTATTTAATATTCGCTTTGTTTTTTCTTGACTTTTCGCTTACCTTTTTTTTTATTTTTCTTTGGTATCTCAATCAGGTTTCATTACGTTTTTTCCCTTCGGTTTCTTTTTGTCCACGGTTGTGAGTTAATTGCATGGACTTTTTAGGATTTGGTTTATTGCCATTGTTGGCGTCGGAATGAATGTTGCGTGTGGCGTTTATCGTGACGCAGCCAATTTCAGGGTCTTTCACCATGAAGGTCCGTTTTGGATTTAGCTGGAATATATTCGCTTAATTTCTGTAATTACTACTTATGTACATATGTGTCCCCTCACATATAGTATTCATGCCTACAGACATACAAATGTATACACAAAATGTCCTCGACAACGTCAGAAGTGAGAACTACTGCAATCGATTAAACGTAGCAATGAGATGAGAATTCACTTACACATTGCTCCCAATTCTTCTTCCCTCTATTTTCATTACTATTATTCATTGTTATTTCAGATTTTAAATAGTATATCTTTGGAGCGAGAGTTCTTATGTATGTACTATAATTGTTGGGGTTTCCCCAAAAGGCATGGAGTAATTATTCAAACTTAATTTATTATTCAAAACCATTTTTAATTGTGAGTCCAAATCATTTTTTTTATCGCTCACCTATCGCTTTCGCATTATTAATTTATGAATTACTTTAGAAGAAGTGTGTAGAAAATTTAATCATCCCCTTAAAATTGTAGTATTACTCTTTCTAAACTAATTTAATTTTGTGAATATTTTGTAATTTAATAAATTTAAAAATTTTGTTACTAAGACTGTCTTCATAATTTTAGAATATAAACTATCCCAAACATATATCTTTCTTTCGTAATTGAGTCTGAATGCAATTTTATTTATTGGTACTGTCCTGCAACCTGTACGAATATTAAATGGGTTGCCATCGCCTCGAGGTGTGTGACAATACTTCTTATATGTTCGAGTATGCTATTAGCCAATAATAACAAATAATTTCTCAAGGTACTGCAATGCATAGTATAGCCGCAGACTTATTGCAGAATAGTACTACAATGTCAGCGGTTAACCACATTAAGTTATAGTATATCATCGGTGTTATTCCAGATAATTAGGGAAAAGCAACGCCTCTGGTTTCATCGATTTTCACAGTTGTGTATACACCTTAAGCCTACAGGCATCATTCCACAATCAGTCCATGAACTTGAAAAATGACTGATGCCCCAAGCTTTTCAACCATCCATATCCCACCTACTCAATTCCTTCCAAACCATGTGGAGTCGTAGGGGTTTCAGGTGGTGGGAGGGTAACAAAAATGTACAAATGAATCGGCGCACGAATATTATTCAAATTTACTTAAATAAACTTGGAATAGCCTGTCGACGCCTGTTTTGATACGATACGCGGATTTTAATGTCTAAATAATGGTAGAATAATATTTTATTTATCATCTTCTTATTTACAGAAATGCGACCGCCCTCAAAGAAGGGCTCACCAGTGATAGTAGACTTTAGCATATTTGTTGTAGATATTAACTCAATTAATGTAGAGGATATGGACTTTAGGTAAGCGATAGACAGCACACAATTCAATGACTTGAGAGAACAATGATAATGTGCGTCCGTCATTCAGTCATTATATATTCATTTACAGAGTTGACATGTTTATACATCAACGTTGGATGGAATCCCGACTGGAAATATCTGATGACATATTCGAGGAGGGCGACGACTATGTCACATTACTTCCTGAATTTTTCGACAACCTCTGGCAACCAGATCCGTATTTTCTAAACTCGAAAATTGCCGGTAAGTTCAACAATTCTAATTGAATTAGAGAATTCTCTTATGTTGTACGTGTGCTGTCCCTATATAGTATAGTATTTAACTTGTGCAGTGGGCTGGGATTTTAGTTGCATTGCTGAATCTTTGAAATAAATAGACATCACTAATTAGTGTCTATCATGCACTTTACTTATCTACGCATTTGATTTGTAAGTAATAATATGGTATTTGTTTTTTTTTTACTTTTGATTTCCATTGTTTTTGATATTTCCAAATACAAACAACCCAAAAAAAAATAATAATAAACAAATACACAATGCAAACTTCTACTAGGATTTGGAAGTCCATATATCCCCTCAACTTCTATGCTACGCAATAAAGATGAAAGAGAATCTAAAAACTTTCATCTAGACAAAACTTTAAGTATACCTACTAACAAATCTAGAATGTGTTTTTGTGTTGACATTCAAGGCAAATCCAAAAGAGATCACAAATTATCTCATATGCAATACGATCGATAAGACATGTATATATCCGAAGATAATCACTTCGGCACGCCGAATATTATGTACCCTTGCAGACTAAAATGTTCCCAAGGCATAATTTTCAATTTCAATATGGTTATCGGAATCCAATATGTGGTCCAAAAATTGTATTCAAGAAATATGTATATACCTGCAAGGTTATATTATTTCATACGCTTTTGTATATCCAAGAGAACCGAGACATCGGCTCGTATTCCATTTTGAATATCATATAAGCAAATACACAACAAACATTACGCAAACACTCGTATTTGTTTCTGTTAAGTTGTCCATCATAAGATCATTAATAAATGCCATTCATAAGTCGAATATATGTATAATTTCAGTATTACTTAAATTAGTATTATTTTTAAATAATGTTGAATGTTGCAACTTATTCAATACTTTTCGACATCCAAAAAGGATATCTTATCATACATCTTTGCACTGCTCGAAGTATCTGCGCTCAATAAACGAATTGAGCGACAATTTTCGATAGAAATAAACTTATGATTAAGAAGAAGTTGAATAACTTGTCGTTGGTTTACGGAAATGAAATCCCAATTCTATGCCACACACTAGACATTCTTCAAAAATCGATTCTGTATATGAAATAAGAGTTGATGCCTCGTCCTCTACCACCACCAACGCCTACAACACCGCATGATTGCTGACGCGAGTTGGCTATTAATCGCACGCTGACCAAATCGCTTTCAATGCCACGGCCGAACGGTGCTATTTCGAGGTGTTTTCGTTCCTGCATTAGTGTGGCAGGTGTTATACGTCCGCGAACCATTGCCAAACCGTAGACCGAACTCCACAGTATGGCTGAAAATTTACACTTGCACGGAGAGCGATAAGATCTCGAGTTGTATTCAGGGTTTATGGTTGCGCCAATGTCAGCGCCCACGAAAATCGATTTATACGTCTGCTCCAAAAACGTCAAATTTAATATTCAACTCTTAATATTTTCAAATTGCAATGCTTATTTCAAGGTTATATTTTCTTAATAGAGTATTGAGGGAAAAGGTTGAACTGAATAAGACTAGAATTATGAGGTTAGGAAATTATCTACTACTCGTTGTAAATTGGATTTCAGAAAGCTGATTTGCATCACAGCACCTAGCACTACTCATTTCCTAATTAACTTATTTCAGCACTCTACTGAACACAATCATTTATTCAATAGCTTTGCTGGCTTCTTTAGGATACTTTGGTAGGACATTAAAGGGCATTTAGGTATCTTTTGTTAGGTGCAACGCAACACATTTCCCAGTCAATTCAAGTCGTTTGCTTTTAGCACAATACTCGCATCATTTTTCGAATCAGGAGAAGCCAAAAGCACTTGCACCCATATCGCAGTAGTCACTAGTTGAAACATCAGATATCAGATCAAATCAGTTCAGATCAGATCAGATCAGACAATGCGTGCCTTCCAATGCCATAGTTCTAATCGAAACAACTTTGTTCCGCATCTCTGCAACGTCTTTTCGATGTCTTCTCGTTGTAGAAATAGCTACCCTGACGCACAAGTTCACATCGGTGACGCTCTACAAGAATAAGACCGTGAGATATGCGGCTCGCATGCATGCCATAATTGCCTGCCAGATGGAATTCCAGCTCTACCCCATGGACATCCAAGTGTGTCCCATATACATCGAGAGTTGTAAGTAACTCTTCCCACCATTCAGTGCAGTTCATGTGCTCATCCATAATTCCTTTCTGCTTCCAGTTTCGTCCAACAATCAGAAGGTAAAGCTGCGTTGGTCCGACTCGGGAGTAACGCTCAATCCAGAGCTAAAACTGCTGCAGTACAATCTCGGCCAGCCCTTGGAGCTGGAGGAGAGCGACGGCTACATGCCCGAGAAGGTGGGCAACTTCTCTCGTCTCACCGTCTACTTTCGCTTCGAGCGGCAAATCGGCCATCATCTGATCCAGACGTTTGCGCCATCCTCGCTGGTCGTCATGCTGTCGTGGTTCAGCTTCTGGCTCGGCTTGGACGCCATTCCTGGACGGGTAACGCTGCTGGTCACCTGCATGCTGACGCTGGTCACAATGTTCACCGGTCTTCGGGCGGATATACCTCCCGTTGCGTATGTAAAGGCAAATACCTCGATCCCATGAAAAGCTGCAATCACCGTGAGAACTGAACTAATCGTTGTTTATATCTTCCATCTGCTCACTTGCATGCGACAGGCGCTTGACCTTTGGATGGCCGGATGCATGGTGTCGGTGTTCGCTGCCCTGGCTGAATTTGTCGTTGTCAAAGTGTTGGATGTCCAGTACCAGTACCAGGTAAACCGAATACCAAAGGTACTGCCCATGGTAAGCGCAAGTCGGTGTTCCGCTTTAATAAATAAAGACATTTCTTTATCATTCCATGCCCATACCCATACCCATACCCATACCCATTTCCTACCCCAAACCAATACCCAAACCTTCCTCAATCCTTTGTGTGTGTGCAGCGCATAAGCAATATGGAGAAAGGTCAATGTGCAACTGTGGCGAGCTGGGAGGGAGGCGCCGTACGGTCACGAAAGGCCACACAAACTCCAACAACGCCGGGTCAGGTGAGTGCCACTTGCCGTTGCCTTGGCACACATGCCAGCCTAAGTAGTTGCAACCGTAATCGTGGCCACAAATATCATTGTGGTTACTCCACGTTGTTGCCAATCAATCAATTCGTATTAAGATAAAACAACAAATGCCCTAATCTATTCATTCCATATGGCCGTAGACATCGCTGCAGGGCAATGGAGGACCGCCCAAGCCCGCCCGTCGACAGAGCCTGCTGTCGGTGGCTTGGACGGACACGGATACGGGTGTGGAGAAGATCATGTGGCGTGAGATCGATAAAGTATCGCGTGCCGTCTTTCCCATATTGTTCTTTGTCTTTGTGCTCCTCTATTGGCCCATATTGCTGATGAAGTCGTCCTAGGATTTGGGGAGTTCCAGAATACACATTTCTGGACTCCGTTAAAAAATCGAAAAGGAACTCGATCCCAAATGATACAAAGACACAAAGACAACGATACAAGGACACAGACACTGCAATACTGTTTAACTTTACAACTCTCCAACCAAATCAATTGCTATGAGTATATATACATATATATATCATATCTAAGTATTATCAGGTATACAAGTGCATACATGTGTAGTGCATTGTTTCCTGCGCTAACGCTTTTACCATGCTAATCCCGCAAAAACTTCTAGATCTACAATATTGGCCTTGCTCATTGATAGAATATTTGAATTGGAGCTGTTTTAAGCGGTCTACTCATAGCAACTCGAACCATGTCCCACATCGTGTACCTGAGTTAACGAATATGGCAGATAATTCTTACAAATGATGATGCATATAATAATTAGTATAGCACAGATATCCGACAGAATATGCTACACATGTTTACGATGCCGAATCATTGGATAGCGCCACCTACCGGCCATAGCTTGATGGCGTTTAGGTGCGAATGCGCATACGTTTTTTCCGTTATCCGGATACCGAATACAAAGTATTTGCCAGGCATCTGATAAATTTGAGCTCAGCCTCAGCTAGGCTCAACTGTGCAAGCAGAGCTCGCAATTACAATGCAGTTAATTAAACCTCAATCAAAACTAAATAAAATGAACAACCGACGAAAGCTTTGCTAATCGAAATAAACTTTTTTATTTGATGTGAACAGTCGAACTTCACTTACATGAACTGATTTGGTGAGGTGATATCTGATTCCCATATGGCGAAGTTCGACAGTACATTTTTCCTTTGTATAGTATATTCAAATGCCACCACGCTTCTAGTGGAGAATCAAATAATTATTTTGATAATTGATTTATTTTTTTTTTGTTATCATATTTTTAAGCTTAAGCAAAATCAGCCATAAAAATTAATTGGTGCTTTAAAGAGATAATAAAAAGTTTACAACCCTCTAAGGATCAATAACTAAGTATATATTATTATTAAATGATTACAATGTAAATAAAGTAGTAGAGATGCTATTTAGGAACTTTTACACACAATTGAGACAAATAACACTTTAGAGCTGTGGCTTTATACTATACTATACTATATTTGATATATTTACCTGTAGTTCAAATGGCACACACTCAAGAGAAGCTAGATGTACGAACGTATATTAAATATATTTAATAAGTGATGCGAATATTATATTTTGTATAAAATGAAACTGTGTAAATACAATACAGATAACAGAAACGGATAATTCAAATATAAGATTATAATAATACACCTAGACATTTATTTACAATACTCGCAGCTACGATAAGCTCGTATATGTACATAAATTTCCATCGGTTAAGTTATACGTCTTTATTTCCCAAAGCTTTCTTTAGTATTATATATAACTATCTACTTTTATGCTCTAATTAATTGATTTTGAAAGCTTTTAAGACTCAATAAAACCCCTCACAACTATGCATGTAAAAATACAAATAAAATAGTTTGATTCCAAGTAAAACAAAAAATTAAGTTTCTGTTTGGGGGGTGCCTAATGTAAACTTTCAAAAATTGCTATTAATTTTCTTATTAGCAAATCTGCTTAGACCAGCTAGTAATAATTAATTTTATTTACATTTAAATGTTGAAATAACAAGACTACTTTTCAATTCACTACGATGCATCGCTTTCCTTAGCATTATCTTCGCTGTCGTCCTCGCTCTCTTCATCGTCATCGAACTCGCGCTCCAAAAGCTTATCATCCTCTTGTCTAATTAACAGCATTTCATCATCACTGTCCCCATCGGCTGCATCATCATTGTCGCCATTTGATTGCTTCAGTTCCTTGAGCTTCTCTGATCTGTCCAACAACACGCGTATCGTGTATTTGTTAAAGTCACAGCTAGCGCATTCAGAAGAAAAATTAGTAAACTATAATTATTAAAGGAGGCAGTACTTACATCTTGTTAAGCATCTCATACTTGTGCGATATACTTTCGTGTAAGCCCAGCAGAGCCGTCTGTTGAAAGACGCCATCATGATAGCCATGCTTAGTCAACAGGGAACAGCACCACTGCAAATAAAACTCGATGTGGGGCGACGACTGAAGCAGGCGGGAAAGATGTTGCAGCAATCGCTGAGCAAAGTCAGGCGAGAGATCCCCACAGAGCAGTTCAACTGAAAAAATAATGCAAAACATTAGCTTTAATTCATTTGGAGCGGCGGAACGTGCTGCCAACCAGTAGAGGACAAGTTTCTGTTCGTGGCAGGTGACAGTGACAGAAGGGGTTATTAACCATTTAGCCCACACTTCGTTTTGGCCGACTGCTAACCGGCCACGTGAATGCAGAAAGAACCTTGAAACTGTTTATTAACACAGTCAAGAAATTTGCACATTCGATCCAAATGTTGTTGGGTAATAAGCGGGCTGCCTTGAATGTTTTACCCTAACATCAACTTAACTCCCTTCTATTTTTAGACATGCGAAAAGCAGAGAAACAACGAAATCGCTATTGATTGCAGGGAAAAAATACAAAAACAAAAGGACGAATAAGGTTGCAAAACTGACTCCATTTGCAAGGTTGTGTGCTCTACTGGGGTGTCCTGCCCCTTTCTGCATTTCAATATTTATGTAAGCACTTACTGTCCCTATACGGCACGCGCTCCAGCACTAAGGTCACCAAATTGGGCTCGTTTAGTTTCAGGGCCATCACAAGGGCCTTTGTGTACTCCAGCTTCTTTAACGCCTCATGCGCCGCCTTGGGCGTCACTTCCAACGACAAATCGAACGGATCAAAAACGACGCCTGCAATTATAATTTGTATAAATTAAAAATACCTCAATGTACTTGTCCATCTTCAATTTACCCTTGTCGAGTGCATAGATGCAAAGACCTTCTGTACCGGCGGCAGCAAATGCTTGTCCGGTGGGTGAGAAGCGTACAGAGAACACTCTCACCTCGGGCTGAAAGCGTCGAGCGGACATGTCACCCTTACGAACACCAGGCAAGCGTATGGCCACATTGCCTCCCTCCAGCTCCTCGCGTTGTTCCACCAGCGCCATGTTGCCAAACTCGTTCAGATGCTTGCGGCTGATAAAGTCCTATAAGTGCATTAAGTGTGAGGTGATAACAAATCTCTAATTTCCGTTGAACTTAACTCACATTGAGACCGTCCAAACTAAAGTTTTGTGTTATGTGGAACTTCTTCAGTAGGATCGCCTCACGCACATGGTAGATGCAAATGTTGGCGGATTTACCCGCGGCCAGCACACATTCACCATCAGCTGAATACTCTATCGTCGAAAAATAGCTAGAAGAAATCAAACATTAACTAAAGCATACATTTCGGATGATACACAAATCACTCACTTTGATTGTGTATTGGTTTTGGCAGTTACAACGTCAGTTTCCAGGCGACCGCCTCCCAAATCTTCACGACCCTCAATTGTGGTTACTTGTGTTGCGGACTTTACATCAAAGACTGTTATGGTGCCTGCCAACGTAGACACTGCGACCTGGAAGCATATTTATTTATGATTTAAAAGTTTCGCGAGCTTCTCAAATTAATTTTGTATTTACCTCTTCTCCACTTGGACTAAATGTCACACAGGTGACATCTGAAAGCGCCTCGATCGTCTCGTGCTCACTGTTGCTCTCCAGACAATTCCAGATCTTCACAGTTTTATCCCATGAACCCGAAACCAGTGAAGACGAGGTGGAGACGGGGGAAAACGCCACAGAGGTAACAGGACCCTCATGACCACTGATCACTTCCAGCAGTTTACCCGTTTTAATGGACCACAGATATATGTCAAACACATCCTGTCCGCCTGCGACAACCAGCTCGCCGGAATAGTCCACAGCGACGCAAGCGAATTGAGCCGGAGTCGGAGAGGTGAATGTCCTGAAGTTACGGTACCTAATGATATCGAAGGCACGCACTGTGCCATCCAAAGAACTGCTGACCAGGAACTTCTTATTTCGGCTGAATTGGACAGCCGTGACTCCACTCGTGTGTTCACTAAATGTCACAAAGCAAAAGCTACTCTGAGTGTTCCACAGCTTCACTTTGGAGTCCTCCCCGCCAGTGGCAATGTACTGACCATCCGGCGAGTAGGCAATGCAAGTCATTTCGCTGCTGTGCCCTTGCTGCTTCATAATGTACTGCTCGCTCTGCCATTCCCACACCAGCAGTTGTCCGATTTCCTTCGAGGCCAATGCCACCCAATCGCCGGTGCAGTTGAAGAGCGCCGTGGAGATGGGATAGTCAGAGATGCTGAGTGAGTGTATCATATTGACGTCGGGCAGCTCGTACAGATAAAAGGCACCAGTGCTGAAGCCTACAACCAACACCTTGGTTTGGCGATTATAATTGGCCGCGGTGAGCAGCGCATCTCGTTTCTCCTTGCGCGGCTCGTTGGCCAAGTAATGGCGACCAAGTTTATTGTAAAAGAATGGATGGCTCTTGCGAATGGTCTCGTCCTTGATGTCATTATCATCTTGCGTTCCATTTGCCTCTACTTGCGGTCGCTCTACATTATTCTCCACATCATCTTCAGATTCGTTTTCTTCGTCTGAATCATTTTTTTTCGCGTTGCCCTTTCGTTTGCGTTGGGGCGGCGCAACATCGGTTTCATCCGCTTCTACCAAGTCAGAGGGTTCCATGCTGCACTCCCACAAGCACAACTGACCATTCCGGCTGACCGTGTTGATGTGCAAGCTATTCGATTCGAAGAAGCACGAGACTATGGCATCTGTGTGCCCGCTTAGATTGTATGTTCTAAAGTTTCGCGTGTGTTTGATAGCACAGATCTTCGTGGAGCTGTCGCGGCAGCCAATGGCAAGTAGCTTCGAATCTGTAGACCAATCTAGCCACGTGACATCGTCGTAGCCGCCTAGGAAACTGCGTTTCAGCACGAATGGATTGTACTCGCCAGTAATTTCTCCAGGAGCACTAAATATTAGCACGAGATTTTCTCGCGCCACGGCAAAGTAGCTGCCATCTGGACTGAAGCTGACACACTGCACACCTGTTTGGAATTTATGGCGATGAATGACGGTGCAGGACACCATGCTGATCAGCTGTGCATCGCCCTTCTCGTTGATGGCCAGCATCAAACTGCCATCCGGAGAGAGAGCAATATTTGTGTAGTTGTAGCGCGACTCCAGCGACAACGTGCGTGACTTGTTGCTATCAATTGTACAAAGCCAAAAGGGTTTTAGGATATGCAAACAGTGTGGAGGTAGTGTAAGTAACATACTTCTTGAGATCGTACACAGTTATCCGATTTCCCACCGGACTGATGACTGAGTTTCCATCAGGTGTAAAGACCAAGTTTCCATTGCGGTAAATAGTGCCCAACAAATTCGAAAACTGGAATTATTTCGAAGTGTTTGTGTTATTTATTGTGTTGCCTGTATTTTTCCGTATATACTCACTTTGTATCCAAACTTCATAATGCCTCTTTCTTTTATATATTTAAAAAACTAAATGAAGCGTTAACGCGGCAATCATAAACAAAATATCAATGCACGTGTTGTGAGAGCAATACAATAATTGACTAAAATTGCCGGAAAATAGTTAAAAATACTCTTTTAAATTCAATACCAATCATTAATGAAAATTCATTATTTACCACTTCATTTAATTGAACCATTTAATAAAAAAAAGGAAAAGTTCGTCAGGCAGCTAAAATTAGTCGAAACTAATTAAAAAAATATATTTAAAAAAAGAGCCATAAAAAATACCACACTGGCAGCGCTGCCAACTTGTTGCAGCACATTGGGAATTGCGTTTTAAGAAGAAGCAGCACACTACCCAAACAAAGCGAAAATAATATAAACATTAATCACAAATTGACGAAATATCCACAATGGAACAGTCTAAATCTGCTGCGGACAAGCTGGCCGAGCGCAAGGCACGCCTGCTAGAGCTGCATAAGCAACGACAGGAGGCGCGCACCCAAAACCACCAAGAAGTCGTTGCAGAAGATGCTCGCAAGAAATTGCCCAGCAACTGGGAAGCCCGTAAACGGCAAGCAGAATGGCTGCTGGCGGACGACAAGGCGCGAGCAGAAGCCGAAGCTGCTGGTAAGGACTACGAGCGCATGAAGCTGCTGGAGGTGTCTGCCGTGGACGCCGAACGCATCGAGAAAAAGAAGCAACGCAAGGACAATCCCGATCTGGGCTTCTCCACATACGAAGCACAGACAGCCAGACAATACAATCGACTCGTTAAAACAATGCCACCACGCGACATGGCCAAGTATGAGAAGCAAAAGGCTGAGCTAGGCGAAGCATTCTACGGCGGTCCAAACACAACACTTCATCTGCGCACAAAGGACACGCCGAGTGCCATCAACAATATGGTCAAGGATCTGGATCAACAAATTGAGCGTAGAAAGAAGTACTCCAGAAGACGCATCTACAACGACGATGCCGATGTGGACTTCATTAACGAGCGCAACTCGAAATTCAACAAAAAATTGGATCGTTTCTATGGCGAACATACGGCGGAGATCAAGCAAAATCTTGAGCGCGGCACAGCTATCTAAATATGTATCTATTGCCAATTAATGATAACTGAATTTTAACTATAAGCAAGAAGACTTTGTAAATGCATTGTTTACCATGTAAAAAACTAGTTTTGTTTTAATTCACCTTTGGCAAGGGAGATTAACATCTGAACATGGTTAACGGAAGACCGAATAGGCTTAACGACTGCAGCTTGGAAACTTGAAAACCCCAACAAAATACATTTAAGCAGAAACGGCCACACTTAGCGTTAGTATATAAATACCGAACAGCTGGCAAAGCCTATGCGAATTGTCACTTGATTGAGTCCTGTAAACAAATCCGATCTCTTCGCAATTACTATGCAAAACTTTAGCTCACGCGAAAAGTTTCTAATTACAAACACGTTAAACTGTTTGCCCGTCCTCCTCCAAGGACGAGCCGTGCTCATCGATCTGCACAACGAGACCTCAGTGGCGGGCATCATCAATATTGCAGATGGCCACATGACCTGCGAGCTGACGCAGGCGGTCTTCATAGATCGCAATGGGGCGCAGCACGCATTCGACACTTTTATGGTGCGCAATCGCATGATTCGTATCCTCCATTTGCCGGGTGACTTGGACATTGGAGCGGAGTTGTTACAGCAGCAGCAGAAGAGAGCCGGCAGATTCAAGAAAACAAATACGAAGCGCACGTTTAAGCAGAAACGAGCCGAAGATCGGCACAAGGAAACCTTGGAGCATATCACAAAGCAGATTCAAGTCGATAAGAACAAAATATTGTAAACTAGTAATACTTAGTACTTGCATTGCAAACTGATGAATATAAATATAAACGCTAAGATGTTGCGTATTATAAGATTTCCAATCCAAACATATTTATTTTATTGTGTAGCGTACAAAAATAGCAAATTTTACTTGGCTTCCTTCTCTTCCTTGTATTTGTAGTGCAGTTCCATGCAATCTGTCTCGGATATTTTAATCCAGCCATTGGGCGTCATGTGGTAGACACGAACAATGCCGCCGGAGTAAGCGTCCCTGTAGGTGGCATGGTAGATAGCACGACGACCAAGCTCCTGGGCTTCGTTGTCTTTCAGATCCCAATGGTAGCCAGAGTCGAGCACACCGAAGGCATAGATAGAACCGCTGCCAACAGAGAATACGTTGCCGGGAGTGCGTGATCCCTCGGAATCCACATAGTAGAGTCCTGGACCGCGTTTGTCGTATCCGGCCAGCATCATGCCCATGCTGAGGCCCATGCCCTTGTACTCGTGCGCAATGTTGGCCATGATCTTGCTGGCCGCAGCCACTGAAATGCGCTCCTTGTTGCGCAACTCGTGCAGGCGGCATTCCTTGGCCAGCACGCGATCCCAGTAGACACAGTCGGCGGCACCGCCGGCCAGTGTGCCCAGCAGGAACTGATTGATCTCTACAATCTTCTTCATTGTCTGCGATCCAATGTATTGGCCTCCAGTGGCTCGCGAGTCGACGGCCAAGATGACGCCGCCTTGGTACTTGAAGCCCAATGTTGTGGTGCCGTGATCAAAATTGATTTTAATGCCGGTCTTCTCGCCATTGGCTTGGATCTTGTTCAGATTCTCAAGTGGCTGCAAGTAGATGCGAAAACATTGCAAACTTTAATTGCAAATTCGGTTTCGATTCAACTGCAATTCAACTTACGTTTTCGAATGGAGGTGCAGCCAAGGTATAAGGATTCGCAATGTTACTTGTGAATGCATTTAAATCGTCTTCTACTTCGGACGAAGTCCAGGCAGCCGGCTTCATGTACGAAGCCTTGGAAATTTTGCAAATCTCAGCTAATGCCATATTAAATATCTTTTAGAATGTCGCTGCTCAAGAAACACAATGTTGAAGCAATTTTTGTGATGAGATGACAAACAAAAATTGCCTAGTGTGACCCTAAATAAGCTCTTAAAATATACCAACGTTAATAGAGGTGCTAAAACATCGAACGCACTATCGATTTTCTTTTCATTTGTTTGAAAGCTGACATCGATGTTTCTGCAGCCAACTAATAATATTTAAAATCATTTTTCTTACCACTCGATCTCTCGTTTTACTGATCAGAATTCTGTTTAGACGGTAACTTTCTGAAATCGATACAATAGTAGTGGCACGCTATTGTGAACAATACTCTGGATATCGATTGCATATCGATAATCAAAACAACGACATCGATATTTCTCCACCTCTACGATACAAAACCTGTTGCCAATTTCAATTCGCCGCGATTTTCTCTTCTATTTTCCTTAAGGCCTGGCTTGAAGCCAAATTAACTCTGGGCGTGCGCAAAATGTAAGCAAGCAAATATAAAACAAACAACTGTTTCTCTGCAAATCAAATTCAAGTTAATACGCACAAGTTGTGAATAGTTTTATCAACTAAAAAGTGTAACGGACTGGAATAATTGGGCGCCCAAAGCTGTAAGTTGTGAAAACGTCTAAATCCGCCGTCTTCTGGCCACTGATCGCTTATTGTCGAATTTGATGTGGCCAAATAGCAATTATAAGTAGCAAAAACGAAAAATTTTCTAAAAGTGTAAAAGAAGAAATATTAGAAAAAATAATAAATAAATGCGAGAATATGTGAGTTAAAAGTTAAGCCCGAATATACACAATTAATTTTCACTACATTGCCAACTATTCATGGAGCATAGGTATGTGTGTATGTGAGTGAAGACGTGAGTGTTTATGTGTGCGTGTCGTGTTAAAAGTTGAATTTAATATGAACTATGATCGTTACTTTGAAGTGTAAACAAACTTTATTTACTTGCAGAAAATGCAGAATGGATCGCAATTTGAAGCAGGAAGCCTTGCCGAATGCCATTTCCGGGGTAAGTGCAACGACTACAATTTTTAGGGGCGTCGAATCGAATCGAATAAATAACAATCTCCCCCTTTACTTTGGCAGCATGATGCTCGAAACTGGACTGCTTTGCACGATGCAGTCGTTGCTGGCGACGATCGACGAGTGCAAGTGCTGCTAACGAGCAACGCCGATCGCCTAGCCAAGGAATCCGGCCAGGGCAACACCCCGTTGCATGAAGCCGCCAGCCGCGGCTTCAGTCGCTGCGTTAAACTAATCTGCACACCGCCGTCGTCGGCTTCGGCATCGAAGATACAGCAGAAGGATAAGAGCAGACTCAAGGCGAGAGTGGCCAATACAATTGAGGCGCTGCACAACGCCACACTGAGTATTATCAACAACGAAGGTCTTTCGGCGCTGCATCTGGCGGCACAGAATGGCCACAATCAGAGCTCCAGGGAGTTGCTGATGGCTGGCGCTGATCCCGATGTACAAAATAAGGTGCGTCTCAAGCTTTAGCTGTGTCCAGCAATTTAATATACATTTCATTTGTTGCAGTATGGCGATACGGCGCTGCATACAGCCTGTCGTTATGGGCATGCGGGAGTAACGAGGATACTGCTGTCGGCGTTGTGTGATCCCAATAAGACGAACCTCAATGGGGACACCGCCTTGCACATTACCTGCGCCATGGGGCGACGCAAGTTGACGCGTATTCTGCTCGAGGCGGATGCGCGTTTGAGTGTGAAGAACGCCCAGGGCGATACGCCGCAGAGTATTGCGATGCGGAAGAATTATCGCGAAATTCTGGATATACTGAACACGCCGAAACGCATACGGAATCGCAAAGAAAAGCCAAAGGAAACTGATAAAGCGGCGCCGGCGCAGGAGAAAGATAGAGATTGTGTAGACAAGGCAATCAATTGGTCGCCCTATGGCTGTCATTATTTTCCCGATCCTCGTTCATTTCCCTCGCCCAAGCTGGAGACGCTACCCAAAGAGCCGCTGAAGCAGGGCGAACAGTACTTTCTCGATCTGGCGGGTCACATACACAAAGGGCCAGTGAGTGTGGGCAACACCTGCTACTGTGGCCCCTTCTTCAGGCACATTGAAAACAAACTGAATTGCAATCGCAAGAGCCTGAAGAAGTACGTGCACAAAACAAAGGAGCGATTGGGCCACAAGGTGCAGGCACTGGCCATTAAGACAAACGATCAGATCGAGCAGCTGACACGCACAATGATCGAGGATCGCATGCGCTGCGAGAGCAAACGGCAGTATCTGAATGAGTATCTGCGTCGTGGCGAGCCAATGCGCTCCACTTTCGACAATCAGACCAAGCATCAGAGGGTTGAGCGCACATTGTCTCGCTGTCGCAGCTTGGATCTGCTCGATAGCAATTTCGATGCCAATAAGCTGACTAACTCGAAGAGCGTGGAGCTACTTGAAAACGATAATCAAGCTGTAGTTACTACGGCTGTTTACCATTCGCATGGCAGGGAATTGGCCGAGGAAAGTGAGACCAATGAGGACACGCAATCCAATTCGAGCACTGAAGTGCCAGGCAATGACAGTGATCCAATTCCTCAAACACTCCCGATGGCCCAAGAGGAACTAAAGAAAACGAAACTGAATGAGCTTAAGTTGGACTTTCTAAAAGTCTCGGAGCGATTGGGCGATTTGTTAGAGAAGACTTCGTTGATCATGGAACGAGAAAACGAACAAGAGAATAAACTGCAACTATGCTCTCTCTCTCCCGGCCAGAGCGATCCATCCACGTACAGTCCAGGGAATCAGTGCAATTTAAGAGAAAACAAGGAGAGCGGAAACAGTCCGAACTACGATGAATACACGCATGTGCAGCGACGTTATCCAAACTCAAGTGAAACTTCAAATCCCTCACAAAACTCAAACAGTTGGGAGTTTGAAATGTCGCCACCGGAGACGCAAAAGTATTACCATTGCATGGCCAGGGGTGACACCATGCTGAATACCGTGATCAAAGCTCTGCGCAAGGATGCCACCTATGCGGATATGCATAAAGATGAAGTGGCGCTCAATGAGAATGCGAACGGAACGTGTGGCGATAAGTTGCTGTATAAGGTGCAACAAACACACGAGACGCCATCACCATCTCCTTCCTGCAGCGCTGATGCGGCTGTCTTTCATGCCACGCAATCCATGTCGAATCTATTGAAGCGGCAAGCTCTTTGCTTGGATGAAAGCTTCACAGCGAACTCCACTCTATACTACACTAATCCAATTGGCATTTCGCCAGGCCAGGATGCGGCAAGACAGTCGGAAGATATGCAGCTGCGAAGGCAAAGCCCAAACGATGCTTCGTCAAAGGTCGAAATTAGAAATAGCGAAATCAAATACCTAAGGAAACCCATTTCCGGACAGGTTAAAGATATGGTGGCCCAGTTGCAGGGTAAAATAGATTCCAACTCGCAGTCCGCGCAAGAAATGCCCGCAAGTCCCTCTGGTCTGCATTCGCCAAATATGTTAAGCGCCCGCTTGAATAACAGCTTGCACCCGCATCCAAATCCGCATAGTATGCTGAGTAATGAGAATGCTGCTCCTCCACTGATTAATCCTTCGGCTCTGTACGCTGCGCATGTGAGAAATGCGCAATCACAATATGATGTGGCTGAACGACGGGTGCCGAAGGATGCCTATTTTCACGATCTGCCAAATCGCGCACGAAATCTACAAAGAGCTCAGCCCATCTACTCCGGAGGTTTGACAAATGCACGGCTACTCAGAGACTACCAGGGACAGCAGTTGCATCACGGTTCTGGACCGCCTTTCCACGTCCATGTGCCAGGAGAATATGCTAACCAAGCTGTCAATTTAGCAAATGGACAGCAACAACATTTGCAGGTGCAGAGTGGACACTCGATGAGGACGCATCCAATGATCTTTCGCAGTCAGCTGCCACCCGATGTTCTAAGCAATGATGCCGTAGACACCGTAGATGCCGATGGGATCGCTGCTGTGGGCCTATATAATAATGTGTCTAGTTTGGTTTGAGGTGGTATTGGAATAAAACAAAACGATGAAGTGTTTAAGAAACAATCGTGGAGTTTTGGAAGCCACAAAAATGTTGTAAATAGTTCTCACAATGTATTTATCATAATTATAAATAGAATGTTGTTCATATTTGCGGTACACTAGATATTTGCCAAATTCAATTCTGGACGTTTGTTTAGCCTTAGCCTTGCAATGCAGCAACATTAGCGATATTGTTTTCGTTTTTGTAACTTTGTTTTTTTGAAATAGAATTTGAAAAAACATATCGAGTATAGACCAATTCACCAATTGGCGACATCAGTTTGGCACCATTTTGACCATTTTCGTTTGTCTGAAAATAGGTCTTTAGTATTTAGGTAGTTTTGTATATCTTCTCGCTTAGTCGTAAAACTATAAATAATTACGTATATCGAATTATTATTGAATTAAAATATATTTTCTTTAAAAAATTTTTAAATATAATAGTATTTTAATGTATATGTAAATATCAGAATGTCAAGTACATATTTATTTGATAACAGATCGATTTGTTTTTGTTTTTCTTTTTTTTTTTTGGTGTTTTGATAGACATGCGGCTTTCGACATTATAAAATTCCAAATAAACATAAAAAAAACAAGTTTTGATTACAAACGAAATGACAATGAACAATGACAGTATGATGACAAATTTGATATTCTTAACATTAATCTGCGTGTTGTTTGCTTGCTGGTTTGTTTTTTTTCTTTTAATACATTTTAGCAATTTCCTAAAAATAACTTTTTCGATGTTTACTATTATGTTAATTGTAATTCAAATTTATAAATGATCCTGAAAGTGTTCAGCTCCCCCTCGCAGCTGTATTCACACTTATCGGCACTTAATTAGTATCTTAGTTCTGAATTAGTCGAATTACAATAGCCAATAATTTAGTCACTTTAAATATAGCCTATTATAAACCTATTAACATTACATATTTTTGCATTCTATTGAGGGAGTGGCTTTTTCTTTTTTTTTCATTTTCATTTTATCTGGTTGGCTTTAATGAAATGAGTGTCGATTACCCCGGCTTCTTTTTAACTCTATTTAACTTAACAATATTGTTGTTGGTCTTCAGACAGCAGGGATGAGTTGCGCTCGCTTGGGACTTTGCAAATATTTGATATCAGGTAATGTCTCAGAGGGGACTGTTGTCCGAGTCTTCGCGCTCTTGGATTGTGGTTATGCTTTGCTGCAAGGCATTCGGTGTGAGCCACTCTCTAAAATAAAATCAGTTACATTATTAATGTGGAAGTGAATGCCAACTATTCGGACTCAAACGCACTTTGGTAAGCATCTCTGTAAAAATGGCACACAGGAGCTAAAATGTGCGAGACGATTCACCCAGCTGGGTATCTCTTGGCCGCAAAGTATCTGTGGATTAGCAATGAGCTGCCATTAGAAACATTTGTTACGCTTGATATTCATCATGATCGTCGCTACCTGTGTCAAAGAACCCGAAAAGTGATTGCAGTTGTTGTTCATAAGATGGTAACGATCTCCACGGAACTGATTCCCCAATTCCTCGACAAGGCGACGCACCTCCTCGTATGTGAAGTCGGTGCAACCGATCTGTATGCTCTGTCTGAACTGAAACTGTTCGCCGAGTTCGTCGTGGTCACGTGGAGTTATTTCAAAGACGCCAGTGAAGGGAAACGGATGGCCACCGTACGCAAATTCGGTGCCAAATGCCTCAACTCCGGAATGGAACACGCCGAGACCGATTGAAGTTGTGTACTCATTGATCCAATACTAATAAAAGCAAAACAAAACAATTAGCATTAATCATAGCTTGTTGAATGTTCAAAACAGCTGCTACTTACCATGTCATAGACGTTGAGTATAACTGGTTCCCTTGTCCCCATATTGGAAGGCAAGAGTTCCTCGTTACCATCTTTGGGGACGCTCAGGCAGCTCGGAAACGACAGATTGCAGGGCAGCCCGTTGGAGAACATTGGTTAAATGCGTTGTTGGTTTTTGATTTGCCGTGCTAAATAAATCACAAAAAATACACAGTATATAAGTACTATTAATTTATACTGCTTTAGCTCGGACTTGAACTTCAACTGTTCTCAATCTGCACACATGCATATATGTCCGTATGTATATATGTGCATACATATGTATGTGCATTCATTTGCCTGCATATGTGTACACGTTTCTTGCAAGTGTATGAATTACATACATACATATAAACGAATATCTTCATATTCCTTCATATACATACATACAGATGTATTACAAATGTGTCATAGTAAATCAGCTTACACGAATATTCGATCACTAATATCCCATACTCCAGTAGTGTTTAACAATTGCAGTTCATTCAATATTAAGATATCCGCATTTATAGTTTTATTTACTACGATGACAGCTTTTAAGTTTTATATACACAAAATTTTTTTGTTTATGGATTGGTTGTAGAGTTGTGTAGAGGTGGAGACACATCGATGGCATGTTCTATCGATGGTTTTAAAATCTCTTTGAACATCGATTTCGTATAAATATCGGTTTTTGTTTTTCAAGTCAAATAACATATTTATTTAGAAATTTTATTTACAAAACAAGAATTTACTAAAAACTTAAATTCCAAAATAATTTTTTTCAACGTCGAGGAGACGGGTACACTGCAATAATAAAAGCTGAAAATCAACCAGCTTTTGTATGTCAGGCAGTATTTTCCGTATTGCGCGCAAATTTACATTTTGAACTTGGTCACTCTGTTGCATAGTTTCGTTCATTTCCTTTTCCATTCCGGCAGAGTCGGGTTGTTCGCTCCAATTAATTGAGATGTTCGAGTCGGTTTTAATCCGTTTGCACAGTCTGCATCACAAGTTTTTGTGCAACTTTTACATAATCAAATGATTAAACGCCGTTTAATCTTTCGAATTGAATACTCATTTTTCGAAATTCAATGAATTAAAAAACTGGTAAGTAATAGAAGAAATTGTTGCCCGTTGACAAATGATGATTGTTCTTCTTCTGAAGAGTCGAATAACAGTAACTTCGAAAGAGGTTTTCTGTCATTCAAATCGTGTAGAAAGAATAAGAACGGCCAACTGATTATTGACGTTTTTAGCGATTCATTTATCGAAGAAATGCCAAAAGTTAATGTTTTATTTCTCTTCATTGCAGCGATGAAACCACGTGGTCAAAGCCGGCATCAAAATGGCGAGCACAAAAGGTAACAATTTGTTTGGCTTTTATTTATCTAAATTGTTTATGATGATAAGTTCAATCTGAACAAAGTGCTGTTGATCACCAACATTAAATTAAACCAAAAGGATTCTGATAATAAAAATAAAAACCTCATTTTCTGTCTAAATTAAATGTGGCATGCAACTAACTTTATTTTCATTCTATTTTAGATATTCTGAGGGGCGTGAAAACTAGACATTTTACTCCTGAATGAATAATGGTGAGTTGTATTTTTAGTTATTAAAGTATTAATTGTTATAGGATGAAAGTAATTACCGTACGATTTCCGTGATTTAAAACCCCATGGCTGCAATTTTTGCAACTGACACATTTTCGATTAATTTAAATTCTGTTTTAAGAAACAATGTCCTCTAACCTAAAATTTCTTAATTTCAGATTTTTTACGATCTTTTCGGGTTAGGCCGAAAATCAGAAGCCGCTTCCATGTGGTAAGTAAAAGAAAATTTCAATAATTTAATTTGAAAATGATGATAGTAATTACCGTACGATTTCTGTGATTTAAAACCCCATGGCTGCATTTATTGCAACTGAAATAAAATCAACAGTAATCGTAAATTCTGCAATAGACTTTCGTATCTAATGTGATTTTTTTACTTGTAGATGTTTTAAACTCAGCTAGATTAAATATTCACGTGGATCCTAAAGGTAAGAATCTTTGTAGATATAGTTTCTACATTAAATACAGTTTTGTTTAGATGATGAATACCTTTATCTATCATAACTTTCGTTCTACTGAGTAGAAAATGCGGAGAAAACTAACTGAAGCTTGCAAAACTGTACAAAAATGTAGACATTTTTTTATCCCCAGCTAACTTGGAAATTTATATTTACAGTTTCTGACTATGAACTTAAACGAATGAAGATCTGTCTTCATTGTGCTGATATGCTTTATAAAACTGGGAGTACGTTAAAGTAAGTTCACTATTGTGATCACAATATTATCCCATTTCACAGTGATGATAATCTTAATCTGAAAGCTATGCTGACCAACCAAACAATTAACCAAAAGGATACTGATAAATTCACTAACACAAACTGCTTTAATTATTTCCATGGGTTATACTAATTTGTCAATTTTATTTCAGCTTATGGATTACTGTCTGAATGTGTCCTTGACCTGGGTGCAGAACAATAAGGTATTATACTCAAATCCTATACAGAAAGTTAAGCACTAAAAATGTAAATGATGTTACTTCAGTATAGTTCATTAGAAGCAAACATGTTACCACTTTTTGAAGCTGATCTCTTTGCTTAATTAATGACTATACATTTTTAATATCGATGTACTTACCGAATGTTTTGTCTTTTAGATTGTTGGTGCTAAATTCATACAAAATATTGAATTGGGAAACTTCTTTGATGATGGTAAGTTAATTGCGACTGACTTTCGTTGTTAGTTTTATCTCTACTCTGATGAACTATCCTTTAATCAGGATCCCTCTTCTGAGCAGAACCCATAAAAAACCATGCGGTCAACTTTCCATGTCTGAAAAACAAATTATTACTTTCCCAAACTTGTAATAATTTGCACAGAAAAACTAATAAATGGTTTTTATTTTCAGGTTATTGGATGTCTGGATATCGTCTTTAAGGAATTAAAAGGTGGGTGTTCAATATATTTGTATAACTTGAATTGTTGTTTGATGAACTATCCTTTAATCAGGATCCCTCTACTGAGTAGAACCCATTAAAAACCATGCGGTCAACTTTCCCTGACTGATCAAATTAATCACTTGATACTATTTCAAATATATTTTTTAAATTAATAATTGTGATTTTAAATGTTTTATTTTGCAGAACAATACCGATTGTCAATTTCTTTTTGACTACGAGCAAACGGAAAGCGGAGAACTCCAGGTAAATTTAACGTTTTATTTTTTTCGATTAATTGGGATTTAAAATGATGAAATAACCCATTTTGGGATTCATTCCACTGAGACTCAAGCCATGCTGTCTTGTCTTCTTCTTTCCCCAACTGACTCTTTAAACTTTTTAAGTACATTTCTGTATCCGTAACCTCTCGTTCTAATTTAGATTTTATTTTATTTTTCAGAATCTGTTCGATGAATGCTCCACTAACCATTAACCACAACTCGTCAAATAAATAATTGAAAAATACAACAAAATCAGTCCTTTTACTTTGGGTTCCATGAATTTATTTCAGTTCACCGCAAGCATAAATGATAATTTTCTGTGACGGAGTTCCAGATTTGTTGCCGCAACGTTCCATCTTGCGTACAACATCCGCACCGCTTATGACATGTCCAAAGACCACGTGCTTGTTGTCCAGCCAGTCGGTTCTGTTTGTGGGATGATTGTAATAAATGGTCATATATGGCTGATATTTCAGATATTGCTTACTTTGTGGTGCATATGAAGAACTGGGATCCATTTGTATTTGGACCAGAGTTCGCCATGGACAGAGTGCCAAAGCTGTTGTGTTTTAAGCTAAAGTTCTCATCGTCAAACTTCTTGCCGTAGATGGATTTACCGCCGGTGCCATTGTTATTCGTGAAATCTCCCCCTTGACACATCTGAAAGGAAGCGACGTTTCAGTTACTCGCCAAGCAACTTATCACGGCAAACTCACGAATTCTGGAATGATGCGGTGGAAGGTGCAGCCCTTATAGCCATAGCCCTGTTCATGTGTGCACAGCTGGCGGAAGTTCTCTGCTGTCTTGGGCACAACGTCAGCGCGCAATAACATCACAATGCGTCCGGCGTCATTGCCGCCAATTCGTATATCGAAGAACACCTGTGGATTCCGCTTTTCAATTACGGCGGGACCAGTCGAAGGTGTCTCCACCTTATCCTTCTCGGCTTCAGGCTCGCCATCGGCTGGTAATGTGGCGCCGGCATGCTTCTGTAGCCAGTCATCATCCGCCCATACCGGCTTGAAGCTGTCTTCCTTGACTCGCACCGGCTTCGCTAGATTCACGCGGATTGTGCGCCCACATAGCTCAGAGTCGTTCTAAAGATCATAATGAAGGTTAATTTCAATATACATATTTTATTTTTAATGTGTTTATTGCACTTACCATGTTATCAATGGCAGAGGCGGCATCTTCATAATTCTCATACTCGATGAAGGCGAAACCGCGATGTTTTTGTGACTCGTAATCGACCGGCATTTGAATGTCCGCAATGTCACCAAACGGTATAAAGGCATTGTTTAACAGCCTTTCGGTCACCTCGTCGGTTAAACCACCAACATATACAGTTCGCTTGTCATTCGACATTTTTCATTAAACGTTTACACAAACTTTTATAAACAAAATCAGCCAGCTGCGAGCGCAGTTGATTTCCCACTATTACCCGAGTTGGCAGCAATTTCGAATGAGGTAATGCCAACTTAGCAATTGAACAAATTTCTTACTGGGTGGCAGTACCTTCACTTGGTTGAGCGGGTAATTCGAAATTCAACACGGATGTGGCAACGCTAACTAATCTAATGGCATGCAAAACTCGATTAAGTAAATATTCATTTTTGGTAAATAGTTTATTCTACATAATAATTATGAATGTGATTTACAATTTAATTTAGTTTATCAAATTAACGAATGATTTACATTTGAGTTCAGTCAAGGCCAACATAATCGGTAATAGGACAGATTGCAGTTTAAATTATTTATAATGCTTTATTAATATTTATGACTAGTTACTAATGTTACGTAAGATAAGATTGACTGCTGCTGCACATTTCTTCTTCCGAATCCAGGCAGACATAGTGATTAGTCCGATTTGTATTGCTGGAAATAGGCATCAAGAAGCTCACCAGCAACAGACAATAGCTGGGCACATACGCGTATGTTGCATACAATATCAGCGAAATACAACTACCGAGGAGCACGTCTGAAAGTAGTGAAATCAATTACATGTGTGTAAGTGTAAGTATTAGGTATTTGGCCAGCACTTAGTCACGGCCTCTCCTGACATATAGGGAGAATGACCGAAATAGATAAGATACCGATGAGTGCAGAAATACTGGCAAATAGAATACGAGTGTAGATAGAGGGACTCTATTAAGTTGGCGATTGGTAATCGCCAGTTAATGGTTGGCCACTTAAAATATATTGCCGCACTTGGCTACTTACGGCAAAACACCTTCTCCCATGGCTCGCAAATGGCAATCTGTGTGTTGAGTTCATATAGAACATAGAGCCATTTCACGTATCGCTTGAATTGCGCATATTTTTCGGACAATTTCTCATACATCGCGCACCGAGTTAAGGTACAAGTTGGGTGCACAGTCTACACGGTCTGAGGGTGCGCAGCGAACTGAATGCATCGGCAACCTGACCAATCAGCCAAAAGAAACCAACCACACCACAACAGCCCAACCACGCCACGCGTTATCACCGGCCAAAATTTGTAAATCGAGTTTAATACTTACCTTTTCATTTTTTGGGTAGTGCGATAAAGCGGTTATTTTTGTGCCCTACAGCAGAAGGTTGATCTCAGGGTATAACAGGGTTGTGACCTTCAAAAACGATTCTATAATTTATAGAAGTAAACTAAATATGTATATGCACATAAAAAAAATAAATAAACCAATCATTGCTATAATACGATTTTTCGATATTCACTTTCTGTATTTAGAAAACAATAAAAAGCGAAATGGAGCACAATTGGCAAATTAATTCAAACGCGAATAATATTATTTTACCATCTTCTAATTAATTGTTCCTCGAAATATATCAAATTTTGAAATAATTGTGAAATTATATTTAAAAAAAAATATTTATGTTTTTAACTATTTCAAAATAATGTTGAACTAATTGTTAAATTATATTTGAAAACAAATATTTATTTTTTTAACAATACGAAAATGTTTTGTGACTTGACTTATGATAAAAATAATTGACATAATTGTCCACTGCAAAAGCTTAAGTTCAATTACTCATTGGTACCGGGTAATTCACAGTCGAGCGCACAGTCGACTGTAGGGATCATAGTTATTTTTTTTATTGATTAGCATTATCTATGAAGACACCCGGGTGCTTTATCAGTAACAGCAAACGTCAGTCAGGTAGTATCTTTCGACATTGTTTTTGGGCGCATGTTCATACTACATTGATTCATAGTGTTAGATTGTTGTATTTGTAGTTACGATCAGGCAACCAATGGCACTATGGACAGCAGGAAGACCCACACCGAGAGCACATCGTTGGCATAGGCCTTGATGTGCACCGCGACGCAGAACTCGACCAGGGCATTGTTGTTATAGTGAATGCAAGTAGTTCGAATGCGCTCCGAAACGGCGGCGAGATTGGTGTAGGAAAAGTTGACGGTGAAGCCGTAGAGCTGTGATAACAAATTGTCAACAATTGGATGTGAGTGGGAAATGTTTACACACCCTAAAGTTGGGATACTCTCGTTCCAGTTCCTCGCTGTACGCGGGTTCGTCGTAGCGGCTGCTTGAGCTGGTGGCCAGGTTCTCCATGTCTTTCAGGATCTTCTGCAAACGCGTCTGGAAGGCACTGTTGGGCGAAATGAGTAATGAGTTTCGTTTATTCGGTTATCGGTATCAGCTCATTGTGGCTTTGTTGGGGGGGAGGCACAGAGCTTAAGTGGTCACCCACCGGTTCCAAATGGTTTTGCGTGTGCTGCGCCACGCCGCAATCTTCTTCATGATCTTGCGCTCGATCTGCTTCTGCAGCTGGCGCAGATCGTAGCTCCGCTTGTACGCGTAGTCCAGCCGATGGACGCCGCCTTGGGGAGCGGGCTGGCGCTTGTTGAACAACGGCAACCAGCAGGCGCCATCGAGCATATTGAAATTCGTCATGCTGACGCGTGACTCAGACTGTATGTTGAAATAGATCTGCATGGAAACACGGAACAAATTCAAAAGATATGTAAACAGGTCGTTGGTGACGTCACCTACATTGTCTCGCCCCACCATGCAATGGACGCGTATCAGCGGACAGAAGACATCCTGCAGCTGGTAGCGTTTCCCTGTGGCCGGTGCGATCAGCAGCAGTTCGGCGGTCTCCGGCTGCCTGTAGATGACGAAGGTACACTCGCCGTAGGGACAGGCCAAGCCGAGCAGCAGCCAACATTCTAGGCCCAGCGTGAGCAGATAGTTGCACAGCAGCACGCCCAGGTCCTTGATGGAGCACCAGGTGCTGTCCAGCAGCGTCTGATTGTCCAGCCAAACGCCCTGGAAGCTATGGCACGCATCCAGCTGGCTGCGCAGCGGACACAGCAGCGAAACGAAACGACAGAGAGTCTCCACCAGCTGGTCGCTGGAGGGCGACGTCGATGGCACGGCCACTGGCAGGGAAACCGGCTCCAGCAGACGAGTCAGACAGACGCGCTTGCCATGCGACGTGCAGACCAGGGGATCCACATAGCGCTGCTCTGGCTGTGGCAACAGCTGCTGCAGCTCCAGGCGGCGCTCGTCCAGAAATTGCTGCAGCTCCGGCAGCTCGGCGCAGGCAAGACCGCCACCTTGAATGGGTGTCAGCTCGCAGCCGGGCTCGATGCTCAAATAGAACCACAGGTGGACGCTCTCCTTGAACTCGGGATACTGCTCGACGGATATGTTTGTCACGGAATCGATGAGCGGTCGCTTGTAGCCCACCAGCACCTTGGGCATGCACAACTCAATGCAGCCTTCGAACTGAAAATAAGAAACGGATTTACTAAACATATTATGTGTATATTTTATATAAGAAAATTATTATACAATTGATTTTATTTTGAATACTTTTCTTTTAATTTTAGAAAACATTAATCTTGTGCAGAAACACTCAAAAATAATGATTACTTATGATTTTTATTTTTTTGGCTCAAAATAATCAACTGACGAAATAAGAGAATTTACAATATACAAAAGATATGATAAGAAAAAACTTGAGCGGAAACACAGAAGCTTTTATGTAATTTCATTATTTACACTGGTTGAGCGATAAATATAGAAAACTTTAATATAGATAATATATTTTAATCATTATCAAATTTATTTAATGACTACAAATTAGTCATAATCATCGAAATCATTGATTATATATTTTTTAATTAACATTTATTTTAGATCACTGCAATATATTTATGGAGCCATGTCTCACCTTGCGATTGGCCAAGAGTCGACTGATCGGTATGCGATACTCGCCCAGCCAGTTGCACTGCACCCGCTGATAGACATCGGACGCCTCGTCCGTGTACTGCTGCTCGATGAGCTCGTCGAAGAGACTGATCTTGATGTCTTCGGTCAGTCCATGCGGTTCGCCCGTCAGCTGCAGCTGCAGCTGCTCGTTCCACGTGGGATTCGAACCCTCGGCCGTGCTGCTGCGGCACAATCGCTGGCCATAGCTCAGCGTGACAAAGGGACGCACATTCGAGTACATCAAAGCTAAAAGTGGGCGAAAAGGCACAGTCAGAAGATACTTGAGGACAAATATGGACTGTACACGTACTCTGGGTGACAAAGAGACTGGCGCTGAGTTCGCTGGCGGTGCCGGCGCTGCTGCGTCGTCTGCCCTGACGCTCCACGTTGAGGATGTGGCGACTGCGTGCCGGGACACCCGTTGCCCGCACCACATGGAGCGAGACAGTGAACTGCTGAGCTCCACTCAGAGTCTCCGGTTGCGAGGGCGGCAACTGGGTTTGCCAGGCGGGTTCACGCCGAGGCGTTGTCGTTGTTTGGCGCGAGAAGAAGGCGCAGAGGGCACGCCAGAGCGCCGTCCAGCCAGTGGACTGCTCCAGGCCAAAGTTGCTGCCGAAGAGCTGCAGCAAGGGACGAGCTCGCTGCAGCGACATGGCTCGCTGGGCGCACTGACTGGTGATGGTCTCGTACAGCAATTGGAGATACTTGCGGCCCCGATGCTTGTGCAGATCGATGGGATTCCAGTTGTTGCCTGGATCCAGCAATTGGCCCGAACTGTCCAGCGGCTGATCCTCCAGCACGGGAATTTCATGCTCCAGGGCGGGCACAAAGCGCAGCTGCTTGGTGTGCAGATTGCGCTGCTGGTGCCGGGAGTGCAGCAGCTGGAAGCGTCGATTCGCCAGCAATGCCTCCACGCTGCACAGCTGCAACTGGTGCTCGGCAAAGACCAGAGCCGCCTGGTGACCAGCTGGCTTCTTCCGCTGGCCGGGTGGTCGAGGAGTTGCCGGAATGTTCGTTGGCTTCACAACATTCTCTGGCAGTTTGCTTGGCAGCAATGTTTGACGCAGTGCTTCGGGCAATATTTGGATGTTATCCAGTTTGCTGCCACCGGCGCCATCTGTGCTTCGGTAGTCGAGCTGCAGGTAGAGATCTCCCGCCAACTTGGGACGCAGTGCTCCCGAGGACGACGGCACTTGGAAGGCGAGCTTCTGTTGCCGCTGCTCTCCCGCCAATGGCGTGCTTATCAATGCCAATCGGCGACTGTGCGACGTTACTGGCGACTTCTCGTATAGCTGGAATATTATTACAAACAATAACTCTATCTATTGATAACGCTTGTAATGGCACTGATAAGACTAACACAAATCTAACTGCAATCTCTGAGGGCAGGACGGTCTGCATTATCGTATGATTTTGTATTTTTATCCGTTCTAAAGCAAGTTCTATGTACATATTAATTTAATTGGGAAGTTGTTTTACTACCTCGATAACATAAAAAGCTATAGTTGAGGCTTTTAAATATATAATTTAAAATAATAATTATAGTAATTGGTAAATAATAATAATAATAATAATCATCCATTATTGTGGGTATCAGAGTTATAGCTGATATGAGGGGCCGTAATTAAATTCAAAGACCCGTTATGCGCTTTGGCGCTGAACAAGTCGTGGTGTCGTCATCAGGTGCTCTGTCGGTTATAACAATCATGCATTCGTCACTAGGTCAGTATAAAACAAGTAAGAAAGCTACAGTTGAGAGTGCTCGACCGTATGATACCCGCAACCCATTTCGAGAGAAAACAAAAAGCTTGAATGATATTTTAACAAAAAATATACTACCGAATATACTAAAATTTGTTTTTTTTTGTATAAACATATTTTTAAGAAATCTATTAAATACCGACATGGTCACACTGTCAACTAAACAAACAAAGCGCGGTCAGCTGCAAGTGAATTTTGCATATAAAATTGATTCTTTAATAACATCCTTGTTTTTCATTCGATCTCAAGCAAATTCACAGGAATCACTGAGAATATAATTATTATTATGCATACCAAAATTCAGTGCTCTAGGTCTAATATTACGGCTTTTCCAGTTTTTGGGGGCGGAAAGGGGCGTGGCGAAAATCTAAAACAAACTTGATCTACATAAGAGCTACATGAATACTGTCACCAAATTTGATATCTCTAAGTCATTCACACACTTAAAACGTTCATATGCATTGGCCACAAGAATTTCGATAAATAATTTAACGAATAACTTTTGTTCTACTTATCCGATTTGTACCAAAATTACAGGGTATATTCAGAGTGTCAAGCGCAGATGGGTTACACATCATTACACCAAGAACTTTTGGAGTTATATGCAATTTACATAAAAAAAAAAATATGACTTTTTCTAGATTAATGCTTATTGTGGGCGAAGGGGGCGTGGCATCCAACTTTTGAAATAATCTTGATCTGCGTAGGGTATGAAGGAACCTTTTTGCCAAATTTGGTGTCTCTATGTCTTATAGTCTCTGAGATCCAGGTGTTCATACGGACAGACAGACGGACATGGCTATATCGTCTCGGCTGTTGAAGCTGATCAAGAATATATATACTTTATGGGGTCGGAGATGCCTCCTTCTGCCTGTTACATACATTTTCTTTTGGCACTAAGTCATAATACCCTTCTACCCTATGTGTAGCGGGTATAATTATTGCAACGGTTTCCATTATCTATACAAGTTGGATTAAACTTTTACGAATTGCGACTATTCGCCAAGAACACATTAAAATGTACAAAAAGATCAGTCAACAATCGCGACATGGCGAAGAAAGTCGCATGCGTACTCCTCGTTCTACTCTTGGGTGTCACAGCGCCTGGCACCCTGGCCAGGGTATTCGATCGCTGTTCGTTGGCCCTAGAAATGGATAGACTCGGTGTGCCTCGCGAGGACTTAGGAGCCTGGGTTTTGATTGCAGACGATGTCAGCAGCTATCGCACTCATGCTGTTAGTCCACCAAATGCCGATGGAACCAGAAACTATGGCCTATTTCAATTCAGCAATAGATATTGGTGCAAGTCGAATGACCACAAAGTTTTAAGCAAAAACCACTGCAACGTCCTCTGCGAAAGCTTGCTGTCGGACAACATAAAAGCTAGTGTGGATTGTGCACTGCTAATAAAGCGGCTCGATGGCTGGACACCATGGGACCATGTATATACGAGCTACAACCTAAACGAGTGGCCCAGCGTTGAGGACTGCTTCGATGTGAGACCGACCAATAGCACTTCGACTGGCCCCGGAACTTCAACAATACCTTCGCCTCAACTCAGTGGTTCTGAAACTCGTATTGATTACAAGTCTGAATTTGAGTTTTAATTAGTTGCTGATTGTATAGAAATTATGCAACATTGAAAATCTAAAATCTTGACTATTGATAATGAAATGTATGTAGATTATATAAATCAATTCAGTACAGTGTCATCGCATTAACGTAGTGCATGCTAACCAATTTAAAAGAATACCAAAAACCATATTATTAAAAAAAAAGTATCCGCAGCATCTGTAAATTTTAGTCTTTGAATAATTCCAATTGCATGAATAAATGTCAGTTTTATGGTATCAGATTTCCAAAATGTTAAGTATTTATGTTTTCTTTAAACAATAAGAATCTGTAGTAACCCTATTTTCTTCTAGCTCAATAGGTCAAGGTCCTTATCGTTTCGGAGATGGGTACTGATCAAGAATATACTATAGATGGGCTGAAAAGTAAGCTCCTTGGAAATGAAAAAAATTGTTTTTTTTTTTTTTCTTCTTTTAGGTCGATACACTTATTCGATTTTCTGACTTTTTTATCCCATCTGAAAAGTAATTCTCGGCAAGGTCTAAAATACTCCTATGCAGCATCGATAATTTCCTCTCGCGAGCTGATTTTTTTATTGATGAGCCACCTTTTGAGGTTTGGGAAGTGGTAATAGTCCGTGGGAGCTAAATCGTGTGAATAAGGTGCATGGGGAAGCACTTGGAGTCCTAAATCGTTGATTTTAGCCATTTTTGTGAAACCATGGTTTTGGTCTGGAGTCAGCATACGCGGCAGCCAACGGCAGGATCATTTTTTCATGTGCAAAATCTCGCCCAAAATATGTCCTGTATGCCCAGTACTAATCCTTGCGGCCTCTGCTAGCTCGCGGACTTCCACTTTCCGATCAGCCATCACCATTTCATATATTTTTTGGACAATTTCCTGTGTAACTGCATCGGAGGTCCTGCCACTAAGGACTTCATCGGTAATGGAGTTTCGGCCACCACGAAACTCTCGATACCAATATTTCACGGTGTAATCTGAAGGAGCATGAGCCACATAATATTTATCCAACTTTTGTTTAGTTTCCGTCGCTGTTTTGCCACTCAAAAAATAATATTTCATAATTATGTCAAACACGTCAAAAATATCAGCTGTCAAAACAAAACTAAGACCTGTATCGCGCTGAATTTTAACATGGATACCTAAATATGAATGGACTATAAGAAACGACAATCATTTTTGCGATAGCAGCGCATTTTGGTGGTCATGGAGGTCACCCATTTGTGAATACCTTTTGCACTAAATTTATAAATTAAACTTGAAATTTACGACTTTTTTCTATTTATCAAATTTCCTGCGAACTGAGCTGTTATACAATCGAAAAACCGCAAATTCGCAAAACCAAAATTATCAGAAAAAAAAAAACAAACAAAATGGTATCGTTGGTTCTAGGTGTGTTTATATAGATGGACTAGCCAGTTTGATAAGATTTATTTTGCTTTGATGTTGTAAGAAAAAGTACTTGGCTGTCAGGGATCGAACCCCTTCCTAATATTAAATGTCAATTTTGGAAAATTAAAACTTCCACGGACCCTTGAAGGATTTGAGCTCGGACACTTCCGACTCAAATTTAGCCACTGGCCTCAAATGTGATTTAAGATTGTTAGAATAGCTTTAGTATCTACGATGTGTAAGCATTGCATCATCGTAGCATTAGCTGTGAGAGTGCAATCAGTGAGTGAATGAAAACCAACTACTTTACTTATATAAATGGTGGCTTCAAAATAAATTCACCACTTGTCACACAGTAAGTGGTATCATTGAATGCACTTGCATTATCAACTTGTACTCTTTACAAACTGGTGAGATTGAAGCAGTGACTAACAAGTAAGAATTTTAGTCCATTTTTGCGAAATGAAGGAGAAAGTCGTACTCGTTTTTTTTTTAATTTTAATTCTGGGTGACACAGTACAAAGTGTCAGGACCCTTGATCGGTGTAGCTTGGCTATCGAAATGGATGGTCTTGGAGTGCCGAGAGAGGATTTAGCAACCTGGGTATATATTGCAAATCATGAGAGTGGATATCAAACGAACACAATTACTTCAAAACCGGATGGCAGGAAAAATTATGGTATTTTCCAATTGAGCAGTAGCCATTGGTGTGATGAGGAAACTGATGAGGAAACACATAGTGAGAATTTTTGTAATGAGAGCTGCCAAAATTTGGTATCAGACCACATAAAAGCGAGTGTTCGTTGTGCTCTCGTCGCCAAGGGGCGGGCAGGTTGGACCCCATGGCCGATTTACAGGCACTTCGGATCGAGTAGATGGACCAGCGTTAAGGACTGCTTCGATGTGAGACCGACCAATAGCACTACGAGTGACCTCGGAACTTCAACAATACCTTCGCCTCAACACAGAGGTTATGAAAGCCTTCTTGATTACAAGCCTGAATATGAGTTTTGATAACTAAAATTACGGCTAATTGTCTAAAAAATTATTCAAGATCAATATGTGCCGAAAATCTTTTAGTTTTTCGATAATGACTTCTTCTACACCAAATTAAATAGGCTATAAAAGATCATTTTGTTTTATAAAAACAACTAATTCGCAGCATCTGTAAATATCAGTCTTTGCATAAATTCCAATTTTGATGAATACATTTCAATTGACAAATCTGATTAACCCAAACTGCAATTTATTTATGTTTTCTTAAAAGTAAAAGCAGTGACAAACATTTCAGTCGAGTTTACCAAAACGAAAAGAGTCAAAAATCGTTAACCTTAGTTATCTACAAGCGGAAATTGATCATAATCTAAAATTTATAATACCATTAGCAAGCGGATGTATGTACATATGTATATGAAATTAATCTTATCAATAGATTATCTAATTATAAAAGTGACTCACCCAAATATTGAGCAGCTGAGGCAGCGAGCGGTCAAGTAGAACGCCAATAGTCTCATTCATATGGACATGCAGATCCGGCTCTAGGCGATAGCTTCTCGTCTGTGCCACAAACTGGGTATCCAGATAGATTTTCAGATAGTAGTTGCGACCCTTCTGCGACTGCTCGTTGCTGAACAGCGAATTGATGGATGACTCATCGAGGGGCACCTGTTGCACATGCACTTCCGGCTCTTCGGGATCCTGAAATGCTCGCTCGTATTGCACCCTGAGGCTCTCCATAATCTCAGCAAATTGTGGCTTACGCGGCGGTTTCATTTGCGGTGTCCTCGACTGGTGTCGTCGACTGCTCCACATGCGTCGACGACTATAGTACGCCTCCAGGTGCTCGCGATACACTTCGGCCAGATCCGTCTCGAAGCGCTGCTTCCAGGCCGAACACGAGGCGTCCAGATCCGGGGGCGGCACCAATCGCAGGCTGAGCTGAAAACGCGTGCACTGAGACTGCTGCTGGCGACGCAGCTCCTTCAACTGGGCCCACTGCGTCAGCAGTCGCTGCAGCAGCGTTCGCTGGGCCGTCGACTCCGCATAGTAACGTATCCGCAGCTGCTGCACCACGCGCAGCTGGCGCTGAATGTGTGCGGCCAAGTGCGACGACGCCTGGTCGTCGACTGGTTGTTCTTTTGCGTTGAGCAGGCGTGCAACGAGGTGGCGTGCCATCTGCAACTCCTGGCGCAGCTTGTGGCAGATCTGGTTGTTGACATGCTGCACGTACAAGTCGTAGAGGTCCTCCAAGTGCTGCGACAGACGATGCTCCTCCAGCACCTGGGGATGTGCACTGAACCGCATCTGCTTCACACACAGCCACAAGCAACGACGGTTGGGCAGGCCATGGAACTGCAACACGGGCGTGGGGGCAAGGAAAATGCTCTTGAACCGTCTGCCACAGTTGCTGCGATAGAGCGTCGCATCGATGATAAAGCGACCCGCTGCAGTTGAACTCTCCGTGAGTTGCGCTATCAATCCGGCACTTAGCTTCAGTTTTCCGCTGCCCAGCTTTAGTTTTGCCTCCTCTTGAAAGCGATTCAACATGCGAATCTGGGCACGACTCAATTGGGGATCACAGTCCCGGAACTGCAGTGGCACATGCAGCAACTTGCCGTCGGGCACATAGAGTTGACTGTTGTCGTAGTAATGCTGCTGGCGATACAACCAGGCCGTGACCACCGGCTGATCGGATAGATCTATTTCTATGAAGGTCGCAGCCAAACTTACGGCTGCTGTTGCTCCGGTGGCTATCGACTCCTCATCCTCGCTTTTGTTGTTCTCCGTCTGCACTGAATTCAATTCACTGATTCCGTAGCCATGGAAAAATTCCAAGGTTCGCGTCTCCAAATCAACAGCAACTTCCTGTCCAGCGTGACTTCTGCTGCTGCGGCTCGAAAGCAACAACTGCACTTCCCTTTCCGTTTTGCGGTAAACTCGCGTCGTTTGAGTTTTCCGCTTCCGTTTGCTGCGCTTTCGTTTCAACGGAGATGCGTCGCGCTCCATTTCTAAATTAATACACAATTCCTTTTGCTTTCTGTGTGACAAGCTTTCATTTACTCACTTTTGGCAACTAAAATGTTCATTTGTTTTGTTTATTCGGGTTGCCATGGCAACATGGTTCTCACAGGAACACACATAATTTGTGGCACCCCCTTTTAACACGGGGAAACCCTCGTTTCTAAACTATAACCAAGCATCGTCTATTGCCTTTTCGATTAATACAATGATGACGATGAAGGGGTTTTACATATGTATGTATAACTTAAAGACAGACGGATATGGCAACATCGTCTCAGCTGTTGACTGTGATCAGCAATAAATATGTTATATGCATTTACATATATGTATTCTGTTAGGGTGTGAAGGGTATCCCTTCATCCCTATGGATAGCGAGAATAAAAAGTAATTACAAACTTAAACATTGTTCTCATATAAAATAATTTTTAAGGGTTTATTTGAATGGATTTTATTTGACCATTTTGTTAATCTTTATACATACATACATATGTAAATTAGTTCGTCGAAATTGTCTAGTTATTGTTCTATCAACGCTGGAATTTTCACACAACGTAGATATGAACGTCTAGGTGCAAACTAAGAAGCTATTTGAAAAAACAATTACTCTAAATATCTTTATCTATTAAAATATAATAAATTTGACTAGTTTTGTTTTTGAGATGCTATGTTTAGTGAAAAATCGGTATCGATGTTGATCGACGACACTTTCAAAATAAAATATATAGTAGAAGCTGGATTAAAGCTTCGATGGACTGATGATCTAATATAACGAAAGGTTTCAAATACTCTATTATTTTTTAATTAATTTTCAAAGGACTTTCAAATTCAAGAAAATGTCTGTCGTTAAATACTAAAATCAAGTCGTACTATAGCCTATTGTAACATAAACATCTAAAACTAACAAAACATTTTCTTCAATGGCCTTCTATAACAAAATCATTATCATAATATAAAATTTAAATCCAACGCACATAATGCACTTTGACGCTCTACCAGATTTCAAAATAATTTTCATAATCATTTTATCGTTCGAAAATTCGAACGTCGAAATTCGAATCCTGCTATGCCGTATTGTGAACATCTGTATCCAATTAAACGTATTTCTTAATAACCTTATACATCATTATTATGCAATAGGAAAACTTACAGTGAGTGTGCATAGCTAAGCTCACTTATTGTTGGCTAGAACCATTTGGGAATTGCATGCTCCAACTATTTGAATTGATTTTTAAGTGAAATGTATATATGTATATATAATTTTTGTATTGTTTTCTACATTTTTTTTTTAATTTTTAAATTATTTACTGGATGTATGTATCTATGTATATGTATGTATGTATGAATATGTCTCATTTTAAACTTCAATTACTCTACATTGATAAACATAGATTATACATATTTAGAACACAATGCATATACTAGACAAGAACAAAGGAAATGAAAATGATGTATGTATGTATGTATGTAAATCAATAAAAGCAACACCAATAATATACACACATATGTATGTACATTTTGCACTGCAACTGAATCATGAATCATGCGTAGATACATATATTGGGGTATGTACCTTAAACATAAGACAGAGTTGTTCGCTCTTTGAATACCCTACACAAAGGTACTATATAGTATATATGGTTTTTTTTAATATGTATTATTAATTAATTATTAAACGCCTTTGACGAGCATATCAGCTTGGCACACATGGTTATAAGATAAAAATGTGTGCCAAAGTAATTATTAAGCTGATATGCTCGTCAAATGCGCTTTTGGGTGTGTATGACGAGATTAGTGCAAACTAATAATCACTATATATAAAGGGGCTGATCTAGAACTTTCATTCAGTTCAAAACAAGACGATGGCGTTCACTGTACTCTCCACTTTCTTGATGGTGCTGCTGGTCATTGCAGTGGAAGCCCACCGCACCTTCGATCGTTGCGGCCTGGCACGCGAATTGGATAATCTGGATGTTCCAAGGAGAGATATAGCGACTTGGGTGTGCATAGCGCAGCACGAGAGCAGCTTCCGCACTTGGGTGATAGGACCACCGAACATTGATGGATCCCAAGATCATGGTCTATTCCAAATCAACGATTTATTTTGGTGCCAGCCCAACAATGGAAAATTTTCTCACAACGAATGCAACGAAATGTGTGACGCACTGCGTACAGATAATATAGAGCGGGCCTTGAGATGTGCTCAAAAAATCAAAAGAAGTCAGGGCTGGACAGCCTGGTCGGTGTACAATCCCCATTGTGCTGGACGATTGCCCAGCATTGACGATTGTTTCGGCAGCAGGTCAAATTCCTTATATGGTGCGAACACGTACGGCAAATATTAGATGCATGCAGTAATAAATAAATTTGTAATTCCCCCAAATTAGAGCAAACCAATAAATAGGTTCATTTGTTTTCCTTTTCTTTTTGCTGTTCACATACAAATACAATGCAAATTTACTTTTAATAGTTGACAACATGGCTTCGGACATAATTTTTATAGATATTGTAATTATATCAGGGATTCAAATTGTTCGTGAGCTTGACTTTAGTGTGTGCAAATATAAGTGTATAAGTGAAGTTATTTCTTGTGCGTAAGGATCAAATTTATTTATGGGTATGTCTATTAATGTGTTGCATATGTATGTAACGCAAGCTTTGAAATTTGATTACGCTTTATTGTTTATTATTGATGACGCGCTACGTGTGTTGTTTGGAAAAGAAGGCCGACGAATAATGAACGCCGGGTCGTAGTCGCGTTTTGACGCAAATCTCAGACACCAGTTTCACAGGTTGTGGATGAATGCAGAGAAGGGACGTTTGGCGCGTGGTGTGGGGAGTCGTCTACTCCAACAGGGTTATTTCTTCCTTGACTAAAAATTCAACAACTTCCTCATCGACTTCATCGGTTTCCAAGTCATCCGTATCGATATCTGTAAAATATTAAAAATTAATAACTCACAACGAGTTTAGCCAAATACCAATTGGGATTCAACTCACGTCCTCGGAGCATGATACGACGGCTCTTTTGATCCTTCCATTCGGCAATGCGCTTGTTGCGGTACTCCATGAAAGTCTCGCGTAGCTGGGAGCGCTTCTCCAGCAGCTCCTTGGAAGCGCGTGTCAAGCGCAGACGATCCTTCTGCTCGAATGCTGGGTAGTACTTCTTCAGGTTCTTCTTGATCTCCTTTTGCTTGTCCTCGCCAAGTAGCGTTGGAGGACGCGGGCGCCAGAGGAACTGTACAAAGTTCTTCAAAATGGTGCGCTTGATGATGCGGCCCTGGAAGGTGTACATATTGAAGCCGGTATCCTCCTTGACCTTCCACGACGAGACGCCAGTGACAACGTAGCGACCGGTTGGATCCCATTCCACTTCAGAGGCGCGGAAATGATCGGGCGAAGCGCTAATGATGTAATCATTGGTGGTGTCCACAAACTCAAAGGTGCCCATGGTCAAGTTGGCCATTACAATAAATTGACCGCGCGGTGACCAGAAGAGATGTGTGCACGACTTCTTCTCCAATCGCTTAACAAGGCTCGGCTTGACGCCCTTGTTGACCTCGTAGAAGCTGACATTGGCAGAGTTTGGCTCGCCATGAATAATCGAAAATTTGTTGCCAATGGGCTCCCAGGCAAATGCCAAGATTAGTTCACGTATCTCCACCGAATCGACGGGAACCTCTTTCTCGCGCATGTGGAAGATTTCAAAGTTGTAGAACATGCCCAGGAACTTTACATCCAGGTCCTTCTTGTCCTTCCTCAGCTTTGTGTAACGATCAACCTTTACGCACAAATAATCGCCCGACTTTTGCCAATGCAACTTACAATCGGCCACATTGAAAAGGTTCTTGTTGCGGGTTTCACGCTTCTTGGGAATCTCCATGAGCGTGACGCGAGCGGGTATCTGATTCTGTTCCTCCACCCAGTAGGCGATCACGTTATCCGTGGGTGACCACGAGAAGCCGCGTATACCTTGAATCTTGATCGATTTCAGATCCAGCAAATAGAACGATGGTGTCTCGTATATGTGTATAGAGTTTTCGCCCATGCGTGCTACAAATTTATCGTCGTGCGACCAACGGAACATCGACAAAACAGACATGCCATCGGCAACAAATGAACGCTTCTCGACACCGGTACGAATATCCCAGATGATGATCTTCTGGCCGGTTGGCGTTGGTCCATACGTGACCAAGTAACTCTCACAGGGTGAAAACTCAACAAACTGTGTGCCGGGATGGGGGAACTTTTGAATCTTCTGGAAGCTGCTGCCTCCCCAGATGGCCACACCTGGCTTATGGAAGGTAACCACATAGGTGCCCAAGGGCGACCACTTCACAAATGTGTCGGTGAATCGTTCACGCGTCTCCAGCTCATTGGGCTCCGGCAGCATATTCTGCCAGAAGCCAACCTGAACGCAGTTGGGTGCAGTTTCCGCCGCCACACAGTACTGATCGTATGCATCGGGATCATTAATGAAGTTGTACAGATCGCTCTGCACCTTAAAGGGCTGCACGGTTGGCGGTTCCCATTTCTCAGGTATGTTTTCATACCTGCAATGAATTGGCTTTATAGTTGCATTTATCTACGTTGTGGACAAAAACTTACTTCTGGAAATCTGTAAACAAGTTTACAGCGAATGTGTAATTCTTGTCCAGACGATAGTTGTTGAGCTTTTGCACCGCATCCTCGGCCTGACTGGCATGCTTATACTCCATGAAAGCATAGCCCTTGGTCTTTCCCTCATCATCGACGGGATAAACAACGTTGACGATTTCGCCGCAATTCGAGAAGAGCTTGTTGATAACCGATTTCAGTTTCTCAATGCGATTTGGCTCCACAATGGGCATGTTGTCAACGACAACGACACTCTCAACGCCATCGGCTTCCGAGGGACGTTGCGCCAGCATATCACCCAGCAAATCTGCAATTAAGTATAAACATTATATTTGGTTGCTTATAAGTGAAACGCACCCATTTGAGGTTATGTTTGTTTTTGCAATAGTCGGCGCGTGTGATGCGCTGGCAAGAGCTCAACTTACCTTCATCGCTGATGTTGTCTACGAAGTTTGGCGGATCTTCGAAATTCGGCTCCTCGTTGTAATCACTATCGTTGGCATCGGCTCCCGAATGCTCTTCACTTTTCTTTTTAGCCATTTTCAGCGATTTATTTGCAAAATATACACGGCAGCCAATTTCCCGCAGTCATCAAACACACACGCACATAAGAAAGGAAATCAGAGTGGCCGTAACTTGAGCATCAAAGTATAAAATAGTATTTCGATGACAACCAGTATATATGTACATGGTAACACTGATAGAAACACGAAATTATTAACACTGCAACATCAATGATTTGTTACATCAAGAATATTACTTACAAAATTTAAACACAATGAAATGGATAAAAATAAATAGATCTTGAACCGTCAAGAGTAAATGTTCATTGCAAAATAATAGTAGAACTAGTCACAGTGTATTTTAAATGAAATAAGAAAATATAACATATCGATTATTTTTAAATATTTTATACATTTTTTTAAGCTAAGCTCATTTGACTATTATTGTTAAATTATTTTGACGCATAATATTATTATTGTGCTTGTCAATAACGGTTCAGAAGATTTTCAATGACATTGCCGCTGTTATGTTAAATAACATCTCGATTGGAAATTTTAATTTATTTCGCAAACAATAATACAAGTGATGATATTCATTATTCATATTATTCTGAAATTAATTAAAATTTTAAATAAGCATAATAAGTTCATAACGGCGTAATATACATATGTTCTGGAATAAAAATTCTGTACAAAAATGGTGTTACTTGTTTTTCAGCTTATAATTTTTCCGAATATGTTTAACAAAAATCGGATGAATGGGACGAGGACAAAAAAATGTTGCAAACGACAAATAAATTTGATGAAAAACAAAAAAAAAGCTTAACCGATGCGCCTCTTCACGCACGTTCGAAAATATACTGAAATGTTATATATAGAGTAACCAGGTGACGCTTATTTTGGTATATCTCGCTCATCGTTAAAACGTATGTGGTCACACCCCGAAACATAAAACAGCTTTAAGAAAGCTCTTTTTTAAGAAAAAAAAAGTCTGAATTCATCTCAAACCTGCAAAAGAATAATGAAAATGAAAAGATATAGAAAATTCAATTATATATTGAGTGAAAAATTAAATAAATCGAAATAAAAAGCGTAACCGTCTTGAAACCTTAAAACGCAAGTCAAAATTCTGCCAGGCAAACCCAAAAAAAAATCTTCCACTTGGCATCAGAGTTGCAAATGTCTCCAAAGAGACAAGTTGTAAAAAAATAACACAAAAAAGTGCAAACAATTGTATAAAATGCGACAAATATCTTAAATATTGTGTGTGGACTGAAAAAACGCACGAATCGGCACAAAATGCGAAAAGCTGTTATCCAATAGAGAAAAATTCCGATACACCACACCATCTCCTCAACCGCCTGCGTCTCCGTCTCCTTCTCTCCGTCAGAGTTCCGTACGCACCAGCAACCCGCACCTGACACCTCCCCCTGCCCCTCCTTCGCTGCCTTCGTTCGTTCTGTCTGCGCCATAGTCGAAACATTCAACATATACTAACCCGCAAATGAACAGTGTAAAAAAAAAACAAGAAAGTTGTAAACAATTAGCGGACACAGAGATCTCAGTAATGCAAAGTGTTATTGTGTGTGTGTGTTAATAAAATAAATGTAAAAAACGGCACAAACAAAATCCTATGAATGTATGTACTTGAAAGTACATACATATATGAGGATATCTGTATGCGTGCGTATGTGTACATGGAGAAATCGCCCAAAAACGTTCTACCTCACTTTCAGTGCATGTGTGTGCGCGTGTGTTGTGTATATGTGCAACCTTTTTTTTGTATATGCGCAAGCGAAGTGCGTTGGTTGCGACACGCTCTCTCGCTCTCGCAATCGCGCAAGTGAGAGAGGAGCCAAACACAATGAGTGCTCCATACAAAACGGAAAGTGACACAGTAAAGGCGAAAGAGTGAGCGAGAGAGTACCTGTGTGTGTGTGTAGCCTTGATGGAATGTATGAATGAATCTTTCGTTCATAGTGCAAAGTGGTTTTGCAAAATTTGATGCTTCCAATGCATAGCATCAAATACACACACATGCAGATAAATGCGAGTTGTCAGATAGTTTTTATTTGCAGGAAATAAGCAAACAAATTATGTTTCTGAGTTGTATTGTTGTTGTTTTTACAGGGACTTTTGCTTGCTCTCTGTTCGTTCATCAGGCTCTGCCTTGTGCGCGCTCTTTCACTCGCTCTCGCTCTTGTTGAGATGATGCCTGTTACATCTTTGTTGCTTGGAAAAATTCGGACATGAAGTTTTCCCACACTGTTTGTCTACACGCCCACATAGTGTACGTGTGTGTGTGTGCGTGTGTTGCGTGTGTATTGAAAAAGTAAAAGTCGCCCTTTCGTCGCCGTCGGCTGCTGGTTTATTACTGTTGTTTAAAACAAAAAAATAGAAAATCGTGAATTAATAGCTTCTCTATGTCCATAAAATAGAATATCAGTGTGAAAACTGTGGCGTCGTCTTTCATATTGTGCCAAAAGAAACGAAAACGAAACGAAAGTAACAACAACAAAGCTACAGCACCATCTACTACTACAACAACAATTACCACAAGAACAACAACAGCAGCAGCAACAACAACATTACCAACACCAACAACAACATCAAATCATCTGGAACGGGCAACAATAACAACAATAGGAATACTCCAGTTGTCTATTGCAGCCAACTTCACGCTCTAATCGTCGTCGCCGCCATTGTTGTTGTTGTTGCTGTTGTCATTCGTTTGTTTGGGAAGTTTGTGCAGCAGCAGGCTCTGAATGTCTTTATGCTTTAATCATGGTGTATTTTGCCACCATCAAGAACAACACCGACACTATACGCTGCTATATTAGAATCTTTCTGATTACAAATCATGACAGAAGGACATGAAAGGTAAGTTTCAATCTTCTGAAAGTTTCAGGGTAAAGCGTTGCCAGATCACATGCATTTCATTTGTTGTTCCTAATTGGTCACTCAATTATTGCCAATTTAAATGGGTGAATTGAAATGAAAAATACTAAGACAAATATTTACTGAATGGAATTAAGACGGGCATTAATCAAGCAAGTTGGGCATGAATGAAATGTGACTCATTTGTCAGCTTCAATCGAAGGTACATTGGTGTGTGTGTGCACACAAATACACACACACAGATATATCAGTTCACATAGCCTGTCTGTCGCCACATTTAATGAATGAAATGGAATGCCAGCCAAACAGCCAGCCAGCGAGCAACTAGCTTGTTTTCCTAATTGTTTCTCTTGCTGTTTTAAGCGTAGCGCCCCCATTGAAAATGATGTCACTCGCCCATCCACTTACAACAGCAACAACAATACTCTACTCAACTATCTATGTATAGCTATAGCTACAACATCAAGGTTAATTTCGTTTCATTCATGTCTTGACTATGTCAGTTCACAATATAAATATTGCTTCCAATGAAACTGAATACAGAATTTGAGTTGCTCGAACTTTCATTGATTAACCACGTGCAAAAACAAATACAATTTGGCTAGACAATAATTAAATAGAAAGCGGAAGCTTTCATTATAAATGGTTGTCAATTAAACAAATTGCATTCTTTGTTCACTTAACAGATAAATACATACACAGACATCCATACATATGTATGTACATTTATAGATAAAATGCATGCACTTCATTTGGCAATGTTTCATTCATATTTTAAGCTTGTCCTTCACATATACACACACATGCTCACGTCGACATGTGTATGAGAAAAGTGTGGGTGTCATGCAAACGGATGGCAACACTTACAATAAAAAAAACAAAGAAAATACTGCAAAATACTGAAATGTTGCCAAGCGGTGATTTCAAATTGCAATGTACTAAAGGACTTCTTAATCACAGACATGCGAATTCGCATACATATTTAGATGTGTGTGTATACAGATCATAGACAAACGATTTGAACACTTTACTACAGCAACAAAGTCACAGCTCCCACACACTCTCTCACGCTCTCTTCAGTTGAATGTTTCCCACGCATGCGCTCTATGGAGAGTTTGCCAATTTAGGGCTTTGTTTCTGATTTGGGGACTTTTAAATTCAGCTTGAGGCAGGCTCTCGTCTGTATGTGTGAGTGTGTGTTGGGTGACTTCGTGGAGTTGTTGCTAACAACACCTGTAGTCACACACAACACACACACTCCTAATATGTATATAAGTGTGTTTAACATAGTGGCAACTCCATTTCAATAAAGTTACCACTTGGTCTAGCGCAGTTAAAACTTTGAAATTATTATCTAGAGCTGTCATATCTAGGGTGGTAACTGCAAACAAAACTTGGAATTCATTCATGGCACGACAGGCAAAGGCGGCCGCTTAGTTATCCTTGGGGCCAGGCATGCTGACGTGTGCGCCTTACCTTGAGTATGAACTATCATTGAATCTATATGTATATATGCATCTGCATTTCTACATCCATATGTATGTATGAAATGCAAGCAGTCCTTGACACAGCAGTGACGTCGCTGTTGTCTACTTTGGGCGACGGACGCTCTGTGCATGGTTCATTCTGTAAAATCGACTAAATCTAGGACAAATGTGTGTATACAGCATGACGTCGAGAGTTTGTGGGGGGGAGGGCAGGGTTTTCGAAAGAACAGGCAACGAAAGCCAAAGCCCAAGCCAAATAGACTCACACTTCACGAATGCCTAAAGCAACTCCCATGAAAGCTTTTTTCATTGAGTAACTTCACGCTTAAAACTCCAATTCAAACTTCTGCGCAGGTCGTGACATGCTTTGCTCGCTTATTTTGGTGTCCTGATTCACGGATGGCCCTGGATGGCTAAACAACATTGAATTACTCCCTTTCATTCTGCACTTGCTGTGAATTTCAAGAATGAATTCTGAAAACGAACCGAAGCTCCTGAGTTTCCCAATTCGAATATTTTTGCTACCCTTAATATGCACACACACACACACATGCATATAATGTCATGTTCGGGTATTTTTAACACGAAGGACTTCATACATACGGTTAGTTATTTTTAAGTTATGCGGGCTTTTGTGTCACGATGAGTAAGTAAGCGACAGGTGCTGCAACATATGGGAATTGGGCACTCTTCTCTGTCCTTTGCTAATATGGCTTCGACGGCCAAAAATTGAATTAGCCAAATTAGCGACACTTTTAAGTTATCTCGGCCAGGGATATAGACGGCACTTAATGTCCGAAGCGTTCTCAGTTACTGCCAAACAGCAATGGCCTCCGTTTCTTACCATAAATGCAGTGTAAAACCCAAATTGAGCAGGTGCAATCGCAACTCCAATAACTCCAACAACAACTGAACTCATATCCCAACGCTTTCTTCCATTGCAGCGACTTCTTAGTTACAGTACGCGCACAGGTAATGACCAGAGACGAAAGCACCGAAGGCTGGCTACCGCTGGCCGGGGGTGGTCTGGCAAATGTTTCGATACGGAAGCGTGCTAGACTATCCCCATTGGCATCGGGTCATGACTACATCATCTATGGGCAAAGAATCTCCGATCAAAGTGTAAGTGACAATGTAGTGTATGATATTTATTCGGCAAATGTGCAAACACTAATTGCATTTTTCTAATTATCTTATAGGTCATCTTAAGCTGTGTCATCAATCGTGATCTGAAGTATTACAAAGTAATGCCAACATTTCATCATTGGCGTGCAGGCAAACAACGCAACGGTCTCACATTTCAAACGGCAGCCGATGCACGCGCCTTTGACAAAGGCGTTCTGCGCGCCTATAATGAACTAATTGATGGTATGGCTTGAAGAACGCATTAGCTGCACTCATATCCCATTTAGATGCATGCCGCTTTTCAACAGAAATACTCAATACACTCGATCTGTCTTCAATCCACGCTTTCTACCTCTCTTCCGCATAAACTTCTCAAGTAGTTTGAAAGTCCTTTTATACCTTGATTTCGATTTGTTTTTTTACATTCACGTGCTCCTTTAGACTTTGCGTTTAGAATTTTTGCCTTCATTAACTAATGCAAAACTAATGTTTTATGCTCTACTTTTTTTAAAAACAAAAAAACTTGCTACAAAACAAAATTAACAAATCATACAAAATTTAATTGGAATTTGTTTGAACTTTCAAAAATATTAATACTTAAAAAAATCGACACAAAAACATTCAAAACATATAATTTCTAACAAAATTGGTAAGTGTTTTATTGAGGTTTCCTTTTACCTAGTTTGTCTTCTGAGTTGCGTATGCTGCAAAAGCGATTTGATTGAATTTATCATTAATTAAATGACAAGAATTTGCAGCATGCAAAGCTTATGTAGAAATATAGAATAATATTTGTTATCACTGAAGAATTAAAGAAGCCTTTAGCCAAAAGTTGATTTTACACACTTTTAACTCTAATCTTTACGCTGTTCGCTTTAAACTGAATTTCAATGCTCTTTACAAGCTGTTCATAGTTAATTTGCAGTGTGCCTTGTTCTTGACATTTTTTATGAAACCAAACAATTGCCGTGTAGAATTAAAACCATTTATTTTCGCAAATACACGCAGGACTGGCCAAATCAAATCCCACAATAATATGCCCACCATTGACCAAATATGATTCGGTTGGTGAAGATGATGTATTCATGGTAAGTTTCTTATTTAAATCATACTTATAATAATAATTATAATATTTCCATGCCCTTGCAGACCCTGGACTTACCTGTGGAAAGCGAAAGTTTACAAAAGATACATTCAAGCCCCGAAGGCAGCGAAAAAAGTCACAGTAAATTGAAAAAGAAATAGCATTAATGCATTTCATTAAAACCTAATGATGGTTATGTCTTCTTGTGTGATTACAGAAAGCGCCAGCGAGCGTCACAAGGATAGCTACAGCAACAATTCCGATTCAGAGAAACTACCAGCGGCGACCATACACTACATATCGACGGACAAAACATCAACGGCTCCGCCGGGCAATGCAGGCAGCTCATCGGATGCACCACCGCCGCCAGCATCAGCAACAGCTGGTCAAATAGCGCCCAGCGAGAACTATTCGTACGTAACGCTGACCGCTGTGCATCATGACTACAACTATCCGGTGGTGGATCAGCCAGTTGGCGCACAGGTGTTGAATGCCCGGCGCGAGTCCATCACCGCTCTAAAGAAGCGGAACGCACTTGAGGCGGCACAGGCGATGGCCGCCGCACAGACATCGGCATCTTCGTTGGCCGCCAACAAACCACTGCACAAGCCAAATGTTTCGGATATACTCAAGAAGGAGACACGCCTGCGTTGCCGTTATTGTCATGAGTTGTACAGCGAGGACTTCAATAGGCGCGGCGCATGCGAGTATGCGCCGGATCCGTTTCGCAGCGGATACGAGTGCATCTCGGGTATGGGCTGTGCGCGCTGTATGATTTATCATTGCATGAGCGATGCGGAGGGTGAGACGGCGCAGCATCCGTGCGATTGTAGCATTAGCGAGGCGGGCTGCACCAAACGCTGGTTGGGCCTGGCGCTGCTGTCCCTGTTCGTGCCATGCCTATGGTGTTATCCGCCGCTGCGTGCATGCCATTGGATGGGCATACACTGTGGCATCTGCGGGGCCCGCCATAAACCGCATGTCTGACATTTGGAGGCTAGATTGCAAGGACAGTACGATGACGACCCCAGCACCAGGCCCAGAAACGAGCACCATCCGCAACCCGACGAGCAAAACTACAAACGCCAACTGCTGCGACTCAAACAACGACAGTCGCAGTCACAGCCGCCACCCCAAAGGCATTTCTACAACTGGGAGCTGTCGCACAGCCTTGGCGCCCCACAACAGCAACCACCAGAGCCGCTGTACCTGATGCAGCCGCGCAGCAGCAAGGCAGCCCAGAATGACTACGGTCGGCTGATGTTCTAAACATATATGAGAACCACGACAACCGCAAAGATGGCACCAAACAAACAACAACATGAAAAGCCGTTGTTGTAGTTGTGTTGTCCCTGTTGTCAGATCAGTTTTAGTTGCCAGTTTAAGCTTGCGTTTCGTTTCCGTCGTCTTTTTATGTTTGTGACTCCACTTGATTTGCCATAATTTATTGTATATACATCAGTAGATCAGATAACGCACTTCCAAGAGCATATAGTATATCATATTTCATTTATAATTGACATTTATTTTTAGTGCTGTCACTTAACTATAATTTTGTAAAAACCGGGCTATTCGTTTGATTGTTTTCATATTCTTTTTATTTTTTTTTGTAATTGTATAAATATATTAAAAATATTAATGTACATGTATATGTTTAATGAATATATTCTTTTTTAGTTGATTAAGTTTTTGCTACTTACATTTTGTTTACAATTTGAAATTGGAGAACAGTATTAAAGCCAAGGCAAGGCACGAAAGTTATACTACTTACTTATATGCAAATATTTCTATATTTCTGTGCTTAATTCCAATTCGTTTATAGTTTTAACAGAGAAGAGCGTTTCCCCTCTCTAAGAATGCAACGCGCGCAAATTTTTGCATAAAAACTCACAAAGACAACTCAAAGCGCAAATATAACAAGAAGAGAATAAACAACAACCACAATATTGTTAAATAAATACAATAAAAACCAAACAAAGAAGATGAAAAGAAATGGAAATATATTACCCCTCAATTAAATTACAAATTGTTTTTACAAATATATATCTATCCATATATACAAACGTTAAAAGCGATCATCGTCAATTTCAAAAAACTGCGTTACCAAATGCCAAACCAAATTCATGTTTCTTTCCAGAATGATTTTATGAAATATTAAAATATTCATTTCGATTAAAAAAGAATGTTTTTGACTCTTCTTAGGGCTCATGAAGATTCAAAATATTTCTTTTGCCACTGAAAAACAAATTTTTCGTTTAAATATTCGTTGTAAAACAATAAATTACAAACAAAAAAAAAACAAAACAAAGCGTTGCATTTAATAACCAAATCGTTGAAATTGTGCGTTTGAATCGCTTGAAAATCCCTAAATAATAATAATAATATTAAACAAACAATAGAGAAAAACAATTTGTAATTTGTGTACAAATGAACAATTTCATTGGGAAATCTCAAGATCCTACTGTAAATTTGCTCATTTACTACATTGAGGATTCAATAAAAAATACTTAAGTGTTTTCAAATAAAACAAACATAAATTTGTATGCAGCTATATACATATACTGATATAAATATTGTATGTGTATAAAAAGTATTGAAGAATACAAAAAAATTGAATACTTATGTGCAAAAATCTAAGTAATATTTGTGTATTCAACATGAAATTAATAATAATAATAAAAAGCATTAATTTATTTCTTACTATAAATGCATATTTATTCAAAAATAAGCAAAGGTTGTGCAAAAACACATTAAAAAAGCAACAAAAAATTATATTAAAACAAAACAAAACCTTCGGACAATTGTTTGTAAAAAATGTAGATGCGGTATCTATAAATAATTGAACAAAAGTTGTTTAGATCAAAAAAACCTATCACAAAAAATACAAACAAAAAATCTTTGAACAAAGAACAAACACTCAACAAAAAGTACAAACTGTTAAATATACATATATAATTTAAAATTACTTTTTATTGTTTAGTTAAAACTACAATAATTTTAACATTTAAAACAATCCACAAGCATGCCAACATAAGAACATTAAAAACTCAACAAAACCAACATACTACATAAATATTAATTGTGTGAAATTTCAAATTTTAACTGTGCATACACGAAACAAAAATATTAATCATTCAGAAGGAAGAAAGCAACTAGGAATCAATAACAATAGTAATCTTATTCGATACATTATAGAGATTAATAGTTAATAACAGCAATTTGTTGAACACCAAGTAAAATAACATGACATTTTCAAACATTTTCAATAAATTTTTTTGTTATGAACATAATACATAAAATGAAATTCACCTAAATTGTATATGCATAAGTAGCCGCATATAAAAGATGGCATTAAAAGGTAAATAAAATAAATAATATATTTATTCATATAAATGTATTTGAAAATGTGAACAAGAGAAATACAAAGAAATAAAACACAATTTAATAAACAAAAACAATTCGTTTCAAATTCTCACTCTCTCTTTACAGTCTGGCAACTCTTTGGAGCAAACTTTAATACCATAAAGCGAAATAGCCGCAATTTTGCAACAAGCATCGGTGGTTCAGTGGTAGAATGCTCGCCTGCCACGCGGGCGGCCCGGGTTCGATTCCCGGCCGATGCAAACCATCTTTTTTTATATTTTTACTTTTTCTACTATTTAAGTATTGCATAGCTTTATTACTCAAAATAGAGAAGGTTGCTTAATTAAATATATTTTGTATTGAAGATAACACAAGTTAACGACTACATGGATGAGATAATGAAGAACCGAGACCTCATAGGAAACATGGAGCAGAGCACTGCCCAGCGCGATCTCACTTGTAGTGTACAGTTTATAAAGTAAGTAAAGGCTGAAGCAATGCTATCTAATTGAAATACATTTTTATCGCTCCAGTCCAACTACTTCAGCCGAAGACGAACAGCAAATTGTGAAACGTCTAGTGTCGAAGTCGGAGGATTTAGATATAGACCGCGTTTTCAGACGCGAATCGAAAGTATTAGCAACGAATCGCTCGTTATTTGAGTTTGGACACAATTTTGAAGATGTTCAAAATTGGCTGAGCATCGAACAGCCATCCAAAACTCCCTTAAAGAGCATTTTGCGTTACATGGTAGAGAATCATTTAGGCACAACAGTCCAGATTGAAATAAATAAGATGTACTTCAATTGCCACTTTATTGTGCTGCAATCGTACTCGAAGTTCTTTATGGAGCTAAATGTGGTTCCGCTAGTGGTGACATTGTCCGAGGAGAAGGTATCACAAAAGGCATTTATGCTTATCTACCAGTGGATGATCAGCGATGAACCCAACCTGGAGAGGAAGAGCGTTCTTGAAGTCTTTGTAGGGGCTACTTACTTGGGGATTGAATCTCTCTTGGTGCACTGCTGGAAATACTTTAAGGATATCGAATGCTTTAACGAAGTCACCGCTGGTATATTGTACATTGAGACGAAAACAAATCCTGCATTGGATATTGTGCGTAATTTAATGTTGACGCGTATTCGGAAGTTTCTGCTGACCTTTGTGGCAACTAGAGACTTCCTTGATGTGCCCATAAACCATCTTCTTTATCTGCTCAATTCCAATGATATTTGTGTCAACACGGAAGTTGAGGTAATCTCCTATGGAATTATTGCTAATTCTTGATCTGATTAAATTTCTACACAGATTCTCTTCATTATGGTGCGCTGGCTGGGTCACGATTGGAAGACACGTAAAAAGCATGTGAGCAGCTTGATTGTTTGTATACGATTCGATTTAATGCCACTCTGGTATTTACTTTATGTGCGACAAGTGGAAACACACAAACTGGTCAAAGAGCTGATTTTTATGCGTGAAGTGAATGAGAAGTTCAATGAAGCGATTTCCAAGATAACTACTAAAATGTATGAACAGAAAAAGGATGCTAAAACTACAAATCATGCCGTTGCAGACCAACGACAATGGATTCAAGATGAAATGTGTCCTTACTTTCATCATATCGGCTGTCCATATACGCGTAATATAAATTTTAGTGGATTTGAGGCGTACTTGATTGCATTGCAACGGCAACCGCATAATAGATGGGCAACAGTTGAGCTGATCGATTTAAAGAAGCCAAAAGAATGTTGTATTGCCGTTAAGAGTTGATCATCATTTAAAAATACGTTATAAATTTGAGGCGTTGCCATTCACATGTTTATGTTACATATTTGTGTGCAAAGTCTGGCAGCACCGTCAGCTGTTTTTGTGTGTTAATTTTGTTGTTTGGCGTTTAACAAAGTCTTGTTTAGTGCACAAAAATAAAATGGAAAAACTGGAAGCGCTTAAAATCTCATCAATGCGTCCGCGCAGCAATATTCTTGATCGACCGCTCTCCAAAGGCAAATCCGAGGTATCACAGTCTATCGTGGCGCTGCTCTTCAGCGAAATTGTCCAATACTCCCAGAGTCGTGTCTTCACTGTGCCCGAGTTGCAAACAAGGTAGATTTGTTGCAATATCGCGAGAGAGTAATTTCAATAATTAACTCGGTTTTTTTAGATTACACGACTTGGGCCAAGATGTCGGCACTCGTATCATTGATCTGTACTTTGTGCGTGAGCGCAGCGCCAAGCGCGAAACGAAGCTAACGCAGATGCTGCTCTTTGTGAAGACGACCGTGTGGAAGAATCTGTTTGGCAAGGAGGCCGAGAAGCTGGAGCATGCCAACGACGATGAGCGCACGTACTACATCATTGAGAAGGAGCCGCTGGTCAACACGTTCATCAGTGTGCCCAAGGACAAGAGCTCCCTGAACTGTGCCAACTTTACCGCTGGCATCGTAGAAGCGGTCTTGACGCATTGTGGATTCGTGAGTTGTTGCGACTGTCAAGTATACGACGAGTGTAACCCAACGATCTTCTATTATTTTCCAGCCTTGCAAGGTGACAGCTCATTGGCACAAGGGAACCACGTATATGGTGAAGTTTGAGGATTTTGTCATAGCGCGCGACAAGCAGATGGAGGAGAAATAAAAATAGCCATAGACATAATCCTTATACATACTAAATATATAAACTACTAGCCACTGGATGGGAATCGATGGTGTTTAAAACTTTAGATGGTTGGAGCTGGAATTCTTAGAAAACTCGATCAAATGTCGTAAACTGAAAGTGGTTAAATTCGGAGCTTTTGGTGCTCAGTCAGATCGATAAATTTGATATTAGTTTAAAGAATATATGAGTTGTTGTTTGTGTCTCTGGAAAAAACGCAGCCTCGTAGCTCAGTTAGGACAACAAATGTTATATATATAGAATATAATATTTACGTTAACATATTGCGTTTAATTTCACACACGATGCAAGAGAATTGATCGAAACTTAAATGAACTTGAACCGACGATCCTTGTAGGCCACCTCGCCTGAGCGATACTTCTCCTCGCGGGCATCTCGCTCGCTCTTCAGCGCCCAGGCGTAGAGGGCGATGGGTAGCACGACGGCGAAGAGACCCATGCGGAAGGAGTGTCCGGTGGGACGGAAATGCTCGTAGTTGGACACACGCATGGCCTGGAAGCGCGCTAGACCGGCATCGAACTGCGATGGACAACAGCAATTAAATGTTATTAAATGCATGGCGATGATGACATAACCAATGTATTATTTATACTTACCACTGTGCCGCCTTCACCGGTGGCATGGCGAAAGGGATTCGAGCTCTGTTTAAGGTATTCGTTGCGCAGCTTCAGAGTATGCTCGTGCTTGCGCTTGATGAACGCCTCCTCTTCTTTGGATAAAACCATTTTATGTGAATTTGCTGCGAAGTTTCCACAATCAGTTCGAGCAACAAAAGCAAACGCTCGAACAGCTGACAGCAAACAGTAGGAAGCAGCAGCATAAGCCAGTCACAGTGAAGCGCGGCAGCGGCAGGGCAACTCTGGCAAAAAGCGCTTACGAGATTTGCAGTTGGCAATGCCGTCAATTCAGCGTTTCAAATATTTAGCAGTCTACGAAAGCATCAGTTATCAAAGTTTAATTAGTCGTTTGAAAACGACACTAATAAATTGCAATTGGGGTAAGTAAATATAAGTTATATGCACCCAATTAGCTTAAGTTATTGTTATAACAAGGATATGCCAATTTCACGGTAAAGTCTGCTGCTTCGTTACGTCTCCCGCACAAACACCGTTATGCGCACGCTCAGAACCCGACCCGAATTTATTCGCAATATCTCCACAACAAATGCTCTCGTGTGCGGTCTCTCTCTCGCTCTCGCTCACTCCCCCGGGGAAAACTGTTGTGCTCACTGCGCATGTCCTGTAAAGCGTTATGCGCAGATCTCGTGTCAATGTCCTGTCTGCAAACATCTTCAATTGCCCAAATTCTATGGGTTTTATTTGTATTTTTCAGTAAATAGAGGAAATCGCTGGCGGTGGGCCTTAAGCCCGTTTAGAGGTTAGGTAGGTGGATACTTTAATTAATATGTGGTAACAAATCAATACTTTAAGTCAGACACTTTAGAGCAGACACTGCGCAAGACAAACTTCGTCCTCGTCATCTCACAAGTGTGCGAGAGCGAGATGGAAACGAAGATGGAAGCAGCGCAAACAAACAGAGAGCGACAGAGAGAGAGAGAGCTTAATGCGCATGTTCTGCGTAGTTGGGCGGTTTTCGTTGTTGTTGTTGGTGCTGCTGCACTTGGCTTAGCTCGTGTTCGTGTTAGGGGTTGTGGATTGGGGGGTATTGGGTGGTGGGCACGCGGCACGCTTACGCTTACCTGCTTCATTTTAGGGGTTGTTGTTGCCGCCGCGGAGTTGCGCGTCGTTTCACTTGCCAGTTCTCAGTTGTTATCGTTGTTGTTGTTGTTTTTGCAGGATTTGTGGTGCCTCAAATGGTTTAATTGCAAACGCAACGTGCTCGTTTATTGATTTTCGACGCGCGACTCCGACAACATTCACTCGGTAAGTTTCGAATTTAAAACACGTACATATATTTATGCTTAATTTGTTAATAACTTATTTCTGTTTAATACAACAGTTTGCCAACATGAGCGTCAAGTCGAGTGCCAGGATTAAGAAGCGTCGCTCCGCCGAGGCAGCTGCGGCAACGGCAACCGCCTCCTCCTCCTCGGGCTCCTTTGCCGCCGTCAGCAGTCAGCAGCGCCTTGGCCTTGCCACAGGCGGCAACAGCAGCAGCAATAATGCCACATCGAATGGCAATCAACAGCAACAACAACAACAGCAGCAGCAGCAGCAACAACTCAGCAAGAAGCACAACTTTGTGGGTCGCAATCCCAACTTTGACACCGACGAGACCAAGTTGCTCATACAGCTGTGGGGCGATCCCAAGTTGCAGCGCACGCTGATTACCACACACAAGAAGCATGCGGTCATCTGTCAGCTGGCGGCCAAGATGCAGGAGTATGGCTACCATCGGTCGCCGGAGGAGATCACCACACGCATCAAGAATCTCAAGTGCTTCTACAATCGGCTGAAGAAGGACAAGGAATGCGGCTTGACGGGCGAAACGGAGCCGAGCTGGAAGCATTTCGCTGAAATGGACGCCATCATGACGCGTCCCATCTTTAGTGTGCGGCCCAACGAGGTGCCGGCGCCATCGCTCAAGTATCAGCTGGAACAGGCGCTGGAGGAGCATGCGGAGCGTCGAAAGCGGCGTCAGGAGAACGGCGAAGAACTGTCCGACAGCGAAAACGAGGAGGACGACATGTTGCTCTCATCGCTGGTGCCCAACGGCAAGGCCAAGCGGGATGCAGCGACCAACGATGGCAACGCTGATGTCCAGCTGGACATGGATGCCAGCGAGGAGACGTTTGTGTCGCATGCCGGCGACAAACGTGCGGCGGCCAAGCGACGCAAGCTCTCGGAGCCGGAACTGAATGTGGACGAGACGGCGGCAAAGGAGACGCCACACATTAAGACTGAGCAACAGGAGCCGGCCGGAGAGTCAGCTGCAACAGTAGCAGCCACAGCAACTGTTGCTGCAGCAGCAGCTGCCGAGCTGGAGGAGGATGATGACTGCATGCTGCTACCGCTGCCCAAAGAGGAGCCTATCGATGTGGATGCCGTGGACGAGGCTAACGAAGTCTTGCCCACCGATTCCGCTAATGGAGCCGCTGCAGTAGCGTCTGCCACACGCACTGTGCTGCCCACGCTGGCGGACATGCTGCAGCTGCCCAAGGCGACCAACTTGCTGCCGTTCAGTGGCGCTAATGTCATCATTCCAGCGAACAGCATGAGCAACAGCATCGCTCAGCTCAATAGCACGGTGTCCACCAGCAGCAGCAAGCTAACCCCTGGCAAGATCTCGTTGGTGCCCACCAATTTCCTCATGCAACCGAAGCAATCGAGCAGCGTTGCTGCTGCCGGCAAAGCGGCTGGCACACAGCTTCAGCTGCTGCAGAGCGCCATCAACCAAGGTGCACGCTTGATGATCAGCGGCGCTGCTGCGACGCCAGTGCAGGCGACTGCCAACACGGGTCTGGTGACCGGTCCGGGTGGCGTCAAGTTTGTGCTGGTGAATGCAGAGCAGGCGGCGGCCGCCAAAGTGGCTGCGGCGGTCAAAACGAACGCCAGCGCTGTGGCAGCAGCAGCAACCTTGCCGCAGCAGCCGAAGCTGCTGCAGCCCTCTGACTACAATCAACCAATTGGAGCACAACAGCAGCAGCAGCAACAGCAGCCGACACAGCAGGCGCCCCCACAACCGCATCAGCAGCAGGAGAAGAAGGAGGAGAAGCGTCGCGCTCAGGAAAAGGCACGCGAGGAGCAACTGTCCAAGCGTCATATGACAAGTGAGTCACTTATTAACTTATCTAAAGCAAATCAGTCACTAATCCTTTGCCCGCCTGCCCACACAGCAATGCGTATCATGCTGCGTCAGCTGCTCAATGCCCAGAACGAGGCCAATGAGATTCAGCACAATCGCCTGTCGCTGGAGCGCGAACGTCTCGACTGGGAAAAGTCAATGGGCGACCGTCTCATCACGTTCCTGCCCAGCCTGCTGCAACCAGCGGCAGCGGTGGCAAATGCGGCCAGTGCCGTCCAAGCGTCGACCACGCATCAATCGCCGCAGTTCATTGTGTCGGGCACGCCTGCTGCTGGCTCGGCAGGACAACGCCTGCAGCCGCCCAAGCTGCTGTTCACTACAGCGCTGCCCATGACCAATGGCACCGTGTCCATGCCACACATACTCACACCCAGCAGCGCATTGGCCACTTCGTTGCCCAAGGTCATTGCAGCACCCGCCACATCTGCATCTTCAACAGCTGGCGGCAATGTCAGCACTGCTGGAATCGTGGCGAAGCCTGTGGAGATTTGCACCCAGATCAATGATATTCAACTGGTGACGCCCAAGCTGGAGAAAGAGGGCTAAAAGCTGTCGAGTTATAGATCTAAACTTAGTATTCAGTGATCTCTTTCCCTTCTCAGATAATACTCGAATAATCGAATAAACTAGTCAACAAAATGTGTTTATTCCTACACGAATTAAGATCTATAGTGGACATTAATTCCTTTCATGTCACGGATTTCCATAATGTCCGTTTAATCTCTGCTAAAGCTGTCGTGTCCTAAATCTAAACTTAGTATTTGGTGATATCTTTCCCTTCTCAGATAATACTCGAATAATCGAATAAACTAGTCAACAATTTATGTTTATTCCTACACGAATTCAGATCTATAGTTACAATTACTTAAAATTTAGTTGGCATTCTTCTAGTGCACATTTATGCGTTCCATGTCACGGATTTCCATAATGTCCGTTTTCAGTCGCTGCTTGACAATCTCACGCCAAATCGCCTCTCGATCCTGATTGTTAACGATGCCCATTCTCTGCAACGACGAATCCGTAATGCGGAGCAGCGCACGACCCGTAATCACATGCTGGAGTAATTAAAAAAATAATACATATTTGTCAGTAGGCCGTCTTGAAAATCAATACATAAAACTAAAAAAAAAAAGATTTGTAGTTTTTTAAAATTATAGTTGTTCTTTGTACGGCTTGTAGCTCGGAACAACAAGGCAAAGGATTCAAGTCGAATATCTATCTATATATATATATAAAATGACAGAGGCATATTTGAAATATAGCCAGGAGGAGCCTCACAGGTGAGTCCAACTTACGGTGGCAAAGAGATTCTCGTATTTGCTGTATTCGCCACAATGGCGTCGATACCACTTGAGCACATCACTCACGGTCCATTGGTAGACAGCTTTGGGACGTGTTGTTTTGGCTCGCGCCTTGTTCTGCGTCGAGTTGTTTGTTTCCTCACCCATCTGATTGGCAATTGATTTGTTCTTAAAGTTTATTGAACATATCCTGTGTTTACTTAATTCGCTAGACACTTTCCACCACCTTTCGGCAGTGCTGCATTGGCTAGTGATTAACAATGTACGGATTTCTGCTTTTCTATCAATCAATAAATCAATTGTTTAAAGACAAAAACGCTATTTCCGAGTCGCGCCGATAAACAACTTGTTTTTTTTACAAGAGTAAATTGGGTTTCGCATTACATTAGAGATGCACATATGCTGTTATCGTTAACATTTCGATATTCATCGCTTCATGGTTATCACTAGTCATTTATCATTAATCGAGGCTAGTGAAATATTTGATTATGCTATAAAAAAAGGTTATTATAATATAAATCATTTAATTCTTATGTTTAGCGTTTACTATTTTGTACATCAAAAACTGTTAAAATTTTAAACAAGTGTAACCACACCAATATTTATGAAATTGGTAGATTTGGTATATTTTCGCAGTATTATTTAGCATATTTTACAATTGTAATTGCGGTCACCCAGATCGTGACTGGCGCTTAATAACAACGACGACTGAGAAATAATCATCATAATATAAAAGTTGAGAAAAAACACGCAAATACCCAATACACATATAATAGTGCAATTGCAAAAGAACAATTCAATTTGCTACTCTGTGGTGCACTAGCCAATACACACCGATTCATACGCTTTGCCAGCTCGCCATCAATTTTCCATTTGCATTCGACGCCGCAGCAGCAGCAAAATGGCCGGAGCAACACTCTTCGAACGTGCCCAGGCTTTGTCCAGCGTGAATCGCGAGGAGGGCATTTCACTGCTCAACAAGATTGTGCGCGAACAGGAGGTGGCCGAAAACGATGAGGAGCTGATACGCATCAAGGAGCAGGGCATTATGCAGCTGGGCGAGCTCTACAAACAGGAGGGCAAGGCCAAAGAATTGGCCGACTTGATCAAGGTGACGCGACCGTTCTTGAGCCTGATCAGCAAGGCAAAGGCCGCCAAACTGGTGCGATCGCTCGTCGACATGTTTCTCGACATGGATGCAGGCACGGGCATTGAGGTAATCCACTAGCCTTTTATTTGTATTTGTTTTTATTAATTATATTTAAATCGCTGCAGGTGCAACTTTGTAAAGACTGTATAGAATGGGCCAAGCAGGAGAAGCGCACATTTTTGCGTCAATCGCTGGAGGCTCGTCTCATTGCCCTCTATTTCGATACGGCCCTCTACACAGAGGCGCTCGCCTTGGGCTCCCAACTACTGCGTGAACTGAAGAAACTGGACGATAAGAATCTGCTTGTCGAAGTCCAGCTGCTGGAGAGCAAAACATACCATGCCCTAAGCAACTTGCCCAAGGCACGCGCTGCCTTGACATCGGCACGCACAACAGCCAACGCCATCTACTGTCCACCCAAGGTGCAGGGCGCACTCGATCTGCAATCGGGCATTCTGCATGCGGCCGACGAACGTGATTTTAAGACGGCCTTTTCCTATTTCTATGAGGCATTCGAGGGTTTCGATAGCGTTGACAGCATCAAGGCGCTCACAGCTCTGAAATACATGTTGCTGTGCAAGATTATGCTCGGCCAGTCCGACGATGTAAATCAAATAGTTAGTGGCAAGTTGGTAAGTAATGAAGTGCCCTTGTAAAAGATTTAGTTACTGAATCGATGTACTACTTATAGGCCATAACATATTCCGGCCGAGATGTGGACGCCATGAAAGCTGTGGCGGAGGCTTCCCACAAACGTTCTCTAGCTGATTTCCAGCAGGGCCTAAAGGATTACAAGAAGGAGCTCGCTGAGGATGTCATTGTGCAGGCACATCTTGGCACACTGTACGACACCATGCTGGAGCAGAATCTTTGCCGTATTATCGAGCCATACTCACGCGTTCAGGTTTGTTTATTGGTCGACAATTATTTGCAGAGTTATGGCATATTTTGCATTGTAGGTCTCACATGTGGCGGAGAGCATTCACTTGCCCATGCCACAGGTGGAGAAGAAGCTATCACAAATGATTTTGGATAAGAAATTTAGCGGCATTTTGGATCAGGGCGAAGGTGTTCTCATAGTCTTTGAGGAGACGGCCGTGGACAAGACATACGAGCGTGTGCTGGAGACCATACAGAGCATGGGCAAGGTGGTGGATACACTTTATCAGAAGGCGAAGAAGCTATCATAAGTGCACAGATCGAATTCCCACATTTCTTTACTCCTCTCCAATCAAAAACATGCAAAACAAAAACAAAAGAAACCCCAACGCGTCCACTTCAAATAACATCGGCGAAATTAGAAGATAATAATACATTTTGGTTTTCCTCTGGTATTTCCATAAGCAACAAACAAACAGAAATCATAAACATTGTTATAGCTCCACATCTTTGTAATTTTCTGCAAGAACTGGCCGTATGATTAACAGCTGATAAAATAAACAATTATTGTTGGTCAATAGCAACTGCAATAATGTGTGTAAACCATAATAGATTATTTCTAAGCATAATTATTCAAAATATAACTGCGAGTGCGATATGATAAGCAAAATTAACCAATTAATTGATAATAAAAACGAAAATCAGGAAAAACGGAAACGATCACAAGACTACTGGGCAACGAGAACAAAATAATTCTGCTGATGAAATTCGATCAATTTTATTAAATAAGAAATAAATAGTTATAAGATTCGATTTAAGAATTATTCAATAGTAGTTAATGTATTCAACCAAAGTAATGCGTCAGTCCCAAGCCGCCGCCAAAGTTCGTTTGGCCACTGAGCGGGCCGCTGGTCCACTTGGATGCATTGCCGGTCAAATCGAGGCGAGTGTTGCGATCTTGCGAGGACCACAAATTGGCACGACCATCCAGACCCAGCTGCTGGCCAAGGCCGGGAATATTCGAGTGGGTCAGACTGGCGCCATGGCCATTGATGTGCGAGTAATCCAGTCCAGCACCATTGCGCTGGAACTCCAAGCCATTGGCGAGCTTATTCTGCGAGGCAAACACCTTGGCATCCAGATTGTGCACTCCATTGTTAAACAGATTGGCATGGGCAGACTGTGAGAAACTGTCCTGCACGCCAGGCGTGTGCGTCTTTGTCAGATCGAATCCATGGCCATGGCTAAAAGATCAGACGGAAACTCGGATTAGTTATTCAGTTGGATCATTTGAGTCTTCTAGAACTTACTTATTGTAGGCCACGGAACCCCCTGTGGTGACGGGTCCTTTTTCCGTATTGCCCGCAGCAAAGACTTGGCCAATAACATTATGTTCTGGAGTTCCAAAGCCTTTGCTAAGTGCCAGTTTAGCATCTGCCCCACCAGCAGGATTAGATCCCACTGAACCGCCTAGTGTTTGACGACGGAAACGCATTCGAGGAGTTGGCATCGTTGCCTTGAATGGCTGGAACTCGTAGGGCATCGCCTCCACACAGGCACTGATGGCCACAACGACCAGGATGAAAATGCTGCTGCGATGCATAGTTGCTAATGTTGCCTAGAAGACTGTTAATTCTGGACTGATGACAGCTTGTTGCCACAGCTGCTTATTATATACACCTTGCATTTGGGGAAGCACCTGGCGCCGTTGGCTTTAAATTTGGGTGAATGTGAATCACCCTAACTGACATCTCCTGTTTGCTGACTGCCTTATCAGCAGCTTCGTAAGGGGAATTTAATGTGAGACTAAATAATGTATTGATTGCTATTAATTGCTTTTGAGGGGATTCTTCATAAGTATACACTCGTATTATTTGTCAAATTTGCTTATCATTTCAATGTTTTATTAAAATAAATTTAAATTTAACAATTTTCTTTGTAAATATTTTTAGGAACTCTTCAATGTATTTTGTTACAAAATTATTCAAGCTTTCAAAATTTCTGCAATCTCCAATCAGAAAAGTCTTTTTATTATGATTTAGTTCAAAACCCTGAAAGTTAATGGGTAGACAAACAGACATGTTAAATTATGGAGAGCAATGGAGTCAAGAAACCCATCAATCTTATGGAAATAATTACCTATTGAAATTTTAATTGAAGTTTAGTTTTTTAAACCCGCCGCGCCAGCTGGAAAATCGTTTATACTTTTGTTGGCGCCACATTCAGTTTGAAATTCGTTTGCGTTGTCATTGTTTACATTTTCGTTGTGAATGGCAATTTTTTAGTGTGTTAAGAAAACTATCGAAATTAAAATAAAACGAATTACAATATTTTCGAAAGTACTAATATTATGTATTGTGCTGCTTATTATTGTTTATAAAATGAAATATTTGATTTATAATGTTCTATATAAGAGATTTTGAATTTAGAGCACAATTCATATTGCCATTCATTTGCTTTTGCCATTTCATTCTTGCTTGCAACTATACTTGCATAATATACTGATTTCGATATATGAATATTGTATAATTTTGGACACGTAAAACAAATTTGTTTTGTGAAATTAGTTAATTTCCCAAATGTGATCTACCAAACATGGATCTTAAACTCCTTTACCTATGTATGTATCTTAAATTCTGCGGTAATCATGCATCCGCTGAAAATAGTTATCGATAAATGCTTTCTCTTCTTATTTTGCTTTGCTTCTGTTTGTTACCGAACGTTGAAAAGCACCGAAGAGCGCACTTGTCGCAAAAGCAGAGAAGCGACAGTCAGCAAAGCAAAAGCAAAGCGAAAGCACGACGATAGCCGAGCTCCAACGGAAAAGCAGCGAAGAGTAAATACCATAATTGACAAGGCCGCAGTTTATTCGAAACTAGTCGTGGAAATAGTTGCTTAACAGCTTGCATCTCGTAGGGGTCCCGTGCCGACTCCAGAAAGAGCCATGTCAAGTAAAGAGGCAGCGAGCGATAGGCCGATGGTGCGCATTGCGTTTCGGTTTACCGACGAACGTCATCTGAAGTTTGTAGAGGCCTTCAGTCGCGAACCTTGTTTGTGGAATCGTCATCCGTACTTGTGGGGAGCTCGAATTGCGGGCTGCAAACGCATTCAGGATATTATGAACGGCACCTTGCAAAGCAACGAGAATCCTATTAGTTTGCAGGGTATTAAGATGAAGATCAAGAACATGCGATCGGTGTATCATCAGGAGCTGAAGAAGATTAAGACGTATCCTTATTATTATCCCAAGAGTTGCTGGTTTGAGCCATTAAACAAAATCTTGGCACCATTTCTGGATAAGGTAGAATAATGCACTCAGAATATATAGATCTTTATACTGAAACCTTAATTTCCCCTCGCAGAAATCTGAAGATGAACAGATGGAGTCTCCCATACCATTTCAGAAGGAGGTAAAATTATTCCTTCAACTCGAATTCAGCTTTATAATAAATGTTATTCTTGCTTATAGAAAGATGATGATGGGCAGCAATTGATTTCCCCCATACCGCTAAAACGACTTCAGCCCGAAGCACCAGAACCAGATAAGGTAGAATAATTCCCTTAACACGAAAATAACATAATGAAATTCTATTTAACCATACAGAAAGATGATGATGATGATGACGAAGACTTGATTTCCCCCATAGCCCTGAAACGACTTCAGGTTAAAGTTCCCCGCTTGAAGTCAATAAAGCTTGTGCCGAACAAAGCCGAAGCAATGACCGAAGTCAAAATCGAGCTGGAGGATGATCAAGTGGTGTTTATACCAGACACTGTTCTCCAGACGTCACCCACATTGAGCTCTGTCGCTCCACCACTGCGAATGATAACCCCTCCGCCACGATCTCCATCCCCATCTCCGACCCCACCTCAAATTGTGGAAGTCACATCACTGCACACATCCGAATCCTCCACTTCAGGACAAACGCGGCCTTTGCAATCCGCCGCAGAGGACGAGTTTACGTTCTTCGGACTCAGTGTTGCGGCCCAATTGCGCCAAATGCCTTTATCGAGTGCAATGATCATGCAGTCGAAGATTCAGTATATGATATCAAAGGAACGTCGCAGGATTAACGGCTTTACAAGCGAAGCACACATGTTTTTTTAAAAGGTATGAAATACTATCAAAATTTATAGAATTTTTATCTAAAGTTATGGTGTGATGCAAAAAATTCCTCTATAATTATTGCTAAGCAGATCATTACATTTGTACTGTGAAAAAAAGAGCATTGTCAAACCTGATATATCAAGTTGAACTTAATGAATTTGGGTAATTGTTTACTGAATTATTGTTGTATATTCATTTGCTTAAAAGCAAAAGAAATTCGAAGCACACGAAACGTAAGCAAATTGATACCTGCTTGTGGTTGGCGACAGCGAAGAGAGGGGGACAAACAACAAAGAGCGCGAGCAACTTAAGAGAGTTGAGTCTTATGCTTAAGAGGGGCCGGTAACGCAGTTGTGTGGGTGAGCAAGTGGGTTGAGCCAATTCGCTTGCGTTACGTGCACTCTTGGCGCTACGTTGCAATTTGACTTAAATTATGGTGTACACTGGCGTTTGCGTTACGTGATAAAAGTATGTTTATTTTTACGTATTCATGTACATACGGCTAGCATGAATCACAAGCACTCTCCATATACACATAACGTATTACATGCATAAATTTTGCACACACATATCTATGTATGTATGTATTGTATGTATGTATACATGTATGTTTGTATGTATGCAAGTGTAGAAATCGTCGTTCAAATTCTCAGACTCAGCAAGAGAAACTGCGAAAACCGGACGAAAACAACGGCGACAACGAACTGCTGAATGCGTTGTTGTTGTTGTTGCTATTATTGTTTGTTGTTTTCATTTGTGTTGTTTTTATGAGCAGCACATGCTTATCGTCTCTCTGGACGGCAGCGAGTCTTGCAACAACAAAATACTCTACTGTGTGCCAGTTAAGTTCAACAAGTCAATTTGTTGCTTCTCCCAAAACATTATGCACATTCTTATGCTTAATAACATGGACAGCGATCTGTTGATAACGCTCTCTCATACGCTCATACTCTCTCTCTCTCTCTCTCTCTCTGATTCATCAGTCACATTGGCTGTAACTGCCCATCAATAAAACTTAAACATATTAAGTGATTGATAAGATAGCTTTACATACAAGTACGCACAAAAATTCATTTGTATCATATGTATGCTCTTATAAAAAAAATCCATATGTATATATAAAATTAATAGCATAATGTTCACAGACACACACACATTCGTGACTGAACATTTTCATTTCCTAGCGATGTGTCGTGCTCTCGTGCTTGCCGGCAACTTCGTGCTCTGCCTATCGCCAAAAGGCGCACAGAGATCATCGCAGTCACGTCACGCTTATGCAAATGCCTCAAATCAACGCAACACAGCTTAATGGAGTGAATTTGTCGTTCGGACAATCCATCAAGACGGCAATCCTGTGCACAATCTCCATCTGCCAGCCACCCCCGCATAATGCTTCGTCGTCGACATCGCTCAGAGCTTCACTTTCGCACTTGGCCAACGAAATTGGGTCACATGGCATCGAAGGCGGCTGCATGGCCCAGAATCATCATCGAGTAGGCGTCACAGGAGTTCGGCTTGCACTTCGAGTTGAGTCGCTGTCTGAGTTGGGGTTGCAGTCCTGTTGTGTGTCCTGTTGTTATTTCAAATCGCGCTGCGGCATCGCCAGCCACAACAATAGGCGCTGCAAATGGGAAGTGAAATGTGTTCAAGATACTGAACTTGGCCTTTGAAAGACTCTGCGGGGCTCTCTCGTGTGGGCCCAATCGACCGGGGCTGTCCGTCCGTCTGTCTGTCTGTCTGTCTGTCTGCTTGGGGTCTGCCGGCAGAGACACACCGGCCCCGAGCTACAGCCGAAGAGTGCGGCGTCACAGCAAAATGTGCACATGCCATCGCCCTCCAAACAACAATCCATTCGCATATTTCTGAACGTTCGTCGCCCCTGCCTCCGCCACCGCCAAAACACCCAGTCGTACATCGGGCATTCTCCCACTCTGTAGTTATATGCATCATCAGCTGTTCGTGCGAACCAACCGAGCGCCCATTCAGCGAGTCTAGAGGCAACCACAGAGACCAGCATCAGAACCAGATAGAGAACATATTACGAGGCAAAAAAATGCTGAACCGCATGCAAAAGCTTCAGGTGGTCGACTTCTACCTGTGCTCTTAGCTGCACGCTTTGGATCGAAAGAAATAATGGTTCTTGAACACAATCCCGGAAGATTTTTCGGCGATCGAAATATAGAGATTTCTGCTAGACTATATGAACAATCATGTCCATGTGTATGTGTTTTCAAAATTTAAGAATTCATTTAATTTATTTCTTATTCTTTCTTATTCTAAATTTTACTAAAAACTCAAAACATTCTGTCGAATATAAATATTTATTTTCATTTTTGGGAATTCATAAATTTAGTTACATCAATACTCCCCAAAAAACTGTTGACGCTGTTTTCAAGATTCGCAGACTATTTATATACAGTTCATTTGCTAATAATAATACTACAAACATATTTGTGATGAATAAACATTATAAATTCTTTGATTGCAATATTTTACAGTCGGACATCAATGTCCATCCGATTTAACTATCGATCGTAAATCCATACATCCCAATAAAGTTGTGCGGCTTCCTGTTGGCAAACATTCACTAATTACAGGATGCCAACTTTAGCAATATGTGAACTGAGTGGAAAGGGGAGAAAACAATTTGAAAGTTTGCATAATAATTTCTGGATTTCATTGTTCTGGCTTCAGGATGTTGCGTATTAAATATGCATGGGCATAACGTTACGGTAAACGTAAAAGATACATTGCATCCATATGGCAAGCATATTGGCTCAAGTAGGCGACGACAACAAGACGCCACAACAACAACAACAACAAGGATAACTGCAACGACAACAAGTGCCTCGCCTGTCCAAGCCTGTCCTTATGCTAGTGTGAGTGTGAATGAAAATTGCAAGATTCCGTCGCTCTGTTCAGCTCAACCAATTCTATAAAGCGACCAACGGCAACAGTCACACTGCTTACATACACACACACTTGAGCAGGGACATATGCGAAACCCAAGTAGCACAAATGCAACTAAGCTGGCAAACTATGCCATCCTCATCTCGCTGCCTGTCCATGTAACATATGCCTCCTGAAGGCAACCCAATGCAGCATAGTCGTACTTGTCTCGCAGCAAATGCAACCGACCACCCCGGATTCCAATTCTCTACATCACAGGGTAAGTGCTCTATACGCTACCATCGGGGAAATCTGTCAGATACAGTACAAAGTTCTAGGTCTTGAGGTACTGGGGTAACAACATTTAATAAATATGTGGGCTATTTATATATATATTTATTTTATATTTATGTCACATCATTTTCATACACGTTTATAGTAATATCTTTATTTCTGGTCCTATCGTTTTTAGATCTCTTTAATATTTTGTGCTTAAACTGATTAATTATAAAATAGCATTGTTTATTACTGCCATTAAAGATTAGTATGATAAGTATACATTTTATTGATAAGATACTCTTAGGTTCATACGCTAAAGGAAATGTTAACGGTCGGGAGATCACTTGTTATGCTCAATTAATAGTAACTATTACTAGAGCATTTGATTTCCAAGGATCTTTATATTGAAATAGTTGTTAGGATGCTTGCAGTTAATAATTATTTACCTAAAGTGGTTGTAATTGTTTAGTTCGATGGTTTTACAAATGTAGCAATATTTCCTTGATATAATGTATCAAGTTTGTAAAATAATAATAATATATGGACTTTACTGTGTTAACCTCTAATGCGCTGTTTAATTATTGGCAATTACATTTCGTGACGAGTATTTCATGTTCAGTTAATTACGGGTCAAACTAAACCGATAATCATGAGATCGTGGATCATATTTTCACAAGGAGGGTATTTGAATGCTAGTGTGGCTCAAATACTTTCTAGGGTTTTATTCTTGTATAATGTGCCTACCAGTTTGCACTTTGTTTCTATGCTCTGACACACGCAGACAGCCAGAGAAGATACATATACGCACACACACACACACATGCACGCAGAGGCTCGTTATATCCACATCCTGTCGAGTATGCGTTCGGTTCGTTAGCTCGTTCGTTCCCTCGTTTGGTGCTGCTGCTGTTGCTGCTGCTGCTGCTGATGTTGGCTTTCCATTGCCTGGTTTGCATACATCCCGAGTATGTACGAGTATATTCGTTCATACAGCCGACAATTGCCACCACCGAAGCGACTGCAGCCATCAGGCGCTTCTCTCACCTCAGAGCAGCAGCGCAGCCACAGTCAGAAACAGAGCCAGAGCCAGAGCGGACTGAGTCTCCACCCTCAAACCACCCGATGCCAACGGACCGTTAGCTTGGGAGCGGGGTTCAGTTACACAGACATAGACACATATACAAACATAGACATGGACACAGATACGGACACGGACACGGACACGGACAATGACGCCAAGTGTCCGTATGTATGGCTGCATTGAGACGACAAACAAGCAGAATAATCGACATCGACCCACTGCACTGTGGGCCGAGCTCAATGCGAACATCTTCTACCTAATCGACAGTTTTGTACAATTCCAGCAAATATATTCAACAGCTTATTGCATGCCCAGCACTAGGCTACAGTGACTTTAGCTCCATTTTATTTGTCTGTAAATCAAGTCATCTCTAAATATGAAACTTTGTTAAAGAAATTTACTATGAATATATAGCACTATACTAGAAACCAGATGCACGCATTTTTACTTTAATTTTTTACGTTCTCAGTAATTGCTGATTCAAAAATGTTGATCTCAATACTTACCAAAAATGGCTTTTGAATTGTCTTTAAGTAAATAAACTTTTTTTAAGCAAAATATCAGTTCTTCGTTTATCTTTGAACGTTGCGGTCTTATAATGACGAGGAATAAGTTTTCGCTGCTTATTCATGGCATTAGTCAAAAGATTTTACGTGCATATCTAATAAACAGATCATAAATAGATTCGTTTTGAAATCCGTTAGAGTCGAAAACATTTCCTTTGATTTTGAAGTGTTGAAAAAGATATTGAAAATGATCTTACTTTTCATAAAATTGTGATGAGCATGAACTTTATTAAATGTTAAACTATTTAGATCTACGAATATTTTCATATTTAAAATGTAGCTCGCTCAAAAAAATCAATATAAAATATTTTATTTTCGCAACACTATAACTTTGTGAATGTTTTAGCCAAGACTAAATTAAAATTATTTTACAAATGCAATTACACTATAATCTTTAATCGATTTAATGACCTTTTTATTTACTTTTTAATTTTGTTGTAATTAATAATAGATTAGTTCAACTATTGAATGCTAAAACTCTACTTAGTTGCATTCAATTTGCAAAGTGTTTCACAGTGTGTCGAAATCTAATTTAATTAGAACGAATTAAATTCTTCTGTAAAATGTTGAGACGGAATTTTGGTTTTCCTAATTGTTGTAAATTCTGTAATTTTTTTTTAAATACTACAACACTAATGATTGCAAAGCATTCGTTTGAAAGATGTTAGGGTATAATAATAGCTGTAAAATATGGAGCTTGATATATAATAAGAGTCTTATGTAGAATGATTTGGAACTGAGAAACGAAATAAATATGGTGCTTCTAAAACCGATTATTAAAAAATTTAAATTTCCCATTTCTTTATAATGAGGTCTATTGTATGAATGCAAATTATTTCTAATGCCATCCACGAGAGATCTTGCTACACTATGGCCACGATATTCACACGTCGAAATCGTTTAACGTTTCGCATATTTTTTGCATTAGCGCCTGTCCCACTGCCTGATCGAATACCCTACATTGTGTCGAGACCATTGATTTTTGCTCTCTGCCAGCAACGTCGCTGGGGGCCCGTTATGGCTCTGTGAGCTGTTTGCTGTTTGCTCACATAGATACAGATACATACAAGCGACAGCGACGGCAACGACACGTACAGACATATCGCAGTCGCCGTCGCCGTTGCCGTTGCCGTTGCCGTTGCCGTCATCGTCATCGTCGCTGTTTGCCGTTCCACTGGCACTGGCGGCCCCTCTGCCTCTCCCCCGTCCCTGGGCCGAGAAGCCCGCTCTGCTTGTGCTTCTGCTTCTGCATTGCCGCTGCCTATATTTCACTCGTTTGCTCGTTGGCTCGCCCGCTTCGTACGTACATTCGTTGCGGGCCTCTGCTACTGGCTGTACTCTGACTGCGGCTGTGGGCCCAGCAGAGCGAGATACTCGCAGTCGCACTCGTACTCGTACTCATATTCGTACTCGTACTGTGGCGAAATGCTTCCAACAGCTCGAAACTCAGTATGCGCTACACGCAAAGAGCTGAAGGGTTTCTGTATAGACATTATGAAGATAACGCTATTGAAGATATGATATACTTTGAATGGGACCCACAAATAATTACTCAGCGAATTGTAGATTGGAATATTGCGATTGCAGTCTCATTGACTTAGTTATAGAAATACGAAAGTAATAATATTTCCTGATACGATTTCTCAAAATATTATTCACCTTGTAAGTCTTTTTAAATCGATTGAAATATTAGATAAATATGCGTATACTTATTTTTTGGTTTTTGGTACATTATCAGCTAGTTAACAAGAATTTTTTAAATATCTTTATATTATATTTTAATGTTCGTATGAGCAATATTTTTTGTATTTGCATTGCAAGCTATTTTTTTATTACCATTAAAAACAAAAGAATACTTTATGAATTCTTCGTTTTTCAAGAAATTAAAAAAATGAATTAGTACGTCAATATATTTTAATAATTTTAATATAAACTGCATTATACCGGAACATATTTGTTTATGACATTTAAATTTAATATTTATTTATATATAAATATCATCTTACTGACAAAATGATCCAGGAATATTATTTAAATTGAAGTAAAATAAATATATATTTTTTTAATTTTATTTATTATTTTTTTATAGTAAAATATCACGATTTCACCAGAGCATGTAAATTCTGTAAGTCGCTCTAAAATTGTATGATAAACTATATACCAAATATATGTTTTCCTATATAAGGTCGACTAATCGGATGGGCTATAGCATTTAAAATACGAACTCAACTGCTCGGGGTTGTGGAGTAAACCGTTTGGCGCAGGGCAAGCCAGAGCAAACCAGCCACAATCAGCAGGCAGGCGGCCATATTCAGTGCTGTTGCTGTTGCTGTTGCTGTTGCCATTGCCGGTTGCCGTTTGGCCCCCCTCCCTGCCGCCCAACTCTCCATACGCCCCGCTGTCGTCCATGTGCTGTGGCTGCTGCTGCCGCCGCTGCTGCTGCCGTGTGTTCATATAACGAACGAACGAACGAAAAATTTTAGTTCAGCTCTACGCACGCACACATCGAACAGGCCCAGATACACACATACACATACGTACGAGTGTGTGTGTGTGTGTGTGTGTGTGTGTGTGTGCGTTTGCTTTTGCCTCTGCTTTGCGCACATAGAGCGAACAAGCCAACGAAACGTACCGAGCGAACGAATGAACGATACACAAGCGCACACAGACACACCAGCGCACAGATACAGATACATTTTCAGTGCCTGCGTTTGCGTCGTACTCGTATACTGCTATGCTTGGTGCTATGGTGCTCTGCCTCTGGCTGGCTTGCTGGCTGGCTGACTGGCTGGCTGGCTGGCTGCCTGCCTGGCATTCGCATTCATTCTGTGTATTTGATATTCCACTGAAGGCAGGCAATAGCTGTACGTTGTACTACAGAGCAAAGCAAAAGCGATACAGGCGATACAGACCGAGAGCAGCAGCCAGCAATACAGCCAGCACAGCTACAGCTACAGCCAACACAACTGACTTGAGTTTTTAGTAGAAGAAAATTTATAAAGTGAACAAACAAACCAGCAGCAGCAGTGCGATACACAGTACGACAGTGCACACAAAATATAACCTAACCACGAGAGAGTGTATTTCGAATATTTGGTGGACTGCAATTAAAACGCAAATTACGCGACATTTTCGTACGGGTGAGTGAAAAGTGTCTCACTACGATTGATTTCCCATTTTATGAACTTTATAAATTGACCAAAATGCGTCGCCAATGCGGTCATTTATTATATAAATTTTGCTAAATAAACTTAACGACCCAATTTTGACGTATCGAAAAAGCGAAAAAAGCGCAAAAGCTGGCCTGGCCTGGTCCGTCGAGTATTATAGTGTTTTTAGTATGGCCTGGTCTGGTCTCAACTGCTCCGATATGGTCCGGCCTGGTCTGGTGGTATTAAAATCGAAGATTCATATATTGTCACTACTGGCCCCAGAGAGTTCTCTTCGGTTCGGTTCGATTCTGTTTCTGTTTCAGTTTCTGTTTCAGTTTCTGTTGTTGTCGTCGCCCTCGTTGCCGTCGTCGACATCGTTGTCGATGTCGTTGTCGTTCATCTGATTGTTGTTGCTATTGAATTTAAATTTTGAATGGCGCGCGCGTAAAATTGACGGTTATTTTTTGAAAATTCATCGAATGATTATTCAATATCTTAACTATATAGCATGATATCAACAAGGCATATAGATAAAAGCGATCATTTAACATTATCTACGTGTTTTAACTAAACACTTTTTTCTTTTTTTTCCTATTTTTTTTTTTTTTTGTAATTGTTATAAATGTATTTTGTTGTTGTCTTTTGAGTTGGGTTTGACTTGCGCGGGACGTTGGCGGGGTGGGCAATATCTGTTGGCAGGCATTTGTTGTAGTTTTGAGCGCGTGATAGACAGCGGCGGTGAGCGGTGGGGATGGCAGCAAAATTGAGGGGGGGCAGGTGGGCGGCATATTTGGTTATATGTGACGACGACGACGACGGCGAATACGTTTGTGGGGGAGGTGGGCAAATTTGAGGGGTAATGACAGTGTGGCAGGGGACGAGGGATATGGAGGAGAAGGCGGAGGAGGGTGAGGAGGAGGTGAGTGGCAGCGGCGCTGTCGCGGCCAAATGCTACTGGCATTTCGTTCGCACAAAGCTCGTTCGCTCCACGCTTTTTATATGGCTGAAGCAATAAGCAGTCCGTGTGTACAGTCGCGTCAAAAATAGTCGAACATGCGCGTGCCTATATTTGAAACGAGAGCTGCTCTGAATTTACACTGTGGGAAGTCAAAGTGTCAAAGATGGCACTTTTGGGGTTTATATTGGTTTATAAATCTTTTCATATTATTGTTTTGAAAAACATTGTTCAAAACAACAGATATGTCATTTTTTTCAAAATGCAATTTCGAGCATAATATAATATTAAAAATACAAAATGAATTCGAAAATTAATTAAAAAAATACTATCTATCAAAAAAATATCCTCATAGACCACCTTCCCTTTCTAGCTTTTCTGTACAATATTTTAATCGCTGTCTGAATTTGCAACGTTTTTATGCGCAACCCTTCCAATATTTCGCGACTGCACTGTGCATGCGCTGAACAAATTACACATTGCAGGCTGTCCGATTTGCTGGCACGCTACTGTAGCGACCACCGCAAAAACGCAAATTATTTTTCTCACACACACGCACTCAGCGAACGACAGACGGCAGCTGTGCGCACCCGATTTGCCACCACTGTCGCCCAGTACACAGTCACAGTCGCAGTGTATGTAGTGGCCTGGCCTGGCCCGTCGTCGTCGTCGTCGTCTGCTCGACGCCCGCCCCGCTGCCATCATCAACAGCGCTGTCGCTGTCGTTTGCTGGTGTCGTCGTCGTCGTCGCCGTCGTTGACGCTGTATGTTGGTTGGCTGTTTGACTCTCAGATACAGATACTTTTGCTGCCGCCTGCCTGTACTGCGCTCACTACTGGGGCTCTGGCTCTGCTGGCTCTGTGTATTATTTGATGGTCTCGCTGTTCACTCGTTCGTTCGGTTCGACTCTGCCTGCCTGCCTGCCTGCCTGCCTGGTGTGCTGCTGCTGCGTGTGTATGTTTCGCCTCTGCTTCTGTTCTGCTGCCTCTGCTGCCGTCTGCCTGCCTGCCTGCCTGCTTTGCCTGCTTTGCCTGCCTTCTGCCTTGGTTCGCTTCGCTTTGCTTTGCTTTGCTCTGTGTGCTGTGCTGTGCTGTGCTGTGCCTTTGCTTGGTACAGCTGCTTCAGTTGAATTTCAGTTCAGTTTTCTATAGTCGGTCGCAGTACATTTTGTTCAGCGTTCAGCGTTCAGTGTTCAGTGTTCAGTGTTCAGAGTGTTGTTCAGTGCGAAGCAAATTTCTAGACCGAGCCGGGCCAAGAGTGAAGTAAACACACAGCTACAGCTACAGCCGGAGCAACAGCAACAACTACAACTACAGCCACAGCGACAGTGACAGCTAAAGCAAAGTACGTACGTGGGGCGCCTGATAAGTAATCGCTCTCTAAACATTAAAAACAATATTTTCAATTGATTTGAAATCCCGTTTGCTGCAGCAATATTCTCGCAATTATTATTTCGTTGTTAAATTTATTAATTTTAAACTCTGTGCGGTCACAAATCGAATAATGAGGTCAAATCGAAGTGGCGGGGTGCTTTGTAGGTTGTTGACAATTTCTGTATTTACGCAACTAAATAAATTTAAATGAAGTGTTGAAATTTGAAAAGTAACTTGTGTAAACACCGAAAAAATATTTGTTGTTGATAAGTCGGTTTGTTTTCAATTATTTAATTTAAAAAAAAGGCAAAAATAACTGTGATTAATTTTCGGGAAATAATTTAATTTTTGTGTTGTTAAACTTTAATCGTTGGGGAAATTTTTGTTAAATTCATTTTATTTGTATGCATTTAATTCGATCGGTTATCAATTGGTTGCTAATCTAAGAAGTGCTTTCTTACACAAGTCAATTATTTGTGAAGCACCCCACGCATATATCCGCAATTCAAGTACAAGTATTTTTCATTAGTCGTCGGTGGGCAATAATTTGTACACTGACGTTTAGTGTTAGCATTAACAGTGAGTGTCGAATTAACATAGAAGTTCAACCTATTTTTGCATTTTAATTTTACGAATTGCTTGACTGATAATATCGGATCCATTTATGCGATAAGCAATCAAATTGCTTGACAAATTATTGGATTTCATTGCCGGCTATTATTCAAATCGTTCTGAAGCACTCATTATAATATTTCGATTAATTTATACAAATTCTTCAAGACAATTTGGATCAATATTGCTGGCCGCCAGTGTGATTTCAACGGCCCCACGCCCACTGCACTTCAGTGCAATTCAGTGCGTCTGCTTTGCATTTCGTTTTCGATTTCAGTCATCGTTCCGGGCCACTGTCGTGGTGTCTGGATGTGGCGCCTGGTGCTCCACCCACCTGTCGGCGGCTTCGGGCTCATAATTGAGGCATATTGTAGATGGAGTCTCGTTGGTACTAATCGTGGCATTAGTTCACTCCACAAGTTTATATGGCGCGTCTTCTGGGCTTATCAGAAGGTTGGCAATGTCGCCAAGTCGCCTCGGTTGTCGGTGGTCACGTTTCTCAATCCCATTGCCATTCCCATTCCCATTCCCATTCCCATTCCATTCAGCTTCTCGTTTCCATTCTCTGTTATCCGTTCTCCATTGCAATTTTCCCATGTTTATTTTACTTAAGTCGCATTTTGCAGCTGCGTGCACAAAATTGCCCGGCGGAATGAATTCTCCTGCTATATAGTAGATGAAGTCTTTGACCGTGAAATGTGGTTTGCTGGCTAATGGGGATATGGACTAGCTTCCATCCCTCTGTATCTGAACGGCTATCAACGCAGCTCTTTAACTGGCAATTTTATTACTCGCCTTTCTTTGCACTCCGCTTATAAGTAGAGTAAGTTTCAGTTTACAGCAGACGCAATTGTGCATTCCTGGAACCTAATCAAAATATAATCTATTTGTCATACGAGAGTAGTTTTTTATCTCCTTTTACGCTTTAGATAATAGATATATAGTTTCAAGGGAGCTTCGCTTTCATAGGCTCCCTTTGGACTCAACCGAATAGTTTCCAAAATAACAATAAATAGAAGTAGAAAAAAAAATACAGATCTCTAAAATGATCACAGCCCTCATGTTCAGAATACTTAAATACCCCTGCGAATTTGCTCATAAATTTTATTGCTCTCGCATTGAACCTAGGTCATGGTTGGCATGGTTGGCAGATGAGTTTTTTAAAATATTTACGAAAGCAGGGGAGAATTCAATTGATATTTACTTGGGGGAAGGCTTAATAGAAAATTTTAGATACAAATTTTGGTGATATTGCAATATGGGGGAAATTATTTTCCCAAATAACAAATACTTTAATAATTTTTGGAAGGAACAAAATAAGTTGAGAATTTAATTAATATTTATTTGGCGGAAAGCTTAATATAAAATATTAATATAAGATATTGAGGTATTGGGAAAATTGTTTTCCCAAAATCAAATACTTTAATAATTTTTAGAAAGAACAAAATAACCGAAAAATCGATATTTCGTAACGAACACTCAAAAGTGCAGAATTTAATTGATATTTATTTGGAGAAAAGCTTAAAAGGGATTTTGAGATAAAAATTTTGGTGATATTGCAATATTTGGAAAGTTATTTATAATAAAAAAAATACTTTGATAATTTTTAGAAGCAACAAAATAACCGAAAATTCTTAGTTTCGTAACGAACGAAAACTCATAATTTAGCGGCATTCAAATTTAACGTATTCTGCTTCGTAGTTTTCCACGCGTTTATCTCCCAAGTTGTGTTCTATTGTCGCCTCTGCCTTTTTTTTCTGGTTCAACTTCCGCGTGCTTTTTATTTTCACCATGTCGTGTTGTTGTCCCCATATTATTATTTTTCGCTCTGGCTTTTTTGCATTTCGCGCGCGCTTTGGTTATGCACTCGTATCGCGAGCACTCGAAAGCAAACTAAAAATGGCGCCAAAAGTTTGCCATATTACCTGCACAAAAGAGAGAGCGAACGGAGAGCGAAAGAGAGGGCAGAACAGAGCAGTATTGAAATGGACGCGTGCCGCAGTTGCACAGTGTATAAAGCTCTCCTCTCCGCCATTTGGGTTTCTTCAATGCGCACAATTAGTTGGATTCATTGATTCGACAATGTCCAACACTTGAGCGCACACTCAAATACAGATCTTGCCGCCATTCTGAACTGAACCGAAGGCGTCGCAGCTGGCGCCGCTGCTGACGTCGACGTCGCCGTCGACGCCATTAGTGTTGCCCTTGTTATTGTTGTCACTTGATCATCGCCTGTCAAACGACTTGTGATTCCGTGCACTGGCCGCTTGTTTGTTGTTTTTTTGGCAAAGTTCTCGCTTATTTCAGCGTGTTTACACTCGCCTTTTGTTCGCTAATCGCACAGAACCTGCTCAAATATTTATTGTGGTTATTCTTATCAAGACTGTCATAGAAATATGACCGCACGAACACTAGATTTTCAGCATATCGAAGCGGTTTGTTATTCGATTCGAGCATAGCTAAATAATCAATTCAATCAGGAGAATAGCGCGATGTGCTCAATATTTGTGCCACCAGTGTGCAATAGTACACTGCTCGAAATGAAGGTGGGCGAAAACTTTGCCAGCCATAAAAAGTCACCACTGTACGCTCTCCAACAGCAACGACACACAGATACACACAGTGCCAGCAATAAGTATATGTATATGCTGGTAGTCATATACGTTAGCTGCAGCGAACGGTTGTTTGCCCTGTCGACATCCACTGCGCAAATCCCTGTAAAAGTATCTACCCTAAAATGCTGTCACTGCGCACTAGCTCGAGCTGGAACTCGAACTGAAAGTCGCATTCAGCAGCAACGCTTTGCAGTTTGGGTGGCTCAAACGGGTCGTCGCTTTGTTGTATTTTCATGCTGGGATTCGGTTTGGGTTTGGGTCTGGGATTGGGTTTGGGTTTTGGGTTGTTCGCAGGGTTTGGGTGTTTGGTTGTGCTCGTACATTTTGCTGTGCGCAGGCAACAACCACTGAGTGTTTTAAGCAGCGCAGTCGGCGCCAGCAGCTGCGTTGTCGGCATTAAAAATGCCATAAACTCACACACACACACACACCCACTTGCACACACACACACACACACACACACACGCCATACAGACGCAGTGAAGAGATAAGTGGAAGCAGCGGTAATTTTATGCCTCTGTACACGTACACGTACACATAGACGTATATGTGTTTGTGTTTGTGAGCTCTGTGCTTTTCAGCAATTTCACATTTCATCCATTTGACTGTGACGCCAACGTCAACGTTGACGGCAACAGCGACTGCGACGGCGACGTCGACTGCGACGTCGACTGCTTTTCAATTTTTAGATCAACGCTATAATGTCAGCCCTGCCTCATTTTGTATGCCATTTAATATCATTTGTTGTCCTTTCCTTTCCTTTCCTTTGCTTGCCTTTGCTCTGCTTTCCTTTCATTTATTTCGCTTGTCCCTAGTCGCTTATCTATTATGCATGGTCTGTGTGGGAAGCCGCACTACGCTGCGTATGCGTAACGTCCGCACTTTTCACCATATAGTTGCTCTTAATAAGCCAACGCACATTACGAATGTGCTCAATGTGACTAATAAAGCATGACACACTGTTGAGCTTTTATGTTAATGAGAAATTGGGCAAAATAATCCATATCCATGTATCTTGAGTGAATATATGTATCTATGAAATACGCTCAAGTTTCCACTGCATTAAATTAGAGTTTTTAGCTGTATGCTTTCTATAGTATTTTATAGTGTACAAAATTGTGTTAGACACGGCAGGTAGAACAAATTACATTGCAATTTGCTTAGCTGCAATTTTTAAATACAACATTTTTTAGAAAACATTTTCGATAAAAATACTTCATAAAATAATTACCATTTGCTAGCTAAGAAACAAAATTATATTAAATATATACTAATATATATTTTTAATCAAGAGCTCTCACGAACTGCATTTAAAATAAATGTGCTTTAATTAGCGAGTCTAATTTGTCTAATCATACACATTGCGTTAAGCTGGCTGTTGAGTTTCACTTTCTGTGGCCCAAAACGCTGCATACTTCGTGGCAATAACATGGCATTGTTATCCTTTAATCCGGCCACGCAACACTTTGCAACCACAAGCTACAAGCGATGGCTTTATGAACTTGGTCACGTTATGACGGGCCACACGGCAAACGAAAGTCTCGCTCGCTGTCGACGCACACGCATAAAGCATACGCACGACGCACAACGCATAACTAAGGCTGCCTAGTTACCTATATCTGGGTGCGATTCTGCACCTATCAATGGCTGACAGCTTCTTCTAGGACACCCACACATGAACGCACACTGAACATGAACAGAGAGTCGCACACAGCCAGGCGGACGGACAGACAGAACGGTTTTCGCTTTCGTTTTTGCAGCTGTGTGAATGTGTGCGAATATGGCCAACATGTGTCGTGCTTGTTAGAGGAATCTTTTGGCCAACGCGTAAGCTCTGCTGCTCTTGCCGTCATTCCTGCTGCCTTGTCTGCATCACGTGTTGCCGCCTCGTGTGGCAGCATTGACAACACCACTGCGTGTGTGGCCGCATGTGTGGTGGCATGAGGTGGCATGAGGCTGCCTGTGGGCCTTCTCCTGTTGCTGTTGCTGCACCGTGTGGCACAGTGACTGCGCGCAGTTGTTGGTCAGTTGAGCAGTGATTGGATTTGTCGCGCTTGATTGATATGATTGCAGACTTGCCACCTGCCACCTGCCACTTGGCATCACCTTCGCGCGTTGATTTATTGTGCTAAGTTTCCTCTCGCCGCTTCGCCGCTTTGTTAACCCAATTGCCAAGGAAACTCGTCAGCAGCATCGTCGTCATCGTCGTCGTTGTCGTCGTCGTCGTCGTCGTCGTCGTTTGTCGCCGTCTCGTGCTCGCTGCGTTGTTTGTCTGTATTTCTCAGTATTTGGGTCAAGTGCATGGAGGCGATTGTCTGTCGCTGCCTCCTGATGATGTTTATGACGACATGCTGCTGCAGCCCATCGTGATGATGTTGCTGCTAGCACGTAGACAGCGAAATTTGCATAACGCATACGCAGTGTGGTTTAAGGGCGGCTAAACGACATTTAACAGGCAATTGATGCATTAGAGCTTGTTCACAATTTGTGTTATTTGCAGGCAATTTAACCGAGAGAAGTTGCAAATAATTTATTGATGATGACACTCAATTACTGAATGCATACAATCTGTAGTTTGCTTTGAAGTTGTGTTCGTTTGTTAATTTGTTATTTATAAACCCAAATAATTTTAAAATACGTATACTTGATTTCAATATTTGATAGTTCGGTATTTGAGATGCAAGTTTGAGCAATGCCAAGGGCCACATAAAGGCTTCGAATTTCTGTTTATTCATTTGCCAAAATGCACATACTGCCAGCACATAAGTATTCTATTTATTTAAGGACATTGCACTGCGGCTTGCCGCATACATACACAGGTGCACATATGTGCTGCCTGCTGAGTACATAAATCTACTGCCATGTTCGATTGGTCAATTGTCAAATTATGGTTCGCATATATATGTATAACATGGCTGCATAATTGAGTGAACCTATGTACACGGAATGTGGCATTCCCTACACATAATATTCAAGCTTATGTGCACATAAAAAAGGTGTGTGTGTGTGTGGGTGTGTGTACAGTCGGTTTCACAATATGCAGCAATATTTAATCGACGAATGCACATAGCGCCAGGCAATTATTGAATATTTAATGGGCTGAAAAGGTAAAATGCCTGTTTGCCGACACAGGAATTGCATTCATTCATCAATTGCGCTTGCATAATGCGTGTAAAGCGAAAAGTATTTGCAGTGACACACAAATGACGAATTAAATTGATTTCTGATTGCCTACTTTTACCTTCCGACTAAACGCAAATTGTTTCTTCTCTTCTTGCAGCTTTTGAATTTCGTTTGAAACCACCGCAACAACAAGCACAACAACAGCAAACATGAGTGGCGAGCGTCCGAAGCGTCCTCTGTCAGCGTACATGCTGTGGCTCAATGAGAACCGCGAACAGATCAAAAAGGATAATCCCGGCAGTAAGGTCACAGACATTGCAAAGCGTGGCGGAGAACTGTGGCGTGGATTAAAAGACAAAACCGTAAGTGATGCCCCCAACTAAATGATAACGAATTTGATATTAACCTATTGCATTTTGTGGACAGGAATGGGAACAGAAAGCCATCAAAATGAAGGAGGAGTACAACAAGGCGGTGAAGGATTATGAGGCAAATGGCGGCACCGACTCTGGTGCGCCCAAGAAGCGAAAGAAGGTCGCCGCCAAGCCCGCCAAGAAGGCCAAGAAGAAAGAGTCCTCCGAGGAGGATGAGGAGGATGAGAGCGAGTAAAAATAATCTAAAGCAAAATGTGAACGGCAAACCGGCGTTCGCATCAGTTTTAAAATACATTTTACTAATGTAATTTTTTAAGTGACATACAAAAGAGAAAAAAAACATTAAAAACACGAAAAAAAATGTAAACCTTAAACCTTTAAATATGCACTAAACACAAAACACCCACACAACAACAACCCATAATATAAGTTACAACATAATTTCCAGTCAAAGAAAACAAAACAAATGAAAAAAAAACTAAAAAAAACAACAAAAAACAAAAACTAGCAACTGTTTCTTAATAGGTTTGTACGTATCTGTATGTGTATGTATCGACACTTCATTCAATCGCGTTTCTTCGTCTATTTACTTATATTCCTCATCCAGCCAAGTGGAGCTTCAAGGGGTTCCACATTTCAGATCAGCATCAGCATCATGAGGTTAAATGATAAATGTTCTATTTTGGCGGCAAACTAATGTAAATGTTTATATATGCATAGCGTTCCACAGTTTTTTGTGCGCAAGGGAAACGTCGGGAGACTTATCCTGGATAATGTGTGTCCAACGATTCCTTTTATTCGTCCTTTTAGCAGACGTTTTCAATTTAATTACATACAATTTATAAAGTTTAAATCAACAATCCAACAAGTTATACATTTTAATATATACTTAAGTATATATAATTAAATCGAAATATATATATACATATATATTTGAATATGTATATGCGATTATGTAATTTAAATGAAAATACAAAAAACAAAACAAAACCAACAAATATTACAAAATATGTAATTGTAAATGTAGAGCTGAACGGAATATTATTTAAAAATATATAAATAAAAGAAATTACAAAAAAAAAAACTAAACGTTAGCTTATTTTTCAAATGTTGGAAAGAAATTTGGAATTTTAGAGACTACTTTTTATAAATTGCCAATTTAAGGGAAATTAAATGTCGGTATATTTAGCTTGAAAGCTGAAACGAAAGCTCAACATTTATTTCGCTGCAAATAAAAGCTTAAGCAGTTTAACAGCGAGCGTCTCTGTTAAGTGACTGTTAAATAACAGTTACTCTTTAAATGCTGTAATAACGTGTTAAGCTATCCTGGAAGAGTTAATTAAATAGAAAACTCTTTTTCATAACATTAAGCTAGGTTGAATAATAATTGTTTAGTAAATTTGTCATATATTTTCGATGACTTCCTAATACATTTTTGACCACTGTACTGGCGCCTGCGCTGTCCTGTGTGAAGAAGGCGAAGCCAAGTCAGCTGCTGCCTTTGGCGCCGTCCAAGCGCTTATCATTGCTTAGTTGGTTCGTTGTCTGTCAGCTCGAGAGGAGGTGAGTGGCAGCCTTTGTGTCTTCTGCTGAATTCTGCGTAATTGCTGGACTGCAAGTGAAAAATGCAGTTACAATTAAGTGGAAAAGCGCAACGATTTTTATCATTTACACGCAATTAAACTGCTCAGCACTGAGAGTTGCAAAACTTGAGCGAGATTTGTAGTTTTTGCAATGAATAAAAAACACCTGTTGAGTGAACACTAACGAACTTCAATGGAGGACAAACTGCAGCTCTGGGAAAAATCAATAATGTTTAGCATATGGCAGCAGGCAGATAAGACAGATTAAACACGTCGCAATATCATTGTGCATTAATCATACGCCGCGTGTGCCACGCAACAATATTACATTTCTTGCAGACGAAACAGCAAAACGGCCAACTGAGCCGCATGACCCTGAACTTTGAACTGGCAGTGAACTCTCACGGAAGTAAACAACAACAACAACAACAACAACAACAACAACAACAACAACGACAGCAACAACAACGATATGGCCAGCATGGGCCGCTTTCGCAAGGTAAAAGAAAAACAAAGAAATTACTTAGTTTCATGCAACCAACTTCGGCATGCCGAAGTTTCGACGACCTAACGGGGAGTTTTAGATGGTTACATTTTGGACATAAATTATTGAAATCCAAATTGTTCAGATGAATGCATTTTACTTAAATTATTTTGAAATATTCGTACTACTAGAACAGTAAAACTTTTGGGCAAGTGATCAAGTGATAATAAAAAATAATACAAATAATAAAAATAGTCAATAATAATATTTGTTGAAGAAAGAATAAAATATAATATATTTATTATTATCAAACAATAAAAATAAATATAATGCATCAATAATTATATTTGTTAGGGCAAGACTCTTTCAAAAATTATATATTGAAAGTAGTTCGCTGTTAATTGAGGTAAATGAATTTTGTAGTACAATTTCTCAAAGCTGACAACAAAACAGCAAATAAATAATTGATTAATTTCACATCAATGCTACATTTCGCACATAAAAACTGCATTCAAATTATAAGTCTATCTGAGCATTAATTCAAATCTGGTGAATAGATCATTCAATTAGAGTCTTTGTAAACTAGTTTTTGCACATTTGCACCAATATCGAAGTTCAAGTTCATTAATCGACTCAATTTAGAATTACATTAAACGCACGCTCCTCCGCAATTTATCATTTCGATTGCGGGTCTCCAGAGTTCACAACCTTCACCGCAGTTGGACTCCGCGTCGTCTTTGGGCTGGTTGAATGTCCTTCTGGGGCCAAAAAGCGCGGCACGCGCTTCACCTGATGGCAGAGAACTCACCGTCGTCCGATGACTGATAGATGAGCCAGGGGGTGCTCTGGGGGGGAGGGGCGGGGAGGCAGCTGCTCGATTAAATCGATTGAAAGTGATTGTGCGGGCGTCCCGAGGCAATTAGCATGCAAGGCACAGCTGCTGTTCGTTCGCGGTGTTTATTGCATTTGCGTGCTGAGCGCGATGCCCGTTTGCCTTGCTGGGCAGCAAAACAAACTCAACAACTGTCCGCATTCGCATTCGCATTCACAGTCGAACCAGCGCAGCGTGGAGCTCGTCGACACGGAGGCGAGTGCAGCGCTGTTGAGGTCATCCCCCAACATATTGGAGAACTTCGCCTACGACGATCCATCCATCCGGCCCGCTCAACTCAAGCGGATGGCGACGACGCCGCGTCAGGCGGTCAAGCGACCGCCATCGCCGCGCTTCTGCGAGACGCTGGAGCGGCACGCGTTCATGCGGAACGTGATCAACACGCGGCCGGAGCCGCAGCGTCGCTACTCGACGCCCGGCGAGAAGGAGGCGCATGTGCGGCGCAGCCTCGAGGAGATCTCCAAGGACATCAAGGAAATCGAGCAGTTTGTCAGCGCCACCGAGCAGCTGCTGCAGCGCGAGAAGGAGCAGGAGCAGCGACAGGTCGTCAGACGCGACAAGGAGAACAAGACGCCCAGTCCGGCCAAGCGGATCACATACAAGATCAACGCCTACAAGGCGCCCTCCTCGCATCGTCGCCAGCGGCCCAACAGTCCGCGCTTCTATCACTCGCGTCTCTACTTTCGCAACGGACGCATCGGCTGCCTGGATGCCGAACGCTCCGGCCAGGGCGGCAACATTGAGAGCACCCATGCGCTGGTCAAGCACATCCTGAAGCACGAGAAGCCGCTGGTCAGTCCCGACAGCGTGCGGCGTGTCCTGCAGCCGCAATACATCGAGCTGACGCCGCTGCCAGGCGCAGTGCCCGAGCCGGATCCCATTGCGGCTCAGCGGGCGGCCGAGCTGCGCAGCGCCACGGGCCAGGTGATACTGGAGCAGGCGACGGATGAGCCGGATGCGTGTGACGACAACTCGCAGGCGATGGAGGACGAGGACGAGCAGGATGTGCAAATCTGCTACAACGAGTCGCCGGAGCTGCAGAACAACGATCGCAACCTGCGCACCACGCGCTCCTCCTCGCTCAACGAGAGCGAAATCGTTGCCGTCGTCGAGGCGGATGCGGTGGTCACCTCGGCGGAACAGCCGCGTCCCAGCAGCGCCGGCAGCCTGGACTCGCAGGGCCAGCAGTTCCTGCGCGATCAGGTGCGTCATCTGGTGCGTCGCTTCACGGCCCGCGCCAACAAGGTGAAGTCTCGCATCGAGCTGCCGCCGACGCCCTCCTCGAGCAACGCCAGCTCCCCGACGCCGCCGGCCAACCAGGCCACGCTGCACGCCAGCACAAAGAGTCTGCATCCGTCGCCGGGGCACAAGGTGCGTCTGGTGCCCGCCGGGCAGTCGCCGCATCGCGGACGCCTCTTCGAGGCGGACACGCCGCGCTCCAACGTCTGGCTCTGCTCGAGTCTGTGCGGCGCCAACAACGACGAACGCACTCTGGACCCGCAGGGCAAGATCTACATCTCGTGGCTGTGCGTGGTCTCCTTGTCGTTCCTCTACAACGCCTGGGTGATTCCGCTGCGCGCCTCGTTCCCCTTCCAGACCAAGGAGAACACCAACATCTGGCTGGCCTGCGACTTCTGCGCGGACATCATCTACCTGCTGGACGTGGTCTTCTTCAAGCATCGCGTCATGTATCTCTTCGAGGGATTCTGGGTGAAGAACAAGAACCTCACGCGCAAGAACTACATGAGGAAGCTGCAATTCAAGGTGAGCTGCAAGTCGATGCATCCATTTCTATAGTATAATAGATATAGCTAATAGTTGATGCCTTAGGAATAATATATTTAAAATGTAATTTACGTATGACAGTTCATCAAGAAGTCTTAAATCAGGTGTATATGATGCTAAAATTTTATCCCAGAAGTTACATTCTTAAATCAGTACCAACTTTTTGAACAATACCATCCATTGATCATTATTGAAATAAGATTGTTCTTCATTTTTAAAAGGAATTTATTTACTTGTATTCTTCTTATCAACATTTTCAAATAATTGAACCCCGAAAGTTAGTGCTCAAAGCAAAAGCAAGTTTTTTGATTAAGATTGCTCAAAACAAAAAGTAACAAAAAATCATTGTAACTAGAATTTAGGTAACAAATTAATATTATTTATTAGACGAAGAGAAATTACAACATTCGCTCAGACTATTTTTACTCGATTCTCAAATTGTTGACTTCGCAAATGTCGTTTTCTCGATCGACTGCCTTCTACTCGATTCTCAAATTGTTGACTTCGCAAATGTCGTTTTTAATTGTGATAGTGATACCGAAGTTAATTCACTAGTAGCAACGTCTTCTGCTAGACTAGTAGCATCTTCTTCTGTAAGAGTAGTGGCAACATCTTCTGCCAGACTAACAGCAGCCTGCCAACTTAATAGCCATTTCATCTAGTTTAATTGACCAGTGCAAGCCCAACTCCCTTCTACTCAATTCTCAAATTGTTAACTTCGCAAATGTCGTTTTTTCGATCGACTCCCTTCTACTCGATTCTCAAATTGTTAACTTCGCAAATGTCGTTTTTTCGTTCGACTCCCTTCTACTCGATTCTCAAATTGTTGACTTCGCAAATGTCGTTTTTAATTGTGATAGTGATACCGAAGTTAATTCACTAGTAGCAACGTCTTCTGTTAGAGTAGTAGCAACATCTTCTGCCAGACTAACAGCAACCTGCTAACTTAATAGCCATTTCTTCTAGTTTAATTGACCAGTGCAAGCCCAACTCCCTTCTACTCGATTCTCAAATTGTTGACTTCGCAAATGTCGTTTTTTCGATCGACTCCCTTCTACTCGATTCTCAAATTGTTGACTTCGCAAATGTCGTTTTCTCGATCGACTGCCTTCTACTCGATTCTCAAATTGTTGACTTCGCAAATGTCGTTTTTAATTGTGATAGTGATACCGAAGTTAATTCACTAGTAGCAACGTCTTCTGCTAGACTAGTAGCATCTTCTTCTGTAAGAGTAGTGGCAACATCTTCTGCCAGACTAACAGCAGCCTGCCAACTTAATAGCCATTTCATCTAGTTTAATTGACCAGTGCAAGCCCAACTCCCTTCTACTCAATTCTCAAATTGTTAACTTCGCAAATGTCGTTTTTTCGATCGACTCCCTTCTACTCGATTCTCAAATTGTTAACTTCGCAAATGTCGTTTTTTCGTTCGACTCCCTTCTACTCGATTCTCAAATTGTTGACTTCGCAAATGTCGTTTTTAATTGTGATAGTGATACCGAAGTTAATTCACTAGTAGCAACGTCTTCTGTTAGAGTAGTAGCAACATCTTCTGCCAGACTAACAGCAACCTGCTAACTTAATAGCCATTTCTTCTAGTTTAATTGACCAGTGCAAGCCCAACTCCCTTCTACTCGATTCTCAAATTGTTGACTTCGCAAATGTCGTTTTTTCGATCGACTCCCTTCTACTCGATTCTCAAATTGTTGACTTCGCAAATGTCGTTTTCTCGATCGACTGCCTTCTACTCGATTCTCAAATTGTTGACTTCGCAAATGTCGTTTTTAATTGTGATAGTGATACCGAAGTTAATTCACTAGTAGCAACGTCTTCTGCTAGACTAGTAGCATCATCTTCTGTTAGAGTAGTGGCAACATCTTCTGCCAGACTAACAGCAACCTGCCAACTTAATAGCGATTTCTTCTAGTTTAATTGACTAGCGAAAGCCCAACTCCCTTCTACTCGATTCTCAAATTGTTAACTTCGCAAATGTCGTTTTTTCGTTCGACTCCCTTCTACTCGATTCTCAAATTGTTGACTTCGCAAATGTCGTTTTCTCGATCGACTGCCTTCTACTCGATTCTCAAATTGTTGACTTCGCAAATGTCGTTTTTAATTGTGATAGTGATACCGAAGTTAATTCACTAGTAGCAACGTCTTCTGCTAGACTAGTAGCATCTTCTTCTGTTAGAGTAGTGGCAACATCTTCTGCCAGACTAACAGCAACCTGCCAACTTAATAGCGATTTCTTCTAGTTTAATTGACCAGTGCAAGCCCAACTCCCTTCTACTCGATTCTCAAATTGTTGACTTCGCAAATGTCGTTTTTTCGATCGACTCCCTTCTACTCGATTCTCAAATTGTTGACTTCGCAAATGTCGTTTTTTCGATCGACTCCCTTCTACTCGATTCTCAAATTGTTAACTTCGCAAATGTCGTTTTTTCGTTCGACTCCCTTCTACTCGATTCTCAAATTGTTGACTTCGCAAATGTCGTTTTTAATTGTGAGAGTGATACCGAAGTTAATTCACTAGTAGCAACGTCTTCTGCTAGACTAGTAGCATCTTCTTCTGTTAGAGTAGTGGCAACATCTTCTGCCAGACTAACAGCAACCTGCCAACTTAATAGCGGTTTCTTCTAGTTTAATTGACTAGCGAAAGCCCAACTCCCTTCTACTCGATTCTCAAATTGTTAACTTCGCAAATGTCGTTTTTTCGTTCGACTCCCTTCTACTCGATTCTCAAATTGTTGACTTCGCAAATGTCGTTTTCTCGATCGACTGCCTTCTACTCGATTCTCAAATTGTTGACTTCGCAAATGTCGTTTTTAATTGTGATAGTGATACCGAAGTTAATTCACTAGTAGCAACGTCTTCTGCTAGACTAGTAGCATCTTCTTCTGTTAGAGTAGTGGCAACATCTTCTGCCAGACTAACAGCAACCTGCCAACTTAATAGCGATTTCTTCTAGTTTAATTGACCAGTGCAAGCCCAACTCCCTTCTACTCGATTCTCAAATTGTTGACTTCGCAAATGTCGTTTTTTCGATCGACTCCCTTCTACTCGATTCTCAAATTGTTGACTTCGCAAATGTCGTTTTTTCGATCGACTCCCTTCTACTCGATTCTCAAATTGTTAACTTCGCAAATGTCGTTTTTTCGTTCGACTCCCTTCTACTCGATTCTCAAATTGTTGACTTCGCAAATGTCGTTTTTAATTGTGAGAGTGATACCGAAGTTAATTCACTAGTAGCAACGTCTTCTGCTAGACTAGTAGCATCTTCTTCTGTTAGAGTAGTGGCAACATCTTCTGCCAGACTAACAGCAACCTGCCAACTTAATAGCGATTTCTTCTAGTTTAATTGACTAGCGAAAGCCCAACTCCCTTCTACTCGATTCTCAAATTGTTAACTTCGCAAATGTCGTTTTTTCGTTCGACTCCCTTCTACTCGATTCTCAAATTGTTGACTTCGCAAATGTCGTTTTCTCGATCGACTGCCTTCTACTCGATTCTCAAATTGTTGACTTCGCAAATGTCGTTTTTAATTGTGATAGTGATACCGAAGTTAATTCACTAGTAGCAACGTCTTCTGCTAGACTAGTAGCATCTTCTTCTGTTAGAGTAGTGGCAACATCTTCTGCCAGACTAACAGCAACCTGCCAACTTAATAGCGATTTCTTCTAGTTTAATTGACCAGTGCAAGCCCAACTCCCTTCTACTCGATTCTCAAATTGTTGACTTCGCAAATGTCGTTTTTTCGATCGACTCCCTTCTACTCGATTCTCAAATTGTTGACTTCGCAAATGTCGTTTTTTCGATCGACTCCCTTCTACTCGATTCTCAAATTGTTAACTTCGCAAATGTCGTTTTTTCGTTCGACTCCCTTCTACTCGATTCTCAAATTGTTGACTTCGCAAATGTCGTTTTTAATTGTGAGAGTGATACCGAAGTTAATTCACTAGTAGCAACGTCTTCTGTTAGAGTAGTAGCAACATCTTCTGCCAGACTAACAGCAACCTGCTAACTTAATAGCCATTTCTTCTAGTTTAATTGACCAGTGCAAGCCCAACTCCCTTCTACTCGATTCTCAAATTGTTGACTTCGCAAATGTCGTTTTTTCGATCGACTCCCTTCTACTCGATTCTCAAATTGTTGACTTCGCAAATGTCGTTTTCTCGATCGACTGCCTTCTACTCGATTCTCAAATTGTTGACTTCGCAAATGTCGTTTTTAATTGTGATAGTGATACCGAAGTTAATTCACTAGTAGCAACGTCTTCTGCTAGACTAGTAGCATCTTCTTCTGTAAGAGTAGTGGCAACATCTTCTGCCAGACTAACAGCAGCCTGCCAACTTAATAGCCATTTCATCTAGTTTAATTGACTAGCGAAAGCCCAACTCCCTTCTACTCGATTCTCAAATTGTTAACTTCGCAAATGTCGTTTTTTCGTTCGACTCCCTTCTACTCGATTCTCAAATTGTTGACTTCGCAAATGTCGTTTTCTCGATCGACTGCCTTCTACTCGATTCTCAAATTGTTGACTTCGCAAATGTCGTTTTTTGATCGACTCCCTTCTACTCGATTCTCAAATTGTTAACTTCGCAAATGTCGTTTTTTCGTTCGACTCCCTTCTACTCGATTCTCAAATTGTTGACTTCGCAAATGTCGTTTTTAATTGTGAGAGTGATACCGAAGTTAATTCACTAGTAGCAACGTCTTCTGCTAGACTAGTAGCATCTTCTTCTGTTAGAGTAGTGGCAACATCTTCTGCCAGACTAACAGCAACCTGCCAACTTAATAGCGATTTCTTCTAGTTTAATTGACTAGCGAAAGCCCAACTCCCTTCTACTCGATTCTCAAATTGTTAACTTCGCAAATGTCGTTTTTTCGTTCGACTCCCTTCTACTCGATTCTCAAATTGTTGACTTCGCAAATGTCGTTTTCTCGATCGACTGCCTTCTACTCGATTCTCAAATTGTTGACTTCGCAAATGTCGTTTTTAATTGTGATAGTGATACCGAAGTTAATTCACTAGTAGCAACGTCTTCTGTTAGAGTAGTAGCAACATCTTCTGCCAGACTAACAGCAACCTGCTAACTTAATAGCCATTTCTTCTAGTTTAATTGACCAGTGCAAGCCCAACTCCCTTCTACTCGATTCTCAAATTGTTGACTTCGCAAATGTCGTTTTTTCGATCGACTCCCTTCTACTCGATTCTCAAATTGTTGACTTCGCAAATGTCGTTTTCTCGATCGACTGCCTTCTACTCGATTCTCAAATTGTTGACTTCGCAAATGTCGTTTTTAATTGTGATAGTGATACCGAAGTTAATTCACTAGTAGCAACGTCTTCTGCTAGACTAGTAGCATCTTCTTCTGTAAGAGTAGTGGCAACATCTTCTGCCAGACTAACAGCAGCCTGCCAACTTAATAGCCATTTCATCTAGTTTAATTGACCAGTGCAAGCCCAACTCCCTTCTACTCAATTCTCAAATTGTTAACTTCGCAAATGTCGTTTTTTCGATCGACTCCCTTCTACTCGATTCTCAAATTGTTAACTTCGCAAATGTCGTTTTTTCGTTCGACTCCCTTCTACTCGATTCTCAAATTGTTGACTTCGCAAATGTCGTTTTTAATTGTGATAGTGATACCGAAGTTAATTCACTAGTAGCAACGTCTTCTGTTAGAGTAGTAGCAACATCTTCTGCCAGACTAACAGCAACCTGCTAACTTAATAGCCATTTCTTCTAGTTTAATTGACCAGTGCAAGCCCAACTCCCTTCTACTCGATTCTCAAATTGTTGACTTCGCAAATGTCGTTTTTTCGATCGACTCCCTTCTACTCGATTCTCAAATTGTTGACTTCGCAAATGTCGTTTTCTCGATCGACTGCCTTCTACTCGATTCTCAAATTGTTGACTTCGCAAATGTCGTTTTTAATTGTGATAGTGATACCGAAGTTAATTCACTAGTAGCAACGTCTTCTGCTAGACTAGTAGCATCTTCTTCTGTAAGAGTAGTGGCAACATCTTCTGCCAGACTAACAGCAGCCTGCCAACTTAATAGCCATTTCATCTAGTTTAATTGACCAGTGCAAGCCCAACTCCCTTCTACTCAATTCTCAAATTGTTAACTTCGCAAATGTCGTTTTTTCGATCGACTCCCTTCTACTCGATTCTCAAATTGTTAACTTCGCAAATGTCGTTTTTTCGTTCGACTCCCTTCTACTCGATTCTCAAATTGTTGACTTCGCAAATGTCGTTTTTAATTGTGATAGTGATACCGAAGTTAATTCACTAGTAGCAACGTCTTCTGTTAGAGTAGTAGCAACATCTTCTGCCAGACTAACAGCAACCTGCTAACTTAATAGCCATTTCTTCTAGTTTAATTGACCAGTGCAAGCCCAACTCCCTTCTACTCGATTCTCAAATTGTTGACTTCGCAAATGTCGTTTTTTCGATCGACTCCCTTCTACTCGATTCTCAAATTGTTGACTTCGCAAATGTCGTTTTCTCGATCGACTGCCTTCTACTCGATTCTCAAATTGTTGACTTCGCAAATGTCGTTTTTAATTGTGATAGTGATACCGAAGTTAATTCACTAGTAGCAACGTCTTCTGCTAGACTAGTAGCATCATCTTCTGTTAGAGTAGTGGCAACATCTTCTGCCAGACTAACAGCAACCTGCCAACTTAATAGCGATTTCTTCTAGTTTAATTGACTAGCGAAAGCCCAACTCCCTTCTACTCGATTCTCAAATTGTTAACTTCGCAAATGTCGTTTTTTCGTTCGACTCCCTTCTACTCGATTCTCAAATTGTTGACTTCGCAAATGTCGTTTTCTCGATCGACTGCCTTCTACTCGATTCTCAAATTGTTGACTTCGCAAATGTCGTTTTTAATTGTGATAGTGATACCGAAGTTAATTCACTAGTAGCAACGTCTTCTGCTAGACTAGTAGCATCTTCTTCTGTTAGAGTAGTGGCAACATCTTCTGCCAGACTAACAGCAACCTGCCAACTTAATAGCGATTTCTTCTAGTTTAATTGACCAGTGCAAGCCCAACTCCCTTCTACTCGATTCTCAAATTGTTGACTTCGCAAATGTCGTTTTTTCGATCGACTCCCTTCTACTCGATTCTCAAATTGTTGACTTCGCAAATGTCGTTTTTTCGATCGACTCCCTTCTACTCGATTCTCAAATTGTTAACTTCGCAAATGTCGTTTTTTCGTTCGACTCCCTTCTACTCGATTCTCAAATTGTTGACTTCGCAAATGTCGTTTTTAATTGTGAGAGTGATACCGAAGTTAATTCACTAGTAGCAACGTCTTCTGCTAGACTAGTAGCATCTTCTTCTGTTAGAGTAGTGGCAACATCTTCTGCCAGACTAACAGCAACCTGCCAACTTAATAGCGGTTTCTTCTAGTTTAATTGACTAGCGAAAGCCCAACTCCCTTCTACTCGATTCTCAAATTGTTAACTTCGCAAATGTCGTTTTTTCGTTCGACTCCCTTCTACTCGATTCTCAAATTGTTGACTTCGCAAATGTCGTTTTCTCGATCGACTGCCTTCTACTCGATTCTCAAATTGTTGACTTCGCAAATGTCGTTTTTAATTGTGATAGTGATACCGAAGTTAATTCACTAGTAGCAACGTCTTCTGCTAGACTAGTAGCATCTTCTTCTGTTAGAGTAGTGGCAACATCTTCTGCCAGACTAACAGCAACCTGCCAACTTAATAGCGATTTCTTCTAGTTTAATTGACCAGTGCAAGCCCAACTCCCTTCTACTCGATTCTCAAATTGTTGACTTCGCAAATGTCGTTTTTTCGATCGACTCCCTTCTACTCGATTCTCAAATTGTTGACTTCGCAAATGTCGTTTTTTCGATCGACTCCCTTCTACTCGATTCTCAAATTGTTAACTTCGCAAATGTCGTTTTTTCGTTCGACTCCCTTCTACTCGATTCTCAAATTGTTGACTTCGCAAATGTCGTTTTTAATTGTGAGAGTGATACCGAAGTTAATTCACTAGTAGCAACGTCTTCTGCTAGACTAGTAGCATCTTCTTCTGTTAGAGTAGTGGCAACATCTTCTGCCAGACTAACAGCAACCTGCCAACTTAATAGCGATTTCTTCTAGTTTAATTGACTAGCGAAAGCCCAACTCCCTTCTACTCGATTCTCAAATTGTTAACTTCGCAAATGTCGTTTTTTCGTTCGACTCCCTTCTACTCGATTCTCAAATTGTTGACTTCGCAAATGTCGTTTTCTCGATCGACTGCCTTCTACTCGATTCTCAAATTGTTGACTTCGCAAATGTCGTTTTTAATTGTGATAGTGATACCGAAGTTAATTCACTAGTAGCAACGTCTTCTGCTAGACTAGTAGCATCTTCTTCTGTTAGAGTAGTGGCAACATCTTCTGCCAGACTAACAGCAACCTGCCAACTTAATAGCGATTTCTTCTAGTTTAATTGACCAGTGCAAGCCCAACTCCCTTCTACTCGATTCTCAAATTGTTGACTTCGCAAATGTCGTTTTTTCGATCGACTCCCTTCTACTCGATTCTCAAATTGTTGACTTCGCAAATGTCGTTTTTTCGATCGACTCCCTTCTACTCGATTCTCAAATTGTTAACTTCGCAAATGTCGTTTTTTCGTTCGACTCCCTTCTACTCGATTCTCAAATTGTTGACTTCGCAAATGTCGTTTTTAATTGTGAGAGTGATACCGAAGTTAATTCACTAGTAGCAACGTCTTCTGTTAGAGTAGTAGCAACATCTTCTGCCAGACTAACAGCAACCTGCTAACTTAATAGCCATTTCTTCTAGTTTAATTGACCAGTGCAAGCCCATTTCCCTTCTACTCGATTCTCAAATTGTTGACTTCGCAAATGTCGTTTTCTCGATCGACTGCCTTCTACTCGATTCTCAAATTGTTGACTTCGCAAATGTCGTTTTTAATTGTGATAGTGATACCGAAGTTAATTCACTAGTAGCAACGTCTTCTGCTAGACTAGTAGCATCTTCTTCTGTAAGAGTAGTGGCAACATCTTCTGCCAGACTAACAGCAGCCTGCCAACTTAATAGCCATTTCTTCTAGTTTAATTGACCAGTGCAAGCCCAACTCCCTTCTACTCGATTCTCAAATTGTTGACTTCGCAAATGTCGTTTTTTCGATCGACTCCCTTCTACTCGATTCTCAAATTGTTAACTTCGCAAATGTCGTTTTTTCGTTCGACTCCCTTCTACTCGATTCTCAAATTGTTGACTTCGCAAATGTCGTTTTTAATTGTGAGAGTGATACCGAAGTTAATTCACTAGTAGCAACGTCTTCTGTTAGAGTAGTAGCAACATCTTCTGCCAGACTAACAGCAACCTGCTAACTTAATAGCCATTTCTTCTAGTTTAATTGACCAGTGCAAGCCCAACTCCCTTCTACTCGATTCTCAAATTGTTGACTTCGCAAATGTCGTTTTTTCGATCGACTCTCTTCTACTCGATTCTCAAATTGTTGACTTCGCAAATGTCGTTTTCTCGATCGACTGCCTTCTACTCGATTCTCAAATTGTTGACTTCGCAAATGTCGTTTTTAATTGTGATAGTGATACCGAAGTTAATTCACTAGTAGCAACGTCTTCTGCTAGACTAGTAGCATCTTCTTCTGTTAGAGTAGTGGCAACATCTTCTGCCAGACTAACAGCAACCTGCCAACTTAATAGCGATTTCTTCTAGTTTAATTGACTAGCGAAAGCCCAACTCCCTTCTACTCGATTCTCAAATTGTTAACTTCGCAAATGTCGTTTTTTCGTTCGACTCCCTTCTACTCGATTCTCAAATTGTTGACTTCGCAAATGTCGTTTTCTCGATCGACTGCCTTCTACTCGATTCTCAAATTGTTGACTTCGCAAATGTCGTTTTTAATTGTGATAGTGATACCGAAGTTAATTCACTAGTAGCAACGTCTTCTGCTAGACTAGTAGCATCTTCTTCTGTTAGAGTAGTGGCAACATCTTCTGCCAGACTAACAGCAACCTGCCAACTTAATAGCGATTTCTTCTAGTTTAATTGACCAGTGCAAGCCCAACTCCCTTCTACTCGATTCTCAAATTGTTGACTTCGCAAATGTCGTTTTTTCGATCGACTCCCTTCTACTCGATTCTCAAATTGTTGACTTCGCAAATGTCGTTTTTTCGATCGACTCCCTTCTACTCGATTCTCAAATTGTTAACTTCGCAAATGTCGTTTTTTCGTTCGACTCCCTTCTACTCGATTCTCAAATTGTTGACTTCGCAAATGTCGTTTTTAATTGTGAGAGTGATACCGAAGTTAATTCACTAGTAGCAACGTCTTCTGCTAGACTAGTAGCATCTTCTTCTGTTAGAGTAGTGGCAACATCTTCTGCCAGACTAACAGCAACCTGCCAACTTAATAGCGATTTCTTCTAGTTTAATTGACTAGCGAAAGCCCAACTCCCTTCTACTCGATTCTCAAATTGTTAACTTCGCAAATGTCGTTTTTTCGTTCGACTCCCTTCTACTCGATTCTCAAATTGTTGACTTCGCAAATGTCGTTTTCTCGATCGACTGCCTTCTACTCGATTCTCAAATTGTTGACTTCGCAAATGTCGTTTTTAATTGTGATAGTGATACCGAAGTTAATTCACTAGTAGCAACGTCTTCTGCTAGACTAGTAGCATCTTCTTCTGTTAGAGTAGTGGCAACATCTTCTGCCAGACTAACAGCAACCTGCCAACTTAATAGCGATTTCTTCTAGTTTAATTGACCAGTGCAAGCCCAACTCCCTTCTACTCGATTCTCAAATTGTTGACTTCGCAAATGTCGTTTTTTCGATCGACTCCCTTCTACTCGATTCTCAAATTGTTGACTTCGCAAATGTCGTTTTTTCGATCGACTCCCTTCTACTCGATTCTCAAATTGTTAACTTCGCAAATGTCGTTTTTTCGTTCGACTCCCTTCTACTCGATTCTCAAATTGTTGACTTCGCAAATGTCGTTTTTAATTGTGAGAGTGATACCGAAGTTAATTCACTAGTAGCAACGTCTTCTGTTAGAGTAGTAGCAACATCTTCTGCCAGACTAACAGCAACCTGCTAACTTAATAGCCATTTCTTCTAGTTTAATTGACCAGTGCAAGCCCATTTCCCTTCTACTCGATTCTCAAATTGTTGACTTCGCAAATGTCGTTTTCTCGATCGACTGCCTTCTACTCGATTCTCAAATTGTTGACTTCGCAAATGTCGTTTTTAATTGTGATAGTGATACCGAAGTTAATTCACTAGTAGCAACGTCTTCTGCTAGACTAGTAGCATCTTCTTCTGTAAGAGTAGTGGCAACATCTTCTGCCAGACTAACAGCAGCCTGCCAACTTAATAGCCATTTCTTCTAGTTTAATTGACCAGTGCAAGCCCAACTCCCTTCTACTCGATTCTCAAATTGTTGACTTCGCAAATGTCGTTTTTTCGATCGACTCCCTTCTACTCGATTCTCAAATTGTTAACTTCGCAAATGTCGTTTTTTCGTTCGACTCCCTTCTACTCGATTCTCAAATTGTTGACTTCGCAAATGTCGTTTTTAATTGTGAGAGTGATACCGAAGTTAATTCACTAGTAGCAACGTCTTCTGTTAGAGTAGTAGCAACATCTTCTGCCAGACTAACAGCAACCTGCTAACTTAATAGCCATTTCTTCTAGTTTAATTGACCAGTGCAAGCCCAACTCCCTTCTACTCGATTCTCAAATTGTTGACTTCGCAAATGTCGTTTTTTCGATCGACTCCCTTCTACTCGATTCTCAAATTGTTGACTTCGCAAATGTCGTTTTCTCGAACGACTGCCTTCTACTCGATTCTCAAATTGTTGACTTCGCAAATGTCGTTTTTAATTGTGATAGTGATACCGAAGTTAATTCACTAGTAGCAACGTCTTCTGCTAGACTAGTAGCATCTTCTTCTGTTAGAGTAGTGGCAACATCTTCTGCCAGACTAACAGCAACCTGCCAACTTAATAGCGATTTCTTCTAGT